>OZ038371.1:109974550-114974550 GCA_964036015.1 Leptarthrus brevirostris
TAGTCGGCCTCAGTCTGGGTTAGAAGAAAAGTTTGCCAACGTTTATTTCTCCTGTTGCGAAGAGAGCGTAATTCTTTGTCGTACCATACGGGGGATGAGGAGTAGTTTTTACGAGGAAGAAGAGGGATAGATTGTGTAAGACAAGCGTGTATTTCCGAATAGAACGCCTCTAAAGCAACGTCAACTGGGAGATGTTGAGGGATATCCCCAATATTAGAGTTGAGGAGCAAGTGATTTAATTTGTCAAAGTCGCCTTTACGAAAATTGAAGGATAAAGAAGACTCGGAGCCTAAAACGGCATGAGGGTGCTCGTAGGAGAAAACGAGGAACAAAGGAGGATGGTGACGGTCGAGGGAGGAGAGGAGATGGTTGCTTTCTGCGACAGCCGAGTTAACTGGGTCTGAGACCTGAAACGGAGAGCTGATCGGTAAAGAAGGCTTCTTTGGCCGAAGATGCGTTAAGGGGGACAAAGTGAGAACAGTCCTCGGACAATGACCATTGGATACGGGGGAGGTTAAAGTAACCCAATAAAATAAATTCATCGGACGCGTTAGCGTTCTCAAGCAGGGTATCGATCGCTTCGATTATGGGCTCGTAGGCGTCTAGTGGTTGAGAGGGACGAATGTAACAACAGAGGATGTACAGAAGGCACTTATTTAGTGCTATTTTTATACATACAAATTCTGATATTGTAGAGTCGGAGGTCTTTAGCAGGGTGGCATCATAACGGTTGTGAGCAGCTATGAGAACCCCGCGACCTGATGGCTCATTGGTGCCTATACAACCGTCAACACGGAAAATGGTATAGTTTGGAGGGAATAGTTCGTTGTCGAGAATTCTTGGTGTTAGATTGGTTTCAGTTAAGGCAAAGATATCGTGCGGAAATTTGTGAGAGTTAAGGAAAATATTTGTTGTTTTTGTACGAAGTCCTCTTACGTTCTGGTAATAGACCGACAAGCTCTTTGGGAGAGGATCATGATCGCAAACCGTGGGTGCAATAGAGGGGAAGTCAGAAATAGCGAAATCAAGGGGGTTAGGAACGAAAGTAGTTTAAGGAGTCGTTACGACTTTTTTGAAGATGGGAAATACGGCGAGAACTGACGTACGCAGCATAGGTGGATAGATCTTCTGAAACCTTTTGGGAAGGTATATTGAATGATTCATGGTATTTAGTGAAAAGTTGGAGTAAGACTGATGGGTCTGTGGGCAGGCCTTCTTGTTGTATACTTAACATGACGTTGGAGTTGGTTTTACCTTCAACACAGACGGAGTTCGGTTTGTCGTGGAGATAGGCTAGAAATAGACGTACGTTGTCATAAATGCGACGGTCCCGTAAAGGGGACAAGAGGTATCGTCCATCGCTAGAATCAGCAGAACGCAAAGTCAATTTAACTGTAGGTGGGAGAAGGGGATCGATAAATGAATTATGTTCGGATAAAGGAGTTTTGGCTAGCGGAATCGGCGGGTTAACGGAGGTAGAAGTTGTTTGAGACGGGGCGACAGTGTAGGAGGATGACGGCATGGAATAAGGTGGGCATGCGGAGGAAGTAGCGGGTGCAAGGTTTGGCGTATATAGAGGAGAGGTGGCACGTACGGGAATCGGAGCAGAGGTGGTGGAGTGGTCGGAAGAAGTTGGCTTGAGGTTAGGAGGGCACGCGGAAGAAGTTGGGAGTGCATGGTTAGGTGGGTGCGCTGGACATACGGAACTCAAAACAGTATTGGTTGGGTTGACGGTTGGAATGGACGTGTTCGAGGGCTTCGGTGTAACTGGAACAGGGGGGGAGGGGAGGGTGTGAGAATATATAAAGTTGGGATACTTGACTGGAGTACTTAGATTAAAATTTGGAAATACTCACATTTTGAGCTGCCAATTGGAGTTAGGATCGCTAGCTTTAGGATTAGTGGTGAGATGTGCGGAAGAGTGAGGAGTGATTATGTTTTTACTAGTTCTAAGATTCTTATGGTTAGGGTGAATACTAAATTTAGGTATGGGAGAAGGTCGTTTGGGGTAGTTAGTGAGGTTAGGTTTTTTAGCATTTAATTTAGGGTTAGGTGCAGAGGGCTTATTATTTTATTTTTCCTGTAATATTTACATAAACCTCTATCGATTCTAATTATTTCAGATTTTTCGCGTTGCAAACTGCGAAGATAAGAGGTCGTCGAAAAGTATGCGGCATAAGAGAAAATGAAAATTTATTTTATAATGGAAATGAAGTGCATATTATAATACCCCACTTGTCTTAGTAACTTCACTATAAAATTTTGACTCTATCAACTCCTCTTGCAATAAAAATAATTCAAAAATTTTTTCATTTGCAGTAGAGGTGGGCAAGCACTATTTAAAGCTATTCCAAATTTCAAGTCTATAGCATTATTATTTGTTTAAATAAGCAGATGTGATAGACGTACGAAGACGCACCATAACGGTTCCTTTTTTACCATTTCGGTGCGGAACCCTAAATATAAGTATTATTATCGTCAAAAGCTGTTTCTTACTTCTTACTAAATTCATTAAAATTCTAGGTAGTAATGTAAAGCTTCGTATTAATAATTGCCTTTGCTGAAATTTTTTAACACAAGTGAGTGGTAAATGACTTGTTTGGATTTACATCAGGGAAAAGAGACTCTAACTGATATACATTTTTATCAACATAAAATATTGATTGTTTTCTTATAGGTCACACTGGTCGTTTATTGTTTTCAACTAATTAATCACGTATGAGATTTGTCTGCCGAGCAGATATCGCCTACGAGAGTTATTTATTGCTACGGTTTTTACTAGCTAGATATTTGTTTACTGGTAACTGCTGAACTAGGAATCAAGCTGTAGACGAGTCAACATGCAATAAAGGTGATTTATATATTTTTTTAAAAAATTAACTTCAGTTTTGGAAAATTCAAAATTGTCTAAATGATTAAAGAAGTTTTCTTAAATATACAGTGAATAGAAGATAAGCCAAAGACATGACAACAAAAGGGTTATCTTGAACTCAAATCTTAACGTTTTTTTCGTTCCAACAGCATTTTTCTGAATTTGCTAATGGGTTGAGACTCTTGCTCGACACAATCTGTGAATCCCTTGAATCAAAGGATTGGGTATAAATGTTATTAGTTGGGATTTTATTCCGCATTATACAAAAGCTAACCATAGAAACTCCCAATGGGAGCTTTCATTAAATGAAAGGGATGAGATACCTAACCTCGAAGAATTCTTTACATTCATCGAAACAAGATTCCGTACATTGGACGCAATAAGTACGCCGGAAAGTAAGAAGTCAGTTGTTTCAGAGGGATTATTTACTTCGTTGAATATAAGGCTCTTTGCGGGGGAAAACATCACACTCTACTTCATCCAAATTCCCCTCCATCAGTTTCAGCAAAACCAAGCTCTAATCTCTAATCACAGTAATCAACTTGAAGTACCCGTTCGAGAAAAATCCGTCAATACAATAAATAGCGCTGAAGGTGTAGATAGGGTTAGCAACTGCGTTGATAATTGCAAAAGACAGTAAGGGACACCCAGTCACAATACGAGCATTATTTGATCAAGGTGCTCAAACTTGTTTTCTTTTATGGTTTATCCATAGCCTAGGGGTTATTATGCGTTAGCATGGTTTTTCCAGAGGTTAAGGTGAATGAGGCAACTTGAATATCTTATTTTGTGCGTTGCTGCGAGCTAGAAAAGAGCCCACAAACGGAGTGGATTTTTAACTCACAGGGAGATGATCATGCATCAATCCATCTATGTCTCCGGTAATTTTATTTCTCAACATGCTGCAAGAATATTAGATCAGCCGACAAATAATACAACATCTACAACTGAGTTAAACTTTTCGATTGAAGCATATACATATATGTACTTTCCAAGCTGACGACCCAATAATGTAATCCAGAGTGGCGCACTAGGTCGCACACAGTCTTAAAAGGCAAGGTGCTAGACGACTAAACTATAGACGTTGTTTTTACCAGATACCTACTTTACTAATTAACAAAGCCAAAAGAATTTGTATTTCATCCGTGCGCTTATGTAGGTGAGGTTTAGGTTTTAAATTGAAATAATTCTACTAAACCCTATCATGTGCGTGTCCAACAGACTCTTAACCAAGTTTTTTAATAATATTATTATTAAAGGTATTACATAATATTCAATTTTGTTAATCATAACGTCAAAGAATTAAGAATAAGGGAAATGGGTTATTAGGTTTTGAGTGAAGGAGGTGACGATGTACGCCTCCTTTGAAAGTTTTGGGCTCTTAAAACGGGAGGAAAACAGAAATTGGTTAACTATTCTACATGCGCGTTGAGAGTACTACCAAATTTGACCTCTAGGGTTTATACCTGTGGAAGCAAATTCGATCTCTTCTATCGCGCGTTGTAATGTGCCTACAAGGAATTATGGTAGCAAATTCGTTGGAACAGTGGCCGTGGAAATAGTGATAGAAAAGTGAAACATGCGATATAAGTGTAAAAGACAGCCAACGTTCCGTCGATACTTCCGAAAGGCAATATTCTCAAAGATATCGCCCGTAACTTGAATAGCCTTTCTTTGAACTTTATTCAACGCGGACAATGCGGTATGCCCGACCCTGCCCAAAGAAGGAATTTATATTCCAGTCTTTGCCTAATGTGGGATTTGTAGGCCAGAACTATGTAAGAAGTGGTATTTCTTTCGTCTCCATAGAAGCCAAGCCAAGCGACTGCAAATATATTATGAGTTCAGGTATGAAGTAACATTTAATTCTATTCTAAAAGTAAGCCCGAAGAATTATTTAATATCATAATTACGACAATAAAATACAACGTACTTTTTATAACGGAAATTTTTACTTCGTGCGGAATAACTAAGAAATTTTATTCCTGAATCAAGTAAATTCTTTAACAATACTGTAAAAATTACGGGTTGATTCCTCAAAATTTACTCCCTCAATCACTTCGGTTCAGTATACTGTAGTAATTTTCTCCGTAATTTTTCCTGTACGAGTTGTACAAGAAGATCTCTTCGATATCATCACACGTTGGAGAATTCATAACCTTTACAGCTGACATCAAACAAACGTGCATACATTTTATGTACAATAGTGCTAATGAACCAGTTTCAGATAACTGATTATTAACAGTAACTTATGGTACAAGCGAGCGCTCCCTATTCAGCCACTCGTACGATTTCTATGTTGATGATGTGCAAAGTGGAGGTGATTCAATTTCTAAAGTTACACAATTGCAACTTGACTTAAAGGTGTTGCTTCGAAAGGGTTGCTTTGAGCTGAAAAAATGGATAAGCAACAAACGAGAACTGTTGGAAGGTTTGGCTAACGACGAGAGAGAATTGAATGCATCATTCAAACTAAGAAGGACAATAACAGTCAAGGGTGTATTTTTTGGAACTCGAAAAACTCGGAAAACATTTTCATTTATAAGGTTAATCAAACTTCATGCAATTTATGATACGTTCATACATGCCTTTGGAGCGTATGCTTATGCCAGAGTTGTTTTAGAAAACAACAGTATTCACACTACCTTGATTGCAGCAAAAACAAGGGTTTCGCCATTGAAACGATTGTACAGTTCATAAACGTAAAGTGATATTTAAAACCTTTAACCGTAGTGTCGCCCTAAAGTTACCACCATGTGGACCATTTAGAAGCAAGTGATTAGTGAGCTTTTTTTATTTTCTAAATATAAGCATTTATATTTTTAAATAAATTATTCTGAAAAGAAAACAATGAACTGAATACCTATAAAGTCTCTTTAATTGTGGACTACAGGATAAAGTTTGGTCCCTCTTTTAAATTTTTGAAAGAATGTGGACTTAATCACTTTGGCTTAATCGTGGCTCATATATTTTGCAAGATTGTGCTTATCTTGCTATCATAATGACATTATTTGAGCATTAATTTCAATTTAAAAGTGTACTATAAGTCACGGCTATATCCTGTACTATTTTACAAACTTGAAACTGTGTATACAATATAACGCGAACAAGTTATTTCTTAAACAAAATTCTGAAAATTGACTCAAAGCAAATAAACTCTGTGGATATTTGGATTTCCGCTTTAGCGCAAAATTTGGCGTGAACAAGAAGGAAAAACAGTTTAAATTAGAAAACACGAATTTCGCCTAAATAAATGAGATTTCCTTTCGTGACAAAGCATACTTGTGGAGTATCGCGAACAAATTTTAAGCTCCACTGGATCAATAATAATGACTTTTATGATGAAGACAAATCCTTCGGGCGGGTTTCCAAATGCTTTGAATACGCCACTGTTCGTGCTTTCAACTGATGCCGCATCAAATATTTACAGACAGTATAGAAATATTTTGCTTTTATTTTCCTGGCGCAAGACGTATATCTATCTACTCAATATTTGCTTGATTTCTTCTAATGATATAATTAAGTATTGTGGAACGAACAGGTATGGAAAACATTCCCAAAATCAAACAACCTGACTAAATTTCAAATAAGATATGTATGAAAAGGTAATGACCTCTTAGGGGAATTATTGGATTTGCTGTCGTGTCTTCGCTTCACATTTTTAATAAAGTTTGCTTTATGTAAAAAGTTTTAATATATAAATAAGTTAAGTATGTATGGTTGATGAAGTGCTTCCTAAAATAAAGAACTTGCGAAAATAACTCTAACTTTAATTTATTTAGCTTGGATCGCATTTAACAATATTAGGTATCCCATCAATGTGATTATAATTTTCTGTTCTAAGCAGTATATCCATTTAATCAAATTGTTTTATAATATAAACAATACATGGTTTGTTAAAAGTATTGCGACAGGGAATTAAGTTATCAGGGAAGAGCCGGAAGAACCTCCACTTGAAAATATTAAAAGATAACACCTATTTCTTGCTTCCCAAACGAAAAGAGCGACTAATTTGACGTGTATATACGTCCCTAGTTCTTGGGTTTTCAGGTCTGAATAATAGGTAAATTTGATTCAACCTACTTGCGGTGTTTAAAAGGTAATTAAGCTGAAAAATTTAAAATTTTCACGTTTCAGGTTAATTAAGCTGAAAAATTTGAAATTTTCATGTTTATTTTCAAAAGCCCACCTAATAGGTCATCGAACAAGATCAAATTGTCCATCGAATCCTTGCTTTGAACCCTGACATTTTTTTACTTGACATTTTACCAATAACAAAATTAGTTAACATCATTTAAATAAAATTAAACAAATCTGACGAATTGGCGAAGGTAGTAGATATTTGTTGATGCGGCCTTAAGCCCCGTCCGAAGCAATGCATTAAAATTTGATTTATAGCACCAGTCAGGGAACATATTATAGTAGAAAATTATCCAAATATGTACACGCGTTAGGGGCCTACTTAACTTTCTATCCTAGGTTCAAAATTTGGTACATAGTACAAATGAGGAAATCTTATGGGGCATGGGACCGGAGAACAATTTCACCTGATTCGAGACAACGATTGCATGTGGCCCTACAATTTAAAATAGATTCCAAACCACTGGAACTTTTATCGTAATCTGTTGTCATCAGAAAACAACCATGGGTCGCCATCGGTGGGATTTGAACCTATGACCTCCGGGTTGATAGGCCGACACGTTATCCCTTCTTTCACTAACGACTGAAATTAATGAAAAAATATACTCTAAATAATGGACAGAAATCTTCCAAATCGGTGCAAGCATTACGAAATCAGGCACCGCCTCTTGTGCCCACCCTCACCCTAGTGATCCACATTAGTCCCCGTATTACGAAATAAGGCGATGCTCTCCTCCCCTCCTGCCCTCATTCCCGCCATCTTTCTTTAGTTCTCGCAAAACCCTGTAGGCCATGGGGCGGCAGAAGAACTTTACCAGTTTCCAGGCAGCGGTTGTACGGACCTGTTAGTTTCGAAACACTGACATTACCCTGCAACAAGAATGGTCTTTTAATAATTAAGGAAATAAATCTCAATTAGGTGGCTTAAGTTTAAGCTTTAGTTTATAAGGATCTCGTTAAAAAAGATCACTCTGATTGTAGAGGTGGCAAAAGTATGATATAAGTCCCTAGATCCACATCTAATAATAATTATGAAAACGCACTTAATCAACAATGTTCTCAAGCTTACTTATTGGATGCTGTTCTTTAAAAAGTTTTATTTACTGGCTTTCCTATCTGTTTTGTCTGTCTGTTGTCTGTTCGGGGTACAAATTTTTCAATCGATTTTAAACTAACTTCCCGATATCCGATTGAGCTGAAATTTTGGAAACGTATAGAGATCTGATGACAATACAGTATAATATATCTAATATTGTTCTAAATCCAATATAACGGACGCTCCAAGATGGCGGATTACCCTTTTCTTCACAACCCTATTGATATGGGTATAACATAAAAGAGTTCGATAAATAGAATACGATAAAGATTAGAATACATCGACAGTTTACGCACATAAGTAACTAACTCAGTCATGTGATTCACATGAATTCTTTTTATTAGTCGTACTTTTTGGTACATTTTTCTCTTCGGCAAGATTTGGGGGTACTTTTTTGGCAGGAGTATGTGATTCTCTCCGGATGAGAACAGAATTTTGACAGGAATGAGTGATTCTCTCAAATAATTTTGAGAGGAGTAAATGACTGCACACTACCTGTACTCTTTATTTGCATGTATATTCTTATGACTTTAAAATTTGGATATATTTCGTTTTACTCTGGTGCCAGTGTTACTTTTTCAAGACTAGCTGGATTTTTTAGGGAGCCGGTTATCTAGTAGCAAGTTATCTTTGGTCATGGGTATCAAATGAAAAGGTTGGATGAGTAGAATACGATGAGCTGCATGACTTCATTCAAAACTCAATATGACGAACGCCCTAAGATGGCGGATTACCTTTTTCTTCACACCACCCTAAACATGGGTATCAAATGAAAGGGTTTGCTAATACGGAGGATGCTTCAAGATGACGGATAGGTTTAGATATTCCAGTGGGACGACGCAATAATAAAACTAAAATTACTCATACAAGACTAAAAAGTAGAAAATAGTTATTTAAATATGAAAAACATTTTAATATGCCTCGTTTGTAAAACGGACTAAAATTTATAAAATAATTTCTTCTAGCTCCATACAGATTCCTAACCCTATACAGATAGTCCTGAAAATTTGTGATTGCGAATTGTTAAGAGTTATAAAAATACCTGTAAGATTTAAAATTTAAAATGTGGTATAATAAATTTGTTTGTTTCTTTTAAATAATTATTTATATATCAGTTCTACTTGTGGAAAATGTCAAAAGTATTTTCAAATTGATCGCCTAAAAGCTAAATGACATCAAGTTTTCCAGTCTAGACCTATTCTGACTTTTATTAATATTTTATCACGTAACATACAAGTGCTTTTGCGATCGTAAACTAGTTTTATAACGAGAAGATCATGGGGTTTTATTGTCATTTTATATTATATTTCCAAAGCTCAGGGAATGCCATATTATTCTAAAGCACACCCTTGACGAGAAAGGGGTTAAGGGTAAAGGAAATGAGTTAAGAGGTTGACAAGGAAGTGATGAGATTCGGGCTCAAAAGGCGAGAGAAAAACAGAAGATGGTAAACAACATTCGTGTTGTTCTGTTTGACGGTCCAAATTTGACCTGGAGAGTACAGTGGTGGGAGCAATTTGAAGTTCTTGTATGGCGCGTTGTGATATGTCTATGAAAAATCAGGCTAGAAATTTCGTTAAAACAAGGGTCGTAGAAATAGCGATGGAAGAGTGAGCGCTACAATGCGGTATGTCCGGTCCATGCCAAAATATAGAAATTATATTCGAGTCTATACGTGACGCGCGACTTGTAGTTTAGCGCCAAATCAGGAGAAGTGAAGTATTTCTTACATCCCTACAGAAAACCCAAGCATTTTATTGGAGCTACCAATACAGTGTGCATTAGGTTGTTTAGTTTTATTCTCGTGCATTTTCATTTTGGTTTAGGCTTGAGAGAAATGAACTTTTGTGTTATAATTGATGAAAGTATCATCTGCATTTCCAGCTATATTTATGTCTAATACGGTTAATATTTGTTTACTAAAAAACAAAATGAAAATCTAAAATAAGCTGTTGGTCACCTCTAGATTATGACTTCCAATGATTCTCTGCAATTTAAAAGGAAATTTAAGTATATCTGGTTGGCGGATTATGATCCTTGGCTGGCGTATTCCGAAATTAAGGGACGCGTTGTGAATTTACTGTGTTGTGTTTACCTACAAATTCAGTCAAACCTCTTTTATCAGGAACTCCAATAAGGCTACCTCCAATGTCTGGAAAATATGTTCCCTGTACCTTTTTAAAAGTTTTACTGTAATATCCGGAAAAACTCTAATATCCGAAATTATTAAACCGGAAAATCCGAAACTAGATGGAATTCTTTAAAAATGATTCCGATTCTTTAAGAATGATTCCGCGGGTGTACGAATTTAGAGTCCAATTCTAATAGAGAAAGCGAAGATGTTACACCAGAAAATGGTTATTGAAAGTCAGTGTAACTATTCCCAAGGCTTCAGGAATTCAAAAATCGACATGGAATTCTCGTCCTACAATCTTCGGGAGAAATCCTTCCCGCTGATTATGAAGCTGCAGTTTTATTTGTAGACGCATTAGCCTGTCTAATAGAAGCTGACCGTTTGACGGATAACCAAATTTACAACGCCGATGAAACTGGTATCTTTTAGAAAGTATTGCCAAGAAGAGCGTTAGTATTGAGCAATGGGTCTTCTATAAGTCGAGTAAAAGAGTCTAAGGAGAGAATTACTGCTCTTGTATATTCAAATGCAGCGGGCAATCATAAATCCAAACTGCTTGCGATTGGAAAAAGTGCTCATCCAAGGGCATTAAAAAATGTTGGTCAATTTCTGCTTATATATAAGGTAAATTATACTGTAATTTTTAATTTAATGAACCTATCTTTCGCCATTAAGGCTAACAAACGGGAGTGCATGACCCAAGAACTATTCCTTGATTGGTATGACAATCACTTTATTCCCGAGGCAAGAAAAAATTGTGATGCTGTTGGATTACTACACGGCTTCAAAATTCTTCTGCTGCTAGAAAATTATCCTGCCCACCCTGACGAGGAAGTCTGTAAAAGGCAAAAGGTTAGTGTTAAATATATGTCCCCAAATTGCACATCTTTAATCTAGGCGATGGATCAGGCGTAATCAGGAGTTTAAAATCCCACTACCGTAAATGGTGCGTGGTCTTTTAAATTGTAATAAAAACAACAAAGATGAGGACATTTGCCAGGCATTTAACATCAAAGATTCAATTTTTTCTCTTTCTTGTGTTTGGGATGGAGTGTCAACGCCGGTACTGAAGAATGCGTGGCACAATATTGTCGTTCCGGAAAACGAGGACGCGCAAGACAGTGATGCTGAAGTATTAATACAGGTAGCATACGAATTTGTTGTTAATGATATCGCGACTTATGTAAATGAAAGCAAGGAAAATTTTCCTACAGCATTAATAGCTTAATCAGGAAAAGGTATCCCCATGGATAAATTGCGACACTAATGCCCAGACATATTCTATTTTAACTGATGTCGAAATTGTCTAAATGGTTTTAAATTCCAAAGGAAATCCTGAAGAAGAACACATCGAAGAAATTGAAATTGTTGATGACAATCCTAAGATGACCATTACAGAAGCTATTTCGACAGTTGAAAGGCTCATAAATTTCGCCGAAAGCAAAACCTTTATTTCCCAGCAAGAAGTAATGCAATTATACAGATTGCAAGACAAATTAGTGAAAGAAAAGCCGAAAATTCAGAAACAATCGACTTTGTTGAACTACTTTCATACATAATTAATTTTATTCTGTATGAAACTAGTTACATATATCATACATACATACATGATGTTTGTGAATAGATATTTATATTGTTCCCCATTTTTTCCTGTAAATGTCCTGATTCTACATTTAATAAAAACAGTTAAAATAATTCAAAAGGCATTTTTAACTATTTTGGTACATATTTGTTTGAATTTTTTTCCACTCCATTATTTGTAAAAATCGCTTTACCGGAATACGCTTGCCGGATAAAAGAGATAATGTGTAAAAAATTTTAGGTTCGTTCATAGTGAGGACTTTACGATATTTGCAAAAACTCACACGCCATCTCAATGGGAGAAACCATCAGACACACGAATACATGCATGTCGATGTACAAAGTTGGAAACCCTCCGGAAAGTCAGTAAGGTCAACCTCTACGCTGAAGTTGAAAGATCACATAGAAAAAAACACAAACAATTCCACCTTCATGTCATTACAGATTTTAAACACATTAATCGGCCTGTTGGAGATGTTATATGTGATTATATCAATTCTGACTTAAAGAACACATGTCCCTATAATATCCTGGCAAACGAGAGCAGTGACATATCACAGGGAGAGCAACTTTCTATTGGCGTTAGGTTTTTGACGAATAAAATAAGATGGGTCGTTCAGAATTTATCGGTTTTGTAGAATTGACTGTTTTGGATGCAACATCTGTAACCTCTGTAATTGAGAATTTTGTAGAAAACGCAGGCCTTAATCCTGGAAAGTCGGATAAGGATGCGTTTTGCATTATGGCAGGAAAGAATAGTGGCTTTTACGAAATTCGCAAAGTAAACTTAGTAGTGAATGACTTAAATTAAATAGCTGTGCGACGAAATACTGTTTCCACAATAAAAGAAGTAATAAAATTCTGCCAAGAAGCCTTCTTCAGAAATGCATACCAAATATAAAAGACGGAAACATTGCAACCAGAATCGCTAGGGATCTTAAAACAGAATTCAGAATTCCGTGGCTTATGCACATAGTGCAAACCCTTTAAAACAGAATCCTACCGATTTTTGGAAGACATCGTTAATCATTTCGCACATAGATGCACTAATAGTCTGAATCAGCATTTTGTGAGGGAAATTAACCGGTATTCAGAGCTGGGAAATATGCCAGTAAATAGTACTGCAGTATGGTTGCTAGTATCAGTAACTTTACTGGAAAATAATGGCCAGTACCAGTATCAATATGATACTGAATCTTCCCAGTATCAGTATTATATTGGTACTGGTACTGGCAATGAAAAAGCCAATATTTATAATTTTTTTTATATGTGACGTGTATTGATAGGCAAGTAATGGAAGAATTCTCAATCTACAATGAAATCAAAATGGATGGATGTATCATTGAGGTAAATGAAAAAAGGCGCTCAACTGGTCAGATGAAGCTAATCCAGTGTTGAATTTTCAAAAGAGTATTAAGATAAGTGGAAAATTGCATAAAGAAAAAATGTTTACACTTATTGGCTTAACAAGTGTATGGAACATTAAAGCAAAAAGGCTGTAAAAAGTTAAATTTTTAACCCATTTCAGTAATTACGTATGCGCATTGCTAAAATACTTACAGAAATTTAATTTTTGTTATAACATTGTTGTGGGAAATCGTTTTCTTTTTCCTTAGTAAAAGTCGATGTTCTGTTTTATTTTTTTAACCTATCCATTTCTTGTGGTGTTTTCCCTAAAGCTTGGAAATTGTCTTATTATTCCTCTTCATAAGAAGGGTAACAAATGCAATGTAGCCAATTACCGACCGGTTCCTAACTTGTTTTGTATTGCTAAGATTCTCTCTTGTTTGCCGTGTACTTTATTTTCATTGTAAACCTTTTTTAGGTTCTTTTCAGCATTGTTTTATGAAAGGAATGACTAATCTATTAGAATTTTCTAATTTCTATATCTCGGCAATCGAAGGTGGTAAGCAGATTGAGTGCATATTCATCGATTTCAGTAAAGCATTTGACAGAATTATTAACATAATTCTGAATTATAAGTTGACCTCCCTCGGATTCCCATCTTCAATTGTGGACTGGGTTCGCTCGTATTTGTCGAGTCACAATCTCGGTGAGAT
Organism: Leptarthrus brevirostris; assembly: GCA_964036015.1. Classification (NCBI taxonomy): domain Eukaryota; kingdom Metazoa; phylum Arthropoda; class Insecta; order Diptera; family Asilidae; genus Leptarthrus; species Leptarthrus brevirostris. Next base: position 109,988,434 of record OZ038371.1, read on the forward strand.
AAAGGCCAATCTCGGTCCGGTCTCGCTCTCGGCCAGATAAAAAAAAAGGGAATTTCGGTGGAAAATGGCGAGCAAGAGCAAGTCTATATATGCATTTTCTTATTATTCGCCTCGCCCTGGAAAAGACAACAAAAGCTTTTCTTTGCTGTTGGGGATAAAACGCAAATATCTAAAGAAGTAAATAATTTAGGAAGAAGCGAATGAGGAAAGCAGTTCAAAAGTTCGGCTTGGTCGTCGGCGTGGTCGTGGGCTTCACACCTCAATTCAACGCTCATATTTCTACATTGGAAAAGTTCAGCGTGATTTTTGACAGGAAACATATGATTGGAACGTCATTTAAAGTCACTTCATTTTGTGTTTGAAATTCGTTTATTTGTGAAAGTATAGTAATAATATGGAAAATATAGACATAATTATCAATTTTTACTTTTTTTTACATGAAACACTTGTCAAAACAATTTTCAAGTGAAGAAATTGGTAACATTGATTTAGGTCATTAAGTTGGCTCGCCTGCTTTTTCAGCGTCGGCTTTGAAATTTCTCAAAGCTGGAACTGACGACCACGCCGACGCCGGGATGTAGAAGAACAATTCATTTAACACGTAGTCAAAGCCCACGACCAAGCCGAACTTTTGGATGTAGAATGGCCTTAAATCATACAATTGACACTTCTCGGAGCGACATGAGAGCTGAAACAACTAAAAAAATTTTCCACAATAAAATGATAACAATTAAAATCTCTTCAACTCTGGTCACCTTAATCTCGCTCTCGTCATCGCACTGTTAAGAATGATATTGGTTTCGCTGCCGGTGCCAATCTCATGTCTAGACCGGCACTGGCAGCGAGAATTATCTCGAGTATCGTGAAGCACTATTATTTACATAAATGATGTATCCTCTATTTGTCTAATTCAAATTTTCTTTGTTATCCTGACGATGTCAAGATTTTTCGTGTTCTTTCCTCCACTCCTGATTGCGAAATTTTAAATTCTGACTTGGACTTCTTCTATAAGTGGTATTCGATTAATAAATGCTACAACTACACTATACACGGTTGTGCATTAACAAGACTTGACAAAACCATTGACTTGGGAGTCGGCTTGAATATCCGATTTACTTCCGATGACCATATTGACGCTATTGTTAACAAGGCAAATAAAACGATGGGTTTCGTTAAAAGGTAGGCTAAGGAGTTTGATGACCCACATATCACACGACTCCTTCATTGTTCGCTCGTTCGACCTATTCTTGAGTATGCCTGCTACGTTTGGTCTCCATTTTACGATATTCATGTCAATCGTATTGAGGCAGTACAATCTTTTAAAACTTAATTCTCTCGAAACTCGACGAAACGACTGTTTTTGCTTTGGATTGCCTTAATATTACTATTAATTCAGCTTAAAAAACCGCGATTTCTTTTATAATATAATACCTAACCACGGCGCTAATTACGGGTTTCATGCGTCTGTCACATCAATGTCTCGTTGCCTCAATGTAAATTTTGATAAAATTGATTTTCATCTCAACAAAAATTAAACTTTTTATTAACTCGAGCGACGTGAGAAATATAAAATAATTTCTCAACACGATCAGCGTTTCTGACAAAGAAAAACTAAACTCATTTGGCTCTTCCTCAACAGCAGCACCAAAGGGTTAGCTTTTCTTTTGCTGCTGGACGCTTTCGCACGAAACCGAAAACTAGATGGAATTCCAGAAAAATTATTACAACACCGATCTAGACAGCTGTATCATATTCTGATCACTTACACTGTCACAGCAAATTGCGGTAAAATATATTTTCAAAAATATACACAAATTATGCACGAAAATAAATAAATAAATAAATAAAAAGTTTAATTTTTGTTGACAAATTCACTCGGGTCAAGTGTACTTACTTTCGTGCATAATTTGTGTATATTTTTAATTTTCATCTATCTAGAGTTTGTGTAAGGGCTAAAATTCTTTGATATCTTTCTTTTTATTTTTGCTTTTATTTTTTATCTTTACTTTGTTGACTTGCCAATTGACCAATTTTTTCTTCTTTTTGTATTTATTTATACTTTTGTGATGAATCTTTGTAAATAAATAAATGAACTGTCCAAGTGTTTATAGAAAGGTTAACTGATGTTATTTCATCCATATCGCGTATCTCCAGACGTAACAGATTGCACATCATATCTCTTGTTTATATAACAAACTTCTCGTTCATTTAAATTCTTGCCTTCTTCCTTGTATTCCGAATGAATGAAAATTGTTTGGCAGGCACTTTCGAAAAGATAAGGATCGTGTCATAAAATCAAACACTCTCTCTCCCTCTAGTTCCCTTAACCTCTTGTGGGGCATAGGGCGGGAGAAGAACTTCATCCAACTGGAGAGAAAGATTGCAATTGGACCTGCAATTTAAGGTGGATTCCAAACCCTGACATTACTCTGCAACCCCCAATGGCCTCTTATTGTAATCTGTTGTTATTACAAAACAATTATGGGTCACCGCGGGGGGGGGGGGGGGGGGCGAACCTAGGACTTCGGATTTGAAAGGCCAACACGGTATCGTTTACTCCACCGACGACTTAACCTCAAATTGCCTTACTTTAAAGTTCTCAAGACACATTTCTAACCCTCTACTTCGTGTTAACGGCTGTAAAGTGTTTCGTCAAGGACTAAGGTCGCAATTTAAGTTACGAGCGAGGAGTTGGAGTCCTAGTTAAAAATTGCCATAACATTAGATTCGTGGAAAGCGGATCTGTAATCCAGTGTGTAGGAAACTTCCTTTCGAACCGAAACATTGCTTCTAATTTAAGCCTATAATACTCACAAAAATAATGACATCATTCTGTTCCTTGATGCATTCGAGAGAATTAGTAGTCAATAACAAAAATATAACACAAAGTTCACAGATGTATCGACTAGGATCATCTGTAGGCATTAAAAGTTAGATCTAAGAACGAAGCTGCATTTTTACTTTGGGTTTCGCTCGATTCCGTTCACACGTTTAATACCGGTTTAGTCAACATGTCCCCTTGTGCTCTAAAAGTCTAATAATTGAGCGTGACTACTTAAATAGTATTTGGAAACACCACAAGACAGCAGGAAAGCAGCTTTCGCAGAACTTACGTAATGTCGATGTAGCGCTAAATTCAAATACCACATCTCCATTGAGTGTTTGAGGTACTGGATACAGTTAAAAACTCGTTTTTGGCATTTTCCTACAGAAATGTTTCGTCAATGAGGTGGTTAAGGCCACACTGACTATATGGTCGAATTTTGTTTGGTTAGAGTCATAAAACTCATACTGCTAGCAAAATTCCCGTTTATTACGCACCTATGCATTAGCTGTATCCCCACATCCCGTTTCCCCTCGCCTTCTATTGTTATTCAGGTAACCAAAACTAAACAAGCCATGTCTCATTCCGCGCAAATGATATTTTTCTGTTTTTGTCAAAAGTTTAATAGTTTAAACTGACAAATGATGAATTATGTTGATACAAACAACTTACTTACCCCATTTCAGCCTGATTTCCGTCCTGGGCACAGTTGCACTAGCATCCTTTAAAGCTCACCGTTGAAATAAGAATTGGGTTTGACAACGACAAAGCGACAGGGACTGCTTCCGTCTCCGTTAATTTTATTATACTAATCATGTCAGAAACTCAAAAGCCATTTTAAATTCTCTAATGAAGCCACCAAGGATTTTCTAATAGGATCGCATGTGCAGAATAAACGAAAATATATCTGCTGCTGTTTTTGGGTGGTCCGAGCAAAAAAGTCTCAATGAATACTTATACTTAGAGGTTACCAGCTTAGGACTGCAAGTAATCAGTACTCTCTCTAGGGAGCATCAAGTTAAGGCAGCCAGCTTATGGGTATCTGGTCCTTATGTCACGCAAATAACCCGACTAAAGCTAATATCTTAATAGTTTGATATCCCTTTTTAGCCCAGGGGCCAACAGTATGATAAGTTTAACTTGGCTATGACTAAAAGGAAATTAGGGTAAGAGAAATGAGGAGTATCTTGCTTTTAGTATTTCGGCGAGAATTTTTTTATGAAAATTTGGTAGGCAGGCTGAAGCTTGAACCTGCAACCAATGCGCGGTGATCGTGCCACTAAAACAACTGATCCAACTCCGTCTAGAATAGAAGTATATGGCTGTCTTAATGCGGAAAACCACTATTATCTATTTTTTAAAATTTCTTTCTCGTCGCCTTAAGATCCAGTACTGTCCCAAAATACACAGTACTGCAATTTAAAAGATCTTTTCTTCAATCGATTAGTCTGTGGAACGCTGCGCCTGGGTAGCATAAGAAAATTTTTGTTTCCTTTTGTCATTCTTTTATTTTTCTTTTTCATTTATTTTTCTTTACCTATGCGGAGAGCTTGATAATTGGAAAGCTAGATCAATGTATTTTTGAAATATTTCTCTCTCCCTCTCTCTAGTTCTCGTAACCCTTTCTGGGGCACGAGGCTAGCGAAGAACTTCATCCTATTCGAGACAAAGATTACAAGTGGACCAGCAATTTAACGTGGAAACCGAACTTCTTACATTACTAAGCAAAATGTATTGTCACATGCACTGTAGTATGGCAAAGGTTACGTGACGAAAACGAAATCAAGTTGTGCAAAGCGCATGTCCGGAATTTCGGAAACCAGGAAAACGTCAGATGCCGTATGAACTTCGACTTAGTGTGGTGGAGATGAATAACAGAATTTGCTAGAACTAAGTTGCTGAACTTTCTAGAAATAAGCTAAGTAGTATAAATAGGGCTAAGTAGCAGCCTAGTCGGTTAGTTGTATTTTAACCAGTGAAGAGATAAGTTCTAATTTTTAAAGTGAAACGTAATATTGTGAAGAAAACGTGTCAAAAAAGTTGTTATACGAACTAATTAAGTCAAGTGAATAAAATTGTGAACTTTCGTAATTGAAAATAAGTGTCTTAATTAAACCGTCGAGCCCGAAGAGCCCCATTTTCGTTACAATTGGTGTCAGAAGTGGGATTAATTAAGAAAGACTAAAAAGTGGACTTAGAAAAAAAGAAGAAGAAAAAGTGGCTGTGAAATTAAAGTGAAATAGTGCAAAGAATAATCTAATTATGGGTCGCAAATTAAAGGACTTAAGTGTTCAAGACTTGAAGGGGGAATTAAGTAAATGTTCCCTACCAAAATTGGAAATAAATGTGCCCTGGTAGTGATACTACAGGAAGCTATGGAAAAGGACCAGAAGGATCCAGAAGCTTTTATTATTGAAGACGGGCCAGAAGAAGAAGAAGAAGCAAATACTCCAAGCATGACAGATCTTTTCAATGCTCTGGAAGAACAGAAGACGTCATCAGCAGAGTTGAAATCAACGATGGAAGGTTCGGTTAATGAGTTAAAAACATCAATGGAAGAACAGAAATCGTCGACAGCTGAGTTAAGAGCATCTATTGAAAAACAGAAATTGTCGACGGCCGAGTTGAATTCATCAATAATAGCGGAACTTAAGGTATCTGTTGAGGAAGTAAAAGGTGAAATGGAAATTTCCATGCAAAAAAAATTCGAAGGTCTGGAGTCAAATGTAGAGAAGAAACTGGAGACCATAGAAAACTTTATCAAAGTCAATCTCGAAAGCCATATGGATAATAAAATGGGAGAGATAAAATCAGATATTGAAATCTATCTCTAGAAGAGGTAGAACTATATGGACAACTGAAAATAAAAGAAGCTGAATGTAAAATGGAATCAATGAAGAAAAATTTCGAAGAAATTAGGACAGAGTTAGAGAGTGTACAGAAACGTCATTTAACTATGTTACCTACAGCCGTCACTGTGAATAAAAGACTTCATCCTCCAACATTTGACGGTCAAACGTCCTGGCAGACATACAGACTCCAGTTCGAGACAGCAGCAGCAATGAACTATAGGACTGATGAGGAAAAAGCTACAGCTTTAATTTTGGCACTCAGAGGAGCAGCCGCTGAACTGTTGCAGACTATACCGGCAGAGCTAAGGTGCGATTAATTATCTTTAATGCAAGCCTTAGAATTACGACACGGCAACCAACACATGCAAGATGTCTACCGTCTACAGCTACGGAGTCGAACACAGAAGCATGGAGAGACGTTGCAGCAGTTATGTGCGGACATAGAAAGGCTGACACATTTGGCTTATCCCACGTTTAGCCAAGATTATGTCAATAAGGTAGCCAGAGAAGCATTTATTAATTCACTTGCAGATCGCGACTAATAGCTGGAACTGCGACAAAGAAGGCCTCCTCCAAAGAGATTGCAGGAAGAGACGAAGATCGAACTCCCCACAAGATGACAAGAGGAAATCCGGCTCTGGCTATGAAAAATGCAGAGAAAGAGAGCGAGTGGAACAAAGAAGCAATGGAGCTGTAAGCCCCATACCAACTCTACGCTCGCAACAGGGAAACGAGTAAAGACCAACTCTGCGGGACAGGAGTTGGCCAATAGAATCGACGCCCCCGGAATCATCATCAACATAAAGAAATTGCAGCGAAACGATAGCAGCTTAGTAATCAACGGGATGATTCAAGAACAAAAATGCACGATTACAGTAGACACAGGTGCTTCCAGGTCTATTCTTCGGTGTGATTACGCTAAGGACCGCTGGCTTAGCAACAAAAATCGATACATTTTGAGGACAGCTACAGGAGAATCCGTTGATTTGTATGGGGAAATATTAATGACAATATCCCTCGGCGACAACCAATTTTCACAAATTTCTTGTCGCAGATATGAGTGCATACTTGGCCTCGATTTCAAGAGAGCACACAACATTCAACTGGATATTGGAAGAGGAATCATGAAATACGACAACAGAGAGATTCCTATGGCTCTGGGATCCAATAATTACTCGAAGCTGAAAATTGTGGCATATGAAGACGTTGAGCTCCCTCCTTGTGCAGAAACCTCAGTATGAGCAAAAGTTCTTGGTGATCCCGGGAGCTATCGATTCTATCTAGTAGAACCAGATCGAACAGAACAAATTAAATATGTCGCCGTTGGAAAATGTTTAGTAACTATCGATGAAAAGAAAGAAGTTTTGGTACGAGGCCTTAATTTCCGTGGAATAGGCATCAAACTAAAGAAAGGTAAAGTCTTAGGCCATGGCGAACCAGCCGAAGAGATTGTGCTAGCGGATTATTCAGACGTAGATCAAACTAGACATCCAAAGAAGGATGTTACAAAGCTAACCAACATGATAATTCCGCATAATAAACTGAGCCAAGAGGAATTTTTTTTTTATACGATGTGGCCAAATCCTAGGGGACAACCCTTTGATGCGTTAGCATGGTTTTGGCCGGAAGAGAATTAGGGTAAGGGAAGTGAGGAAACTTGAGTCTTGTTTTTGCATTGCTGCGAGCTAGACAACAGCCCAGAGACGGAGTGGATTATTTTAATTTCTCAATAAAAGCTCACGGGGTCATCTGGTCTCGAACCCGGGGCCCATGGCATGGTGGTCGTGCGGCTCAACGCATTGATCCAACTCCGTCTCCGACAGAATATCGGAATATCGGAAAGCAAAGAATTTGCTTGAAGAATTTCCCGATATTTTTGCACTACGGGACGAAGACTATGGAAAAACTGATATAGTGCAACATAAAATTGACACCGGAGACGCCCGCCTTATCAAACAACCACCAAGAAGATTACCACTAGCAAAGCGCGAAGAAGCAGCCGAAATGGTTGAAACAATGCGTAAGCATGGCCTAATAGATGATTCGAAAGGTCTCTGGATGTCGCCAGCGGTGCTAGTAAAGAAGAAGGATGGTATTACAAGATTCTGTGTCGACTACCGTCGTCTAAATGATGTCACGAAGAAAGATAGTTTTCCATTACCCAGCATAGATGACACCCTAGATACCTTATCAGGGTCCAAGTGGTTTTCAACGTTGGACTTAAAAAGCGGCTACTGGCAAGTTGAGATCGATCCAGATGACCGGGAAAAGACAGCATTCTCGGTGGGAAGTGGATTGTGGCAATTTAAAGTTATGCCCTTCGGACTTTGCAATGCGCCAGCAACATTAATGGAATGTATCCTACGAGGTTTAACTTGGAAAACCTGCCTGGTATATTTGGATGACATCATTGTGATTGGACGAAGTTTTGAAGAACATCTAGGAAATCTACGAAAAGTGTTCCAGAAACTGAAGTCAGCCAAACTAAAACTAAGCCTTAAAAAATGTACGCTCTTTGCAGACCAGGTTAAATACCTTGGGCATGTGATATCAACAGAAGGAGTTAGCACAGCAACTTCAGTAGAGAACTGGACCCCTCCGAAAGATAAACACGAGCTACGGAGCTTTCTTGGACTAGCCACTTATTACAGACGGTTTGTGAAGATATAGCAAAGGAGTTGTATAAGCTAACAGAGAAGAATAAGGCATTCGTTTGGAAAGGAAAAGCAGAAAACAGCTTAAAAGCACTGAAGTTGGCGCTTTGCAATGCACCTGTATTCAATTATCCAAAGGCGGGTGAGACATTTATATTGGATACCGATGCAAGTAATGTTAGGATTGGCGCTGTGCTGTCACAAGAAGTAAACGGGCACGAAAAGGTGGTGGCATACTATAGCAGAGCTCTATCAAAACAAGAAAGAAATTACTGTGTTACGACAAAAGAACTGCTGGCTATTGTTGATGCAACAAAGCATTTCCACGAATTCCTCTATGGACAAAAATTCACTCTCCGAACTGATCATGCAGCTGTAAAGTGGTTGATGCAATCCTATGATTTCGAAATTATCCACTGGAAGGGTAGATACCATGGAAATGCAGATGCACTGTCACGACGACCATGTAAGCCTGATTGTAAATACTTTTCCCGTCTGGAAGAAAAATTCGACCATGTGATTGTGAAAAGAACAACTGTCGTACTCTTCACAGGATGGATCAAGGAAGAGTTTGAAGCAGCTCAACGAGAAGACGAGAATATATCTCCAATTTTGCAGTGGAAGGAGAACGACGAAAGCCCAAAATGGAAAGATGTTTCCGACGGAAGCGCAACATTGAAGAGCTACTGGGCGCAATTGAATTCGCTATATGTTAAAGATGAAATATTGAAACGCAAATGGGAAACACCCGACGAATCATCATGCCGGATGCAGGTATTAGTTCCCAGGAATTTGTTGGAAGAATTTCATAACGGTGCTTCGGGAGGACATCTTGGCGTCAATAAGACTTTGGAGAAATTAAGAGAACAATTCTACTGGTTAAATATGCGGGAGGATGTGGAGGACTGGTGTCGAAAATGTACTATTTGTGCCCGTAGCAAAGGATCTTATATCAAAACAAGGGGAGCGATGCAGCAATACAACGTTGGAGCACCTTTTGAGAGAATCACGATTGACGTTGCGGGACCATTCCCAGAATCAGATCGAGGTAACCGGTACATTTTAGTGGTAGTGGATTATTTCAGTAAATGCCCAGAAGGACGAAACTTTGAATCTCAAGTATTCCAACAGGTATGTGAGATTCTTCGAATAAGAAAGACGCGGACAACACCACTTCATCCACAATCTGGCGGAATGGTTGAGCGATTTATTAGAACAGTGGTCGAACATCTCAGAAAAGTAGTAGATGAGCATCAACGGGATTGTGATAGTTACATTCCAATATTTCTACTAGCTTATCGAACAGCAGTCCATAACTCAACAGGACAGAACCATCTAAAATTGTGTTTGGAAGACAGATTCGACAGCCCGGTTATAGAATGAAAACACGATACGACATCAGAGCTAATTCTAGCGGATTCAGGGAAGGAGACCTCGTCTGGCTATTCAACCCACGACGACGAAAAGGTAAATCACCAAAGCTTCAGCAGAAGTGGGAAGGACCCTACAAGAACCGAAAGAGAAAAAGAAGATTGTGCATATTGACCGATTAAAACGATCTAAAGGAGATACAACTGTTCGGGACGAACAGTTCTAAGAGGGGGCCAGTGTAACATGCACTGTAGTATGGTAAAGGTAACGTGACGAAAACGAAATCAAGTTGTGCAAAGCGCATGTCCGGAATTTCGGAAACCAGGAAAACGTCAGATGCCGTATGAAGTCAAGGCCGACTCGAACCTGTGGTGACTTAGTGTGGTGGAAATGAATAACAGAAATTGCTAGAACTAAGTTGCTGAACTTTCTAGAATTAAGCTAAGTAGTATAAATAGAGCTGAGTAGCAGCCTAGTCGGTTAGTTGTATTTTAACCAGTGAAGAGATAAGTTCTAATTGTTAAAGTGAAACGTAATATTGTGAAGAAAAAGTGTAAAGGAAGTTGTAATACGAGGTAATTCAGTCAAGTGAATAAAATTGTGAACTTTCGTAATTGAAAATAAGTGTCTAAATGAATCCGTGGATTCCGAAGAGCCCCAATTACTTTACAGTATGTTCAATTGGTACATTCCCAATAGTGGGAGACGTTATAAAGTTAAGTAGGAACTCTACTCACCTTAGGTATAAACTTTGCTTAGTATGATATCAAAATGACATCACTCCCTATACAACAGCAAAACAGTCGTCTAAATCGCTTTAAGCATTAAGAAGGTAGGTGTCACATCCTGCCCCCACTGTCATCTACGGACCAACATTTTTGACATGGTAAGTATGGTAACCTATTCTATACAACAAGAAATAATCTTCAAAAATCTGTACACGCGTTGGAAAGTTAGGTGCCACCATCAAGCCTCACCTCAACGCTAGGTATGAAATTGTTCAAAGGTTCAAAGGTTAGTATGGTACTATACAATAGGAAAAGAATCATAGGCATCGACTCATGCGTTACGAAGTTAAGTAGCAAAGCTCGTTCTACTTAAATAAGATCGACAACTTCTTGACCAGCTGAATACTGTAGCTGAGCATAGTCGAACACAGAGTTATCCAAAGAGTCTTGTGGACAAAAAAGCGAAGCTAACTGCTATAAATGACTTAAGTTTCAACCGTTCCTCATTGTCTTACATTGCCCTATCATGAAGCGAAGCTTTAAATTGCCCAAAATATCAAATAATCGTCCATTCTTATTAATTGTTTTTTTTTTGTATACGATGTGGCCAAAACCTACGGAACAGCCCTTTGATGCGTTAGCGTGGTTTTGGCTGGAAGGGAAGTGAAGAAACTTGAGTCTTATTTTTGCATCGCTGCGAGCTAGACAACAACCAAGAGATGGAGTGGATTATAATTATTTCTTAATAAAAGCTCACGGGGAGACCTGATCTCAAACCCGGACATGGCATGGTTGTCTTGCCGCTCAACGAATTGATCCAACTCCGTCTCTTAAATTTAAATAACCTTGTGAGTTTACTACACAGGTATTGGGTATTGTTGGATTTCGTATTAGAGGGACAAATTAGTATTAGTAAGCGACTTTGCATTATGGGTAATGATAAGGTTGGCGATCGCTCCATGGAAGAATTCTTAATTGCTTTAATCAATTGCGGCAAGGTCAACTAGTGAACTTGGCGACGAAATCCGATTTCGAGCTCATGAACGATGGATTGATTAAAATTAAAGAATAAAACTTGGAACCCAAGAGAACGATTCCTAAACTTGAGTCCTGTAATGATCAGCTTTACAATCAGCAAAGAAAAAAATCTTATATTCAAGGGCGTTAAAATAAATCTAGCGGAGAATCAAAAAAATATAGTTGAAAGGTTCTGTACTGAAATTTTGGAAATTCCTACGCCGGTAAAAATAAATCACGTATACAAAATTGGGCTTAAAATCAACAAGTGCTTTCGCTACTAGCAGAATTCGGGTCATCACGAAAAACTTAAAAGTCACTAAGTCACAGAGACTTTTCAAACACTTGTTCGTAGAAAATGAAATTTTTTCTTTAAAATTCGATATGACCTAATGAATTTGAAAGACGACCTGAGGATTTCGGTTTTAGATGATAATTGGTTATTAAAAATCATTATTTAAAATTGGTAATGTACTGATGGAAAGGAGGAAAGCAGCTGAAAATAAATGCATAAAATTGTTTAATCGGAAGCAAGAAATTTTATGTAATTTTGAACAAACACATAAATAATAGAGTCTATGTAGAATATTTGCGTCTGTCAGAATTGGTTTATTAATGAATTTTATAGTAATAGCAATGGTAATTTTGCGCTTAATCATAGTAATCTAGTTATGAACTTCAAAAATCATGAGAAAATAATGAATTGGAATTGACGAAGAACAAAGCTTGGAATTATTTCATTTAATATTGCTGGTTTGAAAAACAAGTCTTTCTTCAGATTTTTCGTTTGTTTGAAACTCATATTACAGAATATAAGGAGTACACAAAATTTTAGAAGTATTTCGGTGGCTACGTTTTGTGTTAAGTTTATGCGACACGAAATTTTACATATGGAAGAGTAAGTGAAGGATAGTTGCTGGGCATAAAGAGAGATTATGTACATTACGGTGTTTGTAATTACATTTGGGCAGATAATTATCCCTGTATTAAGTTGAATGTACATTCCGTAAACATAATCGTTGTACAAGCATACATTGAATGCGCTAAGTGGGAGTCTGATTCTAACACTTGTGAACTGTCTTAGTAATTTGAAAAATGCTGATTGCATAATTCTGGGTGATTTTAACATGGGAGTAAACAATAATCAAACGTTTTCAGATGAGCTATCTCTGGGTTATAATGTAAGAAATTAGAGATGTTCACTAGATCATGTGGTGAGTGATAAAGGTAGACCATTTTTAGAATTATATGATGACTTTGGTTTATGCGTATTGAATCTCACTTATGTAGGCGGGATAATAATTTCATAGTTTTTAAATTCTCCAATCATTTCCCTTTGCTCTTTCCGTGAGTAGTAATGTTTGTTCTGCTGTGCGGGTTGAAAAAACTATAAACCATAACCAAAGCTCAATTGGAACCTACAAAATATAGATGAGTACCAAATGAAAATGGAGCAATTATGTGCGGTAGTTACTGAGGAGAATGTAAAATATGATGTCGAGAGTCTAATAAGAGAAATAAAGCTAAAAGATTCCATGTTAATACTAAAAGTATTTTGAAGCAAAAGTGGTATGATTGGAAATGCCTAGGCGCTCGAAGTCTTTCGTTTTAATGGCTTAAACATTTTCGTAAATTTCATTCTAATGTTGTCAGGACCGACCGAGTAAGACGCCAATAAATCATATAAAGTCCTCAGTATTAAGAAACGGCAACTATGTATATTATAAACCTTTGTCTCGCAGTATACTATACTAGACACGAAATGTAGTAATATTAGAAGAAGCGCCTGGACACTGTGCCGTACGAATTTTTCAATTACGCATCTGAAACTTTTATCAGTAAGCTACTTATCGTATTTAACCGGATCTTTTAAATAAGGGAAATCCCCAAGAGTTTCAAGGACGCAAATGTTTTTTCACTACACAAAAAAGGTGATACGGATAAAGTTGAAAACTGCCGAGGTTTATTTTTTTATGACTTGTATTACCAAGAGTTTTGTTAGTATAATATAGAACCGACCGGGTTAAACTAGTGTATAACATTTTCGGTCTTATAAGTATTATTAAAATAGCACAACCTGGAATGATGAGAAAATGTACGCGTTCTTCATCGACTTTGAATTGGCATTTGATACTGTAGATCGTCACACACGTTTTTATAAATTGTTCACTTGCGAAGTATCTTACAAAGCTCATAGAAAGTCTTTATAAAAATACACAAGCGCAGATTTGGGATGGGGAAAATGTATCTGATAGTTTTGCGTCCTTAAGAGGAGTTAAGCAGTGCTGCGTCTTGAGCCATCTCTTTTTTGCCTTGTATATCAATGACTTAGAAAAGTGTTTCGAGACCAGTATTATATATATATATATATATATATATATATATATATATATATATATATATATATATATATATATATATATATATATATATATATAAGGGAAGGAAGGAATGCATATAGTGATCTCCTACGCTATATCGGCTTGGAGATATCGACAGTTTGTGATAAACAAATATAATTCATAATTTTCTTCTCACTCTCCCGCTTGTCTATTTTGTTTGAATTTGAATTCTATTATTTCTTTTTTATTTGTTTATTGATAATTCTATTTATCCTACTTGCCCACGCTTAATATTTAGTGTCACTCATTACGAAATGATTTGTATTTTGATTAATTGTCGAAGCTTTTTCCTCAGGATGTTAAAAAAAAATTTAGAGCCTGCTTACCGATAGACGGCCTAGGAGCCAACGTCAAAGTTTATTGTTATAGAATTTTCCTTTCCTTTATTTGAACATATTATTACATTATTTGTTAGGTATTGCGGTAATAAACAGTATTGTGATTAAACTGTTATTATTATTATTGATTGTGTCAAAGTGGACAGACGGATCAATTTGAATTCCTGCCAAAAAGTGTAATTAACGGAGAATTGAAAGAAAAAAACATTATAGGAAATATAGCCAGTGTACTATATTACTAGTGTAGAAAACTGAACAATAACTGTGACTTTTGGAAGATATTTATTTAAATTTCTAAAAGAAAACATTTCGAAAAAGTAAAAAAATTTGACATTTATCAAAATTTTTGTGTAATTTCGAGTTTCCATGGTACCGGTAAAAGTATTTTTGCTACTGCCCTCAATATGAGTGGCAAAACGGTCCAGGAAACACCAGGAAGAAGAAGGAGAAAGGAATTAAGGTGGAACTCGGCTCCTTCCCCAAAGTAAAAGGGCCCACCGATAAGGTTATTTCAGGGCTCACTGAAAAGGCCAAAGTGGGAGATGAAGCGAGAAATACAGCCCCCAAAACTGCAACCATCGCGACTTCAGCTCTAGCGACATCTGCTAACCCGACATCAGTGGCATCCGCCTCGAATGTCTCACCAAAATCCGTCGCATCATCCGCGGCATTCGCCGTGAAGAATGCAATGGCAACTACTGCGGTAGTGTCTGTAGCAGCCACAAAAAACCAAAACCAATGTACCTGCAGCATTCACTGCAAAAAAAACTATCAGTTGCTGCCCTCAAATAAGCCAACGTTGTGAGATCGAAAGATACTCCACCACCGTCTGTCGTAAATGGGTGACCAAGTCTGGGCAAGAAAATCCTCAGCTCTAGCAAGGAAGCATACGTCTTCTTAAACCAGGGATGGGTGCTTTTATAACGATTTTTTGGAGCATGCTCGGGTCCAGAAATGAGACTGAGGTGAGCACCGAGGCAAGATGTTTCGCCTGCCATCAGGTAGGGCAGTTTGCTGCGGAGTGTCTCAAAAGGCAGCGGAGAGTGACTGAAGATACGGTGGAGGGTGCCCTTGCATCTGCAGTTGCGCCCGAAGCAGTGCCCTTGCATCTGCAGTTGCGCCCGAAGCAGTGCCTTCGCCCAGTACTACGCCTGCTCTCTTGGAGCAACCTGTACTGAAGGTGCCCGAGGAAATAATAATCCAGAGACAGCTCCGGTATTGGCTGTAAACGGTGCCACCCCAACGCATTTTAAGAAGGGGAGGGATGTCTCGATGGAGAAGACAAAACCTGCCGCTCTGAGTGCATCGTCAGTAGCATCGGATGATGTCACTGACGCCCTTGCAGACGTCGAGGTTCTCTCCACTACCCAGACGGCTGGTCTGACTCAGAGCGGCTTTGAATCGTGAAACTACTGCGTAGTTTGGAAGCCGCTTTTAGGTGAACCCCGATTTGGTGGAGGTGCCGAGGGCGAATCTTCACTCGATCCTCGACAGTCTTCAATATAAGGCGTTGAAAAGATCCTGTGTATTCTTAAGCGAATAATGACTAAGATCAAAGCCATATAAAACCTGTGACTGTAATCACAGGAACTTACTACGAGTAATTTATCGAATATTGGTGCTGATGATCCTTCCATGCATCTACATATTCCCGTGGTGGAGGAGCTTACGTTCAGCTAGAATAAATTGGGCGAAGTCGGCGGTAGGTCAATCTGGTCAATCTGGAGATAACAGATTAAGCAGAGGCAACCTTGCACTAGGTATCAAATGATTTGAAAAGAATGGACATTTTCACTAAAGAAAAAAACTCGCTTAGGATACCTACCAAAACGTCGGCAGTCAAGGCCTGCCTTTTTTGCGTGTCGCCAGTGGCACCTCAGATCCAGTAATAGAATCAGTGGTTGTCAGGCAGAAGATTTCGCTTGCACCCAAAGTAAAGATGTACATACTCCGCTCGGTGTAATCGGATAGCGCATTAAAACTTCTTCTGAGGCAGAATTCGCCGTTACCAACAGCGAATTGGGAGGAGCTGAAGGTGGATCCGATCCGGGAGTAGCTGAAGTTTGGGAAGATGACATGCGGCGTAGGCTGAGTACACCTACGTCTCAATAAGGGACACCTAAGAACCCTTACAAAAATATGCGAGAGGCTGGTGAGGTGGGAAACGACCTTTGCCTGGAAACCCTCACAGAAGTACGAACAGATGCTGAGGGTCCTACAAGCAAACCTGTACCACAGTAGTTTAGCTTCTGCTGAGCTACTATACACGATCAACAAAGAAAAGGTGGTCCTGAAGTTTCCCCAGGAATGCTGAACAGCAGAAAGGGGAGGGCAACATTAAGGACTACAATCTTTTTTTCGCGCATAGTGAAGGTAATGAGGTAACGAGGAACCGCTTGAGGTAAGTTATATTTATTTTAATTATGTAATAATTTTATTGAAATTTTAAATTTATTATAGGATTATATTTTTATTAATAAAGGCTTTGAAATCTAAATTTTAAACTAGAATTAGATACCCTATTATTTAAGATGTAAATTTTATATCAATTGGACACTCACTTTCCGGCCTGTAAAAGTCCAGTGACTACTTCAGGGGAAAATGCGGTTACAAACTGGAGGTACCGCTGTACAATTTTCTCCCATGACGTCAGATGAGTAATCGACTCCTTTGATCCGGAAAAGTCAACGGAATCAGACGGTATAATTCTTTGGGCTGGAATTCCCCTGATTGAGGAAGATTTTCAAACGTTGTTTGAGGCTAATTCATGGACCCGAATCCTGGCATCTCTTACGCGCAGTCTTCCTTCTCAGTATTAAGAAACGGCAACTATGTATATTATAAACCTTTGTCTCGCAGTATACTATACTAGACACGAAATGTAGTAATATTAGAAGAAGCGCCTGGACACTGTGCCGTACGAATTTTTCAATTACGCATCTGAAACTTTTATCAGTAAGCTACTTATCGTATTTAACCGGATCTTTTAAATAAGGGAAATCCCCAAGAGTTTCAAGGACGCAAATGTTTTTTCACTACACAAAAAAGGTGATACGGATAAAGTTGAAAACTGCCGAGGTTTATTTTTTTATGACTTGTATTACCAAGAGTTTTGTTAGTATAATATAGAACCGACCGGGTTAAACTAGTGTATAACATTTTCGGTCTTATAAGTATTATTAAAATAGCACAACCTGGAATGATGAGAAAATGTACGCGTTCTTCATCGACTTTGAATTGGCATTTGATACTGTAGATCGTCACACACGTTTTTATAAATTGTTCACTTGCGAAGTATCTTACAAAGCTCATAGAAAGTCTTTATAAAAATACACAAGCGCAGATTTGGGATGGGGAAAATGTATCTGATAGTTTTGCGTCCTTAAGAGGAGTTAAGCAGTGCTGCGTCTTGAGCCATCTCTTTTTTGCCTTGTATATCAATGACTTAGAAAAGTGTTTCGAGACCAGTATTATATATATATATATATATATATATATATATATATATATGTATATATATATATATATATATATATATATATATAAGGGAAGGAAGGAATGCATATAGTGATCTCCTACGCTATATCGGCTTGGAGATATCGACAGTTTGTGATAAACAAATATAATTCATAATTTTCTTCTCACTCTCCCGCTTGTCTATTTTGTTTGAATTTGAATTCTATTATTTCTTTTTTATTTGTTTATTGATAATTCTATTTATCCTACTTGCCCACGCTTAATATTTAGTGTCACTCATTACGAAATGATTTGTATTTTGATTAATTGTCGAAGCTTTTTCCTCAGGATGTTAAAAAAAAATTTAGAGCCTGCTTACCGATAGACGGCCTAGGAGCCAACGTCAAAGTTTATTGTTATAGAATTTTCCTTTCCTTTATTTGAACATATTATTACATTATTTGTTAGGTATTGCGGTAATAAACAGTATTGTGATTAAACTGTTATTATTATTATTGATTGTGTCAAAGTGGACAGACGGATCAATTTGAATTCCTGCCAAAAAGTGTAATTAACGGAGAATTGAAAGAAAAAAACATTATAGGAAATATAGCCAGTGTACTATATTACTAGTGTAGAAAACTGAACAATAACTGTGACTTTTGGAAGATATTTATTTAAATTTCTAAAAGAAAACATTTCGAAAAAGTAAAAAAATTTGACATTTATCAAAATTTTTGCGTAATTTCGAGTTTCCATGGTACCGGTAAAAGTATTTTTGCTACTGCCCTCAATATGAGTGGCAAAACGGTCCAGGAAACACCAGGAAGAAGAAGGAGAAAGGAATTAAGGTGGAACTCGGCTCCTTCCCCAAAGTAAAAGGGCCCACCGATAAGGTTATTTCAGGGCTCACTGAAAAGGCCAAAGTGGGAGATGAAGCGAGAAATACAGCCCCCAAAACTGCAACCATCGCGACTTCAGCTCTAGCGACATCTGCTAACCCGACATCAGTGGCATCCGCCTCGAATGTCTCACCAAAATCCGTCGCATCATCCGCGGCATTCGCCGTGAAGAATGCAATGGCAACTACTGCGGTAGTGTCTGTAGCAGCCACAAAAAACCAAAACCAATGTACCTGCAGCATTCACTGCAAAAAAAACTATCAGTTGCTGCCCTCAAATAAGCCAACGTTGTGAGATCGAAAGATACTCCACCACCGTCTGTCGTAAATGGGTGACCAAGTCTGGGCAAGAAAATCCTCAGCTCTAGCAAGGGAGCATACGTCTTCTTAAACCAGGGATGGGTGCTTTTATAACGATTTTTTGGAGCATGCTCGGGTCCAGAAATGAGACTGAGGTGAGCACCGAGGCAAGATGTTTCGCCTGCCATCAGGTAGGGCAGTTTGCTGCGGAGTGTCTCAAAAGGCAGCGGAGAGTGACTGAAGATACGGTGGAGGGTGCCCTTGCATCTACAGTTGCGCCCGAAGCAGTGCCCTTGCATCTGCAGTTGCGCCCGAAGCAGTGCCTTCGCCCAGTACTACGCCTGCTCTCTTGGAGCAACCTGTACTGAAGGTGCCCGAGGAAATAATAATCCAGAGACAGCTCCGGTATTGGCTGTAAACGGTGCCACCCCAACGCATTTTAAGAAGGGGAGGGATGTCTCGATGGAGAAGACAAAACCTGCCGCTCTGAGTGCATCGTCAGTAGCATCGGATGATGTCACTGATGCCCTTGCAGACGTCGAGGTTCTCTCCACTACCCAGACGGCTGGTCTGACTCAGAGCGGCTTTGAATCGTGAAACTACTGCGTAGTTTGGAAGCCGCTTTTAGGTGAACCCCGATTTGGTGGAGGTGCCGAGGGCGAATCTTCACTCGATCCTCGACAGTCTTCAATATAAGGCGTTGAAAAGATCCTGTGTATTCTTAAGCGAATAATGACTAAGATCAAAGCCATATAAAACCTGTGACTGTAATCACAGGAACTTACTACGAGTAATTTATCGAATATTGGTGCTGATGATCCTTCCATGCATCTACATATTCCCGTGGTGGAGGAGCTTACGTTCAGCTAGAATAAATTGGGCGAAGTCGGCGGTAGGTCAATCTGGTCAATCTGGAGATAACAGATTAAGCAGAGGCAACCTTGCACTAGGTATCAAATGATTTGAAAAGAATGGACATTTTCACTAAAGAAAAAAACTCGCTTAGGATACCTACCAAAACGTCGGCAGTCAAGGCCTGCCTTTTTTGCGTGTCGCCAGTGGCACCTCAGATCCAGTAATAGAATCAGTGGTTGTCAGGCAGAAGATTTCGCTGGCACCCAAAGTAAAGATGTACATACTTCGCTCGGTGTAATCGGATAGCGCATTGAAACTTCTTCTGAGGCAGAATTCGCCGTTACCAACAGCGAATTGGGAGGAGCTGAAGGTGGATCCGATCCGGGAGGAGCTGAAGTTTGGGAAGATGACATGCGGCGTAGGCTGAGTACACCTACGTCTCAATAAGGGACACCTAAGAACCCTTACAAAAATATGCGAGAGGCTGGTGAGGTGGGAAACGACCTTTGCCTGGAAACCCTCACAGAAGTACGAACAGATGCTGAGGGTCCTACAAGCAAACCTGTACCACAGTAGTTTAGCTTCTGCTGAGCTACTATACACGATCAACAAAGAAAAGGTGGTCCTGAAGTTTCCCCAGGAATGCTGAACAGCAGAAAGGGGAGGGCAACATTAAGGACTACAATCTTTTTTTCGCGCATAGTGAAGGTAATGAGGTAACGAGGAACCGCTTGAGGTAAGTTATATTTATTTTAATTATGTAATAATTTTATTGAAATTTTAAATTTATTATAGGATTATATTTTTATTAATAAAGGCTTTGAAATCTTAATTTTAAACTAGAATTAGATACCCTATTATTTAAGATGTAAATTTTATATCAATTGGACACTCACTTTCCGGCCTGTAAAAGTCCAGTGACTACTTCAGGGGAAAATGCGGTTACAAACTGGAGGTACCGCTGTACAATTTTCTCCCATGACGTCAGATGAGTAATCGACTCCTTTGATCCGGAAAAGTCAACGGAATCAGACGGTATAATTCTTTGGGCTGGAATTCCCCTGATTGAGGAAGATTTTCAAACGTTGTTTGAGGCTAATTCATGGACCCGAATCCTGGCATCTCTTACGCGCAGTCTTCCTTCCGAGAACGTTAAAAATATCTGGAAATGATTTCGAACCTGTATATTAGGGAAAATTTTAAGCCCAAAATGCATACGCGAAGGGCAAGTCGGTTCACTTTGCGTTAAATGGGGCGGTGAGATTGAAAAGTCTCTGCACTATAAAGGATATTCCTTGGGTACCTTTACAGATATAGAAGGGGCCTTCAACGACGCAACCATCGAGGGGGTCGCAGGCGCTCTGGAACCAGCAAAGGTGGACAAAGCCATCAGTAGATAGATAACCACGTTGCTTAAACGGCGCGGATGCACTTACACCAAAGCAGTCGACCGAGGCACACCACTTCCATGAGTGTTATAGCCTCTCCTGTAGCTGCTGATTATGAACAAAATCTTAGTGAAACTTCAGAGAAGGGGTGTAAAAGTAGTCGCTTACGCCATTGATGAAGTAATATTAGTGCCAGGCACCTCCACCATCCACCTACGCAAAACCGAAATGGTACTCTTCACTAAGAAGTGTAAGGTTTGAACTCAAACCCCAGGATAAATATCTGGGACTCATTCTAGACAATAAACTGACCTGGCAAGCAAACAAACATTTGCATATCTGCAAAAGAGTCTTTGCTGCAAAGCGGAGGCTGAAACCCAGCATCACGTAATGAGTATACAGAGCAAAAGTGCGAGCAATGGCGTACGGCGTCATGGTGTCACTGGTGCAATCAAAACTACTCCCTCCCGCGTTCTTCACACAATCCCATTACTCCCCTCTGTGGGCCTATACGCAAAGAACAGCGAACAAGAAGCTCCTCAGCCGCACGAGTACAGCCGTAGTAGCTTAGGAAAGAATCTCAACACGGCCACTGATTACATGCTGCCGATAATGGACTTTAACAGGAAGTTCGACGTAACAATTCCGGACAGGCAGTTCTGTGGAAACAAGTACAGAAAAACCTACAGGTACCGTAAAGATTCATGCAGATGGCTCTACAATGAGATCCGGAGTAGGATCATCTGCTAGGAGCTCAGCATTTACTCTTCATACAGGTTTCCCAGTGATTGCAGCGTTTTTCAGGTCGAGGTAGTGACTATACACAAAGCGACAGAATAATCTCACAATCAGGTAGGAACAGGAATTCAATTAGTATCTATGTGACCAGCCAAGCGGAGCTTAAAACTAACCGGGCAAAAGGGCATCACCGAAAATGAAGCATCAGATAATGTCGGTAAGAAATGAACTATAATAAAAGCTCAGGAAGCGAAACAAATACTTTCCTGTTACTGTTGCCACATATTTCAATAATGAGCTGTTAGAACTCTTGAAAAGAAGATGGTAAGAAACTACAACGTGTCGTATGTGAAGCTTATGTGGAAAACCTGTGATCAAAAGAAGACTTATTTTCTACTAAATCTAACTCGGAGTCAATCTAGAAAGAGGTCGGAATCTACACCGGCCACTGTATTACGTTTATATGCGCTAAGCGAATTAGTGTTTCCGACACTGATTTGTGCAAATATTATCAGGAACTCAATTCAAAATAAAGTGTAGAGCACCTGTTATGTCATTTTCCTGCGCCTGCTAGGGCAAGACAGCAAATACCGGGCAAGCATTTCATTAAGGTATTAAAAGAAGCCTAGAAAATCAGCAAGAACGGCTTTCTGAAGTTCACAACGGAGACGCGTACCTTTAATAATAATATAGCATCTCTCCGACGATCGCAGAATGTAACTTCTAAGACGTAGGGCATATGCCCATGGTTGCGCTATAGGCCCGATGTGGTCTATGCGAGGCTTCCCCCCCCCCCCCTAACCTAACCTAACCTAAACATGCCAATAATTTGCGTGAAGAAATCATATCATGTCAGTTTTTAATTTATCAATAATGTGGAGACAATTCTCGAATTTATATATTTTAATAATTTGACAGCTACATTCCCTAACATTCCCTACTAACTGTGTAAAGGCAAAAGATCGTTTTCTAAATTAAAACTGATTAAAAATTATCTCCAATCAACGATGTGCTAGGAAAGTTTAACCAATTTAAAAACTATTTATTTATTTAAGCTTAATGCAAGCTATTACATATAAAGTACAAAATAACAAAATAAATACTACAAACTAAAATAAACAATAATTCATAACAGATAATGTCAGCTACAATATGAGCTATGATTATGATAAATATAAACTGGGAGGAAGGAGAATTAGGAAAGGCGATCAAGATGGGCGGGATAAAGATATAAGGTTTTGTGAAGGAATGATTTACTCAGATGGAAGTCAAAGGAGGGAAGGTCGTTGACTTTTCTTAGCATCCTGGTAATTGGTTCGCGTTGACCGTAGTTCGT
This sequence comes from Leptarthrus brevirostris, assembly GCA_964036015.1. NCBI lineage: Eukaryota > Metazoa > Arthropoda > Insecta > Diptera > Asilidae > Leptarthrus > Leptarthrus brevirostris. Next base: position 110,011,594 of record OZ038371.1, read on the forward strand.
GCGATGGCGGTCGAGTCGGAAAAGGGGAGTGGACCTAAGGTTGCGAGGGTTGGTATAGATTGGTAAAGACTGCAGGATTGAAGGGCAGTCTATGACACCAGCTAATAGCTGATGAATGAAGAGAACGGCGGAAACATCACGACGTTTACTTAGGGGTTGTAAGTCGATCAGTTTCAGACGGTCTTCATAAGGTGGAAGGTTGAATCTGTCTACCCACGGAAGATCACGTAGAGCAAAGCGAATGATCCTACGCTGGACAGATTCAATTCTGTTAATGTGGGTCGTTTGCGTAGGTGTCCATACCTGGCTGGCATATTCAAGGAGAGGTCTAACGAAGGAAATATAGAGAGATTTGGAAACATAAGAATTGGAGAACTCTCTAGACCAGCGCTTCACAAACCCTAGCGCGGAGTTAGCTCTGTTAATTATGCTATCAATATGGGAACGGAAATTTAGTTCACTATCAGAGATTATTCCTAGGTCACACAAAGAGGTAACTGGTCTGGTACGTCGGTTAGCATGTAGACTCTCGGGGCGGAGGTAAGACGCTTGCGGGAATAAGAGATGGACTGGCATTTGGAGACATTGAGCTCAAGAAAGTTTTTCATGCACCATGTGGTGAACGAATCGAGGTCATTTTGGAGAGGAAGAGAGTCGGTTGCGGAAGAGATATGTTTAATTATTTTCATGTCATCATGGACAGCTCTGAGTATTTGATGACACAATCAACATCATTAATTGTAAGGATGAAAATTAATGGACCGAAGTGGCTGCCCTGAGGGACGCCGGAACGAGCGACAATGGGGTTAGAAATGGATGAGCTGAAAAGAGCATTGCATTGACGGTTGTTGAGGTAGGATTGAATCCAGGAGATGAATCGAGTGGGGAAGCCTAGACGATCAAGTTTAAACAGGATAACGCTATAGGAGATCTTGCAAAAGGCTTTACTAAAATCGGTGGCGATAACATCAACATCTTTACCGTTTTCCAGGGCACATAGTGTTTTGGAGACAAATTCGGTAAGGTTGGTGGTTGTAGATCTTTCTTTGAGTAAGCCATGCTGGGAGAGGGAGCAAATAGACTTACAGTGGAAGAACATGGAATCACAGACCAATTTTTCGAATAGTTTAGGTATGGATGATAATTTATCAATGGGTCTGTACTTGGATACATCTTTCTTGCAGCCTTTTTTGAATATGGGAATAATATAAGAGTTTTTCCATAATTGTGGGAAAACCCCTTGAGTGACCGAGAGGCGGAAAAGCAAAGTAAGTGGTTGAACTAGATGCATGGCACACTTTTTCAGAACGATGGCCGGAATGCCGTCAGGACCGGCGTGAAAGTCATCCTCAAGCCTGTTAATACTGTCGGCGATTTGTTCGGGGTCAGGGTCGAAAGATGTAAACGACGTTTGAGTGCATTTGTCCAAGAATGAAAACTAGTTAATGTCAGGTTGGAGCGAATTGTCGCTGAAAGATTTACTGAAGAAGTGTGCAAAGAGGTTGGCGTTAACCTGAGGATCAGATAAAGAGTTATTCTCGAGCTTTAGGGTGGAGGGGTAACCATTGGATTTCTTCTTAGAATTAATAAAGCTATAAAAACGCTTGGGGTTGGATATGAGGCTTGTTTCCATCCGTTGGAGGTACTCATGGTAGATGGTATCACAACATTCAGAAAAAGAGGTGTAAGCAGAAGAATAGTAGGAAGAATAGTCAAACTCAGTCTGGGTGAACATTACATTAAGGATTTCGCAAAGAAGAAAAACGAAAGAGGCAAAATAATAATATAATTCTGATTATATTTTTCAACTTTTTCGACTCTTCTCGCTTTCATTCGCAAAATATAACATTTTTTTTCTGGTATTATTTAAATAATATTTAAATGTCAGTCAGGTTGTAAACATGTTGAATAAAAAGTTTGAATAATTTAATTCGCATTTTCTTTTGCCAATAATTGCCAAGCGAAAGCGAACCATCTTTTCTTTATTTAAGAAAATAACAGGAAAAATAGGCGCTTCATAGGTTTCGCACACTAGCGCTGCCGAGCGTTGGCGAGGTGCTTCTTCCAAGGAATGCTTTTGATACTTTATTCAATTCATAATATTCTTCAATAAATTAACTTGTCTTTTACGATTTCCCCGTCGATATCAAGAGATATATACATTTTCACACTTTTTCTCTATTTTTCTAAGATATGCCATCTACGGAGAAACTGACAGTGTTCTCTTGGAATAAGAATATATTTCTATACTACCGCTAATAATGTAACGCAGAAACAAAAATAAAATGATCGCATTTCAGATTGTTCAGTTTTTTATTCCTTTTATAAATTTGTGTTGTAGAGAGCAGTGCCGTAAACAATAGATATATATGTATCTTCGCATAATATACACCTAATAACATTTTCAAAATACCCCTTTTTTTAAAAACTAGGAAATTTATAAAATAGGTTTATTTTTATACCCACTCGAGCGTAGGAGATCCAACACATCATACAGATACGCCCGTATAATGCTATGGTTGTCTACCCCTAAAGAATCAATTAATTACAAATTAAAGTTAATTAATTTGGCGTGAAAGAAGAATTTTTTGTGCCATCTACATGAAATTAAAAACATTCGGATGTCATATGCAAGTAGGGTTTTTCATACATCTAGGCGAGACCGTTTTCTAGTTGATTGTCTCTTTCGCACTAGGATAGCAGATCAAGCGGTAAGTAGACTTATAATTTAAACCTATTCACGTCTTTGAACCTGACTCCTGTTGCTTATTAAGCTCATATTACGTCAGCGTTTGAGCAGTGAGTCCTGGGACACATTTTATTAAAAGCATTAAATCTTCACTCAAGGCGATAAAAGTTATTTTATCTCGGGGTTTCACTTATCTATGTATAAATCAACACCATTTTTGTGATTGTATAGGCATGGATACCTACATAGCAGGAAGTGAAGGAACATCTGGTCCTTGTTTCTGTATCTATACTTGTGGTGATAAGAGTGCACGAGTTGTTTCAATTTTCCGTTGCTCCAGGGAAGCAGAGCACTTCCTTTATCAGGGATGAAAAGGGAGGACGTTCATGAAAAATTCAACTTCCGAAATGTCCAGTCAGATAATGTTGGTGCTGGTTATCTACGCATTGATGCCGAATTGAAATTCAATTATGCTGTCACCACTCGGATTTTTCTCGCAGTAGATTAAAGGACAGGCAAACAACCTGATTGCAAATTACAATCAACACATTGCCCATCAAGCAAATTGCCCTTATCCCAATATTCATGAGGTTGCCCTGGGGTAATCAAGTAAACGAAAACTTACTAATCATGACTGGGTTGGATCAGTTCAGTCCTACACTTTCGCTTTTTGCGTCTTCCAAGTCTAAGAAGAAGGACCTGCAGAGTTTCACACCCGGTAACAAATAACAAACTCTTTGACTTAAACTTCTGACATTACACAAATTCACTGCTTGCTTACTGCCAAAAACTTTACCACTTTCAATATGCACACACAGTTGATTTCTGCAAAAAGCAATAATTTTCTAAATTTCTCCACAACCAACCTGTTAATTCGCGACTTCGAGATATTTATCGGTATCGTCCGACGGAAGAAACTCAACTAACGGATAATCTGCTACTAGAATTACACAGCCTTCCAAGAAAGCTCATGAGTACACATGGAGGCTGCGTAGATTGAAGGGACTTATCAAGGAGAGAGCATTCCGACAAGTTGTTGCTTTGTTAAAGTGTGAATCTTAAAGAAAAGAGAGCAATCACGTAACCTTTGCTACAAGTCCAGTCTTAGACAAATTTAAGAAAACTGAAAATTTTACCACGTTTGCTTAACTTTAATATCTTTGAGCATAGCTGTCTTTCCCGAAAAGCTTGCCAAGCTTTTCGAGCGCCAATTGCCGAATGCTTTTATCAATTCGGAATTCCTGATTTCGGTTCATGAATCAGATGTGGTCTTCCTGTCATGTATGCCGTCAGCAGCAGGAGCTGCTTTCCGTCAAAAGAAGGAATAAGCTATAAAATTATTGTAAAATTCCATAGTATTTATTATATTGCGAGCAAAAGTTTATGTAAGTATATTGCCACGATTTCTCTGTTTTCTCGCCAAATTTTAATTTAATATGTATTAATTGAGAAATTAAAATCACGTTTAGGAACTGCTTTCCATATTTTTATATGATGAAAAATTAATCAGCACTGCGTAATATGCAAACCTTGTCAAGCTATCTGAGCCAGGCTGCCTGTGTTGATATTGAGAGCCTCCAAGTATACCATTTTTATTTTCTTCTTGTTATAATTGCATGTCGCGAATTAGGGATCAATTTAAAAGCAGGTGAACGTGGAAATATGCCTATGAAAGAATTGGTGACAAACAAGGGGGACGAAGACAACAAAATTAATTTAGCCAGACGAGCAGTGTATTCACTATACACATGCATATACTATATACAGTTATATAAGGTTTAATTTGTGTAGCTTTACGGAGCGCAAAATTATTTTCGTTTTAATACCTAATTAATCCTGTGCTTGATTTTATTTTTCGAAGTACGTAAACAAAAACGAGACATTACCCTACATCGGATTTATTACACTACGCTTCATAAAGAACAAAATTTAGGAATTTCAAATAGATGGTAAGTTTTTGAACTCATTAATTTGGACTGTAGTTAAGTCCTTATGTGTTTAGTATTAAAACCGTCCTCTTCGGTTTAGAAGTCAGACATTATAGTATACAAAGAATTAAGTTTTGGAAATCGTGCTCAAAATGATAACAAAAAACCTTAGAAAATCAAATTAATTATGATTATTCCAAAACTCACAGAATATCCAATGATCCTTCAAAGGTTGGGAGTATAGGATAAAAAAGTGCAGTCCCACTTTCCTGGTTCAAAGGTGGAAGAACGGAACGAGTCAGACAGGCCCAGCCTAACTGACTACCCAGGAGGGCGACCAAGGCGGACTGGAGGGTTGCCAGCTCGGTCTTTACATGTAAAGCCATCAAGGATGCTATTTCATCCTTCGAACCATTCAAGTCCCCTGGCACGGATGGTGTGTACCCGGTGCTCCTACAGGAGGGCTGTGATGTTCTCGCACCGGTGTTGTGCAGAATATACAGAGCGTCCTTTGCACTAGGATACGTACCATCTATCTGGAGGACTGTGAAAATAGTCTTTATTCCAAAGCAAGGCCGTGTAGATTACACACTCGCTAAAGCATACAGGCCTATTAGTCTAACATCGTTCATGTTAAAGACGATGGAAAAAGTTGCTGATCGGGCATTCAGGGAGAGGTATCTTCTACACTCACCACTTCATGCCCGGCAGCACGCCTACCAAACCGGAAAATCCACTACAACGGCACTCCATGACTTAATACTCAAGCTGGAGGAAGCGGTTTATAGCAAGGGAACTGCAATTGCAGCCTTCTTGGATATAGAAGGCGCTTTTGATAACACATCATGTGATGTGATCACTCGAGCCCTAAGAAGGAGAGGCCTTAAGACGACCTTCTGTCGATGGATAGATGTGCTGCTCAGGTCTCGAGATCTTACCTTGAGTCTCCTCGATAGGACGATCAGGGGCTGCGTCACAAGAGGGTGTCCGCAGGGTGGGGTGCTGTCACCCCTCCTAGGGTGCCTTGTGATCGATGAGCTACTTGTACGCCTTGATGAGCGAGGCTTCTTCGCGCAGGGATATGCAGATGACATTGTAGTTGTGGCATCCAGCGATATGGGGAACAACATTACCAGGGGGCTCTAGACGTAGTTGCAACCTGGTGCAATGAGGTTGACCTCAAAGTCAACCCTGACAAAACAGTCGTAGTTCCGTTCACCAGGAAGAGGAATACGACGGGCCTTCCTGAACCGACCTTCTTGGGCACTGCCCTACCCTTCAAGGATCAGGTGAAGTACTTGGGGGTGATCCTGGATTCCAAGCTATACTGGAACCTGCACCTTGATATAACTATGAAAAAAGCTCGGAAGTCCTTCTGGGCATGCCGTAGAGCCTGCGGGACCACCTGGGGACTTAAACCCAGAACAATGCTCTGGATCTACACATCGGTAATAAGGCCCATGATAACTTATGGCGCGATTACATGGTGGAACAGAGCAAAACTTAATGTGATAAGGACTAAGCTTAGCAGACTGCAACGTATGGCCTGCCTATGCATCACTGGAGCCATGCGCACCTCGCCGACGGCTGCACTCGAAACCAAGCTAAATATTAAACCTCTTCATATAGAGGTTGAAAGCCTAGCTCTGTGTGCGGCCTACAAATTAGAGGGAGCCGGTCTTCTCGGGGTAAACATAGGTAAGGGCCACACGACAATAAGGGAGATTCGTGAAGCCACACCTGAGTTGGCCATGCTAACTGATCAGATGCCGGCAAGACTCTCACCATTTCAACCACCCTTAATACGGTTGGAAAAGCATGAGACCTAGACGCTTCCAGCTGTCCGTTCAGGGGAGCTAGTATGGTATACGGATGGATCCAAGACTGAATCAGGTGTTGGGGCAGGGGTCTGGAGCACTGGGTATATATACCACGATATTCCAGGCTGAGATCTTCGCCATACTGACATGCACCTACGAGAACCTAAGAAGAGCCTATAAAAACAAAAGGATCTCATTCTTCTCGGATAGTCAAGCTGCAATCAAAGCAATTGCTTCATCTACCACCAGATCAAATCTGGTGTGGGAATGCCAAAGGAGCCTAGACGCACTGTGTAGAACTAATCAAGTAAGCTTGATCTGGATACCGGGACATCAGGGCTACACGGGAAATGAAAAAGCAGACGAACTTGCTAGGAAGCGGTCTAACACCCCTTTTATAGGGCCGGAGCCGGTCTGTGGAATACCTCTCTGCACGGCTAAAAGGCTAATAGCAAACCGCGCAAATGAGGGACATAGGCTGTATTGGAACAATATTGAGGGGCACGCTCACTCAAGAAGCCTTATGCCCTCACCGTCGCCGGGTAGATCCAGGGAGCTCCTCAAGCTGAGCAGGTCGGCTGTTAGAACTCTGGCAGACCTACTTACCGGCCACTGTCAGCTAAGGAAGCACCTGGTGAGGATAGGCAGAGCCATCGACCCCACCTGCAGACTCTGTCTGGAGGAGGATGAGACCCCATTAGCGGGCTGAATGACTGCCAACTGCGGGAGCTGTTGAACTTCTTCGGAGGGACCGGCTTACTATAAGGAGTTGAGAGGGTTAGCACAATAGGCCCCAGTGGCCGCGGCGCTTGAGAACCTCACACCTCCAAATCTAATCAATCAATCAAAAATCAATCAATAGGATAAAAAAACTAAGTAAAGTAGGTGGACATGTAAAAATAAAACATAAGATGGTAAACTTTTCCACATCAGTACTTTTCTGCTCAAAAAAGATTCCTGAAATTCATAGGTTTGCAGTCTTTGGTTAAAGGATCTATAAGGAATTAGAAATTTTGTCAGAGCAATTACCAAAGAAGGATAAACAAAAGTCTTTAACATCCAATATTTTATCGATGTTCGAAAGAACCAATTTTCAAAGTGGTCGCAGCATTTGAATTTTGTCTTACTATGACCACGTATAGTGTCTCAGCCAAACAATGCGGATTTGCGTGTATTGAATGCTATTAAATAAAACTAGACCTGGTTAGCTGATAGTAGTTTGGTGACACCAAGGAATACCTGAGAAATTATATTTGTTGAATTTTATTGATGATATTGGCAATATGATACAATTTTGAGATTAAAAAAAAAACGATTGGTAGATCAAGTGCAATTTTACGGAAATTTAACGCAACTTTTAGCAAATTAAATAACTTTAGTCAGAATAAATGAAACCTCATATTGTAACGCGTGGACCGGTTTGCGTATTTTGTACTGATTTGTTGTTTCCTCATTGCTAATCTGAACAATCATTTTCATATGTGGAAGGGTTAAGGATGGAGCCTTATTTGTAACGTGTCTTTTTAATTAACGATTTTATTTAGTTTTATAGCTGTTGTAGCGGTTGCGAAAAATTTAATTAATTATTTTTATAAAAATTATAATAAAAATATTTTAATACACTTTGATCATTTTCGTTCAGACTGTACTCATAAATAAATTTTCAAATATTTTTAGCCAGCCTGTACACTTTGATGAAATTTTCAATAGTGTAACAACAAACGCCTTGGAAACTAAAATAATTATTTCATCAAAACCACTAATACTGTAACGTAAATGGAGCACTTGGGGCTCGACGGATTAATTAAGAAAATTAATTGTAATCACAGATGTTCACAAGTGTATTCACTCACTTAATTAGTTCGTTTAACAATTTCCTTGAGAATATTTCTTCACAATATTACGTTTCACTTTAATGATTAATACCGATCACTTCACTGGTTATAATACAACTGACTCACAAGGCTGCTACTCAGCCCTATTAATACTTCTTAGCTTAATTCTAGAAAGTTCAGCAACTTAGTTCTAGCAATTTCCGTTATTCATTTCCACCACACTAAGTCACCACAGTTTCGAGTCAGCCTTGACTTTATACGGCATCTGACGTTTTTCTGGTTTCCGAAATTCGGGACATGCGCATTGTACAACTTAATTTCGTTTTCATCACGTAGCCTATGCCAGACTACAGTGCATATTACATTGGCCCTCTCTTAGAACTGTTCGTCCCGAACAGTTGTATCTCTTTAGTATGGCTTTAAGCGGTCAATGTGCACGATCTTCTTTTTGTCTTTCGGTCCCCGCTGTATCCTATACACTACATCGTTCATGGGCGTAAGGATCTTATATGGTCCTCCCCACTCCTGTTGAAGCTTCGGTGATTTTGCTTTTCGTCGCCGTGGGTTAAATAGCCGGACGAGGTCTCCTTCCCTGAATCCGCTAGAATTAGCTCTGATGTCGTATCGTGTTTTCATTCTGTCGCTGGATGTCTTGAGGTTCTTTCTTGCCAGTTGATGGATTTCTGCGAGACGCTTCCGAAGTATGGTTATGTATTCTTCAGTGGATTCAGAACCCTTTTCAAGTGTTCCGAACTTCAAATCACTGGGCAGTCGAATCTGTCTTCCAAACACAATTTTAGATGGTGTCTGTCCTGTTGAGTTATGGACGGCTGTTCGGTAAGCTAGTAGAAATATCGGAATGTAGCTATTCCAATATCGTTGATGCTCATTTACTACTTTTCTAAGATGTTCGATCACTGTCCTATTTAACCGCTCAACCATCCCGTCAGATTGTGGATGGAGTGGTGTTATCGGCGTCTTTCTTATTCAAAGAATATCGCAAACCTTCTGGAATAAAGCTTGGAATGAAGCTCAATCTGACGCCAAATATGCATATCCAGTTTATTACTAACTCCTCTGCCACTACTTTTGCTTCTTGATTTGGGATCGCATATACTTCTGGGCATTTACTGAAGTAATCCATTACCGCTAAAATGTATTGGTTGCCCCGATCTAACTCTGGTAATGGTCCCGCAACGTCAATCGCGATTCTCTCAAAATGCGCTCCAACGTTGTATTGCTGCATCGCTCTCCTTGTTTTGATGTGAGATCCTTTGCTACAGGCACAAGCGGTACATTTTTGTCACCAGTCCTCCACATCCTCCCGCATAAGTAACCAGTAGAATTGTTCTCTTAATTTCTCCAAAGTCTTATTGACACCAAGATGTCCTCCCGAAGCACCGTTATTCCAGCACCGTTCTTCCAGCACATCCCTTATTTTATTCCTGGGAACTAATACCTGCATCCCGCATGATGACTCGTCGGGTGTTTCCCATTTGCGTTTTAATATTCCATCTTCAACACACAGCGAATTCTATTGTGTCAGGAAAGCTCTTCAATGTTGTACTTCTGTCGGAAATATCTTTCCATTGGGGCCTTTCGTCGTTATCCTTCCACGTCAAAATTGGAGAAATATTCTCCTCTTTTCCTTGTGCTGCTTGAAATTCTTCCTTGTTCCAGGTTACGACAGTTGTTCGTTTCACAATCACATGGTCGCATTTCTCTTCCAGACGGGAAAAGTATTTAAAATCAGGCTTACGTGGTCGTCGGGAAAGTACATCTGCATTTCCATGGGATCTACCCTTCCTATGGATAATTTCGAAATCATAGGATTGCAGTCTTTCTAGCCATCTTGCCACCTGTCCTTCAGGGGTTTTAAATTGCATCAACCACTTTAGAGCTGCATGATCAGTTCGGAGAGTGAATTTTTGTCCATAGAGGAATTTATGGAAATGCTTCGTTACATCAACAATAGCCAGCAGTTCTTTCCGCAACACAGTAATTTCTTTCAAGTTTTGATAGAGCTCTGCTATAGTATGCCACCACCTTTTCGTGCCCGTTTACTTTTTGTGACAGCACAGCGCCAATTCCAACATTACTTGCATCGGCACCTAATTTAAATGTCTCACCCGCCTTTGGATAAGTAAGTACAGGTGCATTGCAAAGCGCCCACTTAAGTGCTTTAAAGCTGTTTTCTGCTTTTCCTGTCCAAACGAATGCTTTATCCTTCTCCGTTAGCTTATGTAATTCCTTTACTATATTCACAAAGCGTCTGCAATAAGTGGCTAGTCCAAGAAAGCTCCGTAGCTCGTGTTTATCTTTTGGCGGAGGAGAGTTCTCCACTGAAGTTATTTTTTCAGAATCGGTGCTAACTCCTTCTGTTGATACCACATGTCCTAGATATTTGACCTGGTTTGCAAAGACCTTGTTTGGCTTACTGCAGTTTCTGGAACACTTCTCGTAGATTTGCGATATGTTCTTCAAAACTTCGTCTAATTACAATGATGTTACCCAAATACACCAGGATGGTTTTGCAAGTTCAAGCTCGTAGGACACATTCCATTAAGCGCTCGTTGCTGGCGCATTGCAAAGTCCAAAGGGCATAAATTTAAATTGCCACAATCCTATTCCCACCGAGAATACTGTCTTTTCCCTGTCATCATATTCGGGAAGAACGAAACCGAGTACTTTGAAAACCTAGAAAGGTATTTAACACTTTTGAAGCTGCGAATATAAAAACTCAATTAGACAAATGCGAATTTCTGCAGCAACAAGTAGAGTTTCTTGGATTTGTAGTATCGAGAGAGGGTATTTAAACCAACCCTAAGAAAGTGGAGACGATAGTTAACCTTCCACCGCCTAAAACGTTAAAGGATTTAAGATCATTCCTCGGAATGTCAGGCTATTATCGCCGTTTCATAGCAAAACCCCTGACGTCCCTTTTAAGAGGGGAAGATGGACATGAGTCCAACAACCTTTCCAAAAATAAAGCCATTTCCCTTGACGACGAAGCCAGCATTTAATAAAATAAAGTCATCACTATCATCGGAAGAAGTTATTCTTCATCACCCTAACTTAGAAAAAGAATTTGAACTTGCAACCGATGCATCGGACTACGCAATTGGAGCGGTCCTATCTCAAAATAATCGGCCTATAATATTCCTATCGAGAACGTTAAACAAAACCGAAGAGAACTACGCCACTATGGGCTCTAAACTCTTTAAGAAACTACCTTTACGGAGCAAGGAAGGTAAAAATTCAGACGGATCACCAGCCTCTTACGTACGCTCTCAGCAATAAAAATACCAATTGCAAGATGAAACCATGGAAAGCCATCCTCGAAAAATTAAATTATAAACTTGAGCACAAACCTGGTAAAACAAATGTGGTAGCTGATGCGCTTTCAAGACCACCCTTAAAAACACACGCTACACTTTCGCACTCGCGAAGTTTTTAGAGTACTTTCAAAACTCAACGTGTCCAAAGCTACTGGCCCTGATGGTTTCTCGCCCCTTGTTTTAAAATGCTGCGCCTCTGCTTTGGCTAAACCTCTACGCAAACTCTTTCACCTGTCATATTCAACAGGAATGTTTCCAAGTGTATGGAAACTTGCTCATGTCCAGCCGATACTTAAAAAAGGAGAGGCATGCGACCCCTCTAACTACAGACCAATTGCACTAACCTCGAGAATATCTAAAGTTTTTGAATCACTCATCAACTCTCAGTTGTTGAAATATCTAGAAAACAACCATCTTATCAACGATTGCCAGTACGGTTTCCGCACTGGCCGCTCAACCGGAGACTTACTAACGGCTCTAACGGAACGTTGGAATCATTGTCTTCATAATTTTGGTGAGTCTGAAATCGTCGCTCTTGATATTTCAAAGGCTTTTGATAGAGTCTGGCATGCTGCTCTTTTAGCCAAACTTCAAACATTTGGTCTGCACCCTACCCTCGTTAAATGGATAGAGAGATTTTTGTCAGGCCATTCAATTCGTGTAGTAATTGACGGAGTTACATTTGATTCCTACGAAATAAATGCCGGTGTACCTCAGGGTTCAGTTCTTTCACCAACCTTATTTCTTCTTTTTATTAATGATGTCTTATCCCTTACTCTCAATCCTATTCATAGTTCCGCCGACGACAACACCCTTGATTTCGCGTACTCATTTGATTCTGTTATGAATTCACGTGGAAATGCTACAGAAGCCAATCGGGAACGCATGTTTAGATCATTAAACAACGATATTTCCAAGGTCCTTGCTTGGGGCAGAGCAAATCGTGTTACGTTTAATGCATCCAAAACCCAATGCTGTTTAATGTCCCTTAAAAAACGCCCAGTTCACCCATAACCCATTTCAGTCGACGGAGTGAATATACCCAATTCACCCTCCCTGAACATCTTGGGTATCGAGATATCCAGCAATCTTAGCTGGACTGATCATATATTTGCAATCGCTAAAAATGCGATGAAATGTTTGGGTTTTCTACAGAGATGTAAGAAATATTTCACCCCACCTGACTTAGCGCTGATCTAGTCCCACATTAGGCCTAGACTTGAATATAATTCCTATATTTGGGCAGGGGCCGGACACACCGCACTGTCCGCGTTAGACAAAGTCCAGCGTAAAGCTGTTAAGCTTATTTTCGATCCCTCAATCTCTGAGGGTCTTGACTCTCTGGAGCATCGACGGAATGTCGGTTGTCTCTCACTCTTCTATCGTTATTTCCATGGCCGTTGTTCTAACGAAATTGCTAGCCTGATTCCTTGTAGACTCATGACAACGCGCGATACAAGATCAACAAGTCGCTCCCACCCCTATACTCTCCAGGTCAAATTTGGACGTACCGTAAAATTTCGGGAATCTTTTCTAAGCAGAACAACACGAATGTGGAACAGTTTACCATCTTCTGTTTTTTCCCTCGCCTTATCAGCCTGAAACTTTCAAACGGGGCGTACATCGACACCTCCTTCACCCAAACTCCTAACCCATTTCCCTCATCCTTAATTCCTTTCCTGCCAAGGCTGTGCTTAAGCATCATAGGGCATCCCCTGAGCTTTGGCATCATCATAAATAAAAAAAAAAACTAGTGGGGTAGGTCCAGATTCTGGGTGTCGCATCATTGGTGCGACCCTTGAGGTCCACACGAACAACTTCCCAGTTAATAACAATTTTCAATTATTATTAACAATATTCAATTATTATTAAAAATATTTAATTGTTAATAGCGATAAACTTCATGATCATAGTACAAACGAGTAAGTGAAAACTCAATAAAATTCATACTATTCGATTTATCGTTTTATTTATCATTAATATCAACTATTTAAACCATTTATCATTTTTTTAATGTTACAAAAAACTATAAAAGTTCTGGATTTTTTTTTTAAGTATCGAGTTGTATCAGAACCAATTAGATCAGAAGAATCTTTTTCTTTTTTCATTTGTTATTAATAACTTTGAATAGTTATAAACAATTTATAATTGATATAAACAATTCTTAATTGTTATAGACCATTTTTAATTGATATAAACAAAGTTTATTCATAAAATAAATTTTTTGTGGGAACAAAAATTTCAATTGTTTATAAGAATTTTCAATTGCTGCAATTTTGTATTCAATTTCCAATTTTCATAATCAATTTTCAACCAGGTAAAACCATTTTTTATAATTATAAATTTATTATTGTTATAAACAATCATTTATTGTTATAAACAATTTTTCATCATTATAAACAATTTCTGTTCATAATAAATTGTTATTATCCGACTTTTTGATGTCCCGATCGTCATCAGAACAAATTACATCGAAGAAATCCTTTTCAAGAAAGTCTGAAATCAACTTTTTTTTCAGTTTTTTTGGTAAAACAAAAAAACGGCTGAACCGAAATTGATTAAATTTCTTTCAGCTCTTATTTACAATAATACGCTTCGAATGGCACCATAGAGAAGTCGTTATCATTTTTTGTTCGCGAGATTTCGCTGTCGAAAAAAGTGGGTCCGAACGTACGTACGTACGTACGTACACACACACACACACACACACATACATGTGTTCAAAAACATGCGTAAAACACTATGGTGACTTTGAAATGTAAAAAAAAATTACAACTAAAAATTTTGAAAATCGGGCCCATTACAATAACTTCCTATATGTGGGAAGTTAAAAAAGTTAATCCATTAATCATGACACAGCACAGTGATGAGAGTTCATCACACAACCTTATTCCAACAGTAAAGTGTCCCGTAAATGTGTTTCGGAATCAAATTATATTACAAAGAGGTCAAGAAACAAGCTACCAACTTAAAACCCCTTTCCCAAATTATCTCCGTCACATCATCACTCAACCTCAATTTACTCCAACAGAAATTATTTACATATTTATCAGATATCTTAACGCACGTACAATAAATGGTTTAAAAGCCGACGAGACCATAATGGGTGAAATACAAAAAATTTATCCAAATCATTTTCGAAATTACAAAATCAGATTTACCGAAACAATCGTAGAGGACTTAGTAAATAAAACCGAACAGGAAGAAGCGATTTTGAGAATTCATCGGCGAGCTCACCGTAACGCCAAAGAAAATAGAATTCAATTATTGGGAAAATATTACTTCCCACGAATGAGTTCCAAAATAAAATACCTGGTTAAACGATGCATTACATGCAAAGAAAACAAGTATGACAGGCATCCAAACAATCAGCAAATAAGCTCTACACCTATTCCAAACTACTCCGGTCACACGGTTCACATTGACAACCTACAACCTCTACAAAACAAAAACTCGTTCTTACTGCCCTTGATAAATTCACGAAATTTGCTCGAACAAGAATGATTAAATCCAGATCTATAGAGGACATAAAGCGACCTCTTCGAGACATATTATTCTTTTTCTGTATACCTGAAAACGTTATAATTGATAACGAAAAAGCTCTGAATTCTGCGACGATAACCTCTATGATGGAGGATGGACTAAATATAAAAAATATTCAGAACTCCATCTTACAAGAGTGAAGTAAACGGACAAGTTGAGCGCTTTCACTCAACCCTTACTGAGATAATGCGATGTCTAAAAAGTGGTGGCGTTGAAATATCATTTGAAGAACTTCTGGTACGAACGGTTAACGAATATAATTTAACTGTCCATTCCACAACAGGGAAAAAAACCAGTCGAGCTTTTCTACGGACGAGATCCTAAAGTTTTTCCAGAAGACTTTGAGCAAACTCGCTTAAAGAATATTAACAAACTTAGACAAAAACAAGAGCAACACATTTAATACCATAGCAAAAAAAGAAAACCTATAAAAAATTAAATTAACTGTTAGGTACATTAAAGAAATTGTGAAAGAAAATCGTAATGCAACTGTTCTCACAGAATCAGGGAAAATTATCTACAAAACTTTTATAAGAAACTGAAATTTTTCATTTCAGACACCTCATCTACTCCATCAGAGGAGAAGTTCAAATCTTGGACTATTCCAGTTCGCAAATAATAGCCCTAATTACGGGAACTGCAAGGATCCAGGAAGGCAATTTCAAGCTCGAATTTCGTGATCGAATTAAGTTTTTACCAAACATTTATATCGGAAATATCTTCACTTCTGGAAAACCAAATTCCTAAAAATTACACTCTCTTTCCTTATCTTTCCCATGAAATATCCCAAATACAAAACCTATTCAACAATGAAAGACCACATAGAACAAAGAGATCATTGAATTTTATTGGCTCCACGTGGAAATAGATTGCTGGAACTCCAGACCACGAAGACTTTATTATGATATAAAATAAGATAAATAATGTTTTGTCAAATAACAATAAACAAGTTATTATCAACGAATTATATAACGAAAGAATAAATAATATTACAAACATTAGAAACCAAATAATAAAACTATTAAAAAATGACCACCAAATAAATGATCATTTAATATTAAATATTCAATATTAAGTAAAATTGATAAAAGAAGAATTAATAAATATTGGCTATGCTATTCATTGGGCCAAAGTAGAAATCGTTAACTCAATAATATTATCCAAAGAGGAAATATAGCTAGCTATAGATATTTTAGACAAAGAAAACCTACCGTATTCCACGCCAGAAGAAGCGCTAGATTTTGCCAATGTTAAAGTAATTACAAATTCAGTGTCATTATTTTATGTAATAAATATTCCTCTAACAAATAACATAACATTTGAAAAATTATAGATTAAACCAATTAAAAAGAATAACGTAATTAATTATATAACTTATAAAAACATTATAAAAAATAAAAACTATATTTTCGCCATAGTAAAGGATTGTAAAAATTAAGGTTATTTGTCAATTTGTAAACAAGATTACATTTTAGATATAAGCAATACTACGTGTATCTCACAGCTCCTTAAAAGTGCGAACGCGACCTGCAACATAATCAACAATCAACACGTCCGACAATTTGAATGGAATATTCATCATCAAGTTCCACAACACAACCATCAGTATCAACGAAAGGACCTTCATCTTTAAAGAAGAATCAACCCTGCACGCCTTATTTGCTATTTTGCAAATCAATTCAAAGGAAAGTCAATATCGAGAATTGCTATCCCTCGAAATGATGAAAGATCTCCATATAAACAATACTAATAAAATAGAACTTCTGCAAATTGAAAAGAACATCCATCAATGGACCAGCTACGGATTACTTACCATAATAGCCATCACATTAGGAATTTTGGCAACATGCTTCATAAAAAACAAAAGACAAACAGAAATAAATAACAATACCAAGAGAGAAGAAATTACTCAAAAGTTCACCGACCTAGAAAGAAAAAAGAGAAATTCATCCAGTTTCAACTACTCCAGCTTTAAACACATCAGCAATTTTTGAACTTGCTGAACACTACCCCATAAGCCGGCCAAAATTTTATGACATTTAACGGATGAGGGTATCCGCATCTAAGAAGGGAAGAGTTAACAGAGTTAACAGATAAGAGTTACAATTAGGAAAATAATTTTATACATCGTCACGTGTAAGCAACATATCTTCAGTCTCATCGTATGCAAGCCATTCGTGCGAATTGCAGCGGTTGCAGTTTAGCGTTTTAAGGTTATTTTAAAGAGAAGTAGTTTAATAAGTTCAGTTTGTGTCCGGATTCAAGGATGATCCGTTTATCAACTCAATCTCAGACGCCATGCCTAAAAGGCGAAACTTTGATATACTATTCAAGCTGATCTTTGAGAGCCGGTACATGGATGGATCCAAAATGGAAGACAGAACGGGTATCCGGGTCTACGGACCAAGAATAACGCTGCACAAATCGCTCGGTTCTGCACCAACCATCTTTCAAACAAAGATACATCGAGCTCTGCGCACGTGAAATTACTAATAGAGGTATACGCGGTGCTAAAATATATATTTTAAGGTTAGCTCGGCGGAATGCATGTGCTACCCAGGTGCGATGATGCTGAGCACACCTTCTTCGAGTGTGAAAGGTGGGCGCCCGCCAGGACGGAACTGGAAATGGCGCTGGGGCGGGAGTTCTCCCCGGACATGGCCGTGGAGCAAATGGTAGGGGACGGGGGGGGGGGGGGCAAAGAAAGTAAGAAAGGGGACCCCTCGACACGACCGACAGGTAGGTCTCCCGGGTAGAAGCGAGCCCTAAGTGCATGGTACACCCCGAGCAGAGGAAGGGTACCTCGACGCTACCGAGAGGTAGTAGGTCTCCTGGGCTGAGGGGAGCCCTACGGTCATAGGAAAAAGGGCCTAGCCCGAAGTAATGTGATAAACGGTAATAAACTGCTATCCCTAAGAAGAAAAGGGGGTGTTTTAGCCCGTATGTAAGTCTGGGAGTCGGGCACTGGACCGGTTCGTGCGTAAATGCATCTCACCTCCCTTCCCCACAAAAAAAAATATATACATATATATTATGTCCGACAGTCAGGCGGCACTCAAGGCTCTGGGGTCCTACACCTTTGAGTCTAGAATCGTATGGGACTGTCTCACTGCTCTCAAAGAACTGGCTCAGGGCAACAGCATTACTCTGGCCTGGTTATCAGGGCACGAAGGCATTGAAGGCAATGAGAAGGCAGATCACCTGTAAAAAAAAGGTGTGGATTCTCAGTTTATTGATCCCGAGCCATTCTGTGACTCCTCGAAAAGCCGAGTGGTAATGCGTATCGGGTTATGGGAGGACAAATGCAAGCACTCACACTGGACAAATATTCTAGGGTTAAGACAGGCAAAAAGGTTTATAACTTACTCAAAACAATAAACAAAAGCACTGCTCTCACTCAGCAGACTAGATTTAAGGCAAATAACACGACTTCAGCGGAACATATCTTCTGTCATTGTGAGGCCCTCCTCCATATCAGGCTCAGACATCTCGATGGGGCTTTCCCATCCCCACCAGATATAGTTAAGGGAGCCCCAAAGAGATTCTAGGTATAATTAAGAAATTAAATCTTGACTGGGTGGTTAAAGTCTGAACTTGGATCAAGTCACAAAAGATCATCTTGCTCGAAGTGACTAAAGGACGTTTGAGTCCTTGATCCACTCCTAATAATAATAATAATCTAGGTCTAAATGGCTAATGTCTCGAATTAAGCTAATTAGTATAAATAGGACTGAGTAGTAGCTTATTGGGTTAGTTGTGATTTAACTAGTAAAGACTATGTAAATAACTATGTAAAGTTAATTGTTATATTGTGAAGAAAATTGTGGAAGGAGTTAACCAGTAAAGTAAGTAAAGACTGGCAACATTAATTAAGGGAGACTAACAAGTGAATTATGAAGCAAAGTGAAATAGTGCCATCAATCTTAATATGGCCGCAAATGAAAGGATTTTCGCGTCCCAGACTTGAAGGGAGAATAAAGTAAATGCTCCTTACCTCCTATTTATATCTGCATTCAAATCTTATAGGTTATTATGTACGTGTATAATTTGTTAAAAACTTTTCAAATGTATGTTTCTTATTATTATGAATAAACGTCATTGTTTTACGTGTTTAAAATATTTGTTGTTCTTTTATTTAAATAATATAAATTTATTGTTCTTTTATTAATTATGAAGTGGTGAAGAGTATTTTAAAATTTGCTGTAATGTGACCGTGAAATGTAAAATATGTTGTGATTTCAGATAAAAACAAGACGAAGAGAAAATTCTGGAATTGTTTTAAAGAAATTCCGGTAAAAGTTACGGTCCTCTACTGTAATCGTGCCGTAACTGTCAACTACCTTATCGCACCGCACCGTAAAATTTTGTGAATGACGAGTCCCGAGTATCAACGAAGAATACTGGGAAAATTACGGTACAGAAACGAAAAAGTTATTTCGGGAAAAATTGCGTACAGTAAAAATTACTGATGATCGTAAATTTTATAGATCGGCTGCTTCAATTTTAGCAGAACTTGTTACTTACAGTTTATTAAATTACGTTAGCGTCGTCTTTACTGTAAAATAAACATAATTATTAAAAAAAGATAATTCATTCAGGTGGCCGAATATGGCGGTTGCAGTTAGAGTAAGCTGGATGTACATATATAAATTCTTTACCATATAGTAAATTATAACAACTAACTGTCATATGACATTTTACGACACAGAGTGTTCCGCATAAGGTGTGCCAAAATAAGGGGGGTGATAGATCTCACCTAAAAAATAATTGTATGGAATTGATCTACTCACCGCAGCGTCATCAAGCGAACGGTAATAAACTGATATCCCGATGGCCTTTCGAAAATTGTCAACAATGTTGACCTAGCTTCTACCATTGGAGGTACATTCACTTTCAAAAGTGAAAAAAATGTTCTGAAATTACCTAAAATTCAGAGTTTTCCCAAATTTATATTTCTGTTTTTTGTTTTTTTGTAAAATTGCCCATCTCATTACCTTACCAAAAAGGGGCAACATGTTCACGTAAAGAAAGAGTGTAGAAATACTTTAAAAACCTTCAATTTACAGAAAATATACTTACTCTAAAATCCTTTTTATTAAATTAAAAACGGATTACAATTAATGCTATAATAGTATGTAACGAAAGCTGCTCGAAATACCCTCCGTCAATTGCGATTACTGCCAATAAGCTAGTTGTAATACTATGCTTAAGGTGCATTAAAGCCAACCCTTCCTGTAGTTCCAATTCTGCTAACAAATTATCTATATATTAACGATAATTGAATAAACTTTAACCTGCATTGTTCATAAAAAAAGTTCAATGGAGTAAGCTCTGCAGCTCTAGCAGGCCAAGTAATCGGCGCACCTCGTTCAATCCAACGGTCAGAAATTTTTCACACACAATGTTGGCAGTATGCACTAGGGCTCCAACCTGTTTGTAAAACATTGCCCTAAGATTATCCAGAAGGATGTCCTCTAGTAGATTTATTTATTTTCCACAAAATCTGCATAAGGCACTTGCCGCAAAATGAATGGGTGCCGATGACGCCGATGAATTTGGGCTGGAAGAATGTTCCCTTGTCCTAAGTAGTAACCCACATAGGACTATGTATAGAGGTTCTGGAAGTTTGTGATACCATCCCCGGTAAACGGAGATTCATTCGTACACAGAATTTAGCCCAGAAATGCTCCGTTCTGAATGTCGTATTCCAGGAGCCAAATGGAAAATTTGAAACTTCTCTCGGAATCTCCTTCCAGTAGTCCTTGGATTGAGATATGATAAATGAGTAACCCTCACACTTTAACTGAAGACACTCGTAATCGTCTTTCGGCTGGTATTGAGCTCGCTTAGATCGAAATTACATCCTGTTTGCAGCAACAGTTTTGGTTTCGCATAACCTTCGGATAGTTTGCAAAAATACTCATCTTTGGGGACGGCGATTAGGAAATCTTCTTTCATATTCCACTGCAGCCGCTTTTTAACCGACTTCCCAACTACAAAGAGATTCTAAGTTCGACGTGTATTTTTTTGTTATGTCTGACCGGGCATAACTTCGTAACACGTTGACCGATTTTTTTGTTGGGTAGAGTATGTTCAGCGATTGGTACAACGTCAAAAAAATGTTTGGGGGGCGGGGGTTGGGGGCTGGGGGTTAAACCTAACTTTGTAACGCGTACACCAATTTGGATGGTTCTTTTGTACAGAGAATGATCCCGGATTGCTAATAGGATAAAAAAATTGGCCTAGCATGGGGGACGGGTAGTCTAACTTCTTAACGCGTGGACGAATTTCTTTGTTGTTGGGTGAAGTATGTTCCCTGGTTGATACCACGAGAAAAATGTTTTGGTTGGGTGGGTGGGGGGGTTTGGGGGGTTCAAACTAACTTTGTAAGGCGTGAACCCCATTGCCAGTAGGAGAAAAAAATTTGGTTTGGGAAGGGGGGAGGGGTAGTCTAACTTCGTAATACGTGGACCGAATTGGATAATTCTTTTTCTGTTGGGTAGAGTATGTTCCTTGATTGATACCACGAGAAAAAAAATGTTGGTGGGGTGGGGGTGGAACCTAATTTTGTAACGCGTGGACTGGATGGTTCTTTTATTGTTGTATAGAGTGTGATCCCCCAAGAATAATTTGGTCCTATGGTGGGGGTGGGGAAGGAGAAGGGGAAGTCTTTGATTGACACCACGAGAAAAAAAAGTTTAGTAGGATGGAGGTGGGGGTAGGGGGTTGAACCTAACTTTTTAACGCGTGGACCGATTTGGATGGTTCTTTTTTCGTTGTATAAACTAGAAGACACTAAAAAGTGAAAAATAAAATAGTTTTTAAAAAAAAAAGTTGAACCGACTTCACAAAATAGTTTTTAATTTTATATCTATTACGACGTTTTGAAGTCGACGAACCCAATGCGTGACGTCCACATCATCATATCTCAGTCCAAGGACTACTGGATAGAGATTCCGAGAAAAGATTAAAACTTCGCATTTGGCTTCTGGACTACAACATTCTGAACGGGGCGTTTCTGGCTGAATTATGTGTACGGATGAATCTCAGTTTACAGGGGATGGTATCACAAGCTTCCACAACCGCCACACCCGGTCGGATATTAACCGATATAGGACAGGGGAGCCTTCTTCCAGCCCATATTCTGGGGCAATGTTTAGGCTGGTGTATCCGACACCCATTTAATAGGACCATTCATTTTGCTGCAAGTGCCATAAAACCAAATTTATGCGGATGTTTTGGGAAATAAATATATCTACCAGTGGACGTCCTTCTGGATAATCTTAGGGCAATGTTTTGAAAACAATGAAAGGTGAAGTTTATTTAAGGTCTGTTAACGATAGAAACGAATTAGTGACGGAGGACATTTGAACTGCTTTTGTCACATTATAACATTAATGGTAATATGTGTAATAAAAAGGATTTTAGGGTTCGTATGAGTTTAATTTCTTTAAATTACAGATTTTTATAATATTCCCCGATAGGTTTCCTACGTCTACAGTTCTGCATTCTTTCTCTACGTGGACATGTTGCACCTTTTTGGATGGGGAATTTTATAAAAATAGAAAACAGTTGTATAAATTACATGAATTTCGGAAAAAATTTTGAAAAGTACTCAAATTTTGTTAATGTTAACACATTTTTATCACTCTTGGAGGTGACTGTACCTTTAATGATCGGGGTTAGATCAACATTATTGGGAATTTAAATTTTGAAAAGGTTATGGGGATACTAGTTTTTTAGAGTTTGGTTGATGATGAGCGGATTAAATGATAAAAATAAAAGTGTGATGTGCATACCATGAAAATTTGGAATTTATGAATCACCCTGTAACTCCCAAACAGTTAACATAACCCCCCCCCCCCCCTCTTCAAGATTACTTAATTTAAGTATCCAGGAAAACTGAAAATTGTTATCATTTCCCAAGTTAGTGATTCATATGTATAGACGACGAAATATTAACCCCAGATTTTATTAAGTTAAAAGCCAATTAATCACAACTGGCAGCAGTTTACTTGCTTTGCGATACAATGACACTTGAAAGGATATGGAATTGACAGGGCTATTATGAGGCGCCAAATTGGATGCTGTATGCCTGTTAATTGCCGACTGTGTAATCAAAAGGACGAAATGAGACATATTTACTTTCTCTTAAAGTTAAATCTTGACATATGATATGCGGAGGAGAAAAAGTATGAGCCCATTAACTTAGTTATCAAATACGTTAATTAAAATATTTCTTCCAGGAATCCACTTAGACGTAGCCCGGGCATTAGATACGAGAAAAGAGATTTGTAGGAAAGTTTTATGCCTTGACTCACTTTAATGCAGTACATTTCTACATATCTGGCTTTGTTTTGATGTAGATTACTTAGTTCTTCCATGTTTTTACAAGTAAAGGGTGTCCAAAGAAGACGTTTGATTTGATAATAATAATTAAAAAGTTCAATTATTTTTATTTTAACGTGAATTACAAAGATGGAAATTTAATGAGTAACACTACATCGCTGAGGTGACCTTCTCTTCTGATTTTGCAGGACACTACTCTTTTATGGAAGTTTTCGATGACTTTTGACACAAAGCTGGCTCTATTTCGAAAATAAAGAATTGGATATTATTCTTTAATTCTGTATTCGTTTTGCGATCATTAACATACAATTTTACTTACACGAAACCCCGGAAATCCAAGGCGTAAGATTGCCCGACCTCGGTGGCAAATTGACGTCAATAAAAGGGGAAATTATTCGTTGTGGAAAGTTGGTTTGCAAAAGACCGATTGTCTTGCGAGTTGTATGACATGTTGCGCCGTCTTGTTGAAACCACATGTTTTCCAGATTCTTTTCAACAATTTCTGGTTGTCGTCATTTTGTCGTGAAATAGAGCAAGCTTTATGTTAAAAAGTAATCCCAAACTTCCATAAAAGAAGTCTGTCCCGCTGAACGGTGTTGTATTTCACATTAAATTTCAATCTTTTAACTTAATGTTAATATTAAAATATTTGAATTTTTCTATTAATAAACGAGTTTTATTAAAAAATCTTATTATGTATAACTTCATATAATTAAGAGTAGTTACTTCAAAAATAAAAAAACTTATTTTTGAATATATGTATGTAATAGGTAGAGAAAAATGAATTGTAAATTACTCCCTACATTAAAAGTTGTTGGCATATGTTGAACGCTCTTATCAGTTTAGTGAGTAAGTCAATTGGTGTCTTTGAAATGGTACAACAATTTATACAGAAAACTCTCCTACTCTCCAAGATTCAACATGAAGAAAGAAATTCTGCGCCTGAGAATCACCGGGAACTCGCATGTAATGTAAAGAGCAGTCTCGTCCTCCTTTAGTCATTTACGGATAGTCCGGATTTTGCGTATTTACGGATTTAAATAACTAGATAAGAATTTAATGTATTGATATAAGGTGAGGGATTGGCAGGTGTGGGTAAGGAAAAAAAACGCATGGGCTGAGCGATGTAATGGGAAAAAGAGGAAAATTTATAAGAAATTTTTTTTCCATTTTCCAACTTTTATATTAATCGAAAAAGACAACCCTTGGCTATATTTTGGAACTATTTTAGCTTGTGGTGACTTGCATTTATGACCAAAATTTGTGAATTTTCCAACGTGTCTCCAAGATCGAACTCGTTAACTTTAAATTGCTAATATTAATGCAAATAACGATCAACCGAAATTATTCTTTTTTACATCGTAATGAAAATCTTTTTCTATAAATTGTAAACATTTTTAAGTAAAAACTCCAAGCGTGTATTTTATTATACAAGCTTCGAAAAACTGAAGATATTTCACCAAAATTGCCTGGAAACACCATAATTAGCTGCTTGTATAGGTTACACTTTATCCTCACTAACACCTCACTTTTAATATTTTCCATACAGATTATCTTTTGAAGGTAAAGTTAGATTGTTATTGTTTTCTGGAAATTAACACCTTCTTTCTTTCTTGTCGGGGAATCAAAACTGGGAATCTCTTTACAACTGCAAGGCGAGAAAACAGCTGTGTAAATTTGTAATTATCGGATAAACTTCTAATTTAGTGAAAAGTACAAAACTGGCTGGACTCAAAACATGATAGACGGTAGTAAGACGTAGTGGTCAACTGTCTCTGGACTTTCCCAATAAAAATATTACCAAAACAATTTGTACTAGGAAATTACAAAGTCGGAGATCTCAGCATGAACATATTTACTTATGCAACCATGCTCGAAATTGCTTAATGAGAAACTAGCTAATATGGTGACTAAAGAAGAACCTCAAGCTCTATAAGATGAGTTAACTGGGTTAAGAAGTGAGAACGTATCTCTTCGCAAAAAAATGTTGACCCTACAAGAGTGTTTAAAACTTTTGTTCCTATTTTATTCCTCTTTTTTGTTCTTACATCGGAAACGACAGAAAAGATACTCCCCTCAGATTCAGCATTTGACTGAAGTAAACTAAAACAAAGTTTAGCTAATTTTGAAATATTTTTCGGAATATATTTTAGCCATCAAAACCTTTGCAATCCTTTAAAAAATTCCAAAAATCTAATATATTGATATTTTCTAACTTTTTTCGCTGGACAGAATCAAACTTACATAAAATGTTTTTCCATTCCATACTAACATCATAACTATCTCAAGCCGTAAAAATTTTACACATTTTAGTTCCTAAGCCCACGTTTTCAAGTTTGCTGCTATATAGAGCAACTTAAGGCCTCAAGAAACTTAAAATATCAAAAAATTTGTCATTAATGGGAACTCGTTGCTGAATTTCTACCGCACTTTTAACGTAAAACTCTAAACATTTTTGCCTTACATTTATCTGAACTTCCTCTGGTAAACCTTCTAAATATGATGAACAATATGGACCCAAATCGATTGCCTTAATAATAATATATAAATATAATAAAAGAGTGCACAGAAGAATCTAATTCAATATTTAATAACTCACAAAATTCAAGTTTAACAAAATGAGCTAATATTTGCTTCACCAATTGTTTGCACTTTTCAGATAAATGTGGAATTAAGACATTCCTGCTTAAAAATAGTAAGTACGCTTTAGTATACGGATTTTTAAGTTTAGTAAAAATATATCCAGTTTGGTTCGTGCTATTACGGTCTTCAAAAACTTCGAGCTGAAAGTAATGTATTAATACGCTTCAGTTTTCTAAAACTCTCTCTTGTTGTGTAAAAACTTTAGCATTTTCTTGTTCTGAACTTGAAAGTATTTTGAATTCTACAAGCTTTGCGCACCTTTATAAATAACTTGATACTGATCGCAAAAGTTCTTCTGGAGTTCTGGTAATTTTGAACATGATTTGGCATAAACCGCTTATTTAAATCAAAGTGTCTGTTTCAGAGCGAAGTTTAGTGAACACTGAGTTATTCCTCACTAACATAACTGATGCGTTATCAACTGCTAACTCGAAAATTTTTATTTTTTAATTTGGGTATATCTTTTGCTTAACAAGAATTTTTGGTAGATAAGTAAAGCTTTTCTGCGCTTGCATCAATATTAACTAATTCTAAAACTTTATCACATAATTTTCCCTCAGCTCTTACATACCTTGCAATGTTGTTGTTGTTGTTGTTTTTGTCCGTCCCAGATACATGTCTTTTGCAATAACTTACTACTAAATAAACGGCTTCGAACAAGTAGTGAAGAATTTTTAGTTGCTTTTATATATTTCCCGCATCGGGCAACCCTGCAGTCAGAACTAAAAATTTGTTTTCCGGGAGAGTTTGTGGATAAGAGACAGGTATACTTTTCTTATATGCATTTACAAATGTCAAACGTACTTCACTCATTAAAAGATCAGAATACATTGACAGTTTGATAGTTTCTGGCGCATTCAAGTAACTTACTCAGTCATGTGCTTCACATGAATTCTTCTTTTTATTGATGCTACTTTTTGGTGCATTTTTACTCTTCGAAGAGGTTTGGTGGGACTTTTATGACAGGAGTCTGTGATTCTCTCCGGATGAAAACAGAATGTTAACAGGAGTAAGTGATTCCTCCAAATAATTTTGACAGGAGTAAGTGACTGCACACCGGGAGCGTAACGAAATCTCGGAATACAAAATTCCTGAAAACAAAATCCCGGATGCAATAAAACAAAAAACCCTGGAATATAAAATTCCGGAAAATAAACTTTTAAATTTTATGAAACAAAAAACAAACAAGCACCACTAAGAAATAACGTATTTTACTTTTATTAACAAAATTGGGTAACAAATATTTGCAAATATCTACAAATGCTATACAAGTTACGATGTGTACAAAATTAATTGTTCGGATTGTCAAGCAATCTACATAGTGAAAACTAAAAGATCTTTAAGAATTAGGCTAAACGAGCATATGTGTTCTGCAAGGTTAAATAAGAAAATTTCTGGAATTGCTAAACATTTGAACGAATCTAATCATAAAGTTACTTTAGAAAACATAAAGTTACTACATAATCTAAAAGGAGGTAGAATACTAGACCGTTACGAGATATTTAGTGCTTAGTTTAATAAAACGCGGTGATTGGTTCAAATCGATTCGCAGAGAGAAATCCACTTATTATCTTAATATTACAAACCTGATTTTCTGTCTTTCCATTACGGCAAACTTTTTCAAATGCATTACATAATCGTCGTTGTTGCTTCACTGTTATTGTCGTCGTTGTCGTTCTTTCTATCGTACAAACTTACTCTTCCGTTCTGTAGCAAGATATCGTCCAAGAGTTACGAAGTGCACATTGTACATAGCAGCTGCTTCTCGCAAAGAAATATTGTCATTGCGCACAACGCGCATTGCCCGTGTTAGCCGCTATAAATCCACCGGTTGTCACTTCATTTTATACGTTTGCACCGTTTTGCTGCAAAAAAGTACGACAATCATACATAAAAACATGAAAATACACAATGTACAGCTGTATCAAATAGCCCCGTGCAATTCGTATCGAATAGCCCCGAGGCATGCCGAAGCACACCATCGACTGATTAACCACTGTGCTTAATACAAGTGCGCAAATCCCGTTCATCATAATTTAGCAGACACTTTACGCATAACAACACAACTTTCCTTTTCCTTTCTAACAAACAAAAAAATTAAATTTTCACTAATTTTCCCTGCACCCTATTTATTACGCACGATGCGCAAAAACACAAATTTCACCGTCAAGATGTTAACCACTATGACAGCTAACCTCAAATTTTGTGTGGAGGTAGCGTTTGCTACGCGTCACTTTCTGAAAAAATAGCTTCGACAATACAGTTTTTCATTTTCAAATAAAGCGCTTGTGTCAAATAGCCCCGTGTATCAAATAG
Organism: Leptarthrus brevirostris; assembly: GCA_964036015.1. Taxonomy (NCBI): domain Eukaryota; kingdom Metazoa; phylum Arthropoda; class Insecta; order Diptera; family Asilidae; genus Leptarthrus; species Leptarthrus brevirostris. The sequence goes on from OZ038371.1 coordinate 110,040,055, forward strand.
CCACGGTTCGCCTTATATGCCACATAAATCACACAATTCACACTTTTCGGAGCGACATAAAATTTCGTCACTTCAATCTCGATCTCGTAAGAATTGAGGTTATTGGTAATTCTAGCATCCATAAATATGGAGACGAACTCCAACTATACATTTCGAGATCCATAGATCTATACATTTCGAGATCATTTGGTCAAGCTAGATTAAAGAGGAACAACACTGTGGTGGAAATAAAAAACGAAATTTTCAAGAATTTTTTTCTGCTGAAATATGCTTACCTCAGGCATTCTTTGGAAATTCCTTTTGTTAAAATTTATTTTAAATTAGCGATGCTATAAACTTTTTCCCCAGCCTCTGCACCGAGGACGCGTTTGACTGATTATGATGATTATCAGCAACAGAAAACAAACACATGTTTTAACTCTCCATTAATGTCCCTTCAGTTCATTAAAGGATCATATTAAAAAACTATTTGAAAAATTTAAACAATTTGTACCTATCGTTAGCGGCAGAAAGACTACTAAATAATGATGAACAAAAAATCCTATGATGAACTGAAGGTTATTTTATGTAGAATAAGGAAATTTAATAAAAATTGATTCGGTTTTAATTATATTTGATAATGCCGTAAGCGTATCCACGTATACGTATATATAAAATTTAATGTACCTTTTTAATGAATATAACAACGTACAAAAACATTAATTTCATATTAACCTAACTTTGTAACGCATGGACCGATTTGGATGGTTCTTTTTTTGTTGTACAAAAAAAAAATTTGGTCTACGGTGGGGGGAGGGGTAGTCTAACTTCGTAACGCCTACACCGATTTAGATAATTTTTTGTCTATTGGGTAGAGTATGTTCCCTGGTTGACACCACAAGAAAAAAATGTTGGTGGGGTGGGGGTGGGATGGAGTGGGGGTGGGGGGAACCTAACTTTGTAACTTGTGGACCGATTTCGATGGTTCTTTTCCTGTTGTATAGAGTGTGATCCCCTATTGCTAATAGGAGAATAATTTGGTCCTATGGTGGGGAGTGGTGGTGGGGGGAGTAGTAATCTAATTTCGAATTTGGTCCTATGGTGGTGGTGGGGGAGGGGGAGGGGTAGTAACTTCGTAACGCGTGGACCGATTTTGATGATTCTTTGTCTGTTCGGTAGAGTATGTTCCTTGATTGATACAATGAGAAAAAAAATGTTAGTGGGATGGAGGTGGGGTAGGGGGTTAAACTTAACTTTTTAACGCGTGTATTGATTTGGATAGTTCTGTCTTCGTTGTATAGAGTAGAGGACACTAAAAAGTAAAAAAATAAAATAGTTTTTAAAAAAAAAACTGAACGGACCTCACAAAAAGCGCTAAAAAGCATAAACTAATTTTTAATTTTATATCTATTACGACATTTTGAAGTTAATGCAAATTAAACAAATAAAACAACTACAGAACCACAATTTAAGATAATACTACCTGAACGTTTCAGCTCACGGGATCATAAGAAATGACGATTAAATATTTTTGTTGTAGTTGTTTGATTTGTTTGATTTGCGCTGACTTCAAAATGTCGTAATAGATGTAAAATTAAAAATTATTTTATGCTTTTTAGCGCATTTTGTGAAGTCGGCTCTAATTTTTTTTAAAAACTATATGGTTATTCTCTTTTTGCTGCTTTTGCCGTTGTAGCATACAACATAATTATATATATTATAATATTCTTTTGTATCCTTTTATTAAACCCTATAATAGTACGATATTAAATTTTAATATGGAAAATTATTATTGGACCGTAGCGGAGGAATTCTCACATACCATTGTAAATAATCATTTTTAAAATTACACTTAAATATTAATTATCACAGTAGTTGTATCACAGATAAGAATTAAGTTATAACAGTTATAACTTGATACTGATCGCAAAAGTTCTTCTGGAGTTCTGGTAATTTTGAACATGATTTGGCATAAACCGCTTATTTAAATCAAAGTGTCTGTTTCAGAGCGAAGTTTAGTGAACACTGAGTTATTCCTCACTAACATAACTGATGCGTTATCAACTGCTAACTCGAAAATTTTTATTTTTTAATTTGGGTATATCTTTTGCTTAACAAGAATTTTTGGTAGATAAGTAAAGCTTTTCTGCGCTTGCATCAATATTAACTAATTCTAAAACTTTATCACATAATTTTCCCTCAGCTCTTACATACCTTGCAATGTTGTTGTTGTTGTTGTTTTTGTCCGTCCCAGATACATGTCTTTTGCAATAACTTACTACTAAATAAACGGCTTCGAACAAGTAGTGAAGAATTTTTAGTTGCTTTTATATATTTCCCGCATCGGGCAACCCTGCAGTCAGAACTAAAAATTTGTTTTCCGGGAGAGTTTGTGGATAAGAGACAGGTATACTTTTCTTATATGCATTTACAAATGTCAAACGTACTTCACTCATTAAAAGATCAGAATACATTGACAGTTTGATAGTTTCTTGCGCATTCAAGTAACTTACTCAGTCATGTGCTTCACATGAATTCTTCTTTTTATTGATGCTACTTTTTGGTGCATTTTTACTCTTCGAAGAGGTTTGGTGGGACTTTTATGACAGGAGTCTGTGATTCTCTCCGGATGAAAACAGAATGTTAACAGGAGTAAGTGATTCCTCCAAATAATTTTGACAGGAGTAAGTGACTGCACACCGGGAGCGTAACGAAATCTCGGAATACAAAATTCCTGAAAACAAAATCCCGGATGCAATAAAACAAAAAACCCTGGAATATAAAATTCCGGAAAATAAACTTTTAAATTTTATGAAACAAAAAACAAACAAGCACCACTAAGAAATAACGTATTTTACTTTTATTAACAAAATTGGGTAACAAATATTTGCAAATATCTACAAATGCTATACAAGTTACGATGTGTACAAAATTAATTGTTCGGATTGTCAAGCAATCTACATAGTGAAAACTAAAAGATCTTTAAGAATTAGGCTAAACGAGCATATGTGTTCTGCAAGGTTAAATAAGAAAATTTCTGGAATTGCTAAACATTTGAACGAATCTAATCATAAAGTTACTTTAGAAAACATAAAGTTACTACATAATCTAAAAGGAGGTAGAATACTAGACCGTTACGAGATATTTAGTGCTTAGTTTAATAAAACGCGGTGATTGGTTCAAATCGATTCGCAGAGAGAAATCCACTTATTATCTTAATATTACAAACCTGATTTTCTGTCTTTCCATTACGGCAAACTTTTTCAAATGCATTACATAATCGTCGTTGTTGCTTCACTGTTATTGTCGTCGTTGTCGTTCTTTCTATCGTACAAACTTACTCTTCCGTTCTGTAGCAAGATATCGTCCAAGAGTTACGAAGTGCACATTGTACATAGCAGCTGCTTCTCGCAAAGAAATATTGTCATTGCGCACAACGCGCATTGCCCGTGTTAGCCGCTATAAATCCACCGGTTGTCACTTCATTTTATACGTTTGCACCGTTTTGCTGCAAAAAAGTACGACAATCATACATAAAAACATGAAAATACACAATGTACAGCTGTATCAAATAGCCCCGTGCAATTCGTATCGAATAGCCCCGAGGCATGCCGAAGCACACCATCGACTGATTAACCACTGTGCTTAATACAAGTGCGCAAATCCCGTTCATCATAATTTAGCAGACACTTTACGCATAACAACACAACTTTCCTTTTCCTTTCTAACAAACAAAAAAATTAAATTTTAACTAATTTTCCCTGCACCCTATTTATTACGCACGATGCGCAAAAACACAAATTTCACCGTCAAGATGTTAACCACTATGACAGCTAACCTCAAATTTTGTGTGGAGGTAGCGTTTGCTACGCGTCACTTTCTGAAAAAATAGCTTCGACAATACAGTTTTTCATTTTCAAATAAAGCGCTTGTGTCAAATAGCCCCGTGTATCAAATAGCCACGGTTCGCCTTATATGCCACATAAATCACACAATTCACACTTTTCGGAGCGACATAAAATTTCGTCACTTCAATCTCGATCTCGTAAGAATTGAGGTTATTGGTAATTCTAGCATCCATAAATATGGAGACGAACTCCAACTATACATTTCGAGATCCATAGATCTATACATTTCGAGATCATTTGGTCAAGCTAGATTAAAGAGGAACAACACTGTGGTGGAAATAAAAAACGAAATTTTCAAGAATTTTTTTCTGCTGAAATATGCTTACCTCAGGCATTCTTTGGAAATTCCTTTTGTTAAAATTTATTTTAAATTAGCGATGCTATAAACTTTTTCCCCAGCCTCTGCACCGAGGACGCGTTTGACTGATTATGATGATTATCAGCAACAGAAAACAAACACATGTTTTAACTCTCCATTAATGTCCCTTCAGTTCATTAAAGGATCATATTAAAAAACTATTTGAAAAATTTAAACAATTTGTACCTATCGTTAGCGGCAGAAAGACTACTAAATAATGATGAACAAAAAATCCTATGATGAACTGAAGGTTATTTTATGTAGAATAAGGAAATTTAATAAAAATTGATTCGGTTTTAATTATATTTGATAATGCCGTAAGCGTATCCACGTATACGTATATATAAAATTTAATGTACCTTTTTAATGAATATAACAACGTACAAAAACATTAATTTCATATTAACCTAACTTTGTAACGCATGGACCGATTTGGATGGTTCTTTTTTTGTTGTACAAAAAAAAAATTTGGTCTACGGTGGGGGGAGGGGTAGTCTAACTTCGTAACGCCTACACCGATTTAGATAATTTTTTGTCTATTGGGTAGAGTATGTTCCCTGGTTGACACCACAAGAAAAAAATGTTGGTGGGGTGGGGGTGGGATGGAGTGGGGGTGGGGGGAACCTAACTTTGTAACTTGTGGACCGATTTCGATGGTTCTTTTCCTGTTGTATAGAGTGTGATCCCCTATTGCTAATAGGAGAATAATTTGGTCCTATGGTGGGGAGTGGTGGTGGGGGGAGTAGTAATCTAATTTCGAATTTGGTCCTATGGTGGTGGTGGGGGAGGGGGAGGGGTAGTAACTTCGTAACGCGTGGACCGATTTTGATGATTCTTTGTCTGTTCGGTAGAGTATGTTCCTTGATTGATACAATGAGAAAAAAAATGTTAGTGGGATGGAGGTGGGGTAGGGGGTTAAACTTAACTTTTTAACGCGTGTATTGATTTGGATAGTTCTGTCTTCGTTGTATAGAGTAGAGGACACTAAAAAGTAAAAAAATAAAATAGTTTTTAAAAAAAAAACTGAACGGACCTCACAAAAAGCGCTAAAAAGCATAAACTAATTTTTAATTTTATATCTATTACGACATTTTGAAGTTAATGCAAATTAAACAAATAAAACAACTACAGAACCACAATTTAAGATAATACTACCTGAACGTTTCAGCTCACGGGATCATAAGAAATGACGATTAAATATTTTTGTTGTAGTTGTTTGATTTGTTTGATTTGCGCTGACTTCAAAATGTCGTAATAGATGTAAAATTAAAAATTATTTTATGCTTTTTAGCGCATTTTGTGAAGTCGGCTCTAATTTTTTTTAAAAACTATATGGTTATTCTCTTTTTGCTGCTTTTGCCGTTGTAGCATACAACATAATTATATATATTATAATATTCTTTTGTATCCTTTTATTAAACCCTATAATAGTACGATATTAAATTTTAATATGGAAAATTATTATTGGACCGTAGCGGAGGAATTCTCACATACCATTGTAAATAATCATTTTTAAAATTACACTTAAATATTAATTATCACAGTAGTTGTATCACAGATAAGAATTAAGTTATAACAGTTATAACTTGATACTGATCGCAAAAGTTCTTCTGGAGTTCTGGTAATTTTGAACATGATTTGGCATAAACCGCTTATTTAAATCAAAGTGTCTGTTTCAGAGCGAAGTTTAGTGAACACTGAGTTATTCCTCACTAACATAACTGATGCGTTATCAACTGCTAACTCGAAAATTTTTATTTTTTAATTTGGGTATATCTTTTGCTTAACAAGAATTTTTGGTAGATAAGTAAAGCTTTTCTGCGCTTGCATCAATATTAACTAATTCTAAAACTTTATCACATAATTTTCCCTCAGCTCTTACATACCTTGCAATGTTGTTGTTGTTGTTGTTTTTGTCCGTCCCAGATACATGTCTTTTGCAATAACTTACTACTAAATAAACGGCTTCGAACAAGTAGTGAAGAATTTTTAGTTGCTTTTATTTATTTCCCGCATCGGGCAACCCTGCAGTCAGAACTAAAAATTTGTTTTCCGGGAGAGTTTGTGGATAAGAGACAGGTATACTTTTCTTATATGCATTTACAAATGTCAAACGTACTTCACTCATTAAAAGATCAGAATACATTGACAGTTTGATAGTTTCTTGCGCATTCAAGTAACTTACTCAGTCATGTGCTTCACATGAATTCTTCTTTTTATTGATGCTACTTTTTGGTGCATTTTTACTCTTCGAAGAGGTTTGGTGGGACTTTTATGACAGGAGTCTGTGATTCTCTCCGGATGAAAACAGAATGTTAACAGGAGTAAGTGATTCCTCCAAATAATTTTGACAGGAGTAAGTGACTGCACACCGGGAGCGTAACGAAATCTCGGAATACAAAATTCCTGAAAACAAAATCCCGGATGCAATAAAACAAAAAACCCTGGAATATAAAATTCCGGAAAATAAACTTTTAAATTTTATGAAACAAAAAACAAACAAGCACCACTAAGAAATAACGTATTTTACTTTTATTAACAAAATTGGGTAACAAATATTTGCAAATATCTACAAATGCTATACAAGTTACGATGTGTACAAAATTAATTGTTCGGATTGTCAAGCAATCTACATAGTGAAAACTAAAAGATCTTTAAGAATTAGGCTAAACGAGCATATGTGTTCTGCAAGGTTAAATAAGAAAATTTCTGGAATTGCTAAACATTTGAACGAATCTAATCATAAAGTTACTTTAGAAAACATAAAGTTACTACATAATCTAAAAGGAGGTAGAATACTAGACCGTTACGAGATATTTAGTGCTTAGTTTAATAAAACGCGGTGATTGGTTCAAATCGATTCGCAGAGAGAAATCCACTTATTATCTTAATATTACAAACCTGATTTTCTGTCTTTCCATTACGGCAAACTTTTTCAAATGCATTACATAATCGTCGTTGTTGCTTCACTGTTATTGTCGTCGTTGTCGTTCTTTCTATCGTACAAACTTACTCTTCCGTTCTGTAGCAAGATATCGTCCAAGAGTTACGAAGTGCACATTGTACATAGCAGCTGCTTCTCGCAAAGAAATATTGTCATTGCGCACAACGCGCATTGCCCGTGTTAGCCGCTATAAATCCACCGGTTGTCACTTCATTTTATACGTTTGCACCGTTTTGCTGCAAAAAAGTACGACAATCATACATAAAAACATGAAAATACACAATGTACAGCTGTATCAAATAGCCCCGTGCAATTCGTATCGAATAGCCCCGAGGCATGCCGAAGCACACCATCGACTGATTAACCACTGTGCTTAATACAAGTGCGCAAATCCCGTTCATCATAATTTAGCAGACACTTTACGCATAACAACACAACTTTCCTTTTCCTTTCTAACAAACAAAAAAATTAAATTTTCACTAATTTTCCCTGCACCCTATTTATTACGCACGATGCGCAAAAACACAAATTTCACCGTCAAGATGTTAACCACTATGACAGCTAACCTCAAATTTTGTGTGGAGGTAGCGTTTGCTACGCGTCACTTTCTGAAAAAATAGCTTCGACAATACAGTTTTTCATTTTCAAATAAAGCGCTTGTGTCAAATAGCCCCGTGTATCAAATAGCCACGGTTCGCCTTATATGCCACATAAATCACACAATTCACACTTTTCGGAGCGACATAAAATTTCGTCACTTCAATCTCGATCTCGTAAGAATTGAGGTTATTGGTAATTCTAGCACCCATAAATATGGAGACGAACTCCAACTATACATTTCGAGATCCATAGATCTATACATTTCGAGATCATTTGGTCAAGCTAGATTAAAGAGGAACAACACTGTGGTGGAAATAAAAAACGAAATTTTCAAGAATTTTTTTCTGCTGAAATATGCTTACCTCAGGCATTCTTTGGAAATTCATTTTGTTAAAATTTATTTTAAATTAGCGATGCTATAAACTTTTTCCCCAGCCTCTGCACCGAGGACGCGTTTGACTGATTATGATGATTATCAGCAACAGAAAACAAACACATGTTTTAACTCTCCATTAATGTCCCTTCAGTTCATTAAAGGATCATATTAAAAAACTATTTGAAAAATTTAAACAATTTGTACCTATCGTTAGCGGCAGAAAGACTACTAAATAATGATGAACAAAAAATCCTATGATGAACTGAAGGTTATTTTATGTAGAATAAGGAAATTTAATAAAAATTGATTCGGTTTTAATTATATTTGATAATGCCGTAAGCGTATCCACGTATACGTATATATAAAATTTAATGTACCTTTTTAATGAATATAACAACGTACAAAAACATTAATTTCATATTAACCTAACTTTGTAACGCAAGGACCGATTTGGATGGTTCTTTTTTTGTTGAACAAAAAAAAAATTTGGTCTAGGGTGGGGGGAGGGGTAGTCTAACTTCGTAACGCCTACACCGATTTAAATAATTTCTTGTCTATTGGGTAGAGTATGTTCCCTGGTTGACACCACAAGAAAAAAATGTTGGTGGGGTGGGGGTGGGATGGAGTGGGGGTAGGGGGAACCTAACTTTGTAACTTGTGGACCGATTTCGATGGTTCTTTTCCTGTTGCATAGAGTGTGATCCCCTATTGCTAATAGAAGAATAATTTGGTCCTATGGTGGGGAGTGGTGGTGGGGGGAGTAGTAATCTAATTTCGAATTTGGTCCTATGGGGGTGGTGGGGGAGGGGTAGTAACTTCGTAACGCGTGGACCGATTTTGATGATTCCTTGTCTGTTCGGTAGAGTATGTTCCTTGATTGATACGATGAGAAAAAAAATGTTAGTGGGATGGAGGTGGGGTAGGGGGTTAAACTTAACTTTTTAACGCGTGTATTGATTTGGATAGTTCTGTCTTCGTTGTATAGAGTAGAAGACACTAAAAAGTAAAAAAATAAAATAGTTTTTTAAAAAAAACTGAACGGACCTCACAAAAAGCGCTAAAAAGCATAAACTAATTTTTAATTTTATATCTATTACGACATTTTGAAGTTGGTGCAAATTAAACAAATAAAACAACTACAGAACCACAATTTAAGATAATACTACCTGAACGTTTCAGCTCACGGGATCATAAGAAATGACGATTAAATATTTTTGTTGTAGTTGTTTGATTTGTTTGATTTGCGCCGACTTCAAAATGTCGTAATAGATGTAAAATTAAAAATTATTTTATGCTTTTTAGCGCATTTTGTGAAGTCGGCTCTAATTTTTTTTAAAAACTATATGGTTATTCCCTTTTTGCTGCTTTTGCCGTTGTAGCATACAACATAATTATATATATTATAATATTCTTTTGTATCCTTTTATTAAACCCTATAATAGTACGATATTAAATTTTAATATGGAAAATTATTATTGGACCGTAGCGGAGGAATTCTCACATACCATTGTAAATAATTATTTTTAAAATTACACTTAAATATTAATTATCACAGTAGTTGTATCACAGATAAGAATTAAGTTATAACAGATAGCAACAGAGTTTGGTTTAAGAAGTAGCAGTTAGTTGGTAGTAAAAATCTGTAAAGACTAGAAGAAATATCGAAAGTGTAAATTGTGAAATAAATATTCATATTATTGTAATCAAAACTCTTGTTTCGATCATAGCAACCACAACAAATGGTGACCCCGACTTAACTAAAATTGCAAAGTTAGCAGAAATAATTTATATTTGTTGTGCATCTCAATTTGGATCGTACATCCCAATTACGGATTTAGTGACCTGTTCGATATTCCCCAGCAGAATTCCGGAGGTGTTACAGCAAATTTTTGTGAGTTATAACAGAATCAATATATTACACCTAGAAAAATTCGGTCATAATTATTGTTTGGCAATATTCTAAAATTTTTTGCAAATTTGGTAATTTTACCTGTTAAAATTCCCATCACAGTCAGGTGCGCATCCTCACTACCAATGGGCGATGTGTTAATTATAGAGACCGTAATCATTACGAGCGAAAAGATTAAAATCATCTGATAATCATTAATATCTAAGTTTTATTTTTTAAATCATGAATAATTATTGCCAGTTGAGTTTTATTTTTTCGCTCGAGTGATAATTGCAGGGTCGCCGACAGGGGGGAGGGGGGGGGGGGGGGGGCGAAGGGGGTAAACCCCCCGGGCCCGGGCTTTGAAAGGGGCCCCGTCATCTAAGTCATCAACAGAAAAATTTTTCCATTTTAATTATTTATATAAAAAAATGCTTCACGATCGCAAAAGTGTACTATACTAAACAGATTTTAAACTGTCAATCATTCGATTGTATATGGGCCCGTAAACGCTAAGTGCCGGCCAGAAATTCGTTTCGCGGGGGGGGGGGCCCGTATGTGGTACCCCCGGGCCCGAATTTTGTCTCTACGGGCCTGGATAATTGTTATAAGTTAAGTTTTATTTTTTCGCTCAGAAATAAAACTCAACTTGTGATTTTTATTTTTTCACTCAATTGATATCTCTTATCAGTTGAGTTTTATTTTTTCGCTCACTAATAAAACTTAAAAGTTAAAACTATCCTATTAGGATAAAAAGTCATTGATGCGTACAAAATTGAATTGCGATAGATTTTGTCCGTAAGACAAAATTTGAAATGAAAAAGTTAATAGGGTTTAATGTAATTCTTTATTTAATTTTACAAAAATAATTTTTTCAAAGTTTTTATCTAACAGATTAAATCTATGATCAGTCAAAATTATTTTCAACGCTGAAAACGCTCTTTCTACACTAGCTTGGGTAGCGGGCACTGCATGTAATGTCATAGCTAGTTTGCGTAATCTTGGTGTCTTATATTTCTGACAGTCCCAGTATTCAAGTAGACTTTCGTTAATATCGACAAGCTTCTCAGAATACGACCCAATTTCTTTATGTGCTGCCAATATATCTAAATCTAATGCAATATTAGATTCATCTTCTGAGGAGGAATCAACTTCTAATTCTGCAATAGATTGCCTTAGAAGGGAGGATACGCTTTGCACAGATTCTTCGTTCGAGAACAAATCGTTTTTTTGAAAGAGTGAGCTTGACGAGCAAGGTAATTGTGAATCTACCTGTTTCTATGATTAACGAAAATACAATTAGGTTAGAAAATTTTTTTAACATAAACAATTACTTCACTTAATGCGCACATTCGGATTGCAGTTCTTTTTAAGTGTTTTTTTGTTATTTCTCTTTTCTCCTTTGGTAGAATGTGTCGCAGTCGAAAATTGAGAAACAGAGCAGCCGATATAGTTTCATTGTCGAGTAAATTAACTTCCCTCTTTTTCAGTTGTTGAATTATTATTTTTGATAAGCTGGTAATAACGGCTTCTAAGGTAACTTTCAACTCAAGCCATAATTTATAGAAATCACCCAAAAGTAGGTTTTTTTCTTGCAATTTTAATGTAGTTGAATTCAAAGGACAAAGGACTCTCAAAACATCTTCTAATAAATTCCAATCTATTAATGGGCCACTTTGGTTCTTTCGGAGCTTTTCTTCACAAAAAGTTTTATATTCGGTTAACCTTTCCAGCATATTAAAAGTGGAATTCCATCTTGTTGGAAGTCAAGCTGGGGTCTTTTCAATTGTAAATGTAAAATAAAAGTATATTTGAAATTTATAGATTGAAAATCATTCGATGGTGTTAAGCTATCGGAATACAAATATAACGCAATGTAAACTACGCCTACGCAAACGGTTATTCGTGGATGTGAGTTTGTGTTGTGAATTCAAAAGATCTTTCGAGAAGAGCTTTCTAAATCGAGGAAATTTTGCTGCCATTTTTGAAACACTGATAAACCTTAAATTTTAAGTTCTTAAAGATTTTAGAATTTGACGATCTTCAGCAATAATTTCGTTGCAAGACGTTGCCAGAAAGTCTTTGACACAAAGCTGTAATGTGTGCGCCGCCCATTTTACAGAGTGCACATTCTCAAATCTAATTCGTTCTACCAAATTGTTATAGCAATTATAACTGTCATCATTTTCGTAATTGCTCTCGTCACTTTCCGGTTCGTTAGTCGAGAAGAGTTCCACGGCCTTCAGCATGTTTCGTCCATTATCTGTGGTTATTGAATAAACCTGGTTTTTAGAAATGTTGAAGTCTTCTAATATCTTAGTCCGGGCGCAATGGAGGGGTCATGTATGCAATTTGGGGTCCCCGCGGTAACTTGTCATATTTTTATGTTTTTCGGTACGGAGAATCGTTTTTTCGAGGTTACCAGGCTCAAAAATTTGTCGTTTTCGAGATATGGCCCGATTTTAGTCAAAATTGGTGGTTTTTATGAATTTTCCAAAAAAATAAGAAAATTTAAAATTATTTACCAACTTTATGTGAAAGATCTTTTGATTTTAAACAATTTATGTCTGTAGCATTTTTTTTCTAAAGTCCTTGGTTTAGCTGTAATTTGCAAAAAATGCTCCACATTTCTTATAGAGTATTTTAAATGGGATAACTTATATGGGGCAAAATTCCTCAAGTGTACCAGGTGAAGAAATCCGATGTCTCCGATTTTGTTCAAACTTCACCAAAATATTGTTACTGGTATAAGTAATTATGGTGCTAAAGGATTTAAAAAAATTTTTTGTGCAAAAGTTATGGGGTTGTAAGCTTTTGCATTTTTGCACTTTTTCACGTGATCATATCTTTTTTGAAAAATCATAACTATCGCCACCATTGCAGTAGAACAGTGATCTTTAGTGTCTTTGTAAAGGTCGTTACATGCCGTTCCGAATAAAAATATAATTTTCCAAAAAACCAAATTTAAAAAAAATAATTTTGACTTTGAAAAATATTTTTTGGTTTTTTACACAATACTTGATCATAAATTTTTTTCATATTTTTTCAACTGAAAGTGTCATCTCAGCTTTAAAATCATCTATCATTTAGAGTGGCAAAGCAATGTTAAGTGTAAAGTTTTGATTTTTGAAAGCCCGCGCACGCCTTTTTTGCTTGTTTGTTGCTTAGAACAGATGAACATAACATAACATAAGAAAATGTAGATGGCGCGTTAAAGAGTATTCTCACAGTCAGTATACAGTCAGTAAGTATACAGTTAGATATCGCCACAAATAGTCAAAATGCCAGACAAGTTGAAAGATATAAAGTATTGTTGCAATCCTTTCAAAGTGAAGAATCATACGTGGAAAAAGTGAAGAGTGACTTCACAAATTCATAAACAGTTTCTGACCCTTCCTGTCATCATAAAAGTATGTGGATCATTTAAAATACTCTATAAGAAATGTGGAGCATTTTTTGCAAATTACAGCTAAACCAAGGACTTTAGAAAAAAAATGCTAAAGACGTAAATTGTTTAAAATCAAAAGATCTTTCACATAAAGTTGGTAAATAATTTTAAATTTTTTTATTTTTTTGGAAAATTCATAAAAACCACCAATTTTGACTAAAATCGGGCCATATCTCGAAAACGACAAATTTTTGAGCCTGGTAACCTCGAAAAATCGATTCTCCGTGCCGAAAAACATAAAAATATGACAAGTTACCGCGGGGACCCCAAATTGCATACATGACCCCCCCATTGCGCCCGGACTATCTTCTCAATTTCTTCTTTTAAATATTGCGAGGTATGCCGTTTTGTTAATTCAATAACCCCCAATGTGTAAATAACGATTTCTTTCTTCTTAATAAATTCTACATTAACTCCAAGTACATCTCGATCCAGACGGCTTGCAGTATCCACTTTTAGCGAAATTAATTTTCCTCTGATATTTTTTTTATGGTTTCTTTAATTGCATTTGCCCTTTCAGTTATGGGGATTATATTTTTCGAACCTACAGCAGGAATTTCAAGTTCTTTAAAAATGTGTCCTGTAAGTACTTTAAATATGCAACCATTTCAACAGAAAGGTCAATTCGCAACAATTTTTTAGTTTCTTTAGCTTCTTGTCCTTCTTTCCGACTTTCCATTTCTTCATTTATATATATTTCTTTATGTTGTGACATGAGCCCTTAAAAATAACTCCACATGTTTTGCAAATACTTTCTTTAGAGTTTTCATTTTATTTAAGAAAATCACGTACAAATATAGTCCGCTTTCTGCCCATTCTAAATTTGACTAGATAAAAAAAATTAATATTAATTTAAAATCTAACCAATTACCAGAAGTACCAGCACTGTTGAAATGATTTTTGCTAACACAACTTTTCCCTTCTAAAAATTTCACTACCTAAAAATTTACTAACAGGTAGTAACGGGAAATGGATTGAAAAATATACAACACAATGACTCTATTAAGTAATGTTTGAGCAACTAAACCGAAAGCAATAACTTTTATCAACAGATCATTATTTTATCACTCACATTTTTTAAATCTTTTCACATTATGAAACTACATTAAAAGATATGTACGCGTGGCAAACCATTTTAATAACGAGAAGCGTGCGATTTTTTCAGGTCAAAATACTAAAGCAATGATTTTTTTCGGTCCCTGGTTATTCATAGCACACCGAGCTTAACATAAAATGGAGTAGCCGTCAATACACAAAGAAGCCAACTGGATTATTAAGAATTGTGATAAAACCGAGAAAAATCTTATACAGATATAATATCAACATGTGGACTATATGATATTAATCTAACATCAATCTACAAACTAGTGGGGTAGGTCCAGATTCTGGGTGTCGCATCATTTGTGCGACCCTTGAGGTCCACACGAACAACTTCCCAGTTAATAACAATTTTCAATTATTATTAACAATATTCAATTATTATTAACAATATTTAATTGTTAATAGCGATAAATTTCATGATCATAGTACAAACGAGTAAGTGAAAACTCAATAAAATTCATATTATTCGATTTATCGTTTTATTTATCATTAATATCAACTATTTATGGTTTTTTTTACCATTTTTTTAATGTTACAAAAAACTATAAAAGTTCTGGATTTTTTTTTAAGTATAGAGTTGTATCAGAACCAATTAGATCAGAAGAATCTTTTTCAAAAAAAAAACTTGTATCTCATTTAAAAATACTTAAAAAATTGATATTTTAAATTTATAAATAAATAAATTAATGAATTTAATTTATCATGATAATTTCGTTGTAATTAGATGCAAAAAATTTTTAAAAAATTATTCCGTTATAGCACTATTTTTAATGAAAACCATATAAATGCACTCTGTTTGGAATTCATTTGTTATTAATAATTTTGAATGGTTATAAACAATTTATAATTGATATAAACAATTCTTAATTGTTATAGACCATTTTTAATTGATATAAAAAAAATTTCAATTGTTTATAAGAATTTTCAATTGCTATGAACAATCTGCAATTTTGTATTCAATTTCCAATTTTCATAATCAATTTTCAACCAGTTAAAACCATTTTTTATAATTATAAATTTATTATTGTTATAAACAATCATTTATTGTTATAAACAATTTTTCATCATTATAAACAATTTCTGTTCATAATAAATTGTTATTATCCGACTTTTTGATGTCCCGATCGTCATCAGAACAAATTACATCGAAGAAATCCCTTTCAAGAAAGTCTGAAATCAACTTTTTTTCAGTTTTTTTGTTAAAACAAAAAAACGACTGAACCGAAATTGATTAAATTTCTTTCAGCTCTTAGTTACAATAATACGCTTCGAATGGCACCATAGCGAAGTCGTTATCATTTTTTGTTCGCGAGATTTCGTTGTCGAAAAAAGTGGGTCCGAACGTACGTGCGTACGTACGTACGTACACACACACACACACACACACACACACACACACACACACACACACATACATGTGTTCAAAAACATGCGTAAAACACTATGATGACTTTGAAATGTAAAAAAAAATTAAAACTAAAAATTTTGAAAATCGGGCCCATTACAATAACTTCCTATATGTGGGAAGTTAACAAGGAGGTATTTCATTGAGGTTTCATCAAATATTTTTCATAAAACATTATATATCAATAATACGCATAGAACGTACATTTATAAGCAGATTAGAATTACAGTTTAACTATTAAAATCAAGTAACTTAATTAAGATTACATATTATATTTAGACTTTGAAAGAAAAGTTAGCTAGTATTAAGAAAGCAATTAATTCAACTAAATTAAAGTTAAAATAAAAATTTGCAAATAGAAAACAGCAGTTTTTTTTGGAAAGAACTTATGATGATGAGGACAAGAAATAATTATAATTAATATCTTGTTTACTTTTGTCTTGTTAAATCAATCAGAAGTGAATTTTAAGGAATACAGCAATTGAAAGGTTATATGCATATTCAAGACCATGCTAAATTCTTATATAGATTTACTAGTATATTCTTAGCAAAAACAATGTGAACATAATAAATATGCAACACATTTTTAATAATTCGTTGATTTAAAGATAACATTACGTTTTCCTTTCCGTGCGTCATATTGTGAAACACTTGTTGGAAGAATTAATTACGTAATTTTTAAAAAATGAATGATAACAATACAAATAATAACCAAACTCCCAAACTCACACAAAATGCAGACCAAAATTCGGCGTTAAATACTAATCAAATACCTCCTACATCTCGAAGTCTAGAAGGCATCGGTGAAGCATCTTTCTTTTCATTAAAAATACCTCCATTTTGGAATAATAGGCCTGAACTGTGGTTTTTACAAGAAACACAATTCAGGATCAAAAACATAACAGCTTCAAATGCAAGTATGATCATTTGATCTCTTCTTTAACTCCAGAGACTAACTTCTACAACCTCCTTCCCGAAACAAGTACGTGACATTAAAAAGTACGCTATTTACAAGAAGCCAAGACACTGAAGAAAATCGGTTAGATGCCTTCTTGCATAAAGTAGAACTTGGTGATCTAAGACCATCTGAATTATTTCGACAGATGGAATCATTAGCAGGTACAAATAGTTTGGTCAACAGATCTTTGCTATACAAATTGTGGTTGAATAAACTACCTAACTCCCTCCAGGCTTGTCTTATCGCAATCGAAATTTCGCATTCGCAGGAAGAATTGTTTGCAATTGCAGATAAAATTTACCGGATGTACACAATGTTCGAAATAAGCACATGACCCGAGCAAATTTTCAAAAATTTTTAATAACTTGGAATTGCAAGGAATTCCGAACTAAACCGTTCAAACTCGAGCGAAGTAAGACATATTTTAATATTTTATCTTTTAATATTTTTTATATTTTAATATTTCTTACTTTGCTCGAGTTTGAACGGTTTAGTTCGGAATTCCTTGCGATTCCAAGTTATTAAAAATTTTTTAAATTTACCATTCAAGAGCTAACATATCTAATATATCACGTAGGCAGGCTCCCTGCGTACCTGATCCTATTATAGCAGCTATAGAAGATTTATCAGAGAGAATAAGAAAGTTGAAGCCTCCAAAAATAAAAATTATCCTTACACTTTCAATAAACGACAAAGCAAATCAAAGTCCCGTTCAAATTATAAACGTAACCGTCACTTATCAAAAGGAAATTTTTGTTATTATCATAAACATTTCGGTTCAAGAGCTCGAAAATGCTGCTCTCCTTTTACTTTTATTCCTCAAGAATCTCCGGACCAAAAAAACTAAGAAACTTAACCTCGCCAGCCGCACCGAGGTTCTCCAAACTGCCACGCCGTTTTTTTATTTTTGACAAACTGGCAGTAGCCGCCGAAGGCATAGCGCCCGAAGACATCTTTAAAATGGCAGTAAAAACTCCGAATTTTGAAAATTACCTTTCGGAAATGGTTCACAGACCTTTCAGCGCTTTATAAATAATGTACTTTCTGATCTAGATTTCATATTAGTTTACGTAGATGACATCCTAGTCAGTAGCAAGTCGCCTGATGAGCACAGGATACATCTTAAAACATTACTTAGTGGGCTAAACAAGTATTTAATAAGCATTAATGCCGCTAAGTGTATTTTAGGTGTTGCGAAACTATAATTCCTGGGTTATAAAATCAGCCAGAAAAGAATTTTTCCTTCAATTCCCAACGCCTACATCTATCAAACAACTACAACGTTTCCTAGGGATGATCAACTCTTATAATCGTTTTATTCCCGGTATAGCATGCACAACAATGCCTTAATATGAATTGTTGAGGAAAGATAAAAAACAGAAGGATTTTTCCTGGTCGTCAGATTCCAGCGAGGTCTTCAATAAACTGAAAATCGATTTACAATCCTCGACTATGTTAGTTCACCCAAATCCGAATGCAAAGGTGAGTATCATGGTTGTTGCTTCCAACTCTGCAATAGGAGTTGCCCTGCAGCAATGTAATGAGGATCGATGCGAACCTCTCAGTTTCTTTTCAAAGAAACTTTGCCCCATACAACAAAAGTACTCCACTTTTGACAAGGAGTTACTCGCTATGTAGAAGGCGTTGAAATACTTCCGGTATGCGGCAGAAGGCAAAGACTATACAATATTCACAGATCATAAGCCTTTGACAAACGCCATCTGCTCCAAAACGGAAAAATCACCACGCCAAACACGGCAAATAGATTACATAACACAATTCACTAACCATATACGCTATATAAATGATATTAAGAACGTTGTAGCTGACGCGTTATCTAGATCACATGTATAGTAAACATTGAAAAATTCAACATTCGAACCTTAAGTCCAGAACAAGCTAAACAACCAGAACTTGTAAATTAATTACAGAATAAAGGTAACTTTTCATTCAACTTACAAAAAATACATATCCCAGTGGAAGATACGGAGATTTGGTGTGAAACTACAACACATATTAATCGTCCCTAGGTTCCTTAAATTTTAAGGCGAACTATTTTTAATTTATTTCACGGCTTGTCACAACCTAGTGTAAGAGCTACTAGAAAGTTAATTACATCGAAGTATTTCTGGATAAAAATGAACAGAGAAATTTCAAACTGGTCAAAATATTGTTTGTTTTGTTAGAAATCCAAAGTTACCAGACATAATAAGTCTGAACACGGGATTTTTAAGATTCCTACCGGACGATTCGAACATGTACACATGGATATTGTAGGCCCATTGCCGCAGTGCAATGGTTATACTTTCATACTTACAATTAAGGATCGTATTTCTTTATGGCCAGAAGCCATTCCTATCAGAATTATAGAAGCATCAACCGTCGTTCAAGCTAATAATTGAGAATATTGTGTTCCTAAAACAATAACTACTGATCAAGGGACTCAGTTTCAATCTAATCTATTTAAAGAACTATCACAAATACTAGGGTGCTCCTATCCCCCATAATCCAATGGTTTCGTAGAACGGTTTCATCGAAACTTAAAGACAGCACTTAGGTGCTACGACAACTCCAAAAACTGGTACAAAAACTTACTATGGGTCTTATTGGGTATTCGTACGGCTATAAAAGAAGAAATAAATCTTTCACCTGCACAAATATTATACGGAGAATCCTTACGACAGGGCCTTACAAAGTTATCAAAAAAGACCGCAAATTTTTTACAATATTTGTTGACGGAAGGGATTCGGTAATATCAATAGACAGATTAAAACCAGCTTTTTCACTTAATAAGACATTTTTTAACGAACATAGAGCAACAATGTCTTATATGTAGAGAAGCATAAGTAAAATTTAATTTATAAAAAGGAAAATGAAGATTCTATATTATATAATTTTTCTCAAGAGGAAAGTGATGTAGCATACAACATAATTATCTTTATTATAATATTCTTTTGTATCCTTTTATTAAACCCTATAATAGTACGATATTGAATTTTAATATGGAAATTAATATTAGACCGTAGTATAGGAATTCTCACATACCATTGTAAATAATCATTTTTAAAATCACACTTAAATATTAAATATCACAGTAGTTGTATCACAGATAAGAATTCAGTTATCACAGAGAGCAACACAGTTTGGTTGAGGAAGTTAGCAGTTAAAGTGAAAATTGTGAAATAAATAGGCATATTATTTTTATCAAAAATCTTGTTTCGATCATATCAACCACAACAGCCGTCAAAGCATTTTTAATTCTTAAATGCTGGGTAATATAATTCCGGGAATATAATTCCGGTCTCGTGAGCACTGAAAATGTCATGCTTATCATATTGTTTTATCAAATTAGGTAAGATACTCTTCAGCCAGTCGTTACAAATACGCGAATCTACTGAGAAATTTTCACCGTACATCGTTTTATGGATAGTATTATGTCTTTTCTTTAATTTATCTAGACTCCTTTGCTAGCTGTCAAATCAACGTACCCTAAAGCATCTGCAAATTCTTTAGCATTATCCCTAATTATGATTCCCAAGAGTGGCAGATTTCTATGACGTGTCAACTATTTAATCAATGATGCATCAATGTCATCATAGGTGCAAGTTGTATACCTTTTGCGCTTACTGCTAGCACATTAATCATTATCATTTTCTAAAAGTGAATCCCGCTTTGTCAAAATTGTCGATAAGCCGTTAGCCGAAATTCCAAATTGTTCAACAGTTTCCTTTTTACAAGCTTTGAATTTTTACTTTCACCTGACCATCACCAAATTATTTATATGTATGTTCTAAATCTAATAAGGTGGACACCGCAAGATGGCGGATTACCTATTTCTTTACAACCCCTTCACATGGATATCAAATGAAAGAGTTCAATGAGTAGAATACCATATGACATTATTCTAACTCCAATATGGCGAACACACCAAGATGACGGTTTGACTTTGGCTTAATAACAAGGGTATCAAATGAAAAGGTTGGAAGAGTTGAATACCGTGAGCTGCATGACATTTTCTAAACCCAATATGGCGGACGCCTTAAGATGGCGGATTATCTTTCTCTTCACATCTCCCTAGAAATGGGTATCATTTGAAAGGATTTAATGAGTAAAATGCGATAAGCTATGTGACGTCATTCTAAACCCAATATGGCCGACGCCTGACATAGGTATTAAATAAGGGGTAAGTAAAAAAAGACAAGCAAAATGACAAACTATACGACGTAATTGTTTTAAATTTTTAATTAAAGACGACGCAATGATTATAAAACTAAAAATAAGTCGAATAATTTGTAGTTTAAAAAACTTAAAAACTACACATTTGTAATGTTATGAAAAATTTATGCTCTAATTTATCGCTCTTTGCTGTAGGCCAAACATAATTCGCCTTTAGTCAAGTTATGTTTTGAGAAGGTCTAATGATTGAAGAACTAGACTGTACTAAATGGACTGCGAAAAGGCCTTGCAATATTGATGCTATAAACGAAATGAACCGTATGAGCAACTGCCGTAGTTCAGAAAATTAATAAAAGCATGTTAAAATATAAATAAATAAATAGGTATTAACTTAGAAACACATGTTGTGCATGGTAAAATTACATGTGCAGGTACTAGGTACTCTAAGTAAAATTGGTTCTTAATTCCGAAATACCTAACACTAAAAAATTAAATAATGTAAAAAAAAACAAGCTGTTATTTTTAACTTCCCACATATAGGAAGTTATTGTAATGGGCCCGATTTTCAAAATTTTTAGTTTTAAATTTTTTTTACATTTCAAAGTCACCATAGTGTTTTACGCATGTTTTTGAACACATGTATGTGTGTGTATGTGTGTGTGTGTGTGTGTGTGTGTGTGTGTGTGTGTGTGTGTGTGTGTGTGTGTGTGTGTGTGTGTGTGTGTGTGTGTGTGTGTGTGTGTACGTACGTTCGGACCCACTTTTTTCGACAACGAAATCTCGCGAACAAAAAATGATACCGACTTTACTATGGTGCCATTCGAAGCGTATTATTGTCAATAAGAGCTGAAAGAAATTTAATCAATTTCGGTTCAGCCGTTTTTTTGTTTAAACAAAAAAACTGAAAAAAAAGTTGATTTTAGACTTTTTTGAAAAGGATTTCTTCGATATAATTTGTTCTGATGACGATCGGGACATCAAAAAGTCGGATAATAACAATTTATTATGAACAGAAATTGTTTATAATGATGAAAAATTGTTTATAACAATAAATAATTGTTTATAACAATAATAGATTTATAATCATAAAAAATGGTTTAACCTGGTTGAAAATTGATTATGAAAATTGGAAATTGAATACAAAATTGAAGATTGTTCATAGCAATTGAAAATTCTTATAAACAATTGAAATGTTGGTTACCACAAACATTTTTTTATGAATAAACTTTGTTTATATCAATTAAAAATGGTCTATAACAATTAAGAATTGTTTATATCAATTATAAATTATTTATAACAAAAATTATTAATAACAAATGAATTCCAAACAGAGTGCAATTATTTGGTTTTCATTAAAAAATAGTGCTATAACGGAATAATTTTTTAAAAAATTTTTGCATCTAATTACAACGAAATTATCATGATAAATTAAATTCATTAATTTATTTATCTATAAATTTAAAATATCAATTTTTTAAGTATTTTTAAATGAGATAAAAGTGGGCGAAAGTTTTTTTTTTTAAAAAGATTCATCTGATCTGATACAACTCGATACTTTAAAAAAAAATCCAGAACTTTTATAGTTTTTTGTAATATTAAAAAAATTATAAAAAAAACCATAAATAGTTGATATTAATTATAAATAAAACGATAAATCGAATAGTATGAATTTTATTGAGTTTTCACTTACTCGTTTGTACTATGATCATGAAATTTATCGCTATATAATTGAATATTGTTAATAACAATTGAAAATTGTTATTAACTGGGAAGTTGTTCGTGTGAACCTCAAGGGTCGCACCAATGATGCGACACCCAGAATCTGGACCCACCCCACTAGTTTGTTGTTGTTTTGGGAAATTAAAAAATTTAAAATTACTGCCTCGATGTACAAGTACTGCTTAGTTGAATATTTCTCACAATAACAAACTATTCTCTTAGCTTTACTTACTTACTTACTTTACTTATTTCAGCTTCAATATTTTACACCTTCAATAAATTTAATAAAAGTGTGTTGCGCATATGCATAAGCGCATACAATTTTATAGAATTATGCAATAGGAACTAAAATAAAATCGATTTTTTTAAGCATCATCTGAGAGTAGTCTACAAACAAATTTAATTCTTTGCAAGTTCTATTACAATCTCACAACTACTTTTTTGTATAGCATAAGATTCCGGTAGTCGAAGTCTCAGTTTACTTTGACCGTATCTAATCACATGAAAGCTTTGAAGAATTCGTATTATATCTCTATATATCTTCGTAGCCTAAATATATACATATATATATATGTATATATATATATATATATATATATATATATATATATATATATATATATATATATATATATATATATATATTTAAATTTATATATATATATATATATATATATATATATATATATATATATATATATATATATATATATATATATATATATATATATATATATATATATTTAGGCTACGAAAAGGGAAATAGTCAACCGTATAATGCGCATGCCCCAGGTGGCCAGAAATCAAGAAAAGGAAATGTAAAAGGGGGAAAGTCAAGGACTACTCGAACCCATGGTGAATATGTGAGGTGAAAATGTGTAACGGAAATATCTAGAACTAAGTGACTGAACTTTCTAGAATTAAGCTAAGTAGTATAAATAAGGCTGAGCAGTAGCCTAAGTAGTTTACATGTGATAATGGGAATGGTCAGTTGTATTTTAACCAGTGAAATGAAAAGTGTTAATTATTATAGTGAAACGTAATATTGTGGAGAAATATTGTCAAGAAAATTATGCAGAGAATTAATGAAGTGAAGTGAATAAAACTTGTGAACATTTGTGATTGAAAATAATTGTTTTAATTAATCCGTCGAGCCCGCAGAACCTCATTTACGTCACAATTGGTGTCAGAAGTGGGATTAATTAAGAAAAACTATAAAAAAAAGTGTGACTGTGAAATAGTGCAGTGAGTAATCTAAATTGATCTATTGATTTTTCTTCTTTCCATTTAACGACAACTCTCAATAATACCAGTCCCTTCAGTGTCGCTATATAGAGTTTACACTGTATATATATATTAGCTGAGTTGCATTCATTTTCTGAATCACTTGCAAGTCTAAAATCCATTGTACAGTTAAACTCATCCCGAAGGTTAACATTACCAACTTAATTCGCAAGATACGAGAGGAAAGACTTCATAAAAAAAAATTACCTTCTAACGGAACTACCGTACGCACAAAGAGTACTGTAGTGCCGGTGTTTTCCGATTGCAACTGAAACTTTATTGTAGCCACGTTCGAGCCTTGATTATACCGAATTCGCATTTCGGCCTCCTGCTTCAGATACTAAATCAGGATCCCAACGAAATCACCAAGCTCTTACGTTAACGATAGTCATATCTTCATATAATGGAGGAAGTTGAGCAATGGCTACCAATCAATGTAATATTCCCACACATTTCGTAGCCACACTGAGTCAGACTGACCGTTTCACTGGCGAGTTTCTCTCATCAGTAACATCTTTTGATCACACTGACAATTTACAGTCAAGTAAAGCTCTTTTCCGCCCACAACCTTTCTCTTGCTCAACACCTACTTTGGCGTAAGTGTAAGTGGAGGTGGAGGGATCAAGCTTGCACTCGTGTATTTCTCATTCTATTTTGCTACTTATAGTTGCGTTAGAGTGACAAGGTTGAGAACTAGGAGATGAAGTATCTCAGAGAAAATTGTCTTAGGCTCAGACGCAGTACTAGGCGTAGGGGACTGCTACTCGTGCAGGAAAATGCCCTACCTAATGGCAGGCGTCACATCTTGCCTCTGTGTTTACCTCATTTAATTTCTCTACTCGGACATGCTCCATAAAAAATTCTGCAAGCAAACACTGTTCAGGGAGACACATGCTTATCAGTATGAGCCCTGGCTACACCAAGACCTCCATCCTACCCTGGCCGACACTTCTGTCCTTAATTTTGAGGTGACAGCTCGGGCATTACCGGGAACCTTCCCGAATCTTCGTTGTGTGGTTTCCGCGAGTTTCAGAGCTTTTGCATATCCTTTTGAAATAACATCAGATTCCTAAAGGATTAGTGCCTATGTAGCTGTAAGCTTCATTTTTTAATGACCATTTTTTTCACCCTCAATCTTCTATACAGTTTCGCAGATGGCAGTACTCTTGACATTGTCACATACGTTTTCATTTCTGTAAGATAATGTCATGGGAACTCTATAATTGTGCCTCGTTTAATTTTTTCAGGAATTTATGCTGTAAACTAAACGTACCTAACCGATTTTTTAACTATTTACTGTCGCTTGCCAACATTGAAGTATACAGTAAGTTATGCTGGTAGCAAAACATGTCCTTTCACTCACCAATCTACCTGGCGCTGATCTACAAGTTTTATATCGGGCCGAGACTTAGTATAGTTTAGTATAACCCCTATTTCGGCTGAAGTTCTGCATTTGTTAGACAAAATCCAAAAAAAGGTATTAAAGCTATTATAATTGGCGATGTACACGCCATTCCCACAACCGAAAACCGATGCCATGGTACATCACTATCTATCGCTATCTTCATAGTTACCCTTTACACTGTTTTCTTGCAGAGCGCCTTAATTTCGGTAATTCTAGAAATGTAGAACGGTTTAACATCCTCATTTTCTTCCTGTAAATTAGGAGTACCAGACGTTCAAATTAAGCGATAACACAATATCTCAACCCTTTAACCAATATTCCTAATCCTTCCCCCTTAAACCTACAAATATAGTCTATTAGCACTAAAAACAATCATAAGTTTTATACTTACACCCATTGGTGTGCTGCTTATTTTTGAACAAGTAATTAACTAAATGAATGTTCAACTTACCACCAACTAAAAGTAACTAAAATCTTTCAATTTACGAGCATTATATACATTTCACCGCTTTATTTAGGGATTAAGTGCCGGAGGATAAATTCTCTGTGATTTAAGCGAGTGTACCGAGAGAAAAGTTGGATTGCACCCAAATCGATTGGAAGCGGCTTTTCCATCCGTTTTTATGGAGAAAGGCATCGCGATGCGGATGCTTGTGTGTATCCTTATATATGCGTACCAATGTATAGGCACGTACATAAAAGCCTAAACTTGCAAAAAATACATCAAAATTTAAAGTTCTTGATTTTATAACTGTTACAATGGAGATTGAAAAGTCACATTGATAAAATTTTTTAGCAAGATGTTACCACTTGTTTTTGTAAGTTGAAAAAAATCTTAATTTTATGGTCGTTAGAGGAAAGTGATTTTGGGCTGACGTAATGGCGCTGTTCAGATTACATGGCTTTTATCGAAAATTTATTCTTTAGTAATTTTAATAAGCAGTTTTTACAGAGAAAACATTTTTAAGTCTTTAAATAAGTGTATTTACAACAGCACTTTCTGGAAAATTTATTTTTGTAAGTAAAACACGGAAAACTTAATTCAGCTTTCTCCATAAATTATTGTTGATTTCTATAACTTTACTCAAGCTCTGTTATTATTAAGTCGTCGGTGGAGTAAGGAATAACGTCTTGGATTTCCAGTCCGAAGGTTCCACGTTCGAATTCCACCGGCGGGCGGCAAAAAATGCTGTTTTCTGCTGGCAAAAAATTACGATAAAAGGGCGATTGGGCATTGCAGCGAAAAATGTCGCTGGCTCGGAATCCACTTTAAATTCTAGGTCCAATTTGAATCGTTGTCTCGAATCGGGTTAAGTTCTTTTTTCCCGCCGACAGAGAGAGAGAGAGTGGGCCATGAATCCAAATACATACAAATAATAAAAAAAGGTGTTTGACTATGATTTCAAAGTTAATACGAATATCTAACTGGGATATACTATTAACAGGATACCTAAGCATAAACAACGGTTTTTGAATTTTTTGTCAGTCTGTTTGTCCAGAATAGGCTTCGAAACGGCTGAGTAAATTTTGATGAAGCTTTCAGGGATCTTATATTTCGTCCTTACATGTCGTCGCATTAATTTCATTTTCGAAACCTTTTAAGATATAAAGAAAAAACAAACTGTTTTATCTTCATAACTTAAAGGGTTTTGAAAATAACAATTAATGTGACGAAGGTTGACGAGCGAAACGCTGTAAATAAACGTCTATGTATAAAATTAATGTAGATGTGTATGTTCCAGCATAACTTTGGAATGCCTGGAGCAATACGCGGTTTGCTACTTTAGTTTTGAGATAGACAAGTAAAAATAAATATTTATAATCGAAAGTGGCTTAATGGTTTTTCAAAATATTCTCCATGAAGATCAATACACTTTTGCATGCGTTTGACCCAATTTTCGAAGAACTTTTTCCACTCCGATTGAGTCACCTCCAAAACATGTGATTTGAACGCATCAACCACTTCTTTAGACGTAGAAAAACGTTGACCTCGCATTTTATTTTTGATCTGCGGGAATAAGAAGAAATCATTGGATGCCAAACCAGGACTGTACGGCGGATGACCCATAAACTCGATGTTTTAAATGCTCAAAAATTCACTTATTTGAGCCGATGTGTGAGAGCTTGCATTGTCATGGCGGAGAATGATTCGTCTTCTGTGATTGGTTTCCCTTATTTTTCCGAACACTTCTGACAAACAAATCGTGATGTACCATTCAGAATTGATCATTCTACGTTGCTGTAATGTCCTGGTGGGGACATGTCCGATTATTCCGAAAAAACAGGCAACCATTTGCTTCGAAGTGCTTCGTGCGCGAACAACTTTTGTTGGATTTGGCTCCTCTTGAATGATGAATGAAACACAAATAGCACATTAAAAATGTCAAACTTTACGACGACAATATCAGATTTGACATATTATTTTGTATTTTGTTCAAAACAGGTTCGTCACAAATGACTAATGCAGAAGTATATCAAATTATTAAACAAAACTAATCAAATTATTAAACAAAACAGCGGCCAATTCATATCGCCCGCATCAACCTAGGCGCTGCCTGAGTAAGCCCTTCAGTCGCAGCCTGGAGAAGTCCATATCGAAGTCGGCGAAATGTTGATTGAAGAGGCGAGACATCGACGTGATGGGCTCGTGCATCCTATATAGAGTTCGATGACCTGGGACGTACAGGAAGTCTCGATTTCTTAAGGAGCGCTGCAGGATCGCGATGTTGACGGCCTCCAACAGTTCGGGCGAGTTTATCGTTCCATGCAATAAATCGAACAAGAATACAATTTTGGCAATATTGCGCCTCTTTTCGAGGGAGTCGAGAGAAATCAGTCACAGACGATCGGGGTAAGAGGGAAGAAGCAAAGGATTTATCCAGGAAAGTCCACGGAGAGCAAACCTAAGGAATCTTCGCTGCACTGCCTCGACGCGGTTGACGTGAACGGCAAAGTAGGGGGACCACACAGGGCTGGCGTATTTCAGAAATGGCCTGATTAAAGTACAGCAGAGAAGTTTGGTTAAGTAGGGATCATCAAGCTCCTTAGACCTTCTTTTAACAAAACCCAACATCGAACTAGCCCTAGCAACGATCGAGTCCACATGGTCGTCGAAAGCAAGACGAGAGTTAAGGACCACTCCTAAGTCCTTGATCCTGTCAACTCTACCCAGGACAACACCATCGACAGTATAGTCGAAGAGGAAAGGAGATCTTTTACGGGAAAAGGTCATAACGGTGCACTTTCCGGTGTTTAAAGGAAGGCGGTTGCGTGAACACCAGTCACAGAACGAAGCTAAGTCTGAGTTCAGCTGACCGCAATCTGATTCACAGGTAACAGCACGAAAAATCTTAGCATCGTCTGCATAACACAGAATTTTACTATTGGAAAGCAGAAGCGAAACATCATTAATGTATATGATAAACAGGAGCGGGCCAAGGATACTACCCTGAGGCACGCCCGAGGTGGCAAGGATTTGGTTGGAACGAGCACCTCGAAATAGGACTCGCTGTGCACGACCAGACAGGTAAGAAGACTGCCATTCGACGAAGCACTGAGGAAACCCAAGAATAGACAGTTTATAGATTAGAATTCCATGGTCAATCCTATCGAAGGCCTTACTTAAATCTGTAAACACACAGTCTACCTTCTTACCGGCTTCGATGGTCGGCAGAGAATAGTTAACGAATTCAAGGAGATTTGTAGTCGTCGATTTTCCCTTAAGAAAGCCGTGCTGGAAAGGCCGCAAAAAAGACTACAGTGAAAACGAAGTACGTCGCTGACGAGGGACTGAAAAACCTGCGCTGCATGACACAGGCTGGCAATCGGTCGATAGTTGGAAACGTCCGACTTACTACCCTTCTTATGGAGCGGGATCAAAACAGAAGTCTTCCAAAGTTCGGGGAAGCGGCCGGATCGCAAGGATAAATTAAACAGATAACAGAGAGCACCCTCAAGATGCAGTTCGCATCTCTTCAAGAAGCAAGCGGGAATACCATCAGGACCACTCGATAAGCCGTCTGCCAAATTAGATAGATGATCAGCAACACGTGTGTCGTCAAATACCAAATCCTTAGACTCGAGGGAAGTAGGCGGGAGCTGCGTCAAGTGGGCAAAGTCAGGGGTGGAAATATCACAGGTGGCATCACAGAAAGAAGTTCGGAAAAAATCCGCAAGGAAATTAGCAATAGTAAACGAGTCATCAATCTCACAGTCATGCTACCTCAAGGAAGAGGGATACGCGTCACAATTACGCTTCGAGTTGATGAACCTCCAGAACTGTTTAGGATCATTACGCAGCGTGGCTCTCATGTTAGACAAGTATTCAGCGTAAGAGCTCTGTATCTGAGCGGAGAAACACTGGCAGAGTTCAGAATAAACCAAGTAGTCATCGTGGCATCCAGAAGCACAGAATCTCTTCCAAGCGTTGCTTCGGCCAGGGCCGAAAAAAATGTGGTGAACCCGATCGGGAAGTGCCGATGGGAACAAATAGGGTGAAACAGGCGTAAACCCCATAAAAAAAAGCGCTCACAGCCAGGTCGACGTCGCATTCCGCCAGTACGCTCGACCAATCACAAGAAAGAAGCCAGTTATTCATAGAGGTGAAATCAGCCCGTTTAAAGTTAAAGTAGAGGTCACCAAATAGGGAGGGAGACGTGTTAGCGGTGTCGAAACACATGAAAATCAGAAGTGCGGGGTGGTGACTTGATTCAGGAACCAAGGCAGTCAGGCATCTCATAACAGACGTACAGTCAGGGTCAGACGAGAACGCTAGGTCCAGAAATCTACCTAAATCATTAGTAGTGTCGCAGCATTGAGCCAAGTTAGAAGCGGCTAAAGAGTCCAGAAAGGATAAAACAAATTGGGGAGCAGACGTGAACGAGGGTGCAAGACCATCAGAGTCGGGAGAATGTACCCAGCTAATGCAGGACAAGTTAAAGTCACCAACGAGTACATGATCATCCGAGGGAAGCAAGGAGTCGGACAAACTGTCAACAGCCGCCGCAAGCAGCTCGTACAAAGTGGAGAGTGAAGAAGGGGGAACATAAGCAGTAATAACAAATAATCTTCTGGTTGGAAATCTCAGTACCACACATAGGAGCTCGAGATCGCGGGAGTCTGAAATGTCAACGACCGAGTACGAGAGATCCCCCCCTAACCGCACACAGAACTCCACCACCAACGGGTGAACACGGGTCAGATAAGTGGCGATCCCGACGAAAGACCTGGAACTCAGGGCCGAACAGTTCAGAGTCAGAAATTCCGGCGCACAGCCAGGTCTCAGTCAGACAGATAATGTCGGCACTGGATGCAAAGGAGGAGGAGAAAAGCTGCGCGGTTTTAGAGCGCAACCCGGTCACGTTAGCATAATATACGGAGACCCGGCTGGCAAGTTTTTTGACTGTGAAGTCGGAACCGCGCGGTTCTTAGGGATAAACTCACGAACTATAGCACCAGAGGGCCAAATGTCAGGAGAGACAACCGCCAGGAAGGTGCTGTCTGGGACAAACACATTAAAGGAAGCCGAATATGAACGGCCGAGGACAGGGTTGATTCGTCTACATGCTATCATATCGCAGGGAATGCCTGCCTGAAGAGAGATATGGTTTACAATATGGCCCTCAAGAGTATCCCGGTGGACCCTGGATACAAAAATACATTTAGGCCGCTGTGCCAGTCTAAGCGCGGTGACGACAGGACGAGAAGGTGGACAGTCGCCCGTAACAGCCAGCGCAGGACGATCCATGGAGGCAGGATGGTTGAGAGGCTCAGACAGTAAGGCGGGATCAGCATGAACCTCAGATTGCGAAGGTGGGAGACCACTCACCCCCGAGTGAAGAGAGGGGACTAAGTCTTGAGACTCCATGACAACAGCAACAGCTGGCGGAAAAGTGGCAGCACCATTGCGACGCTTACGCCTGCGGGATGCCTGAGAACCATGAGCAGGTTGGCGTCCGGCACGGCTTAATATGGGTGCGGTGCAGTCATCAGAGTGAGCAGGGTCGGGCATCCGACCATCGGAAATAACTCCGTGGAGCTCAGGAATAGCAGATGGAAGAGTGGCACACACGGCTACAGGGGGAGGGCAACCAGAGGGGGGGGGGGGGGAGAGGTAAGGTGTGCTGTGGACCAGACGCGTCAGGGGGAGAGGGAATATGAGGGGTCGAGAACCGCGTAGATAACGACTTCAAATCACAGGCAATGGAACCCAACAACTCGGAGTTGGCAGTTTGACCCCACGACGAATATCGTCAAATATCGGGGTGATGGAAGAGGGACCCGCAAGAGGAACCGGGCAGGGGCTGAGGCTCGCGATCGCCGCGTGCACGTCGTCTAGAGATCCCGACACTAACGAGATGCGGGAAGAAATCTCATGCGACTTATCCAAAAGAACACCCGAATTGGACACGATAGAGTCAACAGATCCCATCAATTTATCCACCTTAGCCGTCAGAGAGGTAGCGTCATCAGACAAAAGTTCCAGACCTCCCCAACGATTCGCGAGGGAGCCAACCCTGTCAGCGACAAGAGACAGGTCACCAGATAGGGTCTCCATCATGCTCCTGACAATTCTCAACACATGGCACGGCTTGATATCACAGCATTCGCTACAAGTCGTAGGACGCGAGAATCGGGTTCCACGCCTCAAGCAATCCGGATGAAAAGACAGGCCACAGACGCCGTCACAAGCAACAGCGTCAAGGACTATCTCGCCCGAGCAGGAACCGCAGACAGCCATGATTACAACACCAAAACAGAGAAAAATAAATAGATAGCCAAGTAAATAGCCGATAAAATAGCACACAGGTAAAAATGAAATAAAATAAGTCAAGATGGAAGAAAATAAATAAATATCAGATAGGACAGTGAACTGACGAAATGTGTACAACAAAATAAAAGAAAAAACCAGGCCGAAAAAATAGAAGTAAAAATAAAACAGAAAAAATAAATAAAATAAAAAATAAAAAGTAGTAACACACAAGCAAAAACAGAATAACTTAAATTAAGATCAAAAAAGTAAAAGTGAGATAGGACAATGAACCGTAATAATAATTATAACGTGCAATCAGAAGTAGACTTATAGTTGTTCAAATTAATATTTCGTGAAAATCGACCTGAGGACAACGAGGGATTATTTTTAGATCAACATTAAACGACGAAAGGAGATCGTTGGATTTTATTTATCATCACTCAGAGAAAAGAAAACACACCGTTCTGCTAGCAAAAAATTTGGCTGATAATTCTTTCGTAAGCCTCATGCGGGGTCACACCCTTTACAAAGTAAAATTTTTGAATTTTTTTTGGTTAATTGATCTAAGAATATTCTCTTCAAATATAATAAAGAAATTCAAAATACTTTTTAAGATATAACGTTTTAAACCTATGAAGGCGCATGCAGAGAAATCACCTTCGAAACTTTAAACGCATTTTTCTCAAAAGTACTTTTTTGAAATCTGTGGGTATAATTACAAAAAACCACGCAACCAATTGACTTAATATTTTGTAAATTTTTTTAGTAACATAAAACACTGTCGATGAACCTAAAAAATTTAAAAATAAATATCATTTTCAATTTTTGTTTAGGTTTTCAGTAGGGTGAAATTTCGATAAAATTTTTAAATTTGTTTTGTTTTATAATTCTGTTTTTTTTCATGATATTAGAGTTTATTCGACGACAAAAATATGTATAAATTATAATTTTGTTTGTTTGGCTTTATCAGATCAAAAGAAAACTGTCGAGAGTGTCCACCAGTTGCCATAAAACTGCCGACTTGACTTCAACCATATTATAAAATATACATAGTATTTTTGGAAAAAATATTTTTTTGTGTACTTAAAATATATAAAAATAAAAGTTTTGTAAAAATTCGTGAATTTTAAGCCTCGTAAAGTGTGACTCCCTTAAAGTGAACATTTTCGCTTTAATTTATACCTCCTGATAAAAAGAACCCCAACCAAAATCCTTACCAAATTCCTTATATTTTCAAGAACAAGTTAAGGGGTTAGGTGGGTTTCAGAGGTTCAAAAAAGGGTATTTTTACTATTTTTTTTGAATATATACAATCATATATTTTATTTAAACAATTCAACATATCAAAGATACATATTTAAACAGTATTTTGTGAAATTTTTATTTAAAAAAAAACTCAGCCGTTGGTACCTCATCTCCCTTGACGACTAAAAAAAATGCTCTTGCCGTGAACAGCATAACTCCTTATTGGTTCATCGAAAATCAAAAAACCAAAAATATTTCGTTAGTACATGGATAAATCTCGTTATTGGACTAAGGAAAAAAAATAAATTAAAATTTGAATTTTTGACAGACTTTGAACGAAAAAACACATTTTTTGGTAAAATTTTCGCCATGTATTGGCTCGAAAAAAATAAGTTGTAATAAAAAAAAATCCTTCGTTTTTTGTTTTTTTTTATTTATTTTAAGCTTAATACAAGCTATTGCATAAAAAAAATACAAAAATTAAAAAATTAAATACAAGCTATAACTTACTACTAATTCTACAAACTACAATAAATAAAAAGCATAAGCTACAATATGAGCTATAAATACAGTAGATACTGGCAGAAGGCGTAAGGAAGAAGAATTAAAGTAGGCGATCAGGATCAAGATGGGCGGGGTCAAGATATAAGGCTTTGTGGAGTGATGATTTACTCAGATGGAAGTCAAAAGAGGAAAGGTCGTTGACTTTTCGTAACATCCTGGTAATTGGCTCGCTTTGACCGTAGTTTGTGCGATGGCGGTCGAGTCGGAAAAGGGGAGTGGACCTAAGGTTACGGGGATTGGAATAGATGGGTAAAGATTGCAGGATTGAGGGGCAGTCTATCGTTCAATGACTAGATAATGTTATTTCAAAGATGTGTGCAAAATTTGAACAAAATCGCTTCATAACTTTTCGAGAAATCATGTCCACCAACTTAAAAAATTGAGTTTTGAGATAACGCGTTTAAAAGTGCGAAGCGCTGTACTGACGTGGCCTGATGGGCGGAACTTCCGAAGGGTCTATCTCTTAGAATTTTATTCAGATCGATTTGAAATTTTAGGAGAATATTTTAAACATATTGTAGGTACTATTTAATAAGCCAAAAAACAAAAAATCGATTTTTGAAATTTGCAAACCCACCTAACCCCTTAAGCTTATAGAGTTAACTCAAGTGAAAATTGAAGAGATTGTGAATCAGAAATTAAATTACTTGAAAATTATAGTGGTTCGAATAATGTAAGATAATTGAGCGAAAATTATTGTGAATCTGGTTTAACAAAAAAACAATTAAAACACAAGTAGTGAAAACTGTTATGGATCTGAAAAATTATCGTTTTAAAATTTTAAAAAGTTATAATGTTAATGGCGAAATCTTACCTGGAATCGTTCAGTAAATTATTTTATGTGTTCCGTGTTTTAGAAACATCCATACTTCTGTTGTATGAATATTTCAGGTCGAATTCAGCAAGGTCGAGACGGAAAACGATTCTGTTGGAAATGACTAAAAAGTTATGAAATTTAAATCACCTGCAATAGGGGACGTGCTGGAAAACAAGACTCAGCGAGAACCATGAAGGAAGTAATCGCATTATACTTTTTTGGAATTAACTGGAAAACGAGACTCGATGAAAACCATGGACAATGAAATCGCATCATATTCTTTAATTGTATTTTAAATTCAGCACACTTACCTATTTTGATTTATATAACGAAGCTAATTTAATTTCACTACGACTCCTGGCTAATCCAATGAGATTCATTT
This sequence comes from Leptarthrus brevirostris, assembly GCA_964036015.1. Taxonomy (NCBI): domain Eukaryota; kingdom Metazoa; phylum Arthropoda; class Insecta; order Diptera; family Asilidae; genus Leptarthrus; species Leptarthrus brevirostris. Next base: position 110,075,363 of record OZ038371.1, read on the forward strand.
CCAAATTTCCATATTCAAATTCGTTACAATAGCCCTCCTCATTAGTGATGTCATATTTTGATTTCGTATGGGAGCCATGTTTTTTTTTTGGAAAAAGATATAAATATAAGAGAGATGCACCTGACTCTCTCTCGTTTTGTTTCAGTTGTTCGGTTACTGTGAACAAGTAATTGCTGATTTGTTGGGAACTAGTTGATGAGATTTTGTCTTGGGGAAGACATTTTGGATTTTTGGAAGTTGGATTTATCTACTTTAAAAAGTTTGGTTATTGAAATTATCCACCTTTGCTTCAGATTGTAATTGGATCAGCAAGGAACTTTAAAAGCAAGATAAGTATTTTGTTATTTTGAATTGTACGTGTTGTCATTTTCCCGTATAACAAAAATTATTGCCGGCATATCGTATGAATAAATAGTATTGAATTTTCGGTACAATCTATTTCTTTATCTGTCGTATTTTGTGAATTAATAGTAGTGAATTTTCGGTACAATCTATTACCTTATTTCTCGTATTTTGTGCATTAATTCATTTGGTAATTTTTGCTTAAAAAACCTAAGTTTCTTGATTCTCAGGGAATTAAGAATTACATATGTGGAAAAATCAAGTGTTGCCCTTTTATTTTATTTTTATGAATAATTTGACAAAAAAAATTACGAAGATATGAGCCATAAAGTTTGACCATATTTTGAAAATCCTTGCTGAGGTAATAGTTAAGATGTAGCGTAGGAAAACAATTTTAAATTTTTTTTTGTAGAAATGACAACTGTTTGAAAAAACTCTGATTTTTATCGAAATTTTGAGTTTAAAAAATGTATAACTTATGAACGTGCCACCCAATCAAAAAACGGCTACACTACGACTTAGATAATATTATAAAGAATATGTAGTTTCAATTTCATCGCAATCGAGTAAGTAGATGTTTAAATATGTTGTAGTTGCAGTTTGAAAAAAGTAGTTTCGAGAAAAACGGAAAGGAAAATGCGTCAGCGGCTTAAAATCAAATATTTTTTATATTACCTTCAATCTGAGATTCCTGGAGCAGTCAGTCTCGTATCGGCCAAAGATAAAATATAAAAGTATATTCAACAATTTCAACAATACCTACCGCGCTCACTTCGAATTGCTATAACTCCGGTAATAATTGGAATTTTTAAATGGTTAAACGCTTAAAATATTCTTAGAAGTATAAGCAATTTATGTAGCCAAAAAACAAAAAATTCCAATTTTTTCGACCAAGGACCTAAAATGTATCTAGAATATTTAAAGGTTGAAAGAGGTTCTAGGATTAGAGACTCCAAAACGAAAGGGACTACGACTTCCTGTATTCAATATCAACTAGGAGCCCCAATTTTCATCCTATAACGCCTCTAGTGGTACTAGGAGCCCCATTCTTATCCAATAAACCCTCAACCTCCTCAAATTTGATGGAAATGTCTATCTCCTTTTTGATTTATTTTCTTGATAGCGTCGAGGAAATTCTTTCAGGAATTGCTATTGCTAGTTGAACTCAATACAGCCAATTATATCTTCGAGCTATCCGAAATAAAAAAAAATCTACATAAAATTAAGTAAGCCAACTCCAGTGCAAAAGTTTTATAGTGAAGTGATTGAATTTTTTTTCAGAATGATCAACCATATAGGTATACACGAAAAGGAAAGCTTATATTCCAAAACGTGTCTAAATTAATTTTAATCAGGTATTACAGAACTTTTGAACGTCGTTGTGAAACAATGAGCGATATGATTTCAGAAAATTATGAATTAATACTTACGCCCTCGATGGAATTGCTGCACTAATAAACCAGTGTTGAAAAAAAGATATTCCACACCACACTTATAATTGTGATAAAAGTGCACCGATGATAATGGAATTCAATTCCCCTTTTTTTGAATTCAACGCAGTAAAACGAATTAAGCAAATAGCGAACATAGCTTCAACGCCGAACTTGTTTCACATGTAGAAAAAATAAAGTGTAGCGGAAGACAGAAAGTTCAGTTGAAAACAACGTGCTGTAGTTCAAATTTGATTATTTTATTTAAAAGAAATTCAATCGATATATAAAAATACTAAAGAAACGATCAGGATTCGCAATTCAATCTCAATTCGGTTACAATTTATATATAAACAATAAATGGAAATTAATAAAAGAAAAAAAAAATTAATTAATTCAAAATAATAATTCACAATAACTTTATCACGCAAAAAATTCACTGCTGAAAAGAAAAATTTATTAAGAAGAGGCACGTGGTGAACAAAATATCTTTTAGAATTTATTGTTCACTGTGACACTCTGAACCTACTACCTCGATGAAGAATAGAATTGAAAAGAGATCGATCTGTTGGAAAGTGCTGCTTATATAATGTTGGCGGCCATTTTCTTAAGATGTCGTTGTCGCCATGTTGTCATCCGACATTTTTGTAGGGTTTGAGAATTTAAACTGGCATTGGCGCTCAATTTAAACAAGAGGTGTGCTATCCATAATCGAATTAACTATTTTCTGAACACTACATTCGCTGTGAAATTAATTTATTTCGATGAAAAAAATAATTTCCTACATTATGCAACTCGTTAAGAACAAAAATAATCCAAATAAAATTAAATATTGTAGTATGAATTTCACATGTAGATGGCACTTGAAGTGCTTTTTTTTCTCTACTTTGTAGTCTCCACTTCGAAATAATCTTTTATCTCTTTTACTCGCGCTATCTCTTTCCCACTCTTTATAAGTATTGGGAAAATTAAATTTTGTTAATAATTCGTTAACACGGCAAAATTGGCAATTTTACGTATTGCCATTAAATTCCCCGTGAAATTCTACCTGAATTTCATGTTCGCTCTAATGGCAGCACATAAAATTTGACGGGTTTCGTGTTGGAAACGGTTTGACGTTTTATGTCATCGGGAGTGTTATGTTTATTTGAATTTATAGGTAAGTTTTAATGTTTTGTGTTGTGTTTTTCATATAATCTTGTAAGTGTTTTTAATTAAATTAGTTGAAGTGCACATAATTTCAGTGATTTTTCTCTTAATTTCAGATTTCATCGACCTGACCCCAGTGAGGCAAAGTTGTGGCCAGGAAGTTCATCTGGAGTTAGGACTTCAACAAAAACAGGTAAAATATTTTAATTTAGTGTGTAATTCATGTTTTTTATGTAATTGTGTGTTAATTATGTTCTGTAGTGCATGTAACCAAACTTTGTTTACATTGTAAATGTCGACTTTGCTTAGTTCTAATTATTGCTTAATTTGTATGTTTGTTGTACTTTAATTGTATAAATTCATTACTACTTCATTCTATAGTAAATTTCATTATTAATCAAACCTTTTCTTTTATTTCAGGTACAGTTCAACATCATTGGATTAGTGGAATTACCAGGTAAGTATACTGGTCAGGTAACTGTGTATCTTTTAAAATTTCAGTCTCTATTTATTAATCAATTCTCTTTTTAGGTGAATTGCGTGAACAGAACCATTGCATTCTGTGATTCGAGCTAAGGAGCCGCAATCCCTATCAGGAACGTTTTCATTTTGTATAAAAGAATAAAATATGTTCTACGCAAAAGCTAAAGTAACTCCTCCAAAAGTAACATGTAAAACTTACATTCCCCAACTCAAGCCAAAAAAAAAGAATTTTCAACTCACATTCTATGCAACTTCACTGATTTAATCAAGGGAAAAATTCGCCCAACAGCCAAAATTCTCGCACAATAATTCTGTTGTTACCAATAAAATTGTATATTTATCGTGTTTTGTTTTCAGTAAAGTTGTTATAAGAAATTCCACACCATAGCAACAAATTTATATGAACGTTAGTGTGGACTCCTCGCATCCATTATGTTACTGGATCGGCAAAAAGATCTCGATCTATGACTTTCGGAATTCCTATGTTTTGGATAGAACCCACAGATCAGTCAACAGATTTTTACTTTTGCCTTACTGATACAACACCCCTCCTTGGCAGACACCTTGACGTGGTGGGCGGGCTTAAGTTGCGATACTCAATTGGGCTATGCTGACGGGATAGGTTTGGATGAACTGGTAGGGTCTCCCATGTCAGAAAACCATTGATGAGCAGTACACCAAGAGCTGCCGCTCCCCAGCTTCAGTTCTATCCCTCTCGATCCCATGTATCCCATCCCTTTCCCCCTGGGCTGGATTAAGGTGTTATACGAACCGTGCCGAGAATCAGCTTGGCTGAGGGCCCAGGGAAAAGAAAAATAGCTCAGTCATGAACGGAGTACCCGGATACCTGGCGACCTCCGGAGTAGCCAGCCTTACCTGCGTATGTCGGATCTCTGCTCAGATGGACCACCCCTTCTCCGCCACTGGTGGGTTAAAAAAATTAATCAGAATATTATAAAACCAATTAAAGAGACCGGATCTCTTAAAAAACCGGTTGGGGACCAAGCAAGTAGCTTGATTCCGCAGATAGCTCCTGGGGAGTCATCCGCGAAGACTTTGGACACGGAGCCTGGTCCCAGCGGTGCTGGTGGCAGCTGAGTACTCGGCCGTCTCCCTGGAAGCATAGTAGGAACTAAGGGAGAGAACAACCGTTTTGCCTCGAGCAAACGGCAGGTCCTACCCTCCAAAGCATCTGGGTTGGCATCCACAAGGACTTTGGACTGGTCCGAGTGGCGCTGTGGGCTACCGGATGCGGAGCTGTCTCCCGAGTAGCAATTCTGCTACTAAGGGTCAGGGTGTGGACCGTGTTGCCTCGATCAAGCGGCAGGTGGCGCCCTCTAAAGCCAACTACAAAGCCAGGCGTTATGCGAATAGGCTCCTAGATAGGCTCCCAGCAATTCCGGCATCGGACCTCACCAACAAGGATAAAGCCTCCCTGTAGTGGGCTCAAAGCGTCACTTTGAATGCCGGTGGAGCAGGGAATTCATCTCTTGTGTCCAAGAGACAAAGGTCTATGGAGGAACCCCAACCAGAGGCTAAGAAAGCCAAGGTGCGTGGCCCTTCTGTGAAATCGGTTCCCTACAGTGAGGTCCTCTAGGGCAAGGGTAGTGGATTATGGCTTCTTGTCCACTACCCTTAAGGTATATAAGTGACTGCGCTTCTGATGTTGCGGCTGCTACAAATTATTCTCAACCACTCTAAAGCAGCATCTGCTGCCCTTCTTCTCCGTCTGACGAAGACGAAGAAGATATAGTTTTAGTTCAAAAGCCGTGGGTCGTAAGAGGACTGGTTCGCGGACTATCCACACCGGGTTACACGACAGTGGGTAAACCTAGATCATGTATAATTGCGAAGAAGACGCTAAATGTTTTTCTTCTCTCCAACTATAGCGACGAGGACACGGTAGCAGTCAACCTGAAAATCGGATCAAGGTGCTACTGGTTGACTCTCTCTTACACACGACTTCGTGGGGCCTCCGCCGTTCGAATCTGTGAAGAACCTTGTTGCTGAGGCTAAACGACGCAGGGCTGGGCTCATTCTGGGATGCGACGCCAATGCACACCATACGGTGTGGGGCAGCTCCGATATCAACGAGCGAGGTGAGTCTCTTTATGATTACTTTTTAAATACTAACTTGCTCTTATATAATGTGGGGACAGAACCCACCTTTATCACAAGGAACAGGCACAAGGTTTTAGACCTGACTCTGGCCTCGGATAATGTCAGATCTCTCATTAAGAATTGGAGGGTCTCCAATGAACATCCCTTCTCTGATCATAGGTACATCCTGTTCGATCTGGATGACCGTCCTTCGAAAGACCTTTAAGAATTACAGAAAGACTGATTGGAAGTTATACAGGGACATTGTAGAGGCGTCACTACCTTCTGACCCGCCTATCCCTCTAAATAACAAAGAGGAACTGGATGGACTAGTCTTAGTGGCAAAAGCCAATAGGGACACGCACTCGTGGGACTGCTATAAAGACAGACTGAAAATCTATAAAAAGGAACTCAGGAAGGCTCAGAGGAAGTCGTCAAAAATCTACTGCGATAAAATAACAGAAACCTCTGAGGCCTCCAGACTGAGAAAAATCCTAGCTACCAATCCAAGTATTCCTAGCTATCTACTTAAGGCGGATGGTACTTGGACCTCATCAAGCGTAGAGTCTCAAGATATTCTCTTTGTCTTTGAAACTCATTTTCCTGGAAGCACCGGGGGGTTGAGATGCCTCCCTTATGTAACCTTCCTCGTTCTCTCGAGCTGGTGGATGTGATTACGGAGTCCAAACTCCGGTGAGCTATACACAGCTTCATGCCTCATGCATCTGTATTACCGGAGCGCTACGGACCACTCCTACTGATGCTCTGGAGATACTTCTCCACTTACTTCCATTAGATCTTATGGGTAAACAGATGACTGCTAATGCTGCTGTCAGACTTACAGCCACATCTCAGTGGTCCAATACTAGAGTTGGGCACTCCACAGTTCTGGACTCCTTTTCGCTCCAAGTGGGGCATCTTGACTACACCACTCCTAGCTACTCCTTTGTCAAGCGTTTCTTATCGACCATTCCAACCAGGCTTGACTGGGATGGGGACACCATTCCCTGTGGGGAATCCATTCAAATTTATACAGATGGTTCTAAACTGCAGGGTAGAGTGGGGGTGGTGTTTTCTCAGAGGCACTGAACATTAGCTTATCCTTCCGTCTTCCAGACTACTGTAGTGTGTTTCAGGCGGAGGTCATGGCTAATCAGGAAGCGTTGAATTGGTTGAGGGGAACGAAGCTCCTTACAGATAGCCAGGCTGCTTTGCTATCCCTTGATTCTGTCCTATCGAAATTTAGGTCTGTTAATAGCTGTCGCTCACACTTAAATGAGCTGGCTGAATGGTATCAAATTCACCTGTGCTGGGTCCCGGTATCTAAGTACGAGGGCAATTAACTTAGCGAACCACAGATGGGCAAACGGCACTACGTGCCATACGTACTGACAGATCTGGCCTAAGCTGGATCTTAGGTGCTCCAAGTATCGGCTTTCGAGGGGCAGATCTGAACTTAGAATAGCTTCTGGGGTAATAACAGGCCATTGCCCTATTGGCTTACATGCGAAGATACTGGGTATCTTCTCAAACGACTTCTGCAGAAGCTGTATGGACGAGGAAGAGGAGGAAACTATTTTCCACTACCTCTGCCGGTGCCCTGCACTGGCACGCGGGTGAAAGTCCTTCTTGGGTAACTATTTCTTTGATAGTCTCTGCGATCTGGCGGCGATTGACGTTGCAGATCTTTGGCGCTTCAGCGGCAGCTCCGGATGGTTCCAATGAGGAGGTGGAAGGAATTCTCTTGGATTCCCGTGGCACCACAATGGGCCTTTTGAGGTCGAAGTGTGCCCTTAAAGGCAGCCACACGAACCTAACCTAACCTACTGATACAACAGGTATTACAATGATAACTTAAAAAAAGTTAAGTATCCTGACCTGCCATACCGTCTGCTAAAAAAGCAATCCCTCTCAGCGAAAAATACCTATACCAGAACCACTTTAAAGCTTCAACCTTTCTATTGCATGTTTATCGGATGATGTAGATAACGTAACACTTGACCCTGAATTTCAAGAATTTTTTAATGACTTATATGGATTCAATTTACATTTCCTACATTCTCATTTGAGCTTCTTTACTAAAAATGTGGTGCCGTTGGCGTTGAACACGGTGGAAGACTCCGCCGGGATAATAGAAAAACGTTACTCGGGCAAGTGGATTCCAAGTATGCTATCAGATTACTGTTGGACGTTAAAACGAGACGTCCTTGAAGCAAAATATTTATTTTTATACTGTAACATTATGTAACTCCATTTTTGTTCATAAAAACTCTATTTTTGGAAAAACTAAAAAAATCATGTTACAATAAAACTATTCATATCTGAAATATTCTAATGCTAATTCCACTATACTTAACCTTGTTCCTGACATAATCAGTTAAAAGTTTTTCTGTTACATACAAAAAGTTAGTTTTTGTTGACCAGTATCAATTTAACCAACAGGACAAACACATTTCGCATGTAAAGGATTATTTAATTTCACTGAAAAATGTTCAAATACTAACGAAACATATCAACCAAAGGACCTAGCTTGATAAATATTATAGTTATAACGACGAAATTAGATACTCTGGCAATAAAATTGACTAAACAAATACTTGGAATCAACCTGGTGATGTTGAAACATCGTACAGGCAAATTGATATTTTACATATTTCGGAACTCGCTTCGAAAGATCTATCGGATATATAGACACGAACAAACGTGGTTTTATCCTCCAATATATAAATATTTCGTCAGCTGAAAATCCCAATCGGTACCGGTGCGTCTTCCTCCTTTATCAATCCAGAATTTACACAAAGCCCGTAATAATTACTATCATATTAACCAATTATACCCCACATAAAGATGTTTTTCTACTTCACGTCGTTGGATTCAATCAGTCAGGCCAATGTCTTTAAACCCCACGGTAATTTCAGGGTATTACTCGGTTTGGATACACTGACTTTATCAGAAACCAAAGTCAACCTATCGGACCAGTTGCCTAATACTATACCAATAACACTCAATGGGGTGATAGATCTCATATGGACAAACAAAAAATAGTATGCCGGGAGGAGGGGCAATCTGCACCACTTGTCAACAATATTGATCTTACTTCTCCCATTGCAGGTACTTCCAAAGATGAAATTAAACTCAAATTAAACTTTAAATGCTTTGTATTGACTTCGAAACTTATTACTATTTATCTTAGTATGTTACACAAGCTTTTGCTATTAAGCACTGCGCTTAGCAGGTTAGTATTCGACCAGGAATGGAAGCTTGTGATACCATCATCCGTCCACAGAATTCGGCAGATCTCCAAGCCGCATTCTTTTAGAATCTCCTTCGAAATCTTCCGATATTTCAGATTGTAACTCCGCGCACCTTCGGAAAGCCCGCGAAAATATCCGTCTTTTTGTTGCACATAAATTAGGGAATCTCCTTTGAAATATCAGTACAGCCGTTTCAGTCTATTACACAATAAATGTTAATTATATCTGCGTATTCCTCAAAAGTAAATTCTACCTATTTTTAATAATTTTAGCTTAAGGACACCCATAGGTATCAAGTTGTTTTTCAACTATGATCGTCATTCTAGCTGGCTGACCCTTTTTTATAGCAAAATTATCATCAGTTATTTATTAAAATACTAGGATCCTAAGGTGTAAACTCTAGCTAATATCAGCAATAAAACCAAATTACATAAACATTTTTATAACTTTTTCACAGAAATAATTAAAATTTATTACCTATGTACTCTAAAAAAATATTTCGACCCTTTATCTTAAAAATGTTGTTTATTTGAAGAATTTCTTACCAAAAGTACAGTAAAATGATTTATTAGGCAGTCAGGAATTTCTAAGGATTTGTTTATTTGTTCAATACAGATTCATCCAAAATGGCTATTACAGCAGTATATATATAAATTATTAAACTAAAACTAAAAATAAGTATGGGGCAGCAATCAACAATTTTCAAATCACCCACATCAGCTTAGGCACTGCCTGAGTAAGCCTTTCAGCCGCAACCTAGAGAAGTCCATGTCGAAGTTGGTGAAATGTTGATTGAAGAGGCGAGACATCGACGTGATGGGCTCCTGCATCCCATATAGAGTTCGATGACCAGGGACGTGCAGGAACTCTCGATTTCTTAAGGAGCGTTGCGGGATCGAGATATTAACCGCCTCCAGTAGTTCGGGTGAGTTTATCGTTCCCTGCAATATATCAAACAAAAATACTATTTTGGCAATATTGCGCCTCTTTTCGAGGGTGTCGAGAGAAATCAGACACAAACGATCGGTGTAGGAGGGGAGAAGCAGAGGATTAATCCAGGGAAGTCCGCGGAGAGCAAACCTAAGGAATCTACGCTGCACTGCCTCGACGCGGTTGACGTGCACGGCAAAGTAGGGGGACCACACAGGGCTAGCGTATTCCAAAAATGGCCTAACAAAGGTGCAGTAGAGAAGTTTGGTTAGGTAGGGATCATCAAGCTCCTTAGACCATCTTTTAACAAAACCCAGCATCGAACTAGCCTTAGCAACGATCGAGTCCACATGATCCTCGAAATAAAGACGATAGTTAAGGACTACGCCCAAGTCCTTCATCCTGTCCACCCTACCCAACACAACACCATCGACAGTGTAGTCGAAGAGGAAAGGAGATCTTCTACGGGAAAAGGTCATAACGGTGCACTTGTCTGTGTTTAACGGAAGGCGGTTGCGTGAACACCAATCACAGAACGAAGCCAAGTCAGAGTTCAGGAGACCACAGTCTATTTCGCGGGTAACAGTGCGAAAAATCTGTTTTATAGAGCTGGTAAAGTTGTTCACGGAGCTGTCAAAAGCTGTTCACAGACCTGATAAGAGCCATCCATAGACCCATTCAGATCAGTATAACCCAGTTCAAACAGGTCTATGAACAGCTTTACCAGTTCTAAGAACAGCTCTTATCAGGTCTATGAACAGCTTTACCAGGTGTATGAACAGCTATACCAGGTCTACTATCAGCTTTAACAGGTCTAGAAGAACAAAATCAATTGTAGCCTCCAAGACCGAAAACCTGAAATCCAAGATGGCCGACAAGCCTTATCTCTTTTCCTTATCTCTCAATTGTAGCCTACAAGACCGAATACCCTAAATCCAAGATTGCGTCAGAATCGGCAAAGCACATTTTGAGCTCGATTTTCTCATGGTCCAGAATCGGCAAGCACATTTTTAGCACATTTTCGGCTCGATTTTCTCATGGGCCAGAATCGGCATATCTATACTACTATAAATGAATTACAGGATGCCGTATGCCTTTTGTACCTTGACAATATTATCGTATATTCGATATCCTTACAAGAGCTTGAAGCTTGAAAAAAGTTCTCCAAAGACTGACAGAGGACCAACCAAAAACTACAAAGGTATAAATCTGAGTTCTTGCAAAAGTAAACTACTTTCATAGGTCATACTGTCTCAATAGAAAAGATAGAGGTTATGTAACTATTTCCAATAACGCAAAAAGGAATAATATCATTTCTTGGTCTCCTAGGATACTAAAGGAAATTAATCAAGGAATTCGCAAAACAAATGATTAAAAAAGGGAAAACCGTTACATGGATACAACTAGAAGAATTCCCTAAAACTATCAGCTCAGATCCTGGATCTGAATTCACAGCATATATTTTCTAAGAGTTTTATAGGCATCAGACTTTACATTACTTCCATACAACAGAGTAGTTGTAACTCCCCAGTTGAGATTTTACACTTAACTCTAACCGCAAACAATAGAATCACATATAATAGCCACAAAGATAGAGATGATGAGGAAATCCTTATTGAAACTCTCATCACGCACAATAACGCTATTCATTCCGCCACAAAAGTCACACCTTACGAAATCTTATATGTCGAACTTACCAATTCTATAAATCACAATAACAAAGTATTCACGATTATTTAAATAAATTAGACGAATTCCAAACACAGCTCTACCCTATAATAGAAAAACCTCTTAAACAAAAAGTTTCAAGTAAAAGAGAACAGCTTAATGAAAGTAGAGACAATCTCACCGATTTTCAAGTAGGTAAAAATGTTTTTAAAAAGGAATGTAGAAGAAATAAGTTAACACAAAGATTCAGTAAACATGAAGTTACGAAAGATAAGCAAATTACCTTAATCAGTACAAAAAACAGACAAATTCACAAATCTAAAATTGAATCAAAACCAAAATTTCCGGCTAACCATACTAACGTTTAGACAAACGACATTGACGTTAGTAAAAAAAATCCAGATACAGGACTTCACGAACAGCAAAGGACTTCTTTTAATACAACTAGAAACAGCTCAAACTATATAAGAAAACCGCAACCTTTTTCACATTGTAAGGCTCGATCAATATTAAGCAAAAGATTGAACAAATAAAAATAATAATAATTAAAATAAAACTAAAAGGATTAAAATGCAAAACACAAACTGTGTCGCGTAGATTTATATGTAAAAGAGGGCATTGGCGGGCTCGGAATGGTAATCAAAAACATAACAGGTAACATGGATGCTAATGATATGATCAACATATTGAAAAATAACACATAATAAATAATGATCAAACGTTTCAATAATATAGCAGACATTTTAATAAACAATAGGCAATAGCAATAGCAATAACTTTAAGAATTAATACACAATTTATCAATAAAACATGTGCAATTTTTTTTCCCACAAAATTGCAACTCTTCATTTTTGGTTTCGAGAAGTCACTTGCCCTTAGATTTTAATTCAATTATAAACTTAGGTTAAATAGGTTGTATAAACATTAAGCTGAAACCCTAAATAATTGTAGAAAGTATAGTTCATTTTTGAATCTCTACACGTTCGGTTCAAAAATAAATTTATTCCATTATTCAAGTTGTGTTTCACTTAATTTTTTTTAATAATAAAATCGATTATAATTATAGCTCACCTGAGATTACATCAATCGGTTATAAATAATTATAAATATATAATGCTAGTAAAATAATAGAAGCGCATATGTTCAAAATAGAATTATCCAAATTTTTAATCTGTTTGAGGTATTCTTATTCTTAATATGGCATTAAAGTCCAGTAGAAATAGGCTTAAATATAAGAAAAAAAATAATAATTCGTTACAGCACTCTGCCAGCGGAATATTGTCGAACAAGCTCTTGTAAAAAAGGAAAAAATAAATCGAACCGACAGCAGCTATCCGGGGTGGAATGGGGTGGATTTTTTGGGATTGAAAACAGTTTTTCGTGATTTCTGGCTAAACTGTGCATCCTATCAACAACTTTTGTATTGGCCGTTTTCACCTTAACCTCAAAATTGTTCGCAAAAATGACGGAAAACCGGTTTTTCGGTTTTTACATTTTTTTCTTTGACATACAAATTTCTATGAAGCTGAAACACGGACAAAAGATACTTTTAAGTGTTGAAAAATGGCAGTAATTTTTTCAGACCGAAATATTTAGAGGTTGTTATTAAATTAAATTAAAAAAAGCGAAATTTTTAACTGCGATTCCTCTTAAAACTACGCTTCCTACGGAGTTCTGTTTTTGCTCACTTACTCGTTGTTATGCCTACTTTCGATAAAAGGTAAAAAAAGGTATTTATGCAATGGAAAAAATGACCGGAAAATTGAAAAAACCTAAAAAATCGCTTTTTTCGTGGTAATTTGCATAGTTATAATCGAGTAGTAGTGTCGGTCCCGCCTGCCCATGATGTTTTTGATCAGCATGCTTGTTGTTAAGGTTATTATTAAGGTTATATGTATTGATACGCGTGAAATGAAATTTTACTTGTATTGATGACTTCATTAACAGTGCGACATAAAAATTAATATTTATTTACATAAGTATATAGTTGATGCATGTAAGCAAGTGCACGATAATGAACTGCAGTGTGGAAATTAGTAACAAAATATTTTGTAAGGTAAGAACCAATTTTCCTATATCTGTACATAGTGGTTGGAAAGAAACAGCAGAAGGCATCATTAAGCCGAATATCACCGATGATAAATTAGTACCAGATCATCTCCTGAAAACTATTTGTTGCAGCTGTGAAAAGGGTTGTGCTTCTGTAATATGCGGCTGTAGAAAACATGGTCTGAAATGTACCAACTTGTGTTTAAATTGTTTTAATTTAGAAAATTGCTCAAATGCTGAACTTCCACAAGTTTCTATAGACGAAAGTGACTCGGAAGAAATGGAAACAGATCAATGTACTGTAACTGAAACAGTACTCAATGAAACTGTCGAAAACACTGAAGAATCGTTCAGTTTGGTTGCATCTGACGAAGAAAATTTCCAACACTCTGCAAAGAGAGCAAGATTATGTATACTTTTATTTATGTATACTTTTTTTCAATTTGGCGAGACCGGCAGTGAAATACTTCGATATTTTCATGACGTATATTAGTATTTTTTATACAATTTTGATTTGTAAAAATGCTATTAATATAAACTTGTTCCGTGCAACTTGCAAATACTGTCTTATGATTGAAAACCACTCTCCAAAACCAGTATCATTGTAGATCCGCTCCATTACATATTGTATGAATACGTATTGTTCAGTAAACTTATTGATGTCGAGTAAAAAACAACAATTGTTCATAAAACATATTTGGGATGTGGATTTCTTATGTTTTCTTTAATAATAACAATCCTATGTACGAAGCTCGTATGTAGAAGACATAAAAATTAGGGATGTAACTTTTCGTGAAAAGTTTTCAAAATTGAAAGGTTTCATGAAACTTTTCAAATTTGAATGAAAAGCTTCATGAGAACTGTGAAAACATCGCGTGAAAAGTTTTCAATCTTTTGCAAAAAGTTTCAATAATCTTGAAACTTTTCACTTTTCAGTGAAACTTTTCATAAATTTCATTACATGCTTTGTTCTTATTTTCTCATTCATCCATCATATCCGGAAAAATAATACAATCGTAGTACTCCGAGCTCCATTCATTGCACTTGTGTGACTTAGTAAGTTTGTGTCAAAGATTTAAAGATGCATAAAAATAGCCATATTAATAAGAATTTTGTACGTTTCTTTTAAAGAATTTATACACATTTGAAGGATGAAAATAAATTTTAAGAACCATTTTTTATTGCTATTTATTTGTTATTATATATTATTTTATTGTTAATTCTATTAGAAATCACAAGAAAAGATTTACATCATATTTAATTAAGGAAATATTCTTGTACATTTAAAAAATAAAAAAATATTTTATAAAAAATTTTAATAAAACGAAATTGGAAAATTTTTTTTATGAAACTCGAGCAGAGAAGGAATATTAAAATATTTCTTTACACGATCGGAAATTTTTTTTGCAATTTCGTTTTATTGAAATTGTGATATATTCACTCGGAGCCAGGTTTATTCCGTACATATTTTTGTGCTAGTGTATTTTATGTTGTATCTTCGGATTCGGATTACAGTATGTCTTTCATCGAAATAGTCACTTACTTCTTTACTAAAAGAGGACTGCTAAATATCTCTTATGGTATCCTTTGGCGTAGTAAGTAATGTTGGTCCAACATTCGCATACGCATCGAAACATTTGATATTCTCTGAGATGAATAATAATTTTTCAGCTCTTTCGTTTCCTAACTTATTTTTTGTTGCATTTTGTATAAGCCACAGCTTGCTGAATGAACGCTCGCATACGACTGATATGGAAGGAGCGGTAAGGATTTTAATTGCAATATAAGGAAGTTGTGTAAGCTATAGTAAAGATATTTTCAGCACATTTCCAAAAAATGCATTTGAAAGAAAGCCTCCTTGGCTTTGTAATCCGCAAGCTCTTTCATAATCACTTTTTATCCATGTCGGCGGAATTAGAAGCTACTCCAGTATAAATTGCATTGCTTGATATGTAAGATTAAATGTTTTTATTAAAACTGGACCGATAGTAATGCTTGTTAACAAAACGCACTATAACCATGGAAATTCACTAATGGATGTTAGCTAACTGAAACATTTAGGCTGAACTCTGGCAGAACCAGGCAAGCCCGAACAAAACAATTTTTAATTCGTTTTTTTGCATTTCTTGGAAAAAAAAGTCGCTTGGAAGCAAATAATGCAGTTTTCTTTTCCCTGATTTGTGAAGATTCATGCGTTTTTGATACTCAGAAAATACAATTGTTTAGAATATCTGGGATATATGTATTTACTTGGTCTATGATCTAAAGAGGTTTTTAGAATCTGCTCTGGAATTCTGCAGATTTGATTAATTTAATAATTTAGTGAAATCTGATAGCAATATTGCAACTTTTCAAAAAAAGTTGAAAAGTTTCAATGAAAAGTGAAAACTTTTAACTTTTCATTTCATTTCTGAAAAGTTTCATTTGAAACTTTTCATACTCGCATCCCTAATAAAAATGCACACTATAATTTTTTGTTAATTAAATAAAGTAAACATAACAATGGCATATAATTATTCATTAATTTGTTTCTGAATAATCGTCGTTAACGTGAATATAACAAAATTTGAATGGTTTTATGAATTAATAACAATTATTTAACGATAAATATGCAAATTACCACGAAAAAAGCGATCTTTTCAGTTTTCCGGTCATTTTTTCCATTGCAGTATACATTTTTTTACCATTTATCGAAAGTAGACATAACAACAAGTAAGTGAGCCAAAACAGAACTTCGGTGTAGTTTTAAGAGAAATCGCAGTTAAAAATTTCGGTTTTTTCTAAAAAAAATTCAATTTAACAACAACCTCTAAATATTTCCGTCCGAAAAATTACTGCCTTTTTGCCACACTAAAATGTATCTTTTGCCTAAGTTTCAGCTTCATAGAAATTTGTTTGTCAAAGAAATAAATTAAAAACTAAAAAACCGGCTTTCCGCCATTTTTTAGAAAAATTTTGAGGTTAAGGTGAAAATGGTAAATACAAAAGTTGTAGATCTTTTTTATTTCCTACAACTTTTACATTTAACTTAAACGAAAAACTGTTTTCAACCCCTAAAAATCCACCCCATTCCACGCCGGATAGCTGTAGTCGGTTGGATTTATTGTTTCCTGTTTTACAAGAGATATTGTCGAACATATCCCGCTGTCAGATTGCTGTAACGAATTTTGTTGTTTCTGCTGGACTATTATACGTGCTTCAACATTTAGTTCATTTTAAGTGGATATATGTTATTGCTGAATATAAAGGCGTCGGTGTAGTAAGGGATAACCTGCAGACTTTTTATATAAGAATCCCTCCGGAAATTGTCAGTGGTTCCAAACCCACAATATACTCTAAGTCTATTTACAACCACAGTCATCGATTCAGTGGAAGTTCGTCTCCCGGCGCATGCCCCACAAGTGGTTAAATAAACTATAGATGTAAAAGCAGATGCTGATTTAATAATAACAGTCTAAATTAAAAAGCGACATTTCCGCCGAAAATATACGCAATTGTAAAAAAAGATTAACTTAGCTTCCGACAAACATTCCAACTGGGTGTTTCAGATCTGACGTGAAAAAATGAGTGGGGTGATAGGCAAACCTAAACAAACAAAAATTGTATGCCGGGGGGGGGGCAATCTAAACCGTTTATTTGGGAGTTACAGGGTGGTTCATAACTTTCAGTTTTTCATGGTATGCACATTACTCTTTTATTCTTATCTTTTGATTTACCCAACACAGCGACATAATTTTTTTTAAACTTTGGAAGTGCTTGTACTTGCAATGGTAGGAGGTATTTCGGCAAACTACCTGTTAAATTGCAAACTCATTGTCAAAATTTGACATGACATTAATTTGAGAAAGTTTGTATGCCGGCAAGTGTCCTCTGGAAGCAAATTTTAAATTGTGTGAAATTTGCTTAGAATTTTAAATATTTGTGTAGTGCAGTGCTAAATAAACATTAAAAACAATTTGTTATAAGGACATTATAAGTAAAGTTTTTTTTTTTTAAATAATTCATGGAATGAAGTGCATTATAAATTTGTGTGAGAACAAAGTGCGAAATCATCCTCTTGGAGTCTCGTTTCATAGGTAGATATAGAACAAATAGTAGTTAAATAGTAATGCTATATCGAATGACTTAATTGAAGGCAAATCAATTAGTTTTAGCACCAAAAAAACCGAAGTAATTTTTTCTTCGTATTATTCAATTTTAAAAATTTCAAATGCTCTCATAATTCGGCTGAAAAAATTTGTAGAGTTAACTTATTTAATTAAAATCAAATGTGGAAATTTAAAAGCAAGTGTTTTAAAAAATTAGTGTTCAAAGTTAAATTTTGCGTTATTTAATTTAAAGTGGTCGCCAAAATTATTAAATTTGTTAAAAAGAACGCCTGCAGTAAAATTTTTCTTTGACTACACCAATGTAGTGTTCCATATGAGTTAGTAAAAACCTATACCATTTTAAAATTTGCTTCAGAAAATTTTCATATGGGCCCTTCCTTTCGTTCGTTATTTATTCGTAGGGTAGATCAACATTGTTCACAATTTTGGAAAGATCATTGTGATAGTACATTTTTCAAGTTCGTTTGATGTCGTTGTGTTGGGTAGATCAAAAGATAAAAATAAAAGAGTAATTCGCATACCATGAAAAACTGAAAGTTATGAATCACCTAGACGGTTAAGGTTGCCCCCCCCCCCCCCCCCCCCCCCCACTGCCTACAAATTCTTTTTCCTAGGTGAGATCTATCGCTCATTTTGGCACGTCAGATCTGAAACGACCTGTATTTTTTATTCAGCTTAGTTAATTTTGAAATTGCTCTTTTAAAATGATTGCAATATTTTTATACGTGTACCTATTATGCAAGTGAAATATGTGACCATCCACTTGTCCTCCCTAGACAGTTTCAATCATTAGGCGATAGTTCCAAACTGTCCCAACGTAAAGGGAATATTTCCAATTTTCATATCTATCAAACATCTGTTTAAAGGGATTGGAATGAATGCTTATCTCTTGCTGTTAAATCAAAACCAAAATATGTCTCCAATATCTTTAGTCTTTCAAAATAAATATTTACTTACCCTAAGAATGGAATTATCTTCTTTTGAACAGACACTCCGAATAACTAACATAGCATTCAAAGGTTTAAAGGTGGTAACAGCCTGCCATATTTGCTACCAGAACCAAAAGCTTAAAATCCTTATAATAAACTTTGTTCCATAGTCCGCAAGTTTGTAAAGCTCTCTCTCATTATCGTAACCCCAAACCAAGCTTTTCCACAAATTGTCCACTACAGGGTAATGATTTCGTTTTTCTTTAACTAGGTTGAAAAATTAAAATTATTCAGTGTAAACGTTGAATATAAGTACATAAGTAGTAGCTCCGAAAAATAATAGGTAAATGTCGATATTGTGTTAAGTTATAACACCAAATAATATTTAAAAAGTTTAATTGGAATAATATCTATCCAAAAGTGACGAAACTGTATCAAACGGGAAAAGTATTACTCAGTACGTTTACATGCATACTTGACTTGAAATTTATTCGAAACTCAAGTCGGGTTTTTAACTGATTTACTTCAGTTACTTCACTTCAAATTTTCTTGAAATGACATTTAATATTTGACTTTTTCTGTTGTGAAATTGTGTTGTCTTTTTGCTATTTAACTTAAATAAATTTTTATTTACAATCTTCTTCTAATTTTTCTGTCATATTCTCAATTTTCAGCTTTGCATTTTCTCAAGTACTCAAGTCACGTTTACATGATAAATTTCAAGTCAATCAAACAAAATTTTGTGATTTACTTGAGTGAGGTAAGCTTGAAGTCAATGAGCGTTTACATGATATTTTGGTTACTCGAAGTTTACTTGAAGCTTACTTGAAGCTTACTTGAAGTATGCATTTAAGCGTACTTACTATTGTTAGCGAAAAAATGCAAATAAATTAACAGAAAAAAGATGGTTGTGCGTGCCTGAAACCTTATTATAAATTAAAACGGAAAAAATAAATAAATAAAATAAAAGTCTTTTAACACGATAAGCACTATATTATAAACATAATATATATATATATTTTTGGGACGATGCCAAATATTTATGGCAATTGTTAACATATAACATAAAGTGTATGGAAAAAAAATTTTATTTTTACTCGACTTCCCAAAAAATGAGAATGTTCTAAGTTTGATGCTTTTTTTTTATCAACGGGAATAATTTCATAACACCTGAACCAGATTGGATAAATCTGTTTTTGATGTATAGAGTTTGTTTCTCCATTGATACCACGAAAAAATGTTTGATATGGAGTGATGATGGACCGATTAAGATGTTTCTGTTTTGATTTATAAAATATGTTGCACGTTGCTAGCATTTGAAAAAAGGGGGGGGGGGGGGGTGGTGGACTTCGTATTATGTGAACTGAATAGAGTATCTTGCTCCAATTGTATCATGAAAAAAATTGTGGCTTATGGTGAGGGTGGGAGGAGTTCGCAATTAGCTTCGGAGGACGTAGACCGATTTTGATTCTGTTGTACAGAATACGGTTCCTGAATGGTAAATAATAAAACATGTTGCACCTAGGGAGACTACGGGAGGAGGAGGGAGCAATTCCCTTGCTTCGTAATGCGTATTGATGATTTTTTCTTGCGGTATAGAGTATGTTAGAGTCTTATCGCCATGGTAAGGGTGTTGTATCTAAGGTGAGAGTATGAAAGAGTGGCCGTAAGTAATTTTGCAATGTGTTGTCGGACTTAGATGATTATGTTTCCTTTCTATAGAGTGTACAACCTCTCTCTCTCTCTCTATAGTTCCCGTAACCCCTTGTGGGGATGTAAAGTGGATTCCGGACCACCGATATTTTTAATTTTCGCTTCCTCTGCAACTTTTGAAATTGCTTTGCTCACACCAGCAGCATACCTGAAGACACTAAATGGTGAAAAATAAAAAAGCCTTTTTAAAAAAAGTAGAACCGACTTCACAGAAAGCGCTAAAAAGCATAAAATAATACTTAATTTTATATCTATTACATTTTGAAGTCGGCGCAAATTAAAAAAACAAAACAACTACTGTATACAATTGACTAAACATTACAACCCACCACATCATAAGGAAGGAGTATTAAATACTTTTGTTGTTGTTATTTTGTTTGTTTAATTTGCACCGACTTATTTAACGCTTTATGGTTCACCTACCTTTTTTTGCAAAAGAAATTTCATTAACGCGCATCTAATTAGATGCACTATAAATCAAATCTATAAGAACTTGTACACTTGCGGTATATCTGAACGCGAGTGCTCATGATCTTGTCGTCTTGTTAGTGTTCAGTTTGCGTATAATAATTTTCTTTTATATTATGTATATTTGTGCTTACGATGTCTTGCGTAATTTTCCGAAAAATAAAAATTTTTGTTAGTTTTATTCGATCTTCTCATTTATTGGTTGTTTGTTTGATTTGCTTATAACAATGGCTCGTTCTTCCGAACAAAAAACTGAAAACCTTGAAAAATTTGTTCAACAAATGCTTTCTGATAAGAGGATGCAGATTCATTTGCTGATACCGAAACTGAGATGAAGCTGAGGATGAAGGATCCAGTTCGAATAAAAATCCGATTATGTTTAAATAGAATTAACCCTTCTAACTCAGGAGGCGCACTTCTGAGGCAGAAGCCTATTCGCCAGAATATAACAATTTATTGAGGCGAATTAGGCTCCCACACCAGCATGCAAAAAACATTGGTAAACAAATACTTCAACACGCCCACACACAACAATCAGGGGTGCGCGAACAACAGAGAACGCTTCAGCAATTCCTTCGTAAGAGTCAGGTCAAAAAGAGGACACATATTCACGGCTCTACACATACGATTTATAGGCTCATGCATACCACAGATAGACCGGGAATGAATAACATGCAGTAAAGACAATCTCCTTAAGCTATACTATACGGGGTATGTCTATAAGAAACCATACTTGCGAGAGTGCAAGAATCTGTGTTTGAGTTCAAAAGCTGGTGAATAAAGACTAGGTCAGCAACTCAACGTCGTTCTTCCAACGAATGCATATTAAGCAACCGGAGGCGATCCACATAAGGAGGAAGCCTGAGTGGATCATTCCACGAAAGGTCTCTTAGTGCGAACCTAACAAAGTTCCGCCGCACCGCCTCAATTCGTCTAGAATGAACAGCATAGCAGGGAGACCAAACCTGAGATGCATACTCGAGAATTGGCCTAACCAAAGAAACGAATAAGTGAATTAAGGTCTTCCAATCAGAAAATTCCCTTGACCAACGCTTTACGTAATCCAGAACTGAATCACTCTTAGAAACAACGTAGTTAATGTGCAGAGTGAAATCAAGTTTACGGTCAAGCTTCAGATCAAGGTCAGTAACGGACTGCACGCGACAGATATTAGTTTCTGCAAAGGTATAATCAAGAACGAGCTGATTTTGGTTCCTAGAACTTAAGTTAAGCTGCAGGCCATTAGATCCACACCAGTTCTTGAAAGTATTTCAATCATCCTGAATGCAAAAAGAATTATAACTGTTTCTAACGCATGAGAAAATCTTTTATCTTTTAAGTAAGAGCAGATCCAGTCGAGGAATAAAGGCGGAAAACCCAACTTTTTAAGTTTAAGCATAATCACAGAATGAGGGAGCTTATCAAATGCCTTATTAAAGTCGGTGTAGACGCAGTCACTCCGGAGACCTTGTTGGAAGGCAGAGATAATGTGGGATGTAAATTCAAGCAGGTTAGTAATCGTCGATCTACCCGGCAGAAAGCCATGTCGATTAGATGAGATCATCCCCTTACCCTGCCCAACAAGCTGTGAATACATAAGAGATTCGAACAACTTGGTTATGCCGAAAAGTTTCGCGATTGGCCTATAATTTGTTATTGAGTTTCTATGTCCCTTTTTATAAACAGGAATTATAGAGGAGCTCTTCCGTAACGCAGGAAATCTACCGGCTTGAAGAGATTTGCTGAAGATGAGTTCCAGTGGAGTGAGTAAGGCATCAGAACAGGATCTCAAGAATGCATTTGAAACACTTCGTGCTATACGGAATAAAATCGAGGGTTCCGCAAATCAGGTACTTAATATGTACGGGACCGCACTCGATTGGAGTGAAATAAAATCAAATCTAATACTTCATTATTCCGAAAAATGGAATAAACCTCTCTCATAAAAGATCTACACGCCATGAAACAAAACAATAAGTCAGTAGAACAGTTCTATAGTGAAATTATTGAGATATTATCATTCCCCTGTAATCACCTCCAAATTCATTTATTTAGTTTTTTTTTTAATTTTCGATTTTAATATTTTTTTTTAATTTACCAAGTGACTGATGCATAATTGTGAGAAAATTCGAAAAAAATAATTTTTCCATTTTTATGAAGATTACACGATGTTTGAGATGACAATTCTTGTTCCTTTAATTTTTTCTAAAACTTTGACCAATCGGGCCGAAGGAACCGTCCCATGGATTGTGCGTACATTGAGGTGTAAAAATTCCTACAAACCTTAGCCTTTCCATCAGTATTTGCAAAGATGCGGTCAATTTACCAAAACAAGGAAAAAAGTCACTTTTTTGACTTTTTCAAAATTGAAATTACGGACAAAAAAAAATTATTATTTTTTATGTCTTGACGGATTCTCTTAGGAAATTTATTCCAGTTTCCGAAACTGCCCTTAAATTTTCTGTACGATCATTGGTTGCTGAGATATCGATGGTCGAATACAAAAGTGTCCTTTTTCGTTTAATATCGGATACCTCCGCGACAAATCGACGTATCAAGGATTTCAAAAGTGATAATTAAAGCTGAATTAACAGGCTATCTGGTTCATAGGGTGGTCAAATAAAAAAAAAATTTCCGAGTCCGTGGACCAAAAAAAATTACTAAAAATTTTGAAAATATTTTTTTGCGCTATTCCTTTGGATTGCGTGAGCACCGTGGCCTTTAAAATTTTTTTGCTGAAAGTTTCAAAAACTAGAGTTCTGGTGCTTTAAGATATTTTTTACAGATCCTCGATACGATTATTTCTCGCTTAGATACAGCCCGTCAAAAATCACTAAAAAATTTAGATATTTTTTTGTTCCCTTAATTGTTTTGAGTAGTTTATATAACTTTATAACTGTAACATACTAAACCCGACCTTGTGTAAAATCTAGACTTTGGTGGGTAAATATAAAACAGTGCCCAAGTAATCGAAATAACACACAAAACAGACTAGGTGTAGACAGGTTACTAACTTAGCTTGAGTTAGACTAAAACACAAATAAATAGCGTACTACGTTTTATTACTATGTGTTTAAATTCGAAATAATTTAAGGAGAAGATATGCTATACTAATAAAACAAAATGACATAAAATATAAGAAAAGTCCAAAAAAGCAGTAATAGAATAATACGCACACTAATTAATAACGAACAGGCAAAGAGATAATAACTACACTTAAGTGAAATACGTATAATATAATTTAAATGCAATTATTGACAATTATAAAAGAATATATTATGAAGTGTACTAATTGTAATACACTCATAACATTACAAAGAATTGGCTTTCGTCGTCACTTTGTTGTCCGTCTTTTTGTCGGTCAAAACCGTTTTTCTCAGTTATATTATAATATTAAATCCTCATATTCCTGTAAACAATTATTTAATTCGAAAATTATTATTTGCTAATTATATGTGTTTGTCATGTTATAAACTTGTTTACAAGTTTACGTTCTTTCTGAAAGTATTGGGTCAATAATTCTTAATATAACTTAATATAATTTTTTGTTTTGTTTTGTTAAAGGGAATTAAAGTAATAAATTAATAAGGTAAGGGAATGAGGGAACTTAATTGCACTCTCTACAGAGCCATTTCCCTAGTAGTCCTCTGGGAACAGTTCTGTGCACAGCGAAACTACTTTAATTCAATTGTTGACAAACATTAACATTTAGTTGTCCTAAATAGAAGTAAATGTACATGAAATTTATGACGTCAAAAAACACGAACTATCCAAAATTTTGGGAAATATAGTGCCTCTGGTGCTTAACATAGGAACTAAAAACAGTTCACATTTCACTTTTTCAAGTTGACTTCCGAGAAGTTGTCTTTACTTTCTATACATTTTTTAGTAAAGGCATTCTTCAAAAGTAAGAAATACGAACAACCCCTCAAAGCGTTCTTACCCATGGAACAGGCTCATCGGAGAATGATAAAATACTTCAACGGAATTCAGACATTTGAATGAAGCACGTCTGCTTGCATACCTATATCGATTGAATCGGATTTCGATGAGCACATTTATCTGTAAAATGCTGGATGATAGCTTGTAGGAAACAATCTCAAGCATTTCCACGCAAAGAAAAATTGCAAATTTCAACTTTATTAAATAGTTGTGCCCTTGTGGGGCATGGGGTGGGATGAACCGGTTCGAGACAACGCCGACAAGTGGACGAACAGTTTAAGATGGATTCCGAACCACCGATATTACTTCTGCACCCCCAATGGTTTTTTTATCGTAATCTGGTGTCAACAGAAAACAATCACAGGTACCCGCCGAACATTAGTCAGAATCGCGGTGTTAGCTTGGCAAAACTCGTATCACTGTCAAATATTAAGAAGAGCGATTAAAACTTCGTACTCGCAGGATTTTAACGGTGCTAATTCAAAATCCGTGATTGAATTTCAATAATTAAAAAAATAGGTCGAGTCAAGAGCGCACGAACATGAAATGATTGCCTTTCATCGTTTCTTTCATAGGGTAGAATAAATCGAAGTCACAAGGCGAATAATCCGTCCTATACGGCAGGTGTTCCAAGGTCTTCCAGTGCATTGCATGCATGTCATGAAGCAGTTCTATACGGTAATGGGCATGGCCTCGCCTTTTTTGCCTGCAGGTAGGTTAGGTTAAAGTGGCTGCCTAAGAAGGCACACTTAGGCCTAAGAGGCCCTTTGTGCTACCACGTTGAGGCTTGAAATTAACAACCCCATAAAATTACCCAAGGAATAGAAGGGTTAACATTCTGTCCCCTGTGCACCGAACCAGTTTCTTGCATCTAGTGGAACTAGTTCACGGGAAGTCAAAATTATTTTGACTGGGTTGTGAAGGATGTTCATCCTTAGTTCGTCGTCGGGAACCATTTTGAACTCCCGATAAATCGAGTCAGGTTTTTGACATCTGTGGAGCCTAGCTCGGTTAGCTCTTTGAAGTAGGGGGAGCCCAAAAGCCGGTTCCTACGGTTGGCTAGGGCCGGGCAGCTACCGAGGAGGTGAAGTATGGTTTCCTCTTCCTCCTCGTCGTGGCAACTCCTACAGAAGTCGTTTGAGGGCACGCCCAGCCTATCGGCGTGTCTACCTATGAGGCAGTGACCCGTGATTACGGCTACTGTAGTGCTAATTTTTTTGCGTCCGAGTAAGATGAGCCCTCTTGACCGCTTAAGGTCCAGCTTAGGCTATATCTGTCGGGTAATCAGGCAGGTGTGTTCTTCTTGCCAGTTATTATTAGCAATCTTGAGAGCCTCCTGTGAGAGCTCCATTTTGCATGTAGCTAGCGGT
Source organism: Leptarthrus brevirostris (assembly GCA_964036015.1). Classification (NCBI taxonomy): domain Eukaryota; kingdom Metazoa; phylum Arthropoda; class Insecta; order Diptera; family Asilidae; genus Leptarthrus; species Leptarthrus brevirostris. The sequence goes on from OZ038371.1 coordinate 110,101,299, forward strand.
TAACCCGGCTGGTGGTTAATGTCCGAATCTCGCTAGTTCGTCGGCTCTGCAATTGCCCAGAATATCACTATGTCCAGGCACCCAAATGAGCCGTACTTTCAGCTATGTCATTTAGTGTTGAGCGACATATTATGACCGTTTTGAAGGTTGTGTATACTCCCGAAAGGGATTTAATAGCTGCCTGACTATCTGTGAAAATACATACATTGCCTGTAGGTAGCGCTAGTTGATTCAGGCGGTCCGCAGCTACTTTTATAGCCATGTAGTCAGTAGTGTAGTAGTCAGGAAAGCGAAATGAGACATCGAGGTCCAAGTTTTCCGAGAATATTCCTCCACCCACTTTGCCATCCAATTTGGAGCCGTCAGTGTAGAGATGCACTGAGTTCTCCCATTGGGGAGGACCCTTCTCCCACTCCGATCTGGTGGCAAAGAAGGAATCGAATTTTGCTCCAAAGAAAGGCTTGGGCGAGTTGTAGTCGATATTGCTGGCAGTTCTATTGTGCAATATTTTGGAGTGACCGAAATCAGTTCGCTTTCAGGTCTGGATTGAGTTAAGCCTAATGGCGGCTGACGATGCGGTTTGCTTACCAAAGAGATCCAACGGTAGAAGGTGGAGAATAGTGTTTAGGGCTTTGGAAGGTGTGGTTCTTAGGGCACCTGTTATCAGCAGTGCTGCCATCCTCTGAACTTTGTCCATTGCTTTGAGATGGGTTGCTATATTTAGTGCCGGCCACCAGACAATCACCCCATAGATGAGTATAGGCCGTATGACACTTGTATAGAGCCAGTTCACAATGCGTGGTTCCGTACCCCATCTATTTCCTATAGATTTCTTACACGAGTACAGCGCTACTGTAGCTTTCCGTACGCTTTCTTGGATGTTAGGCTTCCAGGTAAGTTTTCTATCTAGGACTAAACATAGATACTTAACCTGGTTACACAGTTGCCTGCAGGTAAGTTTGAGTTGTCCGAGGAGTTGGCGGTAGTACGCTTCTTAACAATATTTCAAACTAGAGGCTTTTTCAGCAATTGTCAATTCCCGACTACGGGAAATTTTTCTTGGACCAATCATACACTTCGCGAGCGTATTTTCACCAAACTATTTTGCCAAAATTTGCAAAAGGAGGTGGATAAAGAACGGCCATTTTTGCCCATAATAGTTCTGAAAATTAAAAGTTTTTAATTAAGCATTTACTTTGTATCTCGTGAGAGTTCTAGAACACAACTAACATATACATAAAATTTATTCTAAAATACTACAGTAAGTTGCATAACCAACGCCTTCAACAGAGCAAGGATTCATTACCGTTTTTGTAGCATTTTCGAATTTTTAGAGGTTATAGTCTTATGTGTCGTCGCATGAACCATCATATTTCTATTGTCCTTCAAGAGTAGAGTAGAAAACAAAAAACTTTCTAACTCATCGCGTGCATTCACTAACGCTTACTTACGTTGACCTTCGAATTGTTATTTTTTTTTTCATAAAAGAATATCATAAATCTTAGTATTTTATACTTCACAGAGTAAAACATTTAAAAAAAAATTATATTATAAGGATAGACCAATGGGCGAAAACGACGGATCTTTACCCACCTCCTTTCAGACAGTTTTATGTTTTCCAGCGATAAAAACTTACTAACTTAACGTTGCGCAACTGACACTGGTACCTCTTGCTTTGAGATAGTGATGCTGCCGATAGAATCGATCGAGCGGGTCGATCCACTGGTTTCTCCCCTTCTGTCACCCCACACAACTAATAATATAAAGACAATGTGATCAAACAATTTTAGGCTTATATTTGATTCAACCTCGTATATAAAATTCATTTATTCTGCTTCAACTGATATTTGCGTGCCTATGTAATTATATGAAACGGATGCATGAAGAGCACTCAGGGCTACTATTTCTGCCCTTGAACCTAGTCTAGGAAACCATCAGCGGCTGATATGTAACTTGCCTATCATTGAATCCTATAACCAATATTATACATATATTGCAATTGTACAGTAGGAAACAAAGTCAATATTTATTATTTTCACAGCCGCTCTACGCAGCGGAGAATACCTCGGGGCAGATGATTCTTATAATATCACAATGTGAAACATTTTCACCCATGGAGAGCGTGGACTCTCGAGAATTTTTTGTAAGCCTCGCTAAAGGTACCATTTTTGTTTTCAAATACAACTCATACACAGGATAATAAAATATGTGATTCAAATTTGTTTTTTAAGGATATAATACTCATTCGACCTGAGTTACTTTGGAAAATGATTACAAACTTACCGCAAGAGCTTTTAATCCTAGTCATAAAAATTTGGTTGTTAAGGTTCAATATGGAGTTTGCTTAATTTGCGAAGCATTTTAATAGTGCATAACTCGATAAATGACCAATATAACCCGGTTTTATATGAACTGGACATTTACCTTCCACAAAATAATCGGCTTAAAATACTTTAGTTGTTATGGTTTTGGCCAGGCTTTTTTAAATTTCAGCCCCTATGCGCCGATAGGGTTCGAACTTCAGATCTTTGCGGTGGAAGACCGACCCGCTATCACTTACTTCACATCTTTATTGATTTGATCGACATTATTGATTTGATCTTCTGTTTTGTTTCCAATACTAATTTTATTCTGATATAAGATCTCGTTATACACAATACCGATCGCTGCGTATGTTTTGCTCTTACTGCTGCTGCTGTGTTCGGTGTTTTGTTTATTTATTTATTTATTTATTTTTGTTCATTCGTTCGCTACTGTTAAAGCAGTGTCCACCCTTAGCAAATTATAAATTTTTCTGCGGCTTGTAATCTTATATCGTTTAAATTTCTGAATTTTTGATTCAGTTTTCATTGTTATCTAACTTGTGATTGTTTATTTATTGATTGCTTGTGTCGCTTTTTTCTGTTTTTACTATTTTATTTTTTCCTGCTCTGTTCGACGCGACTTGTTTCCGCTGTCGCGGCACGTACAGTATTTTTGTCTTGTTTCGGTTTTTCATTTTTATTGATTTTCCGTGCATATTGCTGCTCTTTTGCCATTCTTTTGTTCATTTATTTGTTCACTCTTGTTTGTTTGTTTATTATTATTCTTTCTTTCTGGCGTATGCGTACTGTTTAATTAGATATTGTCTTGATTTTTACCCTTTTTACTCTTTAGTTTTAGTGGCCATATTCTTTATTTGTGTTTTGTTTCCTAATTTTTGTTCTATACCCTTTTATACCTGCTTCCGTTGGACTGCGCTGTTGTCTTTGGTCGGGGCTGCCGTTGACGTGTTCGTTCTAGCTCTTATTGCCTATTATTGTTTCATTTTTATTTTTTCTATTGTTTTGACCTTCTGTTGTTTTCCTATTTATTTTATTTTATTTTTTATTCGTTGACTTATTTCTTATTCTACTTCACCATCTTTTTACCACTTAGTTTTCTGTTTTTACTATATTGCTTATCTTCGTTTGATTTTTGTTTTTATTTATTTTCTTCTTCTTTGTATTTGTGCCACTTTCTTTTATTGTTTGATTTGACCCTCTTTGTTGTTATTATATCTATTTTATTCACTGACTTACTTCTTTTCGATTCGACTATCTTTTTACCTCCTGACTGTTCGCTTTTATTGTTTTTCTTTGTCTCATTTTTATTTCCTCTCTGTAATTATTTTTTTTTGTCTTGCTTTTTTATTTTTTTTTATTTTTCACTCATGGCTGTGTGCGGGGCTTGTGCGAAACAGATCGCCCGTGATGGGTTGGCCTGCGACGGTGTTTGTGGCCACTCTTTCCATGCCACATGTCTGAAGCGTGGAACTAAGTCATCTTCTTTCACCTGCTTTGATTGTTCAGATATCAAGCCCTGCCATGTCCTTAGGTTGGTGAGGGGCATGATGGAGGTCCTTTCTAATGACCTAGCTTTGGTTACCGACAAGGTTGGCTCCTTCTCTTCCCGCTGGGGTGACCTGCAGCTTTTGTCTGAAGATACCGGCATCATTACATCTAAAGTGGACAAGTTGCTAAACATTGCTGGTGTCCTTGAGTCAAATTCTTCTGCCCTCCTCAAGCTTTCAAATGAGTTGTCCTCGAAGGCCTCATTGATCTCTGACTCGCTCGACGATGTTCAGACTGCGGTTGCTGGCGTGGATCCTGGCCTGGTTTCATCTTTGGGCTCCTCACCGGTGTTGCCGCTGGTCGAAGATATACGCCGTAATGTAAAGCAGGTAAGGCTCGATATCGCCACTTGGTCTGCATCTGTTTCGGCCAACGGAGATTTAATCGCCTCTATTGCTGCTGAGGTGAGGGCCGTCTCCGCTCGTTGTGGGGCTTCCACATGGCCTCATGACCCTCCGCCTGTCTTTGAGCCCTCGACTGTTCCCGAGCTCTTGGCCATCTCGAAGCCCACGGTTGTCTCCGAGCCCTTGGCTGTTTCCGTTTCCCCGGCTATTCCGGTCGTCTCCGAGACCTCGGCTGTCTCTGAGCCTTCGGCTGCTTCCGAACCTTTGATTGCCTCCGTGCCTTCGGCTGCTCATTCGCCTGTTGTACATGATGGGCCTGCCGGCAGTTCGCACACCTCCCATGGTGTTGGCCGGGCTGCGAGCAAACGGTCCCGTGCTGCCCGTAGGCGTGCCCGCCGCTCATGCATCGATGTCGCCCCCGTTCCGCCGGCTGTATCATCAATCGACGACGGTCTCGGTTTGGGCGCAGGTTCTGTGCGGGGTGGGGTGAGCGATTGTGTGCCCCGTCTTGGTGTCACCATGCTGAGACCGGCACAGCGGCCCAGATGTGTATTTGTGTATAGGGTTCACCCAGATACTTCCAAAACTGATATCGTTAATAACATATCATCATGGGTAGGCGTTCCCGGTTGTATGATCGCCTGTAAAAAAATCAGCCCTTCTCACGGCCACGTTGGCCGCACATATACCGCCTCTTTTAAGGTGTTTGTTCCGGAAGATGCTGAAGATGGCCGTCGGGTTCGATCGTTCGCAAGTTCACCCCTAGAGCCCGATCGGATCTCCTTCCAATATGCCAACGTGACCGGGTTGAGATCTAAAACCGCGCTGCTCTTCTCCTCTTCCTGTTCGTCCGATGCCGATATTGTTTGCCTGACTGAGACTTGGCTCCGCGTCGGGATCACTGACTCTGAACTTTTTGGACCCGAGTTCCAGGTTTTTCGGAGGGATCGCTACCTTTCCGAGCCTTGTTCTCCTGTGGGTGGTGGCGTCCTGCGCGCGGTCAGGGGGGCATCTCGTGCTCGGTCGTTGACATTTCCGATTCCCCTGACCTTGAGCTTCTGTGCGTTGCCTTGAGATTTCTGGCCAGAAGCCTATTTGTATTGACTGTCTACATTCCCCCTTGTTCTCCACCCGCAGTTTACGAGTCGCTTGCCATGTCTGTTGACAGTCTGTCCGACTCCTTACTCCCCTCGGATAATATTGTGATAATATATAATAATATTTGGCGACTTCAATTTTCCCGGCATCAGTTGGGCACATTCCCTCGATGCTGACGGCCTTATACCTTCACATACATCTGCTGCTCAATTCGCTTTGACCTTTTTGGACTCTGTAGCCTCTTCCGGCTTGGCTCAATGTTGTGATGTTCCCAATAATTTGGGTAGGTTTCTTGACCTGGTGTTTTCGTCCGACCCTGATGGTACGATCGTGAGGAGATGGATGGTCCCCCTGGTTCCTGAATCAAGTCATCACCCTGCTCTTCTGGTCACAACGTGCTTCGACAACGCCGCCGCATCTCCTCCCGTGATCGGTGAGTTCTACTTCAACTTTAAACGCGCTGACTTCTCGTGCATTGATGACTGGTTGCTTTCTTGTGACTGGTCGGGCGTGTTGGGAGAGCGTGACGTAGATCTCGCTACGAGCGCTTTTTATGATCTTCTTTACACTTGTTTTACCCGGCTTGTTCCCATTAGCACTTCTAGGTCCGGATCCCCTCATCTGTTTCGTCCCTGGTTTGATGGTGCCTCACGACATCTGAGGAACTTGAGGGGTAAAGCTTGGAGGAGGTTTTGTACCTCAGGAAGCCATGAAGACTATTTGCCGTACTCTGACCTTTGCCACCGTGTCTCTGCTCGTCTGCAGGACTCCTATGCCGAGTACCTGTCTAATATGAGAATTACGTTGCGTAGCGACCCCAAACAGTGGCTGCGAGAGTGACGACGCTCTCACAATTTCTAATTTGTTCGCGGATTTTTTCCGTACCTCCTTCTGTGATTCTCTCTCTCCTGATTTTATCCACTTGACGCGGCTTCCGCCTACCTCTCTTGAGCCTAATGACTTACTTTTCGACGATGCACACGTTGCTGAACACTTATCTAAGTTGGCGGAGTGCTTCAGTTGTGGTCCGGACGGTTTACCCGCTTCCTTTCTGAAGAAATGCCATTCATCCCCTGCCAGCGTTTGTTACTTGTTCAATCTGTCCCTGAAGTCTGGCCGCTTTCCTGAAATTTGGAAGACTTCTGTGTTGATTCCCCTCCATAAGAAAGGGAATAGGTCCAACGTCTCTAACTACCGACCGATCGCTAGCCTGAGCCACACCGCAAAAGTTTTTGAGTCTCTCGTTAGTGGCGTTCTTCGATTTCATTGCAAGCCTTTCATGGGGTCCTTCCAGAATGGTTTCCTCAGGGGGAGGTCCACGACCACCAACCTCCTCGAATTCATTAATTATTCTTTACCAGCCGTCGAGGCGGGCAAACAGGTCGACTGTGTATTTACAGATTTCAGTAAGGCTTTCGATAGGATCGACCATGGTATCCTGGTCTATAAATTGACTCTTCTTGGGTTTCCTTCCTGTTTCATCAACTGGCTGTCCTCTTACCTGTCAGGTCGCACCCAGCGCGTCCAGTTTCGGGGAGTTCTCTCTGATCAAATCCTTGTCACTTCGGGGGTGCCACTGGGCAGTATCCTTGGCCCACTCCTCTTCATCCTATACGTTAATGATGTTTCGCTTCTCCTGACCCGCAGTAAGATTCTGTGCTATGCGGATGATGCTAAGATTTTTCGCATTGCCTACCACGAATCAGACTGCAGTACCTTGCACTCTGACCTAGCTGTGTTTCACGACTGGTGTGTGCGCAATCGCCTTCCATTGAATGCCGACAAGTGCACCGTTATGACCTTCTCTCGTAAGAGATGCCCTTTCCTCTTTGACTACACCGTCGATGGCGTTACCTTGGGCAGGGTCGATAAGATGAAGGACCTAGGTGTGGTCCTCAATTCTCGCCTTTCATTCGAGGATCATGTGGACTCGATCGTTGGTAGGGCCAATTCGATGTTGGGTTTCGTTAAAAGATGGTCTAAGGAACTCGATGATCCCTATTTAACTAAGCTTTTCTACTGTACCTTCGTCAGACCGGTCTTGGAATACGCTAGCCCCGTATGGGCTCCCTATTTCGCCGTTCACGTCACCCGCGTCGAGGCAGTACAGCGCAGATTCCTTAAGTTTGCTCTCCGTGGACCTCCCTGGATTGATCCCTGGTTACTTCCTTCCTATATTGATCGCCTGGGGCTGATTTCTCTTGACTCCCTTGAAAGGAGGCGTAACATCTCCAGACAATTATTTTTGTTTGATTTACACCTGATTTACTGGCGGCCGTTAACATCTCTATCCCGCAACGCTAATTGAGGAACCGCAACTTCCTGCACATCTCTAGTCATCGTACTCTGTATGGGATGCACGAGCCCATCACTTCGATGTCTCGCCTCTTCAACCAACACTTCGCCAGTTTCGACTTAAATCTCTCCAGGCTGCAGTTGAAGGGCCTGCTTAGACAGTACCTTGGTTGACGTGAGGTTGCGGATGGCGTTAATTGCGGTCCTTGTTCGTTTTCATTGGCTTGTTTTTTCGGTTTCGGTTGTAGTTTAGTTTATAAGTTTTTCACTTACGCTGTAGTAATCTCTGTGATGAATCTGAATAAATGAAATGAAATGAAATTAAAAATATTATCCAGTAAAAAAGTGGAATATAAATATATTTTCTTCTTCTTATTCTTTTTTGGGCGGCATGCCTGAATACAACTTGTACAACATTCTTTTATTTAATTTTTTGGTTCATCCAACAGCACAAGTTTTTCTAAATAAATTATTTTAGTAAAAAAACAAATGTAAAATGTGTTTACCGTGTGGGTCATCGGCCACCTGATATTAAAATTGCTCCCAATAGCCGATGACTCACATGACAATAATACTGAAAACAGTTACCTGAAATTTATATATATTTTCAAGTTTCAGTTATAATCTTTATTAACTCGAGTAAAAATAAAGGTGGAAGTACAATGCGTGCTTGATATGCTTCGCGTGCTTTGACAGAAGATTGAAATAAAGACTTTGTATGATTGCGAGCCAAACGAACGAAGCAAGCAACTTTTGAAAGCTTCGGACGCTTTGACATGTCAACATATCCTCTAATATTAGATGCTAGCTGCTAGCTAGCATAAAATATGTCACACAGTAAATAAATAAACTCTTTTAAATTCATTATAATATGAAATTTTATTTATTTTTAAATTGCAATAAAATATACACGCTTCTCGCACAGAAACTAGACGGAACGCGTAATACAAGCGGGCATTTGGTCACGTAAACATCTGAAGCATCCAAAGCACATAAAGTTTTAAGTAAGCACAGCAGGCGAAGCAACCATTGAACTTCCCGCTTAAGACTCAACTACACAAACATTGCCGGCTACTGCGGAGATAGTTTTGTTATTTCAGCATGAGTTTCGTGCGTTTATTGATACATGCCTGCAGCGGGCTGGCATTTAGAAAAGTATAATTTAATTTAAAATTTAAGAACCATTCAGGCCTTTGACGCCGTGCGTACCTGATTTAGGCTAGGAATGGGCGAGTCTTATTTTTACTCGGGTTTAACACATTCGTGACCAAAATTTCACCGGTAGAGACGCGTTCGCCGTGTGTGTCATCGGCCACCTGCCTTAAAAATCTTTCCTAATAGCATTTAGCTGACAAGGTGATTTATGACAAAAATAATGATAACAATTACCTGAAATTTGTTCTTTTTTTATTCTTATATTTTCAAGTTTCAATTAATCTTTATTATAACCCGAGAAAAAAAAACTCAACTGCACAAACGACTATTTCGTGCGTCTTTTATTGATACGTACCTGCACGGGCTGGCATTTGGATAATGTTGAATTTTTACTCAGGCATTCCGTGCCTCATTTTTGTGCCATACATTTTGACGCTGTGCGTGATTGCTTCAGGCTAAGAATGTACGAGTCTTACTTTTATACGGGTCTTACTCCTGTTTCACGGCTTCCGGTGTATCTTTAAAGTTCATGTTGCATTACTTATGTCCTTTTTTATATTTTACGTATGAGTTTTTTTGTGTTTTCGGAACTTTACTCAAACGAACACTAAGAGACTTACGAAAACTCGCGATAGGAAAGAAATAACCTCACTAGAAAAAAGAACTTAAGTAGTATAAAGCTGCAACAGCAAAAGAAGAATGATCCCATCTCGAATGGCCTTTTTAAAAACACAAACATCATATCAAGACGTATAACCATGGCAAAATTCATATCCAAATCTTTCAATGGTTTCCTCTGAACAATTGTAGGGTTTGACATAGCATTTAAATAAAGGACAATGATTCTTGCCTGTTTAAAAAAAATTATAGCATAATAGCTTAAAGGCATTTTTATTATAATTTATAATTTGGTAATTGTTTGAATTCTTTTGGAGGAAAGAAAGTTTCTTATTGTTAAAGCCAAATTATTGATTTTGAATAATGAATAAGTGGCACTGCGAATATAAGTCGATGTTAAGAACTCAAATATTGATTTGAATATTAGGCTTTTCAACTTTTCGTTCAAATGAGAGACTTCTTAAAATTATTAGATATTCTTTAAAACTTGTATAATGGACAATTCCAGGATCCTGATCGATTTTTCAAATTAAATCTTATTTCAATTTAAAATGAGTCAATTAGTTCAGTCGAACTTCTTACTTCTTTTAAAATAATGAAATATGAAATGAGCATATATAATTTCGTATTAGCTAAAAGTAAAAATAATTGTTTTAAGTAGAATATTTTGATTTTTTCAACTTTGAGATTTACAAAAAAAAAGCGATCAAGTAAGCAATAATTATGCCACAACATAAACTATCTAAAGAGGTTAGTTCATTTTATGATGTAGCCAAAGCCCAAGAGACAACCTTATAATGCAGTTAGAGCAGAGGAGGAAAGGAAACATGAAAGGTAATTAAGGCAAGGTGAATAAGGGATGAATGTCTGGTTTTTGCATTACTGACAGTTAGACAATTCGATATGTTATTTATTGCCAATTGCAAATAAAATAAACATTAATAAGCATGCAACTAAGGACGAAGTTTGCAACTATGCCCAAATATGCCAAGAAATCTTTACATAAATATTATCTACTTAATTTTGAGGAAATACCATGATATATAGTTATGCTTCGTCCTGTTAAGAATTGAAAAACCGCAAAATTCAAACGTAATTATGCACCTCATACCCCAAAGAAAGTTCAATCGATATGAGGCATTTTTGATTATGGGTTGAAATCATTTTTCAATACTGTTAAAAGGTATTGTTTTAATTGAGATGATTATCATGATCGGAGCAGCACTTTTTAGTCAAAAAGAATCGTGCACTGCATAAATCAAATTCACAGGCTTTTGGGGGACGTAACAAATTGTAGATAAATCGAAATTTATACAATTTCTGTAAAAAAAAAATATAAATGTATAAATTTCTACAAATTCTACACATTTATATTAAAGTTAATGCTATTTTTCATTAAATCTGTACCCAGAGAAATAACATGGTAATTTTAAAGATTTCCATTGGCAAGATCAAGGAAAAACGTTCTTATTTCGTGCCCAAGAAACTTTATTCTTATATTAAATTTGTTAAGCTTCTTACTTTATTAAATGTATATGGCTGTTAATTTAAAATGTTGCCATTATTAGTAAAAGAATGTAAACTTTAAATCAAGAGAGCGAACATTTTTGATTTAAAACTTACTTTCTGTAATTCTAATTTTAACTATTTAAGTTTTTGGAATGAAGACGATAAATAATTGAATTAAAATTGTACACATCTTAAATAAACAGTGACTTCATTCATTTCAAACATATATATTTATTAATTTGAACTTTGTCAGAACAAAGACGTAAGAATTTTACAGTAAATACGTAGTTTCCTAAAACAAGTAGTACGACAATTAAAATAATATTGTTCAGGTGTTAGTTTGAAATAGTGAATATGTGAATATTTACTTTTGTAAAGAAAATGAAGAAAATATTGTTTTCAATTGGAGCAGTTTAAAATTGGAATTTTGGAATTAAACACCATTTTTTATATATGTATATATATATATATATATATATATATATATATATATATATTGTAACCTATTTTCCGGTAGTGGGGGTGGTCGCTGGCTCTTTTCAAGGGATAAGCTCGCCGGATCCAGGGTCAAGAGCTTCTCTTTCTTTCGGGAAATTAAACGGCGGCTCGGATTTTGAATAAATTTAAGGAGGTGGGGAATGGAAACATAACTCGCAATTAACAAAATAGGGTATTATTCAGTCCCATTTTCTACGAATTCAAAATTCAAAATTTCATAAAAAAAGATAAAAAATATAAAAAATTAAAACGAAGGAAAAATAAATCCACGGTTGTGATGATGTCTTCCCTCCTAGTCTCGCTTCTGTCGGTGGTTGTCGTTTATGTGAACCCGCACAGATACCCCTCGGAAACGGAGCTTCCAGGTCTCATCCGTCATTCTCCTTCCTCGTACAAATCCTAAGTTTGTGGAGAATCTGGCTCCGCGGGGGCGGTCGCTTCATTATAGGAGTCTATTGGTGGCTTCTGGAAAGGGGTTCGTTACCGTGCTGGATGTCTCGGTAGTCTTAAATAGCGTCGGAGTCCGTGTGGTATGATCGAAGACCTCTAAACTATGGTTGGTAGAGGCTCGATGGCTCGGCTCTATGGTGCTCTGGATTTAACGATGAATGACTGCGGGGTGCGGGAAACTAGGGTGGTGGCCGCTGGGGCGTCGGATGGCGGCGGACGAAAACTGTCGGCTGTTGGCTGACGGTGGTCGTGTGTTTCCATGTGGGCCTAATGCTTCCTCTTTTTCTCTTCCTGCCGTCTTCCGGGATTCCGTTTTCTCAGCCGCTGTCTTCTGTCTCTTCGTTGTGGATGGTTTGGTGGCATCTTCCTTGTTGATGGGTTCCCCGGCTAACCTTCGTTTGTGGGCTAGGTCCTGTCCTAACGTGGATGTCGGCGCCTTTTTGGCTGGCTCTGAGCGAGTGCTTGCTGGCTTGCGTTCGGACGGTTGGGCTTCGGCGTCCCCGACTGGTTGCATCGTCTTCAAGCACCCTACTCTGCGGCCGGTGGGGATTTTTAACGGCATTCCACGTTTACGAACGGTCGGGTCGGGTGTCTCTCGAAGTGGTCTCTGCCATGTTTGTACGTAAGCTGACTAGTCTCGCTTCGAGGTCTTCTTTAGTTGGCTCATGGAGGTACCTGTATATGGCTTCAGATCTTTTACATGAGTGTTGCCTTGCCTTTTCCCTCGTTGATCAGCGAGGTACGTTAAAAATGCATAATTTTTATCAAAACCCTACTTGTCGTCCTACTGTGTTTCGAACAGAAGTTATAGCGTTTTATATGAGCTCACCTCCTTGCACACGCGAAAATATTTCAGCCGTTAAAAAATGGTTGAAGGAGGGATTTTACGAAAAATTGCTCATACTATATATATGTACGTTTTCCCATCATATTACCTTTCCAAAAAGGAACAACATCGTAAGGTAGAGAAAGAATTAGAAAAAGCGCATCCTTAGAAATTCCTGTAAAGATAATTTATTATACCAACTCAACAATTCCGTGAAACATTTCTTAGTGAAACATAACTTATTATACCAACTCAACAATTCCGTCTCTTACTAACTATTTTGTTTAATCGTATATTTAACAGTGAAAGTGGGTCTTACTCCTACGGTCTTATTTCTACGGTCTTACTTCCCTTTGATCCCTCCGCTCAACATGCGTACTGGATCCGAGCAGCGAATAGTCCTACACTGCTTAGTCTAGTTGGCTAAGTCGCTTAGATCCTTCCGCGCAACACGCGTACTGGATCCGAGCAACGAAATGCCCTTCCGGTAACGTTTCGTATTTCTATCCTACTTGACTATCTTATTTACACGTTCTTCGGTGTGTTTGCTCGCCTTGTATTATTTAATTTGCTTGTTTTATTTTGTTGTTTTATTTATTCTTCTGCTTTTTTGTTTTGCATGACCGTCCTACTACCTGAATAGTCTCACGTCTTTCCCATTTTTATTATAATGTTTTTTGATTCTGATTTTTATTTTGTACTTTAAGCTTTGGATTTGATTATAATCTAGCTTTGTTTTGGTTACTGAACGTTGTTTGTGTGAACTTCACTGCCGACTGTTGTCCTTCATTCCTCGCTCCCGTTTGTCTGCGCTTTCTCTGATCGGGTGCGCTGTTGACGTGAGCGCGTGCTTGTTTTTCTTTTTTCCTTGTTTCTGTTCTTTTGCTACCGCTTGCTATTTCTGATTTGACTTTCATTCTATTCGTTTTATTTCTTTCTACGCTCTTGTTTGCCGTCTTCGCGCCCGTTCGCCTTCATATTGTACCCTTCTTTTTGTGTTATTCTTGTATTATTGATTTATTTATTTTTTTATTCCATCTGGCCCTTCCTGTTGCTAATATTTATTAATTCATTTCTTTTTTTATTCGATTGGACCATCATCTTACCTCCTAATTTTTATTTACATTTCATTGTCCTCCATTGTATTTCTTCATTTCTTGTTTGCCGTCTCCGCTTTTTTGCTGTCTCCTGTTTCTATCCACTATCTGTTTTTGCTCTCATTTTATTTATTTTCTTTCTCTTCATTTTTGTTACTTCACTCTCTCTTTTACTGCCTGACTTTATTCTCTTTTATTTATCTCTCTGTTTTATTCTTATTTTTATTCATAATTTTTCTTTTATTTGTTTTTTTTAGTATTTATCATTCATGTCTAAGTGTTGGGCTTGTGCGGAGGAGATTTGCCCTGACGGGGTGGCTTGTGTTGGTGTCTGCGCCACTTGCTCCATGGTACATTTCTGAAGCAATGAACGGCCTTACCATGTCCTCAGGTTAATGAGGGGCATGATGCAGGCCTTATCCTTGTTCTTGTTGCCGATATGGTCGTTAGACTGATTTTGGAATACGCCAGCCCTGTGTGGGCTCTCTATTTTGCCGTTGACGTCGGCCGCATCGAAGCCCCGCAGCGCAGATTCCTTAGGTGGATACTTAGACAGTGTCTTGGTTGACTCGTTGATGGTTTCAAGCACCATTCCACGATTATTCTTTGTCTGTATTGTGGCTTTTAATTTATAGTTGTATATTTGTAGCAGTTATATTTTGCCCTGCAGTAATCTTGTATGATGAATCTGAAAGAATAAATTGAACTATTTAGTCTTAATAGCTTAGTCCCTCAGACCCCTCCGTTTAACTCGCATACTGGAGCTAAATCCCTTAAATCCTTTCTCTCAACACAACGCTTTATATATTATAGATAACTAAGTCCCTTAGATCTCTCCGCTCAACACGCGTACTGGATCAGAGCAACGAATTACCCTTAAACTTCTTAGTCTAAAGTTAGGGCTCTCAATCTAGTACCTATGTAAGTACGGCTTATGTAATTCTCTGAGCCGTTCCTAAGCATACGCCCTTTCTTGGCTCGAGCAGCATACTGCCCTTAAATTACTGTTGGATTAGCTAGGGGTCTGGAAAGACAGGACTTCGTCTCCTGGCCGGTATATTTACCCGTAGTTTTACGCGACTAGTGATAGGAAGGTCGGTTCTCGTAATCAGCATGGAGAAAACATGGTGGAGATCAGGATGAGGAAGGTGTGAAAAAGGTGCATTTGCCAGTTTTGAGTATATATAACATAACAAAACATATAACACCAGTTTAAATTTTTCGGTCGAATTATGTGACGAAAAATTATGTTCGCGGCATTATATTCCCTGTTTGATTTCTATGACAAATTTTGTACTGGGGACCAGTGTTCGATTCCTCATGAAACCATCACTTTTTATTTTATATATTTTGGTCCTCACTTGTAAATATCCAATTGTAATCACCTTATTTGGTGTTTGAGTGAAAAGATGGGTTTAGTTCACTTATAAGGCTTTATAATTTCCAGCCGGAAATAAGCTTCGTTACAAGCATATTGCTTAATTTTGATTGTTGAAAATCAGGAATAGTTCAAGGGTAAAATATATTACGCACATTCATTGATTCATCCATTTGACGTGTGTTTTTCAGTGTTTCATATCAAATATATTTCACTTCAAAATATTTTTTTATTTGAAAGGCAATATTAAAAGGACCCTCAATTTTATGTGAATCGATCGAATGCATACTACTTATAATAACTGCTGACATTTCGTTACTTATGGTAAGTAATTTATGCTGCCTATAAAGCTCTGCTTTTTCTAGCTATTGAAATAATTTATATTCCGTTTTGATATTTTTTAACCGACTTCCCAAAACCAAAGGTTCTAAGTTCGACACGCATTTTTTTTATGTACAACCGGTCATAATGTTGAAACGCGTGGACCGATTTTGATGATAATGTTTTTGTTGGGTAGAGTTGGTACCATGTCAAAAAAAATTTAGGTCTGGTGGGGGTGAAAGCTAACTTCGTAACTCGTGGTCCAATTTACATGATTCTTTTTCTGTTGTATAGAGTATGATGCCCCATTGCTAGCAATGATAAAATTTATTCCTAATGTACAACATATTTACAGCTTCCTGACAGCGCTAACGTAAGGACATTTCCTTGGGAATTTCCAGCAGCTGCTCCATTCTTTTTGCCAAATTCCCAAATCGCTCCCTTAGGCAAAGGGTGCACGTGTGCATATAATTGTACCTGTTTTTTAAAATTATGTATTTAAAAGAAAGTTTGGTTTAAAATCTGCCATTTTGTGGTGTAAAAATCTTGAAACTTTTAAGCGCATTTTTTTCACACTTAGCGTTTTCAGAGTCGTCTTTCTTTACATAAATCACGAGGTAATGACGTCGAGTTTTTTTTATTGATTTGTTAATTTTACCGTATTTTAAGGTAGGAGTCGCCGTCAAGGTACCGAACCCTCACAATTTTCGTCCCCAATCTCAAAAGGTGTCACATCCACTTGGCAGCACATATCAGACTTCACGCCCCATAATAATATATAGTTTCTGCAAGGCCACTCATATTAGGAGTGTTACAAACGTAAGAACACTCCCCTCTGCATGTCTTGCCAAAACTACGGGCATGATATAAGCACATGCAGGGATACCCGTCCAGGACCCTCAAATTTCCCCAAGAACAGACCTCTCCAGTGAAACCAGAAATGGGGTGACCAACAGTTTCAGAACCATCACCAGAATTTGCACATAAAACTAAAGTGTAAATTCTGTAGTCGCAGAGGCCACTCCCTGGAGGGACAAAAACTAAAATGGGAGAATGAGCAGTCGGGAAAAAAAACAAAGGTCTTACTAATGATGGTCTTTTAGGAAATGACTTACTTCCTTAAAAGAAACTGTAATGTTGACACTAAGATTTCCCCGCACGGATATCAATTCGAAAGAGTGTATTGTATACCTAACGTATGTTCCAAGTCCAGATTCTACAATCGAAGTAGGAGCACCAACAGTGAAGTTAAAGGACGAATTAGTAACACTATCTACCTATGGTATTCTCAAGGGGCGTCAACAAAAGAGATAAGGACAAAAAAGTGGAAAAGTTGACTGATCATGATCGGACCTGCGAAATGAGGCAGCATCAGGTAATCCTAACGGAATCTCCTTGAATACCTGCACAGTCTCGGATCATAGTCAACACTTCGTTAACAGTACCAGAAAAAATGCTCTGTTTATCCCAAGAGATAAGCGATGGAGTTTTCTTGACCAACTGTTTAATCCCCTCCGGAATCAGTGTCGATTGGAATCCACAACTCAACTAGTTTCCCAGCAGTCCTCACAAGTCTTAAACTTAATCTTGTCCCAACCCAAGACTACTCCGTCATTCAATTAGTTCAATCGCCCGACAATGGCAAAAGAGCTAAGGAAATCCAGCAACACAAGAAATATAAAAATAAAACGGCGATTTGTAAGGCCGAACAAACGTTCGGTGACAATGAAGACAACAAAAGGCAGGCACCAAAAGTCGCCTTATCTGACAGGTTTCAGCGTCCCTCGATTCCGGGCATAAGGGCCCCACCGTAAATGAAGAAAACAGAACACGGCAAAAGAGACGAAAACAAACGAAAATAGAAATAACATCTAAAAGGCAGGTTAGAGCAAGAACTCAACCTAGATGAATCTCTAAATACCAAATTAATAAACTTTGTCGTGCCGATATATTTTTTCTCATATACAACAGCTATCACTCACATCATTCCTTTGTTGCAAGATCAAGCACGCATAAATCAAAAGATGTATAGATTAACAGAAATACAGGGGGATGTTATTAATGAACAGCTCAAGGAAATGTTGGACAACGACATGGCCCAACCGATCAAAACCCTAAGCGACAAACAATGAATGCCTCGCTTCAATATAAAATGCCGATGGTCATCACGTACGACGCAGAACAACCTTTTGATAAGGTCTATTTAGATATAGTCGGCCCACTCGAAGAAACTAGCTCCGGAAACAAGCACGTCTTGACTTTCCAGGATAACCTCACTAAATTTTGTAGATTGGTACGCCATACCTAACGGGGAGGCCGACACAGTAACGCAAATCTTCTTCGACGGGTATTTGCGTACAATAAATTTGAGTGACTGGGATGGTCGGAAAGAACATTTACTGTAGCAAGATTATATCTTTTAGCAGTAGGCCACCAGGAAAAATAAGAAAATGTTCTGAGTTGAAATCGTGGCAACAGCATGCTGTGGAAGAGGGATGGATGCATAGAATGATGATAGACATGATGGGATAATAAAGCAGACAGGAAAAATCCAAAAGAGTGTATACTGCCAATCTTTTTGGAACAGATTATAGGTACGGTTTATCCGATGGATTAACCGAGAGACAGAAAGAGTCTGAAATTAAAAGTCGTCGGGGTCGGCCGTCTTGATTCAGTCAGAGTCTATTTTCGCTACCGAAAGGGTCTGGATTAACGCACGATTCAGTCGGTCGGTTGAGTTAACTATCAAATCAAGTAAAACAAGGTGAAATCGGTCGGTTGGGTTAAGTGACCTTTGCAAAGAGAGAAATATTAACCTGCGATTAGTTATTAGTGAATTGTACAAAAAAGAGGGATTAATTTAATGAGATTTGTAAAAAATAATATAGTGACTAGAACTAAGTGCGAAGTTTGAATCCAGGACCCCGGTCTTTTCAAAGAAGGACGTGTACGTAAATTAACGCAGCGTTGTGACTACAGTGGGCACCGGGCAATGTCCATTTTTCGAGAACTCCTGCTCTTGATTAGTAATACTCTACTCTGCAACTGCTCCTATTATCCTCCTAGTTCTACTATCCCACCATGTGTGGGGGGGGAGCGACGTAACAGTTTGGAAGTTACCGGGTGATTTAAAAATTTGAAATTTTCATAGTATGCACATTACTATTTTACTTTTACCTTTTGATCTACCCAACGCAGCGATATCATACGAACGCCAAAAAAATAACATCGGAATGTCCTTTTTTACCTTACCTTTTACCATTGAAAAAAATGTTTTACGATTACTTAAATTTCAGCATTTTCCCCAATTTTTTCCATTTTTTTTTATTTCTATTAAATTTCTCATTTTTATTTATTATTACACATTCATCAAGGCTGACTACTAAAATACTAGATACAACTAATATACGAAACAGATTTTAGTTCTCTCTGACCTGATCCTATTAAACAGCAGAAATGATTAATGATTTTGATAATTATTGTCGCTTATGGAACCTTGAAGTAAACCTTTCGAAATCTAAGATAGTATAAATATGAAATATAATTATATTTCTGAGAGGAGGGGGTGTCGGAAAGCAAATTGAGCATTGGATAATCGCGGAAGGTTCTATAGAGGTTGTAAAAAATATACCTACCTAGGTATTCAGTTGACCCCAAAGCTTTCCATTTATTTACTTATTAACTTCCCACATATAGGAAGTTATTGTAATGGGCCCGATTTTCAAAATTTTTAGTTTTAATTTTTTTTTACATTTCAAAGTCACCATAGTGTTTTACGCATGTTTTTGAACACATGTATGTGTGTGTGTGTGTGTGTGTACGTACGTTCGGACCCACTTTTTTCGACAACGAAATCTCGCGAACAAAAA
The DNA here is from genome assembly GCA_964036015.1 of Leptarthrus brevirostris. Lineage (NCBI taxonomy): Eukaryota > Metazoa > Arthropoda > Insecta > Diptera > Asilidae > Leptarthrus > Leptarthrus brevirostris. The sequence goes on from OZ038371.1 coordinate 110,120,629, forward strand.
ATGATAACGACTTCGCTATGGTGCCATTCGAAGCGTATTATTGTAAATAAGAGCTGAAAGAAATTTAATCAATTTCGGTTCAGCCGTTTTTTTGTTTTAACAAAAAAACTGAAAAAAAGTTGATTTCAGACTTTCTTGAAAAGGATTTCTTCGATGTAATTTGTTCTGATGACGATCGGGACATCAAAAAGTCGGATAATAACAATTTATTATGAACAGAAGTTGTTTATAATGATGAAAAATTGTTTATAACAATAATAAATTTATAATTATAAAAAATGGTTTTACCTGGTTGAAAATTGATTATGAAAATTGGAAATTGAATACAAAATTGCAGATTGTTCATAGCAATTGAAAATTCTCATAAACAATTGAAATTTTTGTTACCACAAAAAATTTCTTTTATGAATAAACTTTGTTTATATCAATTAAAAATGGTCTATAACAATTAAGAATTGTTTATATCAATTATAAATTGTTTATAACCATTCAAAATTATTAATAACAAATAAGTTCCAAACAGAGTGCATTTATTTGGTTTTCATTAAAAAATAGTGCTATAACGGAATAATTTTTTAAAAATTTTTTTGCATCTAATTACAACGAAATTAGCATGATAAATTAAATTAATTAATTTATTTATTTATAAATTTAAAATATCAATTTTTTAAGTATTTTTAAATGAGATACAAGTGGGTGAAAGTTTTTTTTTTGATTAAGATTCTTCTGATCTAATTGGTTCTGATGCAACTCGATACTTAAAAAAAAATCCAGAACTTTTATAGTTTTTTGTAACATTAAAAAAATGATAAATGGTTTAAATAGTTGATATTAATGATAAATAAAACGATAAATCGAATAGTACGGATTTTATTGACTTTTCACTTACTCGTTTGTACTATGATCATGAAATTTATCGCTATTAACAATTAAATATTGTTAATAATAATTGAATATTGTTAATAATAATTGAAAATTTTTATTAACTGGGAAGTTGTTCGTGTGGACCTCAAGGGTCGCACCAATGATGCGACACCCAGAATCTGGACCTACCCCACTAGTTTATTTAATAATTCATCAAAGGCTGACTACTTAATATAATATAAATATAACATAAAATATAAACTACAATAATTTATAAAAATAACAAGCACAACAAATTTATGATACAGAATAACAAAACAACAAAAAAATAGTTAAAAGAGTCTAACCTTAAAAAACCGAGACATTGACGTGATGGGCTCGTGAAAACCGTAATTTGTGTGATGTTGCAGAACTTTAAGAAAATCTCGATTTCTCAAGGAGCGACTTGAAATCGATATACTAAAAGAAGAAATACCTGGGAGTCAATATTGCCTTGAAGATACTCGAAAGCAAAAACAGTTTTAGAGATTTTACGTCTAAATTCAAGAGAGTCGAGTTTTATGAGTTTAAGCCTATTTAAGTACGGCGTGAGAATAATAGGATCGCTCCAAGAAAGCCCACGAAGAGCAAAGCGAACAAAACGGCGCTGGACTGCCTTTATCCGTTTAATATAGTTAGGATAAAATGGTGACCAATCACAACAGATCTGACAAAGGTACAATAGAGGAGCCGAGTGATACAAGGTTCATCAAATTTCTTTGGCCATCTTTTAATAAAACCCAATGTAGAATTTGCTTTAATAACTAAAAATTTGTGCATCGTCAGCATAAAAGAGAATTTTGGAACATTTCAAAAATATAAATACATCATTGATGAAAATAATAAATAATTTCGGGCCGAGATAACTTCCTTGCGGCACAAATCTTGGATAGGGATCCAAGAAAAGAGACTCGTTGGGTTCGGCGTAATAAGTGAGAACGAATCCAGTTAACAAACAGGGCAGCCAATTTAAGGGGCAAGGTCTAGTCAGAATTTTCAAAAAATCGATTTTTTGTATTATCTTGAAGTATGATATCTTGAAAATATTTCCTAAAAATCTCAAGTCAGTCCGACAAATAGCTTTTGAGATATCCCACATTTGCTACTGGGCTCTCTGCAACGCGCTAATGAGTACTTTAAACTTTTAATGCCTTTTTCTCGAAACTTTGTTTTCAAAGTCGGTAACCACTATAATTCAAAAACTACTGGACGGATTTGGATGAAATTTATATAGCATATTGTAAGCATAAAAACTTTTCCTTGATCGACGGATTTGAATTTTTTTAAAACTTCGATTTTTTTAAAAACTAGTGGTTTTTTGCTTGAAAATCAGCGAGTAAACATTCAGAAGCCGCCATTTTGAAAATTAAAAAAAACCAATGATTCCCTTTGTTTGATTAATTTCCGATGAACCAGTAAGATGCTGTTTTGGTCACCGCAGATCGCAACTTCCGGAACGGGGTTCAACAAAGATGGCGATAACTTTTTTTAAAATTAATTTTTTTTAAATTTTAACAAAATCAAAAGCAAAAGGATGATGTAACAACTCTGCATAATTCGTTTTGTAAAATAAATTTAATTACCACCAAAAACAAATTATTTAAAATAGTCATCTTTTCACGCCTCTGACTAGACCTAACCCTTTAAGTATTAAAATTTGGTGGTTAATTCTGCCAAATTCCTTGCAAAAATTTGTAAATATTGTAATGTGCACGAGGTAGGCCACGAAAAGGGAAATAGTCAACCGTGTAATGCGCATGTCCCAGGTGGCCAGAAATCAAGATATGTACCACGTATACATGCATGGTTGAAAGATTGAGTCGAGATTGGGTTGAGTTTTCGACCCGCGTATATGGCAACACAGGGTTGGAAGATCGAGTTGAGTTTTAGTTGAAATATAGGTGAAGTGACAGACGAAAGTAACCTTCAAAACTTTGAGTTTATTTTTGTGTGTATTTTATGTAAAAATCATCAGTGATGATTACGATATTATTGTAAATGCTTGGGCGAGTTATTTAAATTTAATCCAAAGACAATTAATATCGACTATTAGTAATCAATATCTCAAATGTTTCTCTGGCCATTTCTTGAATCGCAGCACGAAAAACAGAATACAAAAAAAAATATTTTAACCCAAAAACACAGCAAACAAAATTCCGTTCCAAACTCGACTACTCAACCCGCGTCCATACGGCAATCACAGCTGTCATTTGAACTCGACCCAGCCTGCTAAGCGGAGTTGAGTTGAGTCAACCCTACTTCGACTCGATCCGCGTATACATGAAGTTGAACTAAGGTTCAACCTAGGTTCAACCCTGCATGTATACGTGGTAAAGGAAATGCCAAACGATGAAAGTCAAGGACGACTCGAACCCGTGTAACGGAAGTATCTAGAACTAAGTGACTGAACTTTCTAGAATTAAGCTAAGTAGTATAAATAGGGCTGAGCAGTAGCCTAGGTATTTTAACCAGTGAAGTGAAAAGTTCTAATTGTTAAAGTGAAACGTAATTTTGTGAAGAAATATTGTCAAGAAAATTGTGCAACGAACTAATCGAAGTGAATAAACTTGTGAACATTTGTGATTAGAAATAACTGTCTTAATTAATCCGTCGAGCCCGAAGAGCCCCATTTACGTTACAATATACAGTCAATTTGCTTAACAGCTTCAATTTCAGATAATCAGAAATTAGAGAATTCCAGAAGGTTAGTTATGGTAACCTTCATTAAGCCGTGCTGAAAAGTGCAAAAGAACGGTTCGCAGTGGATGTGAAGTACACGGCAAACTAATGCCTCAAAAACCTTAGCAATGCAACACAAGTTGGCAATGGGTCTGTAGTTAGAAATATCACACCTCCTGCCTTTCTTATGGAGAGAAATAATAAGAGATAATTTCCCAGATTTTGGAAAGACACCACAAGACAGTAATAAATTAACTAAATAACAAAGAACAGAAACCAGAGAACAAGAGCTTTAGAAGGGAAACAAAAATACAATCAGGACCGCACGAAAAACTATCAACAAAATTATTGATGTGTTTCGCGGCTGTGCCGTCATCAAAAATAAGATCTTTAATTTCCAATGAAGCAGGAGGAAATGTCGTCATGTAACTAAAATCCTTAAATCTAATATCACAGTTTTTATCGAGAACAACCCCATTAAAAAAGTCGCCAAAAAGATTTGTAATCGTCGAAGGATCGCTACTCTCGGTATCGCCTAGCCTCAATAAAGTAGGGTAGCCGTCGGTGCTTCGCTTGGAGTTTACAAATCTCCAAAACTGCGTAGACTTACGGCGTAGAACAGTATTAATATAATTATTGTATCGGCCTTGGATGTCAGATATGAATTGATCACACAAATGAGAATAAATGGAAAAATCCGAATCTCTCCTTGATGAACAGAATATCTTCCAAGCTTTATTTTTTATGTTTTTAAGATGTTCTATTGAGCTGTTCAGCCAAGGCGAACTAAAAAAAAGAATTATTCGTTCGAGAAATGGGACAGTACAAGAAACAAACATATAGTGGGTATACAAGTAACAGTGGACTTGATCACAGTTTTGATGGTCTGGAGATAATTTCAGTTTAAACTTACAACTGAAATGTAAAATCGCAATGTGGTTAAATAGTTAATGAAAAAATAATATCATAATAGGAAATGAGGCTCTCATAATTTTGTCCTGGTACAGGAAACATATTTTATTGTACAAAGGAAGTCAAACTCATGATTTGAAAATCCTGGACTTGATCACTTTTACTTGTATGCCCACAATATAGATTGTCATAAAAAGTACTTACCGCCACATCAATGTCCTGCTCGTCAAAACACTAGACCAATTACAATTCAATAAAAAATTATTAAATAAAAAAAACATCCTTTTTAAAGTTAAAAGAGAAATCACTGTCAATTGGAGATGCTGCAGTTATTGGATCGAAGATCTAAGCAATCTGAAGAGCAGGATGATGAGACGTCTCAGGAACCAGACTAATCAAGGTGCATGGGTCAGTACTGAACACCAAATCTAAGAATCTACCAGAGTCGTTAGAAATGATGGAACACTGTAAAAAGCAAGGATTTCGATTAAACATAAAAGACTCTGCGATGTCGATGAGTGGGAGGGAATTAGCCCGTCAACCTCCGACGACACCCAGGCACTAGTTGGCAAGTTAAAGTCTCCAAGGACTAAAAATTCATCATGCGGCTGGAAGGCACAGGAAAGAGTAGAACATAATCTCGCCGATGAGTTTTTTTGAGCACGTCTGGAACCTGAATGGTTTTTTGTAACAAATTCCCGGTAATTATACACTTTCGCGGTCACCTGATTTTTTGGCGATAAAAAATCCAAAATTAAACTGATCTTCATGATTTTTTTTTAAATGTTGGCTTTTACGGCGGATTTATGGAAAAATATACGAAAATTTGAAAAAATCAGTATTTCTCAGTATTTACTGTGTTGCGTACACGTTCCGTCAAATTTTTATTAGACTTTCTGGGAGGAAGATGTGTATTAATCTGGCTTTTAGTTGCGTTATTAACTGGGGAGGCTACCGCCCCCACCCTTCCCCCGCCAAGATTGTATATAGAACAGGCTGTGATAAACTATTACCAGTAATATGAATATTGAAGTGATTATTTGCACGTGTACTTACATGTAGCTCCGTGTAGTCCGTGAAATTTGTACTTGAACTTTCCGTGTACTTTCCCTGTACTTCCGTGTACTTTCCGTGTGCTTCCGTGTTATTTCCGTGTACTTCTGTGTACTTTCCGTGTATTTTCGGGTGGTAAATAGACACCACCTTTTGGTTTTTAACCGACTTCCCAAAAACAAAGAGGTTCTAAGTTCGACGCGTATATTTTTTTTAAATTTTTTTTTTATGTCTGACCGGGCATAACTTTGTAACGCGTCGACCGATTTTGATGATTCTTTTTTTGTTGGGTAGAGTATGTTCACCGATTGGTACCATGTCAAACATATTTTTGGCAGGGTGGGGGTGAAAGCTAACTTTGTAACGCGTGTTCCGATTTGGATGGTTCTTTTTTTGTTGTACAGAGTATGATCCCCCATTGCTAATAGGAGAAAAAAATTTGGAATAGGGTGGGGGGAGGGGGGATGGGTAGTCTAACTTTGTAACGCGTGGACCGATTTCGATGGATCTTTTTCTGTTGTATAGAGTATGATCTCCCATTGCCACTAGGAGAATAATTTGGTCCTTTCTTTTTTATACGATGTGGCCAAATCCTAGGGGACAACCCTTTGATGCGTTAGGAAACTTGAGTCTTGTTTGCATTGCTGCGAGCTAGACAACAGCCCAGAGACGGAGTGGATTATTTTTATTTCTTAATAAAAGCTCACGGTAATCTGGTCTCGAACCCGGGACCCATGAAATGTTGGTCTTGCCGCTCAACGCATTGATCGAACTCCGTCTCCGTCCTAGAGTGAATGGTGGGGGTGGGGGGAGGGGTATTCTAACTTCGTAACGCGTGAACAGATTTGGATAATTCTTTTTCTATTGGGTAGAATATGATCCTTGGTTGATACTACGAGAAAACAAATGTTGGTGGGGGGTAGGGGCATAACCTAACTTTGTAACACGTTGTCCGATTTGGATGGTTCTTTTGCTGTTGTATTAAGTGTGATTACCCATTGCTAATAGAAGAATAATTTGGTCCATTGTGGGGGGTTGCGTTGGGGGGAGGAGTAGTCCAACTTCGTAAGGCGTGGACCGATTTGGATAATTCTTTTTCTTTTGGGTAGAATGTGATCGTTGGTTGATACTACGAGAAAACAAATGTTGGTGGGGTGAGGGTGGGGGTGGGTGGAACCTAACTTTGTAACACGTTGTCCGATTTGGATGGTTCTTTTGCTGTTGTATTAAATGTGAAGTGTGATTACCCATTACAGGATCATAAGAAATGACGATTAAATACTTTTGTTGTAGTTGTTTGATTTGCACCGACTTCAAAATGTCGTAATAGATATAAAATTAAAAATTATTTTATGCTTTTTAGCGCTTTTTGTGAAGTCGGTTCAACATTTTTTTTTTAAAAACTATTTTATATAAAAACAAAATCGGTAGATAACCATCGCGCGGCTTAGACAAATCTATAGACACCTCATTGATTAAAATCTATCCAGCCGTTGGGATTCTTCGAGGGTATAATGAATCCCGCATGCATACATACACACATACCCAGTAACGCGTGAAAAGCACAACCAAAACCACTGTAAACTACAAGCCATGAACTGGAATTTTGTATGGGGTCGTAAATGGTCTTACTGAATGGTCATATTTACATTGTTTCTTATGGTAGGGGGTGATTTTTCCTTAAACTAGCCCTACCATCAAAACTGTTAGTTCTATGAAAAAAAATAATAATATTAGCTTAAAACAGACTAAATGATCTTTCTAATAAAGTTAAAACATGTACACTTTTTAAGCAAAATTACAAGAAATCTTTGATTAAACGTGAAATTTTTTGCGCAAACCAAATTTTCATCCAAAACGCAAGCAGTAAGTCGTAGTCCGACCATACTCTGTCGCTTGTATTTTCTTTAAATTTCCACTTCCGCACTTTTAGGCTTAAAAATGTTTATTATTTTCTTAAGTAGGGAAGAAATATTTTTACTTCATTCGAAAGATTGTTTTGTGTACTTCAAGTAGAAAACAATTTTTTCATAGTAGCAATAGTTTAGATACTAAGACGAGTTTAAAGAAAAATCACCCCCCGGCTGCCATAAGAAGCAATGTAAATTAAATGAAATTTCAGACCACTTTGGCCTTATGTGTGTGCGAAAAATTCGTCAGTTCATGGCTTGTAGTTTACGGTGGTTTTGGCATAACCCTATCTTTGCTCTCACGCCGTCGGGTAAAAAGTCGTCAATACAAAAATATAAGAAGATTAAAAGAATCAAAGAAATCGAAGATCTCTTAGAATGATAGCTCATAATATTTGTCTCAGCTAAGTATGTGAATATTTTTTAAATTCAAACCGAAATTTTAAATTATATTTTTGATTTCTTCCAGGGGAATTGTGAGAAATCACAAAATGGAAATTTTTTTAAATATTTTCACATATACTATATATTGTAAGGTAGTTAGGGTTCTTCGAGTTTAACAGATTAATTAAGACATTTATTTCCAATCACAAATATTTACAAATATTCACTTCACTTTATTAGTTCGTTTCACAATTTTCTTTACACTTTTTCTTCAGAATATAACGTTTCACTTTAATAATTACTCTTGCCACTTCATTGGTTTAAATTCAACCAACTCTTCATAGTACTACATGAACTCTTCGCACTAAAACTAACTAGGCTGAGTAGCAGCCCTATTTATACTACTCAGCTAAGTTCTAGATACTTCAGTCACTTAGTTCTAAACTTTTCCGTTATTCATTTTTACCCCACTTATTCACCATAGGTTCGAGGCGTCCTTGACTTTCTACGTTTGTACGTCCTTGACTTTCTACGTTTGTACGTAATTACGTAATGTAATTTATTTGATAGATTTAAGTTGTGAACGCAGACAGGTAGCATCATAGACATTGTCGTAGTTTATAGTTTACCTAGATACTATTACCTAATGTTAAACTATGAGTAAATAAACCTATTATTATATACAACAGATTAAAAGATATTGCTTAAAATTAATTTAAATATTAAAATACAGCGAGTATGAAGACAAAAAATATTAATAAGTCTAGACTTAATACAAATACGTATTAAAATCTATACAATACAAATTACGGTTTAAATAACGAGACATTGACGAATGAAAACTTTAATTAGTGTGATGAAATAAACTTTAAAAAATCAGTGGCCTCTATTGTTGAATCCGACGGATTAAGGATTCCCGCCGCAAATAAGATTCACTTCCTCTTTACGTTGCGATCTTTGAATCCGCCGGCAAGGCTGCCACATCTAGTGTCAGATTTCATCTTTCGAAAATGTAATCAGCTGATGGTTTATCTAAATATTAAGCGTAAAAATGAGGTTATACAGTTTATTGTTCATTTTTTTACAAAGTTGGAAGCGATATTGCAAAAAGCTATAATAATCATGACAGCATGAGGAGCAGGAGACAGCAGATGAGGAGATATCATTAAGACTGTTGCGAAGAACAATCCGAAATACAGCTGCAAATTTGATGCTATTAACGGATTACGAGTTAGTTGACTAAATATGTACACTCCGTCTCAAAATATAACCTCACCACTATATCAACTCTGTATTTGTTATACACTTCATATTTCACTTGGGTACGTTTTACGCATTTGAAGCATAATGTAATACAATTCGAAAAGTATTTGTTACAGGCAGCAACAAAACCAGTTTAAGTAATTAAAAAGCAATTGCCTAGAATATGTCAAGAAAATCTCGTCTCATAATATAGCCTCAATTATCAGTTTCAAGTAATTCTTCAAAGTGATCGGGCGTGAAACAGTAAACGGAGATTTATTTAGAAATAGTAACTTAAAATAAAGTATTATTAATTGTGATTTTTCAAAATGGCGCGCGGGAAATTATTGAATAATACGGAAAAAGCCGTTATAATTAAAATGTCGAAAGATGGTAAAGGAAATCGTGAAATCGCGTGGTTCTTGGATAGGAGCGCTAGAGCAGTGAATAATTTTTTAAAAAAAGAAAAGGAAAATATTGCTGCGGCAAAACTAGGGCGACCATCAAAGGTTTCGCATAGAAAGAGAAGGGAAATATTGAAGGAGGCTTCAAATTCAACCCCAAGTCTGTCAAAAATAAAAGAGAAATCTGGTGTCGATGTCCACAAATCGACAGTCCATCGCATTATTAAAGCGAGCGAGCATATCCAATTCAGGAAACTGCATAAAAAACCACCCCTAACGAAAAAGCACCGAGATCAACGTTTACAATTTGGTCGTGATCAAATGTCTTGGGCTGCTGAATGGAAAAAAGTCATCTTTACTGACGATAAGAAGTTTAATCTGGATGGACTGGATGGCTACCATCCTTATTTCCATGATTTACACAAAGAGGAATTGGTTTTAAGCCGAAGACAAATGGGAGGCGGGTCACTAATGGTCTGGGGTGCTATAACATACAATGGAGTTGCAGATTTAGAGATAATTAGTGGCCGACAGGACTCCAGGAAGTACATCGATTTATTATCTAGACAGCGTATAAAAATAATCGAAAAATTGGAATCTCAACAATTTGTTTTCCAGCAAGATAATGCTGCGATTCATACCGCAGGGCGTGTTAAAGAATGGTTTAGAGACAACAATGTGACCTTACTGCCTTGTCCATCGAAATCACCAGAATTAAATATTATTGAGAATGCTTGGGGATATCTCTCACGACAAGTTTACGCTGATGGGAAGCAGTTTCAAACAGCAGCGGAGTTAAAAGAGGCCATTTTGAAATGCTGGGCGGAAATTCCAACAAATTAAACAAATTACATACGGACTCTTTATGACAGTATGCCATCAAGGATTTTTGAAATCATAAATCACAATGGAGGATCAATGAAATATTAATTGTTATTTTATGTAATTTTTTCTGTCTATTAAGGAATAATCAGTGAAATAAATTCATTGAGTTTATATTATGAGACGAGTTTTTCTTATCATATTTTAGGAAAGTGCTTTTTAATTCCCAAAACCGGTTTTGTTGCAGCCTGGAATAAGTACCGTTCGAATTGTATTACATTATGCTTGAAATGTGTGAAACTTACCCAAGTGAAATATGAAGTGTATAACAAATATAGAGTTTATATAGTGATGGGGTTATATTTTGAGACGGAGTGTAGGTACTCTACGTTTATTGTATTTCATTTCTTTCTGTAGATTTAAAAGAAATTATAGGCTTAATAAGCCAGATTTCATGTATGTCTACGCCGATTCCATTGGAATGTAAATAAGCTGCTTGCTTTAGATTTCTAGTTCAAGGAAGCTATCAGCGTGGAATAGCAAATGATTTTAACGCAACAATATCTCCACCCACTTTTTCTCAGCATTTAACTAATATACTACTGTTTTCATTAAACAAAACTATGCTCAGAATGGATAAAATTACATTTGAATGAGGAATTTTAAGGCACTTTTTACCTTAACATCTTAAATCCGCAATGATCATATCACGAATTTCAAACGTCAGAATAACTAGGCAGGAATCAATTTTGTCGTTTTCAATAATCAAGTGAAACGTCACATTTTCACTTCGATAGTTTTCGATGATTACAAATTACCAAATTCGCAAACGTTGTTCTCCCGGCGGATTCAGTAATAGGGGCCAGTGTTTCTCAAGGATCGTGACGGAATAGCAATATTAAAAAAAGATAAAAATGAAAGCGAATCGATTAAACGATTGAAAGCAAAAACAGTTTTGGAGCTGCTTCGTCTAGTTTCTAGAAGATCGAGCCTTAAAAGTTTAAGTCTGTATGAATTAGGTGGTAGTACACCGTAGCCCCACGATAGGTCACGTAGAGCAAACCGTAGGAAGCGACGTTAGCCTATCTCGACGCGATAAACGTATATATTTTGAAAAGGAAATCAAACATAACAGACATACTCTAGAATTTGTCCAACAGTAGTGGTTTTGGTAAGTCTATTTAAAACACCGGGGAAAAGACAATGTCGTACACTTACTAATGTTATGGGAGAGACGATTTATAAAAGGCGACTAAGTCATAGTTTAAAAATTCACAGTCACGTAGACAATTAACAACACGAAAGATCTTGGCGCGTATAGCATAACATAAAACTTTTGAATTCGTCAAGGACAAAAATGCATCATTAATGTAAGAAATAGATAAAAGTGGACCAAGCTGACTTCCTTGGGGTACGCTTAGAGTATTGTAAATAGCTTCAGACAGAGCCCCGCAGAACAATACTCGCTAAGAATGAGACGTCAAGTAAGAGCGAAGCCAATCAATAATTAAGTAGGAAAACTCAAGGATATCTAATTTATGAATAAGAACTCTATGACTAATTCTGTCAAATACTTTACTAAAATTAATAAAGATGCAGTCAACCTGCCGCCCGGCTTCAATTTTATAAAGGTAGAAATTAGAGAATTCCAACGTGTTTGCGGTAGTTGACTTACCCTTAACAAAACCGTGCTGAAAGGAACCAGGCTTAGAATGAAAGTAAAGAAACTTACAAACTAAAGCTTCAAAAACTTTACCAATGCAATGGGTCTATAATTCGTTATGTCGTCACTTCTTGTTATAGATAAATTAAATAAGTAGCACAAAATAAGAACAATATAACAACAACAAGTACTTAAGAAAGAAGGCAGGAATTCCATCGGATCAAATGAAAAGCTATCGGCCAATCAATGGATGTGTTGCGTGACTGTATCCTTATTGAAATACAGATCCTTCATCTCTAAGGAAGTTGGAGAAAACGTTGTCAAGTGAGTGAAATCGTTAATAATATCACAGTTGTTGACAATAAAAGTAATCTTTAAAAAATCAACGAAAAGATTTGAGTAAACTGCAGCCTTTCCAGTTTCGCGGGCACCCAACCTAAGTGAAGATGGATAACCATCGGTTTGTCGTTTAGAGTTCACGAATTTCCAAAAGTATCTTGGCTCATTACGTAAAATATCTTTCATATGGTTAACATAAGCAATATAAATTGATCTTGTATAGTAAAATAAGTGTGAAAATCTGTTTCGCTCCATGTAGAGCAGAAATCTTTGCCTTATTTCTTCTATTCTTAAGTCGTTTTAAGGAATAATGAGCAAAACAAGCAAGCAAATTGTTATAAAAACTTAAACAGCTACGTTAATCTCACGTTCAAAAAAAATATTAGTCCAGTCACAATTTAATAGCAAGTCATTAAGTAATTAAAAGTCAGCCTTTTTAAAATTAAAACAATAATAACTCTGAGCTATAGAAGCAACAGCAAAAGGATCAATTGAGAAAACGCATTGAAGTGCATAATGATGGGACGACTCAGGGACCAACGGAGCCATTTAGCATGTTAACACAGTACCACTAGGCTGCCAATTCAGAGAAGCAATAGCATCAACAAAGAAGGAAGCCTGCTGCTATATACAACTAAATAAAACATCTGAGTCAGGAGAAAGTTCCGAATTGACCCCCGAAGCTAGACTTCATCACGCGAATAATGTATCGATCTGAGAGATCCAAACGGGGAATGTAAGCAACAGCAACCAAAATATTCTTGTTTGTTAATTTAAGAGCGATGCAAAGAAGCTCCAATCTTTTCGAGTTAGATTTCTTCACAAAAGCACATGGTGCGACGAAGAGCACACAATACGCCGTCTCAGACAGGATCACTTTTGAAGATCACAGTCCGGTCTAAAAGCTAGATCTTCAGAACAAAATAACTCAACATCAGTAAACGAGCCACAGAACTAGGTCCCCGGCAGACACAACACGTTATGACGTTCTAGAGGATCCAACGAAGAGAAAAATCGTCTTGGAGTGAAGACCGGTCACATTCGCGTAATAGAAGGAAGTCTCACTGATAAATGTTTTTAAAATGTCGTATTGTTGTTATTGGAGTCTAAATGGTGCCGTGGATGTACTCACAAACAATGAATCCAACCGGCCAAATATTCTGTGGGACTACACTGTTGAATAAAGCTTCTAGAATGATGATCTTGAAAGAAGCGGACCACGAGCCAGCACCGTTACGAGATTTGTCGATACGTCTACAATTTATAACGTCCTGACATACGCCGCAGAGTGACGAGATGTAGTACCCTCTTAGTGTTGTCGAGATAGATTATTCAGACGAAAATGCATCGCGGAGGAACAGCGGATACATCTTATTACCTTTCCAAAAAGGTACAGCATGTCAAGGTGGGAAAAGGAATAAAAAAACGACTTCCTTAGAAGTCTGTAACTACCTAATTATTTAATTACACTCAAATTACGAAATTCGTTAAGTAACCAAAATCTCTAAGAGTAAGGTTTGAAAATGTTTGCTTACGGGGTTATATACCTTTGAGCGCTGGGAAAAATGTGTATTTAAAAAAATATTTAAAAGGTAATTAAATGAAAAATATAAATAAATATCGATTATACGTTTTTATTGAATTTTAAATAATAATAAAACAATAAATAAAATATTTTTCAAAATTGAGATTATGTTAGATTGGGTCAAATGGGCCACTGATTAAAACGGCGACGCTCTCTGGGCATGAGGATAACTTCGACAAAAATCATCCAACGCGCTAATATAACAAACCATCTTTTCACATAATGTAGTTGTTATCGTATGATGGAGGTTTTTTTTCAGAAATGCAAAATTTATGGTGATTTAAACTTTAGTGTGCAGGTTTTGAACAAAAAATTTATGCTTTATTATTTATTTATAATTGTCTAATCAAAAAATGTGAAAAAGCTCTCGTCATACGATCGAGAAATAAATAATAAATAAAGAAATAAAAAATATTGTAACGTGCACGAGGTAGGCCACGAAAAGGGAAAAGTGAACAGTGTAATGCGCATGCCCCAGGTAGTCAGAAATCAAGCGAAGGAAATGTCAGACATGGAAAGTCAAGGACGACTCGAACCTCGGGTGAATAAGTGTGGTGAAAATATATAACGGAAACATTTAGAACAAATTGACCGAAGTTTGCAGAACTAAGCTGAGTAATATAAACAGGGCTGAGTAGCAGACTTTCTCGTATTCACATCTGATGTGGTGACACATTGGGCCTATTCATAAACGCAGGTTTACACTGCAACTGCATAATTCAGCAATACACTTTGTCCAGCTGAACAAAGCTGCGTTTATGAATGGGCCCATTGCTATACCATGGTATCGATGCTTCATGTTGTCAGAAGCATATTTAGCCCATCACTCAGGAATGCTACAATACTACTGTGACTGCGTGTTGCATACACATGCACTGTTGCATGTAACTTCACGTATAGTTATTAAATCTAAATAACAAAACAATAGTTTAGCAAATAAAACTGACTTTATTTCTTAATTTTATAATAATTTCACAATTCATTTAGCCGGAACATAATTTAAAAACGTAGTCACAAGAGCTAAATAATTTTTAGAAATATTTACTCTGTAAAAATGTGATTCTATTTTATGTACTACATAAAGATATTTTGCAAAGCAAAATTCTTCAGAATATTTTAAGGACGCGCTTTTTTACTACGACCATTTTTAGCATTTTTACTATCTATGAACATTTGCATTTACATGATGACATTTACAACTTTCAGCGTAATTCAACAAAAATTAATTATTACAATAAAACATATATGTACCTACCAGAAAATTTTACACTTAAAATCTAATTTCAATTTTCCACATTTTTATTTTTTGTAGTTCTTTATTCTTACATATTTTAAAATAACTGCTACATACTTATGTTCTCTAGGAAAAACATTTTGAAAAGTTTAGTTCGATTTTTTTGACTTAGACATCAATATTTTATTAATTCAATTCTTAAGCCAACTGCGTTTATTACATGATTTTTAAGGAAACAGAAACAATATCTCATTCATTTGCGCAATTATTTTAATTAACAAACTGTTAAATATATGCATTCAAGAAAATTTACAAGAAACAGCAGGAAAGCTCGTCGTTTCGTTATTATTCTATACTATATAGGTATGTATATACAAACTCATACTCAACTTATAATATATTAACATTTGATTTCGAGCTGTCTATGATCTATAATTTACCTCTTCAATGTTACTTGTAATGAAATATGGCAAAAATGAGACAATGTTATAATTGCCCTCAGTATGAAACCAGAGATAACGCACATATTACATTTCACCTAGATGCAAAATAATATATAAAAGTTTACTTTAAATTTAAAAAAACAAAAAAAAAACTTCAGATATCAATCTACAAGTTCCATACTTTGAATTTTTCGATAATATTTAAATTCTTTTACTTCTTTGCAAACTTTCAAATTATGAGTTGAGAGGTTAACCGCCCAAAAGCGTTTTATTATTTTTTTTTTCAAATCTATAGTATATGTAATTGATCAGGTTTGTAAACATTCTCATCATAGTAAGTTGAAAAAAAACTAGACACCAATGAACGTGCGTCCTATTTAGAAATGCTCATAATCTGTATAAAATTTAAAAGCTGAGATTTAGCAACTGTTTTTTTTTCAATTTCACAAGCAACATGACATTCATAAGTGGCATCCAAACAATAATTTCCATTTAGTTTTAAATATAATATAAAACTATTTACATGTCCTGAAAATAGCTTACTGCTTAATTTTAAAGTTATTGTGCGTACTAAAACATTAGAAGTCTTAATAACTGAAGCCCTGAGGTTAACTATTGTTTTGATTTGATCTTGTCCGGTCGATAATATACAAAAAAAAAAGTTTGTTTTATGTAACACCAAGTAAGTTTTTACATAAAAAATGTTAAGATATCATCTCCTAATACTTTAAAGTAAGTACTAAATTTGTTACGTTTAATAAAATAATTTCCAGTAAATTACATTACCTCAAATTTATATAAACAAAAAAAACTTCGAAAAATTTAATGATAAAATTTTCAATTCTTGCCTTTTTCGCACTTGGAAAGACTTTTTTACTCACTTGTATAAGTACTCAAATCTAGTTTGAAACTTTATAAAATGAAAAAATAACTTCAAAATTAGAACAATTACTTAAATGTGCATATGTTCAGAAAAAGTACTTTTGGATATTATGCAGGAATCAGGGAAAATACCAGGTAGCCTCGGCCAGAATTAAGCTGGAATATTAAGCATGTTGCGTTGATTTAAATACTGAACTTTTTTACGATTATTAGATCCATAAATGTGTAAAGTAAAGTGTGTCAATGCTTACGATCAGTTAGGAAATTATAGCACTTACTAAACTTTCCTTTACGATGGTAAAATATTGTCAACAAGAGCTCGACTCCTTCAAGGTCGGATTAATGTTGGCCTGCACTGAAGTCATAGACACATTACAAGGAATAAATTAATAGTCTCCAAACTATCTTGCTTTACTATCATTTTAAAGCAATCAATCCGATAGGCACTTTAAGAAAGAACACGCACAAGCTTTCAAAAAGTATAAAAACCGTTGCAGCTGTGAAAAGGTATGTAACGTACTATCAACGTGCAAAAGTCGGTTTTTTTTACTTTTGCAAATATTTTGTTATGGACTATAGTAATATAGTCTAATAGTAAACCAATATTTTTTGGAGTTCGACCTATTCGTTTAGATGGTGATCATATATCGCCAGTTTGGGAGTGATATACATGGAATCAAAATTTGTTAAAACTGACAATTGTAATATCAAATAATGTAAGCCTTGTAACAAACATGTATTGCTAAAATATTATAATTCCGTTTGTTATAGATCAAAATTAATTCAAGTGCGAAACTTGATCTGTTGGTTTTCACATCAATGCATTTTATAGTTACCAATTTGGGATTTTCCTGTAACAGTTAAAATAATCTTCTTTGGTGCAACCTTTACAAACAAATTACCAAAATTACATTTTCTTGCCTAAATTCTCGAAGCTTCTTCAACAAATTGTTTAAAAGTATAAGTATACATCTATATAATCAAATTGATGTTCTGAAAGAGTTTTGTCTTTTTAAAAGATATAGCAACATAAACATTGTGAAAAAACTAAGAAATTATTGCTTTATAAAGTATGTAAATACTTACGACTGAATTAAAGAGAATATATTCAGCAGAAATAAGAAAATGAAATAAATTCACAGTTTAGAAAAGAACTTCTACTTAACTAGTATTATTTTTAAAAAGGTTTCAAAATTAAACGTGCACATCCACAAATACTTAGGTAATTCAATTTGTTTTCAATAAAATTGTTATAAAAATTATAGCTGTCAACAAAAGCTAAGACATATTAATGTATTGTCACTTATTAATATGTTGTTGACAAATATCAATACGGCCAAATTATCAGAGTTGGGTTTCTGAAACTTTACTTCAATGCTCTAACTCAACTTTAAAGTCAAAATTTTTTCAAACCGGGGTTCATAATTAGCGAATGAAAGATGACTTCACGACGCTAGAATAAAACTAAAACGAAGCTTAAAAATCCCCATGATTTATTACAATTGGCTATTAATAATAACTAAATTCATTAAAATAACATATATAAAATAAATTTACATTTCAAAACTAGAGTTAACTTGTGTTGATTGAAAATAGTATTTGTCAATTTTTGAAGGAGAATTGAGAAAACGCGTTCCGATCAAAGACTGACTAACGTTGTTTAGTCCACCAGTTTCTCAATTTATAACCAAGATTAAGGTCAATGAAGCGAATGGGTCAGATTTATATTTTACTGAAATTTTTAAAATGTAACATTTCACATGCAACATTCTAATTTTCTTAATTTCTTTTTGTGTATTGACCAGGTGTTTGTCACCATTATTGGCTTACAAAATCTTTATTAAAAAGATATAGTTATGTCGTGACGACTTCTTGCTCGCTTTATCTTGACTATTAAATATTTGCTACCAAACTCGAACGTCATTAACTCAGGTACTTATGTAGCTTCGTGTATGTTACGTAAGCCATTTGATTCCCTTAGTGCACCGTTGTTACACAACAATAATCACAATTGGTTAAAAATTTAGCCTCCATTTGTGTCCCCAAAATTTAAGAAATTGTGATATTTCCTAAGTTTTGAATGATACGCTTAGCATATACTATTTTGCATTTACTCGTATGCATAAATAGTTTTCATCTTATCTTACAAGAATTTCATTTATCTTTATTTTATTTTTAGGGACAGTAATGTATTAAGTATTTACCAAGGTGTAATAGAAATACAACTTCGCTAAAAATGTGTCTCCAAGCAAAACGAAAATATATTTCAAAACAAAATTTGAAAAATTAAGAAGCGGCTACTATTAAAAATATGTTAAATCCATCCAAGTATATAATTCAAACTATTCTATGGACAAGTTGTTACACTAGTTATGAGGAAGTAAAGTTATGTTGAAATCATTTAAGGGCAGGTTCTCATGAAACCCGATCTGAGAATAAATTTTTTTTATTTCATATTTGGATAGCCTATTATGAATACATTCACCAAACCGTTTGACTGAAATAAATTTCAGAAAAAAGTTTTTGCATAATAATTTGACGCACTTTTTTACCCGAAAATAGAGTTTTGCGCGATAACAAAATCTTTCAATGCGTTTCCTGAAAAACTATTTTTATTATATCTGTCTCCACGATAACTCAAAAACTACTAAATGGATCACTACTTTTTTTTATATTTTGTAGTTCATTTAACTTATTGAAGGATAAACCTAAATGCGATAATATTTTCTGTTTTTTATATAGCAATTTAAAGAGCGAAAAAAACGTGAAAAAATGGTACCGACAAATTGCATGTCCGGCTATTTTTGTAATTTTCAACTTTTTATTGATATTGTTGGTACCACCTGCAACAAATATTATATTTTTTTATAAAAAAAATTTGTTTTTTGCATTTCAGATAATTTTTACAAATGCTACAGTGGAGACCGATAAGTCCCCTTTTTTTGAGACACGATACAATACATATAAAGAATCAAAAACCTTAAGTTATTTACTTACTACTGAAAAAAGAAAACATTAAAGAAAATCACCTTATTTTCTAGTCGCTTGATGAGAACCTCCCCGTAATAGGCAACCAACCTTTCATTTTGATCACGAAATTAAAAGAATTATTTAAATTTACATTATTAATGCGAAAAATTAAATAATTTTTTACAAAATATTCTTGTCAGCAAAACTGTAATTAATATTATTAAAAGTATTGCTTCAAAAATCGATTAATTCACCAAATTTTGCTACAAATACGTCTTTTACTGGTGCACAGATTACAAGTATATTGTAACTGGCTTTTTCGATTGCACAATTTAAATACTCCCTAAAACGGATGTATGTAAATATATTTAAAGAATATATGAATTGAAGAAACGTTTAAAATTCAGGAGGCTTTGGTTTTTTTTAAATCAAATCAAAAATAACCTCAATCTTCTAAATTCCACATGTAAAAAACATAATATATGTAGTAACAAAATTAAATTTTATAAATTGATTCATATTCGTGTTTTGAAAATATTTAATATGTAATTTTCTTATTTGGCGAGATATATCTTAAAAATAACTTTAAAATTAAAGATATAGTCAAAAAGATCAGAGCTGATTACTACTTTCCGGACATACTATTTGATTATATGAACACTTATGATTCCACTCAAACGTTATGTATACAAAAATTATCTAAAATGGCTTTAGCATCACCATTCGCTTGATTCAATGTTTTACTTATCAGAAACGTAACGCTTAAGCTAATAAATTACAATTGCTATTTATAAAAGTTAATAATTGTGCTATAATTACTTAAATTACATTTTTGAGTGGTTTAGGCATTTACCCGAATGAAACCTGAAAAAAAAACAAAATAATTTATTAAATATGTATTATAGTATAATTTTTCAAGATTTAATATAGGTTATATTATATAAATAAATTGGTTTAACTTAGTTTACAGTTTGTTTCCGATTATTATTATTATTATGATAAAAGTAAGGATCCTATACCAATGGCAGCGTATAAAAAACAAAACGTGAACGTTTGGATAGTGATAAAAGCAAAAAGGGTACAGGTCGGTGGTATAAACATTTAAGCCCGGTATTGTGTTCATTTAGCGGCTAAAGTTTGTATGGAAATTTAGCTGCGAAATTTCGCCGCTAAATATTTAGCGAAAGCGCGGTATTGTGTTTTTAGCGGCTAAAAGTGTATTTAGTTTTCACAGGTAGATGGCAGTTGTTCTTAAATCATATGTTTTATCTTTTCATTTATCTAACCAGGACCTTTATTTCACGCTAAATTTTTGACATTTGAAGCTATACGACAAGAGTGACAAGTGTTGTGGTCTGGATATTTATTAAAAATTAATTGCAGCAGAATTGTCAGGAATATTTCTCCATCCATATCACATAAATCGCACATTTCGGTTAATAAATTTACTTGACTATACTGCAAAACACACAAAATGAACATAAATGTACGACAGCTGATTGTCAAAAGTAGCCACCTATAGCTCAAAACAAAAAACTTAGCTGTCAAAAATTTAGCGTGAAAAGAAGGTCCGCCGCTAAAAATTTAGTCGCTAAATGAACACAATACCGGGCTTTACATTTTACTTGTATATTTAATTATTCAGTTCAATTTTCGGAAAATGCATTGATAACAGTAAATCGCTTAAAATCAGTCCTCTCAGAAACTGATCGCTTACAGTCCCAATAAAATTGTTATATAGGTGATATATTAATATCATATCAATAAAGTGATAGTACATTAAGCGCTTCTTAATAAAAGCAAATCGAATATTTAAAAAATAACAAAATTGCTAAATGACTTAACATTTTAAACTTAGCAACTTAGAATCGTAAAGATCATATCTAAAACTTAATAAGAAAAAACAGTAAAAATATCTGTCAAAAAGAAAGTCAATTTCTGGCTAAGCCAAAAATCGAACTCTTGCTTTGCTCCAGTGGAAACTTTGCTATTATCATTTTCAGTGAACGGTCATATTGTTATGATCGCTGTAACTTTTGTACAAGTTACTTAGTTGCTCTGCTCACATCTAGATGACTTCGACCTTAATGGACGCCATCTAAACTTTTTGGTATTTGCCTTCTACGAATAAAGAGCTAAAGGAAAGGCCCTAACTCGTAAAAGTCGTATATGTGAATGAAGCAAAAAGCTTTTAGGCGAAGTGGAAGAGATGTGGGGGGAATTGTAGATTCGTCAATAAGAATAAGGAACCTGAGCTGTCATTTAATTGGAAATTTATTTTCCGATATCGAAAGTCGTGAAATTGTGCAGTTAAATAGGTTTTGTGAACATAATTACTTGTAAAAAACATTTAAAAAGTGTATGAAACAAACTATATTAAGTTGTGTAGTGCCAAACTGTGGAAATAAATTCCGTTGTCGACTGCCGGGAACATCTTTTTCGCTAAATTTTTTAATGTAAATGTTTAGATAGCTCCATAGTAACACAACAAAAGCAAGTTCTAATGAAGTTTCAGTCAGAAAAGAAGAAAAAATTAAATATTATTATTGTTTACAAGTTGTGTTCTTCTTGCAGTAAGTAGCGTATTTTGGTGCAGAGACGTCGTAAATATTCGGTTTTGAGAGGCCAATAAATTATCAAAATTAATTAATAATTGTTTAAAGCGTTTAAAATAATTTAATTTTTGTTATAGATTCCCAAGAGTAAAATATATAAATGTCATATGGAATTGGTTAAATATTTTTTTAATTCTCAATAAAAAAGAAAATTTGAAAATACTAATTATCCAAAGAATTTAAGAATGAACCCCCACTTGAAAGAAAAAATTGTACTACTGCCATGATGAATATGTGCGTGTGGTGGAAAGTGTTTCAGTATTTGTGTAATGCTTCACGACATTTTGCGTTGAGCCTTTCCTTCAGTTCTTTATTCGTAGTTTGCCTTTCCTTTTCATAATTTGGCTTGCTTTCCTCACATCTAGATGGCTTTCACCTTTTTGGTACTTATTTTTTCCTTCCGTAACTTAGGCTACTTTCCTTAAGAAACATGGCTAGAACTACTTTTCGACAGGCAATTGCATAAAAATTAATTATTGCAAGAATATAATTCAAAATTGCAAAATTTCTGCGGTCGCCATCTAAAATTTATCGAAAACGCGCTCTTATCATGCGCTAAGTTAGCCAGAACGGGACACCAAGCAAATCCGCTCACTCACCGGGCAAATCCGTTGCCTGCCCTTGATTCGCCATGGTGTAAGTGACGCCACCAGAAGGTTCTAGCCAATTTAGATGTTAAACGTATAACCCGACAGAAAACCAATGGATTGCGTGAATAAGAGAATGCGCTTGCGTGGGTAGACAAATCAACGATGACGATGTCAAGTGCGGTGGATAGAGCATTAAGTGCAGTGGTCTAAGGAGTAAGAAACTAAATGGAGTGGCCCTAGCGTATAAAATCCGTGTACATGAGTGTGCCGATTTCTACGATTTTTTTTGCTCTCATTTTTCTTCTCGTGTTTTCACTTGTTTGACATTTTTCTTTAACCGAGTGTTGTAGGTGAAAAAGTGCTAATTTTATGGTCTTGTAAAGTTGAAGTAAGAATTAAATCGATTGCGAAGTTCAAAAATATAAAACTATTCCGTGTTGTTTCAAAATTATTTGAGAAAAGTTCAAGTTTTAAACGATAAGTGACAATGAAGTGTGTAGTGCAATTTTGCAAAAATTCAAGTTATTTAAAACATTTCACAGATAAAGTAGAAAAAATAACTTTCTTTTGTGATAAGAATATTTCAGGCGATGTTAAACACACTATTAACTTGTAAAATACCCACTTTCTGCGTTAAGGTAGACTTTCTTTACCTTTATCTCAGCAGCCATATATTCTTGGGTTACCACTTTCAAAGGCGGTGGTGTAATTAAATTTTGGAAGGAGTTAGTAGATGAAAACTTTATTATTAAAGTGTTTACTTTGCAAATCAGTTAATTAGTTAAATTTCTAATATACTAATATATACCAATATACTAATGTGATGAAAAACCGTAATAAAAATTAAAAATTTTAGTGAATAAGCCGCTTTTCAATTGTAGTTTTAAACGGATTTCTCCAGAAGTTTAAAAATGGCACCAAAACACCCCCATATAAAGATTTTTTCTTCAGCCTGCCCTGTGCTATTTTGCTTGTGTGCGTGTAAACTCACACATTTCAGGCATAGGCTACGGAATTCTCTGCTGTTGGGCTACTCCATTTAATTACTTACTCGTAGGTTTTGGTAGAGGGCAGACGTGCTTAGAAAAATGCTTGATTGCGGTGTGCATAATGGAAGTTGAGTATAACTTTCTTAGTGATGTAAAAGTACATTCTTAATTTTCTCGTAAAGGCGATTGCAGCGTAAATTCCTTTTAGAATAAAATTACATCAGGAACAATTATTATATCTTGGTAAGAAGAACCACAAACTTGGCAATTGTACCTGAAATCCTTTTGGATTGGAATTGTATCTGGAACCAAATTAGCAAATCTTGGTAAAAGAGTACCGGCGAGATAAATTGGAGGCGGATGAAATCCATCAGGAGAAATGTGAATAATCCTTTTTTTAAGCAAGATCCGCCTCGCAAAACGTGAAAACATATGGGTTTTACTGGACAGATGTTGAATGTCGTAACCTGTTCATATTAATAACATTCACAATTGTTGCGAAAACTAAGAGTATGGGCCCATTCATGGTTGCTGGAGAATGGACGAACGAGTTGAAGCCTTCTAGGATACGGTGATCCTGATCTGGATATTCTTAAGTGCTAGTTACACCTCCAAGTGGTAGCAACCGGGCAATGCATCCTAGAATGTATCCAAGTAACTAATGCGGGAGGAGATATACTCTTGAAAAAATGCCCCTAACTCCAAGGGAGTCTGCAGTGTCATCGTCCCCTCTGCAGGACCCAGGGGTAATTGGATCGCGAATGGCGTTTCCTCGGGCGCTTCTGTGGGAGTGGAGGTGGATTGTATGGGAGACCCCAACTGGTTGGCTATACCCACGGTACCCACAACACAACAGTATCGGCTTTGGGAAAATTACCTTACGAAGGAACTGTGTCGGCTATGGAGGCTGGCTCGCCCCCGCCGGCTGAAACTGCTGTAGCAGTCCTGGAAGAGGGTGCCGTTGGCATAATAATAACTAGCACTTCCTCAGGTGCGACGGTGCAGAGAAGGGAGACTCTAACGAATTGGCTATCTCCGCGATACGCACATCAGTAGAAGATGCAGATCTGCCTTTCGAAGGGTTAGCTGGCTTAGGACTTAATCGTTACGGCCTGGAACCCTCCAATGCCGTAGGCAGAGAAGGGGTGAAGGTTGTAATTAACGCGTGGACCAAGAAGTCGCACTGGAGACGGTGGGAAAACATGGATTTATGCAGATCTGCCTTCCGTAGGGTTAGCTGCGGTTAATCCGGAGGGGGTTCCTTGTCCTAGCTCAGGACTAAAGCGTTACGGCCTGGACATTACGGTCTACGACATTGAAGGGGTGAAAGTTGTAACTAACTGGAGACGGTAGGAAAACATGGATTTATGCTGACAGGCTAGGATTCTAGCAGTGACCCAGGAAACCGAGGTAAGTGGCGACAGTGGGATAACTGGATACTCAGTTGCCCCCACTAAGGGAGACTGGGAGGAAACGAAAAGGGACCCGGTTATGTGGTCTGTTTCGGGTAATCCACAGAGAGAGAAAAAAACGCCATTCATAAACGCAGGTTTGCGCATCATCTGAAAAACGGTTGCCTACAGATTTTATTTTTTGTCTTAAAGAAAATACAGACGAGATTATGAAAATTTTGCCAAACAGGGAATTCGGAACGTAAATTTAAATAAAAATATTGGTTTTGTTTTAAAAAAGTAATATGATACCGTGAATACGTGCCGAGGCAGAAACTCTGCTGCCGCGGCTCCTGTCACAAAGGAAAAAAGGAAACCCTTCGGATTTTGAGAGATTACAATACCAGGTTTTTTTGAACTTTACTGGAATTTAGAAAAATAACATTTTTACGAAGTGAAACTTCAAACAAAAACTCTGGGACAATGAAATATTCCATTTTTTCTTTTTAGTGATTATAATACCAGTAATTTGAGAATGACCTGGATAAAGGGCAACGTTATCAAAATAGAACAGTGATTACAAGTGTTAATGTCCTCATATTACCGAAGATAGAATTAACATGCCAAGGGGCAGATTTTTTGGTAAGGACTAACTATATTTTCAGAGATTACTAAGCTTTATTGAAATTTAGAAAAGAATAAATTATACAAAACAGGTCAAAGGTTGCAGTGTGATTTCTTTGTTTTGAAGCGGAAGCACAATAAAATAGACAAAAGGATCCTAATCATGGAAGCAGTGAACGCAAAAATTGCGGAGTTTTTTTTTTTTGGAAAGTGGAAAACTGATGAAATGAGATTTTTGTGGGAACGAAGATTAAAGAAGGCACAACTGTGTAATAGCCTTCCTCCTTTTCATGCCCGAATTATTTCTAGCGAGCGGAATTTTTTGTATTGTAAAAAATATGCTATTAGGGATCTAGGCATCAATTAAATAATAACCGTTATGTTTGTTACACTGCCGTCCTTTTTTTAAAAGACAAACTTCAAAGAATAAAGTTAGAAAGCTTTTAATATACTCCGATCACGTACTAACGATTTAAGAGCTCTTCAAGTTAAAGTTGCTTACACGCAACATTGGGAATGAAAGGGATATATATATATATATATTAGGGTGGGTCAATTTGTATGGGCGAAAAAAAAAAGTGACAAATCGTACCCCCAAGGTGTATTCTATGGGTTATTTTAAGCTACTTTGCTGAAGAAACCATGCGTCGAAATTGAATTTGGAGCCTCCGTAATTTAAAACATAGCCATTTTCCTGAGCTACTCCGGTTAATTTATCAATATTTAGCAAAAAATTATGTAGAATTAAGATAAAAAGCATTACAATGTTCAGCAATGTTGCGTAGAATTAAAAATTAATGGGGGTCCCCGAACAACCCAACCCCGCTCCCCCTTCACGACATCCTAGGCGGTCTAGGAATTTTGGTTAGACGTCGTTTAATTATTGCAGCGCTCCCTTTTCAGATTTTTTATTCATGGCGCAGCTTCTTAAAATAGCTATTATTTAAATTACGGAGGCTCGAAACCCAGGGTACATT
Source organism: Leptarthrus brevirostris (assembly GCA_964036015.1). NCBI lineage: Eukaryota > Metazoa > Arthropoda > Insecta > Diptera > Asilidae > Leptarthrus > Leptarthrus brevirostris. The sequence continues at coordinate 110,147,240 of OZ038371.1, forward strand.
CATTAATGCAAGTTTGCGCATATTTGCTTTTGCATAAAGTTCATTAAAGCAAGAAATCAAAACATGCGTTTGCACAAGGTTCATTAATTCAAACGTGCGAAGCAAATGAGCGCAAGTTCTGCATACATTTTTAACTGCGTGCGGCTCTTATGTTTAAGAAGAAGAATGAAATTTTAGGAAAGCCAACGCCGGTTCTGCTTTTATTTACTAGTATTTAGTTCATATTAAAATGGGTACTGTAATTTAACTAATTGTAGAAATAATTAACACCATTTGTAATTATGGCCAAAGAAGTTCATTAATGCATGCATGCATACAGGCGCAAAATGGCTTGTTGCAAATGTCACGAAAGCAAATTTCTTGTATTTGCGCATATTTACGCACGCAAATATGCATTAACGAAAGCACCCCCAATTTCGACCTATAGTTTCTTCAGCAAAGTTGCTTAAAATCACTCGTAGAATACGCCTGGGGGGTACGATTTGACACCAAAAATATTGATATATATATACTATATATATAAACGGCTCATATACAGGGTTTTTCAGATCTGACGTGCCAAAATGAGTGGGGTGATAGATCTCAACTAGACAAACAAAAAATTGTATGGGGGAGGCTATCTGAACCTTTTGGGAGTTACAGTATCAGTTTTTCATGGTATGCACATTACTCTTTTATTTTTATCTCTTGATCTACCCAAGACAGCGACATCAAATAAACGCTAAAAAACAACTATCCTAATGAACTTTCCAAAAATATCAACACTACTGATCGAATTCCTACCATTGCACGTACAGTCACTTCCAAAAGTGAAAAACATTGTTTGCGATTTTCTGAAATCAAATTCCAAATTTCCCAAATTCATGTTATTAGTACACCTCTCTTTTATTTTAATTGGATTGCCCATCTTATTATTAGGTGCAATATGACAAGGTAGACACAGGATTAGAAAAACCGCATTCTTAGAACACCCTGAGTACCTAATTATTTTATTGCACTTTAGGTAGAAAATTCTTTAAAAAAACAAAATTTTTAAGATAAAAGGTCGAACATGTTTGTTTTGCGTTAACAGGTTATTAATTTTAATTATTGCTACTAAAAAGTTATAAAAATGTTAGTGTAATTTTGCTTTATTGCCGATATTAGCTTGTGTTAGCCAGAATTCACACCCTTGTATCCTGGCGTTCTCTTACTCGTACCTGATGAAACTTTTGCTATAAAAAAGGGTCAGTCAGCAAGAATACCTCTCATTCTTGAAAAACAAATCAATAAGTATTTGTGTTTTTAAGCAAAAATTATTAAAAAATGGTAGACTTTACTTTTGAGGAAGACGCGAATATTCTTTACATTTATGGTGTAGTAGACGGAAAAGAGAGAGCGGCTGTACGGGAATATCAAAGAAGATCCCCTAAGCGGCGACTATTCCCAAACAGGGGCATTTACACGGACTTTCCAAAGGTTAAGAGAAACAGGAACGACATGGAGACACGACCCGAAACTTCGGGAACTTCTGCGAAGTCGAGCAGCAAATAATGACCATCGTGAGGCAAAACCCTGAGACGAGCACGAAACGAGTCGCAAGGCGATTAGGAGTATCGTCATCTAAGGTTTGGAGAGTTATTCATCAAGGGGGCTTACGTCCATATCATCATCACCCAGTCCAAGGACTACTAGAAGATTCCGAGAGAAGACTGGAATTTAGCACTTGGCTTCTGGAACGCGACTTTGACAACAGGGCGTTTCTGGACCGAATTCTGTGGACAGATAAATGTCAATTCACCAGGGATAGTATCAGGAACTTTCATAACCTCCATACCTTGTCGAACACTAACCCACAGAGGGCACAGGTTACCTTATTTAAGCAGAGATTTAGTGTCAATGTTTGGGCTGGTATCATCGGCAACCATTTGGTATGATCATTCATTTTGCCGCAAGTGCTTAATAGTGAAATTTATGCGGACTTTTTGGACAATACACTGCCAGATCTAATAGGGGAGAAACCTATGGATAATCTTAGGAGAATGTTTCACCAACACGATGGAGTACCAGTGCATACGGCTAACATTGTGAAGGCAATACTAAGTCAAAAATTTGAAAACCGCTGGATTGGACAAGGTGCACCGATTCCTGGGCCTGCTAGATCTCCAGACCTTACTCCGTTAGACTTTTTCTTATGTGGAACAATGAAGGAAGTTTATTCAAGCCCAGTTAACAATAATAATAACTTTGGATGCATGTCAACAATCTCCTTCTTAGTCCCTGTTTAAGGCGTATTGCAGCCAGCCTCTCCCGTATTTTCGTTACTGCATTCCCAATTCTGCTAACTAAATCCTCCCTAATCGTAACAGAACTTGAATAAACTTCATCCTTCATTGTTCCCCATAAGAAAAAGTCCAATGGGGTAAGGTCTGGAGATCTAGCAGGCCAAGGAATCGGTGCAACTCGTCCAATCCAGCGGTTAGGAAATTTTTCACTTAGTATTGCCTTCACAATGTTAACAAAATGCGCTGGTGCTCCATCGTGTTGGTAAAACATGTCCGTTCGATTATGCACAGAGATCTGTTCTATTAGATCCGGCAGTGTATTTTCCAAAAAGTTGCACAAATGTGAATGTTGAGCACTTGGGGGCGAAATGAATGGTCTTACCAAATGGTTGCCGATGATACCAGCCCAAACATTGACACTGAACCTCTGCTGGTGATGGAAGTTCGTGACACTGAATCTCTGCTGGTTATGGAAGTTCGTGATACCATCCCAAAACAAACATTTTGGACCCTTTATCTTAAAAATTTTGTTTATTTAAAGAATTTCCTACCTAAAGTGCAATAAAATAATTAGAGAGTCAGGGATTTCTAAGGGTGCGGTTTTTCTAATCCTTTGTTTACGTTGCCATGTTGCACCTCTTTGGAAAGATAATAAGGTGGGCAATCCAATAAAATTAAAAAAGAGGTGTGATAATTACATGAATTATGGTGAAAATTTGGGAAAATACCGAATTTTAGGTAATCGCAAAACATTTTTTCACTTTTGGAAGTGACTGTACCTTCAGTGGAGTTAGATCAACATTGTTGCCAATTTTGGAAAGGTCATTGTGATAGTAGTTTAGCGTGTGGTTGATGTCGCTGTGTTGGGTAGATCAAAAGATAAAAAAACAATGTATACCTATCTAAACCAGTAGGTACATATGTTTAAATAACTGCAACAAATCGCTAAGGTCTACATTCATTGCACCCTTAATAAATCGTGTATTAAATTTTTATAAATAATGCGAATTTTTACTCATAAATCAAAAAGGGTATCTTTGTTTGTAACCTTATTGGTAGTTTTAGTAAAATATAGTTAAAAAAAAGGATAATTGACTTATAACTATATATATAATATATATATATATATATATATATATATATATATATATATATATCAGTGATGGGCATTATTCGAATAAATTTTCAATCAAATAACGATTTTTTTTTTTTAAATCGAATAAAAAATTATTCGAATAAATTTTTATTCGATTTTCAATTTATTTTAAGTTATTCGCAAATAATTATTTGTTATTTGGTGCTCCTTAAACCAATTTCAAATAATTATTTGTTATTCGATCGTTCGTTATTCGATAACCAAATAATTATTCGTTATTCGATGACTTTTCGCAAATAATTATCTGTTATTTGGTGCTCTTTATTCGAATTTCAAATAATTATTTGCTATTCGATTATTAAATAATTATTCGATAGTTCATGTCTCTTTATGAAATAATTATTTGTTGTTGGTGTCACTGTTGTTACTGTTCATGCTGTTATTTTTGTTTTTATTAATATAAAAGCTTTCCCATGCATCTAACTCCTTTGAATTTGTAACAGATTTTTCGAGTTTAAGTGTGTCTGCACTTATATTAAAATGATTATGTTCAATCATGTGCTGTGCTACCGACGATCTTGCTGATTTAACGCATGTTTTATGTGTTCTTTATATCTTACACTGATTGCCAGTCTAGTTTATCCTATATATTTTAGATTACAATCGTTGTATTTTATACTATAAATTCCAGCCTTTTGGATATCCTCAATTTTGTCCTTAGTGTTACCTAATTTATCTATTAATCGTCCATTATTTGCGAATACTGAATCTAAATTCAGTTTCAAGGATATATTTTCTTTAATTTCCATTTCAAATTAGCACATAAAAAAGTTAGCTAAAAAATATAGCCCTCAACTTGTTTAAAATATTTTGACCTAAATTGGAATTGGTTATGACACATACATAACTTTAAGGTATCCACATACACATTAACAAAGATACTAATATTTCGTCAGGTTCTAAATTGATAATTTTTAATTTTTTAACAACTTCCCACGAGTTTCTCACAAACAGACCTACTGAGGGTGTTAGTCCTCTGAACTCTTGCACTAGCCATTTTGCTATATTTAGTGAGAGCGCCACTACATTCGAACATATTATCCTCATATTATCACCAGACTTATGGATTTTCGGCAGACCGTATACACGCGGAATCTTAGGATTCGTTAGCACAAGTTTCCATTTTGGGATATCGAGAACCCCGTTTATTTTCTTAGCCATTTGATTTGCTTCCCGAATTATTTTCGGCAGTGAGGTCTTTTTTAACTCCACAAAATTATTTTCACTCATGGCCTTAACCATGCATTTATCATATTCAGAATGACCATATCGAGATATTCGAGTATTACTATAGCAATTTCTTTATCTGCCTTTAAGTAATAAACATGTTTTTTCTTAAGTGAAGCGATGATATTTTGTTCGGCTTGATTTTAAAAATATTTATTGTTTGCCTCTTTATTATTCTCTATAAAATCTCTGACATTTATTTATAAATATAATTTCTATAATTCCAAAATAAACTAATAACTAGGCCCTGTTTGAACTTAGTCCTACAATAGACCCAAAGTAGTCTTGTGCCAAATTTCATTTCAATCGGTTAAGAGATACAGTTTCATATTTGACTAAACGAAACGCCTCTGAAATGTGTATATTTTTTCAAAATCTATCTAAAAAGCTATAAATTAGTCTAAGTGCAGATTAAAAAATAATATTTCGTTTTCACAATTCGATTATAGTAAAATATCAACTTTGATGTTTTCGAGGGGGTATTTTTCTAGTTCAGACGTAACTTACTAAGAATTGAAGATTTTAAAGTTTGTACTTATACCTAATCTCTGTAATCTCTTATATGTACTTGACCAACTTTCTGCTATTTCTGTCGAAGTGAAGACATTTCAAAGATTTACATTTAAGCATGTCGTTATCTATAAAAATCAGCCGGTTTAAATTGGCTTCCATCCACTATAAATTCTAGTCCTTCTGCGCGTCATCCGTACAAAATCCTCACCAATTTGTCATTCAAATCTTTCCATAAAATTCAATTACCCTCAAGCAGAGCATCGTTCAGGAAGTTATCTCTACAAAGATCATGGAGTCTGTCTGAAGATTTGTCAAACTATCTGCTCTCCACGTTATGGAAAGTGACTGCCTTAGTGCCTTTTCGTCGGGAATGTAGCTATCTGTAAGTATCTGAAATCACCAAATATACATTTAGCTTGAATGAGGTGCCAGTCTCTCTACTCAGGATGCCATTGTTCTATTCCATTTTATTTTATCGCAACGGAACTTCATGGCCTATTATAATCTGATGACGGAGATGATACGCGAAAACGACAGTATGTTATAGGGCAGAATAAAAACTACTCACAGTTAAAATTGCTTCGCGTGAGATCCGGATAATACTTTGGTTAAGAAAATCGTTTGCAGAAAAAGTTTACCTTCACATAGATTTCAGTCATAGTTTGAGTAAAAGGTTTTACTACTGAAAATAGATGACATTAATCATCTAAAATATGAAAAAAACAAAAGTCTTTTATATCAAAGATAAGTATTTCAGCTTAACAGATAAAGTGAATGATGGTTTCTTATGTATACATTTTTCCAGAATATGAATTATTTTCGCAAACTTTATGATATAATGTGAGAACTAATGATAGCTGAAAATATGAATTAAGATTAAATGTTTCTAACTCTATAAAACGCCTATAAACAGATATGACATGGTAGCGGTTATATTTTAAGTAGAGTTAGAATTCCACCGAATTAATATATATAATATTGACAATATATAACTTGTTAAATTTGGGGTATTAAGTAGATTCATATTATCAGAAATGTGTGTTTTATATACCTAAAAATTTAAAAACTATGTCAAATTTAAAAACCTTGTCTGAATGTAATCCCTGTGACATATTATGTTGCCGCGTTTAAAATATCTGTAAAAATAATTTTCTTTCATATTCGTCTTGTTACGCTTTCTACTTTAATAAGTACCTTTAAAACCCAATAACACAGGAACAAGCGAACCTCCCTTATTTACCACATTTTCACAATAACCATCACTCTCCACAGAAAAATATCTTTCAGTTCCTTTAGTCGCCGTAGTACCCAGAGTAACTTTGGTGATACTATCGACCCTAATTGAATGTTGTTAGACAGGATATCAAAGAAATAAAAATTCACAGACTACTTCTCTTTGCAGATAATTTTCTTTTTGGTATTTATCCTTTTTTTTAATGTACGTACTTATCTTTCTCTAGATACACAATATTGACTACATTTCCGTTCTGTTATAAACATGTATAAATATGCGTAATTTGATGTAATCTTATTTTCGATGTTAGGAGTTAGTTTTGTAACGCTCATTAAGGTATAAACAAATTATTTACTTCATATGATTACAAATTAATTCTACATACTTTAAAATTTAAAAGGGCAAAAATTGAGCTTACTTAAATCAACCAAATCATATTTGTCAATTTAGCCTGTATTAAATAACAGAACATCAACACTACCCAGGTTTAAGGACAGCCCATTACTTTAACCTCTTCGTTGAATTAAACTTCAGAGTAAATAAGCAACCATTTTACTTTACTCTGCTATTTGTCCAGGACTTGAGCCCTTGACTTTCATCAAAGAAACTTAGTTTCGTCGAAGCTCGTTAGATAGATATTTTCATTTCTTACAATACTTCTTTTTATTTACATTCGAGAAACTAGGAAATATTTGCGAAATACTAGATTTATCAGTCACTTCCGGGTCAAAAAGTGCGAACTTTGGTACTGCATTGTTCAATAATTACAAACAAATTCGTATCGAAGCATTATGCCCTATAGTTAAAATGAAAAAAAAATCGTTAAAAACTCCATACCACCCCTACCACATGACGCATAGATGAACTTTGATCCACGATAACTTTTAGTCTAATTGACCTAGAGATGTTGTTGAGTACTCATTTTTGGATAATTTCTTTATCTACATTCCAACATTCCTTATTTTTAGCTTGGATAAAAAATAAACAATTCATTTAGTAAAAACAAAACGGGGTGGATTTTCAAGATGGCGGCTATTTCCAACCCCGACAACTTGACTATTAAAGGCAAATTAGTCTTTCATCCTTCATACTCAAAGTGCTAGACGGAAAGTCATGAAGGCTGAGGGGGATCCGGATAATTCGTCGTAAACAGTTCATCGTAAAACAATTCATGTAACACAGTTGATCGTAAAAGCAATTCATCGTAAATTAATTCACCGTAAACCAATTCACAGTACACGGATCCGAACTGTGGCAGGAGGAGGGGGCGGGGAGGGGAGCAGGGAGGGGAATGGACAGGGGGCGCGGGGAGGGGGAGAGTAAACTAAAAGCCTGAAAAATACACCCCTTCCTCCCAGAAAGTCAAATAAAAATTTGACGGAACGTGTTGGGTACACGGAGTACACGGATCCGCGTACTGCGAATTGGTTTACGATGAACTAAGTTACGACGAATTGCTCTTACGATGAATTGTTTTACGACGAATTGTTTACGACGAATTGTCCGTATATCAGGCTGAGGAGGAGGGCTCAATTGTGAGGAGAGCAACATTCACGGGAACACCACAGGGGAGGGGGTGCTACTATCATTCCTGTGGTTAGTGGTTACGGATCAAATCTTGTAGATACTAGAGAAGTAAGGTTTCAAACTTTCTGCATATGCATATTTGTCAAACAACAGCGAGAGGCTCGAGTTTGTGTTTAGAAAGCTGCAAAAATGGGCCTCGAACAGTGGATTGAGCTTTAACCCCTCAAAGACGGGGCTTGTTCTTTTCACAACTACTAACATCACAATCAAGTCGATGACATGTAAATATAATATAAATATAAGCAATAATTTCACCTCTCTTCTGTGTAAGCGTTTTTTAGACTAGTACCTTAAATTTATAATATAATCTTAGTAAGTCTACTGAGTATTACATTTTCGCAATAATACGAAAACCAATTTAAGTAAAATATGTTATTTTCTATACAGTCAATTATTGTATTTATCGCATATACGCTGCAAATTGGTAATTAAAATGGTTGTTCACATTCTAATCGCTGTTCTTAAAAAATAAACTATAAAGCGACATTTCCAGACGCACAAAACTCCGGATCTTTGAATCGAACGTAAAATCTGTCCTTATTTACACTGCCAAATATCATCTAAGCTACAAGCCTATGACAACTGATGTGCCCGATGCACATTTAACATCCACTGGACGTAAGTCATTACCAACCAAGACCGACCCAGACTTACAGTCCAAGACATGATAGACAGAAAGAGGAAATGGATACGCCACACACTGAGAAAAGAGCCAAACAGCATGGCTCAATAGGTTCTAAATTTTAACCTGCAAGGGACCCAAGAAAGAATCCGAATTAGTCAACCACGCAATACATTTAGAAGATCCCTACAGAAGAAAAGTACCCAGATAAAAGAAAATCGTGACAGCAGTTGAAAGGACTGACGCAGAAAGGAACCAGAGAGATAAAGCGATTAATTGTATATTTGCAAATTCTAATATAAAAATGAGGCTAAACGTGCATTTTCTTTCTGTCGCTCTTGTTTCTGTAACCTCTTGTGTGGCATGGCGCAGAAGAAATTTACCCGATTTGAGACAACGACTGCAGGTGGGCCTACAATTTTTTCAATTTTTTCAATTTTTTGCAACATCAACTGGTCTTTTTACTCTAATCTGTTGAAAGCAAAAAACAACAATGAGTCGCCGCCGGTGGAATTAGAACTTGGGACCTCCGGTATGGAAGGCTCACATACTCCATCGACGACGTCGAAGATGGATTTACAATATAGAATTTTCTATATCACCTAAGAGTTCTCTGTTGAGATACATATCTCTCTTCTGCAGACTTTTGGATTGAGTTTATCAAGCAATCGTAAACCCGCTACGAGAGTGCTCAGCACAGAGCTCTCTGTTTTCGAATAAAGTTTTTGTCTCTATGGAAGAGTTTGTTATTCAGCCAGTTCATCGGGTGCTATTTTCTTACGCTAACTTTAAGTTAATGAAATTTCCAATTAGTTTATAAGTTTACGAGCTTGACAAAGGTTCTGGACAATTTTATATGCACCTTATGAGAGAAAAGAATGTAGTATAAATGCAAACTTATGTAGAGGCTAAATAACCTGACTAATGTATACGAAATATGGTTTATACTTATGGAACTTTGTAAGATTTTAAAAGACATAAGAAGTAGAAAATGATATTATGATTGGATTATAAAAATTTAAACAATAATATTCTACTACGCATATCCAAAAATAAAACTACGGACCAAGTGCAACTTAGACTTGCACAATTAGTGTTCCGTAAAGGGGAGAGAAGACGTCACGCTTAAATTCCTCGGCAAGGTGGATAACTGCATGTGTGAGGTAAAGAGTATTTATTTAAGTTGCTAAGTTTGCGGTAATTAGCAAGCAACAGGTCCTAAGCTAGAAACACATGTTTCGGATACAAATTTATTTAGAAGGTAAATCGAAACGTGGAAGACACTCAGTATCACCTGAAACACCGCCAGAAGGAAGCAAACGATTTCAAAAAACACCGTCAATATCAGCCTCCGGATACAAAAAAAAGTTACCGAACGAACAAGCGCGGTCTCGTAGAAATTGAAATGCTTAGATTCCTTGGACGTTGATTTTTTTTTTGCCTTGTCGACTTTTGTAAAATGCAAGGAATGTAATAAGCACATTACATTTCGAAACCTTTGAGAAAGGACTCTGTTTTACATTGTGATTGTAAACGTTGTTATAAATTCGTGTGTTCATTACGAAAAAGGAAATTTAATTTTGTGATGAGACTTACTGGTGTTGGAATAAGAGGATTGAACTTTTTTTTTGGTACCCATCTGAACTTTGCTAAAGATTTTGGAGGTCATGGATGTCAAATTGGCCCTGCATGCATATTATTATACTTGCAAACGCGACGAAGAGCACATACGTTATGCCGAGACACAAAATCGGTAAGCGATCAGAGGCACTCGAAAAGCCAAAAAAGCAATTTGCGGATGAAGAGGAGGTCTATGAGGTCGCTTATTATCAAAATCAGAACAACCTTAAATCAAGGTTTATTTGGTTTCGGAAAATGTTTTTAAATGACAGCTATCATTCATGAACTAGGAAGATATGATGATGTGCGCGACGTGTAGTGCTTACTGCCAGTAACCACAGCAGGTAAGCACGCCCAGAGATGAGACATGGTGCTTGCTTGGAGATGAGACATGATGCTTGCTTACTGGCAGTAACCAAATTATTGTACGTACTGTGAATGAATGATTTTGTGCTTCCATGGTTTCCAAATTAAAATTTCTTACTCAATCGAAACTAGTTCAAAGCCGTGCGTTAAATCAACGCAAAAAATTAAATCTATAAGCTTTTATTTTAATTTGTTTGTTTAAATTAATAATAATATTTAAATTAATTTAAATATTACCACTGCATGAACAAATTTCTTATGTGTAGTACACAAGACATGATCCGACAGGTGTGGGCACTCATGCGGACTTCAACCAGCGGATGTACATGCCACCTCACCTCAACGCACTGAGTAAGTAGAATCATATTTTTATATATTTGATTCTACTTACTACTCTTAAGTAGACATTAATTAATTTTTCAAGTAAGCTTTAGCATGCTTACTACGTACATATGTATAAACTACCTTACTCCCTACCGCTTTTCTAATTTTACGACACAATTAACTTATCAACACTAACAGTTAGCAGGAATTGACAAACCCCGCTTGAAGGCAGATTCCTTCTTGAGCCCCTGTCAGATGTCACCTTACCAAGGAATACCAAAGTTTTACTTCCATTTTGGTGTCCAGCTCCTACGTTCAGGGGACGAATGATTACTGGTCGCCAAGTTATTCATGCAGAATTTATTAATGGCGAAAAATTTAACATTAAAATTTAATCAGACATAAAAGTTGTCAACGCAAATTTAGCCAACAAAATGCTTCATTCTCTCCAGCACTTCCCGTCCAGCATGCTTTGATTGAATTATTTAAAAATGTTCACGACAAACTGAAGAAAAAGTTTTCTCTGCTCCTGTAAATGTCACACTTTGGCAGTTTTTCCCCCCAAGTACTTTTAACAGAAAATGAAGGAATCTTTTGCCCGAACTTTAGCCACACAATTCCCGAGCTTTATATCATTTATGGGTGCAGAAATGTAGCCTGTGGGTGGTGTGCACGCCGCAAGAACGCTATTCAGCGCGAACGGCGCTGCTCCAGAATTGAATGACTTAACTAGTGCCACGGGATTGTGTCACCCTGATCTCTGCGAGGTAGCATGGCGACAGGAGGCTGATGTTCCCAACGTGTCAAGTGTAACCGCATTATATTTAAATGAAAAATGAAATGCCTCAGATGCCTTTATACATAATACATATAAGATATAATGAAGTTGTAGAATTTTGACACGTAGACCCTAGGCAGAAGCCACTGAGCGCGGCAAATTATTTTTTTTAGCAATTCGTCAAACAGCGAATATGCTACGGTAATACAATCATCGTATAGATGCATGTCACCTTAGCCGATTCGGTTTAAAGAAAGGGGGGGGGGGGCGCAATGTTGAGAGATAATAAAAAGGCGTTCACCAAAGAAACTTGTAGATTTCACCACATTGAACTTATTTGAAGAAGGTGAACCTTTCAATTTCAAAGTTAAAAGAGCACTTTTCGTCATCTCTTGTGGAAAAATATTTGATAAAAGTTCGACAAGCTTTCATATGAGGCCAACTGTGTTTTAATATTGACACGTGGTATTCTCCCCTAAATTAAATATTAAAAAAAAACCAGGATGAAAGTGAATGATTGAATAGCTCTGTGTAACGAAACAAACGCCAATTGCCTTTTACAAAGAAATGTTTGCTCCTTTGTTTGGTTTCCACGCAACAAGTGGTTGCGTGCCATGAGCAAATAATTCTGGTAATAAAGCGTCTGAAATCCTGCAGTGAAATAAAGACTTATAAATTGACCTTGGAAACAAAAGAGAAGAGGGAAGCGTCTTTGGGGAAAGGCAAGAAAGGTTTAGTAGGAAATACGTTATGTTATATGAACAATATGAAAACACCGCTAATAATGAAAGGTTCGATACCCGCATAAATAGTATTAAAAATTAAAATTTTATAAATTTTAATTAGTAAAATCATCCAATAAAATTATATATAAAGTGCACCCCCCACCTCTCTTATTAATTTTATATAATAATGATGTATTTTTACATAAAGGGGTCGAACTCAGTTCATAGAAGGATAAAAGGACTGCGAAGTGGATGAAAAGTGATTTCCGAAAGGATGATAACTCAACTCTCAATTAAAATACCCGCTAACTTACTCTCCGTTTCTTTAAGTTCAATCAGTAACCTGTGTAGGTTAGCGTTTATTTTTAAAGGGGGCGGGGCCATACATCTGAGTTAAAACACTGAAATTAGAATAAAAGCAAGTCAGTATGGGGTTAGTTTCAGCAGAGGTTTGGGCACGACAATATTTTAAACGCTTCAACTAAATGTAAAAAAGAGATGAGTCAAAGATTTGTTGATAAATATATTAATTATTGGATTAATAATAAAGAATTGGATTAAGAGGCCTGTCTGAAGGTAGGTTCACATGTGTCATCAGGGCCGCCGACAGGGGGGGGGGGGGGGGGGGTGGCGAAGGGGGTAAACCCCCGGGCCCGGGCTTTGAAAGGAACCCCGTCATCTAAGTCATCAACAGAAAATTTTTTCCATTTTAATTATTTATATAAAAAAATGTTTCACGATCGAAAAAGTGTACTATACTAGACAGATTTTAAATTGAAAGTCAATCATTCGATTGTATATGGGCCCGTAAACGCTAAGTGCCGGGCCAGAGATTCCTTTCGCAGGGGGCCCGTATGTGGTACCCCCCGGGCCCGAATTTTGTCTCTACGGGCCTGTGTGCCATATTGCTCGTCTGATCTGTACGCGACAGTGGAAGAGAGACACTTCTTGACTTTTGGACTTGCAAGCAAGAGCTTTATCTGTGTCGTGTGAACAAATTCCCAGCAATTTTTTTCTCTGCGACAATTATTACCAAAGTTAGAATTCCTGCTACTGTTAAAAATTAATGTCTCCCAATAAGTGCAGTGATAAACATGTACAACGAGAAAAAGCACTTGGACCCTTGATGAGGTGAACGACTTGCACTCGATAACTGAGGTTGAATTAAATTCGCGTTTATCAGATATATGAAAGAAAATGTTCCGAAATAGAATTGCTAAAATGAGGAACTTCAATCAATTGCAGAAAAATTCAAAATCACAGCGAAAGATGTACAAAGGAAACTTCAGAATCTTTTGATTCTGTAATTAATTCTCATGGGAACTCGACAGAAATCAACCGTGAATGCATGTGAGGATAATTAAACAACGAAATTTTTACGATCCTTTTTGGGGCTTTATGTTTAAGCCATCCAAAACGCCCCTTAAAAAACATCCAACCTATTTCAGTCGTTGGGGTGAATATTCCCAATTCGCCCCTTCTAAATATCTTGTGTATTGAGCAATCTTAGTTGGACTGGACCGATCATGTTTTCAATTGCGAAAATTTTCATAAACTGCTTTGTTTTTTTACAGAGATGCAAGTTGTCGGTGAAATAAGTGATAACGCTGTCTCGAATCGGGTGCGCCGCTTTTTCGAATCAGGGGACCTAGAGAGAAAAGAAATACTTTAATATAAAACTTATTAGTGACTCTACATTCTCCAGGAGCATTGACTCGCTGGAGCATGAACGAAATGTCGGTTGGGGTTCACTCTTCTATCGCTATTTCCACGGCAATTGTTCTAACGAAATTGCTAGCCGGATTCTTTGTAGACACAACACTACGCGCGATAAAAGAGCTTCAAGTGGTTATTGTGAGCCTAAATGAGCAATCCCTTGCCCCACTTGCCGAACGCAATGGCATTATTTGCTATGGCTTCAGCTCCATCAGCCTGAAGGTCTACAAAAAAAGACCTGAAGGAGCTTAGTAACACAGTAACGAAGAAGGAGGAACAAGAAACATCGACCTCCACAAGAACAGAGTGCAACGACACTTTTTGTCGTTCGTTTTGTTGTTCACCAGATGATGATGATGTGCAATTCAACTCCAAAATCACCCAAACACAGTAATGTTAAAGGTAGTCCAAGTTAAACTTCACCACTCGAAGGCGGCGTCTGCGGCTCTTCTCCTTCGTCTAGCACAGAAATGAGAAGAGCTCATCCTTGTCCGAAAACCTTGGCTCGTGAGGGACAAGGTTTGCGAACTCAACCTGAAGGGGATAAGCTCCTCTACATACAAGGTACTGATACTAATTCCCTTATCCTTCCTGAGTTCAGTGATAAGGGCATCGTAACAGCCACACTCGAGCTTAAAGCCCACAATATTTGACTAATCTCCAGCTATATGGCGCACGATGACGTGGATATCCCTGGTTCGACACTTAGGAATGCGGTAAGACAAAAAGAGTGGACGCAAACGCACACCACACAATCTGGGGCAGTTCGGACTTCAATAAAAAAGGTGACTTACTTTTTGATTTTGTTCTTGGAAGTAACCTCCAGATTTGTAACGTGGGTGTGGAACCCACCTTTACTAACTCAATTAGGCAGGAAGTCCCGGACATTACGCTAGCCTCGGAACAATCCACCCACTTTATAACAGAGTGGAAGGTATCTAAGGAACCACACTTTTCTGACCACGCCTACATTGAATTTGGGATAACGCTCCATCAATAGGTACGTTTACCTTATAAAAACATGTTTAGAACAAACTGGGACCTCTATAGGATGGTCCTTAATCACAGGTCCACCTGTAATTGGAAATAGGCAAGGCAAACCCTCGAAAAGGTGGTGGTAAGCCCAAACCTTCGAGGTGATCGAGGGAAATCATGACTCTAAGGAAGGTGTGTCGTAAGCTTTTTAACCAAGCGAAAGGAATGAGGAATGCCTCAGAAAATTAAAAAAAAACTGATCAGGAAAGCAAAACGACCCTCATGGGAGGGCTTTTGCAATAAAGTCCAAAGCACCTCTGAAGCGAGTCGCTTGCGGAAAATTCTCTCAGCAACGCCCATTAGCCCAAACCTCTTAACTAAAAGTGATGGCAGTTGGACTTCATTCAGTCTTTAGTCGCTGGAGTTACTAGTCAACACGCACTTTTTGCTCAGAAATGAGTGTTGCTGAGATGCTGAATACTCCGAGCGGCCATGAACTGGTCCACAAGATCCTCATAAGAGAAAACTGAAATAGGCGATACAAAATTTCAAGCCTTACAAATCACCGGGATTAGACGAAATCATCTCAGCTGAACTTCAATTAGCTTCCGAGATACTGATTCCGTGGCTAATGGTCATTTATGACGCCTGGATTAATCTCACCTAAATATATTCCATCCTCATGGACGAAGGTGAAGGTGATCTTTATTCCTCAAGGAGGAAGAGCCTCATATTACAAGCCTAACGATTTTAGACCATTTCGTACTGCTGAAAGAATACTCACTTGCAGCCTTCCTCGATATAGAGGATGCTTTCAACAATATCAGATCAGAGGCGATAATGCATCCTTAAGTAGGTTAGAACGATCCTCTCATCAAACTTATTAACATCATGCTGGGGATACCCCTCAGAGAGATATCCTTTCACCACTTTTATGAAACATTACTCTGGAAAAGTTACTTATAGACCTGAAGTACTGGCCTACGCCGATGATATTGCTCTGGTTTGTTCAGGAAAGCATCCAAACAAATTGGCTGAAGTGTTACAGCACGCCCTCTCCAGGCTATTGTCATGGAGTGACGGGTGTGGAGAAGACAGAGTTAATACTCTTCTCTCGTAGACATAATACACCTCCAATGAGTTGCCCTATACTAAGCGGGGTTAGGCTGAAACTGCGCAATCAGGTTAAATATCTAGGTCTGGTCCTAGATAGAAAACTTACCTGGAAGCCTAACATCCAGAAAAGAGTATGGAAGGCTACAGTTGTGCTGTACTCGTGTAAAAAGGCAATACGGACAAGATGGGGTATGGAGCCACGTATTGTGCATTGGCTCTACACAAGTGTCATACGACCTATAGTTACTTACTGGCAACACTGCTGATAACAGGTGACCTTAGAACTGCACCTTCTAAAGCCCTAAGCTGCTATTAGGCTTAACTCAATCCAGATCTGAAGACGAACTGACTTCAGTCACTCCAAAATTCTGGACGGGCGAACTGCCAGCAACATCGACTATACCACGCCTTAGCCTTTCTTTTTAACTAAATTCGACTCCTCCTTTCCCACCAGATCAGAATGTGAATTAGTGCATATCTAAGGTGTGGCTCCAAACTAGAAGGCAGAGTACGTGGAGGTATCTTTTTGGAACATTTGGACCTCGATATCTCATTTCGCTTACCTGACTACTGCAACGTGTTTCAGGTGCAAATCATGGCTATAAAGGTAGCCGCGTATACCATCTGAATTATTTCACGCTGTCTACAGATAACATATGTATGTATTTTCACAGACAGTCAGGCCGCTATTAAATCCGTCACGGGAGTATATACTACCATAGCTGATCATCTGAAAGTACGGCTCATCTGGGGCCTGAACATAGCAATATTCCGGGAAACTGTAAAGCCGACGAACTAGCGAGAATCGGTACCACTCGTTCCTGATTCGGACATTAACGACCAGCTGGAAAAGCCGCTGGCCACTTGCAAACTGGAGCTTTCACAGACATATCTCAGGATTGCAAATGTTAATTGGGAGGAGGAACACATCTACCTGATCACCCGACAGATATGGCGAAAGCTTGACCCTAAAAGGTCAAGAGAGCTCATCTTACTCGGACGCAAATTAATTAGCATTACAGTAGCCGTTATTACGGGCCACTGTCTCATAGGTAGACACGCCGATGGGCTAGGCGCACGTTTAAACAACTTCTGTAGGAGTTCCCATGACGAAGAGGAAGAGGAAACCATACTCCACTTCCTCTGCAACTGCCCGGCCCTAGCCAACCGTAGGATCTGGTTTTTGGGCTTCGCCCTCTTTGGAGAGCTAACAGAATTAGGCTTCACTTACGTCAGGGACCTAGTTGGATTTATCAGGAGCTCCAAATGGTTCCCGGAAATGGGTTAAGGCCAAACCCCTTAAGTCCCAGCCAATATTTATATTGACTCCTCGAGAACTAGTTTCCACTGGAGACGGAACTTTTTCGATGCACAGAGAGTAGCAGGTTTACCTTCTTCGGCTATAGGGATTTTAAGGGGGTCTAATTGCAGTCTCAAATATTTTATATCACAATGGGCCTCCTTGGCCTAAATGTGTCTTATTAGGCAGCAACTCTTACCTAACCTAACCTACACATGGAGTCACTATGGAAGAGGAGCGAGTAGTACCCTTACTTAGCAATGCGTGCCCCGATTTTGGCAAATGGGGCAGCTACCCCCAGCTACTAGGTAACAAAAATTCAATTTTTTTTAATAAATAGATTTTATAAAATATACAATGACACTCGACTGCCTTGAATTGCTTCTTTTAACAAGGAAGACGTCAACCAACAATCCTTTCCCTCATTTTGTGTTTGACGTTCGCGACACTATATGGTCATTTAAATTATGACGGTAATTCCAAATACTAATTTGGTATTTTCTGTTGTAAACATGGTTGAAAATGGATATCTATTAAACTATGACGCAGCCTCCCTACGATTTTACTATATGTATAGATAAGGAAAAGCAATGAAATAAGTTGGAATTCCCTCGTATCAGCTTAAAAAAAGTAAATTCTACCATTTCCATGATGTTTTAAGAAAAAGTTATTAATTTTTTAATTTACGGTTTTCATGTAATACGTTAGTACTTTTGCCAGACCTGTTAATTTTCTAGAAGCTTAATTTAGTGACATCTGTTGTAACAAGTAATATCACGGATGACAATCTACAGGCTTCTTCTTTAAATTTGTTGCACCCTGGTTCAATGTTAAAAATGATATTTAATGAATTTAAAAATGCAAAGATCCTTTGAGTATTACAATATAGAAAATATTATTGATGGAGCTGAAATATGGTATAACTCTCTCTAGTTCCCGTCATCGCTTGTGGAGCATGTGGCGGGAGAAGAACTTCACCCGATTTGAAGCAACGATTGCAAGTGAACTTACAATTGAAAGTGGAATCCATACCACTGGCATTTTCCCTGCAACCCCATAGCTTTTTTATTGTAATCTTTTATCAGTAAAAAACAACCATGGGTCGCCGTCGGTAGGATTCGAACATGGGACCTCCGGTTTAGTAGCCGACATATTATCACTTACTTCACCGACGACGTGGGAATATTATTTGGAGTGATAAAGAAATGGAAAAATAAGTCTTAAATGAAGTGAAATTTGTAGAAGTACTTAAGAAGGCTGCGACATTCTTTCCGGCTACAATAAAAGCTATTCTTTTATCTCTAGTACTTTGCTGTACTAGAGATACATCATGTACCACAAGCCCCATCGAAAGGTCTTTCTTTACATTACGGCACGTCAAAACGTGTCAGAGATCTATAATGATGAAAGACTAAATTTGAGTTATTCGACATAATTAAATATTAACAATAACAACATCGGCAGCTATCTTTCTCGAGGGCATCATTACAACTAGTTTTGTAGCTCTCCTTTTGTTTGTAATAAAGATATTAGAATTTGTCAATCTTTCTAGCTGTGGTCTACTGCAACATTATTCCAGACATTTCTTGCAAGACTTCGGAAAAAATTACCCGACAATTCTTGCTTATCTTTCACCATCTAAACGCAAGAGTAATTTATGTGAGGAATATATCTTTAGTTGCCGCAATTTTACTGTCCTGTGTGAGCTCTTCTGGTAAATATTCTTCTCTTTAAGGTAGTTTTTTTAAATTTCCGCCCTGACGATAGGAGTGCATTGTTCTGCTGCAAATCAATCATACGCCTCCATTTTGGTACAGTTACTTTTTAGAGAAGATTTAAGTAAACCTTCTGTTTACCTTCCCCTCTTTAAACTATACACCACAGAGAAATAGCTCTACGCGATGCAATGCATGTTTCATGTAAATAATGGGACTCTCTATACAAAAGTGCTTGCAGAAAAATTGGGATCAATTTTGATCGGGCGAAAACTTTATCCGGAAACAAGCTCACGCAATAAGATATTTACCAAAATATTATCTGCGATTCGTAGAACATCATCGTTCATTAAATAAGAAGAATACTAATGTATATTAAAGAAATAAACTTATATCAAAATTGAATTAAAAGCACAACGATATAAGATATCACTACAAATTATTTTTTAATTTATTTCTTTATTTATGTCATTATTTCTAGAAAATAATTTCATGTTTTATATATAATATGTATATATGTATATTTTTTTACATATAATGTTGCCAGAGCTCAGGGGATGCCCTATGATGCTTAAGCACAGCCTTGGCAGGAAAGAAATTAAGGATGAGAGAAATGGGTTAGGAGGTTGAGTGAAGTAGGAGGAGTCGATGTACGCCCCGTTTGAAAGTTTCGGGATCATATGCCGAGGGAAAAACAGAAGATGGTAAACTGTTCGTGTTGTTCTGCTTATAAAAGATTCCCGAAATTTCACGGTACGTCCAAATTTGACCTAGAGAGTATAGGGATAGGAGCGACTTGTAGCTCTTGTAACGCGCGTTGTCATGTATCTACAAAGAATGAGGAGAATGTTTCGTTAGAACAATGGCCGCGGAAACAGCGATAGAGCAGTGACAGACAACCGCCATACACACACATGCGGTGTGTCCGGCGGTGGGAATTATATCAAATCTAGGCCTAATGTGGGATTTGTAGATCAGCGTTAAGTCAGGTGGGGGTGAAATATTTCTTTTATCTCTGTAAAAAACCCAAGCATTTCATCGCAATTTTGGCGATTGCAAATATATGATAAGTCCAGCTAAGATTACTGGATGTTTAGGGAAGGCGAATTGGGTATATTCACTCCATCGACTGAAATGGGTTGGGGGTGAACTGGGCGTTTTTTTATGGACATTAAACAGCATTGAGTTTTTGATGCATTAAACGAAACACGATTTGCTCTGCCCCAAGCGAGTCCCATAGAAATGTCGTTGTATAATGATCGAAAGATGCGTTATCGATTGACTTCCGTATAATTTCCACGTGAATTTATTACAGAATCAAATGAATACGCGAAATCAAGGGTGATGTCGTCGACGAAACTATGGATAGGATTGAGAGTAAGGGATAAAAGATCATACATAAAAAGAAGAAATAAGATTGGTGAAAGATCTGAATCCTGAGGTACACCGACATTTATTTTGTAAGAATCAGATGTAACTCCGTCAATTACTACACGGATTGAACGGTCTGATAAGAAACTCTCTATCCATTTAACGAGGGTAGGGTGCAGACCAAATGTTTGAAGTTTAGCTACAAGGGCAGCATGCCAGTCTCTATAAAAAGCCTTTGAAATATCAAGAGCGACGATTTCGGACTAACCAAAATTATGGAGACAATGATTCCAACGCTCCGTTAGAGCCGTTTGAAGATCTCCGGTTGAACGGCCAGCGCGGAAACCGTACTGGCAATCGTTGCTAAGATGGTTATTTTCTATTTTATAAGATAAGATGGTTATTTTCTATTTCATCAACTGAGAGTTCATGATCGTTCGATGATCGAAGTTAGTGTAATTGGTCTGTAGTTAGAGGGGTCGCATGCCTCTCCTTTTTTAATATCGGCTGGACATGAGCAAGTTTCCATGCACTTGGAACATTCCTGTTGAATATGACAGGTGAAAAAGTATGCACAGAGGTTTAGCCAGAACAAAGGCGCAGCATTTTAAGACCAGGTGCGAGAAACCATCAGGCCCAGTAGCTTTGGACACGTCGAGTTTCGAAAGTATCCTAAAAAGAACAAAGCAATAATTTAACGTAACCACAGTGAAAAAAAAATTGAAGGTATTATGTCGCACGATCATGGTAGCAAGTTCACATTAGAATTTCGGGAAATTACACGATTACCAAACTCCTGCATAAACAAATTGATTGTTTTACTAGATGTTGCAACATTTTGTTGAAACCCTATTTCGATCAAAATATTCCAATTAATACCAGAAATCATAGGTAATCATGAATCTGTAGTGTTCTCCATTCTCAGTAGCAGCACTGCCATTTTCATTCTCAAAAAACAAGGCCCAATTACGCCTTCAGACCAAAATGCTATGAAATGTACAAATGGGCTGAAGAAGCCATTAAAATAAAAAAGAGCTTTGGAGCAATTTTTAAATTAGATTAAATTTTTAAATACAATTTTAATACGCTGTACCTCTGTATATCTTTCCATTATAAACTGGCAAACACTTGTGAATACATTTAGTAAATTTGTACGAAACAGCAGAAATATGTAGCTGCCGTCACCGTCAGCTGTCAAAGATGCATAATTCTTTAATGAGCCAATACGTTAAGGAAAAACTAAAGTGACAATTGTTTAATTTATTTTTGTCTCTTTTGAAACGAACACATATGTACATAGTCAAGTATTAGGTAAATAGCTTTCCCAAAAAATTCCCAATAGTCACTCAAGTAAATACGGTAAATAAGTTAACAAATTCATCGGAAGGCTTTTAATTAATTCATAAATTCGTGAAAATGCCCGCTAGCTCATTCGCAAATTTTCTTCAAATATACCTATATAAAAGACCTTTTGCAGCATTTTTAGAAAAATAAGTACATAATTAACTGACGGGCATTTTAAAACACGAAACTGCTTTTGATTTCATTTTTCTATTAATCAATGAACATCCGTCCATATCAGAACTGAGGGAACTCCCTCCGGTAAATCTTATAAAAAGAATCGAAGTGGAAAAATTAAAAAGTTACTCGCTTTTCCTACTCCGCACAATATCTTAACTTCGCATTAAGCAGAATTTGTACATAAATTATTATTAACATAATTTATTCATAGGCGTCGTTTAAATTAAAACGATTAGGAATAGAAGACAGTGTCTGAAGTCATTTTGTATTAAGTGGGATTGCTACCCTTAAAACGCCTCCGTAATATTTATATTGATTTGTAATTTTATCTATGGGACCGTTAAGAATACTGGGTTTTCCACAAAAATAATTTGAAACTTATATATGACTCTGGACCGTACGAAAGTATTTGTCATGTAATTTGTCTTTAAAATTTATGTATGATTACATTAAAATATTTTAATAATTAAATTAACTTAAAGCTAAGTAATAACATTTGTCAAGGCCTTAAGTTGTTTTTGATAAGGAATAATGTGCAGGCTTTTCACCACAAGAATCGGTTTTAATCTAGTCAGCGGGAATCCATGATTTTTTATTGCAGATTGCCCTAAAAGAATATTAGAGAAATCAGAGTAATATCGATGATTGTTGTAGGCCCATTGCAGTCTTTATTTCGGATCGCGTGTACATATTTCCTATCCTATGGCAAACCCATGGTCACCAAACTTGAAAAATCGCGAATTTAGCCATATTCAACTAGCCAAATTAATAAAATAATTTAAATCCGTTATCCAGATTTAAATGGATTAGGCCAAATATTTGAGTTATGGAGCCTTAAAGCAGGCCACCTTTTCTCTGAATAACAGTTTTAAAAATTTCGCGCCACGATTACTCAAAAAGAAATGAACTTTCTTGCAATTTTCTAAATCATTTTCTAGGAATATTACGATAAAACTAATAGTTTTTTTTCAGTGCCGAAAAAATTCAAAAATTAGAGCAAAAAATATAAAATGCTCTAACATTTACAATTTTCATTTTTTAAAGCTGATTATAGTACAAACGTTAATTAGGGTATGCTTTTTCTAAAAAAAATTTGTTCTCTGATTTCAGATAACATCCGTGGCCGGAATCGTGGCGCGAAAATATGTCGGCCCACCGAGCAGGGGTATTTTATTTCGTATATAAAACTAGTATTAAATAACTTATCTGTAAAAACTACACGCCAAGGATTGAAAATAAAAACATTGCAAAAAACCCGAATCAAATATATTAATTAGTTCTCGAGAAAAATAATAAAGAATGATATAATAATGATTTTTGGACTTTGATTGCCTGTAACTTCATCAAATCTCAGCGCATAAACAGCATAGCGTTGGAAAGAGAACAAAGTTATCTTTCAAAATATATGTAATATATACAGATCGGATAAAAATTGATGGATAGATGGGTAAATACTTGAGAAAAGTGCTGAATAACGGGCTTTTTGAGAATATCTCGAAAACGATTCTTAAGAAAAAAAATGGTTGCCATTTTTGGAATCTACGCCCCAAAATACATTAAAAAGAAGTCTATGGGGAACCAGATCTTTTTTGGTGAAAACTAGTATTATTGGATGAAGTGCTCTTTAACAAGGAAAACAAAACTCATATCTTGTAATGCAGCCACATATTATTTTCTATTGTATAGTTAAAGAAGTGAAAATGATGCAATTTTGTTTTTTGAGCGTTAATTTGATTATTCAAATAATATTTTTTATTACATTTATAAAATATATGAAGTTTCATTAATTTGCATTAATTCAAATACACATACGAGTACGTCTCCGATTTATGATATAATTGATTAATAATTTTTTGAACCTATGCTGCGATGAAGATGAGAAAATAATATTGAAATATTTAATTATTTAATTTAATCATTGTAGAAAGAGAAATAAAGAAAAGTCGTAAGTTAACAATAACCCTCAGCGGCCTTTCCCGATTTTTTTGCTTATGAATCATTTTGAATATAAAAGGAACAAAAAAACAAGTAAATAAAAAATTACATAACTCTTTCCTCGCTATAAATAATTCGTCGTGAAGAAGTTAAATTCACTGTCTCAATCTACCGCTCAGCCAATTGACCCAACTCCGTCTTATTATTTTTTTAGTTATAAATGATTAAATATATATATTTATTGATTTTTTGAAAAAATTATAAAGTATCAGTAACGAAATTTTAAATACTTATTATAACACAATGAAGGAATGTTTCCTGAAAATTTTGGATTTTTTGATTGTGTCCCTTCTGAGATATTTCGGAATGAAAACAAGCGATTTTAGAAAAATCGCAATATTTGAAGACCCATTAAAAAAGGGTATAACCCTAAGGCCTGAAACTTTTTGGGAGTACTCTATAAATTAGTGCGATGAAAACGTAACTGAAGGAAGTCGTGATTCCTCAGGGAGCGAGCCAGACCGATAAGCCAAAACAAGCCAAGAGAACAGACCAGACTGGAGAGGCATATTTCAGACAAAAGTGCAATATGAAAGTTTTGTAATGCAGGGGTCATCAAATTCTTTTGACCACCTCTTCACGAAACCCAGAGTCGTATTAGCCTTGTTGACTATGGCATCAAAATGATCCTCGAAAGAAAATTGGGAATTGAGCCAGACACCTAGTTCCTTAGTCTTAGTAACTCTTGTTAAAGGACAACCCTCTATGGTAAAGTTAAATTGAAAGGGAGACCTTTTTTATGAGAAAGACATAGATGAACGCTTGCCGATATTTAGGGGAAGGTCGTTAATGGAACACCAATTCTTAAAGGCGTCCAAGTCAGAATTTAAAAGTAGGCAATCGGCATTGTCAGACACAGTGCGAAATATCTTAGCGTCATCGGCATAACAAAGAATATTTCAGTGAGACAGAATCGTAGATACATTATTTATATATATTATAAATAACAATGGCCCGAGGTGGGAGCCCTGCGGTACACCGGAAGTGTTGAAAATAACATCAGTCAGAGCTCCACGAAAAGAAACCCGCTGAGTGCGTTCAAATAAGTACGAATGAATCCAATTTACAAAAACCCACAGAAACCCGCGAAGGGAGAGTTTGACAACAAGAATTCTATGATTTATTCTATCGAAAGCTTTTCTGAAGTCAGTAAAAATACAGTCAACTTGCTTACCACCTTCAATTGTAGAAATACAAAAGTTTGAATATTCCAATAAATTGGTGGTAGTTGATTTACCCCTTATGAAGTCATGTTGAAATGGCTGCAAGAACGGCTTGCGGTGGAAGTATAGAATATCGCAAATAAGTGCCTCAAAAATCTTGGATATACAGCAAAGATTAGCAATTGGTCTATAGTTCGAAATTTCGCATTTATCACCTTTTTTGTGAAGAGGAATAATCAATGACGTTTTCCGAGTTTTCGGAAAAACACCGCAACGAGTTCAGAGATTAAATAAATAACACAGAATAGGAGCAAGAACGGAACCACATCTTTTCACGAGTGAGGCGGGGATACCGTCAGGACCAATTGTAAAACTATCAACCAAGGTAGAAAATTTCCTTTAAAATCGTAGCTTCGTCAAGTAAAAGGTCTTTGGATTCGAGAGACGTTGGTGGAAACCTCGTCAAATGGGGAAAATACTTAAAACTAATATCACAGGTATCGTCCAGACTCATTCTTAAGAAAATCGGCAAAAAGATTTGCTATCGTCAAGGGCTGGCTCATTGCTTTCGCTGTCTCCGAGAGACAAAGATGTATAGCCATCAGAATTTCGCGTAGGGTTCACGAACCTCCAAAATCGCTCAACGCGCAAGGATGGTTTCATTCTGCTAATATAATTACACAAGCCTGCGAGGTTTTTTCCCCTAGACAATGAATAGTTGTTTCCGAGGTAATTTTTCCCGCTGAAACCTATCTATCACGTCAGGTTTTTGAGATATTCTAACCTAAAACTGCAAAAACACAGTTTTTTGACATATTTGAGGTTACGTAGCACCGCCATATTTTATTCTTCAAAAAACGATGTGTGGGATCTTATATAGTAGTACAAGTCTTCCTCTTTCAAATGCCGTTGAGTTTGCTCAAATATCTTTTTCTTCGCCGAGATATCGTATTTTGAAACTTTCATGTTTTCATGAATTTCTCGGTATATGAAAAATGTATGGTCACTTTATTCAAGTGACCATAAAGTTTTCATATACCGAGAAATTCATGAACATGAACATTTCAAGATGCGATATCTCGTCGAGAAAAAAAGATATTTGAGCAAACTCAACGGCATTTGGCTAGACAATTTCAAAAACCTGACGTGATAGAGCAATTCTAAGCCCGGCTTCGGTTTCAGCGGCTTCGGTTTTCATTGTCCAGGAGGAAACAATTTTCAAAATGTCGCAGGCCTGGGTATTATAAGAAGACACTAAGTCAGATAAAAATTGACTGCGTAAATTGGACTATGTTAAATAGTCAGCGTCGCTCTTAGAGGAACAAAACCTTTTCCAGGCCTTACATTTAACTTTCTTTAAACCTTTTAAGGAGCTATCAAACCAAGGCTGATTAGAACGTGAGTTATTCGATTTCGAAATAAGGACGCAGTAAGTAAAACAGATAGAAAGTAAATTATAGAAAGATCTTACGGCCTTATTAATGTCTCGTTCGTTTAGGACGCTACTCCAATCACAAGCTGAGAGCCAGTTGTTAACCACGGAGAAGTCAGCATTACTGAAGTTATAACAAACGTCATCTGGCACACAAGAAGCCGTCATAACCGGATCAATGAAAAGATCAATATGAAGCGCAGGGTGATGACCTGATTCAGGAACAAGGGGCACCAGGCATCGTCTTACCAATGTACTAGCAGGATCGGTAGAAAAAACGAGGTCGAGGAACCTTCCATGATCGTTAGATATGCTGCAAGTCTGTGTTAAGCCTGAAGGAGCAAGGCTGTCTATAAAAGAAAAAGCAAATTGATTGACAGACCGAAAAGAAGGAACCAAGCCATCATCCGAGTGAGAGAGCTCCCGGCTAACTTCAGGCAGGTTAAAGTCACCCAAAAGCATCAAGTCGTATGAGAGGTCATTCAGGAAGGAGACAAATCTTTCAAAAGCATTAGACGGAGAACTTGGAGGAATATAGGCGGTCAAAATGTACACAGTTTTACCAGGCAGTCTAATAGCGATGCACAAAACCTCTAATTCTTCGGAGTTCGGGATGCCAACCAGTCTGCACGGAATATCGCGACGCACAGCGCAGAGAACACCGCCTCTAACGGGCACATAAAGCAAATCAGCGTAAAGGTCACGGTGAAAAACAATGTACTCATAGTTAAACAGCAGTTCCGCATCTAAAATTCCCTGGCACAACCAAGTTTCCGTCAAACAATTCACGTTAAAGCATAAATCTCTGGAGCTGGCCTAGCGTAGCCTAGCCGTTTTGGAACGAAGACCAGTTACGTTTGCGTAGTAGATCGACATATCCGCAATCGGGATTTTGAGGACGCATCAGCAAAGCCAAGTCGAGTTCTTGGGACAAATTCACGCACAATGGCATTGCGAGGCCAAATCTCAGCAGAAAGAACTTCATTGAATAAATCCTCCGGAACCTGCACTCTGAACGATGAAGTAAAAGAACAGCCAGACCGATTGTGTGAGGAACCAATCCTTCAACATGCAACAGTGATGATGATGCGATGACCTCGTCCTCAGTAATCTCGGGATGGATTCTAGATATAAAAATATACTTGGAAATCGCATCCGAACTTACGAGCAATTTCCACTGCTTTTATTTAACTTTCCACTCTTTGGGTAAATTTAATTTTTCTTTCACTTTAATTTAAAAAGCGCCCGTTTGGAATTAATGGAGTTTAAGACCGACTTATAATTACAGTTAGGAACACTTGTGAGCTTACTTTGCACGTTAAGGTAAGCAGGAAAATGCTGGCAAGTTTCTCGGTTATCCAAATCCAACGGATCTCTACATACAATTATATACCGTTGTTGCTATCCCCTCCCTCTCTGTATAAGAGTTCGAGTGTTACTAAGCTTCCTTTTGACGGTAGTAATTAGTTCTGTCGACAATTGTAAAAAGTGATTTCTAATCCTAAAGAAATCTATAACTAATTAACAAAATTATAAAGCATTACTAAATTTCCAGTTCAATTTCAAGTGCATTAGTAATAATCCATTCTTGGAGTCGTACGTAGTTAACAATACGGTGTTGCTTGAGTATTTGAGATCATTTATTATAGGAACCTGTATTCCATGATTAACTTTTCCCCCTTTTTTATGATCTAAGTGATCAATTTGAAATGTCAATTTTTTAACTCGTAATGGTAAGATGAAGGCTAATTATATAATCGTACAGGTATATCTCCTCAATAGATCGCGCTTACGTCAATTAATTAATTTTCTGGATAAGATTCTGAAGCATCGAAACCCGTCGACCTCAGAATTTTTTTCTTTCGTTGTTACCTTACTTAATTTTTTCATATCCTCCACGAGCAATTTCTCGTTACATAATGAAGGAACATAATCTATACAATAGAAAAAGAGTCATACAAATCCGTCCTAGCGTCCACTCAAAAACGTTGGCGACATACTCTGTACAATAAAAGAAGAATCATCCAAATCGGTTCTCGGTTATGCCATATATTGATACAGTAGAAGTGGAACTTTATATCGTTGGGTGTGCTAATTAGTTCGCCACCCCTATATATATTTATTTATTTATTTTTAAGAATTTTTTATTACACCACGCACTTGACCGCACTTGACATAACAAAACATTTTGTCGTCACCACCCCTCGGCATCTACCCTAAACCGCGACTACTTAGTAAGTAATACACCTAATCATCGAACCACTCATCCAACTACTCATCAAACCACTTACCTACCTACAGTTCAAATGCAAAAGGAAAGAGGTTAATTGGTCATTTATTTCTTATAGGTCTTGACTTTAATTTAAAAAATCACAAATTTTGTTGGTAAAGTACCGTACAACAGTACAAGTTTAAAATGTTGCTAAAACGCATCCTAGGGATGGCATTTTAAAAGAAAAGAAAATTTTAAAATTGAAAATATTCTAATTCTGACGTAAGACATAAAATAAAATATTATTGTGAAAGTCGATTCAACTTTTTATAAAAAAAAGTTTATTTAATAGCTAAGATATAGGGAAGTTATAATATGTCGTGGTTTATGAACATCCCTAGATCAATGTATATATAATAAGTTTTAAAATCTTTAATAAAAAGTCTTTTTATTATTAACCTAGTATATTAATGAAATTTCATAGGTATTATACCCTCTAAAATAGGCCTCAAATGAATCTATCAAATGCACGATACTACTGTACGATTAGAAACCTAACAAAAGATCTTAACTAGAAAAATATTTCGCCCTAGTATATATTAAACCCTGTTCTTTGCTATTATTAATATATTATATTCTATGAAAGAAATAACTTACAAATTGTGAAGCAATATCTGCGTAACGGGGCTGCAAGTTCTTTCACCACAAAATTCGAATAACCTCCCTAGAAGAGGCCTGCTCTTCCGGTGTGTCAGGGACTAATCCCGCGTGCCTTATGTTATGGCACTGAACTGAACCCAAACTCATATTACTTTTTTGTTCCGTTCTTAATACTAATTTTTAGTGAATGACTACTTTTAAGAGATATATGCTATTTGTTTCCGTTGATTTGGCGTAGTTTGTATTATACATAGAAACCTTTTTTAAATAATAAAGGTCTGCATTCCTGCCCGTAACTGTATGTTTTTACGATAAAATACAGTACTTTTCATTGTAAAAACTAATTACTTATCCGCTCCGTGAAGGCCTTATTTTTTGGGTTAATTTAACTTCATTTCAGTATTCCTGTATTATGTATTCCATTGGTAACGACAGCCACTTTCCTACTTTTCAATTTCATGACCTGACTGAATCTACGGGTATTTGAAAACTTTTTTAAACCCCTTGATTTTTCTCTTTGATAAAACTTGCTAAATTCGTTCATTAAGAACGCAGATTGAAATTCCTAACAACTTATGGTCATTTCCTTCGTGAAATTATTCAGATAAAAGAAATTCTTTTAGAACTTTCCCAAAATTTTAGGATTGAAACGAATTTGAACAGAAAAAAAACAGGGCTTTATAAAGTTTTTAGCAATAACATACCTGAAACACATAAGTGAATCAACAAGTTCAGTATCACAAAATAAGTGATGCCGTTAGCTAAACATACTAGTAAACATTCGCTTTTGTATAATTATAAGTTTTGGAATATTCATGTCCCGCTTTTAAAGGTAAATAGAATTTACGACTTTAAAAATCTTTCTATAAGACAAATTCTAAGAATTAATATTACGTGAAAAAGTTTACCAAGAATCTACCTAATACATGCATTCTTAGTGATTTTAAATTTACGAAAAAAATTTAACTTTGCCTTCAAAGTCTTTCAATATTTTTCATCTTATAAATTGAAAAAGCGCTTTGAATTATTTACATCCCTCACTTCATCGTAATGACTTAAAATCTGTTTCACCCTCGATACGTAATCCCCCGAGAAAATTTGTTTCTATTATGATTTACACTCTTAGGGACACAAGCATCTTTTAGTCCCTTTATGCTGTCCTTTTAGGAAAGCTTACCAACAGGTAAGCCGAGTTTTTAAAAAATTTAAGAAAAGGCACAACGTGAAATCCTACTTGAAAATGCTAATTAGTTGGATCATATTTTTCGGGATGATAAGAGATACAATTATACAAATAAATTAAATTAGGAGAAAATGGACTACTTAAGTTTTTAATAGTCCTTCAAAACGAAACAGCTTGGAAATGCTTACAGCCCATAGAGCTACATATATATACATAAATACATACATACATACATATATATATATGTATATATATATATATATATATATATATATATATATATATATATATATATATATATATATATTTATTTATATATATATTAAAAATCAACTACAACAACAGCTCTTTAAACTTTAGCTTTTTATTTTGTTGAAGAGATGTGTTTCTTTCTTTTTATTATTTAATATTAGAAAATAAAAGAAAATAATATTGGATGTCATACCACTTGTAGAAAAGAGTGGTGTTTGAACCGTTTCCTAACTGCAGAAAGAGTTACTTGTAAAGTCAGAAAAACCCCTTTAGTAGCCAAGAAGTTCAAAACGACGATTTTTTAGCATCCTAATTACCGTCATAAATAAAAATATATCATTCATTATTTTAGCATTTTTCGCATTGACTTTTTTCCCGCAATTGAGGAAAATTATTCGAGAGCGAAGATTTTTTATAAGTCAAAAGAATAAATTATTGATGTAAATTTTACGATGGTTTTCTTTTTAACAAACTTAACAAATCAGTTAACTAACAAGTACAAAATAGCATCTTAATTTACAACATAATCTGTAATAAGTAAAAACTTTAATTCGTTAAAAAAAGTTACTTCAAATTCAGCAGCACATACAAATGCTGTTGCGTATAACCTCGGTGGTCGCTTGCTTTAGTTTTCGTTCACGATATTTACTAATGTCAGGATATACAAAGGCTATGATATATAGCACATCCTTGGCAGGAAAAGAATTAATATGAAGAGGATTTAGATGTTATTGTTGCATAAAAAGTTTATACTTCCATCGTTTGGTGCCTAGAAGCGCCCAAGGTCACAGAGAAGATCCATCTCTACAACCAGCGGCTATTTGCTTCCCATAGGAAACTATGGAAGCATATTTAGTCAGTCTTTTTCTTTGAAGACACTGACTTGTGCGCCCAGCATGCCAAAATAGTGAGAATTTTGCCAAAAAGCCATCCAATTGGCTTGTCATCTTGGCTTGGCGATATATTCAAGAGCTAGCGCAGGCTGTCAGTAAAGAGGAAACTCCAAACAGTGTGACCAAGTTTCTATCCCCGTCTTATTTTAAGGACCAACAAGTACACATCAAAAGGTAAATTTTCTTCTTTACGTGCTGTGAAGAGGAAGTGCAGACTCTTTTTTCGTTCACCCCGTCTTATAGATAACATGACGTCCGTTACGCGGAAGAGAAGCCCAGCTGGTCATTCTTTATTTTCGGCCACTTAGATCTGGCTCTGGTTGGAGGTCTTCAAACCAGGGGTTGAAATAACGTTCGCAAAAATTGGTCTTTCCTGGTTTTTTCTGATTTTGTTCGGAACAAAACCAAAAATTTTAAATTTTAAAAGTTTTTTTCAAGAAAAAACAAAACAAAAAAAGAATTATTGGTTTGCTCTCAAAAGAACAAAAAAAAAATCTTTTTCTGTTCCGCTAGCTCTGTAAAGAACTTTATTAACACACCCCCATCTACCACATGCTGTTTTTCACTTCAAGTAATATTACTAAAGAATGGCTTCACATAGATACTTGATTTTTGGTTCACAAGCTCTTTGTAATAGGATCAAAAGTTGTGTGTAAAATATTCAAAATGTATACACCTAAAACCCTTTCCACCCCCGTTCCAGCCACAATACTAATAAATACATCCTTACGATGAACGTAAGTTGCTAGAGAGACCATTTTTGGTTTTCTTTTTATATATTTACGAGTAGAATTAAGAACATTATAAAATGTGATCAAGTTCCGCCTATTGAAACGACTTTGCCACATCCTCCTCCATCCACAGGAGGCAGAAATTAACAATTTATTGTATATTGAAAAGGAGCTCTGAAGACACTTGATTTGTTGGGCACTTATTTTACAGAATTGACGATAATGTAAAATTCCCGCAAATCTGGATGATAATACTATACTGATGATACTAAATAATAAACGGCGGAATATTTTTTATACCCGAAGAAAGTACTCTCTAAAAATATTAAATATTTTTGCAGCGAAGTTATATGGTAGTTTTGGCGCTTCCTATTAGTTTCCTGTACAGTACTTTTTGATAGATTAGGCTCAATTGAAGTTGGTGTCTTCTTTTTATTTGATATTGGGTTGAGCCTGAGTTCCAATGGTCTACTAATTTCTCTATTACTAACAGCTTATATTGAAGAAGAAATACCTAAATCGTCCTCTGAACTATAATGTAATGCCTAAAACTAAATATGAATTTTTTGGGCATTTTGGGTTGGTTTTTGGGTGCTTATCGTTATCACCGAATTTATAGATTGAGGGATAAGTTAAAACAGATAATCGTCGCATGTCCCATTAGTGGTGTTTTCAAGAATAAAGCATATGCTAGTTATCTTTGATGTCATTTTTCTCATAAATGGCCTCAAGGGTATTTGTTTTAAAAAAGTGAAAACGTTTCCTTTTCAAAATACTGAAGATCCTTGCAATTACTCCGGTAGAATTTCGAATATATCGAAAGACGAAAAAGCGACCTCTTGTGCGATTTTAAAAGGCCTGCAACTCTCAAAATAAGCCCAATTTTAACAAAATATTTTTGTGGTTTATGGCTATCTTTTTGAAGTTCACACGTTCTGTTAACCTATAGTGTCAGTTTTTAAAGGGACATGTACCTTTGCCGGCTTAACAAATCGAATTTTAATTGTTTGCATTTTTTTGCGATAAATGTAGCATAACGATTACAATTGAATTTAACTGTGTGATTAAAAGTCGAGCCATACGTAATATTAGGTATAGGTGTCTTGAATTTTCGTAAATGACTTCTTAAAGACTTACCACATTGTATTCGAATAAATAATAACAAAACTATGTGTTTTACTGTTTTTATCAAATCTTGAAAAATATTTGACTTAATCTTATGCTCAAAATATTTTGTTAATGATTTACCTTATCACTACTTGGAGCATCTACAATTTGTAATTCATTCTTTTGCTCGCACTTGTTTTTGTTTTAATTTTTTAATTAGAATGGAAACTGTAGGTTATTATAAATCACATGTGTACAGTCGTGAATATGTGTCCTGTATTTGACCTGACTCTTACAAAGGATTTGCTGTAACGATCTATGTTGTCTCTGCACCCCTGATTGTTGTGTGCGGGCGTGTTTTGGTGGTGTAATTACTAATGTTTTTTTGCATGTTGATGTGGGAGCTCATTTGCCTCTATATAATGTTATATTCTGGCGAATAGGTCAATTAATTCTAGGCTTTTGCCTAACAAGTGCGCCTTATCAGTTAGAAGGATTAATTCTAATTAATTTAAATATCTTCCAAAGTTATAAATTTTATATATAAAAGAAGGATTTTAATGAGATCAGGACGAACGTTTTTTTTGTTGTATTCAGAAATTATGAATTAAAGTGAAAAATTTGGGAAAAATTTAATTATTAATTAAATTCCAATTCCATTTATGATCGTAGATAGAATAAAATATTTTCCTCGGTATAAAATCTTAATTTTCTAAATCGATCGAAGGAAATGTGCTTTATAAAAAATTACAAATTATAACATAATAATTCTTTTGTCATTGGCCAATATGTTATAGGACGCTAAAACCTTGCACAGTATTTGACCTCTACAATTTCATTTGAGATACAAGATACAACAAACATGTCTTTAGCGTAACTACTGACAATGCCAGGAATATGATTGCCGCTGTAAACCTTTTATACGCCAATTTAGAGGAACAATTTTCAAGTGGCATTGAGAATGAAGACGAATTTAATTTAGAATTAGGAGTGTAGTCAATTCGCTGTGCAGCTCACACCCTAAATTTAGCTGTTGATAAATTCTTAGGGAAGGATGTTGATGTCAAGCAACAGGTCGAATTATGTCGCGATATTTCTAAAAAATTACGAACTCCACTGAATCGTAACCTCTTAAAAAGCAAATTTGTGAAGACAGCAATTTTAGATGTAAAAACCCGGTGGAATTCTACCTATGATATGATAGAGAGACTAAAAGAACATCACGGTCCTGTTCCAAACTTTTACGAAATTTTGTTTGAAGATAACGTTTTGGTTTTCATTGAAAAGTTCCTTATGGTTTTTAAACCAGTTAAGGATTGCACATTGCTGCTGCAAAGTTCTCACCTCACGATTGGTGATTTTTATAAATCGTGGATGAAGCTAAAGCTAAATATTGAACAATCTAATATAGATTTGGCACAAAAACTGACTGAACTGAAAGATTTATTTGAAAACGACATTGTTTTGGCTGCATTATTTCTAGATTCGAGGTTTCACTGCTCTATTTAACGGGACCCAGATAAAGCTCAAAAAGCAAGAAATAAATTCAAAGGTCTTCATTAACAACTACTTATGGTAGAAAATGATACTGTGGAAACT
This sequence comes from Leptarthrus brevirostris, assembly GCA_964036015.1. Classification (NCBI taxonomy): domain Eukaryota; kingdom Metazoa; phylum Arthropoda; class Insecta; order Diptera; family Asilidae; genus Leptarthrus; species Leptarthrus brevirostris. The sequence continues at coordinate 110,182,597 of OZ038371.1, forward strand.
TCTACTGTTGAAAATACAGCTGATACTGCGGCATCATTAGAAGTTCGACGATTGTCACGGTATTTTGAGTCTGAACCGGGGTTGGAACCAAATTTATCATCCAGCACATTAATCAATAGTACTGCAGCTTTTCATGAAGAGTCCACCAATTCATCATTATTGGAACAACTTATATCTGCTACGTTTGGGGAAGAATACGAATCAACTGAAAGTGTAGCCGAACCAGACAGTCCTGAATTGAGTGTGTACATCAATGAAATTGAAGACTATGCAATAAGTAAAAGATATCCCTTGTAAACGAATGTGCTGAAATATTGGCATGAAAAAGAGTTCTTAAGTGGCTACCAGTATTTAAGTAAATTGGCGAATATAATTAATTCCGTACCAGCAACGGCTTTAAACTTATTTTAACTGACCAAAGGAGCAAATTAACGGAACAAAATTTAGAAAGTATCTTATTAGTACGTCTAAATACTAATACAGACTTCTTAAAACTGCAGTTAAAGCAGAATTCAGTATATAATGAACTAATGTAAGAATGTTTTGTTAAAAATAAAAGTTGTGTGTTGGTTTGATTTCGCCCACTTACGGACTTGATCTTACAAGTACCCACCAAATTTTAACCCTCTACTATGCTTTGTTCTCTTGTCATCGTGCGGATAACTATTTATCGCGAGCATACTTTTTTTCGGAACAAGGTATATGGTTGTGTCTGCAAACAATTCCTTAAGGCGTTACAAACGACTAAATTTATGAGGCATGTCTACTCTAGACAAGGGCCCTAAATTGTATCCAAGAGGAGCAGCAGTGCCTAAGCTGCTATTTCATCCTTATCCGAAAAGTTTAAAAACACAAAGTTCAGTAGTAGCAAGTTTTTTTTCGGAAGAAACTGCCAGCTCATTCAACAGGGACAACCGATCAAACGGACAAAACTTTTCTGTAAGTCTACATATGTAGGGAAGTGAAAATTTAAATTTAAAAAAATTATAATGTTGGAATTAGCTCAATAGTAAATCAACGAATTTTAAATAAATACTAGTCAACATACATAATTTATTCTTCCATTTTAATCATTTTCCATTACAAGTCTCTGTGGACTAACTACCACTACCACTAATCAAAAATACCTTTATTAAAACCATCATTATACAACCTTCTATTAGAGGAAGTAAAAATTACGCTAAAAAATTGTTTACATTGAAAAATCTAAATTTTTTGTTCTTTTGGGAACCAACTCGTTTTCAGATGAATAATAAAGTTCGTTGTGGAATTTAAATCTTTTAAAACAAAAAAATTGGTTCACGAACAAAAACTTTTTTGTTCCGATTTTTTGTTCAGAACGATATTTTTCATTTTGGTTTATATCGGTTTCAACCTCTGCTCCAAACCCTGCAAACAAGGACGAAACATTCCTAAACGTTTGCGCATCATCTGCACAATTCAGCTGAACAGAGTGTATTGCTGAATTATGCAGCTGCAGTGCAAACTTGCGTTTATGAATAGGACCTACATATATCAGCATAAGAACAGTATCGATGTAAGTAGTTTTTTTTTATATATCCCTTATGGTCATTGGCTTAATGTGGTTCCTTCTTCGATACACCGTTAGCATTCAAAGGAAAAACAAAAAACGACAGGCTTTACTATGGAAATGGAAGAGATAAACGCATTTATTAGGGAAATTAATTAAGGTTATCGATCTAGTATAATTGCCCGCGAAATGGGTTGCCTCTATCAAGCGCATTTATAATGTTTGTATATACTGTCCGAATTATAATACAATGAATTAGTTTGTGAAAGAAAAAAAAACAAAATTTTTAGAGAATATTTCGGAAGTTCATTTATAGAAACAGTATTTTGTCTTCAGGAAAAAAACCATATGTATTATTTAAGTATTATTATAGCTTTTATAATGTTTATAAGGAGCTTAACGTTTTTAGGATACTAAATTGATCATCCCACAGCAAAGAAAGAAAGAAAGAAATTACGAAAATCCCCTACGATAATCGCTAAGGCTTTATTTAATAATAATTTATCGTAATTATAAGATTATATACTGTATAACTCCTATGTCCTGAGTATGGTCCAAAAATTTGATCGGAAGGAAAGTTGAAGACTCCTAACTTAAATCATTAGGAACCGGAAAAGAACAATTTTTAAAGATAAATTTTTTTTTGTGTTAGTCATTCGACAACAACAAAATGGTTCAGTAGATTACAGATAAATTCCTCTCCTTAAATGTAATATATACTCTTTCCCTTAGCAGACACCAGTAAAATTTATTCATATTTTCTTGCTATCCTTCAACCTATATCTGAATAAATGATATTCACAAAGATCTGATATTTCTACTCGCTATTTACAAACACTGATGCCAATTTTTGGATTTTACTTCGGCAATGATATTAAATTTATATTCGTTTAATAAAAGAAAGGATTTAACAATCTGTATTCCTCAAAGAATTTTAGTTTAGTCCGTAAACTATGTTAAGAATAAGTACAATTTGTATTATATCGTCCACATTTTGAAACAGTAGGAAGTTATCATTAAGATGCCACATATGTATGTAATAATGTCGTCACGAGAGATTATTAAACGACTGTTAAGTTTTCGTTTAAAGTATAGCGCGTGGCTTTGTCTTGCTTATTTGATTCCTTAGTCAGTTTGGAAACCTGTCAAATTAATATAGGTAAACTTTGGCTTTTGATTGATAGTATAGTTTTGCAAGGCATGCTAATATATTTTACCTTTACTACTAACTTTTCTCTTCAATTGTTTATTCATGCGGTTCGCCATCCTGTCTAATAATTGCACAAAATACTCAGGGCGCCTCTGCACGTATTTAGAAAGTTATTTATGGCAGAAGGCACAAGTAAATGCATATTTGTTGTTTACCTAAGGTGATATTGACAACTCACCAAGGAATGGTAGAAAAAAAAATTATTTTTAGATCTCTTTTGTTTCTTGGCCTGATCCAAGTACAACGATAAAAATTTCCGGTATCAGTCGGTTTCTTTTGAGAAACTTAATGAAATTCTTTTTTTCTCTTCTTTCCCTAGAAATGATTGCGTTATATGTGGTAAGAAACATAGCGACATAGATTGTCTAAGTCGCAAGTAACAGTACTCACGGCAGTGATTCAGTTATATATACATGCCTTTTCATTTAATATATTAGGATTATTAAATTATACACAATGTCAGAATTTCCTTTTTAGTCCAAAATATATTAGGATCGTATGAATTAAGTTTCATCTTTATTTCTTTTTATTGCTTAACTCCTACCTCTTCCTTCATCCCCCATGATTTGATCTCTCTTTCTTGTGTTCGTTTATTTCAGCATTCCTTTATAGGTTGGGCCTGCATCCTAGCCAGATTCAGGGAAGGTGTGGGTTAGTGATCTGACCCATCACTTAGGGGGTACATTTTCTTGTTTAAATTCTTGATAATTCAGCGCCCGGGAACAAGCCTGTCTTTCTCTCTTTAATCTCTTTCTCTTCTGATTATGTGGCAACTTCACGTTGCAACACACCGCGCACACATTACTAGATGCTCTATAAATCTTTCTATACATCACGCTTATTCACAAGAGAGGAAGGTTTAGGAATACTTGCATATTTGTCCAAAGTTAGTTGTTAATTCGACACCAGCTTCAAATGTCTTATCGCTGTTAATTATTTTATGAATATTGGTTTTTTATAGGATGTCGCCAAAGCCTAGGGGACAACCCTTTGACGCTTTGGCCGGAAGGTAATAAGGGTAAGAGGAGTGAGGAAACTTGAAAACGCCTTGTTAGTAGGACGACATACGGAGGTATCGCAAGTGGGTTAGAACTGTGCGAGAAGCAAAAAAAAAATAAATACAAAGCCGAAGTGCCAAGGAACACCCGGGTTCACATGACGTTTTTAATCCAACCTCCCAATGGTGTATTGTTCTACAGGTCATTGGCGTGCGTGACAATGTCGTCTGAATAACAAATTACCTAAATCAAAAGTTTGAAGTATACAGGGTGTTTCAGCTCTGACGTGCCAAAATGAGTGGGGTGATAGATCTCAACTAGACAAACAAAAAATTGTATGGCGGGGGGTGGGGCAATCTCTACCTTTTGGGAGTTACAGGGTGATTCATAAATTTCAATTTTTCGTCGTATACACATTACTTCTTTTATTTTTCTTGATCTACCCAACACAGCCACATCAAACAAACGTTAAAAAACAACTATCCTAATGACCTTTCCAAAAACGTCAACAATGTTGATCGAACTCCTACCATTGCAGGTACAGTCACTTCCAAAAGTGAAAAAAATGGTTTGCGATTACTTAAAATTCAGTATTTTCCCAAATTTTCTCCAAAATTCATGTAATTGGTACACCTCTTTTTTATTTTTATTGGATTGCTCATCTTATTACCTTTCTAAAAACGTGCAACATGGCAAGGATTAGAAAAACCGCATCCTTAGAACTCCCTGAGTACCCAATTATTTTATTGCACTTTAGGTAGGAAATTCTTTAAAGAAACAAAATTTTTAAGATAAAAAGTCGAAAATGTTTGTTTTGGGTTAACAGGTAATTAATTTTAATTATTGCTACAAAAAAGGTTATTAAAATGTTATTGTAATTTTGTTTTATTGCCGATATTAGCTTGTGTTAGCCAGAATTGACACCCTTGTATCCTGGCGTTCTGTTACTGGTACCTGATGAAAATTTTGCTATAAAAAAGGATAAGTCAGCAAGTATACCTATCATAGTTGAAAAACAAATCAATAAGTACGAGTGTTATGTTACGAAGAATATCAAAGGAGATTCCCTAACAGGCGAGGTTAACTCCAAAGAGGGTTATTTACACGGACTTTCCAAAGGAAACAGGAAGTGTAACTTTAGAAGACATGGAGACACGACCGAAACTTCGAGAACTTCTACTGACGTGGAGCAGCAAATAATCACCATCGTGAGGCAGGACCCTGAAACGAGCACGAAACGAGTCGCAAGGCGATTAGAAGTATCTTCATCTAAGGTTTTGAGGGTTATTCATCTCGGGGGATTACGTCCATATCATCATCACCCATCCCAAGGACTACTGGAAGGAGATTCTGAGAGAAAACTGAAATTTAGCACTTGGCTTCTGGAACGCGCCATTGACGACAGATCGTTTCTGGACCGAATTCTGTGGACAGATGAATGTCAATTCACCTGGAATGATATCATACCTGGTCGAACACTAATCCACACTGGTCAAAGTCGACCTCATTCCAGCAGAGATTCAGGGTCAATGTTTGGGCTGATATCATCGGCAACCATTTGGTTAGACCATTCATTTTGCCGCAAGGAATAAACGTCTGGAATTTACCAAGCGGTACAGAAACTACACTTTCGAGGTGTGGCGAATGTTATCAGGTCCCATGATTTTAAAACTTACTACTGTTGTTTCGATGGATTTCAGTGAGTGTGAAAAAAGTTCAAGAAAACTTGCTGTAACGTAAATTTAATTTACGGGGGAAGTGTTATGTCATGTGAATGTATAGCCAGACAAGGAGTTAAATGCTGCTACTATCAGTAGAGTAAATGCCCAACGGTACATTAGCGTCCTCGAGGATCCCATCTGTAATAATATGTTACTAGGGAGGAAGAAGAAATGCATCTGATTAGATCACAACTTTTGCAAATAGATCTACAATTTAAGGTATATACAAGAATACCGAACAACCGTAATCTGTTGTTTAGACTCTCATGATGAAAGACCAACCCATTTTTCCTTACGTTATCTTTTAACAAGACAACCACCTAATATATATTCTCCTCGCTGTGTGCCTTCAAACTCGCAGGGGGAATAACAAGGCAGAAAGGAAGTCCGACATCACCCTCCACGTGGGGCGTCTGGTAACAGTCTCATGAAATATCTTCAAGGTACTGTACTGGCGAATTGTTGTCGGGCGGAATCACTGTCTAATCAAACTCGCCTAATCCAGGGTGTTAAGGGGTTACAGGGGTTTCACGGCTTAAAAAAACCGATTTTTTTTGTTGTCTTATTAAATTCTACAACATCTCTAGAATATTTTCCTAAGATAGAGCCTTGGGAAGTTGCGCGCTCAAAGCCAGTTGGGCTCAGCGCGCCGCAGGTATATTGGAACAGCTGCTCAGAAAAAATCTGCGAGCGAGACTCGCGAAGCCAGGATTCGTCACAGACAAGAACAAAAGGATGCCCTGGAGATTGCAGCTGCAGCAGGTCCTTTACTTTATGGGCTTTTATGTAAGTTGAAAAAAAAAATTTTCCCAGTTTTATTGTCACTCAATTAAAACGCGTTTTTCTCGGAACTGTATTTTCAAAGTCGGTGTCAAGATTTCTCGAAAACTACTGAACCGATCTTGATGAAATTTTACACACGTCTTCGAGATATTATTGACAAGCACTGGTATGAAGTTTTTTTTTTTAATTGCAACTATTTAAAAAAAAAATTTAGAGCAAATTTTACCGACATTTTAAATTTTTTGTAAAAAGGTCTGCCAAAAATCCAATTTTCACTTTATTTTTTTTTCTTTCGTCCAAATTCTAGTTTAAGGTATTAACTAAAACACCTATTTTTTTTTTACTTATTATTATATTATTATTATTGTTAGAATTTCCATGGCACCAGTGGAACCCACCATTCACAAAGCAATATTTTTTGAATTGTGACTACCGATAATAGTTCTCACAAAATTACTCAGATACATATATTTAATTTCTCTTAAATTTATTTAATTTCTCTTAAACAAGCAATAGTTCTTCGAAAACCCCTATAATTTCCTTGAAATTTTCGCCTGCCCTTACATATATCAAGCATTTTCATACCATATTTTTTTAAACAGTTACATGAATGGGATACTGTTAGATGCTTTTTAAAACATTACCTGTATTAATCAATTTAAAATATGTCAACAGATCTATATATGAATGTACCATAATATTTGCCAAAGGTTTGTGAATGCCATGCACACAATGTGACAAGCTAACACAGATTTTTCTACAAAGGCTCAGTTTTCACTGTTACAGTTTTTGCTTTGCTGTATATTACTACTAAATTTTGAATTTTGCATGCAAAAATAAAACACTTGAACTGTCCCAAAACTGAACATTTTCTTTACTAAACTTTTACAATTTAATTTAATTCCGCAACGCGTTTCGCCTTTCGCGTTTCACATTATCAAGCTACCGACTGATATGTTTAAGTTACATAAAAACATTTCGGGTCTAGCAATGGGCTTGCATTTGTGAAATCTAATTGGTCATTACAGAGATCTTATCCTATATATGTATTTTGCATTTCGTATTTCAAAAATTTTTCTAGTTTATCTAAAATTTTCCCGACATTCTGTTATGTAAAAGCTTTATGTCGATTAAGTCAACTGTGCGGTTATTTTCTTTTAAATATCTTGAAAGACCTCATAGTGGGTTGTCCTGACGAACATCTACAGTGTGTTTTTTTAATCTTATTTTTAGTGTTCTTTTTATTTTCCCAATAAAGGTAAGCGGACAAACCCCACATATAATTTCGTACACCCTGCTCCTTTCAGTATTTTCAGTTTTTTATTGTTTTGGGACAATTAAAGTGTTTTATTTGTGCATAAAAAGTTCAAAATGTTAAGGTTCCAACAAGTGCCAGAAAAAAACTCAGATTTGAGTTCACAAATAAAATTTACTATCGACGATTGACGATTAAGTTTAAAACTTTACCAAACTATCTATAAAAAAAATTCAAAATAAACTTTTTGAGACTCGAGTCCAGCAGCTGAAGAAAAGCTAACCCTTTGGTGCTGCTGTTGAGGAAGATCCAAAGGAGTTTAGTTTTTCTTTATCAGAAACGCTGATCGTGTTAAGAAATTATTTTATATTTCTCACTCACGTCGGTCGAGTTTCAAAAAGTTTATTTTAAATTTTTTTGCAAATTCACTCGGGTCAAATGTACATTTAGTGCTTATTTTGTGAATATTTTAACAATCTGTGGTTCAATTCAACTTGCGTGAAACTTAAAGTACTTTCAAATTATATTACCCAGAACTGTTACAATGTAACAATCTTTGTAAAGCTTTACGCAAAGCTATTTATTTTGCTAAAATGACATGGCTAAAAGAAGAGATTCGCTCACAAAGGCGAGAAACGTTGCAATACACTTAAAAGTGACACACACTGATCTAACATTCAACTTGCATTCAATTGAGTTTGAGGTAGTATGGAGTAAAATACAAGAAAATGCAACTGTATTCTCATACCAACAATACCACAGACAGAGTAACAAACTTCTGCAACTGATAAATAAAATAGCAAGTTATAGAAATTATAGCTCACAAAGGGAGTGTTGTTTCGACCTTTTTATACATTTTAGTCGTTTTTGTAATCTTCAAATTATTATTTTATTAAGTAGCGTTCTATGAACCTAATTACTTCTGACTGGTAATAAAAGAGCTCTTTATAAGTTTTCATGTGAGTATTATATTTTATTTTGGTTCTTCTTCCCTTTACAGAAAAAAATATTTCGCGCGAGAATTAAGTGCGCTTTGCTTGTAACGTGTTGAGACGTGTTTCGTAGTGCTCAAAAAGTATTTTATGTAGTGCAGATATCAATATTGTTTTCTGAAAGTGTTTTTGTGAATATTTAAGAAGGAACTGAGTAATTAATAATGCTGGAAAGTCAGTGTGATTGTTGTAAAATTTGGCGAAAGACAAACAGTGATTTCCGTATGTGTTCTAACAGAAAAATTACATCGGTAATTAGAAGTTCTAAAATCTGCGATCTACAGAGTGGTTCTAAGTTGTGCTCTAAATGCAGACCATATGCATTTCGTATGATTCGAGCTCGTAATACTCCTATTTCTTCTTGTGAAATGAAAGCAAGAAATCTTGCGTCAACGAGTACTGCTGAAGTCACCACAAATAAGAGACATAAAATACATTTATTAATACCTCGTCACAACTCTAATATGTTTCATGTAATATGTAAGCTTCATGACTGTACCAAAAGCAGCTCGAACTCAAGTCTTTATAGAAACTGGGATGTATATTTCTTCAGGAAAACGATGCAGTAAAAGTCATATTGTGGAATCCATATTCAATGACTTGGCTCTGCAAGCTGTACGTCAGAATACATCGATGTATGAAAAAGATATTTAAAGTCTTTTAAGCGAAAGAAAAAAAAATTTGAACTGACTTCAAAAAAAGCGCGAAAAAGCATAAAATAATTTTTAATCTTATATCGCTTGTCGCTCTGTAGTTGTTTTATTTGTTTAATTTGCACCGACTTAAAAATGTAATAGATATAAAATTAAAAATTATTTTATGCATTTTAGTGCTTTTTGTGAAGTCGTTTCAACTTTTTTTAAAAACTATTTTATTTTTCACATTTTAGTGTATTTTACTTTATACAACGAAAAAAGAAACATCTAAATCGGTCTACGCGTTAAAAAGTTAGGTTCAACCCCCCACCCCACCCCCATCCCACTAAAATTTTTTTTCTCGTGGTATCAATAAAGAAACATGCTCTACCGAACAGAAAAAGAACCATCGAAATCAGTCCACGCGTTACGAAGTTAGACTACCCTCCCCCACCCCCACCATAGGACCAAATTATTCTCCTATTAGCAATGGGGGATCACACTCTATACAACAGTAAAACAACTATACAAATCGGTTCACGTGTTACAAAAGTTAGGTTACACCCCCCACCCCACCAACATTTTTTTTCTCGTGGTATCAATTAGGGCAGATACTCTATCCAACAGAAAAAGAATTATCTAAATCGATCCACGCGTTACGAAGTAAGACTACCGCTCCCCCCACCCTAGGCCACATTTTTTCTCCTCTTATCAAGGGGGAATCACACTCTGTACAACAAAAAAAGAACCATCCAAATCGGTCCACGCATTACAAAGTTAGGTTTCATCCCCACCCCACCAACATTGTGTGATGCTAAGGTAAAACATTCTAACCTTGTTCATAAACATACTTTTAGGAAATTAGATCAGATGTATAGATTTGAGTTGAATTATACATATAACTTCCATTAAAAAAACACAATTCAAAGAGACAACTTAATAGTTTCAAAAGCAGACAATATATAAAAAAAGCAGACAATATCTAAATAACATGAATTTGAAGATGTTAAGTATAAACCCTACCAAAAAAGTTAACTAGGAAATAATTAAACTAAATAATAACTCAACACTGTTGATTGATCAAAGGAAAAAAATTAAAAATTAAAGGTTGCAAATCGCGAAATTCCGAATTTATATGGTTTAATTAAACTACATAAAAGGTCTTTCTGTTTACTTCTGTGTAAAAAAGCGTGGGTAAAACCCCAGTACTTCTGGTGGAGGGGATGAAAATGCGAAAGTTAAAAGACACTTTTTGAGTAAATTGATGACAACTGAAGTACTGTCATAAGTAAATTTTAGTGCAAAGATCAGTGCGTTTACAAGAAAAAAGAAGAATTCTGCCGAAATTTTTCCACACTCATCAGCGTGTGTAAAATTTGGGTAAAAGGGGAAATCACTCGATTGTCAAATTTCTTCAAGTGCAAAACTAAACAGACGCAGTGACGAAAACTTTCGGTTTTGTGTAAAAACTTTCGAGTAAACAGACAGACCTAAAATATACAATTTAATTAGACCAGTGGCCTTTTCGTGTCAAGTATGTGCCCAATTGATTTCAAATTGTGTGTACATTATTACCGGACATAACTAAATTTGTATTAAAATATTCCATAAGAAACTTTTGAATTAGTCGAGAAGATTAAAGTTCCTTCACAATGCAAAACTGGTATCTTCGACGTTAGTAATTTGTTTCCGTCCATACCTGGAAAAAATTTAATCATATTTTGTTGAACGATACTATAGAAAATATTAGACCTGATAAAGCAGAGAAGCTTATAAGATTGACTGAAGCATACCTAAGCAAAAATTATTTCATTAACTTATAAAAAAAATATGAACAAACAGATGACCTTGCAATAGGTCACCCAGCTTCATCTTTTTTTGCGGAGTATTTATCCAACTTATTTAATTCTAAAAATCCAACGTTTAAATACATAAACATTTGGTTTAGGTAAGTGGATCATAATTTATGCAAATGGACGGGTTCTATACGACGGTTGCATCATTTTCTTAACAACATATTATATAACATTGAAAATAGTTTTAAGTTTACTATAGAAATTGGGGAAAATAGATTCAATGTTTTTTATTTGACGTTAGCTATTATTGACAATAAACTTAGATCAAAATATACCGAAAAAATTACATTTTTAAACATAATAATTCCATACTCTTCTAATCATCCGTGGAATATAAAAATAGCTGCGTTTCATTCAATGTTGCAGCGTTTACTTACTATACCACAATCAAGGGCAAACTATAACATTGAACTTAATACATATAAATTACTTTTGAAAAAGAGAAAACAAGAGACACTAAAATTAGTAACACATGGGCTGAAAAGTCCCGGGCCTAACACATAGATGGCGCTAGTCTTATTGCATTCACCGCTTTTTCAGTTAGTACTAACCTTCAAAAGAAAGCTGTCAGAATTTTATTTATTATTTTTTTTTCTACTTATAAGTTTGTGAGTTATTGTGCTAAGAGTGACACTACTTTTGTTATTTTCTGAACAATGGATCAAAAACAATTTCGTTTTTTAATTTTACATTGCTTCTTGATGGGAAAAAATACCGTTCAAGCGAAGCAATGGCAATGGACTCCGCTCCATCGGAAACAACAATAAAACGTTGGTTTGCCGAATTCAAACGTGGTCGTAGAGACACCGATGATGCAGAACGCAGTGGACGTCCAAATGAGGCGGTAACACCAGAAAACGTCAAAAAAATCCACAAAATCGTTTTGAATGATCGAAAAGTGAAGTTGCGTGAGTTAGCTGACATCGTAAAGATATCAAAAGAACGTGTTGGCTTTATATTGCATGAGCATTTGACAATGAGAAAGCTCTGTTCAAAGTGGGTGCCGCGTTTGCTCAGTGTTGACCAAAAACAAGAACGCGTTGAAGATTCTGGGCAGTGTTTGGCCATGTTTAAGCGTAACAAACCGGAATTTTTGCGTCGATATGTGACAATGGATGAAACATGGATCCACCACTTCACTCCGGAATCAAAACGATCGTCATCTGAGTGGAGAGCAACTGGTGAACCTCGTCCAAAGCGCCCGAAAGCACAACAATCGGCTGGAAAGGTTATGGCCTCAGTATTTTGGGATGTGCGTGGTGTAATATTCATTGACTATCTTGAGAAGTGAAATACCATCAACAGTGAATATTATATAGCGTTATTAGAGCGTTTGAAGGCCGAAATTGCAAAGAAACGACCGCATATGGCAAAGAAAAAAATTTTGTGTCACCAAGACAACGCACCTTATCACAAGTCAATCAAAACAATGGCAAAACTAGAGAAATTGAACTTCGAATTGCTCCCACATCCACCGTATTCGACAGATTTGGCTCCCAGCGAATACTGGCTGTTCGCAGACCTAAAAAAAAATGCTCACCGGTAAGAAATATTGCTCGAATGAAGAGGTTATCGCTGAAACTGAGGCCTATTTTGAGGCAAAAGATAAATCGTTCTACAAAAGTGGGATTGAAATGTTAGAGCGGCGCTGGAATGATTGTGTGGCTCTTGATGGAGATTACGTTGATGAATAAAGCCAATTTTGAACAAAAAAAAACGCGTTTTCTTTGTTAGGCCCGGGACTTTTCAACCCGCCTTTTTAATAATAGAACATTAAAAAATCTTAAGGTAATCAGAAAATAAAATCAAAAATAGAAAATACTGAAAAGAGCAGGGTGTACGTAATTAAATGTGGGGATTGTACGCTTTCCTATATTGGGCAAATAAAGAGACTACTAAAAATAAGATTAAAAGAACTGCAGGTGCTCGTCAGGACAAGCCACTTCAGGTCTTTCAAGACATCTAAAAGAAAATAACCACAAAGTTGATTTAAAACACATAAAGCTGTTACATAATCAAAATGGCGGGAAAATCTTAAATAAACTAGAAAAAATTTTGAAATACGAAGAGCAAAATATGTATATAGATAAAGATCGATGTAATGACCAGTTAGATTTCACAAATACAAGCCCATTGTTAGACCCGAAACGTTTTTAAACATATCAGTCGGTAGTGTTTTATTTGTGCATACAAAATTCAAAATGTTTAGGTTCCAACAAGTGCCAGTAAGAAGTTCCATCTTAGAAATCTTTACATATAGTATCAAATCTTACGAATTGATACCCACCTCTAAAGATTTAGTACTTATAGAAGGCATATTCATATTCAAAAATAATCTCAAAATCATAGAAGCACTGCAACCATACCTACTATTACATATATATATACATAGAGAACGCTTTCGTTTAAGTCATTATATGAAGCGACATTTCTCTTGTTGTTGGTCAGAGGCACGTCGCACCTGACGATTTTCCCAGAAATACTACATAGTCGTTGCATTGTATTCTTATACCATTATCATAATATCAAAAATCATTCAATAATTCCCAAGTCAGAGCTCGTTTGGCGCTAAGTTGATTCTCAGGAATGATATTTCTTGTGACATCAAAAGGGTAGTGGGCTGTGTTGTAATCTCGTTTTCTTTCTACTAGTAATTTCCTTGTTATTTGTTGAATGAAGCAGGAAGTTTTTCACCTTATTTGGGATTCAATTAACATACAAAATATCTTATTTTATCTTTTCAGGTATATAGTTATTTTATTGCTTATTGAAGCAGGTACAAGAAGTGGTTTAATTAAGACAGATAATTAAGGTATTATTTTATGTTAATTTAGGAAGAAGTAATTGTGATAATATTACCATTACCGTACCATTTATTTACTAAAGGTCTTGATAATATTTATCGACACAACAATTGTAAGACAGGGGGAACTATTTTAACGGTATAGGAGTTAGAATAAAATAAAATTCTCCTAAAAGCAGACAATCCTTTTGAATACTGGATAGTAACGTAACGTAAAAGCATAGTATTATTTTGCTTTAAATTCAATTTTATGGCATAATGCTTATGTTCATCTCGCAAAGTAAAGTAAGTTCTTTGAGCATTTTTTGGGATCACTTATAAATCGTGGTGATGTATAGATGATGGTTGCTTGAAAAATACATGTTTTCAATTATATCTCAGACATTATTTTATTGAAAAATAATAGATTATATTAATATTATAGAGGTTGAAGTAAACCGTGCGTGAACGTTTTTTATCAGAAAAACAAATTCGGTTTATTTTTGTAATATAAAAAAATGAGTCTCACAGTGCTGGAATTTAAAATGCTCTTTTTAATATGGCAGCACAATTAACTGCCTAAATTTTGTTTATGTTTTGACTTTTTATGGAAGACTGTGTCATTATTCAACTTTATTGAAATTTCTTTATCATTAATATTTTCCTGGTCCGAATTCATTGTAATATTAAACTAATTAATTTTTCACACACTATTCAGCAGTTGTTAAATTGGAAATGACCCTTGAGTGAGTTAAATATAACTGAGGCGTAAGCTAGGCTAAAGCTAAAACAGTGAAACGGTGTACAAGAGTTAAAATAAGTTTAAACTACAGCTTAAGTTTAAGGTTGTACTTTGAAGCAGGTTCTTAACAATCAACTAAAATGTTTAAGACTTAACTGTCAAAGATTCAGATCAAATAACCCTTCCGACGCTGCTACGCAGGGTTAATCGAACTCTGGTCATGCAAAGACGAACGTGCTAAGGTGCCACATTTCGATTTCGTTCAGTTGAGAACAGAAGAGTAGTGAGTTTTCAATATGTAAAAATGTAATCAACCTTTACGGAAGTCATCGTTCGCCAAACAGCTGGTAAGATTATGATAACAGAAACATCAAGAACAATTTATCTTTTAATGGTTATATTATACCTTTCAGAATAAAACTGCCCAGGATTCAAATTTAAACATTTTATACTCGGCTCTTACTTGGAAGATATTTCAGGGACTCTAAAAAGTGATAATTATTCTTAACGCTTAACTGGAATTTTAATGTTAATGTTGTCGCGCCGAAAGCTCAAGTAGTGATTTCCTGCAATACAAAGTTTGCTTAAAAACGAACTCGGAGATACGTAGCGGGCGTTTTTACTTGGAAATAAGTACAACTTGTACTCATAAGATCTTTTTCTATTTTCCGTTATTTTTAGACATTTCGTCATTAGTTCCAAAAAAGCATTTAAATTTTTCAAACTTGCATAGAAATTAGTTCTAAGAATTCAAGGTAGCATTGCCACTAACTGTTGTTTACTGTCAAGAATTTACACTATAATAGGTCTGTCTGTTTTCTTCTGTGTGTAAAACTCAAGTAAAAATCGTTCTTCTGTTGAAGGGGATGAAAATGCGAAAGTTAAAGACGCTTTTTGGGTAAATTGATGGCAACTGAGGAACTTTCAAAAGTAAATTTCAGGATCAGTGCGTTTTCAAGAAATCGTAAAAATAAATAAAAATGAATAACAATTTACTGAAAAAGTTAATAGTTCCCCGTCTTTATTTCAATTTTTATTTCTAAGCTGTAACTTGCCAAACATTAATCAGCTGTTAATGCCGTACCACACTTGTCCTGCTCCATCGCAGTTTGTTGGAGAGAGGGCGTGCAGGGGTGTATAGAGAAATCCGCACGTAATTTACCTATTTATCGTCGCAACGACACGCATCCATTCAAAGCAAGGTTTATTTGGGTTCGGAAAATGCTTTAATATTAGTACATTTCGTGTTCTACACAAAATCCGACACGACAGGTGTGCGCACTCGTGCGGACTTCATCGCCCGGAAGCACGACAAGTGTGGAACGGAAAAACCATAACAGAAGAAGAAGAATTCTGCCGAAATTTTTTCCACACACACTCATCAACGTGTGTAAAATTTGGGTAAAAGCGGAAATTACTCCACTGTCAAATTTCCTCAAGTCCAAAAGTAAACAAACGCAGTGTGGACGAAAATTTTCGGTTTTGTGTAAAAACTTTCGAGTAAACAAACAGACCTAAGGTTCACAATATTATTATTATTATTATTATTTATTCACTGGCATAGGTACAAAAAGATTCATGAATCTTATAATAGTACATACAAAAATGGAAATAATGTTGCATAATTAATTAAACTAAGCATAATTCATGTATAAAGTTGACTGAGCAAGCCAATTCTCTAACATACAATTAAGAAAAGTGAAAAAATGTACAAATAATGAACAAGAAACCAATGAAGTGCGAAGAAACAAAGATACGATATCTTAAGTGCGTCTTAGGTGTTGTGAGTTGTGATCAAGAGCCCGCTGAATGCCCGAACAGAAGGAGCACGCTGAACATCCACTGGCAAATGGTTCCACTTACGAATAGCCTGCACAAAGTAGGAGCGCTCTCCAATATGAGGACGAAAACTGGGTGACAAAATATTTCTACGTCGACTAGAGCTTAGGAATTGTATATAATCATGCAAATAGCTCGGTTTTTTCGAGTGAATCAAATTAAATAAAAATAATATAGAACTTAGATAAGGCTTAGTTAAGTCAAGGGTGTAAGGCTGAAAGACAATTCGAGCTTTTCTGCCAGCTTCAGTTTTGAAAACACAAAACTACAGCTTTAGATGTTGATGAAATCGAAATTTCAAGGTGGCTAATGTCAATTTGTCTTCTTCTTGCAAATTTTCATTTACTTATAAAATTTTTTTCTCTATGCGATGTAAGCATCAATATTTCAAAATATATTTCTGAAAGGCAGTGTCTTTTTTCCACCCTCAAATTGACGGAAAGTACACATAAATACATGGAAAGTACACGGAAATATACAGAAAGTACACGGAACTAAAGTTCACCGAAAGTACACGGAAATAACACGGAAGTACACGGAAGTACACGGAAAGTACAAGTACCAATTTTACGGACTACACGGATCTACACGTAAGTACACGATAAGTGCAAAAACTCACTTCCATATTCATATTACTGGTAATAGTTTAGTCAGCCTGTTGTACATGCAAACCTGGGGGGAGGGGGGGGGGCAGTTAATAAGGAAACTAAAGGCCTGATTAATATACCTCTTCCTCTCAGAAAGTGAAATAATAATTTGACGGGATGTGTCCGTCAAATTGTTTTTAGTCTTTCTTTAATTTGCTTTATTAACTGGGAGTTGCTGCCCTTCCCCCGCCACGTTTGTATCTAGAGTAGGCTGTGATAAACTATTACCAGCAATATGAACATGGAAGTGACTATTCGCACTTATCGTGTACTTACGTGTACTTTCCGTGTACTTCCATGATATTTCCGTGCAATTTCTGTGCACTTTCCGTGTACTTCCCGTGTATTTCCGCATACTTTCCTTGTATTTTCGTGTACACGAATATTACACTGCAATTTGAGGGTGGTAAATAGACACTGCCTTTCTGAAAGGTACTTCGTCTAAACAATTAACTGTAACTGTGTTTTTGGCTGCGTTTTAATTTTAAGTAGGCAGAAAGCTAGCTTAACAATAACATTATATCCTTAGCAAATCTGCTTAAAAACAAAACAATTTTGATTTCTTTAAAATTAAAATATATCATCTTTTTTATTGATTGCTTATTGGATTACCTTACTAATATGAAAGTTATTTACAGGATAACGGTATGAAAAATTTTGTTTAGTAATTTTACAAATTACGGATCAATGTATTTTCCCTCATCTTTATTCTATATTGTACTAATACTAAAAGCAGATTCAACATTTAAACACGAAGATCTTACCTGACAATCCCCTGGCATCACTTAACAGAAGTGGCTTGGGTACAATTTCAGTGCACCCATGAAGGTGGCGTAACGCTCGCCTGCGTGTATTGTACTTTTGTATGGGGATTTGATGTCTGACTTTGTGGCAATTCGAGTGATCCCATTGTTGGGGTAGTTGTTTGCTGAGGACTTGTATGAGTTCCCGTATTTTGTCCGGAGGTTGTAAGTGGTATATTGATATCTAGTAAGCCGTCGATGCTAAGTTCTTGTTGAATGAGCTTTTAAGAAAAAAGAGGATACGATTAACTTTAAATTATAACAGTAAAATTAGAATTTACCTCTTCAATATTGCACTCTAAACCACCATGAAAACTTTCAATGTTGAATTCGTCTATTTGGGTTTGACTGTTGAGTGCTTCCATACATTGACCTATTAAAGTTGATGGTGCGTTTTCTACAAATTAATGTTTTCAAATTGCAAATTTATAGAAAAAATATTTCTTAAATTGGCTTGGGTCTATTTCAGATTAATTTAATGACAATGAATCTTTTGTTAATGCATATTATAGGGACAATGTGGCAGCGCATATAAAATCATTACCTTTGAAAGAAATCTTTCATCAGGTTTAACAATTAAACAATTGAAGGCTTTACTGAAAAAAGGGAATAACTCCATTTAATTTCCGTTAAAAATACCTTGGGCCAATCGTGGATTGCATGCCGGATCGTTACAGAGCTGTAAAGAATAATCCGAGTATGCAGCTAGATAACAGTTTTATTTAATTTTAACGATGTATTATTTAGTCAATGAAACCCCTTTGTCTTTTTATATCCATGCATTTTTCATTTCTGGAGTGTTTTTACTCGCCCAGAAATCCATAGTGTTTTGGATTATTGGATTAATTCGTCATATTTAGCTCACAGGCCATTTATATAACTACCACGGTTACGCTAAAAGTAACACCCGTTGATAGCAGTAGGAGATAATAAATAATAGTATTTATGCTTGCAGTACTGTATGTATATATATAAAGCTGTTAGAAAGTCTCTAGTCGAGAGTACCCTAAAAACTTCCCAAGTGCGTATTATTGAACCAATTGGAGTTAGTTAGTTTTATGTTTTTGAAGCTATAAAGAATAAGGTGATGCATCCCAAACAATTGTTGGCAAAACCTGGATTGTGCACTAACAACTTCACGAGTGCGGAGTATTGAACCAATTGGTGTCAGTTGGTTTGATGCTTTTAAAGCTATAAAGAATAAGGCGATGCATCCCATTTATTTGTTCTCGTATCTTCGCTTCACTTTGGCAAATTAAGATCATATGGGACTATGCAGAAGTTCATTTTGGATTTGTTTCTATTTGGAGATTGTGTCTGTTTTTGACAGTAATCGGTTTCACATTCAGTCAGTAATCAGTATCACCCTTTTCCCAGAATTTTCTTCCACTACACCAGAATTAACCGTCATGGTGAAGTAAGTGATAACGTGTCGGTCTCCCAACCCCATCGGTAGCGATCCGTGGTTGCTTTCTGCTGACAACATATTACGATAAAACGGCCATTGAAGGTTGCAGAGGTATGTCGATGGCTTGACATTCAGCTTAGATTGCAGGCCCACTTGCAATCGCTGTCTCGAATCGGGTGAATTTCTTTTCCGCGACAAGAGGTTACGGGAACTAGAGAGAGAGAGAGATCCCAGTTATCCGTTGATGTAAATCATCAGATATCGATAAGATTGTAGAAATGTCTTTTGCGGAAATCGTTCTTATTGGCGATTTCGACGTCCACAAGAGACGGAGAGGCATAAGACCATCTAGAAGAACCGCTGAGTTATTTGGCGAGACCTATAACCTGCAACAACTAGGAGAGTGTTCAATCCGTTTTTCTGATAATATAGGGTACAAGGCGCATTTTTGGAATCGTTTGTTCGTTAGTTCTATCATACATCTCACACGCGCCGATATCCGATCTACATATTCTCTGATGGCCACTTATTAAAATAGATAAGTGTGGTATTATAAAAACTCTGATTGGGTTGAACTTAATAAATATATCAGAGAGCTGGCCTGGTCTGATTGCTTTTAAATGAAGGACGTTAAGCCTGGTGTTAAAATGCTGCAGCTCTTCTTTGACTAAACCTATGCGTAAACTCTGTCACATGTCATATTTAACAGGAATATTTCTGTCTGCGTGAGAAATTGTTTATGTTTAGCGGATACCTAGGAAAGGAGTGTCAAGTGACCCTTCTAGTTTTTAAATAACTCATTAACTCTCCCTTGACAAAATATCTAAATTACTCTAGCGGAACGTTGGAATCATTGATTTCAAAATCGTTGTTATTACTTTTAATAAAGGCTGTCCATCCAGTCAAACTCAGTCTGCACACTCATTTCCTTTGATTTCGGACTTTTAATCCGTGTAATAATAAACAGAGTTACATCTGATCCCTACGAAAAAATGCCGATGTACCGCAGGGTTCAATTATTTTACCAACCTTATTGCTTCTTCTTATGAAGCTTTTATTTCACTTTCCGTTGCACTACTTGTTTCTCCGTTTGTTTGATTTCATGTACTCTTGAAATTAACTGAGACACATCTTTGGATTGTTACAGAATGACGTCTCTACTTGTGGCAGAGAAAGTCCTTTAATGTTTAATGCATCTAGCAATTAATGTTTTTAATGATCCTTTAAAGGAACCCAGCAACATCTTAAGTATTAAAATATCGAGTACTATTAGCTGGACTACTAACATATTTTCAATCGCTAAAAATGCGATGAAATGCTAAGGTTTTGTACAAAGGTCTAAGAAATCTTTCACTCCATCTACAAATCCCTCATCAGGCCTAGACTTTGAAATAATTTCCATATTTGGGCATGGGCTGGACAGTGGGGTACTGTCTGCGTTTAACAAAGTTAAAATAAAGGGTATTAAGCTAGGTGCAACGTTTGTAAAATCTGAACGTTTGTAAAATCTGAAATGTACAAAAAAAAACTAAAATAAGGCAACCTGTAAAGTTTAAGTAACCACAGAATATTAACATCAAAATATGGCACGCAAAGGCACCACGGGTTATGGTAATCAACACTTTAAAATAGATCGTATTCAGAACACGGCTTTAGAATTAATTTTAAATCAAGGTTTAGGAGATATTCGAACCTGAGTGCAAATGTTTTAAGGTTGAAAAGGTTAAGTGTTAGCTATATTTTAATTTAAAGTAAATGTAATTTTTCCAGAGATGATTGCATTTTAATGGCTAGTTGTTGATGTCGTTATCGAAATTTCTGGGAAATCTATTGAGTAGTTGCTAGTTTGGAGAAAAGCCTTAAGCATACTTTAAGACCGCAAAATGTCAAATTTGACCCCTCAAGTGTTGGATAACTTTCTAAGATAAGAATGTAACAGTCAGTATCCGTCAGTTCAAAATATTGTAACCAATTGTTTCTTTTGATATTATACAGATCTAATACTTAAGAAGTAAATAATTTGTACTTCATTAATAAAATAAAAAAAGCATAAAATAATTTTTCATTTTATATCTTTTACGACATTTTGAAGTCGATGCAAATTAAACAAACCAAACATGGTTCCGTGAGCTGACACGTACCTACAGGTAGTTTTATATATCATCTTCAATTGTGGTTGCGTAGTTGTTTTTTTTTTGTTTAATTTACACAGACTTGAAAATATCGTAAAAGATATAAAATGCAAAATTATTTTATGCTTTTTAGGGCTTTTTGTGAGGTCGGTTCAAATTTTTTTTAAAAACTATTTTATTTTTTACTTTGTGTCTTCATATATACGACTCGAAGAATGCTGCTCGTACGAATAAATCAAATCCAAAAGTTACAGAGGTAGTGCACTAACAAAATTATCCAAATCCGGCAACATATTACGAAATTAGTCACGGTCACCCTTTAGTACCCTCACCTTAGAAAATTCTTAACATGACCCTAATGCACCACTTTTCTCTATACAGCAAGAGAAAATTATCGTAGTCAGAGAATCACCGTAGTAACTCTAGGTACAAAATTGTTATCATTTATCAATCAGGAAACGTGTTCTGCACAACCAAATCAAAATCGGTCTATGCCTTATGGAGCTAGGCGCCACCCATCCTCCAACTGTCACCATAAGCCACAATTTTTGTCAGAATACAAATAGATACAATATGCATTCAGAATAATCTTAATCAGTCCACGCGTTACAAAGTTAGGTTTCCCCTCCCCCACCCCAACCCAAATTGGTGCAAATTATTTTCCTATTAGCAATGGGGGATCACACTCTATACAACAAAAAAAAAGAACCATCTAAATCGGTCCACGCGTAACAAAGCTAGGTTCCACCCCCACCCCACCAACATTTTTTTCTCGTGGTATCAACCATTGAACATACTCTACCCAACAAAAAAAGAAATCGGTCGGTAGACTACCCGTCCCCCTCCCCTCACCCTAGGACAAATTTTCTTCTCCTATTAGCAATGGGGGATCATACTCTGTACAACAAAAAAAGAACCAAATCGGTCCACGCATTACAAAGTTAGGTTTCACTCCCAACCCCACCAACAATATTTGTGACATGGTACCCAACAAAAAAAGAATCATGCAAATCGGTCAATGCGTTACGAATTATTAATCAATCAATAGAAAAAAGAATTAAAAAAATAGGTGAAGTATTCCACCACAGCGGGGTGGGCAATAATAATTGCTGTCATATTACCGGTTTGATTGGTGTGATTTTTTGATATATGTATATATATATATATATATATATATATATATATATATATATATATATATATATATATATATATATATATATATATATATATATATATATATATATATAACTATTATTGAATCTTTTCTGCACTTGCCGATCACGTCAACTCACAATTATGCCCGACGGTAATCTGATCTTGCAGTTCAAGCGTTCTACCTTCAAGCCTCGCATATTACCTCTCATCCGTCATCAGACATACGTATCTAAAACTACCCCTGCTAATTGCCGGCCATAAACTTATCCTGAAAACACTCGCACCTTTGTAATTGTTCTAGGAACGGATTGAACTCTCTTGAACTGCCGATTTTATTACCCATAATTATGAGAAGACTGTATTTTCCTTTTATCTTTGGTGCCAGACGGGCTTTTGTCTGGATATAGATTATATATATATATATAAATGAAATGAAGACAGGCCAACAAAAGCGAAACCCCTGCAAGGTTTGACTATATTAGTTCACACGACTTCCCAAAAACAAAGAGGTTCTATGTTCGACGCGAATTTTTTTGGTTCCTTTTTATGTCTAACTGAACATAATTTCGTAACGCGTTGACCGATTTCAGAGTATATTCCCCGATTGGCATCATGTCACAATTTTTTTTACGGGTGGGGGTAGTAGTTAAACCTAACTTTGTACTGAATAATCAATTCTTCGGGGGGAACCATAAAAGATAAGAAAATGTCAGAATTGCTCTGTATACCATCTTGAAAATTAAGACAGGCCTTACAAGGAAAAAACTAATGGAAAAGCCCTATCGTGTATATGTTGTGTGTCAAAGCAAGGTAAACTTTTGTTCTGTCTCTGGGTCGGTGCTGTCCCTTGTCTTTTTATTGGAGTACCCGGATCTGTGCTGTCAATAAGTGTTAACATTTTGCTTTCACGTACAGCTGTTTCCGTGCGATCTGCACTGGCGGTACGTAAAAGATTACTCAGGGAGGGTTTTGCAAAAATGTGTACTTTTTTATTAATAAACTTTGAGTTATAAATTTTACAGTTTAATATAGATAAATAAATATTTTAATAAAATTTACACGGTCGGCACACAATCTAATTCACCCCGTCTCTGCGCTGTTGTCTAACTCGCAGGAATGTGAAAACAAGACATTCAGATTCCCTCAAGGATTGTCCCCTGGGCTCTGGCTACATTACAAAAAACAATAATATTTCGCCAATAAAGCTTCACCAAAATTGAAATTATATATACGTTACACGGCTGCAAAATAACTCAATCCACCTTTTGAAGCTCATTTTAGCTCACATAGAAGAGCTTGTTCAACGCAAATTATTTATATATAAGCTAGCTCATCAGTTTGAGTCAGATCTGATCGGGCGGGGCAAACATTTTCCGAGCGCACATTTTTTTTTCATTGAAATTGACCATTTACTATGCATTGTTAAACATTTCATGCATATATACAAAATTAGTAATTAGTAACACATAATTAGTATAAGGTGGGTTGTAAGTTGGGAATGTTCGTAAAAGTACATATAAAATGATTGGGCACGGTTTTTCCTGCACAAGTCCGCTTTTATTTTTTACACGTGTAACGTACGATGTGAACAGCTCGAAATGCAGGAAAAAATGTACCAAGGGCTAAGGGAAAAGGCACAAACGTGGCAAAGGTATTCAAAGAATTGCCGTACTTTTCCACTCCGATATGACTGAGAGCTACCTGGCCTACCTGTCCCAAACCTTTGGCAGTGTTGCACAAGTAGCGCATAAAAGCGTGTTTCTAGGAATTATGAGCTAAAGTTCATAAATTGTACTTAAAAAGTCGCGAAACTATCATAACACTATTAAAAACTTAGCAAATAGTCAATTTCAATGAAAACAATATTTGCGCCCCGAAAATGTTTCCGCCGCCCCCTCGGTGATAAGGGTTGACGATATCGCAAAAGTCGTCAGGGGCGATACAAGTGTTCCACCTGTTCGTCTCCCCCCGCGCCCCCCGGAAACAGAAAAAATATAGAAAAACGTGGATTTAGTGTTTCCAGGGAGTTCTAAAACCGCATGAAAAAATTCAGCGAGGTAGGTGAACTTGTAATTAAAAAATACCTGACGCCTGGACTATAAGCTATCCGAACAAATCAGTTTGAGCTAGTTAACTTTTGAACCAGGTCACCAATATTCAGTAACATCCACAGAAAGAAATAGCTGTTACATCCCTATTAATATATGTATATAAATATATATATGTTATATAAATATATATTATTACATAAAAATTATATTATATTTATTGGTCACAATTTATTAATTAATCAATGTTTTAAAAAACGCGCCAAACCCGCATATAAAATACTTTTCTTATCGCTTGCATTGCAATTATGGGTTTGAATGCATGTGAACCGTACACAAGTACGAGGCAGCGACTGGGGTGCTCTCTTTAGAGTGATGCCCTAATCTGCCTATCAGCAGAATTTATTGACTCGTTTCCAATTTCAAATCATTTGAAAACGAAAATTTCAAAACAAGCGCTGAAGAACGTATTCTCAAAAATTATGGGTTAATATTACATAAAGACGCCTTGGTATTCGGATTTTGTAATAGGCTTTTGCTAGCGTCGAAAAGTTGGAGTTGGGTAGACCACTCGTAAGCCAATAATATCTTTCCTTATATTCACCACTATATCACGAGAACTACTAAATGCGATATAAAGAAACGCTTTACTATACAACTAACAGAAGTGATGAATTTTGGCTTTTTAGAAATTAAATTTTCTTGCTTACCTTCCACATTTGAGTTAATTTTTTGACCTCCTGTCGTGAGTCCTGTCCGGTTTGTCGGAGAATGTCTCACTGCCGAATCGATTACAACTGTGTTATTATTGTTATTATTATATGTTCCAAGGGAATCTGTTGCAGGTTCACTGTTAGGATACGAAGGCGACATTCCTGTACCAGATGAGGGCGACATTCTCTAAAAAGTATATTTATTAAGCTGGTTAAGTTATACAAATATTAAAGCATTACTTCTGCGGAGTGCATACAGGCACAAGGCATTGATCGATGGATCGGACAGTGAAACGTTTGGATTCCGAATGACTGAGCAACAGTGGCATGTAATGAGTAGGGTTGAGGTGGCTGATATGGCGGGGGCGGTTGATTGTGCACGGTCGTCCCTGTACTGAACCTACTCCAACCGTATGATCAGTGGTAGAAAAAAATATATATAAATTTTGATAAAATCCACCTAGCAAATATGCGTGATAGTTCTGTGCAAAAGCTAATCACTAATTGTTTTTCAAAACATGCGCAAATCTAATTAAAACTTTAAATTAGGCAAATAAAACACAAAGTGAAACTGACCCTTGTAAGAACTCGCTTTGTAGTGTAAGATCGTCTGCCAAAGACCCAGCCAGTTGATCTAGGGCAGAAGATTGGGCTGAGTTTGCTGACGTCGTGGGCGGACTATGAACATTTTGATTGTATTCATTTGAAGATGATGTAGGAAAGCTCCAGTCTGGTTCCAGCCCAACTACAGCTGGTATGGGACTCAGACGACCACAGGAACTTGCATTGGATGAAGCTCGTTGACGAAAATCAGGAGAGAGTTGAAATCCGCCGCCACTATTAAATCGTTCCAAATTAAAGATAAAAGTAAAATAATAAGCAAAAAACTTGAAAATAAAATAATTTCTGAAGTTTTATATTAAAGCATTCCAAAACACTCTTGAAAGTTCTACAAAGAAGCCAAAACAGAATTACTATACTAATTATGGTGTTGCATTAAAATCACTCTATTTGTTACTAATACGTTAGCAGCATACGCAAAAGCCTCAAGGCTGATACTTACCTATGCAGCGGACTTTCAGGAAAATGGTCTAATCCTTCACTAACACTACTACTAGGTGATGGAGTTGCATCATTCACTCCTGTAACACCAGCATTTCTTAAAGCCTCAACACGCTTTTTCGCTCGCCCTCTTCGCTTTTCGTATTTTGATGTCTCCATTGATGCTGCCCTTCTTCGAACTGATTTACCTGGCTTTGCATCAGGATTTAGCATCCACCATGATGATTTGCCTGTTCCTTCATTTTGTACTCTCATAAAGCGATTGTGTAAAGATAAATTATGACGAATTGAATTCTGAAAAGAAAAGAGAACTACAATCTTACACTTGAATATATTATGCACTATAACAAATAGTATAAACTAAAATATTAAGAATTTGCTAAATTTACTTATCTGACTACAAAATGACGAAAGTTTAATTTCAAATTATGGTAAAGTTCGATATTTAAGCCAATTAATAAAAGAAAATATTGTTATTGATCAATTGGTGCATATATTTTGAATTTACTTCATGGATCGTATTATTAAATATTTTCTTTCCTTTTGATTATCATAATAAATAAATAATCATACTACACCAAAACTCTCCGAAAGTTTTAGATAAAGAAGCATTTTTATCTTAAGATATGGGAGGTAAAAAAATTATTATTAAATTAATATCGCTTCGTTTAACAATGCCATAAAGATTCGTCGTCGCTTAACTCACATTTCACTGTTCTTTCTTTGTGTCCTAAAAGCTAGAAATATTATTATTTCTCAAATATTCTTCATTAAAAAATACACCTAAAGTAAAACATGAAGAGACTAAGCAATACTGTCATACTCTAATAAGAAAAGTCATAAAGGCAAAAAAAATTTTTTTAATTAACATGTAATTCTGTTATGGCTACAAAAAATACTGTTAAAATATGTAAACTAAACTTCGATTATCTAAAAAAACAGAAGGACCTTACGACTTATCATATAACTTCGGTCACGATTTGCGTACTTGGGTATCTTCCTTCTCAACGTATCGTCTTTACGTGTTGTACAGTTGTTCAAACAAGCGTCTTTGTTCTCAATAGGGTTGCAATATAGATCCTGCTGAGTGAAGTTATTTAGCTCTTTTCCTACTGTGTGGCCTATCCATTGCCAATTTCATCTTCGAACACCTATAAGGTCTATCACGTCATAGTCCATATCGCGCGCTTACGGCCGAGTATCGTGATTTTTCGAATAAGGATTTTTTTTTATTTAATGACGCGCCCCACAATTTTTCAATGCGTTGATAAGCTTTCTTCATTATGTTATAAAAAAAAGTTATAGCCTCTAAATAATTTGTCGTAAGGTGTTGCATAATTCCGTCTATTTTTGAGGACTTACCACGATCCATCTTTCTAAGAAAATATTTTCTCCATCTCGGTCGGATATTGGTGGTTAGGGCATTTATGGTAACAGAGGATATAATCTTTTTAAGCCCATATTTTCTGACTGTCGTCGTTTCTCTTGGTGGTATAAGGGTTTGAAATTGTTTTACGATGAAAACAGTCTTAAGTTATATCTTCTAAAGTGTTAGTGCTAGGGATGTTACTAATATCTCAGTTGATAGGTAACACAATGGTGCTAAAGACAATATATTTTTTACTGCTAATAGTTTTAAAAAAATTGGTTTTCAAACTTATATTTTAGGAAAAAAATTAATTTTTTCATTTTAAAGGGAAATATCTGGAAAAATTGCCCTACTTTTTTATGTTTAGGTGTAAAATAGTGTCCAATGTGTTCTCTTTCAAGCAAACTTAAAGTGCACACAAATCTTATAGCCTTCTCCAGTTACATGACCAAACGTCCAGTTATACCTACCAGTTTGAGCAAAAATTCAACCAAATTTTAACGGAGTAAAAAAAAATCAATAATTTGGGAGTCAGGTTATTACAGATTGACGTGACGGCAAAGGGCGACATTTTCAGGTGTTCTCCCTTTGGATGTACCGTTGATTGTTTTTTTGCTATATTTGGCCAGAGGTCATTAAACCCTATAAAACCGAAGTAAGACGCAGAATTGAACGACCGCGCAACACATATAGAATATCCGTAGAGGGAAAGTACAATCAACGATTCAACAAATCGAGCCGTTGGTGTAGAACTGGACCATATGGAGAGTTGGTGCAGTAGACGCCCTATATCCCATAAAGGGTTAAAGAAACCAGAGAGATAATTGCTAGGACTTTAAACTAACTATATATTACCATTAATTATTTGTGCAACATCTCCCATCGACGAAATTTGTGGTGCGTATTTTATTATGCAAAATGAATATTTAACTAAACTCAAGTCATCTCCGCAAAAAGTAAACCTATGTACACCTAAAAAATTTGCCAAATTTCTACTTCCGTTTCTCTTACAGATTCCGTATTTTTCCGTTCCACGTTTTTAACAGTTATTGTTGTAGGTTTTTTTGCCGTTAAGATTATTTCACCAACTTATATATTATCAGATTTTCGGAGTTCGATATTCACAACAACAAAACCGACATACATAATCATTTTAGCAACTTATTGTAGATAAGATGTAATTGCTCATGTTCTCAATTCTAAATCTAATTTATATCAAAATTAATATTATAAAAAAGTGAGCTTCCATCGATTCATTTATTATTAACACAATTGTCCCAGTCCCACCTACTAAATTCAGTTTTTTACGATATTTATGTAAATCATTTGAATAGTACTTATATGTCGGCATTTATATGTGAATCGCCGTCAGTTTTATGGGGCTACAATAATCTTTTTCTCTGTCATGTTATATCCCAAATATTCAAAGGCTACAAAAAAAGAAAGTTGGTAAGGCGAAGACAGTGAATAGCTGCCACAAGTTCATTTTTTACCCCCAACGACTTACCCTCGATGATAAATGGCGCCAACTAGGCGACGGTATTGGCGGTAGCACAGAGATTTCACCGTACATAACACTTGCCAACGTAATGCCGGTTATTTCCAGAAAAGTATCTCCACATATTGGCAGATATTCTCGAATAAAAACCATTTCTTATTGTTCTAAGTTCCAGCACTACTCTATTTGCGGAGATAACAAGCTGAGGAGCACAAAAAGTTGCACTTCAAGCAATCATTACGGGAAAGTTAGAGGAACCCTACATTGAGACAGGTGAGGAAGTAATTTTCAATTCAATAAAGCGTGACAAAAGGTTCCACTTCAGAACTGAAAAAATGGGGCACGTTTCATATCTTTTTCGATAGAAAAAACTTTTTTAATCGTTTCCTAATTCGACGAACTTAATGCATAAATTTCTTATACTTCATTCCACGAAGGATTTTGAATCAGGGCTAGAAACAGCACGGATGTATAATCCGCAGCATAAGATATTCCTTACGTAATGCCCGCGTAGAACAATTTACATTCAATTTGGAAAATGTTATTCAAATTTTATCCATTTTTATCTTGAAAGTATACTTCCCCAAGGAGCTAGCTCACTACTTTTCTTATGGGCCGCCTGAATGAGAAAGAAAAATTGATAAAGGGAAGTGATGAAATCAAAATCACCACATATGGACCATGAAGGACGACGGCGAACTTTTCAAGAAGAGAATCAAACTAAAATCATTGTGTAGTTTCAGCCAGAATAGTAAAATTTACTCATTCGATTGTATGGCATAAGTACGTAACGCTTCCAGTCCCATCATCCCCTTTTTAGAACTTTATCGCCAACTACTCGGGAAGCTGATTTTATTCTCGACAACTCGTAAAAGTGGAACAATTTTATTTGACTCTGATTTCCAGATGGAATTTATGATCATGTCCTTTAGATAATCTAAAGATGGGGGCATCCCGCTCGCCAGGACGGTACGTTGAGCAGCTTTGATTATGATCGAGGCGAAAATTATAAATTTTTAATGAATTCATAGCAGATTATTCAATAATTTCGGATTTAATCTAACAAAGGGAATGGCAACAAATTAATGATTTTGCGATTGTCATCTTAGATTCACCCTCGTTGCTAGTTTAAGCTTTTTCTTACCATAAAAACTGTAATAAAATATGAATTTTCATGGCCTGAATTTTAATTCAGTTTTAGAGTCAGCCGCCAACTTTCACTCACTTATGGATTAACAAAACTTAACATAAAATACTTTATACCCTTGCCAGACCAGCCGTTTTAATTCACATTGCGAGAAAACAGGATTTGGTAGATACTGCACTGCTTATGAATATAATTCATATTATATTTATAAGTAAAGCAGTTTTTCATGGTCATTATTAAACAGACATTTCACATAAAATTTAAATATTGTATTCATAAATTCTGCCAAATTCTTAATATCTTTTAATATAACTCGTTTTTAAATCTCAAGATTTTATGTTATTAATTAGAAAAAGTTAAATTGTCATCAAACTAGTTTGTCATTCATATTCCTATATGGAACGTCGCACAGAAATGACTGATGGTACCAAGTATTTTTATATTATATTAAATGCGTAATAAAAACCAGTTTTAGTAGCACTTTAAATAAAATTGACTACTGCACTATAAAAGCAATAAAAAAGTAATCCTATCTATTCTGACTTAATACAGATAAAGTACGGGCAAAATGAACAACTATTTGTAAGATGCACGTTAAGCTAGTTATTTATGAAGGGATTATTTTAAGGTTCAAGTATCACTTGAAAACAAAGGAACCTACACTTTACCCCATCAATACTGCAAAACTTCACCGGATGGAACGACAACAGTTGCAAGTGGACCAACAATTTAAGTTGGATTCCGAACCACCGATATTACTCTGCACCACAAATGACCTTTTTAGCGTAATCTGTTGTTAGTAGAAAAAGGTCATGAGTCACTGCCGTAGGACCCTCATGATGGAAAGCCAACAGTGTTGTGCATGATTGTTGTAACAAAAATACAAGATACATTTTTGCCACCACATACATTTTTCTACACCATTTTAAGACAACATTCAAATTCGAACTGGTCTTAGGTATGGATGATGAAATCAATATGATTTGAAAACGAAAGGCGACGTTTAATAATCAAATCAAATATCCTTATGTGTATACTGTTCACTGAGCCTTTAAAAAAACTGTTGAATTTTACAATTTATATTATATAATTTATTAAATGTTAAAAATCCAGAATGATTTTTAACTTTATATGTCGCGTTCTCAAAAACAATATCTATATGCAGATCAATAACATTTATAGGAAGCAATTTAAAAAATGGCTCAGTCGGAACTTCCCGCTGTTTCCTTTAACACAATGTGGGGCAAAGGGCATCTACTACACCGACTCTCTACCTGGTCCGGTTCTGCGCCAACTGCCTTCAACTGTGACCACGACTTGTTGATCTGTGTACTTTCCTACGGATCTTCTACATGTGTTGCGCGGTCTTCCAATACGGTGTCTGCCTTGGGTCCCGTGCGAATTTCAATCTTAGTTAGCTCTAAATAAAATTAGACGAAACGAGCAGAAAAAAAAGAATCCAAAATTTAAAATTTTTCGATCTGAACCCCAGTTTTCTTTGGGATCAATACGCAATCCCGTAAAAAATAATCCCGAAAATAAAATCCTTAAAAATAAAAACCTATAATGACAAAATCTCTAAAATAAAAAAATCGCTAATGACGAAATCTCTAAAAAAAAGAAGAAATCCCTAAAAAAAATTCCAAAAATTCATAAATTAAAAAAGAGATCGATTTCAAAGTAAATTCGTATTTAATGCAATTCCTAATTTCTTAAGCCTCTCGTCGTTTAGTTTTTTATTTTTTATATTTTTTTATTCAAGAAGAATTTTAATTTCGTCTCCAGAAATAATGCGATTTTCGGGTTTTTTTTACAGATATTTGCTGGCAAAATCAGAATCACTTTTTAAGGAAAATGTTAGAGATCATATTCCAAAAGTTGTAGCTCAAAAGCAGAAAATAAAAAGAGTCAAAAAAATTAGCCAAATTTCAGAACTAAAATATCTCGATGAAATTCGTATATATAAGACGAAATACGAGTTGTAGATGGAAATGATTAAAAAACGTATAACACATTTTCTATTCTTTGAATTATGAATTTTTACTCTTAGAGATATTATCATTATGGTTTTCTTTTTTTAGATATTTTGGCATTAGGGATTTTATTTTTAGTTTGACATGGTATGTTTGTAGAGTTTGCGCTTTGAGAAAAGTCGAATTGTATCTTATCTGTAGCGTATATTAGCGCCGAACAGGGTGATTTAGTTTAAAATTTTTTTACTCTTGTCTGGAGAACGCGTGAAAACAAGTTTGCGTTATCAGTAACGCAGGATTAAAACATTGTTGATGTACTGCATGAAAAAGGCGTGCCCAAAGAAAGAAAGTTGGTGGAATCCATTTGAGCTTTGGCATAATGATAAAAAACATAGTAATTGAATATTCAGAAGTACAAAATTTGTACGAAAAATGCAGTTGACTCGAGTGGTGTTTACGAAAAAACTTTGGCTCTTTCTTAACAGCAGCACTAAAGGATTAGCCTTTCTTTAAATGCTAGACGCCTTCGCAACAAACCAAAAAGGCAAAGGCGCCCAGCAGCTTAATAAAAGCGCTGTTTTGATTTTTTTCGTAATTGAATATTATTTAATACTTTTTTTTTATTTAAATTGGCGCTTTTTAACTTACTCATCGTTATATATGTAAATATCATATAAAACCCTAGCTACATTAAAAATTTCACAAATACTAAAAAGACACATAGTTACAACTAAAAAGAACATACAAACATGACACAAAATATTACGTTATTCAAAAGTATTAAGTAAAAACTTGAACGCAAAAACCTGTAAAAAAGAAAACACGGTTAGCTTGAAGAGGGGGAAAGTGGACCTAAAATGGATCCAAAATCCGCTAATGCAGAAAGTTTCTATTTTGTTTCTAGATTAAAAAAATGTAAAAAAGAAAATCCTAGCTGCTCGTCTTCGCTAGTTATGCACATTTTTGTGTTCAAGGTATGCACTTGCATGAAAAGCAGAATCGAATATTCAAGTACACATATTCAATCGGTTCATTCTTCTTAATTTAACAAAATTTGATGAAAATATATAAGAATTATTGTTAAAATTATCTTTTTTTTTTCTAAATTTATGGTTATTTTGATTTGCATTAGCCGATTTTGGATCAATTTTAGGTCCACTTTCTCCCTCTTCAAGCTCACCGTGAAAAGACAAGAAATTTTGAAGAAAAGTTTCCAAAAATTTTGAAAAAAAATCGGAAGCAAAACCTACAGCTAAACTTAAAACGAACGAACAAAATGAACCGAAGCCGATAAATTAAACTAGAACACGATTGGCTGAGTGTTCCCAGAGGGTAGATGCAGCACCGGGCGAAGCTCATACTTCGGGAACCATTGCTCCCAAGCAAATGCTCTCTCCATTGAGCCGTTCGCTACTTTTCTAGTCCTCCGGGAGCACTCATCCAAACATGTTCTAACCTAACGCACAAAAATTCGAACCGATTAGAGTCCCGCGGGACCAGTCTGTAGAGTCATTGACGTCTGCAAACTGCTCCCATCATACTCCCAGTTCTACGATTCAAACGTGAAACTTGCCCTTCCGGCAGCACTTGCAGCAATATCAAAGCGAAGAGGAGCTTCGTGGACAAGCTGCTGCAAGTCTGCGGGCTGTTAGTCCCAGTGAAAGACGAGGCGTCCGTTCCGCACCGACGATACAGGCTGATAGGTGGAGTTGAACGTGTCGGCGTTCGTTGCCAGGAACTTCAGACGTAATCGCCTTCTCAATCTGGCAACGAAGTGTAACGGTGAGTTAGTGGGCTGTTTCGCAGGCTCGAACCGCATTCCGCATGCAGTACAGATAAATTTTCGATTTAGCAAGTGTTAGGATAAAGCTTATAAAACCATTCACCTGGTTACATGTCTTTGGTTCCAATAAAAACGACATTCTTGTTATGCTGAATGTCGGGCAGATAAGCTGGCACATCGCACAAGGTCGGGCATGTAATTGGACGGATAACTATAGATCACTCTGCTAGTAATGGCCCGCACTTCTCCCAAGTATACCCTAAGATGTGCGCGCCATCTATTAACACCGTTATCCGTAGGATCTACAAAATCCTACAAAAGCTACCCTAAAAATTGTACAAACATTAAAAGACACAGTTATAAAGATCAAAAGGAACATAACAAAAAATGACTCAATATACTATGTTACTGTAAATAGCTTAAATAAAAAGGACTCTAAAACTTGAAGGCAAAAACCTGTAAAAAAGAAAATACAAAGAAATTTTGAAATGCCTCCAAGCGAGTGCTAGCTCTAAGAAAAGTTCCCAAAAATTTTTGAAAAAATTCCGAAACTAAACCTAGAGCTAAACCTAAAACGAAGGAATAAAATGAACCAAAACCGAAAAATTAAACTAGAACATAAATGTCTGAGTGTCCCCAGAGGGTAAATGCAGCACCGGGCGAAGTTCCTACTTCGAGAACCACTGCTCCCAAGCAAATGCACTCTTCATAGTCGTTCCCCGCTTTTCTAGTCCTCCGGGAGCACTCATCCAAACATGTTCTAAACGAACGCACAAAAATTTCGAACCGATTAGAGTCCCGCGGGACCAGTCTGCAGAGTCATTGACGTCCGCAAACTGGTCCAAACATATTCCCAGTTCTACGATTCCAACGTGAGACTTGTCCTTACCGCAGCAAGACCAAAGCGAAGAGAAGCTTCGTGGACAACCTGCTGCAAGTCTGCGGCCTGTTATTCCCAGTGAAAGATGAGGCTTCCGTGCCGCACCGACGATAAAGGTTGCCAGGTGCAGTTGAATGTGTCGGCCTCCGTTTACCAGGAATTCTAGACGTAATCGCCTCATCAATCTGGCAACAAAGTGGTTAACAGCATAATGGTTTGCATTTGATAGGGTTCCGTAGAGTTATTTCTACATTTTTCATCAGGGAGGGGAGAAGAGAGGAGGGGAGGGTAGGGGTCGTCTAATTTCGTAACGCTTGGACCAATTTCGATGATTCTTTGTCTGTTGGGTAGAGTATGTGCCCCAATTGATACCGCGAGAAAAAAAATGTTGGTGGGATGGGAAGAGGGGGGGGGGGGGAGTATGGGGTTAAACCTAACTTTTTAACGCGTGGACCGATTTGGATGGTTCTTTTTCTGTTATACAGAGTATACGACACTAAAAAGTGAAAAATAAAATAGTTTTTTTAAAAAAAATTTAACCGACTTCACAAAAAGCACTAAAAAGCTTAAAATAATTTTTAATTTTATATCTATTGCGACATTTGGAAGTCGGTGCAAATTAAACAAACAAAACAACTACCTAACCATAATTAAAAATAATTCATAAAACTACCTTAACGTTTCACCTCACGAGATCATAAAGAAGGACGATCAAATACTATTGTAGTTGTTAATAATTTCCAAAAAGAATTTCAAGAACATCAAACCAACTAACACCAATTGGTTCAATAATGACTGTTTCGCAGCCATTAAAAAGAAGGAAGCAGCCTTCCAGGCATATAAATTGTGCCCTTCAGAGGAATTGAGACGTATCTATAGAGATGCGCGGAATATTTGCAATTCAGCAATTAGCCGGGCTAAGTTCAATTTCGACCAGAGCATCAGACGGAAGGTATTTTCTACTCAAAAGGGTAGTAAGGGCTTCTGGTCTCTAGTAAAAACCGTAAAGAACAATTTCACCTGTTCGTCAACACCACCACTCATTTATAATGGGAATGTTTTTACTGACTCATTGGACAAGGCCAACCTGTTTGCTGCTAATTTTGCTGCTAACTCGTACTTGCCACCATCATCGCAGCCACTTCCATCTCTATCACAGTGCATTAGTAGGCAAAAGCCGCTACACTTTCGCACTCGGGAAGTTTTTAGAGTACTTTCGAAACTCGACGTGTCCAAAGCTACTGGGCCTGATGGTTTCTCGCCCCTTGTTTTAAAATGCTGCGCCTCTGCTTTGGCTAAACCTCTGCGCAAACTTTTTCACCTGTCATATTCAACAGGAATATTTCCAAGTGTATGGAAACTTGCTCATGTCCAGCCGATACTTAAAAAAGGAGAGGCATGCGACCCCTCTAATTACAGACCAATTGCACTAACCTCGATCATATCCAAAGTTTTTGAATCACTCATCAACTCTCAGTTGTTGACATATCTAGAAAATAACCATCTTATCAACGATTGCCAGTACGGTTTCCGCGCTGGCCGCTCAACCGGAGACTTACTAACGGCTCTAACGGAGCGCTGGAATCATTGTCTCCATAATTTCGGTGAGTCCGAAATCGTCGCTCTTGATATTTCAAAGGCTTTTGATAGAGTCTGGCATGCTGCCCTTTTAGCCAAACTTCAAACATTTGGTCTGCATCCTACCCTCGTTAAATGGATAGAGAGCTTTTTGTCAGGCCGTTCAATCCGTGTAGTTATTGACGGCGTTACATCTGCATCCCACGAAATAAATGCCGGTGTACCTCAGGGTTCAGTTCTTTCACCAACTTTATTTCTTCTTTTCATCAATGATCTCTTATCCCTTACTCTCAATCCTATTCATAGTTTTGCCGACGACAGCACCCTTGATTTCGCGTACTCATTTGATTCTGTAATGAATTCACGTGGAAATGCTACAGAAGTCAATCGGGAACGCATGTTTAGATCATTAAACAGCGACATTTCTAAGGTCCTCGCTTGGGGCAGAGCAAATCGTGTTACGTTTAATGCATCCAAAACTCAATGCTGTTTAATGTCCCTTAAAAAGCGCCCAGTCCACCCCCAACCCATTTCAGTCGACGGAGTGAATATACCCAATTCACCCTCCCTAAAGATCTTGGGTATTGAGATATCCAGCAATCTTAGCTGGACTGATCATATATTTGCAATCGCTAAAAGTGCGATGAAATGTTTGGGTTTTCTACAGAGATGTAAGAAATATTTCACCCCACCCGACTTAGCGTTGATCTACAAGTCCCACATTAGGCCTAGACTTGAATATAATTCCCATATTTGGGCAGGGGCAGGACACACCGCATTGTCCGCGTTAGACAAAGTTCAGCGTAAGGCTGTTAAACTTATTGGCGATTCCTCAATCTCTGAGGGCCTTGACTCTCTTGAGCATCGACGGAATGTCGGTTGTCTCTCACTCTTTTATCGCTATTTCCATGGCCATTGTTCTAACGAAATCGCTAGCCTGATTCCTTGTAGACTCATTACAACGCGCGATACAAGATCTACAAGTCGCTCCCACCCCTTTACTCTCCGGGTCAAATTTGGACGTACCGTCAAATTTCGGGAATCTTTTCTAAGCAGAACAACACGAATGTGGAACAGTTTACCATCTTCTGTTTTTCCCTTGTCTTATGAGCCTGAAACTTTCAAACGGGGCGTACATCGACACCTCCTTCACTCAACCTCCTAACCCATTTCCCTCATCCTTAATTCCTTTCCTGCCAAGGCTGTGCTTTAGCATCATAGGGCATCCCCTGAGCTTTGGCAACATCATATATAAAAAAAAAAAAAAAAAAAAAAAAAAAAACAATATCAGCATTTATATTCCGACGGTAAGAAAAAATTTAAAACGGAGTTAATCGATTTGTCTTCTGAGTGGCTCATATAGGAGCCAAAGTCGAGTATTCGCCGCAGTATTCTTTGGGTCGTTATCGTGCATGAATATCTTCAGTCGGCCAATATTCCCATTTTCTTTGCACTCGAAACTAAATTATCCTTGAGGATATTAATATAATATTTGTGGTCCATTATACCCTCTATAAACACTAAATTTCCTACACCGAAAGCGCTCATACACCCCCAGACCAGAACAGAGCCTTCTTAATGTTTCACCGCCGGGCATTAATTCTGCTTTTCCAGTTCTGCGTTCGCTTTTCTCCATACTGTACAATTTCCATCTGAGTTAAATATGTTATATTCAGGGACGTACCTGTTTTTTCTTGTTTCTGAAAAAGTGCTATTTTAACTGGTATTTCTGGACACTTATAATTTATAAAGTTCCATTTGAACTTTTATTTTTTCAGTTTGATGAAAACTGTTAAGAAGACCTTTTATTTATTCCTGGCAAAAATAAAGGTTCTATTTGACCGTTTTTTCTTTCTATGAGTTGAAAATTATTTTATTTTTTTCTGGCAGCTATAAAAATATTATTATTTGTAGTGTACCTAAACAAGTAAACAGCAAAAGATTTGTACCACAAAAAATAAAAGAGGTTTTTAACAGTTTTTATCAAACTGAAAAAATAAAAGTTCAAATGGAACTTTTACTTGGCACTGGAAAAATAAATAGTTCAAAATAATTGTTTTTTTTCTAGTAAAAATTCTGTCCAAAAATAACTGTTTTTGTGGTATAGAAATTGATAAAAATTAAATTTTAAAAATTCTGTCGAAAATCAATGGAGGACTCATAGATATGTTTCATTTCATTTGGTGACTCCAATTTCCTTGGAACTTTTTCGTTCAAAAATTCAAAAATAGCAGTTATTTTCGGTCCCTGGTTATATTTACTCTCATCCGTGAATATTACACCTTGCCAAAATTCTGGGGGCTCCTTTTCGTTTCTTTTCGCAAATTCTAGGCGCTTCTTTCGGTTGATCTCACATATGAAATGTTTTCGCCTAGCTCTGCGACCGTAATATCCAGCCGATCGCAAGACATTCCTTACAGTACTTGTCGATACATCAAAGCCTATACTTTCTGAGAGCAGCGCAGAAATTTTTGACGCACTTATTTTGGGATTATCCCTAACTTTTCGGAGAATTATACGCAATTGTGATCTGGTTCCCTCCCTGATAACAGTTTAATTTATGTTAAAATTTTCACGGATAGATCCAAAATCGATGGGAGAGTAGGTGAAGGAATCTTCAGTGAGGACCTGAATCTGAACACCCATCTTAGTCTGTGTGCGTATACCGCGGTCTATCAGGCGGAGATGCTGGCTTTCGTCTATGTGTTGGATTAACTGCTGGAGAACTGGGTGAGGGGTAAGAAAATAGTGGTGGCACTTGACAATTAGGCGGTGATCAGTGTATGGAAAACACAGAGTTACAGAGCGCCTTGGAATCTGTCCACAACCTCATTGAATGAGATGACACTCGTACCTCATTGTATGAAATGACACTTGCGTGGGTAAGGGGACATATAAGAATCGAGGGAAACGAGAGAGCAGATGTACTGGCTAAAGTGGGAGCTGCTTTGAGTTTCCAAGATCCGGAGCTATTCACTGCTCTATACAAAGGGCATGTTGGAGACGTGGCCACGAGGCAGCACTGAAAGCATTGAAAAATCGCGGACTCGTGTAGACAGGCTAAGGTGGCGATTGTGAGATGGCTGATGGCACTATTACTAGGCATGGAAACTGCAGGTTTCATCTACAGAAGATAAACATCCACGAGGATGATACCTGCAGGCCGTGCCTGAAAGAGCAAGAGACAGCGGTGCAGATAGTGTACCAGTGTCTGCCTCAGCAATCAGAAGAAGGAAACTGATGGGAAACCACTGAATGGAGGTGGGCAGGATATGAGAGGTGTGTCATAAGCAAATTCTTGCGCTGACCCGGGGAATCGAGGTGAGGGAAGAAAACTGGGTTATACCGAGTCTGTTTTGCTAAGTTGGCAGGGGCTAGGGACGAAAAAGGGCCCGAATAAAGTGGTCTGATTCAGGTAAGCTCTAGAGAGGTGTTTTTAGTGAGTAAAAATCTCACACTACCAGAGAGAGTCCGATCTCCTGGTATCTTTGGAAGATTTTCACCTCTGGTAAAGAGATGCTAAGAGGAACTAACCCGCGTGTGCGACCGGTTCACCGTCACCTTGATCTGTGATCTGCTGACGAGCTAGTTCAGGTGGGCTCTGATCTTCTTGACTCCCGAGCGAAGTTGGTGCACATTTCATATAGGACCGTTAAGAGGAATATCTCGTACTTTCTGTTAAAGGCAGACTCTGGAGAAGCCTAACGGCTTGCGTCAAATCTAGAAAGATATGGCCGAGTTATGATATAAAATGAAAAGAATGAGAGCTCCTAACCAGGGACCGACGGGACGTCGGCAGGACAGCAGCGCTATACACGCGTCATTGGGCGTCATGGGGCCACGCCACAAGGCTAGGCATCGTTTTTAACTCACATTGGCGCAGCTGCAGTGATGCGGGTCGAGAGAAAGCCTTTTTCACTTTCTGTGCGAATGTCCGGCACTGGCCAGGATTAAGATATCGGGTATTTGGCAGCCTGTGCTTCAGCGAATTGAGGAAGACATCGGTGCGGAAAATTGGAGAATTTTAAAGGGTGGATCTGATAACCTCCTCTCGACCGCTCATCTCTCATCTTATACTATACTTTATCTCTGAATAATCTCGAGTGTCTCTCTCTGAGTGTGGTATTAAAACGGAGCATGCTAATTGGGCCTTCGACACTGTAGAGTTTACCACTTTAACTAATTAACTAGAGTACAATAGTTAGTGCTTCTTATGTTCTCGGAAATATTTCTTCATTCATGGTTATATGCTGCTTTTTTCTAGTGATTAGTGCCATTCGTGCAATATTATTTTTTTTTTGGGTGAGTTACATCGTGATCATTCATTTGTTTTTCTGTTTGGAATTTAACAGCAGAATAGTTCATTTGTGGATCATACTTGGTTGTTTTTCTCAAAATGCCATTTTAGCAATTCCTTTTACTGCAATATTTTCTTTTTCAAGCCCATTTTACATACGTAAAAAGGCTGTAAGGGTTACAATAAATATTATTCACATCTAGTGCCCGATGAAATCAATGCTACCAATTCCTCATAAGCTAAAAAACTTGGTACTTAAAAATCTGGAGATGAAAGGGAAAGTAATTGAAAATAATTAAGCCTTAATAATCGAGGAGGTTGACAAGGATACCTTTTCGTTCGTTGACGTAAATTGCAGCTACCAAAATTATAGATAAATACAAACAGTTTTGAAAAAATTGCTATAATTTATGAAATTTCTTTAACTGAGATATATGATACGTGTCAAAAAAAGTTTCACTTTTTAGTTGCTCAATATGTTTATTCAATGTTTACATAACTCAAAATAAACTGAGGCGGTTGCACCAAAGCGCTTTTCAACTGTGAAAACTGCGAATTTTCAGCTTTCTCACTTGTATGTCTAATTTTTAATGGTATGTAGTGTGTATGGCACAAAATCGCAGAGATGGGAAAGAGTGACCTCAAAATTCGCTTGTTTCCTCACCTTCGAAATCGCACTTGACTTTGGTACCGAACGGTAGTTTATGAGAAAACATTAATCCCTTTCATGTTTTAAATTGAGCGTTGGGGACATAAATAATTGATTTGTTGTATCTTAGCTCTCATGAAATGTATTTCTGTATTATAGTTAGTTATGGCTACGCTAGAAGTAGGCATCTCTAAAGAAGTAATAGCATCATTGGCACATCAACTGTCCTCCAACCTGATTTATTTGTTTGGATAAATAAATTTTTCAACAGTTCCTAATAATTAAATAGCAGTGTTATAAAAATATTTTACAATTGGTAAATCCTACGCACTTTAATTGAAGAGTAAATTTTGAAAAGGTAATGCGTGGGAAGGGTGTTGTTCGGAGTGGGGGCCTAATTATTTGGGGCTGCGTACACACCCACGCCCAGATACGCATTGGCAGAGGAGTAAAGAGAAGACATCTCTTTGCACCTTCCCTCCTTCCTCTTATCCTCCCCAAGGAGGTTAATTTAGGAATTCCCTAGGTAAAGCATTCTTCTAGAGCTTATCAAGAAGTAAACAAAGGTCAACAGTTCGAGTGGGGAAAGGAAAGTAACTAAGAATTACTGGGAATTATAACTTATGGATTAAATTCAATTAAAAAAGCTTTAATTTGTATAAAAAAGTTTACATATCTATAAAAGTATTGCATTCAGTTAGATAAGCACCAATGTTAACTTGTGTAATGAAATGAAGTTATTTAATAAATAACCAGCTTCTACTTTATCTAATACTTCTTCATAAGTGTGAAGAAATGTTACATCGTTTAATCCTTCCTATAATAACACTTGGAACGGTTTGTAATGTACGTGTTATTATTATTCAAATTTATATAAATACATAGTTGAGCTCTGCATTTTTCGTAGAAACCATAACTAATTTGACGTGCCTGCTTCTCCCCTGCTCTAACACATCTTCCATCCACTCACCCCTTTCTACCACTTCTTTCTTTTTCCCCCAATCACCGGTCTCTCTCGCCTTTCGATCTACACCTTTTCCTTCACCCAAACACCTTCTCTAAACTACGCCGCTACCAGAATACTTCTCATTTTACAGTGTACAATTCGCAGTAAAGCGCAGTTAATACCAAATATTCAGATTTTTGAGATGTAACTTTGAAAATAAAGGTTAGCTACTCCAAGGAGCATTTTATACAAAGAGTTCAAAGATAGAGCGAGGGCTATTTGAGCAAACCGAAAAAATCGGATTTAAACTAAACCCTGTTTAGCAGACGGAAATCTTCTTCGTGGGTGGTGGTAACGATTCAACAGATGCTCCCCTGCGGACGCGAATCAGCTATAATTAAGAACCACCCTACTTTACGTTGTCTGTTTTATAGCCTCTGGGCGCAAATGCTTCTTCACCATCGGCCACGCCCAGGCAAGGTCGGTTGTATCAAGTGCCTTACTCCGGTATGTCGGCTCTGCTGGAATGGAACATATCTTCCGGACAAAGTCGTGGGACCTAAAATAGATTCTAAATTAACTACAAAAT
Organism: Leptarthrus brevirostris; assembly: GCA_964036015.1. Lineage (NCBI taxonomy): Eukaryota > Metazoa > Arthropoda > Insecta > Diptera > Asilidae > Leptarthrus > Leptarthrus brevirostris. Next base: position 110,225,621 of record OZ038371.1, read on the forward strand.
CAAAAACCCCTTTGATCTCCTCGGAGATCACACCCTCGATAGAAGACGAATGTTTGGTCTCCGGTCAGGAGACCATCACCAACATTAGCAGCACGACGAATACCAGCCGTAGCATACCTGCACCGCAGAATATTAACAAACCAACCGCTGAGAATCTGGCCAAGGCAGTCTACAGCCAAAGCGACAATCAGAAATAAAAAGAGGACCAAAGTCAAGGGAACGCAAAGACAACGACACCAAACAGCCTTATTTACTCTGAACACATTTGCTCAGAATGAAGCCAATGGTGTTGTTAATGAGCGCGACCAGGCAGATAAGGTCAAGTACTCCGCTATTGTTGCCGACTAAGAGATGGTCATATACTATACTGCTATACCAGGGAGGTCAGCTCCCCTGTTATGATTCCTCTGACATGGCCAGAGGTTACCGAGTAATCAAGTGCGAAGACCGCTTCTCTAAGGATTTCCTTAGCAGCTGCGTCACCAATATTGGCGAAGCGTGGGAAAGCTCCGAGCTTGGAGTAATCCCAGCCTGGTAGATCCCGAGGAGACCAAGGGCTCGCATTTGGTTGCATAACATGAAGCTGGATGGGAACATGCTTATCCAATGCCTGAAGCTTCACAATCTAGCAGTTCCGATTAATGATTGGATGGTCATCAAAGCGGAGGAACCGCAGAAAAACAATATGTCTTCTGCTCATTATTAATGAAGATTGTTTAGGGGCGGTAGAAAAGACAGATTTCAAACTTCAGTTTAGAATTAGGCAGGCTACGGTGAAGGTCTTTGGACTCAATCGATTGGCCCAACGATTTGTTGGAATAAATGAGAAACGGAGACACCAATTCCTCGACCAAACAACCACACGAAGATGAAGTTCATGCAGATTAATCTGTAGCACCGAATTGTGCTGCGAATAATCTCATGGTCTTTCTGAAGAACGAAGACATGGACTTCTGGTTTAGAGACTCAGGTCCTCTTTTTAGCTCAAGTGACTTTGTAGTAGCCAAGCTGGAGTACCCTAACAGAGGGGATATATACATTGCATCGGTAAATACGGCCCATGACACATATGCACCACCAGCAGAGGTAAATCATTTAACATCACACGCATGCACGGAAGGAACCAGTCGGCTGCTGGGCTGTGATACCAATACAAAGCACGTTCTCTGATGCAGCTCTAAAAATGACGAACGTGAGTCATTGTTTGATTTCATTACATATACTAACCTATTAGTGTGTAATAGGGGCAATGTTTCCCGGTATGGATAACTTTAATGGTTGGAAGGAGGTGCTAAACATCACACTAACATCAGCAAATATTAATTTTAGGATTGAAAATTGGAGAGTGCCTCAGTAGAGATACTTTTCAATTTAAACCTGGAGATTGATTCGTCTAGAACCTTCAGGAACACTAAAAAGACCGACTAGAAGAAATCAAGTAGGGTAATCCAATCTATACCTAATCCAGCTATACCTATTTTAAATATTTAGACTATTCAAGATTTGGAAATAAAAGTTGTTACTTTTGAGAAAGCCATGAACACGGTGTACAAGGCGTTATATCCAATCAAATTTAGGAAAAAAAAACCTTCCTCCCTGGTGGAATAAAGACTTGTTCAATCTGAGAAAGATCACTAAACATCGTCAACATCTGCTACAAACATAAATACTAGCAGCCTTATAAGAATTGTCTAAAAATCTACAAAAAAAAATCCATGAAAAAAGTTAAGAGAGAGGCTTGGGAGGAGTCACTCGATAGAAATTATAAGGGAATCAGCCAGACTCGGTAGAATGCTATCCAAAGAGCAAAGTCAACCGTCTTTTCTAAAAAGGACAGACGGCTCTAGGACACTTTCTTCCGCTGAAATATTGGATCAGATGCCGTCGTGTAACTCGATAATTGAAAGTACATCGCGGAATGAGGTCGAAGCTATTTTCTCTGTGGAAAAGATCGCTTGGGCGACAAAACAGCTTTGCTCCCTACAAGTTACCAGGTCTGAACAGCATCTTCTCTCAGAATGCTTCATGGTTGGTAGCGTTATTCAACGCCTGTGTCATACATAATGTACGTAATGTACGAATCAATCTGTAATTTTTTTCCGATTTCAAAGATCGATTAATCGCCCTATAAATATCGATGTTCATAGATCGATTCTATTTATTTTAACACTCAGTATTCGTATTCAGACCCCTGCTCAAATTATAATAAGAGTAGGAAATCTGATCTGCTCAATAGGCAACACACATTGTAGCAGTTGCAAGGACGTGTGCTTTAAAATAGCCGGGACCGATTTTCGAAAAAAATCATCCCTTGCACCCCTATAAGAAATTGATCATTCTATGTCCGCGGGAAAGTGAGCTTTTCAGCTTTTATATATTCGTATATGCACTCCGCCACTGTGAAACCGGGTATTAGTAGCCGATGCCGTTTTGGAGCGCGCTATAAATTTTGTGATACCATTTCTGACAAATGCCGTTTTTTCAATGCAAGAAGCAAATTTCAAAATATGCAACGTCCGTATTGATATTTTATAATCACAAAATTGCGCAACTAATTACGTTTAAGCAAAATAAAAAAAGTGAAATAAAATGCAAATTTATGTTATTGATAGCAGATTAAACAGGTTTTAAGTGGTTGATGGAATAAATTCTAATACAGTAATAATGTATTGAATAACATATAAGTTAAATAAAACAAAGAAGCTTTTTCCGACAACAAATTAGCAAATTATGAATCGCAGAAAATGGAACTCTTAATTAACAATTGCGGCGTAATTATTTTCTTTTCTGAAGCTCACGTGGAATTTAAACGTTAAACGTGTGCAACGCGACATACCTAATTTCCGTATACGCCTAGAATAGGAGGGGGAAGAACAACTGATAAATTGAAATATATACTTGACAGTCGGAACGCTAGTAGGATGTTGTTAATCATATGTTATAACTGCCGTTACTATGATATAATAAAAGAAATTTACTTATTAAAGAGCTGAGCGTAAATAGATCAATTGTTCTCCAATAGTTTTCAAACTGAGAAACACCAATCTCCCAATAGATTTAAAATCAAAGCGAATCGTTTTCAAATTGAAGCGATTGTTTCGAAAAGGCAAAATTTACTAATTTGTCCCAAACTAAATTAAGTATGAGGAAGTGTTAGTCTTTGGTCGCTACATGTTACGAGATACAGCTCCTACTGATACTTTTTTTTGAATAGCTTGCTAGATGCAGCACATTCCTACTGAGACTTGCTTTGTAAGGGAACAAATCTGTGAACCAGAATACGTGCACGCCTCTAAACTTATTGAAGGCATTGTGAAATACGACTTCAAACTGTCTTCTGGACATGGGCCTGTTATTTTGCCAGCTCAAATGTAATTTAAAACTAGTGGGGTGGGTCCAGATTCTGGGTGACGCATCATTGGTGCGACCCTTGAGGTCCACACGAAGAACTTCCCAGTTAATAAAAATCTTCAATTGTTATTAACAACATTCAGTTATATTACGAGTAAGTGAAAACTCAATAAAATTCATACTATTCGATTTATCGTTTATGGTTTTTTAAACATTTTTTTAATGTTACAAAAAACTATAAAAGTTCTGGATTTTTTTTTAAGTATCGAGTTGTATCAGAACCAATTAGATCAGATGAATCTTTTTCAAAAAAACACTTTCGCCCACTTGTATCTCATTTAAAAAAACTTAAAAAATTGATATTTTAAATTTATAAATAAATAAATTAATGCATTTAATTTATCATGATAATTTCGTTGTAATTAGATGCAAAAAAATTTTTCAAAAATTATTCCGTTATAGCACTATTTTTTAATGAAAACCAAATAAATGCACTCTGTTTGGAATTCATTTGTTATTAATAATTTTGAATGGTTATAAACAATTTATTATTGATATAAACAATTCCTAATTGTTATAGACCATTTTTAATTGATATAAACAAAGTTTATTCATAAAAGAAATTTTTTGTGGTAAAAAAAATTTCAATTGTTTGTAAGAATTTTCAATTGCTATGAACAATCTGCAATTTTGTATTCAATTTCCAATTTTCATAATCAATTTTCAACCAGGTAAAACCATTTTTTATAATTATAAATTTATTATTGTTATAAACAATTTTTCATCATTATAAACAACTTCTGTTCATAATAAATTGTTATTATCCGACATTTTGACGTCCCGATCGTCATCAGAACAAATTATATCGAAGAAATCCTTTTCAACAAAGTCTGAAATCAACTTTTTTTTCAGTTTTTTTGTTTAAACAAAAAAACGGCTGAACCGAAACTGATTAAATTTCTTTCAGCTCTTATTGACAATAATACTCTTCGAATGGCATCATAGCGAAGTCGTTATCGTTTTTTGTTCGCCAGATTTCGTTGTCGAAAAAACTGGGTCCGAACGTACGTACGTACGTACGTACGTACACACACACACACACACAACCACACACACACACACACACACACACATACATGTGTTCAAAAACATGCGTAAAACACTATGGTGACTTTGAAATGTAAAAAAAAATTAAAACTAAAAATTTTGAAAATCGGGCCCATTACAATAACTTCCTATATGTGGGAAGTTAACAATATTTACTCTATTTTTAAATGGTTTTATTTAGCTTCACTTTCGTGTATTTATTTCAAACCTTTTAACTGACTGATATTGGTGTCGAATCCATACTTTTCGGGGTCACTAATTGATTGAATATTGACACTTCCAATGGCGTTAAATAATTTGGTGATAAGACACAAGTGTCGGGCTTACCAAGTTATAAGTACTATCTACTGATAAGAAATCGCGTAGGACCAATAGCAGTGAGATCCCCTAGTGTCGGGAGTCTGATTTGCATTTGAATTCAACAAGTAAGAGGTGAGGTAAGGAAGGATTTTATATAAGTCTGATCAAAGCCCCTGATTACTTACTTATTCCGCATTGATGCGTCGACCCAGAGTGGACTTTGGCTTCCGACAATAGCTGACGTCACTGCTCTTGGTGCTACGCGTTCTTTTATTCCCAGGCTTATATCTCGGTAAGCCCCACATTTGTGACCCATAATTATTTCCATTTTATTTACCATGTAATGTTAAATAAAAGCGCGGCGACCATGCAACTTCTTTTTTACAAGCTTTTATTTAGCTTCACCTGTCCGTCCTTTGTCGAATCTTGCAAGCCGATTTTGATCCACTTACCGATATGCGACCGAGCTGAAATTTTGCATGCGTATGGAGATCCGATGACACTGCAATATAATATATCTTATATTGTTCTAAATCCAATATAGCGGACGCCCCAAGATGATTCATCATAAAATGAAAGGTTTCGACGAGTAGAATATTTCACATGGGTATCAAATGACAAGTAAAATACGATAAACTTGTGACGTCATTCTTCATCTAATATTGTGAACGTTTCTAGATGGCGAATGGTTTTAGATTTTTAAGTAAGGACGATGCGATGATTATAAAAACGAAAAAATATTCAAATAATTTGTAGTTTAAAAACTAAAAAACAACGCTTTTATAAACTTACTAAAAAGAAAAAATAATGTCGATTTATTACAAAATACTTGAGTTAATTAATACTCAACATATAATAAATGTATGCATATAACATAATATAGTAGCAATGTTCATATTACCCTCGGACTTTTAGTTTTAATAATCTATATAAAGCCCAGGCGACAACCTATGATGTGTTAAGTATGGCTACGGCCGTAAAGGAATAAGGGGGAAGTGGGAATGAGAAAAAAGAAATGCCTGGGTTTGCACTGCTGCCCAACATACGCTGGAATGAAAACTATACAAACTTCATGTACACAAAAAACTCGATGTTCAACAAAAAGTTACTTACATAATTTTCTAAGTTGGAAGGTAAAGTGGGTGGAGGTATCTACTCGGAACAAGCGGAGCTAAGCATTTCGTTTTGTTTGCCAGATTACTGTAGTGTTTTTAAGCAGAAATCACGGCTATTAAGATAGCGTTAGATTGTCTAAAGAATTGAATATTGTCTTGTCAGGTTGTCAGGGATATCAGGGAACTAGCTGCTTCATCAGGAGCTCCTAATAGTCTTTTATTTTCAGGTATTTCAAAGGGTTATCAATCTAGCCCCAAATGTGGTAATACAATGTTTTGAAAAAATCGACGATTACCAGATATTCAGAGATTCCAGCTCCACACTGACACATGTACCTATATATAGAATAGATGTTCTATAAAATTGAATCATAATAGTAGGGAGAAAAAGCCAGTGTTCTCCCTCTAACGCTTGCGAGAAAGTAAAACGCGCTATAACTAAAAAACCACTTTCAATATCGATATGAAATTTTGTGGGACTTAGAACAATTTTAAGAAACAAAAATTAATTTTATGAAGCGGTTACCTTATTAATTAAGAAAGTTGAAGTAGCTTTTCAAATGTAGGTGACCTGAATCCTAATGCCAACACAATCGAGTATTCTTGAAATACATACATTACAATCTTAACCCTTGTTATTTCACTACTGGTTGTATTTCATCTGTGGAGGACATTTCCGTAATGTAAGTATTTTCTTAAAGAAAATCTATGCCTCTTTCAACATCCGTAGAGTTTAACTATGTATTGGCAATATTGGCACTTTCAAATTATAAAACTGGTTGATTTTTTCGTTTACGGTTATTTTTTTATTTACTCCACTGTCCACTTACACTGTTTAGCTACGTGTTATATACACTCCACTCCACCTCCTCTTCGGCGATTTTAAATAATAGAAAAAAGACTTGTCTTCATTAATAAATATAATGTTATTATATTATGTGCCCATAATTATGAAAGTGGTCTTAGTCAATTTTGTACGTAGGGTTTATTTTTTAATCCATTTAAAAATATTCATGAATTTAAAATATTAGATATTTTAAATATAATAACTTTTCAGATAAAGATACACGATTTTCTATGTAGGTACAACAGTTTGGTTCTTTTTTTAACTTGAAACTTCAAATTTGGCACATTTTACAAGCTGATTTAGACCACGTTCATAATTATGGGCACATACTATCCCTTTTCAAAATAATTCGCCCAGTCGCAAATTTCTTTAAAAAAAGTGATTAAATTTAATTATTATTTCAACCCATTGTCTTTCAAGAAGACTATTTTTCTAGCACCTTATTCTACGAAAAGTTAATTATTAATTTATCGTAGTTTAATACCGAAGCTCTAAGTATATTAGAACAACAGTTGGGGAAATAAAATTTGAACAATTGACTTTTAATTAAAATTGTGCTTAAAATTATTAAGCCCTAAAAAGAAAAAACGTGACATGTTTTTTAAAATAGTAGTTAATGTAGATAAAAAATATTTAGTTTACGAACTTAATGAAGTTAAAATATTAAAATTATAAGCAACTGAACTTAAAAAACCGAATTTGTGAAATTAGTTCATTCCCAAAAAGTTCCTAAATATTGTTTTCTTTTCAACCCCAACAAAGTAGAAAGTCAAAAGCATTGTAAGTTTTAACTACAGTTTTTGCATTACCACGAATTGGCAGTCAATTTGCTATGACAGCTTTATACAAAATAAATAAAAGTGTGTGTGAAGCATTTCAATAACATCTAATGGATAACATATAATAATGCTTTTCATTGAATTTCGAACTAAAATTTTCCCTATACAATCTTTAATAACATTACCAGCTAGTAATGAAATAAGAAAAATTAACTTTGTAAACCAACTTCCCTTTGAAGAGGAAGAAACTTGTCATAATCTTAAATCAGCTTCTCGCCAACATCCAAGGCTAGAAATAACCTGAACATAAACACGTGCCCTACTTTGGTATAAAAATTGGTAGTCAATTTGCTATTACAGTTTTATACAAAATAAATAAAAGTGTGTTTGAAGCATGTCAATAAAATCTATTGGATAAATAATAATGCTCTTCATTGAATTTCATCCTAAAATTTTACATATACAATCCGTAATAACATTACCAACTAGAAATGCAATAAAAAATTTAACTTTGTAAACCAGCTTCCATCTTAAGAGGAAGAATCATGTCTTGTCTGGCCCTCCTTTAAGTAACCACATGTATTACATGTGGGCATAATAGAATGGAAGTGTTTATTCCCATTGACCGTGTCCGTGGACATGCAACATTTACACGGACTACACGGAAGTACACGACAAGTGCAAATAGTAACTTCCATATTCATATTATTGGTAACAATTTTTCATAGACTATTCTAGATACAAACCTGGGGGTGGGGATAATGAAGCAAGTAAAAGCCTGATTAATACACCTTTTTCTCCCAGAAAATCTAATAAAAATTTTACAGAACGTGTTGTGTACACGGAGTACACGGATCCGTGTAAAAGTTCTGTACACGGACACGGACGATGCGAATAGACACTGCCTAATAAAATTTTGGAAAAATACATGAAAACTCTTAGTGATTATAGTTATTCTATTTTTTAATTAAAGTAAATATGCTTCGGTCTCAGAGGCCAATGTTAGTGTTAATGACATGTGAACTCAAAAAGGTAGTCAATCCTAATGACATAAATAGCACCACACTTACTAGAGTTGACAGAATAGTAGCCCATTAACACTAAATTGTTGTATTAACTAAAATGCGATTTCAAATGAGTAATTCGCTTTCTGTGCTTGCGACCAGATATTCGGATTCCATTTAAAAACCCATAGGTTGGGGTTCATTTTTTTTAATAATATTGAAAATTAGCCAAACGCACTGGGCAGGTTTCAAAACTTATGAAAATCCTACTTCAATTTTTTTAAAGCAGAAGGCAGTTGACCTTAAAAGAGAGATTTATTTTTGTCTATTCAACGAATTTGTCGATTTAAAATTGGTCTTTTTTACACTTGACTTCAAATATCGTAGTAGCAACAAGTTCCAGTCTCACACTTGAAAGACGTTGCAAATTTAAATCATGTTTGAGTGGACATTCGCGCTTGACTGACTTTCCTGAAAACTTTCAACTTAATAATTTGATCCAAATAGGTAGTACATAGCATTCTATTTAAATCAAGGATAAAAGAAAGAAGTAATGATTCTTGGAATCTTTTAATTTGTATCTGCTGTAATGCCTCTGGAGCGAATCTTTTTAAGATTATGAACCGGTTTGTATCTCACCCAATTTTCGACAAAGAATGTTCTTTGAAGAAATCTCGTTCAAAACTAAAAATGCGACATAACGCCTCCATAAAAGAAACTCGTTTATAAGGTGATTCTTGAGACGAGAAGGTCAATTATACAAGTTTAGCATTTTTGCACCTATTGCCGTAGAATTAAGAACAACGTGGCTTTGTAAAACTCGTTATTAATCTAACAATGTGCAAAATCTAAATTTACGAGTTAAATTAGCTGATTATAACAAAAAGGTGCTGCGGGAGTTATATAAAAAAAATCATCTTTTTGTGTGATGATTCACTTTTATTTCCGCGATTTTGTTCTTTTAGTTCTTAAAAGACAATTTATCACTTTTCGATAAGAACACATGGAAAAAGGAAACAACACTAAATTTGAATTGTGTGTTTCCAAGCTTTTCAATCGCCACGGTCCCTCTCAAAATTATTTATTTATTTAATTACAGTCAGCAAACCTCATTATGTTCAGTGTTCATTCGCTTAACATATTTATCGCTGAATTACAATTTGTGTTCTCAATACAATGGCCGATCGATAATGATTTAGATTTATAAAATAGAAATATACATGAACCAGTTTTTTAACTCTAGCCATTTATGTGGAGTAAAATTATAACATGTTTTGGCAAAATTACAGTGTACTTACATTTTATCATAGCAAACATTTTTTTTAATACTTTTCAACCTTTTCCATCGTGACAGATCGAACTGTCATTTTCTGCTCTCGCGAATGTCAATACAATAATTATTTGTATTTATTATAAGTTGAATTTTGCATTATTTAATTTAAGTTCAGTTCTTTCTTGCAATGTTATCGCAAACTCTCCTGTTTGGGAGGGTATGTTGGGTGATCTTAGAAGAGTGTAAAATAAAAATCTCAAACTTCCCCACCCAGAAGTGCCGGTATTTTCTTTAAAAAGTGTTACCTTAAATTTTTTTTAAATATCTCACGAAACGTTAATACAATATCAAATTTCGACCAGTTATTGTATCGAGCTCAACAATTTCCCAGAATTTTGATCTCCTGAAATTTGTCCGTAAAATTAAAATCGTTCGATTTAATTAATTTTTTATAATTTTTAATAATTTTTTTGTGTGCATGTATACGTACGGATAAATTGTCGGTGGTTTAAGTGATAACGTGTCGGCCTACCAATCCGAAGGTCCCAGGTTCGAATCCCACCGGCGGACCCATGGCTGTTTTCTGCCAACAACAGATTATGATAAAATGGCCATGGGTGTTGCAGAGAAAATGCCAGTGGTTCGGAATCCACTTTAAATTGCAGCACCACTTGTAATCGTTGGCTTGAATCGGGTAAAGCTGTTCTCCTGCCCCATGCCCATGTGGGGTTACGGAAACTAGAGAGAAAAATGTGTACGAAAGGGCATATCCATGCATATGGCTGTATTTGAACTTTGTAGACGCCTGACTCAACGTTGAGTCAGTTTGAAATCTATTTATAGAAAATGAAGTAAATTAACTTCAAAAATTTTGCCCATAGGAATAATTCTGTACTAGCGAAAAGTAACGTCAGAAAATAGATGTTACCTATTCAAAGTTCGTCAAGGTCTGACAACAATAAATCGATTACAGCAGTTCATTCTTATGAAAATAATGCAAAATAAAAACAACAACGTATTATTTTTAGGAACATAACTAAGGAACTAAGAATATAATCTGAGTTGATTCTTCAACTGATCTCTCGTAAGATTAAAGTCAATAATTTCAAAATTATTATTATACTTATAAACGAGCATTGAGAAAATAGGATCATTAAAGCCATAGTCAGTACGGTGGTTAGGTACGTGGAAGAAAAAATGATGCCTTAAAGAGGGAGCTCCAAAAGTAAGTTGAAGGCGGACAAAAAGTGATAAAAGTTTAAGTATATTAATATAGGGAGGCAGGTGAAGAGGATCAGGCCAAGGAAGGTCACTCAGAGCGAAACGGACGAATCTTCTTTGGACAGCCTCAATGCGATTAATGTGAGTGGAATAGTAATGCGTACTCAAGAATGGGTTTAGCAAAGGTACAATAGAGCAGTTTCGTGATGTATCAGTTGCTGAATTCCTTGGACCATCTCTTCACAAAGCATTAGTCTTATTTACGATAGAATCGATGTGATCAGAAAAAGATAAGTGAGAATTAAGGACAACACGGATTTGTCAAGTCTAGATAATAAGCGTCCATCAATAATATAATTAAATTTAAGCGACAATTACTTGCGCAAAAACGACATGGTAGTGACCTTGTCAACGTTCAGGAAAAGACGACTATTAGAACACCATTTATGGAAAGCGTCCACGTCAGCATTTAAAAGAGTGCAATCATTAACACCAGATATAGTACGAAACATATTAGCGTCGTCAGTATAACAAATAATTTGTGGGTCTGGTTCACTAAAAATAAAGTCTTGATGGCAAAATGTCTAAAAAATAAAATCCCTAATGACAAATTATCTAAAAAAAGAAAACCATAATGATAATATCTATAAGAGTAAAAATTCATAATTCAAAAAATCCCTAATTAAAAAAGGCGTAACTGTGAATTTTAAAAAAGAAAGATTTTGAATTTAATCCGCGCGCCTTTCAAGCGCCTAAGATGGAAACGAATCGGAAAAAGTTGCATCGCATTTACAAGACTTCTGTTATAAGGCCAGATTTCATTTACCGCTGGATTTATTCTCAAAAACTATATCAACTATGAACTTCAAGGAAACTTAGTATTTTTTTATCAGACGCGTTCTGTTAAGGGGCTACATACACCTTGGAAAAAAGCAATTTTTTTCTTACATTTTCTTGTAGTATATAAACTTAGGGGTAACTGTGTGTCCAGCCGATATCTATGAAATTCTAGGAGTTACAAAGTTTTTTATCACGCGCTGCAGCTAAGTTTGCATTGCAGTAGCATTGTATCTCAGACTTTAAACTCGTTTTTCTCAGTACAGTATTTCTCAATACGGTGCCCCTCATATCTCGATAACCGATCGATAGATTCTCCTAAAATGCACAGTTACGTAGAAAACCTCTGTTAATTCGGTTACGATCCCACTTTTTTTAATTAAGTTAAAATTGTTTAAACAAATACGAATAAAGTGAATTTTTTCACAAAATTTACGTACATGAAGTTTGCGTGTCGCCAATTTATCTTTGTGGTAATAATCTTTATAAGTTGCGATCATTAATGAATTATATATTTTACTTAAAAAGAATTTAATTTTCCTTGATTTCGGACGGTTGGTTTTGGCAGGAGAGGGCGTACCGCAGATGCACTAGCGAAAAACATGCTTCATTTCCAACCGAATTAGCTCCGTAAATATTGAATATTTTTCAAAATGTTTGAAATAAAAATGTTGGCAATATAATCATCTTTAATGAAAAAAAAAACATTCTTTTACCATTCCCGAGAAAACGTATTGCAAAGTTCGACCATTTTTTCTTAGCTCTAGGTGTCATAGTTCTTCAATCAATGATTGTCAAAAAGTTTTATTGGTTTTGTTTAGAAATTTCACCATTGAGTAGGTAAAGAGGTAAGTAGAAATAGTTTTTTACATTTCATACAACTACTCATTTGCAAAATATTTCGCCTAATTAAAAATTTCTTTACAATAAGTGAGACTGATTTCAGCTAGAACATAATTAAAACAAATTCCTTATAAATAAAATATTTTTCGGGCTACTAATTTAATATGGAAGAAAACGAGTTGTGCAGGTTAAAAATTATGTTTAAATGCAGGTCTAACAATAGCAAAACTGTTGCAGTCCGCGACTTTTTATTGACTTTGGTGCATTTTTATGAAGCTGCCAAAAATTTTTCAATGCGATGACACGACCAACAACTTTTTACCTAATGCACCGAATTTGAGGAAAAATAAAAAAGGTCCTTATTATTTCGCGTAATTGTCATGATTTTACAGAATAAAATAAAGAATAGTTCGATATTTCAACCAGTTTCCTTAATAGCTTTCTTGTATGAATTATGTGGAACTTGCAATTTCTAATATTCCGCTGAACTGGGTCATCCGGATTATCTTCTTTTAGTTTGCATATGGCTTGTGTTGTAAAAATCTGTTATTAACTTTTGCCCAACCCATGGACAGATGGACCGATTTGTTGCGATTGGCTACTTTTTAACCTCCTTTAAACAAAATATCTTCTACTGCTACGAAAAATATGAGCTTCTTTTAGAAAGCCTTAATGCTTCAGGAAAATCTATTATTTCCATTTACCTATAGAATAATACTCTACAACTAGAAACTGCTCTATAGGACATTGTGCGAAGCGCGAAGTTTGAAAACGACTAAATTGAATATTTAGGGGGATATTCGAAATCCATAATATCCAATTATGCATATAGTAAAGGCAACATTCACCAAAATTATTTTAATGACATGACAAAATATTAGAAAAATATTTTATATTTTACACATAAAGTTTTTCATGACAATTAATTAAGGAGCAAAAGAGCCGAAGGTCGCGAGTAAAGATTTTCTAATCGTCGTAAAATAATGACTTCGTCCTTTTTTAACCCACTTCCCAAAAACAAAGGTTCTAAGTTCGACGAGTATTTTGTTTTTATTATAGTAAGAAAGCTGACACTCTAATGCCGAAGAAGTATTTCTCAAGCTGTTTAAAAGGAATTCACCTGGGCCTAGAAGTGATGACGTAGTACAAACGATGATGGTATTGAAATAATTTAACAAGCCGTTCGGTACGGTCCTGACAAAACGATTTTTTAGTTAGTTAACAAAAATAGAAAAATATTTTTACTGTGTAAATTACTTCATTAGTTCCCCACTTAACGTCACCTTACATATTAGACACCAAGAAATAGTTTAGTAATTTTAGATTTCAGCTGCGACAAAATTCGCATTTAGCTCAATTTTTGAAGTCACCTTCGTTATGGTGGTTTAAAAAACTTAAAAAAAGTCTCCTTCCATATGGCGCTCTCATCGCCAGATATTCGATGTCAATCTTTACGAAAAATAATTTACTATTATATACAATAAATTTTAAATTACTGCGGCATATTACAAGTATATATTGTAGATATATAGTAGAGTATAAGTAAATTAAGAAAGCTCAAAAAAGAGTCTTCCTCCGCTACACAAACGACGTTGACTATCAGATGTGCTGTTCTTAATTATTGACCCATCTCATATAGTGCCATTTTTAACTCAGTGCAATATTTTGTAATTGTTAAAAAAGTTGTGATTGTAACTGCGGATGCCAAAAAAATCGGCTTACGATGCTCCACAGTTTCTGGATCTTGCAACGGTCAGTCTTCTTTTTCTTTCTTAGAGACGGAATCGGATCAATTCGTTGAGCGACACGACCACCATGTCATGGGTCCCGGGTTCGAGACCAGATCTCTCAGTGAGCTCTTATTAAGAAATTAAAATAATCCACTTCGTCTCTGACATTCAAGTTTCCTCACTTCCCTTACCCTAATTCTCTTCCGGCCAAAACCCTGCTAACGCATCAAAGGGTTTGGCCACATCGTATAAAAAAAATCAGTCAGCTGTGTTTGAAGACTATATCCTTCATGCGTAAAATTTTATTGAATGAGTATATATATGTTATAAATTTTATGAAATAAAGCCGACTTTTTGATCCAAGGTGCGCGCTCTGAGAACAGGCCGCCACAGCTGACTAATTGAATGCAGCACTTAATATCATTGAAAATACCAAGAATTTGGAAGTAGATTAATCCATTAGATAGATTTTGATAACCAACATGAACAATTATTTATTTATTACATAAATAGTTTCATTATAGAACATATTTACAATAATATATTTCATTATTCCCTAAACATATCGAGCATTGAGATATCCAGCAATCTTAGTTAGACTGATCATATATTTGCAATCACTAAAAGTGCGATAAAATGCTTGGGTTTTCTACAGAGATGTAAGAAATATTTCACCCCACTTCAACTTATTGGCGATTCCTCAATCTCTGTGCGTCTTGACTCTCTGGAGCATCGACGAAATGTCGGTTGTCTCTCACTCTCTCTATCGCTATTTCCATGGCTATTGTTCTAACGAAATTGCTAGCCTGATTCCTTGTAGATACATGACAACGCGCGATACAAGAGCTCCAAGTCGCTCCAAGTCAGGTCAAATTTGGACTTACCATCAAATTCCGGGAAGCTTTTCTAAGCAGAACAACACGAACGGGGTGTACCTCAACACCTTCTTCACTCAACCCCCTAATCCATTTCCCTCATCCTTAATTCCTTTCCTGCCAAGGCTGTGCTTTAGCATCATAGGGCATCCCCTGAGCCTTGGCAACATTATATATATATATATATATATATATATATATATATATATATATACAGCTCCTGTAGTTTTTCAGTTACACTGAGCGAATGATTTTTTTTCGATTGTATATACCAACAGCTATAAAAGTACGTAGGATTTTGTCGATATATTGATATTGGCCAAATGGCGCCCTTGTAAAGTGAAAAGTTGACAATTTGCCTAAAAAATCGTCAGAAAATTGTTAATAACAAATGAACTATGCAATGTAAAATAATAATCCTACGTACTTTTATAGAAAATGTATTTTTAAATAAACATTCTAAATTTCAAGTGAATCGGTTGAAAACTGTCTGAGTTATCTTTCCGGCCAACTTGAAAAATCTACTTTTGAGATAAACGTACTTCAAACGGTTTGGGTAGTAGAAAATCATAAATAACTTTGCAATACCTTTAATCTTAAAATTCGAAAATCGAGTACTTAAAGGTATTTCCCGGGCATAATGTTTTGGGATATCATTTTGAGGTCCTAAGGGACCATTTAAAAAAATAAAATAAAAATCGATTTTTCGAAAATTCTAGAGTGGCCTAACCCCTTAAAAGGAGACCTTTTACTAGTTTTTTAAAAAACTATAACGAAAGTGTATTCAAAATTTGAGCTAACCGTACATGCCTACTTGTTTATAGAATGCATTTACATAGTAAGAAATGGCCTAATTTTTGTAACTTTAAAAAAACTTTTTATAAATATTATATTTATTTCATTCCTGGTCCCTTCTGTCCGAAATTCATTATATAGACCTGCCAATCTCTTTTTCTTAGCCAAATACATAAATATATTAGACACCGAAATTGGAATTTTTTTTTGTTTAAGTGTGTATTTTTGAATTCTTCTCGAGTCGGATTTCCGATTTCACCCCTCGCCCTAGAGTCAACATTAGTAATTCTTTTCGTTTAAGTTTTGACTTAAAATCGGTAAAGTTGTATGAAATCATAAGTTAACCATATTAATAGATAACGACTGATTTTCTTTTGTACGCAACAAATTACCATTTTGCAAAGACAATTTATACTTACGTCATTTTCTTATCGTTGAACATTTGAACAAGTCTTACCTGAAAATGAAATAACATACTCTTAATAAAATTAGCTATAAATATATTGTACGAAATTTATATATATATATATATATATAATAAAAACGAGGTGTACTAATAACATGAATTTCGGAGAAAATTAGGGAAAATGCTATAATATATATATATATATATATATATATATATATATATATATATATATATATATATATATATATATAAGATTTGCTGAAAGATCTGCACGACTAGTCAACATTCGACTCGCTCAAGCGTGAATTCATGCACAAGATGTAAATGAACGAGGTGCGATATATGATGTAGTTGAAGTGCTACTGTAGTCTTCTAATTAACCAAATGAATTTCTCAATAAAGTGTCAGAAAACTGGAAGCATCCCCAAAACGATTCTTTCTAAGATGGATTCAATCGCTCATCTCTGGTTCACAAGAATCCATTTATTAGATCTGAAACCAATTGAGTGAAAATTATGCATGACAAATAGCCAAATAAGTTGTAGATTTTGCCCGAGGCTTGGATGTGGATAAGGATTTAGCCGACATTCTAAAAGATATGTTTGACGACAGAAAAACCAGAGTCCACTCAATTTTTGGCAATCAATATTTATTAGACTTATTTGGAGATAGTAAAACAAATTGTCTGCTCAGTTACTTATTGGGGTTCCCTGAAAACCATCGGTTTTATGTTATTAAAGGAGTAGAGTGTAAGGACATCAAACGCATCTATTAAGTTGTCATTGATAGCATATCAATTTATTCTTACGAGATGGAAACTACTTAAATGCTTAAATTTAAGTGGTGTTACTTGGTCAACGTTGAATTCTTCAATAATATTTTCAGGCTTTATTTCCACTAAACTTAGTTTATATTCCGCGAATGTAGTAAGTGGTCCTCTGTGACATAGAATTTCAAGAGGATGGACTCCTGTCGAAAGTTATGAATCATTTCGTTTATGACATATGGTTCGTTTAAGTAACGATAAAATAGCAATACCGTGAAATTTATGGGAATTATATTAGTGATAGGGTATTATTTGATGCCTTGAATTATCCTTTATTAAAAGACATAGAAATAAAAGTACCACTAAATATATTTTAAGAATCAATATTATTGATAAGTCATTTATTCACATGAATATATTATTCTCGAGAATTTTTGGATTTATTAATATAATTTAATTATTGCAACAGTGTGGCTGATGAAAAAATGCAGGGTATTTAGCCGGTTTGGCAAAAATTTATATTACGAATACTGTCCTGGTTAGAAGAGTAAATACCGTTATTCTTCTTTTCGTTAATTAGCACACATTGAAAAATATAAATTTTTGTTCGTTAAGGAAGACAGACGAGTAACAAATACTGATATCATAACACAAAGATATATATATGTACCTACATAAAGTAAAAGAATAAAGCTTCTTTAAAGGGTGGATTTTTTCAAGTGTTCGAGGACATTAAAAATGGCGTTTGTTACATCAAGTATTGGATTCCACGCACAATTTTTTACGTTTAAATGAATAATCTTCTTTTCATGACAACTAACAAAAAGGAAGCAATTCTCAAAAAGTACAACATCAAAATTCTCATCCCAAAACTTTTTTTAAGGAAAAAAATTTCAGTTTGATTGTTATTAGCTTTTCTTGTCTGATCCCATAACAATAATGTCTCTCTGACAAGCCCATTAAGATTTCAGGGGATTGGATTGGTTGTTATTATTGGGTTAACGTATAGAAAGTTTACGTGATTTTTTAACTTTAAAATTTCTTTACAGTAGTTTTAAAGTATTGCAGTAATCATTGAGATAACAACGGAATAAAATACATAAGGAAGCGAATGAAGTTTGAGGTACGTCATTAAATTTCAATATTCTACCTTAACTTGAAAAGTTTTAAAGATTTAATACATATATTGATTGAATTGATTGATTAAATAAAAATAAATTATGAAGAATAAATTAACCGGAACTTTTTGAATCTTAATTGAAATGTACATACATTACTATCGGGAAGTAGAAAAAAAAAGCTTAATAATATAACGGACTTCCAAAGCCAGATAAAATTCTCTTACTTAAAAGCATTTCATATCTTTTATTAACAATACAAAATTATATCAAAACATTTTAATTTATTAAATCAATTATTCCAATTTTGAGTTATATATGTCAATAATTCATCAAACGAAATTTTAGTTGAAAGTGCTACGACTGACTGATCGTGAACAGTTTTTTTACCGACAATTAATAGCTCTTTTTTAGTTTAATAATAATGTTTCAAACGCAACGTTATTGATAGAAATAGTTTATTCATAAAGAAGTTGTCAGTCTATTAAATCTCCATTATCTTGCAATCCTGTATAAGAGGATTGTATATGAAGTCTTTGTATTATTTACCCTCATTTTGTGCAATATTATGTATTTTGATTAAAAACCTCTTGGTGTCTTTAGAACATTCTTCAAAACCTTTAAATTACAATAAGAAAATAACACTATTCCAATGCATTGTAAATACCTGCTATGTAAGTAAAATAATAAAGCTCTTGTCCTAGTAAAAATTGTGTACATCAATACCCTCAAAAATATATGGCAAATAATCAAAAAACTATATATAGGTCATATGGAGTAACATCTAAGTTATAGCCATAGCCTATTAAATATGTCACACTGTAGTAATCTTAAAAAAACTGACATACAATCTTAAAGCAATCTAGGTTAACGTTACTTCAACATTCAAGTCCTTATTTTCAACACAGAAGGACACAGAGAGTTTCCTTTCAAAAGACTCTTGGTGGAAGTTATTTAATTTTGAAAAAAGTAAAAACACTTGTTTTACTTCCACATAATAGGAGTAGGAAAAATTTTTTGGGATGGTGATCGCTCAAAAATATGAACGCTCAAAATTTTTTGATGGATGTTTCGACCCGAAAGTGTAAGCTGGTCATCATCAGCGCGGTACTTACACTTTCCACCACGGACATCCATGACGGAAGGTCAAAACCTCAACTCAAAAAATTTTGAGCGTTCATATTTTTGAGCCATCACCATCCCAAAAAATTTTTCCTACTCCTATTATGTGGAAGTAAAATAAGTGTTTTTACTTTTTTCAAAACAGAAGGACACATTCAATTTGCAACTTTAAGGCTGCTCTTCAACAAAATGCCGCTTTTGAGAAGTGTGGTTCTTCTAAACGGAGGTGGAATAAATAAGTTATTCTAGTCATTTTACTTGCTGCTCTTACAAATGTCCTAATAATAGCAAGTTTTGTAATATTCCTTGCACGAAACTGCAACTCATTGCCGCTCGTAGGTGAGACTCGTTCAAAACCATACGGTATATGTGTACTCGTACCTTGTATGCACTAAGTAAGGTCGTATTTCCTTCAATACATTGATTATTCCTGCGCTCTTACTCCTGAACAGAAATTTGTAAACGCCCAGTAAAGGAAGATGTTATGTTAATTTCCATATAATATACGTATTTCTTTATTAATTCTGTGGTCTGCATAAGCTGTCAAATGGTTTGTCATTTAATCTGAATTTCAAGCAAATATAGAAGAAATGAACCGATTCATTTTTCTTCTTTGAAGCATTATTTAATCCTTAGAGTTTTTGAATACAATAATATAGAAAACATTATATCTAGACATATATTTTGGAAAGCCTTGGTTTTCGAGTGAATTCAATTATTACTTTTTTCCGTAGTGTCTACTATTATTTTTCTTATCTTTTACCCAGGCCCGTAGAGACAAAATTCGGGCCCGTAGAGACAAAATTCGGGCCCGTAGAGACAAAATTCGTGCCCGGGGATACCACATACGGGCCCATATACAATCGAATGAATAACTTTCAATTTAAAATCTGTTTAGTATATTACACTTTTTCGATAGTGAAACATTTTTTTTTATATATATAATTAAAATGGAAAAAAATTTCTGTTGATGACTTAGATGACGGGGCCCCTTTTGAAAGCCCGGGCCCGGGGAGGTACCCCATTCGCCCCCCTCTCAGCGGCCCTGCTTTTACCACTTGTTGAAAGTTGGCAAAAATCCAAATTTGTTGGACTAGGTTTTAGTTCTCTAGGCCATTTTACCACCAAGCATTTCGTCATTATTGAATTTTTTGTGAAAAGTAATTGTTAAATATGTAAGTAGAAGAATGCAGCTTAATCACATTACTGAGGCCTGTGCTAAATTACATTTTTATATAAAATTTAGCGCCCTAAGACTTAGTTAGCAAAACTTTTTGACAAACAAGAACTAAATTAATCAAGCTAAACTCGCATTGGTCTTCTCCAATACGAACATGAATTTTTTTGCGGAGATCTGTTGATCAAGTTTAAAAAGAGAACTTTCACTTAAAGCATTTTATTTCGAAAAATTTCGTTAGGTGTAATTAATCAGCCGTGATATCGTATTTAAGCTGCAAAAGAACGACCCAATAACAACAAACTTTTAAAATATAATTACGTAAGCATTGCCATCAATCTAAGCTTTTAATTAAAGTAAATAATGCATATTTCTTAAAGTTATTCTATTCGTAAGTTACAAAATCATCAATTTGTTAATCTTCATTTAATCTTGAGGACCTGATAATGCAATAATTATTCTCTTTAGATTAAAGTTATGACCAAAGATAGTGAACAAGAATTATTTCATAACAACGTTCTTCATTAAGATGTCAACATGACAAATAACGAGCTCTACGAACTATATAAATTATGAATACGAAAACAATATTAAGTACTACTTCTTCAATAGAAATTGGTTCGTTATGGAACCTATGTCAAGTGGAAAAAAGAAAGAGGATGTTTAGTCTGAAAATTGTTTGTTTGATTAAGGGTTCGCTAGTGCGCTTATTTTTATAAACAGGGTATTCTATAGACAAGAATTTAATTTCAGTTTCAGTTTTGGTCACGGATAATACAAGCATACCTCAGAAGTTATGAACATACTTTTGGGAACGATTTAATGTATTTTTTGTTTACGTTTTATAATTGTGCTGAAGGAGGATTGTAAAAGGAATGTGGTTAGTTTGTTTGCAACCGAAACTTTGTATACAAAAAAGTACGCTTCAGTATATTCTGTTTATTGATAAGGAAACTAAGCGGTTAACCTACATCGGTTCAATACCTACCTGATTTTCTATACACCTAATGGGAACTGTAACACTTCCGGTACATATACCGCATATAGGTTGTAAATAGAGTTAGATAGAGTTTTCTTTTATGTTTCAAATTATTGCGTGAAAAATAGCTTTACACTTAATATTCTCTTTGTTCAAAACGAATGAAGGCGAGCTTATTTATATTTAAAACCTTCCTTGTCCCCTTAAGATCGTTTGCAACTAATTTCTCTTTATAAAAATGTTCAACGTTTAATGTTTTTTGAATTATCTAAAGCTATGGAAGACTGGATTTTGCCTATTTCGCTTTGAGTAAATGTCATAACATATACACAACCGTAATAATGTGCTATATGTTACTGCGTTAAAAAAAATTTGATTTTGATGTTGTCAATATTTTTATATTTTTCATTTATCAGCAAAATGAAGTTATCAGACTGTATACGATTACAAGAGGTTCAGTGAGAAACAAAAATGTAACAGAATATGGTACGATCAAGTGAAATTCACATATTTTTTGAAAAAAAAAGTCCAATTCTTTTTCTTTTTTTAATACATACTTTGCTTTATTGCTCTACAAAATATTAAAAAAATCAACTCCATTCCATTGTATAATTTCATTTACCAAATAGAATTGTGAAAAACAAGATGTCTTTTGTTGTGACTTTGAAAAACTAAAAAATTAAAAATAAATTTCTCGATTTTGCGCATATGCATAAAAAAATACAATTTGAGAAAAAGAGCGTAAACAGCTTTTATTCAATTTACTGTTTATTGAAGGTGTGAAAGTTAAAGCTATCAGTTGTAAGTAAAGCTAAGAGAATAGTTTATTATTGTGTAAATAAGCACTTGTAGATCGAGAAATTTATTTTTAACTTTTTGGTTTTTCAAAGTAGCAACAAATAAAAGGTTGTTTTTTAAAATAACTTTGTTTTACTTTCTTCAATTTTTTATTATTTAGTGCTATTGCTGAATTAAGAACGAATTATACTAAGAGTACCTAGTACCTACACATTTATGTAATTTGACTATGCACAGGAAGAGTTTCTGAGGTTGTACCTATTTACGCATTTTAACATGCCATTCTTCGTTAATCTTAAATGATATTACTATTTATTTCAAAAATAAATATATTTCAGTTTCATAAAAAGTTTTATTTAAAACCGCTTACAATTGTTGGGATGCACACTTCATCATCCTCAGAGCTCTATTCAAAAGTTACTAAATGAAATTTACACAGTATTACAATATTACACAGTATTACATACCTACAACAGTCAACTTTTTTACATAGTATTCCATACTAAAGCTACTATATAAAATTCTTACACAGTATTACAATATTATACAGTATTACATACAATAGGCAAAATTTGTACATAGTATTCCATACAAAATATTACACAGTATTACAAGATAATATTACAATAAGCAATCTAACAGTGTTGAAGTAACTAAGTCAACTTGTTCGTTAACCTACTGTTTTTTTCGTAAAAAACGCACCTTAAATTTAAAAGGTTATATAACAAAAACTATAAAAGCTATCTTTTTCATTTTTTGTACACTTATTAATTAAACTTAAAAATTAATTTTTACATAAATAAAAAAAGAAAAAAGATTAAAATGGCAAATTGCGAAAAATTAATATTTATGTCTAAATTTAGGCTAATGCAGTCAATCATAGTCTAATGTTTCAGATCATTATTACAACCCATAATAAATAAGTGTACAAAAAATTAAAAACATAGCTTTTGTAGTTTTTATTATATAACCGTTTAAAAGTAAGGTGCGTTTTTTACGAAAAACAGTAGGTTATCCCCAAGTAACGGTTTTTTGACCTGCTTTGCCTTTCTAATTACAAATGACTCTAACGCATCCAGTTTTTTACCCTTATCTTGTATATATAAAATGTTTAAGTTGTAAATGGAAGAATTATGTCCGGGTGTTAACAAATGAGAGACAACGACCGAGTCATGTTTTTTATTTCTGTATGAACGCATATGTTCTGTGAATCTTGTATGAAAATCCTTTCCTGTCTGACACACAATCGCACTTATCACATCTTATTTCATATATACCTGATTTTTTTAATTTTTAATTTAGAATTAACCAACATATTTTTTAAAGTCGAATTATTGTCAAAAGCATATTGAAGTCAAGTGTCTTCTTCATGAAAGCTGCATTTCTATACGAAGTGCGACCTATAGCGGCCATTTTAAACCAACGTTTTTTACCGTTTTCATTATCTAGAGATATCGGGAAGACAGATTTCAATATAACATCCTTTTGCTTTTTAGCAATAAAGTTGTCGATTAGTTTTAAAGGGAAACCATTGTTCATGACTATGCTTCTGATTATCAAAATTTCTTTATTATACGAAGCTGGACTTATTGGTATACTAAAAAGTCTGTTAATCATAGAGTGGAACACGGAAAGTTTTACACTATGAGGATGACGTGAATAATAAGGTATTATATTGTCAGAATATGTTGATTTTCTAAATATTTCAAAGTCAAAATTGCCATTATGATTATTTATTTTTAAATCTAAATAATTAATTTCTTTATCTACCTCTTTTCCAACATAAGTTGTATATTCTTGTCAAGGCTATTCATCTATGTAAAAGATTCTGTCAATTCTTCCTGGCTGCTCTTCCACATACATAGAATATCAACCACATATCGGTACCAAAAGTCAATATAGCTCTTGAAGCAAGACGTAAAACGTTTTTTTACTTCAATTTTTCCGGCTTCTTCCTTGGATTCCTTATCTATGTAGCCTATCCATTTCCATTTCGCCTGTGAATACCGATGCCTATCCCGTCTTGGCCTGTAAGGATGTGTAGGTCTACGTTGATAATGACCTCCTGGGTAATGAATGTTAAGAATGTGCCGAAGACACCGGTAGAGTCACTTCCCATCTGAGGAAACTCTGGATGTTAAATGTGTTGTGTTTAAATAAGTAGCCACCAATGACAAGTTTAAGAGAGTTACAAAATTCTACAAAGAGCTCCCCATTTGCGTTCCTGTTTGCGAGTACAAACTTCCCCATTGCATGTTCCAGGCTGATATTGTTAGAGCCAATCTTAGGGTTGTCATCCTCCATGCCTTGTAAAAGGTGCCACAAATGAGCTGATAGAACGCCTCCTTAGTTGATATATCCGCGCATAGCATTGAATTATTGAGATGTTACGTAGGTACCCTGGTCCGGAATCTGGCGGTAGTACTTCGGTCGGATATTGGTAACCAGTCCAGTAGTTATTGGCGGGCAAGCTTGGTTAGTAACAATCTTGCACCTGCCATGCTTGTTGTATCTAATTCTTCCTGACCAGAGTATATCAGCACGGTTTCAAATGTGAGTAATGTAAACTCTCCCTTTCCTCCCCATCTAGCTTAACTTAATCCCAAGATATTTATTTTATAATGGTCCATTTCCCGCTACACCTCCACGATCTCTGCGTATCCACACTCATCCCGCAGAGTTCACATGATCCATAGCCAGATCGCAGTCCGTTGTTTATAGCCAAAGGTCGTCATCACAATATCAGTCCAAAGTATCCGAGGCGTACTGGACGTTTCGTCTGTATTGTTTTCAGACAAGCGGGTTACAAGCCTACTTGTCCTATCCCAGAAGGCTGCTCCTTAAGGCGTCCTGGGAATTACCGAGAGTGTATTTGTATAGCGCGTATGTACTCTGTAAGCCGAGGCGTTCTGGCTGTCGCGCGGGTTTCCCTACTCCTTTCTCAATTGGGCTTGGGGCGGGCTACGAGTGCGCATATATGTTTATTTAATTCTTTAAAAAAATTCCCGGAAACCGAGAAAGACGCAGGAAAAACAGCCCGTCGGTTAACTCTTAAATAATTAAAGATACCTTTGTAAAAAAGTTTTAAAATTGAAATTTTTTTGTTCCATCACAGTGACGTTTCTTGCATCAATTGCAAATCTCGTGAAATTTTTTAAAATTAGCTTCGAATCTTCACTATCCAACTGCTTCAGTGAGGACGCAAATTCTTTCGGAGCTATTCGATTTTTTATCGTAATAGCTGGCTTTTTCTATTGGATTCATCCCAATTCTTTTTAAGGCTCGTAGCACTGTCCATGGGCTAGCCTTCGACAAAATGCTTGCGCATCCCGCACTTAGTCTTAAGCCTTTGGCTTCTAATGAAACTGATTAGTCAATCGTACAGAGGCTGCCGCCGATACCCAGCAGCAATCCCAATGTGTGCGAATATCTGGAGCCAATATCGTAACGAAATTGAAAATGAGCCTCCTAATAATCTTGCATGTTAATATGATCGACTGAGTTAAGCCTATATTAGCCCTTTGAGTACTGGAGATTTTTTCCATGCATATGCGAAAAATACCGGCGGATTTTATTCCTTCTTGCTTTCCGACTTTATATCAAAGTCAAAATCGAAGTATTCTTTTAGAAATTTTTACATACAATTTTGCCAAAAATTGTTCAAACGATGCTGTTGTTTTTGTATTTTTGGAACGTTTCCCGCTGTAAGCGGATACTGTGTGGTGGTGATGCACCTTTAGGTCGTCACTTTTTGTTGCAAACATATCCTTTTGAACAAAAATAGGCTACCTTCCAACGTGTTAATCTCTCTATGTAGAGATCTGGAGATATACAAGATATCTCTTTTAAAACAAAGAGCTGATTGGAATAAAATGTTGCAATAATCTGGCGGTTCATAGTACTATATAACGGAATGGGCGTTCACCAGTAGCATGGTGTCTTTCAAAGACGAAATTTTATGTGCTGTCAAAACAAACTAAGCGAGTCGATATTGTACGAAACAAAATTGTGTTTTCCTTAGTTTGTCAGGAAATCAAAATGCAAATTGATGCCATTTTTAATCTGCATTTAGTAACTGAACTTTTAGTAAATTATTAAAGGAACAATAAATATTAGCAAAATATGTATATTAACACAGTCACTCTGCTGTCAATCCAATTCAAACCGAATTGTTTTGAAGAAAAAAAAATGTGTTAAACCCTTTTTCATCTAGTGAAGCATATAAACTACAAAACACCTCAGATCCCAACTTCATTTAAGTGTAATACGATTTCCTCGTCTATATGTCTGGTGGTAAGCAGTTTTTCATGGCAGTCGTCCCAATTTTGATACCTAGCCAGTACCTCAATTCAAGGAATCTCCAAAAACGTACTCCTTGAATATATAAATGTAGAAAAGCCCCGTTTCGTGGAATGTACTGAATCTGCTGGGGCGCCACCTAGACGTTGAATTCCGATTAATCGATTATTCTTCCGCTTCCCTTTCCACTAATGGCAACTCTGTGGCATATCATATCGCGAGATGCTGAAACTCCGATAACATTTATGCGGGAGTGGAGCTCCTAGTCGGATATGTTAACTTTCAAAAACTTTTCTCATTCTTTCGGATGTGTGCACACTTTCTTCGCTAACTTAATGACGAATGTATGAGCTTCTGCAATCTAAAAAGATTTCTCCTTTTATTTTACTAAAAGCCTTTTATCTGATAGAGAAATTATGCACATACATAGGTCAGTCACGAGGGAGACAAATTCTTAATGTCTGGCCACAAAATTATGTATCTGATACCGGAAAGATTCAACAGTCTTTAAGCGTCCAAAGTATATGTCTCAGACTTCTCAATAAACTAAATTATTAATTCCGTTGGTATTTAGTGGGGACATCCGACAGCTTAGTGGTGTCATTATATCTTAGAACTTCATTCATCATTTCCCACATTTACTGCGTTTTTCTTTGAAAACTTTGGGCAGAATTGTTCCTTCAAATACGAAACAGACATATCCCTATATCTAACAGGTTTAGAATACATCGATATTATGATTGAAAGAACTCGAGGATACATTTATGAAACTTTTGTCTACTTAACGAAATGACCGTTGAAAGGTTTTATATGTGTGAAGTTACATGGAAAATTTAACTTCATAAGCAATCAGAATAGGGTGAGCATATTTAGTGATTGTGGCGAAGTCGATAACTTTATTATTGAATTTTTGATGGATAAAAAGTAATGAAATATCACACTGTTCATCTGGAGAATATGGTTTTAAATCTATTTAAAAAATACTCTCTTATCATTCATATAAACAAATGTTGTTTTGTGTTAATCCAGTGAGCAAAATATCCATGAAAGGATACAATTGCAGTATGCCACGTTGAAATTATTATTTATTTGAAAGCAATGTAGCTTCAGTTATCAGTAAGTGTTAAAAACAGTATTGCTGAAGCAAGTTGGCAATATCCTGGTATATTGTTAGTTTCAAACGATACTATACAAAATTGCAGACTAATTTATTGTTTAGTTTTGATTTTACAGCTATCGTATTAAACGTGTTTAGTATTTTTCGATAAAATAGAAAAAGACCAATATCGATCTGTAGTTAATTTTTAATTTTTGGATGCAAAAACATGCGAAGGAATAAAAGCGAAGTTAGATGCTGCTTCTGGAGACTCTTCACCATGCGAATGTGGACGAACATTTGTTTTTAACGAATGTGGCCGAACATATAGTTTTAATTGCTTGATAATTTGTTGGAGTTCGAAAGCTGTCGGCCGGATGTATTCATAATGCATTAAAGAAAAAAATTCGTACCTTATAACAACGTTTTTTATATCGAACTAAATAACGCATACACGCCGAATCTAACCGGTTCTGGAGTTCCATTAATTATAAGGGATACTGAATGGATATCACTTTACGTTACCTATTGGAATAATAAAACAGACAATCATCTGATAACTGCTACCGCCCACCCCCGATTTCATTCTTCAGATGAGAATTGCAGCTTGCCTCTTTTGTATCTAGTTTATTTTGTTCAATTTATCTATTCATTGTGGTGTTTTTCTTAAAGCCAAAAAATTATATTACCCGACATAACAAATGATATATTTTAAATTATCGACGCATTGATACGGTTTTTGAATCACTTGCTTTATTTGCACTATAAGCATTTTTGACCTCTTTCTAACATTTATGAAGCGAAAGTCTAGTGTATCAAATGGAATGGAATTCTTAAACATTTGAGTATCTGCCATCGAAGCTGGCGAGTAGATCGACGGAATTTTCAAATAATTCTTTCATTAAAGATTTCGATTTAAAAATAGGATTTGGTTTTTCAAAAGTTTTGAATTTCTACCTTCAGGTTTAGCTCAATCCATGGGGAATCAGAACTTCTTCCATATTCCTTGTACCAAAGGTATGCAGATGCCTATAACATCTAGATTTCGCCTGTTAACTTTTCTAAGTTTTAACTAAAAGATCGTCTTAGTTTAAGATACTTATTCCTTCTTTGCTTTCAAATGTGATTTTGTTAAAATAAGATATGCAATTACTAGGACATAATTTGGCCGCTGCTGCAAAATAATTATCTTACACCGTTTATATCATTACGGCATGTTAAGTCATCTTTGCTTTGTACCGAGAAAACTCGGTACTTTCTGGAGGTAAATGTATGCAAACACATAAATTTGCGACACACAACCGTCGAATTATTGCTTATATGTATAACGATGAACGATTCAACTAGATGTAGTGCTTAAATAGTTGTGTAGTTTTACCTTTTCAATAAAAGTGTAAGTGTTAAAAAAAATTGACTTATCGTGTTTGGGTTATAAACCGACGATACGTACTTCATAGATTGTGATATGATTTAGCCCAAAGGGCTAGCTTTGCCTAACAATCTAAAGTTGGCAATCGATATACGATCGTATAAGGACCTCGTGACTTAATTTAATCTGGTATCCATTCAGCGGAATCTATTAACGAACTGTACCGAAACGTAATGTATGCTGCCGAATAACAGATATCATTTATTAGACATAATAAGGAGACTTGGTCGTTTGCCTATCAGTGTAAACATTTTTGCTATATGGATGATCATATGGTTTTATAGTTTTGAAATATATGATCGGCGTAGCACTAAATTTAAAAATCATTTCTATTCTTTGCACCAGTCACACCTTGACGACATATGTATTTAGTGAATACACTTCAGTAACGTCGGACGTAGCAAAGCGACATATCAGGTCAAGCTGGTCCAACAACAGATTTGAGGCATAAAATCTATCCTGCCCTGTATACATATACCCCGTCTGACGATAGCAGACTTCAATTGAGGAAGGCTAGTCCGATAACTAGAGCGTGATTAGTCATCGACCCCAATAGAAAGTAAATCTTGCAATTTGTTCATGGGTCTCGAAACAATAGGTGATACTTTAGGTCAGTGATGGCCAAACTCACACTACTTAATGTGAGGAATGCTTAAAAGCTTTAGAAGCATTTCGTACTGTTTGTTTAATTTAGAACCTTAAAATGTTTGCAAAAGGTTGTATATTTTAAGATATTGTATAATTGCTTACAAAACTACTTAAATATGACGATTTTTTTCAACTTTTGTGTGATTTAACTTTTAAAAAAACGCAAAAATAGGAAACCGAAAACAGCCAAACAAGTGCATATACGAATTTAAAAGCTCAAAAGCTCACTTGCCCGCGGGCATAGGTTTGGACATCACTGCTTTAGGTTATATAGTCAAAATAACTAAAATTTAGTACAGTTAGTACATTAACAAATTGTAAGATTTTTTTGATCTATAATTAGTTCTTGCTCTTAATTTAACTATAATTAGCTTTACTTCCCGGCATTTACACTCTGTTATTAATTTTATATTCCGTGAAAAAGCTGAAGAACTGATGCCTTTAAGAAAAAAATATACAAGTGCGCATCGAGGTTTCCGGACCTTGAAAAGTTGCTGATTTCTAAAAAACTGTGCTTGTTAGAAACATCGCTTTATTTTTCCTGTAATATTTACATAAATGTCCTTTTTCGCTTTTTTCGCAAACTTCGGAAATAAGCAGCTGTGACAGACAGACAGATGAAGTCGCACCATAAGGGTTCCTTTTCCATTTTGGTACGGAACTCTAAAACGATAAAAGAAATCAATTTCTCTAATTCAGCCGTCCCAAATCATTTTTTCAGTATTTTGAGATTATTAACACTTCAATTGTCGCGTCTGATCTCTCAGATACACAGCTTTTTTTATCGTAATAGGCAGCCCGCGCGTGCGCAGATCAAGCTCTCGCCTCTTCTATTCCTCTAGCTAGTTGAGAGGGTAGTGCAAGTCGTGCGGTGACCTTGCCCGCGTCAAGGTGATCTCTCTGCAGCCATATGAAAAGTTGATCGTGTATCTCACAGATACGGTTAAGGATTTGACCGTACAAAATATTTTTTTGTTTCAGTAGTTTAAGCGGCAACAATATACAGTTTTGATAGATCCTCTGCTTGTGACATTTCGACAGGCAGATGACCTTATGAGAAGTATCCGTCTAACCGATCCATTTCAGTAACTTGGGATGATTGTCCTTGTGGCATATTAATGGTAATGGCCGAACAGGAAACCCTAAACGAATGACCTAAGAATTTATCGTGTGGGTTTGTTCACAACCTACTCAAGATATAAGCGTAGCAAACACGAACAGCTGTTCATTAAAGGTGTAAACAGAAAACAGTTCCCATAGTAAGCCACAGGAATCGATTGGGAAATTCTAGTAATATTTTCAAAGTCTCAAATTGCAATTGACTTTTTTTTACGATGTGGGCAAACCCCAGGGGACAATTCGTTGATGCGTTAGCATGGTTTTGGCCGGAAGGGAATTAGGGTAAGGGGTGGGAGGAAACTTGAATGTCTTGTTTTTCGCATTGCTGCGAGCTAGACGACATCTGAGAGACGGATTGGAGATTTTAATTCAATTTTAAAAACCCACGGGGAGACCTGGTCTGGACATGGTGGTCGTGCCGCTCAACCAATTAAGCCAACTCCTTCTTGAAGTTAAATACAAATGTTCTGAATATGTACTCATGATAAAACCTCTTCCTTACAATTTTCATTCAAGGTGCGCTGTTTTAAAAAGAATGCTGTATTGAGTATTTGGTTTGTAAGAAAGTATTGAGCTTGAGTACACGCATTTTGGTAGCGACCATCATTGTCGCAGTTCTTCCCAAAACTGTGATGACATCAAGAAAGCATGGAAATCGTCGGTCATTAGGGATGTAGATCGAATGGAGGAAGATCGGTCTTGGGGAGATCCTTACCTTTTTTACGATCTTCAGAATCGATTAATCGGGCTGGAAAAACAATTCCAGTAGATCGATCTTTCGATCTTGGTATTTGAAAAAAATTTTAGATTTGTATAGCATAAAAAATAAATATAAAAATAAAATATTATTAATAATAAAATATCACTGTTTTTAAATGGGGGAAACAAACATTAAACTGATAGAAAACGAAAGCGACGGCAATTTTGGAAAATAGCAATTTAAAATAAGTAGCAGGAATATTAACCCTCGTTCACGAGTGCGATTCGTTACATGCCGCTGAAGTCATATATCTGCCACTTGAAATGCTGGCTTTCTCTTTCGTCGGTGCGAATGTAAGAATAATCGCAGCAATTCTCTTGATTTGGTGCGATTGTTATGCGATTGCTGAACATAACCAAACTTATGTGGTTTATTAACAATTTTGCAATGTCCCGGAATAATTCCTGTTGAAGAATAAAGGTTTGGAATAAAGATAATGTACATATATTATGTATTATTAATTATAATAACAATTAATTAAATATCATTTTACAGCAATAAATTTCGAAAATATTCCGTTTTATGTTTTCAAATAGTAGGCATCAACAACCTTAACTTCAATTCGCTTTCACGACTCGCTTTAAATATTTATATTTGAATTGTAAACGGGCATACGATGAAAATGGAAGAAGGACGTGTGAAATGAATGGAATATACGTTAAGATTAGGCGAACGTAAGCCACTAGGCCCTAAGCCTTTAGGCGTTTAACGTAAGGTGGGTGAAGGATGAAATAGGAATACTGAATATATGTATAACTGGTAAAAGTTACCAGCGGCTTTAGATCTAGTTCACCAAGGAATCACATCAATAACGAAACAGCCGATGGTAACGAACAGCTGTTACATTCACGCTGCAGTCTTTATAAAGTGGTTTTAAAGTAATTCTTTAAAACAGAGAATCGGATACAAAAAGATCGATTCACGGCGAATCGCTTACTCAAAGAAGTGATTCAAAAATCGAAAGATTGATCTACCTAGACCGAATGGAAGATCGTTCATCCCTATCGATGCAAGTGCAGCAATCAAATCGGTCATCAGATTCAGAAAATATTTACATATATGAGCCGTTAATTATGAAAGTGGTGCAAGTCCATTTTGGAAGTACTTTTAATTTTATTTTCCAATTTATTAAAAAAATTTAACAAGCTTGAAATATTTTTGTCGTTGTAACTTTTAAACATAATAACCTTTAGAATAAAAACAACTCTATTCAAGATCTTACGCTTATTAATAACTTTTTTTTTAAGTGAAGTCTCAAATTTTGCAGATTTCACAAGTGGACTTACTACCCCACTTTCAAAATAAATGGCTCATATATTGAAAGAAATTTATCGAGAATATACAAGATTTAACATTTCTTTGCGCTGTAATTTCCTACAACTATAAATATTAATTACCGTGATCTAAATATTTATACTTTCAGGTGAATCCTTAACACAGTAGCACTTTTAATATTAATATTATTTAAAGTAATCATACGTTCTTCCTGAGAGCGAACAACTTTTGTTGGGCGATATTTTTGATTCGATTGCATTTTCTGACAGTATATAAATTCAGGAATCTGTATGTAAAATTTGGAAACATATATTATATAAAGTACATATACATATATTATATAAAGTACATCACGAATTACGATCAATAAATCTTAATTTGATACAAAACTGCAAATGTTTATAGAATATTTATCAGGGTTGCCAGGAGCGGTAAGCGAGATTTATCTTTGTTACACTTAATTTTGACTGCAAAGAAACCGATTTTTTTGTCATGCAATATTTATAGTTCAAAATAACTATTCAAAATATAAGAAACAAACTGTCCAAATTAAGCTTAGGGTTTTTATTCAATCTCCTTATTTAAAAAGTCGTCATTGTTCTACGCAATACTTCATATAACTTATGACAACACATATAAAACTTTTTTTTCAAGAAGAGATTTTAACAATTTGCCACGCAGTAAATTCTTGAGGAAACAACCAAATGCTCTACGTAAAATAATCAAATTAGCTTTAATTTCTGGTAAGAATTCACGCCAAAATTATTACGAAACAACCAAGTATAAGCGGCCCTTTATTTCCCTTGGACAGTGTTTACTATTTAAAGGAAGCCATACAAAATATAACATTTAATTGACTTTTTAAGTAAATCAAGTCGCAGTTTGGTCTCACCACCACCTGAGTCAACTTCCTCTATTCGATGCACAAGGTAAACTGGTGAAGGCACATTCTATTTTGCATTCCTTATAAATAAGTCGCAAGTGGTTTTCGAATTATTTTACTAAAGGAATCAATACATTGATTGAAATAAGTCAGAGATGACTGTTGCATTCGGAAGTCACTGGAATTGCAGTCAGAATGCTAAATTTAATTGGGTTAATACTTTCCTCGATGGCAATTCTATCCAGTTTACCATTAACCTGAGGCCGTCTACTCGAAAATGCAAATCTTGCTTTCCAGTTTGCAAAAATGTTGTAACCTGACTGCCTTCACTTCCAGCAATTCACATATGAAATTTACAGTCCTGTCCGAGAAGGTTTAAGGTATTTAAAATCATATACATAAATAAATGATTGTAAATTTGATTTACTCTTTTTTATTGTACCTTATTTTACTCTCTTTTTATTTTTGTGTTTTCATTTCGTGTTTTTATTCTTACCTTAATTTTTTATATTCTTTTGTTAAGTATATAGCCTTGATAAAACTTTGTAAATAAATAAATAAAGTCGATCAAGCACTTACGAGAACCTAGACAAAACCTAACTTCGTAACGCCTAGATCGATTTGGATGAGTCTTTTGTATTGTATAGAGTTTTTTACCACATTGGTGGCCACGTTTAAAATCTTATAATTGGTGCTCCTGGTGTCTAGGAGCTTCAGCATTTTTGGGGGGTGAAATATCATTATAATATGTAAGAGAGGGAGCAAATTTTTTTATTTCAAACGAAAAGTTTTTTTTAAATATTTCCTTGTAGAAAAAGTGTTCTTCAACCTAACCTTGTAACGCGTGAATAAATTTGGATGATTCTTTTATTGTGTTTCATTTGTATTTTGGCCAAAATGTTGGCAGAAGAAGATAGCACTTTGCTTCGTATCGCGTTGACCGATTTTAATTCTGTTTAATAGAATACATTTCCTCACTATACTACTATAATAACATTTATATTATACTACTATAATAAAAAGAAAATTTACCTAGAAGGTGGTCAAGGAGTGGAGATCGGTCGCCTTACTTCGTAATCTCCGGCCTAATTTCTATGATTCGTTTTTGCTATATTGAGTATGTTGACGCCCTATACCCCACAACTGGTTAAAGGAACTAGAGCGGGATATGGATTAAGTTGCCATAGTACAAATTTCGGAACTTCGGTATCAGGGACGGCGAGTATGTGTGGCCGAGGATTCCTTTGTATAAAGTACACTTCCTATATAACTACTGCAATTGTATTGGTCGCACGCGCAGTATTCTGCGATCAGTACGACTTTCTGAAGTCGGTGCAAATTTTATTCTCAGAAACAAAAACCAACTACTTACACAAAAATCGAAAAGTACCATCTAAAACATCCTAAATATTTCAGCACGAGAGATTATACGGGAAGAGGATTAATATATGTTTGTATACATTGAATACTTCTCACTGTTTGTAGTTGTTAGTTCGTTTAATTTGCGCCGTCTTAAAAATATCGTAATAGACATAAAATTAAGTATTATTGTATACCTTTTAGCATTTTTGTGAAGTCGGTTTGACTTTTCTTTTTTTTACTAGTAAATAATAATAAGGTGATGTTTGTAAAATTTAAGTGCAGCATTTTATTTTCTTCTCAGCATTTTCTATTTACCATATCTGTCGACAATAAAGCAAATCGGCATATTAATATAATAATTTGCGAATGAATTAATTAAGGCGTTATTTAATATATCTTGAAGTAGACCTCGATTGAATAGATACGTCAATTTCTAACCAACTTACTTCCAAACAATAAAAAAATCTTTCGCTTCATATAACGATTACTTCAATCCAACACCTCAGTTTAAACGCGAGGGCCTGCGTGTGCGGACTTATCGGCGGATGTGAGAGCGGAGCAAGGTTAAAGTGTCAGCGAAAGATCGCTGGATAAATTTCTAAGCATTTTGGATCGCGCTGTAACTTTTCATTATAATCGACAGATATGGTAAATAGAAAATGCTGAGAAGAAAATAAAATGCTGCACTTAAGGAGTAGTTTTCTAGAATATATTTACGACAATTTTTAATGCAATACTTTTTAATTTTAAATTTTTATTGTCAAGGGCATCGTTGGAACGTAAAAGGATAGTCGCCCTGAATTTGTGAGATTTAGATACCCTTAACGACACATCATATCCCTTTATAACTAATGTCATCTTGTAATTTTTTTTGTGATCAATATTCACAAACTTTTATACAGTAAAATGTATTCTTTTTTATTCTTAATTAACATTTGTTGCAGAATGTCAAAATGCTTATGATATTATGACCTGAAATAGTTTTTAAGGCAATATTAAGTTTTTTAACTAAGGAGCTCATTAAAATTATTAATGATCTCATTGCAAGAAGACTAATACTATTATTTTATGTATAATAATAGACTAAGAGCCAGGTCAAAAAAATGCTCTGAATTTACTACAGCTGATCATTTGACAATTGGTTATAGTAGTTGTGTACACACACATACTGCGGTGAGTCAAGCGAACGATAGAACAGGCGTCATATATATGCTATCAAAACGGTTTTGATTGCCGTGGTATTTAAATGAATTTACTAAAGCTGAAAATAGTTATACATATTGTATATTGCATATAAATAACAGTTATGTCAGTCAGTCAGTTAAATGTGAGAACGGAGCTGGTCAGTCAGCCCTAATGTATATACAATAAATAAATAAGATGCAATTCATTTATTAAACTTGAAAATTTTTTTAGAGGTACTTAATTGTATATTAACCATAAATAAAATGGTCAGCCAACCATATTGTGGAATAACTCCCGTCAGTCAGCCAAAAAATATTAAAATATGTACTTCCGACAATATTGGATATTCAATATAAGGAAAGTAAAATTCATGCGAATAATACTGAATGCTTACAGCGAGCAGGCATACTGTTAGGTAAGAACCCGAATGTTTGTTTACAATACGTAGGGACCAGGCGTTTGTCTTTTCCTATGTAAGATAGATAGAGAGAGAGAGAGAGGGATCGATACCCGTTGTCCCTCCAAGGTCTTTTACTCCAAAATATAACGACTTTTCTGCTGACAGCATCAGTAAAGTTCTGACATTGCTAGTGGGAGTAGTATTATCAAAATTAATAAAATTTGTGTATTCTGTTTTAAAAAACAACAGCCGTTAACATTATTTACCGAGGAGACTTTAAAAACATGTCATACGATTTTAAAAATTCGTTCAAAATACAAACTGACATACGAAGATGTCAATTTGCCATGCAATCCCGGAGATATTGAATGTTATCATGTAGTGTGCTACAGGAAATTTACAGCCTTAAGTAAAAAATACAGAGCAGAGTTATTAAGGTAAAAGTAAAATTTGGAGCCATGTAATATTTAGTGACGAAAAAAAGTTAAATATGGATGGTCCAGATGGTTTTAAATATTATTGGCATGACTTACGCAAAGACCAGAACGTTTTATCGAGAAGAACATATGGTGCCGGATCAGTAATGATATGGGTTGCATTCAAAGGTAATATGCAGTCCGAAATAGCATTTGTAAATGGAAGAATGAACGCGACTAGCTACCAAAATCTACTCGAAAAATATTTATTACCATTTATTACACTCGCTGAGGATGACAAATTTA
Source organism: Leptarthrus brevirostris (assembly GCA_964036015.1). Classification (NCBI taxonomy): domain Eukaryota; kingdom Metazoa; phylum Arthropoda; class Insecta; order Diptera; family Asilidae; genus Leptarthrus; species Leptarthrus brevirostris. Next base: position 110,263,245 of record OZ038371.1, read on the forward strand.
TCTTTCAACACGATAATGCCCCAATCCATAACGCCAGAACTACAAAAGCATGGTTAGAAGACTATGGGATACTCCTCCTGCAGTGGCAAGCCTTAAGTCCGGATTTAAATCCGATAGAGAATTTGTGGGGCATTATCTCAAGGCAAGTTTATGATATGATAAAGAAAAGCCGGAAATTACAAATATTCAAGAACCAAAATTAAGATCTTGTCAGCGTGGAAAAACATACCCAAAAAAGTTTTAACCAATTTAGTAGATAGTATGCCCAGACGGTTGTTATCGGTAATTAAGAATAGCGGTTGTAAAACTAAATACTGAACTGATTTAATTTATTTTCTTACTGAATCCACTTTAATAAATTGAATAAAATTTACAAAATGAAAGAGTGAGTTTATAACTATTCCCATGTTGTATTGCAGATATTTCGATTAATTGCTCTTATTTGTAATATCGTTATCGAGAGTATCGTTTCGGCTATTGGTGGTACTTTGTTTTTACGGTGCTTGTTGATAGCAATAACTATTTGTTTGGCTTTCTAGTATTTCTATATTTGTTGGGTGAGTTTATAGCTATTCACAGCACTGTATATACGTATTGTAAACAAACATTCGGGTTCTTACCTAACAGTATGCCTGCTCGCTGTAAGCATTCAGTATTATTCGCATGAATTTTACTTTCCTTATATTGAATATCCAATATTGTCGGAAGTACATATTTTAATATTTTTTGGCTGACTGACGGGAGTTATTCCACAATATGGTTGGCTGACCATTTTATTTATGGTTAATATACAATTAAGTACCTCTAAAAAAATTTTCAAGTTTAATAAATGAATTGCATCTTATTTATTTATTGTATATACATTAGCTCCGTTCTCACATTTAACTGACTGACTGACATAACTGTTATTTATATGCAATATACAATCTGTATAACAATTTTCAGCTTTAGTAAATTCATTTAAATACCACGGCAATCATAACCGTTTTGATAGCATATATGTGACGCCTGTTCTACCGTGCGCTTGACTGACCGCAGTATGTGTGTGTACACAACTACTATAACCAATTGTCAAATGATCAGCTGTAGTAAATTCAGAGCATTTTTTTGACCTGGCCCTCTCTCTATAAAGACACCTATCCCAAAGAACATTTGGAGTAGGTGGCATCTATCCGGAGCATGGGCCCTCTATCCTACTTTATACTGGTCCATTTAAAGCGAAATGTTATTTTTATTTACTACATTTAAAAAAAATTAAGAAGTTAATATTGTATATATCGAAATCTTGATACATTCCAATTAAATTCGTGATTTAATTTCGAAAATAGGGACACCTATCCCGACCTTACCCTATGTACAGGAAAATTTTCATTAAAAAATATTGCAAAACGTGCCCTGTAAACGTCATTTCCTGAAAACCATTCGGTGACAGCCCTCTGAGTTAACCATTGTAACTCCTTCACTTTTTATCTGGTAATGGTATAAAGAAAACCTGTGTAACATTTTAATTCAATAAATTCATGGAGATATTATGGTTACCGTTTTAAAAAGCACTATTTTGAGAAAATATATTATTTCCCGTTAAAAAAATATCAGGTCAGTATTTTTTTGAGTAAAATTTCCCGTTTAACAAGAATCTTGTGTTGTTGTGGCGATTACTTCGATTTTCACCGAGATGTCGAATTTGACGTGAAAAAAGTCCTTCGGGGCAATGTGGTGCATTCCGTTCGGGGCAATATGGTGCAAACTTGAAAACCACGCTTTTTGTTATTGCTTTTGTTTTTCAGCAAAATGGTGCGCAATGGACCAAGAACAACCCAAAAACCGGACGAAGATAATATTAATAAAGCAATAGAAGCTGTCCAGGCTGGAAGAAGTGTGCGAGGTGCAGCAAAGCAATTCGGAATTGCGCCATCGATTGCAAGGTCGCAAATCGAAATCAGTAGCACATGTCGGACAACGATTGAGCGGATAATTGCACCATTTTAGTTCTTTGTATTTCTACCTAACGTTGGTATAAAAAAAAACCCTTAGTTTGCATTTTTTTTTCATTGGCATAACTTTAATTACACTCCATTTTATTCAATAAAGCTGTTTAAAACCATTTCCGATGCATTTTGGTATTCTTGATGCAACCGGAAAATAGTGCACCACATTACCCCGAAAATTTTGGAAGATCAGAAAAAGGTACCTTCGGTTTTTTGATCGTAGTTCAGCGCCATTATGTGCAACACAAAAACTTTTTGCATAAGAAATGTAGCCAGACAAATGTTCTTTCTAATGAATACTCAATCTTCTTAATCGGTTAAAAAATACAGCCGTACGAGCACTCCAACGAAACGTGCACCACATTATCCCGTTCTACTCTACCGTTTTAAAAAGCACTATTTTGAGAAAAACGCATTTAAAGCTTTCGAGACTTAACTAAAAGTTATTACTTAAGCAATTATGAGAATGGATAAATATTTCTACATAATCTCGTCTTATTGGTGAGTACTTTCTATACTTTATTGCATATATTTCATCAATCTGCAGGTTGACCTTTTTTTTCTAAAGAACTTAAATTAGTAGAAATTCCTGTCAAATAATTGTTATTACTGTCTTTCTGGTTCGGAGTAATATTATGTTGATTTAATAATTGTTCCATTGTTCTTTTATGGGGTAAAATTAAAATATTCATATTCCGAATTAATTCATATGCAGCTGGAGATTGTATATAAATCAGAAATGCTGCTATAATGGAATCACTCGAATATCTTTTTTTTTTGAAGAAGTATTTGTTTTAATTGATCAGTGAATATATTATTTTTGTATTTATAATTAGGTTCACTAGATTTTATTAAGCAAGTAGTTTTTTCTAATCAGTTATAGACCTTGCAAGAAACAATTTGATATTTTTGTTAAGTTCCTTTTGTTTTCTTGCAAAAATTTATTTAAAATCTTTTGAATTTGAGACCAATATATTAAATTTTTATCTAGAGACGCTAGACGTGTCACATCAATTGAATTAGAAAAATATTGAATTTTAATTTCGGAATCAATGCAGACAGATTTAGAAATTATTTAATTATTAGATTATTATTAATTATTAGAATCAACAGAAACAATGTAAAAGTAAAAATTGGTTTTACAAACTGTTGTTTCAAAATTGTCTACACATAGTTTTGTGGTAAAATTGTTACACAAATCTTCAAATGCAATTATTGTGTCACTTTTAATTTTTTCAATTTCATTATTAATTTCTACATTTAATTCTCGGTCTTTTATTTCTTCCTTTCCTAATGATGGGTCACGTCTTGTTATTTTTTTCGTATAATAACATGGTGAACGTTGAAATAACATTTTTGGAAGTGCTCCTGGCATTAACCTTGGGTGTTTCAATGGAACATTCATACTTCCATGTTGACTGTGGAATTTGATTTGTGATGCTTCAAAATGTTTAATGCAAACAACAGAATTATTACTAATTACAAGTTCTGAAGTTGTAGGAATCGCTTTTACCCATACTTTCCGTTCACCTTCTTGTTTTGGAAATTTAAAAGCTGTTTGTAAAAGTGCTAAAATCTGCACTACTTTGTTAAATATCCTATATTTTTTTTTTAAATTTGGAGAGATAACACGTTTTGGATTAAATTAATTCTTGGGAAATGTTTTGATCAGAGGCCTAGTTTTGCCTGGAAGGAGCTCTGAACAAAAGAAGTGCTCAAAAAGCGCCCATTTTGCATAAATTTTATGGATTTTAATGGTTGAAACGATACTTCTTTCACACATACGCATTCGAGAAAAAGCGCTAACGACACGGCTTGCAACTACTTTTATTTATTTTTAAGCTTAATACAAGCTATAACATAAAAAATAAAAAAATTACAAGCTAAAACATAATACTAATCATACAAACTATAATAAATGATAAGTAATAATAAATAAATAGATAGTATAAGCTACAATATGAGCTATAAATATAGTAGATGCAGGCAGAAGGCGGAAGGAAGAAGAATTAAGGTAGGCGATCAAGATCAGGATGGGCGGGATCAATATATAAGGCTTTGTGAAGGGATAATTTACTCAGATGGAAGTCAAAGGAGGAAAGGTCGTTGACTTTTCGTAGAATCCTGGCAATTGGCTCGCTTTGACCGTAGTTTGTGCGATGGCGGTCGAGTCGGAAAAGGGGAGTCGACCTAAGGTTACACGGATTGGTATATATGGGTAAAGATTGCAGGATTGAAGGGCAGTCTATGGCACCAGTTAATAACTGATAAATGAAGAGAATGTCGGAAACATCACGAAGTTTACTTAGAGATTGTAAGTCGATCAGTTTCAGACCACGGTTTTCATAAGGTGGAAGGTTAAATCTGTCTACCCACGGAAGATCAAGTAGAGCGAAGCGAATGAACCTACGCTGGACAGATTCAAACCTATTAATGTGAGTTGTTTGTGTAAGTGACCATACCTGGCTATCATATTCAAGGAGAGGTCTAACGAAGGGGATGTGGAGAGATTTGGACACATAAGGATTGGAGAACTCTCTAGATCAGCGCTTCACAAACCGTAGCGCGGAGTTAGCTCTGTTAATTATGCTGTTAATGTGGTAACGGAAATTGAGTTCGCTATCACAGATTATTTCTAGGTCACACAGAGAGATAACGATAGGGACTGGTACGTCGGTTAACATATAGACTCTCGGGTGGAGGTAAGACGCTTGCGGGAATAAGAGATGGACTGGCATATGGAGACATTGAGTTCAAGAAAGTTTTTCATGCACCATGTGGTGAACGAATCGAGGTCTTTTTGCAGGAGAAGAGAGTCGGTTGTGGAGGAGATATGTTTAATTATTTTCATGTCGTCAGCATAAATGGACAGCTGCCCTGAGGGACGCCGGAACGAGCGACAATAGGGTTAGAAATGGATGAGCTGAAAAGAACATTGTACTGACGGTTGTTGAGGTAGGATCGAATCCTGGAGATGAATCTGGGGGGGGGGGGGAGCCTAGGCGATCAAGTTTGAACAAGATAACGTTATGGGAGATCTTGTCGAAGGCTTTACTAAAATCGGTGGCGATAACATCAACATAATTACCGTTTTCCAGGGCACATAGTGTTTTAGATACGAAGTCAGTAAAGTTGGTGGTTGTAGATCTACCTTTGAGGAAGCCATGCTGGGAGAGTGAGAAGATAGACTTAATGATATAATGGTCTAATAAGTACTTATTATTTAAAATAACATTTTAAATTAAGTGAATTCTAAAACTATTAGGGTTTAACTTATTAACTTTCTTATTTAGAGGAGGAATTTGTTTTTGTAATCGCCGACTTTTTAGATCTGCAAGGGTATGTGTCCGTATCTTTGAAAAAATTTACCGAGGATTTCTCGCCAACAAATAATTCAATCGAATTGGTTGTTGTCGCAATCCCTATATAGACTATTTTGGATTTTGAGGACCGTTAAAAGTTTATAAAACAACGTGCAAATTTGAACTAATTACCTAACAACGTGCTCTGTTTGAGTGAGTTATAGTATTGTGTATGTTTTCTATTTTTTTCTTATTATTATAACTATGTACTATCGGGTCAACATAATAAATCAGGAAGTTGGCGGCGTGGGTCTCAAGGATATGCCTATCCAAGGCTTGTTTACTTTAAATGTAAGCGAAGTTTCTTTGAAAAGGTGTTTTTACTATTAAAAAAATGGCCGCCATTCATCAAAAGCAATAAATGGACTTGACACATGTCTGCTATCCTCTTTGAATCTTAGCGCGCTTTTTTCTTCACTGCTTATTACCTATTTATGATCTGTAAAGAGCTTAAATATAATTCCCAAAACGTTATTTCCCAAATTCATGTCTTAAGTTCAAATGAAAATCTTTTATTTTTAGTTACCTATTTATTTCTTATTAAAGAACGTAAAAATTTAGATAGATATTTGATAGTAGGCAAATTGTTGCGATGTAAACGGTATGAGTAGGCAGGATATTAGTACGCATAATTTACAAGATCCAAGGGCAGACTTATAACCGATTGCACGTGGAGCAAAGTCAAGATGTTTACAAAGTTCCATTTGTTTTAAAGATTCTAAATACGGGTTCCGTTGAAAAATTTATCAAAGTTGCTGGACGAAACTAAAAAATGTATCAAATTGCTTTAAGTCCTTTAACGATGGTTTTCATTGGAATAATACTTTTCAAATTATAAATTAAGGGTTCATTATTATTAAAATTGCAAGGATATTGGAATAGATTTTAGTTAAGGAATTGTCTCAGGAAAATTTTAAAATAATAGTTTATTAAAATAAAGTTTTGTTCTCTTTATCTTCTTACCAAATTATTGTAATATTTTTAAAGATTAAAATAAGAGGTAAGTCGTCTTTGAAGTGATAATGTGTCGGCCTTTTAACCCGAAAGTTCCATATTCGAATACCACCGGCGGCAGACCCAACAACAGATTACGATAAAAACGCCTTTGGGAGTTGCAGAGAATATATGCCTGGTTCGCAATCCACCTTAAAATGTAAGTCCACTTGCACTTGCGTTGTCTCAAATCAGGTGAAGCTTTTCTCCGGCCTCATGCCCCGCAAGGGGTTACGAGAACTAAAGCGAGAGAGAGAGAGAGATAGAAAATAACAGGTATAGTTTCAAGTTGAGCATAACATACAGTTTTAAAGGTATTGCAAGTCAATTTTTAAAATATGCCAAAATAATAAAATTAAAGCATACAGTAGAGTACCGAGGTATTCAAATTGGGGACGCATATACATAGTGTGTATAATTCAATAGTAAAGGTCCACGTAATTGATCAACACATAAATTCAGTACAAATTTTATATTATAACTTAGAAATTAAATAACAAACAAACAAAAATTCACAATTTCAAAAAAAAAGATAACAAAATTTAGTGTTTAGGAGAAAGTTACCCTTTAAAGAGTATTTAGAAGTTTCAACCCAGGAATGAATGCTTTCTTTAAACTTTCATTTCTTTTCAGAATGATTGCTTTCTTTAACCATTTTCGCCAGATTAAAACCACTAAATTCTCAAGCATTCTGCGCTTTTCCGATAACAAGAGGTTTAATTTTACTAGAACCTGCTGCATTAGTACGTATAAGGAAAGTTATGTAGGGCACTGGGTCTCGGAGAAATAAAACAATTGACGTCCACTTAGTCTGTCTTTATTATCTAAAACTGACTAGAACAAAAACTCTTCCCAAATCGAGGCTGTCGACAGAACCAATCTCGATAGCGGTATTCAACTAGCACATATTATGATCTTGCTATTATATTTGTCTGAGCATTTACTTTATATATATTAATATACATAGCGAGAGCAGATTTAGAGACTGCTGATACTGTAACACATTTTATTAACAGTGGTTATAACCACTACAGTTCGTCCATCCTGACGTATAATCGCCTCGATTATCATTGGTTTTGTCGGATACCTTTTACAATTTTGAATTACCTAAATTAAATAATGAATATTCTTATATAACAGTTTACATATGATCGAATTATCATATTTGATGCCGAACGTAACAAAATTACAAAGCTACTAATATAACAAAATATTTTACTATCATAAGAACTTTTTTTTTTTTTATCAATAAGCAAGAAACAAATATAAAATTTACATACTCATTGGCATATAGTCTATACAAGAAACTTAGTCTTTCATCATTCATTTTAATCAATTTCATTTTAAATATATACATACAAACAGGACTTAACAAAAATCAGCTAGTGATAAAATTCTGGTAAAAAAGTGACTATTTTTGAAACTAAATACCCCCAACCAAGCTAAATTTCATCAACATTAAGAATGTAAGGCCTCATATTTTCCGGCGAACAGATTCCCTTATACGGCAATCGAGTCAGTTGTATACCTTCTATATCCTCAATAAGATACCTATCGTTACTCAACACTTTAACGACCTTGTATGGACCGCGATATTTTGCTAACAACTTTTTGTTTATACTGGGTATTGTAACTACGTTTTTTATCATTACAAAGTCCCCTTCTTTGTATTTTCTGGCTTCCTTATGTTTCCTATCGTAAAAAGACTTATTATATTCCTGATTTTTAATGAATTGTGCCGAAGCTTTGTCCCTCATAGTTTCTAAATTCCTTTCACCTGAAGGAATAGTGTCATTTATATGTTCCATAGCTCCGTCACACAATTCACCTCTCTGGTCAACCCCAAATAACAATTTACTTGGTGTGAAGCCCGTACTCCTATTTACAGTGTTATTCAAAGCAAACTCGACCCTAGCTAAATGTTCATACCAATCTGACGTTGTATCCTTTCCGCACTGTTTAGCTAACATCGGTGTCAAAATACGGTTAATACGTTCCACTTGTCCATTTGACTGTGGAGAGAGTGTAGCAACCTTTTGATGTTTGATATTATTACTTAAAAGGAAATCGGAAAACTCCTGAGAAGTGAAACAACTTCCACGATCTGAGACTATTAATTTTGGTCTGCTATATGCACCAAAATAGGCATTTAGAGAGGAAATTACTTCTGCGGTTTTTGTACTACCCACCGCATACAATTTAGTGAATTTAGTAAACCCATCAGTGACCAAAAGTATGTATTTTTTCCTGAACTTCGAGGTTGCCAATGGACCATAATGATCGACGTGAACTACATCAAATGGAACTTTGCCCTTTGGGATGTTATGCAAACTACCCTCGGGTTTACCGCTGTTAGGAGAAAAATAAGCACATTTTAAGCACCCCTCGATATATATCTTAATTTTTTCTTTCATGTTAGGAAACCAATAAGATCGTTTCAGGTATTCATGACACTTTTTAGCTCCGAGATGACACAAAGCCTCATGATGGGTTTGGATGACACGGTTTTCCATTTGCTCAGGAACGTAAAACATGACATTATCACCGTTATGATCCTTCCGATATACCAATCCGTTTATAAGCGTATACAGCTTACTTTTACTTTTCTCTAACTCGGATATCAGCTTCACAATGATGGGATCGCGATTCTGAGCGGCAGCCAAGGCAAAATCTAAAGTTCCTTCCTCTATTATTAATATTTCAGTACAGCGACTCAAAGCATCGACGTGATTCATTTTATTTGCTGTACGATGTTCAAGTTTATAATCAAAGGTTTGCAGTTCAAGTGCCCATCGTGAAATTCGTGGATTAAGCAGCTTTTTCTTCAAAGTTAAGGTAAGCGATTGACAGTCGGTTACAATCTTGAAAGGGATACCAATTAGGTACACATTAAATCTACGAAGAGCATAAATGATTGACAATGTCTCAAGTTCGTAGCTATGGTATCTCGCTTCCACGTCCGAAGTTCTTTTTGAAAAATAAAAGACAGGATGGAATTTTCCATCGGCCTGACGCTGCATTAAAACCGCACCAAATCCTGTGCTACTAGCATCGCAATGCAACTCAGTTTCACAAAAAGGACTATAAATAGCAAGAACGGGCGACTGCAAAAGCTTTGATTTCAATGTCTCAAAACAGGAAATTTCTTCTACCCCTAGCTTGAACACAGTATCCTTTTTCAAAAGGTCATAAAGTGGTTTAGACAACGTTGCAAAATCCCTAATAAATTTGCGAAAATAAGAGCAAAGTCCGAGGAACCCAGAGACATCCTTAACACATTTTGGTATTGGGAATTCACTGATAGCTTGAAGATTCTCAGAATTGGGACGTATTCCCTCTGCACTTATGTGATATCCTAAATAAATGATTTCTTCATAAAGAAACCTGCACTTATCTAATCTCAGCTGAAGCGAATGCTCCTTAACCAATCGTATAACGTCTTTTAGCACTTGTAAGTGACTTTCCAGGGACTCGCTTGCGATCAAAATGTCATCCATATAAATCGAAACTTTGTCCTGATATATAAGTTCTCTGAAGACTGTATTAATGTATCTCTGGAATACGGACGGAGCATTTTTTAAGCCAAATGGCATCCTTAAATATTCGTATTGGCCCAGAGGCGTAACGAAAGATGTATATTTTATGCTTTCAGGTGCCATTTTGATATGATGGAAGCCACTACGTAAATCAATAGTTGAGAAGTACTTCTTATCGCGAAGTCTTTCTACTAAATCTTCAATTATTGGCAAAGGATAGTTGTCACGGACCGTAATTTTATTTAATTCGCGAAAGTCAACACAAAGTCTAAGCTCGTGATTTTTCTTTTTGACTAAGACTATAGGCGATGCGAAAGGCGAATTACTTTCCCGTATTATTTCCCTACTTATCAAGTCGTCCAATATTTTTTTTTAATTCGATTCTTTGTGAATAGGGCAATCTTCGCGGGCTACAATAGAAAGGATCGTTTTTTGTCAATTTTATCGCCATTTCAAAATGTTCAATATTCCGATTTTCGCTATTACTTAAACAAGTGTTATTTAAATCATGTACAAACGCCTCTGAAACAATATCATACGCTTTCGTCTTAATTGCGTAAGGCATATTTTCGTTAATATTTAGTATAACCTCGTTTTTTTCATCAAATACATCTATATTTAAAATTTCTTGCAAAGCATTTGGTTCTGAATTGAATTGAGCTTGGTTGTGAGTTTCCATTAACTCACTTTCGTCCCTATAACTGAGTTCTAAATGAGCTTCTTGAAAAAAATCTCTACCCAAAACAACAAAATATTTCATACTATTCTCTCTAACAACAAAAAGATTCAATATAATAGATCTATTTCTAAAACTTACAAATGGACGTACTACACCTACAATTTGAAGACGGCTGCCGTTTATTCCCTGGAATCGATACTGCTCTGGATCTACTTTTGCCATCGAAAAGGTTGGTATAAATTGCTCCTGTATAAAACTAACAGCGCTTCCAGAATCCAATAAGGTCCATAAGTCGCAGATAAAATTTGGATCATTGGTATGGTCTCCTCTTCGGAAAGTATACCTAAGATTAAATTCAAAATTATTAAGATTAGTGTACGTATACCCATTAATTTCTAGACGACTATCTGCAGCTGCGATTCTATTGGTGTTTAACTCATCTGTTAAGGAGGATTTATCGATCATCATCACCTGCTTATGCACTGCTAGACATTCATTTAACTTATGCGATGCACTGCCACAACGAAAACAGGAACCTTTCTCTCTTTTAGGCTTAGGACACCGGTTACTTAAATGTCCATTTTCGTTGCAATTAAAACATTTGATCTTGTTACGGGAACTACTAGTTAACTTATTTTCGAATGGTTGTCGTCTTTGGTGTTCGTTGGTAACAGTGCTTGTTTGCAACTTCATCTTGTCGTACTTTCGCAGCAACAGTTTTAGCTCATCCATGGTGTTGGCACTGAATAAAAGCATTTTGTTAACCGTGGAATCGGGTATTCCATCTATTATGTACTCCATAAGGTCACTTTCTTCGACGTTTGTTAAAGATGCTATTTCTTGCATGGAAAACACATACTGTTGTAAAGTTTCATCTCTCCTCTTCTTCCTATTTCGTAATTGGTTGTGGATTTCGGCGCTAGTAACCTTTTGACTAAATTCGTGGATGAGGGCCGATTTCAATGAGTTCCATGAAGTAAATGAAGTCGTACGCAAGAAATGTTTGGCAGTCCCAGTCATCAATCTTTTGGCATAAACCAAAGTCATTCTCGAATCCCAGCCCAAGATTTCGGCCGATTCTTCAAACTGTTGTAACCATTTCTGGATGGAATAACTATTATCTCCACTAAACGATATGAGAGACTCTTCTACATCTCGAAAGTTAACCGGCGATCTACGATTGGTTAGATCCGTATTTTCCTCTATAGTTAAGGCTGATAGCTGTCGTTTAAGTTCTGCTATTTGGCGTTTTTTCTCTAATCTTGCACGTAGCGTCTCCAGCTCGATATTTAGAGTTTCGTCCTCATCAGGCTCACGATTTGTGACAGCCTCCGATGTCGTTGCGTTTCTATCAGGTGAATCTTGTCCACCGGAACTCCGAGAAAGCAAGTTTTCCGGGAAATGCAACCTTAGATCATCCTCGGACAAAGACTGCAGACTATCAAGCAACCTTGATCTCAGTGCAGCTTTGTTACCTGTCGTTGAGAGACCCATTTGGCCCAATTTTTCCTTAAGGTCATTTAAAGTGGCCTTGTCTGCAAAATTTTCTGCGCGTGCAGCCATGTGGTTCTTAAAAAATATCAAAAATATTTAAAATACACAATTTCTCTAACAATGCAGTCACTTATAACTGTTTTGTCAAGCAAAACTCGTGGATTACATATAATTAACGAGATTTTTCCAGATTATTTTGCGAGTGAGCACATGCAACCAGAGTCGCTAAGCACATCGACCGATCGATTAAATTACTTTGTCACAAACTCAACTCCAAATTCTGTAAATCAATTTTGTGATAAAATCGCCAAGATCACGTAAAAAGCAGTAAAATTTATTAGTTTTTAATTTTTTCCACCGGCTAAGAAATCCCACTTCTGAACTGTAGGGCACTGGGTCTCGGAGAAATAAAACAATTGACGTCCACTTAGTCTGTCTTTATTATCTAAAACTGACTAGAACAAAAACTCTTCCCAAATCGAGGCTGTCGACAGAACCAATCTCGATAGCGGTATTCAACTAGCACATATTATGATCTTGCTATTATATTTGTCTGAGCATTTACTTTATATATATTAATATACATAGCGAGAGCAGATTTAGAGACTGCTGATACTGTAACACATTTTATTAACAGTGGTTATAACCACTACAGTTATCCTTTCGTTAGCGATAAACACCTGTTACGGAGTCAATGATAATTTTTTTTTCATAATGGAGTAAAATTCATTTAGAAACGATTCAATAACATCAGGATTATTGAAAATTTTTCTTCTGCAACTTTTAAAATTTTTCTTCTGCATAAATTAATTATGGGGCCTTTCCATAAGGAAATTTCTAAAAAATGGAAATTCTTTTTTTGCTTGATCGTCCTCTTAAAGGTCTTGAAAATACATCTTTCGACGATTTTTTCAATTTTCAAACCGGAAGTCCCTCTCTAGGTCCGTTTTGGGCGTTTCGGTTGCCGGAAATTGCACTTAGTCAATTCAAATTGTGTGTTTTGGAACGCAATTTTTCGAAGCGGTGGACGTAATTAAGCGAGGAATATTGAACCGAATTGATCTATTTTGTTTTATCGTGTGACGTGTCAGTTTTTTGATTGAAGAACGGAAAAAATTGATACAGCCCGTCATTCAATTTTTTGTCTTCAAATTAAGAAAAAAGTTTGATTTATTTTTTCAGATTTATTACATTATGCGAAATCACGCCTACCGTTTTGGATGATTCTTAAAAGGCGCTTGCGGATGACGTCGTCTACGTGACTGCCGGAAGAGAAAAATGAAAGCAATAGGAAATTGTAAAATATATGAGAATCTTAATAAAAAGAAAAAAACCTCATTCAGCTATCCCCTCTGATCATCGAATAAATTTCATTTGAAAAACCCCTGTTTTTCACATGGTCTCCTAGAAATGCTCCCTTAAGATATTTTTCTCATTATTTTTTTAACTCACGTACCCAAAATACAAAATAGCAAATTATATATTTAAAGAGTAAACATTCCCTATACACGTGCGCACCGCAGTACCACGTATACTTTGCGTGTTTGATAAAAAAAAACAAGCTGATAAGAAAAACAATACTCTAAGTGTATAAAACTGTCGGTATAGAGTATTACCTTCTTTTTATGATAATGCCAAAGATCAGGCTCAGTGCTCAGCGCTATAATGCTTGGCACTGCCTTAGCAATAAAGGAATTAAAGTTTAGGGAAATGGGTTAAGATGCTGAGTGACGGAAGGAGGGAGAAAAACAGAAGATGATAAAAACTGTTCCACATTCGTGTTGTTCTTCTTACGAAAGATACCTGAAATTTAACGGTATGTCTAAATTTAATCTAGAGAGTGTAGAGATAAGAGCGAGCTGAAGCTCTTATATCGCGCACTGTGATGTTTTTCCAAGGAATCAGCCTAAAAATGTCGTTAGAACGCTGACCGTTGAAATAGCACTAGAATAATGTGAGACAACAACTGAACTTTGTACTTTGTCCAACGCGGACAATGATGTATGTCCGATCCCTGCCCAAATATGGGAATTATATGCCAGCCCAGGCCTGATGTGGGACTTACAGATCAACGCCAAATTAGATGGAGTGTAGTTTTTTTTTAGTTAAATAAAAATACATTTCGTTTAAATTTTAGCGATTGCTCTCGCCGGCGAAACTATGATAGGATTAAAACTAAAAGATAAAAAGTCATTAATAAGAGGAAGAAATAAGGTTGTTGAGAGAACTGAACCCTGAGATACACCGACATTAATAACGAAGGGATCACTCCGTATATTATTAAACGGATTGAAGGTCTGATAAAAAAAAACTTTCTATCCAATTTAATTAGTGATCATTCAGACCAAATACTTAAAGCTTGCCTAAAAAAGTAACATGGCAGCCTATCAACAGCGCGGAAAGCGTACTGTCAATCGGTAATAAAATGGTTATTTTCATCGATATTATAATATGATATGATTTGAAAATTTTAGATAGGACTGAAGTACATAAGTGCATCTGGTCTTTAGTTGGTGGGGGGTGAAGATGAACAAGTTTGCATGAAGTCGGAAACACTCCTGTGGAGTCTGACAGGTAAAAAAAGTTTACGCAGAGGCGGAGCATTTTAAAACCAGGGGCGAGACACTATCAGGTCCAGTAGCTTCGTAGTTTATTAGATTAGATGAATTTCGAACCACTCTTCACTTACTCTACCATCATAAGTTGAATATAAGCGTAATCTGCTGCCAAAAAGAAAATAAATAAGGAAATAGACCGCCTTTGAAAAGACCTAAGACCGCGGATGAAAAGTCACCACACTGAAATCTAAAGAACCATTGAGTAATAACGTTTAAATTAATATTGCGACTTGTGGTTATTAATTAAGTCCTTTAAAACCCCTCACGGAAGAAATGCTTCTTATACGTGATATTTTTCTACTATCTACCTATTTCCTATTTCCTATTTGAGAGAAAACTTCAGCCGAGCGATGGCAGATACTATTCTGAAGTTCCTAATGGCCTTTTTGTGTGACCTGTGTGAAATTTAATCCTGCAGCTCTTATAATTAATATTCAGTACTCTTTCCTTAACCATCTGACGACTGGTCACTAGTGTGGGTGTAGCCCTGAGATTGAACTCAACAAACAGTAAGTTCGTGAAACACTTTAAACGAAGTGCACATTAAGAGCAGTTAATGCGTATTTACATTAGTATCAAGAATTTAGTTGATAAAAGAAAACGGGCAACAAAATTAACATAAACAGGGCACTTATGTAACTTAGTATTGGCCATAAGTGTTTGAAATATGTTGCAATCGAATGAACCAAAAAAACCGGAAATGTTTCTTCCCAAAGTCAAGTTGATTAATGTTTGCTTAACCCAACCACAAACACAAAATTCATTGGCATTGCCAGTCTTGCCCAAGTGTGTAACAGAGCCATAGAGTGAATCCATCGCTGACATAGTTTTCATTATTTGTTTACATTTTGCAGTCAAGTTCAGGGTCGGTTATTCATTCTCTTTCTGTGCAAGCACGCGTACACAAAGCACCGATTATATAACCTGAAAAAACATGTACAAACTCAGCTAGCCGAGGAATCCAAGTGCAATGCGATGAGAAATAATTGCTTCGGTTTCAGACTAGTATGACGATGTGCATTCTGGCGAACACCGTTAGATTTTTAAAGTATAACTTTTTCTTTGCTGAAATTAATAGAGCCATTTAATTGATGAATAAAATTTCTTAGGCAAAAGACGCGGTTCAGTTAGTAAAACTTCGTGGAGCCTCTGCATAGCCAATTAGTTGAGTAATTTCTGTTGGCATTCTTGTTCGTAAACCTACTCCAGCAATCTGCAAAATTTAATGAAGTGCTACACTTTCTGCGAAAAAAACTGAATTAAAGATGAAATTTCTTACATACTGTAATAAGAAAGAAAAGTTGTTATTATCCAATGAGCGTTAAAGTTATGTTCTGATTTATTGCTTTGCTGATACTGTAAACCATTATAAGTGTAATGGCGGACCTACCTATAATGGGATTGCTACATGCTGCAAAAGATTCGGCATATCTCTCATTTTGTATGGGATGCAAAGAAAGTTTAAAACTTTAAACATTTGTAATGTCAAATTTAAAAAACAGACGTCTGTGAAACAACATACCTATACTTTTAGAAAGGGTTACGAAACATTTAAAAATGATTTCGAGAAATCTTCCCAAACTTAACGATATATGACAGGATAAAATTATAAAAGTACAAAACAAGCAACCTACAACCTATTGAATCGACCTGTAACAAACTTGAAATGAATATCGCATGTATTTTGACTAATGATAAATAACCGCACCCTTCGTGAAAGGTATGTTGTTTTAACAAAGTGTTTTTGTGTTGTTTCTTTACTTTAATTTAAAATTATTTTAGTTTTTTGTTAAATCTTTAAAGGAAAAACTACGTAAAATGTAGGGACATATATTGTAGAAGAAGATTTTACAAATATTCTACCGTAAAATCACAGCGGTGGCAAGTGTGACCACAATGAAAGCTACAGAGTATTGAATAAGAGAATGCATGGGTACTTCAATATAATTTTGTAAGTAGGCTACATTGAAAACAGTGTAATGGGTGCTGCAAAAGTTTTCGGAAAATTTAAAATGCTTCGGTTAAAATTAAAGCAGGAAACACAATGGTAACTTTCTCAACTTTGAACTTTGCCAACTTTTGACAGACCAAGTGTAAGCGAAAAATACAAATTTTCTAAAAAGGCATACCATTTGTTTACAAGAGTAACATTTTATCTCTACGACAATGCGATGGTCATTTTGTGATAACGTCCCCGTTATCTTCAATGCACTCGAAATAATCTGTATGGTACAGGTTAGTAATAAAAGAGTCTGTATCGGAGTCGGTCGTATTTATTAATTTTTATCGAGACTACTTAACCATTTTATTCCAGTTTTTTGTGCGCTTACAAATTCAGAAGTGGGATCGGTCCTAACAAATTTTGGGTGGAAAAGAAATAAGTTTCTTTACAAAAACATTAAAAATTCGGAAAAAGTTCAGTAGTGAGTGCGTGATATTGGAAATTTAGTAGTTTCTCGGAAGATTTTGTCCACATGCCATCTTAAAAAATCTGGACCATCAATGTTAAAATAAAGTATTTATTTTGATGCGTGTATAATAATTAAATAAATCTGAAGTTTTACCGGAAAATTCTGAAATTTAGGAGATTATTGAAATTATTGAAAACTATTGCACATGCACATGTGCTTAGTGGTGATATGATTGTCTAGAATCGGTGATAATCTCGTCCATCGGTAATTTAAAATGAACAATTTTAACAGGATATAATTATTTTAATTTTATTTTGGAGCACTATGAAAAAATTTGTGAGATTGCCAATTTTTAAGAGAATACATTTAACATACAGAAAAACACATGGCGTCAGAACGTGCAGCTACTTTTATAGAAAAAGCAACAGCTGTTGCACTGAAGGACAAATTGACCGAAATGGGATTGGATTCGATAGGAAATAAAGCAATTTTAAAGCTCAGATTACAGGAGGCTGTGAACTTATTTTCGGAAGGAGAACTCACAGTGTACTTCCCGGAAAATCTTTTGGATACGAGCAGAAATCAGCTACCTTTAGAAAATAGTGCTCCTGAAACAACACTAGTAGGAAATGATAATATAGATGCAGAACTTTCAACGCTAAGAGAAATTTTAGCTAAAAAGCAAGAAATCGCCGATTTGAAGCGGAAAATCTCAGAATTATCTTCGAGAGAGACAGTACATTCATCACGGAGTCAATTTAATTTCAGAGAAGCTGAGGAATCTTTTACATCGTTTAATGGGGATACTAGTTATCCTATACAAAAATGGATAAGCCATTTTGAAGAATCTGCCGATTTATTAGAGTGGGATTCCAAGACTAGATTTATTTATGCGAAAAGGTTAATGTCGGGTACGGCGCAACTATTTCTCAGAACCATTAATGCAAAAAGTTGGGTAGAGTTGAAGATGGCATTAGTGAGCGAGTTTGGTCAAAAATCTTCAAGCTCACAGATACACGAAGAATTAAGAAAGCGACAGAAGAAAAAGGAAGAAACGTGGCAACAATATGTGTTCTTGATGGTGGAAATCGCTTCTTTGGCAGATTTGGAAGAATCGGACATTGTGCACTATATCATAAAAGGTATGCCTGACAGTAGTGCGAATAAAATGCTTCTGTATGCCGCCAACAATATTGCCGAGCTTAAGGAAGCGCTGAGGAAATATTATCTCATGAAGTCCCACACACAAATTCAAAGATCTACTGAACTGAACTTAAACCATCACGGTACAACAGTTCAACAGCAGCGTCCCAGACAAATTAAATGCTTCAACTGTAATGAGCTGGGACATATGGCTACAAATTGCTCAAAGCCGAAACGTAGTAGGGGTTCCTGCTTCGGATGCGGTAGACTTGGACATAGACTTCAAGAATGTCAGCAATCTAAACAACAAGTGATGACTCTCCAGCACACCGGAAGCGGCCTCCAGAATAACATAAATAAGTATAATAGTGACCGTGTTAATGATTTTGAATTTAATTTAAGGTATGATTTTGGCAACATCAATGAAGGTAAAATGGCTTTTTCTGCAACGCTATGCAGCCTTATAGACAGTGGAAGCAGTATTAGCTTTATCCAGCAACGTTATCTTCCTGCAGAATTAATGACTCCAGCCGACTCAGGTATGCACAGGTTCAGTGGAATTAATGACAGCCCTCTACTTATTTTGGGAACCACGAAAACAAAGGTTAGTTTTAAGAATAGTGACATTGATTTGGATATGTTTATAGTTAAAGATAACAGTATGAAATTTCCTGTAGTGTTAGGACGAGATTTTATGAAGAAGTGTAATTTAGAATTACTTGTTAGAGATGATATAAATAATGATGATACCACAGCTGTTCAGACCTCAGAAGAGCCAGATTTTTCATATCAAATATTAAATATTGATACAATTGAGCAAAACAATTTACATTTAGATATTAATGATATTAATGAAAACGTAAGCCATGCAATTAGAAGTAGGTTGGTTGACATTGTTTCGGTTGCTTGCTCCTCTGATAAGCCGATCGCGAATTTGTCACATAGTAAGGTTGAATTGAATATACGACTTTCAAAAGATGAACCATTCCATTGTACACCTCGACGTATTCCGTTTGCCCACAAAGAAAAGCTAAAACTAATAATTGATGATCTCCTTAAACGTGGAATTATTAGAGAAAGTGAGTCGCCCTATGCTTCTCCAATAGTGTTGGTGCCCAAAAAGAACAATGAACTTAGGCTTTGCATAGATTATAGAATTTTAAATAAATATACGATTCGTGAAAATTATCCTCTTCCTTTGATCGAGGATTTGTTAGATGGGCTTCGTGATAAAAAGTACTTTTCATCCCTTGATTTGAAAAATGGCTTTCACCACGTAAAGGTGGCGCCTGACTCTATTAAATATACTTCTTTTGTGACGCCAATTGGTCAATTTGAGTACTTGAGAATGCCATTTGGGCTTAAAAACGCTCCTTCTATCTTCCAGAGATATATTCACAGTGTGTTTAAGGAGTTAATAGCGAAAGAAAAAATTTTTATTTACATGGATGTCATTTTAATTGCTACCGGATCCATTGAGGAACATCTGTTGATTTTGGAGGAGGTTGTGTCATTGATTAATGGACACTCACTGCAGTTGAGGTTCGACAAATGCAAGTTTCTTCAAGAAGAGATCATATTTTTGGGTTATAGGGTAAATTCAGTAGGTATACGACCAAATGATGATAACTTGCGTGCGATTAGTAATTTTCCTATCCCTAAGTGCATTAGAGGTGTCCATAGTTTCCTGGGCTTAGCTTCATATTTCCGTAAATTTATAAAAAAATTCGCAATTGTGGCTAAACCCCTTTATGATCTATTAAAAAAAGACGTAACATTTAAATTCGGTCCAAAAGAACACCAAACTTTTAATGCATTAAAAGATATGCTTTTAAATGCTCCAGTTTTGGCTATATTCAGTCCAAAAAATGAAACCGAACTTCACTGCGATGCCAGCAGCGCGGGTTTTGGTGCAATCCTCCTACAGCGTCAGATCGATGGAAAACTACATCCTATATTTTACTTTTCAAAACGGACGACAGAGGTTGAATCCAGGTATCACAGCTACGAGCTGGAGACCCTCGCAATAATTTACGCTTTGAGAAGATTTCGCACTTATTCGCTCGGAACGCCTTTTAAAATCGTCACTGATTGCCAGTCTTTGGCACTTACACTTAACAAACAAACTTTAAATCCAAGGATATCTCGTTGGGCCTTAGAGTTACAGGAATATGAGTATAAAATGGAGCATAAACCAGGGAATAGAATGGGTCATGTAGACGCTTTAAGCCGATGCTCTGAAATATTGATTGTTGAAGAAGGATCTTTTGATTACGCTTTGGCCGTGGCTCAATCTCGCGACTCCTTTATAAAAGAGATTTCCTCGGTTTTGGAGAAAAAAGAGAGCAATAAATATGCCTTGATTAATGGTTTGGTATACCGCAAAAATAATAAAGACCTTATGTTTTTCGTTCCATCTAGTATGGAGGAGCGTATTATACAGGTACACCATGAATCACTTTGTCACTTGGGTACAGATAAATTGTATGATTACTTGAGGAAAAATTATTGGTTCCCTCAAATGAAAAAAAAATCAAGGAGTATACGGAAAGTTGTCTGAAATGTGCGTATTTTTCGCAAAATTCAGGCAAAGTGGAAGGAACCCTATACAACATTCCGAAGGGGAGAGTTCCATTCGAGGTTATCCATATTGATCACTACGGTCCTTTGCCGGGCCTAAAAAGTAAGCATATTTTCGTAGTAGTAGATGGTTTTAGCAGATTCACTAAATTATATGCGGTTAAGAGTACTAGTACCAAGGAGGTTATTGATTGCCTTAAAATGTACTTCAATTCTTATAGTAGACCTTCAAAGATTATCTCTGATCGCGGCAGTTGTTTTACCTCGAAGGATTTTTCCGATTTTTGTT
Organism: Leptarthrus brevirostris; assembly: GCA_964036015.1. NCBI lineage: Eukaryota > Metazoa > Arthropoda > Insecta > Diptera > Asilidae > Leptarthrus > Leptarthrus brevirostris. Next base: position 110,284,338 of record OZ038371.1, read on the forward strand.
CAGGTTACAACATCGTGCATGTAAAAGTAGCTACTCATTCGCCTCAGGCTAACGGACAAGTCGAGAGGGTAAATCGACTCCAATGCTGTCTAAAGAAGTAGAAGACACATCTACTAAGAGTTGGCCGTCAAAATTGAGTAGAATAGAATTTGCACTCAATAACTCAACGAATCGAAGCACAGGCTTCACTCCGAGTCAACTTTTATTTGGGGTAGATCAAAAGGGTGAATTTTGTGACGGGCTGATGGAGTACCTCGATCACAAGAATCATGAAAAGCAACGTAATTTAGATGAAATCAGAGGTAAGGCTGCCGAAGCAATGTGCAGGTCTCAGCAGTACAACAAGGAATATTACGATAAGAAACATAAAACCCCGCGCAAATACAATAAAGGTGACTTAGTCATGATAAAAAATGAAGATACAAATCCTGGCGTCAATAAAAAATTACTACCGAAATTTCGTGGACCTTATGAGGTGACTTATGTATTGAAAAACGATAGATATGTAATCAAAGATGTAAGCGGTTTACAATTAACAAGGCTACCTTATAAAGGTGTTAGTTGCGCGGCAAACATGAAGCCTTATGTTATGTAATTTAAAATTTTGAGAACTGAGCAGTTGTGTGATCAAATAACTGAGAAAAAGGAGAGTTAAAGCTTTTCAATTAAAAGTTTGAGATTTGTAATAGTTGATTATTCTATATATGTGTTATAACTACACTTAGTGTATTCGATATTTAAAGATCTAAATATTTAATTTTATAACTGATATTTTCTATATTTGATTACTGTTTACATTTTTGTTAGTACTCATGTATGGATATAGAATCCATTGTATTTATTTAGTATCATTTTCTCTTTTATAAATTTTACGATACTTGCAAGAAAGATTTGAAAGAATGTTGTATTATAACTACACTTAGTGTATTCGATATAAGATCTAAATATTTAATTTCATAATTGATATTTTCTATATTTTATTAACCTTTGATATGTTTTGTTAGCATTAATGTGATGAACTGAAAGCGATGTAATAATTAACAAATGAGAAATGTTCTATATTTTGTGTATTCCAAATGTACAATATGTAAGCGTTGAATATAATCGGGGCGATTATAGTGTCAGTATGGCCGATCTGTAAGCGAAAAATACAAATTTTCTAAAAAGGCATACCATTTGTTTACAAGAGTAACATTTTATCTCTACGACAATGCGATGGTCATTTTGTGATAACGTCCCCGTTATCTTCAATGCACTCGAAATAATCTGTATGGTCCAGGTTAGTAATAAAAGAGTCTGTATCGGAGTCGGTCGTGTTTATTATTTTTATCGAGACTACTTAACCATTTTATTCCAGTTTTTTGTGCGCTTACACAAGCTTTCAGAACTTTCTGAAAATGGACAGAACACAATGTTAACTTTGCCCTTTTGACAGTACTATATTTAATATTCAGCCGGGAGGTATTTTTATAAAAAAAATTTAATAATTAATTTAAGAAAAGAATAAGGTTCCCTTAAAAGACATTTTTAGTTATTAAACTCCATAAAATGCCAAGCCTCACTCGAAATAAATTCAACAGCTGACTGTCACACTGAAAATAAATGTCAAAAGTCGGCAAAGTTATGAGTAGAAACTAGCCCTAATTCGAACTTTGCCAACTTGGCCGACTTATCCGACTTTGCCGTTATCTCTTATCTAACTTCATTACGTGTGTTTTAGTGGAGCTGTCAAAAGTCGGCAAAGTTGTGAAGGTTACCATTGTGTTTTCCGCTTAACTTATTCATATGTATTTCTTTCAAACTCATGTAAAAAAACTGAAATAATATTTTTAGGGCGAGCAGAACAGCTACTATAAATAAAATAAAACTCCGAAGTGCAAGTCAAGAGGATTTATTATAGACTAACTCTTATCACAGAAAAATGCGCTTAGCACCTCGAATGCATTGGATGCAACCGTTATCAATTCTCTCTCTAGTTTTCAGCTACATGGTCATTTACATGCATATGGAATGCATTTAAGATATGCGAATATATTTTAATTTTATATTTCTCTTACACTCAAATTCTTATTCTTTGAAGACATAATAATAATAAAAAAAAATTTAAGCGTCGACAGTGGGCCTTGTTCCTCAATTTTTCAAAATTGGTTTCACATTGCGCATCATCGTTTGGACAACGTTGACATCTTCTTCTTTCAGTTTTCGCAAAATCCGTTTTCGCAACTGTTGTTCTGAGTTTGCTTCCCAGCCATTGTCGTATACCATCCGAGCCAAAATACTCCAAAAATTCTAAATGGGTCAGGCCTGTGGTACGTTTGGTGGGTTGTCTTCTTTTGGTACAAAATTGATGTTGTGCTGCCGCTAGAATTCGGTTGTTTTCTCCGAATAATGGCATGATGCCAGATCTTTATCTTATAAAAATTATGATTTAACAAATACCTATGTTAAAAGTCAAAGAACAGCGATCACATGTAACTCCTTCTATTATTACACATATTGAACGGCCTGACAAAAACCTCTCTATCAGTTTTAAGAGGTGACGGTGCAGACTAAATGCTTGAAGTTTGGCTAGCATTTTTAAAACCAGTAGCTTTGGACACGTCGCGTCTAAAAAGTGTCATGAAAACTTCCCCAGTGCGAAAGTGTAGCGGCTTTTACCTTTTAGGAAGTTCCATTGCTGAGCGTCGACACTATTCGAGATTTCTCAAGATTCTTTACGATTCCAGCACCGCGAGCTTCAGCAACATTTATTATTGGATAGTATACTTCATTTACTCTGCCCACAGAACAGCTCGCGAAAAAATAAAACATGCCATTCTTCATCGAGCTGCACTTCGATGTGTTCAGTTAACCTAACTAAGCCTAACATCGTAGCGAAGCTCCGTTATGAACATACCCTTAGTGCGCTGCGATGGAGACGGAAGTGGATGAGATGAAAATGGCAAATACGAATAAGCAGCAAAGACGTTGGCTTTATCCAGTAAGTAGTATTGGCGAACAGGTTAAATTTCCCTTAACGGGTTTAGCTAGAGACCAGAAGCCCGTACTTTGTCCGACTAATCCCTGATCCTGATGTGCAAATATTCCGCGCATCTCTATAGATACGTCTTAATTTCTTGGTTTGATGTTTTTGAAGTTATGAGGAATAAAACAATGCATTCCAATTACGGAAATTATTCACAAAAATAAAAATTTTTCAAATGTGTCACAACTTTGACATAATCTACAATATTAATTCCTTTATTCTTTGTTGTTGTACAAAGAATATTTCTCTTTAAAAGATTCTGTATAAAACGGGATATACGCCCAATGGTGCAGATAGAAGCTTCACCTTCAAAAATTGTTATTACAGAAAATAATAGTATAAGTCTGCTTGCAATTAAATCATTAATAATTTTAATGAACTTTTAGTTAAAAAACTTAATTGCCTTAAAAATTATTTCATAAGCATTATGACATTCTGTAACAAATGTATATTAAGAATAGAAAAAAAAGACAAATTATTGCATGAAAGTTTGTGAATATTAATCACAAAAACATTACAAGTGACATTAGTTACAAAGGGATATCGTCGGCTTAAGTGTGAGAGAACGTATCTACCAAAAAAGCCACTTTTGAGCTCAGTATACGAAATACCATAACTTTTGTTACAGTTAAAATTTTGTAAAAACCGACTTATCGTTACTTTTCTGTTACCCTTTTCTTCTGAAAAAATTTTTAAAAAAATTTTAAAATCAATATGTTTTTGGAAATTATACTGTTTTTTGCGTCTCCTCGAAAGTTGGGTTTTTTCAGACACGTTCCCTCACACTTAAGCCGACGATATGTGCCCTTAAGGGTATCTATAACTCACAAATTCGACTATCCCTTTACCTTGGGATAGATGCCCTTCAAAATAAAAAGAACAAAGAAAATAGTATTACACAAAAAACTATTGTAAATATGTTCTAGACACTGGACTTCCGCGGTACGTGTATAGCTGTCCGTAATGCCATTAGACTGAAGGACTACAACAGTTGGAAAATTTCGGACTACGGGCACAGCAGCATTCTTAAGGCCTACTCGGGGCTTCATCTGCAGGAGAGCACTGACTATACCGTTTCTCCTATAAGCTTCAAGAGAGAGCTTTCTCTACTACAGTGCGTTCCAAAATATAGCCTCAGTTAACCAAACACTTGTAAATGCATGAAATAAAACGAACTTGATTATTATAAATATATTAATATGTTATGTGTTTTACAAAAACATAAACAAAATAAATTTCAACTAAAAATTAACAAGTAATATATACATATTTTTGAAATAGTAACAACATTACTGTTCCAAAATATAGCCTCACTTGTCTAAATAAGTAAAAAAACGAAAAAATATCCATATTATATTTTATTATTATAGGCAGTGGTTATACTAAAACGAAAAACAAGAACAAAGAAATATATTAGTTAATAAATATTAATACTTTGTGTTGCTTCCCTTGTTAACAATCGTTTCGAAGATCCTTGAGGGTATGCTGTCATATAATTTTCTTATATATAAAACTGTGACACGTGTCCAGTCTTGTTTAACGGCAGATGTCAACTCTTCTATGTTTCCATATTGTTTCCCCTTAGAATAGACGCATTTACTCAAATATCCCCACACATTTTCTATTATATTAAGGTCAGGTGACCTTGCGTGCTAAGGCAATACGTTTATTTTATTTGGTTTAATAACCAAGTAGTAACACTTTTGGCAGTATGTATACTAGCATTATCCTGCTGCAGTATCCAATCCTGGCTTTCCAGTACCTGATTTATTTTTACTCGCTGTTCTCTTAATAAATCATAAACTTTTGGGAATTTTGACGACCACTTATTACACTTAAGTCCAATACTCCTTGGTATGATATCGCTCCCCATACCATTAACGACTCTCCTCCCATTTGTCTTCGGCTTAAAAAGATGTTATCCTTTCGTAGATCAAGGAAGTAACTACGGTACCCATCAGGACCATCTAAATTAAATTTCTTTTCATCTGTAAAGACGGCCTTGCGCCATTCAGTAGTCCACGCCATATGGCGCCTCACGATGACTTTGTAATAGTGGTGGTTTCTTTTGTAATTTGGTTAATTTCAGGTGTTCGCAACCACGGATAATCCGATATAACGTTTTTCGCCCAAGTTCAACGCCAGATTTTTGCTTAATTTGCTTAATTGATGACATGGAAATCGAAGCGACTCTTAAAATCTTTCTTTTGTCTCGCTCTGTAACCTTTGGTGCCCGCCCTAATCTTTCTTTTTGCAATTTATTCAAATGATTGTTTACGGCTTTAGGGCTTCTACCTATTAATCTGGCGACTTCTCTATTTGATTTACCTTCTTTCTTTAAATTTTCAGTAAGTTTTATTTCTGTCGAATTTAAGAGTTTTCCTCAAGCCATTACTTATAATTTAAATTTAAACAGCACCTCAATTAATAAAATTCACTACGAAAAAGTATTAACTTCAAAATATTTTTCAAAAAAAGACTCGAAGAACTGTTCACTTCCACTTGTTTAATTAAACTGAATAAGTGAGGCTATATTATGGAACGCACAAATTTTCATTTCTTTACCGTTATCTGAGAGCAACGAAGAGAAGCTAAATTTGCAATTGAAAATTCTAATCACAAGACAAGAACAAACATGCCCAAGCATTTTTACACAATTTAATTCCTTGGAAAATCAAATTTTCGACGATTTATGTGGTGAGGCTATATTTTGGAACGCACTGTAGAATTCCTAAAAATTGGTACAAAAGTGCCGGACCACTGCAGTGTTTCAAGCACAGGTGGACGTTTCTTCCAGACGAGCTGGTGGTAGAAGAATGCCTGAGCCACTGTGTGCTGTGGACGTTGAAATCGCCAGCAAGAAGGAATTCAGAAGAGGAAGATATTGCAAAAATCTTATCAATATCAGAAGGCAGCTTATCAAAGGAGTATCTAGTGTCAGAAATATTCGAGCTGCGCTATAAAAAGCGGAAATGAATGATGTGTCGCTGGAGTTTAAATCCAGAAATAATGAAATTCTGAAGATGGGAGAAGTGCACAAAATGTTAATATAGAGAGAAAGAGAGAGAGAGATATAAGTTTATAATTCATACTTAATTTTGTAGCTTGCAATAAAAGCAATTGTAGGGGAGAAGGAATGAGCACGGAAAAAAGTTTCTCTCGCAGGTAAAATCTTGGTTTAGCAACAAAAACAATTATTGAGGAATATGAGATAAAATGAGAGAGAAAACCACAGGTGCGTGAGACGTGTCGCGCGATAGCACCTATTGTAAATTTCATTTTTCCGGGTTTGCTACCAAATCGTAATGGAATTGCCAGGATGCAAAAACAACGCTGATTATAAAATTGAGCAAATTGCTTAAGTAATGTGTTTGAGTGTTATCAAAAAGGAAGAGGAAAAGAGCAGGCAAATGTTTACTCTAAATAAACTGACACATCGTGTAAAATTATTTTGACTTAATTTTCACAAAAGAAATTTAATGTCGAAATTAAAAAAAAAAACTTTTAGAACTCCATATATCGTTTGTCCATCCTTAGAATGGTTGGTCCATCCTTAGAATGGGTGGTTTTATTTTTCAAAGCTCCATTTCAAAATGGCAGACACTTTTCTTGCATTATTTTTTTACCAGAACTAAAATTTAGCATTTTCCCAAATTTTCTCTGAAATGCATGTAGTTAATAAATCTGTTTTCTTAATAAATTGGGCATCTTTGGAAAAGAGCACATGTACAGATGGAGAAAGGATGTAGAAACTTATAGGCAGAAAATCTTTTGTGAAATATATAAATCTGCAATTAAAAGAAATTACACTCATACTAAAATGTTTTTATTGAATTCGAAACTTATTACAATTAATGTTATTATGTTACAAAAGGTGTTCGAAACGTCCTCCACCACTTTCGTGGCTTTCCTGTTTAAAGTATATAGTAGCTGGCTGGTGACAGGTGTCAGTTAGGCATTCTCCAGCGCATTTCTACCATAGATGTGTGCACCGTATCGGACCAAATGGCCAAGCACTAGGGTTTCGTTTTAAAAGGAATCACCAAATCAGTTGTTAAGTTGCAAAATAATTTATTAAATATCTTTACATTGTTTTTTAAAATAATCCAACGCGTGTCGCATTGCTATGGCATAATCATCATCCCTGATGATGCCATAGCAGTGTAAAAATATTCAATAAATTAATTTGCAACTTAACAAGTGTTTTGGTGATTACTTTTAAAATGGTTCCAACAATTGATTTCAAATTACTTTTTAAACTAGGGTTTCGATTGCATTGGGTAGTTGGCCCAGTGTATCTGAAGTCGAAATCATGCCATCGAATCTGATGTCCTTATCAACGTCAAAAAAGGACTGAATGCTTTATCCTCGTGGTGTTGCTTACCTTGAGGCTTACGAAGGAGTGCTTCGACACCCTCCAACAACTGGCCGCCCATAACGCTTTATTGGATACCTGGTCACTCGGGTTTTGAGGAAAACTAGACCGCCGATGAACTGACCAGGTATGGCGCTTAATCTCGATGTCAATGTCCCTAGTCCGTCTGCGGCCTTAGCTTGTCATCGGCAAGAGCTATGATTGAAGACTTGTGCTAAGGGTCAGCAGCTGTTACACTGCAGAAATTCCCTCAGGCTTACCCAGGCTAAGGTACTTGTTAGACCCTTTGGTTATAATTATACCACTGCCTTAAGTAAGGTAGATCTAAGGTTGTTCTTAGGCTACCTATCTTGCCACTGTGGGCTGAGATGTCATCAGTCACAATAGTAGAAAAATGCAAACAGTAGACACGTCTTTTTCCGCTTGTCTTACTAACCAAGGTGCTCGTTTTCCTTAAATTAATAAATTTGAATAGTACTGGTTATTTTTGTTACATTTTACAATAATTTTTATAATTCTGTGATGAGCGGTAAACAGAAAAATACCACTACTTTTACACTATAAGGGTCTACTGGTAGCCTCACGAGAAACAACTCCAAGAGTAAATAAAAACTCTGAACAAACTAATTCTACATCTGCTCCTGCTACATCTGTCAGATCGAGCTCTGTAATATCAACTAATGGCTTCGAATTTTTTGAGAAAAAATTAACGAAAACCATTATCTAAGTCATTTCTGAAAGGTTTGATTCATTTGTAGCCTACCTGCTGGATAAAATTAATGAAGCGGTTACACCTCTAATGTCTGAAATCAGCAAACTTCAGGAAGAAGTGAATGTTGTGAAGGATGAATTTGAGGGAGCACGTCATAAACTTGAGCATATTGGCAGGTGTAATAGGATTGCGTAGAAAATTAAAAAATTAGAGAGTGTCGCATCCAGTATTAATCATACTTTATCGCCATATTCTACAACTTTTCGTAACAAATCCGGCTCTCACCGGAATAACTCCAGCAGAATTTCCCCAATTATAATTAAATTCTCCTGAGTTAGTGAAAAAAAACGATATAACAACGTCCTCCTGATCTTCTAGTTTCTTTAACACCTTCCAGACTGGAGAAGAACGTAAATTCCGGACCACCGACATTGCTTTGCAATCCCATGGCCTTTCAGCGTAATATATTGTCAGCGGAAAACAACCATAAATTCGGATCTAGTCAGCATTACCACCCCCCCCCCCCCCCCCCCCCCGGCACTTCCAATTTCCAAGTAAATAAAATAAATCGAAAAGTCTTTCTTTTGGATCTCAAAGATCAGATCCACTACTTTTTTTGCTTTTCATTTGTCATTATCTCGAAATATCTAAAATGTCCTAAATAATGCACATTTATAAAAACAACAGCTTAAGTGATTGTTCTCTAACATTTAGTGGTTATTAAAATTTGTATTTAAATGATTTGTTTCCGTTCTTACAATAAAATAAAATAATTTGTGCATTAAACACATCCTCTTGCGTTTACAACAATTTTTCTGTATCAACTAAGGTGTTTACTTTTCGTGGCTACTTTATTTTCTTTGAAAACCATGTAATTCCAGTAAATTTAGTAGTTTACAACATTATAAAAATCAATAAGATCCACAGGGCCAAAAGCTTGAATTGAAATGCAAACACATTAAACAAGAGGCCCAAACACAGCTGTGATAAGCAGATTTTTGTCGTTAATATAGTGAACATGTTTTACAGGAGATACAGAAAAAGAAATATTTCTCAATCCAGTGGCCATACGTAAGAGAAGTCAAGAACTGTGTAAAAGAGCAAAGCTAAATTGAAAAGCCGATGAACTCGAAAAGCTGAGACGAGTTATGGGTAAAAGTTGCCAGTAGACTGAAAATGAAAGACGGAGTTGACATTAATGCAAACAAGCACAAATACCTTGCGATATTTAAGGCGAGTACGCACATTCCGAGCAGCAAATTCTATTAAATTAGCGACGATAGCTTCATATTTATTGTTTATTTTTTCGTTCACATTTCTCTTCTCCATCTTCAACTTTCTAAAGATATCTTAATGTGATTTCTAGGCGTAAGATTAATTCACTCGAAGGTCATGCTAAATTGTCGCGATTAGTTAACTTGAGAAATGTGCACATTTTTGCGTGAATGAGATTAAGTCATTGAACTTCGTCCCAAAAAGAGGCTAATCTTTTGCGCTTCAATGACTTATTTCTTATATTTTTCTGAAAGAACTGGTTTTTCATTACTTGACTTTAAATTGCATTTTCCAGTAGCCTGTGCGCGGTTTCCGTGACAAGTACGAGTATATACATTTACTAACTCATTAAGAAATTGCAGTTAACATGGACTAACTTACAATGCATGCCTAAGAGTAAATGGTTTACTGCCTAAAAAAACCCTTAGTATCTGTCATAACGTCGAAATATTTTAGACCAAGTTTGGTTTAAGGAATTTAGGAGAAAATGACGGACCACCGAACTGATCTTTTTCAAATTGATTTAATTTGTTAAGAAATAATTGCTGAATCTGTAAAAGGTCTAAAGAGGATTCCATTTTTTTTACTAAACATTTATTTTTCGAAGCAATATCGTTTTTATTAAATATTTTCCAATCTCCAATCGTTAGCATTATTTTCTCAATTATTGGCTTCTTTTAACCCTCTCAGCAGTGCAAAGCCCGAAACTACCCAATTTCTTTCCCCTAGTACACTACAACCCCACCCCTGAGTTAAGAAGAAAATCGGATTCAGTTGCCATTCATATATTTACTGATTATCAAAAGTCCAAGAGAGACTGTCAGGCAAGACTTACATCTAAACTACGGCCAAGTTCAGTAACAAATGTACCGGACATTAAAAGTAGTGAGCTCTAAAAATTGGACCAAGTTCAAAATTTTTTTACTTTGTTTTGAAATACTGAAAGTTTCACTTACACAACTTTTATTCCATTGGCGAAATTCTAATTCACTTTCACTTCATTTGCATTAAAATACAAGCGCAATCTTAATGGACAGACATTCATTGGAAGGAATAACTAAAAGAAGTGTTTTTATTCGCTACATTTACTATAACCCACTTTAATTTTTTTAAGCCAAATCCAATAAGATTATTTAAAGTTCATTCATTGGCATATGCTTGTGTCAGCTGTCAGAATCATGATAATAAACAGAAATATATATTAACATGCTGCCTATATTTCGAAAAAATCAAAGCAACACCATCCGGTTTTAAAATCACTTTTTGTCTAATGTATAAAAGCAATAGAATTAAATTCTGTGAAATATTCGTTATATTTCAAGAACACTAACTATAAGCAAAAGTGTTAATAATTGCGATCACGAAACCAATAATAGGCACCCTCTTAATAGCAATAATAAAAACATAAACTATAACAATAAACCTTGAATGAATTTTTCAGCAAACCAATAAAGTAGTATTAAGCGACGGTGGACAGGTTCGATAATTACGGATAAGGGCAGTTTAATAAAACTCAAAATCGAAATATGTAGTTATGTTAACTATCGCGTCTGAATATGATCATCAAAGTTAGATTACTTTTTAGAGGTGCCATTGTGAAAGTTCCAAAATTTTTCTCGAACTTGTTTTGTTAACTAGATTATGGTTATTATGTATTTAGGAGTTAGGAAAAAAGTATTTTATTAAGCATATTCTCTAGGGTTCCTTTAACCCCTTGTGGGGCATAGGGCTTCTTTTACACCGACTCTCTACCTGGTCCGGTTCTGAACCAACGCCTTCAATTGTGGCCACAATTTCCAAAATTAATTAACTTGCTCTATTTGCTGCTCTTCCAAATAAATTTCGTGTTGTCTCCTGGAGTCCAAGCTCATTAGTTTGGTTTTAGCAGCATTGATCTTAAGCCCTGCTCTGCGATCTTCTCTGCACATGTCTTCGGACTTTTGGGCTACATGACTTTGTTTTTTGGATAGAAGACATACATCGTCGGCATAGTCCAGGTGCACAAGGTGGTAAACGAGTTTCCATCTAATTCCTCGCGATGGTTGGTCGTCTAGGGCGCTGCACAATACGTCATTAATGACGATCAGGAAAAGCAAAGGTAACAGGCTCCGACAGTTTTAACTTTGTATAGGACGTGACATTGGGCTCCTGAGTAAGAATCCTTTATGATGGTGATATTTTTTTCTGGAATGCCTCTCCTACGTAAAGCTGCCCATGTATACTCGCCATCAACTCTTTCAAACGTCTTCTCAAAATCGACGAACATTAGATGTAAAGGGGACCTCCATTCGGCGGATTTGTCGTTGATACTATAATTCGGAGGGTGTTGATGTGAAAAGCCCTCACGAAAACCTGCCTGTTCATCGCTAAGAGTGCGCTCGATTGTATTCTTGCCTTGCATTAAGATGATTTTAGCCATCAATTTGGAGACTGCAGTTAAAGGACAGATATCGCATTAATTGCTACAACTCGTCAGGTCGCCTTTTTTGTGAATCTTCACAATTACGCCTGGTTTCCATTCAGTGAAAAATAATTTTGGAAATAAGTTTTTCAATGAGGAGTGTTTAAAATAAATTTTATTTCGGGCATAACTATAGCTTCATATTAAAATCGAACAGTTGTAGCTGGTGTTCTGACCAGGTTGAGAAAAACCGTGATTGAAAGTTTAAAGACATGAACGGGAGGAGTTTTGAGCAAAATTTAACCTGCACATCGTAGTTAAATTCCTATAAAAAGTTCTAATTTTGATATTTGCTAAGCTTCGTCGATTCCGGCCCGATAATACAGACCCTCGTCATCGAATCTATGTCTCAATGACAGCAGATGTATCTACTGTTCGCCGCACAAAGCAGAGATAGGCACGCTATCTATGACAAGGTAAGTTTTATAATTTTGTAATTTTTTCGATATATGATTTAAAATTCTTTTTACATATTTTTTAAAATATGCACTTTTATAAAATGATAAAAAAATCGAACTTTTGGGCAACGCACAAAATAAATAACACAACAATGGTGTCTTTTAGGAGAAATGAGAATTATTATATTATGCATTTATTAGGGGAAAATCAGGTCTGTGAAGTTTAATAAAACTCAAAGTCAATATGAGCTTAGATAATTTATTGTGCGTTCCTTTGTCCATCGATATTCCACGATTGCCCACCAAATAGTTTTACTTTCCATTCCACAGCTCCATTTCAAAATGGCGAATGAAGATGAGATAGGGAGGCAAAATTCAGCCTGCACGAGGTTTTCACATGCACAAGCCACATAAATCCAGGACACGATTTTATTGTAGCCAAACAGAGTTTTTACGGAGACAAATAAAATAAATCTTGAAAAAACGAGTAGAAACTTGGGAAGACATGTCGATATGTCATTGACACATAAAACCTGGCAAACAAGTTTTCGACATTAACAATGAAAATAAGGCTTGGAACAATCAAAACAAGGCAGTTTTAGCCTGGATAAACAAGGATTCTACATGGACAAATAAAATAAAAGCTGGGAAAACGAAATTCTTACGACCGCCGCAAAGTTCTGCCGGTTTCGGATTCAGCCATAGCCTACTCTAGATACAAACCCGGAAGCAAATACGAATAGCTGTTCATTGCGATGTAAGCCTACCGCTTTTCCCATATTACACCATGGGAATGAATTGAAAAATTCTACTTTCTCATCATATTTTTCAAGTTATTGTTTAAGTATTAACCTACAAATGTGCTGAACATGTAGTACCATTTTTATTCAAGGTGCGGTGGCTTGAAGAGAAAACTCTTTCTTGCTTTCGTTTTGTCAAAGTATTGAACTTGGAATACATCAATGACATCAGTATTTCTCTTTGATTTTGATTAGGAGCGTGCGCGGGATGGTTAATGTCAATAAATGAAATACTGACTACCCGCTTGGTGATAAAATGACCACGACTGTCATAATTTCCGAGGTTGTATCTAGAATAGGTTGTGGTTCAGCGCATAAATTCCACACAACAATCCTGGAAGAGGGCCAGGGCTGTTCAGTTAAATGGGTTGAGGTAGAGTTGCAAGAGAGGAGCAGTGGTACTGAAATATGGGACTGGCGTGACGCTTGCGATATGATATCGCAGCAGGAATTTCGGCAAGCCGTCCCCTTTTATATAGAAGACAGACACACAGCATTTTCAAAATTAATAAATATCGACTCAGTATGGTATTTTAACCCCATTAAGTTAAATTTATCCTAACAAAACATACCGACATTTCATTTTTATTATATGTGGCGTGGAACGAGGAAACGTACCTTACAGCACCAAAAATCGAATTTCAGGTTTTTAATGAACCTGCATGAAGAAAGTACGTAGAATCGAATGAGCATACCTTCAAGTTTGTGCGATAAAAATTGAAAAATCTATAGCGCATTTTGTAAAACCTATTTGAGAATACGAGCTTCGCGCGAGGGGAAAAGGTCCACTCCCTCCAGCCGGAGATAGACCATCGAAAGAAAAACGTGAACATTTTTTTATCGAGTTCTCCTTTCGGTTTCGCGTTTCCATCGAAAACTTTTACTTTATTCCAAATAGAGTTGAACTATTTGAATATGTGTTAGTTTTCTTATCCTCCTGCTTGCTCATTGTGTAATAATTTTAAAAACAATGGAAGTCGACATAGAACTTGCTCGAAAAGCTAAAAGGTGCTGTAAGGTACGTTTCCTCGTTCCACGCCACATATGTATTAATGTGATGACATTAATAGGGCTTAGAAATATATATATTTAAACAAAAATCAGGATATTTTTCTAAAAAGTGCTATTGTTGTCCACAACGACGTTCTGCAAAAATAACAAGGACTAAAATATGGTAAATTGTTTCAAACTTATTTTAAATTATTATTTTATAAATTAATCTACATTTACTGATCTATAAAATTATGCATTTTCCAGAGAATTACCGGTCACAAAAAAGAACGTTAGAACCGTCTAAAGAACTTTTGGGACGAAAATTTTCCAAAAAATTTAATTATGTCAAATAGAACATCATGATATATCATTCGTACATCAAAAGTTTGTATGGAAAAAGTGTTTGTCTTTCGATTCTCTATAAAAATATGCCTTATCTTGCCTTATGCCAGTCTTCAGCATTTTTTCTGAACATATATAATTCATTTTAGTAATCAATGATTTTTAAGCCATTTTTCGGCTTTAATTGAATAGCGCATGGGTTTTTTCCACTAGACTAACTTATTTTTTTTTAATAATTTTATTTTTTCGTCGTGATCTACAAAAAAAATCTACATGGAGCATATATATATATATTAGAATTATAAAATCAGAAGCTTCACTTCTGTCGTGTGGTCATAAGCTCACCCACTTTTTTTGGGCAGTAAGTTTTTAATATTACAAGCACCAAATCAAACGCGTAGTATTTCAAGAAACTGATATGTGCATAAGTTAGTGCACGACAATAATTAATATGCATCAAAATTCATTTCTTATTCTCATGATGACACGTTAAAAGTTGCAATAATTTTACACTTCACCTAATTTGTTATTTTAATAAGCTTTGAAGCACTTACCTTCCATCCTGCACTGCTGTTCGAATCCCCTTTATCCTTGAAGTATGGGACGTTTTGCACCATCCATTCATAAATTTGACTTAACGTGAGTCGCTTATCAGTTGCTGAACCAATCGCGTGTGTAATCAGATCAGCATACGATAAATTACCCCACGCATTGCGACGAGACGAGTTCTTTTTTGATGTCGCCACATTTTGAGCTGTAGCTGGTTGGGAGTCTGAAAATAAAACCCAAATAAGTTAAAAAAGACGCTGATGAGATAAATTGAATCTAATTAACTCAATAACTCAGGGCAATTTATAAACTATCAACTCGAATTTCTCGATTTAGCTTTTTAGTGGATAAAGTAGTTAAGTCTATTACTAATTCAGAGCAGTGGAATTAAGCATGGATGAGTTGCGGAGTAATTATTAAAATTTATAAGCAATTTTCCAGTAGGAATTGCTTGAAGACGAGATACATAAAGATTCGGTAAGAGGACGTTAAGCTTATGTTCCCTTTCGTAACGAAATTTACAGCTGTTCTAATTGCACTTACATAGAGTTGGTAAATTATCTCACAAATAGTAATCATTTTTCTTACGTAAAAATTCGTAATCGCTTGGAAATTTACTTAGTCAATGAGCTGATAGTACGTATCGAAAAGTTACTGATTATCCCCGATGTCTACTTAAAATAGCTTCGCCTTGGATAGATTAGCTCAAACACTTTGAATTTCAGTAACTTAAAAGACGTTCTATCTTCAATAATAATTTACTCTTAAATACTTTATAAAAAATTTTATGAGATTATTAAACGTTCTTACTTCACAATTAACATATTATGACATCTTTAAGGTATATTACATTGGTTTGATGAAAATAAAATAGCATTTTTGAAAGAAATTTTTTTTATGTATAATAAACAAAGAAAAATTAAGAAAAAGGAAAACATTCCTCATAATACTTAACTTGTTGAATGTGATTACCAAAGTACAGGGTGTTTCAGCTCTGACGTGCCAAAATGAGTGGGGTGATAGATCTCATCTAGACAAGCAAAAAATTGTATGGCAGGGGGGGGGCAATCTCTACCGTTTGGGAGTTACAGGGTGATTCATAAATTTCAGTTTTTCATGGTATGCACATTACTCTTTTATTTTTAACTCTTGATCTACCCAACACAGCCACATCAAACAAACGCTAAAAAACAACCATCCTTATGACCTTTCCATACCTTTCAACAGTACTGATGTAACTCCTACCATTGCACGTACAATTAGTTCCAAAAGTGAAAAAAATGGTTTGCGATTACCTAAAATTCAGCATTTTCTTAAATTTTCTCCGAAATTATAGTAAGTAGTACACCTCTCTTGTATTTTTATTGGATTTCCCATCTTATTACCTTTCCAAAAAGGTGCAACATGGCAAGGTAGACATAGGATTAGAAAAACCGCATCCTTAGAACTCCCTGAGTACCTAATTATTTTATTACACTTTAGGTAGGATGTTCTTTAAATAAACAAAATTTTTAAGATAAAGGGTCGAAAATGTTTGTTTTGGATTAACAGGTAATTAATTTTAATTATTGCCACAAAAAAGTTATAAAAATGTTAGTGTAGTTTTGTTTTATTGCCGATATTAGCTTGTGGTAGCCGGAATTGACACCCTTGTATCCTGGCGTTCTGTTACTCGTACCTAATGGAAATTTTGCTATGAAAAATGGTTAGTCAGCAAGAATACCTAACATAATTGAAATACAAATCAATAAGTACGGGTGTTTCAAAGTAAAAATTATTAAAAAATGGTAGAATTTACATTTCAGGAATACGTGGAAATTATATACATTTATGGTGTAGTAGACGGAAAAGGGAGAGCGGCTGCACTGGAAAATCAAAGGAGATTCCCTAACCGGCGAGCACCCCAAAGAGGGTTATTAACCCGGACTTTCCAAAGGTTGAGAGAAACAGGAAGTATAACTTCACACGACATGGAGACACGACCCGAAACTTCGGGAACTTCTGCGAACGTCGAGCACCAAATAATCACTATCGTGAGGCAGGACTGAAACTGAAAACTGAAATTTAGCACTTGGCTTCTGGAACGCGACATTGACGACAGAGCGTTTCTGGACCGAATTCTGTGGAGAGATGAATGTCAATTCACCAGGAATGATATCACGAACTTCCATAACCTCCATACCTGGTCGAACAATAACCCATACAAGGCAAAGATGATCTCATTCCAGCATAGATTCAAAAACATTTTCACTTTTGGAAGTGACTGTACCTGTAATGGTAGGAGTTAGATCAACATTGTTGACAATTTTGGAAAGGCCATTGGGATAGTAGGTTTTTAGCGTTTGTTTGATGTCGCTATGTTGGGTAGATCAAAAGATAAAAATAAAAGAGTAATGTGCATACCATGAAAAACTTAAATTTATGATGTAACGCCCAAACGGTTGATTGTCTAGTTGAGATCTATCACCCTACTCATTTTGGTACGTCAGATCTGAAACACCCTGTATACTAAAAGATACATATGTGTGTACGTTTGGGTTAAACATCCCGAACAAAGACCTCTGTCTTACTAACCAATATAAAAAAAATTAAGGACAAATGACTTTTTAAGATCCATTAACAGCTTCTAATATTACCTACCGTAAAATGGGGTGTTAGCTGCCCATGGTGTGAGAAAACTTTACGACGCAGCTACCACTTGAAGCCCTTATATGAAAGCTGTTTTGAGAGTTCGTGTGGTAAAAATGCATTTCATTTTGCTGCAGTACGAAAAAGAGTAAATACACTTTTTTCAAACTTCCAGAAGATTCAGTTACCAGATTGCGATCTTTTAAAAAATAAGGGAGCAAGTGTGTGTGCAATATTTTGTGACAAAATAACAAATAAAATTTCTGAGATATTGTTACTTAAGGGAAAAAAGTCATTTTTCGGCAAAAGTAGAAGATTGTCTACCGCAGCTGAAAAAGCGTTACAGCGGAAAAATTGCATACAGACCCAGTTCCAGGCCCCTGTAACGCGATTACTGGCCCTTCGAATGAATCACAAAATGCTCCACGAAAACGAGGACAGACCAAAAGCTGACAGTTTTGGGCGTTTTATTTCGTGGGGGTTACACGTCCCAATCGATAGTCTATCGTTAAGTTACATTTTACCCCCAATTGGTTTCGTTTTACCCCCTCTCAATTTTTATTTATTCGAAAAACAAAGTTTCCCTAGCATTCCTAGGAGTGTGGGTGAGATTGGAGGGACATGTAAAATTAATCGAAAACAACGCTCATTACCCCAAGTCAGCAGCTAGGGTCATAGAAACTTAGGCAAGCATCTCTCAAAAAGCGCGTTAAAGAGCTTTTTGCAAAAAAATTTCTTTCTTTGAAGAAGCCAAAAAGTCCAAAAGGGCATGAAGTTCATCCAGGGAAACTTGCATAGAAGCAACTCACTGATGTCCTACTTACGCAGATATAGGAACAGAGACGAGTCGGGAGGGTACTCCGACACCTGGGACACAGGAGCAATCTGGATTCCAGAAGGGAGCAGGATCCCGACGGAAAATTATGGCTCCAACAGAGGGTTCGTTTGGATTAGGAGTGACAAAGTAATGTAAGTGAGGAGCTACCTCATTCCAAACGAGAGCATCCAAAAATTCCAAGAGAAACTGAATAGCTTATAAGATACCATACTTACGTGAATGGGAAGAACCTGTTGTTGTCGGTGCAGACTTAAACGCCAGAGCAACTGAATGGGGCATGCCCAACACAGACTCAAAAGGCAGAGGTGTCCTTGAGATGGCTACCAGACTAGCCCTAAACGTAGTAAATACCGGAAAGGTATCAACTTTTTGAAGGCCTGGCTACGCAGAGACCATCCCGGATATTATTCTGGTATCGGAGACCCGGGCACCAAAAATCACCAGATGGAAGGTCAGTGAACAGTATAACAGAAGTGACCATCCATACCTAACCTTTGGTCTTCAGAAAGAAAGAAGAGGGGAGAGAGAATGCTGCCGGCGAACAAATGGGTGCAACACGGAAAAACTAAACCGCGAAGCCCTCATCGAAGTGATAGAGGGAGGAGCGATCGATGTACCGGATGAATCGGGCCGTGCAGAGCTCTTGGTCAGTGACATAATGAGACGTATACGGCAGGCCTGCGATGTTCCCCTGTCTCGCCGAAGAAAAGCGCCAAGAAAAAAAACACAGTATATTAATGTACTGCGGTGATATCGGCTTTGAGGAGGAGATACCTATTTCTCAGAAGAATCGCCACTAGAAGAAGAAGAAGAGATGGCGCCATACCGGAAGGTGAAACTGCCGAGTTCAAGAACGCAATGCGGGAGCTCAAGCGAGCAATCGCCAATAGCAAACACCGAAAATGGAAAGAACTGAGGGCAGAAATGAACAACCATCTCTGGGGGCTCGGGTACAAGGTAGCCATGCGCTAACTTTAAGCCCACAAAACGAGCACATGTCTGGATGCAGCACGCACGGAGAAAATAGTGGACGCCTTGTTTCCCAACCAGAAAGAACACAAGCACAGCACCCCACTTCGATGGAAAAAGTTCCGCCTTTCAGTGTGGAAATGATCAAGGAGGCCGCGGGATCCTTGCAGAACAACAAAACCCCAGGCCAAGATGGAGTCCCAACAGAAGCCCTTAAAGTCATAGCCCACTCATTCCCACAGGTACTGTTGAAAATGTACAATGGCTGTCTGAAAGAGGGAACCTTTCCTTTATCGGTGGAAAGCACAGAGGGTTGTACTTATCAGCTAGGGGAAGGGAGATCCAAGAACTCCAGCGGCGTACAAACCCCTGTGCATGCTGGATACGGCCGGAAAACTATTGGAAAAAGTGCTGAAACCGCGTCTAGTATCAGCCATAGAGAACGCAGGAAGCCTTCCAGACAAACAGTATGCGTCCTGACAGGCAGGCCGAAATCGGAAAAGAGGCAACGAAAGTCGAAGCTAGCGAATACGCGGTTACGAGATAGCAACATCACTGGGATAGAGAGACCAGAGAGAAATGGACCGCTAGACTAATACCAGACCTGAAGAAGTGGCTAAAGCGAGAACAGATGTAAACTACCGGACACGGGTACTTTAACGCTTACCTCCATAAAATGGGAAAAACAGAAACCCCAGCCTAACAGTACGGCGACTCCCAGAAGGACGACGCCCAACACACCTTCTTCGAATGCAGAAGGTGGAACGCAGAGAGACAGGTGCTAAAGAAGAGCTCAGGGGATTCACGCCCGAGGACATAGTGAACAGTATGCTCAGAGGTGAAGCGAAATGGGACCGAGTTGCAGTATTTATCCAGAAAATCCTGTAAAAAAAGAGTAAGGAAACCCCAGAAGCACTGGACGAACTATAGTAGGATAAGACCTAGAACATAAGAAGCTAATGATGGCGTAATAAGCACCACCCTAAAGTAATACGAAAAGTAGTTCCGGGGTGGAGACATACATACATAAAAGGATGAGATTTTAAGTGGGTGCGAGTCCCATAACCAACCAACCAAACAAGGCACCGCCCTGACGGTGCATAAGGCATTTTCCCCCTAAAAAAAATCCGTTAAGTAAGAGGTACTAATAAGCTACTAAATGGTTATTTCTGCTTCTTTTTAAGCGACTTTCCAAAAATAAAGAGATTCTAAATACGACACGTTTTTTTTATGTACGACCGGACATAATTTTGTAACGCGTGGACCGATTTTGATGATTGTTTTTTTGTTAGGTTGAGTATGTTTACCGTAGTAGGGGTAGTCTAACCTCGTAACGCGTGGACCGATCTGGATGATCCTTTTTTTATTGGGTACAGTTCCCCGATTGTTAATAATGAAAAAAATTTAGCCACATGGTAGGGTGGGTGGGGTGGGTAGTTTAACTTCGTAACGCGTGGACCGATTTGGATGATTTTTCCTTTGTTTGTTAGGGTATGTTTCCCGATTGGTACCATGACAAAACAATTTTTGGTGGGATGGGAGGTGGAAGTAAGGGGTGAAACCTAACTTCGGTATACGTCGACCGATTTAGATAATTCCTTTTTAGTTGTAAAGAGTATGATACCCCATGGCTAATAATGAAAAAAATGTGGTGTGGTCGGGTGGTGGGAGAAGGAGTAGGCCCACTTCGTAGCGTGTGAACCGATTTGGATGATTCCTCCTTTTAACCTACCTCTGTTACACGTGGACTGATTTAGATTATTCTGAATGCATAGAGTATCTATTTGTATTCTGACAGAAATGGTGGCTTGTGGTGAGAGGGATTACGATAATTCTCTCTTGTTGTAATATGTTGCCGGATTTGGATAATTCTGTTTCCATTCTTTAGAATGCACTACCTCTGTAACTTTGAAAATTGCTTTGTTCTTACGAGCAGCATCCTTCGAGTCGTATATATGAAATGAAGACACTAAAAAGTGAAAAATAAAATAGTTTTTAAAAAACAAAGTTGAACCGATTTCACAAAAATAATTTATTATAATAATAAAATAAACAAAACAACTACCAAACCACAATTGAAGATAATGTATAAACGTTTCACCTCACGGAATCATACGTAAGGACGATTAAATACTTTTGCTGTAGTTGTTTGGTTTGTTTAATTTGCACCGACTTAAACATGTCGTAATAGATATAAAATTAAAAATTATTTCATGCTTTTTAGCGCTTTTTGTGAAGTCGGTTCAACTTTTTAAAAACTATTTTATTTTCTTTTATATTAATATATTTAATGAAGCTGAAAGAAAACCAGAACTTTGATCAAAGAGATGAATTTATAGTTCAGGTTTGCATTGACTAAAATAATAATTTGAAAATTTAACAAGCAAAAAGAAATTGTCTTTACTGTGAAAAAGACTTTTGATTACAGGAAATCAAAACGATATGAAAAAAGCAGGAATTTGTTATTATTAAAAGAAAAAGTTAACATATATACCTGCTAAATGAAGATTGCTTGCCTTGTTGCTGCCAGGCTCATCCGACGGCTCAACAAAATTGTCAGGTCTTGGCAAAGGCCAAGTGTTTGATCTGGCTCTTATCTGCGGCTCAAATGCTCCATCTTGTAGTTCGGCGATTGAATCCATTTGTAGAGCTTCTTCTGCTTGTTTTGGCGCTGTTGGCCACTCACTATTGAAAGGGTCCATCATATATTGAAACACTTTACTTTTTATCTTATTATATTATAAATACACTTTCACTAAGCTTATTATCACAATTCACTTTATATCTTCGAACATTCTTTTCTCTGCAATTAAAGAAATTCACAAAATTTAATACTTTTTTATTTTAAGTTAATAGGCGGCCACGTAAACGATGTCAAGAGCTTGGTGCAAAGTAAAACCTTCTATTTAAAACGCGAATGTTAGATTCCATAGAAATTCCGCGTTATATAAATTGCTTTATAAAAGACTTATAGATTCCGGAGTAAAATTATATAAACGACATAGATTCCGGAGTAAAATTTATATAGATTCCGGAGTAAAATTATACAAACGACACTAACTTACCGAATTAAAATATTCTTTTAATTAATTCAGGCTTTTCATCTAAGTTATACTATTATCGGTTAACGGGAAGTAGGTGAAAATTCGATTACAAGATTTGATTGTTAGATGGTTAGAGAGCTGTGAAACTATATAAAATCGTTTAATTCAAAAGAAACACGCGAATCGGTTAAACCACTACAAAACGCGATTTGCCCTGCTCCAAGCAAGGATCGTAGAAACGTTGTTGTGTAATGATTCAAACATGCGTTCCTCATTAACTTCTGTCGAGTTGCCACAAGAATGTATTACAGAATCAAAAGAGTACGCGAAATTACTATGAATATGATTGAAAGTAAGAGAACTGCACCCTGAGGTATATCGGCATTTATTTCGTAGGTACTAGACGTAATACCGTTTATTATTACATGGATTAAAAGGTGAGGGTGACGCTTGAGGAAACCATCAGGTCCAGTAGGATTGGACATGTAGGGTACCATAAAAACTTCGCGTATGGAAAAATGTACTGGCTATTGGCTGCTAGGGTTCTGCACTACTAATGCTACTAATCATATTAAATAAATAAATTTAATAACATTGTGATTTACTAGGTATGTATATTGATAAATAGCTAATTAATTATCTATTAAATGCATTAACGTTGGGTCTGTAGTGTGAATTGGATAAATAATGCTACTATTGATGTCATATTTCCGTAAAATCAGTTAGATCGTTTTGTATAACATCGTCCAATTGAGATTTGGCTTGATATAATTCATCAAAATAGGTCTTTATACATACATATATGTACATACATGTTACAGCTTCAACGTCATCTTACTTAGTCGTTAGACTTTAAACTTAAACATTTCGCATTTGTAGCTCTACTATGGTTCTAGTACTTCTTGTTAAACCATTTAGACCTTCAGCCACTCTCCCCTTGGCACGAGGTCAAAGTAATAATATAATCAGAATGTACAAAAGGACTTTTAAGCTATTAATCTTGATAACTTTCGTTATTTTATATTATTGATAACCTAATGCTGTCGATACGGCGAGATATGCATTTTGTATTCGGATTATACATTTCGATGATTGATTTTTCTCGAATATTTGCATACATGCCTATGAATATAAAAAGTATTTTTCGACAATCGGTACATGCTTGACTCTTTGAAGACTCACAATTTAAGTTCAGGTTATAACATAAAACGATTTATTTATTTTTACTTTTTTTGTATACAAAAGTTAACACTATTAATAAGTAATAAAATTATAAAAACATAACATAAATACAACACTTGCTATTTTTGCTTATTTTACAGAAATTCGATTCGTAAACGGTCTTGTTTTTCTGACTTTTATATGATAAAGCGTCTAAAATTTAAGTATGTGTGGTGCGCGAGGAGGTCAATTTTTGCTTCATTGATAACCTCAAAGCACGTTCACAATTTCGTACGAAATTATCGTTTTTCCTATTAAACCCGATATGTTATTAATCCGCAAAATACATACGTTCTCCTGTAAAATTGTATAAATATATTAGAGGCTTTATAAGTAATACGAAGAAATAAGTTCTGAGTCAAATTGTTTTGAAATGCATAATATGAAGCAATGTTTGGATTACGATGCAAGTTCATATGATAGTCTATTTACTAACAACATTTCATCTTACATCAGAATAATATCTGTTTACGTATAGCCAACACATTATGATAATGAATAAGATACTAGAGAACGTCTTTCAAATTAATGAGTGTATGTTAACTAATAAAAAGGAGATATATGGATCGACAAATAATACTACCTAAGATCAATTTTTTAAATTTTATCACCGACGTAGATATTTCTTTTGCATTTTTGCGTTACGCCGTAAATGTAAGTGCCTTTGAACTTAATTTGCAGTATGTCAAGATGGCAATTTAAGAATGGATTAATTAAAATTTGCTTACGTTGACCGCTTTAGCAAGACAGCATAAATCCCCGCGATAATTAAAATTTACAAAATTTAAAAAATATCCTCTGAGACAAATGAAATGTTTAGAGTTTAAACTTGAAATAGAATTGATAAGAGAAGTTCATTTGAAAATTGATAAGTTTCTTATTAGTATTGATGAAATTTTGTATGGCTTTATAGATAATACCTAAATCTTATAAAGATAATAGAGTAGATCTCTCGAATGATTTTTATTTTTATACAGAAGATTGGTGTGGAATATTTATTTTGAACAACAAAATATTGTGAAAATTGTGCTAAAGACCTGTATTTACTAAGTACTTCACGTTATAAAAATTATATAACTTGATAACTTACAACACTTTGAGTGTAGGAAGGAGAAGGATAAGAAGGTCGTAAAATTAGTAATAATCCCCTGATGCTAAGCTACAATTTTACGAAGGATAACAAACAAACAGCAGACAAACAAAAAATTGTATGGCATCCTTAGAAATTCCTGACTGCCTGACTATTTAATTACACTTTAGCTAGGTCTAGACTAAATTATCTGTGATCACAGAGAAGAATTTGGTAAGTCGAAAATCGCAACTTTTCAGAGCAGCACTTTTTTACTTTTGCAAAATTTAATTTAAATAAATTTTAAATACATACTTTTTTGAGATAAAATACATTAAGTTCATAACAATGTGTTCGGAAACTATTAGGGTCATGAGTTACCAACTTCTCAGCAGTGCGTATAAGACGTTGTAGATGACCGCAGTACACATTTATCTCACTTTGGCCATTTTTCGACTTACCAACTTATTTCCTATGACCACAGATATATTTCCACATATTTGGGCAGGGGCCAGACTAACCACATTGACGCCGTCAGACAAACTTCAAAGAGAGGCTATTAAACTTATTGGCAACTATACAATTAGAGCAGTGATGGCCAAACTCACACTACTTAACGTGAGGAATGCTTAAAAGCTTAAGAAGCATTTCGTACTGTTTGTTTAATTTAAAACCTTAAAATGTTTGCAAAAGGTTGTATATCTTAAGATATTGTACAATTGCTTACAAAACTACTTAAATATGAAGATTTTTTAAACTTTTGTATGCTTTAACAATTAAAAAATGCAAAAGCAGGAAACCGAATACAGCCAAACAAGTGCATATACGAATTTAAAAGCTCAAAAGCTCACTTGCCCGTGGGCATAGGTTTGGACATCACTGAATTAGAGTGTTGATTTTTTGGAGAATCGGTGAAATGTCGAGTACTAGCCTAATTTCTCGTAGACACATCACTACCCGAGAAAAAGAGCTTCACGTCGCACTCACCCCTATACTCTACAGCAGTGATGTCCAAACCTATCCCCGCGGGCAAGTGAGCTTTTGAGCTTTTAAATTCGTATATGCACTTGTTTGGATGTATTCGGTTTCCTGTTTTTGCGTTTTTAATTGCTAAAGCATGCAAAAGTTAAAAGAAATTGTCATATTTAAGTAGTTTTGTAAGCAATTATACAATATCTTAAGATATACAACCTTTTGTAAACATTTTAAGGTTCTAAATTAAACAAATAGTACAAAATGCTTCTGAAGCTTTTAAGCATTCCTCAAATTAAGTAGTGTGAGTTTGGCCATCACTGCTCTACAGCAGTGATATCCAAACCCATGCCCGCGGGCAAGTGAGCTTTTGAACTTTTAAATTCGTATATGCACTTGTTTGGCTGTATTCGGTTTCCTATTTTTGAGTTTTTCAATTGTTAAAGTATACAAAAGTTAAACAAATTGTCATATTTAAGTAGTTTTGTAAGCAATTATATAATATCTTAATATATACAACCTTTTGCATACATTTTAAGGTTCTAAATTAAACAAACAGTACGAAATGCTTCTAAAGCTTTAAAGCATTCCTCACATTAAGTAGTGTGAGTTTGGCCATCACTGCTCTACAGGTCGAATTTCGACGAAGCGTCAGATTTCGGGAACCTTTCATAAGCAGCACAATACGAATGTATAGTAATTTACCATCTTCTGTTTTTTACTCGTTTTCTGAGCCCGAACCTTTCAAGCAAGCATTCATCGTCGGCTCCTTCTCTCAATTTCTTCTCATAACGTTAATTCCATTACTGCCAAGGCTTTAGCTTTAGCATTATAAGGCATCTCCAAAGATTTGATATTAGGATTATAACAAAAAAAAGAAGCTTAGTGTGGCCTATTTTGGTACCACGAGAATCTTACCCTTAATTCTTGAAATTTAATAATCACCCTGAAATTTCTAAGCCTACCAATCATCTTGAATTTGCAAAGAAAGCAAAGTTGCAGAGGTAGTGCACTCTAAAGAATATAAACAGAATTATCCAAATCCGGTAAAACATTACGAATTCTGTACAACAGAATCAAAATCATCATAATCGGTATATGCCTCATGAAGCTAGGCACCGCCCCTCCTCCAATTGGTCCACGCATTTCGAAGTTAGGTTTTACCCCCACTCCCCTCTTAAATTTTTTTTTTTTACACGGCACCAATCGGGGAACTACCCCTCGCCCTACCCAACCCACCCCACCAAATTTTTAAATTTTTTTCTTTATTACCTATGGGGTGTCATACTCCATACAACCAAAACGGAGTCATCCAAATCGGTCCGCGCATTACGAAGTTACGTTTCACTCTTACGCCCCCCCCCCCCACTCCCGCTAACAAATATATTTGACATAATACCAATCGGAAAACATACTCTACCCAAGAAAGAAAAGATCATCCAAATCGGTCCATGCGTTACATAGCCAGACTACCCCCCCCCCCCCCCCCTCCGCCCACCTACCAACCAGGGACCAACGTTTTTTTCATGATTAGCAATGGGGGATCATACCCATCGCATCAACAAATTTCTTGACATGGTTGCAATCAAACTCTACCTAACAAAAAAAGAATCAGCAAAATCGTCATCATCGGTTCTACATAAAATAAAAAAAATTTATAAAAATACGTGTCGAACTAAGTGCCTCTTTGTTTTTGGGAAGTCGGTTAAAAATAACCTTACAAATATATTTGTGCACACCTAAGAAGTCACAAAAGCATTTGTGCATTAGTATCCACATCCATTTTCACAATAATTTCGAAATATATTACTAAAGATACATCTTATTCTTATCTGGCTGCAATTATATTTGGAGACAGCGATGAATTGATTCTACAAAACTGTATTAGAAGAAATTATAATTTGTAATTGTCCTTGGATACAGCAAACTTTTTACAAATAACGTACGCTGTAAGACCAACATCAAAAAACTTCTTGTAAAGATCACGTTATTTACGAGATTATGTCTATTGCAATAATTGTCATCGGGCCCAATTATAATTGATTGAATTTAATAAAACATAAAAAACAGTATTTCTGGCAATTATTCATTTTAGTTAATTCCTTCACAATAACATTATCAAGTGATTTCACCATTTTCAAAATTATTCTGTTACGTTCAGTAGCAATGTTTAAAATTCAAAGTCGCATATTAACTGATATTTATAGTTACTATCATTTTTTTCCCTTTAAGGGATCAATCTACAGCAAGTATGAAAAATAAAATGATCTATTTATATTTCGAAAGTATATATATTTGAAAATTTTATAAAAATCCGAGCATTTCTTTTATTATTTTGGTCCTGTTTTCCAAGACCTTTGCAACTTGCCTTTAAATGCGTTTTTCTCGAAACTGCACTTTTACATGCAGTTGTCAACTTTTCTTAGAACCTAAACATCTACTGGGTTGAGCATGGAATCCCGGAATACGAAATCCCGAATGCGAAATCCCGGAATATAAGATCCCGGAACGCAAAATCCCGGAATACAAAATCCCGGAATACAAAATCCGGAAACACAAAATCCCGGATCCCGGAAATACCATATTTTGAATTTATGCATGTTTTTATGAAATCAAATGCATAAACATGCATAAATTTAAAATATGGCATTTCTGAGATCGAACAAATCTATATAAAAGTAAATGCAAAAATTTCATCATTTTTCAAAATTTCATCCTCACATATCTCAAAAAGTGGAAGGTTAAAATTAAAAAAAATTGCACAATTACTTCTCTTATAAATCTCTACCGATATGCAAAGTTTTGTGAAAATCGAAGAGGGTCGATTCAGAACATTGGTCGATTGATCCAGACAGCATACTTTTGGTATGAAAAAGGTTCAGCCTTTCAAACTACACCCGGCGCAACAAAAAAAGCCACACGTGGAATTTTATTGATAAAGGAATATAAAAGTTAAGAACAACAATTTATAATGTAATTTTTCTGTATTTTACATTATTCACATATAACCCAATTAAAAAGTATGTTTTATGCAATATCTGGTTTTTTTTTCAGTAATAAAAATTTAGTTTTACGTTCGAAATCAAAAAATGCTTCAGTTTGTTCTAGTTTTTAATGCAATGTTATTTAAAAAAAAAATTAAAAATACAGTCAGCCAACAATATCTCTTTATTTTTATTAAACCTAAAAATGTATCTCCAAAAATTAAAAGTTTGAAATTGAATTTAAAATTGCAATTAGGACTTTGTAGCACCGCCCTTTGCCTTAATAACGTCTCGAACCCTAGGTATGTATGCAACTGTACACAGTGAATATTCATAGCTAAAGAGCACTGTGCACATCAACAACCGTTAAAAGCAATTTGGACACCTTGGAGACTATTTAGTACGAATTAAGCCGGGAAAATATGAAAAAGAAAACCACGTGTGGTTTTTTTTTGTTGCGCGGGGTATATATTGGAATCTAAATTGAAGATGAGGATAGGTTCGTAAAAGATAAGGAAATTAGCTGGCAGGTATGGACAGAGTAAAACGGACGACTAATAAAGGTTTTAGAAATGGGCACACTGCCGATGCTCTGTGACATCAACTTTGTTACATTTAAAGAAATCAATCTCAGTGTTATAATAAAAACCGAAACGATTGCATGGACCCTGACTGTAACTTTGCCCTTAGAGGTGGACTGGATGATACTTCAGCCGCAAGTGTCGCTGTTTATTGTATCTTTGTGGTATAATCAACAGCATCATCCAAATGCCATAGTGTCAGATAACGAATGATTCACCATTCGAAATGCAAAACGATGATCCAATACAAGAAGCTGGTCCTAGTAATTCAGAGAAGATTTCAGGGACAGAGTTGACTCCTAGTAACATCCGAAATGGCGTATTTGTGTTCGCACAGTTTGTCAGAAAAACAAACGTCACACAGATCGATATGCTGCTGTATGCCAAAGTGCTGGTGATGAAGAAGGTGAAGTCAAAATGTTAAGCTTAACAATTACAATGAAGAAGACAGTTCATTTGCATTCTGGAGATATTACCCAGTCTTAGTCTAGTCCTCAAGGATAACAGAGTTTTTTATAAGTTTCCTAAAAACCCGAATGTTGCTGCAAGATGATAGAGTTTGTTGTTGTTTATTATTTAAAAAAAGGGAAATTATTTATCTTTGTACACATATTTCATATCACAAGTACACAATGTACGGAATAGGCACTTGATCCGAACAAACTTTCAAAATTTTTGAATAAATTGGAATTGTAAAAATTCTAAACTAAACTGTTCAAAACTCGAGCGGAGTAAGAAATACTAAAATATTTCTTAATACCATCGCGTTTCTAATAAAGAAAAGCTAAATTCCTATGGCTCTTCCTCAAAATTACTAGACTTTGGGAGTTCACAAATGTTGATCTAATTGATCCTTTATCTCGTTTTAGCAAAGGGTATATCTTGACAGTTATTGATCAGTTTTATGCTATTTCAGTTAAAAAGGATGTCAGGCATAAACTGACGACGATACGACCTCTGAAGAGAAGACCAAAAGTTCCTTCAGAATGATTTAGTGTTTCGTAAGAGCTGTTTTTGTTTTGTCTGATGCCGCTGAGTATTTCAAGCGAAGCGTCGAAGTACGTAAGACCCTATAGAGCAGTGATGGCCAAACTCGCACTACTTAATTTGAGGAATGCTTAAAAGCTTCAGAAGCATTTTGTACTCTTTGTTTAATTTAGAACCTTAAAATGTTTGCAAAAGGTTGTATATTTTAAGATATTGTATAATTGCTTACAAAACTACTTAAATATGACAATTTCTTTTAACTTTTGCATGCTTTAACAATTAAAAACGCAAAAACAGAAAACCGAATACATCCAAACAAGTGGATATACGAATTTAAAAGCTCAAAAGCTCACTTGCCCGCGGGCATAGGTTTGGACATCACTGCTATAGAGTAATCAGAATAGTTTCGAATGGACGTATGAGTTTGAAGATGAAAAGGGTAAAACTGACGGGTTTGGTATACGGAGAATCTTAAAACTGCGGACACAGTTAGGTTAAGTAGACATATCTAGGTAATAGTAGCTAATGCATTTTCTAACGATAGTGTAATAGTAGCTACTGCATTTTCTAACCATAGTTTTGGGATCCTGCACTGGCATGGCCACGAAGTCCAGTGATTAACAAATGCACGAAGAATTATTTTACTTTTCCTTGTATTGAAATCTTCAGAATATTCCATCGATAATTTTATACGATTTAGCCAGTTGTTCGGAACTCTAAAGAGGGAAATAGTTGTAAGTAAAAGATATTATTTTGTTTTCAAATTTCTTGCTTGAACAAACCTTGTTAGATTTTAAATCATGTTATATTTATTTAAAAAAAATATGTGATCATTTTGCCTCACATAAATGTTAACAGCCTTGTCAGAGAAGTAAACTTTGTGGGTCTCAGGATATATTGGAGAAAGGCCCGGTAGATAATGATATCTTCAACATATCACCGAAAACATTTGGCCCAACGAACAAAAACTAGTGATAGGCCGTATTCTAATGCCAAACTTACTTTTCGTGCTGCTGTTGAGGAAGAGCCAAAGGAATTTATCTTTCCTTTATTAGAAACGCCGATCGTGTTAAGAAATATTTTACTATTCTTACTTTACTCGAGATTTCAACGGTTTAATTCGGATTTTTTTCAATTCAAATTTATTAAAAATTGTTGATATTCATTATATTTAAGTAAAACAAAAGACTTTTTTTTATGTAAAGTGTTGGTAGTGTCAGTCCTGTTTCAGGCTGTAGTGTCAATCACAAATCTTATTTCAAATAAATTGTTTTCCAATAAATATTTTATCGTTTATTCACTATTTGCCAATAATTTACTTTAATTAAATTGGAAACATACGTAAGTTAGGAATACAACACTTATAAAGAGGAAGATCTTCGAATTTAAAAACACTTCCGAATTTAATAGTTTATTCTAAAAATAGTAATAAAAACACAGCAATAAACATATTAGAATTTACTTTAAACAAATTTTGCAAAATGTAGTCCCATTCTGTAAACTAATTTTATGCGCTATTTTCAGAAGTTGTTAACATTTTTTTTTTTAATAAATTAAGTTTGTATTATGGATATACAAGGAGCCTAATGGCTGATTTAAGCAAGGCCGTCTATATGTAAACGCCGATTGAAGTAGCCCGCCACATCAACTAACAACACTCAATCCGACAAGTTCATGATGTTATCAAATCGTTGATAGCCATTTCAGGAAACAGCAAGAAAATGGATATGACCATGTAATCAAAGTAACGGTCTATTAGCTATTGTTTAATTACACAAATCAAATTATAAAATAGACAGACAAGTGTTAGGTCTAAATCCGTTGGGTTATGAAATAATTTTATTAACAACCTAAGACGACCATTATAGACATCCAAAAATTGCGCATTATGCAGATATTTCCATTACATGGTAAAATCCGTGATTAGTTATGGTTACGGAATTATTGTTGGCTTATCAGTGGATGATCCTGATAAGTAATAGTTAAGCTGGATATTCGTTGGGGTTATATGTGAAGGTCTTTTAAAAAGATCGAAACTCTTAGAAAGAGAAAGGTTGCTGAAAAAGTTATAGTTAAGTGAAAATATAAAAGAAAAAGTAATATAAAGCTCTACTAAGAATATGAGCGCTTTTAGAAATACGAAGTGTTGTTAAAAAAACTATAAAATGGGCTATCGCATCAGCCAATTCGATCTTAAGGGAGACTTCTACCTTGGAGAACCATTTTTCAGGTGCTCATATTATTATAGTTATTATTAAGTATTTATGGAAACAAATATTTTTTGTAATGAAAATTTAAAATGGCGGCCGTCGGAGCTCAGCGAATAGAGGTCTACACATTGCCGGAGCAAACGGCTCACATCGCTGCCCCCTCCCCGTTGACATGAAACAAAAATAGGGGGGGATAGTACAACTCTTTAAGAATATCTAGTTAAAATTTGAAGTCAGAAGTCAGGTCTCCCTCCATTCAATACATCCCATATACAAAAGAGCAGTGTTAAAACTTTAAACGCGTTTTTCCCTTTTGAAGTTACAGTGTGATTCATAAATTTGCAATTTTCATAGTATGCACATCACTCATTTATTTTTATCTTCCGATCTATTCCACGCAGCGGCATCAAGCAAGCGCCAAGAAACTACTATCTCAATGACCTTTCCAAAATTCTCAACAATGTCGATCTCCTACCATTGCAAGTACAATCACTTCCAAAAGTGATAAAAATGTTTTAAAATTACCAAAAATTCAGCATTTCCTACACTTTTTCCGAAATTCATGTAATTAATACACCTCTTTTTTATTTTTATTAAATTACTCATCTTATTACCTTTCCAAAACGATACAAGTTGGTAGAGAAATGATTATAAAAACTGTACACTGAGAAATCCCTGACTACCTGATTATTTTATTACACTTTAGGTAGGAAATTCTATAACTTAATAAAATTTTTCAGATAAAGATTCGAAAATGTATGTATTGGGTTAACAGGTAATTAATTTAAATTAATGCCGCAAAAGAGTTATAATAATGTAGAGTAATTTTGTTTTATTGCCGATACTAGCTTATGTTAGCCAAAATTCACACCCTTGTATCCTGGCGTTCTGTTACTCGTACCTGATGGAAATTTTGCTATAAAGGATCAGTCGGCAAGAATACCTATCATAGTTGAAAAGCAAATCAATAAGTACGGGTGCTTTTAAGCAAAAATTATTAAAAAATGGTAGAATTTACTTTTGAGGAATACGCGGATATTATTTACATTTATGGTGTAGTTGACGGAAACGAGAGAGTGGCTGTACTGGAATATCAAAGGAGATTCCCTAATCGGCGAGCACCCCAAAAAGGGGTATTTACACGGACTTTCCAAAGATTAAGAGAAACAGGAAGTGTAACTTTACACGACAGGGAGCCACAACCCGAAATTTCGGAAGCTCCAACCGACGTCGAGCAGTAAATAATCACTATCGTCAGGCAAGACCATGAGACGAGCACGAGACGAGTCGCAAGACGATTAGGAATATCTTCATCTAAGTTTTGGGAGGGTTATTCGCCGAGAGGGATTACGTTCATATCACCATCACCCACTCCAAAGACTACTGGAAGGAGATTCTGAGAAAAGACTGGAATTTAGCAGTTGGCTTCTGGAAAGCGATATTGACGACAAGGCGTTTCTGGACCGAATTCTGTGGACGGATGAATCTCAATTTACCAGGGATGGTATCGCGAACGGCCATTACCTCCATACCTGGTCGGAAACTAACCCACACAGGACAAAGGTGACCTAATTCCAGCAGAGATTCAGTGTCAATGTTTGGGTTGGTATCATCGGCAACCATTTTGTAGTACCATTCATTTTGCCCCAAGTGCTTTAAAGTGAAATTTATGCGGACTTTTTGGACAATACTCTGCCAGGTTTAATAGAGGAGATTACTGAGCATAATAGAACGGACGTGTTTTACCAACGTAATGGAGCACCAGCGCATTGTGAAAGCAATACTAAGTGACAAATTTCCTATCCGCTGGATTGGAGGAGGTGCACCGATTCCTTGGCCTTCTAAATCTCCAGACCTTACCCCATTGGCTTTTTCCTTATGAGGACCTGTTAACACTAGGGAGGCTTTAGTTAGGAGAATTGGAAACGCAGCGACGAAAATACGGAGAGGCTGGCTGCAATATGCCTTAATCAGGGTCTTAGAAGGAGATTGTTGACATGCATCCAAAGTGGCAGTGGACATTTTGAACAGCTTTTATAATTTACTTAGATTAATTGTAATACGTTTTGAAATCAATAAACAGGATTTTAGAGTTAATATGAGTTTAGTTTCTTTAACTTGCAGATTTTCAAAGATGTACCTTTTTGGAAAGGTAATAAGATGGGCAATGCAACAAACATAAAAATGAAAATCGAATACAGAACTTAAAATTAGACGTTTCAGCTTTACCGATTTTTTTGACTTTTTTTATTTTGACGGTTGGGCAAACGTCAAATTCAGTTAGTACCTAGTCTAAACATAAGAAGACAGAGATTTAAAGCGATTTCAACGTTTGACCACCCACTGAAAACCGAATACAAAACTTAAAATAAGACGTTTCAGCTTTACCGATTTTGTTGATTTTTCTTTATTTTGACGGTTGTTCAAATGTCAAATTCAGTTAGTACCTAATCTAAACATAAGAAGACAGAGATTTAAGGCGATTTCAACGTTTGACCACCCACTGAAAATCGAATACAGAACTTAAAATTAGACGTTTCAGCTTTACCGATTTTGTTGACTTTTCTTTATTTTGACGGTTGGTCAAACGTCAAAGTCAGTTAGTACCTAGTCTAAACATAAGAAGACAGAGATTTAAAGCGATTCCAACGTTTGACCACCCACTGAAAACCGAATACAGAACTTAAAATTAGACGTTCCAGCTATACCGATTTTTTTGACTTTTTTTTATTTTGACGGTTGGTCAAACTTCAAAAGCTGTTGATGTCTATTCTAAACATACAAAGGCACTCGACATAAGTGATTTCCACGTTTCATCACCCCGTCGAATTAGAATTGCCGGGTTCGAAATATATTACGGGGAATTTTTTTTTATTTTATGGGGAGTTTTTTGCGGTTGGTCAAAAAATGTAATGGGTGGTCAAAAGTGGTCAATTGGTGACCAATCCAATCCAGTAATAAAAACGAGTAAATATAACATTTGGGGGGGGGGGGGGGGGGGGGGGCAGCACTGATGATGACCTTGAAAACATTTTTTCGTATATTTCGTGACTGGAGGGTGGTCAATCAAAATTACTGCTGGTCAGTAGTGGTCAATCGAATCGACTATTTTAATTTCAAATTTTCGAATTTTGAGGGGCCAGCTTCACACAGCTGGAAGATGTGCGTCTTCCTTGCACTGAGGCCTTTAGTGGCCCGTTGTACGTTGTATTTCAACCTACTAAATTCGAAGTGATTTTCATTGACGTCTTGCTTCGATCATTAATTAGCCGGTTGTTTCCAGTGTGGATTTTGGAAATCAGGGCTTTCCATGCGAGCACCTTATCAGAATCACCTTAAAATTCCATTCTAGGGTGTATACGTTACATGGGCAAGATAATTGTTTACTTTCAGGGTCACCTGGTTTTTGGATGCCACAAAATCGAAAAATCATTTTTTTTTATAATATTGTTTTACAGCGGATTTACGTTAAAAATCCCAGAAATTAAAAAAAAAATTAATATTTTTTAGGCAGACTATATACTCCGTGTACGCAACACGTTTCGTCAAATTTTTATTAGACTTCCTGGGAGGAAGATTTGTATTGATCAGGCTTTTAGTTGCTTTATACTACCCCCCCAGGTTTGTATCTAAAATAGGTTGTAAAAAACTTCGCTCAATTTAGTAATTTTTCGAGTAGATTACGAAAAACATATAAAAAGTAGGATGAGATATCGTAAAAAAAATTAACAGACTTATTTTTAAAAAGTCGTTTTTTTATAAATATTTAAAGCTCTGAAACTACTACAAATATTCTGGTATTTTTAACCCACTTCAAAAAAGGGGGAGGTTCTCAATTCGACTGTATGTTTTTGTATATTTGTTTATAGTAAATCCGCCGTAAAAACGAAAATGAAAGAACAAGAAAAAGACAGAGATCCGTCAACTTTTCGATTTTTTACAGCCAAAAAACCAGGTGACGCTGAAAGTACACAATTACCCATGGGGAATCCGTAGAAGGGCTCAGAAAAAAACCCTGCTTCAAATTCCCCCAAGCAATTCGCAATAGAGAAAAATTGTCTAACGAAAAGTTGTAGAACTTTCTATCCGAGACTGTTTTTAAAGATTGCGGCCGATTTAATTAAAACAAAAGAACAGAGGTGTAACGCTAAATGAACCACGGTGCAGGAAACAAGGTCACAAAAGAACAGAAGTAAAGCGGAGTCATACTACAGCAGTATCTAACGGCATCAGTAACTCAGTGACACAGAAAAACAAATTTTTCGCAAAAACGAGTTCTGGTTATTTTTCTACATATTTTAAGGAGTTCTAGGGTTCCTGATAACAGTTGAAAATAGTTCCGAAAAAATATAAAAACTTTTATCGGTTCACCTGACAAAATATGAAACGAATTTTCAGCAGAGTTCTCGTCCACTTCTACAAAGTATCCTCGAAGCATTGTGTTGAGACAGCAAACCTGTATGTATATGTATATATATAATATATATGTATATATATATATGTATATATATATATATGTATATATATGTATATATATATATATATATATATATATATATATATATATATATATATATATATATATATATATATTGAAGTAAATATATTTATATATCCATTCACACTAGCAGAGGTAAACAATAAAAGTCTTGGCCTACGCGTAGATTTTTGCGCGGAAATTACACAAAATTTTGCAAACAATAATTCGGATTAAAGAAGTCACATTTATTTCCGATTATAAAATGCTTAATGATGAACTTCGAATTATGTAGGATTATTGGAAATTATAATAGTTGCGGGTTCGGATTAGAGATCTCAATTTTGAATTTCACTTAAATTGCACAATTCTGAACTGAACTCTTTACACGAAATCCTAAAAACAAAAATAAAAGGATGGAAACAAGAAAACAGATGAGCCAAAATGCAATTGAATCAAGAACAGGATAAGGAAAATTTGATTTAGGTAAACATCTTGTTCAACTTATTTGTGCTTTTAAGGTTTTTTAAAAGCATAGTCCATTCCATCAGAAAATAACTATTTCGTACACCTAATGATGGCCACACCCGTGCGTATTATCCAATTTTCGTCAATACACATAGTTGCGATGAGGTGAAATAAACTTTTAATAAAATCTAAAACGTGCGAAAATCAACGCAAGTAAAGTCCGACACTAACTTATGCTTTCTACCTGATCTGTTTATTTATGTAAAAATATTTTGAACTTCAATTAAATAAACAGTACCTATTATCTTTAAAGTTTAATTCATATTTAATTTGACAAGCAATTAATGATTTTGAAGTTTTTATTTCACTCAGTAGCATCCGGATTCTCCCGCCTTACACGAAAAGGATCAGCTAATGACAAACTATAATATTATGTGGATCTCGTTTTCGGAACACACATTGCATTTAAAACCACTTTTTTATTACCTCCATCCTTACAGAGGCGGAAAAAGTCCAACTTTATATGAAAGACAAAACACGATTCTTAATTTATAATTTATTCACTTTCAGTGACTGGCATGGTTGCTGGAGCGAAAAACTTTATTTTTTACAGAACTTACGTAAACCAAATTTCTTTTCAAAATTGAGCTCAATCCATGCAAAGTCGCCCATTTTTTAAATTCTATTAAAAGAAATCATAACCATGTATATTCGGTCTGCACGTTATCTACTAACAACCCGAATCATCCAATTTTAGAATTCGTAAAAAGATCTTCTAAATACTTGCTTAACTTAGCTTATGCTGACTAAATTATCACCGCGAAAGAGAATAACAATAGGAGTAAGAAAAATTAACTCCATTCTAAATTGGAGGCATTCAACTAAAACTAGCAATTTAGATTTATCTAAAAAGTTAAGCAAGTTGATGTCCACCCCATACTAATTATTCTCAAACTTGATTATTTATAAGCATGTTATTGACAGTTCATCGAATCGCCTATGTATTTTACATTAATAAATATACCTATAAACTGATATTGAAATTTTCTTAGAAAGAGTTAATATTACTATAGCTTGAGAAAATCAAATATCCAATTAATATTTAAAAAAGTAAAATTTATACATACGTCACAAGCTCGTGCGACTTTATTTGACCTCCCATTAAAATTAAGCGCTCATTTAAATTCAAAGTGAATTTTTCCGCATTATCACCTAACAGGCAGGCGAAAAGATTCCATTCGATTGATTTGCCGGTGTAATAACACGAACACTCAGCGGACGGTATATACGTATAGACCTAAGTATATCGATACAAGTTTAGAAACGAATTTGCCGATTTGCAGAACACTTCCTGCAAGCTACCATCCGTACTTCCACGTAGTGTGGTCGACTGATCGCGTTCAGAAGATCTGTAAGATGCGAGAGATAATGTACATTTTCAGATCAAGAACTCATCAGAAGACATTAAAATGCCTCGAATAGCTTCACAATGTGCTAATTTTATAGAGTAAGACGTAGTTTTTGCCCCATGCCCAGTGATCGCCTTCGTCGTGCTCTTTACGGCGATACGGATTGCGTTGCTGTAGCAGTGAGTAAGATCCACTTTTTATAAGCTTTTACACGATCACTCACCGACTGCTCACTTATTTTAAATCGGCCCGTTCTGCATAAATGTTTCCTATATGTGAGTTTAAATTGACTTAAAGATGCAAGCGAGAGAGAACAGAACAAATGCCAACTTGAAGTTTACTACGGAGTTTGGCTTGATGAGGCATTCAATTTCCTCCAAACGTAGGCAACGTTGCCAATTTGACGATAAAATGACAAAAGTACGCATTTTTATAAAATATTTTATTCAAGGCTGAACTAGGCGCCATAATAAAGTATTCAAGCTTAACAACCGCTAAGGCTGTCAAATTATGTAGATTTCATAAAATACTTTGTCAGCTATTATAATATAAATATTCATAAGGTGGGCCAAAAAGGTAACGAAGGTAAGAATGAAATTATCATCACTAGGTCTCCAAAAACTAATGCACTTACAGAAATACTATGTCTCTTCTGTTTACACATTGCACCTTAATAATTGGTGACTTATAAAATTTATAAATAAATAAATAAATAAAATTTAGAAATGAATTTTGCATTAATTCGAAAACGAGATCCTTTCTATTGTACAAACTACGACGCATTTATCCTTTAGAAGAAAGAAGTAACTCGAAAGGCCCTAACTCATATACAGTGTGTATAACTATAAATATTATAAATATTTTATGTGTTACGAGAGGAGGTCCAAAAGTCCTCAGATTGGAGGAAATGAAAATGAACCGAAATTGTGTCCTTGAATTTACTTCCTCGAAGCTCTTTCTTTAGGTTGGGAAATAAATAAAACTCGTAAGGGCCTAGATCGGGGCTATAGCGTGGCTGAACTAGCGGTTCAATGCTCTGTTTGTGTAGAGCTTCCACCGCAACTTTGCTCTTGTGAATAGCCGCGTAGGCTTGCAAAGGCCCCTGATCAGCTTTCCACGTCTCTTTTCTATAATTGCTGCCTTCAGTCTCTCCAATAAAGTTGCATAGTAGTCGCCTGTAATATAGGTACCCTTTTCTTTGTAATCGATTGACGAAATTCCCTCAGAATACCAGGGGGTTGTGCATTTACTCTTACTTGGACTCAGGCTGAAAGTGATGAACCCAAGTCTCGTCTCCAGTTACAATTCGCTCCAAAATCCGCCAATTACAATTCGCTTCAAAAACTCCTTAGACGCTTCTACTAATTACTGCGTTTGCGGCAGTGTACATTAAGCATAAGGTTTTGACGCTTTCAATCCTTTTCGGTGAAATGAGTGGAACAAAATCGTATTCATTCAAT
The DNA here is from genome assembly GCA_964036015.1 of Leptarthrus brevirostris. Lineage (NCBI taxonomy): Eukaryota > Metazoa > Arthropoda > Insecta > Diptera > Asilidae > Leptarthrus > Leptarthrus brevirostris. Next base: position 110,324,585 of record OZ038371.1, read on the forward strand.
ATTTAACTTTTTCACTCTTCCACAAGCTTTTACTCCCTCATCTGGCAAAGGTTTTCCTTTGGGAAACAAAAATATTTAACACTTTTGCCACCTTTCTTGGCGGAATAGTTTTTGCATGACAACTCCGCACATGCAACCGTTGTTCTTAAATTCACTTTACAAAAAACTCTACTGGTCCATAAAAACTTAATGCGTAAATAATTATTACTTCTTTAATTGAAAATATTTAAAAGGAAATAACTTTTAAAATAGCTCTTTAAATTTACTCTAAACTTTTCAAAAAGAAGAAAAACGATGAAAACATAATAATAGTAATTCCGTCCGTCTGTAATTGTTTTTTTTAATAATACGAAATTTTCAACAAGTATGTGATCTTTTCGAAATCTTTTCGTTGAACAAATCTAAAAGTAATCTGAAATTCAGTAATGTTCTTTTATGATTGGTTTGCTCAGGAGAAAAGATACTCGTCTCCCTTATACCCGCTGTACGTTTTGTCTGTTTTCTATTTTTTTATGTTTCTTCCAGATAAGAATACGGAAAACTTTTATATAAGTTGTAAATCAATACCATGCGACGCAAGCCTCCACGAAGGTTTCAGAAAGGGGAACAATTTGGTACACAATGTTAAATTTAAACGACTGCCGACTGCGCGCGACTACGATATACAAGTGCACCATTAGAGTTTAAATTAAATTGCACATTAGGGGCATTCCACGTAAAGCGGACGGGTAAAAAATTTTGATGTTTCCGATTTTAGTAATATTTGATTATGTTATACCTATATATGTCCTCGAACCAGATACAAAATTTTTTAACAGTATAAAGTCTGGTTAACGAGCTAGAGGGCTTTAAAAATTCGACTAATCGGCAGCTATGCGCTACTTCGAATCCCATTACCCAGTTTTATAAAGTTACATTAAAATAAATAAAGTAGTCAAATTATATAGATAATCATTGCCAAGTTTCAAAATGGGCGTAGAAGTCGTTTAGGAGATAGACTAGTTACAGTTTCGAAGCGTATAATTTACATCATTAAAGCTTCGCAAAATATGATTTAACATTCTGACTCCATACAAAAATTCTCACCATGAAACTTGGCAAGTATTATCTATACACTATTAGCTATTTTTAGAAAATTAAAAAAAAAATTAAATGGTCGAACTTTCAAAAATTTTAATTATTTTTTTTTAATATCCAAAAATGCAATGTAACTTTTTAAAACTGGGTAATGGGATTCGAAGTAGCGCATACCTGCCGATTAGTCGAATTTTTAAAGCTCTCTAGCTCGTTAACCAGACTTTATACTGTAAAAAAAATTGTATCTGTATCGAGGACAGGTTAATAGGTATAGGTTTAACATAATCAAATATTACTAAAATCGGAAACATCGAAATTTTTTACCTGTCCGCTTTACGTGGAATGCCCCATTAATGTCCATTGGCGAATGCAATATTGTGTGGCAACCAGATGCAGCATAAATATTTTGGAAAATGTTTAGGAAAAGGTTTGTTCAAGCCGATTTCAGGTATTATTTTTAGAGTGATGCAAGTAGGCAGTGTTTATTAAGGTAGGTATTGACAAGCTTGTAGTGCAGTGGTAAAGAAATCTATATACACTCACGGAAAAAAAAAGTTACTGGTACTCTGTTCTTTTGAAATCCTAGATAAATTTTCAAAAGCAGAATTAATTTTTTAATGTCTTAAAATTCATGAACACTTGCACTTATGGATTTTTTGAAACTATTTCAACTCATACCAATCTCTTCTCTACATGTTATAAAACTCTCTCTGTCTGCCGTCAGTGCACTGATGGCTCGAGAACCACCACATTTATATGCTTATTTTGTTTTCTGGAGGAGTGTTAAGTTGGTATTCCCTTTTCTGAATTTTGATTTTTTTTGTGCATTCATTTGTCCATCGTTAGTCCACGTTCTTCCACCCATTAGTTTCACTTGTCCAATCTCAATTTCAAATTGGCGGACAAAATACTTCTTTGCATATTTTTACCAGCCCCCCAATTACAAAAACGCTTTTTAACTACGTAGATCGTTTGACTATCGTTAGTCCACCAATTGAGTTTATTTGTCCACAAACTGATTAATTGTAATTAATTACATAAATTTTCAAAACCTATGAATTTGGTGCCCCTTTTTTTGAATATTGCGTTCGTTTGTCCAACACATAACAACAACCCCCCTAGACATGAGTACTAAATGAAAGGGTTTGATGAGTAAAATGCGATACCGTTGTCTTCATGGGTACCAAATGAAAGGGAGTCATTCTACACCTAATATGGCGGACGGTTCAACATGGCGGATGGTTTTATAATAATACGACTAAAAAGTAGAAAATAATTATTTAAATAAACCATTTGTTAATTACCACGTTTTTAAAACGGACTAAAAAGTATAAAATACTGTCGTCAGGAAAACTCACACAGCAGTTCGTTTAATTTGCAGCGCAGCGTTAGGTGAACTATTCATGCACCCCACATTTTTAATTTTAAGTCATACAAGTATTTTCAAGCTATTAAAAATTCACAATCACAAATTTTCAGCACTATCTCTTTGGAGTTAGTAATCTGTTTGGGGCTAGGATCAATTATTTTATACTTTTTTAGTCCGGTTTAAAAACGTGGTATTTTAAATTTCTTTTATTTAAATTATTATTTTAACAATAAAAATACCTTAATTATTTAAAGTTTTGGTTCAGGCTCGACTGACCTGCCTGTTAAGGCAGCCATTTTGAAAATCAAAAATAAACATTAGGGGTCCTAGCGCTTCAGTAGTAAATGTAATAGCCTCCCTTCAACATCTACGAAGCACAATCCCATTGTTTAACATTGTTAAACTATTTAGTGCGCAAAAATAGAGTAGCAAAAAACGACCGTGAACTTCTGCGATTAAAGCGATAACTTATTATCTTTATTGGCTGAATGACATTTTTTGTTGCATTTTAAATTACTACTAACATTAGTATGATATATAAATTTCGTATGTATGGTGGGCTGAGAAAGTTTTCGGCTTGTAATAAATTGAATGATTTTGACTTTGTTTAGTAGAATACGTTCTCCGATTGGTACCAGGGACAGCGCCCGTAATACCTGGTAGGAGCGAAAGGAGCCATTTCATTTGATAGACGCTTGTCTGTTAAATCAAGCTGATGTAATCACCTTTCTTTGATCAAAGATAAGTTGTACAACTATAGCTATTCAACTCACAAAATCATATATGTATAAAAATATATATATATATATATATATATATATATATATATATATATATATATATATATATATATATATATTGTATGTTCAGTCTGTTTTGCCCTTAATCGGTTTTTAATTCCGCTTTGAATTCGAAACTTTCGTCCTAAAGTCCAAATTTCTAAGACATTACTAAATTATATAAAAAATAGTAACTGCAAACTATATAATGTAAATGAATTAAATCAAAAAATTTGTTCATGTTCACACGTGATGATCTAATTGCCATTCACTTTTTTATTGACGCGCAAATACTTATCGATAACACACTTCACCATTTCTCCGAAAATGTGTGTTTTATCAATTATCACCCATTTTTTTATATTTTTCGGGTAAATATTACTTTTTTGTGAAAAAGTTGATGCTAATCCAAATAGAGATTGTAGTGATTTCACAACGAAGTAGTTTATTCTGCAACTAAACAACTTTTATAAAATTAGTGATTAAAAGATATTTTTGAAAAACATTTGTTAAATAATAAATTTTTTAAATTAAATAAAACATTTTGAACTAAAACAATATTTTATCTAAAAGTTTAATGTCATGACGAAGTCTTTTATTAATCAGTTGTCAGTTAAGCGTATTATAGGAATAAATACAGATAGAAGGGGAAGGAGGGGGGTTACAAACCTATCCTTCGGGAGAAAAACCCTTAAGACTTTGTATTTTTAACTTGAATAAGAAATTAAGTCTATGAAAGTAGTTGGCTGACCGCTAATAACACGCATGATATTAAATGCGAACATGATTTAATATGATTACTGCCAGTCACGGTTCGACTAACAACGAACGAGAGAAAATTTCTTAATGTTGTAAGTAGTGTTACTAATCAGTCCTAGTCGCTTACTCATTTTTAATCCTTAGTCAAACCTTAGTAATCATCCAAGTGATGGTTTCAGAATACCATGAAATTTTTTCTATTTGTTGTTGTTTTTTTATATTTAAAAAAAAAAGTTATGGGTGGTTTCCGATATATATATATTTCTACCTAAAAGTTATTTTCGGATTAAAAACTATGGGATTCTCGCTTAGCAAGTGCCAAATCGAGGTTTTGGGGTATCCTATTGAGGTATTTCTCATTTTTTGTCTGTTCATTTTTCGATGAGTAAATGTAAATTTTTTCACTTTCTTTATCACTTTTTTTAAGATTGCGGATGATCCTTGTCGAGACCCACTCTGAAAATTTCACAGGATATTCTCGACACATTTATCTAAGATTTCGGACCAACTTAAGCCATTTTCACTTAGGTTTTTCACGAATTTTCCAGAAAAATGAAAATTTTAGGTTATGTTTTTCGGTAATAATAATAAGAAAAGAAAGATATAATATTTCTCATTTTTTTCAAATCTAATTAATTTCTTTACACTGATTTGGTTTTATTTTATTTGAAATATTCGAAATTGTATTCCTTAATATTTCCGTTGCCTGCGAGCGACGATATTGACGGTGCTTTTTAATAAAACTCCAAATATATTCGCTGGGATTAGGATGTGGACCTTATGCCGGCCAAACAAAAGAACAATTATTATAATCGACGAACCATTTTGTTGTTCGAGTTTCAGAAACCTTAAATTTTTCGAAAATATTATTAAAAAAATAATGTCCTTTTTAAAAATGGCGGTCCAAAAACACGTCAGAAGGGGAGGATAAGTCATTGCGAGCGATAATATAAAATATCAGCATGCGATAATAAATATGAAAAATATAAAAATAAACAAATTAATAACGAATGGGTGCATAAATTTAATAAAGGTGGAAGTTTGGTGATGACTTATCGGCGGAGGATAAAAGAGCTAGGTTTTAGCTTCAACAATCAAAGTAATTTTTCAACAAACTTACATAAGTATATTAGTAAATTGTAACAAAGTTACCATCGATTAAAAGCTTAGAATATATAAAAAAAAGAAACAGGAATAGCGATGGCTGAAATTAAGCGACCACCATACAAATTGTGTTGGAAAGAAGGAAGACAGGGACATTGAAATTAAATTTGAAAGTAGTTCCGAGCCACTAAATTACTTTATATTTTATAATTAAAATAATTATTGACATCATTTAAGACGGTTATTATAACGTCAGTAATGCAAAATATTATAATGTTTTAAATAAATTAAAATCATTTTAGGAGTGAGCCCCCACAGATAATGTGTTCTCTAACCGTCTGTGAATATAGAATATAAGGTATCCTGCTTTTTGACAGTTGCAATTTCGTAAATAAGCAAATCTATATCTTGATTTTGCATACACAAACTATTTGTTTTCAATTGATATTTTCGTTAATTTGTTTATGAATTAATTGTAATTGTTTATGAATTAATTTGTAAATGAATTAACACCTTTAAAATACTATTTAATTACGCGTAAACTTCGCACTGAAAGCCACCCAAGTTAGTTTTCGAAAATAAGCCGCTATGGTTCCATTCCATGTCACTTTCTCTTGGATATTCGCTCTCACCTGGAAAACACGCTCATATGCAAGATTCATACACGCCATCGCTTTTCCTGTTTTGATTTACATTCTATTATATATTTATATATATATATATATATATATATATATATATATATATATATATATATATATATATATATATATATATATATATATATATACATATATATATATATATATATATATATATATATATATATCGTCGCTTATACAACAATACCGCGTAAGTCAAAAATTGGCCATGTGACGTTTTATACACCATTCGGTAGATTACTTGTCCGTGCATCCAATGGGCTCACACTGAAGGCACTTAATACTTATCATAACTTCACTCAATATATTGATTGTATAAAATAAATAAATAATGAAGTTTTTTGTCTCTCCTGAAAACTAAGCAAATTTGACTTGCGCGGTATTGTTGTATAAGCGACGATATCTACTATTTATTACTACTATATTTATTGACATTTCAATCTTTTCGTTTCGAATTGCTATTGTCCAACGCACAATCAAGAAAATGAGTGTAATTTCTCGTTATCCTGCACCGTTCAATTCTGGTGACATGGCCATACGATATTTGGTGCTTCTCATTGGCACATTTGGCGAAAGAGGCGGTACTTTTCGTGACATTGGTGGTAAGCATAATTATGTGATTGCAAAAAAAATTATATTTTTGAATGTGTGTAAGTGTCTAAACACACATATTTATATTAAGTTGTAATTTATTGACATTTCGTCACAGGTATGATGATTTCAAACATGCGCTAATTTCGCCCGCATATGTAGCGCGTGAAATGATCGGCAATGTCTGTCTAAAATCACCGGACAGCAGCAGTAGAGCCCCACCGAAAAGTCTGGTATTATCGTTGAGATCTTTCATCGTTCTATTGAGAACTTCAAGTGAACGCTTGTGGACCATAGTGCATTCATCCCAGATAATAACTTTGCATTTTTGCAAAACTTTAATCATGCCGGAATGCTTCGTTATGTTGCACATTGCGTCTGGATTTGTGTGAACGTTCAATGGCAACTTAAGTGCTGGATGTTCAGTCAATCTACCATCAAGCAAAGTTGCTGCAATGAAAGGCACGACTCCAGTGACTTGCGTATGTTTTGATGCGTACGTCAAACACCACCGAATTCGACGTCAGCGCCAGCGATGTTACGCAAACATAACTATGAATTATTCGCAGAAGGTTAATTATGCATGAACTTCTCAGAAGGTTTTAACGGTCAATTTATTCATGAACTTATAATTTTTTCATTTTAAAAAAGATTGGGGGTGGCGGGTGTGAAATTTTGTGGTTATATGTTCTGATATGCAAAAAATATAAAAAGAAAGTTTCGTCCACAAATAAAAAAAAATTCCTAGATCCCGATTGCTGCAGCACCTACAGGTTCCAATCGTGAATATAAACCATCCAGGAACCCACTCAAACACACACACGAAATTTCACCCAAATCGGTCCAGCCGTTGAGGAGACGGACACACGAACAGAAAAATTATATATATATAAAGATAAAGATATATGCAGATTGATTTATTAGTAACTTATTGTAGCGTTCAAAAAGACAAACACGCGTGACTGAAGTTGTATTAACTCTTTATTTAATTTACACAAAACATGACAAGCTCGCAGGCCGCATGCCACCACAATACCACCAAACCAAACTGACCAAAATGCCACAAAAACCGACAGCTGTCCCTATGGAATGTCAGCCCAATTTTGAGTATTTGTGTTTATGACCAGCAACACCAACTGTAATCAACTATGATTAATACTGGATACTAGGGTGTGCACTTTGGCTAGCACAATCTAATATCGGAAATAAAACACAATTACACTAACATTTTTAGGACTTTTTGGCAACAGTAATTAAAATTAATCTGTGTATCCTAACAAACATTATCAACCCTTTATTTATTTTGGCACAACAGATCTGAAACACCCTGTATTTGCATTTTTATCTTGTTGCTATATATTATTTATTAACATTTATTGACTCACATAAATAGTAGAGCTCTCAGTTGGAATCGGATAACACGAAAACTCGGGTACCCACCCGACCGAGTAGGAATCGATTTCTACCAAAAATTCGGTTTCAAATAGGAATCGATTCCATCAATGGAACCGGTTCCACTGTGAGAATCGAATCCGCCACCGGGAATCGATTCCGTCGTATGAACTGGTTAATAAGAATGAGTGAAATTGCAATAAAAAATTGTCACTAATAGTAGGGAGTAGAAGGAATTTTAAATTTTTATTAATAAATCTTAAGTCGTATTTTGTAATTTCACTACAAAAAAAAACAGTAATTTCCAAAGAAACTAGACATTTCCTTAGTGAAATGCAAAATTTCCTCTGTTGGCCTCGAAAATGAATCTGTACTGCATGATTCCAAGAGGAACCGATTCCTGTGACGGAATCGATTCTGGTTGGAACCGACTCTTATAATGGAACCGATTCTCCCTTGGAACCGTGTACCCGAGTAGGAACCAGGTACCCGACTTAAATCGGGTACCCGGGTGAGAACCGGATACCCGGGTAGGAACCGGGTACCCGCGGGTCGGGTTTCTGATAGCTCTAATAAATAGCTCATTTAGCATTTATTTTCACTCATGCATACCCCTTGCAAACCCTTGTTACATCGATTATAAATTGTGCGTGATCTGTGCTCAACGTTATTTTTATTGCTCACTACACATTTCTTCGCTCTTCTCCAAGAAGTTTTCTTATTCCTGCGATTTCTGTTGTTTTTATAAGTGTCAAAATAAACAATCTTAATATATTTTTATACTGTTAATTTGGTTTAGTTCAAATATTGGGCTATGTTTCATAAAGATAATTTGGTTCCCGTGAAATTTGCTCCCTTGCTCGAATATTTCTTTCTTAATCTATTTAAAACCGGAAACAAAAAGATTGATGGTTCTGATTATGAACTACTTATCTATATCTTTATCTTTAAATATAAAACAAGTTTTTACATTTGCGGTTTATAGAGAGTAAACTCTACAAACTCCATACTAAAAAGTTTTTAATTGTACAAGAATTTATCTGCAATATTTCTCTTGTGCAGGCTTTCTTTTCCGTCTGCTATTGATTGATAACATGAAATCTTTCGCTGACATACACAGTGAATCCCTGGTTACTTTGAATATGCACCGGTATAGAATAGGTTGAGCACGTTTATAGTAGCAAATGTCCTGTCATTCTTATATAAGTTATATTAAGTTTAGGCGAAAACACTTAAAATCAAGTTTTTACCGACTGCGCTGAACAGAAGCATTGTAGTGTTTGAATGTACAGTTATTTCATGCAATTAGCTTATTTTATAGAATAAAGTCTACTCTAAAGTGTTGGTATTTCACAGCATTCATCTTAGTAGATAAAGAGGTAATTGGAGTTTTTTTTCGATATATGATGGCAGCCCACACCATTTAAGACCCGCAACAAGACAAGCCCTTCCTTGCGTGTGTCACGGGACTGATATTTTTATGTGAAATTGAGGCTTTTCCATGAAATAGAACTTAAGGGCAGAGAATCTCGCCCGTGGATAGGACATTTCTGTATCATTCGCATGGTCGTCGACAATGCCAGTTGCTTATTTTTCTAATTCCTATAATGTGCTGCATGGCTGTCGGTTCAATTCTCGACAACGCCAGTTGCTTCTGTTTCCTGCAAAGTGGTGTAGACGGTAATCGGAAATTAATACCGTCAAGGACTGATATTTGGGGACATGCGACATTTCAAGACAGCCAAGCTGTGGAATCGGGGCTTGACCATGGGCGGAGAAGCTGCCTAGTGTAACCTAGTTTTTACGGTAGGGGAATATCTCACGCACGGTTATCATCTGAGAACACGATATAATTCACGTACGTCAACTTAGCGGGACAACTTCGGCGAATCGCAACACGACTAGGCTCATAATTTGCCGTTATTTTGCCGTTAATTAGTTGTGCAAAAAATAATTTTGCCGTTCTTATTTTTTAAAAATTACAGGGTGTCCCGCTAACTTTATATAAAGTTAGCGGGACAACTTTGAAAAATTCTTAAAAAATGATTGTGAATAAAATTTAACTATCTTAGAATTTGCCGTTTTTTTGCCGTTAGTGAATGCCTGAAACAGATTTCCGATTCGACTCAAATTACTATAGTTATAAGAGAATTTTGATTTCACGAACGGTACTGCAGGCAGAATTTCTAGGTTTCCATCCTTTTCTTCCAACTGCATTTGAATTGCGACAAAATCAACGACTTCACTGGTCATCATCAGCGTGGTGCTTACACTTTCCACCACGGACATCCATGACGGAAGGTCAAAACCTCAACTCCTATAAATACTCAGTTTGAAAACTAAGTACGAATTTTATGAAGAGGATTTTTAGTCCATCAATTTCATAAAATACCAATACTGGTTAAATATTGCTTTATCAGAAAGTTTCCTTTCAAAAGACTCTTGGTGGAAGTTATTTAATTGAAAAAAGTAAAAACACTTGTTTCACTTCCACATAATAGGAGTAGGTGGTGGAAAGTGTAAGCACCACGCTGATGATGACCAGCTTACACTTTCGGGTCGAAAATATTTTTAATACTTTTGCCAATTATTTCAATACTGTTCAGTTTCAATCGCGTTGATCCTGTGCGGACGGAATTCAAACCTACATGCAGAAGTCAATTAAGGCGTGTTTTTAAATAAGCGAAACCACGTAACTAAATAATTATTTTATTCACGAATTTAATGCTTTTTGAGTTCTATTTTATTTCGCGAGCTTTATTTAGAGTAAGCAATACCAAGCTAAAGTGAAAAAAATGTTTTTTAATTGAATGTCTAGGATCCCTAATATCTTAAAAACAATGCCCTTTTTCAATTTTTTTAAAATTTAAAATATTTTCAAAGTTACACGCAATTTAATAAATTATTGCACCGCGTGCTTTCGAAGAACTCGCGCGGCCTAGGTCCGTTGATGCATTCGTATTAATCTTGGAATCAACACTTTTGCTGAAATTATATATATTATATAAGATATATTATAAATATAATAATTATGGCACTGGAATCCTCCCATACTAGTCGGAAGTTATTAATTTTTTATGTTATTTCTGCTTTAAACATTGAAATGCGTCTTTCTCGAAACACATTTTTACGGCACTGCGTGAAAGTTTCCCGAAAACAGTTTAACCTTTCTTTTTAAACTCGAGCATATTTTAATTATAAAAACTTATCGGTTTTTTTTAAATACTTTTTATTTAAAAATTAGCAAAAACAACACTGCCAAATTGTCACTTTTCGAAATAAGAAAAAAAAACTTTCATTAAATTTCCTTTAAATTTATTCTAGTTTCATACTTTTATATAATTATATAATTTGATTTTAGATGGGCGCAGTGCTGTTGAAAATATTTTGAAAATAAATTGTAACAACGTTTTTTATAGTATTTATGCTTGCAAATATTTGCAAAATAATGACTCCAGTAACAAAAAGTTACCATTTCACCGAAAACCAATAAGGAAACTCGGCTAAATTTGAAGTATATGAACTAGAACAACCCCTTAAGGGGTAACACCACTTTCAAATTATTCAAAAAGGTGTTTTTAGAATTTATTTTAAAAGCAAATGACAAACATAAATTTAATTTCATAAAAGGACATTATTTATTAAAATACATATATTTAAGTACATTAAATTAATATAATTTTTTTTAACCAAATGGCGCCAAAATGACAATTGAATCTATTTTCTTCGAGGTATGAGCTAAAGAAATATGTAGGAGTATTGTAGACTAATCAAATTTCGCAATTTTGAAACGTTTAATCAACCTGCTCATTTTCGACCTCAATAAATAGATTTAAAAAATATCTTAACTAAAGTATTTCTTCACGCAACCGCTACATATTTCTTTAGATAATTGAAAAATTAATATTTCCTAAAAAGTTTCAAGTTAATCAGTTGAAAATTCCATTTTTCATGCTTCAAGCAAGTTTGAAAGTATCAGTTTCGAGAAAAAGGCGTTTAAAGTTTCAAGTTATGATGGAGTACACCTGGAGCGCTCTGCCTAATTTATAGATTAGGGACAGCGAATTTTTCAATTCTATCAATTGTACATTATTTTTAAAAGTGTAAACAATCATTTTAATGAAAAAAAAATTTATTTTTTAATAATGTCAAAGTGGTGCAACCCCTTATATGTTGATGATTTAACTAGCTAACTGGGAAGTTTTTTTTTGTGATGTAGCCAAAGCCCAAGAAACAACTCTATGACGCATTAGCATTGCTTTTTCTGGAAGGGAATTAGGGTAAGGTGAATTAGGGTAATGGGAATTAGAAAACATGAATATCTTGGAAGACCGAGGCTCGAAGCCTGGAAACATGGCATGGTGATCGTGTCATCCAAGGATCCAACTTCGGCTCCATTAGTAAAACAGAAGCATAAAAGACCTAATTTTAGCCAGACAAGAGGAAATAAATCTTAAACTAAATAACTGATGAAAATCCGCGAATACGTGAATGCTTGCACAATTTAATGTAAATTCGAGTTTACCAAGGATCTGGTAAAGTCAGCTTCATTGATCATAACTGAGTTATTATCGAACACATTAAATGCAATCGTGGGAATTAATTGCTAGTAAAAACTAATCATTTTTAAATATCACAATAGTAATATAAATGCGACAATGAGTTTGTCTGCTTGTTACGTCGTCACCACTAAACTTCCAAGCCGATTTTGATTAAATTTAGCAGATATGTAACTAAAAAGAAAGTAAGTATAAGTCCTGAATTACACGAGAATTACAATTCTTTTCTGTGCAAAAGTAGAAAAACCCTCGGAGTGTTGCTACGAAAGGGGCTTTGACTGACGTTAAAAAACCGGTTCATAAGTGTTTTGCAGGGTTGAAAATTTGTATTCACCGGCTCAAGCAGGTGCGTCGAGCCACAACCCCTACCACACGGAACTGAGAAAAGAACTATATAAGAATAATGTGCTTCTAGGTTAATTATGTACCAGAGTCAATAATTATGTGCTCAATAATATATATATATATATATTTTTTAAAATTTTTTTAGTGGGTGGTGCAGGTCGACGTCGAGACACACCCCCACCACCCAGATTGCACTGAAATAAATTTTTTACCTTCTGAGATTTTAGTGCTAATTATGTGCTCTAAGAATATTCGTAATTCAAATGCATAAAATAAGTTTTAATGTAACAATAATGTGAAGTTGGCACCTCCTCTTTTGAATTTTGAATTTTTTTTGCATTCGTTTGTCCATCGTTAGTTCATGTTTGTCCACCCATTAGTTTTATTTGTTCAAGCTCCATTACAAAATGGCGGACAAAAAAACTTTTTTTTTGCATATTTTTTTACCAGAACTCTAGAACAGAAGGGAGAGTGTTTTCGCGATCTTTCCGAAAGTTAAAAGATACCGAAAGCGTAACTTCAAACAGCACGGAATTGCGAGTTGAAACATTGGAAGATTCTGCCGACGTCGAGCAGCAAATAACACTCTCGTCTGGTAAAACCTCGAACCCGATTCTTGTCGGAAGACGATCAGGAGTGTCTTTAGTTAAAATTTAGTGGATTATTTATCGATGATGATGACGTTCATATCACCATATCCCAGGCTAAGGACCACTGGAAGAATAATACGAGAGAAGTTTTAAATTTTGCTTTTGACTTCTGCAATGCGACATTGTGAAAGGGCATTTCTGGACAGAATTCTGTGGACGGATGAATCGCAGTTCACCGGGGATGGTATCTCATGGCTGGAATCATCGGGGCCCATTTAATAGGACCATACACTTAGCTGCAAATGCTTAATAGCCAAATTTATGGGGAATTTTTGGAGAGTACACTGTCAGATCTACTGGAGGACATCCTTTTGGATAATCTTAGGACAATGTTTTAACATATTGATAGAGGCCCAGCGCGTACTGCCAACATTGTGAAGGTAGTATTAAATGAAAATTTTTTGGACCGCTGGATTGGACGAAGTGCACCGATTACTTGACCTGCTAGATCTCTAGGTCTTACTCCATTCTTTTCATGGAAAACAATGAAGAATAAAGTTTAGTCGAGGCCTATTAAGGATAAACACGATTTAGGTAGCAGAAGTGGGTCTACAGCGACGAAAATACGGGAGGCTGACTACTATACACTTTAAACAGGAAATAAGAAGCACGATCTTAGCATGTCAGGAAAGTGACGGAGGACTTTTCGAACACCTTTTGTAACATAATAACATTAGTTGTAATAATTTTCAAATTCAAAAAAAAACATTTTAGTATGAGTTTAATATCTATTAACTGCAGATTTCTACATCCTTTCTCCATCTGAACATTTGCGCTTTTGCAAAGATGTGCAATTTATTAAATAAAAAGCATTATTAATTACATGTATTTCACAGCAAATTTGAGAAAATGCTGAATTTTAGGGAATCGCAAAGCATTTTCTTCACTTTCGCAAGTGACTGTATCTGCAATAGGAGTTGCTAGATCAACATACTTGACAATTTTGGAAAGGCCATTGCGATAGTTTTTTGGCACACCCTGTATAGTATAGTGTCATCTCTTTCGTTAACTGGCTTTTTCTTCGGACCATTCCTCTTTTCTTAAGAGGAATAATTCCTAGAATTTTCTTCGCTCAAATGAAAGGTTTGTTTTGGTTGTTGGTTATATCAATTTAGAATCTTTCCTAGAAGCACAAACGTTGCAACGTGTTCAGATCACTGAGATGTATTAAAATTCAGTGACTTATAAGCCTCATATGGGTACAATTTTACTTTCAAGGGAAGAAAACCATTTTTAATTTCCAATGCTTACTGTGAATTTGCGAGCAGAACAAAATAACCATATATGTATATACGAAATGACGTATTTAATTTTAATCTTTAATATTGTTGTAAGGAAAATGTAAATATCATTGGAATTACTGATATAAAAGTTACAAAAAAGGTTATTCTAATCTGCGAAATGCTTGTATATTGTAATCTATTTCTATCGCCAGCATTTAATAGGCGACATGACGTTGGCAATTAAAAAAACCATGTTTAAAAAAAGATGCTTACATAGAAAGGGACAACTAGCGAAAAGTGATACCATTTTCTTGCAAAAAAATTCAGAGCAGTATAACATATCTCACTGGTTCAGATGATGGCCAAACTCACACTACTTAATGTAAAGAAAGCTTAAAAGCTTTCGAAGCATTTCGTATTGTTTGTTTAATTTAGAAACTTAAGATGTTTGCAAAAGGTTGTATATCTTAAGATAGTATATAATTGCTTACAAAACTACTTAAATATGACGATTTTTTAAACTTTTGTATCCCTTATTAATTAAAAAACGCAAAAACAAGAAACCGAATACAGCCAAACAAATGCATATACGAATTTAAAAGCTCAAAAGCTCACTTGCCCGCGGGCATAGGTTTGGACATCACTGCTCTAAAAAAAGAGCAGCGACATTCTCCGAATTCTCCGAAATTATCATTAAGAATAATTCTTCGAATTTTCTGCCTTCAAAATGAAGGTTGGATTGGTTTATGGTTATTTGGGGGTGCAGCTCGCGCCATTAAAACGTTTTAAAGTTGAAGAAAATGTAATAAAGTATCGTTTTCAGGAAATTTGTGCATTTACAAAAATCATTCAGTAATTTTGTGATGTCTAATAAATTAATCAGGAATTATTTATTCAACATTATTAATTTAAAAAAAAAACAGTTCCTCAATTGATCTCTTAAGAGCCCAAAATCGATGGATGATTTTTACTAGAAGCACTTAATACGTAGATCGATTTTCTCGAAAGCACACAATTACTGGATTGATTTTGTAGCAGCAGCACAGAGTTTTACTTGAAGCACATAATTCCTGCATCGATTTTTTTGAGAGCACATAATTCCGGGATCATTTTTTTGGAAAGCACATAAGCCTGGGATCGGTTTTTTCGTGAGCACATAATTCTTCGATAATTTTTTTGAGAGCATGAATTCAATTAATGATTTTTGTTAGCAGCACATAATTCCGGGATCGATTTATTGGAAAGCATATAATTCTGGGATCGGTTTTTCAAGAGCACACAATTAATTAAGGGAAACACATTATGTACTTCAAAATAGGTTATTTATTTATCAATAATATTAACATCATATACATATGTCCACACGTTTTTTTCTTGATATTTTTCATATGCCACAGAGTCACAGTCGTTGAACATCGCAATCTTTAGATCACATTCGAATCTTGCACTTTGTAATTTTCAAAAAATAAATTTTTTTATTTTTACATTTTTCGACAGTATGTATATGTATCTAAAAGTATTGTGTACAAATTTCAGAACGATCGGAGTGGTCGAACTATTTCATTTTGTGACTTTTACGTTGCTACCTTTACAACCTGAGCGCGTTCGCCCGACCTGCCTTTAGTCTAATCCGCTCGGCCGCCTTTTGTCTAATTTGCCCTCCCTGCCTTTATTCATTCAAACAGCTGCTTGCTTTTTTTTTAGAATGGATCCATTGCAGGTGAATTTGAAACGTTTGAATAGCTACAGAAACATCACGTTTCTTTCCGACTTTAAACGCGATTTTCTCAAAAGAACGTTTTTTTGGTCGGCGGTGGTGATTTCTCCAGTACCACTGAACCGATCCTTATGAAATTTTAACCACATATTCTACATATGAATAGCTACATCGCATTATATAACCGTATTAAAATTTTAATTTTTACTATTTTTTGCCAAAAACAGTGAAAACATCGTGTTTTCTTTTTCTTTTAAATTTCCGCCATATTATTATTATATATATTTATTGATAAATAAATATTAATATCAGTAGAATGCGCGAGAACCAAAGTCATAAAATTTAAATATTTTTGATTTTTTCGTTTTCGATGAGGCGTTATCGAGATATCTACGCCTCCAGCGACATATCTACTTTTCGAGCAATTACTTTACCTGTTATTTTTGTGTTTAAAAAAAATTGTTTTATGTATTTCGAGAGTCTATTTATTAAGCACAATCAATTTTATATCTGTCTATAATAATAAATTCTTAAAAAAATTTACAAAAATAGCCCTTTTTTGAGCACCCTTAAAAGTAAATTAACATATTTGGTATCATTCGAGATTGCTTCAAGATGGTCGATGGTAGGAAACTTTATTACTGTTACATTAAAACTTATTTTATGCATTTGAATTACGGATATTCTTAAAGCACATAATTAGCACATAATTTTTATTCGCTTAAAAATTGTTCTAATTCAGTTTTAAGGGCGCGTGGGGTGTAGCTCGACGTCGAGCTGCACCCCCCGTTGGCCGAATTTTAAAAAAGTCACGTATCTTTGTCAATTTCAAAGTTAGAGCAATATATTTAAGATATTCTTAGAGCACATAATTAGCACTAAATTTTCAAAAGGTAATAAACTTATTTCAGTGCAATCTGGGTGGTGGGGGGTGTGCCTCAACGTCGACCTGCACCCCCCACTAAAAAACTTTAAAAAAATATATATATATTATCGAGCACGTAATTATTGACTCTGGTACATAATAAGCACATTATTCTTATATAGTTCTTTTCTCATTTCCGTGTGGTGGGGGGTGTGGCTCGACACACCTGGCTCAAGCAATACTAAATTAACCTGACACCAAAAATTTGTCGAACTGTGATGAGGAAGTTACGAAAATGGACAACGCTACGATTAGTGATTGACACTCACAGATGACCCTCTTGCTGCACTTCTCTCACCAGAAAAAACAGGTATTCGTCACTCATAGGGTAAAATCCCTCTCGTGTAATTCAGAACTAACTTGTTCATGCTTCGAGGACTCCATACTTATATAGTGCCGGGGAGCACTGAATTCTTTAATTTTCAGTGTTGCTCTTGTAAGATAGTTTAGGATTTCGCTGTTGCTGAGTAATGGCGACTTTTCTGCCACAATTTGGATAAGTAGGGGGGCAGTGTTATTCGAGCCGAGGCATAAAAGTCGCCACTACCCAACAGCAGCAAAATCCAAAACCTTACAACAGCAAAACTGAAAATTAAGGAATCTGTCTTGACAGACAGACGGATATAACAAAACATTAACGACTTTCAAACTTTTTGCTTTACTTGTGCTTGCATCTTGCCAAATTTCATGAAAGTACTCTATGGGTTTTGATTTATGTGCGAGTATCAAAAGATGCGACAAAATGGGCGTATTTCGCGGCATAAATGGTCATATGTTTAGATTTCGACTTAGAAGCTTGATTTTTTATGTACCTCAACTTAGCAAAACACATTTCTCGAATCAAAAATCTAACACTCTCATAAGTTGCTAATTAGTTGCCGGGAAAAAAATTATTGCTCTTTAGTTTTTTTTTCAAAAATGAGGTGTTCTGCTAACTTCAGCTGAAGTTAGCAGAACACCTTCATGAAAAATGAATTTACAGAATCGGGACGAAGTCTAAATCATTCAGTGAATTTGTTGCTAATTAGTTGCTGGGAAAGAAATTATTTCTCTTAAGTTTTTTTTTTCAAAAATGGGGTGTTCTGCTAAGTTCAGCTGAAGTTAGCAGAACACCTCCATGAAAAATGAATTTACAGAATCGGGACGAAGTCAGTGAATTTTTCATGAAGGTGTTCTGCTAACTTCAGCTGAACTTAGCAGAACATCCCATTTTTTTTTTTAATAAAAAGCAACAAATTATTTTTTTCTACAACTAATTAGCAACTATTTAGCAACAAATTATGAGAGTGTTAGATTTTTGATTCGAGAAATGTGTTTTGCTAAGTTGAGGTACATTGATTTTTTGCAGCTCGAACGGACCGTTGACCTTAGTATTTGTTATTAATTTCAACTCGATACCTCTATGCGTTCCTGAGGGTCTTGACAGACAGACTGATAGCTAGCCAGCATACAGACAATGGTAACCTCGATGCACCGAGACTGTACAATGGTTACATATTAAACACCTTTTTACGAAATATTGTACAAGCCGCCGTTATGACGGGAATAGCTAAGGAGAGTGTTTTAATTCCACGCAATCCGATATTACCGACGGATTTGCGATTCCAGTTCAAAAGCTTACAGTTCCCTTTGCAAATAGAATTTGCCATGAACGTTAACTCTACTCAATAACAAACACTCAAAATGACAGGTGTACATTTAGAAAAAGCCCCTGATGTCTAACTATAGACAGAGTGTTTGCTAGCTCATTTTGAATAAAGTTTTATCGTTAGATGAATCTTTTTCACCTGCTTTTTTCTTTTTAGTATTTTGCTAGAAATATAATGAGAAACACCTACAATAGTTATACATATACAGATTAAATGGTCTTCTATAAAGTTAGTTTTTGGGATAATATATTGCCCTGTTCATCTTTTAATTGTATAAATAAAATTTAAAAATTAATACTTTCCTCTGCAAGATACTTAGCCGAACGAGGGCTGTGATATATTCTTGTACGTTCATTTATTTCCATTGCTTGTGCATTGCTTGGTATTGAATATTCACATATGGTCCAAGTTTCGTAGACTCGTGAAGCGGACAACTAACAATTTGGAAGAGTTAAGTATGACGTAAGTATTTTAAAGGCAATCAATCAGCTTAAGAAACATATAAAAATAAGTGAAATCGTGATTCTTATAGGAATTTACAGTCGTGGTATGAATTCGAAATTGGAATTTTTTACACGCAAAAAAATCAAAAGAAAAAACCCAAAGCTTCAAAAATAAATAATAAATGTGTATTACACGCTTGCAAAGTTTGGTAATTATGCATAAGTGAGGCTCCATACGGTTTTCATAAAAAAAATTGTTTGACCATTGGTACATGTTGAGGATGCTGAAAATAGATAATTGAGATCGGGGGATGATAGAAAACTTGATTCGAAATATTTTATTATGTGATTATAATGAATTTTTCAGCTTAATAGTACATAGTTTAAAACTTAATAGAAACACGTGCATTACACTATTTGTCATTGTTACTTTTTCCGGTAATATGGGGGGGGGGGAGTTATTAAAGCAACTAAAAGTCTGATTAATACACCTCTTTCTTCCAGAAAGGCTAAAAAAACACTCACCGCACTCATAGGCACGCTAACGGCACTCATAGGCGTGTCAATAGACAGTCTCCGCGGGGGGGCCCCGCGATTTCATCGGAAAAAGGAACAATGAGAAATAGCCTAATGAACGTGTTTCTATAAATTTTCAACATGAAAAAACTATGTAAAGCTATGCTTTCCGCACACATAAAAAATATTTTGAATCAAGTTTTCTATCCTCCCCCGATCTCAATTATCTATTTTCAGCATCCTCAACATGTACCAATGGTCAACAAATTTTTTTTTTGTGAAATTGGGGTGGAGCCCCACTGATGCATAATTACCCAAAGTTTCAAAATGCAATCTGGATCCGCATAGAGCACAGTGCGTAGTCGACGTCTGGCTTGTGTAATTATTATGTATGGGAATATAAACTTAAGTTTAAATTCTCTATCTCCGAAACGAATGACACTTGACAAACATTTACTATACATTTTAAGTTATTTTCTGAGCTATCGAAATAGATACTACGACTGCAAAGAGCATACAATTTTCTATAAGAATCACTATTTCACTTATTTTTGTAAAACTTTCTTAATCTGATTAAATAGCTGCGAAATAGGTCATACCTAGCGCTTAGTCAAGTTTTCATAAACTCATAAGTCTGTAATTAGACTTAGCACAGGATAAAAATTATGCATACTGGTTAGGAACTTATAGAGGTGTATTGTAACTAAATATCAACGATTTTAAAAACTAAAATTTTTTTGTTTGTCCGCTTTACGTGAAATGCCTTTTGGGCACAATTTATTTAGGGTAAAAAAGGAATTTCTGTTTTAAATAAAAGTTATAGTTAAAAATTATTAAAAGAGAACGCTCGAACCGAAAGCAAAGTAAACAAATAAGAGGCTTCCGCTGTGATAGTGATAATCGTTGCCGGTAACGTAGGCGGAGTTGTGCATGTCACGGAGTTGTGTATGTCACAGAGTTGTTCTTGTTACAGAGCTGTGCATTAAGCGATTAATAACATTATTGGTCAATCGGTGGAGTAAGTGATAACATGGTGGTCTTTCATCCCGCCTTAGGTTTGGGCCTCACTGGCGGAGATGCTTTATTGTTTTCTGTTGAAAACAGATTTCGATAAAAGGCCATTGAAGTTCCAAATGTTTCTGGTTTGGAATCCTTCTTAAAGTGAAGGTCTTAGAATGGAATAGCTTATTATATCGGATTTTCGCTGTTGACAGTTACCACTTTTATAATTGGACGGCAGATCTAGAGTAAAATAGTACCGCGGAAAATACAATTAGTTGAGGAACATTATGTTACAACTTATTGGAAGTAGTATAGTAATTTTTCGTTACTTTAAGATTCGCAAAAAGATTTATTTATTCCGATAGCAAAAAATATTTTCTTATAGTTTGATTCGTTTACTTAGCAGCTTTGTTACCATTTATTCTGGAAAGGTTAGTTTGTTAAAGATCTGTGTAGATACTCATTATGGAATACTTAGCATTTAAAAGGGCTTAAATTATCCAACACTCACAATTTCCAATAAATAATATTTAGCCTACTCTTCGTTAACTTTGGGTCTACTACGATATGTCGCCTTTAAAATTGTCGTCTAGCAAAATATCGCAGATATAACTATAAGACCGCTTTTCAGAATATCATATTTTAAAATGTCGCTTTCGAAATGCCGAAAACAATTGAAGAAATGGTTCTTAGTTGCAACGCGTGCTGTTTTCGGCATGTATCAAGCACTGCTTATGTAACAAATGTTATCATCGTGGTCTTTATCCTTTAGTACTTTACAACACTTGCGCTGCAACTAGCAACCTTCTTTTATTGGCGGTATTTACTAGGGATGCATCCGATACCGATACCGATATATCGGCGATACTTCGGCGATATCGGTATCGGCGATATTTTTATGGCAGATTCAACGATACTTTTCAAATTTCGCGCTTTAAAAATGTAATGTAAACGCGCGTGTTGTCCCATCTATTTCGTTGCAAACGAGGCACGAACTAACTATGCTCGGGGAAACCCCGCTCTTTATTCAGTGTTTTGTTTCGCCCGCCCGCTTTGGCCTCGCACTCGCACATCTATCCCATTTCGCTAGGTTGAATGTTGTTGCGCGTAGTATTTTTCCATGCAAATAAGATTAAGAATTACATATCGTAATTGTTTGTGTATTGTATATCATTTATAACTAGTCGTTTGAGTCAAATAAAATAAATAGTAGTCATGTCAACTTCAGAACACAAAAGTGCTATATGGAATCACTTTGAAATTTCGACAATTGATAATTCCAAAGCAATATGTTTGTATTGTAAAGAAAATGTGTCCCGTGGCAGTTATAACACATCAAACTTGTGGATCCACATGAAGAGGCACCATCCGAGTGAATTGCACACCGCTTCAACGTCGAAAACAACTATCCAGAAAACAAAGTGTGACGACGACAACGGCCTACAACGTAAGAAACAAGCCTCTGGAGGAGATTATCGATAAGAAATCTCTTTATAGTGACAACGATATTCCTTGAGGTTATGCCATTCGATGGAGCTCAGCATTCAGGTATTAACATAGCAAGTAATCTTAATAAGGCTGTTCATGATTGGAGTATACAAGACCGAGTTCGAGCAGTAGTTACCGACAACGCTGCAAATATGGGTGTCGCTATTAGAGAGATTCAAAAAACCTGCGATGTTGTACCTATCAAATGTTTGGCTCACTCATTGCAACTGGTAATCAAAGCCAGCCTCTTTAAAGATGGTAAAGTGAATGAAATGATAACTAAAGCAAGGTCTATCATTGGACATTTCAGTCATTCCACAAGCAGCAGTAAGATTTTAACAGAAATGCAGGATGCTCATAATATTCCCAATCATGTCCTTATACAGGACATATCTACACGCTGGGACTCGACACTAGAGGCATTAAGGCGTTTACTGGAACAACGAGTTGCAATACAAGCTTGTCTGCCTCGTATTAAATGCAAAGTAGAACTTACGACTGAAAAATGGGTAATGATGGAAGAGGTGGTGAACATTTTGCGATACTTTGCAGAGGCTACTAAGTCAATTAGCAAAGCCACTGCTACGTTATCTGATGCCATTCCGTTAATAAACAGTCTTCGAAAAGTATTAAAAAACATAGAATGTCAGTCGACAGAAAGGGAGAATTCATCGCAATCCCAAAAATTAGCGGCTGACTTGGTATTGGCTCTTAATGAAAAATTTGATGATTTGGAAAATGAAGAAACATATTGTCTAGCCACAATGCTTGATCCTCGTTACAAAGCACGAATATTTCAATCACAGTCTGCCATTACTATGACAAAAAAGCGTCTTATTCAGTTACTTGATCTTAATGTTGCACTGCATTCCGAAACTATTTCAGACACAGTCACACCTACATCTAGTACTGTAACTGTAAGTTGTACGATGCCTACAAGTTGCGGACTTTGGAGCGTTTGAGAAAATATTATTAGAGAGTCCGAGGAAGATGTAATTCTCTCAAAGAAGAAGTCGAGAGATACCTAAGGTCTCCTAATATATCGAGAGACGCAGATCCGTTCGTTTTCTGGCGCCATGACGTCTTATACCCAAACTTGAAAAAAATGGCGCAGAAGTACTTTAGTTTCCAAATGAGTTCTGTCGCATCTGAGAGACTATTTTCCACCGCAGGTCTTATTCAAACAGACTTGCGAAATCGCCTTTGCCCGCAAAACTTAAGAATACTTTGTTTTTTAAATAAAAATCTTATAAATGTTAATTTTGATTTCTAAAACTATTAATTAATTGTGTTTTATTTATTCTACCTTCCTTTTTGAATTCAATAAGCGTATCGGTATCAGTATCGCCGATATTTTTATAAGAGTATCGGTATCGGTATCGTATCGGCAAAAAGGCGTAACGAGGCATCCCTAGTATTTACAAAAATTAATAATTTGGATTAGTGTTTAATGATGAAAAAGTTGGAAGAAATGGAAAGAGACAGAAGCAGTATTAGAAAACAAAATAATAAGAATTGTGTAGGTTAAAAAAGTTTGAAAACTGCGACCTGTACGCATTCAATGAATGAGCTAATGCATAAGCATAAGCTTAAAAATTTTCATGAATATTATTAATAAGATTTTGATTTAAAGCTTTAAATAATTAACAAGATTTTCAATTTGCAAAACTAGAAGTACATCTAGGACTATATTTTGGGGACATTTCACACGAAAATCGGTCCGTTTATGGCCGACGTTTCCCACTGGCGAATTTATAATTCTCGATTAAAAATTTGGCGAAATTTTTCAGATTGTTATTGGCGGAAAAAAGCGAAATTTTTAGGTATTCCCAAAATTTGTAAGTGAGATTTAATAGTGTTTAACTAGTCCGAGATTCAATCTTTGTAGATATTTATTGTTCATTTGTTAAAGAAATGGTTTTCTTAACTCCAACAATAATTTTTTAAATAAAATGCCCGAAACAATGCAACTACCATAGTGCCACAAAACTATATAGTTAAAATATTCCTTCGAATTACACTTCCCAACTTTTCTGGAGCATGTTTAAAGTTATAAAACATTTACGAAAATACTTATGTTGCAACATGCTGTCATTTTTCGTTTTTTATTGAAATTAAGCACCGAAAATTGGGATATTTTGAATGTATTTGCAATGTGGGAGGTATTTGTCCTTTTTTCTATGATTGCTTTGCCCGCCATAACAAATACCGCCAAACTGGCTAGCAATTCTCTACGTTGCATAATAACATGCAAAGCTCGATGTTTACCGTTTTTTGTGAAAAAGAGTAATTACATTTTTATTATCTACCTGAAAAAGAAATGATGGTGTCACTACGTAGGTATCTTTAGATTTGATTTAGTTTTTTCTCAACTTATATGTAAGTAACTCGTAAATATTTACTGAAGAATACACTTAGGTATGACGGAATAAAAATTAGTATAAGTGTTGAATACTGTAAATGAGAATTTATAGTGGATAGAGTTAAAACTGTGAGATATCAGGCCGATAAAATATAAATTAATCTTTATTCGACATCAAATAATAAATAAAACAGAAATAGATACAAAAAAAATAGATCCTTAATTAAAGATCGGGTTTTTGCCGAATCGGGGGATAGAGTGAGCTTTTCTAATCTTTAAAAAAAACCCACGGGATTTATCTGCCAAACGATCGTATTATAAAATTCGTTCTATATCTACCAATTTTTTGTTGAACTCAAATTTTGTATGTTCATCTTAATGCCATGATACCAACCAAAGTTAAGAATGAAAGTATTTAGAAATAAAGCGGAATAAGAATCAATTAAAATAAAACGAAATCAGGTGCTTTAAAGTTAGCACATGATGTTAAGAGGAAGTCTATTGTTTGTGTAATTGATTACCATTTTCTGATTGATTTTATTAAGTCAATAAAAGTCAAAATTAATAATACTTATTATTTGTAGCGGAAATTTGGCAATATCGAATTAAAAAGAAACGTTCAATATGCTTCTGCTAAAATTACGAAGAGTCTAAAAATTAAGTTCAGTTCCATTAAAAACAAAAACAAAAAATTACACACGTGATCGAATTACATGGACGTAAAAGAGTAGTTCATAGTGTAAAATTCCACTTCTTTTATTTATTTTCTACTGCGAATTAAAAGGCAACACAGCTGAGTCAGCAGGGTTGCAAGAGCTTAAGAACTAACACCAAAAAAGTGGTGCAAAAAATTCTCAAATTATTGAAATCATAAAGGAAAAAAAAACCCAAAAATTGGCTTGCTGTCTTGCATGGCAACTTTATTCCATTCACAAGCAATTAGGTGCGCTATTTTCGATATCAAATTATTAGGTACATACAGTCGACAGCGCGAGAGATAAGCAATGATAACGACGTTTACGAGGTCGCCCATTTTTATTTATTTAGAGATACAAGGCAAAAGAGTGCAAATAATATCTTTATACCAATTCCTCAGCAATGATGATTAAGAATTTTCCACTTCTCGTATTGATCGCTGATATCAAGTACAAGCACTCCGTTTTGTTCTTGCAGCCTTTTTCAGATAAAACGAAATACTTTTCTCAAATTATATTTAAATACACTGAAAATTCACTTCACACAATTTTCGATTACTCTTTGTGCATACAGTGTAGGAACGACTGTAAAACTCACACAACCACACTTGACACTGTGTTCTTTCCAGATCTTGAATGATCCCTAGGATAAGTAAGTGCTAATTTTCCTAGTGTGCGAATTAATAGTCTTTCCTGAATAATTGATCAGTGATCAGTTAGTAGAAGGTAAGAATGAGTAGGGGAAGAGGAACACGTTTTCACCAAGAAGATCGCAGCATTGTCCAAACGCGTAAAATCAATTGTCAGTCGACTCACTCATTGACAACTGATCGCACACACTGAAATACGCTAGCTTATTGCACAAATATGACACAAATGACACTTGTTACGTAAGCATAAATATTTTTTATTTACTTTTCATTTAGCTAGAGCATTTATCGGCGGTCACACACATGTGTTTATCTAAATTATAAACGAGCCGAGCGAATCTATTCGAATATACGAAACATGAACACATTCGCAGCTTTTTTCAAGCAATTCGCGATTTAGTATTAATTTTAGTTTGGATGGAGGAAACTACGCACATACAAAGCACGAGGTTAGCACTGCACTTAATTGCCTGTTAAAAAGATTCTACAATAATTTAGCTGCCATTTCAGATAACGTCTCGATACACGATCACTTTCAGCTACTGAAAAATGTAAATATTTCGTGGCGCGACCTCGTGGTTAAATCAAGAAATCTCCAAGTACAGAACAACCTGCTCGCTAGCCGGATGTGGGCACACAACTAAATGGGAATCACACGCTTTACGGATTATCTTCGCACTTGCCCCAATCTCGTTCTCCGAGAGTCGCATTCAGTCATACACATTATTCGCGCGCCACCCCGTACAAATCTCAACACAGTTCCCCACACAACTAAGCAAAATCGTAAATCTGTCAAACTTAAAGCTCCAAAAGCAAGAACCAGTGCCAACCGGGCAACCAGAAAGTGAAGGCCACAGCAAAGAACCAGTGGGGACTTGGGGAATACGTTTGCAAACTTTGTGGTAAACTTTCCAGTGTTGGGAAGGTTCATTTCAAGAAAATCCCGCAAGCTCTTTTCACCGTATGTCAAATTTAAAATTTTTATGAAATAGTTTTATTAAAATTTAGCTTAAATTGGTAAGTAGGATGCGCGGTGAAGACCATAGGCGTGAAAAGGAATTTTGAAGGTGCTTTCTTAATTAAAAATATTTCGTCTTACGATTTGAAGAAGGACGATTACCAACAAATAAAAACATTATTTTCACTTATGGATATTCGTTACGATAGCAACGCAAATAAAAATAATTTGAAATTTCTTTGAACTCTTGTGAATTTAAGTGGTTACGTGCTTTATTGTATTCGCAAAATTCACGAAGTTAAGCGGAAAATAGACCTAACGAATGGACCGATTTAGTTCAAATTTGTACCAGAGCTTACTTATACTAGATTCTTTCGACCCACCTTTTTTGAATTTTAACGTGTTTTTTGTAATGAATAAATAGTCTTAATTGACGTATTCGATATTTCTTGGTAGGATTCCATTTTTACATTTCAGACAGAGTGGGTAAAGAGTTAAGGAAATTAAACATTATTCCAGCACACTATTGCAATCAGAATCTCGGTAAGTATTTAAAACCAACAGCATAAAAGCAAATTTTCTGTAAAACAAAATTCTATGTCCGAAGATTTCAAAGGTATTCAATTTGTTCTCGTTAGAATCGACAGAGCTTTTAAAGTTTTCAAAAAACTTGACAAATATGAGTAGATGCTACAAAGGACAATAATAAAAATAACCGATTTTTGGATGCTCGGGGGAACGGGGAACGCATGTAGCCCAGAAAAAATGATTGATTGCAGTCAAAAAACATAAAATATGACCTTTGAATACTTCAAAGTACTGGGGAAATGCCAATTTCACACCTAACACCCAAAACCGTTTACATATATTATATTATCCTTTTTTTTACATATGATGTTGCCAAAGCTCAGGGGATGCCCTATGATGCTAAAGCACAGCCTTGGCAGGCAAGGAATTAAGGTTGAGGGAAATGGGTTAGGAGGTTGAGTGATGGAGGTGTCGATGTATGCCCCGTTTGAAAGATTCTGCTAAGACAAGATTCCCGAGATTTGACGGTACGTCCAAATTTTACCCGGAGAGTATAGGGGTGGGAGCGACTTGTAGATCTTGTATCGCGCGTTGTAATGAGTCTACAAGGAATCAGGCTAGCAATTTCGTTAGAACAATGGCCATGGAAATAGCGATAAAAAAGTGAGAGACAACCGACGTTCCGTCGACGCTCCAGAGAGTCAAGGCCCTCAGAGATTGAGGAATCGCCAATAAGTTTAACAGCCTTACGCTGAAATTTGTCTAACGCGGACAATGCGGTGTGTCCTGCCCCTGCCCAAATATGGGAATTATATTCTAGTCTAGGCCTAATGTGGGACTTATAGATCAACGCTAAGTCGGGTGGGGTGAAATATTTCTTACATCTCTGTAGAAAACCCAAACATTTCATCGCACTTTTAGCGATTGCAAATATATGATCAGTCCAGCTAAGATAGCTGGATATCTCAATACCCAAGATCTTTAGGGAGGGTGAATTGGTTGGGGTTGAACTGGGCGTTTTTTAAGGGACATTAAACAGCATTGAGTTTTGGATGCATTAAACGTAACACGATTTGCTCTGCCCCAAGCGAGGACCATAGAAATGTCGTTGTTTTATGATCTAAACATGCGTTCCCGGTTGACTTCTGTAGCATTTCCACGTGAACTCATTACAGAATCAAATGAGTGCGCGAAATAAAGAGTGCTGTCGTCGGCAAAACTATGAATAGGATTGAGAGTAAGGGATGCGAGATCATTAATAAAAAGAAGAAATAAGATTGGTGAAAGAACTGAACCCTGAGGTACACCGGCATTTATTTCGTAGGATGCAGATGTAACGCCGTCAATTACTACACGGATTGATCGGCCTGACAAAAAGCTCTCTATCCATTTAACGAGGGTAGGGTGCAGACCAAATGTTTGAAGTTTGGCTAAAAGAGCAGCATGCCAGACTCTATCAAAAGCCTTTGAAATACTAAGAGCGACGATTTCGGACTCACCGAAATTATGGAGACAATGATTCCAACGGTCCGTTAGAGCCGTTAGTAATTCTCCGGTTGAGCGGCCAGCGCGGAAACCGTACTGGCAATCGTTCATAAGATGGTTGTTTTCTAGATATTTCAACAACTGAGAGTTGATGAGT
Source organism: Leptarthrus brevirostris (assembly GCA_964036015.1). Lineage (NCBI taxonomy): Eukaryota > Metazoa > Arthropoda > Insecta > Diptera > Asilidae > Leptarthrus > Leptarthrus brevirostris. The sequence continues at coordinate 110,353,670 of OZ038371.1, forward strand.
GATTCAAAAACTTTGGATATGATCGAGGTTAGTGCAATTGGTCTGTAGTTAGAGGGATCGCATGCGTCTCCTTTTTTAAGTATCGGCTGGACATGAGCAAGTTTCCATACTCTTGGAAATATTCCTGTTGAATATGACAGGTGAAAAAGTTTGCGCAGAGGTTTAGCTAAAGCAGAGGTGCAGCATTTTGAAACAAGGGGCGAGAAACCAAACCATCAGGCCCAGTAGCTTTGTACACGTCGAGTTTCGAAAGTACTCTAAAAACTTCCTGAGTGCGAAAGTGTAGCGGCTTTTGCCTACTAGTGCACTGTGGTGGAGATGGAAGTGGCTACGATCGTGGCAAGTACGAGTTAGCAGCAAACAGGTTAGCCTTGTCCAATGAGTCAGTAAAAACATTCCCATTATAAATGAGTGGTGGTGTTGACGAACAAGTGAAATTGTTCTTTACGGTTTTTACTAGAGACCAGAAGCTATTACTACCCTTTTGAGTAGAAAATACCTTCCGTCTGACGCTCTGGTCGAAATTGAACTTAGCCCGGCTAATTGCTGAATTGCAAATATTCCGCGCATCTCTATAGATACGTCTCAATTCCTCTGAAGAGCACAATTTATATGCCTGGAAGCCTGCTTCCTTCTTTTTAATGGCTGCGAAACAGTCATTATTGAACCAATTGGTGTTAGTTGGTTTGATGTTCTTGAAGCTATGAGGAATAAAGCGATGCATTCCAAACCATATGATGTTCAAGATATAATCGGTGCTTCTGTTAACGTCCTTCATAGAAAAGCAATCAGACCAATCCAGCTCTCTGAGATATTTATTAAGTCCCGCCCAATCAGCATTTGTATAATGCCACTAATCTTTTGGTGGAGTTTAGGTTAGTGGTTGTCAGAGAGGAGATGGAGAATTGGGCGGAGATTAGACAATGGTCCGAATTACCCAAGGGAGACGTCACCGATAAAAAAAAATTAATATATATATATATATACATATATATATATATATATATATATATATATATATATATATATATATATATATATATATATATATATATATTTATACAGTGAGCCAAAAAACTGTTCACGAAAAATCCCTGAAAGCAGTAAAACACTTCAATTTCTGTTATCTAAACACAGCAAAAACAGTTGCGCAGTTTCCTTCTCGTTAACATCGTTCAAAGAATTTTAAGAAATTTAGTTTGCAGAGTAAGTGAACAGTTTTTTGGTTGCCAACATTCGTTGTTGTTTTTGAACAAAAAAAATTGGTTAAGATTAAGAGATAACAATATTTTTTACTGAAATATTAACACAGGTACGTAATAATTTTAAGGCATAGATCATTTGGTTAAAATAGGTATTTTTAATAAAATTTTCAGCCATGGGTAGGAAGATAGCGGAAACTCTAAGAGCGTCCGTTGCAAACGACATTGAAAATGGAGTTTCTGTTCGGAAAATTGCAAAAAAGTTTCATGTCTCCCTGGGATTTATTTCTAAAGTAAAAAAAGAGCATCAAATTCTGATTGGAAAAAATAAAGGTGGACGACCTTCTAAGTTAAGTTCAGGTACAAAAAAGGAAAATTCGGAGACTTATTGCGAGTGGTACAGCTGATAATGCCAAACAGGTAAATTAAATTATCAAAAATGACCTAGGCATCACCGTGACTAATGAGATTGTACGAAATTGCTTAAAAAAGTTCGGCATGAGAGCCAAAAAGAAAATAAAGAAGCCATTGCTTTCTAAAAAAACACCGTAAGGCACGGTTGGAGTTTGCACGGAACTTTAAAAATTGGAGTACCGAGGAATGGAAAATAATTGTATGGTCTGACGAATCAAAAATCAATCGTTTAGGATTCGATGGACGTATTTGGACTTGGGTAGAGCCAGGAAAAAGTTTAAAATTTGGAGGCGGTTCCCTAATGGTGTGGGGATGTTTTAAAGGCAACAAAATCGGAAAAGTGCGAAGGATAAATGGAATAATGCGAGCAACGGACTATATAGAAATCCTACGAGACTCTTTAGTACCTAGTTGTGAAAAATTTGGATGTATGCCTGAGGACATTATATTTATGCACGATAATGACCCTAAGCACACTGCGAAGGTCACAAAAAACTGACTTAGTGAAAATGGGATTCAAACACTTGATTGGCCGGCACAATCAGCTGATTTGAATCCCATCGAACATCTATGGGCTGTAGTAAAAAAGAGGATTATAATGCGAAAAGAAGTTCCGAAATCCACTGATGAGCTGTGGGAGTGTGTTAAGCAAGAATGGGACCAAATAACTGAAAACACTTTAAGTAATTTAATTCAAAGTTTCCCAAAACGTATGTCAGCAGTGTTGAAATCAAAAGGCGGTCATACAAAATATTAACGAACTATGTTTTGCATTTTTCTATGCTTATTATTGTATTTAGTGCTCAAGCCAAAAAAGCATTCACGTAGCTTAAATCCTTTTTTTATTTTTATATTTTTATTTTGGAAAGCTTTATGTTGAATTATTCTCTGAAATGGAAATCCCGTTCCTATTTTTTAAAATTCTGAAATAAAATTCTAACAAAAACTTATATTTTTATTCTTTTTTAAATACTTTCCCTTTTCTTATTATTTTGTGAGCAGTTTTTTGGGTCACTGTATATATATATATATATATATATATATATATTTATGTATATAAACATAAAATAATCATTTCATCATAGACACGTAAATACTGTACTCGATACAAATCAAATTCTAAAGTATCTATCAATGAATTATTGCAAAGTAAGATTCAAGAATAGTATATTTAAATTTAGTTTAACCAGATCAGCCAAACTGGTTACTTGTAAAAGTCTATTAAAAAATAGAGTATGTATTTAAATAGACAAAATAAAATTGGCTATTTCAATAATTCAAGTATAATGTATTTAATTCTTATCATAGATATAAAGAGGCGCTACATTTAAGGTTATATAACAAACAAACTTTCATGTGCTTAATTATTGTTCAGCGCGATTTTCCTTACACAGTGAAGGGGTTGCCATTTATATTAAATAAGTGATTAGTGATTCGACAAAAAACTATCCGTTAATAACTGAATACACAATTATTAAATCGTGTTATTACACGATTTAATAATTGTGTATTCATGAAAAACTTGCGAACAATTTAAAGACCGGTTATAACGCGCTTTCATTAGTTGGAGTTGCTAATGAATGTTTCTATCATTTGAATTCCGACTTACCTACATACATATAAACAGACTGAAATTTGTAAAAAAAACTTTTAATCAAATTCTTGTTTATAAATTAAATTTCTGGTTTATAAATAAAATTACTATATTACCTTCTTTTGACGTTTGCTATTTCGGGTTCCAAAACTAAGTTTTAGACGAGATGTTCAAAAGGCAATATTCGTTAAAAAAAGTCTCGAAATTACTTATGTATCAATTGTTTGAATATGTGAATTAAGGCTGTGTGTATATCCATTGAAATCTCTTTTTCGAAAATTGTCATGATTATTGTGTTAATTGAATAAAACCTCTTTATAGCAATAAAGTTTTAATTCACATTAATTTAATATGAAGCTGTATGGTTTGGCATGATTAGAAGCAAGATACAATTAGGGATATGCTTTCTGATTGTATGCGTACAATAGAAGCTTCGTAAAAAAGGTCACATTAGTATACTACTTGCAGCCCTGTCAGTCTAAAATTAATCGAATAATTTTGATTTGTACATATACAAGGTGTCTCAAAAGATAGTCTATATATGATTAGCTCACTGCATCAAATCTGAGGGGTGCCGGTGCTATATCTGTCGATGGCCTGACTTTTAGGAATTCGGTCGATGTCAAGCGTTTCTCGGGAGCGGACCTCGGGTTATGTATCCTGGAATTTTACAAAAACGGTGATTCGGCGCCATCGAGTGTTCCCCTCATTTTATAATTATTAAAGATTTTCTTGATAAACGTCTCCCTTTTATTATATCGATACATCAAATGTGAACTTTCTTTTGAGACACTTTGTTTTTGAATTTGTTATAAATTGTTCAGTGAAAAATAAGAATCCAAAACAGGACGTGCTATGCGGTACAGGTAGGCCGCATGCCTTCCGACTCGCAAGGGGAATAACAAGTGAACACTTCAATTGTAGGCGTGCCATAACTGTGAGTACTAAAGAAAGTCCGGCATCACCCTCTCATTGGGGCGGCTGGAAATAGTCATCCCACCAAAAACATTGCATGTAAGAAAGGTTGCCAAGACCCACAAGCTCATACAGCTTTCACTGTTAAAAAGTTATCAGATGTCATGTGCCCCTAACTCTAGAAGGCCTCACCCTACAACCCCTAACTCTAGAAACCCTACACCTTGGTCAAAAGTATGGCTTGGCAGTTTCGCGACCATCGCACAGTCACTCCTATGAACTTATTGTAAGAAATTAAGTCACTGGTCTTTCATGTTGTGTCATCCATTCGATCCATGAAACGGCCAAGCCATACTTTTTGACCACACTGAGAAAACAGTTTAGTTATAATAACTAAGCGCATTTATTTGAAATATTTTTTAAGATATTTGGCCATTATTAATAAATTTAGTAATAAACACCAAACGCATAGTTAAAGTATATAATCATTATCAATCGAGTCAACAAAATAATTTATTTGGGCATATTTAGTTCACATAACGTTCACATACAAACAAACAAACAAACAACTAAAAAGTGAGTAAGCTATGAAGAAAGGAACTGCTGGAGTGCAAGATTACCTTCTTCACTCGACTACACCAGAAGGAAGGGCGGACGGGGGAGTTGTTTTTCTTTAAACTCGTCCTAGTGCCTAATCTATTGCTTCTATGAAAAAATTGTTTTTTTCTACTTGAAGTTAACAAAACAATCTTTCGAAAGAAGTAAAAATAGTCATTCCGTATTTAAGAAACTAACAAGCATTTTTATGCCTAAAAGCGCGAAATTGTACGGAAGGAAAAATTTAAAAAAAAATACAAGCACCAGACCATGGTCGGACCATGATTTACTTCTTGCGTTTTTGATGAAAATTTGGTTTGCGACTAAAATTTCAGGTTTAATAAGAGATTTCTTGTTATTTCGGGTAATAAAATGTACATGTTTTTACTATGTTGGAAAGATACTTTAGTGTACTTTACGTGAATATCAGTAAAGCACAACAGTCAGCTATAGTTGAATATAATCGGTTAATAGCTAAATATAACCCTGATTTATCGCTTTTTGCAAATAATAAGCCAACAAGGAAAAGGGGCAACGATAGAGAGTGGGCTATGAAAAAACGAAAAGCTGACGCACAAGAAATACAGCCCGAAAAAAATAAAAAGAACTAGAGCATCTTGCAAAAAGAAATGAAATGCCACCTAAAGCATTTCATGTAAAGAAGGTTGCCAAGACTCACAAGCTCATACCGCTTTCACTGGTAAAATGTTAAGATTTCATGTGGAGCTAAGCTCCTAACTCTACAAGGTCTAACTCTACCAGCCCTAACTATAGAAACCCTACTTTTTGGTCAAAAAGGTATCTATGGAACAATTCTTTCCGACCACGCCTACATTGAGTTCGCAATAGCGTTCCCTCTACAAAAACAGGTTTAGAATAAACTGGGACCTTTATAAAACTGTCCTAAGTAATATTCTACCTGTTGCAGGTACCCCGTTATCGGAAATAGACAAACCCTAGACAAGGTGGTGGACACCCAAACGCTTGCGTGTAATGCGGTGGCACAGATTTCTTGCCCTGACCGGCCTCTCAGAGGTTAGCCCAGACCTCCGTGGTGGTCGAACAAAATCATGATTTTTAGAAAGGCGTGTCGTAAGCTTTTTAACCAAGCAAAACTAATCAATATTTGGACATCCTATAAGAAATGCCTTAGTAAGTTTAAAAAGTTGATCAAGAAGGCAAAACAATTCTCGTGGGAGTACTTCCGTAACACAATGAGAGCATCTCTGAAGCGAGTGTTTTGCGTAAAATCCTCTCAGCAAATCCCATTATTCTAAGCCTCCTAATCAAACGGGGTGGTAATTGAATTTTATCTAGTTAGTTTATCTAAAAGTAGGTCCGTCGAGACTGCCTTGCATGAACTTACACAGCAGTCGTTAATGTACAATGAATACTCAATTGCAGTCTTACTTGATATCGAAGGTGGTTTGGATAACAATATCGCATAGGCGATAACGACATCCTTGAGGAGGCTAGAGCTTGACGATCTTCTCATCGAACTTATTGACCTTGTGCCCTTATGCTAAAAAGCGGGATCATAAACTCCAATTTGGGAGGATCTAACCTACAAAGAGTCGTTACTAGAGGTAATGCTCAGGGGTGTATCCTATCACCACTCTTGTGGAACCTAACTCTATTCCTAGATCTGGAGCACTGTGGCCAAAAGTTTATCCCCTACGCCGATGATATTGCCCTGATTTGTTCAGGTAAGCACCCTAATGTATTGGCTCATGTGTTAAAATATGCCCTCTAGGTAGGCGGAGTATATGAAGGTATCTTTTCGGAACACCTCGACATTTCATTTGGCTAACCTGACTACTGCAGTGTGTTTCAGGCGGAAATCATGTCTATAAAGTTAGCCGCAGACAGCATTTAACGCTGCCTACAGATAGCATCAGTATCTTCTCAGATATTAAGGCTGCTATTAAATCCCTTACGGGAGTGCATACAATCTCCAAATTGGTTATAGCATGTCGCTCAACTTTAAATGACATGGGTGAGCTCTGAAGAGATTTCACAGGCATCCCTCCGCCTCCCTGCAAATATGGCAGGAGGAACAATCTGCCTTATCAGCGCATAGATATTCATTTCATTCCTAGGGGTTTGAGCATATAGCCTCAACTGTCATATCACAATGGGCCACCCTAACCTAATCTAACCTACGTTACGCCAATTAACTGAGGATCACAAAGATGATAATACACTTGAGTTAAGTATCATCATTAAATCATTTTAATGTCATTGACGTTCTTTTTTGTTCTAAAAATTAAGAGTTTGCCATATTTGGTGGATTTATCCTACGTAAATGTTCTTCCAATAAAGATGACTTGCTAAATGACATTACCGGGCAGGAGAAGAAACTTAATTTTGTTATACGTAAGCAAATCCGGACGATTTTGGGTCCCCCAGGGAATTGTCTTCGAACTTTGTACAACTATGACTTTTAAATTATAAAACAAATTTACAAAATAAATTCAACATGTTTATTTAGCATGAATACCAATATAACCCTACAACAATTTTTTGTTGTAATAGACTTTACGACATGGTGTAGTAGCTAGCTACTCCTAACAACAAATTTTGGCTAATCTTGTTCAACGTTTTGTTTGTACACTCTCTCTAAGAGCTTCTTTAGCTCTTGGAGGTTGAGTATCCTTTTAGATTGTTTGAGAGTCTCATCATGTGATTTAACAGACTTTTCGTAGTTTTTTGGATTTAATAAATACGTCAATACTTCAGAAATTGTACGCCGTTGTTTATATCTCCCTTGTCACAGAAAAGGCCTGGCCTAGTGGGTGAATGTATTTTTCTTTTTTACTTTTCAAGCATCAACTTGAAAGATCCTTTCTGAAGAGGGCTTCAAGACCCATTTTGCCGTAATTATTTCGACTACTTAATCCGGCCCATTCCCCGCCTGTAATATGGATTTCCGAACCAATGTCAATCAGTGCTTTACTCATACAGTTTTTCACAATGCAAACAGTTATTTTACAATTCAATATCAAATTTTAGTTTTCTTGTTCTTCTAGTAAGAATTTTTTGAAATACATATCATTTTTAATGGGCAGGACTTTCAAAGTCTTCACCAGTTTTCTGAGAAACATTTCTTTGCGTTGCTGATCTAAATTAGCTGTGAGGCTGTCATGCTCATCGCTTTTACCACCATCTTCTTCATCTTCTTCTTCTTTCTCATTGCTTCTCAAATCGAAAGGATTTCTTTGTTGGTATCTTAGAACATAAAACTAAACACAAATGGCAGGAGGAAAATCTAACTAATCGCTACAGGGAAAAGAAAAAGAATTATTTATGGAAAAGTTCCGGTACACGATTTTAAGTCGTGCAATAGTGTAAAGTGTCGTCATAGATATAAAATTAACAATTATTTTATGCTTTTTAGCGCTTTTTGTGAAGTCGGTTCAACTTTTTTTAAAAAACTTTTTTATTTTTCACTTTTTGGTGTCTTCTACTCTATACAACGAAGAAAGAACCATCCAAATCGGTCCACGCGTTAAAAAGTTGGGTTTAACCCCCTACCCCACCTCCATTCCACTAACACTTTTTTCTCATGGTATCAATCAAGGAACATACTCTACCGAACAGAAAATGAATCATCGAAATTGGTCCACGCGTTACGAAGTTACTACCCCTCCCTCTCCCCCACCATCACCATAGAATCACATTATTCTCCTATTAGCAATGGGGGATTACACTAAATACCACAGCAAAAGAACCATCCAAATCAGTCCACGCGCTACAAATTTAGGTTCCACCCCCCATTCCCACCAACATGTTTTTTCTCGTGGTATCGCCAAATGAGTATCCATGTTAGCTTACGAAGCGTTCTGCATATCGTACAAATTTGACAAACGAAAAGTCTGTACAATGGTTGTTCCTTGACTAAATTCGTTGAATAGGTTATTACTGGATTCTAGTTGTGGCGCCCATAGACCGTATGCTCTTTCCTTAGCTCCCTCTTTACGGGAAGAGCGTGTGGAGATGTGGAAAGCGTTTTGAAGAAGAATGTAACGAGCATTTTAAATGTAATTTGCTCAGAAGGTTTTCAGAGAGCCTTTAAAAGCCTTAAGAAATGGTGTAAGTGTTGTGTGGACTTAAAAGTGTTATATGTAGAAAAGTAATTCAATAAAATCGTTATTTTTTTATTTAAATATTATTTTGTAGTCCCGAAACTTTTTGAATGAATTGTGTATAGACCGATGCATGAAATGTTTCCGCTACCGAATGGTTGTTAGGAATCGATGAATGATTGATCTTCTTCAACCTAGAGTTACCCTTTGAAAGCCATTTGGACATGCTGGCGTCGAATAGGCTGCGTAACTAGCTCTATATATATATATATATATATATATATATATATATATATATATATATATAGAGCTAGTTACGCAGTTACGCAACACATATCAGAAGCCTTCGTTTCCGAAAGTTGTTATTTCAACGAGCAAAGTGTTTACATCTCTCGAATGCCACTAATTTTGTTGGCGATGAAAAGATTCCGCAGGAGCACAGAAACATTTTCAGGAAGCTCTAAGTCAACAACCATCATCAAGTCGTCAATCTCTTTCTTCATCAAAATGAAGAGAACCAATTCGCGAGACTTAGATATTTAAAATTTTTAGACTATTACCATGCTTGTGTAATGGTGGTGAGGAGGTAAAGCCTTCTGGTCCTTTTGATAGACCTTTTAATAGAACTGAAACCATAACAGATAATGAAAATAGAAGCTCCGCAGATTTCTGGTAGGAGCAGGCAAGGAACTTAATATGGCCTTGATGACAGCCAGAATCAAGACAGCAGGGGGCAGGGCCAAGGTTCTTTGCGAGAACCTTCAAATAAACCTTGAGCAAAACGACTTCTAACATCTTTTCCTACTTAGTGTGTTGAAACTATCAGCGTTGCTACGATCAATGACCGCCCTAACAAGGCTGTCCTTCGCGATGTCGCTAAAAGACTTACCATTACAGGAAAGACGGAAACCTTTGAGTCAGAATGCTTCTTCCTTGAAGAATTGTCTGCACGGGGCTCATTAGTAGGCAGGCCATGCTGGCCTGAAGAGTAATGGAGCGAGCAGAGCTCGCAGAAAGTTTCATACTTAACCTGTTGGCTGGGTCTGCCTTGACGGCGGGTTGCCTGCCATACCTAATGGGCGAGGTAGAGACCTCGGTTTTATTCGAGATTTGTAATTGTCGAGATATATATAATAATCGACTATTTTCGCGACAAGGCGATTGATTGATTGATTAAATTTGGAGGTGCGAGGTTCTCAAGCGCCGCGGCCACTAGGGCCTATTGTGCTAACCCTCTCAACTCCTTATAGTAAGCCGGTCCCTCCGAAGAAGTTCAACAGCTCCCGCAGTTGGCAGTCCTTCAGCCCGCTCGGTACCAGGGTTGGTTTCCCGAATAGGCTAAATCTGCTCCTGGCTACTGCAGGGCATTCACATAGCACATTTAATGGGGTCTCATCCTCCTCCAGACAGAGTCTGCAGGTGGGGTCGATGGCTCTGCCTATCCTCACCAGATGCTTCCTTAGCTGACAGTGGCCGGTAAGTAGGCCTGCCAGGGTTCTAACAGCCGACCTGCTCAGCTTGAGGAGCTCCCTGGATCTACCCGGCGACGGTGAGGGCATAAGGCTTCTTGAGTGAGCGTGCCCCTCAATACTGTTCCAATACAGCCTATGTCCCTCATTTGCGCGGTTTGCTATTAGCCTTTTGGCCGTGCAGAGAGGTATTCCACAGACCGGCTCCGGCCCTATAAAAGGGGTGTTAAACCCCTTCCTAGCAAGTTCGTCTGCTTTCTCATTTCCTGTGTAGCCCTGATGTCCCGGTATCCAGATCAAGCTTACTTGATTAGTTCTACACCGTGCGTCTAGGCTCCTTTGGCATTCCCACACCAGATTTGATCTGGTGGTAGATGAAGCAATTGCTTTGATTGCAGCTTGACTATCCGAGAAAATTGAGATCCTTTTGTTTTTATAGGCTCTTCTTAGGTTCTCGTAGGTGCATGCCAGTATGGCGAAGATCTCAGCCTGGAATACCGTGGTATACATTCCCAGGGCCAGTGATAAACTGAATCGAGGAGAGTCGCTCCAGACCCCTGCCCCAACACCTGATTCAGTCTTGGATCCATCCGTATACCATACTAGCTCCCCTGGACGGACAACTGGAAGCGTCCAGGTCTCACGCTTTTCCACCCGTATTAGGGGTGGTTGAAATGGTGAGAGTCTTGCCGGCATCTGATCAGTTAGCATGGCCAACTCAGGTGTGGCTTCAAGAATCTCCCTTATTGTCGTGTGGCCCTTACCTATGTTTTCCCCAAGGAGACCGGCTCCCTCTAGTTTGTAGGCCGCACACATAGCCAGGCTTTCAACCTCTATATGTAGAGGTTTAATGTTTAGCATGGTTTCGAGTGCAGCCGTCAGCGAGGTGCGCATGGCTCCAGTGATGCATAGGCAGGCCATACGTTGCAGTCTGCTAAGCTTAGTCCTTATCACATTAAGTTTTGCTCTGTGCCACCATGTAATTGCTCCATAAGTTATCATGGGCCTTATTACCGATGTGTAGATCCAGAGCATTGTTCTGGGTTTAAGTCCCCAGGTGGTCCCGCAGGCTCTACGGCATGCCCAAAAGGACTTCCGAGCTTTTTCCACAGTTATATCAAGGTGCAGGTTCCAGTATAACTTGGAATCCAGGATCACCCCTAAGTACTTCACCTGATCCTTGAATGGTAGCGCAGTGCCCAAGAAGGTCGGTTCAGTAAGACTCGTCGTGTTCCTCTTCCTAGTGAACGGAACGACGACTGTTTTGTCAGGGTTGACTTTGAGGTCAACCTCATTGCACCAGGTTGCAACTACATCTAGAGCCCCCTGGAGTTGTGTCGTAATGTTGTTTCCCATATCACTGGATGCCACAACAACAATATCATCTGCATAGCCCTGCGCGAAGAAACCTCGCCCATCAAGGCGTACAAGTAGCTCATCGATCACAAGGCACCATAGGAGGGGTGACAGCACCCCACCCTGCGGACACCCTCTTGTGACGCAGCCCCTTATCGTCCTATCGAGGAGACTCAAGGTAAGATCTCTAGACCTGAGCAGCACATCTATCCATCGACAGAAGGTCGTCCCAAGGCCTCTCCTTCTTAGGGCCCGAGTGATCACATCGAATGATGTGTTATCAAAAGCGCCTTCTATATCCAAGAAGGCTGCAATCGCAGTTCCCTTGCTATAAACCGCTCCCTCCAGCTTGAGTGTTAAGTCATGGAGTGCCGTTGTAGTAGATTTTCCGGTTTGGTAGGCGTGCTGCCGGGCATGAAGTGGTGAGTGTAGAAGATACCTCTCCCTGATCGCCCGATCAGCAACTTTTTCCATCGTCTTTAACATGAACGATGTTAGACTAATAGGCCTGTACGCTTTAGCGAGTGTGTAATCTACACGGCCTTGCTTTGGAATAAAGGCTATTTTCACAGTCCTCCAGATAGATGGTATGTATCCTAGTGCAAAGGACGCCCTGTATATTCTGCACAGCACCGGCGCAAGAACATCACAGCCCTCCTGTAGGAGCACCGGGTACACACCATCCGTACCAGGGGACTTAAATGGTTCAAAGGATGAAATAGCATCCTTGATGGCTTTACATGTAAAAACCGAGCTGGCAACCCTCCAGTCCGCCTTGGTCGCCCTCCTTTCTAGGTGGTCAGTTAGGCTGGGCCTGTCTGCCTCGTTCGGTTCTTCCACCCTTGAACCAGGAAAGTGAGACTGCAGTAGAATCTCTAGTGTTTCTTCCCTGGTTTGGCTGTATGTTCCGTCCGGTTTCTGGAGTGTGCCCAGGTCGCCCGACGTAGTTTTCATAAGGGCTTTATGCAGTCTCGCAGACTCGCGAGCGCCCTCAACGTTTTGGCAGAACTTTTGCCAGCTGCACCTTTTGGATCGGCGCAGTTCTCGGTTGTAGGCAGTTAGGGATTGTCTATATTCTTCCCAGCACCCGCCTCTTTTCGCCCTATTGAACAGCCTCCTGGTAATAGCCCTTAGTCTCGCAAGTTCCCTTGTCCACCAAGGGACGTTCCTGTTCTGGGACCTTACTGACACCGGACAACTTCCCCTGAAGGCCGCCTGTATGGCATCGTTAACGAGGTCTGCCGCAAGTTCGACGTCTTGCGTAGACTTGATCGAGCCCATGAACCCATAAAGTCTACCAACCAGTTCCTCTTTATAGGTAACCCAGTTTGTGTTCCTTGGGTTCAGGTATTCCTTTATTTCATTGACACATTCTCCAACTCTGAATAGAATGTGTTTGTGGTCGGAGCATGATGGCTCGTCAGATACTCTCCAGTCACTAACCAGTTCTGATATGTAGCTACTGGAGAGAGTGATGTCAATTACCTCCCTCCGACGGCCATTGTCAAAGGTAGGGTTAGATCCACGGTTTAGTATAACTAGGTTAGTAGTTAGCAAATAATCAATAAGGTACTCACCTCTTCAGTTAGTTTTTTCTTTATTATATACAATACAGGTCCGCGGCCTGCTGTCCTTGGTATCATAAATGATTCCAAAACCAGCCTGTCGCAGTCCCGAAATCTGCCCGAAACTTACCCAAGGTTCCTGGATGAGGGCCAGATCTACAGCTTGAGTGGCCAGCAGCCTACAGAGAACTGCCGAGGCAGCCCTACTGTGTTGTAGGTTTGCTTGGACCACCTTCATCTGGTTGTTTTGGAGCAACAGTGTCCTCCTCTTTCGCTCCCCCACCGGCCGCCTTAAACAGCACAGAGGTGATGCTAAAGAAGAGTCGCATCTGCCGCTCTTTTAATATCCGCATGGACCCTTCGTCAATGGAGAGTGCCAGCGTCTGTCCGCCTTGTTCCGCTTTACGGCCCAATACTCTCCAAGAGGTTGCTGGAATCGGCTGGTTCTGCTTCTCGAGCTTTCCCAGGACCGCTGCCGGATCCCCGTTGTTCTTGGGTATCCACACTACTACCCTGAACAACTTGGGTAGGTCCTTCTCCTCAATAGCCTTAAGGGAGGCCCCTTCCCAAGGTGTCAGTTTGGGTATCACTCGCACCAACCAGCCTCTGGTGTCCGCCGTAGCACAGGTTAGCCTCAATGTGCCCCCTGTTACTCGGGATCCCCAGAATTGTGGGGCAGTCTCCTCGGCCGTAGTGTCATCTATGGCCTGGTCGAGTGCTTCCCTCAGAGCCTCTATCTGCTCATCCGTTAGCCTGTTCTTTGGATACTCAGCAGGTATCACAACCATAGGTATCCCTGCAAGCAGGTCCCTGTAGAGTGGCTGTGTCCCTGCTCTGCCCGTCTTCTTTTTCTTCGTGGCCTGTACCCCCGGAGAGTCCCCATCAGAACGGTTGCGTTTTACCACCGCCGTCCTCGATGGTCCAGCTCCAGCGTCGTTGGTCTCCCGTACCTTGCCAGGAAGCCCAGTGCCCAAGAGAGAGCCGAATGTATTCGCCAGCTTAGGGCGGAAGCGTGTATTGTCGCCACTCCCACCGGCCACTGGTTTCTTCTCCGCCTGCCCACCGGCGGATTTAGGCTGCTGAGGAGGGGCAGGTGTACCGCCCGCAACCTCTGCTGCCTTTCTGTCCCGCGCTAGCCTCCTGCGCGTTGCACCTGAAGGTCGTACGCGTCTGACGTTGAGCTTAGCAACGCCCTCCGCGACAGCCTTCACCGCTTCTTCCTCGCCAGACTTGGCTGGCTTCGGTAACTGACGTGCAGCGTCAGAGTGGGTGTCACTTGCGCGTCCCCCCTCCTCTGCTGACTCGTTGTTATTTTGTTTTTGTTTTGTGTCATTATTTGTATTTGTGTCCATATTTTGGTCCCACGAGTATGGCGGGAAAGGGTGATCGACCTCTGACAGAGCCCCCTTGTCAGCGGCAGGGCTAAATACAATGGGGTGCGCCTGGTGCCCCAAGGAGATCGTTTGCGACAGCGCTTTTTACTACCCGCTGCCATGCAGCCCTCGGCACGATGACATTTCCACCTTAGCTTGGTAGGTTTGAGAGGTTTTCTCCCCGGATCAGGGATGGGATAGATGGGAAAAGGGAACAGGACGGCGACTGTCTGCTATGCAACGCACATTGCCCGGATGAGCCGGCATGATGGGAGCGTCATGCACGCTTGGAGGCCGTCGCCAATCATCCGAGGTGATACTCGTAGTCTAAAAATAAGTAGGGGTGGGGCAGGCCGACTTTGCGCCCCCCCCCCATGCCATGGAAGGTCCGGGAATAGTCCTTAAGTCAAGTCGGCTCTGTTAGAATACAGCTAGTTACCCCTGGCTTAAACTATCTAATGGACACGGAAACCCCTAACAACCTGGGGAGTTTGATTGTGAGAGTAACTATCTCTCGCCCAACATCAATTAGCCAGTTCCATAAACAAACTTTAGGAGATTGTTACCAGCTGTCCCACCTGGAGGGTGATGCCGGGCTTCCTACAGTACTGACAGTTACGGCAAAGATTACTTACTACTAGATAACCGGCTCCCTAAATTAACCAGCTAATTCGGAAAAGAAACACCGGCACCACAGTAAAACGAAATATATCCAGCTTTTAAAGACATAAGAATATACATGTAAATAAAGAATACAGGTAGTGTGCAGTCATTTACCGCTGTCAAAATTATTTCAAAGAATCACTTACTCCTGTCAAAAAAGTACAGGCAAATTTTGTCGAAGAAAAAAAGTACCAAAAGTACCAAAAAGTACCACCAATAAAAAGAATTCATGGCAATCACATGACTCAGTTAGGTACTTGTGTGCATAAGGAACTTTCAAACGGTCAATGTATTCTGATCATTTAATGGGTGAAGTACATTTGACATTTGTAAATGCATCTAAGAAAAGTATACGTGTCTCTTATCAACAAACAATCCCGGAAACCAAAGTTTTAATTCTGATTGCAGGGTTGCCCGATGCGGGAAATATATAAAAGAAACTAAAAATTGTTCACTGCTTTGTTCGAAGCCGTTTATCTAGTAGTAAGTAATCTTTGGTTACGGTACGTATAATAGTGTAGACGAGTTAGCCGCCCTGCATCACACACCGGACATTTATTTCCTCTTGTAGCGTAGCAAGTCAGTGTTGTTTGCTTTGTTGGCGGTTTTGATAGTGGTGTTTTGGTCACTAGGATGTCCATAATAGATTCCAGCATTTTTAAAAGTGTATTTAAAAAGGTAGTAAATTGTTTGAGTATTGGTAGTTCCTGTGTCGCTCCTTGATCTTCCTCTTATAGCTTCAGCGTCATAAAAGGTAGTTTTTGTACTAGAAGATGTGTTAGTAATATGTCCCATAACATGTATTTACTTCTAAGTTTTTAATTGTTGTAGGCACTCTTCCGTCGTATCAAGTAATGATTTGATTCCCTTGCTTGATTCTGTGCTTTATTTGGGTTCATTTAATAACGCTCGTTCGTTTGTTTTCAAAACTGGCATTTTGTTTGTTCCAAGCCGGTTCATAGTCCTGATTTGTGATAGTAGTATGTCTCAAAACATTCTCCGCTTCACCAACTGCACATGCCTTCAAATGATGTAGTTTCTACACATCTATTAATCTTCTGTTATTATGAATAATCGAGATGAAAAGGTCATGACACGGTCGCCATTTTTCATAGTCGCCGTTGTATTTCGGTAATGTGATCCGAGGTAGTGTTGGCCATTGTTGGAGGATTTTGCTGGTCTGCCTCTGCCGGATGATGTAGAAGGTTCCAGTGTTGATGCATAAGACTCCAATGTTGATGAAGAAAATTCCGATGTTGATGTAGAAGGTAAAGACGAAGGCGTCGCAAATGTTGAAGTTGATGGTTGCGTTTCTAGTACTAAGTTGCCACTTCTTCTTGAAAGTCAGAAAGAATCGCCGAACTCTTTCTTCGTCCAAAATATTATATTATTCCATAACATTGTTATGAAGGATTATTTTATAAAGTTAACAATACAAAATCTGCATATTGATTTTAGCACTGTTATACCAAATAAATGTAATTAACGAAAAACACAAAATCCTATCGTATTATCAAATTTGCCAAAGCAGTGTTGTGTTTCCTCTTGACAATCAAGACAATGTTCAATACGCAAAATATCTTCCCTTTAAGTAGCTTAGATTTCCGTTACTTTCACGTACCTGCAACTTATGCTTTTAAACTCACAAACAATTACAATTCTCCCTTACCTCAGGTAATTATAATAATATTAATTAGGTGTCATAAAAAGCGAACTCAACTCATATAGTAACTTCTTTAAATTAAAATGAGATTACTAATCCTAAACGTTTCTCAGAAAAACTGTTATTTATTTTCCAAACAAATATTATGCAGCCATAAAATTCGTAAAATTCCTGCATAAGTGGGAACACTGTGTTGAAATACGAACACGACAATAAAGTAGACTTTACTTCAAATGCAATTTTCGCAGCCAAACGATGCAGGAGGGTTTCTACTTTAATTTGATACCAATCAGAGCGTGGACATCTCTGGAAATTTTTTCAAAAGTTAAAAAGAAATACAAATCGGAACCAAATTTAGCCCTTTATAATTAAAATGCTACTTCAAAAAAAACTATTTGACTTATTGGCCTAATAACTCCTCCTCCTATCTAGTAAGTGATTTCGTTAAACAAAATTCAACCTAAAACATTTTCACAATATAACCTTGAAATCATAGAAAACTCCAAAATTGTTTAATCAAAATGAGCTATTCAAGTTTTTCTCTGACTTTAACCATTCCAAACATAAAAAAAGGGGGGGGGGAGTAAATAAAAAAAATTTTGCCATAAGGTAATGCATTTAGTTGACCATCGAATGGTATTAACATTTTTAAAATCTATGACATGACTAAAATCGATTTTTGGTCAACCAAAAATCGGTTTAGCCTACTGTCCTAATTCCACAAGTTTCGTAATAGTATGCAATTCAGTGAGTCCTTACTGCGTCTGATAAAACGGACTGATTTTTCGCTTCAATATTCGCAGTTTTTGGTTCAGTTAAACGAGAGGACACATTGAACATCACGGCGGTGTACAAACCAATGACTTCTCCTTGCCTTGAGTCTTTTTCTTTATCTCCTCTAGCAAGTGATCGCCGTAATCCGACGATAGGAACTCCTTCTTAAGCTCTCTGATTAGGTCCACCCCAGGAATGAAATCGAGATTGATTGGCTCTGCACCAAATTAGGGCGCGTCCGGAAAACAAATCCAGAGCAGAAAGGAAGAGTTGTTGTCTGGTTACTCCGCCTGCATCTGCCAGCTCATTAATTCTCTGAAGGAAAGAATTTAACGACTTCCTATAATCCCCTGAAAATTTTACATCCCATTTTTGCAAATAAACCTTCGACCGGTTATTCTTCAGGACCCAAGCTGGAATAGATAAATCCCCAGCTTCGTCAGAGGAATCAACATCTTCTTCTTCACCATCGGCCCTTATTTGAAGCGACCCAATTGCTATAATTAAATTAGCTCGAATACGTGATTTTTCTTGAATCTGATTACCACTAACAGGATTTGACCTTGTTTATCTTGACAGACCCCACTAAATTTTGGTAAAAAATTTCTTATACTCTAAGGAATCCGCGTCTTCTTCGAAACCATCTATCGGCTTTCCAATCTCCGCAAGTTTCTTAGTTAGAACTTCAATATCTTCCTCAAATTCGTATGGATAAGGATCAACTAGGTATGTTCGACAGTCCCTTTCTACCTTTAATGCTGCTCGTATACTTACTCTCATTTCGTCTAATTCGTCTTGGCTTAATCTATTTATCTCCATTGTGAACGATCAAGAAAGATTATCTCCTCAAAATGACTCAAAGTTACTGACAAGAGGTACGAGATACAAAATGAAAGTGGGAGATAACAGTGAAAAGATACAAGTGACATATCGGCCTGTGAAATCGTATTTTATTGTTTTTATAATTATCGGACAACCGCCATATATAATTGCAGTTATGATGTTTCCCAAGATATTAATTCAACAGGTCACCGAAAAGGCGTTAGAAGAAAATATGAATAATGTAATGTAAATTCTCAAAAGTGGAATTTGTATATACGACACAATGGGTTAATTTAATTGTGTACTTGTAATGTTTCTGCAAAAAAGAGAAGGATAAAAAAATTGGAATAATTTTTCTAAAAGATTCTCATGTCTAATGCCTTCATAACAAAAGGTAAACAAGATTAACTGCTCCGAAACAAATTTTTGAACCCGAATCCCACGGAGGAAGAATTGGCATCACGCATATTGGTAAACATAAACATTAATAGCCGAGTCACAAAGTACCTCAACTTTGACTAAAATCAGTAACAAGTAATATTTCTCGTTATCTCTTCAATAATTCACTTCAACGTGTTTGATTAAAAAATAATTCACGAAAGAGAAACTCAATCAGATGTAGTTGCATTCCTTTGAACTTGAAATTTACATCGGCTGGCACTCAGTAAGAAAGAACGAGGCTATCAACCGGTTCACCGAGATCTCATCATACAAAGTCTCTCCACAGGAACTCTTTGTGTGGAGTAAAGTTGACTTATATACTTGCAATGAGTTCAAAATCGGCTTATATGTATATTTGCAATAAAGGAGTGAATGAATTATTTATTTATAATTTACTTAGTAACAAAACCAAAGCCACCATGGTTTTGGTAGTGCCCATAACACAGTATTTTGAAAACTGTCAGATAAAAAAAGTGTTAAAATAATATTATGAGAAAGTAATATTGTGAAAATAAGTATTTTAATTTGAAGGGGCGTAAATCGGTAATAACTTCATTAAATTCTTATTTCTTTGAGATGCTGTAAATTCAAAAATGTCCCTAAGGTAAGCCACATTACACATTTGAATTAAAACATTATACAAAATTTATACAAAAATAGCAAAACTCTTCAATTTATGTAACAAGACAGTGAACAAAGTAGCAAACGGGCACAAATACGTGAAATATAATAAAATCACCGTGGACCAAAAAATCGAATACTGTCATTAAACGCCACTTCCATCTTACTAGCATATGCTACTTGTATGAAAAATAATCCAAATGTAAAATGAGGTAACATAGGGGCCCTTACGAGTTTTAATTGTATGGTAGTAGATAGCCAACGTAGTCCTCCATAGGTCTTGCTAAAAGCATATTAACATTGTTGCAATACTTAATCTTTCAGTATAATACAATTCCGAGTTTGATAACGTTACTTGGAATAGGTAGATGATTAACATTTAAAATCACTAACGGGATGTCCATAACATCAAAATCAGTATTGCAGATGATCAAATATTTCTTCGTGTTAAGAAGTAATCTTGTACATTCCGCCTTTATATGGATTTAGCCCTAGTGTGGATTCTGCCCAAGTCATAATTTAGACGAGATATGTAATATTTGAGAAGTTCGATATGATATATAGCTGCATAAAGTTGGACCCTTACAACCTCCACCACATTTGGCAAGTCATTAAGGGGTTATATACAAAGTTGCGGCTCAAAAAAGCGAATTATTGCATATTCTGAAAGTAGATGCTTTCGAAAATATCTGCGTGAAATTTCATCCTGATCGGAGCACTAGATTTCAAATGACAGCCGTTCGCAGCGCGCTAGTTCCATCCATAAGCACTTGGCGAGCGGCGTCCAAAAACTTTAAACGCGATTATCTCGGAATAGAGTTTTTTGAAAAATACTGTTGCGGTGAACGTTATATCTCAAAAACTTTTCAACCGATTTTCATAATTTTTTTTTAATTGTTCATATTTATTACTTGTACTTGAACGGTTCCTTTTTCATCTAAAAATTTTCGATTGTTTGCAATAAATTTTTGTTTAGAATTTTGAACACCTCAAAAATCGATTTTTTTGTCAACATGGTTTTTCTATTGGAAAAAAAACCGAACCGTTCAAGTACACCACAATACAATTTTCTTAAGTAATTTTTTTACTATTTTGATTTCAGTTAAGCGGTTCGCCTTGGAGAGTGTTCACCGCAAGCCTCTGCAAAAAAAAAGCGCTTCGGGGGAGGGGCCATAACTCCGAAAATTTTTAATATTTTTTTATAATTCAACTTGGTTTTTTTCTTCGATAATAATTATAACAAATTATCTTTCGCTTTTTCTAATAACATTTACATAAAACCCTTTAAAAAAATCACCAACTTAGCTCACTTTTTACCCTCAACTTTGTATATTACCCCTTAATGTATTAACTAAAAAGTAATGGACCTAATGTTGATTCTTGAGGTAATTTTATTCGTAACAGAGCTAAAGCATTGGAGAATTTATCATCGACATTAATGTGTACTGAAATTAAAGTAAGTGAAAAGCTTTTGGGGCAGAACGTGATGATCGACGCTGTGGTATACCGTTGAAAGGTCTTAGAGAACCAATGCAGCAAAATTCCCTCGTTCCATAGCACGTTTATATCAGAAATCTCATTTAAAACAGTTGCTTCACATCTATTAAATTAACGGAAGCCACAGTAGCAAATCCTTGTATTCATCATATGTAGTCAAGTATTTGCCTATACATAAGTTTTGCCAGTACTTTAGATAAGATTCATAGTAAACTTATTGCTCGAAAGTTTGTAGGGGACTCTGGAGAAGCTTTTTCGGTATACGCAAACATAAGGTAAAATATGAAGAAACTTAACTTAAGGGGTTACATAGGTTTCCTCGGGTAAAAAACGGCTTATTTTTAACAATTTTTTTTTCATATAAAAATGAAATATTTCATTTAAACTTTTTATCGCCTTAAATATACACTTTTGAATTTCTTAATTTTTGTAGAAAAATATTTAAAACTCTGCCATTGCTACGTCATTTCCGGTGACCCCTCGGAAAGAAGGTGCTTGCGCGTTGAAGAACTCATGACAGGATCAACGGAAGTCAAAAAAAAAATTCGTGTTTTAGTTAATACCTTAAACTAGAATTTGGACGAAGGAAAAAAAATAAAGTGAAAATTGGATTTTTCGCAGACCTTTTTACAAAAAATTAAACATTTCGGTAAAATTTGCTCTACATTTTGTTTTTTAAAAATATTTGCAATTAAAAAAAACTCCTTCGTTCAAGTCCTTGTCAATAATATCTCGAACATATGTGTAAAATTTCATCGAGATCGGTTCAGTAATTTTCGAGAAATCTTGACAACGGACTTTGAGAAATAGGCGTTTTAAGTTTTGAGTGATAATAAAACTGGGAAATTTTTTTTTAACTAACATAGAATCATCGATTCCTGGCCCATAAAGTAAAGGACCTGCTGCAGCTGCAATGTCCAGGGCATCCTTTTGTTCTTGTCTGTGACGAATCCTGGCTTCGCGAGTCTCGCTCGCAAATAGCTACTCGTTCTGTCAATGGTTTTCACGCTTTTCCTGTATTCTATTGTCAATGTGTGTGTCTATGCATATTTTTAGGAAAGGGTTTTTCGAGTCACTCAGTTTCTAACGATACTTCACGTAAGTCCCATGATTCACATGTTGTACTGTTCTGAAACTTTGAACGCGGTTTTCCAAAACTTTAATGTTCCAAACTGGTGTACACGATTACGAGAGAACAAATCAACGTATTGGCTTAAATTTTTTTTAATTTTTTCAGAAAGCACTTAGCAAGGTCCCGATCGTTCAAATTTTGATTTACTGCATTTTGACAGTTTTATTTAAGACAAAAAACATAGTACGAAAATGACTTTTGTGAACAAATACCCGCCATTTTGTGAAAAATAGAAATTTTGAAAAAGTGAACGATCGGGACCTCACTAATGTAACAATAATTGAAAGTCTTCTTGGATTTTTGATTTCAGATAACTAGGGACGATCTAATTAAGTACACCGTTCAACCCTTCACTTTTGAGGCGCGCGCTGTTAATGTCATCTCAAGGTCTTGTAAGTCAACATGACTATGGAAAAAAAATCATGTGCGATATTCTATTGTTCTACTAATAAATAAAAAAATTCAAATGAAAATCTTTTCTAGTTTCTTTACAATAAATTGTCAAAAACTATCTCCAAAATTGGCTTACAAGGTGTAAGTTGATAGTTTTGGAAATATAATTGAAGGTAGCACTCATATAGTTTCCAAAGGTTGTTCCAAAGACCAGACGTTTACTATAGGGAGACACATATTTGCTGCGTCGTTAGCATTTAAATGTTCAACAAGACTGCTTATGACTTTGACTACAGTCATATATTAGACATTGTGATCGTATATCTACATGGAAATTCCGGAACTTCGTAATAGTTTCAAGCCATAAGAAGAAACCAGTTAAAGTCGTTGTCTAGAAGACAGTGGTTTAGCAACCTTGACAAGGAATAATGTAAAATGTAGTTAACCCATAATCGTTACAGCGAACAACGATACCTTAGTCAAACATTGCAACAAGGAAGTAGCTGCGAAATTTGACTTGAAAGATGTGGAATAACTGTACTCGCTATTGACTTTAACAGTAAGTCCAATGTAGATATCAAGAAAGAAGCAGCAGTAGTTCGTTATAATATGGAGGATGCAATTAGTGCTGCGGGAACAGGTTGTACCTACTTTTATCGTACCAGATCTTGATTTTTGCAAGAACGAGTATCGCTCATCATTGGCTTTTCATGCCAATACATTTGCTGATATGATAATAATTAATTTCGTTTAAAATTTCTTGTGTATTGAATCTGGCAATACTGTACCCCATTTTATTAATGTATATGCTCTGATATTTCGCAAACTAGATGCTAATCCTAAGTCATAAGAGATTTTTCAGAAAGTGTTGAATATGAGCTTTTCGGAAATGTTATCAACAGAAACTAACAGGTATGTAAAACAAGAAATGAAAAAAGAAAAATGTCCCAGCCAGAAAATAGACGTAGAATGGCCTCCTGCTACTGACGATGAAATAAAGACGTTATGCATTATTATGTCATAAATAAAAAAACAGAATTAAAAGTTTACTGGTCGAAAAGGCCAATATGCATGTCTTAGAAGGTATGTACGTCTTAGAAGGTACTTAACTATATTTGTTCATTTTGGATATTTACCTGGAAACTTAATAATAAGATATTGTGTGTCAGACGCGCATCTAGCAATAGGAGCCAAAAAGGGCAGGAAATAGAATAGCAGCGCAGAGGTCTGCTCCACTCCGAGTAACAAAACCAGAATCCACTGTTGACAACTGACTGACATTTTTGTTTTAATAACTTGACAGCTGACGTTCGGGTTTTTTTTTTTTTTGGTGCTGTACGGATTAAAGAGTTTATTTATAAAAAAAAAAAAAATAACCACGCTTTAGTGAATTTTAATAAAATTAATAGTTAGTATGGATGCGAAGAGTGAATTTTGTGTTCGGGAATTTATGGAAGATTCAGACTCTGACGACGAAGAACTCATGATTCAAGAAATGATAGATTCAGATAGTTCGTTTTATTCTGATGATAGTAATAAAAGAAACGCGATAAAGAAGTACGTCGAGGAAGTCATCCCAACATATAGTGATAAAGAGTTTTTAACGCACCTCAGAGTGTCCAGAAACATTTTTGATTATTTAGTTCAGAAGTATGATGAGTCGGCAGATTACCGGAAGCTAGAACGAACTAAAGTACGTACCGCCAAAGAACACAGCTCTATTCCTGTGGTTTGCCGGACATGAAGCATGTGCTTTTAGAGACATTGCACACAGGTTTGACCTGGCTCTGTGCACTGTTCACAAAGTAATAAACGGGATTATATCCTTTGTAAGCTTTATGTCCGACGAAGCTATTCGTTGGCCAACTGAAGACGAAAAGAAAGCAAGGGCTGCGTATATAAAGAGTCAAAATGGACTTGATAGTGTTATAGGTAATGTTAATAACTTTATTTTATATTCCAGATGTTTAATAAATTTATCAAATTAGGTGCTATTGACGGAAACCATATTCGAATTGATTCTCCAAAACGCTCAAAAAATTATTACATCTATAGAAAAAATTTAATCAGCTTATGGTTAGAAGCCATCTGGAATGAAAAGAGGCAATTCATTGACATTTTCGTTGAGTTTCCGGGCTCAGTGCACGAAAACAAAGTGTTCGAAAACTCGAATATATACTCCCCGCTGCTACATAATTGGAGATTCGGAGTACGCGTGTTCGCGATTTCTTATAACACCATATCGAGAAGACTGGCACTAAGCAACGCAACAACAAAATTTCAATAGAAAGTTAAGTAGTGGCAGGATAATTATAGAACATTCCTTCGGGTATTTTGAAACAACGTTTCCGTCAGTTGTATTACTGTAAACTTCGCGGAGTTGAACTTTATTAGAACGTGTGTAGTCTTACACAGATTATGTGATGAAGAAATTTTCCAAGTACAGGAAAACTTTAATTCATAGGAAGACAATGATGACGTAGACGGCGATATAGTCCTTGAAAGAGATACATCATATAGAAACCAGCTATGGAAGGAAGTGAATAAAGAAAATAGAAGTTAAATTATATCATTATAATAATATATTTATTAAAGTTTATTAATTAAGTATAAAAGTTCATTAATTAAGTATTAAGTTCATTAATAACATAAAAAGATTAATAAAAAAAACTATTTGTGAGATTTTAATAAATTGAAATAGTCTTCGAAAAGATCATTCCGTCTTTTTAATTCATCTTTTTTTTAAGCTCATCAGCGATTGTTTTGTAGCCATCCAATTTATTTTCTTTATATTCTTGGGATTCTTTTTACTGTTTTTCTTTGGACTCCAGTCACTTATTTCAGAAGCTATCGCTGGAACTCTCCTTTTTCTCTTTCTACTGACATCTCTTGAAGTTGTAGCTGTTTCCAGGCGAGTTTTCATTTTCATCTGCAATTATGTAAAGATTAAAATGTCGTACTCATTAAGTGAAAATGTTGAAGTAAGAGATAGTGCGACATCCTGCATTAATGTTTTCCTACGTTTTACTGGGCCGAAAACTGGCAGCAGGCATTCCGGAAATACGGAGGGTCTCTCAACCACAACGTCTTCAGGCTCTCTGTAATTATTATTGTTATTAAAATGTAAATTTTATAAACCTTAATAAGTTATTACTTCTCGAAGGCGCACATTGCTCTACTCAGTCCTGTTTGTTTATTATTTCCTGTCTTTTACACTACATTCCAACGTTTTCCATATACTTTCAAGGCTTAAATATGTAGCCTTCTGCCTTAATTTTTTCTGCTATTGTTTTCCATAGCTTCTTGGGTTTATGTTTTTTGTATAAAGAAATCAGCAGTTTCGTCTGCTCTTGCAACCTAATAGCTTTACCTAAAAAGATTATAAATCAATAATTTATGATATCTGTTTCCTTTGTATAATGTATGCAATTGGTTGTACCAAATTTCAACCATTGCGTCACTGTTTTGTGTGTTTTATATTAACGAATAAATAGTATATAGGGAAAACTTAAAATATTCAGTTAAAAAATTGTCAATACAATACAGGCGGAAAAGTGCAACAGTACAACTTTGTATCATTCATTGGTTCTTTTTAGTATTTTGTTATTTAACTTATAATATTGGTATTTATTAATATTTATACTATCTTGCACTTTTATCGCTGTCACAATTTTCGGTGAAGTCATATTGCATGAATTTTTGAATCTAAAATGCCAATTTATTTTTATTAAATTAAAACATAAATTTAAAACATTTCCTAAACATACCTTGACTACTACTGTTCACTGGTGACAAATATTCATCCACGTTGGGTTGCATTTTTGAATCTGAAAGGACAATTTAATTATAATCAATAAAAAGCATCAATTCAAACATTTTCTAAACGTACCTTGACTAGTACTTTCCAATGGTGACAATGGTGTGTTCTGCCTCAATTGCGGGGCAAGTAATTTTCGCGTTTTCGTTTACCATTGAACATTGCAAGAGTTCTTCCCTAAAAGTTTCATCTGCAAAAGTATTAAATATATGTTAATTATCTTGCAACAAATTGTTATCCAATAAACCTGTCTCCAATTTTTGGCTGTGTTTGGTGAGCATATCACACAAAATATCTTTCAACACGAATTAATCATTACTTTATGCATTTTGTAAAACAATGCTTTTAATTATAATAACACTTAATTAATAAAAGGTCAAATACTTTCAAATAGATCGATCTTAAACGTCAGACAGTTTTACTTCAAATAACACGATCTTAAAAGCTGCACCTTGTTTAAAGCAGGAGCAAAAAAGTTGGCTCTTAAGCAATCTAGATTGCTACTCTTTTCTCTAAGAACACCGACTAAAGTACCAAATGGCTCTTTTTGGCTCGGAGTGACGGTAAAGAAGCGACCTAATATAGTTTTGGTCTGTCTTCTCGTTTATAAACCTATGACATCTTTTCCGAACATTCATTGAAAATTCACGGATCTTCCCGAAGATCCCGAGCAGTGCCGGACACATGCAGCTAGTTAACAATATGTATATATGAATTATAAAATGATACTTTATTTTAAATAAACATTTAATATTTATTCCATGCACAATTTTTCATAATTAAATCGTTTCGAAATTGGTTAAGCCAATTCAATTCAAATTGTGGCCAGCAGCATTGGATAGCCGCTAGACGCGTTTTGCAGTTGGGATCGACCTTAGAGGATTCAAAATCCTATACAGGTTATCTTTTTACATAAATTAACAGTTGCATCTCTTGGAAATCGAAAGCAAACAGTGTTCAAAAAGTCCATAAACCGGTTAATATTTCGAAAAATTCCCCACCCCACCCCCACCCAAGTGGGTGCAGCGTGGGAAGGGGGAGGGGGCAACATTAAAGTCTTAAATAAAAATTATTAATTAAAGTAAACGACATACGCAGAGAAGATTGTTTCTCCTCTGCGTATGTCGTTTACTTTAATTAATTATTTTTATTTATTTACAACACACACATAAATTGAAAAAGGCAGAGAAACAAATAAACGACAAATGGCATATAGCAGCAAGCAGCAGCACAGGCAAATATAATAATGAATTCAAACGGGGCAGCTACAATAGAAATAAAACAAGAAATAAGAAACCGCAAAGAAATAAAAATAGTTTAAAGAAAAGTTGTACCGACTTCATAAAAACAGGCATACAATAATTTTTAAATAGTTTTAACTAGTTGATTTGTATGTTTAATTTGCACCGACTGCAAAATGTCTAAAGCTAAAAACTATTTTATGCTTTTTAGCGCTCTTTGTGAAGTTTTTTTTTTTAAAACTATTTTATTTTTCACTATTTAATATCAAAAGTTCCAGAGGTAGTTTACTCTAAGGAATGGAAACAGAATTATCGAACTTCAGCAACATATTACGAAATAAGTAAGATATGAAAGGGTATATCCTCACCTTTGAAGATTCTTACCATGTCCCTAGTGCGCCAACGTACTCTATATAGCAAAAGAGAATCATCGTAGTCACTCTAGGTGAAATTTTTTTTATCATTAATTGATCAGTAAACGTATTCTGTTCAACAGAATCAAAATCATCAAAATCGGTCTATGCTTATGAAGCTAGGCATCGCCCCTCCTCCAATTCTCACCACAAGCCACAATTTTTGTCAGAATACAAATAGATACTCTATGCATTCAGAATCATCCATATCAGTCCACGCGTTACAAAGTTGGACTCTATACAGCAAAAAAAGAATAATCCAAATCATTAGTTTTGACCCCCACCTCCCACTCCCACCCACCAACAATTTTTTTGACATGCTACCAATCGCGGAACGTTCTCTACCTAGCAAAAAAAAGTCATTAAAATAGGTGCATGCGTTACGAAATTATGCTGGGTCAGATGTACATAAAAAAAAGAAAAAATACATGTCGAACTTATAACCTCTCGTTTTTTTGGGAAGTCGGATAAAGATTAAAATGAATACAAACAACAAGCAACAACCAATCAAGCAGCTAGAAAAAAACCGTTTATTACTTATATTTACATATATGTACATATCATCACCATGTCCCGACCACTGACGGTAAATCGAGCTTTTGCTGTATATGAAAACTGAATAAAAATTGCTAGTAAAAAATATTCCTGTTTTATTTTATTTCACGACCCAGGTATTTAAAATTAAATACAGGGTGTTTTAGATCTGACGTGCTCAAATGAGTAGGGTGATAGATCTCAACTAGACAAACAAAAAATTTAATGGGGGGGGGGGGCACTCCCAACTGTTTGGTGATTCATAAATTTCAGTTTTTATGGTATGAACATTACTCTTTTATTTTTATCTTGTGATCTTCTCAACATACCGACATCAAATAAACGTTAACACCTATCCTAATGACCTTTCCAAAAATGTCAACACTACTGATCTAACTCCTACCGTTGCACGTACAGTCACTTCCAAAAGGTAAAAAAATGGTTTCCAATTACTTAAAATTCAGATTTTTCCCAAATTTTTTCCGAAATTCATGTAATTAGTGCACCTCTCTTTTATTTTTATTGGATTGTCCATTTTATTACCTTTCCAAAAACGTGCAACATCTCCACGTAGAGAAAACATGTAGAAATTTATACTTGGAAATCCTATCGGAGAATATTATAAAAATCAGCAAATTAAAGAAATTAAACTCAAATTAATTCTAAAATGCTCTTTATTGAATTTAAAAATAATTACAATTAATCGTGATAAGTAACAAAACCCTTTAAAAATGTCCACCGCCACTTTTGATGCATTTCAACAATCTCCTTGTAAGTCGTAAGGCGTATTAAAGCCAGCCTCTCCCGTATTTTCGTCGCTGCATTCCCAATTCGGCTAACTAAATCTAAAAGAAAGGTTTTGAGATCTAGCAGGCCAAGGAATCGGTGCACTTCCTCCAATCCAGCGATTATGAAATTTGTCACTAAGTATTACCTTCACAATGTTAGCCATATACGCTGGTACTCCATCGCGTTGGTGAAATATTCCCCTAAGATGATTCATAGGGTTCTCCTCTATTAGATCTGACAATGTATTGTCCAAAAAGTCCGCATAAATTTCACTATTAAGCACTTGCAGTAAAATGGGACCATGCAGTAAAAAGGTAGTACCAAATGGTTGCCGATGATACCAGCCCAAACATTGACACTGAATCTCTGCTGGAATGAGGTCACCTTTGTCCTGCGTCGGTTAGTGTCCAACCAGGTATGTAGGTTGTGGAAGTTCGTGATATCATTTCTGGTGAATTGACATTCATCAGTCCACAAAATACGGTCCAGAAACGCTCTGTCGTCAATGTCACGTTCCAGAAGCCAAGAGCTAAATTTCAGTTTTCTCTCGGAATCTCCTTCCAGTAGTCCTTGAGCTGGATGATGGTGATATGGACGTAATCTCGCTCGACGAATAACCCTCAAAACCTTAGATGACGACACTCCTAATCACCTTGCGACTCGTTTCGTGCTCGTCTCAGGGTCCTGCCTCACGATGGTGATTATTTGGTGCTCGACGTCGGGAGAAGTTCCCGAAGTTTCGGGTCGTGTCTCCATGCCTAGTGAAGTTACATTTCCTGTTTCTCTTAACCTTCGGAAAGTCCGTGTAAATACCCCCTTTTTTGGGTGCTCGCCGATTAGGAAATCTCCTTTGATATTCCAGTACAGCCGCTCTTCCGTTCCCATCTACTAGACCACAAATGTAAATAATATCCGCGTATTCCTCAAATGTTAATTCTACTATTTTTTAATAATTTTTGCTTAAAAACAGCCGTACTTATTGTTTCAACTATGATAGGCATTCTTGTTTACTGACCCTTTTTTATAGCAAAATTTTCATCAAATACGATATCTCTAACACAAGCTAATAACGGCAATACGACAAAAGTACACTAATATTTTTATAACTTTTAGGCAGCAATAATTAAATAATTTGTTTGTTAACCCAAAACAAACATTTTCGACCCTTTATCTTAAAAATTTTGTTTATTTAAAAAATTTCCTACCTAAAGTGGAATAAAATAATTAGGTAGCCAGAGATTTCTAAGGATGTACGTGCAATGGTAGGAGTTAGATCATTTGGAGTTGGACATTTTTGGAAAGGTCATAAAAATAGTTATTTTTAAGCGGTTGTTTGATGTCGCTGTGTTGTGTAGATCAAAAGATAGAAATAAAAAAGTAATGTGCATACCATGAAAAACTGAAATTTATGAATCACCTTGTAACTCCCAAACGGTTTAGATTGCCCCCCCTCTTGCCGTACAATTTGTTGTTTGTCTAGTTGAGGTCTATCTCACCCCACTCATTTTGGCACGTCATTTCTGAAGCACCCTGTATTATTTCAAGCCTTTTAGTCCCTTCTGTGAGGTCGGTTCAACTTAATTTTTAAAACCATTTCATTTTTCAGTTTTTAGTAAAAAAGGCTACTCGTAAAATTCTGCTCGTATGACGAAAACGATTGCAACAATTCCAGAGGTAGTATATTCTATACAAAGGAAATAAATACAATATTTTTACCATGGTGCTAGTCCGGCAAAGTACTCCATCCAGCAAGAAAGAATCATCCAAGTCAGGCAGCCAATTACGGAGTAAAGCACGCCAGGTACAAATTTGTTATCATAGTATCATTGATAGAACGTAGTCTACTAGAATCAAACTAATCGCGTTACGAAATTAAACAAGGCCTTTACTCCCAATCCCACTCTAAGACCACAACTTTTGTCATGATACAAATGGAGCAAGATAATTTATATCACAATAAACGAATCAAGCAAATCTATCGACGCGTTACGAATTAGGCTTAAATGCCCACTCCTCCCCCTCCCCCACCCATCGCCGCCCCTTTCTAATTATTCAAACAACAAGACATTCTAGACAATAAAATCATCCAAATCGATCTGTACGTAACGAAATTAAGCTCCATGCCTCCCCCACCCTGATCTAATTGCAAAATTATTTACTCAGTAGCAATTAGGGAGTATATACCCTATAGAACAATATAAAGATCCTCAAAATTGATCAACCCTCACCCTAAGTATCGTTTTTGGGAAGTTCGTTAAAAAGTCGAAAATTAGGCGACAACAAAAAAGAACCATCCAATTCGGTCCACGCATTACCCTCCCACAACCCCACTCAATTTCCAAAATTTACATTTTGGCACTAGCTTATATTTGCTTTTCCTTATATTAATTTACATTTTCTTTAATTGTTTTAAATTGTAGAAGTATTAAATTTAATAAGGGAAATATTAAAAAAGTGAATTTATTAGGTAAATCAAGGTAATTTAATGTGAATATAGTGCAGCGTCGGTCGCACGAAAGAAAGACAACTAGTTCTTAGCAATATAAATTTTTTTTTAGTTTACATAACCGGCGTGCTCATCAGCGTTCAAACTAAACTGTATTAGAGTGCGTATAACAATTCACCTCAGTCACAGATTTGCAGTTTTAAGAACTCATGCCCCGTTTTTTAATCTTACATCTTAGACTATTCGCACATGTTATAGCAATAGGAATTAATAATATGCATAAATATTTACGTAGAAGTATAGAATTAGAATTAGAATTAATCCTTCTAACTCAGAAGGCGCAGTTCATAGGCAGAAGCCTAGAATCATTTGACCTATTCGCCAAAATATAACTAAATATTAAGGCGAATGAGGCTCCCAAACCCATGCAAATAATATTAGTAATTAACACACTAAAATACGCCCACACACAACAATCAGGGGTGCAAAGACAACAGAGATCGTTAAAGCAAATCAATAATAAGAGTCAGGTCAAAAGACAGA
The DNA here is from genome assembly GCA_964036015.1 of Leptarthrus brevirostris. Lineage (NCBI taxonomy): Eukaryota > Metazoa > Arthropoda > Insecta > Diptera > Asilidae > Leptarthrus > Leptarthrus brevirostris. The sequence goes on from OZ038371.1 coordinate 110,386,029, forward strand.
CACATATTCACGACTCTATACATGCGTTATATAAAAATAGTCTTTCCAACAAAATGCAAAACAAACAAAAAGAAAAATTAAAACCAAAACCAGTGCAAGCAAAAGAACGAATCACAAACTATAGATCCTCCTTTTAAGTGTCACTTTGTCCACATTAATATCAAAAACGTCTCCAATATTATTAGCAGACCTATACATGCGGTTAATAGGCTCGAACATGCCGTAATTAGTGCGCGAAAAAGCAATCTGTAAAGGTGCTTGATTACGTAGGGAATAGGACAGTTCTCTAGGCAATATTTTGGAAGCTAGTTCAGCGCTGTCCAACTTTCCCTGCAGAAGCTGATGCAAAAATGTTAAATCAGCAACCCAACGTCGCTTCTCGAGTGTAGCAAGTTGCAGCAAACCCAAGCGCTCCTCATAAGGGGGCAGAATAAGAGGGTCATTCCAAGGCAAAGAACGTAGGATCGATCGCACAAATCTGCGCTGGACGGACTCGATACGTTTAATGTGTGTTCCGTAAAATGGAGACCATACCTGACTGGCATATTCAAGCAGGGGCCTACCAAGGGATGTATAAAGATGGAGTCTTATATGAGGTACTGGAAATTCCTTGGACCAACGAAGAATAAATCCCAGCATAGAGTTTGCCCTAGCTACCACGTTATATATATGGGAGATGAAGTTCAACTTACCATCAAGATACACTCCCAAATCCCTCACCATTTCCACCCGTTTTATACCAGTACCCCCAAACATGTACTGAAAAGTACGGAAGCTGCGAGACTTCGAGAAGGACATAACCTGACATTTCTCAATGTTCAGCTTAAGATTGTTGTTGCAGCACCACTCATAGAAAATGTGCAACTCTGATTGTAAAATCTCACAATCAGCGTTAGATTTTATTGGAAGAAAAATCTTAATATCGTCAGCATATATAAGAATTTTACATCTTTGCAGCAAATATGAAATATCATCAATAGATAAGATGAACAACAATGGACCCAGATGACTGCCCTGGGGAACGCCAGAATGAGTCACAAAATCATCAGAGAGTGCGCTACGAAAACGCACTCTATAAATCCTATCAGACAAATATGACTTAATCCAGACAATAAGGGAGGGCGGGAAACCCAACTTAGCCAATTTAAAAGTAATGATAGAGTGAGACAGCTTTTCAAAGGCTTTACTAAAATCAGTGTAAATACAGTTAGTTTGGCATCCTTCCATGAATCCGCCCACAGTACAAGAAACAAACTCAACCAAGTTTGAAACCGTGGACCTACCCTGAAGAAAACCATGCTGCCGAGTGGAGATTAAGCCTTTACACACTTCGGATAATTGGCATTGAATCAATAGTTCGAAGAGCTTAGGAATACAGGACAATTTAGCAATTGGCCTGTAGTTGGATATGTTTCTTCTATTGCCACTCTTGAAAATAGGAATTAAATAGGATATCTTCCAGAGCGCTGGGAAATGGCCCCGTGAAAGAGACTTCCTGAATAGTAGTAGCAAAGGCCACAATAACACCGAAGAACATTTCTTTATGACTGCAGGAGGAATCCCGTCAGGACCACTAGAGAAGTCAGTTGGAAGTGCAGTAATATGCCTCAACAGGATCTCCTCCGTGATAGATGGAACTGAAACCATGGGGTTGTGTCACATGTCAGCTAGCTAGCACACGTTTTCTGCTGTTGCTCCGATTTCTGTTCCGATTTCGATTAGTAATTACTGCCGTATAGTGCTTTATTAGTTACAAATTTGTCACACTAGTGTTATTTGTGTTTTTTCGGTAATTTCTTTCGGAATTTTCACGCAGTTGGACTTATATTTTCTTGATTTATTATATTGTATCTGTAATGGCTGGTGGAAATGGTGAAGTGACAAGAGTCTCTCTTAAAAGCGGCAAAGAGAGGTCAGTATCTGCTTCTGATGGTTCATCGTCAGTGACAACCCGGAGTTCTGCAAAAAATTCTAGCAAAAGTGATCAGTTGGTCAGTGGGAAAACTGATGCTAATTTGTCTCCCGAAGTTGAGGACAGGCTGCTGAAAAAAATTCAGGGTATGCTTGCAGATTTTGAAAGTCGTATGACTGCAACTTTCCATGATGCTCTGGACGGTTTAAAATCGCGGGTGAATGATTTGGAAGTCAAAATTTTGGCGATGCAGCAAAAGCATTCTGTTTTGGAGGAAGAGTGTGATGACATTCGGCGTATTGCTCGTTTACCAGACGCAGTCATAAGAGGTATTCCAAGCAGGCATGACGAGAATGTCAAGGAAATTATTCACGACATCTCTACTAAGATTGGTCATGCATTATCGCCTCACTTTGATGCCTTTCGATTAAAAAATGCATCCCAACCCAGTAGTAATCTGGAAAAATCAAGTGGTAGAAAGAGTACTGCAGATCGGCCAATTATTGTTAAATTCTCTTCTTCGAACGAGCGCCGTGCTTTCATATCCGCTTTTAAGAGCTTTGGTAAATACCAACTCAATCAGGTTAGCGGCTTTTCATCCGCTAGTCCCATCTACGTAAATGAGAGTCTGTCAACAAAAAATGGTAAAATTTTTCGAGAGGTGCTGCGTCTACGAAAAGCTGGTCAAGTGGCATCTGTGTTTACATCAAATGGATTTGTGTACGTCAAACTCAAACCCGAAGACCGCTCTCTTAAATTGCTTAGTTTAAGCCATATGCGTAATGTTGTGTGAAACCGATAGTGATATTGTAGGAGTAGGAGCTAGCTAAGTTTTATGAATTTATTTCTGTGTTAAGTTTTGCGCTAATTTGTTTAATATTTTTCAGATTCATTTTGCTTTCCTATTTGTATATATTCGCTTTTTATCTTTCCTTTGTCTTTTGTCAGTATTATTTACATTCTTTTTATTTTTGTATTCAGTAAATTCCTCCTCTGGACAGTATTTTCTAATTTTTAGTTTTAATTTCTTCTTAGGAAAGTTTGGTAGTTTAGTTTCTTTTGTACAATGCTGCACAATTTTTTCTATTGGCTTTGTGATTTGTATTTTCCTGTTTTTGTTTCTTGACAGAGATGTGCTTCCTGATGGTTTCGGTTAATGATTTTTGTGAGTTGGACAAGGTAAGATCTTTATTTAATATTTTCTGTGGGTGTTCTCGGGGATTGCATATTTGCACTCTTAATGCTAGAAGCCTTAGAAACAAAGTGCATGAACTTAGCCAGATTTACAGGGATTCCAGTATTCATGCTGTTCTTGTATCTGAGTCTTGGTTACAAGAACATATACCGTCTTCGCTTGTATCTATTCCTGGTTTCAATCTTTTGCGTAATGATCGGAAAAATCAGATTGGTGGTGGCGTAGCCATTTACTTAAAGGATACGTTAAAGGCAAAAGTAGTTGAACTTTCGTCGGGTGGTGAGATTGAGTTTCTATGTGTGGAGGTTGATCTGGGTGTTGAAATGTGTATTATCCTCCGGTGGGGGAGGATGTCGCAGCCCGACATAAAATCTAAAATGAAATTAACATTAATACTGAATGTAAAAGCAAAGAATTACCTGTTCGTAAACATTCCATTCCAACAATGGGTTAATCCCGTCCTCAACATGTCCAGCGTCAAAACCTGAAAATAAGAAAAAAAACCCACAAAGAAACAAGTCAGACAAAAAAGAAAAGAAAATACTTATCTGACATATCCATATCCTTGTATCCTGATCCTTTCATCCGAGTCCAAATCAATTTACTTTACACTCTTTAAATTGATCAGCTGTACTTGACAGCAATAACACAATAATACAGAATTTCCTTGTTGAATATTCATACCTTTTACAGAATCCCTTCACCAAGGCCATCTATGTGTAAAGATGGTAACTTACAAAAGTTGTAAGTTAAGAATTATTGACATGCGCACTCTTTCACACAATGCAGCTCCATTTACTTGCATACATTCGATTTTCTATATAAAGAGCTGCATTGCAAGCTAAAAGTCAATTCTGGTTTACGCCGAATTCGCTTCACAAGCTGGTCTCCACCGCTTATTCATCGAATCGCTTAGGTATACTCCAAGTCGATTAAAACTAATTATTCTGGTATTAACCGAATAATTATAAAACACAATTATTCTGGTATTTACCGAATAATTATAAAATCTAAATTTCTATGTTTAAGAAATAGATTTCTTGCGGTATTTACCCAGGAAAAATAATTTTTAAACAAGAAAAAGGAAAAACTAACCGCACGAAGAAATTCCATTTATTTTGTTTGTCTCATTTTATTATTAAATTTTTTTCTGTTTTTCTTTTCTTTTAAAAACAAATTGCTTCTTTTTACAGACATTACGCGGCGGACGGAAATTGAAATTTAAAAAATATTACATCAAGTTATTTCTTATTATTTTAAAATCATTTTGAAATCATTTATTATTTTGTTTGAATTACCATATATTTTTGAATTATTATTTCTTTTGTATTTTTATTACTTTTGTATCATTTTATTATATTTGAATTATTATTTTCTTTTGTTGAATTTATTTATTTATTTACAATAAAACAAAAAAGGGAAACGTGAAATTAAAACAAACCGTCTTTTAATCAATAATTGTGTTTCAAGCCTGCGAAGATTGTCCCAGATACACATCCTATCCTACATCCCTTACGTTGTTAGCTACAGCTATAAGAGGCTGTAACATTGGTCCTTCGAGCCGGATATTCTAAGGCCAAACACAATTATTGAGAAAACATTAAAAACTCAAATACAAATTTCAATTTCCAAACTTGCGCGTACACTAACACTTAACAAAGATGAAGCAATTAATCAAAACACAGCGAACATTAAAATCCTCACTGGATCAAGCCTACGCAAACTTTAAAAAGACAGGCGATTCACGAAGAAAGCCTGCGTATTTACTTCCGCGAATAAAACAAATATCCGAGCAATGGGTTGAATTTCAAAAAAATCATTTTACTATTAATACAGCTGATGATGAAAAATTAAAGGACGTGACAGCCTTAGTAGACAAATATACAAACGATAAGGTATATGAGGAATTTGAAGGAACATATTTTGAATTTCTTGGTGAATTAGAAGATATTTTAGAGAAAAAGACGGCCTCTGAAACCTCAGTTGAAAAACTTAAAAGTATACCTGGAGGAAAGGTAGATTTAAAACTACCTCGTATAGACTTGCCAAAATTTAGTGGAGACTACAAAACATGGAGATCATTCCACGATATGTTTATATCATTGATACATGCAGATCCCAGAATACCAGACGTGCAAAAATTACATTATTTAAAATCATGCATAAGCGGTGAAGCTGAACGAATTATTAAACAATTTGACATGGTAGAAAGCAACTACGCTGCAGCTTGGCAAGCTCTAATAAACAGATATAACAACAAACGAATATTAGTATCATCTCTATTAAAGGAATTCTTCAATCAACCTACTATTAAATCTGAATCAAAAAGAGCTATAAAAGAATTATTGGATAAAACCAGAGAATGTATTCACGAACTTAACGGACTAGATATTTCAACAAAAGATTGGGATCCAATTATTATTTATGTATTAGTGCAAAAACTACCACATGAATCGCATAAACTTTGGGAACAGGACATCTCGAAGCAAAGAGAACTGCCCAAATTAGATAACTTATACGAATTTCTCGAATCAAGATTCCGTACATTAGAAGCCATGTCTGATTCAAGCACACAAGGTTCTGTAAATATACCACGAAAAATAACCAACTACCATATCAACGAGAGATCAAGCTGTATTGTATGCAGAGACAATCACCTCTTAAAAAATTGCAAAAAATTCGAAAAACTAAATCCTAACGTCAAACGAGACATTTTATGCAGAAACAAAACATGTTTTAACTGTCTTCAAAAACACAAGCCTAGAAATTGTCAAGCAACAAAATACTGTCTTTTGTGCAATGAATTGCATACATTGTCAAAATGCAACACATTCAAGCAAATGTCTATTGCCGATAAACGAAAATTGATAACACAACATAATCTTTGTTACAATTGTTTAACGAAACATGAAAACATAAGTTGTCCTAGCTCTCAAGGGTGTTTTAAATGTGGTAAGCGACATCATACTTCAATACATGAAGAACAGATTCTAAGCAATAGAATAAAGGAAACGGAACCAAAGGGTAATATATCTTCCACCCAAGGAACAACCACAGAATGCCATTATAATAAAAATCGCACTCAATCATTGCTGGCAACTTCAATAGTTACAATAAAAGGTAACAAGGGAATTTCATTATCGCTTCGCGCTCTAATTGACTTAGGCTCACAAAGTTCTTTCATCACAGAAGCAGCTTATCAAGCATTAAAAATTAACGGACATTCAACATATTTACAAATTGCAGGACTTGGATCAGCCAAGTTAACCACTTCCAAAAAAGAAGCAGCATTTACACTAATGTCAAATACAACTAACTTTGAATTACCAATGAGAGCATATGTAATCAAGAAAATAACAAACTTAATACCCCCTAAATATGTACCAACAACAAATCTAAGGCATATTGAAAATTTACAACTAGCAGATCCGGAATTTACCAAACCAGGCAATATAGATCTACTATTGGGAGTAAACATATACTCAAGGATAATAACAAATGGCGTAATCCAAGGTGGAAGTGGAACATTAACTGCTCAAAATACCAAACTTGGTTGGATTCTTTTTGGAGAGATACCATCAGAGATCAATGTAGACAAAAGCTCAAGTTTTTCCGCATTTGTTGAAGAAGATCCAACTATAAAATTATTAAATAACCAAATGCAAAGATTTTGGGAATGCGAGGAATTATCGAATAAACGACACACCAAGGAAGAAAAAGAGTGTGAGGAATTCTACAAAAACACAGTAACACGATTGCATACTGGAGAATATCAAGTACGTCTTCCCTTTAAGGGCAACACTCTACCGGTTCTAGGCGATTCAAAAAGGCAAGCTATGTCAAGATATCTTCAGTTGGAAAGAAAACTTAAGCAAAACTCAAAACTGCAAAATGAATATACAGAATGTGTAAATGATTACATAGAACGAGGTCATATGAGTCCTGTGCCAATCCAAGAAGTGCTTCCACATAATCACAATAACTATTACATGCCACATCACGCTGTGGTGAAACAAAGCACAACTACAAGGGTACGAATAGTGTTCGATGCATCAGCCAAAACAAGTAACGGCTTAAGCCTAAATGAACAAATGATGAATGGCCCTACGATTCAAGCTAAATTGTTTGCGACACTGATGAATTGGCGAAGACACAAATTTGCAATGACAGCAGATATACAGAAGATGTATAGAATGATTAAAATTCATCCAGAAGATCAAAGGTACCAAAGAGTTTTATGGAGAGATACTACGACATCGCAAATAAAAGAATACGAATTAAAGACTGTCACCTTTGGGACAACTGCCGCTCCATATCTTGCCATTCGTACGCTGCACCAATTAGCCATGGACGAAAAAGACAAATTTCCTAAGGCTTCAGAAGTCGTTTTTCATGACTTTTATGTTGATGACCTTTTAACCGGCGCAGATACCATACATGAGGCAATTGATCTTCAAAGAGAGTTACTTACCTTATTAAGGTCAGGAGGTTTTCATTTGCGTAAATGGGCAGCGAATGATGACGATTTAATACAGCGAGTTCCTGAAGAAGACCGGGAGATTCAACTACCTTTAAAATTATACGAAGATAAACAAATAAAAGCTCTCGGTATACACTGGCATCCAGCTTTGGATTACTTTTCATTTGCAATAGATGTAAATGAATTCAACAAACCACCTGTCTCGAAACGAAACATACTGTCGGAAGTGGCGAAATTATATGATCCTTTAGGATGGTTAGCACCATCTGTAATTATTGCAAAAATTATAATGCAGCAACTGTGGTTATGTACATGTTCATGGGATGATCCCATACCAACAGAACTTGGCGAAGAATGGACAAAATTTAAAAACGAATTAATGTATTTTAACAAGATCAAAATACCAAGATGGATTCAAACACGCCCGTCAGAAACTAACTACCAATTACACGCCTTCTGCGACGCATCAACAAAAGCATACGCTGCAGTAATATATCTGAGAATAGTCGATAAGAACCGTGACATACACGTTAATCTTTTAACAGCAAAAACAAGGGTCGCTCCTATTAAACCTACATCATTACCTCGATTAGAATTGTGTGGTGCAGTATTATTATGTCGACTTGTCACTCAAGTCAAATCTGATATGAATTTACACGATGCACACTGCTATTGTTGGAGCGATTCAAAAATTGTTTTATCCTGGATAAAGAAATCTCCTAACAACTGGCAAACGTTCGTTGCCAATCGCGTGGGTGAAATTCAGGATAATGGTGCCAATAATTCATGGAACTATGTCTCATCTAAGGATAACCCGGCAGATGTAGCAACTAGGACCTAGTTGGCTACAAAATATAGATTGGCATAACGAAAAAACAGATGATTTTGAAACCACACTTGAGATAAAGGCAAAGAAGAAGACAGTCTTGACGACGACGACACAAGAAGAAGATTTATTGACCAAATATTCGACATTTGAAAAAATGTTACGCGTTACTGCTTACTGTCTTAGATTTATCGCCAATTGTAGGGACAGGAAAAATCGAAGAATAGAAACGTTAACTGCTAAAGAAATAATAGCAGCAAGGTTTATCATTATTCGTCAGTTACAACAAAGAACATTCGCACAAGAAATTACGCAGCTAAAATCGAAACAATGCATTTCAAAATCAAGTACATTATACAAATTATCTCCAATTATTGATAAAAATGGAATACTTCGAATTGGAGGAAGGCTTTCAAAGTCTACTCTTCCGTTTAATACAAAACATCCTATCATCATACCAAAAGGCGAACATGTAACCGAACTACTTATCGAATACTTTCACAAGGTTTCGTTGCATGGCGGACCACAACTAGTACTAACTACAATGAGACTACATGGATACTGGATTATCAACGGCATGCATACGATAAAAAGCAAAATACTTAAATGCGTGAAATGTATCAGATTTAGAAATATACAACAAACGCAGATAATGGGTGAGCTACCAGAAGTACGAGTAACACAAGCTAGGCCATTTCAAAATGTGGGCCTAGATTATGCTGGCCCCATAACATTAAAAATGTCAAAACATCGAGGAGCAAAGGAATACAAGGGATATATTTGCGTATTTGTTTGCATGACTGTAAAGGCCGTACATTTGGAAGTTGTCTCTGATCTAACGTCTGACGCTTTCCTAGCTGCACTTAAACGTTTTATAGCAAGAAGAGGGTATTGCTCCAAGATTTATTCAGATAACGGGACCACATTTGTGGGTGCAAACAAGCAACTCCAAGAAAATATCAAACAAGCAACCCAAGATGCAGCAGAAAAAATTGCAGTAGACGGCATAGAGTGGCATTTCAACCCACCTTATGCACCTCATATGGGCGGATTATGGGAAGCCAGCGTCAAGAAAATCAAACATCATTTAAAGAGAACGCTACAAATTAACACGCTTACCTTCGAAGAATTATATACGCTCCTGGTTCAAATTGAAGCGTGTATCAACTCAAGGCCTTTAAGTACTATATCCGGGGACGCAACCAGTTTAGAACCATTAACTCCGGGACATTTTCTAGTTGGTACAGCTTTATTATCACCACCTGAACATGATATATCTAATCAGAACTACAACATAACCAATAGATGGAAATATGTGCAACAATTAAAACAGTCATTTTGGAAACGATGGAGCAGTGAATATTTGCTGGAACTGCAAAAAAGACAAAAATGGCAGTCCCCAAAAACTAATATGGAAATTGGACAAGTTGTCTTAATAAAGGATGACAAGCTACCACCCCAAAAATGGATCTTGGGTCGCATTGAAAATATCCATCCTGGCAATGACGGCAAAATCAGGGTGGTAACACTCAAAACAGAGTCAAATGTGATTCAAAGAGCCATCACCAAACTCTGTCCACTTGTCAAAGACATTTGAGATTGGTAGGACAAAAATATAATGGGTCAGGTTATGGTTTTGTATCATGTCTTGTGGCGTCATGTTCAATTCATTGTTTTATTTTTATAATATAACACGATTCTTTTTCTCTAGCAATATCATAACAAGAGAAAATGGAAGACGTTTTAGATTTGTTTGATGACGTTGACTGGATTGGCATGTCTCCGCCAGATAGCACAACGGCGGACATATTCAGTTTTCTCGATGAATTGAATTGGGAAAACGATGCACACCAAACACCAACGCATCAAAACAAAGAACCGGAGCTGGTTACTCCAGAAAGAACACCACAGGAATTATATAGGTCTCCAGTCAAGAAGGCATCTGAAGAATTTATAGAGGCCAAAGCCATGCCTTCATATTCAGAAGAGTGCTGTTTGAGAAAACGGACTCAACCTGCAAAGGTTTGGAATGGACTACAAACAAATAAAAATCCGAGCATTCCAATGTCAATAACATTGGAAAAAATTCGCCTGGATTTTTTGAATATTGACAAATCACAGGGGCAGACACTATCATTAAACACCACAACACAGAGACAGCCGCATTCACATCAAAATTTCAGACAAGGAAATAGGCTTGACATAAACACGTTTCGTCATGCCGTGTGTCAGCATTCGTCTCCAAAAAGCAAACCACCACCCCCAAGGCGACTCGAAGATAAATTATATGACGTCACAACTGTGGATGGCACGCCCTTTCAAATCACATTCCATGATTTGCAACAGATTCCCTACGAAAATATCAGGAACACAAAAAGGCAACGTTTCACAGTTTTTCTGCAGCAAGGGGGACGGGTTCGTCTAAAAATCATAAATAACAAATTGCTGTGGTATAATTTATCAATTCCAAGGTATTTATACACTTTAACATTATAATAACCGGTGGGGGAGGATGTCGCAGCCCGACATAAAATCTAAAATGAAATTAACATTAATACTGAATGTAAAAGCAAAGAATTACCTGTTCGTAAACATTCCATTCCAACAATGGGTTAATCCCGTCCTCAACATGTCCAGCGTCAAAACCTGAAAATAAGAAAAAAAACCCACAAAGAAACAAGTCAGACAAAAAAGAAAAGAAAATACTTATCTGACATATCCATATCCTTGTATCCTGATCCTTTCATCCGAGTCCAAATCAATTTACTTTACACTCTTTAAATTGATCAGCTGTACTTGACAGCAATAACACAATAATACAGAATTTCCTTGTTGAATATTCATACCTTTTACAGAATCCCTTCACCAAGGCCATCTATGTGTAAAGATGGTAACTTACAAAAGTTGTAAGTTAAGAATTATTGACATGCGCACTCTTTCACACAATGCAGCTCCATTTACTTGCATACATTCGATTTTCTATATAAAGAGCTGCATTGCAAGCTAAAAGTCAATTCTGGTTTACGCCGAATTCGCTTCACAAGCTGGTCTCCACCGCTTATTCATCGAATCGCTTAGGTATACTCCAAGTCGATTAAAACTAATTATTCTGGTATTAACCGAATAATTATAAAACACAATTATTCTGGTATTTACCGAATAATTATAAAATCTAAATTTCTATGTTTAAGAAATAGATTTCTTGCGGTATTTACCCAGGAAAAATAATTTTTAAACAAGAAAAAGGAAAAACTAACCGCACGAAGAAATTCCATTTATTTTGTTTGTCTCATTTTATTATTAAATTTTTTTCTGTTTTTCTTTTCTTTTAAAAACAAATTGCTTCTTTTTACAGACATTACGCGGCGGACGGAAATTGAAATTTAAAAAATATTACATCAAGTTATTTCTTATTATTTTAAAATCATTTTGAAATCATTTATTATTTTGTTTGAATTACCATATATTTTTGAATTATTATTTCTTTTGTATTTTTATTACTTTTGTATCATTTTATTATATTTGAATTATTATTTTCTTTTGTTGAATTTATTTATTTATTTACAATAAAACAAAAAAGGGAAACGTGAAATTAAAACAAACCGTCTTTTAATCAATAATTGTGTTTCAAGCCTGCGAAGATTGTCCCAGATACACATCCTATCCTACATCCCTTACGTTGTTAGCTACAGCTATAAGAGGCTGTAACAGTGCTGCTTATCGGCCTCCAGGAAACTTTATTGATCAGGGTGCGGAGGAGTTCTCTGACGCTATATCGCGTCTAGCGCATCGTTATAATAACGTCATAGTGGGTGGTGATCTAAATGTTAATATTCTCCGCAGTAATGTTTCGGCTCTTAATTTCTTATCGACTATACAATCACTTCACCTCAAGCCTATTAATTCCCTCCCTACCTACTTTAGTTGCTCTAACCCCTCCCTTCTTGATCTCTTTTTGGTGAATCAAGCAAATCTATCGACGCGTTACGAATTAGGCTTAAATGCCCACTCCTCCCCCTCCCCCACCCATCGCCGCCCCTTTCTAATTATTCAAACAACAAGACATTCTAGACAATAAAATCATCCAAATCGATCTGTACGTAACGAAATTAAGCTCCATGCCTCCCCCACCCTGATCTAATTGCAAAATTATTTACTCAGTAGCAATTAGGGAGTATATACCCTATAGAACAAAATAAAGAGCCTCAAAATTGATCAACCCTCACCCTAAGTATCGTTTTTGGGAAGTTCGTTAAAAAGTCGAAAATTAGGCGACAACAAAAAAGAACCATCCAATTCGGTCCACGCATTACCCTCCCACAACCCCACTCAATTTCCAAAATTTACATTTTGGCACTAGCTTATATTTGCTTTTCCTTATATTAATTTACATTTTCTTTAATTGTTTTAAATTGTAGAAGTATTAAATTTAATAAGGGAAATATTAAAAAAGTGAATTTATTAGGTAAATCAAGGTAATTTAATGTGAATATAGTGCAGCGTCGGTCGCACGAAAGAAAGACAACTAGTTCTTAGCAATATAAATTTTTTTTTAGTTTACATAACCGGCGTGCTCATCAGCGTTCAAACTAAACTGTATTAGAGTGCGTATAACAATTCACCTCAGTCACAGATTTGCAGTTTTAAGAACTCATGCCCCGTTTTTTAATCTTACATCTTAGACTATTCGCACATGTTATAGCAATAGGAATTAATAATATGCATAAATATTTACGTAGAAGTATAGAATTAGAATTAGAATTAATCCTTCTAACTCAGAAGGCGCAGTTCATAGGCAGAAGCCTAGAATCATTTGACCTATTCGCCAAAATATAACTAAATATTAAGGCGAATGAGGCTCCCAAACCCATGCAAATAATATTAGTAATTAACACACTAAAATACGCCCACACACAACAATCAGGGGTGCAAAGACAACAGAGATCGTTAAAGCAAATCAATAATAAGAGTCAGGTCAAAAGACAGACACATATTCACGACTCTATACATGCGTTATATAAAAATAGTCTTTCCAACAAAATGCAAAACAAACAAAAAGAAAAATTAAAACCAAAACCAGTGCAAGCAAAAGAACGAATCACAAACTATAGATCCTCCTTTTAAGTGTCACTTTGTCCACATTAATATCAAAAACGTCTCCAATATTATTAGCAGACCTATACATGCGGTTAATAGGCTCGAACATGCCGTAATTAGTGCGCGAAAAAGCAATCTGTAAAGGTGCTTGATTACGTAGGGAATAGGACAGTTCTCTAGGCAATATTTTGGAAGCTAGTTCAGCGCTGTCCAACTTTCCCTGCAGAAGCTGATGCAAAAATGTTAAATCAGCAACCCAACGTCGCTTCTCGAGTGTAGCAAGTTGCAGCAAACCCAAGCGCTCCTCATAAGGGGGCAGAATAAGAGGGTCATTCCAAGGCAAAGAACGTAGGATCGATCGCACAAATCTGCGCTGGACGGACTCGATACGTTTAATGTGTGTTCCGTAAAATGGAGACCATACCTGACTGGCATATTCAAGCAGGGGCCTACCAAGGGATGTATAAAGATGGAGTCTTATATGAGGTACTGGAAATTCCTTGGACCAACGAAGAATAAATCCCAGCATAGAGTTTGCCCTAGCTACCACGTTATATATATGGGAGATGAAGTTCAACTTACCATCAAGATACACTCCCAAATCCCTCACCATTTCCACCCGTTTTATACCAGTACCCCCAAACATGTACTGAAAAGTACGGAAGCTGCGAGACTTCGAGAAGGACATAACCTGACATTTCTCAATGTTCAGCTTAAGATTGTTGTTGCAGCACCACTCATAGAAAATGTGCAACTCTGATTGTAAAATCTCACAATCAGCGTTAGATTTTATTGGAAGAAAAATCTTAATATCGTCAGCATATATAAGAATTTTACATCTTTGCAGCAAATATGAAATATCATCAATAGATAAGATGAACAACAATGGACCCAGATGACTGCCCTGGGGAACGCCAGAATGAGTCACAAAATCATCAGAGAGTGCGCTACGAAAACGCACTCTATAAATCCTATCAGACAAATATGACTTAATCCAGACAATAAGGGAGGGCGGGAAACCCAACTTAGCCAATTTAAAAGTAATGATAGAGTGAGACAGCTTTTCAAAGGCTTTACTAAAATCAGTGTAAATACAGTTAGTTTGGCATCCTTCCATGAATCCGCCCACAGTACAAGAAACAAACTCAACCAAGTTTGAAACCGTGGACCTACCCTGAAGAAAACCATGCTGCCGAGTGGAGATTAAGCCTTTACACACTTCGGATAATTGGCATTGAATCAATAGTTCGAAGAGCTTAGGAATACAGGACAATTTAGCAATTGGCTTGTAGTTGGATATGTTTCTTCTATTGCCACTCTTGAAAATAGGAATTAAATAGGATATCTTCCAGAGCGCTGGGAAATGGCCCCGTGAAAGAGACTTCCTGAATAGTAGTAGCAAAGGCCACAATAACACCGAAGAACATTTCTTTATGACTGCAGGAGGAATCCCGTCAGGACCACTAGAGAAGTCAGTTGGAAGTGCAGTAATATGCCTCAACAGGATCTCCTCCGTGATAGATGGAACTGAAACCATGGGGTTGTGTCACATGTCAGCTAGCTAGCACACGTTTTCTGCTGTTGCTCCGATTTCTGTTCCGATTTCGATTAGTAATTACTGCCGTATAGTGCTTTATTAGTTACAAATTTGTCACACTAGTGTTATTTGTGTTTTTTCGGTAATTTCTTTCGGAATTTTCACGCAGTTGGACTTATATTTTCTTGATTTATTATATTGTATCTGTAATGGCTGGTGGAAATGGTGAAGTGACAAGAGTCTCTCTTAAAAGCGGCAAAGAGAGGTCAGTATCTGCTTCTGATGGTTCATCGTCAGTGACAACCCGGAGTTCTGCAAAAAATTCTAGCAAAAGTGATCAGTTGGTCAGTGGGAAAACTGATGCTAATTTGTCTCCCGAAGTTGAGGACAGGCTGCTGAAAAAAATTCAGGGTATGCTTGCAGATTTTGAAAGTCGTATGACTGCAACTTTCCATGATGCTCTGGACGGTTTAAAATCGCGGGTGAATGATTTGGAAGTCAAAATTTTGGCGATGCAGCAAAAGCATTCTGTTTTGGAGGAAGAGTGTGATGACATTCGGCGTATTGCTCGTTTACCAGACGCAGTCATAAGAGGTATTCCAAGCAGGCATGACGAGAATGTCAAGGAAATTATTCACGACATCTCTACTAAGATTGGTCATGCATTATCGCCTCACTTTGATGCCTTTCGATTAAAAAATGCATCCCAACCCAGTAGTAATCTGGAAAAATCAAGTGGTAGAAAGAGTACTGCAGATCGGCCAATTATTGTTAAATTCTCTTCTTCGAACGAGCGCCGTGCTTTCATATCCGCTTTTAAGAGCTTTGGTAAATACCAACTCAATCAGGTTAGCGGCTTTTCATCCGCTAGTCCCATCTACGTAAATGAGAGTCTGTCAACAAAAAATGGTAAAATTTTTCGAGAGGTGCTGCGTCTACGAAAAGCTGGTCAAGTGGCATCTGTGTTTACATCAAATGGATTTGTGTACGTCAAACTCAAACCCGAAGACCGCTCTCTTAAATTGCTTAGTTTAAGCCATATGCGTAATGTTGTGTGAAACCGATAGTGATATTGTAGGAGTAGGAGCTAGCTAAGTTTTATGAATTTATTTCTGTGTTAAGTTTTGCGCTAATTTGTTTAATATTTTTCAGATTCATTTTGCTTTCCTATTTGTATATATTCGCTTTTTATCTTTCCTTTGTCTTTTGTCAGTATTATTTACATTCTTTTTATTTTTGTATTCAGTAAATTCCTCCTCTGGACAGTATTTTCTAATTTTTAGTTTTAATTTCTTCTTAGGAAAGTTTGGTAGTTTAGTTTCTTTTGTACAATGCTGCACAATTTTTTCTATTGGCTTTGTGATTTGTATTTTCCTGTTTTTGTTTCTTGACAGAGATGTGCTTCCTGATGGTTTCGGTTAATGATTTTTGTGAGTTGGACAAGGTAAGATCTTTATTTAATATTTTCTGTGGGTGTTCTCGGGGATTGCATATTTGCACTCTTAATGCTAGAAGCCTTAGAAACAAAGTGCATGAACTTAGCCAGATTTACAGGGATTCCAGTATTCATGCTGTTCTTGTATCTGAGTCTTGGTTACAAGAACATATACCGTCTTCGCTTGTATCTATTCCTGGTTTCAATCTTTTGCGTAATGATCGGAAAAATCAGATTGGTGGTGGCGTAGCCATTTACTTAAAGGATACGTTAAAGGCAAAAGTAGTTGAACTTTCGTCGGGTGGTGAGATTGAGTTTCTATGTGTGGAGGTTGATCTGGGTGTTGAAATGTGTATTATATGTGCTGCTTATCGGCCTCCAGGAAACTTTATTGATCAGGGTGCGGAGGAGTTCTCTGACGCTATATCGCGTCTAGCGCATCGTTATAATAACGTCATAGTGGGTGGTGATCTAAATGTTAATATTCTCCGCAGTAATGTTTTGGCTCTTAATTTCTTATCGACTATACAATCACTTCACCTCAAGCCTATTAATTCCCTCCCTACCTACTTTAGTTGCTCTAACCCCTCCCTTCTTGATCTCTTTTTGGTGACAGATAAAGAAAAAGTTTTATTTCATAACCAGCTTAGCCCGCCGAGTATATTTGACCACGATATGCTGTTTATGACGTACAGCGTGTCGATTGATACCTGTGATCAGCTTAAACAATTTACTTACCGTGACTTCAATCAGATTGACACTTCTAGTCTCTTCTGTGAGTGTGAATCCTTGCCATGGACTGATCTATTCTCCTACTCCTCTGTAGATTCCCAGGTGCACAAATTCAACGAATTAGTATCCCACCTATTTAACAAGTATGTGCCGCTTAAAATCAAACGTGTTCGGGAAAGTCATTGTCCCTGGTTTTGTCAGGAAATTCGCTCTCTAATTTTGGAAAGGGAATTTTTATATCGTCAATGGAAGCGGCTGCATACGGATTATTATCGTTTTCTATATAAGAAAGCACGTAATAAGGTTACTTGTGCGATTCGAAAGGCTAAACGTGAGTATTATATTTCCAAATTTGACCCCAACTTACCCTCTAAAACACTGTGGGGAAATCTAAGGAGAGCTGCGGTTTACAGTGATGAAAGTCCTAAATGCACCTTTGATCCCGAGGAGTTAAATCAACACTTTACGAACTGTCCTGTTATTGCGGCGCCTGCCCTGCATAGTTCTTGTAACAGTTTTCTTCCCTTACGTGAACAGTACATGAATTGTTTCTCTTTTCGTTGCATTGGGTATGTTGAACTTTATAGATCAATCAAGACAATAAGATCTCATGCAGTTGGTTTTGATGAAGTCAATCCTCGTTTCTTAATGCTAATTTTCCCGTGCATTTCGCCATATCTGTTGCACATCATAAATAATTGCCTAATGTCTTCATATTTTCCTGACATTTGGAAAATAGCTAAGGTCATACCTGTACCAAAAAACGGTTCTCCTATGAGTTTGTCTGATTATCGACCCATTAGCATTCTTAGTTTCTTGGCAAAAGTTCTGGAGAAGGTTATGTATATTCAGATGCAGGAGTACTTGGCTCAATATAATTTACTGTCAAAGTATCAGTCCGGTTTTCGCGCGAGGCACAGCTGTGAATCAGCCTTGCTCAAAGTTACATCTGATTTACGAGAGGCTCTTGATATGGGAGATCTTGGTGTGTTAGTTTTACTAGATTTTTCGAAAGCCTTTGACAGTGTTGTACATAATAAACTTCTCCGCAAACTATTCACCTGTTACTGTTTCTCTTCTTCAGCTGTCGAGTTAATAAAAAGTTTTTTGTCAAATAGACTTCAGCAAGTATATGTGAATGGAGCTTTTTCCTCCTTCCTGCCTCTGCTCAAAGGGGTACCACAGGGGTCAGTAATAGGTCCTCTCCTTTTTAGCTTATATATTAATGATATCTGTGATATTGTTCATAATGTTAATCTCCATCTTTTTGCTGATGACGTTCAGTTGTATTTAAGTCGTCCTCTTGGATTAATCGAGGATTGCATCGACAGGATTAATACTGACCTCGCGGAAATTGTTAATTGGTCAGTAGAAAATCAGCTTCTTCTCAACCCAAGTAAATCTAAGTGTATGGTCCTTTGCAGCTCTTCCCTTGACCTAGACGAATTTCCTTCAGTCCTACTCAATGGTACTATGTTACCTTTTGTTGATAGTTTGTCTAACTTGGGAGTCAAGCTCAACAGTAAATTGACATGTTGTGATCAAATTAAAGCCATGACTGGTAAAATATATGGTGGGTTACGAAGACTATGGCTGTCTGCTGATATTCTTCCAACAGGTTTGCGTATGAGACTTGTCAGAACTCTTTTGTTACCTCATTTCACTTATGGAAGCCTAGTTTATCCTAAAATCGACTCTGTTTGTAGACGAAAGCTCGAAGTTGCTTTTAATGATTGCATAAGGTTCGTCTTTGGTTTGCGCCGTTCCGCACATATAACACCTTTCAGATTATCGTTACTGGGATGTCCTCTTGATATTTATTTAAAACGTAAAGCACTGCTCTTTCTATTCCATTTGATACATTACAGAGAGCCTAAATATCTGTACGATAAGATTCAATTTTTGCAGTCTTCGAGAGGTCGTAACTTACTTGTCCCTCTATTTCATACAACTACCTACGAGAGTTCTTACTTTGTCCAGGTTACTCGTTTTTGGAATTCACTTTCTCCCAATATACAACGCGCTGTCTCTGTCAATGAATTTAAGCATTCAATTTGTAAGTGTGAGCTTTAAATTTGAATTGTGCAGTATTTAATGTTCTTATTTCTAATTCTCATTCTTCCTTTTGTCACCTTGATTCTTTTACGTTCGCCTTGTTTTCCTATTTTTCTTTTTAATTTTTGTGTATCTCGATTGGTGTGTTTTAGTTATTTATTTTGGATTATTTATACTGTTTTGATCTAGTTTTTGAATTATTATTTTTTTTTGCCTTTAGAGTATTATTACCTTCTGTATATTGTACTATTATAAGATTAAGAATCTTGTGTACATAAATTGTTTAATAAATGATATGAAAAAAAAAAAAAATTCGGCTATTAATGTGCGAAAAGTTTCCATTGTCCGGGATGAAATCAGATGATTCAAATGCACCCTTAAAAGATTCAGCAAATAAGTTGCAAATAATATTAGAATCATTGCTGGAGATCTCCCCGAATTCCATAGTTGATGGGTAGCTATCAACCTTTTTCTTCAAGTTGACATATTCGAAAAATGCACGGGGATCAGAGAATAATCTGTTCTTTAAATTTTGAAGATATTCTTCATATAGAGAACGAGAACGGCTTATAAATTGTTCATGGCAAATACTATATTCATGCCAGGCGTCAGCACTGTTAACACGTAGATACTTTTTCCAATGAGGCATATGTTCAAAGATCGTACAATCCAGTAAGGTAACGTTAAAGTAATAATAATTTTCAATACAAGTGCTACTCGACTGATGTACAGATGGTAAATGTGTTCCTATGAAATGAGCATTTTCCCAAAAGCTTCGAACACCGTCCGACGAGCGAGGGAAAATTAGCTACTCATGATGTGGGAAGAACTTGAGCTTTGCTAAAAGCGCAGAAGTACAAACACAACAACTGAAACGAGAAGAACATGAGCTTGTGCCCACAGGGGAACATTCCACAACATACCGGCAAATTTTGTTCCTTTTTACCCGGTGAGATGTTGATAAAGGCCGTGTCGTGTTCGCGTTCCCTTCGTGACCCCCTTTGAGAACGTGCACGTGGTGAAACGTCACGTTTTAGTGATTATGGGTGGCAATATGCGCAGTTGAGTCCGGAAGGCCACCACTCTGTTGCTTCGATTCTTCCGTTTTTTGGTTCAACCTGCCAAGGAAGTATACTTGGAGGGAACGAGATGAATCTTTTGTCTTCAATCTTAAGGCAATTTATCTCTTTTTTATTTTTCGTTTCGTCCAAGGAAGTCGTATTAATTTCAAAATGTGGGAGTTAACTAGGAATGAAAATAATGCGCCTGTCATTTACATCAACACCTTCTGTTGTACTTACCTTGGGCTTGGATAACTTGAACCAGTGCCACTGTGAATGCGTAAAAGCAAGTTTGATCTGTTAGACTTATGAGAGGGGTTACTAAGCAATTATAATTAATGTTTGATAATACGCAATTAGATTTAAGGTTTCGTGATTTGAAATATTGTTTTATTACAAAAAATGTGTCATGAATAGGTAAAATAAATGTATCAATGCACCTATTTGATTTTATCAGAATTTTTTTAAAGGTAAAATCAGTAAAGCCCTTCTGCCGCGTCTAACGTGATCTCAATAAATGCTTTCGTGTACGGCTCACGTTTTTTTGTTTAACTCAATATATTAAGGTGGATTGAGTGAAAATTTACTTACATAAATTTTATTTTAAATTAGTTTAAAACTGATAAATTGTAATTAAAATATAATAATATTCTTCGTCTTTTGTTTACAATAGCCTATATGAAAAAACGGTAGGTTACATTAGAAAAAAAACTAATTTGATTTTAACCAAGGCATAATAGAATGTTTATTTGGCAAAAACTGGAAAAAATTGTCAACAAAATAAATGTAGAGAAGGAGCACATAATAACGCAGTAAATTAATCCAATTCAAGTTTTGATGCAAACGTAAAATATTTGATATAGTTTACCGAAGCTACATAATAATAATAATACGGTTCCACATGCTTCGTCGTCGATTAATGCTCTTTCATTAATAATTTTTTCATTAATAGTTTTAAAAAAAATTTAAACGCCTTCAGAAAAAGCGCTAAAAAGCATAAAATAATATTTAATTTTATATCTACTAGAACATTTTGAATTCGGTGCAAATTAAACAAACAAAAGTATTTAATCCTCCTTTCTAATTACCTCGTAACCTCAAATGTTTTGGTTGTTTATATAATATCTTCGATTGTGGTTATTTGGTTAAATTTGCACCGACTTCAAAATCTCCTAGTATGTATATATATATATATATATATATATATATATATATATATATATATTATATAGGTTCAAACGACACACAATAGACACACTATTTGTTGTAGTCTGCCGATAGACACCTTCCCAACATTCCGAGGTTTAGTCTGTAATTAGAAAAGGAATCTTTGAGTATATTTAAATACTCAGTGGGCGTGTTTAGCTACGTTCACACTCAGTATCACAAATACTACAAAATGGGCAGTGCTGTGAAACTCATGGAACAAGCCTATGAGGTCACTCAGAGTTGCCTAAACTAATAGCGGACACACACTGGAGCTTTGACCTTCATGGACACACCGAATCCGGCCATAAAGACACCCACCCAATATGCGGACACACCAGCTGTATCGGGGTTCACTCAGAGGATTCCTTCAGTTTCACTGGACACACCACGATACACTGAAGTCACATCCTACCAGACACACTAGCACTATTGGTACAAATATAAATTGCTCCCCAACTCCACCGGATATACCACGTTCTGCTGGGAAGCATGTTAATGCCATTCACACAATACTAATTAACCGACAATTCTTAAATATTTTAAAAAACTACACTAATAACTACTCTAATAAATAAAACTAAACTACACACAATCTTTTACACTAATTACACAGAAACTACACAATAAATGTACAGTACACAGAACCCACCTTTGGAAATAATTGTGAGACTATTCACTATAAATTTCACTCCTTATTTAGTACACTTTTCAAAGAATCACTTAAGACTGAAATTTATGCAATCAAGATAAAGAAGGAAACCTCAGGACACTAAAGGGTGATCAATACCTACGAGGAATCGCTAATTACTTCTTGGGTAAGGGTCAGAAACATGTGTTATCTTAAAGAAAGATGCGCAACTTATTTACAAAGACGCCGATGGCGCCTTTCATAATAAAGTTTTCCTAGAAGAGATAAAAGGTGCTAAGTGCTGCATCTTTTATTGCGGTCTACTTTTACGTCTAAATATTCAAAACGGATGAAATATTTGTTTGGTTTGTTTACCTCGGATTTAACAGCTCGGCTATCCTGAATACGGTGGACGTCCTCGTCCTCGATCTACTCTGTTTCATCTCCCACCTGTTCATCTTCGGAGTCCGATTTTCCGCCGAGTGGAATCCATCTCTTCAGATGCTCCATAGATTCTACATTTTCGTACGGTGCACGAGTACTTCGCGTAGATCCCGCTAGTTCTTTTACCACGAAACGGTTATTAGGCAGCTTTTTAGTAATCCGGAAATGTCCTTTGTATTTGGGCAGTAGTTTCTTGCTTTGTCCTTCAGCGGTGACTTTTTTTCGAACTAGTACCAGTTCTCCAACATTGTACTTTTTATTAGACGACTTCTTTTTATCGAAACGCTCCTTTTGCCGTCGTTGATTTTCCTGAATTCTTTTTGATGCTTTATTTCTTTCTTCGCTACGATTACTGCTACTGTTTACTGGGGGAGTAATTTGGTTTATTAAAATAGAATCTGCGGGGGATGTAGGCTTAAACCCGTAAAGAAGTTCACATGGAGTTCTTTTAGTTGTACTATGCACGCTGTTATTAATAGCAAACTATATTTTGTTTAATTCCTTATCCCATTTTGTATCTACCATCGCAGATATAGCTACTGACGAGAGAATAGTCGAATTAAAACGTTCCACTTGTCCATTTGCTCTTGGTGTTGACACCGCATTTTGTATGTGTTTTATTCCTTTTTGATTACAAAAAAGTGCGAATGCTTTGGATGTATAACATGAACCCTTATCTGTTATTAATCTACGTGGTACACCAAACTGATTTATAATCTCGCAGAGGAAGCGTAATACAGGTTGTGTTTTGGTGTCTTTCACTGCCTGCAGCATTGTAAATTTGGTAAAGGATTCCACGCATACTATGAGAAATTTCCTTCCAGTTGTACTCTTGAGAAAAGGTCCTAAGTAGTCCATACGAATGGTGTCAAAAAGTGTGCTAATTTTCTCTATCGGATTTAGTAGCCCTGGTTGTTTTCCGGCTGGTTGCTTATGATAGAGACATCTGATGCAGCTATTGTTGTATCGTTGAGTATAATTTCGCATGTTCGGGAACCAGTAATTCTCACAGATCTTTTTAAGCGTTTTCTCTAATGCAAAATGACCAAATTCATCGTGTGCCGCTCGAACTATTTCGTTTCTCATTCCTTTTGGTTCAAGCCACCTTGAACCATTATCTGTTACTTTATATATTCTCGCATTTTCTAATTTATACTCTTTGTGAATATTTCTCCCGTAATCAGATGTCGGTTTCCTTTTAAGAATTTCCTGAATGTTATGGATTTTATCATCGGTTAACTGGTTTTCCAAAATCCAGTCGGCGACCTCTATTCTGAGAATTTTGTGACTGTTATCACTTTTTATTATATTGTCAATAGGATTCCTACTTAACGCGTCGACATGTGCCATTTTTGTTCCGGGGCGATGTTCAATGTCGAATAAAAATTCCTGAAGGGCGAGACACCCTCTGGCGATTCTTGGGATCAAATCTCTTTTCTTAGCCGCTGTTTTAATAGCGCTGCAGTCCGTAATTACTTTAAATTTGATATCCAACAAATATATTCGAAATTTTGTTAGGCTTTCCACTACCGCTAATGTTTCCAATTCATACGAGTGGTAATTCTCCTCGGCTGATATTGTTTGTCTACTATAGTAAGAAACAGAATGCTGTTTTCCTTGTACGTCTTTTTGTAGTAATATCCCGGCAAGTCCATTTTTGCTGGCATCGGTATGAACCTCTGTTTCTGCCTGTGGGTTGTAGATTGCTAGGACAGGCCTACTTACCAGATGTTCCTTCAGTTTTTGAAACGAATTTTGTTCGAGATTTGACCAGGACCAGTTGCACTCCTTTTTCAAAAGTTTTGTAAGGGGGCGTGTTAATAGAGCGTAGTTTTTTATAAACTGCCGGAAAAATCCTGTTAACCTCAAAAATTGTCTCACTTGATGTACATTTTTCGGTACTGGGAAATTCTTAACGCATTCGGTTTTCTTTGAGCCGGGTTTGATTCCATTACCGGTAATTTCAAAACCCAAATAACTAATAGATTTCTCAAAGAAATAACATTTTTCAGGTTTTAGTGTTAAATAGTGTTGTGATAAGACCTCTAGGACGTTCTTTAGACGATAAATCCCTTGAGTGAAATCATTTGAAGGTATAAGAATGTTGTCTAGGTACACTATTGCTTCTGTACCCCCAAGGGGTCCTAAAACTTTGTTCATCATTCTTTGGAAAATGCTTGGAGCTATAGATAAACCAAAAGGCATTCGGTTAAATTCATATTGACCATCTGGTGTTATGAACGCCGTCTTGAATTTTGAATTTTCCTCTATTGGTATTTGGTAATATCCTGATGTCATATCCAGCGTTGTGAAGTATTGATAACCGTGCAATTGATCCAGCTGATCATCCATCCTTGGCAATGGAAATTTATCTTGTCTAATTTGTTCATTAAGTTTCCGATAGTCAATACAAAGTCTTTCTTCGCCATTTTTCTTCTTCACTAATAATACAGGCGACGCAAATGGGGACGATGGCTCTCTTACTACTTTGTATTTTAATAATTCATCCACGATTTCTCTAACTTTTTGTCTACCAGAAGGATTCATTCGGTACGGCTTATAGGTTACCGGATTTTCGTCTACCAACTCGATTTTAATTTCTGCGGCTGTAGTGCATCCAAATTGTTCTAATTACGTCGCGAAACAGTGTTTGTAGTTTTTAAGAAGTACTAACAGATTTTCTTTTTCAGCTCCAGTTAAGGGATGGAGATTTCTAAATAGGTCGTCTTTTATATCGTCGTTTTTTATTATATCGTTAAAATATATAGCTGAATCCTCGATCAATCTATATTTTTCTCCACTAGCGAAGACCCTGTTTGGTTTTATTATCACTTCTTTGTCAGTGGGATTAACCACTGGGATGAGGCATTCATTATAGTTATTTGTTCTAACAACACATCTCAAAACCAAATACTCATTATTTTCCTTCATTCTAGCACATGTAAAAGTTGCCTTCTCTTCTGCTCTACAAATAATATTTCCTGCATGCCTGGGTGGTAATATAGTTATTTGTTTGACCCAGAAGGCACTTTTGTTAGAGGGTAAGTCTATTACTGAAGGTAAAATTCCTAAATTATTTTTAACTATCTTTGTATATTAGTATGTCTTCTTGTTTCATAATTGGGTGACCTATTATGACTGGAATACTTTGGGCTTCATTTGGTACCACAATGAAATCTGTGTAGGTTTCTACTTCATCTACTTTTACCCTAACATTTCTAACTGTACCTAAAGATTTTATTACACTACCACCAAAACCTCTTATTTTAATAAAATCGGTATCGTATGGTAAACATAAAGATTTTAAAACACTTTCTTTTAGCGTGTTACATTCTGATCCCAAATCAATAAACGCTTCTACTTTAATACCATTAATATAGATATTAAGGAAAAACTTCTTACTTGTTGGCTTAATTTCCTCGACAGTCATAATCTCCTTCGGTGTATGTCTGGTAGAGTACGGGCTTCTTTCACATTTCCCAAAGTGGTTGCGATTGCATTTTTCACAACGTTTCTTTACTTGGCAGTTTGGTAAGAGATGATCCCTGCTACCGCATCCATAACATTTTCGCCTATCCACCTCTTTACTTCGTGGTTCCTGGAGTCTGGGTCTTTTATAGTTCTCAATGCTATTTTCCCGGTATTTTTTATTAATTTTGCTCTTGTAGTTCATCTCTTTACTGTTACTCTCAATTGTTTTAAAATACTTTAATAGATCTTCGGGATTTTCATAATTTCCTGACTTGGCTGCCATTTGAGCAACAATGTCGGGATTTAGTGAAATGATGCATTGTACGGCTTTCCGGCCACTAATGTCGCACATACTCAGTAGAGCTAGCTTGTCGTGATAATACTCTATTAGAGATTCTCCACTTAACTTAGTTCGCTTCATCATAGTGTTAAGCATTGCTGGAAAGTCTGATTCCTCGGGAAAGGCGTCCCGTAATTTCTTTTTCCATTCCTCCCAAGTAAAATTAATGTACCATGTTCTCGCGTAGCCTTTCAATTTACCTGTCGCGAAACATGACGTGCATACATCATTCCATCCATGAATCTGCTTTAATTCTTCCACTTTTGAAATCCATCTTGTGATGCTTGTTGTTTTATCACTTGGGTCAAAAATTGGAATTGCATCACAACCCATTGTGGAGTTTCTTGCTGAACTGCTTGCGGATGCATTAGCGGTTAAGGCGCACACAAGGCGAGTTATCTCAAGTTGGTTTGACGTTGATATCCCGTCACTAGTTAGAATGGAACTTGTTGAAGGGGTACAACTCGTCTCATCTGCATTAAACTGCTGCTCTTCCCATTCCTATGCGGGTACTTTCCCTTGAGTTTTACGACACATATTTTTTTTTCTACTACTTTATTTCACTAGATGAATAAAACTATAACACTCACTCAAGCTAAAAGTTTATAATCGTTTCTTTCTCTTGTATTCAAGCACACGGGCACTTTATCCCACTTTTGAAGTTTTTATGGGTTCAAACGAAACACGAAACGAAGAACACAATCAATTAGTTTTTATGAATGTTTTTATTACAGTAACAAAAAAAAAACATTAATGTAATAAGACACACTATTTGTTGTAGTCTGCCGATGGACAACTTCCCAACATTCGGAGGTTTAGTCTGTAATTAGAAAAGGAATCTTTGAGTATGTTTAAATACTCAGTGGGTGTGTTTAGCTACGTTCACACTCAGTATCACAAATACTACAAAATGGCCAGTGCTCTGGAACTCATGGACTCAGCCTATGAGATCACTCAGAGTTGCCTAAACTAATAGCGGAGACACACTGGAGCTTTGACCTTCATGGACACACCGAATCCGGCCATAAAGACACCCACCTTCACCTTCAAAATTTTTTCACTTTTTGGTATTTTCAAATATGCTACTCGAGAAATGCTGCTTGTATATCAACTTATAATACAATAAAATTAAACTTAATCAGAAAACACGTTGCGAAGCGTATCTCAGCCACCCTTTCACACCTTCACGTTCCACGTTCCTTTCCAATTCGGTATACTCGTTAGGAAGTTTAGATCTGCCCTTTTTTCCCACCCATTCCACGCATTTTTTCTAATAGTAATAATAATTTTTACTAATAGGGAAAGATATCCTGTACCTCACAAAAGGAATCATCCAGTTCGTTCTACGAGTTTAAAAGTTAGGTTAACTCTCCCCCTCCCCTCACCGTAAAACTAAATTTTTTATATTACAAATTGAGGATCATGCTCTGTATAACAACAGGCAAAACATCCAAATCGATCCACGCGTTACGTTAAATTCAACCTAAACCCTTCTGTTATAGCCTCTTATAGCTGTAGCAGAAAATGTATAAGTTCTAGCTGTAGTTCTGTTCCAACAAGATTGGCAGTATACGCTCTTATGGACTATTTCT
This sequence comes from Leptarthrus brevirostris, assembly GCA_964036015.1. Taxonomy (NCBI): domain Eukaryota; kingdom Metazoa; phylum Arthropoda; class Insecta; order Diptera; family Asilidae; genus Leptarthrus; species Leptarthrus brevirostris. Next base: position 110,414,043 of record OZ038371.1, read on the forward strand.
GTCTGCTTTATTTTCCGATCATTTTCCTATGCATCCATCCCTCTTCCTAAGCACGCTGTTGCCACGATTTCAACTCAGAATATTTTCTGATTTTTCCTCGTGGACGCGGGCTGCCATATCAAAAGCATGTAAATATAAAAGTTTCTTGATGAACCCATAACCAAAGATTACTTACTACTAGATAACCGGCTCCCTAAAATACCCAGCTAGTCTTGAAAAAGTAACACTGGCACCACAGTAAAACGAAATATATCCAGATTTTAAAGTCATGAGAATATACCTGCAAATAAAGAGTACATGTAGTGTGCAGTCATTTACTCCTGTCAAAATTATTTGAGAGAATCACTTATTCCTGTCAAAATTCTGTTCTCATTCGGAGAGAATCACATACTCCTGTCAAAAATGTACCGCCAAATCTTGTCGAAGAGAAAAATGTACCAAAAAGTGCGACTAATAAAAAGAATTCATGTGAATCACATGACTGAGTTAGTTACTTATGTGCGTAAACTGTCGATGTGTTCTGATCTTTTAATGAGCGAAGTACATTTAATATTTGTAAATGCATATATGAAAAGTATACGTGTCTCTTATCCACAAACTCTCCCGGAAAACATATGCCCGATACGGGAAATATACAAAAACAACCAAAAATTTTTCACCACTTTGTTCGAAGCCGTTAATCTAGTAATAGTAATCCTTGTCCATTAGGGCTTTTTTTATTAAAAGCTGTGCAACATTGCGCCAAAAATATATACATATTTCAAAATAAATAATTCAAAACAATTTATAAGTGAATTCAAGCATTTCTACAAACCTACTACTAAAAGATATAATCTGGCTTCACTAAATGTTCTTTCCAACCATTCCAGTCACTCGAATTCGTACTGCATCGGAGAACTTCGCGTGTAAAAACACCCACCACCCACCACTGAGTGCTGATCATTGTTGGTCGTCCACAAGCATCTGGCTGCTGAATGTTCTTATAACAACCAGCGCCTCTTGGTTTCTCGACCGAGAAATATGAAAGGTTGGCGAGTTTGAGAAACTTGGCATCATAACTTGCCATGTCATGTACTGCTAATCTTTTTGGAACAGGGTATAGGTGTCGGGACTATAAGGGGGTGACTACGCTTGAAACACACTTTAATTAAAAACAAGTCTTTTGTAAAAAAAATTCTATATTCTTATTTTAAATACTATATAAATGAAATAATACAACAATAAATAATTAAAAAAATATAAGAAATAATAATAATAAATAATTCAACAAAAGAGTAGTCCAAAATAATAAGTAAAAATCAATATCTGCAAAAGAAAAAAAAAGAATGATAAAATATCTCGTTTAAAGAAATTCAAAATTTGTTAATTTTACTTTTGGCAAAATAATTAAATGACTATTTAACTACGGATTAAACCAATAGTTAATATCGTTTTGATTATTTCACTTTATGTTTAAAATTACTTTAAGTTACGTTTTTTGGGTAGACACCTCAAATTTAGCAACTTGAAATAAAATTTCTTAGCTTTGATGTCATGTTTAATATTTTTTCGGCCGAACCCAGAATAAGTGTTAGTACAATTATATTAAACCAGAATAAAATAGGAAGAGGAATATTTGCGGCGAATACCTGCCTTGAGCTTGGTCGATACCAGAATTAAATTTTTCAGCAACTGCAGCGGCTTTTATACAATTTTTTTTTCCATAGGAGTGAGTGCTGTTAATAAGTGCGACAGCGCAAGATTGCATTGAGCATTAAGTTAAAGTTTAGGTGGCACTTTTATCGTATTGCTGCTCACTTTAATTTGAGTGACAGAAGTGTGTGATTTAATTTGTATTTATTTCATTTCTTTTTTAGGAAAGTATATGTCGACTTGCGACATCCTCCCCCGGCAGTTAGTTGAAAATAAAGATTTGGTTTTTTGCATTTGTATTTGTTGTTGTTAATGGCTTGCATGCCGTTTATGATCCAATATCCATGAAGTTGCCAAAACTAATTGTGGACCACCGTGTAGTGTTATTTTGTGAAAATATTGAATGATTAAGTTTGTAATATTCTCCAGCTTGGGCAGGATAATAGGATTTTTGCTGTTTAGTGGAAGTGATGATTGTGATAGTCTTCCGCCAATTCGTAAGATTCCTGTATGATCGAGAATCGGCGCTTACTTGTATAAGGGGCTTGATTTTTTAATTGGCTGATTCATTTTAAATTGTGAAATTTCGTTGAAAAACGTCTTTTGCTGCGGCCAATGAATTATAGTAAGTTTTGCAGATCTTATTTCTTCAACAGTTAATATTCCCAACCTTTTGTTTCCTTTGTTCTTTCTACAGTTGTGTCTAAACCTTTGGCAGTATGCAATGACGCGTAGCAACTTTTCAAATGTCGAGAATTTCTCAAATACTTCTTCTTCTTATGTAGCTGTCAAAACTATTTTATGGTTTTGTTTTCTTTCGAGATTTGCTTCCAAAGTTGCCTCCAATTTCCGATTTTCTGCGTAATCTTGAACCCAATTGGGGCCATTCCATCAATCGGTGCAGTTTACTATGGTTTTTTGAGAGACTCCACGAGTAGCAATGTCTGCTGGATTCTCTTTTGTTCGCAAGTAATTCCAAGAGTTATTTGTGTTATTGTCCTGAATCTTACCTATGCGGTTGGCAGCAAATGTTTGGTACTTATTCGGAGAACTCTTGATCCAAGCCAGAACAATTTTTGAGTCACTCCAACAATAACAATGAACAGTGTTTAAGTGCATGTTCGTTTTGACCTCCTTAACAAGTCGAGATAGTAAAACTGCTCCACACAACTGCAATCTTGGTAGCGAAACAGGCTTTATAGCTGCTACCTTCGTTTTTGCAGTTAATATATTAACATTAATGTTGTCGGGCTTGTCTACTATCCTTACGTAAACTACTGCTGCGTATGCTTTTGTTGATTTATCACAGAAAGCGTATATTTGAAAAACTCTTTATTGACTGACCTGTGCGAATCCACCTTGGTATTTTGATGTTTTTGAAGTATGTAATTTCCTCCTTAAACCTTTTTCATTCATTTTCAATGTTCTTGCATTATAATTTTTGTTATAATGACAGAATGTGCTAACCATCCTAGGGGATCGTAAAACTTTGCAACCTTTGAAAGAATATTTAGTTTGGAAGTAGATGGCTTGTTAAAATCCGATGGTTGAATAGTGAATGAAAAATTGTCCGAGGGTGGATTCCAGCGTATACCAAGTGCCTTAATTTGATCGTTCTTGTAAAGTTTTAAAGGTTATTGAACTTCTCGGTCTTTATTTCAATAATTCACCATTATTTGCTGCCCATTTACGCAGATGAAATCCTCCTGATTTAAGTAAGGTTAACAGTTCTTGCTGTAGCTGTATTGCTTCATGAATGTTGTCAGCGCCACCGAAACAGGTGATCTACATAAAAGTCTCGTTGATCTATCTCTGAAGCTTTTAGGAAGTTTACCTTTTCATCATTCGTAAGTTGATGAAGTGTGCGTATTTAATGGAGGCTGAAAAGCTGAACCGTTCCTGTATGTTATGATCACATTTCACCAAATAGAATCCATCCCAGTTTAGTATTTTGAGCAGGTGGTGATCCGATTCCTCCTTGGATGACTCCTGTGGATATTATTTTTGAGTATATGTTTACTCCCAGAAGTAAATTAAAATTGGCTGGTTTTGAAAATTATGGGTCTGCCAGTTGGAGATTCTCAATATGAGTTAAGTTCATTGAGGAAAAATAAGTTGGAGGCACCACAATTGTTATTTTCCGAATTACGTAAGCTTTCATTGGCAATTCAAACTTTGTTGTATTTGAATGGATTGTAAACGCAGTCTCCTTTTTTGAAGTAGTGAGTTTGGTTGAGCCAAACCCTGCTATTTGTAAATAAGTTGGATTCCCTTTTACTTGTAGTGCTTGAAATGCCGCCTCTGTTATAAAGGAACTTTGAGAACCCAAATCGATGAGAGCACGAAGAGACAAAGAAACTCCTGTATTACTTTTAACAGTAACTATTGACGTTGCTAAAAGTGTTTGCGTTTGAATTTTGTTGTAATGACATTTTATTGTTTCCTGTCCTAATAATTGTTGTTGTGTGTTTTTGCAACTTAACAATTATTTCTTTCTTTGTCACCCGTTTCTTCATGCAGAGAAGTGTGGTGACGTTTACCACATTTGAAACATCCTTGATTGCTTGGACAGGCTATATTCCTATGTTTACTTAAACAGTTTTAGCATAAATGGTATTTTGCTACAAGTTTTTTCTTCTCTGGAATTGAAAGCTGTCTGAATTTATTTCATCATTTTGACACTGTATGTGCATCCTTACATATTAGGCAGGAATTCGTAAGTTGACAGCTTCCGAATTTGTGTCTTTGTAGACAGCTGAAACAAGTTTTGTCTTTACGAAAAATGTCTCGGTTGACATTTGGGTTTAAGCTTTGAAATTTTTTGCAATTTTGAAGCGTGTGATAGTTTTTGCATTTTGTATTTTCGTTGACATGATAGTTATTTGTCCTTCGCAGCGTAATAGAATAAGTTTGTATATTTAAATCAGATATGTCTTCTAATGTCCGAAATCTTGATTCCAGAAATTCATACATATTGTTTAATATGGGCAGATCTCTTTGTTTAGAGACGTCCTGTTCCCAAAGTTTATTTGTTTCATGTGGTAGTCTCTGTACCATGAGATAAAGAATAATGGGATCCCAGTCTTTTGTAGAAATGTCTAATGCATTCAGTTCATTAATGCATTCCTTGGTTTTATCCAATAAGTCTTTGATAGACTTTTTCGACTCAGTCTTTAATGTAGGCTGATTAAACAGTTCCTTCAACTGGGACGATACCAATATTCGTTTGTTGTTGTACCTGTTAAGTAACATTTGCCAGGCTGCTGCATAATTCGTTTCCACCATGTCAAATTGTTTAATGATACGTTCTGCTTCTCCGTTTAAGCAGGATTTTAAATAGTGTAGTTTTTGCACATCTGGAATTCTGGCGTCTGTGTGTATTAAAGATGTGTACATGTCGTGGAATGATCTCCATGATTTGTAATCCCCATTAAATTTGGGTACATCACTCCGGGGAAATTTTACGTCAACTTTTCCTCCAAGCTGGCCTTGAGTTGCTGTTTGTGTTTTATCGACCAATGTTTCTGGACTGGTGGTTTTCTTCTCTATTAGATCTTCCAGCTCTCCATAAAATTGGAAAAATGTCCCTTCAAATATAGCTTTTATTCTTCATATTTGATTTTTAATTCTGCGATGGTACTTTCTTCATCATCTGCCTTAAAAACAAGTCTTTTGTAAAAAAAATTCAATATTTTAATTTTAAATTCAAAATACTATATAAATGAAATAATACAACAATAATAAATAATTAAAAAAATAAAATAAAATATAAGAAATAATAATAATAATTCAACAAAAGAGTAGTCCAAAATAATAAATAAAAAGCAATATCTGCAAAAGAGAAAAAAAGAAATTTTCAAAAAAATCAAAATTTGTTAATTTTTCTAGTAGTAATATAATTAAATGACTATTTAACTACCGATTAAGGCAGTAGTAAATATCGTTTTGATTATTTCGCGTATGTTTGAAATTACTTAAAGTTACGTTTTTGGGTAGAAACCTCAAATTTAGCAACTTGAAGTAAAATTTCTTAGCTTTGACGTCACGTTTAATATTTAATCGGCCGACACCAGAATAAGTCTTAGTACAAATATATTTTTCGATATAAGGATTCACTTGGTGTATACCAAAATGAACGAGAATAGTGAACACCGGAATAAAAATGGAAAGGTGTTTATTCGGTGCAAACCAGAATAAAATATGAAAACATTTATTCGGTGTAAACCAGAATAAAATAGGAAAAGTTTATTTGGCGTAAACCAGAATAAAATAGGAAAAGTTTATTCAGTGTAAACCAGAATAAAATAGGAAAAGTTTATTCGGCGTAAACCAGAATAAAATAGGAAAATTTTATTCGGCGTGAACCAGAATAAAATAGGAAGAGTTTATTTGGCGAAACCCTGAATAAAATAAGAAGAGAGAGAGAAACACCTTCACCCGATTCGAGACAACGAATGCAAGTGGACCTACAACTTAAAGTGGATTTTAAACCACTGACATTTTTCTCTGCAACCCCCATGGCTTTTTTTCATAATTTGCTGTCAGGAGATAACAAAACAACCACGGGTTGTCTTCGGTAGGATTCGAGCCTGGAACTTCCGGATTGAGCCGACATGTTATCACTTACTCCACCGACTACTATATCCCTTACCTTTGCAAAAAAAATTGTTGACAAGATACCGATTGCTGAACATACTCTACACAACAAAGAAGGACTCATCCATATACTTGAACGTATATACGATTCACGCGTTCCGAAGTTTGACTACCCCTCTCCCTCGTTTTCTCCTCTGGGTAATCATATCTCCCCCACCAAAATGTTTTTTTACACCAATCGAGGAATATACTCTACCCAACAAAAAATAATCATCCATCCATCCATTGCTAATAATGAAAAAATATGTTCCTTGAGCGGGAATGGAAGAGGTAGGGGTAGTCTAACTTCGTAACGCATGGACAGAGTTGGATGATTCGTTCTCTGATGTATAGAGTATGAGTATGTTCCCCTTTTGATACCGTGACACAACTGTAAAAGGTGGGACTGCTGTAGTGGGGAGGGGGGGGGGGGGGGGGGGTTGGATATCAAAATTTTAACCCGTAGACCGAATTGGATGATTCTTTTTATATGTATTATATAGAGTATAATTTCCCATTGCTAATATGAGGATAAATTTTGCACTAGGGTGGTGTTGGAGGAAGGGGCAGACTAGCTCCGTAACGTGTAGACCGATTTGGTTGATTCCTCTTTTGATGTGTAGAATATGTGCCCTCACTGGTGCCAAAAATTTATGGGGGAATGGTATGTGGAGCGGGCGTTACCCAATTTTGTAATGCAGTTTTAATTCGCAAGTCTGTGTTATTTATGACTTCGATTCTATAGGCGAACGGAATTAATTTGATATAAAAACATAAGTATTGGGTACATCTAATTCAAATCTGCAGATATGGAATTGCTAAACTTTTATTAATTACTCAAAAAATAATGACATTTGAGAAATGTTTCCAACGTCTTTGATATTACAATTTTTTGTGAAATGTTCGTCCTCAAAATTCACTTTCAATTATCGTCCAATTATTATCGAATCACCGCCTGAGAAGTTTCACTTAAAAAATCTTTTGGTATTGATGCACCCTGAAGGGGGTTGAATTTTGAATTTTCAGGTAACTGGCTAAGTTGTTAGGTAAAAATGATGCCTTCATGGCAAAAATAGGAAATAAGATTACGATGCAGGGGTATAAGACCACAGTATCGGCGGCTGGTCTGGGTGAGTAAGCGGGCCCGCAGGTGTCGTCATCATGCAACCGCAGCTCAGAAGTAGTGGGCTTCTTCTGTGTTTAATGCTTCAAGAAGAAAAACTGATGCAAAAATAGTGACAAGTCAGTGCGACGTAAAACATCAGACAGCTTCTGATGACGGACCAACGAACTACATGTTGAATCTATCTACGGAATATGACATGGACATTCAAGATTTTTCCATCCATACCTGTAATAAGGACAGTTCCATGTTTTGCAACGTATTTGGTAAGTTGGAAACGAACAAATTTCGTAGACTTTTTTCGCAATATCAGGATGAATATAAGTCTGTTTTTTCATTGCAGGTAACAAGTGGTGGAGGCAATACATGGGTACCGAGCAGTATCTGTGCAGGAATATATTACATGGTCAATCGTCAAATTCAAGCGCCAAGAATACCATGACGTTTCCTGAAGTATGGAAAGAGCCTTAAACTCAAGCGGATTGCTATATTTGTAGGATTGAATTTAAAGGTATGATGACTCCCAATCTCGTTATATATGTAATCACTTCATCCTTCACTCCTCCAGTTTATAATGATACTGATGTTATTTCAGCAAGTAATGTTTAAATGAATCTCACTAGTTATGAGGTTAATGATGAAAGTCAAATGGATGTTGATGAGCCATCTGGGGATTCAAGCAGGACTGAGGCTGAAAGTGAAATCGATTCAAATTCTGACAGTGATGAAGAGGATGGTAGCTTTAAACAAAATCGCCCTTTAAAGTCATGTGATCAGAAAAAACTGAATGACATAGTAAAGGATTTAGGGTTAGCGAAAGATGCTGCAGAATATCTAGCGTCAAATCTCAAGATAATGCAAGACCGGCACCAGGGTACCAACATGCCTCGTCTTGGGGCAGTCTGATTTAGAGAGTTCAGTTGAGAGAGTTTATATAATTAAAATAGTTACAACGAATTGTGAAGTTTTAAATAATCATAATTAATTGAAACATAATAATATTGGAACACAGGTTCCTGCTAGGCTTTCTTTCTCTAATCAAGGAAAGCACGAAGGCCAGCAACAACGCCATTGGCATTTACAGATTTGGCATATTATGCTACCCGTCATTCATTTATTTATTTATTCCTTTCATATTCATCATAATAGATTACTACAAAAGTTAAAATAATAACTTAATAAAATCAAACTAAAAATTAAACCCCGCATCAACAAAGGCACTGTTTGAGCAAGCCCGGCCTGGAGAAATCCAAATCAAAGCTGGTGAAGTGTTCGTTAAAGAGGCGAGACTTCGACGTGATGGGCTCGTGCATGCTTTCGGTGACCAGGGATGTACAGGAGGTCGCGAGTCCTCAAGGGGCGCTGCGGGATGGAGATGATCACAGCCTCCAGCAATTCGGGTAAATTTATCGTGTCCTGCAAGAAATCGAACAGAATTACTAATTTTGACATGTTACGCCTCTTTTCAAGGAAGTCAAGAGAAATCAGACCCAAACGGTAAGGAGGAAGCACAAAAGGGTCATTCCAAGGGAGTCCGCGGAGAGCAAACATAAGGAATCTGCGCTGCACTGCCTCAATGCGGTTGATGTAAACGGTGAAACGTATACCAAATTTGGTCTAACGAAGGTGCAGTAAAGAAGCTTAGTTAGGTAGGGATCATCAAGTTTCTTAGATTATCTTTTAACGAAACCCAGCATCGAGTTATCCCTACCAAGTCCACATTATCCTCGAATTAAGATGAGAAATGAGGATCGCGCTCAGGTCTTTCACCTTATCAACCCTATTCAAGACAATGCCTTCGACAGTGTAGTCGAAGAGGAAAGGACGTCTTCTACGGTAGAAGGTCATAGCGGTGCACTTGCCGGTATTTAAAGCAAAGCGGTTATGTAAACACCAGTCGAAAAACACAGCCAAGTCGAAATTTAGGAGGCTGCAGTCTGATTTGTGGAAAACCGTGCGAAAAATCTTAGCATCGTCCGCTTAAAACAGAATTTTACTACTGGATATGAGAAGTGAAACATCATTTATAAAAGGAGTGGACCAAGGATACTACACTAAGGCACCCCCGAGGTGACAAGGCCTTGGTCGGAAAGGGCTCCCCTAAACGGGACACGATATGTACGACCAAGAAGAAAAAAATAATTTACTGCTGTTTAAAAGTGGCCACTTATTCGAATTGAAAGCAATCAGTAAAAAAGATATTGGGCGCGCGTTTTCCATTTCATTTTTGGGGTAGTGAACACCCTCTTTGATTAACCTATTTTTATAAACTTTGTCTTAATTTATTGTAAATTGATTATAGTTGGAAGCTAATGTTAAGGAAGGGTTATTTATAAGTCGAAAAAAAATGATTTTTCCATTTTTATGAAGATTACACGATGTTTGAGATCACAATTCATGTTCCTTTAATTTTTTCCAAAACTCTGACCAATCGGCCCGAAGGAACCGTCCAATAGATCGATCTGCGGATTTACAGGGCTATTGGGCGTACATTGAGGTGTAAAAATTCCTACAAATCTTAGCCTTTCCATCAGTATTTGCAAAGATGCGGTCAATTTACCAAAACAATGAAAAACTTCACTTTTTTTGACTTTTTCAAACTTGAAATTACGTATAAAAAAAAATTATTATTTTTTATGTCTTGACGGATTCTTTTAGGAAATTTATTCCAGTTTCCGAAACTGCCCTTAGATTTTCTATACGATCATTGGTTGCTGAGATATCGATGGTTTAATACAAAAGTGTCCTTTTTCGTTTAATATCGGATATCTCCGCGACAAATCGACGTATCAAGGATTTCAAAAAAGATAATTAAAGCTGAATTAACAGGCTATCTGGTTCATAGGGTGGTCAAATAAAAAAAAATTTTTCCGAGTCCGTGCACCAAAAAAAATAAATGACTAAACATTTTGAAATTTTTTTCTTCCGCTATTCCTTTGGATTGCGTGAGCACCGTGGCCTTTAAAATTTTATGGCTGAAAGTTTCAAAAACTAGAGTTCTGGAGCTTTAAGATGTTTTCTTCAGATTCTCGATACGATTATTTCTCGCTTAGATACAGCTCGTCAAAAATCACTAAAAAATTTAGATATTATATTATATGTTGTTACATTTTCCGGAAGTGAGGAGGGTCGCTGGCTCTTTCCAAGGGATGGAAAGAAACTCACCAATTCCTCACTACAAATGTCAGTTTATGACTTCAGATTTATTCACAACTTAAATTTTACACAGGTATGGTCTTTGCCTTATCTTTACAATTCCCTGTTTATCCTATTCTATAAAGTGTCTATATTTCACTGGTTCGTTCTCACGAGGCGGCGGTCGTGTTACTCCTTCTGTCTCCCTTGGTGTATTGGGGCTATTCCTTCGGATGGTTGACCTGTTTCCTTCAGCGTGGTATAACGGACGAACGGTTGCCTTGCTTCCGGGCGAAATCTTCGTGCGGCGGTGACGGTGATCTGCCTCGCTGCGTCGGTCGGTGACGACTGACTCATCCACGGTAATCAGCCTTCCCTATATTTCGGTCGGTCTGCGGTTTCGTTCTCTTACCTCGGTTGTTCCCAGTTGGTCTTACCTCTAGAGCTAGTCGACGACTACTGACTGAGCTGCGGTGTGAGCCCTCCTTATATAGTGCCAGGGGGCTCTGGCGGCACTCGGTAGAAATTTGGCATTTTATCACTGCGGGGCGTGGTAAATTCGGTGAATTTTTACTATAATCTTATCTGGGAGGGGGGGGGTCTGGTGTGGCCTAAAAACCCTTATTTCTGGCCTTGCTGTTGACAGATTTTGTCACTTGCTGTTAACAGGTTTCGTGGCCTTTTTCGACTTAGCGGGGAGCGGGAAATTGATCCAGGTTAACTTCTTTTAGAACCTAGGGGAGGGGGGGGGGTCTGGCGGGGCTCAAAAACCTTTTTCTCCTCCGGTGCTGTTGACAGGTTTTGGTAACTTCGTTACATCTTCCACTTTCTTTCGGAAAATAAAACGGTGGCTCTGGCTTTGCCTAAATTGAAGAATGTGGGAGCTGCAACGATAACTCGTAACTAACAAAACAGGATTTTATTCAGTCCGCTATTAATAAACTTAGAACTATAATTCATGAAAAGATAAAAAAATAAAAATATACTAAAATGTTAATCCAATATAAAAATAAATCGGTGTCATCCCTCCTGGTCTTACTTCTGTCGGGGGTCGTCATTAAGATGAACCCGCACTGATTCGCCTCGAAAAGGGAGCTTCCAGGTCCCGTCCGTCAGTCGTCTTCCTCGGAGAAATCCCAAACTTGTGGAGAGGCGGTCGTTCCACTCTAGGATTCGCTTGGTGGCTTCTAAGAAGGGGTTCGGTACCATGCGGGATGTCTCGGTTGTCTTCGGTAGTATCGGGGGCCGCGTTGGATGATCGACGACCTCTAGACTACGGTTGGTGGAGCCTCGTTGCCTCCGTCCTGGAGAGCTGCGGGTTGAGTGCTCCGGGGCGGTGATAATGTGAAGGCCGGTGGTTATGGAGCGTTGGATGGCGGTGCTGGTGCGTCGGATGGCAGTGCTGGGGTGTCGGGTGGCGGCGGCTGTCGGGTGTTGGCTGATGGTGGTCGCGTGTTTCCTTGCGGACTTGCTACTTCCCCTTTCTCCGCTGTCTTTGGTTGCTTCATGGCGGCTGGTTTAGCGACGTCTTCCCGGCTGTTGGATTTCCCGGCCAGTCTGCGTTTGTGGGTTAAGTCCTCCCTGGACGCGGATGTCGGCGGGTTTTTGGTTGGCTCCGTGCGGGTACTTCCGGGCTTGGATTCGTACGGTTTGACTTCGGCGGCCGCGACTGATTGTACTGTCTTTACGCATCCCACTCACCGACCGGTGGGTATTTTTGACGGCATCACGCGTTTCCGTACGGCCGGATCGGTTGTCCGCTCAATTAAAATTGCCTTCCGTGCTGTGGTCTCTGCCATGGTTGCGCGTAAACTGACTGGTTTCGGTTCGAGGTCTGCTTTAGTTGGCTCATGTAGGGTGCCTGTGTATGTATGGCTTCAGATCTTTTACATGGGCTTTGTCTATCGTTTTTCCTCGTTGGTCAGTGATTCTCACGGTTACGGGTGAGATAATGTTTGTCACTTTGTACGGTCCTTCATATTTTGGCCCCAATTTCGATGAAAAATGTTTAAGCGCGGAGGAGAGGTGTCTCTCCTTTCGGAGCACGAGATCTCCCACTTTTGGGCACCATGGTCTCTGTCTGAGATTGTAGTGGTGCCTCTGTTTTTAAAATGCTTTCCCCAGGTTTAAGTTTACTAATGGGTATATCTCGTGCAATTTCCATTCTTCCATTAGGGCAACTTCCTAATGTAGAATGCTCCTCTAACCAGCGTGACTCCAGCTGTTTTCTAGCTTATTCGTGTACTGTCCTGATTCCCAGGGTGAGACTGTCGACTCGCGTGATTCCCCGCCTCGAGAAACCTCATCACCCAGAGGAGGAACAGCAGTATTTCCATCGCAACTGCCGCACCCACTGAGCGACAACGTCAAATGTACATCGAGCTTACGGAGTAAGAAGACGAAATATAAAAATAAGATAAAGACAGAATTCTAGAAATATAGATATCTTGCCGGCGTGCATATCCCCTGGAGAAAAACAAAGGCCCACCTGACTACGACATAAAACATACAATATATATGTTAGACCACCCATGAAATGTATGGAAAGTACTAAAGTTTTTTTTTTGCTCCATGTGGATTTTTTTTTGTAGATCATGACGAAAAAATAAGTTGGTCTAATGGAAAAAATCCCTACGGTATTCAATTAAATTTTTCTTGAAAATTTTGGTTTTTGTTTTGAAAAATTATTATTTTTTAAATCGATCTACATTTAATGATGTATAAAATTATGCATTTTCCACAGAATTACTGGTCGCAAAATGGTACGTTAGCACCGTCTAAAGGACATTTGGGATGAAATTTTTTAAGAAAAATTGACTGCTCTCAACTAGAACATCATGATATATCATTCGTGCGTCAAAAGTCTATATGGAAAAAGTGTTCGTCTTTTGATTCGATTCGAATATGCCTTAGGCATTTTTTTCTGAACATCTATCTATATTTCATTTTATTAATCAATGACTTTTGAGCCATTTTTTCGGCTTTAATTGAATACCGCATGGTTTTTTTCCACACTGCACATTTGGTCTAATATATATATATATATATATATATATATATATATATATATATATATATATATATATATATATAGATATACATATATATATATATATATATATATATATATATATATATATATATATATATATATATATATATATATATATATATATATATATATATATATATATATATATATATATATATATATATATATATATATATATATATATATATATATATATATATATATATATATACACTTCACAAAAAGCGCTAAAAAGCATAAAATAATTTTTAATTTTACATCTATTACGACATATTGAAGTCGGTGCAATTCAAACAAACCAAACAACTACAACAAAAGTATTTAATCGTCATTTCTTATGATCCTGTAAGCTGAAACGTTCCGGTAGTATTATGTATTATTTTCAATTGTAGTTGTTTAATTTGCACCGACATCAAGATGTCGTAATAGATATAAAATTAAAAATTATTTTATGCTTTTTAGCGCTTTTTGTGAAGTCGGTTCAACTTTTTTTTTAAAAACTATTTTATTTTTCACTTTTTAGGGTCTTCTACTCTATACAACGAAGAAAGAACCATCCAAATCGGTCCACGCGTTAAAAGTTAGTTTTAACCCCCTACCCCACCCCCATTCCACTAAACTTTTTTTCTCATGGTATCAATCAAGAAACATAATCTGCCGAACAAAGGGAATCATCGAAATCGGCCCACGCGATACGAAGTTACTAACTCTCCCCATCCCCCAACACCACCATAGGACCAAATTATTCTCCTATTAGCAATGCGGGATCATACTCTATACAACAGCAAAAGAACTATCCAAATCGGTCCACGCGTGACGAAGTTAGACTACTCCTCTCCCTCCCCCCCCCCCCCACACCCAACCCCCAGCATGGGCCAAATTATTCTTCTCTTAGCAATGGGTGATCACACTCTATAAAACTGCAAGAACCATCCAAATCGGACAACGTGTTACAAAGTTAGGTTCCTCCCACCCCCCACCCCACCAACATTTGTTTTCTCGTAGAATCAACCAAGGATCATATTCTACCCAATAGAAAAAGAATTATCCAAATCGGTTCACGCGTTACGAAGTTAGACTACCCCTCCCGCCACCCACACCTTTTACCTTCGGACAAAATTATTCTCCTAGCAGCAATGATCATACTCTATACAACAGAAAAAGAACCATCGAAATCGGACCACGTGTTACAAAGTTAGGTTCCACCCCACCCCCTACCCTCAACCCTTTTTCTCCTATTAGCAATGGTGGTTCATACTCTGTACATACGGGGGAGGTTAAAGTCACCCAGTACAAGGAATTGATCGGAGGCGTTAGCGTTCTCAAGCATGGTGTGTTACGTTTCAATTACGGGCTCGTAGGCTTCTAGAGGTTGAGAGGGGCGAATATAACAACAAAGAATATACAGAATACACTTATTCAGTGTTAATTTGATACATACAAATTCAGATATTGAAAAGTCGGAGGTCTTAAACAGGATGACATCATAACGGTTGTAAGCAGCTATGAGAACCCCTCGGCCTGGTGGGTCTTTGTTGCCTACACAACCGTCAACACGGAAAATGGTATAGTATACGTTATAAATCCAAGTTGAGCAGCTCAGACCTTCAGATTAAGGTCGATCCCCCCACCTCTTCATCTACCCCTTCGAACCTGACAACATTTTTGTGTAACATTTGGTTCAATGTGAAACTTTTTTAACCTTATTTTTCGTTCGGGTACGCTTGCGCCACGTCCACTCTTTTAGGCTTTGAAGTATATAGTATGTTCTCCTGTTGATATATTGCAACGCGGTTGGTTCTCTTCGAGCTCAAGTGATTAATTAAGACTTTTATTTTCAATCAAAAATGTTCACAGTATTTTTCACTTCACTGATTAGTTCGTTTCAAAATTTTCTTTATAATATACCGTTTTACTATAGTTATTTATACTTATCACAACACTGTTAAAATACAACTAACTCACTAGGCTGCCACTCAGCCCTTTTTATACTACTTATCTTAATTCTAGAAATTTCCGTTAATCAAGATTAAAGATTATCTTTATTCGGCTATACAAGAATGTACAATTTTCTTTTTACTTACTTTCTATACAAGCATGTTTTCACAATACATAAGCTATAAGCTAACACGTTTTGCTTAATAAACCTGTCAGTATTAAATTTCATACATACGAGCTTCTCGTATTATTTAGGTGGTAGAATTTACACAAAGCTAAAATCTGTACATTTATCCGCACTTGCGACCGGTGTGTCTCACCTATACTTTGACTCAAGTTCCATATATAAGACTTGCCTATTCTATTACATCGAAAGTGAAGGTTTTTGCATTTTTTTCCCCTTCACCAACATCTAGAAAATGTCTTTTAAGTCTAAAGTTACAAAGTGGGGTACCTTGAGTGTACACTTAGGTTGAAAAGTCTCTTATCTGCTAGACAATAAGAATACTTAGATTTACCTGATATAAATATTCGCTTAATTAGTTATGCCTAGTTTACAGATGTTTTCGTTTTAAGTCTTAGAACGAATGATTCTAATCTAGAGGAGTTTTTGCATAATAATTTGTATCACAGTCTTTTCTTAACCTATTAAAATTACGGTATACTAAGCCTAGATACTAGTAAGATGGGATCTAAACGTGGGAGGCCATCTATTTAAGATTATGTAATATATCCTTATGTGTTTAGATACAATATTAATTAAGTTAGACGGTAACAATGAATTATCTATTGAAATAACTTAACGTTAAAATGTTATCCTGACTAATTGTTTTTTTTTGTTTTTTTTTTAATGTTTCTGGTTTGTTGTGGTATGTAATACTATTATTATTATGCTAATGACAATCAATTTAGATTTCTTTCTCTGGGAACTTTATGGTCTGTTTGCGTTGCTTGTGTCTTCCTGTACGGCTTTTGCGGTATCATTTGCCATGGTAATAATCGTCTATTCTTGAGAATATATCTCTTTCATATATTTCCCTCATTAGTAGGTTATCGTGGTTCCGTAGTTTTTGTACTATTTTCTGTGGTAGATTGATCATATATCTGATGAGTGGTGTGATGCCGGCTTTGTTGTAGATATAGGTGCTGGAGAATCTTCTGTTTCTAGATCGATAGTGTGCTCCTGTGTAGTAGCTCAAGATTCTACGTTCAAAGACTTCGAGTTTCTTTGCTGTCGTTGATGAGATATGAAACCAGTTTATAAGTCTGATAAGCTGTTTGTATAACAGCTTGGTTTTAGTACTAAGGCTTTGGTGACGAAGTAGGGGAGGAGAATTCCGTATGCCTTGCGTGCCTTCCGGAGTGCAGCTTTGCCGTGAGGGTTTGGTTTACTACATTATTGATGGATAGGCCCAGATATTTACTTTCTGTTTTCGCTGGGATTACTGCGTCTTCTAGTACGAGTTTTAGATTTCGTGCTTTGCTGGCAATGCCCTGCGTTTTGATGTGTTGATGGAAATGCCCCAGGATTTGTAATATTCATTGATTTCTTCTAAGTGGGCTTTGACTTTGATCAGTTTTGGGTCTTTGTCGTGTGAGTATACGAGGGTGTCATCCGCGTAGAGTATCCCCGTGAAGTCTGCCATTTTGCTACCCGGAGGGTGGAGGTGTGGTACGCCAGATAGGACTTATTTTTTCGGAGTTGCCGCCAGCGGTGCTTACAAACATTTCTCTGTCACTAAGAAAATCAATAAACAGCTTGGTGAGTTTGGTGGGAGTTCCGTAGGCTATTAGTTTGAATATTAGGCCTTTGTGCCAAACGCTGTCAAAGGCCTTCTCGATGTCTTTGGCGGGCCACGACTGTGCATTGCTTATTCTTAAGTTTGTTTGTGGCGTCACTGTGTAGCTTGATTAAGGCGTGGTTGGTGGAATGCTCCCTCCTAAAGCCGAATTGGAAGGCTGGTATTGTCTTGTCTGAGTCACAGAAGTCTTCAAATTTTGTGGCTACAATTCTCTCTAATACTTTACCTAGATTTGAGAGCATTTGGATGGGTCTGAAGTTCTCGATGGCGCAGGAGTTCGGCTTCTTTTTTATTGGAATAAGTTTAGATCGTTTCCAAGCTCTCGGGAAATAGCTATTATTCAGGCAGTGGTTGTAGATGATTGTTAGGTAGTTTAATGCTCTTTCTGGAAGTCTTTTGATGAGGAAGTTGGAAATTTCGCCCGGACAACATGACTTTTTCCCGTTTATTTTATGTTTAATAATGAGTTTAACTTGTTCGTGCTTTGTGAACGTGTTGTCGTCGGGGTTGAGCATGTTGTGATTTGAAGTGAGGTTAACGTTTGGGGTGAACTCTCTATTATCGTTGGCGTTCTTTGCCAAGAAGTCGTTTACTACATCGTCCACTTAAGCCTGCACTTGTACGTTGTGTGTGGGTGAGCTGTGTCTGTAGAGGTGACTGTAGTAGGATTGGAAGGCTGCGAGGATCTCATTTGGATTCGATGTTACTTGGTTTTGGACTGCAACGTCTCCGTCCCTCGGGGTTTACGCTTGCCGACAATATTGTAAATTTCCTTAAACGGGTTGGGTCCAGGTTTTATTCTTTTAAGTCTTTCCTGAAATTGAGTGTTGGGATGGTAATTTATCTTTACGTTTATAATTTTGTTAAGGCAGTTAATACGTGGTAATAGAGTCTTGTATTCGAGAGAGTCCTTGTTAAGTGTCCTGATATACAGCGTTTTTAGCTGTTTTGTCCATTGTCCCTTGGTTTTGATAAGATTTTTGATTGGAGCGGGAATTTTTTAATGTTTGTTTTGGTTTCCGGTATCGATTTTCTTGACGTGGGCGTTTTTCGTTCTTAGTATTTTTTTGGCATCAGTTGGTGGGAGCCCGGCTAGGAGTGCTCCTAAATCCTTCCTGAATTCTGACCAGTTGACTGAGTTCCACTCCTCAATTAGTGTAGGTGTCTGGAGAACTATGGAATTTACCCCTATGTCCAGGGATAGCTTGACTGCCAGGTGGTCCGAAAAAGAGGGTGTAGTTTCGCATGTGCCTTGTCCGGAATTTATTCTACTCTCGCATTGGGTAGATATGAAGAAATCGAGGGTGGATGCGCTTCTGGGGAAGGTTTTACCTTTTCAAAAAGGTACAACATGCGCAGGTACAGAAAGGGTATTAATTCTAAGATCCTTTTTTTGAACTCCATACATATTACAGTTAATCTTATTAAATTACAAAAGCTGTTCAAAATGTCCACCGCCACTTTGGATGCATGTGAATAATCTCCTACTAAGTCCCTCTTTGAGGAGTATTGCAGGTAATGGGTCCGAAAGTCAAAATCAAAATTTTCAATATATATTTATGTTTCAAGGTCACTACAGTATATTACACTTTTTTGAAAAGATGTACGTGTATGTGTGTATGTGCGTACGCATCTACTTTGACACTTCTTTCTGAGATATCATCTCAAAAAGATGAGCAAAGCTGTGGACGAAACAAGTCGCTTTTGTGCAGGGTTAGGTTTCAAAAGATATCACTCGTCTAAGTGACAAGGGTGGCATTTACGACTATACGACCTTCTAATAATATCGACTAACTTCGTTAGGGTGCGAACGGTGCAACGCCATTACGACCCCCAATAATATCGACTGACTTCGTTAGGGTAATTGAAGGGTATAAACGTCAATATAATCTAACTAACAATCAAATCTTGATGCTTCGCCCAATTTTAATTTTCATATTCTTATAATAACTTTATTAATTAATTCGTCACTGCGCGAATTTACAATTTAACTTCAAATCCGATTTTATCTAACCTCATGTAAGGATCGCGACATACTGACTTAAACTCGAGTTTTCATACATCTTCTCAAAGTTGAGAAACATACATATTTCTGTGTGAACCAGCATTATAAGTTCGCGTGCATTAAAAAATGTTTAGAAAACTTTTGTAGGTACACAATTGCTCTATGAGAACTTGGATAATTTAATGTAAGCACGCAAGCGTCCAACAGGTGATTGGCAGCCCTTTTAAAAGTTCCCATATTATTATAGAAAGTAGCTATGCAACCCGGCCCAAGCCTGCCGCTGGGCTTCAAGGGTTATTCGACGCCCAGTGGCAAAATGACCGTTATGGTATGTATTTTGAGCACCTTCGCGAATCTTCTCAAAGTGCATACTTGCGGGCGCTCCAACTGTTCGTGCCATTGGATAATATTTTTCCGTTTGGTCTTTTTGGCCGGGGCATAGTGGAGGTGTATACCACCACCATCGAAGCGTCCACAAAGCTGATGCTTATGGGCATCGACATGGGTGCTAGGCACTTATAGCCATACCCGTTCACAGCGAAACCAACGAGAGACACCTTCTCCCGAGCCCCTCCGGACCAGACCTGAGGACTTTAAAGCCTTCTTACGAAGGTTCGGAAAGGTCAACGGCAAGATCCGGATTGTTCCTCTTTAAATTGGGAACAAGCGTCTCGCTCGCGGCATTTTTAGTTGAAGCCGTGAAGCACATGTTACCCTGACTCAGGGGTGTGTGCTTTCTGACGGCTTCTACTTGAGCATGTTGGGATCGAAATCTTGGATTGAAGAGGGCACTGAAGCGAAATGTTATGCTTGCCATCAGGCAGGGCAATTAGTTGTGGACTGCCCCATGAGGAACAGGAAAGTGGCTGAGGACGCTGTGGAGGGCACTCATGCACCAGCGGAGATGCCCGGAAGAGTTTCCTCGCCCGGTGCTGCTCATATCCTCGTGGAGCACACTGCCAACAAGGTGCCTGAGGTATCACTCCTTGAGGCAATTCCGACGATATATATATATACATATATATATATATATATATATATATATATATATATATATATATATATATATATATATATATATATATATATATATATATATATATATATATATTATTTCCATTACTTTTTTAAAAAGTCGTGCGCAGCTACTTCGCCGATTTCGCTGAAATTTATTTTGCAGATACTAGGCGTGGAAAGAAGATGTTTTTTAAAATTTGAACCCTAGGGCGGGGGTAGAATTTTTTGAAACTTAAAAAAACGAGAGAAGTTACTTTAAGGCTTCTCGAACCTCCCCTGAACATTTTATCTTTGGGTTTAACCTCGGGCTGAACTGACGAATATTTTAATATACGATTATTGTCATCTTTTACATGCGGTTTCCAGCGTTTGATAACGCGTTTTATTTAGACCCAATGGCGGATCTAAGGTGAAGATTTTCGGGTTCAAACCTGGTAAATTCGTAGATCCGCCACTGCATTCGGCCCACGTGTTCCCACACAAAACAGACCCAATTTTAACTTCCTAAGCACGTTGTGTCTGCACGTTGTCATCACATCAAACATATTACATAGAAATATCTTAGTAACATCACATTTATTTCTGTATTTTAACTGAGTAGTTCTAAGAAAAATCCATTAAATTAATGCAGCCATTGAAATTCTAATAATTGGTCCTATTTCTAGGAATTCCTTTTATCATTTTGATCAAAATGATGTTTGAACGACTGTCTTCTTGACTGGATTCATAGTAAACCGCTCCAGATATACAGTGACGCTTACAAGTGTAGTTCGCGTATAAGTAGCGCAATGTTTAAATGTGGTATTTTCCATATTCCGTATCACAGCTTCATTCATCAACACTTTTTTTTATATCTTCTACGCCGGGAAAAACCGCATCCTTAGAAATCCCTGACATCAGCGGAATCGGTAAAGTAGCTGCGCGCGACTTTTTAAAAATGTAATGGAAATGCTCATATATATATATATATATATATATATATATATATATATATATATATATATATATATATATATATATATATATATATATATAGTCGTACCTGGATAAGAGTTCAAGGGACCGCGTTCTTTTTTTTCGCTTATGGAGGTTTCTCACTAACCCGAGTTTCTAGCTTATGGAGGTACAGGAGTGGCCTTTCTCACTTATGTAGTAGAACCTTTTTTCGCAATTAATACTTATCCAATGTAGTAAGTTCTACAAATAAGTCGGTACATTTGGCTATTATATAACATCTACAAGGCAAGTAGCAGTCTCAATTATAGAGGTCCATGTGTGAAAAACGACTTTCTCTTATAAACGTTTTAGAGGGTTAAAATGACGGGACCTGACAATTAGTCTCGCTTATAGAGTTTTACCGCTTATCCAGTTCTCGCTCACCCAGGTTTGACTATGTATGTATATAATCACAAAAAATAGTTATGAAAAACAACTTGCTTTTTGTACAAAAATTTTTTATTTTTTCGGTTTAAGATGAGCAACGCGTTTCGACCTCTTAGGTCATCATCAGGCTACTAACAAAATGAGAGCTTAATAAACACTCATGAAGCATGACGTGTGGCCGGCATATTTAACATATAGGACGCTAGGAAAACATATAGTTAATAACAAATTAAAACCTAAAGTGCAAAATATAGATAAAAGTGGTGTATGTAGCTGTAGTGATTGTCAAGCAATTTATAGTATAGGTAAGACAAAACGGACAATAAAAACACGGTACAAAGAAAATTCAGCTAAATTCCAACGCGGCAATTCAGGTTTTAGCAAACATTTAATTGGTACGGGATATACTACGTCAACTATTAATTTGAAATTAGTCCATAATAATATTGGAGGTAAAATATTGGACAAATACGAAAACCTAGAAATAAAGATGGAGAAAGAGAAAGGTTCATTGTTGTTAAATGATCAAATTGATTTCATGTACAATAGTCCACTTTTAGATATGCTTTTGAATAATTAGAGTATAAAATTGCATATATGTAGGATCAGGTCGAAACACGTTGCTCATCTAAAACCGAAAAACCAAAAATTTTTCGTAGAAAAAGCAAGTTATTTTTCATCACTTGAAGTATTTTTTGTGATTATGTTAGTGAAAACCGAAAAATGCTACCAAGTGCCGTCGAGAAACTCTGTTTTATATATATATATATATATATATATATATATATATATATATATATATATATATATATATATATATATATATATATATATATATATATATATATATATATAATTTCTAGGGATTTATAAAGAAATAAACCACCATAAAGCAGGTGTGTAAGATGTCGTTTCTACGATGCAGAAGTATCCTAAGTCCAGTCGTACGCATTTTACAGGAGAACGATTTAAAGACTTGTAATTTTTTTTTCTCCAAATTCAATTAATTCGCGCGTACGACATATAAAAAAACCCGCTTGAGATAAGGCCACCCTGTTCACACCAAAATGTTCGTCATTCAACTAACTTCGCCAGGCATCAAAATCAAAGATTTCCCCAGAAGTCGACTTAGGATAGTTCTGCATTGTAGTGACAATATCAAAAATCATAATTTTGCTGTAGAAATATGTCCTTGCACAAAAATTCCTGGAAAATTGCGTATTGAAAGATTGAATAAATTTGTTGATACGTAAAACGAAGACGAAATACAAACAGTATTGATTATAAGAATGATGAGTTACACACACCTAACTTAAATACGAATTGAAATGTTGCCGTATTTTTATACACATACGTAAATTCACCTTTATGGGAGTGTATCTTTTTATGGGGTCTACCGCCTCGATATTTATGGTGGGCAGGCGTCCGCACTCAACCCACCTGACCCCCACCAAATATTTCCTTATATAAAAAGTCGTAGCTGTCTTACGCCATAAAAAAAGAATGGGATAACATGGCATTCAATATAAAAATTAAACGACGTCCCTATAAGGGTTGATAGGCCAGGTCATAAGGGGAATAACTTAATTTAAGTCTGGTACAAATGTCATAGTTTCATAGATTTTGGCACTTTTTTTAAATAATTTAAAAAATCATTCGTTTACGTCAGTGTTTCGGATGAAACGGCCGCAAAGAGTGACCCAAAAATTCCTTATTTGTTCCTCCTTTTGGGGACTTCATGAATTTTATTTAAAAGTGGTCTAAATGATAATTTGTGGTGATACGTTAAAGTAAACGAAATTCCAAGTTGAGCACAGTTTTCGTTTTTGAGATATGGTGAGTTAAACTAGTTATTTGATTCATCCACGTCAAGGCGAATCCGACTTTCTCGGTGAACTCTTGCTTTATCTTAAAATTCTCCACAGATACAAGCAGTACCACTTCTAACGTAAAACTTTCCATTCTTTTCTAATTTTTTATTAGATTTTACTAGATATATACCGTTTTGCTAATCATCTTTGATCAATCGGTATTTTGATACTGAAAACATAGCAAATCTTGATTTATTTATATACGAAGCACTTATAGGATTCGCTCAGTTTAGCGAGCAATCAGGGTTCTTCTGAACTCGGGTGCTGCTGAGCCGATGAAGGACACTTTTTTAGAAAAAATAGTTGCGTATATTATTTTACCTAAAAATAAAAATAACGATTAATCGACTATTATCACAAAAGTCCTGATTTTTTTCTGCAAAATCGGTTATAATAATAATAATAATGTTTATTACAAAATTTCAATTTTAAAATTAAACTCCATTACAAATTCATTTTAATTTAAAAAAAAAAAAATAATAATAATATACATAATATATAAACTAAAAACATAATAACAGTAAAAATACACATATGTATATATATATACTTATACTAAATACCTGTACTACATATATATAATACAAAAATAGAGAAACCCTAGAATGGAACGTATACTACTTGCTAATAAACTAGACAATGGCTCCGAGGCCGTCTGTCAAGGTTGGCAAACAGTAAAAAAAAAATTAATTAAAAATTATATCCAATTACAACCCACATACTTACAAAACGTCAATTAAAGAAAAAAGAAAGAGAAAAAAAGCAGATAAAACGATGAAAAGAAGTAATGCGAGAATGAGCTCAGTGGAAAAGTTCGACATCGTGCATTTAGCGACACAAATGAATATCAAAATCAGTTATTAAATTCATTTACTAGGAATTTCCTGTACCTCCAGGCTTTTGTAGCAAAAAGAAACAAATCATTATAATTGTTCTTACCATTTAATACATCAATGATTTCAGCCTCTTCTAGCACTCGCTTACCAAACGCTAGGACACGGAGTTCAGTGAGGATAGGACATCCGCCAAGAAAGTGCAGCAGGTTCACCTCCTCATTTAAGTTACAAAGGGAGCATAAACTGCTTCCTCCTCTTCTCCAAGGACTGCTATTTAAGTATACTAAGCCCCCCCTGGTTCTCCAAATTAGATTAATTTTTTCTACCGATAAGCAGTCTTTAACATAACTTTGCGCTGAAAAGTAATGCAATTTGTCGTAAAGTTCATGCCGTATGGTACTTCTAGCTTGATGTACTGCTTTACTCCTCAGCCATGCGTCTTCTTTTTAATTATGTGTGTTATCATAGCTTTGAAGGAATGGTTATTTATCGGTTATACCTCACTTAAACAACGTTTTTGATAAAATACAAAGATTGATTCGAAAAAAACAAAAGATTTTACATGGAAAATGATACACTTGCGTATTTGAGAATCTTAAACATAATGAAAAAGATTGTCAAGACTGGTGGATACATCTTGCTGTGTACAGGTCAACTAACAGGTTCGACTCGTCATATCTCCAAAACAAAAACTTACCTCAACTTGAAATTTTGCCTAATTTAAAGTAACACTATTACAGTAACCTATCATTTAGACCGCTTTTGAATCGAATTCATGAGCTCCCCAAAAGGGGCGAAACTTTAAAACTTTAACATTAAATTTTAAAAGAAGTTATACTGCAAATACATTTTTAAATTATTATATTAATTAGGGTTTTGAATAAAATGCTAATCAAATTAATGTAGTAGGTGTTTAATGTTAGGTTTTTTAGGATTTTTCACAAATTTGCTGTTCTAATTACATATATGCAGAAGACTTTTTCTAGTAAACTAGGATTTAAAGCAGGTCAACCCTTGAACACGACCACGACCTAGAGCTGAACCTCGTCATCGACCTAAACCTCAACATTAACCTGAACTTTACCTCGAAATCGTCGTGGAATTCTACCTCCACATTTTCAGTTCCTTCAAAATCTTTCACTCCCACGCCCTCACAAATATTCCCTATCGTTCCCCTTTCCGGCATCCTCCGCCCCTTACTTTCATTTAGTAACAGAATGTCTAAGTTTTAAATTTTAAAGACAAAAAAAGGAAGAAATTAGAAAAACAAACTAATTCTCCTTCAATAAAAAAATTAGATTACTTTTAGTCTGAAAAATTAAAAGGCAGTACGTGTTAAGTGGAAAGAATTTGCACTTATTGAATTTAAGCTCCTTAATTTAGTCAATTCCTTTTATAAAACTAATATACAATAAACTTATCTATTTCAAAGAAAGCCGAGTATAATATATTGTATGATAAAACGGTTATAAAAAGACCAAGTAGTTATTGTAATAAAAGCACGCTGCCGAGTGCCCATACATTACCAATAACAGCAGTAAATCTGCATATTTGCTACTTTTTCTGATGAATTAAGTCATATCATTCAGTTTTATGCTCAGGTCATAAAGTTGGTGAAATGACCACCACTGTCATTGGATATAGATGCAATGCGAACAGATCTTTCATGTCTCTAATTGATAATGAAAGGACCCTCTTAATGCAATTCATCTACATAGAGATAAAACTTGTGGTACTAAATGGTTGTATAATCCATTAGACTGAAATATACGTCGTCTAAATGGCGCCGACAATCTTTGCTGCTGAGAAACAAAAAGTGCCAAAGGTATCACACAAACTATAATTTATCTCCTTTCTATGTTTAAAGTTTCTCCTCAACTTAAACGATTCCAGAACCCTTTCTCATTTATAAAACTTTTCCTTCCCTGAGAGGAACTTCTTTTTCCGAACATTTTCCTCCATCCAACTTAACTAAGGTTTATCCTCCCATCGCGTACTTTTTCATTTCGAAGTCACAAATTTGTGGAGGTAAAAGTTTCATACCAAACTTCTCGATTTAAACTTACTTACTGGTTGGGTATGACGAGCGGACTTATTGTTTACGGGGTTGGTTTTACATTTCCAAAATTCCAACTTTTCCGAAAATGAAGTTTAAAATGTTAGAAACCTGGTTTATGGCAAATATTCAATAAAAATTCTTTTTTCATAGTCCACAGACTTCGAAGAAATATCACAAAAATTACAAACTTACGAATGTTGGGTTGTGGTTTAAACAGCAATGAAAGTGAATAAATATCAAAATTCAGTACAATTTAATTTGGTAATAACGACCATTAAGGAATGGCTCAATCTATCCTAAAACTGACTTGTTGACATTTGTGTATGTATATAGTATTACTTGTATCTAGAGAAATTTGGGCTTTTTATGCTGCGAGCATTCTAACCAAAACATTGAAATTTAGGTACTTGAACATTAGTAGACAAATGTAAAATATTACATAGTAGCAGGTAAATTTCTTTTTTAATATAGGTTCATTATCAGCCTTGCCACTCATTAACTTAGTATAATTTTTTAGAATTATTTGAATTTAAAATTAACAAGCTAAACAAAATTTATACAAGAAGCTTGTGCATTTTTACTTTTAATTAATACCGAAAAAATAGGTTTATGGTATGCTGTAAAGAAGTTTTTTGTAGTACTACTTAATATTTACTTATCACTCTAATCTGTACTTTTACTAACTGCGCAGTATTCGCTGAAGCCCGGATGAATAAGGAGGAAGAAAGCAAAAATATAATAATAATAATAAAATAATTCACAAAAAAAAAATTATCATTAAAAAAAAGGTAAATGAATAAATAATAAGCTGAAAAGAAATAAAAAACGTTAATATAAAATTATAATAAATTATATATGAATTTTCTGACAATTTATTTAAAAAAAACCTTGCTGCAAACTCGACCTTAATCTCTGAAATCTAAGAGAGAAATGCCCCTTCTGCCAACCTTTTTTATAGCCTTTGAGTAGCCACTTTTTCGTCGGAATCCGCAACCATAACTGCAATTTCTCCATGCATTTAATATAATTTATTACGATTTTATACTTGATTGGTATATAAATGAATTGACCAGAGATTGAAGGAGCTGTCACAGGTGTCTGAGTTTCATGAATTTCACCTGTGATATCTGTAAAATAAAAAAAATTGTTTACGTCGCTCAAACGATTTTTTGAGTGAAGGAAATTCAATGGCTTTGTGTACATTATCCATATTTGGTACTGTATTTCAATTTTAATTCTGTTTTCCTTTAATTTTAGTTGGACCTTTTATGATTTATTGTAACTGATGATGTCCCAGGTACTCAGGTAAGTATTTGTATCATTGGATAATTAAGTTTTTTGTTAATTCTTGTCTACTTTTAGGGATCATCATTTAACATTCTGCCTCCTGTTGAGCTGTGTTGTTCAACAAATTTTTACCTCGCTTGGAAATGCCTCTTTTGTGATAATGATGAAACACAATCCTTCCATCACCAGCAAAATGCTAATTTCTTCTCTGGTAACAAAATTTTGATGGCTGTTGACTTCACGCATTTTGAGTTCTGTAAAGGTTTGCGTGTTTTTAAGTAGAGTGACTGAAGGTAGTTGCCGTTAATGTTTGCTGGATCCGATAATATAGGATTAGTGTGAGGTTCCGTTAAAATGCTTTCTCGTAAATGGTCTGGTAGATGTGAAAGGCCCGACGAAGAAGGCATTCCATGAGCACATTTCATTTGCGATTCTCCATTGTTGATGCTTTATACAGATGTATTTTCCAGACCTGGAGGTTCTTGAATTGATCCCTTTGTTATGGATTTAGACGCCTTTTTTGGAACAGCAAATATGTCAAATCATACGTAATGGACATCTGTAAACGGAAACTCGTAAGTACAAGTCGACACTGATTGACAAACACCACATTTACGACAAGAAGACACAAGTTCAGTTGTATAAAAACTTTCGAATCAACTGCCCTCCAAATTTGTCATTTCATCTATTCGTAAACGACAAATTTTTGCTACCGCCATTGAATTCTCCGCGAAAGATCACCTTGATTTGATATGTCAGGTGGTTTATACATATGAAGTTGACAGTTCGCTGTTTGTAAGTTGCGAGTGTCGCGAAGTTGCGTTTTTGAGTGTTTGTGCTAAGTGTGGATAAATAAATAGATAGGTATAAAACGTTCAAACGAAGCGTAAAGGCTGAAACACAATACGTAGCTGGCGCTCGCATCTGGTACTGTAGCCAACTCGGAAATGTCAAATTTGGTACGCAGGAAAAGTTAAAAGTATATAAAACTGAAACACAGCGCCAGCTACACATTGGACCTCTATCTTCGTATATCCATACTTTTTAACCGACTTCCCAAAAACAAAGAGGTTCTAAGTTCAACGTGCAAATATATGAGGCACCCATATTCAAAACCTGCCTTATCCACATTTCTGAAAAATTTGATAATGGTAATACTTTTTTCATCTTCATTAAGCACGTCTTTAGATACACAGTCCAATGTTTATTTTTAGTTAAAAGTCAGGTACAGTTTCATATCACGCTTTATCTATGAGAGGTGAAGTTTCAAATTAATCCTTATCCATCACACGACACAAAATAACCGTTATTTTCTAGTTTTTATTCATTTCAAACTGTGCTTATAAGAATCTTTGTGCAGCCGGTTGTGTCATATTAACGTTCATATTATTTTGCTAAAATGGAAAATTATTTAAACGTTACTCTTTGTGAAAGTGGTAAAGGAAGGAAAAGGCTTAGAAATTTAGCGAGACTAACTGCTTATAGTTTGTTTTCATATTCCAAGATATTCATCTAAAAAATTGCCCACTGTGCCAAAATGCATTCACAAGAAAACGGTTTTCTACTGCGCCGTATTAGAAATGCAAGACATTAGAAGATGTAATCAATTATTTTATAGTTTCGTAAGTAAGACTGAACGAATAATTTTATTTTTAAATACACTTCACATAAACCACCGAAAAGATTGAGAGTAACAAAAGCTGCTAGTTCATGGAAAACTATGACTATATTCATAAGAATAAAAAACGAAAATAATAAATATCGAAGGGAACGAAACTTGTCAGAAAACTTTTTTGGACATGCTTGGGATTGGCAAGGATCGAGCCAAAGAAGTCAGTAAGAGATCTTTTCTTACGGGTGGAAGCGCTCATGAGAGAATCGTGGGGGTGACATACTTTCTGTTAAATACCAAGGTAGGAAAGCATCCGTAAAACAATACCAGGAGAAGTTACATGCCGTTGACTCTCAATACTGTAGAAGAAAGACCACTCGATTATGTCTGCCCTCAGATCTCAATGTAAGAACTCTTTGGAAATTATATAATCAGGAGGTCAATACGAATCTAACAGTCAAATATGAATATTTTCGTAATATTTTTGTAAGAGATTATAATCTCAGCTTTAAAACTCCGTCAACCGATGTATGCTCGGAATGTCAATTCTTAAAAACGGCAATCAGGAAGTCAAAGTCTCTAGGTAAGAAAACATGTGACGTCATTTCAACTTTTGTGAAGTCGGTTCAACTTTTTATTTAAAAACTATTTTATTTTTCACTTTTTAGTGTCTTTTACTCTATACAATGAAGAAAGAACCATCTAAATCGGTCCACTCGTTAAAAAGTTAGGTTTAACCCCCTGCTCCACCTCCATTCCACTAAAATTTTTTTCTCATGGTATCAATCAAGGAACATACTTTACCGAACAGAAAAGGAATAATCGAAATCGGTCCACGCGATTGAAGATACTACACCCCCCCCCCCCACGCCACCACCACCATAGCATCAAATTATTCTTCTATTAGCAATGGGGGATCACACTCTATACAATACAAAAAGAACCATCCAAATCGGTCCACGTGTTGCAAAGTTAGGTTCCACCCCCCTTCTCCCACCACAACCACACCAACAATTTTTTTTCTCGTGGTATCAACCAGGGAGCATACTCTACCCAAAAGAAGAAGAATTATCTAAATCGGTCCACGCGCTACGAAGTTAGACTACTCCTGCCCCCACCCAACCCCCCACCCCGGGCTAAATTATTCTTCTATTAGCAATGGGTGATCACACTCTATACAACAGCAAAAGAAACAATCAAATCGGTCTACGTGTTACCAAGTTAGGTTCCACCCCCCCCCCCCCCCCCACCATCACCATCACACCAACAATTTTTTTGACATGGTACCAATCATCAAAATCCGTCAACGCGTTACGAAGTTATGCCCGGTCAGACAAAAAAAAATACGCGTCGAACTTAGAACCTCTTTGTTTTTGGGAAGTAGGTTAAAAATGAGATGATGGCACAACTGAAGGTCCAAAAATTAAAAGCCAAAGCTTTTAAAGATATATAATTCAAAAGGAAAGTTTTTATGTCAACTAATTTTCTTATGATTGCCCGAAAAACATGATTTTACCTAAATTGTCAGATCAGGCAGCGTACTATTTCAGGCAGCCTTATTCCTACAATTTCACCGTTTGTGAAGGAAGTTCTACTGCGAAGCAAAATATGAGCACCATTACTGTGTACAACTGGTTAGAAAACCAGTACTTACTATCACCTGAATAATGCATTTACAAAATAAAAAAAAGGTAGAATTATTCGCAGACGATTGTCCAGGCCAAAACAAGAATTCGACAATGATTGAAGTACTGTATTATTGGCTTAAAACAGCACCACCTTGCATTGAAGAAATTAGCTATATATTCCCCGTAGTGGGCCACTCATTTCTGCCACATGATCGTGTATTCGGTAGAATTGAGAAGGTGGTTCAAAAACATAATATTACAATAAAACCTGAAGAGTATCAAAGTATGTATATATCGAGAACAGGGGAAAGTGAATAAATTAACTGAATATGTTTTGGTAAAAAGTTTTAAGGACGAGATATCAAAAGTATTAAAGCCTAGGTCAGCATGGCATTTGAAATTTGCGGCAGCGAAAAGGATTTATTTTCGGCGATCTAAATATGAAATAGAAGTAAGGGGAGAAACTAATTATAAATCAGACCTTGGAGTTTACCGATCATTGTTGAAAAAAGGGAAATTTGGTCCTTCGTTTTGCCTACGGTAATAACACCAGGAATATTAGTGAAGCAAGAGAAGTTGCGTGTAGTTAACAATCTGCTTTGTAAACACTACGGCAATGAGTGGCGGGAGTATGCAGAACTATTCTATTTTAAAAATTTACTATGAAGTGAGGATGTGTGGTAGAAGATTTAAAGGTGGAAGAAACCAACATTGCCGAAGAAGACGGCTTAAGAATCTAGTTCAAATTTATTTTTTAACACGAATTTTTGACTTTTAATGTCTTTTGTTTAATTGCTTTTATTTTATTTCAAATATGTATAAACTATTTTGTTTATTTTATTTCCTGTTCTGTTATATTTTGAAAAATAATTTCATTTCATGATTCGGATTGTTTTTATACTAAAATATAAAAATTAATTTATATATTCAATTTCAAAGTAATCCTTATCCTTACGTTATCGTTTCAAAATACGCCATGTCCATCTATGAGTTTCATTATTAAAACAAAATTATATTTTTTGACAAAAGATACTAAACATTGAAGAAAAATTCTTTGAATTACTTTAAAAGATAATTATATAGTCAGACAAAAGCAAACTTAAATTGTAGAATTTAGAAATTTTAGGCGTTTAAACGTTTTTCCTTCTTTTCTCGTCAACACAAAACGTGGATAAGGCAGGATTTGATTCTAGGTGCCCCATATATATATTTTTTTATGTCTGCCCGGGCATAACTTCGTAACGCATTGACCGATATTAATATTTATTTTTTTTTCTGAACAGATTTAGATGGTTATGTTTTTTTTTGTACAGAGTATGATCCCCCATTGATAATATTAGAAAAAATGTGGCTTAGTGTGGAGTGAGGAGGGAGCAGTAGTCCAACTTCGTAACGCGTAGACTGATTTCGATGATTCTCGAGAAAAAAATGTTGGTGGGGGCTCTGGTTGGAACCTAACTTTGTAACGAGTGGATGGTTCTTTTACTGTTGTATAGAGTGTGATCCCCCATTGCTAATAGGGGAATAATTTGGTCCTAGGGTGGGGGGAGGGGTAGTCTAACTTCTTAACGCGTGGACTGAATTCGATGATTCTTTTTTTTGTTGGGAAGAGTATATTCCCTGATTGATACCACGAGAAAAAAAATGTCGGTGGCATGGGTGTGAGGGTAGGAGGTTGAGCCCAATTTTTAAAAGCGTGGACCAATATGGATGGTTCTTTTTTTTTTGTATAAAGTAGAAGACACTAAAAAGTTAAAAATAAAATAGTTTTAAAAAAAAAGTTGAACCGACTTTACAAAAAGCGCTAAAAAGCATAAAATAATTTTTTCATTTTATATCTATTACGGCATTTTGAAGTCAAGCAAATGAAAAGTATTTAATTGTCCTTCCTTATGATCCCGTGAGCCAGTTCAGGTAGTTTTATAGATATAAAAATTTTTTAAAAACTATTTGTAATTTTTCAAATCTAGCCAGATTACGAGCACGCCAGTTACGAGCGCCAGCGCCACATTGTGTTCCACACTTAAATCATCACATTTTTCACTCAACCCTTTAATATATTTAAATTGCCTTAATTTCTTGCCTCCCAAGTCTGTGCTTTGGCATTATAGGATATCCGCATTTACATCAACGCAAAAGTAAGAAGTCTTCTGTATCTAAATAACTTTTTTCCTTTCAGCTCTTAAATAATTGTTTCTATGCAGGTATCTTAAATTTGTTCATTTTAGGTAAAAATGCAAACTTTAATATCTTGGCTAAGTGCTAAAGATTTCCCTGGATAGAAATCTATGCTAATGGGTGATAATTTTGATGACATCTAAGTACTTCAATGCTTAAGGCGACAACATGACCAGTGAGCCAGTTACATAATACTTTACTCTATTTCTTCGAAACCCCTCTTATTTTGACTTTCATGCCCAAAAGCATACAAATGGCTAATTAAGTATCCGGGATTACATTTCACCTTTTACCGCCTTCAGCACCTTGCTTACTTCACAATAAAAAGGTAGATTAGTGACCCTGTCATCTCAAATCAATTAAGAAAATGGTTGATATGATGCTTTAGTTCTTTTGGATTAAATTTCGCTCATAAAATCAGTTCTTTTCATGGTTTTGTATTATAGCATAACGTAGCCGACCTTGTTTCCGGATAGGAGGATATCATAAGAAGTAGATATTAGCTTACATAAACTGCGTAGTGGATCAGTCCATTTATATCATATCGGCTGAGTAACTATTAATGAATTTTCGAAGATAAGTTTTGTACAGGTACTGAAAAACACAATTCAAAATAAATTTTTACAGTATTTTCCTATTAAAATTTTAAGGAATAGTTATCCTATTATCCCTACTAGATCCCAGCCGGCTAATAGAATATTCAACAGTATTAGCTTCATTTTCACTTTTTTTATAAAATATTTTAGGTAAAGTAAAAGAAATAAGAGGTTTATAGGCGGAAAAAGTTTTTGGAT
This sequence comes from Leptarthrus brevirostris, assembly GCA_964036015.1. NCBI lineage: Eukaryota > Metazoa > Arthropoda > Insecta > Diptera > Asilidae > Leptarthrus > Leptarthrus brevirostris. Next base: position 110,448,030 of record OZ038371.1, read on the forward strand.
AAGAGAACTGAATGTAATAAAGCACGAATAGAATAAGAAACATTCGACCGTCTGTTTAGCAAAACCTAACCTGAATAAATTAACCATTCTGTAAATCGGAGAAAGATATATATTTCGGGTCTCTAGTCCAGCCAATTTGGAAATACGGAAAGAGTTACGGGAAGAATTTTGTTAGTCTTATATTGTAGTGTTATCGAAATCATCAGTCGACGTTTACATTATAAAGAGAAGCAAATTTTAGAGTTTTTGACACGTTTTTATGTGATTGGAATGCTCAGAGACAACGGAAAATTTTAAACCAGCTTTCTTGCTTTGACATGCTTCACCGCATGTTGAGCAGGGGAGCAGGATCGTCAATGGAGCAGCCAAAGTCAAAAAGAAAGTAGAAAAGGAAAAAAGGAACAACCCCTGATGTACGTATGCCATGCAGAGTATGCCGGCTTGCTTCCCAAATGGAACGCTTTTCCTTTACCTGTGTAGTTCGAGCCGCTGTTAGGTTTGGAATTTCATAGATTGTACTTGCGGTATTTATCATAACCTAAAATAACAAAAAGCCACCTATTGAGAACTTTTGAAGTAAAAACCAAAGAGGAAACACTAAGAGTAAGTACTCTACAAACTGCACCTGCTTATCTGCTAGTGTAGTTTGGCGCAGGGTTGCCAAATTGGTGTTTTTTCCCACTAGATCTAGTGGTTTTTATATGTCTCTGGTGGGGAAAAAAACGTGACGGTGGGTAGCGGAAAATCTAGTGGGAAATGGCACTGTCAGTGGTTTTTAGCGGGTTTGGATAATTTTAAACAATTTTGTAACATTAAAAACAATTACTTGTAAGTAAATGTCTATACTCCATATTTGAATATATTTTTCCTCCCGCGAAAAAATTAACCCCGTTTACACCCATACTTTACGATGAATTCCTAATGTTTTCATGTAAACGTATCAGATTGACCCGGCAGCACAAATTTTTCTGCTGACGGGTCGGTTTACATGTTTCGGATTAGTCAATAAGAACAATATCTCCCAAATGATATTATAAAATATAATATAATTCAGACAGTTAGAGCTTGTTCATAAGCGCGATACCACTCCGTGCGATTTTTTTCGTTCATCTCACTGTTTGAATACTTTTGTTTCAGTCTGCAATTATTGACAAACGAAAATTTGTTGTTTACATTTGAATTTGCAGTGAATAGGGAACGCGAATTTAAGTTAAAGTTGTTAATAATTTTTTTAAAGAAGAAAAGGGAATGTTTGTTTTATTGCTATTTCCTCATTTACTGTAAAATAATAATAAGTAATTTTTATAGCTAATAACACATATTTATTCAAGCCGTTTTTCAAAAGCACTTTTCAAAAAGGTTAAGATGGAATTAACCCTTCAAACACAGAAGGCGCACTTCTTTGGCAGGAACCCAGAATCAATTCACCTATTCCATCAAATTGATGAAATGAGGCTCCCACACCAGCATGCAGAGGAAGAAATAAGAAAAAAAAAGGAACAGGAAGAAAACAAGCAAGGAAACCCCGCACGCAACATGCAAACAGAGAGTCACGGGAGCACAGAAAATAAATAGTTCTTAAACAACACTTTACTAAGATTTAAATCAAAATTAGAACATGCATTAACAGCCCTACATAAACGGTTAATGGGTTCATGCATCCCATAATTAGTTCTCGATGGTTCAACTTGCAGTAAAGGCAGTCTTCGAAGGTTATGTTGGGATTGTCTGAAGGAAACCTTTCTAATAAGCACACCTGAGTCAGTATTGGACTTCAAGAGCTGGTGAATAAAAACCAAGTCAGCAACCCTGCGCCTTTTATCAAGCGAGTGCAAACCAATCAACCGGAGGCGGTCGGTGTAGGGCGGGAGTCTAAGCGGATCGTCCCATGGGAGCTCTCTTAACGCAAATCTAAGAAAATTACGCTGCACCGATTCGATACGGTTGGAATGAACAGTGTAGTAGGGCGACCAGACCTGAGATGCATACTCAAGAATAGGTCTAACTAAGGAGCAGTATAAATGAATGAAGATTGGTATATCCGAGAACTCTCTAGACCAACGCTTAACAAAGCCCAAGATTAAACTGCCTCTGGACACGACATAGTTAATATGCAGAGTAAAGTCAAGTCTCCTATCGAGTTTTACCCCTAGTTCAGTTACGGACAGCACACGACGAAGACCATTCCCCGCAAAGTTGTAATCCGAAACTTGTGGATTTGCGCTCCTGGAAAAAGTCATAGCCTCACATTTAGTGGGTTTTAACTTTGACTTGGTGGGTTCTAGTGGGAAAATCTCCAACAGACTTGGCAACAGTGGTTTGTTGTAGTGTGAACTACGCTGGCGCACTTATATAGCCCAATGGAATGCAGCTATTGCCCTGTCTTCCTATATCACATTCGACAACACTGTTTTACGTCGCCCTCAGTGGTCTTTTAGGGGGCAAATAATTTTTTAAATTTTCGATTTTTTTAAATTTGTTTTTTTTTTAATTTACCAAGTGACCACTGATGCATAATTGTGAGAAAAGTCGAAAAAGAATGATTTTTGCATTTTTATGAAGATTACACGATGTTTGAGATCAAAATTCTTGTCCATAGGGTGGTCAAATAAAAAAAAATTCCGAGTCCGTAGACCAAAAAAAAAGACTAAAAATTTGGAAAATTTTTGTTTGCGCTAGAGTTTTGAAGCTTTAACACGTTTTTTTCAGATCCTCGATACGATTATTTCTCGCTTAGATACAGCCCGTCAAAAATCACTCAAAAATTTTGAAAATTTTTTTTGTTCCCTTAATTGTTTTGAGTAGTTTACATGAAAACAGGAATTCGGGATATATATTTGTTTTATGTGTGTTCGGACATAACTTCAAAAAATATACTGATTTGAATGATTTTTTCATTTGAAAGGGTATATTTCCGAGCTGGTTTCATATAAAGATCCCCGCACGGTGTAAATGGAAAAGTAGTCCCGGTCAAATTAGCTGAAATTTAAGTATGTGATTTTTCTTTAAACTCGTCGTAGTGAAACTATTGCTTCTATGAAAAATTGTTTTGTTCTTCTTGAAGTAAACAAAACAATCTTTCAAATGAGTTAAAATATTCATACCCTTAAGAAAATGCTAAACTTTTTAAAGCCTAAAAGTGCGGAAGTGGAAATTTAAAAAAAATACAAACGACAGAGCATGGTCGGACCCTACGAGGAAGTAACTAAAGGAGAGGCCGTAACGTATAAATACCATGTGTGTGAGCATGGAAAATTTTCGATTTTCTGCGGGGAATGAGGAGGCGAGTGATTTCAAACAGGTCTACTGGCTGTCACTTTTGTTTACGTTACCCCGGTTCGAAGTGAAATTGAGAAAAAAAAAGTAAGGAATATTTCACATTATTGTGCTGTGAAGCGCTAAAAGAGTGTCTTAACAAATTGAGACAATATATTAATATCATTAACAGAGAAAAGTGCGTTTCTTTTCAGAAAAACTGAAAATGAAGTGTTCAGTGAATTCCGGTGATAATAGCAAACACCACAAGCTTTCCGGAACATCTTTCCATATGTAAACTAAACAAAGTAATGGTACTTTATAAGGCACACAAAAAAAACAGCTATTGCAAAACACTTAAACTGAGTTTTTAAAGAAAATTCCAACTTATTCCATCGAACGAAAGTTTGTTGACATTTGTTTTAATGGTTGTCATTTAGTTGAGACTTTAGTTCCATTGTCGTAGGTAAAAATGAAAATCGGAAGGAACTCGTTCTATTAAAGTTTTATAATTTTCGTGGTCGATACACAATATTTAGCCGAGGAGAACTTTGCCAAAATTGAAATAATATATATTATATTATATAAATATATTTTATTATATAGAAATTATTACATGGATCACAATTTATTATTTAGTTCAATATTTTAAAATAAAAAGGCCTCTCCTTTAGTTACTTCCTCGTAGATCGGACCATGACTTACTACTTGCGTTTTGACCGAAAATTTGGTTTGCGACTAAAATTTCACGTTTGATCAAAGATTTCTTGTTATTTCGGTGAATAAAGTGTACATGTTTTTACATGATTGGAAAGATAATTTAGTCGGCTTTAATTTAATATAACTCGTTTTTTTCATAAGAACTAATAGTTTTGACGGTAGGGCGAGTTTAAGGAAACCTCACCCTAACTTCCATAAGAAAGAATGTAAATAGGACAGACCATTTACGACCCCATACAAAAGTCCAGTTCATGGCTTGTAATTTACGGGTGTTTTGCCACTATTAAATATTTACACCTACACAACCGCCCACCTAGGTGGGGGGGGGAGGTCCTCATTTCGTAACGCAAGGACCGATTTGGATGAGGGGAGGCACCTAGATTCGTAAGGCGTAGAGTGAGAATGGAGAGAGAATAGAGCTATCGCCTTACCTTACCTTACCTTATAGCTGGATTTAGATGATTCTGTTTCCTTTGTATAGAATACAACTGCAACTATTGCAATCGCTTTGTTTATACAAGCAGTATTTTTCGAGTAGCATAGCATAGGAAAGACATTCAGGCATTCTTGTCCTGTGTGCGGCAAAAAGTCACTTGACTTGAGAAAAACTAAAAGTCAATTCAACTTTCAGTTTTCAACTGTAGTTGGTAACTGAAAATTTGTTCTGCATTCGGCCTGCCTTACAGTTGGTCGGGCGACTCTCTACATCGGATTGATAATAAAATAGTTTTTAAAAAAAGTTGAACCGACTTCACAATAAGCGCTAAAAAGCGTAAAATAATTTTTAATGTTACATCTAGTACGACATTTTGAAGTCGGTGCAAATCAAACAAACCAAACAACTATAACAAAAGTATTTAATCGCCCTTTCTTATGATCCCGTGAGCTGAAACGTTCAGGTAGTATTATGTAGTATCTTTAATTGTGGTTCTCCCTCTTCCCCACACTCACTATAGGACCAAATTATTTTCCTATTGGCAATGAGGGTCGGTTAAAACTGATCTGCTTTTCCTAATACCCCTGGTTAAATTTATATCGATGTTCCAATAGATCTAAGTGCGGAGTGCGGTAATTGTTCACTTTTCAGGGTTTTTTTGGCTGTAAAAAATCGAAAAATCAACTTTTTCTTAAAATTTTTTTCAATTTGTTCGTTTTTACAGCGGATTTATGTTAAAAATCTCAGAAATTAAAAAAAAATTATATTTTTTAAGCAGCGTGTATTTGCATCGCCCGTACCCGTGTAAAAGAACTTTTACACGGAGTACACGTGCACGCAGCACGTTCCGTCAAATTTTTATTAGATCTTCTGGGAGGAAGAGGTGTATTAATCAGTCTTTTAGTTGCTTTATTAAGGTTTGTATCTAGAATAAACTGTGAAAAACTACAAACAATCGTTCATTAAAAAATTTTTTTTCAGAATGTTTTTCGCTTAATTTAGTCGTTTTCTCGAGTAGATTACGAAAAAATATATAAATAGCTGATGAGATATCGTAAAAAAAAATTATACACACCTATTTGTAAAAAGCCGTTTTTTTAACATTTAAAGCTCTGAAACTATTACAAATATTAAATTGAGATCATTCTTGTATTTTTTATTGTTAATCCGCCGAAAAAACAAGCATTTAAAAAAAAGATGGAGATCCGTGAACTTTTCGATTTTTTACAGCCGTAAAACCAGGAGACCCTGAAAGTAAAGAATTACCGGGAGTGTAATTACCTCGGACATGGAAATGTAAGACTATGTCTGTTGTGTTTTATCTGCGGTGTAGGAGCGTCTTTAGTAGTGTCTTTATTCCAGCTCTACAGTATAGCATCTCGTACATATAAGTAAAGTTAATTAAGTTATATACATATATACTAATATACATTCTAAAGAGAAATACAAGAATGGATGTTCCATTTACATATACATATGCATATTATTCCGGGTTGCCAGCATCTCACCCTTTTAGTTGTAGTCTGCCTGGTTATAACGAAGCGGTGGTTTTGGAGCTCGTTTTGGCCTTTCTGCAGTCGTAGGGAGACGGATGTTCTGGGTGAAGTCTGTGAAATTTGTGTTAAAAGTCTCTTGATTCACATTAGATCTCGGTAAGTCTTTTAGAAAGGTCATTAGTGGGAGTTGAAAGTTATCTTGCATTTCCCTCGATGAGTCCCGATGTCTTAATTGATTGATTGGCGTGTGCTCGCACCAGCCGCCTTGGATTGTAGATCAGGACGTTATAGTTGACCCTACCAAGTCGTTCTTTTATTTTACCTGTATTCTACATTGGCTTCGAAGATAATTATTGTCTGAGAAATACTGAATCCTCTTCTTCTTTTTAGTTTTGTGTATTTTGTAAGATATTCTCATTCAACGCTCTGGACTCTGTTGCTTTAAGCAAGTCTAATGTAGTACGTAATGGGCGACCTAGCATTATCTTTACGGGTGATTTTCTTGGAAGAGTTTTACTTGGAGTAGATCTGTATGTTAGAATGAAAGTATTGAGGATTTCTTCTATTGTCCCTTACCCCTTTAATTTTTGTAGGGCCTTCTTAAATGTTCCGACTGCTTGAACGTTTGAAGTTGGGTGAAATGGTGCCGTCTTAATATGCGAGATTCCATTCTTCAAGCAGAAGTTTTTGATCTGATTACTTGTAAATTGCGATCCGTTGTCTTATACAATTACTTCAGGAACTCCAAACCTTCAACAGATCTGTGTTAGAATCTTGCTTAGTGTTGCTGTTGACGTAGTTGATTGTTTGGGAAATATCTTAGGCCATTTTGAATAGGAGTCCACAACTATAAAGAACCAAGTATCATTCGTAGGTCCCGCGTAGTCTATGTATATACGCTGCCATGTCTTGTTACATAATGGTCATGATGCTAATGTTTCCTTTGTCGGAGAGTTTGCAGTGAGTTGACAATTGTTGCATTGCTTGACAAATCGTTTAATATCATCGCCAATGAACATAGCTTCTGGCAAGAGATTTCATTCGCTCCTCTCGTGGATGACCCCTATGAAGATCTTTTAAGGAGAAGTGCTGCAATATTTTGGGAATAACAACTCTTTCTTTTCTGATACAATGAACTTCTTCAGTGTCTGTAGTTCTTTTGATTGCTTGGTTGCTTTTTGAATTCTGTTATATGTTATTGGTAAGTTCTGAATGTCGTCATGTAGCTCCGATATGAACGCTAATACAGAGTTCGGACTCCACCTTAACTTGTAGGTGCACTTGCTATCGCTGCCGCCGAATCGGGTGAAGTTCTTCTTTCACTCCATGCCCCACAAAGTGTTACGGAGACTATAAAATGATATTGGTAAGTACGTAGTTTATTGATATTCCTGATATTTTTACTACATGTAGTGCCTGTTTCCTTTATTGGGTTTCTGACACAGTGGCTGTTAGGTTCATCATCTAGTTGCGTCTTATGGAGAATGCTGAAATGACCTCGGCAGGTCAGAACTCCTGAGGAATGTAAAGTTTTTTTTTAAGTATTTCAAGGACTTGTTAAAATGTTGCGGATCAGTGAATAATTTATTTAAAAATTTTAAGTTAAAAAGAAACAAAATTTTTAATTTTCTTTTTTTTTTATTAAAATATTTTAATTACTAAGTTCTTTTTGATGTTGCTCACCCAAAGACTACACTACTACTCATTCTACGGAATAATTTTCTTGCTTTATATACAAACATTTTTGAAATAAAATTGTTCCGACCTACTCGGTTAGCATGAATAACAAGTACACAGAAGAAACGAATATAAGCAAAAAATAATTAAACGTTATAAATTGTCAATGCGTTTTTGACACAACAATCGTGCTGCCACAAGATACGTAATAATCTTGTAATTTACATTTTATTTCGATAAAATGATTATTTTGTAAAAAAAATTTAATGATTCCAGGTTTGTTAAGATAAAACAACATGTTTAAACATTGCGAAAAGCAAAATGTAAAGTTTATTGGCTAAGTTTTGCTTCCCACTGTACGTAAACCAATTTTTTAGCTGGGCAACTTAAGTACAGAGCACAAATAGGCTTCAAATGATGAATAAGCAGGTATTTTACCGTTTTGCTTTTAAATATTTTTAAACTCTTTTGAATTAATACAATAAACTAACGTAAAACTACTATAGATAAATAAAGTAACATTTTAAAATATATTCAAAGGATTAACTAAGCCTTCAGCATCGCATTTAAAATGACTAAAGGTGTACTCCAAAGCTTAATAACATTAAATTAAACTACTGCAGAAATAAAATAAATTGAATTCCACTCCAATACGAAATCTTACTTACTGCACATGCGATATAACAAAGATTGCTGATTTCCCTTCCTCTATCATCAGAATTTGCCATAATTAAGATGGATCGTTTTTTCCTCTAACTTTCTGTGAATCGGCTGGCGATAACCACTTAAGCAAACTTTGAATTCGAATACCGTCAGAGTATTTATTGAGGTGAAACATGTTCGATTACAGGGAAAAGTTACTTATGTTTAGTTGCGAATCTCTTCCCCTTGGGAAAGCGAATTGAGGCCGAGAAGAGTTTCTTAAAGTATTTAGCTAAGTTTCTGCAAGCAGATATCTTTTGAATTCAAAAGCTTTAAGACGAACAACGTCGACTAGTTTATATTTTAAGTAGAACTTAAATTTGGATTCAGCAATCTGCCTTTCTGCGAATTACTAGGCACCGTCTTTCGTTTTTACTATCGTAAATTAGAAATATTGAAATTCTTTGAAATGCAATACTTTCTGTTTGTCTGGAAAATGTGTATCCTTGAAACTACTGATATGAGAGTTTTCTTGACTTATTGCATCCTGGTAACCAGATATGATGCCATTCAAAGAGATATTTCAAGTTTGAGATACGCCAGTGAATGAATAACTGAAGGGGATTGTAGTCCTTATGCCTTATGAAAAGAATCAACTACCAAATGTCACCCGATGGGATTTCATCTTTTCTTTGCGGCTGTGATTTATTTTTATCACTTTCAATTGCTCATGGCTGCCTGGGTGTTATGGGAAAAGTTCAGGAGATTTTTCTCTATCGCTAGCATATTTCTGGTTATCTGCATTGCTAAAACGCACAAGTGGAAATACTTAAGTTTCTTAATCAATTTTGCTCGAATCAATCAATTGTGATGGCCACACATGAACTTCTTCATGTATAAGCAACTTATATCAGATTATTATAAAAAATGTTGCATGAATGTGAAAAATAACTATATTTAAATTGTTTTAGCTGTCACACATTCATACACTCATAATGTGATTGGAAAAAATAAAATAAATAAATAATGTTACGGCGTAAACTTTCATTATTAAAACGTTTCAGTCTGATCTAACGACTACATAATGGCTCATGTAGAAAAAATTTTGATGAGTCCAAGGTTGGCATAGGTCTAATGCTATTGAACTCTTGGACTGACTTTAATACCAAGACTCGTCGGAAATTGTGATGATAACTTAGTGTCATGCTTGGTACACAACCTAATTTATTAATTTTATTCAGTCCACATCTGACAGAGAATAGAAATAATTATTTAATGGAATTCGGAATTATTAAATACAATGCCTTAGGCCTTAAAATCACTCCCTGGCAGAGGAAAATATAATTCATTAAATGATTTATATTTATTTACACACCTAGTAATTCGTTCATTGCATTCATAATACAGCTACACAAAAAAATTGTGTTTCTGACCTGTGGTTCAGACAATGTTAACCATATGTTTTCGGTTCACTGTAATCTCAAATAACCCTATATTCAATCCCATGCCCTATTTATGGCAGATAACTCCACCACCGAAGCTATTAACCTACGAGACTGGGTTGCATCAATTGGTTGAGCGGCACGACCACCATGCCATGGGTCCCGGGTTCGTGGTCAGGTCTCCCTTTGGGCTTAACAAAAATTTAATTAAAAAATCCCCTCCGTCTCTGGGCTGATAAATATGCAACTGCAAAAATAAAATATTCAAGTTTCCTCACTCCCCTTACCCTAATTCAATTCCTGACAAAGCCTCGCTAACGCATCAAAGGGTTGTCCCCCAGGCTATGGCCACATCGTATACAAAACATATATATATATATATATATATATATATATATATATATATGTGGGATCGAGGCTTCTCCATGAAAAAAGAACTTTGGAACGGAGAATCGGCAACGGCGCTGGTGGCCCAGTGGTTAGGGAAATGGAGTATCATGCGCATGGTCTCGGTTCAAACCCAGCTAGCCAAATGGTTTTTTTAACGGAGATTCTCCGATTCCTACACTATATATACTATATAAGTACTTATCAATACACAAATTTTAAGTTATTGCACATTTTCCAAAAAATTTCCAATTTTTGCTACAGGGCTGGCCCGGTTGACGTGGAACGTCCCATATATCTATATATATGTATATATATAGTCATGCCCACATTATAGCAAGCATTTTTGAAAAACATTTTGCTCACTCTGCTTTTGTGTTGTGTGGTTCAGTGGTAACATGTATTTCAACTGAAAAATTATTTTGTTTTATTTTTGGGGTTTTGGTTTAGTCTATGTCGGGAGTAAATCATGCAAAGCATTTGATAGGATCCCATAGAAAATTCATATGATCAGATATATATGATAGATATAGACAATGGCGTACAGAATCGTCTGAAGTATAGGTGCATCTATTGAATCCAGAACCCGTACAAATGCTCCTAAATCATATGTTAAAACTTTCAAACTACCTAATATGACAGTAATCCGGGGATAGTATTAAATATAAATTAAATTAATTTCTCGAGCCTACGATCTTTTCAATTCCTTGTACTATCTTTGTACTCTTTTACGAAATCCTAACACGAGTAAAAATAAGCTCGCCTATTCCTAGCCTAGCCTAACAGGCACACACAGCGTCAAAATGCCTGAATGGGAGGAATAAAACTATTTTTGCAGATTAACTCATTCGAGACCAACGTCTGAAATAACAAAACTATCTCAGCAGGCAACGTTTGTGCAGTTGAGTTTTACTGTTACTCGAGTTAATAAAGTTTATAACTTAAACTAAAAAAAATACATAAGAATAAAAATAATAAATTGCAGGTAATTGTTATCATTATTGTTGTCATGACTCACCTTGTGAGTCTCGGCTATTGAAAACAAATTTTACGCGTCTTTACGGGCAGGGTCGAAACCTATTATATTTAGGTTGTTTTAACCGGTCTTGATTTCGGTACCGAAATTAAAACCGAAATTTAAAGTGTACCGAAATAGAGCGACCGAAATTAAATGGTCCCGAAATAAAAAGACCTTAAAGATGTGTGACCGTAACCGCCAGACCGAAATCCAAAAACCGATTGAAATCGGTACCGACCGCGGAAGCAGTTATATGTCTGGTCTTGCGATATTTTCGACTTACGAGGCGACTAATTTTTATCCCGAGGGTCTGGGGGAGAGGTAATTTTCGAATCTAATGCCCAACTATTGAAAGCGCAGTCCTGGCAACCAAAATTACAGTCGACTATTTTTTTAAATTTATCAAATTTTTTCACTACCTTCATTATATAGCAAGTCACAGTTTTTTTTTAGTAACTAAACGCCGAGTGGAATGAACTAGAAACTATTGCTCTGGCATTAGAACCTGCTAAGATAGCCACAACAAAGTTGCAGAGTGAACAATTCGTCGTTTGCGATTTTTATTGCATTTGGGTCCGATGTATTTTAGATACCAGGAAAATAGAATCAACAGTGGCTGAACAGGTTGTAAGTGCGATGAAGAAGCGAGAGCAAAATCTTAACTCATCTGAGGCTTTTGTCGCAGCACTTTATCTAGATCCTCGGTACAGTATTGTCTTAAATTCGGAGCAGGTAAAATTGCAAAGAAACATTTGAAGGATGTGTGGATAAGGATACACGCTCTGCAGAAGGAACACGAAACTCCAGTAAACTTATCAGATTACATTGAAGAAAGCGATCTTAAAGATGATATTGATGTATATCTTGATGAGCATGCAAGAGCAAGGTCACAGTTAACTAGATCCTCATTTGGTGAGGTCAAAGACATTGCTTCTCTTCTCGATGGTCTAGAAAGCACTAGGCTGTATAAAGAAACGAACATTTTATCTTACTGGGAAAAGAAAAGCATTCTGATCCAGAACTCTACGCTCTCTCCTGTGTAATACTCGCTACCCCAGTCGCACAAGTTAGTGTTGAAAGGTTGTTTTCAGGGGTCAAATTTATTTTGAGTGAATTGAGAAGTAATATCGGCGGTCCTTTATTAAATGAAATTATGGTTGTACGAACTAATGCTGCTTTCAAGACAGACTAAAGATATTTTTTGACGACGAGTCCTTTTAAAATTTTAAGTCATTTGAAGAAATTTTTGTTCCTATTAGTAATGTTTTATGAAATAGTATTTTTTTTTCAAATATAATTAAAAAAATATATTTAATTGAAATTGTATGCACATACTTGTATTATTTATTCAATCTTACGCCTCTATATTTGAAACAAGCAAACTTTATTTTGAATTGGGTTGAGTCAAGGAATCACACTATTTTAAAAGAATTATACTTTTATAAACTTTTTTTGTATTAGATTCTAAAATCTATATTATATAGAAATCCCAACGACAGCAATTTAACTCTAACCCTAACGTTTCACTTGTAACCAAAACCGAAAATTTTATATCTACGTGGTTCTTAACCGCAACCGAAAATTATATTTCACATTTCGGTTTTAACCGCAACCGAAACCGAAAATGATATTTCACATTTCGGTTTCAACCGAAACCGAAAATGAAATTTTACATTTCGGTTCTAACCGAAACCGAATTGAAGAAAATTAATTACGGTTAAGGTTGTTGCAATTGCGGTTTAAAAAACCCAATTTGAGATCGGTTGACCGTAACCTGTTTACGGGTGAGATTTTACATAACCCACTCGGGAAGTTAACATTCTCGAATGTGTTAAAGCCAGAATACAGTAACAGAAGCGTGCGTATGGGCGGACGTATTTGTCAATTTTTGAGCCTCTAGCAGCAGCGTGCATTATACTACAGGGCGCATTTGTTCGCTATGCGTGTTCGCAACAGGCGCGTATATACTTTTAAAAATATTAACGTATGTATTTGCTTTGGGCGTCAATATACCAATTCAATTATTTTTATTCGGAAATTTCCCATACATTTTATTTCTAATTACCAAGAGATTTCATATATTTTTTTTCAAACCTCAAAAAATAAATTATTCACATGATTACCATTTCCTATCTGAAACAATTCACATGAGAGAAAAGAAAGCTTAATTCGCAATTATTAGATATTGGCCTCAAAAAGTACAACCATTCCCTTACAAAGTTTAACAACAATTAGAATTAATTTATGGTAGTTAAAGAGAGTGACAAAATCTATAAATACTAACCGCTATTTTTAAACTTGGTCTGTTCTTAAACATAAAGGGTGCTGATTACGTAATAATAAAAGCCAAAGTTACAACACAAAATTGGTTTAATTTCACTTACCTTAATGCCTCAGTGCTTAATGGAAGAAAAAGTTTAGACAACGTGCTATGAAACAAGCTTAGACAAAATTTTGCTAAATAGTCTTGCCGGGTAACGTGCTTACAGGTTTCGCACAGCAAATCAAATATCCTATTAACATCATAAAGACGGCACCACCCAAAAGAGAGCATCCTCTTAATAATCAGTACTAACTTTGGAAATACGGACAGCACTAAACATAACACAACGTCAACAATATCTTCACGGACACACGCAGGGCCATAGAGACAAAATTCGGGCCCGGAGTTTACGGGCCCATATACAATCGAATGAGTGACTTTCAATTTAAAATCTGTCTAGTAGAAATATTACACTTTTTCAATCGTGAAAATTTTTTTATATATACACTCGGCGCGGAAAGTAAGTTGACGCAGCTTGCTCTGAGTCATGTGGACTCGTTATGCAGGCGAAGTATATTTACCCAACTAAAAGTTTTGCATATTATAAATCAGTTATATGTAGCCATAACGTTAGTGTGAATAGTTCTGGTTTAGATCGCTGTAATACAAAATCAGTTGACATTTTTCTTTTCAAGTGCATTTTGAAATAAACGGAAAGTAAGTTGACGGGGTTATTTATTATTATTTACAGCTATTGTCGATGATGTTTTTGTTAGTTTTTGTAATAGCTTCGACGAAATGTACGTATTTACTAGATATTTCAAATGCTTAATTTTTTTTTTGTTATAGAATGCCAAAAGATCGCGAGTTTACTTCTGACGACCGTTTCACTTTATTTAATCAAAGATAAAAAGGTGACAGCCTGCAAAAAATTGCACTGGATTATGGGATTTCAAAGGAGGAAATAAGACAAATTATTCTGAAAATTTAAAATACAGGCAATCCTGAAAATAGTCCTAGACAAGGCAGAAAGAAGTCCGGAAACTACTTTGGCTTTGTGCTTGGGGTCGTTATCATGTTTGAAAATTTCGACCTTTCAATACAAATTTTTTCAGCAGACTGAGTAAAATTGTACTCTAATATCTCAATATATTTTTGAGCATTCATTATACCCTCTAATTCGACGAGATTACAAACTCCCTGGCTGCTGAAACACCCCCACACTATGATCAAACCACCTCCGTGTTTAACCGTAGTTTGAATCATATCCTTTCTAAAAGCTTTGCCTATACCACTATATACACTATACCATTTTTCGTCTCCTCTTTTGTTTCAACTCGAACTTTGATTGGTCCGACCAAATAACGGATTTCCAAAATTCGGTGGGGTTGTTCAGGTGGGTTTTAGCAAAACCTAATCGTTTCTTTGAGTTAATGATGGAAGTGCGCGGTCTTTTCCTGGACACTCGGCCATAAAAACCTTCTGCTTCATGGATTATTTTCCATATTTGGGTGCTCTGGATAGGCAGATGTGGTTTCTCTTTTAGCTCTTTCGTTGATATCATTGGGTTTTTCCGGACCTCTTTGATAATTTCTCGATATTCTCGCTTAGTTGTATTCCGATTTCTGCCCTGTCTAGGACGATTTTCAGGATTGCCTGTATTTTAAATTTTCAGAATAATTTGTCTTATTTCCTCCTTTGAAATCCCGTAATCCAGTGCAAATTTTTGCAGGCTGTCACCTTTTTATCTTTGATTAAATAAAGTGAAACGGTCGTCAGAAGTAAGCTCGCGATCTTTTGGCATTCTATAACAAAAAAAAATTAAGCATTTGAAATATCTAGTAAATACGTACATTTCGTCGAAGCTATTACAAAAACTAACAAAAACATCATCGACAATAGCTGAAAATAATAATAAAAATTAAAAAAATAACCCCGTCAACTTACTTTCCGTTTATTTCAAAATGCACTTGAAAAGAAAAATGTCAACTTATTTTGTATTACAGCGATCTAAACCAGAACTATTCACACTAACGTTATGGCTACATATAACTGATTTATAATATGCAAAACTTTTAGTTGGGTAAATATACTTCGGCTGCATAACGAGTCCACATGACTCAGAGGAAGCTGCATCAACTTACTTTCCGCGCCGAGTGTATAATTAAAATGGAAAAAATTGTCTGTTGATGACTTAGATGACGGGGCCCCTTTTGAAAGCCCGGTCCCCCTCTCGGCGGCCCTGGACACACGATAAAATACCCGAACGATTTATCATAGATAACATGCTTAATTTTTTCACAAAATCTCAACAAAATTACAACTAATATTAACCGACAGCGAAACTTTCATTTGTAAATCTCGGTCACGAAATACCCATACAAACTTTTATATAATGTTGCAATGTTTATTTGTTCGATACCTATATAAAAAATAATAAAATATATACTTTTACATAAATATAACTCGAATGTTGGAAAAGGTATTGCAGATGGGAACACGCAAAGAATTATAAAACATATTTCTTGTAAAAATTTAAATATTTTCAGTTAAAGACCACTTGGACAGCTTGTCCCCGCCTGCAATACCTTTTCCAATATTCAAGATACATTTATATAATAATATATACTTTATATAATATAATCATTGCATGGTACATTTTATATATCTCTTACGAATTTCTATAGATTATAGAGCTTGTTTTTTGCTTTTCAATTGATATTTTTTAACACAGTAAGGTTTTTGTTTTTTATAAATAATTTATTTTATTTCACACTTTTTTATTTTTTGAAGTTCTTGTTAAAAAGCACAAAAGTGGTATAATTAGATAGAGTATTTATATTTGGAATTGGATATTTATAAGCTTTCCTTTGACAACCATATTTTTTAATAAAAAAAAATATATTCTCTTATTCTCCCCCTATTTCTTTCGCGATCGCCATATTTAAATATTATACCCTATGTCACTCCCACAATTAAGACGAATCTAACGACACCTCATATGTTAAAATCCGTCAAACGGTTTAGGCTACAGAGCGTGCCAAAGAAATAGACATACATACATATGTACGAACATATATATACGCTCGAAAAACATTACCTTCCTCTTCTTCGCCAGTAGGAAAGGTGATCAATCTAAGAGCAATCGCGGAGCACTCCTCACGGATCATAGGAGTGATCGTTTTTAGCTCCAATTGGAAAGCAGCGCTCCATTTTAACTCAAAAATTTACAAAAAAGGAGTACTCTTTTATACCTCCTAAGTTAGCAGAAATGGAGATCTCCTGTTTAGCTCCGAAAGTAGTATAAATGGAGGACTCCTTTTTAGCTCAGTAAGTAGTATAAATGGAGGACTCCTTTTCATCTCCGAAAGTAGTATAAATGGAGATCTTCTATTTAGCTCCGAAAGTAATATAAATGGATGGCTTTTTTATACCTCTAAAATTCATACACGGTTGCTTATTTTTAACTTGTAAAAGAAGAATTGAAATCTTAGGGCAACTGTCATTATTCCAGAAATTTAGTTTTTTATATAATAATAACTCGATATAACCCGCATTTCAACTTTTAATTGTGATTTTTTTTTACAATAAATTACTTTAAGATTTATCGAATTATTTTTTAAAAAGATTAATCTCAGTGAATAATAATATTAAAAGTGAATATGTCTTTTTGAGTTTTTTAAATAAATTATAACCTAAAATAAAAATAGTTATATTTAATAAATAAACAATACATAAAAGTAAAAATTAATTTTTTATTCCAACTTTACACTTCAGTCTTTAATAATAATTCATTAATTTAATAAAAAATAACATTAAAAAAATAAGAATATTACAAATAAATAATTTATCACAAAATGTAAATAAAAATTCATAATTATAAATAAAATAATGTAAAAAACATATATGCTACAAGCAAAAAAAAAACATTTTTCACGAAACAAATGCATTGTAGAGGTACATATTTATTTCTTTTTGAAATTATATGTTCCTCTATAAAAATGTTGTTTTGCTTTTCGGAAAGCATCTTTCATAGAATTCTCATATTGGTTGTAGCCAAAATCAGCACTCTTAACAGCTTAGGTAAATAAAAAAGTTTATGAATATTATACGAAAAAAGCTAATATTCCTTACCAAAAAATATTGTGTTGAATAATATGAAATCTTTCACGGCAATTTTATTCTTCGAACCGTCCCAATTTATTTTCAAAAGAATATCATTATTAAAAATTTTATTATATCTCCTGTATATACAATATCTGGAAAGTATTAGAAAATACGTTATACATAGCCGAAGACAGTAAAATTCCTTATAACTTACCACATCTTCTTTAGCTTTCGTTTGTACTACCTCTTCTACATTTCTCAAGTCTTCCACAGTTTTTATTGGAAATATATCTATATCTATTTTAGGAGGACACATTTTTCTTTTAATTTGCTCCAAAATCACGGTGTGCTTACACATAATTTCTTTAATTGCCTTAACTTCTGTTTCCACTTTCTCTATTTTGTCTTCCAAAGTATTTCGTGTTTTTAATAAACCTTTAATAAACATTTAAAATCATCATTATGAAAAAACTAGAAAAAAATCATCACTTTTATCAATATTTCCCTGTGCAAAGATGTTTCTCCTAGAAAGGCATTACAGCGATACACTGGTGTTGCTCTGCATGGCGTAGTATTAAACGTTTTTAATTTTTGATCCATGTCGTTGCTGAATGTAAAAAAAATTTAATGCAAAATATGCAGTAATATTTCACAATGATGCAATATGGGGATGAAAACTAATTCAGCTTCAAAAGGAATACAAAATATATTACGAAAAATTTCCTCCATTTTATATTTGTGTTCGATTTCATTTAACGTTTTTTCCAAATCCCCAGAGCAACTTTTGAATCTACAGGTACTTTGAAAAAACTGCTGATATCTTTGAATGTATTTCCAATTAGATATTCAACTCCTTCTTCAGTAAAAAGACCTTTAATTTTTATTGGGACCATTTCTTTTGTATAACAAAAATTATTTATATATGATTGAGATAGAAGAAACTCATCGAAGTTATATTTTGAATATACAGGTGCTGCTGTTGCATTCCATTTCTTACGCACTAAACCTTTAGGAAAGTATTTAGCATCATTTTTGTCTAACGTACTTCTTTCTAAAATTCGGTTATGCAGTTGTTAAAGAATATGTGTTGGCTTTCTGCAGTCTTTTTTCAAAAATTGTAAATAATTTTCAAATTTGTATGCTGAGAAATTGTCTACGTTACCATACAATTCAACACATTCAGCTATGTGCAAAAGATTGTGGACGTTATAGCTAATTTTGTCAACGCCATATATATCAGCGAAATCTTTTACAAATGCTTCTAGAATATTTTGCACACAACTCACATTTTTCTTGTAATTTGCAGGGCAGGCACATCTATATGCTGTATGCAGCATTAAAAAATTGTTATAGACATCGTCATCAAGAATGTCTTTGAATATTACAATTCCTGTGTATAAAATTAATTGTCTGAACTCTGTAGACTTCCATCTATGCACTTCATCAATGGTTCTTGCTTTTCTAGAAAATTCTTTCGGTGTGCACCTTCCCAGGGATATTATTCTTTTATTTAATTCTAATTTCTGACTGCTGGTTAATTTATTTTTGTTATGATTCCCTTTGAGAATATAAAGTAACATTTTCTTTGTTACTCCTAAATCTATCAAGTGTATAACGTTTAAAGGAAACTGTGATATCATTTAAATGTTGAGTCGCTCTACGGGATGAATTTCACTTTACAAATTTGTCAAGTGATGAAATTTATCTGCTCGGTTTTTAAAATCATTATCTGACCGACGAACTCCAGGTAAAATACTATAGCTTAGTCTGTTGTTTATATTTTTTCCTTGTTGTTGGCACTTAGAACAACCATGGGAAGAAGTGGGACCTACAGTGCCTTTAAGATATGCTCTTGCTGGACTATCGCAAGTAAAAAGTCTAAGTTGTAATTTAAAATGTTTTTTTTTTATTACTATTCCTTCATTTTGAATTAGGAGATATTCATCCACTACTTTTTCTAAATATTTTTTAACATCTGGAGGTTTTGTTGGACCTATATAACATCCGATTAAAAAGGGAGATATTTGAGTATTTTCTGATATAAATCCTAAAATAGGCCATAACGAAGTTGTAGAACTTTTATATATTGGAAGACCGTCCGTCTATAAAAAAATCAATTTGAAGTTCTTCGACAGTCATTTATATTCAGATTTAACAATGAAATTGCGTTTTTTAATCCAAAATGAGAATATTCTCCTGGTGGCATTTCCGATATATTTAGTTGGTGCACTTTTGTATTTAAAATAGTCTTTTCACACGAAGGAACATCTACACCTTCTTCAATGAGAATTTACAGAAGATCATCACACTCGTTTCTAGATATCCTGTGATAAATCGCCCAAGTAATTAGCTTATTTTCTAGCATTTTGTACTTTTCATTTGATTTGACAGATTCAGTGGCCTGTTTTACTTCTTCAACATGCTCACCGAAAGTATTATTTATGCTCATTTCTTGACAATTTCTCTGATTATCTTCGGTCCCAAAAATATTCTTACTTTCAGAGATATTATCGTTCTGAATATTATCCCTTTCTGTTGCATTTCTTGTGCTGCTAAGTTTCGGATTATTTCTTGAATATTTACTGATTTCTCCCCTTTCACGCTTAAAATGTCTTTTTGAAACTCCTGACATTGTATCCTAAATATGTAAGTAAGAAATATAACTTTCACGATTTAATAAATTTGGAGTGCATATAAATATATACATGCATGTACGATAGAAACTATTATACTACAAGTTTTGTAACTTGGACACAAAAATACAAATCGGTAAGTTAACGATAATACATCGGTAACTCCAAAATTTATTTCGTTTTATTTGGCACAATGATTCTATTAAACCGCATGATGAAAAATTTATCTATGTAAAATATTATTTACGATTATTCCAATAGTAAATTAAAACCCAGGAAAAAGTTAAAATTTTAAAGACAATCGTATACTTTCATTGTAAATCCCATCTAAATGCATCTTATATTAATAACTAGAATAATAATTACAATATTCTTACCTAATTTACAAATAAAAATTAAATAATTAACAAGCACATTTGCGACCTTGTAATTAAAAATATTTTAATTAAATTCACTCACCCTTCAATTTAATATTCACTCGTTAATGTTTACTCAATTTTTTAAACTTTAGTAAAAACTAATTAAAAAACGCATGCACCACACCGCACTGATCGGGAACTTTTCACAAAATGAGAACCACGCCGACGTACAGAGAAGAAAAATGCATTTATTGTGCATAATACTCAATCTTGATCCAACTTGTACAATATTTACGTGTTATTTTCTTATTCTCCCACTTCATACCCTCCACGTTAGATCTTTTCGGAGCGAAATGAGAGGCATCGTGTTTAACATAAGAAAATTACGGAAAATTGTTGTGATCCTTGAAGGAGCAATGCTGATTTTTCCTACGGGGTCGGCTGTCGGGCTACATATAAGGGTGAT
The DNA here is from genome assembly GCA_964036015.1 of Leptarthrus brevirostris. Taxonomy (NCBI): domain Eukaryota; kingdom Metazoa; phylum Arthropoda; class Insecta; order Diptera; family Asilidae; genus Leptarthrus; species Leptarthrus brevirostris. The sequence continues at coordinate 110,468,931 of OZ038371.1, forward strand.
AGACAAATTATTTTTCAAAAGCAAAACTCGAAAACTTAAAACTCAGTACCTACAAAAAATATCAACTTGAAAGCAAACCGAAAAAAATACAAACTAAATTGGTAACAATAGGCGTTTTCTTTATAATCATTTATAAATTTATCCAGAGTTCTGTTATTTGTATAAATCTCTTTCCACGCTTATTTAAAATTGTAAAGATAGTATTATTTGATTTCTTTGATGTTGGGAAAGTTCGAGTAATTCCATCATGATTTGTTCATCAGTGAAACTTTTGTGTTATAAGTTGTTGAAGCTATCGCCAATAAATTTCCCTAAAATTCAATACACCGGTATGTGGCAGGCTGCACTGGGTAGAAGAAACGGTTTTGTTACCCGATATTTTTTTAAGTTATAACTTCTGTATGGAAATTTAAACATTGATTTTATGCAATATGCTTTCTCCTAATATTATTAAAGAATTGTTATTAACGAAGTAGATCTATATTTAGCAAGTTGATTTTGTTTCTAGGTAGATTTATCTTTGATGAATTTAATGAATCAAAAGTAATTCAGTCATACTGAATTCATGCTTCCGATTGGTCAACTATAAGTTGTTAGTGTCAGTAAAAGCACACTCCTACCTAAGAGTAAGTAAGTATTCTTTCATTATTCCTTTAAGTTTGCTTTCTCTAACAAATCTTTCCTTATACGAAAAGAAAAGGGCTCCAAAACAGCGCCACGAAAGTTGGTTAGTTGGGGAAATTCACCACTTCTCAATTTGATTTTGATGTTCTTTCATTTACACACCTGTTGCATTCAAGCCTTCTGTGTCATTGGATACTCCGTGAATTTCCTCATATTATTCTATATGAGTGTTGTGTGAGTTCGTTGTTTATACTACGTTTCAGTTGGAAAATTTCATTCCTTCTGAGAACACATCATTTTTTTCGGGTTTGCTGATTAAGCAGGTTACATAATATTTTTTTTCAATACTTCTAAACAATTTACACAGGAAAGAAAAATTCTCTAATAAACATAATCGTTTTCTTTATCATAAGTAATTGAAATAATCTTTAATATAACATATTTGATATATTATTTTATTAAAAATATCATATGCTGTACATCTAGGGGGGCTTTACCCCAGCACTGTATATTTAAATCAGATTTTCGGTTGATGTAATATTTACTAAACTTTAGGAACAAATTCAGTATTTCGCTTACTTAAGAGGTGACATAATTTTAATCAACTTAAGGCCTACACTCTGTAAAGTAAGGCTTTTAAAGCGCCGCTTTTCACTTGGTTATGCGCAGGGAGTCGAAATGGGACCGCAACCGAAATTATAATTCGGTTACGGTCAACCGAAATCAAATTGGGTTTTTTAAACCGCAATTGCAACAACCTTCACCGTAATTAATTTTCTTCAATTCGGTTTCGGCTAGAACCGAAATGTAAAATTTCATTTTCGGTTTCGGTTAAAACCGAAATGTGAAATATAGTTTTCGGTTGCGGTTAAAAACCAAGTAGATAACATTTTCGGTTTCGGTTACAACTGAAACGTTAGGGTTAGAGTTAAATTGCTGTCGTTGAGATTTTTATATAATATAATGAAGTCATCCGACTCCCCTCTACTCTTTACCACCCTCCCTTCATCTAGACTCCCCTTCACCTCACCCCCCCCTTCCCCACCCCTTCCCCTCCCTTCATCCTCACCCCTCCCCTCTCCACCAGTCACTATCCACCCTCTTCCAACAGACGGTCCCTTCATCAAGACATTTACCGAATATGCTATGTAATGAAGGTAGGAAGGGCCGGACATATAACTTCTTCCGCGGTCGGTACCAATTTAAATCGGTCTTTGAATTTCGGTCTGGCGGTTACGGTCACATATTTTTAAGGTCTTTTTATTTTGGGACCTTTTAATTTCGGTCGCTCTATTTCGGTACACTTTAAATTTCGGTACCGAAATCAAGACCGGTTAACACAACCGAAATATGACAGGTTTCGGTCCCGTTTCGACTCCCTGGTTATGGTTGACCAAATTGGATGATTATATTTTTTTCTGTATATAAGTATAGGGTGTTCCCCCATTAGTACCATGTCAAAAATGTTATTGGTGGGGTGTGGGTGGAGCAATGGGGTGAAAACTAACTTTGTAACGCGTGGACCGATTTGGATAATTCTTTTTTACTACGCTTTTATTAGCTTGACGTGTAACTACGTAACAAATCTTACAACTCACTTTTTGCGGAGGGGGGTAACTTAAAAAAGTTAAACGGGAATCCTTATTTTTCATTGCAGATTCGTATTTTTCCGTAAACGTGAAAAACATTTGTCACAAATATTCTTTTTAAAACGTCAATTTTTTGAGATTTTCGAGGGACAGAATTGAAAATTTTGCAAATTTAAAGATTTTTTACTCGAAAATGGTTAGGTTTACGGAAAAATTGAAAAGGAGCAGAAGTGCTTAGATTTCTTCAGGGAATGGTCCCTGGAGGGTGGAAGGAGGATACTCTCAAGTCTTAGTTAAACCACCAAGTGTTAGCAACCGGGCAATGCATCCTAAAACGTAACCAAGCAATTAATACGGAAGGAGATAATCTCTTCAAAAAATACTCTTAATTCTAAGGTTATAGTAGGTCATGTCGAGTAAGTCTGCAGTAGTTTCGATCTCTGCAGAAGCAGCTCAATTTTCTGTTTTATTCTAGTTGATTAAGGTGGGTATAGGGCGATCTCTGCTTACCTGCTCCTTTTATTTCTACCCTAAATCGTGGAAACATAAATAAGTAAATTTAAAAAGGAAAGAGAAAACCAGGAAATCCAGGAACTTCTGTAGTATTGGAGGTGGAGGGGATGGCAAAACCTAACAGGTTGACATCTCCACGGTACCCACAAGGGAAGCAACCAACCTTCCGAAGGTTTTGCGGCGGCTGTGGAAGCTGTACTTGCGCCGGCCAAAAGTCCTGGAAGAAGATGCCATTAGCAAAATTATAACTATCACTTCTTCAGAAGCACCAGTAGAAGATGCAGGCTTGGCCTCCGAAAAATCAGCTACAGTTAATCCTGGTTCTGGGCTTCAGACTAAAACTGTCAAGCGTAAGAGAAGACAAGAAGAGAGAAATCGCAAAAAGTCGCTAAGAGGGATGCTAACAATCAGGAGCCAAATGGCCGACAGATTCAACAAATCCCTCTCAACTGACGTAACACATGAATATGCTGGTCCGGCGAAATGGTTCCGAAGAGAAGCACTAGATTCTAGATAGAGAAGCGGAGGCTGAACCAAGTAAGAGCGGCAGAGCAGTCATCAAAAAGTCTAGCACCAGCCCACAAAAGTAAGTCTTCTGTGCAGAAGGGGGCTCATTATTCTAATTAATAACCAACCAGACCGGTCCAGACAAAGGGTAAGATATCTGCGGCAGTACAGAAGCCAAAAGATCACCAGGTAGCGATGTCATCTGGCCCCAGCGGTAGGCCTACTCTCTCCTTGGTGATCATGTACGCGAGTAGTGAAGGGGAGGGAGGTGTTTAAGCCGACACAACGAAGGGTCAGCTAGGGTGGTAATTGCTATAGAATACTTTCTTGAAAACTCGGTGACCTTGGTAGATGTTTTGGTCTGGGCATGCGAAGCCGTCAAAAAGCTGAACAACCTTTGGGAAGGCACTTACTTAAGGGTGGACCGTATGGACGTTGATCAGTTCATTAGAAGAACGATAAATTTTTAAACAAATTGTAATAACTAGGAATTGCAAAAACTTCCAAACTAAATCGATTAAACTCGAGCGAAATAAGTTATTTGTTATGGTTTCCACGAACCCAAGGTTTCTGTAGGAGTGCAGTATCTAAATTCTACAAAATGCTAAGCACATCTGTTGAAGATTTTGCATGGTGGAGATTTATCTGAAAATAAGCTCCCATAGAACAGGTCGACGTCTTTGGGAACTTGAGTCCCTTTAGATTTATGTCGGCCGGTCTTCCTGTCATTATTTTTGCTACCCTGGGGCAATATATATATATATATATATATATATATATATATATATAACTAAATTTTTTTATATATATATATAACTAAATTTTTTGAGCTTTTCCAAATATGAAACTAAAGCAAAACACAAACTTACTTGTTCCCAGAAAACGGTGGGAATGACAACACCTTTGATGGTAATTTTCTCCCTTTATCGGTATCAATATTCGCACGCAATATTGATGGTATCGTACCCAATTTAAACAAATTCTACTTTCCGCACTTAGGAAATTTCAAATGAATCAAACAAAATATTTAGACTGCACCACGTCTTTATTCTTAGAACAACAATGCTTGACTAAAATAACATCTGTTAATTCGTACAGAACATTTTCATATAGCGGTAATTAACTGATTTTATATATAAAGCAATGAACAATATGTATTTAAAACAATAATAATGACACAGGGTGATTCAGTTACTGCTTACAAGTTTTTATTTGAAACAATGTAAAGTTTGAATAAGATTGTGAATGTTATCGAATTATTAAAGTTTGATGCCCGAACAAACGGTATACATAAATATTTGTTTTTTGCATTTTGGAAGAAAACAATTGCACTGCTCCTTTCCATTTAAATCCATCTAAAAGAATTATTTAAGGTAGCCGATGATGAAAAATGTAGGTGGTAAAATACTACACTTAAAGTCCCATATTTCTTCTTACTTTTAAAAGAATTTCACGGGTTATGGTACATGAACACCTCAATGTACCTAATAATTAAAATCTTAAAAGGGAAATAGTGATTACTTGCAGGCATATCTGGTATTTGTAAACTGCCATAAAACATGTAAAGTAAAAGCAACAGGATGCAGTACTCTTTTCACATGAAGCTCGCTAGAAATTATACAGTAGTGTGATTAAGTGTGCCTGTACGTGTGGGACAAAATCAGAGATTAGGTCGGAAGAGAAAAATTCCTGTCGTCTTCCTGGAGACTTTTCGACGGAAATTAATTGGTATTCTTTGTGAAATAAATGAATGACTATCTAATTGGGGGATTGTAAGTGCCACCGAAGGGTGATTAATTATTCAGAAAAAGAATTTCTCAAGTTAAAGCTGAATGGTGTTCAGTGAGGCCTACAATCAAGGGCTCCTGTTAATTGAATAGGAAACACCATCATGATCAATATTGATGGACTCAGATAGGAAAGATATTAGCAGCTTACTTCAATGTAAGTATTATGTATGACTTTTAACATGATATCCAGACCTGTTTCTGGATATAGTAAAATTTTTTATACCATAAATTTTATAAAGCTAAATTTACGAAATTAACTTGTAGTACATTGACAATTTGGTTAGCGTGTAAAAGATTGATTGGATTGGTTTTTGAATGTGTGTTATTGATGTGTTCGATTGATGATCTAACCTAAAAATGCACAAATTATTTGCAGATGACACAAAAGTTCGCTGACTTCTTTAATTTCTTCTTTAATTTAATGTGTTAAGATTCCTTTATATTTGTTTTTTATATAAAAAAAATGCCAGCGTTCCTACTGTTAAGGGGGTCCTCTACTCTCGCGGTTTCAAAATATCGATTTTTTTTTTTAAATTTCAATCTATATGTATCTGAGAATACGCAACAGAAAGGATTTCGTGAAAATCACATTCCTTTGCATGTTTCTGGGAACAGAAAGGTACCCGTCTCCGGCTGTTTCCGAGAAACTTAGCGCGGCGCGCCACGACGGCGCTTGTCCAGTTAAAAATCACTGTCTAAAGAATTTACCGGGCCGTTCTTGAGAAGAATGTGGACAACCATGAACATGAACGTGATGAGGAAGGAGAATTCTACGGCCCCGGTATAGCAGATTAACTCGTAAGTTACTACAATCAAGATATACACCGTAATTTATCATTAAACGCGTTTTCCCGAAAGTAGTGATTTTTTCCCGAATACGATTTTAAAAATTTTATTTTGTTCCACTTTTATAGCCTCTAATAGGTCAAAAATTATGTAAAAATTGGAAATTTTTACAAATTGTTGCAAAACTTTTACAAATTGCAAAATAAAAAAAATATGTCTCGGGAAAACATAGCCAACATAACTACATATGATTATAAAGAATATCAATTTTCAGATTACAGATTACCCAATTGGCCACAACTTTGCTTAAGCGGGACCCATGTAGTTTCAACATCAATGTCATCAATGACGTTTCAAGGTCGCGAGAGTTATTTTTTTTCATCTTCAAAAGTAAAATTGAAAAGTCAAAACATGTATCTTCGAAATAAAAAAAATTTTTTTTAAATGTATTCAGTAGATCCTTCGCAATTTATTCCCCAAAAAACCGCTCAATTTCAGGCCTCGAGAGTAGAGGAACCCCTTAACAATTAATTTATTGAAATACCGTTACAACAGTATGTGATAAATCAAAACATCAAGAATAATAATATGTTTCATAAAGAGACATATTTTAAGCATATGTATTGCAACGTGCACGCTAGAGTAGCATAGGCTACGTGATGAAAGCGAAATCAAGGTGTGCAATGCGCATGTCCCAGATTTCAGATATTATAAAAACGTCAGATGCCGTATGAAATTAAGGCCGACTCGAACCTGTAGTTACTTGGTATAGTGAAAATGAATAACAGAAATTTCTAGAACCAAGTTGCTGAACTTTCTAGAATTAAGCTAAGTAGTATAAATAGGGCTGAGTAGTGGTGTGGTGTTTTAAATAAGGAAAGTGAAAACGTATTGTCAAGAAAATTATGAAATGAACTGGCATTTTCCACAGTTTTTTTTTCGAGAAAAAGAGTTCCTTTGCATAAATCTTCTGCAAAATGCAGATTAAATATGGAATGGCAAACAATGGTTTTCACTTTTTACATTTGAGATCTATAGTGGACGGAGATGTCAAATGAGTCACTATGAGATCGAAAAATCGAACCAGTCGAAAAATCTGTCCAGAATATAACATTCAACTTGAGTTCACAAAGTACACCTGTTTAATGGTGTCTTACGACGAGATTGAAGGGGAAATAATTTTGCGTCCAGATAATCAATTTTAGCCTACATCGAGGAACTCAGAAACTAATAGAAGACATCCTACTTTGATAAGCTGAATCACGTTTCAATTGTGTGTAGTTGGTGGAATGCTTAATACTGACGTACCGCTTTGGAGTAAATACGTTCGGAAATTAAACAAGTAACTAGAATCCTGAAGAATATAATTCCAGGCGGTCTTCACGATATGGATATTACCGCTCTATTTACCTCCTACTTTTATTAATGAACTTTACTCCACGACATCCACCAGCTCATGGTGGCTTAGAAACTAACGTGATTGATTAAGGGGTTATATACAAAGTTGGGGCTCAAAAAATCGAAAATATATTCTGAAAGTACATACTTTCGAAAATATCTGTGTGAAATTTCATCCAGATCGGAGCACTAGATTTCAAATAACAGCCGTTCGCAGAGCGCTAGTTCCATCTTTAAGCACTTGGCGAGCGGCGTCCAAAAACTTTAAACGCGATGATCTCGGAATAAAGTTTTTTGAAAAATACCGTTGCGGTGAACGTGATATCTCAAAAACTTTTTAACCGATTTTCATAATTTTTTTTTAAATTGTTCATATTTACAATCTCGTGTACTTGAACGGTTCCTTTTTATCTAAAAATTTTTGATTGTTTGCAATAAATTTTTGTTTAGAATTTGGAACACCTCAAAAAACGAATTTTTTGTCAACATGGTTTTTTTATTGGAAAAAAAAATTTTTTTCGGAAACCGAACCGTTCAAGTACACCACAATACATTTTTCTTCAATAATTTTTTTAATCTTTTGATTTCAGTTGAGCGGTTCGCCTTCGATTGTGTTCACCGCAAGCCTCTGCAAAAAAAACGCGCTTTGGGGGAGGGGCCATAACTCCGACAATTTTTAATATTTTTTTATAATTCAACTTGTTTTTTTTTCTTCGATAGTACTACCAACAAATTGTCTTTCGCTTTTTCTAATAAAATTTGCATAAAACTCCTAAAAAAATCACCAACTTAGCTCACTTTTTCCCCTCAACTTTGTATATAACCCCTTAAGAAACAAATTTCTACACATCACCGCATGCGATTATTTATAATATATAGTACACATATAATATATATAGTGGCCTTCCGAAGTACATTCAAATACATGCATACATACATTTGCATAACCGCCGCCACCAATGAGGCAAAGCATATCCGCAGGAAATAACATCATAAACTGAGCTTCAGCAATTTATTGATATAATTGTAAATGGCTTGCAACAATTCAATACCGGTTTCATCCAGAGGACATTAGCCAAAGAAGGACATTTCAAAAAATTTGAATATTTATTTATTTATGATATGATAAATATAAATTGGGAGGAAGAAGAATTAAGAAAGGCGATCAAGATGGGCGGAATAAAGATATAAGGATTTGTGAAGGGATGATTTACTCAGATGGAAGTCAAAGGAGGGAAAGTCGTTGACTTTTCGTAGCATCTTAGTAATTGGTGCGCTCGGTTGAAGATGTTAATTATAAGAGAATAAATGATCTTATTAAAAATACCAGGTATATTAGGAGATTAATCCAATATATGTTTATCAAATAAAATTGTAGCTACTCTTCGTGCAACAAGCAAACATGTTGCTTTTCTTGTCTTGAAAATGAGCTAGAAATTGAATATGAGACAACTGATCTAGGTGATTTAAATTGTCACGCTGCACTAGAAAAATACATAACTAAAAGCTTCTGCATGAGTAGTATTCGGACAGATAAGGATAATGAGAGCTGGTAGGAATTGTGTTATGCAGGGTTTTCAAAGAAGATCAATTTTGAAGTTTTCGTTTAAATTTATTTTCATTTTGTCCCAAACGTTCGGTTTTTTAATTATTCTGCGAACAGTCCTCGAAGAGAGAATTTTTATTATAAAGTAGTTAACTTACTTGCCATCCAACCGACATGATCGAACAGATCTGCTTGTGAACAACTCTTCATTTTTAGCCGACTTCACAAAAACAACAAGGTTCTAAGTTCGACATGTTTTTTTAATCTTTCTTATGTACGACAGGATATAATTTTGATGATTCTCTTCTTCTTCAAAAATGTTGGTGCGTGGGGGTGAAACCTAACTTCTTAATGCGTGGGCCGATTTTGAAGATTCTTCTTTTGTTATATACAGGGTGTTTCAGATCTGACGTGCCAAAATGAGTGGGGTGATATATCTCACCTAGACAAATAAAAAACTGTCTGGCAGGGGGGGGGGGGGGGGGAGGAACTTTCAACCGTTTCGGAGTTACAATGTGATTCATAAATTTCAGTTTTACATGGTATGCACATTACTCTTTTATTTTTATCTCTTCATCTACCCAACACAGCCACATGAAACTATCCTAATTACCTTTCCAAAAATGTCAATAATGTTGATCTCACTACTACCACTGCAGGTACAGTCACGGCTAAAATTGAAAAAAATGTTTTGAAATTACAAAAATTTCAGCATTTTCTCAAATTTTCTCCGAAATTTATGTAACTAGTATACCTCTTTTTTATTTTTATTGGATTTTCCGTCTCATTACCTTTCCAAAAAGTGCAACATGTCCACGTAGGGAAAGTATTTAGCAATTTATACATAAAAATCCTATCGGAGAATATTATAAAAATCAACAAAAGCCGTTAAAAATGTCCACCGCAACTTTCGATACATTTCAACAATTTCCCTCTAAGTCCCTGTCTAAGGCGTACTGCAGCCAACCTCTCCCGTATTTTCGTCGCTGCATTCCCAATTCCGCCAACTACATCCTCCCTATTGTTAACTGGGCTTGAATAAACTTCATACTTCATTGATCCCAATAAGAAGAAGTCCAATGGGGTAAGGAAATGTTTCACTTAATATAACCTTCACAATGTTAGACATATGCGCTGGTACTCGATCGTGTTGGTGAAACATTCCCCTAATATTATCCATAGGGTTCTCCTCTATTAGATCTGGCAATTGTATTGTCCAAAAAGTCCGCATAAAATTCACTATTAAGCACTTGCGGCAAAATGAATGGTCCTACCAAATGGTTGCCGATGACACCACCCCAAACATTGAAACTAAATTTCTGCCGGAATAAGGTAACCTCTGCCCTCTGTGGGTTAGTGTTCGACCAGCTATGAAGGTTATGGAAGTTCCTGGTGAATTGACATTCATCTGTCCACAGAATTCGGTCCAGAAACGCCCTATCGTCGTTCCAGAAGCTAACTGCTAAATTTCAGTTTTCTCTCGGAGTCTCCTTCCAGTAGTCCTTGGGCAGGGTGATGATGGTATGGACGTAATCCCTTTCGATAAATAACCCTCCAAGCCTTAGATGACAACAATCCTAATCGCCTTGCGACTCATTTCGTGCTCGTCTCAGGGTCCTGCCTCACGGTGGTGATTATTTGCTGCTCGACGTCGGCAGAAGTTCCCGAAGTTCCGGGTCGTATCTCCATGTTGTGTGGGGTCACACTTCCTGTTTCTCTTAACCTTCGTAAATTCCGAGTAAATACCCCACTTTGGGGTGCTTGCCGGTTGGGGAATCTCGTCTGATTTTCCCATAGAGCCTCTTTTGAGTCTACTACACCATAAATGTAAATATAGCCGCGTATTCCTCAAATGTAAATTTTTCCATTTTTTACTAATTTTTGCTTAAAAACACCCGCACTTATTGATTTGTTTTTCAACTATGATAGGTATTCTTGTTTAGTGACCCTTTTTATAGCAAAATTTCCATCAGGTATGATGATGATCAGGCTAATATCGGCAATAAAACAAAATTACACTAAAATTTTTAAAACTTTTTTGCAGCAATAATTAAAATTAATTACCTGCTAACCCAAAACAAACATTTTCGACCCTTTATCATAAAAATTTTGTTTACTTAAAGAATGTGCTTCCTAAAGTACAATAAAATAATTAGGTAATCAGAGATTTCTAAAAATGCGGTTTTCTAATTCTTTGTCTACATTGGCATATTGCACTTTTTGGAAAGGTAATAAGATGGGCAATTCAATAAAAATAAAAAAGAGGTATACTAATTACATAAATTTCGGAGAAAATTTGGGAAAATGCTGAAATTTTGGTTATTTCAAAACATTTTTTTCAATTTTGGCCGTGACTGTATTTTTGGAAAGGTAATTAGGATAGTTATTTTTTACCGTTTGTTTCATGTGGCTGTGTTGGGTAGATGAAGAGATAAAAATAAAAGAGTAATGTGCATACCATGAAAACCTGAAATTTATGAATCACCCTGTAACTCCCAAACGGTTGAGAGGTCCCGCCCTCCTTCCCCCCCCCGCAATACAATTTTTTTGTTTTTTCAGGTGAGATCTATCACCCCCACCCATTGCTAATAATGAAAAAAATTTGGACCTAGTGTGTGGAGGGAGAGGAGTAATCTAATTTCGTAACGTGTGAACCGATTTGAAAGATTCTTTTTTGTTGGGTATACTTTGCTCCCTGATTGGTACCATGTCAAAAAGTTGTTTGTGGGGTGGGGATGAAACATAACTTCGTAATGCGTCGACCAATTTGGATGATCAGTTTTTTGTTGTATACTATATAATATGATTTCCCGGTGCCACTAATGAGAAATCTAACTTCGTAACGCATGGAGCGACAACTTCGTAAGGTGTGGACAGATTTACATGGTTTTCTTTTGATAGATGATGTCGAATATGTTGCCCCACTGGTACCACGACAAATATTTATGGGGAGGGGAGTTGTGGGATGCAGAGGGGACGGTACCCAACTTCTTAACGCATAGACCTATTTGGATGATTATTTTCCTTTTATACAGCATGATCCTCCATTCCTACTATACATAAAAATATTGACCTAGGGTTTGGATGGGGGAAGGGGTCGTCTAACTTCGTAACGCGTAAACTGATTTAGATGATTCTGAATGCTATGTGTATTATGATAAAAGTTGTGGCTTATGGTGAGGTTTAATGGAAGGGCCGATTTTGATGAGTTTGACTCTGTTGTACAGAATATGCTTCCTGATTGGTAAATGATAACAATTTTGTACCTAGAGTGACTACGGTGATTCTCTGACTACTATTATTCTCTTTTGCTTTATAGAGTACACACAGTGGTCTTGAAACCCCGGCAAGTATAGACAAAATGTGGACAGGTAGGCTCAACGTAGAATTTTTGTGGATTGTTTGAGCATCCTAAATTTTTAAGATTCGAAATCGTAACTGATCCCGTTGTCGAATTATTTGTATATATAAATGTATGCGAAAAATGGCGAAATTTCAATTGTAAAAAATTAAAGATATCTCGAAAACTATGCATTCTAGTGAACATTTTAAGGAGAGCAAAAATGTTCAGCGGAAAATTTCCCGTTAAATCTGCGTAGAAGAACGCGTTGGAACTAAAGAATTTTACTGAATTTTTACCGTTACCGTTGCGTGCATTCGAAAACGACATATGTGTAATTTAAAAAACGGCGCGATTTTCGTTTCCAAATTATATAATTCTATAGCTGCGAATACAAAAAAAGCAATGAATGCAATTAAATTTATTCATGTTTATACAAAAAATTAAAATATCATTTAAAATATCTCATTGAGAGCTAATTATTTACTTATTTACGAAAAATTCAACTCAATATATTTAATAATCTACTTTTTGAACAATATTTTAAACAGCTTTAAAAAATTACGTATATTAAAATAATATATAACATTTATTGATTATAGATTCGTTATATATGTGCGAAAATTTTCAAATTTTTTAATTAATATTTCTCTCTTCTAAAATATTTGTCTCTTCCAAATAAAATGAATAAAATCACAAAATGTTCTCATGATGAGAATAGAGAAAAAGTATGTAGTCCTTGTGGAAAAAAAATAGTTTTTGGAAAAAAAAATCCAAAAAATTTTCTAATAAGTACGAAAATTGAAGGACTTATTAACAAACATATAAATAATAATTACAAAATAACCGACGACAAGTTCCCATTAAGTATATGTCCAACATGTTATACCACTCTAAAATATTTTCAAGAGACCTATACAGTCTATGCCAAATTATGAAGATTTAGTTTTACCAAAAGGTACGCGTGCAAATTCTAATGATTGTAATTGTTACATATGCTTGACAGGGCGATACAAAAGCCATGCAAAAGTCATAAAGGGAAAAGGTCATAAACGGGTAACAAAAAATATAATTGATTTATCGAAGGGTCGTTTCGGTTTTTCAAAAAGCATCGTACAACTCCCTAAAAAAATACCTATAAAAAAAATTAAAACCTCTGCTCTATTATGCAAGATTTGTTTACAGGAAATTGGCAGAGGTCAATTTCATCCTTGCAAAAATCTTCAATTCAATCTGTCGAAACATATAGAAATACTTCCTACTAAAGTACAGGATCAAATTGCTTCATCTATTATAAGGAAAAAAATTGATGCTGAGAACGGCGACAATCGTCATATTAAAAATAAGGAAATAGATTTAAGTACAAGGGGTAAAAAATTAAGAATTATATGCACTCCATCAACAAAATTGAAAGAAATTCGTTTTAGCGAAGAAAACTTGGATAATTTTCGATCAAACCTTGGTGTTTCAGTCAATCTAATGAAAAAATTTAGTAATTTTATAAGATCAACCGTTGGAAGAAAATCATTGCCTTCTAATTATTCCGAACATATGACTAAAAAATCCGCGGTTTTGAAAGATTTATATGATACAGCTATTTGCGAATTTGAATGTCAAATCGACCAGTTGTTTTTGCCAATGCAGAACAACTTGTTGATGCTGTTGTAGAAGAACGAAAATTCAAAGGTAATATCATATCATGGCTGATGGTGGACAAGGTTTCTTTAAAATTTGCTTAACGATAATGCCCGAAAATGATACTGACGAATTTTCAATTGATAAAGAATCGGAAAATAAACGAAGTCTTTACTCAGAAGGTGGTAGCGTATCTAAAAAGACTAAACTTTCAAGCGTGAAACGAGTTATATTATTATGTATCGTCCCTCAAATTAAAGAAACCTATAAAAACCTTGAACTTTTATTCAATTTAACCAAACTTAATGATATACCTTTTAAATTTGTTTCTGATTTTAATATATTACTATAATGGACAGCAGACTGCATCTGCGATGTATCCCTGCCCATATTGCTTTGTTTCGCTCAATGATTTAAAAGAAAAAAAATCGGACGTTACCGATGGTTCAAGTAGTTTTGCATCCTGTAGTTCAAGTACGGATAATTTGGAAAAAGAAAACTCAATGAGATTGAAAACATTCGGTGATTTGAGGAAAGACTTTAATAAATTTGTTATCACTGGAAGGAATCTTAAGTATGCAAAACAACTTGCAATTCACCCCTTTTTAATGAAAGCGATAACACTACTGTGTTAGAAAAATGTGTAATTCCGGAATTACATATTTTACAAGGTTTTGTGAACCACCTCTTCTGGAAAGGTTTAGTTCCTCTAGTAGGGAGAGACAAAGCTTTATTATGGCCCAAAAAATTAAAACTTATTGTCAAAAATTACCACGGAGATAGCTTTGAAGGTAACGCATGTAGGAAATTATTAACTTTCGCTGATGAGTTGATGAATGATGCCGAAATTTATGAAAAAGTTGGATATTTTAAAATTTTTCCTTACGTGGCTGCCTTCAAGGCTATGAATAAAATTGTAGAATGCTCTTTTACTTCTGGCAAAGTAGGGGAAGGCTTACAAAAATTTTGAACGAGTTAGAAGAAGCCTTGAATTGATTGAATTGTATTGGAAATGTCTCCACAACTTTAAAAATTCATGTTCTCATCAATCATGTAACAGAGTGTTTAAAATTTATAGATCATAATAATGGGTTGGGATTCTGGTCGGAACAAAGCGGTGAATCAGTTCATCGTGAGTTCTTAAAGATTTGGGAAAGATATAAAATTAATATGATTCAAGATGAATTTTATCCTCAACGACTTCTAAAAGCGGTAACTGAGTTTTCTTCACTAAATATATGAAAAAATTAGTTTTAGAGAGATTTCGTTCAAGTTTTAGTTTATTTTAACTTTAGAAACAAATAGATTGGTAAAATTAAAAAGAAAAATTAAACAAAAATACCATGAAAATAAAAAAAAAATTAAAAAAAATGTTCCGAAAATTCAAAAAAAAATTAAGATACAATGTTCAAAAAATAAAAAAAAAATTATAAAATATAAAAAAAATAAAAAAAAATAAATTTAAAATAATAAAAAAAATAAAAAAAAATAAATTAAAAAAATATGGGACCAGAAACCACCACGTCCTTGTCGTTGGTCCTGGGTTGTGCTAAGCGTGGTTGTCTAGAAAAATGGCAATAAAATAAATGTAAAATACAATTGATCATTTCGCATCTTATATTCATTCTTATTTATCATTACACATTAAAAATTCAGTAAAATTCTTTAGTTCCAACGCGTTCTTCTACGCAGATTTAACGGGAAATTTTCCGCTGAACATTTTTGCTCTCCTTAAAATGTTCACTAGAATGCATAGTTTTCGAGATATCTTTAATTTTTTACAATTGAAATTTCGCCATTTTTCGCATACATTTATATATACAAAGAATTCGACAACGGGATCCGTTACGATTTCGAATCTTAAAAATTTAGGATGCTCAAACAATCCACAAAAATTCTACGTTGAGCCTACCTGTCCACATTTTGTCTATACTTGCCGGGGTTTCAAGACCACTGTATACAGTGGCGCACTAGGGCCATGGTAAGAATTTTGCATCTGAGGTGAGAGTATGAAAGGGTGACCGTGACTGATTACGTAATATTTTGCCGGATTTGGAAAATTCCTGATTTCCGTTCAGCAACTATTGAAAATGTTTTGCTCGTGCAAGCGGCATTCGTCGAATCGTATATATGAAAACACGCAAAAGATGAAAAATAAAATGGTTTTTTAAAAATCTGACTTCGCAAAAAGCGCTAAAAAGCATAAAATAACTTTTAATTTTTAATCTATTACGACATTTTGAAGTCGGTGCAAATTAAACGAACAACACACCTACCCAAGATACTATATAAAACTAAGTAAACGTTTCGGATCACCGGTACATAACATAGAACGAATTAATACTTTTGTTGAAGTAGTTTTGTTTGTTTTATTTGCACCGACTTCAAAATGTCGTAATGGATATAAAATTAAAAATTATTTTATGCTTTTTAGCGGTTTTTGTGAAGTCGGCTCAACTTTTTTTTAAAACCTATTTTATTGTGAAGTCGGTTGAACTTATTTGTTCAAAACTATTTTATTATTTTCCACATGTGATGTATTCTGGATTGGAAATTAAACTGCCCTTCTGCTATAGTTTTAGCCAACTTCCCTAAAACAAAGAGGTTTTATGTTTTGGGGGTGGAGGTGAAACTTTACTTCGTAATGTATATAATTGGGGGTGAATGTTAGGCACTGGAATTATAATAAAAAGAGTACAGGATCGACTTTTTCTGTTGCTCGATTTGTTTCCAACTGATCTGCTCTGACTGTTAGATGAGGAAGAATCCAAAGAGAGTGCCCATGTGAATGATGACGTCACTGATAACAGATTCTTCTTGACAGCATAGGTTAACAAATTCCAATCCGCAACACCGGGTAACCAAGTATCTCCAAACATAATGCGAGGACCGATTTGCATATACAACAGAAAAGGTATAGAGTAAGATCCCCCATTGCTAGTAATGAAAAAGCATTTGTCCTAAGGTGAGGTGGGGAGTTTATTGCAATTAACTCTCTCCTTAGTTGAAGTGCTGATATGATCTGTGGATTAATTTATCCATGATGGGTACCAACGAACATATTTAAAATTGAAGCTTAAATGTTCAAGTGTGCTTTCAATGTCAGCAATGTGCACATTTGTGATGATTTCTGCTGGTAAAGTTCTTCTTTTAGAGCATTGACTTGTTTTGCTAGTTAACTGACGTCAAGTGCCCGTTTTTTTGAACTGCTTGCCTATCTTCATTTTCGTCATCACGATTACTGTAGCATGCATCTATAAGAGAAGTATGACTTTTGATAAATCCTCATTTTGCTATATATTTTTACTGATTTCGAACATCTTTTCTGCATAATTTGAATCTAATACTCCTAACAATACGTTTGCAATATTGCCTACTAAGTTTAAAGCTGCTCTTTTTATTCTGCTTGAGCTTTTGTGGCGAGGGGAGCGAGGACAAGAGATATATCTGTGTATATATGCATTTTCTTCTTATTCCCCTCACTCTGAGCGAGGTAACGAAGACTCTTGTGCTATTCTAGTTAAAACGCAAATATCTGAACAAGAAACTAATATAGAAAGAAGCCAATGAGGAAAGCAGTTAAGTTAGTTTTTGGCCTCTATGAAATTGATAACGTTGCCACATTAGATGTTTTTGGAAGGTCACTCACGACCTCTATGTGAATCTTGTGAGACTTTTGCGCTGTTTTCCCACTGATTTCGAAATGGATGTCCTCGTATATGGTCCACAAAAGTCAATGCCCACCTTTTTAAAAGGTCCACCAAAATATAGCGGTGAAGCAAATCACACCCTGGCAATAACCACCGCAGTGGATAATTCAGTATATCTGGTCCAATTAATAGATCACCGAAACTCATTTGCACGAAGAAAAATTACTGCCTACATTCTTCGCTTTCCAACACGCATCAAAAATCGAGTCGGTATGTGGAGCCGGGACTATTGTTTTCCTACCATGAAAAAAATGTGGGCCATGAAACCAGAGACTAGATCCGCTACATTTGCTAATATAAGTTTCTTTGGAGCAGTTCTTCGCGATAAAATGTCGGCTAGCTTGTCCTTGGATCCCACATGTCGCCATTGTTGAGGCTCAGATAACTGTTGAATCACCTTTAAGGTGGTGTGGTGATCCAACTGAGATCGATTTCGAAGTCGACCTACAAGTATATTGTTTCTCTTAATTTATTCCACTAGTTCAAGTGCCAGTACAAAGTTCAAGTTTGGGTGATGTTGTTTGCATAACATGATTTTGCGCACAGCAATCGTACTATCGTAATGTGTTTGCCAACCGTCCTCACATATTTTGCGGCCTATATGCCTTTTCCGAGGCGTCTGCGAATACGTGGAGTTGCATTGATTTCGCTACTCGGTAAGCTATCTTGAAAACATTATGTCTTAAAGTCCTTAAATATTCACGATAATTAAGCTAGGACTCCTGTGACAGTGCGCTGTCGCAATTTAACTTAAGGGTCCATAATTATACCCAGGGAGTCAAAGCTATGTGCAATAGCGAAAAGTGCAGTGCGTTTTATTACCCTTGCTCGGGAGCCATGCCAAGCCAATAGCTATATTTATTTCTTTAAATATTCATTAAAGGCTGATTACTTAATAAAATATAAATTACAATAATCAATAAAAAAACAAGAGCAAATAAAGTAAATATAGAATCACAAAACAACAAAAGAATAGTCAAGAAAGTTTAGCCTTCACAGAATTTTTTGAGAGATGTTTTCCGTCAAATTCCTTTGCCCATCTTTTAATAAAACCCAATGTAGAATTTGCCTTATCATCAATTGTATCGTCAAATGTAAATCGGCTGTTTAGACAGTCCTTGGTATTTTTATTTTTACACGACACAGTAGAAAAAGTGAGAACCGATTCCATTTTTCTTCGATGAGTTCCTATTTGAAAATGTTTACAATAGGCTTAGATTGTTTGGCCCAGATTCATGCATAAAGTCAGCAATGTAAAGCATTAGTCAATTTAAAAATTGTGAATTCATTCGATCAATACGTGCCTTTCAGCGTGATTGTTGTTGTGTATACGAGTTTATAAAGTTTGTAATATAGTTAAAAAAGTTTTAATATTGTGAGTATTGTAAAAATGGTTTCTTATATTATTATTATTTTGTTTTTTACGAAATGAATAAAAGTGGTGTAAGTAAACGTACTCTGCAACGAGTAATTCAAAAAGAACGGAAAGATCGCAAAATATCAGTCAGGAAATTGCCAGTGCAGAAAACCGTAAAAATGATGTGGAAAGTGCGAGTGCAAGTGGATGTGTAAATGGCTTCGAAGAAGGAAGTGGAAACAAGAATTTAACAAATAATTTGATATATATGTAATAGTTTGAGTTAAGTAAATATATAAAAATTATATAAATAATTGAATAAAAAACCTGGCTTTTTAACTTTGATAATCCTAAAGGGAAGTGGAGAGGGGTTTTGTGGTTAGAAGTATACACGAACGCTTCTTTTCATCAGTGGTAACAACAGTTCTCGTTCATTGCTGAATTCACCCAAGGGTAAGGGAAAGGAAAAGGTAGGCATTATCGATCCATCCTAGGCCATCTCAATGTTAAAGTCATCGAGGCTTTCATCCAGAAAGTAGGCATTATAACATACATACTTTCATCGATGATAGTTCCGATGCGGTATTGCTTACTGGGGAGTAAATGACATAGACGTACACTTACTAATATTAAGGGGAAGATAGTTAATAGAGCACCAGTTGTGTAAGGCGTCTAAGTCAGAGTTTAAAATTTCGCTCCCCCGAACAGAGGAAACAACATGGAAAAGTTTGGCATCGTCATTATAACAGAAAATGTTGACATATTTCAAAGTTATAGATACATCATGATGTAAATAATAAATAAAATCGGGCATCGGAGATGACTTCCTTGAGGCACACCAGAGGTATTGTAAATAATCTTGGATAGCGATCCACGAAAAGAGACTTGTTGCGTTCGAAATAATTAATAAAAACGAATCCAGTTAACAATCAAGGATGGATACATAAGGGCAGCCAACTCATGTATCAAAATTTGGGGGCTAATTTTGTCAAATGCTTTACTTAAATCTGTAAAGATACAGTGAATTTGCTTACCAGCTGAAATTTCAGATAAACAGATATTAGAGAATTCCAGAAGGTTAGCCGTTCTGAAAAGGAGCAAGGTACGATTTGCAGTGAAAGCTAAGTACATGGTAAACGAATGCCTCAAAAACCTTAGTAATGAAACACAAGTTAGCAATGGGTCTGTAGTTAGAAATATCGGATCTCTTGCTTTTTTTGTGGAGGAATAATAAGGGATAATTTTCAAGATTTTGGAAAGACACCATAAGAAATTGATAAATTAAATAAAAAACAAAGAACAGAAACCAGAGAATAAGAACAGTTCTTAGAAGGGAAACATAAATACTGTAACGAGCCAGCGCCCCATTGCCACATTCATAATAATAATCAATACTCTATCCGCCTATTTTTAGCCACCCAAGATCCGTAAATCATTTAAATTTACTTTTTCCCAGCATGAGCGTAAACTTCTTCTTTTAATGCAACATGTGCACAATTTCTTTCTTTCCAAATAAATCTCCAATTCATGGCTAACATTTTAGCTAAAAAATGCCTAAAGGTATTAAAACAATCAATGGGCCAACAAACAACGGAAATCGGTCTACGAAATACCACACCGAATTTCCGTTCAATCCATTAAATCCATAAATGCAAATCTTAAAAAACAAAAGCCTCAATTGCACTTGACCTTCAAGAGCACAGTCCATTTCTATAAACCGTAATGTCTCAGCCTGTTATAGCTGAGATCAATAAATGAAAAAATTATTTACTCTGAAAGTAAAAATGTAGGATAGGCTGATCTTTGACTGAAATCCCGGTCAGCGTTAAATACGTTTTTTATTTCTTGAATTCAAACAAAATAATTGAAAATAAATTTAATACTTACAATTTAATTTCTATCTTTTCTTATAAATCTGATAGCAATAACAAAAATTCAGTTTATATAAAAAAAGAAACTAAATTAACTTAAATAATGAAATCTATGAACGAGAAGGAAAAGAAGAAGAATAAAAAATAGTTCAAAATAAAAATAAATAAAATATCAAAATATATGAAATAAAGAAAAATTTAAGTAATCAAATTTGAAATTATTCGCGACTCGAGCGAAATACGGCAAATAATTCGTATATTTAAAGAATTTAATATCTGGGAATTAAGAACAAGGAATCTTTTAATTAGAGATGTTAAATTCTGGTAATCTCCCAGAATAAATCTGAAATACAAAAATATTTTTCTTTCAAGAGGAAAAATATAGAAAATATTTGTTGACGAATTATCAAAAAATATTTTTCTTTGATTCTTAAGTTTCGAATTAAAGTAAAATTTGGTAATCACCCAAATCTTACTTTAACTTACGCGAGACCAAAAAACACACAAAACAAAACCGAGCTAAACCCTAACAAAAATTTCTGGTAATCACTCAGAAATTACTAACCTGCCCGTTTGGTAATCGAACCAAAACTTAAGCCTAGCATGTACGTATGCCACTGCATCAAGAAGAAGACAAAATTAACTTGATTCTTTGTTGTATTCTTGTTTTTATTTTCATGAAATCTTCAGTGAAACTGTCCCGCTGGAGCACCTAACCTATCCCAATAATTCATGCTCGCTTGCCACACACTTTGCCACGGTAAATAACGCATCGGCGTACTTCTATCATATGCCACCCATTAACAATTCCCCTGCTTACTATGAGCATGAAGCAGATAATAAGTAGTAAACCATTCAACGTTCTTGGTTCTTCCCCATGTGTGTAACTCCGTTGCACAAGATTGCTCATTCGGCCTACTGCTTAGAACATAAAACTAAACAGGAATGGCAGTATCGCGTATATGTGCTGTAGGTGTGATCGGTATCTGAATGATAGAAGAAGTGTGGAAGTGGGGAAAGTTTTGAGGTACTGTCCCCATATCGAAGTGTTTTGCTTTTATTTTCGGAAATGTCAAATTTTAAGTTGTGCTGTGAAAGTTTTGTGAAAACAGGAATTTATCGAGGTGATTTGTATTAACGATTGCTAATTATAGCCTAGTTAAGTGTAAAAATACCTTGTGATATCTTATTGTGTCGTTTTATTGTGTAAAACTCCACAAAAAATCACAAATTTAGTGATGAAGTGTGCTGTGTACTGCTGCAAACATTATCGCCGGAGAGCGCGAGGAAAATCTGTTTTCAGGAAAGTTTATGTTATAATACAATCTCTAAGGTCTCTTTGATTAAATTACTGCGATTATATTAAGCGACAGTGACTTATAATAGTAAATATTCACTATTTTCCTGGCTATAGAACTTTGTTTACATTTGTAATCTAGCCAAATATAGCTTTGCCCTTATTGTCACTGTCGGCTCGCGAACAATTTTTCGGAAGGGGTCAGAACATATTTTTCGATTTAAAACTAAAAATATTTTAAGTATAATTATATAGATTTCCCAAAAATAGCAAATAATTTACATAAGTACTTACAATAAATAATTTTAAGTGCAATTGACAAAAGACAAACCACTGGGGACCAAAAAAGATACATAAGTTATAATATCATATTTTAACTTATTTATCTAAATCACCTATCTCAACCTCCACGTGGTGGTCCCTGGAAACAAGTGAGCACTGTCTGTATTCAATAACAATGCTCACTTGGCTAAAAGAGAAGGTGGAACAGTTTAAATGTATAAATTATTGAAAATTTCAAAGCATTTCGCAACTGTTTTTCTAAATTGTGTTAGATCTTATTATAATTAGAAAATCAATTTCATCTTTGCGCACATTTTTAAATGTAATTTAATAATACAATTTTGAAAATAAATATTTATTAATTTTGATTTAATACAATTTGTAATTATTCAAAAGATATATCAACCCCACTTCAAAAAATCTCAAATTTGACTACTGTCATGGGCTTCAAACACATAGAAAACCCTCACCTCTACAGAAAGGAAAATGCCGACGTTTTTCTGGCTTACTGCAATTCCTGTTTAGCTTTATGTTCTAAGGCCTACTGGCTATTAACAATTCCTACATTTTCCTATGCAATGCTTGTGAGCATTAAGAAACCATGCGTGCTTTGCGCACAGAAGTTTTTCTGGGCTTTTTCCCTTCTGCGAGTCAAAGCCAAACATACTCACTCTTTTGATTATGTACTAATTATGATTTGGAATTCCAGATTTGTTTAGTTACGATTTGATGGTAAATCGGGGAAATTGGTGAAGACAATAAATATTGTCTGGAGTCAGTTCGTTCTAAGTCAGTTGTCAGTTCTACACAGCTTTGTAACAATATTTTTAATTCATGTAAAAGTTGAGTAACAAGGAACCAAGTTAACTCGACAAAGTCCTCGACTTTTCGTGAGTCTTCGGTTCCGGGTTTGCAGAACTCAAAAGAAAATGTTAAGCGAAGTGAATAACTGTGTTTAAATTACTAAGGTGCAATTTCCCTTTCAACGTTAAACTCTATCGAGGGCTGGTGAACTTCGACTCATCAAGCACTCCCATTCCTTTGCCGTGAAGAAATAAATCCATGACAATACCATCAAGACCGCACGAGAAACTATCAGCCAAATTATCGATATGTTTCGCTACTGCGTCGTCATCAAACATAAGATCCTTCATTTTCAATGAAAAAGGTCGCCAAAAAGATTCGCAACCGTCGAGGGATCGCTAGTCGTGGTATAACGGTAGCCGTCGGTGCTTGCATTCCATTAATATAATTATTGTATCAGGCTTGGATGACAGACTTGAATTGAGAGAGAGAATAAATACAAAAATTTCATTGTTTGACATCTTCTTCAAATCAGGGATGGGGGATCGAACTGAGAAAATCGATCCAGTACGGATCGAGCTATAATTTTTTTCAGATTTCGAAGATCGATTAATCGCCCTAAAAAGATCGATATTGATAGATCGATTCCATTTTTTTTTTGACATCTTGAGACATCGTAAAATGAAGATGGCTTTTGAAAATCTTAAAGTTTAGATTAAAGATTGGTTTAAGTAATCCTGGGAAATTTAAAAATTAATTATTTTTGACGTTTCCTTAAATACCTATTTTATCCTTGATGTAGAATCACTAAACCAGAAATAAAGGACAAACCAAAGATTACTACTAGAAAAACGGCGTCGAAGAAAGTAGTGAAAAATTAATGAATTCTTTTTATTAGTGTTACTTTTTGGTACATTTTTACTCTTCGACAAGATTTGGCGGTACTTTTTTGAGAGGAGTCTGTGATTCTATCCGGATGACAACAGAATTTTGACAGCAGTGAGTGATTCTCTCAAATAATTTTGGCAGGAGTAAATGACTGCGCACTACCTGTTCTCTTTAGTTGCATGTATATTCTTATGACTTTAAAATCTGGCTATATTTGATTTTACTATTGTGAGAGTGTTACTTTTTCAAGACTAGCTGGGTAATTTAGGGAGCCTAGAGGAGTATTCTAGTTGTACGTAATCTTTGGAATAAACACCCACCAGTGTTTTTTTCAATTATTTATAACAACAGATATAGAAGTAATAAGGATTTTTTCGGTATATGTAATATAACATGATTAAAATAAATGTACATATATGTATAAAACTACAATTCAGATTTAACTAGGATTTCGCCACATCGTATAAAAAAAACCTCAATAAACTTGTTTCATAGAATTTTCGTTTATTTGACTTATGTCTCATTACTTTAGCATAAATTTGTTTCGTTAGAAAATAAATTTTTCCATTTTTTTAATAATGTATTGAAGATACAAATATATACAGTGAATTGCAAAATTGATCACATGTTTCTTCGTTTTTAATTGAATGACCTATTACGCATTGACGAGAGTTCACATTGGAATGAAATAAATTTCCTTTAATTCTTTATGCTTAATGTAATTATTGGGAAAATATACTCTTGAAAATGTTTCGAACTATTAACGTTATT
The DNA here is from genome assembly GCA_964036015.1 of Leptarthrus brevirostris. Lineage (NCBI taxonomy): Eukaryota > Metazoa > Arthropoda > Insecta > Diptera > Asilidae > Leptarthrus > Leptarthrus brevirostris. The sequence continues at coordinate 110,493,639 of OZ038371.1, forward strand.
TTAAATTTTCTGAGAACAGCTTATCTGATCATTTGCGCGCTTGCGACGTGAAGGAAAGTCACGCAGTGTACCGTTATCTTGAGTGATGATTTCATTTAATTTGTTGGGTATTTTATTGTCACTCAAATTAGTATTTCTCGCACTTTCGTTCGGGTAAAATATTTCAAAATGCGAAATTTTATTACTTCTCAACAACGTATTGTCGACGCGTGAAATCGCTAGAAAATGCGGAGTTAGCCAGCCAATGGTTGAAAAATTAGAAAAGTTGTGGTATTAGCGCAAGTTGATTAAAAGGTGGAAGACAGCACAATATATCGGGAAATGGCTCGACTGCTGACATCGGGAAAAGTTAAGGCTGCTAAAGAAGCAGTTACTGCCATTGGAAGCAATGTTAGTGTGTGAACTTCAAGTCGTGCTCTTTACAGAATTGGTTTAAACGCTATTGAGTGAAAGAAGAACTCCGTTCTTTCGGATAAAAACATTTTAGCTCGAAAGGAGTTTGCCTGGAGATACCGCGACTGAACTCTAGCTGACTGGAAACAGGTACATTTAATGTAATAAAGAAAATTGTTTTAATGTTATCAGGTTATATGGTCCGACGAGACCAAAATAAACAGGTTCGAGTCAGATGGGCGCTCATGGTGCTGGGCAAACCACCCTACAGGCATTTAAGCCAATTTTGTAAAGCCCACGATGAAGCATGGGGGTGGATCCATCCTAATTTGGGGGTGTATTACAAGGAATGGTGTCAGTCCAGTATTTCGGATTGAAGGTACGATGAGAAAGGAGGATTATCTCCAAATCTTGCAAACCAACTTACCTCAGGCAATAAGAAAAAGTGGGATGCCAGAGCAAGAAGTCATTTTTCAGCATGACCCAACAATTTTCTATATTTAAGTGGCCAGCAAAAAGCCCAGATATAAGCCCTATAGAAATAGTATGGGCTTATGTCAAACGAAGGTTGGCAGGATATCCAGAACCGCCAAAAGGGATAAATAAATTATGGAGTCGGTTTCAAGCAGAATTGAAGAAAATTCCTCAAGAATTTATATAAATCTCTGCCAAACAGAGTTAAAGGACCAAAGAAAAATAAAGGCTTATGGATTAATTATTAAAAACATTGTCATGTACACACACACACACATATATATATATATATATATATATATATATATATATATATATTGCCATATATATATATATATATATATATATATATATATATATATATATATATATATATATATATATATATATATATATATATATATATATATGTGTGTGTGTCTTTGGCAAATTTGATTATACAATTTTTGGTTCTTTTTTATATGATGTAGCCAGAGCCGAGGGGACAACCCTATGGTAATCGGAATACGGGAAAATAGAACGTCTGATTTTTTGCATTGCTGCGAGCTATATAACAGCTCATAGACGGAGTGAAATTTAATTTATTGCATTTCTTTTAAATTGCTTACAGGCAGGCCAAGATTCAAACCTGCATCCATGACGTGGTGATCGTGCCACTCAACCATTTATGCAACTCCGTCTCCGAATTTATATTTATTTAATAATTCCATATTTTATATACAATTCTATAAATCATTTGAATACCCAAACTTTCAACTATCGATAATTGAAAAAGACTTATCGATACACCTGTACCGCAACATTCCGATACATTGCAACAACAATTACCGATATTTTTGCTTTCGACCCCATCCTTAAATGAAAAATGACGTTAGAAGAACCACTTTGAAATTTCGTAAACGCCTAAGCCTGTCAAATAACAACAATAAAAATTAATAACATTAATAAGGGTATCAGCAATAATTAATAAATAATAAAACAATAATAAATCAAAACATCTAAAAGGGAAAGTATTGATAAAATCAAGGGGGCCCGGCGCCTCGCCTGCCTCAGGGACGCATGATGGGTAAATCCACCGCTGAGGAGGCACTATACGTGGTAGAATGTATGCTTCTAATCTTGAAGTGAATTCGTTGATTCTTAATTGCAGTGTCACATTCACGTATACCCGGGGTATATGTGCGATCTCATATCATGTAAGAAAGGTTATGGACTTGTAGGCAATGATCTTCGATTGTCTTTCTTACATCTGCGTTATTTGAATTTTGAATCAGACTTTACAGTTGCAAAATGGAAATTATGCATTGAAGAGCGTTCATTAATATCTGCTGTTTATTAACAAGGGGTCTTAGACTATCTGCGTAAGTTGATTACATTCCTAGAAAGTGCTCCTTGCTGTGATAACTCTGCTTTCATGTCATGAGCATCAACACATGTCGATCCTTTTGCAATGATAGATACGTTCTTCTTTCCTTTCCTTCTGTATTCTTAGAAAGTGTTGTGTCATCACCTTTTGCAGCAGGCAATAGTATATAAGTTTTTATAGTTGCTACTGGTGTCTCTGCTGATTGAAGTGTGGTTGAAAGTTGGTTCTTGAATTCCTCAAACCAGGTTGGGATGTCTTCGTAATACGACTTTGTGAAGTAGCTATTTTCTAGATTGTCTCCATGCAAAGTTCGAAGTGTATAAGTCTATATGTTTCCTCAAAGTCAGATCTTAGTTGCTCAAGCGTTTGCAGCTTCTTCCGAATGACTTCTATAGCTTTCCGTGGCTCTCCGTCCTTCTTGCAGTTTCCAGTCATTCGCCATAACTCGGCACCTGTATATTTTTGTTTTGGGTGAGCGGCTCTAGACTCATCCTGGGGTCACCAATTGTAACGTAGAGTTCCATTGTCTAGATACTTGCATCTAGACTTGAATTTCATTTAGAGCGGTGCTTTGTACCGTGGCAGAGAAATATTTACGTGATACAAAGACTAGATAAAATGTATCACCTGGGTATACATTTTACTTAAATCTTGGAATTCAAATAACGTCGATTTTTTTGACTACCAGCTTGACATAAGGAAATTCTTAAAACATTTTTAGTGACTAAGAGATATAAATGTTTAGATGTTCCAATTTTTTAGATATTCTTTCCAGAAATTATTCTGTTAAATAATTCAAAAGATACAGAACACATTTGATTTTACGATTTCTTTGCTCACGAACTTTTCCATAAATTTATTATTTAGCCATAAAATCTTCATCGCTTCACTTATTCGCTTTAGCTTTTAACGTTCAAACTATTTTTGTGAAAGTAAAGAAATGGACAATGAGTTCTTTTAATGGCGGTTCTAGCTTTTGCTTATTACTACAAATGAAATAAAAGAAAACTTCCTGCTGCGACTATGACTAATACTTAAGTGCGGCTTTAATTATATACATACATATAATGAAATTGACGAACAAAATTCTTTTTAAAGAGAAATTAATTTGGAGCCCGATTTAACAACACTTTCACAGATTAGAAGTCTGCATGACTGGTGATCCGAGGCTCAGTATGTCCTTGCATGATGTACTAATTGTCCTGTCTGAAATACACAATTTCTAATAATTAGATGTCTGCTAGTGTTCTTCCTGGCATGTTCGGAATTTGTAGAATTTACAGCAATTTATTTTAATAAACTTCAATTAGTCCTTCATGAATATCACGCAGGTTTCCATTGAAGGGGGTCAAAGCCTCGTATGGGGGCTCAATGACAGCAATCAATGAATAAAACCGCTCGACTTTTTAGTACAAGGCAGGGCTCCCCGCTGTGTTGAATTTGTAACTCGTTTCAGTTCTGATAAGTGGACGAGCACGTGCCTCCCTGTATGTAAATGCCTGTAGGATTAGTTAAGAAGTATGCTTACATACGTATTTTGATTTCTAGTGAAAATCGCTTGCAGCATTAAAACTGCAACAACATGCACTATTTTTCTACCTATACAATTTAGAAAAAAAGCATGTCTAATATAAATCCAAACATTACTCTCTGAAATTTTAAATTCATTTATTTCCACTCTTATAGATAATGAGAGTAATGGCGAGTCCTGGATAAAATTTATAAAATTCAAACTAAGTTTGGTGGCAATATTGGTATGACATAGCTAAGACTAGGGCATGTTTATGGCTAAAAGGTGGCACAAAAATAAAGTTCCCAGGCTTACTTGTGTTTTCTAAAAGTAGACAGGAACTATTCATTTATTGTTTATATAAGTATGTAAAACACCATTGTTTTGCCATCATTCGCCGATTGTTAGCATATAAGGTAAATGGATTCGTCATTCATAATGGTAATCTAGGGGATAAAACACACTAAAGAAATTTGGTGGCTCTTAAACTAGCAACTTATGTAGATTCAGTTTAATTTATAATTTCCTTGGAACAATTATCAGATCGATATATGAAAAGACCAAAGACACTAATTTTATCCTTTAAAGTTATTTCCTTCAGAATTTATTATTTGTTGCCAACGGGTGTTTTTGTCATAAATGCTCTTAGCTGGAGTGAAATCTTTGATGGACTTTTCTATTACTCGTCTCGTTTTTGAAATGGTCGATTCTAAAAAAGTTTGTCAGGCTGCAGTCATTGTATGGCATTTTTATTCATTCATTTGATCAGCATTTTCAGAATTCATCCTTTATTCGAAATTATTTAACTTGTGTCCGAAAATAATTGAACCTTGTCCGAAAACAGGCAACCTTAGTCTGAAGGTAAAGGTAACTCAGATCATTGTCTGATCTATAGCCAGTTCTCCATCTCTGAGGCACTCTGGACTGTAACCCGTTTACTTAATGCTCTAGTATTAGACAAGATATGTCTACATATGTATATACGCTAAGATCATAGCAATGGAGTGAGAATTAAACAGGAGAGACAAATTTTCGGGTTAAGTTGGGCTAATACTTACTTAGCTGACATACCAATCAATACCGGACTGGTTACTAACATTCAATCAAATTATCATTGTCAGATTACAGACCAACATGGATAATATGTCAAAAATTCAGTGCTATGTGTCGACCGAGCAAAAGGACAACTAAAGAGACCTACCTCTTTAGCCTTTATATTAACTATTATTATTATTATTATTAAAGAATGGATCAAGGACTATCCGCATCCTTTAATCACTTCGACCAAGTTGATATTTTGTGACCTGATCCAGGTTCTGTATTAAGCCACCGCGGTAATCGTTAGTTCCCTTATCAGCCCACCATGCCATGGGGCTGCCTCAGCTATATCTGATGGTGATGGGAAAGCCCCACCAAGATGTCTGAGCCTGATGCGGCCGACATAGTGACAGAGGATGTGTTCCGCTGTCTCTTCCCCTCTTCCAAACAGAAGCGACAGGTGTCATCATCAGCTAGCCCCAACTTTGTTAGGTGGTAGCCCAAGGGGCAGAGACCAGTTAGAAGTCCTGTTAACAGCCTTAAATCTGGTCTACTGAGTGAGATCAGCTCTTTCGTTTTCTGTTTTGAGTAGGTTATAAACCTCTTTGCTTGTTTTAACCCTGGGATATTTGTCCAGTGTGACTGCTTGCGTTCGTCCTCCCATGACCGGATACGCATTGCTAGTCGGCTTTTTGAGTAGCCACAGAATGGCTTCCGTACAATAAACTGAGAATCCGCATCTTTTTCACCTTCACCTTTCTTTTCAGAGCGTACGAACATAAATATTTACTGCATTTAAAATTTGAATAGAAAATGGTAACTAAATTTTACGCATGACGAGTGAGTCGTTATGACGCAAAATACTCAAATTTCTCCATTGCGGATATAGTCGCCAAAGACAGCTGACTGGATAAACCTCCGGCACGTTTCGCGGAATCCTGAGGATACGCTGGCGGCGAAGTATTGTGAGGACAGCATGATTATTGTACCACACCTATTTTACACTTGTTAGGTTTATTTAATTTCGATTCTATTTGTTTTTTTGAATTACGTGTTGCTAAGGTTAAACTAAGTAAATTATCGGTGGAGTAAGCGATTACGTTCGGAGGTCCGAATCCCACCGACGGCAACCAATGGTTGTTTTTTGCTGACAACAGATAACGATAAACATGCCCTGGGGATTACAAAGAAAATGACAGTAGTTTGGAGACCACTTTAAATTGTAGGTTCACTTGCAATCGTTATTCCGAACTGGGTGAAGTTGTTCTCCCGCCTCATTTCCCACATGGGGTAATGGGAACTATAGAGAAGGTTAACTAGTAGTTTAAAAAAAAAATTATGTAAATAAGGTAAAGTTTGTATGTTAAATGCGTTTTACTCCAGTCATCGAAATGATGTCAATTAAAAAATATAAAGTACATTTAATTACAAATCAAAACCAGTCTAAATTATTTGAAGTACATCATTAAAGTTTTACAAATCTTTTTAAAGATTGAGAAAGACTTTGAATTTTTATAGTCCTAGAAGACTCGCTTTCCTTAGGCCATGATTTTGTAATTCAACAGATGTGATGACTCATTTTGATTGTTTGAGGAAGAATACAAGAGACTAGTCAGACCGCAAGTGTTACTAAGATGATAACCACCAGAAGCTACTATAAATACTTATACTTATTTCTCGAGACAAGCACTAGCAATTTAAGGGCTTACGATCCGATAAAAGAGATTCCAGAACATTACCTACAAGGCAATTAGGAATTACAAAGTAAAGGAGGTAATTCGAAATCTACCTTAACCCTAGAACCATAACCTGGGATACCAACAAAGTGTAAAGCGGGATGCAAAGAAAAGTCGGCTATAAATGGCTGATATTATTGCTTTAGAAGCCTTAAATAATTCAGATTTTAAGATTAATAGGTTTAAACTGTTCCATAGTAAATGGTTATCATCAAAGTTCTTCTCCAATCCTGTTTCCAACAAGAAGTTCCGGGAACAATGGAAATCTTTGTAAAATACTCCAAACTATTAGTAGCCATTTCTATCTTTGTAGTATAGGCAAATTCTTCCAAATTTCCCTACAATACGAGCGGCACTAGAAGCTACTAAAAATTTCTGTTACACCGATCGGCTTTCATACCTACTCAGAATTTGGTGGACGCTATGATTGATAACAATCAAAACGGCTTTACTTTTTATGGTTATACTATTACTAAGCTCACACTGTAATGCAACTTTGCTGAAATGCAACTTCATGTTGTACTTTAAGTAGCTATGAAAAGTTATAAAAGACAAGTCAACAAAGTTTTACTCGATTTCCTTACTAGTACCGCAAAACTGCGTAAATGGGCGAAAAATCGGGAAAAGCTACGAAATCCCATTTTCGAGGGAGAACCGCCCCAAGTAGAATGAAATCAATTTTGAACAGTGCCGTTCAAAAATTGGCGCAACGAAACAAGGCCTAATTGTAATTATAACCGCAACCCATTTTTTTTATTTAATCCAATATTAATAATATTTGGTAAAAAATAGATCATTTTGGAATTTCACAAGTTATAAATCCTTAAAATAGAGGACAAAAAAATAGGAGAGGATTTCACTATAAACCTTTAATTCGAAGACGGAGTTGAATCAATTGATAGAGCGACACGACCACCATGCCATGGTTCCCGGGTTCGAGACCAGGTCTGCGTGGGTTTTTAAGAACGTATTTATGACGATAGATATAGAGATAGTTCACGGTTTAGTTATAGTTTTTGGTAAAAAAATTGATACATATACGTATGCATAATTGGTTTTTATTTTTTAAAGCTATGTTCCACCAATTCGATCCTTTTGTAATTTTACCATGAAATAGATAACTAATGAACAAATAAGATATATGTTTTGTTAGGTGTAATTTTGGCGGGTTAGTATAAAAAACATCCCCCAAAAAATATACTTCTCGCTTTTACAGTTTCCAATATCGCAAAAATTCTAAAAAATATATATTATAAATAGATAGTCATGTACAGTTTAAATTTTATAAAGATATATTCAATAGGTACTGAAAAAAAATTTTTACGTTAAGGGTTGTGTTATATGCTAACGTCGAAGCATACAAATTATGCTAGCTGCAGCGGGAAGGGAGGAAGTAAAAAAACACTTGTGGGCGCCACCTGGGTTGAGAGTCCACGAACTCGAAAACAAAACAATACACTCGGAGCTGAAGCCAAAGGAGATTTAATCAAAGCACCATATTCAACAATAACAATTCAATACTTCTTATTTGCTTTCTCGAATTAAACTAATACAAATTTTGAAATCTAAGGTGATGGTCACTTTTACTTTGTAAATATAGCCGACACACTATGTATCGAAGCACTTTTCAGTTATCATTAAAAAAACAGGATGGAAGCACTATCTTAATCTAATGTATTTATATATACAGGATGTAACGTTTGTAGAGGTCAGTACGAATACAAATGATATCTCTCACCTAGGCAAACAAAAAATTGTTTGGAAGGGGGGGGGGGGGCAAACTCAACCGTTTGGGAGTTACAGGGTGATTCATAAATTTCAGTTTTTCAAGGTATGCACGTTACTCTTTTATTTTTATTTTTTGATCTACTCAACATAGCGACATCAAACAAACGCTAGAAAACTACTACCCCAATTATCTTTCCAAAATTATCAACAGTGTGATCTCACTACTACCACTGCAGTTACAGTCACGGCCAAAATTGAAATAAATGTTTTGAAATTACCAAAATTTCAGCATTTTCCCAAATTTTCTCCGAAATTTATGTAATTAGTATACCTCTTTTTTATTTTTATTGGATTGCCCGTCTTATTACCTTTCCAAAAAGGTGCAATATGTTTACATAGTACTTAGAAATTTATACGTAGAAATTCTATCGGAGAATATTATAAAAATCAACAATTTAAAGAAATTAAACTCAAATTCATTCTAAAATGCTTTTTATTGAATTTAAAAATAATTACAATTAATCTTGATAAGTAACAGAAGCCGTTAAAAATGTTCACTGCCACTTTCGATGCCTTTCAACAATCTCCTTCTAAGTCATTGTTTAAGGCAATTCGGCCAACTAAATCCTCCCTAGTGTTAACAGGGCTTGAATAAACTTCAGCCTACATTGCTTCCCATAAGAAAAATTCCAATGGGGTAAGGTTTGGGGATCTAGCATACCAAGAAATCGTCCAATCCAGGGGTTAGAAAATTTTTCATTTAGTATAGTCTTCACAATGTTAGCCATATGCGCTGGTACTCCATCGTGTTGGTGAAACATTCCCCTAAGATTATCCATAGGGTTCTCCTTTATTATATGTGGCAGTGTATTGTCCAAAAAATTCGCATAAATTTCACTATTAAGCACTTGCGGCAAAATGAATGGTCCTACCAAATGGTTGCCGATGTTACAGCCCAAACATGACACTGCAATCTGCTGGAATGAGGTCACCTTTGTCCTGCGTGGGTTAGTTTCCGACTAGGTATGGAGGTTATGGAAGCTCGTGATATCATTTCTGGTGAATTAACATTCATCTGTCCACAGAATTCGGTCCAGAAACGCTCTGTCGTCAATGTCGCGTTCCAGAAGCCAAGTGCTAAATTTCAGTTTTCTCTCGGAATCTCCTTCCAGTAGTCCTTGGGCTGGATGATGATGATATGGACGTAATCCCCCTCGATGAATAACCTTCCCAACCTGACGACACTCCTAATCATCTTGCGACTCGCTTCGTGCTCTTCTCAGGGTCCTGCCTCACGATGGTGATTATTTAGTGGTCGACGCCGGCAGAAGTTCCCGAAGTTTCGGGTCATGTCTCCAGGTCGTGTGAAGTTACACTTCCTGTTTCTCTTAACCATTGGAAACTCCGTGTGTATACCCTTCTTTGGGTTACTCGCCGGTAAGGGAATCTCCTTTGGTATTCTATTACAGCCGCTCTCACTTTTCCGTCTACTACACCATAAATGTAAAGAATATCCGCGTATTACTCAAAACTAAATTCTGCTAATATCGACAATAAAACAAAATTACACTAACATTTTTATAACGTTTTTGAAACAATAACTAAAATTAATTACCTGTTAACCCAAAACAATCATTTTCAACCCTTTATCTTAAAAATTTTGTTTACTTAAAGAATTTGCTACCTAAAGTGCAATAAAATAATAAGGTAGTCAGAGATTTCTAAGGATGCGGTTTTTCTAATCCTTTGTCTACCTTGCCATTTTGCACCTTTTTGGAAAGGTAATAAGACGGGAAATGCAATAAAAATAAAGAAGAGGTATACTAAGTACATAAATTTCGGAGAAAATTTGGGAAAATGCTGAAATTTTGTTAATTTCGAAATATTTTTTTCAACTTTGGCCGTGACTGTACCTCCAGTGGCCCTTCCAAAATTGTCAACAATGTTGATCTCTAGCGTTTGTTTGATGTCGCTATGTTGAGTAGATCAAAAGATAAAATTAAAAGAGTAATGTGTATACCATAGAAAACTGAAATTTATGAACCACCCTGTAACTCCCAAACGGTTGAGATTGCCCGCCCCCCTGCCGTACAATTTTTGTTTGCCTAGGTGAGAGCTATCATTTGTATTCGTATTGACCTCTAGAAACGTTACACCCTGTATATATATATATATAAGAAAGAAAAATATTAAACAATAAAATATAGAAAAAACTTTCAAAAAGAAACTCAAAGAAATCTTCCAACGTGGATAAAACAAAATTTAATCTTTCCAAAATTAATGGCTTCTCTCGCTTTATAATCAAACTTTAGCACCTTTATCTTCGAAATACAAACTTGACTGTCTTTTTCTCCCAAATTGGGTTGGCTTTTATAGAAAAGATACCCCTATTATGACGTTTTCCGCATATTTTGGTTATTTTAGCCGCAAGTTTGAAAGGAACTTTGAGATTGAAACAAATTTATAAAATTATTTTTCTATTTTTGATAGAAAACTATTCTCTAAGGAATTTTAAACCTTTCTTGTGTACCAAGAAAATTTTTCGAAGGAAAAGCCTTTAATTTGGCCTTTAAAATATTTCTTAACCACGTGAAAATTATTCAAATATTAACTAATTTTTGGGGTATTCACTGATTCTATTATAAATGGTTGACTTCGACGTTGTGCAACCTGATTATGTACCCTGTTTAACTGAGTAAATAAAGTAAGCGTAAAACTTTCCCCAATAAGTTCGCGATAAGGTTAAATTACATCGTTTACGTAAATTCCAGTTTAATTACATGTTTTATGGATGATATTTTAATTAAGGTAAGTAGTCATTTATTGACTTGCATTGCTTGGAACTCTTCTAATTTACTTATTTTCAGCAATTTTGGAACTCGACTATCGACTATCTTTACTTGGCAAAAACATTCGAAAGGTAATTAGTTGTCATTATACATGAAGACATTATTTCTTCTATTTTAATTTAACAATTTATTAATAAATTTCTTCTTCCAGGTGTTTATTCAGCTCTGAAAACTTCAATAGATTATTCACTCCTCAAATTGTTCCTACATCGTCGGTTCGCCTTTCGTTAAAAAAAACATTTTACTAAATAATGCTTCCTTCCTTTTAATCCTAATTACCATTTCTATTTTGGGGAATATATATATATATATATATATATATATATATATATATATATATATATATATATATATATATATATATATATATATATATATATATATATATACATCAACGAAAAATGCACCTGTAACAGTTTTCACCCCCATTATTCACTTATTATAGGGGTTAGGGATATGAGATTAATTGAATGGCTATTTTAGATGAACAACAGTAAAAACATGGTAAGAACCCTTCATTAGACGCGAGTGCAATTTTGATATGCTTAACTGGCTAGACCCCTTAGATCAAATATTTTGCAAATGTGCGACATCACGATTTATAGCGACCTCAGTGTGCAAGGTACCTTAAAAACAACAATCCATAGCAAGGACAATTCGTCAGTCGTACAAAGGTTGGCCAATTTAACTTCTGAATTACAGCGAGAGCATAAACTGCTGGAGGAAAACCTATCAGACAAATGGCCAACGATTCTTACGGTACAAACTTCCCACACCCAGAGGGGTTTTATTCTATTAGGCACCGTAAATATTATCGTGACCAATAACAAGGGCGAGGAAATCAATTGCCGAGCAGTGTTGGACTCAGGATCTAAGCTGAACTTCATTTGAGAACGCCTAGTCCGAAAATTGCATTTAATGGCAAAACCCAATCCTATTCAATAATAGGAGTCGGTCATGACAAACAACGAACCAATCGTCAAGTAAATAAAAATATACAATCAAGGACCACCGCATTTGCACCTCGATGGGAAGCCTTTGTATTAAGGCAAATAAGATCACACCAACCATCCCATCTCTTAGATAATTCATCAAGAAAGGATTCCTTCCTAGGAATATAGAATTGGCCGATACCCAAAACTATCAACCAGGTCGAATCGATATTCTCATTGGAGCTGAAGTTTATTTTGAGCTATTGTCTATAGGGCAAATTTAACTAACTCATAACCTAATACAAAACACGGTATTTGGTTGGGTAGTAAAAGGTGGAGTGCAGAATGAGGTGCCTCTTCAGGTTTCTTGTGGCATATGCAGTGAAGATGTAGCCAGTTTGGCCAAACAGTTGGAAAACTTGTGTCGATTGGAAGAGTCTGACACTACAACAACCAGGATGACAATCGCAGAAGGAAAATTCGAGGAGAATTTTAATCGAACCACGCGAAGAAATGAAGAAGGGCCCTTCCAAGCTAGGAACGCTGAAGCGTTTTCTTGCCTTGGAGCGTAAATTCGCAAAAGATCCTCAAGTGAAGGCCCAATACATTGAATTCACGACCGAGTTTCATCGTCTTGGCCACATGAAACAGATAGACTTCAATGAAATTGCTTCTTCTCACTGCTTCATTAAGCACCATCATGTGATGAAGCCGGATAGCACCATAACAAAGCTACATATCGTCGTCCATAACAAAGCTACATATCGTCTTACGTTGGCGAACGAAAGCGTGTTTTCAGCGTTAAAGTCGACGAAAGACTGAGCTTTCCGCTTCGAAATGCACTGACCACTTGAAAAATTATCTTAAAGTAGCCAAAAATCGCCTTATGAAAGGCGAAAAGTATTCAAAAATCGCCTTTGGGTCTCCGCAGGGGTTCGGGCGCACCGAGATTAACGCGGTCGGCGCTCCGACTTTGACGTCCCATAATTTTCTGAATTTTCGAGATATTCGGAAAATTCTTTCACAGTTATAAAAAAAAAATTTCGAATTTTTGAAGCCATCACTGCGGAATACCCCCTTAAAGGGTACAAAATAACAGTCCGGAATAGGTAAAGGTAAGAAACCACAGCTAAAGAAAGAGGCAACTCAAGCTAATTTACAACAGCTTCAGCAGCAATATCATCCTCACGTCCCTTCTGATTACAATGATTGTGAGATAATTGTCATTAACAAGGCGTACACGTAACTGGACTGGAAATATGTATAGATTCATTACATTTTTTTACTTTTTATAGAGAATATGCCGAATATGAAAAGGTTATATTGAAAAGTTGATTTGCTTTTCCCAAATAATTGGGAAAGTTAACGCAAATATTTCATGACGTGGATGTTTATATGCAGTACCAAAACGAACAGCATCAAAGTATCATATAAACATACTTTATGGACAACCAGCGGAGCACCGAAATATGCCAGTGGATAATGCCATTAACTTGAGGCCCGAATTACAATTCCAGTCAGATCAGTCGACTGCAACTTTGCTCAAATGGGAAATTCATGAGACATGATTGCTGCAATTTAACGATTTATCAGTCGACTCCGACTGAATTTAGACTTTGTGTTGCAAAAGTAGTGCAAAGTTGTAGTCGCAAAACTCGACTGCGGTTTGAAATATTACACGCAAATATCTCTGAAAATGACAGAAGCTGAAGCTACAATTTATTTTCAAATTTGATTTTGGCGTTGACTTCGGCTGAAAACTCAGCTGCAGTTAACTGATCAGTCGGAATTTTAATTCGGGTCTCATAGCGAATGATCGAATGATTTTCAAATCAAATTGCGCGCAGAGAGGCAGAAATTACTGCCGACAGCTTTGCTAATCATTCCTCCAAATAGCTCAGTTGCTCCTCCTTTAAAAGAATGTCATCCAGACGCGATTCAAACTTTATTAAACGCACTTGCTGACAATCGTTTCTTAACGGCTTTACAATTGTTACAAGAAAGGTGTGAGTTACAAAAAAAGGCAGAGTTTGCCGACGCAGCTGACCTTCCAGCTCCTCAAACGAAAATTTTCGAACCTGATCCAGAGATCGAGTTGCAGAAGAAAATTCGAAGCATCCTCAATAATCACATGTACACAATGCACAAACTAAAAAAATTTTTCAAAAAATTTTAATAAAAATTCCGAACTAAATCGTTCAACTCGAGCAAAGTAAGAAATATTAAAATATTTCTTAACCCGATTCTAATAAAGAAAAGCTAAATTCCTTTGACTCTTCGTCAACAGCAGCATCAAAGGGTCAGCTTTTCTTTAGCTGCTGGACGCCTTCGAAAAAACCGAACACCAGATGGAAAACGAACAAATTTAAATAAAAACATCGATTTAGACAGCTGTTTTTTTTTATTAAAAAGCCTCAATAAGTCATCAAAATCCGATCTATTGTATGCAAAACGATTCAAACATTTGCCGATTTCTCCATTTGCCATAGAACCATATCACGTCGACTTTTTTGAGCAACGATACTCTTACTCCACTTCCATAATCAAAATCTCGGACATTTATTTTACTGTAACCTACTACACCATTATTTTCATACACCTGTATTGGCACATGAGCTTTTGCCGCAAAATCTTTTTCTGATGGGACTACTTTTATTCGTTGTATAGGCTCTTCTAGTACAACTGAAGTTTTTGGAGTAACAATTTGAATAATACCCATAATGTGAAGCGTGTTATGACCGTCTAGCGTATTTACATTTATATCAGCATTATCTGCTACATATTGAATAAATGCGCCAGTTTCAGGTGATAAGATATGAGGTGGACGATGAAAAACTGCTGCTGCCTCGTACATCATCGTATCATTATAAGATGCGCAGAAACCAAAAGATGAAAAAATTTGTATAAGCCGTTTCGATCCAAATCGCCGATGAAAAAAAACGGAGAGACCCAATTGTAATTTGGACTTGAAAGACCTAGGCCGAACAGCACTCATAATACTATGGCTAATATTCATGCATACTAATTGTAAATGTTCTAAGTTGAAGCGTTTATTTTTTAAAATAACCTTCTCCAAGAAATAAGTCAGTGACTTTGGAATGTCTGTATCAATATCTTCAAACATACGACCTGGTGGAGGATAATTAGAATTATCTAACACTGCACATTGAATATCTTCTCGAATAATTGCCGCTGCTGCTTCTAAGATGCGAAATCGCTCTTCTTTTTTATCGGTTTTTTTTTCGTACCAAGCTTGATTTAAAATATCATGGTGACTATCAATAAAACATACGAATGTTAATGATCCTGATTTTTCTGTAATAATAATTTTATCACCATACTCCAACTTCAATCGCATTTTAATGGTTCTGTTATCTATTGTTGATTCTTTACAAATACTTTTCAATTCGTCTAATGTGAATTGACAATCATCGTTATTTTCAATATACTTAAATATTTCTCTCATCGCAATATTTGTAGCTTCATCTTGAGGACGACCGACTTTACCTCCAGTGGTCGGTTTCAAAAAAGAATTGTAGCAATCGTTATGATACTTAGCCTCGGCAGCGACTAAATCATATTCAAATTCAATTCGAGCAGCAACAGCTTTGGCTACATCATCACAACGAGTTTTAGCTATAGTTAGAATACTGTCTTTGGACGAAAGTATAGTCACTTTAAAAATCTTACGTCGGTACTGCAGTGCTTTTTTCTTCTCCAACTCTTCATTTAATTCATTGCCGCAAAATAAACAACACTGATTGAAGCAAAATGTAGTTTCACTTACCCGTGCTCTAGTACGAGGAGGACTTATTTTTGATGAACCAGCTTCTTCTTGGCGCCGTCTTTTCACGGCATCAATGCTACTTTTTCGAGTATAATTTTTTCGACACTGCACATGAATTTTTACAGATGTCTGGTCTTTCAGGTACTCCGAAAACTCATCACCTCTTTCAATACTTGCATCAATTAATGCTTTCATGCCGCGATCAACAGTAACAACTCCACTTTCAGTCAAAGGTTGACTACAAATAAAGCAGAATTGCGACATTTTTTTTTAAAAACAGTAAAATGCACAAACTTTGTTACAAAATATAAGCGATAGCCACGAGTTGTCACTACGAAGGAATGCTTACGACTAACAGTATTTTGTTGAGTATGAGACCTTTAAAACGGAGCAGGTATACGAGCACCGCCACGCTGACAATTGAATGGAAGACAGATGTTACTCAAGGCCATGCGACTAAATGAAAATAGGGGCGGAGTTTTTGACGTTCATTTATATTCTAAGAATTTTATAATTTGTATGTATAAGACATAGGAACTCATATGTTTACTCGTATAACGGTTCAAAAATGTATATAAAAGTACATTAACGTGCATATTACGAATAAAATATTTTTTTCAATTCTTTCAACCGCTATATCACGGAAATGGCAATACTTATGAAAAAAAGTGTGAATACATTTTTTATAGAGAATCGGATGATCTACAATTTTTGTCTGAACTATTTTTGCTGTAAAACTCACCGTTTAGCTGGAAAACGCGAAAAACCTATTTTTGCAAACTTTCACCATCAATAAAATTTTTTGCACAAGGGGGATTGATGGGAACTTTTCACAATTCATTTATAATAGTATTCTGAACATTCATACTAATTTTTAGCTCTATGGGAATTTTTGTAACCTTACCTCTATTTTAAGGACTAATTTGACTGGACTACAAGTGCAAGTTAGACATTGGCAATGGAAAAATTCAGGTTGACACTTTTACTGTTCTCATTTCGTTTCCACCTAATTTTTTGGCAATTCAGAACGTCGAAAGAAGAATTGATCACGAAAGTGTCCGCGAATATTAGTGTAAGTTACAAAAACCATGTTTGGTAGCGAAAAATAAGGACGTAGACCATTTAAACATAAAAATTCAAAGTCAAATCGCTGGCCAATTGCATTTACTTAAGTCAATCGGTCCCATTACCGATCCAGATGAAGTCATCAATTATCCAATTGAATTCCTGAATTCATTGTATTTGCCAAAAATGCCTCCGCACAATTTGCACTTCAAGGTTGGCTTATTGCTGAAGCTGATGACCAACGTGATTGGAGCAACGATAATCATATAAATGTTTAAAGGTGAGGATGTTCTGATTCCAAGAATACCACTGATTCCAACCGAATTGCTATTTCAATTTAAGCGTGCTCAGTTTCGTGTTGGCCTTGCATTAATAAATCGCAAGGCCAATCGTTGGAAGTGTGTGGAATAAACCTCTAATTCACGTGTTTTTCACATGGGTAATTGTAAGTGGCGTTCTCGAGAGTCGGTAAACCATCAGCGCTATTCGTTTTCTCTTTTGCCGGAAAGCCAAGGCTTTCTTTCATCACCAAGCGTTACGATGAACGCATTAAAAATACCAACAAATTATTGTCAAAGCAATGAATTTGAATTTATTTCATTTTCAATAAATTCATGATCGTACTGAAATTGCTTTGTTTTAATTCAGAAAAATTCAAGTAAAGATTAGGTTGGATAAATCGCTTTTATAAAATAAACGTACTTAATATTTGTTTGCTAAGTGCACTCGTTTTCTTCATTAGTAAATTGCACCCATGCGAAGCCTAGAGTTACTTAAATAAATGTGAAACGTGGCAGATTTCTTACCAATAATAATAAGTATCCGATGACAAATTTTGGGATTTTTTTCTTTGCACTTCCTCGGACGAAAGTGTAATCACATAGAGCAAGGGCATTTTTGATTTAGAAACCAGTGCTGATGGTATAAGTATAGGTCAAATATTTTTTCGTTTTCTTAACAATTTATAGAAGATAACATCAATTTAATTGCCATGTCATCCTTTCCAGGTTATCAACTTATAAGGTTAATAAATAAGCCCTTAATAGCAATCGCAGACAAAACACACTGAGGAAGTTTGTTGGCTTTAAGACTAGCAGCATAATATTTAATTAAGTCAGAGTTGGCATATAACCTTAGACGAAAGAAAACTCTTTAAGGAATATTCAAATAGTATACAGCCTGCATACACCTCACATCATCTCTAAGTAATTAAAACACGAGGCACCTTAATCGGTTTACATCGGCTTTGAGCAAAATACCTAGACGTCATCTTGGTTTGTTTGTTAAATAAATTTTTTTATAATACTCGTTCTGCTTCCAACAGTGGTCTTTGACACGCATCCCCAAAGGCATTCCTCTGAGTTTACTATCGTCTGCTTTCTTGGTCCCACCACCCGATCCTATAATGTTTTATTATTTTAAAAGTGAGCAACCTCAAAACTAATTAAAAACTTCAAGTTGCTTTAAAATTAGGGCTAAACACTTCATTTGCACCCCAGAATCATCTCCTTCTGCTTTCTGTTTTTATGCAGACAAATTTACATGTGCAAAACCAAAAACAAAAATATTTGTAGCAGTCCTCTGTGGACTTCAAAGTTATATTTGCGTTAGGAAGTTTAAAGCTAAGTTAAAGTTAAAAGAACATAACCGATTTTTATTCTGCAGACACATTCCTTGCAAATGATAATGTTTTGCCCAACACATCACATATGCTTTTTGCGTTATTTAAGCTTTCGGTTTATTAAAGTCCTTAAAATATGATGCAATCGGAATGACCAATCATCTGTGCAGAGATGTTCTCCACTCAATTTCATCATTACCACATCAATACATATTTTTGCATACGCAATGAATTGAATGTGTAATCAAATTTCCTATAGGTGAACGGAAAATATTGATAAGGTCCTTGCTCTTTAAACTTGCCATGAAATAAATTTAAAGAGCAAAGACTTTCCAGAATCAAATTTACCTTTGCTTAGTTATATTTCATAAAGAACAAAAATTGCAATTTACTTTATAAGACTTAAAAGTGATGATGATGGATCCAAACTACACTTTCGTCAAAAATTAATTGACAACGATTTACCGATTCCTGTATACATAATTCTAGAGAATCTAAATACTACTAATATATCTTCAGCTCCCATATATCTCTCTCTAGTTCCCGTAACCCCTTGTGGGGCCTGGTGTGGGAGAAGAACCCGATTGAGACAACTATTGCAAGTGGACCTACAATTTCAAGTGGATTCCGAAGATTTTCTCTGCAACCCCCATGGCATTTTATCATAAAATGTTGTCAGCAGAAAACAACCATGGGTAACCGCAGGCGGGATTCGAAACTGGCACCTCCGGATTGGTAGGCTGACTCGCTATCACTTACTCCACTGACGACTTATGCGCCCATAGATGTGTGATAAAAGAATTTCTCACGAAGACCTGTCAGTTAATCTTATGATGAAAAAATATGTTGCCAACTGAAATTCGTATCTTACAATGGACTTTGGAGAGTAGTGACATCTAATTGCTACACACCGCTAAACCTAAGCACCTATTAGTGCTCTTCTGGCAAGATTTAATTCCACCTTCCCACTACATCTTCTTCAGAAAAAGCTAATGGTTAACGATAAAATGGGGAGTGCACGGAGATATAACACAATATGTATGTATACCAATTGACATATTTTAAAATTTGACACTTTTAATAAATGCAATTAGGAAACTAATTTGCAAAGGGAATGTAAGAACTATGTTTCATGGGACTAATACAATGCGTTTTCGTCGATAACTAGGAAGCACTAAAAGCCCGGAATTAACCGTTAAGCAAAACTTACGGGTTTTCAAAGTCTACTTACATTTAAAAATATAAGAGGACAAAGCAATTTATGTACGCAATGCGTCTACAATTTTCTCTATTTACTAAGCCTCGTCCACACCCGTTAATTTGTGTGGTATTTCCCGTCTTTGACAAAAAAATTGTTGCTCAGAAAATAGTGCAGGCTTGCGCTTAAAGTACAGTACATTGTATTGAAATTTTTTAATTTTACACCAGGTTTTATATGAGAATTTTAATATTTAATATATGTTCTTTTTATAATAAACTAGCAACCCGGCCCGACTTCGCGCAGGTGCAATTTACTAATCCAGAAAATGAGTGCACTTAGCAAACAAATATTAAGTATGTTTATTTTATAATTTGTCTCTATCTCCAGTGGTTTAGGCTGTGCGTTGTCTGTCCGCCAGTCAGTCAGTTCATCGAGAACCGATTCATCCAACCTAATCTTTCCTTGAATTTTTCTGAATTAAAACAAAGCAATTTCAGTACGATCATGAATTTATTGAAAATGAAATAAATTCGAATTCATTGCTTTGACAATCATTTGTTGGTGTTTTTAATGCGTTCATCGCAACACTTGTTGAAAAGATGATAACAAAAAGTGATCAAATTTGATGCGCAGTTGACGAAATAACGGCATCACCAAGTGTGCGATCACAATGAATGTCATCCTCGAACAAATGTAAATACTGACAGCCTTCTCGATATCTAGAGCAAAACTCACCATTGTCAATTTGTAGAAATTCAAATGAAATCGGTCCACGAACATTAACCAATAGCAAACGCAGGTAAAAACAGTCGTCATTGCTTGGATGAACTGTGTAAATGCATCGGTTGAATATACATACGTGCACGTATCCGGGACAGGCTCTCAATGTTTTCGACGTTGAATTTTTTTGATGATGAATTGCAGTACTCAACATTGCAATGCGCTTTGAATGTTTTGGAAAGCAGTAGCGAATACGGAACAATCCATCTGTTGTCGACTACAATGTCCTCATTTTTGACTTTCAACGTTATCGTTCTGCCGTTATCCTCTGCAGAGCGACGACGATACAGGAGGTAACTGTCATTGTCTGTGATTGTGTCAGCCAACAATGTACGCCGATAAAGTTTGGAGCATTTGTTTTCGATCCTGCACGATGATTCCCGGTTGTGATCACCACACGGTCAATAAATGATATTCGTCGTCACTACTTCATACGGGATCAGGAATTTCTGCGCAAATGATGGCGTCAGTTTCATATGCGCATGAGGCAGTCCTCTTTTCTGCCACTCCACAGAATACATCCAACATCACACGCCTCCGAAGACATGATACTTCACAATGAAATCCATGAGCGCTTTGAGTTTCTGCTTGAATACTCGTGCTATGATATCATTCACGCGGCAACAATGCTCCTGCACGATGGTAAATTTGTCCTTTAATCTGTAAATTTGAAGAAAAATTCTTAATTTATGAGCCTCCGTAAATCGTTGATGTTTGTTGTGATGTGTGTTGAAGTAGGAAAGGAATTTACCTTAAAAGTTGGCTTGAAACTTCGTTTTTGGATAATATTAACTCCAAATGATGTCCTTTGGAAGGAACTATTGAACTTTTCTATATTCTGCAAGAAATGCTTCGATCAAGGTTTTTGGACAGAAAGCAATGATGTCCGTGCCTCTGGTGGCGGTGTCAATTGTGTTAATTTTACCTTTCCGCTCGCACAACATAATCCTGGTGGTTCGCGTCGAAACCTCAAAGCAGTGCAATGTTGACAAACAGTGCTCATTGTGCCGAAGTCAACCGATACATCCGCGGCGTAATCGGCTGTTTGATCGTATCTGAACGCCAAAAGTTCATTTGGAATTGTCATGTTTAGCCGTCTGTTTTGTCCACGTTCTAAATTATATTGTGCGTAAGCTCCAAGTAAGCAAGTCGAACTCGACTGTATCTGTTGTTCTGGAGTCATAATGGATCGCGTTTGGCAAACTCTTATTCGATTTGCCTCCAAACGCTGTCTACGCTCTTCGTCAGTCCTATTGACTCGACGATCTGAAATCAATTGATAAATTTTACGGTTTTGAATGCATCAAGGATATGATCATAACTATCAAACTGTACATCGCCTTTTTTATTGAGATCTTAATACAAAAATACAATCCGAATTTTCAATTCTTCCGGTTTATTTTCGGAAAATTTTCTTTCAGACAAACCTTGTCCTGACAATTGCGAACACAAAAAAAAATCAGTTAAATCGGTCGAGCCATTCTCAAGTGATGATCTCTCAAACATGCGGCAATTGATTTTTATTTATATAGATAGATGACCCATACAAACATATAACGTGTTCACTATATTATGAAAATCCCGGTTAAGTGGATGTCAGACTCACGCACCGAGGTCAAAATTAAATAAATTAACAGATTTAATTATTTTCTTGGGATACCTGAAACTTTAATTTCCTGTAATCTATATCAGACCTTCTATTAGTACGACTTATTTCTGATTTTTTGTATTACAAATTTCGGTAATAATGGTGGAGGGAAAGGTATTTTTTCGAAAATTTATGAAAATAAGTCAAAAACTAATGCTGCTTAAAATAAAAACTAGAAATTTAGTGGGTCTGGCCTCCGGGTGTTACATAAAAGGTGCCAACCTTGAAGTCCTCACGAAAAACTTCCAGTATGTTAAAGAGTGATATTCATGAAAATCAAAAAATTTCAACACAATTTGATGTTTACATATGATTTTACTTATTTTCAGTCTTTTTGTTTAAACAAAAAATCGACTTGACCGAATATTATGAAGTTTTTTTTTAGATCATATTGACGTTAATACGCTTCAATATCATAATTTTTTGTTCGTGCAGGAAAAAATGACCAAATACGTGCGTATGTACGCAGAAAGACACATACATACAAACATGCTTCTTCTCCAAATTATGTTACAATGTTAATTTCAAAATATATTGAAAACTACTATTATGATTTTCGAACCCATTACAATAACTTCCCTATAATATGAAGCAAACACGGTATGTAAAACAAAAAAATGTCCAGCTATTTGAAATTCTTTTACTGGGAATATATGTGGGCAAATTACTTCTACAACTTCGCCAAGTTTTAGGTCTATAGCGATACTAGTTACTGAGAAAAACAACTGTGACATACAGACAGACAGATAAAAACCGAGGGCTATTTTAACATTTCAGATACACGGACCCCTAAAAAAGATTTAATAGGTCACATCTATCCAGCGCCTCGAAAAATAAAACTCTGGCAAGAATATAATAAAGTATTGATTACAGTTATCGATTCTTTAGGAACAGTAATACGTTTATAAAAATTTTTTGTCATTAAAAATTAATTTGAGATTGTTTCCAACGTTGAAATAAAAATTCACTCACCTGGTGTGCGCCATAACATGAATAAATATGGATCTGAAGACATTTGGGACAATCTCAAATTAGCTAACCTGTTAATAATAATAAAAATTATTAAGTAAACTTTTTACAATTTAAATTAGTGTTGTATAAGAAATAACATTTTACCTTAAACCTAATATTTCGGTTCTATAATAAATGTTTAGTTGAAAATTTGTTTTTGCTTTGTATATCTATAACTCTTTACAGACTAAATTATTGTAACGTGCACGATATTGGCCATGAAACGGAAGCTCTGTAATGCGCGGCGAAAAATCAAGGAAAGGAAATTTCAAATGCCTTAGAAAGTCAAGAACGACGCTATACTAGAATTAGGCAAAGCAGTGTAAATAGCGTTAGTTAGATTTATCGTGATTTGGACTGCCAAGAATTTTATGTGATCAAGACTAGATCCAGAGGGGGAGTCATGGGATCATGTGAGGGGTAACTTTAATAGGAATCCTTACTGCTTAAAGGATGATTAGCCTGTACAAAAGATGTTTATTGGAGCTTTGATGTAGTAACGCCAATAGCAATTGGATTATTCAAGGGAATAGCGATTCCAAACATTAAAGGAAAGAAAAGGATTTCAAATCAAAATATTTACAATATTGGTTTTCTTAACTAATATAAATTTTAACTGACTATCTTTTTATGTTTCCAGCAATAAAAAGAAGTAGAAGCCTTCAGTATCGAGCAATCCAAAATCAGAGAAGTGTTGAATTATTTTTGCTGAAGATGAATTGTCTTTGTTTACATATTGTAGATCTGCTGTCGGAGGCTTGACGGAACAAACACTACACACGCGCTGGCGCTAACTTTTGTCTACTTTCAATTTTCTTGTGACATTTCTAAGTCGGTCTATTTACCGAGTGGTTTCAAAATGGAAAATTGTGTAGAAATTATTAGAGCCTGTACTGTGGGACTTATCAAATATCGAATAGAGAAATATAAGAACCAGAGCAAAAGTGTGGAATAATTGGTTAGTGATTTTATTGGCGTTAAGTTGTACTGTCGTTTAATTGAATTGAAAGCTTAAATATTTTTGTTAGCCTTTTTTAAATAATTACTGACAACAATACTGCTTTCAGAAAAACATTTAAAATGTTTTACTGTTCTAACACTCTTAGACTTTACAAAAGCGTTTGATAGAGTTAATCATAGGTTACTTCTACTCAAACTGAAGCACTGTTTTGGATTTTCGAGGGAGGCAGTAACTTTCTTTTCCAGCTATCTCTCCGGAAGGGTGCAAAGAGTCGAGTTTAATGATGACATCTCGGATTTTCAACCAATGCCTGACGGCGTTCCGCAGGGATCGATATTGGGTCCAATCCTTTTCTCGCTATTCATCAATGATATTCAAAAAATTTTCAAGCACTGTTCCTATCATATGTACGCTGACGATGTACAGCTTTATCTGCATAGACGCCATGGGCTAATTGAAGACGCCGTAGCCTGCATGAACGAGGATCTTGCTGCTGCTCATTTGTGGACAGTAAGAAACGGTCTAACTCTAAACTTACAGAAATGCTGTAGCATTGTTATTTCTGCGCAAAGCATTGATACCTCTGATTTTCCCCCAATCATGCTTAACTCTAAAATCATTCCTTACGTAGAAAAGGTTACAAATTTAGGCATAATTATGAATAAAACATTTGACTGGTCTGACCATGTCAACTCGGTGATACATAAAATTTATAGTGGGCTGCGTAGGCTTTGGGCCTCAGCTCTTTATACCCCTCAATCCACCCGTTTGAGGCTAGTTCAATCTCTTCTTATCCCACTGTTTTCGTACGGGGACGTAATTTATACTGGCCTAGACTCTGCAAATCTCCGCAAGTTGACGGTGGCATTTAATTCTTGCACGAAGTATGTGTTTCTTCTCCGACGATACGATCATGTATCGATGTATTCGTGTTATGTCCTTGGAATGTCCTTAGAATCGTACTTTAAGTATCATATCTGCCTCTTCATCAGTAGGTTGCTTCGCTGCCGTACGCCGGAATATTTGTATGAAAAATTGCAAGTCATGCGCTCATCTGGAAGATCGGGCAATCTTATACTTCCGCGTTATACTTTATTAATTACAGGGAGGTCATTTTTTGTGCGTGGCGTTAAAATTTACAATAATATTCCAACAGGTGGATTTCGAAGACTCTTGTTTGAACATCTATTCTCAACGTGAGCACTTGTGCGACAACCCACCTGATTTATCATCTTTCTGTTTTCTTTTCTTTTTCTGTGTTAATCCATATTCCTTGGCTTTAGCTTTAGTTTAGTTTTAAGTTTCTTGATTTATTTAAATACTATCGTAAATTTGTTATAACATTTAATTAATATTTTCATATAATTTGCTCTTAAATTTTATTTTACTATTCATTATTGTTCTTTGAAGTAGTATTAATTTATGCATTACCTGTGCTAGTAAAAGATTAATGTCTTATTTGCACATTGAGTTAATGAACTTGAATTTGAATTTGAATATTCTGTTCATATTTAGCTGCAAACAGAACGCCAGAGTGCGCACCAACGCCAAACCGAGTGCCACCAATCAGCACCACATTTCGCATTTATTTTGAAACTACCACATTTTTTACAATAACTTGCAATACTTAAAATGTTACCATGATTACATCACAGCAAATATTAGGACAATCTCCTAGGATCGGGTGGGTGGTATGCATGAAAGTCATTGAGACCGCTTACCTAAACACAAAGAAATGATTTTCTTATTTAGCCGGATTGCCTTCCTTTTAAACAACGTGTTTTTAAAAATACTGCTCAAATTTAAAAGAGATATTTAATTTAGTTAGGTAGTTAGGTAATTATTCACTTTCGCGGTCTTTGGCGAAAATAAATCCAAAATTACACCAATCTTCATGATTTTTTTTTTAAATGTTCGTTTTTACTGCGGATTTACTACAAAAAATACGAAAATGATCTCAATTTAATATTTGCAAATAGTTTCAGAGCTTGTTCTTAAAAATTCAATCTGGCTAGAATTTTAAGAATCGATGGACTTTAGGACTTTAGAACCCTTACCTCTGGTGGGGGAATTCTAAAGTAAAAGCCAAACCTGAAAACTGCTAAATGAAAGACAAGTTAAAAACGACTAGACTGTTTATTATTCGATCCTCCTTTTTATATAAATTCGTCTTACCTTAAACTAACGTACTACACATGAATACATAAATGCTCTAATTACTGAGTTATGTCCAATTGTACGGTTTGTGCTGAGTATGCTAGAATGTACAGGTGAGTTAACTTTTTATTATTGACACTTGATGCGTCTGGTTTTCGTGTGAATTTCAATTGTGCACTTTTAAGTGTGGGAACATTGCTCGTTTGTTTTCACATGTTATCAAGCATTTTAAATATTTAGAAAAAATGATTTTTGAATTTTTAGGAAAGCGAATTTTTGTCATGATTAATTGATAGATTGATTAATCAGAGCTTTAATGTTAAAAAAAACGTATTTTTACAAATAAGCCCGTATAATTTTCTTTTATGACATCTCATCAAGTTTTTCCAGTTTTTCGTAATCTAATCGAAAAAACGACTAAATTAAGCGAAAAAAAATCTGATAATTATTTGTAAAAAGTAGATCTTTTAAATCATTCAAATCTGGCGGGGGTTGATAAAGTTAATAAAGTTTAACAGTTTATTCCCAGAAAGTGTAATACAAATTTGACGGAACGTGTTGCGTGCACGGATTCGTGTACTCCTTAATGTTTAAAATCAATACGCTTACGATATGACATCTAACGCAGGAAACTATACAAGTAAATTCTCCAATCTCTGGAATCAAATCTTCCTTGAAGAGCACTTTTATTCAGTAGGTCCAAGATAACTGACTCTGCACGTTTTCATCGAGCAAAATCGGCATAAGTGAACTGGGAAAAATGGAATTCCGAAAATCTACTCTTACGTTATAAATTGAAGCAAGCAATAACAGAAAATTTAAACTTTTTAAAAGTTAATATTTTCCAGGCCCGTCTATTTGTTTGTTGCACTTAATCGTCTGAGCATTGACTTTAATAAATTTTGGTAAAAAGAGATGTTTTGCCATTCGTTTATAATAATCTGTTTAAAATTTTGTTGATTTTTTTTAACAGCTGTTGGCTTGAATCTTGTTTTAGAAAAAATTTGATTTTGGTCTGTGTCACACATGCTCAAGCGAGCTCAAATCTGGTGAATGACCTGGGGTTTTAATTATTTTTGGAGAATTATGCAAAGTTCAAAGCCGATAGATATGCGACGTGTACTTTAAAATTTTACCAGGACAACGATCCAAAGCGTAAAATTTGTAAAATTTTAAAGTTTTTTTTTTTTATGTATATATGGCTCTTTATTTGGCACAATCGTTATAAAGCGTAAAAATCCTACAAAAACTAGCTACTCTAAAAATCACATAAACATTAAAAAGACACAGTAATAAGGACAAAAAGAACATAACAAAAATGACTCAATATACTACGTTACTGTAAATAGGTTAAATAAAAAGGACTCTAAAACTTGAAGGCAAAAACCTGTAAAAAAGAAAATACAAAGAAATTTTGAAATGCCTCCAAGCGAGTGCCAGCTCTAAGAAAAGTTCAGGAAAATTTTGAAAAGAATCCGAAACAAAACCTAGAGCTTAACCTAAAACGAACGAACAAAATGAACCGAAACCGAAAAAACAAACTAGAACATGGTTGTCTGAGTATTCCCAGAGGGTAGATGCAGCACCGGGCGAAGTTCCTACTTCGGGAACCACTGCTCCCAAGCAAATGCCCTCTCCGTAGAGCCGTTCGCCACTTTTCTAGTCCTCCGGGAGCACTCATCCAAACATGTTCTAAACGAACGCACAAAAATTTCGAACCGATTAGAGTCCCGCGGGACCAGTCTGCAGAGTCATTGACGTCTGCAAACTGCTCCCATCATCCTCCCAGTTCTACGATTCCAACGTGAGACTTGTCCTTTCCGCAGCACTTGCAGCAATACCAAAGCGAAGAGGAGCTTCGTGGACAAGCTGCTGCAAGTCTGCGGCCTGTTATTCCCAGTGAAAGACGAGGCTTCCGTTCCGCACCGACGATAAAGGTTGCCAGGTGCAGTTGAATGTGTCGGCCTTCATTGCCATGAACTCTAGGCGTAATCGCCTCTTCAATCTGGCAACGAAGTGGTTCTTAAGTGCGTGTGTGTGAAACTGTGAGTTAGTGGGCTGTTGCCCAGGCTCGATCCGCATGCAGTACAGATGAATTGTCGATTTAGCAAGTGTTAAGATAAAGCTTATCAAGCAATTTACCTGGTTACATGTCCTTGGCCCCAGTAAAAACGACGTTCTTGTAATGCTGAATGTCGGGCAGATATGCTGGCACATATCGCGAATAAGATTATTAATTTCGCACAAGGTCGGGCATGTGAAGTATCTGTGGAACAGGGTTCCTTCACCACCACAAACCGTGCAGACTCTTTGAATTCTTCGATCGATATGTGACAGCTGGTTTGGATGCACGAGGCTGTGATGGAGCAGTTTGAATGCCACATCAGAGTCTCTGTAATTGGACGGATAACTATAGATGACTCTGCTAGTTATGGTCCCCATTACTCCCAAGTCCACCCCAAGATGTGCGCGCCATCTATTAACCCCTAAGGTATCCGTAGGATTTACTCCTACGAAGAGCTCGCGCAGCCTACGTGAAGTGAGTGTACTGAATGTCGTGTGCGGTGGCCGATTCGTTACGAATGCGTTTATCACCTCAGTGCTAGGTTCCCTAGTAGAGAGACGACTAAAACGCTCTCGGGCTGTATCCACCAATTCGTGTAATTGTGTTGTGTGGGGGTGTATAAGTGTGTTCCCAGAAGCATCAATGATGTCTCCAAGAACTGTGAGTTGTCCTGTATCGGCCGTTACACCTCGAGCATTACTAAACACCGAATCTACTAACTCAGGGTTCAACCTGATCGGAATTGCTGAGAAATCCCCGTACCCAAGTTCATTCCATCGCAAATGAAATGTTGGTCTTATTCTGCCCCAGGTTGTAATCGTGGAGATCATGTCCTGGGACCAGTCATGTGGATATGGTGGACGAACCGAGAGCAGATAGTAGTGCTCCCCTGCGCCGCTACCCCCCATAGAACTTACCCACAGCTGCGAAATTAAGTTATCTCTTTGACAGAACACTCGTTGGAATGCCCGTACCTGAAGACAACGAAATTTCACGACCATGTCTGTAAGACCCAAACCACCCTCCGCTACTGGTCGGCAGAGCGTGCTTTCAGCGACCCATCGTCTTCCTCCCCAGAAGGCCTCAACGACCTTCGACTGTAAAAGTTTTACGAAGCCTTCTTCGAAGCACTCTGATTTTAACAGATGCACGATGGACGAGGTAATCAAATAATTGACAACGACCGCACGTCCTTTCAGCGAAAGTGGATGCAGTCTAGTCCGCCACGAATTCACAGCTCCGGAGAGTTTCTTCACAGCCATGCGGCTATTATATGTTTTACCATCGAGCCCCACATATACACCTAAATATTTCAGGCAAGTATTCGTCCATTGTATGCCGAGGGGAGAATCTGTTCGATTCCGCCACCTCCCACACCATAGGCCTTGGCTTTTGCTTAGGTTAACCCTAGCGCCCGCTAATCGCTCATATTGTTCGAAAACCCTACGAGCGACTGGAAATGCTTCATCTTTCGTTACAAATATAGACAGGTCGTCCGCATACGCTAGAATAAGTGGCCTTATAGTAGTGTATGGTAAGTGAATTGAATATTGTCTCAACGATTGACGAAGATTTACTAGCAGCGGCTCCAGTGAAAAGTCATAAAGCATTCCTGACAACGGGCATCCCTGCCTGATACCCCGACGAAACGGAATAGGAGACAATATATGCCCATTATGCTTTATGAGAATCACTGAATCTCTATACAGACCACTGATGATCTCAATCCATCTGGACGGAAGCCCAAATTTATCGAGCACTCTCAGTAGATACTCATGTGAGACGCTATCAAACGCCTTTTCTTGATCCAAAGAGATCATGGCCATTTGCGAACCAGTTTTTTCATGGTAGGCGAAAAGATGCTTTGCTACGGCGATGTTGTCGTAGATACTACGACCTGGAATGCAGTAGGACTGTGACGGGTGTATTACTGAGGCAATCACTGAGCGAAGTTGAGTTCCCAGTGTTTTGCAAACTATTTTGTAGTCGACATTACACAGAGTAACTGGCCTCCAGTTTCCCATCCTCTGAAGATCCCCCTTCTTAGGTATTAGACGCATAACGGATCTCCGCCAACTTGAGGGAAATTCGGTATGTCCAACCACTGCAGAATTAGAGACATCCAAAAGGTCCGGAATCAAAAGATTCCTAAAACGAACAAAGAATTCTGGAGTTAGACCATCATAACCAGGAGAAGTATGACGTCGAAGATCCTTCGTTGCGGTAAGCATATCATCGAGAGTAAGCGTTCTGTCCAGGAATTCTCTACTATCATCAGAGAAAGTAGGAACATGATGAAAGAATTCATCGTTGGACGAGAATGTTGGCAACGTCGATGCAGCATAAAGCCGCGTGTAGTAGTTGCGAATATAATTCGCAAGTTCCTCTCCGTATAGGATCTGGCCCGATTCGGCAAGAATCGAGTCAACTTCACAAGAAGCGGTACGACGTCGAGTTGTCTGGAAGAAGTACTCGGTCGGAGACTCGCCCTCTCGCAACCAGCGCGACTGGTTTCGGAGCACAAACTCCAAGCTATGCTTGTAGTTTTGTGCTGTCAGTCGTTCTTTAAGTCTCTCGTATTGTGCGAGTAACTCTGGTTGCGCGGGCAGAAGCGTACCAATCCGTACTAATAATAATAATATAATAATAATGCTTTATTCATATTCTATTACTACAGTTCTTTTGAACAAACATGCATTCTTTCTTTCCTAAAAAACATTTAGACAATGGCTTAACAGCCGTCTGTCAGTTGGCGTACCTGATGTTATTACCATAGTAATATTCATATGGATGTATATTCATAATTCAAATTTAAATATGTCTAAAGATTGTTGTAACTCTTGTACAAGGATATGATATTCAACCCTAGCAGTTGTATTCCTTTACTAAAAATTGTCTATAATTATAGGCTGATTTAATGTATTTGTACAAACTTAACCAATTTTTGCCGTTCATAAGTGCAATGAATTCATTTGCCTCCAACATACTTGAACCAAGATAACACATTCTAAATTCCCTAAGAACTGGACACACTGACACGAAGTGAAACGTATTTTCTACCTCATCCCTATTACCCAATGAGCACAAACCACAAGTATTCTTTTTCCACGCCCTAGCATTCAGGTCAAGCAAACCACCACGCGTTTCAAATAACGTTTTTATAATATGCACTGAAAATTCGTCCCTGAAGTAGTTGTCAATATTTTCGAAAGACAGGGTACCATAAACGTCATGATATTGCGAAGCCCTAGCGCTCGCTATTGCCTGCTCTTCAAAAGTGGTCTTCACAAGTTCCAAAATTTTTGTTTTTAGATGTACCCAGTCTGTTGCATTACAACTATCGAAATTCACCGTACACCCTGCTCGCTGGCTAAGCGCAATAAGCTCATGCATCCAAGACATTTTGCACTGAATACCCATAATAGCTAATTTCTTCGGTAGCCGTCTATCGTCTAACTCTAAAACTTTAATTATGTAATTAAGATGTAGTTTTAAGGTATACAAGAATATTTTCTTAAGTCCGGTTTCCAGATATATCATATAATTTGGGGTATTGTCAGGTAAACGTAACGACTTTTTGACAAAGTATCTCAATAACTTTTCAACTACCTCGTACTCCTTGTAGCCCCACACTTGAGCACCATAGCACATAACAGATCGCATTACAGCTTCAAAAACCTTGAGCTTATCAGATAATGGAACGTCAGCCCTTGCCACGAGTTTATTCCATGTAACGTTGATACTTCTTTTCGCTAAACTAAGTCTTTCAGTGAGGTGTTTCTGGAATGAAAGGCTAGGTACTAGAATAATCCCTAAATATTTGTAGCTGTTTACCACTTCAATTACTTCCCCTTTGTAGTACCACTTTTCATAAGCTGCTAACCTTCCGCCTTTTCTAAAAACCATAATTTTCGATTTATCTAGATTTACAGTTAAATTCCACCTATCACAGTACTCTTCCAACCTGGAAATTTGTCTTTGCAATTTGGCAGAATCATCTGCCAAAATGACTATATCATCTGCGTACATCAATAGGCTTACAGTATCCACCCCCACCAAGACGCCCTCTTCTAATATGTCCTCTAGGTCGTTCAAATACAAAGCAAACAGAGTTGGACTAGGCAAATCGCCCTGTCTTACCCCCATTTCCGTTTTAAAACACTGTGACAGATGTTTCCCGTCCCATACAGTCGCTCTTGTGTCTTTGTATAATGCCCTTATAATATTCACGTATTTGCTTGAAACTCCAATATTTAAGAGTTTGTAGAATAACGCAGACCTATCGATTGAATCAAAAGCCGCCCTGAAATCCACAAAAAAACCATATATCTTTTTCTTTCCCAACTCAAATTGTAAATTTAAAATGTTACATAGGTTAAATTATTATCTACAGTTGAGTAATTTTTGCGAAATCCTGCTTGACATTCTTTGATTATGTACCTTTGCTCTGCCCACTTGCTAAGCCTATGTAAAAGTATTCCAGTAAAAAGTTTACAGTCTGAATCTTCAAACGATAGACCCCTGTAGTTGGACGGATCATTAACATCACCTTTCTTATATAAAGGATATATTATGGCTTTTTTAAATGACTCCGGCACACAAGCATGTTGGAAAATAAAGTTAAA
The DNA here is from genome assembly GCA_964036015.1 of Leptarthrus brevirostris. Lineage (NCBI taxonomy): Eukaryota > Metazoa > Arthropoda > Insecta > Diptera > Asilidae > Leptarthrus > Leptarthrus brevirostris. Next base: position 110,526,586 of record OZ038371.1, read on the forward strand.
TTTTTGCGCAAGCTTACATTTAAACTCCGGAGTAGAATTTTTATAAAATTCTACAGGAATTCGATCCGCACCTGGGGCTTTCCCATCCTTTGCATTACCCAGTACTGAGTGCAGATCTTCTACCGTAATATCCCGGTCTAAGAGGTCATCCTGTATGAAAGGGTCTGCATAATGAGTGGGCCCTACTTTTAAATTTGGGTTGAGCAGTATTTCAAAATAACTCACAAACTCGTTCAGCGATATACCATTTCCACAAACAAATTTACAATTTTTTAATTCTCTAACAACTGCCCACCATTCCTTGATATCTCTAATTTGAGCAAGTCTTCCCCCAAGCGAGTTGTAGTAAACCTTACGTGCTCCACAGCACACTCTCTTATAGTGCTTATTGGCTTCCAAATAAAGACTCCGTGCTGTTTCCGTACTATTTTTTCGATATAATTTTAACAACTTGAAGGATATTTTCCTTGCTTTCATGCACTCCGAGTTGTACCATTTATCTTTATATATCCTTTTAGTATGCATATGCCTCGGGTTATAGTTCGCAGCACTATATATAACCTCTTTAAAATCTTGCAAATGTTGTCCCTCTATACTCAAATATTTTGGCTCATTCATTATTCCCTGCATTTTTATTTTATATCGCTCTGCTTTAGATCGATCCCAGACCAATTTTGGGAGTAGTTGCACTTCATGTATTCCTTCCTGATTTATTTGCAAATTCAGTGTTAAGACTATTGGTAGGTGATCAGAGTACACTTCCGATTTAACTTCAAATCTTTCTACATAGTTTAGAACATCAAAGTGTGCGACACACATATCGTTAACTGACGTGCCCATAGCTCCAATAAAAGTCTTTTCCCCATCAAAATCACCAATTGTTCTACCGTTGAGTACTACCCCACCATTTTCATCTAAAAACTCTAACAACTTTGCACCGCGTACATCGACTTTTTCATCTTTAGATTTTCTATACTGTCTTACTTTTGTACTAAAAGGCATAAGGTTTTCATCTATCATCTGTTCATTCCCTATTCGTGCATTCATGTCTCCTATTATTAAAAACTTTTCCGGTACTACCATCATTAACATTTCTTTTAATTCTTTGAAATCTTGGTCCCATTTATTGCAGTTAAGATACACCGGCACAATGTACATTATATCTCGATTCATTGCAACTTTTATGATCGGCATATCCCTAATATTCATAAATTCACAATAATTAAAATATTTTTTATAAGCTACCAAAAAACCACCACTTGCTCTACCATACTTCTTATGTTTTACAGCGGGAATCCACTTAACTCTAAATTCGCCAAAAAATTTACTAAATCTATTAAATTGTTCCTCAGCAATGAATGTCTCTATAAGTATCACTATATCAAATTCATTTATAAAAGTAAACAAACTTGGATACATTACTTTGTTGCCTAATCCATTAACGTTATATGACAAAATTCGCAATTTTTTATTAACTTTTTGTTCCCTATTCGTAACTTTCGCAAACTGACAGACGACATTTCCCTAGCTTCTCTGAGTACTAGTCCCTAATCCAATCTCATCTAGTACACTGCTGCAACCATCACCGTATATTTCTTTCATGACCTGTACTCCATCATTGCGACCTTGCAACAGTTTGTTTTCCTCCGTTATTTTGAAGTACTTGCCTTCCACACTTAATTGCTCCCCTTTTAAATATATTTTTTTCGTACTATCAATATTATTGAGCTCTTTGCGCAGGCGTAGTAGTTTGCTTCTTTTTCGTCTTGCTTCTGGGTTTAGGTCTTTATTTATGCTTATCGATGTTCCCTTAAGTTTTTTAGAATTTCTGAGCAGCAGTTTTAAAGTACTATTTATTTCCAGATCTTCTGCGCTTTTCTTTAAATGTTCTTCCAGTATATTAAGATAGACAAACTTATACATTTTACACCGGCCATACATCCCCAGAATATCATACTTTCACCGCTATGTCTGACAGTCGAGATCATATTATTCATTTCAGGAATGCGATTAAGGAAGCCACTATACAAAAGAAGACGCTGGTGATCGGAGCAGACGTCAACCCACATCATATAGTCTGGGGCAGCTCGGACGTCAACGAAAGAGGTGAGTTACTTTTTGATTTTATTCTCGGAACTAACGTCTAGATTTGTAATGTGGGTGCAGAACCCACTTTTACTAACTCAATTATGCGGGAAGTTTTAGACATTACTTTAGTCTCGGAGCACGGCCAGTTAATAACGAAGTGGAAGGTATGCAAGGAACCATTCTTCTCCGACCACGCCTACATCGAATTTGGGATAACACTTCATAAGCAGATGTGCCCTCCTTATAAAAACAGGCTAAGGACAAACTGGGACATCTACAGGATGGTCCTCAGTAATAACCTGCCTACCACAGGTCCACCCGTAATTGAAAGCAAATAAACCCTTGACAATTTGGTGGACACTCTGACGCTTGCGTGTAATGCGGCGACACAAATTTCTTGCCCCGACAGGGTCCCTAGAGGTAAGCCCAAACCTCCGTGGTGGTCGAGTGAGATCATGACCCTAAGAAAGGAGTATCGCAACTTAACTTAACCAAGCGAAAAGAACTAATGTATGGACTTCTTATAAAGAATGCCTCAAAAAATTTTAGAAATTGATTAGGAAAGCAAAGCGATCCTCGTGGGAGGGCTTCTGTAAAAAAATCGAAAGCTCCTCTGAAGCGAGTCGTTTTCGGAAAATCCTCTCAACAACGCCCATCACCCCAACCCTCTTGACCAAAAGTGATGGAAGTTGGACTTGATCCAGTCTTGACTCACTGTTCTCGTGTAAAATGGCTATTGGGAAAAGATGGGGTATGGAGGCACGGTCACTCCAAAATATTAGACAGAAGGACTGCCAGCAATATCGACTATACCTCTCCCAAGCCTTTCTTTGGAACAAAATTTGACCCCTTCTTTCCCACCAGATCGGAATCGGAAGAAGGTCCTCGCCAATGGGGGGGAGTCGGTGCATCTCTACACCGACGGCTCCAAAATGGAAGGCAAAGTGGGTGGAGGCATCTTCTCGGAACATTTGGACCTCGATGTCTCATTCCGCTTGCATGACTACTGCAGCGTGTTTCAAGCAGAAATCATGGCTATAAAAGTAGCTGCGGACCGCCTGAATCAACTAGCGCTACCTACAGGCAATGTATGTATTTTCACAGATAGTCAAGCCGCTATTAAATCCCTCTCGGGAGTATACACCACCTCCAAAACGGTTATAACATGTCTAAATTACATAGCTGAGCATCTGAAAGTGCGACTCATTTGGGTGCCTGGACATAGTGATATTCCGGGCAACTGCAGAGCGGACAAACTAGCGAGAATCGGTACCACTCGTTGGCCACATGCAAACTGGAACTCTTGCAGAAGCCTCTCAGGATTGCAAACACTAATTGGCAGGAGGAACACACCTGCCTGATTACCCGACAGATATGGCCAAAACTTGACCCTAAACGGTCAAGGGAGCTCATCTTACTCGGACGCAAAACAATAAGCAGTACTGTTGCCGTTGTCACGGGTCACTGCCTCATAGGCAGGCACGCCGATAGACTTCTGTAGGAGTTGCCATGACGAAGAGGAAAACATACTCCACCTCCTCGGTAACTGTCCGGCCCTAGCCAACCGTAGGAACCAGTTTCTGGGCTCCTTCTTTGAAGAGTTAACCGAGCTAGGCACCACAGATTTCAGGGACCTGGCTCGATTTATCAGAAGTTCAAAATGGTTCCCGACGAGTTAGGGCCACACACCCATTCCCAACCTAGTCAAATCTATTTTGGCTTCCCGAGAGCTGGTCCCACTGGAGACAGGGAGCTGGCTCGGTGCACAGGGGGAAACATATCCACCCTCCTATTACTATTATTATTTTTATGCGGGTTGCTAAAGTTTCTGTAGCCTCAACGTGGTTTCACAATGGGCCTCCTTGGCCTAAGTGTGCCTTTCTCAGGCAGCCACTTTAACCTAACCTAACCTTGGTTGAGGATTCAACATCCTCCCGCCTCCACATATCAGGAACGACACGTGTTCACCCAATTCCACATCGAGAGACAATAAAACAAACAGAAAAAGTAACTTACTAGCTTCTATTTGTAGTTTTATCTTTATCTTTCCTCCCGCAGTCTTCTCAAACCAAGTTATTATTATTCCAGGGAATGGGTTGTGACGAATATTGGGAATAGTGGCTGGTTTAGAAATTTTCCCCGCCGAAATTGAAGGACTGACTGCTGGAGGTTTTGGGCCCTTAGTAGTCGGTACTGGTCGTGGCAGTGTCGGGCTTAGAATCCATGGACCAGTGTCTCCTTTTTTGCAGCTGGTCAGGCTTTGAATGGCGGGATAAATGGCTTCGGCCTTTGTGGAGGTGTAATTTTTCGTAGATTGTCCTTTAAATTGTCCTTTGACTTCTTCCCTTTTTGCTCTTCAGGCTCTGAATCTGAAGAATTCAGTTCTGGAAATAAGTCGTTTAACAAGAGAACATAATCCAATATATGCAACGACATTTTTTTGGATGCTATAAATAATATTGAAATAAATAAAATTGAAAACTTATTTTTTTTACCAGAAAATGAAAAAATAAAGAGTCAAAAAGGAAAGAAAAAATAATAATAAAGAGAAAAAAATAAATAAAAAAAACAAAAACTGAATAAAAACAATCAGGTTTTTCACATCTGACGCAAGGGAATTGACAATTAAGGTCAGGGTACATTCAGATGGATGAGTGGTTTATGATGTTTTCCAATTTGTAAAAGGGTACTGAAGGATAGGTAACTTTCACAACTTAGTGATGGGACGTGTAAATTTTTTTTCGGGTTGTTTGAATTTTCGCTACTCTAACCTTATTATCAGTTCCATAATGTACTTCAATAATTCGACCTAAAGGCCATTGCGATGGTGTGTGTCGATTATTTATTATTAATACTAGGTCATTAAGTTGAAGATTATTGTCTGCTGTCATCCATTTTGTTCATTGTTGGAGGGTGTTCAAATATTGCGTTGACCAGTGTCGCCAAAATTGTTGCATCAAATATTGTATGTGTTGCCAACGTTTGAGTGGCGAAATGTTACCGTCGTATTGTTGTTCGGGAAGATGAAGTAAATTTCGACCTGTCAAAAAATGCCCTGGTGTTATTACGTTATAATCACCATAATCATTTGACATAACAAACAATGGTCGAGAGTTCACACACGCCTCAATTTTATTGATCACAGTTGACAGTTCTTCAATTGTCAAGGTTGTTTTCTGTAAAATTTTGCGTAGATGTTTTTTTATTAATTTAAATCCAGCTTCCCAAATACCTCCAAAATGTGGAGCTGCTGGAGGATTAAAATGCCATGTGATTCCTACTTCGGGAAGTTTTTCGGGCACTTTGTTTAAAGTGTTACGAGGTTCTTTTTCTAATTCCTTTTGTGTACTAACGAAATTGGTACCGCAGTCGGAATATAAATGAGAACACATGCCTCTTCTGCTAATGAATCTACGCTTTTGTCGCTAAGCATATAAATATACCTTTGTAATTTTTGCGTTACGAATTCGTTTTTATGTCGATTGGACCGGCATAGTCAACCCCAGTATGCTCAAAAGGCAGAGATTGGTTGACTCTAGGAGTGGGCAAATTGCTCATTATCTGCTTAGCAGGTTTAGGGTTGGTTCGGAAACAAACTATACATTTGCTTATTTGATGGCGAATAGTATTTTCGGGAATAGTATTGCCTTGTAAGATATATTTGTGTATGTGATCGATGATTAAATAAGTTACATGATGTTGGTTAGGGATAATAGTGGGATGTTTTTGGTTATATGTGAGTGAGGAATTTTCTAAACGCCCCCCGACTCGAATATAATTGTCATTTGAAAAGAATGGATTTAAGCAAAGTAAGCGACTTTTGCTTGAAATAGCTTTATTTTGCTTTAAATCCTTGTATTCTTGACAAAAACTAGTTTGTTGTAATATTATTATAATTTTCGTTTCGGCGTTTTGTAATTCTTTGACAGTGAGGTATTTTGTCAAACGTTTGTCCTTTCCTGAACGGGCATTAAAAATAAAACGTTAATAATAGGCAGTTACTCGAATTAGTTTTGTGAAAGATGAAAATTTATTTAGTAAGGGTGGTTGCTCAATAGTGTTTTTAAAATTGTAAATTTGTTTTTCTTCTAGGTTGGTATCCGTGAAATTGTATTTGGCATTAATCCACTCGTTATTTCTAAGCCATGTGGGACCGTTCCACCAAATGTCAAAATCTGGTAATTGTTTGGGTTGCAAACCTCGTGACGCGCAATCTGCTGGATTGTTTATAGATGACAGATGGCGCCATGAATGAGGTGGAATTTTGTCTTGGATTTCAGGCACCCTGTTTGCCACAAAAGTTTTCCATCGTGTGGGTCGACCGAGGATCCAAGCTAATGTTATTTCTGAATCAGTCCAAGCATATATAGTGACATTAGAATAATTCATGTCAATCTTGACTTGTCTGATCAGTTGAGCTAATAATAGACCTCCACATAGCTCTAATCTAGTGACTGGTTTAGTTGGAGCAACTCTTGTTTTAGATGTCAAGAGATAAATATTATAAGTGCCATTTCTTGTTGTTGTTCGTAAATTTACGACAGCTGCATAGGCTTGAGTGGAAGCGTCACAAAAGCCATGTATTTGCATTGTTTCCAGTGACGGAGAGTATTTAATCCACCTGGGAATTTGTATTCTTCTCAGTTCTGGTAATTGACACTTGAAGTTTTCCCATTCAGCTGTCAAATTTTCTGGAATTTCTTCATCACAATCAAGTGTCAATGACCATAACCTTTTTATAAATATTTTCGCCGTAATAACACATGGCGCTAGCCATCCTAGTGGATCGAACAAAGATGCTGTTTCTGATAAAATAGTCCGTTTATCTGTCAGTGGGTGCCATTGTATTCCTAATGTTCTAATAGACTCGTTTTCAGATAATGTCAATACTTTTTTATTGCTCTGTGTTCGTAGGGAACACTTTCTTATAATTCAGTATTATTAGCAGTCCACTTGCGAAGATTAAATCCAGCTGTTTTTAGTACGCTTATTAATTCGTTCTGTAGTTGGATTCCTGTGGTTATATCATGTGCCCCTGTTAATAAGTCGTCCACATAGAAGTCGGATAAAAGGCTTTGTTCCGCCAATGGATATTTTTGTTTTTCATACTGCGCGAGTTGGTGAATATTTCTTATTGCTAAATATGGCGCAGACGCCGTCCAAAATGTGGCAGTTGTCAATTCGTAGTCTTTGATCTCCTCATTTGGGTTGTTCCACCATAATATTTTATCATATTTTCTATGATTAGGATGCATGTGTATCATCCTGTACATCATTTGATTGAATAGTTGGTCCAACCAATAGTTGTTCGTTGAGGGTTTTCCCATTGCTTGTTTTTGCAGAGGCATTAAAAACTACTCGTAGTTTGGTAGTGGTGCTCTCCTTTAAAACAACGTGATGTGGGAGATAGTAGTGAGCGACCTCCTTTGAGGTTATGTCTTGATGTATTTGATTCTCTGGAATTTCCTCCATATGTTTTAGTTGAATGTATTCCTTTATACATTTTTTGTACTGCTCTGTTATTCCTTCATTTCTTTCCAGCCGCTTTTCTAGTTGAAGAAGTTATTTTAGTGCTATGTGCCCTGACTGTCCTAAGGTTGTTCCTGTTGACTCTCGAAATTTAAGCATTACCTCGAACTGTCCATTTGCTTAACGATAATGTGTTTTGACGTACAATTCTTCGCATTGTGTGTCGTCTGGGTGAATAATTTTAGTTGAAATTTCTTCTTGCTCCCAAAATTTCCTCAGCTGTTCATCAAGTCTTTGTGTTGCATTTACTTGTATAGTAAATGTTTCACACTTGACACAGATTGTCACAGATTTGGTGATGTCACTAAACTGTCCCATTAATATCCAACCCAATTTAGTCTTTTGTGCTGTTGGATTTCCATTAGTTCCTCGGATTATTTCTCTTTCAATAATCTGGGCGTATATGTCAGCCCCAAGTAATATGTCTATAGCTCCTGGTGTGCAGAAATTTGGGTCTGCTAATTTTAAATTAGTTATTTGTGTTCAATTTGCAATATTGATTTGCTGCGAAGGCACGACGTCCGTAATTTTCTTTAGTACCAATGCGAAGGCTGACGTTTGAAACTTTGTTTGTAGTGAATTGAGTAGAACTTTCACTTGGGAGGTAGCATGGGCAGTCGGAGTTTTTCCTAGCCCTGTTATTTCCATATCAGTATTGGTTCTCCTCAGGCTAAGCCGGCTTCCGTGATAAAAGAAACCTGAGAGCCTGAATCGAGTAATGCTCTCAGTACTTCTGATTCTCCCCTTGACCCTTGAATTAGCGCTTGAATAGCACTTGAATTAGCGCTGTTAACAGCAATACTCGTTTGAAATTTGTGGAGAAAAATGCTTCAGCTTGAGGATCTGCGTTAGAGACTGTTCTCTCCTGTGGTTTAGTAGTTGATTTAGAAATTGTTTCTCTAAAGTTTGAATGTAGAGTCTGTTGCTCTAAATGTAGAAGTGTGCGATGTTTTTTCTGACATTTTAATCATCTCTTTTTACTGCCGCAATCTACTGTATTGTGTTCCGAACTCAAAAAATTATTGCACAACTGATGTTGTTGAGCAAATCGTAATCGTAACCTTGGTTGTAAAAAAAAACGAAAAAATATCTTAAAACTAAATAAAAATTCAATAAATTTCAAAAATAAATAATTCAAAACAATAAATAATTCAATAAATAAAATCAATAATAATAATAAAAAATAATCAATTCAAATAAATAAAAAGATTTCAAAACGAAGAAGAAGAAGAATCAGGTATCCAATCCAATTAGTTTTCTGTGAAAAGAGAAAAAAAGAGAAAGAGAGATTAGTTTTTAGAATAAAAATATTTTTGCTGAACACAGCACTGAACAGTGGCCAAAAGCAGCACCACGAAATTGTAGCCGAAAACAGCACCACAACTTAACATGGGAATAGGGAAAAGGAGGAAAGGGATATTTGCTGAAAAGGAAAAATTATTAAAAGCAAAATAATAAAAATGCTGAAATCAGCAATACCTTTAAATTTAATAATTGATAAATATAAATGAAGAGAAATCTCTATTAATCACACCGAAATCGGATTAAATCAAACTACTCGTTTGAGTTCTGAAAGCAGAATGATTTTTGCTTGCCGAGCTCACTCTATTTATATCATTCGAAAAGCATTGACTAAATGGGAAAAGTCCCGTAGCTGCTTTTTGAACTTAGAATATATAATTAAGAAGGAAAAGAAGGGAAAGGCCTTTTCATGTGTAAGTGCATCATGGAAGTAGTAAAATGGTAGGATTTCTGTGGAGTCGTTCGAAACAAATTTAAATTAAAAAGCACCGCCATTGAACAGTTGACAAATGAAAATGTCCGAACGTAAAAAAACTGGAAATGGTAATAAAAACTTCGTAAAATTATCATTTCCTTTCCAGTATTTACACTTTTGTAAGTTAATATAGACAATAAACAGTCATAAGAAGTTACTTGTTAATTAAAACTTTCCTGAAAAATTATAATCCTCGCGAATTGCAATGATTATTCTCACAGCACAAAATAGCACAATTCATTGCGAAATTAAATTAATTAGAACACTTTACTTCTCATAGAGTTTTTTAAAACACTATTTATATTGTTCTTTAGTCACACAAATCTAATAATTCACTTATAACTTGTTCATAAATTGAAAAAAACTTTTCTGAAAAACGCTTTAACAGAAATCACCAAAATTAAAAGTTGACAGCTTAACTTAGTAAAGTTCGCCTCCTTCCCTGTCTTCAACTTTTCAACAAGCAAAGTGGCTGGTCTCACGTACACGATTCATACACGTAATGGCCTATCCTGTTTATTACTTTATCTAAGTTTTTGAATGATATTTCTGTGCGAGTGTTTCAGACAGCTGATGGCTGTCATATTTTTTTTGGTGAAATGTCACTTTGTTGGTTTGTTTTGAGGAGGAATACTAACAGGTAAGTTTGTTTTTGATTATGATTATGAATCTTTAATTAATTTTGTTACATTATAGGAAGTATCGATGGAGGGGAAAATGTTGGAACGTGAAGGAGCTAGGATACTTGAATTAGTACAGGTAAGATAAATAATTTGATATAAATCGTTTGATTTGTTTCCTTTTTAGGTTGAGGATTCAGCAAGGACATTAACGATACCAGTGCTTCCATATATGCAACCAGTAAAATCGTTCCCGTAATTTCCCCAAAGTCTTATTGACGCCAAGATGTCCTCCCGACGCACCATTATGGTATTCTTCCAGGACATCCTTTATCTTGTTTTTTTAAACCAATACTTGCATCCTGACGCGCCGGGTGTTTCCCATTTGTGCTTCAATATTCCGTCCTCAACGCACACTCTTTGCAAAGTCACATCGTCGAATTTTCCTTCCGGGCGGGACCAATATTTGCATTCCGGCTTACATAGCCGTCATGAAAGTGCAGCTGATTTCCAAGGGATTTACCCTTCCCTGCACAAGGGGGACTCGTCTTCTAATATCCCGCTGAATGTTGTGCGCTCTCAAGAAATCGAGGCCATATCTTATACGTCATATCTGCGACAAGAAATTTGTGCGAAAATCGAGTTTTCCTAGAGCAATCCTCAAAATGTATCGATATTTGTTACTAAGCCAGTTGTTTTTAGTATAATCGCACCGAACAATAGCCTTGGAAGCACCTGCGTCTACTGTAATCGTGCTTTTTTGTTCTTGAACTCACCCATTGATTATTAAGCTGCTTTCATTACGCTGCAATTTCTTTATATTGATGATGATACCGGGAGCGTCAACTCCTGTTCCGCAAAGTCGGTCCTTATTTGTTTACTTATTTTGTTGTTGTGGTCGAAGAGTTAGTATAGAACTTATAGCTCTTTCGTTTCATTGTTCTGATCGGTCTCTTTCTCTACGTTTTTCACAGCGGAATCCAGATGCCGTCTTACCATCTTGTGGAAAGTTTGATCTTCTTCTCTTTCTGCATTCTCTTTGGAGGTGGCCTTCTTTGTTGCTCGTCCAGCATTTCAGACCAGTCCGTTTTTCTTATTCATTGACCCGAATGCAGGTATCTTCGTATTTCGGTTTTCGGTCAAAATGCGGCTTAGTAGCAGGGTGGAACACAGTTCGAGGTGTAGAATTGACGGGCTGAGAGTAAAAGAGACCTATTTATAAGGTTCGGGCAAAAGTGGCTTAGAAAATGTTCCGCGAAAAACGAATCGCGTGAGATTCCGGGCAAAAACGAATCGTAGAAAATTTTCGGGCAAAAACGACTTAACTACTTAACTACATCAACTTTGCATTACTTTTTGTAGTTAGATCGTTTTTGCCCGGAATCTCACGCGATTCGTTTTTGCGCGGAACATTTTCTAAGCCACTTTTGCCCGAACCTTATAAATAGGTCTCTTTTACTCTCAGCCCGTCAATTCTACACCTCGAACTGTGTTCCACCCTGCTACTAAGCCGCATTTTGACCGAAAACCGAAATACGAAGATACCTGCATTCGGGTCAATGAATAAGAAAAACGGACTGGTCTGAAATGCTGGACGAGCAACAAAGAAGGCCACCTCCAAAGAGAATGCAGAAAGAGAAGAAGATCAAACTTTCCACAAGATGGTAAGACGGCATCTGGATTCCGCTGTGAAAAACGTAGAGAAAGAGACCGATCAGAACAATGAAACGAAAGAGCTATAAGTTCTATACTAACTCTTCGACCACAACAACAAAATAAGTAAACAAATAAGGACCGACTTTGCGGAACAGGAGTTGACGCTCCCGGTATCATCATCAATATAAAGAAATTGCAGCGTAATGAAAGCAGCTTAATAATCAATGGGTGAGTTCAAGAACAAAAAAGCACGATTACAGTAGACGCAGGTGCTTCCAAGGCTATTGTTCGGTGCGATTATACTAAAAACAACTGGCTTAGTAACAAATATCGATACATTTTGAGGATTGCTCTAGGAAAACTCGATTTTCGCACAAATTTCTTGTCGCAGATATGACGTATAAGATATGGCCTCGATTTCTTGAGAGCGCACAACATTCAGCGGGATATTGGAAGACGAGTCCCCCTTGTGCAGGGAAGGGTAAATCCCTTGGAAATCAGCTGCACTTTCATGACGGCTATGTAAGCCGGAATGCAAATATTGGTCCCGCCCGGAAGGAAAATTCGACGATGTGACTTTGCAAAGAGTGTGCGTTGAGGACGGAATATTGAAGCACAAATGGGAAACACCCGGCGAGTCAGGATGCAAGTATTGGTTTAAAGAAACAAGATAAAGGATGTCCTGGAAGAATACCATAATGGTGCGTCGGGAGGACATCTTGGCGTTAATAAGACTTTGGGGAAATTACGGGAACGATTTTACTGGTTGCATATATGGAAGCACTGGTATCGTTAATGTCCTTGCTGAATCCTCAACCTAAAAAGGAAACAAATTAAACGATTTATATCAAATTATTTATATTACCTGTACTAATTCAAGTATCCTAGCTCCTTCACGTTCCAACATTTTCCCCTCCATCGATACTTCCTATAATGTAACAAAATTAATTAAAGATTCATAATCATAATCAAAAACAAACTTACCTGTTAGTATTCCTCCTCAAAACAAACCAACAAAGTGACATTTCACCAAAAAAAATATGACAGCCATCAGCTGTCTGAAACACTCGCACAGAAATATCATTCAAAAACTTAGATAAAGTAATAAACAGGATAGGCCATTACGTGTATGAATCGTGTACGTGAGACCAGCCACTTTGCTTGTTGAAAAGTTGAAGACAGGGAAGGAGGCGAACTTCACTAAGTTAAGCTGTCAACTTTTAATTTTAGTCCGTCAATGGATACCTGATTTAGTGGTTCAACTTTTGTTTTTGCAGCAACCAATCTTACATTTTTATCGGCCTGACTGCTACAGTAAATGACTGCACCGTACTCTAGAATTTTAATTTCTTGAATCAGTAGTTCAATCTTAGAGTTATCCATTTTTCACTGAATGCACTTGGTACGATCTCATCCAAGGCATCCAGGCACCGAGAGCCTTTCTATGTGCAGGAACTGATTTTTAAGCTAGTTTTCTCATGTTAAGTAAAAAGTTCGATTTGGTTTAAAAAATTTGCTTTAAGTCTCTGGTTGCCAGAAAAGGAGCTGCTAATATACCGTAGGTGACGGTGTTTATTCTATGATGTTAGAAGAGTTTTATTCTCTGGCCATAATATACTACCCAACCACAAAAGTATTGGGACACTTGCATTTTTTTCACATTTTCAACTTTGTGGGTATATAAAAAATTGTATAATATTTATAAAAGAAAATTTCGTTAAAGCAATAATTATTTTATTTGTTTTGTTGAAAATTCCTTTGACAGTTACAAAAATTCAAATACATAACAACAAAATAACGAAAATAATACATATTCATTGGAAAAATAGGAAAAATAAATTAAATTTACTGTAGATTTCTTGATGTTCAGCATTTCGTTTCATTACGTTTTTGTTTTACAACCTCTTTAATATGGAGTGGCATTGATTTAACAAGTCTTAATCTCCCTCTTCACAATCCTCGGCGATAAAAGAATTCCAAATTTCCTTTATTATCTCACGAATAATAAAGTTTGAGTTTGAGTTGAACTACTGACGGGGACAGACGTGCCGCCGTGTCTTGCCCCCCAAAAAAACAACTTTAAATTCGGTTGCGAAAGCGTGATTTTAAGTTAAATATTTTTAAAGTGCTGGTGCTTTTATGCTCTATTTTAAAGCACGGTTTGGTGAGTCCGTTCCTTTTAAATATCTTTTATTTACATCCAACATTCAATGTAGTACAGTCGTGCTGCATTGAATGCGTTTAACGGGTCTCCGCTGCTGAGCATTTGGCTGCCTTTGTCGAGATCAAAGTTCAGCACAGCAGGCATAACACTGCTGCTGGCATTGTTCTCACAGAGGCGGCTTTGCTTCGCATTTGTGGATCCCGTTCGTCAGTCCTTGTGTTGGTGTACGTTTTTCTTTTCTTTTGTTTTGGGCAAATTAAGACCGGGAGTATGCAAAAATTTTTATTTAATTTTTGCAACATTCGTGGCTTGAAAAGTAACCATTTTTCGGTTTACTGCCACTTGATCGCGGAAAATCCGGCTGTTTTTGCACGTCGAGTTATTTAGTGAGTCTTTTAATTTACAGCAACTGGTTGAGTGTCCGACTCGTGTTCCTGATACTTTAAGGCACAACGCGCATCTTTTAGATCTATTTCTAACATCGCATCCAGAAAAATACTCGGTTTCGGTGACGTCTCCCTTGGGTAATTCGGACCATTGTCTAATCTCCGCCCAATTCTCCATCTCCTCTCTGACAACCACTTACCTAAATTCCACCAAAAGATTAGTGTGGCATTATCAAAATGCTGATTGGGCGGGACTTAATGAGTATCTCAGAGAGCTGGATTGGTCCGATTGCTTTTCTGTGAGAGACGTTAACAAATGCACCGATTATATCTTAAACATCCTTTGGTTTGGAATGCATCGCTTTATTCCTCATAGCTTCAAGAACATCAAACCAACTAACACCAATTAGTTCAATAATGACTGTTTCGCAGCCATTAAAAATAAGGAAGCAGCCTTCCAGGCATATAAATTGTGCCCTTCAGAGGAATTGAGACGTATCTATAGAGATGCGCGGAATATTTGCAATTCAGCAATTAGTCGGGCTAAGTTCAATTTCGACCAGAACATCAGACGGAAGGGTTTTTCTACCCAAAAGGGTAGTAAGGGTTTCTGGTCTCTAGTAAAAACCGTAAAGAACAATTTCACCTGTTCGGCAACACCACCACTCATTTATAATGGGAATTTTTTTACTGACTCATTGGACAAGGCCAACCTGTTTGCTGCTAATTTTGCTGCTAATTCATACTTACCACCTTCATCGCAGCCACTTCCATCTCCATCACAATGTACTAGTAGGCAAAGGACGCTAAACTTTCGCACTCGCGAAGTTTTTAGAGTACTTTCAAAACTCGACGTATCCAAAGCTACTGGCCCTGGAACAGGAATGTTTCCAAGTGTATGGAAACTTGCTCATGTCCAGCCGATACTTAAAAAAGGAGAACCAACTACAAACCAATTGCACTAACCTCGATCATATCTAAAGTTTCTGAATCACTCATCAACTCTCAGTTGTTGAAATATCTAGAAAACAACCATCTTATCAACGATTGTTAGTACGGTTTCCATGCTGGCCGCTCAACCGGAGACTTACTAACGGCTCTAACGGAACGTTGGAATTATTGTCTTCATAATTTTGGTGAGTCCGAAATCGTCGCTCTTGATATTTCAAAGGCTTTTGATAGAGTCTGGCATGCTGCCCTTTTAGCCAAACTTCAAACATTTGGTCTGCACCCTACCCTCGTTAAATGGATAGAGAGTTTTTTGTCAGGCCGTTCAATTCGTGTAGTAATTGACGGAGTTACATCTGATTTCTACGAAATAATACCTCAGGGTTCAGTTCTTTCACCAACCTTATTTCTTCTTTTTGTTAATGATCTCTTATCCCTTACTCTCAATCCTATTCATAGTTTCGCCGACGACAGCGCCCTTGATTTCGCGTACTCATTTGATTCTGTTATGAATTCACGTGGAAATGCTACAGAAGTCAATCGGGAACACATGATTAGATCATTAAACAACGACATTTCCACGGTCCTTGCTTGGGGCAGAGCAAATCGTGTTACGTTTAATGCATCCAAAACTCAATGCTGTTTAATGTCCCTTAAAAAACGCCCAGTTCACCCCCAACCCAAATGTTTGGGTTTTCTACAGAGATGTAAGAAATATTTCACCCCATCTGACTTAGCGCTACCGTCAAAATTCGGGAATCTTTTCTAACCAGAACAACACGAATGTGGAACAGTTTACCATCTTCTGTTTTTCCCTCGTCTTATCAGCCTGAAACTTTCAAACGGTGCGTACATCGACACCTCCTTCACCCAACCTCCTAACCCATTTCCCTCATCTTTAATTCCTTTTCTGCCAAGGCAGTGCTTAAGCATCATAGGGCATCCCCTGAGCTTTGGCATCATCATATATAAAAAAAAAAAAAGCAAGAACAGTTTTAGTCCTACTGTATGCATCCGCCCCAAGTATTTTCTTAATAACTCGTCATAAGTTCTCTATTATGGAAAGATCTGGACTATTAGCGGGCCGCTCCATTGTTGGTACTCCATTGACCTGCAACCAGGCTTTACTGGATTTTGAAGTATGGCGTGGTGCTCCATCCTGTTGAAAAACGAACTCCCTTCAGGCGACTGAAGGAGAGGTATTGATGGCAGCACATTTTGGTATTTTTCGGAGTTAATTGCACCATCAATAAAATGAAGAGACCCAACTCCACATCCGGACATGCAGTCCCAAAACCATTACAGAAATTGGGAATTTTACAGGGTGCATCAAGCATTCTGTCAAGTATACTTCGGACTTTTTCCGTATAACATGACTACGGTTGTCTTTCTGCTACAAAGTACAAAACAAACAAAGTAATTATTACCATACCGAAATTTACTTTTATAATAAACACTTTTTTATATACCCACCCTCCCTCCCTCCTCCCAACTGCAATCCTATTCCTCTTGATCCTGTGTATCCCATCACTTCTCCCATCCCTTTTCCCCCTGGGCTGGATTAAGGTGTCATACGTACCGTGCCGAGAATCAGCTTGGCTGAGGGCCCAGGGTAAACAAAAATAGCTCAGTCGTGAACGGTGTATCCGGATACCTGGCGACCTCCGGATCAGCCAGCCTCAACTGCTTATAGCGGATCTCTCCGCAGGTGGACCACCCCTTCTCCGCAACTCGTGGGAATCAAATATGAGTTCTTTTTTCAAAAATACATCAAAAGAGTCCGGATCTCTCAAAAAACCGGTTGGGGACCGAGCTAGCAGCTTGGTTCCGCAGAAAGCTCCTGGGGCATCATCCACGAAGACTCTGGACACTGAGCCTGGTCTGAGCGGTGATGCTGGTAGTTCATTACTCGGCCGTCTCCCTGGAAGCTTAGCAGTAACTAAGGGAAAGGACAGTCGTTTTGCCTCGAGCAAGCGGCAGGTCTTACCCTCCAAGGCGTTCACAAAGACTTTGAGCTTGGTCCGAGTGGCGCTGAGGGCGGTCGAATGAGTAGCTGTCTCCCCAGTAGCAATTCTGCTATAAAAGGGCAAGGTGTTGACCGTGTTGCCTCGAGCAAGCGGCAGGTGGCGCCTTCCAAAGCTAATTACAAAGCCAGGCGCTATGCGCATAGGCTTGTTATGCTATACACGCCTCAGGTGTATAGATACCAGCTCAGGAGAATAGGTGTGGGTATTATACAAAAATTTAAGGTGAAAATATAATGGGCGCCACGTGGTCTTTTGCAAACGCAGGTTAGACCACGAAACCTATCAATTAAACTCGAAGATACTTAACTCACGTAAATTTATTACATTAAGATATATATATATATATATTTATTAGGAATTCAAAAAAAAAAAGAAATAGTACCTTCCAGCCGCGTTTAAAAAGAAAACGAATATAATAAAAAAAATTTAAATTATTTACTTAACTTTGCCTTTTTGAGGTTCCTTTTCCTCCACGTGTTCCTTACTCCTTATCCACCCGATCAATACCCAGGCTCCCGCTTTTGATTTTTCCTTAACACTTCAATTATGGTTCTTTTGATTTTATTTCACTTGCTTTTCCCTTTTATTAATACTCCACATTATACTTGCACATTTCCCAAAACTTTTTTTTTTTTACTCGTGACGCTGCGTCTTCATTGTAGCAGCTGGAACCAAAAAGGCTATGATGATAGGCTACTCGATGAAATAAAGTGCAGAACTCAAGGCCAGGATGAAAGTATCGGAACGTATGTCGCAACAATGAGCAGGTTATTCGCGAGACTTAGTTTACCTTTAACGGAAGAGCAACAACTGAAAATAATAAAGCGAAATATTTCCCCATTTTATCAGTCACAATTAGGACTCACTAATATAAAAACAGTTAAAGATTTAGTAGACTTTGGTCGAAGGTTAGAGTCCATACGAGCATCAGTAGAAGCCTTTGTTCCTCCACCTAATAGACGAAGTTCGAAGCTATTAGAACCTGATCTTGCATTTGTTTCTACGAATTCACCCAATGTTGCGTCAGTAATTCCTCATAATAGCCAACCGTCACGTCAAGTTAGATGTTTTAAGTGCGGTCGAGTTGGCCATTTTCCTCGTTTTTGTAGAATTCCTTGCCAACAAACATCAAGCAGATTTCAAGTAACCAATAACATGATACGTAACCAAAGTCCTGGGCAGATTAGAAGTACGGTTAATGTCAGCAGTGGCCCTAGTCAACCAAAGCCTGTTCAGGGAAACGAGAGCAGAGTTCAACAGTAGGCGGGCAGTTGAACTCTAATAAGTCTCAAAAAGCCGCAATTCAAAAGAAAGATCCCGTGCCAATTGATAATGATCGAGGCGTACTTATAGGCTTACTAGATTATGTCTTTGCAAGAGCAAGGAATGATGTACGTCCTTTCTTAAAAGTTAAAGTTTTTGATGTTCAGTTTATTGGACTTTTAGATTCGGGGGCATCGCGCACCATAATTGGTGGACCAGGATGGAAATTGTTCGAAAGAATGGGACTGAGTCTAAAAGAAACGAAATTAGAAAACGTGACACTGGCTGACGGGAACGAAGTAAGCATCCTTGGAGAAATGGATCTTCCGATAGAATTAGAAGGTCGAGTGAGAACCTGCACAGTGTTAGTTGTTAATTACATTCCTCACCAGATTATTCTGGGAACAGATTTTTGGAAAATTATGGGGATAGCCGCGAACTTATCCAATGACTCCTGGACATTCTCAGAGATACATTTACCGAATCAGATAGCCTCACTCGAAAGTAAGTCGAAATTAACTCCAGTACAGCAACAAGAGCTTGAGCAAATAGTTAATGAAGCCGAAATGAAAATGGGAAAATCATTAGGTTGTACTACCGAGGTAGAACACATTATCCAGACAGATTCTCCTGCGATAAAGCAGCGTTACTATCCAGTCTCTCCGGTAATACAGAAAATAATTAATGAAGAATTGGACAAAATGCTTAAGGAAGGGATAGTGGAACCATCAAATAGTGCATGGTCCTCGCCTGTAGTTATGGTGCGTAAAAAGGACAAAACTTACCGGTTTTGTGTTGACTTCCGCAAGTTAAATAAGGTAACCAAAAAGGACGCGTACCCGCTACCTTATGTTTCGGCTACGCTTGACAAGCTAAGGGACGCAAAATATATGTCCTCACTGGACATCAAGTCCGCATTTTGGCAGGTCCCTATGGAGGAATCTTCCAAACAATTCACAGCTTTTACAGTCCCGGGAAGAGGATTATTTCAATTTTGTAGGATGCCTTTTGGTTTAACCAATTCACCTGCTACATGGCAGAGACTAGTCGATAAAGTTTTATCAGGTGGCCTTGAAAGTCACGTATTTGTATACCTGGATGACGTCATCATCGTCACACAAACGTTTCCCGAACACAAGCGTATATTAAGAGAAGTATTAGATAGGCTTCATAAAGCGGGACTCGTTATTAACTACGAGAAATGCGAATTTTGCAGAAAGGAACTCCGCTACCTAGGATATTTAGTAGGGGAAAATGGTCTTCAAGTTGACCCAGAAAAAGTAAGGTGTATATTGGATATGGGACATCCAAAAACAACCTCGGAAGTACGGAGGTTTATTGGAATGGTAGCATGGTATCGCCGATTTGTACCCAGTTTTTCCACCTTAATTGCGCCCATTACCAACCTGCTAAAGAAGAACAGAAAATTTGTATGGTCAGATGAGTGTGAAGAAGCTTTTCGATCGGTTAAAGATCGGCTGGTGAGCGCTCCGATATTAACCTGTCCCGATTTCAGTTTGCCATTCTTGGTCCATACGGATGCTTCTGGCTATGGTATAGGTGCTGTGCTGACGCAGAAAGTGGATGATACTGAAAAGATTATAGCCTATTTGAGTAGATCACTCAACAAGTGCGAACGCAATTATTCGACGACTGAGCGTGAATGCCTAGCAGTTCTGTGGGCAGTTGAAAAGCTTCGCCCTTACCTTGAAGGTAGTAAATTTACGGTCGTCACAGACCATGCGTCACTAGTGTGGTTGCATAATCTGAAAGATCCCACAGGAAGGCTAGCGCGGTGGGCGTTGCGCATGCAGCAACATGACTTTAATATTGTTCATAGAAAGGGAAAAGAACACTTGCTTCCAGATATACTCTCTAGATCTGTACCTTTGATAGAATGTCAGGCTAAACTACCGTTTCCGATAGATAACTGGTATCTACGAATGAAAACAAATATCGAAAATAATTCTTCGGAGTATCCAGATTGGAAAATAGTTGATGGGCGCTTATATAAACATATTCGTCCGAGATATCCTGCCTTAGCTTTTGACTCAGATAACTGGAAAAAGGTTATACCTAAAATGGAAAGGGCAGATATCATACACAACGCACATGATGTTCCTATATCAGGGCATTGCGGAGCCCACAAAACGTACATGCGGGTTTGCCAAGACTATTATTGGCCAAAAATGAAAGCCGACGTTGTTAGATATGTTAAAAATTGTCGAATTTGTCAAGCAATCAAACCGGTGCACATGAAGCCGGGAGGGTGGATGGCCAAACGCAGGATTGCGGAAAAGCCCTGGGAGACCATTTGCGTCGACCTTATTGGCCCACTACCTCGCTCTAGTCGTGGTTACCATTATGTTCTGACCATTGTAGATCAACTGACAAAGTTCCCTATGTTATTTCCTATTCGCACCGCGTCAGCCAAGTCAATCTCATTAGTTTTAGAGGAATCTGTGTTTCTACTTTTCGGTGTTCCTAGTAGTCTTATTTGCGACAACGGTCCTCAGTTTAAAAGCCGAGATTTTAAAAAGTTATGCAGTGACTATGGAGTAAACATTAAATATACTGCATATTATCACCCGCAAGCTAACCCAGCAGAAAGAACCAATCAAGTTATTAAATCAATGCTTCGAGCATATGTGGCGGAAAACCATCCAATATGGGACTTACAGTTAGCAAAAATTGCTTGTGCTATTCGCACATCTGTTCACGAAGCGACTAAATTAACTCCGTACTTTGTGCTCTTTGGCCGGGAGATGGTTACCAATGGAAAATCTTATAAGGAATTGGGAAATCAAGAGGTGTATGACGCCGAAGAGAGGTCTAAAGCACTTGAGACTGTTCGGAAGGACGTACGGGAAAGGTTAACGAAAATAGCTGATAAGAGTAAAATAACGTACAATTTTCGTAGGCGAGATGCAAAATACTATAAGCACGATTTAGTTTGGCGGAAGAACTATGTTCTTTCGGATGCATCGAAATATTTTAACGCCAAATTGGCACCGAAATTCACCGGTCCTTTCAAAGTAAATAAAGTGGTATCGCCGTGGACTTACGAGCTCGTCGATGATAATGGTAGAAGCCAGGGTATTTGGCACTCAAAGAACTTGAAGCCTTATGAACCAAGACGGACAAATGAAATAGATGAAGTCTAAGCAGAATATATATTTAGGTAGAAATAAGAAAACAGAAATCATAAAGGAATGAAGTATAAGTCAATTAGATTTTAAGTTGTTGGATAAGTATTCACACTACCAAATGAGTTCATCTCTTCAGGATTTACGATCACAGAGGTTTAATTTTTTTTTTCCTCACTTTGTAGCACTTTACTGTTATGAGATTTCGAGGAAATCTCACGGAGGAAAGGGTGGTGTGTTATGTTCTCAAAATCCTGTGGTGGTGGTTTTAGTCCATGTCATGTTCGTCAAAATTGGAACTATTGATTCTGCAGATTTCGGTCTCTTTCAGGTACTCTAATTTATTTACTTCGTGAAAATATGACCGCCATACGAACAACTGTTAGTTCGACTAACTATTGCACTGGACTGAAACTATGTGAAGATGCGGGGGATGAATTTTCGATAGTTGAATGGGATTCTGGGATATTCTAATTTCATCACACTGTATCTTATTTCACTGTATCATATTTTAATGGGACACTGGGAAATTTTTATACTCATCATCGATGCAATCGTTTACTTGGTCGAATAATTTTATATATTCATTATGATGGCTCATGCTGATATAAAGACTCATCGTCGGGGTAAATTCAGTAATTAGCCCCAAAAGAAAAGCTATTTACATTAAACCATACTGGAGAAGACGACCGGAGGATACGTAGTTAAGATTCTAGGTTGTAAATTATCTTTACATTCATTATTGTTATTCTTTCATAGCGATTAGTTTATTAGTATCGTTTTAAAAATTATAATTGCATAAATCTATATTCAAAACTAGTATACCTTTTTCTATTCAAGCAATATTAACTTTTAGTATTTGAATTCTACTTCCAAATTCCACGATTGAGCTATATTGTTTTTATATTCATTATTGTTATTCTTTCATAGCGATTAGTTTATTAGTAGCGTTTTAAAAATTATAATTGCATAAGTCTATATTCAAAACTAGTATACCTTTTTCTATTCAAGCAATATTAACTTTTAGTATTTGAATTCTAGTTCCAAATTGAAACGATTGAGCTATATTGTTTTTTTGCAGTATATTTTGGATGAATTTTAAAATGTTCTATATCATTGATTTATGGATTAGAGTCTTACAATGTATTATTTTTAGGAAGAAAAACCAACAAGCCACGTTTTGCTCAAATTATTACATTTATGGATGTCCTTGAAGTTCCTTTTTCCACGCGTGAAGTTTCGAGTCGAAATACAGAATTTTATTAAAAATAAAACCAAAATCCAGACTTCCGAAAAAAAAAGAAATACAAGCTAAAAGAAATTATAATACTACAATACTAGACTGAGAGACGTTATAAGTAATACAAACGAAACATCACTTGAAACAAGCTCTAAATTACGCTAAATTAAAGTGCAAAGACTGAGTCATAAAATACTCTGAAATAATATGAATAAATATTATAAAAGTGTGGAGACAATTATAATATTGGGTATGGATCGGGTGGATAAGGAGTAAGGAACACGTGGAGGAAAAGGAACCTCAAAAAGGCAAAGTTAAGTAAATAATTTAAATTTTTTTTATTATATTCGTTTTCTTTTTAAACGCGGCTGGAAGGTACTATTTCTTTTTTTTTTTTGAATTCCTAATAAATATATATATATATATATCTTAATGTAATAAATTTACGTGAGTTAAGTATCTTCGAGTTTAATTGATAGGTTTCGTGGTCTAACCTGCGTTTGCAAAAGACCACGTGGCGCCCATTATATTTTCACCTTAAATTTTTGTATAATACCCACACCTATTCTCCTGAGCTGGTATCTATACACCTGAGGCGTGTATAGCATAACAGGCTCCTAGACAGGCTCCGAGCAATTCCTGCATCGGACCTTACTAGCAAGGATAAGGCCTCCCTGGAGTGGGCTCAAAGAGTCACCCTGAATGCCGGTGGAGCTGGGAATTCATCCCTTGTGTCCAAGAGACAAAGGTCTTTGGAGGAACAGCCCCAACCAGAGGCTAAGAAAGCCAAGGGACCTTCTGGGAAGCCGATCCCCTACAGCGAGGTCCTAAATGGTCAACTCGTGCTAGCCGTTGTAGATAGAAGCAATGAAGACGGCTCCATCACCTCCGACAACTGGAGGAAAGTAGAGGTCAAATTGGCCCTCAGTTTCCTCCCTCTCATGAAGGAGCATCCTGGTCCTCCTCCCTCATGTCGAGATGGGGGTTGGCATCAGGGCCACATTAAGCTTATCGCTTGTGCGAACCAGAGATCCTGGGATCTCTACAAGCTGGCGATATCCAGAATGGGGGAGGTCTGGCCAGGCGCCAGGCTCGAAGCTATACCACGGGACGAGATCCCAAGTAGGCCGAGAGCCCGGGTTTGGATCCCGGCCGAACCCTCCGATCCTGCCACTATCCTGGATATAATCAGGTGTAGCAACCCCGAGCTTCCAACCTCCAACTGGAAGATTGGCAAGCTGGAGGAACCTAAAGGGGACTCAAGGTCAGTGATCCTGGTGATCAATAAAGAGTCCCTGGAACCTTTGGCTAAGGTAAACGGGGTAGTGGACTATGGGTTCTCGTCCACTACCCTTAAGGTATATAAAAAGGATGAGGAGGAAGCCAAAGGAATCTTCGGATAACGTCACAGCTTCGACAGGGGCGGTGACTAAAGAGATTCCCCCCTCATGCAATAATCCGCCTGCAAGAGCTCAAGAGAAGGACGCCATGTCTGAGACGGAGCTTTCACGCAGGCTACTAAGGGCCTCTCTGGATGAGGAACAGCTACTCGCTTCTGAACCAGAGGAGCTACAAAACAAAGCGGTGGAAGTTAGGAGTGATTGCGCTTCTGATGCTGCGGCTGCTTCAAATTAACCTAGACCACTCTAAAGCAGCATCTGCTGCCCTTCTTCTTCGCCTAACAAAGGACGAGGAAGATATTGTTTTAGTCCAAGAACCATGGGTCGCAGGAGGACTGGTTCGCGGACTATCTACACCGGGTTATACGACCCTCTATAAAAGGAATGTGGGTAAGCCTAGATCTTGTATTATGGCGAAGAAGACGCTAAATGTTTTTCTTCTCTCCAACTATAGTGATGAGGATACAGTAGCCGTCAACCTGGAAATCGGATCGAGGTGCTACTGGCTGACGTCCTCTTATCTGGCACACGACTTCGTGGGGCCTCCGCCGTCCGATTCTGTGAAGAACCTTGTTGCTGAGGCTGAACGACGCAGGGTTGGGCTCATACTGGGATGCGACGCCAATGCACATCACACGGTGTGGGGCAGCTCCGATATCAACGAGCGAGGTGAGTCTCTTTATGATTATCTTTTAAATACTAACCTGCTCTTATGTAATGTGGGGATAGAACCCACTTTTATCACAAGGAACAGGCAAGAGGTTTCAGACCTGACTCTAGCCTCGGATAATGTCAGATCTCTCATAAAGAATTGGAGGGTCTCCAAGGTACACTCCTTCTCTGACCATAGGTACATTCAGTTCGATCTGGATGACCGGCCGTCGAAACCACCAGTCTTTAGAAATTACAAAAAGACTGATTGGAACTTATATAGGGACATTGTGGAGGCGTCACTACCTTCTGACCCACCTATCCCTCCAAATAACAAAGAGGAACTGGATGGGCTAGTTGATAAGCTCACTAAAGTTCTTAATGGTGCTATGGCTCAATCCTGTCCCCTTAAGATACCCAGAGGCAAACAGAAGCCTCTGTGGTGGAACGCACACCTAGGGTCTCTTAGGAAGGAATGCAGAAGGACCTTTAATCTGGCAAAAGCCAATAGGGAAATGCACTCGTGGGACTGCTATAAAGGGAAACTGAAAATATATAAAAAGGAACTCAGGAAGGCTCAGAGAAAATCGTGGAGAATTTACTGCGATAAAATAGCGGAAACCTCTGAGGCCTGCAGACTGAGAAAAATCCTAGCTACCAGTCCAAGTATTCCTAGCTATCTACTTAAGGCGGATGGTACTTGGACCTCATCAAGCGTAGAGTCTCTAGAGATTCTCTTTGAAACTCATTTTCCTAGAAGTACCGGGGGGGTTGTGATACCTCCTTTATGTAACCTTAATCGATCTCTGGAGTTGGCAGATGTGATTACGGAATCCAAACTCCGGTGGGCTATACACAGCTTCATGCCTTTCAAATCTCCGGGTCCTGATGGCATTGTTCCTGTAGAGCTCCAGCGCAGCTCCGATCTTATACTAAATTGGCTGATGGTATTATATAAGGGCTGCCTTGACTTGACCTACATCCCGGCACTGTGGAAACGTGTTAAGGTTGTGTTTATTCCCAAAGCGGGCAAAAGCTCGCATGCCACTCCTAAGGACTTTAGACCTATAAGTCTATCATCTTTTCTTCTCAAAACCTTTGAGAGATTAGTCTATATTCATCTACGCGGTAGTATTCCTCAGTGTCTACTACCGGCGTCCCAGCACGCGTACTGTAAAGGGAAGTCTGTGGAGTCTGCTCTACACTCTCTCGTGCGCACTATAGAAAAATCCTTTTAACAACGTCAGTCCGGGGGCAATCATGGATGCACTCGCTTCTCTGGGTGTGAATGCCAATCTTATGTCGCTGATCGGTCAGATGCTCAATGGCAGGACCATCAGCTCAAAGCTGGGAGAGGCTCATACCATCAGAACGGTGAGCACGGGCACACCGCAAGGTGGGGTCCTATCTCCTCTTCTTTGGAATCTGGTGGTGAACAAACTGCTTCTAATCCTGGAAGAGGAGGGCTATGGAGTGGTTGCCTATGCGGACGATATCGCTATAGCTATCTCGGGCAAATTCTTGCCTGTCATAAGGGATCTTATGCAGAACGCCCTCACCAAGCTCACCAGGTGGGCAATGGGGCGTGGACTTTGTATTAACCCTAAAAAGACCGAGGTGGTCATTTTTACTAGGAAACATAATATTCCTCCCGTTGACCCTCTGTATCTGAATGGCACCCGCCTAGACTTTGCCGAGGAAGCTAAATATTTCGGTATCATTCTGGATAGGAAGCTCAGCTGGAAGTCTAATATTCAGGAGAGGGTCAAGAAAGCAACTACAGCTCTATACTCCTGCAAGAGAGCCATCGGTGGGAAATGGGGATTTCAACCCAAGCTGACTCACTGGCTCTATGTTGCAGTCATTAGGCCAATCTTGTTGTATGGAGTGGTGGTCTGGTGGCCAGCACTGGACAAGGCCACTTACCTCAACGCTTTAAGGAAGGTGCAGAGATCGGCCTGCATTTGTATCACCGGGGCGCTACGGACCACTCCTACTGATGCTCTGGAGATACTTCTTCATCTACTCCCTTTAGATCTGATGGGTAAACAGATGGCAGCTAATGCTGCCGTCAGACTTACAGCCACAACTCAGTGGTCCAACACTAGAGTTGGGCACTCCACAATTCTGGACTCCTTTTCGCTCCAAGTGGGGCATCTTGACTACACCACTCCTAGCTACTCCTTTGTCAAGCGTTTCTTATTAACCATTCCAACCAGGCTTGACTGGGAGGGGGACACCAATCCCTGTGGGGAGTCCATTCAAATTTATACAGATGGCTCTAAGCTACAGGGCAAGGTGGGGGGGTGGTGTTTTCTCAGAAGCATTGAACATTAGCTTATCCTTCCGCCTTCCAGACTACTCTAGTGTGTTTCAGGCGGAGGCCATGGCTATTCAGGAAGCCTTGAAGTGGCACGAAGCTCTAAAGGACATCTGTATCCTTACAGATAGTCAGGCTGCTCTGCTATCTCTCGATTCTGTCCTATCGACATCTAGGGCTATTAACAGCTGTCGCTCGCTTTTAAATGAGCTGACCGAACAGTATCAAATTCACCTGTACTGGGTCCCGGGGCACAGGGATATTCCAGGAAACTGCGTAGCGGACGAGCTTGCTAGACGTGGTACCACCCTGGAGATTGAATCGGAAAGGACTACTCTTGGTTGGCCCTTGGCAACCTGTAAGATGTTGCTTAGTAGGAGAGCAATCAACTTAGCGAACCACAGATGGACAAACGGCACTACGTGCCATACATCCAGACAGATCTGGCCTAAACTGGATCTAAGGCGCTCCAATTTTCTGCTCTCGAGGGGTAGATCTGACCTCAGAATAGCGACTGGGGTTATCACAGGCCATTGCCTTATTGGCTTACATGCGAAGAGACTGGGGATCCCCTCAAATGACTTCTGTAGTGCCCTGCACTGGCACACAGGCGAAAGTCTTTCTTAGGAAACTATTTCTTTGATAGTCTCTGCGATCTGGCGGCGATTGACGTTGCAGATCTTTGGCGCTTCATCGACAGCTCCGAATGGTTCCAATGAGGAGGTGGAGGGAATCCTTGGATTCCCGTGGTATCACAATGGGCCTTTTGAGGTCTAAGTGCGCCCCTTAAGGCAGCCACACCTAAGCTAACCTAACCTATAAACCCACAAAGTTGAAAATGTAAAAAAAATGCAAGTGTCCCAATACTTTTGTGACTGGGTAGTACGTTGGTACTTTCTATATTCATGTATCTATCATAACATATCATATCATATGTATGTATCTATTCTATTAGCATTTGGTGATATATATTTTTAAAATCTGCAGAGATGTTACTTTATGTATACGAAAGCTCAACAAAATTGATGTTAGATCCCGTTGAATTATTGGTCCTACAAGCAATTGTTCACTTAAAGAGATTCCAGCGCTGGACTTGCACGAACCATCGAAAACTACTCTTATTTTGGTTTTGGGATGATGCGGAAAATAAAGGAGTTTGTCTCTGCTAATGTCTTGTTCGCATTCAGATATGCGCTCCATATGGCCCAGATGCTCATATTCCCGCATTGCCTTTTATAGACTTCATCCCTTAGAAATCGATGTTCTATAGATTAAAGTCGAACCAATGCATTTAATTTTAAATCTAAGAGCCTCTTCTTTTCTTTGAAAGGAACTGATAAAACATACCGTCCAGTTAAATCTCGAGAGCACGTACTGTTATATGTTTAATTTAAATTGTTATAACTTTATTTATACTCCCAACTTGGCTTACCCGTATTCTAAACAATACTCAATGTTCTCCATTAGTTAAAATACTTCTTCATGCACTAATTCACGAATTCCAAAAGATAATATTTTATACTAACTGAACAATTCTTATCTAACTCTTAATTATCTGAACTTTTATATCAACTAAAACAATTTTTATCTAACACCGTTTTCTACTTATCTAATTGATTTTTGATACACAATATTTTATGTCCACTAATACAATTCTTCATACAATAATTCTTTCGATTCTGAGCTCTCGTAGTTTTAGTAAGGTTATGCGATTCTATCGTCATAGAATCGTGATCAGTAAGTCTACATGAAGAAAAGGAGCTTTTACTCTTTTTGCTTCATTTTGGCTCTTGCCTTCCCAGGCAAGGGTTGACGTAGGCGACTTCTACAAGCGCTGATAAAGTATATTTCTTCTGGAAACGAAATATGTCTTCTTCCTTTGCTTTATCGCATGTTTGGTTACAATTGATTTTCTGGGGAATTGCAACCTGAGCGACTTATTTTTCTTGAGTCAGATTGGAATGTATTGCAACTTTGATGCTAACATATTTTAGCTTGAAAATTTGACTCATTAGATTATATATCGGATTCAGCTTATTTTCCTTAACGAGATTCGATATATGTATAGAGGAGTTTTTTAATAAACAATATTTCAGAATGGATTCATAGAAATTCGGCTTATCGTTATTATAAGTGAAATGCAATCTGCAACATTCCCTCCCCCTGCGGATAAGAGGAACTTGCTTGAACCACCTCTCCAAAATGATTTCGTTTTGTGTAACACTCTGTGATGAGGCCTTCCATCCCCAGCCACCATTCTGTGTGCTCGTATTCGGTTTCTTAGAAACCCGATTATACGCCGGCTGGAGGGGGATCCACCGTATTGACCTGCACCGAGACGGCATGCGGCCCGCCCCGCATGGGAACTATTGCAGGGTAATGTTTTCTTTGTACCCTCACTATGGTGAGAGACTAAGCGTTCGTGGTCGAGAAAAAATTTATTACTGCCTTAAGGTACTATTACACTTTAGAAGGCTGGAAGAAATGCAAATTTTCACGAATTTTTTTCTGAGCTCCTTTATTCGATATGAACATGATACTTTTTTAAAACATTATTTAATCTTTTAGAATACAAAAATTTTGTTTACATTTTTGATTTTTTTGTCTACTTTATAGAGGGCGCCGAAGTTGAGTCCTTGAAAAAATGTTGTCCCATGGCGGACAGTAATCTCAGAATTGGCAAGTCTGAAACAAAAATTCAAAAATAATTTCAAAGATGAAGATTTCTTACACAATAATTTTCAACCGTTTTTGAAAAATCGATGAAAAGAAAGGGCGGTCTTTTGAAAAAAAAGTGTAAAAAATCGCCCTTTTTTCGCTATTTTTTCACATCAAAATTTTTTTTTTATTTGTTGGCCAAATTGCGCGCAGTAAGGTTTATTCAAATTGGTTCAGTAGATCGGGAGATTAACTGTCCGCGGTTTCAAAAAATGTCATTACAAAAGAAAGCGCGTTGAAATATGTTTAACGTTTTGTGTATTGAAAATGAGTAGGGTGATGAGGCGTGGGGGGGGGGGCAATCTGAAGCGTTTGGGAGTTATAGGGTGATTCATAAATTTCAAAATAAATTTTAATTATTAATTTCTTTTGATCTACCCAACATAGCGACATCAAACAAACGCTTAAAAACTAACATCAAAATGGCCTTTCCATAATTGTCAACAATGTAGATCAAACTCCTACTCTTGCAGGTACAGTCACTTCCAAAAGTAAAAAAAAATTTTGCGATTACCTAAAGTTCAGCATTTTCCAAAATTTTCTCAGAAATTCATGTAATTAGTACACCTCTTTTCTACTTTTACTGGATTGTCCATCTTATTACTTTTCCAAAAAGGTTCAAGGTGGCAAGGTAGACGAAGGATTAGAAAAACCGCATCCTTAGAAATCCCTGACTACCTAATTAGTTTATTGCACTTTAGGTAGGAAATTCTTTAAATAAACAAAATTTTTAAGATAAAGGGTCGAAAATGATTGTTTTGGGTTAACAGGTAATATATTTTGATTGTTGCTTCAAAAAAGTTATAAAAATGTTAGTATAATTTTGTTTTATTGCCGATATTAGCTTATGTTAGCCAGAATTCAGTCAGCAAGAATACCTATCATAGTTGAAAAGTAAATCAATAAGTATGGGTGTTTTAAGAAAACATTATTTAAAAATAGTTGAATTTACTTTTGAGCAATACGCGAATATTATTTACATTTATGGTGTAGTAAACGGAAAAGAGAGAGCGGCTGTACTGAAATATCAAAGGAGATTTCCCAACCGGAAAGCATCCCAAAGAAGGTTATTTACACGGACTTTCCAAAATAAACAGGATGTGAAACTTCACATCGTGAGGCAGGACACTGAGACGAGCACGAAACGAGTTGCAATCCGATTAGGACTGTCGTCATATAAGGTTTGGTCGGTTATTCATCGAGGGGGATTACGTACATTTCATCATCACCCAGCCCAAGGACTACTGGAAGGAGACTCTGAGAGAAAACTGCAATTTAGCACTCGGATTCTGGAACCCGACATTGACGACAGAGCGTTTCTGGCCCGAATTCTGTGGACAGATGAATGTCAATGGAATAGTATCACGAACATCCATTACCTCAATACCTGGTCGAACCCTAACCCACGAAGGGCAAAGGTGACCTCATTCGAGCAATCACTGTCAATATTTGGGCTAATATCATCGGCAACCATTTGGTAGGACCATTCATTTTGCCGCACGTGCTTAATGGTGAAATTTATCCGCACTTTTTGGACAATACACTGCCAGATCTAATAGAGGAGAACCCTATGGATAATTTTAGGGGAATGTTTCACCAACAGGATGGAGTACCAGCGCATACGGTTAACACTGTGAAAGTTATACTAAGTGAAAAATTTCCTAACCCTTGGATTGGACGATGTGCGCACCGGTTCCTTGGCCTGCTAGATCTCCAGACCTTACCCCATTGGACTTTTCTTATGGGGAATAATGATGGGTGAAGTTTATTCAAGCCTTGTTAACACTAGGGAGGATTTAGTTAGCCGAATTGGAATTTCAGCTAGGCTGGCTGCAATATGCCTTAAATAGGAGATTGTTGGAATGCATCGAAAGTGCCGGTGGACATTTTTAACGGGTTTTGTTACTTATCAAGATTAATTGTAATTATTTTTAAATTCAATAAAAAGCATTTTAGAATTCATTTGAGTTTAATTTCTTTAATTTTTTGATTTTTATAATTTTCTGCTATAATTTTTGATAACTTGGAATTTCTAAAAATTCCGAACTAAACCGTTCAACTCGAGCGAAGTAAGAAATATTGAAATATTTCTTAACTCGATCGGCGTTTTTAATAAAGAAAAGCTTAATCTAAAAAGTTATCAAAAACTTTTGAAAAATTTGCTCGGGTCATTCTTTGTACATTGTGTACATGTGAAAAATAGTTTAACGAAATATCGGTGTGCCAGTGTAGTGATCATAATCTGATACAGCTGTCTAGATCGGAGTTTTATTGAAATTGTTGGATTTTCATCTAGTGTTCGGTTTATTCGAAGGCGTCCAGCAGCTAAAGAAAAGCTAACCTTTTGGTGCTGCTGTTGATGAAGAGCCAAAGGAATTTAGCTAAAGTGTAATAGTACCTTAATACTGACTGCAATTTTTTCCTTTAGGAGAACACGTAACATTATCTGGGAGCACTGGTTGGTGCCTCTGCTACCTTGGGGAGACTCTACCTCTACCCACAGCATTTTGGCTTGCTCCTGACTTCGATGGTGCTGCTGAGCAGAATGAAGCCGAGGACGTTCGCAACGTCGACGACGAGGTCTGTGAGTGACCAGCGTCCCTATTTTCATTTCTATATATATATATATATATATATATATATATATATATATATATATATATATATATAGAAATGAAAATAGGGACGCTATAGTTGTTTTTCTTAGCAGTTGTTTTTTCAGTAGCAGTTTAGCCACTCACTAGATGCTAAAGAAGGAGAATCGCGTCGTGTATTCGAGTTCAAATAAAATAAATTATGTAATCGAAAAATTTTTTTTTTGTACGATCTGGCCAAATCCTGGACAACCCTTCGATGCGTTAGCATGGTTTTGGCCGGAAGGGAATTTATGGTAAGGGAAGTGAGGAAACTTGAACAACAGCGCAGAGACGGAGTGGATTATTTTAATTTCTTAATAAAAACCCACGGTGAGATCTGGTCTCGAACCCGGGACCGCGGGACCCATGGCATGGTGGTCGTGCGGCTCAACGAATTTATCCAACTTCGTCATATGTTTTTCTTATAGTCTTTATTGATTATTATTTTTTACTAAAAGTGATTTATATAGCAAACTAAAGTTTTTTAAAATTATTATTTGCAATAAATATTTGAAAAATAGTTTCTACAAAAGCAAACGTTATCTGGTGAAATAAGTTTTTCTTCCATTGTGAAAGAAATTTATCACATCTAGAACCCAGACTCAAAATTCGTGTTGTATCAGAAAAACAATACCGAACTAACACATCTTTTAGTAGCTCCAAATATACCTTATAATTCAAAATTTAAATAAGTAAGAATTAATTTTAAGGCTTCAGTATCTAGCATTTGCTGTGTAATTTTAACAAAAATATCTCCACATTACATTCCTAAGAAACGAATTATATGCAATTAAATTCATAACCTGGCTCAAAGAGGAATTAGAACGTCAAAAAAACTAAGCTCTTCTAAATAATTTTATAATACATGTCAAATATGCAAAATTCACAGACAAGACTTAATCGGTAAATACGAGTTACCTAAAGGAAGATTCGAATATATTCACCTAGATTTAGTAGGACCTCTCCCTCCTCCGAATAGATGTACCTACATCCTACATCTCGTAGAATTCGTACCACTCCGTACTTTCCTCAATCGAATGATATAATCGAGCGTTTACACAGGCAACTAAAAGCAGGAGCATTTTACGCGAAGCGGACAAGCAAAAACATTTAAATTTTTCAAATTCGTTGTTATTTGGGTACGATACACATTTTAAAGTTCCTAACCAGTATAAATAATTTGTATCCTGTGAGAAGCCTAATTAAACTTACGGGCTTCTGAAAATTTGGCTAAGAGCTATTTCAAAAACTGTTAATGAGCTTAAAAGCTTATATGAAAATAAGTGAAATACTGATTCTCATAGAAAATGGCATGCTCTTCAGAGTTATGATATCTAATTCGAAATTGGCATTGCCATTGTGCCATTACCATTGATCGGAACAGGTGTCTGGAGAATACGGTGGGTGGGGTAGAACTTCCCATTTCAACGTTTTCAAATAGTTTTTGACCGGTTTAGCCACATGAGGTCGAGCATTGTCATGCTGCAAAATGACATCTCTCGGTTTCAACTCGTAAGGCACCAAACTTGCTTGCTTCTGGACCATTCCCAAGCTTTTGAGGCGTTTTGTAATGCCTCTAATTCCGCATCTTCAAAAACTTTTTTCCTTCCACCGCCATTCTTGTCTTCGACGTCAAAATCACCGTCCTTGAAGCGTTAAAACCACTCACGACAAGTTCTTGCACTAATAGAGGCCTCAACATAAGTATTTAAGAGCATCCGAAGTATCTCAGCCCCAGATTTTTTCATATTGAAGCAGAAAATTAAAACTTCCAGCAAATGACTCGAATTTGTCTCGTACGCTGACATTTTCAGTTGAGATTAACTTTATGTTGCAGACAAAAATCACCTTATGTTTTTGTGAGGTTATGTTAACAAATGTCTAAACTTGTTGTTTGTTGTCTATGTTATATTCATTTTGACCCCCACTTACCGCTACAGCCATTAACTTAAAAACGGCAGAAATAAAGTTGCACACTTAATATTTTGTTGCTAATATAATATGCATATAGGCTTTGAAACTTAATAAAGTTAACAATTTTAAATAAAAAAAATATGACGTCCTTTTTTTTGTTTTTGAAGTGAAACTTCGATAATTGGAATTCAGAGTGGAATTTCAAGGACGCGTCACGTTTAGGCACATTTCGTTACATGAGAGAGAGGAAAGATATAATGTAGAGAGAAGCAGAAAGAGAGCTATACATTTACTCTCATTCAGACGCTAAGTGTAAGGTAGGTGCTGCAATTGCCGACCCTAGGTCGATGTCGGTATTATAAAGCTCAGGAATAAAATAGAGAGAGGGACGCGCATTTTTTGACTCATCTTTAATATTTAGCTCTGCGGCAAAACAAATTTCATCTCATTTATTTATATTAGTCTAAGGAATATAGTTCGACTTCATTTATAAAATTTATTAAATGAGCTAAAACTGTAAAATAATTAGAAATTTAGCCATTTTAAAAGAGCTTTCTCTCATTACTTTTAATTACAATAGCAACCGAATAAGCTATTGCGGATAAATGAATTCCAGTCACTTTACTATATATTAATTAGGTAAGAAAAAAGATAGACATAAAACAGAGTTATATTAACTTCTAGGTATATTTATTATTTATTGACTGAGAAAATTTCAAATATATTCTTTTAATTTTATTATTGACACATCTCGCTTTAAAGAAAATTAATTCTCCCTAAGAAAAGCATTTCTCTGACAATTTCCAGAGATTTCTTTCAAGGGGAGATAATCCCCTTTTAAAGCTGAAAAAACGTTTGAAACTAGATCTGTGAGCCTGGCAGCACCTTCCTTGTAGATATTCTTTTCGTGTTTTCACATGTTGATTGAGGTAGTTTTCCCACAATAAATCGGCCACTTAACCTTCTTTATTAAGATTTATGTGGGCAGATGTGTTCCTTAATCAATTGTCTCCCAGTAAATAATTCTTTGGATTTGAACCACTACAGAGATCTTATCACACCACAACTGATGTTTTAAACAGATTTTTATGGCTTTCAGATAATTTAATTTCTGAAACGATACAAGAAATTGTCCGCTTCTACTTTATAGATTAGACTACTCGACAAAATTTAACTAAGTGCAGAGAAATTCTTTATGTTAATTGAAGCCATTAACTGAATGTGAACATGTTTGTTCTTTTATAGGTCCAAGAAAAGAACGTTGACACAGAAAAAACCAATTCGAGTTGTTGCCAAGAGAAAAAGGGGCTGACTCTTGCCAAAATCTGTTTCCCTTTAAATTTGTCTCAATTGTGGAAGTTTCTTTGTCGAGAACAATTTATGTTTTTATCATTAACCAAATGGTTGAACTGTAACGGATATTTTACTTAAATGATGTCTCTATTCACTTAACTACAAAAGTAAAAGTAAGTCAACGTAAAAGTGGAAAAATTAATATTCTTCCTAAGCCAATGAAGTTCTTAATTGTGTAACAAAAATTTTTACAAATAAACTCAGAATTATGTCAATCAAAAAGTTTATTTGTTTTTCAGTTATATTTTACAGATATTTTAAATTACAGAGTTCTACTATATTTATTCGGTCAGGCAACCTCTAACCGAATTTTGTAAGTAAGCTTTCTAACTTCATTGAAAAAGGATAAGAAATATTACAATGGGGATCAGTAGGTTAGGTTAGGGTGGCCAGCCGATCGATCTGTCAATAGAGGAATCATCCAGTTGTGATCCCTCCTTTGCCAGCTCATCAGCTGGCTCATTCCATTGAACACCACTGTGACCAGGGACCCAGCAGAGTTACCTTGTATCTCGCGCCTAACGTCCGGAGACCAGCCAGACACCTGCCAACCAGCCGTGACGTGACTAAGTTTGAGTCCAGCGCCTTGATAGCTGCTTGGCTGTCGATGTACAAGTATATCTTGCTACCCATTGGTAGGTTTGGGAGCGCGTGTATTAGTGCTACCGCCCTTTCTATGGCCAAGATCTCTGCTTGGAATACACTGCAATGGTCCGGTAGCCGGTACCTACTGCATATGCCTAGGCGTGAAGACGCCTGCTCCCACCCCGTCCTCCGACTTAGACCCATCCGTGAACACCGATATTTCTACACCGGTGGCATCCGCCCACTCTTCCCACTCTTCTCTAGTTGGGATGTTTGTGACGAAGACCTTCCCAAAACTAAGTTGTGGGGTGGTGTAGTCGGTGCTCACCTACAGACAGCCCCATGGATAAGTCCTTAGTATACTGCTATGGCCGTTATCAGAGCTCTTCCAGCACTTGGACTCTTTCAGTCTTACGGCACTGCGTGCAGCTATACTTTTACCGTGGACGTCGAGCGGTAGGAGATGGAGCAAGTCTCCATTGCAGGCAGCTCTTTGAATCTTGTTTATTTTCTTTAGATTGCTCTCCTTCTCTAGAGCAGTCCACCAGACTATTATGCCATAGGTAAGAATATGTCATACTATGGAGGTATACATCCAGTGGACAGTACGAGGGCTTATACCCCATTTCTTGCCAAACATCCTCTTGCAGGCGTAGAACGCTATTGACGCTTTCTTCACGCGTTCATCTATGTTCATGCCCCAGCTTAGTTTTATATCGAGTATGACCCCTAGATACCTAGTGTGGGTATTGCCCGCTATGGTATTGCCCGCTAGTTAAGGTGGTTCGAAGGCTTCGATCACTCTCCTCTTTGTGAATAGGATTGCCTCCATCTTCTGAGGATTGACCGATAAAACACAGTTCTTCGTCCACCTGTGGACTTTACCTAGTGCTCTTTCCATCAACTCGCTCATGGTGCTTAGGAACTTTCCTGACACCAGTAAGGCCAGGTCGTCTGCATAAGCCACCACCTTTATCCCATCTCTTTCAAGTGAGATCAGGATATCGTTGACCACAAGGAGCCACAATAATGGTGACAATACGCCCCCTTGCGGTGTTCCTCTGTCTTCGGACCTACGGACGCCCAGTTTTGTGTGGATCTGGCGGCTTGATAACATTGCGTCAATCCACTGGCAGATAGAGTGGTCTGTACCGTGAGACATAAGGGCGTCGTGAATTGCTTCAGCCTTGACGTTGTTGAAAGCCCCTTCAATATCAAGAAACACCCCCAACGTGTATTCCCTGTTACTAAGTGACTGCTCAACCGTTCTTACTGCTACATGCAGCGCAGTTTCAACTGACTTTCCCTTTGTATATGCGTGCTGAGAGCCGCTAACCTCTCTTGGTAGAATACGCTCACGCAAGTATACGTCGAGAAGTTTGTCTAGTGTTTTAAGTAAAAACGATGAAAGGCTAATTGGTCTGAAGTCCTTAGCGATTATGTGTCCACTTTTTCCTGCCTTGGGGATAAAGATCACCTTGACCTGTCTCCAAGCTAGAGACATAGGAATAGAAGAGGCAACTTTTAAATATCACCCTAAGCTAAGGAATAACTGAAGCCTGTGCTTTTTGCAGCATGAAAGGCCAGATCCCGTCTATTCCTGGTGACTTGTATGGCGCAAAAGTTTTAATTGCCCATTCAACCCTGTCCTGTGCTACTACTAGCTGGCGGAATCCAGGCTTGGTAGCTCCGATCTAGCCGGTCTACAAGCACAACTTGCCGCCCTATTTGCGTCTGAGTTACCGGGAAAATGCGTGCTCATAAGTAGTTCCAGTATCTCCTCTGCCGATTCTGTAAAGGAACCATCGCCCCGCATCAAGAAAGAGGGAACACTGGGACTGCTTGCGAGGGCCTTCCTGAGCCTAGCGGACTCGCCTGCACTCTCAATGGACTCACAGAAAGTGCTCCATGAAGTGCGTTTGGCCTTTTTAATGGAGTTTTTATACTCTTTTAGACCCCTTTTGTAGGCGGTCCAATCCTCAGCTGTTTTTGTTGCCTTAGCCCTATTGAAAAGCCTCCACGCCTCCCGTCTTAACGCGCTCAGGCTCCTGCTCCACCAAGCAGGGTAAGACTTCTTGGGTGGTCTGCTTAGCGGACAGCTTTCCTTGAAGGCGTCAGTAGACGCCTCCACTGAAGCATCAAGGGATAGGGTGTTTTCGAGAATCTCGTAAGTTGGCGCTGGTGAGTTTTGCGCTACTCGTCTTTTAAATTCATTCCAGTCTGCTCTGACCGGGTTTCTAAAGGGGATGCGTGGCTCTGGCAGGAGGTTCATTCTGAAGCGTATACAGCAGTGGTCCGAAAACGACCTCTTTCCCGATACTCTCCAGTCCTCCACCTTTAGATCATTTGACTCCGTAAGGAGTGTCATATCTAAAACCTCTTCCCTATTTGTTGTAATAAATGTGGGCCTGTTGCATCTGTTACAGATACTAAGTTTAGAATTTAAAATTAAGTTAAATAGAGACTCACCACGTTCGTTGATGTCCGTACTTCCCCAAACCGAATGGTGTGCGTTGGCGTCGCAACCCAACAACAGGTCTCGTCTCCTTTCATCCGCTGCTTTCGCCAGTGCCTGAACATCAGTAAGTGGGATGCAGACGTCATGCGCCATGTACGCCGAAGCGATCCATGAAGGCGCCATGCTGCTGCCCTGCCATTGAACTACTGTGAGGTCGTTAGTGCTATAATTAGACAATAAAAATAAATTATTGCCCTTCTTGGCCAGAATACAAATTCTCGGCTTACCTGCACCCTTTTTATAGAAAAGGGTGAACAATTTGTGCTTTAATCCCAGTATGGCGTCTTCCTTGGACCACCTGCATCCTTAGTGCCCGTCTCCTCCCGGTCAGGCCCCCCTAGTTCCTGCACCTGAGGTTCAATCTCCATCTCTTCCACGCCCACAGTGCCTCCCTGTTGGCCGGCTACCTCCTGGACAGCTGGTTTCCCAGCCTCCGCTCCGGTTGCTGCCTCCATTGGCTCGGGTTTCCCAGGACCTTGCTGTTGCGACCCCCGTTAGACGTTTACCGCCACCGAGCTGAAGTTACAGTGCAGCTTAAATCCTGCACACTTTAGCAGGGGCAGGGACTCATCTGTCAGCTGCAGGATGACGTTCCTCCCCGTCGGTTTCGGCTTGTCCATCCGGAGGACTTTCCAGTCCCCGCAAGGAATAGTGGGGTTCTGTGATCCCAGAACTGCCAAAAGTTGTTTTGCGGGTAAGATAGGCTCTGGCAACCAGATCCTACCTCTCGGATATTCTGGAATATCCGTGCTTGGGATGACCTGTAACTTCGCATTGTCCCATACCGCTCCCAGCTTTGACACGCTGCTTCTCAGAATGTCCAGTGAGAACTGATCCTTGCAGCAGAACAGCTTCACTCCCCTTAGCCAGCCAGCCGTGTCATATTGTGGGACAGGTCCTCCCGGCTTCGACGCTAGGTGTTCCATTAGGACCGCCATAAGCTTCCTCTCCACCAGGAGCATCTGATCCGTGAAAAATCCCGTAAAAAATAATCCCGAAGCCAAACAAACTAAAAATAAAAATCTATAACGACAAAATCTCTAAAAAAGAAAAAATCCCTAAATAAAATCCTGAAAATTCATAAATTAATAGGGATGGAGATAAAACACAAATTTCAATATAAATTCTTACTTAATGCCATTCCTTTTAAAATGACAATTCTGTTTTATCATGTCTCTCGTCGCATATCTTTTTGTTTTTTATTTTTATATTCAAAACAAGTTTTAGTTTTCTTTCCATAAATAATGCGATTTAATCAGTTTTTTAAAGACGTTAGCCCTTGACCTAGACTACTATTGTTGCAAAATCAAAATCACTTTGCAAATAAAATGTTAATGTTTATATTCTAAAAGTTGAAGCTCTAAAGCAGAAAATAAAGAAAATCAGAAAAATTAGTCAAATTTCAGAACCAAAATATCTCGATGAAATTAGTATACAAGACGAAACACGAGTTGTAGATGGAGGTGCTTCAAAAACGTAGAAAAGAAATAAAAGATAGATTTTGAATTTAATCCCCGCGCGAGTTACATCAGCAAAAATTAAATGTAACCCTGAGAGCGGTCAAGTTAATTACTCACCTAAAGTGAAACGTGACATATAATACTTGAAAGACTAAAGCTTCCACTTTCCCACAGAAAAATTAAAACGATACGAGAAGCAAAAATTTCCAAAACATACATCAAAACGAATTCTCGGTTTAGTTAGTTTTAAGATCGTCGCGAAATTTAAATGTGGCGATTTTTAAAGGTATTAATAAAGTAATTTTGAATTTTAAAAAGTTCTGGTTTTTTATTTCTTTTTTATTTTTTCCTAAGAGATTAATAAAAATATAAGTGGCGCAGTCGGTTTAAACAATCCTTCCAAAGAAGCGATATTAAATAATTATTAATTATAATTAA
The DNA here is from genome assembly GCA_964036015.1 of Leptarthrus brevirostris. Taxonomy (NCBI): domain Eukaryota; kingdom Metazoa; phylum Arthropoda; class Insecta; order Diptera; family Asilidae; genus Leptarthrus; species Leptarthrus brevirostris. The sequence continues at coordinate 110,567,423 of OZ038371.1, forward strand.
TCGAACAGGAACGAGAATCTCAACTAGTGCTGTTCGGACCGAGCTTAAATTTTCTTACAAGCCTTTTCACTTGCGTTAATAAGTTCTAGAGGTGTCAAATAAGTAAAAAAATATTTTAGTGATAAGCAGAAGAAATTACATGCCGAGAGTGAGAAAAGATAAAAGAAAGTTCAGAATTTCACCTACAATAACTTATACTGAAAGTGGTACAGAAAGTAAAAGTGAAATCTTAGAAAATCATAAAGATACAATGTTGGAACAACAGAATTCAGCAGCAAGCATTTTATGACTATCACAATTAGAACAGAAAACCGCAACATCGCAAGCAAGACACCCCAGTTATACCGTAAATGAAGTATTAAAAGATGCACAAAGGATACATGAATTTAGAGGAGATGGACAAGTGGCCCTTACTTCTTTCTTACGAGAGGGAAATTTAGACAGACCCAACAATCCGATAACAGACAGGAACGGTCATATTCAGGTCAATCCAGAAATCACTATATTTCAGGCCAATCTAGAAATTATTGTAATTCGGGCCAATCTAGAAATCACCATAACTGTTTTTCCCTCGTCTTATGAGCCTGAAACTTTCAAACGGGGCGTACAACGACACCTCCTTCACTCAACCTCCTAACCCATTTCCCTCATCCTTAATTCCTTTCCTGCCAAGGCTGTGCTTTAGCATCATAGGGCATCCCCTGAGCTTTGGCAACATCATATATAAAAAAAAAAAAAAAAAAAACTATTTTCATAATAATTTTCAAAATTAGGCACAAAACAGACCAGAGCCAATGGATGCATGTAGATCACATCCAAGAGGTAGAACATGAAGCAAATTTTCTTTTAACACCTCAAAAACACACTTACCAATAGTAGAGCTGACTGTCGGTAAGGAAAAAATCAAATGCGTTATCGATACAGGATCCTATACCTCTTTATTAGATGAGGATAAATTACCTCAATATAAAAGATAATATTTAAAGCAACCCATCAAATTTAATTTTCTAAATACTAAGACAATTATAAATAAAGAAATCAAAACTGATCTTCCAATGGAATTCAAGGAAGATGCCTACATGATATGGAAATTAAAGAAATTTCATAACAAATGCTTTGACGGCATTGTAGGACAGAACCTATTAAAGCCTCTAGGTGCCGGTTTTAATATGGAAAAAGGAAACCTTACCATAAATAACAGTCAAATAAATTTTCTATCAAATTGTCCCTATAAAGATGAAGAAATTCATCAACTAGAATACTTAGAAATCATTGAGAATGTTAAAAAACATCTTTTCAATGGCCTTAACTCTGAAGAGAAGGCATACAAAGATTTCTTTTTCGAAGAAGAGGAAGCGTTAAAGTAACCCACCAAATCGTCAGGAATAGTTCATTGTGGATCGTTCCAAAGAAATTAGACAACTCAGGGAAGAAAAAATGGAGGATTGTCGTCGACTTTCGCAAACTGAACGAAGTCACGACAGATTCCCAGCACCAAACATTGACAGTATCCTTGATAAACTGGGCAGAGCCCAATATTTCAGCGACATTCCAACGACTAATGAATTCGGTGTTAAAAGATTTCATTAATAAAATATGCGTTGTCTATCTTGATGACATATTAATCTTCTCGACTTCCCTTGCGGAACACATTGACAGCGTTAAGAAAATATTTAATAAACTAAGGGAGGAAAACTTAAAAATCCAAGTAGACAAGTGTAAATTCTTGGCAAAAGAAACAGAATATTTGGGTCATATTCTAACATCCGAAGTAGTGACACCAAACCCGAAAAAAATCGATGACATTTTAAAATTGTAGCTTCCAGAAATTCAAAAGCAAATAAAATCCTTTCTCGGTATTACAGGCTACTATAGGAAGTTTATTAAAAACTATGCCAGAGTAGCCCAATCGATGACTAAGTATTTGAAAAAAAAATGCCAAGATCGACCGAAATGATCCAGATTACATAAATTTGTTCGAAAAGCTAAGAAGAATTATCACGGAAACCCCTGTATTGAAATATCCGGATTTCAACAAAAAATTAAATTACAGACGCCAGCACTTTTGCCATAGGAGCAGTCCTCCAACAGGAGAATCATCCAATATGCTTCGCTAGCAGAACCGTAAACGAACACGAACGGAATTACTCAACTACGGAACAGGAACTCCTTGCAATTGTGTGGGCTACAGGCTACTTCAGGCCTTATCTTTATGGCTCCAATTTTGATCTACAATTTGATCATCAACCGCTCAAGCGGTTATATACTAAAACCAAAGGCAAGGATGTAAATCCTAGACTGTATATATGGTTACTTAAATTACGGGAATACAATATGAATATTGAATACATTAAGGGGAGGGATAACAAAGTTGCAGACTTTCTAAGTCGTATAAGGACCGACAACAACGAGATAAATGTGATTGACTCCACAAAACAAAATAGCACACAAGTGATGGAGAATATCACCCCGGGAAGATGTATCCATTCAAATGAAATTAATGCAGTTGAGACAAACGATGAAGATGAAAACTTATCTTAAATCTCAATGCAAAATAACGTGGAAACCACTGAAATGAGTCATTCTCAAGAAGAGAATCTAAATAATCATATCCCCATCCTTGACACAGTAGTCAATAGATTCAAAACCCAAATCATTTTAGCAAACAACAAAAGAAAAGAATTCCAAGTTATACATAAAAAAAGGATTATATATATATATATATATATATATATATATATATATATATATATATATATATATATATATATATATATATATATATATAAATATATATAGATATATAGATACAGAAGACTTAAAAAGCAATTTGCCAAACATCTTACGACGATATATGAAATTCGGAAAAACAGGTATCTATACTGAACTTAGCGATAATGAGTACAACAAACTACAACAAAAAATCATAGAACTCTTTGACAATATTAATAACATAAAGTTTGTCAGATGCTCCTATTATGCAAAGAATATGAACAGTGAAGAAGAAACGTATGCCCAAATCCAAAACTACCATAAATACGAGACAGGACATTCAGTGATTAACGAAAATTATGAGGGATTAAAAAGACGTATCTATTTCAAAAACCTCAAGATTCTAATACAAAAATACATTAATAATTGCGATACCTGCAATCGGGTGAAATACGATCGAAACCCCATTTACGAAAAATTTCATTTTCCCGAAACCCATAAAGACACAAAGGAAATTATAACATAAGAATGGATATATACACCAATTCAAAAGCTAACTTTTTAACCTTTCTCGATAAATTCTCTAAATTCGCCACAGCTTATTATTTAGAAGATAGGAATCATCAAACCATAATAATAATAGTTTATTGACTTAATCATTACTTCATATAAAATTGATAAATGTAAACTATAAACTACAACAATTGGCATAACGATACAAACTAATTTTATAGGTGTATATGTATAAATTCAGAAAGCATTATTTGTGTAATATCGAAGTGAGTAGTCCAAAAAGCTATACAACAAATATGATGGAAAGTATTAATTAGATTATTGTTATTTATTCAAACAAAAGTAACACAGTTTGTAACTAATAATATTTATAAGCTATTCGAAATAACCTTAACCTGCTCAGTTGGCAAAATTAATTTATGAACTAATCGAGAATAAAATAGAGAAAAATAAGAATAATTAAATTCAAAGTACATGTATAAGTCTCAGCAAAAAAAAAAAAGCGTGGATGCTAGATATGGTATGTCAAATAGATAATACTTTTGCGAAATGTAAATTAATTATGCATTAATTTAAGCAATCCATGCCTACTATTCAAGGCATATTTTAGGTATTTAAATAATCTATTCCAGTGCTCTCCATTTAAAAACTGTACTACGCCAATTTCCGAAAGCTCAGTATTTCCCAGTTAGGTCTGACGAACTCTAGAAAAATGTGAACATTTACCGATGAAGTGGTAAGTATTTTCAGGCTCATCTAGGTTACAAAGGGAGCACAGGGTATCTGTGTTAGTTTTCCATGCTCTTAAGTTTATGTTCAACAAACCTCCTCTTGTCATGAAGATTAATCTTATTTTCTCCACTGTATTGTCATTCGAAAAATATATAAGGAAGTTTACCAAGTCAACCTTAGGGTAGAGGTCGTGAAACCCTCCTCGTTCATATCCCTTAAGAAGAAATATTCTTTCACTTTTTCATTTAGAATATTAAAAGAATCCCTCCAGGCATAAATATGGTCTACATTTAGAGTCATGCTAACCCCCACCTGCCGCGACAACAAGTCCCACTCGTAAAACCAGTAGGTTTTTCTCCTTATTACATCTTGCGCCAAAATTTTCGGGAATCTTTTATCGCCATAGTTGAGTATTTTTAAAATGTACTGTGTGTGTAAGTGTAGGGTATAGACAAAAAGGGGGTAGAGACTGGTTTCAATTGTAACCATGTATTTTGGGGTGTTTTCTGGGATTCCCACCAGTCTTTTCACGAAGAACCGTTGCAATTTTTCTACCACCTCCCGGTACTTGTAACCCCAAACCTGAGCTGCATAGCACATTATACTAAAAGATACCGACTCGAAGACGTTGAATTTTGCAGAAATATTTACTTCTTTTTTCCTTGTAAATTGGTTCCAAGTCGAGTTAATGTTTCCTTTTGCTGCAGAAAGGCGATCGTTTAAATGATTTTCAAGAGAGAACTTGGTTGTGAGCAGAACTCCAAAATACTTGTACGAGTTTACGATCTCCAATTCATTCCCATTCAGAAACCAACGTTCATTTCTTGCTATTCTACCTCAATTTCGAATTACCATCACCTTTGATTTATTCAAATTTATCTAAAGGTTACATAACAAACAGTAGTTCCCTAACATATCAATCATTCTCTGCAGAGAAGAAGCGGATTCCGCTAGAATGACTAGGACTAGCGTACATGAGACAGTTGATAAGCTCCAGTGAATTCCTTACTTTTATTCCTCCCTTCAACACTTCCGGTAAATCGTTTATATATAAACTAAACAAGGTCAGACTCGCTGGGCATCCCTGTCTCACACCTGTCTCAGTAACAAATCAAAACCAAGGCACCAGTTATCTCTTATATTTCCCTGCAGGCCCTAATAAACTTGAAAGACAATCCAGTTTGCGAGAGCTTAAAAAACAAAGCATTTCTATCTACTTTATCGAAAGCGGAAGCAAAATCCACGAACAAAAATACAACTTTTTCTGGGCAGCAAGCCTCAGATTCACAATATTTGTCAACACGAAGACATTATCAAGTGTTGAATAGCCAACTCGGAAACCAGCTTGAGACTCAGAGAGGATATCATTATCGTTCAACCTCCCAGTAAGCCTGTTAAGTAGCAGAGAAGAGTAAATTTTGCCTAAAGTTGTTAATAATTAAATACCCCTATAATATTCTACATTATCTAGGTCACCCTTTTTATGGACAGTGAAGATGAGGATTTTCTTAAAACTACTTGGTGTCTGTCCGCAATTATAAAAAAGGTTTAAAAAATCTTTTAATTTCTCAAGGAATTCATCCAGTGCATTCTTGTAATATTCATAAGGAATTCCATCTATACCCGGTGCTTTGTTGTTTTTGCCTTTTGTAGCAATAATTTTATTTGTACCATCTCGAATGGTTCATTTAAAAGGGGGTTTTACTTATACGGGAGAGCGTAAAATAGAGAGATGCAATCTAAAGAGCTACATAACTGTGATTTAAAATGCTCTTTTAAGCCATCTACTCCAACATAAATACCGATTTGAAATTTATTTCCCCTCAATTCTCTAGCAATCGCCCACCATTCTTTGCTATCATTGACCTGGAATAAACGTGACATATTAGATTTGATAAACATTGTTCACAATTTTCGAAAGGTCATTGGGATAGTAGTTTTTTAGCGTTTGTTTGATGTTGCTGTGTTTGATTGATCAAAAGATAAAAATAAAAGCCTAATGTGCATACCATGATAAACTGAAATTTATGAATCTCCCTGTAACTCCCAAACGGTTGAGATTGCCCTCCCTCCTGCTATACAATTTTTTGTTTTGCATTGGTGTGAGCTATCATAAACTCGTATTGACCTCTAGAAATGTTACACTTATTAATTTAAATCTAACTTTATGTGGTAAAATCTAAACACGAATTGTACTTATGAAACTATGTTACAAAATTGTAATCCTCTGCACTACACAGATAAGAGTTCATTCACTTTGGGGCAGATAATGTCATAACTACAATGCACAAACCGCAGAAACCAACCCCACGGCGAAATGATCACGGGCACCAAGGCAGCTCAGAAAAACGTCCCTCAACAATGCCCCACAAATTGATAAAGGCCTAACTGCCTTACAGCTCAGCACATACGGCGAAATAGTGCGTAAAGTAAACAAACCAGCTATATGTCGGTTAGGTCGAGTTGCTTCTGCTGAAAAATACTCTATACGCGATAAGATTGCCAGTGATGTGCCTTTGACGAGAAACGTACCGTGAATACGCGTAAGGAGTGTAAGGTGTCGGTGAAAACTGCGGTGTCACCAGGGAAAGCCAGGTAGAATTGCTGTGGTTTGGCTATCGCAATACGCTTAGTTTTCCTCTGTGTACATCAGGAGGAAAAACTCTCCAACGATAAAAGAAGTGCCGGGATGTTGTGGAGTGGAAGGTACAGTATCAGGCAGGGACAGTTTAATACTTGTTTCGCAAGGGAACCTGGTGAAGTCGCTGTTGATCGTGTAAATCGAAACGAAGTGTAGTGCGTGAGTGCTGTGCAAATTGTATTGTCGGGATGGCAAGAAAGTTCCAAGAACCTGCAACGCGAGGGAAAACTCGGTTGGATTGTTGTATATCAGAAGCACAATTCGCTGGGTTGTCTTTTGTGTAATGCGGGAAAACTCCTTGGATCTTAAAAAATCGCACAGGTGAAAGTGTCAAACGCACTGTAAAAGTTCGGAGACTGGGTGAAGAGAACTCTCCTGTATCGTAGGGAAAAACTGGGTAGGGCTGTATTGCAAAAGAATTACCTGTTCGTTCAGCTTTTCTGTGGGAGGTCAAGAGACACCTTTAATCTGTTGAGGCCGCCCAAGATTACTTTATCAAGGCCTGTGCAATTATTTTTGATTAAGCCGAGTACGTTTTTTCCTTCCTCGTTGCAGGTTACAGGCTAGATGAGAAGCCCAAAAATTCCGAGTGGAAGCAAATAAAACCTGGGAAATGCTGGTAGTTTTCTTTTTAATTTTACAACAGTCTGTACACAACTATAAAAGACGGACAAAAATACAATTTTTACGCTTTAAAGTAACACGAATTGAGCTAAAAGAACTACAAAACTTTTTTGGTTGCTTTTTTTGGCGCTCCTTCTCTTCTGTAGCGGTCACTTCTTCTGTGTAAAAAAAAATTCTTGCTGTATCTTTTCACCCAGCGGTTGTTGGTTATGTCCCGCAAGTAGCGTTCCTCTTCTTCTCCTTTTCCAATTACTCTGTTGTTTCTTTCGTTGTTTTTTAGGTTGCGTTCCGGCCTTTTGGTGTGGTGAGTATTCGCCTGGCGCAGAATTCGAAACGAGGCAATAGGGATTTCGTAACACTATATTTCTTTAAATTACCTTTACGCAACCGCTGCAGTTCCCACGAGTCATTTGCGGACGATGAGACTCTTACACGTGGCGATGTATCAAATTTGCCCTGTTTTTAACTGTTATCTGTTAACTCTTCTCATAGATGCGGACGCGATGTGCTTAAACCATTTAAAATAAAATTACAAATTGTTATATGTTCTACAAAACTTTATCAGTTCAAGAACTTATTTGAAATCACTTATTGGAACACTTAACCCATTTTAAAAAGGAATCACAAAAACACTTGTTAAGTTCAAAATTATTTTAATTATATTTTTACACTCACTTTGATTTCTTAAACTCACTAATCCTTGCTATTGCACATCATATCTATTCCAGCCAACAATATACTTTGGGAGATCACACTCAGATTTAAAAAGGTCATCTTCCCTTCTATACCTATAAAAACATTAAGGTACATTATTTATATCTGTACATATATATATATATATATATAGGTCCACACCGTTATGTGTCATTTTCACCACTTGGCAATTTAGTAAAAATCTACACTGCAATTTTGTTCAAATTATTACACTGAAAAATTATTAAAACCTTACACAGTAAAAAATCTGGCCGTGTCGTGTTAAAAATGAGCGCAGTACAAGAATTTCGTGTTAAAATCAACACGTTAAGGCAGTAAATATTTCACTTTCTCAAAAATCATGATTTGGTTAAAATTTTACCGTGTAAACTTTTCTTAAAATACACTGAAATGTGTGAATGACTATAAAGTTTTCCAACATGCACAAAGCAGTGTAAAATCTACACCATTTTGAGTAAGCAAAGATTTTTCACCGATATAAGTCAAATATATAACAATTACCGTGTGTTTAAAACACGAAAAAGTGTATAGTGGGCAACGCGTTGCATCTTGTCTGATTTTCTTGTCATTTACGTACCACTTCCTGACTCGAGCAGATGCATTGTCTTTATAGTGTATTTAATTGTTATTGTGTAAATATTGTTTTTATACTATAATATATTTAAAAAAAAGTGAAATATGAGTGGTATCCCATTTAAATTAAAAAAAGGTGAAAATATAAATAACTGTTCAGTACAATATAATAGAATTTAATACGTGTAAATATAAAGAGCCATACGAAATGTTTCCACGTTCATATGGAAACCTTGTAGTTCCAAAGCATATATTTTTGTAAAATTATATATATATTTATGTATATTTGTTGTTGGTTGTTGCAATTACATAAAATGCTTTTGTAATAAAATGTATTATCTCTGTAACTAGATTTGTTTTTTTATAAGAACGTAACTTTCCTTAGACATCTACTTTCTTGGAATTGCATTAAGTAGCCGTAGCCAATCCTTCAGCATCTTAACTAAAATCATCCTAAATCATCCTACTACATACTATTACAACAAATCGTGTTAAATTTTCCGGTAGAGGACAGCCGTCAACCGGAAAATTTGACACGATTTGTTGTAATATTTTACACATGTGGACGGAAATTATCACGCTATGGTGTAAATATTTATCTATAAATACACTGAAAGGTGTTCACAATCACACAGCTGATATTCAAAATCAATCAGGTAGGTGTTGATTTTACACTTACAATAGTGTAAGAACTACACGCAGTAAGGTATAAAATTCACCTTTTGTAGTTTTCAAATTACACATATCGGAGTATAACTTACACGGCAACAACTACTACTGATGAAAATTTTGGTATAAAAAAGGGTCAGTCAGCAAGAATACCTATCAAAGTTGAAAAACAAATCAATAAGTGCGGGTGGTTTTAAGCAAAAGTAAGTAAAATATGGCAGAATTTAGGTTTAAGGAATAAGCGGATATTATTTACATTTATGGTGTAGTAGACGGAAACGAGAGAGCGGCTGTATTGGAATACCAAAGGAGATTCCCTTACCGGCGAGCACCCCAAGGAGGGGTATTTACACGGACTTTCCGAAGGTTAAGAGAAACAGAAAGTGTAACTTCACACGACAGGGAGACAGGACCCGAAACTTCGGGAACTTCTGCAGACGTCGAGCAGCAAATAATCACCATCGTGAGGCAGGACCCTGAGACGAGCACGCAAAGCTATTAGGAGTGTCGCCATCTAAGGTTTGGAGGGTTATTCATCGAGAGTGATTACGTTCATATTACCATCACCCAGTTCAAGGACTACTAGAAGGAGATTCCGAGAGAACACTGGAATTTAGCATTTGGCTTCTGGAACGCGTCATTGACGACAGGGCTTTTCTGGAACGAATTCTGTGGATGGATCAATCTCAATTCACCAAGGATGTTATTACGTTATGCTATGTTGTTCCAGCAGAGATTCAGTGTAAATTTTTGGGATGGTATCATCGGCAAATATTTGGTAGGACCATTCATTTTGCCGCCAGTGCTTAATAGTGAAATTTATGCGGACCTTTTGGACAATACACTGCCAGATCTAATAGAGGCAAACCCTATGGATAATCTTAGGGGAAGTTTTCATTAACACGATGGTGTACCAGCGTATACGGCTAACATTGTGAAGAAAATACTAAGTGAAAAATTTCCTAACCGCTGGATTGAAGGAGGTGCACCGATTCCTTGGCCTGCTAGATATCCAGACCTTACCTCATTGGACTTTTTCTTGTGTGAAACAATGAAGGATGAAGTTTATTCAAGCCCTGTTCGCACTTGGGATGATTTAGTTAGCAGAATTGGGAATGCAGCGATGAAAATACGGGAGACGCTGGCTGGAATACGGCTTAAACAGGATTTCTACGTATAAATTTCTAAATACTCTTCCTACATGGATATGTTGCACCTTCCTCTTTGTAAAGGTAATAAGACGGGAAGGCAATCTAATAAAAATAAAAAAGAGGTATACTAATTTCATAAATTTCGGAGACAATTTGGGAAAATGCTGAAATTATGGTTATTTCAAAACATTTATTACAATTTTGGCCGTGACTGTACCTGCAGCGGTAGTAGTGAGATCAACATTGTTGACATTTTTGGACAGGTCATTAGGACAGTAGTTTTTTAGCGTTTGTTTGATGTCGATATGTTGGGTAGAACAAAAGATAAAAATAAAAGAGTAATTTGCAGACCATGAAAAACTAAAATGTATGAGTCACCCTGTAACTCACAAACGGCTGAGATTACCCCCCCCCCCTGCCATACAATTTTTTGTTTGCCTAGATGAGATCTATCACCCCACTCATTTTGGCACGTCAGATCTGAAACACCCTGTATTTAGTCCATCTTCCATCATAGACGTTATAGTGGCAGAACTCAGAGATTTTTTGTTATCAATTATAACACTTGAAATTGAATCCACCGTGGGTGTTTTGTGAAACATCGTTACTAATATAATGAAACCACACAAATCTTTTTACTAAAGTTTCAATCTTTATTAGTTTTTACTCTAATACGCGTATTTCGGCAGATTATGCCATCTTCGGAGAGTTTACAATTGGAAACTCTCCGAAGATGGCATAATCTGCCGAAATACGCGTATTAGAGTAAAAACTAATAAAGATTGAAACTTTAGTAAAAAGATTTGTGTGGTTTCATTATATTATCAATTATAACGTTTTCAGGTATATAGAAAAAGAATAAGATGTCTCGAAAAGGGCGCTTTATATCCTCTTTCATTACACAGGTCTACAAATACTGGGGTCATGTCAGTTGTTGGAAAGCTGAGGGTCATTTTCGAAGCAATTTGCTGCGTAGAATCCGAATCCGGGGTCAGAAATGGCCCATCACTTCAGGATTTTGAGATATTTGAGGTTAGGTACCCGAAAAACGGCGTTTTTTTCCTAATTTTGAGGTTATGTGCAGGGTGCATACAATTTTTGTGGTCTATCTCTCCAGTTACATCATTTAGTACCACTCTTATCCTTTAATTTAAGAGTTCAAGAGATCAATTACGATTTTTTTCGCAAAGTTATGGCTATTCGAAGTAACGAACTATATCCCCTCGACGTTATTAATGCAAATGCTTAATGCAAAAATGCTAATGACGTCGAAGGGATATGTTGATCACCTTTAAAACATTTAGTAAAGGTATCCAAAGCACTGTCACGATAAGCCTGAGTCATGTTCGTTAAGGAGTCGTGGCTCATTTCCATGCTACTAAATTTATTAAGTATTAATTACAGATGTCGATAAACCTTTTGGTAGAATTCAGAAATTGTCTGACTCCATTGTACCAAAGTCGTCATCACTTACTCTCGAGTACCGAGATCCCTTTTATCTGCATAGAGCAGAGTGAGGCACTTTGAGATCTACTCCCAATTTGGGGGAGAGTTGTAGGATTCCAGAGCTACGTCTGCTGACCTGTGATCTTATTTCGGATCACATTTAGGATTCCGTAATATTTCGTGGTTCCTTTTAAATGTTTGTAAATTGTGAGAATTCTCTCTACGTTTTTTTTTCCAAGAGGAGAATTCTTCAGGTTGATCTGGTTTATTTATTATATACATCAATGATGTATCTTTACTCTTGAAATATTCAAATATTCTTTGTTATGCTGACGACGCCAAAATTTTCCGTGTTGTGTCCTCTATTCGAGACTGTGAACTTTTAAATTCTGACTTAGACGCTTTCTACAACTGGTGTTCTGATAACTATATTCCCCTCAATATTAGTAAGTGTACGTCTATGTCTTTTACTCGTAGAAAGAATCCTCTCGACTTCAACTACACCATGCATGGCTTTGTTCTGGAAAAAACTAATAGGACCAAGGACAGGGGTGTCTGGTTGAACAGTCGTTTTACGATCACATTGATGAGATAGTTGTTAAGGCTAATTCTACATTGGGTTTTATAAAAAAATGGGCAAAGGAATTTGACGACCCTTATATCACCAGGCTTTTCTACTGCACCTTTGTTAGGCCTATTCTGGAGTATGCTAGTTGTGTTTGGTCACCATTTTATCGTGACTCAATTGACCGGGTAGAGGCAGACCAGCGCCGTTTTGTTCGCTTTGCACTTCGTGGGCTTCCGTGGAGCGACCCTCTTATCCTGCCGCCGTACTCAGATAGGCTTAAGCTCATAAAACTAGACTCTCTTGAATTCAGACGTAACATCTCTAGAATTGTTTTCGCTTTTGAATATCTTCAAGGTAATGTTGACTCTCCAGTCTTGTTGTCTTCTTTTAATATATCGATCCCGAGTCGTTCCTTGAGAAATCGAGATTTTCTTAAAATTCCACATCATCGTACAAATTACGGTTTTCACGAGCCTGTCACGTCAATGTCTCGGTTTTTTAATTCGCATTTTAACAACATTGATTTTAATCTGTCGAAAATTTCTGTGAAGGCCAAACTTTCCTAACTACTCTGTTATTATTTTGTAATTATTATGCATTATTAATTATTTTTCTAGTTAACTATTTTTCTATTTTTCTAGTTATTGTTTTAAATTAATTATTTTCTAGTTATTTATATTAATTATTGGTTATTGTAATTTTTTTGATTCTTATTTTATTTTATAACTATTTATATTTACATGTTAAGTAATCAGCCCTTTGATGAATCTCAAATAAATAAATAAATAAGACTTTTTACAACGTCGGGAATTTTATCCATTTCAGATATATTCTGCTCGTTTCCAGCATCGATTCGCTGGTCGAGATCGTTATTAACGTCCACACTCGGATTAAGGAGGAACTGAAAGATAGTTCTGCTTTCTTTTCTAAGAGCATCTATTATTAACCCGCTCACCATCTGTGCTAACTGAGTCTCATCAGTAGTAGCTGTGGCAGATGCGTTTCTAGTTTCGTTAGGATTGGGGCTGGTGGATGCTACGTTTAAGGTTGGGTTCTCAAAATGTTATTATTTGCATTTTATATTAAATAATCACTTATGAGTTCTTTAAAATAATTAACTTCTGCAAAAATTTCTTTGAAAATTTCTTTTCCTTTTTAATTATTCAAAATTTCCATTATATAATTCAAAATGTCCATTGAATAATTCACTTTGCAACTAATGGTACTTTCGTTAATTCAGCTAATTATCTTAAAATTGTTTTTTCCCCTTATTCATTTTTTATTGATTCAGAATATTTGCAGTAAATAATTCACTTTGCAAATTATCAAACTTTAACTCCTTTTTTTCTTATTTAAAAAGGTTTATTCCATAAATTTAAAAAATCTTTGATCTAAAAACCAAATTCAATTTTTATATCATTTCTTATTCCATTAAAATAACTTCTAATTAAATTAAATTTAGTTTGTTTCGAATTTTTACATTGAAATTTTTTCCTTATTTTTAAAAAATATGTGTAAAGTTAATGACAATGAAGATTTTATAAAATTTATTTTCAATAAGTAATTAATTAACTAAACTCCTGCCATCGACTTTATTCTAATAAATCATCTCACTATTCTCAATAATTGGTGCCTTTTTCTTTAAACTTCACTTTTTCAAATCATAACTTTATTCACTTTATTTCGAATTAAAAATGGCGCAATCAATCAAAAACAAAAAATTTTCTTTACATTTGAATTTCACTCTCTAGTAATAATTTCACAAGGTTACTGGAGAATGGACGGACGAGTTGAAGCCTTCTGGGATACGGTGATCGTCATCTGGATATTCTCAAGTGTTAGTTACACCTCCAAGTGGTAGCAACCGGGCAATCCATCCTAGAATGTAGCCAAGTAACTAATGCGGGAGAAGATAACCTCTTGAAAAAACCCCCTTACTCCAAGGGAGTCTGCAGTGTCGTCGTCCCCTCTGCAGGACCCAGGGGTAATTGGGTCGCGAATGGTGTTTTCCTCGGGCGCTTCTGTGGTAGTGGAGGTGGATTGTAAGGGAGACCCCAACAGGTTGGCTATACCCACGGTACCCACAACATAACAGTAGCAGCTTTGGGAGAATTACTGTGGCGGCAATGGAGGCTGGCTCGCTCCCACCGGCTGAAACTGCTGTGGCAGTCCTGGCAGAGGGTCCCATATGCACAATAATAACTAGCACTTCCTCAGGTGCGGCGGTGGAGAGACGGGAGACTCTAACGAGTTGGCTATCTCCGCGATACGCACACCAGTAGAAGATGCAGATCTGCCTTCCAAAGGGATAGCTGCGGTTAATCCGGAGGGGGTTCCTTGTCCTCGCACAGGACTAAAGCGTTACTGCCTGGAACCCTTCAATGCTGTAGGCAGAGAAGGGATGAAGGTTGTAATTAACGCATGGACCAAGAAGGTTGTCCTAATTTCCTATTTACTTCAGGCTTGGTTGTCCTGATGTAGGGAAAATTAATGACACTTAATCAAAACACCGGTCCCTGGCTCGGGCGCCAGTTAATAATTATAATATTTTATAAATAATTTAAAAAAAATAAAATACATATATATAAACAAGAACTTATTAATTTAAATCCAACTTTATTCGGTAAAATCTAAACACGAACTATACTTATGAAGCTCGACAAAGGATAATATTGCTCCAGTTTTCGCTTATTATTGGCCAATATATATCGGGGACCGGAAACCACCCATTTTGCCGCGGCGCCTAGAACATCGCCATTCTGTATAATTATTTCTTATAATGAAATTGAAAACTTCTTCTTTTAAATGCAAAAAGAATTAAATGTGTAAATAATAATAGTACGTCAAAACAAAATCATGAAAAGTTATCTTTTCGTTGCTTAGAAGCTATGTATGCCTATAAGGCTGGTTCAACCTGTATTCTAAATGAATGATTGGGCTTGGTTAGTCAAGAGACATTTGTTGTAGATATTATTCTTAATCCTATGCCTATAATCTTAGTTGCTGTAAAATCAAAATTATAAAACTTAGTTTATATTAAGTTTATCCATATTCTTAACATGGCCTTAGCCCTGTCTATCTTAACCAACTACTAACTTATTGTAACTCTTGAAATCTTTTTTCTATAATATAAATAAGATAAAAAAAAGATGACGGCGGCTTTTTTTTTGTAAATTTTTATTAATTGTCATATTTAAATATATAAAGATCTGTCAAAATGCCTAACTGAATTTAATAAGCCAATGTACTTATTCTTATACAAAATTAGTTTTTTTCCTTCTGCAGCTGAATGAAGGTGTTTTCAACTTAACCTTCAAAACAAATTACTCACATGATGTTATTTGTTTACAATCTCAATTAAGCTGTAGTGTTTTGATTATTATTATGGCCACCAAATATGCCTGCACAAGATGGGATCAAAATAGCCAATGCTCACTAGTATCTATCCTCCCGTATACATATAAGCAGAATAATGCCTGAAAATATAGTTTCTATGAATCGAATATAATCTATACACTAAAGCTCAATCAGCATTGCATTGGTTTACTTGCTTTACATATTTTGGATGAGATTTTAATACCCACAAAGTATACCGTGAAATTAGTACTTCATTCATAAACAGTCAGTGAATCTACAAACTTTATACCGTACTTCAACTTATTTGAACTCAATAGGTTCGAAACATGCAAAGAATGCTTAACAACGTGCGTACGATATTGCACCGATTTGAAATTTTGATTGCTACAATTTTCATTGGAATTTCAACAGACACTTAAACTCAGCCAATTGTATTGTTGGATGTGGAATGCACCCTTTCCTGTCAACAATTAAATCGTATTCAAATGTTAATTCAATTACGCTATGCTTCCCTAAATAAAAGCTAATTACA
This sequence comes from Leptarthrus brevirostris, assembly GCA_964036015.1. Taxonomy (NCBI): domain Eukaryota; kingdom Metazoa; phylum Arthropoda; class Insecta; order Diptera; family Asilidae; genus Leptarthrus; species Leptarthrus brevirostris. The sequence goes on from OZ038371.1 coordinate 110,583,655, forward strand.
AAATGTTCACAGTACGAAACACATGAACGAAGAGAATCATTTTCATTTAGATTCGTGTCCTGGCATGGCTTCGAATGTCGTCTAATTCTTTTCAATTAAAATTTGACTTTAATATTTATTTTTATCTACTTTGTATTTTCTTCAGAAACAGAGGCATTATTAATTTTTTATTATTAATTGAAGTTTTTAAAATATTAAAAAAAAAACTAATCCATATGTAAAAGATGCAACATTCAATTTACCAGTTTGTTAATGATGTCGATATAAATTTTATCGTAGCATTAAATGTTTTCAGCCTACAGTTCTAATTGAGAATATAGCCATTTATGAATTACAATAGCCTTTTTATTGAAATAATGTGCTAACGATTACAAAATCGTATTTTAATGTGATGATAATTGGTAATTATAAAAACTATAAATTATAAGTTTTCATATGTTGAGAAAGAGTTTTCCGTAAAATAAAAGATGAAAAGAGTTAAGTTTAAATTAAATAATAATTCGAAGATAAAAGAGTGATAATTTAAAAATATAAAGAAACTTTATGGAAATATGCACCACTCACAGCTATAAGTCACTACAATTTAACATCAGTTTAGAAAAAGTCTGTTGAAGTTTATTTGCTATAGAAAAGCATAGCAGTTACGTATAGCTTGAAAAAGAACATTCACCATATTGTGAATTAAATTGCCACAAGTAGCCCAAAAACACTAGGCGATCGAAAGAAATGCAGCTTTTTGTGTAATAACACAGGATAATAAAGATTTTAATAAGATTCAAAACTACTAAATTATAAGCGATTTAAAGATAACCTGAAAAAACTTGTTTTTGGTTCACAATGTCTTTTTGAAGGTAATTTTAAAAAATGCTCACGTTAAACACATTGATCGTAGCATATATGTTCATCAATAAACCTAAATTTCTGTATCTTCAAATCGTAATTCAACACCATAAATACTATAATTCAAAAGCATCTGTGATTTTGAAAATCTTTGAAATAGAACCGCTTTAAAGCCCGCTTCTGGAATACATCTGTTTTGAAAATAGTTAATGTGGAATAGATGACTTTTCAAAATAATAAAGGATTAAGTGTTATTTCAATTCATTATTTGATTGGTTTGTTAGAAGTGCTGTTACATCCGACAACTTTTATACCCTTTGACCAACCAGCTCCGTCAAATTTTCAGATTTTTTTCTTCTGGGATCGTTTCTTCTACCTTTAGCTAGTTAGCCTTCCCTCGTTTCCTTGGTTTTCTCTTTACTTTTATCGAAGTTGGCTTTTGAGGATGCTTTTGTTGTCGGGACTTCGGAAGGTGCCACTTTATCGTAGCGTTTTCGAATGTCATTTTGTGCTTTCTTAGCAGTCTCTTCTCTTTTTCGGTCAGTGCTACGACAGGGTGGCCACTTTCTGGAAAACAGGGTAAAGTCAGGGAATTTAAGTATTCAGGAAAATTTCAGGAAACTTTCTGAACTGAACTGAAGTCTATTTCTGAGAAATTTAAAGATTAAAAAATTAAAATTTATTCCTTCAAATTAATTTATTTCAGTTTTTACTTCTGGCATATAATAAGTTCTTAGAGTAACCACATGAAAGTGGAGTGAATTCTGAGGAAAATCACGACAACGATACAATTTTATTCAAACCATTATTAGATGGACTATGGTAAAGTGCTTTTGTAAAGTTAGTATTTGTTTCAAGCAGACTGAAAATAAGCAATAAACACGTGAATTCTGCAAAATTTATAGATAAATATATCTATTCTAGATAAGTTTAATAGGTCGTTAGTGTTGGAATTGCTAACGTGTCGGCCTACCAATCTGGAGTTCCCACTTTCGAATCCCACTGACGGCAACCTATGGTTGTTTTCTGTCGAAAACAGCTTACGATGAAAAGGCCATTGGGGGTGTAGAAAAAATTTCAGTGGTTCGGCAACCAATTTAAACTGTATTTCCACTTGCAGCCGTTGTGTTCTCCCGCCCCATGCATCACAAGGTGTTGCCGGAACTAGAGTAAGAGGGAGAGATAAGTTTAATAATTCTATATTAAAAAACTCATCAGATTTTTTCGGAAATCATTAATAATGAAACAATGAACAACGATCCTTTTTCTGTTAATTGCAAATAATGTTAAAATCTTTTCTACTCAACAATATGGGAGAGCAAGCTCTTACGAGCCACATCAATGATAGGAACCATAAGTTAGCAAAGTCAATATCGGCAATCGGTAATGATCCTTTCGTACTTTCAACGGCTACAAGTACAAGACCAGCGTGCATCCACCACTTTCTCCTCCGCAACCACAGTTGGATACAAATGAGCCAAGAGGGCTAGTGTCAATGCTCACAAAAAATAGCGTCACTAAGGCTCACAAAGAATTAGGGGAGAAGCTATAGATCTCTTTTCTTTAATATTTCCGGATTCAAAAATAGCATCTAAAATGTGATTCCAGAGGAACAAAATCACATCAAATACCAATACTGGTTAAATATTTCTTCACCAAGCAAGTGTTTTTACTTTTCCCTCTTGAAATGACTTCCACCAAGAGTTTATCGAAAGCAAACTTTCTGATAAAGTTTTACTTCCTAGACTTTATGGCAGATTCCGACCTTTTATATTTAGTCTATTTAAACAAAACTTTAGCATCTTCACGGAAGTTTGTAAGGAACTTTGGAATAGAAACAAATTTATAAAATTATTTTTCTATTTTTGAGTACCAAGAAAATAATGCGACGCCGAAAGTCTTTAATTTTGGCTTTAAAATATTGCTTGACAGGTGACTCCACATGTAATTAAATTGATTAGCACCTGATTTTTGGGATATAAGGTGATTAAAAGTAGTTAATTTCGACTTTGCGTAACTTTCTACCTTGTTTTACTGGGTAAATAAAGTACCCGCGAAAATATCCAGGGTAAGTCCGCGACAACGTTAAGTTACGTCGTTTACGCAAATTTCAGTTTAATTAAACGTTCTACAGGTGATATTTTAATTAAGGTAAGCACTCAGAGTCATGTATTAACTTACATTGCTTGAAACTCTTCTAATTTAATTATTTTTAGCAATTTTCGATCACGAGTGTCGGCTATATTTACTTGGAAAGAACAGTAAAAAGGTAATTAGTTTGTCACAATTTTCTGAATACATTCTTTCTCCTATTTAAATTTAGCAACCTACTAATAAATTCATCCTCCGAGATGTTTTCTTCGGCTTTGGGAACTGCAATAGATTATTTAGTGCTCCTCGTAGTACTGCTAGGTATATGCCGCCTTTTCCTAGATCATGGAATCGTCTTCTGTTATTTCGGTAAAGTTGACGTAATTTCCGTGTATTTCCGTGTACACAGAAATTACACGGCAATTTGATGGTGGTAAATATGTAGACACTGCCTTTTTAAAATAATAAAAACAACATACTAAGTTGGAATCAGCAATATTAGAACTCTCGTAGTAGAAAGCAATGGAAATGGGCTGGTAGAAGCTTTCTATAACCTTACTTAGATTCTCACTATCGCATTCCTTTTACTTAATTAATTTATAAATGGTTGCAAAGCAAAAGGGCATAATTACCGTTTCACTTATTAACTTCCCACATATAGGGAAGTTATTGTAATGGGCCCGATTTTCAAAATTTTTAGTTTTAAAATTTTTTTTTCATTTCAAAGTCACCATAGTGTTTTACGCATGTTTTTGAACACATGTATGGGTGTGTGCGTGTGTACGTGTGTGTACGTACGTACGTACGTTCCGACCCACTTTTTTCGACAACGATATCTCGCGAACAAAAAATTATAACGACTTCGCTATGGTGCCATTCGAAGCGTATTATTATCAATAAGAGCCGAAAGAAATTTAATCAATTTGTTTAAACAAAAAAACTGAAAAGAAGTTGATTTTAGACTTTCTTGAAAAGGATTTCTTCGATATAATTTGTTCTAATGACGACCGGGACATCAAAAAGTCGGATAATAACAATTTATTATGAACATAAATTGTTTATAATGATGAAAAATTGTTTATAACAATATATAATTGTTTATTACAATAATAAATTTATAATCATAAAAAATGGTTTTACCTGGTTGAAAATTGATTATGAAAATTGGAAATTGAATACAAAATTAAAGATTGTTCATAGCAATTGATAATTATTATAAACAATGAAAAATCTTACAAACAATTGAAATTTTTTTTACCGCAAAAAATTTCTTTTATGAATAAACTTTGTTTATATCAATTAAAAATGGTCTATAACAATTAAGAATTGTTTATATCAATTAAAAATTGTTTATAACAATTCAAAATTATTAATAACAAATGAATTCCAAACAGAGTGCATTTATTTGGTTTTCATTAAAAAATAGTGCTATAACGGAATAATTTTTTAAAAATTTTTTTGCATCTAATTACAGCGAAATTATCATAATAAATTAAATTCATTAATTAATTTATTTATTAATTTCAAATATCAATTTTTTAAGTATATCTGAATGACATAAAAGTGGGTGAAAGTTTTTTTTTAAAAAGGATTCATCTGATCTAATTGGTTCTGATACAACTCGATACTTAAAAAAAAAACATATTTTTTTGTAATATTAAAAAAAATGGTAAAAAAACCATAAATAGTTGATATTAATTATGAATAAAACGATAAATCGAATAGTATGAATTTTATTGAGTTGCCACTTACTCGTTTGTACTATAATCATGAAATTTACCGCCATTAACAATTAAATATTGCTAATAATAATTGAATAATTGAATATTGTTAATAACAATCGAAAATTGTTATTAACTGGGAAGTTGTTCGTGTGGACCTCAAGGGTCGCACTAATGTTTCGACACCCAGAATCTGGACCCACCCCACTAGTTAATTGAATTAGTAATTAATTCTCAGAATTCAAATGCAGTTTAGTCCCTAACGACCTTTTTCTCTTTCCATACTTTAAGAAATGGCTAAATGGAAATAGATTTATCCCAATGCTGAAGTTATTAATAAAAAATTTCTTTTATACTCTTTTTCATCTTTCGTATTCTCCATCTTAGCTTTTCTCAGGTACTCAAGTTTACAATGATAAATTTCAAGTGAATCAAACCAAATTTTGTGATTTACTTGAGTGAAGTCAAACGTACTGAGTATACATAACAAATTGAATTTTTAGTAAGATATAGGGGAAAGGAAACTCGATTAACCGGAATGCTCAGGTCCCGGTTGTTCCCGGATATTTGATTTTCCCGGTTAATCGAATGTTAAAAAATCTTTTTAAAAGTCAGCAGATATGTAGATCATATTATGTATAAATAAACTTTATTCACATTTTTTACCGAAATAAAATAGTTCAATTACTTAAATACAGAATAACAGAAATATAATATTAATGCAATAAAAACAGTCTTCAAAAATTAACTTATATGTATATTTAAGGTTTATTCACTTTATTTAACAACACAAAATAGTTCACCAATCCTAACTTTTCCAACTCGTACCTCTGTCATGAGTTTCCAAACATAAGACACAGCAGATTTCTTTGGATTTTTGATGGACGCTATTTTTTTTTTGCATTTTGCGGACTTGAAAAGGGGATGTTTCCGTAAAATATTTGACCAAGTTACCATACGGAACTTTAAAAAAATTCATATAACAAATGGATATGTACTCGTATATACCTTGTATTTGCTTCAATAGCCTAATTTTGTTGGCAGTTGCTCATTTGAGTTTTCAGTCGGAGTTTTGTTGTTAGTATTTTTGGCGTTTTCTGTCTCAGACTTTTGGATCAAATAATAAACATCGTCCTCGTCGTTTGGATTTGTGCAGCGTTTCTCTCTATTTTATTCTATGGACTATTTTGAGGCAACCGATTGTTTTCACATTCAAGCGGCTCGCTGGAAAAGAGTAAGATTTGTAATATTTACATGAATTGATCAAAACTGCATTTAGTACGATTTTGTGTATTATACTTACAAATAAATACCATCTGTACTTCTATAGATAATATCAATTGTTGAAATATCTCCAGAAAAAGGCATCGTGGAAGATTTAACGAGGTTCATTGCATATTTATTATCAGTAACACAATTTATGAATGTCCGAAAATCCGTATCATTAATTTCGTATGCTTGATCACCAGGAATTTAGAAATATACTGTTTATTTCTTTGGAGACGCAAACGCCGATTCTAAAATGTAGAAAGTACGAAATTGAATACTTGCACTCACAAAAATTACGCTTTGACAACATTTTTCCGGGACAGAATACTTAGATAGAATATTGATATTTACATGACGTTTAAATGCATTATTTCATATAAATCTTATTGTAAAATTGTAAAATGTCAAACATAAATCGAAATTTGGCTAAATCGTCGATTTCCGTCCCCTTCGAATCGACCGAGGAAGAATTGACGGAGCCAAGAATCGGCGATTAATCGCTATTCTCTAGCGTGAAAAATCGTCGATCTACAAAGATCGATCTGAATCGTGAATCTCCAATTTGGACGTACCGTCAAATTTCGAAAATCTTTTCTAAGCAGAACAACATACCTCATCTTTTGGGCCTGACATTTTTAAGCGAGGTGTAATGAGCGCGATTTTATTGGGACTGATTTTGAGGGCCACCTCTGTGTGTGGATGATAACGTAGGCATTGCAAAGATATTAATAAATGCATTAATATCTTTAAAATTAAAATTAGCCCTTTTATCAATTAACTCATCAACATCAGACATTACTATTTACATACATAACTCATCAACAGCTGCACTGACTATGGGAGCTATTGTACAATGATGGAAATATGAATTGTTGTCAACTTACTTTCTAGTTCTCCATACAGTCGTTTTAATAAAGCTTAAAGCTTGGTCTTGTAGACTTCCATGGATAGTGTGTTGTACGGGAGGCAATACAAAAGACATTTAGTACAATAATATGGTTTATTCATATGATAATTATAACTAGAATGGAAAAGGGGTGACGTGTGTTCTAAACCGGTCCGACAGCAACTAACTTGATTTCCTCTCTATTCAGGGTCGTCAGACTTTCCACAGACAGTATCGCCAAATGGCCACTAAAAAGTCGCCATAATCGCCAAACAATTACTTTTTTGTAGCCAATGATTATAGCCAAAATGACAAAGTGGAAATCAAGATGGCGAATACGTGTAAATACGGAAGTACACGTAAATACACGTTAGTGCCAATAGTCACTTCCTTTAGCTTATCGCGATAATATAACAATAAATTATTTATTTATTGGGTATGCAATATACTATGTTGCAGTACGAGTAATTTCTTTAATTACACACTTCAAGTTCCGTTGATTTTTAGTAAAGCAATCGTTACCAGAATGTTGCTTAAGCCACTAATAACGACAACTTTTGCTAGGATATTTATATTTTTGAACTCGTTTTTACAAGCTTTCATCCCACTCGATGATACTAAAAACAATTTCATTTGATTCTCATTTCACCGCAATGAAATTTAGACCCAAGCATCAAAATTTAAGTACACTGATGTTATTCTGCCACTAATTTCTATCTTCGTGCCAAATATCAACTCCCTATATCAAATAGTTTCGGAAAAACGCAAAAGAAGACTTCCAATAAAATGTATTTCATTATCTACCTAAAGTTAAAGTGAATTTCAATTGTAGATACTAACGCTTTCATCAGTGAATCCAACGCTCGTTGCACCTTATTATCTTAAGTTCAGTTGTGTTTGAATCGTTCTGCATGCTTAGAATTTTCCTCTGCAACTCTATCTCTGAATTATGTTTCACAATTTTCGGTTGAGGAGCTGGAAGGGCAGCTGCTTCGCCTAACTTAGCCTTTAACTGTAACTTACGCCTTTCTTGTAAATATTTAATAATCCTGTTATATTGTAAAACAGTTAAGGGTACCTCTTCATTTGGGAAAAGCAAATCAACTTTTAAATATAACCTTTTTAGACGCTGTTCTATGTATTCGGCATATTCTCTATAAAACGTAAAAAAAAGTAATGAAACTACAGATTCAAAAGTCCAGTTACGTGTGCGCCTTGCTAACGACAATTATCTCACAATCATTGTAATCAGGAGGGACTTGAGCATGATACTGCTGCTGAAGATGTTGTAAATTATCTTGAGTTGCCTCTATACCCTGTTCCAAAAAGATTGACAGTACACAATAAATTACAAGTTATGATGCCAAATTTCTCAAATTCGCCAAAAACCATGTACAGCCATTCTTTCGATCTTTCGCGGTCGAGAAACCAAGAGGCACTGATTGTGATAAGAACATTTAGCAGCCAGATGATTGTGGACGACCGACAATGATCAGCACTCAGTGGTGGGTGGTGGGTGGTTTTACATGCGAAGTTCTCCGATGCAATACGAATTCGAGTGACTGGAATGGTCGAAAAGAACATTTAGTGTAGCCAGATTATATCTTTTAGCAGTAGGTTTGTACAAATGCTTGAATTTACTTATTGTAAATTGTTTTGAATTATTTATTTTTAAATTTGTATGTATTTTTGGTTGAATGTTGCACAGATGTTAGTGAAAAAAAGCCCTAAAAAATGGTTACGGATTTATTAAGAAACTTACTTATATTTACATGCTTTTGATATGGCAACCCGAGTCCACGAGGAAAAATCAGAAAATGTTCTGAGTGGAAATCGTGGCAACAGCGTGCTGAGGAAGAGGGATGGATGCATAGGAAAATGATGGGAAAATAAAGCAGACAGAATACTCCATAAGAGCGTATGCTGCCAATCTTTTTGGAATAGATGATAGAGTTTCTTTCTTTAGTTGTGGTTTCTTGCCTTTACCTATTCCCACATTCCGGACTGTTATTTTGTACAAATATCAGACTTTTATATTAAACAAAGATCGATTGAGAGCTTGAGCTGTATTATTAGCAATCGCTTCTGTTTCAAATCGTACAAATCCGAAATTTGTTTGCTCCAAAGAGCCAAGAATTGTTCCGTATTTATTACAGATACTTGCGAGTTCTTCTCTGATATATGTTGGTAGGTTTCTCAAAAGTATACGACTTTTTGCTAAAGTAGGATCCCTTACTTTTGATAGGCCGTTTTCCATTATTTTCCTAACCCTTATCAAAAATCACAGAATTAAACTGCGAAAAAGCCGACAATTAACTCATTAGACGTGTCGTAGCTAAATTTTTCAGAAACCCTGTCTCTATTCCAATTTATTTCTAACTTCTGCAACTCTTTTGAACGCATACGCATACAACACAGATAGTTCTCTTGAATTATGACGCTTTAAATTTAATTAGAATGTAAGAACTCCACCGAAATACTTATAATCTTCAATATTCACTAGGTGATGTTCTCTTAAACTTAATTGTTCACTCCTTGCGTTTCTGAACCAAGACAGCTGTGTCAAACATATAAAGCCCAGAATATATTTTGATGTTAAGGTTGTATTTTCTTTAGTATTTCTTAAAACTCGATAAGCAAAACTAAGAAAATAAGCAATTTACAAGCTCATATTTATACACGTAATGTGAGTACTTTAAACTTTCTGTTTTCCACATACATTTGAAAACTTAATTACAAGTATCCAAGGTAAACTATTTAAAGTCATCAAGCTGTGACAAATAAGCAGTTTTGAGGTTGCAATAGAGGGAATGAGAGGCAGATAACCGTCTGTCGGCTCGTTTTAATACTTCTGGTGTGGATCTCCAAAAATGTTTCACTTAAAAAGAATATTTTTCTTTTCTTTTTATCTGAACTTTCTAAGAAAAACATCCTTAAACTTTCTTAAATCATCCAGCTTTCTATTATTTTTCTTACCTTTCCTTTTATCGCCGTTGATCTGATTGGCAAGTTAAGAGTAGTCGCAATAAAAATTTTGGTAACAGCCTTAAAACAATAACATAAATTTTTATGCCTGCCGAACTAACTTCATACTTTAGGTAAAATTCTGATGAATCAGAACAGAAAAAATAAAACCTTTTATCTTGAGCAAATCTGACAGAAAATTTATCTGATTCCCGAAATTCTGACTCCAATGTGCCTATTACTTAAATTGAATTTCTCCGTCATATCTTTCGTTTATCCAAAATTTACGCTTACCGTGCAAATCTTACGAAAGTTTACCTTGATGCAAAGACACAATGAAAATACGTACTGTCAGAGTTTATATTACACGCAAGTTGTAGGCGCCACCCAAGATTTATAAATTGGGGAGATGTGGATAGTAAAAAAGATATATGATATATCTATTAGGCACAAAGGCGCCAGTACTTACAAAGTACGTTTCACGTTAAAAACACAAACCTTTCTAGCTTTTTAATTGAAATGTTTATGCAAAACTTCAAAATTACCATGGATTGATTTGTTTTATTTAATTTGACCAATATATGAACTTGATTTATCGATCAAATAACAGTAACTAAATGTTAGCAAGTTAAATTAAATAGGATTGGAGAGTTATTATTATTCCGTGCATTTAATTCATTTATAATGTTTAAGAACTAAAATAGAAAGAATCTTTGTGCATAGTCTTAAAATAATAAGACACGGAAATGTTCGAAAGCAGCTGTCACTACCCACAGAACTTTGTAATGCGGGAACCGATTTGGATGTTTCTTTTTAATTAAATGATATTATTTGGTTTCACAGCTGTTTAACTAAATAACAAACAGACCTTGTAAACCATTTTGTCACCGATTAAATTAAAATTTTCACAGATGTGTGGTTTCGATAATAATACAATACTATTGTAGCGTTGAGCTGATCAGGTAATTGCGATGAAAAGGGGAACTCCCCCTCATTTTGAAATTTTAGAAAGAAAATTGAAAAATTAAATATCAAAAATACAAATCCATATTTTGCCACTTTTTTGTTTGTTGTGAGTGTTTCGTAGCTAAATCAGCACAAAAGTACACTTATGTAAGCAGCTCGATGTCTGCCCGCCTGTCTGTCACGGCTGATTTTTTCAATGATTTGACATAGAAAGTTGAAATCTATCGCAAAGATATGGATTATTGGCTCAATCAAAGCTTTATAGCTCGAATGCAAAGTTTTGAATTGAAAAATGTATACTACGTTGTTTTCTTTTGTTTTTTTACACACTTTATCTTAAACCTGCTGAAAAATTGCTTTCATCAATGTAGATTAAACAAAAATTATCAAGGATATTTAGGGATGAAAATCAAAAGGAAAAAAATAGCTTTTTAAAAAAAACGTTGAACCGACTTCACAAAAAGCGCTAAAAAGTATAAAATAATTTTTAATTTTATATCCATTACGACATTTTGAATTCGGTGCAAATCAAACAAACCAAACAGCTGAAACGTTCAGGTAGTATTAGGTATTATTTTCAATTGTGGTACTGTAGTTGTTTTATTTGTTTAATTTGCACCGACTTCAAAATGTCATAATAGATATAAAATTAAAAATTATTTTATGTTTTTTAGCGTTTTTTGTGAAGTCGGTTCAATTTTTTTTTTAAATCTATTTTATTTTTCACTTTTTAGTGTCTTCTACTCTATACAACGAAGAAAGAACCATCCAAATCGGTCCACGCGTTAAAAAGTTAGGTTTAACCCCCTACCCCACCTCCATTTCACTAAACATATCAATGAAGGAACATATACCAAACAGAAAAGGAATCAACCAAATCGGTCCACGCGTTATAAAGTTAGGTTCCACCTCCCTCCCCCCCCCCCCCCCCACCTCAACCCCACCAAAATTTTTTTCTCGTGATATCAACCAGGGAGCATACTCTACCCAACAGAAAAAAAGTTATCCAAATCCGTCCACGCGTTACAAAGTTAGACTACCCCTTCCCCCCACCCACACCTTTCACCATAGGACCAAATTATTCTCCTATTAGCTATAGAACAGAAAAAGAACCATCGAAATCGGGCCAAGCGTTGCAAGTGTAGGTTTCACCCCCCCCCCCCCCCCCCCCACCATCAGCAAATTTTTATCTTGTGCTATCAACCAGGGAACATACTCTCCCCAAGAGAAAAAGAATTATCCAAATCGGTTCACGCATTATGAAGTTCGACCCAACCCCAGCATCGCACATTGGGTTATATAAATTAATTAAGAAACTAAGTAAAGAATACATTGTAGTAAGAAACAATATTAAAAAATTCAATCTGGAAATATATTGCCAAAAAAATCAAATAATAAATAAAGAAAAACAATTATTACATATTTTAAATGAAAAACAAAACTTGAATTCTTATCTAATTTACCTACTTATTTTAGATTATCTTAAAAAAATATTATACTTTATCTACATATATGAAAATCTAAAACTGTATGAATTTCTGTTAAACGGAGATTAATAATTATGTTATTATATTGTTTGGAAATTATATGGATATCTGAAATCAATAAAGCAAATTTGATTTTGATTTTAAAGTTTTACCGAGTTCTCGACATATAATTTGAGCGCGGTCTTTTAGAAAGTCGGTGTTTTTCTATTCGGTCAACAGCGTTTTCGATATTATCTGAATCGGCGAGTAAAAAAAATCTAAATTTTTCAAATAAAAATTTTACTTTTTCGACACTTCGCCCCCATCCCTAGGCTATCAAGTGAAAGCTTATAGAAGCCTGAATACAGAAATATATGCAGGGTGGTAGATGTCACCTATGTAAACAAAAAATGTTATGGCAGGGAGGGGGCCAAGTTAACAGTTTATTTATTTAAGCTTAATACAAGCTATTGCATAAAAAATAAAAAAAAATAAAAAAAATTTAATACAAACTATAACTTAATACTAATTCTACAGAATATAATAAATGAATAATTAAGAATAAATAAATAAAAAGTATAAGCTACAATATGAGCTATATATATTGATAACTGGCAGAAGGCGAAAGGAAGAAGAATTAAAGTAGGCGATCAGGATCAAGGTGGGCGGGGTCAAGATATAAGGCTTTGTGGAGTGATGATTTACTCAGATGGAAGTCAAAAGAGGAAAGGTCGTTGACTTTTCGTAACATCCTGGTAATTGGCTCGCTTTGACCGTAGTTTGTGCGATGGCGATCGAGTCGGAAAAGGGGAGTGGACCTAAGGTTACGGGGATTGGTATAGATGGGTAAAGATTGCAGGATTGAGGGGCAGTCTATGGCACCAGTTAATAATTGATAAATGAAGAGAATGTCGGAAACATCACGACGTATGCTTAGAGGTTGTAAGTCGATCAGTTTCAGACGGTTTTCATAGGGAGGAAGGTTGAATCTGTCAACCCACGGAAGATCACGTAGAGCAAAGCGAATAAACCTACGCTGGACAGATTCAATCCTATTAATGTGAGTTGTTTGTGTAGGGGACCATACCTGGCTGGCATATTCAAGGAGAGGTCTAACGAAGGAGACGTAGAGAGATTTGGAAACATAAGGATTGGAGAACTCACTAGACCAGCGCTTCACAAACCCTAGCGCGGAGTTAGCTCTGTTAATTATGCTGTCAATGTGGGAACGGAAATTGAGTTCACTATCACAGATTATTCCTAAGTCACACAAAGAGGTAACGATAGGGACTGGTACGTCGGTTAACATATAGACTCTCGGGGTGGCGGTAAGACGCTTGCGGGAATAAGAGACGGACTGGCATTTGGAGACATTGAGCTCTAGAAAGTTTTTCATGCACCATGTGATGAATGAATCGAGGTCCTTTTGGAGAAGAAGAGAGTCGGTAGTGGAGGAGATATGTTTGATTATTTTCATGTCATCGGCATAAATGGACAACTCTGAGTGTTTGATGACACATTCAACATCATTTATTGTGAGGATAAAAAGCAATGGACCTAGGTGGCTGCCCTGAGGGACGCCGGAACGAGCGACAACAGGGTTAGAAATGGATGAACTGAAAAGAATAATGTACTGACGGTTGTTGAGATAGGATCGGATCCAGGAGATGAATCTTGGGGGGAAGCCTAGGCGATCAAGTTTCAACAAGATAACGTTATGGGAGATCTTGTCGAAGGCTTTACTAAAATCGGTGGCGATAACATCAACATCTTTACCGTTTTCCAGGGCACATAGGGTTTTAGAGACGAAGTCAGTAAGGTTGGTGGTTGTAGATCTACCTTTGAGGAAGCCATGCTGGGAGAGTGAGAAGATAGACTTACAGTGGAAGAACATGGAATCATAGACCAATTTTTCGAATAGTTTAGGTATGGATGATAATTTAGCAATGGGTCTGTAGTTGGACACATCGTTCTTGCAACCTTTTTTGAAGATGGGAATAATATACGAATTTTTCCATAATTGAGGGAAAACCCCTTGAGTGACCGAGAGACGAAAAAGCAAAGTAAGATGGCCGGAATGCCAGGACCTGGGTGAAAGTCGTCCTCAAGCCTATTAATACTGGCGACGATTAGTTCAGGATCAGGGTCAAAAGATGAAAACGACGTTTGAGTGTATTTGTCCATGAATGCAAAATAGTTAAGGTCGGGTTGTAGAGAATTATTTCATTAGTTTATTTATATCTTTTGATCCACTCAACTCAGCGACATCAAACAAACGCTTAAAAAAAACTACTATCACAAGGACCTTTGCACAATTGTCGACAATGTTGATATAAGTCCAACCATTGCAAATTTCTTCCAAAATTGATGTAATTAATAAACCTGTCTTTTAATTTTATTAAATTACCCATCTTATTACCTTTCCCAAAAGGCACAACATGCCTAGGTGGAATATTATAAAAGTCTGCAGTTTAAAGAAATTAAACACATACAATTCCTACAATGTTTTCTATCGAATTCGAAATTTTTTATGTAATATTACCTTCACAGTGTTGGCAGTATACGCTGGAGCTCCATCGCGTTTGTAAAACACTGACCGAAGATTATCAAGAGAGGCGTTTTCTAGCTGATCTGGCAGTGTATTCTCTAAAAACTCCGCACAAATTTGGCTATTAAGAGATTGCGGCAACATGAATGATCTTTGTAAAGGGGTTCCGATCATTGACACAGAGTTTTGGCTGGTCACCCCTGTCCTATGCGAAATAGTATTCGACCAGTTTGTGATGCCATCTCCGTTGAACTGCGATTCAGCCACTCACAGAATTCGGTCTAGATACGCCCTGTCCTTCATGTCACTTTCCAGAGGCAAAATGCAAAATTTTAATCTTCTCTTGGAATCTCCTTCTAGCCTCTCCTTGGGCTGGGATATGATTATTTGGACGTAACTTAACCCACTCCTAATCGTCTTATGACTCATCTTGTGCACCCACCTGACAGGGGTGATTATTTGTTGCTCGACGTCCGCAGAATTTTGCAGCGTTTCACATCACAATTTCATATTGTTTGAAGTTATACTTCCGGATTCTCCTAACCTTCGCAAATACCCCTCTTTGGGAAGCACGTCGATTAGACCTCCTTTAATATTCCAGTAGAATCGCTCTATCGTTTCCATCTACTACACAATATACACAATAAATGTATTCCTCAAAAGTAAATTCTGCCAATTTTTAATTATATTAGCTCAAGAGCACTCTTGTCGATTTGTTTTTCAACTATGATCGATATTCTTGCGCTTTTTTAGCAAATTTTTATCAGGTATTAGTAACAGAACGCTTGGATCCCTGGGTATGAACACTGGCTAACACAAGCTAATGACGACATAATTAAAATTAGTTACCTGTGAACCTTTGAAAAAACTGGGTCGAGTTTACAGGGTGAGATTTTTTAACCAACTTCCCAAAAAGAACAAGGTTCTAAGTTCAACATGTATTTTTTTTAAATTTTTTTTTTATGTATGACCGGGCATAATTTCGTAACGCGTGAATCGATTTTGATGATTCTTGATTTGTTAGGTAGAGTATATTCCCCGATTGCTACCATGTCAAAAAAAAATTGGTGGGGTGGGGATGAAACTTAACTTCGTAATGCGTGGACCGATTTAGATTAGTGATGGCCAAACTTACACTACTAAATGTAAGGAATGCGTAAAAGCTGTAGAAGCATTTCGTACTGTTTGCTTAATTTAGAAACTTAAAATGTTTTCAAAAGGTTGTATATCTTAACAATTATATATCTATAATTGCTTAGAAAACTACTTGAATATGACGATTTTTTAAACAAATAAAAAACGCAAAAACAGGAAACCGAATACAGCCAAATAAGTGCATACACGAATTTAAAAGCTCAAAAGCTCACTTGCCCGAGGGCACTGGTTTGGACATCACTGCTTTAGATAGTTCTTTTTTTGTTGTATAGAGAATGATCTTCCATTGGATGATTCTTTTTGCTGGTAATGAAAAAATATGTATGTTCCTAAAGTGGGGCGGGTGCTGAATTAATTAGCGATTAACCCAAAATTATAAATATAGTTAAGTCGTTTATTTTTTTAACCCACTTTCCAAAAACAAGATTCTAAGTTCTACATGTATTTTAAAATTTTTTTTTTATGTCAAACCTAACTTGGTAATGCGTGGACCGATTTAGATGATTCTTCTGTTGTCTATAGAGTATGATTCCCCATTGCTTATAATGAAAAAAATATGTTCCTAGAGTGTGGTGAGAAGAAGGAGGTGTAGTCTAACTTCGTAACACGTGGACAGAATTTTAAAGGGTGAGGTTGTAGTAGGGGAGACGTTAGATGTTAACTTGGTAACGCGTAGACCGATTTGGATGATTCGTTTTATGTTATATAGAGTATAATCCTAATTGATAATATGAGGATAAATTTTGCACTAGGGTGGTGATGGGGGAAGGGATACGGTAACTTCCTAACGTATTGATTTGGATGATTCTTCTTGTGATGTGTGGAATATGTTGTTCCACTGGCACCACGACAAAAATTTTCGGGTTGAAGTGGTGTGCGGAAGGGGCTTTACCGAATTTCTAAGTGCACATACCTATTGGGATGATTTTTTTTTGTATACAATATGATCCCCCTTGCTACTATATGTGGAACAATGTTGATGCAGGGTTCGGGTAGGGAGAGGAGTATCACTGAAGTGGAGAGATGCTGGACAAATAAAATTCCAATTAATTCCTTGAATACTGAGATTGTCAGCAACCTTATGAATACCATCCCGATATGCAGCTTGAAGATCTAAATGTTTAAACAAAGTCTACGGCATGAAATGAAGCGTTTTAGGTAAGCCAAGAAAGATTCTGCAGTGAGATTACTTACTATTTCTATATGAATTGCCTTAGTACAAAGATAACTATATATCCTTTATAGGTGCGATACCCTTTAGTCCTAGAGATGTTGAGATTAAATGGTCCGAGATGGGGTAGTTGAAGCAGATGGTAAGGTTCCCTTGAGTTGACTCTGAGTTTTAGACGAACTTTTGAAACATAATATTTTTGCCTTTTTGTTCTTTTGTTTTGAGGGAATTGAAATTACCCGCAGCGGCCGAGAGGGAGACTTATTAAAAAGCTGAATTTGTAATGCCTCTATAGATTCTTAGACGACAACGGTAGTAAATAGTCGATCGGATGCCCGACAATTGCTTAAGCAAATCCAGCAAACCAAAACAAAATTTGAAGAGAGACTGTTTACGTATGGGAGAAGAAGGTGCATGTATCCAAGTAAACAACTGTTCCGGCAAAAGGTAAACACCAGTTGTTTTCCATTCGTTTTGGAAACGACGATCAACAGTACTAGAAGTATTTAAACGGCGGGTAAACAAAACAAAAACTAGCAGGACTATCACTGGGTAGCAACACGGAATATAATCGAATAGATGCTCCCGTGGTCACGCACTTGTCACATGGGATCCAAGTGGAGTTTTATCGATGAGAATCAACTAGTTCAGTTTTGTGTAGTATCGAATTTGTGTGGTAACTAGTTCAGTTTTGTGAAACTTTTGTTAGTTCCGTTAAAATGGTTGTCTAAATCCGTGGGTGATGTTTATCTTGAGGACGTGCAGAAGACTTGTGTACGATTACAGTGAAAGAAAACGTGTTTTGAGGATCGATAAGTGTGTTAAGGGAAATGCCGACTGGGCATTTGTCTCCCGATGGACCACGTTGATGACGTCACGACTGCTCCTGTCACCAAATACTTTGTTTGTGCTCTTTTTTTTTATTACCCCGGACGTGGGCTCGTCTTTTCACTGAATGCTGACCTTTGCTGTGAGATACCGGGTAGGGCGGGTGTTTAATTAGCGATCTGCTCACCTGGTGTCTTATCGCGCGTCAGCGGATCTCAACCTAACCACAAACTGTTCTGGTGCTCGTTTCGGGAAGTTTATTTTAGGCGATAGTTTGGTGTTAAATGCAAATTAGAGGGTACTCACCGCAGATACTCTAAGATTTCGGCTTCCTAGTCCGCGAGGTAAGCGCAGGTGTCCGCCGCTCTTGCTGTCGACGTCTTTCCGTTTTTGTTTTTGTTATGAAAGTCTTTTTATTGACAACGAACGTGGTTAAAAATAAAAACAAACTTTTACTATAGTTCAATTTATTCACTACTCTTAACACGCTTCTCAAAAAATGCTAATCTATCTAGAATGGCTGCTATCACTTCTTCTTACGGGGGCCAGACTGCTTCCGGCCGGGTTGTGTTGTCTTCTTTTTTGAAGTCTGCTGATCCCTTTCTAAGGTTTTGCTTTTAGAAGCGAACTCTGGACTTGACATGTTACATCTGGCGAGGATGGTGGCGTTCGACGTGGGACGGACATCTGGTTTGGATACCGGCTTTGGTAAGGATCAAGGCCCCGACACAGGTAAGTTTCTTTAAGGTGATGATTTGCTTATTTTATAATTCCCTTTTTATTTTGTTTTTTATGTAACAATATATTTGCGGATAGGTAAGGTGATCCAAACTGCTTTCCTCAGAAGTGAGAGAGTTAGAGTTGGCCACCATACAAGCATAACTTGTGAGTATAATCATATATACATATAATAAACAGAGGAGTCAAATGACTACCGTTGTTCAAAATTACGGAATCTTTTTCACTGTATGGAAGCATGCTGCTCTTAGGGAAGGGCTTGTTTTTGGATAGGTAATTAAATTCCTCAGGGAGGGATATATTCTATTCATCTGTTATCCAATAAAACTTCCCTTGAGTGGGCACTGAGTCTAGAATGGAAAACATGGCATGAATCTCTTGTCATTTTCTCAGAAATTTGTTACACAGTGGCCCGGTAAGGAAAGAGTAGAAAATCTCGTAAATAAATTTTAAATTTCTAAAGTTCTTTGTGCAGGGTCAAGGCCTATCATTTCGGCTTCGAATGATGATATTTCTCAACTTGCTAAGTCTTCTGGATTGTCTGCTTATGGTGCATCCCTCCAGATTATAGTTGGCACTGAGGTAGTAAAAATTGTAGAGAGCCGATTACTGACTGAGTTTTAGTACAGTAAATATAGCAGATACCCTCCGAAAAATGACCTACCGGAATTTGACTTGATAAATCGATAGGGGGGCATAAAAAAAGCTTAATGCTAGATTTCCGAATTGACCCCCCCCCCTGTTTTTGAGAAAATCCAAGAAAACTTTGGATGCGTTTTTCTCGGAATCTATGGGTTTTAGAGAAAAGTTTACTGAACAAAAATGTTCAGGACATTGTTAACTACATTTTTTGTCATTGAAGCCAAGTCGTACGACTTAAATTACAAAAGGTAGGTGGCGCTAAAGTATTAAAAAAGTGGTTTTTTGGCATTTTCGTTAAGAATAAATAATTTTTTCATATTAATGTAAATGGGAAAGTTGTTCGTCACAAAAATATCTACATTTTTTATTTAAACAATTTTTTTGTAAAACTTACCGTTCTCGAGCTGGAGCTTGCCAAAGTCGAAAAATTGTACTTTATGTGCCGCGCCGATGCGTGTATTTCATAAAGCTCACATAGCAACTGAAAAATGTGCGCTAGTAGGGGATTAGGCAGATGTTAGAAACCGGTCCTTTGTCCAAACTTTTCGCCTACAGTTCGAGAACGGTAAGTTTTACAAAAAAATTGTTTAAATAAAAAATGTAGATATTTTTGTGACGAACAACTTTCCCATTTACATTAATATGAAAAAATTATTTATTCTTAACGAAAATGCCAAAAAACCACTTTTTTAATACTTTAGCGCCACCTACCTTTTGTAATTTAAGTCGTACGACTTGGCTTCAATGACAAAAAATGTAGTTAACAATGTCCTGAACATTTTTGTTCAATAAACTTTTCTCTAAAACCCATAGATTCCGAGAAAAACGCATCCAAAGTTTTCTTGGATTTTCTCAAAAACAGGGGGGGGGGTCAATTCGGAAATCTAGCATTAAGCTTTTTTTATGCCCCCCTATCGATTTATCAAGTCAAATTCCGGTAGGTCATTTTTCGGAGCAACCCTATTTTTTCGTGCTATATTGACTGTACTATTTTAAAACTTTTCGGGTTACCATGCGAGAACGTTGGTAGAATCTGTCCAAGATATAATAAAACTTTTTTACAAGACGCGACAGTACATCAGGACCAGTTCTAATCTGGGCAGCGTAATCGACTTGAGCGGTGCTACTTTCGTCTTAGCACTGATGAGATGAACGTCAATTCTGCTGCCAGTCTCCGTTTTAAGGTATAAAAACGCCTTGTATGTTCTCTCCAAAGCATCACAGAACCCATGAATCTGCACCGTACTAATAGGCTCTGTGTTTAAGAATCTAGGAACGAAAATAATATTCAAACGAACTAAGAGGTACAGGAACTCTGACCACGGTTTGTTATACTCTGGAGGTATTCATTCATCTCAACCTAAACTTCGTTGCCATAAACACTGCATCAAAATTTTTACAGTTTTTGTAAGGTGAACGAAAACCCAAAAGATCATAAATCCTAGGAATTTCTGATAAAATTATGCGTTTTGTGTAGGGAGGTTTCCTCTGTTTTAAGGAGTATTAGCATCATTTTTGCAAGAAACAGGCTCACTTTAAAAATTGTTTTCTCGAAATCTTTATTTTTTATATAGAAATGAATTACGCCATGTTAAAACTAAATAATTCATCTAAAAAAAAAATTATTGTTTGTTTTTTATTTTTGTCATGGCTCCTGTACAGGTAAAACGGGATTTTAAAGTTAAAATACGGTGTATTTTTATTTAAATACCCATATCTGGCGCCCAATTAAACATAAAGTGCAAAAAATCTATAAAATTTTAGATTAAAATCTCCCGCCAAAACTCGAGGTTTTATTCAAAGTGCAATATTAGTGGTTCAATGCCTAAAAAAACAGTTTCGAAGAGAATGTTCTAAACTATAAGCCGATTGGACTTATAGTTTTTCCTAAATCACTTACACCAACTTTTAAAACGTTATTTCGAGAAAAACGCTTTGAAAGTTCATCAAGGTGGTATGCTTAAAAGTTATATAAAAAATTTTGTAAGTCGAATTTCGCAAAACCCTTTTACGAATATATTCTAGACATATTAAACTATCAAACAATATAAAAATTAAAAAATCGATTCTTTTATTTCTCATCATGTAAAGTGGTAAGAGAAACAATCGGTTGAAGCAATCCCAAAATTTTCACCGCATTATAGTGATCCAATATTACGGAGGAACAAGATAAGCGTTCGGACTCGGGAATGTTAGTAAAGAGCTCCTCACAATTTGCAGCCCATTTCCTTAATTCGAATTTTCCGCGTTTTAGAACACATACACAATTTACCGTTTAGCTTCCTTAGCTTGCACTACAGAGTTACCTTCTTATAATACGTGGTAAACGTACAAATCATTCATAAGGATATTTGCTCATATTGGGAATTCTTGATCTTCATCTTGGGCTTATTGATCTAAATTACGTATTGCTAATAAAATACAGGGTGTTTCAGATCTGACGTTCCAAAACGAGTGGGGTGATAGATCTCACCTAGGCAAACAAAAAATTGTATGGCAGGTAGTGTGGAGAGAATTTAAACCATTTGGGTGTTACAGGGTGATTCATAACTTTAAGCTTTTCATGGTACGCACATTACTCATTTATTTTTGATCTACACAACACAGCGACATCAAACAAAATCTACAAAATGGTTTGTGATTACCTAAGATTCAACATTTTTCCAAATTTTCCCCGTACTTCATGTAATTAGTATACCTCTTTTTTATTTTTATTAGATTGCCCATTTTTTTAACCTTTACAAAAAGGTGCAACATGGCAAGGTAGACAAAGGATTAGAAAAACCGCATCCTTAGAAATCCCTAACTACCTAATTATTTTATTGCACTTTAGGTAGGAAATTCACACCATTGTGTCCTGGCATTCTGTTATTCGTACCTGATGGAAATTTTTCTATAAAAAATAGTCAGTCAGCAAGAATACCTATCATAGTTGAAAAGCAAATCAATAATTACGGGTGTTTTTAAGCAAAACTTATTAAAAAATGGTAAAATTTATATTTGAGGAATACGCGGATATTATTTACATTTATGGTGTAGTTGACGGAAACGAGAGAGCGACTGTAATGGAGTATCAAAGGAGATTCCCTAATCGGCGAGCACCCCAAAAAGGGGTATTTACACAGACTTTCCGAAAATTAAGAGAAACCGGAAGTGTAACTTCACACGACAGGGAGACACGACCCGAAACTTCGGGAACTTCTGCCGACGTCGAGCAGCAAATAATCACCATCGTGAGACAAGACCCTGAGATGAGCATGAGACGACTCGCAAAACGATTGGGAATGTCGTCATCTAAAATTTGGAGGGTTATTCATTGAGAGAGATTACGTCCATATCACCATCACCCAGTCCAAAGAATACTAGAAGATTCCGAGAGAAGACTGGAATTTAGCACTTGGATTCTGAAACGCGACATTGACGACAGGGCGTTTCTGGACCAAATTCTGTGGACGGATAAATCTCAAGTCAACAGCGATGGTATCACGCACTTCCATAACCTCCACACCTGGTCGAAAACTAACCCATGCAGGACAAAGGTGACCTCCTTCCAGCAGAGATTTAGTGTCAATGTTTGGGCTAGTATCATCGGCAACCATTTGGTAGCACCATTCACTTTGCCGCGAATGCTCAACAGTCAAACTTATGACGACTATTTTTAGAATACACTGCCAGATCTAATAGAGGAAATCCCTGTACATAATCGAATGGACATGTTTGACCAGCACGATAGAACCCCAGCGCATACCAGTAACATGTGAAGGAAATACTAAATGAAAAATTTCATAGCCGCTGGATTGGATGAGGTGCATCGATTCCTTGGTCTGCTAGATCTCCAGACCTTACCGCATTGGACTTTTCCTTATAGGGAACAATGAAGGATAAAGTTTATGCAAGCCCTGTTAAAACTAAGGAAGATTTAGTTAGCAGAATCGGGAATGCAGCGACGAAAATACGGGAGAGGCTGGCTGCAATACGCCTTAAACAGGGCCTTAGAAGGAGATTATTGGCATGCATCCAAAGTGGCGGTGACATTTTGAACACCTTTTGTAATTTACTAAGATTGGATTTTAGAGTAAATATGAGTTTAGTTTCCTTAAATTGCGGATTTTCAAATATTTCCCGATAAGTTTTCTAATTATAAATTTCTACAACAATCCAATACAAATAAGGTATACTAATTACATGAACTTCGGAGAAAATTAGGAAAAATGCTGAGTTTTAGGAAATCGCAAAACATTTCTGTCACTTTTGGAAGTGACTGTATCTGCAATGGTAGGAATTAGATCAACATTGTTAACAATTTTGGAAAGGTCATTGGGTCATAGAAGTTTTTTAGCGTTCGTTTGATGTTGCTGTGTTGGGTAGATCACAATTTAAAAATAAAAGAGTAATGTGCATTCCATGAAAAGCTGCAAGTTGTGAATCACCCTGCAACTCTTAAACGATTACATCCTACAATTTTTCGTTTATCTAGGTGAGATCTATCACCCCACTCATTTTGGCACGTCACATCTAAAACACCCGTAGTTAAAAAAAAAATTGAATCAACTTCACGAAATGCGTTAAAAAGTATTACGTATTACAAAATAAGAACCGGTTTAAAAAAAAAGTTGAACTGGCTTGCTTCACAAAAAGCGCTAAAAACCATTGTGGTTGGTAGTTGTTTTGTTTGTTTAATGTGCACTCCCCTTACCACTCCACCCTAGGACGAAATTTTTTTCATTATTAGGAATGGGGTATTATACCACATACAACCAAAAAGGAAGTATCCAAATCGGTCCACGCATTACGAAGTTAGGTTTCACCCGTGCCCCATCCCCACCGCAACAAAATTTGTTCTGACATGTTACCAATCTGGGAACATACTCTACCCCTCCGCCTCATCCACCCCTGGGATCAAATTTTTTTTATTATTAGCAATGGGGGATGATACTCTCTACAACAATAAAAGAAGTATCTAAATCGGGCCATGCATTACGAAGTTAGGTTTCTTCACCCCACCCCCATCCTACCAAAAATCGAGGAAAATACCAGCCGGGGAACATACTCCACGACCACGTGTTACGTATTACTCTAACTTCTCCTCTACACCCCACCACAGGATAAAATTATTCATTGCTAGGAATGGCGTATCATACTCTAAACCAGTGATGGCTAAACTCACACTACAGGGTGGGAGCATATCGACTGCCGGACCACTACAACGTGTTTCAGGTAGAGCTCCTGGCCACTGAATGGGCGACAATCTGACTTGGCGCAAGTCTACAAATTCCACATCAGGCCTAGACTCAAACATAATTCACACTCTTGGGCATCTGCCGCACTAACCGTACTCTCCGCGGTAAAAAAAAAGTTCGATGAGAGGCTATCAAACTTATTGGCGATTCCGCAATCTCTGAGTGCATTCATCCTCTAAAGCAACGACGAAATATCCATTTTCTTTCACTCCTCTGTGGATATTTCTAAGGCAATTGTTATACCAAAATTGCTAGCCTGATTTCTTGTAGACACCAACTTTCAAGCGAGGCGTACAGCGTCGTTTACTTCTATAAACTTTTAAGCCCTTAATTCCTTTTCTGCCAAGGCTGTGCTTAAGAAAAAAATAATCGAGTTTAATGCTTAAGTACTTCTCAATTCACATTGGAAGAAATGGTAGTGAAACATATTGCAATGGGATACTTAAGGTTACATAAAACACGGAAATTGAAGTTAATGAAATACTTAGTTTTTACAAAAAAAATTTAACCCACTTCACAAAAAGCGCAAAAACCCAAAAAATTATATCTAGTTTTGGCACCCATTTAATAGGACCGTTCATTTTGCCGCAAATGCTTAAAGCCAAATTTATGTGGACTATTTGGGAAATACACAACCAAATCTACTAGAGGACATCGCTCTGGATAATCTTAGGTCGATGCTTTATCAACAAGATGCAACAAGATCCAGTTCATACGGCCAACATTGTGAGGAAATGAATGTAATAAATGAAAAATATTTTTTCATAAATAAATTCAGAAGTACCGGAACAGAGCACAAATACGAGCGGATAGGCTTTTGATTCATTTGAAATATTAGTATGAATGGTATACAATTGCTGGAAAATGCAATGTAGATACTATTTTAAAAGCACCATCCATCATCCAGTACTGGCCACAGCTCAAAAATTTAACAAATTGTACAGTTGTTATTAGCATAATCCGATGTTTCGGAAAGATACAGTCTCGAATTATAAAATTATCGTCATCTTCCTGATACTTCGCATCCAACGTAAAAAAATAAATTATCTCGTTCTACAGGTGTGTTACTAGACTTGGCTTTCACTCTTCTAGTCATCCTACTCATGGCTGACGTTGACGGCAACATTCGTGTAATTTCTGCGCTGCAATTTGACCTGAAACTTGCAATACCTGACACGTCATTTTGTGGACGTTTTTAGAAGCGTCTTCTTTCATATCATGAAGAATATTCAGTATACCACTTTTTAATGCTTTGGGCTCGTGATTATGATGACCTTTTTTTATTGTATGTAATGTTTCGGATAGTTATACACCTGGCGCTACATCTGTACGGCTCCACTAATCTTTGATCACAAGCCCAATAAAAAGTGTTGTTCATATTTTGGGTTTTATTTAAACAAAAGCCTTCAATATAAAGTTTATCCATACCTTACGTCGACTTAAAAATTTCACTGCACTTTTCTCGTTGGGTAGAAGCATCAGCAGACAATTGGCTCATTCTATATAAGAAAACTTAGGTATCACTGGGAGACGGTATACCTAGATAAAATAGGTTTACTTGAAGAACAGTACAACTTGTTTGCTTGCAATGGAGACCGGACACAGTTCCAATAATTTTTCCACAAAACTTTACGTCACACCTTCACTTTATATTATTTAACTATAACTTCGAAATCTACTGAATACCAAACGTGTGACATTAGGCAAATAGTCCTTTTATAAATTGCAGTTACAAAAAGACCGGATACCCAAAATGCAAACGTCATGGCTGAGATTTACGGTACTTTGCTTTTGCGAAGAATAAAGTGCAATTTTGTCTTTTTTGCGAAATGTTCATTTTGCTAAATATCGATTTGATAAATTGCGAATTGTCCCTTTGTTAAAAGTCCATTTTGTTAAATCTCCATTTGCTAAGGGGGTTTTTGCAATGTATGTTTTTGTCAAATATCCATTTGGTCAAATGGCACTAGGCCGAATAGTGGTTTGCTAAATTGCACTTGCAAAAAGACCGGATACCTACTCTTTTACATCGCTTGACTACGAGCAGTACTCCCACAACTACGGCTCCTCAAAATACAACAGAAGACTCTTCTACCGAAAAAGCACTTGCTTATACCTCAAATACAGCATTACGTGTTTTCAGTGCTCACAACGATTCCGATCAGATTATTTTACCTACTGTTATAGTGAAGATTAAGAACAAGAACAATTTAGGATATATGGTACACGTTAGGGTCGTTCTAGGTACTGCGTCCACACTTAATTTTATTACGGACAATTTGGGTGGAACCTAACTTTGTAACGCGTGGTGCGATTTCGATGTTTCTTTTTCTGTTGTATAGAGTGTGATCCCTTCATTGCTAATAGAAGATTCATTTAGTCCTAGGGTGAGGGGTGGGGATGGAGGAAGGGAGTAGTCTAACTTCGTAACGCGTGGACCGATTCGGATAATTCTTTTTCTGTTGGGTAGAGTATGCTCCCTGGTTGATACCACGAGAAAAAAAATTGGTGGGGTGGGGGGAGGGGAGAGTGGAACCTAACTTTGTAACGCGTGGACCGATTTAGATGGTTCTTTTTCTGTTGTATAGAGTTTGATCCCGCATTGCTAGTAGGAAAATAATTTGGTCCTATGGTGGTGATGGGGGAGGGGGAGGAGTAGTAACTTCGTAACGCGTGGACCGATTTCGATGATTCCTTTTCTGTTCGGTAGAGTATGTTCCTTTATTGCTACCATGAGAAAACAAATTTTAGTCAAATGGAGGTAGGGTAGGATGTTACACCTAACTTTTTAACGAACGCGTGGACCGATTTGCATGGTTCTTACTCCGTTGTATAGAGTAGAAGACACTAAAAAGTGAAAAATAAAATAGTTTTTAAAAACAAAGTTGAACCGACTTCACAAAGAGTGCTAAAAAGCATAAAATAATTTTTAATTTTATATCTATTACGACATTTTGAAGTCGGTGCAGCTTAGCGCTTTTTGTGAAGTCGGTTCAACTTTTTTTAAAAACTATTTTATTCAGATAACTACACCTATCCAACGGCATCTTGATAACTACAGGCCGTAAGGTAGAGCCAGTTTTGCAACGTGACGTCAAACTATGAGGGAAAACAAGAAAAAGTTGAAATTCTGTCACCCGAAGTTTTGTTTAATTGTAAGAAGTGTGATTAAGTTTTTAAATCGTTCTAACTAAGAACTAATAGTGAATCGTAGAAAGAGTAATTTGCGGTAAAAGTTTTGTGACATTCAAATGGCGAAGTGGTTATATATTTTTTAGTTAAAGTGAAAATTTCGGCTCGCCTCGGACTTTAAAATAATATTGTGTGAGTTTCAGGCATAATTTAAGTGAAATAACTAGTGTGTGATAAAATTAACTTGTAAGATAATGTTGTGAGATAGTTTCATTTAGATTTAATTAATTATGCGTAAGTTATTGCCTTTCAAAATATATTCACAATACCCAAAAGAAATTTCAAATGGAGGGAAGTAATGACGTCCGCTCTTCAACCTAGCGAATGTAAACAACTCTCAATTGCTTTTAAAAGTGAATGAAATTACGTTTAACTTTATTATAAGTAATAATATAATATAATATATAATATAATTATAAGTAATAGTATTATTTGAAGAGTTGGCCCAGATTTTTCTCTAATTGCTGGCATTATACAAAAAATTGTACGATAAATATTAAGTGATCTGATTTAAAAATTTATTTGGGAGAATATGTGAAAATAGTGGTTTGCAATTGTTATAGTTTGTTGGTAAATGGGGATACATATATTAATAAATTATGCAATTGAAAAGTTGGATAAGATTTTTTCTAAGCTGTCACTTGAACAGCTGATAACAACTTTTCGTTTGGTCGTATAGATGGCGATGGATCACCGCCATCTTGATTTCCATTTTGTGTTACGTCATTGTTTCTACCTTACGGCCTGTAGTTATCAAGATGGCGTTGGTCGTATACATGGCGTTGGTTGTCTTCCCATATAAATTGACGTCATTGTTTCTACCTTACGGCCTGTAGTTATCAAGATGACGTTGACCGATCCCTCAATTTGCGCGAAGTATTCGTTCAACGTGGATTTGTTTTACGCGAAAGAAAATCGTGTAAATAGAGTCTGTAAGTAGAAAAGAAAAAATATTGGGAATAAAAGCTAGTATAAGTTTTAAAAATACATATTTATTTGAAGCTTAACAAAAAAATCATTTTAAGTATGGCATTTCAGAAAGCAAAAAAAAAATCCACGTAAATTGTGTTATACTTTCCCGCGTAAAAAGCAGACTCGCGTAAAAATAGTGCCGCATAAATTAAGAGACGGGTGTAGTCGTACTTGCATCATGCGGATGTTTATATGTCAGCTTCGTGATTCCAGTAGTGATGAGCAACAATATCTGATATAATCCTTGCAATCCAAACATGCACCTGATATAGTGATTCAACGCTGAACGCAAAGAAGTCAACGGCAGTGACTACAGTATCGAAAAAAATGTGTGTGTGGCTGTGTTGGGGGGGGGGGTCCTATCTCCGCCATTCTCCAAGCTATAGGAGTTAGAATTTTTTTTACAGTAAACGCACATTGTATCGCATATTTTCAACAGTTTAATGTTATAGATGTATATAGAGGTACCTTATCGCTGATATGCTTAATTAGGTTTTTAAAGTTAACATCGCGCCACGATTTTGGGGAAAGGAATGCAAGGAAATTCGAGCGATTTGTGTGTCACGTTTTCGTGATAATTAGTTGCCGTGTAGGCAATAATTGGTTGCTTGAGTGGAACAATTAATGAAAAGAATAAAAAACCTTTCCTATGATTTTGGTACACAAAACCCCTAAAATTTGCGCAACACTTTGACCTCCGTATGAGTCGAAAGTGTATGAACGCATCCAGTTTCTCAAAGCTTTCACACGCTCTTCGAAAAACACCTCTAGATGGTGACCTTCTTTCTGGGAATCGCCGGTAATATTTACGGTCTACTTCGATGGAATTTCCGTTGCTAAATCCGTAGCAGAAAGTTATATCCGCGTATTCTTCAATTGCAAATTGCACTATTTTCAACTATTAATTGCAAGCTCTTAAAACGACTTCTCATTTTGAAATATTAAGTGCTATTAAAAATGGCCCTGCGTTTGCAACCATACGATTTTCATTCCTAATCATTTCTTTCTATGGAAATGTTTACAAAAGAATTATTTTATGACCAACAGTCAACATTTTACTACCACACATCGACTACTCCACTTATATCAGTGTTATTACCAAAAAACAATTTAGAAACAGGTAGATTTTTTTCTTAGCAGGGCAGGTATAAGCTGTACGTTTGGGCATATAACTAGATAAAGGTAAAACATTTTTGCTTGTTTAAAATAAAAAATTAAAGGGTAAATTTTCTCCGTTGGGAATGCAAAATTTTAGTTTGAAAATCTATTTCTTTTAAATCCATTAGCCTTTTACACCATTATTTTAACTGTCAGCTGAGATATTAATAGCGTCTAACTAAAACTAGAAAATATGCGTCTATCTAAAAAAACCCGTATAGCTTAGATTCACCTATATACTCTTTTGTGCTGTCGTGCGGTAACGCTCTGTAAATTTGTTCACTCTACAGAAATATTATAAACTGATCTGCAATTATAACCCGTATGTTCGTACATTCCCGGAATTGAGGAAAAAAGATGCTCTTATATACATAAATTTAACACGAAGTGGTTTTTTGATTTGTGATGTTGTTGAATTAGATTTGTTTTCTTCGGAAATTAAATTTATATTTTCCAAGGAAAACATTTAATTGAAAACTAAAAATAAATGTAAATTAAAGTGGATACAATATGGTCTAAATATTTTTATTTCTCATTAGAAAGACAATTTTGATTTGTTTTTTTTTTTTGATGTTTCCGAATTATTCAACTTGTAGTAAACATTGGTTTCCATTGAAAATCCTAAATTAACGGTTTCATAGTTCCGTTTTCTTCACATTTGTTTTACTTTTGTGTGGTGGGAGTCCAGTTTTAGGGAAGTTTTAATTCAAAGCTAATTTCATTTATTTTTTAAATGAGAACTTCATAGCAATATTTTTGTTATAACGATGTAGCCAAAGTCCGGAAGGGATCAGGTTAAGGCAAATGAATGAACATGTTTGTCTTGTTTTTGCGTTGCTGCGAGCTAGACAAAAGCCCAGAGACTGAGTCGATTTCTTTTAATTTTTATTTTAATAAAATAGTTTTTAAAAAAAAAGTTAAACCGACTTCACAAAAAGCGCTAAAAAGCATAAAATAATTTTTAATTTTATATCTATTACGACATTTTGAAGTCGGTGCAAATCAAACAACTTCAACAAAAATATTTAATCGTCATTTCTTATGATCCCGTAAGCTGAAACGTTCAGGTAGTATTATGTATTATTTTCAATTGTGGTTCTGTAGTTGTTTTATTTGTTTAATTTGCACCGACTTCAAAATGTCGTAATAGATATAAAATTAAAAATTATTTTATGCTTTTTAGCGCTTTTTGTGAAGTCGGTTCAACTTTTTTTTTAAAAACTATTTTATTTTTCAGTTTTTAGTGTCTCCGACTCTATACAACGAAGAAAGTACCATCCAAATCGGTCCACGCGTTAAAAGTTAGTTTTAACCCCCTACCCCACCCCCATTCCACTAAACTTTTTTTCTCATGGCATCAATCAAGAAACATACTCTACCGAACAGAAAAGGAATCATCGAAATCGGTCCACGCGTTACGAAGTTACTACCCCTCCCCCTCCCCCACCTTCACCATAGGACCAAATTATTCTCCTATTAGCAATGGGGGATCACACTCTATACAACAGCAAAAGAACCATCCAAATCGGTCCACGTGTTACAAAGTTAGGTTCCATCCTCCCCCTCCCCCACCCCAGCAACATTTGTTTTCTCGTAGAATCTAGGATCATATTCTACTCAATAGAAAAAGAATTATCCAAATCGGTCCACGCGTTACGAAGTTAGACTACCCCTCCCCCCCACCCACACCTTTCACCATAGGACCAAATTATTTTCCTATTAGCAATGGGGGATCATACTCTATACAACAGAAAAAGAACCATCGAAATCGGACCACGCGTTACAAAGTTAGGTTCCACCCCCACCCCCACCCCACTCCGCCCCAAAATTTTTTTCTCCTGTATCAACTACGGAACATACTCTATCGAACAAAAAAAGAATTATCCAAATCGGTCCACGAGTTACAAAGTTAGACTACCCCTCCCCCCTCCCCCGACCCTAGGCCAAATTTTTTTTCTCCTATTAGCAATGGGGGATCATACTCTGTACAACAAAAAAAGAACCATCCAAATCGGACCACGCGTTACAAAGTTGGGTTTCACTCCCACCCCCCCACCCCCTCCCTTCCAAAAATTTTTTTTACATGGTACCAATCGGGGAACATACTCGATCCAACAAAAAAAGAATCATCAAAATCGGTCGACGCGTTACGAAGTTATGCCCGGTCAGATATAAAAAAAAAATAAATAAATAAATAAAAAATAAAAAAATAAAATACGCGTCGAACTTAGAACCTCTTTGTTTTTGGGAAGTCGGTTAAAAACTCAGGGAGACCGAGACTTCAACTTTGGAAGCATGGCGTAGTGATCATGCCATTTATCCATCGATTCAACTCTTTATATTAATGTTAATGCTATCTGTTAGCCAAAATGCAAGCTATAGACTTGGTTTATCGCTGCAATAAAAAATATACCCTTTAACATGTTAATGAATTGAAGAAGAAACATTTTGAATTTGGTTTACCATTGCACAAAATCCCTCAAATATACGTATTGCATTGAACTAAATAATATAGTCGTCTATTTGTATCTTTCAGGTTTCATTAAGATATATTAAAGTCGATTGTATTGCATGGAGAGATAATGCAATGGGCATTCTTTCTCTATTTCTGACTTCCCCCCTAATGCACCCCCGGTCTCCGATCAAGTATCTCTCCCCAAAAGCTTTTCAGTCTATTACCAGAACGTAAGAAGACTTCGCACCCAACCCAACCCAAACCCAAAACATCCAATATTTTCCTTAACTCCCACAAATTCCTGCATGCTATCTTTGCCTTAACTAAAACCAATTGTATTTTTATTTTTTGTTTTACATATTATGTTATAGCTTGTATTAAGCTTAAATTAATTAATTAATTCTTTTTCACATGAGTAATTTCTTAAATACTTTGCTTTTTTCTTTAACTATTTCTATAGTTTTAGAATCAAATAATTTTTCGAATTTACTTCTATTTATTATAAACTGAAATTCAATTGTGGGACGAATGGAATGTGCAATAACTATACAAGTTTAGTAGTGTTTTTAAGCGATCGGTACGTTACGGTGGAGGTGAGTTGTGGGTCGGTGGGCTTATAGGTTGTCTTGGGGGCACCTGAATTATTGTCCTTATCACCTGAGTGGTCGCTCTGTCCAGAGTGGAAGCGCTTTGTAATATTTTTAGCAAGCAGTGGTCGGGACCACCTTAATGCGAGGAGGATCCGAAGTAAGGTTGATATAATGCAGGAGATGTTTGGTCAGACGGATGTGCTTACTATTTTTGTTTGTGAGACTTGGTTGAATGCTAACGTTAATTCGTGCTTAGTCGCATTAAGTGGGTTTAGTGTCTTTCGGTGCGAAAGAGTTGGACGCAACGGAGGCGGAGTTGCCATCTACATTAGAGATACCTTTAGGGCTAAACAAATTGGTCGCTCTAAACCGGGTGACGCGCTTGAGTTCATCTGTGTTGAGTGCAATACTTACATACGGTCACAAATGTGTTTTGATTTGCGCATATTGCCAACCGAGTTCTTTTGATTTGGATGGAAGCATCTTTTTATACAAAATCCTTCACAATTAGATTTATTTCTAGTAGTTAACATAGACTCAGTGAAGTTTACAAACCAAATTGATCCACCCAGTAACTTTTGCCATTATTTCATCTATATGACTTATGATTTACCTGTTAATCCGCACTCCTTCTTCTCCTATACTTATCGTGACTTTAAAAATATTGATCATGAAGCATTATTTAACGAATGTCTAATAATACCTAGGGAACATATATGCAACTTTCGTACAATACATGAGAAGGTGGTATACCTTACTCAATATTTCAATTACTTGTTTAACAAATACGTCTCTCCTCGAGTATGTACAATCCGATCCCAAAGTTGTCCCTGGTTCACTGACGCAGTCCGAATGATGATTACAGAGAGAGATCTCCTTTATCGGCGATACAGGTTTACACGGACCGATTCTGACTGCAGGCGCTATAAAATTATGTGCAATAAGGTAAGCTCGTCGGTTCGTTCCGCTAAGCGAGTCTACTTTGAGAGCAAATTAGACACTAATCTCCCACCAAATCAGTTATGGAGAAACCTGCATAAGCTGGGAGTATATGGTAAAGATAGATCTCCATATGATATAGACCCAGATGAGCTTAACAGTTTCTTTATTTCTGCTCAGGATAATACTGATTGCTCTTCATTACAGTAGCCAGCTGAAATTAAATTTGTTGATCCTGATGGTTTTTCGTTCAGGTGTCTTGATGCGGATGAAGTAGTTTCTGGAGTCATGGCCATGAAATCGCACGCTGTGGGATCCAACGAAATCTCGGCCAAATTTTTAAAAATTATTTGGCCTTATATTCTGCACATCTTGCTGCATGTTTATCGTTGCATCCCACAGCATGCTCTGGAAGAAGGCTACTGTTATATCTATTCCTAAATCTGGTAAACGCTCTGTCTATCGCCCAATTAGCTTATTATGTTTCCTTAGTAAAGTTCTTGAAAAACTAATGTATACTGAGTGACCAGTTAATTTGCATCAACATAATCTCTTATCATGTTGGGTTTCAGATCCCTTCACAATTGCGAGACAGCTTTACTTAAAGTAACTTCTGACTTATATAAAGCCCACATAACAATATTGGTACTTCTTGATTTCAGTAAGGCTTTCGATTCGATCGCCCATAATAGATTAATACTCAAGCTTCGTAGGGATTTCATATTATCTTCAACTGCTAATAAACTTATTAAAAACTTTTTAATGGGCCCATGTGAATTAGTTAAGACATATAGAGGATACTCATCATCATTGGCTGTGGGTCGTGCTGTATCTCAAGGTTCTGTATTGGATGCTTCAGATGTTTCCGTGACCAAATGCTCGATTGCTATCACATTACGCGTTCCGTGATCTTCCGTCTGGTTTTTGTGCGGGAAGCGTGAATATTTTATTAATGAATTTAAAAGAGTTTATTTATTTACCGTATGACATATTTTATGCTAGTTAGCAGCTAGCATCTAATTTTAGAGGTTATGTTTACATGTTAAAGCTTCCGAAGCTTTCAAAAGTAGAAAACTGGTCAACTTTCGCTACAGATGCTTTGCTTGCTTCGTTCGTTTGGTTCGCACTCATACAAAGTCTTTATTTCAATCTTCTGTCAAAGCAAGCGAAGCAAATCAAGCGCGCATTGTACTTCCACCTTAAGTGGAACCAGATTTGACAATTCGGGCGATTTCTCGCCTATTGGGCTATTTGAGCGATCAGTTGGGCGAGAAAATTTTCCTCTCTGCGACTAGGCACTTTTTTGGCGATTTTTTAATTCGTGCTGGGCGCTTTTGGACGACTTTTTAATTCTTGCTGGGCGCTTTTGGGCTATTGGCTGAATCAGAATGCACGGCAGACTACAGCAACAGTTCATATTGGCTAATCGAAATAATATAATATAACCCAACCTGACCGTCGCCACGTCGTGGATATCTGATTTTGAAACAGCCGACATCAAAATTTTTTTCTGTCGCCCCTGCGGTTGCTTTTGCTATCCTTTGTATATATATTAATTCCTAAAGGATTAAAATGTGCGTAATAAATAGTTGGAAGCGACTGGGTGAATTATTAAAGGTTGTGACTATTTGCACCTACGTGTATTTACGTGTACTTATGTGTGTCAAACATTTTTTAAACTTTGTGGGAGGAAAAGGTGTATTAATCCGGTTTTTAATTGCTTTATTTAATGGGGGGGGGGGGGGGGGGTTCCGCCCCTTCCACGCCAGGGAACATAAATCACAGAAATGTCCTACCTTTGTTTCTTCACACTTCATTGGTACCTTTTTCTTTCTTTTTTTTGTACATTTTTCACTTTTCTTCTTTGTTTGTTAGAGAATAGGCTTACTTAGTTAACTTTATATATGAATTAAGCTTATATTAATTAATTATGTAACATTATTTCCATTTTTTATGTACTTTTATAAGATTCACGAATCTTTTGTACATTATGCCAGTGAATAAATAATAATAATATCCTACCAAAAATTGGTAAAATTATTCAGCCGACTTTAAACTTTTTATTTAGTAGAAACATTTAAAATTATTTTGACGAACACTTAAATAAAATATTAACATTAATTTTATTTCTTTTTTACTTCTTGGTAATTTATTATCGTTAATTTCTAACTCGTGTAATTTGCTTATTCCTTTTCAACCCTCCTACAAACAATGTACAAACCTGTTAAGAAATGATGTATCGTTCTTTCATAAGTATTCCAACTTACATATTGATTTTGCCGAAAACTTCCACAGGAGATATTAAATAAGTGCAATTGAATTGATGTGAATATTTCTTTCTACTCGGAGTAAGAACGTCGTCAGCAACATTACATTCGTGTTACTACAGGAAATAGTTCTCCACAAAGATTTCTTTCCGTCCTAAATCACTTATTTTCCTTACTGTCTAAGATAGAGCCAATGCCATATATCAGCCTTTAGCCCAGCAGCCGAATCGACTCATTTAGCGGATGTCTACAAGTTTTCGATATGTTACCTTTCTGCACGCTTTGTTACACACATTTGGCGGGGAGGAACATTCATTGGCGCCACTTAGACGTTGAAGTCCCGTTTAATCGATTAATCCCTCTTTGACTTCTTTTCCCGTGTGTCTTGCACGAATGGTTATGTGTGACACAAAACTTCCTTAAAGTTTTCAGGGATTTCAATAGCCATAAACATTCGGATGTCATAAACATAATTTCACTTCAATTTTACAGGCGAATTTGCCTTTATCGGAATAGTCCTTAATTCGACTGATTGAACTATCCAATCTTGGCCTGTTCCCATATAATCAACAGTGAAATTAATTGATTCTGTACAGGAAGTGTGTTTTGGTTTCAATGCTATGAATCCTGAGCTTTGAATGCTATTCAATTTCGCCATAAGCAGTTTTATTTGCCAAGTTTGGTTATTTTATTACATAAATAAACTAGGCTACTTCGATAGTTAATTATGCCGGGAACATTAGTTTGAAGTTTTGCTAGCAAATACTAAGTAGATAAATTGATTGCCTAATCCAGT
This sequence comes from Leptarthrus brevirostris, assembly GCA_964036015.1. NCBI lineage: Eukaryota > Metazoa > Arthropoda > Insecta > Diptera > Asilidae > Leptarthrus > Leptarthrus brevirostris. Next base: position 110,620,549 of record OZ038371.1, read on the forward strand.
TACATATACGCTAGGGTTTCACAAATCTTCAGTGTTTTACAATCTTTAATTTCATTTCAATAGTAAGCGCAGAACGTTTATCTAGAATGCTCTAGAATAAATCGATCATACCCATTAAAAGACTATTGGATATCATGCAAATGATAGCGTGTGGAAAATTGTATCAGAACTAACCTAATGGTTGCACTATTAAGATAATAGCACTATCAGTAAGAGCTACAGTTTTATTTTTTTATAAAACTTTCCTTACTTTTCTTAATAAGGAAGTCTATTTTATAAGTGGTATACAATTTGAGACACAGAAATTTTCCACTCATTTTCCAAAATCACTTTGACAAGTACTTAAGGTGGTAAGATTATATAACTTAATCCAAAAGCCGTGGGACATGGGTGGACATAGAGAAAAAAGCCAAAACTTTTAATACCAATGCAATACCTTTAAGAAATTTTACAGAAAACGGTATTCGTTATTCCTTCGTACGTAATCGTACGTTCTCGCGAAATAGAAATTTATAAAAAAATGGGAATAAGAAAATTGTGAAAGAGAAAGAGAAGATGTCGCGGTCGCACGCACCGATTGCGTGACGCACCTCTCTCTCCCGCGCGCTTATCTTCATTACGCGCCGGGCGGGCGGCCAATCCACACTTGTCTGTGCCACCCGCCCGCGCTTCCTCAGCACGCTTCACGCACGGTCGAGTTATCCCCGAAAAGCGGGACTGAGCCTGTCCCGCGCGGGACATTTAATTTTGATTTAAAAATCCGGACGTCCCGAGAAAATCGGGACGTCTGGCAACGCTGTTATGGGTGGACATAGAGAACAATGCCATAACTTTTAATACCAATGCAATACCTTTAAAAAAATTTACAGAAAACGCTAAAAAGTATAAAATAAAATATTTTAATCTATGCCCATGAGGGTACATGTTACTGGTACTTGACCGTGTAAACACCGATCCAGTAAAAGTTCAAGTAACATTAAAGACTACTACCGTCTACTACATCATAAATGTAAATAATATTCGCATATTCTTCAAAAGTAAATTCTACCATTTTTTAATAATTGTTGCTAAAAACACCCGTTGATGACTGACTCTTTTTTATAAAATAAAATAATTAGGTAGTCAGGTATTTCTAAGGATACGGTTTTTCGAATTCTTTATCTACCTTGCCATGTTGCACCTTTTTAGGAAGATAATAAGATGGTCAATCCAATAAAAGTAAAAAAGAGGTATACTAATTATATGAATTTTGGAGAAAATTTGGACAAATGCTGAATTTTAGGTAATCGCAAACCATTTTTTTTTTCACTTTTGGAAGTACTGTACCTAAAATGGCAAGCGTTAGATCAAAATTCTTGACAATTTTAGAAAGGTCATTGGAATAGTAGTTTTTTAGCGTTTCTTTGATGTCGCTGTGTTTTGTATATAAAAAATAAAACAGTAATGTGCATACCATGAAAAACTGAAATTTATGAAGCACCCTGTAACTCCCAAACGGTTGAGATTGCCCCCCACCCTTCCATAAAATTTTTTTTTGCTTAGGTGAGATCTACCATCCCACTCATTTTGGCACGTCAGATCTGAAACACCCTGTATGTATGTACTTTTTACTTACGTCTTCGGTGAAAACAGGCAAAGTTCTACCGCTCCAACAAGGGTTTATGGGAACTAGATAGATATAGTATATTTAATTATAGATAGATAGACAGTTGTTTTGATTTATTAATTTGTCAACGACTTCAAATTGCCACAAGAGGCATACATTTAAAACTTTCTATGAAAGAGCTTTAAGTTTTTTTGTTATATAAAATTTTTTAATTTTTGATGGATATGAGTATGCAAGGCCGACAAAAACTGCTGCTTGTGTGAACAAACCGTTTGCAAAATTGCAGGTGTGGTGGTAGATCTGATGGATAGTCGTGCGCGGTAGGAATGGGGAGGCTCCACCCTTACTAAAAGGCTCCACCCTTGAAAAACTAAAAAATTAAAAATTTATTTCTCGATTTAAAAGTACTGTTTGGCTGAATATTCTCCACAATAATAAAGTTTTTCTTAGCTTTATTTACAGCTGATTGCAATTTTGGCATCAATATTTTACACCTTCAATAAACAATAAATTTTACAAAAGCGTATGACGCATATTCATATTTTGAGAGAAAGAGCGCTTAGATACTTAGAGTACCTAGTACGTAAACAATTAATTTAACCATGCACAACATGAACTTCTGAGTTTGTATCTATGCTATTCTTCATTATCTGAACTACAAAGGTTCCTTATACGGTTCATTTAGTTTGTAGCATCAATATTGCAAAGCCTTATCGCAGTCCATTTAGTATTGTCCAGTTCTTTAAACTCGACTTAAGCGACGTACACTTGATCTACAGTAAAAAATGTATGGCCGAGATAAAGTATAGCGTATTTTTTCCTTTTTAGTTTTTAAACTGTCAATTATTTAACTGTTTTTTAATTTTATAATCATTGTGTCGTCCATACTTAAAAATCTAAAGCCATCCGCCATCTTGAAGCATACGCCATCATAGATGTAGAATAGTTTGTGGTATATTACCTATCAAACCCCTTCATTTAATACCCATGTCAAGGGAATTAGAAGATAAAGGTAAACCACCAACATGGGGCGTCCGCCATATTAGGATTAGAATGAAGTCATATTTGTTTACCAAAATATTCTCCATGAAGACCAATACACTTTTGTATGCGTTTGAATCAATTTCTTCCACTCCGATTGAGGTTCCTCCAAAACATGTGATTTGAACGCATAAACCGCTTCTTCAGACGCCGAAAAACGTTGACGTTGATCTGCGGGAATAAGAAAAAATCATTGGATGCCAAATCAGGACTGTAAGTTGGATTGGCCATCAATTCGATGTTTTGATTGCTCAAAAATTCACTTGTTTGAGCAGATGTGTGAGAGCTTGCATTGTCACGGGGGAGAATGATTCGTCTTCTGCGATCGGTTTCCCTTATTTTTCCGAACACTTCTGGCAAACAAATGTTCGTGTAGCAGTCAACATTGACCATTCTTTGCTGTGGTAATGTCACGGTGGCGACATGTTGAATTATTCCAAAAAACAGGCGATAATTTACTTCGAAGGGCTTTGTGCGCGAAAATTTTTTGTTGGATTTGGCTCGTCTTGAAAAACGTCTTGCTTAGTTTCGGGTTCATATGCATAGATCCATGATTCATCGCCTGTCACTATCTTAAAGACGTCTTTTGAAGCACCACGATTGAATATTTTCAACATTTCTTTTCACCAATCAATACGAGCCTTTTATTAACCAGTTGTTATGCGGTAAACAAATCCTTTTGATGGCCAAATGTTCATGCAATTTTGAATGTATGCGAGGCGAGAATACCTCAATCTCAAGGTATGTCACATGACGATCTTTGAATATAAGTTCACGCACAGCATCAATTTCTTCCGGCACAACAAACGATTTAGGATGACCTTCAGGAAATTCGTCCTGTAGCGAAGTGCGACCACGATTGAATTCGAAAAATGATGGCTCGAGATGGTGCTTCATTACCAAAAGGCGAAGCGAGTTGATCGGCACACTGTTGTTAGGTTAATCCACGCGAAAGTCATAGAAAATATTCGCGCGAAAATGTTCACGATTTAATTCCATTTTTTTACCAAGATGAATGTTTCAAGTACCTGTAAACAACACATATCGCACTCGTACGACAAAACATTCTGAGTACGATTACCATTAAAAAAGTCAATTTTTAAGATGACAATGTCAGATTTGATATATTCACACTGGTGTTGGCATATCTCAAAACTTATGTAGCAACCTACGTTTCGTATCTAACCCGTTCATTTGATACCCATATCAAGAGGGTTGTGAAGGAAAGGGTAATACGCCTTCTTGAGGCGTCTGTCATATTGGATTTATTACAAGACTATATTGCATTATCTTCGGTAGAACATACTCAACAGAAAAAGACTCCCCAAATCGGACCACGCGCTACAATGAATGCCCGGCTATTCACCTTAAAATATATTTACGGGTCGAATTGAGAACCTTTCTTGTGAAGTCAGTTAAAATTAGCCAGTGTACAATTGTTGGAAATCCCTATTGAACGAAAAAATAAATAAATAAATTGGCGTGTTAACAAATACTGCATATGTGAGTAAACACTCTACACAAGAACATGTACTATATTCATGCCGGAAAATTTAGTAATTAAGTATTTAATTGAATTATTAATCACAGTTGTATGAGTCGACGAATCAAACCAAGTACTCGTAGATCAGTTCAAGAAAGTATTAACCCTTTTTACACTTCCCTTCCTTGTAGACAGTATTGTTGTATCTTTTGTCAATTTTACCTACCTTTTATGCCGTGTGAATAGGGAATATTTAGCTATTTGTAATATTTGCTTCCATGATATAAAATTACTTTTCATCCACGCAATTTGCAGTGTAAAACGCACTAACTAAAACACAATTTAATAAAAAAAAAATTGGTTTAGCAGATTTTACCTTTTCTAATGGTCCCAAACTCGGTTTCATTAATTTAGTTGGGCTAATTTTAAAGAAAAATATATTACAGTTTCCTAAATATTTAATATTTATATATGCTGTCCCATTGGACAGCATAAAGCGAAATGGGATATCGTTATGTAGAAGAAAGTGTCACCTTTCAAATATGTACTGCCTATTCAACAATATAGAATATAATTTGGTCGAGTTTTGAAACAAATTTTTACAATCAGCTTCTTTAAAATTAAGTAGTCAAAGTAACAAACTTAAATTCGTGGAATTCAGAATTTGATTTCATCTTCTGCTCCTTAGAATCTTAAAAGACAAAAATAATAATTTAACATCAAAATTATTAATATAGGATTCGAACAAGTGAAATATAAAGAGATGGGATTAGGTTAACGTCAATGAGGAAAATCCAAAGTATGGTTATTTCTGCAGACGGGAGTATTTTTTTAGGAAAGAAGAACTCGTAGACAGTCCTAGTCTTGAACATAGAAACAAAGACAATGTTTTCAAATTGTGATAAACGATTTAGCATTACCGAAATTTGATGGTTGCACCTGGAGAGAATAGGGGTATGCGCGGATTGAAACTCGCTTATCGTGTGCTGTGATGTGTTTACAAGGAATCAGGCTTGTAATTTTGTCAAAGAAATGGCCGTAGCAATAGCGATAGAAAAGTGAGGGACAACCGGCATTCTGTCAATATACTAGGGAGTCAATGGTTTTAGAGATTGTGGGATCCGCAATAATTAATAGCTATTCTTTGAACTTTTTATAACTTAGTGCAGGTAGTGCGGTATGTCCGGCCTCTGCCTAAATATGGGAAATATATTCGAGTCTACCTCAATGTAGAACTTGCAGATCAGCGGTAATTTAGACGGCATGAAGTATTAATGACATTTTTGTGTAGAAAAATCAATCATTTCATTGGAATTTCAGTAACTGAAAATATATGGTCGATCGAGTTTATTTTGCAGAATATACCAATACCCAAATATTTTATAGAGGGGGAATTGACTATAGGGGCATTTCACGCGAAGCGGACAACCGACAATTTGGAAAAAGTTATGTATGACCTGTTTCAAAGGTAATTAATCATATTAAGAAACTTATATAAAAATAAGTAAAATAGTGATTCTTATAGGAAATTGTATGCTCTTCACAGTCGTGGTATCGAATTCAAAATTGATTTTTTTTTCATGTAAAAAATCCAAAATAAATATTTAAAATTACATTTTGACAAACTTCGTCATTTTTAATTTTTTTTAAATAGCTCAAAAAATAACTTTAAATGTACAGTAACTGCTTGTTCAGTTCCATAATGGGATCTACATTTGAACACAGTGCAGCGCGTAGTCGGCGTTAGACCAGTGCGATTGTTTTGTATGGAAACATGAAAAAATTTAAGTTTATATTCTCTATCTCCGAAACGAATGCAGATGCCATTCTAAAATTTTACACATATTATTTATGGACTATAAGATACATTTTGAGATAAAAATAAAATTTTTTACAAATACCGAAGTTAGGTTTATGTGGCTGCCTTAAAGGGCACACTTAGACCTCAAAAGGCCCGTTGTGATGCCACGGAATCCAAAGAATTCCCTGCACCTTCTCATTGGAACCATCCGGAGCTGTCAATGAAGCGCCAAAGATCTGCAACGTCAATCGCCGCCAGATCACAGAGACTATCTAAGAAATAGTTACCTAAGTAGGACTTTCGCCTGCGTGCCAGTGCAGGGCACCGGCAGAGGTAGTGGAGAACAGTTTCCTCTTCTTCCTCGTCCATGCAGCTTCTGCAAAAATCGTTTGAGAAGATAACCAGTCTCTTCGCGTGTAAGCCAATAGGGCAATGGCCCGTGATAACCCCAATAGCTATTCTAAGGTCAGATCTGCCCCTCGAAAGCAGACCCTTGGAGCGCCTAAGATCCAGCTTAGGCCAGATCTGCCTGGACGTATGGCACGTAGTACCATTTGCCCATCTGTGGTTCGCTAAGTTAATTGCCCTCGTGTTAAGCAACATCTTGCAGGTTGCCAGGGGCCTTCCAATAGTAGTCATTTCCGGTTGGATCTCCAGGGTGGTACCCCTTCTTACTAGCTCATCCGCCATGCAATTACCTGGAATATCCCTGTGCCCCGGGACCCAGCACAGGTGAATTTGATACCGTTCAGCCAGCTCATTCAAGAGTGAGCGACAGCTATTAACAGTTTTAGATGTAGATAGGACAGAATCTAGGGATAGCAAAGCAGCCTGGCTATCTGTAAGGATACAGATGTCCTTTGGAGCTACATTCCCCTTTAGCCAATTTAAAGCTTCCTGAATAGCCATAACCTCCGCCTGAAACACACTACAGTAGTCTGGAAGACGGAAGGATAAGCCAATGTTCAGTGCCTCTGAGAAAACACCACCCCCCGCCCGACCCTGTAGTTTAGAGCCATCCGTATAAATTTGAATGGATTCATTACAGGGAAAGGTGTCCCCATCCCAGTCAAGCATGGTTGGAATGTTCACTAAGAAACGCTTGACAAAGGAGTAGCTGGGAGTGGTGTAGTCAAAAAGCCCCACTTGGAGCGGAAAGGAGTCCAGAATTGTGGAGTGCCCAACTCTAGTATTGGACCATTGAGATGTGGCTGTAAGTCTGACAGCAGTGTTAGCAGCCATCTGTTTGCCCATCAGATCTAATGGAAGTAAGTGAAGAAGTATCTCCAGAGCATCAGTAGGAGTGGTCCGTAGCGCTCCAGTGATACAGATGCAGGCCGATCTTTGCACCTTCCTCAAAACGTTGAGGTAAGTGGCCTTTTCCAGTGATGGCCACCAGAAAACCACGCCATAAAGCAGGATTGGCCTAATGACTGCAACATAGAGCCAGTGAGTCAGCTTGGGTTGAAATCCCCATTTCCCACCGATGGCCATCTTACAGGAGTATAGAGCTACCGTTGCTTTCTTGACCCTCTCCTGAATATTAGGCTTCCAGCTGAGCTTTCTATCCAGGATGATACCCAAATATTTAGCTTCCTCGGTGAAGTCAAGGCGGATGCCATTCAGATACAGAGGGTCAACCGGAGGAATTTTATATTTCCTAGTAAAGATGACCACCTCGGTCTTATTAGGATTGGCGCTAAGCCCACACCCCACCGCCCATCTGGTAAGCTTGGTGAGGGCATTCTGCATAAGATCCCTTATAACAGGCAGGAATTTGCCAGAGATAGATATAGCAATATCGTCCGCATAGGCAACCACCGAAGTTAAGTAAAATCTGATTTGATATGTTTACTTCCGGTTTTCTATACGAACAAAAAATTTTTTTTCAACTCTGTAATAACTGCCAAGAAACACATTTATTTGTCTCTAAGATAACACTATTTACTTTTCTTTCATCACTATGAATAATAGCAAACTTTTTATTTAAAAACCCACTCCTCAAATTTTGTCAATTCTTTAAAAGCTTATAAAAGGGCAACTAGACTTCATAGAAAAAAAATAAAAATGCACATTAATTCAGGACATATAGAAGTACAATTAAACCAAATATTAACAAAATCCAGTACCTGACATTTTTTTCGCTGTCCGCTTCGCGTGAAATGCCCCTATATTCATTTTGTTGGAAATGGTTCAGCTGCACTGTGTATTTTTAAGGAACACTTAGGAGCATTGCGTTTTAAGATGCATTGAACATAAAACGATTTGCTCTACCCCAAGCGAGGATCATTAAATGTCGTTATTTAATGATCCAAAGTAGTTCTCGGTTTACCTCTGTAGAGTTCCCACGAGAATTCATTGCAGAATCAAAGAGTATGCGAAATTAAGGATACTGCCGTCAGTGAAGATTGAAAGTAAGAAATAAAAGGAATTTAATAAAAAAAAATGGTAATTGTTAAGGAACTTAAACCCGATTATACTGGAATTTCTTATGAACACAAAACTCGCTAACCATTTTAGGACGTGGGGGTGCAGAGTAAATGATTCAAGTTTGACTAGAAGGGCAGCATAACAGACTCTATCAAAAGCTATTGAAATATCAAGAGCGACGATTTCAGTCTCTCTAAAATTATGGAGACAATGATTCCAACGCTCCGCTCTCGCGGCCAGCGCGAAAGCTGAACTGACAATCGTTAATAAGATCGTTATTTTCTAAATGTTTCATTGACTGAATGATTGAAAAGTTATAGATAGTACTGAATTTAGTGAATGGGAACTTCGTAATGCATGTACCAATTTGGATAATTCTTTTTTGATTGTATAGAGTTTAATCCCTTATTTCTAATAAGGAAGGAAACTTGGTCCCAGGGTGTGAAAGGGTTGAGGGTGGCGGTAGTCTACTTCTGTAACGCGTGGACCGATTTTGATGACTCTTTTTTGTGTGGTAGAGTATGTTTCCCGATTGGTGCCATGTCAAAGAATTGTTTTGTGGGGTTGGGGTGGGGGTGAAACCTAACTTTGTAATGCGCGGACCGATTTGGAGGCGAGGGTGGGTCTAACTTCGTAACGCGAAGACCAATTTTGATGATTCTTTCTTAGTCGAGTAGAGTATGTTCACCGATTGGCATGGTCGGGTTGGGGGCGGGGATGAAATCTAACTTTGTAATGTGTGGACTCATTTGGATGATTCTTTTGTTGTTGTATGGAGAATGATTCCGCATCGCTTATAATGAAAAAATATGTTCCTAAAGTAGGGTGGGAAGAGGGAGGGATAGTCTTCGTAACGCATAGACAGAGTTGTATGGTTCTTTTTCTGATTAATAGATTAGGGTAAAACCGGGAGAGATGGGCCACTTATTTTTTACTCGCAGCTATTACTGTTAAAAATGTCGAAAAATTTCTAAAATATTGTTTGCAGGCTATACAACATTAAACTATTTACAGGTTTGAATTATTGTTTGATTTTTATATCATTTTGTGCAGTTGAAAACAACATTTCAAAAATGTCGATTTTCTTTGGTGCAAGTCACTGAAAATGTTTATTTCTTCAAAATTAAGATAAATATACATAAAAATAAGTTTTTAAATGTAAAATCAGTATAACAAAAGTAGTTTGCAGTTAAAATTTCAACGTTTTTAAAGTTTTTCTTCCGCAGTCAATGCATGCATCATCATGCTTCGAGGATCCCATTGTTGGCGTGTAACACCAGATTTTCTCTGATAAAATGTTGGCATGTTGATCACTGAAAACGTAGGAAAATTGCAACAAAGTTTATCACTTGGAAAAAACTCAGTAGTACTTCTAAATTTTTCTTTAAAAATTTCATTTGTCAATCATCTGATGTAATTTGTAAGAATAATTTAAATTACTCACTGGCCCAACTCTACGGACCAAAAAATGGCCCATCTCTCCCGAATTCACAAGGAGAGATGAGCCACGCGATCACATTACAAAGTAAGCATCAAAAATTGCCCAGAAAGCGTACGTACCTTGTTAGAGGTTATGATGACTTATCAAAGTCCGACGCGTTTGAATATCGCAAATTCTTTCGGGTAACCACCAAGATATCAAAGAAGGATGAAACAGACAGTGAGGTGAGAACAAATTTTTTTAACTTGAAAATAACGAGAGCCCGTAATGCGTTTGATAGTCGTTTTTCGTTGGCGTCTCGATAGACACACTTACACGGAAAACGGGCGCGATTGTGTACAGTACATGAAATGGGAGAGAGTGGCCCATCTCCCCCGGCGGCCCATCTAACCCGGTTTTACCCTATGTTCCCCCATTGGTACTGCCATGTAATTTTACAGGGTGGGGTTGTACTAGTGGAGGGGTTGGTTCTTGTTAACGCATGGACCGATTTGGATGATTCTTTTTATGTTATGTAGATTAATATCGCCATTGCTAATATGAGGATACATTTTTCACTAAGCTGATGGTGGGGGGTGGTAGGCTAACTTCGTGACGTGTGGACCGATTTTGATGATTGTTCTTTTGATGGATGTATAGAATATATTGGCCATTGCTGCTATATGCAAAAATGTGTGTGGGGGGGGGGTCCAAGTCGAATATAATGACCAGTCGGTTATAGCGTCCATTTTTTAAGAATTTCTTCGAATTCTTTACATTCTATATAGGAACGCAAGTCGGTTATAACGGCTTCGGATTGAAGAAAACAGTCGAAAAAATAAAAAACTAAGACCATCCCAGTATGGTGATATTACAAGTGCCTTGTTGCAATGGCTTAAATTGCGGAGATCGGAAAATATACCCATAAATCGTCCTATACTACAGCAGAAAGCTGAGGATTTTACCAAGCTGTTGGGATAATCTCATTATAAGTGTAGTGATAGCTTGATAAGTCGTTTCCGAAAACGTCATAATATTATTTTTGGAAAAATATCTGAAGAACAGTCTTCCGTAAACAGAGGCACTTGTGATGATTGGTTAACAAATGTTTGGCCACGAATACGAGAAGGATATGATGACGAAGAAATCTTTAACGCCGATGAAACTGCATTATTTTATAAAATGTCACCAGTCAAAACCTTAAGATTTAAGGGAGTAAAATGTAGTGGAGGGAAGTTGTCGAAAGATAAAGTGACTCTTTTGCTTACTGTTTGTATGACGAGAAAAAGAAAATTTTAGTTTTCTGCAAATCCACGATGCTTTAAGAACGTGAAGAGTTTTCCTGTTTCTTACAAAGCTAATAAAATATCGTGGATGACAGGAGAAATATTTGAAAGATTTTTGCGACAATGGAATCTTGAATTAAAAAAGAGTAACAAAAAAATTCTCCTATTAGTAGATAACTGTCCTGCCCATCCAGATGTTACCAATTTATTCAATATAAAATTAGAAGTTTTACCACCAAATACCAAGTCGTTGCAGCCGTTGGACCAGGGAATCATTAGGGCGCTAAAAGTTAACAATTATGAATTAGGCAAAGACTATAATGTGAATTTACTGGACGAAATCGCTATGGTGTCAAAAGTTTGGGATACCATCTCACTGGATACTATTGCAAACTGTTTTAGGCACGCAGACCTTTTTCAAAATCCTTCTGTAGACGGATTAACAGAGAACGTAGACAGTAGTTTTGATGAAGAGCACGATATACCCCTTGAAGATTAAATTAGATTGCTCAAAACCATCGAAAATGCGAGACCAAGCGAAACATTGGACGCATTTGTAGAAGTAGGCAGAGATGTAGTGATAACAGGTGAATCATCAGATGAACAAATAGTAAACGAAATTACTAATGTAGAAGATGACAATAGCGATGACGAGGATACCGCAGATGAGGTAGCTTACCAGCCACCTATTTGTGAAGACTTGATTGCTGTAACAACAATTCGAAGTGTCATATCTTTCAATAAATAATATTGACGACGATAGTCTTAAAGTAGCAACTACACTGTTGAAAGAAAATTGGTTTCCTTGTTTGCAAAAATTGTTTTTAATGGTAAGACACAGAGCACAATTACTGATTATTTCAAGAAATCTTAATTTTAATTGTGTATGTTTTGTTTGAGCCTTATTAATAAAATTAATTTTGCTTATGTTTCGTTATTTCTTTCTTTTTTCAAGTAGTTATTTTGCCGATAAAAAATATTTCAAGTCGTTATTTTGCCGATAACAAAAATTTCATTGCTATTTTTTTACAGTTGCCCGTGGTATATATCGACGACATTTTTCTGGTCCCTTGACGGCCGTTATAAACGACTTCGACTGTAATTATAAATGCATAGAGTATCTCTTTGTATTCTGACAAAAATTTTGACTAATGATGAGAGTTGTGGGAGGGGCGACGCCTAACTTCATAAAGCATACACCGATTCTGATTGCGTTGTACAGGAGACGTTTTCTGATTGATAAATGATAACAATTTTGTACGTAGAGTGACTGCGATAATTCTCTCTTGCTGTATAGAGTACGGTGGTGCACTAGGGCCATGGTAAGAATATTCTAAGGTGAGTGTATGAAAAGGTGACTGTTCAGGATTCAATATAAAATTTATGTTTTTTGCTTGAAGAAACTTACGCCAAATTATTTTCTCCAATAATTATTTATTGGTTGCTTTATGTGCCGTGTAGCTTGAATTATTTATTGTTTTTTGTTGACAACAATTGATGGATTTTCTGTATAAAAATGGTAGGTATTTGATTGCAGTATTTATCATATTTTATGTTCAGTGTAAAATGTGTACTAATCGTTATCGTTTGTTTCGTGGTAAGTTAAAGTGAAGTTAAATTCTGTCTTATTTGTTTACATTTAGATGATCTGTACAAAAAATTAATTACTATAAAATTATATTATAATATCTTTTCAGGTTAATTACAATAAATTACAATATTTTAGAATAAATCGAACTTGATGGACAACTAAAATTTCAGATAAGTATTACAAATATTAAATATTTTCTAGATCTGTATTCTTTGTGATGAATTTTGTTTTTTTTTTATTTCAGATGTTCGCTGCAACAGTGACCGTGACTAATTTCATAATAGGTCGCCGGATTTAGATAACCTGTGCAACTTGAAATTGCTTTGCTGGTATGAGCAGTTAATTTCAAGAATTGTCATCAAACTGAAAAAATAAAAGTTCAAATGGAACAGTTATTTTTGCCAGAAAAAAAAATAAAAGTTCTTAACAGTTTTCGTCAGACTGAAAAAATAAAAGTTCAAATGGACCAGTTATCTCTGCCAGAAAAAAATAAAAGGTCTTTTTAACAGTTTTCATCAAACAGAAAAAATAAAAGTTCAAATGAAACTTTTTACTTTGCACTGGAAAAATAAATAGTCCAAAATAACTATTACTTTTAGTCATGAATTATAAGTGTCCAGAAATACCAGTTGAAATGCCACTTTTTCGAAAAAAAGAGAAAAGAGGTACGGTCGCTGATATACTACCCAACCACAAAAGTATTGGGACACTTGGATTTTTTTCACATTTTCAACTTTGTGGGTATATAAAATATTGTATAATATTTATAAAGGAAAATTTCGTTATAGCAATAATTATTTTATTTGTTTTGTTGGAAATTCTTTTCACAGTTACAAAAAATTCAAAAAAATAACAACAAAATAACAAAAATAATACATATTCATTGAAAAAATAGGAAAAAATAAATGAAATCTACTGTAGATTTCTTTATGTTCAGCATTTCGTTGCATTACGTTTTTGTTTTACAACCTCTTTAATACGGAGTGGCATTGATTTAAAAAGTCTTTCACAATCCTAAGCGGTAAAAGAATTCCAAATTTCCTTTATTTTTTCACGAAGAACAGTTTTAGTCCTCCTGGATGGATCCGCCCCAAGTCTTTTCTTAATAACTCCCCATAAATTCTCCATTATGGAAAGATCTGGACTATTAGCGGGCCACTCCATCGTTGGTACTCCATTGACCTGCAACCAGGCTTTACTGGATTCTGAAGATTGGCTTGGTGCTCCATCCTGTTGAAACACGAACTCCCTTCAGGCGAATGAAGGAGAGGTATTGATGGCAGCACATTTTGGTATTTTTCGGAGTTAACTGTACCGTCAATAAAGTGGACTAACCCAACTCCATATCCGGACATGCAGCCATAAACCATTACAGAAGTAGGAAATTTGACAGGGTGCTTCAAGCATTCTGTCAGGTATACTTTGGACTTCTTCCGTATAACATGAGTACGGTTATCTTTTTGCTATTGTGCATTATTTTCGTAATTTTTTTGTTATTTATTTAAATTTTTTGTACTGTAAAAAGAATTTCGAACACAACAAATAAAGTAATTAGTACCATAACGAAATTTACTTTTATAATTAAACAGATTTTATGTACCCACAAAGTTGAAAATGTAAAAATAAATGCAAGTGTCCCAATACTTTTGTGACTGGGTAGTATATAACTATATACATATATATAGATATATGTATATATATACATATATATATAGATATATGTATATTTATATATAATATATATATATATATAGTTACATCCCAGCATGATGAACCTTCACCATTTTCATAGAAATTCGAAGTTATCAAATCTCAACTTGCAAATTTCCTCAAAGACGTAAATTCTCACGATTTACGCCTGCGAACTTACTTACCTCAGCATAAACCCAACGGGCATCATATCGCGCGACAGGAAATTCCCACAGACGGTTAGCTCTACATTACAAGCTCCACATAAAACTCGCAAAAAAGCCGCATTCCTTCACGTTTTCTTCAAGGTTTCCCTACAATAAGAAAAGGCTTGATAAAAGCTTAAGTTAAGCCACAGAGGCAGTCTTTTTTAATCATTTCGTACGATAAGGTTAGAATACAGTTAGTTAAGTTGTAAATTGTACTCGCTAGTGAGAATCGTGAATAAAATTAACGTTCAAAAATCCACTTTTGCCTTTAATCGTTTTGTTTTTTTATTATTTTTGCCTTGTTTTCGTTCGACAAATTTTAGTGGCGCAGTCGGTAGGATCCCTATGATTGGGATCCCGTGATAAAGAACGAAAATTCAAAGGAGAATTAGTGACAAAACGGAAACCTATTAAAGGTCCAAAATTTTTTGGTGTGTGAAAAGCAAAAGAAATAAAATAAAAACCCCAAAAGTGAAAGTGAGCTCAGTGGTATGGTCACAAAGTACCAATTTAGTGAAAGCTTTTGATTCTTGAAGTGAAGAACAGAAATTTCAAAGCAAGAGTGATTCCTGAAATTGGGAAATTTAACCCCGAGCCCATGAAAATCATTAATTATAACGCAACCAAAAAGTGAAATTAAAAGTGGATTACCGTGGAAGAAGGATCGAACGTTTAATAAAACGATACCATCTCACTAGTATACAGGAGGAAGATCAGCTAGGAGAAAACGAAATGACGACAACAAACGGAGCAACACAGCCGCTGGTTCTATCAATAGACCCATTGAAATACATCGAACACTTACCTGAATTCAACGGTCAAGGTGATGAGTTATTTACATTTTTAGAATTAGTTGAAAACATAGTCCCTTCTATTTTAAAGTACGACACTAGTAGTCAAAAGATTTTGTTAAGTAGAATAAAGAGTAAGTTACGAGGCGTAGCCAGGGAAGTGTTAGAAGTAAATAATCATGTAGAGACCTGGTCTGAAATTAAATCAATACTAATTAATCATTTTGGCGATAAAAAGTCGTCTTTGCAAATCTTCGACGAGCTACGAGGTGTGAGTTTTATTACAAATAGCGTTGACTTATATAGTGAAATCAAAGGCATTCTGAGAAGGTTAAATAATAAAGTCAGAGATGAACCCGATTCAGAACGCACAACCAAAGCAAATATCGCGACGGGCCTAACAGTATTCAAAGATAAACTTCCAGAACCGATGCGTTCGATTCTGTTCAGCCGGAACCCCTCAACACTAGAGGAGGCCCTAGACATTCTATTTGAAAGTAATTACGCGTACTACAACCCGTCCAAATTTAATTCGAATAGAAATATAAACTCTCGTATACAGGTACAAAGTAACTATCACAGTAATAACTCGAATTCCAGGCAAAATAATTGCAATCAGCCGAATCTCAATCCTAGACCTTTTCAACTTAATAGAACGCAATTTCAACCATTAAATAATCAGAATTCCAGACAAGGCAATTATAATCGACAAAATTTTAACTCTAGATCATTTCAACATAACAGACCACAACCTCAATCATTTAATAGCCGAAATTCTATGCAAAACAATTATAATCGATCAAATTTTCACCCCAGAACTTCACAACCCAACAGTTTACAGAACCCTAGACAAAACCAACAATTCAACTTAAATAATAATAACAGGTCTGAACCTATGGAGGTTGACGGAACAGTTAACTCTAGAATTCACTCCGTAGAAACACAAAACCAAATAGAAAATTTTCCCTTAATAGCCTCGGAGGACAACAACTTCCTTATATAAAATTGCAATCGCGAGGAAGACCTCTAAAATTTATCGTTGATTCGGGCGCCACAATGAGCATAATTAATTCGGGTATTTGCAATCCCATATATGCTAGCAAGATAACGCCTATCAACATTAAAACATTAATTAATACAATATCTTGTGATACCAAAATAACAATCGAACCATTTCTAGAGTTCGATTCAAATGACAAGTTAGAGTTCTTAGAAATGAAATTTCATGACAAGTTTGACGGCTTAATAGGAAATAACATAATGCTTCCTCTTCAAGCTGAAATCAATTATAAGGATAAAATTTTGAGATGGAACACAGGAAACAAAATTCCACTCTTCTTCAGCTCTGACGAAGAAAGAGAATACCAAATCCCCGTCCCCTTGAAAGAATTGGATACGTTCCAAAACGAAATATTTCTCGACGAAAATGTCATTAGATGTGATCATTTAGATTCAAACGCAAAGACCGAGCTTCTGAAAATCATAAAGAAGTTCGACGAAGCCTTCTATAAAGAAGGTGACGACCTAAGCTTTACACACGAAATAAAACACAAAATTAATACTACGAATGAAATTCCCATTCACACAAAGCTTTATCGCTATCCCGAAGTTCATCGCCAAGAAGTTCATGAACAAATCGACAATATGCTAAATCAGGGTATCATTAGACCCAGTAACTCGCCATATTCGGCACCCATATGGGTGGTTCCAAAAAAACAAGATGCGTCCGGGAAGCAAAAATGGCGCATTGTTATCGATTACCGGAAGTTGAATAACGTCACAATCGACGACAAATATCCTATCCCAAACATGGAGGATATTTTGGATAAATTGGGTCGTGATATGTATTTCACGACGCTCGATCTAGCCAAAGGCTTCCACCAAATAGAAATAGAAAAAGATGACATCAAAAAGACCGCATTTAGCACGGATAGTGGACACTATGAATTTGTCAGGATGCCATTCGGATTAAAGAATGCTCCTGCCACTTTCCAACGACTAATGAATTCCGTCTTGAAAGAATTCATTGGGAAAATTTGTTACGTCTACCTAGACGATATCGTAATTTTCAGTACAGTAAAGAAGAGCACTTCGTTTCTTTACAGAAAATATTAAAGAAATTGCAAGATGCAAACCTAAAAATACAGCTTGATAAAAGTGAATTTCTGAAACAAGAAACAGAGTTTCTTGGTCACATTATAACAACCAAAGGAATAAAACCAAACCCCAATAAAGTCGAAGCGATTAACAAATTTCCACTCCCCAAGACACCAAAGGAAATAAAATCTTTCCTGGGCCTCGTCGGATATTATCGCAAATTTATTAAAGACTTTGCAAAAATTGCGAAACCGATGACGACATATCTAAAAAGGGATAAACGTATAGACGTTAACAACCCTGAGTATAGAGAAGCTTTCAATAAGTTAAAGCTATTAATAATATCAGATCCAATCCTGGTATATCCAGACTTCTCCAAAAAGTTCACACTAACCACAGATGCAAGTAATTTTGCTGTAGGCGCAGTATTAAGCCAAGATAATCATCCGGTGTGTTATGCCTCTCGAACTCTTAACGAACACGAGTGTAGATATTCGACTATCGAAAAGGAACTGCTTGCGATAGTCCGGGCAGTTAAATATCTTCGCCCATACCTTTACGGTAGAAAATTCGTGATTAGGACTGATCACAAGCCATTGCAGTGGCTCCATAATCTAAAAGAACCAAACTCGAAATTACAAAGGTGGAAGATTAAACTGGAAGAATTTAATTTTGATATTGAGTACCTACACGGTAGAGAAAACAAAGTCGCTGATGCACTATCAAGAGTAGAAATACATGCGAACGAAGAGGAAATCGACGAAATCCGGTCAACAGACGCAACAATGCACTCAGCTGACGAAGACAACTCCGAATACATTCCAATAACTGAATCACCTTTAAATTTTTATAAAACACAGATTATCATAGAAAAAGGCTCCCCAGCCAAAGTAAATGTCGAAAGAATTTACAGTCGAACTAGGAAAACATTCAGACACCCTGCCCCTGACGAAGATTATTTCATTCACATCCTAAAAGACCATGTTCCATGCAAAGGAATAGTAGGAGTTATGATTGAAGATATTAACATTTACAGTTCGTTCCAAAATACTTACTTAAAACATTTCTCAAAAAACAAGTTACTAAAAATAAACAAATGTTCCTTCATGCTCGAAGATATTAAAGATCGACACGAACTTCAGGAACGAATATTAGAACAACACAATAAGACAAACCATAGAGGTATTAACGACGTCTACCTCGAGTTAAAGAATAAATTTTACTTCCCAAAGTTCAAGCAGGAAATTCAAAAGGTGATAAACAATTGTCATATTTGTAACACTGCCAAATATGAAAGGTACCCCCTTAAACTCCCATTTAAAACTACGGAAACCCCAAGTAGACCTCTAGATATAGTCCACATGGACATTTGGTTTAAAAATAAAGGAAATCCATACCTAACAATCATCGATAAATTTACCAAACACGCGCAGGTCATAGCCCTAAAATCCAGAAGTTGGGCAGACTTAAAAAATGCTGCCATGCAATACATTGCCTCATTTGGAAAGCCCAAAAAGATCATCACAGATCAAGAAAAAGGATTTAATAGTTTAAATTTCATAAACTTTCTGAAAAGCGAAGGGATAGACGTCCACTTCACTACCCCGAACAACCATACTAGTAACGCTGATATAGAGCGGTTCCACAACACACTCAACGAACACTTGAGAATCTTGAGTGCCATCGAAAAAGAACAGGGACCGCCATTAGACGAAGATCCGGTAATCAAAAGCCTCAAAGTCTATAACGAAACGACCCATTCTTCAACGGCAAAACCTATCGATTTCCTAAACGGAAAAATTGATCCCAAGGAATATCCCTCAATACAGCAAATTCTGTTTAAAAATAAGGAGAAAAGAATTGAAAGGTGCAACTGGGGAAGATTCAAAGCCAAACCTTCAAACTACCTCAAACTTAATCGTGTCACTAAACTCCAACCTTACCATAAGAAGGTTAATATTAGGGAATCAACGGAAGAACATTTCAAAGTCAACAAGGAAACCTTACCTCGTTATATTAACCAATTCAAAAGAAAGCTAAAATATCAAACTTAATATACCCCCTTCCCTTTAATTTCAGGCTTGATATTGCTTATACTACTACTACTAACATCTTCTTGCACCTTGGCACAATCGCCATTGGATATAGATGAAATACATTCTGGAAATGGGTACATCCTTTTCAACGAATCAGAAATTAAAATAGTCCAGAGTTACAAAAGAATCATGCATGTGATAGACTTAGGCCAATACGAAGATAGTATTAGTAAAATCGAAACAAACATAATCCAGCTTCATGAAAAAACAGAAATTCGAGCAACCTTACTTTACAATCTTAAACATTTGAAAGAAAATTTTAATAGCATTATCCCACACCACGTAAGTAAACGAGGACTAATTAACCTTGCGGGTAAAGGTCTCAAATACTTGACCGGCGTGATGGATAACAATGATCGCGAAGAAATCCAAAGACACTTCGAAACAGTTGAGAAAAATAACAGAAACATTATAAAAAACTTAAACGATCAAGTATCGATCAACAAACAAATCTCAGACCAGGTGGAGAACATTACAAACCATATCAATAATGTACAAGATAGGATTACCAATAAAATAAAAGAATTTGAAAACCATGTAAACAAGATCGATCAGGAACTAAAATTTTTTATGATCACAACAAAAATTAATGAGAATATCAATATCCTGTCAAAGCAAATTTCGGATATTAAGGAGATAATTTTAGCTAGTAAATTAGAAATCTTACCTAGGGATATTTTTACAGAGGAAGAAATTAGAGATAATGACATTACAGTAGAAATGCTACCCTATATAAAGAATTGTGTACTTTTTAAGGAAAACGTAATCGTTTTTGTATTATCCATACCAAATTTTGTAAAGAGTCAATACTATAGAACAATTATCAAAAAAGTTCCAAATAAAAATGATTCATTAGAGCTAAGTACAAACGTAGATAAAGTAATTGTCTCTAGACAGAATATCTTTTTTAAACATAGAAAAAAAAACACATTCTAAAAAAGGAACTTATCTTATATCAAGATCATTGTATTTCAAATTTATTAAATAATAGGATTATGAAGTGTAGCTACCGCAGGAATAACACGGAAGAAATTGAAGCAATATTAGATAACGTAGTAATAACCAAAAATCTAAAGGAAACTTTACTAGTGAACAATTGTGGTGAACAGCTGGGAGTCAAAATAAAGGGAAACAACATCATTAAATTTACTAACTGCAGAATTTCGATCGGAAGCTTTCAACTAGAGAACACAGGGACCAAATATCGGAGTAATATCTTACCAAATGTAGAACGAAACATAAGTATCGACGAAGTGGTATACGATTTCGACTTGCAAAAGCTCTACTTCAACCACATCAATAATACGAGTCACCTGGAAGAAGTCAAATTCAGCAACACGCAGAGATGGCATGTAAACATAACCATAAACCTTATCACCGCCTTCGCAGTACTTATCATAGGCCTATACATAGTCATGCGTCTTAAAAGAGGACAAACGAACGTGAAGATTCAACTAAAGGATAATCGCCGGGAGTCGATGCCTAAGGAGGGAGGAGTTACATCCCAGCATGATGAACCTTCACCATTTTCATAGAAATTCGAAGTTATCAAATCTCAACTTGCAAATTTCCTCAAAGACGTAAATTCTCACGATTTACGCCTGCGAACTTACTTACCTCAGCATAAACCCAACGGGCATCATATCGCACGACAGGAAATTCCCACAGACGGTTAGCTCTACATTACAAGCTCCACATAAAACTCGCAAAAAAGCCGCATTCCTTCACGTTTTCTTCAAGGTTTCCCTACAATAAGAAAAGGCTTGATAAAAGCTTAAGTTAAGCCACAGAGGCAGTCTTTTTCAATCATTTCGTACGATAAGGTTAGAATACAGTTAGTTAAGTTGTAAATTGTACTCGCTAGTGAGAATCGTGAATAAAATTAACGTTCAAAAATCCACTTTTGCCTTTAATCGTTTTGTTTTTTTATTATTTTTGCCTTGTTTTCGTTCGACAAATTTTAGTGGCGCAGTCGGTAGGATCCCTATGATTGGGATCCCGTGATAAAGAACGAAAATTCAAAGGAGAATTAGTGACAAAACGGAAACCTATTAAAGGTCCAAAATTTTTTGGTGTGTGAAAAGCAAAAGAAATAAAATAAAAACCCCAAAAGTGAAAGTGAGCTCAGTGGTATGGTCACAAAGTACCAATTTAGTGAAAGCTTTTGATTCTTGAAGTGAAGAAAAGAAATTTCAAAGCAAGAGTGATTCCTGAAATTGGGAAATTTAACCCCGAGCCCATGAAAATCATTAATTATAACGCAACCAAAAAGTGAAATTAAAAGTGGATTACCGTGGAAGAAGGATCGAACGTTTAATAAAACGATACCATCTCACTAGTATACAGGAGGAAGATCAGCTAGGAGAAAACGAAATGACGACAACAAACGGAGCAACACAGCCGCTGGTTCTATCAATAGACCCATTGAAATACATCGAACACTTACCTGAATTCAACGGTCAAGGTGATGAGTTATTTACATTTTTAGAATTAGTTGAAAACATAGTCCCTTCTATTTTAAAGTACGACACTAGTAGTCAAAAGATTTTGTTAAGTAGAATAAAGAGTAAGTTACGAGGCGTAGCCAGGGAAGTGTTAGAAGTAAATAATCATGTAGAGACCTGGTCTGAAATTAAATCAATACTAATTAATCATTTTGGCGATAAAAAGTCGTCTTTGCAAATCTTCGACGAGCTACGAGGTGTGAGTTTTATTACAAATAGCGTTGACTTATATAGTGAAATCAAAGGCATTCTGAGAAGGTTAAATAATAAAGTCAGAGATGAACCCGATTCAGAACGCACAACCAAAGCAAATATCGCGACGGGCCTAACAGTATTCAAAGATAAACTTCCAGAACCGATGCGTTCGATTCTGTTCAGCCGGAACCCCTCAACACTAGAGGAGGCCCTAGACATTCTATTTGAAAGTAATTACGCGTACTACAACCCGTCCAAATTTAATTCGAATAGAAATATAAACTCTCGTATACAGGTACAAAGTAACTATCACAGTAATAACTCGAATTCCAGGCAAAATAATTGCAATCAGCCGAATCTCAATCCTAGACCTTTTCAACTTAATAGAACGCAATTTCAACCATTAAATAATCAGAATTCCAGACAAGGCAATTATAATCGACAAAATTTTAACTCTAGATCATTTCAACATAACAGACCACAACCTCAATCATTTAATAGCCGAAATTCTATGCAAAACAATTATAATCGATCAAATTTTCACCCCAGAACTTCACAACCCAACAGTTTACAGAACCCTAGACAAAACCAACAATTCAACTTAAATAATAATAACAGGTCTGAACCTATGGAGGTTGACGGAACAGTTAACTCTAGAATTCACTCCGTAGAAACACAAAACCAAATAGAAAATTTTCCCTTAATAGCCTCGGAGGACAACAACTTCCTTATATAAAATTGCAATCGCGAGGAAGACCTCTAAAATTTATCGTTGATTCGGGCGCCACAATGAGCATAATTAATTCGGGTATTTGCAATCCCATATATGCTAGCAAGATAACGCCTATCAACATTAAAACATTAATTAATACAATATCTTGTGATACCAAAATAACAATCGAACCATTTCTAGAGTTCGATTCAAATGACAAGTTAGAGTTCTTAGAAATGAAATTTCATGACAAGTTTGACGGCTTAATAGGAAATAACATAATGCTTCCTCTTCAAGCTGAAATCAATTATAAGGATAAAATTTTGAGATGGAACACAGGAAACAAAATTCCACTCTTCTTCAGCTCTGACGAAGAAAGAGAATACCAAATCCCCGTCCCCTTGAAAGAATTGGATACGTTCCAAAACGAAATATTTCTCGACGAAAATGTCATTAGATGTGATCATTTAGATTCAAACGCAAAGACCGAGCTTCTGAAAATCATAAAGAAGTTCGACGAAGCCTTCTATAAAGAAGGTGACGACCTAAGCTTTACACACGAAATAAAACACAAAATTAATACTACGAATGAAATTCCCATTCACACAAAGCTTTATCGCTATCCCGAAGTTCATCGCCAAGAAGTTCATGAACAAATCGACAATATGCTAAATCAGGGTATCATTAGACCCAGTAACTCGCCATATTCGGCACCCATATGGGTGGTTCCAAAAAAACAAGATGCGTCCGGGAAGCAAAAATGGCGCATTGTTATCGATTACCGGAAGTTGAATAACGTCACAATCGACGACAAATATCCTATCCCAAACATGGAGGATATTTTGGATAAATTGGGTCGTGATATGTATTTCACGACGCTCGATCTAGCCAAAGGCTTCCACCAAATAGAAATAGAAAAAGATGACATCAAAAAGACCGCATTTAGCACGGATAGTGGACACTATGAATTTGTCAGGATGCCATTCGGATTAAAGAATGCTCCTGCCACTTTCCAACGACTAATGAATTCCGTCTTGAAAGAATTCATTGGGAAAATTTGTTACGTCTACCTAGACGATATCGTAATTTTCAGTACAGTAAAGAAGAGCACTTCGTTTCTTTACAGAAAATATTAAAGAAATTGCAAGATGCAAACCTAAAAATACAGCTTGATAAAAGTGAATTTCTGAAACAAGAAACAGAGTTTCTTGGTCACATTATAACAACCAAAGGAATAAAACCAAACCCCAATAAAGTCGAAGCGATTAACAAATTTCCACTCCCCAAGACACCAAAGGAAATAAAATCTTTCCTGGGCCTCGTCGGATATTATCGCAAATTTATTAAAGACTTTGCAAAAATTGCGAAACCGATGACGACATATCTAAAAAGGGATAAACGTATAGACGTTAACAACCCTGAGTATAGAGAAGCTTTCAATAAGTTAAAGCTATTAATAATATCAGATCCAATCCTGGTATATCCAGACTTCTCCAAAAAGTTCACACTAACCACAGATGCAAGTAATTTTGCTGTAGGCGCAGTATTAAGCCAAGATAATCATCCGGTGTGTTATGCCTCTCGAACTCTTAACGAACACGAGTGTAGATATTCGACTATCGAAAAGGAACTGCTTGCGATAGTCCGGGCAGTTAAATATCTTCGCCCATACCTTTACGGTAGAAAATTCGTGATTAGGACTGATCACAAGCCATTGCAGTGGCTCCATAATCTAAAAGAACCAAACTCGAAATTACAAAGGTGGAAGATTAAACTGGAAGAATTTAATTTTGATATTGAGTACCTACACGGTAGAGAAAACAAAGTCGCTGATGCACTATCAAGAGTAGAAATACATGCGAACGAAGAGGAAATCGACGAAATCCGGTCAACAGACGCAACAATGCACTCAGCTGACGAAGACAACTCCGAATACATTCCAATAACTGAATCACCTTTAAATTTTTATAAAACACAGATTATCATAGAAAAAGGCTCCCCAGCCAAAGTAAATGTCGAAAGAATTTACAGTCGAACTAGGAAAACATTCAGACACCCTGCCCCTGACGAAGATTATTTCATTCACATCCTAAAAGACCATGTTCCATGCAAAGGAATAGGAGGAGGTATGATTGAAGATATTAACATTTACAGTTCGTTCCAAAATACTTACTTAAAACATTTCTCAAAAAACAAGTTACTAAAAATAAACAAATGTTCCTTCATGCTCGAAGATATTAAAGATCGACACGAACTTCAGGAACGAATATTAGAACAACACAATAAGACAAACCATAGAGGTATTAACGACGTCTACCTCGAGTTAAAGAATAAATTTTACTTCCCAAAGTTCAAGCAGGAAATTCAAAAGGTGATAAACAATTGTCATATTTGTAACACTGCCAAATATGAAAGGTACCCCCTTAAACTCCCATTTAAAACTACGGAAACCCCAAGTAGACCTCTAGATATAGTCCACATGGACATTTGGTTTAAAAATAAAGGAAATCCATACCTAACAATCATCGATAAATTTACCAAACACGCGCAGGTCATAGCCCTAAAATCCAGAAGTTGGGCAGACTTAAAAAATGCTGCCATGCAATACATTGCCTCATTTGGAAAGCCCAAAAAGATCATCACAGATCAAGAAAAAGGATTTAATAGTTTAAATTTCATAAACTTTCTGAAAAGCGAAGGGATAGACGTCCACTTCACTACCCCGAACAACCATACTAGTAACGCTGATATAGAGCGGTTCCACAACACACTCAACGAACACTTGAGAATCTTGAGTGCCATCGAAAAAGAACAGGGACCGCCATTAGACGAAGATCCGGTAATCAAAAGCCTCAAAGTCTATAACGAAACGACCCATTCTTCAACGGCAAAACCTATCGATTTCCTAAACGGAAAAATTGATCCCAAGGAATATCCCTCAATACAGCAAATTCTGTTTAAAAATAAGGAGAAAAGAATTGAAAGGTGCAACTGGGGAAGATTCAAAGCCAAACCTTCAAACTACCTCAAACTTAATCGTGTCACTAAACTCCAACCTTACCATAAGAAGGTTAATATTAGGGAATCAACGGAAGAACATTTCAAAGTCAACAAGGAAACCTTACCTCGTTATATTAACCAATTCAAAAGAAAGCTAAAATATCAAACTTAATATACCCCCTTCCCTTTAATTTCAGGCTTGATATTGCTTATACTACTACTACTAACATCTTCTTGCACCTTGGCACAATCGCCATTGGATATAGATGAAATACATTCTGGAAATGGGTACATCCTTTTCAACGAATCAGAAATTAAAATAGTCCAGAGTTACAAAAGAATCATGCATGTGATAGACTTAGGCCAATACGAAGATAGTATTAGTAAAATCGAAACAAACATAATCCAGCTTCATGAAAAAACAGAAATTCGAGCAACCTTACTTTACAATCTTAAACATTTGAAAGAAAATTTTAATAGCATTATCCCACACCACGTAAGTAAACGAGGACTAATTAACCTTGCGGGTAAAGGTCTCAAATACTTGACCGGCGTGATGGATAACAATGATCGCGAAGAAATCCAAAGACACTTCGAAACAGTTGAGAAAAATAACAGAAACATTATAAAAAACTTAAACGATCAAGTATCGATCAACAAACAAATCTCAGACCAGGTGGAGAACATTACAAACCATATCAATAATGTACAAGATAGGATTACCAATAAAATAAAAGAATTTGAAAACCATGTAAACAAGATCGATCAGGAACTAAAATTTTTTATGATCACAACAAAAATTAATGAGAATATCAATATCCTGTCAAAGCAAATTTCGGATATTAAGGAGATAATTTTAGCTAGTAAATTAGAAATCTTACCTAGGGATATTTTTACAGAGGAAGAAATTAGAGATAATGACATTACAGTAGAAATGCTACCCTATATAAAGAATTGTGTACTTTTTAAGGAAAACGTAATCGTTTTTGTATTATCCATACCAAATTTTGTAAAGAGTCAATACTATAGAACAATTATCAAAAAAGTTCCAAATAAAAATGATTCATTAGAGCTAAGTACAAACGTAGATAAAGTAATTGTCTCTAGACAGAATATCTTTTTTAAACATAGAAAAAAAACACATTCTAAAAAAGGAACTTATCTTATATCAAGATCATTGTATTTCAAATTTATTAAATAATAGGATTATGAAGTGTAGCTACCGCAGGAATAACACGGAAGAAATTGAAGCAATATTAGATAACGTAGTAATAACCAAAAATCTAAAGGAAACTTTACTAGTGAACAATTGTGGTGAACAGCTGGGAGTCAAAATAAAGGGAAACAACATCATTAAATTTACTAACTGCAGAATTTCGATCGGAAGCTTTCAACTAGAGAACACAGGGACCAAATATCGGAGTAATATCTTACCAAATGTAGAACGAAACATAAGTATCGACGAAGTGGTATACGATTTCGACTTGCAAAAGCTCTACTTCAACCACATCAATAATACGAGTCACCTGGAAGAAGTCAAATTCAGCAACACGCAGAGATGGCATGTAAACATAACCATAAACCTTATCACCGCCTTCGCAGTACTTATCATAGGCCTATACATAGTCATGCGTCTTAAAAGAGGACAAACGAACGTGAAGATTCAACTAAAGGATAATCGCCGGGAGTCGATGCCTAAGGAGGGAGGAGTTACATCCCAGCATGATGAACCTTCACCATTTTCATAGAAATTCGAAGTTATCAAATCTCAACTTGCAAATTTCCTCAAAGACGTAAATTCTCACGATTTACGCCTGCGAACTTACTTACCTCAGCATAAACCCAACGGGCATCATATCGCACGACAGGAAATTCCCACAGACGGTTAGCTCTACATTACAAGCTCCACATAAAACTCGCAAAAAAGCCGCATTCCTTCACGTTTTCTTCAAGGTTTCCCTACAATAAGAAAAGGCTTGATAAAAGCTTAAGTTAAGCCACAGAGGCAGTCTTTTTCAATCATTTCGTACGATAAGGTTAGAATACAGTTAGTTAAGTTGTAAATTGTACTCGCTAGTGAGAATCGTGAATAAAATTAACGTTCAAAAATCCACTTTTGCCTTTAATCGTTTTGTTTTTTTATTATTTTTGCCTTGTTTTCGTTCGACAAATTTTAGTATATATATATATATATATATATATATATATATATATATATATATATATATATATATATATATATATAAATACATATATATATATATATATATATATATATATATATATATATATATATATATATATGTATGGCTTTGCCGAGCGCACTCTATTTATGCTGTGCGATAAGCATTAGTTAAATGGGAGAAAGACCGTAGCTGCTTTTCGGACGGATTTTATGTGAGAAGCTAATGGCTGACAAAACTTTCATGGGAAATGTCAACAAGTAACTTTGTTTTGGTTAGGTTTGTTAAATATATTAATTTATTTGTTTATTTTACAGGGATTAGCGACTGAGGAGGACCTTTAGGTAGCTGGATCGAGTTGGGGAAGGATGCTGGGGTAAACTTACTGCAGGTAATATAAATTATTTTGATTAAAGATCCTATTTTGTATATATATATATATATATATATATATATATATATATATATATATAGATATATATATTTATATATATATATATATATATATATATATATATATATATATATATATATATATATATATATATATATATATATATATATATATATATATAGACTTATATCAAATCTTTCTTGAAGAACTATGAAATTTATTTCTAAAATCCGCCATACTACCATATTGGATTTAGTGAGACGTCATGTATCCTAGACACACGGAGAATTAACTTAACTTAAGTGACGATTAAGAACTATGAGGGAACAGATGAACATACCCATATTCATATATTTATAAATAGGCGATTGTTGGCGCCCACTGCGCCAGCTCCAGATAAAAGACAAACGTCGCATCTTCTTGAACGGCCGAAGATGAAAAACCGCTCTTTCATTAGTTTATAATAAATTCGTAATTTTTCGGCGAAAACGTGATGACATTCGGATTTTAAAAATGAGTGGTGAAAACTGTCAAATGCATCCTAGTCAGTAAACTTATTCTTTATTAAATTTCAAAAAACTATAACATAAAGTAATCTTAGACCTGAACAACTACATATACAGTGCGGACGGTTCATGTCTTTTAAAAAAATTCTTCTCAGATAAGACAAGTAAGCATCTTGAATGGCCAGTGCCTAGAATCTACAAGGCTATCAAAAATTAATCGATCGAAAAGTATTTTATACCTGAGGTAAAATTTGTTTTTAATTTTTTCCATTGACATGAAATTAAGTTGAGAAATTACCAAAATAGTTGTTATTATTAGGCAATACACCGTGTGATTCCAAAGAATGCCAAATATATAGTAATTATATTGTTCTCGTGACGCTTCTGCCACCTAATTGTAGCGCAATAATGTAGCCAATTGATCAAAATGTAATAAACATGACCAAAATTTATTACAAAAATAAGAAAAAAATTGAGATGGGTCAAAGAAGATGGTATAAAGATATGTTGGTTGTAAGTAGTGTTTTTTGTAGTTTTCTACTTTATTCATGTGACATTTTGTTTCCTATAGTTCTCTTTAAGAAATTGTGTTACCCTGAGGATGATTACGTAAATAATCGAAACGTTGGCAGAAAAAAATAAAGCTAGTTTTGTTTATGGACGTAATAATTATTGATGACCAGAATCCTACCTTTCCTATATAAAAACAAGTTAAGTTAAAAGCACCCTATTTACTTTCTTATGAATGAAGTCATGATCTGATAACGATTGGAGTGGTGATGACTTTCCATGAAGCGAAATTCGTGCCAATGTTTTAGACCAGGAAGAGATTCAGGATTATTTCTTACAGTGGGTTAAATAAAACCATGTCCAAGTGGAGGTAGTGGAAGATGTTTCTGACGAGGAAAATAATGACGACCGTTCTGACGTGAAACTAAATTAAACTAGCGAATTAGGAGTTTTGGTATTTACTTGGAATGAGCAAATTGATCTTCTGATAAATGACCTCGCCGTTCTTCAGCAGTTTTGGAAAAAGGCTGTTACTACGAAAAACCAATGCACAAATAAAAATTTTAAATTATTTTGAAAAGGCTCCAAGATAGATATTTATTATTTGTTTTACTTAACTATATTGTTTGTTCCGCTTAACATTTGATTAAAACCAAAACACATAAATTTATGCTTTTTTTAAACATGCATGCAAATTGAATTTATGTTATTTACCTTGTGTTTCAGATCTGGTGTGCTAAAATATCTCACTTAGCTAAACATCGAATTGTATGGCAGGGGGAAGGCAATTTTGATTGTTCAAATTTGTACAATTTTCATGGTACGCATATAACTATTTTATTTTTATCTTATGATCTACTCAACACAGGGTAATCAAACGAATGCCAAAAACGATTACCCAAAATTGTCAACAATATTGATATAACTCCTACCATTGCAGGTATGTACACTCACTTTCACAAATGAAAAAAATATTTTTTGTAATTACCTAAAATTCAGCATTTCCCTACATTTGCTCCAAAATTCATGTAATTAATATACCTCTTTTTTATTTTGATGAAATTCCACATCTTATTACCTTTCCAAAAAGGTAAAACACGTAAAAATGAACCGAGTGAATTTTCAAAATAGATATCAAAACAAACTATTTCTAAACTCGATGAACGTAAGAACTATAAAAATTTCTTAACACGGTTAGTGGAAAATGTAAGTGATCATTATTTGATACAGCTGTCTAGATCAGTATTTAATTTTGTTGCCGTAACATTAGTTTTCGTTTTGTCGCGAAGGCGTCCAGCAGCTGAAGAAAAGTTAACCCTTTGGTGCTGCTGTTGAATACGAGCCAAAGGAGTTTAACTTTTCTTCATTAGAAACGCTGATCGTGTTAAAAATTTTTTATATTTCTTACGTTGCTCAAGTTTAGAAACAGTTTGTTTTGATTTCTATTGTAACTTAAATGGGCTCTTTGTGCTCGACGGTTTAATTAAGACACTTATTTACAATCACAAATGTTCACTACTTTTATTCACTTCACTTGATTAATTTTCTTGACAATATTTTCTTCTTAATACACTGTTTCACTTTACTTATTTACACTTATCTCTTCACTGGTTAAAATTCAACTGACTCACTAGGCTGCTACTCAGCCCAATTTATAATACTTAGCTTAATTCTAGAAAGTTCAGCAACTTAGTTCTAGCAATTTCCGTTATTCATATTCACCACTCTAAGTCACCATAGGTTCGAGTTAGCATTGGCTTCATAAGGCATCTGACTTTTTTCTGGCTTCCGAAATTCGGGACGTGCGCATTGCACAACTTGATTTCGTTTTCCTCACGTAGCCTATGCCAGACTACAGTGCACGTTACACTATTTTGTTAAAAAAAATGTTAGTGTACTTTTGTTTTATTGCCGATATTACCTTGTGTTAGCCAGATTTCACACCCTAGTACCCTGACGTTCTGTTACAAATATCTGATGGATTATGCTATGAAAGTGGGTCACTTAGCAAGAATATTGATCATAGTTGAAAAACAAATCGATAGCTACAGGGTGTTTCAGATCTGAAGAACCAAAATAAGTAGGGTAATAGATCTTACCTAAGCAAGCGAGAAATTGTATGGCAGGGGGGGGGGGGCACTCTCGACAGTTTAGGAGTTACAGGGTGATTCATAAATTCCAATTTTTCATGGCAGGCACATAACTCTTTTATTTTTATATTTTTATCTACTCAACGCAGCGACATCAAACAAACTCTAGATAACTACTATCCTAATGACCTTTCCAATATTCTCAACACTGTTGATCACACTCCTTCCAATGCAGATACAGTCGCTTCCAAAAGTGAACAACATGTTTTTAAACTACCAAAAATTCAGCATTTTCCCAAATTTCTCCGAAATTCATTTAACTAATACACAAAACGTTTTTTATTTTTATGAAATTGCCCATCACGCGTATTTCCTTGGTAGCAAGCTTCTGAACATGGAGTCCAAAAACTTAATAACTTAAACGTGGTAGCGGCTTGTGAAATTATTGATTCGTCTTCATTGATCATTTTTTAACAACACTTTAACCTAAGTGCCACAATAAATTAAAAGTAAAACCCCTTTTTTTAAAAGAAGCTTTTATTTAAATGCGCTAAAAAGAATAAAATAAACTTTTCCTTTAAAACTTTTACTATCAAATTATAACGTCATTACACAATTTATATGATATAAAAGCTTGTAGCGAGATTTAAGTACTCGTATTTACTTAGTTTGAAAATTTTAAAAATTAAAATCAATCAGATCAAGTTATTTAATTTACTTGTTTATCTACACAGGTAAATCTCGCGACAAGCTTTTATATCATATAAATTGTGTAAAGACGTTATAAGTTGATAGTAAAAGTTTTAAAGGAAAAGTTTATTTTATTCTTTTTAGCGCATTTAAATAAAAGCTTGTTTTTAAAACAACATTTTTACTTTTAATTTATTTTTTACTTTTTAGTTATCGCTGGACAGGTTTCTCAGTCTGTTCATCTCATTTAACGCATCATTGTTGCAAGGTCGTTTGCCGATTAATTTTGAACAGTCTAGCTCTTCAATAAGGGGACCTTCTAATGATTTTACCCTAATTGAGGCCACGTATGCTTGCCCAGCAGCGAAGAGCTTCGAGCCTAAGTATACAACAGCATGGTCGACAGTACTACCCTGCATTTTGTGTACTGTGCAAGCCCAACATAATATAATTGGCAGCAGTCTTCATTCTGCGGTGCCGTGACTAT
This sequence comes from Leptarthrus brevirostris, assembly GCA_964036015.1. Classification (NCBI taxonomy): domain Eukaryota; kingdom Metazoa; phylum Arthropoda; class Insecta; order Diptera; family Asilidae; genus Leptarthrus; species Leptarthrus brevirostris. The sequence goes on from OZ038371.1 coordinate 110,653,360, forward strand.
ATTTTCCTGGAAATTGCACAGTCTTGGGTTGAATGAGATGAACACCGTCTTTACTGAAGCCTATACGGACGGATGGTATGTCAGTATCATACATTTGTGCTCTCCGGAAGCAGGGCCATATGATTTCTGTAATATGTCCAATCCATTCATCAGAGCTCAGCAAGCCCTTTCATTTGATACCCATGTTGTAAGAGTGCATTACAAATAACTAGTCCACCATCTTTATATTTAAAAAATATATATTATTTTTAAATATAGGTATACTTTATAGAGTCTATGTATTTTTTTATCTTAACACCACTCTTCATACCCAAATAAAATTCACAAAAAACTTTATAATTTTACTAATTTACAGTGGTGTTATCCCTTAATGTTGTCGTACCGTCGAGAAATTTTTTGTTTTTTAAATCGGCTAGTAAATTAAATTTTCTTAAAAAGTCTGCTCCAATGATGGGCTTGTTAACAGCAATGAGAAATGTTAGGGTCTTTGTTGAATTTCCTAAATTCGTTAGGTACTACTGAAATATCAGCACCTGTATCTATTAGAAATTTGAATTTATTTTATTGTGGTACCAACAAAAAGAATTGTTATCTCTAGAATTTGAAACTTTTCTGTTGTGCGAATTGTTTCTAGAGAATGTATGATCTCTCGATGTGTTTCTAGAACGTGAATGAGAAAATTTGTTTTGACGTGATAATCCTTTTATCCTTTTCCCAATTTGTTCTCAAGGTTCTTGATCTTGTTTTGTCGTTAAAATTGTAACTTTTGTTTGGTAGATTTTTGTTAACTTCTGACACATATTGAATTTTGGAAATATCATATATGTTATCTGCCAAATCTGAAAGTTCCTTTATATCTTGTTTCCCTGAAGATATTAAGGTTATATTTATATTTGTTGGCAACTTTCTCATGCATAACATTTATTAAAGATTTGATAAATGTGGCTGAATTGCCTGCAAGAATCTCCATAGAGCGATAGATTTCGGAAGGTCTTCTATCTCCAATTTAGTAGATAGAAGTTGCTCTAACTTTTTTCCTTCCGATTCTGTAAACCGTTTGACTAGAGTATTCTTCAAACTTTCATATTTATTTAAATGTGGAGGATTTTGTTAAAAGTCTAGAACGTTTGTGATGACTTCTACCGGAAAAGATATATATTATTTTGAGCAGGAAAGAAAATATTATTTTATTAATATGATAAATATTTGGAATACGTGATTAGTGTTGTTTATGAGTTTTTATTTATATTATTGTGGTACAATAAAATTAATTTTAATTATAAAAAGACGTACCAATGTTGTTTTCAGCATTTGTTGATTAATTCTTTCTTCTATAAATTTAAAATGTTGTCGTTTCTTCTTTCTTCCTATAGATGCTTTCATCTATTGGATATGTTGATGATTGTTTTTTTTTAAACTAGCCTTACCCTGGGTGGGGGCACCTCATAGTTCAAATATTGTTGATCTTGATTGCTTGCTGATGTTGATTTGTGTTAAAAAAAATTTTTTGAAGAGGATGCCTTACCCTGGGTGGGGCACCTCTTATTAAAATTTTCTGTTGTAGCTTGATGATGTTTTTTAATAACGAGGATGCCTTACCCTGGGTGGGGCGCACCTCTTTATTTAAAATTTTGTTGCTGTTTACACTGTTGACTTCTTGTTTTTAAAATCAGAGAATACCTTAACTTTAGTAGGGGGTAGGGTTAGGTTAGGTTAAATTTGTGTGGCCGTCCTGAAGGACACGCTTAGACCTCAATAGGTGCCTTGTGATGCCACGGGAATATAAGAATTCCCACCTCCTCCTCACTGGAACCATCCGGAGGTATCGATTAAGCGCCAGAGATCTGCAACGTCAGACGCCTGCAAATCGCCAAGACTATCGAGGAAATAGTCACCCAAGAAGGAGTTCCGACTGCGTGCCAATGCATGGCACCGGCAAAGGAAGTGGAAAATAGTTTCCTCCTCCTCCTCGTCCATACAGCTTCTGCTGAAGTCGTTTGAGAAGATGCCCAGTCTCTACGCGTGTAAGCCAATAGGGCAATGACCTGTGATAACCCCAGTAATTATACCAAGCTCAGATCAGACACTTTTGGTACCGTTTGCCGATCTAAGGTTCGCTAGGTTGATTACCCTCGTTCTAAGCAACAGCTTGCAGGCGGCCAGAGGCCCACCAAGAGTAGTCTTATCTGGCTGGATCTCCAGGGTGATACTACGTCTAGCAAGCTCGTCTGTCGCGCAGTTTCCTGGAATATCCCTGTGCCAGGTGAATTTGGTACCGCTCAGCCAATTCATTTAAGTGTGAGCGACAGCTATTAACAGTCCTAGACGTCGGTAGGACAGAATCAAGGGATATCAAAGCAGCCTGGCTAACTGTAAGGATGCAGATGTCTTTTACAGGAACTTCGTTCCCCTTCAACCAAAACAAGGCTTCCTGAATAGCCATGACCTCTGCCTGAAACACACTGCAATAATCCGGAAGACGGAAGAACGGGCTGATGTTCAGTGCTTCTGAGAAAACCCCATACCCCACCTTGCCCTGTAGTTTTGAACCGTCCGTGTAAATCTGAACCGCGTTCCCACAGGGAATTGTGTCACCATCCCAGTCAATCCCAGTAGATCTGAACTACTTGACAAAGGAGTAGCTAAGAGTGGTGTTATCAAGATGCCCCACTTGGAGCGAAAAGGAATCCAGAATTAAAGAGTGCCAAATTCTAATACTGGACCACGGCATTAGCAACTGTTTACCCACCAGATCTAATGGAAGTTAATGAATAAATATCTCCAGAGCATCGGTAGTCCGTAGTTCCCCGGTGATATAGATGCAGGCCGACCCCTGTACTTTCTCAAAACGTTGAGGTAAGTGGCCTTGTCCAGTGATGGCCACCAGACAACCGCACCATACAACAGGATTGGCCTAGTAACTGCAACATAGAGCCAGTGAGTTAGCTTAGGCTGAAAATTCCATTTCCCCCCGATGGCCCTCTTGGAGGAGTATAGAGCTACAGTTGCTTTCTTGACCCTTTCATAAATATTAGGCTTACAGCTGAACTTCCTATCCATGATGATACCCAGATATTAAGCTTCCTCGGTAAAAGCCAGGCGGGTCCCATTCAGTTACTGAGGGTCAACATGAGGAATTTTATATTTCCCAGTAAAAATGACCGATTTGGTCTTCTTAGGATTAACGCTAAGCCCACACCCTCTGGCCCATTTGGTGAGCTTAGTGAGGGCATTCTGCATCAGATCCCTTAAAACAGGATGGAATTTGCCCGAGATAACTATAGCAATGTAGTCCGCGTAGGCAAACTTTTCACAGCAATCCCCTTCCAGGATTAGAAGCAGTTTATTTACTGGCAGATTACAAGATTAAGAAGAGGAGACAGGACCCTACCTTTCGGTGTGCCCGTACTCACAGTCTTGGTAGCATGAGCCTCTGCCTGCCTTGGAAATAAACACTACCTTGACTCGTTTCCACAGTGCCGGGACGTAGGTCAAGTCAAGGCGTCCCCTATACAATACCATCAGCCACTTCAGTATAAGATCGAAACCGCGTTGGAGCTCGGCAGGAATGATACCATCAGGACCTTGAACAGCATGAAAGTGTCTATAGCCCACCGGAGTTTGGACTCCGTAATAACATCCGCCAGCTCTAAAGCAGGAGGAAGGTTACAAAGGGGGAGCATCTCACCCCCCCTTCCCGGAGCTTCCTGAAAAATGAGTTTCTAAGAAAATCTCCAGAGATTCTGCGCTTGATGAGGTCCAAGTACCATAGCAGATAGCTAGGAATACTTGGATTGGTAGCTAAGAGTTTTCTTAGTCTAGAGGCCTCAGAGGTTTCCGATAATTTATCACAATAGATCCTCCACGATTTTCTCTGAGCCCTACTGAGTTCCTTTTTGTAGACTTTCAGTCTCTCCTTGTAGCAGTCCTACGAGTGCGTGTCCCTATTGGCTTTTGCCAGGTTTAAGGTCCTTCTACACTCCTTCCTAAGAAACTCTAGGTGTGCATTCCACCACGGAGGTTTCTGCTTGCCCTTGGGTCTCCTAAGGGGACAGGATTGAGGCAATAAATATATTCCAATCAGTCTTTCTGTAATTTCTAAAGACTGGTGGTTTCGAAGGACGATCATCTAGATCGAACTGGATGTACCTATGGCCCGAGAAGGAGTTTTCATTGGAGACCCTCCAATTCTTAATAAGGGATCTGAGAATGAGTCCAACTCTGCGTCATTCAGCATCAGCCCTGATGCCAACCCCCATCTCGACATGACGGGGGAGGACCTGGGTTCTCTTTCAGGTGGAAGGAAACCAAACGAAAGTTTGGTCTCCACATTCCTCCATTTGTCGGAAGTAATGGAGCCATTTTCGTTGTTCCTGTCGACAACAGCCAGCACGAGTTGGACCTTGAGGACCTTACTATAGGGAACCGACTTCCCAGAGGGGCTTCGCACCTCGGCTTTCTTAGCCACCGGTTGGGGCTGTTCCTCAGTTGACCTCTGTCTCTTGGATACAAGCGACAGATTCCCAGCTCCACCGGCATTCAAGATGATATTTTGAGCCCACTCCAGGGAGGCCTTAACCCTGCTTGTGAGATCCGATGCCGGAATTTCTCGTCTCTCAAGGAGCCTTTGAACATAGCGTCCAGCCTTGTACTTGGCCTTAGAGGGCGCCGCTGCCGCTTGCTCGAGGCAACACGGTCAGCCTGCCCTTTAGTAGCAGAATTCCTGCCCTTTAGTAGCACAATTGCTGCTGGGGAGACAGCTCCGCACTTGGTCGCCTCCAGCGCCACTCGGACCAGGCTCAGAATCGAAAGTCCTTGTGAAGGCCACCCCGAAGCTTTGGAGGGTACGACCTGCCGCTTGCTCGAGGCAACACGGCTGTCCTTCCCCTTGTTTCCTTCTTTGCTTCCAGGAAGACGGCCAAGCACCAAGCTGCCCCCAGCACCACTCGGACCAGGCTCCCTGTCCATAGTCCTTGCGGACGCTTCTCCAGAAGCTATCTGAACCAAGCTACTCTCTCGGTTTTCCGGTTTTTTTTAGAGATCCGGACTCATTAGATGTTTTTTTTTTGAAAGTTCAGGATTCATGATTGGTCCTACGAGTAGCGGAGAATAGGGGGTCCACCTGCGCAGAGATCCGCTATACACAGGTGAGGCTGGCTAATCCGAAAGTCGCCAGGTATCCGGATACTCCGTTCACGACTGAGCTTTTTTTCACCTGGACCCTCAACCAGGCTAATTCTCGGCACGGGTCGTAATAACACCTTAATCCGGCCCAGCGGAAAGGGATAGGATGCACAGGATCAAGGGGAGTAGGCCTGAGGCTGGGGAGCGGCAGCTCTTGGTACACTGCTCATCAATGATATTTCTGACATGGGACACCCTACCAGGACAGGTCCAGTTTATCCAAACCTACCCCATCAGCATAGCCCAATTGAGTGTCGCAACTTAAGCCCCACCACCACGTCAAGGTGTCTGCCACGGAGGGTAGTAGGGGGTAACTCTATTTTAAAATTTTGTAGTTTTTTTCTTGCCGTACGTAATTCTTGCGTTTTTTTTTCTTATTTTTTTTAAAAAGCAGAAAGTACCTTACCTTGGGTAGGGGGTACTTCTGTTTTTAAAAATTGTCGGGGTCACCAATGAGGGTGTATAGAATGAATGGGGATCCTTGGTTGATAATGAATATAGCAGGGTGTAGTCCCTTTCGTAGTGGAGTCTCCAATCCTAGAACCTCTTTGTATCTATAAATATTCTAGATACATTTTATTTTATAATAAAAAGACTATTTTTATTTTAATGATTTAAAACTTTGTATTTTTATTTTATTTTTGAAGTTACCAGTTCGGTTGTTCTGGCTACACTGAATTATTCATTTAGAATTATTCATTTACAATTTTTGTATCTTACTTTACAATTACTACATAGATAAGTAGTTTATAATTTTCTCTGTGTAGAGTAGGTACAGTATTTTATTGTCAATGATTGAATGATTATTATATTTTTTAAGGTGTTTGTGTTTCACACTATTCAAAATTTATCAAAGTATACAGGTTGACCAAAATATATTTGATAGTTATTTCATCTATACAGTCTGATTGAACATAATCAAAGTGTATTTATTTAAAATATTTTATTGAAATAATATAATCAAACTGATACATATTTTAATTAATAATTAAATTTTTAGCTACTGCTACATGTACCTATGTGCAACTGTGATTGCATTAAGGTGGCGATAATTTCCACATGGTCGCCAATCATTGGAATTTTTCTTTGCTACTAGATGTAGTGGAGATGATACCGGAAAAGATGATAATTGACATAAACCTAATTTAACCATGTGATCAACTTCTAACTTAGCAATTTTGTGTTTATGTCCATCTAAGCGTCTTAGACGTAAAAAAGGAAGTTGTCCTTTTGATTGAATATAAGGAACAATGTTATAGTATAAGAGCTGGCAACGTTTTTGACAAAGAATTTCAGGTAGGCTGATTTTTTGATATCCGGCCACTTTGACTATCACGGTAGGAATGGGGACAGTCTGTCTGGGAGAGGTTGCGTTTACCTGCGAGCGTAACATTAATACAGGTAAAAATATTAATTTTAAAATCATTTTAGGTACATTATTTTTTTTTAATTGGGTTTTATTAATTTGCAGCAACACAAATTTATTGTTGCCAGACACTTTTGTTGTTGATAACGCTGTGCCAGACACTATTTTGTAGTTAAAAAACAAATTATTTTCAAAGAATTTCAGTATGGCTGAAATTTTAATATGATGTTAGTCAGCTATCAAATGATGTAAAATTAATTTGCCAGACAATAATTCGGTTGTATAATTAGGAGCCAGACCGTTTAAGTCTTGCAAGTATTGTGATAATATGCAGGTAGTAAAAGAGAGATAGTTGCAAACAAGACAGCCGAAAAATATGCAGTATGACATTAAAATTAATTTATTTTGCATTACAAATTTATTACAATAGAATTTAATTATATTGTAATAAATTATTTTTATTAACCATTGGTCGAATGACGAAATGGCACCTTTTATTGGGCATAAAACAGTTTACTTAAGTTTCAACGAGTGTTACTCTTATCGCGTTGAAAATAATAAAGTAATTAGAACAAAAGAAGATTCATTATCATGTGAAGAACACGAAGAAGCAGATTCTAGAATTATATATAATATTTGCCAAATTGATTTTGACGCTGAAGTTGTTGTAAGATGATCGGACTCTGACATTCTAATTATTCTTCTCGGTAACATGGACCATTTAAATAATGCTTTAAAACTTTGGATAAACATGGGCGTAGGGAATTATGAGCGATATATCAACATCAATGTACAGTATTCTGGGTAGTTCTCTATCTAAAGCTTTACCGGGCTTACACGCAATCACAGGATGTGATTACACCCCGGCTTTTTTCCGGAAAGGCAAACTTAGGCCTTTCAAATTACTCGAAGAATCAGAAGATTATCAGTTAGCATTTCAAAATATTGTTACCGATGACGAAGAAATACTTGAGCGTACATTTGTCACCTTAGAGAAATTTGTTTGTAATATGTATGGGGTCCGTCATATTACTAACGTTAATGATGTTAGATTTTACTTATTTTGTAATACTTATCGATCTAAAAATTTCGACGACAGTTTTAAAAAAAAATTTAGAAATTTCGACTCACCAAATTTATCGCCGTGTAAAGCTGAATTACGAGAGCACTTATTACGAGTTCGTTAAGTGACAAAATTTTGGAGAAATGCTCACTTGAAATCTCCTACATCTTTGACACCACTTGCTTGTGGCTGGACAATCAACGAGGATATATATGATTTCGTATGGTTTAATGGAGATCAATTACCATCATTAGTTGCCGATATTATTGTTCGAGGTAAATATTGATTAAAAAAAAAACAACAAATGGAACTACTGACTTAAATTTTATAATTAATATTTTTCATTATAGATAGTCAAATGCTAGAAAATGGCAATTTATCAGAAGACAATTATGACAATGATAATGATGAAAGCAGCTACGATGACGATGACTCTGAAGAGAAGATGAAGATGAGATTTTTGTGACGCAATTATAAAATAATAGATTTTAATTTAATTTGCCTTTGATTGTCAACGTATTTATAAATTTTATTATTTATTTATTTATAAAAAAGAAATAAATTTTTTTTATTTCAAGTAATTTGTTTTATGCTTCTCATCTAAATCTATTCTGATTCTAATTCTATTGTAATAAATTTGTAATACAAAATACATTAATTTTAATGTCATACTTCTATTTTCTTGTTTGCAACTATCTCTCTTTTACTACCTGCATATTATCACAATACTTGCAAGACTTAAACGGTCTGGCTCCTAATTAAACAACCGAATTATTGTCTGGCAAATAAATTTTACATCATTTGATAGCTGACTAACATCATATTAAAATTTCAGCCATACTGAAATTCTTTGAAAATACTTTTTTTTTAACTACAAAATAGTGTCTGGCACAGCGTTATCAACAACAAAAGTGTCTGGCAACAATAAATTTGTGTTGCTGCAAATTAATAAAACCCAATTAAAAAAAAAATAATGTACCTAAAATGATTTTAAAATTAATATTTTTACCTGTATTAATGTTACGCTCGCAGGTAAACGCAACCTCTCCCACTAGCCAGACTGTCCCCATGCCTACCATGATAGGGAAAGGGAGCGGATATCACAAAACCAGCCTACCTGGAATTCTTGTTTTGACGATGTTGCTAGCTCTCATACTATTATGTTTCACTGGTAAATCATAACGAGGTGGTTGTGTTAAAGATGTGAATCTCTGCAAAAATTTTTCTGTAGACGTTCCTGATGGCATAGTAACGAGGTTTTGAAGTATTTACGTTTACCATGATACCACTAACACTTAAGGGTCAATCCATATCAAATCGACCAATTGTTTTACCTAAATTTGTACTAAACTTAGAGAGTTGAAAAAAGGTAATCATTAATTTTATAGATGTTTAGCTTTTGTTTGAGCCGCCATTTTGTATTGGTGCCTCAGCCTATTTTGCATTTTACAAAGGTTTGTGCTAAACGCTGTAACTTCATGGTTTTTAAAGATATTCAGTTCAAACAAAAACCATGTTAAAGAACATAAAATGTACAATATCTTCTGTCAAGTATATATTTAAGCCAACTTAAAAAGATCGGTAAATATTAAAGTTTTCAAACTACAAACCTGCTCTTTTAAAATTAAGAATGTTAAAGATAGAACTAAGACTCACCTTAATTTGTTTTTCTGGATAATGCTCTTATAGTATATTACTTCCCTAAAAAGTTTCAGGCCTTACAGTTATGTCCTTTTTTTAACGAGTCTTCAAATATTGCGATTTTTCGAAAATCGCGCATTTTCAATCTGAAATATCTCAGAAGGGACACAAATTAAAAATCCAAAATTTTCGGAAAATATTCCTTTATTGTATTGTAATAAGTGTTTAAAATTTCGTCACTGTGACTTTATTATATTTTTAATTATAAAAAAATAAAAAAATATATAGCAATTTATTTTATTAGTTTTTTAGGTATAAATTGTTAAATATAGCAAATTTATATTTCTTATGTTTTTATAATTAAAAAAAGAAGTGTCATAATAAGCAATATTGTCAGTGATGAAATTTTAAACACTTATTATAATACAATAAGGGAATGTTTTCCGAAAATTTTACATTTTTTTAATTGTGTCCCTTCAGATTAAAAATGCGCACTTTTCGAAAAATCGCAATATTTGAATACTCATTAAAAAAAACGAGTAAGGAGTAACTACGCCGAAATTGATTTACCACCTTTGATTGACCTTACCAAAAGGCGTTTGTTTACCTTCCTAGAAGAGGTGCTGATAACATTGAAAGAGCAAGAACGAGATAGTCTGAATATTATTTGTAAATGGGGTTGTGACGGATCTCAGCAATCTCAGTTTAAACAAAAATTTGAAAATGATGCCGATTCCGACGTGCAGAGCTGTTTCGTCGCTCTACGATTAGTTTCTGGTAAAGAAAATGAAAAGATACTATGAGAAAACTCAACACCTTCTTCACCGCGTTATTGCCGACCTATTAGGTTCCGTTTTGTTAAAGAGAGTACTGATATTACGGAAGAAGAAATTAATTGCGTGAAAAATTCTGCGAAGTCGCTAAACGCAACAGAGGTTGACTTAAATGGGAAGAAGTTTTTAGTTAAACATGTCTTCATCATGATAATGGTAGACGGCAAGGTCTTGAACGCTGCCACTGGCACGAAATCTACAAGCCAATGCTACATATGTGGTACAACTTCTAAGGAATTCCTATAGAATTAACCCTTCTAACTCAGAAGGCGTACTTCACAGGCAGAAGCCTGGAATCAATTGACCTATTCAACAGAATATACCATATATTGGGGTGTATGAGGCTCCCAAACCAACATGAAAAAACACAAAAATGTTAATAAACAAAAAACCGAAACACGCCCAAACACTGCAATCAAGGGTGCACAGACAGCAGAGAACGTTTAAGCAAATCCTTAGTAAGAGCAAGGTCAAAAATAGGACACATATTCACGGCTCTACACATGCGATTTATAGGCTCATGCATACCATAGTTAGACCGAGAATGGACAACATGTAGTAAAGGCAATCTCCTTAAACTATACGGGCAATGCCTATAAGTAACCAAACTTACGAGAGTGCGAAAATCTATGTTCAATTTCTGTTGAGCTGCACAACCACCATGCCATGGTTTCCGGGTTCAACCAGGGCTCCCCGTGAGTTTTTAAAATTGAATTAAAAAGTCCGCTCCGTCTCTGGGCTCTTGTCTAGCTCGCAGCAATTCAAAAACAAGACTTTCCAGTGCCTCACTCCTCTTACCCTATTTTCCTTCCGGCCAAATCCATGCTAACGCATCAAAGGCTTGGCCGCATCGTAAAAAAAAGTTTTGTTAGTTAGTCAATTAACCATTCATCGAAAAATAAATTTTTGAGAATATAGCTTAGAAAAATATCTGCAATTCGTACAGCACAGAATCGGATAAGTAAATAAAAAATTAAAACGGCATATGAAGCTGATGTTAAAATAATTAAGGTTCAATACAATAAAAATCAGAGTTGAATATTAGAACAATTTACTTAAACAGTTATTCTTACTTTGTTAATTAGTTTGCCAGTCGTTGTTGTATCCAACCTAAAAAGAAAAAGGTAATTAACAAAATATCTATGTAAAAACGTACTTACATACTCGGTCCCTTATTTCCCTCAATCCTTCCCATTCCCATATTAGACCTGAAAATATTATAAAAATTAAAAAAATTTACAAATTCTATTAAAATAAGTAAAACTTACCTTCATGAAATGTCAAATTGTTTTCGTTTTGACAACCGTCAGCTGTTTCTTTAGGAGAGCGTGCGGTTGCCACTCCAATGCATTGCTCAAATGGCAAGTTCAAAAACAGTTACGCATTTTTCATTTGAACAATGAATTAGGATTTGTATAAATAGAGCGCTTCTGAACTAGAAATTCATTCCGCTTTCGGATTTCGAACGATACGGTCAAAACTCAGGCAAGTGTTAGCCATTGGAAGCTTTCTCCAAATCCATTTTTCCTGATTTCAGGAATATCCTAATCAATTATCCATTATCCATATCCTCTATCCTCATTTTATTTTCAGAATATATCTTTTGTTCATCTGTTTGTGGCTGCGTTTAATATAATTTCTTTTTCAGTGATTATTGCTGATTTCAGCATAGTTAGCTGTTTTCAGCTTATATTTGTACTAATTATAGTCACAATACTTATATCCTTTTATTTTTTCACAGGAAAATATTTGATCCAGTGGCGTCGGGGACAATTTTTTCTTAGTTTTGAATTTTTTTTTTTTTTTAATTTATTATTTTTTTTTATTATTATTATTTGTTAATTTTATTTTGAATTATTTATTTTATTTGAATTATTATTTATTGAATTGATTGGATTTTGATTTTGTATAAATTTTTTCAAAAAATGAAAAGGAAAAACACTTGTTTTTCTTTCACAATTAGGAGCGAGATGGATGTTTCGACCGGAGTGCAAGTGGTCATCATCAGCGTGGTGCTTGCACTCCTTACCACCGACATACATGACGAAAAAGTCAAAAACTCAACTCCTATAAACACTCAGTTTTAAATCTGAGTACGAATTATATGAAGAGGATTTTTAATCCATCAAATTCATATAAAACCAAAAATGGTTAAAAATTGTGTGATCAGAAAGTTACCTTTCAGCAGCACTTGGTGGAAGTCATTTGTTCAAAAAATGAAAAGGAAAAACACTTGTTTTTCTTCCACAATTAGGAGTGAGATGGATGTTTCGACCGGAGTGCAAGTGGTCATCATCAGCGTGGTGCTTGCACTCCTTACCACGGACATCCATAACGAAAAAGTCAAAAACTCAACTCCTATAAACACTCAGTTTTAAATTTGAGTTTGATGGATTAAAAATCCTCTTCATATAATCGTACACAATGTACGAAATAGACACATGACCCGAGCACATTTTCAAAAATTTTTAATAACTTGGAATTGCAAAAAATTCCGAACTAAACCGTTCAACTCGATCGAAGTAAGAATATATTAAAATATTTCTTAACGCGATCGGCGTTTCTAATAAAGAAAAGCTAAATTCCTTTGGCTCTTCGTCAACAGCAGCACCAAAGGGTTAGATTTTCTTTAACTGCTGGACGCCTTCGAAAAACCCGAACACTAGATGTAAATCCAACAAAAATTTTTTAAATAAAAACACCGATCTAGACAGCTGTATCAGATTATGATCACTACACTGTTGTCGTTATAATATACGCGTACGCCTTAAAAGTAAAATTTTCTATTTCATGATATTTATCCGCTTCTACTTATAATCTGTTCCAGAAATATTGGCAGTACAAGTTCTTATGGAGTATTGCTGTTTGCTTCATATTCCCATCATATTCCTATGCATCCATTCCTCTTTCTCTGCATCCTGATGCCACGATTTCAACTCAGAACATTTGCTGATTTTTCCTCGTGGACGCGGATTGCTATATCAAAAGCATGTAAACATAACAAGTTTCTTGATGAATCCATAATCATTCACTGTGGCTTTTTTTATTAAAAGCTGTGCAACATTGAACCAAAAATATATACATATTTTAAAATGAATAATTCAAAACAATTTAAAATAAATAAATTCAAGCATTTCTAGAAACCTACTGCTGAAAGATAAGGAGGAAAAATCAGCAAATGTTCTGAGTTGAATTCGTGGCATCAGAGTGCAGAGAAAGAGGAATGGATGCATAGGGAAATGATGGGAAAATAAAGCAGACAGCAATACTCCATAAGAGCTTGTACTGCCAATCTTTTTGGAACTAATCTAATTTTGATTGTTCGTTACATTTTTGAATGGTACTGTACCCAGATGAGAACAGATAGGGAACCATGTGTAACCTCGTTGAAAAAGATATTTTACCATTTTCATTTGACACTAATTTCTCGTTTTTGTATTGCACCCGCAAAAATTTATTAAAAATAAACCTGTTCAAGTACCCTTAAATATTGACATTTAATAATAACCCTGTAACCTTACAACTTTCTTCCAATGAATAATAACACCTTATTCAGAATTCGCCTTTCAGATGGAAATGTCAAAAATGGTATAAATATAAAGGTCACTCCATTAGGAATGCATATAGAAAAATATAGAACTCCTGAACTAAACAGACAAACTTTAATATATAATCGATTCAAAATTTTATTAAATTTCTTTGAAATTCTGTACTGTGTTCATAATAAATTGTATGAAGGACCAAGAAACCACTGGCTAAACGCAGGCTATACATGTAAAATTATAAGGATACAACCTGTAAAAATACTTTGCTTTGAAGGAGAAGGATAAATGAAAATGAAATTTTGCGAAGTTGAAAATTTAAGAAATTCGCTTCCGGCATATTATCAGACTGGTATAATTGGACACAGATTTTTTAAGCTAAGGCTTATGGTAATCGAATTAAAAACTTGTGAAACTCCTAAATGAAATCTTGTGGTCATCAAAGTGTAAACCTTATTAAAGTCATTCAGCTGAAGGGATGCAATCACCTTAGGAAGTAGATCATCGATTCCAGTTTTATTCTGAAAGGATTTCTTGTAAAGAAAAATCAAGAGCTCTAGTGCATAATTATTCTGTTTTGCTGTAAATTATTTACAATTCACACCAATTGGTCTGCTCAAAATTTAAATTTTTAAAGAACAATAAATTTATTTAAAATTAAATTAATGTTTATCTGCGTCTACAATAATATTATAAAGAATAAAATAATATTATTGTAGACGCAGATAAACATTAAACCGATTCAACAAGTTTTTTACTGTTCAATAGGTGATACTTACAACTTACTATAAAGTAAATAATTTGACTGAATCGAAAATATGTTTTATACCGCAATCTTGCAGTGAGGAAGGATTAAAACTGGTTTGGACCGGTTTACAAATAGAAATATATTCATTTGTTCTGGTATCAACTGAGCAACTAGAAATTACAACTCATCATAAAGGTTACACACGTAGTAGAAATAATTTGACTCATACACATAATATACTTTTAACTAGGGAATTTTACACATAACTGTAGTGAATTCAACTCAATTACATCTACCTATTTAGTGTTTGTGGCAAAAGCCTTTTAGTGGTTATGCAAACGAGCAAATTTGTCTCCTAGAGTCGAATCTGTGGACGAAATTAATTGTACTGTCATGTAAAAGTTACCAAAAGACTACAAGGCATATAAGTCTGTAGATAATTTTGTTCGGATTGAAGATGATGGCCATTACCGCAGGAATTTTTAAATTCCCTTAAGGGGGTTGATACGTGTAAGAAAATTAATCTTTCCATAAATTCATAAATTGTTTCATTAAGAACATGTACGAAACCGATTTTCCTATATTTATCATCGCAATCAAAACCAAAATACAGGATGTTTCGAATAAGGTGTGCCAAAATAAGTGGGGTGATAGATCTTACTTAAAAAAACAAAAAATTTTACGGCAGGGCAGGGTGCAAATTCAACGTTTGGCAGTTACAGGGTGATTCATAAATTTACAATTTTCATCACTGTTTTATTTTATCTTTTGATCTACGCAACGCAGCGACATCAAACAAATGTTAAAAAAAGTAATATCTCACTGACCTTTCCAAAATTCCCAACAATGTTGATGAACTCCTACCATTGCAGATACAGTCACTTCCAAAAATTATAAAAATATTTTGAAATTTCCAACAATTCCGCATTTTTCCAAATTTTCTCCAAAATACATGTAATTAATACCTACACTTTTTTTTTCATTTTTATTAAATTGCTCATCTTATTACCTTTCATAAAGGGTACCACATGTCAAGGTAGCGAAAGGATTATAAAAACCGCATCCTTAGAAGTCCCTTACTACCTAATTATTTTATTGAACTTTAGGCAGGAAATTCTTTAAATAAGCAAAAAATTTAAGATAAAGGGTGAATAATGTTTGCTTATGGTTAACAGGTAATTACTTTTAATTATTGCTTCAAAAGAGTTATAAAAATGTTAGTGTAATTTTATTTTAATACCGATATTAGCTTGTGTTACCCAGAGTTTACACCCTAGTATCCTGTCGTTCTGATATTAATAGCTGCTGGAAATTTTGCTCTAAAAGAGGGGCAGTCAGCATTGATCATAGTCGAAAAACAAATCGATAACTACGGGTGTTCTTAGGCTAAAATTTTTACAAAATAGAAAATGGAAATGGAGTCGTAGGAGAATTAGAGTGCCTTTAGTAAAAGTTTGTAGGGCTACTCACCCATCAAGATGACAGTCATATCATGATATCATAGTCCAAGGACTATAGGAAGGAGATACCGAGAGAAAATTGACATTTTGTATTTGGCTTCTGGAATGTGACTTTGAGAACGGTTTGCAGTTCATCGGGGATGTTATCACAAACTTCCACAACCTCCATATCTGGTTGGATACTAACCCACATATAACATAGGACAAGTGGACCTCCTTGAGTCGAAATTATGAGCCAATATTTGGACTGATATCATCAGTACCCATTTAATAGCGAAATTAACTCTGCCGCAAGTACTTAAAAGCAAATTTATGCGGACTGCTGAAATACACCATTACTAGAAAACATCCCTCTAAATGTTTTATTAACACAAAAAAGCCCTAGTGCATACTGCCAACATTATGTGGCAATATTAAATGAAACATCTCCTGATCACTGGATTGGAGAAGGTGTACCGATTCATTCGCATGCTAGAGCTCCACATCTTACTCCATTGAACTTGTTTTATGAAAAATATTGAAGGATGAAATTTATTCAAGGTATGTTTACGATAGAGACGAATTAGTTATACATATAGCAACATTGGAACTACAGAGGCGAACATACGCAAGAGGTTGGCTACAATACACCCTAAACAGAAAATTAAAAGTGAGATTAATACATTTTTTTTGCGTGAGGGGTGAAAATCTTCCAAAGACACCAGGAGACTCGATTGTCTCTGGTAGTGTGAGATTTTTAATCACTAAAAACACCCCTCAAGGGATTAGCCAAAACAGACCACTTTTTCCGGGTCCCTTTTCCCCCTGTGATCTCAGCGAGAGAGATCCGGACTAGTCCAGTTTTCTTCACTCACCTCGATTCCTCGGGTCAGCGCAAGCATTTGCTTATAGGACACCTCTGCTATTCTTCCTTCCCATCATCTTCCTTCTTCTGAATGCCAGTGCAGGGCACACTATGTGTGCCGCCGTCTCCTGCTCCTCCAGGCATAGCCTGCAGAGAATGTTTATTCTCTTTAGATGACACCTGAAGTTACCATGTCCTGTTAGTAGTGCCGTCAGCCATCTCAAGGTCCTATCATCAATATCCAGGACCTTCCTCTGTTCCGCACTTCTGGTCGCTACAATTGTCATCTTAGCCTGTCTGAACGAGTCCACAACATTCCACCGTTCCCAGTGCTCTGGACCTTGGAAACTCGAAGCAGCCCCTAGCTTTGCCAGTACGTCTGTTTTCTCATTTCCTTCGACCCCCGCGTGTCGTCGGACACACAACAGTGTCAACTCATGTGATGAGGCACCCGCGTTTATTGACCTAGTATGCGATCATGTGCATAGATACCATACCAGCATCTCTGCCTGAAATACTGAGGTGTATATCCCCAGGCAAAGATGGGTGTTCAGGTTCAGGTCATCACTGAAGATACCTGCGCCCGCTCTCCCATCCATTCTGGATCCATCCGTGAATATTTTAACGTCGTTTACACGGTTTTCAGGGAGTGACCCATCCCTTATAACCGTTTCGTGGTGCAATTACCCTTACGTTGCTTATACCATCAACAGGCATTTCCAATTTCGGTATCTCATCTTTGGCAAGTTCCAGTATTTTGCTATGTCCTCGGTTATCACGAGATCTGCTCCAGTTTGCACCTCGATCCATGCTAAGAGCTGCTGAAGCAGCAGTTCTCTCTAATGCCATTGTCGGAGTGGTTCGAAAGGCCCCTGTTATCGTCACACACGCTAGCCTCTGAACCTTACTCAGTTGCTTTTTACTGTGGGCTTTGAAGCGCTTGGCCACCAGACCGCAGAGGCATAGGATATAATCGGTCTCACCATCATAGTGTAGATCCAGTATGCGACCTTCGGCGAGATGCCCCACCTCCGCCCACACACCCTCCCACAATGATGTAGAGCCCTGTTCGCTCTTTGGATTTTCTCCTCAACATGTCTTTGCCAGGTAAGTCTTCAATCTAGGAATACCCCCAGATACTTAACCGAGCCCGAGACCGTAAGTTCTTCCACAAAAAGTTTTATTGGTCTAAAGTCTAGATTCTTCCTTTTCCTAGTGAAAACGATTAGATCAGATTTCTTTGCATTTATGAAGAGCCCCTGTTCCACACACCATTGCTCCACCACTCTCATACCTCTTCTTATGGTGTCTGCTACAGAGCGTATGAACTTGCCCCTTGCCATAATCGCTATGTCGTCAGCATACCCAACATTATGTTTGCCTTCTTCCTCAAGTCTACGAAGTAATGAGTCAACAGTAATGTTTCACAGAATGGGGGATAGCACTCCTCCCTGTGGACGACCTCTGTCTACCCTCCCCCGCAGTCTCGATTCACCTCTCTGGATGTTTACTGCTCCTGTCTTTAACATATTTCCAATCCATCTCCTGACGGTATTATTGGTTCCACGTTCAGCAAGAGCATCCTGCAGCCTTCCGAAGTCTATATTGTCAAAGACTCCTTCAATGTCCATTATTGCGACCATCGCTATGCCCTTGCCATTAATCTCTTCTTCTGCCACTCGCACCACCTGATGGAGTGCCGTTTCGGCAGATCTCTCAGGAAATAAGCGTGCTGGTTCCTACTTAGTGGATAACTAGTGAGTGAAGTCCCCTCGATGTGGTAAGCCACGGTCCTCTCCATTGCCTTCAATAGAAAAGACGTCAATCTCACGGGTCTGAAGGACTTCGGCTCAGTATAGTCTTTTCTTCCCGGTTTTGGTAGAAATATGACCTTAGCCTCTCTCCACGAAATCGGGACCTATCCTATTGCAAGGCATGCTGTGTATATTCTCCTAAGTATTGGTGCTACAACCTCGCTGCCCCACTGAAGCAGGGCTGGGAATATACCATCTAAACCTGCTGCCTTGAATGGTTCAAACAATCTAATAGATCGTCTTACCCCCTCAAGCGTCACATTCCTTTCCGCCTCAGAGCGATGCGTGGCATTCGCACCTTGCTTCCTCATATGCCACGGCATATCCGATTTGTAGCTTCGCGGAAAGTGATTTTCCAGCAGGATTTCATTTGTTTCATCCCAGGTCTCTGACATCTTACCCGTTCCATATTCTGAAGTCGGCAGACTTCAGATATATTTCTCGTATTCGAGCAGAAGTCTCTCTTGTATATTGTTCGACTTCCCATTACTAATAATGAAAAAAATATGTTTCTAGAGTGGGGTGGGGAGAGAGGGAGAGGTAGGCAAACTTCGTAACGCGCAAACAGAGTTGGATGATCCTTTTTCTCATGTATATGTTCCCCGATTGGTACTACGACACAATTTTAAATGGTGCAGTTGTAGTAGGGGAGGGGTGTTATGTCAACTTGGTCACGCGTAGATCGATTTGGATGATTCTTTTTATGTTATGTAGAGTATAATCTCCTATTGCTAATATGAGCATAAATTTTGCAATAGGGTGGTAGTGGGGGGAGGGGTAGGCTAACTTCGTAACGTGTGGACCGATTTGGATGATTCTTCTTTTGATGTGCAGAATATGTAAACAAACGTTACCCAACTTCCAATTGCACACACCTATTTGGATTATTCTGTTTTGTGGTACAGCATGATCCCCCATTGCTACTATATTGAAAAATATTGACTTATGCTTGGGGTAGGGGGAAGGGTAAGAGTTTTGATGATATTGATTCTGTTATACAGAATACGTTTCCTGATTGATATATGATAAGAATTTATATAACTAGAGTAACTGCGATGATCTTTTGACTACGATAATTCTCTCTTGCTGTACCTATAGAGGATGGTGGCGCACTAGGGCCATGGTAAGAATTTTCTAAGGTGAGTGTATGAAAGGGTGAGCGTGATCATAAGGAAGGACGATCAAATACTTTTGTTGTAATTGTTTGGCTTGTTTAATTTGAATCGACTTCAAAAGAAAAAGAACTTCGAGACAACGATTGCAAGTGGACGTACAATTTAAAGTAGATTCCGAACCACTGACATTTTCTCTGCATCCCACATGGCCTTTTAATCGTAATCCGTTGTCACCAGAAAACGAACATGGTCGCCGATGGGATTCACTTACTCCACCGACGAGGAAAAATGTACGGGTTTCATCAAAATAAGTCTAAATTTGACTCCCTCCATCGCTTCGGCTCAGTATAGTAATTTTTACAGCGATTTTCGACGTCATTTTTCCTATGGGGTAAAATGGATCAAAACGTTGCCGTAAAATTACAGCTAACCTCTGAGAAGAGTCAGTTACCGTTAAGGTCGTATCCCCCCTTCTCTGGTCACTATCGATTGACAACCTCCTAATTAAGCGAACAAATGCTGGCTTTGAAAACCAAGGATATGCAGATGACTTGGTTATCATAATCAAGAGTAGGCATTATCGGACAATCTTTGAACGAATACGAAATGCCTGAAGCTGCTGCTCGCAGGAAGACATTCGTGCCGACCCCGGCAAAACAGAATAGAACTAGAATTCTCAAGAGAAGTTAAATACATACCTAGATAAACCTCTAGATCAGTGATTCTTAACCATTTTGTCGTCACGGTACACTTTAAGTAATTTAAAAATTTGGCGGTACACTAACAATAAAATAAATTCAAAAGTTAGGTTCAACCCACACCCCCATTCCTGCTCCGCTAACAAAATGTTTGCCATGGCACCAATGGGGGAACCTGCTCAACCCAACAAAAAAAGAATTTGCCCCCTCCGGGTGTCAATAAGGTAAAAGGTATTGGTTCCGTTTTGATACGTTATGATGAGGTGTATGCCGTAGTAATATTTTTGTTCGCCGGTAATTTAACTTGATTTGTTTAGAATTGCTTTATAAAAATAATTATGTATGGCTATTCGCGGTGGCGGCACATTTTAAGAATCTCGCAGGACACAGTGTCTGAATCACTGCTCTAGACCAACAACTCACCTAAAGCACTCAGATGGAAGCCTTCCTAAGGAAAGGCAGAGCAGCCTTATAGACATGATGACGGCTATTTGGAAAGACTTGTGGACTCAAGCCTAAATTGTCATATGTGCCAATTAGGTAATTATAAGACCCCTGGCTACAAACAGAACAAAATATATCACAGACAAAACTATAACGTTTGCAGAGACTTGCATGTCTAGTAGTAGCGGGTGTCATGCCTTAGAAGCACTTCTAAACCTCCTACCCGTACACTTACATGATATGAAAGATGTCGCTTTTAGCGTTATTAGGCTACAAAGGACAGGTCTCCTAAAATCTAATACCTCAGCAGGACATGAAAAATCCTCGAGGAGTTCATAAATGACCCAGCAATAAACTCGTTTTTAGGCGCAATTTTGAAAGATACTTTGTAATACGATTTAGGGTAGTCATAAAAACAATAAGGAAGTGTCTATTTATCACTCTCAAATTGCGGTGTAATTTCCGTGTACACGGAAATACACGGAACTACACGTAAATATACGATAAGTGCAAATAGTCACTTCCATATTCATATTACTGGTAATAGTTTATCATAGCCTGTTCTAGATACAAACCTGGCGGGGTAAAGCAACTAAAAGCGTGATTAATACACCTCTTCCTCCCAGAAAGTATAATAAAATTTTGACGTACTTTCCGTGTACTTCCGTGGTAAATAGACACTGCCAAACAATAGTCACTCACTTGAAAAAGGAGCCGTGATATGGTTCACTGACGGATTCAAAATGGACGGCAATACTTGCGTTGGAGTATACGAACCTAAATTCGAACTAAAAATGGCACTAGGCACCGTTCCAACCATTTGTCAAGCCCTGATATTGTACACTGGTAGTTCCAAAATGGCATTGGAGTATGAGGACCCAAATTCGAACTTAAATATATATAATGTCCTACAGTCAGGCGCCGCTTAAAGCACTGAGGGCACATACCTCTAATCTAAAGATGGGTACACACTGAGCAAACAAACGCAAACAACTGTTGTGGGAGGTCGAACATTTTTAAAAGCCGAAAACTGTATAGATTATTGCTAATAGATTGTCGGATGTCAAGTGCGGACTTTGAGGAGCTACTCCACTTCATTGTTCAATCGACTAACAGAAAAAGCTGCGATAAATTATTCTCGCGCAAGCAATATACCAAATTACTTCTCGTGGTACCCTTTTCGATTCATGTAAAGCTTTTATAAATTTAAGTTTTTTTTTAAATAAAGCTTTTGTTTCTAACACATACTTAATAATTTAAAGTTAAAAGAAAGTTTATTATTTTTTCTGCTACAAAAACCCCATTTATTTTTAGATGGAAGTAAAAGTTTTTAAGCTGGTTACTTTTTAAGAAAATATAAAAAGCCAGCTTACTTAAAAACAAAATTTAAAGCCGACTTTATAATGGTAATACCAATTAATTTTCATATTTGCTCGAATATATTGCCAACTGTGGGACCTGCTAATTTCGATTTGAAAACTTAAAAAACGGGGAAAAAAGTGTCAAACCCTTGCGCAAGCTATTATAGCTTCAAAACTGCATATTATCGTCCAGGAATAACAACTTAGGAAGACTTTTAAGTTATAACTGGCTTGGTCCCTGGATGCAAATTTACCTCAAATGCCAGGTTGAAAAATAAATTATATCTAGAAAAACATGAAGAAGAGTAATGAGATGAAAAAGTAGAATTTTCAAACCCATTCGTTAAGTTTACTATCTCTATATTATACTATGGATCTGTTTACATTACCAATGGACAGCTCTTTAAATTGGCATTCAGGCTTGTATCTTGAAAAGACTGTGGTCTAACATCAAAGCTGTTAACCAACATCTGATCTACTTACCACATGTTCTACAATTTTCCAACTTCAATTAAAAATGGAACTTATCCAACAGGAAAAGGAGGCCTCCACGAGTGATGTTAGATGCCTCCTCAGGGAGATTTGATAACTTCAAGAGGTCTCCCTTTGGAATGATTTTTACATTAGAATGTCATTAGAAGAGAGGTCTCCTTTTCAACTCCCAACAATTCTCAAAGAGATATCTCCCTTTGAACTCGCAGTGGACTTGAATTAGATTCTCCTTTTCAATTCTCAACAAATCTCAAAGAGAGGTCTCCCTTTGAACTCGCAGTAAACTTGAATTGGAGTTCTCCTTTTAAACTCGCCCGAAAATTTAATTAAATCGTTTTAAACTCCAATGTGAGATAAAATGGAGGCCTGCTTTCTAACTCACTTCGAAGTTAAAATGAAAATATTTCAGCTGTAATAAAATTTGTGGAAAATACAAAAGATTTTTGGATCCGTATGTACAACGTTGCTTTAATTCATGTATGTACAACAAAGAAAAAGTAATTTAAAATATCAAAAATTCTAAAACAAAAATTAAAAATATTTAAAAAAAACATTAAATAAATATAAAAGTTTGGGAATTCATTAGTATTTCATTATTTATATTTATACTCTTAAAGTGAGTCGTTTTGTGACTTTAATTTGTAGGTTCTGCTATAAAATGTTGCTTTCTGCAATGCAATTGCATATTTCATGCTTTGCTCGAACTGGCTGTATCCAAATTCACTGTTTTTCACAGCATCTGCATAAAACGAAGACTATATATTAGCGCGAAAATAAATATAAGATAACACCAAATACACTTACCGAACAAATGTGTCTTGGAAAGAGTGTAGTTGCTTAAAAGTAGTAGGTTTTTTTCCCACCGAATTCTCTTATATAATCGGCCTGTAATACAAGATCAGGTATATCATAAAAATTGTGTAAAATAATCAATTGTGAAACTTTTCTTTATTTTCGGCTTTTACCAAATCTTCTCGTTTAACTTTATGAATAACGGCCCAATATTTTAGTTTATCTACCAAGGTATCGTTTTCTTCGGTTATAGGTTGAGACTGAATTCCTCATCAACTGAATCGAGGATGTTGTTAGAGGAACTAACAATGTTACTAAGTGAATTATTTCCTTCAAAAGTACTAGACTCATTAAGTGCATTGTCCCGTTTATTATTTGGTCCTTTATTAGAAAATTTGGTCATTTGTTTCACCAGCCTTTTCATGTGCCTTTTTGAAATGCCACAAATTTTTTTCGACATTTTTCAGAAGAATATTTATATTCTAAATATAAATGCACATAAAAACATATTAAAATTATGTCGGAAAAACTTACCCTTTTAAAATAATCACTAAATCAAAAAAAATGTTATCAAAAACCTCCACTTAATTTGTGATGTCTTAATGTGTTAAATTCAATAAACACTATACTTTCTCACTATAAAACCTTTAAATCACTTTAAGTAAACATTTGTCCTATTCACGCCGCGATCTTAAACCGAATGACATGGGCTGTTTTCGTTTTACGTGAACCACACAAAGTTTGTTTCTTTTTTCTGAGGCGCATAACACAGTAAAATGCAAGTATGAAACGAAAAGAAAAATAGATAAGAATGAAATACCCACTGCATTATGCAATACTCCCTTCTTAATAACTGAGGAGCTATTCGGGATGAATATAACTTTTAGCAACTCGCAAGTCGCATTTTGTTACGTGAAATTACTAAACTCCCTTGTTCCACCCTTGAGGAGACCTCGCTTTTTTCTTGTTGTTTATGTGTATGTTGTTTACTTTAAATTTTTTTGCGTCCAGACTATAAATCCTCTATTCCAAAGATTGGAGTACTCAAAGAACTGGCAGAAACCAACAGAATTTCCTTAACCTGGGCGTCAGGCCATGAAGGCATTGAAGGAAACGGAATTGCGGACCGCCATGCAAAAAAAGACAGTAAATCGTCATTTGTTCTGCCGATACTTAAAAAGCGTGGTTGAGATACAAATCAAGTCCTGGAAAGGTAAGTGTAAATGGACATACATACTAAGCATATCTCCTAGGACTAAGCCAAGGGAAAAGGTTAATTAACTACTCGCAACAGAGGACAAAAGCACACATCACACTCAGCAAATTAGAGTTAAGACTTCTCAAAAAGCTGAGCAAAGCTGAGGACGAAACATATCGCTTAGGAAAAGAAGAGTACGAGACAACAGAACATATCCTCTGCCACTGTGTAGGCTTTGGCCGCATAAGATGTAAGCATCTATATACTATCTACAGAGGATGCTTTAAAAGCGGCTCCGAGAACAATCATAGAAATTCATTAAGGGCCTAAATCTTGACTGGGTTCAATAGTGCAGGGTACAGCGTCACTGCTCGAAGTGGCAAGTATGGCAGCTGTAACACCCTTACGGCCCCCTTAGAAATAGTAATAATAATAAACATCATGAGTCTATTAAACAACATACGGCTTGATGAAATCAATAGTATATGGTTGAAGCTGCATGTTTCCATGTTTGTCTGTTAAATCATTCTAAAGTATAAACATAACAAAATGTATATTTAAAACAACAAGCTTAATGAATGTACGGGGACAGCAGCTTTTAGATTTTGTTTTAATACACTAAATAAAAAACTTGACTTGATAATTAGGTAATTACAGAAAATTAAATTACAGAAAAATGTATTGAACAAAAAATGTAGAGGGCATCGTTATCTGCAATTAATGTCATTGGTGCTATGTCGTACAACAAAAAATGTGCGGAGAAAGTCACAATAGTACCGAGAAACTTACCGTTAGTATCACTGCGCTGTTCACACAGCGCTATATGTATTACACTATAACTTTGAAACGGTAAGTTGTATGAAAAAAATGTTGAAATAAAAGTTGTTTATAAAATTAAAAGGAACAATTTTTCCATTTGAATCGTAACTGAAAAATGAAAATTTCAGGACAAAAAAGTGGAAAAACACTTTTGTTGGCACTTTAGCGCCACCTACTGCGCACATTTTTTGTTGTACGACATAGCACCAATGACATTAATTGTAGATAACGATGCCCTCTACATTTTTTGTTCAATAAATTTTTCTGTTTAATGCATAGTTTTCGAGAAAAATGCATTTCAAAATATTTTTTTGAGTTTGTTTTGAGTATTTGAACAGGTAACAGGTGGCCATCGCCAGGTAAGCTTTCTTTAATCATTCTTTAACGACTCACCAAGTTTCATCACTTTGGAGTGATTTGCACCCGTTTTTGCCAGATTGATTCGACTTTTTCAGCTATTAGTGCATTTACTTAAGTTCACAAAAAAAAGTTTTTTAATTCCCAAAATTTAAAATTTTGTCAGATATCCGCGTACTTCTGGAGCCGTGTCGCGCGTGCAACACGTTGCGCCGAGCAGGATTCCGCCTTCCTCTTTTATCTGAAACACAAAAATCAAAGTTATTTGCAAAGTAGAATAAATTTGCGGGGCCATGGACCATTGTTAGAAAAATTCAGTGATTTTTGAAAAAATGGCGACCGTTTGAAGAAAAAAGCCGATCTTTTTGTCCTTTTGTTGTTGTTCATAGTGGTTAAAAAAATTGTAAATATTAATATTTGTTGTTGAAAATGGTCCCTGGCCCCCTAAATTCAATAATCTTTATTTAGTAGAAAACAGAAGTCAATCGGTTGAACGGTTCGACTGCAACTCTGCACAGCATGTCTTAAAACATGGTTTTGAAAAAAACGCGTTTAAAGTTTGACAAAGAAAAAACGTGGGAAAAAATATAATTTTTGTTTTTTACAGCTAGTCAGCTACCCTTAATATGAATAAAACCTAAAGCATGTCTTTTCTCTCTATAATATTATTTATTTCCAATGTTATACTATTTCTCCGGTAAGAATTTTAAGAATTTAATACGAACCCCTCTGATGTGAACATGTCCTCGAATAACCTCACATAATTTGTTCAGTCAATGGATATTCAACTCTCGACACATGTGAATCAATCAGAGACTATCAATCACAATAGACGAAGACATCTGTATCACTTACATTTAATTCTATGGAAATTCACTGACATCCACGCAGAGGGCAGAGAACCATCATTTATTTAAGGTTTCATTTCTAAATGTCCTCCTTCAGGCGATTTTGCTTAAGAAATTGCTCCTTGAATTTGCGTGAGGGAACTTGAAACTTTAGCCAATCTCGAATGTTCTTACACATATATTAAAGGGAAAGCGTAAATCTAAGGAAAAATTATTTGATATGTGGCAGAATATTTCTATCATCAGAAATTAAAAAAACAAGGAAAAAAATCGGATTTCGAAAAGATATATATATATATATATATATATATATATATATATATATATATATATATATATATATATATATATATATATATAAATATATATATATATATATATATATATATATATATATATATATATATATACATATATATATGTAAGGCGACCGAACGCACCCGCCAAGGACACTTGATTTTGATTTCCACAGATTGGTACCAGACGTGCAGTATCAGAAGCTAAAGAAAAGAAGAAGAGGAAAAAGCGGAAGCCGTGTCTTGTCGACTTTTCGCCCAGCTGTGCACCACGCAAGTTGATAATTTTAATTAAGTTTGTAAAAACGATAAGCAAATTAAAGTTTGAAGTTCCTAGATCGGTGTTTCTTTCCCCCGCAAAAACAAATCCCACAATTTATGGGGGCTCAACCGGGATTTAGTGGAGGAAAGAAAATTAACCTAAAAAATAGGAAAAACGTGGACAACGATAAGAATTTGCACATTACGACGAGATCAGTATTCCCTTCAGTGGAAGCAGCGTAAAAAAGCAACGAGGGATTGGACCAACTTAAAAAAGAATGCTTCTGAACACAGAAAGCAACGAGGCACCGTACTAAAAAGCAACGAGGGATCAATTTTTCATCGCAAGTAATAAGCATCAGCAATTTTTAAAATTAAAGAAGAAAGGAAGGTAAAATTAAAGGAATAAGTTTTGTCAGTACAATGGTAAGAGATTTACTTTTCAATCCGTAAAGAATTTGCATGAAAATTTGAAGGCATAAAAATCTTTTTCTACAAGAAAGTTATTGGAATAAATTAAAGTGTTTTGCTGAAATAAAATCCGAAAAGAATTCCTCTTAGCAATTGTTTGTCATTACACAGTCTCCCGCAGTAAAAACGTTAAACCTGGAATAGAAAACCAAAAGTGTGTGTTCTAAAACTATTTTCATTCATTTTCATTCTCCGGTCTGGCTACGTGAAGTTCAAGGTTAGATCTACAATAAAATAAAGCAAAGGGCCATAAACTCCTTTCGGCATGGGTAGAAAAAACCGCAAAGTGCAACTTAACAGTACCGAACTGGAAACAAACGGAATTAACAAAACAATAACAGACATGCAAAGGGCGTTAACAAATTGCATGGAGACCTTGTCGCGTATGGAGGTAGCAAATGAGCAAACGCAAAAGGATTTGAGAATGTTACAGCAGGGAAACAGAAATAGCATTGCAAATGCTAAGCGTGTTAATAACCCTAACGAAGACATTTCACCCCGCATTGATCGAACAAAGCAGGACACTCAGTTGTTTTCGGGAACAGTAAATTTTAATGAGGATGGAAGTACAATTAACAATAACTGAAGAACTGTCTTGTCTGAGGCACGGGCAGGTTCCTTTTCATTCGCAGACGTTAGCAATTCTTTACAAGAATTTAGTGGTGATAGCGACTATGATGTGCGCGATTGAATTTGCGAGTTCAATGACTTCTCAATTTTTATGAATTGGACTGAATTAGAGAAAGTCATTTTTGCGAAACGATTACTGACGGGAACTGCTCAACTTGCGCTACGTTCCAAACCAGGGTTAAACTCGTGGGACAATATTAAAGAGTTCTTACTAGATGAGTTCCGTGTAAAAGTCAATAGTGCTGAAATTCATCAGAGGTTAGCGAAAAGAAAGCAGGGGAAAGATGAGTCGATACGCGTGTACTTTTTGAGAATGCGAGAACTGGCTGCTCGAGGAAGGGTAGAGAACGAAGCACTAATGCAGTATGTCATCGATGGATTAAATGGTCATCCATCAGAAAAAGGTTTGTTGTATAGTTGTACCAACATCAATGATTTTAGAATTAAATTAGACATGTTTGGTAAATTTAGAGAGTAGTTAATGCATACAAAAATGCCCGGTACGAATTTAGATAGTAGTAGAAAAGTTGACAAAAATATTCGATGTTTTAACTGTGGTAAAATGGGGCACACCACTATTGATTGTAAAAATAAATCAAAAGGCCCTAAGTGCTTCGGGTGTAACGAGTTTGGACATAAGAAACCCGAGTGCCCAAAAGAAGTAAAAAGGAGATATGGTGACGTTAATAGTTGCATGGGAAGTCAATTACAAGAAGGATTCATTTTAGTCAGTGTTATGGGGCAGAAAATGCGCGCATTAGTCGACACCGGAAGTGACATCACGATTCTCCGATCAGACGAGTACATAAAAATGGGAGCTCCTTTTCCGTTATCTGGAGCTATGCAAATTAGAGGAATAGGGAGTGAAGCATACGAGACGCTGGGAAAATTCAAGTGTGATATTGAGATTGATGGCGATACATTTCGCACAAT
This sequence comes from Leptarthrus brevirostris, assembly GCA_964036015.1. Taxonomy (NCBI): domain Eukaryota; kingdom Metazoa; phylum Arthropoda; class Insecta; order Diptera; family Asilidae; genus Leptarthrus; species Leptarthrus brevirostris. Next base: position 110,682,570 of record OZ038371.1, read on the forward strand.
GGTGCATATCGTTTCCGATACCATTATTAACAGTCCAATGATATTAGGTAAAGACATTCTGTATGGAACTCGAATAGAACTGTGAGATGCAGGAGTTAGGATAAAGAAAATTTATGATGAATTACCTGAATGCTACACCGTTTCTAAAACCGAATTAATAACAATTGGTAACGCGAAATACACGAAACGAATTCAAGATCTCATAAACACCTATAAACCAATAGGCAATAAAGAGACAGAAGTAAAGTTGAAAATTATTTTAAAAAATGAATCCTCAATTTTCCAACATCCTAGAAGACTTTCCCCTTTAGAGAAATCTGTCGTTGATAAACAGATTCAGGAATGGCTAAACAACAAAATCATACAACCTAGTAGCTCAGAATTCGCCAGCCCTATAGTGCTCGCAAATAAAAAGGATGGCAACAAAAGATTATGCATTGATTTTCGGCGCTTAAATCAAGAGGTTATTCGCGACAGATATCCCCTTCCGCTCATTGAGGATCACATAGACAGTCTTCGAGGGTCGAAAATATTTACTACGCTGGACCTAGAAAACGGGTTTTTTCATGTCTTGGTCGACCCAAGTAGCAGGAAGTACACGTCCTTTGTTGTACCATCTGGACAGTATGAATTCCTTCGAATGCCTTTTGGGCTATGTACGTCACCGACGGTATTCCAGAAGTTCGTCAACGCAGTATTTAGGCCATTGTTGCAGAAAGGATATATTCTCATCTACATGGACGACGTAGTTATACCTGCAAAAGACGAAGCTGAAGGTTTGGAACGACTTAAAGAAGTTTTAGAGATAGCGAGCTCGTACGGATTAAAAATAAAATGGGAGAAGTGCCAGTTCCTTTGTCGAAGTATCGAATATCTGGGATATGAGATAGGAGATGGAAAAATAAAGCCATGCAGATCCAAGACAGAGTCAGTCTCTAAGTTTCCTGAGCCAAAGAATGTAAAAAATATACAACAATTCCTAGGCCTAACGGGGTACTTCCGCAAGTTTATACCATCCTATGCAAACATCGCGAAACCCTTGAGTGACTTATTGAGAAAAAACATTCGTTTTCATTTCGGTCCTGCACAAAGGGAAGGTTTTAAAAAACTTAAAAAAGCTTTGACTAATAAGCCGGTACTTTCGATTTATCAACCCGAACTAGAGACCGAACTACATACTGACGCATCTAGGACAGGATATGGTGCCGTTCTTCTGCAAAAGGACTGCAACGATTCAAGATTTCATCCAGTTTACTATGTAAGCCGGAAAACAACCCCAGCGGAATCCAGATATAGCAGCTACGAACTCGAAGTCCTAGCCATTGTCAATGCACTGAAAAAACTGCGAGTGTACCTATTAGGAATCAGTTTTAAGATTATAACGGATTGCGCAGCATTTAAGCAAACGATGAAAAAGAAAGATTTGGCACCACGAATCGCTGGTTGGGCTCTCACATTGCAAGACTACGACTTCATATTGGAGCATCGGCCAGCGAACAAGATGCAACACGCAGACGCGCTAAGTGGGAATCCCAGTATTATGACCGTGCAAAGCGAACTTCTGACACGATTAAAAGCAACGCAGAAGCAGGATGAACGACTAAAATTAATAGCAGAACTAGTGAATAGAGGTCCTTTCGAGAATTACTTGCTGGAACATGGCATATTATTTGAAACGAATGATAGCGGCGACAAATTGATTTGTGTTCCACAGCAGCTACAAAACGAGATAATAAGAAGTGTTCACAATCAAGGACACTTCGGTACACGAAAGATGGAAGAAATCCTGAAACGCGAATACTCGATACCGAAACTGAAAGAGCGCATCGCAAATGTTCGTCGAAACTGCGTGCCGTGCATATTGTCAGAGAGAAAACAGGGCAAACAAGAAGGACTATTAAACCCGATACCTAAAGGTGAAAATCCGTTATCAACATACCACCTTGATCATTTAGGCCCTCTTTCGTTAACTAAGAAGTGTTACCGTTACATATTAACTATTGTTGACGACTTTACGAAATTTACATGGATTTATCCAGTAAAAACACTCACATGCGACGAAGTACTTCAGAAGTTGGAACAGCAAAAGGCTATTTTTGGAAACCCCAAAAGAATCGTTACGGACAGAGGCACTGCATTTACTGCAAAGACTTTTTAGGAATATTGCAAACGAGAGGATATTCAACACACCCTAATAACGACAGTGTCAAAATGAAATCAAAACACGACTTCAAAATAGCTGAAACCATCGCGGAGGAAATAATCAAATCCTTTGACGAGGAACGAAGCGAAATGCGAGATGAGGCAAGGAAAAAAATCCTGTAGATTCAGGAAGAAAACCGCAGAAATTATAATCGGAAAAGAAAGACTGCAAACACCTATAAAATGGGAGAGTTAGTCGCGATAGCAAGAACCCAATTTGGCACATCCCTGAAAATCCTTCCCAAATTCCTTGGTCCATACAAAATAACTAAAATTTTTCCCAATGATAGGTATGAGGTCGTTAAGGTTGGTACACATGAGGGACCTACTAAAACGAGATCCAGCGCAGATCACATGAAGCCGTGGGCCACATCAACTGATAACTGGTCCCAATGCAGTATGACAGATGACGAAGATGCAGATGAAGACCACGAAGATAATGAGGAAGTACCCGAAGTGACGCAGTCAACAATAAAAACTCACGATGACGTTCCAATACCACGATGTTATTAGCAGACGAAGATGTACTCGCAGCGACGAAAAAAAAAAACCCACGATGATGACCCAATACCACGATGTTTTCAGACTACGAAGATGACGACGAAGTACCCGAAGCGATGATGATAAAATAAAAAAGATGACGACGAAGTACCTGCAGCAACGAAGACAAAAATAAAATCTCATGATGATGACGCAAAACCCCGATGTTACATACCAAGAAGATGACGAATACCTAACAACAAATACGAAAAAATCAACCTACCCTGATGAAACGACAACTGATGTAAATGGAACCTGCGACGAGATCCTAAGAGTTCGCCGAGGGCAGCGAACAACCAGGATGGCCGAGTTGTAGGGCGACTGAACGCACCCGCCAAAGACACTTGATTTTGATTTCCACAGATTGGTACCAGACGTGCAGTATCAGAAGCTAAAGAAAAGAAGAAGAGGAAAAAGCGGAAGCCGTGTCTTGTCGACTTTTCGCCCAGCTGTGCACCACGCAAGTTGATAATTTTAATTAAGTTTGTAAAAACGATAAGCAAATTAAAGTTTGAAGTTCCTAGATCGGTGTTTCTTTCCCCCGCAAAAACAAATCCCACATATATATATATATATAAATAATGGCAATAATACGTGCGAATAAAAAAGAGACATTTTCCTTACTTTGAAACGTACTTTTTCTTACTAAAATTTAGAAACTGGTAGAATTTTTATGATGATGATTTGTCAACCACTTCATCCGCGTGCTTATTAAAATTTTTGTTTTAGGGCTTCATAACAACTAGGAACCATCCATCTGATTTTATGTCACAGACCTCTCATTTATAAACCTATTAAGATAAAATTTGGGATAAGAACGTTAAGAAAAACAGATGTGCAGAGATTTTTGGGGAAGTAATTTTTTGTTACCTCAATCTCATAGTGTGAAAAGTGTGACAATTTTTTTTACCTACTCCAATGAGTAGGTAAAACGTTGTCGAATCTTTTGATTTTAACCCTTTAATCGCACCCACACACGAACACGCGCACATATTAATTTCTAAACTAGCCCCCCCCCCCCCCCCCGCTAATCCACCTCTGGCCCCGCAAGTGTAGAGCTATTATTAAAAATAGTAAATATTAAATGAAAACAATGTTAGAAAAGTAACATTTTTAATTTAATAGAATAGGTAATGAAATTTGGATTTTTTTTTATTTTATAATAATACGGATTAGTAAATATTGAGTCTAAATAGATTTACTTTGTTTATTTGTATAATTTAAAACTCGCTTCATGAGGGCACCACTGCTATTTTCATACACTCATCTGGGCTTGTAGCTATAAGGACCAGACGGGAAAATGAAGTTCGTGGTTGCAGGAATATTTTAATCCCAGAAAGGCCCTGTTTGTTTGTTGCTCGAATTTTTTCCCAGCAGGGGTGCCCGTTGATCAAGAACCATCCATATACAGAGTGTTTCTAAGCGCGTGTGCAAAAATGAAGGATTTGGTAGATCTATTTGAGAAACTAAAAAAAGTTTTATAAGAGGGGGTCTATTCCCCCCTCCCACCCCCACCCCTATGCAGCTACAGATGCTTGAAATTTTTTTACAATAAAAAAACTCAATCTTACATTTGAACGTACCTACACATATCTTCTAAAGTTTTAGTGCTAGAGAAGAGACGTTATTAATATCTTAGTTGACAGATAACACAATGGTGCTAAAGACTGTATAATTCTCTTTACTGCTAATAGTTTTAAACTTAAATTTTCGGATAAAAATCAATTTTCTGTTACGGATTTCCCTTAAAGCAAAGAGTGAATATTACCTGCGATTCCCACAAAGAAGGCAACCGTCGAGATTTGTTTTTCAAGGAGCGTTTCAAAGGCTTCGAAAAATTGGAAGAGCTCATGCACTGTCGACGCAAGCGGTTCTAATTTCATCAGAAATGAAGGAGAAAATTCTCGCAGTAAGCAGAGCTGACCTTACTACAAGTACAAGGCGCTTAGCTTATAGCGTTGGTGTTAGTGCAGCGAATACTACGAAAAGAAGGACTTCATCCTTCCCACATGACACCCGTACAAGAACTTCAGCCGCAGGACAAAATATGCCGTATAGAATTCTGTAGTTGGATACTTGAAGAAGACTTTGATGACTGGACATTCTTGAATAAGATTCTGTGGATGGATTAATCACAATTCAATACCTGTGGCATAGTGAATTTACATAACACTTACTTTTAGAGTCCAGAAAACCCAAGAATTGTTGTAAACTTGTGGGCAGGAATTGTAGGTAAGCAGCTTATTGGTCCACATATTTTACCAGATTAAACAGCGATAACTACTTAAACTTCTGCAAAACAATCTAATCGACGTAATAGAAGATGTGCCCTACGAAGAAGTATGTTATACCAACATGGTATATATAACATATAGGTGGATAGGGCGGTGTGGTACTTTTCCTTGGCAAGATCGTTCTCCCGACCTAACCCCACTTAATTTTTATTTATGGTTGACCATGAAAGAAATGGTATACGGGTAAGAAATTGCAACAAGATATGAAGTATAAAGAAGAATTTTAGAAGCCTTACTTACTTCCTTTGTTGTGCACTATTAACTAGCTAGTACTTTTCAGAATTCCGAAGTTTTAACACATGGAGTACAAAGATTAAAAATTTAGGAGGCAAGTAAAATGTTTTCTAAGGAAAGAGAACACATAAGCCACAATTTAAAAACCAAAAATCAAAAAAATAAATAGTGCAAGTTTTCAAGATATTTCCCTTTAAAACGAAAAAATTGTTTTCTTTTCCGAAAATTTATGTTTGAAAATCAATTTTCTTAAAACAATTTGCAGTAAAAAACATTATACAATACTTAGCATCACTGTGTTACCTGTCAACTCAGATATTAATAACGTCCCTACCACTAAAACTTTAGAAGATATATGTACGTTACAATGTAAGACTGTTTTTTTTGTCATCGTAAAAAAATTTCAAACCCCTATTTTTTCGTTTCTTACTCAGATCTACCAGATCCTCCGCTGTAAAACACCCAGTATAATGCTGGACTATATAGCTAATGATCCGTTTAATATTGGAAGAAGTTTGTGTTAATTTATATTCCAGTTTCATTTTAATGTTTATTTAAAAAAAGAAACAAGTATAAATACACGTCAACCAACACTTAAATTGAGCAGATTTCAAATCAATTAATATAACCTTAAGTTGGTTAGTATTTTCTTTCATAAACCATGTTTCCATTCTTTTATCAAAATTGTTTAGAAACTTATTCTTTTCCAAGTCTTACAGCGGCGTAATCACCAGGCTTGATAATTTGAAGTCCACCATATCCATTCAAAAGGACAATATTTTTCGGTACTAAGGCATACAGTTTGAACAAATGAGCTTTAAAAAATTAATTTTGATTAATATTAATTCTTTTAATAAACATAAAATTAAAGTACCTTCAGTCCACCCTTCAGCAGCGGGGTGTCGTCTCACAAACTCTCGCTTTCCCCGTTTATACTCCTCAGTACCTTCTGGTACCTACATTATAGAAATTAAAATATCGTTCTAAAACGCATTGGATAGTTGCTCTATATCTACCTCTGTAACGGAACCACTGATGCTGACTCTGGAACAAGTTGGTTCCATGGGATCAATGTCATTTTTCGAACAACTTAAATCTTGTTCATTTGTAAACAAAACAGTGATAGTATTCCTTTTCTACAAAGCAAAATCTATTATTTATTAAATTTATAAAAGTATTAGGAGATCTTACTTTCATGTCCTTTGTCGAAAAATCTAAATCAGTTAGAAAGAAGAATATCTTGCCGCGGCCATCATCTACGACTGACTTTACGCTGACCATAGGAAATCCTTCATACCCATCAAATGTAGATGAAATTGTGGCAAATGCAGTCCAATTCGCCTTATGAACAAGAATCCGAGCTACTTTAGCATGATCGTCAGCTTTATGCAGTGGAATTCCTTCAATCGCACAAACCAACGCAGAAACAATTGCGAGTAACAACATAGTTTGTTTAAACATTTTTAAATACTCTCGCACGTATACAGTCGGAATGACTGATCTCTAGCTTCTTAATTTCTTTTATAAGGCTTTTCTGGTCTCTTAGTATCAGTTTATCTTAAGATAACGATTATCAGCTAAAATTATGGGATTTTCAAGATTTTATTTTAAGAATAAAAAGAGATTACTTAGCTTTTTTATCGACACTTTAATCAAATACGTGCATAAGTGATACTTGGAAAATGTAATTAATATTTTACGAAAATATAACTCAGTCGTAAGATTCTTTATTTCGTTATCTGAAATGCACAAATGATTTCAATGTACTAGAGTAAAATAATAATCATTGATTTGAAATCAAAGGTACCTAAGTGAAAAGGAAAGTTAAACATTTATACTTTATTATTTATTAACATTAACTTTTGCAACACATTTATATATTTCTTTGTAAGAAATTATATTACGTGCTTTTATAAGCTGTTTATTTGCCACGCCACTGTCCTCCAAAGTGTTAATATAAAAAAACCTTAATCAATTAGGTTTTTCCCAAAAACATCTTCGATTTTTACAGGTCTTATTTATCGGATTGTAACTACCAGTATTGCCAGTGAATTTTGCTGGCGCAGTTTATAATCTTTCCTTTTCCAATTTGCTTAACAGTATAGGGTCTTCTTCTTAAGTTGTCGGTGGAGTAAGTGATAGAGGTCACAGGTTCGAATCCCACCAGCGCGACCCACGGTTGTTGTCTGCTGATTACAGATAACGATAAAAAGGCCATGCAGTGAAAATGTCAGTGGCTCGGAATACAGTTTAAATTGAAGTTCTTCTCCCGCCCCATGCTTACAGGAACTAGAGAGAGTGATAGGGTCTTCATATAGACCTTGAATCTGCCTCTGTTATTAACTATTCTCTTTACTTGCGTACTTGCGTACTACCAGAGCCTACTCTAGATACAAACGCGGAAGCTGACATTAACAGTTGAGCATTGTGGATGTAAACAAACCAGAACTTGCCACAGAAAACATAAGGAAAAGTCTGGGGAAGTATACTTTTTCGTAGTATTTCTCGCAATATTTTTTAAGGCTCAAATTGAATTTTACTTGAGGTTAACCTACAAATGTTCTGAACATGTGAACACGATAAAAAGTAGCTCTCTTTACAATTTTGTTATAAAGGAAAACTCTGTTGTGCTTGTTTTGTTGAAGTATTGAGCTTAAAATGCGTCAATGACATCAGCGTTTCACTTTGGTTTTGGCTACAAGAGTATGCAGTTTTATTTGTGTGCAAGGATTGGTTAACCTGTGGTACAACAAAACTGAAATAATGACGAAACGCTTGGTGGTTAAATGGCTGAACTGCCATGTTTTCCGGCCTTGTATCTAGAGCAGAGTGTGGTACTACCAAAGAATAGAGATTATAGTAGAGGTGATGACCAAATGCACGCGGCGCATTTACAGTTCCTTAGAATACTCCCATTTAAGTTACAGCACGACCGAATGACTGCCGCGTTCGTTACTTTTGTGGTGCGGCGGACGCGTTGACAGTTCCTTTTGACCGTTATTTTCAAAATATTTAAAGAAAAAGTGTAAAAAATTGACTTTCGGTGTCTTTAAAGGAAAATTTATATATTTATTTATATATTCTGTACAAAAATATTCTGTACAAAAATATTCTGTACAAAAATATCGGGTTATTCTTAATAAACGATCAATCTACTACGGAATCATCCAAAATCTCACACGAAATCGCCTGCTAGCTCTTTCATAAATTTTTTACTTTTATTACGATTTGTAAGCAAGTTAGTCACAATATCCATTAATTCATATATATTCATTTCTGTGTTTTTAAGCAAAGAATTCAGGTATACTTTGAAAATATATTGACTTGTTTGCAAATATCGAAGCAACTGTCAAAACAATGCAACGCGTGCAAGAGAGATATTCAATATCTGCCAGCCTCGTTTGTCCTTTAGACCTTAGCACTAGTCCTACGATAAGTTCTAGACGGATCCTCTTTATTCAAATCACAGCACGCTTACCTAAAGAGTAGATCCACTGAAGCGACCCTACATGCGGTAGGGCGAACTGTTGAGTAATCAATCCGTAATAAGCAATATACCATGGCGGCCATTCTAAATATTAAAGCTACTGGGCCTGATGGTTTCTCGCCCCTTGTTTTAAAATGCTGCGCCTCTGCTTTGGCTAAGCCTCTGCGCAAACTTTTTCACCTGTCATATTCAACAGGAATATTTCCAAGTGTATGGAAACTTGCTCATGTCCAGCCGATACTTAAAAAAGGAGAGGCATGCGACCCCTCTAACTACAGACCAATTGCACTAACCTCGATCATATCCAAAGTTTTTGAATCACTCATCAACTCTCAGTTGTTGAAATATCTAGAAAATAACCATCTTATCAACGGTTGCCAGTACGGTTTCCGCGCTGGCCGCTCAACCGGAGACTTACTAACTGCTCTAACGGAGCGTTGGAATCATTGTCTCCATAATATCGGTGAGTCCGAAATCGTCGCTCTTGATATTTCAAAGGCTTTTGATAGAGTCTGGCATGCTGCCCTGTTAGCCAAACTTCAAACATTTGGTCTGCACCCAACCCTCGTTAAATGGATAGAGAGCTTTTTGTCAGGCCGTTCAATCCGTGTAGTAATTGACGGAGTTACATCTGATTCCTACGAAATAAATGCCGGTGTACCTCAGGGTTCAGTTCTTTCACCAACCTTATTTCTACTTTTTATTAATGATCTCTTATCCCTTACTCTCAATCCTATTCATAGTTTTGCCGACGACAGCACCCTTGATTTCGCGTACTCATTTGATTCTGTAACGAATTCACGTGGAAATGCTACAGAAGTCAATCGGGAACGCATGTTTAGATCATTAAACAAAGACATTTCTATGGTCCTCGCTTTTGGCAGTGCAAATCGTGTAACGTTTAATGCATCCAAAACTCAATGCTGTTTAATGTCCCTTAAAAAACGCCCAGTTCACCCCCAACCCATTTCAGTCGACGGAGTGAATATACCCAATTCACCCTCCCTAAAGATCTTGGGTATTGAGATATCCAGCAATCTTAGCTGGACGGATCATATATTTGCAATCGCTAAAAGTGCGATGAAATGTTTGGGTTTTCTACAGAGATGTAAGAAATATTTCACCCCACCCGACTTAGCGTTGATCTACAAGTCCCACATTAGGCCTAGACTTGAATATAATTCCCATATTTGGGCAGGGGCAGGACACACCGCATTGTCCGCGTTAGACAAAGTTCAGCGTAAGGCTGTTAAACTTATTGGCGATTCCTCAATCTCTGAGGGCCTTGACTCTCTGGAGCATCGATGGAATGTCGGCTGTCTCTCACTTTTTTTCGCTATTTCCATGGCCATTGTTCTAACGAAATTGCTAGCCTGATTCCTTGTAGACTCATTACAACGCGCGATACAAGATCTACAAGTCGCTCCCACCCCTATACTCTCCGGGTCAAATTTGGACGTACCGTCAAATTTCGAGGATCTTTTCTTAGCAGAACAACACGAATGTGGAACAGTTTACCATCTTCTGTTTTTTCCCTCGTCTTATGAGCCTGAAACTTTCAAACGGGGCGTACATCGACACCTCCTTCACTCAACCTCCTAACCCATTTTCCCCAACCTTAATTCCTTTCCTGCCAAGGCAGTGCTTTAGCATCATAGGGCATCCCCTGAACTTTGGCAACATCATATATAAAAAAAAAAGCCTGCAATACCTTTCGCATTGAGTCAATTCAAAAATCCCTGTCCAAGCTGAGAGTTGAAGAGGGGTTTCGCAATTTGATAGTATCTATGCTAAGGACTAGAATAGTTCTAGCGAATCTCGAAAACATCCATAACTCTATACGCGATCAATTCCGACGTGCTGGAAAAGAAGCAACGAAACCACCTGCAACATTAACTTTTATTCATGGTCCTTCAAGAGCCGGATTCTTCAGCAACATAAGAAAACAGATAAGTACCGCTTGCATTTTTTCATTTTATTGCTAATGAGATAAGCATCGAATACAAGTTATAATAATATAAAGCGAACAGGTGAGAAGTAGACAGCAAACGATTAGTGAATTGTTTCATGAAAATTTTTTCAAGCAAATTTTCATTTCAAAATAAAAACATTTTAAGTGAACTGAAGTGATTTGGAGAAATTTCTTTCACAAATAGTGAATCAAGGGTTATTTTTATAAACTAACAGAACAGGGAAGTGACCTTTAACTGTGAACAATACATTATAAACATTATACGAAACAAAACGTAAGCAACACAAAATCAAGCGCTATTGTGTTATTTTCGCCAAAATAAATATTTTCATAATTTCATTGGCTAATGAACATTTATTTATTATTTCACCTACATTATTCTTTGCAAACGGTAGTGACTGAATATTCTTCCTTTGTTGTTAGCTCGTCATTATATACCGTAATATAGTGATTGTAATTTGATCCCGTTAACATCTCTCCTTAATATTTTACAAATATATTGGCAGACGGTGCGAGCATTTATAACGCGTTGGTCGATTTAATTGTTAACAAATACTATCGAGATTCGAAATGAGTGACCCGAGCAGTTTAATTCAAAAGCGTGGAAGAGTCAAGGGCACACTTACACGTGTGAAAACTTATGCTGAGGGCGTGCAATCAAATGTTCCAATCGAGGAGGTAATGGCTCGGTTAGATAAAATAGAAGAGGCTTGGGTAGAGTTTCACGAAATTGAAGACAACCTAATGTTAATTCCCGGTCAAACTTCTGAGCTAGAAGAATTCGAAACAAAATATTTCGACACAAAGGCGATTCTAATGCGTGCAATAAAAACTCGCACACCCACTCAAGACAGATCTCCGGAGCATGGGCAACGGTTCGTTCACTGAACAATTCAACGCTACGATGAATACATTCTTGACCAGTCAACAAACATTTTTTGAAAATTTTAATCGCTCTAATCAAGGTATAAATAATACTATTGCTGGAGCAGACTTACGTCTTCCAAGAATCAATATACCGAATTTTTCAGGAGATTATAAGGAATGGCCGTCCTTCCAAGATCTCTTCGAAACTGCAGTGGATAAAAATGAATCTTAAACTGGTTGTCAGAAACTGCAATATTTAAAGGGTCTATTAAAGGGAGAGGCTGCCGCTATAATTAGACACTTAACAGTAACGGATCGAAACTATACCGAGGCTTGGGAAAAACTAAAAATTCGATTTAACAAAAAACGTCACATCACAACATCCCTGATCAAAACATTTATGGATCAACATGCGCTTGTTCAACCCACTGCTAAACAGTTGCGAAACCTATACGACATATTTGATGAAACTGTTCGTGGACTTAGAGCCTTGGGTGTTCAGGCCGAATCCAGAAATCCATGGTTAATTTTTATAGCACTAGGAAAACTAAATCCTGAGACTAAGCAACTTTGGTTCAAGGAAAGCTCTGATAATGACTTCCCGAGCTTTAATGATTTATTAAGCTTTTTGAACAAACGTTGTGATGCATTGGAGACATGCAGTAGTACCCTAAAGAAACCTCATGCTGCAAGAGCTATGGATGTTTCATCGCCAGCCAAGACATTCGTCTGCATTATGTGTCAAGGCAATCATAATCTTTATGTCTGTTCACTGTTTAAGGCCAAGCCAGTAAATGAAAGGAAGTCATTTGTGGTATCTAACTCGCTCTGCTTTAACTGTTTGCAAACGGGACATTCAACTCATAATTGTCGTTATAAGCATCGCTGCTTTCACTCTAAGAAACATCACCACTCACTTCTGCATGATGCTGAAAATCGTCGTCAACAACAACAACCTTCACATCCAATTCCAAACTCTCCACAGAATTCCTATGCTGCAACATTCGCCCACACTTTACTCAGCCAACCTTTTCGTCGAGATTCGATCTCTTCTCACTCTACTTCTGTCCACAATCAACTCAACTCTTCAATCAACCCTAATCCGCCATCCATCAACAATCACCCTAATCCTCCAATCAACAGCGCTAGTTCAATATCCAACAATCAGTCATTGTCGTCATACAACACGCAAGTACAAAAATCATCCGACTTATTCAACCCACTGTCACTTCTCCCCACAGCCCTTGTAACAGTGCATGATAGCCAAGGGAAATCTCAGTTATGTCGAGTTCTTCTCGACTCTGGGTCACAGGTATCCTTGATCTCAGAATCGTGCGTACAAAGACTTGCACTCAAGAAGAGTTACGCTCGCCTTGCAATTAAAGGACTGGGTGCATCCAAGACCGGCTATGCCAGAGGTAAAGTCAATTTGAACTTATCATCGCGTCACAATGCGTTCCAAACGGTAGAAATTGAGGCATTCATCATGACCAAGCTAACATTCACAATTCCTTCAACGCCGTTTAAAGTGGAGGAATGGGCGTACATCAGGGAATGTGAACTTGCTGATCCGCACTTTAACCAAACCAGCCCGATCGATGTAATAATCGGTGCTGATAAGTTTTTCAATGTTATTAAGGGAGGTCAAATCCATGGACATGATTCATACCCGGTAGCACAACAGACTGTATTCGGCTGGGTCTTATGTGGAAAATGTACAACTCTTGATTCTTCAGCCGTGAATCTTCACTCAAACATAGTGATGGACCTTGACGCTACCCTAAGAAGATTTTGGGAAACGGAGGAAATTACTTCCCAAGAAACAACTCTGACCAATGAAGAATTTCGTTGTGAGGCACATTTTACGTCAACCTTTTGCCGTGATGAAAATGGACGCTACATTGTGTCATTACCCTTCAATGAAGCAGTGCAACCCATTGGCCAGTCGGAGTTTAATGCAATCAAACGACTTCTCTCAGTCGAACGTCGCTTTCAAAGAGACCCGTGGTACAAGCAACATTACACCAAATTCATGCGCGAGTACTTGGAGCTCGGGCATATGGAACCTAATCCCGAAAATGAAATAACAGCACATCCTTCCACGACATTTTATTTGCCTCACCATGCTATATTCAGACAGTCACCCGTTCCTAAAATTCGAGTTGTATTTGATGGGTCGTGCAAGAGCTCATCAGGTGTGGCTTTGAATGACAACCTCATGGTTGGGCCTACAATTCAACGTGATCTCATCTCGACACTGCTTAGTTTTCGTAAGCATCGCATCGCCTTCTCCGCAGACGTGGAGAAAATGTACCGCCAAGTACAGACAGAGACTTTCAAAGAATCGTGTGGCGTGAGGAGTCATCGAATCCAATAAAGCATTTCAGATTGAAAACCGTAACTTATGGCACTTCAGCTGCTCCCTTTTTGGCAACAAGAGTGCTGAAAGAAATTTCTGTTGATAATAGACATGCATTTCCTGAAGCCGCTGCAGTAATTGAGAACGATTTTTATGTGGACGACATCTTATCAGGAGCTGATTCCCTGACAAAGGAAACGAAACTAAAGGAAGAGCTGAAGGAAATCCTCTACAAAAGCGGACTTAACCTAACTAAATGGAACTCAAATTCCGAGATGCTTACTTCTGGCAAGTCGGATTCAGAGCCTCAAAAGCTGCTAACTATCAATAATGACAGCAATGTTGCGAAGGTCCTGGGAATAGACTGGAACCCACAGCAGGATGTTTTCTCATTTAACATTTCTTCACTATCAAATCCAGTTGCATCAAAAAGGCATTTACTCTCGGAATCTTTTCGAATATTTGATCCTTTAGGCTGGTTGGCTCCTGTCATTATTTCCATCAAAATCCTTTTTCAACGGTTGTGGTCAGAACTTTCTTGGGACGACCCGTTACCGGCAGACATATCTGCAAAGTGGGAAGAAATTAGAAATGGCTTGTCTTACATACCTCAAATCAAGATGCCACGCTTAGTATGTTGTGCTATTGAAAACGTGCAACTTCATGGTTTTTCAGACGCCTCAGAGTTCGCGTACAGCGCTGTAGTTTACTGTCGAACGATTAATGATGAAGGTAACGTGATAGTCAATCTCGTCGCAGCGAAGACAAGGGTAGCTCCCTTGAAGCAAGTATCATTACCACGGTTGGAACTTTGTGGTGCACTTTTGCTGACCAGATTAATGTCCAATGTTAAAAGGGCATTGGCCATCAACGATATACATGTCTACGGCTGGACAGATTCGTCCATTGTACTTTCCTGGCTTTCCGACTCTCCTCGGCGCTGGAAGACATACGTTGCGAATCGGGTAGCAGAAATTCTTAATCTCATTCCGCGTTACTACTGGAGATATGTCCCGTCAGCCCAAAATACAGCAAACTGTGCTTCCAGCGGCATGTCCCCATCAGCTCTTTATAATCACAAATGGTGATGGCAGGGGCCTCCTTGGCTACTTAAAGATACTCCTGAATGGCCGAAGAACTTGCAGAGCGGCAAGGTGAAGAACGATTGCAATGAAGAAAAAAGACACTCAATCGTTTCATTCTGTCAAACGGAAACTGAAAACACATTAGATCACTTGTTGCTACGCTACTCGTCATGGTTTAAACTAGTACGCGTTTTAAGTTATTGTCAACGTTTCATCCATAATGCCAGATCCAAGAAGATCGATCGAAGGCAAGGATTTCTTAACTCTGAAGAGCTACAACAATCTACCACCAAGATCATTAAATGGGTCCAGAACCAAGCATTCGCCACCGAAATCAAACGGTTATCAACAGGAACAAGCTTACCAACCAAGAGTCAACTGATAAGCCTCTATCCATTCCTAGACAAGGAAGGAATCTTGCGAGTGGGAGGTAGATTGCAAAACTCCACCTTAATGTTCAACGCAAAGCATCCAAAAATACTTCCCAAGGATCATCATGTTAGCAAACTCATCGTTAGAGAGATGCACTTCAAACATTTACACCCCGGCATATCCTTGCTAGTTTCGATCGTCAGACAAGAGTACTGGATCATCAAATTGCGACAGATAGTGAAACAAACGACGCACACTTGCATGTCCTGCTTTCGACAAAGAGCCAGCGTCTCACAACAACTAATGGGTAATCTCCCAGAACATCGCGTTATTGCTGGCCGTCCCTTTTTGCGTTCCGGTGTTGATTTCGCTGGACCCGTGATGATTTCAACAAAATTAGGCAGAACGACAAGAACCTCGAAGGCTTACATAGCAGTATTTGTTTGCTTTTCGACAAAGGCACTTCATTTAGAATTAGTAAGCAGCTTGACATCTGAAGCATTTGTAGCTGCCCCACGCCGGTTCGCGTCTCGCAGAGGTATCCCAAGTGATATCTACTCTGACAATGGTACAAATTTTGTGGGTACTAGTCGTTATCTCACTGAGCTGCAAAAACTAACCTGTTTATCGTACAATAACGACCCACTAATAAATCACTTTCTTTTGCAGAACAGAATCAAATGGCATTTTATTCCACCAGCTGCTCCTCATTTCGGTGGCTTGTGGGAGGCTGGCGTCAAATCAGTCAAGGCACATCTTCAACGAGTCATTGCTAACGCGACTCTAACCTTTGAGGAGATGACAACGCTTTTGGCCGAAATCGATGCGGTGCTGAATTCGCGGCCATTGTGTCCCATATCTAATGATGTCGATACACTTGACGTGCTCACTCCTTCTCACTTCCTGATCGGCGATGGGTTAAAAATGATCCCCGAACCAAACTTAACCTAAGTAAAGATCTCCAGATTACGACGTTGGCAACTCTCCCAGGCCATGCTTCAAGGGTTTTGGAAACGCTGGAGTCAAGATTATCTGACTTCATTGCAAGAACAACCGAAGTGGAAGCAACCCCAAACCTCTTTGAAGAAAGATGAATTAGTAGTGATACTAGATACTAACCTGCCACCATCAAGGTGGGTTCTAGGCCGCATTGTGGAAATTCACCCCGGGAAGGACAACCTCGTGCGGGTAGTTACTGTACGAACCACAAAGGGACTTCTTAAACGGGCATTGAACCGCGTCTACCGATTACCAATGGACTAGTTAAGAAATCAATTTCTTAACCGGGTGGAGGATGTTCGACGTAAATTCAAGAATTGAAGTTAACTTACTATTTAAGCATTATTGAAATTGTTATTGAAATTATATTAGAAATAAAAATGTAAAATTGTAATGAATGTAAAACTAAATGGATTATTTTGTTACGCCACTGGCAACTAACTGAAGACAATTGCAAATCTCGCAGTCAAAATATCAAAATCAGAATATGACAGTTAGGTATTTAGTAGAGCATATGTACAGTTGAAACCAGATGTAATTTAGCTCTTGCGTTGTAACATTCAACTCAGTTGGCAATAAAGTAAGACGAGTCAAATCAAGTCTTTTCTTTTTGATCCTACGTGCTGGACCAAGGAATATAGATTAAATTAACTCTATACGCGATCAATTCCGACGTGCTGGAAAAGAAGCAACGAAACCACCCGCAACATTATTTCTATTCAGAGGTTATAAACAAACTTGTAGTGAAGCTAGAAGGTGAAGGCGTCAGGGTTATCGCATCTGATCGATGTGGTGATCATTAACCGGGACTGTTTTCCTTCTTTATCAGTGAGTTAGCGGAGAGAAGTGTTGGTGCCTGGACCACATGTTCTGGTCTGGGTATCAATCCACTAAAGACCGATTTAATGTTTTTCACCACTAAAACCAATGTACCGAACTTTACGCCTCCTAAGCTAGATGGAAAAACACTTTATCAATCCTCCAGCACAAAGTATCTGGACACAAAAACAAAACTAAACTGGAAACTAAACGTATGAGTATGGGTCCAGAAAGCGTGCGTAGTATTCTGTGCCAGTAAAATAAACTTTGGCAAGAGTTAGGGATTCAGCCCAAGATGATGTTATAGATTTACACAGCCGTGGTACGTCCTATTCTCGCGTATGATGCGCTAGTTTGATGGTCTGCAGTAAGCAAGGGATATATGTAAGATTAAAATTCGGAATAAAAACAAATTACTTTGATGCAAACAATTCTAAAGATATTACTGAACGCGCCGTGATCGTAACTGACTCTCCTCACATACGGGTTTTTTTTTACATGGTTAATATTACAGAGTTTTCCGAGTAACGTTGGACGGTCTGAGTTCAAGTTTTTAATTACACAGTAACAATAGATTAAGTGTACTAAACGATGATCACGACAAAGCAATTGAAGGAGTGTGCTTAGCTGCGATCTCAACGTTTCATGTAATCAGCAACTTTGCCGTTTACTTCTCTAACTTCATAGGATCCCTTGTAGTTTGGATAGAGCTTCGCGCCCGGACAGAACTGCGTCTTTTTAATGAGTACCGTGACGTATGTATGGTACATTCTAACTTCTTTTCTTTTCCACAGTGAATATCTTCGATTCTCTTTCTGAATTCCTGGCTTCTTTAACATATTTCCTCAATTCGTCTCGCTTTTCTTGAAATTCCTCAATGAGCGTCTCGTCTAACATCCGGGATAACTGTAGATCTTTTTGGTTCCTCATAGTTGCTTCTATCAACAAACCGAACGGTGTTTTCTTCGTTGATCTGGTTATCTGAATTCTACAATACGCTGCAATCAGTAAACTTGTTTATACCATTTATCTAGGTCCTTAAGGGTAGGTTCTAGTCGAGCCATTTCAAAAAATAATTTTTATTTGTTTTTACATATCTTAAATCCTTATAGTTTCTAGAAAAAGCCTCTAAAACGGTTTGACAAAGTTAAAATGTAAAAGTTACAGCCGATTTAGTGCGAATACGTAAAATCATTGCCAAAGGCAGATGCACGCGCGCCGTATTGTTTGCTCAGCAGGTATAACAATTCTTTTATATGTTCTGTTTGGACAAAATAATGTTCCTTGAA
This sequence comes from Leptarthrus brevirostris, assembly GCA_964036015.1. Classification (NCBI taxonomy): domain Eukaryota; kingdom Metazoa; phylum Arthropoda; class Insecta; order Diptera; family Asilidae; genus Leptarthrus; species Leptarthrus brevirostris. The sequence goes on from OZ038371.1 coordinate 110,701,089, forward strand.
TATAATATTATAATATCAATTTCACGAGGAAGAGGAAGGAAATAGTTGACTAGCAGTAAAAAACAAAAATTATATTTTTTCCTTTGTCAAACTTTAAACGCGTTTTTCTCAAAACGAGCCTCAAAGAGGCCTGTCCGCCTAAGAGAAGTAACCGAAATAGAAGATACCTGCTGTCGGGTCAATACATCGGAAAGACGGAGCCGCTTTAAATGCTGGAACTGCAATAAAAAAGGCCACCTCCAAAGAGATTGCAGAAAGAAACGAAGATAAAACTCCCCACAAGATGACGAGAGGAAATCCGTGTCTGGCTGTGAAAAATGCACAGAAAGAGAGCGAGTAGAACAAAGAATGAATGGAGGTGTAAGCCCTATACCAACTCGACGCTCGCAACAGGGAAATGAGTAAAGACCAACTCTGCGGGGCAGGAGTTGGCCACTAGAATCGACGTCCACGGAATAATCATAAACATTTAGAAATTGCAGTGAAACGATAGTAACTTAGTAATCAATGGGAGAGTTCAAGAACAAAAATGTACCATTACAGTAGACACAGGTGCTTCCAGGTCTATTCTTCGGTGCGATTATTCTAAAGATTGCTGGCTTAGCAACAAAAATCGAAACAGTTTGACGACAGCTACAGGAGAATTTGTTTAAGTGTATGGGGAAATATTAATGACAATATCCCTCGGCGACAATCGATTTTCTCACAGATTTCTTGTCGCAGATATAACGGATGAGTGCATACTAGGCCTCGATTTCATGAGAGCACACAACATTGAACTGGATATTGGAAGAGGGATCATGAAATACGACAACAGAGAGATTCCTATGGCTCTGGGATCAAATTGCTACTCGAAGCTGAACATCGTGGCATATGAAGACGTTGAGCTTCCTCCTTGTGCATAAACCTTAGTACGAGCAACAGTTCTTGGTGATCCCGGGAGTTATCGATTCTATCTAATAGAACCAGACCAAACAGAACAAATAAGAAATGTCGCCATTGGAAAATGTTTAGTAACTATCGATGAAAAGAAGGAAGTTTTGGTACCTTTCGCATTTTCATAAATTCCTCCATGGACAAAGATTCACTCTCCGAACAGATCATGCAGCGCTGAAGTGGTTAATGCAATTTAAAAATCCTGAAGGACAAGTAGCACGATGGCTGGAAAGACTTCAATCCTATGATTTTAAAATTATTCATAGGAAGGGTAGGTTAAATTAGCTGCCTTAAAGGGCGCACTTAGACCTCAAAAGGCCCATTGTGATGCCACGGGAATCCAAGAAATTCCCTCCACCTCCGCATTGGAACCATCCAGAGCTGCCGATGAAGCGCCAAAGATCTGCAACGTCAATCGCCGCCAGATCGCAGAGACTATCAAAGAAATAGTTTCCCAAGAAGGACTTTCGCCTGCGTAGTGTAAAATGGTTTCCTCCTCTTCCTCGTCCATGCAGTTTCTGCAGAAGTCGTTTAAAGGGATACCCAGTCTCCTCGCATGTAAGCCAATAGGGCAATAGCCTGTGATTACCCCAGTAGCTTTCTAAGGTCAGATCTGCCCCCTCGAAAGCAGAAAATTGGAGCGCTTAAGATCCAGTTTAGGCCAGATCTGTCTAGACGTATGGCACGTAGTGCCGTTTGCCCATCTGTGGTTCGCTAAGTTGATTGCTCTCTTGCTAAGAAACATCTTACAGGTTGCCAGAGGCCAACCAAGAGTAGTCTTTTCCGATTGAATCTCCAGGATGGTACCACGCCTAGCAAGCTCGTCCCCCACGCAGTTTCCTGGAATATCCCTGTGCGCCGGGACCCAGCACAGGTGAATTTGATACCGTTCAGCCAGCTCATTTAAATGTGAGCGACAGCTATTAATAGCCCTAGATGTCGATAGGACAGAATTAAGGGATAGCAAAGTAGGCTGACTATCTGTAAGGATACAGGAGTCTGGAAGACGGAAGGATAAGCTAATGTTCAGTTCCTCTGAGAAAACACCCCCCCACCCTACCCTGTAGCTTAGAGCCATCTGTATAAATTTGAATTGGCCCCCTACAGGGATTGCTGTCCCCATCCCAATCAAGCCTGGTTGGAATGGTCTATAAGAAACGCTTGACAAAGGAGTAGCTGGGAGTGGTGTAGTCAAGATGCCCCACTTGGAGCGAAAAGGGGTCCAGAATTGTGGAGTGCCCAACTCTAGTATTGGACCACTGAGATGTGGCTGTAAGTCTAATGGCAGCATTAGCCGCCATCTATTTACCCATCAGATCTAAAGGAAGTAGATGAAGAAGTATCTCCAGAGCATCAGTAGGAGTGGTCCGTAGCGCTCCGGTGATACAGATGCAGGCCAATCTCTGCACCTTCCTCAAAGCGTTGAGGTAAGTCCACCAGACAACCACGCCATACAACAAGATTGGCCTAATGACTGCAACATAGAGCCAGTGAGACAGCTTGGGTTGAAACTCCCATTTCCCACCGATGGCCCACTTACAGGAGTATAGAACTATAGTTGCTTTCTTGACCCTCTCATGAATATAAGGCTTCCAGCTGAGCTTCCTATCCAGGATAATACCCAAATATTTAGCTTCCTCGGCAAAGTCTAGGCGCGTGCCATTCAGATACAGAGGGTCAACTGGAGGAATTTTATATTTCCTAGTAAAGATGACCACCTCGGTCTTAATTAATGCAAAGCCCATGCATAAGATCCCTTATGACAGGCAGGAATTTGCCCGAGATAGCTATAGCGATGTCGTCCGCATAGGCAACCAATCCATAGCCCTCCCCTTCCAGGATTAGAAGCAATTTGTTCATCACCAGATTCCAAAGAAGAGGACATAGGACCCCACCTTGCGGTGTGCCCGTGCTCACAGTTCTGGTAGCATGAGCCTCTCCCAGCTTTGAGCTGATGGTCCTGCCATGAAGCATCTGACCGATCAGCGACATAATATTGGCATTCACACCCAAAGAAGCGAGTGCATTCATGATTGCCCCCGGACTGACGTTGTTAAAAGGTCCCTCAATATCAATAAAGGCCACTAGAGTGAACTCCTTGCAATCAAGAGATTTTTCTATAGTGCGCACGAGAGAATGCAGAGCAGACTCCGCAGACTTGACTTTACAGTACGCATGCTGGGAGGCCGATAGTAGATACTCAGGGATACTACCGCGTAGACGAATATAGACTTATCTCTCAAAGGTTTTGAGAAGAAAAGATGATAGACTTATAGGTCTTAAGTCCTTTGGAGTGGCGTGCGAGCTTTTGCCCGCTTTGGAAATAAACACAACCTTGACTCGTTTCCACAGTGCCGGGATGTAGGTCAAGTCGAGGGAGCTGCGCTGGAGCTCGGCAGGAACAATGCCATCAGGACCCGGAGATTTGAAAGGCATGAAGCTGTGTATAGCCCACCGGAGTTTGGATTCCGTAATCGCATCCACCAGCTCCAGAGAGCGAAGAAGGTTACTTAAGGGAGGTATCTCAACCCAACCGGTGCTTCCAGGAAAATGGGTTTCAAATAGAATCTCTAGAGACTCTACGCTTGATGAGGTCCAAGTACCATCCGCCTTCAGTAGATAGCTAGGAATACTTGGATTGGCACCTAGGATTTTTCTCAGTCTGGAGGCCGCAGAGGTTTCCGTTATTTTATCGCAGTAGATTGTCCACGATTTGCTCTGAGCCTTCCTGAGTTCCTTTTTATAAATTTTCAGTTTGTCTTTAAAGCAGTCCCACGAGTGCGTGTCCCTATTGGCTTTCGCCAGATTAAAGGTCTTTCTACATTCCTTCCTAAGAGACTTTAGGTGTGCATTCCACCGCGGAGGCTTCTGTTTGCCTCTGGGTATCCTAAGGGGACAGGATTGAGCCGTAGCTCCATTTAGAACTTTGTTGAGCTTATCAACTAGTCCGTCCAGTTCCTCTTTATTATTTGGAGGGATAGGCGGGTCAGAAGGTAGAGACGCCTCTACAATGTCCCTGTATAAAATCCAATCAGTCTTTCTGTAATTTCTAAAGACTGGTGGTTTCGAAGGCCGGTCATCCAGATCGAACTGGATGTACCTATGGTCAGAGATGGAATGTTCATTGGAGACCCTCCAATTCTTAATGAGAGATCTGACATTATCCGAGGCCAGAGTCAGGTCTAGAACCTCTTGCCTATTCCTTGTGATAAAGGTGGGTTCTGTCCCCACATTACATAAGAGCAAGTTAGTATTTAAAAAGTAATCATAAAGAGACTCACCTCGCTCGTGGATATCGGAGCTGCCCCACACCGCGCCCTGCGTTCTTCACAGAATCGGACGGTGGAAGCCCCACGAAGTCGTGTGCCAAATAAGAGGACGTCAGCCAGTAGCACCTCGATCCGATTTCCAGGTTGACGGCTACCGAATCCTCATCGCTGTAGTTGGGAAGAACAAAAACTTGTAGCGTCTTCTTCGCAAGGAAGGGTAGATTCCATGGAAATGCAGATGCACTTTCACGACGGCCATGTAAATCGAAGTGTTAATACTGTTCCCGTCTGGAAGACAAATGCGACCATGTGACTGTGCAAAGAACAACTGTCGTACCCTTGACAGGATGGAACAACGAAGAATTTTGAGCAGCACAACGAAAAGACGAGAATATTTCTCCAATTTTGACGTAGAAAGATAACGACGAAAGGACCCAATGGAAAGATATTTCCGACAGAAGTACAATTTTGAAGACCTACTGGGCACAATGGAATTCGCTTTGCGTTGAAGATGGAATATTGAAACGCAAATGGGAAACACTCGACGAGTCATCAAGCCGGATGCAGGTATTGGTTCCCCGGAACAAAATAAGGGAGGTGCTGGAAGAATTCCATAACGGTGCTTCGGGAGGACATCTTGGTGTCAATAAGACTTTGGAGAAATTAAGAGAACATGTTGAAAATATCACAATTACATACAAAGCTTCATCTTTCATCAACACAACTCATCATTGCCATCAGATAAAATGGTCGCTTTTTCCCCACGGGCAGTGCTCAATCGGTCGTCGTCGCGCTTGGACGTTATTCGGAGTACCGTCTAAAGAAATTGTAACGGGCGAATTTAATTACCTATTGTAAATCTAGGGTTTATAGAATCTAGAATATAAGTGTTTCTATTAGCTCAAATAACGCATTTTATTCAGTCCCCCTTTTTTAATGCATTTTGCACATGGTGGCGAAACCCGGGACGTGTAAAGCCGATAGAAATATTTAAACGCGGGTTCTATTTAACTCTTTACATATTCATTACGGTCATAACGAAATGGATCTAATATATCGCGCTACTTGTAGAGGACAATTGACAAGGTTGTAAAAGCGGCTTTGGAATACTTGGAAATTAAGCATGTGCCTAACGAAACTCTAGATGGAGGTTCACCTTGCTAAGGTTAGAGCTGCTCATATCGCTCTCAAGGAGGCCGATCAAGCTGCTAGATCACTTATTAAGGAAGAAAACTTTACAGCGGAATGCAACAGCATAATCGAGTACGACGAAAAGGCCACAGCCGTGATAGCTCGACTTGAATGCAGGATTAATGCCTTACGTGAAGCTTTAGCTTGTCCTCAAGTGATTTCTTCCTTTAATCATCAGTCATCTAACGACTCCACTGTACCGCATCAGAATTTTACCAACGAAATTAACGGAAGAAGTTCATCAGGTATCAAACTCCCAAAACTCGAGTTGAAAAAATTCAACGGTGAATTTAGCCAGTGGGTCCCGTTTTGGGAACAATTTCGAACTTCAATACATTTAAACTCTTGCTTGGACGGTTCAACGAAATTTAACTATTTGCAGACCGTGCTAACGGGAAAGGCTGCATCAACTATAGCGAGATTGACTCCTTCCGAAGCATGCTATAAGGAAGCGATTGAGATGTTAAAAGAGGAGTATGGTAGCTCAGATAGAATTATTGACAGCTATATCCAGCAACTCATGGCAATACCTCATATAAAATCAAAAAACGATGCGATTTCTCTTCGTCGGCTTTACAGCCAGCTCACCTCCACAATAAGATTTCTGAGTGCTTTGAACGTTACCTCTACACAATACAACATAATGCTGAGGACCATTATACTACAGGCTCTTTCCAGCGATTTAAGAGCAGCATATCATCGCAAAGAGTTGCACTCAAATAATACTAACGAAACAACGGCGCTGGAAACAACTATGGGTAACATTGAATGCGATCAACAAATAAAAGGTCTGTTAAGTTTCATTAAATGCGAAGTGGAATCGTTGGAAAGGGCATCGGATATATCGAACGAGCGTAAACAGTTATCAAGCGAACGAAGTTCTCTAACGCAACGCACTGCTTGTTCACATTGTCTCAGTCTGCAAAAAACTGTTTCTTTTGTGATTCCAAACGACAGAAAGATTGTGATTCCACAAAAATGACGTTGCCTCAACGCAAAGAGAAACTTAAGGCAAGTGGTAGGTGTTTTAGATGCACACAACCGAACCACTCTTCAAAATTCTGCAAAAACAAAAATTTACGGTGCAGAAAGTGTAATCGACGACACGCCACGTCAATGTGTGATCCGGAGTATCCAAGCAGAAACGAAAGTATACAATCGCACACAACTACAGGCTCTGTTCGAGGTGAAACGTCACAGAATAACTCCGTTAGCCTTTTTTCCTCGAATAGTGAAACGATATTTTTGCAAACAGCATGTGCATTCGTGTTTTCGAAAAGTATGAAACATCATAAATTTGTACGAATTGTATTTGATAGCGCTAGTCAGCGATCTTATATTCGAAGAGAACTCTCTCATGAACTTAAACTACCTGTCGTTGGCGTCGAGAGTGTAAACATTCTGCCATTTGGTAGCGAAACTATGACGCCACAAACCTTTTGCAATCGAGTAGAGGTTATGTTGAAAGGTCAAATTATCAATGAGTGTTTATCGATAACGGCATTGGAAGTACCGGAAATATGTTTGGACATTCTCCCAATTCCAGATAATTTGTATCATCCAGAATTAAAGGAGCTGCAGCTGGCTGATTCACGCCTGTCAAATGTAACACCAATTGATGGAATAAGTGTTTTGATTGGAGCGGATTTTTATTGGCGGTTTGTAACAGGAGAAAGGAAATTACTTTCAGAACGACTTGCAGCGGTAAACACTAGACTGGGATGGACTTTACATGGTCCAAATGAAGATATCTTAAAGGGACCTCCTGCACAGGTTACAGCACTTACGGTAACTTCTTTCACTTCCAACGAATTTGATATTGTTCAATTTTGGAACCTAGAATCATTAGGAATCATTCAAGATAGTCAAGTTTGTAGTAATGACTTTCTGGAAAAGTTTTTAGAAGAGTCTGTACAGCAGAAGGGTAAGAGATATGAGGTTCTACTTCCTTGGAAAATCCAAGATTATGAAATCGAGGACAATTATTTTGGCGCTCTGTCACGTCTTAGATCATTAACGTTACGACTGTCAAGAGAGGAGAGTAAACTCCTAGAATACGACAAATTAATTTGGGACATGGTCCAATCTGGGATTGCAGAATGCGCGAGTGATGTCGCTCCTAAGGGAAAAGTGTTTTACTTACCACACAGACCCGTTTACCGTGATGACAAATTAACATCAAAGGTACGTATCGTCTTCGACGCTTCAGCGCATGCACCAGGCCACAAGTCACTTAATGACCATCTACACCAAGGCCCAAACCTTCTTCCGGATCTGTTAGCCATCCTGTTAAATTTTCGTATCGGTGAGATAGGTATAGTTGCCGACATCGAGAAGGCATTCCTACAAATCAATGTCATAAAAGATCACCGTGATGTTCAACGATTTTTATGGTACGAAAAGCCTTTAGTGTTAGGAGGATCCCTTCCCAGCGTGCGCGCGTACAGGTTGACAAGGGTTATCTTTGGAGTAAACAGCAGTCCATTTTTGTTGAATTCTGTCCTTAAGAAGCACCTACTAAAGTTCAGGAGCAAATTTGAAAGAACTTGTGACATACTTTCTAACAACCTATACGTCGATGATTTGGTTGTAAGTGTAAGCACATTTGAATCTGCATTAATTTTGTACAAGGAAGCGAAAACCATTATGAATTCTGCAGCGATGAATCTCCGTAAATGGAATTCAAACGACGAACGATTAAGGCAGCTTTACAATGAACGTGGTGATAGCTACGATACTGGCGCAACACAAAAGGTACTCGGAATTACGTGGTGCACAAAAACAGATGATATTAAGGTGGATATGTCATCAGTACAAAAATTTTTAGAAATGAATTACAACGGGACAAAGCGTAACATACTCCAATCAATTGCTAGAATTTACGACCCGTTAGGTTTCCTGTGCCCATTTGTGATCAAACTAAAAATATTAATGCAGTCGATATGGAGACTTAAATTATCCTGGGACGATGTTTTTCCTGCAGAACTCTTGTCAGTTTGGCAAGTATGGTGTTTGGAGCTGAAGCAGCTAGATGACTTATTCTTCTCCCGCTGTATTTTCGACCCTGCTGGATCCGATCGTGATAACCTTCAATTACATCTCTTTTGTGATGCCAGTCCTAAAGCATATGGTGCGGCAGCCTATGTAAGAAGTGGGTCAAAAGGAGGTGTCGTTTCTGTTAATATACTGTGCGCAAAAAACCGAGTAGCGCCTCAACGCGAATCATGCAAACGAATTGTCGGCGGTAATGGATTACTTCAGTAAATGCCCAGAAGTATATGCAATACCAAATCAAGAAACAAAGATAGTGGCAGAGGAGTTAGTAACAAACTGGATATGCAGATTTGGCGTCCCCAATGAGCTTCATTCTGACCAAGGACGAAACTTTGATTCTCAAGTATTCCAGAAGGTTTGCGATATTCTTGGAATAAGAAAGACGCGGACAACACCACTTCATCCACAGTCTGACGGGATGGTTGAGCGGTTTAATAGAGCAGTGGTCGAACATCTCAGAAAAGTAGCAGATGAGCATCAACGGGATTGAGATAGCTACATTCCGATATTTTTACTAGCTTATCGAACAGCCGCCCGTAACTCAACAGGACAGACACCATCTAAAATTGTGTTTGGAAGACAGATTCGACTGCCCAGTGATTTGAAGTTCAGAACACTTGAAAAGGATGCTGAATCCACTGAAGAATACATAACCATACTTCGGAAGCGTCTCGCAGAAATCCATCAACTGGCAAGAAAGAATTTCAAGACATCCAGCGACAGAATGAAAAGACGATATGACACCAGAGCTAATTCTCGCGGATTCAGGGAAGGAGACCTCGTCTGGCTATTTAACCCACAGAAAACCAGAAAAACCTCAGATGCCGTATAAAGTCAAGGCCGACTCGAACCTGTGGTGACTTAGTGTGGTGGAAATGAATAACGGAAATTGCTAGAACTAAGTTGCTGAACTTTCTAGAATTAAGCTAAGTAGTATAAATGTAGAAAAATAAGAAGTCACAAAATGTTAAGTTGTTTGGAAAAAGGGATCTAGCTAACAATTAAAACGCGGCGATTTTTATTATTAAATCTAAAACTGTATTGATTCGTAAGTTCACAAATTGGTTTCTATAATGAAGATTTTGCAAATTGAATATAATTGAATATAATGAAAATTTCACATAACTTTATTTAATTGTCCACCGAAATATTAAATCTACCGACCACCGAATTGACTACTACCGCTCGTATCAAAATTTTCCTTTTTTCTGCCTAACAAAGAATCTGTTTCTATCTACTTCTACCGGTAAAAAATAGAAAAATGGTTCTCCTCTTTCTGCTCTCTTTTGTTGTCATCACGTTTGTTTTCTTTTCTTTCTTTTTCTCTTTTTAGGGTTGCCAGCTATCCTACATAAATAGGGCTGAGTAGCAGCCTAGTCAGTCAGTTGTGTTTTAACTAGTGAAGTGATAAGTTTTAATAGTTAAGGTAAAACGTAATATTGTGAAGAGATATTGTAAGAAAATTGTGCAACGAACTAATTAAGTGAATTGAATAAAATTCTGAAACATTCGTGATTGAAAATAAGAGTCTTAATTAATCCGTCGAGTCCGAAGAGTCCCATTTACGTTACAATATTTACTATTTTTTTAACCACTAGAAACAACAAAAATTTTTCAAACGGTCACCATTTTACCAAAAATCACTGAACTTTTAACCGACTTCCCAAAAACCAAAAGGTTTTAAGTTCGACGTGTTGTTTTTTTTTACGTCTGACCGGGCATAACTTCGTAACACCTCGACCGATTTGGATGATTCTTTTTGTTGTTGTACAGAGTATGATTCCACATTGCTAATAGGCGAAAAAAATTTGGCTGGGGTGAGGGGAGGGGTAGTCTAGCTTCGTAACGCGCAGACCGATTTGGATAATTCTATATCTGTATAGTAGAGTATGTTCCCTGGTTGATATCATAAGAAAAAAAATTTTGGTGGGGTGCAGAGTGGGGGTGGGGGTGGGGGTGGAACCTAACTTTGTAACACGTGGACCGATTTTGATGGTTCTTTTGCTGTTGTATAGAATATGGTCTCACATCGCTAATAGGAGAATAATTTGGAACTATGGACGGGGTTGGGGGGAGGGGTAGTCTAACTTCATATTGATTTGGATAATTCTTTTTCTCTTGGTTAGAGTATGTTGCCTGGTTGATACCATGAGAAAAAAATTGTGGTGGGGCGGGTGGGGGTGGAACCTAACTATGTATCACGTTGACCGATTTGGATGGTTCTTTTGCTGTTGTATAGATTGTTATCCCCAATTGCTAATAGGAGAATAATTTGGTCCTATGGAGGGGGGTGGGGGAGAGGAGTGGTAGTCTATATTCGTAACGTGCACACCGATTCGGATAATTCTTTTTCTGTTGGATATAGTATGCTCCCCGGTTGATATCATGAGAAAAAAATGTTGGCGGGGTGGAGAGTGGGGGCGGAACCTAACTTTGTAACGCGTGGACCAATTTGGATGGTTCTTTTGCTGATACCACGAGAAAAAATGTTGGGGGGCGGGGGTGGCGGGTGGGGATGGAACCTAAATTTGTAACGCATAAACCGATTTGGATGTTTCTTTTGCTGTTGTATAGAGTGTGGTCTCCGATTGCTTATAGGAGAATACTTTGGAACTATGGATTGGGAGGGGTAGTCTAACTTCGTAACGCGTGGACCGATTTCGATGATTCCTTTTCTGTTCGGTAGAGTATGTTCCTTGATTGATACCACGAGGAAAAATATTTTAGTAGGATGGAGGTGGGGTAGGGGGTTGAACCTACCTTTTAAACGCGTTCACCGATTTGGATGATTTTTTGTCGTTGTATAAAGTAGAAGACACTAAAAAATGAAAAATAAAACATTTTTTAAAAAAAAAAAGTTCAACCGACTTCACAAAAAGCGCTAAAAATAATAAAATAAATGCAAATTAAACAAATACAATAATTACAGAACCACAATTGAAGATAATACATAATACTACCTGAAGGTTTCAGCTCACGGGATCATAAGAAAGGACGATGAAATACTTTTGTTCTAGTTGTTTGGTTTGATTGATTTTCACCGACTTCAAAATGTCGTAATAGATATAAAATTAAAAATTATTTTATGCTTTTCAGCGCTTTTTGCGAAGTCGGTTCAACTTTTTTTTTAAAAAAACTATTTTATTCTAAAAATAGTCCATAGCCCCGCAAATTTGTTCTAGTTTTTTAATAACTTTGATTTTTGTGCTTCAGATTAAAGAGAAAGGCGGAATCCTTCACGGCTCCAGAAACGCGTGGATATCTCGCAAATTTTACAATTTAAAGAATTAAAAAATATTTTTTTGTGAACTTAAGTAAATCTACTAATAGCTGAAAAAGTCGAGTTGTACATAATATTATTTATTTAAAATTCATAAACCTTAGCCATTTTTCAGGCCGCTCGACTAAAACCTACCCTTAATTGACATCTTAGTAAGAGTACACTCGGAAAAATTCGGAGTAAATGTCACTTTCTCATTGGTTCTGCTTACACTTTTCGGGATTGTTTTTAGCTAATCCCGTTCGTAGTAACATCAACCTTTAATTCAGAGTTAAACAAAAGACAATCTAACGAATCAAAATAATTCAGAAAAATAGTAAACGCAACGTTTTCTTGGATGAAAAATTTTACTCATTTCGGATTTGGATTAACTCTGTTCGATGCAAAATTAGTGCAGAGTTAAATTAAAAACGATGTACAGAATCAAAGTAACTGTAAAGCATAGTTAATTTAATGCAGTTTTCAAGGACACATTAATCACGTTTGAGGTTTGGATTAAGTTAGAAGCGGAATTATGAACTCGCACACAGGTTGATATGACTCCGTTACGAAGTCATTCTAAGATTTATTTTTAAAAGTAATGGTGACTCGTTTACTTAGTTGTTTAAAAAATAAACTACACCACTTTTAGTTTTTTAGTTTTTTTCTTTATTTAATTAATAATGATTCATATAAACTTATTGTTTGAAACAGAAAAAGTTAGTGATCATTTTGCATTAACAGAATTAAAAATATTTCATTCGTATAACATTTCTTTTATTTGGTAAAAGTTAAGTGAGAATAGGTGGACCATCAAATTCTTTAAATCTTTTTATATAAAATGCCTTAGTTTTGGATCCAAGAACATACGAGCGACTATTATTATCATAAGATAAAATACTTATTTTTTGTAATATTGGAAATGTGGAATGGTCTACTGTTACAAATTCAATTATTTCAAAAAGCGATTTTTTTATGGTGACATAAAAGTTTTCCTCTATACCTAACTGACTTTAGAAAAGCTAAGTCGACATGTGAAGAAATTTTATTAGATTTTATCAAATAACTATAATAAGGATTTAAATATAATTGGGAAAGTTCTTTATCTTGCACTATTATGTATATCATCTGCGCAAAATGTGTCATTCATAATAAGTTTTACAAACTTTAACTCAGCTTTTATAGCTAATGAGAGTGCTATGTTCTTCCTAGAAGTAATGTTTCTATCATACATTTTGAATTCCTTGTGTTTAGCTTCAAATCGTAATCTCCACAAATTTTGTAATGGTCCTCATATTCTTATTGTTGAAACGTAATGCACCAAAAAGTGGTGCTTTGGTTTTAAGGTTGCTTGAAATAATTCGGTATATAAACGGTTAAAAATGGTGATGGCTTTTTGAAGATCATCTAATTCATAATTTGATTTAAGAACTAAATCAACAATATGAACAAGAGTAATTACAAAAGTTCATACAATGTCTCTGTTAGTTATCAAATCGCCAATCATAAGACGAAGAAAATGAATGAATGTCATCATTTCCCTCGCACTAAAATTTAGATTTATATTTTTTAAGTGACTAATTTCTATTGGAGGAGAAATGTTACCTATTTCTGTTTCCCCGTAATTAAAAAGTAGTTTACTTCTATTAAGGATATCTAGTGTAAACAATTTATTTTTTTCTATGACATACAGAAATGCTTCGCATAAATGATAATTGCAAACTCCTTCGAATAAATCATGCATGATGTCAAAAGAGTAATTTTCCGTAACGTGGAAATTCGTGTTCATTAAAAATGCAATTGTCTTTAATTCCTGTGAGTTTGAAATCATTTGTTACTAAGTCCTCATTATAGTTATGTGTTCCGTAATAAATTGATATTTTCAGAGGTACTGTACTTCATTTCATTCGCATGCTCCTTACATAATCTACAACAGAAATTAGAATAAAGGACTTAACATAGCCCAAGATGCTATTTAGGCCCAAATTATCACCCAAAATCAATACCAAAGTCACATATATATGTTGTTTTCCCTCTAAAGTTTCAATTTCAATACCTTCAAATTCCAGTTTTTTTAATTCATTTAAAAGTAGATATAAGGTTTGACTATTTGTAAATTTTGAAAGAGAAAATTGAAGAATAACTGGAATTGTATAATAAGCTGCACGTATAGAATAGTCGGTTTCATATGATCCTAAAGGATTGTTAACGACAAAGTCATCAAAATATAAAAATAATGGCAATACAGTTTTTCCTTTAAATTCGGATTTTATTGATTCCCACAAAGTACCGTTAATAACATGATTAAATTTTCATCACTTAATTCTTCCAAATTCTGCATTATTTTACTAAAGACACCTGGAGCTTCCAAAAATTTCTTTATTTGGAAAGATATTGGCATTAAAATAATTGAAATTTTTTTATCATCTAAAGAAGGAACGCCAGAAATAATGGTTGCCGTTAATTGTGTAAACTTTGGGGTACTCACATATTCCCAAATTGCTTAAGGTTGAAAATAAATTGTTCCTCTAGGTTTCTTTGCACACTGTAAATATCTTTTCTTGTAAGATTGATTTTATCGTGTTGGTTTATTGTAAAATCTAAGAAGTCTTTTGATATATTCTCTTTTATAATTTTTAAATCCAAAGCAGTACTGGAATGTAATTGCTCCTTAATAATATTACTTGAATTCGTAACAGTTTTGTTTTGATAATACGAGTATATTAGAATTGTTCTGAATTAACAAATTTCTTTTGTGTTCGTTATTTAATTGTCTTTTAAAACTATACAAACTACTAAAAGATTGTGGGTAGGCTTCTTGCTTACAGATATAAGTGGATGATGCTGCAAGTTTGTGAAAATATTTAAAGTGCAAAAATAAGTCTTTCAATATATTCACAGCGCTTTTCACAGACAAAGCATATAAACATCTTTGCTTTATATTTATATAATATTAAATTTGAAATTTAAATTTATTCTTTAAGCAGTTCCAGCATTAAAGTTGATACTTTTGGAATCTTCTCATCAAATTCCGTTTCGATATTAAAGAACCGCTTTTGAATAAATAACCAAACACCTATGCTTTCACAAGGATATTTATTATAAATGAAGTACTTGAAAAAATGTGAATGTGCAATCCAGACACTTAAGAAAAGTCTCAAATTTGTATTGAACACCATCAATATAAATGTAAAAACTGCTTAAAGATGATAAATCTGTACCAACAACTATAATAATAGGCTGTAATTGCAACATACTTTGCAAATATTTATTTCGTAGTTCTTTTTTTTCTTTTTGGCATCATTTATTGTTGTCACATAAATTACCGTGCTGCCTTTATAATCTGCTACGCTAGGTTTCCATTGATTTTTATTTATTCCTGGTTCGATCCGTACGAATTACTCGTGTAGTTGGCTTTATAAAGGCGTGCAAAAGTAAAAATATCATACAATCTCCACTGTCTGTAAAAAAAACAAAAACAAAGTTTTTTCATAGCAGATAAAAAATATATTACCTCCTTTCGGTGCTGAAGTTATCTTTCTTAAAATTGTCACACTTGCAGCATTTGTGAGGACGTCAGGTACTTCTCGTACAAATTGACTAAATTATTTTCACAATTAAACCATTTTCTTTGCCAGGGAAGAAATATCGAAAATCAAGTACATAAATTAAACATTTATAAAATTTAAAAGGTTAGTGTTATTAATACCAGCGAAGGAGCCCGTGAATCTTTTAAAAGAGGCCAATGAGATTTCGCTTGGTGACCTAGAAGTTAATATTTCTTTAAGACGACTTTCTTTTGTTTCAGGCCATTTAATTAAAATTTCATCCCATAAATCTCGATTATGACACAACCAAGCTATCGCTGTATCTATATTTGAATCTGAAATAAAATTATTATTAAATTTGTCAGTCTAAAGTAGTTTCAAGTTACCTCCTTGTGTAGTATCTTCAGTGGTTACTGTCCTTGAAGTTGAAGATGCAATTGATCGGCAAGCAAACAAATCTGCTTTTTTTATTTCTTTTTGAGATTTCTATATTTATCATGGATCTTTCCTCGAGGATTTTTCCTGCCACTTTGGGGAATGAAATAGACATCCTTGAAAGAACTCTATTGTTTTATTTGAAGTTATCATTAATTTATCCAATACCTTATCTTCTGAGGGAAACTTTACTATAATTTCCTCAGCTATTTTGTTCATTTCCTCGCAGGAGAGGTGAAGGTCATTTTTTAAGTAATGCTCTGCAATAATTTCTACTAAGATGTCTCTATGTTAAAGAAGTATATCTTTATTGTCATCGTAGTATTTTAATACTTGTGTGCCGATTGCTGACGATTCAAAAATTATAATAAAGCTCTAAAAAGTTATATGTGTTACAGAATTATGTATTTCCTTAAATTGCATTACGTATAGTCACATGTGGCACAAGTAAAGCGACTTGACAGAAAATTCGAAATTTTTGCGCAGTGGTTTACTTCACCAGTTAACTGTTTTCCCCAAGTTATGTTTGGATCATAGTTTTATATGATACGCGGACACCTTTTTACACATAATATTCGTTAAAATATAATACATTAATTATCACTTACTATGCCACTCTTAGTGCAATAATGTAAACACATTGTTATTGAAAAATACCTACCTTTTCATTAATAGTGCAGGATTTTGATGCATATGAGAAAATTGTTGAAGTTGCTGATTTATTCAAATTAGTTTTCAGCCAATTTATCACATCAGTATTCATAAATCGAGTGTCATTGTCTTCGCCAGAAGCCTGTTTCTTTTCATATATTTATGTTATTATTTCACTTTAAAATTTATAATTTGTTTCATCTTAATTCTTCACTTTTTGAGGCTATCCTTAAAATCTATTCGTATTCCAATAAAAAACTTAGGAATGAACACATTGATTTCATCATTCTGAATCTTCTCTAAATGTCTGATTGAAATACCAAAAGCTGTAACATATAATACAATTAACAAAAAAGCAAAAAATTAAAAAAACCACATCGCTCTCATAGGAAGTCCGGAGTATTCCAAGTAGCACCTTTAATTCGGCATCATGTTCTTCTGTTGCACTAGATTGAATCACAACTCCATTATTGCTTTCTTCCACAATATTTTGACCTACATATATCCAGGTTGTACAATGTATAACAACTGATATTTTCCATTCCGCAAAGGTAAACATTAATTGACTCAATCTTTACTATAGACATTGTGTGGTAAGCCATAACTAACAAGAATAAATAAACATATAACAATGTTGTCTACCACACTAACTTTTTTAAATCGAACACGGAGTGTAGACCGGTTTCAGCCTTCAGCCATCATCAGTACACTTAATTTCAATTGCAAGCAAAAAAGCTCCGTTTGATCATTAAAGCACGCATTGTTATTATTTTTCAGAGCTCTGTAAATTTCAAGTGACTCAAGCAAGTTCAATTTTTTGCCCTTGTCACATATATGTATACAAGATTTTTGGAGTCGAGTCAGGGATATGTTTACTTTCCAACAAACGTTTGGCATAATTAGATTTAAAATTATTGTTTTTTAAGGAACTGAAGTGTTCATTTATTCTTTCTTTGAAAGCTCGTCCTGTTTGCCCAATATATACTCCTTCACAAGTTGCACATTTTAGACTATAAACCCCGTTTTTATTTATTTTTTCTGTTGTGTCTTTAATGCTAGGTAATAAACTATTCATATTTCTTATTCATATTTCTAAAACCAACGTTAATATTTTGTTTATTTAATTTCCTAGCGATTTCTTCAGATACTTTTCCACAATATGGTATACTAGCCCATGTTTTGACAATTTCTGCAATTTTTCTCATGCAAGTTATCTCTTTCATAAATTTATCTTTTAATTTCCTCTTCAGAATACCATCAATGAAGTTATTATTAAACCCATTATTCCTAGCTATACTTTTAATAGTTCTAATTTCTGCTTCTCTGTCATTGTGATCCATTGGTATGAATATTGCTCTGTGTATCATATTATCGAAAGCAGACTGTTTATATCTAAAGTGCGTGAATGACTCTTTATGTATGACTGTATCAGTAAAAGTTTCTTTTCTGTAAATTTTAAGGGGACGTTCCCGGTTCAAATTTTAAAAATTGAAAATTTTTAAAAAGCATTATTTTTAATGAGCGAAACAAGATATCGTGTTGAAATTTTGCACATTTATTATTTATATTTTGTAGTATACAAAAAAATTTTTTTTGGATCCCTTATAAAACCAAAAATTTTAGGTCCAATCGTTCTATCGGAGGTTCATCCTATAGAATTGGATGTGTACAATAACATATTAAAATTTCAGAACGATCGTAGTATTAGTTTTTTCTTAATCTTGCACACCAACTCAAAAAACGTTGTTTTGAGAAAAACGCGTTTAAAGTTTTCGTACGATAATTTTCTAAGATTTTCTTACCTAAACTTAGTCGGCATTGCCTGGAGCGTATAATAATCCTTCCTCTATCTCATACTCTTCATTTGCTAGCGATTTTTCATCTCTACGAGCACTTCTGGCCTCTTTAGAAGCCTCAGTGCTGCGGCGGTTGCTTTGCTGGATTCGAGCAGCGTCAGAAACTTCAGCATGACGATTAGCATTCGGGCCGATTTTGACACCCATAACTTGTAAAATCATCAGAACTGTTATCAGTCCTTCGTTAAAAACACACGCAGAGACATTTGCAGCTATTCGTATAATGTTTTTTCCGGCAAAACAGTGCTTAGGTGCCAAATTCCACACGCAAGCATTGAAGCTCTCGTTGTTGTTTTGCGCGTTATTACCCAAACAGCGCTTCAATAACTCATCCGTTGCTAATTCTTCATAAATAGGTTTCAAGACATCTTGTACTTCAGGATCTAACGGTGCAGGGTGCTTGTAGGCTTTTAAAGCATCCGATCCAGCAGCCTCCGCTTTACGCCATTTGCACCAAGATTTTTCACCAATTGGGCAGTTGAAATGCTGCGGATTTTCATCTGTGGAGATTTTATGATAATAAGCGGCCCAAACTTCTTTCCGCATATCTTCCAGAGAGTCTGGATGACGACGGATTGCTAAACCATAGTACGTTGATAGATTTTGCATCAATTTGTTTGTCAATTGAACAAGTTTCGTGGCTTTTGGCGCGGCTTTTGGAGCATCACCTTTTTTGGCTCTACCTTTTTTTGGCTCAGATTTTTCAGCTTCTTTGATTGATTTTTCAGCTAATTTTTTTTGCTGTTTAGCAATAGTCATCTGCTTTTTAGCTTCTTTGGCCCTTCTATACATTCTTTTTTTTACGTGTAAGACACATTCTTTTTTTATAAATTCGAAATCCGGTCCATAAGGCTTCACATCTAATAGAGACTTGAACGTTTTTGTATCTCCATCTCCAATATAATACTTATATCGAGCATCATGTAGGTCTTCAGATCTTTGAAACATCTCGATCATACCGTCGACTTCCATTTTTCCAGCAGAGCCTTCGTGATCAGCAGTACAAGACTCTTTATGTGCATCGTAAAATGTTTCGTATTCTGCGGTGTCTTTTTTCGAAACCCAGTTTTGACAAATTTGACAATAGCTGCTCTTCACGATGACATCTAGTATTTTGCCGGTATATTTACCTATCAAAGAGACTACACCTAAAAGCGATGTAAATCCCCGTTTTGCCCACGATCCATCACCAGATACACTCAACTCATTTTCTTTATTACCGGCAGCTTTATTTTTTTCTTTTTCTTCGTTTGCCGCTTTATTGAGCACAATCTTGAGAACAGCGTCCACAGCTAGATTTATATTATCAACACATCTGTAATAAGTATCATGGCCAAATTTCGCCCCAATATCCATAAGAGCACAAAAAGTTCTAATGCCTTGCAACCCAACACCAAGTAATCTCATTACAAAAACTATTCGTCGATTTATTTCGTATGCTCGATCGATTTTTGGACTTGAATAAACAAAGCGATTACTGCACTTACACGAAAAACAAAGTTTAAAACCCAGTCCCATTTTGTCAGATTTTGAAAATTGAACATCACTATTACAGTCTTTACACTTTAAAATTGTTGACAAGAACGTAAACACACTGAATTGTACAATACAATATTCAACAGTTGGATCAACCGACACGTGTAAGTCATCAGTCTTTTTCAGCTTTGCCGCCGAAGCACTTGTAAATGCGTCACTGTGTTCATTGAATTGATTTTCAGTAAATTTTCTTTTATTTGGCCTGCTACTTCGTCTAGTACTTGCTCTTCCTTGTTTTTTACCCATATTTTATAAATTAAAGTGAAAATTTACACTGAAAGAGAGCGGTGTAACTCGCGTGGCGTACACAAAATAAGTTAAGATATAACGGTAAAACCACTCTCACAAAT
Source organism: Leptarthrus brevirostris (assembly GCA_964036015.1). Lineage (NCBI taxonomy): Eukaryota > Metazoa > Arthropoda > Insecta > Diptera > Asilidae > Leptarthrus > Leptarthrus brevirostris. The sequence goes on from OZ038371.1 coordinate 110,721,174, forward strand.
ATTCTCTTCTACTTCTACAAAAAGTAGAGGGGACTGTGTAAGAGAAACATATTACGTTCACGTATAAATATATTTATAGAGCAGATGTTTTCGTAAGAAGGAGCGGAGAACGAAATAGTCGAAAATCATCGATTTTTCCGTCTTGACGCTCGGCGTTTAAAACCATCGCCATTCAATTTAAAACGCGAATTTGAGTCTGAAGTCATCAGAAACATGTTCTTTGGAAACTTTTGAATCAAAATCAATGAAAAAAAAAAAATTGAATTTTTGAAAATTTGAACCGGGAATGTCCCCTTAAATTTGAGTCTATCACCGTGTTTCTTTATTGTTAGGTCTAGGAAATTAATTTGGTTATCCTTTTCTATCTCCATTGTAAACTGAATTTTAGGGTTAAATGAATTTATGTATTTTAAAAAATTATTAAGTTGTCTCATACTACCCGTCCACAGACATAACACATCATCAACATATCTATACCAAAACTTGACGTTATCTAATATTCTATCTTTTGTGTTAAAAATTTTTTTTCTTCCAAGTTGTTCATGTACATATCTGCTAGTACAGGAGAGATTGGTGATCCCATGGCCAAACCATCATTTTTTTTATAAAACTCTTTATTGAAAACAAAATAATTTTGTTTTAAAACAAGGTTCAGAAGTTATAAAAACTCTGTTTGTTGGTTTGGATTCAGATGCGAATTTTTGATGACTTTTTTACATACCATCTTGCAATCATCAGAAGGGACATTTGTAAATAAGTTTATCACGTCAAATGATACTAATTTTGCATTCTTAGGTACCATCGAATGTTCAATTTTATTAATCAATTCAAAAGAGTTTTTAATCGTATAATTAAACCCAGGTGTTATGTCTTTTAGGATGCTATTTAACTCTTTAGCTAGTTTATAGTTAGGGCTATTTATGCTAGAAACAACTGGTCTGATGGGTATTCCTTCTTTGTGTATTTTAGGGTAGCCTGATAGTTCTGGTGGTGTTGGGTTCATAGCCTTTAAATATGCAATTTTTAAATCTGTCAGTAAACTCTTACTATTGTCGAGACCTATCCAATATGTCTGTGGACGGGTAGTATGAGACAACTTAATAATTTTTTAAAATACATAAATTCATTTAACCCTAAAATTCAGTTTACAATGGAGATAGAAAAGGATAACCAAATTAATTTCCTAGACCTAACAATAAAGAAACACGGTGATAAACTCAAATTTAAAATTTACAGAAAAGAAACTTTTACTGATACAGTCATACATAAAGAGTCATTCACGCACTTTAGATATAAACAGTCTGCTTTCGATAATATGATACACAGAGCAATATTCATACCAATGGATCACAATGACAGAGAAGCAGAAATTAGAACTATTAAAAGTATAGCTAGGAATAATGGGTTTAATAATAACTTCATTGATGGTATTCTGAAGAGGAAAGTAAAAGATAAATTTATGAAAGAGATAACTTGCATGAGAAAAAGTGCAGAAATTGATAAAACATGGGCTAGTATACCATATTGTGGAAAAGTATCTGAAGAAATCGCTAGGAAATTAAATAAACAAAATATTAACGTTGGTTTTAGAAATATGAATAAGAAATATGAATAGTTTATTACCTAGCATTAAAGACACAACAGAAAAAATAAATAAAAACGGGGTTTATAGTCTAAAATGTGCAACTTGTGAAGGAATATATATTGGGCAAACAGGACGAGCTTTCAAAGAAAGAATAAATGAACACTTCAGTTCCTTAAAAAACAATAATTTTAATTCTAATTATGCCAAACATTTGTTGGAAAGTAAACATATCCCTGACTCGACTCCAAAAATGTTGTATACATATATGTGACAAGGGCAAAAAATTGAACTTGCTTGAGTCACTTGAAATTTACAGAGCTCTGAAAAATAATAACAATGCGTGCTTTAATGATCAAACGGAGCTTTTTTGCTTGCAATTGAAATTTAGTGTACTGATGATGACTGAAGGCTGAAACCGGTCTACACTCCGTGTTCGATTTAAAAAAGTTAGTGTGGTAGACAACATTGTTATATGTTTATTTATTCTGGGTAAAAATTAAAACAATCGACTTATCAGCACAAAGATAAAGCACAAATGATGAAAGTTTATAGAACTGCGTAGTCCAATCCTATAAATTTTACAGTCGTTACGGTTAAATCAACTCCTCATAAATTTAGGCAAAGCTTATAATATGCAAGCGGACGGACTCAAAACAATGCGCATTAGGGTTTAAATTAAACTTATTGCGCATTATTTTGAAATGTGGGCACATATTTCATATTTACATTCAGAATTATATTAATAAGTTACCATTAACATCGTAACTTTTTTTATTTTATTTAAAACTGCAATGAGTTATTTTTAACATAGAAATGATTATTTGATTATTATTAGAAATTTTTTTACGGAGTTATTCTAACATTTCAAATGAGTTAAATTAAATTTTGCATGGTCAAGTTTACCAATTTAGGAAATTCATATTTCTGCATTTAACTGTTGAGAAGGGTTAATTTAATCTCCATAGTTTTTCTGAGTGTAGATATAATAATAATAATACTTGATTAAAAAAAAACACAACTCTAGCATTAGAAAAACACAGAGGGTAAAAACAAGTAAGTGTAACTAAAACTCAATCAATCAACAAACATGAAATCAAAAGATAAAACCAAAAACACAACATACACAATAAGAATACAAATTATGCATGTATGTTATTGTGCGATTGCATAAAACATTCCAAAGTCCTTGTCTTAAAGATCCAGAGACCCACCGGCGTGCGAACATCTAAAGGAAGATCATTACAAAGTCTGACTCCATGGACAAAGAAAGTGCGTGAGCTAAACAATGTTCGGAATCTAGGCAGGAGTAATAACTTAGTGCGACGCGATGAAAGAAACCTAATATGTTTTCTAAGATAATCTGAAGAAAAAATTATAAATTATTTTAAACATCATAACACACAGTCTAAAACTAAGGTAAGTATTAAACTTACAATTGAAGTTTTATTAAGATTTACACTGTACAATTATTTTTTAAGACTTTTTTCATCTTTTTTATTTGATTATTTTTAACGTTCATTTTCGAACATAAAAAAAATTATTAAAAATATGAAAAGTGTACAAACATTTATTTTCAATTGGTATAATGAGGAATACGAATTATATTCACTCTGTTATACTTGTTTATACTGACTAAGATTTAACGAGTGATTCCCCAGAAATAATCTCAGAGCATGGATGCATCCCAAACACCTTGATATCATTTTACTAGACATCAGGTACTGGTGAAACATTTCTCCCTGCTCATCGGTTACCGCGGTTGGTTTTTTGGGCGGAAGAACTCCAACTGAAAATGCAGAAAATACATTTTGAGAGACATATTGGCTTTAATCTTGCGATAATTCTGAAGTAATTTTGCTATTATCTCTCTACAGGTGTCGTGCACCATTTACAGTTTGCACAAAACTAAACGTTTAAGAGGTGTTAAAATTATAAAGAAATTTTCGTCTCACATAAGTTTCTAATTTGAGGACCAACAAACATATCCTGTTTTATCTTCGTAATTGTAACATGAGCTGGGAGAAATATTACAACAGGACCAGAGGTCTTTGGAAATAAAGATATCAAGGATGCATCCATGCATCCGGGAAATCATTTGTGAGACTATTCCCAGTCAGTATAATAAAATATCTTTTAAAAAATAAGGTTAAACCGACTTCAAAAAGCGCTAAAACATTCAAAAATAAAAAATATCATTCTAAAATTACTGTTTGTTTTCAAGGACCCATTTTCTATGTACATTGAGCATACAGGAAACAGTATGTTTTCAGTCATTGACCAACACATTAGGCACGGTGCTCTCAAAGACACGCCGCTACAAGCCAACCAGCACGCATATCATATAGGCAAATCAAACTTAACAGCACTACACAGTCTAGTTGAAAAACTAGAAGATGCTTTCAATGGTAGGTGTGTTGTCCTTTCTGCGTTTCTTGATATTAAGGTGCTTTTGACAACACGTCGTTCTCATCTATTGAAGGAGCGGCCATTGGCAGAAGTATTTATAGAAACACGGATATAATTCACACGTGAGGTAAAATATCTAGGAGTGATTCTAGTAGACCAAAGACTCACGTGGAATCCTCAACTCAATAGGCTCACAGGAAAGGCTATGACTGCTCTATGGTCTAAGGCCTCAAATGGTCCTTTTGGCATATGAAGCAATTATAAGACCCGTGGTCACCTGTGCAGCTCTCGTGTGGTGGTCACACATACACTTGAATAGGGCGGCGGCCTCAAGCGCAATATGTTAAGGCTGCTTGGCACCAATCTCCTCTCAGCAGGCAATTTGACTGGTCACAGGAAAATTCTTGAAGAATTCCAGGATGATCCGGTGATCAACTCAATCTCCGATGCCATTCCAAAAAGGTACAACTTTGATATACCATTCAAGCTGATCCTTGAGAACAGAGATTATTGGCTCAACAATAGACATATCTTTGTAAAGGGATCTCTGGTTTGGTACACGGATGGATCCAAGATGGAAGACAGAAGGGGCATCGGGGTCTTTGGACGAAGAATAAGGCTGTACAAATCGCTCGGTTCTGCACCAACCATCTTCCACACAGAGATGCATGCCATCGAACTCTGCGCACGTGAAATTACTAATAGAGGTATACGCGGCGCTAAAATATATATAATGTCCGACAGTCAGGCGGCACTCAGGGCTCTGGGGTCCTACACCCTTGAGTCTAGCCTGGGACTAGCTCATTGCTTTCAATGAACTGGCTCAAGGCAACAGCACCACGCTGGCCATGGGTACCTGGGTAAATATGCATAATATATCATATTTTATGTACATCCATTTGTTGATAGTTTTCTTTGTATAGCTCCTTTGTTTTTTTTTAATGCGCACGGCCCTGATTGAAGTCTGGCTAAGACACTTACGCAATATGCGTGGGGTATTTCTTGCATGAAGCCATAAGCTGCCAAGACAACCCTGCATCAATGTTACCTCCCAAATTTGTCACTAAACTCATATATTCAATGGATATATCGTTCAAATGCAAAAGTGGAATATCTGAGGTGCCAATAATCCTATTAAAAAGAATTATGCATTGGGTTTTTTCTGGATTCAGTAAAAGCATACTAGTTCTCATCCAAGAACTAATTCGAGCTAGGTCAAGATTAAACTTTGCAACATTAGTAGCAATATTATCAACAGGACAAGGTAGTAACAACTGGATATCATCGGCATAAATCAACATAGAACAGCATTAAGGAGTCCCAATTATATCATTAATATATAGAACAAACAATAATGGGCCCAATATCGACCCTTGTGGAACACCAGAGTGTAGTGGTAACAAATTAGAGCAACATGATTCCACTACTTCGATTTGTTATATAAGACAACATGAAATTACCTGCAGAGATGGAAAACTTAAATTAACTTAATAATTTGTAGTACAGTATATAATAATCAACAGAGTCAAACGCTTTGGAAAAGTCAAGTAGGCATAGAATTGTGCAGCTTTGGGATTCCACATTGCATCGAACAGATTCATTTAATGGCAAGAGAGTAGAGACTGTACTGTGCTTTTGTCTAAAGCTAGATTGTTTTTTGGCAATTAGACAGTGCTCATCTAAATATACCTTCATTTGACCGTATTGAAGGCGTTCAAGAATTTTGGAAAGAATCGAAAGAATACTTACAGGCTGGTAATCGCGTAGTTCTAAAGGTTGTGCTTTTTTTGAAATTGGAATAACTTTAGCACACTCTCATTGAGATGGAAACAAGGAGGACATAATTGCAGTATTTAAAATATGCACAATAGGTGCAATAGGTAAATCTAAGGAAATGAGCGTCAATTTTGTCAGTGCAATGGAATTCGACTTAATAGATTGGAAGGCAAGTATCAGCTCATCTGGAATAACAAGATAACTGATAAAGTTCACGGTTAAGTGAATCAGTATTATAATTAGAGTCATTATGAGGTTCGTTAGAGGAGGAATTAACAAAATAGGCATTAAGTTGGTCGCTGTCAAGAGACTTCATGTTATTGGTCTCAGGTATAATTCCAATCCTTCTAATGTTGCTCCAAACAGTTTTCGAAGGAAGGGTGGGGTCAAGTTGATTACGATAAAAATGTATTTCAGCTGGCCGAATTGCAGCTGTTGTTTTATTTCGAAGCCTTTTGAAATTGTTCCAGAGATCTAGGCCTTTAAATCATTTCCAAGTGAAACCACAGAAACAAGCAAAGTTACTGTGGTGATCACTAATTCTAGGCAGCGAAATCTTAGTCTGAGAAACAAAAGAATTTACCCTGTTAGTTATAACTAAGTCCGATCAGCTGTATCCATTTTCATGATACCTAGTTGGATTCGAGTTGATAACATGAAGTCCAATGTTTCTCAGTTGTATGAGAAAATCCTGCAATCCGGCTATTGCTTAACATATTTATATTAAAATCACCACAAATAATGTTAATCTGATAAGCAGCAGCAAGCTGCATAAGTTCATCATAGAATCGAAAAGGATCAGTAATGCGGTTTAGTCGGCCCAATTCTTATGTACCTAAAGTGGACATAGCTAAATTTAAAATAAAAACCAAATTAAAATACAAATATAAGTAATTTCAGTTACACCAAGCGGGTGTAACTAAATTTACCTATACGGTATTAATGAATTATACTATACGGCATTAATTAATTATCGGCATACACCGATAAGATACAAAAAGAAGTAAAAGCTGTGAAAGCTTTTCTAATGTATGTCACTTTGATCGCGATCTCTCCCTACATCGTCTTCTGCCTGTGCAAGAAAGGCAGAAGAATTAACGAACGAAAAAGCTCAAAGCTTTTCTTTCATCACCGAGAGATTCGTGGAGTCTTGTTTTAAACTTTCAATGAATCGGTCAAGTTTTAATTAGAGGAGAATTAACCGCGAGCAGTGATGCCACTTGGATCCAAATTGATCCACTTGGATACATTTTTGTGGAATTTTTATTTTGGATACATGGATACTTTTTTCCGCAATGGATACATTTTCCCTTAAAGTAGTGAGAAAAATTTAAAAAAGCGTTTTAACTTCCGCAGTACTGAAAAAGAAGCATTTTTCTGAAATAGTGGACGAAACTACGGATGTAAGTACGTCCAAAACCCTTGTGCTAGTTGCAAAGGTTTTCGATGAAACTAGCTGTTGTCTTCAGGAGAGATTTCTGGGAATGTTAAAACTAAGAAAAGCCTTTAAATAAAATTACATCTTAATTTACATATGAGGTTTACGAATTTTATTTTATTCCACCTAGAAAATTGTTTTGCTAAGAATTTTATTCAAACTTATTTGGCAGGACAGTTTGGCAGACACCAATTATGGTATCTACAGTAGGAGAATTCAAGAAGAGCAGGTACATTTACTTGCTATGGAGCATTTTGCATGAGGGAATTTAAAACAAGTTGTTAATATTCCTACAATAATATAATAATGGGTCAAAGTTAATAAATAAATTCTTAACTTTGCCTTATATTAGTTACTAAAAAATTTCAACAAAATTGAAAATATATTTACAGTTTCCGTTACAAGTGTGTGAAATAATTTCAATATTAATGGATATGGTGGTTTTGAATCGTTATTTTTTAGTTATGATATTATTCATTGTGATTTTGCAAGTTATATCATAAAAGTAGAAGTGGATACATTTTTGGGTCACTGGATACATTTTTTCGAAAATTTGGATACAAAATAATTGAGCTCGGCGGCAACACTGACCGCGAGGTTAGTGGGACAGTGTTAGTGATCATAATTTGATACAGCTGTCTAGATCGGTGTTAAATTTTGTGAAGTTTCATCTAGTTTTCGTTTTCTCGCGGAGGCGTCCAGCAGCTGAGGTAAAGTTAATCCTTTGGTGCTGCTGTTGATAACGAGCCAAAAGAACTTAACTTTTCTTCATAAGAAACGCCGATCGTGTTAAGAAATTTTTATATTTCTTACGTTGCTCGAGTATAAAACAGTTTGTTTTGGTTTTTCAGTTAGAGGAGAATTAGTTGGTATCGGTTAATTTCGAGTCACATTAAAATTGTTTGGTTGAAGTTATGGTCCGATAAATTTTCGCATATTAAACTACGAGCATGATACTTACGTACATTAAAATTGTTCAGCTAAACACAGGACAGAAAAAGTATCGGTTGGTTTGAATAAAAATAGCACAGATAAATATAAGGAGTGCAAAATTATTTGTTCGGAATTTAAAATCCGCCACGTTAAGGTTATCATAGTAGTGGTAATTATTTTACAGTAATATTGATAATAGTGAAGCTAATTCATTGTTACATAAATTAGTGAAATTAAATATAAGAACTATATATCTTTCTCGTGCACGGATTTTATAACGTCGATCTGCATTTAAAAAAACGGTTACCATTTTCAAACTTACATAAAACGTTACTATTTACGATATGGTCTTCATATTAGCCCCTTTTCAAAATGTCAAACATTAAAAAGCAGTTGTTATCATTCATTTGAGCCTGTCTGACTCGGTAAAGCGTACCCTCTTTTATTTTAATGATTGGATGGCCACTAAACCTGCCGACGCATTTTATCGGGGTTCCATGAATTATCTTACGTAGCTTGCTACTTCAGTTTTGAGATATGGCAATGGCAACACCAATGTGAAGTCAAGTCAAGTCTGACATTGTCATCGTAAAGTTTGACAATTTTAATGGTAATCGTACTCAGAACGTTTTGTCATACGAGTGCTATTTGTGTTGTTCACAGGTCCTTGAAATATTCATTTTGGTCAAAAAATGGAATTAAATCGTGAACATTTTCGATTTTTCATCAATCCTGGCGACAAAAAATATGAAACTGGCGATGGCGATTTTTCATCGATTTTGGGCGTCTTTATGGCGATTTAAATTGACAGATTATTTTTCTTGAAAGAAAAATTGACAGATTATTTACCTTTTAAAAAATTATTTCTAAACTTTTACAAGAAAAATTGACAGATTATTTACCTTTTAAAAATTAATTAATTTGAGTAAAACTGGCAGCCACTGCAAGTGACACTAGAAGTGACAGGAAATTCTACGACACATCTAATAAGTTATTTGTCGGCTTTTTCGCAGTTTAATTCTGTGATTTTTAATAAGTGTTTGGAGAAAAAATGGAAAACGGTTTATCAAAAGTAAGAGAACATACTGAGTTAGGCGACGCAGCTAACCTTCCAGCTCCTCAACAAAAAATTTTCGAACCTGATCCACGGATCAAGTTGCAGAAGAAAATTCTAAGATTCCTCAATAAGTCATCTATAACGGACTCAAAATCCAATTTATTCTCCCAAATATACAATCCCTGCAAAACGATTCAAACACAATTGAACTTCTAAAAGATAATAAGGTGCAACGAGCGTTGGATTCACTGATAAAAACAGCGTTAGTATCAACAATTGCAAATCACCTTAACTGTAGACAATGAAATACATTTTCTTGGAGACGGAGTTGGATCAATACTGTTACGTAAATGGGGCTCTTCGGGCTCGACGGATTAATTAAGACACTTACTTTCAATCACGAAAGTTCACAATTTTAATTAATTCACTTAATTAGTTCGTTGCACAATTTTCTTGATAATATTTCTTCACAATATTACGTTTCACTTTAACAATTAGAACTTATATACACTTATAATTATTATATTTTTCAAAGTGTTTGGGTTTAACACCACTCTAAATTTGTACAGGTTGATCAAATATGTTTCACATATTTATATTTTGTACAGTCTGATTGAAAATACGCAAAGTGGATTTAAGAAATTTTTTATCAGAATAGTAGGTATAATCAAAATAAAGTTAAATAATAACACTTGTAGGTACCGCTGCAACGATCGTTTTCTGTAATAAGAAAACAAAATCGTTTCGTTTCGTCTTACATTTCGTTTCGGTTTCCATAATAGGCCCCAGGTAATGATATACGATTAACTTGATTTTGATTTGTCTTCTGTGTAAGCTTGAGTGGTTTCTGTCGTCGATATTTTGCTGAGATATTGCCAAATTTATTTCGATTAAAACAACGTGGACCTTCCCCTTTATAAGGACAATAATTTAAAGGATATGAATAAGCCTCATATGTCAAACAGATATCGTTCTGTCGTGCGTTTTGTTAGATCTTTGGCTTTTCAAGTTTACATAAGCTTTTAATTTTGTTTTTAATTCAGCTATCGTTTTTGCGTCATATCGAATAACTTTGCTCCTTTGATCATCGGGTATGCCAGTTATTCTATCGCTAATAATAATAATACTTATCGCTTCGGAAAATTATTGAAGTAAAATATCCTTCAAATTCCCCCATCCAGTTATTTTTGTATCCAAATGTACCCTTTAACAATCTTCTCGTGTACAAATATTTTTGTATCACGTTCCAATGACACAATACATTTCCTACGCTTCCCGTCAATACATTCGAACGAGTCCTCAATGTCCTAAAATGAAAAATTACTTCCTTCCTAGGCCATTTTTAGTTAACTGTTTTTATTAAAAAAATTATCACGTGGGATTTTCCTACGTTCCCTCTATATGTTCGGTTCGACAGCACATTTACACAATGATTATTTTTTTCAATGTACTGTACCTAGCACCAATAATTTCTAATATAACGCTATTAGAAAATTCGTTCGAAGAGTTTTTAACCTCAAAGTCTTTTAAGTAGCTCTTCTTTTAAACGATAACTTGCAGGAAGTCCTTATGCTTTTGATAAATTTTGCAGTTCACACGTGGCTTAATTTAACGATCAAAAATACTTTTCTTTGAGTCCCTCGTTTTTTTATTCTAATTTCATTGCACTTTTACTTTCATAGCTTCCATAACTTTTTTTACTTAACCACGTTTTTTGTTCATTTCATTGAGTCCCGTTTTTTTCACTTGGATTATCATCCCACTTCTGACACCAAATATTGTGGGATTAAAATTCCGTATAAGATAAAAATGCACAAATCACTTAACAAGTTTAATTATACGAGTATTAATCCATTAAAAAAAAGTCAAAAAAGACAAGAGCACAACCAATTATTTTAATAGAAACAATTTTAAAGAAATGACTGAACGCGTCGAATTCGTAACTGGGACTGCTCTCCTCCTCACATTCCGTTTTTTGTCAACAAAAAAATCCAACCATTTGGTGACTCAATATAACAATTTTGGATTTTCTCATAGATTAATTCAAACAAAAAACTTTTTCCTTATATGCCTGATAATATATAATAATAATAATAAATTGTTGTATATCTCTTGAAGGAAACGTAAGGGAAAAAAATATATAAAGATATATTTCTTAAATAATCAGCTTTATTATTAAATTCTGACAAACCTCTTAACACTACGGATGCCAGTGCTAGACTGACTCAACTAGTTCATGATATTTCAGTTGCCTATGGCTGCATGCCAGTGCTGCCACTTAGTTACAATTGTAACTAAGTGGTTACATTTTCATATAGAAAACAAAATTAGTTACATTTACACTTTTGCTTCTCATTTTTCACGTTTTACACAAACATTTAAAATATGCTAAAGGGCCAAAAAATATTAGCAATAGCATTTATCTCGGGTCTTTTAAAGAATTTATAAATGAAAATGCACCAGATTCCAGTGTTATTGAAAGGGTGAATTGAGAGTGTCGTAAGTTATATAGGGAAATACTAGGATGCTTTGCTTTTTCCGATGTAAGTTTATGCGGACCGAAATATTCTAAAGATATGTTGGTTTCCTTTTTTAAAAGCTTTTTCTAGTATTGCTAACATATGTGATTGGGAGGATATCAATACTAAATGAGATTCTTCGGAAAATCAGATAGACCAGGGTAATGTTGTTAAATTTTGGTCAGATATTGCAAAAATAAAAAATTGCCTCCATGAACCCATGTATCCAAAACTACACACTGAAATGTTAATCATCCTTTCTTTACCACATAGGAGCACAGCCGCTGAGAGACAGTTTGCTGACTTAAGGGGGTGCTCTACTCTCGCGGTTTCAAAAAATCGATTTTTTTTTTATTTCAATCTATATGTATATGAGAATACGCCACAGAAAGGATTTCATGAAAATCACATTCCTTTGCATGTTTCTGGGAACAGAAAGGTACCCGTCTCCGGCCGTTTCCGAAAAACTAAGCGCGGCGCGCCGCGACGGCGCTTGTCCAGTTAAAAATCATTGTCTAAAAAATTTACCGGTCCGTTCTTGAGAAGAATGTGGACAACAAAAAACATCAACGTGGTAAGGAAGGACAACTCTTCGGCCCCGGTATAGCAGATTAACTCGTAAGTTACTACAATCAAGTTATACACCGTAATTTATCATTAAACGCGTTTTCCCGAAAGTAGCTGCCGAGTAAGACTTCTCATAAAAGTATTGGTCCGATTTCAATAATTTTTTTTCAATTGTTCAGAAAACATATCGCTATGTTTTCCCGTGTACGATTTGCAAAATTTTATTTTGTTCCATTTTCATAGCCTCTTATAGTTCAAAAATGACGTAAAAATTGGAAATTTTTACAAATTGTTGCATAACTTTTACAAATTGCAAAATAAAAAAAATCTGTCTCGGGAAAACATAGCCAACGTAACTATGATTATAAAGAATACCAATTTTCTGATGACAGATTACCCAATTGGCCACAACTTTGCTTAAGCGGGACCCATGCAGTTTCAACATCAATGTCATCAATGACGTTTCAAGGTCGCGAGATTTATTTTTTTTTCATCTTCAGAAGTAAAATTGAAAAGTCAAAACATGTATCTTCAAAATAAAAAAAAATAATTTAAAATGTATTCAGTAGATCCTTCGCAATTCATTCCCAAAAAAACCGCTCAATTTCAGGCCTCGAGAGTAGAGGACCCCCTTAAACCTGATAAAAACTAAAAAGACTAACGGTTTTAATGTCGTAACGTACCTGAACAAAAGTCTGATCCGAAAAAATTCATTTGGACGCCTAATTTTGTGCCATAAGGTTTCTTGAAACGCAAATAATTTAGAAAAGTTATATTACTTGCAATATTTTTAACGTAGAAATATACTATTTTATTGCCTTTTTAAATTTTTCAATATTTCCCGCAGTTTTTTACATAAATAACTAACAATAACGCGCAATACGGAACATATAGGTATGCAGTATGCACTTTGTTTTTTATTTTGTAACAAAGAAATATAAGAAAATATTTACATTTGTCATTATGAATATTATATAAGTATCATTAAGGTACAATCTGCAAGCTTCAGTATATCAGACATATATCTTGGATTAGAACAAATTAGGTATTGTAGAAATCTATCAAAAATTAAATGTGATATACATACCTAATTTGTGACATAGGTCATAGTTACGTAGTTTTTGATTATTATTTGATAGTATTGAATTGGAATGTTTAAAAAAGAGAATGTTATTTGCTAATTCCTTTTTTTTACTAAAAAGTTGCCTAATCAGAAACTGATTAGAAAATACATGACTTAAAAGCAATTTTTTGTCTATGAATTTATTACTGCTAGTTTAAAGAAAGATTACTATATAAATTTCGGATTAAAGGTGAAGTAAAATCTATTGAATTAAAAGCTGTTTCATTGAAAATTGGAACAAAGGATAGCTTGGTTTTTTTTAGAAACATGTTATTATATGTATGAATTATGTAGCATATGTATAACTGGCAATAGGTTTAGGTTTAGGTTTATGTGGCTGCCTTAAAGGGCACACTTAGACCTCAAAAGGCCCGTTGTGATGCCACGGAATCCAAAGAATTCCCTCCACCTTCTCATTGGAACCATCCGGAGCTGTCAATGAAGCGCCAAAGATCTGCAACGTCAATCGCCGCCAGATCACAGAGACTATCAAAGAAATAGTTACCTAAGTAGGACTTTCGCCTGCGAGCCAGTGCACGGCACCGGCAGAGGTAGTGGAGAACAGTTTCCTCTTCTTCCTCGTCCATGCACCTTCTGCAAAAATCGTTTGAGAAGATACCCAGTCTCTTCGCGTGTAAGCCAATAGGGCAATGGCCCGTGATAACCCCAATAGCTATTCTAAGGTCAGATCTGCCCCTCGAAAGCAGACCCTTGGAGCGCCTAAGATCCAGCTTAGGCCAGATCTGCCTGGACGTATGGCACGTAGTACTATTTGCCCATCTGTGGTTCGCTAAGTTAATTGCCCTCGTGTTAAGCAACATCTTGCAGGATGCCAGGGGCCTTCCAATAGTAGTCATTTCCGCCACGCAATTACCTGGAATATCCCTGTGCTCCGGGACCCAGCACAGGTGAATTTGATACCGTTCAGCCAGCTCATTCAAGAGTGAGCGACAGCTATTAACAGAGACGTAGTTGGATCAATGCGTTGAGCGGCAAGACCACCATGCCATGGGTCCCGGGTTCGAGCCCAGATGACCGTGAACTTTTATTAAGAAATTAAAATAATCCACTCCGTCTCTGGGCTGTTGTCTAGCTCGCAGCAATGCAAACAAGACTCAAGTTTCCTCACTTCCCTTACCCTAATTCCCTTCCGGCCAAAACCATGCTAACGCATCAAAGTGTTGTCCCCTAGGATTTGGCCATATCGTATAAAAAAAAAAATTTATAAAAATGTCGATAGGACAGAATCTAGGGATAGCAAAGCAGCCTGGCTGCCTGTAAGGATACAGATGTCCTTTGGAGCTACATTCCCCTTTAGCCAATTAAAAGCTTCCTGAATAGCCATAACCTTCGCCTGAAACACACTACAGTAGTCTGGAAGACGGAAGGATAAGCCAATGTTCAGTGCCTCTGAGAAAACACCACCCCCACCCGACCCTGTAGTTTAGAGCCATCCGTATAAATTTGAATGGATTCATTACAGGGAAAGGTGTCCCCATCCCAGTCAAGCCTGGTTGGAATGTTCACTAAGAAACGCTTGACAAAGGAGTAGCTGGGAGTGGTGTAGTCAAAATGCCCCATTTGGAGCGGAAAGGAGTCCAGAATTGTGGAGTGCCCAACTCTGGTATTGGACCATTGAGATGTGGCTGTAAGCCTGACAGCAGTGTTAGCAGCCATCTGTTTGCCCATCAGATCTAATGGAAGTAAGTGAAGAAGTATCTCCAGAGCATCAGTAGGAGTGGTCCGTAGCACTCCGGTGATACAGATGCAGGCCGATCTTTGCACCTTCCTCAAAACGTTGAGGTAAGTGGCCTTTTCCAGTGATGGCCACCAGACAACCACGCCATAAAGCAGGATTGGCCTAATGACTGTAACATAGAGCCAGTGAGTCAGCTTGGGTTGAAATCCCCATTTCCCACCGATGGCCCTCTTACAGAAGTATAGAGCTACCGTTGCTTTCTTGACCCTCTCCTGAATATTAGGCTTCCAGCTGAGCTTTCTATCCAGGATGATACCCAAATATTTAGCTTCCTCGGTAAAGTCAAGGCGGATGCCATTCAGATACAGAGGGTCAACGGAAGGAATTTTATATTTCCTAGTAAAGATGACCACCGCGGTCTTATTAGGATTGACGCTAAGCCCACACCCCACCGCCCATCTGGTAAGCTTGGTGAGGGCATTCTGCATAAGATCCCTTATAACAGGCAGGAATTTGCCAGAGAAAGCTATAGCAATATCTTGCGCATAGGCGATCACTCCACAGCCCTCCCCTTCCAGGGTTAGAAGCAGTTTATTCACCACCAGATTCCAAGGAAGAGGAGATAGGACCCCACCTTGCGGTGTGCCCGTACTCACAGTTCTGGTAGCATGAGCCTCTCCCAGTCTTGAGCTGATAGTCCTGCCATGAAGCATTTGACTGATCAGCGACATAAGATTGGCATTCACACCCAGTGAAGCGAGTGCATCCATGATTGCCCCCGGACTAACATTGTTAAAAGCTCCTTCAATGTCGATAAAGGCAGCTAGAGTGAACTCTTTGCACTCAAGGGATTCTTCTATAGAGCGTACGAGAGAGTGCAGAGCAGACTCCGCAGATTTCCCTTTACAGTACGCATGCTGGGACGCCGATAGTAGATAATGAGGGATACTACCGCGTAAATGAATCTCAACTAGTCTCTCAAGGGTTTTGAGGAGAAAAGATGATAGACTTATAGGTCTAAAGTCCTTCGGAGTGGCATGCGAGCTT
Organism: Leptarthrus brevirostris; assembly: GCA_964036015.1. Lineage (NCBI taxonomy): Eukaryota > Metazoa > Arthropoda > Insecta > Diptera > Asilidae > Leptarthrus > Leptarthrus brevirostris. The sequence continues at coordinate 110,737,324 of OZ038371.1, forward strand.
TTGCCCGCCTTGGGAATAAAAACTACCTTGACTCTTTTCCACTGTGCCGGGATGTAGGTCAAGTCAAGGCAACCTTTATTTAATGCCATCAGCCAATTAAGTATAAGATCAGAGCTGCGTTGGAGCTCAGCAGGAACAATGCCATCAGGACCCGGAGACTTGAAAGGCATAAAGCTGTGTATAGCCCACCGGAGTTTGTACTCCGTAATCACGTTCGCTAGCACAAGAGAACGAGGAAAATTACCTAAGGGAGGCATCTCAACCTCCTCGGTGATTCCGGGAAAATGAGTTTCAAAGAGAATCTCTAGAGATTCAACGCTTGAAGAGGTCCAAGTACCATCCGCCTTAAGTAAATAGCTAGGAATACTTGGATTGGTAGCAAGGATTTTCCTCAGTCTGGAGGCCTCAGAAGTTCCTGTTACTTTATCACAGTAATTCCTCCACGATTTCCTCTGAGCCTTCCTGAGTTCCTTTTTATAGATTTTTAGAATGTCTTTATAGCAGTCCCACGAGTGCGTGTCCCTATTGGCTTTTGCCAGGTTAAAGGTCCTTCTGCACTCCTTCCTAAGAGTTCCTAGGTGTGTATTCCACCAGGGAGGCTTCTGTTTTCCCTTGGGAATCCTAAGGGGACAGGATTGAGCCATAGCTCCATTTAGGACTTTGGTAAGTTTATTAACTAGTCCGTCCAGTACCTCTTTGTTATTTGGAGGGATGGGCGGGTGAGGAAGTGACGCCTCCACAATATCCCTGTACAGGTTCCAATCAGTCTTCCTGTAGTTTCTGAAGACTGGTGGTTTCGAAGGACGGTCATCCAGATCGAACTGGATGTACCTATGATCGGAGAATGAATGTTCGTTGGAGACCCTCCAGTTCTTAATGAGAGATCTAATATTATCCGAAGCCAGAGTCAGGTCTAAAACCTCTTGCCTGTTTCTTGTGATAAAAGTGGGTTCTGTCCCCACATTACATAAGAGCAAGTTAGTATATAAAAAGTAATCATACGGAGACTCACCTCGCTCGTTGATATCGGAGCTGCCCCACACCGTATGATGTGCGTTGGCGTCGCATCCCAAAATAAGCCCAGTCCTGCGTCGTTCAGCCTCAGTTACAAGGTTCTTCACAGGATCCGACGGCGGAGGCCCCACGCGGTCGTGTGCCAGATACGAGGAAATCAGCCAGTAGCACCTTGTTCCAATTTCCAAGTTGACTGGAAATTCGCTCGTCGCTATATTCGGAGAGAAGAAAAACATTTAGCGTCTTCTTCGCAATTATACAAGATCTGGGCTTACCCGCATTGTTTTTGTAGAGGGTCGTATAACCCGATGTAGATATTCCACGAACCAGTCCTCCTACGACCCACGGCTCTTGGACTAATACAATATCTTCTCCGTCCTTTGTCAGACGGAGAAGAAGGGCAGCAGATGCTGCTTTAGAGTGGTGGAGATTGATTTACAGCAGCCGCAGCATCAGAAGCGCAAACACTCCTATCCTCCACCGCTTTACTGTCTAGCTCCTCTGATTCAGAAGCAAGTAGCTGTTCCTCATCCAGAGAAGCCCTTAGCAGCCTGCGTGACAGCTCCGTCTCAGACATGGCGTCCTTCTCTAGAGCTCGTACAGGCGGAATCTCCCTGGTAGCCGCCCCTGTCGAAACAGCAGCGGTATCAGAAGATTCCTTCTTGGCTTCCTCCTCATCCTTTTTATATACCTTAAGGGTAATGGACGAGAAGCCATAGTCCACTACCCCGTTTACGATAGCCAAAGGTTCCAGGGACTCCTTATTGATCACGAGGATCACTGACCTCGAGTCCCCTTTAGGTTCCTCCAGCTTGCCTTTCTTCCAATTGGAGGTTGGAAGCCCGGGATTGCTGCACCTGATGATATCCATGATGCTCGCAGGATCCCGAGGTATTGCTTCGAGCCTGGCGCCTGGCCAGACTTCCCCCAGTCTTGATATCGCCAGCTTGTAGAGATCCCAGGATCTCTGATTCGCACAAGCGATAAGTTTGACATGGCCCTGATGCCAACCCCCATCTCGACACGAGGGAGGACAGAGCCGTCTTCGTTGCTTCTATCCACAACTGCCAACACAAGGTGGCCCTTGAGGACCTCACTGTAGGGAATCGACTTCCCAGAAGGGCCCTTCGCTTTCTTAGCCTCTGATTGGGGCTGTTCCTCCATAGACCTTTGTCTCTTGGACACAAGGGATGGATTCCCAGCTCCACCGGCATTAGAAGTAATGCCCTGAGCCCATTCCATGGAGGCCTTGTCCCTACTGGTGAGGTCCGATGTCGGAATTGCTCGGAGCCTATTTAAGAGCCTAACCGCACAGCGCCTGGCCTTATAGTTGGCTTTAGAAGGCGCCACCTGCCGCTTGCTTGAGGCAACACGGTCAGGGCCCTGCCCCTTAGTAGCAGAGTTGCCACTGGGGAGACAACTGCGCATCCGGCCGTCCCCAGCGCCACTCGGACCAGGCTCAGAGTCCAAAGTCCTTGTGGACGCCAACCCCGAAGCCTTGGAGGGTACGACAAGCCGCTTGCTCAAGGCTGCCCTTTCCCTTTGTACCAGCTAAACTTCCAGGGAGACGTCCGAAAATTACGCTGCCACCGCTCGGACCAGGCTCTGTGTCCAAAGTCTTCTTCGCGGATGACTCCCCAGGAGCTATCTGCGGAACACAGCTACTTGCTCGGTCCCCATCCGGTTTTTTAAGAGATCCGGACTCTTTTGTTGTTTTTATTTGTATGTTTTGCTGATCCATTTTTTGTCCCACGAGTGGCGGAGAAGGGGTGGTCCACCTGCGCAGAGATCCGCTTGCGCAGGCAAGGCTGGCTAATCCGGAGGTCGCCAGGTATCCGGATACTCCGTTCACGACTGAGCTATTTTTGTCAACCCTGGGCCCTCAGCCAAGCTGATTCTCGGCACGGGTCGTATAACACCTTAATCCAGCCCAGGGGGAAAAGGATACACGGGATGTAGACGGATAGGACTAAAGCTGGGGAATGGCAGCTCTTGGTGCACGGCTCATCAATAGTCTTTCTGACATGGGAGACCCTACCAGAATAGGTCCAGTTAATCCAAACCTATCCCGTCAGCATAGCCTGATTGAGTATCGCAACTTAAGCCCCCCCCCCCCCCACCACTTCAAGGTGTCTGCCAAGGAGGGGATAACTGGCAATGCTTTTTAATAAAAATTTACTTACTAGATGTAACTAATGGGGTAGGAGAGTTATTCAATAGATTTTTCTTACAATTCATGTGCTTTATAGCTTTCACTAACACATTTTGGAAGTAGTTACACTTTTCCATAATTTCGTGCATTTTTTTTACAATTTTAAGAAAATGTAGTTACAAAATTTATTGGGCAAGAGGCAGCACTGCTGCATGCATAGTAAACAAGAGATGGATGCGTGTGGTCGGTTCTCTGTTTACATCGCGGAGCAAAGATATACAAAGGATATTTTTGCATCTTCATCTGCCTTTCAACCAAGGCAATTCACATAGAAGCAGTTTCTGATCTAACTTCCACAGCTTTTATTGCAGCATTCAAAAGATTCATCGGACGACGAGGACTCTGCAGCCATATCTACTCGGACTGCGGAACTAACTTCATCGGAGCCAACAAAATTCTCAACAAGGATCTTCAAGAAGTCATACGAAACGCCAACAAGGACACAGCTGAACTCTACGCCAATGAAGGTGTTACATGGCACTTCAATCCACCAGCTTCACCCCACTTTGGAGGTCTGTGGGAGGCGGGCGTCAAATCCATCAAGCATCATCTTCGCAGAATCTTAGGAACAGCAACTTTAACATACGAGGAACTGAGCACAACATTAACTCAAATTGAAGCCTGCCTAAATTCACGGCCGCTTTGTCCACTCACTTCAGACACTTCAGATTTCAATGCTTTAACCCCAGGACACTTTCTTATCGGAAAACCTCTAATCTTGCATCCTGAAGGAAACTTAACCGATTATAATCTTTCCTTTCTATCTAGATGGCAATACATCCAACAGTTAACTCAGTCATTTTGGAAGAAATGGTCTTCAGACTATCTAGCGCACCTGCAGCAGCGACCCAAATGGCTGAAACAGACAACCGACATAGGAATTGGTGATTTAGTCATCATAAAGGATGAGCGACTTCCTCCAACTCGATGGGCACTCGGACGCATCATGGAAATCCACCCTGGAAAGGATAACCACATACGGGTTACAACCATCAAAACAACAAATGGTATCATTAAACGTCCTATTACCAAATTATGTATTCTTCCAACTTACTAATTTTGGTGACGTGTGGCGTCCTGTTTGTAATTGTCCACAATTGTAACATATGTTTTACTGATACAAGATTTCACTCTACAGAACAAAAAACACAAAAAAATGTCTCAAGAGTCCGAGTGCCCACCAACTCCTGGAAGATGCATCGACTGGGAGGAACTACTTGCACAACCAGAAGATTTGCTAAGTATGGAAGACATCTTCTCGTTGTGCTCGACCACATCACCCCCACCAACGCCCGGAAGAAGCATAAATTGGGCAGAGGTCCTTCCTACTCAAATCTACATAATCGACGTCACAATCAAGATGATGAGGATGATGAAGATGTCGACGGAGCGCAGCGGGAACTCGTTTTTCCACAAGTCTTCGCTTCACAAGGTTCTGTCGATTCCACGATAGAGGATGGAGAAGACGTGGCTCACAACAGTACTTCAGAAGCAGCACTCGCCTCTCCACCATTTACAATTGACTTAACGCTGGAAGAAGACGAAACAGGATTCGATCCACAACGTGATCAGGCCGTGTCCTCGTCACCCCTACCCACAAACGAGCTGGTCTCATCAGAAATCCATATAACAACGCGGGAAGGCTCCACATTTAAAATTCCAACGGACGAATATCTTAGTATTAATTGGATTGGATTGGAGCGGTCTAAACGGCGTAAGAGGACAATCCACCTGCGAGACGGCCGAAGCGTTGGCGTCAAGCTGGTGAACCGCGAGTTTCAGGTGGTGCCTGGAAGGTATGAAATTTCGAACAATTTAGAAATTATATGGTTTAATTTAAAATGAATTATGTTTAAGAATACAAAGCTTTTTAATTTGGGGTGGGAGAATGTTGCGACGCAACCTAAAAATATACAAATTTAATAACAAAATCCAAAGTTTTACCTCTTCTGATCAGCCAAACATCCCTGACAGTCTGTCAAAACAGCTGATATTTGGCATGAGCAATTTGGTTACACGGTGCTCAGCAACCGATGTAAACAAATCTCGGAATTAATATTTGTTTTGGATATAATCCGTGTAACCAAGAACTAAGTATATATTAAATGATCTTATTTAATATATTAATAATAAACCTTAAACTTTAACGTCAATTTATAAATCTTTAAAGTAAAAAGTTTCCCGCCAACATTATAGTTAAAATTTGAATTCTTTGATTCAACATGGCGAAAAAATATCGAATGCGAATTAACATGGCGACTATCTCTCGATTTCAACCAAATTCGATATTTTTGTATAAACCGTTTGAATTCAAACTATAAAAGAGCTGCATGCACATGGGCTCTTTCTCTTTTGAAACTAATATTCAGCGAGTTTGGTGAGTAAAATTAAAAATATACTTAAAAAATATTCAGAACCTGGCTGTTCGAATATTTTATCTAGTTGTAAAAAATATAAAAATATTATCAGAGCCTGGCTGCTCGATTATATTTACTTTGTGTAAACTAACTTATTTGTAACAATTTATTCAGAGCCTGGCTGCTCGAATAAATTATTGTGTTGCCTATTAACATTTATTAACATATTTATTCAGAGCCTGGCTGCTCAAATAAATACAGAAGTTCGTTTTGTGTTCCCACTAATATCTTCCCAATATTTATTCAGAGCCTGGCTGCTCGAATAAGTATTATTCCCAATAGATTGTCAATATAATTGCAGAACCTGGCTGTTCGCAATTATATCATATTAATTAAACACTTGTCAAGAAATAATTCAGAACCTGGCTGTTCGAATTATTTTAAGATAAATATTTTAAGCTAATAAACATTTAAAATTCTTTCAGCAATTAAATATAAGTGTAGGAATAAGGTATTTAAGTGCTAGGTTAAGAATTTGAAGTGAATGTAAAGTGAATTATAAAAGTGCAAGTGTTAAGAACTACAATTGAATAAAAACTTATCTTATCAGCAATAAATTCTTTAATTTTCGCGTAACCAGTATCCCTTTTCAGCGGGTAGCCTGAACAGATTTAATTGGGAGAAAGATCTTAATATCGTCAGCATATATAAGAATTTTACATCTTTGAAGCAAATACGAGATATCATCTATAGATATGATGAATAACAATGGACCCAGATGACTGCCCTGGGGAACACCAGAATGAGCCACAAAATCATCAGAGAGTGCGCCACTAAAGCGTACCCTATAAGTCCTATTAGATAAATACGACTTAATCCAAACAATAAGCGAGGGCGGGAAACCCAACTTAGCCAATTTAAGAGCAATGACAGAGTGAGACAGCTTATCAAAGGCCTTGCTGAAATCAGTGTAAATACAGTCAGTTTGGCAACCATCTGTGAAACCACCCACAGTGCAGGAAACAAACTCAACCAAGTTTGAAACCGTGGACCTCCCCTGGAGAAAACCATGCTGCCGGCTGGAGATTAAGCCTTTATACACGTCGGATAATTGGGATTGAATTAACAGTTCAAAGAGCTTAGGAATACAGGACAACTTAGCAATTGGCTAACAAGCAGTGCGGGATGATACCCGTCAACATTTGTCAAGGCAAATAGGCTGGGTTCAACAAATGTGAGCGTGAAGTTTGTAGAGAACACCAAATCAAGCTGTCTTCCCATATTGTTATTCACATTGCTCATTTGGCAGAGCCCCAAGCTAGCCAAGGTGTCAAGGAATAACGATTGTCCTTCCGTCAAGTCATGGGGAAGAAAGCTATCGTCATCATCATCCGCTACCCATCGCACATTGGGTAAGTTGAAGTCCCCTACAAGAATAACTTCATCCTTAGAACCCAATCGGTCATAGATGAGGTTAACATGCTTAATGAGAATATCATATTGACTCAGACCATTACTATCAACGACATTAAACGCATCAGGAGGTATATAACAACAAATCAAGAAGAGGCTTCTCGAATCAAATGAAATTTTCACTGAAACTTGTTCCAGCTCCAGTTGGTCAGAAAATGAAGGAGTGTCTAGATGATCAGTATTAAGAAAATTCCTGCAGGCTATGAGAACCCCCCCACCACGTGTGGACGAGGCAGCATGCCTATCCCTACGGAAAACCTGATAAGAGCCATTAAATAGTTCCGCGTCCGAAATACCCTGGTGCAACCACGTCTCAGATAAGGCTATCACATCAAAATCGCAGTTAGTAGACGAAAAATAAAAATTATTTGTTTTGGTCCTCAGTCCTCTCACGTTCTGGTAGTACAGAGAGAGCTTGTCCCGTTTTTTGAACTAGGAGACTGAGCTGCTACTGACCTAGTGCGGCGGCGAGAATTGGGCACGAAGACCTTACAAAAAACATCCCACGGCCAGAAATTATCACTGAGCAGAGTATCAGCCACCAGAGAAGGAGCCGACAACAAGAAAGATGCGTAGGGCTTTGTCTGCCCACTTATTTTCTTACGGGACACATCCGACGTGTTAACACTTCTAAACCTAACCTAAACCTACTACATCATTAACACCATGCGTTTACACTAACAACAGACCAATTGCACTAACCTCGATCATATCTAAGGTTTTTGAATCACTCAATCAGTCCGCGCTGGCCGCTCAACCGGAGACTTACTAACGGCTCTAACGCAGCGTTGGAATCATTGTCTCCATAATTTTGGTGCGTCCGAAATCGTCGCTCTTGATATTTCAAAGGCTTTTGAGAAAGTCTGTCATGCTGCCCTTTTAGCCAAACTTCAAACATTTGGTCTACACCCTTCCCTCGTCAAATGGACAGAGAGTTTTTTGTCAGACCGTTCAGCCTTTTGTCATACAGTGTGATGCAAGCAACCAAAAGTAGTACTGTTACAACTGTAGGTCGACAACCAGGAGAGAGTACAGTAACAGAACTAGAGTGTCTAGCAGCAATCATCAGTATCCAGAAGTTTCGGCCATATGGTAATTAAGGTAGTGACGCGCCATGCGAGCTTGCAATGCCTGATGTCTCAAAAGGGTCTTAACGGACGACTTACCCGGTGGAGTCTAAAGCTTCAACATTACCATTGAATACCGAAAACGCAGCCTTAACTTATTCCCTGATACACAATCGCGATTTCACTGTAGCTCTTTAGGAGCATATGCGCAACGGCTACGTCTACATACGCACCCAGTAACCAAGCTAAAACGGAACGTCCATAGCAATGGGTGTATCTGGATCTGTTAAGTCCCTATCCACAAACCAGACGTCTGCATCTTGATATCTGTGGAAGAAGAGATATTTGCAAGTTCAACATTCCTGAGACCACAGTAACTGACAACGGCACCCAATTCACCTCAGGCGAATGCGTCTGAGTGAGTTAACCGATTTTTCTGGCATACGAGCGTATGTTCGAAACCAGCACGACCGGTGGGATGAGAACTTGAGCAGCATCACTATCTCACTGAGAAGTTTCGTCCACCAAGCTATAGGTTTTTCGCCATATAAGGCTCTATTTGGTATACAGATGGTCGAACTGGTTCAACCTACGCATGATTACGACAACTGCATGCAGTCAGCGAACCTATAACTGTCGAAACAGCGGACAAATTAAAACTAATCCGTACGCAGGCACAGAAAAATCTCTCCAGAGCAGTCGATCAAGGGGAAAAGACCTATAACTTACCATCCAAGCCAGTGAGGTTCAAGTTTGGACAGGAAGCCTGTTCAAGCAGCTTTGAAAATCAAACAAGTGCTAACCTGGATAAAAAGTTCATAAAATGCCGAGTTCGATCGAAAAAAGGAAACGCTCTATACGAGTTCGAAGATTTACAGGGAAAATTGTTGGGAAGCTATCATGCTAAAGATATTCAGCCCTGAAGCGCAGCAACACGACTTAAGGGAGTTTCGTGAGGATAGCCATACTGGAGTGTGTGTCCTCTTCTGATGATAAATGTCCACACAACTGAGTTTCCTTTGGAGACAATGACGATGTACAGACATGAACTGGTGGAGGAGGGTAGGCACACACACCAAGATTCAGTCTGCAGGGCAAGACTCGCGATTCCCATTCTGGTCGTGGGGAGAAGTATTTCGGCTACTCGGGCCCACGCGTATGTCATTAAGACGACGTGCCAGTTCTGGTGAGACATTACTGAGGTCGGTTCAGATTTACCGACTGCTCTTTTAGTAGGAGTATGTCTGGTGGATCTGACGTTACGAGCCGAGATGACGAACCAGTCGCGTCTGGAAGATCAGACTTATCTGTGACTTGTTTGTTCAATATTTACTCTCCTCAAAGCCTGTTTTAGTCAGTCCTTCACCGATCCCTCATCAATTTTTATCGTAACAAAAACTTCTTTCTTAACGACCAGTGAACTATCTTCGCGATATAATTCGCAAACCATTCGGCAGATGGTGTCCTCCATGGACTATGGCTTGCCGTTTTCCCGCTCCGCCACTAACTCTAGTTGTCGTCTTATCGGTTAACGCATACTTACTGACGGGCGCTGGCATGCACTTTTGTCTACTTTCAACTTTTGGTGCGCGCCAAATGTGACATTTCTAAATCAATGGATTTTAGAGGAAAATTTAATTAAAACTATTCGGAAAGAACATGTATTCTGGGATTTATCACATTCCGAATATAAAACTTAGAAACGAAGGCAAAACTGTGGAAAAAGATTTTAGATGAATATGTAATAAGTGTGAAGTGCTTTTATTTCTGTTAACTTGAACTGTTATTAGCTGAGCTTAAGTTTTTTGAAGCAACTTTTGAATACTTAAGGATAACAACACTGCTCTCAGGCAAAATTTCAAAAGTGACAGTGCTACATATTCTGTTCGCCAGCGCTGGGTTGGGAGAGAAATTTAAAGCAGTACGGTGACTTGCACAGGCCACCGAGTTTGTTTTATCTTGAGAGCTCAGTGTAGTGGAATCACTGTGGGTAAATTATTTTGGAGGTAAACACTTATTTAGTTTATGTCCAGTGGCGGGAGAGAATTTAATCGATTCTTCCCTGTAAATTCATTTTGCAGTTAGTCTTCAAAGGTGGCCGATAAGCTAAATAAATATTCTGCAAGTCATATTAAAAATTTTATTGTATAGCGGAACAGTTATACTTTTACAATTTTCCGGGAGTAATGTAATGAAACAGCGGAAATCCTTATGGATGAAAAAGTGATAAGTACATCCGCGGATTCAATTTCGGAAAGAAAATTCAAGTGGAGCAGCAATTTCGGTCGGAAAATTAGGTGCGCCTGGCAAAAGGGAACTTCCTCATAACAAGAATTAATTTAGTATCTATTAACCAGTAGGAGTACTCTATTTAGAGCCTCCTACTACTACTTAGTATACATGATTAATTACTCATATATGATTAATTAAAATTCTATTCTTTTTATATTTTGAAATTATCTCAGTAGGTATATATATATTGCTATTAAGTTAGAGAGAATAAGCAGGAATTGGTAATTAGGTGCTCTAGTACACGTTCCCTTTTTTGTATGTTTAATTTAAAAAAACCATATTAAGTTAAGATTAAATTCAAGAAGAAAATCAATCATTAAAAAAATCTCTTACAGCGTGAATTTACGTTTAGAGTGACACAATCCTAATGTCAGTTACAGCTTTTGTGTATTACAAACATTAGATACATTTTAGCAAATAACTTAGGATATCAGGACCTTAATTCAGCTCTATTAATCGATGGACCTTTCTTCCTTCGTTTCTCAGGGAATTATTTGTCGCATATATTTAAAAATATAACTTAAATATTGTAACGTGCACGAGGTAGACCACGAAAAGGGAAGTTGTGAGCCGTGTAATGCGCATGCCCCAGGTTAGAATAGTTATTTGTATTTTAATCAGTAAAGTGATGTGTAAATAAGTAAGAAAAGCCATGGAACACGAGGGAAAGAATCCAGAAACTTTTGTTTTTGACAACGAATTAGAAGAAGAAATTACTCCAAGCATGACAGAGCTTTTCAATGCACTGTTGAAACTTAACTCATCAATGGAAGAACAGAAATCATCGGTGGCAGAACAGAAAATGTCATCAGCCGAGCTAAATTCAGCGTTGGAACACCAGAAAACATCAATGGGAGATTCCGTTAATGAGTTGAAAGCATCAATAGAAGAACAGAAATCGTCGGTGAAAGGGTTGAAATCGTCAATAGTAGCTGAGCTAAAGGTTTCCCTTGAAGAAGCAAAGCAAAGGAGATTAACCCCTCCGTGATATGACACGAGGAAGACTAGTTGAGCAAAGTGCAACAGAGGGAAGCAGGAAGAATTCGGATTAAAGAGAGGCACAGACAGAAGCAACGAAACTACTGTCTCCCGACGCAGGTATAGATGTTGTTCCTGCGGTGAAGAAGGTCATCTGCAAAGTGATTGCAGAAGGAAAATCTACTTTATTATTTTATTTACCACTTGTCGCAGGAGTACAGTCTAACAAAAGGTATACGAAGCGATACACGTGTTTCGAGAGAAACTCGACCACATCAATGGCTATCTTCCAATCAAGATGAACTAATGAAGAAAGAGTGTCGCAGAAAGAAAACGAGTCAAGAATCTTCTGGAAGTGCAGAGTGGAAGATCGGAGATGTGAATAATGGAATGTGTCACCAAACGAGACGATTTAACCTCTACGAAGACTGACTGCCTTAAGGACATCGAGCAAGGGAAAGCGGAAGCTGCAGACTGTGGATCAGGAATTGCAATATTTCGAGAAGGTAATGGAAACTTCAATGGAAGAAAGGCCTAAATTGACGGAGGAGTTGAAAATTCAAGAATATAAGAAAATCAACTCTCAAACGGAGGAAGATGAGATTGTTCAACTATTGACTGTCTTGCCGACATCGAGCCAAGGAAAGCGGGAACCGCAGACTATTGATCAAGAATTACAAGATTTAGAGGACGCACTGGAAACTTCACTAAAAGACGATCCTAAAACGACTAAGGCGGTAGTAGTTAAAGAATATGACGTTAGCGAGGTTACCAACATGCCAAAGATGAGATTATTCGACTAAGACAGAAATTGAAGAAGGCGGAAGAATGTAAACAAAGTCTGCGCTCTCAACAGGATTGCCTTTCATGTTGCTACAGGGATCTTCAGCAACGTATTAGCCAGCTAGAATAGAAGTGTGCAAATATGCAAGCAAAGTGCGAAGAGAGGGCCAACATGAAGGAATTTGAGATAAGTAACCTTAATTCTTTGTTCGAAGAAGAGAAATCTGATGGACACTAGGGAAGCAGTTGAGTTGCCACAAGGTACAAAAGCCAAGGAAGGATTATTAAAACAGAAACTGCAGAAAGGCCATTGAGATTGAAAGCTGTTCGAGACGAACAGTTCTAAGAGGGCGGCAGTGTAACGTGCACGAGGTAGCTATGGTGAATATGTGAGGTGAAAATGTGTACCGGAAAGATCTAGAACTAAGTGGCAGAAGTTTCTTGAATAAAGATAAGTAGTATAAGTAATGCTGAGCGAAGTGTTTACATGTGATACTGCGAATAGTTATTTGTACTTTAACCAATGAAGTGATACGTGTAAATAAGTAAAGTGAAACAGTGTATTGTGAAGAAAACGTGTAAAGGTAATTGTTAAACGAACTAATTAAGCGAAGTGAATAAAACTGTGAACGTTTGTGATTGAAAATAGGTGTCCTCATTAATCCGTCGAGCCCAAAGAGCCTCATTTACGTTACTATATAAAGCCTGCAGGAAAGTTCAGGAATTTGCAGTAGCTTTAAACTGCCTTACTTTTCCTGATGTCAAATAGCTGAGTTGTGTATTTTTAAGGTTTTTTCTGTGTCACTTTTTGTACTCCTCTACTTTTTCAGGAACTTTCAGAAAAATGTTTTCGTACTTTTGACAACTGCACCCCCACCACATAAAGAAGGAAAATGCAGGAATTTTCAGCTGCAGAAGTACGTGAACAGACCTATTATTACAAATATAAATTACACTTTAGTGATTGTACCATTTTAAAAAATACTCCTAAAATAAAAGTTTAAAAAATATTTATTACTTAATATATTATGCTTATGCCTTGAAAGCAATGATAGAGCAGATATTAAACAATTATTTTTTTTCAAATGGGGCAACTATTTCGATACGGAGGGAGTACTTAATTTGAAATTACTGATTGATCATATACTATCTCTACCAATGCATACAGTAGGACTACTTTTTGTAATATTCAATAGTTCTGGACGTCTGAATATCTCGTAATACTAACAGCACATCCATTAGTTGGCGCGTATCTAACGGTAATGCAGATGAAAGTAATAATGTCCCTATAAAGCGTATTTTATTAATTCGATTTATAATGCCTAAAGCACTAACTTTTTTCTCTCTTTCGGAAGAAAACTTTAAGTTAGGGCTACTTTGAACAGCTTTCTTTATTAGATCGCTAAGAGCCTCTAGCTTGTCAATTTGCAGTTCCTTTGTGACCTCATAATCCTTATATTTCTTATTGAAATGTCTGCTTACGTTGTCAAGTTTTTGATACACGCTGTAAATATAACGGTAAAATTTGATAAATGCAGATCTCTGTGATACCTTTCCAAACGGTCTTCTGATATTTGCGATAATGCATCATTTTTTTGAAGAGTTCTCAGCAAATCTTTCATAATTCTAAAGGACAAAACCTCTTCTTGCACTGAGAATTCATCGTCCGTCAGATCAATGCTGTTTTGTTCCATGGCGGATAGAAATAACCCAGCTTTGTATCAATTCTAATGTAATATAATTCACTGAAAACTAAATAAACCACCGCAACGGAATGTAAACAAATAATAAATATAAACCAAAAAATTAGCTATTGGCAAAGCTTGTTGTCATAATGTATTATATAGTTGACATCAAGATGTCGCACGAAAATAGAACTGAATTTATGAGAGATTCTGTAATTGTGAAATTTATTCCTAAAAACAAGTTGTAAAGATTCTTAAATTGAGTAATGAGTAGTAAATTTCTCATCCAGCATTCTTCCAGACTTTTTTAAATATTTTTGACTCTCGACCGCACTGATTGGAAACATTAAACAAACTAATTCAACAGGTTCAGCCAGGGTCGCCAGACTTTCCACAGACAATATCGCCAGATGGACACTAAAAAGTCGCCAAAATCGCCAATCTATAAATTTTTTGTAGCCATGATTATAGCAACGCCATCTTGATAACTACAGGCCGTAAGGTAGAGCCAGTTGTTGGCCGCGACGTCACACAAAATGGAAAAAGGTGAAAAAGTCACGATTCTGTCATCCGAAGTTTTGTTTAATTTTAAGAATTGTGATAAAGTTTTAAACTCATTCTAAGCAAAGACTGAGAGTGAACCGTATAAAGAGTTATTTTCGGTAAAAGTTTTGTGACATTCAAGTGGCGAAGTGTATATATTTTTTAGTTAAAGTGAAAATGTCGGCTAAGTCGCCTTGGACTTTAAAGTAATATTGTGTGAGTTTCAGACATTATTTAAGTGAAATAACTAGTGTGTGATAAAATTAACTTGTAAGATAATATCGTGAGAAAGTTTTATTTAGATTTAATTAATTATGCGTGAGTTATCGTCGTTCTAAATATATTGGCAATACCCAAAAGAAATGTCAAATGGAGGGAAGTAATGACGTCCGCTCTTCAACCTAGCGGATGTAAACAACTCTCAATTTCATTAAAAAGTGAAAGAAATTACGTTTAACTTTATTATAAGTGATAATATAATAGTTTTGTAATGTTGTGAGAATATGTGGTACTAGTGCTTCGAGTTTTGTTGGTAAATGGGGACAAATCTATTGACAACTTTTACATTTAAAGAGTTGGCTTACATTTATCTCTAATTGCCGGCATTATACAACAAATTGTACGATAAATATGAAGTGATCTGATATAAAAATTTATTTGGGAGAATATGTGAAAATAGTGGTTTGCAATTGTTATAGTTTGTTGGTAAATGGGGATACATATATTAATAAATTATGCAATTGAAAAGTTGGATAAGATTTTTTCTAAGCTGTCACTTGAACAGCTGATAACGTTTGGTCGTATAGATGGCGATGGATCACCGCCATCTTGATTTCCATTTTGTGTGACGTCATTGTTTCTACCTTACGGCCTGTAGTTATCAAGATGGCGTTGATTATAGCAACGCCATCTTGATAACGTCACACAAAATGGAAATCAAGATGGCGGTGATCCATCGCCATCTATACGACCAAACGAAAAGCTGTTATCAGCTGTTCAAGTGACAGCTTAGAAAAAATCTTATCCAACTTTTCAATTGCATAATTTATTAATATATGTATCCCCATTTACCAACAAACTATAACAATTGCAAACCACTATTTTCGCATATTCTCCCAAATAAATTTTTATATCAGATCACTTCATATTTATCGTACAATTTGTTGTATAATGCCAGCAATTAGAGAAAAATCTAAGCCAACTCTTCAAATGTAAAAGTTGTCAATAGATTTGTCCCCATTTACCAACAAAACTCGAAGCACTAGTACCACATATTTTCACAACATCACAAAACTATTATATTATCACTTATAATAAAGTTAAACGTAATTTCTTTCACTTTTTAATGAAATTGAGAGTTGTTTACATCCGCTAGGTTGAAGAGCGGACGTCATTACTTCCCTTCCATTTGACATTTCTTCTGGATATTGCCAATATATTTTGACCGACGATTACTCACGCATAATTAAATTGATCTAAACGAAACTTTTATCACGACATTATCTCACAAGTTAATTTTATCATACACTTATTATTTCATTTAAATAATGTCTGAAACTCACGCAATATTACTTTAAAGTCCGAGGCGAATTAGCCGAAACTTTCACTTTAACTAAAAAATTTATCTACTTGAGCACTTAAATGTTAAAAAACTTTTACCACAAATAACTCTTTATACGGTTCAGTCTCAGTCTTTGCTTAGAATGAGTTTAAAACTTTATCACAATTCTTAAAATTAAACAAAACTTCGGATGACAGAATGATGACTTTTTCACCTTTTTCCATTTTGTGTGACGTCGCGGCCAACAACTGGCTCTACCTTACGGCCTGTAGTTATCAAGATGGCGTTGATTATAGCCAAAGTGTCAAAGTGGAAATCAAGGTGTAAACACGAAAGTACCCGTAAGTGCAAATAGTCACTTCCTTTAGCTTATCGCGATAATACTACAATGAAATGTTGTTTTATTGGATATGCAATATACTGTGTTAAGGTACGAGTAATTTATTTAATTATTTATATTATTTTAATTATTTATATTTTTGAACTCGTTTTTACAAGCACAATTTCATTTGATTCCCATTTCATCTTAATGAAAATTAGACCCAAACATCAAAATTCAATTCCTATCTTCGTGCCAAATATTAACTCCCTATATGAAAGAGTTTCGGAAAAAACGTTAGTTAAAGTGGTTTTCAATTGTAGATACTAACGCTTTCATCAGTGATGCCAACGCTCGTAGCACCATATTATCTTTTAGAAGTTCAATTGTGTTTGAATCGTTTTGCAGTGATTGTACATTTGGGTACAATAGATCGGATTTTGACTCCGTTCTAGATGACTTATTCAGGATGCTTAGAATTTTCTTTTGCAACTGGATCTCTGGATCAGGTTCGACAATTTTCGGTTGAGGAGCTGGAAGATCAGCTGCCTCGCCTAACTCAGCCTTTAATTGTAAATTACACCTTTCTTGTAAAACCGTTAAGGAACTATTGCCAGCAAATGCGTTTAATAAAGTTTGAATCGCGTCTTGATGACATTCTTTTAAAGGAGGAGCAACTGAGCTATTTGGAGGAATGATTGGCAAAGCTGTCGCCAGTAATTTCTGCCTCTCTGCGCGCAATTTGATTTGAAAATCATTCCGAATTAAAATTCCGACTGATCAACTGCAACTGAGTTTTCAGTCGAAGTCAATGCCAAAATCAAATTTGATATTAAATTTTAGCTTCAGCTTCTGTGATTTTCAGAGATATTTGCATGAATAGTTCAAATTATTATTCTCTATAAAAGGTAAAAAAACGTAATGAATCTATACATATTCAAAAGTCCAATTACGTGTACCTGGTTAACGACAATTATCTGTAGGATCTCTTACTTTTAATAAACCGTTTTCCATTATTTCTAACATTTATTAAAAATCACAGAATTAAACTGCGAAAAAGCCGGCAAATAACTCATTAGAATTTTCTATCACTTGCAGTTGCTTTTACTCAAATTAGCTAAATTTTTCAGAAAATTCTGCTAAATTGATGTATATTATTGTAAATCTTTAGAAATTATTTTTTATAAGGTAAATAATCTGTCAATTTTTCTTTCAAGAAAAATCGCCATAAAAACGCCTAAAGTCGATGAAAAATCGCCAAAAAAATCGCCATCGCCAATTTCATTTTTTTTGTCGCCAGGGTTGATGAAAAATCGGCAATTTGGCGAAAAATCGCCACGTCTGGCGACCCTGGGTTCAGCTTTTTGTACTTAGTAGTTGATAGACCGAAGTTTGCTCCAGTTCCCGTTTAGTTGCAACGGTCGTTTATTTGAATTATTTGTAATGCTTTATGATTAAAATGAAATTGCAACATACAAATTTTACAAACAACGAAGCTAATATGTTTAAAACAAAATTTCAACACACAAATTAACAAAGAAGGTGGTAGTTTCCTTCATTAATCATTTTAAAAATATCTTGTTTTTCAACTGGAGCCAACTTCATCAGTCCACTGTCCACTGTTCCACTCCGAAAAGCACAGAGAAAGAAAAATTTTGAAGAGCTTTGCAAGAGCTGGAAGAGCTTTGAAAGAGCTCGAAGAGCTTACAACAACAATGCCATAGTAAGTAGGTGGATTAAGTTGGCAACAGTTCAATTTAAACGTTGAATTAATTATGATGCACTACATATTTAAAATGAAATTGGTAGGCAACCACACGATATATGAAGAGGAGGACTACATGCGGCCAAATGTCTTTCCTTAAATAAACGCGCATTGTATTTTAAAAATAACTTATAAATAAAATGACGGTTATTTTAATTGAAATGCAACCAACTTAATCGACCTACTATGGCATTGTCGGTGTAAAGCTGTCTAAATTAATTTAAAAGTGTTAGTGCAGAAATTGTAAATGGGTTGGTAAAGTTCTCTAATTTGGTGCAGAAATTGTAAATGTGTTTGTGCAGAGAGGATCGAATAAAAATGAAACGTTTTCCCCTCGAAATACACTGTAAAAAATTTCACCCGTGTGTATATTTATTATTTAGTGTGCTTATTTTTCACCTGTAGATGGCACCAAATTGTTGGTTTTAGCTTCAGATTTGTCTGACATATACATATACATACACAATCATCACACATTTCGGACAACAAATTTATTTGACTAAATGTTTAATTTGATTAAACAAGAATATATATTTTAAATAAGGAAAATTTAAATCTTGATTTATTTTAATTAGTTGTAGCTGGCAACTTTTTTTGACACACGCCGGTAAGTGTAAATAGTCACTTCCAATTTATAACGATTAGTAAAGGTCAGCTCCATTTTCGATTCAGTTAGAAACCGAGGTCACTGAACTAACAGTATTCAATGTGGCATTACCGAAAAATTGACATTTTCCAATACGATCTCGGGCTGTGGTGTTAAGGACGTCGGAAAGTGTTTTCATCTTCATTAATATCGCGCTTAAAATAAAAGAAGTGAATGATAACAAGAAAAAGAAGTTTACTATCTTAATATAAGACGTCGTACAGAGTCCTTAGAATAAAGTGCGCGAAGCGTAACAATAAGGTGAGACCTTTATCTTGCTTTGTTTAGAAGCAGGCGTTGTCATTGCGCTCCAGTCTTGCAAATCTTTCCTGTGATTTGGTTTTCCTAAATTTGAAGTTAATTTAGAATGCTTAAGCGCCAGAAGTTCTTATGTAGTATCGTAATTGCCTATTCTTTGTTTTCTACTGTGGTTGTATTTGCTGAGAAGAATTCTTTACGAAGAAAACTTCAAATTATTAGGCAGATTTTATTTCATCAAAATTCTAACATTGTATTATTATGTAAATTTTAGTCTATATCGTCGTTGAAATCAAAAATTATTAGGCAACTGTAATAAGCTTTAAGCAGAATAAAAGTAACATACAAAAGTCTTATCTCTTTTTTTTACAAGACTAAGAGCCAGTATTCAGAGCTTAGAGGCAATGACTAACTCGGCAATTCAATATGTAAAACAGCTCAAAATTAAATGTAAATTTTCCCATTATGTTTATATTTCATTTATCGAAATTCTTTTTCTGAATACAGACCTCTCCAGTATAGTAGACGAACAGTCGTTTTGCCAGTTGAAGGTGAACAGCTGTTCCCATTAAAATCTCAAAGCCCTAAGTCCAAAACATTTTGTTTCCTTTCTACTAGCTGTTCTCAGTACATTTTAATAATTTAATTTTTTGTATTCAGCAATGTAAACAACGGAAACTTAAATTAAACGGTTAAAGTGTAACTGCTGAAATTATAAATATATATATACCCAAGTTACATGACAAACTGAGTTGCATCTGAACACACTTCAATTTTCGAACTGACATGTAATTAGAAACTAAGCCGAAAAGTGCACTGAAAGTAAACCGAGTTCGGTTTAAAAATTCTTGCTTATGCATGTAACTAGCGACCAGGTAGTAAACTCAAACACCGAACTGGCATATCTAACACACTTGTATGACATTTAAGACTTCATTTCTGAAGGTGTCATGTAACAAGAGACCCAAGCTGCGAACAAAATTCAAACTAAGTTCGGTTTATTTACAGTTTGTCATGTAACTTGGATAATAGGAATTTAAGAAAAATTAGCAACTAGCGAGATAGAATATGAAACGAGGACTATGCGCATGATACTTCATTACCATAACCACTGGACTGGCTTTCAGAGCAGTTGCTCACTTTTCGTTCCAAAGTTCTATTCATGAAGAATCCTCGATCCACATCTCTCTCCAGTTCCCATAACCCCCTTGTGGGGAATGTGCGGGAGAAGAACTTTACCTCATTCGAAATAGCGATTGCTAGTGGATCTGCAATTTAAAATGGATTCCGAACCACTGACATTTTCTCTGCATGCAGATTTAATTTTATAGTTACCGGGTATTTCTGTATTATCATAGGACTAAACTATTGGCAGATTAAAATTAATGAAAAATTAAAATTAAATTAATTAAAGAAATAAAAAATATTAAACTTAAGGGGACATTTACATCAGTTGGGAACAAAAAATTAATTTTTTTTATTGGCTTAATCGATGGATATATCGATCAAAAATAATGTGCCGAAATTCCAAATTGATATCTTGAGTAGTTTCCGAGTTACAGGTCATTAAAGAGGCGTGCCTCCCGTCGAGCGCCCAACTGCTTTCTAAGCGAAAGCGAAGTCGACTGAAATGTTTAAGGCCAAATATCTCAGCTTGTCACATTTTTTCCTCTCGGCAGCGTTTCTGAGCAAACGGCTACTGCGATTTTTCACAAAAGCGTTCTAATTATTCATTTCATATGTCACTGTGGTATAGACCTCAATTTTTTATTTTGATTGTTTTTTTCAAAAGTTAATAAAAAAATAGTACCAAAAAAATGACCAAAAAACGAGGTTTTTTTCAAATGGCCGCCATTTTGTTTTTTATTGGAATTTTGGCTTTCCAAACGTCTATACCACGCATTATGGTATAAACTTTAAAAAAATGTTGACTTTTTTGTTTTTAGGTCACGTGTGTACCCAGGAAATCTGCCGAGAACACGACGTGTCCGCCGAGAACGGCAATCTTTGACGGCGTGGAGGGGATGTTGGACTTGGGGGGGATAAATCGGCGACGTTGCAAATGTTACTTAAAAAATGTACAAAAATAATAAAAAAAAGTTCAATTGATTAGCATTGTTCATTCACGAGATATACGGTCTCAAAAAATCATGAAATTTTGGTCCAACTGATGTAAATGTCCCCTTAAGTTTATTGAGAGTACTTCTATCAGTCAGACCATACGCGAAAGTGCTTAATTGCATTTGATTCTAAATGATCGTCTACACTGCCGAAATACATTACAGCTTCCTTTCCTTTGCTGTTTAAATGTTTTCAGCTAAGTTTGTAGTGCCCTATAGTATGAATCAGAACACTATTTATTGATTTGATTAATGCTAAAAAATACAGATGGCAAAGCCTTATCTTTTTAACAGCCTCATCCATCTTGTCTGGATTAACTCAAATGCCTTTCGGATGTATACTGATAGCTCAAATACAATAAAACTCAATTCAAATTCAATTTTTCCTAAATACATGTACTATGTTCTATTCTACGGCCATACGAATTTGGTACAGCATTAATTTTAAGTTTAGAAAATGATCTCTCTATTGTATATATTACAGGTGTTACCTGATCTAATTAATGGATGGGGATTGTGTGCATTTGACCTGAGGTTCAATTTAAAATAAGATTTTAAAATAATTCAATTGGAAATGGAATGTACGTTGGAACCAATTTTTTCAATTAATAGCTAGCAAAACGTGTCAGCAAAAAATTACATCATTCGGGATATTTTTCTTTAAAAGTGGATATGATGGGTTTTGAAAGTGGTCGTTTCAATTATTAGTGTAGTTAGTGATTTCATTATTTTAACACTTTGTTAGTTAGCTCAATTTACCTGATTAGAGCTGAGATTATATATTATATTTTATTTAAAAAACTGTTTCTTTCTGTGTTACCTCTTCATGCCTTTATTTGGTAACTTTTAAGGTAACACTATATTAAATTTATTTTAGAACTTATTTTTCAAATCTATTTTTAAAGTTTTGGATTAGAAGGAACTTCGCACCGTTTTCCTTTTTCTGGTCAAACTAAAAAGTTCGGTAATATTTTCACATACATGTTTTTGGCAGGAAAATATGTTCTCTATTCATAAGTATCATTTAGAAGTTCTTGCATATACGGCTATATGTATTTATTCAATAATTTTTTCATAATCTTAAACGTAATAATGTCGAGAGTCTGTCTTCTGCATATTACAATCTTATAATATTTGAAGCGCTTGAGGTACTGTAATAAATTAAATGGAGTGTTTGGTCCATTAAATTTTTTTAAGGAGAATGAACTTTTCGCCAGTTCTCTCTCTGTATAAGCATCTTTCTTTCGTACAACTTTGGTAAAAATTTTTAGGAAGTTTAGTGGAATCTGTTCGGAGGTGACAACTGTCCTAGTTCTTACAATGGAATAAATCAAAAACGCTTCAATAAATAAATAATAATAAATAAGGAAGCCCCCGCCTCGGTCACGAATACTTTATTAACAAATGAAATAAAATTATGTATTGTTTTTGTACATAACAGTTAGAGATGAGATAAATGAAAATTTGTAAAAAAATTGCCGCCAATTATTTCATGCAAAAAAACATTCACAAAAAATTTACCATTTATCGTGCTTTTTAACAAGACTGCCCTGAAAAAGGCGCAAGAAATCGTACTTTCTTAAACAGCATTAAGGGGTAACAACACTGACGAGTTCTCGTGCGCCGCTGACTTTTATAAACATGTAAAAAACATAAACTTAACACACTTTCGCAAATGATTAATTTAAATCGGGTCAACTTCAATTTTACATGTATTTATTCTGCATGAAAATGTCTTTAGTTAAGGGAGATTTCCACCTTGATACATTTTTGCAGATCTTAATCTATTTTATAGATAAATCCTGTGAAAGTATTTTTTGAGATTCGATCATTTTCGATACTTTAAACGCTTTTAAATTCGGCACAGTCACTTTTGAAAAACTTGAAACATTTTGTTCTTGTCAGATATGTAGTTTTATCTTTAACGCATATTATTAATACTTACTTTACAACCCCATACTTTCCTTCTATGTGGAAATATTTCCAGATCACTCTTATACCGAATAGTGATGGCTCTGGTGGTTTTCGACCCATAAGCATTTTACCATTTTTCTCTAAAATTACCGAAAAGATAATGTCCATTCAAATCTTTGAACATATTGGTAATTACAGTTTATTGAATGGTTGCCAGTCAGGATTTCGTGTCAAACATAACAGTACTACTAAAATTTTCAGAGGACATTAGGCAAGCCATTAATAAGGATCATATTTCATTTCTGATACTATTGGACTTCTCTAAGGATTTCGATACTGTTTGAGCCCTAACTTGGCTCAAGCGAAAAGAAAGGGTTGCCGGGTCCATAAATGACAACAATTGGAGTTTTCGCAAATATATTTTTTATTGAAAATTCAAAATACTATTATAAACTAAAGCACAAATAAATAATAATTCAACTGAAGAGAATCCAAAATAAATCGATGCAATAGTTGCTGTGCAAATAAAAGAACGAATTAGTTTTGTGGTAAAAATAAAAAGAAATATTTATAGTTCCAGCTCACTTCGCTGGTGCAAATAAGCTGAGGTTCAAGAATCCTCAGCTGTAAGCTGTAAGAGAACTATATTTTATATTCATATTTGTGGTTAGTAATGACTTGCTTCAATGCAGCAAGTTTCGTGCCGATGTGTTCGGTTTGATTGCTCAGGTATAGGTACCGAGTGGAGTTTTCGGTTTCAAAAAAATCCACCGAAAGAAGGTGAGACAACTAGCTATGATTGCTAGACTAGTTGCTAGATAAGTGGTTAAATTGTGCACGCTATAATTATCAGCTTCGAAACGACTAATGAGGTGAGAATTGTTCAAGGCACAATTCTAATTGGAATATACTTTTGGTTTCATTGAATCCACCAAATAGTTTTTTCGATAACTTGATGATTGTTCAGAAAAAAACAACTTTGTGAGCTCAGACCGTTCTATTTATATCATTTCGTTTACACGAAATTATAATAACCAGGCCAAAGTGAATAAGGAGCAGAGAGCTGTTTTCATTGGATGCTTTTAAAGTTCTGCTGCACGTCCTTTCTCCTCACTTTCACATTCACTATCAGACGTCATGGAATCAGACAGCAAGATTCCAGATGATTTATCACCGAGAGGACTATATACTACAGTGTCTGATTATGCAATACACCACCTTAATTTTACGAGGGGATTCAGTAAAATGGAAAATGAATGAAGGAACACTGAACTGCTACGGCACTGTCCAGTTTACTGACGGCGCCAAGATGAGCTGTGGAGTCGTTGCGAGGGTTTTTTCCTAAACGTTACATATATCGAAGCAAAATAGACTGCCGGACAATACAAGCGTAGTAGAAGCGGCGTTGTGTTAAATGTATAATTGGGTTAGTGTAACACAATTGAAAAACTACTAACTTAGTAAGAAATTTTAAATTGACGTAATAGTTCTCAAATGGAATTATATATACGCCATCTAGTCTTCAGTTCATCAACCACTGAAATCAGAGCGAAGAGATCGGCTTCATGCCAGCTCTTGTCGATCTTGTCTTGTCTTGTTCTGAAGTGTAGTACTGTTGCTGCTTATGAGGTTTTCAATGATAAGTGCGGCAACACTTGTGCGAATAATTGGATCTGCCTAAACTTTGCGAAGCATGTTGATTTTAAAGAATTTATTGTAGCTCGTTCTTGCTTTTTATTTATACATATTTTTTATGCTTTAGGAACAGTTTATGCTTTAGGAATGTAGTTGCATAACTTGAGAATCTCTCATTTATAATACTTTAAATCAATATTGAAAATATCTTACTTATTTTGTTGCATAGCAACGGTATTTGGAATAAATGCAAAGTTATAACAGTTTTGCTGGCAAACAGACAGATACGGTTAATCACCGCCGCTTGTGTGCAAAACTGTCTAAATATTTCAATTTCTGTACGCATGCATCTAATCTGATTGTCACTTATTTGGGGCATAGGTTCCAAGCGGTAAACATTAATGGAAGGTTCTATAGCTTTCTGCCTCTTACAGAGGGTGTCCAACAAGGTTCAGTTCTTGGTCCTCTATTATTTTCCTTGTATATAAATGATTTATTTAAGGTTATTAAAAACTGTGAGCCTCACTTACATGCAGATGACGTACACTCACTGCTCTCTAGACCAATAGGTTTATCTGAGGACTAGAAAAACTTGTTGAATAGTTTTTTTATCGTTATATGAAATAAAAAAATCAATTATTTTGACCTGAGTTAAAATCCCCCCTTAAACCAACTCACGCTTTGGAGGTATTTAGTAATACGAGCTTTCAGTACTCTTTATAACCCATACCTGGTCGAATATCAATAGTAACTTAAAGTAAAGTCGTATTACAGCTACGACCAGAGCGAAAAACAGATTGATATGCACTAACTAAGTTAACTGAGATAATTACACACCCAGCTGGGTTATGTGCTCTGTTATCGAGCAGCGCGCTAATTTGGCGATTTTTTTTTAATGGCAGCGGGGAAATGCGTTTACGGACCTAGGTGACCAAAGCCACCCGTGTGCCGGGCTCACCTGGCCAACGAAAAGTCCTACCGGCGAAAACCCCCCTCCAGGAGGACCACCGGAACCGTCTGGGAGACATTACCTTGCTGTGCAGTGTTATAGAACAGCCTCCAACGAGGCACTCGAGCCAACAGGAACCCTCGCTTTCCTACTTCCCCCCAACAAGCTAGCAGGTTCTCTCGTTAGTGAGTCCCGTTGTTGTCTCCCTTCTTTTGGCGAAAAACTCTCCTCACGAAAGCGGCAATCCTTCGCCAGTGGTCCTCCCTCTGCAGTATGACCCCAACGATATTTTCCGGGGTCACGCTGCCCGTCTCCGCCTCCATCTCGACCATCTCTGCTCTCCAACGGACACATGCCGCTCCCTGGCTGGGAAGTCAATGGGTATGATTCCCGCGACCACTAGCACTGCCGGTTCCGAGACCGTGCGGTAGGAGCTTGCAATGTATACGCTTAAGGTACCATCCTTTCTGGTCCATCCTCCGTCTCGAAGGTGAGAGTGCGATCCGTCAGGTGGTCGCTCATCATCTGCAATAGATATTGAGGTACCCTGAAGCCGCGCTCTAACACCCTGAGTTCGTCCCCCCACCTTATCGAGTTGAAGGCGCTGCGCATATCCAAGATGACCAGCAGGCACACCGGGCGAGAATAATAATTCCCGCATTCGGTGGCCCGAGCTACGTCCACTACCTCCTGGATAGCATGAACCGTCGATCTCCCTTTCCGAAAGCCAGAATGCTACTCGGAAAGGTACCCAGCAGCCTCAACGGGCGCTTGGAGGCGAGGTTTCAGGAGCTTTTCCAGGAGCTTGCCGGTTGTGTCGAGCATGCACAGCGGTCTGTACTGGCCCCTTGCCCTTGCTGATAAGTTCGAGCCTAGCTGACTTCCATCGGGAGAGAAAACCTCCCGCCTTCAGGCAGGCGTTATACGTATCAAGCAAGAGCTCTGGATGGCTCGCCGTCAACGGCTTCAGCACCTCTGCCGGGAACCCGTCGGTCCCTGGCGCCGTCTTGTTTTGTTGGCTTTGCGAGACCCTCGTAAGCTCCTCCATTGTAAAAAGGGGAGCGTTGACTACCTCGCGGGCCACGCAGTTAGACTCCAGCGAATGGGTGGGGAAAATGGCGTCCCCAATGGATTAGACCGTCTCTGCATCAAGGGGGCGTTCAGTGAGAACGCACCTAATTTGCGGAGGATGATCCTGTACCCCAGTCCATTGGGATTCTCGTTGAGATCCTCCTCAAGCCGCTGCCAGCATCGGCGCTTACTCCTATGGATGGCCTTACGAAGGCTCTTCTTCACTGTCTTCTAATCGGCAGTTCTACGAGCCGAGTCGGGATCGCGTCGGTCAGCTCGTTGAGCCAGCCGCTTGCATCCCCTCAGCACACCGGACCAGCGGTGCACGTCTTGGCAATGTGCCCCTCCCCGCCGCACCGGAAGCAAAGCTTGCTCCGGTCCGGCCACTTACAGGCTTGGCTCAGGTGGCCATACCCCAGGCACTTAAAGCACCTGGGAACGATCACCCGCCTGAACACCCTGCCCTCTACCGAGAGTGCTAAGCACATCTGCAAAGGTCTTCCCCGCTGCGGGCATGAGCAAAATGGCCTCCGGCTTGACGTTCCCGGCGGGAGCCACTGGTCGTCTGGGAACCGGAGTCGGGCCCGGATCCGAAGCTTTTGCAGCCTTCTCTGTCTAATTGGCCTCCGTCTTCTTCTTTTTCCTATGCTTCTTTTCATCCGCCTTCTCTCCTCTTTGTGCCCTTCCCCTTTTCAGCGGCCTTGGCCTTGTTTTACAGATCACTTCGGTCCATGTGGGCGTTGTTTCTTCCCTCTTTTTTGTAACCCCCCCTCCGGTTCGAGCGGAGGGCGGTAAGCTCCCCTCTTTCGCCCCATCGGCAAATCCCCCTCACCGACCACCCCGTCCGGTGTAGTTTCCGTGCCCAGGGACTTCTGGGATGGCCTCTGCCCAAGCACCGGTGAAGCTACTAAGCTCCAGAGGACTTCGTTGTTTTCCTCTGGAGAAGACCACAACGGACCTCCGCATAGACCTTCCTGGTTGAGTCCAGGTCGGCAATCGTCTCTTCCAGCAACGGTAGACCGTCCGTGACGACCTAAAAGATGTTTGGCTGCTTCTTACGAGCAGCCAACATCTCCTTAATGAGGCCCCTCATATGAAGGAACCCCCTCTCCATGCAGACCTCCAGAGCCTCCAGTCTATCCCCCAGACTGGCTGTATCAAGGACTGGTGGAGGGGGGTTCGCCCGAGCCTTCTCGATAGCCGGTGTGAAGCGAGTCCGCTCCACCGGTGTATGAAGCACCGGCGAGCGAAGCACTGGTGAACCCCTTTGAAGGGGGATGACCATCGCACTGCCATTTTCCTCCCCCTCCCCTACTATGTCTCCTCCACCGAGCTCCAGGCCTGGTGCAGGGGGATCCGCCCGGGCGGCCTCAGCAGCCGGCCAGGAACGTGAAAGCTCCACCGGTGTTTCCAGCACCGGCAAAGGAAGCACTCTCGACCTCCTCCCGATGGAATTGACAGGCGTGCTGTCTCTTCCCTCCTCACCCCCTACTAAATCTCCCTCCGTTTGATTTTTGTTGTTAAGTTCCATGTGCAAAAGTGTTATGTAATTCGGGCACGGGTTCGCGTTCTCGGACCACAGCCGAGGCAACCGCCAGCGTAACGCCTTCCGCTACACCCGTACCTATAGGGGAACCCTCCCATCCGACCATCCTTTCCCCCATTCGACCAGACCCAGAATCACCAGCGACCTGTGTCCGAAGGTTCCGCACGCTTTTGGAGGAGCGTCCCCCTGCACGCTGACCTAAAGATCAGAGCGGGTGTTCTCCCTAGATGTTTAAGATTAAGAAACATGGAATTGAAGTCACACCAAGAGCGAAAAAACAGATTAGCATGCACTAATTAAGTTGTGGGTTCTGAGATAATTGCGCAGGAATTGATAATTGTTCAGGAATTGAACATCTTTATCTGAATGATAGCGGACTTTACTTCTATAACCAGGGTATCGTCTTCTTCAAACAAAGATGTTCAGGAATTGCGCTATTAAATCTGGAAAAATATTTTTACAGGCTCAGAGAATACCTGAACTAGAAGAACTTGATTTCCTCTAGGATTTCGAAAAATCTAGCAGAATCGTGTGTTTTTCGGATTTGAATTATTAATGTTAATTAGTAATGTCGAAGGTTCGGAATCCACATTAAATTGTACATATGTCGGTCTATTTGCAATCGTTGTCATAGAATCGGGTGAAGTTTTCCTCCTGCCTCATGCCCCACATGAGGTTACGGGAACTAGAGAGTTACTGGAATATGGTTTCTTCTACCATCTCTACAGTGCATTAAGTGTATATTTTCAGGCCAATTTATAATATTGATTACTGAATTATTACATTGATAAGTATCTAATGTTATTGGTTTTAATCCCTTTTTTTTTTGCGAGCGCTGATATAAGTTTCAGAAAGTTATTTTAACAACAAAGTCCGATAATATGGGCGAATTCCTAAAAGCATCATTGCCGCAGTGATTTAAAATTCAGCGTAGTGGTAGTACTTTGCAATGCTTCAATAGAATTCGAGTTTTAAAATTCTTCAATTATTTCTGTTTTGTGTATGAAAAATTATTTTACTTACAAATTTTAGATAAATGATGACTAATGATGAATTCCTGTTAATTTTTAATTTTTATAAAAAATATGTCATTGGTTTTATTTCAGTGGGTATATGATACAATTTATCTTAATTATAATTGGGAAATAGATTATATAACTTCTTACATATAAACAGAAAAGGTTGAGTGAAATACGTATACTTACTATATATATCAAAATTTACAGCACTTCATTTATTTGAACATATTCCTAAGTAAACATGTAAATATATTTTCATGATTTGTGGCGGAAATTTTAAAGCGATATGTATATATTGTTCTTGAATATATAAAGGTACTAAAGGTGTTATTTACGTTTTTAGATGTCCTCAGGGCGACCAATCAAATGTGTAGTAGTTGGTGACGGAACTGTAGGCAAAACATGTATGTTAATATCATATACAACAGATAGCTTTCCGGGAGAATATGTTCCCACAGTGTAAGAAATATAAATTTATTTTTCAATTATTCCATTTAACATATTATTTAGGTTCGACAACTATTCTGCACCAATGGCTGTTGATGGAATACAAGTTTCATTGGGACTTTGGGACACAGCAGGACAAGAAGATTATGACCGTTTGCGACCATTATCTTATCCTCAAACAGACGTATTTCTTATATGTTTCAGCGTTGCAAGTCCTTCTTCTTTTGAAAATGTCACATCGAAGTGGTATCCGGAGATAAAACATCATTGTCCGGATGCACCTATTATATTAGTTGGTAATAACAAACAATTATTTATATTTTTGTTATGGTAAAGAATATCTTGACGGCTTTTTAGGAACAAAAATTGATTTAAGGGATGATCGGGAAACCTTGAGTGCGTTAGCTGAACAAGGTTTATCTCCACTTAAAAGAGAGCAAGGACAGAAACTAGCGAACAAAATTAGAGCTGTTAAGTATATGGAATGCTCGGCGCTAACACAGAGAGGCTTAAAGCAAGTAAGTTGACGATGGTATGAAGATGCGTGAAACATTGTTTGGAATTTTGTTTCTGCAAAATAATATAATTATAAGCAAGTGAACTGAAAATATTAAATTTGTCAAATTAACAGAAAATAATTTTGTCCACCAAAATTACTTTTTGTAATAATTAGCTGCATTGCCGTGTTAAAAAAATAGTTTTTGCTAATTTCCCAAATCAAATTTTGAAGTTCACTTGTTTGTTTAAATATTTTGTCACCTTAAAACTTTAAACTAAATAGTCTTCATCTGCAATAACTACTAATTTTTAAAATTTTTCTCGTTATTTTCTTCACAAGTTTAAATAATTTGTAGTAAAAAAAAACAATGGTTCCGTACCTAAAAGGCAAAAGGAACCGTAATGGTGATATTGCGGTTTCTGTCTGTCGGTATTTCACTGCCATTTTTCTTAGTAACTACTTTTACCTAAATCTATTTCCTGTGAAAAAATTCAGAAATATATTATTTTTTATTTAAGGGGAGGGGGAATCATTTGAAAGGGCTTATAGCTTCTGACTTATCTAAATAATTCTTACTCACATTATATATAGTAAACTCGTTTTAAAATAAGAAAGCCGAAAGATATTTTCTTTGAAAGGACTGTTTTAAATTAATAATTCAATTGCACTTTTTTTTGTGCGGCATATACACATCTACTTGTATATATACCTGCAACATTTTTATATTTATTATGTTTTATAACTTTTCCTTTGAAAGTATTAAAATAAGAACTCAAAACAACACAAAATAAAATCAATAAAAATGCATGGCAGCTGATTGGCAAAAATAGCTACTTAGGGCTGAAAACACCTAACGTACATAGTTGTCAAATTCTTTATCCTTGAAAGAGTGTTTATTGTTAACAATTAATCTGTTTACTGACAACAATTTCAGGCATAATTGTCAAGAAAGTGTGATCATTTCTGCAAGTAATTAATTATTTTTGGATCATACGGCGGTCTCATTATGATAAGTAAGAAACACGCCGCCTTAATTAATAATAAATTTAAACTATCAATTTTGGAGTGCTGTACATAAGGGAATAAGCAGTGGCGGATCTAGAGAGTAATATTTTTACATCGAAACTTATTATTAAGACAACTGTTCACTTTACTGCAATAATAAAAAAGTACTTCTATTTAAATAGATCATATGAACAAATAATAGTAACGAGTATAGTTTCTTTTCGGATTTTGACAAATTGGCGGTTTGCAGACTGAAAATGTCTGGGGTACAGTCAGCAGGGCTTCTACTACTACTTTCCTAATAAAAGAATGGACAAGCGAGAAGTTCAAATATTGTTGACGAAAAATTTATACTTTTCATATATGGAATAAAATACTTTCACCAATTATGTATTCATTTAAGAAAAAAAATTACGCCTTCGCGGGGCGGCGGGGGAGGGGGGCAAGGGTGAAAATGAATGATTCTTTTTTTGATGTATAGAGTGGTCCTAGGGTGTGGTGGGGAGGGGAGGGATGGTCTAACTTCGTGACGCATGCACCGATTTTGATGATTCTTTTTCTGGTGCATAGGGTATTTTACCTCCTTGATACCACGGCATAAAAGCGCTAAAATGCATAAAATAATTTTTAATTTTATATCTATTACGACATTTTGAAGTCGGTGCAAATAACACAAAAAAAACAATCATTTCAGCTCACTGGATCATAAGGAAGGAGGATTGCTGCTGTAGTTGTTTAATTTGCAGCGACTTCAAATAGATATAAAATAAAAAATTATTTTACGCTTTTTAGCGCTCTGCGAAGTCGGTTTAACTTTTTTTTTTGTAAAAACTATTTTATCTACATTAATGTATTATGTGATCGTTCATTGCTCGTTGCTGTTTTAGGATAATACTTATATCTTATACCAACTTCGTCATTCACAGATTTTCATTAGAATTCATCTGATTACAGTGGTCGCCGCTTAATGTGATCACTATGGGACCGGGTCGTTTGATCACATTAAGCTGATGATTCTAATAGACGGTAGGTTGTTAACACGTAAACAAAAACATTGATCGAGTGTATCAAACAAAAAGATTTATTCATTATTAATATAATACAATGTTTACATTATTTCTTTGAGAAGAAATTCTCAATTCTTGTCTGTCCTTATTTTTACAAATAATAGATTTAATCATATTTGCATATTTATAATGTAATTCGACATTTTCGCCGTAATATTTAATGCCATTTCGTAGTATCTGTAAGGCTGTCGTCATTTCTTCTATGTTTGGAATTTTCGGAGGTTCCTCCTCATCTTTAACTTCATTGTTTTCATTGTCATCATCTTCCTTATATTGAGCACAGATAAGTTCGTCGTTCATCCCAAACGTAGTTTCTAGATCATCATCAATATTTACATAATGATCGGTTTCTTCATGTACGGTTTCAACGTCCATTTCCATATCGTCGCCTTGAAAAAGCCCAAATTTTTTGAAAGAATTTACAATAGATTCCTCTGTAACTGTGCTCCAAGATCTAGCAGCTAGATGTAAGGCATCAAGGAGCATTGTGCGCACTGTCTAAATTTTCCAGAACTATGCCACGCATTTCTTGTCGGTAATGGCTCTTGAATGCCCGGACAATACCTTGGACACACGGTTTCATTATTGAAGTGGTGTTTGCTGGCAGGTACACCAGCTCGATATTTTTCAATGGGACTATACACATGTGAGCCGCACAATTGTAATCTGTAATCCCAATCCATAAGCCATTCTGTAAAAATGCTAATTACCATTCATGCATTCTGGTTGTTCCTATAGGTAACTGACAATTTTCTTACGTTTTTGAAACATCTTGGGTTTTTGCTCTTCCCACTGACCAGCAAATCTTCTTTTCCACCATCCATATTCGCGCAACAGAGGACGGTCACACGATCCTTGGACGCCTTGAACCATTTCAAACTCGATTTTTTACTCTTGAAAATATAGGTGTGGTCAGGCATCGCACGAAAATATAGGCCGGCCTCTTTAGCGTTATTCTTCACGATGATATTTCTCAATAATCGCGGGCCATATCTAACAATAAAAATTTAAATGAACAAATTTTCACAAATCATATTAAAATGGTATCAAGCCACAAAAAATGGTAACAGTCAGCAGCTGCTCTATCAGCGGAACCAAATTTACCATGAGGTCGTCGAAAAATAATGTTCTCTCTCTTGTGCCATCGACAAAACCAACCGTTGCTGAGAAATTTTCCTTGCCCATCTTTTTCGCCAGACACTCCGCTTTTTTCATCAAAGGTACATTCACTTGGGCATCGTTTTCACGTACATTGACTGTTTTAAGGCGTTCTCGACATCTGCATCTTTCCCATTTCTTTTCCGTTTTCGGCCTCTTCTCATTAAAAAGAAGTGATTTTTCGAGATCTTGTCGCGATTTTAAAATTTTACATAAAGATGCATGGGAAATGTTCAGGCAGGCGCTTAGCTGCATCACGCTGAGACAAGGACGGAAGCACATCAAAATCTTTCAATAATTGCACTTTATCATCGAGGCTTAAATCGCGTCGTTTACTCATGATGCTTTGCGAAAACTGAGTAGGAGATACGCGAAATCGAAGAGAAATATAAAAGAAAAGGGGAAGTTGGACATTCCGGGAATCGAGTGATTACATTAAGCAGCATTTTGATCATATTAGCCGAGGGAAATTCAATATATTAAGTTAGGTGTGAATCGGGACCCGGCCGTTTGATCACAATAAGCGGTTGATTTTAATAAGCGTACTAACATTAAGCGGCGACCACTGTATTATTACAACATTACAATTTTCTTTTAACTCGGCGCAATATTAAGTAAAGGAATTAACCTACTTTGTTAACAGAAATGTAAAATGTGTATGAACTTAAAGAAATTTAGAAATACAAATGCTTTGAAGTATTATTCAATATCAATATAGAAAGAATAAGCTTTAAATTTTAAGATTTATCAAATTTTGTGTTATAACGAGAATACATACTTGTCATGTGCAAAAAGTAATAACCATTTGCTATTAAACTAAAATATAATCGTAAATTTCTAGAATATCAACATTTTTATAGATAAACGCAAAATAAAATGAATAAACAAAAGATATAAAAGGTCACTAAGAAAGTATGGGCAAATATGTCATACTCGCCATCACTTCATTTTTGTTACAGAATTTAGATACACGGTTTTGAAAGAGGGAGACACAGCTAACTATTTAAGGGGGACTTACACCTTGTCACTTTCAAAAAATCATTTTTTTTTACATTTTTCTGATCTAAAGGGTCTTATAAATCAGCCTGTAAACGGATTCGTCTCTATTTCGAGAGTATAGCTCAAAAAAAAAATAGAAAGTCACGTCAGATTCGCTCGCTCCTGGATCGCCTCCGCGTTAATCATGATTTCACGTGTAGCTACTCGTTCTGTCAATGGTTTTCACGCTTTTCCTGTATTCTATTGTCAATGTGTGTGTCTATGCATATTTTTAGGAAAGGGTTTTTCGAGTCACTCAGTTTCTAACGATACTTCACGTAAGTCCCATGATTCACGTGTTGTACTGTTCTGAAACTTTGAACGCGGTTTTCCAAAACTTTAATGTTCTAAACTGGTGTACACGATTACGAGAGAACAAATCAACGTATTGGCTTAAATTTTTTTTTATTTTTTTCAGAAAACACTTAGCAAGGTCCCGATCGTTCATTTTTAAGAAATTTTGATTTACTGCATTTTGACAGTTTTACATAAGACAAAAAACATAGTACGAAAATGACTTTTGTGAACAAATACCCGCCATTTTGTGAAAAATCGAAATTTTGAAAAAGTGAACGATCGGGACCTCACTAATGTAACAATAATTGAAAGTCTTCTTGGATTTTTGATTTCAGATAACTAGGGTCGATCTAATCAAGTACACCGTTCAACCCTTCACTTTTGAGGCGCGCGCTGTTAATGTCATCTCAAGGTCTTGTAAGTCAACATGACTATGGAAAAAAAAGTCATGTGCGATATTCTATTGTTCTACTAATAAATAAAAAAAATTCAAATGAAAATCTTTTCTAGTTTCTTTACAATAAATTGTCAAAAACAAGCTCCAAAATTGACTTACAAGGTGTAAGTCCCCCTTAAGTGTACTACCGAGTTTCTGTAAAAGCACACTCAAACAATCAAATTCAGTTACAATTCTTCGATAAAATTTTAATCTATGAAATTTGCGATGAAAGAATACAAATGGTTTTGCTCTGTAACGGGGCTGGCTTTGATTTGGTTGCATTGATAACTTTAAAGTTACTCATCTTTGGTTTAAAATATTAATTTCAAAATATAGTAATAAAACAAATGATTTATTCACTTTACTTTTATTAACCCTAATTAACAGTAGTCATGGGTATGGTTTGGTTTATCAAGCTCAGCTCATAAACGGCTAGGTTTCAAAACTTCAAGGGTACTTAGATACCTAAAGTGTTGTTATCTAAAATTTAAATAAAGTTAGAATTGAAAGTAGCGAGAAAATAAAAAAAATTTTAATATTCTAATTCCTATAGTATTTCAAAACCCTTACTAAAAATCTGCTAGGTATTTTAAATGTGGTATATATGTAATTACAGTAT
Organism: Leptarthrus brevirostris; assembly: GCA_964036015.1. NCBI lineage: Eukaryota > Metazoa > Arthropoda > Insecta > Diptera > Asilidae > Leptarthrus > Leptarthrus brevirostris. The sequence continues at coordinate 110,773,100 of OZ038371.1, forward strand.
TTAATGCATAACATTTTCGGTATTTAAAATTTTAAAACAATTTTTAACGGTTTGGGGACCCCAATAACCCACATACAGGGTGTTTCAGATCTGACGTGCCAAAATGAGTGGGGTGATAGAACTCAACTAGACAAACAAAAAATTGTATGGCAGGGGAGGGGCGGTCTCAGCAGTTTGGGAGTTACAGGGTGATTCATAAATTTCAGTTTTTCATGGTATGCACATTACTCTTTTATTTTTATCTTTTGATCTACCCAACATAGCAAAATCAAACAAACGCCAATGACCTTTCCAAAATTGTTAAGAATGTTGATCTTACTCCTACCATTACAGGTACAGTCACTTCCAAAAGTTGCGATTACCTAAAATTCAGAATTTTCCCAAATTTTCTCCGAAATTACTGTAATTATACCCTATTCCAAAAGATTGGTACACGGTAAATGGGAAGTTATGATGCTAAATTGCACAAACTCGCCAAAAACCGTGTACAGCCATCCTTTCGATCTTTCTTGGTCGAGAAACCAAGAGGCACTGATTCTGTCAGCAGCCAGATGATGTTGGACGACCGACAGTGATCAGCACTCAGTGGTGGGTGGTAGGCGGTTTTACATGCGAAGTTCTCCGATGCAATACGAATTTGAGTAACTGGAATGGTCGGAAAGAACATTTAGTGTAGCCAGATTATAGGTCTGTTCCACCGATTTTCGTGCACAAACTTTCCGTGTAAATACTTACTCATATGGTGGGAGAAAAAGTGTACACAAACCAAAAATTCGAGGGAACATCTTTCATGCAAACTCGTAAAAATCAAGAAGAAGAAAATTCATGGAACACACGGAATTTATTTAAACCGAACTTCTAATTAAAAATTGTTAATCTAATCAATTTGCAATCAATTCACTAATTCACTATAAAACAGGCACTCAAACTAACCTCACTTTCTTAACAAAAACACCGAACAGCTGTTTGTACTTCTGCAAGAAAAGATGGCCGATCATGCACCAGCTAAAAAGTTTGAGTAAGTTCGTGCAGCAGGGGAACATAAGACGTCGATTTTTTCCCCGCCATTTTTCATTGCACGAAGCGCTATGGAACGCTAAATGTGTAAGTTCGTGCACATGCGGGATCCCGCATTCTTATCAGGGAACAAACCTTATATCTTTTAGCAATAGGCCACGAGGAAAAATAAGAAAATGTTCTGAGTTGAAATCGTAGCAACAGCGTACTGTGGAAGAGGGATGCATGATGGGATAATAAAGCAGACAGGAATACTCCATAAGAGCGTGTACTGCCAATCTTTTTGGAACAGATTATAGTACACCTCTTTTCTATTTTTATTGGATTGCCCATCTTACAACCTTTCCAAAAAGGTGCAACATGGTATGGTAGACACAGGATTAGAAAAGCCGCAACCTTAGAACTCCGTGAGTACCTAATTATTTTATTGCACTTTAGGTAGGAAATTCTTTAAAGAAACAGAATATTTAAGATATAAGGTCGAAAATTTTGTGTTGGGTTTAGAGGTAATTAATTTTAATTATTGCTGCAAAAAAGTTATAAAAATGTTATTGTAATTTTGTTTTATTGCCGATATTAGCTTGTGTTAGCTCGAATTCACACTCTGTATCCTGGCATTCTGTTACTCGTACCTGATGAAAATTTTGCTATAAAAAAGGGTCAGTCAGCAAGAATACATATCATAGTTGAAAAACAAATCAATAAGTATGGGTGTTTTTAAGCAAAAATTATTAAGAAATGGTAGAATTTACATTTGAGGAATACGCGGATATTATTTACATTTATGGTATAGTAGGCGGAAAAGAGAGAGCGGCTGTACTGGAATATCAAAGGAGATTCCCTAACTGGCCAGCACCCCAAAGAGGGGTATTTACACGGACTTTCCAAAGGTTAAGAGAAACAGGAAGTGTAACTTCACACGACATGGAGACAAGACCCGAAACTTCAGGAACTTCTGCCGACGTCGAGCAGCAAACATTCAGCATCGTGAGGCAGGACCCTGAGACGAGCACGAAACGAGTTGCAAGGCGATTAGGAGTGTTGTCACCTAAGGTTTGGAGGGTTATTCATCAAGAGGGATTACGTCCGTATCTATCACCATCATCCAGCCCAAGGACCACTGGAATGAGATTCCGAGAGCAGACTGAAATTTAGCACTTGGATTCTGGAACGCGACATTGACGACAGAGAGTTTCTGGACCGAATTATGTGGACAGATGAATGTCAATTCACCAGAAATGATGTCACGAACTTTCATAACCTCCATGCCTGGTCGAACACTAACCCACACAGAGCAAAGGTGACTCCAGCAGAGATTCAGTGTCAATGTTTGGGCTAGTAATAAAATAATAATTAATAATAATAATAACAGTTTATTAGCAAATTCATACAGTATTTCTTGCTAAGCTAAGCTACACTATAAACTACGACATTGGCATCGAGGCCGTCTGCCGGGATTGGCATAGAGAAATACGTGACTTACAAAATAAAAAAAAAAGAAATAAAACAAAATAAAAAATTAAGAAATTCAACATTATATGGCTTTCAAAATCGTATCGAATAAATAACAAATGATAAGTATTATTTCAGAGTTAACTTCAAAAACAGCGAGCAAACATTTTTAACATCTAGAGAAGTAAACAGAAAACATTCGATGACTAGCAGTTATACTGGGAAACCAGATACATCCTATATTTCCAGGCCTTCCCAACAAAACGCAACAAATCTTTATAGTCATTTCTACCATTAAGCATAGATATTACTTCATCTACTGAAAATTTTTTCCCTGATAATTGAACGCGAAATTCCGAGGAAATGGGGCAGTTACCGAAAAAGTGCAACAAGTTCTCATCTTCTGATGTATTACACAGTGAGCACGTAGGGCTACCTTCCGTCCGCCAAGGGCTAGCATTAAGTTTGACTAATCCGCACCTAAATTTGAAAGTTGTGCTTATTTCCCTAACAGTAAAACTATCTCTAAAATAGCTGAGGTCCGGAGAGTAGCATAATCTGTCATAAAGCTCATGACGAACTGTTCCGCTTGCTTTGTCTACAGCCGCTCTTCTGATCCATTTATCTTCAGAGTCAAGTATGCAGAAAAGTTTATCCCTTGCACTTTGCCATGTTTCGCTTCTCATGTTTAAACATATATTATGTTTCTCAGCTAATTCATTCCACGTTTCATGCCAAAAAATATCTTCTTCTACTATCAGCCATGAAACTCTACGCGGCAGTCTATCAGCACTGTACATAAACAATACCTTAAGCAGATACAGAAAATGACATTTAAGAGAGTACATATATAGGTCCGACAGGCCAGTTTCCACAGTAAGAGCATAGTTAGGGGTAAACTGTGGTAAAAGAAACAAGTTTTTGAGAAAGAAACGCTGCAGTTTCTCCACTTCTTCATAACGAGTGAAACCCTTGAGCTCCATAACACATAACTGACCTGCTGACCGCGTTGAACATTTTAATCTTTTGCGAGTGTTTAACATTATTATTTTTGAGATAATGTGTCCACGTAGTACAAAGACCAATCTTCGCAGTTCTGAGTCGTTGCTTTAAATGCTCAGTGATGGATAGCTTAGGTGTCAATAGTATACCTAAATAACTATACCTATTAACTACTTCAATTGGGTTTCCTGCATATAGCCAGTGTTCAGTATGCTTTCTAACACCCCCGCCGCTCTGAAAAATCATAACCTTCGATTTGTTCATGTTAACTTCCAGATTCCATAGCCTGCAATAGCCTTCCAGTTCATTGATCATTCGCTGGAGCCTTAAGGGGTCATCAGACAAAAAAACAGTGTAGTCCGCATACATGAAAACTTTAATATCAATGTTCCTGATTGTTAAACCCGTTTCCAGATAGCTCTCCAGATCATTAACAAAGAAGGCAAATAGCAAAGGGCTTAAAACACAGCCCTGCCTGACTCCGCTATCAGTGTAGATAGCATCAGACAGATTCTCCCCATTCCATATTTGAGCTTTTGTATTTTCATAAAGCTTCTGTATAATCCTAACAATTTTAGAAGATACTCCACTATTATATAACTTATTATACAGTGCATTACGTGAAACGGTATCAAAGGCTGCTTTAAAATCTACGAAAAAGGCCTATATCTTCTTTTTTTTAAATGGTGACTTAGCTTGATTACATTGATGAGACTAAAGATATGATCTGCTGTTGAATACCCAGATCGAAACCCTGCCTGGCTTTCTATCAGAATTCTGTTCTGTATTTCCCAACTCGATAATCTGTTATATATTATACCAGTAAAGATTTTGGCTATGGCATCTATAAAGGAAAGACCGCGGTAATTTTCGACCTTATCAATACTGCCCTTCTTATGTATAGGGAATATAACACTTTGGGTAAAGCTAGAAGAGTATTCCTCACTATCAAAGATGTAATTGTAAAAGTTCAAAAGTCTGGTATGAAAAACTTCCGGCGCGTTTTTGTAAAATTCATAAGGTATTCTATCGATTCCTGGGGCTTTATTATCCTTTACGTTACTTAGAACAGCAATAAGTTCATGCATTGCTATTTTGTCATCTAATAAGGAACAGTAGCTGTTAGGTGCTGCATATAAGATTGGGCAGTGCTCGGTAGGACGACTTAATAATGATTGGAAATGACCCTTAAAGGATTCTATGTCAATGGAAGCACTAATTGAAAAAGTTTTACCACGCAGTTCTCTTACTATGTTCCACCATCCTCTAGCATCTTGGATGGAATCAAGTTTTACCGCTAGAGAGTCAAAGTAAGTCCCTTTTTCTTTACAAATGGTTTTGTATGCTTTGTTTGCCTTCAGATAATAGTTTCTTGCAGTTGCAGAGTTAGTTACGCGGAAGATATTTAGCCATTTAAACGAAACACGACGCGCACAGAAACATTCTGTATCGAACCACTTCTGCCTAAAAATCTTCACCGTGTTGTTAAATGGTGTTGAAGCCTGTTTAATAATACCAGTTATAAGGTCTAGTTCGTGAGCCGATCTTTCAGATGGTGTATTTTCGCAGAGTTCCGCTAATTTGCGTTGGTATTCATCTGGATTTTGTATATTCCAGTTTAATTTCGGTAGACGAGCGAGCGATTTTTGGCTTTTTGCTAGTGCGGCATCTCTCATCAATGTTAAACTTAAAGGGAAGTGATCAGAGAATACTTCATCCTCCACATGGAAATACTGAACGGTTTCAGCTAAACAATATGACATTGCAATGATATCATTAACCGATGCCCCATTCGTGTCAAGATATGTGAATTTACCTTCATAATCACCATATGTGCGACCGTTTAGGACAACGAGGCCAAAATCATCACAAAGGTCTAAAAATCTTTTCCCTTTACTATTAACAATAGCATCTTTTGACTGCCTATTGTTTTTAATTTTAGCTCCAAAGTCTACTTACTTTGGGAATGTTTGAGATTCGCCGATTCTGACGTTATAGCCACCTAGAATAATAATATTTTCTCCTCTAAAATTACTGACTGCCTTCTCAAATATATTAAATTCTGTTTCCCAATTGGAGCAATTAATATATGCAGGAATGATAAAAAACTTTTCTGGATACATTTTTAGTTCTATGTAAGGGTAACGATCAATGCTCAAAAACTCACATAATTTGTTCTTCATATAGATCTTTTTAACTGCCATTAGCCATCCGCCACTCGCCCTTCCGTGAGGATGAGTCCTTGTTGCACTTACCCAGCACAGGTCATATCCACCGAAATATTTTATAAGGTCATCATAATACTGTTCTGTTACAAATGTCTCGTATAGACAGAAAATGTCAAATCCCTTTACGTAACCAAAAAAGCCTGGAAATAATAACTTATTTTTTAAGCCAGCAATATTATAAGAAAGAATTTTAAATTTTTGTTTCCTACTGATTTCTTCAACACAAGACAAGCCAACATTAACATTCATAGAATTCAGAGAGGAATTATGATTACAATAACCAACTTCAAAAGCAATTTCACAACTATTTTCAAAATTATGTCCACGGCAGACGGATATTTCCTATTGATTTTTTTGCCCTAAACTACTATATGACCTAGATTCATATTTATCCAGAATAAGTTTAGCTTCTTCCACATTGGTAAATAAATTGGGTATTACGTTTCTAGCTGCTTCATGCCCATACATCAGTTTGTTGTCCGTCCAAGTGAGAAAGCGACCCGTTATCACCAATTTATCATCTCGCACGTTAATTTTCACATTTTTGTCCGCATATGATGTCTGGAACTTCACAAGCAAGGGGGTATTTCTCGAATTACTGTGGTTCATTTTTATTACGCTGTCAATTATGTTAGCTTCTTTTATGCCTATGATTTCTGAGCACACTTTACCTATGGCTTCCCTGGGATTGTCATCCTGCATAAGATCTATTCCCTTAAATACGAGATTTGCCCGTCTATGCTGCGACTCAAGGCGCTCAAGTCTAACAGAAAGCTCAGTATGACGTTCCGATAGATCTACTATTGTCTTTCGCAGTTCCTCATTTTCAACCTTTATGGCAATCAGTTCACTTTTCATCAAATCGAAGTCTTGTTTAGTTGCCAAATTAGATAATTCCCCTTGTAGCAACTGTTATAGCGCACCCAGCAGTTCACTCATTGTGCGGTCCCCAACTTTTTCAGAGCCCATTGTGCAAATTCTTTTCGTGCGATTCAAGAGTCTGTCAGCAACAATTTCGGGTGACAATTGATCTGCTCTACGTTTAGTGTACTGCTCTTCTGAAATTTTATTGTTCATAGTAGTTTCTTAGTAGAGATTTTGCTTCAGCAGAAGTATATACTTCCAGTGTGTAACTTTATTTTAACCTTCGAAAAAGATAATAAGCCCAGAACTATCAGGTTGATACGTTTCCCGCCAAATCTGCAGCTGTCAAATCGTGTCTCCGGAGATGAAGTGGAATATTTACCAGTTTCCGTGCAATCTTCACCCAGATTTTAATAGATTAATAACTTGAGGTATCACTTGAACTTAGCAAATACTTTATATTACTAATAACTATACGATTTTGCAAAAAATATCACTATTTTCCAAGCCAATGCAGAGGCGCGTGTGTTTTGACTACAACAGTGCTACCAACTCCGTTTGGGCTAGTATCATCGGCAACCATTTGGTAGGACCATTAATTTTGCCGCAAGTGTTTAATAGTGAAATTTATGCGGACTTTTTGGGCAATACACTGCCAGATCTAATAGAGGAGAACCCTATGGATAAACTTAGGGGAATGTTTCACCAACACGATGGAGTACCAGCGCATATGGCTAACATTGTGAAGGTAATACTAAGTGAAATTTTTCCTAACTGCTGGATTGGACGAGGTCCTTGGCCTGCTATATCCCCCGACCTTACCCCATTGGACTTTTTTATATGGGGAACAATGAAAGATGAAGTTTATTCAAGCCCAGTTAACAATAGGGAGGATTTAGTTAGCCGAATTGGGAATGCAGCGACGAAAATACGGGAGAGGCTGGCTGCAATACGCCTTAAACAGAGACTTAGAAGGAGATTGTTGGCATGCATCCAAAGTGGCGGTGGACATTTTGAACGGCTTTTTTACTTATCAAGATTAACTTTAATTATTTTTAAATTCAATAAAAAGCATTTTGGAATGAATTTGAGTTTAATTTCCTTAATTTGTTAATTTTTATAATATTCTCCGATAGGATTTCTACGTATAAATTTCTACATATTGTCTCTACGTGGACATGTTGCACCTTTTTGGAAAGGTAATAAGATGGGCAATGAATAAAAATAATAAACAGGTGTACTAATTACATGAATTTCGGAGAAAATTTTGGAAATTGCTGAATTTTAGGTAATCGCAAACCATTTTTTTCACTTTTGGAAGTGACTGTACCTGTAATGGTTGGAGTAAGATCAACATTGTTGACAATTTTGGAAAGGTCATTGGGAAAGTAGTAGTAGTTTAGCGTTTGTTTGACGTCGCTATGTTGGGTAAATCAAAAGATAAAAACAAAAGAGTAATGTGCATACCATGAAAAACTGAAATTTATGAATCACCTTGTAATTCCCAAACGGTTGAGATTGCCCCCCTCCCTCCCCAGCCATACCATATTTTCGTTGTCTAATTGAGATCTATCACCCTACTCATTTTGGTACGTCAGATCTGAAACACCCTGTATAGGTGAAAATAACTTTGTCAATTGGATGTTAATTTAATATGACTTATAATACCTAAGATTAACAACCAACCGGTTTATGCAAAATAATAAAGAAGTGCTACGTTAAATGTTAAATAAAATGCATGTTAAATCTGAAAAATTATTATTGTGTATATTTTTAGGTTTTTGATGAAGCAGTAAGGGCAGTTTTACGACCGGAGCCACAAAAACGACGGCAAAGGAAGTGTGTGGTAATGTAAATATGTTTTAAAACAAATCAATTTATTTAACTAATTTCAAGAGACAAGTCTACACGCATTTAATTTTAGGCCTATAATACTCAGAAAAGTTTAGACTTTATAAATTTTTTATAAATATTTTTCAAATCGAACAATAGCAATTAATTTAAATAACAAATCACGAAAATAACAAATAATATATGGACCTCAGATTTAAATTTTTATATACCTATAAAAGTATGTGATGTCGCATGTTATTTATATTTGTTACTTTTATCAATTTCTTTCCAATTTACTTTAATCTGACTTTTTTATATTTTTAGAATATTATTCACTGCCGAATTTGGCTGCCAGGCGTAGTACTTTCTAACTAAATATAAAATGTTCGTTGTTTCTGCCAAAAAATAGTTTTGATATTAACTAAATAGCTTCCCTAAATATTTAAATAAAAAGTTGATAATCAAAAGTTAGACAAACATAGTTAAACAATAAGAGACTGTGACTGATTATATTAACAATCTACAAATTCTTACATCACATCTTAACAACAACAAAAAATTGTAGCTTCCAGAAACGGTTGAAAAACGACTGTAGAAGAGATTACGCCTAAAAAATATAGTTTATTCGGCTAGTATCTGACAGGCTGAGAGTAAAAATTACGTATCTACAAGGTCCGAGCAAAAGTGGTTTAGAAAATGTTCCGCGCAAAAATGAACCGCGTGAGATTTCGGACAAAAATTAATCAGAGAAAAACTGCGAGCAAAAACGACTTAACTACTAAAATGCATTAACTTCGCATTAATTTTTTTAGTTAAGTCGTTTTTGCCCGAAGTTTTTATCTGATTCGCTTTTACCCGCAATCTCACGTAGTTCGTTTTTGCGTGGAACAATTTCTAAGCCACTTTTGCTCGGACCTTGCAGATACGTCATTTTTACTTGCAGCATGTCATCTATATCTATACGTATATATTTTTAAATTGGTATCCTTGCTAGAAAAACCTGTGTTATACATGTGGAATACAACTATTCAAGAAGCACTTTACGTACTTTTTTTTACTTTTTTCTAATCTTTGGATAGTTTAATACAAATTTTTGATTTTCAATACTTCTTTCAATGATAATTCGGCGCATTTACGCAAAAAGAAGCAATCCATTTTAAGCTAATTACGAGGAATTGAGCAGATACTTACACGCCGCATCAAAAAATAGTTTGCACTAGTCATTTGATAAAATTTGTGCCTAAATTTAAAAATTGGTGATCTATTTGGTAACCCTGCAAGCTTTTTTACTTTGAATCAAGTACCCCCCTTTCAAATGCAAGTGTCATTATTTTAACCATATTAGTTGAGTTTGACCAGGAACAAAGGAAATATTGTCAGAATGGGAAAACAATAAAGTAACATGTTTCATACTTTTCAAAGTGCGAACACATAATCGAAAATAACATAATTTTAAACTATAATAGCATTGGATGCACAGTAATCTCCCTCTTTTATTGTGCTCAAACTTGACAATAGTTAATAGAGGGGGGGGGGGGGTGGTAATAGTCATCATATTACATATTTTCGAAGTTGTCAATTGCCTTAATTTTCTAATTTTTTTGCATTGATTTTCGTATAGCTCATATGCAAATGAATTGAACTTTTCAATAAAAAAAAATCAGTTAAGTGACCAGCCGTTTTTTATATGGTTGAAGTATTATAGTGGGGTTTTTTATGCCCCGCTAATGAATCAATTAAAAATTGGTCATGAAATCGGCACAGATTTTATAATTGTGGAAAAAAATTAAGGTTTAAAATTTATGTTAAAATTTAAGCATTTCATTTCGTGCGTGATATGAAAATATTATTTTATTAACTTTAAAAAGTGGTTACAGTGTTTTATCGTATGAGGAAGTAACTTAAGGTGAGGACGTAAAGTATAAATACCATGTGTGTGAGCATGGCAAATTTTCGATTTTCTGCGGGGAATGAGGAGGCAAGTGAATCCAAACTGGTCCACTGACTGTCACTTTTGTTTACGTTTCTCCGGTTCGAAGTGTAATTGAGAAATAAAAAGTAAGGAATATTTCACATTGTTTTGATAAACATATATAATTATTGTGCTGTGAAGTGCTAAAAGAGTGTCTAAACAAGTTAAGACAATTTATTAATATCATTAACAGAGAAAAGTGAGTTTCTTTTCAGAAAAACTGAAAATGAAGTGTTCAGTGAATTCCGGTGATAATAGCAAACACCACAAGCTTTCCGGAACATCTTTCCATATGTAAACTAAACAAAGTAAGCAATAGCTGTTTTTTTGTGTATGCCTTAAAGTAGCATACACAAAAAAACAGCTATTGCAAAACACTTAAGCCGAGTTTTTAAAGAAAATTCCCACTTATTCCATCGAACGAAAGTTTTTTGACATTTGTTTTAATGGTTGTCATTTAGTTGGGTCTTTAGTTCGATCGTCGTAGGTAAAAATGCAAATCGGAAGGAACTCGTTCTATTAAAGTTTTATAATTTACGTATTCGATACAGAATATTTAGCCGAGGAGAACTTTGCCAAAATTGAAATAATATATATTATATTATAAAAATATATTTTATTATATAGAAATTATTACGTTGATCACAATTTATTATTTAGTTCAATATTTTAAAATACGCTGCAAAACTCCCGTGCATAAAATACAATTTTAATCGCCTGCTTTGTGCTTATGAGATTGTATGCATATAAATCTCACACCAGCTTAAAATTGCCACGCTTTTCTGAGGTAAAGGCCTCTCCTTTAGTTACTTCCTCATAGGTTTTATCAAGAATTTTTTATATAAAGGGTGCACCGCGTTTTCGCCCATATAATCAAAGAGTTAAAGAATATAAATTGTTTTTGATGGAATTATTTATAAGGGATAATTCAGGTGCTCTTGAGTACAACCCAATATGTGATAAAGTTTTCGAGAACGTTATTATTTCTAAAGTGTGTTTTTAGGAAGTTATTCAGTTCAGTGTTCAGGGAAAACCCTAAACACGATAGAGTAACCATAATTATTCAGTCACTGTGCAAGTTTAAAACTTCCCCTGGGGCACTAAGTATAAATGTCCGAGAACGGGAAGTGATTGAAGCAGTTAAATAATTTTTTTTAAATGTTGAACAGAACGTGATTTATCATATTGTATCTATGTACCATATATTTGCGTATAATATGGAACAATTTACACATTAATCACATTAATGGATCTTCTTAGAGCTTAGTTATGTATCTTAAACTGCAAAATATTTTCACACAATTTTAGTAAAAATTAGTAGGATCACTTGGGTCCTGTTTAGCCAAATCGGAATCTCACATTTTTAATTTATCCATGCAGTGCCAAAGAAAGTAATTTATTTGGCAGATTTTGATTTTGTCCAAAAAATTAAGGTAAAGAAGTTTTGAATCAATCAGACATTTTATAGCAATACCATCAGACTTATCATTAAAAACGTCGATGGGAATTGTAACGACCTAGACGTATCGTAACCTCCTATTCCATTTAATTACAATTATATTTTAATTTAATTTTAATTAAGATCCAAGCCCTTTTTTAAGAAAAGTTTATTTCGATATCAGTTAATTGAATGTTATTTCTCCCGGGCCTTACATCTCTGTGGCCACCGGTCAAATAGTGATAACTAAAAATTTGCATTTTTCATTACACTCTTTTAAAACATAAAATTACAAATACAACGTTAAAACACTAAAGATATTAGTGACCAGTGGCCAAAGATCTATGTTTTGGAAAATTAAAGTTAAGACTAAATCATAACATTATTGCTAAAGCATTAATTTCTTTATTACAAATTGCTAAATTGAATTGCTTTGAATTGGTTGATTATATTCTCCCTTCTTTTATAAATTTAATTACTTACAAGTCTAACTTACCTTAAAATATTTTCACGACGCGTTTACAAGTGTTCCTGTACTTAAACAGCGAATATTCTCAAAGCGCCATTTTTGTGCAATTTTGACTGTACTTTTGGATCACTACCTTCCTCGTAGAGTTTCATTGATTTACAGTCGAATGGAATTTTGAAATGCTTGGAAAAGTCTTCTACTATGGCTATGTTATTTTTGGTTCATACTATCGTTGATTGTTTTTTTTACATTTTCCAACGTCTGTATCAGATTGCACACATACGACAGCATCCTTTGAGCGGAAGAAATGCCATTTCGAGAAACGTTAGTTCGGAGTTCAATAAAAGGTTATTCGTGTTACCCTCGAGAAGGCACCGCAAAATTAGGTCTCAAGATGACTCGACAGCTGAAATTTGTCTGCTGTCTCGTGATTCGGATTAGCCCATAAGAATAGTTTGCTGTTGCTCTTGCTGTCGGCTGTTATGCATTCTGATATGGCCATTAGTTATCATTTTTTGGACTTCAATTACGGAGGTCTCAATCGTCATCGACCTATGGTTGTTTTCTGCTGACACAGATTACGATAAAAGGTGGTTACTAATCCACCTTACATTGTAGGTCCACTTGCAATAGTTGTCTCGAATCGGGTGAAGTTCTTTACCCGCCCCATGCCTACAAGTGGTTACGAGAACTAGACACAGAGTATGTTGCTTGTACCCGTTAAGTATAGGAAAATAATAGGTCATAACGATTGTTAAATTTATGTTACAAAACTATCCAGATTTTGTCCGCTTCTGTTCGCAAATCAAAATATTTTAATAGACACCTGTTTATATTCTATAAATATTAAACAGAAAATAGTGTCAAACCGATTGTATTACTTTATTTGCTTTTGAAAATGCAATGCAAAACAGCAATGTAAATTAATTTTGTGATAATTATTTAAGAGGTTTGACAATTTTTAATCAGTTTCTGAAAGTTAAAAGTAATTTTTTATATATCAAGCAATGTTTTAATTTATAAGGAGAAATTATTTTAAGTACACATCAAACAACAATTTACATTTTGTCATTGAAATATTTCATAAAACATCACAATATTTACTTTTGTTTTTATATTTCAATATTACTTTTTACTTGTTTTTCGAACATTTTATCACTTTTAAGGTAAATTGGAAAATATAATTTATTTTGATAGAACAATCAACTCTTGTCGGAAAGACTGAGTTGGGCAGCAACAATTTTATTATTTATAAAATTAAAAATTTAAATCTCAAAGCAAGTAGTTATATTTAAAAAATGAAATACTCAAAACAAACAGAATAAGTTATTTTGAAGCTATAATTAATACATTATAAAATTTGAATTACTAATTATAATTTTTAAATTGTAAACTTAGGTTATAAATATTTAAAGCTACATTTAAGTTAACAACCCCACTCTGAAAAGAGCCAATCTAATTAAATAAATAACGCATTTTTATACAAACGATTAGAATTAGCAAATTTTTAAAGAAACTCTTCATTTAATACCAAAGTTTTCAAAAGCTAATAAAGATGTGCTAAATTGTCGTATTTAGTTTTCTTCTAGTCAGCATTATAAGGAGTACTGATACCATGTTGTGTTTACTATAGTGGATTTGAGCGGGTCTAATATTTTGTGCCATTTTAAGCTTGAACTTTCGTTGGATAATTAATTTCATAGTTTTGGATGATTTTTAATGAAAGCAATTTTTGTATCTTAACGCTAAGTCAATATTAAGATATCTTTAATATCTTTCAACTTAGAGAACACGCAATTGTATGAAATGCTTCTCTTCTTAATTTTCATTTATAACATATGAAAGATGAAAACTAGAATATATCTCTTAAATACATCTTTGGAAGAGTATATTCTTAGTAACTAAAATTATTGTGTAAAATGCCAAATTTTAATTATGCGGAAAAGTTTAATGCAAATTGAAATTGTTTTAGTAGTTTTGCGTATTACATAAAATAGTGGCTGTAAGTGGCTATAAAACTGATCTTTGAATACAGCAGCCAAAAAGAATGTGCTTAAGTTTATGGTAGAAACAAAGAATTTTTTCTTTCTGTTTTTCACTTTCGTCATCTATGGAGAAATAAAATCATTAATATGTATTTATTATCTTGGCAAATATTTTTACAAAATAAGTTGTATATATGCGTTGTATGTAATAGAATTTGGATATTATAAGTTAAAAAATAATTTTTAGAGGTAGAATCTTTGCCATAAAGATCATGGCAGTTTTCCACTGATTAATTTCCTCTGATAGGTTCACAAACATTAATATAACATTTCTTTTGACTTTTGTCATTTAAGTTGTGAATAAAGTGTACTTTTTACAATTTAAAACATATCTTAAATTTATCACTAATCTCACTTTACATATACTTAATAATTTTCTTGCTCATTACTTTTATTAATTAAAATGGATCCGCTCTTCTACAATTTCAATAGCACAAACTATTATATAACTAAAGTTTTTTATTTATGCTTTGAGTAAGAGAATGCTTAAATTTTATTATAAAATCTGTTGTCAATTTGGAATGGGTGTTGCTAAAGGCGTAAATAAAAGGCTTCAATTAGATCCACCAAAATACTAATATATTTTTGTAAGAATTCATAAAATATATAATGGACTAAAAATAATTAACAGAAGACAAAAAATAAAATTATATTGTTGATTTTGTATGGACTTTTAAACTTATATGCGTGTGAAAATAAACGACATCCAAAAACATCCAAAGTCGTTTTAATTTATTACCACATTGCTTTGCAGAAATCTATTTAAATAAAAAACATACGAACTATTTCCAGCATTTATCAGCAGTTGCAGAAAGTAAAGATTGGCCTGGTCCGTTAGGTTCTTTTTGAAATTGGGATTAAAACTAGACCTTTAATATTATCTTCTCAATTATTATTGCTGCGGTTGGCTTAGCATTAGCCCATTCTGTCAACCCAATTTTCAACTATGATACATTTTTAAAAAAAATTGATTTTCTTTTGCAAATCCTTGAAGGCACGTCGGTTTTCAGCGCCGTTTTGTCAATGAATTTCAAGAATTTTTATCTCAGCTACTAATAAGATAAGAACATACGGTTTATTGTGCATACAAATTCACACATTGATCTTTAAAGAAAATTTTTTATCCAGCAAAATTCCCCTCACCCATTAGGTTTCGTTCATTCTGCTGTTCCCGATCGAACCATGCACATTGTTCCAAGGATTGGAAACGTCCGGTTCATCTGAAAGCACAAATTCATACGGGGTTTTAAAGTGTATGAGAATGGGTATCATTTGATATGGACATTCTTTTAATTTCGAATTTGTGACAAAATGGCGAACACTCAAAGTTGACATAGTGTCTGTTTTCAAAAAATGTCACTTTCAAGCGTGACAAAAAAAAAATGGAAAAAAATTAAGATATTCAAAAAAATACATGTCAAACGACGCCGAATTTGATAAGCTTTAAAATAAAAGAGAGAATCGAATTATTCTGTATTAAATCTATATTGTATCGAATGTTTTGTATTGAATATTTTGGTTAATTTTATGCCATTTGTTTTAATCGTTCGTTCAAGGGTAAGCGATATATAAAGAAGATATATATATATGTATATAAATATTCATCAAAATCGCTGGCGTGACAAATTGTTCCAAGTTCATTTGGTATAATTGCACAGAGAATAAGTTATCACCTCTCTATAGCATACTCCGTTCTCTTCTGAATATGCACGTTGCAAAACTTTAAACGCGTTTTTCTCGAAAACACGTATTCAAAAATGGCTCACACTGCATTGGATCGATCGACTTGAAAATTTGCCCAGATACGCGGAAAACATGTAGTCAAAGAATGACGTGCATTTTTTTCGATAACTTCAATTTTTGCATTTTTATTAATGTTTTTATAAGAAAAAAAACGGAAAAAATAATGTTTTTTTCAAATCGCCACCATTTTCTTAATTTCAACGTCATTCTGTGGCCAAGTGGAAAATTAAAAAAAATTTGGTCCTCGGCGGAGGAGGGGGGGGGGGGTGAAGAAGGGGAGGGTAGTCTAACTTCGTAACTCATAGACCGATTTGAATGATTCTTTATTGTTGAATAGAGCATGCAATGGGGGATTGGTAATAATGAAAAAATATGTTGTTAGATTCTTCCATTGGTACCACGACACAATTTTAAACGGTGGGGTTATAGTACGGGAGGGGTTTGCGTGCCATCTTGTTAACGCGTACACCGATTTGGATGATTCTTTTTATGTTCAATAGAGTATAATCCCCCATTGCTAATTTGTGAAAAAAAAACACTAGGGTGTGGGGGGGGGGGGGTATTTTAACTTCGAAACGTGTGGACCGATTTGGATGATTCTTTTGATTTGTTTGATTCTGCTGCCCCACTGTTACGACGACAAAAATTCATGGGGTGGGGTAGTGTGCGGAGGGGGCGTTACCCAATTTTTTAATTCACACACCTATTTGGATGATTCTTTTTTGTTGTATACTGTATGATTCCCCATTGCTACTAGGTATATGGAAAAATGTTGACTTAGGGTTGGGGTGGGGAGATGGGTAACTGTGGACTGATTTAGATGATTCTGAATGCAAAGAGTATCTATTTGTATTCTGACAAAAATTGTGGCTTGTGGTGAGAGTTGGAGGATGGGCGGCGCCTAGCTTCATAAAGCATAGACCGATTTTGATGATTTTGATTATGTTGTATAGAGTACGTTTCCTGATTGATAAGTGATAACAATTTTGTACCTAGAGTGACTGAGATAATTCTCTCATGCTGTATAGACTACGGTGGCGCACTAGGCCCATGTTAAGAATTTTCTAAGGTAAGGGTATGAAAGGGTGACCGTGACTACACAAAAACCGCTGAACAGCATAAAATAATTAACCACACTTGAAGATAATATATAAGACAACCTGAAAGTTTCAGCTCACGGAATCATAAGGAAGGACGATTAAATACTTTTGTTGTAGTTGTTTGGTGTGTTTAATTTGCACCGACTTCAAAATGTCGTTATATACACTAATCAAAACAATTAAGGGAACAAAAAAAATATCGAAATTTTTTAGTGATTTTTGGCGGGCTGTATCTAATCGAGAAATAATCGTATCGAGGATCTGAAAAAAACGTGTTAAAGCTCCAAAACTCTAATTTTTGAAACTTTCAGCCAAACAATTTTAAAGGCCACGGTGCTCACGCAATTCAAAGGAATAGCGGAAGAAAAAAAGGAATAGCGGAAGAAAAAAATTTCAAAATTTTTAGTAATTTTTTTTTGGTGCACGGACTCGGAAATTTTTTTTTTTATTTGTTCACCCTATGAACCAGATAGCCTGTTAATTCAGCTTTAATTATCTTTTTTGAAATCCTTGATACGTCGATTTGTCGCGGAGATATCCGATATTAAACGAAAAAGGACACTTTTGTATTCAACCATGGATATCTCAGCAACCAATGATCGTACAGAAAATTTAAGGGCAGTTTCGGAAACTGGAATATATTTCCTAAAAGAATTCGTCAAGACATAAAAAATAATAATTTTTTTTTATCCGTAATTTCAATTTTGAAAAAGTCAAAAAAAGTGACTTTTTTCCTTGTTTTTGTAAATTGACCGCATCTGTGCAAATACTGATGGAAAGGCTAAGGTTTGTAGGAATTTTTACACCTCAATGTACGCACAATAGCCTCACAGATCGATCTATTCGACGGTTCCTTCGGCCCGATCGGTCAAAGTTTTGGAAAAAATTAAAGGAACAAGAATTGTGATCTCAAACATCGTGTCATCTTAATAAAAATGGAAAAATCTTTTTGACCAACTGGAAGTAGCTCATGATGGGTGAATTCCTTCCAGTCCCACCACACACAGCATGACGCTTTCGATTGTCAAACGTGATCCTTTTTTTATCATCGATTATGACACGATTCAGAAATGGCTCGATTTCATTTCGTTTCAGCAGCGCATCGCAGATGTTAATTCGGTCTATCATGTTTTTCGCGCATAACTCATGAGAAACCCATACATCGAGCTTCTTTTTGTAGCCAGCTTTGTGTAAATGGTTCTAAATAGTTTTGTTGTCAGTGCCTAGCTCCATACCAATATCGACACTGCTGATATACTTATCTTGCTGGACTTTTTCAAGAATTTCATCAGCTTTTTCGGTGATTGGACGACCAGATAACTTCGTAACGCGTGGACCGATTTGGATAATTCTTTTTCTGTTGGGTAGAGTATGTCCCCTCTGGTTGATACTACGAGAAAAAAATGTTGGTGGGGTGGGGATGCAACCTTACTTTGTAACGCGTGGAGCGATTTGGATGGTTCTTTTTCTGTTGTATAGAGTGTGATCTCCAAGTGCTAATAGGAGAATAATTTGGTCTTATAGAGGGGAGTGGCGGTGGTGGGAGGAGTAGTCTACCTTTGTAACGCGTGGACCGATTTGGATGGTTATTTTTTTGTTTTACAGAGTATGATCCCCCATTGCTAATAGAAGCAAAAAATGTGGCCTAGGGTGGGGGGTAGGGGTAGTCTAACTTCGTAACGCGTGGACCGATTGGATAATTCTTTTACTGTTGGGTAGAGTATGTCCCCTCTGGTTGATACCACGAGAAAAAAAATGGTGGTGGTGGGAGGGGGGGTGGTAGCTAACTTGGTAACGCGTGGACCGATTTAGATGATTCTTTTGCTCTTGTATAGAGTGTGATCCCCTATTGCTTCTAGGAGAATAATTTGGTCCTATGGTGGTGGTGGGGCAGGGGTAGTCTAACTTCGTAACGCGTGGGCCGATTCCGATGATTCTTTTTCCGTTCGATAGAGTATGTTCCTTGATTGATACCACGAGAAAAAAAACTTTTGTTGGATGGAGGTTGGGTAGGGGGTTAAACCTAACTTTTTAACGCGTGGACTAAGTTGTATGATTCTTCGTTGTATGGAGTATAAGACACTAAAAAGTGAAAAATTAAATAGTTTTTAAAGAAAAGTTGAACCAAATTGCACAAAAAGCGCTAAAGAGCATAAAATAATTTTTAATTTTATATCTATTACGACATTTTGAAGTCGGTGCAAATTAAACAAATAAAACAACTACAGAACCACAATTGAAAATAGTACATAATACTACCTGAACGTTTCAGCTAATAAGAAATGACGATTAAATACTTTTGTTGTAGTTGTTTGGTTTGTTTGGTTTGCACCGACTTCAAAATGTCGAAATAGATATAAAATTATTTGATGCTTTTTAGCGCTTTTTGTGAAGTCGGTTCAACTTTTTTTTGAAAACTATTTTATTCTTTAAAACTGGGCATACATACATCGCACTTCAATTAAGGTCTAAATACAATGCATATAACACAAATTAGTTTTCCAATAGTGTTTCCAGCAAAGTTGTTACTTAAATACAATGCACCAACTTCTAAAATGTTATAAGCCGGTGCAACAAATTGATAAAAGCTTATTTCTTTAAATTTGTTCGGCTTCATCTATCCCGCACAATTTCTATTACTTTTTCTTCCAAGTTTATTTTCCCGCCAAATAACTCGAATGTCAAACATCGAATGTTGCTCTAACAAATTTTCATTTTTGCGAACTTTTGTTGTCCCACAAAGTTATGTTGGAATCATTGTATTTACCTGTATGGTAATGCCATTTATTTGAAAATATTTTGGACAACTTTGTTGTGTTGGATGCATTGTATTAAGGCCTTTAAGTTGATCCTGAAAACGCTTCTGTGTTCCAAGTCCACAGTCTGCCTTTTTAAAAAGTTGGCTAAAAGGCCTTTATAACTTTTATTGTTGTTGTCGGTTCACATTGTATAGCACGGTAAAAATACCAGTAATTAGAGCCAGAGTTCTAAGGACATTAAGCAGTAACGTGTTTTCCATCAATCTTGCGATTGGGAAAATTCCACCCCTCTCGAAAAGAGAACTGTATCCACAAGGTGCAAACATGTACGATGTACATATACAGGCTCTAAATGCTTCTAAATTATTTCACAAATTCTAGGTACAATTTCGCTAATGGTAGGTACCGGAATATTATGATTCTTTCAAGGAAAAATGTTTTTAAAGTTAAGTATTCATTAAATATGTTAAAGTAATAGCGAGTCGGTTTTTTGGGACTTTTTCTGTAATTGGTATCATTTTTATTGTCGTCGGAGGGGTAGGTGATAACGTTTTGCTCTACCAATGCGGAGGTCCCAGCTTCGAATCTCACCGACGGCGATCCATGGCTGTTTTCTGCATACGACATAATTACGATAAAAATTCCATGGGGGTTGCAGACAACATGTCAGTGGTTCCTAATCCATTTTAAATTATAGGTCCACCTGCAATGGTTGTCTCGAATGGGGTGAAGTTGTTGTCTCACTCCATGCCCTACAAGGGGTTACGGGAACTAGAGAGAGAGTATTCTTTTTATGTATACCATCCTTGATTATGTCATGTATTACGTCATAATGTACTTTTAGCATTCTAAAATAATTGTAGAAACGCTCGTCATCAGTTCGCAGTTCTTTAATAGTGTAAAATTAACGTACCTGAATTAAATTAAGTTTTAAAACTACTCAGTACATTTTAGTGAAATCACCACCTCACATCACACCTGTGATAAAACATCACATCACAGGTACATTTTATTGGTTCTTCGAGACAGATCAGCGCGTAAAAGGTGTAAATATACTTTAAAGAGCGAGTATATGGATTTTTATTATTCACCTGAAAAATTTATAACGAATAATATTGTTCTCACTGATACGCGGTAAGCAATAAAGTTTGAAAACAATTTTATTCATTTATTAATAAATATTCAATATATAAATATCCCAATAATATAAATATTTCGAAATATTAATAAATAAAGTGATTAAATAAACATTATATAAAATTATCACCTGGATATATTTAATTTCTTTAATATCTAAGGACTGTAAAAATGAAGAAAAATTAATATCGTTGATATCGGACGGTAGTGAATTAAATATTAAAGAGCGAATTAAAACCCAAGAAGTGTTAAAAAACCAAATAGAGACATATCAAAAGAGCTATAAAAAACGTTCAAAAGATACGCGTACTAAATCTAAGACAGTTGGCTTTGAAATTGTAAAAATCATTCGATTTCAGTTATAGAAGTTAGTGTAGAAAATAAAAAGGATTCTTATTTCACTCAAAATAAATTCAGTGCAATGGAAGAGCTTTATTCGAATTTTCTGGGTGACCTTCAAGATGCTTTAGAAAAGTTTCTGAACCCCTTTTCAAATCCTCCTTCTAACCCCTCACAAGGTTCGTTTGAATCAAATGATCAATCCAATACCACAATTAACACTTCTGAAGAAACAGATATTAAATTACCACGCGTAGATATACCTACATTTTCGGGAATATATATACGTGGTTCTCATTTCGAGAATATTTGTTCTCCTTGTTCACAATAATAAAAATATTCTTCAAGTGCAGAAAATGTATTTTTTAAAAACAAAGGTTGATGGAGAAACGGTAAGACATATTCAACACTTAGATCTCACAGAAAATAATTATGATATAGGAATGCAGGGTACTGACCCCCCCCCCCCCCCCAGTGACTCAGCTAGAGTGTCTGCATGTATTGCCTAATTTATTTATAAATATTGATAGTTGGGATTCTATGATCATTTTCTTGCTACTTCAAAAACTACCAGCTAAACGGGACAGTTTAATAAATGAAAAAAACCGATATGCCCAAACTGACATCGTTTTTGTAATCACGATTTCTTACCCTGGAAATGTTAAAAAATCATAGTGAGTCAACATGATATTCAGATCTTAGAGCCAAAAGGGAATCAAAGTCATTCCATGTTAAGCATTTCTCATCTTGGTTCGCCTGTAAAATATCTCATGCGCTTCGACGGTGTCCTACATTTCTTAAAATGAATATGACAGCTAGACAAGAATTCGAAAACGAAAACGCAGTTACGCCAATACCACAGGACTTAGCTCCTCCTCAGCAGGTGCTTCGCATAGTCAAGTTTTCAAGCTACAATCAAGGTATAATAAAGAATTTTCTGCCAATCTTAATCTTAAATCATTGACATGTTTCCTGCCGTCACAACCATTTAAAATCACAGAAGATTGGCAACATATAAAAGATGTTTTTATAGCCGCTCCTACTTACAACATACCCGATAAAATTGATATTTTACTCGGCGTAGACTATTCCTCGATTTTACTAAATGGTATACGAAAGGGTCATACTTATTCTTTTAGGACACAAAATTCCCAACTTGGATGGATGTTTTTGGGGAGGTTAAACATTTTCCGGCTCTTGCACATTCGTCATCACGTACTTATTGTAATATCTGAATGTTAAGAAGCCTTGCACAGCATGAAATTAGAAGGCATAGATAGTTAAGTGTGGAAGTCCAAGAAAGAACTTCGTTATACAGCTTTGAGTTTGCCTTCAAACTAATATATGGCGCAGTCAGTAACCACAAAATTCGCAAAGAAAAATTGTGAGATATTAAGTGCTACACAGAAAGATCAAAATCACAAGGTGTGCGTCCACGTGTACAAAAGTCAGCAATTAAAAGCCATTATATGTATATAATATCTACGGCAATTGAGAAACGAAGTGGAAAATTATATTAAGATTATAGAAATCTCATTACATTAAATAATTTAAATTAAAAAAGTTCGCGTGGACTACGGTATCAGACTCATGTCATGCGTGGCGGGACAGGCACATTCTCACATAGAACCGCTAATGGGTAAAGTACAGAAAAAACGCTAAATTAGAAAAATTATACAATAAACAGAGAGACTCACCACCTAAAGATGTAAAATATTAATTAAAAACAATTCCCATGGACTATGGCGCAAAGTAACTCTTAAACTCTTAATTTTGAGGGAGACAATATTAGTCATGTGAACTTGGCACCCTTTTTTTGAAAATTAGAGTTCCCGGTAGAACTAACATAGTTCTGGAGTTCTAGACAGATTATTTTAATAGTTTCGCTGAATTAAGCTCAAAAATCGCAAAAAAGGTTGTAACGTGTTTTCCTCGTAGGTAGGCCAGTGGCTTTTGAAAGAAACAAAACCTTTGCCTAAATATAATTTCGCTTTATACAATGTCAAATTCTAGTCACTTCATACACTTATACTAGTTTTATTTCACTTTATGTCTATGCTGTTCTAGCTCCTTAAAACACTATGTTCTGTCTGGCGGGTCTCCGTCCGTGGAGGGCTCGTACTCCCTTGCTATGTGTTGCCGTTGGTCTGTTCTGTCCGACGATGAATACGGTTCCAGAGGAGTCCAGCTGCTTTAACTCTGATTCCGGTCGGTTGGTGCGGTATCGATGAACTCTTTTTGGCTTTGACTAGCCTTACCTTCGGGAGAAACAAGAAAGTTTCCTACGAGAGAAAGAGACAAAGAAGAATCAATCTGTACGGAGAAAATACAGCCTAGAGTACGACGGACAATGTTGTTAGAAGGGCGATAAACTAGTAAGAGGAGGCTACCTATATAGCCAGGTACCCAGGAAAGCGCACTGGGTAGGCAGTAACTAGATAACCAGGGAAGCACACTGGTTAGACGAGTGTCTCACACCAGGGAAGCATGCTGGTGCAAGAGAGAACGGTATGGGTGGCCAACACCAGGGAAGCACGCTGGTGAGGGCGGGAGCCAGATATGTGCACTGGGTAGGCGTTAACTAGATAACCAGGGAAGCGCACTGGTTAGATAAGCGTCTCACACCAGGGAAGCGCTCTGGTGCGAGAGAGAACGGTATTAGTGACCAACACCAGGGAAGCGCACTGGTGACGGTGATAACTAGATAACCAGGGAAGCGCACTGGTTAGACGAGTGTCTTGCACCAGGGAAGCACGCTGGTACAAGAGGGAACGGTATAGTGGCCAACACCAGGGAAGCGCACTAGTGAGGGCGATAGCTAGGTAACCAGGGAAGCCGCTGGTTACTTAAAACTTAAATTACCTGTGTACCTCTTACCACTTGGGGACTCCCTCGCTGCTTGTTGTGGTCCGGCTGGTGGCTGGTCAGGGACTGACTGAAATGCCTCACTTACTTATATAGCCCCAAGTGCTCAGTCACCTGAAATTGAAATATTACCTTTTAACTCGGGCGGCTGTTTCTGCTGGCTTCCACTCGCTGAGCTGGTTGTGGTCTCCTCGACCGCCGGACTGCAACTGGGTTAAGTCCTCTGCCGGTCGGACTTATATGGCCGTGGTCCACTGTTCTGCAAATCCTACAATTACCTCTGGTTGGCTTTTGGTCGGTCTGGTCTGGTCGACTGCTGGCCTGCGACTCCCTTTGGCTTCTGGTCGACTAGGTCTGCTTCTGTCTTCTGATCGGTCTGATCTGGTCGGCTGCTAGACGGTGAATGCTTCTTGCTTCTGAGCCGGTCTTCTTTATATAGCCCGGCGGAGATCTGGCGGCGGAGGCATTTCGACAATTTTTGACTTGGGCGATGTGTTACTGTTAACAGGTTTTGTAATTTTGTAACTTCGTTACAAGGTTTTTGGGGTGCTAACTTCACGCAGCACCCCTTTTTTTTGATAAAATGAGTTCTGAGTCGATAAATCGATAGAGAAAGAAGAGTTCCGGAGTTCCTGATAGTTTTTAGCAATAGTTCCGGCGCATTTGCAAAGTTATGCAAAAAAGAAAAAAATTCCACTTTTTTCAAAAAATTCGCTAAAAAATGTTTTATTGAGTTCTGAGTAATGTTCTGAAAAGGATCACAATAGTTTTAAAGCGTGCTGTAGTCAGAACTCCGTTCATAAATAAATTGCATTAGTTATTAACAATTGAAATTGGACGAATCGAAAATATCTGAATTTTGCGTTCTCACAACTCGGGAAAAAATATTTGGGGAGTTTTGGTTAGAGTTCTGGGTAGTATTCATATAGTTCTAACGGGTGCTGTATGCAGAACTCCTGGCAACACTGGGATTTTACTATATTAAATAAAATCTTTTTCCATTCTCACAAAGCAAAACACAGAACTGAGTCAGTTTAACCAAAACAAATCGGAATTTTGCAAAGGGCAGGAATGGACGTACATATATCAACATAGCGGGAGAACTTTGGCGAATCGCAACACAACTACGCTCACAATTTGCCTTATTTTGCCGTTAATTAGTTGTGGAAAAAATAATTTTGTCGTTCTCATTTTTTTTTTAATTACAGGGTGTCCCGCTAATTTTATATAAAGTTAGCAACTTTGAAAAATTCTTAAAAAAATTTTTGTAAATAAAATTTAACTATCTGAGAATTTGCCGTTTTTTTGCCGTTAGTGAATGGCTGAAACAGATTTCCGATACGACTTAAATTACTATAGTTATAAGACAATTTTGATTTCACGAATGGTACTGCAGGCAGAATTTCAGATTTCATACCTGATGACGATCGGGAAATAAAAAGTGTCTGTGTCTACAAAATCCAAGATCTTTACAAATCGCGTTCTACTTTCGGTGATCGCAAGTTTGTTTGATCCTGTCGGGTAGTTGACTCCTTCTATCATAACAGCGAAAATAATGATACAACAAGTCTGGCTAGCAGGCATACAATGAGACGATTTTGTTCCAGATAACATTGCTGAGCAATGTCGAACATTTGAAATGGAACTACCATACCAGCATATTGTATAGTTGTATACTCTCGAGTTATATCTGAATCTGGGAATGTCCAAGTAGAGATCTTAGCATCAATATCCAAGGTGTAGGTCCAGTTAAACCAGTAATATTATCACGTCTTGAATTATGTGATGCCGTTCTTCTGGCACGGTTACTACATCACGTTAAAAGAGCAATTTCAGAAGCAGAATTTTACGCGTGGACCGAATCCACCATTGTGCTAGATCAAGCATGTCAAACTCAAAGGCTAAGATGGGCCGCAAAAGCACAAAAACTTTAATATGCATAGAAAGGTTTATTTTGTAAAGATTATGAAAAAATAACAAGAGTGACGACAAAATTATTTTTTCTTTCACTCAATTGGCATCTTTTTTCTGCTACTATTTTCCCGACGTCGGGGGAAATTTTCCTCGCAGTTATGACTCTTAAAACTGAACCAAGATGAGTATCTGTCAATCTGAATGTAGCAGGAGACTTGATTTCTTTTCAAATTGCATAGGCACCCCAATTTCGTAGAATTTCTGCTTCAAATTGGAATCACATTGGATCTCAACTACTTCCATTTGCATATTGCACCAGATTACTTCGCGGGCCGCTTTTCACTTGTTTCCCAAAAGAAAGCGGTGCCGCAGAAATATGTGTTGTGGGCCGCATGCGGCCCGCGGGCCGCATGTTTGACATGTCTGTGCTAGATAATTACGATAATAATGAGTGTGAATTTAAAAAACCCAAACTGAAAGTGAACTCTTATATTCAAAATGAACATAATGTGAATTGATATGAGCTATATTGTGTAACGATACGATCGATTTTAAGATTAGCTCCACGTCTAGTCGCTAGTATCCTCACGCTTTCATAAGCATATGCATGAAAACAGACCAACCTGACATGCTAACACAATTTTATTATGTTAAGGCGGCATGTTGCAGCCTTCACCAAGAGAGAAGAAATAAATATTTGTAAACATTTTTATTTACATTCTTTTATTTTCATAGAAAAAACCTTTATTTTGATTACATTACCCTGTAATAAGCAAATATTTTTATTATCATCAACAACATCTCGTTAGCAGTTACTACTTACCGTTATACATAGCTTCCCGGTACAACATCTGATATCATCTTATCTCGATCGAACAACACCGGCGCTGCTCTCTGGGATTTTTCAGTAATCAGTAGCATGTCACCTCACATCACAGTTTAATTTTAATTTAATTAAATTGTTTGTAATAAAAGCAATAAATTAGATTAGTATTATCTCCAATTGTAAATTATTGTAAAATAAACGTTCTTGAATTAAACTAAGTTTCATAGTTACCTACTCAGTGCATTTTAGTGAAATCACTTCACCTCAAATCACACCTGTGATAAAACACATCACAGCTACATTTTACGAGTATATTCTCCTAGTTCTTGTCTTTTGCTTGTGTAGGATTAATCCACATCC
Organism: Leptarthrus brevirostris; assembly: GCA_964036015.1. Taxonomy (NCBI): domain Eukaryota; kingdom Metazoa; phylum Arthropoda; class Insecta; order Diptera; family Asilidae; genus Leptarthrus; species Leptarthrus brevirostris. The sequence continues at coordinate 110,800,463 of OZ038371.1, forward strand.
ATCTTGCTCGGGAAAAAATATTTGGGGAGTTTTGGTTAGAGTTCTGGGTAGTATTCATATAGTTCTAACGGGTGCTGTATGCAGAACTCCTGGCAACACTGGGATTTTACTATATTAAATAAAATCTTTTTCCATTCTCACAAAGCAAAACACAGAACTGAGTCAGTTTAACCAAAACAAATCGGAATTTTGCAAAGGGCAGGAATGGACGTACATATATCAACATAGCGGGAGAACTTTGGCGAATCGCAACACAACTACGCTCACAATTTGCCTTATTTTGCCGTTAATTAGTTGTGGAAAAAATAATTTTGTCGTTCTCATTTTTTTTTTAATTACAGGGTGTCCCGCTAATTTTATATAAAGTTAGCAACTTTGAAAAATTCTTAAAAAAATTTTTGTAAATAAAATTTAACTATCTGAGAATTTGCCGTTTTTTTGCCGTTAGTGAATGGCTGAAACAGATTTCCGATACGACTTAAATTACTATAGTTATAAGACAATTTTGATTTCACGAATGGTACTGCAGGCAGAATTTGAGATTTCATACCTGATGACGATCGGGAAATAAAAAGTGTCTGTGTCTACAAAATCCAAGATCTTTACAAATCGCGTTCTACTTTCGGTGATCGCAAGTTTGTTTGATCCTGTCGGGTAGTTGACTCCTTCTATCATAACAGCGAAAATAATGATACAACAAGTCTGGCTAGCAGGCATACAATGAGACGATTTTGTTCCAGATAACATTGCTGAGCAATGTCGAACATTTGAAATGGAACTACCATACCAGCATATTGTATAGTTGTATACTCTCGAGTTATATCTGAATCTGGGAATGTCCAAGTAGAGATCTTAGCATCAATATCCAAGGTGTAGGTCCAGTTAAACCAGTAATATTATCACGTCTTGAATTATGTGATGCCGTTCTTCTGGCACGGTTACTACATCACGTTAAAAGAGCAATTTCAGAAGCAGAATTTTACGCGTGGACCGAATCCACCATTGTGCTAGATCAAGCATGTCAAACTCAAAGGCTAAGATGGGCCGCAAAAGCACAAAAACTTTAATATGCATAGAAAGGTTTATTTTGTAAAGATTATGAAAAAATAACAAGAGTGACGACAAAATTATTTTTTCTTTCACTCAATTGGCATCTTTTTTCTGCTACTATTTTCCCGACGTCGGGGGAAATTTTCCTCGCAGTTATGACTCTTAAAACTGAACCAAGATGAGTATCTGTCAATCTGAATGTAGCAGGAGACTTGATTTCTTTTCAAATTGCATAGGCACCCCAATTTCGTAGAATTTCTGCTTCAAATTGGAATCACATTGGATCTCAACTACTTCCATTTGCATATTGCACCAGATTACTTCGCGGGCCGCTTTTCACTTGTTTCCCAAAAGAAAGCGGTGCCGCAGAAATATGTGTTGTGGGCCGCATGCGGCCCGCGGGCCGCATGTTTGACATGTCTGTGCTAGATAATTACGATAATAATGAGTGTGAATTTAAAAAACCCAAACTGAAAGTGAACTCTTATATTCAAAATGAACATAATGTGAATTGATATGAGCTATATTGTGTAACGATACGATCGATTTTAAGATTAGCTCCACGTCTAGTCGCTAGTATCCTCACGCTTTCATAAGCATATGCATGAAAACAGACCAACCTGACATGCTAACACAATTTTATTATGTTAAGGCGGCATGTTGCAGCCTTCACCAAGAGAGAAGAAATAAATATTTGTAAACATTTTTATTTACATTCTTTTATTTTCATAGAAAAAACCTTTATTTTGATTACATTACCCTGTAATAAGCAAATATTTTTATTATCATCAACAACATCTCGTTAGCAGTTACTACTTACCGTTATACATAGCTTCCCGGTACAACATCTGATATCATCTTATCTCGATCGAACAACACCGGCGCTGCTCTCTGGGATTTTTCAGTAATCAGTAGCATGTCACCTCACATCACAGTTTAATTTTAATTTAATTAAATTGTTTGTAATAAAAGCAATAAATTAGATTAGTATTATCTCCAATTGTAAATTATTGTAAAATAAACGTTCTTGAATTAAACTAAGTTTCATAGTTACCTACTCAGTGCATTTTAGTGAAATCACTTCACCTCAAATCACACCTGTGATAAAACACATCACAGCTACATTTTACGAGTATATTCTCCTAGTTCTTGTCTTTTGCTTGTGTAGGATTAATCCACATCCATCTTGCTTTTTTTGCTCAGCTTTCCTCTACCATTGCAACTAATAAGATGTATTATTAGCTAAAATGGTAGAGGAAAAGCTGAGCAACAGAAAAGCAAGTAGCAGTGTCACTAGAAAACGTTCTACGATTTTCGAACTACCGGTTTACCAGAGCGTTTACATCATAGGCTGAAGTGTAGACAAAAAAAAATTCGCGATGCAATACTCGCACTGCTAAACGAATTGATAGGTTGGGAGTAAAAATGACCTATCTACGAGGCCCGAGCAAAAGTGGCTTAGAAAATATACTGCGCAAAAACGAACCACGCGACATTCCGGGCAAAAACGAACCAGAAAAATATTCCAGGCAAAACGATTTAACTGTTTACTGCAATAACTTTGCATTACTTTTTGTAGTTAAGTCGTTTTTGCCTGGAGTTTTTCTCTGATTCGTTTTTGCTCGTTCGATTTTGCGCGGAACATTTTCTTAAGTCACTTTTGCTCGGACCTGGTAGATAGGTCATTTCTACTCGCAGCCTGTGATTTATGCAATGCGAAATATCTTCGCATCACACCGTAATAGAAGATGGCAGAGCTGAAGCTGACGTACAGGCAATAAGGCTCTAGTTGCATTAAATAATTTTGCTGATGTATGGTGCAATAATAATATCTCCGGATCTTTGGATCAAACATAAAATCAGTGCTATGATGATAAGATGTGAAATCAGTGCCTACACTGTGATACGTATTTCATTTGCTTAAAAAGAAATCATTTACTGCGCTCATAAATTAATCGTCGCATAAGCAGAATATCAAATTGCACTGAAAAGATCAGATGAAGTTACAGCCATCGCCTCCGTCACTGAAATCAGTGACACTGCAAAAAAAACAAAAAATACCCTGACCAAGGGTTCTACTCCCAACAAACAATTTCTTTCCTATTATGCCCTTCAAGTGTTTTATAAGAATTAAAAGAAGCTTTAGCTAAAGCAAATAACTTTGAAAAATTATTCTTATAGAAACCTTGAAGACCGTTACTAGCAAGAAAGTGGCGTATAAAATTAATCTAGTAATGCTCTTCAAGATATCTTGAAGAAATCCGGTAGACTTCCTATCTGCCGGACCGTCGACCACCATACGGTATCTGCGGCCACCCCTGGAGCGGTCAGGTTAGTATACCCTGATGTCTTATGAATGCCCTACCTCTCCCCTTCATTCTCAGCCGAGTTGTTAGGGGCGGTGTCCTTTGCGATCATCTTGTCATGACCACAACGATATAAAATCTTGCCATTCAGCCCAGTCAAGGTCGTCATTGACTCCTCATCAATCACTATCACAGGAGCTTACCATGCGTCAGTCGCACCATTCCATTGTCCGGTTACGAGGGGGTTTTGGGCACAAATTTATGCTAGAACCTTTTCGCTGGGCAGGGAAAAGCTCTGAGGAAAATAGCCTCCTATCACATGTATTCGAGGGAACTGTCCTTCTTATGCAAAGGCAATGTCAAAGTTACACATGGCACGAATATGCATAAAGTTCCGCCTGACCAAATCTGTCGCCTGGGTGTTTGAGCAGACGAGAAGAAGCCAGCCAGTCCGGGGAATACATCCCTCGAACTCTGGTCTGATATGTTCAATTGTGACGTCTATAATCACCTCCTGCAGAAGTTCATCTGCTCGGTGGTCAGTGGTCGATTAACCACCTCAGTAGAAATCAAACCTAGTTAGATTCTGCACACTACCTGACTGGGCGGTTTTGGACCTTTCGGTCGTAGGTTGTTCAGAGGACGTCTTCTCTGAACGTACCCTTTTGCCATCCATCTTTTTAAGAACGTTTAAATTTTCTGCTTCCAGAGTCTTTACTTTGGAGAGGCCACCTACCAGTGCTTTCTTAATCCTTCCAGCCTCCCTAGGGGCGATTTTTACAAGCTTATCCCTTGGCCACGTATCCCCTCAATAGTGCACACAGTTCCGGCACGTACACCGATGTGTTACATGTTATTGCCCCTGTGCATATGACCTTCCCCCGTGTACCTGACGGCTCACGGCCGTTAAACTACTGAAAAGCATTGTTATATTTTAGCCAGTAGGTCTTATTGAAATGCTTCACACACATTTTCATTTAACAGCACATTAACCACCAACTTCTGGCAAGTATGCAGAAACGGTCTTAAAACCGTTTTTTTGTGTGAAACATCTAATGCGGCGGGTGAGACCGGCTGTTGGCGTTTTGATGCTCGCCACGCGAAATTGCCTACTGTTATGCGTTTTCACATTAGTTTTTGCAAATCAATAAAATTAGGGGTGCTTGGGGGCTTGAGATTGAGGTTAATTATTAAATATTATGCGGCGGGTGAGACCGGATGTTGACGAGGCGACGTGGCCACGCGAAGCGTTCCTACCCGCTCAGCTAGCGGATCCCCGCTCTCTCTCGCCGGCTGTGACGTGACGACACGTGCAGTATTTATAAGATACCTTAATAACGTTACGTCTAGTACTTTTGTAACATACTTTAGTTATCATCGACCAGCTATCACAGTAATACATACCATTAGAGGCAGCATCGAATATTACTATCACAGAAGTAACTGATGAAACAGCTGATAAGATTTAAGAAATTTTTATATTAAATAAATATGTATTTTTAAAATAAAATAATTTTTTTCTTTACCAAACATTTAAATATTTTGTTTTTGATTATGAAATATTTCTTGATTATGCCATATTTATTTCCTTTAATAAACAATCCTTTCAGCTATATCTTCTACACATAATAGACGTAATTGAAAGAAAATTGAACTGATTAACTTCACCGAATGATTTTTATTTAAGTTAAGTAAATATATGAATTAATAGCATTAATAAAAGAAATTAATTTTTATACGAATTTACCACAATTTTTCGAATTTATTTTTAATTTTATTTTTTCAAACAATTTTTGGAGGCGATATCTTTCCCGCTAATTCATAACTGCTTATCATTAAGAATAATTAAGTTGCAGTGTTTATTTTACTTGTAAAAATTACTCTATACTGTCAAAATATATAGTACATTGAGCATAATATTTTACAAAAAAAATATCAAAATATTCTTACTTTTTTCAGAAATCTTTTCTCCACAAATTTACCCTTCGGCTACAGTATTGTTACTAACTGGGAACGGTACGTTTATTTTCATTGTTTATGCAAAATATTTTCAATGCAGTAGTCTTCAAAACATATCTCGAATATATTTGTAAGCCTTGGATATTACAACACTGGCGTGTTCTATATATTATATTTGTCAGATAAAACTAACTCAGAAGGCGCACTTCACAGGCAGAATCCTGGAATCAATTGACCTATTTAACAGAATATAACATATATTGAGGTGAATGAGGCTCCCACACCAACATGCAAAAAAGAATATTAGTAATCAAAATAGTGAAACACGTCCAAACACTACAGTCAGGGGTGCACAGATAACAGAGAACGTTTAAGCAAATCCTTGGTAAGAGTCAGGTCAAAAATAGGACACATATTCACGGCTCTACACAGGCAATCTCCTTAAGCAATACGGGGTATGCCTATAAGTAACCAAACCTGCGAGAGTGCGAGAATCTATATTCGAGTTCAAAAGCTGGTGAATAAATACTAGGTCAGCAATTCTACGTCGTTCCCCCAACGAGTGCATATTAAGCAATATTTATAATAGTTTGAGTTTGTGGAAAATATATACTGTCCGGTTGTAGTCTGTGCAGTTTATTTAATCCCGTTTCCAATCCGACTTGAAAATGTGATATTTTTCAAATATCAGTAAAACAAATAATATATGTAAAATTTAAGGTAGGCAGAGTGGATTCATTGGAGATAGTGAGGCGAAGCGTAAAAATATGTGTCTTTAACATCCGTTTTCCCTCCTTCGGCCTAGTACTGCTTTTTAGTTGAAAACATTAAACTTAATAAAATGAAGTTTCTACTGTATCGCAAATGAAAGCTATAATTTTTTTAAATTGGACCGGACTACTAAAACTTTGAATTTTAAAAATTTTTCAAAAAAGAAAAAGCAATAGAAAAAAGAAAAAACCCGCATATTTCTTTTACATAACTGTATAAATCAGCATAATGTTAAAAAAAGCACTATAATAATAGTGCCAAAGCTCAGAGTATGCCGCTCTTTACAAAAGTGCGGCCTTAATAGGAAAGGAATTAGTGGCCAGAGAAATGGGTTAAGAGGTTGAGTGGAGGAAGTGTCTATGTACGCCTCCCTTGAAAGTATCAATCTTATAAGACGAGTGAAAAATTGAAGATGGTAAACTGTTTTATATTCGTGTTGTTTATTAGAGAACAGTCCCGAAATTTAACGTCAAAATTTGACCTGGTGAGAGCGACTTGAAGCTCATATATCACGCGTTGTGGTGTATCTACAAGGAATCATGGGGCATCGCCAATAAGATTAATTGCCTTACGCTGGACTTTGTCTAACGCGGACAATGCGATGTGTCTATCTCCTGCCCAATAATGGGAATTATATTCGAGCCTAGGCCTGATTGAGAATTTGAAGATCAGTGCCAAGTCAGACGGAGTGAAGTATTTCTTACATCTCTGTAGAAAACTCAAGCATTTCATTTCATTTTTTGGCGACAGAAAATATATGGTCCGTCCAGCTAAAGTTACTGGATATCTCAATACTCAAGATATTTAGGCGAACTGGGTATATTTACTCTGTCCACAAAAATGGATTGAGGTGCTGGGTGTTCTTTAACGGACATTAGACAGCATTGAATTTTGGAAGCATTAAAAAAATTACACGGTTTCCTTTGTACCAAGCGAAGATCGTAGAAGTGTCGTTGTTTAATGATTCAAAGATGCCCTTCTCGGTTGATTTCTGTAGAATTCCCACGAGAATTTATAAGACTACGCGAAATCAAAGGCGCTGTTGTCGGCGAGACTGTGAATAGAAAGAAAGATCATTGATCAAAAGAAGAAATAAGGTTATAGATAGAACTGAGGTACATCGGCATTAATTTCGTAGGGATCATATGTAACTTCGTCTATTAATTATTACATGGATTGAACGGCCTGACAATAAACTTTCTAACCATTTTAAGAGGCAGACCAAATGTTTTAAGTTTGACTAGAAGGGCAGCATACCAGACTCCATTAAAAGCCTTTGAAATATCAAAACGATTTCGAACTCGCCAATTTGGCGGATGGGGCAATAATTTTAACGGTGGAGGAAATGATTTTAACGTTCCGTCACAGCCTTTAGACAGTCTCCGGTTGAGCGGCCAGTGCAGAACCTGTACTGTCAATCGTTAATAAGATGGCTAGATATTTAGATTTTTCATTGAGATATTAGATATTTCATTATTTGATAGTTGATGAATGATACAAAAACTTTAGATATGACCGAAGTGAGTACAATTGGTCCGATTTTAAAGTGGTCGCCTGCCTTTCTTTTTGAACAAGTTCCATGCAGTCGGAAAACCCCGAAAAACTATCAGATCAAGTAGCTTTGAACACGTCCTGTTAAGAAATACATTTAAAATTTGTCAATATTCGCTGGAATTATCAGCCAAATGAAGAAGCTGTTAAATTCAAGGATTAAGCGGGCGTTTTGTTTAAAAACTTAATTGATAAACTTGCAACATATGCAAGCTATTTGACTTTTATACTGCAGTGATAGTCCATGAAACTTCATTTTTCGATGCACAAAATTTGTTTGTGATATGTTTTTGGGTACGTCTCCTGGCTAAAACAGTTGTAGTTGTAGGGGGTTGAGAATAGAAGAAATAGAGAATGTAAATAACTTGTTTATTTTCATCCTAGCTACAAATGACCAATGGGAATGTTATTAAGCATGAAATTATCTGAATACTGAGGACGCCAAGGCAAAGGGTTACTTATAATGCTCTATTAAAATCACAGACTCTTCTTTCTTTATTTTATTTTCCATCCAGTATTCATGCTAGTACCCCCATGCTTTGTTGAATGCGTTTAACGGATATAGGTACACTGCTGCATTTGGGTGCGTTCGGTGTGATCAAAGTTCAGCACAGCAGGCATAACACTGTTGCTGGCCTTGATCTCATCGAGGTGACTGCTTGGCATTTATAGATGCCGTTCATCAGTCCTTGTGTCTTCAAGCATTTGGTCTGCACCTTCACCTTGTTAAATTAATATGTTTTTTTGTCAGGCCGTTCAATCCGTGTAGAAATCATCTGATTCCTACAAAATAAATGTCTGTGTACCTCAGGGTTCAATTCTCACACCACTCTTATTTCTTCTTTTTATTAATGATTATTTATTCTTACTCACATTCCTCTTTATAGTTTTGCCGACGACAGCACCTTTGATTTCATGTATTCCTTTGATTCTATAATGAGCTCTCGTGGGCAGGGAGTCGAAACGGGACCGAAACCTGTCATATTTCGTTTTATTTTTTTTTGGTTTTAACCGGTCTTGATTTCGGTACCGGATTTAAAACCGAAATTTAAAGTGTTCGGGGAGGGGGAGGGGAGGGGAAGGAGTGGGAATGGGATGGGGTGGATAAGGGGAGGGGTGGGGGAAGGGGAGGGGTGGGGAAGGGGAGGGGTTGGGAAGGTAAGGGGTGAGGGACGGGGAGGGGTGGGGAAGGGGAGGGGTGGGGAGGTTAGGTGAAGGGGAGTAAATGTCTAGATGAAGGGAGGGTGGTAGCGCGTAGAGGGGAGTCAGATGACTCCATTATATTATATAAAAATCCCAACGACAGCAATTTAACTCTAACCCTAACGTTTCAGTTGTAACCGAAACCGAAAATTTTATCTACGTGGTTTTTCACATTTCGGTTTTAACCGAAACCGAAACCGAAAGTTATATTTCACATTTCGGTTTTAACCGAAACCGAAAATGAAATTTTACATTTCGGTTCTAACCGAAACCGAATAGAAGAAAATTAATTACGGTTAAGGTTGTTGCAATTGCGGTTTAAAAAACCCAATTTGATTTCGGTTGACCGTAACCGAATTATAATTTCGGTTGTGGTCCCATTTCGACTCCCTGCTCGTGGGAACGCTACAGAAATGAACCGAGAACGCATGATAGGATCATTAAATAACGACATTTCTATGATCCTCGATTGGGGTAGAACAAATCGTGTTATGTTTTGACATCCAAAACTCAATGCTGTTTAATGTCCCTTAAAAGCATCCACACCAACAAATCCAACAATCCTCAACCTATTTAAGTCGACGGATTAAATTCACTCAATTCGCCCTCTCTAAACATCTTGGAATTGAGATATCCAGCAATCTTAGCTGGACTTATCATATATTTTCTGTCACCAAAATGCGATGAAATGCTGCAGTTTTCTACAGAGATGTAAAAAATACTTTACTCCATCTGAATTGGCGCTGATCTACAAGTCAGACATCAAGCAAGAGACTCGAATATAATTCCCATATTTGGGCAGGAGCCAGACACATCGCATTGTCCGCGTTAGATGTAATGTTAGATATAATGCTTACCATTCGAAAGTGTAATTCGAAACTAAAATGGTTTCGTATTCTTTATAACATTATTGTAATCTCTAGTCTTCAAAGAACTATCTACTAACTACTTTATCAATCCAAATGTCAAATTTGTTTGGACGTTTAAAGTGAATTGAGCATATACTCCGTGTATATGTTTTTGAGTAGCAGTGATAGCGAGGAAGAAAATATCGCTATCACGCGACGGAAGCCGAGGGACAGTTCAAATATTTTGGATATTCCAATTACCATGTAAAATTATTTATTAGTTTTATTTGAATTTTTAGCAAATATCTTTCTAGTTTGAAGAAATTATTTCGCCTGTCAAAAGACAAGACGTTATGAACGAGATACGGCATGATTTTAAACATCCTTTACGGGTTACGCACATTCCCCCAATCTTGAAGCTTGGCATAACTTTAAGATTTTTGGCACAAGGAAGTTACCAATACAGTGTAGCCCAGGAATATCTAGCTCCCGTAAAAATAAAAATAAATTGTGCCCCCAAAAGATTTCCTTCCTCTTGTCGGAAGAAGAAAAAGTTTCGGCAAAAAAGCGTTCTTAGAATTAAGTGGTATTCCTGGTGTAATCGGTGCTATTGACGGTACTCACATAAAAATAATTAGGCCGAAGGAATTGGAGCATTTATATTATGCCCGAAAAGGAAACCATTCTTTAAACGTTATGGTTGTAAGTAATTACAGTATGAAACAGTATGTAATTGATTTCATATGACAAAATTCATCGATTCTAGATATGTGATCATATGATGAGGATAAGAGCGGTGAATGCTCGCAATATGGGCTGCTAGTGAGGAAAGATTTTTCCTAGAAAACAAATTGCGTACTGGTAGTAAGGAGTGGATTCTAGGTAAGACGACATATACCTTTATATGCAAAAATTTTTCAATGCGTAACAATTTACATTGCAGGTGATTCTGGCTATCCATTAGAACCATGGTTGCTCACTCCGTATAGAGTGGCAGAAGATAATTCTCCCGAAGCTCTTTTCAATATGAGGCATTCCAAAGCACGGAATATAATTAAAAGAGCATTTGGAGTCTTAAAAGGCCGTTTTCGTTGTCTTCTGTCTGCACGTGAGCTACATTATACTCCCGAAAAGGCAGCGAAATTTTTTAACCGACTTCCCAAAAACACAGAGGTTCTAAGTTCGACGCGTATTTTTTTTTTTTTTTATTTTTTTTTTTTTTTATGTCTGACCGGGCATAACTTCGTAACGCGTCGACCGATTTTGATGATTCTTTTTTTGTTGGGTAGAGTATAATCACCGATTGGTACCATGTCAAAAAAATTTTTGGTAGGGTGGGGGTGGGGGGGTGGGGGGTGGGGGTGAAACCTAACTTTGTAACGCGTGGTCCGATTTGGATGGTTCTTTTTTTGTTGTACAGAGTATGATCCCCCCATTGCTAATAGGAGAAAAAAATTTGGCCTTGGGTGGGGGGAGGGGGGAGGGGTAGGCTAACCTTGTAACGAGTGGACCGATTTGGATAATTCTTTTTCTGTTGGGTAGACTATGTTCCGTGGTTGATACCAGTAGAAAAAATTTTTGGAGAGATGGGGGTGGGGGGTGGGGGTGGAACCTAACTTTGTAACGCGTGGTCCGATTTCGATGGTTCTTTTTCTGTTGTATAGAGTATGATCCCCCATTGCTAATAGGAGAATAATTTGGTCCTATGGTGAAAGGTGTGGGTGGGGGGGGGGGGAGGGGTTGTCTAACTTCGTAACGCGTGGACCGATTTGGATAATTCTTTTTCTATTGGGTAGAATATGATGCTTGGTTGATACTACGAGAAAACAAATGTTGCTGTGGTGGGGGGACCTAAATTTTTAACACGTGGACCGATTTCGATGGTTCTTTTGCTGTTGTATATAGTGTGATCACCCATTGCTAATAGAAGAATAATTTGGCCCATGGTGGGGGGGTTGGGCGAGGGGAGGAGTAGTCTAACTTCGTAACGCGTGGACCGATTTGGATATTTCTTTTTCTTTTAGGTAGAGTATGCTCGCTGGTTGATACCACGAGAAAAAAAAATTTTTGGTGTGGTTGGGGTGGGAGAAGGGGGGTGGAATCTAACTTTGTAACGCGTGGACCGGTTTGGATGGTTCTTTTGCTGTTGTATAGTGTGATCCCCCATTGCTAATCGGAGAATAATTTGGTCCTATGGGGGTGGTGGGGGAGGGGGAGGGGTAGTAACTTCGGAATGCGTGGACCGATTTCGATGATTCTTTTTCTGTTCAGTAGAGTATGTTCCTTGATTGATACCATGAGAAAAAAAGTTTAGTGGAATGGGGGTGGGGTAGGGGTTTATAACTAACTTTTAACGCGTGGACCGATTTGGGTGGTTCTTTTCATTGTATAGAGCCGAAGACACTAAAAAGTGAAAAATAAAATAGTTTTTAAAAAAAAAGTTGAACCGACTTCACAAAAAGCGCTAAAAAGCATAAAATAATTTTTAATTTTATATCTATTACGACATTTTGAAGTCGGTGCAAATTTAACAAATAAAACAACTACAGAACCACAATTGAAAATTTACGTAATTCTACCTGAACGTTTCAGCTCACGGGATCAAAAGGAAGGACAATTAAATACTTTTGTTGTAGTTGTTTGGTTTGTTAAATTTGCACCGACTTCAAAATGTCGTAATAGATATAAAATTAAAAATTATTTTATGCTTTTTAGCGCTTTTTGTGAAGTCGGTTCAACTTTTTTTTTAAAAACTATTTTTAACAATATGTTAAGCCTTATGTTTTGAGATTTATCGACATTGCTGTGAAAGTCTTATTAAAATATGCTTTATTCTCTGTCTCTACTTCTTTCATTATTTCGTGGTTGCGTTTTAACAAAATTGATTGATTTTTCGAGGCAAAAGTAGTCGTGTGGTTACATTATTATTAATTACAATGCTTCAGAATAATTTGGAAACATCAGGTTTATTATTATTATTAATCCAAATAAATATTAACACTTTGGCGACCAAGCGAGTTGTAAGACAAGTCGTTAAATAGAAGATATTCTTGATCGATTAGCAATATATTGGGGTTTACAAATCTAGTTTTCGGTTTTTTTTTTTTTGATGATACCCATAGGTCACGGGAGGCTCTATGTTAACATCCTACATCGGGCCCATCACAATGAATCTAACATTTAAGTACATTACTTAAGATTATGTTTGTACCTAAGTTAAAATTCATCTTAGCAGGTTTAAGAACATTTTAAAATATTTTAGGTAAAACATTAGTTGGTTTTATATTTTTTAAGTAACAACAAAAGTTTAATACAATAGGCTGACGGATAAATTGTTTAGAATAATCGCTATGTTGTTGTGTTGACGTAAAAACGTCTTCTAACTCGGATTCTGAGCGTAAAGCAAATATTTGTTTTTTGAAATCCGTATAAGGCGTGTAAGAAAAGTACTTGCACAAACTTTGCAACGTTACAGAATTGGTCTACCAGCTGAGGAGAGTAAGCGAATGGGTCACCCACACCAGCTGGCTTTCTAAGTTGAAAAAATTGGAAGAGGCGGCATAAAATAAAATTGGGGCGTCTTTAAGGAAATTGGATCGACAATTTAAAGTTTCTCATGTTTTCCACCAAAACAAGAAGAAATCCCAAAATATTCAGGAAATTGCGTAAACATATTTTAAAGGGAAAAGATATAATAATTATGGATGATGAAAAGTATTTCACATTTTCTTAAAGCACTTTAAGTGGAAGCCGTTCTTTTTGGCCAAAATTTATAAAAAATATTCCCAAGAGGAAGTAAATTTTATAAAAAAAATCAAAATTTGAGGCTGAGATTTCACAATAGTTTATTTATCCCACCAAAGGTTTTCTATTAACTTAACAGCTTAGCAGAGATCGTGCCTGACAAAAGTTAAAAATGTTATTAAAAACATCATGAGAATGGCGACTTTATATTTTGGCCCGACTTGACCTCGGTATACTGACGCTAAAATAAGCATATCAAAATTGCGACCCAGCCATATAATGGTATTGTATATGTGCTCTAGCAAAAATTTCGTAGTTTAATTTTATAATAATTATATAAATAAAACAACGTTCGTCTATGACCAAAACCCCCGCTTAATACTTTCCAAGGCATGAAACAAAAGTTTTCTCTATGAAATGTCAGCCCATCTTGTGTTCGTGTTTATGAAGTTTTGCAAAATTACAATGTAGCATGTAGCATGTGGTGAAAAATCCAGCTCCTTCAATGACCACAAAAACCAACTTCTTCGTAGAATTCTTGCGAAAATAAAGTGAAATATATAACAGATCCAAGATTCATCATACGCTTTGCATTACACATAAAGTCAAGAAAATTCAAGAAGGTAATAAAAAGGTATTGACATCTATCAAAAAAATTATCAATTTTATAAGATCAGCCAGTTCTTTTTTAAACTTTTTCCTCCGTTAAAAAAGGTTTTTGACTTTCCTCTTTCTAACGCCACCACCCGTAGCGCTAAATCCAAAAAATTTTGTGAAAACACTTTTTTACCCGACTGCGCAACAGCAGAGACAGTGAAAAAAGACATATTTATAGATATTATAAAATAGATTTATTTTCCTCTTGGATTTTTTCCAAAACGGTCTATGACGTCGGCAGTGCTTATTAGTCAAAATTTGTTAATATGCAAAAGTGCCAACCCAGTCAGGCTGTCGAATTTGAAGCATAAGGTTAAAAAAATAACTTTTTAATACATTTTTTTTCCATTTTCAGTCAATATAGGGGGAAGTCGGTGCAAATCAAACAAACCAAACAACCCACAACAAAAATATTTAATCTTCATTTCTTATGATCCCGTGAGCTGAAACGTTCAGGAAGTATTATGTATTATTTTCAATTATGGTACTGTAGTTGTTTTATTTGTTTAATTTGCACCGACTTCAAAGTGCCGTAATAGATATAAAATTAAAAATTATTTAATGCTTTTTAGCACTTTTTGTAAAGTCGGTTCAACTTTATTTTTAAAAACTATTTTTAAATGTATGTGGTGCTCTTCATAATTTATGTTTAGACTATAAAATAGATTTAGATTCGGAATTAATTTTAAGTGGATATGAATTAGGTAGTTTTAATGAAGACTTTTGTGTAAATAATAGTGATAATATTGCACTTTGAAATATTATTAGGGATAGCTTAAGAACATTATCAAATTAATAAAAAGGTAAACTGTATTTAATTCTTTTAATCTTTATTAAATAAATTTGTACTTGAATAGTAGTAGGGATATGTATGTTCTGCCCCAAATGAGCAGGAGCACCTTAAAATTGGTTAAATTGTGAGGGAATTTGAGGTCTGACGTCAGATTTTTGCTCATTTGGGGCAGAACATACATAACAATTCTGGGAGAAGAGAGATAAGGAAATGGCTGGAGATAAGGAAATGGCTGGAGATAAGGGAATGGTTGCGTGATTCCGAAGGTCAATTTAGATTGTTTTGTTTTGGCGGCGGCGCGCTAGTAAAGGTAAGTATGAGTTGCACCTGGGTCTGGATCTGGACCTGGACCTGGATCATGGGTATAGAAACGAATGTTAAGCTAATTGATAAGGGAGCTGACTATAGAAATTAATAATTTGGTCGCAATGTTGTGGTCGTTGGGTGATAAGGTTTTGTAGATGAACCTGGGCTCGTGCTGAAGATAAGAGTGTGCTGCTTTGAGATTTTACTATGCCGGATATTTTCGGCGGGAGCTTTTACTACGAGTGATGATAAAATAAGTTGCTAGTGTAGGATTACGTAATTTGGGCAGTAATATATCTTGAGGTCCGAGATATTGAGTATGGTCAGTAATTATGAAGTTAAAATTGTTATGAACATTTTCTATATATTTTCTGGAAGATATTTATGAAAATAATTTCGTGTTTAAACACGTTTTGTGCTTATGATGAATTTACAGGGAAATTGCAGAGAAATTAAACACTTGAGCGTGAGAAAATTTTGTAAAATAGTATACGAGTATTTTTTTCTTTATATCATTAGTTTTATTCTTTTTTATAGTATTTCTTAATAAAGATTTCGCCACTTTGAGTAAATGGGTGAAGATTGTTTTTTTGTTATTACAATTTCTTATTTCTATTATATCATTTGTTTCCAAGCAAGTTTTTACAGGTTCTCAATAATGTAGTTTCAAAAGAAAATTGCGGTTTTTAATTTTTGCAAAACAATATTGGCATTTGCTGTAACTTACTGATAATTGAATGTTATCAAAAAGTATCATGTGAACATTTCATGTTTATTCAAAAGAAGGTAACCGCAACTTTTTTAGA
The DNA here is from genome assembly GCA_964036015.1 of Leptarthrus brevirostris. Classification (NCBI taxonomy): domain Eukaryota; kingdom Metazoa; phylum Arthropoda; class Insecta; order Diptera; family Asilidae; genus Leptarthrus; species Leptarthrus brevirostris. Next base: position 110,816,457 of record OZ038371.1, read on the forward strand.
GCTAATTAAAATTAACCGTAATCAGAATAGATTGGGGAATATTTCAGTTTTATATCAAATAAACCGCAAATATTTCCTGTTTTCAAAGCTACTTAAAATTTATCGTATTTAACATGCAACAACAACAAAAAATGTTTGCGGTCATCTTTTTCCCAACAACTTTAATTTTACTACACTCACATCACAATCTAGCTCAGTTCAATTTTGAATTAGATGAGAGTCGGACGTGTGTTTTGTAAACTAAATCAAGCGTGATTTATTAAAGGTTGTTAAGACTAAAGAGAAAAGAATAAGAAAACTTTATTTTAAACTTTTAAAGTAAGCAGTGAGTTTGCTATTAATACTAAAAGACTACTGAAGAACTCTTGATAATTATACAAGAAGTAGAATATAATAGAAATGAAGCTCATATTGTGTGAAGTGTGTGGAAAAACATTTAAAAGGGGATTCAACCTACAGAGGCATATAAAAAGTATACATAGCAAGACATTGTATTCAAGATCGCATCGGCTAAAAGAAGACACTAAAAATATGACTACAGCTATATCGTTATCAGTTTCACCATCAACGTCATCGTTAAAAACACCATTAAAGGACGCTTTAACACATATGTTTTGTCAGGCATGTGATTTACAAATTAAAATAAAAGACTGGACGCATCATTTACGTACCAATGCTCATAAAAAGAAAGCGTCTATACCTATAAATGAACATCTTAGGTGTGTTAAGGAAAATTTCGGGGAACGAATTGAAACATTTATTCTTGAAAATGGAGATGAAGGATTACTTGATATAAATAAATTCTTACAAGAATCTAACCATCAACTTTTGGAAGTGTTAAATATCTCGTTAGAAAAACATATTTCTTATAAGTTTAATATCGAACTTTTTGCAGAATATATCAATGTTGCAAACTCAGAAGAAAAAAATGAAATTATTTCTTCAATAAAATCATTTCAATCCAAAATGACTGTCATATTCAACAACAGCGATTTATCAACTTTATGTAAGAATATGATTAACAGCATTAACACCAAATCAGAAGAATTTCAAGAGAAAGACAGTGGATGGTCCTTGATTCGAATAATACATTTAGAAATCAACATTAACCAATATCACCCGTTAAGAGGTTCTTCCTACATACCTTTACCAAAGGTTATAATGAACAAGAAAGCCTGCATTAATGTAAAAAATAGTGATATTTACTGCTTTAAGTGGGCTGTTATATCAGCTCTACACCCACCAACTCACTATTCTGATAGAACATCTTCATATTCAGTTTCTGATATATCACGTAGCGAAATAGAGCTTATAAATGGAGTGAAATTAGATTTTACTGGGCTGGAATTCCCTATGACTTTGCGTGATATAAAAGTATTCGAAGAGATCAATCCGAATATAAGCGTAAATGTTTTCGGTTACGAAGTAGTGCAACGTAGTTGTCAGATTGTGGGACCTTTTTATTGTACATCAAAGGAGAAAGAAAATCACATAAATTTGTTGCTTCTTCAAGATGAAACTCTAAATCACTATGTCTGGATTAAGAATATTTCAAGATTGCTTAACGAGCAACTAACACAGCATAAAAGACAAATTTACTTTTGTAATTCGTGTTTTCAACATTGTTCTAATATAGAATCTTTTGCTATACATAAAAATGAATGCTGTAAAATAGTGACTTCTATGCCTACCTCGGAAAAAGCTTTTTTGGAATTTGAGAAGTATGAACGCAAGTTAAGTGTGCCATTTGTTATTTATGCTGACTTTGAATGCGTGCTGAAGGAAATTAAAACGTGTATACCTAATCCTATGCTGTCTTCAACGACCAACACTCAGGAGCACATACCCTGTGCTTTCTCTTATTTTATCCATTGCTGTTATGATGACGCTTTAAGCAAGTTCAGGATTTATCAAGGTGAAGATGCTGTTAGTCGATTTGTAGAGTTATTAGCAGACGACGTGAAAGACATCTATAAAAATCACGTTTCAAAGTGTAAGCCGCTTGTTCCCATGTCACCAGATGAAATAAGGATGCAACGAGAAGAGCAATATTGTCATATTTGTAAACAATTATTAGCGAATGATAAGGTTATTGATCATTGTCATCTTACAGGAAAATACAGGGGTCCAGCTCATAATAAATGTAATCTAAGGTATAGAGTTCCAACATTTTTCCCAGTTTTTTTTACATAATTTTTCTGGTTATGACAGTCATTTATTTATTAAATCATTAAATGAAATTGAAGGTTCTATTAACGTTATTCCCTTAAATAAAGAGGTATAAATATCAATGTCAAAGAAAATTTTATTTGAGAATAAAACGATTGAATTACGGTTTTTAGATTCCGTTCGTTTTATGCCTGCGAGTTTAGATAATCTGGCAAAAAATCTGCCTGATGAAGACTTTAGAATAATCCGTAATGAATTTAAAGATGATGAATATTTTAATTTAATAAGGAGAAAGGGAGTTTTTCCATATGATTATTTAAATTCTTTTGATAAATTAAATGAAACATGTCTACCTCCTCGCGAGCAATTTTTTAATAAACTTACAAACTATGAATGCACAGAAGGAGAATATCAGCATGCTGTTAACGTATGGAACAGATTTAATTGTAGAAATATCTCACAATATTTACTATTATATTTAAAGTGTGATGTTTTGTTGTTAGCAGATATTTTTGAGAATTTTAGAAGAGTATGCATAAATATCTATGAGTTGGACCCATGTCATTATTACACAGCCCCAGGATTGTCGTGGGATGCGATGTTAAAACACACTCAAAGTAAATTAGAATTGTTAACAGATATAAATATGTATAATTTCATGAAAAGAGGTATTCGAGGAGGTTTAACGCAATGTTCCCTAAGACATTCTCTAGCTAATAATAAATATATGAAAAATTTTAATCCTTCAATCGACTCAAAATATTTGGTTTATCTTGATGCTAACAATTTATATGGGTGGGCTATGTCGGAATCACTTCAATATGCAGGTTTTGTTTGGGTAGATAACTTTGATAATATAGATTTCATGAAAGTTCCTGAAAATTCAGAAGTAGGATATATTTTAGAAGTTGATTTAATTTATCCAGATTTATCTCATGACGCTCATAATGATCTCCCCTTTTGTCCTGAAAATAAATTACCCCCTCAAGCCAAGATTAAAAAGTTAATTGCTGATTTAGAAAATAAATATAATTATGTTATCCACTATAGAAATTTACAGCAGTGTGTAAAGCACGGATTAGAACTGCAGCGTATTCATCGAGTTTTAATGTTTAAACAATCAAATTGGTTAAAGAGCTACATCGATTTAAATAATTTCCATCGAACTGCCGCAAAAAATAATTTTGAAAAAGACTTTTTTAAATTATTAAATAATTCGGTGTATGGAAAGACTATGGAAAATGTAGATAAAAGAAAAGATGTAAAAATTGCAACAGAGTGGGAAAGCCGTGGTAGACATCAGGGTTTACGTGCTCTTATAGCGAAACCTAATTTTCATAGTCTTTCTCATTTTACATCAAATATGACTGCAGTTCAATTAAAAAGAGTCCACACAACTTATAATAAACAAATTTACTTAGGCTTCACAGTCTTAGAGCTATCAAAGCTAAAAATGTATAACTTTCATTATGAATATATGAAGCCTAAATACCAAGATATGGTCTCCTTAAACTATATGGACACAGATTCTTTTATATATTCTATTTCTGTTAACGATTTTTATAATGATATTATTTTAGATATTAATGAAAGATTCGATACATCAGAATATCCCCACGACAATCCTTATAATATACCGTTAGTAAATAAAAAGGTTTTAGGTTTAATGAAAGATGAGAATAAAGGAAAAATTATGACTGAGTTTATAGGTTTACGATCTAAGATGTACTCTTTAAGTATTGAAGAAAAAACGGAAATAAAAAAAGCTAAAGGTATTAAAAGAACAGCTGTAAATACTTTAACTCTAGATAATTACAGAGATTGTTTATATAAGAAAAAATTATTTTATGTCAACATGTTAGGATTTAGAAGTAAATTACATACAATATATACGGAATATATTAATAAAGTAGCGTTGAGTCCATTTGACGATAAAAGATTTATAAGAGAAGATGATATCCAAACATATGCTTGGGGTCACTATAGATTATCTAAAAATAGTTAAAATAAGAATTATGAATAAATATATGTAGAAGGAAAATAAATGAGTAAATTAATAAAATGCTATTTTAACATTACCAGAAAGACTTTTATTAGTATAAAATTATATACATTTTTTGGGCACATTGTCCCTAATGACATAAACAGCAGGGGGTGTTACTATAAAAAGATTTTAAACATTCTATATTAGGACACTGCAATTCTTCTTCCATATTATATACTATTACTCCTTCTATCTCTTTTTACCCATCTTTTAATGAGATTTGAACTGGTCTGGCAACTGAGTTGTACTTATCTGAACAGGTCTATGGATAGCTCTTATCAGATCTAGGAACAGCTTTACCAGGTCTAGGAACAGCTTTACCAGGTCTACGACCAGCTCTTACCAGGTCAATGAACAGCTTTACCAGGTCTATGAACAGCTTTACCAGGTCTACGACCAGCTCTTACCAGGTCTATGAACAGCTTTACCAGGTCTATGAACAGCTTTACCAGGTCTACGACCAGCTCTTACCAGGTCTATGAACAGCTTTACCAGGTCTATGAACAGCTTTACCAGGTCTACGACCAGCTCTTACCAGGTCTATGAACAGCTTTACCAGGTCTATGAACAGCTTTTACCAGGTCTGGTAGTGGTGGTGGTGGGTTTGTTGTTGGGGGGGTGGTGGTGGTGGTGGTGGGGGTGGTGGTGGGGGTGGTGGTGGTGGGGGTGGTGGTGGCGTTGGTGGTGGTGGTGGGGGTGGTGATGGTGGCGTTGTTGTTGGCGGTGGGGGCCGGTTCTAGCGCAAAACCCCAAAATCCAAGATGGCCGACAACAACGCCACCATCACCACCCCCACCACCACCAACGCCACCACCACCCCCACCACCACAACCCCCACCACCACCCCCACCACCACCACCACCCCCCCAACACCAACAACAAACCCACCACCACCACTACCAGACCTGGTAAAAGCTGTACATAGACCTGGTAAAGCTGTTCATAGACCTGGTAAGAGCTGGTCGTAGACCTGGTAAAGCTGTTCATAGACCTGGTAAAGCTGTTCATAGACCTGGTAAGAGCTGGTCGTAGACCTGGTAAAGCTGTTCCTAGACCTGGTAAAGCTGTTCCTAGATCTGATAAGAGCTATCCATAGACCTGTTCAGATAAGTACAACTCAGTTGCCAGACCAGTTCAAATCTCATTAAAAGATGGGTAAAAAGAGATAGAAGGAGTAATAGTATATAATATGGAAGAAGAATTGCAGTGTCCTAATATAGAATGTTTAAAATCTTTTTATAGTAACACCCCCTGCTGTTTATGTCATTAGGGACAATGTGCCCAAAAAATGTATATAATTTTATACTAATAAAAGTCTTTCTGGTAATGTTAAAATAGCATTTTATTAATTTACTCATTTATTTTCCTTCTACATATATTTATTCATAATTCTTATTTTAACTATTTTTAGATAATCTATAGTGACCCCAAGCATATGTTTGGATATCATCTTCTCTTATAAATCTTTTATCGTCAAATGGACTCAACGCTACTTTATTAATATATTCCGTATATATTGTATGTAATTTACTTCTAAATCCTAACATGTTGACATAAAATAATTTTTTCTTATATAAACAATCTCTGTAATTATCTAGAGTTAAAGTATTTACAGCTGTTCTTTTAATACCTTTAGCTTTTTTTATTTCCGTTTTTTCTTCAATACTTAAAGAGTACATCTTAGATCGTAAACCTATAAACTCAGTCATAATTTTTCCTTTATTCTCATCTTTCATTAAACCTAAAACCTTTTTATTTACTAACGGTATATTATAAGGATTGTCGTGGGGATATTCTGATGTATCGAATCTTTCATTAATATCTAAAATAATATCATTATAAAAATCGTTAACAGAAATAGAATATATAAAAGAATCTGTGTCCATATAGTTTAAGGAGACCATATCTTGGTATTTAGGCTTCATATATTCATAATGAAAGTTATACATTTTTAGCTTTGATAGCTCTAAGACTGTGAAGCCTAAGTAAATTTGTTTATTATAAGTTGTGTGGACTCTTTTTAATTGAACTGCAGTCATATTTGATGTAAAATGAGAAAGACTATGAAAATTAGGTTTCGCTATAAGAGCACGTAAACCCTGATGTCTACCACGGCTTTCCCACTCTGTTGCAATTTTTACATCTTTTCTTTTATCTACATTTTCCATAGTCTTTCCATACACCGAATTATTTAATAATTTAAAAAAGTCTTTTTCAAAATTATTTTTTGCGGCAGTTCGATGGAAATTATTTAAATCGATGTAGCTCTTTAACCAATTTGATTGTTTAAACATTAAAACTCGATGAATACGCTGCAGTTCTAATCCGTGCTTTACACACTGCTGTAAATTTCTATAGTGGATAACATAATTATATTTATTTTCTAAATCAGCAATTAACTTTTTAATCTTGGCTTGAGGGGGTAATTTATTTTCAGGACAAAAGGGGAGATCATTATGAGCGTCATGAGATAAATCTGGATAAATTAAATCAACTTCTAAAATATATCCTACTTCTGAATTTTCAGGAACTTTCATGAAATCTATATTATCAAAGTTATCTACCCAAACAAAACCTGCATATTGAAGTGATTCCGACATAGCCCACCCATATAAATTGTTAGCATCAAGATAAACCAAATATTTTGAGTCGATTGAAGGATTAAAATTTTTCATATATTTATTATTAGCTAGAGAATGTCTTAGGGAACATTGCGTTAAACCTCCTCGAATACCTCTTTTCATGAAATTATACATATTTATATCTGTTAACAATTCTAATTTACTTTGAGTGTGTTTTAACATCGCATCCCACGACAATCCTGGGGCTGTGTAATAATGACATGGGTCCAACTCATAGATATTTATGCATACTCTTCTAAAATTCTCAAAAATATCTGCTAACAACAAAACATCACACTTTAAATATAATAGTAAATATTGTGAGATATTTCTACAATTAAATCTGTTCCATACGTTAACAGCATGCTGATATTCTCCTTCTGTGCATTCATAGTTTGTAAGTTTATTAAAAAATTGCTCGCGAGGAGGTAGACATGTTTCATTTAATTTATCAAAAGAATTTAAATAATCATATGGAAAAACTCCCTTTCTCCTTATTAAATTAAAATATTCATCATCTTTAAATTCATTACGGATTATTCTAAAGTCTTCATCAGGCAGATTTTTTGCCAGATTATCTAAACTCGCAGGCATAAAACGAACGGAATCTAAAAACCGTAATTCAATCGTTTTATTCTCAAATAAAATTTTCTTTGACATTGATATTTATACCTCTTTATTTAAGGGAATAACGTTAATAGAACCTTCAATTTCATTTAATGATTTAATAAATAAATGACTGTCATAACCAGAAAAATTATGTAAAAAAAACTGGGAAAAATGTTGGAACTCTATACCTTAGATTACATTTATTATGAGCTGGACCCCTGTATTTTCCTGTAAGATGACAATGATCAATAACCTTATCATTCGCTAATAATTGTTTACAAATATGACAATATTGCTCTTCTCGTTGCATCCTTATTTCATCTGGTGACATGGGAACAAGCGGCTTACACTTTGAAACGTGATTTTTATAGATGTCTTTCACGTCGTCTGCTAATAACTCTACAAATCGACTAACAGCATCTTCACCTTGATAAATCCTGAACTTGCTTAAAGCGTCATCATAACAGCAATGGATAAAATAAGAGAAAGCACAGGGTATGTGCTCCTGAGTGTTGGTCGTTGAAGACAGCATAGGATTAGGTATACACGTTTTAATTTCCTTCAGCACGCATTCAAAGTCAGCATAAATAACAAATGGCACACTTAACTTGCGTTCATACTTCTCAAATTCCAAAAAAGCTTTTTCCGAGGTAGGCATAGAAGTCACTATTTTACAGCATTCATTTTTATGTATAGCAAAAGATTCTATATTAGAACAATGTTGAAAACACGAATTACAAAAGTAAATTTGTCTTTTATGCTGTGTTAGTTGCTCGTTAAGCAATCTTGAAATATTCTTAATCCAGACATAGTGATTTAGAGTTTCATCTTGAAGAAGCAACAAATTTATGTGATTTTCTTTCTCCTTTGATGTACAATAAAAAGGTCCCACAATCTGACAACTACTTTGCACTACTTCGTAACCGAAAACATTTACGCTTATATTAGGATTGATCTCTTCGAATACTTTTATATCACGCAAAGTCATAGGGAATTCCAGCCCAGTAAAATCTAATTTCACTCCATTTATAAGCTCTATTTCGCTACGTGATATATCAGAAACTGAATATGAAGATGTTCTATCAGAATAGTGAGTTGGTGGGTGTAGAGCTGATATAACAGCCCACTTAAAGCAGTAAATATCACTATTTTTTACATTAATGCAGGCTTTCTTGTTCATTATAACCTTTGGTAAAGGTATGTAGGAAGAACCTCTTAACGGGTGATATTGGTTAATGTTGATTTCTAAATGTATTATTCGAATCAAGGACCATCCACTGTCTTTCTCTTGAAATTCTTCTGATTTGGTGTTAATGCTGTTAATCATATTCTTACATAAAGTTGATAAATCGCTGTTGTTGAATATGACAGTCATTTTGGATTGAAATGATTTTATTGAAGAAATAATTTCATTTTTTTCTTCTGAGTTTGCAACTTTGATATATTCTGCAAAAAGTTCGATATTAAACTTATAAGAAATATGTTTTTCTAACGAGATATTTAACACTTCCAAAAGTTGATGGTTAGATTCTTGTAAGAATTTATTTATATCAAGTAATCCTTCATCTCCATTTTCAAGAATAAATGTTTCAATTCGTTCCCCGAAATTTTCCTTAACACACCTAAGATGTTCATTTATAGGTATAGACGCTTTCTTTTTATGAGCATTGGTACGTAAATGATGCGTCCAGTCTTTTATTTTAATTTGTAAATCACATGCCTGACAAAACATATGTGTTAAAGCGTCCTTTAATGGTGTTTTTAACGATGACGTTGATGGTGAAACTGATAACGATATAGCTGTAGTCATATTTTTAGTGTCTTCTTTTAGCCGATGCGATCTTGAATACAATGTCTTGCTATGTATACTTTTTATATGCCTCTGTAGGTTGAATCCCCTTTTAAATGTTTTTCCACACACTTCACACAATATGAGCTTCATTTCTATTATATTCTACTTCTTGTATAATTATCAAGAGTTCTTCAGTAGTCTTTTAGTATTAATAGCAAACTCACTGCTTACTTTAAAAGTTTAAAATAAAGTTTTCTTATTCTTTTCTCTTTAGTCTTAACAACCTTTAATAAATCACGCTTGATTTAGTTTACAAAACACACGTCCGACTCTCATCTAATTCAAAATTGAACTGAGCTAGATTGTGATGTGAGTGTAGTAAAATTAAAGTTGTTGGGAAAAAGATGACCGCAAACATTTTTTGTTGTTGTTGCATGTTAAATACGATAAATTTTAAGTAGCTTTGAAAACAGGAAATATTTGCGGTTTATTTGATATAAAACTGAAATATTCCCCAATCTATTCTGATTACGGTTAATTTTAATTAGCTCTAAAAAAGTTGCGGTTACCTTCTTTTGAATAAACATGAAATGTTCACATGATACTTTTTGATAACATTCAATTATCAGTAAGTTACAGCAAATGCCAATATTGTTTTGCAAAAATTAAAAACCGCAATTTCCTTTTGAAACTACATTATTGAGAACCTGTAAAAACTTGCTTGGAAACAAATGATATAATAGAAATAAGAAATTGTAATAACAAAAAAACAATCTTCACCCATTTACTCAAAGTGGCGAAATCTTTATTAAGAAATACTATAAAAAAGAATAAAACTAATGATATAAAGAAAAAAATACTCGTATACTATTTTACAAAATTTTCTCACGCTCAAGTGTTTAATTTCTCTGCAATTTCCCTGTAAATTCATCATAAGCACAAAACGTGTTTAAACACGAAATTATTTTCATAAATATCTTCCAGAAAATATATAGAAAATGTTCATAACAATTTTAACTTCATAATTACTGACCATACTCAATATCTCGGAAATCCATTGACCTCAAGATATATTACTGCCCAAATTACGTAATCCTACACTAGCAACTTATTTTATCATCACTCGTAGTAAAAGCTCCCGCCGAAAATATCCGGCATAGTAAAATCTCAAAGCAGCACACTCTTATCTTCAGCACGAGCCCAGGTTCATCTACAAAACCTTATCACCCAACGACCACAACATTGCGACCAAATTATTAATTTCTATAGTCAGCTCCCTTATCAATTAGCTTAACATTCGTTTCTATACCCATGATCCAGGTCCAGGTCCAGATCCAGACCCAGGTGCAACTCATACTTACCTTTACTAGCGCGCCGCCGCCAAAACAAAACAATCTAAATTGACCTTCGGAATCACGCAACCATTCCCTTATCTCCAGCCATTTCCTTATCTCCAGCCATTTCCTTATCTCTCTTCTCCCAGAATTGTTATGTATGTTCTGCCCCAAATGAGCAAAAATCTGACGTCAGACCTCAAATTCCCTCACAATTTAACCAATTTTAAGGTGCTCCTGCTCATTTGGGGCAGAACATACATATCCCTACTACTTTGAATTCAGTGTACTCTCTAAGTGTATTTTTAAATAGAAGAAATATTTAGCGTAATGTTGCACAAATCACATATTATCACGTTAGGATTTACTTATTGATTTCAATCTTAATTTTTCCTCTTCAATTGCAATTTTCCGCCGGTTATCCTTTAGTTTCTCATAATACAACTTCAGTTTTTCGTGCCTATATACTTCAGTCTTGCGCAGTTTTTGTTTTATCACCTCAACAAGTTCCTCAGTCGCTTTTAATATGTTTTTATTTACTTTAAGGTTTTCATTTAGTGATACCATAATTGTTTCATAGAAATTTGTCTGCAACTTAATCTGTCTTCCTAACGCGTTTTCTTTGTCTTCTATGTGTTTCCTTTTAGAAGTTCTTCTTACAGTATTTACTGAGGGACCAACATCTACAGGTACTACTTCGTTTGTAATAACCTTTTCAGTAGTATCCTCTGCTACAAGTCCTAATGCTTCACAACCTTTGTCATACTCTAAATTGAGACACTCTTGCGGAGTTAAACACATTTCATTGTTATGGCGTCTTTTAAGTTCAGAAGTTCATATGCCCTATTTTCTGTCTCTGTTAGATGTATCTCCTTGCTAGGACCACCGCCCGTTTTAAAAAGACTTATTTTATTTTTCCTCACTTTCTTTTTGATATTTTGTTTATAATCTGCCCATACCTAAAGAAAACTATGACGTCCTAGTTTAGAAATAGGTATTTGAGAAAGTAACTTTTTTCCAACCCTCTACATCACGAGTTGGGGGGCGAAGGCAATTCAAATCCTTTTCTAAAGCCTTCCATTTATTCCTAGATTTCTCCTTGGTATTTGCGTTGTTAAGGTAACCTTTTGCAACATCAGGATGATTTTCCATGTAGGTTACCATAACATCAAACTTCTTCACAGTGGTTGGTTTCGACCTATATTTATTAAAACGGAACAATTATAATATTGTATAAACATGTAACGATGTAATTAACGTCGTTGTGTAAGGTAATTGATTAAATAGAGGTAAAAACTAATGAACAGCATGTAAAAAATATTTGTTTCTAATAACAGTTGTAACTATATCTATATCAGAAGTACCCAAACACATGACAAAAACAATTTTGCCCATTGACGGATTACAATTAATCACAAAATTATTTATGCACAGTATTTATCAACTGTTGTGCATTGATTTTGCTGCTTCAATTTTTAAAAGATATGTGCTTACTAAAAAAATTGTAAAAGCGGAATCATGTTAGTAAAGATTTTATTTATATAATTCAGTATAAAAAATTAACAGAACTTATAATTCAAAAAACAAAAATAACAAAAACATTTTTCACAAAATTATTTTTACCTCCAGTTCTCTTCACAAAATTATTTTTTAATAATTTAATTTCGTATTTCCACCTTTTGCATCTATGACACCTTGAAGTCCGGTGTACGGACTGAAATAACTTCATTACGTAGTCAGATGGAATTTGGCTCCACGTGTCCTTAATGTCTTCCCAGGCATCTTCTTTTGACTTGCCTAGCCCTAATTTAATAATTTTGGTTAATGCCACAAGTTTTCTATTATATTTAAATCGGAGCTCTGCGAGGAACACTGAATAACGTTTTCACCAATATCCTTTAAGTACTACTTAATAATTTGACTCTTATGGATAGGATATGAAAATTTCTTCAATCAACCGTGAACCAGCAACTAAAGCAAGTCCATTTAATAGTTGCAAGTAAGAATTTTGAGTCGGCCGCTGCCTGCAGATTCACAGTGGGACCAACGCGTTAACAAATTTTCATTAATTTGTTGGCGTGCCGTAACTGTGGATACTGTAGGAAGTCTGCATCTCCCTCCACGTGGGGCGGCTGGTAACAGTCAGGTAGTTTACTATAGACTGGCTAATGATAACGGGCGGAGAGACAGTCACTCTCTTGATCATACTCCCCCAATCCAGGGTGTTAAGCGTCTTCCGTGCCCATTGGATAGTTTGCAGCTGGGGGCAACTAGCTGTATTCTAACGGAGCCTCCTTGATACCTGTCCGCCTCAAGGAGTATTCAGGACCACCATGGTAAGGGGCTCTACCATGGTTGATTCCCCACAACCCCAATAATAAATCGAGACCATGAGTACCGCCTTGTCGCGAAAATGGTCGATCATGAAATTGGATCTATGCATAAAAAACACCCAGCCTCGGATAAAACCGAGACTACTTCGTCCACCCGAAAAGGGGAACAACCCGCAGTCAAGGCACACCCGGCCCACGGGTTAAGTGGGCAACCTTCTGCGAGTATTGCTCGCTCCTCCAGCACTTCTGAGGCCAACACGGTGACTCTCCCCAAGGAGTCCTGTGAACTCTTTCTCGGGGAAAGTGCACGCCACTGCCAAGGACCCCAAACCCGGTAGCAGCAGCACTGTTCCTCCTCCCTCTGCAAAACCTGCGCGTGGTAGTGCGTCCCTGTCCAAGGCTAAAACACCCGGACATACATCCTCCAGCGCGTCTCTCAGGACACCCCAGTCCAACCCTACGACCACCAAGCAGAAGGGAAATGTCTTAACGGTGGCCTTCAAAGAGAGACGGACTGCGCTCAGAATCATCCGCAAACCGAGCTGCGTGTCTCAGGAGAATCTTAGAGAGAAGGATAAAACCTCTCTGCAGTGGGCTAATAAGATTATTGCCCAATTTAGCGCGTCGGCCTCCAAAGGACCTTTGCAAGCTACCCCGAAGAGGTTGCGCTCGCCTAACGAGCAGCAGCCATCTTCCAAAAGGATTAAGGCGATAGGCCGCCTTTCCTCCACTTCTAAGTCCTTCAGCGAGATAGCGAAGGACAGCTTAGTAAGGGCGATTATAGATCGCAGTAATGCGGACGGCTCCATCACGCCAGACAAATGGAAGATGGTGGAGATGGCGTTGCTGAAGGTGTATACCGAAGTTCTCTCGTTGAACCCTGGCCCTCCTCCACGTTGTCTTGATGCTGGTTGGCATCAAGGCCACATTAAGCTACTTGCCTGATCGGACCAGAGGTCGGCGGAGCTTCTTGACCAGGCAGTTTTCCATCTTGGCGAAATCTGGACTGGCGCAAGAATTGAAGCCGTTCCCAGGGATAAAATCCCCTGCAGACCTATCTCACGGGCCTGGATACCAACTGAACCTTCGGATCCTGCAGAGATCCTAAAGTTCAGCCAAATGGCCAACCCTGAACTACCTACCCATGATTGGAAAGTAGCCCAGGTGAGCGAAGTCAAGGGAAACTCAAGGCAGGTCATTGTGATCCTAAATGAGTAGTCCCTTGCCCCACTTGCTGAATGCAATGGCATTATTTGCTATGGCTTCAGCTCTTTCAGCCTGAAGGTTTATGAAAAGGACCTAAAGGACCTAAAGGCGCTAAATGCTAGTAAACAAGAGGAGGATTCAGCAGCCTCCTCAAGCAACACCGGGGAAAAGAAAGGAGTACAGAGTGTAACGACAGTTTCTGCCGTTGTCACTCCCTTACCAGAAGATGGTGAGGCGATGGTCGACGCTATGGTAATTGACACCCTCCCGGAGCTTGGACCAGAGCTGGAGGACCAACTCCTTGGTTCCTCCACTGACGAAGATGCCAGCAATGAAGGGGAGACTGCTGACATCACTGTGATTGAGGTATCCTCACCTGGACACAGTGATGTTAAGAGTGGTCCAAATTAACCTCCATCATTCGAAAGCAGCGTCCGCAGCCCTTCTCCTTCGTATTGCGCAAAAAGGAGAAGAACTCATCCTTGTCCAAGAACCTTGGATCATCAGAGACAAGGTTTGCGGACTCAACATGAAGGGGTATAAGCTCCTCTATTTACAAGGTACAAATAAACCAAGGTCAGGTATCCCCATTAAGAATAATATTAATGCATTTATTCTCACGCAGTTCAGTGATAAGGACACAACAACAGCCATACTGGAGTTACAAAACAACAATATCTGGATAACCTCCAGTTACATGGCGCACGATGTGGCGGACATTCCTGGTACAATACTCAGGAATGCGATCAAGGAAGTCACTAGACAAAGGAAGACGCTGGTGATCGGAGCAGACGCCAACGCTCATCATAAAGTCTGGGGCAGCTCGGACGTCAACGAAAGGGGTGAGTTACTTTTTGATTTTATTCTCGGAACTAACCTCCAGATTTGTAATGTGGGTGCAGAACCCACTTTTACTAACTCAATTAGGCGGGCAGTTCTAGACGTTACCTTAGCCTCAGAACAATCCGCCCACTTAATAACGGAGTGGAAGGTATCCAAGGAACCATCCTTCTCCGACCATGCCTATATTGAATTTGGTATAACACTTCACAAGATGATGTGCCCTCCCTATAAAAACAGGCTAAGCACAAACTGGGACCTCTACAGCATGGTCCTCAGTAATAGCCTGCCTACTACGGGTCCACCCGTAATTTCCAGTAAGCAAACCCTTGAAAAGGTGGTGGACACTTTGACGCTTGCGTGTAATGAGGCGACACAAATTCGTGGTGGTCGAGTGAGATCATGACCCTAAGAAAGGAGTGTCGTAAGCTTTTTAACCAAGCGAAGAAAACTAATGTCTGGACTTCTTATAAAGAATGCCTCAAAAAATTTAAGAAACTGATTAGGAAAGCAAAACAATCCTCATGGGAGGGCTTCTGTAATAAAATTGAAAGCTCCTCTGAAGCGAGTCGTTTGCGGAAAATCCTCCCATCATCCCAATCCGCCCATCATCCCAAGCCTCCTGACCAAAAGTGATGGTAGTTGGACTTCATCCAGTCTTGAGTCGCTGGAACTATTTGTAAACACTCACTTTCTGGGTTGCTCGGCGACCAGCAGTGTGGAGCTGCCGAATACTCCAAGCGACCATGAACTGGTCCACAAGATACCTGATGTGAGAAAACTGAAATGGGCGATACGAAGTTTCAAGCCTTATAAATCACCGGGATTGGATATCATCCCAGCTGAACTACAACTAGCTTCCGAGATACTTATTCCGTGGCTATTGGTCATCGACGAGGCTTGCCTTAACCTCACCTATATTCCATCCTCATGGACGAAGGTGAAGGTGGTTTTTATCCCGAAAGTAGGAAAAGCCTCACATTATAAGCCCAATGATTTTAGGCCCATTAGTCTCTCTTCCTTTCTGCTCAAAACCTTGGAGAGACTCCTAGATATCTACCTTAAAGAGACAATCAATCATTCCAAGTTGTCTCTCTCGCAACATGCTTATACTAAAGGTAAGTCCGTAGAGACAGCCCTACACGAACTTACCACAATCATAGAGCATTCGCTACTACAGAAGGAATATTCACTTGTAGCCTTCCTTGATATTGAGGGTGCTTTTAACAATATCAGATCAGAGGCGATAATGGCATCCTTGAGGAGGCTTGAAATCGACGACCCTCTCGACAAACTTATTGAACTCATGTTAAAAAGCAGGGTCATTATCTCCAGCTTAGGAGGATCCAATATACAAAGAGTTGTAACTAGAGGTACCCCTCAGGGAGGAATCCTTTCACCACTCTTATGGAACTTAACTCTGAATGAGTTACTCATAGACCTGGAGTTGTCCGGTCACAAGGTTATTGCCTATGCCGATGATATTGTCCTGATATGTTCAGGTAAGCACCCCAATACACTGGCTGAGGTGTTACAACACGCCTCTCCAAGACTTCATCATGGAGTGATGGGTGTGGTCTAAGTATAAACCCTAACAAAACAGAGTTAATACTCTTCTCTCGGAGGCATAAAATACCTCCTATTAATTACCCTACACTAGACGGGGTTAGGCTGGAACTGTGTAATCAGATTAAGTATCAAGATTTAGTCCTAGATAGAAAACTTAACTGGAAGCCTAACATCCAAGAAAGATTACGGAAAGCTACAGTAGCGCTGTACTCGTGTAAGACGGCTATAGCGAAAAGATGGGGTATGGAACCAAGCATTGTGAATTGGCTCTATACAAGTATCATACGGCCTATACTCATGTATGGGGTGATTGTCTGGTGGCCGGTACTAAATATAGCAACACATCTTAAAGTAATGGACGAAGTTCAGAGGATGGCAGCACTGCTGATAACAGGTGCCCTGAGAACCACACCTTCTAAAGCCCTGAACACTATTCTCCATCTTCTACCGTTGGATCTCTTTGGTAAGCAAACCGCATCATCAGCCGCCATTAGGCTTAACTCAATCCAGACCTGGAAGCGAACTGATTTCGGTCACTCCAAAATATTGCACAGTAGAACTGCCAGCAATATCGACTACACCTCGCCCAAGCCTTTCTTTGGAGCAAAATTCGATTCCTTCTTTCCCACCAGATCTGAATGGGAGAAAGGTCCTCCCCAATGGGAGAACTCAGTGCATCTCTACACTGACGGCTCCAAATTGGATGGGAAAGTGGGTGGAGGAATATTCTCGGAACACTTGGACCTCGATGTCTCATTTCGCTTACCTGACTACTGCAGCGTGTTTCAAGCAGAAATCATGGCTATAAAAGTAGCTGCGGACCGCCTGAATCAACTAACGCTACCTACAGACAATGTATGTGTTTTCACAGATAGTCAGGCAGCTATTAAATCCCTTTCGAGAGTATACACAACCTCCAAAATGGGTTATAATATGTCGCTCAACACTAAATGACATAGCTGAGCATCTGAAAGTACGGCTCATCTGGGTGCCTGGACATAGTGATATTCCGGGCAATTGCAGAGCCGACGAACTAGCGAGAATCGGTACCACACGTCCTGATTCGGACATTAAACACCAGTAGGGTAAACCGCTAGCTACATGCAAAATGGAGCTCTCACAGGAGGCTCTCAAGATTGCTAATAATAACTGGCAAGAGGAACACACCTGCCTGATTACCCGACATATATGGCCAAAGCTTGACCCTAAGCGGTCAAGAGGGCTCATCCGACTCGGACGCAAAATACTTAGCACTACAGTAGCCGTAATCACGAGTCACTGCCTCATAAGTAGATACTCCGATAGGCTGGGCGTGCCCTCAAACGACTTCTGTAGGAGTTGCCACGACGAGAAGGAAGAGGAAACCATACTCCTCGGTAGCTGCCCGGCCCTAGCCAACCGTAGGAACCGGTTTTTGGGCTCCCCCTACTTCAAAGAGTTAACCGAGCTGGGCTCCACAGATGTCAGAAACCTGACTCGATTTACCGGGAGTTCAAAATGGTTCCCGACGACGAATTAAGGATGAACACCCTTCAAAACACAGTCAAAATAATTTTGACTTATCGTGAACTAGTTCCACTGGATGCAAGAAACTGGTTCGGTGCACAGGGGACAGAATGTTAACCCTCCTATTCCTTAGGTAATTCTATGGGGTTGTTAATTTCAAGCCTCAATGTGGTAGCACAAAGGGCCTCTTAGGCCTAAGTGTGCCTTCTTAGGCAGCCACTTTAACCTAACCTAACCTAAGTATTTTGAGTCACCTTTTCAGGAAGTCTAACACGTAAGGCAACACATCCATGAAAGATACACCCCGATATCATTAACTTTCCTCCTTGATAACCTCGTGTTTTCCGTATAGCACGTCTATATTTCTTATCTTCTAGAGTATCAAAATAATACTATACTATAATTTACTTATTCCGATATTCCAAAGCAACGACATAGAGCTTAATATTATTTTCTTGTAGCCTCCAGCTTACTGTCATAGGGGCCATTCAAGTATTACGTAAGCACTACAGGGGGGGGGGGGGGGTCTTTGCTTTGCTTATTTTGGTTGACATGAGGGATGGGGGGGGGGGTCTGGATGGTGATTACGTCAGCAGTATTTATTTTCTTTTCGGATTTTCTACAAAATTTAGCCGATTTTAGTTTGAACACATATGGCAAGCCTTCTTGTTATTGCTTGAAAACGAAATGCATTTTCAGGGATTCCCGAAAATAATGGATAAGAACCGAGTAAAAGAAATTACCGCGCGCTATTCACTTGTCTAAATTTCTTCCGCCAATCTATTGTTTCGTTTCGGTACGATTGAAGATTTGACGTGTTGTAAGTTAATGTTTGTTTTACCATTGATCCACTTTCGCCAAAGTTGAATGGTTTAAAATGTCGTTTCAAATAGACAAATCCAAGTTATACCAAGAATTATTCGAAAGTTTCAAAAAATCTCATACAAATACAAAAGTACAAAATTTACAGAAGTTAGTTAACGAAGTGTTGCGTAAATATAAGTTACAAGCAAAATTCGACAAGGAACTTGATGTTATTGTGTCTAAGAGAATTGAAAAAGAATTACAAGCAGCGACTAGGAATTAATCCAGTCCACTAAGATTTTTTTCTAAGGTAAGTTTAGCGTTAGATGTCCCTAATTCATGAAGGATACTTATCGGCTATTTTAATTTATTTTTGTGTGACATGTATATACCCTGTTCCAAAAAGATTGGCAGTACAAGTTAAATGGGAAGTTATGATGCCGAATTTCACAAACTCGCCAAAAACCGTGTTAACTGATTCTGCCAGCAGCCAGATGCTGTTGGTCGGTCGACAATGATCAACACTCAGTGGTGATTGGTAGGTGGTTTTACATGCGAAGTTCTCCGATGCAATACGAATTCGAGTGATTGGAATGGTCGAAAAGCACATTTAGTATAGCCAGATTATATCCTTTAGCAGTAGGCAACGAGGAAAGATAAAAAAATTTTGAGATGAAATCGTGGCAATAGCGTGCTGAGGAAGGGGATGGAGGTATAGGAAAATGACGGGAAAATAAAGCAGACAGCAATTCTCCATTAGAGCGCATAATGCCAATCTTTTTAACACAGAAGATAGAATCGGGACGTTATTTACACATTATAATGAGTGCACATATGTATAACTTATTTCGTCGACGCGAAAAAATATATCGCCGTTTCATATATTTGATCGGATAAATGTATGAAACTGCAGATTTCTTTTCACCATCACAAAGTAAGAAATATTAATATATGTATACCTATATTGTCTACTTATATACTTTTTTAATAAATATTATATGAGTAATGAACATTTAAATACATGCATACATATAAATATAGTTAAAATACATAATAAATCGGTACATATAGAATTATGTACATGATGCTCACCAGAGCTGTTATTATTATAGTGCAAAGAATATTTTAATTTAATTGATTTAATTGTAATAAGCGTTCTCTCTCATATTGCAGTGCCCTTTCAGGGTCTATAGTGATCTTTTATTATGTAACTACTATCTTTGTATGTACACTATGGTGGCAATAAACATATTGAGTATTGAGTAAATTATACATATTAGATGCATTCATTATAGTGTGTATGTAACGGCCCTTTTTGATCACACCTTTATGTTTTTGTAGCTTAATAAGAGAGTCATTAGCAGCACCTATAGGATGTTTTAATTTTTAGGTTACGAATACCTGTAAACCTGCAGATAAAACACAAATTGCAATGCGAAAACACAGAAAATAAGGATAAACAGCCGAGAGCAAAACCTTCTCAGATATATAGCTTTATTTGGGAGTGCAGCAGATAATAGAAGAAAGCCACTTAGATAGCAATTTCGCCGAAACATCGATCCATTATCGTTTTCGGTTGTGTCTTCGTGTACTTAGTGGTGCTGTGCGCATGATAGTTCTGGCTCTATTTATGGTGTTGGTTTGAAAACTGTATTTAGTTATTCTCGGTGCCGACTATTGTTTAAGTGCTTGATTTCGATTCCCCGTTGTTGTGCTCTGCTTTCTTTTTGCGCTTGTGGTTGTCGAATTTTTCAAAATTTCGCTGTTGTTTCGAAGATATACAGCTTGCTTGCGTGGGTTTGTATATTACGTTATGGGCTTCTATATATATGCATTGAACGCAAAATAAAATTTCGACCTCCATTTTTCGTATGGTGGATTGATTTGTTGCGGTCGTTCCCCCTTGCTGGCATTTTTCTTTTTAATATTGTTTTTGTTTTCGTTTGTGTCTGGTTCCTCTCGACCTCTTAGTCTAGCTTTGTTTGTGTTTTGAATTTCTTAATTGTTCTTTTAATCTTTATTACTCTGTCTCGTCTGTTGACCTTTTCTTTTTATTCGTTTTCGTTACCTCTTCCCCTATGGCAACGTGTAGGGCATGTTCTTTGGTGATTTCCAAAGAAGAAATGCGATGGTGTTTGCGGTGGTTCGTTTCATCCTGCATGTTTGAAACGCCCCTCTAAATCATCTGCGAGGGCACTTACTACGTGTAATGAGTGTCTTGTCATTACGCCCTGTCATGTCCTTAGACTCATGAAGAGTTTTGCAGATTCGTTTTCTGCTGAACAATCTTTCGTTGCCAACAAAATTAATAGTTTGTCCTCCAGCTGGGCATCTCTGCAGGCTGTTGCTGATGACATGGGCTGCTTGAATGGTAGCTTGGATAAACTCGTTCTTGCTGTGGAGGGCGTAAAATCAAGCTCTGAGTCTCTGCTTGAGAAATCTCATGATCTCTCATCTAGGTTATCTTTTTTGTCAGCTGGTTTTGACGACCTTCGGACGACGCTGTCTGGTGTGGACGGGTCTCCGCCAGCACTGGCAACCAGCTGTGAGCCGGTGATGCCGATTTTTGATGATCTCCGCCGTAGCGTTAAACATATAAGAGCGGACCTTGGCTCCTGGCAGACTGCTGTTAATAGGAACTCCGATCTGCTTAGCACCATTTCTTCTGATGTTGGAAGTCTGCTATCGCGTGCTGTTGGCAAGCCTGACGCCTCTGTTGTTTCGGGTGCCTCCATTTTGCCTGAGGCCGATGTCCCTCGGCATGACGATTCTAAGAAACAGTCTGGGTCTCGCTCTAGACGCCCGCGGTCTAGAGTACCCAATGGCCCTGTTGGCCCATCTCGCACCGATGATTCTTCAGCACAACCACGCTCTGCCGCTTCGTTCACTTGTGCCTCCTCTGCTCCCCCTCCCCCCTGCATTCTACCCAGCTGGGAACATATCTCCCGCCCACTCTCAGTCTAATCCTCACCCATCGCATGTCACATTTCCATTAAGATCTATTAATATGTCTCGAAATGAGGGTTTCACTCTGAGGATTGCGCAACTACCGCGGTCCTTTTTTGTTTCCCGACTTGATCCATCTACTTCTGTTGATGACGTTATTGGTTACGTGAGAGAGAGGAGTAGTGCTGAAGACTCTGTACTCCTCCGTTGTCAACTTCTAGGATCTCGTCATTCTCAAGGACTCATGTCGTATTTTAAGTTGACATCGTCGCCAGAGCTTTTTGAGATTATGTCTGCCCCCGATTTCTGGCCCGAAAATATCATTGCACACGAGTTTGTGCCCCGTCGTAGGGTCGCGGGAAGCACTCAAAACAGAACCTCTTCTAACAACCAAAAAAACTAAGTACGCTATCCCCTTACTACCAAAATGTAAGGGGATTAAGAACAAGAACAAGCCAGTTATTTAAGGCTTCTCTTGCTTGTTGTTACGACGTCATCGCTCTGACCGAGACCTGGCTTCATAATGGTTTTAACGATGCAGAAATTCTTGACGAGTCCTATCAGATTTTTCGTAAGGATAGATACTCTGACTCTATGGCTCGCGCTGGCGGTGTGCTGGTTGCATGTAAATCGCATTTGGATTGCGGCGTTGTTGATATACCTGTTTATTCCGACACACTCTCAATCGAGCTCTTAGCTCTTAAGATATCTCTGGGGATGTTGCATATTTTCCTGCTATGTTGTTATATCCCTCCAAACTTGACAAACTTTGCTGATGCAAATGGTCGAAGTCTTTACGATATTTTAATTCTTAGCTTAGATTTTATTAATAATATGACAAACCCTGAGGACGAAATTATCCTTCTTGGTGACCTTAACTTACCCAACGTTCAATGGGTATTCAATGCTGATGACGATGACTACCTTCCTTCAAACTGTCTTACTGCTAAAGACTCCCATTTTCTTGACGCCATCTCCTCCTCTGGTTTACATCAAATGAGTGATGTCAAGGACTCTATGGGAAGGCAGTTAGAATTCTCTTTTCTTCCGATTCGAGTAATACTATAGTTGAGCCAACTTCTCGCAAATTATCCGCTATCGACAGTTTACACCCGCCCATTTCCATATATTTTTGCTACGATGGTTCTAATATTGCTGACCCCAACGTAGATCAGTACGTTCTTGATTTTTAAAGGGCGGACTTCTCTGATCTTTCAAACAGGATCCTCTCAATCGATTTCCCATCACTTTTTTATGATTGTGATGTCGACGTTTGTTTTCTGTATTTTATGATAAGATTTATGATCTGTTTAATTCCTGTGTACCACTTAAGCGGTCGAGATCATCCTGTCATTCTCCCCAGTGGTATACTAGGGCACTACGGAGTCTTAAGAATAAAAAAAATTAATTATGTTAAACCTACTTACGCTGTGGTAGCACGTCAGCTTATTCTGAAGTCGTATATTGTCATGACTGCTTTTTAGCGTTATCTTCATCCTTATACAGGGAATACCTTGATGATATTCGCAGTAACTTGCATAATGATCCTCGTACCTTTTTTAAATTTGTAAATTTGAAGAAGAAAACTGATAATTATCCATCTTCAATGTGGTATAATGGATCCTCTAGTTGTAGCGCACCCGATATTGCCGATAACTTTGCATCGTTTTTTGAGGGCGCCTTTTCATCAGGCAACTTTGTGCCTTCCCTGGATGATTTTGGCCATATCCAAAACCGTCCCGCTACCTCCATTGCTTTGCCCATTATATCTCGTGATATTATCTTGAATGGTATCAAGGAGCTTAAACTGGACTTTTCCTCTGGTCCTGATGATATTCCACCCGCATTCTTGAGATCCTGTTCTGATGCCTTACTCACTCCATTGGAACTCATCTTCAATAAATCTCTTCAGGCCGGTAGATTTCCTTCGTTATGGAAGTGCTCCTTTATAATTCCTGTTTATAAGAAGGGGCATAAAAACTTCATAACAAATTATAGGTCAATCGCGAAGCTTTCCTGCATACCCAAGTGGTTTGAATCTGTTATATATTCACAGCTTGTTGGGCAATGTAAGGGGTTAATCTCATCTAATCAACATGGCTTTCTGCCTGGTAGATCGACGACAACTTAACTGCTTGAATTTATATCCCACATTATCTCTGCCTTCCAACAGACTGATTGTGTCTACACCGACTTCAGCAAGGCATTTGATAAGCTCCCTCACTCCGTGATTATGCTTAAGCTTGAAAGGTTGGGTTTTCCGCCTTTGTTGCTCGACTGGATCTGCTCTTATTTAAAAAATAGGACTTACCGTGTATCTTTCCGTAATACTTTATCTAGAGTCGTTAGGGCTTCATCTGGTGTGCCGCAGGGTAGCCATCTGGGGCCATTGCTGTTTATTCTAGCCATTGACGACATTGTCCCTCTGATTAAGCACTCCAAAGTTTTAATCTACGCTGATGATATGAAGATTTTCTTATGCGTTAGAAATAGTTATGATTCTTCCTGCATCCAGGAGAATTTGAATACCTTCAGGGTTTGGTGTGCCTCAAATGGACTGCAACTTAACCTGGATAAATGTGAAGTTATGTCTTTTTCTAGGATCATCAATCAGCTTGTCTTTGATTATACCTTTGCGGATACTACTATCCGTCATGTGGAGTCCGTTACTGACCTTGGTGTAAAGCTAGACAGAAAACTCGATTTCACTCTGCACATAAACCATATCGTATCTCGGAGTAATTCAGTCCTGGGTTTTGTTAAGCGCTGGTCAAGGGAGTTTTCTGATCGACAGACCCTCATTCACTTATTTTTTTCTTTAGTTAGACCAATTCTCGAATATGCATCTCAGGTTTGGTCTCCTTGCTATGCTGTTCATTCTAGACGCATTGAATCGGTGCAGCGGAACTTTGTTAGGTTCGCACTAAGGGACCTGCCGTGGAATGATCCATTAAGGCTTCCTCCTTATGAGGATCGCCTCCGATTGCTTAATATGCACTCGTTGGAGGAACGACGTAGAGTTGCTGACCTAGTATTTATTCACCAGCTTTTGAACTCGAATATAGATTCTCGCTCTCTTGCAAGTTTGGTAACTTATGGGCATGCTCCGTATAGGTTAAGAAGATTGCCTTTTCTACATGTTGCTCATTCTCGTTCTAACTATGGTATGCATGAGCCTATTAATCGCATGTGTAGAGCCGTGAATATGTGTCCTATTTTTGACCTGGGTCTTACTAAAGATTTGCTTAAACGTTCTCTGTTATCAATGCACCCCTGATTGTCTTGTTTGGACGTGTTTTGGTTTTTTGTTTACTAATATTTTTCCTTGCATGGGTTGTGGGAGCCTCATTCACCTCAATATTTGTTATATTCTGGTGAATAGGTCAATTGGTTCCAGGCTTCTGCCTGTTAAGTGCGCCTTCTGAGTTAGAAGGGTTAATTCTAATTATTTGGAGAACATAGCATCAATACTTGGACCAGATCAAGTATTTTTCATATCTTAACATGATAAAGCTCGGGTCCCTATTGGTGTAACTGCGTCAAATAAGCAAGCACCTCTTCTAATGCACATGGAATATAGAGTCAGATTGCCTGATCACGGCTGGGTAATCGTTGAGCGGCATAAATTAATACCATCAGTTTATGCTGGTATCAAAATAACTTCCAGTATGCTAGGACAACCGCAAGCCGTTGGATATTCTGGTCCAAAATACATCGCTATTCGAAGTGGAAAGCATAGTTCATCCACCGCTAATACTCATGCCTAGGATTTCGATACGCTTCTGGAGCTTGAAGAGTTTCAAGCATTAGCTAAAACTGACAATGTATTTGTGAAACCAGTGGTGATCATGACGGTTGATGGAGGGCCGTATGAAAATCCGTGTTATCAAAAAGTTATAGGGTTTGGTATACAACACTTTAAGCGAATGAATGGCTCCCCTTAGTCGGAAACTGGCTGGTTTGATATTGCCTCATGACCATTTTGGGTCTCATTTGGATGACCGACGCGTTACAATTAATGAACATTTAGAAACATCCAATTTCGAGTTTGCAGGAAACGTATTAGCAGAGGTATGGAGTTCAATGGGCATTGATGGTTATCACGTTACTGCAAAATATGTTGGGTCGGGAGAACAAGATCTTCCTGATTTTCCCGACATTAAATGGTATTCAGAACATGTGCGTGAAGGCCAATACTTGCTTCAAATTGTAAAATGTAGAAACACAGAATGCTGTCGTCCAAGAAGTGGCTTATTTAGATTACTAGACAACAGGTTTCTCCCACCACCAGTAAAAGTAAAACAAACAGTTGACGACTTGGTTTTGGATGATGGAGGGCAATTTCTCAATCTTCTAGTCAATTTAGCTCTACAATTGAATTCTTCACTCAAAGATTTTCTGCAAATTCCCTTCGATTATTTTTGTCCAACGGTGAAATTGAAGCTATCAAGTCGAGCATGCAAAATGTGTGGTCTTTATCATGCTTCCGTCAATTCATTAAATCGTCACATCGACATGTTGAATGGCTCGAAGAGAACGATGTAGGTATTCCAAAATCACACGAAAGTGAGCGGACACACAACATTGAGTAGCAAACATCCAATGTCGTCGTCGAAGACTTAGAGTCATGGATTCGTGTGTCATGGACTGAGGACTATTAATTTGAATTAATATAACAAAATTTTAAAAGAAGTTTGTTTTGTTAGTTAATATATTAAGATAATAATAACTGAATACCATGTCAATAAAATTGCTTACTTTTGCTGACAACTTAGAATATAGAACGAGAGGAAAGGCTATCTTAAGTAAAAACCCTGTACGTGTGATAAGCATTTTTGCTTCGTGGCCAAGTGGTGAGTGCGTTAAGGGGGAATGACGCCTGAAATGTCAAATTGTACCGAATGTCGCCTTGAAATCAAAGTCGTCTCCGTAATACTGAAATATTTGGGGCATAAGCAAAGTGTTTTTAAATAGTAAAATTAAGTAAATTAATAAAATATGTTCGGGCAAAGTTATATTATATTAAAAGTGTTATAATCGCTTGGGTTCTACTACATATAGCAAAATGCTTACATTTTTCCGAATGATGTCCTTTCCTCTAGTTCTTTATCCTAAGGCTGACGACGAAGGGGGGGGGGGGGGGATCTGTTTATCTTTTTTTTGCTCTGAAAAATGTTTTTGCTCTATATTTTTACTGAATTATAAATTTGTTAATTTTTTTGTGAATTATGTAAATAAAAGCTTTAGTAACGTGAATCAGTTTTAATAATATTTTTTTGGTAAATTTATAGGTATCTCTTAAAAATTGATACTATCAATGCAGCAACAGTAGCTGAAATATTGTGCACAAACAATTTTGTGATTGATTGTAGGTATGCTATCATGATGCTGATGCTTTTATGCGATTAAAGTTGGACTTTTAAAAATATATACTTGTGCTAACACATACTGTGATATATGTATGTACCCAACTAAGGAAATTGATGTATTTAAAAAAGAAAAATACTCGTAAATCTTTTGTATTTATTTTCTTATTTTAATGGAATGATTACACATAGTTAAATCCAATTACATAGAATGTTCGCAACTAAATTATAATAATAATGATTTAATCCTGACATTTATTTTGTACTACAACTAAGTTCAACTTTATTTGTTTAAAGTTGACCAGTGTCTGTAAAAATATTTTTAATTGCAATAAGGCGAATGGGATAAAAATTTATTAAATTTTAGGAAAACTTTGCCTTCTAATAAACGTTGTCGGTATGATTGCGCCAGTTAAAATGCAATTAACTGTATCACCGAGTCCTAACAAAAGCTGGTACACAAATCGTTCTCTTTGTTCAGTAAAGAAGTCTCCATAAATTAATTTGAGTATATATACTTTGTGCTTCGTTTACTGTTAAGTTATTGCATTAAATTCTCTTGCCAAGGTATAATTGAAAAAGTTATCTATAAAATTTAAATATTCATCCTAATAAAGGCGGAATGGTTTGGGATGAGCAACACGTCCTTTTGGTAAACTTTTTGGTCCCGCACTTTTTGGTCTTTTTGGAGTAGTCGGTGTTGACATTGACAGCACAATACACTCTGCAGGAAGTGACATCGACGATGTGAGCGTTGTAGTCCTTGTTACTTTTGGTGTCGTCCAAAACTAATGAAAAGAATTACTAAGAATGATTATCAATTCCAACTAACGTACAGAAATTGTAGTACCTCAGATGATATGAAATAGAAATTCAAAGTCTACTGGAGCAATGCTACTTACCAGGAAATATGTTTCCAATACATTTTATTCAACGTAAGTGTGCGTTATCAATTAAAGAAACTGCTGGTGTAAATTATAAAAAACGGATAGTGACAAAAATCTATTCTAGTTTCTAAAAAGCAAAATAAAACGACAAAAAATTATTAGATATTTTTTAAACCTGGAAATATTGCCGCTGTCTCTGGATCAATCGTCAGCTAATGCAATGAGTATTTCTCAGAATGTTGCATGCTATTTTTATATATTTTATGAATTTTGCGAAAATATAAGCATTCTATACATATTGTTTCCTCTCAATCTTAGACTAAAGAACTAAAGGAAGAGCTGAAAGGCAATTTCAGTGAAGCAAATTTCTTTTGCTATGTGGTGATATCAGCAATATAGGCGTTGTTGAAGATTCTCATAAAAACATGTAACATTCAATTGAGAATTATTTTAATATATAAATATACAATTTTAGTTGAGACTTTGCAAACTCATTTTCTCATAATTATATAATTCACTGTAAAAGGCAAATGCATTATATCTTTTATTTTTATCTCATCAAGATATTCGGCTAATTCATTGTAGATGTATCATAGAAGTCAGAGTTAGCAATTGGTATTGAGAACACAATTCATATTTGCTAAAAACAGATTTAGTCAGTTCTACACAGTCGGTTTAGTCAGAAGCTGTAGTACTCAGTGCTCAGTTTAACTTTCAAATATAAATTCAATATTGTAAGTTTCAAAAGTGTTTGTTATTTTTCACCGAACAATTAAACATTCTATTGAAGCCAGATTAGAAGTGGGGCCAAAAGTAAATTCAAAATCTTGATAATTCATAAAAGTATAATTTGATTTTAGTTCCTCTAAACAAAATATTTGAGTTGCTTATTAAATTTGACGTAATATTATAGCTTAAATGAATCATCAATTTTGTTTTTAATTGATTAATTTTATTTAAGATTTTCTATTATTACGAAACTTTTACTTTTCCACGAAATTAATGTTTTGATTGAACATGACATACTGTTTGTAGCAGGAATTTAGAAGTAATTCGTGTAAAGTATTTACTGGAAAAACGACTTCCTGTCATACTATTTCTATTTATTTGGGCACCAAAAAAACCGAAAAATTCGAGCTTCTCTATTTAAACAAATTTTGGATTTTTAAGTGATGTCGGTTGGCAAAAAATCATGAAATAGCCTGATAATTTTGTCGGAATGATAATATACCATTTTAAAAGAAGCTATCTCAACAAATTAAACATAACTTAACCTACTAAATTTTTTGATACACAAAAATAAACAACCTTTAACAGTACCAAATATATTTGTCTTTGTTAATGGTATACTTTTGTCTCTTTAATTATCACAGCTGATTTTAAGTTCCTAAAGTAGCTTCACTCCGGAAGACGAATTTTACACTATAGGTACAGCTCTTCCTCTAGTTCTTTAGGTCGCAAGAGACCAATATTCAAGAAAGTAATGGTATTTATTCAGGGCCATGGAAGAAAATACGGGCCCGAAGGAAAAGAGGAGGATCAACTTACGGGCACCTTATTTTTGATACGTGCCGTTACACGTAAAGATCAGTCTTCAGGATGTTTATGCATGTTAAAGAAAATGAGTTCAAAATATGACTTCTGAGGAAATTACGAATACGTTGCCAACCACAAATAAAGTAGCTTAATCCTCAAGGATAGTACACCGTTAACTAAATAAACCGGGACTGCGGGACTGCATTGTGAAGCGTCATTCTATCCTCTAAAAACCTAAAGCAGAGATAGGAGTTGCAAAACCAATATAAACAAACCCCCACGGTGGAGGTCGTAAAATGATATGGGCTTTTATGTCTTGACATAGCGTAGGTGTTAAGGATAGATACGCGGATGGACTCTCATCTGTAAAGGACATCTTTAGCTGATTATATGGTACCCTTCGTAGAAGAATTCTTATTATGGCTTTTCATGCAATGCAATGATCTAAGCATACTTTACAGTTAATGAAGAATTGGCTTAAGGGGAAATAACACTTTGACAGTTTGGAAAAATAGAAATCTTTTTTTTATATTTTTCGAAATTTTGAACTATGGAGAATATCCTTCTAGAATATTAGAGTTAAATTCACGAAACGAAAGTACAGCGCTTTCTGTTGCTTCACTCCCTTTTATATATATGCAAAAGACATAAACGTTACAGTTTAAACACATTTTTCTCAAAATGATGTTTTCGCAATTAGTTGACAATCAGTTTAAATCGGATGAACTTCAATTTTACATGTATTTATTTTACATAAAATGTCTGTAGTTTTTTTATTATTATTATTTACTATTTTTTTCAGCCCGAAATAAGTCGTCTTTTCATGTAATTTCGAAACTTTTTCTTTGAGAGAATGCCATTTTGTTAAAAATTTTTTTATTTTTTTAAATCGGCTAGGTCTAACTCAAACTACTTTAATATATATTACAAAATTAATCCCAATTTATTTTTCTGATAAAAAACGTACACGCAGGACCGTCAACCAGGGGACCTTTCCCGGCGTGCAGCGGCTTACAGTGACCTCTACAAAATTAATATGTAGTTTTCAATAAAAAAAATTCTGAAATGTAGTTAAAAGTATGTATTTTTCAAGCTACTGGAGGATGGATGGAAGAGTTGAAACCTTCTAGGGTACGGCGATCCTCATCTGGACATTCTCAAGAGTTAGTTACAATTACAAGCGGTAGCAACCGGGAAATGCATCCTAGAACGTAGCCACGTAACTAATGCTCGAGAAGATAACCTTTTGAAAAATCCCCCTTACTGCAAGATTTTACTAGGCCATGATAAGGGAGTCTGCAATGATGTCCTCCCCTCTACGGACCCAGGGGTAATTGGAACGCAAATGGCGACTCCTCAGGTACTTTTGTCGGATGAGAGAGTATAGTAGACCCTAACAGGTTGGCTATATGCGCGATACCCACAACACAACAGAAGCAGCTGTGGTAAAATTACTTTCCAAAGGTTCTGCGGGTGCTATGGAGGCTGGATGCGCTGGCTGAAAGTGCTATAACAGTCCTGGAAGTAGGTGACATTGGCAAAATAATAAGTAGCACTTCCTCAAGTGCGGCGGTCTCAGAGATAGTAGACTCTAACGAGCTGGTTGTCTCCGCAGTACACGCACCAGTAGAAGATGCAGTCTTGCCTTCCGAAGGGTTAGCTGAGATTAATCCATGTCCTGGTTCTGCACTAAAGCTTTATGCCCCGGAATCCTTCAATGCCGCGAGCAGAGAAGGGGTGAAGGTTACATGGACTAAGAAGGAACAATAGAGACAGTGGAACGATATGAATTCCCGCAGATAGGCTACGATTCTAGCAAGCGGCGACAGTGGGATAACTATAATACTAAGTTGCCCCTGCTAAGGGAGACTGGGAGGGGACGACAAGGCACCATCTTCTTGTTTTAGTAAGTAAGAATCTCACACTACCGGATACCACGGGCTGTCCGGTGTCTTTTGGAAGATTTTAACCTCTCTCGCTAAAAAAATTTATAATTAAACCACCCATAATCTACATTATCCCGATTTATCAGTGAGCCAAATTCTCAAAGAACACCTTTGTTTTTCAGGCTTCAAAGTGTTGTTCCCCCTTAAGGATGTTCATGTTTTGTATTGGCCTGCTCATAATCCAGATCATAAAACCCCAAAAAAACGTCTATTAGGTGAGCTAGTTGTCAATATATTATTCCAATAATAAAAAAATCTGTGAATGTCAACTTAATAATGACAATTCATTACAGTACAAAGATTACATAATCTTAAAGCGTACGAAGTAATCTAGAATTAATTAGTTTTGGAAACATAAAAGTAATAACTAAAATATTACACAAAGTTGATTCAAAATAATGGTGAAAAAAATAGAATTTAAAGCATACATAAGAGAAGAAAAAGTAAATAAAAAAATAAAATTGAGCAAATTGTAAAAGAAAGGGAAAAATAAATCAAACAAAAGAAAAGTTAAATATAGGTGCACTTAAATTGCTGCAATGAGAATTAAAATACAGTCAATTACTTTATAGATTTATAGAAGACTCGTATGTTGAATGTCATGTGGCAAAAGATTCCATTTGGATAAAGTAAGAACGCTCGCCATACTCAGATCTGGACCGTGGGATTAGTAGGTTAGTGTGTCTGGTCGACTGTAGGAAGTCCAACTCCCGGATACAAATATGCAGGTTTTTGGCAAATAGGTTTCTAAAGGATAACGAAGCAAAGATGTTGTGCAGATGGAAATGTGAATATTCCGGAGCAACTTGAAAACAAATCGTGCCATGTCATTAAACAACAATAAGTGTTTCTGGCGACAACCTGGGTCAACTATATTGCCATATGAAGAAATTGATAGAA
This sequence comes from Leptarthrus brevirostris, assembly GCA_964036015.1. Lineage (NCBI taxonomy): Eukaryota > Metazoa > Arthropoda > Insecta > Diptera > Asilidae > Leptarthrus > Leptarthrus brevirostris. Next base: position 110,848,865 of record OZ038371.1, read on the forward strand.
AAGCTTAAGTTCGCCCTTGGAGAGAAAAACGACAGAAAAACTGGAAAAATAAGCAAGAAAAACGACTTAAAAATAGTGTATAAGAAAAATGGAGATTAACAGATTTATTACGAAACCCTAATAAAATAGTTTTTTAAAAAAAGTTGAACCGATTTCACAAAAAGCGCTAAAAGGCATCAATTAATTTTAAATTTTATATCTACATATTCCGACATTTTGAAGTCGGTGCAAATCAAACAAACCAAACAACTACAACAAAAGAATTTAATCGTACTTTCTTACGACCCCTTGAGCTGAAACGTTCAGGTAGTATTATGTATAATCTTCAATTGTTGTTCTGTAGTAGTTTTATTTGTTTAATTTGCACCGACTTAAAAATGTCGTAGTAGATATAAAATAAAAAATTATTTTATGCTTTTTAGCGCTTTTTGTGAAGTCGGTTCAACTTTTTTTTAAAAACTATTTTATTTTTCAATTCAAAGTTACGTTCAAACTTTTACCCCCATACGCTACCCAACAGAAAAAGAATCATCGAAATCGGTCCACGCGTTACGAAGTTAGACTACCCCTTCCCCTCCCCCACCACCACCATAGGACCAAATTATTCTCCTATTAGCAATGGGGGATCACAATACAACAGCAAAAGAACCATCCAAATTGGTCCACGCGTTACAAAGTTAGGTTCCACCCCCCCACTACCACCTCATCAAAATTTTTTTCTCTTTTTATCAAGCAGGGAACATCCTCTACCGAACAGAAATTATCCAAATCGGTCCACGCGTTACGACGTTAGACTACCCCTCCCCCTCCCCCCACCATTCACCAACTTTTTTTCCCCTATTAGGGGGATCATACTCTGTACAACAAAAAAAGAACCATCCAAATCGGTCCACGCGTTACAAAGTTTGCTTTCACCCCCACCCCATCAAAAATTTTTTTGACATGGTATAAATCGGTCAGACATAAAAAAAATACACGTCGAACTTAGAACCTCTTTGTTTTTGGGAAGTCGGTTAAAAATAAAATGGACATGCTTGACAAATCGGGAATTTATAGTATAAGATGCGGAAATTTCGAAAATGGTGTAAATCGGACAAACAAGAAGAAAAATTAAGACAAGATATAAATAATACTTAAACCATGGAAAGAATAATCACCCCTTAACCTCAGCGATAGCAGAACACATGATTACAAGAAATCATTATGATGTAGAAATTGACAAACTAAAACTAGAACAAATAGTGAAAGATACAAATTGACTTGATGCGTGGGAAAGCTTATTTATATTCAAAAATGCAATATCAGCTCGAGAACAAAACGGCCCCGAACGTTGGCTTCAGCTACAGATGATCAAACTCAGCTGTAATGTCTTTAGTTTTGCGATAGTCGCTGACGAGGATGGGCATGCCCTTCTAAATTCATAAGACTTTAAAATAAGTTTTTCAAAAATTGACGGTACCGGTAAAGGTAATTTAAATGTTTAAAGTTGTTCGGTTAAATTTGTTACCTTCAACATGGTACATACCATTTAAATTTCGTTTTTAAAATTGGCAATAGATAGGTGAAACACTTAGAATATCGCTCAACAGACTCCAGATTCTAAGCCACACGGGGCCGATATAAGGCACTTAATTTGATGAACTCGCAGGATGTAGAGAAGAGCTGCGAGAAGGAAGGTACGGAAATATGCAAATCGGAGCAGAGGAGTAAAAGGCGTTAACGAAAACTGGACCAAGGTTCGGTCTGGTAAACGCCTTATGCCCCACATGTTAGGGTGCAGTCAGCGGTCACTCCTGATGTCAGCGTAAAAACTGATTACAATGTCGGCTCTCAACCTCAGCTCACCTCAGTGATGGCTCCCAGAGAGAGTACGAAACTGGAGGGAAGGAATTAACGTATGGAAAGAAAGGTGAGATCTACCTATTTGTCGAGGCACTATCAAATCTCTTCGTCGTCGTGATGAGGGACTATGTTATTACACTGATGACCAAGCTCTCATTAATTAATATAAGCAATTCTATAAAGCTCCTCTTGATCATCATTCCAGAAACTTTATTTAATAGCGTAATTATCCAGGACATTTGGCCTGATTGATATATTGTCCGTGAGTTTATCTTTAGGAACTGTTCGGATTCCAACGAAACTAATATGTCTTCTCTAAAAAAATTTCAGCGAGACGTTCTTGTATTACTCAAACGTAACCGGTCTCGCCTCTTTCTTGAATTTTCCAGTTCCTGACTCTGTGGTTCGTTTACTAATGCTGAGTTTTTTGGCCCTGAATATCTAGTTTTTAGACGGGACCGCCATCTTTAAACATCGAATGCTTCTGTTGGAGGTGCAAAATTAATGGAGCTGGGTTCTGATCTGAGCACCTATGAACTGTTTGCCTCTCAGATCGAAACGTTATCTGACACTTTACACCACTTTAATCTACCGAGTATCAATTGGGAACTTTCAAGCAGCATACTTTGGTTGCAGGTCCTTACATCCAGCCGGGTTCTAATCTGAGCACCTATGAACTGTTTGCTTCTCAGAGCGATACTTTACGCCACTTTAATCTACCGAGAATCAATTGGGAACTTTCAACCGACTTGGTTGGTTTGCTTCCTTTTCATACATTCACATCTCAGCAAGCTGCCTTCTTTGTTGATACTATTGCTTCTTCTGGATTGGCACAGTGCTGTTTTGTTTCGAATAATTATGCCAACTTTCTGGATCTGATATTTACCACTGACCCCAGGGGAACTGTGGTTACTCACGCCATGGCTCTTTTGATCCCTCAGCAGCCTCATCATTGTACACTTCACTGCATGTTATTTGTTGATACTGTTGCTTTTGCATTTAACATTCAGTGTAATTATGTGGATTTAATTTAAATAATTATTTAAATAAATTTTTTTAATATACCACGTTTTTAAAACAGACTAAAAAGTATAAAATTTTCTGCTAGCGCCATACAGATTCCTAGCCCCATGTAGATAGTCCGGAAATTTGTGATTGTGAAGGTTTAATGGCTTTGAAAATATGATACTTGTAAGGTTTAAAGTAAAAGAACTTGGGCAGAGTAGTTCACCTCTAAGTCACTAATAATTGTATTGCACTGCAAATTATACGAACTGTTGTGTGAGTTTTCTCAACGAGAGCTACTCTCTGCAGTCTGCACTACTTACTAATATCTATTGCATGCGCCCAAAGTTTTTCATTTGCAATATTACACGTATATTCATAGCTTATAAAAATTCACAATCACACATTTTCAGGACTTTCTGTTTAGGGTTAGGAATCTGTATATATTTATGCTAGGAAATTATGTTATAGCTTTTAGTACGTTTTAAAATCGTGATATATTAAAATGGCTTTTTTATTTAAATAATTATTAAAAGTAAAACCACAATAATTACACTGGTAGATGGGTTGTAGAGCAAAAGATAATCCGTCATCATAGGGCGTCCGCAATATTGGGTGTAGAATGATGTTACGTAGCTTATCGCATGTTACTCATCAAACCCTTTCATTTGGTGCCCATGTCTAAAGGAGTTGTGAGGAGAAAGGTAATGCGCCAACTTAGGGCGTCCACCACATAAGGTTTAAAATAACACGCAGCTCATCGTATACTACTTATCAAACTCTTTTATTTGATACCCATGTCAAGGGGGTGGTAAAGAAAAAGTTAGCCCGCCATATTGGGATGATATTTAATAGTAAGTGAACTAATGATTTTCTTGAATGAGTGATTGACAAGCTGCTTCAGCTTATAATAAAAAATTTTTTGCTTGTTTCACTCAATGTGTTCCTATTTCTAAATATAGTAATTATTAACGACTTAATAATACGAGGAATAAGGCATGAAAACGTTTCCGTTCGACAAGGAGCGATACTGATGTTCACACTTACTCTACTCTGCGAGATCAATTTATTTCTGGCCTTAAGCTCTCTTATAGTTGTTGTGTTAACCGTATGAACAATACTTTGCGTAACGAGCTAAGACAGTTTTGGCAATTTGTGAATTCTAAATGATAAGCCGATGGTTATCCTATTTCACTTAGGTTGGGTGATCGCGAAATTAGTGAGCCTGAAATTACCTTAAATCTCTTTAGTGAATTTTTTAGGCAGCTTTCATTGAGAACAATTCTGATATTAGTTTGACTGTTTAAAAATCGAAGAACCTACAGAAACTCCGTCAACCACGTGCTGTGTCGATTGAGGCTAAAATCGGGGAAAATCTTCATATCTGGGAGAGTAAAGTGGTCCATCAACTCCTTTAAAACCCAGAAATCTCGGTATGGTGACGACATCTTTCCAGCTCTTCTGTAGCAGGGAATAGGTGACCTATTGCAAATACTTATTAAAATTTTTAGGTCCAGCGGTGAGGGTGACGTTTACACTTAAGGGTGGAGGGCGAATAGCACACTCAGCACACTCAGCACAAGGCGTATCGTCCAATCAGCCTATCCTCCCTTCCTCTCAAATCAATGGAGAATATCATTGATCAGGTCAATAGCTACACGCAAACCAGAACGCATATCAAGCGGGCAATTCAAGCATAACAGCATTACATAGTCTAATTGGAAAACTAGAAGACGCCGTTGTAATGGTCAGAATATTACTCTCTGAACGTTTCTTGATATTGAAGGTGCATTTGACAGCTCGTCGTTCACATCCTTTGAATTGAACGAGCGGCTATCGACAGAGGAATTGATCTGCCGACGGTCCGATGGATTGGGGCAATGCATAGTAACCGGCACATCACGGCCAGGCTGTGGGATAAATAGGTAACAGTAAGAGCCACCAGGGTCTGTACTGAGTGAGTATTCTTTTCCCCTCTGCTCCGGACACTTGTTATTGATGATCTCTTGCAAATACTGACTGATGCTAGCAATAAATGTCAATGCTATGCAGATGACCTTACGGGAAAGCATGACAGAACTATATCTGGAAGACTGTAAAGTAACCTTAATATGGTACTGTTCTGATGTCTTAGGAACCGTCTTAAAGTCAATCCTAGCAAAACAACCATTGTACGCTTTACAAGAAGGAGGTGGCTGAGGTTAGAAGCTCCTATCCTTGAAGAAACACGACTAGAATTCTCAAGTGAGGTCAAATATCTAAGTGTGCTTCTAAATCAAAGACTCACATGGAATCCTTATCTGAAAAGAGTTACGTTAAGGTCATGACTGGCCTCTGGTCCTGTCGAAGACTCTTCGCTAAAAGCCTAAAATGGCCCTATGGGTATATCAAGTGATTATAAGACTCGTAGTTCCCTATGCTGCTCTCGTATGGTGGCCAAAAGTAGAACAAAAGACAGCGTAGTCTACAGTACAAAAACTGCAGAAGAAAGCTTGTATAGGAGTTATGAGTGCCATGCGCACCTGTCCCACTGTAGCTATGGAGGCTCTCCTGGATCCCTCCCTCCCTCTATACCTACAAAAGTAGGCTGCGTCATTTTCGAATTTTTGAACTTTTTCTTCTGCCTTTTTGAGATCGAAGCCGGCAAACAGGTTGATTGCATCTGTATTGATTTCTGTAAAGCATTTGACACAATTCTTATTCATAAACTGGCTGTCCTTGGGTTCCCTTCCTAAATTATTGATTGGCTTCACTTATACATGTCGGAAGTTAATCTCAACACTTCAGGTATACTTCAAGGAAGTCATCTCGGTCCACTTTTGTTTATTAGATATTTACAAGGCCAATTCGACATTTGGCTATATTAAAAGGTAGGCAAAGGAATTCGATGATATATTTATTTATTTAGAATTTCTTTCAGATTAGGCAGTTATTCACACGAAATCGGGTGAAGTTCTTCTCCCGGCCCATGCCACACGAACTGGCCATGATGATGAAAAAAAGCCTCTTTGGTTACCAACTTCAACTTGGGTGAACATTTTTTTAACAAATTTAACTTAATTAAGTTTTTAGTTTCGTAAAATTGCCGTTTTAAGATGTATTTTTGGTCCACTGAACTTATATCGGCCGAAATAATTTTTGAATGTTTTAAACAACACACTTAATTAAGGGTAAGATTTGGAAGAATTATTAAAATCAGTTCAAAATTATCGAAGATAATTTTTTTTTAAATTTTTTTAAATTTATCATCATCGACAATTATCGTCACTTTGGTCGTTTTTAATTTTGTAATGACTTGATAATTATAAGAGTTTACGATCTTGAATATGGGTATATTTTTCATGTCCGGTCGATTACCTAACAATTGATGTAATTTTTACCCTCATCTGATAAAGTTTTCATTCAATTTTAAGTAAATGATTGAAAAAGTGCTTTTGGTAATTATGTACTTAATGACTCTCACCTAGCGAGGAGTTGGGATTGCAGGGGGTATGTTTGGGGAGTCCTCCGAATATAATTCCGTTGGATTTAGCTGGCGGTCACCCCTCAACAAAGTTATGAAGGGTTGAAATTTCATATTTGCGAATTATAAAATGTTGAGAAATATTATTTTTTTCATAATATGAAATAAGTAAAAATAGATAAATATCAAATAAATAAACATGCAGATTCTGGTAATTATGTCGTTGAACCCCCACCCCTACGATGACCTTGAAATTTTAGTGTGTTGCATGTAGAAGAGATTATGCTGTTAGGCGCGGAAATCACTATTTCACATGGTATTGTAATGTTGAAAATTAAAAAGCTGATTAAATTTATGTATACATGTTGGGCGCAGAAATCATAATTTCACATACTATTTTAATATTGAAAATTAAGAAATATTCGTCGTATCTTATTAAAAATGTCAAATATGATTTTTCATATCTCTCATCGCTTATCTTTTTATTTAAAACGTACAACATATTTCCGATGGTAATATGTAATAACAAGTAATCGTTCCCTCATTATACAGTTTATGAATTTTATAAAAGAAAGATTTTGAATTTAATCCGTGCGCGCGATACTTTGAACGCAATGACGATTTTTTTGATGCAATGTGGATGATGTACCCTATTGCAGAGGATGATTTTCCCTCGGAGACATCTTCTTAAATTAATCATGAAGTAATTATGTGTTTGAGAACTTGAAAGATGTTATCAAAAAATTAAAAAAATATTAATATTTCAACCCTTCATAATTTTTGTTACGGGTTACCGCAGACTAATTCCTTCAAATTCTTATTAAGGGGACATCCTTCTATCATCCCCTGCAACCCCAACATCCCGGGAGATGGGGGTCATTAAGTACATATGTAATTACCAGTGGCCGGACAACGTTTAATTTGATACTCAACATCCCTTATTTGGACATAAGGATTGGCCACCCCACCTCACAAAATTTTCACAATCATTTAAATTGGATATTTCCATCCTAAATTATAATTTTTTGAAAAATGATAATGTAATAGATGAAAAAATCTAGTACGAAATATAAAAATTTATTATAGCCATTTGAAAGAGCGTCTACCAAGGATTATTGAGTATTTAAAAAAAAAATGTATATATAAATATTCTAGCACTATATTTTGATCTCGAAATTTTGATCTAGTACATTTTCTTTTGTATTTTCAAATAGATCGCATAAAAACTGAGTGAGGCTCAAAGCCATACCCCTAACCTAATGCACATAAATCCATAAGTTCTATGGCGTCCTATAAAAAGACCGCATTCCGTGTTTCCTATTTTGGGTCTACAGTGTGAAAAAACGACCCTTAATAACTCCGCCCCTTTTTCAGATAAAAATCCCAAAATACTTTCATCACCTCTTTAAATAGATACCTCAAACTTCCCCGTTCACCCATTACAGCACGAGAAAGTTTCAACTTTGAGGCTCCGCCCACAAAAAACGACCCTTAATAACTCCGCCCCTTTTTCAGATAAAAATCCCAAAATACTTTCATCGCCTCTTTAAATAGATACCTCAAACTTCCCCGTTCACCCATAACAGCACGAGAATGTTTCAACTTTGAGGCTCCGCCCACAAAAAATTAAGGCTTTCAGAGGAAAAGAAATACTACCATCCGATTGGCAATAGTAATATCTATCATTAAATAAAAAAAATATCTTTCAGGACCTAAAATATATATTTTTATGGGAATCCCCGCTCCCCTATGACACAGTTTAATAATTTTTCGATTAAACCCCTTTTACCGTATTAAAATCGGTCTTGTATATCGCACTTTAATTCTACCATAATTTTTAAACTCGCGCAAGAAAAAGATTATTGAATTTTACTTCTTCTTCTATTAACATAATTTTATTTACTGAGAATTATTTTCTAATTTAAATTCAAGAATTTGATTTTTCAGAATTAAAATTATGAACATAATATTAATCTGAAAATTAAAATTATTTACATAATAGTAATACATATAAGAGTAAAACTTCTATACATTATTTTTATTTATTTAACGGCACTGAGGCAATTCAAGTCCGAGTGCCGAAAAGCCCAGAGGGAACAATTGGAAAATTTTTACGAGCCAAATTGAAAGCACGGGTGAGGCAGTGACTGAAGAATATATTGTCTAAATCGAAAAGCCAGTTAGAACTTATCGAAAACTCATCCAACATGAGGGAAACTCTTAAGAGGCTGATTACAAATAGCTTCTCGGGGAGTACCCTGGTGGAGGGGGAATCGATGAGGGAAGAAATTGGGATGGAAGAGGAGCAAGCAATGAAACTGTGTACTTTAGACAAAGTAAGATGGGCAATAAAATCCTTCAGCCCATATAAATCACCGGGAAGGGATGGGATACAGAGGGGAGGAAACAAACTATGGAACAGACTCGCCCTACTCTTTAGAGCCTGTCTAAAGTTCAGTTACACTCCTAAAAACTAAAAAGTGGCAACGGCTATATATAGACTATAGCACATCCAATGCTTATAGACCAATTAGCCAATTACCCAATTCCTACTGAAATGTCTAGAAACACTCATAGAATGGGAAGAAAACAGATGGACATAAACCAACTATCAAGTTGTCAACATGCATATATGAAAGGTGGATCGGTGGATTCCGCTCTACATAGCCTAGTACATCAAGTGGAAAAGGCATTGATGTACAAATTAGTAACGTTAAGCTGATTCACTGATATAGAAGGGGCCTTCAACACCGTCAGAATCGATAAGATTCTTTATGGGTTGAGGGAGAAGGGGACAGATCACAGTATAATCAAGTGGATGAAGTCAATGCTGGAAGACCGAATTATAATTACAAGTTTCGGAAATGAACAACTGACGGCGCGGGTAAATAGAGTAACTCCACAAGGAGGGATTCTTTCACCATTCCTGTGGCTGATAGTGATTGAAGAACTACTTGAAACTTTAAACGACCTAACGATAGTAGTCAGAGGTAAGTTTGAAGAAAATTTGGGATACTTACTACAAGAAGCAATCGACACGGCAACCTCTTGGGCGCAGGATTGTGGACTGAAGATAAACCCAAATAAAACTGAACTCTGCTGCTTCACCAGAATAAATTAAAAAAGATGGTTCCCCGCGCATCGGAAACACGAGATTAACCTTAAAGAATGAGGCCACATTTCTGGGTGTGCTGATGGACGGGAAACTAAATTGGGCGAGGCACCTACACGAGAAGAAAAAAAAAGCGGTAAGAGCTTTGTGGACGTGTAGAAATGCAATAGGTAAAGTATGGGGACTATCACCCTATATTATAAAATGGATATACACATGTGTAATCAGACCCATGATAACGCATGGAGCGATAGTCAGGTGGAAAGCGATGGAGGTGGGCAGAAACCAGAAAAGAACCACAGTTGCAGCATAGATAATTTAAAAATATTGAATATTGAAAAGAAAGGTTCAAAATTGGACATTTTAGAATCATGTAGAATAAAAGAAGCTTTAATTAAAGGTAAATTACTACTAAATGATCAATTAGAATTAATTACATCCCCATTTACAAATTTCATAGTAAAAAATTTATAACAATATTTGGCAACGCTCTCGCAATCACAATAAGTATATGTAGCAAAACAAAACTAGTATATTAGGGTATATAGAACCTGTACAGTGTTTTAACCTTTAGTTTCCAATTGTAAACTCTCCGAAGATGGCATAATCTGCCGAAATACGCGTATTAGAGTAAAAACTAATAAAGATTGAAACTTTAGTAAAAAGATTTGTGTGGTTTTATTATATTAGTAACGATGTTTCACAAAACACCCACGGTGAATTCAATTTCAAGTAAGAAACCAGAAGATTATGGACCAGGCCCAACGTATTTCCTGTCTAGGCATAACGGGGGCTACCAGGTCAACACCGACAAGGGCCTTGGAGGTCATTCTAAATATTACTCCGCTAGAATTCTACGTTAAGCAAGAGGCACTCAACTCGGCTATACGTTAACGTATGAATAAACTGTGGAAGATAAGGGGAATGCAAACCCAACATGAAAAGATGGTCCGAGCATGTAATGGCAATACGATCAAGAGACTGGAAGAAGATTGCGGGGGCTTCAAAACTGATAACCCAAATTTAGAGGCAATCTTTAAAACGCAGTTCCCGACTAAAAGTGAATGGATCAAGAATGGGGTGATCCAAGAAAACACTTTAGCGATTTACACATACGGCTCAAAATGCGAGCGTGGCTGTGGTTTTGGAATATCGTGCGAGGAACTTAACCTGGAGTTGTGGGGAGGGGTAAACGACTCCTACTCGGTTCTTCAATGTGAAATCGCAGCGATAGAGATAGGAGCTAAACAGCTAATAGAACGGGGAGTAAGATCCTCTAGGATTGCAATATGCACAGATAGCCATGCGTCCATCAAATCTCTAACTAACGCCGAGGTAAAATCCAAAACGATAGAGGGATATAAACAGACCTTAACGGAGCTAGGGAGACAAAACGATGTCACCCTAAGATACGTGCCGTGGCACTGTGGCATCCCAGGAAATGAAAAAGCAAATAAGCTGGCGCGGAGAGGCGCAAATGAGAACACTCCAATAATGCTCAACCTGAGTATACCCATCCATGAAATTAAAAAAGAATCCATGGAATGGGTAACGAGAGGCACAAAGAAAAATGGGAGGGCTCCGATATCACCAGACATACAAAGGCGTTTGGGGAACTCCCAATGCACATGAATCTGAAAAGATCATTAAGCTTAACAAAGCCAAACTGAAACTTCTTGTTGGCCTTGTGACAGGACATGCAAGACTAAGGGCGCATGCCATAAAAATGGGAAGGGCGAATACTAGGCTATGCAGGGGATTTGGGGAAGAAGACGAGACCGTATTACACGTTATCGGCCAATGTCCAGCTCTTACGCAAAAAAGATCTAGAATCTTAAGAACCTACTACTGCGAAGACTTAGCAGAAGTTAAGAAATCAGGTTATAATCGAATTATCCAATTCGTTACGGGGATCAGTTGGCTGGACAGTGGACTTTAGGGTACGCTGCCGAGCAGGGGGCGTACAACGGGCCACTATAGGCCTCAGTGCATGGAAGATACACATCTTTCCACCCTCGAAAACCAACCAATCATTTTAATTCAAGAAATGAATTTTTGATATTAAATATTAAATCGGCGTGCACCGTTTTGCTATTTCAAAGCACGCATTTCATTTCTGGAATTTTAATTCTCCTTCTATATACTTAATTCTGATTCAAGAATTTTATTATTTGTGAATTAAAATTATGTACACAATTTTAAATTCGTGAAATAAAATTATGCACATAATATTAATTTTAGAATTAAAATTATGAACATAAAGTTAATTTAATACAATAACTGGTTGAATTTTATTTTAATATTATATAATTCGTATCGATAAGTAAAATTTATGTCATAGTATAATTGTAATTCGTCAATTTGATTTGATATTTCAATATATTTTAAATTGCGAATTAAATTTCCGTCATAGTATTATAATAATTCACATAATTTCTTTTATCCTTAAAGAAAATCGAAATTTGTAAGAATTATTCAATAGAAATTCCAGGAAATAGGAATAAAAATCATCAAAATCCTAGCTAAGCTGTTGTATAACAAACAGCAAATTCTATCCACAACCGCAACTTATTAGATATTGACATCGTATCTTCTTTATCCTGTCCGTCTTTGATTTTCTTAATTTATTTAGTAAACTTGTGCATTCAATTAAAATGTTATTTTTAATACTTACACCACTTTGTTTTTGTAGATATTGTTTATTCAGCCAGGATGGAACTAATGCATACCTTACCTTTCCATTAAAGAGAAACTGATGAAAGCCCTAAAAATTATAATACGGGGCCTGTATATACACCGTTCCAACACCAAAACTAACCTTTTAAAAGTTGAAATTGACTGTGCCATTTTCAAAATTGCTTTTGTGAACTTCAAAGCTTATTGTGACAGTTTAAAAACTGATTCCGCTTATTTCAAAGCTGACTATATCACTTTCAAAACTGACTTTGTTTGTTTAATAATTGACTTTGTAAATTTCAAATCTGACTTAATTAAAAACTTTTACTAATTCAATAGTAACCTTTCAAATTCATTAATGAAGTTAGTTCATCCATTTCAACACTGACTTCTAGATTGTGATTATAAACATTTATACATATAAATATTTTTGTTCTTGTAGTAAAAAGCGGAGAAAGAGAATATGTAGTTTTAAACTGTAGGTATATAGTATCAATAAATTTTTATTTAAATGCTCGAATATTTTCTCTCAGAAATCTAACTACACTAAACAAAATTACTGTAGAGCGCAAGTATGATACGTAAAACAAAGCTACTGACAATGTATCGTATGCTAGTCAAACCCTTTCTAATACAGTATAAAAATACAAATGCACCCCTCAACTGATTATATGAAGCCACAATATGACTTTAGAAAACCCTTTTCCGTTATCATACCTAATAGAGAAGATTGGAAGCATCCTGAAAACATAATTAAAGGAACTGCCATCTTCACAGATGAATCGAAAACGGAAAGGGGGATTGGAGCTGGAGTTTTCTCGGAGGCGCTGCAAATGAGGAAGTCGTATAGACGCAGCATCTTCCAAGCGGAAATATACGCTATAATGAAAGCTGCACTGATTGTCCAAGAAAAACAGATTTCAACAACTGAGATCACTATTTGTGTGGACAGTCAAGCAGCACTCAAGGCGTTGAACTCCAACGTGATAAAGTCAGAATGTGTGAAAGATTGTATCAGAGTCCTAAGAAATATTTCACAACATACGCTTAGGCTCTGCTGGGTTCCAGGACATGTCGGTATAGAGGGTAACGAAAAAGCCGACGAACTGGCCAAAAATGGTTCAAGTACAGATATAGACATGCCGGTGGAAAGAGTGCACCCTCCCCTTAATACAGCAAAAAGTCAAATTGATAGAGATTACTCCAACATGACTTCGGAACGGTGGAAAAATATCAGCTACTGTCTCACAACACGAAGTATATGGCCGGAGCTGAATCAGAGCAGAACTTCAAATCTCTTATCCTTCGATAGAAAGCGCATTCGAACACTCGTTGGCGTCATCACCGGACACTGCCCCATAGGAGCTGTGGGCATTAGACTCGGCGTACCATCGAATGAGTTCTGCAGAAGCTGCAGAGACGAAGAAGAAATTGAGTCCATAGTGCACCTACTCTGCGAATGTCCGGCTCTAAAAGAACGACGACTCGCCTGTTTGGGAGCAAGGTTCTTTGACAACTTGGACGACTTAGCGGAGATAGCACTGGTGGACCTAAATAGATTCTTACGGAGATCTGGGTGGTTTTAAGTTCTGACCATGCTTTTTCTTTTTTAAGGGCATTCACAATGGGCCTTCATGGCCTCCGAGTGAATTTGGTACTTCTTAGCAACAAACAGCCCGACTAACCAACCAACCAACCAAGTACAATTTTACTAGAAGAGCTAAAATAACATTAATAGATGAAGTCAGTTACAAATTAGAAGACCTAATTTCGAGTCAATAAAAGTCAGTTTTTAATTAGTTAAGTTAACTTTAAAATTTTCGCAGTCAGTTATGGAACAAACAAAACCAGTTTTGAAAGTGATACAGCCAACTTTCAAATAGGCAAAATCAGTTTTGAGACTGGCAATTTTGAAAATTCAATTTTGAAAAATTAGTTTTAGTGTTGTAATAGTATATACAAACTGCTAAATGAAACGGTAATTTGAGAAGAAATCAAACTTATAATCATGCAGAAAGAACATTTTTTGGTTTAAAAATAATATTAAAAGTACTCCGAATGTAAATGTAATTTGATTGTTAGTTTGCATGTCATGAACACTTCTCAAAAATTACCCGTTATTTAGCCGTTTACAATGTCCTGCCCCTTTAAATTAAATAAGTGAACCAAAAAATAATAATAAAAGAGCATTTATTGTAACGTACTTCTTAATTTATTTAATAATAAAGTGGTACGTATAAATAATTTTCCTAATGTTATATGACTCGTTATATGTGGTAGTTTTCAATTAAATAAAAATATTAATATTTTGGCTCAAAAAATACATAAACGTATTTTGCATTATATACTTTAATAAATGTCAAACTATATAGTATATATGTGGCCATACGGAATAAGTGGGTAAGTCGAACATGTAAATTTTCAGGGCAATGTTACTTAATTTTGCAGTACTTCTGACAATTTTCTTTTTAAAATAAATCGTTTCTGTTGGCATCAATTCGAATTAAAGTCCTTGCAAATTTAATAATTACTTAATATTTTACGTTAGGTAGAAGTTTTTATAGATGCCATTTGCACATTTAACTCATCTTGACAATATTTCGGTATACTCACATATTCCCTACGACCATAAAAGTGCAACGCAACTGCTTTAATGTTATAAAGGTACACTTTTCCCATTTGTCTAAATTTACCCAATAGCTACCTATCTACATATAGGCTTTTTACAATATCTATGCTTCGAAGTAAAAAAAAATTATTGATCACATATTTACAGATTAAACGATTAGTGCCCACAATAAGAAAAGTTTTTTAATAGAAACTATAAAATATGCCGCCGAAATCAAGTTTTTCAATGAGGATAACCAGCGAAGTTCTGGTCAGATAACCAAACCATACTAGCAAACGCGACGCAATATGTTTGCTCAGTTGCTTTTTTAAAAAACACACATTGAAACTGTTTTACATAAACTCAAAAATTCGTTTTTATACGGATGTGTACTTACTGTTAAAAATAATAAAGGACTGAGCTAGTAAGGCTTTTAGCGAATTCGAACACGTCAATTTCAAAAGAAAAAAAAAAGTTTGAAGTGCTGACTCCATTATTATTACTTGTTAAAAGTATTTAACCTTCCCTTTACCTCTCAAATAAGCCGTAAACTATTAAGGTTGCTACAATATTCATTTTATACCAATTATGACTGCAAATTATTTTAATGATAACGTAAGTGCGGAACAGTACCAGCCATGTGTGAAAATTTGAATACGCTCAATAACAGTTCAATTACATATTAGATGAGGGGGATTTAACTTGTTGTTTTATGAGTCCCTTTGTGCTTCATATGATGTTCACTGACCTTTTTTTCAGAATTATGCTTTTACTTAAATGCAAATTTAAATTTAACAGGTAATTTTGTTTTTGTATGATGTAAGAAATACAATATTGCACGTTCTTTAAGTGAAGCCTAGCAAAGGAAAGGCATATAATGCATGACGACATTTATAATAATTCTTAACATTTCCCTGTTAGTGTTAACATACGTCGCTTGACTCTTAGGAATATCTCAAAGTTCGGCTTTGAGGGTATCTATTTTTTGCTGATGTCATTCCGTATTGACTCTTGAAATCTTACTGCAAAGGCTTCCAAAATTTGATATAAATTTACATTTTTGAAAACTGCGGCCCCTTTTTCTGAATTTTCGGTTAAATATCAACCATTCTAAAACAATAAAAAGTAAAGTTAATTTAGAGCGATTCAGTTGTATATGGATTACTCTAATTAATAGCACAGAAAATCTTTCCAAAAACAGTTAACAATTCCCCAACTACGTAATTCCAGTTGATAGTTAGCTGTCCAGTGTCCACGGCACATCTATATATAAAAAGACGAACAAATTTATATCGAGCTACGTTGACTAATGAAAAAACGGTTACTTCTGCCATTAACAGTTTAAAAAAAAATCGCCATACCTAATACGGATTTCGAATAACTTCAAACTCCTCTGCGAAAATGTCACCGCTTCGAAAAAGGATATATCCCACCAAAAACATTTCATGTAAAGAAAGTTGCCAAGACTCACAAGCTCATACCGCTTTCACTGTTAACAAGTTATCAGATCTCATATGGAGCCAAGCCCCTATGTCGACAAGGCCTAACTCTACAACCCCTAACTCTAGAAACCCTACATCTTCGTCAAAAAGTATTGCTTGGCAGTTTCGCGGTCGACGCACAGTCACTCATATGGACTTATGGTGAGAAATTAATTCACTGGCCTTTAATGTTGTGTCATGCATTAGATCCATAAAACGGCCAAGCCATACTTTTTGACCAAGAAGTAGGATTTCTATAGTTAGGGGTTGTAGAGTTAGGCCTTCTCGAGTTAGGGGCTTAGCTCCATATGAGATCTGATAACTTTTTAACAGTGAAAGCGGTATGAGCTTGTGAGTCTTGGCAACCATATTTTCATGAAATGTTTTTGGTGGGATTTCATATCTTTTTGTAAGATGCTCTAGTTCTTTTTATTTTATCGGGCTGTATTTCTTTTGCGTCAGCTATTATTTTTTTTATAGCCTACGCTCTATCGTTGCCTCTTCTCCTTTTTGGCTTATTATTTGCAATAAGCGATAAATCAGGGTGTTACTTAGCTATTAACCGATTATATTCAACTATAGCCCACTGTTGCGCTTTATTTATATCAACTTAAAGCAGACTAAATTATCCGCAAACCAAATTTTCATCCAAAATGCAAGCAGTAAATCATGGTCCCACCATGGTCTGGTGCTTGTATTTTTTTACATTTCTCCTTCCGTGCCTACTAATAAGAAATTTTATGTACAGACCTGAACCCTCCTTTATGGTGGCTGGAGGGTAAAATTTACAGATTTCTTAATATTTTCGTTATTTGTGTGTTAATCCTAGCCAGCATACCAAATTTCAGCTTTCTAAGATTTCAGGAAGTACCCTAGAGGGTTTGATGACGGTGGTTTTGATTACGGCGGTTTTCATGATGGAGGTTTGGATTACGGCGGTTTTGATGACGGAGGTTTTGATGATCATTAGTGGCGAAAACGACGTATTTCAGGTATTAATAAAATCTAAAGTATAAAAGCTGGACAAATGAAACTTAGTGTGTTTCTTAAGTCTGGTAACTACTTCTTATTCTAAGAATTTGGGCCCTCTGGTATTATCCAGACCGAAGCTATGAGGGTACGACGAAACGCTTCGAGAAAAGGTAGGTAGTGCCAAGTCTTGGCCCCCAGATCTAATAACTATAATTAACAAGCATTTTAAGAGCAGCAGAGATGTATAATATACATATCTTAAAGGCTTAATAAACGAGTAATTACATAAACAATAATAATGCAGTAAGTTTCAATGTTAGCCTCCAAATGTTGATCTTAATTTTTATCTTTATCTATCCGCCGTACTGATCCTTCACTTCTTGAAATTCAAAAATATGTATCTTACAGCCAATAACTAAACCAGGTTTTTTTTAAACTGGCAGCTGTCCTTTGTATGAAATATAGTAATAACAATCAATACATGGAAAACTTTTATATAAATTAAAAGTAATGAAATGGAAACTTTTCATAATATTGTGTGCACTGATCAATAATCTTACAACAATCTTTGCAACAAGAGTGTTAGACGCACGCATGTACCTTTATATTTCTGTTCAATCTACACATTGTGCTTATTAGTAAAGAAATAAAAATTGCATTTATACAGATTACAAATATATGTGACTGAATATTATTGCTCTATTAAAATAAACTGTAAATAACTGTCGTTTGTTCTACGTAAGCGGATTGCCAACGCATAGCTGCACTTTATAAGCTTTACTTAAACTTTTCATATGCCATGTAACTGTGCTTACATATATAAAAATGTATTTCTTAATAATAACAAATAAACAACATAACTTTTAGCTATAGGATCCTTAAAAAGAAATTCATATTTTTAGGACAGAATTGCTAAATTTCGTATTTGAGCACGATTAACCTTCTCACTTTTGTCTGCTGCAATTGTCCTAATTTGTTGACGTTTGCTGGTACAAATTTCAAATACATATTAATGTCACTTCTAATTCATGATTTTCTGTTAACGTGTTTGGTAAATGTGATAAATAATGCAACAATATTGTTTTTTATTATAATCAACGAATTCTTGGAGAAGAATCGATTCAAGATCAAAAGATCTACTGTAAACTTGTATAAAAATTACTATTACTCTCAAAATGAATTATACAAAAGGAATGGTTTTAGTTTACCTCAAATACATTTAAATATTTTACACAATATCTAGTACTCTAAAATATATTGGAAAAATTACGAATATTAAGGTTATAAACATGTCTCCCTTGCGTATGAAAATATTTCTAATAACTAAGTTATACTTTCTCAGCCAAACCTTATAAAGAACACAGAAAACAAGGTTTCCAAACTTTGTCAAGACTTTGCATGATTTAATCGAGCGGGTATCTCTTTTAATAGAAAGTTTTCATTTTAACTTTGTTGTTGGTTTAAGTTCTCGTCAGCACCTGACGAAGTGGTCATCGCTGGTGGTATGGGACTCTGTGAAAATTTTTCATTAAAATTTATAAACAAACTTAAATCGAACTTTAAAACATTTAACTCAAGAAAGAATATATTTACAAAAATAATTAGTAAGGTTATGCCCAACCACACCACACATTTTTGTTAATTTTATTAAAGACATTTTTATGTTCATTTCCCGATTTTAATCAAAATTCGTTCTTTAGACACATTTGAAAACTTTCGACTTACAATGGCTTACAACCTGAGTTTGGTTGTCAATAAAAGGTAAACAAATAGTCCTAGAAAGTAAGTTACAGTTATTCATACTGCTTGCGATTGTAAAGCCTTTTTGTGACTAAAGCATTTAAAAGCTCGCCTTTTAAGTGTTTTGTGGTTGTCTAAGAGCTAAAGTGTTAAATATGCGAATACTTTATTAAAATTGTAAAACTACTTTTATTTAAAATTAATAAGCTTAAGGAACATTATAATAATGAACTACAAAAATAGTCAAGAGATGCAAAAGTTGTTTACCTGGCCAAATATAAAATTTTTAAAACGTAGTAGAGTTTTAAGTCGGTAAGGATGAATTAATTATTCAAAACTAACATTTATGCCTCGAAAAAAATTATAATTTGGTTGAACGTGATTTCTATATACGTTGGATGGGTGATTCCAGGAAATTGCGCTTTATGGTGGCAGTTGGGAAAAACTGAATCTTAAACAATACAATTTATACGAGTAACATAATATAAGCATGTTTTTCTGTATAGCGCGCTAAATTTTAAACACAGAATATTGAGAGAATTTCCGAAAATTAAATGTAAATGAGCGAGCGATACAGGTAAATTGATTTTTTGTTGTAATTTATACAATGAAACTTGTTGCACAATTAAATGAGGTAACAATACGTAGTAAACATCTGACAATTTTACTCCTCCTTTTACCATGTGGTGTAATGGTATACACATTCCAGAGTGGCATTTGCAGAAATGTAATTCGATTTTATTTATTTCAAGATTACTGAAAAGCTGATTACTTCATAATTATATGAATTAACAATAATTAATTAAAGGCAATTTCTAGATAGATTAAAATCATTGTTGTGAAAATGTAAATTAAAATATCGGAAAATCGACGTGATGGGCTTACGAAAACTATAACTAATACGATGTTGGGATATTTTATGAATATCTCACGGAGCGACTCGGACATGTATGTACAAATAATCGAAACGATGGATATCAGTGTCGGGGTCAGTAAGATGGATAATAGGTTACGTTAGGTTAAAGTAGCTGCCTAAGAAGGCACACTTAGGCAAGAGGCCCTTTGTGCTACCGCATTTAGGCTTGAAATTAACAACCCCATAGAATTACCTAAGGAATAAGAGGGTTAACATTTTGTCCCTTGTGCACCGAACCAGTTTCTTGCATCCAGTGGAACTAGTTCACGGGAAGTCAAAATTATTTTGACTGGGTTGTGAAGGGTGTTTTCATCCTTAATTCATCGTCGGGAACCATTATGAACTTCCGATAAATCGAGTCAGGTTTCTGACATCCGTTAAGCCCAGCTTGGTTAACTCTTTGAAGTAGGGGGAGCCCAAAAACCGGTTCCTACGGTTGGCTAGGGCCGGACAGCTACCGAGGAGGTGAAGTATGGTTTCCTCTTCCTCCTCGTCGTTGCAACTCCTACAGAAGTCGTTTGAGGGCACGCCCAGCCTATCTGCGTGTCTAAGTATGAGGCAGTGAACCGTGATTACGGCTACTGTAGTGCTAATTATTTTGCGTCCGAGTAGGATGAGCCCTCTTGACCGCTTAGGGTCAAGCTTTGGCCATATCTGTCGGGTAATCAGGCAGGTGTGTTCCTCTTGCCAGTTATTATTAGCAATCTTGAGAGCCTCCTGTGAGAGCTCCATTTTGCATGTATCTAGCGGTTTACCCGGCTGGTGGTTAATGTCCCAATCAGGACGTGTGGTACCGATTCTCGCAAGTTCGTCGGCTCTGCAATTGCCCGGAATATCACTATGTCCAAGCACCCAGATGAGCAGTACTTTAAGATGCTCAGCTATGTCATTTAGTGTTGAGCGACATAGTATAACCGTTTTGGAGGTTGTGTATATTCCCGAAAGGGATTTAATAGCTGCCTGACTATCTGTGAAAATACATACATTGTCTGTAGGTAGCGTTAGTTGATTCAGGCGGTCCGCAGCTACTTTTATAGTCATGATTTCTGCTTGAAACACGCTGCAGTAGTCAGGTAAGCGAAATGAGACATCGAGGTCCAAGTGTTCCGAGAATATTCCTAAACTCACTTTGCCATCCAATTTTTGGAGCCGTCAGTGTAGAGATGCACTGAGTTCTCCCATTGGGGAGGACCTTTCTCCCATTCCGATCTGGTGGGAAAGAAGGAATCGAATTTTGCTCCAAAGAAAGGCTTGGCCGAGGTGTAGTTGATATTGCTGGCAGTTCTACTGTGCAATATTTTGGAGTGACCGAAATCAGTTCGCTTCCAGGTCTGGATTGAGTTAAGCCTAATGGCAGCTGATGATGCGGTTTGCTTACCAAAGAGATCCAACGGTAGAAAGTGGAGAATAGTGTTCAGGGCCTTAGAAGGTGTGGTTCTCAGGGCACCTGTTATCAGCAGTGCTGCCATCCTCTGAACTTTGTCCATTGCTTTGAGATGGGTTGCTATATTTAGTGCCGGCCACCAGATAATCACCCCATACATGAGTATAGGCATATAGGTATATAGATGGATAATAACATAATAAATAACATCCCGATGCCGGTAAATAATTAGGTGATAAGGCACCCCTAGGGATGGGGAGGAAAGAAAGTGATATGTACAAATAATCAATAAAATAGTTTTTAAAGAAAAGTTGAACCGACTTCACAAAAAGATCTTAAAAGTATAAAATAATTTTTAATTTTATATCTATTACGACATTTTGAAGTCGGTGTAAATTAAACAAACCAAACAACTTCAACCAAATTATTTAATCGTCCTTCCTTATTATCCCGTGAGCTGAAACGTTCAGGTAGTTTAATGTATTATCTTCAATTGTGGTTGGGTAGTTGATCTGTTTTTTTTTTAATTTACACCGACTTCAAAACGCTTTTTGTGAATTCGGTTCAACTTTTTTTTAAATCATTTAATTTTTCACTTTTTAGTGTTTTCATATATACGACTCGAAGAATGCTGCTCGTACGAACAAAGCAATTTCAAAAGTTGCAAAGGTAGTGCTCTAAAGAATGCAAACAAAATTATCCAAATCTGGCAAAATATTTCGAAATTAGTCACGGTCACCCTTTCATACCCTCACCTTAGAGAATTCATAAGATGGCCCTAGCGCACCACCGTACTGTACTCTATACAGCAAAAGAGAATTATTGTAGTCAGAGAATCATACACAGAGAGAGTGACTACTATGTACAAAATTATTATCATATATCAATCAGGAAACGTATTCTGTACAACAGAATCAAAGTCATCAAAACCTATTTGTGCCTTATGAAGGTAAGCGTTTCCACGCCTGCGTCTTTCACCACATGCCAAAATTTTTATCAAAATACAAATAGATACGTTCAGAATTATCTAAATCAGTCCACGCGTTACAAAGTCAGATAACCCCCTCCCGACCCCAACCCTACGTCAAAATTTTTCCATATAATAGATATCCCCCATTTCTACAACAATAAAAAAGAATCTCCCAAATAGGTATGTGAATTATGAAATTGGATAACGAGTCCTCCGCACACTACCCCATCTCATAAATTGTTGTCGTCGTACCAGTCGAGCAACATCCAAGTCGTTCCACACGTTACGAAGTTAACCTACGTGTCACTACACCACCACCCCAGTGCAAAAAGTATCCTCATATTAGCAATGGGGATTATACTCTATATAACATAAAAAGAATTATCCAAATTGATGTACGCGTTAACAAGTTGACATCCAACCCCCTACCCTACTACAACCCCACCGTTTAAAATTGTGTCGCGCCACCAATGGGAGAACATACTGTATACATCAGAAAAAGAATCATCCAACTCTGTCCACGCGTTACGAAGTTAGACTACCTCTTCCTCTTCCCACCACACACTAGGACAACATTTTTTTCATTACTAATGAGGAATCGTACTATATACAACTGCAAAAGAATCATCAAAATCGGTCCACGCGTTACAAAATTATTCCCGTGTCGTTATACGTGTCGAAATTAGAACCTTTTTATTTTTGGGAAGTCGGTTAAAAACGACCGATACTTTTCAGTCTCGCTGAGATGAATAATAAGTAAGTAGTGAGATACTCCTAGGCCCCGATAAATCGATTTCTTATAGTCACCCGATTAGCCTATGTGAGAAGACTTCATCCACAAAAAACCATAAACTTTTTTTTTAAACCCGACGCGGCGTGAGAAAGCCAATAGGAACATGTTGAAAAGTAAATTATTAGAACTTTCAAGTAGGGTACTACATACGATGATCCGCTAAAAGATGGCGAAACTATTAATGCTTAAACTTAAATTTATCATCTCGAAAATTTTAATTAATTTCATTATAGAATCAATTTTAATTAGTTTCATTATAGATTTCAAATAGAATTTTCAGAATAGAATTCTGGACGTAAAACTTAAAAAATACTAACTGCACGAAAAATCCTAATAAATTAAGACTTTGATGTGAATTGACTTTGAAGATTTCGATTGAGCAAGTGAGGGGCTCCACTCTCTCCATCCAAAATACTAGGTTCCACTCGCTCCATCTAAAATGCTTATCTTGTTATAAAGTATCCTGAAGTAGAGAATGTCGCATAAGTCTTCGTCAGTCTTTTCTTTGCACGTGAAGCAGGAATAAACTTTTTCGGAAAGAAATGAGTCTATATTCTAGTCATAACTAAATATTTGGCTTGTAAAGTTTAAATGCTAATAACCAATAAATTTTAAATCAACATATTTCTATTCAAATTATATTTTCCTGAACGGAATAATTTACGAAGACTTATGGGACACCTATTACTTGAATTCTCGTTTTAAACCTTAATCACAATTTGAAGAAAAAGTTATGTTATATTATGCTATGTAAACAATTAATATTAAGAAGATTAATTTTAGAAAGACATTAATTTACTTGCAAAATGTTCTTTTAAAAAATTGGAAAAGTGTGAACGAACAAATTAACTGTCAAAAGGTATTTTTAAAGTTTAACAAAATCTTGCGGTTTTCCGGTAAAACCTCTTAACTCAATTTAAAAAAAAACTTTTATTTTTTTGTGGTAGAAATCTATTGCTGTTTACCTGTTTAGTTAGTTACAAATATGTGTAATATAATCCTCTTCTAAGAAACAAGGCGTAATGTTTGTTTTCGGGGTAGCTATATTTAAATGTTTCTTCGGAGAGGATCACATTTATGTATATGTTTTTTCTTTCCTTTTTATTTCAGATCTTCCAAAGTAATTTTATCCAACGGCTTCTAAGCTCTAATAATATTTTTTATATATGCCAGAGAAAAAAGGACCAATTTTCAACTTATAGAAAGCATAAATAAAAGTCTAGTCGAATTCGGGACCTTGACTGCCTCACGGATGAGGCAGAAGTGAAAGCAGCACTTCAACGATACATCTTGGAACTAGGAGAGCTTACAATTGGCCTAACTTCAGTTAATCACAGAGAGCAGAGAGTAGCCATTGTTGAGATAAGCGAACAAGCGGCGGTGAAACTGCTGAAGCCGCAGAAGATTCAGATCGGTAAAATTCAGAGTGGCTAGAGACTGAAAAGGACCGGACAGGAGCGCTCTGTGCTGCAGGAGTGCAACATCATGGAGGCGGAGACATGTACCGCCTCCCAACCCTGCGTGCTGTGCGCAGACAGAGGCCAGGAGAAAGACCGCCTGACACACGTGCCGGGCTCAGGGCGATCCGGCGTCTTCCAGGATAAACTGTTCAAGGCCAAAGCACTCATCAAATGAAGCGCATACCACAGGGGAATTTAAATAGGAACAGGATGGCCAACGACCTCCTAATCTCAACGGCATCCGAGAGGCAAGCTGACATTCTGAACGAGCAGGGGTTTTGTATGGGTCAAATGCGGGAATGTGACCTAAATATTTCAGCTGCTACCTGACGCCAAATGAGTCATTTCAAGTGGGGTATGCCATATCCTCCCGAAGGAAATATATAATGGAAATCGCCGCCAGAATAGGGCTTATAGTGCTAAACGTCGGCGCAGTAACCACCTTCCGGCGCCCTGGGTATGGAGAAACTATCCTAGCGCCGCATATACAGAGCTGGAGAGTTCTTGAGGATTACACTGGGAGCGACCACCAGTACATCGAGTTCGACATCTGCGACGGGGGACAACAGCGCAGGGACGTCTGATGCGCACCGATTAGGTGGAACGTGGAGAGGATGGCCGCCGAGAAGTTCGCAAAAGAGCTGGCAAGAGGCGAGGAGATTGGAGGTACAAACCCGAGCGGAAGATCGGGCATGAAAAACCTCGTAACCTCAACCATGGAGCTCATAGTGAAAACGTAGGATGCCTCTATGCCAAGGAGAAAACCACGCCACTATAAACAGCCGGTGTACTGGTTTACTCAGGAGATCGCGGGCCTACGCACAGAGTGCCTCAGATTGCGGCGCGTTGCACAAAGGGCAAAAACCGGAACGGACAAAATTTCCGATCCTCAGAGTATAAAGAAGAAGAAGAAGGAGCTTCGGCGGGCAATAAACCGAAGCAAAGCCCGTTGCTGGCGAGACTTGGTAGATGATGTCAACAGGGATCCCTGGGGGCTCGAGTGCAAACCAGTGGCCCAGAATCTCGGAGCCCTAAAACCCACGTGTGTGATGGAGGCCGCCACCATGGAAAACATCGTGGACGAACTCTTTCCCGAACATCAGGTAAGAGCAGATGCTGACCTGGGATCAGTCGGGGTCTTCCCCATGTTCACAGCGGAGGAGTTGCAGAGAGCCATACTTACCATGAAGAACAACAAAGCACCAGGCCCAGACGGTCTACCAAGTGAAGTCTTAAAGATGGTTTACTGCCAAAACCTGGAGCTGCTGCTGCGCATGCTTGGAAAGCAAGCTTGGAAAGAACAATCTCGGACAGCCTTCTGCCCACCGCCCCTTGTGCACGTTGGACACTGCTGGAAAGATCTTTAAAAAGCTCATCAGGACGGGACTTACATCAGCGATTAGAAACGCCGGAGATATCTCGCCGAGACAGTATGACTTCAGGGCGGGGATATTCTCGGCGGATGCAATTCTGAAGGTTATCGAGATGGTCAGGAAAGCCGAAGACCATAGCCGCTACTCGCGTAGAGTGGTGCTTTTGGTAGCACTAGACCTCAAGAACGGATAGTGGACGACTATCTGAAAGACCGATGCTTGTTGTATGAGACAAAGGAAGGGCAGCGAATAAGGAGGATTACCTCGGGGGCAGCGCAAAAATCGAGATTAGGACCGGATCTCTGAAACGCCACCTTCGACAGTCTGCTACGAATCGAACTGCCCGAAGAGACGTCTCTGGTCGGGTATGCGGACGACGTTGCTGCACTGATATCAGCACACGACGTGCAACAGGCGCAGCTTAAGCTGAACCAGGTGATGCGATTCGTAAACAGGTTTGTCGTTGTCCTGACCAAAAAAAGAATCCCGACCATCCTTCCACTGCGAGTCGGAGACGAGACCATTCGAACGAGACTATCGGTGAGGTATCTCGGCGTTACGATTGACACCAAGATGAGTTTATTCCAGGAGATAAAGGAAACTTCAAATATAGCAGCAAGGGGCGTCCCATAGCTGAGCAGACGGAAGAGACTTGGCCAGGTATAAAGGAGCGCAGCCCTGAGAGTAGCCGCAGCATACCGTACCGTCTCCGAACCGGCCGTACTGATCATTTCAGGAGTCGTTCACATCGACCTGCTCGCCATCATCGACCTATCTCAGGAAGGCAGAAATGGACAAGCGCTGAGAGTCCACCCGAGAGGGGCGGTCTCCCCGGACACCATAGTCCAAGGCATGATCACCGACGAAGAAACCTGGAAAAGTAGGCGGAAGAGTCCTGCGCAGGAAAAAGAAAGACTAGACGAGAAGACAAATGAAAAAGACCTAGCATGAAGTAATGTGGAAAACGGTACCAGGCCAGTGCCCAAAGAGCAAGGAAGGTGTTTTATTCGGTAAACTGCGCCACAGGAGTCCGACACTACTGGGAAGAGGTGCCCAGCGTGCATAAAGCATTTCACTTCGCCTCACAAAAAAAAAAGGAAAAAAAAAGATGCATATGGAAGTTGGGGAGAAATTAAAAAGGTGCATTGTCATAACGTGATGTATACGAACAATTCCTCTAAATATCAGGTCGCTTTTCTTCTTTATGTAAGCTTTATACGTAGCAAAACGATGATTACAGTCGAACACGAATTCTCTCACTGATTACTGAATAGGGAGAAACGCAACTTTAGTATTATTTGATCATTACTCGTATTTATCATCTATGTGCGCATAAAAACCGCTTTGAGCAATATTATTTTGTTTTTATAAATTATTATGTTTGCGTGAACAATGCAAAGAACTGTTGGAAAATGTATAAAACTTATCTTTTATAGTTTAAATGAAAGAGCTTACTGAAAGTAAATATCGAGTATTATTAATATATCTTTTCACGTTGTTTAAAAATACTGATTCTCAATATTAAATCATCAAAAATACATCAACTATTTAGTAGTATAAAACTCAGAATTATACTTATATAAAATAGCTTTTGTTAGTTTTTAGTACTACTTTTGCAGCTCTTACAAGAATAATTATGCTTTAGTTTTATTTTTAAATTTAATGTAATCTATATAAAAAGATCAAAATTAAAACTTAGGTGTCATATAAATGTTCCTTAAGCAGCTCATACGATATTTAAACTACGATGTTATTTTATCCAATTAAAATTATAGAAAATTTAATTGTTAATGTGCAAAAAATGTGCGGCGAAAGAAAATTAAATTAGATTTTCCTTTTCTTTCTTTGTTTTACCTGTGAAGGTGGTGTCAGTGCAACAGGTACAGGGTGCTCAACATTTTTCAAATAATCCTTGTCATCAAATATTTTCTTATCCCCTCCACCTGGCTTGTGCTTTACATTGTCCAATGACCCAATTTTGCTTTGTGCCTTAATGTCTATTTTATGCGTTTGGATCTGAAAAGTATCACCAAATTTATTAGTATTGACGCAGTGACATAAATCAGAAAACTGACCAGACGTTTTGTCAGTGTTCTGATTGCAAAATTTACAATTGCATTTTTATTTCTTTAAATCTTTTGTATAAATAAAACAAAATGTATTTAGTTCGTGCAGTCAAGTTCAAATTTATAGAGGCAAATTGTTCTTACAGAACTCAACTACAAGCAATCTACTTAACTTGATAAAATTAAGTGCATTCTATGAGATATTCAGGATATTTTACTTACATCTGTCGTAGTCCTCTCCGAGTTAGGCTTTTAAAGTCGAAAGACGAAAGAAGTAGAATATATTAAAATGTTCAAAGGGATGTTGTTTTTCTTTGTACCAACTCAGATTTTTAAATTTTTGGGCCAATTCGGTTTTCGTTTGATTTTTTGTTAATTTATATAATTTTATATTTTCAAGTGGCTATTTTAAGTTTCTGAAGAAAATGCCAGTTAAAACAATAAACATGCGTGTTATTATAGTATTGGAGCTTTCGTAAAGAAAAAATCTAAAACTGAGAGATTAAATAATTTATAAGAATTCTTTTGCTTTCAATTTATTAAGTGTTTGTACGTTAAGAGCTTACTTAGTCCAGGCAAGCCTTTAAATAATTGAAAGACGCTATTGCAAGTTAAATACACTTTCAAGTTCAAGCATCTTACAATATTTTGGATTATATTTACAAGGAAAATCATAGAAATTGGAAGTACGGACATATGTTTAGGTTAAGCTAAAAAAAATCGATTACTTAATAAGGAAAAGTAAACTTTTTAATTCTATGTACATTTAATAGAAGTATATTTAGAAAAGCGTTCATCTAAATCGGTGGATTTTAAAGTTATCGTAAATTAAGAGAAATTAGAACGACACGTGCACGCACGCACTAATTAAAAACTATTTATAATTATCCTATTTAGACAGTTTAATGCGCGGAAGCGTGACATTTTAACTTTTTTAATATACGATTAGTTACGTAAAAATATTCCGACTTAAATGAATATTTTTGAAATTGCCCCACGTGGGGCTTAGACTTAACTTGGGATTTGTTATTATTGACATGCTCTGTATTAATAACAATATTCTTTGAGGTTTGTATAAGGACAAAAAACGAATCAGATTTCCCTTTAAATCATTCAAGATCGACGTCTTAAAGCAAAACTATCACCAGTAGCCGGCAACATCTGTGCAGTTATAATAAAGATTAACTGAAACAGGTAAGAGGTTATCATTATTATTGTTATGACTAACCGTGTGGGTCATCGGCTATTGAGAACAACTTCAATATCAGGTGGCCAATGACCTACACGGTGAACAGCGTCTACATAGGTGGCATTTGGTATGACCCATACGGTGAATCACATGGGTGGGTCACTGGTCTCGAATGTGTTAAACATTAAAACCTGAAGATCATTGTGCTTTTGAATACCAATTCATTTTCTAAGAACGCTACATGCCCGAAATTTAACACAATCTATCGCAAATATTCCGGACCTTAGAATTTTTCGTTTGCCAGATTACTGCAGCGATTTCTAAACAAAGCATTAGAATGTTAAAGTGAGAGAGCAATGTCTGGCTGTTATTAGATCTCTTACGAAAGTGTATAATACAGACAAAGGCAAGCTCGAAATTAAACAAGCATTAATTAAGATTGCTAATGATAAATGTCAAAGGTCTGTCTGCTCATTACTTAGTAGATCTAACTGACCTTCGATCCAAAACAGTCAAAATAACCAACGCGAAATATCATGAGCATTGTCGTGACCATTACCTTGGGTCATTACCTTATAGGCAGACACGCTGATAGAATCAAAGCGTCCTCGAATAACTTTTGTAGGAGTTGCTAAGATGAGTAAGAAGAGCACACCATCCCTCATTACCTCTGCAGCTTCCCTGCTCTAGTCAACCGCAGAATCCGACTTGTAGGCTGCCATTTCTAAACAGTTAGCTGTACTAAAATCTGCTAATATCAAGGACCTACTTCGGTTCGTCAGTAGCTGCAAATGGTTTTAATTATATTTTATAGTGATGGGAATTAGCTCCAACGTGGTATCACCATGAGCCATTCAGACCTGTAAAGTAATGAAATACATTAGGACTGAAGGACAGCTTAAGTACAATTACCTTGTACTTAAAATTTTTAAAGTACAAGTACAATTCCTTGGTACTTGTATTTGAAAATTTTAAGTACTAGTACCGATACTTGTACTTATAAGTCCCACAAAAGTATATTTAATAGTACTGTAGTACTTAAAAATTGTACTTAAGTACTTTTAAGTTCCTTTTAAGTACTTTCAATTAATTTTTAAGTTTATTACTTTCAAGTACTTTTAATTCCTTGATGTGCTTTTGATTCCTTTCAAGGATTTTTAATTCCTTTTAAGTACCTAATTCCGGTACAGATATTCATTCACTAAAACACTTTAGTCTAAAAGGCTTATGTAAAATGTGGTGGCGGTAAATTTCTAGCGGGGGTGTCACAATTAAGAAGAGAACTGGGTTTTGTCTGTTATATTTCGTTACGTGATGGCATGGGCTTTCGTTGAATATACAGTAAAAATATGTAAAATAATAAAACAATGTTTCTTGTTTCTTTCATTATTTGAATGATAAGAAATCTGTCATTTCTGCAGTTTGTCAACTGTGTAAAAATCTATAAAGAATCTCTAAGTGTTATCTCTTCATCAAACATTTAAAGAGAATTCATCCAGATAGCTACGAAGAATACACTAGCATGAGAAAAAAAAGTTCTAGTGACATAACCCTACAACATCTGGCGACCCGAAGTCTTTCCAGGAAGAGTTCGACAAACTTTTGATATCATTTATAGTTGACACTATTCCTGTTTCAATTGTTGAAAGGAACTCTGTGTCAGCAGCCGACCTCGAGTTATGAAGCTCCTGGATGCACAGTAGAAAAACGTGGTATCAAAAATTAAAACCACCATATCATCTGTTAAGTACTGCTGTACTACTGTTGATATCTGGTCCCCCAGGCACCGCAGATTTCTGTAAATTTGTGTACTAAAGTAATTAAGATCAGATATTAAAGTACTTTTGTGGGAAAGTACAAGAATAAGTCCCGGTACTGGTACTTAAAATTTTCAAATACAAGTACCAAGGAATTGTACTTGTACTTAAAAAATTCTAAGCACAAGGTACTTTAAGTGCTTGTACTTTCATTTTACAGGTCTGGAGCCATTATATCTCACTATGATTGTCACTCTAACCTAACCTAACCATATCGCATTTCTTCAAGTTATTCAACAGCTCTTAGCTCTTGAAAAAAATTACAGCACTTGAGCAAAATTAAAACTTGCAAAAAAGTTCTCTATATATATTGTATATGCTCATGGAGCGATCAGTTTATATTGCTCAGCTCTACTTCTTAGCAGCGTACCAAAAACATGACATTATCCGGCAATGCGAGCAATATCAGTTGAGCTGAGTAAATTTTTTTTTTATTTCCGCAATCTATTAGATGTTTGCATAAACCGGACACTGCACGATTGTTTTAGCTGCTAATACATGTTCTAAATATCTCGTTTTAATGGATCTCTTGGACTTTCCTATATAAATCACATTACAATCGTTACACTCAATGCTGTATACACCACTTTTTCAATTTTTGGGTGGGTAGGCTTCAATTTATTATTTACGATTAATTTATTCAAAGTTTTATTGCTAAAATAAGCAGGTTGGATAAATTGAGAAAGCAACTTACAACGACTTCCTATAGTGATTTTTTAACTGCGTAATGTCAATGGTGTTTTCTGCTGATAACAGATTACGATAAAAAGGCCATGGGGTTGTAAAAAAAAAATTCCAGTGGTTTGGAATCCACTTTAAATTGCAGGTCCACTAGCAATCGTTGTATCGAAGTGAAAAACTAGCAGTACAACCGGTTAAAGGACTTCAAAGGAATGATTCTGGACAAAACCCAAATCCAGTGCTTTAAATAAAATTTAAAAACTGGCGATCTAGAAAGTAAACATATGCAGAACATGTTTCCCAAAATTACATAGGACTATTTTTAAATATATAAAACTTGACTTCGATTGATGATGTATGGAATTTTTGTCCAAAACTATGCCCGAATAATGAAACCAATAACCGGTGTAACCTATAAAGAAGAACAATTTAGCGGACAATGAGTTTCGAATATAGTTCCAGCACCTCAAAAAAAATTTATTCTTGAAATAATTTCGATCACAATTAGCTGAATCTCAGTTTATTAAAACTTAAGCTTTCCGAAGCTATTCAAAAACTCAATATATAAGGTAAATCAACTCTCTGGAGGACAGATGCAACAGCTTATACTGAGCGAACATCTTGAGATAAGATATACGAAAAAATGCCATACTTAGTCGTTGCTTTATTTAAATGAAGCGTCTCTCCTGGTACTGAAATTTCTCAGCAAACAGATAACAGGAACCTTTCGAATCATGCCGAAATTGCCGTTGAGATGATACTGGGTTAGACATATGTAAAGAGAACTGCTGCATCAAAAGCTCTTCGTATGAATCAAGGCGAAAACTGGTACAGGTCTCGCGAGTTCCATGGACATAGGAAGAACCTGGAACTTGTTAAAAATAAGATACTGGAATTGGAAATGCCTATTGATGGTATAAGCAAAGTAACACGATACCACAAAACGCTTATAAGGCATAGGTCCCTCCCTGAAAACCGTCTAACCGACGTTACAATTTTTACGGATGAAAGCAGAAATGAAAGGAGAGCAGGTGCAGGAATCTCCGATAAGGACCTGAATTTGAAAACCCCTCTAAGTCTGGGGCATACATCTCAGTCTTTCAGGGTGAGAGTCGAGTTAGGGATAAGGAGATATTGATGGCACCCGACATTCAGGCGGTGGACAGGAAAGAGTTCAATACACCGCTGGTCTTGAAGTGTGTCCATCGAGACTCATCGAATGAGATGATACTGGCGTGGGTCCGAGAAGGAAACCAGAGAACAGATATAGTGCCTAAAGTGGGAGATGCTTCGAGTTTCCAAAGTATGGAGTCGTTCATTGCCTAGGCAGGTAGGCTTTTTAGAGACGTGGGCCACGAAGGAACACTGGGAATAGTGGTACGCCGCGGACTTGTGTAGACAGGCTAAGATGGTGATTATGGCGACCAGAAGTACTGAACAGAGGAAGATCCTGGATATGGACTGGAAGTTCCTGAGATGGCTGCAGCACTATCAACAGGATGTGGTAGCTTCAGGTGTCATCTACAGAAGATAAACATTCTGGGGGATGATACCTTGAGCCTGCACCTAGACGAGCAGGAGACGGCGGTGCACATAGTGTGCCAGTGTCCTGCACTAGAGGCAGAAGGAAAAAACTGATGAGACACCATTGGATGGATGAAAGAAGCGTGGAAAAGGTGTCTTATAAGCAAATGCTTGCGCTGACCGGAGGAATCGAGGTGAGGGAAGGAAATTGGATTAGCCCGGGTCCCTCTCGCTGAGATCGCAAGGGGTGAGGACGAAAAGGGACCAAGATAAAGTGGTCTGATTCGGCTAATCCCTAGAGGAGTGGTTTTTGTGAGTAAAAATCTCACATTACTAGAGACCATCGGGTCTCCCCGTGTCTTTGGAAGATTCTCACTTTTCACGCAAAAAAAAACACCAAAAAAACAAAAACAAAATAAAAGTAAATTCCAAGTTGAGACTTTAAAAATATTGCAAGAAATACTATGAGAAAGTAGAATTCCACAACCTTTTCCTAATGTTCAGATGTTTGTATTTGCTTCTGGGCTTGTATATAGAGTAGACATCACTAATGCTCGTTAGGGATCAGACTTTATGATATCAATATCCTTGACAGACTAACAGCATTGTCATACTTGAAGTACTTCTTGCGATTTCCGTCTAAAGCGATCGTGAAAAAGATTTTTTGACTTTATATATAAATTAGAAGTGAATTATTAATTTTATTTTACTAAATAGACAAAGAACATATTTTAAAACGCTATAAAACACTTTTTAAGAGCTGCAATTTGTCAATAATATAACTTTTTAGGTAGGTTTAGAATGAGTAACTTCTTATGATTGTTTATTATCTTAATGTACCGAAAAAAGTGTAAATTCTGGAAAAGAAGTGATAATACAATTTCCACTTTGTTTACGTCTGAAATATTTCAATTTTTAATTATCTCAATTGTTCTAAGGCAGTACTTGGTTATGTTTTGGTACTTTTATGTTTTACCCGACGCTTCTACCAAAGTTCTCAATTTAAGTTACTTTAAAGGTGTACTCACTCCAGATATGGTAATTCCACTACTTAAAGAAGTATGCCAAAGTTTTCTAAGCTTATAGCATTTCTTTATTAAATCTATATTCTAAGGAAATATATGACACACCACTTCAAAAACAATTGTGACAGAAAACACTAATAACTAAATTACAGGTCATTCAAATACAATTACTAAAATTTTTTAAATTGATTTAATTGATGAATTTGAAATTTTAACTTATATCAAAGAGACCAAATATGAGGTTATATCAAAGAGACCAAATGAGAAGTCGAAGCTGCAATTTAATCATGTTACATGCATTTCCCATTTGAGCAAAGTGGCAGTCGGCTGATCAGTCGGAATTGTAATTCGGTCCTTAAACTCCCTTGAGCTGGTCATTCAACGAGATACAGAACTAGTTTATCAGGCGGAGATCTGTATAGCTCAATAAAAAACACTTATAAAATGTTTTCGAGCTTATTTGGATACATTTTACCAAAAGAAATTCGCTTCTTCTCCAAAATTAAGTTATAAAACTTGCTTAATTTCAATTTCATGCTTCACGTTGCTGCTAGTCTGTCTTTGGAATTAGCCAAAAAGTTCTAAAAGAATGAGAAATTCTGCAGATTTTTTTGTTTCGAATAAAAATTTTTAAATTACACAATCTCGATCCAAACAAATAACATTATTGTGGTGTTTTCTTTATTAAAGATAGGAAATGTACTTTTACGCAAGTTTTAACTAACAGAGAAAGGTCGTATTTAAAAACGCAGTACTCTTTAACTTATGCAAAAATTAGAACGACTTTGTACCTTAAAAACTTGAAAATTAAGGGCCTACCCGAATTCACTTCTTAAACTTAAACTCATTATGACAGTTTGCTTAAATTAAATGCTTAATTTTCATTGGACATTTATCTTTACGTCAACTTTAACACGTGCTTTCCGATAGCGAGAATAAAACTAAAAATATGCAAACCAACAAATTTATCTAATTATTTAATTGGTCTAGCATATTCTAATATACAAAATAGAAGCATACATTCTGTGAATTTTTTTTGTATATATGATGTTACCAAAGCTCAGGGGATGCCCTATGATGCTAAAGCACAGCCTTGGCAGGAAAGGAATTAAGATGAGGGAAATGAGTTAGGAGGTTGACTGAAGGAGATGTCTATGTACACCGCGTTTGAAAGTTTCGGGATCATATGACGCGGGAAAAACAGAAGATGATAAACTGTTCCACATTCGTGTTATTCTGCTTAGAAAATATTCCCGATATTTTACGGTACGTCCAAATTTGACCTGGAGAGTATAGGGGTGGGAGCGACTTGTAGCTCTTGTATCGCGCGTTGTCATGTATCTACAAGGTATCAGGCTAACAATCTCGTTAGAATAATGGCCGACATTATGATGTTGAATTTGAATTTCCTAAATTTCACTTTCTCTTTAGATGACAACGTGATGAGAAATATTATGTAAAAAATCAACTCACTGCCATTATAATGTTGACATACTGTATTCGTACAGAGATGACTTCAGTTATTCTCTTACATGGTACATTAAAGTATTAATTTTGGCGAAATCATTAAAAATTATGTCCACGAGATTTAACATTATTACAGACCTCTGAATTATATTTCGGGAACATAAAATTCTAGGAACAGGAGAATTTTCATTTCAGTACAAACAATTTCCAATCGTTAAAATATGTAAGATTACAAAATTACACTAAGCAAAGATAAAAGTGCGGATTCGGTTGTTGCTTTGTCTAATCTAACGTAAGTGAACTGTCGTAATGAGTTTAAATTTAAGTTTAAACGATAGATTCGGACAGGCCCGAAGAAAAAATATAATAACTATGGAAGGAGACTGAGAAGATGGTAATTTGGAAATTGTACTCTTTTTTATTTAAGATAAAATACTCGTGTAGTTTTTGCATAAGTTACGTAGTAGTGCAATTTTTAATAGGTTCAATGTTTGGCCTTAACCAAACTTTAAAGAAAAAAATATATGTAATAATGCATTTATATAAAAGGGTGTAAGTATGGAGTTGAAAAATTTCATTTACTCTACATATTTATAATCTTGTTATTCTAACTTCTTTAGCCCTTTAAAAATAGGTTTCACTGGAAATCAATTAACTGCAGCTAATGGGATTTTTAATACTAGGGAATATTAGGTAAGTAGTCAGAAGAGGCCAAACTCAGTGAAAGCTGGGCGGTTTAAAAATTCAAAATGAAATGAGTCTCTTGTAAAAGACAGAGTAATGTGTTTCTAGCATCTTTTAAAATGTTTTCATTGTCATGCATAATTGTTACCGGTAACAAAATTTGACATGCCAAACTTTTTTAAAAGTTTTGATCAAATATTCAAGCATTTCATACACATACCAGGCACCATAAGTCTTGTTTTATTATCAGTTATTATAAAATAGCATGCCACGAGCACTTCAGCTTATTAGTAAATAAGGAAGCTAGGTACGGAGCTTTCACTTACCTTGATATCACCACCACCAGGTGCATGCTTAACATTATCCTTAGAACCTACTTTGGGTTTTGCCTTCTCTTTAAATTCAGGTTTTAATGATTCAATTTTTTTATCGCCGCCACCAGGCTTATGATGAGCATTTTCCAGGGATCCAATTTTTGATTTGGCATTCCATTGCAATTTGGTTGAAACTATCTAAAATGTGTGAATTCAAAAAATACATTAAAATACTAAATACTTGCTAAGAAAACTTTTGCTCTTATTAGATGAACATAAAAGAATTTTAAAAAAATTTGGAAAGTATACTTGGAACAGCCAACTCTGCACTTTATTAAATATTTTGCTGAAATAAATTTGAGCCTGAGTATACCAATATGACTTACCCTAGAAATTTTTTTAAAAATGAAATTTAAAATGTTTTCAATGTTTTTTTCCAATAGTTGTGAAACTTTTAACTCTTTATTGACTACCTCAATATTTCTGGTCTACCAGAAATTTGTTTTTACTTAAATGAAATCATAAATAGTTTAAAAAGAGAGTTGAACCGACTGCACAAAAAGCGCTCAAAAGCATAAATTAATATTTAATTTTGTCTTTTATGACGTACTGAAGACCGGTGCCAATTAAACAAACAAAACAACTACATATGCACATACAAAGTTATGAGTTATTCAATTAATATAATCTATCCATTAACCCTTAAGATCTCGCGTGCTGAAATGCATAGATAGTTTTATATAATATTGGTGATTGTTGCTTTGTTTGTTTAATTTGCACCGACTTCAAAATATTATAAAAAACATAAAACTACATATTATGTGATGCCTTTTGAGAAGTCGATTAAACTTCTTTTGTAGAAACCTATTTAATTGTTAGTTTTTTAGTGTCTTCAGCCTCGACAAATGCAGTTCGTATAAAGACAGATACTGTACTGAAATATTTGCAGGGTAGTGTACAAGGGAAGCCGAATTATCCAAATTTGCCCAGTTTCGAAATTAGTTTCTGCCCGTTTCCATACCCTCACACTAGATTCATTTTTACTATAGTGCTCGTCCGGCAATGTACTCCATAGAGTTAAAAAGAATTATCTAAATCGGGTAACGCATTACAAAATATGGCGACAGCCCCTCTTCCAGGTACAACATTTATATCATAGTACAAATAGTTATCGATGGAGTAAGTGATAAGGTATCGGTCCTCCACCCCGGTGGTCCCAGTTTCGAAACCCACCGGCGACGACCCATAGTTGTTTTGAGCTAATAACAGACCATTGGGGTTGCAGACTTAGGTTGATGGTTCGGTATCCACCTTAAATTGTAGGTCGATTCATTGACTGGAATCGGGTGAAGTTTTTTTTCCACCCCATGCCTCACACGGAGAGACGGGAAATAAAGAGAAAGATAATAATAAGGAAACGTATTCTATGCAACAGAATCAAAAATAACTTAGAACCTGCAGGAACATAAATTTACATCTCTACCATAAAATAACGTAAGTACTTTGAGAACCTTTTACCATAGTATTTACTACAAATTTATTATTTTCTTCAACTAATTAATAATAATTGCCACATTCATTACTTTTAATCAACTTTTAAAAAAGCGAGAAGTTTCTTAGATACGTATTTTTAGTGTTCTGCTTTGTTTAATTTATTTTGCACACAAATCAGTGAACTTATACTCATGGATAGTGGGGAACGAAATCGGATTACCACCTCACCATAGTACCCTTGAATAACCAACGTAGGGTAGGTGTATCCTGCCACTGCTCATGGAGCAGTAATTTTCCTGGAATAGGATAAGAAAGCTCATCGGAACCCCCAACGTTTCTCTACAACCTTTGATAGTCCTTTAGCGTAATCTGTTGTCCGCAGATTCTAACCATGGGCCACCGCCGGAGGGGTTTGAACCTGGGACATGATGAAAAACCAATACGTTATCCCTTACTCACCCGATAAGTAAAAGGCTCTTGGCTACAGCTTTGATAGTTTTAATGCTGTCATTGGTCACGAGCATATAATGGGAAAGTTTGAATTCGGTAATAGGAACGAAAATGGGAAGCTGCTTGTGAATTTTGTAGCTTGCGGCAATTTGTCGTCGCTGTAGAATCAAGAAAGCAAGGCTTCTCCTGTAGCGACCCTTTGAATTATTATCGAGCAGTCGTTGTTTTTGAAAAGGTTTAGGACTCTATGGCGAGGAATCAAATGAAAACAAAATATTCGAAGCAGACAGTACGGAAAGTTGCAAACCACGAATTAATTTCAATGTTAATGAGAGATTCGCAGACGATTCCACACATATGCAATGATTTCTAAGATAAAATTTATTTTAAAATACTCTTTGGTAGATTTGAATTGAAAAATAATAGAACAAAAGTGACAGCAATGAAAAGAAGATTTGCAGAGCAAACAGGAGTTTAGTGCGCCACCGAAAAACCCGACCAGATGGGTGTTTCATGTTGTAAATATACTAAGCCTGTAACGATTAAGGGCCACTCCACATCCAAAAACTCGACTTGGTCGTCGGCTTTGAGTGCGGGATTCACTCGGGTCAAACGTATACTTTGTACATATTTTATATGTACAGTTTCTTACATTTGTTCAAAGCCAACATTTGCCTCGTTTTCTTGTATTTAATTGTTGATAAAAACTAAAATTACATATACTTTTTATCAACTATTTTTTTTTCTAATGCCCAAATTATCTTTTCTTCAAAATCTTAATTCTGATTGATCGGGGACCCGAGTTCTCGCTGACCATTACGCTTCTGGCCTTCAAGCTTTGGTTGCCAATGGCTGCTGGTTTCAGCGTTATTGTTTTGTGTCTTTTGGAAGCAACAGTCCTTGTAGAGCAAGTTGAATCGAAGAAATAGTATACTTTCAGGCTAATTTGGAAAACTTTCTGAGTACTTTTTTGGGATACTAAAAGAAGAGCTATCTCCTGTAGACATGTTAATATTAAAATCAGATCAAACAGAAGTAAGAGGGACCTCCGAAAAGAGCGCTTCCGGATTAATTGCGGGATGATCCTACTCACTACTGGGAGGGTTATCATCCGCTTAGATATAAAAAGTGTGAAAAGAATGACTTTCCTTGTGCATATTGTGTTTTCTCGACTTACACACACTTTCTACTTCGATAACATCATAGTAAGAGAGCTGTTGAATTACCGGTAAAGTTAATATAGTTTACACGAGTCCCTTCTTACGTAAAAATTTAAAAAAAAATAATCAATTAAAGCCGACGGTTAAGTCAGAACAGAATTCTATCAGTGAATAATTTCTTAATCAAAAACCTTCCCTCGAGTGTTTTTGGGTATTTTGCAAATAAAAAAAACTAGAAAACGGTAAAAGGGAGAACTCTTAACACAATTGTAATAGCTGTTTGGTCTCCATCTTCACATCAAATTCCTGCGCAAAATTCAATATGCTTGATTGGAGTATTGAAAAACTTATTATGTAGGTACCAAACGCTGACAAATTCTTTGTTTTATTTATTTTTATTAGGTAGTAAACCCTATGATGCGTTTAACATGCCTATGATCGGAAGGGAATAAGTGTAAGGGGAATGAGAAAAATCGAATGTCATGTTTTCTGTATTTATGCGAGCAAGATAGCAGCCCAGAGACGGAATGGATTCTTCCTTTTACGAAAAACTCATAGACAGGCCGAGGCTTGAACCTGCAACCATGGAGTGCAATAAGATTTGAAAAAATAAATAAATAAATAAAACACTATGAATATACTTGGACTGCCTTCTTCTTAAAATAATATACACTAAAGTGTGACAGTTTCTGAAGAATTCTTGGACTACATTTAGCCCATAAGCCGATCAGCTTATCCGGAATTCAAGTTATGGTAAATAATCTAAACATAAGGCAATGTTGCACTGTTTTGATTTAAAAGCGTCAGAAGTATTTAAGTTTTGTTTTGTTGGGAATTTCTATGAACAACAATGTATTTTTCTGTTCCATTGTACATTGCAAGATTCATATAAAATATATTATAGACGGTTTAAATTTAATTTGTTGGAAATTCTAAGTTCTTCGTTGCGCGAGTAATGATTCTTAAGTATAATCGTTTTGAGAACAAATTTTAGATGCACAGCTTTTTGAACTCATCTCTTTAACATAAGAGAAGTTTTAAGTAATTTATGTGGTAACTTGATTAAATATCGAAAGGACATGGCTCAAGTTTTAGTTGTTTTTCAAATACTTATAAATTTGGTATTTCATTGAAAAACAATCATATTTAAATTTCCAAAATTTGTAATGCTCAGAAAAATTTACTAAATAAATTTGACTTCGCGACCTTTTTAATTCCTTTCATCTGAACGTAAAAACTTGTTTTGTTAACAAATTTTTAAAATATTTAAGAATATAAAATTAAATGACGTTAGAGTAATCAACCATTTGACGTTCCGCGGTGCTAATAATTTTTGTTTAATTTAGGACTCATCACCAACATCCTTTATTTTATCCAGACTTTTTTTGAGGGATAGCGATTTTTAAAAGATTTTCGGGAACGCATACACACATATTTTATGACATGCACTGTAATAAAGTTTTCATTTGTTAAAATATTGTTTTGCCTCCCCTTCTATCTCTCAAAAATCGAAATGGAACTTCTGTACACTGACACCGACTTCAATTGGATTGACTCATTTTTTTATTGATTTGTCAGTATTGACTCGTCGAAAAACGTATCAGTACTAACTATACTAACAACTCATTTTATAATGTAAAATGGAGGAAACTGAAATTTAATGACACGATTGATTTACGTTCTGTAATGACAAATACTATTATTCAAAGATTGTGAAAAAAAAAAGATAATTCAATCAACCCTTATAACCCTTATAAGTTTTATAAAATCCGAATTTTTTACACCATTTTGTGGAAATAAATTTTATCTATTATTTTGTAAGTGATATTCAGATTAGAAGAAATTATCTTATCAGATCCTTATTAGAGTTATGGTCATTAAAAAGGTTATTATCGTTAAAATTAATTTTTTTTTGCTAAGACATAGTTTCATTGACCTATAAGAGTCCTTTATAATACTTGAGAATTGTCTAAATAAACAATGGCTATTACACTGAATATTTCTGTCATGAGATATTCCACAATGTTACTTGAGTTGTGATGTTAAATAAAATGCGATTAAATAAAAGTACTGTGCAAGTACCTAATCAATATACGTTCACAAAGTTACTTTCAAATTACTCCACATAGAAATTCAAAAGTACGCTATAAAAAATTTTCAAAAATTTAGTTGCTTTTATGAATACAATTTTGTATACAACAAAGTTTTTAAAAAAGTGCACAGAGAAAAATTTAATTTCTATCTACTAATAAAGTAGGTATGATGAATGAGAACTGCATTTGATATCTGATTTCACAAAACTTACCTTTTTATCGCCTCCCTTGGGGGCGTATTTTTCATTTTTGGCTTCTATCTTTGGAGCAGCCCTGATTTCGATTTTCTTTGTCTCAATCTTAACATTCCCTCCTCCGGGCTTATATGAAGCATTTTCCAAGGATCCTATTTTAGACCTGATAGCCTTTAAATTAGGCGATGGTGCGTGACCGACCTGAATCTTGTTCATTGGGACTGAAATGGCGTCACTTATAGCAAAGAAAACTTTTATAAGAGAATAAAAATTTACCTTTCTTAACAGGTTCCGGATCTGGAGTCTTAAGCAGCAGCCTCTGTCGGGAAGTACTTCTAGATTTGTTGGATTTATTTGAAGGAGTAGCACTGGTTGGCCTAGATGGTCCTGATTTTGTTGGAGACTTGACTGGGGATCCAGGAGATTCAGGTCCGTTTCGATCCTAAAATATAGGATGACTTTTGAAATTACACTTGTAACACAGAACACTGACAAGCTACAACCTGAACCTTACTAATAAATTTTACTAGCGAATTTTTAACTTTCAGTTTATGAACCATTTATGGATATTTCACTTCACTGCAAATACGTGAAACCGTACCTAAACGACCTTCCTAAACTAAATTCATGTTTTATCGATTTTCGGGCTCAAGTTGTAGTCTGTTGTTCTTTTTTTGGAGACTGAAACTTTTGCAGACGGAGTGAGTTTCTTAGCGGTTGTCTTTAGCAAAACTGATTTGTTTGTTCAATCGGATCAGACTGTGCTCCTTCAACCGTGGCATATTTATAGATCAGAGACAATGTACTTCCTGTGATAACTTATTACACGTGAACATAGTTTCGTTCGTTTCTAAGATTTTCATGTGTCCATTGTACATATTTTCAAGGAGTTTAACTTACATTCAATTGCGAGATAATGTTCCGGAGCTAATTGGTTATTGCAAAGTAATTCGCCTTGCCTATCGGATTCGAATAAAACAATTCGTTATTCTTATAACGCTGCAAAGAAGTAGTGACATATGCACACTAACATATTTAGCTTAAATCTGCCAGTGATTTATTGCATGAGAAATTTCACACATGGAAAATTATAGTCTCAAGAATAGAAATAGATTGACTTTTGATGATGCACTAATTTTTATTTCACCTAGGGTTCGTTAAACTATTAATGGTCACATTCTGTAAGTAAGTCTACTCTTCTCTAAAGCA
Organism: Leptarthrus brevirostris; assembly: GCA_964036015.1. Lineage (NCBI taxonomy): Eukaryota > Metazoa > Arthropoda > Insecta > Diptera > Asilidae > Leptarthrus > Leptarthrus brevirostris. The sequence continues at coordinate 110,892,027 of OZ038371.1, forward strand.
TTTTGAAGTTGTCCTTTAACATTATTCCGCGTTAATTTTGAAAAGTAAAGGGTAGCAATACATACGTTTATACACACATACACTTTCCTAAAATGAAGGCTGCGCTATTTAAGCCTTAGTCCAATGCAATTTTACAATAATTATGATTAGCCTCCAGCTCATTTATTAATTTCTTAACATCATTGTAAATCTGGCACTAATTATATCGCAGAGCCTTAAATTTCAGCTTATTTGGAAGGCTTGTAAATAGTAAATAGTTTTTATTTTTAACCGACTTCCCAAAAACAAAGAGGTTATAAGTTCGACGTGTAAACTTTTTTTTGTTTATGTCTGACCGGGCATAACTTCGTAACGCGTTTCCCGATTTTGATGATTCTTTTTTTATTGGGTAGAATATGTTCACCGATTGGAACCATGTCAAAAAGATTTTGGGTGGGGGTGGGGGTGAAACCTAACTTTGTAACGCGTGAACCGATTTGGATGATACTTTTTTTGTTGTACAGAGTATGATCCCCCTAGGGTGGGGGAGGGGTAGTCTAACTTTGTAACGCGTGGGCCGATTTGGATGGTTCTTTTGCTGTTGTCTAGAGTTGCTAATGGGAGAATAACTTGGTCCTATGGTGGGGGAGGGGGGGTAGTCTTACTTCGTAACGAGTGGACCAATTTTGATGATTCTTTTTCTGTTCGGTAAAGTATGTTCCTTGTGGTAGGGGGTTAAACCTAAGTTTTTAACGCGTGGACCGATTTGGATGGTTCTTTTTTCGTTGTATAGTGTAGAAGACACTAACAAGTGAAAAATAAAATAGTTTTTAAAAAAAAAGTTGAACCGACTCACAAAAAGTGCTAAAAAGCATAAAATAATTTTTAATTTTATATCTATTACGGTATTTTGAAGTCGGTGCAAATTAAACATTCAAAACAACTACCCAACCACGATTGAAGATAATACATAAAACTAACGTTTGAGCTCACGGGATCATAAGGAAGGACGACTAAATACTTGTGTTGTAGTTGTTTGGTTTTTTTGATTTACACCGACTTCAAAATGCCGTAATAGATATAAAATTAAAAATTATTTTATGCTCTTTAGCACTTTTTGTGAAGTCGGTTCAACTTTTCATTTAAAAACTATTTTATTATGTTATTCTCTTCAATGCTCAATAAAATGCTTTGAAATATGTCTCTAGTTCCCGTAACACCTTGTAGGAGCGGCGGAAGAGCTTCACTCAATTCGATGCAAAGATTTCCAGTAATCCTACAATTTAAAGTAGATCCGGAACCAGCGAAATTAGTCTGTAACCCAACATGGCTATCTAGTGCAATCTGTTGTCAGCGGAAAACAATAGCATCGTGACTTTTAAGTTTAAACAGTGCATTTTTCCTTTGACCATTTAAGATAAAAAATTAACTTACACGAAAAAAGCACTATAGTTTTATAGTGGAACCTCACTTTGTAACGCGTGGACCGATTTCGATGGTTCTTTTGCTGTTGTATAGAGTGTGATCTCCCATTGCTAATAGGAGAATAATTTGGTCCTATGGTGGTGGTGGGGGAGGGGAGGGGTAGTAATTTCGTAACGCGTGGACCGATTTCGATGATTCCTTTTCTGTTCGGCAGAGTATGTTCCTTGATTGATGTCATGAAAATTTTTTTTTCTGGAATGGAGGTGGGGTAGGGGGTTACACCTAACTTTTTAATGCGTGGACCGATTCGGATGGTTCTTTCTTCGTTGTATAGAGTAGAAGACACTAAAAAGTGAAAAATAAAATAGTTTAAAAAAAAAGTTGAACCGACTTCACAAAAAGTGCTAAAAAGCAAAAAATAATTTTTAATTTTATACAAACATTACGACATTTTGAAGTCGGTGCAAATTAAACAAATAAAACAACTACAGTACCCCAATTGAAAATAATACTTATTTATTATACTACCTGAATATTTTTGTTTGTTTTAATATACGTACTTAAATATGTAATTGCACCTTTTTTCAGATACAAGCACCAGTTATAAAGACTAAAAAGTGACTTCCGTTTTCTTCTTATGTAAAAGCGATCTTTTTCTTGTGTATCCAAGTTAATGTATAGGGAAAAAAGCCGTAAGTACCGGTTATGGGTTGTTTTCTAATGATTTTAAACTTTTTATATGCACAATTATTGATATTATGAATTCTTTTCAAAGCGAGTGCTGTGTTGTAAAAACTACGGAATTTGAAAAGAATTTTTGGGCTCCTTTCAGAAGAAGCTCACTGTTATATCGAAGGCAATGTCAAAAAGTAAAACTACTGAGTTCCATTGTCAAGGAGAAACTGTTTGGTTTGGGTTTTTAGTATTGGCATCATTGCTCCCTAATTATTCCAACATGAAGCTGGCAACAGCGTTACAGTGAACGGAGTGCTCTACAAATACACATGATAACTGATTTTTTGGGGACGCTTTGGACTTGGACGCACTTTTGGTTCTAGCAGAATTACGCAACGTTCCATACCAGCCGTCACAAAATTGATCATTGGCACATTAAGTTCGGTAACCGTGTTAATATCCATTTTGAAGACGTGTCCATCTCGCAGCTGCCCTTTGACGCTATTGGAATTTTTTTTATGGGGAACTGTTAAGGAACCTTGATACATAAACAATTGATGCATGGGAGGAATGTATGGAAAACATCCAACATTACGGTATACCAATTAAAAGTTATTATTAGTTCTCAATACTTAAGTATGCGTAGCTCATTTATTTTTAATATTTTTTAACTGGAATAAGGCAGCGGAGTTCGCGAAAATCCTCTACTTATCCCTCCACGTAGGGGCCCGCTGGTAATGACTCCTTCGAGTAAGGGGGTTAGCTAAGGTGTGAAGCCTTGCGCCTTCTCACCATCGGTAGAGGTGCCTAATTTCAATGGTGATGTGAGGGGGGGGATTGGTCTATCCCTTTTGAACCTAGTCGTGGGATCTTAATCAAAAAACAAAAAAAACCTAACTTCGATCTCCTCGGGGATTACGCAATCAGAAGACAAATAATTGGCTCCAGCCAGGAGACCATGATCGAAACTAGTAGATCGGCGAGCACCAAGCACTGTGCTCCCGTGAAACCTACACCGAAGTTAGTGGATCGGCGAGCACCAGCCATAGTACTCCCAAGAAACCTAAGCAATCCAACCAAAAACCTGCCAAGTCAGTAACCAGCCATAGTTGCAAGCCGAAGCTAGAGAACAGAGAACGTCTGCTGGTAACACGCTGCAGACGACGAACTAAAAGGCCAAGTTTATTATAGAAAAGAGGGGGCAGTTGCCCTGTTTCGATTCCTCGGAGACCGTGCGAGGACCAATTCTCCAACGAGTTCCTCTGCATCTGCCTCACTAAGATTAGTGACGAATAGCACGGCTCTAAGTTAAGGGTTATTCTAGCTGCGGGGATACCGAGGAGATCTAGGGCCCGCATTTGGTTGCCCTACATGAAGTTGGACAAAAAAAATAACACAATGCACAATCCCGCAGTTCCCATGGATGATTGGGCAGCCATCAATGCTGAGAAACCGCAGAACAACAACATGTACTTTCTGCTTCTGATCAACGAGAAGCGGAGAGGAAGAAGCGGACTTTAAGCTTATATTTGACATAAGGTAGGCCAACCTGAAGATTTTCCAATTCAGCAGCCAGTGCCCTGATGCCGTCGACTTGATTGGATGGCGCCGACGAACTGCTGGAGGAGATAAGGATCGAAGACCCCGATCCTCCAGAAGTCACTCAATGCATAACCGAGGTGTGCTACAGACGCTCTGCTGGTCTACCTAGGGGAAGAGAACTTCGATTTGCTTTCATCCAGGATCCTTGGGTCCGAGATTTTACAATAAGAGACTGGGTGATGCCAAAAATAACCTGTTTTACAGTCAGAGAGTGGATCTGGGAGGTAAGCCTAGAACCTGAATTCTGACAAAAAAGAACCTAATAGTTTTTCTTTGACCCAATTACAGCTCAGCTGACCTGGCAGGTTGTAAAGTGGCGGCAACGAGGACATCTTCATTGCCTCGGCCAACATGACAGAGAAAAGATTATCTGGGCCACAAACAGTTTCACCCAGTACAAATGTCCTGACCCAGATGGAAATATCCCGATCATGCTACAGACTTGGTGCCGAAGTGATTGTTGGGTATCTTCAGGGGCTGCCTTACATTCCTCAGACGTGGACGAAAGTCAAGGTGGTGTTCATCCCTAAGCCTGGTAAACGGGATCACGAACTCGCTAAGGACTTTAGACCAATCAGTATATCTTCCTTTTTTAAAGACCCTGTAGAGCGTACTTGACGTTCACCTTAGGCAGACACTAGATGGAAACCGAATGTCAAGGAAGTTACATTAGAATGGAGACGGAATTGGATCAATGCGTTGAGCCGCACGACCACCATGCCATGGGCCCCGGGTTCGACACCAGATCTCCCGGTGAGCTTTTTTTAAGAAATTAAAGTAATCCACTCTGTCTCTGGGCTGTTGTCTAGCTCGCAGCAATGCAAAAACAAGACTCAAGCTTCCTCACTCCCCTTAACCTAATTCCCTTCCGGCCAAAACCATACTAACGCATCAAAGGGTTGTCCCCTAGGATTTGGCCACATAGTATAAAAAGAAAAAAAACCTTCTAACTCATAAGGCGCACTTCACAGGCAGAAGCCAGGAACCAATTGACCTATTCACCAGAATATAACAAAATATTGAGGTGAATGAGGCTCCCACGCCAACATGCAAAAAAAAACGTTTGAAACCCAAAGACCAAAGTACAAAAGGATGATTATAAGTTGTAGAGACTTCTCCTTAATGTTACTTTGTCCACGTTAGCGCTGTTAGTGCTGACATTTTCAGCACTAACATCATTAGCAAACCTACACATGCGGCTAACTGGCTCGAACGTACCGTACCTAGTGCGCGAGAAAGCTATCTGAAAACTTAAATGGTTCCGAAGGGAATAGGGCAGCTCCCTAGGAAATATTTTGGAAGAAAGTTCCGCACTGTCAATTTTTCCCTGCAGAAGCTGGTGCAGAAAAATTGTATCAGCAACCCAGCGACGCTTCTGGAGAGTAGCAAGTTGAAGCAGCCCCAACCGTTCATCATATGGAGGCAGAATGACCCTCTTATTCTCCAGGGCAGAGCACGAAGGGCCAAGGGAAACGGCCAACCGAGAAAGACCACCGGAAAAGTAAAAGTAAAGTAAGGGACATAATAAAGCCGAAGAACACTTCTTTAAGACAACAACAGGAACCCCGTCAGGGCCACAAGAAAAGTCATTCGGAAGATCTACAATATGCTTGGCCACGATATATGGAATAGGTACGGGGGTGTATTTCTATTATTAATGTGAGAAAAGTTGCTGCTATCTGGATAAAAATCGGATGATTCAAATGCGCCCCTAAAATATTCAGCAAATAAATTGCAAATAATCTTAGAATCATTACTGAAACTTAACCCGAGTTCCATAGTCGATGGGTACCCTTCTCTTCATATTGAGAAAATGAAAAAATTCAAAATTCAGAAAGAATAAGCTGCCTGTCAGGTTCTAAAGGTATTCTTCATATAAGGAACGAGAAAGACTTATGAAATGTTCGTGGCAGAGAATAAATTGACGCATAGAGTCAACACTGTCCACACGTAGGTACCTTTTCCGAAGTCTATTTTTTCCTATTCCTGAGAGTTTTTAATTCTCTATTAAACCAGGAGGGAGCGGATTCTCTTCTTCTAACCCGGACATAGGGGACAAACCTCCCGAAAGCTTCGTATAAAGCTTCGTAGAAACCAGATACGTTCCTGTCGATATCGTCACTAGACAGACAGGTATGGAAGTCTAAATTGGCAAGCCTAAAAATCGGCCATTCTAAAATTAAAACTATATTGCCATATTGTTAGCCACATTGCTCATTTGGCAAAGTCCTAAGCTAGATATGGTGTCGAGGAACAGTGATCGTCCTAAAGTCAAGTTATGGGGAAGATACGGAAGTTGAAGTCCCCCACAGGGATAATTTTGTCCTTAGAACCCAACTGGTCATGGAAAAAGTCAATATGTTGAATGAGAATATCATACCGACTCAGACCATTATTATCAACGACATTACACATATCTGGAGGTATGTAACAACAAATTAAAAAGAGATTGCCCGACTCAAATGAAATTTTAACTGAGACTTGTTCCAGATCAAGTTGATCAGAAAAAGAAAGGGGGTTGACAAACTTAGTATTTTGAAAATTCCTACATGCAATGAGGACTCCACCACCTCGTGCAAATGAAACAGCATGCCAATCTCTACGAAACACCTGAAAAGTCATCAAACAGCTCGGCATCTGTAACCACGTCTCAGATGAAGCTATCAAATCAAAATCACAGTTAACTGATGAGAAATAAAAATTATTAGTTGTAGTTCTCAGCCCTCTCACATTCTGGTAGTAGAGAGAGAGCTTATCCTCTTGACCACTGAAACGAAGGTACTCAACTTTGCCAAGCCCGAAATAAACGGGCCCATACCCATACTCAACTCAGCACCGATAGAGCTATCTACTACGCAGTATGATTACAAAATACCTGATATTAATTTTACAAGGAACTTCAGTGTCAGAATCCCAACCAGAAAGGGCTGGAGGAGCGCTGAACTCTTTAATTCCTACGACACCGTCCTGTGTTCACCGACGACTCGAAGGTGGACTGTGGTGGCGTGGTAGGTGTTTTCTCCGGAACTTTGAACATATCACGAATGCTGTCGAACAACGCAAGTGTATTCCAAGCGAAAGTGCTTGCGATTCTTTAGGCATGCTCTTTGCTCGGACTCAGTGAATCTCCAATGACGAACGTTGGCATTTTACGCATAGCCATACTGCCATAAAGGCGCTTGAGTCAACCATCACCTCCTCAAAGCTAGTCAGAGAATGTAAAGAGGAACTGCCTCTCTAGGAGGTAGACTCAACATTACCATTCTCTGGGTTACGGGCGACAGGAACATTCCAGGGAACGAGAAGGCAGATAAACTCTTCCAGAGCAGAGGACGTTCATAACCCGATTAACTAAACTATTTCAGCACTTCTTAGCTAAAGCTAACTTTAGATGGAGGACGTCCTCAATCTTTGCCGACTTGGCCAAGCTTTAATATGAAGAACTTCGGAGCTGCTTTGCTGGTCTCGTGCTGTAATCGTGAAATTAGTCGCGGTATGCACAAGACACAGCCTAATAGGCAAACATGTGACCAGACTTGACGCTCCTTATAATACACTATCACAGTTGCGGTGATGTCAGCGAAAAAAACCGTGCTTCACCTTCTATGCAAGCGCCCAGCTCTGGCAGGTGCCAGAAGGAGGACACTGGGAGATTCATTTCTGAAGAATCTTTAGACACGTCACACGTTTTATCTCAATTAAGATAAGTTTTTAATAACGTCTGACTACGGCGTTTATGTAGCCGAATATTTTATTGCATATTTGGTTTTTATTTTTCATGTTCTATAGGGAAATGCACGTCCTCCGCGCCGCTTTACATCCTCTCGCTCCTCGCAAACTGCCAAACGACATGCGCCGCTTCTGCGCTGCTCGCCATATAGCTTAGTTTACGGGGAGCATTCATACAAATCTAATTAAATGTCATTTGTCCGAATCTGATGAGTAGTTTAGAAGCCACGTAGGAGCAGGCCGGCCCCCGACACGCGCGGACCCGCTGCTGCTCCGCTGTTATTTATGCTACGAGAAGCATTCATATAAACTCAATGACACCTACTTTGTCTAAATCTGATGAGTAGTTTAGGAGCTACGAAGGAACAGATAAATATTTATACACACTAACGATCATATATACATAGACTGCTAAAATCATAACCCTAGTCCGTAGTCGGGTAAAAAGTATGTAGATATTATCCGAAACATTTTTTTCGATTCGTGACGTATAGCACTTCAGGTCGTCTGTAACCCTGGGAGTGCTTGTTTTTGGTGACAAATTTTTATTGCCGATTCGGATTCTACGGGCAAAAATACCTATCTTTTATGAATAACATTTCTATTGAATCGTGATAGATGGCGCTGTAGTTACAGCATTAGCTACCGAACCGTGAATTTGTCTCTTCATGGTCCGTGCACATACATATTACTTCAAAGGCAGCCCGATAATTATTAGACACTTACCTTTCTTATTAGGAGAGGTGCTTACTCGATTTCCTGGAGCTGTTTCATGTTACTCTTCTAGCACAGCATTTTGACGATGCTGTCAATTTTTATACTGAGCGTTTTCCTGACAGGTTGATCTTTTTAATTCGAGTTGTCATATAGTTTTTTTTCTAAAGGAAGTGTAAAGAAGAAAAAGAACGCGTGGAGAAAATAATCAAATAGCAGTACTAGCTGCAATGGCTCATAATCAATATGTGATCGCCCGAAAAATATTTCGCCAGTCAGGAATTGCTCAATATTTGGAAAATGCTTAGGTTAGACAAATTTTATCCGCATTTTTTAAGTGAATTTTATGGGGAAGATTTTTAAAATAAAGCATTGTTTTGCGAATAGTGCGCGAACAAATACAGGTAGACACGCAATTTTTTGATCGAGTACTACGTTTATAAACCACGGTGAAATTAACCGACATAACATGAATTATTGGAATACAGAAGACACTGGATTTATGAGATTGAGATACTAAATTGCGAAATCAGTAATTTCTGGACTGTGGCCGTGGTACGGTTAACTGGCCCCCGAGGTCGGCAGAGTAGAACAATTTATATGGGACAATAATTGAAGAAGAATATTCTAATTTCACAAAATTGGTTGTTTAAGTTCCATTGCTTATAAATTAAATATACTAATTTCCTTAAGCTTGCAAGCTAAATATTCGTCATCTACATCGACCATTAATTTAAGAAATATGTCAGTTTTTTCATTTTAAGGTTTAGTAGGTAGGTTCCTAAGAAGATGTAAAATAATAATTCAATTCAATCACACTTTTTTTAAGAAATTTTTGACTGCATCAACTTTTTTGTAAGTGTACATATCTTCACTCTACCATTGAAATGAGAAGAAAATCATAGTTTAAAGACAAAAATGTTTAACAATTTTGAAAAAGCATTAATATATTTTATGGGCTAATTTAAGAACTGAAAGTATAAGTAAAAGTACAAAAGTTTGAAACGCTTACAGTACGGACTCTATAAGCACTTCGTTAATGAATTATTCATCGTTAGATTGAGAACATACTTAGGTACATATGTATTCTTTTCTACTAACTACTTTTAATGTTAGGTCATATGCATGACGGTACGAGAGAATGGGTCAGATTCGTTTGCGAATTTTGAACTTGAGCTACAGAGCCAAATAGTACTTCGCTGCCTAGCTTAAACTAAAAACAAAGCTTAAATACCACTTATCTGTGAGTTAAATACTAGAATTACTACACCCACAAAAACCAACAATTTCGAACATGCCCAACAAATTCAACACAAAAACGTTCGGCGATAGGTCCAATACATTATAACATATATAATAATTGCAAACAAATTTCTCTATTGCATACCAAAAAGAAAATTTCTATATATTTATACACATAAAAAATGTGGCACGAATCTACCAATAAATAAGTAATTCAGATGATTTGAAGTCAAAGTTGATATTTTTTGGGAAAAAATTACATAGGAGAATACTTCTTAGTCTGCTTGATTTTTGATTAAACTCTGGAATATATTTGATGATATAACTACTATTTCTATTATTTAAGAAAAAAAACTCACAGAATGCAGTTACTGTTCATTAAGGCCCGGTTTTTGTTGCACTCAGTTCACTACAACCCTGATTCTTATCTGAAATCATGGTTGAAGTCGGTTGAGTATATACATATTATGGGAAAAAAGAACTAAAGCCAACCGGAGGAATTTAAGAAACTAACTATTTGCTTAATCTTTACCCTCGAGGTTGCCTTCAGGTTTTCAAAGAAGTACTTCCCTATAGTCCTCTTTCCGACTCTGGCCGGACATTTACAGAGAAGGTGAATTATTAAGGTTTGACCTTTTTTGCTGCATTTCACTCAAAAACAAAATAAAACTAAACACACTTTGTTTATGTTCGGTTATCTGTGAAACACTTCAGAAAAATTTTAAGGGTTTAGGGAAGTTAAAATTTGTGGTTGTGTGTATTTTTGGATAAGAAATCTGAAAAAAAATAAAAAAAAATTATTTTTCGTTCAAACAATTGAAAAAAATGTTTAGATCTCGACAACAGCGCCACCTATCGGGTCCAAAACTATGCTATCTTTCAAGCTGGAACCAACCACACGCGTTTACAAAATTTCATTGAAATCGGTTGAGTGGTTTCAGAGATTAGCGTGTACGAACACAGTGACACGTGATTTGTATATATTAAGATATCCCCTCGTCTGGGGCATGTGGCGAGAGAAGAACTTCAACCTATTCGATACAATGATTTCGAGTGAATCTACGATTTAAAGTGGATTTTGAACCACTGACACCGACACCGCAATTGTCTTTTATTGTAATCTGTAGTCAGCAGAAAACAACTACGGGTCGCCTGCCATCCTAATATTTTTTATTGGTCGGACTTTTTGTTGGGTTAGCATACATTTTAGAGACAGTTTTTTGCAATCGTATACACACTACCAAAATAAAAATATTTCTCCTCAAAAATTTTCTCAATAGAACAATCATTACTGTAAGAGGCTCTGGGTTTTTGATGAAATCCTTCAGTCTACCATCATTAATTACTGAAGCCATAGATTAGTAAGCAGATATAACTCTTTTTTGGGCCCTTTGTCCAACGTGTAATTATATCCGATTCAATTTGTTTTTTTATTGTTTTTTATATAGAATAAAGCAAAAATATAAGTAGCTTTACCATTTGTTCATTAGACTTTAAACATTTGTTTTCTACAAGGGTAGAAATCGAACAAAATCGTGGAAGATCTTAGCTTAGCTCTTAGCAAGCGTCAGAATTTTATTTGGGGCTACATAAAATCGTAGTTAAATAGAAAATAAAATAAATTTAAAAAAAAGTTTAACCGACTTCACAAAAAGCGCTAAAATGTATAAAATAACTTTTAATTTTATATCTACATATGTATTACGACGGTTGCTGCAAATTTAGTATTTCATCGTTCTTCCTAATGATCCCGTGAGCTGAAACGCTAAGTTAGTTTTATATAGTACCTTCGATTGTGATGGGTAGTTGTTGAGTTTGTTTATTTTGCACCGACTTCAAAATGTCATAATAGATATAAAATTAAAAATTGTTTTATGCTTTTTAGCGCTTTTTGTAAACTCGGTTCAACTATTTTTTAAAAACAATTTAATTTTTTGATTTTTAGTGTCTTTATATATACGGCTTGAAGAATGCTGATCGTGCGAACAAAGTAATTTCAAAAGTTCAGGAGGTAGTGCACTCTAAAGAATGGAAACAGAATTATCCAAATCCGGCAACATATTACGAAATTAGTCATACCCTCACCTTATAAAATTCTTAACATGGCCCTAGTGCCTCACCGTACTCTATGTAGCAAGAGAGAGTTATTTTAGTCAGAGGAATCATCGTAGTCACTCTAGGTATAAAATTGTTATCATTTATCAATCAGGAAACGTATTCTGTCTAATCCACAGAGTAATGCTTGATGCAGCGAAGAATAAAATTGGTAACAATTAAATAGCTATAACAAATATTTATTAGATATGCTGATAATATTAATATAATCATGCAAATTAAACATATTTTTACTAAATGTATCGTTGAGTCTGTAATATGGGTTGGATAAATAATTCTTTTATTGATGTCATATTTTCGTTAAATAATTTGGAACATATTTGCATAATACAGAACAGTCTTTCTTTTACAGTTTGAAACAATTAACTAATGTTTTTAGTCGATTTTGCATACAACGTTCAATTACAGATACGATGTATTGTTCATTGTTTTGTTTTCAGAAAGAGTTCGGCAATAACCGCTTTTATTTTGAAGGTAGAAGATCATTTAAGAAAAGACATAACTTTGGCTTCTGAATTTCACTGTTAATGAAAAACGACAAAAATATAGGCTTTATTATGATAGGCACAAAATGGAAATATATAGAAGGAACCAACCAAATAAATTACTTAAATTAAGGGTCAATTAAGGTTTTTTCATGTGCCAAAGCTTTCATTGTCACTTAAATGTCAAGAGTAGTAAAAACTATACGGTTTATGAACTGTCTCCGCAAAATTGTCGGTATGTTTGTAGTGAAGTTTAACAATTTAAATGCGTTGTGGTTCCATTTTCGTTAACCGTATATTTTTACTACTCAAATGTTAGCATGACAGCTGCAATTTCGACTTACAAAAAATAGTTTTAAAAAAAAAAGTTTAACCGACTTCACAAAAAGCACTAAAAAGCATAAAATAATTTTCAATTTTATATCTGTTACGACATTTTGAAGTCGCAGCAAATTAAAGAAACCAAACTACAACAAAAGTATTTAATCGTCCTTTTTTATTCCCCCTTGAGCTGAAACGTTTAGGTAAATTTATATAGAATCTTCGACTTCAAAATGTTGTAATATAAAATTTATTTATTTATATATATATATATATATATATATATATATATATATATATATATATATAGTATATATATATATATATATATATATATATATATATATATATATATAAATTTAAATTTAATTGATGCTTTTAGCGCTTTTTGTGAAGTCGGTTCAATTTTTTTTAAAAAACTTTTTTTTTTAATTAATGAGAGATTTGAAATGTTGTTAGCTATCTTACCGAAATAGTCATTACATTTATAAACAGCTATGAAATATTTTTTATTCTTATTTTATATTAAGGAAGAGTTAAATAATTTTCTTATATTATTTTAAAGTAGGCATATAGTTACTTACATTTCCCTGAGTTGATTCGTCAACTCCGCTATCGTTATCGCCCTCTGTAAATACAAAAATCTTTTACATTGTGAATTTGTTCAAAAATATAAAAGGATATGACTGGTATCTCTTAAATAATATATAAAAAAAGGACGACAAATTTCTTACTAGAAGTTTTGCTTTTCGGACGTTCGTTAACTCTTCTTCCAGGATCCATTTTCTTTTGTTGTACTTCTGCTTTAAAATCAGTAGCGTGAAATTGTTGTAGTACTGCAGGAATTTCGGGAGTAGTAGAAGATTCATGCCCCATCGTTCTTTTGTTTGTGGGAGATCCAGGACGGCTGGTTGTATCTTTTTGCTTATTGTCTCCTTCTTTTCGAGGTATAAAAATAGATCCTCGACTGGCCATTCTGTTCATTTTTGGTATTTCAAAATTTGATGGCTTTTGTTGACTCTCCATTTTTGCAGCTGTGGTATCCGTCGGATTTTGAGGCCTCTCAACTTGTTTTTCTTTATGAGAATCTACAGGTGAAGCAGAAACTGGAGGTGTTTTGTTTTTACCAGCATTGTCAAAAGCAGTTTTGGTTAACGGGTCTTCAGATTTCTGATTAGTTCTATTGTCAAGAGACCCATAAATAGATTGACTCATTGGATCAGGAGGTTGTACTTGCTTCTGGGGAGTTGTTGCTCGGCCAATTACTACGTCATCATCATCTTCATTACTAATTATATAATTAGAACGAGGCTTTGGAGATTGTTGCATCATGTTTTGATTTTGGATGTTAGCAACGGATGGCGGAGCACTTTGTCGAATTTGTTGCTGTTGCGGTTGTTGTGGAAATGGTGGACGAAAAGGTGGTTGGTTTGGGGCTGTAACTGGGTGTTGTCCCGGACTTCGTGGAAACGGAGGTCTACCCTGAAGGTTTTGCCCTGGAGGTCCGTAAGGAAACGGTGGTCTGTTTTGTTGTTGACTTGGGGAATTGGGGGAACTAATCCAATTAGCTGGAACCGGCCTAGGTTGCTGTCCTGGAGGCGGTCTTATCGGTTGATTTTGTATTCCACCTGGAATTCGAGGTTGGTTTCCTATTATGTCTCTACTTTCAATTCGACGCAGTGGTGGAGGGGCAACTCTCTGTTGTTGACCGTCTGTATTCGGTTGTGTTTGACCTTGTAAGGGGAGTGGTGGCCTTGCGCCTATCTGTGTGGGATTTATATTTGGACGGATGGGACTGGGACTTTGAAATTGCTGAGGGTATGCTGGCTTTGGTGCCGCCGATCTTACCTATAATATCAATTTAAAAAAATTAGAATACTATGTAAACAATATTTGGAGATTTTGCAACAGGACCAATAAAATTAGAAGAGGAACAAAATATGTAAATTCCAATGTCGAAAAGAAAAAGTATAAAAATTAAAGTTGATGATAGAAAATAAAATAATTTAAATAAAGACTAATTTGAATAGTTTAGTATAATCACACTGCCGCTGATAGTGAACTGAATCTCAATAATACTGTGACATGTCTGAGGTAATTACTATCTTAACAAAATCATTTTATATAAAAGATGTGGGTTCAATACCTTTCTTGACCTTTCTTAATATTTCAGATTTAGAGTAACTAAAAATCTGTACTATGTAATTAGAATGTTAAAAAACCAATTTGGGATCAAAGAAATAAGGATCAATTAAGTAGGTAGTCTAGATTAGGGGAAGGAACACTTAGGCCGTGAGGACCGATTGCGATACCACATTAGAGCTAAATTCCACTTGGAGCTTCTAATAAAACGAACCAGGTCCCTGATATCAGCGGATCCCAGTTCGGCTAGATCCTCAAAAAAGAGGAAGCCTAATATTGACTCCTGCGTTTGGCTAGGGATATAAGGGAAAATTTCTTCTTCTTCCTCATATTAGCAAGTCATTTGCGCAAGCCAAGTCTGCTGGCTGTCTGCCTATGAGGTGATGACTCGTGATGACAGCCATAACAGCTCTAATAATATGTCGCTTAAGCTCTTTTGGCCGCTTAATGTCGAAAATCAGTCAGATCTGCCGAGCCATTAGGCAAGTGCGTTCTCTTTGCCATTTAACATTTACATTTTTGATGAATGTGCTTTTAATGTCCGGCTTGGCTATCTGGTGAGTTATATCCAAGTCTGGTAGAGTGATGCTGATTATCGCCCGTAATGTCACTATGCGCAAGGCACTCAGCTATGCCATTCAAAACTGACATTTTTGGGCAGTTTTAGAGCTCGTATATACTCCTGTGAGAGTTTTAATAGCAGCCTGACTGTTTGTAAAGATACAGACATTGTAATGTTACCTGTATAGCCATGATTTTAACTTGCACGTCAGTGGCATGACAAACAAACAGAAATATTTAGGTCTAGGTATTCAACTTTACCTTCCTACTTAGAGCTACCAATGTAAAGGTGCACTTTTTACTATTCCTGCTTGGTGGGAATAAAGGAGCACAACTTTACGTTAAAAGAAGGCTTAGGTATGGTGTAATTGCAGTTTTTCCATACAGAATTTCGGAGTGTCCGAAGTCGGTACGTGTCCATGGTGGACTTGAGCCTAATGGCAATTGATGATGTAATTTGCTTGCAGAGGAGTTCTACCGGCGTTAACTGGAGAACAGTAATAAGGGCTTTGGTGGGTGTTGTTCCTGTGAACTTTTCCAGTACTTTCTGATGGGTCACCCTTTCCCGTACAGGCTAGCAGACATTCACCCAATATAGACCAAATTTGTTGTCCAATCTTTTTCCTACGTCCTTTTGCGCGAGTACAAGGCAGCCGTCGCTTTGCGTATTCTTTCTCGAATGTTGGGATTCCAGCTAAGTCCCCTCAGGCGTGGATCCCCGCCTGAGCGACGGAAGAATTTTTTACTATTTTCAAAAATCGTTACAAACTAATGCCTCATTAAACCGATTAGACACGGAATGGCCCGTATAGAAAACAATGATGGCGAAAATCAGTGTATAAATTACTGTACTGAACTGGAGCTACGGAGGGAGTCAAATGTAGACTTATTTTGAGGAATAGTACTTTTTACAGTGCAGTTAAAGAGTTTACTAGATTCACGAATAAGATTTCTTAGTTAGTAAAGTATTGTCGTAATTATGACATTAAATCTTTAGAATAGAATTCGATATTAATTCTTAACTGAACATATCATATATTTGCAGTCACTTGGCTTGGGTTTTCTACAGAGATGTAAGAAATACTTCCTCTGACTTTGCGCTGAGTAAATAGGGAAATACTTCACTCTATCACATCATAAATCTAAACATAATCCTCGACTGCCTGATGCGAATTTGAATGCAAATCTTGATAATGCATTTGAAGATTGTGAACCATCCGAAGGCTTTTCGTTAATTTCAGTTACTGATATTGATGTCTCATCTGCGGTGATGTATATAAAATGTAATGCAATTAGACTGAATTCCCTGCATCAAAGGTTTATAAAAATACTTCTTCTAATTATTCGACCTATTTTCCACATTTATTTAACAATATTACAATTAGATCAGAATTACATTGATATGGGCGATTTCAAAAACTGCGCCTATCGCCCGATATCTATCCTAGGATTTCCTTTAAGGGCTTAAGAGAAAATACTTCATTCGCAGGTTGTACACCATCTAGAAGGCGAAAGCCTTTTGTCAGATTTTCAATCAGGCTTCCAAACTAACAACAACTGTACCACATCCTTGCTCAAAATCACTGACAACATAAGAATTTCCTGTGACAATGATGAATTTAGAGCATTGGTTCTGCTTGACTTTTCCAAGGCTTTTGACATAGTTGATTACAGGATTTTGTTTTGGAAACTTTATTTAACTTTAGTAATGCGACATGCAATTTAATATTTTCATTTGTGAGAGAACGTAAACTAAAGGTTTTTTGCAATGATAAGTCATAGAAAATATATAATAATATTTATTTTAAGCAGTATACTTCAGAGATCTATTCTCCACTTTTATTTTCAATGTTTAGTAGTAATCTTCCACCAGTTATACGGTACTGCACCTATCATCTTTATGCGGGTAATATACAGCTGTTTATATCCAGATCTTTGTGCCTAATGGAGGACCTTATTTGTGATCTGATGAATGCATTCAAATGGAATGATTAAAATTGTTTAAATATTAATGCCTCTAAATCAAATGCTATTACAAACTACAAATCTAATTTAGATATTTCTTTATTTTCAAATATACTCTCTATAGTGATTCTTCACTAAATATTCCGCTATTAATAAATCTGCCTATCGAACTAAGAAGGAGCAAATACGGCCATAATTTTCAAGCAAATCTTTTTGAATGTTATTATTCATAATTATTATTATATTAATGATATTCGATTTGAAATTTGATTATATTTAAACTCTCTGTTTATATTTACCCGAAGTTTAGAAGTTGAACCTTTTGTTTACTAATTATTTTGCCTATTCTTCATAATTAGTGCCTACTGTTAAATGAGCCTCCTTCTTAATCTATTCCAACACCTAGTTTCAAGATATAATAATAATAAAACAATAAAATTATTTGGATTAGAATTTTAAAGTAATGAAAAACATTAAACCAGGTTTCAGAATTTACAACGATTACTAGTGGCTAATGGTAACTAAAATGTGATAAAAATATTTGTTTATTTATTGTCCGTAGATATCTGATAAAAAAGCGTCTATAGTTTGCTCCTCCAGCACCTTGTTTGTTATCATAATTCTTGTGATGATTTATTTTAAAAGTTAGAGCGTTATTCAAATGCAACTAGAATATGATAGATATTTAACTAAAGTTTATCGTTTATCGCACATAAATGAAAATATCAGATTCTGCCCACGAGCCGCACGACCCCCAAGCCATGATTCCCGGGAGGAAGACTCGGCCTTCTTGTGGGCTTTTAAAAACAGAATTAAAAAATCCCTTCCATTTCTGAGATGTTGTCTAGCTCGCAGTAATGCAAAAACAAAGATTTCCACGACCCCCAAGCCATGATTCCCGGGATGAAGACTCGGCCTCCCTGTGGGCTTTAAAAAACAGAATTAAAAAATTCCTTCCATCTCTGAGCAGTTGTCTAGCTCGCAGTAATGCAAAAACAAAGATTTCAAGTTTCCTCACTCTCCCTACCCTCATTTCCTTCCAGGTAAAGCCATAATAACGCATTAAAGGGTTGTCCAGTCGTAAAAGGGTCCAGGGTTTGGCCACATCGTAAAAAAAGCTCCGTTTTTTGTATAGTTTCTCAGTTAGGATACTTGGGCGTTTGTCTAAGGATAAGAGGGACACGTCATCAGCGTGGACGATAACATTAAGGCTGAACTGCTCAGATTCCATAGAAGCGGCTGGGAGATCCCTCCGTGGGAAGAGCTACTTGTAGCTTATCTTCGTATGGCAGTTCCTCCAAACTAGAACTTATAGAAGATTAACGAGTTGTTTAAGGATTAAATGGGTCTCGCAAAAAGGTGCAATATAACTGAGAATGCAGTAAATAAATCTAGTAGCCAGGAGCAGATTTAGCCTATTCGGGAAACCAACCCTGATACCGAGCGGGCTGAATGACTGCCAACTGCGGGAGCTGTTGAACTTCTTCGGAGGGACCGGCTTTCTATAAGGAGTTGAAAGGGTTAGCACAGTAGGCCCTAGTGGCCGCGGCGCTTGAGAACCTCGCACCTCCAAATTTAATCAATCAATCAAATAAATCTAGTAAGCAGAAAGAAACCGTCGGCTTTGCCACCACCCAAACCGCGACTTAGCTATACTTTTAGTCATAAGTTCTATCCAAAAATAAGCTGAATGCACAGTATGGCATGTATTTAATTACAGTTGCTGTTACGTATACAATACTGTAAGCTTAAAAGATGTTAGCAAGCATTTCACTGCTAGGCGCGACCAAAGTGGGCGATTTGCAAGGCATACCCTCAGAACAAAGCAGCTGTACGGCTCATTGCCTCCAATAGTCAAACTGCAACAGTAAGGAACACGAAAAAGTGTCTTATACAAGGGAAACGGGCAGAGGCTTCTTTGAAGGCAGGCGGGATTTCATGATAAGAACTCGAGCTTCTGTAACAATATTAAAGAAAACGTTCCTAGGACGATGGCAGTAAGGAGACGGTAGAGGTTAGCTGAGGCTAACAACGTATCCTAGCAAATTCCGGCGAAAAACTTAAATCCAGGAAGACTGTAGGGCGAATAATCCTTCAATTCGATGTTTTGCATGCTCAAAAATTTACTTGTTTGAGCCGATGTGTGAGAATGGTTCGTCTTCTGCGATTGGTTTCCCTTATTTTTCCGAACACTTCTGGCAAACAAATGGCTGTGTACCATCCAGAATTGACCGTTATACGTTTCTGTAATGGCATGGTGGCGACATGTCCAATCATTCCTAAAAAACAGGCGTCACGAAGGTCGTCCTGTAGCGAAGTACGACCACGATTGAATTTGAAAAACCAGCCGGTGGCTCAAGATGGTGCTTCATTACCAAAAGCCGAAGCGAGTTGATCGGCACACTGTTGTTGGTTTAATCTACGTCGCAAGTTATAGAAAATCATCGCACGAAAACGTTCAATTGAATTCCATTTTTTGACCAAGATGAACCTGTATACAACAACACTCGTATACAAAAAGTTCTAAGTACGATTACCATTAAGAACGCCAAATTTTACGATGACAATGTCAGATTGGACATATTCACACTGGTGTTGCCGTATCTCAAAACTTTAGTAACAACCTACGTATGACAAGATGCCAATAGAGAGCTAGAGGTAAAGCTACTAGACGAACTGGGGAAGCACTTGAAGGTAAACGTGGGTAGGATTAAAATAGACTTGGGTCTAGCAAACCTCACGGAGACTTATGTATATTTGTTCTAACTGATACTGAGGGTCAAATATACCCGTAACAAATTATCTCAGCTTGAAGAGAAGGCTTAAGAATCATAACCGCATGATGTTGTTCTGCTGTCGGATAATTACCTGAATACAATTGAATTGACGTATTCTACTTTATAGAATTAATCCTTGGTGTAGATAAGAAAATATATTTTCCTAGAATAAAGCACATAGAGACTGTCTGACAATTAATTTTTGAAAGATCTAGAAGAAGCTTCTAACATTAGCATTACAAACATTCTAAAAGTTTCAAAGGAGACAGGGACCTTTGAACGAAACAAATGTACTTCTTAATGATCGCTACAATAGACCTCTAAAATATAAGATAGATTAGGTTAGGATTTTGTAATAAAATGTAATCAGATAGGGCTTTTTTTATAATATTACAGTGGTAAACCACTTGAAAGAAAATTTTGCAAAAGTGCTGCTGCTATATCTTCCGTTGTAGATTTACGGCGAATGTTCGTTTTGCACACATGCGCTTTAAGGTAGATGTTCCTTTTACGACATGCGTTGCGACAGGTCGATATCTCTGCGCGCTCAATTTATTCGCGCAAAATGAACCAAAAGGTATAGAAGCAGTCGACTAGCACTTTGAAGTGATTGTCGTTCACATTTTTAACAAGTTATGTATGCATATAGTTTCATTTAATGACCTTAAATGTGTGCACATTTAAAATTAATTATAGCTTTTTATCCGCACACAGTATGTCTAATAAGTTTTAAGACTGTGACTATAAAATCGGTACCAATAGCGCTATCTTCATGAAATGGTTACTACAATCTTGCTCTGCCTCCATACAAAGTTTCAAGTCTATCGGATCATATGCAGCTGTTCAGTATCAGTTCGCGTGGTAGTATCAAAGTGGTCGCGGTCATAATTTCAGGATGATTAAAAATAACGAACAACGTGTTGCGATTAAATTTTGCTTTAAAGCCGGTAAAAGTGCGACGGAAACGTTCGAAATATTAGAATTGGCTTATGGTGGATCTGTTATGTCTTGTCCTATTGTTTTTCGGTGGTATAACCTTTTTGCGGAGGGCAGAAGTCGGCTGAAGACCACGAAAGGAGCCGAGGGTAGAGAGTCGGCTGAAGACCACGAAAGGAGCGGACGGCCATGCGCCACGAAGAATAATGAAAACATAGCTAAAATCGCCGCTGTGTTAAAGGACCACCATAATGCGAGCTGTAGGTTGACAGAAAAACTAAATGGAATACCAAAAACCATCGTACAACGCATTATTAGGAACGATTTGAAGAAAAGGAAGCCGAACAGCGACAGCAACGACTTTCTCACGAACACGACTTGCTGGAAATGATTGAATCCATTATTATGGGTGACGAAAGTTGGTGTTTCGCATACGATCCTGAAACGAAACTTAAAAAGTGCTCAGTGGGTCTCTGAAAATTCGCCGCGACGAAGAAAATTGCGTTTTAAAAAATTAAGACAATGTTAGTCATTTCTTTGACTCCAAAGGCTTCGTCCACAAAGAATTTGTTCCTTAAGGTACTACTGTGAATGCTTCATTCTACCAACAAGTGCTGGATCGCCTTTGCAAAAGAGTTGTAGAGAGATCGTTGTTTTTTCCTCTTGCACGATAGCGCATACCGCAGCGATTAACAGTCAATTTTTGACCAAAAAAATGGTTTCTGTGCTCAGCCACCCACCGTTCTCGCCTGATTTGAGTCCCCCTGACTACTTCCTGTTCCCCAAATTAAAGATGAACTTGAAAGGGAACCATTTTGCGTCGATAGATAAGATACAAGAAGCCGTGACAACGAAGTTTAAAAGTATTTTATAAGAGGAGTTTTCGAAAGGTACGAAAAGCCTGAAAGATCGTGCCAACATGTGTATTAATTCTAATGAAATAAAAAAATTTTTTAAAAGATTTTTGTAATATTTTTGCGTCTTTTATAGCGACAGTATGTACATATGTAATAAATAAGACTGCAGATACTCGGCGGACTCATTTACCATTTTTGTCAATGAAACAAATCTCAAATAACTCATGAATGTTCCATTATTTGATATGCATCATTTGATTGCATCATTTGCGTTATTTTTTTCTGACAAGAGGATGTATTCAATATTATAGTAATTGTGTTCAGTAAGTTCGAAGAAATACGAGCGAATTTTGTAAATTTAATCAACAGACAAGAAACAAGCAATGTAAATATTGTTTTCTCCTATGACGTGTCTAGTCGTAGTAACAAACCAAAACAAGCGGTGTAAAATTTCATATGGCTGTTGCATATCAGCGAATTTTTTTCATTTTCCTATTCCTTAAAAAGGAGTAAATAACTATGCAAAATATTTACAGTGTTGTCGCGAATATCCGTTCGTGCATATGGATATGCTCGTCTTAAGCATGTTTCTCACAGAGTAAAAGAAATAATTGAAAACTATAGAGAAAATTTCTTTATCATATTGATATATTCCAGATATGTATGTACATTTTTTATCCGAAAAGGGAGTTGTCATGAAATGTTATTTGTAATTTGACCTACTTTCGAAATCGCTTATTGATTACACAACACTGTTGTTGTTGTGCATGAAAGTTTGTCATCGGTAAACTGGGCGATTAGTTTCAATCATCAATGAAGAGTTACAACTGAGTTCTTATTGAGACAAATTAGCAAGAATTTATTTATAATACACACGGTTCCAGAAGATGGCACTTGGTTACCCTAACGTTGTTCTGTATTTGCCATCAAATGCACTTTACAGAAAGAGAAAAACTAAAAATTGAAGGTACTCGTAGATGAAATAATTACTCGTATTACAAAAAATTATTATTTATGAAATTCCATAGGCTTGGGCTTCAAATCGAAACATAAATTTATATTCGAGTGATGACCTCACAGTTATCTCTGGTTTTATGGATTGCTTACACGGAATGACTATATCAATAATGTAATTCGAGAAAGATATATAACATGGAAATAGACACGCGCGATATTCCTTAATTTTATTATAGTTAGGTATGTTTATAACACCTGTAAGGATTTACTGTTTGGAATGGTATGTACGGAAAATTATATGCATAGCAGGGTCGAATAGATAAAGCGAGTTTTGAACCGATAAATCGGGGTACTATACGTTATATGTTATACTAAAAATCAGGTTTTTTTATTTCGTCGATAGAGTAAGCGATAGCGTTTTGGGGTTCAACTCTACAGCCGCTGATCCATGATTGTTTTTTGCCAAAATCCATCTTAAATTGTGGGTTCCTCTTTGAATCGTTGTCATTAAATCGAGTAAAGTTCTTATTCCGAGAGAACAAGTATTTTAGATAATATATGCACCTCAAAGTGAACCAAAAATTAATTCAAAGAGTAACATTATCTATGAAAACAAGGTCGTAGCCCGGATATGATTTAGTGGTGGGTAGACCGAGGGGGGGGGGGGGGGGGGCTGGTCTTGGTAGTTCATTCGAGGCTTCTTTTTCCATTTTTTTTAACGCCAAACGTTACACAATATTTCAACTTCATCAATAATATTTTCAATATTGTAATATTCAAATAATCCTTGCAGCGGCTTTTTTTTAAATTCATTAAATGTCATTTTTAATATTCAACAAAAGAGATATTATTGTTATAACAGAAGTTTCTAGAAAATTATCAGGCCTGGCAAAAGTACTAATATGATTAACTTTTTCACAAGACATCCTGGAGGTCGTAGGATTTACTTTTTCTTAACAGAGATGAGGGATTTACAACTTATTACATTGTTTTTCCTTATCTACGCATATAGTAAAATCGTAGGGAGGACGCATCGTAGTTTAATAGATTTCCATATTTAGACATATTTGGTTGAAGCATTCAACAACTTTTCACCAAAATAGTAGTTGCAATTACAGTCATAATTCAAATGAGAGAAAAGGCTAGTTGCCGCGGTTTTTGTTGAATGAATGAAATTTCAAATTGATAATACTTTGCTCTGTATTACAGTGAGCTTGTATAAAATCCGCAATAAACCAAAAAGTGCATGTAAGATAAACGGCAGCATATGACATGTATGGTTTGCTGTCAAGTTCATAAGGGGATTACTTGCAACACTTAATGTGCGCGCCGCAACTGTGAATACTGCGGGAAGTCCGACTTCACCCTTCATGTGGCGATGGTTCCTAAAGTCTCCATCTTTAGGGGTGCTGGTGGTGGTTGTTGTCGGGCGTAGAGAAAGATAATTTCTGTCATGAAACTCCCCTAATTCATGTAATGCGCTTCTAACAGAGCCTGCCTGATACCTCTCCCCCTCAAGGAATAATTTTTGAACTTTCTATTATATGGGGCTCTGACTATAGATGACCATACCATCGAGTATCGCCTTGTCGAGAAAGTGGTCAACGAAACAGTTGAATTAAATGAATAACAAAAACCTTGCCTTGGACAAAACCGACGCAACAATCGCTTCGGCCATCCCAAAAGGGAAGCATAGTCTTATCGTGTATCAATATAAGGTCTTTTATGTGCATTCTTATTAACGTCTTAATCCTTTCTTAATTTAGCGATAAAGACACCGTAAAAGTCATGCTAAAGCTCCAATCCCAAACGCTATGGTTGATCCCTGAGGAAGGGGTTTGCGGAGGCCACAAATCGAAGAAGTAACATCCTAATCTGTAGCGTTGGTAGGAGACCTACCCTTACATTAGTCACGGAACAAAACGCCCATATTATAAGACAGTGGTGAGTATCCAAGGAATCCGGAAATTAGGTCGGCGGAAATTATTGCTGTCAGGAAAAATGGCGCAAACTTTTCAAACAAGCAAAAAGAGCTAACGAATGGACTTCCTATAAACAACACCACAGAAACATTAAAAAACTTGTTAGAAAAGCCAAACGATCTTCGTGGAAGTGCTTTTGTAATAAAACCGGAAGCTAATGGAGTCTACAAACCCTTTACCTTTTGTAACTGCGCAAAAAAACATAGAGTGTTTATAAAGTTTGCTCTCCGGCTCAAAAGGGTTAATTCTGTGGAAGCTATCTGAAATCATCTAAACAATTGAAAAAAAACCGACCTCTTTCTTCAAATATGGAATCAACAAGCTTTTAATCATTGGAAAAGAATTGTAAAAAAGGATGGCGATTATATTATTTATTAATAATGTGTATTTTTAAAAATATCACCAGTTGAAATTTTCTTTAAAATCGGGCATGAACTTTGCAATCACCGGATATAAACTTCAATCAAATACAAGAAAATCACAATCACAACTCTTATCGATATTGAGGTTGCTTTTAATTATGTAAAACCATAGGCGATAACGGCAACCTTGAGGAGGCTGGATCTAGAAAGTTCACTAATCGAATTTATGGATTTCATGCTCAGAAGCAGAATTTTAAACTCCAGTTTTGGCTATAAGATCTTTAATGTAGTCATTATATCAAAGCATTCTTTAAACGTTAAACTCGACTTCTCCAATCACACACGGGAGGAATGAATCATCTGGGATCATTGTTTCATAGGCAAAGTAGATACGTTAACAGAGCCTGCTGATGTTAGGATCCAAGGTCGGTTCATTAGGAGCACCAACTGATCAAACTGCACACATCAGAAGTACCCTGTGTGTCACTCAGAACAATAGGGCCATTACATTTTATTTCAAAAATATCTTATTTCTGTCAACGTGTTCTGACAAAATAATGTCGCAACGCAGCTCAGATGTACAATCGAGACATTAAGAGAAAGAGGACATAAATTTATTATTATCGTATTTAAAAATACAATGCTTAATGACTCAAGTTATATTTAATATCCCTTATATATTGTAGATTTCTTAACTTTTTAATGAAAATTATACAAAACTTATAGTTATGTGCTAAAAGGCTAAAAATAAAAGAAAAAATAAATCAAATACAAAAAGGAAAATTTAAATATCACTGACTGGTCAGTACAAACTTTGAGTCTGGGCTCTCCATAGTTCATTTTTATTTCGTTCACACTTCTAGTTAAAGAAGAAACAGCTTTACCCAAAAAAGTTTGTGTTTGTAGCTTATCAGGATGATATTATGTGTTCCTATTTCTAAATATAAAAGTCAGCATACCTTTAAACCATAGATAAATAGCTCTATTAAACATATTAAAAAACAAGGCTTGGAAGAGGTTCTGCATCTCTCGGAGTGATGTTGATTAATTATCTTACTCGAATTTATATCCTCGTACAATATTTATAGAATGCAGTGAGCTTAACCAGTTCTGAAGGTTCGTTAACTGGAAGTGTAACTATGATGGATATCCATCTACGTTGAACCTGTAGGACTGTGAGAGCAGTGACACCTTCCTTATTTTGAATCTCTTCGGTCGCTTTTTCAAAACTGCTTTTCTAGACAAAGACTGTTATTAGTGATAAGAATTTTATTCACTTTACAAACTTTCCGCCGGCTTCGACAGCACTAGGTTTTCCTTCGGTATTTGTAAATTGGGTGTTTTCGTATCTGTCTGATTGTACACAGCGTGTTTTGTTTCGTGATGCGCTTTCCAATGAAATACCTAACACCTAAGAGGTTACCATCTCGGACTGTTGCCTTTTATCCTTTACATCACGATCCTCCATCACTCGACGACTCTTTGCTATGCCGACGAAGCCAAAATTTGTCGTACAGATGCTAATGAACAGGATTATTTACTTTAAAATTCTGACTTGACGACTTTCATAATTGGTGTTCTACTAATCATCTCCCTCTGAACATCCTCAAATGTACTGCTATGTTCTTTTCACACAAAAGGACACCTCTGAACTTTAAGTTTTTTATTGATGGTAACTTATTAACCAGACTTGACAAGACCAGTGAGTTAGGGATTATAATTGATGCTCACTTTTTCTTTTAGAACTGCATAGATTCTCTCGTAAATAAGGCTAACGCAACCTGGAACAGTCCTCATATTCTGCCTCCCTATTTAGACAAACTCAAACTATTTTCGCTGTATAATCTTGAGGACAGGCGTAGCAGATCTGACATTATCTTTGTTTTCGATTGTTTGCAGGGCACAATGAATTCTCCGGAGCTGCTTGGCTCTCTGAATATCTCTGTTCCGGCTCTCTATTCTCTGCGGACTAACAGCTTCTTCCAAGTTCCTTATATAATTGCGAATTTGCAGCATAATCGCATTTTCCAATTGCAAGGTATTGCAAATGAATTTCTTTCTCTTTTTGGAAACTATATCACAAAATTAAATTAAATTTTTTTTACATTTTAATCATGGATTTAAGTTCTTTCTGTTCCTTTGTAAAACTTAAATGACGAGCCACTGGGTTAGCTAAGGAGATACAAATAATTCGACCTGAGAAAATGTAAATAAACTAAGAACGCCAAAAAACTTCACTTTTCTTCACTTTCGGCTCCAGTTTTCCAGCATTAAAAAGTGAGCGAAAAATATTGTGAGATTTCATTGCCAGGCGTTACTTATCTCCTAAAAGTGTTTTGCAGGTATTACATTAGAAATGAGGCGCCCAGAGTTTATTTTGACTTCGAATGGGTATTTTAAAATAAGCTTCTCAAAGTTTTAAATTTGTAGTCAACACAAATTTTATCGCTTGTTTTGATAAATTTGCAGCAAATATAGTAGAAGGAGTCTATATCGCTTTTGCATCTTCTTTGAACATACTGTCAGACAAAAATCGTTGTATTGATTGAGAATTCGTACAGTAGCTATGAACCTCGCCATTAATTAATAAAATACGTTCCTCCTTATACGTTTATACAAAAACTTAAATACTTATCGATCATTGTAAAAAGTAAAAAAGCATAATCTTTCAATAAAATAGTTTAAAAAAAAGTTGAACCGACTTCACAAAGAGCGCTAAAAAGCATAAAATAATTTTTAATTTTATATATAAACAAACGAAACAACTACTCATTAAAATAAAGACATAACAAAAAATTTGTTTTGTTGACCTGTGTATTTAAAGGAAGACAAACTGAATAGAATTATAATACAAAATAATCTCTATTGAACCTTAAGCAAAGAAAAGAAATAAATAAATAAAAATATTTAAGTTATACATACTAAAGAAATATTATGTTTAATCATTTATTAATCTCGCATTGCAGTTTATCTCGCAGTGAAATAAGATCGGATGCTAAACAGTATGCGATATATTTTAACAATATAAATTGGGCTATACGAAAGGGGGAAATTAATTGCGTTCTTGGACTTAGTCAAAATTGCATGTAGCATTAAGAATAGTCTAAAATTAAGGTAGTTAGCTCAAGTCACATCCAAGAATTTCTCTGCAGAAACACATAATAATAAAGCATTAGATACGATGTTTCTTCTGCATGAACTATCAAAGTTAAAATATACAAAATTACCATATATTGTAATAAGAAGTTAAGGAGGTGCAATTTTTTTATGGAGAAATGTTTTATTCAATGATAGACTCTTAAGGGGAGTATCTAATGTTGCCTAATTACATTTCCTAAACAGAAAAGTAGCCTAAACATGATTCTTCAAAAGAATCCTTTCCCAAAGTAGGTTTCCCAAAAATATTCACTTAATAAGAGGATGATTGCCCAATAAACATCGTAACCAAAATCTCATTTCCAAATAGACATTTTGCAAAGCACAGACAAATTTAACAATTAAATAAACCATTACAATGCGTGACGTTATTAAGCAATATTTTTAGAACGAATATTATTCTGAATCTTAGAATAATAGATTCAGAATTCTAACTGATTTAAATAATAAATATCCATTCGTTAGAGCTAAAATTGAAGAACTTCAAAGGGTTTCTCAAGAAAAATAAATTTAATTTAAAAGATTAACGAATTAAAAAAGAGTTGAACATAATATCTGATACTGATGAATGTAATAGCTTACTTGCTATATCTTAAAATTTTCCCTTAAAATAAGTATTTTCGACATTTATGACACATCTACCTATGACACATCTATCTATGTGGTGTACTTTTGAAAATATAATTATTATTTATATAAATTTCAAAAACGAACGAACGAGCTGAACGAACATATTTGTTATATGCATCCGTTAAGTTTGTCAAAGGTCATTTTTCTAAACATATTCTTGGAACAGGCCGTTTTTTAAAAACAGACATAGCTAAACATCATTTGAATAAAATAAAATTGAGCAATGTTCCGCAACTAGAACTTTATCTATAATATAAAGAACAAATAGCAAAGGACCAAAAGTCGATTCTTCTAATACTCTAGAATAGCTGGAAGCATTATTGAGCTGCGAGCCTTCGCGGATTAAGTAAAGGTGTTAAACTCAGCTAACAGGAGTGTTATATACAGTGTGTCCAATATATTCGAATACAAAAACAAATTTAGAAATAAAAACAAGTAAATAATATTTTGTAAAAACTTTTATTTAAATTAAATGCCACATAAGTATATAGTGATTCATTTACAACAAATGTTTTTTTTATAATTCCTCCTTTTCCTTTCTTTACTAACATCAATCTTATCAATCTTTTTCTTCCCAAATTTTAGAGATTACTCGCTTGAACTTCTCCAAATTGTTGATATTTTTGTCCCTTAGTTTCGCCATTATACAAGGTGTTTCAGATCTGACGTGCCAAAATGAGTAGGGTGATAGATCTCAACTAGACAAACAAAAAATTGTATGGCAGGGGGGGGGGGGTGGCAATCTCAACCGTTTGGGTGAGACTTAGACGGAGAGAGGACTTAGAAGGAGATTGTTGGAATGCATCCAAAGTGGCGGTGGATATTTTTAACGGCTTCTGTTACTTATCAAGATTAATTTTAATTACTTTTAAATTCAATTTTAGAATCAATTTGAAATTAATTTCTTTAATTTGTTGATTTTCATAATACTCTCCGATAGGATTTCTAAGTATAAATTTCTACATATTTTCTCTACGTGGACATGTTGCACCTTTTTGTAAAGGTAATAAGATGCGCAATCTAATAAAAATAAAAAGGGGTGTACTAATTAGGATAGTTATTTTTTAGCATTTGTTTGATGCCGCTATGTTGGGTGGATCAAAAGATCAAAATAAAAGAGTAATGTGCATACCATGTAAAACTGAAATTTATGAATCACCCTGTAACTTTCAAACGGTTGCGATTGCCCCCCCCCCCTCCTGCCATACACCCTGTATAGCCATACGCAAAAAAATCCAAAGGACTGCTCGGAGGCCATTCATCATTCGGAGAAATGCTAATGGCGGACGTGCGTGCCGCCTGTAACTCCTTTAGAAAAAGATTAATGTTAGTAAAGAAAGCAAAAGGAGGAATTATAAAAAACATTTGTTGTAAATGAATCACTATATATATATAAAATTAATTTCAATAAAATTTTTTGAAAAATATGATTTACTTGTTTTTATTTCTCATTTTGTATTCGAATATATTGGACTCCCTGTAGAGTGTATTGCAGAAAAGCGGATTTCCAAGAAAAAGAAAAAAAATTGAATAATTGAAATACGTATTTGAAAAGCTGTCTATTATAATTCGCCATGTAGTTCTTGACGGACTGCCTCTTCGAGGTATAACAGTGTTGTAAAATAAATGTTTAGGCCTAAAACCAAATGACTGTTAAAGAATCCGACTTTCCGTGCAGCTAGAAATGATTCAACCTAATTCCCAGATTTTAGAGAACATAGTGAGAATACTTACATCATTATAAATCTGCGATGCGGTTAATTTAGCCTTCTCTTAATTGGAAATATTTTCAAAATTGAGAAACACAATTGGGATAGACAGTAAAAGAAAGATCTCTTTTCATTTCTAACTGTATTCCTCGGATACTCTTCTAAGATTTTAAGAATGGAATGATTGCAAACTGTGATAAAAGATTTGAATGTGCAAAACCAAAACAAGTTAATAGAGCTATGAATAATTTAAGATTCTTACCGTTTCTGCGTCAGCCATTTTTATATTCGCAAACTCTATATCTTTTTTATAAAATGTTTATCACTTCAGTTACTCGTCTTTCGACACAACTCTTGATCAAATATCCAAATTTCGAAGTAGCAGCAAATAGTCAGATATCTGCATTAAAACTTTTCGTTAATTTTAAAGTAAGAAAAAGATCTATTAAGTTATGACGTATTATTCTAAAAATATGTGGTGCTTTATTTATAAGAGTATATCAAGAAATTCTAAAGCTATGAAAACACATATTTCTTACAGTGCGACACTAATGAAGCTTGGAGAATTACAAAATTTACGTGTTCTTCTAGGTTGTGCTTTTCAAATTATTCTCGAATTTATGTACTTTTAGCGATCAAACGCAGAATCTATGAAATATGACGATTCCGATGTTTATAGCGCTGAAAAGCTATTATACTAGGGCAAAACTAATTAAAAATATTATAATGTCCATGAGGTTGGCCATAAAAATGAAGTAGTAAGGTGTGAAATGCATATATCCCAGGTGCTATTCAAGATTAGGGAATAAAGACTTTGTGGTTGATAAAAGAGTTTTTTTTAAAAAAAGGTGAACCGACTTCACAAAAAGCGCTAAAAATATAAAATAATTTTTGAGTGTATATCTATTACGACATTTTGAAGTCGGTGCAAATTAAACAAACCAAACAACTACAACAAAAGTATTTATCGTCCTTCCTTATGATCCCTAGAGCTGAAACTTTCAAGTAGTATTATATAGTATCTTTAATTGCGGAGTAGTTATTTTGTTTGCTTAATTTGCACCGAATTCAAAATGTCGTGATAGATTCACAATTAAAAAATTATTTTATGCTTTTTAGCACTTTTTGTGAAGTCGGTTCAACTTTTTTTACAAAAACTATTTTATTTTTCACTTTTTAGTCTCTTCATATATACGACTCGAAGAATGCTGCTCGTAAACTTTCAAATTTGCAGAGGAAGTGTACTCTAAGAAATGGAAACAGAATTATCCAAATCCGTATTACGAGATTAGTCATCTAAATCACGTACACACGATACAAAGTTCGGTTTCCCCTCCCCTACCCCAACTCTAGGTCAACAAGTTTCCATATAGTAGCAATACACCAAAAAAGAATCATCCAAATAGGTTACTTATGAAATTGGGTAACGCCCCCTCCGCACACCACCCGACCTCATAAGCTTTTGTCGTCGTACCAGTGAGGCCATATTCTACACATCAAAAAAAGAATCATCCAAATCGGTTCACACGTTACGAAGTTAGCCTGCTGCTCTCCCCAGCACCACGCTAGTGCAAAATTTACCCTCATATTAGCAATGGGGGATTATACTCTATATAACATAAAAAGAATTATCCAAATCGGTCTACGCGTTAAGAAGTTGACATCTAACCCCTCCCCCTCTGCAACCCCACCCTTTAAAACTGTGTCGCGGTACCAATGGAAGAACATACTCTATACATCAGAAAAAGATCATCCAACTCTGTCCACGTGTTACGACGTTAGACTACCCTCCCTCTTCCCACCCCTAGTCAAGGATCATATTTTTTCATTAGGAATAGGGGAATATCCCCCTCCCCACCCCACCCTAGGAGCAAATTTTGCTACCAATGGAGGATCATACTGTATACAACAGAAAAAGAATCATCCAAATCGGTCCACGCATTTTGAAGTTAGGTATCACACCCACCCCTTACCACCACCAATTGTTTTGACATGGTAATATATATGTACATGTATCAACTATTCAGCGGAAGACAACCATAGGATACCGCCGGTGGGTTTCGAACCTGGGACCTCCGGTATGGAAGGCCGACACGTACTGCGTCGATGACTGAAATTAAAGGCTAAAGGAGACTGAAGGTACAACAAAATAAGAACTCTCGCATAAACAAATATTAGCAGTTTCTTGGTTTTTCTAATCTTAAATATTAAAATTCCGTAAATAAAAGATAGAAATGATATCATATATACATGTATATTTTAAAATAAGGATAATATAAGCATGCTTTGCTGCAATTCAAAGAAACCTAATTGATGAACTCGCATGTCAACTTGAGGTGCATTAGATACCTTCGTAAAGCTTTGAAATAATTTGCCTTCCAAGTTATCACATGTCGCCATCACATAAATCTCTCCAATAATCATATTTCCGTTTTACTAAACTGAAGCTAAATTTAGTCAAAATTCTTTAAAATGAAGTGGCCAAAATATCATAATTATTAAAAGCCAAGAAGGAAGGGACACCATTAAACAAATTTAGGATGGGTACTTTTGTTGCAATCGACGTTTTATTTTCTCTAAAAAATAGATCCGACTGAATATAAAGTATCGTTATAGTAAATCGTTTAAAAAAACAATTTAGGAATCATAAAACTGTTGCGGAATGTATTTTTTTAAATACGTAAACTATCACCGACCAATCCGCTGAATGAAGCTTTCCTTTGTACGTTTTGTTTAGTTTCAAGAATATGTATGATAGTTAATATTACCTACTGCTGCACAATTTACATTGATGGAGTTAATTTAAGTCACACTCTTTACAAGCAAAAACTGCCAGAACACGTGCACGTGCTTAGTTGAATGAGGCAAGAACACAACCTATCACCTCTGCTGCTTGTAATTTCCACCAGTCACGCAATATGAGGCGTGTCAGACATCTTTCCTTTCACCGAACTTGCTTATGATGCAATTCTTTTAAATGGTTCGTGTAATTAAAAAAAAAGTGATAGCTCAAATATGCGAGGAAGGGCTTGAGATGAAAACTTCAAAAGTAAAACTTGTGTGCTAATTTTCTGAAAGGATATGACATTCACCTTGAAAAGGACCAGATAAAAAGCGTGCATAAATTAAGTTATCTTAAAGCATAGTTTTATTACTCTCGCTAAAATAGGACACAATAACAAACTCTTTTATCGCAGAAAACTCCCTATCTTTGAATCCAAAGTAAAATCTCTTTTTATACGCCCTATAAACAGAGAACGTGATTCGTCAAATTAAATCTATCTGCCAGCAGTGTAAGTCAAAAACTACCAGATAGAAGGTCAGTACCTATTGGGTTGGTGCATAATTATCAGACGTTTCTTTGACGTGCTATATTTTAATAAAAATTTACAATATTTTATAAATTTGTGAATGAAAATATTCTTCTACTTTTAGGTTATAAAAATGCGTGTCGATAATCATATTCGTCTTATTATGCTGTACCACTTTGAGAAAGGATGGAAAGCAGCGCAGTAATTTCGCGATCTCAACGAACTTTTCGGTGAGGTGCTTGCCCGTTTCAAATTGTTTTTGTCGAATGCATTGCCAATAAGGGCTGGAAACTGCTCCACATTCGCCATATTCTCCCACAGAAGCGCCTACCGACTACCACGTCAATCGGTCACTAAAAAACTGGCAAGCGAACAAAGTTTATTGCGATTTCGATAACTTAGTGGCGGATGTCAAAGCATGGATTGCCTCCAAGAACCGTGAATTTTTGCCCGTGGAATCGACCGTCTTCTAAGCAAATGGGAAGCAGTTATTGAAGTAGATGGTGACTACGCTCCAGATTAATCATGTAAAAATGTTACTGTTGAATTCCTTTTCCTTTTTCATAATAAATAGTTTCAAGAACGCCTGATAATATCGTTTAAAAAAGCCTGCTATTTATGCACCAACCCAATATTAACGAAGAAAATGCATTATGTTAAAGCAAAAAAAACTAACTGAAAAAATCTAATTTTGAAAATTTTAAAATAAATGGAGACGAGATTAGATCAATAGTTGAGTAACACGAGCACCATACCGTGGATTCAAGTTCAAGGCTCGGTCGTTATGCCGATGAGTTTTTCATTTGCAATTTCAGTCAGTAAAAATCTACTCCGTCTCTAGGCTGTTGTCTAGCTCACAGAAATGCAAAAACAAGACATTAAATTTCCCGCATTCCCCTTCCGATCATTGCCATGCTAACGTATCATAGTATAGCTTTGGCTACATCACAAAAAAATTACACCCAATTTATGAAAACCGGCGAAGTAGTTTAAGAATTAGAAGAAGAATACTTAATGGATTTAGAAGAATACTTTTGAATTTCGCTGCGGCTTAGTCGGGTATAAAGCCAAACAAAATCATTCAGCGTGATCATGAGAGGAATTAGGACAATATCCAAAAAAGACGTCGGTCTGGACGACCGAGCCATAAATGCAGAATATCTATAGAGAGAGAAGGACCCCAAAAAATACATTGTGGCAGGACCAGGTTGAAGATCATTGCAGAAAAGAAATTAAAATTAGTCCTTCTTAAATTTTAATTCTTTTTTTTAATCGAAATGCTAAAAACAAATATTCGATGGCGAAAATCCTACAACTCAGTCACCCATGCTTGATCTATTGAAAATTTTGAAAGAAAAATAGTTTTTTAAAAAAATTTGTACTGACTTCACAAAAAGCATAAAATAATTTCTCGTTTTACACCTATTACGACATTTTGAAGTCGGTGCAAAGTAAACAAACCAAACAACTAAAACAAAAGTATTTAATCGTCCTTCCTTATGATTCTAGCGCTTTTTGTAAAGTCGGTAAAAATTTTTTTATAAACTATTTTATTTTTTACTTTTTAGTGTCTTCATATATACGACTCGAAGAATGCTGATCGTACGAACAAAGCAATTTAAAAAGTTGGAGAGGTAGTGCACTGTACCACCTCACACAGCTGCTGAGCGGGCACAGGTACTTTCGATCGTATCTTTACCGGATGGGGAAGACAGCCTCGGCGGAGTGCATGTATTGCCCGGGAAAAGTTGACACTGCAGAGCACACATTTTTCGAGTGCGAGAAATGGGCCGCGCAGAGAAGAGCCCTAGAGGCGGCTCAACCAGAAGGGGTGGTCTCTCCGGACACTATAGTGGAAGTTATGATTGCCGACGAGGAAGTCTGGAACAACACAGCCAGGTACGTGGAGGACGTTCTTCGACGGAAGAAAAACGACCTGGACCAGCTGGCAACTGGTGAGGGAGTAGGTGCCTGATGGGCAAAATAACAGGACCTAGCCCGAAGTAGTGTGCCAAACAGTTCCAGGCTAGTGTCCGGAGAAGCAAGGGAGGTGTTTTAGTCGGTAAACTGTGCCACAGAAGTCCGACACTGTTGGGAAGTAGTTAGTTCCCAGCGTGCATAAAGCATTTCACCTCGCTTTCCAAAAAAAGGAGGTTCTTAACATGACCCTACTGTGCCACTTTTCCCTATACAGCAAGAGAGAACTATCGTAGTCAGAGAATCATCGTAGTTACTCTAGGTACAAAATTGTTATCATTTATCAATGAGGAAACGTATTCTGCACAACCGAATCAAAATCGGTTTATACCTTATGAAGCTAGGCGCCACCTATCCTTCAACTCTCACCATAAGCCACAATTTTTGTCAGAATACAAATAGATACACTATGCATTCAGAATAATCTAAATGAATCCACGCGTTACGAAGTTAGGTTTCCCCTCCCCTACCACAACCCTAGGTCAATATTTTTCCATAGAGTATCAATGGGGAATCATATAATACACAACAAAAAGGAATTTTCCAAATACGTGTGTGAATTATGAAATTGTGTAACACCCCCTCCGCACACCACCTAACTTATAAATTTTTGTCGTCGTATCAGTGGGGTAACATATCCTACACATCAAAAGAAGAATCATGGAAATCGGTCCACGCGTTAAAAAGTTAGACTACCCCACCCCTCCCCCCACCCTAGTTCAACTTTTTTTTCTCTTTTTAGCAATGGAGGATCATAATCTATACGAAAAAAAGAACCATCGGTCCGCGCGTAACAAAGTTAGGCTTCGTCGAACGTAGAACCTCGTTGTTTTTGGGAAGCCGGTTAAAAATGGACTCAATTTTTGCTAGTTGTCTTTTTCTACTCCTTTTGACCAAAGTCGGCTCAGTCAGCTGTTCTTTTTCCAAACCGCTTGGTATTTTATGTTTTTTTTATATACGATGTGGCCAAATACTAGGGGACAACCCTTTGATGCGTTAGCATGGTTTTGGCCGGAAGGGAATTAGGGTAAGGGAAGTGAGGAAACTTGAATATCTTGTTTTTTGTATTGCTGCGAGCTAGACAACAGCCCAGAGACAAAGTGGACTTTTTTAATTTCTTAATAAAAACCCACGGGGAGATCTGGTCTCGAACCCGGGACCAATGGAATGGTGGTCGTGCGGCTCAACGAATTGATCCAACTCCGTCTCCATTGGTAGTTTTTTGGTGAATTTATAGTTAAGAAGCAGACCTAAAAAACTCAAGCGTTTTTCAGAACAGTAAAACAATTAAAATATTTATTATATAAAGAAAGCTTCCATAGGCGTAAATAATTTCGTATATATTAAGAATTTTTCCTACTAATAATTACGTTTAAATATTGTGTACGTTATTTGAACATTTAATCTGTCAAAAACCAGTCAACTAACTTCTAATTACGACTTTATATGAATTTAATTCAGACCATAAGTATTCAACCTTAAAGCACTCCGACTATTCAAGTTTAATTAATAACCGGAAGAAGTGTAAAGAACTCTTCTGTTCCCCTTTAAGAACGTTAAATTCGGGGGCAAAATGATGAGACATTGCATGATGGTTTCTTACTTAGCAAACAATTTTGTAAGCTGCATGGGAAGGAGTGTTATGCAGACATACTATAACTTTTCTTTTCGTTCATTCATTGCAATTTTACATGCAAGCAGGTTTCATCAGAGTTTTGTGCGCAAAAGAAAACTTTCCGCGAAAGTTTCAAGACGAACTTCACCGCCGCTGAGAAGACACATCGCGGCTTTTTAGTAGGGCCATTAGCACCTGGTAAGTTTTTACTAATTAAAAGTGGAGTGGCCTACCAAAAGGGGAAATTTAACCTTTAGTAGTTTTTAGGAAAATTCTAAATTTGTATTATTATACATTATAAACATATAATATTATAATTGCTTAAAGCACGTTTTAACACAAAATTTCTCAAAGTAAACATACTCTATAACATTATTTTCCGATGTTATCCTGCTAAAATATTTGACCTCAAATGAATCGGATCAATAATACATTTATTTCCCACTTAATCTTTTCATTATTTGATTTCATGAAACATGCAAATAACTGAAACTTTTTCATGAATTAAAAAGTTATTAAAGGTAATTGAATTTTAGTTTGTTTTCATTTCTACATCCCTACCGAAATTAGTGAAAAACTGACACTAGTTAAAATTTGTAAAGGTCTTAGGCGAAATATTTTATTTTCTAGCGTTCAGACGCTTCCATGTTTAGAGGTAATTTTATTCAATGTGTTCTAATGATTCAAGTCGTATACGAAAAAAATCCATAATGAAATCTAGGTTACTTTTCTGATACAGCATAAGCCACAGCTATAATATGACCTACACAAACGCCTCGTCATGATAGGATGAAATCGGTTCATTAGCGGCGAAAAATAGTTCATTAGGTGTGTGTTTGGCTCTGTGATCCTTTGAATTGTCTGCACTTTGCCTTATCCATATCAGTAAACAAAAAATAGTTTTTTTTAAAAAAAAAGTTAAACCGACTTCACAATAGACGCTAAAAAGCCCAAACTAATATTTAATTATATATCGTCATTTATATATTACGACATTTTAAAGTCGGTGCAAATTAAACAAACAAAGCAACAACAAATGTATGTAATCCTCTATCCTTACGATCTCGTGAGCTGAAATGTTTAGGTAGTTTTATATAGTATCTTCGATCGTAGTTGGGTAGTTGTTTTGTTTGTTTAATTTGCACTTTTGACTTTAAAATGTCGTAATAGATATGAAATTAAAAATTATTTTATTTTTTTTAGCGCTTTTTGTGAAATCGGGTGAAAACTTTTTGTTAGAACTATTTTATTTTTCACTTCCTCCTCCATCCTCTTACCATAAGACACAATATTTGTCATGATAGAAATAGATACACTATGCAATCCAGAATAATTTAAATCATAGTAGCAATGGAGTAACATACTGTATATTTACAAAAAAAATATCATCCAAATAGGTCTATGCGTTAAGTTAAATAACGCCCGCTCCCCACCACACATACCCCATAAAATTTAATCGCGGTACCAATGGGATAACTTATTCTACACATCTACACCATTCTACACCACGGGTTAAGAAGTTGACATCCACTCTCTTCTCCAATGTAACCTTATCATTTAAATTTTTGTCGCGGTACCAATGGGAGAACATACTCTATACATCAGAAAAGAAATCAACCAAAACGGTGCAGGCGTTACGAAGTTAGACTACCCCTCTCCGTCCCTCTCCATCCCACCATAGGACTATTATATGGACCGTTTATTTTGAAAGCGGTGCAAAACCACTTAAAATTTAACCTTCAAGCCAACAAAAAGTATCAATAATTTTGACATAAAAAAGTTTTGAATTTTTTATTCTAAAGGATAACATTATTGAATGGTATAGTAAATATATAATTTAACAGTTATCAGTTGGAAAAAATGGATTTATACCTGTAAATAATAAAAATAAATCAAGGTAAAGAAAAAAAATGTGTTCTAGACTATTCCTCGATAATGGGATACCAAATTCCCTGATCCTTACTCTATTAGGCAAGCCGTGGTTATTACAGCTCTTATCCATAAATATGCTAGTGAAGTTGCCAAATGGTGTAAAGGACACCTTTTGGGCATGTAATAATCATTAGTGAGGAGAAGAAGAGCTATAAAGCAATAAAACCAATGCCCGACATAAAAAAAGGATTGAACCGGAATTTAGTAAAAAACCCTTGGATGAGAACACATAAGAAATAAATGCAGTAAAATACTTCGCATTTAATTTCGGTATTTTATGAGGTAGTTGTGTTGTCTTGCTTTGTAAAGATTTAAGTGTAAGTTCAGTTCGATCTTGAACGAGGTAAAATAAAGGTTGTGTGCG
Organism: Leptarthrus brevirostris; assembly: GCA_964036015.1. NCBI lineage: Eukaryota > Metazoa > Arthropoda > Insecta > Diptera > Asilidae > Leptarthrus > Leptarthrus brevirostris. Next base: position 110,931,547 of record OZ038371.1, read on the forward strand.
CAAAGCAAATTCAATTTCTTAATTTTTCGTAACAATACCACTTTCAAAATAAACGGTCCATACAACAACAAAAGAATCATCCAAATCGGTCCACGCATTACGAAGTGAGGTACCACCCCAACCCAGACCAACGACACGATTATTGGTCTATCGGGGAACATACTCTACCCAACAAAAAAATAATCATCTAAATCGGTCTTCGCATTACGAAGTTAGACTACCACCTACCCCTCCCCACTACACCGTAGGAGCAAATGTTTTCAATTATTAGCAATGGAGGATCATACTCAATATAACAAAAAAATATTATCCAAATCGGTCTACGGGTTAAGAAACTGGCATCCAACCGCTCCCTCACTACAACCCCACCATTTAAATTTTTATCGCGGTACCAATGGGAGAACATACTCTATAAATGAGAAAAAAAATTTACCAAACCAATCCAAGCGTTACGAAGTCAGACCAGCTCTATCCCCTTTCCTCCCCTCCCCGCCCTAGGACTATTTTTTACCCATTATTAACAATGGGGATTTATTTTCTATACAACAAGAAAATAACCATCCTGGTACCATACTCTACTCAACAAAAAAGAATCACCAAAATCGGTCCATACATATAAAAAAATTTGTAAATAGAATAAAACAAAGCCGCTATCCTCGCCTGTCTGTTTGTGTGCTTAGTTCTTCTAAACTACGCAACGGATTTTGATACGATTTTTACTATCATTTAGATTTCTGCCGGAAGGTTTATATGCATACTACATGCATATTATATTTATAAAAAGTAGAGAAAAGTCGATGTTTTGTAATCAGGTTGTAACAAAAATATTTTCTGGCGCTTACATTGCAAACACTGGCTAAATTGTCAAAATACTGTACTACGGAATTGTAGGTATATCTTAAAAAGGCCCACAGAAAACTCCGCGATGGTATATGTCTATCTCCTAAGGACAACCCACAGTAATACTTTTTATCTTTTTCTTTACATCTCTATATCGTCGGCTTAAGTGTGAGGGAACGTATCTGAAAAAACCCAACTTTACAGGAGACGCAAAGAACAGTATAATTTCCAAAAACATTGATTTTTTAAGTTTTTTTACATTTTGTTTTTGGCTTGTATTTTGACGCAATCTTATGCAACGAAGAAAACAGTGACAGAGTAGGATGCGTCTTAACACGACAAAAACTTCCGTTCGCCTCGTCCGATCACACCTTTCGTAACGCTCTCGTCACGCATTCACCAGCTAACTCCCCAAGTCAAGCGTGCGTAAAGAAGTTTTACTTCAAAAATTTCGTACTGCGCTCAAAAGTACATTTTTGGTAGATACGTTCTCTCACACTTAAGCCGACGATATAGTAAAGTGTAGGTTCGCGCTAATCTCAGCAACCATTGCATGGATTGTGTATTGGGGTTTTCACTGTGTCATAAAGTATCGATCGAGAAAGGTTTAGGTGTATTTACGTAAATATTCGTCGAAAGGGAGCCGAATAATTATCGGAATATAAGTGTGCAATGTGTAGCTTTTATGGTGAGTCCCATTTCATTATTACTGTGGGATTGGCCAAGTGTAGTGGGGGTATGCATAACGGGGATAATCGAAGGTTGGATCGGGATATATGTGCTGAGCGCGGGAATTTTCGCGCGAGGATTTAAATTTATATAAAAATGGATGTGGATGTGTACATATGTTTCAGAATAACTCTGAAATGCCTGGAGAAATATACACTAAACTTGGTACACATATTAATTTCAATCTGGTAGGGTAAGATACCAGTAGGGATGGGGCGGAAACGGAGTAACATATAAATTTAATCGAAAACTACCGATATTAGTGTCAAATACGTAGTTTTCGGGCTCGCTGAAATGAACACGCACGTGCCGGCGTGGCTCGGTCGTTAAAATAAAATAAAAAATAAATAAAAAAACCCGGGTCGAACTTATAACTTGGGAAGTCGGTTAAAAATAGAATCATCCATATCCGACAACAAGTTCCGGAGTTAATCGAAGTTAAGCCACTGTTTCACACCCTCACGTTAGATACATAATCGTTACCATGACGTTAAAGCTGGCGACGCCCCAGCAATAAACGAATCAGTCAGAAAAGGTGGTGGACGGCTGGAACGCTTATTTGCAAGCGCTGTAATAGTGTTTCAGAGTGTTTAGAATACGCATAAACTGCTTTCTACTATACATACGTATAGATCTTATCTAAATTACCTCGGTTTACCACTTGAAAAAACGAGAATATAGTGCTTGGAAAGACGCATTCTATACCCTGTTCCAAAAAGATTGGCCAGTACAAGGTAAATGGCAAGTTATGATGCTAAATTTCTCAAAGTTGCCAAATAACATTTACAGTCATCTTTTCGATGTATTTTGGTCGACAAACCAAGAGACACTGATTGTGATAAGAACAATCAGCAGAAGATGCTTTTGGACGATCAACAATGATCAGCATTTAGTGGTGGGTGGTAGGTGTTCTTACATGCGAAGTTCTCCGGTGCAATACGAACTCGAGTGACTGGAATGGTCGGAAACAACATTTAGTGTAGCCAGATTATATCTTTTAGCAGTAGGTTTGTAGAAATGCTTGAATTTACTTATTATAACTTGTTTTGAATTATTTATTTTGAAATATGTATATATTTTTGGTTCAATGTTGCACAGCTGTTAATAAACCTAATGAATGGTCATGGATTCACAAGAAACTCGTTATATTTACATGCTTTTGATATGGCAACCCGAGTCTATGAGGAAAAATCAGAAAATATTATGAGTTGAAATCGTGGAAACAGCGTACTGAGGAAGAGGGATGGATGCATAGGAAAATGATGGGAAAATAAAGCAGACAGGAATAGTCCACAAGAGTGTGTATTGTCAATCTTTTTGGAACAGATTATTGGCTATTTTTCCCGGATTGGTAAGAAATTTAATCCAGTTATCACAATGACTGATTATCACATCTGGGAATTTTTTTTTAATCACACTATGGTCAATAAAATCTTCTATTTTAATTTTGAATTATCAAATTTTGGGGGCAATTTTCAAACAGCTGTTTATTTTTGACAAATTATGCTACTTTGTTTTTCAGTTAGGGGGAAGGGGGGGGTGAATTTTCAATAGTTTAAACAAATTTTTAAATAAATTGTGAATTGAGCGACTGACAGGAAATCTTCGTATACACACAAAAAAGTATCTTTTTTTTGCGGTGATCATCATAACTCATTACTGGATCATATGTTGACAAAAGTTGACAAAAGAGCAAATAGATTTCGTTAGTTTATGAAGATCTCGAGGTAACAACGTCGAGATTTTGTTTATTTTTTTGATTTTTCAATTTGTAGAAGTAAAAAAAGACGAATTTTTTATATTTATGAAAATTTATTGATAAAGATCGGCGAATCTGTTGTTGTAAAATTAATTATAATAATAAAAAATACAATATCTCGACGTTGTTACCTCGTAATTTATGTTTTTTTTTATACGATGCGGCCAAATCCTAGGGGACAACCCTTTGATGCCTTAGCATGGTTTTGGCCGGAAGGGAATTAGGGTAAGGGAAGTGAGGAAACTTGAATGTCTTGTTTGCATTGCTGCGAGCTAGACAACAGCCCAGAGACGGAGTGGATTATTTTAATTTCTTAATAAAAGCTCACGGTCATCTGGTCTCGAACCCGGGACCCATGGCATGTTGGTCTTGCCGCTCAACGCATTGATCCAACTCCGTCTCCATATGTATAAAAGAAGTCTGCAAAATTTGAGAAGGATCGGATGAGTAGTTTTTGAATTACAGTGATCACCGACTTTGAAAAACTAAATCTGAGAAAAACGCGTTTAAAGTTTTAACACTGCTCTTTTGTATATGGGATGTATCGAATGGAAGGAGACCCGAGGCACTGTATCTCCGACAGTTTTGCTCCAGGCGACCTCAAATTTTAACTAGATACTCTTAAAGAGTTGTACTATCAAATACAAAAAAAACATTTTAATACCAAGAACAATCGCATTCTGTGATCGCCTTACTAAGTGCAACAAAACAGGCCTGGATTATTTCAGCAGATAAAATCTATTGATAGATAGCACATGCTATATTGGGTGATTGCATAAGTTCGTGCTCGATTTGTCGTGGTGGAATATAACCCTTTTTCGATTGGCAAAAGCTGGAAGTTTTCCTTGACTAGCCGCATCGAGTCTCGTTAACTGCTCACAGTACTTGCGAGTAGCTCGTAATTAAGAATTCCCTTGAAATCCCACCAAACACTCAGCAACACCTTAATTGGTTGCAAATCCAGGTTTACGATGGGTTCTGTACTTTTACCTGATTTTTTCCAAGTAGATCCAAAATGGCCACATTTATGCAATTTACCTTTTTTCTCTCGGTGAAGCGATGCGACACCCAAGTATCCAAGTTTCTTTAAATGACGAACATTGGTCGGGCTGTCGATGTTCATCCTCTCAGCAATAACCTCGTAATCCTTGTGTTATTTTCCACCAAGATACATATAATGTTATCATCAATGCCGGAAGGCCGAGTAGAGCATCTGATCATCTAAGTTGAAACCACTCTTCCGAAACTTGCTACACCACTTTTTAATTGCCTGGAAAGCAGTAGCACGATCTCTCTGTATGTGTTTTTGTGCAGTCCCAACACTCACATCTTTCTGAAGCTAATAAACATTGCATCTTTTCGTGCAACATAACAAAAAAATCCTGTAGTGAAGTTTGCGCCATCTATGAAATCGAGCACGAATTTATGCAATCTTATCACAGTAATTAAATTGAGCAATAACATTCTTGTTCGGAAGAAGTGACGCAATTTTACAAGCTTCAATTTTAGTTCGCTTGATTACATATAATTATATCAGAGAGTTCTTTGCTCCTCATATTTAAATTAATTAATTCAGTCTCTAACTTCGTGTTGCAATACTTTCATTTGCACTAAAAAGCGTAGTCTTACTACGAAGCAAAATTAACCTTAACGAAGCTGATCCCTTATTTGAGCTATATATAAGTGAAAGTCAGCAAGGTCACAATGTATATTAAACAGTAGAAAAATTGACGTTATAGGCTCATGCATGCCATAGTTAGGGCGGTGACGTTTTAGGTTCTGCCATGTACCAGAGTCATGGAAACTAGCTCACTTGGTTTTCATACCCACAGCCGGGAAATGTGGTCACCGTAAACCAAAGAATTACAGGCCGATCAGCCTGACGTTGTTTCTACTGAAAGCTAAGCAAAGGGTTTTAGATTCGTATATTAGAGAGAATCTTAATCCGCGCCTACTATCCGCGACTTAGCATGCCTACACAAAGGTAAAATCGGTAAACACAGCTCTGCATGAGGTGGTGCTACAGATCGAAAAGTCCCCACACTACAAAGAGAACCACCGAGGATATCTTAAATGCTCTTTAAATGGCTAAGGTGGACAGAACTATTTGCAAGCCAAGCTGCTAAGTAATGGAGCGGAAACCTCCGAGTGGGAAGGCGTTTCACTCAATAAAATTCGCCCCTTCTATGGGTACTAGTCCTGAACGAGATGCTTTCGCAGCGCGAAAAAAAGGACATAAAAGTGGTAGCGTACGCCGATGATGTCGTTATATTATTGTCAGGTAAGTACCTGAGCTCGATTAGCAAAGTTCCGAAAAGAGCCCTAAGGAAACTTAGCTACTGGGCAAGAACCAATAGACTCAATATTAACTCACGTAAAACGGAATTGGTACTTTTTACAGGGAAATATATTGTACCTATTTTTAAAACACTAAGTGTGGACGTAATGCGGTTGGAACTCAGGTCCCATGCCAAAAACCTGGGACTTATTCTAGACTGTAAACTATCCTGGAAGTTATATGAAGATGTAGAGACTCTTCAGTAAAATGTGGGGATTAAGGCCGCACATAAAGGACTGGGTTTGTACGGCGATTGTGCGACCAATCTTGCTTTATGGAGTTATGGTTTGGTGGACAGCTTTAGATAAAAAAACCCATCTCTATAGACTGGAACACACACAAAGACTTTCAGTAATCGGTATCACGGGTGCGCTCAAATCCACGCTATAGACGCCATTTAAGCCTCCCTCCTGTGGATATATACGCTAAAAAGGATACGAAGAGGACGGTGCTGCGTCTTAAGGAATCAAAGTTCCTCAACCTAAGTGAGAAAAACTCTGATTATTTAAAAATGTAACTGCTCAAGATCAAGTTTAAAGGAACTGTTTTAAGTAATTAAGAAAAAACATTACTGACAGAGAGTATCAAGTACTTCTGAAAGTATAAAAATGTTGATGCCCTCATATTTTTTAACTACAGGGTTTTTCTTCCGAAGATATTAATGAAAAGTATCCGCAATTAATTGCAAACATCATTTTTTAGTATAGAACGAAAAAATTCGTTAGCTAGATTAATGGTGTATTGATCACGCTTCGTCTTAGACATTGAAGATATAGAGAGTAGCGAGATGCAAAATCTTCCAATATTGCCGAAATTTAAAAAAGCCACTATATTACTTTATGAACGTCAATCATTCATATTATACAATGGGAATAAATTTTTTTTATTGTTGCGGGAAAATATTATATTATTATTGGTTTACTTTTCCAAATATTAAAATATTTAAAGGCTTTCTAATAAATCAACACGAAGACCTTTAAGACCTTTACACAGTACATGGTTTTCAATGCTACAAAAGTCAAGATAGCAAAATCGTCCTAAGGAAACTTTTACTAAAATATAGAAATACACCTATTAAAAGCTACTAGTTTCTCTTTCGGAGTTGTAGTTTGGATTTAAAACGAACAGTACTTTACTCATTGACATTGCAGTTTTACAAAAGGACCTTAATAAAAAAAGATGAACCTCGAGATTTGTAAGATAGTGTTAAGCGACATATTCTCCGTAGAAAAGAAGTCCTCGGTCATGCAAGTGCTCTTATGGGACGTTATTGAAAAGATAGGTTTAAAACTATTAAAGTTGGTGACAAATTTACCCACCTACTTTATATAGTTTGTTAAGAAATGTAAGCTAGTGCAGATTTATGAAAATCATACGTATTTGTACTGAAGCTAAATTAATGAAGTTTGATTTAGAATATTTAAGTTGATATAGTATAATATTTGAAGTTAATGTAAAGTATGTTATAAAAAGTAAAGCATTAAAACAACAGACAAGATTATAGGACTTTTATTAAAGAGAGTTGTATATATTTTTCATTGCATTGTACATATTTTGCATTGCAATAAAATTTTCAAAAAATCGAATTTTAAATTTAGAATGGAAAAGGTAAAAGTACCAAAATATCCGAAGGAATACTCGTAATTGTAAATATTTAGCAAATCAATATGATTAACTGGAAGATTTTTCACGTAATAATTACTTCATACAACAATATTTTTAAAAGTAATTGAATAAAACCTAAATGTGTATTTATCATAAGTTAATTGTTATTTAAAGAAAATAAAACAATTAACAATTATCTATTTAATAGCAATATATACATAACTGTAAATAAAGTCTAACATAGTTTACGTATTAGAAATTCAAAAGTTTATGCTGAACAACATTGTGCTCAAAATCAACACTTCTAATTTTTCAAACTTGTTTTCCTGTGAATCAGACCACTTTGTTCTAACTAATGAAATTTGCGTGTTCGTGCCAAACCTACGGGGTAGTGGAAAAAGTTTTTTGGGTGTGCAACTAAAACCAAAGAAAGTGTGCTAAAATTACTTTATAGGATGGCAATGTAGAATTAAATCATAACTAACTGTCACTCTTTGGCTTGGAATCAACCGATGTCACTCTACTTTACGAATTAAACTTTACACACAGGAGCGTATTGATCCTTTAACACAAAAGAGGGGGTGAAAATAAATGATACTACATTTTCTCTGTCCGCGGCACATATTCACTATTTTTACTGCCTACTCTTTAATAAAATCAATAAAACTCCTGGTTGAGCTTAAACGCTTCTTTGGTCAATAACATTTCACACCGTGTATAAGTATGAAAATGGAAAAGTGACTGAACACAGCAGTTAATTCCAAGTTTTCCAAGTGACGAAGCGGCCAAGACGTTTTAGTTTACCAGATTACCTGTTGGCTTTGAAAAAATGACTACAACGAGCGATTCTAAAACTGACGTTACTTCCGCGAATTACAATCTTCAACTAACTTTTGAGTTTCTTGTAAACTACGATTCCTTTTCTTCGAAAAAGAGGAGTTTGCGCCAAACTTACGTCTATCCTTTGAAAACCACATGGATGTTTCCTTTGTATTTGCATTTGTGGTTATCCACTTATCCTCTTTTTGACTACACACTGACATCATGCTTTGTTTTGTTTTGAAAAAAAAAATTTTACATACAATCCATTAATCCTGTAAGCACACCGGTTACGCATATACGATTCCAGTGCATTAAAAAAATGCTATTATGTAAAACTCATAATAATTGCGGAACTACGGCAATTTTTAAGGTCTTAAATGAAAATAGAATGAGCGTATAAATTTAGCAAAAATTTTACAGCACCCTGAATAAGTCACCACAGACCTGATGTTCTTAGTACAACTACACTTAAAAAATGATGCGTGCATGCAAAGCACCCACACATCTGTAAAAATCCTAGCCACATATGTAAAAACTCTTAACTGGTAAATCTGGTACACATATCCCACCTACTTAAAAAGCTCAGCTGTTATGCTGCGTGACACTATATCATTAACAAATAATTAATTCTACTTATTAAAATATTTAGAGCAACCATTAAATTCTTTCCTGTCGTTCTAAAAATGTGCGCTTATATCCGGTTAAAAGCGAAAACTCCGTTGATCAATAAAAACGCTTGTATAAAAGTGTAAAAATTTGTTAGCTACGGTACCAGATTTTTCCTTGGAATCCTTTTTCATAAAAGGGTAATACGAGTAAACCTACTTTGAAAGCTTTGGTTAAGCTAATAAATATAAATTGTTTGTATGGTAAAAATGGTAATCTTTAAGTTACATTGTTACAGAGTAATCAGTTAGGGGCCCCTGGTGCCATGGGGACATAGGACCGATGACAGAGAAGGTTGGTTTTAAGGGGCCGGAATCGACAAAGTTTAGTAAATATTAAAACTTTAATTTTTCATAAGACGCTAAAGACGCTAAATTAAAGGTTAAATTTTGTCCAAAACTTTAAAAGTCATGCCAAGAGAAGTTCTTTTTTCTAAAACTGCTTCCTACGCATAATGAAAACTACAGTTTTATAGATTGAAACAATGTTTGTATAGTTTTCTGATGTATAAGGAGCGATGCTTTTGTTGGTGCACTAGTTTTTAATTAAAATTTATTTATTTATATTATTATTTATCAAGATTCTGATTACTGGAAATAATCATTGGTGAGGTGGACTAATCACTAATTGTTTGGAAGGTTTCGGAGGTGGTGTCTTCCCGCCGCATGGTGCTGCCCCTCTTGCACTTCTCTCATTTCGTTTAGCACTTGAAAGCCTTCTGATAGTTTGCTTTGAGAAAGACGTGGCATTGTGTCGAAGGACATAAGATCTAATCAGGACGTCCACTCGGCGGACTGTATGATGATACTTCGCAAGTTGGTGATGTGATAGTTGCAGGAAAGACCAATATAATCTACACAGTACTAAGTGTTTAATCTGAGCTGATTTTTCAACTGTTTTCTTGAAAGATTAAAATCAATAACGTCAAAGTGGCAATTAAATAAACGAGACATTGAGGAAATACGATCATTAAAACCATTTTTGAATTGTCATGTCTCACCTCAAGGGTCTAGAATGATAAATGTTTAAGCCTGTCAGTATAAGGAGGCAAGTAAAAGGGATCAGTTCAAAGAAGGTCGTGCATAGCAAATCGAACGAATCTACATTGAACATTCTCAATGCGCTTAATGTAAGTGGAGTAGTAAGGTGATCAGACTAGGGAGGCGGATTCAAGAATGGGTCTTACAAAGGCAATTCAATAAAAGGCGAACATTATCTGTGGAAGGTTTCCAAGTCAAAATTTAAAAGAGCGCAATCGTCATCGTAAGAGATAGTAGGAAATATTTTAGCGTCGTCAGCATAACACAGTATTATCTCAGAACAGTTAATACATCATTGATGAAAATAATAAATAGCTGCGGTCCCAAATGGCTCCCCTGAGGAAACGCTGATGAGTTAAATATTTCATCAAAAAGAGCGCCACGAAACAGTGCACACTATCTCGCTCAGTCAAATTAGAAGATACCCACCTAATACACAGCAAAACCATTCAGTTTTGAAAATCAGCTCTTTTTAAAATGAAGCAGAATTATTGGAATCTAAAACAACATGATCTAAAGAGCTAAACGATGAGACGATTCAGGAACCAAAGGCATCAAACAGCGTTTCACCTGTGTCCCACGGGGATCAATAATATACACAATGTACAAACATTTGCCGAAGTCATTTAAGACACGTCAGGATTGCACTAAACCAGCAGAAAGAATATTGTCGACAAAGAAGGTATCCAACAGTCTCTAGGCCATAGACGACAGGTTAAGGTCTTAAAAAGACAAAGTTCATCCGATGGTTACAGCGCATCCGTAAGAGAATAAATGTGGCAAAATAATTGCAAAAATCAGACGACGAGCAAGGAGGAATATAAGCAACGGTAACATAATCTTACAACTTTAAGTGATTCCGCTGGTGTTTCGCCAATTCGCCAATCGCCAATCGCAGGTAAGTAACTAATGCGGGAGGAGATAACGTCTTGCAGAGGAAATGCAAGATAACCATGCCGAGAAAATTTGCAATGGTTTAAATATCTGCAGGACCCCGGGGGTAATTGGGTCGACAATTTTATCTCCTCAGGAGCAACTGAATCTCCTGTTGTATTCTAGTCGAGTAGGTTGGGTATGGGGTAATTTATACCCATCTGGTCCTTTTATTACTCCCACTAATCGTGGGAATCTCTTAAATTTAAAATCAGAAAAAGAATACAGGAAATCCAGGCACTTCTCTAGGAGTGGAGGTGGACGGGATGGCAGACCCTAACAGTTTGGACATCTCTACGGGACCCACAACAGATAAAGCTCTGGCAAAATTGCCTTCTGAAAGTTCTGCTGCAGCAGTGGAGGCTGCACTTCTGCCGACTGAAAGTTCTGTAGCAGTCGTTGAAGAAGGTGTCATTGGCAATGTGTCTAATAGCCCTTCCTCAGGTGCAGCAGTTGCAGATATCGTAGACTCTCACAGTAGTGCGGTACACGCACCAGTAGAAGATGCAGACCTACTCTCCGAAGGACTAGCTCCAGTTAATCCGGAAGAAGATATGTGTTCTGGCTCTGTGCTTGAGACCAAAGCCCTATTAAAAGTTATAGACTGGCTTCCTGAAAACGCCGGCGATATAGCGGTAAATTCGGTTACCTTGGATAATGGTATGATAGCACTGAGATGTGTTAACCAGCAATCCAAGGTCTGGGTATGCTAAACCATCAAGATGCTGACCAACCTTTGGGAAGGAGCTAACTTGAGGGTAACCGCATAGATGTTGTTAAAGACATCAGAACCTGCGGATAAATATATCGTAATAAGGAGGTTCAGAAACCAATATCAGTCCATCAAAGACACATCAAAGTATAGAGTGTCTCAGATGCAGAGATATGGGGACGAAACCTTCGGGGGAACCAGTCTGACGATCTGGTGCCCGATGCAGTATACGAAGACCGTCAAGATAGCAGGTAGTAGATTGATCTGCGGACTTGCAACGGCCTTCGTTAAGTTCCACTCGGTTAATTGAGAACAGCTGGAGAAACCTTCCGGTAAAGTGACTGGCTGCCAAGCTCAAAAATAAGGAAGGACTTGGCCTCAAATCATTATAGCGCGGAATCTCGCCATGGGTAGAGGAGAGGTGTAGGTATGAATCAAAGAGGAACACTGGAAACAGCAGGACAATATGGATTAGTGCAGACAGCCTAAGGGAGACTGCGAGGGGTGAAAATTTATTTGATTTTAGGTGTTCTGTTTCGGCTTATCCCCATGGAGGAGTATTTTTTGTTTTTAAATAAGGATACAGCGATAGCAATTGCAGGGATTTAAACAACAAACAACTATTCTATTTTGATAGCAACTTTAGGAGCCTTATCAAAGGTCTCTGTAGTTGTTTCAATCGCTTGCTCGGTCGGCGTATATAACTGAATTATTGAGATGTTACACAGGCAGGTACGGAACCTGGCAGCAATAATTTGGTCGGACATTGGTGACCAATCCAACAGCAATCGGCTTGAAAGCTATGTTAGTATCAAGCCAACACCTCTTACACGGTGTGTTTCCGAATATTTTTTGGTCAGAGTATATCTTCAGATATTGGTGATGGAAACTTTCCACTTTCTCTCCACCTAGCTTCGATTAACTCTAAGATGTTTATTTTGTACTGCGCTATTGATCGCTTCATCTTCATGGTTCCATAGCCCTATCGCAGCGCGATGTTTTTAGCCAAAAGCCGTCATCACAGAATCTGTCAAATATATCCGAAACATAATACTAGACGTTTCGTCGGTTCGGTTTTTGTATTAGGGATTTGGGAACCACCGATAGTGAGTTAATATAGCGCATAGATTCTCTCCAAGCCGAGATGCTCTCGCTGGAGCGCCGAACCTTTGTCAACCGGACTACGAACCGGCTACATATCTTTCATATATAAAATTATTAAGCACATTCTTCACATCAAACCAAGGTAAATCCTTAATTTATAATTCTAAACATTAGGTGCTAACAATTCATAAAGAAATAATTGAAGACCTTATTGCAATATCCGGGTAAATCCATCTTTTTCAATTTAGAAATTAAGTAAAACGGTCAGGACATTATAATGCTAAACTGTTAACTTAATCAAATCCATTGCCTAAAAGCTTGCTTAAGGATAGAATGCCTGAATCGGGCAATTGTATTTTATACTCATGACTCCATCGGATTTTGTAGGTACTTCGGGGTTTTTCAAAATGTGGAGTTACCCGGTTCCTGCACCAAGGTTATCAATTACTGAAAATATATTAACGGAAGTTTGTTGAATCTCGTAAAAAGAAGTTAAGTTACAAGTAGGAATAAAATTAAAATAATTGAGGAAAAGAAACGACACGTCCTTTTAACCAACCACAGTTATCACAAAAAATTGTAGAATATGAACAGTACACAAAAAATATCATTAATAACTTGTTTTAAATTCCGCCAGTGACACAACTTTTGTAGTTTCTTTTTCTTCTTCGATGTTGCCTTGTTTTTATCGATCTCGTTCGTAATATTTAATCACCATAATCTTAGATTTCTTATAATTTCCTACTATGGCAGAGTTTATCAATAAATTTCTGGAGACGCTTCCTGTCCTCTATTTCATCTAAGAAATATTTTCTCAGACGCTTAGGCAGCGGAATAACTTTTGTTTATGTTCAGAAGTTATACGAATTTTGCGTGCTGAAGCGTACTGAAGGTATTCTTATCTGATCACGACTAGGTATTTGAAAAGGTGACTTCTGTTGGAAGGAGTGGCTTTTCTAGCACACAAAGGAAGGTCACTGCAAAGCCCCTAATACACAATAAAACTATTTTTAGGCGAAAATGTACATATATGCAAACCTGCAAGGAATAAAATATAGAGGACATCATTTGATTAAGAAATTATGTTAGGTATGTAAATAATTTATCTGCCACTCTTAGTAGGCTTAGAAGCTCAGTAGTTTCGATATTAAAGGGCTTACACTAATTTAATTTTGCAGTTAAATTTACGCAAAAGGATGTTTATTTTGTTTTTACCAAGTTTGTTCAGAATACAAACCCAGAGTCTTAAATATTATAATTTAGTTAACTTTTTACGAACTTGTAAGTACTCTTTAAATTGTAAATAAATAGAATTACTTTAAACATATTTTAATATATAAATCTAAGGAATACTACACACCGAAAGAGTGACAACTACTTCTTTCTGAAGATACGTTATTAACGACACTAAATAGTAGTAGCAATGTGTGTAATTTATTTCCCTCATATAAAAAGGATTTATGACACCGTATGGTTTCTCCCTGGAGCAGATTCAACTAAGAAACAGTACATACAGATTTGTTAATAATAAATTATAAACTCAATATTACATCTTTTTTAAGCAATTAACGTTAAATCGGATTAAGTAAATTTTATTGCTAACGATGGACTTTTTAACTGGGCTTTAGTTACATCCACATTTAATTTGTCTGAAATTCTTAGCAGTTAAGGGTAAATTTAATGAGTGGCTTACGATTGCTTGGCGGATGATTTTATTAAACTGTAATTAGTTTTGTTGTAGTCAGTGCAAGAACTTCATAAAAAATTTTTCATGGCACCAGAAAGATTGTTTTAAAGGAATTGGCAACAGATGAGGCGTTTAATCTTCAAAATCTAAAATCTACAAAAACGCGGTATTCAAATACAAAACGTCAGGTGTTAGGATTCTTTGCCTTCATCGCTTTTAAACAGAAGATTTATTTGCAATACGCTATGGAAAGGATAAGGAATATAAATTAATAAAGACTTATTCAATTATCTACCCTTGAGATAATCCATGTTTGAAAAACTAGATATCGAAAATCTTGTACTTGCGTAAACCTTGACCTTCAAGGTCGTTTGAAAGACAACTTAAAATTTTGAAATAGAGGATTCTAAAAGAGCAGGCAATGGGGAGGGGGACGGGGGGACGGGGGACGGGGGACGGGGGGGGGGGGGTGGAACCTAACTTTGTAACACGTGATCCGATTTCGATGGTTCTTTTTCTGTTGTATAGAGTGCGATCCCCATTCACATTTTGTGAAGTCGGTTCAACTTTTTTTTAAAACTATTTTGTTCTGCTAACTTTAGACATTTGTATTAATGGAGGGAGCCATCAGTGGAAGTCCATTTCTCAGAAATTTAAAGGGAAAAATATTTCAATTTCTATTCCTTGAAATAACTCATTTCGGTCATTATTGCTAATAGGAGAATAATTTGGTCCTATGGTGAGGGGTGGGGGTGTGGGGAGGAGTAGTCTAACTTCGTAACGCGTGGACCGATTTGGATAATTCTTTTTCTGTTGGGTAGAGTATGCTCCCTGGTTGATACCACGAGAAAAAAATGTTGGTTGGGGGGGGGGGACCTAACTTTGTAACACGTGGACCGATTTGAATGGTTATTTTGCTCTTGTATAGAGTGTGATCCCCATTCACTTTTTGTGAAGTCGGTTCAACTTTTTTTTTAAACTATTTTGTGCTGCTAACTTTAGACATCTGTATTAATGGAGGGAGCCATCAGTGGAAGTCCATTTCTCAGAAATTTAAAGGGAAAAAATATTTCAATTTCTATTCCTTGAAATAAATTCATTTCGGTCATTATTTCTTGCATGAATAAGTTAGAATAACCGTATGAGGCGAACTCTTAATAAAATCACGGCAACCATACAATTTTATCCATCACATTATTAATGTACTTGTAGCCTATAATTTAACATTCGGTAAAGGCCGATTTCTGAGAAAATCTTCAACGGATATGATCAAAATATACATCCAACAAGGAGAAAAAATGAATTCGTGTAAATTGATGTGACGATCAACGAAAAAATATCTACAGTAAAAGCTCTTTAATTCGGAATCGTTGGGGGGAAGGTTATTCCCCATTAACAAGAGTCTTATTTATACACCCTCTGAATTTTTGCTAATTCGCGATTTTTATTAAAAAGCAGTTTTGTTAATAAAATGTTTTACTATTAATTCATTATGTAAAGTATTGTTGTTTGGTAGAAATAGGAAATTGAAATCCAAACCTATGTGAAAAGCAGCGAAGAAAAAGAAATAATGGACCAAAAAGTAGGGGTTTACTTGAATTTGTATTAAAAAATATCGAGAATCCAGACTGTTATTACTGAGTGTTAAAAGTATTATTTAATAATGTGATAGTTTAAAGTTCCGCTTTGCGAAATTTTGAAAAATAGAGGAATGTGATTTTAAATTGTGTTAGTGTAACTTCTAGTATCCAGTATCCTTTTTTATGCATTCATTCAGTTTTTGTTTCATGTTTAATCCTTTACATTTTTCTCGTTTTGCAGAGGACGGTAGTATTATTGTAAGCATGGGTCCAACAAGCGCCTTAGTCTAGGTAAGGTTCGGGGCCTTGGCACCGAGAGGTTAAACCCTTCGTGGCCAGCTCATCAGCAATCTCATTGCCCTCAATACCCTAGTGACTGTTATGGGCGGCTACTTGTTGGAGCGTGTGGATGGACTGTTTAGATAAGGGATAGTGGATAGAGCCTTAAGGATCGCTTGACTATCAAAAATACGCATATTCGATAGCAAGGTTTTTGACTTGAAAGACACTGGACCATTTATCCATTGAAATCGAAGCCTTAGTATTGGGTCCAAAGACCAGCACCAGTACCATGTTATATTTTTAATCGATCAGTAAACCAAAAGGTTAAGACTAAGTTACTTTGCGTAAGGTGTGCAGAACCGCTATTGTGGCAAAAAACTTGGCAGTGCATTTTAAGGACTACTCCATATTTATTATCTTACTAAATATTATAACTTATTAGTCCGGGACATAATTGTGAAAAAATTTCGTCGCAAGTTTAACTTAGGGCAAGAACAAATACTAAGTAGTAAAGCATATATTATATGAAAAAATTCAAAAATAAACAGTTTAAAACTCGAGCGGGGCAAGAAATATACAAAAAAATTCTTGACATTAGCGGCGTTTCTAAAATCGAAATTCCGTTAGCTCTTCATCAACAGTAAAACAAAAGTTAGATTTTCTTTAGCTGTCGGACACTTTCCATCGAAAAAAAACCGTTCAAAACGGAACAAGTTCTGGAATTTGTTCGTAAATTTCACTCTAGTCTGTACATTTTGAAATATGCTTAATTTGTGGATTAGTAGCCACTGGTGTTAAGGGGGGAAGTCCATGTAAAATTTTCAGAAAATCGATTTTTTTTCGATAATCTGAAAATATAGTATATTGAGCGTGTACTGACGAGAGGAAAAAAATACTCAAATATTTACGAAGTTATACCTAATATAATAGAGCGGGCCGGAGTGTGTATTGTAAAGTAGCGAGCCAGGTAGTCGGAGCGCTTCAGGTAAAAGGGTCCCTTCCATTATAATTTTCAGAAACTTTTCAGAAACAAAAGATGCTCGTACAGCTCGCAAGCAACAAGGAATGGAAGAAAATCAGCTTTTTGAAGAGGAGGAAGGACTATTGTATGGACCTGGGATTGCAGATTAATCGGTAAGTAACTAAAACTGGTCATTTTCCTGTACTAAAACTTTAAACGCGATTATCTCGAAACTGTATTTTTAAAAATTGCTCGTATTGTAACTCAAATAGCTATTGACATTTGTCTGAAATTTGGTGAGGCCTTTTTCTGCATTACTATCGGAAGGATAAACCTAAAACTTCAGCGTTAATAAAATACTTTTTTGGGGTCAAAAATGTCAAAAAAATACCCCTAAATTCTGACTTTTTTTCAAAGGCTTATTTTATATTGAGTTTTATACGTTTTTTTTGTATTTTACAGGTTTATCCTTTCCGTTAATATGTCCTAAAAAGAAAACACTTTTATTTTTTGTTTCAGATCAATGGTTGATTAGTGACAAACAGGGCAGTTTGGGACCTCGCGCCGGAGGCAGTAGACAAAAAATTTTCCTGAGCCGCCATTTTGAAAGAAAAAAATAATTTTTTTTTGTACTCTAGAATGGTTAAATAAAGTTGTGTTAAAGTTTAAAAACAATAAAATTATTTTATCACCTTCAAAAATACTTTAAAAAAATGACCGATTTTGAGGCTGTTACATGGACTTCCCCCCTTAATTTCAAGTCTTACCTTATCATTAACAATAATAATTTTTGCGTAATTTAAAGCAGCATTTATTTGGTTCATTTTAGATCGCGCTTTACATGCACTACTTTTTTTTTATGATTTTTTTAATTAATTATTTAATTTTATGAAGGCAAGTCTACTTAGTCCTTTTAAGCAGTCGATATTATTTGCAAAGTTGGATTACAAGCCATTACCATATATGTATGTATGTATGTATGTATATTATGGAATTATCTGTTTAAAACCTGATTGGAACCTCTCCATGATAGGTTGTAAAGATTTTAATTTTGTATGGGCAACATTATGGCGTACCAAATCCATCATTTTAAATTTCTTTAAGTGCAGTATACACAGGATCACTTAGGGCATTACAAAATCACCAATTTTTTTTTAATTCGCTATATTTACACCGCAAACATACACACAAACCTGATGAAAATAATACCATCCGCAGACGAGTAAAAATTAGCAGTGCATCATTAAGTCTACATTGGAAAAAAATTATTAGTAGTGTATTGGCTTCTTTTTCATATTAAAAAAAACTGCAATGTGTTACTAAACCCATGGAACCCGGGACCCATGGATTGATGGTCGTGCCGCTTAACGAATTGGTCCAACCAGCTTAATTGATATCGACTTTTGAAGTGCCAAAATGTTGTGTGAGATTAATGACCTTCTTGATGTGTGGCAACGAACTGCTATAAATGTTATATAAACAGGTTTGCAATGTTCGATCAGCTCTTGCATAATTCCTTAATTAATTATTAAAATAACATTTAAAGACCTTATGACAAATTTAATTTAAGAGACGCCAGTCATATTCTTACCACAAGGTATTTTATTGTTGATTGTTACCTAAAATATAAAAAAAATATTATTAAGTACAAATGTATTTATCATTAATTAAAATAAGAAGATTATTTTAAAACTAATAGGAATTGAATGAAATGTAATTTGTCATAATTATTGTTTATTTATTTCATAAAATTAATTAAAATTAAATAAAGTCAAACTTTTACAAAACTAAATTGAGAGGCTTTTTATTGACGGCTCTAATGTTGAAACAATGATATTAAGCATTCCTAATATGTACAATAATATTGAAAAAATAAAGACTTTAATAAATCGACGAGATTTCAAAAATATTTTCTCAATTTCATATCAGCACCTCCTTTTATTTCCTAAACTACACGATAAAAAAAAATGTAAAAAAAAACTCTACTAAAAAAAGATGTAAGAAATCTATACATATAAATAAAATGTAAGTAGCTGCCCGTGATTTCAAAATTAACACCAATATTTATTTCAAAATCAAATGAAGGTCAGATAAAGGTGCAGACTCGTACTCTTAAACAACTTTTGTCCTACAATTTTTTTTTAAACATTTTCAGTTTGTCCAGGAAAAAATTGAAAATTTTGGAACTTTGGGCATTTTTTAGTTAAAAATTGTTAGATTAACAGAAAAATTGCAAGGAAATAAAAGTACTTAGATTTTTATAGGGAATCTGATCTGAATTTTTTTTTTAAATGTATGCCCTGTCGTATCTGTCGTTATACAATGTTGTTCCAACGGGAAGTGCATTTTCTTATTGAATGTTATCGAAGTTCATTGAATTGTTTAATTCTGTTTAATTGTTTAATTTTTTCTATAAAAGTAAATTCATTTAGTAGGAAAATTTCACTTGTAGTTTGTTGCCAAAAGGCAAAAGTTTTCCCACTAGTGGTAAGGGCTTTAACCAAAAGCAATTTAATTAAATAAAGGAATTAAGAATTTCTAGTTAGTTTTCTTTTACTAATAAATCCTATAAAGTTTAACATAGAATAACAGCACAAAACTATCCAAGAAGTATCATTATTGACATTATACGCGCGGGACATTTCTGTACTTATTTTTATTATTTTATTCATAGTTGTATCCAGTGTTGCTAAGTCCGTCAAGGACCAAAAAATGCGTCGCGTTGGTCTTCGAGAACGTTGCTCGCTAGTCCCGCTTCCGACTACGACTACATAACGCGACAGCGATGGACGCTGCCCGACTGCTTAGTCAACGTTAATTGACAAGTACCGGTGCTAGCATTGAAGAGTTCAGACGTACCAGTAGACACGCAAGCAAGTGTGCAAGTGACCTGCAGCGCAACAAGTTACATGCCTGGTTTGATATCTATATAGAGCCAGGCCTCTTATTTCTTTCTCCGTCCATCACTATTAAATAAACATGAACATTTGTCGTTGCGACGCAATGGAAATCTTATGATCGGAATGTGGCATTGCAAAATTTCTTAAATTTTTTATTCGTAAAAAATATTAATTTTCTCCTTCAAATTTTTCTATTCTTCTATTTCAAAATCTGGCTTTTACCTAGGAAAGGTTAAAACTTTCAACCCTTGAAACCTACAGAGTTAGGTAATTACAGTCCATGGAAACTGTATATAGTGAGGAATCAAACAACTTTGCTGAGAATGTAGATGGTATTTTGAATCTTACCTTGAAGAACAAAATTGACAGTGTCAGTAAAACTTGTGCTGTGGGGCAGGTTTGGCCGACAAATATCTATTGTCTTTATGTTATACACAAATTGTTTGTGATCGAAGTTTTTGAATACTGAAGTTTATAAAAATTTCTCTTCGAAGCAGGACTCGAAGGCGGAGCAAGAAGTCTTACATAAATGTATATTAATTTGACAATAAACAGAGTGGCAATGAAAAATGAAACAATAAACAAAATAACACTAGATACAAATTAGTCACCTTTTCACGGTACCGTCAAATTATTAAAAATCCCGTCGGATGTACATTTCGGTGAGCATTCCCACCCTCGTCAGCGACAATCACAGACTAAAGAAAGGTCAACATCTGATCGCAGCAGCTGGTATCGTCGAACAGTTATTACATCCAGTTAGCAAATTGTAAATAATGCTGACGTAATTGGACCGCTATCATTATTCATAACCACATCTGAATGTTTATAAATATATAAGCTTTCCCATGCATCCAATTCTTTGGTATTCTTTACTAATTTTTCTAGCTTTAGGTTTTCACGTCCCAAATTACTATGGTTGCATTCAATCATATGTTGTGCTACCGCAGATTTCAGTGGCTGGTTGTTCTTAGCATGTCTTATATGTTCTTGATATCTTTGCCTAATCGATCGTTTCGTTTGTCCAATATATATTTCCTCACAGTCACCACATTTAATGCTATAAATTCCTGACTTCTCAATCGGGTCTATCTTATCCTTAGCGTTTCCTAATAAGTCTTTTAATCTCCTCTTATTACTATAAACTACCGACATGTTTTCTTTTTTAAGGATATTACTTATCTTTTCAGTGGCATTCTCAAAGGGAAAACTTACTTTCCTAAACTTATTGTCTTTCTCAGAAAGTAGGGTGGTTAAGTTTTTTCCTTTTAAATTTCTCGCATGCTTTCTAATTAATCTGTCAATTTCTTCATCTTTGAAGCCATTTATTCTTGAGACATCTTTTATGTATTCATATTCTTTTTTGAAATTATTTAGAGATAGAGGAATCTTATTTATTCTATACGTCATGAAGTTAAAAGCTGCCATTTTGTGTTGTCTTGAGCAGTATGAATTGCGAGTAATGAATCTCTTCGTTGATGTCGGCTTCCTATATATGTCAAAACATATATTCATACCCTCTCTTATTAATAACAAGTCCAGGAAGGGCAATTTTTCCAGAGTGAAGAACTCGTGTAAAGGAAATTGTGAAGAAAACTAATTAATGAATAAAATAAACTGTGATCATTTGTGATTGAAAATAAGTGTCTCTTAATTTATTAGTCGATTCCGAGGACCCCCATTTACGTTTCAATATCTAATATTGTTCTAAATCCAATATATGGCGGATTATCTTTCATTCAGGACCTCCTTACCCTTCTTAAAACAAGATTGATACCTGATATATATATATATATATATATATATATATATATATATATATTGTTACGTGCACGAGGTAGGCCACGAAAAGGGAAGTAATGTAATGCGCATGTCCCACTTGGCCAGAAATCAAGAATCAAACGGGGAAAGTCAGGGACGACTCGAACCCATGGTGAATATGTGAGGTAAAAATGTGTAACGGAAATATCTAGAACTAAGTGACTGAACTTTCTAGAATTAAGCTAAGTAGTATAAATAGGGCTGAGCAGTAGCCTAGGTAGTTTTAGTGGTGATTTAGGCTGCGAAGTGTTAATTCGAAAAGTGAAACGTTATATTGTGAAGAAAACGTGTAAAGGAAATTGTGGAATGAACTAATTAAGTGAAGTGAATAAAACTCTGAACGTTTGTAATTGAAAATAAGTGTCTTAATTAATCCGTCGAGCCCAAAGAGCCCCCTTTACGTTACAATTGGTGTCAGAAGTGGGATTAAAGAAAAACTAAAAAGTGAACTTAGAAAAAAAAATTTAAATAGTGCAGTGAATAATCTAAATATGGGTCGCAAATTGAAGGACTTACGTGTTCAAGACTTGAAGGGGGAATTAAATAAACGTTCCCTACCTACAATTGGAAATAAATGTGCCCTGGTAGCGTTACTACAAGAAGCTATGGAAAAAGAAGGAAAGGATCCAGAGGCTTTCGTTTTTGAAGACGAGCTAGAAGAAGAGGAAGAAACAAGTACTCCAAGCATGACAGATCTTCTCAATGCTCTGATGTGTGAGATGCAATCTTGCAAGGAAGAACAGAAAACATCATCAGCTGAGTTAAAGGCAGCAATGGCTGAACAGAAATCATCAACGGCAGAGTTGAAGTCGGCGATGGAAGCGTCCATAACTGAGTTAAAGGCATCGATGGAAGAACAAAAGTCATCAATAGAAGCATCAATGGCTGAACAGAAATCATCAATATCAGCCGAATTAACGTCATCATTGGAACAAAAGAAAACAGCGATAGAAGGTTCCGTAAATGAGTTAAAATCAGCAATGGAAGAACAGCTGTCAGCGGTAGAGGAACTTAAAGCCTCGGTTGAAGAAGTGAAAGCTGAAATAGAAATTTCCCTGAGGAAACAGGTTGAGGCTTTAGAATCAGCTGTTGATTGGAAAACATAGAGAAAAGATTGGAAGAAGTAGAAATTTCTGGACAAACGAATATTAAACAAGTTAAATGCGAAATGGAACAGTCAATAAAGAAAAATTTCGAGGAAATCAGGACTGAACTAGAAAGTGTCCAAAACGGCAATTATCGACTTTATCTTCAGATGTGACTGTGAACAAAAGGCTTCATCCTCCAACATTTGTCGTCCAAACGCCCTGGCCAACATACAGACTCCAGTTCGAAACGGCAGCAGCAATGAACTTTTGGAGTGACGAAGAAAAAGCTACAGCTCTTATCTTGGCACTTAGAGGTGGACCAGCAGAATTGTTACAGACTATCCCGGCGGAGCTAAGGTATTGCTATACATCTCTAATACAAGCTTTAGAATTACGGTATGGGAACCAGCACATGCAAGAGGTTTACCGTCTTCAGCTACGAAGTCGGACACAGAAACTTGGAGAGCAGTTGAAGCAGTTATGTGCGGACATAGAAAGGCTGACACATTTGGCTTATCCTAAGTTTAGCCAAGATTATGTCAACGAAGTCGCAAGAGAAGCATTTATAAATGCACTTGCAGATAGTGGCCTGCAGCAAGTAGTGCGACTGGCTGGGAACAACACCAACGCTGAGGCTGAGTCAGCAAAATATGTTTTGGTTCCTACGGACCCCCAGGGGTCCTTGTGATCGGCGAGGGGGGCTGTGGCAAATTTAAAATAATTTTGGGATGCGAAAAGGTTTAATATAAAGTAAAATAATTGTAACCCATATTCATTATCATGAAAGTTACAATAAATAGCAATAAATAAATTGGTAGCCACTTTTACGTCCTCAGTAAAATATAAGTAGGTATAGTTAAGATATATAAAATACAAGTAATAACAAGCATCGCACCGTGGTTGTCGGGCCGCCCGCGGACGTCTGTCTATGTATATATCTATGTAGGTTTAAACAGCATGCAATAACTTGTCTAAAATATGGCACTGCAAAAGAGTCGTGCTAAAGAATATAGATTACTTCGTAACAAATTTAACGAAACCACTTGGAAGCTACAAGGTGATCAATTAAATTTGATTAAAACTAAAAGTGTAATATCTGCGTTTGTTGCAAAACTTTTTCTATACCTACAAACAAAACTTGGGAAGAGGAGAATGCTCTCATTTTTCAAATCTTTCAAAATTGCAAAAACGAGATGAAGATTTGCTTGCTTATTGTCAACAATTAACGGCTCTTCATTCTGACCTCAGACAAAGATTTGAATACATTCTTCACTTGGTTATCCCCGATTGGGTGTAGATTGCAAGTAGACCCACAAACTCAGATGAATCCATACTAATACAGGAGCAACTTATTGAATTATCCACAAATGAGGAGCTAAAACCAATGTTTGAACAAGGATACCAAAAATTCTGGTTACAAAAACAGATACCAACTTTTTATCCTGCATTATGGGTGTACAGAAGCTGTTGATTGCTTTTCCGTCTTCTATTTAGTAGTAGAACGTGGATTTTGTGCAGTTATGAGCCTCATCACAAAAAGCATAAAACAACTGGAAATTAGTGCTCGTGGACACTTACAAATGTTACTCACAAACATAAATAATGTCATATCACCCCATCAGGTTCACCCATCTCATGGAAAATAATAAAAAAAATCAATAAATACTACTTTAAATATCAAAATATTTTTATATTTTATATTTTTACCATTCAAGATATCAAAGTTAAATTTTTTAATTTTTCTATTATGCAATTATGTAGTTATTTCATGGGGTTCATGGTTAGGTTTTTGTTATAAGAAGGGGTCCATGGGCATA
Organism: Leptarthrus brevirostris; assembly: GCA_964036015.1. Classification (NCBI taxonomy): domain Eukaryota; kingdom Metazoa; phylum Arthropoda; class Insecta; order Diptera; family Asilidae; genus Leptarthrus; species Leptarthrus brevirostris. The sequence goes on from OZ038371.1 coordinate 110,956,231, forward strand.
GTAAGTTTCGGAACCACTGTACGTTCAACAGAGGTGGCGCATCAAAAAGTTCTTGGAAAAAGTTAAGTGAATTATTATTAAAAACCAATACTTTTCAAGGAGAATATTTTTCATGTATCTTACTCTATGTAGGTTTGGTTATTAATTTAACGTAGTCACAAAACCGAAGCTCGATATATATTAGAACAACAGTCGAGGAAATAAAATTTGAACTGAAAATTTGACTTTTCATAAAAATTTTTGAAATTATTAAGCCTTAGAAAGAAAAAAAGTGACATATTGTAGATGAAGAATATTCAACTTAGAAACTTAAGTAAATTATAAGCAACTGAACTTAAAAAACATACTTTAGCACAAAAGCATATATTCTTATCACGCGCAATCCTTAGAACAGAAAACGAAAGGAAGTGCACCATGCTCAAAAAGTTTCCGAATTTTCCGTATGCGTTTGAAAGGTGTGAATGTGTTAGTTTTCACCCTGGAAGTAGTAAATTTTTGACTCATTCGAAGTAGTCTTCGCAAACATTACTACCATCGGATGGTATATAATCAGTTCTACCGATATATTTTAACCACAGTTCCCTGAAGTTTTTATCTTTTGGAAACCTAAAATACCAAAAGGTAGAAAAATATTTTAATACTTTTAAAATTTTATTAGAGCCCCCAGGCAAAAACTTCTGTCAGCTGTCGCTGAAACCAAAACTCTGATGAATCTCAAATGTAAGCAAACGAGCGCCATTAAGAGAAATGGTTATTTTTTTGGTAATTTAGCTTTTATTTATACAGCTTTTGCACTTATTTCAAGGAAAATGCTGTATAATTGCTTATAATATTATTTGACTTCCGTGAAAAATGATTTTCCACACCCAATGCATCGATTATTTTTACAACAAAATACCGCACACTTCATTACGAAAAATGTTCAAATTAAGCACCTCAGACTCTTAGTAAACTAAAGCAAAACAGTCATTTAAATGTTAGTTGTCTTTATTTGTAAAATTACACGACTTTTAAACTGAACAGTGAGAATTATTCAATAAACACTTTGAATGCGCACTCTTCAGAAAAATTTCGTTATGGCGTACTTTTGGGTTCCCTTCCCACACCTTTCCCAGAACAAAAAATCGGAACACACGTACACGGTTTATACACGGTATTGCACTTCCTTTCGTTTTCTGTTCTAAGGCGCAATCTTACCTATTTCAATGCGAAGTTAACTGCAGTTTCGGTTATCACTTTACATGAATACACAAGTGCCACCTTCTGTAAAATGAATCCATTTACGACAAGCACGTCAACGAGCCGACACAACATCGAAAACATATTTTTTTAAAAAGCTCAGCAGTTACTAGAACCAATGTGGCTTTTTGAGGTCAAATACCGGCAGAGGACGCTCCAATTGGTGAGTTACTATTGGGAAAAAAAATTTGTTCGAGATAAACTTCCACTGCAAACTCTGCAAAGCTTAAATGAGGGTACGTCGGCCTATGACATCTTAAGGAAAATTCACTTATTGATTTTCTTTAAGAGCATTTAGCATCCTATGGTTGAGGGGTATCTACTTAAAAAGCTTTGTAAATTACATATGCATAATTTACAGAAACTTGCACGTGGATATCTGCTTGCTTAGAGCATTGAAAGGAAAAATAGTGCTGTGTCCGATTATTCTTACTTTCTGAAAAAAAAATCGGCTTATTCGTCTCGAGTGGTGGGGACCTAATTTATTTTTAATCTGAAGAGATGTAAAGATGATTTAATTTTAGCAAAAATAACTAAGTTAACTATTAATGTTACAAAAAGGTCATTGAGTACTGAAGTTTTATTATGGAAAGCTAGAATAGATGCAAGTTCACTATTAAACTGAATCGGTACACACGAGGCTTCTGAGAGGATTGGTTCTCTGCTGTTGATGCCTTGATTTGAATTTCTGAAGTCATTCACTTTAATTCAAAATAAGTTGTTCATTTAGCAGTTTTTTATTTATTTATTTTTCGCAAGCTATTTTTATTTCTGTCAATTACTTTTTGGTGGAGTAAAGAAAAACTTTTGATCTTCCATAATGACGGTTCCACCAACCGGCCGGCGGCGACATATTGTTGTTTTCTGCTGACAACAGATTAGGCTAAAAGCCCATTGAGAATTGTAGAGTAATGTTGGTGGTTCGGAATCCACCATAAATTATAAGAGAGTCTGTAACAGTTGTCGTTGAATCGGGTGAAGATTTTTGCCTATCCCATAACCGACAAAGAATTACGGGAACTAGAAAGCGCATTAATCAATTGAAATGTGGGGCGGGTGATAACAATCACTGAATTATTGTCAATTGTATTGTTATTTCAGGCTCTACACTCACAGGCATTTCTATTTGTAAATACACTTTTTGTATAGAGCCCAAATAAGGAAATATCTGCGTAGCTTTGTTTAACCCATACAGAAATATGGAATGAACCGATTAAGTGAAGGGGCGAACATGCACGATTCACCTGATTACGCAGGGCTCGTTAAAGGGAGGTATGGAAAATATGTTAGCACTGACGCCGACTGTATAGTTTTTAACAGGGACCGTACCTATTTTCTCTTTTTTCTGAAAAAGTGCTATTTTAACTGGTCCATTTGAACTTTTATTTTTTCAGTCTGAGGAAAACTGTTAAGAAGACCTTTTATTTATTCCCGGCCAAAATAAAAGTTCTATTTGACCGTTTTTTCTTTCAATGAGTTGAAAACTATTTAATATTTTCCTTGCAGTTATAAAAATATTATTATTTGTAACTACCTAAACAAGTAAACAGCAAAAGACTTGTTCCACAAAAATAAAAGAGAAAAAAGTTCAAATGGACCAGTTATTTTTGCCAGAAAAAAAATAAACAGTTTTAATCAAGCAGAAATAACAAACAAAAATAAAATTGCACTGAAAAAATAAATAGTCCAACTGTTTCCTTCTAGTGAAAATTCTCCAAAAAATTTTTTTTTCCAAAAATAACTGTTTTTGTGATATAGAAATGGATAAAAATGAAATTTTTAAAATTCTGTCAGAAATCAATGGAGGACTCAATGAGAATCACCTAGATATGTTTCATTTCATTTGGCGACTCCAATTTCCTTGGAACTTCGGACCCTGGTTTTTAAGGTGCTCAAGCCACTCGAGTAATAACGTCAAAGTGACTGGCTATAATGAAAAGTATACGAAAGGCATAGGGCAGAAGTGTATATTTTTGAATATTAATGAATTAACCTTATTAAAAATAAACATACATAAGTTGATAAAAAGATATACATGTAGTGTATTGTAGCGTACATGAGGTTGCCCATGAAAACGGAAATAGTGAACTATTTAACCCGTACGGCCCAGGTGACCGGAAATCAAGGAAAGGAAATGTCAAATGTAGGAAATTAAGTACCACGTATACATGCATGGTTGAAAGATTGAGTCGAAATTGGGTTGAGTTTTCGACCCGCGTATATGGCAACGCAGGGTTGAAAGATCGAGTTGAGTTCTAGTTGAAATATAGTTGAAGTGACAGACGAAAGTAACCTTCAAAACTTTGAGTTTATTTTTGTGTAATTTTATCGAAATATTTTATGTAAGAGTCATCAGTGATGATTACGATATTATTGTAAATGCTTGGGCGAGTTATTTAAATTTAATCCAAAGGCAATTAATATCGCCTATTAATAATTAATATCCCAAATGTTTCTCTGGCCATTTCTTAAATCGCAGCATGAAAAACAGAATACAAAAAAAAATATTTTAACCCAAAAACACAGCAAACAAAATTCTGTTCCAAACTCGACTACGCAACCCGCGTCCATACGGCAATCACAGCTGTCATTTGAACTCAACCCAGCCTGCTAAGCGGAGTTGAGTTGAGTCAACCCTACTTCGACTCGATCCGCGTATACATGAAGTTGAACTCAGGTTCAACCTAGGTTCGACCTTGCATGTATACGGGGTAAAGGACGACTCGATTATGTGGTGAATACGTGAGGTGAAAATGAATAACGGAATTATCTAGAACTAAGTGGCTGGAGTTTCTAGAATTAAGATAACGAGATTGTTACCAAGGCAAATTCGACGCTGTTTACCGTTTAAAGTTTGGTTGGAGTATTATGACCCTTATATTACATGGCTCCTTCATTGTTCATTCGTTCATCCAATTCTTGAGTATGCTTGCTGCGTTTGATCTCTATTTTATAATGTTTACGTTAATCGTGTTGAGTTGGTTTGCGCGGTTTGTTCTTCGTTGACTGCCTTGATTCTCTCGAAACTCGACGGAACACATCTAAAACTGATTTTGCTGTTACCGCTCGACCGTTATTCATTTTGTTTATTTTTCTACCTGCGTATGTATCTTTCTAAGGTGCTTACGTTCTATAACTTTCCAAAATAAACTGGCCAAGCATTTCATTTCGTTTTCGACATCAACCACGGATAGACATACGAGTGAAACCCACTTCCAACTTCATTCAATCTTTAAACGCGTTTTTCTCAGAATGGTGTTTTTCAAAACGGTTTCCACTCTCAAGGGAAGAGTTTTGAAGATATCTAGTTCCAATTTGGAGAGAAAATTTTTAACGTCATTCTTTATCGCGCTATGGAAGCTTTTTTTTTAAATCTTCCTATTTTTTTTACGAAAAACTGTCGAAAAAAAGGGCTAAATTCGATACTTTTTGTTCAAACCGCCGCCATTTTGTCAAATTTAAAAAAAAAACCCTCCATAGCGCGACAGCGACTTCCCTACAGATTAATAATCTTTTTGAAATTTTTGTTTCAGATCAAAATTGCGGGCGCAATCGTGGACATCGTACAGGACCTTTTTTTTACGTGTCATTTCAACAATTTATTCAACTATTATACACCCAATAAATAAACATAAAAAAAAATCATTTTGTATTCGTCATGAATGTATTTATTTATAAAAAAAAATCAGACCGATTAACTAATCAACATTAAAAAAAAAATCGCGAAAATCAGTAATTTTTCGGAGGGTCACACATCAATGTCTCGTTGTTTTAATGTATATTTCGATTAATTACGATTAATTGATTTTCATTTATCTAAAAGTTATGTTAAGGCAAATATTTTTTGATAAATTTATTTATTTACTTTCTTTTTAATTATCAATTTTTATTGTTACTTTGTCGACTTGTTATCTTGATATGTTATTTCTTCTTTATTGTTTTCTTTTTAAATTTTTTTGTAAGTAGTCAGCCATTGATGAATCTTTGTAAATGAGTAAATAATTAGCTTTAGTGTAATATATACTGCGAAGAGTTTACATGTGATACTTTGAGGAATTAGTTATTGTTTAATCAGTGATGTGATAAGTTTCAATAAGTTAACCGGTATATTGTGATGAAAAATTGTAAAGAAAATTGTGAAACGATTAGGAAAGTGAATAAAGACTGTAAATAATTGTCATTGCAGATAAGTGTCTTAATTAATCCACCGATCCTAAAGAGCCCCAATTACGTTACAGTATGTTGCAAAACGTATTGGGACACATGTGAGGCAGACGGTCGACGCGGCCCTTGTGCGTAAGAGTGAAATGGGATGACGTCACCACTCGATTCGTGTGATTTTGCAACTTTGAAACCCAACAAGTTCCCACTCAGTTGTCATACGGTTTGATCGAGTGCTCATTGGAAGAGACTCGATTGGTTCTGTCGAAATAACAACCATTTATTATGAGTTAGTAGATTTGAATAGCATTTTAAACATATTTTGGAATATGAAGACAAAATATTCTGCCAAAAAGCAAAATGTAAACTGAAAGAAAGGGTACTTCAAGACAAATCCAGCAAGAGTCATCTCTAGAGAGAGGACGAGAGTTTCTAGCCCAGGCCCGAAATTAGAGCTTGGCGCTTACTCCGTTTTTCAACTAAACGTTTAAATGTACAAACGTTTACCACATATTTGTAAAAAAAACACTTTTGCTTAATACACATTTACAATACTTAAGTTACAATATTATTTATTATTGCCAAGCGGTAGTTCTGCGTACTGGCTGGATCACTATTGTTACACGAGTTACATGTTACTGTACATTTTTCGTGAACACATTTAAATTAAAAACGCTTTCCAGCTAAGAACACGATTATCCGTGTACACGAAACAAATCAGTTAGTTAACTCGGTCATCTTGTGAGAGTGCCTCGCTAGCCCATTTGCGGGAACTTCGAGTAACTCAAAAGCATTTACAGCTACACATATAACATGTATAACTACAACAAAAGTATTTAATCGTCCTTCCTTATGATCCCGTGAGCTGCAACTACTTGGACGTTTTATATATTATCTTCAATTGTGGTTGGGTAGTTGTTTTGTTTGTTTAATTTGCACCGACTTCAAAATGTCGTAATAGATATAAAATTAAAAATTATTTTATGCTTAATGGCGCTTTTTCTGAAGTCGGTTTCAACTCTAAAGAATGGAAACAGAATTATCAATCAAAAAATTAGAAAATTCATAATATGGCCCTAACGCGCCACCGTACTCTATACAGCAAGAGAAAATTATCGTAGTCAGAGAATCACCGTAGTCACTCTAGGTACAAAATTGTTATCATTTATCAATCAGGGAACGTATTCTGTACAGCAGGATCAAAATCAGTGTATGCCTTATGAAACTAGGCGCCGCCCATCCTCCAAATTACCACACAACTCCTCCTCTTACCACAAGCTAAAAATTTTGTCAGAATATAAATAGATACTCTATGCATTCAGAATCATCTAAATCAGTCCACTCGTTATAAAATTAGGTTACCCCCCCCCCCTAACCTTAGGTCAACATTTTGCCATATAATAGATATCGGGGATCTTACTGCAGGCCCGGGGCTAAGCGTTTACGGGCCCATATACAATCGAATGAGTGACTTGCAATTTAAAATCTGTCAAGTATATTACACTTTTTCGATCGTGAAACATTTTTTTTATATATAATTTAAATGGAAATTTTTTTTATTGATTACTTAGATGACGGGGCCCCTCTCGGCGGCCCTGTCTTACTGTACGCAACAAAAAAGAGTCATCCAATTAGGTGTGTGCATTAAGAAATTGGGTAGTACCCCCCTTCGCACACAACCCCACCACATAAATTTTTGTCTTCGTACCAGTGGGGCAACATTCCACACATCAAAAGAAGAATCATTTAAATCGGCCCACACGTTACGAAGTTAGCCTACTCCTTCCCTCACCACCAGGAAAACCTTTCCTCATATTAATAAATGGGGGATTATACTCTATATAACATAAAAAGAATCGTCCAAATTGGTCTACGCGTTAAGACGTTGACATCCACCCCCTCCCCCAATAAAACCCCACCGCTTAAAATTGTATCGCGGTACCAATGAGGGAACATACTCTATACATCAGAAAAATAATTATCATACTCACGAAGTTAGAATACCCCTCCCTCTTCCCACCCTACTCTAGGAACATATTTCACCGCACCAAATAATTCTAAGACATGGTACCAATCGGGGAACATGCTCAACTCAACAAAAAAAAGGAGTCATCCTCCCGACCCCCTCTAGGACCAAATATTTTTCATTATTCGTAATTGGGGATCATACTCTATACAACTAAAAAAGAATTAATCAAATCGGTCTACGCATTACGAAGTTAGGTTTCAGCTCTGCCCCACCGCCACCAACAATTTTTTTGATATAGTACCAATCGGGGATCATACTCTACCCAACATAGAAAGAATCGGTCCATCAATGAACATTGAAGTGCTAATATTTTTTTTTAGTAATTTGTTTTGAATTGGTAACAAAATTATATTAATCATTTTAATGCCCTTTTAATAACAGTGTAAGAAACAACTTGCCCCACTTCTGTAATGGATTCAGTAATTTCTTTTTATGATAATGCCAAAGCTCATCGGATTCAGTAGCCTCATAGCACACCCTTGTTAAGAAAGGAATGAAGGTTAAAGTAAATGGTTTGAGCTTGAATGAAAGAGGTTATGATAGTTGTATCATTTAATAATGTTTATAGTAATTGTATATACTTTCAACAATTTTCAAAATTTCCAAAAAAAACATTAAAAATTAGATAATGCCTTTTTGCAGCGACTACCCCCAAATCCTCTATTGTGCACTAGACGTAGAATCCTTTTTGACTAGACATAGAATCAAAATCGCCCACGTAGTACAGTACCTAAATACGGAGTAAAGATGTGCAACAACAGTGCAGTTTTGGTAAGAAGTAATTTTGTTTTTGTTCTTGAATATAAAGATGTAAACATATTTTGTTAACCATCAATCTTATAAAGAATAATCTTATCCATAAAGAATAATCCTATCCAAAACTTTCATTTATATAAAGAATAATCTTATCCAAAACTTTCATTTATAACTTTCCGCCGTAATTTTGATAATAAAAGAGTCATAAGAAAATATAACCACGAAATTAGGAATGAAGAGCTTTGAAGCTAAATTACTTTTTTTTAAATCCTTTTTTTAAATGCTTCTTAAGTTAAGCAAACTCCAAAGTACAAATATGCGTGTATCTTCAAGAATATTAGCCGGATCGATTTGAAATTTCTAGAGAATATACTTAAATATATGTACATTCCGAAAATGCTCTTAACGCTACCGGTGCATGCATTGCATTTCAAATCAAAGATGTTACTTTTAGCCAGGCTTACAAAAAATCCTCGCGAGTCCACTCCCTCTAAGGCAAATTAAGACCTGCTGATTTTATAAAGGAATTTCTACTGCACAATTACAATATTAGATATATCGTTCAATGATAGGGAACCTATATATTAGCCGCTGATGAGTTCATAGACAACACTCAGGGGCAGAAATAGTGGCCTTGAGTGTTTTTCGCGCAATCCAGTTCATATAATACACATTTTTTTTTAAATTGTCTGTCATATTGAATCCGATATCTTGAATTTGCAAAATCTGATCACAGATCTGGGATCAGCACCCTCGAAAACCTCCGATAAAGCATTTTTGTCCGATTACCACAAAATTTGTTAGAGAAGGAAAGAGACGGAGTTGGAACGGTGAAAAACAAGACATTCAAGTTCCCTCATTCCAGTAACCCGAATTCCATTCCGGCCAAAGCCGTACTAACGCATTATAGGGTTGTCCCTTGGGGTTTAACTTCATCACAAAAAAAGAGACGAATTTTGTCCAGCTCGAACCGCATTACCGGCCCCTATGTCGGTGGTTCGAAATTCAAATTAAATTGTAGCTCCACTTGCAATCGTTGTTTCGAATCGATTGATCACACCCCATGCCTCACAAGGGAGAGAAAAATGTTTTTAATTGAGTAATATATTTAACAGAGTTGAACTTTGTGATTTTGCGTTGAAATACTTCATAATGTTTTCACGCAAGCTATTATCGAGCATGTTGCAGACAAATCTGCCACATGTTCCTTGCTCGCAGCAATCCGATTTAATCCATGTACTTTGTTAAGAACGCCAACTTCTTAAGAACTTTCGCAACCAGCTGTGCTACATCCATACGTTTGGATTCCGGCGAAGTATTATATCATCCTGTCCGGATAAGCCTGCCCGAGTAAAAGTAAGGCTCGCCCATTAATAGTTTGAAACCGGCACGACGCCTGAATGACACTCAAATGAGGCAAGGTACGCCTGAGTAAAAATTATACTTTTTTCACGCCAGCCCGCCAAGCCAGTACGAATCAATAAAAGACGCACGAAATAGTCTAGACCAAGCACGGCATGCTTACACTTTTCTAGACTAATATTTAAAATGAAAAAAATTACATTATTTTGGAAGGTTAACTCATTCGAGAAAATAACAAAACTATCTTCGCAGAAACTGGAAAATATATATGAATAAAAAAAATTTTTAGGTAATTGTTATTATTATTGTTATTATGACTCATCTTGAGTCATCGGTTTTTGGGAACATGCGTCTATATGGGTGGGATTTTACATAACTTCACAAGTCTCGAATGTGTTAAAGCCAAAACGCAGTAACATAAGCGTGCATTTATAGCGGGCGTATTTTTAGATGTTTATGCCTATAGCGGGAGGGACCTACCCACATATTTTTCAATTTTTGGGCCTGTAGCGTGAGCGTGCATAATACTGCCGGGTGCATTTGATCGCTAGGAGTGCTTCTATACTTTTAAAAATATTAGCATCTAACTACTTGCTTTGAGCGTGAATATACCTTTATATTTATACCTTTATATTTATATACTTTTATTATGTCAATTTCATCGCTTATGTTTCCGTTGCGTGTGCTAATCATCTGTTAGTCCTTTGCTCCTTATGCTTTTACTGTATGTGTGCTGCGGGTGGCGTTGAAGTGCGTGCTCGACTTGCTCGCGTGGATTTGGTTGAGTATGGATAGTGGCGCTAACCTGGACAGTAAGGTGAGAACTATGATAAACATATTGAGTAATGATATACCGGGTCTCAACATCTGCTATCTCAATGCTAGAAGTATCAGATCGAAAATGGATGAGTTGAGGGAAATGTTCTCGGGTACTGGACTTCACGCGATCCTTATCAGTGAGTCGAGGCTTACACCTAGTGTACCTTCTGCATTTGTCGCGATACCTGGTTTCAGGCTATTCCGTTGTGATAGGGAAGCAAGGGCAGGTGGGGGAGTCGCAATTTATGTTCGAGAGTGCTTCAAGTCCAGATTCCTAAGTAGCTCGCGCTCCGGTGCTCTGGAATTTATTTGTATCGAGGTGAATACCGAACTTGAAAAATGCTTGCTGTGCTCTGTATACTGTCCACCTAATCTATTTAGTCTTGATAATGTTGTTGATTTTGAAGTTTCCTTATCCACACTCTCTCATAGGTATTCCAACATTATTGTCGCAGGCGACTTTAATGTCAATATCCTCGTTGACAACAATAAATCAGATGACTTCCTGACTCTGGCTCATTCGCTGCATCTTCAACTTATTAATGATTCTCCAACATACTTCAACACTGCTTCTCCCTCTCAATTAGATCTTTTACTAATCACTGATTCTTCAAGTGTAATACGTCATTCTCAACTCTCCCCCCCTGCAATCCTTGATCACGACATACTATTCCTTAAATATAAATTAGCCACACCTACTCAAACTCCTTTTCGAACTATGAAATTTAGGAATTTTGCAGGTATTAACACTGATCTTCTTTTTGATGAGTGCAGCGGCATCAACTGGAGTCTATTTTTGGATTTGAATATAACCTCTTCTTCGCATTCGCTTGACGCAGGTGTACTGGCTTTTAATAACGTCTTGTTGGACCTTATGAATAAATACGCTCCCCTGCAGTGCAGAGGTGTAAAAATAAATGGCTGCCCGTAGTTTTCGCCAGAAATCAAGAAGTTAATTGCTGAACGTGACTTCTTATTCCGCCAGCATAAAAGACTCAGATCCTCAAATAGTCGTCTCCTTTTCAGGAAATCCCGGAACCTCGTAAACAAAAGGATTAGAGAGGCAAAGTCAACATATTATGCATCTAAGCTGGACTGCTATGCTGCACCCAAGAAGCTTTGGGACTCCCTGCGTAGACTGGGTGTCAGTGGAAAAGATTCCTTGGCATGTAATCTAGATGCTAACGAGCTTAATAAGTTCTTTACTTCAAATACTGGCAGTTGCATAAATTCCAACACTGCCTCCTCCCCACTGAATTTCTCCGTAGATCACTCTGGATCACAGTTTAGCTTTCGCTGCATTGATGAAGTCGAGGCTGCGAACGCTATTAATTCTATTCGGTCTAATGCAACTGGGCCAGATGACATATCCCCACGCTTTATAAAGCTAATTTTACCTTTCATCATTGTAGCCATCACTAAAATTTACAACGGCTGCCTCACATTCAGCGTGTTTCCATCTCCTTGGAAGGAGGCTTTAGTAGTCCCTATAGCTAAGAATTCTCGTCCCAATGCCCCGTCAGATTTTAGACCGATAAGTTTATTATGTTTTTTAGCGAAGGCCTTGGAGAAGATAATGGCAAAACAGATATTGGAGCATTTAAATTTAACTGGCTCTTTAAGTCGTTAGCAATCTGGATTTCGTCCTAAACATAGTTGCGATACGGCTCTCCTAAAAATCACAACTGATATTAGAACTGCTTTGTATAATGATCGAGTAGTGTTTTTAGTCCTTTTAGACTTCACGAAGGCTTTTGACAGTGTCGATCACGCTAAACTCCTTCTCAAGCTGAAAGACTCTTTTGGATTTGGCTCATCTGCTGTGAAATTACTTAAAAGCTTCCTGACTCAACGCTCACAGCGGGTTAAAATTGACGAAACCATCTCGCCAAAGCTTTTGTTGTATACTGGTGTCCCCCAGGGATCAATATTAGAACCTTTGCTGTTCAGTCTTTTTATTAATGATTTGCCGTCTGTTATTAAAAATTGTTCTATGCACTTGTATGCTGATGATGTGCAAATCTATCTAGATCGCCCCATTGGTCTTCTGGAGGATTGTGTCAGTAGAATAAATGAAGATCTTCAGAGTATCTTACAATGGTCAGCAAACAATAATCTCATTCTTAACCCAAAGAAGTCGCAAGCATTAGTGATGGGCAGAGAAAGTTATGACTTAACCTATTTTCCTCCTTTAGAGATGGGCCGGTTTATCATACCCTATTTCTCAAAAGCTAAAAATCTGGGAATTATGCTTAACACTAGTATGAGTTGTTGTGATCACGTTAATATGAAACTGGGTCAAATTTATGGGGTACTACGTCGACTGTGGCTGTATGCTTATGTGCTCTCTACCGACCTTCGCATAAAGTTAGTCAAAACGTTAATATTGCCACATATCACACATGGCTCCATTATTTATCCCAGACTCGACTCACGCTGCAAGCGCAAGCTTGAAATAGCGTACAACGATTCCATTAGGTTTGCATTCAGGTTGCGTAGGTATAATCACATCTCTCCCTTCCGATATAAAATTCTAGATTGCTCATTGGACATATACTTAAAACGCAGAGCACTAATTTTCCTTCATCAAATCCTTTATAATCGAGTTCCGGCATATCTTTACGATCTCGTTAATTTTTTACGTGGTAATAGACGCTACGACCTGCTATTACCTCGCTGTAAACATTCCGTCTTGGATAGTTCTTACCTTGTTCAGGTTGGTCGTATTTGGAACGCACTTCCTGTTCCGATCCAGCGAGCGGGTTCGACTGCTTCCTTAAAACGGTTACTTTGGCGGCATACATCTTAAGGATAATGTTGTTATCATAAAATTTAATTTATACAGAATGATCGCACATGCATTCGGATTGCAGTAGTTTTTCATTTCTTTTTCTTTTCTTTTTTTCGCTTTCTTTTTAAATCTTTATCTTTTTTTTCTTGTACTTCATTTTGTATCTTGCTTTCATAAAATTTACATAAATAACTTCTTGATAGGTATTATAATAATTACTTTGGTTGAATTTTTGTTTAGTAACTTTAGTAGTACTGATTAAAAGACTTTCTTTTTGTCTTATTGTACTCCACTTGTTGAATAAATTTATTATTATTATACCAACTCAATTATTTTTACTCGGGTGTGAAGTGGGTGACAATGCTTTAAGAGGCTCTTCAGATTTTTCGCTTATGAAGAATGATTTTACGACCTCGACTGAAGCTCTGACTTTATGCATGCTTAAACCAAATTCGGTCATGCCCAAGCAACTGAGGTGCTACGCCTATGCTACCAAGGGATTCAACGACACTCGGGTATTTCTTGGAATTAGGACCTTAATTTTGTTTATTGTGTGATTCTAAGTTCCCGTCAAAGTAATTTTTATGATGAACTGAAATAAATAAAATATAACTCTTAACAAAATTATTCTTTAATGTAAATATTTTAGCTTTTGTCATTTCTTTTTTAATCTAACAGAAATTGTAGTCGGTTTTAGCAGAAATCCAAAATTGTCTTCTGGCGAAGCCATTTTAGGCAAACATTTTCGAACAAGAAACTGCAATAGGTCAGCAAAACAGTCCTATTCCGAATTCTTTTTACAAATTTAACTTGAAAATTTTTCCAAGCAAGTCTTACCGTGCCTGCTATTTATAAACTTATAATCATGTTCTACATTATCTTCAAAATAAAGTGAGTTATAAACCTCTTTTGAAACATACAAAATCGATTTCTGTAATCTTATCGATCTTAAGGCCTGATAAAGTCTGTGAATTATATAAATTTTTATTCCGAATAGGTGACAAAACTCCATACTTGCATATGTGCATACATGTTACACCTCAAAGCACACTGGAAATGTATCCATTAAAGTTTTGCAGTACCTTTACTAATTAGATTAACCTCTTGCCGCCGGAACATGTAATTTTATTTATAATTTGTTGCTCTAGGGCTTCCTCGAAAACCTATTGACTGTAAGAGATTTATAATTGCCTTTAGACTAAAGGGGGCTAAAAATACGATGACAATTCCCATCATTCTTATCTGCAGAAGTTCATGGTTTGGAAGTACCAGCTTTTGTTTCTAATTATTGAAGCGTAACATGAGCTTAAATCATTTTAGAAACCTAAGGTTATTTGTACATCGACATAATTTCGTTTGGCTTATAATGGAACTCGTAAGTATATTAATATGTTTCAATTATAAAAAGATTCTATTGAATGACATCTTAAACAGCTATAAATTTACAAATTTTATATATAATTTTATAACATAAAAATTCTTGCAAAACTGAAGTCTCATAGCTCACTTTTAAGAAGTCGCTTAAGCTCCCTGAACAACTTAAGCACATCCACTGCTAAAATGGCACAACCAAAAAATCTTGAATTTGGGTTTACCATATAATTTGATAGCATTTCCGGTTTCATTGGAAATGAAAAAATAGTAATACTATCAAGAAAATAAAAGTAAAAAATATTTTGATTTCGTTTCGACGCAGATCAGATTATGCATAAAAAATATTTCCAGCAGAACGTGCTGTCAAGTTACCAGTAAATTAATTCTGATCTACAGCTAAAATTATAGTCATATTTTCTAAAGTTTTAGCGTTATAGGTGTTAGTAATATCTCAGTTGCCAGATAACACAATGGTGTTGAAGACTGCGTAATCTTTTTTTTTGTTACTGCTAAATTAAAAAAATCGAATTTTAAACTTAAATCTTGTGAAAAGATAATCCATTTCTTCATTTCAAGCGGAGATATTTTCAAAATTTGTCCCATTTTTTTTTTTTAAATTTTTTTTTCAAGTTTAAAATAGTGGCCAATGTGTTCTCCTTCAAAAGATATTTAAAACACACAAAAATCATTTACCATTTACCATAATATTTCAAAGTGAGAAGTCATTTTGACAGTTTGCAATGAAGAGTTGAAAATATTACGGATTTAGCAACGTAAAGTCCCTCGAACTAGAGCGTAAATAACACCCACGATTCCCAGAAAGACGGTTACCATCTAGAGGTGTCTTTCAAAGAGCGTTTCAAAATTTCGAGAAACTGGAAGCGTTCATGTACTTCCGACTCAAGCGTGGTTGAATTGAAATTACGGTGGTAGATGGATTCGGCGGCGTGGCACTTTTCCTTGGCTGGTTCGTTGTTGCCGACCTAACCTGGTAAAAATTGCAACAAGAGATGAACTCATAAAAAGAATTTTAGAAGCCGGAAATAAAATAAATAAAAATCGTGCAATTAACTTAAAAGCATCTATGAGAAAAGGGCTCTTCTATGCAATTAAAATCACGGCGGACACTTTGAAAATATTTTAACTAATTAATTTGACTTCCTATTTTATTATTTAAAAACCCAGTCCTTTTCAAGACTCCCAAATTTTTACGCAAAGAGTAAAATGATCAACAATTTAGGAGACAGGTAGAAGGACAGGTATCAGCTGTCCGTTTGATCATGTAAGTTGAGAACGGTAAACGATTTTTGTGTCTTTTAAAATTCATTTCAAAGAGAAGCACATAGGCAACTATTTTAAACCCGAAAATAAAAAAGAAATACTAGAACAAATTCCCAAAAAATCCCTACTTGAAATGAAAAAATTGATTGTTTTTCGGAAACTTTCAATTTGAAATAAATTTTTTTTAATCCGTAAGCAGTAACAAAAAAAAACTACATCAACATTGTGTTTCGTGTCAACTGAGATATTAATAACGTCTATAACGCTTAAACTGTAGAAAATATGGGTTAAAATGTAAGGGTTAATTTCATCCTAAAAAATTTCAATCTCAGGGTTGGAGATAAATCCCCCAGCTGACGACTACTACTCAGAGGACAGAACAACATCCCCTATTCCGGGGATTTCCAAGTTTAGTGCCGATCTTTTTCCCCTCATAGTTGCTTTGTGCTGCGAGCTACGACTCTTATACTCTCTCGTCCGTTGCGACTACGATCCTTGCATCATCCCGCCCCTTGCGAACAACCACTCTTGCGTCCTCTCACCTCTTGCGACTCTTCTCTCCTCACGCCTCTTGCGAGCAAAGTAAGAAAAAAACCAAACATCCAATTTAATTGCTCCTAGCTTTGTAACTTTTTAAGTAATTTACCAATTTTAATGAAATATGAATGAAATTTTTAAAATAAAATATCAGGTTGTGTTTATCATGCTAAATATTCTTCCCCAATCTCTAGATTTTTACTGATACGTATATATTCATTCTTAACGGTATAATATACTCTACCATACATTGCAATAAGTATTCATAGGAAGAAGTTGTTATATATCCCACCGTAATGATGATAGGAAAATTGGTTTTCATATATGAACAACAATACCTTTCTCTTGATAACAAACTTGCCAGGAAAGGTGTTTCTAAAAATGTGAAAAAATAAAAATTGAAAAACTGTGTGGCGAAATAATAACAAACTGTTTGTGTAACTTATACTCAATTTATTAAAACTACTTAAATTCATTTAAACACTTCAATCAAAATTCAATCATTCATTCAAAAAAATTTCAAATAAAAAAAAAATTTAAATTAAATAAAAACTGAAAAATTGAAAAAAAAAAAAGCAAAATAAGAACACAATAAATTGCATATGAAGATGCAGTGACCAGCCTTCGGCCTATTGCAATTTTAATGGCAAATTTATTGGTTCTTTATACAACTCTAAAATGTTTGTTGTTTGCACCGCGCTGTCTTCAAAATCCAAAATCTCGGCTTCACTGTCACTTACAGAGCACCATATGCAATAATTTTGCATGTTAACGATATCAACGATATTCTGCACATCGTCCTTTGAAATCGAATGATTTTTCCAACTTTTTTTTTTGTAATTCTTCTGATCGTGCTCACTATAGACTTCGAAATTTGGATATAAAATTCCACAATTTGGATATGTTATTGAATGGTGTAGCGTTCCATGAGTAAGTGCTAGAGTCTCTACATCTGTCAATATTTGACAACTATTCGTCGGTAATTGCAGATTTTCGGGAGCGATACGATATACCGTGTCCAAAAATCCCATTTTATTAAAATCCCAGTTTTAAACAAAAATACTGTAACGTGCCGAGGTAGGCCACGAAAAGAGAAATAGTCAACCGTGTAATGCGCATGTCCCAGGTGGCCAGAAATCAAGAAAAGGAAATGTCAAACGGGGAAAGTCAAGGACGACTCGAACCCATGGTGAATGTGTGAGGTGAAAATGTGTAACGGAAATATCCAGAACTAAGTGACTGAACTTTCTGGGATTAAGCTAAGTAGTATAAATAGGGCTGAGCAGTAGCCCAGGTAGTTAAGTCGTGATTTAGACTGCGAAGCGTTTACATGTGATAATGGGAATAGTTAGTTGTATTTTAACCAGTGAATAACACCCACGATTCCCAGAAAGACGGTTACCATCTAGAGGTGTCTTTCAAAGAGCGTTTCAAAATTTCGAGAAACTGGAAGCGTTCATGTACTTCCGACTCAAGCGTGGTTGAATTGAAATTACGGTGGTAGATGGATTCGGCGGCGTGGCACTTTTCCTTGGCTGGTTCGTTGTTGCCGACCTAACCTGGTAAAAATTGCAACAAGAGATGAACTCATAAAAAGAATTTTAGAAGCCGGAAATAAAATAAATAAAAATCGTGCAATTAACTTAAAAGCATCTATGAGAAAAGGGCTCTTCTATGCAATTAAAATCACGGCGGACACTTTGAAAATATTTTAACTAATTAATTTGACTTCCTATTTTATTATTTAAAAACCCAGTCCTTTTCAAGACTCCCAAATTTTTACGCAAAGAGTAAAATGATCAACAATTTAGGAGACAGGTAGAAGGACAGGTATCAGCTGTCCGTTTGATCATGTAAGTTGAGAACGGTAAACGATTTTTGTGTCTTTTAAAATTCATTTCAAAGAGAAGCACATAGGCAACTATTTTAAACCCGAAAATAAAAAAGAAATACTAGAACAAATTCCCAAAAAATCCCTACTTGAAATGAAAAAATTGATTGTTTTTCGGAAACTTTCAATTTGAAATAAATTTTTTTTAATCCGTAAGCAGTAACAAAAAAAAACTACATCAACATTGTGTTTCGTGTCAACTGAGATATTAATAACGTCTATAACGCTTAAACTGTAGAAAATATGGGTTAAAATGTAAGGGTTAATTTCATCCTAAAAAATTTCAATCTCAGGGTTGGAGATAAATCCCCCAGCTGACGACTACTACTCAGAGGACAGAACAACATCCCCTATTCCGGGGATTTCCAAGTTTAGTGCCGATCTTTTTCCCCTCATAGTTGCTTTGTGCTGCGTGATTTAGACTGCGAAGCGTTTACATGTGATAATGGGAATAGTTAGTTGTATTTTAACCAGTGAAGTAATAAGTGTTAATTACAGTAGTTTACAAAAGAAATAAAAAGTTTTGTACAGCCGATGCCACTATTTTTTTCATAAGTAAATTGACTAGCTGAACACAAAAAACGTACCGAAAATTTTGTTTTATGGGTTAGTTTTTCAATAATTTTTTTTTTTCACTTTCGCTGAAGGTAGCCCCATACTTTTGAGTATATCTCGAGTTAGAATGGACCAATATAGTCACGCAAGCAATTAAATTAAAGATAATTGAAAAGCCAACAAATCTCCTGTACATTGTTATTCAATCGGGTCATTAGCTAAGTTACAGTCGATCTCAATGTGGAGAAAAAGGAATTTTTTTCGCCCGAAATCGAGATCGTAAATTGATTAAAACACAAGGAAAAAATATAAATCATTGCAAAGTACCAGTTTATTTATTTTTTACGTGGAGTCGACACTTTTACGAAGAAAACAAGGTACTACTTATGAAGATCTATGAATAAATAAAAAAGTTATGAGTGAGTTAAGTGAAAAAAAAGTGAGTTAAAGTGAGTTATGAGATTGAGTGGAAGTACCCAAATTCAACTTTTTCTCTATTTCTAGGTTTTTTTTCTATTAAAATCTAATTATTCGACACGGCACAATAGCTCTGTTCCCTTTATTAAACCTGGACAATTTCAAATGTTCCAAAAGAATCAATTCTCCAATTAACACACTTTACATACAGTTTTACTTTTTCACTAGATACACACGGATTGAACTCGGTTTCGCACAAACACCCTTTCTTATATGGCGGTCAGAGGAGGAACTCTGGTAATTTAAATATCCTTCAGGATTTGTCTTTATTACGCTCAACCGTCATAAAAATATACGTTTGCCTTTCGAGGAAAGAATTTCTCTGAGGGCTAATTAATTACGTTACGTCTGTCGCCAGACTCTAAGTACTTATCCTACTCTTTATGGACAGGAATTTGTAGCATGATCAAACATGCATTGATCTTGCTTTTCTGTCATAAACTTGTACCATAAAAAAGTACTATTTCTAGGAAATAGGTCCCTAAAGCGGCGTTATCAAGGATTTGGGAACGAGGGAATGATGGGAGACTATATTTGGTTCCTCATAAGAGAATCGGATCCCAAAACGAACAAAAAATAAAGAAGGAACCGGAACTTTTTCTAATACATACTTATTATATCGGAATATTTGAATATTTGAACCAAATGTATCAAAATAGCAAGAAAACCTAGAAATAGAGAAAAAGTTGAATTTGGGTACTTCAACACAATCGCTTATAACTTTTTTATTTATTCATAGATCTTCATAAGTAGTACCTTGTTTTCTTCGTAAAAGTATCGACTCCACGTAAAAAATAAATAAACTGGTACTTTGCAATGATTTATATTTTTTCCTTGTGTTTTAGTCAATTTACGATCTCGATTTCGGGCGAAAAAGATTCCTTTTTCTCCACATTCAGATCGATTGTAACTTAGCTAATGATCCGATTGAAAAACAATGCAAAGGGGATTTGTTGGCTATTCAATTGCCTTTAATTTGATAGCTTGCGTGATTAAATTGGTCAATTCCAACTCGAGATATACTTAAAAGTATGGGGCTACTTCCAGCGAAAGTGAAAAAAAAAAAAATGAAAAACTAACCCATAAAAAAAATTTTCAGTGCGTTTTTCGTGTTCAGCTAGTCAATTTACATATGAAAAAATAGTAGCATCAGCTTCACAAAATTGCTGTAAACTAGTGTTATTAAAGTGAAATATTGTCAAGAAAATCGAAATTAATAAATTTAGTTAATTAATCCGTCGAGCCCGAAGATCTCCATTTATGTTACAACACCATAATTCAAAATCCCGTTTTCAAAGATCCAGTTTTTAGTTGATTCCGTGAAAAATAAAAATAAACGGATTTTTTAATGTTTTTTAATGAATAAAATAAATAAAATGTTTACCAAATTTAATCATATTCCTTCAAAATAATATTATATGTACATAATGCCAATAATAAATCAACTAACTTAAGGGTAGGTTTTGAGTCGAGCGGCATGAATAATGGCTGAAGTTTTTTCTCACAGAAGAAGGTAAATAATGTATAATTTGACTTTTTTAGCTATTAGTACATTTTCTTCACAAAAAAATATTTTTTAATTCTTACAATTGTAAAATTTGCGAGATATCCACGCGTGTAACGCGTGCAACACGATGCGCCGTGCAGGATTCCGCCTTCCTCGTTATTTGCAAAAGTAGAATAAATTTGCGGGACCCAAACCGCCGGCCGGTTTAATGAAAATAATATTCGGCTTTAAAAGCGGTATTTTGATAAAAGGGATTTTAGAAGACTAGATTTTCTTAACACGGTAATTTGTAAAATGGGATTTTGGGAAACTACATTTGAGAAACAGTATTTTAAAGAACGGAATATCGTACACAACCCCAGATTTTCCTTTTAAAAAATCGGTCACGTAATATGAGGACACTCTTTATAATAGTAATTGATCACGTTTTGCACAGACACATGTAACAGGCGAAAAACCAGAACTTCGAAATATTATGTCTGAAAAACAGCAGAAACATAGCCATATGTACATGTGCACGCAATCAGATGCAAAGTAGAGAGATGAATAAACACGAAAAGATACAAATTAAATCTATTTTAGCAAAAACAACAAAAATTATAGTAAGCATTCCTCGATTTTTAACCGACTTCCCAAAAACAAAGAGGTTCTAAGTTCGACGCGTATTTTTTTCCCCAATATAAGGTAAAAGAAAAAAATCTGGACAGTGCAATACACCACTTCGCTCCGATCTCCCCTATCTATATTTCAACCTTGTTTCTTGCATTTAGTAATAAACCAAAAGTAGATGTGGTTTTAGTTGGACATTTTTTTCTTACTGGATACCAGTAAATATCTGATCATATATTTTGATATTTACATCAATTTTTGGCTGACCTTAATTAATTAATTTGCTTACTTACTTTGCTTACAGTTTCGCTTTCTATGCAGAATAAAAGTCAGGGTCTGCTTTAGAAAATCCACTTCAATTTTCGTAAATGTGTGTTAGTGTATATTACTTTACAAGTGAAAAGCACTTTGATTATTTGTTCCAGTATAAAGGAACTTAAATTAATTTGCAAGGAAATATTTCAAAATACCATCCTTATATACAAAGTCCTTAAATTTTAACCTTAAAGTGAAAACTGAATATTCATAAAACACCACTCAACAAAATTAATTTTGACGTATGTACCTACATGCATGCGAAATATAAGTGAGTTATGTGCAAAATAATTTAATATAGAGTACAAAGGTATAACTATACAAAGGCATTAGTATTAATCCGAAAATAATTACATATTCACTTGTTTGCACTTCGTTTCATTTACAGTTCGTCAACGGACACTGTCCAGCAAATGCTAATGACCGGCATTACTTCGGCCATATAAGGGTTGGCGAGCGGAACTTATTGGGCTTATCTCTCCATGTGGTCTTTACGTGCACGGAAAAGAAGCCATTAGGAAAGATGTTAGTATTCACAATAATTTGGTCACATTCGTTTAACTTCAAATGGATCGCAAGATGTGCAAATGATAGGTAGGTACACATCCATTCAGCATTGTTTGGTTTAACTGCTATTAGGTTCTTAAATAATGGAAAAAAAATTGTACAGTAACCGCCGTTCTGAAAATTAAAGGAAAGCTCTTAGGTGGAATTACCGAGTGTGAAGTATATCGTGTAGATAATTGAAGCTTTATGCTCTGATCATCTAGTGCTTAGGCACACATAGTAAAGAAAAGGCAGTGCATTAATTATGTAGGCACTCACCAGAATTAGCATTTTGTTGCAGTTTGATCAATGCTTTAAAGGGAGCTCTGACTAATCATAGTTCTGCTTTCGTCTACTTGCGTGCCACTTGATGGACATTCATTATAGTTGCTATAACCATTCTGGTATCGTCGAGAAAACCAGTTATGTATTTCCTCAAACATAAGGCACATTAAACGTAAACAAATTTTTCATTTAAGCAGAGGAACAGAATTTCTCAATTGTTCGGTCAGAACGTGGCATGCATGTTAACGAACATCGAGCGACTTGAATAATTACCGAGTCGCATTTCCTGCAAATTACAGTAGCTGATAGTTTACACTGTCGCGTGCCTTTAAAATTAGTGAATCCTGACAGTATTCGATTGAGGTTTTCGTAGCTTTCCTACTCCTTCAAATAGAATCGAGTAGAATTTTCACCAGGAAGAAAGTGAAGGTGCCTTAATAATTGGTTCTTCTCATCATTTAGAAAGATTTAAAGGGCTTAAATTAAAAAACACCTCTCTTTACAAAAGGATATGAGATATTTAAATCTCTCTGAAAAGAACGTTTGATAAAGAGAGATTAAAAATAATTTTATTTGCTGCCGCAGTTCACGCTGAAAATGAATTCTAAAGCATCGCTCGAGAAAATAGTTTGCTCTCAAACATCTTTAAAAGCGAGAGACGAGTCATCCTGAATGATTTAATGAATAAAATTTGACTAAGTGATTAATTTTCTTCCGTATTCTTCAAGTAATCCATTTTTTCGTTTTTTAGCCCATAATTTACTTCTTTCCCCCTTTTTCAACCGAAAAGGTTCTATATTCGGCCGCATTTTTTATGTAGGTAGAACTTCGTAATGTGTGGACCGATTCAGATGATTCTTTTTTGGTTGCACATATAGAGTATGTTCCCCCATTGCCACTATGAAATAAATGTTGCACATATGGTTCTTATTTTGTAAACCATCTAAATTAGTAACGGGGTTACTAATGCAGGTAGAGGGCGACACTTAAAGCGTGGACAGACGTTACTGATTTTTGTTCTGCTGGACAAAATACTTTCGCTTATTGGTACTAGGAAAAATTTGGTATCTGAGGTGAGGATATGGAGGGATACGGCGGCAAATTTCGTTGCTTGTGAAGGCATTTGGATTGTTTATTTTTCTTTATATAAACACTACCTCTGCAGCTGTTGATATCGCTTTGTTCAAGCAATCAACATTTTTCAAGAAGACACTAAAAAGTTGAAATTAGAATAATTTTTAAGAGTAGGTTGAACAGAATTCCCAAAAAAGCGTTAAAAACACAAAAATTATATTTAATTCTATATCTATCTATACCTTGTTTTTGCATTGCTGCAAACTAAACAACAGCCCCAGAGACGGAGTGGATTTTTTTAGTTAAATTTTAAAAACCTAAAGGAACCAGGGCGTGGTGGTCGTACCGCTCAATCAATTGATTCAACTCCGTCTCAAACTTCAAAATGTCTATTACGGCATTTTGAAGTTTGTTCACAGTAAACAAACAAAATTACTAACCACAATCAAAGATACCGTATAAAACTGCCTAAACATTTCAACTCGTAAGAATATAATGAAGGAGGATTAAAATATGTTAATATAGATTGAATATACCTCCTTGAAGGTAGATAGCTGTTTTGCTTATTTAATTAGCACCCACTCGACTCCGGTAATAATAGAGGTGGTGATGCTAAATGTACTGTTGACGTTGATTAAGACGGGTGCATTGACGAAGTACCAAAATTACCTAAAGTGGACCATCTTGCTTTTGCATATATATTTCTCTGTCACCCAGGAATGCTGGCAAATCAAAATATATTTCATCGAGTGGATAAAATACGCGCAGAAAAAACAAGATTGGAGAATTTATTAAAAACTAAATAAAACAAACAAATACAGATAGCGATAGAAGAGACAGAGGTGACCGATATTCTAGCTCTGGGTAGCCCCAGAGCGCCAATGTTCTATCAAATTATGTAATCGTCAATAAGTTTTATAGTTTAATTAGCCGGGTGTCCGGATTTTTAGTAAGTAAGTGTCGTTTTATTTAAGTATTTTTTTATTTTTACATGTTACTCCCACCCCACCTCTTAATTATCTTATTAAGAAATTAAAATAATCCACTCCGACTCTGGGTTGTTGTCTAGGTCGCAGCAATGCAAAAACAAGACTCAAGTTTCCTCACTTCCCTTACCCTAATTCCCTGCCGGCCAAAACCATGCTAACGCATCAAAGGGTTGTCCCCTAGGCTTTGGCCAAATCGTAAAAAGAAATGATCCTTAAAGCTATGGATTCGACTATAGTATCGGCCGTTTTTGATTATCTTTACATATTATTCCGGCTCCACCTCCACCCCTAGGAATGCAAGAAGTATTTTCCCCTTATGGTATCTCAGGATATGAGGAATGTTATTATTTATCTCAGTGACGCCTAAAAATATATATTCTACACCGTCATTTTCGATTATAATTACATGTCATTCGTCCAGACTTACATTATAACGCATATTTTCTACAGTTTTAGTTTTATAGATGTCAGACGTCTCCGTTGATAGATAGATTTTTTATGAGCTTGACTTTTGGTTATTTAATTTGGAAAGCCAAAAGATTTTTGTGTGTTTTAGATTTCGAAAATAAAAAATATATAGAACAACTTTTCAAAATATCTCTATTTGAATTGCAAAAATTGGTATTTTTTCTCAAAACGTCTATAACACTAAAATTGTAGACAATAACATGTAATTCTGGTTAATTTCATCGTAAAAAAGTTTCAAAGTCCTATTGCTTGGAAGCGGGTGGATATAGACCCCTCCCCCCATTTGTTTCGTTTCTCGCCTTTTGTACACGACCTGAGTAACACATTACAAAAAGTTTACAACATTTAATAAATATTATGTAAAGCGTAAAAAATTTAAGTGTATTTTTTCATAAAAAAAAAGCTTTGGAACAGAGAATCACCAACACCGATGGTAGCACAATAGATTGAAGCCAGGATTCTGTGTTCAATTCTACCCGACGCCTGTTAATTTATTTATCTGCACTTTCTATTAACGTCACTAAGGAATAGTACACTGCCAGATTAAGGTAAGGATGGCCACTAAGGTATTTTAGCACCTTAAACTAAAATAAATCCAAAAGTGGGCAGCAACATAAAATTTATCTATTTACTAGTCGAAACAAAATTCGTAAATTTCTGTAATTGTTTTATTTACCAGATGCAATTAATTTAAGTATAGGGGAGCGGCCGTATGGAGTGTAATACCGTACACGAACTTTTTCGACAACAGACCCTTGCCAATACTCTTTATCTCACTTTAACGTAACGTATAGGCAGTTGCCTGACGAGGGGACATTATTTGCTTTGCTGCTGGTCGTTGTAAAATCAAGCTTTGGAAAAAGTAAAAGTAAGTCCAGTTTCATACAATATTTTTATTTAGCATTTTTAAAATTTGATCAGCAATTTTATTGATATTGAAATCCATAAGTATGTATTTTTCTCTTAAATAACCTTAGTCTCTCTCTAGTGTTGGAATGGAAGGCCGACACGTTCTCACTTACTCCACCGATGACAAATTACCTTAATATTGCATATATACTATATGTATATAAATTTAGCGGGACAAAACTATTAAAAAATGATTGTAAATAAAATTGAGCTATCTTAGAATTTGTCGTTTTTTTGTCATTAGCGAATTGCTGAAACAAGTTTTCCATACGACTTAAATTACTATTGTTATAAAGCGACAAAATAAATTACTTCACAAATCAATCGAATTGACTGTACAGCAAATTCTTAGAAAAAAATTTTATTCCAAAAGCCGGTATATATGCGATCTTTGGGAGATGCCTCGCTAGTGAAATCATTCAATTCTAATGAAAATCGATATAGGGACAACCATTTGATGCATTAGCACGGTCTTGGCCGGAAGGGAATTAGGATAAGGGGACTGAGGAAATTTGAATGTCTTGTTTTTGCGTTGCTCCGAGCTAGACAAAGCCCCAAATTTTTTTAAAACTTACGGGGTGACCCGGTCTCGAACCCGGGAACCATGGCAATTGATCCAACTTCGTCTCCAAAAAACAGTAGAAAAAAGTGCAAAAAAAAAGTAGAAAAAGTAAAACGTAAGAAACTTTATTCCGAAATAGTAAGTTCGATTGGAGAATTTGGACGAAAGTAGGAGTTGTGCACTAGTTGCGCCTCTTCGGTGCACGAACTTTGTGCCGAAGATAATTCAAGAAAATATGATTGCGACTGCGACTATGACCTGAAACTCATTTACCTATACTTTAATTATTTTGCCCAAAGTAAATCCAAATTATTATGATGAGATTTTAAATTAGTTTTTGTCTATTGTTACTTAAGTAAACAAATTTTAAAAACTTTTTTTAGCTTAATATGCGGTAACACCCGAACTGATGTACAGTTTTAGCAGAAACCATCGGGTTATTTCGTAATTTGGGTATTTCATTAAATTGTATGGTGATACTTTTTTATGGCTACTTAATTTTAAATTCATAGGTAAAGGTAGCGATATATACATATATAAGCTATCTAACATCACAAACGTTATAAATATGTGGAAAATTATTTACCATTCACACTTTTAGTGGAGCGCCGTAAGATTTATACCTCGGAATCCAGGGCCAGTCAATGAATCTTTATATAAACTTTGGAAATGTGTTTTTAATAGTATATAGAAAAATGTTAAAAAAAATATTTTGCGCGATCTCAATTTTTTAATTATTATTATAAATAATTATTAATTATTTGGAGTTTTCCTTGATTTATATTAGTTTAAAGTTATATTTAAAAAAACTACTACAAACTTGATCTTGGATTTTAAGGGACTGCAGGTATAATGATGAAGGGTGGGGAGGGGAATAGAGGGGACAACAGCAGCTGTTGGCTGTTGTTAACGCGGGCCCTAACAGAATAGTACATGTGGCAACTTGATAGGCTTAATACGTAGCTGTTGTTATTCGCTCCGGGAAAAATAATTTCTGATTATTGTTTATTTACAATTAATGTATATATTATTGTGCAGTGAGTGTGATAAAAGTTAATTACTGAACATTACTGAGTTTTACAAACTTTGAAAATAGTGGCATAGATAGTAAGTATCGGTTTTTTATTTATATTACACGCTTTTGTGAATTGTGAATACTCAATCGTATATTTTAGTATAAATCGATGCTAAAAGTTAGAATGCAATAGCAAAATTTAATCATATAAATCATTAATCATGATATAAAGGTTAGTTATTAATATTACTAATAATATATATAAAATATATACCAAATCACAAGTCGCATTTTAAGTATTTTAGACTAGCTGGTGCCGCGCCTACGGCTGCGATCAGAGTGGGGATAGGTCATAGTGGGGATAGGCAATACGGGGGATAATGCTCTATTTAACAAAAAAAGAATTGGCGAAATCGGTCGGTTAAGGAGCTAGGCTAAAGTAAAGTAGGTGAAAAAAAAGTGAGGTAAGGAAAAATCTAAAAAAAAATCAAAAAAAAAATAGACTAAAAAAAATAAGTGTGGGTTGGGGGTGGGTGGGGTGGGAGGAGGGATGACCCCCTATTTAACAAAAAAAGAATTACCCAAATCGGTCCACGGGTTAGGGTGATAGGCTAAAGTAAAGTAGGTGCAAACAGTGAAACAGTTTTTCTTAAATCAAATTTAGTATATTATACTACAAAAAAAAAATTGAAAAATAAAAGTGGATGGGAGGGTATGTAAGTGGGAGGAGAGATCATACTCTATTTAACAAAAAAAGAATTATTAAAATCGGTCCACGTGTTAGGAAGTTAGACTAAACCTTTGTATTTTCCCGCCCCTTGCGAGCTAACACCTTTGTATTTTTCCCGCCCCTTGCGAGCTACGACCTTTGTATAATTCCGCCTTTACGGGCTACCAATTTTGTATTTTTCTCGCCCCATGCGAGCTTTGACCTTTGTATAATTCCGCCCTTGCCAGCTACCACCTTTGCTCTAATCGCGTTGATAGAGGGCGGCACAATACACTTTCCATACATTTTAGAAGATTTAACGGAAAGAAACCGTTATATATCCTACTATAACTAAGGAAATTCAAAATGGTTTTGATATTTGAATTCTACTCAGCAATACCTTTCATTTGATACCAAACTTGCTGGGAAATAAAACAAAAAAAAATTTCGTAATTTTTCCTAGGGTATTGGCCAGGATTTCATATCTCGCCCAATAATGGACGGATTTCGGTCATTTAAAAACCAGAGCAAAGCAGAGGTTTGCAACCTTCTACTACTATAACCCGCGCACCTCTGAGGTTTCATTTGTACCCACCAGGTGGCTCCAAGTCTTTACTATAAACATTTTTTCCCTCTTCCGTCTCTCATTTTTCAGTAAATTGTTGTTAAAAATTGTTTTAATCGAGATCGGCCATTTTTTTTTTAACTTTTTTATTTGAGGTTTTAATAATGTCAAACACTTGCTATACAGATTCATTGACTGGCCCTGGGTTCCGAGATTTTACCATTTTTATGCCTTACTGCACTCCACTATTTGGTGTAGGACAATACCAAAGATTACTTCTACTAGATAAACGGCTTCAAACAAACTAGTGAAAAAATTTTGGTTGCTTTTGTATATTTCCCGCATCGGGCAACCCTGCAGTCCGAATTAAAAATGTGTTTCCCGGGAGAGTTTGTGGGTAGGAGACAAGTATACTTTTCTTATGTGCATTTACAAATATCAAATGTACTTCGCTCGTTTAAAGATCAGAATACATCGACAGTTTACGCACATAAGTAACTAACTCAGTCATAACTCTTAAGTAACTAACTCACATGAATTCTTTTTATTGGTCGTACTTTTAGGTACATTTTTCTCCTCGACAAGATTTGGCGGTACTTTTTTGACAGGAGTATGTGATTCTCTCCGGATGAGAACATAATTTTGACAGGAGTAAGTGATTCTCTCAAATAATTTTGACAGGAGTAAATGTCTGCACACTACATGTACTCTTTACTTGCATGTATATTCTTATGACATTAAAATCTGGATATATTTCGTTTTACTGTGGTGCCAGTGTTACTTTTTCAAGACTAGCTTGGTAATTTAGGGAGCCGGTTATCTAGTATTAAGTAATCTTTATCCCCGATCTTCTTTGAATATACGAATTTATTTAACATAAGAGAGCTTTATGTGCTCGCTCCGAAAGTAAAAATTTATTTCTTAATTGGACAGATAAGCTTATATTAACAATAATATTATAAAAAATCAGCTGTACTATGTATTTTAAGCTGAATTTAATAACAAGTTAATTATCAAGAATTGATCACAAAATTACAATGACCCCAAGTAAATGACCCCAAAAATAACAAATCAAAAAGAAAAATAACAACAAAATTGTCCGTCAAAATCAGCCACACGAAGGATTCATAAAATTTTGAATTACGATTATCAATCTTAAACGTATCAGAGTGGAATAAATACACAGAGCAGAGCTCAAATAATACTGCAGACAGAGTATAAAGTGTACGAGTGTCTCTATGGATTGTTTCCTGTACTTAACATAAATTTCGGATCGTGCCTGTGTTTCGTTCAAAATAAATTGTTTATCATCATGATAAGAACATTGGCCAGGATTGGATTTTACGAAATTAAGTCCATCGAGTCTTAAAACTTGGAGTTTAGTGCTCTATTTACCAAAATTTCAATTTAATGAGCCCACCACGATTTATAGGTGAAGTGAAAGTTATTTAGTGGTGAAGTGAAAGTTATTTTGTTCCTATGCACCTAATTCCTTTGTAAATAATATCGTTTACCTCACATGATTTCGTTTTTCCACGCCTCGAGAAGTAGCCCGGACGAATATTTTTTATTTTATTTTTCAAAATCCGGATAAACTTCACAAAGTGAAAAAAATCGAATATTACCCCGACATGATTTCATTTTTCGACCCCTCGGGAATTAGCCGGGGCGTGTAAATCATTTTTCAAAATCCGGTCGAACTTCGTAAAGTGAAAAAATCGAAGGGGTGATCTTTAGGGGTTGCAAAAGTTTAACCCATTACAAATGCTTCCCTACAAGATTTGATCCCCACATGATTTCGTTTTTCCACCATACGAGAAATAGCCCGGACGAGTAAATCATTTTTCAAAATCCGTAAAGCGTTTTCAACCCCTAAGGATCAACACCTTTGATTTTACTCTGTGAAGTTACCCCGGATTTTAAAAGCTTGTCAGTTTATTGCTTTGTATTTGGGGGTTGTAAAATTTACAGAAAGGGTTGCAAAATTGACCTAGCTGATCGTAAAACGTTTTTTCCGTTATTTCTATCGTACTTCAACACTATCAACCCTTAAAAGATTTCCTTTGTCATATTACAGCGAATCATGTTATTTTTGAAAAAAAAACTTTGTTATTAAATAACTTTATTTTGGTAGGAGGTAAAACGAAATGAATTGTAGAAAACATGGACTAACAGAGGCATTTCGATTGCGAAGTTTTACCCCCCAGCGGGCAAAATTTTCCGGGCTTGTGAAGTTGGCCCGGAAATATTGTTTTTCGAATAAAAAAAATTTATTGGCGGTAAAATGTGTTCTAACGATAGACTATCGATTGGGACGTTTTATCCCAAGCCTGGAAAAAATCCGGGCCAACTTTACGCACCTCAGGGAATGAGATGCAACAGTAGGTGCTCTAGAAGTATTCCCATAAATGTTAACTGATGTAAGCTTAAGTGATTAAGACGCTATATTTATAAAAGATACTAACAGTAAGAAAGTCACTTAAAATTTGTATAAAATAAAACGAGTTTTGTTATTCTTCTTAAAAGGTTAACCATTGCGTCTGAAGTCTCAACTTGGGTGCATTGAGAAAGATATGTTTTATCATTTCGAAGCTTTTAATGACAAAATTATCTTCTCTTCATGCAAATTATTGTACTACGAAAAAAGTTGTATTCCAAATTAGCAATTTTGTGCTGTAGAATTAAAAATATCTCAATTTGTAAACAACAAGGTATTTGAAGAAATAATAGTAGTAAGTGTATAAAAATGCAAATTTCTACGTGTTTTATATGAATTTAAATACATAGAAATACAAAAATAATATGTGATCTCAGAAACCAATTCACTTTGCAAAGGAGAGTCTTATTTTCCCAGAGAACTTAGTGAATACGACCGACATAATAAACTCAATTGCCAACCTCTTATAACATTTCAGAGGAGATTTCAAGCGTCCAAAAAATATGTAAATGAAAGACAATTTCACAGTTGCGAGCTTTTGATTAAATTAAAAGAATTCTCGCGTCTAAACAGGTTAAGATTGCACCCATCACACCGCTACTCATTATTAAGTTAGTGCTATGATGTAAGCCTGCGCAGGCCTTTGTTTTTGTTTAGTTGTCACATCTTCGTAGCGAAAAATTAGAGCCGGCATAGTCGCCCGAACGGCAAATTTAGCTTTTCCGAGTTGAGGCAACACAAAAAGTAATAAAATTGTCTAGAAAATTCTTACTGAATTTATGATCACAGTTATAGTTACATACATAGTGCGTTTCATGAGACTTGGAATGGGGTTTAGATTGGAGCTAAGAGCGGTCAGCATAACGCGCATTTACGTACATCTACTATGACATCACTCATCTTCAGTTTGCATGTCATTAAACTTATCTCTGGGGCTTAATTATGTTGGGCTGTGACCACACAACTAATTTAACTCTAGTATGGCACCTAAAATCAATTCAGCCTTGTTTTATATGCTCATTTCCGGGTATAAACAATCTGAAATTTCATAATGCAATCGGAGCGCGAAGCTTTTATGACTACATCTGTCCCTCCGTT
This sequence comes from Leptarthrus brevirostris, assembly GCA_964036015.1. Classification (NCBI taxonomy): domain Eukaryota; kingdom Metazoa; phylum Arthropoda; class Insecta; order Diptera; family Asilidae; genus Leptarthrus; species Leptarthrus brevirostris. The sequence goes on from OZ038371.1 coordinate 110,988,591, forward strand.
TAGATTTTGTCTTGCTGCAAAATTAAACTGTGACAAAACTGTCATAGTTCTATAGTAGAGTATCAATTCAATTTATTACCAATTTATTGCCTCTACACAGACAAAAGTTAAATAAAAATCGAAGCCTAGAAATTTATAAAATAAAACGCAGTAAGTACACTACCTGTGCTTTGCTGTTGTTGGTGATGCTGCTCCTGTAGCGATGCGAAATTGGCGAGTTTCCCAGCATCCGAAGAGCTTTCCATTACCTCCGCCATTTTTTCTTAGGAAAAAGGATGTCTTGAATTTATGAATTGCAACTAAACTCTATGAAATATCGCCTTTCACCAACCACAAATTCGTGCTGTTAACAAATTAAATTAATTTTCAAAATTTTGGACGAAAATATCACTTCACTTTAATAAATTATTTTCACTTTCAGGACGATGCGGTTATTATTATTATTATTTCTTTGATATTTTTCTGTAATTCTTCTAATTTTTCACTGCTAAACGACAATATAAATTTTATGTAATGCAATTATAAAGTTAGATTTAAATTGGGACGCTCGGAGTTCACGCACGACCACCACTTCTCTTAACGTGAAATCTTGAACTGACTGAACTCTCAAAGGTGAATTTTCGCTTTACAGATAAACGGAAGCTCTTATCAAATAAATAACTGATTATATGACTCCGGGCTGCGTGAAAAGAGCTTTCAAAAAGCAGCTTTGCAGCACTGATACTTTCTTTGCTTTTCTTAACCGCTTTAAATGCCATCTGTTATAACAAAACGTTACTAAAGAGCATTACTTTCAATGATTCGATAAAATGTAAAATGCTTAAATTCCCGCTAAAGACGTATCCGCCACAAAACGACTTAGTGCATTTTCCAACGTTAAAGTAAAGTCGTCTACTTTACTGGCCAAAGTTGTACAAACAATAAAAATTGTTCCAACAGCATGTTACGCACTTTTACCTGCGCGTAAGTGTACCCCGACTAGCGTTGGAGAAGGGTTAGGGTAAACGCCGGACCTTCACACCTGTTGGGCGCCACGTGGTTTTCGAGTCCATGAACTCACGAAATAAAAGAAAATCGTAACTAACAAAAAAATTAATTATATATTCACAAATTTAATTTATCCGAACTTCTTGCTAAGTCAAGAAAAGAAAAACAATATGAACTTGGAAAAAAGACTAAATGACCTTTTAAAATGGCAAGGCAAAGCAGCGCGAGAAATTAAAAAAACCAAATTTTGATAAAAAATAATTAAAACCAGCTATGGTACTTAGCTTTGTTTTCTTCCCTTTTTTTTGTTGATGATTTCCCTTATTTAGTCCCTCCTCGCCGATACAGATCCCTTCCTCTCTAAACTTCCTTTCATTCCAAAATTGTATGGATTCTTCCTTTCAAAATTGCTTCCCCGTTCGCACAAAACTGTTGCTTTCACCAAAAAGGAAAATACTCCTTCTCCACTGCACTAATTTTCGTCTTCCCTTATCTTAACTTGAATAAACTGAGCTACCCGCTTCACATACCAAAGCCTTTTATTGAAAAAGCGCCACTATCTGCACTTCCGCCCAGTATTTTGACAGATTTTTTGAATCGGTTCATATTTTGTGAAATTATTTTTCCAATTTTGTTTTTAAAACGTTCTATGGAATTTGTATAATATGCTGCCGTGGTCGGAAAAATTATTAAAATTCAATTCTTTGCCAAATTTCCAAAAAATGTTTGGTATGACAGCTCGGCTTACGTGCTGGTAAAGTTTTATCCTGTGGGATACTTTGGCCGGGATGACTTTTCAATGTTTGCTTTGGGTTACGAATAGCTCAAAGCAGTAGATGTCGTTTTCGGGTATATGAAGTTATCCCTAAAAATCGGTCCGAAGAGTGTTTATGTTTCAGGTTATGTTTTGATTTCATTGTGACTGTCTGGAGGCGTAGAAAAGAGAGGAAACTGGACGGGTGAGTATTACATTAGTTTTCTTTGTATATTTGTTTCGATTATTGGGCCATTCCACACGAGTATTCTTGCAGCTGTTGTCGAACCGGTTTTCTGGGAAAGAGGTAATAGAAGCAAAGAGGTATTTCTACAAATGTGCTGCACTTTGGAGAGAAATTTGCATCAAAATCCAAACCTATTTAACCTGTTGTCACGCACTAATACAACCAGAGCACCATTTTTCTGGTTTGGTGGGGTCAGAAATTTTTAGCGAAATGCATGGTTTCATTCTTGTTTCGGCTGTTGAATGAGCGCGAGCAAGAAAAGATATGAATCATAATCCACGTCGATAAAATTGTGGCATGTTGTTAAAAGTTATAGAGTAATATTATGGCTAATTTCTTTTCGGGCTGAATAGTTTGGTTCTTAATTTAATCTTGTAAATAAGTGCTAATTGGCAATTATTGAGAAAATTTTAATAATCTGTTGAGCCCTCGTTAAATTTTGTTAGTTTTCTCATCGCTTTTTAATTCTTTGACATTCTTTTATCCAACAGGTTAACTTTTTTCGGTGATATTCATCTACAAATAAACATATAGCCGTAGTAGTTAGGGAAATAATCGCGGCGTTATAATAAAAGCAAATTCCTCTAAAAATTTGTATTTTTTCATTGATTTCGAATTTTCCTGAAATCATTTTGTAAATGGGTGAAATGCCAGTTGTCAAACGTTCACGGCGAGCACTCAACTTAAAATGAAGAGCAATGCACACACACATGCATAGTCTCTTATTCGCATGTAAATTTGACAACTGCAGCAAGAATAACCGTGTGGAAATGTTTGGAGAACGCTGACTGTTGTCGAACTGGTTCGACAACAGCTGCAAGAATACTCGTGTGGAATGGCCCATTGAAGATAAATACCATTTTCTATCTTCCTTTTTAGGATGTTGATTTGACTGCTCGCGTTACCTTGCTTGTCTTACATCACCTTTACAACTTCAGTAAGTATTTCTTTTGAATTTTTACGTATTTCAGAGGAAATCTAAAGCAAAACTTAATAAAAATTAATCTTACTAACTAACTTAATTCTAGTTCCAGGCCAACGACGAGTCCAGGTAGTGCGTTTAATGTTGAGATTATCAATGATTATTCTTTTATATATTTGACTAATAGTCCTTTTCTTTTAGGAATCCTTGCGTGACCATATCGGGAAAATATGAGTGGCAGTCACAGAGAGAGATGGTGCACAGGCCCAAAAATAAAAATTTCATCGATAGCCAAGGCACGGGCTTCGAAAAAGTAAGCAGTGGCTTCGGAAAAGGTAAATAGTAGCTCTTGCCCATTATCTGAAATAAAGATAAAAACCTTCATCGAGAGTTTACGGAGAACATGAAAAGGAGGACGTTCACTGAGGTAATTTTACAAATATCTTACGTAACGCAGCTACAAGCGATACATTCATAGGACTATAAATATTAATTCTGATCTAAAAATTAGTTTTCAATATCATTAGTATAAGTGTATTGAGGCTTTACGAAATATTAGGCATCGGCCGATTTTGATAAAATGAAAACTTGTAAGGTGAAATCACTTTGGAAGACGTTTTTGGCAATATATACATATTTTGCTTGTAATGGTTTATATTACTGTTTTATGGTTTTTAACGTGCTTAATCGACAATCATTTATGTATTCTAAATTATGCGAAATCAATCATGCTGTCATCGTAGAGCTGTGAATGGGACTAATAGATGAGAGATAAGAGGTGGCTTATAAAAAGGGGAAAAGTTGGCGAAAAAGTTAACCCTGAATAAGAAATAATATAGAGACTTCCGAAGTACGTAAATTTGGTTTGACACATAAGTGTCTAAAAAATACAAAACTTTTCGAAAACTACTGAAAATGCACTATATTAGAAGAAATCTAATAGAAACTTGAATTAACAATAACGAAAATAAAATTTTTTTACAGCTACTATAATCGACAAGAAGATCAGCCAATCATTAACCATTTATTTCAAAGAAATATCTGTACACTTGGGAAATCTATAGTTGCAATTGCCTTTGGTATCCCGAGTATGATTTTGTCGGGATAAGACCTAATAAACTCAGGGCCCCATCAGGTTGTAAGTGCCGTACCACACTTTTCTTGTTTCATCGCAGTTTGTTGGTGAGAGGGCGTGCAGGGGTGTATAGGGAAATCCGCACGGAACTTACCTATTTATCGTCGCATTGGCACGCATCATTCAAAGCAAGGTTTATTTGGGTTCGTAAAATGCTTGATTGTTACCACTACACGCACTACATTGCGTGTTCTACACAAAATCCGACACGACAGATGTGGGCACTCGTGCGGACTTTATCGCGCGGAAGCACGACAAGTGTGGGGCGGCACTAACGAAGTATAGCCTTAAAGATAAAGTACTGCAACGTAAGTCAGAATTGTGTATTAAGCTTGCTTTTCAAAAGCATAAAATCTTTTCATAAGTGAAGTAGTATTTAACATTTAAGGTTCGGTACGGCTTAACTATAAAAACTTGTATATTGTTCACAGCATAACAGTAATACTTACTGCTTACACACTGTGTATTGCTCCATTGGATCAAGGAAATATGTCTGGTAATATGTTAAATGTGCATCCTCCACCCACCGCCAAATACCCACACATCACTCACTCCTACCCAGCACCCATTCACCCCAATACCTTGTAATTAAGTTGCAACTGAGCAGCACTTTCTGTCTTTGGTTCAGTGGAGCGACATTCTTATCGCTTCGAATCGATTCAATAATGGCAGCCATACACCTACCACCCACCCTCCAGCCCATCATCCACATAGGATCCACATTCACTAAAGACCCGTCTCACTAACTCACAAAACACTCTTAGTTCAAGACACCCTGTAATTAAATTACAGGTGAGGTGCACGTTTATAATTACCAGACTTCTTCCTTTCATTCTACCAATCACCGCCCACATCCCAACACCCACCCACCACGTGTCTACAAGCCCACCCACCACTCACAACCCCTAGTATAAGACACCTCGTCAATAAGTTTCTTACAATTACCAAAGATATTCCTTTGATTCAGTGGAGCGATATTTTAATCGCTCCGAATCGGTTCAATATCGCTCCAGGAGCGGTTCGGATCGATTGAAATTCAAAATAATAACGATCACCTCGGAAATTTGGAAAATAACGATCCGCTCCGGAGCGGTTCGTTACTTTTATTACGCTCCAGGCTGAATCGATCCAGCTATCGCACGGATCCGATCCGGAGTGATTTGGAGCGACATTTTGTACCGACTCGGAACGCTGGTTTAAAAATACCCAGTTAATACATAATTTTTCCACAAAATCCTCGCGCATTATACATATAATATTTCAATATTTAGAAGAGGAAAACTAGTTGAAAGTGAAGTCTTCTCTACACCCATTTTCCAAATATGTGCAAACTGGATATTTTTATTGCTAAGAATGAAAAAATATGCTCCTAGAGTAGGGTGGGAAGAGAGAGGGATAGTCTAACTTCGCAATGCATGGACAGAGTTAGATGATTCTTTTTCTGATGTGTAGAGTATGTTCCCCTATTGGTACCGCGACACAATTTTAAATGGTGGGGTTGTTGGAGGGGAGACGTTGGATGACTACTTGTTAACGCGTAGATCGATTTTGATGATTCGTGTGGACCGCTTTCCGCTTTATTAGGTAGGGTGGTGTGCGAAGGAGGCGTTACCCAATTTATTAAGGCAGTATTCTACTTTGGGCGCTTGAAAAAAAGGTTATTTTTTATGAGATTATGAATGAAGATATTGATGTAGGGTTTGTTAGGCTTAATAAATATACTCTTGAAATACATAAAAAAAATTTTATTATATATTTTATGCACTTTTAACCCACAAAAATAACATTTGAATACAACGCTTCGATTAGTGGGTGGGTCTGCGCTGGTGTGGAAATTTTAAAAATAGGCCATCTAAAACAAAATATTTTAAATTTTTTGATTCAATATATCACTAGCAATCGACTGAACTATAATATTTGATGTACATGTAAAAATAATAAAATAGCGGCGAAAAAAGAAGGCAGATAAAAAATTGCATGTTTTTTCACTGCTCTTTGCCATAAAAAAATATAGTAAAAATCAAAATTTTTAAATAATTCTAGTTCAGTCGGTTGCTATAGGTGTGCAGAATATGTGTTTAAAGTTTTATAACAATCGGTTAAGTAGTTTTGGAAATTTTGGCACCAAGCGGTGTAAAAAGTAATTTTGAGATAAACGAGTTTAAAGTCTGCGTGTGGGTCACCACGTCGAATTATCGCGCTGAGGTAGTTACGTTTGAGGGGTGGAAAAGTATACTTAGATTGCTTGAATCGATTTAATTTTAAGAGAATATTCTTGAATATATTTACTTTCGAAAAATGTAAAAAAAATACAATTTTTTCAAAGTTTCAAGTAGAATCGTGCCTTAATGTAAATACCTATTAGGAAGATTTTTTTTGTTGTATACAGTATGATCCCCTATATTGCTACTATCTGGAAAAATGTTGGCCTAGGGTTGGGGTGGGGGTAGGGGTAACTTAACTTTGTAACGCTGTACTGATTTAGATGATTCTGAAAAAATTGTTACTTGTGGTGAGAGTTCGAGGATGGGCGGAGCCTAGCTTCATAAGGCATAGACCGATTTTGATGATTTTGATTTTTCCTGATTAATTAATGATAACAATTTTGTACCAAGAGTGACTACGATGATTCTCTGAATACGATAACTCTCTCTTTCTGAATAGAGCACGATGGCGCACTTGGGCCATGGTAAGAATTTTCTAAGGTGAGGGTATGAAGGGGTGAATAATTTCGTAATATGTTACATTTTTTAGATTGCACTACCTCTGCAACTTTTTAAATTGCTTCGTTCGTACGAGCACCATTCTTTGAGTCGTATATATGAAAACACTAAAAAGTAAATAATAAAATAGTTTCTAATCGACTTCACAAAAAGCGCTAAAAGCATCAATTAATTTTATATTATGACGTTTTGAAGTCGGTGCAAATTAAACAAACAAAACAAATGAAGATAATATATAAAACAACCTCAACGTTTCAGCTAACAAAATGCTTTTGTTGTAGTTCTTTGGTTTGTATAACTGCAAAATGCCGTAGTAGATATAAAATTAAAAATTACTTTATGCTTTTTAGCGCTTGATGTGAAGTCGGTTTAATTTGTTTTAAAAACTATTTTTACGTAAAATATACCCCGAATGGGGTACTAACTGATTTTTGAAATTTTGAAGTAAAAAACTACTTCTTAAAGCTGCTTATACATTCTATCGTATGGCATTAAAAAAAATTTAATTTAATGCTATATTTTTGATCTATTAAAATACGCGGGTTTTTGAATGCGTAGTTTTCGAAAACGAGATATCCGATCGGGTTCAGGTAATTTGTTTTCAATTTTGTTTGTTAATAGCTTTCAGAAAGAAATAAAAAAAATGTTGGGGTATATTTTTTGGGTTGGGGGTGACGCACCATCTGACTACCCCCATGTATGGTATTATATTGAAGCTAATTTGGTCCCGAATTGATTGGAGCATTTTTTTTTATCAAAAAACATCATCACTGACTTTCTTCTTAGGAAGTATACGCTTAGTAGCTATTTTCCAAAATCCAGAGGGGGAGGGGATGGTCCACCGGATCACCGTTCTTTTTTTTCAAACTATCTACTCCAAAAGCTATTAAACTTTTATTAATAAATTTTGTTATATCGCTAATAGTTTTTCTGAAATCACAATCGATCATTTACTATAAAATTAATGAAAAATTAATCTGAGCGGGGGGAAAATAATGTAAATCGTTACAGCTAAAAACAGTAAAATTGAGAAATCCTAAACTTAATTAACTTGAATTTGTTAAGTAAAATGTTTTATACCAATCGTACATTTTTCTTATTTTCCAACATTTGATTATATTCCCCATCTTTTGGTATGAAGGGTTGGAGTTTTTTAGAGGATGTTTTAAACATTAACTTAAACACATTTATATGTATATTTTAAAAGTTAAACCACGAAAATTGGTTCAGTGGTGTTGAGTCACTAACAAACGAGCAAGTTACGAGGCTCTTTTGCAGTTTAGTATGCAAACCAGTTCACATAATTATCAATGGTTTTTGTTAAAAATAGAACGTTATTATATTTTGATATAAGGCTTAAAATGTTTCCCAATACTAAAGTTCTTTTAAATACGAATACAACAAATTTATCGAACCATCTATACAGAATACATGGTCTCAGGAAAAAAGATATCGAAGGTAGTTTTAAGACAGTAGAAGAATCCAAATACGATGACGAGCTTGAAGAGCTAGACAAGCAAAATGAACTCTCTACGTGCAAAACAGTATCTGGGGTTTCTAATCAGTCAAAAGTACCATCGCTTGATTACATTTTGGATGACTTGATCGATCGAATTACATTCTACAAGATTGCCGAAGTCGATTAACTGCTGAACATGTAAATCTGTTCTTGAAATCTCTTGAAAATCGCGATTGGCACTTGGAATTCCTAGAATGGAATAAGAATTAGAGTTCTTCAATTCTTCAATTATAATTTTTTTAAATTATTGTTTTTATTGCATTAATATTATGTTTTCGTTACTGTGTACTTACGTAGTTGAACAATTTTATGTTGGTTAATAAGGTGAATAAGACTTATACATAATACATACATACTGATCGACAATTAACTCGTGTCGTAGAAACTTATTTTCTGTCACTTCTAGTGTCACTTGCAGTTGCGGCAACTTTTACTCAAATTAGCTAAATTTTTCAGAAAATTCTGCTAAATTGATTGTTATATTTGTTCAACTTTAGAAATTTTTTTTTTACGTGTTTTTATTTGAGGTGGAATATTTGACTAATTTTTGAAAGGGCAAATAATCTGTCGATTTTTCTTTCAAGAAAACGCCCAAAATCGAAGAAAAATCGCCATCGCCATTTTAATTTTTTTGTCACCAGGATTGATGAAAAATCGACACGTCTGGCAAGAAGTTTTAATTTCAAAGCAACGGATAAGGAATTTCGTTGTCGAAGACCGCTATATGTCGATACAGGGGCGTGCAGAGCCTAATTTCTCGGAGGGGGTCATACAGAAAAATTTAAGATAAACTATCACTATCTAGCAGGTATGTGCCATTTTACAAATGATAGGGAATGCAATCTCGAATTCATTAGCTCCAACATTTCTTTTTTAAATACGGCATTATGGGTGCACTATAAGTAACTCATAATAAATACTAGTAAGTAAAATTCGTAAGATTATTATTCGTAAGTGTTTATCAAACAACATTTAAAAAAACATTAAAAACAAACATAGAAAACAACATAGCTGGAGTGGGCTGCTGGTTAAATTAATTATGACTTGGTCATAAACAGTTTGAAACAATTAATTAATTTTTTTAGTCCTTGTGGGTTGGATCATTTCTGCACATAAAGTCAAAATAATCTAAAGATATTGATATAGAAAGGTAGTGCATATTTTTTTTCTATGGTAGTCTGAATGAAAAATGTAACCTTTAGATTAAATATATTCATTAGACAGACTTATTGTTTCTATAAAAAAAGTTCAATTGATAAAAATACTTTTTAAAAAAAAAGTTGAACCGACTTCACAAAAAGCGCTAAAATGCATAAAATAATTTTTAATTTTATATCTATTACGACATTTTGAAGTCGGTGCAAATTAAACAAATAAAACAACTACAGAACCACAATTGAAAATAATACATAATACTACCTGAACGTTTCAGCTTACGGGATCATAAGAAATGACGATTAAATAGTTTTGTTGTAGTTGTTTGGTTTGCACCGACTTCAAAATGTCGTAATAGATATAAAATTAAAAATTATTTTATGCATTTTAGCGCTTTTTGTGAAGTCGGTTCAACTTTTTTTTTAAAAACTATTTTATTTTTCACTTTTTAGTGTCTTCGACTCTATACAACGAAGAAAGAACCATGCAAATCGGTCCACGCGTTAAAAGTTTTTACCCCCTACACCACCCCCATTCCACTAAACTTTTTTCCTCATGGTATCAATCAAGGAACATACTCTACCGAACATAAAAGGAATCATCAAAATCGGTCCACGCGTTACAAAGTTACTACCCCTCCCCCTCCGCCACCACCACCAATGGACAAAATTATTCTCTTATTAGCAATGGGGGATCACACTGTATACAACAGCAAAAGAACCATCCAAATCGGTCCACGCGTTACAAAGTTAGGTTCCACCCCCCTTCTTCCACCCCAACCACACTCACAATTTTTTTTCTCGTGTTATCAACCAGGGAGCATACTCTACCCAAAAGAAAAAGAAATATCCAAATCGGTCCACGCGTTACGAAGTTAGACTACTCCTCCCCTCGCCCAACCCCCCACCATGGGCCAAATTATTCTTCTATTAGCAGTGGGTGATCACACTGTATACAACAGCAAAAGAACCATCCAAATTGGCCCACGTGTTACAAAGTTAGGTTCCACCCCCCAGTAACATTTGTTTTCTCGTAGTATCAACCTAGGATCATATTCTACCCAATAGAAAAAGAATTATCCAAATCGGTCCACGCGTTACGAAGTTAGATTACCCCTCCCCCCACACACACCTTACACCATAGGACAAAATTATTCTCCTATTAGCAATGGGGGATCATACTCTATGCAACAGAAAAAGAACCATCGAAATCGGACCACGCGTTACAAAGTGAGGTTCGAACCCCATCCCCCCCAAATTTTTTTCTCGTAGTATAAACCACGGAACATACTCTACCCAACAGAAAAAGAATTATACAAATCCGTCCACGCGTTACAAAGTTAGACTACCCCTCCCCCCAGCCTAGACCAAATTTTTTTCTCCTATTAGCAATGGGGGATCATATCCTGTATAACAAAACAAGGACCATCCAAATCGGACCACGCGTTACAAAGTTAGGTTTCACCATTTCATTATAATTGACTAGTACTCTTTGGAAAAAAAGTCCTTGGGGAGATTTCTTCAGTACTGGAAAAGAGGAATTTTTCTCGTATAGGTGACGAAACTACGGATGTAAGTACGTCCAAAGACCTAGTGCTAGTTACAAAGGTTTTCGATGAAACTAGCTCTTGTGTTCAGGAAAGATTTCTGGGAATGTTTAAACTTAGAAAAGCTTTTAAATAAAATTAAATCTTAATTTACATATGAGGTCTACGAATTTTATTTTATACCACCTCGAAAGTTGTTGTTTTGCAAAGAATTTTATTCAAACTTATTTGGCAGGACAGTTTGGCAGATACCAATTATGGTATCTGCAGTAGGAAAATTCAAGAAGAGCAGGTACATTTGCTTGAGTGAATTAAAAAAAAGTTGTTAATACTCCTACAATAATATAATAATGGGTAAAAGTTAATAAAAAATTTCAAAAAAATTTTGAATATATTTACAGCTTCCGTTACAAGTGTGTGAAATATATTTATTTAAATCGTTATTTTTTAGTTATGATATTATTCATTCTGATTTTGCAAGTTGTATCATAAAAGTAGAAGTGGATACATTTTTGGGTCAATGGATACATTTTTTCGCCAATTTGGATACAAAATAATTAAGCACTGTGTCCTTCCTCCCCGTTTTCCCACAGAAATTGCCTTTCCATCTCGCCGAGAGCGAGACCGGACCGAGATTGGCTTTTATCTCGCCGATTTTGCGACGAAAGCAAGATCGTCTTCACCTTGATGAGTCCAAGGCCGAGATATCCCAAAGTCTCGGTCTTGCCTCGGTGTCGTGAAGCCGTATGCAACCAAAAATGAAGTCAAATCAATTTTTAACCGATTTCCGAAAAACGAAAAGGTTCTAAGTTCAGCGCATATTTCTTCTATAACTCATATAAAATTATTATATTAGTGATGTTCAAAATTAATTATATAAAAATAGTAAGTCAATCTTCATTTCTACGTAACAATCAGTTAATTATCATAATATCAAATTGTTATTCAAATGATTTTGTAGTTGATAATTTATTAATAAATCAAATCACTATTGAACTCAAGCAATTTTCATCTGACTACTTGGAATAACTAGATTTCAGATTTCCTCATAATATCTAGTGTATTTCTTATATTCTTGAGGTGGGATGGAGGAGGGGGTTTGTCAATACCCCTCCGCGTTGTATCTGCCCCTGTATTGATACGCTTAATATATAAACTAAACTATATGCCTATATAGTATGCAGCTCCACCCCGGAGTATAGTAATATGTTACCTAGCAGTAGATATAAAATCTGGAGACATTCATGTTAAGCCGAAAAAAATAAAAGGACAACTAATAATACAGAAAGGTATATTCAAAGCTAGTGAGTGGTACTCGTAGTAATTAATTTTGTAAACTCTCCCCAGAAATCTACAATCCAACAATGAATAAGGGTTAAACTACCTAACCAAACCCAATTCTTGAGAAGCCACAATTTGTTGTTGTTGCGCATGATGACATAATAATCTTTTCAACATCACTTCAAAAACATCTTATTAGAATTAATCCTTCTAACTCAGAAGGCGCACTTCATAGGCAGAAGCCTAGAATCAATTGACCTATGCACCAGAATATAACGTATATTGAGATGAATGAGGCTCCCACAACCCATGCAATAAAATATTAGTAAACAACAAACAAAAAAAGAAAAAAAAAGAAAAATCCAAAACACGCCCACACAAACAATCAGGGGTGCACATACAACAGAGATCGTTGCAGCAAATCCTTAGTAAGAGTCAGGTCAAAAACAGGACACATATTGACGGCTCTACACATGCGATTTATAGGCTCATGCATACCATAGTTTGACCGAGAGCGAGCAATATGCAGTAAAGGCAGTCTTCTTAAGTTATACGGGGTATGCCTATAAGAAACCATACCTGCGAGAGTGCAAGAGTCTATGTTCGAGTTCAAAAGCTGGTGAATAAAGACTAGGTCAGCAACTCTACGTCGTTCTTCCAACGAGTGCATATTAAGCAATCGGAGGCGATCCACATAAGGAGGAAGCCTAAGTGGATCATTCCATGGAAGGTCTCTTAGTGCGAACCTAACAAAGTTCCGCTGCACCGACTCAATGCGTCTGGAATGAACAGCATAGCAGGGAGACCAAACCTGAGATGCATACTCGAGAATTGGGCTGACCAAAGAAAAGAATAAGTGAATTAAGGTCTTCCGATCAGAAAACTCCCTTGAGCACCGCTTTACATAGCCAAGAACTGAATTACTCCTAGAAACAATGAAGTTAATGTGCAGAGTGAAATCGAGTTTACGGTCAAGCTTCACTCCAAGGTCAGTGACGGACTCAACACGACAGATAATAGTTTCCGCAAAGGAATAATCAAAGACGAGCTGATTTTGGTTCCTAGAGAATGACATAACTTCACATTTATCCAAGTTAAGCTGCAGACCATTAGATCCACACCAGTTCTTGAAGGTATTTAAATCATACTGAATGCAGGAAGAATCATAACTGTTTCTAACGCATGAGAAAATCTTCATATCGTCTGCATAGATTAAGACTTTAGAGTGCTTAATCAGAGGAACAATGTCGTCAATGGCAAGAATAAACATCAACGGCCCCAGATGGCTACCCTGCGCTACGCCAGATGAAGCCTTAACGATTCTGGATAAAGTATTACGGAAAGATACTTGGTATGTCCTATCTTTTAAGTAAGAGCAGATCCAGTCGAGCAATAAAGGCGGAAAACCCAACTTTTCAAGTTTAAGCATAATCACAGAATGAGGGACCTTATCAATTGCCTTACTAAAGTCGGTGTAGACGCAGTCAGTCTGGAGACCTTGCTGAAATCAGAGATTATGTGGTATGTAAATTCAAGCAAGTTAGTTGTCGTCGATCTACCGGGCAGAAAGCCATGTTGATTAGATGAGATTAACCCCTTACACTGCCCTACAAGCTGTGAGTATATAACAGGTTCGAACAACTTGGGTATGCAGGAAAGCTTTGCGATTGGCCTATAATTTGTTATTATGTTTTTATGCCCCTTTTTATAAACAGGAATTATAAAGGAGCTCTTCCATAACGTAGGAAATCTACCGGCCTGAAGAGATTTGTTGAAGATGAGTTCCAGTGGAGTGAGTAAGGCGTCGGAACAGCATCTCAAGAATGCAGGTGGAACACCATCGGGACCAAAAGAAAAGTCCATTCTAAGTTTCTTGATATGATCTATAATAATATCACGAGATATAATGGGCAAAGCAATGGAGGCAGCGGGACGATCGTGGATATGATCAAACTCTTCCAGGGAAGAAACAAAATTGCCAGATGAAAAGGCACCCTGCAAAGTTGTCGGCTATTTCGGGCGCGCTGCAACTAGAGGATCCATTGTAGCACATTGTAGATGGATAATTATCAGTTTTCTTCTTCATATTAACAAATTTAAAAAAGGTACGTGGATCAATTTGCAAGTTATCGCGAACATTATCGAGGTATTCCCTGTACAAGGATGATGATAATGCTAAAAAGCTGTCATGACAATAAACGAAATCACAATAAGTTGATAGTCTATTTTTCTTATTTTTAAGTCTACGTAGATCTATAGTATACCACGGGGGGGGGGGCTGACAGGATGATCTTGACCGTTTGAGTGGTACACACAAATTAAACAGATCATGAATCCTATCATAAAACACGGAAACGCACTCGTCGATATCGCTATCATCAAAAAGAGATGCGAAATCGATCGAAAGGATCCTGTTTGAAAGATCAGAGAAGTCCGCCCTTTTAAAATCAAGAACGTATTGATCTACGTTGGGGTCGGCAGTATTGCAACCATCGTAGCAAAAAGAGATGAAAATGGGCGGATGCAAACTGTCAATAGCGGCTAAGTTCCGAGGAGTCGGTTCGACTATAGTGTTAAACGAATCAGAAGAAAAGATAAGATCTAACTGTCTTCCCATAGAGTTCTTTACATCACCCATTTGGTGTAAACCAGAGGAGGAGATGGCGTCAAGAAAATGGGAGTCTTTAGCAGTAAGACAATTAAAGGGAAGGTAGTCATCGTCATCAGCGTTGAGTACCCATTGAACGCTGGATAAGTTAAAATCACCAAGATGGATGATTTGATCCTCTGGGTTTGTCATATTACTAATAAAATCTAGGTTAAGAATTAAAATATCGTAAAGACTTCTACCATCTACATCAAGAAAGTTTGTCAAGTTTGGAGGGATATAACAACAAAGCAGGAAAATGTGCATCTTCATCAGTGATATCCTAAGAGCTAAGAGCTCAATTGTGAGCGTGTCGGAAAAGGCAGGTATATCAACCAACCTGCAATCCAAATGCGATTTACATGCAACCAGCACGCCGCCCCCACGAGCCATGGAGTCAGAGTATCTATCCTTAATAAAAATCTGATAGGACTCTTCAAGAATTTCAGCATCATTAAAACCGTTATGAAGCCAGGTTTCGGTCAGAGCGATGACGTCGTAACAACAGGCAAGAAAAGCCTGAAATAACTGGTTTTTTTTTATATAATGTTGCCAAAGCTCAGGGGATGCCCTATGATGCTAAAGCACAGCCTTGGCAGGAAAGGAATTAAGGTTGGGGGAAATGGGTTAGGAGGTTGAGTGAAGGAGGTGTCAATGTACGCCCCGTTTGAAAGTTTCAGGCTCATAAGACGAGGGAAAAACAGAAGATGGTAAACTGTTCCACATTCGTGTTGTTTTGCTAAGAAAAGATTCCCGAAAATTTGACGGTACGTCCAAATTTGACCCGGAGAGTATAGGGGTGGGAGCGACTTGTAGATCTTGCATCGCGCGTTGTAATGAGTCTACAAGGAATCAGGCTAGCAATTTCGTTAGAACAATGGCCATGGAAATAGCGATAAAAAAGTGAGAGACAACCGACATTCCGTCGATGCTCCAGAGAGTCAAGGCCCTCAGAGATTGAGGAATCGCCAATAAGTTTAACAGCCTTACGCTGAACTTTGTCTAACGCGGACAATGCGGTGTGTCATGCCCCTGCCCAAATATGGGAATTATATTCAAAACTAGGCCTAATGTGGGACTTGTAGATCAACGTTAAGTCGGGTGGGGTGAAATATTTCTTACATCTCTGTAGAAAACCCAAACATTTCATCGCACTTTTAGCGATTGCAAATATATGATCAGTCAAGCTAAGATTGCTGGATATCTCAATACCCAAGATCTTTAGGGAGGGTGAATTGGGTATATTCACTCCGTCGACTGAAATGGGTTGGCGGTGAACTGGGCGTTTTTTAAGGGACATTAAACAGCATTGAGTTTTGGATGCATTAAACGTAACACGATTTGCTCTGCCCCAAGCGAGGACCATAGAAATGTCTTTGTTTAATGATCTAAACATGCGTTCTCGATTGACTTCTGTAGCATTTCCACGTGAATTCATTACAGAATCAAATGAGTACGCGAAATCAACGGTGCTGTCGTCGGAAAAACTATGAATAGGATTGAGAGTAAGGGATAAGAGATCATTAATAAAAAGAAGAAATAAGGTTGGTGAAAGAACTGAACCCTGAGGTACACCGGCATTTATTTCGTAGGAATCAGATGTAACTCCGTCAATTACTACACGGATTGAACGGCCTGACAAAAAGCTCTCTATCCATTTAACGAGGGTAGGGTGCAGACCAAATGTTTGAAGTTTGGCTAAAAGGGCAGCATGCCAGACTCTATCAAAAGCCTTTGAAATATCAAGAGCCACAATTTCGGACTCACTGAAATTATGGAGAAAATGATTACAACGCTCCGTTAGAGCCGTTAGTAAGTCTTCGGTTGAGCGGCCAGCGCGGAAACCGTACTGACAATCGTTGATAAGATGGTTATTTTCTAGATATTTCAACAACTGAGAGTTTATGAGTGGTTCAAAAACTTTGGTATTGATCGAGGTTAGTGCAATTGGTCTGTAGTTAGAGGGGTCGCATGCCTCTCCTTTTTTAAGTATCGGCTGGACATGAGCAAGTTTCCATACACTTGGAAATATTCCTGATGAATATGACAGGTGAAAAAGTTTGCGCAGAGGTTTAGCCAAAGCAGAGGCGCAGCATTTTAAAACAAGGGGCGAGAAACCATCAGGCCCAGTAGCTTTGGACACGTCGATTTTCGAACGTACTTTAAAAACATCCCGAGTGCGAAAGTGTAGCGGCTTTTGCCTACTAGTGCACTGTGATGGAGATGGAAGTGGCTGCGATGAAGGTGGCAAGTACGAGTTAGCAGCAAAATTAGCAGCAAACAGGTTGGCCTTGTCCAATGAGTCAGTAAAAACATTCCCATTATAAATGAGTGGTGGTGTTGACGAACAGGTGAAATTGTTCTTTACGGTTTTTACTAGAGACCAGAAGTATTTTGAGTAGAAAATACCTTCCGTCTGATGCTCTGGTCGAAATTGAACTTAGCCCGACTAATTGCTGAATTGCAAATATTCCGCGCATCTCTATAGATACGTCTCAATTCCTCTGAAGGGCACAATTTATATGTCTGGAAGGCTGCTTCCTTCTTTTTAATGGCTGCGAAACAGTCATTATTGAACCAATTGGTGTTAGTTGGTTTCATGTTCTTGAAGCTATGAGGAATAAAGCGATGCATTCCAAACCATAGGATGTTCAAGATATAATCGGTGCTTCTGTTAACGTCCTTCATAGAAAAGCAATCAGACCAATCCAGCTCTCTGAGATATTTATTGAGTCCCGCCCAATCAGCATTTTTATAATGCCACACTAATCTTTTGGTGGAGTTTAGGTTAGTGGTTGACAGAGAGGAGATGGAGAAGTGGGCGGAGATTAGACAATGGTCCGAATTACCCAAGGGAGACGTCACCGAAACCGAGTATTTTTCTGGATGCGATGTTAGAAATAGATCTAAAACATGCGCGTTGTGCCCCAAAGTATCAGGAACACGAGTCGGACACTCAACCAGTTGCTGTAAATTAAAAGACTCACTAAATAACTCGACGTGTCTTCCAGACGGGCTTGTGGTGGAAGAATGAAGTGGCAGTAAACCGAAAAATTGTTACTTTTCAAGCCACGAATGTTGCAAAAATTAAATCAAAATTTCTGCATACTCCCGGTCTTAATTTGCCAAAAAACAAAACAAAACAAAAACGTACACAAACACAAGGACTGACGAACGGGATCCACAAATGCGAAGCAAAGCCGCCTCTGTGAGAACAATGCCAGCAGCAGTGTTATGCCTGCTGTGCTGAACTTTGATCTCGACAAAGGCAGCCAAATGCTCAGCTGTGGAGACCCGTTAAACGCATTCAATGCAGCACGATTGTACTACATTGAATGTTGGATGTAAATAATAGATATTTAAAAGGAACGGACTCACCAGACTGTGCTTTCAAATAGAGCATAAAAGCCCTTCGCTTCGGCAAGATGGCACTAGCACTTTGAAATTTTTTAATTTTGTTTGCTTTCCCAACCGCTTTAGAATTTTTTGGGGAGCAAGACACGGCGGCACGTCCGTCCCCGTCAGTAGTTCAACTCAAACCCTTGTTTTTCTTAATCCCCTTACCTTTTGGTAGTAAAGGGATGAAAATCTTGCTGCAGTTTTACGCAAATTCAGGGAAGCTAATGAGAAGATCCAGTTAGAGTTGGAATTCCTTCATAAAGAAATCGGCTACATCGTTACTCCAGATGGGATTAAGCCAAATCCAAACAATATTAAGGCGATACAAAATTTTGCGATTCCAAAAACACCCAAATAAATCAGTTCCTTTTTGAGGTTATTGGGTTATTACAGGAAGTTCATTAAATGCTTTACTAAACTAATTAAGGGGTCACAGGGGGCGCTAATAACCGAGTAAATTTGAAAAATTATTATAAGGGTTATACGGTAAAAAAAATATTAAACTTTTGGTTTCAGATTGTTTATTGAACAAAAGAAAAAACAAGAAAAAAAAATTAAAAATAATGTTTTTTAATATTAACATTTTGTTTAATGTGTCTAAACGGACTGCTGATGTATTAGATTGTCTGCATCCTAACTCTTCCCAAAATTATCCAGTATGCAAAAATGAAAAGAATCTTGTAAAATAATGTAGTAGCTATAGTCTGACGGGGTGATTTTTTTTCTTTCGAAAATTACAGTATTTTGAACTTAAATATGAAAAAAATGGTGTTAAATAATTTATAAAAAAAAAATTCCAACTAAAAAATTTAAAAAAATCCCCTCTCAGACTATAACTACTACATTATTTTACAAGATTCTTTTTCATTTTTGCAGACTGGATAATTTTGGAGGGAGTCAGAATTTAACGAAGTTCAGAAAAGTGTAAAAGTTACAGCCGATTTCGTGCGAACGCCTACCGACCGAAAATCATGCCTACGCGGTCGGGCCAAAGGCAGATGTATCGCAATTCTTTTATATGTTTTGTATAGTCCAGGAATAGTTGACTAGCAGTAAGAATCAAAAGTTATATTTTTTCCCACTTTTTTCTGTTTCAAACTTTAAACGTGTTTTTCTCAAAACCATGTTTTTAAGCACGTCGTGCAGAGTTGCAGTCGAACCGATTGACTTCTTTTTTCATGGCCCCGCAAATTTATTCTACTTTGTAAATAACTTTGATTTTTGTGGCAAGCGCGTGGATTTCTCGCAAATTTTACAATTTAAAGAATTGAAAACTATTTTTTGTGAACTTAAGTAAATCTATTAATAGCTGAAAAAGTCAAAATATATGTTATTTACCTTCTTCTGTGAGAAAAAAAATCATAAACTTCAACCAGTTTTATGAACACTTTTATTTAAAAAAAAAAATCTAATATTTTGAACTTTTTGAAAAATTAAATTAGTTCACGAAATTAATTTAAAATTCTTTAGCACTAGTAAGTACATTCATTCAATGTATGACTATGGTACAGGATGTTACTGAAACCGATATACAACAATTTTTAGTTAGAGATTATCACAAGAAATCAAATCACAGAGGCATTAATGAGGCACATTTAAAAAAAAATTACTACTAAATATGAAAGATGCTGTTATTGGTATAATTATAAACAGCTCCTAAAAATTCGAATTATCTGACTTACCAACGAAACCCTTGCTAATAGTACAAATAAACGTTTATTCAGTACATAAGGAAAACATTTTAACTATAATAACTATAATACATAACTTCAGCAAATTTATTAATAATTAGAAATAATAATCCAAAGCCTTAAGCACTTTTTATCACACCACGGAATTCCAAAAAATTAATTTGTGATAACGGTTTTACATTTCATAAATTTCTAAAGCTAAGTATATGACATTGAATTTCATCTAACCTTAGCAAAGAATTTAGCAGGCAATTCACCTGTAGAAAGACTACATTCAACGTAAATCGATATAATCAGGATCATACACAGTCAAAACACCACAAAAATATGAAATCTCACCCGTCACCGTATATAGTTCACCATCTGAGTCACCGGGAAACTGATATTAAAATTGTCCCCAATAGCCGATGACTCACAAAGTGAGTCATGACAATAATAATGATAAGAATTACCTGAAATTTGTTTTTTTTCTTATATTTTCCAGTTTGAGATTTCGAAACAGGTGAATGAGCTCGAAATAGACGAAATAAGATAAAAATAAGACTCGCCCATTCCTAGCCTGAAACAGGCACGCAGAGCTTCAAAACACCTGAATGGCACTAAAATGAGGCACGCTAGACCTGAGTAAAAATTATACTTTATGCCAGCCCGTCGCAAGTACGTAAAAATAAAAGATACACTAAACATATAAATAAGCAACAAGAGGCACTTGGAGCATACGTACAAGAATATTGATCAAAAATTGACAATAAAATTAAAAGCTTCGACATAAATTATATATATATTTCAGAATCTAAAGTCCTCGTCAAATCAAACATCGTACATTCTACATCTAAGGAAAGTATTTATGAATTGTTGAAAGAACAAAATATAAATATTCTTTCAGGCAGTAACATTCACAAAATCATAAGATTACAGGCTTTCTATAGTGGTTCCAATTTGATATTCAAAGTCCAAATGTCTATGTTATAAAAACGTAATTTATCCGTATATTATTTAATAAATGAATTACCAACCTACAGTAATTATAGCAAAATTTGGAATAACCCTTCCTTTTACTTAATACCTGTGGGTAGCAGTGATGGACGAAATCCTTGGCATCTAGTAGGGTTTCACAGCAGTTGCCTA
The DNA here is from genome assembly GCA_964036015.1 of Leptarthrus brevirostris. Taxonomy (NCBI): domain Eukaryota; kingdom Metazoa; phylum Arthropoda; class Insecta; order Diptera; family Asilidae; genus Leptarthrus; species Leptarthrus brevirostris. The sequence goes on from OZ038371.1 coordinate 111,009,725, forward strand.
TGCGTATGATGTAATTCTGCCATCAGATAAATTTCTGTCCACAATAAGTGAAAGGACGAATATGCGCTTTGTAACCTTGATAGCTTGGCATCAAGCAGTGGACTACGGGTAAATTCTGCAAAGACAAAGCTGGTGCTCTTCACCAGGAAGAGGAAAATTCCAAATTTGAGTACAACAATGTTAGGGGGATAATACTGGACCTTTTAATTAAAGCAAATTATCTAGGCTTGATACTAGACTCGAGACTCGACTATGCTATGGATAACTGGTTTGGTTGACAGCATTGGAGAAGAAATTTAATCTGAACCTGTTGTCTAAGATAGAGGGGATGACAGGTACCGGTATAATGGGATCTATTTGCACGTCGCCAACGGTGGCATAGAGGTTATGCTTGTTATGCTGCCGCTGTATCTACACTGCAAAATCTTAGCAGCGCCCAGCGCAGTCAAGATGAAGGCAACACGTAACTCGGAAGGTGTTGTTTTATAGTTAGATCACTTCACCTAGTAATGTTGAACATGACTTCTTATTTTTAACGTATATGTAAATGATTTGAACCCTATTCCTAAATTTACGTCTTTTACATTTCATGATTTTAAAAATATTGACATGGAATCTCTTTCTTTTGGATGTGATCAAATCTTATGGAACGATTCGGTATACTGATATGACTCAGTTGATGAGCGCCAATCCTGACCGCATGTTCACCGCAAATAATTTCGCACCAAAGAATGTGAACTGCCGAGCAGTCTTATTTTTACTAAAGTTGGCCATGTCGTTCTAGAGATGGCATATATTGAGGACGCACCCCATCATTTTAAGGCAAATAAGCGGAATTTGGGGGTGCTCTGCTCTGGGTGAGTAAGGAACAGAGCCATTCCTCGCCAATTCATCTACCTTCTCGTTTACTGGAATGTTCCTATGACCCGGAAGCCAGAGTGAATGTTGTAATGTTTAGTCTACCTTTTAAAGAGGCAAGTTTCTCTTTACACTCTCTGACTGGCTTTGAGGAGGTGGTTGCTGACTCAATCGCCTTTAGATTAAACGAGTCCCAGCAGAAAGCATGCCTTCAGAATTGCAAGCACTCCCACTTAGAAAACACTTACCCCGTGCTCCTCCATTCCTTTCTGGTTGGAATTCTGACACTGAAACTCCTTGTAAAGTTCAGGAATCGTGTAATCAGGCATCGCAGTAGATTGCTCTCTCAGTGATAAGTTGATTATGGTATAATGGGGATAGGGTTTGGTAATGCACCATCCAGACTCTTTCAGTCTGATGGCACTGCATGACGCCTGATAAATAATGTTAAGATTAAGGGGGAAAAGGGGAAGCCGAACATTGAGGGCATCAGAGTCCACCTTGCTCAATTTTGCCTTTTCATAACATTTCCAGATGGCCAGCCACCAATCATGGAGCCATAAGTGAGAATATAGGATAGGTCGTACCACCGCTGAATAATACCACAAGGTCATTTTAGGCTGCAGCCCCCACCTTTCACCAGAAGTGCAGCTGCAAGAATAAATAGCCAAATTTGACTTTTTGACTTCCTCTTTTATATTTTCCTTCCAGTTAAGCTTTGGATCTAGAATAAATCCTAAGTACTTCAATCCGGAGAGTAACGAGATTCGATGCCCGATGGTTTTAGTGTTTAAAGCGTCAACTGGGTCTTTCCTGAGTTAACAGATAGTCCACAATCTTTGCACCATCTGCTGACCTTGTTCAGCGCATATTCCATAATGTCCACTAATTACTGGAAGGAATTTGTTCGATACCAGGATTGCCAAGTCATCGGCATACACCTGGTCAAATTTCAACAGCATTTTGTTGGTTTGTTGACGACAGACTGATGGGTATCAAGTCCTTAGCAAGTTAATGATCCCGCTTACCAGTCTTAGGGATGAACACTACCTAATGCAGCTCCTCAAGATTCACATCAACCACTTCGCCACGTCTGGTAGTGTCTGTTTATAGCCCAGATAACCCTTTCTCTGGTAACAATAGCTTTAAGTTCGTTTTCCGAGGTTTGTCTGATTAGCGAGTCGGAGTTAGTTGCTGTGCATTAGGTTATAAGACTGCAACCTAGAAAATTCGCTTCAATCAGGAGATCTCAGAAAGAGGTTTCAGCCGAGTGTTGCGTACACACCCCTGTCATTCTTGGTTTATTCCTAGAGAAGAATAGAATGGCAGTACTGCTTCTTGACTTCTCTGATGGCTTTTTATAGACTTTAAGGCAATCCTTGCAAGGTTCGTAGAATTTGTGCTTGTAGCAAATGTTTAGGCCTTTCACCTACCAGATCAAGATCGAATTGTATCCAGTTACGGTTGGAGATTAATCTTAAATCAGACACTCTCCAGTTTAAAACCCTAACGCTATTTTTGGATGATATTAGTGAAATGTCAAGTACTATCTCCCAACCGTCAAAATTTTCCGTGCTGGGAATTGTGAAGGTAGGGGAGAAGCCTTGTTTCAGACTAGAAGTTTAGTGTTGACTATCAAATCAGAAAGAGACTCACCTCTTCCATCATTCTTCGAGCTGCTCCATAATGCGTTCCTTGCCTTTGCGTCGTAGCACATCAGCAGGTATTCCTTTTTGGCTGTGAGTACGGTTGTCATCATCTCTGTGGGGAGGCTTGTTGGTCATGAGCCATGTAGCGAGGAACTGTAGATCTGTCCGTTATTACCATTTTCCAGCCTGGCGACTGTCAGGTAATCTAAGCTTTAATTGGCACCGTACATTAAAAAGGCCCTTAACTCATATTTATAACTTTTGCCTTACTATGTACATCTCAATCTCCTACCCAGTGGAAGCAAGCTCTAATTTTCCCGATACCGAAGAGGTCCTTCACCTCTCAGCCGAAAGATTTTAGACAAATCAGCTTAATGAACTTTGTGGACAAAATATTTGAAAAAGATTATGTGCAACCAAATGAAAGACTACGTTCGTGAAAGCAATATGTAGTTTACATGGCAATCTGGCAACATCACAGTTGTGAAAACGCCCTTCTCAAGAATACTTCAAATATAATATATATCAGGCACTCGATAGGGATTATCTCGCGATTATCATTATTTTAATAAGGCGTTTGATTCCATGAGCCATTTGAGATTGCTTAAAAAGCTTAAAAAGCTAAACGGGCGTTAAATTTTTCATCATCTGCTTTGAAGTTGGTACACAATTATTTATTTTGGCGTAGTCAAACTGTTAAAGTGGGAAATGTCTGCTCTAGCCTTAAATTTCTTCATACCGGCGTGCCTCAGGACTCGATACATGGTCTCCTTTTGTTTAGTGTATATATAAATGATTTGCTAAATGTAGTTTCTATTTATCTATATACCGACGATGTGCAGATATATTTAGGTAGACCGTTGGTCTGATTAATGACTGTGTATGCCGAATACATAAAGATCTACAGCATATTTATGAGTAGCTAATTTTTCACCAATCATATTGCGACTCGACTATTGAGAACATAAACTCGGAGTTCAATTAAATTCTTAATTTACTTGCTGCAATTATATTAGTACAATACTCGATAAGATTCGAGGTGCTCTCGGTCAGATGTGATCAGCTCGTTCTACCTCCTTTTACATATTATATTTATAAATTCATTTCTTGGGGCTACCATCAAAGGAGTGAGCTTATATTTCTACATAAATTATTGGCTATTAAAAGCCCATCATACTTATATGATAAGATAAAGATTTTTCGATAGCGCAGAATACTTCAACTTCTTGTTCCAAGATGTGTTTTGAGAATTGAAGAATGGTCTTACTTTGTTCAGGTTATTCGTAAGTGGAACTCTCTTGCAAGTAATATTAGATCTGTCGGCACCAGGAAAAATTTCATTGTATTAAATTGAGATATAATGATTTAGTGATGTCATTGGTGTACGTTTTCTTCTTATCTTTTTGCTATTTTTATTCTCTCTTTTTTATCTTAAATTGAATTAGTATTGTTAACCTCTTCCTTTCTTTTTCGTTTTAGTTTGGTTTTTAGTTTTTTCTCTTATATCCGTAAAATCAGCCTCATTACTTTGTACTCTATGGGATTCTGTAATCTTTTGTACTTAACTTAATAAATTATTATTATTATTTGATATAGAAAGCTGAAATTTGGCACGAAGTAAAAAGCACGAGTTCAAAAATAAATGTGATTTTTCACAACACAAAATTTTCTAGATACTAATTAATAACAAATATTAAGAATCGCCTCCCTATCTCCGAAAGTAAAACTTCAAAAAACTTTTCGAACATTCTTCATAAGGTGTAGATTTAATGAAAGTTATCTCGCGTGCATTAATCTTTGATAATTTATCTAGTATATAAAAACAAAGAAAAAAAGATACATTGTAGCGTGATGACTTCTCCTCGAACTTTCCCTTAAGTAAAATATTTATTTTAAAATCAACCACGGTACAGAACACAAATAATGCAAGGCCGACTAGCATTTGGTTGGCTTCCTATAAAAACTTTTCATTTGAATTCTGCAGAAAAATATGCTTAAACATGCATACATGTCCAGATCTAAAACGAGAATTCAACTAGGCTTTAAGCTGTAAAAATTCAAAATAGTGAAAATCGAAACATTTTTTTATACAAGCTTCAGAACTATATGGAATTATTAAATTAATGATAAAAATAAATAAAATTCTTTTTCCATTAACCCCAAAATGTAATGCAGACTGTTACATCCTTATAAGTTTCAAAAATTCCGTAAAAAGTCTTTTCAGTTGTTTTATTTATTTATACATAGTTAAGTTATAATTACAGATATATTAAATAAAATCGCGTTTAAAAAGAGAAACAAAATATGCTCCTTGTGACTGCATGGACTGCGTGGTATTTTTAGAAATTTCAGGGAATATACTCGAATGGCACTTCTTCCCAAAAATTTCTGCAAAATGGCTCTGCTCTTTCCTCTTACTTAATGTTTTATTTTTCGTTTTGTTTCGTTATATACTATATAGTCTTACTCCGATACATTACTGAATTGAAATAAAACAGAACTAATAATAGAACAAAATTAATAATAAAACAAAACAAAAATTAAATAATTTATTTTAAAAAATATATTCCAAGAAGTGATGGTAAATGTAAAGTCTGAAGATGGGCCTTATTCCTCGAAGGTCTTCTCGCACATTTTTGCGAGGAATGCTACAAATATAAGAAAGGATCATTAATATCATCGTCATTTTACACTTTGAGGAGTACCCAAGAGTCTAGAAGCCAACATTTTAACCAAAATGTGAATTCTAATTTTGAATACTCCTCATTGGTTAAGAATATTTTGCGAAACAAGCAAAGACAGAAGGAACGGATTAGGTATGAAAAGCAAACATGTGCAGATTGTCAATTGCATAGAACAAATTTAGGTTAGCTTAGATGACGATTGCTCCAGAAGCTTTTGCGAACTTTCCATACTTACATTAAACAGTTGTTCACCATTTGATGGGTGAAGTCATCAATTTCTGAAGAAATGCTGTGTTTGTGCACGTTTTGAAAACATTGGTGAATTGGGTAAAGGAAGTGTTTGAACGACACATAATCGAGGTATTTTTGGTGCAAAGGAGAACACATGGAAAACATGAAAAGTGCAAAAAAATTATTTAGTGACTATCTTACCATGGAATTCTAAAATAATTATTAACTAAACAAATTACACAAATTTTGTGAAATAATCTACTTGAGGTTGTGCACTGTGACGTGGATATCACAACGTAAATTAACCAGAAGTAATAAAAACTTACGTGCATATTGGATCATGCCTTCATCATCTTCTGGGTCCATGCAGTCCTTGAAAAGTATTTCAACTTGTTCATCATCCAATTTCTCACCTAAGCATTGAAAATTAGCATTGTAAATAATTACACCTTTTTAAATAATGTATTACTCACCTAGTGACAGAAGTGCATGCTGTAATTCAGCTAGAAGCATCAAACCATTTTCATTTTTGTCGTACAATTTTAGACATTCAAGGAAATCTTCATAGCATCCCTGTTCTTTCTCTTTCTTTACTTGGGAATATATTGGAAGGAATTCCTCTAATGAAATCTTCTTCTCGTTCTTCTTCTTTGTGCCACCCATTTTTTCAATTAAGGCTAATGTTGGGTTGCAGTTTAGAGCACGGAGAGCATCACCCAGATCAAATGCATCGATGGCCTTTTCGCCTTGGGGCGCCATGATATCGTAAACGAATTCGACATCTGAAAAGAAAAAAATATATATAAAAATATATAAATACATATATATATATTTAGTTGAACTTTTCAAAAATTGTACATATGCATCTCTTCGCCAAAAAGTTCACTGGCTTTAGATCTTCATATTAAACCTAATTAGTCAAATGGACGATAATGCGCATACATCCAAACTACATGGTGATAATATATGTATGGTCGAAGTAAAAAGTGAATAGTTTCGACAAATGTGCTTTTTCGTTTCTCTGAAATAATAGGTTTCATATCTTTCTGACTTTGCTTGGCTTAGTTTAAGCAGTCAAGTATATATTTGAAGGTTTAAAATCATTATCAATAGTTAGCTTCGTAACATTTTAAAACCAACTTGTTTTGCTCAAAATGTTAACAGGCCTAAAGTAAGATACTCGATAGTTCAGTTTAAGAATTCACTCTTCAATGTAAGAAAATTCTTTCTTCGTGGAAAAAAATTAATATTTTGATTCGTGTTTTGTCAGCTAAGTTTTTCTGCACCCATTTTACAAAGCGTCACCGAACTAAGCAGAGGTATAAATTAGAAACACTTAAATAAAAAACCAAAAAACCGGCAGTTTAAAGGATGATGCCGTGAGGCTTTTCACCATAAGTAATTCAGACTCGAATTTTGCACTTTAATACTAACTAAGATTACGCTTAAAAAGAGAAAAATAAGTCATAAGAGTAAGCTACCTTGAAATTAGCAGGGGCCACACGCTTTTAAGGGAGTTTTTCGAAGGATACCAGAAGCTTGATAATCTCGGACCTCGTACCGATGTGATTTTCAACTCGAAAAGGTGAAAGAGCTGGATAATTAGACTTTCTCCACCATCCCCGTAATGCAGACAGCTGGGGCGTGAATTTGGAGCAATCGCCTTGGAGACGGTTTATCACTACACATAAGAAAATACGACAGTTTTTAGGCGCAAATCTTGTACATATGAACATATAAAGAAGTCTTATAAGGAAAGGATAATATTTATTCTCACCAGCTATAAGAGCAATTAGCTCCTGATCTGACCGATGATCTTATCTGGTGCTGCAAAGGCAATAAGCACTTGATGAACTGGGAAATATGAATCAAGCTGATCTGATTTAAATTCGGAGGCATCGAGGCTCTGAAGTCAATGAAGAAGTTCACGAGCTTACGAGACACAGCTCTGATACGATGTATGTGACACCTAGAGCTGATCTTAGTATTGCGGCTTAACTCTGTCGAGTATCTGTGGAACAGAGAATCTACTGAAGGAACGTTGGGGTCAAACTCATTCTAAAGTTTTGTGCAGTTTTCTTGGCGGGTAATGTATGGAGATTCTAAAGCTTGGTAGAATGGATATTAGAACCCTAGTGGGTCTACTACCAGCTAAGGAACCACTTGGTAAATCAGCAGAGAAACTAAGCCCACTTGTAGTTTGAGTTTGGTGGAGGAAGAAAACCCTCTACACACCCTCTGCGACTGCATGGTGATCGTTTGACGCAGAATAGGAATATTTGGAAAACTATTGCTAGACTGATTTGAGGTGCCATATCTTTTCAAAGGGACCGGTTCGATTTAAGGGACGATGAGCATAATAGAATCAAACGATGGCAAGATTGAAAAGGAGTTCAGTTTGTTCAGGATAAAACTGAAAGGTACAATCCAAATTCTACCGCCGATAAAATAATGAGTGTTTGCTGCTAACAACAGATTGCGGTTAAAGGCGTTTGAGAATTGCAGGGTTGTATTTGGTGATACGGAAATCTTCAATATTTAAAATATTAAACTAAAAATCAAAACAACACTTGTTAAACTCGAGCAACGTAAGAAATATAAGAATTTCTTAACACGATCGGCGTTTCTAATGAAGAAAAGTTAAGCTCCCTTGGCTCGTTATCAATAGCAGCACCAAAGGGTTAACTTTCCTTCAGCTGCTGGACGCCTTCGCGAAAAAAACGAAAACTAGATGAAACTCCAACAAAATTAAAATTTAACACCGAACTAGACAGCTGTATTTATGATCACTTATACTGTCCCACTAACCTTGGGGTAAAATATTTTCAAAAATGCACAAAATGTCCAGGAAATATTCACATGACCCGAGTGAATTTTGAAACTAAAAAAATAATATATAATAAGACCATAATAAGACCAAAATAAGTCAAAGGAACCTATTCAGGGAACACGTCAGTTTTCAGCGCCAATGAATCTTAAGAATTGTTATCTCAGCAACTAATAACGATAGAAAGATACGGTTTATCTTTAAAAAAAAAATTTATCTAGCAACAGCCGAGTACATTTAGAGGACAACTAAGGTACTCCTTAATGGCAACAGAACGGACATGAGAAATCTAGTAGGTTATACGAGTCACTGAACCATAGCAACTATGCCAAAAAAACTCGCTTCGATTACAAATGATTGTTGTCGCAGCTGTAGGGACCTGGATAATCACCATCGTAAGGGAAGACCCTGAGACGAGCACGAGACGATTCGCAGGACGATTAGGCGTATCTTCGTCTAAGGTTTGGAGGATTACTCATCGAGAGGGATTACGTCCATATTACTATCATTCAGTCCAAGGACAACTGGAAGGAGATTCCGAGAGAAGACTTGAATTAAGCACTAAGCTTCTGGAATGCGACGTTGATGACAGTGCGTTTCTGGGCCGAATTCTGCGAACGGATGAATCTCAATTCACCAGGAATAGTATCAAGAACGTCAATAACATCCATACCTGGTCAGAAACTAACCCACACCGGACAAAGATGTCCTCATTCCAGCAGATATTCTGTGTTAATTTTTGGGATGGTATAATCGGCAACCATTTGATAGGACCATTCATTTTGCCGCAAGTGTCATTATGATAGTAGGCTTTTAGAGTTTGTTTGATGTCGACGTGTTAGGTAGATCAAAAGATAAAAATAAAAAAGTAATGTGCATACCATGAAAATCTGAAATTTATGAATCACCCTGTAACTTCCAGATGGTTGAGATTGTCCCCATCCCTGCCAATTTTTGTTTTTCTAGGTGAGATTAATAATCCCACTCATTTTGCCACGTCAGATCTGAAACACCTTGTATAAGGTTTGCAGAAAACTGCATTGAAATCGATTCGTTTTGAAATTATAAGGGAGCAGATAGGAAACAAAATCTCACCTTAAGCCAGGTACAAATTGAATTGAGAACGCATTTGCTAAATACAGAAGAAGCGCATTCTCATTTCATCTGATCTCTGATCATGTGCAAAGGACAAATGATTTTTGTTTACATTGGCAACTTGTTGGAAGTAATTAGCCTTTAAACCGACAGCGTGTGGCTCACGTCATTTTTTCTTGCATTGACTCGTCGATAGATGCATATGCGCTGCACCTCTTCTATAGAACCTTTCACACTAGAAATATTCATGTTGACAAGTTCTCAACGCATGCTTTCTTAATTGTTAAATGCATAACCCTCTCCCGTTTGCTGTTAGTAAAAAGGAACGACATTGTCGAAGCCGAACGACAAAGGGTGCAGTGAATATAGGTCATTGGAAAAATTGTCTACGGACATTTTGTCTCACATCAATGGCTTACAACTCACTGGACAATATTTTCTGTTTGAAAAAAATTTTTATGTATATGGACATTATGAATTTTGAAAATGTCGTTAAGTATTACTGAAACGATTAAATTAAACTAAAAGAAAATAAAGATTTTAGATAATTCTCTAACGATTCTCTATCGATCAACGTTTATTAAAATAAATAGTCGATTCTTGAGTTAAGCCTTTGGTGACGCGATCAATATGTTCGTATATAAATTGGCCATAATTTCTATCATATTGTTTAAAAGCAATCTTTGCGCATAACATCTTAATGGACGTTCTCAAACACAAATCTTCATGAACTTGGATAACCATTAGAGTGGCAAATAATGTCCATTGATATTATTTCATTGCACCGCCTTGGAATGTAACCAGGCCCGTAGAGACAAAATTCGGGCCCGGGGGGTATCACATACGGCCCCCCCCCAAACGAATTTCTGGCCCGGCACTTAGCATTTACGGGCCCATATACAATCGAATGATTGACTTTCAGTTTAAAATCTGTCTAGTATAGTACACTTTTTCAATCGTGAAGCATTTTTTTTATATAAATAATTAAAATGGAAAAAATTTTCCGTTGATGACTTAGATGACGGGGCCCCTTTCAGAGCCCGGGCCCGGGGGGTTTACTCCCTTCGCCCCCCCTGTCGGCGGCCCTGAATGTAACATCTACGGTTACACAATATGTTCCTATGGGCGCAGCGGTTTAGGATTTTCTCTCTGGATGGATAGCCTGAATTGATCAAATCGTGTATTCTACTGCAACTATCAGTCAAAAATGGTTCACTATAACATGTATAATGAACGTATTTAATCCAGAATAACTTCAAACAATTCAATCAATTTTGCTTATGGCAGCTTCAGTGGATTGAATGTTCTCTAATATTTCTTGCGACATTAAGATATACAATCCATCAAAATATCGATATACGATATGAAACTAATCCCTTAATGCAAAAATTACGTCTAAGGTTTCTAGTTCTGTTCATTCTGCAATTCCGGACATCATTTTAGAAAACACTCTTCTAGCTCTAAGTAATAATCTTATACTTATTACCTATGTCACCTTATAGAGCCTATAAAATGTTGGTTAGTATTGAATCTCAGATCCAAAAATTTTTACATAAAAGTAATTAAAGTTTGTCGTCAGTAACACAATATCTATGTTAATAGACACTAACCGAAAATTTAATGCATAGCACGCCAACGAAGAAATTGGGATTAAGTTTCTAAGAATAAGTGTTACATTGAAAAAGGTATTCCTTAATTTCAGTTCTGGTAAGTTCATTAACTAGGTATTCGATATTAAGATTTATATTTAATTATCATATTAACTGAAACCTAAATTAAAACTAAATCAAATAGCCAATTTTACTTGTAGTATTATCGGTTACGCTTCGTTTTTATTTCATATAAATGCATATCTTCCTAAAGCAGTGCATTCACAAAAAATTTTTTGGTTCGAAGTTTATTTTTGAACCCAAACTAGTTGTGGTGCTGTTCATTACTCGCCTTTTGGTATATGATGTGATGTGCTTCTAGTATTATTTTGTATTCGCTACGATAAGATTTAATAAAAATAAATGGTACGCTACGAAATAATTTACATTATCAACTACTGGAAATTTAAATATTAAATAGATTGATATATTGTATAAAAACTGGCAGAAGCTTCATTTTACGTTACACTGTAATGCGCTTGAGTAAATACTATATAAGCGAATTCAAGTCTAAAATTAATTTCTCAGCCTACTGCTATTTCCAATTTCGCTACCAAATTGGTTTTCATATCTGCACTATTTTTTTAAATTTATCATAATTATTAAAACTGTTTTCGGAAACTTTTTACGAATTTTTCGAAATCTGATCCAAATCCCGAATTAGACAGTAGACACTAGCCAAATAAGCCATGCCGTAAGGCACACATATAACACCAGTGCACACAAATCTATTTTTAAATCGTGCTATCTCTTTTAAAAGTCCTCGCGAAAAAATATTTATGGCAAGATTTCCCGAATGATTCTAAATTTATCCACGAGGGAACTCAGTTTATTATGTAAGTTCGTTTCACAATTTCCACATATTTAAAAAAATTTTACTGTCACCACGCACGATTATTATTTCTGAACCACATTGCTGAATTTTGAAAAAAATCACAAAACTTTTTTTTAAAACTTACTTTCAATATCACGTCTGCTGAGATCGTGGGCTGCCTGGAAAATACAAAATTAAACTCAATTAGATCGCGGAAAATCACTTTATTTTCCTATTACAGAAATTTTGCATGCACTTAAGTTATTCACATAATTTTCATTTGAGCTAAATAATTGGAACGAGCCCTCACCATTTTGTGGATGAATTTAACTTAACTAATTCGCGGATAGACTCGGACTGATCACTCGCTCAACGACGGACAGAGTTTCAAAGGTGATCTTAATAGTTTACGTCTATGAACAGGACCAGATTCGGAGCATGTTCGGTACACCAACTTAAACTTCGGATGAATTCTCTTTCTGAGCAAATCTATTTTTAAATGAATGTTTAACGGATGTGTTTTCATTAACACCTGAAAAGTGCTGTATTACCATCTAGTAACTGGGAGCTCAGTGTCAGCCGAGTACATCCCTGGCTACTCTCCCACAATTCGACACCAAAACAAGAACTGAAAACAAAAAGCTTGGCCAACTCTGGAGAGATACAATATAATGAATTTTACTCATTGCCAGAAAATATGCTCGTGTTCTAAATTTACGTCGCATGACACATATTGAAATTCCTTAAGCGTATCGGCGCTTTTATACTATTTCCTTTGGTTACATTCTTCGAGATTATATTGACAAATATTTAATTGAAAAGTTGTGCACTCCCACAGATTATACAATTAAGTGTTCAAAATTAAAATAAGTTCTTGGATGTGTTGTATTGAAAAACTCTTCCTTTAATTATAATCACAAAGCAAGATGATAAAGCCAAATTCAATACAGTTTATTTTTTTAGATTTATTTTGTATTGGATGAAATACCTATATCCCTTTATAAATAATCTAACTAGCTCAAAATAAGATTTGATTTTTACTTTTACTGAATTGTTTGCGTTCCATTGATTATTTAAATGGTTCATTTTGAAACGCTACTTTCAAAATAAAGTATTTAAATATTTAATCATCCATTTTCGAAGTAGTTTAAATGTTATGCTATTTAAACAAATTATTTTAAGTCAAATTATAAAATGGTTAAATTTAAATTATGTAACAACCGGTTTGGAGCATTGTTAATGAAAAAATACTACAATATTGCACTTAGTTATGAGATGTTGTGTTATTTTTTTGGCATTCTATTCTCCTACTGCACCTTGATGCTGATAGTGAAAGGTATAATAAAAAGACAAGTAAACCAACGTTATATTTACTTATCATTGAATATTTCCCTAAGTAAAGTGAAGAAGATATTGAAATGGGAACTCTAGGCTGTAGTATACCGGAAGCTTCAGGCGATGTTGGATGGTGATTTACATTAGTCACCTGCTTAAAACAGCACACTTGAACTGCAAAAGATACTCAAAGTATAGTACTCGCCCATATGAACTACTGTACTTACATTTTCAGTACATACTTTAGATTTTCAGCTTTTTAGATGACCCATGAAGAAAACATTCCAATTTTATATATATATATAACTGTTGCATCTCCTCCCTTACTGGGTGACTTCTACTTCAACTTCAAACGCGCTGACTTCTCGTGCATGGACGACTGGTTACTTTCATGTGATTGGTCTGGCGTGTTGAGAGAGCGCGACGTCGATCTGGCCGTGAGCGCTTTTTATGACGTTCTTTACGCTTGTTTTACCCAACATGTTCCTATTAGTATTTCTAGGTCTGGATCCCCTCATCTGTTTCGTCCCTGGCTTGATGGTGCCTCTCGACATTTGAGGAACTTGATGGGTAAAGCTTGGAAGAGGTTCTGTGTCTCGGGACGCCATGATGACTATTTGGCGTACTCTGACCTTTGCCACGGTTTCTCTACTCGCCTGCAGGACTCCTACGCTGAGTACCTGTCCACCATGAGAACTACTTTGCGTCGTGACAACAAACTCTTCTGGAAATTTATTAACTCGAAGCGTAAATGCGACGCCTCTTTGAGGTACCGTGACCGTGAAAGTGACGACGCTCTCTCAATCTCTACCTTTTTCGCGGATTTTTTCCGAACGTCTTTCAGTGATTCCTCCTGCGATGTTTCCACTTCTGATTTTACCCACTTGACGCGGCTCCCGCCTACCTCCCTTGAGCCTAATGATTCAGTATTGGACGATGCACACGTTGCTGAATATCTATCTAATTTGGCGGAGGGCTTCACGAGTGGTCCCGACGGTATACCCCCTTCCTTTTTCTGTTTTTCTCTGTTATCTGTTCAACCTGTCCCTGCAGACCAGCCGCTTTCCGGAACTTTGGAAGATTTCTGCGTTGATTCCTCTTCACAAGAAAGGTTTTCGAGTCTCTCGTCAGTGACGTTCTTCCTTTTCACTGCAGGCCTTTCATGAGGTCCTTCCAGCATGGCTTCGTCAGGGGGAAGTCTACGACCACCAACCTCCTGGAGTTCGTTAATTATTCTCTACCAGCCATTGTAGCGGGCAAACAGGTGGATTGTGTATTTACGGACTTCAGTAAGGCTTTTGATAGGATAGACCATGGTATCCTGGCCTATAAATTGACTCTTCTTGGGTTCCCTTCCTGCTTTGTTAACTGGTTATCCTCTAACCTGTCTGGTCGTACCCAGCGCGTCCTGTTTCGGGTCTCCTTTCTGACGGAATCCTTGTCACCTCGGGGGTGCCACAGGGCAGTATCCTCAGCCCACTCCTCTTCATCCTATATATTAATGATGTTTCGCTTCTCCTGATACAGAGTAAAATTCTGTGTTACGCGGATGATGCTAAGATTTTTCGCACTGTTTCCCACGAGGTAGATTGCAGTGCTTTGCACTCTGATCTGGCTGTGTTCTGCGATTGGTGCGTGCGCAATCGCCTTCCTCTAAATGCCGAGAAGTGCTCCGTTATGACCTTCTCCCGTAAAAGATGTCCTTTCCTCTTCAACTACTCCGCTGATGGCGTTACTCTGGGTAGGGTCTATAAGACGAAGGACCTGGGCGTGGTTCTCAACTCTCGCCTTTCATTCGAGGAACATGTGGATTCGATCGTCGGTAGGGCTAATTCGATGCTAGGTTTCTTAAAAGATCGTCTAGGGAACTCGACGATCCCTACCTAACTAAGCTTCTTTACTGCACCTTCGTCAGACCGCTTTTGGAATATGCCAGCCCTGTTTGGGCCCCCTATTTCGCCGTTCACGTTGACCGCGTCGAGGCAGTGCAGCGCAGATTCCTCAGGTTCGCTCTCCGTGGACTTCCCTGGATTGATCCCTGGTTACTTCCTTCCTATACTGATCGCTTGGGGCTAATTTCTCTCGACTCCCTTGAAAAGAGGCGTAACATCGCCAAATTACTATTTTTGTTCGATTTATTGCAGGGAACGATAAATCACCCGATCTACTGGCTGCCGTGAACATCTCTATCCCGCAACGCACTCTGAGAAACCGCAACTTCCTGCACGTCTCTAGCCATCGAACTCTGTATGGAATGCACGAGCCCATCACGTCGATGTCACGCCTCTTCAACCAACACTTCGCCAATTTTGATTTCAATTTCTCTAGGCTGCAACTCAGGGGCATGCTTAGACAGTGTCTTGGCTGATGTGGGGTCGTGGATAGCGTCAACGGCCGTCCTTGGATTGCGTTTTCTGATTTATTCTCGGCCTCTAGTTCGTAGTTTAGTCTGTAAGTTTTCATTATATCAATATATGCTGTAGTAATCTCTTTCAGATGAATCTGTACAAATAAACTAAACTAAACTAAACTAAACGAATTTAATTCGATTTTCTAATTTAAGTGTTTGGATTGAGTATACTTAATGTATAAAGTATAGCCACAGGTAAAATGGATTTTTAGAGTTAAGAATTTCCTACATAAGTATATTATGTTCAGTTTAATAATAAAGTAGGATAAATCATAGATTATTCGCGTTTTGGAAAAATAATAAAATTTTATGAAAATTTAAAAGTATAAGTCGAGATATGAACGAGCGAGAGGTGGTTCTCAGATCCATCCTGTAGAAGTCGGGAATTGGATGACATCTCCAATTTTCCTCCACGATATCTCTCATAATTCTCTTAACCACAGGCTGTGGAATGACCAAAATCTTGCCCTGGCCAGTGCCGGAAGTGAAAAAGACTTTTTTCCGTCCCCTCATCCATGCAGCTGCGACGATATTTCTATATCAGAGTTTCCCACCACACCGTCCCACCACTCTTCACCGGTTGGAAACCTATCTGTGAAGTTTTTCTGAGACTCAGATTTGGAATGATATACCTATTATGAAGAAGGTTAATGTTTCGTCCCTGGCTTGATGGTGCCTCTCGACATTTGAGGAACTTGATGGGTAAAGCTTGGAAGAGGTTCTGTGTCTCGGGACGCCATGATGACTATTTGGCGTACTCTGACCTTTGCCACGGTTTCTCTACTCGCCTGCAGGACTCCTACGCTGAGTACCTGTCCACCATGAGAACTACTTTGCGTCGTGACAACAAACTCTTCTGGAAATTTATTAACTCGAAGCGTAAATGCGACGCCTCTTTGAGGTACCGTGACCGTGAAAGTGACGACGCTCTCTCAATCTCTACCTTTTTCGCGGATTTTTTCCGAACGTCTTTCAGTGATTCCTCCTGCGATGTTTCCACTTCTGATTTTACCCACTTGACGCGGCTCCCGCCTACCTCCCTTGAGCCTAATGATTCAGTATTGGACGATGCACACGTTGCTGAATATCTATCTAATTTGGCGGAGGGCTTCACGAGTGGTCCCGACGGTATACCCCCTTCCTTTTTCTGTTTTTCTCTGTTATCTGTTCAACCTGTCCCTGCAGACCAGCCGCTTTCCGGAACTTTGGAAGATTTCTGCGTTGATTCCTCTTCACAAGAAAGGTTTTCGAGTCTCTCGTCAGTGACGTTCTTCCTTTTCACTGCAGGCCTTTCATGAGGTCCTTCCAGCATGGCTTCGTCAGGGGGAAGTCTACGACCACCAACCTCCTGGAGTTCGTTAATTATTCTCTACCAGCCATTGTAGCGGGCAAACAGGTGGATTGTGTATTTACGGACTTCAGTAAGGCTTTTGATAGGATAGACCATGGTATCCTGGCCTATAAATTGACTCTTCTTGGGTTCCCTTCCTGCTTTGTTAACTGGTTATCCTCTAACCTGTCTGGTCGTACCCAGCGCGTCCTGTTTCGGGTCTCCTTTCTGACGGAATCCTTGTCACCTCGGGGGTGCCACAGGGCAGTATCCTCAGCCCACTCCTCTTCATCCTATATATTAATGATGTTTCGCTTCTCCTGATACAGAGTAAAATTCTGTGTTACGCGGATGATGCTAAGATTTTTCGCACTGTTTCCCACGAGGTAGATTGCAGTGCTTTGCACTCTGATCTGGCTGTGTTCTGCGATTGGTGCGTGCGCAATCGCCTTCCTCTAAATGCCGAGAAGTGCTCCGTTATGACCTTCTCCCGTAAAAGATGTCCTTTCCTCTTCAACTACTCCGCTGATGGCGTTACTCTGGGTAGGGTCTATAAGACGAAGGACCTGGGCGTGGTTCTCAACTCTCGCCTTTCATTCGAGGAACATGTGGATTCGATCGTCGGTAGGGCTAATTCGATGCTAGGTTTCTTAAAAGATCGTCTAGGGAACTCGACGATCCCTACCTAACTAAGCTTCTTTACTGCACCTTCGTCAGACCGCTTTTGGAATATGCCAGCCCTGTTTGGGCCCCCTATTTCGCCGTTCACGTTGACCGCGTCGAGGCAGTGCAGCGCAGATTCCTCAGGTTCGCTCTCCGTGGACTTCCCTGGATTGATCCCTGGTTACTTCCTTCCTATACTGATCGCTTGGGGCTAATTTCTCTCGACTCCCTTGAAAAGAGGCGTAACATCGCCAAATTACTATTTTTGTTCGATTTATTGCAGGGAACGATAAATCACCCGATCTACTGGCTGCCGTGAACATCTCTATCCCGCAACGCACTCTGAGAAACCGCAACTTCCTGCACGTCTCTAGCCATCGAACTCTGTATGGAATGCACGAGCCCATCACGTCGATGTCACGCCTCTTCAACCAACACTTCGCCAATTTTGATTTCAATTTCTCTAGGCTGCAACTCAGGGGCATGCTTAGACAGTGTCTTGGCTGATGTGGGGTCGTGGATAGCGTCAACGGCCGTCCTTGGATTGCGTTTTCTGATTTATTCTCGGCCTCTAGTTCGTAGTTTAGTCTGTAAGTTTTCATTATATCAATATATGCTGTAGTAATCTCTTTCAGATGAATCTGTACAAATAAACTAAACTAAACTAAACTAAACGAATTTAATTCGATTTTCTAATTTAAGTGTTTGGATTGAGTATACTTAATGTATAAAGTATAGCCACAGGTAAAATGGATTTTTAGAGTTAAGAATTTCCTACATAAGTATATTATGTTCAGTTTAATAATAAAGTAGGATAAATCATAGATTATTCGCGTTTTGGAAAAATAATAAAATTTTATGAAAATTTAAAAGTATAAGTCGAGATATGAACGAGCGAGAGGTGGTTCTCAGATCCATCCTGTAGAAGTCGGGAATTGGATGACATCTCCAATTTTCCTCCACGATATCTCTCATAATTCTCTTAACCACAGGCTGTGGAATGACCAAAATCTTGCCCTGGCCAGTGCCGGAAGTGAAAAAGACTTTTTTCCGTCCCCTCATCCATGCAGCTGCGACGATATTTCTATATCAGAGTTTCCCACCACACCGTCCCACCACTCTTCACCGGTTGGAAACCTATCTGTGAAGTTTTTCTGAGACTCAGATTTGGAATGATATACCTATTATGAAGAAGGTTAATTGCTCTGTAACATACAGGGTGTTTCAGATCTGACGTGCCAAACTGAGTAGGGTGATAGATCTTAAGTAGAAAAAAAATTTTATGGCATGGTTGGGATGGGGGTGGGGGGGGTGTAATCTCAAACGTTTGGGAGTTACAGGGTGATTCATAAATTTCAGTTTTTCATGGTATGCACATTACTCTTTTATTTTTATCTTTTGATCTACCCAACATAGCGACATCAAACAAACCAATGGCCTTTCCAAAATTGTCAACAATATTGATCTTACTCCTACCATTACAGGTACAGTCCCTTCCAAAAGTGAAAAAAATGGTTTGCGATTACCTAAAGTTCAGCATTTTCCCAAATTTTCTCCGAAATTCAACCACTTAGTACACCTCCCTTTTATTTTTATTGAGTTGCTCATCTTATCACCTTTCTAAAAAGGTGCAACATGGCAAGGTTAACACAGGATCTGAAAAACCGCATCCTTAGAACTCCCTGAGTACCTAATTATTTTATTGGACTTTAGGTAGGCAATTCTTTAAAGAAACAACATTTTTAAGATAAAAGGTGGAAAATGTTTGTTTTGGGTTAACAAGTAATTAATTTTAATTATTGCTGCAAAAGAGTTATAAAAATGTTGTGTATGAGTATTTTTGTTTTATTGCCGATATTAGCATGTGGTAGCCAGAATTCACACCCTTGTATCCTGGCGTTCTGTTACTCGTACCTGATGAAAATTTTGCTATAAAAACTGGTCAGTCAGCAAGAATACCTATCATAGTTAAAAAACAAATCAATAAGTACATGTCTTTTTAAGCAAAAAATATTAAAAAATGGTAGAATTAACATTTGAGGAATACGCGGATATTATTTACATTTATAGTGTAGTAGACGGAAAAGAGAGAGTGACTGTACTGGAATATCAAAGGAGATTCCCTAACCGGCGAGCACCCCAAAGAGTTGTAATTACACGGACTTTCCGAAGGTTAAGAGAAACAGGAAGTGTAACTTCACACGACATGGACACACGACCCGAAATTTCAGGAACTTCTGCCGACGTCGAGCACCAAATAATCACCATCGTATGCAGGACCCTGAGATGAGAAGGAAACGAATCGCAAGAGTGTCGTCATCTAAGGTTTGGAGGGTTGTACACCAATTGGGATTACGTCCATATCATCATCTCCCAGCACAAGGACTATTGAAAGGAGATTCTGAGAGAAAACTGAAATTTAGCACTTGGCTTTTGGAATGCGACATTGACGACATAGAGTTTCTGCACCGAATTCTGTGGACAGATGAATGTCAATTCACCATTAATGATATCACGAACTTCCATAACCTCCATACCTGGTCGAACACTAACCCAGGTTACCTCATTCCAGCAGAGATTCAATCAATGTTTGGGCTGGTATCATCGGCAACCATTTGGTAGGACCATTCATTTTGCCGGAAGTGCTTTATAGTGAAATTTACGCGGACTTTTTGGACAATACACTGCCAGATGTAATAGAGGAGAACCCTATGGATAACCTTAGGAGAATATTTCACCAACTCGATGGAGTACCAGCGCATACTACTAACATTGTGAAGGCAATACTAAGTGAAAAATTTCCTAACCGCTTGATTGGACGAGGTGCACCGATTCCTTGGCCTGCTAGATCTCCAGACCTTACCCCATTGGACTTTTCTTTATGGAGAACAATGAAGGATGAAGTTTATTCAAGCCCAGTTAACAATAGGGAGGATTTAGTTAGCCGAATTGGGAATGCAGGGACGAATATACGGGAGAGGCTGGCTGCAATACGCCTTAAACAGGGACTTAGAAGGAGATTGTTTGCATACATCCGCAGTGGCGGTGGACATTTTGGACGGCTTATAGTACTTATCAAGATTAATTATAATTATTTTGAAATTCAACAAAAAGCATTTAAGAATTAATTTGAGTTTAATTTCTTTAATTTGTTGATTTTTATAATATTCTCTGACAGGAATTCTACGTATAAATTTCTACATATTTTCTCTACGTGGACATGTTGCACCTTTTTGGAAAGGTAATAAGATGGGCAATCTAATTAAAAAAAAAG
The DNA here is from genome assembly GCA_964036015.1 of Leptarthrus brevirostris. Classification (NCBI taxonomy): domain Eukaryota; kingdom Metazoa; phylum Arthropoda; class Insecta; order Diptera; family Asilidae; genus Leptarthrus; species Leptarthrus brevirostris. Next base: position 111,030,544 of record OZ038371.1, read on the forward strand.
GTTTACTACTTACATGAATTTTGGAGAAAATTTGGGAAAATGCTGAACTTTAGGTAATCGCAAACCATTTTTTTTCACTTTTGGAAGTGACTGTACCTGTAATGGAAGGAGTTAGATCAACGTTGTTGACAATTTTGGGATAGTAGTTTTTTAGCGTTTGTTTGATCTCGCTATGTTGGGCAGATCAAAAGATAAAAAGAAAAGAGTAATGTGCATAACATGAAAAACTGAAATTGGGAATCATCCTGTAACTCCCAAACGGTTGAGATTGCCCCCCTCCTCCTGGCATACAATTTTTTGTTTGTCTATTTGAGATCTATCACCTTATTCATTTTGGCACGTCAGATCTGAAACACCCTGTATTTAGAATTAAATTAAATTAGAATTAATCCTTCTAACTCAGAAGGCGCACTTCATAGGCAGAAGCCTATAATCATTTGACTTATTCGCCAACATATAACAATATATTGAGCCGAATGAGAATTACTGGAAAGAAGCATGGGGCAGAGTAATATGGTCCGACGAATCCAAGGTGAACCGATTTGGATCTGATGGTAAAGAATGGGTGTGGAAAGCCAAAGGAGAAAGGATTCAACAAGGACACACTTCCACACTTAAGTTTGGAAACATTATGGTGTGGGGCTGTATATGTTCAGATGGTGTAGGAAACCTTGCAAGAATAGACAGGATGACGGCAGAAGACAAATCGGGGACATTGTTTTTCAACAAGACAATGACCCTAAACTACCGCTCGACTAACCAAATCATGGCTATCTACTAAAGGGTTAGAAGTTCTTGACTGGCCACCGCAGTCTCCGGACTTCAACCCCATAGAGCACATGTGGGGTATTTTAAAAAGGTCTATGGCTGAGTTTGGCTACCCTCCTACTAATAACAGTGCTCTATGGGAAAGGGTAAAACAGAAATGGGAAAGTATTACCAAGGATCAGTGTAAGAACTTAGTAGAGAGTATGCCTTCATGAATGGATGCCGTTTTAAAAGGCCGAAGGGAGTTACACTAAATATTAGATTAGTAATATTGATAGCTCACAAAAATGTTCTAATGAAGTTTATATGAATATTGTTAATTTACAAAATTAAAAAACTAATTTGTTTCATTAACTTGTCTTTCATTTCAATTTATCATCCATAGAAATCCCATTTATTTCCCTGAAGAATTTAAGGTTAAATTATTCGTAACTTTAGAAACTATGAAACATGTGAACGAAATCGTTAGTCACTATATGTGAGTATAGGACATACCATGGCTGTCTACATTCAAGCGACCATCTTTGATTGAAGTCCCCACCTCTTGCCAAAAGTTCTTTTACAGGCATAGAAGATTGGAATAACATCGAAAACTCAATTTTTGAAAATAAATAGATGACCTTTAGTGCTGTTCGTAACCCAAAGGTTGGGTTGGTTAAATTGATATTTTAACAACAAAAATACATATTTAGTAGACTTCCCACTGAACTAGAATTTTTCAAACTATACCATATTGTTCTACTTTGGTAGATGAAGCAAACAGTTGGGTGTCAATTTTTCATGAGAGGAAAGAGTGACAATTAAGATAACTTCTAGTTCGGGATCTTCAAGAAAATAGTTAAATAAATTAGTAAATGTTTTGCTGAGGTCTACAGGAATGTCAGTGAAAGAAATAAAAGGAAAAGCAGAAAATAGGAAAAAGTTACCACGGTGGAAATAAAAAGGAAAAACGTTGGAAGGAGTTGTTAACAGGGAAGCTAAGTAGTTTTTATCATTATATAAGTGAAGATATCTTATTCTTGCTTTCTTTTTAGTCTGTTTTGTAAATTTGCTCTGCGATAATAAATATTGGGAGTTTATATATACATATATTACTAAGTAATTTACATTGTTAAGCTGAAACTTACAATACAGAAAAATACAGACTCACACCCATAATTAACTTTTATATGAAATATCACTGGGTGATGAGGTGATCAGGTCGAATATTCCTTAATTTAGCTTGGTGGGAATAAACTTTGAAAGTATTTGATTTAGCGGGTGGATATAAGAAATCACTTTCAGGGTGTTTTTTGTTTTCGGCGCGAGAAGGGAAAATCTTCAAAGACACCAGAAGACCCGACTTTCTCTTTTAGTGAGATTTTTACTCACTAAAAACACCTCTTAAGATTTTGAAATGAAAGAAATGTAGGAAATCGAAGTAGATACACATGGTCAACTATCTGTCAGCCTATTCTACCATTGCAAAGTTTTCATTTCTGCCTTCGGCATCTATGCGAAGGAGAAATTGGTGCACAATGACAGAAAGGAAAAAGTTGAAATTAAATGTATCAAAATAAAGAGTTTTAATATTGCAGATGACGAAGAGGAAAATAATATGATTGTGAGCTATACTATGTCAAAAAAAAACCAAGAGGAATTTCCAGAAACAGACTGCAGGAATATAAAAGCTTCACTTCTTATGCTTGCACCATACTTAAATATTGGAGTGTAAACTAAATGGTAAAAAAGCAAGCACATGATTCGGAAACAAGGAATACTCTCTAAGAGCCCTCGAGAATCAAGACATCCTCATGCAAATTTGTCTGCATTTTCGAAGAGAGATGACATTAGCAGAATTATGCCAAGAAATAAAAGATTATAATTTTATAAAACTTGATGAGGACAGACATCAAGGTCAAAAGAGACTATTATTAGGAATTTAATGGGAGGATTTTTCAGTTTTAAAGACTCGAACCCAGATTTTAAGGTGGGTTTTCAAAATTAATTTCGCTTTAGAGAAAGGCATTGCATGCACAAAACTATATTCATTGTCAAATCAAACCACAAGCTACAAATGCAAAATAGCTCCAAGCGCTAAACAAGTGTAAAAATTAAGTGTATTAAGCCTAAGGAGGCCACATACCAGAATTTAAAAAATGGTTTTTTAAAAAAATTTGAACCTTCCTTATGATTCCGTGAGCTGAAACGTTCAGGTAATTTTATATATTATCTTAAATTGTGGTTGGGTAGTTGTGTTGTTTGTTTAATTTGCATCGACTTCAAAATGTTGTTATTGATATAAAATTATTTTATGCTTTTTAGCGTTTATTTTAAAACTATCTTATTTTTTACTTTCTAGTGTCTTCATATATACGACTCGAAGAATGCAGCTCATACTAACAAAGCAATTTCAAAAGTTGCGGAGGTAGTGCACTAACAAATTATCCGAATCCGGCAACATATTACGAAATTAGTCACGGTCATCCTTTAGTATCCTCACCTTAGAAAATTCTTAACATGACCATAGTGCGCCATTTTTTTCTATTCAGCAAGAGAGAATTATCGTAGTCAGAGAATCATAGCACTCACTCGAGTTACAAAATTGTTATCATTTATCAGTCAGGAAACGTATTCTGCACAACCGAATCAAAATCGGTCTATCTCTTATGGAGCTAGGAGCCGCCGATCCTCCAACTCTCACCATAAGCCACAATTTTTGTCAGAATACAAATAAATACTTAGATTTCCCTTCCCCCCACCCAAACCCTAGGTCAACATTTTTCCATAGAGTAGCAATGCGGGATCATATAATACACAAAAAAGGGAATCTTCTAAATAGGTGTGTGAATTAAGAAATTGTGTAACACACCCTCCGCACACCACCCAACTTATAAATTTTAGGCGTCGTATCATCAAAAAATGGTTCACGAATTACGAAGTTAGACTACGCCTCTCCTCTCCACCGCCCACCTTAGGACCAAATTATTCTCCTATTAGCAATAGGGGATCACACTCAACACAATAGCAAAAGAACCATCCAAATCGGTCGATGCGTTACAAAGTTAGGTTCCACCCCCAACCCCCATCTCCACCAGACCAACATTAACGTTCCCGTGGTATCAACCAAGGAACATACTCTACCCAACAAAAAAAAGAATTATCCAAATCGGTTAACGCTTTACGAAGTTAGACTACCCCTCCCCTCAACCACCCCACCCTAAACCTTAGGACCAAGTTTTTCTCCTTTTAGCTATGGGAGATCATACTATATACGACAAAAAAAGAACCATCCAAATGGGTCCACGCGTTACAAAGTTAGGTTTAACCCCGACCGCCACCCTCACCCCCACCCCAACAACATTTTTTCCTCGTGGTACCAAGCAGAAAACATACTCTACCCAACAGAAAAGGAATTTCCAAAGCGGTCTACGGGTTACGAAGTTAGAGTATCCCTCCCCCCACTCTAGACCAAAATTTTTTTTTTCCTATTAGCCGTGGGGGATCATACTCTGTACAACAAAAATAGAACCATCAAAATCGGCCCACGCGTTACAAAGTTAAGTTAAGTTAAAGTTACCCTCTCCCCATCAAAAATTTTTTTGACATGGTACCAATCAGTGAACATACTCTCTCCAACAAAAAAATAATCATCAAAATCGGTCAACGCGTTACGAAGTTATGCCCAGTCAGACAAAAAAAAATATATCCACATCGTTGGGAACCCGATTAAAAAAAAGTTGAGCCGACTTCCACAAAAAGCGCTAAAAGCATAAAAAATTTTTTCTCGTGGTATCAATCAAGGAACATACTCTACCGAACAGAAAAAAAATCATCGAAATCGGTAAACGCGTTACGAAGTTAGACTACCCCACCTCACCCCACCATAGGACCAAATTTTTCTCCTATTAGCAAGGGGGGATCACACTCTATACAACAGCAAAAGAACCATCCAAATCGGTCGACACGTTGCAAAGTTAGGTTCCACCCCCCCCCAAACATTTTTCTTTCCGTGGTATCAACCAGACAGCGTACTGTACCCAACAGAAAAGAATTACCCCCCCCCCCCACCCCCACCCCAACAGCACCCCACCCAAATTATTCTCCTATCAGCAATGGGGGGTCACACTCTATACAACAAAAAAAGAACCATCCAAATCGGTTCAGGCGTTACAAAGTTAGGTTTCACCCAAAATCGGTGAGCATACTCTACCCAACAAAAAAAGAATCATCAAAATCGGACGACGCGTTACGAAGTTATGCCCGGTCAGACATAAAAGAAAGCACGTCGAACTTAGAACCTCTTTGTTTTTGGGAAGTCGGTTAGCAAAATAGTTCTTCTCAAAACCACCACATAATATGTTCTCTCTCTAGTTTTCTTAACCCCCCCTCTATTGTTGGTAAAGTTTTAAAGCATATAATATTTTATGTTCATATTTGAAGTTTACTTTATTTTCTTGCTTTATTTGTCGTTATGTAATAAAAAAATAGATACAGAATACAGTAGCTTGTTATTCTAATGCGTTTTTGCGACCACCTTTCAGTAATCCGGTAGAAGCCTGGTCTAATTTTTGCCGGATTAGTGAGATTTAAATAAAATGAAATATTTAAATTTAACTTTGTAGGTAAATTGGATTTTTTAGATTTTTATTATTCTATAAAGCAAAGGTGCGTTTTTTAGATCAGTTCATCTTAAATTAAACTGAGAGAAATGTCGCCAAATTGTTTTTTAAAGATCTTTAAAAAAACGCTACAGAGAAAAAATATTTGCAAATTACAGCAAAAAAATCTATAAGATGGCAACACCAAAACATCTTGTCTACCACCTAAGCGTCAGCTGATGCATTCGCGGTAGATATAAGTATTAAAGCAACACAAGTGCAATCTTATCTCCACTAAACACATGCTTTCCACGTGGACTCAAATTTAAGTAAATACGCCTTTCGGTCCATCTTACTAATTCACGTGACATTGTTATCAGTGAGCCGGCAAAAATAGCGCAATCTCAGATTTGCACGTGCAGCTTCCAGCTGAACTGAATCAATACTTTTCCATACGCAACTCTCTCTATAATCGCAAATTGTATAGGACACGCTTGTTTATGTTTCATCCTGTAAACGTTCTCCACCCCCATAGCGTCCCTTTTCTACACTTTCATCACTTGGCTTTCGCTCGTCCCTTTACATCTTTAGTCGCCATTGCCGATAGCTGAAACCGAGTGGTAGCCATGACGTAGCTCCTGTTCGCGTGCCAACCAGTGTTATTAAATGAAATTGTGCAAACAAATTTTTCACAATCCACAGGTAATAATCGAATAAATTGACCAATTAATGAAGAATTTGTGTCCACTGGGATTGGGGTGTGAATTTCGTGTTGATAATTTGCTCCTAAAAGGGAAATCAGATAAGTTGAAGGAAAAAGCTTTTATGTTAAGTTTATGGGTGTGCCCTACTCGTGCTGTTTATTTTGCTGTTTCAAGTGTTATATTAGATAAGATGGTCTTATTTTGGTTTAGCTTAATACCAAAATGTAATTATGTTCAGAAAATAATGGTCCCGGTGAAATTTGTAAAAATTTGTGTTATATAACAAGCTCCAATATGGAGGATTTTTCTTATCTATACTGGAGTCTGCGTCAATGAGTGTTCAAGGAGTTCATAGGGGGACGGTAATTTCTGTATCACAGCATCCAAATCCTATTACTTTAAGGTATTTTATCGAGAATATGTCTTACTTCCCACATATGGACATATACTGTAGCGCAATAATAATATTTATAAAAGAACAACAAAACAAAGGCTTTTAAAACGAAGCTATTTGCTTGGTTTGTTGGTAAGTAGATGAAAAACTATATTTTTATCTAGTAAGCACATTTTACACTAAACGAAAAACGATCGCTTGAAAGGAAGGCTTTATAGTTTTAATTAAAAGTTTCACAAACACCTTCATGTTAAAAGAAAGTTTTTTAGTTTTTAGGGCAAGTTGTTTCTTTGAAAAGAGCTATTATTCACTTCAAATAATATCCAAAGGAAAGCTTAATGAACATAATTTGTTCTAAATATGCAAAATGAAATCTTGAAACCATAGACATTTTACGTTGCTATTGAATTATGCACCTTGCATTCACACTATTGCCTTAGTATTAGAAGCACAATTTTTACTTTACATTATGCTTCCTTTTGGATCAAAAGCGTACTTTATGTTTAAATGTCGTTCGAAATTGTAGTGTGAATCTCATGGTGATAATTTACCTTAAAGATCACAGCAAAACTGCAGTTTCAAATCACTTATTACGCATACAAAAGCTCGTTTGTGTTTTATAATAAAACGAGTAAATTACTTTAACTCATTAATATAAGGAAAGTACATATTACCAGAAATGTAGGATATATATTATTTAAAATCAAAAGTCAAGACAAGAACTCCGTTTACGTGGGTTCAGTAAGCCCGAGATAGCCGTGCTACCTGCTTCACGCGGCGAAGAGCACACCTGATAACAGGGCCGGATTGACCCAGAGGCAATGAGGTACTGTTAGGGGGCTTCCACATAAATGGCGCCTCCACCATAGCGATTGCTGAAATTTTTAGAGAATTAAGTCTGTGATTTAAATTTTTCAAAACGGCCTCTTTCTCCCATTTGTCTGTAAATTTGTACGGAGCTTCTATTTAATATTAAATGAAAGTACTAACCTTAAGGGTACACTGTCTTCAAAATGATTTTTTTTATACGATGTGGCCAAATCCTAGGGGACAACCCTTTGATGAATTAGAATTAGGTTTTGGCCGGAAGGAAATTATGGTAAGGGGAGTGAGGAAGCTTGAGTCTTGTTTTTGCCTTGCTGCGAGCTAGACAACAGCCCAGAGACAAAGTGGATTATTTTAATTTCTTAATAAAAGCTCACGGGGAGATCTGGTCTCGAACCCGGGGCCTATGGCATGGTGGTCGTGCGGCTCAACGAATTGATCCAACTCCGTCTCCGATTATGTATAATATATGAATATAGCTCTCGCCTTATCCACTAGGATAGAATAGAAATTTTTGTTTATAAAAAAGAATGAATGAATGAAAATTAAGATTCAATTTTGGTAGTTTGAAATATGTCTACTCTAGCACATTATCTTCTTAAACTCAAAAAAAAGTATTTATTATATCTTGCTTTAGTTTTAACTAATTTCAGCGAATCAAAATTTATCGTACACAGTTGGCAATTGAAGCACACTGTTCCCCACACAAAATTATTCTAGTCGAGTTTCATCTAAACTAAACAGCTGATTTCCAAAAAATGTTCATGGAAATCATATTGATGAGAAAATAATTACTTGATTTTGAAGCTTTTTGTTAAATTATTTAAAGTTTTATTATTATACAATTTGTAGCAACTGTAGGTAAGGTTAAAGTGGCTGCCCAAGATACACTTTCACTTTCAGATGAGTCGGATAATTAGCTTCTGCAAAAAGCGTATCAATTGATTAGAGAAACTGTTTACGAAAATATGGAAAAGAAGGTAAAATTGGAAAATGAATGTACCTTACTAAAAGCTTCTAGCGCCGAAATATTCATTACGTTCAACATCCGCCTCATCCCAGAACATTTTCTTTTTTCTGACAAGATTTCTAGCCTCTTTTGTAGCGGTCTTCTCAGCCTCTTCGGCTCGGGTAAAATTTCCGATTGAGGGCATTTAAATTAATTCTAGATATAAGATGTACTATATTACTGGAAAGAGAAAAACAGGAACTTTCAAATATGCAAAAAATCAATTCATTTCATAGTGCAGTGCCCTTAAAAGGATATTCAGCGGCACCCACCAGGAAGTAGAAACTGTTTTTTTTTCATTATTTTTCTACTTCAATTCCAAAACAATATTTTACAAAATTTTGTATTTTACAATTAATTAATTAATTCCGCTACAATTGTATTTGTGATTTCTAATCAGGATAAGATCCACATTTTTATTGCCGCACATCAAAAGCATAATATTAAGAAATATTCAGAAAAAACACCGGTCGGAGTTGCCCAATAAGGCTTTCGGGTACTATCATTATTTGGTGACGTTTTCGAAAAAATAGGCAAATTTAATATTTTCTGCAAAAACCTAAACAGAATTTCTGAATTGTCCTATCTGAAGTCAATTTGTATACAGTAGTACCTCGATAATGCGAACTAATTAAAACAAAACGTTTTGGATTCAACTAAATAGTTTATTCTTATACTTTGAAAATGCATTTTTTGAAATTTTAATTGTTTCTGGTTTGACCTAGAAGTGTTCCTTACAAAAAGTTCATATCAAAACGGTTGACACGACTCAGCTCATGAAAGTCGTCTAAGACTAAAACTCGAAAAATATTTAGTTTTATTATCCCCTTGGCTATCGTTTGACGAACGGAATTTTCAAAATTGAAAATTTTTTGAACGAGTCGAGTTTCAAAAGTAGCCTAAAAACTTCTCCAGTGCGAAAGTGTAGCGGCTTTTGACTACTAGTGCACTGTGATGGAGATGGAAGTGGCTGCGATGAAGGTGGTAAGTACGAATTAGCAGCAAACAGGTTGGCCTTGTCCATTGCGTCTGTAAAAACATTACCATTATAAATGAGTGGTGGTATTGACGAACAGGTGAAATTGTTCTTTACGGTTTTTACTAGATACCAGAAGCCCTTACTACCCTTTTGAGTAGAAAATACCTTCCGTCTAACGCTCTGGTCGAAATTCAACCTTGCCCGACTTATTACTGAATTACAAATATTCTGCGCATCTCTATAGATACGTCTCAATTCCTCAGAAGGGCACAATTTATATGCCTGGAAGGCTGCTTCCTTGTTTTGAATGGCTGCGAAACAGTCATAATTGAACCAATTGGTGTTAGTTGGTTTGATGTTTTTGAAGCTATGAGGAATAAAGCGATGCATTCCAAACCATAGGATGTTCAATGCTTTAGTTAACGTCTGTCAAGAAAAGCATCTTTATAATGCCACACTAATCGTTTTGTGGAATTTAGGTTAGGCGTTGTCTAGGAGGAGGTGGAGAAATGGGCGGAGATAAGACAATGATCCGAATTGAACAACAAGGGAGCAATTACCAAAACCGAGTACATATTTGGATGCGATGTTAGAAATAGATCCACATTCAAGAAGTCTTCCTGACGAGCTTGTGGTAGAAGAATGCCTGAGCCACTGTGTGTTATGGACGTTGAAATCGCCAGCAAGAACGATTTCAGAAGAGGGGAATACTTCCAAAATCTTATCAATTTCTGAAGATAGCTTATCGAATGAACACAGTGTCTGTGTCAGACATATTCGGGCTGCGGTATAAAAAGCAGAAGTGAATGATAGAGATAGATAGACATAACCCAGACATAATTAAATTCTGGATTAGAAAAAGAGAATTGAGGGAGATGGGAGATGGGAGAGTGGCACATCATTTCTAATATAAACCGCGATTCCCCTCTGAGGAGAGAAGAGCGGCACTAAGTGATACCCAGGAATGTGATAAATATCAGAATCCGAAACAACCTTGGTTTGACTTAGTGCAAAAACTGCCCGATTTTCCGTGATCAAGTGGCAGTAACCTGAAAAATGGTTACTTTCCAAGCCACGAATGTTGCAAAAATTAAATAAAAATTTTTGCATAGTCCGGGTCTTAATTTGCCCAAAACAAAACAAAACGAAACCGTACACCGACACAAGGACTGACGAACGGGATCCACAAATGCGAAGCAAAGCCGCCTCTGTGAGAACAAAGCCAATATCAGTGTTATGCCTGCTGTGCTGAACTTTGATCTCAACGAAGCCAGCCAAATGGAGACACAATCAATGAACCACGATTATACTACATTAAATGTTGGATGGAATAAAAAGTTATAAAATGGAACGGACTCACCAGATTGTGCTTTTAAATAAAGCATAAAAGCCGTTCCCATTGGCGAAGATGGCACCCGCACTTAATAACTTTCACTTATTAATTCTTTTTGCTTTCGCAACCGAACTTACATTTTTTTGGGGAGCAAGGAACGGTGGCACGTCCGTCTCCGTCAGTAGTTTAACTCAAACTCTTGTAACATGAAAATGTCTATGGTAAAGTTTAATAAAGTAAAAAATAAGTCCGTTGGTTGAAGTGGCGATCTATGCTCCTCGCACAGAATCCAATTAGCACTAAGCGTGTTATTCCTATAGACTTGTTGGGCAGTCTTCGTTAGGCTGCCAGAATTTATGCTTGTGGCAGATATTGAATATCTCTCTAGTTAACCTAATAAGTTTAAAAGGTCCTCTTTCAATCATGGGGGAAAAACACTCCTGTTCACTATGTTTCACCGGACATGAGGCTTGAAAGGCTACGTTCATGGCCTTTTCAAAGGTTGTAACTTTGGCATCCAGCTCCTCTGCCAAGGTAATAGCAGGGTACGGTATGTCTGGTAATTTATACATAAAGATACGACTGAAGACTGTCCAGTCGATTCTTCTAGGGTTTCTGTAGGGTTTGGGAGCCTCGATCATGAGGTTCACGTTGCAGAGTATCCAGTTATGATCCGAGAACCATCTTAAATCTGACACTCCAGTTTTCCAAACAAATAATTTCATTGACTGTTAGTAGTGTAAAATCAAGGACTTCTTGCCAACCGCTAAAATTACCCGAGTTTGGGAAAGTGAGAGTGAAAGTGATAGGCTCACTGAAACTTTCAATTTAACCACTGCTAAATCAACAGAGCTAAGGTTAAAACCCAAAAACGTTAACGTTTTTCTTAACTAAGATACAGGTTCTAGGCTTATCCGGATTATTTAGGTTGAAAATGTTGTAGTTCTTATCCTGTAGTCTCCTAACGTTGGATTCCTTGATCTTGATGGTTCTTGTATCATTCTGATGTCTATGTCTTCCTCCCTTAGAAAGACTATCAGATTATCCGAGACACTCTCAGAGTGCTGTAAGTTAATCTGCACGACTTTCAGCATCTGGTTTGTTCTTCAATCCGCATATCGCCCAACAATCATTAGCTCCGTCCACCGGAACTAAATTACCTGAATTTTATGTGTGGAAGATCATGAGCTTGGCTTGCCTGATGCGAAATCTTAACCTGTAGTCTGCCTTCCACAGTGAACTCCAGACACTCATAGTTTGTGAGTAGGAGGAAGGACATACTACTAATTTTGGGCTGCTCGACCTTGATAACTGCCCAATCATCCATTTGCACCGCAGACATTTTAGGAGCCTTCCGCTGTCCAGTGTCATTTTGGGCAACCAAATGCGTGCCCTGGGTCTCCTGGGATGAGCTTGAGCTTCACGCCCTCCCATGCGTCACTCACCAAGGAAATCCTTGGAGAACTGATCTTCGCACTTGACTAACCTGCATCCCCTGATAACTTCAGAGGAGTCAAGACAGGGCAGAGGTCCACCCTGGCTAGTCAGAATATGATCAATCTCCATTTCTGATAGCCTCGCCTCGATAGCGCCCCAGTTCTCCACCTTTAGTCTGCATGCGGTGGTACATTCGTCCAGCAGTGCGACTGTGAGATGGTCTTTGACCACCTCGCTGAGGAGCCTCTTCGAGTGGGTTGAGGAAGTTGAAGGAGCACGTATTTGAGCAGGCTGCTTGGTTCGATTCCTCTTCGTGGCCACCTGCTCGGGCTTTTGTTTTTTAGTTGCCAAACGATTGTTGTATTCTTCAACAATCTTCTGGTACTTACACTCGTCCGCCTAATCGCGCTCATGAACAAAGCCGGCCGCTTCATTATTAGCAATCTTGCCAAGTATGAAAAGGGTCTTCTGGTACTGATTCTGTATGAGTGAACTAGAGGATTTACGCTTTTTTGACGGCTTTTGGTCACTATTGCAATACAGAAGAGGAAGAGTAAGTTAGTTGTTGATCGATTTATAATCCATTTTGAAAAAAAGATATAGATGTGTTTTGCTGGCCCTGTGAAAATAAGTGTAGCTTAATTTACAAATTCAATTAAAATATGAGTAAATGAGAAGCACTGTATTAAAAAAAAAACCAATATCCCGTTACCTACTGTGCTATAATAAACATATTTATAATATAAATTGGTTCTTAAAACGTCAAGCTAAAATAATTTATAATGTAACTATCAAAAATAATAGCGGATAGCAATGTCAATAAAAAACAGATATGTAAAAATTCATTCTGGAGACATATGTATTACAAAAAAACAATTAAGAAAAAGAAATTATTACATATTTAGAAGCAAAACAAAATCCAAATTTTTTAAATCGACAGTTTTTCCGACATTTTAACCCCTTCCCGATCAATGATGTGTTTATCATGGTGTGCTAAGCTATAAAAATAAAACTTTAAACGGGTGGTTCTCGAAACAGCATTTCTTCAATCGGTGGCCATATCCACTGAACCGATGTACTTAAAATTTTGCTAGGATCTTCAGTATACTTGCAGTTACAGTTGGTACCGGGATTGTGTGGTTTCAACTTCTGTATAGTTTTTACTGGCGTTGAAATTAAACTGCAATTAAACTGCAAAATCGCAACTTTTTCATTGTATTTGCACCAGTTCTTTAATTGCAATAATCTGCTTGGCGGTTTGCAATATCTTATCAGCTTGGCGGTATTAATCTGCTTGCGGTAGCCAAAAGTATAACAAAAATTTTGAAATGTATGTTTTTAAAAATTGGCTATCGTATCCACTGTTCTGCCGACCGCTGCAGATAGCGCCGACTATTATAACTCTTCTCTTTAGTTCCCATAACCTCTTGTGAAGCATGGGGCGAAAGAAGAATTTCACCCAGTTCGAAACAACGATTGCAAGTGAACCTACAGTTGAAAGTGGATTCAACCGACATAACTGTACAACCCCAATGGCCTTTTTATCGTTATGTGTTGTCAACAGAAAACAGCCATGGGTCGCCTTCGGTGGGTATCGAACCTAGGTTTTGCGGAATGGAACACGTTACCACTTACTCTATCGGAAAAAAATTTTAAGCAACATTTAATAAGCATTTTGAAAAAATGTTCATTCAAATATGGGTTTGTTCACATTCTGAAGAGAGATTCCCAGAATGTGTTCCCAGATTGGTATCATGCCAAAAAAATTTGGTGGGGGTGAAACCTAACTTTGTAATACATGGCCCGATTAAGATAATTTTTTTTTTTGTTGTATAGAGTATAATGCCCCATTGCTAATAATGAAAGAAATTTCGCCCTAGGGTAGTGTTAGTGTTAGTAGGGGGGGTGTTAGTCTAACTACGTAACGCGTGAGCCGATTTTGATGATTATTTCTTTGTCGTGTAGAGTATATTCCCCGATTGGTACCACGTCAAAAAAATTTTTGGTGAAACCTAACGTCGTAATGCGATGATTCCTTTGTTGTTGTATAGAGTATGATCTCCTATTGCTAGTAATGAAAACATCTGTACCTAGAGTGGGGTGGAAAGAGGGAGGGGTCGTCTAACTTGGTAACGGGTAGACAGAGTTGAATGATTCTTTTTCTGATGTATAGAGTATGTTCTCCCATTGGTACCGCGAAACAATTTTAAACGATGGCGTTGTAGTAGGGTAGGGGTTGGATGTCAACTTGTTAACGCGTCGACCGATTTGGATGATTCTTTTTATGTTGTTATGTTGTATAGAGAATAATCTCCCATTGTTTGATAAAGACCGTCAATATTCGTAATAGGTTTATATTTTACTGCGTCAAGTACTAAACCATCCTAAAATCTGCCTTATTACGTTGAACGTTACCAATTTAACAACGACTTCTGTTTTGGATGCGTTTATCCAGATAAAGTTTTTACGGCAGTCAAATCCATCAGGTCCAAAGTAGTGGGTTCAAACGGAATCTCACCGACATTTTTTTAAATGCTCTTGCTAATTATGCTTCACATTTTGGTCCTCATTTTTAATTTATGTCTAACATTTTCAACTGGTTATACCAGTGGCTAAGAAGTCTGACGTTAGGTTCCCCAGCGACTATCGGGCTTTAAGTTTACTTTGCTTGCTCAGCAAACTTTTTGAAAAGCTAATATATAAACAAATCCTCTAACATATTTCCGATAGCAATCTATTATAAAGGTTTCAATCTAGTTTTTAGTTTTTTTGCTTTATTTAAGGTATCCACTGACGTTCGTTCTGCTCTGAACCGTGAAAGTTTGCGTGTTGTCAGGGGTTAATTCTAGGGCCTCTTCTTTTTTGCATTCTCATTAATGATCTCCAGAAATAATCGAAGATGTCAGTATTCACTTATATGCGGATGACGTACAAACATATCTATCTAAACCAATCGGCTTATTGCAGTACTGTATGAATATACAAAGTCTATATTGACTTAATAAAAATCTCCATGTAAGTGTCTAACACAGTGATGTCCAAACCTATGCCCGCGGGTAAGTGAGCTTTTCAGCTTTTAAATTCGTATATGCACTTGTTTGGTTGTATTCGGTATCCTATTTTTGCGTTTTTTAATTGCTAAAGCACACAAAAGTTTAAAAAAAATCGTCATATTTAAGTAGTTTTGTAAGCAACTATACAATATCTTAGATATACAACCGTTTTCAAACATTTTAAGGTTCTTAATTAAATCAAACAGTACGAAATACTCCTAAAGCTTTTAAGCATTCCTCACAGATTAAGTAGTGTGAGTTTGGCCATCACTGGTCTAACGGCCTGCTTATTTTGAATCCTTTTAAATCATCGGATGTGTTTTTATATAGAAAAAACTTAAACATACCTGATATTCCAAGCGTCTATTTGGCTGACGTACATTTGAGTATACATAAACGTTAAAATTGATTGTTGTGACCAAGTTAATTAGACTCTTAAAAAGGTTTACGGAGATCTAAGATAGCTATGGCTTTCTGGGATTATTATCTACCGACTTTAAACTGAAACTCGTAAGAAGCTTGCAGGTGCTCCACGTATTGCAGATCAGTACGAAACGAACTCGAACGCAGAGTAAAATAACAGTGGTTTTCAACGATTGTGTTCGATTCATTTACAACCTTACCGAGTAAAAATAATTGAGTTGGAATAATCATGCCCAAAGCAAGTACAGCCATTAATATTTTTAAAAGTATTCGGAAACCAGAAAAACTTCCGATGCCGTATGAAGTCAAGGCCGACTCGAACCTGTGATGACTTGGTGTGGTGGAAATGAATAACGGAAATTTCTAGAACTAAGTTGCTAAACTTCCTAGAATTAAGCTAAGTAGTATAAATAGGGCCCAGTCAGTTAGTTGTATTTTAACCCCTGAAGTGATAAGTGTAAATTAGTGAAGTGAAATGGTATTTGTGAAGAAATATTGTCAAGAAAATTGTGCATCGAATTAATCAGTAAAGTGAATAAATATTGTGAATACATTTGTGACACTTACCTTAATTAATCCGTCAAGCCCGAAGAGCCCCAGTTACGTAACAATTGGTGTCAGAAGTGGGATTAATTATGAAAGACTAAAAAGTGAACTTAGAAAAAAAGTGTGAATATAAAATTGAAGTGAAATAGTGCAGCCAATCTGAATGTGGGTCGCAAACTGAAGGATTTATGTTTTCAAGACTTTAAGGGGGAGTTAAGTAAACGTTCCTTATCTACAATTGGAAATAAAGATGTCATGGTAGCGTTACTACAAGAAGCTACAGAAAAGGAAGGAAAGGATCCAGAGGCTTTTGCCTCTATAGCAGAAGCAAGTACTCCAAGCATGACAGATCTTCTCAATGCGCTGATATGTGAGATGAAATCTTCTAAAAAAAGAATTAAAAGCATCAATGGCTGAACAGAAATCGTCGACGGTTGACTTAAAATCATCGATGGACGAACAGAAATCCTCAATAGAAGTGTCTGTAAACGAATTGAAAGCATCAGTGGCTGAACAGAAATCGTCGACGGCCGCATTAAAAGCATCGATGGACGAACAGAAATCATCAAAAGAAGCATCAGTAACGGAACTTAAAGCCTCGGTTGAAGAAGTGAAAGCCGAGATGGAAAGTTTGCAGGTTTGGAATCAACTGTAGAGAAGAAACTGGATACCAAAGAAAACACTATCAAAATCAACCTCGAAAGTCATATGTATTATAAAATGGGAGATAAAGAGATTATTTAAAAATAATTTATGGTTTAATATTTCTTCCTTTACTCTGTCTGACCTCGATTGCACCAAATTTTGCATTAATATTTTTAGATTTTTGATACATTTTAAATTTAGAAATATTACCATTCAGACGCTCTGCTGTAAGATTTAAAACCTCACTTCTTGGGTTTGAATTTGTCGTACTGCTGGCCCCTATGTCTTTCTTTAAATGGTAAGATTATTTCATCAATTGTCTAAAGATTTCCTTGGTAAATATGTGCATACATGCTTGAAAAATATATGAATGTAGTTTCACTAATTATTTTGATTTCAGGACGGTTTTGAAAAGGTAATGGGGTTCAAGAAAATTCGTTATCCTTCTCACTGAATCAGACCGTCTCATTTTCAATAATACGCCTTTTTTGGACGACAGCATTTAATGATTGCATCATAGTCGGAATATTTTTCTTTATTTTTCAGAAAAGTATGGTCTGTCACGTTTATTCTCCCTATTCTCTGTATCCCGCAATCATACGTACAATTCTGAGAGAAGTATCACTCGAAACGAAATGTACACGATTATAATCTCTTAGAAAATGTTACTAATAATACAAATTTTGCTTTTAAATTCCCTGAAAAACGGTAAAGATGTTGATGTTATCGCCACCGATTTTGTAAAGCCTTTGACAAGATCTCTCATAACGTTATCTTGTTCAAACTTGATCGCCTAGGCTTCCACCCCAGATTCATCTCCTGGATTCAATCCTACCTCAACAACCGTCAGTACAATGTTCTTTTCAGCTGATCCATTCTTACCCTATTGTCGCTCGTTCCGGCGTCCCTCAGGGCAACCACCTCGGCCAATTGATTTTTATCCTTACAATAAATGATGTTGAATGTGTCATTACACACTCAGAGCTGTCCATTTATGATGATGACATGAAAATAAGCAAACATATCTCCTCTACAACCGACTTTCTTCTCCTGCAAAAAGACCTCGATTCGTTCACCACATGGTGCATGAGCTCAATGTCTGCAAATGTCAGTCCATCTCTTATTCCGCAAGCGTCTCACCACCACTCCGAGAGTCTATATGTTAATCGACGTACCAGTCCCTATCGTTACGTCTTTGTGTGACCCAGGAATAATCTGTGATAGGGAACTCAACTTCCGTTCCCACATTGACAATGCTTATGCTTCTAAATCTCCTACATCTCCTTCGTTAGACCTCTCCTTGAATATGCCAGCCAGTTATGGTCCCCTACACAAACAACTCACATTAATAGGATTGAATCTGTCCAGCGTAGGTTCATTCGCTTCGCTCTACGTGATCTTCTGTGGGTAGACAGATTCAACCTTCCACCTTATGAAAACCGTCTGAAACTGATCGACTTACAACCGTCGTGATGTTTCCGACATTCTCTTCATTTATCAGTTATTAACTGGTGCCATAGACTGCCCTTCAATCCTGCAATCTTTACCCATCTATACCAATCCCCGTAACCTTAGGTCCACTCCCCTTTTCCGACTCCATCGCACAAACTACGGTCAAAGCGAGCCAATTACCAGGATGCTACGAAAAGTCAACGACCTTTCCTCCTTTGACTTCCATCTGAGTAAATCATCCCTTCACAAAGCCTTATATCTTGATCCCACCCTTCTTGATCTTGATCGCCTTCCTTAATTCTTCTTCATTCCGCCTTCTACTCGTT
Organism: Leptarthrus brevirostris; assembly: GCA_964036015.1. Taxonomy (NCBI): domain Eukaryota; kingdom Metazoa; phylum Arthropoda; class Insecta; order Diptera; family Asilidae; genus Leptarthrus; species Leptarthrus brevirostris. The sequence continues at coordinate 111,049,018 of OZ038371.1, forward strand.
CCTACTATATTTATAGCTCATATTGTAGTTTACGCTATTTATTTATTTATTATTACTTATCATTTATTATAGTTTGTATGTAGTATTAGTATTAAGTTATAGCTTGTATTTTTTGTATGTTATAGCTTGTATTAAGCTTAAATAAATAAATTAAATTAATATAAGTCATTTTTTTATAGAACTAGTAGTTTTAGCGGTAGGGCGCGTTTAAGAAAAAATCATCTACTAGCACCGATAAGAAAAAAAGTTAATAAATTTGTCGAGTTGGCCCATTTACTATCCCATACGAAATATCGTCACTTCCCTTTCGTGACGATCGGTTTTGTCTGTGTTGACTACTTATCTCAAAGCTTAAGAAGCTTCACTTCAAAAATTTATGGGGTGGAATGGGATGGGAGAGGATCGGGACTTAATTTCATAATGCGAGGACCTATTTGGATGAGGACTAAATACTTTTATTATCGTTTAATTTGTTTAATTAACATCGGCTCCAATATGTCGTAATAGATATAATATGATATATTATTTAAGCCCTTTAAACCTTGTTATGAAGTCAGTTCAACTTTTCTTAAAAAAACAATTTTTATAAAATAGATTTTATATGAAGAAGTTTGTTTACCATACTTTATTTTTAATGTGTAAACATTTTAGGTAGTCAGAAAGTCATGACAGGTAGGCAGCCGTGGTAGTAGCTGGACAGAGTGACTACGACTACGGCGACTGATATTGTAGTTTTTCCTAATCTAGGAAGAGATAACATTCCAACATTTCTGTTAAGAAACCAATATCTCATCGAATAGAAATAAAAACTGACATGGACCTTCGATGTTGGCAAAAAAGAACACAGATTTTGATTTTTTTAATTATATTTTTTCTTATTGAACACTTAGCATTCGTAAATAAATATAGGAAATTAAAAAGTACCTATACCCTGTTCCAAAAAGATTCGCAGTACTCGGTAAATTGGAAGTTATGATGCCAAATTTCACAAACTCGCCAAAAACCGTGTACATCCATCCTTTCGATCTTTCTAAGTCGAGAAACCAAGAGGCACTGATCCTGCCAGCAGCCCAGGGTCGCCAGACTTTCCACAGACAATATCGCCAGATGGACACTAAAAAGTCGCCAAAATCGCCAATCTAAAAATTTTTTGTAGCCATGATTATAGCCAAAATGTCAAAGTGGAAATCAAGATGGAAAATGTGTTAACACGGAAGTACACGTAAGTGCAAATAGTTTGTTTTTTTATTGGGTATGCAATATACTGTATTAAGGTACGAGTAATTTATTTAATTATTTATATTTTTTAACTCGTTTCTACAAGCACAATTTCATTTGATTCCCATTTCACCTTAATGAAAATTAGACCCAAACATTAAAATTCAATTCCTATCTTCATGCCAAATATTAACTCCCTATATGAAAGAGTTTCGGAAAAAACGCCAAACAATTAAAGACTTCCAATAAAATGTTTTTCATTATCAACCTAAAGTTAAAGTGGTTTTCAATTGTAGATACTAACGCTTTCATCAGTGATGCCAACGCTCGTAGCACCTTATTATCTTTTAGAAGTTCAATTGTGTTTGAATCGTTTTGCAGTGATTGTACATTTGGGTACAATAGATCGGATTTTGACTCCGTTAAAGATGACTTATTCAGGATGCTTAGAATTTTCTTTTGCAACTTGATCTCTGGATCAGGTTCGACAATTTTCGGTTGAGGAGCTGGAAGATCAGCTGCCTCGCCTAACTCAGCCTTTAATTGTAACTCACACCTTTCTTGTAAAACCGTTAAGGAACTATTGTCAGCAAGTGCGCTCAATAAAGTTTGAATCGCGTCTGGATGACATTCTTTTAAAGGAGGAGCAACTGAGCTATTTGGAGGAATGATTGGCAAAGCTGTCGCCAGTAATTTCTGCCTCTCTGCGCGCAATTTGATTTGAAAATCATTCCGAATTAAAATTCCGACTGATCAACTGCAACTGAGTATTCAGTCGAAGTCAATGCCAAAATCAAATTTGAAATTAAATTGTAGCTTCAGCTTCTGTGATTTTCAGAGATATTTGCATGAATAGTTCAAATTATTATTCTCTATAAAAGGTACAAAAACGTAATGAATCTATACATATTCAATAGTCCAATTACGTGTACCTGGTTAACGACAATTATCTGTAGGATTTCTTACTTTTAATAAACCGTTTTCCATTATTTCTAACATTTATTAAAAATCACAGAATTAAACTGCGAAAAAGCAGGCAAATAACTCATTAGACGTGCCGTAGAATATTCTGTCACTTGCAGTTGTGGCAACTTTACTCAAATTAGCTAAATTTTTCAGAAAATTCTGCTAAATTGATGTATTTTACATTTGTAAATCTTTAGAAATTATTTTTTAAAAGGTAAATAATCTGTCAATTTATCTTTCAAGAAAAATCGCCATAAAAACGCCTAAAGTCGATGAAAAATCGCCAAAAAATCGCCATCGCCAATTTCATATTTTTTGTCGCCAGGGTTGATGGAAAATCGCCAAATTGGCGAAAAATCGCCACGTCTGGCGACCCTGCAGCAGCCAGATGCTGTTGCCCTGTTGGTCGACCGACAGTGATAAGCACTCCAGTAGGTGGTTTTACATGCGAAGTTCTCCGATGCAATACGAATTCGAGTGAGTGTAGCCAGATTATATCTCTTAGCAGTAGGCTACGAGGAAAAATAAGAAAATGTTCTGAGATTAAATCGTGGCAACAGCGTACTGAGGAAGAGGGATGGATGCATAGGAAAATGATGGCAAAATAAAGCAGACAGCAATACTCCATAAAAGCGTGTACTGCCAAACTTTTTGGAACAGATTATATGTATATATAAATAGTGGTCAGTGCAGGATTTACGTATAAGCTACACCAGCTATAGCTTAGGGACAAAAAAAATTGTCCGAGTGAGCAATTGTCATATACCTTTAAATAAACTGCAGCATTATTTGTCCCAATGCCGCACGTCCGCAACGTCCCATTCTCTTCACCCAATTTTTGTAGCGCGTCTTTTCAAAGAACAAAGCGCTATTGTGCCTAGGGTTTGCATTACCGATAACCGGTTAACCGGTATTACCGGTAATTATGACTACCGAATCAATTTATTAGACAGGGGAACATGGTAGTCTGACACATCAGGATCTGTATAGGGTAATATTTAACGATCGTGTCCAATCAGCATTCCTTAATGTAGACGCAATTTGGATATTGTTTCTTAGTGTAATGGTTGCAAATTGCTTTAGAGAAAGATCTTTTTCTCAGTTGACGAAGGTAAAAAATGAATTTAGAACAACAATGACTCAAGATAAATTATGTTCCGTCAGTCTCATGTGCATAGAAAGTGACAAACTACGCAGTTTATCATTTGATGATGTCATCAGTGACTTTGCTCAGGCAAAGGCAAGAAAGAAAATATTTTAGTTTAATATAAATCCTTGATCCTTATAATATGTTTCAAGAGATTAGATAATAAGCCTTTGTAAATTGTGCCTTTTAAAAGAACTTTTGTTTCTTTTTACCAGAGTTTGCATTTTTAACTTTGTTATGGATTAAAATGATTTTAAGTTAAAGATTTATTTCACTATCTATATAGTTATTAATTGTTGAATTTAACTACGATATTTGGGCAAAAGCACATTGTCCGCATTAGATCATGTTCAAAAAATATATATAAAATTTATTGCCGACTCCACTATTTTGACTCCCTCAAGCATCGACGGACTTTTGGTTGTTTTTCACTCTTGCATCTATATTTCCAGGCACGTCTTCTTAGCCCGAAACTTCCAAAGGAGGTCTTCATCGTCACCTTCTTCACTTAAAACATACTATTGAAAGTTTCTTGATGGCACTTGTTTAAATTTTTCCATAGTTGAGTTAAAACACTTGTTCACATATAATAATAATTTTTATTTAAAAATGTACAGAGTGCGACGCATTTCGCCCTACTACATTTTTAAATAAAAATTATTATTATATGTGAACAAGTGTTTTAACTCAACTATAAAACATATTACCCCATTTCCAAGGCTAACCTTGAGTTTTGGCGTTACGATTAAAAGAATATTAATTTAGTATTTAATATTTAATACTTTTATTAATAATATAATAAAAAAATGAGTTAATAGCATTGCACGCACATCACCATGTTCCGTGTAGTTATTTATAAATTGGTTAGAAACCATTTTTGCCACAGTGTTCGTTATAGTTTTCGTTGAAAGTACTTAGTAAAGGCTACATTCAGGAATTTTAGCAAATACTTTGCATCAATAGTTGGGAAGTCTGAGTAGGGGGTGGTTGGTGGCATTGGTAATGACTTTGCAAGGAAATATCTCCTGAGGAAGGGTTAAAATCACATGGTTCTAAGACAATTTTTCATTTTAGGAGACCCATTCACTTATTAGGGTAGGTAAAAAAATGCTTAACGCACTTTTGCTCAGAGAGGGTGGGCAACAAAATTATTAGGAGGACCAGAAAAGAATGTCGTTTTTTAACTTTAAATTCAAAGAAATAAATTTGTATGAAGTTTTTATTTTTAATCAATGATATAATCACCCTCGATATCAACAACCTTTTGCCATGTAGTGTGTAAATTTTCAATGTCGGATCGATAAAAATCAATTGGTTTTTGAGCAAAATATCTGGAGATGGCATTTTGGATATCATCCAAATTTAAAAATTTTTTCTCACACAGAAAGTATTGTAGCGATCGGAATAAATGGAAATCCGATGATGCAATGTTGGGCAAGCGATTAATTTTAATTATAATTAAAAAATTCCCCAAAAAGTGCCTAGTCGCAGAGAGGAAAATGTTCTCGCCCAACTGACGGCTCAGGTAGCCCAATCGTCGAGAAATCGCCCGACTTGGCAACTCTTACTCGCTTACATTTAGAGACCTACCAACCCATGACATTATCGCCGTAGCACAAGAAAAAATGCAAGCTCTTCTCATCCTGACGAACCAATTCTCCCAGTTTCTAGCTATACCAGAGCTAGAGCGAATGTCGATAGTGTCACACTGACACATGAGGGTTGCAGAGACAATACAAAACTTTCAGAATTTGCTCCTTCAAGGAAGAATGCCACCACTTCGGAAAAAATGAGTTTCCTATCAGCCAACCCAATTCAGCCGTCGGGTGATAAGAACAGCTTACCTTTTGATGGAAGTCGAGTTTACTACCGAAAATTACCAACGGGAAATCTAATCCGACGAGAATTATTTTCTTATTCTCTAGATTTAAAGAAGATCTTTTGTACCGCCTGTATGTGCGTTGCGCCTGACGACAAGAAGAAAGAAGAAGAAGGAAAAAGTCCGTTCATTGATGGTGTTACTCCATCAAAAAACATATATGAACAACTTTTCAAGCATGAGGAAAGCCGCAATCATCAAATTGCCGTGGTTGCCTTGCTGATAGCAAAAAAGAAAGGAAATGTTGAACTACGTTTTAAGTAAGAATCACAGAAACTTTTTAATTTTAGTTGTCCTTTTATCGAAGTACGATCCGGTTCTGAAGACCCATATATCCGAAGCTTTTATTGACAGTAAAAAAAGGAGAGAGTCAGGAAAAGATAAAGGTAGAGGTAGTCACGTAACCTGCATGTCAAAAAACATAATAAACAAATTAATAAATATATGCGCACGTGAAGTTTGACTTCAAGACAAGACAAGAGATGGTAAAAAAAATCCAATTTAGAATCAACATTAATTCTTGTCAGGATTATTGATCAGGCTGCAATTTGCGTTCGTTATGTTAAGAATAGAATCACACAAGAGCGGGTGGTCAGCATGTACCGGCACCATGCGGAAATCAACAGGCGAAGCTTACCGAGCACTTGTTACCTCAGAATTAACTCAGTTAGGCTTGAATGTGCAAGACCTTATCAGCGTGTCTTTTGTTGGGGCAGGAAATATGGCAGGCCGTTATCTTGGCCTTGAAGCTAAACTGAGAGAAGAAGTGCCAAACTTAATTTTCACGCATTTTTACGCGCACGTTTTGAATTTGGTATTGGCAGGCGCCACGTCAACCTGTACTGAGGCAAAGAATTTATTCGGACTCTTGGACTCTACAAGTGTGTTTATTCACGAATCATTTAAGCGCATCAGCCTTGACCAACATCATGGAGAAAACTCGTTGCATTGATAAAGACCCTATGTGTCATAGCTTCGAGCGCGGATTTCGAGCCAAAGGTTTCATTTTAAGTAAAGGTATTGATGGATTCCTTTCTGAAATTAGAAACTATTCTCACAGCCATAAAATTCAAGAAAATCTTCGATTTGGTAAGACAATAACTCCAAACTCCTACACTGGACTACCTTAAGAATGGGAATTTATTAAAAGTTTGGAAAATAATAATTTGCGCAAACAACTAGATCTTTTTGATGACATTTTTAATGCTGCAAATTTGTTTCTATCCCAAGTTCAAGAATTAATTCAAGCCGAAGTCATTGATGTTAAAATACATACCACGCTGCCTTATTGAGAATATCTAGCAAACCGAAACAGCACGATGAGTTATGCCAGGACGAAGGTGGACTACTATCTGCGGACCCAAAGAGCTGCTCTTCTATAACCACGTACAGCGTCATTATCAACAATGCTTTAGTAAAAATTGATGAAAAATTCAACTGTAACGAGCTTGGATCCGAAAAACTTCAACCAAATTGACAAAAACGGAATTCCTAATAATGCATTCAATCTCATATCAATTGCCAACGTCGATCGAGAACTGCTTTCAAAGGAACTCGAATCTTTTTCAAAAAGTTTTAATGAACTTTCTAAAACTATTTGGGACGAACACGCAGCAACACGCAAATGATTCAGATTCTCTGAGAGAGAAAGAAGCGATCGACGAAGATAGTTCAGATCAGTGATGGCCAAACTCACACTACTTAATGTGAGGAATGCTTAAAAGCTTTAGAAGCATTTCGTACTGTTTGTCTAATTTAGAACCTTAACCATGTTTGCAAAAGGTTGTATATTTTAAGATATTGTATACTTACTTACAAAGCTACTTAAATATGACGATTTTTTTAACTTTTGCATGCTTTTACGATTAAAAAACGCAAAAACAACAAACCGAATACAGTCAAACAAGTGCATATACAAATTTAAAAGCTCAGTTGCCCGCGGGCATAGCTTTGGACATCACTGGTTTAGATCAGTGATGGCCAAACTCACACTACCTAATGTGAGGCATGCTTTAAAGCTTTAGAAGCATTTACTTAAATATGACGATTTTTTTTACATTTGTATGCTTTAACGTTTAAAAACCGCAAAAGCAGGAAACCGAATACAGCCAAACAAGCGCGTATACGAATTTAAAAGCCTAAAAGCTCACCTGCCCGCGGGCATAGGTTTGGACAGCACTGGGTTAGATCAGTCATGACCAAACTCACAGTACTTAATGTGAAGCAAGCTTAAAAGCTTTCGAAGCATTTCGTACTGTTTGTTCAATTTAGAGCCTTAAAATGTTTGCAAAAGGTTGTATATCTTAAGATATTATATAATTGCTTACAAAACTACTTAAATATGACGTTTTTTTTTTATTTTTTGTATGCCTTATTAATTAAAAAACGCAAAAACAAGAAACCGAATACAGCCAAACAAGTGCATATACGAATTTAAAAGCTCTAAACCTCACTTGCCCGCGGGCATAGGTTTGGATATCACTGGTTTAGATCAAACAGCAAAGACTGCTGTTTGTTTATCTCGAAAAGGTTCGGAAGACTGCCGAAGTTGCATATCATGCGCTGACGAGCATAAAGACGAGGCTTCGCTCTCTACTGGGGAGGAACTGCTGGACTCGTTGATTATCGTAAACAATCTCATCAAAGATGACGAGAATAGCAGCTTTTACGAACGAGTTATAGATAATCTAGCTGAAACTTCTCCTCTTTAAAAAAAATGTTGATGGGCTTGCCAATAAAGAAGAGAGTTTCCAGTTAAGATGCCTACTTACGTAAGTTAGCTTGTTAATAATCAGATGAAAACAATTTACATGAAAACTTGACTGTCATTGTTATTTGGTTCGTTGGTTGATCTGATGGTCACAATAATCTGCACTGATGATCCTAGGCGGGCGGCGGGCCCTTAAAGTGATAATGCCCCCTGGGACCCTTTGGCCAAGTCCGACGCTGGGCTCATCTGTAGTAGTCATCGCAACCATGCTAAAATGAATCTTCATTACTTTATATTGTAACGTAGATGAAGCTTTCTAGATTCGGCGGATTAATTCAGACACTTATTTTCAATCACAAATTGCTCTTTTTATAATACAGTGTTCAATTCATTTTACAATTCTCTTTACAGCTTTCTTCACAATATAACTTTTACTTAACCTATTAAAACTTATCGCTTCACTAGTTAAATCACAATTGAACCTTAACAGTATCACTCTTCGCAGTCTTCTTTACGAGTAACTTACTGGCTGCTACTCAGCCATAGTATAAACTTAGCCTACTTCAAGACTTTTAGATTCTTCCGTTACTCATTTTCACCACAAAGTCGAGTCAATAAATAATACAGACAAGAACTAATAAAAATTTTTTTTTTCAGAAAATGTAAGCCTATACGAGAAGTGTTCAAATGATGTCTAACAACGAAACCTACGAAGCCAGTCCTCTGGATGATGGGCTTCAAGATTTAGGACTCCCAGTACCGGTACAGACATTCTTATGGCGACAAATCGCACCGTTCATTCGTCCTAAGTTAGGAAAGCTGCATGAAGCGAGTTGTATGGTAAGAAATAGATCTTTTAATTTCAAGTACAACATTGGAACCGGAAAGACTTAAGTCGTCAAAGAGATATTGTCCACTGTTAATGAGCTGTACATAAATGGCCTTTTATTTGTTGTCATTACGTCACCCACACTTCCATTCATAAATGTTTCACATAAAATTTTTTGCTAATAATATTTCACGCTTCATGTAAAAATAATTTTAATTAGTTAAATGGCCGACAAATAAAACGACAAAAATATTAAAACCATTTTTTACAGAAGTTGTTTAAATACATTTGCAATGTTTATATTTAAAATGTATTGTAAGATTTGTTACTAACTGTTCCATGTGATATGTTTGTATTTGTCTTTTGCTTACACACACATGTAAAAAAAACTTTGCGCCACCTTCCAAACAATGTAATTGCGATATAGTTTTGCCAACATGCACCAGGACATCATGTAAGTTAAACAATGATGCGTTTAATTTTGTTGTGTTTTATGTTAAGTTGTTTAGTGTAAAATATTATAATGACGTACTAAACTATTTCGAATGTTACTAATTCTTTTCTCTAAAACAGGAACTCAAGGAAGCATGCAAGGTAAAAAGTTTATTATTTTGTTTCGGGAAAAGTTAACGTTTTCAAATTTTCAGTCGTTCGAGAAAGTCCTTGTGCAAAATATACAATTTGGCCTATCACCTCCGCTTACCAAAGGATTAGCTTCTATATCCAGATGGAGACTTCTACAAGCAGCTTTACCACATGTGATGCATTGTGCTGCAACTTTACTTCATAACAGGTAAACGTGCAAATGATATGAACCACTGTACTTTAACATTTTCTCTTAGAGTGAAGGATTTACAAACCCTTGGTACTGCTGAAATAAAGTTACTTTATACAATGCAATGGATACTACTGTATGCGTCTGAGGAGTGTGCAGACGAAGAAGAGAGCAATGAGAATACGAGAGACTCAAATAGAACAAATCAGTATTTGTTCTCAGTGCCGACTATTACAGTTGAGTCAATATGTTTTTCATTAATGCTAAACCACTGGTAAAATTCCACTTTTAGCTTTTTATATACTTATTTGCACCGATAATCCATCATTTGAAGGAGTCGGATTTCCAAAACTTTCGACTGGAGAACGGAATAAAGCTTTGGCAAGGAATGTGGGAGTACAGAGCTCCTGGGGCAGCTTGCTTCGTAGCACCTGTTAAGCCGAAAGCAAGAAATTTGCTAAGTCCGACTAGTCCAAGAGGTTCGACAGAAGTATTTACAGGACGTAAGTTGAGTTATTATTATTCCGTAAATTTAAGAGTTTTAATATAAACGAGTACATCCATGTGTAACAATAGAATAAGAAGCACAAAAAATTATTTGATATACCGGTAAGGTTTTTAATTTTTCCGATAAGTTCGGATGCTTCTTGTGTGATAAAGCTGATGATAGCGTGATTTCTTTTGATGATTTCTGCAATAGTTACTACCATTCTTCGTGTGTTCAGCGTATTTATGACGCTGTCACATACTTAGATTTCTCAAGCTCTCATTTGATAAATTAAATGCTTTTATGGAGGGATCTGAAATCGTTCTCAACGAGATTAAATCTCATTCCCACAATTGTAGGCTTTTTCAGGATGCCTACGACGAGCAGCGAAACTTGATTGAGAACATTGAGAGCTTGGAAACCATGATTTTCGATCTAGCAAATGATTAGAGATTACTAGGGCCTGTGCCTGCAAACTCGACATGATTGAGCGAACTCTGAAGGATTTGCATTCAATGGATCCACCGGACCATTGTGGATTGGCTGCTGGTGCTCAGCAGGCGTCTTGAAAACAATATTGTGAGAACCGGAGTTGGCCTTTCGGGGTTCTCTCTCGTGTGAATTTGAGTCACTTTTGGTGTACCCCAGGACAGTTAATTGGGTCCGCTTTTATTTAATATTTTTATTAATGGGTTCCACCTTAGCCAACCCGAAAATTATATGCTATGCTGAAGATTCCAAAATTGTTCGAGTTGTCTCTAACATTAACGATTGTTTTGCGCTAAAATTCAGTGTTTTAATTTTTAGTGTATTGCATACAATATGCATCTGAATGTCAGTAAATGTACGTTTGTCTCGCATTGTAGACGGAAGAATCCATTGATATGTTACTAGTTTGTCAGTGGCAACTTGCTAACCAGACTGGACAGAGCAAATTATCTTGCTGTTGTTTTTGATACTCATTTTTCAGTGTTAATCACATCAGTTACACAGTTAATAAGGCCAATGCTTTCTTGGGCTTTGTAAAGAGATGATCCAAGGATTTTAAGAATCCCTTTATCATCAAGCTTCTTTTTTATTCCTTCGCCCGGCCCATTTTAGAGTATGCCTGTCCCGTTTGGTCTCCATCCTATATGGTACATAGTGCTCGTATTGAGACTTTTCAGCGTAGGTTTCTCAAATTTGCATTGCGTGATCTTCCATGGAATAACCCTTTGACTCTGCCTGCGTATAATAACAGACTTGGGCTACTCTCTTTGAAGATAGGCGCAACACATCCTTTATCTTCGATGTGTTACAGGATTTTACTGACTCACCGCAACTGTTGTCAATCCGACATTTTTCCAAAATTGAGAACGAAAACATACATTTCCCGCATATATTTAAAGAGGATGTGTTTTATGGCTTAAACTAAAGATACTGTGGCCTAGGCCCTCGTGGAGTCACTTAGCTACCTTTTACAACAATTCTGAAACTTTTCTTAGAGCTACCACTCACCTGCTGGGCGTAGCTAGTCCCTAATACTAACTCTTAGTTCATACCGTGGACGGCGTAAGCGGAATCCACCGAAGTTGCCACAACAGACTCTGCTCCGCTCTGCCCTCAGTGGATATATTTAAATATTTATATTTAAATTGAGAATTGAAAATATTATCAAAAGGACCAACAAAGTTTTTGCATAATATGCCACTAAAAAACACAAACAAAAGAAAGAGGAGACGGAGTTGGATCAATTCGTTGAGCGGCACGACCACCAAGCCAAGAAATTAAAATAATCCACTCCATCTCCGGGCTGTTGTCTAGCTGGCAGCAATGCAAAATCAAGACTCAAGTTTCCTCACTTCCCTTAGCCTAATCTCCTTCCGGCCAAAACCATGCTGTTGAAAACACAAGGAACAAAAAGAAAAACACAAACAAACAAGTAACTTTCTTGCGCAATAGCTATAAACATTTCCTTCTACAAAATTGTTCATAAATTTATCTTTAAAGCACTAACACCTAAATAAATGGTCTTATTAAATGGGTGTTGAAAATACCAGATTAAACATTGGCTCGAAATGTGGGCTGGGAAGAGCTCCGCTTGTTCAATATGGGTTAGTATCGGACCAGGTATGGAGGTTGTGGAAGTTTCTAATAACACTCCCGGTGAATTGCGATTCATCCGTTCTCAATGTCGCATTCCAGAAGCCTAATGCAAAATTTAAATCTCCCCTCGGAATCACCTTCCCTAATTTTAATGGTTTACAAAAGCTGTTCCAAATGTTCTCGGCCACTTTCAATGCATGTCAATAACCTACTTCTAATTCCTGGTTTTTCATCGTGTTGTTCAAACATTTCCCTTAGATTATCCATAGGCATGTCCTCTAGTAGATCTGGCAATGTATTCTTCAGAAAGTCCGCATTAATTTGGCTATTTAGCACTTTCAGCAAAATTAATGAGTCTATTAAATGGTTACTTATAATACCAGCCCAAACATTGACATTGTATTTGTGCTGGAATAAGGTCACCCCTGTCCTACGTGGGTTAGTATTCGACGACGTATGGAGGTAGTGGAAGTTTGTGATACCATTCCCGGTGAATTGCGATTCAAACGTCCACCCAGAAACACTCTATTCTCAATTAAAGAAGCCAAATGCAAAATTTTAATTTTCCCTCGAAACCTCCAGTAGTCCATGAAATGTGATGTGATGATATGATCGTCACCCTGCTGATGAGTAACCCTCCAAACTTTAACTGAAGACACTCCTAATCGTCTTGCGACTCGTCTCGGGCTCGTATCAGGGTCTTGCCTGACGAGGGTGATTATTTACTGCTCGACTTCGGTAGAATCTTTCAATGTTTGAGATCGTAATTCCGTGCTGTATGAAGTTTGTGCATACCATGAAAATTGCAAATTTATGAATCACGCTGTAACTCAACGGTTGAGATTGACCCCTCCCCTCCATGCCATTCAATTTTTTGTTTATCTAGGTAAGATCTATCACGCCTTTCAGTATTAGAAGATAGAAGTAGATTCCACTTACGAACGATGTCTATATCGAGAACTACAATAAGGAACCAATAGCTTTTTATGTTTGGTCCACTGCAGAAATTTCATCTTTTCAATATGTACACTGTGGCTGTAAGCTGTATATCAGCTTATGTAAAAATTTGAATCTACGCTGTGTTTAGTCATCCTCCAGGGAACAACCTAGAATGGACGATATATACTATACCTAGATCCATATGCTACCAAATCTGGGCAATCTAAATACAAAGCGTATGACATCATTATATGCTACCAATAGCCTTTCACGACACACAGTTTCCAACCTTCACAAATTGACTTCGATCAGACAAAATGTTTTTAATTGGCTGATGACAAAAAGAAAAGTTTTTTTAGAATCCTCTTATGATCAATAGAATCTAAATTCAAACAAGATAAAAATCGTTAAATAATCCGTATTCAATACTTCATGAATCTCTGTCGTTACTTGAAGCGTTACAGTTTCACGACAATGACTCGATCGAAGCCCCGACTGGCAGTACACAAGAGTTTGTTTACTTTAATATAACCTGAATGTGCAAATATCAAATATCTTAACTACAAAGCATAAGGAACTTATTGGGCGAAAATCACTTAGCTGGGAAGAACCTCTGCTTTTTTCCACATGCCGGGAAATGTGGATGTGTGTTGATAGAAATTAAATGTATGGGTCGAAACTCTAATGATGTGTCGTGGAAGAAATTCATCTGGCCCTTTCGCTTTAGATTTAATTGCACGCATTGCCAGCAATACCACATATCATCAACATTCCGGTAAAACATTCGACCGGATAGCCTGCAACAGCTGAGTTACAGCTTAGGGATGGTGATGATGACAATGAATTTGCCGAAAAAGCAATAGTTGAGCACGTTTGGATCATGTGCTACTATCGGGAAATCATATTCATTTATGCCCATATTACATATATTTTTTCACAATTCCTTAGGAATCAGTTCGACATTTAGTCTTTTGTTATAGTAGATACGTTTAGAAGGTCTAACCAGAAGTTGACCTTGTTCGTTAATTGTTTATATCTTTTAAATATTTCCCCAGGTCGAGTTCCTCTGTATCTTCCAAATACAAAATCACACTCGCCCATAATGTTATGTATTTCAGGGGCAACCCTTAGAACGTACACGTCGTATTTAACTAACAATTTAGAAGGTTAAGCTCTGGGAAAAATTGAATAATGCGTATAAAGCTCTTATTCGTAGAAGATATGTTTGCTTTAAAATTTTTATTATGATTTTTGCTAAAAAGCAACTCTAATAGCATATATAAATGCGATCGTTTTAAATTTTGATTCTTATGTGAGTTTTTAAGTCTTTCATGAAGTGTATATACTTACTTAATAAAATGCCTTAGTAATCAGTTCATCTTTTTCTGTGTGATTTCTTATAAAGTTTGAATATGAGCGTTATTAATGTTAAATCTTATTTAAGAGTATTATAAAAGCATTAGCATAGACTTATAACAGCCTTAGTTAAGAATATTTTATGATGAGTTCTCATAATATATTTGTAATAACTTTTTCTAAGATTAAAGATTTGTTCGTCCCCATAATACTCCTGTATATATTTATTTAAGCTTAATACAAGCTATTACATTAAAATACAAAAAAATACTAGCTATAACTTAATACTAATTCTAATAAATACAATAGATACTGGCAGAAGGCGTAAGGAAGAAGAATTAAGGTAGGCGATCAGGATCAAGATGGCTTTGTGAAGGAATGATTTACTCAAAAGAGCAAAGGTCGTTGACTTTTCGTAACATCCTGGTAATTGGCTCACTTTGACCGTAGTTTGTGCGATGGCGGTCGGGTCGGAAAAGGGGAGTGGACCTAAGGTTACGGGGATTGGTATAGATGAGTGAAGATTGCAGGATTGAAGGGCAGTCTATTGCACCAGTTAATAATTGATAAATGAAGAGAATGTCGGAAACATCACGACGTTTACTTAGAGGTTCTAAGTCGATCAGTTTCAGACGGTTTTCATAAGGTGGAAGTTTGAATCTGTCTACCCACGGAAGATCGCGTAGAGCGAAGCGAATGAACCTACGCTGGACAGATTCAATCCTATTAATATGAGTTATTTGTGTAGGTGACCATACCTGGCTGGCATATTCACGGAGATGTCTAACGAAGGAGACGTAGAGAGATTTGGAAACATAAGGATTGGAGAACTTAGACCAGCGTTTCACAAACCCTAGCGCGGAGTTAGCTCTGTTAATTATGATGTCAATGTGGGAACGGAAATTGATTTCACTATCACAGATTATTACTAAGTAACACAAAGACGTAACGATAGGGACTGGTACGTCGGTTAACATATAGACTCTCGGGGTGGTGGTAAGACGCTTGCGGGAATAAGATATGGACTGGCATTTGGAGACATGGAGCTCTAGAAAGTTTTTCATGCACCATGTGGTGAATGAATCGAGGTCTTTTTGCAGGAGAAAAGAGTCGGTTGTGGAGGAGATATGTTTGATTATTTTCATGTCATCAGCATAAATGAACAGCTCTGAGTGTTTGATGACACATTCAACATCATTTATTGTAAGGATAAACATCAATGGGCCGAGGTGGCTGCCCTGAGGAACGCCGGAACGAGCGACAATAGGATTAGAAATGGATGAGCTGAAAAGAATATTGTACTGACGGTTGTTGAGGTAGGATCGAATCCATTTAATGCTCGATCCTAATCCCGTCAGCTAATATGTTTTAAATAGTATTTTCGATTGTGGTTGCGTGGTTGTTTTGTTTGTTTAATTTTCACCGACTTCAAAATGTTATAGATATAAAATTACAAATTATTTTAAGCTTTTCAGCGCTTTTTGTGAAGTCGATTCAACTTTCTTTTAAAAGCTATTTTATTTTTCACTTATTAAAGTTTTTATATATACGACTCGAAGAAAGTGCGCCACCGCACTCCATACAGTAAGAGAAAATTATAGTAGTCAGAGAATCACCGTAGTCACTCTAGGTACAAAGTTGTTATAATTTATCAATCAGGAAATGTATTCTGTACAACAGAATCAAAATCATCAAAATCGGTCTATGCCTTATAAAGCTAACGCCCCTCTTCCAAACCTCACCACAAGCCACATTCAGAATACAAATAGATACTATATGCATTCAGAATCATCTGTTTAGTTAGGCTATCCCTACCCCCCACCTCAGTGCTAGGTCAAAAATTTTTCATATAGTAGCAATGGGGGATTATACCGCATACATTTTTCTCTTGGTACCAGTGGTGCATCAAAAAAAGATTCATCCGAATTGGTCAACACATTACGAAGTTAAACTACCCTTCCCCAACCACCATCCTAGTGAAAAAATTTTCCTCTTCTTAGCAATAAGGAATATACCCTATATAACACAAAAAGAATCATCCAAATCGGTCTACGCGTTAACAAGTTGACATCTAACCCCTCTCCTACTACAACCCCACGGTTTAAAATTGTGTAGCAGTACCAATGGCGGAACATACTCTACACCTTAGAAAAACAATCATCCAACTCTGTCCACGCGTTACGAAGTTAGACTACACTCTTCTGACCCCACTCTAGGAGCATATTTTTCATTACTAGCAATGAAGGATCATACTCTATACAACCGAAAAGAATTAACCAAATCGGTCCACGCAACCATTTTTTTTAAGAATCATTTTCGAAAACCCCGTTATTTTGCAATTTTCATCCGATCTGCATAAATAGTATATCGTTCGAAAAGTAATTTTGTCCTCTGTCCTTCTGTTTATGCGGATCGAATAAAATTGTATGGAGTTACAGGCTTTTTTTTGAAAGTCATTGAATTTCAATTGCCGATATACGATTTATGTAGATCGGATGAAAATTGATTGAGATACATATAAGAAAATAGCTGAAAAAAGTGAGAAATAACGGGTTTTGAGAGAGTGAGAAAAAGCTGGTTGGCATTATTTGAAATCTACGCTCCAGAATACATAGAAAAAAGTCTATGAGAAACCAGGTCTCGAGATGAATCCCAAATTTGTAAACTTGTGAAATGGAAGAACAATTTAAAAAACATCTGTAGCATTTTATGCCTGTAAGAAAAGTTTTGGAGAAAAGGGGTCCTGCACCCCCATATTGTACACTGGATAAACAATCCCTCTTTAGTATGTCCTATACTTAATTTATGTATCTTAGTATATTGAACCTCTCGCCTTAAAAAACTAACCAAAATACAAAGAGTTGTGTGCTTGGGGAGCAGCTCTGCGGACTACGCCAACCGTGGCAGTAATGACTCTCCTACCTCTCGACATCCATAGTAAATGTATGGCTGCAAAAAGAGCATTAAAGCCGAGGGAGTTAAATTGTTAGAAACTTTCCAACATAGGCCATACCAGAATAAAAGCTGACTACCCAAAAATTACTGACAGGCCACCACCGACTACTCGATATCAAAGTAAAGCTTTAGAAAAGGATTCTCTGCTTCCTTGCCAAACAAGGGTAAAGTAACGGGTAATGAAGCAGCCTACGCACTTGCAAGAAAAGGATCAGCTATGAGGAACTCTATACGTAATCGCCTTTAATCTGGCAATGGAGTTGGATCAATTGATTAAGCGGCACTACCACTAAGCCATGGTTTCCGGGTTCGAGATTTGGTTTCCCCGTGGGTTTTTAACAATACACTTCGTCTCTGGGCTGTTGTCTAGCTCGCAGCAATGCAAAAACAAGGCTTTTAAGTTTCCTCACTCCCCTTACCCTAAGTCCGTTCCAGCCAAGGCCATGCTAACACATCAAAGGGTTGTCCCCTAGGCTTTGTCCATATCGTAAAAGAAAAGTGGTTTTTAAGCGAACGTATGTTAACTAGTGGGTAAATGGGCTACACAAATATAGGACATACATATAAATCAATTGAACGAATTATTAAACCTACTAAGTGTTTTACCATTGATAGGTCCTAACAAATTGGTTGCATGTCCTTGGGCCATTAAAGAATCTGAAACAGGCTTTTTTCAGCACCACAAACCGTGTAGACAATTAAAGTGGAATGACGTTAGCTCTAACACCACATCAGATTGTTATGGCCAAAGAACAAAGGTTAATGCAAAGAAGTGAAGTTTTTCCGAATTGGCGAAACACCTTAAGGGGTGCGACCACGGTTCCCCAAACAAATATAATGAAAAACATCAAAGCTATTTTGTAAGTTGAAACATTCCTCCTTAAGAGGAAAAGCCGACCTTAAATATTCGCAGCCGTTACAGAACTACAGTGTGGGTTCAAAAAGCGCAGGCTATCGCTTTTATATTCCAAGACAGTTCTCTTTTTAACGTTTTCGCGCAAATCCCGTTTTCATAATTTCTGCAAAGTGTAGCTCATGGTTAAGCTAACCGAATCAACTTGAAATTTTAAACAGTAATATAGAGTGACATAAATTTTATCGCGAAATTATAGCTTTAAAAAAATAGATCCAAGAAATTTTTTAAAAATTTTTAAAAATTACTTCTTGAGTTTCACACTGAAACAACTTAATCTGGTATTTTTCAACACTGAAAGCAGACTGCAAGCCGGAAAATTGACTTCAATTAGGAGTTCAGTGAATTGTTACTGGTTTTATAATTTTTACAACTAAAAATTGTCACTTTGAACGTATCCAAAATAGATACAAAATCTTATAAAAAATATTTTTCCGTTTTCTTTCCTTAACCAATCGTTTAAAAAATTTGAACGTATTCAACCATGGCTGCCCCCATTAAGAATGAAGTACTAATATGTATTTGTAAAATAATAATCATATTTTAACTAAAACAAACTTTTTTAATCAAATAAAGTTATGTTATTATTGAGTATCATTATTGTCGTAAAATTTATAACTTAACTTAATATTATCGTAGGAAAAACTTCAGGTCAAGACGTAATGTCTCCCAATACTGATTCTCCTCAAAGTATGTCATTCTCGGATCCTGTAAAACATGACGAAGAGGTACGGTTCTTCCTTTAATTTATACGGATTCGTATGTGTAGTTCTTATAATAAATTTTTAAATTTGAAAGCAGCAAGGATCATGGGTATCATCACCGAAGGACTTTGTTTTTCCAGAAACTATTCCCGAAGAAGCGTCGAGCATTGAAGAAGAAAGAGTGGTAATATTCCGTTTACCATCAGGACCGCACCTAATGGATCCATCATTTTATACTGTAGGATTTATATTTTGTAAATTTTTGGTATGTGCCCTAAGAAATCTATTATTATACAGGCGGATGCAAGTCTTCTTCAACAATCTCAAAGCAGAAGAGGTAGCAAACATTCTGTGCACTCGAAAGACAAAGTGGAGAGGTATGCGACAAGATTTGATTTTGATACGGATCGAATTCAAGACAGGGATAGTAGAGCAGCCACGACAGCTAAAACTAGTTCTTCGACAGAGAAAGATCAATCTGATGAAAGCGAACAAGCGTTCAGCAAGTATGACGTGGGTGCGGCTACTTTTGTTGATGTTGCCGTTCTTCGATGTCTTTTTATATCACATTGGCAAGAAGAAGGAGTATATTGGAGCCTTCATTATTTGTACAATCGGTAAATATTGCATTTACAAACATAATAAGTTTTTACCAATAAATTTGCGGGTCTAGCGAACAATTGTAACGCAATATCATAACCGCTTAACTGCATAGAGTAACAAAATACAAGAGGTTATTTTGTGTTCACAGATTACGTGAAATTGGCGAAGAAACGGCAGAACCTCCCCAGCAACCACGAAAGCGATCAAATTCTCTTCCCATTCCACAAATTGAGATATCGTATTACCAAGGTCCAGGCAGTAATAGTCGGGATAGTCCAAGCGGAAGTTCTACAGCAAAAGACTTTATCGAAATACCGGAACCTTCCATATCAGCCCTTATAAGTGGTAAGTAAAAGGAATGAGAAAGTTAAGAAGCAATCTTCAATTAATTCTCTTAAAACTGTAGAAGACACAAACTCCATCGGCGAGCGAAAAGGCAGTGAGAAAAAGAAACGAGTGAAAATGGCTGATCTGAGAGCATTCGTAGAAACAAAAATGTTTTCGAAATCCGACCGAATGCTAGAGAAAGTTGGTTTAGAAACTGTGCCAAATGAAAAAAAATTGGAACATGCAGTATGTCAAAATCCAGAAATTGTATCTAAATTGTACTTTGAAACAATTTTCACATTAAAGGAATATCATAGAAGCCTGGACACTGGAGAGCAGCACTTATCACGTTCTGCGTCTATGATATCTCGTGAACCTCCAAGCAACTTAACTAAAGGAAAGAGTATGCCCAGCTTAAGGTAATTAGAAAAATAAGATTTTCACATCTACTTGCTTTGGTAGAGAAGTCTAATTACTTATAATTTTACTCTAAAGAAAAACTATATTTACGCGTTTCCTCTTTTAATATCTATGTTGTGAAATAAATAAACTTTCCTCCTTTTACCAGCTGTCTTCTAGATAGCGGGTAAGTTGTGTCTTTAAAATTTTGTTTATTCTCAAAGATTTTCGCACGGTCTTGTAATTTCGTTTCTTTCACTAAGTGTATAGTAAACTCGCTTGTCGGTTTATTTAATATACAAAAAATTTACTTTATTTTGATTTATTACTTATCTAAAGTATTTTCACAACATTTTGTGAAAATTTTTTTCACAAAATTTTGTGAAAATAATTTTACCGCAAGGTTAGCGTGACAGTGAAAGTGATCTTTATTTGATACAGCTGTCTAGATCGGTTTTTAAAATATTTTGTGTTGGAGTTCAATCTAGTTTTCGTTTTTTCGCGAAAGCGTCCAGCAGCTGAAGAAAAGTTAACCCTTTGGTGCTGCTGTTGAGAACGAGCCAAAGGAGTTTAACTTTTCTTCAATAGAAACGCCGATCATGTTAAGAAATTTTTATATTTCTTACATTGCTCGAGTGTACAAGTAGTTTGTTTTGATTTTTATTTTTTTATCTAAAGTAATTGGAGAAAATGGATGAGGCTTTCGTTACAGTATGAACAAATGACTTTTCTGCTAGGACTCACCGAATACAGCAATATTTACTATGGCAGGAAGTTCCGAAAGTGCAGGAGCCGAAAAATATCTGAAAGTATCTTGATGACCACTTTCCACACGTCAGAATATATAGGCTAAATTTCCCACATAAAATCCAATTTTATTTTCGTTTGAACATGAGTTTTGACCTAACAACTTACTTTTAAAGTGTTTGTTTCAACAAAACATATCGTTACCGGTCCGATCCGGATTAGACCTAGAGCACGTTCGGAAACACAACTATAGTCGTAGCCATGACTATTACAATGCTTGTGTCAAAGTCAGCTATATACGTTATCGTTTCCGAACGATATATGGGGCATTTCACGTGAAGCGGACAAGAAAATTTCAGTTTTTCAAATTCGTTGACATTTGGGTACGATATTTCTCTATAAGTCCCTACGAGTAAGTAACTAAATGGAGTGGCCCAACAGCAGAGATTTCCGTAGCCTGTGCCTAATATGTGTGAGTTTACACGCACACAAAAAAAACAGTACAGGACAGGCTGAAGAAAAAATCTTTATATGGGGGTGCTTTGGTGCAATTTTTAAACTTCTGGAGAAATCTGTTTAAAATTGCAATTTAAAAGCAGCTTTTTCACTAAAATTTGTAGTTTTTATTACGGCTTTTCATCACAAGAAATTTAACTAATTAATTTGCAAATCAGTAAACACTTCAATAATAAAGTTATCAATTACTAACTCCTTGCTAAATTTAATTACTCCACCGCCTTTGTATGTGGTAACTCAAGAAAATATGGCTGCTGAGCCAAAGGTAAACAAAGTCTACCTTAACGCAAAAAGTGGGTATTTTATAAGTTAATAGTGTGTTTAACACCGCCTGAAATATTCTTATCACAAAAGAAAGTTATTTTCTCTACTTTATCTGTGATATTAAATCCCGGGGTGTTTTAAATAACTTGAATTTTTGTAAAATTGCACTACACCCTTCATTGTCACTAATCGTTTAAAACTTGAACTTTTCTGAAATAGTTTTGACAGAACACGCAATAGTTTTATATTTTTGTCCTTCGCAATCACTTTAATCCTTACTTCAACATTACAGGACGATAAAATTAGCACTTTTTCAACCACAACACTCGGTTAAAGAAAAATGTCAAACAAGTGACAACACGTGAAGAAATTTGAGAGCAAAAAAACCGTAGAAATCGGCACACTCATGTACACGGATTTTACACACTAGGGCCACTCCATTTAGTTTCTTACTCGTAGATAAGTCCCTAACCAAATTTTTATCCTGTGTGAAACGTAGTTACGGACTTACGGGCTTCTGAAAACTTGGCTAGGAGCCAGGAATGTCCTATTTCGAAGGTAATTAATCATATTAAGAAACTTATATAAAAATAAGTAAAATAGTGATTCTTATAGGAAATTGCATGCTCTTCGCAGTCGTGGTATCGAATTCAAAATTGGATTTTTTTTTCATGTAAAAAATCCAGAATTAACATTTAAAATTAAATGTTGACAAACTTCGACCTTTTTAATTTTTTTTAAATAGCTCAAAAAATTACTTATAAATATATATATATAGTAAATGCTTGACAAGTATATAGTAAATGCTTGACAAGTTTCATAATTTAAACTTAAATTTTTTCATGTTTCCATACAAAACAATCGCACTGGCCAAACGCCGACTACGCGCTGCACTGTGTTCGAATGCAGATCCCATTATGAAACTGAACAAGTTATTTTTTGAGCTATTTAAAAAAAAATTAAAAAGGTCGAAGTTTGTCAAAATTTAATTTTAAATATTAATTTTGAATTTTTGACATGAAAAAAAATCCAATTTCGAATTCGATACCACGACTGTGAAGAGCATGCAATTTCCTATAAGAATCACTATTTTATTTATTTTTATATAAGTTTCTTAATATGATTAATTACCTTTGAAATAGGTCATACATAACTTTTTTCAAATTGTTGGTTGTCCGCTTCGCGTGAAATGTCCTATAGTTATCAAATAGCCAGAGTTGTCACTTGCAAGTGTATTGAATAACAGCTAGCAAACAACAACAGTTTGTTCGGAACCATTTATCCACTTTAGAGTTTAGAGGATTGCTCTTGAGATTTAATACTATTAGTATACTATTAGTGGCTTTAACTTTATTTTATTTCTCCTATAATATATAGGAGACCTTCCCCCTATTTCCGAAGTTTGCATAACAGACATAAGTCAAAAACTAATCCGGCTTAAAATTAAAAAAATATATGTTTTAAATCCTTAAATATATTAGACCACCCAAATTTGCAAAGTGTGTTTTTTTGTTGCTCCATGTGGATTTTTTTGTACATCATGACGAAAAAATAAGAGTAGTAAAAAAATCAGTTAGTCTAGTGGAAAAAACCCATGCGGTATTCAATTAAAGCCAAATCATTGATAATTAAAATGAATTATAGATGTTCAGTAAAAAATGCTGGAGATTGGACTAAGGCATATTTTTATAGAGAATCGAAAGACAAACACTTTTTCCCATACAAACTTTTGATGTACGAATGATATTTCATGATGTTCTAGTTGAGAAAATTAATTTTTTTTAAAATGTTCCTCACAAAAGTTCTTTAGACAATTCTAACGTCCTTTTTTGTGACCGGTAATTCTCTGGAAAATGCATAATTTTGTAGATCATTAGATGTAGGTTAATTTAAAAAATAATAATTTTTCAAAAAAAAACCAACATTTTCAAGAAAAATTGACTTTTCTCAACTAGAACATTATGAAATATTATTCGTACATCAAAAGTTTGTATGGACAAACTGTTTGTCTTTCGATTCTCTATAAAAATATGCCTTAGACCAGTCTCCAGAATTGTTTTTTATATTTCATTTCAGTAATCAATGATTTTTAAGCCAGTATTTCGGCTTTAATTGCATACCACTAGGCTAACTTTTTTCTTTTACTAATCTTATTTTTTCGTCATGATCTACAAAAAATCCACATGGAGCAAGAAAAAAACACACTTTTGCACTTTCCATACATTTCATGGGTGGTCTAATATATGTACCTCAGAGCAAAATGGTATTACGTCCAAAATTTGAATTTTCCGGTTTGTTGTTTTTTTATCATTATTCATATAAATAAGTAATCTAAATCAAGTTTAAATTACTGATTTATACAGGCTGCAAAGTAAGTAGAAATAATAATTATTTCTTTTTACTTTGTAGCCTGTACAACACAATAAATTATTGTATTTACTATCTTCTGTAAAATTTACATTTTGTGACCCTTTATACCCTTTTGCTCTGAGGTACGAATATATATATATATGTATAAATTATATATAAATTTTAACCAAAATAATTGTCTAGTTCTCTCCTCCTTCCTATTAAGTTAGAAAAATATTTCTGAAATTCTTTCACCGGGTACAGATATGAGAAAGTGCCGTCTTTGTGTCAAATTTCAAGTCGATCGATAGGAATAATATTTACTGGAAAAAACGTCCGTGCCAGACACAGAAGTACCATATGGGTTGTTTTGGCATTTTAGGTAGGTTCTATTGACTTTTTACTCTATAAATAAGAAGAGTAGTTGATTTCTCAAAGAGTTTAAAATCATGGGCTTCAAGAGTTATTGTCAGCTGACCTTAACGGTTCTGTACAATTCAAATAAACGAATTGGATCACCTTTAAAATCAATTTTTTTTCCAATGAGATATAGCATTCCAAATCCGATCAAATCAATTGATCAAATCCGCCGAATCTTCTGTTATGGCTTATATTATTTAAGGAAATTAGCTTTTTAATTAAATTTCTATTACATTATTGTTTGATGACATACTTTTTGTTTTCGTATTTCGATATACAATACTATACTTTTTTAACTGTGCGTGCATGGAGACACTTTCACGAGGGCGAGTGTATACTTTCTTTTTGTCTAAGCACTAGATACAAATCTCCTATCCACTAAAGCTTTTATTATATGTCTATCTTCAGTTAATTATTATTTAGAATTTAAGCACAGCTTAAAACAATTAAATTTTTGCAGGTATACCGAACCACCGAAACCAATAAGATCGTCACAGTCCACAGGCCCCCGAACTTCATTTTTTGCAAGAAATCCGATTATTACAGTCACGGAGCATACACCAACACCGTCCCCAGATTATTTGAAACGACAGGTATTTAATCATATAATATCTGCTGCTTGAAATAACCTTAACTAATGTTGTTTTAGGGCTCTATTGATTCCCAACTTGATATTTTAAGTACTGTAGATAGTATCGGCGGAGGATTTCGAAGTCAAATGCTCAGATCTCATACAGATTCCCATATTGATTATAGCGGGGCAGATGAATCCGAAGCTCCTGGATCATCCTTTTATATAACAAGAGATGGGGGAATCGACTACGAAATGGTACTATTGGCAGCTTTCACTGTTTTCAAACGAGATTCAAATACGTGCTCTCTGCGCGTTTTGGAAACTGGATTAAATATCTGTGAACTGCTTCTAGACCTCGGAGTTTTAAAATTGGGTGGCGAACATGCGCATGAAATTTCAATGGGAATAATTAAACGCGCCTTACTCCATCTTGGATGTCCACATGGCTGTAATGAAGGTAAATGTATGTTTCGAAAGGCAAAGCAAAATATTTTAGAATACTACTAGTTATTTAAATATTCTTTTTAAATATTATTTTTAATATACTATTTCATCAATAATTTTGGTAATGAATTTATATAACATTGTTTTTATGTTAAATTAAAATAGCAACCATCGCACAAATATGAGTAGAAGGTTTGTTTAAGATAAGTAGGCGGACACATTTGAACTCTTATTAATTTACTGAGGTCTATTGGAGTGCTTTCGGCCAGGTCATCCAGGCTGTCAAAAACCCTTGCTCCTAAAAAATATAGTGCGGTTTTATGAAGCCACAATGCAAGTGAAACTTTTCTGTCATACCCTCAACGAAATCCCCGAAAGTATATAATTTTGTTTACATAGGTTTGGTTTAATCGTTTCATTAGTCCCCCCGGCACCCAAATTTTTGAGTAGTACCAATTAAGAAACAATAGAAAAAGAATTATCAAAATCGGTTTACGCGTTACTAAGTTAGCTTTCACCCCCTTCTCCTTACCACCTCCTTCACAAAAATCTTTTGACATAGTACTGGAGATTATACCTTATATCACAAAAAAAGAATCATTCGAATCGATCCACGCGCTACGAAGTTATGTCATAGGTCTTACAGAAAAGATTGGACGTGACGAAAGCGGCATGCGTAACCGTACAAAAAACCAGGCTTAAAAAATTTCACTTTAAAAATAACCTCTCGTTCTTAAAACATTCAACGATTAGGTGTTCTATAGACTACATTTCTCCCTCGTCTTTACAGCTTCTGCAAAAATCATTTGATGGAACGCCGATTCAATTGGTCAATGCTCCGATCAAGCAATGTTAAGTCACCTCTAACGAATTTTTGAATACTTCTCTTTGAAAATAAGTAGAGTTAAGGACCTTTTACCATTTATCTCCGGACATTAGGTGTTTGTTATTAAGCAGGGAATAGTATTCCTCCATCATCCAGCTACAATTTAAACCTCTTTACCATGTTGAGTAAAGGCTGGACCTGTTCCACATACATATCTAGGTTGGTCTCTTAACTTTTCTGACCAATTAAGAGCTTTGATGCAGTTGTCAACATATTTCCAGTTGATCAAGTTGCAGAGTAACTTTGAGTGCTGCTGTCTGTCCACACAAATAGAAATTTTGCTTGGTGATATTTGTATTTTTTAACAGCCTGCACAACTTCCATCATCGAGTAAATATCTGCTACAAAGACAAAACAGCCTACACGCCAATACTCTGCAGTGCTTCCGAGAATACTTCAGCTTAACGCCTTTATACAGGGTGTTTCAGATCTAGTGTGCCAAAATAAGTGGGGTGATAGATCTCACCTAGAAAAACAAAAAATTGTATGTCAGGCGGGGGTGGGCAATCTCAATCGTTTGGGAGTTACGTGAAATGTTCACGGTATGGACATCAGTATTTTATGTTTAACCTTTGATCTACTCAATGACCTTTCCAAAATTGTCAACAATGTTGATCTATCTCTTACCATATAGCCATTTCGAAAAGTGCAAAAAATGTTTGGCGATTACCTAAAATTCAGCATTTTCCCAAATTTTCTCCGAAATTCATATAATTGATAAATCTGTTTTTTATTTTTATTTAATTGCCCATCTTATTACATTTCCAAAAAGGGGCAACATATCCACGTCGAAATTTGTACAAAGAAAACCTTTTTCGGAATTCTAAAAATCTGCAATTTAAAGAAATTAAACTCAAATTAACCCTAAAATACCTTTAATTGATTTCGAAACTTATTAATATTAGTATGTTGCAAAAGCCGTTCAAAATATCCTCCGCCACTTTCGATTGCATGCTTATAAGCTCCTTCTAATTTCCTGTTTAAGGCGTATCGTAGCCAACCTCTCCGTTATATTCAACGCTGCATTCCCAATTGTTTTAATTAAATCCTCTTTATTGTTAACTAGCCTTGAATGAACTTCATCCTTCATTTCCCCGTAAGAAAAATGCAAAATTTTAATCTTCTCTCGGAATCTCCATCCACTAGTCCTTGGACTAAGATATGATTATATGGACGTAATTCTCCTCGATTAATAATCCTCCACCCCTAATCGTGTCGGGTTGTTTCAAGGTCTTGACCGACGAGAGAGATTATTTGCTGCTCGACGTCGACTAAGTCTTCCAATGTTTCAACTCGCAATTCCGTGCTAATTGAAGCTACACTTCCGGTTTCTCGTAGTCTTCGGAAAGTCCGAACAAATACCCCGTCGATTAGGAAATCTCCTTTCATATTCCAGTACAGCCGCTTTTGCGTTTCAGTCTACTACACATTAAATGTAAGTCATATCCATACATTCCTCAAAAGTAAATTCTGGCAATTTCTTAATAATTTTAGCTAAAGAATACCAGGAGTTATCGATTTATTTTCCAACTATGATCGATATTTTTGCTGACTCTCTTTCATTGCAAAATTTACATTAGGTATTAGTAACATAACCCCTGATTTCTTGTGTGTGAATACTGGCTAATACAAGCTAATAATGACAGTAAAATAAACTAAGCTTACCTTTTTGCAGCAGTAATTAAAATTAGTTACCTGTGTACCCGTAACAAACATTTTTGACACTTTCTCTTAGATATTTTGTTTATTTAAAGAATTGTCTACCTACTGTGCAATAAAAGTAGTCAGGGATTTCTAAGGATGCGGTTTTTCTAATTCTTTCTCTGCCTTGCCATATTATACCTTTTTGGAAAGGTAATTAGACAGAAAAAAAGAGGTATGTTAGTTACATGAATTTTGGAGAAAATGTGGGAAAATGCTGAATCTTTGTTAATTTCAAAACATTTTTATCACTTTTGGAAGTGAGTGTACCTGCAACGGTAGGAGTTAGGTCAACATTATTAAGAATTTTGAAAAGGTCATTCTGATATTAATTTTTTAGCGTTTTATTATGCCGCTGCGTTGAATAGATCAAAAGACAAACATAATGTGAGTGATGTGCATACCATGATGCAAAATTGCAAATTTATGAATCGCCATGTAACTCCCGAACGATTGAGATTGCTCCCCACCTACAATAGAATTTTTTGTTTGGCTAAATGAGATCTAAAAATGAAAAGTAAAAACACTTGTTTTACTTCCACAAATAGGAGTGACAATTTTCTTTGGGATGGTGATCGCTGAAAAATATCCCAAAGAAAATGTTCACTCCTATTTGTGGCAGTAAAACAAGTGTTTTTACTTTTCATTTTTAAATAAATGACTTCCACCAAGTGTTGCTGAAAGGAAACTTTCTGATTAAATGAGATCTATCACCCCACTTATTTTGGCACTATAAATCTGATACACCCTGTATATTTTCGATCCGCCTATGAAATTAAGGGCTAATTTTAGGGGTGATTCAGTTCCCTTTTAAGTAATTAATTAATTCAAAAGGCAGGGTTCATTTACCACGCTCAATGTACACGAAAATACACGGAAAGTACACGGAAGTACACGGAAATACACAGAAATACACGGACAGTGCACGGAAAGTACACGGAAAGTACACGAAAATTATACAGAAAGTACACGGAAATACAAGAAAGTACACGGAAATGTACAGAAATACACAGAAAGTACACGCAAAGTGCACGGAAAGTACACAGAAGTACACAAAAATTCCACGGAATTACACCAAATTACACGGAAAGTACACGGAGAGTAGACAGAAGTACTCGTTTTTGTACACGAAAATTGCACGGCAAGTACACGGAAATACACTGAAAGTACACCGAAAGTACACGGAGAGTACACGACAGTACACGAAAGTACAATGTAGAAAAGCTGTCCATATATTCGCTTTTTCACGGAAATTTTATACATGAAAGTTTTTCTTGCTATGATAGTAACGATAATATTAATATAAAAGTTCAGATACTGGTGGTATTAAATAAGTTAAGAAGATATTTGGCACACAAAATTTTTACGTGATATTTTAGCTCAAGAGCATCATCAATTTTATTTTTAATCGGCTTAAACTTTTAAATTTTTAAAATTTTCTATTTATTAGGAAACTTTCATGTTTTCCATAAATGAAGGTTTTAATTGAAATTCCTTTATATTTAGCATGAATTGAGAAGTAATTGGTGTAATTTTGTTGCTGGAAGTAGACATGCTTGTCAATCTACGTGGGTGAGAAATCCTTTACGGTCAAATTTTGGTAAGCAAATTGTGTCTAGCTTTCCGCTGTTTTGAAACTTTCTGAGCATTCGATTAACTTGAAAATAAGTCTAAAATTACAAGATATAAGTCAGTAAAAGTAAAAATTGTTGCATGCTATTTTACCTTAAATGTGCAGGATGAATTGAATACAATCACACAAGAGCAATCAAGTCGTCAAAAGGTCTAAGTTTTTCCGCTTTTCGAAGATTTTGGCTGACAAGATCTGATCATAGACGTCTTTAGAAAGGTTAACTAAATTGCAATCTATTTTGTACGACAAATTATTTATATGATCTTACGTTAATTACATTTGCAGTTGGTGGACGTTGAACAATCACAGCTGATTTTAACTGGTGGACCTTCACTCACAGAAAGGAATTTAACGCAGTACAGTTCTCATTCTAGCACTTTATTTGAAGGCAGCAGTTTAGGCGAGCTTCAGGATATAGTGGTGCTTTTCTCTCTTTTTCCCAGCGTTCCAGCTATACCTTTTTGCGGAGTTTTACACAGTGCAGCTCTTCCTCTAAGTCTTTATCTAAGGTTGCAGTTTGGGTAGAACCAATCACAACTTGTTTGGTTTTTTGAAGCTGCTTCCGTGGTATGCTGAATCACAATATTATTAGATTTCGACTTTTTTTTTAAGTTGCAGTTGTTTTATTCATTCCACTTGGTAGTCCTTGAATAATTATTGACTGTGGTACAACCACTTGTTCCAACGTTAATTCTTCGCTGGTTTGTTCATCCTTTGGCTGTTCAGGTGCCGATGACATTATCACTTTTTTATTCATGTTCCAGTCAGAAATCAAATTGTAATTGTAATTTTAGACTTATTTTCAAGTTAATCGAATGCTCAGAAAGTTTCAAAACAGCGGAAAGCTAGACACCACTTTGCTTACCAAAATTTGACCGTAAAGGAAGGCCACAATTTCATTTTTTATATAAAGCAATTCATGCTATAAACGAATTTCACTTAAAACCTTTACTTATGGAAAATATTAAAGTTTCCTAAAAAATTGAAAATTGATGTGATTGCGCTAAAAAAATGAATAGAAAATTTTAAATAAGTTTTAGCCGATTGAAAATAAAATTGATGATTCCCTTGAGCCAACTTTTATATTAATATTATCGTTACTATCATGGCAAGGAAAACTTTTATGTATAAAATTTCCGGGAAAAAGCGAATATATGGACAGCTTTTATACCGTGTTGTTCTGGGTCAAAGCCATCTTGATTTCCACTTTGTGTGAAATCATAGTTTCTACCTTACGGCCTGTAGTTATCAAGATGGCGTACACTAAAACAAACACAGGCTCTTAACGATCGATTTACACATTGTACTTTCCGTGTACTTTCGGTACTTCCGTGTATTTTCCACGTAATTCCGTGTTCTTTCGTCTAATTTTCGTGTACTTCTGTGTAGTTTCCGTTCACTTTCGTGTACTTTGCGTGCACATTGCGTGTACTTTCCGTTGATTTCCGTGTACTTCCATGTACACAGAAATTACAGGGCAATTTGAGGGTGCCGCGAAATAATACGTGTTGAAGATGTAGTTCAACTTCTTCATTTTCTTTATTTTTTTGAAATATTCGTTTGAAATTATTTGTAAAGTTCCGTAATAAAACGAATAAATATAATAGTTTTAAAAAAGTTGAACCCACTTCACAAAAAGAGCTTAAACGCGTTAATAAGAAATAAATTTTCACGTCGGTGCCAAATGAATTAAACTTAACAACTGCCCAAAACTACCTACAAAAGATCTCTAGCTCTATCTTAACAAAATACACGAATCCTCCTTCCTTTGATTTGAGTTTGCGAAATGGACTGCTCAGGCAGTTTCATGTGGAATCTTTGATTGCCGATAGGTAGTTGTTTTATTAATTAGCTTAGCGCCGATGTGACATAATACGTCCTAATAGGCATAAAACCGAATATTATTTTATACTTTTAGCGCTTTTGTGAAGTCGGTCGTACTTTTTTTTTACCTTCTTGGAAAAATTTAAAGAAAATAGTAATTTTGTCATATAAAGGTTGAGGAAAACACCTAACTTAAGGCAAAACTGGAGAGACTGTGTGGCAGGCGGAAATGTTATATGTTCCTAACAAGAGTTGTTTCCTGTGCAAATTTCTCTGTCTCCAAAATTCTAAAAAATTAAATTTTCGCCCAATATTTTGGAGTACCGCGCCGGTACATTTCGTAGTGGTTTTTGTTTGAGGAAAATTATATGTCGATGTATTTTTTGGAAAAGTTTGCTCAAAATATTGAACAAATTTCTATGTGTATCATTTTTCATTTCAAACCACTTAACTTTTCAATGAAGGGTTAAGAAAGCAGTTGAGCGGTTTCGTTAGAAGCTTACATTTTTCCTATATGTATTTAGGGTGTTCTTTATGTACCTTGGAAACCGTTACGAATGCACCTCTCCCGCAGAGACCTTTCACCCAGAAACTTTTAGCCAAAGATAACGAAGACACATATCATAATATTGATTTAATATTCCATACCTTTTCTCCACCGGCTTTAAACACCATCCGTGCAGCTATTAAGCTATATTTCATTAGTAAATGATGGATTTAGCCTCATCTCCGGTCTTAAGCTTTAATTTGCATCGACTTCAAAATGTCGATATTAAATTAAAATTATTTTATTCTTTTTAGCGCTTTTTGTGAAGGCGGTTAAACTTTTTTTTAAAAAAAACTATTTTATATCAAATCATAATCTTTTGCTAACATGGGTTTTCTTCAAAAGGGGAACCTTTCGTGAACTGCGCACATTTAAATTGTGGTCTCTTAACCTTTTTCTGACTGTAATAACACTCGCGGCCAATTTCACTTTGTCTGTAATTTGTTTTGCTGGGGCTAACGGATTGCTCTTGGAATACCTTACCACACGTTCGCTACGCCTCTGTCGGTGACGGTACAAAGTAAATTCGTCAGATTCGCTTTACGTGGACCTTCGACCCTACTCCAAGATAATACCTCAGCTTACATTGCAGAAAATCAAATTTTAAAGCTAAGAACATAAAATGATTGGACCACTTAATTATTTTCTCTACGAAAGAAGGGTAATTCAGCTAAAACTAGACGGTTACAAAATGAATAATATGCTAACTTTCTCGTAGCTCTTGGTGCTCCGAAAAGCTATCAAATATGAAAAATAAATCAAAGTAGCTTAATTTCTATTACTCATAAAACCATTAAACAACCATGACTTACCATGGAATGGGGTTACTTTAATCATAAATTTTGAAATTAATATCACCTATCTTTTTTAATAAAACCGTATATTCAAAAAAAATAGAAAGATCAACTTCTGTTTATCGTTCTATTGCAATTAAAAATCTTTAAAAATAAGCCTGCAATAAAATAAAATAGTAGTATCTTAATGGGAATTGTGAGTTTTAGTTTAACCCCACAACTAAAACTCACGATTCCCATTAAGATACTACTATTTCATTTTATTGCAGGCTTATTTTTAATGATTTTTAATTCCAATAGAACGGTAAATAGAAGTTGATGTTTCTATTTTTTTTTATCGAAGAAAAACTACATCTTTATAGTATTATCTATATCTTATCCATATAGTAAAGTCAACTTTATTAACTTATTAACCTTAAGCATTTTATAATTATTTATGCTCATGGGCAATGACAGTAAGTAACATTCAGTCCTTCCAACGGTAAAATAAAGAATGCGACCGTAAGGGGTCCAGAGAGTATGTAATTTGAATTTAAAAAGAAAACAAAATTTTTTTTAATGCAACCCCGCAATTCAAATTAACCCCATTCCACGGTATGCAAGCAATTAAGTTTTTTTTAACTAATTTAATATGTAAATATATTAACAAAAGTTTTGTTTAAATTGTCCTTGATTTTTAATTAATTTAACTTAACATGATTTCGAAAAAGCCACGAATGGTGTTAAAATTTTTATAAATTTATTATGTCACTTTTAGGTATCCGAGGGCCTCCAGCAGAATTTCTTAGGATACAGTGTCAAAAAATACTGTCCAGAATGTTGAGACAGGTTGGGCCGCAAACAAAAACATATCTAAGGAACTTGGTGAAAACAACTCCTTTACACGAATTGATGGAATTTTTTCATGCTTTTGTCGGATACTGCGTCGACCCAAGTTCCTTGCTTTCTCCTCTGAGTAAGTTTAAATTTGAATAACGCAAAATTAGAGATAGTTTTAGTCGGAGTCTAGCATGTCAAGCTTATAGGCAAACATATGATGCGAAATAGAAAACAGTTCTCTCTAATAAAATAGTGGTAGTTTCATAGTGCTTTTACGTAGTTGCTTGCATGCCATTTCTTTCATTTCATCATATATTGCATCCAGATCATAAACGATCGACCGGATTTAAAAATCTCACTTCCGATCTTGGCGGGGTCTCAGGCGGGCAAGGAGGTTATGCAACAAATTTCAGTGGGGGGCTTAGCGGCGGAGCTGAAAGCCAAGTGATGGCAGCTGTATTTAAGGCGTTGGTTACACGATTTGTCCAATGCGCAAAAGAAATTCGTTCTCAAGAAAACTTAGTCATACAGTATGAGATCCGACAATTAATTACTTACGTTAAAGGAGCGCACGGTGGTCCGTTTAGAAGAGTAGCGCTCAGTGGAATATTAGCTGTTACACCAAGACCGCACAAAAAAGCCCCAAGCATGCAAACAACTCGCGTTATCAGGTGAGTACCATATATCTATAACTGACCTATGTTTTAACCAGTCTTTACCAACAGACATATTCCACAAACTGAAACTCAAAACAATCAGCAAGAAGATAATCGAAGCCAAAGAAAATTGTTTTTTAAGAAACGAAGTACATCGTCAACTTGCGCAGTCGTGAGTAAATTTGGACACACAATTTTTCGAAAATAATTTTCTTTTACTTTAGAGTTTACTTGAAACTGAGACCCTCGAAGAACACTGTAGGATAAGCCAAAGTCCTTTAGGAAATTTACGAAGGAAAGCTACAACTATACGACCAACTCTAACACCTAGGCACAGCGAAAGGGCTCTATTATCCGATTCCACCTCTAGTTCTGAAAGGACTTCTCTTGGAAGATTAAGTGGCATTGTTCGATGGTTCCGTGGAACAACAAAGGATCGATGTTCAGTAGACCTCGAATCAGGATCAATTAATCCTGATATCACATCAACATTTATTAGACATGGATCGTTAAAAATACAAGGACGTCGAGCTGGTGAAGGAATTAGCAGGTCCCTTCAGAGGGCAAGACGAAGGGTAGAAAGGCGTCTGAATCGAATGGGTCTAGGAAAAGGAAAGAAAAAAGTTGGGGGAACGGAAGAGAGTGCTGGCAGTTGTTAGTAGAAATGCATATTCAGTAATTTTAAAATTTAATTTAATAATTTTTAGATCTAAGCCGACGAAGTTCTTCTGATTTGGGCGAAGGTCCACGAGAGTCAGAAGTTGTAGTATTAAAGGAACGAAGGTTAATTCCAACTGAACCAGTAAAAGAAGGCATGTTCAGGTTTGCTTTTCTATTGGAAACATGCGCACCTGGCTCATTTCCCGATCCACAGTTGGTAGCTGCCGTTTTAGATTTGGTGAGTATATAATAAATTCTGAATACAACAACAACAAATAAAATGTTTGTACTTAAAAATATTAAATTCTCCAATCCAATGAACTAAATTTTGAACCAAGTTTCTGCGAGCTCTGCTAACATTGTTCGCAATCCTTCATCCCTTTTCTTTTTCTTGGATGTTGCCGAAACATAACCACAATTGGGCGGGGGGAAAATTCATTAAATTTGATTTGATCCTTTTAACTCTGGTATCTGACTTGCGACTTGAAGCTCTTTTATCGCGCCTTAAGATGTATTTACAAGGAATTAGCAGTTTAGCACAATGGCCCTAGGAATAGCGATAGAGGAATGATGGACAACAGACTTTCCAGCGATCATTCAGAACATCAGTCCTCTCAGAGAATATGGAATTGGCAATAAGTTTAATGGCCTTTCTTTTAACTTTGTCTAACGCGGCGAGTGCAGGAATTCTGACCACTGCCCAAATATAGGAATTCTATTCGCCGAATGTTCCATCTGTAGATCAAAGCTAAGTTAGATAGTGTTAGGGATGCGCCGGAGACACCTGTTGACTAGGATCGCAGAATTGTCGTTGTTTAACGATCTAAACATGCGTACTCGGTTGATTTCTCCTGAGTTTCCACGAGAATTCAATACAGATTAAAAGAATACGCGAAATCAAGGGAGCTGTCGTCGGAAAAACTTTTAATAGGGCTTAAATGAAGAGATAAGAGCCCGTTAATAAAAATAAGGGGCAGCGTTGGTGGAAGAACTTAGGTACCGTATATTATTTTACGTATTACACGACCTGGCAAAAAACTTTCTAGTCATTTCAAGAAGTGAGAGTGCATTCCATTTATAATATTAATAATTCCATTATTAATAATAATTGGTGGTACTGAAGAACTGTTAAAATTATTCTTAACGATTTTGACGAGGAAAATCTAAAATGCTATCGAAATATGAGGACAATTTATAAAAGGAGTTGGGGTACATAGTATTGGCCTCATTTATGTTTCGCTTAACCTCTCTATCTGGTTCGGTTCTGCAATAACGCCTTTAATTCCTGCCAGATTTTTTTGGTCTGGGTACCTTTCTTCTTCATGGTTCTACTTCATCAATTCACTCTAGAAGCTTTTAAGCGATATTGTTTGGCTCTTTTCTCAACGTGTGGTCTATCCATTGCTACTCTTTTCGAACACCGATTTCTATCCCGTCTTGGTCCGAAAGAGCAAAGTTTATCCGCATGTTCTAATTGGTGCTCTTAAAAATAAATTTCATGTTGCCTACAAGAGTCCAACCTCATAAGTTTGGCTTTAGCAGCATGACTCCGTATGTTAGATAAAAGACGCACATCTTGACATAGTTCAGATGCCAGGTGTATATGTAGAAAGTTGTCATCCAATCCCTCACGATAGGTTTTTAACTAGGGCGCTGCACAATATATCATTAATGACAACAAAGAAAAGCAAAGAAAACCGTAAGGATTTTTGTCTCAATCCTTTCAGCACTTGGAAGGCCTCTAATAGTTTTCTTTTGTGAAGAAACTTAAGTGTAAACTTTTTCTGGGATCAATGCGTTGAGCGGCAAGACCAACATGCCGTGGGTCCCGGGTTCGAGCCCAGATGACCGTCAGCTTTTATTAAGAAATTAAAATAATCCACTCCGTCTCTGGGCTGTTGTCTAGCTCGCAGCAATGCAAACAAGACTCAAGTTTCCTCACTTCCCTTACCCTAATTCCCTTCCGGCCAAAACCATGCTAACGCATCAAAGGGTTGTCCCCTAGGATTTGGCCACATCGTATAAAAAAAAAAAAAAAAAAAAAAAAAAAAACCTAAAGCTGGACTCGCAATCAACGCTAACAAACGCCTTCTTAAAATGAAAGAACATTAGATGTTTAAGGGGGCGGATTGCTAAATAT
Organism: Leptarthrus brevirostris; assembly: GCA_964036015.1. Lineage (NCBI taxonomy): Eukaryota > Metazoa > Arthropoda > Insecta > Diptera > Asilidae > Leptarthrus > Leptarthrus brevirostris. Next base: position 111,086,284 of record OZ038371.1, read on the forward strand.
CTCGGACGGTGTTGATGTAATCTCTGCAGGAAAAACTCTCACAAAAGCCTACCAGTTCGCCTTACGATGATTTTTGACATCACTTTGGAGACTGCAATTAATAGGCAAATGCTCAGGTGTCCTTTTTTGGGAGTCTTTATAATTAACCTTTTTTTTTGGGATAGGTCTCGATTTTTAAATATTTCTGAGTTATAAGAAGTAGAATTCCAACTCTATAATGCTAAAGTACAGCCTTGGCAGGAAAGGAATTAAGGGCGCGAGAAGTGATTAATGAGGTTGCGTGAAGATACTGTCGGTGCATGCCTCATTTGAAAGTTTGGACAGAAGATGATAATTCCTTATTCTTGTTGTTCTGCCTCTCCGCCTTTGTTCTCACAGACTGTGGAGCAGAGACTGTCAAGCATTTCATCGTATTTTTAGTGACTATAAATATATGATCGATGTAGCTAAGATTGCTGGATTTCGCAATACCCAAGATGTTTAAAGAGGGTGACTTGTAAATTTACTCCGATGGCGGAAATAAGTTAACGATGAGCTTAGTATTTTTAAGAGACATTAAACAGCATTAAATATTCGATGCGTTAAATATAACATGAAATGATTTGCCCCCAGCGAGGATCGTAGAAATGTGATTGTTTAATGATCCAAACATGCGTTCTCGAATACGGTCTACGAAAATTCACTACAAGATGAAAAGAGTACGTGAAATCAAGGGTGTTGTCGTCCTGGAAATATGAATAGGATTGTGAGTGAGAGATAAAAAGTCCTTACTAAAAAAATAGGTAAGGATGGTGAACGAACTGAACCCTGAGGTCCACCGATATTTATTTCATAGGGATCAGAATTTTATTGCACGAATTGAACGGACGAACAAACAAATTTTCTGCAAGTTTAGAGAGGTGAGGATGAAGACCAAAGTTTAGCCAGAAGGACAGAATCCAGATTTTTCCCAAAATCTTTCAAACATCAAGCGACCAGCTCCAATTTCCAGTCTACCAGTAGTTGAGGTAAAGGGTCTGTATTCTCCTTCCGTTCTAGTATATGGACCTTGTGCTACAGGAAGCAGAAATATTAAAAAACAAATTTAAAACAAACTATTTACAACTCGAGCGACGTAAAAAATGTAAGTATTCCTTAACATAATCGGTGTTTCTCACAAGAATCCGAACTAAAGCTCTACCTCAACAGTAACACCAAAGGATCATGCTGCTGGACACAGTCGCAAGAAACCGAACAATCATCAAGATTAAACACCGAGCTAGACAGTTGTATCATATTATGATCGCTGATACTGTCACACCAACCTACTACAATCTTTATTTTAATTCGGGAATAATATTAGAGAATTGATTGATGAATTGAAATGGTGCTTCATTTAATATAAATTACTCCCTTCAAAGGCATCAGACAAGTGTTTAATGAGATTTGTGAAAAAAATTTCGACTACTTTGTACCTCCAGTAACACTTTTTCTTGAAGTTGTTTCTGAATAAGAGTACTCTGGAAAATTATTTACAGTTCGAACGCTTATTTGTCCATACGTTATTGTTTTTCTATCGCATAAAAGCGGTAATCGCTCTGTCTTTTTCATTGCTAAATCGAAACGTGAGCATTCCGTTTTTCGTCTATCTTGTTGTACCACTTATCGCAAGGAAAAATAAAAATTATATTTTTTTAAATGACAAATACAATTTAAAAATTTATTTCGTAGCTCGTGTAAACAGCGATTATTTATGCCAAACTTGTAGTAATAGCAAAATATTTTTACAAGTGATTTGCCTTCAACTTTTAAATTTTACAGCCTCAGGCACCACTTGTTGCACGTGCTGCTCTTCTTTTAGAATGCGCACATTTTGTGCATCTTTGTAATCGGGGAAGTTGGCCATCTTGGATGAAACAAAACTTGGCTAATTTCCGTCCGTCTGGGCCAAACATAAATCCACGAGCACCATTATCTGCAGGAACTAGGAGATCACATATCCTTCAAAGATCTGCAGGAAAAATGTTTTATCAGGTAAGATAATAAATTTGTATAGAAAATGAGCCATTGCTTAACTTAAGTTTATATTTTGAAATTTATTGTAGAATAATATATAATATTTAAAGAAATGAAAATAAAAAACTTAAGAACAGTCATTGAGATACATATTATGGCGTTGAGCTAGAAACTTAGAAATGTTAATATTGTAACGTAAATTAGGCCCTTCCCACTTACAGTCACACTTAACTTCACCTTCACTTAATTAGTTCTTTTCACAATTTCCTTTACACGTTTTCTTCACAATTTAACGTTTAACTTTAATAATTAGCACTTATCACGTCACGAGTTAAAATACAACTGACTAACTAGGCTGCTACTCAACCCTATTTATACTACTTAGCTTAATTTTAGAAAGTTCAGCAACTTAGTTCTAGAAATTTCCGTTATTCATTTTCACCACACCAAGTCACCACAGGTTCGAGTAGGCATCTTACGTTTTTCTAATTTCAGAAATTCGGGACATGCCCATTGCATAACTTGAATTCGTTTTCATCACGTAGCCTACAGTGCATGTTTCACTGCCCCCTTCTTAGAACTGTTCGGCGCGAAGAATTATATCTCCTTGGTATGGCTTTAATTGGTCAATCTTCTGGTCTTCTTTTTGTCTTTTGGTTCCCGCTGTATCCTGTAGACCACATAATTGATGCGCGTAAGGATTTTGTTGGGTCTGCTGCTGTTGAAGCTTCGGTGATTTTTCTTTTCGTCGCCGTGGGTTGAAAATCCAGGCGAGATCTCCTTCGCTGAATCCGCTAGAATTAGCTCTGATGTAGTATAATGTTTTCATTCTATCGCTGGATATCTTGAGGTTCTTTCTTACCATTTGATGGATTTCTGCGAGATGCTTCCAAAGTATGGTTATGTACTCTTCAGTGTTTTCAGTATCTTTTTCAAGTGTTCCGAACTTCAAATCACTGGGCAGTCGAATCTGTCTTCCAAACACAATTTTAGAGGGTGTCTGTCCTGTTGAGTTATGACGGCTGTTCGATAAGCTAGTAGAAATATCGGAATGTAGCTATCCCAATCCCGTTGATGCTCAACTACTACTTTTTTAGATGTTCGACCGCTGTTATAATAAATCTCTCAACCATCCCGTCAGATTGTGGATGAAGTGGTGTTGTCCGCGTCTATTTTATTCCAAGAATCTCGCAAACCTTCTGGAATACTTGAGATTCAAAGTTTTGTCTTTGGTCGGAATGAAGCTCATTGGGGACGCCAAATCTGCATATCCAATTTGTTATTAACTCCTCTGCCACTATCTTTGTTTCTTGATTTGGGATCGCATATACTTCTGGCCACTTACTGAAATAATCCATTACCACTTAAATGTACCGGTTGCCCCGATCTCACTCTGGGAATGGTCCCGCAACACCAATCTCGATTCATATTATCTCAAAAAAGTAGCAATAATTACTAATACGACATGATAGGAAATAAGAAATTATACCATATGATTCCTATAAAACTGTTCATGTTCAATTGTTCAATTATTTTTATTGGTTGCTATTTGTTCGAGTTTACCAAATTGCATTGTACCTAATAACATGAAATACAACGCGATCTCCTTTAAGGTTTTCTGGCGAAATATCTAAACTTGATGGTATTTACATCAGTCTGTTGCAGTAAAAAATTATAAACAAATCAACAGATACAATTAATCAGAATGAAAATCCCTTTTTAAAATATGTCAATGATATATAAATAACAAAAGAAAGTGCGTAATTTTACTATAATGAAGGTGCTGTGGCGTTGAGAAGCAATTTTAAAAGTTCTTAACTTAAACGAGGCGTTGAGAAGCAACCCTAAAACCTATTTTTCGTGATTGGACTTTTTATTGCGTTATTGTGTTCTCCAGAGTTGATAGCAGCAAGGATTTGGTTGTTACTTTCAACTCTAAGCACCCGTTTAATGACTACATTTCAAAAATTGTTAATGGGCTAATGCTGCTTACAACGTGAACTTTAGCGCGGACATGCCAAAATTGTTTGCAGGAAAGGTCATTTTCAGCTTCTTAATATGAAACATGTAGAAAAATCCAGTTATTAGGGTTCCGTGAAAACTAGGAACCATTTTGGTATCGGTCAGTCCGTCCGTCCGTCTGTATGTTTGTCATAGGCCTCCCAACCTCTCATATATACATACACCTATTAATGATGTATATTGTTATGCGGACGTAGATTGATTACCCAAACTTACAAATGATGAGAAATGATAATAATTTTTTGAACCCCCATCCCAAGGAGTGGAAAAATTACATTTTCTTCTCGCTTCCCTATTGAGTATCTTTGGTTAAGTCTCCTGAAATGCAACTAAAAATCTTATTAGCACCTTTATATTTAAACACTTCAGTCATGAAATTTCAAATCCTCCCCCCCCCCCCCACTCTAATTTCTAAACGATCAATGCAAAAAAAATTCCTTAATTAGTACTTTTAGTGAAAATTATAACAAACACTGTAGCCAAAATAGTTTAATAATTTAAAAATAACTCTACAGAACCCTATCATTTGCGTGCCCAGCACGATCTTAATAAATGTTTAACCGACTTCTCAAAAACAAAGAGGTTCTAAGTTCGACGGGTATTTTTTTTCTGTCTGACCGCGTGGACCGATTTGAATGGTTCTCTTTTTTGTTGTACAGAGTATGATCCCCCATTGCTAATAGGATGGGTGGATTTGGAACCTACCTTTGTAATGCGTGGACCGATTTGGATGGTCATTTTTCTGGTGTATAGAGTGTGATCATCCATTGCTAATAGAAGAATAATTCGGTCCTAAGGTGAAGGGTGGGATAGGTCAGTGGTAGTCTAACTTCGTAACGCGTGGACCGATGATTATTTTTCTGTTGGGTAGAGTATGTTCCCTAATTGATACCACGAGAACAATATGTTGGTGTGATGGGGGTGAGGGTAGGGGGTTGGACCTAACTTTTTAACGCGTGGACCAATTTGAATGGTTCTTTTTTTGTTGTATAGAATAGAAGACACTAAAAAGTGAAAAATAAAATAGTTTAAAAAAAAAAGTTGAACCGACTTCACAAAAAGCGCTAAAAAGCATAAAATAATTTTTAATTTTATATCCATTACGGCATTTTGAAGTCGGTGCAAATCAAATAAACCTTATGATTCCGTATGTTGAAGGGTTCAGGTAGTTTTATGTATTATCTTCAATTCGACTTCAAAATGTCGTAATAGATATAAAATTAAAAATTATTTAATGCTTTTAAGCGCTTTTTGTGAAGTCGGTTCAACTTTTTTTCAAAAACTATTTTATTGTTAATTTATGTGTAAAGTCCAATATACTTTTAATCTAGTGATGGGTGGTTACAACACCTTAAAACTCGGCACGTCATCAGATTTTTTAAAATCGTTGGTGATCATCTTTCGCCTAAGCCTAACCTAGTCAATCTATTTAAACTGCAATTAAAGATAAAGATGGAAGAGTTAAGCTTGACAGTAGAACAAGTCTATTTGCTGGAAATTTTTACCCAACAAAACTTTTATGTCAGAGGAGGAAAAACCGCTTCCGGATAAAAATCCGAAAATCAACAACTGTCGGAACAATAGGATCGGATCCAATAAGCTCAGACCGTTTGTAATAGCTAAGCTAAATCGATCTTCTAAAAATGTTACTTGCTGGCTTAATTTTCAGAACTAAAAAACAGCATAGATGACTGCTGCAGCTAAGTGTTTGGTATTCGAATTCAGTTTTAACCAACGAGTTCTAATTAGATAAAATTTTAAAATAAGCACTGTTCCAATTATGGATAAATCTTCTTTTCATCCCCCTACTAACGAACTGGGTTATTTAACAAGAACACACAAGGCACACATTATTGCAAAGGCTTTAGATATTGGAAAGACCATACAAAAATTTACTATGAAATTGAACATGGCCGCTACTGGGAATAGTTTTTTTAGATACTCGTAATGATGTGGTTACTTAATGTTAGAAACAGCTCTTTCGTTTGCCGGATTATGAAAACTTATTTAAGAGATAAGATGTGACTGTACCATTGGCTGAAACACTTGAGTTACTGCAAACAATAGATCCTCATGTTTGTTTTAATTCTATACCTTACCTTACGATAAGGTTTATTTATCAATTATAATAGGCTCAATATCAACATTTTGATGTTGAAGAGTTGATAAATTCAGAGGTCTTGAAATCTGAACATGTAAAGAATGATGACGACGGTGACACAAGCGATCCTGGACTTGTAAAGCAGGATTTTTCTGGTAGGATTTTCCCACAAGATGCAAGAAGTTCTTTGAAGACAATAGGTCTGTTCCTCCGATTTTCGTGCAAAACCTTTCCGTGTAAAAACCTACTTGAGTGGAAGAGAAGAATTTGTTCAAAATCAAAAAAGCGGGGGAACGAGTTTGAAAGTTCGTTAAAACAAGAAGAACATGTTAGAAATGAAATTTTATTAAACAGCATTAACCCGTGCAAGAATGTGCATCAGCTAAGCGACCTAACAATTCAATTTAATAATAATTTAACATCATTTCGCTATAAAATAGTTTTAAAAAATAAAGTTGAACCGACTTCACAAAAAGCGATAAAAAGCATAAAATAATTTTTAATTTTATATCTATGACGACATTTTGGAGTCGGTGCAAATAAACAAACTAAACAACTACAACAGAAGTATTTAATCGTCCTTCCTTATGATGCCGTTAGCTGAAACGTTCAGGTAGTTTTATATATTACCTTTAATTGTGGTTGGTTTGTTTTGACTTCACAAAAATTATTTTATTACAGAATCAAAATCAGCAAAATCGGCCTATGCCTTATGAAGCTAGGCGGCGCTCTCACCACAAGCCACTATTTTTGTCAGAATACAAATAGATACTCTATGCATTCAGAATCACCTTAATCAGTCCACGCATTACAAAGTTAGGTTACTCCTCCCCCCATCTCAACCCTAGGCCAACATTTTTCCATATAGTAGCAATGGGGGATCATACTGTATACAGCAAAAAAGAATCTTCCAAATAGGTGTGTGTATTAAGAAATTTGGTAACGCCCCATCTGCACACAACCTCACCCCATAAATTTTTGTCGTTGCACCAGTGGGGCAACATTTTACACATCAAAAGAAGAATCATCCAAAAAGTTAACCTACCCCACCACTAACCTAGTGAAAAATGTATCCTCATATTAGCAATGGGGGATTATTATACTCTATACAACAGAAAAAGAACCATCCAAATCGGCCTACGTGTTTCGAAGTTAGTTTTCACCCCCACTTCTGACCCCCACCTGGCCAAAAATTTTTTTACTTCGTCCCAATCGGTGAACATACTCTACCTTGCAAAAAAAGAATCATAATCGGTCCACGCGATACAAAATTATGCCCGGTCGTACATAAAAAAAAACAATTAAAAAAAATACGTGTCGAACTGTTTGTGGGAAGCCGGTTAAAGAGGAAGTTCTTTTGTGATGAAAAATTGGGTAATTATACACTTTCGCGGTCACCTGGTTTTTTGGTGATTTTTTTTAAATGTTTGTTTTTACGGCGGATTTACTATATAAAATACGAAAATGATGTCAATTCAATATTTCTAATAGTTTCAGAGCTTTAAATGTTTAAAAAAACGACTTTTTACAAATAAGTCCGTATAATTTTCTTTTATGACATCTCATCAACTTTTTATAAATTTTTCGTAATCTAATCGACAAAGCGACTAAATTAAGCCAAAAAAAATCCGAAAAAAATCTTTTAAATCATTCGAACCTGGCGGGGGGAGGGGGCGGCAGTCCCCTTAGTTAATAAAGCAACTAAAAGCCTGATTAATACACCTCTTCCTCCCAGAAAGTGTAATCAAAATTTTACAGAACGTGTTGAGTACACGGATCTCTGTACTCCGTATACTCCGCGATGCGAATAGACCCTGCTTAAAAAACCTAAATTTTTTTTAATTTCTGAGATTTTTATCGTAGGAAGAGGTGTATTAATCAGCCTTTTAGTTGCTTTATTAACTCCCTCCGCCAGGTTTGTATCTAGAAGAGGCTGTGACAAACTATTACCAGTAATATTACTATTTGCACTCATGGTTTACTTACGTGTAGTTTCGTGAAGATCGGTTAAGTTGACCCTGCTTAAAAAACCTAAATTTTTTTTAATTTCTGAGATTTTTATCGTAGGAAGAGGTGTATTAATCAGCCTTTTAGTTGCTTTATTAACTCCCTCCGCCAGGTTTGTATCTAGAAGAGGCTGTGACAAACTATTACCAGTAATATTACTATTTGCACTCATGGTTTACTTACGTGTAGTTTCGTGAAGATCGGTCTAGTTTTGGATTCTTTATCGCCAAAAAACCAGGTGACCGCGAAAGAGAATAATTACCAAAAATTTTATGTTCCACAAATAGAGTTTTATCTTTCTTTTCTACATACACTCTATTTTCATGTGTAAATAGCGCTATTTAAACCAAAAAAATTGCCTTCCATCGCATAAACAAACTCAGTCGGATGAGCACTGTCGTTATTTATTAATTCAAGCTACCTCGAGTCTACTGTATACCGCAATAGAAAATAAATGGCGAATTCCACAAAATCACTTCTGCAGTGTAAGTTTAATTGGATTTTATTTGGAATAGCACTTTTAAAAACCGTTAGAGAGATTGTTCAATTAATAGGTCTGTTTGATGAGCAGCAGTACAGAGCAGTTCCGAGTAGCTCCGAACAGCTCGGAATTTTTTCAGAGCTGTCAACCGGTCCAGAATTCGAATTCTCATCGAACGAGTTGAGAACAGTCCAAACAAAAAAAAGTGGCAACAATGACAACTAAACAAAATGACAGCTCTACTTTCTTCCTCCAACGATTTCCTGAGGCGAGTTGAGAGCTATTCGGAGCAGCTCCGAATTGGTCATTGAACACAAAACCGTGAGTTTGGAGCTACTCCGAACTGTCATCAAAAACACTGAAGCGCTCCAGTTCGAGTCATCAAACAGATCTTTTGAACTATACTACTATGCATCTGTCACAATCTGTCACAACAATTTTTCTATGTTATGCACTTAAACAAGTTAATTAAATCCAAGACATTTAAGAAATAACAAAAGCAATATTTTAGTGTCTTCAAGTTTTGTAGCTTTTTAGTACTCGTAAAATATGAAATAATAATTCTTTGTTCGCTTACTACAGAATTTTAGGTTGCTTTGTATAATTTTTGTATTTGTATTTAGTTCGCATAACCCAGAACATCAAATAATTGTTATTCTACCACATGTTTTACTCTATTCTACTCTCCTTTGTAAGACCGACTGTCAAGTCTACCAGCCCTGCTATTCCGTCCATATTAATCGAATTGAGGCAATCCAGTGAATTTGTCTAATAATAAAGTGTTCACTTAATGACAGTCCTTGGAACAATCACCTGGTATTGCCTCCCTACAAGAATACACTTCAGCTTCTTTCAAGGGGCATTGAATGCAGAGTTGTACAATACTGCATTCCTACGATAATGCATTCCATGTGAATTACTTGACTTCAAATGAAGTAATATATAAGTAGGGTATTTCACTTTAAAAAAATCTGCATTCCAATTTTGAAGTATGTATGTAATTTAAAATGCTAGTAATGCAGTATTTGGTAATGTCTCTGCAGAATTTTGAAGTACCTTGAAGTACTTTGTAGTACCTTAAAGTACATGGAAGTACACTGAAGTAGGCACATTGAAGTTTTTCGTATAGGTTTCGGGGAGTATTTTAGATTTAACTGTAGGGAAGATGCAAAAAAAACTAAAATTTCATTTTAAGATAACTATTTATTAAATATCCTAAAATATTTTTACAATTCTTATTGTGTTCTTTCATCTAAGATTGGAAGTGTCTATTTTCCACTCTCAAATTGTCGTGTAACTGCCGTTTACATGGAAATACACGAAACTACACGTAGGTAAACCATGAGTGCAAATAGTAATATTACTGGTAATAGTTTGTCACAGCCTGTTCTAGATACAAACCCTACACCTCTTCCTCCCAGAAAGTCTTATAAAAACTTTACGTACTTTCCGTGTATTTCCGTGTACTTCGGTGTACACGGAAATTACACGTCAATTTAAGAGTGGTAAATAGCCACTGCCTCTAAGATTATTATTTGAAAATGTTTTTGGCTTATAAAAGGAATTTAATTTGAGTATTTCACTTTATTTCTAACATTACACTTCAATTAAGCTATGAGAATCACCGTAGTCAGTTGTGTCTTTGGTGTTTTTTTCTGACATAAATTAATAATTTGTTTTTCTTGTGGGTGCAGGAAGGTGGAAAAAATATTATTTAAAAGGCGCAATTCGGCCATATCTTGCAGTATTATAATCATATTAGGGGAAGTATGAGTACCACAAATGGATTTTCTATACCTTTTCGTTGCTATATGGTAAGAAAGCGTGTCAGGCGGGTGAAACAGCAGGTTAATCTTAATTATTTTTTGATTATTTTCACTAACTTTTGGTCCTGATCAATTTGTCTTTAGAACTATATGAATTTTCTCAGCTCTATTGAAATTATATTGCTTTTAATAAGCTAAAACATTTTCAAAAAATAATTTTAGATGAAAGAAAACACTGAGAATTTTAAAAATATTTAAAAATCTTAAATGAATAGGTGTGTATCTTTAAAAGAAATTTTAGTTTTTTTTGCATCTTCCCTAAATTTAACTCTAAAATACACCCTGAAACTATACGAAATACTTCAATATACCTACTTCATATACTTCATATACTTCAATGTACTTGCGTGTACTTCAATGTACATTTTGAATTATTTACTTTAAAATTGGAATGCTGAAGTATTTTAAGTAAAAGTATACCCGTACTGAGAAATTGATGTATAAATAAGTTTGGTTTACTTCAGTAATTCGGTTTTGAAGTATCAGTACAAAATAATGTAATACCAGAAGTAATGCATTATTTTACAACTCTGTGATATTGTGTAAAACGTGGGTAATGGCCGATTGGCGCGTTTTTGGCGATTGCATTAAAAAAAGAACCCAACAAATAAGATGAAACTGGTGACACTACATTTTACTCCAATCGCCGAATTCGTTATAATAATTAAAATCGCATTTATCGTTGTTTTTGAATCTTCCTTCACAAAAGATAGTAAGAACAAGTTATACAACACTGAAGAATTTTAAGTCTGTCTGTTTACTCGAAAGTTCTTACACAAAACTGGAAACTTTCGTCCACACTGCGTCTGTTTACTTTTGGACTTGAAGAAATTTGACAGTCGAGTAATTTCCCCTTTTGCCCAAATTTTACACACGCTGATGAGTGTGAACAAAATTTCGGCAGAATTCTTCTTCTTCTTTTATGGTTGACAACTAACAGCTGATTGATGTTTAGCAAGTTACAGCTTAGATATAAAAATTTAAATAAACACGGGGAACTATATACTTTTCAGGAAATTTTTATTCATTTTTATTTATTTTTACGATTTCTTGCAAATGCAGTGATCTCTGCATTGAAATTTACCTTTGACACTTCTTCAGTTGCCATCAATTTACCCAAAAAGCATCTGTTAACTTTCGCATTTTCATCCCCTCCACCAGAAGAACGATTTTTACTTGATTTTTACCCACGTTTTACACACAAAAGTAAACAGACAAACCTGTTATATTGCAAGCATATTTTGGAGAAATTGCCAGCATCTTCTCCCTTTTTATGTAATCAATTGACTCACGTTATTTTTTTTCATTTTACATTGCACTTTTTATTTAACACAAAAAAAAACCAAAACTACTTTCCATCAATTTATACTCTAAATACATATTCGTTTTTACGAAAATAATAACCAAGATCTGATTTTCTCCTTCCCTCAAGATTTTTGTTCAAATCGATTCAGTTGGGTGACGGATTTCATCTTTAGGTATTTCATCCTGTACCTTCACTTAATGTTTCTTGTATCTATTAATGTAAATATGTAGTTTTTAAATTCCCTAGTTTACCGAGAATGTTTTCCCATTGGCAAACATCTAGGATCAAAATCGTTTGAAGAAAACGGTCATCCTACAAATAAAATAAAATTAGCAAATCGTCGCAAGAGCAGTCTTGAACATATCTAGCCCTATGTACAGATGCATATTCCTTCAAAATCCCCTAGATTTTTGTTCATTATGCGAAACCACGTACATTATAATATCCCAACATTAATATATAACATTTTAGTTAAAGTACGGAATAAAATATTAAAAAATGTCATCCGTGCCACCTATATCGATTTTCCTCATCCTCTTAAGCATTTAGCAAAGCTAAAACGAGGTTTAATCGAATGAAAATTTAAATATAATAATATGAAATGTGTCTAGTTATGTAATAAAGTTGTTTCGTTGTTGGAAGAAAATACATTGATTTATTTTTAAAAATTCGCGACAGTTAATATTTAACACCCTGTAAATATTTGTAGTAATCGATTTAGAAATACATAAACAAATTATAACGGAAAAAGGTACATAAATTCTCACAATCAAAATCAGCTTAATTCAATGTTGCAATCTTGCTTTCAAAACGGCCTGTGAAAATAATTGTAGATAAAGAAAGAAAAAATAATAAGTGGGACTGATCGAAAAAATTTACTTTGGATGACGAAAATGAATTTTTAAATGTTAAAAAATAAAATAATTTTTAAATATTAAAAAATAAAATAAAAAAGACATTCGACGAGGATGGGATTCGAACCCACGCGTGCAGAGCACATTGGATTAGCAGTCCAACGCCTTAACCACTCGGCCACCTCGTCATGTTTTCAGTGGGTACAACAAAGTTATAACAAGTAAGATAAAAGCTTTTATATAAATAATTAAGAAATAATGTCGTCCATTTTAGTGAACCTCATTTCGAGCAAAAAGCATTTTTCGCCACTTTCTCTAAAATATTTTTCCATTTTGTATAATTATTGGCGATGGAGGTGTTTTTATCAGCAATGAATTTTACAACATAAAGAGAAAACAATGCCAATCCAAATCAGAGAAACTAACGATAAAATATACATATCTTGTCCATTACGTACTATGTATATCACTCTGTGAATTCGAATCGTGAATATATTCAATTATTTTCTGAGTTTTTTTCATGGCTTTAGTGTCAAAGGCGCCAAATTTATTATTATTGAAATTTTAGGACTGGCTGAAATATGTTTTTGATAACACTTGATTAAATATTTCAACATGATAATTTATTATTACGCGCAAATACAGCTGCATATTATATCATAATTGATGCTTACAATAAAAATTAATATTTTTGATGGAATAATTAAGTAAGTAAATTTTCAGTGACATAATGAAATATATTTTTATATTTACATATATGATAAATGAAAAATAAAGTGGTTTCAATTTATTTCAACTAAGAAATGCGTATTTATTACCGCATTGTTTGGAAAGCACTCAAATTTTAAATCGACCTGTGGTAATTTTTACTATACTACTCCGCTACAAAATTAGTCATTTCTTCATCGTATTTCTACGAGCAATATTTATATAGGCATTTGTTTGTTTGTGATCGCGTTCACGAAAACGGCTCTTCCGATTTCGATAAATATATGAATATAGGGATTTACGGGGGCGAAAACCAGATCTATCGAAGTCTCATTTGTGGGAAAATTCTATTTCTCCGTGTTTCCGTATATTATTTAAAATTCCACTTCTATACAGGATTTTTCCCGTTCATACATCATTTTTAGAAATACTCGGTTTGTGCTCGGTGCTTTAATTAATGGGACACTAAAGCTTCTAATTGCATGTATACAATAATTTTAAAGGAGATGACGCTAAAAACGTTAGAGCCCTTTTCGAAAACGCGATCGCAAATAAACAAACAATAAAAATAATAAATATTGCTTCTATACCTGTGGTAAAAATGAATAGCAATAATTTCTAGAACTAAGTTGCTGAACTTTCTAGAATCAAGCGAAGTAGTATAAATAGGCTCTGTAGTAGCCTGAGTAGAGCTCGCTTGCCCAGGTACTCTTCTGTAATATGTAGATATAAAACTAATAACACTAGTTTACAAAATCGTGAACATTTTTTGCCCCTGGTCTGATTAACTTCCGTTAACATAATTTAACGTTACTCAATTACCGCGATGCGCGTCATATCAAGTGTGCCCATGCCCTATTGTCTATTGTCGCGTCGTCGATGCGATTGTGTTTTCATTTAGTGTTTGCTTGTGTTTACAGTTTAATTGACTAGAAGGCGTGTACACACTAATATTTCTAACTCAGCACGTTGTTGCCAAGATTTCACACAGAATATTTTCTGATTCTTAATCGTCGACTCGGATTGTCATATCAAAGGCATGGAAATATCTCACAGGTATGTATGAAATGCGAAAAATTAAAAAAACATGCAACAAATATGACTAAGAAACAAAAAAATTTATGCGTCAGTCAAAAACTAATGGCGTCAGAAACGAACATTTTTATGTTATGCAAAAACTGTCAGTGAGTGTACAAATTCTCGGCGTCTTCTCTTTGTACGGATCTTCCTATACTTTTTTCAGCTCTCTTACTCTTTGGTTAAGTAAATGGTAATTAGAAAAGTAAAAGGAGTTTAACAGATTTTGTTACCTCTACGAGTTAACTCTCATGACTAAACTCCTATAGTGTCCCATAAAAAGTTTCACTTCAAAAGTTTGCATGTTTGTTATAAACTTTCCCAACCCAGCCTACTCAACCCTTCCTACCTACACCATAATACCAGAGCTATGTATATTACGTTCGCCTATCATACTCTTTTATTATTAATAAAATTCAAATTGTGACTTACGTTGCACCATACAAAATATTTATTACCAGTTTTACTTTCCTTTATTTTTTTTAACCTATATCTGCGCCTTCTATATTACCATTGAATTTAAAAATGCCGCCTAATTTTGTACTGCATTTAAGAGTTTTTAGTGATACATTATCCGACCTTATAAGTGTAGCAGCAATATAAAATAACTGGTTTTTTCCCTATTATTTCGACCGTCTACAACATGTAAAACAATGAAGCAAACCCAATAGGTCTGTCTGTTTACTAGAAAGTTTTTACACAAATGAGAAAACCGAAACTTTTCGTCCGCACTTTTGAACTTGAAAAACTTTAACAGTCGAATGATATCCCTTTTTACCTAAATTTTACACACGCTGATGTGTGGACAAAATTTCCGCAGAATTCTTCATCTTCTTTTATGGTTGTCAACTTAGAATAGAAAGAGAAAGAGAAGAAAGCCTATCTCAAGTAAAATCCCTGTAGGTACGTGTGATAAGCAATTTTCTTCTGAGAGAAGATTGTCAAATTGGACAAATCTATAAAGTTGTGTTTTTCAATTTTGTCGCCTTATGAAATCATAGTCGTCTCCATAGTATTGAAATATTTGCTGAACTTCAAGAAATTTAACAGCTGATCGTACTTCCCCTGTTACCCAAAAGTAAATATTTTACCCACGATCTAGAGTGTTGACTTAATTGAAGAAATTGAATTTTAAAATCTAAAATTTATTTTCCAAATTACTTGCTCTCCTAGTACCTACAAATCAATGGAAAATAATAACCTACTAATTTATTTTTTGACAGTTCTCTGTTATCATCAATTTATCCGAAAAGAGTCTGGTGACTTTTCCTTTTTATCCCCTCTAGCACAATAAAGTTTTTACTTGTTTTTTACCCACGCTTTTTTACACATAACTCAGACCTAATCAAAGGTCTGTTAATTTTCTTGAAGTTTTTTAAACCAAAGTTAATTTTTGGTCGCTAATTAAATTGTTAAATTTCTATTGTGTTCATTGAAATCCAATTAAATCGAATATATGAACTTTAATGTTAAATTCTTTGAATTTGTTGCTTTTATCGCTTATGATTTCTATTCAGACATATATTTTTAAGTCATTTGGATTGTTTGAAAATTCCACCAATTTTAATTGCGAGAGATACTAAAAGCAACGCGATTGCCGGTAGTAGTTTATATTTTTTATTTTTTATTCTTTGGTTGTAACTTTTAGACCTTAACTGCCATATATATTTTTAACGATAAAGTCTTACCTTCATGTTGTATTGCAATGGACAAAACTGATTACTGCTACATATAAGCATTTCCCGCTACATATACATATTTAGCATTCCGCTATCGCTCATTCTGCGAGTTCTTTTGCTATCGAAAGATTGGGCCGAATCAGGCTACTATCCTTTGAATGGAACCGGTATTAAATTGTTGCAAGACTGATAGAATTGAAAACGTGACTGGATGAAGGTGCTATATATTTTTTATTTTGAGTGGATAAAGGTGTAATATACGCTCAAAGTAGTATACCAAATTTGAGCAAATCAAGAACACTCAAGATTTTTCTAATGAATTAAGGGTTTATATTACACTATTTTTTTTTTATTATTTAGGGTAAGAATTAATTTTTGCATACAGTGGTTTGTAGAACTCTCTGGCTGTACTAGCAATGGAGTTAGCTTTAAAATCGTACGTCATGACATGACATTTACAATTACATACAAGTTAACTTAGTAATTTCACGCCTCTATTGAAGGAACAAAGAAACACTAACTCAAATATTCAGGGGTTTTGTAAATAGTTTCGTGAAAATATAAGCAATTTCTGCTGATCATTACTTTACGAAGCCACAGTGATCACATTTTTCTCGAAACTGTTTCCAATAACCCTGATAAAATAAATAACTATTCTGTTTTGACCTTTTATTGGGTCAGTGTAACATGGAAATGGTTAGATTATGGTCATGATGTGTTTTTATGTTTCAAGCATAGAACCTCTTTATGAAATACGTGGTATTGTAAGAGCACAGGTTTACGTAAATTTTGGTAAACTATTATGCATTATAATGCAGGGAAGCAAATGTTTTGGCATTGACGATTCCAGTAAGACAATTTTTATTTTTGGAGTAAATGTTGAAGTTCCTTTTTGCCAACTTTATTTCCTCCAGACTTCGAGCCGATTTAAAACTTGACGTTCGTTTTAATAAAAAAGGAATGAAATGAAGAATATCCATCAGTAAGAAAAAAAGGTAAAGCAGTTAAGTTAGCAAATCGCGTTGTGGTATTTGCTCTATTATCGACGCGCGTTAACCTCGAGTTCTAACGATAGAAGTTATTATAATTATAATTATATGGTTTTTTTGGAAAGAGGTCTTCCTCTAAAATATAATACCACTTTTAATTTTCTTAACTATTTATTATGATCTGAATTTGCCTTTGAAAAATGACATCCGTCTTCTTCCGATAGCCTGTAGGAATGAGGACACGTTACAGGTGGCAATTATCGTGATGATTACGAAACTAAACAAAATTTGTCCATTTAAATTTTTACTTTTCTCAGAAAATTTCCTCAGTGACTAAACGCTAGCGCCAACTATTTTCCCTCTGGATCTGTAAGAGGAAGAACACGATTCGTGAGTGGACAACTCAATGGATTAACTGCCAAAATTACGCAATACTACATTCACTCCTCTCACTCACATTAGGTCAGCAAAGCGGACATGCCATCAGAGCTGACCTATTCCTGTGATTTGGAGGACAGTTGGACACACCAACTTGATCAATTCCCCTTTCATCGGACATACCAGATGATCAACGGGGTTTTAAAAGATCATTGAACGTACCGATGACCACAAATAAAGTACTCTGGTTTTACTAAAATCCCGGACATACCACAGATAAGTAGTAAAACCACCCAATAAGCGGACATACCAGCTATATGGGATACTTCAAAGAAGTGATTCATCTTCACCGGACACACCACGATCCGCTAAAGTCACATCCCTCCAATGTGCAGACACACCAGCACTATTGGCACAAACACACCATGTTCCATTGGGGAGCACTTTGATCCTCACACATACAAATACTTAGCCTTACTCAATAACTAAGCCATAATATACCATAAGATAAGCTAACACTTTAAGCTATGCTAATAAACTCTTTTATCAATTATTTATCAATCACTACTTAAAACCCACTATAAAGAACACAGTACCCACATTTTATAAATTTATTAATTTATTCCAATCACTAATTTCCAATTTTTTATACGATGTAGTCAAAGCCTAGGGGACAAGCCTTTGATGCGTTAGCATGGTTTTGGCGGAAGGGAATTAGGATAAGGGAAGTGAGGAAACTTAAATGTCTTGTTTTTGCATTGATGAGAGCTAGACAACAGCCCAGAGATGAAGTGGAAAGCAAATTACGGGAAACTAAAGGAGTGATCAATACCTACGAGATAACGCTAATTACTTTACGTATTTTGGGTAAGCGTCATAACTTACAAAAGTTTAAAATAAATGCTCAATTTATTTGCCCAAGCGGCGATGGCGCCTTTCTGATTACATTTTCCCAGAAGAGGTAAAGGTTTAATTGAACTCACCATTTATTGCGATCAACATTAAGTATTCAAGTGTCTGAGGATGGAAAAGGGACCAAATATTTTCGGATTGTCTATCTATTTTTATGGTTCTATCTGTCCTAGAAACCTTGGAGTTTCTAAATTGGTTATTACCTGACACAATTCTTGACCAATTTTGATGTTTCTTCGTTTTATCGATTGGTTAACTATCAGAATAGAATCTTATAATATAATATAATCTTATAAGGAAATAAAATGAGAACTATAAAATTTAGTTTAAGTTGAACTTTTTGAAAGACTCTCTTGTTGAGTTCGGACGTGTCGCAGTGGCTCTTTAAATTCTTATCCTAGAAACTAGTAGTGCGATTAAAGTGAAAAGTAGGCAAATTGTGCGCCATAATAGATATAACAAAAAAAAGAAATGTCCCACCTAGTTCGCGGGTTGTCCGATATTCTGTACATACATTGGGTCCTTTGTCATTTTGATTTCGCCTTGATGGTCCCTTTTGTATCTACATTATTATGAAAACGATACCCCTTTGAAAGTTTTCCCAGTTTATGTCCCGCAAAAGCAGTGTGAGATAAGCCATTTTGCTATGTCAGACTATCACAGACTTATAGGAAATTTAATTGTCCATCCAATACCATATCAAACTAAGTTTTTTCACAAACGGACAATGGCCCCTTTTGCATCTGATAGGCACATATACCGTCATGTCAGCGTCACTTACAACATTCCCATGTGTCCATGTGTGAGGGAAAACGTAAGATAGCGACAAACATACAACACTAGTGCTACAGTTAGGCTGCTACAGTTAGGGTCTGATCATTGATCTGAACATTGCAGTCGTGATTGTGACTTATATGTTGGACTAAAACAGCATGTAAAACTAGCACACAAGGCCAAAGCACAAGAAGAGAGTATCAATGCCAGGGCAGCGTGGCCAAATGACGAGGAAAATGTGTTGGCTAAACTCAAAGCAGAGCTAAATCTATCTACAGCTCCAGACGTAATACTGGAATCATACAAACAGGACAAGAAATGCACTGAAAGGTCTACGGAGGCTTCCCAGCTATATTCAAAAGGTTAGAAGTTTCAGACAAGCAGCAGAGCAACATTAAACAAATTCTAATCGACCTGGGCAACGAACTGAATGAAGAGAACATCACATATAGGGATATCATTTTAAATAATGATGAAAACACCGCCACAGAAACCTTGGCAAGATGGAGTGCAAATCTACTTAGGGGGACCAATTAAGAACCTCAAAACCAACCGAGGTATAGATTGATGGGTTAAACGACCCAAGAATCAGTCGTAGAAAACTGCAAAGAAAGTTATATAGATTAGCTCAGATAGATTATAAGCATGACTGAAGCTTACTCAAATCGTTTGTTAGACAGCTTAAGCCAAAACGTAGGTATATCATCTAATGATATGGAGGTGATTACTGACAGATGTCGGAGGACGCTGGATATTACTACTCGGATATCCAGGCAGGTCATCTCAACGGCGGTTTTAGCATCAAAAGAAAGCTTGTGATTGCTTTGAAAACATTTTCGAACGTACATTGGCAGAGAAGGGTCATCTTGTAGAACGCTATGCTGTTTCTGGAAATAATTCTGGAGTCGTGAAAAGAAGTAAATCGACATTGATACCGAAAACATCAGAAGTCTTAATTAATTAGCCAATAACAGTCAGTTCAACCGTACTACGAGTCTTCAATAAGATAATAGGTGGTAGGTGGTTAAATGGCGTGAATCTGCGTGGGGTTCACAGAAATCGATGGCTGTTTTGTCAATATCTTAACACTGGGAACATTGATAAAAAGAAGGAGAACGAGGCAAACCCATGACGGTTATCTCCTTAGATCTCTCTAAAGTTTTTTACTCCGTTTCGCATAGTAGTATTAAAGAGCACTAAACAGATTTAAGATAAACACACATAAATTATAAAACAGTAACAGTACAAGAAGACATTCATTGAGTCTTCAAAATAAAAAGGGGAGTCAAACAACAAAACGTATGCAATATTATCAATACCATTTAACATGGTAATAGAGGAACTGCTTTTTAGCGCTTTTTGTGAAGTCGGTTCAACTTTTTTTTTAAAATATTTTATTTACAGAAGCAATAGGTTAAGCGCTGGAATGAATAAATTGAAAGAAAAATCACCCACCGCTTCCTATAAGAAGCAATGTAAATTTGTCGGAAATTCAGCCCACTTCGGCTCTGATGTGCCTGCGTAAAATTTCTTACTTCATGGCTTGTAGCTTACGGTGGCTTTAGCTCTGGGCAGAATATACTGCATTCGTATGCCGTACAGTTATCGTGTTAATTATATCTAAAATATAGTATAAATTAATTAATATTTAAAATATAAATATACATTTACCTATTTCTTTATTAATTTAAATTTATTCGAATTTTATTTTACGTAAAGCATTGCTTTAAATTAATAATTCAATTCAAATTCATTCTTTTTTTTTGAAGTTTTCAACGGAGGCGGAGTTGTAGCCGCACAACCACCATGCCAGGGGTCCCGGGTTCGAGACCAGGTCTCCCCGTGAGCTTTTATTAGGAAATTAAAATAATCCACTCCGTCTCTGGGCTCTTGTCTAGCTCGCAGCAATGTAAAAACAAGACATTCATGTTTTCTCACTTCTCTTACCCTAATTCCCTTCCGGCCAAAGCCATGCTAACGCATCAAAGGGTTGTCCCCTAGGATTTGGCCACATCGTATAACAAAAAAATATGTGGGATAATTTAATTTGATGATAATCAACTAATTACAATACGTACGCATATTTTAGTTAGATCGTTTACAAATTTATTCCACTTTAATAATTTAAGCCGATTTGTACTAGAAGAATAGGAAATAATGCAATTATTTCGTCATTTTCAAATAATTTTGCATGTGTATTTTTATTTATATGGACATATATTATTATATTAACATCCTTAATTCAATTTAGTGGGCAGAAATGCTAGGAGCAAGATTAGAGGAGCACTTCACAACCGAAAAAATCAATTTTGAAACTGTTAGTGGTACTCTATCAGATCCTGAGAAACAACGCGAACTATTACAACAAGATGAAGAAGAAGACTTTCTTGACGAAGGTACATTTTTCGACTATTTATGGCCGTCTAAAATTGTTATATATACTTTTTTTTACAGCATCTGTAAATCCACATGGTAATGACTGTCCCCATGCTCTAAAGCTTATCGCTTGCGTGCTTCTGTATGAAATCACATGTTTTCTAAGAGAAACTTATCAAACACTTCCTAAAACATCTAAACTTCTACATAAGGATAAGCCGGCACCGTGGGAAAAAGTCTATAGGTAAATATCTAGAAATTAAGACACCAAATAACGAAAACTTCCTTGCAATAACAATTTCAGTTACAAAATTTAATATTATTTACATTATTCTTTGGCTCTTTCGTCGCGCGATTTTGTTGAATATTTCATTTGTTGAAAGTAATTTTTTTTAACATACTTTTGTACATAAATATACGCTTATAAGCAGAAAAAGCTAATACAAACAATTTTTAAAAGTACCTTTGATTCCTAACAATTATTATAATACATAATATTCAAATGCAGATTCAAGTTTACTAACACAATGTGCAAAATAAGACTAGCACAGGTAATGTAAAATATATTATTACTTTAAGGAACAGGGATGAAAATATATAAATATAGAACGAAATAAGAACGCTTAACTACGGGAAATCGAGATTAACCTAGTTTTCTAATTATATTCGTGAATTAAATTGGACATTTTAGGTAACAGTAAGAATCAACAAAGTTGCTCGACGAAAACCAAAGACAATTATAACAAATGTTTCAATATTAACTTTATAAGTGGAGTTTCGGTGTCTTAAAACTTGATGTGTATAGACTGTTGTTTTAGAAACAAATTTGAATTATCTGCAAATGTGCAAACAAACAAATTTTGTAAAAATATATATGTCTACGTTCAGATTTTCGATTATATTCATGGTTTTATCTTAAGATCTTATTAACAATTTACATAAATGTTCTATGTTTGTTGTTTTGCGCATGTGCTTATAGAAAATTCATAAATGTTTATATCTTCGAGCATAATACTAAACAAGTATGAGCATAACACTAAATATACTATTTATACGCAAATATTTTAAATGCACTTTCAGACTGTTATAGTATATAGTAAGTCACTTTAAATGTTAGGGATCCTGCTTTCACTCTTATTAAGAGACTTCGGTTTTCTTTTCAATGGTGATATATGTTTCATTATTTTTATATCTTAGAGAAATTGCAGATCCAATAAAATTATTAATACAGTTTCTTAAAAAATTGGGATTAAAAGATCAATTGATGGTATTGTTGGTATTCAGAAATTCACAAAGTATTTATTTTTTCACTTTGAATTAACTTTTCAATTTAAAACACCAATAATACTGTCAATTCTCAATTTCCTCTCGCAACTCTTGTATTAAGCGCTATTTCTCATTCAATAACCAAATCTAAATTTACTACAAGTTATTTATTAAACTGTTACTCTACTTATCCGCCATGTCAACGCCAGCCAAAGCACATTATGTGCATAGTGGTTCCATCGTCTTCCAGACGAAGCCGACATTCCATCTCACTGGACAGACCGACCTATCCGGTGTAGGTGATATTCATACATATATGCTGCAGTTCCACTTCTGGATCATCTTTAAGATCTTTTGAACTGAGCATCGCGTGCCTGGTGGTGAATGGTCCCCCTTGAGCAGTAGGGCTTCAAGATTGTCTGGCGTCATTCTTGACAATGACAAGGTTAGGTGTGCAGTGGCCTCCTTTCAGCCCTTTAAATACCCTTAAAAAAATATAATCGATGCTCTGGTAATATTTTTGTTTAAACTAACATTTTCGAACTCGAATTCAGTCACCAATTCCATGAAATTTCTAAATGAAAGGGAGAGAGAACATATGCGTGCGGCTTTTATAGTAGTAGCCCTAAAATTTGAATTCACACAGTGCATAAAAAAATATCGAATACAATTCATATCGAGAGATAGTCGCCATATTTCCTTAATTTTTTTTTTGTAAAATTCAAGTTGAAATATTAATTAATAACTTTTTAATTAGAGTCATTTACTCAAGAAAGGTTTTTTCTGATGTTTATTTACGTTGGGTGCAACGCATCAGACATCATTTACAAGTTTTATAAATATTAGAAATGCGTTACTAACTATTTGCTAAATAACCTCACGCCTTTAAAATAGTTCAACTGCAATAAACGACTTCTGCAACTCGTTTAGTTAAAATATAACCTAGAAAAGTAACCTTTCAATACTAGTAATACTAAGTAATACTTCAATAACTTCCAATGGTGGAAGTTATTTAAAGTTGGAAAAAGTAAAAACACTTGTTTTACTTCCACATAATAGGAGTAAAAATTTTTTTGGGATGGTGATCGCTCAAAAATATGAACGCTCAAATAATCTGATGGATGTTTCGACCGAAAGTGCAAGGTGGTCATCATCAGCGTGAACGTCATCATCAGCGTCAGCGTCAGAACGTCAAAACCTCAACTCCTATAAGTACTCAGTTTAAAACTAAGTACGAATTATTTATGAAGAGGATTTATATCCCATCAATTTCATAAAATACCAATACTGGTTATCAGCATGTTCCCTTTCAATCCCAAAAAAGTTTTTACTCCTATTATGTGGAAGTAAAACAAGTGTTTTTACTTTTTCCATCTTTAAATAACTTCCCCAAAAGTCTATTGATAGGAAACTTTCTGATAAAGCAATATTTAACCAGTACTCTAAACTAAAAAATTAAAATCATTTATCATACTACTAACAAAAAAAAACAAAAAGATATCTTGATCAAACTTTGTACATACAGTGTCGGCCAACTAATCAGAAACGATGTGCTAAGAAAGTAAACTGCATGTTATTTAAATGAAAGTACAAGATTTCATTAATAAGACAGATATGATTTTATTTGTAATTCAGTATATTCTATATATCTTAATAAGTTTTTTCATAATCTTGATATGTTAATAAAATTATGAGAGAAACAATAAAAAAAAAATTCAATGCGGTCATCTAATTAGAAACGGTTGGTTATCGTTTTTATAATCTATAAAATATAAAGCTTTATAGTAAAGTTATAATAGATTTTTTACATCTGTTACCTAATATTTTGTTGGCCATCGATTATTTTTTAAAACAGCTGCACATTGCCTTGATATCGAGTCAATCAGTTTCTGACATGTAGAAAGGGGTATTTTGGTCCAAACTGCTTTAACGGCGTTAAACAATTCTTCCATATGACCATATTTTTTCCCCAAAACTTTGTGTTTAAGAATCCCCCAAAGGTGTTTGATAGGGTGGGAGGCTCAGCAGCATGAACAGGAGCCGCAATAGGAGGTTTCGATTATTGCGCTGAAGGATCATTGATTGGAGATGGGCTAACAGCGTCATTGGGTACCCTAGGTCGCCGGCGTCTACAACGTGACCCAGACTGTCGCTTAGAGTCATCATACCGAGGCACATCGGCAACAGGCAAGACGGAGGCACGAGAAACAACAGAGGCATCAGGCTTGGCAACAGCACGCGACAGCAGACTCCCAATATCTGAGGAAATGGAACTAAGCAGATCGGAGTTCCTGTTAACAGCAGTCTGCCAGGAGCCAAGGTCCGCTCTGATATGTTTAACGCTACGGCGGAGATCATCAAAAATAGGCATCACCGGCTCACAGCTGGTTGCCAGTGCAGGCGGAGACCTGTCCACACCAGACAGCGTCGTCCGAAGGTTATCGAAACCAGCTGACATAAACGATACCTTAGATCATAAGATCTCTCAAGCAGAGACTCAGAGCTAGATTTAAGGTCCTCCACAACTAGAACGAGTCTATCCAACTTGCCGTTCAAGCAGCCCAAGTCATCAGCAACAGCCTGCAGAGATGGCCAGTTGTAAGACATACTATTAATTTTTTAGCGACGAAAGATTGTTCAGCAGAAAGCGTAGTAAGTGCCCTCGCAGATGATTGTGAGGGGCGTTTGAAACATGCAGCATGAAACGAACCACCGCAGACACCATCGCAAACGATTTCATCTTTGGAAATCACAGAGGAACAGGCCCTACACGTTGCCATATTAGAAGAAGTAGAGGGAACAAATAAAAAGACAAGGTCAACAGACGAAACAGAATAATAAAACTACAAGAATAAATAAAAAACTAAAGAGAAAATAAAAATAAATTAAATGGAAATATAAAATATGCGCAATTCGTGCAGATAAAGTCGCAGGTTCCAGATATGCAGTGTAAAATCTATATTGGAAGAGATAAATAATTTAATCTGGGAAAAATTTCCTACCTTTAGGCGTTTTCACGTCTGCTTTGGCGAGAGGCGAATTAATAAAATTAGATAGAATTTTTTTAGATAATTCTTTTTCTTTTGGGTAGAGTATGCTCCCTGGTTGATACCAAGAGAAAAAAAATTGTTGGTGTGGTTGGGGTGGGAGAAGGGGTGGAACCTAACTTTGTAACGCGTGGACCGATTTGGATGGTTCTTTTGCTGTTGTGTAGAGTTTGATCCCCCATTGCTAATAGGAGAATAATTTGGTCCTATTGTGGTGGTGGGGGAGGGGGAGGGGAAGGGGTAGTAACTTTGTAACGCGTGGACCGATTCCTTTTCTGTTCGGTAGAGTATGTTCCTTGATTGATACCATGAGAAAAAAAGTTTAGTGGAATGGGGGTGGGGTAGGGGGTTGAAACTAACTTTTAACGCGTGGACCGATTTGGATGGTTCTTTCTTCGTTGTTGATAGTCTGCTGATGGGCTGAATATTACAAAATTTCGATGAATTGCTCGTAGAGCGAATAATTTAATTAATTAGCTAACGATACACAGAACGAGCAAAAGTTTTGTAGTGAGATTTGAACAACACTTCTTTACATAGTATTTACTATTTCTTTTTCTTACTTTTCATATAAAAATTTGTCTCGGTATTTTTATTAACTAATATAATTAATTTTATTAACTTGAAGCTCTTTTAAGTTCTATGCTCGAAGATCTATATGTTATTATTCTTTACATTTAACAAATATATTTTTAACGACGAGCCAAATTTCATAAATTTTTGCGTACAGCCTCCTTATATCTCAAAAAAGGAAACCTCCTACCGCATGTGCTAACAGGTAGTTTATATATTACGGTTTTTCAATTTTTCTCCGATGCTTCTTCAAGGAGAGTAACAAATTTTATTGAAGTTTTGAATTAACCCTTGCAACTTATTTTTAGTTAGTACACTGTTGTACTTTGCGCTTTTGCACTAATATTAGCTTAGTTATAGAATTTCTTCAATTTAGTTAAATAATTGGTTAACTTTCAAAAATATTTTTTAATAACTGTGTTTGTAGTCTACTTTAGGGTTAATACCTTCTATGCATGCAGTAAATAATAAATTGATTAAAATGAAATTAGATATAGAAATATATAGTCCACAAAAACCCGAATGATTGACAAGCTTAGTAGCACCACAGGATGTATTGTAGTCTGCAGTCAGCAGTTAGTTAATAGTTAGCAGTTGCCGCTCAAGCCAAATTTCCAGAATAAAAGCGAAAAGTATGCAGTCTTTCTATTTCTTTCGATATTTTTATCATGATGACAAGGCTTAGGTGATACCCTACGTAGCCGTAGCACAGCCTTCGCAAAAAAAGAAAAAGTTGTTGGAATATTGGGTTAAAAAGTGAATGATATAACAATGCTGGTTTGGCTCGAACACCCAAGTAATAGTAATGGTAATTGCTAATAATTTTTCAACTAGTTCTTTTACGCTTTCACATGAAGTTACCTTAAAAATGCTGCAAAATTAAATTTTCCTACATAAACTTGTCGGAAAAAATCATCAATAAAAAATTCTGACGAAATTCTAAATAAGGAAGAAATAAAATTTGGAATTTCTGTGGAATCTCAACTCTTCCAAAGAAATTCCAAATTTTTATTTCTTCTATGGTTAGAATCTCCTCAGAGTTTTTTATTGATGATTTTTTCCAAGATGTTTTATGTGAAAATTCCACAATTTTTCCTTTTTATGTTTTTAAAATTTCGTACAGGTGCTTCTAGCTAGCCATATACATATTTTTACATTTTGGAAATTAGTACTCACACATTTCATCGCATGTTGGGAAGGAAATTTTAATCGTCGCCGTCCCATTTAAGAGTTGTTGGTTCTAAGGGTGTGTATAAATTCATCAGCGAGTTGTCTTTCTGCTATGCCAATGCCACTGGACTTCGGTGTAAAACTAATCGCCTTTTTATTGATCCATGGGCTTTGGCTTATCTTCTTGTTTGATTGATCACACTCAGCGTGTGCTGTGTCGTAATGAAATACTCGTATGTAATTCGTCAGGGGTTCCTCAGGGGAGCCATTTGGGACCGCTGCTATTTATTATTTACATCAATGATTTATGCACTGTTCTCATAAATTCAAAAATACTGTGTTATGCAAACGACGCTAAAATATTTCGTTCTACTTCTTATAATAGCGATTGTGTTCTATTAAATTCTGACGTGGACGCCTTGTGCGAGCGGTGTTCTAAGATTCGCCTTTTTTCGAATATTGACAAGTGCACTACTATATCGTTTTCGTGCAAGCAATATAGTTATTGGCAGATGCTTATTATCTAGACTTGACAAGACTAAAGACTTAGGTTTTGTCCTTAATTCAAACTTCTCACTATCTGGCAATATCGAATCCACTGCTAGCCAATGCTGCTTTGGGTTTGTTGAAGAGATGGTCCAAAGAATTTAACAATCGATGCATCACAATATTGCTTTATTGTACCGTTGTTAGACCAATTCTTGAGAATGCTCTTCCAGTCTGATTACCTTACTCATATTAACCGCCTTAAGGCTGTTCAACGTAGGCTCGTTCAATTTGCTCTTGGTGACGTTCCTTGGAGTTCACGATTTCCTGCAGGTACATACCATGGTACTAACCATGGTTTAATTATCCTAAATGAAATATAATTTCGCTGAGATTCTATAATTTCTATTAAAACAAAGCCTTAATATTTAATGATCATTATTAAAAAACTGTTTTTTCGAATATTTTAATTTTTGAAATTAAATAGATATAAAGTTTGAACATAATGGTGTAGACTAGAGGGTTCCTGAAACACTCAATACAGAACTTGAAGAGTCAAATATAAAAAGCATTTTTATAAACTGCATAGTTCTTAGGTTATAGGATGATCCACATAAACAAACAAACAAATCTTAAGGACTCATGACCTGGAAGCTGCTGAAAATTGATAAAATTTTTAACTGGTGTTTATTTCTCTATCTCGCTTTAAGGTCATCCTTAACTGAAACACTTTGTATACACAGTAAACACAATTTAACGCAAACAACAACAATTTTATCAATGTCAACATATTAAGCCATTTATCTCAAATTGCAATTTAGGGTCCTGCTGTCATAGAATAAATTAATATGCAGTGAAAGAGCTTTCAATTAAAGTCGTTGCTTAACTGGGTACAACACCAAGAATGTTAAGGAACATAAATTGGGTGACTTTGCCCATTCTCGTGCGCACGAATTACCCGAAGAATTAGATAAGAAATATAAATATTACCACTATATAATAACGTGTTGGTCTACCAATCCCAAGTCCCAGGTTTGAATCCCACCGACGGCGACCCATGGTTGTTTTCTGCTGACAACATATTACGATAAAAGACCATCTACTACTAATCTACTTTACTTGTCTCGAATCAGGTGAAGTTCTTCTCCCGCCCTATACCCCACATGGTTACGGGAACTAGAGATTATCACTAGTAGGTCAGAGTTTTTGCGATCTTTAATCTGCTACTATTTTACTCACCCTGTTACCGAGTACAAATATTTCCATTTATTTTATACGCCTATTGCACACAGACATGATATCTGAAATATACGTTCAATTTGTTTTAGAGTAGCTGGTTTTCTATCCGTTTTCTGCTCTTTCCATGACTTACCTTACCTTATGTTATGTTAAATCAAATTAACCGAATGTCGTAACAAGAAAACCTTTTTCTCAGCTATTCTTACACCTGGCCCAACAACTTTCTATTCAAAAGCATCCGTTTACAAACAGCTTAACTGATTTTTTTTCAAATGAGAATCAAATCAAAATATATTTTAGTTTTACATGTTTTATTCATTACAAAAGTCAGGAAAGTTATAGTATAATACACTATATTTTTTACCTTAGGTAACTAATTAGGGGCTTTGATCAGACTTTAATAAAACCGAGGCTTCCTTACCCTCACCCTTACCGTGAGGAAATTTGCACATCTAAGGGCCCTAGGTTTTATTTAAGTCTCACTAAAGCCCCTAATTAAAAAAGCCATGAAATTTATGGTATAATGCACTATATTTTTCTCGCTAGGTAAGAAATAGAATACTGTTTATTTCTTTCATTAAATAATTTTAACTTGCAATTACTTACTTATTCCGCTAATGTCGACTTAAAGTGGATCTTGACCTCCGACCGTAGAGGACGACACTGTGCTTGGTCATGTCTCGGTATGACCCACATTTAAAAAACAAAACATTACGATTTAATTTTTATGATTAATTTAATGAAACCATAAAAGTAAATTTAAAATTGTAATTTACTCTTAACTTTATTTTACAAACCTGATTCAGTGCAGATTCATGATTGACGTATTTCCCGAAAATATTTTCAACTAACGATAAATTTCCATTTTTATAAAAAATTATTTACTTTTGCAAAATGTTAAAATTTGAACTGAAAATTATTGACTGTTTTTAATTTTATTTATAATATTTTATTAAATATTTAAAATAATCGCTAGTTCAAAATATTTTCGAGAATCACATCAGCCATTAATCTCTTCTGAACCAGATTTGTAAAGGAAACACAGCTCTATTAGAAAACAACGCAGAGTATTCGATATTTTTGATCAAAAAGATAAAACTTAAGCAATAAAAATTAATTTTTGAAGTAAAACTTAAACATAATTTTGATGAAAAGATCTAAACCGCATTCTGTGATTATTGTCAAAAGACAGAATTAGCAATAATAATTATTAATGATTTATGAAATGCTTGTCAAACAATAATTTTTGATGACGGATTAAATTTTAAAATTGTTGATCATTTTAATTATTAATGTTTTGTCCGATATTGTGAGTAAAAATCATTACATTAGTGAAAAAATACACAATCGTTCGGGCCCTGATTTAGTTCGATGTAGTGCAATTGAGGTTTACATTTGAAGAGCAAAAATTCCAAAAGTGCTTAGTGTAAATCATTTTATTTTGCATTTTCACATTGATTTGTGCTATGTACATACATGTCATTGTCAACAATTACAAACTGCTGCTGTCATCAGTTACAAACAGCCATTGTTCAAGAAAATTTAAAGGATGTTAAAGCTGTAAGTTGTAAAATAAAGTAGTTTTTTCCTTTTGCTCAAGCTTCTTATGGTAGACACGTTTGGAATTACACTCTTCACTTGTGTCAATCTAATTAAATTCTGACGATCACCTTAATCTAGTTTCAATCTACCGTGTAAATGAGAATAATGAGTGATAAATTATATACAGAACATGCTGGTAATATAAAAGATATGTGGATTTAAACATATCGAATATTTATTTGAGGTGAGAATGATATATTTATCATAGCATCCATTATAAGGATTCCTAATAGAACAATCTCAAATGAGTATGTAAATAGATTATAGCCTAAATACCCCTTCTGTAAAAATAAATTGCATGAATCATGTGGTGACATATGTAAAATTGTGGAGTTATGTGTAGATCTCTAAAACTTTCTTCCTGCTTTGCTATTGGAAAATTTTTTAAATGGTAAATTGGAAATTATTTGCAAGTTGTCTCAAGAAATATCTTTAGATTGACAGAAACCAAATATTCCAGTAGCAAAGTAAAAGTAATTCTGTAAAATTCCTGCAACATTTTCAACCCTGTTTTAAATAATTTAAACAAAAGTTCAAACGAACACGTTTAATAATAATTTCGATAATAATCAATAATATTTGTTTAGGGAAGCGAACAGACGATGGTCGATGGCATTAAGCTCAATGGGGCACTCCCAAACTTCAGCACAAAGTCTACAATCTATTGCAGGTGGAGATGGAGGTAAGATGTTTTTAATGGAGTTTTACTTATATATTTTATATTATACTTATATATTATATGTACATTCGAATTTCTTTTATATAAAAAGTAGGTCAAACCGAAAGAAAGATTTCGTTTGTTCTTCATGAACCCGATAACGAATCAGAAAATAGTAGCAACACAACGGTCACAATGGACAGAGGTGAAGAATCCATAACGGGTAAGTATTTCAGTGTATCCATTTTGAAATCATTATTAAATTTTAAATATTTAGCCACACAAAGGCGCCCCGTTGCAGCAGTGCGTCCATTTTTATTAAGGCGCGGGACTGCTG
Source organism: Leptarthrus brevirostris (assembly GCA_964036015.1). Lineage (NCBI taxonomy): Eukaryota > Metazoa > Arthropoda > Insecta > Diptera > Asilidae > Leptarthrus > Leptarthrus brevirostris. Next base: position 111,118,147 of record OZ038371.1, read on the forward strand.
GTGCACCTACTGGTGGTTCATTTAAAAGAAGATCATTAAAATTGAGAAGAGGAACAAAGGACGGAAAAGAAATTGAAGCAGACTGTAAGAAAATATTTATAAATAATTAATTAGGTATACATCTTGTAGCATTTTAGTCAAACGAACAGATTCCATCCAGTCGCGAAGAAAGGTCTCATCATTATCTGATAGAAGTGATACATCAGAGCCAGGAATTATTAGTGGCGGAGAAGAGTCACCCGGTATTTTAAGGTAAGTTATACTTAATACTAAGATTTAAATGTTTCAGCGGTGCTGTAAGAAACTAAACCATGCTCAACTCAAACCCTAAGTTTGCTCAAATGAAATCAACTCAAATCCTGAGCGATGTCAAATCTTAAGTTAATATTCAGTTGAGCTGTGAGTTAGTGCCGGTTTATGGGTTTTGTTCTGTCTTCACTTTTGTCGCTCCTCAAAATTAAAATTTCTTCACACGTACCGCTTTGAGTCGATTTGTTGCCATGATAATGCAAAATGCACCAATATGCCAATAGAAACAGGCACGTGACCAGAAAAGCGAACGTGAGTCCAGTTATAATCGAGACGCACTTCCTGGCACCCGAACTTCCCCCTCACTAACAAATTATGTGACGAATATGCGCTGAAAGGAACCATCTAAAGAAACACTTAAAAGGACTTGTCTTAAATTGAAGGGTCATGTGGGGATGGGTTGCGCCTAACTCCATAATGCGTGGACCGATTTAAATTATTCTTTTGTTGTGTATAGAGTACATATTTTCGATTTTAATAATTACTTTTGTTTTGATGTTTGTTATACATAAAGTAGGACGGAAATGCGGTACCTCATTTGATGAATACTTGTGTATCAAATCGGGCCCAACCTGAAATCACGATCTGATTCAGGGTCTGTGAGTCGTTTTTCCTTCAAAGTATAGCTGTCCCTTTGTTATTAATTATTTTTGAGTTAAGTAATATACTTGGGCTGGAGGCAAGCCGAAAATTGTAATTTTTTTTTAAATAATTAAGGGTCAAATTAACGTTAGGAAATAATCGTATACAACTTACGTAAAAAATTAAGTCACCTAAAATTTGGTATAACATTTAATAATAAAAATCCATTACAGGGGCTAATTGACACATTGTGCCGGCTTCCCCTAACCCGGCTGGGTCAAATTGTCACAACAGCCGGTTTTTATTTCGTATCTTGATTGTGGTAAAATACTCCACCTATTAAGCACTATATCTTCATAACTTTGAAGAGTCCGAAATCGTCGCTCTTGATATTTTTAAAGCTTTGTATAGAAAGTTTTTTGTCAGAACGAAATTACATCTGATCCCTATTAAATAAAATCCGGTGTACTTCAGGCGTCAGTTCTTTCACCAACTTAATTTTTTCATGTTATTACTAACCTTTTATATATATATTGTGAAATTTCGGGAATTTTTCTAAGCATAGTAACACGAATGTGGAATATTCGCTCGCCCTACGAGCCCGAAAATTTAAGAGAGGCGTACATGTGACTTCCTCTACTCAACCCCTTAACCAATTTCCCTTACCGTTCTTCCAACCAAGGATATGCTGTAGCATTACAGGGAATACCCTGACTTTACACATTACAAAAAAAGGACTTTAAAAAAACAATAGGTTGCAGGAATAAGTAAAGAAAAGCAAAAGCGAAAATTTACTCAATAAACCAAAAAGTATTGATGTTTTGTTATTTCGCGCTGCTCCTTGAGAGCACTGTTAGTATCATACTATGCTGCCATTTATGTTGCCATTTTTCATTATAATATTCACGCTACTAAATTTATCAAAAGGTAACAATCGATCTTTACGGTAAGTTTTCGTTGTATGAATGTCTGTCTTATATGTTACAAACCTGACATAAAATGGGACACATTTTTTTTTCAAACAATAAATTGAAGTACTGTTTATATATCAAATAAACTTAGTAGGTTATTGCACATACTTTTAAGTTTATTAAATTATAATAATTTTTTACCTGATATTTTTGTATTTTGCTAGCGATGACCAGCCTCCTGAATCGCCAACGGACTCAAATGAAGCTGATGAGACAGCGAAAAATATGCCATGGCTGAAAACAATTATAGAACTGATGAATTCATTTAATTTTTATTGCACTCATAAAGGATACTGTCATCCATATTGCTATCAGCGGCACATGAGAGCATCGTCACGACTGATTAAGGCTATACGAAAGGTGAGCTCTAGTTTAAAATTTGCATAACAATTGATAAATTTATCCATTTTGTAAAAATACATGTTATTCTCAAAATCCTTCGATTTCTCAAAATTGGTAATTATGGTATAGGAAATTTGAAAGATTGTTTCTCACAGACTCGCACAATATAATATTGACTGCAGGACGTTACTTGATGAGATGCGACAAGTTATACATACTTATACATCTAAACATTGTAAATAGTTTTATCAGAAGACATGATGATCTTCTTCAAACCATTTGCTTTGCAAACGGTCAACACATAATTGCTCTGGAAGAAAAATTAAACATGTAGCAGTATTCGAAATCGCCTTCGTCTGACAAAGCCGACTTTTTTTAACTATAAAATTAAAAAATAACGCCAGTTTTAAAAAAAGGTCAATTTTGTCAGTTTTTTTTTCTACAAAAATACTTTTAAAAATAAATTAAAATTAAGTTATTGAAAAAATGGGTGAAAGCTACTCATTTTACGAGGGTGTGTGTGAAATGTCAGCTCAATCGGTTGAATGCTTTGGTCACCGTGTTAGTAAACCTGTTTTCGAGAAAAACGCGACTAAGCTTTATTTTTGGTTTTTCAATTTTTTTTTGGTTTCTCCTCTTCTTGGAATTGCTCGCGGTGAGTCGAATTATTTCTTCCTGCGCTCACTCCTGAGGGGTCGGTCTGACTCTTTCTATGAAACGCTAACACCTGCTCGAATTTGAAAAAATCCTTCGACAGGTGCATTAAGTTTTGCTGTATCATAGCTAACGCCTGGACCTTATGATCTATCTGTCGTCCATTCTTAGTAAGAAAGGGTGCTTGACTTCAGGTTCATTGTTTTTCTAAACTCAAGATGAAAAGATTGTCTACACCCGTGAGTAGAACTCCTGCTCTTTACTCCAGCTTTTTTCGGCTGAGGGACTTCTTTTAGACAATGCCTAGTAAGTTAATGTGGAATTTACAATTGTCTAGTAGAGAAAGAAAGCCTTCAGGAAATTGTAATTGATCGCATTCGTTAGAGACGGAATGTATTGTACTTATACATGAGATTCTGTAAACAGCTTCACCGGAATTTTTTGGGCTTAAAAGGATTGAACTGGTAGAATAGTAATACCTACGAGGAAGAAACTAATGGAGATGCCCTTACGTATGTATACGCTGATGTCAAAATTAAACGAAGTGCTGTCAAATTAACTGAAGTTCTGTCACTTTTCTCTTTACTTGAAGTGACAAACTTATTTAGCGATTTAAAAGTTGTGATTTAATGAAATTGGTGTAATACATATCATTAAAAATGTTATATTGGTGAAGTGAAATAAGATTTATAAATACTTTAACTGAAATTGTTAGTTAAATATACAAAGATTTAGTGAAAACTTATGATGAAGTGCATAGTGGAATTTTGTCAAAATAACACCCTATGTCGACAATCTGAAATATCCTATCCTAAGATAAGCTACCATTAACCAGTTATCTAGAAATAGGAGAAGTTTTAGGATTAATTACGAAATATTCATATTTTACGTATTATAAAAATGAAACTTTGCTTACAGCTAATGTAATCTTTTCTAAAGAAATCCACAGATATGTATGTGTGAAGGAAAACATTGCAATCATTGAACCATTGGGCGAATAATATTCATCAAATTTAACTGAAGTCGTAATATTAAGCAATTTTAATGACTTGATATTTTTCTTCCAAAATCGGCATACTAATTATTCTTTTAGATAATGCTGAGATTGAGAAGACGAACTTCCAATTTTATATGGTAAAATATGTATTTATATTTGGTTTAATTTAACGTATCTATGTTGTTTAAAAAACGCGTTAGTTACTTCCTCGTAGAGTAATACTCGTCTCTCAGCTACGCTCGGGTGTCTAGTTGGGAAAAGTCAAATATTTTTCTAGTTTTGTTAAAAACTCACAAATGTATAAATTTACCGCTATAATAAATAAGAAGCGAAAATTAGAAAATTCAATATAATTTATATTTATTGCTGTAATTCTAATGTTTAATGTTTGTTTACACATAAGTAAACGTAAGTTCACGCACTCTTAGTTATGTTTTATATTTTATCGCAACTAATTAAAGCATTTTTTGATAAAATCGCACTTTCAAAAAGAAATTGATTAAATATTTTTGAGCATTTCGAAAGATAAGGTCATAGAATAAATATAAATAGAATAAAATAAAAGAACAGCTCCATGAATTTTCCTGTTCGACGAAGTATTACTCCCATCTAAATTCAAGGAGCAAGGACCCATTTCATCCTTTTAGTCGAGCAGTTCGTATAGGCGAACATACGTGTTGGTTAAACAATTTACAGTTCTTTTGGATATTTCCTCTCTGCGCAGCGGTTTGTTCGAAGCTTGCCTATTATTTATACTATGGTACGGTGCCTGCTCTTTTCCCGCTAATATATAAACTTCAAATTTAATAAAAATAATTCATATTACGTATGAAATTGCGCGGGATAAACGATAAGTCATTAATACATAAATAGGCCAGGTCAGTGAGCTATACAGCACCGCCTACAAAATGAACACAAAATAGAATCTTCTCTTTAACCGCTTTATAGAGCAAAACTCTAAATTCAATTTTATGAGGTTACATAGCCTTATTTGAAATAAATTAATAATAATTTTTTTTTATGTATATATGGCTCTTTATTTGGCACAATCGTTATAAAGCGTAAAAATCCTACAAAAACTAGCTACCCTAAAAATCACATAAACATTAAAAAGACACAGTAATAAGGACAAAAAGAACATAACAAAAATGACTCAATATACTACGTTACTGTAAATAGGTTAAATAAAAAGGACTCTGAAACTTGAAGGCAAAAACCTGTAAAAAAGAAAATACAAAGAAATTTTGAAATGCCTCCAAGCGAGTGCCAGCTCTAAGAAAGGTCAGGAAAATTTTTAAAAGAATCCGAAACAAAACCTAGAGCTTAACCTAAAACGAACGAACAAAATAAACCGAAACCGAAAAAACAAACTAGAACATGGTTGTCTGAGTGTTCCCAGAGGGTAGATGCAGCACCGGGCGAAGTTCCTACTTTGAGAACCACTGCTCCCAAGCAAATGCCCTTTCCGTAGAGCCGTTCGCCACTTTTCTAGTCTTTTAATAATAATAATAATGTTTATTAGTTTTAAACTTACAAAATCCAATAATAGCTCTTCTAGATCTGTAGAACAGTATAAAATATACTGTATAATAAATATAAAAATGTATTAATTTCAAAACAAATTGCAAAGTAAACGAAACAAAGTAAATTAAATTAAATAAACTACGACTATGACTTGCGTCGTCTGTCGAGGTTGGCAAATTAAACAATGTAAATATAAAACATAACGTAATAACGAATACTTCATTTCAGGAAAATTCCTCTAAGATAAGTCTGCGATACATCCATGCATTTTGTACATAATTGAATAGTGCATCATAATCTGAGCCATTCAGCAATTCTATGATCTGTGGCACCATCAGGTTTAGTTTGCCAAAAATTGGAATCCGAATTTCAGCCAGCATCGGACAGTTACCCAAAAAGTGAACAATATCCTCATCTTCCTCTAAATTGCATAATTCGCAAATACTACTGCCCTCCTTTCTCCACGGACTTGCATTTAGTAGCACTAACCCGCATCTGTACCGAAGAATCAAGTTGATTTTTTTAATACTGAAATCATCTCTAAAATAGTTCAGACTATTAAGATTATATTCAAGTTTATTATACAACCCATGTCTGACCGTTTGTTCAGCTCTTTCAACTGCTTTCTTACGCTCCCACTCTTTTTCCTTACTTATAATTAAATACAATTTATCCTTCAGGTTTTCCCTGGAGTTAAAGTTGCTTTCGGTGTTAATATTGTGTTTTTCTGAAAGCGTATGTATTTCTTCATACCAGTAGGTTTTTTTCCTTAGAACTTCCCACGCGAGCCGTTTAGGTAACCTTCTGTCTTCATAATCAAACATCACTCCTAACAGGTAATCGTAGTGATGCTTCAGTGTCTGAGAAAACATACTTGGTAGTCCAGTTTCTAGCGTCAAAGCATAGTTGGGTGTCTGTTGCGGCAACAAAAATAACCGCTTAAGGAAAAAACGTAAAAGTTTCTCCACTTCATCGTATCTTGCAAATCCCCAAACCTGTGAGCCATAACACATGATTGCCTTGGATACTGCATTAAACAATTTGAATTTCCCTGAGTGGCTTATATTTTTGTTAACCATAAAGGATCTCCAAGTGCTGTTGATGGCATTTTTCGCAGTTTTGATTTTAGCCTTCAGATGTTCTACTACTGACAGTGAGTGTGATTCCTAGATAATTAACAATTTCGATTTCCGAACCGTGAAATACCCATTTTTCTTCCCGAATTTTCCTTCCTCCACCCTTTTGAAATATCAAAACCTTAGTCTTATCGAGATTTACTTGAAGATTCCATTTTCGGCAATAATTGTCTAAGGAGTTAATCATTCTCTGAAGTACTTCGGGATTACTCGCTAGAATCACAATATCGTCAGCGTACATTAAACATTTTATATTAAGTGTACCACATCGCATACCTGTCTCCAATTCTTCTTCCAGATCATTTATGAAAAAGGAGAACAGTAAAGGGCTTAGTGGACAACCTTGTCTAACACCAGCATTTGTCGTAAAAGACTCAGAGAGTGTAGCCCCATCCCATACTCTTGCGGTAGTGCTTTTATACATGCTTCGTATAACATTAACCATCCTGGCAGATATCCCACAATTATACAACTTCAACAACAAAGAATTTCTAACAATTGTATCGAAAGCAGCACGGAAATCCACGAACAGAGCATAAACTTTCTTTCTTCTTTGTGTTAATTGGAGGTGTATAATGCTAGTTAGGCAAAATATGTTATCTACCGTGGAGTATCCCGTTCTAAATCCTGCCTGGCTTTCGGCCAATATCTGTTTTGAGTTTTCCCACTTTGTTAGTCTGTTAAGTATAATACTTGCAAATAACTTAAAATCCACATCCATAAATGATAAGCCCCTGTAGTTTTCAACCATGTTTGTGTCTCCCTTCTTCAGTATAGGAAATATAACGGACTGGGTGAACTAAAATAAATTAACATTCAGGATAGTTTGGCAGAATCTTTCCTCCCAAGTGATTTTTAGAGTATGTGTTTCCTGCTAAGTAACAAACAATACAAATTATACATAACAAATATTTTTAAAATAATGTAAAAAACAATATAACAAAAAAAATTTCACCGTATAACGAAAACTCGTACATTAAATATCTATATACAAAACAAATGACCAGAAGAGTACTAAAAAACACTCAATGAAAGCTACAGTTACCTTATTGAGATACATTTATTGATTCTGTTCTTCCTTTTCCACACACTTATTCGAGACATAACCCTTAGCCTTTACCAGATTTTATTCTCCTATCTGGTTTCAGTACTTCTTTTGGATAAAATTTTGAGTCATGTCTTATAGTATGACAGAAGAAGAATCTCTTACTTATCAATCAAAAGTGCAGAAAAAAAGTTGTAAAAAATATGCAGCATCCAAGCCCTTTTTACAATCACCAATATCCGAAGATCCTTCTCTTTCCCGTCTTTCGTACGCAGAAGGTCCTAGACAATAACCCGTCACAGCACATGCCAACACCCAGATCTTAAAACCGCGTTTTATTAACTTCATTGACATTATACTGTTTCAAAAAATTTCTTCATTTAAATTTTACCGTAGGTTCACCAACGGACAATAGCTTTTGTTTAAACGGTCGCAAATTTATTCGTCTCGTTTTCCCATTAGGCTGTTGGCATTCGAATGCAGAAACCTTAGAATTTTCAAAAATCGGCCAAGGAGATTACTTCTGCAACTCTACTAACGTAGAAATTGTTGTCATTAATCCAATAAAATTTAAACTAGGTCACCTGTGGAAACCCATAATTATAAGTATGTCAAAAAAAGCCTTGAACTCTTCTTCAGTTAAATTTAATTGATTATAGCGCTATGTAGCACTGATTGCTGGATGATATATTCCAGAAAAGTTGACTTTAATACAAGCAACATAACACTCTTTGGGCTACTTTAATTCAACAGAATCCGGTATGCCAAAAGACTTCTCAAAAAATACAACTTGCAAAATGTTGCGGGTTAGTTCCATCTGAGGTCCAAGTAAAGAGTTCAGCATCTTCTGAGAAACTACTATAGTGTTTTCTTCCTCATTGACTTCTCTTAAACGCAAATACTCGGATTCGCCGTGATTGTATCAACAAATGCATCGTCCTCCTCTTCGAAGCCGTTGTCGATAAAGGTAAATGAAATTTATGTGGAAGTTAATGGTCTAAGTTTTGAAAAAACATTTCTGCTTCATCAGCTTCGCAGTCCAAGTTCTCAGACATTTCATCCGTGATAGAATTAAGTAGGTCTAAGATCTTTGCCACGCGAAACGCAGCCCTTGTAAATACTAAATATCGATGTAATAAATGCAATTGGTAGAAAATTCATCTAATGATCACGTCCAAATTGCAATATGAACAGAACCGACGCATACCAAGTTGTTAGTAATTTCCAGCGATTTCTTGCTAAATCTACAATAAAGATGACACATTCAACATTACTGAAATAAGTCAATATAAAACTTTATAATTAATATTTACCTTTCCCCATGGATTAAAAATTGAACTTAAAAGCTGAATTTGTATTATATAAGATCACTAGGTATGAGCCAGCTAAAATTTAATTGTAGGGAAACTGTTGTGAAATACTTTTGTTTTTCATTCGTCTGTGTCTCTAAAAATATTAAAAGAAATAAACTTACCTTTTTCTAACAAAATAAATATCGTGAACTCTGTTATTGATAAGAAATATAAAACAAAATAAAAAGCATTATGTCGTAAACATTTACTGATAAGTCTGCTTACTTACAAAATTGTTGCAAGCAAAAAAGACGTCATTAAAAAACAGTATAATTATCAATAACTATAAAGGGTTTAATTTAAACACTGCACCTGGAATGAAAATGACATGGTGACCAGATATTCAGAACATTTGTAGGTTGACCTCAAAAGAATGTCAAATTGAAAGTTTAATAATAACTAGAAAAATGTGGCAAACATCATCTAAATGCGAATCAAGCAAACAATCTGTCGTATATCTGAGTCGGGTATTGATCGGCAGTATTGAATAAAACAGGCAGCTAGCTTACCGCTAGACTTTATTATATAGACTGAGTAAATGTACAAATTGGATACCGGAACTGACTTATTCTACTGTGAGTATGTTATTACTTAACAGTGTGGCCATACATGTATAATTATTAGATATTCTAATCTCTACACAATCGAGCGAGCTCTAAATAGTCTAAATGATGAACAGGCAGGCTTTCGTGATTATTTCTTTCCGGATTATAATCGAACAATCCGACCAATGGAGGACCCCTTTACATCTAATGCTCGGCGATTTCGAGGAGGCGTCTGACGTCGTTGATCGCGAGTATATATGGGCAGCACCACAGAAAAAATTATCACCATCATAAAGGAATTCTACTCAGGAGCCCAATGTCAAGGGAAAACTGTGGGAGACTTCCAACTGCTGAGCGGAGTGAGTCAAGGACACATTTGCTTTATTTTTTTATTATTGTGTAGCGCGAGGGATTATATGGAAACTTTACGCATCTGGACTATGCCGACGACGTATCCAACAAACAGAGGGTGCATTTCTTTATTCATTCCGAATGAGCGGAACGCGCCTAATGTGTTTCTTTATTCGTTCGGAATATTCTATCGATAATTTTCCGTGCTTTTTTATTAGCACCGGCGCGTTCAGAATGCGTTCTTTTTGTACCGAAGTAGTAGATGGAATAAACGGAATAAAACTGTCAAAAAACAATTTAGTATCAAAAGGGAAGGAAAAGAAAGTCATAATTGTAAATAAATACACAATTTATTGTTGGATTATGTCTTTTGCGTTCATTTTAAATAATATAAAGTACTGAAACCTCAAAAATTGTTTATTGAATAATTGCTTTAACCTGACTTCAACTTTTAATTGGAAGGAATTTTCCTTTGTGTTTACATATTGCGTCTATTCCGTTTATTCTGGCGCGTATTTTGTTCGTTCTATTCCTTCCACGGAATGAATAAAGAAATACACCCAGAGTCATTTAGCACAAATGTCGTAAGCATCAGTAGGGAATGGCGCAGAGCAGGTCTTAAGATCAATGCCGCTAAAACCAAACTCATGAGCTTGGATTACAGAAGATAACATGAAATTAATCTTGAAGAGCTGCAAATAGAAAGAATGTATAACTTTTTCTATCAAGGAAGCATATTTACGGCAGACGGCGGAGTTGAAGCTTATGTACTCTTATTCGCATCAATATAGCCCTTAACACAATAAAGCACTTGATGCCAGCACCAGAATTGAAATGAAGTCCTTGTCAATTCAAAACATATGAAACGAAATGGCTCATCATCAGAATGGCAATGACCGCATGAGGATTGATCCTCTCGTGCTCGTCGAAATCGAAAATAGTTTGAATTTGATGCTCGGTGCTGTCAGTTGTCAAATCAAAGTAACCCGCATTTTTTAAAAATAAAAAGAATTAGGAGAAAAAACTTGTAGAAAAGTTATATAAAAAAAGCCGATAATAATTATAAAAACATTTTTATGAAAGAATTTCTTATGAACGACACTTCAATGTATTCTGTTATGGCTGGCACCAAATACGAGTTTTTTGGCAGTTTCCGCCACTCGATTACGATCCCAGGATCAGAATTGGTGCTGTATTGTGTTAAGGCCTTAAGGCTCGAGTTGCATTTAATACTCTCGCTGAGATATGGCGCAGTAACAACATCTCCAGACGCACAAAGCTTCGGATTTTCGAATGTAAAATCTGTTCTGTTGTATGGCTGTTCAACATGACAGTGACCTGTCAAATATCATCTAAGCTACAAGCCTTTGTCGACCGGTGTCTTCGGCGCATCCCTAACATCCATTAGCCGGAAGTCATTATCAAAAAAGACCTACACAAACTTACAGACCAAGCGGTGAAAGACAAACACTTTTTATTAAAAAAAAAACCGGGCAAGTGTGAGACAAATTAACTATTTTCGGATTTTTTTTCCCTTACTTGTGCTGTGAGACCTTGCTTTTTACCGAATTTCATGATTCTACGTCAACGGAACTAAAATAAGGGTTGAACCTATCCCCCCCCCCCCCCCCCCCCACTTCAAGAATAATACAACATTCTACTTCATAAAAAAAGTTTTAAACCCGTTACCATCACTTTTTTTCATTACAAAATTTTCGGCAGTTTTAAAGAAATTTAAAATGTGAGACCTTTTTTTTGGAGTATCAGGTAGAGAATAGAGAATAATCAAGAATAATTAGAAAACATTTGAAATTACACACTAATATAAAGACTTTTTTCCTAAACTTCGCCGTGATTAATGCCCTTTTAACGTACATATGGGCATTACAATAGAGTCGAATTATTCAATGAAATTCGCTATTTGCGAATCGGTGGATTTTATCCTTTTATTTTAGGAAAACATCTACGATGCTGTTAAGGGTTAACAAGTTTTTGAAGTCACATATACAATTTGTACAAATTTGAGCTGTTTCCCTTCTGACGTCACTAATATAGTAATAATTTTATTTACCGTCAAGTATCCAGAGCTTTCCGTTAAAGTAAGGCTTTTAACACTGGTGGTCATGGACGCCTCTTTAGCTCAGTGGTAGAGCACTGGTCTCGTAAACCAGGGGTCGTGAGTTCAATCCTCACAGGAGGCACTTTCACTGGCACTTTTTTAAAAAAGAATTTTATTGTTAGGACGATTTACATTTCATTTATTTTATTTGTAGGTTTATGGCGAAGAATTTGGATTTGTTATAAATATGGAAGATATTATAACGGCGGATAGTGCACGGGCGGGTAAGTCGCAAAGTCGTTCTCGAGCAACAAGAAAGGTATCCGAGCAAAGTTCAACCCAAACATCCCCATCTAAACGTAAAGACAGCATGAGCAGAAAGGATAAGTAGATACTCCAAATTTTTTAAGGAAAATTTTACTAATTTAAAATTACTTTTTAGACTGTTTCACGATGACCGGGAACCTGAAATGGCGGAGAGAATCTCAAAAGCGCTTCACAAGGAAGCAGAAATTAAGAAAAAAGATATCCCGCCCATTCTTAAATACGTGAAAAATCACATAAGAGAATTATTTCACTTTCCTATGGCGACATTGTTAAAAGGTGCTGCTATTCTAACAGAAGAACTTGTGATTGAAACCCTACCTGCTGCATGGGAATTACTTTTAGAAACTAATCAAGTAATAATTTCAATCATTGAAAGGGAAATTAATATATATGTAATTCCTTTTGATTACAGGAAACTGCTGCTGTTTCTGCGTCCTTTTTTATTGCAGGCTCTGTAAAAGCACCCAACTTCGCATCAGATATAATGCAAAGAGCATTAAAAAATAAAGATCCAAACGTTAGAATAGGAGCAATTTTAAGGTTTTTATTTTTTTTAGCCTTATATTCTATGTATCTATCTAATTACATATTAAACAAAATTTTAAGATATCATGTTTTGTGGAAATGCCGGTTTCAAGTCTGGCCAAGAATGGAAGAAGCCGCACATGTATCTTTCAAAGTTCCGCCGCCTGGAATTGAATTTACTCTGCCTTCTCCTAAAATTGGAATCGAGAGTTTACCAGTTGTAGATCCACCATGGACTCCACGGCAACAAACCAAAGATGTGGAAGTCACACTTAATCAGGAGAGACATGTATGTTGATAAGTATTGAGAAAAATCGTGGCATTGGTTTTAAAATTTCATCTGCAGTGTGCGCTAGTGTGTATATTAATAGTATGCACGCCTTATTTAATCTGTCGCTACAAGCACAATGAGTTAGCTGTAATTTCACAATGGGTGATACAACATTGTATGGTTGAGTTCCGAATAGGTTGAGTATTCAACCCTCCACACAGAGTTGAAAGGTCATTTAGATTTCTAATCAAAATCTAGTTGAAGTGATTGATAAAATTAGCGAATTATTTTGCGATTTTATCGAGTTTACTTTATAACTTTTTTAGATTTAATTCAACAAATTTCATTTCTTTTCAACATATTTCAGAAATATTTCAAGAATATTTAAGAAAAAATCAACAACTTATACAAATCTATTAACAAATTTTAAATTAAATTCAACTTTTTTTTAAATATACTACAACGGCGTTTTAAAAATTACTTTAATAATTTTTAAATTGTTTGATATTTCACAAATAATTTTTTTAAATTCTTTGAAATAGAAGAAATGTTCAATTAAATTTAAAAATTATTGATGTAATTTTTAAAACGCTATTGCAATATATTTAAAATAAAAGTTGAATTTAATTTTAAATTTGTTGATCGATTTGTGTAAGTTGTTGATTTTTTCTTGAATATTGTTGAAATATTTCTGAAATCGGTTGTAAAGAAATAAAATTAGTTGAACTAGATATAAAAAGGGTATATAATATTTATATTTAGTAAGAGATGAAGACAGTATTATTTAAAGGTGGAACACCACTGATTTTTTTCGGTAAAATGATTGTCTAGATTATTAAAAATAAGATACAGTAGGAGTACTTAAACAATTCGAAATATTTACGACTCTAGTCTGTATAATAGGGAGCACGCGCCAGGTGTACTCATCATTAAAACTTTAAACGAATTTTTCTGGAAAGTGATATTTTCAAACTACCGTTCAGCATAAAAACGGAAATTTTCAACCGACTAGCTTAAAATTTTCAGAAAAGTTTCCTTTTTTATTATCTTACGAAATATGTAGGGGTTTGTATAATTAATATAGCTATCATATTTTTTCTATCAATTTATTTAGGTATTTAATTGAACGTCTCATAACTATGCGCAATTTGTATAATAGTTGCAAAAACCCTTATAAAAAGTAAATCAAATTTTTTAGATTGTTAGATTTCCAGTGTTGGGAAATCCTGCACGCCGTTTTGGCCTTGATTCTTTATGAAATTAAACTGTACCATTAAAAAAACAAAATTAAAACCAATTTTAGATACTTGAATATATGTTTAATAAATGCCTCTTAATTAAATTACACGGATGTTCGTCATTTGCTTAAATTAAATTCCTAAAACCACCCCTGTTTAATACATTTAAAATGGTGTTTCCCTTAAACGCTCCACCCAGCCTGCTAGTTGAGTTATACTCGATCCACATGAACTTGATCGTAGACTTATCATAAGTTCTACTCTACCGGTATATATTTCGTAAATTTCGTAAAATTTCGATATTTCCTTTTTACGTTTTTATACAAAAAAATCTGAGACTAGTTTAGTTCATGACTAAAAATCTTCCAAAATGCATTTAGTTTAATTGCTTTTCTAGTTTGGTCTCAATCAGAACAAATCCAACCACACAACATATTAATTCCCGACCTTAATTAAGCGGGAATAAACCAACACAAAACGCATGGACTGACTTACTCATCGGCTCACTTGCCCATATCAAAACTTTGCTAATTAAGCGCACGCAATTAGTTTACTGGCATAAAGCACAAACCTACACATACAAAGGATAATCCTCGAAGCTCGAAGGAAGCACCAGCAAGATAGGTACGATAAGTTGAATCGACGATGCAAATAACGTACGAACCATCCCAGAACATAATTGCATGAAATGGTTGTAACTTGAAGTATGGGTTTTTGACCGGAGAAACTTCTTTTGCTCAAGGCATTTATTAAGAAATTAGAATTATGGGTATTTTGTACATATACCCAGTAACAAATATCACGTGGAATACGCGTAGATTCGACGTAAAATTGTTTTGTAACTCTACGTCGAAAGTAAGTTGAATTTTGTATACATCAACTCCATATAATATAAATAAAATTTCCACCGACTTTCCACGTGACGGAATATCCGCTGGTTAGTTGCCGAAAATATATTTTTGATATCATTTTACAAAAATTTATAAAACAACAAAATACTCACAAGATAAATTCCAAACTATTTAAAAGGCTTACTAATTCTAGCTATCTTCAATCTGAAAATAATTACCACTTGGAGTAAAGCAAACTTGCGTCCAATTTGAAATTGCCAAAAAGAGGAAATAAGAGTACATTTTCCATCGATTTTCCACCTATATTGATTTTTTGTCGGATAGGATAGGCAAAATCACTAAATTGGATTAGTCTGCTAGGAGTTAAATCTTTTTAGCTGCTTTTAACCTTTTCTTTAATAAAACAGAAACAAGTTCTTAGTATAATAATTTCTTGATGTGATGTTATGTGACACAAAGGAAAATAAATATTTTAATAATTACGATTTTTGCCAGCCGAAATATTTTATTGCAATTTTTATTTTGTGAAGGAACAGTAGCAAAAAGCATTTTTCTGATTCGACTTTACGGAAAAAATAGTGCAGAAAAAATTTTATTCGTTTTCAACAAATTTTTTGGTTAGGCTACGACATTAAACATTAACTAATTAATTACTAAACATTAACATAATATCTAGAATATATAGCCCCGCTCCAGCCCATGGCGATATGTTTCGGTATGAAAATTTATGGATTCTAAGAATTTTTAAGAGAAAATAGAGTTCCGCACAAATTTTCATCACTCGCGTACATAGTTAGAAAGTACCAGTAAAGTGTCAGCTTACTCCAACGCTAATAGTTTTCAGCGCAAGCTAATAATTATATAAACAACTGGAGTTTTCCAGAGAATTTTTCTCTCCAATGAATACTTGACTCTCTCCAATGAATAGTTTACGAAATATAAATTTTTTAAGCGTACATGAAAACTTTGTAAACAAATGATAATCTCAGCAACAAAACAACTTATCGAACTTTTTGTTCCTTTTTACTAGAATTAGGACTGTTATGAATATGAAAAAACAGAGAATATATTCATTTTGCATAAAAAGGGCGAAATTTTTTAAAAATTATTTTTGAAGTGAAACATTTTATGGGACACTATAGGAGTTTTAACATGAGAGTAAACTCGTAGTCTGTTAAACTCCTTCTCCTTTTCTAATTACCATTTACTTAACAAAAGAGTGAAAGAGGCGGAAAAAGTATAAGTCTGTGGATGCAGTGCATTCCATACGATGGATGGATAGAGGCCGCAAAACCAATAAGACTGGAGTAATACAAAAACTGTATTTTCATGCTCAAGTATGTAAATTTAAAGGAAGTGACTATTTGCACTTACGTGTACTAACTTGTATTTACGTGTACTTACGTGTACGCGTATTCGGGAAAGTTCGGCTTTTACGTCAAAAATTTATAAAACTTTCTGCAAGGAAGAGGTGTATTTATCAGACCGCCCCCTAACCCCCGCCAAAGAACATATTTGTATAGTAGTTCATAAAAGTAGGTACATAAAGTATATAAAAGCCGAACTTGCCCGAGTACGTGTAAACACGAAAGTACACGTAAGTGCAAATACTAACCTGTTTAGGGCCAAGATCACCACTCAATTTTCTGGTATAATACTTCCAGTTTTCCTCCTTAACCGCCAATGTTACTCCATTTCTCAACAATCAAAACCGCTCCCAGTTAGAGAGACACTTACATCTCTTCCAATGTTTATAGGCTTTGTCTCGTTTTTTAATTAGCTTTTCGACTGCATGAGAGAACCAAGGACATTTAGTTTACTTTGCTTTGACAGCTCAAAGCGGGACGTACCTCTCAAAAAGATAGTGCACAAGTGTGTTAAAGTAATTTATCTTGCAGTCAACTTCAGGTAGGGAATAGACGTGATCCCAGTAAAGAGAAAAAGCTTCATTCAGTATTTCAGGCACGTTAACTCTTTTATAGTCCCTAAACTGAAAAGAAGAGCCCGTCCGTTCCCGGGAACAACGCAATCCGTAGCCCAAAAACAACAAGTCATGATCCGATATTCCAGAAAGGGATAATTGGCTATGCCCAATTACCAGGTCCTGGTTTCCCACCGGGAAAAGGTCAAGCAAGGATGACGAGTTAAAAGAGAAATGTGTAGGCTCATGATTTACAACGTTTAAATTAAACTGCCTCAAGAAAGAGAGAAAATTTGAATTTGTGCTGTATTCATTCAGCAGATTAATATTAAAATCACCACCATTATTGGTGAGAGGTGAGGATACGCATCGACGATTTCAGCTAATTTGTCAAAAAGAGGTGAGAAATTATTTACATTAGGCGGCTTGTATGCCGCACCAACTAGACACTTATTTTCTCCACCAAAGATTTCAATAAGAATGAACTCAATTTCATCAGAATCAGATGTGGCTATCAACTTACAGGAAATGGTCTCACTAATATATATTGCTACTCCCCCACCGCGCCTCATCAATCTATCATGTCTATAAATCTTAAATCCAGGAATGTGCACCAGGGCGGCAGGAATATGCGGTTTCAACCACAACTCAGAAACACAGATAATATCAATTTTCGAGTCAGAAAATATATTTACTAGTTCATCAATAGATCCTTGAATGCTGCGCGAATTAATATGACATACCTTAAGCCTTAACCTTAACCTTAAGTATATCAGCTGGTAGACATCGTAATTATTGAAATAATTTTTTGTCTTTGCGGCACATAACAGCAAGTCATGAGCACGTTACAGCACAATCTTTTTTGGGCATTGAGTATAAATCTAGTGGAAACGCAGTATTTTGAGGCAAGATATAAATTTATTTCGGTTTAGTTTTAAATTTTCTTTTTTTTTTATTATTAAACATGTACATACATGTGTGGGTGTTTAGGTTGTTACTAGGAAACGCAGTAAATTTATAGAGAAACACCTTTCTTCTTGAATGTAAATCATTAATAAATTGCTCTATTTGCAGCGCTCCCTTGTCACCGCAACAAAAACTAGAAAAAAACAACAGACTGAGGCTATACGACACGCCATTCAACAACAAGAAGACAAGCAACGTGCTGAGCGACAAAGCTTTTTGTTAACTACAATACCAATCAATCAACAAGCTTCGCATGAACCAGGCCTAGATCACACTCCAGCAGAAGATCATACAGAAGGTGAAGAAGATACTGATGGAGGAAGGGTAGCACCCCATCTGCATGCTGCGCATTCATTATTTCCATCCGTCCTTTGCTCCTCAGTGATGCAAATTGTTGCATGCCTTGATGATGCTGCAGTTGGCGCAGATGGAAATGCTGTCTATGAAGTTGCTTATCAGGTAATTTATTATTAGGATCAAGCATTTCTGTCTAATGGGAATAACACAATTTTCACTGTTAACAGGTTATATGGGTTTGTTTAGTTGAAGATTCCGCTTTATTCTTGCGATACGTTTTGGAGAGGCTTACCAGAGATCGTCAGGATCAAATGTTTAAAGTTCTGAGACATTTAATACGATTTGTACCACGTCTTCCACAGCAAGCGGCCTTTGCTCTTTATAATTACATTATTGGATATATTATGTTTTACGTGCGATCATCTCACGAAAATAGCCAAGAGGTAATTTTTTATAGTGATCTTTGTTTTTGCAGTCAGGTACTATGGACACAAATATTTTATTTTACCTAAAGTTCCATTATATTTGCTGCTTTTCAAAAATAATTAAAGCTTATTCTAAAGCGGATAATTTTGATATAGCCGCATTGATCTTAATCCCATCCTTCTAACCTTCTCTTCACAGTGCTTCGGACATTTGAACTACATTACATGTCTCGACTTATATAAATTACCAGTTGCGTAAGCTGGTCAAAGAACCTTATCCTTCGTGATAGTTGAGTTGTCACGATTGCCAATAATATAACGGCAAATTTGAAGGATTTAACACCTCCTAAAAACTTAAGTGAAGTGTACACTTCTTGCGAACTTGTGTTTGAGGTTAAATATCACGAAAATCGTTTTTTTCGCGATAATCTCATCATTATTAGTTTTACGCTAATTTTGGTTGTTATAAAAAATATTAATAATAAAATTCTGCACAAAAAGATTTTTATATAAAATTTACGTACGACCAACACTTCGAGATCTTTAAAATTTTGGAGCAAGGCGCATTCTTAATTGAATTTGACCTTTTAATGCGTAGAAAATTCATATTATACACACAAGCTTAATATTTTTGTAAGGCAGACAGTGGAAAATCCGTCAGACCTTTTTTCATAATCAGAAAAGTAACGCTTTTGAATTGCATTGTTATCCATGGAAATATTTAGAGGAGTATTGTTTGCGTTTAGAGTTCGGGCGTTTTATTCGTTTCGGAATATTTCGAAAAATAATTAAAATGACTGATAAATTTTTTTTCATTTGCAATGAAACGCTTACAAACGGTGCTATCGTGGCAAAATCTTCTTCGACGTCTCAGTACTTTCCTCATAAGCAAAAATCTACTTCTCAACTTTAATATTGTGTATAATTTGTGGTTAGAGTACCAAGTTAAAACACTAATGCGAGAAGAAGATGCTTAATTAATAAAGTGGTGTTAAAAAAACAACTGCGTCGGCCGGGAATCGAACCCGGATCAACTGCTTGGAAGGCAACTATGCTGACCATTACACCACCGACGCCTTGAAAACTCGTTCTAAAATGGATGGTTTTTAAAAATTTAAATTATTAAGTAATTTAAATACTAAATTTCTTAAACAAAATATTCAACAAATTTAATAACAAATAATATCCATAAACCTTACATTTAAAAGTCCTTATAGCAGCACAACAACTATACAAAACTTCAGAGTCTTGTGGTATTATGGGGTTACGTTGAAGTACGTGCTAAATGAAAACATGTTAAAGTCCTAAATCCATTATATATTACAGTAAAATTTTTAATAGAATTCAGATTGCAACAATTGAAATTTATTTCCGACCAATGTTTCGAAAGTAACTAGGTATATAATTTTATTATCTTATGCCTCGTTAGACAAACCCAACCGTAAATAAATTTTACCATTCTCAAGTTACATCACCAAACGTATAGCCCATACCTGTCCTCCTAAAAAGAAATTCTACCAACCTCCTAAATTGTTGATCTTTTTGTTCTTTGTGTTAAAATTTGGGAGTCCTGAAAAGGAATAGATTGCTGAAAAAGGATAATTTTACTTCCAACCAACTAATTTAACCAGGGACCGAAAATAACTGTTATTTTTAAACGAAAAAGTTCCAAGGAAATTGGAGTCGCCAAATGAAATGAAACATATCTAGGTGATTCTCATTGAGTCCTCTATTGATTTCCGACAGAATTTTTAAAATTTCATTTTTATACATTTCTATACCAGTTACTTTTGGACACTTAGACTTTTCACTAGAAAAAAAAACAGTTATTTTGGACTATTTATTTTTTCAACGCAAATTAAAAGTTCCATTTGAACTTTTATTTTTTCTGTTTGATGAAAACTGTTAAGACCTTTTATTTTTTCTGGCAGAAATAACTGGTCCATTTGAACTTTTATTTTTTCGGTTTGTTAAAAAACTTATTTATTTTTTGTGGTACAAATCTTTTGCGGTTTACTTGTTTAGGTAAATATTTTTATAGCTACCAGGAAAAAATTAAATAGTTTTCAACTCATAGAAAGAAAAAACGGTCAAATAGAACTTTTATTTTTGCCAGGAATAAATAAAAGGTCTTCTTAACAACTTTCATCGTTTACAGATTTACAGTTTTGTGTGCCTGTTGAAGGAGGTAGAGTACTCTAAAGTATTACAGATGGGTCGAAATATACACCTCTTATTTTTTCTGGAAAGATAGTGCTGTAAAAACACATTCACTGTTTTTTCTAATATGGGAAAAAACTGAAAGGCTCGAAATATGACATTAAAAATGCTAAAAGTCGATTAGGTGTCCATCACAGCCTAATAACATTTGAATCATTCGACGTATACCCTTGAAATTTAAGCTTCTGTAAGCTAAATTTAAGAAAAGTGGAAAAAGAAAACAGTTTTACTGGTTAGAGTGAAAGCAGAAATTTATTTTATATATTAAATTTATGGGTGTCAAATACAAAGTAATCAGTTGCTGACTCTAAAGATATGTATATAGTTTATAATTTTTTTAAGGGTCGTGAGAAAACAATGAATCTATAATGAATCTACAGGAACGTTTTAGGATATATGTACATAACATAATGCTATGACATTAGAGTGCTGAGTAGTAACAAAACACATTGGAAAGCTCGCAATTACCTGAAAGCCATGTGCTTTTTATAAATACTATTAGATTTACAACTCCTTTCATCAGTTTAATGATACACTAACAAGGAGTTAATACGTGATCACCTCACTTCAATACTCGCTGATTCAATTTCTATAGTTCCAATTAAAATTCTCTGTTTCTATTACATAGAAATCAGAAGTTTAAACTGAGGAATATTTACCTGTAAATAGTTCCCGTACTTTAATAACATTAAACAAACAAACATCATTGACTTCTTTTTTACACTAGAAGCGCAGTAGGGCTTCAAATCATTTGCGAAATTGTGATCGGAATCAGATCACAGAGTAATTGCATGAATTTTTCAGTATTCAGTTATCTACGTCTGAATTCATTTCAGACAATTTGTCTGTTAGCAATTTCTGTCTTATCTGAAATCACTTTAAAGTTTTAATATATTTATTTACAGCTTGAAAAGTTATATAGTACAAATTCTTACATACAAATGGTTTCCATTTATTAAGCCATGTATCTCTTTTCATTAATTTTCATTCCTCCAGTCTTCGAAATATTAGAAACTTTTCAGGTTGTGATTCAATCATGAGATGTCCTTGTTGCCAAAACAGACCGACTTTCTTATTTGTCGAACAGCGCACAGAATTTTCCATTGGACAATTAACCCTAATTACACTTACAGAAAATCTTCTCTCCTATAATAAACACAGCATATTTCCTCCCATAAAGTGAAGCTAATCTTCTCTACCACTGAATTCTGAACGATTGTACATATAGGAAATTTAGAATTGAACCTAGGCTAACAACTCATTATCTTCTTACAACATTATTGGGCAATGTTGTCATCCCGTTCAAAATTTTTTTTCTAAATTGTGACTAAAAAAGGGTGTGACTACTTTTGAGTAGGACCTAAGAGGTAGATACCCTCAAGAACAATAAAGCATCCTTTTTAAGTTCTTTTGACATAAAAAGTGCATCCGGCTTTAGTCAAATAATAATATCTATCAAATTTTCGGTAGCCTTCCGGAACAGGGCTCGGCCTTCAAAATTGAGAATTCTTGATCAGAATTGCTCGAACCACATTAAGACTCCGCAAGAGTTTACTACATCGAATCCAAAAATTTTATGCTACTTAAAAAATAAATAATATTCTTTATGAAGCTACTCATCTGCTGACTTAAATAGTTAATCAAAAATTTCTTAGAAGGAATAATCTAATAATAGTTCTCGTGCCTTCTCAGTTTTCTCAGAAAAAATAAAAAAACTTCAATGATTTTTATATTCTATCAATCAATACACAGTCTATAAGTTCGGATGATGGTAACAGTTAAAGGCGTTGGCGCAGAACCGAACCAGATGGAGAGTCGGTGTAATAGACGCCCTATGCCGCACAAGGGGTTAAAAGAGGGAGGTTCGGATGGTAAACAATGGGCAGCAGTACTCTTACCCCTCTTTTAGTCGATCATCTATTATAAGACCGAATCTTCATGTATCTGTAACTCTGAAGTAGTTTTCATTAAGAATTTGACAGAGCTATTATTTTTTTCAGAAATTTTTTTTTATCCCGATTAATCGTACAGTATATGAAATAAACACGATTTCGATATACATATACAATCGAAATCGGTAGTACACCTTAAATTTCTCACAATTACACTTTCACAAATTTCAAAATTAATTAAATTAAATTTATAAACAAAACCGAACAAAAGAAAATTCCATTAAATATTTAATTTTATAATTTCAGCTCGTTGGATCCGCTCTATCAATTTTATGGATGGTTGTCCACAGCGTACATGGAATTATGTTCAAAGATCTGAAACAAATTCTTCGCAAAGAGCAATGTGATGCTTCAATCTTACTTACAGCAAATGTTCCAGCGGCAAAGAAAATCGTTGTTCATGGCCCCTTTGAAGGTATGTAAAAATATAAGAACATTAAATTAAAGTTATTAACTTTATTCGAAGATGATGGAAACATTCCCTCCCAATTCCCTGTTCAAGAGGATACTCTATTTTGTCAGCTACTAAAAGAAGCACTAGACTTCTATCCAATTGATGAAAAAAATTACCACCAGTACTGCTTAGTGGATTATAAAACTCGTATGTTCAATAATTTAACAATAATTAAAGTATTTAAATAAATTATTTTTAGAGAAAATTCTCAATCCAAATTGGTATATTCGGGATTTGTATTTCTTCAAAAGGTCGCAATATCCACAAGTACGCCTTATACAGATGAGGCCGGAAGATACATTTCTTGCATTGCAAAAACAGGAGCTTATCAAAAAATTCGTAGAGATTGGAAAGGTACATCTAACATGGGCAATTTTAAAGAATGTAGATATGGTTGTACAAAGAGTGGTATTTCTACACGAAGAACTTATGAAGCTTCCGTCTTTTCCACGAAAAGCATTAGAAGTGGACCTTGATTTACATAAAGGAGGGGAATTTGGAAAAGTAATATTTCGTGTTGTAGTATGAATAAATTTATAATCAAATGAGATTTTCAGGAGCTGCTAGGACTTGATGTTTTACATAAATTTATGTGGGTACGTCTAATAGCTCGAATGTTTGAAGCTATGGCTGGCAATTTTGCATACTCAGCAGATATTCAACTTTTCCTTAACGTCCTGTCCGGAGCTGCCATTTTGCATGCTGAAGATTCATGTATTATGAGATACGTCATGGCTACGTTCATTAATGCTGCATTCAACTTTAAAAACATCTTCTCAACAAATGGGTAAGTTTTATTTTTTAACTCGTTTAACTTACGGCTAATTTAAATATATGTACTTTATTAGTTCTGATACGCTTTTACGCTGACATTTTTGACCATTTCGAGAACTGGTCAAAAAAAAAGAAACAGAACCTGTGATCAAAAAAGTGATTGCACATTTTAAGAAAAAGAAATATTTATTTTGAGTCAAGACGAAATGCTTTAGATTTTTTCTGTAAGTTTATTTTAAATTTTAGAATGTCACTCATCGCAACAAAAAAACAAGTTTATGTTTGAGCAAACAATAAAAAAAATGTAGGAATTGAATTAAGGACCTCCTTTATAATTTGATTCTTACTCTGACTCGACTTGCTTGAAACCTTAGAATATATAATTAAGAAGGAAGTGCCATAAGCTGAGAAAACTTCGGCATATCTATATAAGTAGTGGAAATTCCTTTTCATGTGTAAGTGCATCATGGAAGTAGTAAAATTGTAGAATTTCTGTGGAGGCGTTCGAAACAAATTTAAATAAAAAAGCACCGCCATTGAACAGTTGACAAATGAAAATTTCCGAACGTAAACAAACTGGAAATAGTAATAAAAACTTTGTAAAATTATAATTTCCTTTCCAGTATTTACACTCTTGTAAGTTAATATAGACAATAAACAGTCATAAGAAGTTACTTATTAACTAAAACTTTCCTGAAAAATGATAATCCTCGCGAATTCACAGCATAAAATATCACTATTCATTGCGAAATAAAGTTAATTAGAACACATTAACTTCTCATAGAGTTTTTCAAAACACTACTTATATCGTTCTTTATCTATTTAGTTACACAAATCTAATAATTCACTTATAACTTGTTTATAAACTCAAAAAAACTTTTCTGACAAACGCTTTAGACAGAAATCGTTGAAATTGCCTTCCCTGTCCCCACCTTTCCCACGAGCAACCAAAGTAAATTGTTTTAGCGGATGCTACTGCTAAGGTTATAAAACCGCTTGTTGTACAAAAATTACCCAATATTCCACTTTTTTATTACTTTTCCAGCACTAAAATAGCATTTTATATTTTTATAATGATGTGGATCATCCAAACTAGGTAGCAAGTAAGTGGCAGCTTTCAGGATTTTTCATGGTCCAAACTATATTTCGAAATGTTGTCCAATTTTTTCACAAAGTCCTTTACATTTTACAAGAATACGACAGTTCTAATACTTTATTTAAAAGATTTTGCGCCGATTAACATCAAGATCAGTACACCAAGTCAAATGTCGTCTAATTTTAGACCTGAAACTATGTAACTAACACAGAAAACTTTCATTCTTGATATCAAAGAGAAAACGCACACTTGACTCCAAATTTCTTCCCTCAAGTCTGTTTGTGGATGTGGATCCAAAGTACACTATGATAGGTCTGTCTGTTTACTTTTGTGTGTAAAACGTGGGTAAAAATCAAGTAAAAATTGTTCTTCTGGTGGAGGGGATGAAAATGAGAAAGTTAACAGACGCTTTTTGGGTAAATTGATGGCAACTGAAGAAGTGTCAAAAGTAAATTTCAGTTCAAAGATCAGTGCGTTTACAAGAAATCGTAAATATAAATAAAAATGTATAACAATTTACTGAAAAAGTTAATAGTTCCCAGTGTTTACTTCAATTTTTATTTCTAAGCTGTAATTTTCCAAACATTAATCAGCTATTAGAAGATAAAGAATTCTGCCAAAATTTTGTCCACACTCATCAGCGTGTGTAAAATTTGGGCAAAAGGGGAAATTACTCGACTGTCAAATTTCTTCAAGTTCAAAAGTAAACAGACGCAGTGAGGACGAATTTGTGTAAAAACTTTCGAGTAAACAGACAGACGTGATATTTTGCTCCAACTCACTTTTATGTCAGAATAGGAGTTGAGTTAGTATTGGTTTGATAACTCAGAAAACTATGCTATGCTGTATGAGACAAAATATCCACTCTATACTTGTAGTGGGGTTTTGCACACAAGAAATCATTTCGGAGGAAAAAATTGCCGTTCCCTGCGATCCTACACTAGGAAACCCCCGTTTGTGTAAGACTCAAGAGGACAGTATGCATTGGCTGAAATATGCCTTAGGGATACTCGGTAATAATTTTAAAGACGTATTTATGTCAAAATATACTCCCTACTACTCGTCGTGCTGAAATGTAGCGGTTCTAACTATAATATAAATCAAAAGTAAATTAGAACCCTTTCCTTACTGCACGCCGTAAAAAACTTTATTAGGTCCTCTTGGAAATGAAAATTAGTTTAGTGCCTTAAAAGAAAGTTTATATTTCATGCATCGATATAAAAAAAGGGGAGGCGTCTATTGAATGACTTATTAAAATACACATTTTAGAAATTTACATCACACTCACGGCACTCACTTAAACCAGCAGCAAAATTTCTCATTACGGATTGTCACGAACAGACTGTTTCATACTCTTGACGCTTTTGACTTTGGGGCCGTTCAAGTATTACGTAACGCAGTTTTTGAACGTTTCGCGTGTATTATGTTTAGAAGGCAGGATATATTTGCATTAGACTTATCTACTGACTTCGTTTAGACGTAATATCACATCTTAAGTACATTTACACTACATACATTTCATTTTGTTGCTGCTCATCTGCAGTAGCTTTCTCACAAAGATTTACATTGTATACAACACTGTACACAATTGCGAAGGAGTGACAATACCTTTGTACAGAACTTTGTTTGTCGATATTCTCCTTGGTGTAAAGAATATTGCCCTAGTTTTCCACCATGA
Source organism: Leptarthrus brevirostris (assembly GCA_964036015.1). NCBI lineage: Eukaryota > Metazoa > Arthropoda > Insecta > Diptera > Asilidae > Leptarthrus > Leptarthrus brevirostris. The sequence goes on from OZ038371.1 coordinate 111,145,009, forward strand.
TAGTCGAGCTGTAGATCCGCTTGCACTTTAAATAGGATATCATCGTATCGGGTAAGGCTCCTCCCCCAGGCCATGCTTCACAAGAGATTAAAGAAACTAAAAAATAATGTTGTTTTGCTGTTTACACTTTAAATGTAGTAGAGATAGAGAAAGCTCTGCGTATAAAAATCTTTATTGCAAATGCATTTCTAACCAAAGGATAATCGGTTGACGCCTATCTCAAGGGCCACGAACTATCTATCTGAACTATTGTTTGCGTCGTGAATCAGTTACTTGTATAACTTGAAACCAGCATATACTATATCATTATAAATTGATATATACAATGCGACAAAGATCATAGCAGTGGGAAAAACTTTAAATACTAACCTTGTAGCTTTTAGTGAGTTTGCGAAACAGAAGGGGGGGGGGGGGGGCGAAGTAAGAGAAATTCCTGAACTTTACCATTGCTGGGCTCACTGAAGTTATAACTATTTATTATAATATCGAAAATATTGAAGTGCATGGTAAAACACATTTTCACAATGAAACTCGATGATAAAGAGAGACGGAAGCAAATGTAAATGATTTGTTCCTGTAGTTTGATTGATGATTTTAAAATTTTATTTTTTAATATTTAAAGACATGCGTGAATTACCTTGTTTTACACATGCCAAGTAACGGTCAAAAGGTACTATCACAAAGCAAACAAAAAACAAAAAACAGTTTACAACTTGTGATTTTGATTAAAAGTGAAAAACGTTTAGTCCAATTACGCAAACAAAATTTATATATTAGGAACTTTTTCGAATAGAGTACAGTACCTATGCAAGTCTTGAATATCGCATTGGAGTCAACTCAAGTTAACTTACTTCGCCCACAGTTATCTCGCTCCAGTTTACCCAAGTCACTTTCGGTGAACTCTAACATGAGAATATGTGCGTGATATGCGCTATATGTAACGTAGAACGTTGATTCCATACGCTCCGATATCGGCCTATAGTCGATCAAACTCGATCAAACTTACTCGACTCACGTTCACTGCTTCTCTAATCATCAAAGTAAGTAGACACTGAAGTAAAAAAAAAATTAAAATGGAATAAGTTAGTAAGCTTATTATTTGTAATATTATCAGGAGATTGGTTGCTTCCTGCCAAGCAGCCGTACGTGACAACTGTCAGACACTAGATCAACTCGAAATAGACAGTGGCTCGGCAGTCATAATTGACCTGCAACCATTTTAACGAAAAGCTCGTTTTTTCGAATTGATGTCGAAGTAGAGTTTGAGGAAGAGAACAAAATCAAACAAATGAGAAATATCTTATCTACGTGATGATGTTCTTGAGCCGAACGTAATTCAATAACAATTTAATTTACATATGGGATGTAATAAGTCATTTATTACAATGGATAAGGAATTATATAGTAGCGCACACAAAAAAAATAGTTTTTTAAAAAAAAAGTTGAACCGGCTTCACAAAAGGCGCTAAAAAGTATAAAATAATTTTTAATTTTATATCTATTACGACGTTTTGAAGTCGGTGCAAATAAAACAAACCAAACAACTACAACAAAAATATTTAATCGTCATTTCTTATGATACCGGAAGCTGAAACGTTCAGGCAGTATTATGTATTACTTTCAATGTAGTTGTTTTATTTGTTTAATTTGCACCGACTTCAAAATGTCGTAATAGATATAAAATTAAAAACTATTTTATGCTTTTTAGCGCCTTTTGTGAAGTTGGTTCAACTTTTTTTTTAAAAACTATTTTATTTTTCACTCTTTAGTGTCTCCGACTCTATACAACGAAGAAAGAACCATCTAAATCGGTCCACGCGTTAAAAGTTAGTTTTAACCCCCTACCCCACCCCCATTCCACTAAACTTTTCTTCTCATGGTATTAATTAAGGAACATACTCTACCGAACAGAAAAGGAATCATCGAAATCGGTCCACGCGTTACGAAGTTACTGCCCCTCCCCCTCCCCCACCACCACCATAGGACTAAATTATTCCCTATTAGCAATGGGGGATCACACTCTATACAGCAACAACAAAAAAAGAATCATCAAAATCGGTCGACGTGTTACGAAGTTATGCCCGGTCAGACATAAAAAAAAAATAAAACCATACGCGTTGAACTTAGAACCTGTTTGTTTTTGGAAAGTCGGTTAAAAATACATCATTCTTCGTTTTGATCTTGATTGGTCTCCCGTTCAAAAGCAACCCGATGTCGAGATAGAATCTCGCAGTTTTCGTTTGCGGATATGTTCCTTTTACTTTGCTGGTACACTGGCTTTGATCCGAGCACAAACTCGTTCTTCAAGATGGAGTCAGAGTTTACAATATGTTTTCAAATAGGTTACTACGACCTGTAATGTTTGCAGGGTAAGAAGTTTGACTTCTGTCGTGTGTGCCGCGACATACGCTTTTTCTTCTATAAAACATATCGTATGATGCGTATTTTTAAAAATATTTCAATATCTCATGTTAAATGATTCAGTGGTACAAAAAAGCTGTACGTTTATAATTCTCTCTCACTGTTCCCTTTACCCACTTGTGCAATGACTTATTAACTCGTGGAAATGTTAAATATAGTGTTCCATATGCAACTGAATTGATTACTGATTTCTAGTTCATAATTGTTTAAAAATATAAATTCGAATTCTCGGTATAAGCGCTGAGCTGTAGAAAACCACGATTACATACTGTTTTAAACACAACGCATAATGAACCTGCGTATTTGGTGTGTGCTAATCTACGCTGTAGATGTAGGAATAAGCAATTTTATAATTTTCTACTGGTTTATTACATATTTTTCCGCAAAACCCTTTACTTAAATTATTTCCTTTTTCAGATATTTTATGATAATGCCAACACTTTTACAAGTATACTCTCTGCATCAAACAAATAAGCTAATTACAACGACTATCGAATATGCAGTAAAACAATTTTACCTACTTAATCGTAAGCCGTTTATTCTACAGATGTTTGGTTCAGTTTCCGCGATATTAGACACTGACGAGGAAGGGGTATATGGAGAGGCGCATAAGGTAAAAAATATTTCAACCTTTAACAAAATTTATTAAATTTAATTTTCAAAGGTGCAATCAAGTTGTTTATTTAACTTACTCTTGAGTCTTGAGGATCCTTCACCAGATCCCTTAAATATAGCAGAGTTAGTTAAGGAACCAAAGCCGTTAAAAGCTATAGATTTTTGCTATCATGATGAAGACGGAGATGTCACGGTTTTAGATTGCATAACATTATGCGTAATGGTAGTATCATATTCTGCCGAAAGTACTCGGGGGTATCAAATGCTTGTAGGGTTGCTTTTTTGTTTACAAATCTAATTTCTAATCGTTTCATTTTAGATAATACTTGAAGCAATTCTACCGTGTTATATGCAGCAAATACAATCACCTAGTTATATTCCGGTCGAAGGAAAGTCTGAAAGAGACATAATCCTGCAATTAGCTGTAGCAATACGGACCATGGTCCACAACTGCGAAGGTCTTGCAAAAAGCTATAACGGTCCTTATCGTAATAGCCCTGAGCACAAAGGATCAAGCCAGCGAAATTGTAGCAGAGGTCCTCCATGTTCTCCTGGATTAGAATTTGAGGACGAATCACATTCAAAATATGTTAGCGACACTAGAAACAAAAATATGCTTGATTCAGCAGAAGATTCTGAGTTGGTAAGAACAGAGTATAGACGACCAAGGGACGTTTTACTTTCTGTAGTTGGAGAATTTATGAGTAAGGCATCAACAAGGCTACAGGAGCTGAGTAGAAAGCAAGGTGCAGATTCTAAATCAGTAGAGCTTCTCGATACAAAATGTCACATACGCTTGGCTGATATTGCCCATTCTTTGCTCAAGGTATCACCGTACGATCCAGAATCTATGGCATGCAGAGGGCTACAAAGATATATGCAGTGTATTCTACCCAGGGCGGAATGGTCAAATGATGCTTTACGAAATGCCCTCGTAACAGTTTTAAGACGTCTTGATAAGGTATTTTTGAAAATATCCAAAAAGCCTTCAATACGCCGGAATACAGACTGGGAAGCGGCAGCAGGACTATTAAAGGGGGTTCACGAAACTATTGTTCGCCATCCGTACGTCCTTCATTGGCAACACATTAAGGCATTATTAAATACGGTGCAAAATCTTATCATAAATGAGCCTGGCTCTGCTCCTGACGGAGTATCTAGTGCTGGAGCAGCACTCATGTCACAAAATCCTCCCCCATTCTTTTGCTCTACTGTCGTGCGATTAGTAGCCTTGCAGGTAGTAAGTCCAGTTGATTGCTTTTCTTTGGAGCAACTCTGTGGCGGAAGCCCTGAATTTTCGTCACAAGAGAAGGCTGAAGGATTCTTAATGCATCTTCTTATGCCATTGTGTTTAAAAGTGTGTTCTGGCCGAGGAGTCTCTGATATTGGTGAACTAAAGCAAACGGATATATCTTATTTAGTCACAGCAGTATTAAACGCTATGAGCCCTCCGGCAGGTCGGACAGGTCAGGTTGTTCAAATTAATAGAGTAGGCGGTGACTTACGGGCAGGATCTTTGACTTTTACTGGAAGCAGAGATGCTAAAAGACCTGCTCGTATAGCTGGATCACTTTACCAAGCCGCATTCTTAGGTAACCCGTTATATTGCCTATATAAGACTGAATTAATGTTTTGTTCAATTTCTTATAGCTTTACGCATTCTTTGTATTTGCTTCGAAACAAGATTAGCTCATGATTGGCCTAGGATAGTACGAGTAATGAGGGATTTGGGAAGACGGAATGAAGCTGCCCCGGACTTATGGAATTTCCTAGAATTTGTTGTTACTCATAGAACCCCCCTTTATATTGTACTTATGCCATTCATTTTACATAAAGTGCGGAAATTATACTATTATAACTGTGTTATGATGAGTAAATCTTGCTCTTTATAGATTGCCCAGCCACCTATTGGCGATCATGAACGTCATATGCAATTTTTAATCAGAGAGAGAATGCGAGGAAGCCAACCTCAAGGAGGAATTAAATCTAAAGGTGCACTACTTTTAGAGCTTGCAAGGGAATTAAGAGATTTAAGGGAAGAATTGGAAGAAAAGAGATACGGTAAAGCAGCTAGTTTTTTATAGTTAATCTTATTCACTAAAACTTTTATAGATCGCAACATTCCAGATTCCAACAGAAGAGAAACTTCACAAGCAACCGCACCATCCAATGATTCACACAAACACCAGCAGCGACCTTCTCTCATTTCTTTATTTACAGGAAATGCTGGTCAACAGACTCATTCTCATGTTTCTGCTGTTCCAATGGACTCTCGAAGTGGATCTGGAGGAATTTGCACCCCAAGCGATACCATGTCCCAACAAACATTACATCCACCAAGAGAATCTCTCTCTAGTGGTTCAACTGGAACTAATAAGGAGCATATTACAAGCGAAACTCATAGTGCAGAAATCGCTTCGTCTTACACTGGTACAATAGTAACAAGTAGTTCAACGAAAGTAATTTCAGGATCTATTGCTAACGCTGCATCAGTGCCTACTGGCTCATTGCCTCACCTTTCACATTCACATTCATTGCAACAGCAGCCTTATAAGGCGCAGCCACCAAAATTACGTTTTGTTTCCTCCGTAGAGTTTCGTCATTCTTCAGGAGAAACATCTACAACGCCCTTATCCCCCGAAAGTCCAGCAGATGATAGCTCTGGAGAACAGCAGAAACCACGCTTACAAAGATCGAAAGCCTCAAGTCGAAAAACGTTTCGTCTCAAAAGAGGACGTCAAAGTCATGGCGAGGTATAGTTTGACGTTTGTATCGCAAGTATGTATATATTTTGAAATATTTTTAGCAGGTGGCTTCTCATTCACAGTCTATCGATCACCCTCATGAAAGGCCAAAACCTGTGAATGAAGTATCATGGGATTCAGTTTCTCAAACCTCTTCCACTTCCGGATATCGGGATAACAATAGCCTACAAACAGGACTTTTATCCCCGGATAGTTCTCTAGGAGGTGTTACTTTGGGCCGCTCACCTTCTCAACATTCCTTATTGATGTTATTCGAGGCTCAGGATGAAGATACGCTTATATAAAGTGCAAAGTAGAAAGGATATAACGTTAAATAATCAGAGATTTATGGAAATGTTAGATTGTTGTATTTGGTTCTAGGATTAGGATTTTTGAGGATTTTTTTTACGTAAAATAATTCGATGTTAATCACTTTTTGTACAAGAAACAAATGTTGTCTTGTTGTCTAAGGCGTATTAAGTATGGAAAAAGGCAGATAAATATATTAAAAACTTATACGTAGATAAAAAACCAGCTCTATCCAAATGCCAACAGTATTTGTAATGATGTTTTGTTTTATAGACTTTTTTTGTGACTGTTTGATGTGATAATTCTTATAAATAATGTTAACACTTATTGTGGAAATATATGTAATGTTCACTGAACTGCTTTCTATTTCTTCAATATGCCTTTAAATACATCTGGGTAATGCTTCAATAAAATAGCAAACCGCTAACAATCTTTATAAAACTATTTCTTTGATAATAACTCTCTTTTGCAAATAGTAACTCTTAAATTTTATTTTTGCGGTTCTATTTTGCTAAATTAATAAATTTCTTTGTTAATACCTGCAATAATATTAATTCTATTTTTGCGTTATTATTCTCTATTTTTATCTCTATTAAACATTAAATTTTTTCTTACTTTCTTACGATATTATTTTGTAAATTGGTTCATGATGGTTCCACTACGAGGATCTGGGGTTTTTAATCGTTTTCTTATTACTTTACCGAATCGAGTTGTCTTGCCGTACTATGCTGATCGTGCCCCACTCTCTTATGAGTATGGATAATTTTCCTGGCTTGGACAGGGTGGGAACTTTGATGAAGACCCTTAGACCCTTAGACCAGAGGACTGATTACATAATCAGTCCTCTGGTCTAAGGGTTTGTATGCTGAATGCAAGAAGTATTCGAAACAAGATTGACGAGCTCCGCTATATTTTTTCTGATCCAAATTTACATGTAATTTTGGTCAGTGAGACATGGCTGACTGATGAAATCCCAACTTCTTTTATATCATTGCAGGGCTTCACTGCTTTGCGCAATGATCGGATTGGACGCCGGGGTGGCGGCGTAGCCATCTACGTAAGGGACTGGTTAAAACCCAAACGAATTTACTCTTCAGTCGGCCAGCCTGTTGAATTTTTGTGCATCGAGATCTGCGCAAACAATGATATGTGCATAATAACTTCTGTGTACTGTCCTCCTAGTTGCTTTGATTGTGACAACGCCCGTGAATTCGAGAATGTAATGTCCCGCCTAACTCAGCGCTATTCTAATGTTATCGTGGGTGAGGAATTTAATGTTAACCTTCGTAAACGAGATAGTTCTGCACATAATTTTTTGGATTTTCTTCAGTCCCTTAACCTTACTGTAGTCAACCATTATCCGACATACTTTAATTCAGAAAATCCCTCGCTTCTCGATTTAACTCTTGTGTCAGACCGCGATAAAGTTTTATCCCACAATCAGATCACACCACCTAGCACTCTCGATCATGATCTCTTATTTTTAGCTTATGACCTTGCTGTGAACTCTAGTCCACCCCCTATTAACTTTACGTACCGCGATTTTAACAACATCGACCATGCTTCCATGTGTGACGAATGTCTGCTTCTGCCCTGGGAAACCATACTCTGTTTTACCTCAGTTGACGACCAGGTCGATCTGTAAACGTCATTAGCGTCATATTTATTTGACAAGTATGTCCCGCTAAGATCGAAATGTGTTGCTGCAGCTCGTTGCTCATGGTTTTCAGATAGGGCCAAGTCCCTTATCGCCGAGCGGGAATATTTATACCAACGCTGGAGAAGGGTCAGAACTGATGAGGCGAGATCATGGTACAAACTCGCGCGCAACAGGACTAATACGGCGATAAGAAGTGCCAAAAGACAATTTTATAGCACCAAACTGAGCACGGATCTTAACTCTAGTACGTTATGGCGCAATCTACGGCAGGCCGGAGTATACGGCAAGGACCGAATTCCATGCACCTTTAAACCTGACGATCTGAATACTTTTTTCACTTCCGTTAATTATGTCCCCTCAGTAGCTCCAATTCAGGCCACCGTTTTTGATGACCCATCAAGTCGTCAATGACTGGTAATTCTACAAACGTGTTTTCTTTTCGTGGTCGATCTGGATGAACTCGTAACAGCTATTAGCTCAATCAAATCAGGTGCAACAGGACCAGATAACCTTTCACCACGCTTTATCAAACTTATATTCCCTATAATCGGTAGGTATGTTCTCCACATAATAAATTGCTGTCTCACCAGAGCTACGTTCCCAACTGTCTGGAAGGCTGCTATAGTTCTTCCCATACCTAAGAAACCCTATCCAGAATCACCATCGGACCTCCGCCCTATTAGCCTACTAAGCCTTTTGTCTGAAGTTCTGGAGAAGCTTATGTATAGGCAAATTCTGGAATATCTGGAAAAATATAACTTGTTAACATGTTGGCAGTGTGGCTTCCGAGCCTATCACTCCTGTGAAACTGCCATTCTCAAAGTTTCTTCAGACATAAGAAGCGCTCTTGATAGAAATGAATTAACTACCTTAATTCTTCTTGATTTTTCTAAGGCTTTTGATTGTGTTGATCATTCTATTCTCGTTCGCAAACTTTCTTCATATTTTAGGTTTGACACAATGGCAGTGCAAATGGTTATTAATTTCCTCTCGGGTCGTTCGCAACAGGTTAAGGTTGACAACACATTCTCCTCGCGGCTATATCTGAGGCAAGGCGTGCCTCAAGGATCAATTTTGGGTCCCATATTGTTCAGTTTATTTATTAATGATCTGCAGTTGGTGATCCGCGACTCGACTATTCATCTCTATGCGGACGATGTACAATTATATTTAAGCCGGCCGATGGGACTTATTGATGACTGTGTAGCACGTATTAATTCTGACCTTGATAGTATATGTACATGGTCCCACTATAATCGATTGCAGCTTAACGCTAGGAAATCGCAACTTATCATCTTCTTCAATAGCGTAATTGATCCGTCTAATATTCCGTCGGTGGTTTTAAACGGGTATTCGCTACCAGTTCTAGAAAAAGTAAAGAATCTCGGGACTACTATGAATCAACATATGAAGTGCTGTGACACTACTAAAAGGAAGCTTAGCATGATTTATGGTGGCCTTCGTAGGCTGTGGCTCTCGGCGCGCATTTTACCCGTTAACACACGTTTAAGATTAGTTAAGGTATTAATTATGCCCCATTTTACCTTTGGTAGTATGATCTTCCCGAAGCTGGATAGCATCTGCGCGCGTAAAATAGAAGTTGCTTTCAACGACTTCATTCGATTTGTCTTCGGACTATGGAGGTACGATCATGTTTCACCGTTCCAGATGAAAGTGCTGGGTTGCACACTATCTTCATATCTAAAGCAAAGGGCTCTTGCTTTCTTGTACAATCTGCTTCATTCTAATAAACCGGAATACCTTAGTGTTTTCTTTAACTTCACAGCATCTCAGCGTAACAGAAATCTTTTAATACCACGTTTCTACAGATCGGTCATGGAAGATTCCTATCCTGTCCAAATTATTCGCCTCTGGAACAGTCTTCCTCTTAACATCCAAACATCGGGCACCATCAGCAACTTCAAGGCACTCGTTAAAGATCATTTTTTATAATTCTTATCATCAGATCATTGTATGGAATCATCAGTAGGTAATTGCTTTGTATTTAATTTCTTTTTCTTAATTATTTAATCTAATTTTAATCTTAATTTTATTTTTATTTTCGTACTCTTCTCGTTAATTTCATACATCTACACCAGTTTTGAATTAGTACGTAGAAAATATTGTTAATCTTGTGTACTGTAACCAGCAATAAAATTTATTATTATTTCAGAAAAAATCTTACACTTTGCAACCAATATCTGTTTGCTGGCCCCCCGACACATGGATCTAAGCAACGTGATACAGAACCTAACAAATGAATATAAGCATGAGTCCCACTTCACACATGGCGCTGAACAGCCAAGATGAAGATGAGGTAGAAAATGATGTTGCTGGAGTAGCGTTACTAACTAACAAAATATAACTATTTTAATCAATAAAACAAGAATGTCGTTACCGAATTATTCGAGATATGGAGGTCGATATCCAAGTCTATCAACGTAATCTTATTAAAGAACGGAATGATAAGTAAATTCTGGATTTGAAAATCCTGGAATACAATATCAAAGAATCTTGAAATTACAAAATCCCAGAGTGCAAAATCCCCACAGATTAAGCTTCCCAGAAAGACAAACCGGATAAAAATTAAATTTTTTAAAAATAAAGATATTTCTTCCATTTAATGACTCCACCCTACTTAATTTTTTTTTAAATAAAATGGTGAAAGAAATTTACGGCGGTCTCTAATGTTTCACGAGGTGTTCGCATTAGAAGTGTGCGCAAAATAACTCGTTTTGGAAGTTATTAGAGATACTCATGATGGCTTGGCTTGGATAATATTAAAAAATTATATAAAGTAGACTGGTAAAGGAAAAGAGATAAATCTTATTTAATGTATTAATGTATTCACAGATTTTACAAAACAAAATTCTTACCCTAAGTAATATTCTTATTTACTTTTGCACGATTTTCTTTAACCGTTTTACGCCATTCTAACCATTTAGAAACGTCGGCATTTTCTGGATTTCCTTTCTCTTCTAACTGTAGGTAGTAAGCCTCTCTGAGTATTTTGAATGCTTGCACATTATAATAGGGCAATTGTGTCACAGGATCGTAGTATTTAGCGGGAAGCCTTAAAATTTTAGTTATAATAAAAAATGCAAAAAAAAGAAAAATTATTGAATTATTAATACATACTTAGTGATTGCACACACATGACTTCTACGCTCACTTGGAACTTTTGGTTTAAAAATAGAATTAAAAACTTTATCTTCTATGTCATCTTCAAAAGTAATAAAAGTTCGTTCACACTTTCCTTTTCTTTCTATGAAAAGATCATCTAATTCTAGTTTTATATCACTATCGCTTGGTTTCGTTTTATCATTTTGAATTAAAGGCATAGTCATAGAGTGATATCGGATTATGGGTCCACTACAAGTGCGCTTACTTGGCCTTGTTTTCTTTTTCTCAAGTTCCATTTTTTGAAACTTTTCTATAATTGAAATACATCTTATCTTATACTTTGAAAATTGAATTAAAATCTCATTTACCGAGTGATTTTATGTTTTCTTCTTCGGTGATAGCTGCTTCTTCTAATAATTCCTCTTGAGTTGGAACATATTCCTCGGTTCTGGCGATTCTTCTTTTTCTTTTCTTAGCTTCGCTCAACTCTTTCAGTCGATGCCTTGTAGCCGCTGATTTTAAGGCAGTCGATGCACGAATAGATTTTCGACCAGAATCCATTACCGTAAACTTTGCCCGAGTTTTTCTCTTTCTAATTTTAGAACATTTTTCTTGAGATTTTAATGTTGAACTTAATTTCACGTTCTTCTTTGTTTTAGGTTCCTGGAAATAAAATTTTAGTATGTATAGTAAAAATATGAACATTTTAATAAACCATGATTTGGCCTTAATGAATATGTCTACAAATAGCCATATCTTATTACATAGATGGAAAATCTGATGAAAATATACAAAAATCTTTACTTATATGACAGGCTGTGAGTAAAAATGACCTATGAGGAAAAGTGGCTTAGAAAATGTTCTGCGCAAAAATGAACCGCGTGAGTTTCCGGACCTTGTAGATAGGTCATTTTTACTCTCAGCCTGTCATATAAAACCATAAACTATTCACCAATATTTTTCTGCTTTTCTTGCAAAACTCGATCAATATAGGATTTTTCAGCAATACTTGGTTCTTAAGTTTACAAGAATGAATGAGTAACACCAGTTGCATCACTTTACTTAAGCATATTAGAAGAATATGTCTTCAAAGTTAGTTAGGTATTAGGTAAGAAAAGTAAAGGGGAAATTGTATGTTAGTTACTTTATAAACACCTTTTTTTAAGTAGCCACCGAATAAATATTGCTAAAAATGTAAACGAAATCGGTTTAAAAGTATCCTTTTTGTCTCATTATTTTTCTTACAAGTATCCATAAAACAGCTCGTGAAAAGCTTTTAATGGTGTGATTACCCGTTTGGCAACAAGGTTTAACTTTGTAATATGACACTATGCCTGGACGAAATAAACGAAGACAATTGTTCTCGGAAGTGAAAAAATTATTATTTCGATGACTCTGATAAATAAAGGCATTGGTGGAATAAGGAATAACGGTTAGTCTTCTATAATGAGGTTCTCAGGTTCGAACCTCTTCAGTGGCGACCCATTAATATAGAGTAATGTTGGTGGTTCATGATCCACTTTCAAATGCAGGTCCACTTGCATATTAAAGGATGTCAAATACATTTGCAACCATAAAGGCGCTTCAGAAACAATAATCGAAGAAAGAAAACAAATGCGACACGAAAAAATTAAATATCTTACTGCATTGCCTAATAGGATATTAATACCAGATTCGACGACAAAAGAATTTCACCAGATTCGACACCAGGGATGGCAAGTGCACCTAACAATTTAAATGGAATTTCGAATCACCGACATTACGCTGTAACCCTCAATAGCCTTTTAGAGTAATTTGCTGTCAGCAGAATACAACGTTTCCACTTATACCACTGGTGAAGACAAAGCATTTAGGCTTTCAAAAAGCAAATCCTAGAATGGGTAGCGAGGAGGCACAAAGAAAATTGGGAGTGATGCGATAAAGCGAAGACACGAAAGCGGTTTGGGGAACTCTTAATGTATATGAATCAGAAAAGATTATTAAGCTGAACCAGGGCCAATTGAAACTTTTTGTTGGCCTCGTTATAGGGTACGCGCGACTCAGTGTTTATGCGAAGACCTAGCAGAAGTAAGGAGATTAGGATATATATTAATTATCCAATTCGTTATGAAGTGTTCGGCTCGACAGTGGGTTTTAGGTTTTAAGGCCTCAGTATGTACAAGGACGACATGCATCTCCCCTCCCTTGCAAACCAACCAACCAACCATTTTTTCTTTTAAAATGTCTGCACCAAGTGCATTTTAAATGAAATTTCGCTTATAAAATAACATCTAATTAAATTACCATTTAAGATAAAATACCACCTATGCATCTGTGATACGAATGTACAATAGCCAAGGTAGTTGTTCTTATCTTTTTGTCGCAAGTTGTAGAGGAAAGGAATAAATTGTTCTATTATGTTAAAATGTTGGTAGGTTAAAGTTCGGAGGGTTCGGCAGGAGGAGCGTTGGTTAAACTTTAATTTAACGCCACTTATCACGGAATAGATTTGAATCACTGTGAATTATAACGTCAAATACTACTGTAAACTAAACAATTTATTTTTGAACACTGTGAAACGAATTTAATCAACTTAGAGAATTCAAGAAAACGACTTCTTGTTCCACAAATTAATTTATTCCATACAAACGCGTTTTTCGTAGCTAAGCCACCATCATCAGTTTTACATATCTCTTTAACAAACTGAACTCGATTTTTAAACTGTTATTGATTTCTGGCAGTTGCCAGCTGAAGCTGAAAAAGGTGTCAGTCAGATTTTCTTGTTTTCGCACTTCTGGTGTAACTTTTTCGTGTGAGCTTATAACTGATAACTATTTAATTAAATATGTTTGCTTTTCAGACGTTTCTGAATAATCCACAAAAATAAGTTCTTTTTTTAATAAATAGATAAAAAAGTTGAACTGACTTCACAAAAAGCGCAAAAGAGCATAAAATAATTTTTAATTTTATATCTATTGTGACATTTTGATGAAGTTGGTGCAAATTAAAAAAACCAAAAAACTACAACAAAATTATTTAATCGTCCTTCCTTATGATCCCGTGAGCTGAAACGTTTAGGTAGTTTTATATAGTATCGTCGATTGTGGTTGGGTTGTTTTGTTTGTTTGAATTGCACGGACATCAAAATATAATAGATATAAAATAAAAATTATTTTATGCTTTTTAGCGCTTTCTGTATCACCGGAGCGCTACGGACCACTCCTACTGATGCTCTGGAGATACTTCTTCACTTACTTCCACTAGATCTGATGGGCAAACAGATGGCTGCTAACACTGCTGTCAGACTTACAACCACATCTCAATGGTCCAATACTAGAGTTGGGCACTCCACAATTCTGGACTCCTTTCCGCTCCAAGTGGGGCATTTTGACAACACCACTGCCAGCTACTCCTTTGTCAAGCGTTTCTTACTGAACATTCCAACCAGGCTTGACTGGGATGGGGACACCTTTCCCTGTAATGAATCCATTCAAATTTATACGGATAGCTCTAAACTACAGGGTCGGGTGGGGGGGTGGTGTTTTCTCAGAGGCACTGAACATTGGCTTATCCTTCCGTCTTCCAGACTACTGTAGTGTGTTTCAGGCGGAGGTTATGGCTATTCAGGAAGCTTTAAATTGGCTAAAGGGGAATGTAGCTCCAAAGGACATCTGTATCCTTACAGATAGCCAGGCTGCTTTGCTATCCCTAGATTCTGTCCTATCGACATCTAAAACTGTTAATAGCTGTCGCTCACTTTTGAATGAGCTGGCTGAACGGTATCAAATTCACCTGTGCTGGGTCCCGGGGCACAGGGATATTCCAGGTAATTGCGTGGCGGATGAGCTAGCAAGAAGGGGTACCACCCTGGAGATCCAACCGGAAATGACTACTCTTGGAAGGCCCCTGGCAACCTGCAAGATGTTGCTTAACACGAGGGCAATTAACTTAGCGAACCACAGATGGGCAAATGGTACTACGTGCCATACGTCCAGGCAGATCTGGCCTAAGCTGGATCTTAGGCGCTCCAAGGGTCTGCTTTTGAGGGGCAGATGTGACCTTAGAATAGCTATTGGGGTTATCACGGGCCATTGCCCTATTGGCTTACACGCGAAGAGACTGGGTATCTTCTCAAACGACTTTTGCAGAAGCTGCATGGACGAGGAAGAAGAGGAAACTGTTCTCCAATGGTTGGTTCCAATGAGAAGGTGGAGGGAATTCTTTGGATTCCGTATCATCATAACGGGCCTTTTGAGGTCTACGTGTGCCCTTTAAGGCAGCCACATAAGCCTAACCTAACCTAACGCTTTTTGTGAATAACTTTTATATAACTTTTTTTTTAACTATTTTATTTTTCACTTTTTAGTGTTTTCATATTTATACGACTCGAAGAGTACTGCTCGTACAAACAAAGTAATTTCAAAAGTTGCAGAGGTAGTGCACTAACAAAATTATCCAAATCCGGCAACCTATTACGAAATAAGTCACGCTCACCTATTCATATTCTCACTTTAGAAAATTCTTACCATGGCCCTAGTGCGCCACCCTACTCTATACAGCAAGAGAGAATTATCGGAGTCAGAGAATCATCGTAGGCACTCTACTTTATCATTTATCAATCAGGAAACGTATTCTGTACAACAGAATTAAAATCATCAAAATCGGCCTATGCCTTATGAAGCTAGGCGCCACTCCTCCCGCAACTCTCACCACAAGCCACAATTTTTGTCAGAATACAAATAGATACTCTGTGCATTTAGAATAATCTAAATCAGTTCACGCGTTACAAAGTTAGGTTACCCTTACCCCCACTCCAGCCCTAGGTCAACATTTTTCCATATAATAGCAATGGGGGGTCATACTGTATACAACAAAAAAGAATCTTTCAAATAGGTGTGTGAATTAAGAAATTGGGTAACGCTCGCTCCGCACACCACCCCAACATCATAAGTTTTTGTCGTTCTACGTATCAGAAGAAATCAGTCCACATGTAAGGAAGTCAACCCACCCCTCTCCCCACCACTATCCTAATGAAGAATTTATCCTCATATTATAAAAGGTATAATATAAAAAGAATCATTAAAATCAGTGTACGCGTTAACAAGTTTACATACAACCCCTCCCCTACTACTACCCCACTGTTTAAAATGGTGCCGCCGTACCAAGGTGGATCATACTTTATACATCAGAAAAAGAACCATCCAACTCTGTCCACGCGTTACGAAGTAAGACTACCCGTTCCTCTTCCCACCCCAGTCGAGGAGCGTATTTTGTCATTATAAGCAATGGGGATAATACTCTATACAATAACAACAGAATCATCCAAATCGGTTCACGCATTACTAAGTTAGGTTTTACTCCGATCCCCCCCTCCCCACCCACCACTTACATTTTTTTTAGCATGATAAATATCGGGGAACATTTTCCGACAAAGAAATAATCATTCAAATCGGTCCACGAGTTACAAAGTCAGACTAAACCCCCACCCCACCCCACCCCACCCTAAGACCAAAAAGAAATTATCCAAATCGATCCACACATTACGAAGTTAGGTTTCACTTCTTAACCCCACCCTACCAAAAACATGCTATGACATGCTATCAATCGGGGAACATGCTCTACCCAACAAAGGAAAAATCATCCAAATCGGTCCACGCGTTACGAAGTTAAACTACCGACCCACCTCCCACCACACCCTGGTCCAGATTTTTTTCATTGTTAGCAATGGAGGATCATGCTCTATACACCAAAAAAAGAATTATCTAAATCGGGTTCCCCCTTCCCCCAAAAATTTTTTTTACATGGTACCAATCAGGGAACATCTCTACCCAACAAAAAAGAAATCATTCAAATCGGTTCACGCGTTACAAAGTTAGACTACCTCTACCCCACCCCATCCTAGGACCAAATTTGTTTTCATTACTAGCAATAGCGGATCACACTCTATGCAACAGAAAGAATCATCCAAATCGGTCCACGCGTTACGAAGTTAGGTTTCACCACCACACACCAAAAAAATTTTTTTTTTAAGTTTTACCACCGCCCCACCAAAAGTTATTGATTTCGTCAGAGAGTGTGTGCGATCAGACAAATAAGAACAAGAGAGTTGAGAAAAGCCCAAAACTAAAAGCTTGTAAATAAGAATCTTGTGATTAACTCAATCAAAGGCTTTACTGAAATCAGTAAAAATGCAATCAACCTGCTTTCCAGCTTCAATTACAGGTATAGAGAAGTTGAAGAACTCTAATAGGTTGGTAGAGGTGGACTTACTCTTCATGAAACCATGCTGGAAAAAGCCCATGAATGGTTTGCAGTGGAAGTGAAGTATGTCACAAACCATAGCCTCAAATACTTTGCCAATACAACATAATCTGGCAATTGGTCGATAATTAGAGATGTATGAACTGGGGTGATTCAAGGACAATTTCCAAGATTTAGGAAACATACCAGTGCAAATAGACAAATTAAACAAGTGACAGAGAATGCCATCAGGATCACATGAGAAACTATTAGCCAAATTCGTTATATATTTGAAGACGACAGCCTCGTCAAATACTAAGTCTTTGGAATAAAGAGAAGTCGGCGGAAGCCTCGTCAAATGAGTAAAATCCTTAAAGCTAGTATCACAGTTGGAATCCAAACACGTTGTCTTAAAGAAATCACCAAAGAAGTTGGCAATTGTAAGTGGATCATTGCTTTCACGATCTTCAAGGCACATTGTAGAGGGGTATTCATCACAGTTGCGCCTAGAATTCACAAATTTCCAAAATTGCTTAGTCTCAGTACGTAGGGTTTCCTTAGTTCTATCTAAAAATTCAATATAAAAAGCCTCAAGAGAAAACCGAAACTGATCCCACAGAGTGGAGTAAACCAAGTATTCAGAATCACTCCTTTTTTTTAGTGTTTCGTACACCGATTGAGCCAGACTAAAGGTATGCGAATTATTGGATTTTTAAATTGGAACACAGTCTGCAAAACATGTTGATAAAATATCGTAGAAAGATTTCACAACCTTGTCAATGTCCCGCTCACCCAAAACGCTCGGCCAATCACAGACAGAAAGCTCAGTCAAAACGCTCGACCAATCACAGGAGATCGGCCCTTTTAAAGTTGTAAATACGAAGATTCAACTACGTATTTTTAAAAATAACGCTTATATCTAAAGTTTTTAAAAAATATCGAAACATTTTAGATTTAAAAGAAAAGATAAAACAAATAATAACCAGTGAATTTTAATTCCAACAAGCATTCAAAGATAAATGTGTTCCATCAGTTACGCAATAGTGTTGTATTAATTTAAAAAGGATGAACTTTTGACTCGAAGTTTTCTGAATACACCACTTATCTAACAAAAGATAAGTTGTTGAAACTAACTTATCGCGTAGGTTATTAAACTAAAATTCGAAATTTGAACTTAACGTACTTCTTTTTTAGGTCCCCTTCGTTACGTTTCTTTAATATATTATGACACCATAACAAACGCCAATATGTTCCTGAAACTGTTTACTCTTAATATTAGGAAGCCGTAAAATAGTATTAAGCATTTAAATTGAATTTGCTGCGGAAATTTCAGGCTAGTTTGCCTTCAACCAAACCACCCACAACGCGTGGAATGGTCCAGCGGCAATGTTAAGGTTTTTCTATTTCCTCTTTAATTTCTAATCAAATATGGGTAATATACCAAATATCAAGTTTCCAGATAAATTCATAATAATTTCAAAACATTTACAGACAATAAACGAAATAAATTCAAATAGTATTAAACTAATACATAACATAGATGGAGGAGTAATTTCGAATAGAGTGCAGAGATTTTTGAAATAAGTACCAGTTAGAATAACAATCCGTTACTAGATCCAAAAAAAATTTTGTAACCGGTGAAAGAGAACAGTCGATAGCCTGAGGATGCTTCAATAGGGCGAAACGCGTCGCACTCTGTATATTTTTAAATAAAAATTATTATATGTGAACAAGTGTTTTAACTTAACTATGGAAAAATTCAAACAAGTGCCATCAAGAAACTCTAGCAACTATCTAATATTATAAACCATCTGTGTATCTCAACTCGGAGGAAGCTGCATTTTCATTTTTCGACAATATTTTGGGAAAAAAGTTAAAACAAGCATAATTGGAAAATTATCGTCAATTAACGTAATAAATTATGTAAAGATGATTGTGATTAACAGGGATCTAAAATCAAATTTCAGTCTTAAACAAGCTGATCATTTATTAGACAAAGAAATTGATTTTTTTCCCTTCGAACTCTAAGTTTTTTTAAGAGATTTAAATCCAATACAGATTTTTTAATAACTGAAGCTAAAAGGGCGGTAAAATTATTCCAGCTACCTTATCTAAGCCATTATCACAAGATTGAAAAAATTTATAATTTAATAATATGTAAAATTTATTAATGTAATTAATAACGTACATTTAAACACTCATTTTTACTATTTTTATACCTTCTTTGCGCTTCTTTTCCGCTAATTCCTTCATTTTCAATTTGGATTTTGTTGCATTTACTTTTGAAAACCCCTCCAACTAAACTCTTTTTAATGGGCGAACGATAAATATAAAAAGTAAAATTGGGAAAGCTATTATAATTGAATATTGTTTTTAGACTTTTACATATAAATTCATTTGCACCATGACCTGACCTGAAAAATGTTAAATACCACTAAATCTATGTTTTAGCAGAAAAATAATATAATGTCTATTCAAACATTATCACAATAATTCATTTAGTTGCAAGACTGGTGACCTTTTTTGTCAATTTCAATCTTCTTGAACCCTAAATAAATAAACATTCGACTAATAGACTGTTAGTATTGCGAATTTGAGATATTTCCTCAGCGTTCTCACCACCTCTCTCACAGTACGTTCATAACTAGTAAAATGAGTCACCCGAAGGTGATATGGCCGTACACTTGCTACTTTTCGAGATTTGCTGTAATTTTCTTTTTTCTTTTCATATAAAAAACGCAGAATGACACAATATATGCAGCTAATGTAACAAGGGGGCTTATTATGGAACACGAAAACGAAACGAATTTCTAGTCTAGATCCTTTTTTAAATGAGAAAGTGCATGTAAAAATTTGTCTCGACTAGAAATCCTTTTCGTTTTCGTGTTCCATAATAAGCCCCAAGGCTATTTATAAGCAAATTTTAAACCCCTCCAAAGATTGCAAATGAAAATTATTACAACTTTTCTATTTTTAATTAAAATATTATATGACAGTCGACTCTTGATAATTGGCGGTCTCGGGACTGGAGATGCCGCCATTTAGCGAGATCGGTAAAATGTATGGTTTTACACTCATTGCCGAAAATTCAAGATTGTACAATAAATTTAGCATGTTAGAAACGTAAACACAACCAATAGCCTAACAACTGACGCTAAAAGCAAGAAGCAACCACCATTGACTTGATATTTGCTTGAGTTTATTTTTCCAGAAATTCACAGAATTAAACTCTATCGGATTTTAAAATAAAAAAAGTAGAACGTTAGTGTGATAATCTAAACTGTAGTTCCATCAATAAACCAAATTCGTTCAAATAATAAAGCAATAAAATAAACTTTCTTCTTTAAACGAAGTGGAAAGAGGTATTTGCGCGCCCAGTGAAAATTGAGAATTTTATACGTTGCTGTATTGCTGAAACTATTGTAAATTTGTTTTTATATTTTATGGATGAGGCAATTGTATTCAATGTTTCAGCTTGATGTAGATAACTAAAATCCATATAATGGAAAGGTGCACAATCTCTACATTTAAAAGTATGAACTTCCAGACCATTGTTAGCAGTGCTGCTAAATGTTAATCAGCATGTGTGGCTGAACGAGTCGCCCTATTCTTTATATGATTATAATTTTATATAAAGTTATTCGGCATATTTTACCAATTGTATTAGATTAAAAGATATTATCGTTGTTAAACAAAATAGCTTTTACCTTATAGGCTTTAGTTGTAACGCCCGTTCTTCTCCTTTTTGGGGCTTCTTCCTCATTTTCTGAAATAAGTTCATCATTCTCGTCAATACTGAAGTCGGAATCTACAATATCTTCCTCCTCGTCCTTTTGTCTACATTAAGTAAAAGTTATCAAACTAGTAAATAATATCAAATTATATTAATTTACTCGTAGTCCTGGTCATCTTCGGCTTCTTGAAACCCGCCGTACGAAGTTTTATAAAATTCGTCTTCCTCTTCCTCGTTTAACAAATTTGCAATCCTATTTCCTGCATTCGCACGTCTTTCCCTTGTTGCCATTGTCGATTTGTTTAATACGCTAATCTTTCTTTTTAGTTAAATGAAACTTTAAATAAGCTATTTACGCTTGTTCATATATTCTTACTTCCTCGTAAAATTCTAAACTTTTGTTCCGAGAATATTGACAGTTTGTGCTTCTTCTTTTTCAAAATGGCTCTTGGCATCGATCCGGTTATTAACAGGCCTAACATTTGTAATGTTTAGTACTTTAGTAGGCTACGTTATTGTGTTCATTAAGCGGCTAAATTCTTTAAAAACTGCGTTACGTAATGTTTGAACGGCCCCTAACTCAAAATTGAGTCGGAGCAAATTATCTTAAGGGCCCCACAGACGCACGAATAAGTTCAGCGAAAAATGCTGCACGGTATAATTCGCCGATATTTTCTCCGTCTGTGCGCAAATGGCTCGCCGAGCTACCGAGCTATTCTGAAATCAAGGTATTCCTGATTTTGCACGAGCCAAATCACACAAACACATGCAATTAATTTGTTTTTTTGTATTTAACTTTTTGGTGTGTCTGTGGGGGCCTTTAAAATGTACGTGGGCTTACATCCCCAAACCGGCCTGAGGAATGAGGTGTGCGTTGTGTCAATTCTTAGAACAGAAAACAAAAGGAAGTGCAATACCGTGTATAAATCGTGTACGTGTTTTCCGATTTTTTGTTCGTGGGAAAGGTGTGGGAAGGGAGCTTCAACTTCCCCATAAAGAAATGTCAATTTGACGTGAACTTTCTGAAGAGTGCGGGTCCAAGTGTTTATTGAATAATTTTCAATGTTTAGTTGTTAAAAGTGGTGTAATTTTACAAATAAAGACAATTAACATTTAAAAGAGTGTTTTGGTTTAGTTTACTAAGAATCTCACGTGCTTATTTTGGACAT
Organism: Leptarthrus brevirostris; assembly: GCA_964036015.1. Lineage (NCBI taxonomy): Eukaryota > Metazoa > Arthropoda > Insecta > Diptera > Asilidae > Leptarthrus > Leptarthrus brevirostris. Next base: position 111,167,002 of record OZ038371.1, read on the forward strand.
TTTTCGTGATGAAGTGTGCGATATTTTGTTGTAAAAATAATCGACGCATTGCGTGTGGAAAATCATTTTTCAGGAAAGTTAAATAATATAATAAGCAATTATACAGCATTTTCTTTGAAATATGTGCAAAAGCTGTATAAATAAAAGCTAAATTACCAAAAAATAGAACCATTTCTCTTGATGGTGCTCGTTTGTTTACATTTGAGATTCATCAGAGCTTTGGTTCGCCTTATTTGTTCAGCGACAGCTCACGGAAGTTTTTGCCTGAGGGCTCGAATAAAACTTTAAAAAAATTAAAATATTTTTCTACCTTTTGGTATTTTAGGTTTCCTAAAGATAAAGACTTCAGAGAACTGTGGCTAAAATTCATCGGTAGAACTGATTATATACCATCCGATTGTAGTAATGTTTGCGAGGATCACTTCGAATGAGTCAAAAATTTACTACTTCCATGGTGAAAACTAACACATTCACACCTTTCAAACACATAAGGAAAATTCGGATACTTTTTGAGCATATTGCACTCTTAGAACAGAAAACGAAAGGAAGTGCAATACCGTCTATAAACCGTGTACGTGTTTTCCGATTTTTTGTTCATGGGAAAGGTGTGGGAAGGGAACCCAGAGCACGCCTTCCGAAATGTCAATTTGACGTGGACTATCTGAAGAGTGCACATTCAAAGTGTTTATAGAGTGCTTATTGAATAATTTTCACTGTTCTATTATTAAAGGTGGTGTAATTTTACAAATAAAGACAATTAACATTTAAAAGACTGTTTTGGTTTAGTTTACTAAAAATCTGAGGTGCTTAATTTGAACATTTTTCGTGATGAAGTGTGCGGTATTTTGTTGTAAAAATAATCGGCGCAATTGGTGTGGAAAATCATTTTTCAGGAAAGTTAAATAATGTAATAAGCAATTATACAGCATTTTCTTTGAAATATGTGCAAAAGCTGTATAAATAAAAGCTAAATTACCAAAAAATAGAACCATTTCTCTTGATGGTGCTCGTTTGTTTACATTTGAGATTCATCAGAGCTTTGGTTCGCCTTATTTGTTCAGCGACAGCTCACGGAAGTTTTTGCCTGAGGGCTCGAATAAAACTTTAAAAAAATTAAAATATTTTTCTACCTTTTGGTATTTTAGGTTTCCTAAAGATAAAGACTTCAGAGAACTGTGGCTAAAATTCATCGGTAGAACTGATTATATACCATCCGATTGTAGTAATGTTTGCGAGGATCACTTCGAATGAGTCAAAAATTTACTACTTCCATGGTGAAAACTAACACATTCACACCTTTCAAACACATAAGGAAAATTTGGAAACTTTTTGAGCATATTGCACTTCCTTTCGTTTTCTGTTCTAAGTGTCAATTACTCCAAAGAAGTCTCCCTTCGGCTGGAAAATATATGAATATTTAGAAGTAACTGTCTAGTTCTAGTACCTCGTACATTGAATGTGCATGTGCCCAAAACGACAAAACCAGATGAAGAACAAGACTAACAAGAGATGTTTGGCATAATTTGTAATTGCAATTTGTTTCTTTTTGCTTACGAAAAAGGGTTGCCCTGGCAATAATTGCTAATGTTTCTATCATGAAATTGAAGAGTCTAGAATAAAACGATTTACTTATTCCTATCGAGATTTGAAATGTTTGATTTCTATATTAAAATGGATGAATCACGCCGGTTCTAAGATGTATATTATCTTTATTCTTTTGTCTAAAATAAGCTAATGTCTCTTGTATTTTTTCAGATTAGATAAGGATTATAAGATTTGCTTTACAAATGGCAACAGCACAGAGCACTGTAAGTAAATAGTTTATTCCATTTTAGAAAACTAGTTTATAATAACAATAATCTTTATTTGTATACAAGATTTCACTTATTTTGTTATCTACGTTAGAATAATTTTAGCTTCGAATAATTTCAATAAATTGTTTTCTATAAACATTTACTTCTTTTTTGGCAATTCCATTGTTCAACGCGAAGACAAACAATAGCACTTTAATTTGTGCCTTAATTATTCATCGATTTGAAAGTTGAAATCATCTAGTTTAGTGGTGTTTATTTTCTCCATTGCAAAATAATACTCATTGCTTTATTTTGATTTCTTTGCAGTCTTAACAGTCTCTAAAAACCAGCTAGGTTGTTAAACTCAACAATTACAAAATAAAAAGTTATCAAATTTAATCATAACAATTTGAAAATGAATGCGTTAATTAATAATTACTGTTGTTAAAACAATTCATATCTCTTCTTATATTTGCTTATTATCCTTTAATTCATTTAAAAACCTTGTTTTGTCATACTTAAGTATGTAGCGCATTTTCGGCACAATGTGTTATGTTAACAATTAATTTTTTACTTTGCCCTCTTACAATTAATGCAATTCTGAACAATTTCTTTTGTAAATGTATTGCTAACATGGTCCCCTTAACATTTAGAAAATACTTCTTTATTTCTGCATTCCGTTGATTTGTTGTTGAAGTCACATCACTTAAAAACCTTTTTACGTAACTTCCCTCAAACACACTGCATCTATCCCAAACAATATTCAATTTTCCCGAAATGACATTTTTAAATGTTTTGTGACCAACTTCTAGCACATCATTATATAAATTTTAGGTAACTTTATATCCAAACTTTCATGACATGCTCTATGCTGCTATGTTTTTATTCTCAAATTTATAATTTAGTTGGATCAATATTAATTTTAAGATCTTCTTTGGTTTTCTTTCCATTTTGTTTCACCTTCGGCTTAATTATAACAGGTGGTACATTTTTTAATTTATCCGCGTATGAAACCTTCTCATGTACCATAGCTTTTTTAAATTTTGCTATAATTTCACCCTTATCTTGCTCTCTTTTCAAGATTAAAGATTTCCACTTATTTCAGCCAATACATTCAAGTATTTTAAAATTGTTTTCTCGTTGTCCATGCATTAGTTAGACTTACATAAAATAATTGGTTTTGTTAGTACTAAGTTTCATCGTACTGTGTTATATTTAAGAATTTCAAACATATTCCTACAAATTTCACTGCACACTTCTTAGATCTTGAGTGCACCTCACAGCTTGAAATTTTTAGTTTGTATTTTGATTTTTGCGTTAGGTCTTGATAAATTTTTCGGCACTCCAGTCTGACAAGGGAGTTGTTGTCCTGTCACTTTTCTTTTACCTTCTTCTGTTTCTTTCTTATTTCGCTTTTTATTTATAATTGCTTATTATTTTTTATACAAATTTTAATAAATTTCGTGAGAAACTATTTCATACATCTCTTTTTTTTAACACACTATGAATCTCACAATTTCCTTAGAGACTTTATTTCCCTAGTAAAAATTATTATATTTGTAAATGCAATATTTACCGATTGTACAAATAATGAAGGCTCCAATATACTCCTTCTTGCCAATGTGATATAAAAAGACATCGAAGAACGGCAACATCAACAAAAGTAGCCGCACCCACGTCATACTTGCTGAACGCTTGTTCGTCTTAATCAGATTGATCTTTCTATGTCGAAGAACTAGTTTTAGCTGTCGTGGCTACTCTACTATCCCTGTCTTGAATTCGATCCGTATCAAAATCAAATCTTGTCGCATACCTCTCCACTTTGTCTTTCGAGTGCACAGAATGTTCGCTACCTCTTCTGCTTTGAGATTGTTGAAGAAGACTTGCATCCGCCTGTAAAATAATAGATTTCTTAGGGCACATACCAAAAATTTACAAAATATAAATCTTACAGTATAAAATGATGGATCCATTAGGTGTGGTCCTGATGGTAAACGGAATATTACCACTCTTCTTCAATGCTCGACGCTTCTTCGCGAATAGTTTCTGGAAAAACAAAGTCCTTCGGTGATGATACCCATGATCCTTGCTACTTTCAAATATAAAAATTATTATAAGAACTACACATACGAATTCGTATAAATTAAAGGAAGAACCGTACCTCTTCGTCATGTTTAACAGGATCCGAGAATGACATACTTTGAGGAGAATCAGTATTGGGAGACATTACGTCTTGACCTGAAGTTTTTCCTACGATAATAAGTTATAAATTTTACGACAATAATGATACTCAATAATAACATAACTTTATTTAATTAAAAAAGTTTGTTTTACTTAAAATATGATTATTATTTTACATATACATATTAGTACATCATTCTTAATGGGGGCAGCCATGGTTGAACACGTTCAAATTTTTTAAACGATTGGTTAAGAAAAGAAAACGGAAAAATATTTTTTATAAGATTTTGTATCTATTTTGGATATGTTCAAAGTGACAATTTTTAGTTGTAAAAATTATAAAAACAATAACAATTCACTGAGCTGTAGTAAATTCTTAATTGAAGTCAATTTTCCTTCCGGCTTGTAGTCTGCACGGCTTTCAGTTAGGTCGTTCATTTGAAAAATACCAGATTGAGTAGTTTCACTATTGTATTATGCTTATTCAATTAAAATTTTCCAAAAAGTATTTATATTTTGTATACATTATTTTTGCGAAAAACTTTACAAAATCTTAACGGTATTGTTGGGGATATAAAATCCTAAGATTTAGGGGCCTATTGCAACATTCATTCCATGCAGCGTTTCTAAAACGGGTTAGGAATTCTCGGTTGTTTTCAGGCAACCCGGGGTAGTAATTTTTATCCAATTTGGTTTCCTCCAGACAACCAAACCGTTTCAATATATAAAGCGCATGCCAAAAAAATGTTGTGGCAACAAAAAATTTTTTAGCAACGAATAAAAGTGTCAAGTTTGTGCACATGATCTGTAGTTCTTCCATGCTGTTCCGGGGAACTTGCATCTAAATCCTCAGTTGCCTATTTGGAAGCTGGCGTGTGATTTTGACACTTCATAGCGCTTGGACTGCCATGAGTACAAATTTTGTAAAACGGTTGGCATTCCCCTTTAACCGATTGAACACACTTGTTAAATTCAACCTCTATAATCTGTTCCAAAATATTTTTCTGATTTTTCTTCGTGGACTCGGGTTGCCATATAAAAGCATGTAAATGTAGCAAGTTTCTTGATCCATAACCGTTCATTAGGACTTTTTTTATGAACAGCTGTGCAACATTGAACCAAAAATATATACACATTGCAAAATAAATAATTTAAAACTATTTGTAATAAATAAATTCAAGCATTTTTACAAACCTACTGCTAAAATATATAATCTAGCTACACTAAATCTTCTTTCCGAAAATTCCAGTCACTCGAATTCGTATTGCATCGAAAAACTGTCATGTTTTACGTCTTATGAAGGGAGTCGTTGCTACGATCTCCATCGACCAAACGTTTATAGGAGATAGGGTCAACGAGATATCTTCAAACTTGGCCGGACTGCAGATTTTGTCCGATGACTGCGCCGGTCTAAATTCAAAACTGGACTAGCTGATCCATATCGCAGAGGTTTTGAGCAGTGACTCGTCGCTGCTTTCTAACAAGATATATGAGATATCTTCGAAGTTTAGTGGGCTGGTCGCTTCCCTGGATGACCTTCGCTTAACGCAAACTGCGTCTGGTTCACCATCGCCCTCCATCGTCCAGCCTGCTGTGATAATTATGCCTATCATAGATGACAGTCGGCGCGGTGTCCGGCACGTCAAGCAGGATCTAGATTCGTGCTCTACAGCAATTGAAAGAGACTTTAAACTCATTGGCTCATTTGCCTCTGATATTAGGTGTTTAACTTCAAAAGGCTCTCTCGGCTGTTCTTTTCATCTGTCTGACGCCATTGCTGCTTCTGGTTCAGTTCGGCTTCTTCAGGAACTACATCTCCGAATAGGAACTGCCCCACTCTCTGGGATTCAACATCTGCAGCTCCACCTCAATCACCCGAGAAAGTGATTCCTACAAACTCGCATTCCTCCTTGGCGCAGCCTGCTCCAGATGTTGATGCTACTGTTGGTTGATGCTATTGTTGGTTGCCCGAGATGGCGACGTGTACTGGTGTCGTCATCAATGTCTCTCCACCAGTGTCATCCCAATCCACTTCCACCGCACCTACGATTAACAAATTTGGCACCACCTGGACTGTATCGCAATGGGAACAGAGACTAAATAGACTAGGCAGCAAATACTCATCAAGCGACCATACTTCATTCCTCCTTAAGGGCGCCCCTCCCAACGCCAACGTTTTCTGGGCACATAGCTTTTTTCCCGGAATTTTTCATTCATCCCCGTTAGCTGCCTGAAGTTACCCTCGGACGCAAGAAAATTCAACTACTTCAAGATCTCCATCCCGCACTAGTATGTGTGGCTCATCAGTATTAGTACTTAATTTAGGGTTAGATGCAGAGGGCTTAGGGTTAAACTTAACATACTTCTTAGTCCACTTAGAAATTTCGATAGTCCCGAGAGTGAAGATTTTGCTGGCGGAATCTTCACTCTCGGGACTATCGAAATTTCTAAGTGTACAAAGAAGTATGTTAAGTTAAACCCTAAGCCCTCTGCATCCAACCCTAAATTAAATACTAATAAACCAAATCCCACTAACTATCCCAGAGGTAATTCCTTCTCCTTCTCCTTTACCTAAGTTTAGTATTTAGCCCAATAGTAAGAACCTAAGCACTAGTAATAACATAATCTCTCATCACTCTTCCGCACCTCTCATCTTTAGCCCTAAAACTAGTAATCCAAACTCCAATTGGCAGTTCAAAATGGGTCTATTTCCAAACGTTAAACTAAGTACCCCAGTCAAGTATCCTAACTTTATTTATTCTCACACCCTCATGTAATTGTGTCGAGAATAAAAGAAATCGTTACGAGTTGACATTGGTAGCATGTTACTCATACGAGTTCGGAAAAGTATTGCCATATAACAGATACACAAGAATGCTGCTTTTTATACCAGTTTCGACTTTTCTTTGAGGATATATTGTATTAAGTTTCCCTTTTATCTTGTATTTGTAGTCACTCCATACCTGTATTAAAACGATTAAAAAGCCCACGTTGTTAAGACAAATTATGCTTTTTTCCATTCGTGCGGCTTTTTGACAGGCGGACTCATCGCATTTAATTCTACAGAAAGACTGTCCCACATACAACGAGCTTTCTGCCTGCCGTTATGGACAGTTAATAATCCATGAGCTAAGTCTATGTGTTATTCCATAAAATTTGTGATGTGCTGTATTTGTTGCATGTTAATATTTGGAGAATTTTTATTCTTTGATGCAGAAGTCCTAATATTATGTTCCAAACATTAAATTCAAATAAAAGTTAGTTAATAATATTAATTTGTAGACATATTTTAATAATATTACATGTTTTGAGTCTTTTTTTAACAACTCCGACAACAAGTCGAACACAAATATTTCATCGAGTTGACGTTTCTCGTATCGGCCAAAATAATTGGTCGTATCGCAATTACATGCTATCGTTTTACCATTAAGAGTCAATACTACTGCTCGAAACGAATTTCATGCTACCACCCCTGTTCTCGCCGCATTTCCCATCTCCAAAAAAGTTGCAACGACTCCTTCAACTACTTTCGCTCTTAACCCCCCCCCCCCCCTCCCCCGCTTTCTCCATTTCTGACCTTCCCCCTTAATGCACCTGTGGTCTCCGATCAAGTACCTCTCCCCAGCAGCTTGTCAGTCTATTATTAGAACGCAAGAGGAACTCGCACAAAAACATCCAATATTTTCCTTAACTCCCACAAATTCCCGCACGATATCCCTAACTGAAACCAATCTAACACCAGGAATTCTCGACAACGAACTATTCCCTCCAAACTATACCATTTTCCGTGTTGACGGTTGTGTAGGCACCAATGATCCACCAGGTCGCGGGGTTCTCATAGCTGCTCACAACCGTTATGATGCCACCCTGCTTAAGACCTCCGACTCTTCAATATCAGAATTTGTATGTATCAAATTAACACTGAATAAGTGTATTCTGTATATTCTTTGTTGTTCTATTCGTCCCACTCAACCTCTAGAAGCCTACGAGCCCGTAATTGAAACGATAGACACCATGCTTGAGAACGCTAACGCCTCCGATGAATTCATTGTACTGGGTGACTTTAACCTCCCCCGTATTCAATGGTCATTGTCTGAGGGCTGTATACACTTTGTCCCCTGAACGCCTCTTCCGCCAAAGAAGCCTTTTTTACCGACCAGCTCTCTGTTTCTGGTCTCTTTCAAGTTAGCGGAGTCAGGAACTTTCTGGAAAGACAATTAGACTTAATCTTTTCCTCAGACCCAGTTAACTCAGCTGTCGCGGAAAACAAACATCTCCTCTCCTCACTCGATCGCCACCGTCCTCCCTTGTTCCTCGTTTTCTCCTACGAACACCCTCACGCCTTTTCAAGCTCCGAGTCTTCTCTTACCTTCAATTTTCGTAAAGGCGACTTTGAAAAATCAAATCACTTGCTCCTCAACTCCAACATTGGCATTATCCCTCAACATCTTCCAATTGACGTTGCTGTAGAGACGTTTTATTCGGAAATACGCGCTTGTCTTACACAATCTATCCCTCTTCTTCCTCGTAAAGCTGCTCCTCCTCCCCCGTTTGGTACGACAAAGAATTACGCTCTCTCCGCAACAGGAGAAATAAACGTTGGCAAACTTTTCTTCTAACCCAGACTGAGTCTGACTATTCTTCCTACTTGTCTGCTTACACCTCTTTTTCTGAACGTTGTGATACCTTCTACTATGAGTACCTCCAACGGATGGAAACAAGCCTCATATCCGACCCCAAGCGTTTTTATAGCTTTATTAATTCCAAGAAGAAAGGCAATGGTTACCCCTCCACCCTAAAGCTCGAGAATACCTCTTCGTCTGATCTTCAGGTTATCGCCAACCTCTTTGCACACTTCTTCAGTAAATCTTTCAGCGACAATTCCATACAACCTGACCTTAACTACTTTTCATTCTTGGACAAATGCACTCAAATGTCGTTTACATCTTTCGACCGTGACCCCGAACAAATCCTGCCCTGCTTTTCCGCCTCTCGGTCACTAAAGGGGTTTTCCCTCAATTATGGAAAAACTCTTATATATTCCCATCTTCAAAAAAGACTGAAGAACGACGGATCCAACAACAGACCCATTGCTAAATTATCATCCATACCTAAACTATTCGAAAAATTGGTCTATGATTCCATGTTCTTCCACTGTAAGTCTATCTTCTCCCTCTCCCAGCCTGGCTTCCTCAAAGGAAGATCTACAACCACCAACCTTACCGAATTCGTCTCAAAAACACTATGTGCCCTGGAAAATGGTAAAGATGTGGATATTATCGCCACCAATTTTTTATTATTTATATAACGTTATCCTGTTCAAACTTGATTGCTTAGCCTTCCCCCCTCGATTCATCTCCTGTATTCAATCCTACCTCAACAATCGTCAGTACAATGTTCTTTTCAGCTCATCCATTTCTAACCCTATTGTCGCTCGTCCCTCAGGGCAGCCACCTCGGTCCATTAATTTTCATCCTTACAATTAATGATGTTAATTGTGTCATCAAACACTCAGAGCTGTCCATTTATGCTGATGATATGAAAATAAATAAACATATCTCCTCCATAACCGACTCTCTTCTTCTCCAAAAAGACCTCGATTCGTTCACCACATGGTGCATGAAAAACTTTCTTGAGCTCCATGTCACCAGATGCCAGTCCGTCTCTTATTCCCGCAAGCGTCTTACCACCACCTCGAGAATCTACATGTTAACCGACGTACCAGTCCCTATTCTTACCTCTTTGTGTGACCTAGGAATAATCTGTGATAGCGAACTCAATTTCCGTTCCCATATTGATAGCATAATTAGCAGAGCTAACTCCGCACTAGGGTTTGTGAAGCGTTGGTCTAGAGAGTTCTCCAATCCTTATGTTTCCAAATCTCTCTATATCTCCTTCGTTAGACCTCTCCTTGAATATGCCAGCCAGGTATGATCACCTACACAAACAACCCTACTTAACAGAATTGAATCTGTCTGAAGACCGTCTGAAAGTGATCGACTTTCAACCCCTAAGTAAACGTCGTGATGTTTCCGACATTCTCTTCATTCATCAGCTATTAGCTGGTGCCATAGACTGCCCTTCAATCCTGTAATCTTTATCCATCTATACTAATCCTCGCAACCTAATCACCTTTTCCGATTCGACCGCCGTCGCACGAACTACGGTCAAAGCGAGCCAATTACCAGGATGCTACGAAAAGTCAATGAATTTTCCTCCTTTGACTTCCATCTCAGTACATCATCCCTTCACAAAGCCTTATATCTGGATCCCGCCCATCTTGATCGCCTTTCTTAATTCTTCTTCCTCCCAGTTTGTATTTACCACTACACTACCACTATCTGTTATGACTTATTATATTTATTTATTATAGCTTGTAGTATTAGTATTATGTTATAGCTTGTATTATTTATTTTTACTTCACATGTAAAAACACCCACCACTGAGTGCTGATCATCTTCCTGCTGATTGTTCTTATCACAATCAGTGCCTCTTGGTTTGTCGACCAAGAAACATCGATAGGATGGCTTTTGGCAAGTTTGTCAAATTTGGCATCATAACTTGCCATTTATCGTGTACTGCCAATCTTTTTGGAACAGGGTATACACATTTTTGCGTACTTGCAAGGCAACCAGGTTGTTTGAAAGCAACCAATATCGCGAGAATTACTACCCTGCTTTTAAATAGGCGACTGAGGATTTAAGTACGGAACACAATGTGGCGCTGGCGCTCGTAGCTGGCGCGGTAGCCAGACCTGTCAAAAGTTAAAAAAATAGGTCTGCCTGTTTACTCGAAAGTTTTTACACAAAACCGAAAATTTTCGTCCACACTGCGTCTGTTTACTTTTGGACTTGAAGAAATTTGACAGTCGAGTAATTTCCCCTTCTGTCCAAATTTTACACACGCTGATGAGTGTGGACAAAATTTCGGCAGAATTCTTCTTCTTGTATGGTTGACAACTAACAGCTGATTGATATTTGGCAAGTTACAGCTTAGAAGTAAAAATTGAAGTAAACACGGGGAACTATTAACTTTTTCAGTAAATTGTTATTTATTTTTATTCATTTTTACGATTTCTTGTAAACGCTCTGATCTTTGCTCTGAAATTTACTTTTGACAGTTCTTCAGTTGCCATCAATTTACCCAGAATGCGTCTGTTAACTTTCGCATTTTTATCCCCTCCACCAGAAGAACGATTTATATTTGGTTTTTACCCACGTTTTACACACAAAAGTAAACAGACAGACCTAATGGAAATTAAAAGATGGTGGTCCAACGTGTAGCTGGCGCTGTAGCGCAAAGTTCAATATTTTTAACTTTTGGCGCGCACCAAAAGACCTCGATTCGTTCACCACATGGTGAATGAAGAACTTTCTTGAGCTCAATGTCTCCAAATACCAGTTTATCTCTTATTCCCGCAAGCGTCTTACCACCACCCCGAGAGTCTATATGTTAACCGATGTACTAGTCCCTATCGTTACCTCTTTGTGTGACATAGGAATAATCTGTGATATTGAACTCAATTTCCGTTCCCACATTGACAGCATAATTAACAGAGCTAACTCTGAGCTAGGGTTTGTGAAGCGCTGGTCTAGAGAGTTCTCCAATCCTTATGTTTCCAAATCTCCCTATATCTCCTTCGTTAGACTTCTCTTTGAATATGCCAGCCAGCTATGGTCACATACACAAACAACTCACATTAACATTCCGTGGGCAGACAGATTCAACATTCCACCTTATGAAAACCGTCTGAAACTGATCGACTTACAACCTCTATGTAAACGTCGTGATGTTTCCGACATTCTCTTCATTTATCAGTTATTAACTGGTGCCATATACTGCCCTTCAATCCTGCAATCTATACCCACCTATACCAATCCCCGCAACCTTAGGTCCGCTCACCTTTTCCGACTCGACCGCCATCGCACGAACTACGGTCAAAGCGAGCCAATTACCGAATGCTACGAAAATTCAACGACCTTCCCTCCTTTGACTTCCATCGAGTAAATCATACCTTCACAAAGCCTTATATCTTGATCCCGCCCATCTTGATAGCCTTTCTTAATTCTTCTTCCTTCCAGCCCGTATCTACTATAATTATAGCTCATATTGTAGCTTTTACTATTTATTTATTATGTTTTATCATTTATTATAGCTTGTAGTATTAGTATTATGTTATAGCTTGTAATTTTTGTATTGTAATGTAAAAGCTTGTATTAAGCTTAAATAAATAATTTGCTATTTATGTACCGACATTTCGGAAGCAATATTTCGTACCTTCATTGTTCCCACACATAAATTTTAATTTCAAAGTGAATGACAACTCCTATCAGCAAACAATTTTGAAATAAAAAGAAGACAATTAGTGAAAAAATGACAGTTATTTAAAAAAAGAAAATATTTTCGGATTTCTTAAGAAGATTTCCGATATTCTTAAGAATACCTAAAGTCAAAATGAATATAAGCCAAACTTAATTTTTAACCGATTTCAATAAAAGAGAAGGTTCTCAATTCGACTGTTTTTTTTTGTATGTTTGTTACGCAATAATTCCGCCAATTATGAATTGATTTTGATGATTCTTTTTTTGTTTGGTAGGTCATACTTCAGAAGTGGTCCCATGTCTAAAAAATTTTTGGTGGGGTGGGGGTGAAACCTAACTTTGTAACGCGCGGACCAATTTGGATGGTTCTTTTTTTGTTGTTCAGGGGGAGGGGGAGGGGTAGTCTAGCTTTTTGACGCGTGGACCGATTTGAATGGTTCCTTTGCTGTTATATAGAGTATGATCCCCCAATGCTTATAGGAGGATAATTTGGTTCTTTGGTGGGGGAGGGGGGGGGGGGTAGTCTAATTTCGTAACACTTGGATCAATTTCGATGATTCTTTGTCTGTTGGGTAGAGTATGTGCCCCGATTGATACCGCAAGGGAAGGGGGTTGAGCCTAACATTTTAACCAGTGGACCGATTTGGATAGTTCTTTTTTTGTTATACAGAGTAGAAGACACTAAAAAGTGAAAAATAAAATAGTTTTAAAAAAAAATTGAACCGACTTCACAAAAACCACTAATAAGCATAAAATAATTTTTAATTTTATATCTATTACGACATTTTGAATTCGGTGCAAATTAAAGAAACAAAACAACTACCCAACCATAATCGAAGATACTATATAAATTTACCTAAACGTTTCAGCTCGACGGATCATAAAAAAGGACGATTAAATACCTTTGTTGTAGTTTGGTTTGTTTCTTTAATTTGCACCAACTTCAAAATGTCGTAATAGATATAAAATTAAAAATTATTTTTTGCTTTTTAAGGTACGGTTCCACGATGCCTTTTTTTCTTGCGTTTAAGGCATGCGCTACAGCGCACACCATACCGAATTAAAGGCATGCACAAATAAATGCCTTTTTTCGTAAAGGTAGTAGCACATGCAATAGCGCACATATTCCCACAGTTGATGGGAACACTTGCGTCTTTTAATGCGCTTTTTAAATAATTGTTTCTGATTTTAAGTGATAAAACACAGGAAAATTCTAGAAGCACAAAATATGTACCAAACCTTTTTCTTTTTTACATAAAAGTTCGCCCACCACTCATGATTGCAGAGACACCTTAAAATTTCGACTCTGCTAAAATGTGTATTTGAAAGAATACCCGAGTAAAAATAAAAATCGCCCATTCCTAGTCTGAAACAGGCACGCACAGAGTCAAAATGCCTCAATGGCAATCAAATGAGGCACGGTAAAGTAAAAATTATACTTTTTGAAATGCCAGCACGCTGCAGATACGTACACGAAACGGTCTAAACCAAGCACGGCACGCTCACACTTTTTCTAAACTAATATTTAAAATGAAAACAATAAAATTATTTTCGTATGTAGATAAATTCATTTGAGACCGACGCCTGAAATAACAAAACTATCTCCGCAGTAGCTGGCAATGTTTGTGTAGTTGAGTCTTATTTTTACTCTGGTAAATAAAGATTATAAAAATATAATTAATAAAAATTTTAGGTAATTGTAATCATTATTATTGTCATAATTTAAGGAAGAGCAAAATTCACGATTGTTCCAAAATAGTCCGCCTACGTCAAATATGAAACAAAATTCTTCGTTCATCAAAACAAGTGAAGTAGCTACAACCCTTACTAAATAATCCTTTAATCCGCTCAGACACTGCTTAAACAAGTTTTGTACACTCCGCCGGTTCTATTGACTCCACACTTGCGTAAGTTATTAGCGCAAGTTGCTTGCATAAATTATTTTTGATTTTCCTCCACAAAGATTCAATTGGGGACAGATCTGCGTAAGTTGTTTTGTAGCCAGCCATTGCATTCCCAATCCATTGCAGGAAAAGAAAACTTGCTAGCCTAATTTTGTATGAACAGAAGGATTCTTTTGTATTGAATCCTTCCATTAGGTAGTAATTTCTGTTGCTTTTATATCGCTTTTTTTAATGATGTTTTTCAGGACGCATAGATCACGTCCATTTGCTACATTGCGGGCCCTGTTTTTTTCATATGTGATAAAATGCATACCATTGAAACAGAAAAACGCATACTTCTGGAGGCATGCTTTTTGTGAATGAAAAGCATGCAACTTTATTCCTTGCGTCTTGCGCTAAAGGCATGAGAAAAATGCATCGTGGAATCATACCTTTTTGGGCTTTTTGTGCAGTCGGTTTTTTTTTTTTTAAACTATTTTATATTTACCATGCTACCATGACAGAACTATACGATTTAAATTTCATTGCATTTGTGTTTGATTTGTTGAAAGTAAATCTTATCCTAACTACTGTGATTTTGTAATAATAATTACGGATATTTGTGCTTGTTTGCTTTTTGTGTAGTGTTGTTTTATTTTCCGCTATAATCATTTGATTTTTATTGAAGTCAATTGTGGGATTGGGTTGATCCATTTCCGTCTAGTTTTGACTCTACCTGCGTTCGCGAGTGTGCTTTTTTTTTTTTTTTGTCATTTTATCCAATTTGTATTATCGTATCTATTTTGAGTGTTGGTGAATTTTCGTTTCTTGTGTTAAATTTAGATGATTTCATAAATTGCAGCTCGATCATTTCCCGTTTGAACCGCTGGGTTTTGTTGGTGCGATCTTGGCATGTGTTTGTTTACTTGACTTTCTTTGTGCTCTCACGGGCATTCCAATGCATAGACCACCGGTGCATTTTTTTGTGTTATTGCCTGATTGGGGTCATTGCTCGAATTTGATCCCGTTGGTGTGCTTTCATATTTTCTGTGATATTGTTTTTATTGTTAACGTTTGCGTGTACTTCGTTCTCACTGCTTCTGCCTGTGCTTTTTGTTTTATTCTTTCATTTTAATTTTTTGCGCGCTCCCGATCATTTGTTTCTACATACCAAACTGTGTCTCTAATTGGGATGTAATTTTTGGTTTTACATTTTTGAACTGCTGTGGATTTTTTCTTGTTTGTTTTCTCCACGACCTCGTTTTGCTCTGCGGTTTTTGTTGATTTCTATGATTGCGTGTGTGTTTATTGTTTGATATTTTGGTTTGTTTATGCCGTGCGCTTTGCGGCTTGTTTATTTATTTATCTATTTAATTTCTTTCAAAGTTTTTAATACTTCTTTTGCCTTTGAACGCTTGTTTTTATTTTTATTTTTGTTTCTTTTTGATTTGGGATGTCTATTTGCTCGGCTTGTAAGGTTCCTATTGCCCGTGATGGGATCAATTGTGATGGGGTGTGTGGCCACCTGTTTCACGCCGCTTGCTTAAAGGGTGGAACCAGATCTTCATCCTCCTACACGTGCCGGGAATGCCTCGATATAAAACCTTGCCACGTGTTGAGATTAGTGAAGGCTATTACCGAGGCCCTCTCCGGTGATATGACTCTGATTGCTGATAAGGTCATGTCTTTTTCTTCCCGTTTGTGTGAAAGTCAACTCTTGTCTGATGACTTAAACAGTCTTACCACTAAGATAGATAAGATTGTTAGTATTGTCGGCACGCTTCAGGCTGATTCTTCTGCCTTGCTGGAGAGGTCTCATGAGCTATCCTCAAAGGTTGCGTCCGTATCTGATTCGCTCGTGGATATCCAGGCTTCGGTAGTGAGCCTTGACCTTTGCCTGGTGTCCTCGTTGGACCCTTCGCCGATCTTACCAGTCGTGGATGACATTCGCCGAGTTGTCCAACAGGTGAAGCTCGACCTTTCCTCATGGTCGTCCGCGGTTTTTGCCAATGGTGACCTTATTGGTTCGGTTGCCGCAGATGTCAGGGCTCTCTCTGCTCATGTTAATGTTCCTTCAGCTGTCTCTGTCTCTCTTGCTTCCCCTGTTGCTCCTGTTTTCCCGGTTTCCTCTGCATTTTCTGATGCCTCTGCTGCGTTTCCGGCTGTTTTGGACCCTCCTGCTCCCTCTGTCGCCCCTGCTTCCTCTGTCGCCCCTGCTTCCTCTGTTGCCCCTTCTTCCCCAGTTGCCCCTTCTCCCCTTGTCGACCCTGCTTTAAATTCGGTTCGACTTGAACAACCATCCGGCGATGGCTCGACTAGCCCTCATGATGTTCGCGACGTTGCATCAAAACGTTCTCGCAATGCCCGTCGGCGTGGCCGCCGTACGTGTGCTCCTGTTGCCCCGCCTCGTTCGCTTATTACTGTGTCTAGAAATGAGGGTTTTAATCTGAGGATTGCGCAACCACCTAAGTCTTTCTTTGTTTCTCGACTTGATCCGTCGGCCTCTGTTGATGACGTTATTGGCTATGTGAGGGAGAGGAGTGGTGTTGATGACTCTGCACTCCTCCGTTGTCAACTTCTTGGATCTCGTCATTCTCAAGGACTCATGTCGTCTTTTAAGTTGACATCGTCCCCTGAACTTTTTGTGATAATGTCTGCCCCCGATTTCTGGCCCGAGAATATCATTGCACACGAGTTTGTGCCCCGTCGTAGGGTCGCGGGAAGCACTCAGAGTCGAACCATTGATAACAACCAAAAAAACTAAGTATGCTATCCCTTTACTACCAAAATGTTAGGGGATTAAGAATAAGATCAAGCCAATTATTTCAGGCTTCTCTTGCCTGTTGTTACGACGTTATCGCTCTGACCGAAACCTGGCTTCATTGCGGTTTTAATGATGCAGAAATTCTTGACGAGTCCTATCAGATTTTTCGTAAGGATAGATACTCTGACTCCATGGCTCGTGGTGGTGGTGTGTTGGTTGCATGCAAATCGCACTTTGATTGCAGCCTGCTTGATATCCCTGCCTTTTCCGACACGCTCACAATCGAGCTTTTAGCTCTTAAGATAGATTTAGGGAAGATGCACATATACCTTTTATGTTGCTATATTCCTCCAAACTTGACAAACCATGCTGATGCAGATGGTCGTAGTCTCTACGAGATTTTAATTCTTAGCCTAGATTTTATTAATAATATGACAAACCCAGAAGACGAAATAATTCTTCTCGGTGACTTTAACTTACCCAGCGTTCAATGGGTATTCAGCGCTGATGACGATGACTAACTTCCTTCAAATTGTCTTACTGCTAAAGACTCCCATTTTCTTGACGCCATCTCCTCCTCTGGTTTACACCAAATGAGTGATGTAAAGAACTCTATGGGAAGGCAGTTAGATCTTATCTTTTCTTCCGATTCGAGTAACACTATAGTCGAATTAACTTCTCGTAACTTATCCGCTATTGACAGTTTACACCCGCCCATTTCCATCTCTTTCTGCTACGATGGTTCTAATATTGTCGACCCCAACGTAGATCAGTACGTTCTTGATTTTAAAAGGGCGGATTTCTCTGATCTTTTAAATAGGATCCTCTCAATCGATTTCACATCCCTTTTTTGTGATAGCGATGTAGACGCTTGTGTTTCCTTGTTTTATGATAGGATATATGATCTGTTTAATTCATGTGTACCACTCAAGCGGTCCAGATCATCATGTCATTCTCCCCCGTGGTATACTAGGGAACTGCGGAGTCTTAAGAATAAAAAAAATAGGCTATGGAAAACCTACTTGCCTTGTAGAAGCACGTTAGCTTATTCTGAATTTGTTTATTGTCACGACTGCTTTTTGGCGTTATCTTCATCCTTATACAGTGAATACCTTGATAATATTCGCAGTAACTTGCATAATGATCCCCGTGCCTTTTTTAAATTTGTTAACCTGAAGAAGAAAACTGATAATTATCCATCTACAATGTGGTATAATGGATCCTCCAGTTGTAGCGCGCCCGATATAGCCGATAACTGTGCATTGTTTTTTGAGGGCGCCTTTTCATCAGGCAACTTTGTGCCTTCTCTGGAAGTGTTTGGTCATATCCAAAATCGTCCTGCTACCTCCATTGCCTTGCCCATTATATCTCGGGATATTATCATGAATGGTATCAAGGAGCTTAAACTGGACTTTTCTTCTGGTCCTGATGGTGTTCCACCAGCATTCTTGAGATCCTGTTCTGATGCCTTACTCACTCCATTGGAACTCATCTTCAACAAATCTCTTCAGGCTGGCAGATTTCCTACGTTATGGAAGAGCTCCTTTATAATTCCTGTTTATAAAAAAGGGCAAAAAAACTTCATAACAAATTATAGGCCAATCGCGAAGCTTTCCTGCATACCCAAGTTATTTGAGTCTGTTATTCATTCACAGCTTGTTGGGCAGTGTAAAAGGTTAATCTCATCTAATCAACATGGCTTTCTGCCCGGTCGATCGACGACAACCAACCTGCTTGAATTTACATCCCACATTATCTCTGCCTTCCAACAGGGTATCTAGACCGACTGTGTTTACACTGATTTTAGCAAGGCATTTGATAAGCTCCCTCACTCTGTGATTTTGCTTAAGCTTGAAAGGTTGGATTTTCCACCTTTACTGCTCGATTGGATCTGCTCTTACTTAAAAAATAGGACTTACCGAGTCTCTTTCCGTAATACTTTATCTAGAGTCGTTAGGGCTTCATCTGGTATGCCGCAGGGTAGCCATCTGGGACCGTTGCTGTTTATTCTTGCCATTGACGACATCGTCCCTCTGATTAAGCACTCCAAACTTCTAATCTACGCAGACGATATGAAGATTTTCTCATGCGTTAGAAACAGTTATGATTCTTCCTGTATTCAAGATGATTTGAATACCTTCAGGGTTTGGTGTGCCTCAAATGGACTGCAGCTTAACCTGGATAAATGTGAAGTTATGTCTTTTTCTAGGAACATCAATCAACTCGTCTTTGATTATACATTTGCGGATACTACTATCCATCGGGTGGAGTCCGTTACTGACCTTGGTGTAAAGCTGGACAGAAAACTCGATTTCACTCTTCACATAAATCATATCGTATCTCGGAGTAATTCCGTCCTGGGTTTTGTTAAGCGGTGGTCTAGGGAGTTTTCTGATCGACAGACCCTAATTCACTTATTTTGTTCTTTAGTTAGACTAATTCTCGAGTACGCATCTCAGGTTTGGTCTCCTTGCTATGCTGTTCACTCTAGACGCATTGAGTCGTTGCAGCGGAACTTTGTTAGGTTCGCACTATGGGACCTCCCGTGGAATGATCCATTAAGGCTTCCTCCTTATGAGGATTGCCTCCGTTTGCTTAATATGCATTCGCTGGGTGAACGTCGTAGAATTGCTGACCTAGTATTTATTCACCAGCTTTTGAACTCGAATATAGATTCTCGTACTCTCGCAAGTTTGGTTACTTATAGGCATACCCCGTACAGCTTAAGGAGATTGCCTTTACTACATGTTACCCATTCTCGGTCTAACTATGGTATGCATGAGCCTATTAACCGCATGTGTAAAGCCGTGAATATGTGTCCTATTTTTGACCTGGCTCTTAGTAAGGATTTGCTTAAACGATCTTTGTTGTCTTTGCACCCCTCATTGTAGTGTTTGGGATTGTTGTGGATTTTTTTTTGTGTACTAATATTTTATTGCATGGGTTGTGGGAGCCTCATTCATCTGAATATATGTTATATTCTGGTGAATAGGTCAATTGATTCCAGGCCTCTGCCTGTGAAGTGTGCCTTCTGAGTTAGAAGGGTTAATTCTATACTAATATACTAATAAAGTGAGACCTGGATTTGAACTTAGAAAATTTGTTACTTAAAAGGAAAGAAAGCTATTCAAAAGGTTACTTTCCACTTTTTAAAAAAATTTTAGTAATTACAAATTCTGGTTATCTTCTGTTTTGAAAATTTGGCTTTAGTGAAAATTAATAGGTGATGCACATAAATTTGAAAATCTGAGCGCTTTTTGTTTTGTCTAATCTTCATAATTTCAAGCGCTATTAACTAATAACATAATTTGTTGAAATTTTTTGTTTACATTTATTAATTATTTATTGGAAACTTACAGTTAAAAACTTCTTTTTCGTAAATTGAAATTATTACTTATCGCATAATATACCATATTTTTCACAGCACAAATAAACCGCACAAGTACAATCTATGAAATGCCAAACTTGATAGTTGCTCGAACTAGTCAGGTTAAGAAAAAGCGTTCCATTGGGGAAGTACGCCGGAGTACTCTGCATAGCTCAATGGAACACAGCTATTGATAAAATCAAGGTGGCTTATTTCTAATAAACCGAAAAAAGTGAGGGAATTTAAGTAGTCAGGGAAATGTCAGGGAATATTCATTGAAATAAGGGAATTAACAAGGTAGCCCAAAAAGGACAAATGGATGTTCTGGAATTCTGAAAACAATCAAGTCTACGAGATATTATGGATTAGCATTTTTGGGCTATGCGCCTGCAGCTGACTTGAGATTTTTCTTTGCAACTTAAAAAGGTCTTGATCTCACAAAACTGCTACAAATTTCAATGGACAGACCAAATGTAAACACACATTTTTTTCAAGAAATAAAATGCGACCTTAATAAATGATGCGAATGGACCAATTATTTTCAATTCGGAATGTTGTCGTTTACATACAGTCCATAACATAAAAAAGCGATGAAAAAGACTAACTGGGATGTTATGAATTTTTGAGATCACTTTATTATCTGCTTTACCACTTTTTGATCAATGAAATAAATCTATATTGGGGCTATTGGGGCACAAGATTCATAGATTTTGTCCGAGCAAGGAATTACACGATAACAACAGAAATTCAAGCCTATTTGAATGCTTCGTTTTTAAAAAAGCTAAAAAAGGTCCAGTTAATGTATGCAAATTTCATGATTTTATCGGCAGCCAGAGGAAAATTCATGTTAGGACCATGACTTCCTTACAGGGGAGTGGCAAAGTGGACAGGGTTGTGAGGTGTGTACTATAAAAACAGAAACAAATATCTTGGAAAAATCTCTTTATTGACATATTAATCTTCAGTATGTCAGCTTTAACGAAACTTATCCCAATTATACTTCTATTATATCAACTAATTAGGCAATAACAATCGAACTTATTGTATTTTTCTTATCTGAGTTGAATTTCTTATTGTAAACTGTACTGTATTCACAAAAATTAACTTGTAATCAGAAAACTAAAATTGACATTCTGTAACACTTTTAAAGAGTCTCAAAATTAAAATATTAGTTTTCAATCATAAATGTACCCTAAGTATCAATGACAAATCATACAGCATTTACCTACAATTCTTTCCGAAAATAATTATTTTATCAGAAATAAAATTCATTCATTGTCAGCTTCCGACAAAACGAAACTAAAATTATAATTTCTTACTTCAAATTGTGAACTTAAGGCAAAACACTTTTAAAAAACTTCTATAGGTTTTCTTAAACTTAAAATATATACTCTGTTTCCTTTTAGAACAACAAATGGCATCCTATAAGTATGTAGGCCCTGGTCAGCACTCCTAATAGTTTATTGGTATGTTCCAGTGATCTATGCAGGATGGATTATGAATTTTTCTTGTTACTTCGTTGGATGTTGTAATTTCAGCGAAATACTAAAATAGACAGATTTTTGGTCAGTTATGACCGTATATAAATAGCTAAACATAACAAGATGCCTATGATTAAAAGGAATTAAATTTGTAAATGTTTACGCTTACCCAATTGATGTTGAACCGATGACAGTCATCTGACGATCTGGCGTCTTCTCCTTGAAGGCCATTCTACATCCAAAAGTTCGACTTGGTCGTCGGCTTTGAGTACGTGTTAAATGAATTGTTCTTCTACATCCCGGCTTGGTCGTGGGCGTCGGCGTGGTCGGCAGTTCCAGCTTTGAGAAATTTCAAAGCCGACGCTGAAAAAGCAGGCGAGCTATATTATTGACCTAAATCAATGTTACCAGTTCCTTCACTTGAAAATTGTTTTGACAAGTGTTTCAAAACAAAACAAAGTAGAAATTGAGATGGAAGAAAAACTGATGTGATATTCCATATTATTACTATACATTAAAAATAAACGAATTTCAAACACTAAATAAAGTGAGTTCAAATGACGTTTCAATCATATGTTTCCTGTCAAAAATCACGCTGAACTTTTCCAATGTAGAAATATGAGCGTTGAATTGAGCTGTGAAGCCGACGACCACGCCGACGACCACGCCGACGACCAAGCCGAACTTTTGGATATAGAATGGGCTTGAGAGAAGTTCGATCATCTTTCCGAACTGTCAATCGGTGCCAACTTTATTATGCTTACGGGTCGTTCGTATTCGGGTAATATGCGGTTTACAATTACACTACCTCGGTGGTGCAGATTATTATTATTGGTCCCACATTACAAGAAAATATTGCTTTTTTGGTTTTTAGGATGTGAGTGATGTACCAGAAAGCATACTACCCGAGGAGTGTTTTTAAAGCATTTAATTTAGCAATAACGTGTTAGTTCTATAAAATTATAGAAAGACACACGAAGTTTCCAATAGCTTAGAACTACCCATAAAACAACATTGTTTTCTGTGACGCTGAATCGCATGCAAATATTTGATCTGTTACGGAATATAACAGCATAAACTTCTTAAAATGTGTTACATAGTTTTGGGATACAAGCATAAAATTATATTTAATTTTATATCTACTAAGACATTTTGAAGTCGGTGGAAATTAGGCAAACAAAAGCACACAATCCTTCCTTATGATCTCGTGAGCTGAAAAATTTAGGTAGATTATATATAGTATATTCGAGTGCGGTTTGGTAGTTATTTTTTTTGTTTGATTTGCGCCGACCTCAAATGATATAAAATTAAATATTATTTTATTATTTTTTGCGCTTTTTGTGAACTTTTCCTTTTTTTAAACTATTTTATTTTTCACCTTTGAGTTTCTTCAGATATGCTAATCGAAAATTGCAGCAAAGCAATTTATCAGTTGCACTCTATTAGAAAGGAAAAAGAAACATCCAGCATTACGAAGTTAATCCCAGCCACCTTTTCTCACCCTCACCGTAGATATAAAATTCTTACCATGCTGCTATTACGCCAACGTACTCTATACAGCAAGAGAGCATCATCAAAATCGTGCCATGTATTACAAAGTGAGGGGACTGCTACCCACTCTACCCGTAGTGACTTTAGATGCAAAATTTTTTTTATCATTTGCCAATGACCTCTCAGCCTCCACCGATAATTACCTCAGCCACACAACCAATTCACTCAACAACCCACATAGCTACAGAACTATTCACCTTAAATGTTACCCCTATCCAACCCCCGAACTCATCTTCAAGCACGCACTAGCCCCCCATATACTACCACTTATCCAACTAGCCAACCTTAGCACTTTCCGACTATTCTAATAAAAAAACTTATCATTTTGTTAATATCTCTCCCTTTACCCCTCTCATTCGGACACCAAACAAAGTTTTTTTTTATTACACCCGCGCACGTGACCACTGCTCATCCATCCGTTCTCCCGCAATCTTCTTCATCTTAGTTGGGATAGCACTGCACGCAGACTCATTGGTAGTATAAATATAACCAATATTCAATATTGAGATCAGTTTTAAATTATCTGTGGAAGGAGAAGCATCACCATTTCAGCCGAAACCGAAATTTCACACGTCAAAAGAAATTTTCGAAGAAAGACATATCATCAGTTCTTTAGGAATCCATGGTACCATGGTCAAAAAATGGGCTTGCTTATTTCGACAAGAAGATATTCCCTGCCCGGGACGTCCTGTGACGATAGTGACCGAAGAAAAAAGTTGAGAAATTCGTACTAACCGACCCAAGAATAAAAATTTGGCAGATAGCAGTAGAGTTGCAAATCAGCAAAGAACGGATTGGAGAAATTTTGCACGAGCATCCGTGAAAAATTAGTGCGCGTTGGGTTCCGAAAATGCTAACTGCACGACGACTGCAGACTTCAGGTGTTTTTGGAGTTAGCCGGGAAGAAGTTTGCAACGAATCCTAACCGTAGATGAGACCTGGATTCGCCAACACGATTCGTAATGCAAACAGGAATCCATGCAATGGCTTAAAAAAGGGAAAGGCCGCCGAAGACATTCAAGCTTCGAAGCTTATGGCTACTGATAACTTTGTAACGCGTGGTCCGATTTCGGTGGTTCTTTTTCTGTTGTATAGAGTGTGATCCTATAGTGAGGGGTGGGGGTGGAGAGGGGAGTAGTCTAACTTTGTAACGCGTGGACCGATTTGGATTGTTCTTTTTCTGTTGGATAGAGTATGCTCCCTGGTTGGTACCAGAGAAAAAAATGTTGGTGGGGTGGGTGGGAGGGGGAGAGTGGAACCTGGATTTGGATGGTTCTTTTGCTTTTGTATAGACTATGCTCCCCCTTTGCTAATAGAAGAATAATTTTTTCCATGGTGGGGGGAGGAGTAGTCTAACTTCGTAACGCGTGGACTGATTTGGATAATTCTTTTTCTTTTGGGTAGAGTATGCTCCCTGGTTGATACAACGAGAAAAAAAATGTGGTTGTGGCGGTGGGGGTTGGGGGGGGGAGGGGGAGAGTGGAACCTAACTTTGTAACGCGTGGACCGATTTGGATGGTTCTTTTACTGTTGTATAGTGTGATCCCCCATTGCTAATAGGAGAATAATTTGGTCCTAGGGTGGTGGTGGGGGAGGAGGAGGAGTAATAACTTCGTAACGCGTGGACCGATTTCGATGATTCCTTTTCTGTTCGGTAGAGTATGTTTCTTTATTGATACCATGAGAAAAAAATGTTAGTGAAATGCAGGTGGGGTAGGGGGTTAAACCTAACTTTTTAACGCGTGGACCGATTTGGATGGTTCTTTCTTCGTTGTATAGAGTAGAAGACACTAAAAAGTGAAAAATAAAATAGTTTTTAAAAAAAAATTGAACCGACTTCACAAAAAGCGCTAAAAAGCATAAAATAATTTTTAATTTTATATCTATTACGACATTTTGAAGTCGGCGCAAATTAAACAAATAAAACAACTACAGTACCACAATTGAAAATAATACATAATACTACCTGAACGTTTCAGCTTACGGGATCATAAGAAATGACGATTAAATATTTTTGTTGTAGTTGTTTGGTTTGTTTGATTTGCACCGACTTCAAAATGTCGTAATAGATATAAAATTTAAAATTATTTTATGCTTTTTAGCGCTTTTTGTGAAGTCGGTTCAACTTTTTTTTAAAAAACTATTTTTTATAATTTGAAAAAAGAGTTACGAGGTCGGAGGGTTGCGATGAGAATTAGATGAAGGTGGCCGTAGAAAGACATTCTGAAGACAAGGAAAAGAAATATTTCTTATTTTTTGGCAGATTAAAGTCACTATATGTCAGATGTGAGAAATGTATTTCTCTGAGGAGGATTATATTGATTAATTTTTTTGTCGAAACTCTTCTTTCATTTAATGCCCTCGTAGGTATTTAATTAAATTAATTAGAAAAGTTACAGTTTTTGTTAGTAATACATAGTACGAAGACTACCCAAGTAGCCGGGCACACGTGTACTGCATGGGTATCCGTGTACTCATACACAAACCGTGCATTAAGCGCATTACAGGTAGATGCACGGGCACCCGTGTACACGGAAGCTCTATTCCTGAGATATCCTGAATAACGATGGTGAGATTGCTCCAGTAAAAAATATTAAAAATAAACGGCTTCACGAACGATTATCTACATATAAATCACTCTATAACTCGTTTTTATTCGTTTCGTTTTTATCATCTTCTACATTTCAAGTATCTTTTATACGTCACCCATCTTTTACAATCACCTGTCACCATGAAATGTTTTCTAACTGATTTACAGTTGTAAAAGAAGAGTTTAATTTCAATAAAATGTCAGTAATAATTCTATTTGTAATTTTTTATGCCATCCTTTTTTATTATTCATTTGATATTTCTCTTCTTAGGCCAAAAAATCCACAAAGAAGCGCCTTCTCACTTGCTTTTGCGGTTGCACCGAATATACAGAAGATGATGTAAAACGGATCTATAGATTAAATACACAAGAAACGCTTATCAACATTCAAGCTTGTCAGCTTTTTCAAAAATTTCTAGAAAAAGAACGGTCAGGCGATAAAACGGAAGCTGAACAATTACTAGATGTGTATAAATTATGTGAAGAGTACTTAAAGGATGAAATTTTGCTTACAGAGGATGAAGTGGAAGCCTTGAGTGACCTTGGCTTACCTTATAACTTAGAAAAGGCTCTTCGCCTAGAAGTTCGTACAGGTGATAAATACAACATTGAAAGGTGTTTGTTGCGAATACAAGGCAGCTGCCGAAATGAAATAGAGGTCAGTCAAGAATACAAGGGATATAAACAAGCTGTTCTAAATAAACTCAAAAACGTGCATACTTAAAGAAGTGTATATTTCCAAAAGTCCAAAGTCCTGAATCTAAGTGCTTTAATATATATTTATTAAACTTAACAGTATTTTTAAATTTAAAAATAAAAATAGTTATTTATGTTCTGTATAATTATTTTTTATAATTTGCTCCCTCAAAAAGGACGTTTTGTCATATTACATGTGGCAATTAACCAACTGTGCAACGAACTATCTCAAAGTAAGATATTTTGGAATAAATGAACATTTTTTCTTTTGCTTGTTAGTGGTTGGACGATTTGTTTAAAACAATACTTTTTCACTGTTATTGTAATCTTAAAACATTTTATTTATAAATTATGTCTTATACGAAACCATAATTTATTAAAAGTGTTTAATTCACAAGACTTTGAAACGTTTATTTCACAAACGTATTGGGAATTGATGTCAGAAAGGCATCGATTAATTATTTATATAGAAAAGATGACAGGATCGACATGCTACGAATGCTCCTATGTTTGTATGCAGTCAGCGAATGTAATTTAACGTTTTTGTTTATTCCACTCGAATTTTCGGCTACCTCAACCTAATGAATATGGATTCGAATTTATGACTTATCTTATCGAATGAGGAGAATCCGATAGGCGGCATAGCTTTATTTATCCTATCGGATCCGTTGTATATCGGATTCGGATTCGGACACTGTTAGGCCGTAGTCCGTGCAAACTGCGGGAATTTTGATAATTACAGTATAAGACCAGTTAAGTAGTTCTATTATATCTTGGTCAGAGCGTCATTAAGGCATTCCACCTAGTGTTTGCCATTTTATGAAAGTGGAACAGAGTTCCTTTTGAGTGAGCCCAGTGGAATTTAAACTTACTTAGCTTGAGATTCTCGTAGGCCACATCCTTTTCTAGTACAGTGATCGGCTATCTGATTTCTTGCTGTGTTCCTATGATAAGAGCAGGGTAACATAAAATTACCTCTTTAGGGTAGCTAGTTTTTCTTGGTGTTAATAAAGGGATGAAGTTCTACTTGAGATAAACCGAAGCAACATCGCTGTCATCGGAGGGCATATATTTGCAGGTGAAGAGTCTTAAATACATGGCAGGCTTTCAATTGAAACACGATGCCGTAGAGAGTTTTTCACAAAACAGGTTAGGTACAGTCTATTTAACTTACCATACTTCTCAATTACTGGTGGGACATAGATCGAAATGGTTAACAAAAGCCTGTAACGGTTGTGACATCCGACTACTGTACACCGTTAAAACCTTAGAAGAGTCGCTGGCTGCATTCGACTATATGAACGGAGATGTGATAGCATAAAAGCCTAAATAAAAAAACATACGGATAATTCATGAAGAACCTTGTACCAAATGAAAGGTAACGAAATACCCTTTCTAACGAGGTAACGAAAGGGTCCGTACCTGCTTTTATACCATTTTCTATTCAAAAATCCAAAAATTATATTTCGATGACCTTTCTTCATAATTTTACTTATTAATATATATTTTTTGTCAACAACCTGTTGTACGCATAATGAGGATTTATTTAGTTCTCGTAACACATTTATGGGAATATGGCGGGAGACTAACTTCACCCGATTCAATCACAAAGATTGCAAGTCGATTTTGAACTATCGATATTCCTCCGTAATCCCAATGGCCCGACTAGCATGGCTACTCAATATCTTGTTGCGCCCCCACCAGCAGTAAGCGTAAAAGACATTTACTAAACATTGCTCCTTCGAGTTATTTACAGCGCGTTTCTACCTGAGACGGAAGGAAGCCAGCTAAATTGAGGGTACACAACGAGCATCCCAGAAGCGTTCTTTTCCACACAGACGGAGTACACAAGCATCATCAACTATTGCCGTGGACCGAAGAAGAAGCCAGGAAAGTCTCCGTGACAGATTATAGCGCAAGTTCCAACGACTTCCACTACGCAACCAGATTGTTTCGAGTACAGCAAGAAACGGTAAAGCTGTTCGAATGGTTGATGGAGTCTATTCAGGGAGAATCAGATCGACTCCACTCGACCGTTTATTATCAACACAAATTGAATATCATTCAGTCCTATTGGGACAAAATAATGGTGAATCACACAGACATAGTGGCTAGTACAAACGAAATATACGAAGAGTATATTGAAAACAATGTCTACCAGACAATGAAAGACATATATAAGGAGATTGTAATTCAATTACAAGAAAAGGTCGGTAGATTCCAAAGAATTGACGATGACATAAAACTACCACGACTTGCGATCCCTGTATTCGACGGAGACTATCAGTAGTGGACTTCGTTTTACGTCATATCCGTGTCATCCATAATAATAGTAGATTAGGAGAGGTCGAGAAAATGGCCGTATCTCAAAAACCATATGAGGAAGGAGGCAGCTAGTCTACTCTAGCATTTGACAATCTCAGATGCGAACTACAAGACTGCTTGGAAGTGAGGTATAACAACAAAAGAAAGCTATTCTCCGTGCAGCTCTAAATACTTCTCTCACAACCAAAAATAGAACACGAGTCGGCAGTAGGAATCCGCAAATTCCATGATACCACCAAGGAGTGCATACATTATCCAATCTTGGTATAATTCAAAAATTAGACCATGAAAGTCATAAGCTATATGAGCAATGACTAGAAAAACCACGAGAGCTTCCCACGTACGAGATACTATATCGGTTTTTAGAGAACAGATTTCAGTTCTTGTAATAATTGAAGGACTCAAAGAAGAGGGAAAACAATCGGGCCACAAAAAAGCAAGAATGGCCACGATATAAATTGTACCACAGTCCTACAAATCCAACAAGATGTCTGATTTGTCATCAAGCTCATAGAATTTACGCTTGTCAGCAATTCACAACCTGGCCAATACAGGAAAGGAGACACTTCATTCAGTCTAACAAACTATGTACAAATTGCTTAGCACATAGAGTCCGGCACTACTTGACATAAAACAAAAATCTTGCTAAGTCCCCAGTTTCCATCTGCATTTTCAATAAATGTAGAGGCACTTATTCTACCACGCTTAACAGAATTACTGCAAAGCGAAAAGGTGATTACCGAAAGTAAGATGAATCCCTGGAACAGCGTGAGTCCAGCAGACCCCACTTATGATACACCAGGACCCATCGAACTCATCATCGGAGCCAACATCTACCACACTATTATTCTTGAAGGAATCAAGAAAAGCATACTCGACAATATAATCAAACGATTTTGGGAGATCGAAAATGTAGACAGTCCTATAGACAAGATGTCTCAAGAAGACCATCAGTGCGAAGAACATTTCCGACAAACTTTTATTTATTATTATATTGAAATTTCTTTACGCGGTCGGCGTTTCTAATAAAGAAAAGCTAAACTCCTTTGGCTCTTTCTCAACATCAGCACCAAAGGGTTAGATTTTCTTTAGCTGCTGGACGCCTTCACAAAAACTGAAAACTAGATGTAAATCCAACTGAACTAAACACCGAACTATACTGCTGTCATTTGATCACTAACCTTTCGGTAAAATGTTTATCAAATAATTTGAAAATGCACCTTTCATATGATTGAGTGACTTAAGTACGCCACTGTACCAAAAATAGTTTCTCTCTTTGAACCAATCCCACTCAATCAATTCTAGCGTGTGTTAAAAAAAGATTATCATTCAGGGGGTTTATTCGCGTTCTGTGATAACCACTGTGAAAAAAGTTTTGACGGCGGTGCGATTCCGGTTCTGTGTAAACATGAAAACATCTGTCAAAATTTTATCATTCGAGGAAAAACTTTTCACCGCCAAATTCTTTTGTGAAAAGTTTGGAAAAGTGTAGTTTACAGTTGCAAGAAATTTTCAAAATGGATAAAATTAATTTAAAGCGGGGAAAAAGAGCGAGTGAGTAGCAAAAGAATCAACTAATTGATTATTTAGAGCTGCACGTTGATTTAGCTCATGATAGAAGTGGAGACAATTTTGGCTCGACTTAAGGTAAGCACATTAATGAATAATTTTCAAAATAATTACTAAATACATATTTTATTTCAGGCAATTCTAATAATTTAAAATTATTAATAAATAAGCTTTCCTAAAATAATAATAATAAATTATTAAAAAAACTTCAGGAATTTTTTATTTTATTTCCATATTTTCATGTGTAAAATATATAATTATTTAGGTAAAAAATATTGATTAAATTTGAGAACCTCTTCTAATTTCTCTTAAAAGAATCCGAATAAAAATTGAGGACATTTTATGTTAAAATTCTTGCTTTTATTGATGTCTCACAGTATACAGGATACTTACCCTCACCAAAGATATGACTATCTTCTCAAGTTCGCAAAATATGGTACTTTCTTTAACAATAGCTCAATTACAAATGTTGCGATATTACTGAAACAACTTTTCACCTGACAGCTTTCAAATGAAAATATAGGATTCAGCACTTGCATTCAGCGGAACTTTTCACAAAGTGAACGAGAATCAGCATGCTGAACAAAATGAAAAGTTGCAGTGAAAAGTGGCGGTGAAAACTTCAGTTCATTTCATTTTTTCACAGAACGCGAATAGACCCCCAGGTAGCTTAAGAGGGAATAATATGCCCATAGACTTTTTTCATTATCTCATCTTCACTAGTACAATTCCTGACTGCTTTTTTTAACGGGGGTCCCCAAAAGGTCTGCCTTTGAGGCCTGGCAGAGCAAATGTTGGACGAATGCTAGTGGGGCTACCATACGCACCAGTGGCCCAAACATAATATTTGTATGAAATAGTGAATGTCGGTGCTTATGATTGAATGTCGGTGCTTAGGGTGGATGAACAGTGAATTCAGTATATTATTACAGGTATTTTAGATAAGAAGGCAAGCAAAATAAGTTTATATGGTGCGGCAAATATAAAGGGATTCAAGGAGAACCTAAAATTTACGAAAATTGTAAAGAAAATTTATAGTTGCAAAGTGCAAAAAGTTAAACGACTAGAAAAGATAGACTAAAAAAAAGCTGTTATAATTGTGGTGATGGTTGGTTGGTTGATTAGTCGGGCTGTTTGCTGCTAACGGTAGCAATTATACTCGGAGGCCAATTAGACCTATTGTTAATGCTATTTAAATAAAACCAATATGGTTGGCCCTAAAACCACCCAGATCTCTGTAAAAATCTATTGAGTTCCGCTAGGTCGTCCAAGTTTTCAAAGAACCTTGCTCCCAGACAAGCAAGTCGTCGTTCTTGTAGTGCTGGACATTCGCAGAGCAGTTGCGCTATGGTTTCAATTTCTTCTGCATCTCTACAGCTTCTACAGAACTCATTCGATGGCACGCAGAGTCTAGCGGACATGACTCCAATTGGGCAATGGCCAGTGATTTTTCGAATGTGCCTTCTGTCGAAGGATAGAAGGTTTGAAGTTCTAAGTTTTGGTGGTTTCCAAGTAGGAAGTTTGTATTTGAACAATATAATTTCTGTCTTATTAACCGTAAGGCCATTGGTTTCTACCCATCTTGAGATGTCTTTTAACGCACACTTCATATTATCACTGACCGTTTGTAGAAATTGTCCTTTTGTCAGTAACACTATGTCGTCTGCGTATGCTATCGTTTTGATATTTTTGATATAAGGATTTTGTAAAGAGAGACGTTCCAGAGTAGAGATGATAAAACTCCTCGCTGCGGCGTGCCACTCTTACCTTTTTCCAGATGGAGAAATCCCCTGGACTGATGTTAATAACTCTACCATCCTCTGTATCCAGTTCGTCAAACATTTTCTTGTTCCTGCTTCCATAGGGGCATTTCACGTGAAGCGGACAAGCAAAAAAATTTAAGTTTTTCAAATTCGTTGATATTTGGATACGATACATCCCTAACCAGTATACACAATTTTTATCCTGTGTGAAACTTAGTTACCGACTTAAGGGCTTCTGAAAACTTGGCTAACAGTTAGGTATGACCTATTTCTAAGAAACTTATATAAAAATAAGTAAAAGCATGATTCTCATAGGAAATTGCATGCTCTTCACAGTTGTGGTATCGAATTCGAAATTGGATTTTTTTTCATGTAAAAAATCCAAAATATTTAAATTAAATTTTGACAAACTACGACCATTTTAATTTTTTTAAATAGCTCAAAAAATAACTGAAAAGGTATAGTAAATGTTTGTCAAGTTTCATAATGCGATCTACATTCGTTTCGGCGATAGAGAATTTAAATAATTTACTGATCTTTCTGTAAGCACTTGGTGAAACATATTTCTATTAATTTTTGGATAAATACTAAAAACACTTGTTAAGTTTCACAATTTATATCTTTATTAATCGATTTTATTGAGAAATAAATCGAGAGCCGACGCATTTCGTCTTGTTAGGACATCATCAGGGCAACGACTGAAAAGCCCAAGTTTTAAAAAAGCTAAACTATTGTTCAAATAGAGCTGGACAAAGTAACGGACTTTTATTTTTAAAATCTACTCTTATTTGATCTTTCAACAAGGAACAACCGCCCTGTTTAGCTTTTCTTATCTCATAAATTTTATATACGTCTAAAATTTTTTGGTTTCTAATTTCTCTCAGTAATTTCACATTGCAGATTGTATGTGTTCTTTAATTCTTGATTTGAGTTTTCTTTTTGTTTTGCTTCTATACATAGATCCCGGGACAATTTTTGCACTTTATTTTATATACTCAGCTTTTTAGGAGTTTATTAGTTTTTGTTCTGATTTTATTATTGACCAACAGATTCTTTAATGTGTTGTTGTTAAAGAAAGGTGGTTCAATATTATTATTTCTTAGAGAGGTAATCAGCCTGTTCGACACATTGTTGATGTATGGAATTTTCTTCAATATCTTATCATTTTTATTCATTTTCTGCTCTGGAAAAATTGAACTTAGAGTCCTCTTTTTAATTTTCTTCCTAAGTAGTTTATAAATGGTGCCTTTATCGTAATCATTTCTTAACGCTATCCGCTAGAAAACACCCAACTCTTTTTTAAAAGGTTTAGGGGTTAAAGGGACGGACAACAGGCGGTTCAGCATGGAGTGAAAAGCAGCCATTTTTGTACTCCAAGGGTGGATGGAAGTTTTTGGTATTATAGCATCTGAATATGTATTTATTCTATACATGGCAAATGAGAGCTTTTGGTTAGTTACTACTATTGTAAAGTCAAGGAAATTTAATAATTTATGTCCTATTTCAACAGTGAATTTTTATTGTCGTCCATTTTATTTAAAACATTATCTAAAAAGTAATCTAATTGTCGTTCTGTACCAATCCAGATGCAGAAAATGTCGTCAGCGTATCTGAACCAAGTAAAAACATTACTTATAAATTTACAATCCGTGTCGAACAGGCGTGATTCTAAATTATCCATAAAAAATTCTGCTGCAAAAGATGAAGAAGTTTGTTTAAGATTATCTTTTTGTAGCTCTGGCTTTTTTTTTTTGAAATCACTAAGACGGGCACGATATAGACTCCAGCCTGCTTCTTTTTATTTTGGCCTTGTTGAAAAGTTTTATGGTTTGAGACCTAAGAAGTCGAAGTTCATCGACTGATAGCAACGATCTCTTAAAAGCGGCCGTTAACGTATCCGTAAGATTTTTCAATTTATGTCTTATTCGAAATGCCCTTTGGAGGGTGTTTTAAGCGAATTCTGACAAAATTAGAAAATTTAGTTCAGTCGGTTTTGATGGTGTTTCGAAATGATTTGATTGATTATTTGTTAAACATAATGTAACGTAGATGGGGCTCTTCGAGCTCGACGGATTAATTAAGAAAATTATTTTTAATCACAAATGTTCATAATTTTATTCACTTCACTTAATAAGTTCCTTTAACAATTTCCTTTACACGTTCTCTTCACAATATAACGTTTCACTTTTCTAATTAACACTTATCACTTCGCTGGTTAAAGTACAACTCACTATTCGCATTATCACATTTAAACACTTTGCAGTCTAAATCACGACTAAAACTAAACTCAGCTGCTACTCAGCCCTATTTATACTACTTAGCTTAATTCTAGAAAGTTCTAGATATTTCCGTTAGATATTTTCACCTCACACATTCATCATGGGTTCGAGTAGTCCTTGACTTTCCCCGTTTGACATTTC
The DNA here is from genome assembly GCA_964036015.1 of Leptarthrus brevirostris. Classification (NCBI taxonomy): domain Eukaryota; kingdom Metazoa; phylum Arthropoda; class Insecta; order Diptera; family Asilidae; genus Leptarthrus; species Leptarthrus brevirostris. The sequence continues at coordinate 111,201,706 of OZ038371.1, forward strand.
CTTTTCTGGATTTCTGGCCACCTGGGGCATGTGCATTACACGGTTGACTATTTCCCTTTTCATGGCCTACCTTGTGCACGTTATAATAATATTGAGGGTTATCCTAAAATGATCCGAGAAGGAACATTTAGATGATAACCTCCAATTATTAACTGTTCAGTCCTTGCACCTGCAAAATAAGCAAAATTATAAAATGCTAAAAACATTTTTAGGAAAGATACATATACTCCTCTTATATATCCCTCCGTCCTACCATAATTCCAGTCCCAATTTCCTAGTAATCCTCCAAAAATAAAACAAAACCCACAAACCCCAAAAATTATACACAAAAAATACTTATCTAATAATGCACGGGAAGCGCATTTTTCTTCTCCATTCCTTCCTGGTATCGCTGCGACAAAATTCACCTCCTGAAATATTGAAAGTTCATTCAGATAATATTAAAATTTAAATATACAAACTTACAAAAATATTCCTGCAAGTCAGCTTCCTGTCACTTTCCTGTCACTAAAGCGAATTTTGTTCTAACTGGGAACGAAATAGGTCGTGCGTGTTTCAGCAATAAATTCATGTGTTAGGGAAAGCAGTGGCGTCGGTCGCCATAAATTGGAAATTGCATAGGAAGTGAGTGAGTTAATTAGAGAAAGGGACTCTAACATATTAATTAACCAATTATATAACACAATGTGCACACAATCAGTAAAATAAAATTATAAAATTGCTGGAAATATAGGAAAAGTGATGGACGCCCAAATTATTAGTGCGCAGAACAAAGGAAAAAGTGGCGTCGGTTTGCCGGCTTAGCGTTGTTTTGTAAAACATATTAATTACAGGAGATAAATCATTCCTTTAACAAGTTCCACACATTTATTAGTGTTTTACTTGGAAATAGTTAAGTGACAAAGGAATTTTTACACAAATTTTTAACGAATTGCAAATGCCCAAAGGGAAGCACCTGTTGTAGCTGAGGACTGATTAATTTCTCGAAAAGTGTTTAAAACAGTTGTGATAGGAAACTTGCTACAAATAGGAAATATAGTGACTCTTCGTACTTAGTGCTGTAGCGTTAAATTCGTAAATTTTATTTTAGCGTGGAAAGTCCCTGCTTTGCTGGAGGTGGCGTAAAGTTGCAAGAGCAGATGCAGCAAGATAAATTAGAAGTTGAAAATGTTAAAAGCCTAATGGGTCAGTGCAGTATGAGTGATAATCAATAGGATTCTGCAATCAATTTGCATAGATATAAACAACAAGAGATGAATTCGGCAAAATCCATTCTAAAATTATCCCAAGCAAGAGAAAACGCAAGAATGGGACCACCCCCACTAGTGCTACAGCAACAGATATTCCAGTGGCAGACGCAGCAAAACGATCAGGTGAATGTATCATCCCATGGGGACTTCCAAAATCTAAATACCGCTTTTCTTTTCAGCGAAAACAAAATTACAAACACCAAGTGCAGTAAAGAAAACATCAGCCCAACACAACACAGGCTGAATTCAGTATAAGTGCTAGCTCTGAAGAATACCTGGCGGCGGAAAAAGATATACAGTAAAACCTCCCAATTGGGACACTCGGTAATCGGGACAACCTCTCAATAGGGACACCGCCAGTTCCCAATTTTCATATAAGATACCCTCGATAATCGGGACAAACATATCTTTATAATAAAGTACGTGCGTGTTACTACTTGAAGTGGATTAGTTGCTCGTTATTTTCTCGGAATTAAATGCGATAAAAGCCCAATTTTGTTAGTTGTATGTTATTTATGAATTACGCAGTCGTGGAATTGATATTCAAATTCGATTACACAATATTTTTGTCAGGTATGTACAAGCTTATCTAAGGGAAATTCATACACACTAAATCGATATGTTTTAATTTTGCTAGCTCTGAATGTACTAAGTGCACAACAGCTTATAGATGCAAGTGAAAACACCGAAAGGGAGTACGAGTTCTCACAGGATTTATGACACCACCGAAAAGGCACACCGAAAGGAAAAGTCCGGAATCGTCGCAGCAAGACAACTATAAAAAGCAAATCACCATTAACAGGTAACAGCAAGTGGGAGAAGATTATATTTTATTAGATAAATATGTATTAAAGATAAGAATTTAAATATATTTAAAGATAACAATATGGAATGCTCTTCTAAAATTAATGAGCCCTCAAGGGGAAATATACTAAATAATGGGAAAAGCCAAAGTGATACTAGTAAAACTAACCTTAACTAATGAAAAAGTACAAAAAAAGGAAATACAGTTAGGGAACAACCAAAAAAACTTAAATATCTACCATCAATTATAGTGTCAGAATAAAAAAGTGAAACTCTGAGAACATTTTTGAAATATAAAACCAAGGCTGATTTCCATTGCTAAAAAATTGGCAAATATAAAGTAACAATATTTATAAGGGAAGATAGTAGGGAGGCAAGAGACCGTCTCCTTGCTGTAATAAACTATGGCCATGTAATGGGAAGGGATCCAATTGATGCCAATGATGACCAAAGGTGAAAGACCAGTGGTGATATTGTTAAGGGGATTAAACCACAACTAAACATATTTAGAGTCGTTTTTGACGCACAAACTAAAAAAGCGGATATCATGAGCATTAAATATCTCTGCCACCACTGTGGTTTAACATGGGAAGAGGTGAACACCGATATGCCAGTAAGATGTAAAAGATGTCAACTATATGGACATCTAGCAATAAATTGTTGTAGAGTGGCAAAATGTGTTAGATGTGCAGGAACACACAACAAGGGGAATGTTTGTTAAAAGACGACGAAAAAGTAAATGTGCAAATTGTGGAGAAGGGATCCAGCCAGCTATAGGGGATGTCCTTTTTATAAAATACATATCGAAAAAATTAAAAATAATAGATTCCACAACCTTAATGCTATAGCCTTGAGGAATAGCAGTTCGCGAATGATCTCGGGGAAGTCATTTGTGGATAATTTTAGAGAAAATTTCCTCCACTCAATACTGGAACATACCAAAAGCTAACGTTAACAAAAGTACTAAATTTACACAATATGCTCAAATGAACAACAATTTCATGGTCTGGCAGCATTTGCTGTAAATGCGAAAAGACTTCTTGGCAATAATATAGACGAACTAAGATATTATAAATAAATTTGAATTAAGTAACATTGAAAATAAGAAAACTTTAGAAAACAGCGAAATTGATGAAAAAATGCAAATATTCACCGAATGTATTCAGGATGTATAAAACAGACATGTCAGAGCTCTAAAGAAATCCCAAAAGAAATACCTAGGCCTGCCGAAAGACATTATAGATGACATAAAAGAAAAGCGCAAAGCTAGATGGTAAAGCAAAAGGATACTGAACAGGACATACAATACGGATCATCCTGAATACATTGCGTTGACAGATAGAATCAACCAATTAAAAATTATTATTATAATATATAAAAATTGATATGCATAATGATAAAACATTCAGTAAGCAATTAGAAAAAATCAGACCTGGTCCTAACGCGTCTGGGGAAATAAATAGAATTACGGGCAGGGAAAGAGGTATTACAACAAATGGAATTGTTGTAAATGGACATAATGATGATCAAACAATAGTTAACAATGCAAGTGATATTGCAGAAACTTTTGTGAATTATTATACCACAGTATATGAGAAAAAGGATCCGACTCATAGCCAAATAACTAATGAAGAGGTTAAAAATAGGGTACAAAGTTTCAGGAAAAGTTATAGAAACGAAGAGGAAAATAGTAACGTTAAAAGAATCAAAGTGTTCAATGATTGTATGATACAGATGCTCTTAGGGCAGCTAAATCTGAATTTGTGCAGCAACTTGAGGCAGAAGAAATAGTTGTCTGTAGAACCAACAGAAAGATTTCAGCAGGGATGGACGAAATTTCAAATCGATTCATAAAATACTTGCCAAAACTGGCAATAACATTTCTCACGATTATCTTCAATGTATCGCATAAACAACTCTTACTTCCCTGAGTGCTGGAAGATAGGCAAGGTTATCCCAATACCGAAAAATCCGAGTGCTAAAGATGTTAAAAATTGAGGCCAATATCCTTTCTATCAAACATTGGCAAAATTTGGGAAAGGATTCTTGCAGACAAAATCGACGACTTCATCTACGAATAGGAAATGATTCCTGCATATCAATTCGGCTTCAAGCCAAGCTATTCTACAGTTGATGCTCTAGTTAAATACCAAACGGATATTGCAGATAACTTAACCAACTATAGCTGTGGATCTATGTACACGACCTGTGCACTTGACATAGAAAAAGCTTTCGATTCGGTATGGACAGAAGCACTTATCTTCAAATTAATTGTTTGTGGATTCTCACACAGATTAATACTGTGGATGGACAACTTCTTAACGAATAGAACCTCAGCAGTCTCTATCAACAAACAGGTTTCAAGAATACTACAAGTTTTTTCGGGTGTACCCCAAGGATCCTTATGGGACCGAAATTATACAATTTATTCTTGGTAGAGTTTCCACACATCAAACTGATAGTGAGGGATAAATCATCTCAAAAGCACAGTTGTACGCGGGTGATACGCTAGTTTACGCAGAGCAGCAGGCAGCAGAGACAGCTAATGAGTACTTAGAGGAAATGAACGATTACTATAAAAATAGTTTAAAAAAAAAAATTTAACCGACTTCACAAAAAGCGCTAAAAAGCATAAAATAATTTTTCATTTTATATCTATTACGACATTTTCAAGTCGGTGCAAATCAAACAAACCAACAAAAGTACTTAATCGTCCTTTCTTATGATCCCGTGAACTGAAACGTTCAGGTAGTATTATATATTATCTTCAATTGTGGTTCTATAGTTGTGATTTTTAAGATACACACATCTATATGAGAAACGAAGGAATTGCAAAAAGGTAGTGGATTGTAACTAGCTATACTTTTATAACAAATTTACACTCCAAGTAAAATACTGAAAAATTTGTGCATTTGTGTTATATAACAATAGTCTAAGCTAAAAAGAGCATTCAATCCGAAGTATTTATGATAGGATTCTACTAAGAAAAATTCATGTTAGCATGTAAGGAAAACTGTATTGCTGTTAACAATAAAGATATTGTCATTGTCCATAAAGCGAAACAGTGATGCCAAAGGATGAAAAAAGATGGCCATAGTGAAAACTAGTATAAATGGCGAACAAGGCGAGTATTATCCATTCCTCGTTTTGAGTTTAATCTAAACACTCCTTTCTCCAGTCAGAGTTTAATCTGAACATCCCTGAATGGATGTTTAATCTAAATATTTTCTGCCCAATTATTCAGAGTTTAATCTGAAATTCCGTTTCACCTAATCAGAGTTTAATCTGAATCCTAATCAACATTGCTGATTCAGAGTTTAATCTGAATATTTCCACCCGACCTAATCAGAGTTTAATCTGATATCCATACTCTTATTTAAATCAGAGTTTAATCTGATATTCCTAACTCAGAGTTTAATCTGAGTTCTTACATCCTACACCTATTAATTATTGCATGAGAGTTTAATCATAGTGCAATCTTTTAATTTTTTATTATTTGTTACAGGTGGCACCTAGCCTAGGAAGTAGGAGGAATTTTCCGCATTGAATTTTTGTTGAACCTTTTTCTTTTGGATTTTTGTTGAATTTATCTTTTTTTATATTGTAAAATTATTTATTATTAAATTTTTATTGAATTATTGAAATTGTGATAGTAACTTGTAAGATTTTCTTTTGAATAGAAAACATTTTGTTATTAAACTTGAGGCTGTTATTATTCCGGCACTCTTTTTATTTGTGAGTAAATCACACACTCCGATTATTTGCCGTTTATTTTGAAAAGAAGGATGTACCCTTGTTTACAAATATCTAGTTTGAAAAGTAATATGTATTCAAAAATAGACTCACATCTAGTGTTTATGTCGCTGCTGCTCCATGGGAACGGTTATCTTCTTCATATGGTAGATATGCTGGTTCGTTCTTGCGGTCGCATACCACCACTGTAAGATCACGGGTGCTGAAACGATGGAAGGCAAAGAAGTTTAGTTTTTTACTTACTATTTATTTATTTTATAATTGTGTCACAATGAAATCAAGTGCACTATCTGATTTTGGAAAGACATATTGCAAAGTTTTGATAAGAATAAGATAAAGAAAGTGAATATATAAAACTTCAATAAACACAGTTTGAGCTGAATTACTGACGGGGACGGACGTGCCGCCGTGTCTTGCTACCAAAAAAATTTTTAAAGCGGTTGCGAAAGCGAATCGAATTCAAAAATTTCAAAGTGCTAGTGCCATCTTGCCGAAGGGAAGGGCTTTTATGCTCTATTTGAAAGCACAGTCTGGTGAGTCCGTTCCTATTTATTTCTATTTTCTTCCATCCAACATTTAATGTAGTACAGTCGTGCTGCATTGAATGCGTTTAACGGGTCTCCACTGCTGAGCTTTTGGCTGCCTTCTGCTGCTGGCTTTGTTTTCACAGAGGCGGCTTTGCTTTGCAACTGTGGATCCCGTTCGCCAGTCCTTGTGTTTGTGTACGTTTTCGTTTTGTTTTGTTTTGTTGTGGGCAGATTAAGACCGAGACTATGCAAAAATTTTTATTTAATTTTTGCAACATTCGTGGCTTGAAAAGTAACCATTTTTCAGTTTACTGCCACTTGATCGCGGAAAATCCGGCAGTTTTTGCACTAAGCGAAACCAAGGTTGTTTCCGATTCTGATATAAATCAGTATCACATTCCTGGTTATCACTTAGTGCCGCTCTTCTCTCCTCAGATGGGAATCGCGGTTTATATTAGAAATGATGTGCCATTCTCCCATCTCCCTCAATTCTCTTCTACTAATCCAGAACTTAATTATGTCTGGATTAGATTTAAACTCTATCGGCACATTATGCACTTCTGGTTTTTATACCGCAGCCCGAATATGTTTGACACTGACAATGTGCTCCTTCGATAAACTGTCTTCCGATATCGATAAGATTTTGGAATTATCCCCTCTTCTGAAATCGTTCTTGCTGGAGATTTCAACGTCCACAACACACAGTGGCTCAGGCATTCTTCTACCACAAGCCCGTCTGGAAGACACGTCGAGTTATTTAGTGAGTCTTTTAATTTACAGCAACTGGTTGAGTGTCCGACTCGTGTTCCTGATACTTTGGGGCACAACGCGCATCTTTTAGATCTATTTCTAACATCGCATCCAGAAAAATACTCGGTTTCGGTGACGTCTGCCTTGGGTAATTCGGACCATTGTCTAATCTCCGCCCAATTCTCCATCTCCTCTCTGACAACCACTAACCTAAACTTAACTTAATAAATATCTCAGAGAGCTGGATTGGTCTGATTGCTTTTCTATGAAGGACGTTAACAGAAGCACCGATTATATCTTGAACATCCTATGGTTTGGAATGCATCGCTTTATTCCTCATAGCTTCAAGAACATCAAAGAACCTAACACCAATTGGTTCAATAATGACTGTTTCGCAGCCATTAAAAAGAAGGAAGCAGCCTTCCAGGCATATAAATTGTGCCCTTCAGAGGAATTGAGACGTATCTATAGAGATGCGCGGAATATTTCATATTCAGCAATTAGCCGGGCTAAGTTAAATTTCGACCAGAGCATCAGACGGAAGGTATTTTCTACTCAAAAGGGTAGTAAGGGCTTCTGGTCTCTAGTAAAAACCGTAAAGAACAATTTCACCTGTTCGTCAACACCACCACTCATTTATAATGGGAATGTTTTTACTGCTAATTTTGCTGCTAACTCGTACTTGCCACCATCATCGCAGCCACTTCCATCTCCATCACAGTGCATTAGTAGGCAAAAGCAGCTACACTTTCGCACTCGGGAAGTGTTTAGAGTACTTTCGAAACTCGACGTGTCCAAAGCTACTGGGCCTGATGGTTTCTCGCCCCTTGTTTTAAAATGCTGCGCCTCTGCTTTGGCTAAACCTCTGCGCAAACTTTTTCACCTGTCATATTCAACAGGAATATTTCCAAGTGTATGGAAACTTGCTCTATAATTGCTATTTTTCAACTATTAATTCAAATTGGAAATGTACTCGTTTATCTTGATGATCTCATTGTACCATCGCAATCAGAAGAGGTAAGCTTTCTTTTGTTGATGGAAGTTCTTCAGCCAGTGAATATGGTTTGCAGGTCAAGTGCAACAAATTGCATACTTCAAAGTGATATAGAATATTGTAACGTGCACGTGGTAGGCAACAAAAAAGAAAGTAGTGAACCGTGTAATGCGCATGCACCAGGTAGCCAGAAATCAAGGCAAGGAAAAGTCAAATGTACAAAGTTAAGGACGACTCTATCCTATAGTAAATATGTGAGGTGAAAATATGTAGCGGAAACATGTAAGTGACTGAAGTTTCTAGAATCAAACTGCGTAGTATAAATAGTGCTAAGTAGCGGCCTGGTTAGTTCTAGTCGTGCTTTAGACTGCGAAGAGTACATGTGATACTCTGAAGAGTTAGTTGTATTTTTAACCCGCGAAGTGATACGTGCTAATTAGAAATTGAAACGTTATATTATGAAGAAAACGTGTAAAGGAAGTTGCGAAACGAACTGATTAAGTGAAGTGAATAAAACTGTGAGCATTTGTGATTGAAAATAAGTGTCTTAAGTAATCCGTCGAGCCCAAAGAGCCCTATTTACGTTACAATATTTAGGGTATTTTAAATGGAAAGGAGCAACTAAGCCTTCACCAACCCACCAGAACCCAAAACTATACGTCAGGTTCAAAGTTTTTTACTAAAGAATCATCCCTCAAAGCTCAATTTTAATAGTCAATGCAGATATATCATATATTTGCAATCGTTAAAAGTGTGATGAGATGATATAAGAAATATTTCACTCCGCCTGACTTAGCGCTGATTACAAGTCACACATTAGGTCTAAACTTGAATATAATTTCTATATTTGGGCAGGGGCCGACACACCGCATTGCCCGTGTTAGACAAAGTCCACCGTAAGGCTATTAACCTTATTGGCGATTCCTTAATAACTAAGTTCCTAGACTCTCTAGAGCATCGACGGAATGTCGGTTGTCTCTCACTCTGTCGCTATTTGCATGACCATTGTACTAACGAAACTGCTAGTCTGATTCTTTGTAGGCACATGAAAACGCGTGATACAAGAGCTACAAGTCGCTCCCACTCCTATACTTTCTAGGTAAAATTTGGACGTACCGTCAAATTTTGCGAATCTGTACGACTATTGGCAATCACTACTCACATATCACCAGAAAAATGTTTCCAACTGCCAAAAAAGTCTACAGTTGACAAAAATATCGCCAATATAAAATTTGCTCTCAGTGTGCGGTTACTCATAAAAAAACCTGTGTTAGCCAATATCAGCTGATATTTTTATCAGTTGGAGATAAAAAATTGCTCCAGTGTGCGGTCCGCCTAACGGAAACTTCTAGAACTAAGTGGCAGAAGTTTCTAGAATTAAGCTAAGTAGTATAAATAGGGCGAAGTAGCAGCCTGTTGTTCATTTTAATGAAAGGTTCAGTTATCTAAAAGAAAAAGTATCTTGCTTAGCAGATGCCTTCGTAGCTTTGCTTACTGAATTTCAAGTTTGAAGTTTTTATAGTTTCAGGCATATGAATATACATATTTTATGTATATACTACAAATACAATTTCCCGCTCCTTCAGAATTCGGAAAATAAGTAATAAAAATAAATAAATATTTACTTACAAGTACAATACTTCAATACTTGTTTTTCTAGGTAAGATCTATCACCAAAGTTATTTTGGCAGACCTTATGATAAACACCATATACATATATATATATATATATATATATATATATATGTTTTACTTTTATATGTCGTCATCATTTACTCCACTAAAATTAGATAACAATAATCGTCTAATTATAATAAATTATGATGACAACGGTTTTGAGCCATCCAACTGTGCTCTTTCTCGGTTTAAATATGTACATACATAACGTTTTCAAAGAGACTTTGATTTGCGTCACATTCTTATCACGTCGCTACTGGATTATCAAGACTATCTGTCCACACTGCTTGCATACAATGCAGTTTTGTCTTAAATAATTAGAATAATAACGAGCACATCTTCATTAAGAGATCTTTGCGAATAAATTTGATTCTGAGAAGTATATAAATCTTAAAGTCAGACATTTTCAATACCCGTGTAAATAAAATTTATACAACTGTAATATAACTGAAATTTATTAGAGAACTATAAAAGTTTTTCGAAATTACGGTCATACCTACGTGTAATTATATAGGCGAAATAAACATTATAGCTCAAATTTGGTTTACAAATATTCTCTCATTAGTGCAGAACCGCAGCGTAGCATAATTAGGATTTTCTCTTGATGGATATATTCTGCTTGGGCAAAGAAATATTGTATCTGATCACGATTTCCAAGTACAAGGTCTTCGCACATCACGACCTACTATAGAAAGATTAAGCCCTCCTCTATACACCTTGAGGGAGTATTAAAAGATCAGGTACGTAATGCGGATGTATACTTTAACAAGAAATTTTAATATAATGATGCCTCCGTCTTCGTCAGATAAAACCTAATTAGCAACACCATGCAAATTTATTAGAATGCTATCAAAGGTGAAGTGATGCTTTTACAGCTTAAGGTATTGAGTGGTTTAGAGACTGCCGATAGGTTTGAGAATCTACAAATTGAAAATAAGTTATGTTTGTTTTATGTGGTTTACGATATCATGCTAACATTATCGAGTTGCTTTAATCTTGTAAAGCTTTATGTGAGCAGTATAAGACGGTATGTTTGATGAACGAAGGAACGGATGGACTTAAAAGCAATTGCATTGCTGTATTACGGCAAATTTACGGTAACATTGTATTTATTTACTACTGCAAATGTAATTTAAAGCAGCATTATCTCAAAATTTTAAAAAAAGATTTTTTTCCGTTAGTGGTCGAAAATGAACCGTTCTTTTTATAACATTATCTACTCCGAAAGTTGTTAAACAATTTTTTCTAGCACTTATAGTTTTTTTTTCTCAACCCGAAATTATGATTTGGCTAAAATTTACACAAAAGCAGCTTTTTCAATCATTTACTGTTTGGTCGAAAACTATTTATCGGAGCTGGGTGAAAATTACATCAATCGTAAATTAATCGAACTTAGATGATTGATTACATTCAAGATATGGCTCGCTGGGCATGAATCAAGAGTTGCAATTTTATCGCACTTAGCCCACTAACATATTTTAAAAGTTAAATCATGAAAATCGGTTTAGTGGTTCTTGAGATACTAACCCGGCAGCAATTTCTAAGGCTCTTTTGCAATTTGGGCCAGTTGACTTAATTAGCAATAGTTATTGATAATAATAGAACCTTAAGAGATTTTTAATGTGAACATCTAATGCGGAGAGTGAGACCGGCTGTTGGCGTGGTGACGCTCGCCACGCGAAATGTGCCGAAACTTGCGTTTTCACATTAGATTTTGCAAATCAATAAAATTTTGGGGGCCATTCGAGATTCAGGATAATTAATTAATATTATGCGGCGGGTGAGACCGGCTGTTGATGTGTCGCGAAGCGTCCTTACCCGCACAGCTAGGGGATTCACCCCCTCTCTCTCTCCCTCTCTTGGCGGCTGCGGTGTAGCGACACGTGCAGTATTTAAAAGATACATTAATAACTTTATGTCCAGTACTTTTGTAGCGTAGGTACTTTAGTTATCATCGACCAATTATCACAGTAACACCATCAGAGGCAGCATCGAATATGTATTACTATCACAGAACTAACTGATGAAACAGCTGATAATTAAGAAATTTTTATTTAAATAAATATATATTTTTAAAATAAAATAATTTTTTTCTTTACCAAAAATCTAAATATTTTGTTTTTGATTATGAAATATTTCCTGATTATTCCATTTTTTTTTTAATACACAAACCTTTCATGTTTATTTTCTACACATAATAATTTCGATGTTTCACATCTGCCAGGCGTTCCGCGACGGCTCACTCGTTTTTTAAGGGTTACCTCCTTTCTACTCGATAAGACCCAAAAAGTTGCCATACATCACATGCCTCTATATTTCATAGAAAAGCAAAGAAAAGTTTTGCTTGCCGTACTCTTTCCTATTTTTATTGGAAGTGGGTACTTTTAAATGTTAATTACTATTAGAGGTTATGAAAAGAAAGCAGGTTTGTTGGTATACATCGATGCAGGAGGAACTCTAGATGTTATTTCTTACCACATTTTTCCTTAAATGTTTACATTTAGTAATCATTTTTAACTAAATTTTTCACTTCCGGTCATTCACCTATGAAGTAAATTTGTTTGGGTACCAATAACTTTGGTATAAACCCAGAATAATAATTCTTTCGACCCTTATATTTTTTTTTATGTTCTTCGGATTATCCGCGTAGAAATATTAAAAGAGTGCTAATAGAACGTTTCGCATCAAGTTTAATTGAGCGTGGTCACCGGGAAACTGCCTGAAGTTTTCAGTGTCGAACCGCACTATGCAAATTGTACCGGTGCGTAGGCCGTTGTTGCATTTGTTGATGTTGTGAAGAGGAATCCAAACAAACTACACTCACTATGTCGCTTGGCGTGAATATATTGTTTCGAATCTACCGTTGAGATGCTTTCAGTACGGGATCCCATGTTCGTGAAAGCTGGAAACTGTTGTCGCGATTGAAATTTTGTCGCCGTTTGATTTCAATCGCCTCACGAACGAGCCGAGGCGTGCAGTGAGGTTCGCCGGCGAAGATTTCGGTCTTCTCGAAGTGAATCCAATGATGTTCCGATGGATGGTCTAAAACAGTGATGTCCAAACCTATGCCCGCGGGCAAGTGAGCTTTTAAGCTTTTAAATTCGTATATGCACTATTTGGTTGTATTCGGATTTCTGTTTTAGCGTTTTTTAATCGGTAAAACATAGAAAAGTTAAAAAAAAATCGTCATATTTAAGTAGTTTTGTAAGCAGTTATACAATATCCTAAAAAAACAACCTTTTGCAAACATTTTATGGTTCTAAATTAAACAAACGGTACGAAATGGTTCTAAAGCTTTTAAGCATTCCTCAAATTAAGTAGTGTGAGTTTGGCCATCACTGGTCTAAAATATGCTCGCATATTGCTGATTTTTCCAGCTGATTCTTACTTACAGCACTAATATATTCTTTCAGAATCGTAGCAATACTTCGTTGTGTTTGTCCAATATAAGATGACACCGTTGTTTCCTTGAATAGCCGTTGAATTTTAATACATCATCTACATGTTTGAGCTCAACCGCTCAGTGTTCGTCATCACAGATTTTTTGGGCGCGGTGAACTAGTGTAGAGACGACGGATCTCAAATTTGCTGTGTGGTGGTGGGAAGTAGCGGATCACCCGTCCTGTTCTTCCTCCATGGTAAATTTGGTCTTAACGTGTAGCGAGTTGAGATGTTGTAAAAAACTCGCGATGTCCGACTTTTTCAGGATACAGAAAGTATCATCAACATACCTGAGCCAAACCTTGGAACGTTTAGGAGAACCGCTCAATGCCATTTTCTCAAAATGTTCCATCCGCAAGTCCGTGACTATGGGGGCCAAAGGTAACCCCATGGCCATGCCATCTTTTTGTAGATAAAACTGGCCGTCGAACACAAAATATCCAGACTCCAAAAGAGGTATGTAGGATGAGCTAATATCCGATGTTGAAATCAGCTGCCTGATCACACTTAGCACTTCTTGGACTGTAACATTGGTAAAAAGTGACTCTACGTCGAAACTGACCATAACTTCGTCTCCCTCAAGCCTCAAGTCGGCCAGCAGCGACACAAAATGGGTGGAATCCTTAATATGATGTTCCGTCTGTCCCGCCAATGGCTTCAAAACATCAACCAAAAGCTTGGATAGTAGGTAGCTAGGTGAATTAATTTGGCTCACAATTGGTCGCATTGGATTACCCATCTTGTGGATTTTTGGTAATCCATATAATTTAGGTGGCTGTGGACAGGAGGGGACGAGGCGCCTTGGTGGAAGAATGCTCCTGTTGTCATTTATCAGCTGCGATACCCTTCTATGAAAGCGGGCTGTTTGATCATAGTTTATATGTGTGTAGATATTAGAATCATCTACCGAAATGTTCATTTTAGTAGAGTAATCACTTTTCTTCATCACAACAGTCGCGTTCCCTTTGCCAGCTGGCAGCACCAGAACCGATAAAATCATTTCCATGACAATTATATTTTTATTAATGTAAAAAAAGTTAAGTATTGAAATAAATGTTGAATCTTAATACTAAAAGAAATAAAGTTTGTTTTGTTTTTATCTTAATGCGAGTTGATGAACATTGTTTTTCGTCAATCCCTGAAGTGTATAAATTAACAAACTTGATGGTTTGCTAACGCGAGAGCACGCAACATATAATTGGCCATGTGAGAAGCACGGATTTTCTAGATCCAATCTACAAATGGACATTGTTTGGCCTTGTGACTTATTAATAGTCAATGCGAATGCCAAGCGAATTGGAAATTGCAGGTGTCTGCATGGAATGGACTAGTTTGAAGGGATTATTAGGATCCGTGGCAGGAGAATAACTTCACTTTGAAGTTCAAAATGGTATCTTCAAGATCATTGTGCCTGATTTTTTTATGATCAATCACGTGCCATTGCATAGTGTAACGTGCACGAGGCAGGCCACGAAAAGGGAAATAGTCAACCGTGTAATGCGTATGCCCCAGGTGGCTAGAAATCAAGAAAAGGAAATGTCAAACGGGGAAAGTCAAGGACGACTCGAAGCTATGGTGAATATGTGAGGTCAAAATGTCTAACGGAAATATCTAGAAATAAGTGACTGAACTTTCTAGAATTAAGCTAAGTAGTATAAATAGGGCTGAGTAGCAGCCTGGTTAGTTTAGTCGTGATTTAGACTGCGAAGTGTTTACGTGTGATAATGCGAATAGTTAGTTGTATTTTTACCAGTGAAGTGATAAGTGTTAATTATTAAAGTGAAACGTAATATTGTGAAGAAATATTGCCAAAGAAATTGTTAAACGAACTAATTAAGCGAAGTGAATAAACATGTGAACATTTGTGATTAAAAATAATTGCCTTATTTAATCCGTCGAGCCCGAAGAGCCCCATTTACGCTATAATAAGTTACGTGCATTTAAATTCCGAAGAACCAATTTTCAATTGCAAGTTATGTGGTGGCATTTCCCTTAAGTCAAGTGAATTCAACAGGATAGTTGACTGCTTCGTCAGGATCGACAACAGAATCGATCGATTTAAACGACATCGACATCGATATTTGTTGCCTCCAAAATAGCTCGTTCACGTAGCCCATGATCAATGTAATTACCACGAAAATCTGGGAATATGCTTTAAATCAAAGCATCTTTCGTGGCTACCATATTGCAAAAATTGTCTGGTAATTTGATGCATTGTGTATTTCCTTGCAATAGAATTTTTCCATTGCCAATTTTGAGCAGTTGTTCGGAGAATGACAGTGCCAGTGGATTGTTTTGCAGCTGTATACGCATTTTCATGTTACATTTTGCTCTAGGTATGATTGTTTCAAACATGCACTAACTTCGTCCGCATATGTAGCGCGTGAAATACCCTGTCTGTCTAAAACCACCGGACAGGAGCAGTAGAGTGCCACCGAAAAGTCTGGTATTATCGTTGAGATCTTTCATCGCTCTATCGAGAGCTTCAAGTGAATCCTTTTGGGTTATAATGCATTCATCTCAGATAATAATTTTGCATTTTTGCAAAACTTTTGCCATTTCGGAATACTTCTTTATGTTGCACATTGCGTCTGGATTTGTGTGAACATTAAATAGCAACTTGAGTTCTGAATGTGCAGTCCGTCTACCATACAGCAAAGTTGCTGCAATACCTCATAAAGCAATTACCAATGCAATATGATTTTGTGATCGAACGCGCGAAAGTGTAAGTGAGATGAGGAATGTTTTGCCAGTGCCGCCTGGTGCGTCAAAAAAAAAAAGAAACCGAATTGTTCTGCTGCAATTTACAAATTATTTCGATAGTATATGTTCTTTTGTTCAGCGGTGAGCAGAGCTATTTTACACAAACATAGCTATGAATTATTCTCAGAAGGTTAATTATTGATTTTAAAAAGTATTAGGGCGAGATTGGGTGGGGGGGGGGCTAATTTTTAAATCTTAATAAAATTAAAAAAAAATTCCTAGAACCCTATTGCAGCGCCACCTACCGGGTCCAATTGTGAATCTAAAGCACCTAGCGACCCACTCAAACACACAAAAAATTTCTTCAAAATCGGTCCAGCCGTTTAGGAGGAGTTCAGTCACATACACATGTACAGAAGAATTTTATATATATGTAGGCATAAATATGGGAAGGCCATTGTTAAGTGCTGTAATAAGTTTCAAACAAATCAGATTATATTTAGTCAAGATCTTAATGGACGTTATAATTATGCCGACCAAACGATTGTGAGCGATTGTGACAGTTGAAAGCCTAGAGGAGTATGGGTTATAGTGGTGGAAATCCGTTCATTAGTTGCCGAGATATTAAATTTTATCTGGCCACAGCTACCTTTTCAATGCCGAAATCCTGGACTATACCTCATGAAAAATGTCGAAATTTGTTTGTCTTTTTGAGATCTTTGGCTTTTTTCTAACTTTGTTCGAAAAGTGCAGGTGACAGGTCGCAAGGGGTGGGGGGATATAAGGGTCTTAGTTCGCAAGGGGCAGGAGGATACAAAGGTAATATCTCGCAAGGGGCGGGAGGATGCATGACTCGTAGCTCGCAAGCGCCGGGAGGATACAAATGTGGTAATCATAACTATTTATTGCTGGTTCATATACACAAGATTGACAATCTTATATAGTACAATAAAGAGGTAACTCGCAAGGGGCAGGAAGATATAAAAGTGGTAGCTCGCAGGGGGCGAGAGGATACAAAGGTCGTTACAGCAAAGCTCACTATTTTCATTCTAAGTTAAGTTCCTCATTAAAACCTAGTAGGATATGATCGAATCTGAAATTGGGATGTTTCTTTAGATGCAAGTGAACTTAATCATATGTCTGCTAACTTGTCAACATGTCATTCAATTCTCATTCATTCCCTTCACCCATTGCAGTAACTTTCTTTGAAGTTAAATCCAATTGTGTGGGTGTTCCTTTTTTATGAGTGGAAGTATGCACAAACTACTCTACATAGTTCCAAATAATCCCTACCTTTCTGCAATGAGTATAGACCAATCTCTTCTGCTGTTCCTTTCGAAAGTCTTTGAGAAACTTCTTTGCCCTCAAATATCAAGCGATCTGCTCTCTCACGGACTTATTTCAGCTTTTCAATCTGTTTATATTTCTTCACGTACCTGCACTACTTCTCTAAAAAGGATCAGTGAAGATGTTAGAGAGGTTTTCAATAAGGTTACTGTCATGAATCTCCTCGATTTCTCAATGGTTTTTACAGTTCCATTTCCGAATGACTTGAACAAAGTACGACCGCTCTCCAAATCTTGAAACACATCTTGGAACAAGAAGTTGAAGTCCTCTGGGCGATCGCAAAAACTTTCGCTCATCATATACTCTTCGATGCGAGCCCCAAGTTACGAATTGGAATAAGGTGATATATGGGAATAGCGAAGAAGTCTGTAAACATATCTTATGTGAAGAGCTGATCGACAACTGTCGGAGAGTACCATAGATCTTACCAAGCATTGCATCAAGTAAATTTACAATTAAATTGAACTTTTCACCGAATCTACATACTCAAAAGTCGCGATACCCAAAATGATTGGTGAGAAGTCAGCTTTATCAATCTCAGTTCTAGATATGGCTACACATTTCGACTTTTTGGACTTAAGTAAAAATAGATGTAACTCCAACTAAACTTTGGTTTTTCGTGAAGGCGTCCAGTAGTTAAAGAAAAATTAACCGTTTGTTGAGGAAGGCCAAAGGAGTTTAACTTTATCTTAATAATAAACGCCGGTCGTGTAAAGAAATTTTAATATTTCTTTTTTTGCTCGAGTTTAACAAGTATTTTAAATATCACTAGTTCATGTGAATTTCTATTACAGTTTTTGTAATTTTGTTCTAGAACTAAGTTGCTGAACTTTCTAGAATTAAGCTGAATATTATAAATAGGGTTCAGTAGCAGCCTGGTTAGATTTTTGTCGTGATTTAGACTGCAAAGAGTTTACATGTGATACTGTGAAGAGTTATTTGGGTCATTCTTGTTTTCAGTGACATAAAAATTCTATGTCGTTACTCCTATGGTTGTGACATTACAGATTATGTATGCAAGTAAAGAACGAGCCATGGTCGTGACAGAAACAACGATCACAACTTTTACAGCATTATAAACGAACACAGTATTTATAAACGAAATAACGCGCAACACTTTTTAAAAACTTAAGAAGGTCTGCATTAACAATTCGTGAAAATATACCTATAAACCAGATACTTTTAGCGTAGAAAATAAATTACGACACAATGACACAAATTTCACAAGCTACGGGTCGTGACTTTTCTTTTTATTTAATTTAATTATCAATTTATTAAGGTTATATATTAATTATATTTATACGGTATTTAAAGAATAGAGTGATATCTTTAATCTTGCATAACTACTTTTAGCACTTAATTACAAAGAATGATTTTACCTGTCTGAAAATCTGTTTTTCACTAAAAATAAGAATGACCCAGTTGTGTTTTAACCAGTGAAGTGTTTTCAATTGATAATGCCCTGAGATAAGGCGAAACGCGTCATTTCTAACAGACTTCCCTAAAACAAAGAGGTTCTAAGTTCAACTTGTATTTTTAATTTTTATTTTTGTAACGCGTGGTCCGATTTCGATGGTTCTTTTTCTGTTGTATAGAGTTTGATCTCCCATTGCTAATAGTAGAATAATTTGGTCCTATGGTGTGATGGTGAGGGGGGGGGGGGGGGGGGAGGAGTAGTCTAACTTCGTAACGCGTGGACCGATTTGGATAATTCTTTTTCTGTTGGGTAGGATATGCTCCCTGGTTGATACCAGGAGAAAAAAAAAATTCGTGCTCCCTGGTTGATACCAGGAGAAAAAAAAAATTCGTGGGGTGGAACCTACCTTTATAACGCGTGGAGCGATTTGGATGGTTCTTTTGCTCTTGTATAGAGTGTGATCCCTATTGCTAATAGGAGAATAATCTGGTCTTATGGTGGGGGTTGGGGGAGGGGGAGGAGTAGTAACTTCGATAATCGTGGACCGATTTCGATGATTCTTTTTCTGTTCGGTAGAGTATATTCCTTGATTGGTACCATAAAAAAAGATTTTGTGGAATGGAGGTCGGGCAGGGGATTAAACCTAACTTTTTGGACCGATTTGGATGGTTCTTTCTTTGTTGTATAGAGTAGAAGACACTAAAAATTGAAAAATAAAATAGTTTTTTAAAAATAAAAGTTGAACCGACTTCACAAAAAACGCTAAAGAGCATAAAATAATTTTTAATTTTGTATCTATTATGACATTTTGAAGTCGGTGCAAATTAAAGAAATAAGACAACTACAGTACCGCAATTGAAAATAATACATAATACTACCTGAACGTTTCAGCTTACGGGATCATAAGAAATGACGATTAAATATTTTTGTTGTAGTTGATTGGTTTGTTTGATTTGCGCCGACTTCAAAATGTCGTAATAGATACAAAAGTAAAAATTATTTTATGCTTTTTAGCGCTTTTTGTTGTATGAATTTTTAGATTTGTACATATTTCTAATATTAAAGAAATATTTTGGAACTTATTAAGTGTTATTCACCCCGAAGATCCCCAATTACGATACAATTGGTATCAGAAGTGGGACTAATTAAGAAAAACTAAGAAGTGAACTTAAAAATGTGTTATTGTGACATTTAAGTGAAATAGTGCAATCAATCTTAATATGGGTCGCAAATTGAAGGGCTAACGTGTTCTTGACTTGAAAGGGGAATTAAGTAAACGTCACCTTCCTACGATTGGAAGTAAAAATGCCCTGGTAGCCTCAGTACAAGAAGCCATAGAACACGAAGAAAAGGATCCAGAGACTTTTGTTTTCGAAGAAGAGCTAAAAGAAGAAGAAATCACTCCAAGCATGACGGATCTTCTCAATACCTTAATGTCAGAAATAAAATTTTCCAAAGAAGAACAAAAATTGTTAAGTTAAAAGCAGCAATGGAAGAACATAAAGTATCGATGGCAGAATAGAAGTCGTCGACGGTTGAGTTGAAATTGTCGATTGAAAGGTCCGTAAGATCCTGCCACAAGTACAAGGCGCATAGTGTGTCGCGTAGGGGTAAGTGCATCGTATGAGGAGTATTAGGAAGAGAAGGACTTGATCCTTTCCATATGACACCTGTGGAGGAACAGACCTCATAAACATGTCGAAACGCCCATTGCGAAGGAAAAGTACTTTAGTGGTTGAATAGAAATTACGCAGGTGACTGAATGGTTGAAAGATTGAGTCGAGATTGGGTTGAGTTTTCGACCCGCGTATATGGCAACGCAGGGTTGAAAGATCGAGTTAAGTTCTAGTTGAAATATAGTTGAAGTGACAAACGAAAGTAACCTTCAAAACTTTGAGTTTATTTTTGTGTGATTTTATCGAAATATTTTATGTAAAAATCATCAATGATGATTACGATATTATTGTAAATGCTTGGGCGAGTTATTTAAATTTAATCCAAAGACAATTAATATCGCCTATTAATAATTAATATCCCAAATGTTTCTCTGGCCATTTCTTAAATCGCAGCACGAAAAACAGAATACAAAAAAAAATTATTTTAACCCAAAAAAACAGAAAACAAAATTCCGTTCCAAACTGGACTACTCAACCTGCGTCCATACGGCAATCACAGCTGTCATTTGAACTCGACCCAGCCTGCTAAGCGGAGTTGAGTTGAGTCAACCCTACTTCAACTCGATCCGCGTATACATGAAGTTGAACTCAGGTTCAATCCTGCATGTATACGGGGTAAATCTCAGGAACCCAATACATAGGAAACTGTATAACATCCCTTATGTCGTGGTCCTAAGCTCACAAGGAAAAGATACTAGGTAATTACATTATTGAAGAACCAAAAGAAGCTTCGAACATTAACATGAGAAGCATTCTGAATTTCAAAAAATACGGATACCTCTGATTTAAATAGAAAAGCTCTCCAATCGCAAAAAGCAAAACGATACCTCTAGGACGTTAGTAAGTCTGTAGTAGAACTATGGACCAGGTGTGGTACATATTTAGAATTTGTCAATTTTGGAGATTGGATAGGAGATGGCAAATTGAATGGGTTGGCGTTTTCATAATAAAAGGAGGAAACGTAGACTGCAAACAGATTTTTTCATTCTTACCTAAATTTATTGCAATTTGTCTTAATTACGTTTTAAATGAATCTTTGAAATTGTTGCTCTTGGAATGATTCAAATACTACCAATTTTTATTTTATACTGTATAAAATTTAAAATAAATTAAAATTCATAAACTCTTCTTATGGTGTTTTCTTCATTAACTGGGATAGCTTATAACGCTTTTTAGTGTACATGTGACTCCTTATATAAAATTCGAAGAAATTCATTGGCAACGCAAATTATGGTACAAACTAGCTATACATGTAAAAGAAGAATTTTTCTTCACACCATATTTGGAAAATTTGAAGGGCAATCAAGTAAAATAAATTGATATTATTCCTCCTTGTTAAGACAATTTTTTCCAGAAGGTAAGGTGACACTTAACAACTACTGGTAGAGTCAAATATGGAAAGATAGACTAAAGCCACTTAAATTATTATTTATACTGAGAAAACTATAACTCATCAGGTGTTAGTGTCGCTATCTTCAAACTCTGACGAGACTTGCACGCCAGAAATTCCTTCAATCCAAGCTATGACTAGCAGATGGTTAAAAACAACAGTCGCGTCTTGTGTTTTTCTGTAATATAAGGTAAGTGAGAATTTTCACACTTTTTACTGACCGATTAAAAGCCATACAAAATGCAAGGCAGCCTCAACTTCTGTGGCTTTTAATGTTTTGCTCATTAGGACAGAATATCATTGAAAATAGATTATCTTGGTAATACGTAAATCCGTTTGTTGTCGGCTTACATTTGTTTTTTTAGTTTTAATTTTTATGAGCAAAATAATTTAAAAATGTTTAATCAATCCTAACCGATGAAAGCATAACTAAATAATTAAAGTAGGTAGCATTTTTCAATGATTCTTTCTATTCTTGACTACTGAATCCATATATTCAACTTATACAGTACATTTAATTTGCATACGAAATCTGATGTACCCGCGAGATTGAGTTCCCACTGAACGACAATCATGTCGTTGGTACTTTAATTGGATATTACAAATATATGTAGGAATGCCGGGAAAAGGTTTGGATTTACGATTTTAGTGAAAAGAGCGATGTAAATTAATTCATTTAAATTATTATTAAAGTTCAAATAAAAACACTTTTACACATAAGAAACAAATCGAGAGTTCATTAAAACTGATTACATTATTGAATTTCTAAAGTTCGGCACGATCATTATATAAACTAAATTGTCAAGTACACGGCACAGTCCAGCGTTGTAACAGCACAGAGGAAGAAAGCATCCGGTTCAGCAAGAGGATCACAACTGCTCTGGAGATGACTCTCTGGTTATATTCTAGTTCAGCTTGAAATTTCTGCATAGCGTTAACTGTTATTGAATTTTGAATGCTGCTATTTGTTTTCAAACAGTACTTCGGACGTCTGTGTATTTACTCATCAGAGTCGAGTTCCCACATATATGAAATTCTTTTTTAGCCAAAATGCAAATTTTTGGCTTACCTGCACCTTTGCCATATGGCAAGGTGTACTTTTTGCGCTTTAATCCAAGTATGGCATAATTTCTGACAAGGTTCTTGGATTAAAGCAATATCAATCTCCTCCTCACTTATTAGGTTTGCTGTGATGTAAATTTATTTGCACCACCTAGATAAGCTGTATGCTAAATAACCTGACCAGACCCACTAGGTCGCGGTGCAGGAGGATCAATCTCCAGCCTTCTGGTCAGCAATTCCACTGGTTGCCCAGTTTTCCCCAACTCCCAGGTTCACTGCAACTCCATTGGCTCTGTGCTTTCCTTTTCGTCAGTTTTGGCTACAGAGACCGTAGTTTCAGCTGCCGAGGAGGCTGCCCACTGACTTCAGGTTTGCTTTCCTCCCCCGATATACATGTACCAGAACCGAATTGCAACTTAAGCCACAGTGCAACTTGAACTTGGCTTTTTCTGCGATTTTAGTACCGCATAAAGATCCTTTGCTTTAAGGAGAGGCTGTGGCAGTCAAATCCTCACTCCCGAACTCTCGGGTATGTCCGAGCCTGGGATTACTTGCGGCTCCGCTGCCGTAAACTGCCCAATTTCTTTCTTCTTAAAGTGAACTTTATTACACTTTAATATATCTTTGGTTTTAATTATTAATTTATTCAAAAATTTTTAAATAACTTGGAATTTCAAAAAAATTCGGAACTAAATTGTTCAAACTCGACTAAAGTAAGAAATATTAAAATATTTCTTAGCGCAATCGGCGTTTCTAATAAAGAAAAGCTAAATTCCTTTGGCTCTTCGTCAACAGCAGAACCAAAGGGGTTAGCTTTTCTTTAGCTGCTGTACGCCTTCGAAAAAACCCAACAAATTTAAATAAAAACACCGATCTAGACAACTGCATCAGATTATGAT
The DNA here is from genome assembly GCA_964036015.1 of Leptarthrus brevirostris. Taxonomy (NCBI): domain Eukaryota; kingdom Metazoa; phylum Arthropoda; class Insecta; order Diptera; family Asilidae; genus Leptarthrus; species Leptarthrus brevirostris. Next base: position 111,225,396 of record OZ038371.1, read on the forward strand.
TATACACTGTAATACCGATATTGCAGTAAACTATTTGTCGCATTCGTACATTGTGTACATGTGATTATATATATATTATATTAAAAATTGACCATAAACCTTAAAACAAAACAAACGAATGGCTACCAAGAAAAATTACAAGTTACTTTTACTTCGCTTGTTTTCGTGCTGACTAATTAATCTGCCTTTAATTAAATCAATTAATGTACCATTGTTATTTAACTACTATTTGTTCCATATTTACCTACGAAACGAGTCTCCAAGAGGATGATTTCGCACTGTGTTCTCTCACATTTTAATGTTTTCTAAGTAAACTTCACTTATAATGTCTTTATAAATAATTGTCTTTAATGTTTATTTTGCACTGCACTACACAATTTTTATAAATTCTACAGAAATTTCACCCAATTTAAAATTTGCTTCCAGAGGACACTTGCCGGCATACAAACTTTCACAAATGTCATGTCAAATTTTGACAATGAGTTTGCAATTTGACAGGTAGTCTGCAGAGAATTTTGCTTCACTTTTCGTTCTCGTATATATACGTATCGGCCTTTCCTTTCGTTCTTTATCCGTATATCTAGAGTAGGCTGTGTTCCTGATCTGTTTGACAATCCTTGCGCTTCCAAGATTGACAGTTTTGAGCTGCCGCTGCGTTCTGTTTTGTTTAACCCTTTACTGGTATTAAATAGCAAATTCTGTGCAGGTCATTGCGGATGATATTTCATTAATACATTTATTTTATACACTCTGGTGTGACCTAGGCGAAAAATGAAAAAAAATTTAGGGGAGGATGGGAGGATCTATTTGACCAATCCACCCAGCTATAGGAGTTTGAAATGTTTTACCATGAAATTTATTTTTTAATTTCAAACGAAAATAATTTGAAAATTTGCCCCTTAATTTATTAGTTAAAATATTTTCAAAATGTCTTCGTCATTTCGAATGCACAGAAAAGCTCTTCTTCTAATGGATGTTTTTAAATCAATTGCTTTCATTTTATTTCGGAAGTGTGGTCAGTAGAACGATGCGGCCAAGGAAAAGTAACACGCCGTCGTAACTGCATTGAATTGCAAGTTGACATTTCTCATTCTTGGCACTGAAAATCATTCTGCGTTCCTCAACTCAGTGAAGTGTTATCCCCACGAACTAGCACTTTTAAACACTAAACTTTTTGTCACTGAAAGTGAGGGAACAGACCTGTTGTTGTAAGGAAAATGTAAAAATCATTGGAATTACTGAAATAAAAATTGCAAAAATAAGGTTGTTCTAATCTGCAAAATGCTTACCCAGAACGAGATATAAAATGATTGTGAATATTGTCATCTATCTCTATAGCCTGCATTTAGTAGGCAAGAAATGTCATAGCATCAGTGACTCCAGTATCTCAGTGTTGTAACACTCTTTGTGAAAACATCTGCTGCTTCGTTTTTGGTAATACCCAGTGACGTATAACTATGATCGGGGAGTATGCTATTTAATTTTGAGACAAGTTTTGTGACCAGTAGTGAAACACCTTTTTTGCCTGCAATTGTATTTCGAGTATTTTATTAATATTTGGCAAGAGAAATAACCAATATTATACACAGATTAAATTGCCTTTCCCGAAATTATTTTTTGTGATATACTATTTCTCTGTACTCTTTGCACTTCTTAAAAAAGAATTTAGAAATATTTGTTTTATTCTGGAATGTGCTTAACCAGAATGGGAGCGAGTATATTTTCTTGTACGTTGGTCTATTTCTATTGCATTTTCAATTCAATTTCAAATTTTTCAAAATCGAAATTTAAAATTTAATCGAAAACATTTTAGATCGGCGCGAACTGCTTTATCTCAAATTATGAGTATAACAAATATTGTAGCGCCTCACACCAACTATAATACAGTGGTTAAAATTAAAAAAAGGAAAATTTGCACTTTTAAACAGAAAGTTCCCAGAGTCATTATGTTGCTAGGTCCGAAATAGGTCAATGAATTGTCTATGGATTTGCCAGTTAGAGTTCAATGCAATATGCTTATAGGGAAAAGGCAGTAATTTTGACAGATCTATCCGTCCATAGTTATAAGTCATTGGTGATACCCCCCTGTCCGCTTACCCAGCAGCAGAGTTACATCCCTTCGTGCTTACAGTTTGCAAGGCTCTGTAACACTTAAAGATAAATTTAGATTAGAACTCATTGGACCCAAGAGATTTTAGCGCTGCTTGGCTTCACATAGCTATATAGAATTGAAATACCCGCTTTGTGACTATACGCTACCTCGCCTTGAAAAATGCATTAAAGAAAATAATTGTCTATGTCAGCATGGTAGATCTATTGTACATGACACCAGGGCAAGATCCCATGCTCGCGTGACATGTGTGTATGAACATAGCGGGTGACTTGCAATATATGGACCTTACACTCACTTGCAATATATGGTGCTATATGAAATTTTATGTTTTCACTTATGTAGGTAATGAATTTTCGATTTTTCGATCTTAAAAAAAATAATAAAAGCAGCGACCGAGAATCGTGCTAGCGATTTTTGGATCCTCAGTTTTCTTTAAGTCAACTAAATAAGAGTGTCCCTCCACCAGTAGTAAGGCCTATTATTTGATAAAAGTGAATCAGTATAAAAATAAATTATGAATGATATGAATATCAATATATTTTAACAAGTTTATTTAAAGTAGAAAATAAATAGAAGTGGTCAACCGTCAAGGTTGTGTTTCTCTAAAGTAAGCAAACGTCAATTTGAGGGCAGGTGGACTTCTCCTGATAAAGGAAAGCACTTCCGTGTCCTTGTCACAAAAATAACGACTTAACACAATCCTTTCTTCCACGTTTAGCTCCCAAGTCAGTTTGCTGTCTAGAATGAGTCTCAAATATTTATCACGGAGCTTGAAGGGCTTGAATACCAACACCATACCGTCTAGGCGTGGCTTCCTAAAGATTGGTATCTTGTATTTTCTGATTTTCACTCAGAACTTTAGATTCTTTAAAGCTCTTTCCATGATTTTGTGTCGGATTAAAATAGTGGAATTTAGTGAGATCAGACAACAACTTGTTTGGGGCATCAAGCTCTCTGGGGTCGTCAGCCATCAGGTACACATTGGTGTACGTGCCGTAAATATGTGCACTGATGGTAGTGTGACTACAACCTCCTCGCGGTGGCGGCTGTTAACAGACTCCTGGCACGGTCATGTCAGCTAAGGCACCGAAGCTCATTCGGCAGTCAGCACGGGAGGTCCGATGAGCACCATAAGGGTTTTTCAGGCAAATCTGCAGCATGCGAAGGGGGCATCGACCACCGTATGCAGGATTTTTGCCGAACAATGCTAATTCAGAAGGCCTGTGTTTTCCGTGGCGAAGTCCGAGGTCTCAACATCAACTCATATAAATTGCTTTATTACAGGGGAGAAGATAGACCGCATACAGTTATCCTATTTGACAATGAAAATAGTGTTAAGCATATCCCCATTAATATCTTTATTTCCCGAGATCTTGTGGCAATCCTGGCAGAGACCCCCCACAGTAGGTGGTATGCAGGAAATATCCCTTTCCTGAAGGCAGCCCATGCGCTCCACCTGATGAAGTCAAGGAACTTATCGGCTTCTATAAACGGACGAACCGTCAGTTGGGGCAGCAGCAAAATGATTGAAGGATGTGAGTACATGCTTAATTATTTAATGAAAACAAATATTGATATCATTAACAAAACGGGAACGGGCAAGTCTCATCTGATTCGGCATAGCTGGGGCCTTCTGAGATTATTTCAAGTACTGCTATCTACAAGAAAATTAGCTGGAATACCTTCAGGTCTATTGCATGCTCTAACGCTGACATGCTGGTCTCTACAATTAGCTCGATTGGCGAATTGGAAGTGGCAGTAAAACAGCTTAAAGACGTGCTCATTTCCTCTTGCCATGTCAGCATCATTTCAGTCCCAATTAAAGTGGTACGAAAGGTACCCTGGTGGAGCGAACGGCGGTCTGACATTCGTGGCCAAGTAAGACATCTATTCAGCAGAGCTAAATGCTCCAAACAGTGGGATTAGTGCAGGTTCACACATAAATTACAAGCTTCAATGCGAAGCAGCTCGTCTACAAGAGTGTCGCCTCAAATGGGGTAGCGCTTCTCAAGAAGCAGGATGGTCGAACCTGAAAAATCAAAGAAAAGCTTGACCCTGTTGCCAAAACTAATTTGTAATGATCCAAAATCTGAATAATACGAAAATTACGTGATAGACACAATAACGTATCTGTCGTAGATAGTTTATTTGAAGTTATTTTTTACATGGAAATCCTGTAAATACCAGAACTTGTTAATATAATTTCTGAAAGTAAAGTATATTCCAAGTAAAATGAAAAACAACAAACACTAGGGCCAGACAGAATAAGAAGTGACTTTTTTATAAAAACACCACGCAACTTTGTAACGAAACAAGCTGAAATATTGAACAATATCTATGATTCGGCAGAAGTTCCTCCTAGTTTTAATAAATCTATAATATTCCATTGTTCAAAAAGGGAAAAATTATGATGATAATTTTATATGAACGCTTAGCTAAATGGGAACAACAAAACAAAATTCAGGTTTATATATTATATTTAATTTATATAGTATAAATAAGCTGTGCTGGGATAGATCAATCAAGACTTTGCTGCTTCTTTCTAGATTTTACGAATGCATTTGATGCAATAAATAGAAAGGTATTATTGTTCAAATAGTACAATTATGAAATTTCATCTGAAATGGTAAAGATTTTAAAATTTATATAACGATACAAGCCTGCCTGCCCTAAAAGGGCATTCAAATGAAAGATTTAATATCGCTAAAGAACGGAGAGGGGAAACAAACTCGGCTCTTTCAAGGGAGTTCGATGTTTCGCATTCAACCACTTCCACCATTTGGAAAAACTTTGCAATATCCTAGTTTTTGAGGTGGCTTAAACGTCAACGCTCATACAATGGGCCTTTGCTTCAAGCTACGGCCGAGAAAATAACAAGAGCCCTTGGAAAGTCAAATTTTCATGCTTCGGATAGTTGAATTTATCGTTTTCGCATCCGAAATAAGTACATATTAGGGGAGGCTGCCAGTGTCTCCCAAAGCATTTATAATAATTGGTTAAAGTAACGAGAAGGATACAACAATTTCGAAATATTGAATGCCGATGAACCGCAATTAAATCAATCAAAATCAAGTTGCCATAACATGTAATAGTAAAAGGGGAAATCACTTTTAAAAGAGAGAAAAATATTGGGGAAAATGTTCCAGGAACATTTTCAAATAAATAAAATTAACTAGAAACTGGCTTGAAAAACATTACCATATATGGTAAATTTTCTGGAATGAAAGATCCTGCCCAAAAATAAATCCATTTTTAAAGACATTAAAAGTTTCTTGTGATCGGTCGAAGTAAATTTTCTAAATCGGTTTTTTAGAAATTAAATTTTTTTTTTTGGAATCTAAAGACATACAGGTGGAATTTTAAATCAATTGTGCTATGGAAATAAAATAAAAAAAGGTTAGAAAAAAAACTTGAAAACTAAGTAAAAATTGAATTACTGCTAAATCTGTGAAATATGTTGGAGTCGGTAACATTCCCCAAACAAACAAAAGTTTCTCCTCTTGATGCCATAGTCTTCAGAGATTCAGAATTGTTTCAAGCATGAAGGACTATCTAAGTAACAGAAGAATCATCACAACTTCATCACGATGAGTTTAATGAGGAAGCAACATTCCTTTAGCAGAATGGGTACGGATTTATAGTAACCAACTCAGAGAGTTGGTTGACTTTGTATGGGTAGACGCTGATGTTACAACGGCGGAAGAGCTAACATTAGCAGAAATACTGGAGGATAATTCGGAGAGCAATGAAGGCGATTCCGATCTTATTTTCAGCCGCTGACAATAGATTAAGCTTTAACTGCAGTGGAAACAATTTTCATGTTCATAAATTTCTCGGTACACGGAAACTTTATGGTCACTTTTCAATACAATAAAATTTTGTAGGTATTATCTCAAAAACAAAAAATGCGATAGCTGGGCAAAAAAAAGATATTTGAGCAAGCTTAAAGGGATTTGAAAGAGAAAGATTTATACTATAAGATAAGAAGTTTTTTGCATCTTTAGGTTAGAATATCTCAAAAACCTGACGTGATAGAGCAATTCTGAGCACGGATTTGGTTTCAGCAGGACAAATTACTTCGGAAACAACTCTTCATTGTCCAGGGGCAAAAGCTTGCAGGGTAGTGTAAGTGAAGCGAAATGGTATATTGTAAAGAAAATTGTGAAACGAACTAATCAATGAAGTGATTAAAAAATGTGAAAACTATGTCTGTAAATAAGTGGCTTAATTAATGCGTCGAGCCCAAAGAGACCCATTTACGTTACAATATGTACTTATATAATGGTAAATGCGGTGATTATTTAGTACCGAAAGAAGGTCTTTGGTTTATTTAACTCGATATTATTTAGCGGTTCTGTGTCTAGGTTGATTAGAGGAGCTGTTCCGTTGTTTATAGTATATGATGTACTTCGGTCATTTTTAGAACAGTGAATAAGTTTGCAATAGGTAGAAATCAGAATGCCTGCCAATTGGAAAATTCTGTTTAAGTAGTAATATTCATAGTAGTTGACTTGACATTTTGGGTTTAGTCGAATAATACCACTTCCTTGAAGGCGTTTAATTGTAACTTCTTTTCCACAAACGAGGTTTGTGGTGGTTTCGGAATGCTGGTTGGAATGCTGGAGTTGTGTCCAGTACTGGCATTGATGAGCCTCCTTCAATTTAGTAGCAACAAATTTTCTGAATTTGCAACAATGTCACCGTAACCAATATTGCCATTACTGTTGTCAGTATTGTTTTTATTATTTTCTATATTGGCTTCGGTATTATCTTGCTCTTCTTCTATTGCTGATTCTTGACTGTCCTGAAATTAATAAAATAAGACTTCCTTTTTTCAGTTTTGCTTCGATTTAAAATATTATAAATATATATTTTTTACAGGTGCCAACTAATGCCGAAGAATGTACGGAATTAGGATTACGACTATTGCTTTCGATATATTGAAATCCGAGCTTGTGGAATGTCATTAGATGGAGGCGTATTTAGAAGTTGCTCCATATATGATCAACTAGAGAATAATCTTTTGCCAAATCAGCAGTGATGTCGACCGGGAAGAAACAGGAACCATCTCTCTTGGTTCTTGGAGTACAGAAACTAGAGGCTTACAAAGTTTATGTCAACAAGAGAGTAATCAGAAAGATATTATATATAGTCCTCATGATGCCGACAAGCTTTTTTTAATTATAAAGAAATTTATGACGTCAAAATTAAGTCCCATACAAAAAAAAATATTTATAAGGATCAAAAAACATTTTTAGGACCACAAAACTTGCCGGCAACATCAAGACTATACATTTTTGTGACCTCAAAAATAGAACAAAAATCAATGCACTATTATGTTTTGTTCATTTCTGTTAAGCATACCTACTAGGTGAAATTTACATTGTTTGATAGTAATATTTAATTGTAATTGTAAGTAATAATAATAATACATAAATGAATACAATGCAACTTACCGTTGTTTTTATTTTCATAGGCACATTTTTTATAAAGCTGTGCATTTCCTCTAACCAACTTAATTTTCACTTATAGGTACTCCACATAAGTTGCTCTTAAATATTTTATTTATTTATCTCTTGGATCGTCATTTGTATACCGATTGTCAATAATTTGCCGCATATGTTTTGTAGTGTTGAACTACGCATAGATTTGTCTTTATAAGTTTTATTGGTGGCGTTCCCCAGACATTCCTCCTAACAATGTAATCGTATAAACTTTAAGTTAACCTCGGTATTAAGTTTTGGCATACGTGTCTCGAAAACACGTGATTAGCGGTCAGAAAAACAAAACGTGTCGTCACTGTAATCGCATTGAAACGCTTAATAGCTTTCTTACTAGCTTACTAGCCTAGAAATGAAGCTAGTTCTGTTTACACGAAGCCAGAGTTGCTAGCTGCCTACCTTGCTAGAACTAGCGGGCGTAACGGAAGTAATTTTATCAAGTGTCAGAAGATCTTCTACACTTCTCTCTCCAGGAATGATTAATGCTGAAAAGATGTGTTATGGAATATATTTAAATACCTCGAATGCTGAAACTGTTTGTAGTCTTTTTAAAAACGTTAATAGTAACTTCTGTTATCGAGGTTTGATTTTCCGCTAATGACAGAAGGTAATAGGTTTTCTCTTATTTTCACTACTTCGCCTTCGAAACTTAGAACAGAAAACGGAAGGAAGTGCACCATGCTCAACAAGTTTCCGAATTTTCCTTATTTGTTTGAAAGCTGTGAATGTGTTAGTTTTCACTATGGGCGAAGTAAATTTGTCACTCATTCGAAAGGGGAACTTTTTTAGTTTAAATTATATTTAATGAAAATGCCCTCAAGCAAAAACTTTAGTCAGCTGTCGCTGAAACCACCAAGGCCAACCAAAACACTGATGAATCTCAAATGTAAGCAAACGAGCACCGTCAAGCAAAATGTTTATATTTTTTGGTAATTTGGCTTTTATTTATACAGCTTTTGCACATATTTCAAAGAAAATGCTGTATAATTGCTTATTATATTATTTAACTTCCCTGGAAAATGATTTTCCACACGCAATGTGTCGATTATTTTTACAACAAAATACCGCACGAAATCACGAAAAATGTTCAAATTAATCATGTCAGATTCTTAGTAAACTAAACCAAAACAGGCTTTTAAATGTTAATTGTCTTTATTTGTAAAATTACACCACAAATTGACATTTCGAAGGCGTATTTTAACATCCCCCTACCCAACCTTGCGCATGAACAAAAAATCGGAAAACACCCACAAGGTTTATACACGGTATTGCACTTCCTTTCGTTTTCTGTTCTAAGCTTCGAAATAATCAGCATACATATTTTTCGTCTAATGCGTCGAATAAGGCGTTTTGAAAGCTTTCAATCATTTCGAGTGGTGCTTGTGTAGAATGAAGTCATCGTCGGCTTAAGGGGGATTTCTCCTCCAGCGGTTTCAAAATTTCCTTTCTCGGAATTCGCTCGGAAATGCATTGTCTACGTTTTCGTTTCGTTTCGTGTTATTGCATTGTAAAACTTTGAACGCGTTTTTCTCGAAACAACGTTTTTTTAACTTCGTCAACTGCGTCAAATCTATTTAACCGATTCGGGTTCTTGTTGATTTAAATGAAAGTTTATACTATTCCTGGGTGCTCTATGAGCTTTTTTCGAAATTCGAATATTTAATATTTTTTTCGGGCTAAAAAAGTAGAAAAAAAGGCAAAAAATTGAATATTTTTCAAAAAGTTGCGCCATTGAATCGGATCGAACTACTACAGCACCCGGAATCCGACACCAAAGTGGGACATGCATGACGGAGACCTACCTGTTTATGATTGGCCGAAGGCCGCCATTTTGTTTTTTTACGAAAATTAAAAATATAATAACATAATATAATCGATGCTTACTTCATTCTAAAAAACCGCCGTCAATACCTTTTTCCTGTTTCTAAAAACCCATTGATTTTTTAAATTTTTTTTAAATTTTTTCAGCAGAAAAGGGTAACAGAAAAGTAACAATAAATCGGTTTTTACAAAATCTTAACTGTAACAAAAGTTATGGTATTTCGTATACTGAGCTCAAAACTGGCTGTTTTGGTAGATACGTCCTCTCACACTTAAGCCGACGTCATTATGGTACATATTGTCCACTCTATGCTGTAGTTGCAATAGAATGGAATTACAATCATAGTTGTAGTGAATAGTTTCTAGTTAGTTCTTCCAGTGTAGTCGAAATCTGTTAGTTCCTGGTAGTATGTAATTAAGTCATAATAAACTATTTTATCCCAGACGTTATTTATCATATGGAGATTTTCGATATGTTCCAAATACATCCCGGGACTATATTCAAAATTTTCAACATCTTTTGTTCTGCCAAAATGCGGAGAGGCAGGTGGAATAAAATGCCACTTAACATGGTAGTTGGCTAATTGTTCGACCACTTGTGTATGATTTTTTTTCTATGTTGAATTGCTTGACGAAATCGTTTTTCCCCAACGAACGTTGTACCACAGTCAGAGGATATGTTGGAACACATACATCTTCTGGCTGTGAAGCGTTTCTATGCTGCAATAAATGCTTTTGTTGCGAGGTCACTTAATAAATTTAGGTGTATAGCTGTTGTGGATACACCGACAAAGCCTACTACGTAGTCTATGCCAGTATTTGAAAATGTTCGTGAAGGAGTTATTCTAGGTGTGGGAAGGTTACCCATTTGCTGTTTCATATCCTATTTTTCCTTTGAATCTGCAGCAGGTAGTACATTTATGAAGATCCGTGTTAACTGCACTTTTTTCATTGATGATCCAATGATTTCTACGCAGATATGTGTTAATAGACGATAACCACAGAGGTCCTTCCCACCATAATAGATGGTATTTTAACTTTAAGGGTGTTAAGTCAATGCTTGCGCAGTCAGTCGATTATCTTCTGACCCTATGTAATCCCAAGCTGATATTCATATTTCCGAGACTCTATTGGCGATGAATATGGGCCAGTTCTTCTTTTCCCCTTGTATCTATTATCTATGATAATGCAATTTTGGAGTCAGTCCATACGTATGTATGTACATCATCAATTCATAACTTCCTTCAAAAAGCAGTGCACTAAAAATGCAGCTGCATAAAGTTCAAGTCTTGATAAGCTTGTATCTTTTTTAATTGAGGTGAGGTGATTATTGTTACAATATCCTACATCTATCGTAGGCTGATTTTTAATGGCCTCCAAAGAATTTTTTGAAATTCATCATCCGCATCTTAATTTGCCGATACATTTTTTCTCTATCGGCAGTGAATACTCTCCAACGAATGGTTATATTAGTTAAATCATTTTGTAACTTTGGCCCAATGATCATGGTATCATTGATACTTAGGCCGGAAGTGGTTTTTGAAGACGCATCAAAAAGAACTCGTAGTTTGGTTGTTAAACTGTCTTCTGTTAGAACAACTATATCCCTCTTCTGACCTGCATTTTGATAGTGTCATATGATTTAGGTCGATATACTCCTGCAAAAGGCACTGTAATCCTTTTCTAACTTACTTTTAATAACTTACGTTCGTTTTAAAGCAGTTTTTCCATTGCTACTTTTCTTGACTCCCCTAATTGGTCTAGGTTTTGTTAAATGGAAAAATGTCCTGTGACTTCAATATTTTTTGTAACTGATTCGGAGACGGGTGATTCGACGCATTCTCCATTTAAATTGTATTCGATCTGTTTGATTTCGTTTTCTCATTGTTTTTTTTTTTGAGTAATCGATTGGCTCCTATAAAATGTGTGCCACTATCGGAAGAAATGTGTTTATAGATGCCTCTTCGTCCAATATCGCGTTTAAATGAGTCTAAAAAGACTGGTGTTGACTAATCAGATACAAGTTCAAGATGTGTTGCTTTTGTTGCTAGGCAGATGAAAACGCAAATGTATGCCTTTGTGATTTTTGATGTTCTTAATCCTGAACTCTTCATGTAAATTGGACCAGCGTTGTGAGCTCATGAGTTGCGAGGAAGGCTTTGCATTGAAGCAGAAGCAGGTACGTATGCGGTATCTGGTAGTATTTTGGGCATTTAACCCTGGAATACTAACCCATTTTAACTCACAGGAGTTTAAATACACAGGACACAATTTCAAGTTGTAAAGTTTACACTTCGCCGAGCACATCAAGATCTAACAAGCACGCACAAGACAATGCACTTCCGAATGATAGAAGCTCTGGTAATATGTCCTGAAAAACATGCGCCCCAAAAGTAGCTAGTGAGTAAATTTTACTCATGGTTAGCGTTCCAGGGTTAACAGCCAATATGTGTTCCGCAAGGTGCTTCGAATTACTTGTGGTCCCCATGTAGTGTGAAATGGTGAATATGATCTATTACTCTACTTTGACTCATCTACTTCATTTGTGTTAGTAGTGTCACAGCTGTTCCTGGTCCAAACCAGGGGCAACCGGTGCTGGCATCAAGGGTAAAATGTATCAAAAACGAATAATCCGAAGCAAAACTCAAGTCATGGCATCGCAATGTCGAACACGCATTTGCTTCTTCAACGGACAAGGGTTATGTGATATGTTTTCGGAGTCTAGTAAAGGATTGAATGAGAGAAGACGATTTTTTCTCGGTATTCTATTTCAATAGGAAACATTGTATTTTGTAATGCCTTTACCAAGCAATTCTCAGCATTTTTAAGTTCCGTGACTGCTCAATATTGTACGGATTGATGATGTGATTGTTTTCGGAAATGACGAGAATTTGTTTAATACATTTATTTGGTCTTCAATAGTAGTGGTAAAAACCTTTGTTCTCTTTCGCTCTTGCTCTGTTTGTAGTTAGGTTAAATGTTGTGGCCAGGATGTTTCGCTGTGATGGAGTCAATCTGTTCCGATCAACCACATCCTGCGTTTGGAAGATCCGTCGAGAATATCATGGATTTCAGTCACACGGTTTTCCACAAAGGTTTTCAATGTTGATGGAAGTTTTTGTAACCATGCAAGTACAATACTAGAGTCTGACCATGCTGTTAGTTTTCACTTTCTTAAGACCTAAGTCTAGGTGAATTGTTTCATGAGGTTTGAGAGGGGTACTGCTCCACAGAGTTCTAGACGCGGTAGTGACACTGGTTTAATAGTTGCTACTTTTGTTTTGGCTATTATGAGTTAAATTCTGGAATTTTTGTTGTTGTGTATTTTCATGTAGAATTTAGTGGCGTATGCATTGTTGGCGTATCATTTTCGGAGAATTCCAAGGTTGTCTTCAGTTCTTTATGAGCTGGGTATATGTTTTGCAACAACCCCCTTCTGTAGTGTTCTAATGAGTTGGTGTTGTAGTGCTTAAGCTTCGTCGAGACTGTGGGGTCATGTGACTACATCGTTGACATAGAAGTCTTTCATTAGACTTTTTGCTTCTAGTGGGTAGTTGTTTGCTTCGTCCATGGCAATTGTTGTAAGATTCTTAATATGGCGAGATACTGGGCGGAAGTTGTACCGAATGTGACAGTTGTTAGAGAGTAGTCTTTCAATTCTTCCTTGGAGTTGTTTCTCCATGTTATTTGTTGATAACTTTGGTGTATTGGATTCATTTGTGTACATATTTTAATGTCGGCTGTAAAGGCAAATTTGTGTAGACGCCATCTCAATAATATACTTTATAGTGTTGAATGTATAGTGGATCCGATTAGCATTTGTTTATTTAATGATTTGCCGTTTGAATAAAACTCTTATTTAGTTGCTCTTTTAATACGACGCGCCTTCATTTTGTAATTGTGTTATAGTAACTGCTCTTATATGCCCTAGTTGGGAATATTCATTTTATGCAAGCCTTATATGCTTCATAGGGTTTTTGATTTTTCAGCAATTTCTTTTTTAGTTATAAAAATTGCTGCATGGCCATATTTCTCCATAGGCCCAGCTGGGGGGGGGGGGGGGGGAAGTGTTTCAATGATAGATGTATGTTACTTCGTACTTTCCGTTGGATAATCTTTTGTTTATTTTTTATGTAATTCTTCACATAGCTGGTTTTTTGGTGTTTGGAGCGGCTCAAGTTTTCGAAAGTGTTTCAATTGATCTTCTAAACTATTGTTGATGATGTGGTGTGTGTACTTAGGTTTGTATGAATATTTCCTACCAGAATCCAGCCTAGTTTAGTGTTTTGAGCCATTGGTGTCCTTGAGAACCTTTTAATATTCCGTTTGTAAGAATTTCGGTGTATGCGTCGGTTCCAAGAACTATGTCGATTTTTTCCGGTGTCGATGTGCGATCTGCTAGTGGAAGATCTTTTATGTGTTCCCAATTGGAAGTGTTAATGGATTGTGATGGTAAAAGGTTAGTGATTTTTTTATTACTAACACATTGAGTTTCATTTTAAATTTAGTAACGAAAGAGTTCATCTGGACAGTTGTTTGTAGTTGTGCTGTTGTTGAGTTGTACTTAATCCGACTAATTCATGTTTAGTTAGACATCCCTTAAGTTGAAAGTTTGTAAGCTCTTCCGGTCAGAATAGATACTTGGGAGCCACAGTCAATGAGTGTCCGGAATATTTGTATAATTCCGGGTGGTGCAGAAAGATTTTTTAAGAGTGTTGAGAATAACGCTTTCTTAACGTTTGCAGTAAGAAAATTTTGTATTTGTGCTTCGGTCTTAGAAACGGACGTCGTTTTTGTTGTGGTCGCGTTGGAGGTTGTACGTGGAGTATTGTCTACGCTTGCGCTGGTCTACACTTGCGCTGGTCTGTTCATAGAAGAGTAAGCTATTATAATCTTATTACACTGGTAAAATTTTTTGTTACTTAAACAGTTAGATGTTGGGTGATTTGGTGAGGGACTATTTTTGCAGAGTCGTATTTGTGCAACGAACTTGTGTCGTTGTTGAATAGTTAGGTTTCTAAATGTAGGGCAATGGTACATTATATGATTTTCTTCACAGCTTACGCAAGTGCTTTTTGCAGATTTGGTGAAGTTTGATTTATATGCTTATTATGAACTTTGTGCTTATTATGAGCCTCTAAAAGGCTGTGTCGGCAGTTCGGTATCATTTCGAAGTGGTGGTAATTGTTGTAGTTGAAATCTGTGATGTAATAATGTATGTGTGTGACGCAATGTGATGTGTGTTTGAAGGAAAATGCCGTTAGGTTAGTGTATTGTGAATAATTGTAAAAATTCTTGCAATTTTATATTATAGAATTAACCCTTCTAACTCAGATGGCGCACTTCACAGGCAAAAGCCTGGAATCAATTGACCTATTCACCAGAATATAACATATATTGAGGTGAATGAGGCTCCCACACCAACATGGCAAAAAAATATTAGTAAACAAAAAACCAAGACACGTCCAAATACTACAATCAGGGGTGCACAGATAACAGAGATCGTTTAAGCAAGTCCTTAGTAAGAGCCAGGTAAAAACTAGGACACATTCACGGCTCTACACATGCGATTAATTGGCTCATGCATACCATAGTTAGACCGAGAATGAACAACATGTAGTAAAGGCAATCTCCTTAAGCTATACGAGGTATGCCTAAAAGTAACCAAACCTGCGAGAGTGCGAGAATATATATTCGAGTTCAAAAGCTGGTGAATAAATACTAGGTCAGCAATTCAACGTCGTTCCTACAACGAGTGCATAGTAAACAATCGGAGGCGATCCTCATAAGGCGTAAGCCTTAAGGGATAATTCCGCTGCACCGATTCAATGCGTCTAGAATGAACAGCATAGCAAGAAGACCAAACCTGAGATACATACTCGAGAATTGCTCTAAATAAAGAAAAAAATAAGTGAGTCTGTCGATCAGAGAACTTCCTTGACCACCGCTTAACAAAACCCAGGACTGAATTATTCCGAGATACAATATGGTTTATGTGCAGAGTCAAATCGAGTTTTTTGTCTAGCTTTACACCAAGGTCAGTAACGGACTCAATATGACGGATAGTAGTTTCCGCAAAAAAGACGAGCTGATTGATGTTCCTAGAAAATGACATATCTTCACATTTATCCAGATTAAGTTGCAGTCCATTGGAGGCACACCAAACCCTGAAGGTATTCAAATCATCCTGAAATGCAGGAAACAGCAGCGGCCCCAGATGGCTACCTTGCGGTACACCAGATGAACCCCTAACAACTCTAGATAAAGTATTACGGAAAGAGATACGGTAAGTCCTATTTTTTAAGTAAGAGCAGATCCAGTCGAGCAATAAAGGCGGAAAACCTAACCTTTCAAGTTTAAGCATAATCACAGAGTGAGGGAGCTTATCAAATGCATTGCTAAAGTCGGTGTAGACACAGACAGTTTGGAGACCTTGTTGGAAGGCAGAGATAATGTGGGATGTAAATTCAAGCCGGTTAGTTGTCATCGATCCACCAGGCAGAAAGCCATGTTGATTAGATGAGATTAACCCCTAACATTGCCCAACAAGCTGTGAATATATAACAGATTCGAACAACTTGGGTATGCAGGAAAGCTTTACGATTAGCCTAAATATTTCGAGATAACTATGCCATTGATTGGTGTTTCCAATAAAATTCAGCGCAGCAATATTCCTTCCACTGATGATAACCAACTCGGTTCTGAGTCCAGAGATTTCCCCGATTTTATTTTGCCGTTCACTATTTTACGGGGACTTGAATTAAAGAACAAACTTGTAAAATTAAACTTTATTTTAATGCGTCCTTATTGCTACACAGTTTTTAACCGACTTCCGAAAACGTTCGACGAGTATTTTTTACCCGACTTCCCAAAAACAAAGAGGTTCTAAGTTCGACGTTTTTTTTTTTTAATTAATAAAATTTTTTTTATGTCTGACCGGGCATAAATTCATAACGCGTTGCCCGATTTTGATGATTCTGTTTTTGTTGGGTAGAGTATGTTCACCTATTGATACCATGTCAAAAAAAATTTGAGGGGGGGGCGGGGGGGAGGGGTGTTGAAACCTATCTTTGTAACGCGTGGACCGATTTGGATCGAGAGGTGTTTTTCAAGGAACGTTTCAAAGGCTTCGAGAAACTGAAAGGGCTCACACACTTTCGATACAAGCTGGGTTCAATGTTGCGCTAATTTCATCAGAAATGGAGGGGACAATTCTCCCGGTAAGCAAAGCTGGTCCAACTACAAGTACAAGGCGCATAGCTGTTAGCGTAGGTGTTAATGCAGCGACGGTATGGAGAGGATTACGAAGAGGAGGACTTCATTCTTTCCATGTGACATCCGTATAGAAACTTCAGCCGCAGGAAAAATAAGACGTAAAGAATTCTGTAATTTGATACTTGAGAAGACTTTGATGACTGGACATTCTTGGATAAGATTCTGTAGACGGATTGCTCGATAGACCTCGTCCCAAAAGAGATTCTCCATAAACTTGTGGGCAGGAATTGTAGGTAACCGACTAAACAGCTACAACTATTTAAACTTCCTGCAAAACGATCTAATCGATTTAATGGAGGGTATACTCTTGGAAATGCAAATAAGTATGTTATATCAAGATGACGGGGCCCCAGCCCATTACGAAAGAAACGTGCTGCAGTAGTTAAATGGTTATTACACAGGTAAGTGGATAGGGCGATATGTACTTTTCCTTGGCCAGCTCGTTCTCCCGACTTTATCACACTTGATTTTTATTTATCGGGGACTATGAAAGAAATGGTATACGGGTCAGAAGTTGCAGCAAGAGATGTATTCATAACAAGCATTTTAGAAGCCGGAAATAAAACTAAAGAAAATCTAGGAACAATTTACTTAAAAGAGCAATGCGAGGAAGAGCTCTTCTATATGTTAAATTAGTAATGTTACTTCCTTTTTTTCAGCAGTACCTTTCCAGGACTCCCAAATGTTAACACAAAGAGTAAAAAGATCAACAATTTAGGTAGAATTTTTTTTAAGAGTACAGTTATGCACGTTTGGTGATGTAACTTGAGGATGGTAAAATATTTTCGTGCGCTTCAAGTTTCCATCGAAAGTGAACACATTAGCCACTATTTAAAACCCAAAAATAAAAAACAAATAGGGCAATCTTTCACGATATTTCCTCTTGAAATAAAAAAAATTGATTTTTTCCACAGATTTAAGTTGAAATAAAAAAAATTTATTTTTTTAAAAAATTAAAGTTTTTTTAGCAGTTAAAAAAAATTACAGTCTTTAGAACCATTGTGTTACCTGTCAACTGAGACATCAATAACGCCTCTAGCACTAAAGCTTTAAAATATATACGTTAAAATGTAAGACTGGTTTTTTCATCGTAAAAAAATGTCAAACCCCTAGGGGGAGATAAAGCCCCTCCCATAAAATTTTGTTCGTTTCTCACCTAGATAAAAATGAATGATCTGGTATTCATTTTTGCACGCGCGCTATGAAACACCCTATATATCATTTGAAAATTAACATGCGATTTTATCATTTTAACAGTAGAGTGCTCCTTTAACTTCGGTACAAATTAAAGGGCACTCTACTGTTAAAACGTTTAAATCGCATGTTAGCTTTGAAATTTCAAAATGTCGTAACAGATATAAAACTTAAAATTATTTTATCCTTTTTGAACCGACTTCAACTTTTTTTTAAATATTTTATTCTTCACTTTTTAGTTTCTTCATATAAGTTAACGCAACAAAAATTCCTACATCAAATTCTCACGCCATAACCACATGAAAGCTTTCCAGTCTCACGCTAAAACTGCATACAATGAAGTTTGTATCCCAAAAGGTTCATCTTGCATCAGGCGACACCTGCTACCAAGATCACCAGACAACAAACATATGTATTTACTCCCACGATTCATCCAGCCGAGCAATAGATAGAAATGTAATTAGATTCTAACTTCAAGTTTATATTCTACGGTCATTTAATAAAGTACGAATGTTCAGTCAATGATTGCTCATTTAAAAAAAATAGTTTTTTTGTACTTTTAAATAAAATAAATTTTAACTGGCGCCCGAGCAGGGACCCCGAAAAACATTCGGTTTTTCGATTTTCGCGTCATTAGTGTAAAGTTATTCGTAAATAAATGTTAACTGAGTGATGTGAAAAATTGGTTTTCGCGAAAATAAAATATTGAAACAGTGAAAGAAATATCTACAAACTATTTTTGCATAGCCAAGTGAAATGCAAATTAAATGGAAGGAGCACTAACAAAGGGCAACAGGAGTACCAAATTTAAGGGTCCTCAATTAGCACCGAGGTCTTCAGTTGCACCGGTTTCGTTCCCGAAAAATTGAATAATGATCCTAAAGAAGCACCGTGTCCAGAACCAACCGAGAAGAGGAAATAAGGCCCCTTAGTAGCCGTTTTACGGAGGAACAAAAGCTAGAAGTTCTAGCAGCCACTCTTCGAGGGATACGTCGAATAAGCTTAAGCTAGTATTGTAAGTCAGTAATTATGAATTATTAAATATTTTTTATATCCTCATTTTTGTAAATATTTGATTTTACTTTATGTTTGAGTGATTAAAAACTCTGAAAGGAAACTGTTTTTTAAAAATTAAAAACAAATTAAAAGTGACATCTATATACAATTACATAATTATTTAAATAATTATTTTTGTCAAATGTGAATGACGAAGTGCTACGTCTTGACTTAACTGAGACAACAACGACCTAAAAGTCAAAAGTATAGTTTCAGGTTTTAGTTTTTTTAACGAAAATAAAACAGTGAACAACAACAGTGAAAAGGAAAGAATTACCAAAAAAGGGCAAATCCAAATAATTTAATTAGACCTCTGCTAAACACACCAGAACAAAATCTTAATATTCCGCCTCCACCTCAGTCCATACTTAATCCCAATTCAGAGCAATTTGTTGGCATTGACCAACCCATTATCCCACAATTTGCACAAAATATAAATGAGCTAGGTAAAATTCCTGTCGTCGTACGGTGTTTAAAAGATTTTACCGGTCAACCAGGAGAATTTAATTCGTGGAAGAAAAGCGTAGATCGAATTTTAGGACTCTACGATAATATCAAAGGAACTCCTAAATATATCGGTATTCTGAGTGAGATTCGAAATAAAATCGTTGGACAGGCCGACGTAGTATTGGAATGCTATAACACTTCTTTGGACTGGAAATGTTTTGCTCGATGTCTAACTATGCATTATGCACACAAACGAGATCTCTCTACTCTGGAATACCAGATGACTTCCCTCGTCCAAGGAAACCTAACCATTCGATTCAAGAATTTTATCATTTAGAATATTCCCATCTATCTCTTATACTAGACTAGATGGGATGTAAGGAAATCGGTAACGAATCTCTCACCCTGCTTACCCAAACATATAGGGACAAAGCTTTAGATACCGTTATTAGAGGACTCAATGGTGATTTGCCGACTGCTTGGCGCAAGAGAACCTTCAGACCTGCCTTAAGCATTGCACCTCTGCTTACAATTAGAAAACCAAAACTATAGAACTCAATACGCCATATCGCGCTACAAACAATTCAGCCGAATTACACCGCCTCATCCACCACGAAGAAATGTGGTAACCCATAGTAGAAATAACATACCAAGGAAAAACCAACATTTTATTTCCAACTTGGCACACTTGCCGCAATATCGAATAGATTACAATATTCAAAACAATTACAGACAGCCTCCTTTTAACCAGTATAACTATCATGGTCAATATAACTTACCCACTCGACATCGCCCAGCTGCACCGTATCCCAAACCTAAACCAGAGCCTATGGATATCGACCAAACAATCCAAACGCGAAGAGTCAATTACATGAATAGACCGACTCCAAACCAAACGTTCGGTAAAAGATCCCCTCCAGGACAAACTGCAGCAACTAAAATACAACGAAATTTTCGTGTTGAGTCCCAGTAATCATTATTAATATTGATATCATGTGAGTATACTCGTGATACAGAAGATGACAATTACGAGCAGTCCTTAGCCGATTAATCAGAGCACTATGAGGAAAACGAGGATGTCCAATAAGAACTCACTGACTTCACAGACATTAATTTTTTAGATTAAACTGCTCTTCTCTGCCTTATTTCAAGTGCAAGACGAAGAGCGAACAAGTTCTAAAAATATTAATAGATACTGGTTCTAATAAGAACTATATTCAAGTTAATCTTGTCGAAAAACCATTTTATGCAAACTCCATTGCTCGAAACACCAAAATTGATCACTACACTATGTCCAACCTATTTGGTCTAAACGATACAAATATAAAATTCTTTTTGTTACCTTCACTTAAATCTTTTCATGCCATCCTAGGAAACGATAGTTTAAAGGATCTCTTTCCAGTAATTCATACCAAAGATAATTTCATGGTTATAAAAAAACAGAGTAAAAATTAGAATCAAACAACATATAGAAGAAAATACAATAGATACAGAACAGGTTATTTAAATACGGAACAGACAAAAAAAAATTAATAAATTAGTTCCTATGACATTAAAAGCTGAGGTCGAAAGACAAGTTCGAGATCTCTTAAATGACGGTATTATAAGACAATCAAGATCTCTATATAATTCTCCCATATGGATAGTGCCAGAGAAAGCTGAATATTCCGGCAAGAAAAAGTATAGAATGGTCGTAGAATATCGGAAACTCAACACCATCACCATTTCTGATAGATACCTTATACCGGAAATAAATGAAGTTTTAGCGCAACTACACTAAAGCAAATACTTTTCCATTCGCGACCTTAAAAGCGGTTTCCACCAAATTCCATTCAAAGAGTCGGACATAGAAAAAACAGCTTTTTCCGTGAACAACGGAAAATATGAATTCACGAGGCTACCTTTCGGATTGAAAAATGCTCCTTCATTTTAAAAGAGCATATTGGCAAAATCTGCTAGGTTTATATCGATCATATTGTAATTTTCAGTAAAGATGACCTCGAAAATCTTCGGAAATTTTCCACACGTTAGAAAAAGAAAACATGAAAGTCCAACTGGACAAATTGGAATTTCTTCGAGACGAAGTCGATATTCTTGGCTTCATTATCTGAGCAGATGGAATTAAAACAAACCCAGCTAAAGTACAGGCAACAACAAATTGTCCGTGCCAAAAACCCTAAAGGATCTGCGATCTTTTCTTGGTCTTGTAGGGTATTATCGCCGCTTTATTAAAGGATACGCTCATCTGGCGAAACCACTTACAGCCCTTTTAAGAGGGGAAGGAGGAAGAATTAAAAAAAAATATTTCCAACAAAAAGAGCATTAATCAATGACGAAGCGGCAGAAGCCTTAAAAAAAATAAAGAACTCCCTACTATCAACTGATTTGTTGCTCGCTTACCCAGTTTGTAACGAATGCTTCTGACAGCATCCCATATTTTATAAATGATACATAAGGTATATTTCATATAAAGTCATGCACTAAACTTGGAGCCAATATCTTCCGAATATAGATTCCAATGTGCGTATAAAATCTTGAAATGATGTTGAATAAAATTGAATATATATCGAAAATCCATTGTAAATTTAAAAACAGAATAATATGGTCAGTACAGTAGCTTAAATAGAATAAAATAAAAAATAATTAATTATTTACACGAAAAATAGGTAGAAGTAGGTAATAAAATTTAAATAAATAAATGATAATCATATAATAACCTAATCAAACGAAATTTAAATATAAAACTTAAAAGTACTAAAATATTGAATAACATTTAATATAATAATTTAAATGAATTAAGAAATAAAAAAAACAAAACTAAAACTTCTCAAAACGGCGAAGAAACAAAAAGAGGTACTTATATAATAATAATACCACAAAATCGGAACAAATATATTAAAAGTAAAAAAGCAACAAATATATTTTCATATGAAACAAATATATTTAAAATTATGAAATATTAAGATTTGTCTGATGTGATCGGCTATTCGCTAGTATTCAGCACATTTTCTGAACCGTCCCGAGTTGCTCAAAATTTTTAAAAAAAAAGTTACATTCAAAAGTTGAAGAGTATAGCTTAAATCGCAAACTCAACAAATCATACACGAAAGGACATACGAATCGCCAAGAAGGGGGTTACAAGAAGACGACGAGGACTACAAACACAGCATACAGCGAAAGCACATGGTACTATTAAAATTTATTAAAACGCTAATGAAATCATAATAATAAAATAAACTTCAAATAATACATATACTACCCAACCACAAAAGTATTGGGACACTTGCATTTTTTTTCACATTTTCAACTTTGTGGGTACCTATATAAAAAATTGTATAATATTTATAAAAGAAAATTTCGTTATAGCAATAATTATTTTATTTGTTTTGTTGAAAATTCTTTTCACAGTTACAAAAATTCAAATACATAACAACAAAATAACGAAAATAATACATATTCATTGGAAAAATAGGAAAAATAAATTAAATTTACTGTAGATTTCTTTATGTTTTAAAATGCTGCGCCTCTGCTTTGGCTAAACCTCTGCGCAAACTTTTTCACCTGTCATATTCAACAGGAATATTTCCAAGTGTATGGAAACTTGCTCATGTCCAGCCGATACTTAAAAAAGGAGAGGCATGCGACCCCTCTAACTACAGACCAATTGCACTAACCTCGATCATATCCAAAGTTTTTGAATCACTCATCAACTCTCAGTTGTTGACATATCTAGAAAATAACCATCTTATCAACGATTGCCAGTACGGTTTCCGCGCTGGCCGCTCAACCGGAGACTTATTAACGGCTCTAACGGAGCGTTGGAATCATTGTCTCCATAATTTCGGTGAGTCCGAAATCGTCGCTCTTGATATTTCAAAGGCTTTTGATAGAATCTGGCATGCTGCCCTTTTAGCCAAACTTCAAACATTTGGTCTGCATCCTACCCTCGTTAAATGGATAGAGAGCTTTTTGTCAGGCCGTTCAATCCGTGTAGTTATTGACGGCGTTACATCTGCATCCCACGAAATAAATGCCGGTGTACCTCAGGGTTCAGTTCTTTCACCAACTTTATTTCTTCTTTTCATCAATGATCTCTTATCCCTTACTCTCAATCCTATTCATAGTTTTGCCGACGACAGCACCCTTGATTTCGCGTACTCATTTGATTCTGTAATGAATTCACGTGGAAATGCTACAGAAGTCAATCGGGAACGCATGTTTAGATCATTAAACAACGACATTTCTAAGGTCCTCGCTTGGGGCAGAGCAAATCGTGTTACGTTTAATGCATCCAAAACTCAATGCTGTTTAATGTCCCTTAAAAAACGCCCAGTTCACCCCCAACCCATTTCAGTCGATGGAGTGAATATACCCAATTCACCCTCCCTAAAGATCTTGGGTATTGAGATATCCAGCAATCTTAGCTGGACTGATCATATATTTGCAATCGCTAAAAGTGCGATGAAATGTTTGGGTTTTCTACAGAGATGTAAGAAATATTTCACCCCACCCGACTTAGCGTTGATCTACAAGTCCCACATTAGGCCTAGACTTGAATATAATTCCCATATTTGGGCAGGGGCAGGACACACCGCATTGTCCGCGTTAGACAAAGTTCAGCGTAAGGCTGTTAAACTTATTGGCGATTCCTCAATCTCTGAGGGCCTTGACTCTCTTGAGCATCGACGGAATGTCGGTTGTCTCTCACTCTTTTATCGCTATTTCCATGGCCATTGTTCTAACGAAATCGCTAGCCTGATTCCTTGTAGACTCATTACAACGCGCGATACAAGATCTACAAGTCGCTCCCACCCCTTTACTCTCCGGGTCAAATTTGGACGTACCGTCAAATTTCGGGAATCTTTTCTTAGCAGAACAACACGAATGTGGAACAGTTTACCATCTTCTGTTTTTCCCTCGTCTTATGAGCCTGAAACTTTCAAACGGGGCGTACATCGACACCTCCTTCACTCAACCTCCTAACCCATTTCCCTCATCCTTAATTCCTTTCCTGCCAAGGCTGTGCTTTAGCATCATAGGGCATCCCCTGAGCTTTGGCAACATCATATATAAAAAAAAAAAAAAAAAAAAATGTACAGCATTTCGTTTCATTACGTTTTTGTTTTACAACCTCTTTAACATGGAGTGGCATTGATTTAACAAGTCTCTATCTCCCTCTTTACAATCCTTGGCGGTAAAAGAATTCCAAATTTCCTTTATTTTCTCACGAAGAACAGTTTTAGTCCTCCTGGATGAATTCGCACCAAGATCTGGACTATTAGCGGATTTTGAAGTATGGCTTGGTGCTCCATCCTGTTGAAAAACGAACTCTCTTCAGGCGACTGAAGGAGAGGTATTGATGGCAGTACATTTTGGTATTTTTCGGAGTTAATTGCACCATCAATAAAATGGAGAGACCCAACTCCATATCCGGACATGCAGCCCCAAAACCATTACAGAAGTTGGAAATTTGACAGGGTGCTTCAATCATTCTGTCAGGTACACTTCGGACTTTTTCCGTATAACATGACTACGGTTGTCTTTCTGCTGTTGTACATTATTTTCGTAATTTTTTTGTTATTTATTTAAATTTTTTGTAACTGTGAAAAGAATTTCGAACAAAACAAACAAAGTAATTATTACCATAACGAAGTTTACTTTTATAATTAAACACTTTTTTATATACCCAAAAAGTTGAAAATGTAAAAAAAATGAAAAAAAATGCAAGTGTCTCAATACTTTTGTGACTGGGAAGTACACCAAATAACTTAGCCTAAGGAAAGTTAGGGAAACTAACCATCATTTTGTTAGTAGGGAATATATTTGAATTGCAGAATACTAACATTTATTTATAAATATTCTTGGAAGCAGGACGACCGTATTAGGGATGAGGTAGGAAGTCTATGTTCTGGGTTTTAAAAATTTTAATAAAAATTAAAAATTGCGGTTAAAATTTAAAGATGTCTATATTTTTTTCCAAATATAACACTTAAATGTAAACTAAACTACCCCTAGACAGTTGTTCAGTTTACAGATGCCTCTGACTACGCGATAGGAGCTGTATTAGCGCAGCACGAAAGACCCGTAATATTCATTTCAAGAACTTGTCGAGTCTCAGCCCGAATTTTATTACTTAGCGAAATAATAACTCCCGTTTTCATAAAACTTCATTTAATAACTTCACAATTTCATTATAAAATCAAATAAAATAAACGTTTAAAATTTTACTATTTTGAATAACATCTGGCGTAGGCGATACAGTGCTGAACAACCAACTAGCAGTGACTGACTTAATTTTACAATGCCGGAAATTAGAGAGCAGAATTTCTACTGTGTGTGTATGTGTTGTTCTTTTGCTGCTAAAATTTAGTACATTTTTGCCGGGAAAATTTGAATTCAAAAGTTGAGTTTAAAATTTGAAAGTGTTGAAAATATTTGAAAATATTCAAGATGTTTGAGATCACTACAAACTCTTAACAAAACAGAGGAACATTACGCTACTAACTATTCCCTAAGTAGTATAAACACGAACAATAAAATGAAAAGATGGAAAGCTATACTCGAACATTCTAATTATGAACTTAAATATAAACCAGGTAAAATGAACATAGTACAAATATCCTGCGTAAATTCTGTTACCGCTACACAAAATAGCAGTGTGAGTTTCGCTCATGATCTCATTCCAGCTACAGAGGTACCCATTAACGTACTTAAAAACCAACTAATATTAAAAACAGGTAATGAAACTAACTTTTAGTTTAAAATCCCTTTCGCCACTTATCATAGACCTCATGCAACCAGAATACTCCGAGGACAAATTAATATCATTGTTTAAGTGGTACTTAAATCCAAGTGTAACCAACGGACTGTTAACATCAGAAGCAATAATGGGAAAAACACAACGAATATACCCCGTCCGCTTTAGGAATTACAAAATCCGATTTACTAAAACTCCGGTAGAAGATCTTATAAATCCAGATATTTAAAATGGACAAATATTAAAGGTACATAAAAGAGTTGAATTTGAAAATAAATGATCTTGTTAAACAGTGTGTAACGTGCAAAAAACAAAACTACGATCGACCCCCAAACAAGCCTGAACTGAAAGAAACACCAATCCCTCAGTATCCTGGCGAATTTTTACACATAGACATCTACTCTACCGAGAAAAAACGCTGTGTTAACAGCAATAGATAATTTTTCCAAATATGCACAGGTAAAAAGATTAAAATCGAAATCGATATAGGATGTAAAAGAGCCACTGCGCAAACTTTTCTTTGCCTTTGGTGTTCCTAAATTAATTGTTATTGATAACGAGAAATCGTTAAACTCTTCCTCAATCAGTTTCATGGTTGAAGATCAACTTGGAATCCAAATTTTTTAGACATCTCCCTACACAAGTTCAATCAATGGACAAATAGAAAGATTCCACTCTATTCTCACAGAAATAATGAAATGCTTTAAAGTAGATGGTACGTAACGGACTTTCCCCCAACTCTTAGACAGGGCCGCTTACGAATATAATTTTTCTATACATTCAATTGAAGGTAAAAGACCACTCGAAGTATTCTTTGGTAGAAATGTTAGCACAAATCCAGGCGATTTTGAAAAATTCAGGCAAGACAATATAAATAAATTAAAGGAAAAGCAGAAAATCGATCTAAATAAACATAATAAAAAAAGACGCCCAATTAAAGACTACATCCCGGCGAAATTATTTACGTTTAACAAAATAAACGAGTGGGCTCCAAATTAGCTTCCAGGTACAAAAAAGAACCGGTTAAAGAAAACAATTCGAAAACCGTATTAACAACTTCAGGCAAGATTGTCCACAATAGCAATATTAAAAGTTCATATTTCCCTTACAGATTACTCATAGCCTTCTGCCATGCAGAAATACAAATTTTAGACTACTCCAAATCGAAAGCCATTAAACTGTCTACCGGAACAGCGAAACCACAGACTGGCACATTAAAATTAATTCATGTTATTGACCTGGAATCTTACGAGAAAACTCTCCAAGATCTAAATTTTAGGATCAAGAATGTTGTAGATATAAAACATCCTATGCATCCATTCTTTTCGCACGAAATTACAAGAATCATAGCTTTACTCAACCCACTAAAGCCTAAGACAAGAGAAAAAAAATCATTATGTTAAGGTAGAAACTCAATGACTGCGTCGCATGCATCGCATTTTCGTAAGGCCTGTTCCAATGATCGTAGTGCGTGCTTTGACGTTTCACTTGAAAGCAAGAGGGGAAAGTTATGTTTACAATTAAAATTTTAGAAAAATGAGTGAATTTACAGACTTTATAGATTTTGTGGAATTTATTTTATTTATTTATGAAGTGTATAGACAATATAAAAGTGTTTAAAATAGAAAATGTAAACAATCACGTAGCTTTTGGGTGCGTGAAATGAACATTGATAGAAAAGTGAATGATTTCTTTGAATTATATTTTGAAAAAATGAGAACAGTGGATCCTGAGCAGTTTTCTCAAGTAACAAGGATGAGCAGTCAGAATTTTGATGCCCTCTACAATTTGTTAGAAGAATATTTAACCAAATATTCAATACGGACTCCGATATCAGCCAAATGCCGTTCTGTTTCTTCTAACACTTATGTATGTAAGGAAAATTTAAGTATATAGTTTTATCACATATGAATATATATTTATTAACTTCCCACATATAGGAAGTTATTGTAATGGGCCCGATTTTCAAAATTTTTAGTTTTAATATTTTTTTACATTTCAAAGTCACCATAGTGTTTTACGCATGTTTTTGAACACATGTATGTGTGTGTGTGTGTGTGTGTGTGTGTTCGTGTGTGTTCGTACGTACGTTCGGACCCACTTTTTTCGACAACGAAATCTCGCGAACGAAAAATGATAACGACTTCGCTATGGTGCCATTCGAAGCGTATTGTTGTCAATAAGAGCTGAAAGAAATTTAATCAATTTCGGTTCAGCCGTTTTTTTGTTTAAACAAAAAAACTGAAAAAAAAATTGATGATTTTAGACTTTCTTGAAAAGGATTTCTTCGATATAATTTGTTCTGATGAAGATCGGGACATCAAAAAGTCGGATAGTAATTTATTATGAACAGAAATTGTTTATAATGATGAAAAATTGTTTAAACAATAAATAATTGTTTATAACAATAATAAATTTATAATCATAAAAAATGGTTTTACCTGGTTGAAAATTGATTATGAAAATTGTAAATTGAATACAAAATTGAAGATTGTTCATAGCAATTGAAAATTCTTATAAACAATTGAAATTTGTGTTACCACAAAAAATTTCTTTTATGAATAAACTTTGTTTATATCAATTAAAAATGGTCTATAACAATTAAGAATTGTTTATATCAATTATAAATTGTTTATAACCATTCAAAATTATTAATAACAAATGAATTCCAAACTATTAAAAAATAGTGCTAAAACGGAATAATTTTGTAAAAATTTTTTACATCTAATTACAACGAAATTATCATGATAAATTAAATTCATTAATTTATTTATTTATAAATTTAAAATATCAATTTTTTATGTATTTTTAAATGAGATAAAAGTGGGCGAAAGTTTTTTTTTAAAAAAGCTTCATCTCATCTAATTGGTTCTGATACAACTCGATACTTAAAAAAAATCCAGAACTTGTATAGTTTTTTGTAACATTAAAAAAATGATAAAAAAAACCATAAATAGTTGATATTAATGTATAGTATGAATTTTATTGAGTTTTCACTTACTCGTTTGTACAATGATCATGAAATTTATCGCTATTAACAATTTAATATTGTTAATAATAATTGAATATTGTTAATAACAATTGAAAATTGTTATTAACTGGGAAGTTGTTCGTGTGGACCTCAAGGGTCGCACCATTATTTCGTTGGAGACACTGCTTTCCCATTAAAACGATATTTAATGAGGCCATAGCCCGGACGTCTGTTAAATGCTAAAAAAGAAAATTTCAATAAGAGGCTTTCCCGAGCACGCCGAACCATTGAAAATGCTTTTGGCATTTTAACCGCAAGATGGCGAATTTTGAGACAAACAATGAATATGGCTGCAGACTCAGCAGAAAAGATTGCGAAAGCCAAAATTGTGCTTCACAATTATATAAAAATGACCGTCGGAAGTTATTGCACGCCTGATTTTGACGACCGAGTTGATGGTGAGAGCAGGGCCGTCGAGAGGAGGGGGGCGAAGGGTGTAAACCCCCCGGGCCCGGGCTTTCAAAAGGGGCCCCGTCATCTAGATCATCAACAGAAAATTCTTTCCATTTTAATACTATATAAAAAAAATTTTCACGATCGGATAAGTGTAATATACTAGACAGATTTTAAATTGAAAGTCACTCGTTCGATTGTATATGGGCCCGTAACCACTTAGTCACGGACCCGAAATTTCTTTCGCGGGGGCCCGTATGTGGTACCCCCGGGCCCTAATTTTATCTCTACGGGCCTGGGTGAGAGTATTATCGAAGGGCTGTGGAGGCGGGAGGTGAGGCCACTACAATCTTGTAGACATGTTTCAACGAATAATGTTCCAACGTCAGCTTTTGATTTACGGAATCAATTATGTGAATATGTATCTTTTCGAAAACAGAATATTGTAGTAAGAAAGGTATAATACTATTATAAATTTTATAAACGCAAATTGTAAAGGGCGCAACATTTCAATTAAGCTAGCCTAAGATCCTATTGAATTAAAAATGCTTCGAACTTAATTTAATTTGACTTTTAAGTATTATTAAGAACTTTATATTAAGTGTACAATTTTTTTAAAATTTTTTTTAAATAAATATGTATTCATAATCATTTAATTGGTTTTTTAAATCTGAAAACATATCCGATACAGCTGTAATACTAACACACGTCTAAGGAATATTAAAATCGAATATTTTCAACGTTCATTTTCTAGCAGTGACTATGATCCAATTGAAGAATTTTAAATTTCAAAAGGAAGTAATAAATTATTTTTTTCCATTAGGCTTACGTATTTTCAAATTAGTCAATTCTGCTAGTCATTCAAGTCCGATTAAAGGTTTGTGGTCATCTCTTGAGATGGCAAAAGAAGAAACAAGCAAAAATATCTATATAAAACATACTTACTTTAATTTTTGAAAAGAAATAACAAAATTAAAGATTAATTTCTTAATCTAAACGATATTAAATATATATTATTAATAGATTTTTTGAAGAAGAA
This sequence comes from Leptarthrus brevirostris, assembly GCA_964036015.1. Classification (NCBI taxonomy): domain Eukaryota; kingdom Metazoa; phylum Arthropoda; class Insecta; order Diptera; family Asilidae; genus Leptarthrus; species Leptarthrus brevirostris. The sequence continues at coordinate 111,256,023 of OZ038371.1, forward strand.
ATAGAGATATTAAATCTTTATAGTAAAACTAGAAAATGAATATATGCAATAAACAAAAAAATAAATATTTCCTTGTGAAACTAAATTAACTATAAAAAAACAATATATAAAGAAAAAATATAATTTCTCCATTTCAACTCTATTAAACTATGACAATAGAATATATAAAAAAAATTAAATTTTTCCCATTCAAACTTATAAAACTATGACAAAAGAAAGCAATGCAAAACAATACAAAAAGAATACATAAAGAAAAAATAAAATTTCTCCATTCGAACTTAATTAAACTATCACAAAAGAATATTAATAAACAAGGACAAAAGAATACATAAAGAAAAGTTAAAATTTTTCCTTTCAAACTTATAAAACTATGAATGAACTATGAAAAATAAAATTTCTCTATTCAAACTAATAAAACTATAACTAAATAATACTATTTAACAACGATATAAGGATATATAAGGAAAAAAAGTGTTCCATTTCTAGACTCACGTTCGTTGGTCTACATTATTACCCAAATACCTTACAGTTTTTTCATGTAAAAAATTTAATATTTCCATTTTGGCATACTCTTTCTCGTATTTGAAAAATACATAACTTCTTCGAAACACAACGTCGAGAAATGAAGAATTTTCATCAGCACTGCCAAAACGTTTGTCCGCTATCGTTTCCATTTTTTTTAAAAAGGAGCAAAATTCACCATCCAACTCCGACCTGTCGGATTTTCTTTTCCTACTGCTCGAAGTAAAGGACTGTGTCTTCCAGAAATGATTCCAATTCCTCACTTGCAATATTTTCAACAATGTTTTACTAGTTCTGAAAACAAATTATTAAAAGTTATATAACACATGATAAGAGCAATTTAACTCACTTCCTTGGTGCGATATAAAAGCTTTAAAACTTCATTGTTTGAAAGTGTTCCCAAGTGATTCGGTCATCCGCTTCGCTGCCCGAAGAAGAGCGTTTACCGCATTCCTTAATGAACCTATCCCTTAAGGTTTTCCACCTTCCTTTACATATTTCCGTTAAAAAATTATTATTAAATTACTGATAAAATTATCTCTGAAAAATGTTATACCTGGCTGCTTAACAATAAGCGAGATATTTTCCCATGCTCTGGCTTTTTTATTAATATGTCTGTAATGCACACACTTTTTGTTATAAATGCAGGAGTAACGCCTAACTTCATTTCTTAATTTTTCCTCAAAGCACTCCATTTTTCCTTCTCAAGCGTATCCTGCAAATCACAATTTGTTTACACTTCAATTGAAAGTTCAGCAATATGTGCATCGCATGCTTCGCTTGCATTGTTCACATACGTTGAATGATCTGTCAAAGCATGCGATCCATGCGACGCAATCATTGGGTTTCTACCTTAAAGGTAGACTTTATCGGAAGTGCTTGGAAATGGTTAGCCGGAAGCCCGGACTACGAGGATTTCTTAATCCTAAATGCAAAAATCAACGATGTTTTAAGGAAATAATACCAAACAAGTAATTATTAATAAATCAATCATAGAATGAAACAATAATATTACTGACATTACGAACGAAATACTTAACACATACAAGACAAATGAAAAAAGTTAGAATGCACTGATTACAAATATAAAATATAAATTAAATTTGATTAATAAACGTAGAATACACATTACATTGGGCAAAAGCCGGTATCGTAAATTCCTTTATACTATCAAATGACAAAATAAAATTAATTAAAGAATTATGTGAGAAAAATTAGGTACCATATTTAACCTTAGAAGCAGCCATTGACTTTGCAGAAATAAAGATTGCTTCTACTACAGTAGTTTGCTTTACATTGTAAGTATCCCAACTACCAAAGTAGAATCAAGTGAAAATATTCTTATGAAACCTATTAAAAGAGGAAAGTTTATAGTTAGGATACCTTTTGAAAATTATTTACAATGTGAAGATAAAATTTACGGTATAAAAGAAAAATGTTTGACTAATAATAAGGTAACTATTTGTAATATTAAACAAATTGTAAATTCAAGTAATTCAAATTGTATACCTATTTTGTGTAACCAGCACATTCCAACAGTCGAGGACATTTCTCCAGGAACATTGTTACTCAATTAGGATTGTTCCTAATAGGAAAATTCCATTAGGGACAATACATATTGATAATGAAACTATGGATCTTACCGGCACATTCATCATCTAATATCATAAGGTGACGTAAGCCATCGATAAACAATTCTACATCTCTAAGGAAGTTTCATGTACCAAACCATATCCTGCAGTTGTGCAACCCGATTACAGCCTCAGGACTTTTGTAGAAATATCTACACTCGAAGCGATGAAGCACCTACATCTAAAAAACACCGAACACTTCGGATGCATAAAAGACGAAAGCAGAATTGGCTATCTAACCAACTTTGGCCTAACATCCATCATCATCATCTTCTTAATAGCAATAATACTTACAAAATTCATTCCGAAATGCAAACGTGAAAACATAAATTCTATAATTGAGATAAAGGAGATTGCACTTACAATCATATCAGAAGCAGGAAGTAATATCCAAGAACAACGAGGATCAGAAACGTCATTGGCAGAAACTACAACGATTAACCAAATACCCTTTTTCTGAATGAGGCAATTCATAATTAAGGAGGGAAGAGTTAACACAACAAAAATTCCTACATCAAATTCTCACGCCATAACCACATGAAAGCTTTCCAGTCTCACGCTAAAACTGCATACAATGCAGTTTGCATCCTAAAAGGTCAGTGATCATCTTGCATCAGGCGACACCTGCTACCAAGATCACCAGGCAACAAACATATGTATTCACTCCCACGATTCATCCAGCCGAGCAATGTAATTAGATTCTAACTTCAAGTTTATATTCTACGGTCATTTAATAATGTACGAATGTTCAGTCAATGACTGCTTATTTAAAAAAATATTTTTTTTGTACTTTTAAATAAAATAAATTTTAACTTATATACAGATGGAAAAATTCTGTTTGTACGAACGTATTCAATTTCAACAGTAGCAGAGGTAGTGCAATCTATAGAAAGGCAACAGAATTATATAAATCCGGCAACATATTACGAAATTAGTCACGCTCACCCTGAATACCCTCACCTTAGATAACAAAATCTAATCCTTTCTTTGGGCCTAGTGCATCATCGTACTTTATACAACAAGTCAAAAATTCATCGTAGTCACTCTAGGTACGCATTTTTTATCATTTACCGATGAGGAAACGTATTCTGTACAACAGACTTAAAATCGGTTTACGCCTAACGATGCGAGGTGCGCCCTTACTCCAACTTACACCATAAGCCGCAATTTTTGTTAAAGTACAAGTAGATACTGTGTTCAGAGTTATCTCAGTCCACTCGTTACTAAGTTAGACTACCCCTCCCCACCGTCACCCTAAGTTAATGTTTTTCCCGTAGTATCAATTGGGGATCATGTATATAGACAAGTTTGGTAACGCCCCCCCCCAGAAATTTTATCGTGGTATAAATGGGGGAACATATTCTACACATCAAAAGAAAAATCATCTATAGCGGTCCATACGTTATGACCCTTAACCTACCCTTCCCACTCCCAACCTACTCAACATTTATCGTTACACTAGCAATAGGGGATCACATTCTATATATATATATATATATATATATATATATATATATATATATATATATATATATATATATATATATATACATATATATACATATATATATATATATATATATATATATATATATCAGATAAAGAACCATCGGTCCACTCATTATAAAGATAACGTCCACCCCATCCCCCCATAATATTTTTGACATGGTAGCAATCGGAGTATGTACTAACAAAAAAAGAATTATCCAAATGGGTCCACGCGTTACGAAGTTAAACTACCCTCTCCCTTCTCCTTACCCCATCTTAGAGCCAAATTTTTTCCATTATTATATATGGGAATCATGCCATATTCAACAAAAAAAGAACAATCCAAATCGGTTTACGCATTACGAAGTTATCTTCCACCATCACCCCCAGCCCTGACCTCTAGTCATCTCCCACCGACAATATTTTTGACATGATACCAATCGAGTAACAAACTCGGTCCACGCGTTACGAAATTAAACTACGACCCCCTGTTACCCTCCCCTCTTAGCCCACAACCCAACCATAGGCCCTCACTTTTCCATATTAGTGAAAAAATTCATGTAGATCTTATAACCTCTCGTTTTTGGGAACTCGGTTAAAAATGGATATACACTTGTGTAATCAGACCCATAATAACACACGGTGTGATAGTCTGGTGGAAAGCAGTGGAAGTGGGCAGAAATCAGAGGAGCAACTAGGTCAACACCGACGAGGGCCAGGTCATATTAAACATCCTTCCACTGGAATTCCATGTTAAATGTGTGGCACTAAACTCCGCGGCAGAGTTTAAAGCTTGCCTATAATGTGAATTGTTTTTACATAGAGAATGAATGGTTTCTTGATCTGTTTCTAGTTACGAGAGTGAAGATTTTGCTTTCTACAAGATACTCCTTCTATCAAAGTTTCTAAATTTTCTAATTTGCTTTCAAGGTTATTTATTTTGTTGAAAAGGAAGAAAAAAATTTTAATTTTAGTTTGCTAGATTTTTGTTGATTTCTGACAGTTCAGTAACTTTGCAAATTTCGCATATGTTATCTGCCACATCTAAAACTTCCTTCCTTCTTCTTTCTCGAAAGATATTAAGGCATTCTCATCGGATTTAGTAAAACTTTTTATCAAAGTATTCTTTATTCGTATTTATTAAGATTTGGAGGATTTTGTAAAAAATCTAAAACGTTTGTTATGACTTCAACTGGAAAAGCCTGAACCACGTGACTGTATTTCGTTTCGTTAACCGTTCTTCGTTTAGAAGCAAATTGCGTCTGAAGAAATCAAGCTTCTGGATATGGAGTTCAAAAACATGAAAATTTATTGAAGTTGTGGCTACATAATTGCTTTGATGATTAAAAATTGTAGCACTGGCATTGATTTGTTGTGAAGTGTATGACTCTTCATTACTAATCATCTTAGCGTTTTATGTACTTGACAAAATAAAATATCATTTAGTTTTATTATACACAGATGTTATGAAAAACTTAACTTCGCGAATCAAATAAAATAGTTTTTAACAAAAATTTGGACCGACTTCACAAAAAGCGCTAAAAAGTATAAAATAATTTTTCATTTCATATCTATACCGACATTTTCAAGTTGGAGCAAATTAAAAAAACCAAACTTCTACAACAAAAGTATTTAATTGGAGACGGAGTTGGATTGATACGTTGAGCGGCAAGATCAACATGCCATGGGTACCGGGTTCGAGACCAGATGACCCCGTGAGCTATTATTAAGAAATTAAAATAATCCACTCCGGCTCTGGGCTGCTGTCTAGCTCGCAGCAATGCAAAAACAAGACTTTGAAGTTTCCTTACTTCCCTTCTGGCCAAAACCATGCTTACGCATCAAAGGGTTGTCCACCAGGATTTGCCTACATCGTATTAAAAAAAATCCGTGAGCTGCCATGTTCAGGTAGTTTTATATATTATCTTCAATTGTGGTTGGGTAGTTGTTTTGTTTGTTTAATTTGCACCGACTTCAAAATGTCGTAATAGATATAAAATTAAAAATTATTTTATGCGCTAAAAAGCTTTTTGTGAAGTTGGTTAACATTTTTTTTTTAAATCTAATTTATTTTTTACTTTTTACAGGCTGTTTCAGATCTAACGTGCCAAAATGAATGGGGTGATAGATCTCACCTAGGCAAACAAATATTGTATGGCAGGGAGGGGGCAATATCAACCGTTTGGGAGTTACAGGGTGATTTAGAAATTTTAGTTTTACATGATTACTCTTTTATTTTTATTTTTTAATATACCTAACACAGCGACATCAAACAAACGCTAAAAAACTACTATACCAACGACCTTTCCAAAATGTTGATCTAACTCTTACCATTGCAGGTACAGTCACTTCCAAAAGTTAAAAAATAGTTTGCGATTACCTAAAATTCAGAATTTTTCCAAACTTTCTCCGAAATTCATGTAATTTTTATTTATATTATTAATTTTTTATTTTAATTGGACTGCCCATCTTATTACGCTTCCAAAAAGGTACAACATGTCCAGATGGAGAAAGGGTATAGAAATTTATAAGTAGAAAACTTATCGGGAAATATTTGAAAATCTGCAATTTAAAGAAACTAAACTCTGAAATCCTTTTTATTGAATTAAAAACGTTTTATAATTAATCGTAGTAAATTACAAAAGCTGTTTAAAATGTCCACCACCACCTTGGATGCATGCCAACAATCTCCTTTTAAGTCCCTATTTAAGGCGTATTGCAGCCAGCCTCTCCCATAAGAAAAAGTCCAATGGTGTAAGATCTGGAGATCTAGTAGGCCAAGAAATCGTTGCACCTCGTTCAATACAGCGGTTAAGCAATTTTTCACTTAGTATTGCTCTCACAATGTTAAAAGTATGCGCTGGTGCTCCTTCGTATTTATAAAACATGTGCGTTCGATCATGCACAGTGATCTTCTTTATTAGATCTGGTAGTGTATTGTCCAAAAAGTCCGCATAAATTTTACTATGAAGCACTTGCGGAAAAATGAATGGTCCTACCAAATGGTTACCGATGATACCAGCCCAAACATTGACACTAAATCTCTGCTGGAATCAGGTCAGCTGTGTCCTGTGTGGATTAGTTTCCGACCAGGTACGGAAATTAGGGAAGTTCGTGACACCATCCCTCGTGAATTGGCATTCATCTGTCCACAAAATTCGGTCCAGAGACTCTCTGTTGTCAATGTCGCGTTTAAGAAGCCGAGTGCTAAATTCCAATCTCCTCTCGTAATCTCCTTCTAGTAATCCTTGGACTGCGTTATGGTGATGTGGACGTCATCCCTCTCGATGAATAACAATCCAAACCTTAGATGATGACACTCCTAATCGTCTTGCGACTCTTGCCTCACGATGGTGGTTATTTTCTGCTCGAAATCGGCAGAAGTTCCCGAAGTTTCTTGTCGTGTCTTCCTGTCGTGTGAGTTACACTTCCTGTTTCTCTTAACCTTGGGAAATTCCGTGTAAATACCCTCATTTGGGGTGCTCGCCGATTAGGGAATATCTTTGATATTCCAGTGCAGCCGCTCTCTCGTTTCCGTCTACTACACCATAAATGTAAGTAATATTCGCTAATCCCTCAAAACTAAATTCTACAATATTTTAATAATTTTTCCTTAAAAACACCCATTCTTATTGATTTGTTTTTCAACTATGATAGGTATTATTGCCGACTGACCCTTTTTTATAGCAAAATTTCCATCAAGTACGAGTAAGAGAACGCCAGGATACAATAGTGTGAATTGTGGCTAACACAAGATTATCGGCAATAAAACAAAGTTACACTAACTTTTTTATAACTTTTTTGCAGCAATAATTAAAATTAATTACCTGTTAACTCAAAACAAAGATTCTCGAACCTTAATCCTAAAAATTTTGTTTATTTAAAGAATTTTCTACCTAAAGGGCAATAAAATAATTAGGTACTCAGGGATTTATAAGGATGCGTTTTTCCTAATACTTTGTGTACCTTGCCGTGTTGCACCTTTTTGGAAAGGTAATAAGATGGGAAATACAATAAAAATAAAAAAGAGGTGTACTAATTACTTGAATTTCGGAGAAAAGTTGAAATCGTTGTTGACAATTTTGGAAAGGTAATTGGGAGTAATTTTAGCGTTTGTTTGATGTCGCTGTGTTGGGTAGATCAAAAGATACAAATAAAAGAGTAATGTTCATACCATGAAAAACTGAAATTTATGAATCACCCTCCCTGCCATACAATTTTTTGTTTGCCTAGATGAGATCTATCACCCCACTGATTTTGGCACGTCAGAGCTGAAACACCCTGTATACGACTCGAAAAATGCTGCTTATACGAACAAAGCAATTTCAAAAGTTGCAGAGGTAGTGCACTAACAAAATTATCCAAATCCGGCAACGTCTTACCAAAGTGACTAATTTCGTAATACGTTGCCGGATTTGGATAATTTTAGTACCCTCACCTTAGAAAATTCTTAACATGACCCTAATGCGCCGCTTTTCTCTATACAGCAAGAGAGAATTATCGTAGTCAGAGAATCATCGTAGTCACTCTAGGTACAAAATTGTTATCAATTATCAATGAGGAAACGTATTCTGCACAACCGAATCAAAAGCGGACTATGTCTTATGATGCTGGGCGCCGCCCATGCTCCAGCTCTCAGCATAAGCCACAATTTTTGTGAGAATAAAAATATATACTCTATGCATTCAGAATAATCTAAATCAGTCCCCGCCTTTCAAAGTTAAGTCGCCCCTTCCCCCACCCCAACCTTAGGTCAACATTTTTCCATAGAGTAGCATTGGGGGATCATATAATACCCCTCCCCCAGCCCCACCTCAGGACCAAATTATTCTCCTATTAGCAATGGGGATCATACTCCATACAACAGCAAAAGAACCATCCAAATCGGTCCATGCGTTACAAAGTTAGGTATCACCCGCACCCCACGACAATCATCATCGATCAACGGGTTTAAGGAAATGTTGTATAGTAGTTTTTGAAAATATTGTTGTTAAATAAAACTAATGAAAGATTAAAGCATTTACGTTGCTTTATTTCCTTCACCTTTTGATGTGTTGCTGTTTTGTATTGATTTCTTAAGGTGTTAACTGCTGATTGTTGAATGTTGAATGCTGGATTGTCGAATGTTTTAATTTTCTTGTTAGGGTGTTGTCTGTTCTTTCTGCGTCAAGATGTATTCTTGAATGTTTTCTTATTCTTGAAATTGTTCTTTGTTTAATGTTTTTAATATAGAGGATGCATTACCTGGATGGAGCACTCCTTAGTGAAAATGTTGCTGTTGTTAATTGATTGGGTGAGGGGCACCTCTTATTAATATTTTGTTGTCGCTGAATATTGGTAATATTGTTGATGGCTTGTTATTTTAAACACCAGAGAATACTTTACCTTCTTCTTAAAAGTTCCCGATCACCAATGAAGGGTATTAAGGATGTTTGGATTCTGGCTGTATATTTCATGTGGCCAATATAATAATATTAATTAATAAGCCAATTTAATTAGCACCAACGCTAGCGGTTCTTTGAAACTTTAATTTGGCCTTGTTATACCTCTTCCCCATGTCCGGCCACCAAACTAGGGAGCCGTAAGTTAGGACACGACGAGCCACAGCTCTATACATTCACATGGTCATTCTAGGCGTCAGCTCCCCCCTTTTATTCCACCTTTTATAACTTTTTGACTTGTTCTTCTATGCTTTGCTTCCAGTTCAACTTGGGTTCGAGAAACACCCCAAGTACTTAACCCTGTAGGAACATGAGAACGGACGCCGCTTCATTTTGGGCACGAAAACGCTCCGTACTTTAGTTTTAGTTGTGAAGAGTATCAGATCGATCTTTCTACAATCTTTGCACCATCTGTTGACTTTATTTAGAGCGCTTTCTACTATTTCACTGATTACGTGAAAGAATTTTCCCGATACCAGGACTGTTAAATCTTCAGCTGGCTGTCGCACAATTCTACCCCGGTCGAGTTTCAGTAGTATTTTATTCATTACGATCCGCCATAATAGAGGTGACAGAACTCCATCCTGAGGCGTACCACTACATACGTGTTTGACCACACGGCTGGTACCCAGTTCGGGCTGTATTATCCTTGATCTTAACAGCGTTAAAATACAACGGCCAAGACCCTCCACTACGCCTAGCTCGGTTAGAGCTTTAATGATAGATTCAGAGCGAACGTTATTGAATGTCTTGTAATGAGTATTCAATCGTATTCACAACCTCGTAAAAAGTTGTCTCTGTGGATCTTCCCTTGCAGTAAGCGTGCTGGGATTGTGAAATACGGTTTCCATCAAGAATTTGTCTAAGATGAACATCAAGCAGGCGCTCCAGAGTCTTCATCAAAGAGAATGTCAGACTGATTGGTCTGAAGTCGTTTACCGGTTCATAATTTCTTTTGCCAACTTTAGGGATGAACATCACCTTAACATTCCTTTAGTTCCGAGGAACATGATTGAGAACAATACAGCCCCTAAAGATATACACCGCCTTGCAAATGCCCCCCGGTTTGACAACTGTCAAGTCTGCTGAGCTGTAATTAGGGCAACAAAAAACCTTAGGATTGTTTGAAAGGTTATGTAAAAAAGTTTATATGTGAACTGTAGAAAACGTTATATGTGGAGTCATCCATTCCCTTTACTGTCATATCACTGACCCAAGGCTCCCGGATGAGGATCAAGTTGAGGTCGTCTTCCCTTTAGAAGATAAGCGGATTCTCTGCTTATCTTCCGACGAAAGGTTGACCTCTGAATAGAGCGGAGCTGATTGCTTTATTAATTTTTTATTAAGAAATTGACTCACTCACATGTAAGGCACTAATAAAACCGACCTTCCCAAGGCATCGGAGGTAGCTCATTAGTCCCCAGCCTTCCATTCTTTGGCACGGTTTGAAATACAACCTTACGCTGACACCACCACTGAAATTAGGCACCTCTACGGGGAGGGACAGGTAGACGATAATCGCCCGTCTTTTGTATTCTACTTTACAACAAATACTTAGATATGCAGTTTGAATTTTCTTTGTATAGATGTAGTATAGTATTTACGTGTTAATGGTGGACTCATCATTTTATGTTTTAAAGGGTTTGTGTTTCATACTATTCAAAATTCATTGAATTGTACAGTTTGACCAAAATATTTTTGACAGTTATTTAATTTTTACAGTCTGATTGAAAATAATCAAGTGGGGTTTAAAAATTGGTCAAGCCTTTTACTCCCTCCCCCCAATTATCGACCTTGGCCTTGTACCAAAAGTCCTTTGTAGCAGGGAAAAATTTTACTTTAAGTTTAATTGTTAACTTTAATTAAATTCTTCTGTATTTGCGTAGTATGTTTAATTATGTAGCGAAACATTTGGTAGAGAGACAACTTTTTCGTTCAGATGTATTCAAGTTGGTAATTCCAAATATTAGTACACTAATTATAAGTTTTATGGTATATAAAATTCTAAGTAGTGGACTATAATTTCTAAATGTACGCCGCAATATATTGTATATGTGGGTAACTTCCAGCTTTTTAATCAATTTATAAGGCTCTTCTACATATTCTGTAAAAAATCACATGAAAGAAAGTAATTACATGGAGTGTTTAAAAAATTAAAGATCTTGATTAAATGGGACGAAAAACGTAATGCTATAATCAGGCGTCAAATTTGTAACTGAAATGGATACCTTCCGATAAGGAACACGTCCAATATCCTGAATTTGCTTTAAATTCAATTCCATTACTGGTAAAAGCTTGTACTATTCCAATATCCAAAGTTCTATGAAGAAGATGGGCTAGCTTATGTCTCCTGTTCCTGGCAAATACGTACACAGTTTGTAGTATAGCTAGTCTATCGCATAGCTTTTGCTGCACCTGGGGGAGTTTCCATGGTACTGCGCATTACTGATGATGGCAATTCCATTACTCCTAAACGAAGTTTCCTGCTTCTTGTGACTGTGATTTCCTCCAGTCTTTCACATTCTGCCGGCAGTCGATAGTTTGTGACTCTCTACCGTGGTACTGCAAGATTTTTATTGCACTAGCAGCGGTCACGCGGCTGAGCCAGTAATATTAACAGTCATCGTCATATGCGTTGTGGGTTTTTACTGTTATGCTTGGTCGGCTTACAGTATAGGAAGAGTTTCGTAGTCCAGGCAGACACCTCAAGACGGGACTTGTTTAAAGTGCTGTGGAGCTGTGGAAGAAGCCAAAAGTCACAGATCTGAAAATAATGAAGTCTCCAGCTCTATAAGTCTATAGGCATGCAAGTCTATCCGTGAATTTGGTATACTCTTTATGTAGTTTCCACAATTTGGAGGAAGGTTAAAAACTGCAGGTGAAGTTGAATCAGTCTGCGTCGAGATTTTATCTAAGCTGTACGTGGAGCGCGTAAGTTGTGTCGGATTTGGCTAGAACGTTGGAGCATTCGTCTTCGTGTAGTTTGTGCAGCGATAAGAGATTAACGTGTTGTGCCAAGAAGTAGGAAGTGGCCAGTTCAAGTGATTTGTGCGTGAATCTGATTTTGATTTGTTTTTATATTCAATCAACGGTGAAGGAGTGTAAACGTAATGAATCTGTTACGATTTTCCTGTTTAAGGTTTGTACCTCCGTGCTTGGCTTATTGAGATTTTTTCTAGCTTAAATATGGGGGGTCGCACTGCCGGTTCCAGGCTACACATCTTGAGAATAATTCACCTCTTGTGTACCAAATGACGGCTTATTAGTCTAGAAAGGGATTTTAGATGCCTCAAGGGAATGCTTTCGCAATTTTTCTGTTTTCGTTTTTGGTTTATTTCGTTATCGATTTTGTACGTATGCCAGCTGCAGAAGGGATCATGTATATATGTACGGATTTTTTGCACTGCACTCGGCCGGCTTTTCTTTTTCGTACAAAGGGGAAGTGAGGATTGTATACACGAAGCGTTTCTTCATACAAAACACCAGCTCCTAGAGGGCAATATTGACAAATGAGGATTAAAAGCCTTGAGGAGCACTTTATTAAAGAGGTGTATGTGGGATCAAGAGTTTTACATTCCAGCATTTAACAAGCTTTTGCTCGTTTATGTGCTCATGAAGAGTTTTCAGTGTAGGTTGATTGTTTCTCCGTTGAGTTGTAATTGCTTTAAAATATGGAAAAGTGAAAAGGTACCTAAGCTGCTAAATATAATTAGATTAGCACGGTGAGGATGTTTGAAGGACGTGTTGAATACCTGTGGTATGTGGTACAATCAATTGGAAAAGTTTGACGTGGACTAGTTTTAAATTTTTAAAGAACCATGGAGTAAGTTTAGATATGTATTTGTGATTGATGCTTCTTACACTTTTAATTAATTATAACAAATATCTTGCAAATTTAGTTCCAAACTTACGTACACTACCTACTACTCATTAGAAATTAAAAAATAGTTGGCATTACTTTAAGCTTTGAACAGTTTTAAGTGCCGTAAACTTTAGTCTGCAACTGAACAGATACTAATACTGAGATGGACAAAATCGACCGACAGCCAAAGCTGCTATACAAAACTAGAACTGTTAGCTTTATGATTAATTTCGTCCCGAAACTTTTTACGTTTTATTCAATAGTCATTCAAAACGGGGTGTAAGAGCAGAACTAAAAATCAAAACAACACTTGTTAAACTCGAGCAACGTAAGAAATATAAGAATTTCTTAATACGATCGGCGCTTCTAATGAAGAAAAGTTAAGCTCCCTTGGCTCGTTATTAATAGCAGCACCAAAGGGTCAACTTTCCTTCAGCTGCTGGACGCTTTCGCGACAAAACGAAAACTAGATGAAACTCCAACAAAATTTAACACCGAACTAGACCTGGGACGAACCCCACTGACGGCGATCCATGGTTGTTGAGAAATTTTCAGTGGTTCGGAATCCACTTGAAATTGTAGGGTTACTTATAATCGTTGTTTGGGATCGGGAAAAGTTTTCCTCTCGCCCCATGCTCCACAATGGGTTATGGGAACTAGAGAGAAATTCTCATCCTAAAGATGCGTGCACAGATTGGTTAAAAATAAGTGCGTCTATAGTTATTCACAATAGTGTATAGGTTCACTTGAAAATTGAGTTCTACTTCGTTATCAGCCTAAATGATATAATAAACACGGAGCTTAAGTGCGCAAGTCCAACTTGCACTTTACAGGTTTTAAGGACACGGTCAAAAAATCCTTATAGTGAGACTTCGTTGTCTGTCTGCTTGTCTGCCTGTATGTCACAGCCGTTTTTCTTATTCACTCCTATTGCTCTCTATCTCTCTCTCTCTCTCTCGTTCCTAAAACCCCTTGTGCGGCATAAAGCATCTGCTACACCGACTCCCCACCTACATTTGGCAAAGCCCCAAAGTTAAATTTGAGATTTCCGAAACAAATCGAAGAAGAAAAGTTTGGCGAAAATCTGTATCGAAAATCTATGGTGGCGTATTATGGTGTGGGAGTGTATGGCGCCTTCTGGAGTCGATAGTTTTAAGTTTATCGAATCTTAGATGGATCGCTATATGTACCTAGAAATCTTAAAAGGTAAATAACACCAAAGTGCATGAAAGCTGTGTTTAATTGCAAGTTTATCCGTGAATTTGGTCTACTCTTTATGTAGTTTCGACAATTTGGAGGAAGGTTAAAAACTGCAGGCGAAGTTGAATCAGTCTGCGTCAAAAGTTTATCTAAGCTTCTACGTACAGCCCGTAAGTTGTGTCGGATTTGTCTAAAACGTTGGAGCATTCGTCTTTTTGTCGTCTGCTGTGCAGCGATAAGAGATTAACGTGTTGTGCCAAGAAGTAGGAAGTGGCCAGTGTGATTTTGTGCGCGAATCTGAGTTTCATTTTTATATTCAATCAACGGTGAAGGAGTTTATACTCCATCAAGAAAATGAAAAAATTCAGGAAGGGGTAATATAAGCTCAATTGTTACAATAAAAAAGTAGTGAATTCAATGCGATATCATCAAACTGAGTCAATGTGGTATCATCAAACTGCTGTGAAATCTTACTAAATTCTTAATGTAAGAAATTTTCACTAATCCTTTAATAGACAGGACTTGTTTAGTGGAATGAACGGAAACCCGATTTACGTGAAATGTAAAGGGGACCTCCATTCGGCGTATTGTTCAATGATAATTCGGAGGGTGTTGATGTAATTGTTGCAGGAGAAACCCCCCCCCGAAAACCTGCCTGTTCATCATTTAGAGTACGCTAGATTATTTGCTTGATTCGCATTGACATGATTTTTGCCATTAATTTTAAGGCTGCAGATGAAAGACAAATACAGCGTCAATTGTTACAATTCCTCAAAGCGCTTTTATTGGGAATCTTTACAAATACGCCTGTTTTCCATTCAGTAATATAGTCCCGCTTTTACAGCATCCGCCAAGTGCTGATGTTAACCCAATCTTGTCGGAGTTCTGATGTTAATGTTGACGTATTCGACGGTGCAAAGGTGACAAAAAAATCTTATCTCTATCTCCGCAGTTGATGTTCCTTCGCAAGAAGAAGAGATCCATTGGTATCTCTCAGAAAATGTTCAGTTGCAAGAGTCTTTCCAGTCAGTTTCTTGGCAATCTTGTATAGATCTCCGGTGTCACCGCGGTAGACCACTTCTTCTGCTTTTTCTGCTAGCGCGTTGATGCATTTTGCGCCTTTTTCTAGAAATCGGTATGCAGTTTTGACATCTTGTTTAACTGCAACGTCGGTAGCCGAATTGATGTGATCTTTAATCTGCTTCCGTTCTTGTATTTTGGACCATGTGGCGTCACTGATCTATGACCATCTTCCGCTCTATAATCGTCCCACGTGTTCTGTATCACAGCTGACAAAGTGAGCCGTGGCATATTAGAAGTTGTGTTTAGTGGGCGTACTGCTACCATGCATAAGAGAAACTCATGCGTAAAGCCAGTTGCCGCGAGTTACAAAATTTGACAAACAACTCCCCATTTGCGTTCCTGTTTCCAAGTCCAAACTTTCCCATTACATGTTCCAGTCTGATGTTGTTAGAGGCAATCTTAGCCTTGAGAGCGGGCTCAAAGGGAAGTATTTTTTCTTTGCAGTTAGCTTGCGAACACTTCCGTTTTTTGTTTTTCTTTTCAAAAGGTTCATAATATTCGATTTTTTTTACATAAAAGTGTTCCTTAATATCACAGAAATGCGAATAGGAAAAAAGTTATACCTATATTTGTAAAATAGTTATGAGCGTTTTATATGCAAAAATTATGTTACACTTACTTTAAACGCGTTTTTCTCAAAATAACGTTTTTTGAATTGGCTCCACACTTTTCTCGAAAACTACTCAATGGATTTTAATAATCCAAAAACCATTCGATTCGGTTTAAAAATTCTAGTAACTAAACCTTTAAAAATATTATGTTACACACCCCTATTTTGATACAGGGGTAATTTGCCCTCAAAATATGTATTTTTTTTTATTTTTCAGAAAAACGTTTATAAAATGATAAAAATATTAAAAATAAAATGTCTTTTAGGTCTACTTATTTAGTCTTATGAATAAAATCCCGTTGGAATTTTTACTCTATCTGTTACAGGATGCCCAAAAACTGTGGAGCCGTTAAACAAGTATCTTTTGGCAGACCAGTGGTTAAAATGTAGTGTACTTTTTGCAGTGGTTAAAATGTACTAAAACGGCAAAAAAAATAATTTTTTTATATTCTTAATATGTCTTATAAAAATGCCCAAAAGGAATCAGTTCAATAAATAAAATAGTCTTTTCAGAAAAAAAAATTAAAAAGTGTATTTTTTTCAATTATGAAAAGAAAAGTCCCCTTAAGTAATGTTTTTGAGTTTTTAGCGTTATCGTGTTTAAGTTTTTTAATTTCATTCTATAATACCTATTTAAAATTTAATTATTATTGAATTTAAGAGCGCGACAATAGCACAAAGAACGTTTTCAGTGTTTGTTTTGCTCTCCTCTATAAATGAGTTTGTTTACTACGGAATATTTGGTTGGCTGAAGGTGCTGTATCTGGTAAACAACACACTTTTCTAAAAGGGGGACTGCATTAGTGTTAGGTAATTTGCGCATGTGCATTGGGTGATTTCAGAGAAGTATAACGATACGAAAAACACATTAGATAAGCTATTAGAAGCTTACTTATTCATAGGAAGGAATGTAATGGATAGCAGCAATAAGTGTGTATGTGCACCATTTAAGCAGAAGCTTGCACAAATTTACCAGATCAAATTCTCCATACAAAATTTTTTGCTTAAGCGCACTTGGGTATTTTTACTTAAGGGGTTATACGCAGTCAGGATATACAAAAAATTGACACAACATTTCAGGTCGATCCGACAAATATTTTCGGAGTTATAATCATATTTGTAAAGACGCTTCGGCGCAAGTGAAAGTGTGCGGAGTAGACACCAGAGCACCCCCTCTTCTATTACCTTATTGTACTGCCAAGCAGCAAGGTTGTGCGCTCGTTTATACGTTCTGTTTTATTTCTCTTGTTTATTATATGGTCCTAGAATAGATGACTCCGTGTAAGTTAAATAAATATGTGAAATGGTTTTGAAACTTTAAACACATTTTAATCAAAACCATGTTTTTAAAGTCGGTGTACACGATATCTCGAGAACGCCTGAAACGATCGGTCTCAAATTGTAACACAATCTTTTTGAAGATATTTGGATTTGCGAATCCAATAAATATTTTTCATTTTGTAAGCAATTTAGGCCAAAATTTTCCTTAAAAATCGAAAATTTTTTTGAGGAGCCACCATTTTGTGAAATATCAATATTTTGCTTCTTCCTTCCATTGATTTTTAGATAATTTCATACCGTAACGAAATCTTTTTTGTCTTTTGATTTCAGATGACCCAGTGGTGAGATATCGTGTACACCACAAAACACCTTTTTTTCAAGGAAGTTTCGGAGATCGTCTGCTGTGACCTTGAAAAGTGTTAATGAATGAAATATGTTAATATTTTTGACAAGTTATAATCACACACATCTTCGAAAAGATCGTGCATAAGGTCAACTGCAAAGTTTTTCGTGATAAGGAACCCAATGATTTTATTAAATATCGAATTTTCGACCATTCCAGTATATCTTTTGTCATTTACTTCAATATCAGCGGAATAATTTTCTTCAGTGCGAATAGGTTTAGTACTTTCCTTATACAGCTTTTGAAAATTGGATTTATATTGCTTGCAAAACCTATAGTAAAAGTTGGAAGAAAAAGATTCTGTGACGCCTAAAGCAGTATTTACACCAAGTTATCGCCCTATATTAACGAAAATATGAAATGTATCCTGCGAGTAAACTTTTGAGTGTTGATCACTATACCTTCTTCATTTAATGATCAATTTAATCGTTGAAACAAGCACTTTTTTTAGTTTTATTATCCACTGATTTAAATGACATTGCCACTTTCACGTTTTCCAAACGAATGAGATATGCGTTTGGTATGGTGAAAATATATAATAAACTGTTGAGATTGAATGGGTGCCACTATGAGACCCGAGACGGTGATTTCAAAGTCATCGATGTATGTTCTCTATTGTTTTGCTTCCGTTATTATTAGTTTTTTTTCATATGGTTCCATTGATGAAGTTACAAATTTTTCCTAATTCAATTCCTTCTAAAGATGACGTATTCTCTATGGTTTTATCAAAGACGCCAGGAAATTCAAAGAAACTGCAAAACTTTCTACTCCTCAAACTTCTTTAAGAACTTGTACTCACTATTTAGTAGCTTTCTTTGTACTATAATCAGAATTTGAACTAATGCTGACAAATCGTAAAAATAAGGGGTCAGAAATAAACTTCTTTACATCGCTAACTATTTCCGTAACAGTTTTTCTAGACAAATTGTTAAAAATGTTAATAGTTTATAGTTGTATTCATTATTAAATAAAGGCTGGTTTATAATAACACTTGATTGTTTATTTAGATTATCTAACTTCATTTTAATATAATGGCAGAATTCCCTACATTTTGCTAATTCAAAAATTGGATTTTGTGTGGTCAGTTCTATAATACTATTTCGATGCAAGTTACGGATATGTTTTTTAAATGAATTGAAATTTCGAGGAGTTTGAGGAGAGTTGTGCCCCATTCTAATACACATGTTGAACTTGAGTTAATATTTTTAATATATTTGAACTATTTAACTAATAAATCAAATGAATGTAAAAGATCCTTACAATCGTAAACATATTGAAGCGTAATTTTTAGTAAAGGCTAACTATTCTTGTTTATCTGGTTATATTACAAATGAAACAGTTTACAGAATGTAGAAGTTCTTTGTGAACGGCAAATTGTAAAAATACTTTTCAATCAAAATCCCAACTTGCTCTCTTGCGCGAGCATGTTGCAAATTAAAGGGTTATACGCAGTCAGGATTTTCAACAAATAGATGTTTTTTATTTAATTTTTTGGGCCGTCGATAGGGGGGGGGCGAAGGGGGTAAACCCCCCGGGCCCGGGCTTTCACAAGGGGCCCCGTCATCTAAGTCATCAACAGAAAATTTTTTCCATTTTAATTATTTATATAAAAAAATGTTTCACGATCGAAAAAGTGTAATATACCAGACAGATTTTAAATTGAAAGTCAATCATTCGATTGTATATGGAGACGTAAACGCTTAGTGCCGGGCCAGAAATTCCTTTCGCGGGGGCCCGTATGTGGTACCCCCCGGGCCCGCATTTTGTCTCTACGGGCCTGTTGTACACACAAAATGTTAGGTCGATTCTACAAATATTCTAGGAGTTATAATAATATTTGGAAAGACGCCTCGGTAGAGGTCCGAGCGACAGCTGCCTTCCTGGAGCGCCCCCTCTTTTATTACCTTATTGTATTGCTAAGTCCTGAATTACACGAGAGGGATTTTACCCCATAACTGACGGCAATTATCTTCTGTGCAAAAGTAGAAAAGCCCTCGAAGTGTTGCTACGAAATGGGCTTTGATTGACGTTAAAAAACCGGTTCATAAGTGTTTTGCAGGGTTGAAATTTTGCACCGGCTCAAGCAATACTAAATCAACCTGACACCAAAAATTTTTCGAAGCCTAATGAGGAAGTTACGAAAATGGACAAAATCAAATCAGGAAAAACTCAAGCAAAACCCCTGCAATTTGCGATTGACACTCACAGATGACCCTCTTGCAACCTCACTTCTCTCACCTAGAAAAAAAAACAGGTTTTCGTCACTCATGGGGTAAAATCGCTCTCGTATAATTCAGGACTAAGCAGCGAAGTCGTGCGGTCGTTTATACGTTTTGCTTATTTCTCTTGTGTATTATATGGTACTGGAATAGATGACTCTTTGAAAGTTAAAAAAAAAATTTCCATACGTAAAATGCTTTTGAAACTTTAAACACATTTTTCTCAAAACCATGATTTTAAAGTCGGTGTACACGATATTTCGAGAACAGCTGAACCGATCGGTCTCATATCTTAACACAATCTTTCTGAATATATTTTTTAGAAATTAATGGAAGGATTTGCGAACCTAATAAATATTTTTCATTTTATAAACAATTTAAGGCCAACACTTTCCTTAAAAATTTAAATTTTTTTTTTGAGGAGCCGCCATTCTGTACAAAATCAATATTTTGCTTATTCCGTCGATTAATTTTTAGATAATTTCATTAGGTAACGAAATCTTTTTTGTTTTTTGATTTCATATAACCCAGTCACGAGATTTTGAGATCGTCTGCTGTGACCTTGAAAATCATGACAATCAAAAATATGACAATATTGTATGAAGTGCCTGTTATATGCATACAAAACTTCAAGTTAATAAATAAAAATGCCTCTCCAAAAAAATTCTTGAAAAATCGCTTTTTTCGGCCTTCTGACTGCTTATAACCCCTTACAAATTTATCCTTAGTATTGGGGTGATACTTTTTTAAGTTTACATAGTATAAATGTTGGCCATTTATTTATCAAGCCCATTAAAATATCTTCTCCAAATCTTGTTTCAAAATCTCCTTTAAACTATAACCAGCATTGTGAGTAATTAAAAATATAGAAACATTTTACAAGAAAGAGCTTATCAAAGTGTGTCCTAGACTGTGGCGATATTGTGGCCATTCTTTAAGAATCAGAGAAATATTCGGGTCTTTAGTTGATGTAATGAAAGTTATACCCTCTTATATGTTCGGTCCATCTAATTTAGCAAGCGGTCCAATCATCAACACATGTGTTCATAAAATTCTTATCTGTTTCTACTTGAATTTAAAATAAATAGAAGTTTATGCGGGTAAAATAAAATTAGCTTCTTTTCCGTCAGATTCATCTATATCAGCAACTAGCTTTTGTTGGATAGCTGTTTTATGCCTCTTTGGCTTGGGAAATAGAGATTTTTTTCTTAAGTGCTTAAGCCTATTGTTATAACAATCATTAGGTAAACCGTCGTTTCGTGGAGAAAAAAATTTACTTCTGTGGAGTATCAAAACGCGTTTATTGTAAATTACTTTAAAGATGCGACGAGAAAATAGTTTCCTGATACAAATTTGCCTATAACTTTTTTTCTATATTCTTAAGAAATTTTTAAAGCAAAATCTAATTGCAAGAATAATTAATTTCCGTTCTCTATAAAATTCGTTTATACAAAACATAACAAAACTAGAATAAATTACATATAATTTTATAAAATAATATAAAAAAATATATGTAAGCAGAATTTAGAAATAATATGTAAATTCCTTCACAATCTCATCTGATATATCTATAATCTATATCAGCCACCCGCAGCTTTATTTTATTTTCAGTGATTTAATTTATAAGTTTTGTTCTACTGTTTTCGCCTAAGTTTTACGAAGCCACAAGCTAAAAATCACAATTGTTTCTTGGTGAATAATCTAATTGATTTTAAGAACAAGAGTATTTTACTTGACTCTAATTTCATGAATTCTCTCCACATAAGTGTATAATTCCTATCCTAAACCACTTCAATCTAATTGCAAGAATTCAATCAAGATTCAATCTTAACAATGACCAGAAAATGGAAACGCGTCGACTGTAACTCGATATTTATATTGTAACGTGCACGAGGTAGGCCAAGAAAACGGAAATAGCGAACTGTGTAAGGAGCATCTTACATACCACGTATACATGCATGGTTGAAAGACTGAGTCGAGATTGGGTTGAGTTTTCGACCCGCGTATATGGCAACGCAGGGTTGAAAGATCGAGTTGAGTTCTAGCTGAAATATAGTTGAAGTGGCAGACGAAAGTAACCTTCAAAACTTTGAGTTTATTTTTGTGTGATTTTATCGAAATATTTTATGTAAAAATGATCAGTGATAATTACGATATTATTGTAAATGCTTGAGCGAGTTATTTAAATTTAATCCAAAGACAATTAATATCGCCTATTAATAATTAATATCCCAAATGTTTCTCTGGCCATTTCTTAAATCGCAGCACGAAAAAAAAGATACAAAAAAAAAATAATATTTTAACCCAAAAACACAGCAAACAAAATTCCGTTCCAAACTCGACTACTCAACCCGCGTCCATACGGCAATCACAGCTGTCATTTGAACTCGACCCAGCCTGCTAAGCGGAGTTGAGTTGAGTCAACCCTACTTCGACTCGATCCGCGTATACATGAAGTTGAACTCAGCTTCAACCTAGGTTCAACCCTGCATGTATACGGGGTAACAGATGGCCAATCAAAGGAAGTGTCAAAAGTAGGAAGTCAAGGACGACTCAATCTTGTGGTGAATAAGCGAGGTGACAATTTATAATGGAAACATCTAGAACTAAGTGGGTAAAGTTTCTAGAATTAAGCTGAGTTGTATAAACAGGGCTGAGAAGCAGCTCGGTTATAAGCCCGCGAATAGTTAATGCGATTGAAACTGTAAAGAATTAGTTAGTTGTGATTTAACAATAAATCATAAATCACAGAATATATCCATTGTTCAAAATCTTGAGTAAAAAATGTCACAATCCTGTTCAAAAATAACTTTTCCTTTAAGTGGCATTTTCGAAATTCAATTTTACTTTCTTTCGGCGATTACCTTCCGCCAAAAAATTTTATATTCCCTTAATTGTTCTTTACCTAGTGAAGAAATTGCACTTATCCAAAAATCGCAAAAGCAATAACAAATTGTCTCTTAAGGGGGTCGTCTTCACTTAAAATTTTGAAAATATCGATTTTTGTTTTTTTTGCATATTTTTAAAGTATAACTATCCTAGAGTCATCTTGCGAAATGATATTGCTCAATGCGTTAAAATTTCTTAGTAAAAACTCCTCAAACCGGTCGATGTCAAGCGTGAAATGCATGGTTTTAAAACCTTAAACGCGTTTTTCTCGAAAACACGTTTTTAAAGTTTTTTGCACACTTTCAGAAGAAACCAATTGACCGATTGACATGATTTTTTTTTAAATCAATTTAGTACCCATTTTTGGAGGTGCAGAACTGGGATTTTTAGTGTGCACGAAAAAAAAAATTTTAAGAGCCATTTTTGCGCGAGAAAAGTGAAAATTTAAAAAAAATTAGAAAAAATGTTGTCCCGCTTACAATTTTTATCCAATTAGGAAAATCCTAGTTCTGTACCTCCAGAAAAGGGTACTCAATTGATATAAAAAAATCATGTCAATCGGTCAATTAGTTTTTTCTGAAAGTGTGCAGAAAACTTTAAAAACGTGTTTTCGAGAAAAACGCTTTTAAAGTTTTAAAACCATGCATTTCACGCTTGACATCGACCGGTTTGAGGCATTTTTACTAAGAAATTTTAACGCATTGAGCACTATCATTTCGCAAGATGACTCTAGGATAGTTATACTTTAAAAATATGCAAAAAAACAAAAATCGCTATTTTCAAAATTTTAAGTGTAGACGACCTTAAGATACAATGTAAGCAAGGTGTCGATCATGGATTGATTTTCTCCCGTCATTTACTAATTAATGCACTGTTTTTTTACCTCTCTGACTACGCTAAACCGTTTACGTTTCCTAATTTTTTAATTTTGCAAATGTTTAATATTCCATAAGCATTCATATTATTCAAAGAAAGCAATGAATTACTAATAAATACTGTTCCGATAATTTCTTGGCTTATTAAAATTTCAGCCGAGAGAAGGTTGGATGTCAGCCAAGTTATTAACGCTAATAGTATTAACGCTAGCATATAAAAGATACTTATACTTTATATATGCTAATTTGGTTTTTGCTGTCTGCACTGTGTAGACTTCCCTTTATGGGATTTCCATTCATTATCTATGCTAAGGTAGGTTGTAGCACTTGTCAGGCAATTGAAGTCATAGCAATGGAAAAAAATTTACATAAAATAAACGTTTACAGCATAAAGGCATGTAAACTGTTGTTTTACAAAATAAAGTACTAAATTTTGACTTAATTGAATGCACGAAAAGCTTAAGGTCGGACCATCATCAAAGAATTTATATATTTATGAGAAAGCTTTTATGGAGTACTTTAACCCTCACGTGTAAGTGTTTGACCAATTCATCTCAGTTTAATGAACTCATCGCAAGTTCTTCTATTGCGAGTATTCAAATCGTGAGAAAATACATACTTCATGACACCTTTGAGTTATCTTTTTCATCAAAATTCGCGTGCGTAAGAGCAGATTCCTTCTGACTATCAGAGCCATATAGGAAGGGAAAACACACAAATCTGGCACATAGTAGCCATTGCTTCGTTACTTGAATTGAGAACAAGTGAACTGAATGTTCATTGAAAGTTAATTGTTCGTCACTTTCCATGGTGATAATACACATGGGTATTTATTTGTTAGCATTTACTTTCATTGGGTTTCATATTTTTTTAATTTTCGTTAATTGAACCATCCATTTTAAAAATAACGAAAATTTTCAGTCTGTTTTGCTGGCCACTTATGTTAAAATATTTATTAGAAAAAAATGTAACGCAACAAAAAATTAGGGCGAAATAACCAACCCCCAAGTCATGCAATCACAGTCGCACACTTTTTCTCGAAGCAACTCAGGGCTTTTTAATTAAAGGTTTCTTTCTTTAATAGTTTGCAAAATATCTGCCATCAAAGTTTGACCATTTCGTCCCTGATTCCTCACCGCTCAAAAATCTTCTCTGAGGCTTAGAAACTTGAAATTTGGAATTCAGTTTAATCCATAAAGTAAGGAAAAATTCAAAAATCGTAAAATATTCTCTCCACTACTTAATTGTTGGAATAAAATTAATTGCAAAGTATATGCAAAAACCTTTTCAAGATTTTTTATGAAAAGAATTGAGATTGTATGAAATTTAAACTGTAGATACACAAAATATGGGGTCATGTTTTTCCCTGGGTAGCAGGGGGTCATTTCCGAAGTTAAATGCTGCATAGAATACAAATCCGAGGTCAGAATTTGCCCATCACGATTGAGATATTTGAGGTTATGTAATCGGCTACTTTTGAGGTTATTTACAGCATGCAACAAATTATTTGGTCTTTTTTTCTAGTTTCGTAGTTTTCGTAGTACTATTCTTACCCTTCAAAATAAGCTAAGCGGTCAAATAGGATTTTTTGCCACAAAGTTACGACCATTTTAAGTTATGAAGTTCATATTTCATATAAATAGATATATTATGTTTATATTCATATGTTTTATAGTACTAAATTATGAAACTAGAAAACATAACCTCAAAGGTAGCCAAAAAATCAATTTTTCGAGTACATAACCTCAAATATCTAAAAATCCTGACGTGATGGCCGAATTCTGGCCTCGGATTTGGATTCTACGCAGCAAATTACTACGGAAGTAACCCCCAGCTGCACGGGGACAGAATCATGTCTTTGTACGCAAAGATTATATCGTTTGCTTAGTATTTCGTGGTTTTTGTTTTCAACAAAGTTTTGAATTTTGGGAAACTCATAACTTTTCATAAATTACAATTTATAATTAAAGAGTGAGTATAAAAAATCAAATAAATTTTTTTCGACTTTTTTCAGTTTTTAAAGATGAAGCCAGTTAGTGTGGAAGAGGTGGTTGAAATAAAGTATTTATTCGTCAAAAGAAAAGTACCGTAAAATTGCCCGTAGAGTTGGTGTTGAAATTGGTACGGTAACCAATATCCGAAAAATTTTGATATTCAAACTAAGTTGAGTTCGGCAGGAAGAAAAGCAGTGCTTACTCCTGCTGTGCAACGAATAATTTTACGGCAAATCGCAACAGATACTTGCTACACCAGAACCGTTCAAAAAGTCCTTCAGAGCAATCGACTACATGGCCGTGCGAACATCAAAAGACTAGTACTTACCAAGAGACATCGAACTTTGTGTTTGGCTTTTGTTGAACGTTACAGATATTTCACCATCGATGAATGGACGCAAGTGATTTGGTCAAATGAAATAAAGGGTAACAAATGGGGGTCGGAGGTCGACAATGAACTTAGGAAAGGAAGCGTGGAAATATACCACGTCTAAACTACCATAAAGTTCGGTGGTGGAAAACTAATGCTTTGTGGATGTGTGAGCTTTCGGGGAGTTAGAGGTGACTAAAGATTGTTGGTGGGATGACTGCAGACTCTTATTTTGAGATCCTTTAGGACGACCTTCTCGGCGCACTGCAGCAGCGTGAGTAAATTTGTCGGACATTATGTACTAACAAGAGAATGATCTGGAACGTAAGACTCGCAGGAGCGCTGACTGGCTTCAAAACCAAGGGTTTGAATTGCTGGATTGGTATCCACAATTTCTGAGTTCAATCTGATCGAAGCCTGCGGATTGAGTTAAAAAGAGAAATAGTAACACATTCTAGGAACTAGGAAATCGGATGAAAGTCGCATGGATGAACATCCCAGTATTTGAATGCTAAGATTTTAGTAATATTCATGCCATGGAGGATAAAAGAGATCATCCATAGTTGTTTTCTGCAGCCATTATATTAATTTTAAGTGGCCATTGGGGGCTGTGGAGAAATGTCGGTGGTTCGCAGTCCAGTTGCAATCATTTTCATCGAATTTCTCTCTTACAAAATAGCTAAAATTCCAGCTATATGTAAATACGTCAGGACCAAGCAAGACTTCAATATATATGCTTATTACTTAAAAATTTATATTTTGAAAAAAACTACTTTCCAACAAAATTTCAACTGGTATTAAAAACTTTGGACAAAACGTTTACCCACTCGTAACCTACGTTCTTTATTGATATTTTTATGTTTAATGTCATGATGTGAAAAAAATCCTTCTGGTCTCGCTATTTGAAAGCGGGAACGTTAAAACATACTTAAAATATTTAATTAATAAGGGAAGTACATGGAAAACTTGGCTTTTTCTAATCTAGAAATGCTGTAAAGCTTGAACTTCATGGTTATTATTTTAGTCTTTAGTTATCAAAAGATTTTCATTTTAGTAATTACATTGTAGAATTTAAGAATTTAAATACCTGAAGATAACAGTGTGTTATTGGAAATCCTTATTATCAGCTTTAACATAAAATTGCAATACTTCGTTAATTCTAGGGTATCTTATTAAGACAAATTTTATTGCAAATATATCTTGCCTACCAGGCAGTTTTTATAAAGCTCACTTTTATTAATATTCATATTTTCGAGAGTTTTTTCTTTCATAATGAGGAAAATTTGCTTTATCCCACAAAAGCCGAGGAATTTTTGCGAAGTGGGATTAAATGCTAAAAGTTCCCTACATCTCTTAATTTACGAGGAAGTTAGAGAGCTGATATTATATAGCAGAATCTATTTTACCCTATTTACCTTCATTTGAATTTAAGTGATTCTGCCTGTGCGGCCAGTGGCATTAAGAAGTTGTCGCTCCTACCAAGTCTCAGTTGGAAGTTACAAACTATAGATACATATAGTAATAGGCTGCGAGTGAACACGGATGAATATCTCCAAAACTGTAGTGAAGCGGAGCCATCAACAAGCAGGCTGCTGGATTTAATTAGGAGGACGGCCGTTAAGTCAAATAAATCAAATAGAGTTGCTTTTAAGCAACCTTGGTTTGATTACGCATGTCTGGCGGCAAGACGAAGATCGTTCAAGCTCCTTAACATTTATCGTAAAAACAGTTCTCCATTTAATAAATTTTTATACACCAGTGCCAACCAGGAATTTAAATCTTTATGTCTAGCCAAAAGGAGGGATTATTATAAAAATATTGGGAATCAATTGTCAAATGTAAAAGATTCTAGGGATTGGTGGCAGCTAGCTAAGAAGTTAAAAAAAATCCCATTTAGTATTGGCGATGCTTTGGAAATAAATGTGCTAAGTGAGTACTTTGCGTCACTGCTAGCTGGCCCACAGA
Source organism: Leptarthrus brevirostris (assembly GCA_964036015.1). NCBI lineage: Eukaryota > Metazoa > Arthropoda > Insecta > Diptera > Asilidae > Leptarthrus > Leptarthrus brevirostris. The sequence continues at coordinate 111,283,856 of OZ038371.1, forward strand.
ATCTGAATCAGATATTATATGCATCACCTTTGTCTGAAGTTGCAGAACTGGATCTTGACATAGTGTTGGAGGAGGTGAAAGCGGTGCTGCTCAAATCAAAGAATGACAAGGCTCCTGGCCCTGATAGAATCCCGGTGGAGTTTTATAAAAATGCCCCTGACAATTTCTTGAGTTGCTTCTTAAAAACCTTTAACCACATCTTGAATTCAGGAACTGTACCTGAGGGTTTTTCTCGTTCCTTAATTTTCCCAATTTATAAGAAGGGGAATCCTAATGTTCCGCAGAATTACCGAGGCGTAGTATTTATGGATACGATACAGAAAGTTTTTTGTGGTATTCTGCTGGAGAGGCTCAATAGGTTCGTGGAAGTACACTCTGTACTAACCGAATATCAGGCAGGTTTTAGAACGGGGTATAGCACGGCGGACAATATATTTAATCTATTCAACTTGATAAATATTGCTTGGAAAGTAGGAAAGAAGAAAGTCTGCAGCCTTTTTGTCGACTTTAGCGCCGCATTCGATTCCATCCATAGACAAGCGCTATGGTACAAATTGTACAACATTGGGGTGTCAACAAAATTCATAAATGTCCTAAAAGGTTTATACTCTGGTACGATGTCTTCTGTTTGGAACGGAAAAAGTTGTGGGGAGTGGTTTGAAACAACATCGGGTGTGCGCCAAGGTTGTGTCTTAAGCTGTTTGCACTTTACACAAACGATTTACACGAATCGATTGGCGGTGGCACTACCCTGGAGAGCATGCATATTCGACTTCTAATGTATGCTGATGATGTGGTACTTTTAGCGGATAACCCAGTTACTTTGCAGAAAATGATTAAGAACCTAGAAAGTTATTGTAAATTGTGGAGTTTATCTGTCAATCTTGCCAAGACCAAAGTATTGATATTTTGTAGGGGTGGCGGAATGAGGGCGGTTAATGAGAAGTGGTTTTTTCAGGGAGAGGAGATTGAAGTTGTCAAGGAGTACAAATATTTGGGAGTTATATTTACCCCAAAATTGTCGTTTAAGAGTCATGTACAGGAGAGATTGAAATTGGCAATGAACAGTATTAATATAACATGGAGAAGTTTTATTCAAAAGCGCAACATAAAGTTATCTGATAAATTCAAGTTGTATAATGCTGTATGCAATGCTATCATGACATATGCAGCGCAAGTGTGGGGTTTTGTTCACTTTGATGAGACTGACAAATTACTACGATTTTTTGTGAAAAAACTGTTTGGACTGCCAAATAGTTCCCCAAATTATATGCTCCACTTAGAAACTGGACTGCCATGTGCGTCACTCTTCGCTTTGGGGATGCATTATAAATATATTATGAAGGTTATTTGCAAGATGGCTCCAAGTAGACTACCCAATATTCTCGCAAATATAGTAATGGAAAAAAGAATTAGTTGGTATAATGATTTGTGTGAATTATCAGAGAAACACTCTGTTGCAATAAATACTGCAACGTTTTGTGAAAACCTGGAAGAGATTTTGTGGAAAGAGTCGGTGTGGAGACGCAATCTCTTTTTGGAGCAAGCTAGACTAAGTGTCCGCCATGACTTATATAAAGAGTTGAACCATAACCTAAATGGAAATTTAAATTATTTCGAGGATGGCAACAATATAGAACTTATCAGATACGTGTTTATGTGTAGGGGTGGTCTCTTATGGCTAAATGCAAACCCATTTAGAACGGAGGGCAATTCCGAGTGCTCAATTTGTAATCAAAATAAGGAAGAAAATACTGAGCATTTCATCGGGGTGTGTCCAATATTCGCAAGTTACAGGCTTCAGTTTTTGGGGAGTAGAGTGCTTGCTCGAAATGAAGTGATTGAGTTTCTTAACGGTAAGGATTGGAAGGGTTTATATAAGTATTGTGTCTGGGCGTGGAAATATCGCAAAATGCTAATCGAAGAGTACAACTCCTAACTTAAACAGAACCCGTGTGTTGCTTTATGGTTGCAGATGCTGGGCGATTAATCGTGCACGTTCACAGGGCCCATAGTATATTGAACTGTTTATTATGTTTCAAGTGAAAATCAGCTCAGTGTTACTAAAATTTCTCTTTTCTTTTTTTTCTTTTGTGTATTAATTCTTCACCACATTATTATTTTGTTCACAAGTACTGCTTATAGAACGTAATTGTAAGTATGCCAATCTAGACAGACGACTGCGGTCAGTGTCGAATTAGTTTTTCTTTTCTTGTTATTTTCTTTTTCCGTTAACCGTATTACAGTGGATTATACGAATTACATATTTTTAATATCTACATAGTTTTTAGCTTCAACCTTCTGTTTTTGTTACTGTTCTTTTGTGATTGAATAATTTAATTGATTGAAGGATTTTCTTTAATACTGAATTGAATATTATAATTTTGAATATTTCTTTTGTTTGTAAGAGGGCCAACGTTAATGTAATATGTAAAGAATTGTATTTAAATAAAAACATTATTATTATTATTATTATTATAGCAGAATCTTAAAGGTAAATCTATAACTACTATTCTATATCCAGCTGTGGTACGGGATCTATTATCGCTCCAGTCTCGTGTTGCAATAAAAGAAGTAGTTCCAACTCAGGTAGTTTTACAAGCATTTAACTTTCTATACAACTTCTGGAAAGAGGAGATCTTCCAAAAGATTATATTATTTACTATTTTTTTAATTGTTATGATACAGATTTGCCCACAGGTCGCAATTCTTGCCCGATTTTGGTGATTCTTTATTTTATCAATTCAAAATAGAGCCCTATTAATTTTTTTACAAAAACTCCCTTGTTTCCTGCTATTCTCGGCGTTAGTTTTTGCGGAACACCTTGCCCCTTCTGTCTGTTCCCTGTTGCTTTTGATAGTGATGGAGCTGTGCTGTACTTCCGCTTTCTGAAATACACATATATGCAGTCGAGTAGTATCGCATGTTAGGAATATTTAATGGTTATGTAATCCAAAATGAATAACCGCTATTGTAATTGTAATGATTTTTCTTTTGATTAATGAATTTTCTGAAATTATTAAAAGAATTAACAATAATATAAAAATATTTTCTTATTATTGAGCAGAGTTGTGCACTTTTGGTTTAACCAACAACGATACTCAAGGTGGTACCGTTTCGTGGTTCCGTTTTCGCTGTTTCTGATAAAGAAAATCTAATTCCTATCGCTCTTTCTCTTCTTATATCAGTACGTTATTTTACGATATTACGATGATTTATAATTAATTGGTTAACATACTTCGATTTAAATAGTATACTGCATAACATACCCAGGTACAAATTGCGATGATGTGCTGAAAGTCACTATAGGACCGGTGCTGCAACAATATTTGCAGCCAACAGTAGGCTGCCGATACTGGTCCAGTACTAGACCAGCGTTAATTAAATCCCGTGCCTGTTCTAATCTGATTGTCAAACCCACGACAAGTAACAGACCTCAAACCAATATTGGCCTAATATTTAAAAAGATTTTGCTATCAACCGTTATACATCGGCACTTATCCAATATTGGCCCAACTTTGAGTAATTAGTCCAATTGTCAAATCCGCATTAAATTAGTGACTTTAGACCAACACTGCTTCAATATTAGCAAGATATTAGTTGCTAATCGATGACACTGACAATTATCAATTATTGAACCAACTGAAATCAAAAATAAAAACTGAAATAAAAAAACAAAAAAATATATGTAGGTCTTTCTTCTTTGGGACCTTTGATTCGAAATTGCTCTGAGAGAAAAAGTAAACTGGGAATAAATGATGACAATTTCAGCTTGTCTATGGTACTAATTAAAACAATGGAACTACTGGAACTCTTTTGAAAACATTTCTGACATACTACAGTAACTCGGTGGAGTAAGTGATCGTCGGAATTCCAACCTGGAGGTCCCAGGTTCGTATCCCATCGTCGGCGACCCATGGTTGTTTTCTTCTGATAACAGATAACGATAAAAACTGTCGTTGGGCGTTGCATGAAAAATGTTGGTGGTTCGAAATCTACTTTAAATTAACCTACAATTTAAGAAATAGTTACAATAATTGTCTCGAGTGACGTTTTCTTCCGCAGCATACCCCACAACGGTTTGCGGTAATTAGTGGGAGTAACTCGGCTACTCCTAAGAGATATAATAGACAATATAGCTGACACCTGTTAAGTCCGTCAGGGATGTTTTTCAACTTTTCCCCACACTGCCGCCGTGCCCTCATATACACGGAGAAATAAGTTATGGTATTCTTATACGAAAATTCCAGTAAAAATTTCGATTCTCAATTGTAATCGTGCTGCAAATGTCAGCTACGTTAATTTTGACGAACAGCACAGTGAAATTTCCTGAGCGATGAGCCCGAGTATTTGTTCGGTTTCAAAGCATATTCCAAGCATTAAACTCAAAAGGCGTAAAACTAATCAAAGTTATTCACCTTTAACAAAAAACGAAAAAAAAAAATTACACAGTCTGAGATTCCACCCGTAGTCTTCAGCAGCACACTCCAATTTCTAATCCACTAAGCCAATCTTCACTTTAAACAATTTGCTGCAAAGAGTTTAAAAGAGCTGTCTATATATAAATTCACTATTTATTGAAACTTGCATTTTTAACAAATTAATTGAAAGCTAATTAATCATAATATTTACATCGAAATTCTGAAACAATCTCGCTGCTCGACCTAACCTTATAGTAGGGCAAACTATTCATTCAAAATTCATGGAAAAAGTACGATTTTACTCACCTTAATCGCGTTACAATTTTACATTCTGCCAGAACGTAAACAGCGGCACTCTAAAATTTACGATCCTTCCAGTAATTTTTAATGTCTACATAGGTAATTTTTACGGAAGAGCATCGTAAAATTGTTGTGACTCATAAACTTTACTGTGTGATTTAAGAAAAATTCACCGCCTAATATAAAATTCTTCCCGAAGTAACCGACAAGTTTTTAAGGTTTCCCATCGTAATTTTTCCAGTACTCTTGGCTGATATTGGGAACTCATAGTTTAGGAAGTTTTACGGTGCTATTTCATAAAAATTAATGTGACATTTGCAACACGTTTACAGTTGAGAACCGTAATTTTTGTCGGAATTGTCATATCAAAATTCTAGAAAGTTTTTTACGTAAGCAGAAGTAAGAGAACTAAATTGCTCTACCTATTGCATTGAAGTCACAGATGACTGAAAATGCAACATGTACATATCTCGATTTATCTACCGATGCCTGTATGGATCACACCCTTAACGTTGCATATCGGAATTACGTACGTTTATTCCTATGTCTAGGCATCATCTCGAAAATAATTCCAGGCTATTTTTCGCACCTGTATTATATCACAAAAGAAGAAGTGGAAGGAATGGTGTTCTACCTGAATTCTCTTACAGACTCGAAAAAATCAAAGCTTCTTTCTAATTAATATAATGTGTCACCATAATTTATGCAACTTTTTTTTAAAGACCTCTTGTAGTTGATTTTTCAGTTTGGAAGGCATCCAGCTAAGTGGTAAACAGAAAATATTTCCTCTCTGGTTTGACAGGCCTTCATCTGTTACCCCCAATGTTACCCTGGCATTAAAATAAATCCATCTTTCATGACTTCTAAGAAAAGAATATGTAAACATTACAAGCCAAGAAGGCGTCCCCATTTCAGTCAAAATATAGTTCGTCCTTTTGTTGTTGGCTATTCTTAATAATCATGACGAACATTATGACCGTCGTATAGTGGGCATGTTAAGAATATTATTACGAGTAGACAATTTTATTGAAGTAAGAGCTCGTATATAGAGGCATATGAAAATTTTAGGTATATAAAAATGTACTTGAAAATATTTTACTCAACGCAGCTACTGTCAATATTGAATAATTTATTGCTTGAATTTATGCCTAAGTTGCGAGGATTTACAAATTACTTTTTAATGAATATTAACTTCTTCAAAATCGTTTAGCTTATCATGCATATTCCTGTTTTTTAATGGCTAATTACGTGGTCCACATAATTCCATTAAAAGTTTTATTAATTAGGTCTTTGCAGGCAAAGAACGGAGGTTGAGTAACGCAGAAGAATAAAATTTGAAGACGCCAATGAACTTTTCAGGTATTTAAATCCGAGTTTAAGGTCGACAGAAGAAGTGTGAAGCAGAACTACATATTTGATAGCTTTTCTTCACTTGAGGCTCAGATTATACGTCAAATGAATGTTTAAATTAAGTCCACCATCATACCGTGTAAACAATTCATTGGAGATCCGGGAAATCTTACATGTAGATACAACGGCTGCGATTGAGTTGGTGACCGCAAATTGAAGAAAGCTGATTCACTTGAGCAGAAGAATTTCAGCCAAAAAACTTTATCTTCTTGTGCACTAGAGCGAATGATTGGAAATGTCTATTGTAATTACGGAAAATGTCATATCATCAATTATTTGATTTATTTGTTTACAGAGGCTTCGTTTCGGGGCTAAGAATATTTATTTTTTATTTAATGGGAAAGTAACGGATCAAAATATGTTTTATGGTTGGGCATTTAACACATATTTGATCTGTTTCTAAAATGAAAAAGGGTTCATTAAAATGTTTGTTATTTTATTAGGTCGCTCACATAAAATTTGCAAGTTTTGCTTGTGAAAGATAACATTCATTTACCTTAGCCTAGCGTATTTTTACACAATTGCTGTTTTAGCTATCGTTTTGCAATTATTATAATGCCTTGTACTTAAAGGGGAATTTTTTTCAAATAAAAAAAAAACGCCCTATTTGGATACCTTTCGTACAAGAAACTACATATGCATTCGGTAAACATAAAAGTTTTTAAAAAATTTTATTAACTTCCTTTTGTAACTTATAAAATTGTTTATATAAATATTTGCTGAGAAATATGGCCTGTGGATCCCATTAATCAAGAGACTGTACAAAATATATTTCGGGAGGGAGGTTTAGGGGGGGGGGAGTATATAATGAACACTGTAGCAAAAATAGTTGATGAAAAAATGGCTGGAGTTCCGAAAATATGTACCCTCTGATTGGCTTCAAATTTATACCAGACACTCTACTATACATTCGATGACAGAAGTAGGTGGTGACAATTTTTTTTTTATATAAAATTTGTTGATTATTATATTGATATGGCCCACCAATTTGACGACGGATTTCGATAAAACACTACAAAATAAAATGAAAATAAGAAATACATTTTTTTGATACTGGCTTAGATTTCGAGATATTCGAACTTGAAATTTTAGTAACACAACACTTCACGACTTGTCAAAATGGCCGAACTTAAGGATAGTGCGAACTTCTTTGTTAAACTTTCTGGGAGGAAGAGGTGTATTTATTAGGCTTTTAGTTCTTTTATTAACCCCCACCCTGCAGGAGAATATATTACAATAGCTAGTTAATAAAACAACTAAAATATTCGATCTTGATATTTTAGTAACAAATCACTTCAAAAAAATCATGAAACAATTATTTTTCACCCTCTTCCCTTTCGAGTCGCCAAAAATCCTTTTAGTTACTGTAAAAATTTCAAGTGATTCTGAGGGCACCCATTTTCGGAACTCCAGCCGAAAAAATTTACAAATAACTCTACGGAAATCTGTCATGTACGTGCCTAACATGCTTTTAACCAATTTTTTAAACGAATTAAATAATATTCAACTAATACTTTTAAATGATAAAGCTCAGAGCATACCTTGATGAAATATGTTTTAAGTGAAGGAGGTACCTCTCCTTCAAAATTTTCGGGTTCATGAGGAGAAGAACTAAATGTGTACGAAATTGTTGGGTGAGGTAGGGCACAGTGGGCCAATGCCTTTTAAAATAAGATAATATAATTAGAAATTTTATTATTCCGATCATCGATAAGGTAGGCAAAGACCTTACCGCTGACCTAAAATACATTTTCAAAACATGAAGTGTTATTTTTTAATCACATAATCGTGTTTTTGTAACCTAGAAAGTAAAATTTTGCGTCTTCAGATTATTCGTTCTGAGATTTTCTGAGAAATCAATTTATTAACAAAAGTAAGTAGAAGTCATTCCTTGATTCGTAAGCAACACATTTCAGTAGAATTCAGGAATTTTGATTGCGAATAATCGTCAAGCAAGAGACATTACCTAAAAAAATGTAAGTGGGACAGAACTTTTGGGGCACAGTGGGTCAAGTCGTGTAAAATTTTTTCCTTATTCTTGAAAATGTTTGGAACGCTAACCATGAGTAAAATTTACTCACTTGCTACTTTATGTTCGCATATTTTTCACGACAAATGTCCAGAGCGTCTATACCAGTGTTGCCGCCGAGCTTAATTATTTTGTATCCAAATTTTCGAAAAATTGTATCCAGTGACCCAAAAATGTATCCACTTCTACTATTATGATATAACTTGCAAAATCACAAGACAAGGTTAAGAATTTATTTATTAACTTTTACCCATTATTATATTATTGTAGGAGTATTAACAACTTTTTTTTAATTCACTCATGCACAATGCTCGATAGCAAGCAAATGTACCTGCTCTTCTTGAATTTTCCTACTGTAGATACCATAATTGGTATCTGCCAAAATGTCCTTCCAAATAAGTTTGAATAAAATTCTTTGCAAACAATAACTTTCTAGGCGGTATAAAATAAAATCCGTAAACCTCATATGTAAATTAAGATTTAATTATATTTAAAAGCTTTTCTTAGTTTAAAATTCCCAAAAATCTTTCCTGAACACAAGAGCTAGTTTCATCGAAAACCTTTGTAACGAGCACAAGGGCTTTGGACGTACTCACATCCGTAGTTTTCTCCACTATACGAGAAACATGCCTCTTTTCCAGTACCTACCTACTGCAGAAATCTCCCCAAGGCCTTGTCTTCCAAAGAGTACTAGTCAACAGTACTAGCCAACTATAATGAAATGGAATAGATTTGCCGCCGTTGTGTTTTCATAAGTTAAAACGCTTTTTTAAATTTTGCTCTCTACTTTAAGGGAAAATGTATCCATTGCGGAAAAAAAGTATCCATGTATCCAAAATAACAATTCTACCAAAAATGTATCCAAATGGATCCATTTGGATTCAAGTGGCATCACTGGTCTATACTTCGCAAGTTCATTGTCTTGTGCCTGCTCGTTAGATCCTGATGTGCTCGACAAAGTATAAACTTTACAGCTTGAAAATGTGTCCGATGTATTTAAACTCCTGTGAATTAAAACGGGTTAGCATTCCAATGTTAAATAAATCTAGTCTATTTTTAAACTTTTATGAATTCTTGGGGCAATTTTACAAAAGATTTTCCAAAATCATTTTTTCCTAATTATTAAACTAATTCAGGTACAAGTTTAAACTTTTCAACATTACCTTAAAATTCTGAAATACAATTATTTATTTATATTTGCGTTTACAGGGAATAGCTATGCGTAATCGTAAACGCAGGACGGGTTGTTTTGGGAATTATTATTACCTATTGAATTTTTTTATTTTGAATAAATAAATCCTAAATATGACTTGCTTTATGCAAGTTATAAATCTACAGAAATAAATAGTTTATTCAATCCTTAGTTTATGCAAAAGACATAAAAAATAATCGAAAAGATAAAAAAACACGAAAATACTCTTGATATTCCAGAATTGTACCATAATTCTGTAGTTGTCCCACTGTGCCCCATATGTTGTCTACTGGGTATTGTGGGACGAAGTTCAATTTTTTTATTGATTGCACTAACAAGATTCTCGTTTAATATATCCAAACTATAAAAGTTCCAATATGTAAATAACATTAAAGATAACAGAATTACATATTAACTTCAAAGATACGATAGATAGAAAAATACTAAAAATTAATAACAAAAGAATGTCCCACTGCGCCCCACTCTCCACTACTCTTGACCCGAGTGAATTGTAAAAAAAATCAAAACTCGAGCGATGTAAGAAATAAAAAAAAATTCTTAACACGATCAGCGTCTCTGATAAAAGAAAACTTTATTTTAGAAGAAGAAAAAACTTTATTTAGAAGAAGTAAACTATTCCACATGCGTGTTGTTCTGCTTAGGAAAGATTCCTGAAATTTAGCAGTACAACGATAGAAGAGTGAAAGACAACAGACATTCCGTCGATACTTCAGAGAGTCAATATTCTTAAAGATAGTGGAGACGCCAAAGAGTTTTATAGCCGGACAACCGGTCTCTGTTCAAATATGGAAATTATATTCAAATCTAGGCGTAGATTAGCGCCAGGTCGGACACTTGAGTGAAGTGAATCAGTTCAGTTAAGGGATCGTCTCAGTGTGACCCTCCGAAAAATCACTGATTTTCGCGATTTTTTTTTTTAATGTTGAAATAAACTAATCGGTCCGGTTTTTTTTAATAAATAAATACATTCATGACGAATACAAAATGATTTTTTTATGTTTATTTATTGGGTGTATAATAGTTGAATAAATTGTTGAAATGACACGTAAAAAAAAAGGTCCTGTACGATGTCCACGATTGCGGCCGCAATTTTGATCTGAAACAAAAATTTCAAAAAGATTATTGATTGATTGATTAAATTTGGAGGTGCGAGGTTCTCAAGCGCCGCGGCCACTAGGGCCTATTGTGCTAACCCTCTCAACTCCTTATAGTAAGCCGGTCCCTCCGAAGAAGTTCAACAGCTCCCGCGGTTGGCAGTCCTTCAGCCCGCTCGGTACCAGGGTTGGTTTCCCGAATAGGCTAAATCTGCTCCTGGCTACTGCAGGGCATTCACATAGCACATGTAATGGGGTATCATCCTCCTCCAGACAGAGTCTGCAGGTGGGGTCGATCCTCACCAGGTGGTGCCTATCCTCACCAGGTGCTTCCTTAGCTGACAGTGGCCGGTAAGTAGGCCTGCCAGGGTTCTAACAGCCGACCTGCTCAGCTTGAGGAGCTCCCTGGATCTACCCGGCGACGGTGAGGGCATAAGGCTTCTTGAGTGAGCGTGCCCCTCAATACTGTTCCAATACAGCCTATGTCCCTCATTTGCGCGGTTTGCTAAAAAAAAAAGATTATTAATCGGTAGGGAAGTCGCTATCGCGCTATGGAGGTTTTTTTTTTTTTTTAATTTGACAAAATGGCGGCGGTTTGAACAAAAAGTATCGAATTTGGCCCTTTTTTTCGACAGTTTTTCGTAAAAAAAATAGCAAGATTTCAAAAAAAAAGCTTCCATAGCGCGATAAAGAATGACTTTAAAAATGTTCTCTCCAAATTGGAACTAGATATCTTCAAAAGTGGAAACCGTTTTGAAAAACACCATTCTGAGAAAAACGCGTTTAAAGATTGAAGTTTCTTGGGGGTTTCACTCGTATGTCTATCCGTGGTTGATGTCGAAAACGAACTGAAATGCTTGGCCAGTTTATTTTGGAAAGTTATAGAACGTAAGAACCTTAGAAAGATACATACGCAGGTAAAAAAATAAACAAAAGGAATAACGGTCGAGCGGAGCGCCGAACGAGGCAGATGTCTCGCTCCGTTCCCCACTCCGCTCCCTTTCTACATGAAACGCTGTAGCGACCGTAATAATTTGAATTTCGATTTGAAAATTTTAGAGAATGTTTATTACAGTGTATACTATCTGATAATGCAACAAAAAAATCTATTTTTTTTTTCGAAAATTTCACACTGAGACGATCCCTTAAGAATTAATATCGAATTCTATTCTAAAAATAATTTCGAACAATGATTTAGCACGCTGAATGTTGGCGACCGGCAATGAGTTTGTTCATAGCGTCATGGGGGTGACCGATGACCGGCGAATCCAACATTACTAGAAACACATAATAATTCGATTAAAATCATTTAAATTTTTCAATATTGTGTTCGTTACTAAAATGGTCTGAAAAAATAAATGCAATCCAAAATATATAAAAATAAATATTTTTTATGTGAATACAGATATATGTATATGCATGACATGTAATCTTAAACGTTATGACATTTACACGGTTTTGATAACGCGGTGCAGAAAGAAATATTCGATTTCCTTTTTGCACGATTTCATTCGATTTAACACGGTTAAAAAAAGCTGTTTGATTGAAATTTTTGCGTAATATTTAATAACAAAATGTATGCATCACATTTTTGACCAGTAATAATGATATCAGAATTTTTTTTATTTTTTTTAATTCTGTTTTGTTGTTACCAAACCCGTCATCATTTTGGCCGTCTTTCTTTGCCTCTGTTCTTGGTTTCCCGTCGCTGTTATTTTTGCCGTCTTGCTTGGCTGCTGTTTTTCTCTTGCTTTTGCTTATTTAATTTAATTGATTTGACATTCTCTCTTTTGTTCTGTTTCTATGCTAGTTCCCTCACTTTTGTTTATCCGGATTTTTACTTTGTTTTACCAGCTGACTATTAATTCATATTTCTTTTGTTATTTTGTTATTTATTTATTATTTCCTTAATATTTTCTGATTTGTTTTTACCACATTAATTTTTTATTATTCTCTCGCTGTTCTTATTTATTTTCCCCCCTTCTGTTGATCTGGCTTTTTACTTTATTACCTGACTATTGATCCCTGTTGCTTTTTGTTTTTTATCATTTTCCCTCATTTTATTTTTTTATTTTTTTGTTTGTTTTATTTTTACCAGTCCCTGTTACCTCTTTGTTATTTATTATTTCTTTTTTCTGTTTCAATTTTCATTTTTTCTACCATTCATTTTGACCATTTAGTTTCTCTTTTTGTTTTGTGCCTTTTATTTGTTTGTTTAACTTTTGCCTTTTATTTGTTTGTTTTACTTTTTTCTTGAATCTTATGATGACTGTTTGTGGGGTTTGTTCGACTGAGATTACCCGGGAAGGGGTGGCTTGTGACGGTGTCTCTGGTCATTGGTTCCATTCTTCGTGTTTGGGCTCCAATTCTAGGATCACTGGCTCTACTACTTGCAGTGAATGCTCGGACATCAAGCCATGCCATGTCCTTAGGTTAGTGAGGGGCGTGATGGAGGCTTTGTCTGGTGACTTGGCCCTCCTTGCGGATAGGGTCGGCTCGTTCTTCACCCTTTGGAACGATTTTCAGCTCCTATCTGAGGACACGAATATCCTTCTGTGATTCCACCTGTGATATCTCCGCTTCAGATTTTACTCATTTGACGCGGCTCCTGCCAACTTCCCTTGAGGCCAAGGACTTGGTATTTGACGAAGCACTTATTGCTGATCATCTTTCTAACTTGACTGGCGGCTTCTCGAGTGGTCCCGATGATATCCCTGCTTCCTTTTTTAAGAGTTGCCGATCATCTCTTTCTCGTGTTCTTTGTTATTTGTTCAATCTTTCTTTACATTCTGGCCGTTTTCCAGCGTTGTGGAAGTCTTCTTTTCTAATTCCACTCCATAAGAAGGGCTGTAAATCCGACGTCTCTAACTATAGACCGATTGCCAACCTGTGCCATGTTGCGAAGGTTTTTGAGTCCCTCGTTAGTGACATACTTCGATTTCACTGTAGGCCTTTTTTACGATCTTTCCAGCATGGCTTTCTTAAAGGGAAATCGACGACTACTAACCTTCTTGAATTCATTAATTATTCTTTACCGACCATTGAGGCTGGCAAGCAGGTGGTCTGTGTATTTACTGACTTCAGTAAGGCCTTTGATAGGATCGATCATGCAATCTTGGTATATAAGCTGTCCCTTCTCGGTTTTCCTTCTTGTTTCGTTAATTGGTTGTCGTCTTACGTGACAGGTCGTACACAGCGTGTCTTGTTTCGTGGAGTCCTTTCCGACCTAATCCTTGTCACCTCGGGGGTGCCTCAAGGGAGTATACTTGGACCACTCCCGTTTGTCATATATATCAACGATATTTCGCTTCTTTTGTCCAGTAGTAAAATTCTCTGTTTTGCTGATGATGCTAAGATTTTCCGCACGGTTTCTCATGAGTTAGATGTTAATCTCCTGAACTTAGATTTGGCGGTGTTTAGCTACTGATGTCTGCGTAACCGCCTTCCTTTAAATGTGAGCAAGTGCACCGTTATGACCTTTTCTCGTAGAAGACATCCTGTCCTCTCTGACTACTCCATCAGCGGCATTGTCTTGGGTAGGGTTGACAGGGTGAGAGACTTGGGAGTGGTCCTCAATTCTCGTCTTTCTTTCGAGGACCATATTGACTCTATTGTTTGTAGGGCTAACTCGATGCTGGGCTTCATCAAGAGATGGTCTAAGGAACTTGATGATCCCTACCTGACCAAGCTTCTATACTGTACCTTCGTTAGACCTATTTTGGAATACGCTAGCCCTGTATGGTCCCCTTAATTTGCCGTTCACATCGACCGCATCGAGGCGGTGCAGCGCAGATTCCTTAGGTTTGCCTTACGTGGCCTTCCCTGGAATGATCATTTGGTGCTTCCCTCTTATGCCGATCGTCTGGGATTAATTTCGTTGGACTCTCTAGTAATGAGGCGCAATATTTCGAAAATAGTATTTATGTTCGATCTTCTGCAGGGAACTATTAATTCACCGGAATTACTGGAGGCTGTTAACTTTGCTATACTTCAACGCACCTTGAGGAATCACGACTTCCTATTCGTCCCAGGCCACCGTGCTCTTTACGGCATGCATGAGCCCGTCACGTCGATGTCCCGCCTCTTCAATCAACACTTCGGTTGTTTCGACTTGGACATATCTAGGCGGAATTGGAAGTGTCTGCTTAGACAGTGCCTTGGCTGATGTGGTGTTCCCTGTCTGGATGTCCGACTGTTACATTTGGCAGTAGTTTTCTATTCTCTGTTTTGGAATTTTATATATAATTTGTAGTAATCTATGTATTTGATGAATCTGTAATGAATAAATAGGTGTATATTGTGTATAATATCAATTTTTACGTTTTGTAGAATGACTAAGAAATTTTATTCGTGAATCAAGTAAATTCTTTAATTGTACTGTTGATTCCACGAAAAAATCTACATTTGACACCTCCATTGCTTCGGTGCAATATAGTTATTTCTACAGTGTTTCCGCCGTAATTTTTTCTATACAGGTCTTTTCGTGTCTAATCGATTTAGTTAGGGTTTAGTTTTAACGATTCTTGTAAACAGTAAAAGGTTCGGTCGTGGGTCAGGGGTTGGGGACTTTGGTTTCGCCTTTAAATATATTTAACCATTTCTGCAGCACTTAAGGCAAGCTACACAATTCCTGGATAAGAATAACAGAAGCTAGCTACTATTACTAGCTAGAAAAATTGTAAGAAACATCATTTTCACAAACAATATAAATTAGCTGAAGAGCTACCTGTAATTTTATTGCTGATAACAAAATATAGTGCACGTTTATTTACTGCTATAAATTGATCTCTTAAAAGTTTCTCCTATTACATAGAGTTATAATAAAAATGAAAATTTTTAATGAAAAGATTAAAAAGAATTATCAATGAAAAAATGCAAAAAATTGTGTCAAGACTTTTCAAACAGCTATGCACCACTACCCGTAATAAGAATTTACCACAAATATCTTTTTGAACGCTGTTATATCTATGGAATGAACCTCTCTAGGCATTTAAGTTGTAGGGGACAAAAGAGTGATTTTAAGTTGTGGTTTTTTATGTAACCTTTCTATTAAATGCTAAGATCTTAAAAATATGTTTGGCAGAAATGTTAGATTTAGTTCCTACGGCAAACATTTTTCAGAAACTATTCATATAACATAACTCATGGTTACTCTTTTAACACATTATAATAGGTTATAGCATTTGTAAGCCTTTGTATTGAATGCAAATGCTGTGATTTTTGCATATCATTTTGAATTGCGTTTTCCCTTTAACCAAATGACCAAACTGAATGTTCATAAAAAGAGCCACTTATGAAAACTCTGACGAGAATGAAATGTAAAAATTCTCCCTGAAAAGAAATAGAAAATAAACAAGGTCTTTGCCACACGACCACTTTAGAATAATGTAAATTTACCCTCCTCATGCAAAGTGCTACGTAAGCCTTTGTTTTTTCCCACATAGTGGTCATTAGAGGAATGAGAGGAAAAACAGTGTGGTTTGTGTTTATGATTTGAAAAAATATATTTATAAGAAATATCTGCAAAGTTTAGTTAGTTTGTTGATATGCCTGCTTTTTCCGACACACTCTCTATCGAGCTCTTAGCTCTTAAGATATCTCTGGGGAAGATGCACATTTTCCTGCTGTGTTGTTATATTCCTCCAAACTTGACAAACTATGCTGATGCAAATGATCGAAGTCTTTACGATATTTTAACTCTTAGCTTAGATTTTATTAATAATATGACAAACCCAGAGGACGAAATCATCCTTCTTGGTGACTTCAACTTACCCAACGTTCAATGGGTATACAACGCTGATGACGACGACTAACTTCCTTCAAATTCTCTTACTTACTCTCATTTTCTTGACGCCATCTCCTCTGGTTTACACCAAATGAGTGATGTAAAGAACTCTATGGGAAGGCAGTTAGATCTTATCTTTTCTTCCGACTCGAGTAACACTATAATCGAGCCAACTTCTCACAATTTATCCGCTATCGACAGTTTACATCCGCCCATTTCCATCTATTTTTGTTACGATGGTTCTAATATCGTTGACCCCAACGTAGATCAGTACGTTCTTGATTTTAAAAGGGCGGACTTCTCTGATCTTTCAAACAGGATCCTCTCAATCGATTTCCCATCCCTTTTTTATGATTGTGATGTCGACGATTGTGTTTCTGTGTTTTATGAAAGGATTTATGTCCTCTTTAATTCGTGTGTACCATTCAAGCGGTCGAGATCATCCTGTCATTCTCCCCCGTGGTATACTAGGGAACTACGGAGTCTTAAGAATAAAAAAAATAAGTTATGGAAAACCTACTTGCGCTGTAGAAGCACGTCTGCTTATTCTGAATTCGTATATTGTCATGACTGCTTTTTAGCGTTATCTTCATCCTTATATAGGGAATACCTTGATAATACTCGCAGTAACTTGCATAATGATCCTCGTACCTTTTTTAAATTTTTAAATTTGAAGAAGAAAACTGATAATTATCCATCTACAATGTGGTATAATGGAGCCTCTAGTTGTAGCGCGCCCGATATTGCCGATAACTTTGCATTGTTTTTTGAGGGCGCCTTTTCATCAGGCAACTTTGTCCCTTCCGTGGAAGATTTTGGCTATATCCGGGACCGTCCCGCTATCTGCATTGCTTTGCCCATTATATCTCGTGATATTATCTTGAATGGTATTAAGCAGCTTAAACTGGACTTTTCCTCTGGTCCTGATGGTGTTCCACCTGCATTCTTGAGATCCTGTTCTGATGCCTTACTCACTCCATTGGAACTCATCTTCAATAAATCTCTTCAGGCCGGTAGATTTCCTACGTTATGGAAGAGCTCCTTTATATTTCCTGTTTATAAAAAGGGGCATAAAAACCTTATAATAAATAATAGGCCAATCGCGAAGCTTTCCTGCATACCCAAATTGTTTGAATCTGTTATATATTCACAGCTTGTTGGGCAATGTAAGGGGTTAATCTCTTCTAATCAACATGGCTTTCTGCCTGGTAGATCGACGACAACTAACCTGCTAGAATTTACATCCCACATTATCTCTGCCTTCCAACAAGGTCTCCAGACTGGTTGTGTCTACACCGACTTCAGCAAGGCATTTGATAAGCTCCCTCACTCCGTGATTATGCTTAAGCTTGAAAGGTTGGGTTTTCCGCCTTTATTGCTCGACTGGATCTGCTCTTACTTAAAAAATAGGACTTACCCTGTCTCTTTCCGTAATACTTTATCCAGAGTCGTGATTCTTCCTGCATTCAGGATGATTTGAATACCTTCAGGGGTTGGTGTGCCTCAAATGGACTGCAACTTAACCTGGATAAATGTGAGGTCATGTCATTTTCTAGGAGCATCAATCAGCTCGTCTTTGATTATACCTTTGCGGAAACTACTATCCGTCGTGTGGAATCCGTTACTGACCTTGGAGTAAAGCTAGACAAAAAACTCGATTTCACTCTTCACATAAATCACATCGTATCTCGGAGTAATTCAGTCCTGGGTTTCGTTAAGCGGTGGTCAAGGGAGTTTTCTGATCGACAGACCCTAATCCACTTATTTTGTTCTTTAGTTAGACCAATTCTCGAGTATGCATCTCAGGTTTGGTCTCCCTGCTATGCTGTTCATTCTAGACGCATTGAGTCGGTGCAGCGGAACTTTGTTAGGTTCGCACTATGGGACCTCCCATGGAATGATCCATTAAGGCTTCCTCCTTATGAGGATCGCCTCCGATTGCTTACTATGCACTCGCTGGAGGAACGACGTAGAATTGCTGACCTAGTATTTATTCACCAGCTTTTGAACTCGAATATAGATTCTGGCACTCTCGCAAGTTTGGTTACTTATAGGCATACCCCGTATAGCTTAAGGAGATTGCCTTTACTTCATGTTATCACTCTCGATCTA
This sequence comes from Leptarthrus brevirostris, assembly GCA_964036015.1. Taxonomy (NCBI): domain Eukaryota; kingdom Metazoa; phylum Arthropoda; class Insecta; order Diptera; family Asilidae; genus Leptarthrus; species Leptarthrus brevirostris. Next base: position 111,302,220 of record OZ038371.1, read on the forward strand.
ACTATGGTATGCACGAGCCTATTAACCGCATGTGTAGGGCCGTAAATATGTGTCCTATTTTTGACCTGGCTCTTACTAAGGATGTGCTTAAACGTTCTCTGTTGTCTCTGCACCCCTGATTGTAGTGTTTGGGAGTGTTTTGGATCTTTACTAATATTTTATTGCATGGGTTATGGGAGCCTCATTCACCTCAATATATGCTATATTCTGGTGAATAGGTCAGTTGATTCCAGGCTTCTGCCTGTGAAGTGCGCCTTCTGAGTTCTGGGTTAATTCTAAAAAAAGGTACCAACAATTATGGGTATATTTCAGGGCTGATTTAAAAAAGATATTACATTTTACAATGAACCGTCAAAAAATGATGTTATTCAAAAATTAATGAGAAAAGGATATTAATTTCCCACCTGGAATGCATGAAAACTAACAGAAATTCACGGATTCTATATACGAAGAAGCGCATGCAAAAAGATGTATTTTCGACCAGAATAAATATAATTTGTGAAAATATGGACACTTCCTTTTCTCATTAATTTTTGAATAAATTCTACATTTTTTGTCCGAATTCGGCAAATTTATACTTAAAATTTTTGTAAAAGAAAGATCTTTCATCTTAAAAACAATTGGAATTAAACGGAGCAATTGAATTTTAGTGACTTTTTAAAAATGCCGGAACAATCACATTTTCTGTAACTTCATCAAATCTCATCATCATAGCGTTGGAAAGAGGACAAAGTTAGCTATTAAAACATATGTAATAAATGTAGATCAGATAAAAATTGATGGATAGATGAGTAAATAACTGAGAAAAGAGCCAAATAACGGGTTTTTTAAGAATATCTCGAAAGCGATCCTTAAGAAAAGAAATGGTTGCCATTTTGGAATCTACGCCCCAAAATACATTAAAAAAGTCTATGAGAAACCAGATCTCGATGTGAGGTCCAAATTTGTAAACCAGTGTTATTGGTGGAGGCTGAGTGAGAGGGAATGGTGATAGGTGGGTGGGTGGGTGGCGTGAGGTGTAAGGGTGGTAATGAAAAAATGAATTGTGTATCGGAATGGCAAGGACAACGTCGACTTTAAGTGGTTGGGTAAGTGGGGTTGGGTGGGTGGTTTTACACAACAATTCATTTCTCCATCCATCCACATCCCAATCAAACACGCACCCCTTCCCCCTCCAACACCACCTATCCAGCCAGGCAAGCTTAGTATTTCCTGGCTGTTCGGCCCACCTACTCTCAAGTGAAACACTTTTTTTTATTACACCCGCATACTTCGCCACCGTTCAGCCACACTCTGCATTTCAGCTACTATTCCGAGCAAAAATAAGCTAATGGTCATTTGTATCAATTGAAAGATATAAATTCAATTTATTAAAGCCACCTTCGACAAATTTCAAATTTGTTTGCAATAGTACGATGGTACAAGTTTAAAATGTTGCCAAAACGCAACCAAGGAATGTAACTTGCAAATAACATAAAATTTTAAAACTGAAAAAATCCTAATTCAGCCTCTCCCCCAATTTCACAGCTTATTCTCTGCCGCAATGATACATACCCAGCACCAGACAAAGGTAATGTGAAGTTTGAAAAATGGTAATTGCATCTGTGCTCTCATTAAAATTTCACATTAGAGCACCCGGTGCGATTACCTTTGGTGAGAACTTAATTGTTATACACAAATGAAGTGCAACCTTGTGAAAGCATGTATCGACATCATGGAAGTGGGGAAAGATTTTGTTGAAGTCCTAAGCAACACCTTTGGGCCGTCGAATATCACTTTATTCAAGCATGGAGAACCGTCGGCTATGGCGAACATTAATATTAGACTTCCGACAAGATCGGAGGTCGCGGGCGCAATTAAGTCGATAGACCCCAAGGATTAATAGAATATCAGCGACTTTACTTAGGACAGATCCTATTGCTGCGGCTGATATTCTTCTTGCCGTAATCCACGAATGTTCGGAAACCGAGGCCTGTACCACTGAATGGAAAACGGGCGTAATTGTGAAGATTCCCAAGAAAGGCGAACTGAGGAGTTGTAACAATTAGCGCGACATCTGTGTATCAACTGCAGTCTCCAAATTGATGGCAAAATTCATCTTCATGAGAATCAAGCATAGAAGCGCACTCCTAGGGATGAACAGCAGGCTTTCGTGAGGTTACCTCCTGCAGCGACCACATCAACAAGCTCCAAATTATCATCGAGCAATCCGCCGAATGGAGGTATCCGTTACATCTAATGTTTATCGATTTCTTGAACTTTGACTTCGAAAAATTCTAAGAAAGAAGTTGAATCTGTTGATATTTTAGTGGAATATTGTGGAGTGTTTTTTGATGATTTGAACACCACTTTCTTAATTTAAATTCTCCTTCTTGAAGAAGTTATCGCAGAAAAATAAAGAGGTCCTATTTTCACAGCAGAAACTGTCGACGACCTTTAAATGCTGAATCGAGTGAGACAAGAATGCACACTATTACCCCTGCTTTACCTTTTTCTCATTATGACGTATTGTGCAGCGTCTTAGATAACCATCCACCGCCAAGGACTAGATGGAACTTTTTTAAACACCCTACGCACCTGGACTATGCTGTCTATATACTCGTAGGTCTTCTATCTAACAAATAGCGCCATAAAGTCCAAATGTCCTTAGTCCTGAGTAGAGAAAGTCGCAAAGCAGGGCTTAAGATTAAAGCTATTAAACCCAAACTTATAAGCAGGGACTCCAGGAGACAAAAGGAAATTTATCTCGAAAGCATTGTTAAAGCAGATTGGGGAGTTGAAGCTGACAGGCTCGAGTTGCATTTAATACTCTTGCTGAGATATGGCGTAATAATATAATCTCGCAATGCACAAAACTTTGAATCTTTGAATCGAACGTCAAACCTGTTTTGCTGTACGGTTATTCAATATGGAAAGTGGCCTGTCAAATATGATCGAAGCTATAAGACTTTATTAACGATGTCTTCGGCGCAGCCTTAACATTTATTAGCCGGGGGTGATTATAAACGAAGTCCTATGAACTTATAGGCCAAGACGGGGTAGACATCTGCATTCGAAGACGAATGTGGCAGTGGATAATAGGCCACACACTGAAAAAATAGCCAAACAAAGTCGCTCAGTAGGCTCTAAATTGGAACCCGCACGGGACGCAATGAAGGCGCCGAATTGAACGTCCGCGGAGCACGTGAAGAAGAAACGTGTAAAAATTCAGATCAGAAAGTCGTGGCAAGGGTTCAAGGCGTTGGCACAGAAGCGAACCAGGTTGATAGCTAGTATAGTAGATGTCCTATGCCGCACAAGGGGTTGGGACCTGAGAGTTTTTTTCTTGTCTTTTGTTTATAAGGGTATATTTATTTTAGTGAAGCTTTTTTGTTTTTCCGTTTTAATATTTTTTAGTATATCGGAGTAATCTATCAAGCATTGAGTAAAGCACAGATTTGTTGATGGTTTCTAGGTGTTGTATTTTACTATTACTACTTCGTCAGTAGATGTCGGCTTTTAAATATATCAGATTTCAATTTGGTACCAATAATTTTTATGTTTAGCTGTTTAGATTTAAACTTGTTTAAGTTTAATTTATCTTTTCCTAATTCTATGGCAAGCTTAATATTTTCGTAAATTTTATTTAAAATATTATTTAGTAATAAATATGATTGTCTCTCAGTACCCGTCCAACACGATATCTTATTTACTACATCACCTTTTCATTGAAATATTTTTTGTTCTCTCTATTCATATAAAAATTGGCTGAAAGTGGCGAAATAGATGAACTTGGCGCGTCGCCAGATCATCATCTTATATATAATAAGAATTATTTAATTAAAAATAGTTTAATTTTAAGCAAACATCTACTAGTTTTTTAATTTGTAATGCTTTCTCGTTGTCTGCGACTTTTTTATCATTTCCCGCATAGATAAATATTTTAACTTACGTAGGGGAATCGAAGAGTACAAATTGCGAAAAATTAAATGACACTAATTTCGAATTTGGAGGGAATATAAGATCTTTAATTTTTTTCAATTAAATGGATACAATTTTTTATTGTATACTTTTTCGAATTGTATTAATTTTGGCAGTATTATACTTAACTCTTTCCCTAATCTTTGTAAAAATGCATTGAATGAGGCTGACACAGATCTTACCGATTTTTTTGCCTTGTGGATTTTAAGCGTAGTATAAGCTAAAGTATCGATATTCTTAAGCAAATATTTTTCTTTATTGTCCAATTCCAGACTAAATTTATTAATTATATTATTGTTTTGCTGAATCGTTTTTAATTCGTCGGTAGTTCATTTTCGACCAACAATCTTCCATTATTCGCACTTATACTACTTTTAATAACAACACCGATGAATGGCTGTTATCAGCTCTAGTCAATATTAAATTATTATCAGTGATTTTCTTTTTTAAATTTTTTACAATTTGTTTTTCCCTAGATTCTTTGTTAGTAAGAACAATTAACAACACAGCGTTAAAATTACTGCATTCTGAGTTGTTCCCAAGATTGTGCGACGCAGAAGAATATAAAATGATTCTTTTAAACCGAAGATAAACATTAATTAATTATGGAATTAAGCGCATTCTTTATTCATTTATCATAAAATGTTATTTTTATATTTTCAGCCTTACAGTTCTGGTCCATGTATACATGGTCAATGCAGGCAGTAAACAGGATTCAAAAATCCACCGTATTAAACCAATTCAAACTCACAATCACCATCAGCATCTTTCACGAGGGCACGGCCTGAAGCAGCACTCAAATGCATCGAAATCAAGACATTTAGATGCCAAGACGCACGTGAGCAATAAACAGCTCTTAAGGTAGGTGACCACTTAAGTAGATTTTTTGTCAGTTAATATGATTCTCAACGTTATCATGATCATCGGTTTTTCCACATTAAAGCAAATTAGGGCTGTCGAAGTTACGAATACCACCTAGTCACAGCCGGAAAAGGCTTGCGGTGGAGTCACGCCATCGTGCAAGACCCGATGACTCACATATGTTTATCATAAAACTGCCGCCAAATGGAATTTACTACAGCAACACCAAAATTGCGGATGGCAAGAACTCAGTAACCGATAACGGAAAAAAGGTGAGAAGCCAGCTAAGATAATTTTTTCTTTACATTTTACCTTTTCTTCTTCACTGCTGATCTCACTGGATTGAAATCTCTTCTTTATGCATGATATGATATGATGCAGCATCACTTATACTCAGAATCTATACTTTTGTGGTATTCCCTATCAATCTATGAATACATTTTGTACGGAAAAGCCAAGAAACTAAACACACAGTAATTAAGTGCAAAGTGCATTGCAATTAACCTAGAAATTTGTGAAAGTATGTTAGTGGGTAGATCTAATTCTTGGTTCAAAACTTCTGAATTATTTATATGAATACATTCATAATAATTGAAAAACTTTCTGAGAAAGCAAAATGCGTACTTTGGAAGCGAAGATTTACGCAATTTTAATTGCTAATTAAGTAATGAAGAACCATTTGAATGATTTGTCTAAAGCTGTGATAATGCTGACAGGCCTACCAAGTGCTAAAAAATAAGTAATTTAGTTAATCTTATAGACTAGACAATATAATTATCTAATCAATCTGAACAAAAAATGACGCTTCGCGGCATGGTGTCCATGCGCGCAAAAGTAAGTAATTTTTAGGAAGTTTAAAAAAAAGAAAAAAAAGAAACGACAATGAAACTTAGTGAAGATAAAACAACAACAGGTTTCATTCAAAATTGCACCATGTTTTTATGTGTTAAAGTTGCAGCTGTCACTCTTTGACATTTGAGTAGTAAAACTTAAACGGGTGGAGAAAATGGAACGACATACACTGAAAAACTAAAAAACTAAATAAAAGTAACTTTTAACTAAAAAGTTGAGCCACCTTCACAAAAATGCTAAAAAGTGTAAAGTTATATTTAATTTTATATCTATTATGACATTTTGAAGCCGGTGCAAATTAAATAAACGAAACACGAACAACAAAAGTATTTAATCCTTCTTCCTTAGAATCTCGAGAGCCGAAATGTTTTATATATTATCTTGTGGTTTGGTAGTTATTTTGTTTATTTAATTTGCACCGGCTTCAAAATGTCGCAATATATATTAAATCAAATATTATCTTAAACTTTTCAGTGCTTTTTTCGTCAGAATTACTGATGTCAATGTCATTATAAGCTCGGTCCTTCACCAAAACGAAAAGAAAAGAGAGTTTCCAGTTTAAGATATTGCACATTAAATGGATATAAGCTCAATAAAATTAAACTTTAACTTCAAAAAATTCCAACAAAAAATGTTGTATCTATTGATCTTTTAGTTGAATATTGTGGAGTAGTTTTTGATGATTGGAACAGCACTTTCTTAATTTAAATCCGCCTTCTTGAAGAAGTGCCGCCAAATTGGTTTAAATCTCTATGGTGGTGGTTACACTTTCAGTGCCGGCAGTGTTGCAAAGTCGTCCATGAAGCATGTCACTAGATAGGGACTATAAAGGACACCTTTTTTAAAAAAAGTCACCAGATACAAAATAATACATATTTTTCAAAATTGCTTCCAATATAATATAAGAAATTTTTAAGTAACAATAATTTAAATACTACTACTCAATAAAAGACTGCATTTACCTGAATCACAAGCGTATTTAGCTTTAAAAATGTGCACTTTGATTTGATCCACAGCTGATCTCATGTACTTAAGCGTGGTATAATTTCTTCCTTTCAATTTGTAAAAGGAAAGGGAGCAGAAACAGAGAACTATTAGAATGTGATAAGGTTCTAATTGTGTGGGCGGACCTTTTATGGTAAGCGACAGAAAATGAGTGTCTTTAAGAGTTTCAGGGTCGTGCTGGAAAGTTATGAACTTTCACAGGAAATTGTTCGAGTTGTGTTACACATGCGTTTAGCTTAGCAACAAAAGCATTAAATGGGCCCGCTTGAATGTGTGGTGAAACACCGGTTGTAACTGAATTAAGTGTTAGAACAGCTAATATGTACAAAACTAGTCAAAAACAATGGGGAAATGCCGAATATTTACGTTAAAACCTTAAAAAGTCGCAAAACATTTGGTGTCATCAAAAGAGCTTCCAAATCAGTGTCGCAGAAAAAAAATCAGTCGCTAGAAAGGTATTCGAAAACACCAGATTTGGTGACAAAGTCCCTGATTTGGCATCACTGCATCAAAAGTCACAAGAAGTCACCGCGGTGGAAGTTAAAAATCAAAAACTTTTAGACGTGTCTGAGAAAAAAAATTCTGTCACTAGGGAGGTGTTCGAAAACACTAGATTTGGTGACAAAATCACTGAATTGGCATCACTGAGTGCCGGTTATAACATTGGCAACGTAAAAATCTCTCTGAAGCACTTGAGATCCCACTGAATCTTTCGTAGCATAGTCTTGAGCCAGTCTTTGAAGGTACTTGATTGCCAAGTACGGTGCTGATGGTGTTCCATAAGTGACGGTGCTCAGCTGGTAAGATTTTAAAGGTCGGTTTGGATCACTCCTCCTTCCGCAAAGATATTAGCCGATTGAAAGAAACTCTTCTTGTATAACGTGTCCTGCATGTAAAACATCGTTAAGCGAGATATTTGAAGACGTGTTTGCCGAAGCGTCGAAAACCACTCGTAATTTATACAATGGTGTGGTAAGAAATAATGTGGTGATATAATGGATTCAGCATCAATTTCTTCCATGTATCCTAGGTTAATGTATTCTCCGATGAATTCAACGTACTGCCTTTTTAGCTTAATTCCTTTTGCAAGTTTGCACTCTAAAGCATAAAATCTTTTTAATGCGACGTCCCTTGATTTACCTAACTCCCTTGGCACATATGAAAACGGGAAACCCAATATAAACCTACCAGTGGGATCTATTTTGTTGAAACGGGCTTCGCATCGCTTCTCTGCTGATGTACCACTCGGCTTAGAATCTACCCTTTCTTCAATTTTTCAGAATCTTTCAATGGTTTGTTCGAGAGATTCGTCAGTGATAAACACGCTACATATTGCCTTGGCAAACGGGACTTCACTGATTTTGCCTGTCGCAATCCAGCCAAATAATAAAGTGTTGGGAGCTTTGTGATGACTGAGTCCAGTTGTATATGCCTCGATTAATCCCGGAGAGCTCTTTTAAGAGCTTAGGCTTACTCACATTTCTCTCCTTGGCATTGAAATTATTGAATTTATTATCACTTTTATCACAGAATAACAATTTATGGACTCGCCTGCGGACTGTGTTATTGCAAACTAAATATTAAAGTTCGAGCATACATATAACACTGCGAACGATATTATGATTTCACGTGTTCTACAATGACTTTCTCTTCCTAATTTTTAATTTTATGACCACTGCTTCGGAGAAATGCTGAACATTTCTCATGACTGACAATTTCTGTACTCCCGTTTACCTCCTCGAAAAGCATTCAGGGAGTATATATGGGCATATGTATTTCCTGAAAGTTGCTGTGGTCACTTTCACCTCCTTGAGGAAGAGCTCCACAAATTTTCAGCTGAGATTTGTTCGATGGATTGGTGGTTTCAGCTCCAAGTAACGTATCAATGCGTCCTGGTCTGTTAAGTTGAGATCCGCTAAGTTGATATTCTTAGATATCTTCCATTCGGATACATTTATAAGTTGTGTTGTTTATGGTGGTAAGTACGGTTAGGTTGGGCGTGATGTACATTTGATAGTATCATGACCACCTTTCATGCAATTGATGCACAGCTAATGCCCTTTTAAAATATTAAGACAAGCAGTTGGTGACAATCGTAAGAATTGCTTGCATGCAAACAGATGATGGTTGTCCTTGATCTTGATTGTTGAGACGCCATATCTCATCTGAAGCTAATTTTGAATTCGTAATAACTTTTCAACCACTCGATTATTTCCTTCTGTCTTCGAATTAACCAACCCAGTAGGAAATGTAAGCAATACGGCATCGGAACTCTCATCGATGAAAGTAAGACATAATGCCTACTTTCTGGATGAAATCTTCGATTACTTTAACATTGAGATGACCTAGGAGTGATCAATGATGCCTACCCTTTCCATTACCTGGTAATGGGTGAATTCAGCATTTCCTATACTTCTAACCACAAAACCCCCTCTCCGCTTCCCTTAAGGGTTATAAAAATTAAAGTGCCGGGTTTTTTATTCAATTATTTATATAATTTTTGTATATTTATTTAAGGGGGGAAGTACATGAAGACGTTTTCAAAAATCGATTTTTTTTTTATTGTCTTAATCGATAAGTATATGCTCTAAGAATATAATTCCAAAATTCCAAAAGCCTATCTCGAAAATTGTGAAAGATATGCCACTTGAAAGTGGTCGGCGCCGATCCGGGATCGAGGATCTCTGCTGCGCGCGTGATTCCGCTTACCGGATTTTTTTTCTGCTCTGGAATTTAGAGTGATGAATGCGACTTTGTTAAAGAGCGTTCTCGATGTTTTCAGTCCAAATACCGATTTTTCTGAGAATACCCCTCCCCTCTTACCTTCCTTCTCCTTATCCGCATCTTTTTCGTCAGTTTTTCGGGACAAACTTTAAACGGCGTTTTCTCAAAACCATGTTTTTCAAATTGGCGTAAAAGATTACAAAAAAACTAGTGAACCGATTTTCTTCATCCAACACTCATTTTAAAGGGCATAAACAACTACTCTAGATAGACTACGGACATAGCAAAAAAATCATTTTAAGACCATTTTTGACGCGAAAATAATCAAAATTTTTGCCAAAAAAGCCAACTTTTTTTTTCCATGCCCGATTTTTATAGTAAATGTTCGAATTTCGAAAAGATCGTAGTCTATCTAGAATAAACAACCCACTCGAGTATAAAAATGTTTGATTTTTTGATTTCAGATGAAAATTGCGGCCAGGAGAATTTACGCCGATTTCGATGTCAGCCGCGACACGAGTTACGAAACCCTCCAAAAGTTGATTAATTTTCCATTTTTCAAAATGTAAAAAATGTTTTTTCTCTTCTTAAAACATTGCCCTAAGTACACATAATATCGATTTCATGTGGACCTTTTTCATTTTCCCAAAAATAAATCCCAAAAAAGTCCTTTTTTTTCGGCCTCTTTATGTACTTTCCCCCTTAACTCAAACAATTATAAATATATCGGATTTAATTCATTCACAGATTTGTCCATCTGTTAACGAAATATTTAATATTAAAAACAATGTTATTTAACATTTTTAATTACTCGTCGCAGATTACGTTTACTTACACCACTTTTATTCATTTTTTTAAAAAACAATATAATAATTATATTGAAAGACTTTTTTACAATACTCACAATATTAAAACTGTTTTTAATATATTAAAAACTTTATACACTCGCGTACACAAGCACAATCACGCTGTAAGACACGTATTGACTGAATGCACTCTCAATTTTTAAATTGACTAATGCGCATAAAGTTGACGTCGGCGTGCATGACTCTAGGCTCAAGCCTTCACCTATGCCTATTGTGACCATTTTCATATAGGAATTCATCGAAGCAAAATGGAATCGGTTCTCACTTTTCCTACTGCGAAGTTATTTCTGGAATTGGTAGATTTTGATCTGCTGCATGTGCCATCTACTTTGAAGATTGATTCTTCGCTGCTGATGTTTCATAGTGCTGTGTTTCACTGGACGGGTTTTTTCGCCTTATGCCGTTGCCACTGTTTCGACGTTGCCGTGGTTGAACAAAGCTATCTTGTCAAGAAAATGGTTTTTATATTTTTGGTAGATTACTTCAACGGAATTGAAGTACTCGGTGTTGAAATATTGTTGATCGACAGGTTGCTGAGGCATGAAATTTTTTTATCGTTAACTTCAAATCCTCTGCAGGATTATTCTAATTAACGTAATCGTTCTTTAAAGTAGTTTTTGTTTTTTCGCTCTGTTGGATCCTTATTGTACTTCCAACTGCTGAATATCCTCTCCAACCAATTGCTGTTTTTTTTCAACCTTCTTATTGATCCTGAACTTGTCTGGTAGCTGCACGATGTTTCACTTTCACTATATACTGGTATGTCTTAACATCACAACACTTTTCACTTCAATTTGTTTTAAGGGTAATTCAACCGATATACTTGAATCACGTCGGGGCCCCAAATGTTTTTAGGGAAAGCTATTTTCTTTTTCTTTTTCTATGGATTAAAGTGTGCTGTGCTATCACATCAGAGCTGTTTTTATTGACCATTATTTTATATTGTCATTATGTGATAAATATTAAATAATGGTCAATAAAAAAATCTGACGTTACCGTGATTTCTCCCCAATTAAGTTTCTGTTATAGACCCGAAATTTGAAATTCGCATTAAGATCGAATTTCAAATTTCGGGCTTCGGGCTTCGTCATAACCCGAAGATTGGTGATTGGTGGATATTTGAAATGCATGCGTCCAATACTACCTATATGCTAAAGTACTGAAAAACTTTGCAATATTTCATTAGATAGTAGAGATCAGCATGTTGAGGTGATGTTGATGCCAAAAGTAGTAGAATGGTTTTTAAGTCATGATCCCTCTCCAGAGATTTCACAGATAATGTCTATAACTGCTGATATTGTTTGCACTGAAAAAAATAGTTTATTAAGTTGCATTTAATTCTATGCAGAAAATGATTGGAGAAAAGTTTGACTACATATATAAAATTAAAATGTGGAAAAAAAGTTGTACCTCTTCTAACTATGACTAGTTCTGTTAAAGTTTACAATACTAATTAATCCAACATTACTCTTCAATGTCGTGGAATGTGAGCGAGTGCATCGGTCGTGTTAATTTGTTGCTCCGTGACTGATACAAATTGTAAATTGCAATGTGATCTGATTTGATTTAACGAAGAAATTGTATGACTGCTATTGACTATGCTCGGCTTACTGATTTTTATTTTCACCTAATTGTATTAATCTGTGAATGTGCGTATATAATACAATCGTTGAATTGTTAATAAACAGACAATCTGTTGAAAGTGTGATGTGTTTTCTGCAGAATTTTTTCTGTTCATTCTTGAGTATTAACTCTTCTGTGGCTGTTTTGTAAATTTTCTATGCGATTAACATTGCGAAAACAATAATAACACAATTTCTGCTAAACCGTTTATGAAGGGGATTGCAGAAACATTAACCACGGACCAATCACTTATAGCTGAGAAGGTAAACTCTTTATCCGCAAATTTGGCTGGATTACAAATTATTTCTGACGACATCATAAATCTAAGCACAAAACTTGACAAAATTCTTCAGATTGTTGAGGCATTTGAGAACAACTCAGCTTCATTATTAAATAAAAGCCATGAGCTGTCCTCTAAGTTTGGCTACGTATCTGCTTCCCTGAACGAACTACGCTTGTCTTTTGCAACAGCATACTCGCCATCGCATTCTCTCGGACAGTCAAACGAGTTGATTATGCCTATTATTGATGATATTTGGCGCAATGTCCGACATGTCAAGGAGGACCTCGGATAGTGCTCTTTAGGAGTTAAAAAGAACTGCGATCTTATTGGCTCAGTGGTATCTGACATTAAGAGCTTAAGATCACAAAGTTCATTCGGCTCTATTCCTCCATCTTATGGTGCTGCGGTTACTGCTGGCTTGGATACTCCTATGACAGTGACTTCAAACATCACTGAGCCCTGCCCTACTGATTTGTGTTCTGCATCTGGAGCTCTCTCCCAGGAGTGTTCTCCTCTTGTCGTTGCGCCACAGCCCACTGGGAATGACGACGTCGAGCAGCTTCCAGCTGAAAGGGAGTTTCCTAGTAGCTTACTCTCACTCTCCCGTCGCAGGGTGCCAATAATTCGGCCAGGCCTAAAATTTCGACGTGTGCTGGTAGGACTGTCAATGCTGTGACTTTGAGACCTGCTGTGCTCCCTCGTTGCATCTTTGTCTCTCGAATTCATCCCGATAGCACCCTGGAGGACGTCGTGTACCATGTTTCATCACACTTTGGCATTTCGCGGGACAGTATTAATTGCCGACGGATTGACAAGTAACGCAACGATTCTGGCTCCTTCTTCGCTTCTTTTAAGATCGTCATTCCTGATGTTTTTAGGTTTGGCCTAATGGAGCCATTGTCCGGGAATTTACTCCAAGAAGTCATTCTGAATCTAGACTTACTCCAAAAAACTCTTCGGCGAGATTTCGTTCTACTACCCCAATGTAACTGGCCTTCGATCTAAGACGACAAGCCTCTATATTGGCTCTACTATCTATTGCTTCGACATGGTCTGTTTGACTGAAACTTGGCTCTGTGGAATGATTACCGACGCTGAGCTTTTCGGCCCGGAATACATTATCTTTCGCCGTGAGCGACATATATCTTCATTGAATGGCCCTCGCGGGGGAGGAGTACTGTGTGCTGTTCATCGAGATATACCATGCTCTGCTGTTGACTTCTCTGATGCTGATGACCTGGAAATTTTATGCGTTGTTCTGAAGTTGCCGGACGTGGATGTGTTTATTGCAACAACTTTTATTCCTCCTGGAGCGTCCAAGAATACTAACGATCTTCTCGCTTCTCGCATTGACACTCTCTCTTGTGCCCTGCGCCCACAGCACAAACCGTTGCTCTTTGGAAATTTAAATTTGCCAACAATTCCGGGCTGACGCAGTGTTCCAGCATTGCAAATGACTCTGGTAGATTCCTGGATTTGGTGTTCAGCACTGATCCATTTGGAACTTTGGTCAGGCGTTGCTTAGTTACTTTGATTCCTGAGCCGTCTCATCATCCTGCTCTTCAGATCGCTCTGGTCTTCGACCCGATGTATGCAACATCTCCGATTCACAGTAATTACAATTTCAGTTTTAAACGGGCTGATTTTCTTTATTAAATAATTATTTATTAAACTGTAATTGGTCTAATATTTTTGACGAACGTGACATCGATGTGGGGGTCAGTGCATTTTTTGATAATCTATCCGCCTGTATTCTCCAAAGTGTTCCTGTCTCTAGAACAAATAGTTCCTTTTCTAGTCCGCCCTTGCTGAATAGTTCACTAAAACATCTCAAAAATTTAAAAAATAAAGCTTGGAAGCGTTTCTGCTTGTCGAGGAGCGATGCGGATTTGTATGACTATTCACATTTGCGTGATCAATTTACTTCGGACATTCACAACTCATACGATGAGTACATAGTCAGAATGAAGTCTACTTTACGTAACCAACCAAAACAGTTTTGGAGATTTGTTAACTCTAAGCGTTGTACTGATGGTTACCTTACTGAAGCTTGGTGATATCGACAGTAGTGACCACTTTCAGATTGCAAATCTCTTCTGCGACTTTTTTATGACTTCTTTTATTGACAATAACTGTGATATTCGATTTAAGAATTTAAGCTACTTGACAAGATTTCCTCCTTCTTCACTTGAAATAAAGGATCTTATATTTGATGACGATACAGTCGCGAAGCATATTAATAGTTTGGCCTATAGTTTCTCGTGTGGTTCTGATGGTGTTCCTGCTTCTCTTCTAAAAAACTGTTCTTCTTCTCTCATTTTTGTTCTTTGTTATTTATTTAATTTATCAATTTCTTCCAAAAATCTTGGAAATCATCCCTTATTATTCCTCTTCACAAAAAGGGCAAGAGGTGTGAAATTTCCAACTATAGACCGATTGCTAACTTGTGTTGCATTGCTAAGGTTTTTGAGGCATTAGTTTGCTATGTACTCTATTTTCATTGCAAGCCGTTTCTTTCTACTTTCCAGCACGGCTTTATGAAAGGAAGGTCAACTACGACTTACCTAATCAAGAAGATAAGAAAATTTTAAAAACTCTGCTGGGGGGGGGGGGGGGGATTAAACGTAATCTCTGCACACGGGTCTGAGAGGGATACCACATGGATAAAACCGGCGCAAATTAAAAGAGTACGTACCTATTTGATAACAAAAATGGTTATTGCAACGTGCAACTTGCCGCACCATATATTCGAAAATGGTTGATTCTATCACAAGAAACATCTAGAGACTTTTTTTGTTCAACAAGTCCAGCTTAATCGGAACATTTTCATAATTTTCCCTATGTTCACCTAAGAAACTTTTAAATTCAGGTTTTAAAAATATCAAAAAAATACTTACTGCAAGAGAATAGAATCCAATCCATTC
Organism: Leptarthrus brevirostris; assembly: GCA_964036015.1. NCBI lineage: Eukaryota > Metazoa > Arthropoda > Insecta > Diptera > Asilidae > Leptarthrus > Leptarthrus brevirostris. The sequence goes on from OZ038371.1 coordinate 111,317,318, forward strand.
CAATGGTTCATTATGGCCGTTTGTTTAATATATTAAACCGCTGTTTGGCTAATATATTACGATACATTGATGAAATCAACTCAATAATTAAGAAAATAGAATTGATAAAGGCAGAGTTACCAATGAAAAACATCGTCAAATTCTGCTTTCTTAATTTAATTATATTCATTTGAATCAATATCTGATTCGCATCATCGATGATGGATGCTTTGGTCCAGGTTCGAAAATACCAAATAGCAATTACCTCGAAATCTGATATTAACATTAATACCATTGCTTTAATAGTGCATTATAAAACATTTCCTAGATTTGATTTTTTCATATTATAATTATTCCAGCACTTATATATAGCCCGTTTTTATTTCTTCTAGGTCTCCTTTAATTTTCGATCAAATGGAAAGCCGGGACGAATTTATCATTGGAATATTCCTGTTTTAAAGAAGATTTTATCAGACGACAACCGCTCTTCATCAATGCTTAGATACAACAAGGACGTTTCTGACTTAATTGATATCAAAAGTATACCAACCTGGTCGAAACCGTGGGAAAACGAAACCGTAGAAAAAGCATTCGGCAAAATAACTTCCGCAGAAAACAAATCTCTGAAAAAGAAAAAGTCACCATCATACTATGCACCTCTTAACTACAAGAAAAATAATTTTCATAAATACTATCCTGGAAATGGGAAGCCCAAAGCATTTTACGTAATGAAGAAAAATCAAAAACCGGCCTACTACAAGGAGTTAATTCCTTGAGGTTTTAAGATTGTAGTAAACAAATTATTTTAATAACTCCTTACATACTATATTCGCGAATAACCTTTAAGACTACGCACAAATGAAAAGACTTTGATTAAATTATTTTTATTCATAATTAATAGTTAAGCTTTTTTACTTTTATACGGTAAAGTAGTGATAGTAAGTACGGAGCATGTAAGCATAACTTATATCTTCGCTGATTGACTAGACTTGCATAGAAATTTATGTCAATTTGTATTTTGTACATTGTTTTTGTTATTTGTACAAACTTTATATACTATGTTTTAATAAAAAAAACTACAGAGCAATCTTTTCTTAAATAATTATTTATTATATATTTACTTTAGTCCATTTGTAAGATACCATCCAAAACTAGGAAGATATTTGGTTTGTTTGTTTAATTTGTACCGACTTTAAAGTTTCGTAATAGACATAAGATTAAATATAATTTTATCCTTTTAAGCTCTTTTTGCGAAATCGGTTTATCTTTTTATTAAAGCCTATTTTATTTTTCACACTTAGTATCTTCAGTGAATGAAGCGATTGCAACAGTACCAGAAATATAATTATTCAAATCCCGCCAGATGTTATAAACTAAGTCTTCGCCCCCTTTCCATAATTTCTCATAATAACAATGGAGAAACATACTTCAAAGATTCATCCAAATTGGTCCTCGTGGTAAAAAATTAAGTTCTTACTTTTCCTCCTTTTCCACCTCTTTGTAAAATTGTTTGACATGGTAACAACCGGGGATTATACTCTACCCAACAAAACAAGAATAATCCAAATTGGTTCAAGCGTTATGAAGTTTCCCTATGATCAAAATTTTTTTCATAGTAGCAATAGTGGAATTCCATACAACGAAACAGGAATCATCCAAATCTGTTCACGAGTTACAAAGTTAGTTTCTGCCCAAATACTCCACTCCCACCCCTCCCTTCTCTAACATTTTTGACATGGTCGCAATAGGGAAACAAACTCTTGCTAACAAAAAAAGAATCATTCAAATCGGTCCATGTGTTACAAAGATATACCTGCTTATATTGTTAAAATTCAGAAAAAGCTAGTATCTAGTGGTACACTTACAATCGTTGCCTCGAATCGTGTGAAGTTGTTCTTCCGTCCCTTGCTTCACAAGGAGTTACTAGAACTAGAGAGATATAGGGTAGCAAAATAGGTAAGTTTTACATTTCCATTCACTTGTCTAAAATTAAGTATAGGAAAGAAATATAAAGCTCTTGAAGAGTCTTCATTTATAAATAAAAGATTTTCACTAGCAGTATTACATTAACCGCACACTAAAAATAATTTATTTTAATTCGATAAATTTCAAGATGCTATTATTTTACGTCTAAACTTATTTAATTTATTCTATAGAAAAGGACAACGGGAAATGGTGCATGATGTTTAAGTTGTCTGCCACATAATAATTAGAAGTATTTAAATTAAAATACAGAATGCATTCAAGAAGTTCCGCGACTACAAGTAAAATGTAAATGCGCAAAATAAGAATTTAATTGAACTAATTTTTTACCTATAACCCTTCTATGGTCAGAAAGAGCTTGAAACGGTCGTAAGAACTCTTAAAAGCTCTTCAAATATTCTGATGCAATTCTCTTTCAGCTCGTAACATTCTGCTTCATCGCCTCCACATCTTCAAAACGCTTTCGGCTTAGCGCGGCTTTAAGCTTAGGGAAGAGGATAAAGACTGCGAAACCCAGCTTAAGGGTGCATGGATTGATTCAAGCAATCTTACCGCGATGCAAACTTTTGAGATACATATATAATAAATTCTCCTACCTTTTGTTAAGTTTAGGTAGTAGATAAAATTTTTTCAAGGATTTTGGAATTGAAATGGTAATAAAAAAATATCAAAAAGAATATAATATATAATGGAAATTAGCAATATTACTTACAATATTAATATAGTATATAATGGAAATTAATAATGTAAAAAACATAAAAAGTTAAGTAATTCTATTTAACACATTTAATTTTTTCTTATATATGTACATACAATTACAATGTATATAAGAACCATACATAAAGAAACAACCCATTGCTATATAAGATAAATTTTCTGTCCACTTCAACATTTTAGTTTTAATATATAAAAAACCGCACAACTATAACACATTACAATCAATCAATCATCAACAATCAAGAAAAAATCCTGATTTCACTTGTTTTCACAATTAGGGAGTTGAGTTGTAACTGTTGATGGGGACAGAAATGCCGCCGGTCTTGTTCCCCTAAAATTTTATACATATACTCGGTTACGAGTGCAACTCGTTATTATTAAAGTGCAATAAGTTTCATCTCGCTAAGGCAAAGAGCCACTTATGCTTTATTAAAAGCACAGTTCGGTCAGTATGTTCCATTTTATTTTCCCTTTCATCCAGTATGTGGATTTCGTTCATCAGTTCTCGTGTCTTTGTACGTTTTTGTTTTGGGCAAAGGTTATTTCCGATTCTGATATTAATCAGTATCACATTCCTGGTTATCACTTAGCGCTGCTCTTCTCTTACCAGTGGCCGGTTTCTGTAACTATCGGTGAGAAATTGTTCATAAATGACGTCATCGGAATATTGGAAATGGTTTTCTCACTGTGTGAATATTTCTGTTCCTGTAACTTAAAGTGAGAACTTGGCTGGAAATTTGCTGCTTCCACTGGGAAATATGTCTGACAGCACAATGACAGTAACTTTTGACAGTTCGGAAAGTATTTATTAAAAATTGTGCAATTTAAAATGTTTAACTTCGATTTCATTTCATTGGCTGCGTTGCACGATAATCGCAACATGATGCGGATTCAAAGACGTTACCTTCGCGACTCCTCGAATCCGCTAGAAATTCCTGAGAGACGCTTCGTGGAAATTTTTCGTTTACGAAAAGATGCTGCTAGAATTTTAGTTAGCGAACTTAACCCCCACATGCAACAAGGGAGGAGAAGGACGTTTATTCCGGTACCACTAAGGGTGTGTGCTGCTTTACATTTTTTTGCAACAGGATCATACCAAAGAGACATTGGACAGGATTTTTTTGCAGCACTTACCAAAACGATGATTTATCGCTGCGTAAATGAAGTTTCAGCTGTTTTGCAAACGCATCTAATGCATAATTGGATAAAATTTCCAGAACCTAGTGACTATGGACGGATCAAGCAAAAGTAAGTGTGCAGGAGAAATATTTTAGTTGCAATATTCAAAAACTGTTAAATTTCAGATTTTATGACAAAACTTGATTTCCGGGAGTTATCGGAGCAATCGACTGTACACACGTTAAAATTAAAAATCCGGGGAAAGACGTGGAGCACTGCTATTTTAATAGAAAGGTTGTCTCTCTAAGAATGTGCAATTGGTAAATACGTTCGAAAATACACTCCGAAAAATATTAATGACATATTTACAGGTTACTGATTTTGATTTAAATATACTGTCTGTAAACGCAAGGTATGCAGGTTCATCCCATGACTCCTACATTTTTGACTTGTCAAGAGTCAACAGCGTCTTACAAGAAAGATATGCAGGCAGACAAGGAGAACAAGCATGGTTATTGGTAAAATTATAGTGCACTGATGTTTCCTATTTCTTTAATTTTTCTATTCTTACAGGGGGACTCAGGATATCCCTTGCGTCCATGGATTATTACTCCATTGAAAACGCCATCTGAGGAATGTGAACACTATTTTAATTATAAGCATTCCCAAGCAAGGAAGTGTGTCGAACGGTTAAATGGAGTTCTTAAAAGTGTGTTTCGCTGTTTAGCGATTGAGTTGAGAGTATCGCCTGAAATAGCTGGACAAATTATTAATGCATGCTGTGTCCTTCGCAATTTCCGTATAAGATATGGACATTTTGACGACATTTCAGAGATTTATGAACCAGCTTTCGATACAATGAATGATGAATCGGAAGATGCATCTGCGCAATCAGATTTAGTAGAAGGCCGAAGAATTAGAAATAATTTAATGTTAAGCTTTTTTAGAAATGGATATATAGTAGATAACTATTGAAGTATTAAGTATGACTAGAAATTAATTTTATGTTAGTGATTTGTATCATGTTTTGATAAATAAAATACATTATTTTTATAAACTTTTTATAAAAACTTGATAAAAAATAAACAATGACTTCTTAATAATAATAAACGAACACAGTCTCATTTTCTTTTAAAACTAATAAAAAAAACTAATATATTATAAAAACAAAACAGGTATTTCACTTGGAAAACAAAAATAAGGACCACAAAATTGCACTGCCAATAGTTGCATTGCATTATATTAATATAACTACTTTTTAATCGTCTCAATTAATTTATTTATGCTTTCGCATAATTTTATTTGAGTAGCGTTCGTATCTTGGATCGCTCTAAGGACATTGGCATTACCCTCAATGAGCTTGTCCATTTGGCTCAAACTTTCGGCTTGCATTGTCTTTGCCGCATGCAGTGCTTCTTCGTGAAGTGCGTTAAATGTTTTTCTTCGGCGTTTAGGTGGGGGGGGGGGGGGGGGGTATCATTTGGAATACTGCCGTCCTCAACCTCCACTATGTGTGTTACAGCAGGTGATGTAGCCTACAATATTTAATTAATAAAACAAAAATTATAATATTAAAATTTCTTACTTGAGCAAATCCCCCCTCCGGCGTAATTCCATCACCTTCAACAGCATGCCTTGTCATTATAATGAAAATTTCATTTTCTAGTCCGGTAAGTTGCCGAGGTGCATCAGGATCAGACCAATTTCCTCCACCTGTTTTACACGCGAACTTCTTTCGCGCCACTTCCGACTTCTTCACAGAATTCTTCATGTCCTGCCAACACTTATTTTTTTGTTTACAACTGACTTATTTCAAAATAACAAACAAATTACCTTTTTCCACTGATCTTTTGTTTTGATACTGCCACCACAAGCGTTTAATTCTGCAGCCAATGAACCCCACATTTTCTTGCTTTCCTCTGCAGCATTTACTCCACTAAACGCACTTCTTGCAAATTCTAAATTTGCTTTCATAAAATGAACTAATTTGCCCTTTTGATTTTTTGTAACCCGTCCGCTTACATCTCGTAGCTATATATAAATATTTTCCGAAATTTAACACTTTTTCTAGAGCTTTTATAGATGAATAACGTTTATTACTCACTTGTCTATTTTCGTCAATCGGTTGCAACTCCATTTCAATAAAATATATATTCTACATTCACCACCTTAAGACAGCGTGACTGACACTTCACTATTTTTCGACTAATTACTCACGGAAAATGTTATAGAATCGTGTTTTTATCTCACTTTCCAATATTTGACACGTCACAGTTTTTCTCACAAACTTACAGAAATCAAAATCGTGAAAAACTATTCACAATGACGTTTTCGTGAATCATTTCTCACGGTGAGAGTTACAGAAACTAGCTGCAGAGCGGAATCGTGCTTCTATATTAGAGAGGATGTGTCCTTCTCCCATTTCCCTCAATTCTCTTCTACTAATCCAGAATTCAATTATCTCTGGATTGGATTTAAACTCCATCGCGACATCATTTATTTCTACTTTTAATACCGCAGACCGAATATGTTTGACGCTGACACTGCGCGTTCCTTTGTAAAGCTGTGATATTGCTAAGATTTTGGAAATATCTTCCTCTTCTTAAATCGTTCTATCTGGTGATTTCAACGTCCGCCACACAGCGGCTCAGGCATTCTTCTACCACAAGGCCGTCTGGAAGACACGTCGAGTTATTTAGAGACTCCTTTGATTTAAAACAATTGGTTGAATGTTGATGATGTTGCATTATAAAAATGTTGATGGGGCTGGACTTAATAAATATATATATACAAGGGAAAGGAAACTTTCTTAATAAATATCTCATATTGCTTGACTGGTCTGATTGCTTCTCAATGAGAGACGTTAAACAAAGCACCGATTATATTTTGAATATGCTATGGTTTGGAATGCTTCAATTTATTCCTCATAGCTTTAAAGTCATCAAACCAACTAACACCAATTGGTTCAACAATGATTGTTCCATAGCCATTAAAAACAAAGAAATAGCCTTTCAGGCATATAAATTGTGGCCGTCAGAGCAATTAAGACGTATCTACAGGGATGCGCGGAAAGTATTTCTTACTCAAAAGGGTGGTAATGGCTTCTCTCTAGCAAAATTCGTAGAAAACAATTGCATCAGTTCATGAATACCACTACTCATTCATAATGGGAAATGCTACTGGGTCTGATGGTTTCTCGCCCCTGGTCTTAAAATGCTGCGTCTCTTGCGTTTATGGTATGCACTATTTTCCTCATTCATTTCTTTCTATATTATTTCCTTCTTCAGGTATTTGCGTTTTATCCCCACTACTAAAAAAGACCCTTTGTTATCTTGTTCGCGGCAAGTGGGAGAAGAAGAAAATTGATGTACACACAGATATACATACATATATCACTTGTCCTCCACTGTCCCTTTTTATCTCGCCGAGAGCGAAATCGAATCGAGATTAGCCTTTATCTCGTCGAGATTACGACGAGAGCAATATCGTCTCCACCTTGATGAGACCCGCACTACGATATTTCAAAATATCGGTCTTGTCTCGATGCCGTGAAACTCTACTTCATACGAGGAGCTTTGAAAATTCTATGAATACATTATAAACGCTAATCTGATTTGACCTTACTACTTTACGATTATTAACGATATCATAGTTATTCCAACGAACCGTAATAACTTCCTATTACTATCAAATGCCGTAGTAGAACAGAAACCAATACTATTAGTTACGTGTTATGTCATAGCAAAAGAGAACAACTTGTATTTCTCTCCAATTTTGCTGAATACTCGACTAAGCCACATCGCCCGTTAAACAAAAAAGAGATAAAAGTCTACATACTCAGAATATCTGTCTCCCGAAATTCCACAATTAAACGTGACAGAATTAGTGAAAAGGTAGCAGATTTGTGGTTTTATGTAGTAAAGTAGTAGATTTTTAATTTTTAGTAAAAGGTAGTAAACGTACTACATATGCAGTAGAACGGTAACAGGTACAGGTACAGTAGGGTTCCGTAGTTACCGCCCACTCCAATGCGTTATTCGAACGTATATATTGTTATTAATTTAGGAATTATTATTATTCAGGATAATCTAATTAATTGTTTCGCTGGTATAGGACAGAAAATTAAACCATGAATTACCTATTTACCGACGTTTCGTGCTTATTTTAATACTTCCACAGGGCTACATAACAGAAAATTCACATGGATATAAAAACATATTTATAAGTATAACAAATTACTCCATTAAAACAGGCAACTATACATCTAGACCATCATGTGCAAATAATCATTATAATGTGACACGCATTGTAGTCTGGCATAGGCTATGTGATGAAAATGAAATCAAGTTGTGTTATACCCTTAGAACAGAAAACGAAAGGAAGTGCAATACCGTCTATAAACCGTGTACATGTTTTCCGATTTTTTGTTCATGGGAAAGGTGTGGGAAGGGAACCCAGAGCACGCCTTCCGAAATGTCAATTTGACGTGGACTATCTGAAGAGTGCACATTCAAAGTGTTTATAGAGTGTTTATTGAATAATTTTCACTGTTCTATTATTAAAAGTGGTGTAATTTTACAAATAAAGACAATTAACATTTAAAAGACTGTTTTGGTTTAGTTTACTAAGAATCTGAGGTGCTTAATTTGAACATTTTTCGTGATGAAGTGTGCGGTATTTTGTTGTAAAAATAATCGGCGCAATTGGTGTGGAAAATCATTTTTCAGGAAAGTTAAATAATGTAATAAGCAATTATACAGCATTTTCTTTGAAATATGTGCAAAAGCTGTATAAATAAAAGCTAAATTACCAAAGAATATAAACATTTCTCTTGATGGTGCTCGTTTGTTTACATTTGAGCTTCATCAGAGTTTTGGATCGCCTTGGTGGTTCAGCGACAGCTGACGGAAGTTTTTGCCTAGGGGCTCTAATAAAACTTGAAAAATATTAAAATATTTTTCTACTTTTTGGTATTTTAGGATTCCAAAAGATAAAGACTTCAGAGAACTGTGGTTAAAATCCATCGGTAGAACTGATTATATACCATCCGATGGTAGTAATATTTGCGAGGACCACTTCGAATGAGTCAAAAATTTACTACTTCCATGGTGAAAACTAACCCATTTACACCTTTCAAACACATATGGAAAATTCGGACACTTTTTGAGCATAGTGCACTTCCTTTCGTTTTCTGTTCTAAGGTTATACCCAAGACACACGACAGCGAAGAATTAAGTTCGTTGAATGATCATTTTGCTGAATGTTCATTCATTTTCGACGATGACACACGGGTAGTTTGACAGTTGCCAAATTAAGTTGTTGATTTAGTTATCTAATATATTACTTCAATTTGTAAATACGTACAAAGTGATACAACAAAGGAAGAAATTACTAAAATTTAATTTTTAACTTTTTTGCTATTGTTCTTCTTTTTAACAGGCATTTTCAAAGCACAACCCACACCGATTTGCTTAAGAATTAAGTTCTCAGAAGCTCAATGAATTAAGTTCGGAATCAAGTTTGGAATGAAGTTCTGACCTTCAGGAATGTTCATTAATGGTGACACATGGATTATATATGATCATTCATCAAAGAATGATAATTCTTCGCTGTCGTGTGCCTTGCGTATAATGCGCATGTCCCGAATTTCGGAAGCCAGAAAGACGTCAGATGCCGTATGAAGTCAAGGCTGATTCGAACATGTGGTGAAAGTGAATAGCGGAAATTTCTAGAACTAAGTTGTTGAACTTTCTAGAATAAATAGGGCTGAGTAGCAGCCTAGTGAGTTAGTTGTATTTTAACCAGTGAAGTAATAAGTGTTTAGCATTAAAGTGAAACGGAATATAGTGAAGAAATATTGTCAAGAAAATCGAACAACGAATTAATAAAGTGAGGTGAATAAAAATTGTGAAAATTTTAACTGTAAATAAGTGTCTTAATTAATCCGTCGACCCCGAAGAGCCCCATTTACGTTACAATAATATAAAACCTTCAAAAATTCCTGTCACATGTTCTAAAATATAAACACTCCTAATCTAAAAATTTAACGTTGTCTCGATAGATCAACTGTATCACTGCAACAAAAAAGAGAAAATTATCACTGCACGTCTCGAATTCGTGCATAATACAAGTATAATTTAAAAAGATCCGAAATACTTATTGTCAATATCATCTCTGTAGTGAATTTGCCACAATGGACCGTATCCATTTGTACATTGGATTCAAGTTCTGTGTATCTATTCTAAAATTGAAGCTGTTTGCATTCAATTAAATGTGCATCATCTCACTCATGTTTCGTTTTTTAGAATTCGGTTCATGGTCCAACACAACAGCATCCTTAACATCAAAACTGTGAAATTCGTTCTCAAATCGATGATCCGCCAAGGCTATTTTCTCTTTTGCATTAACATTAATATTACGACAATCATTTTTGTGCTGGTTTATTCTATTTTTTTTAAATTGCCTTGTTTGCCCACAGTCATTACAATCAATTATGTATTAGCTAAATCCGAAAACAATTTCCCAATTTATAAGACAGTTCCGAGAAAACGGGAACTTAATGTACTTGACCTCAGTATCCTTTTTTACCGTATTCTGCATTTGCCTAGAATAGTTATTCCTTTTTAGGATGGACCTAATATTTTCAATGAATTTTGTTCAACATATTCCAAATTACATTGCGTTTTTGCGGAACTGGACAATTGGATAGAAAATTCAATACTTTACCTGAACTCGTAGGCAGGCCCGTAGAGACTAAATTCGGGCCCGGGGGTACCACATACGAGCCCCCCGCGAAACGAATTTTTGGCCCGGCACTTAGCGTTTACGGGCCCATATACAATCGAATGATTGACTTTCAGCTTAAAATCTGTCTAGTATAGTACACTTTTTCGATCGTGAAGCATTTTTTTTATATAAATAATTAAAATGGAAAAAAATTTCTGTTGATGACTTAGATGACGGGCCCCTTTCAAAGCCCGGGCCCGGGGGGTTTACCCCCTTCGCCCCCCCCCCCTGTCGGCGGCCCTGCTCGTAGGCTTCACATACCAGTCTATTGATATTGTGCCATCCTACTTTTGGATCAAAAATACATCCAAAAACGGCAGGCATGCTGTCCCTCCACTGTAAACGGCAATTTTCTGTTAAAATTATTAAACCGGTCCACTATCGAATCTATTTTATCTCTCGGAACCGCCAACACTGAATCATCCACATATACTCTAAGCAAAGGTATATCCAGCTCTTACTCGTCTATCATCTATTCATTTCCACTTTTTGGGCGATTTTTAATTCTTGCTGGGCGCTTTTGGGCGATTTTTCTAATTCTTGCTGGGCGCTTTTGGGCTATTTGCTGTCACAGTAGAAAAATTTTTGCTATCGAGTCGTCTCGAATTCCAGTTTTGCGCGAATAACTCTTAACTGAACTCCGAACAAGTCCAAACTGATATTTATCGCAATGGCATTTTTTCGCTCAAACTCAAAGTATGCTCAATGCCGTCGTGTTTATATCTGCAATATGTTCATTTTTAATCCCACCAATTGCACAAAGATAGTTCTTGGTTATGTTTTGAAAAGGGGCATGCACGATTCAATAAATAATAATTTTCGTTTTCCTTTACATAAATAGTAATTCGTGAATTATTTAAGACTGTGACTATTTGTAATTACATGTATTTACGTGTATTAGCGGCAACACTTTATTAGATTTTCTGGGAGGAAGAGGTGTGACTTTTAGTTACTTTATTAACTGTCCTCCCGCCAGGGAATATATTTGTATAGTACATAGTACATAAAAGCGGAACTTTCCCGAATACAAAAGTACACGTAAGTGCAAATAGTCACTTCCATTACTAAATAATTAAAAGTATTTTTTGTTTTTCACGACGCCTCTACCAAAGTTTTAAATTTGTGTTACTTGTATCTGTTGTTGTTATTTTGGAATTAATATTACATTAAAGTTGTAAAAACAACAATTTTAATGAATATAAAATCAAAAGTCGATTTTTGGGCGATTTCAAATATTGGCGCGGCGACTTCGGGCGACTTCAGCATCACGGCTCGGCGACTTTTGCTCCATACCGTCTGGCATCTCTGCTTTGAGCATTCACACCAAACGCGGTGGCGCCATCATCACCGCTAAGCCTACCGCGTGGGTGTGCGCTTGCCTATCAGATTATATACCTAGAACGACACAATACAGTGAGATTATGAAGGATGTTAAGATTTTATTGTTCCATAATTTTACATGGTTCATAAACTTATATTTACTACTAACTATTTACTATAAACTAGTAGTCTAACTTCGTAACTCGTGGACCGATTTGGATAATTCTTTTTTCTGTTGGGTAGAGTATGTTCCCTGGTTGATACCACGAGAAAAAAATTTTGGTAGGGTGAGGGTGGGGGTGGGGGTGGAACCCAACTTTGTAACGCGTGGTCCGATTTCGATGATTCTTTTTCTGTTGTATAGAGTGTGATCCCCCATTGCTAATAGGAGAATAATTTGGTCCTGTGGTGGGGGTGCGGCCTCCCCCACCACCATAGGGTTAGTAACTTTGTAACCCGTGGACCGATATCGATGATTCTTTTTCTGTTCGGTAGAGTATGTCCCTTGATTGATACCATGAAAAAAAAAATTTGTGGAATGGAGGCAGGGGGTTAAACCTAACTTTTCATGCGTGGACCGATTTGGATGGTTCTTTCTTCGTTGTATGGAGTGGAAGACACTAAAAAGTGAAAAATAAAATAGTTTTTAAAAAAAAGTTGAACCGACTTCACAAATAGCGCTAAAAAGCATAAAATAATTTTTAATTTTATATCTATTACGACATTTTGAAGTCGGTGCAAATTAAACAAATAAAACAACTACAGTACCACAATTGAAAATAATACATAATACTACCGGAATGTTTCAGCTCACACTATCATAAGAAATGACGATTAAATATTTTTATTGTAGTTGTTTGGTTTTTTTGATTTGCACCGACTTCAAAATGTCGTAATAGATATAAAATTAAAAGTTATTTTATGCTTTTTAGCGCTTTTTGTTAAATTCAACTGTTTTTAAAAAACTATTTTTTTACTTCTCCAAGTACATTTTATAATTAGTTAGTTAGTCTACTATTACTCGTTAACTTGTATAGCCTACTTAGCTGTGGTAGTTTTCCTTTTAACTTCGTTATATATACTCCTCCCGTGAATTTTTTCACATATCCAAAAACACTGTTTAGGTGGCAGGGGGATACTTGACTGTAGCAAAAATTACCACTTTTAAGCTTAAACCCTCGTTCACGAGTGCGATTCGTCGCATGCCACTGATTGGCTGAAGCCATATACCTGTTACTTGACATGCTGGCTTTGCCTAACGTCGCTGCGATTGTAAAAATAATCGCAGCAATGCTCTTGATTTGGTGCGATTGTTGTGCGATTTTTACACATAACCAAACATAATTGGTTTGTTTACCTTTTTGAAAAGTGCTTGTTGAATGAAAAACGGCTTGTATAAATATAATATGTATGTAATTTGTGTTATTAGATATAAAAATTATTTATTATTATTTTACAGCAAATGAGAAAATAGCAATAAAACAAATATTCGCTTTTCTTCTTTAAAAAAATTATTAATACATTAACTTAAATTCGCGTTCTCGATTCACTGTTAATATTTATATTTGGAATGATATATATTACTTAAAAGCACTAATTATGTGCAAATTCAAATGTAAACAACAAATTTTCGTTCGTCAACCTTGTGAACGAGCATACGATGAAAAATAATCGCCGACTGAAACAAAAGTATTCAAAAAGTGAGATGAACGAAAAAATCGCACGGAGTTGCGTCGCGCTTATGAACAAGCCCTAATATTTCGCAAACGCATCCCTGAATTGGAAAAATGGTTTTCATACACCCGCAATATTTTTGAACGATCTAGCCAACGACACCCCACACCATGGGATAAACGAGAAAAAAATGCATCCTTACTTTACGTGTAGGGGAGGTATCCTAAACAAATTTCTTTCAAGATTTTGTTTCACCACTAAGAGTCTCTGAGCCAAGCCGCAGACAGACAGACAGACAGACAGTCGGATGGACATGGCGAAACTATAAGGCTTCTTTGTTGACAACGGAACCCTAAAAGTGGGAAATAAAATTAATTTTCTTCCCACCAGCGGTAAGGGTTTCGGCAATAGCGGTACAATAAGCAATCACCACCATCAGCGGTAATAGGTTGACTTAATATTTTGTAGATTTGCTCCTTCGAGCACAAGAACCCAGATTCACCTAGCTGGTTGACCATTATAAGCGGAACCGAAGCCAATATGAATAGAAGCAACACTAAGGAGTTATAGGAAAGCATATAAGATTCATTACTAAACATAGGGGAATATTGCAACATTACCTGGCGGACACATTATTAAGACGAAGTTTGCAGCTATAGTTAACAAATCATCTCTACAGAGAATTTAGTTAACTGGACTAATTGGACGGAAAGAAATGTGGACACAATAGCAAAGCAGCAGATCTTGGAAGATATGGAAATCAAAATTAAATACAAGAAAGACCCTGAGTCGAGGAATAATGCTACGTATATTCACATCAGACTGAATCGGGTGGAGTACACGTGGGATCAATTTAGTGAGCGAGATATACAAATCCAGAGATTAAAACAACATATTTTTGGAATAATTTCTTTTTAGATACCGAGAAACAATATGAAGACATCAAATATATGTTGCAAGCAAAGCTGCTGGCCATGAAACCAAGTGAGATGGACAAAGAAAATGCCAAAATAATGAAGGATCCATCTAAGTCTGCATGCACGAAGATAACGACTTAACAAGAAAACTCCTTCGCATACAGAAGTAGCTGATAAATTGGAAGAACAGCTGATACTGGCTGTCTCGTCGGAACCAAAGCAAACACAAATAGCCATATTATACCAAAGCTGAGTGCCGTCCAAGCTTATTGGAACAAGATCCTCAAAAACAGCAGAAAGCAAAGCATACCAGATAATTGAGCACCTATATTAAGATATTACCATTTTTATACAAGAGAAATTAAGTAGCACAAATAGCGGTGAAAACGATATTAAACTACACTCAGATAAAGAGCTATAGTTCTAGCGATAAAAACACGTGGTTTTTTTTATTTATACAATGTGACCAAAGCCTAGGGGACAACCCTTTGATGCGTTAGCATGGTTTTGGTCGGAAGGGAGTTAGGGTATGGGAAGTGAGGAAACTTGAAGGTCTTGTTTTTGCATTGCTGCGAGATAGACAACAGCCCAGAGACGGATTAATTTAATTTCTTAATAAAAACCAACGGGGAGATCTGGTCTCGAACCCGGGACCGTAATGTAAATATGTTTTAGAATTTAGCTTTAAATTTTTTATTTAAAAGAAATTTATGTACATAGCTCCAACGAAATTATTTTACATTGTTTCAAAGAAAATACAAGTTGAGTTGAACTACTGACGTTTGTTTACATGCAACATTCAATGTAGTACAATCGTGCTGCATTGAATGCGTTTAACGGGTCTCCACTGCTGAGCATTTGGCTGCCTTTGTCGAGATCAAAGTTCAGCACAGCAGGCATAACACTGCTGCTGGCATTGTTCTCACAGAGGCGGCTTTGCTTCGCATTTGTGGATCCCGTTCGTCAGCCCTTGTGTTTGTGTACGTTTTTGTTTTGTTTTGTTTTGGGCAAATTAAGACCGGGAGTATGCAAAAATTTTTATTTAATTTTTGCAACATTCGTGGCTTGAAAAGTAACCATTTTTCGGTTTACTGCCACTTGATCGCGGAAAATCCGGCTGTTTTTGCACTAAGCGAAACCAAGGTTGTTTCCGATTCTGATATTAATCAGTATCACATCCCTGGTTATCACTTAGTGCCACTCTTCTCTCCTCAGAGGGGAATCGCGGTTTATGTTAGAAAAGATGTGCCATTCTCCCTTTTCCCTCAATTTTCTTCTACTAATCCAGAATTTAATTATGTCTGGATTAGATTTAAACTCTATCGGCACATCATTCATTTTTGTTTTTTATACCGCAGCCCGAATATGTCTGACACTTTGATAAGTTGTCCTCCGATATCGATAAGATTTTGGAAATATCCCCCTCTTCTGAAATCGTTCTTGCTGGCGATTTCAACGTCCACAACACACAGTGGCTCAGGCATTCTTCTACCACAAGCCCGTCTGGAAGACACGTCGAGTTATTTAGTGAGTCTTTTAATTTACAGCAACAGGTTGAGTGTCCGACTCGTGTTCCTGATACTTTAGGGCACAACGCGCATCTTTTAGATCTATTTCCAGAAAAATACTCGGTTTCGGTGACGTCTCCCTTGGGTAATTCGGACCATTGTCTAATCTCCGGCCAATTCTCCATTTCCTCTCTGACAACCACTAACATAAATTCCACCAAAAGAGTAGTGTGGCATTATAAAAATGCTGATTGGGCGGGACTTAATAAGTATCTCAGAGAGCTGGATTGGTCCGATTGCTTTTCTGTAAGAGACGTTAACAAATGCACCGATTATATCTTAAACATTCTTTGGTTTGTAATGCATCGCTTTATTCCTCATAGCTTCAAGAACATCAAACCAACTAACACCAATTGGTTCAATAATGACTGTTTCGCAGCCATTAAAAATAAGGAAGCAGCCTTCCAGGTATATAAATTGTGCCCTTCAGAGGAATTGAGACGTATCTATAGAGATGCGCGGAATATTTGCAATTCAGCAATTAGTCGGGCAAAGTTCAATTTCGACCAAAACATCAGACGGAAGGTTTTTTCTACCCAAAAGGGTAGTAAGGGTTTCTGGTCTCTAGTAAAAACCGTAAAGAACAATTTCACCTGTTCGTCAACACCACCACTCATTTATAATGGGAATGTTTTTACTGACTCATTGGACAAGGCCAACCTGTTTGCTGCTAATTCATACTTACCACCTTCATCGCAGCCACTTCCATCTCCATCACAATGTACTACTAGGCAAAAGACGCTACACTTTCGCACTCGCGAAGTTTTTAAAGTACTTTCAAAACTCGACGTGTCCAAAGCTACCGGCCCTGATGGTTTCTCGCCCCTTGTTTTAAAATGCTGCGCCTCTGCTTTGGCTAAACCTCTGCGCAAACTTTTTCACCTGTCATATTCAACAGGAATGTTTCCAAGTGTATGGAAACTTGCTCATGTCCAGCCGATACTTAAAAAAGGAGAGGCATGCGACCCCTCTAACTACAGACCAATTGCACTAACCTCGATCATATCTAAAGTTTTTGAATCACTCATCAACTCTCAGTTGTTGAAATATCTAGAAAATAACCATCTTATCAACGACTGCCAGTACGGTTTCCGCACTGGCCGCTCAACAGGAGACTTACTAACGGTTCTAAAGGAACGTTGGAATCATTGTCTTCATAATTTTTGTGAGTCTGAAATCGTCGCTCTTGATATTTCAAAGACTTTTGATAGAGTCTGGCATGCTGCCCTTTTAGCCAAACTTCAAACATTTGGTCTGCACCCTACCCTCGTTAAATGGATAGAGAGTTTTTTGTCAGGCCGTTCAATTCGTGTAGTAATTGACGGAGTTACATCTGATTCCTACGAAATAAATGCCGGTGTACCTCAGGGTTCAGTTCTTTCACCAACCTTATTTCTTCTTTTTATTAATGATCTCTTATCCCTTACTATCAATCCTATTCATAGTTTCGCCGACGACAGCACCCTTGATTTCGCGTACTCATTTGATTCTGTTATGAATTCACGTGGAAATGCTACAGAAGCCAATCGGGAACGCATGTTTAGATCATTAAACAACGACATTTCCAAGGTGCTTGCTTGGGGCAGAGCAAATCGTGTTACGTTTAATGCATCCAAAACCCAATGCTGTTTAATGTCCCTTAAAAAACGCCCAGTTCATCCCCAACCCATTTCAGTTGACGGAGTGAATATACTCAATTCACCCTCCCTAAACATCTTGGGTGTCGAGATATCCAGCAATCTTAGCTGGACTGATCATATATTTGAAATCGCTAAAAATGCGATGAAATGTTTGGGTTTTCTACAGAGATGTAAGAAATATTTCACCCCACCTGACTTAGCGCTGATCTACAAGTCCCACATTAGGCCTAGACTTGAATATAATTTCCATATTTGGGCAGGGGCCGGACACACCGCACTGTCCGCGTTAGACAAAGTCCAGCGTAAAGCTGTTAAGCTTATTGGCGATCCCTCAATCTCTGAGGGTCTTGACTCTCTGGAGCATCGACGGAATGTCGGTTGTCTCTCACTCTTCTATCGTTATTTCCATGGCCGTTGTTCTAACGAAATTGCTAGCCTGATTCCTTGTAGACTCATGACAACGCGCGATACAAGATCAACAAGTCGCTCCCACCCCTATACTCTCCAGGTCAAATTTGGACGTACCGTCAAATTTCGGGAATCTTTTCTAAGCAGAACAACACGAATGTGGAACAGTTTACCATCTTCTGTTTTTCCCTCGTCTTATCAGTCTGAAACTTTCAAACGGGGCGTACATCGACACCTCCTTCCCCCAAACTCCTAACCCATTTCCCTCATCCTTAATTCCTTTCCTGCCAAGGCTGTGCTTAAGCATTATAGGGCATCCCCTGAGCTTTGGCATCATCGTATATAAAAAAAAAACAAAATATATCATATTAATTTCATTGGAAAAATAATAGTTTCATTCTTCATTCGTCATTATCATCTTTCGCTTGCATCAATATAATTTTTCGTAGTTTTAATTAAACTGCGAACATGTTTAGAGAAATAAGGGGACAGTGCGCAGTTCTCTATCTTGTTGTGCGTGAACGTATACAGATATTTGAAGCTAGTGAAATCTATGAAATGTGAAATTTTCCTTCGGAATGAAATTTTCCTTCGGAAAATGTTTAAACTATTGACACTAATGTATTTCAATATAATAAGAAAATATCGACGCTGTAAAGCAATCTTGTCGTATCTAGTATTAAATCCATGTGACACTCACTTTAGGATAATTTCATCTTTTTTGTCTAATGACCGTTATTTCAGAACTTTTACTCCAAGAATTACCTTTCTATCTTCTCTGGTTAAAGAGTAATGAGCTCTACTGTAAACCTCCATTTGCAACATACGACAAGATTGCTTTTCAGCGTCGATATATTCTATTAAATATCACAGAAAAAGGGTTCAATATTGAATCTCTGAAATATATAACTATTCATCACTTGAATATTGCATGTCCAAACAATAAATTAGGGCCCAGAGCAATATTTGAGCATCACTTATTTAATTGGCAACGAAAATTTCTAAGAATTTTTGCAAACAGACTGAAAAAGTATTTAAAAGGAATACTTATTTATTTAGCATTTTAGCCTATAAAAATAACTGAAATTTAAAAAAGTACAGCTCGAGGACAACAAATTTTGAAATATTATATAAAAAATATGGACAGGAATTAGCAGATGTTATAATCGAATATCTAATACATAATCAAATTCATGGTGCACCGAAATACTTTGAAAAAGTCGCGAAGAGCGTTGTTTTGATATTTCAGTCTGAAAAGCAATCTTTATACAGTACTCTTTACACTTATGTGAATCCTTTTTCACGTCGAATTAGAACTATGGCTGAACAATTTCTAAAGCGTAATAAGTCAGGATCCTTTACTTAATTTCAAAAGGGATTAATTTAACGAGTTGTCTTCACTTTTACACAAGCCGTCGTCCATGAGCTTTTCTTAGTTAGTTTAAATAAGCTTCACCTTTTTGAGTTGTTCTCAAAATTTTTCAACGGAAATATTATAAGATTTATAAATTCGATAAAAAACAATTCTTTTATTATTAATATTAATTTTTAAATTAAGAATACCTAGTTATTATTCTTGTGATGACTCAGAGAACAAATACTTCAATTACTTAATAAATTGAGACATTTGTTTTTCTCTGTTGTATAACTTATTCAACATTATATTGCATCACTTTTTTAAAGTACATACATGTGTATAATACGTATAAAGGTGCTTAATTTTAGGAAACATTTTACGAGAGCGTGCTGATTCTAAATACGAAGTATCATAATGTTTTGTCATAATTAAGATCTGCAGATTTATTTTCTCATAAAAATAAAAAAAACTCATAATAATAAAACTTTGTCTCCAGGTGCACCCGAACTTGATTGTACAGGTAATATCACATTTTTGAGGCATTTCCATTAAATTAATTGCCTATTATTTTTAGATGTTGAAATATTTGAAGCTAAAAATTGATACCAATTCAATGTGAGAAAACATATACAATAAGAAAATCACTATTTGATAGCGAAGCAGGATTAGCGAATATTCTTAGTGAGTGGCATTACATTATTAATAATTGAAATTTAAATTTGAACGCTCGTGAAATGGCAACTTTTGTGCATTTAGTTTCAGAAGCTGATAAATGCTG
Organism: Leptarthrus brevirostris; assembly: GCA_964036015.1. Taxonomy (NCBI): domain Eukaryota; kingdom Metazoa; phylum Arthropoda; class Insecta; order Diptera; family Asilidae; genus Leptarthrus; species Leptarthrus brevirostris. Next base: position 111,337,564 of record OZ038371.1, read on the forward strand.
GAAATTTCTTCTAAATCTTATCAAAATGATAAATACCATGGCTTTTCACGGTTAATTTCGTAAAACGTATTCCATTAAGGGTTTGAATGTTGCTGGAGCATTGCAGAGACCAAACGGCATTACTTTAAATTGCCTCTTCGTCAACTGGAAGAATCACGACTTGCCAGTATCCGCTTTGAAAGTCCAACGTTGAAAACCACTTGGATCTTGACAAAGTATCTAGCGTGTCATCTATGTGAGGTAATAGATAACTATCTTTCTTTGTAAAATCATTTAGTCGACGACAGTTAACGGAGAATCTTGTACTCCCGGTTTTCTTCTTCACTAGTACCACTGGGGACATCCACGGGCGCTTGAACTCTTTTATCAGTCCTTGTTTGCGCATTGTTTCGACCCTGATGTCTGCTTCTTCTCGCTTCGCTAGTGGTAATCGTCTTGGCGCCTGATTAATAGGTTGGACGTCTCCTCTTTCGATTCTATGTAGCACTATACCAGTTTTTTCATAGTCCTCGTCATCTATTGAAAAAGTATCTGCGTATTCTTCAGTTAACTTCTTTTCTTTAGCAGCCAATGGGAGTGGCTTACTTAATTAAATGGTAGTATCAGTTTTGTAATGTTCGCAATGTCCTTCTTTGGCTGCTTGGTTTCTTCTGATATTACTGCAATATGTTTACTTCGTCTGGTTCACCATGACCCACAACTTTACCTTTCTTTATTTGATGTCTTTGTTATGGCAACTTCGTAAAACTTCATTTTTTTCATAGATAGTCACAAAACATTTTTCAACGGCAACATTTCTTATTACCTGTGCTCGATCTGGTTTTATTAGATATATTCTATAGCTCCGGGATCACCAAAAACTTTTGCTCATATGCCTTCATATACCACGATGTTCAAACTAATTATTGTTTACGATACCAGGATGGTCGATTCCACTGGGCAGCTCCTGCCTCGCAGAGCTGGTCCTCCATATTCGTTTTCCTGTTGTGGTCATAGACTTGTTATAGAGCTCGTTCTATCTCCAGAACGTACGCCAAAACTTCAGCGTGCATTGCATTGCATTGCATGTTGTAGGTCACATTCTGCAAGTGTATTAATAAATGCTTTTATTGGAACCTCGTTGACATAATCTTGACTAAAACTGTAATAAGCCAAATGCGTCAGTCATTCCATATCCGCAAATAACTGCTGCAACGTCCTTCCGGGCTTCTGTGCTCGACTTCGTAGCTGAAGATGGTAAACCTCTTGCATGTGGTGGTGGCCATACCACAATTCTATATACCACAATTCTATCTAATATAATATCTATAATTCTATGTCTGCTAGGACATTTGACCGCCAAATGACGGAGGATGAATCCTTTTATTCACAGTCACGTCAAATTCGCTGAATGCCACTTCTGGACACTCTCTAATTCAGTCCTAATTTCTTCGAAATTATTGTTCATTGACAAAAGAAGTTAAATGTAAAATGAAACTTTACATTTAACTTCTTTTATTTTGAGCCGTGAAGAAACTTCTATCTCTTTCAATCAAATTGACTTTGATAGAGTTTTCTCTGTTCTTCAGTTTCTACTTTACAGTTGATTTCAGACCTTCAAACTGTTGCATAGATAAAAAAATATTCATTTCAACTTTCACTTATTCAACAGTGACCCATAGTTCAGCTACAATTGATGATTTCAACTCATCAACGAAATTTTCCACCGACGATTTCAACTGGTCTGTTCTTCCATTGTTGACTTTAACACATTAAGGGACCCTTCCATCGATAATTTCAACTCGGCCGTCGACGATTTCTGTTCTGCGATTGGTGAGTTAAGTCTTAGCAGAGAATTGAAAAGATCTGTCATGCTTGGAGGGGTAATGCTGCCAGGGCACATTTAATTCCAATCGCAGATAGGGACCGTTTACTTAATTCGCCCTTGTCTTGAAAACATAAATCCTTTAATCTGCGACCCATGACTATTTCACTTTGCTTTCATAATTACACTTTTTCTGGCCGTCAGCTGTCAGGTAAACTGGGGGAGCTCCCATGCACACAGGGTGAGTAACGGTGTGCGCTGATGGTAGTGCGACCTCCTCGTGGTAGCGGCTGGTAGCAGACTCCTGGTACGATCATGTCTCCGATAAAGTAGAACAGCATACACCGAAGTATGCGTGGCCAAGGGGGAGCTTACTTAGGACTGTTACAGAGGCGGTGAGCTCTGTCTACCAGAAAAGAAAAAGGTCAGGAACTGAAAAATTAGCAGATCCTTAATCAAGTTGAGGGTCAAAATCATCAACTGAGGATCTCGGCCTGGAAGTTACTGAAATGGTAGGCAAAGGCCTCGCCTCTGAAATGGTCCTATCAGTAGATGACTTCTTGGATGAGGCGCTCTTTGCCTCGACCTCGAAAGGTGGAGCAACCTCAGCACCAGTACCAGCGACATCTGGTGAAGAACAACCAGTGGGGCGAACGGCTCTGGTTTCCACTCTACTTTGAGAGGTCAAACCCCAGCATCGGAGGGGACACCTGCGGTTCCTCGGCCCTCCACGACAAGCAAAGAGCCGGGAAAAAATGTGGTGGCAGTGGCCGGAAAAAGTCCACCAGTCACTAGCAAAGCAAAAGGCCCCCGGCAAAGAAGGAAAAGACAGTCATCCAAAACCCAATCAAAAGGTAAAGGATCGTCACAAGCCGATTGGGCCACTCTAAAGTTCACCCAGATCAATCTCCATCATGCTGAAGCTGCTTCTGACGCGCTTAGCAAGCGAAGCTTCTCGTGTTGGCGTAATGTTTATGCCAACGATTAACTTTATTTCCATTTCAGAGCTAGTTACTAGGGACCTGGTTACGGCCATAGTAGAGGTACCGACGCACAGGGGAAACCGAGCAGTAGTTATTGCCTCTACTTTTTTCCCTGGAGATTCGGACCAACGACCATCTCCGATGAAAGTAATGCAACTATTGTGCGAGCTAGTTACTAGGAACCTGGTTACGGCCATATTAGAGGTGCAGACGCACAGGGGAAAGCAAGCAGTAGTTATTGCCTCTGCTTACTTCCCTGGAGATTCGGACCAACGGCCATCTCCGATGAAAGTAATGCAACTATTGTGCGACAGCTACGAAAGTAGTAATCCTGTTAGAAACAGAGAGGCTGCCAGGGATGCGCCTTGGTGGAACAGGACACTAAGCAAACTGAGAGCTAAATCAAGAAATTTCTTCAATAAAGCAAAACGCTCAGGTGCCTGGAACGAATACAAGCTTGCCCGAATACAACAACGAATAAAAGAGATCTTAATGGAAAACCTGGAGGAACTTCTGTGAGGGGATTTATGATCTTCCGTTAACAGCACGCCTCTAAAAAGGAGGATCACTCCAACGGCATCAGCCTCCTCCAGAGAACTGATGGATCCTATACCATTGGCTCAGAGGAAACATTAAAACTAATCTTTAAAACACATTTTCCGGAGTGCTCCGAAATAGAAGAACCCAGAGGAACTAAGTTAGCCAGCGTGTGCTGCGGATCATTATGTCGACTGAGGAGTGTCTCTGGGAAATCTTCACAGCTGGAACAGTAAAGTGAGCCATTAACTCCTTTAAACCCTACAAATCTCCCGGTGGTGACTGCATCTTCCCATCTCTTTTGCAGCAGCGCTTAGATGATATGTCTCCAATACTTATCAAGCTATCAGCTCAGCTATATCCTTAAACTATGGAGAGAGGTAAGGGTGGCTGTTATACCCAAGGGTGGAGTGCGATCAGTTGCTTAGCCCTAGGCATATCGTCTAATCAGCCTATCAAGCCGGCAAATCAACCACGTTTATTATTTGGTCTGACAAAACTGAACTTTAGTCGTGATGATTGCAAAGTAATCTGTCAAAGATGTATTATGCTACAACATTGTTTGCCCAAATTTACTCAATGTTTTTCAAATTTACGCAAGCGGAAGACCTATGCGATCTAGAAACTTACTTAGTGCTCCTTTTCATAGTACCAATTTTACCAAATTTAATTATTTTAGTGTATTTGCTGATTTCATAGATGCAAGAAATGAATTTAAAAAAAATAATCATGCTAGAAAATGTAACTAATATAGGGTCTTAGTAGTTAGTTGCATATTTTACATTAGCCTTTTATTGTATTTTATTTGTTTTACATTAGTAAATGCCATAGTCTGTTAGATTTATCTTACTTGTATTTTAAGCTTAAGCTTAAGCTAAACTTGTATTTTAAGATATTAAGGTTGTCAGTAAAAAGTTGTAGGCTTGCCCAGTTAGATAATATTCGGGAGATTTTTTAAACTTTAAATTATAATAAGAAAAATGTACAAAATTATTTTTTCAAAATTAGTATTATTTTATATGGGGTCAAATGCGTCACTGATGAAAACGGGGCTGCTTCCCGGGCATGATGATAAATAATCTTGCAAAATAATGTATATGGCTCCGATAAGAAAAAATGTTAATAAATTTTTTGAGTAGACCCATTTACTCCATACAAAATTACGTCACTTCCGCTTTGTGACGATCAGAGTTTCTGTGTGACTCCCTATTCCAAAGCCTTCGTTAAGAAACTTCGCTTCCAAAATTGGTTTCTAATTATTCAGTGTTCAGAAGACACTCTTGCAGAACTGGTTTTTCCATATATTCAACATTGCTTCGGTTTGTACTGCCATAATTACAGGGAAAATATTAAAAATTCAAAATATTTTTACTAGAAATGAAAACATTTATTAAGAATTTCTTATCTCATTTAATTATTATCATATTATGAATTTTTTGATTTCCATCTCTATTGCTTAAAATTTCGCACAGATGATATAATACTATATTCGGAATAATTAAAAAAAAAATAATCGTTCTAATTTAGGCTGTCTATGTGTTCAGGATTTTTCAAAAATGTTTAGTTACTTGGAATTTTCAATTCCCAGTAATTAAATTTTTTTGAAAAATTTGCTCGGATCATATGTTTATTTCGTACATTGTGTACATGTGATAAATAGTTTACCGAAATATCGGTGTGACAGTGCAGTGATCATAATCTGATACTGCTGTCTAGAACGGTGTTTTTATTTAAATTTGTTGGATTAACATCTGATGTTTTTTCGAAGGCGGCCAGCAGCTAAAGAAAAGCCTTTGGTGCTGCTATTAATTTTTTTGCAATTCCAAGTAATTGAACATTGTTGAAATCTATTCATATTTTTAGCAATATATGTATGTTTCTTCGCGTGAGTTATTTTGAAGTGAAGTGGCAATTTTTAATTAAATCCCAAAAAAAGAAGAAAACTTGCAGTAGTGTTGTTCCGAAATTTTGGGAGTGAGTGCTGTTAATGTGTGGGCGCTCAATATTAAAATATGCAGTAGGCATTTCAGAGCTTCTGATTCGATACTGGGAAAGTGCAAGGCTTATTGGCATTCCTATGCGTATTATATTTAGAGAAGGTAAGTTGAAAATATATATTAAATATTAATTTATAAAATTTCCTTGTCTGTAGAGTGTTATATGCTCGATCGTCCAAGCATAAGTTATGCCCGCTAGCGATGGAGAAAAGGGTGGGTTTTAATTTAAAACTTCCGTGGGCGCCACGTGATGTTTCCACCGAGTCCACGAACTCGAACAAGTCAACTTCAAAATTAGAAATAAACAACCTACAAATCACGATCACTTAAATTTAATCGAATAAATCCAAAATCCAATTTCTTAAACTTAATTAAATAAATCCACTCAAATTTGTGTCACTTAACTTAATAAATATCAAAAGAATTCACTACTGGAATTAATCCCTTAACTTTTCTAAAATCTAAAAATTTTATACCAAACAAAGAAAAAAAGGAAAATAACGAAAGATAATCTCCGAAAGGAAAGCACACAAAACAAAAAAAAATATATGAAGAGAATCTAAATAAAAATATCGTTATATAAAAAAAATTGCCAACACTTATCTTTTTTTTCCTGATTGATTCCTGAGATTTATGTTGCGCTCGGATTCCTCCCTGCACTGCCTTTTTTTTCAAATTCTTCCTCAGCGGTTTCCTTTTCTTTATTGCTGCTTGCCTTTCTTTAACTTTTCACGACTCCCACAATTTTCACTCCAGACTATAACTTCCACCTGACTTTTCAAAACTTTCTACTGACTTTCAACTGACTTTTCTAAAATTCCCATTAACTGACTTCTCATATTTCAACACAAGACTGACTTCTTAAATTTCGACACAAGAGTGCCTTGCTTCACATACCAAGACGTTGTTTTTATTAACTTTTGACCCCTACTTCCAGTTTTCCAGCAAGGCCATGTAAAATTTTCCAATTTTATGGATATTGGTGAAATCTTTTAAAATTAAAATTAAGTTTTTTTGTTTTAAAATATTCTATTGACTTCGGGCTTTCTTTTCTGTTACCCGGAAAAATTATTCCTGACCGGGAAGTGACAATTTTCAAGGAAAACCCCCATTTTGACAGGCGTGTTCACGTGCTAAAAATCCTTTCGGTGCTCCTTTTCGGGCCTTTAATTTCGCGACAACGTATACCTTGGGTTGCAAGTAGTCGAGTTTTCTTCGTTTAATATTCCGGGAGTATGGAGAATAGTTTTTATTTTGGATATGTTTAGTGCTAACCTCCAAAGTGTTATTTGGTGACTCCAGTGGACTTTGTGTGCCTTCCAGGATGCAGTGCCAAAAAAAATCCGGGCCAGATAATTATTTCCTTTATTTTTATTACTTTACCAAAAGATAAGGCTTGCTAATTTTTGTGCTTTGGTATTTTAGGTATTTGGTTTCCTGTGTGCTTCCCTATTCAGCTTACAACATTTTCGTACTCCGGTAAATATTTATCATTGCAATGTTTTATCAATTAAGTGAAATTTAAGCTAACGTTTGGTTGATTATAAATTTGGCTATACTCAATTAAATTCTGTAATAGTTCTCAACCTAACTCGGAAATATTTCATTAAACCTAACGAACTTAATTTCAATGTAGCTTAATTTTAGTTGATTCTATTTATTTAAGCATGAATATTATAATATTTTGAATTTCTACCTTATTTCAAATTCTTGTTGATATTATTTTAAATGTTGACATGTTTAATTCCTTTTTGTTCTATGAAATAATTTAGATTTCTAAGAAAATTGATCCTTAAAATAATATAATCTTAAGTCTACCAGCAAAATTTATAATTTAATCTATTCTAATTCCAGGTAAATTTCATCCACAGGAAAATCCTTCGATTCATAATAAAAGGTATGTAAACTCCAATCAAATTTCATTTCGGCTAGATTTGTTTCGGGAATAATATAGGTTCTAATTCTTCTAGGTCGGTTTCAAGATTTGTATTTAATAAATAAGACAGGTGTGTAGAATCCGTCTTTTCCAGGAGGTCGTCTTTACTTCCAATCTTTCGTGATTGGTGTCAAAAGCAAATATACGGAGTGTTATACACGGTAAGTGCTAATGCCTCATCCTTTTCATTATACTGCTGATACTAATTCAAACGGCTTATAGACTTTGGATCACTTGCGGCATCCGAGCTGTGCTTCGGCCCCTCCAGATTTTGGTCCTGGCAATTCATCTGTAATGAAGAAATCTACACAGCATCAACAGCATCTTCAATAGGGACAACACCAAACAGGTAAGTAAAGTAGTATTCATAAACCTTTCCTTTCGGAAACTAATCGCCTTTTATTGCAGGTTGCTGTATCCGCAAAATTTCAACCGTAACAAGAGACGGGAAATCATCTGCTGTTCCCGAAGAATATTATAAAAAATTTGAGTATTTGGAAGTCTCTCGCACAAAAAAAACTCAGACGTGATTACACGGCTGTTAAGATTCAAATTAAGGATTGAAGAAAAACGACAAAATCAAAAATTTTGCACCATGCATTGTTGTTGTTTTCACGTGTAAAATTGTCTTCATTCAACATAATTATTATATGATGATTCAAGTCCTGAGATGAACTGGCCCAGTAAATAAGAAAAAAAAACATCAAATCGATCTCTCTCTTTAAATAAACAGAATCGCTTCCAAGCTTTAGTTTTAAGTTTTTAGAAGATTCAACGAGTTATTAATCTAAGGACGGTCAGAATTACTTTATCTAGAAACAAAAGCGGTCACTGTTGCATTAATGATGTTGACATAAGAAACATTAAGCCAGTTACAATTTAGTATAATAAGCCATTACAAATAAATTAACAGACTTACTTAAATAAAAACAATAGTTGCTGTGGAACGGAAATGCCGCAGTCGGAGGGTCAAAGAAAAGAAAAGAACAGAGCAGGGCGATGTGAAACGCAGGAGATGAGAGGTCTCAGAGGGCAGAGAAGCCGAACATCGCCTGACTACTATGGCCAAGTGCCGGAATCGTTGCGACAATCGAAACACTGTGTCGAAGCAAGAGAAGGTAGGCTATCGATAAAACACGAAGCCCAGTCGACAGTCAGCAGGTTAAAATCACCTCATAATAACAATTTATCACATAACCTCATGGCATTAGATAGTACGTTAATGCACGAAGCAAGCCATTCATAACCGTCCGCAGTCGTCTCCGAAGCTGTGGCGACAAGGTAATACTTTTGAGGAAAGTTTTAGACAACACTAAGAAACTTCATGTCGTCCGCTTAATTATGTCTAACAGCACACAAAACTCTGCTATCTAGAGGAGCTTTTACAGTACGGAGATGTACGTATGTACATATTCAGCATCAATAATTGATCCACTAAGTTTCGGTCAGATAGACCACTACGAAACATGAAGTAGTAGAATTGATGTTGCGGTTAGTCCTCTTGGAACGAAACCCAGTTACATACATAGAAGAGCGAAACCTCGCCATAGAGTTTTTTTTAACACAGCCTTAGAGCTGGACCGATTGCTTGGAATAACCTCCCGTACAATGGCTCCACTAGGCCAAATCTCAGTAGAAATGCTATGGTGGAATTAAGCATCAGGAACGGCAATTTGAAGAGATACGGAGTAGGATCCAGCGCCAAGCAATGCTGTCATGTATAACCGTGTGTGTGGCGGGTCGAGATGTAACGCATTTCGTCGTCTGCAATGGTGTCAGAGTGAACCCTCGAGATGACAACGCTTCAAGGAAGCATTGTCGGCCTCAGAGGTCTCAGTGGAATACATCGCAGGACTCCGTTCAGCAGAAAAATTTGTTAGATCGCCAGGTCCATTGAGATATTTAGTTCATCAGCCATCGGAGCTCTCGGCAAAGGAGCGTTAGCGGACGAAACCCGGGAGGGCGCAAGATCAGTATCGGGCGACAGTTGACCAAGATACCAAATCAGCCAATACCCTGTTCCAAAATGATTTGCAGTACATGGTAAATGGCAAGTTATGATGCTAAATTTCTCAAACTCGCCTAAAACCATGTACAACCATCCTTTCGATGTATCTTGGTCGACAAACTAAGAGGCACTGATCAGTGTTGCCAAAGCGTCGATGAAGAATGTCACTAGATAGGGACTAAAAAGGACACCATTTTTTAAAAAAGTCACCAGCTACAAAATAATATTTTTTTTTTCAAAATTGCTTCCAATATAATATTAGAAATTTCTAAGTAACAAAAATGTAAATACTACTACTCAATAAAAGACTGTATTTAATTGGTGCTCATTAACTTAAACGTCGTGTAATTTCTTCCTTTCAATTTGTAAAAGGAAAGGGAGGAAAAACAGAGAACTATTAGAATGTGATAAAATTCTAATTTTGTGGGCGATCCTCTTATCGTAAGCGACAGAAAATGAGTATCGTTGAAAGTTTCAGGGTCCCGCTGGAAAGTCATGAATTCTCACAGGGCCCTCTAGAATGTGTGGTGCAACTCCGGTTGTAGCTGAATTAAGTAGTAACCCAGCAAATATGTACAAAAGTAGTCAAAACAATGAGAAATGCCGAATATTTACGTTAAAACGTAAAAGAGTGGGAGAACATTTGGTGGCATCAGAAGAGTTTCAAAATCACAGTGTCTCTAAAAAAAAATATCAATCATTAGAAAGGTATTCGAAAACACCAGATTTGGTGACAAAGTCCATGATTTGGCATCACTGCAATAAAAGTCACCAGAAGTCACCGCAGTGGAAGTTAAAAATCACCAACTTTTAGACGTGTCTGAGAAAACAAAATTCTGTCACTAGGGAGGTGTTCGAAAGCACCAGATTTGGTGACAAAATCACTGAATTGGCATCACTGGCACTGATTGTGATAAGAAAAATCAGCAGCCAGATGCTTTTCGACGACCGACAATGATCAGCACTCAGTGGTGGGTGGTGGGTGTTTTTACATGCGAAGTTCTCCGATGCAATACTAATTCGAGTGACTGAAATGGTCGGAAAGAGCATTTAGTGTAGCCAGATTATATCTTTTAGAAGTAGGTTTGTAGAAATGCTTGAATAAATAATAGAAATTGGATTTTACTTATTATAAATTGTTTTGAACTATTTATTTTGAAATATGTATATATTTGTGGTTCAATGTTGCACAGCTCTAATGAATGGTCAATAAACTTGTTATTTACGTGCTTTTGATATGGCAACCCGAACCGATCAGAAAATGTTATGAGTTGAAATCGTGGCAACAGCGTGCTGAGGAAGAGAAAATAAAGCAAACAGGAATAGTCCATAAGAGCGTGTACTGCCAATCTTTTTGGAACAGATTTTAGACTGCTTGACAGATATTAGATTGTAGGATAGTCCATCAGCTATCACGTTACGCATAAATATATCACAGTCGGTTGTGTTGCCCGTTATTACAGGTTGATCAAGTCTAAATATCACAGATAAAAACAAAGTGAACATCAAAACAGTATCAGTAAATTATGGTAAAAAAACATTCTGATTAAAAACTGTTATGGACAACGGCAAAAAATAATCAAAACAAATTTCTCAACAAACTGACTTTACTAAAATAAACAGACGGAGAGAAACGAAATACGTTCGTACGGCCGTTCTTCCTAGCATAGCCATGTATGCTGCAGAAGAAGATAGAAATATGTTGATACGGGCTAAAAACGATTAAAAACGATTATTTAGCATCCTGTGTTTCAATTCAAAGAGTTAAAGTTTTCTTTATGTCCATCAATCTGCAATGCCCAGTGTCTTCTGGGATGTAAACTCTTTTTAGTACAAAGCATTAGTTATTCTCCCATTACGTGTTTGCTATGCCTGTATAGTATATTGAAGTTTCCATAGTGGCCCACTAGCCCCACATATTTGTAATAAGGATGAGTAAACAATCACACAGATAACTCGTTTTAATTCAATAAGCCCAAATACCTAGATGATGCAAATGGATATTAAACTTCAAAATGCGGTAACTCCTTCCAGAATTTGCAACCACTTTACAACCTGTAAATTCATGTCCTCACAAAAGCCTTTAAAAGCGCTATTAAGTTAAGCTGGGTAATTTGCACAATAATGCCTTGCACTAAACTATGGTGTGCATGTGAACCTTAAACGCATTTCTATTTCGTTTGAGCTTCAGTTGTTGGAGAGCCATAGTAACCTGCAGTAAATTTTATTATCCTATAAAGTTATGTTGAGAGCTCCAAATGTCCCAACTTGAACACACATTAAAGTTTACAAACAGGATTTCCCCTATCGTAAATATCATCTAGCAGCGTGAGGTAATCCGCGAAGAATAATGACTGGACAACATTCTGGTGTCATTTTTCTCCTGCAAAACATTTTGTGATGTCTGAAAGCACCACGACAATCATTTTTATAGCCTTCAGGTGCGGATAATGGACAATGAAGGGAACTGTGAAAGTGAATTAAAGTTCAATGAGTAGAGATTACCGGACTTGAGGGCAGATTTTATCGGAATTTCATTTTTTATGTCGCATAAATTGTGGGAAGTTGCACTTGATGGGCTAATTAAGGCAATGAAACAAAGTCAATCCGAATATTAACGCGGGTTTGTGGTTTGCAACGATTTTTCCAATCTCATTTGAAGACAGTATGTAAAATATATTAAAACGAAAGTATTTTCAGATGGTTTCTTGTACATTAATAAAACTATGCTAATTACCTGTACGCGGCGGCCTTCGATCCTGGAGGTCCCAGTATCGAACAACACCGATAGAGACTCATTGTAGTGCAATCGCGATGGTTCCGGTTCAATATCCTCCTTAAATTATTAACCGACTTCCCAAAAACAAAGAGGTTCTAAGTTCGACGCGTATTTTTTTATTTTTTTTTTTTATTTATTTTTTTTTTTTTTTATGTCTGACCGGGCATAACTTCGTAACGCGTCGACCGATTTTGATGATTCTTTTTTTGTTGGATAGAGTATGTTCCCCGATTGGTACCATGTCAAAAAAATTTTTGGTAGGAAGGGGGTGCGGGGTGGGGGTGAAACCCAACTTTGTAACGCGTGGTCCGATTTGGATGGTTCTTTTTTTGTTGTACAGAGTATGATCCCCCATTGCTAATAGGAGAAAAAAATTTTGGCCTAGGGTGGGGGGAGGGGGGAGGGGTAGTCTAACTTTGTAACGCGTGGACCGATCTGGATAATTCTTTTTCTGTTCGATAGAGTATGTTCCGTAGTTGATACCAGGAGAAAAAAATTTTGGAGCGGAGTGGGGTGGGGGTGGGGGTGGAACCTAACTTTGTAACGCGTGGTCCGATTTCGATGGTTCTTTTTCTGTTGTATAGAGTATGATCCCCCATTGCTAATAGGAAAATATTTTGGTCCTGTGGTGAAAGGTGTGGGTGGGGGGGAGGGGTAGTCTAACTTCGTAACGCGTGGACCGATTTGGATAATTCTTTTTCTATTGAGTAGAATATGATCCTAGATTCTACGAGAAAACAAATGTTGCTGGGGTGGGGGAGGGGAAGGGGGAGGATGGAACCTAACTTTGTAACACGTGGACCGATTTGGATGGTTCTTTTGCTGTTGTATAGAGTGTGATCCCCCATTGCTAATAGGAGAATAATTTGGTCCTATGGTGAAGGTGGGGGAGGGGGAGGGGTAGTAACTTCGTAACGCGTGGACCGATTTCGATGATTCCTTTTCTGTTCGGTAGAGTATGTTTCTTGATTGATGCCATGAGAAAAAGAGTTTAGTGGAATGGGGGTGGGGTAGGGGGTTAAAACTAACTTTTAACGCGTGGACCGATTTGGATGGTCCTTTCTTCGTTGTATAGAGTCGGAGACACTAAAAAGTGAAAAATAAAATAGTTTTTAAAAAAAAAGTTGAACCGACTTCACAAAAAGCGCTAAAAAGCATAAAATAATTTTTAATTTTATATCTATTACGACATTTTAAAGTCGGTGCAAATTAAACAAATAAAACAACTACAGAACCACAATTGAAAATAATACATAATACTACCTGAACGTTTCAGCTTACGGGATCATAAGAAATGACGATTAAATATTTTTGTTGAAGTTGTTTGATTTGCACCGACTTCAAAATGTCGTAATAGATATAAAATTAAAAATTATTTTATGCTTTTTAGCGCTTTTTGTGAAGTCGGTTCAACTTTTTTTTTAAAAACTATTTTATTTTATCACTTGCAATCGTTCTACCAAATCGGATGGATTTCTTCTCCTGCGCCATGCCCACAAGAGATTACGGCAACTTAGGCAGGCCGAACACTGACTAAAAATCAACTGACTATTTCAAGGGCATGTAATTATATGAACTGCAGCACACTGAAACGTCAAACTGCAGTTGGAAACTGTAGTTGCTTCGGCTGAGTTGCAAACGATTTTCAAGTGATTTTTATTTCCAGTTGAAGTCGGAATCGCTCGCAGAGTTATACGGCCTTATCATTGGTATAAACGGGAAAACATAAATTTTTTTTTGTTATACATATTTGCAATGGCAGTGTCCAATGTTAAGAATACTGACTTTGAACTTAATCGGTTATTGTTGAAATTAGCGGAGGAAAACACATGTTTGTACGATAAAGCTGATCCCAATTATATAAAGCGGGATCAAATAGATGTAATTTAAGAAGCTATTAGAAGAGAAATATTGGATTAAGGTAAATAAATAAAAATAGATACATAAATTGTGGTAGAGGCGCCGTGAAAAACAAAAAATACTCTTAATTAAATAGGTATTTAATAATGGAAGTGACTATTTGCACTTACGTGTATTTACGTGTACTTACGTGTATTTACGTATACTTTTGAATTCGGGAAAGTCCGCTTTTACGTACTTTATGTACTTTTATGTACTACTTTACAAATGTATTCCGGGGGGGGGGGGGTAACCCACCATTTAATAAAGCAATTAAAAGCATGATTAATACACCTCTTCCTTACAGAAAGTTTAATAAATTTTTGACGTACATAAATACACGTAAGTGCAAATAGTCACAACCTTTAATATACGCACATGGAGCATTTCACGCGAAGCGGACAGCGAAAAAAATGTCAGGTTCTGGATTTTGTTCATATTTGGTTTAATTGTATTTCTATATGCCCTCAATGAATGTACATTTTTATTTTTTTTCTATGAAGCCTAGTTGCCCTTTTATAAGCCTTTAAAGAATTGAAATTTAAGAAACGGATTTTTTGAAAAAAATTTTTCTATTATTCATAGTGATATAAAAAAAGTAAATAGTGTTATTTAAGAGACAAAGAAATATTTTTCTTGGCAGTTATTACAGATTCGAAAAAAAAATATTTTTTCGTATATAAAACCGGAAGTAAACATTTCAAATCGGATTTTACTTAACTTCGGTATTTTTAAAAATTTTTATTTTTATCTCAAAATGCAGCTTGTAGTTCATAAATAATAGTAAAAAATAAGTAAAGTTTTAGAATGGGATCTGTATTCGTTTTGGAGATAGAAGTCCTAAAGTGCGAAGGCGCCGCTCTGAGCTCCGTACTGGCGATCTCGTAGGTTGGTCGTTTAATAAGTGAACGGTATAAAAACGCTGTGACGTCAGTCAATATTAAAGCGTATTACAACTTTGTTTCCGTAGTTTGTTATATCTATCTAATAAGTATTGAAATATAAAAAATCCTTGTTTAAAGGTTAATATAAGGTTAAAAATGAAACAAATATTTAGTCAAAAAGGAACAGTCTTATTTTATAATTTTAACGACTTTGTAATTTACACTATAACTTGTTCGTTTAATAATAAGGCCTTCGGTTGTTGGTAGAAATGCGTGATACTTTTGCCAGGAATAGTCACAGCGCAATCAAAACGTCGTTGCATAAAATCTCTTTGTCGTTGCAGGTCATCTTTGGAGCAGTAATAAACGATGGTTTCGGTTAAAGCTGATTTTGCCCATTCATATAACCTTTCAGTGGTGGTGATTGCCCTACTTGCTGGCAACTGTAGGCTTGCACGTGTCGCTAATCTTTTAAGATTCCCACCAAGACCATCCCATGGCCCTTTCCCATGCGATGTGGCATGAAAATGAATTTCAGCTTCGATATCAAAATCTTCTTTATAGTAATATAAATTTATAAAACTAAATCTATTCTTAAAGTGCTGCGAGGCTCCGTCGGTATTATATATAATTTTTTTAACTGCTATTCCTTTATCAAAAAGATGCTGGTGCAGTATTTTTTGAAAACCATAGAATGTAGCTGTATCGGGTTTCAGATCATTCGATATCATGACTATACTTCCTATCATACTATACTTCTTTTATTTGATTTCCATCTCTTTTAAAATACTGACGTTAAAAGTGTAGTGTAAGAATCGTTCTTAATCAAAACCCAAGACTTTTCTACAACACTGTTCTTTATTCGAGAATTCCTCACAAACTGCCTACCTCGTACCTCATTTCATTTTTCTCTCCTCCTGTACCACACTAACTTAAAGATTATATAATATCCTCATGTATTTAATCTCGAGTATATTCCTTATATACCCGTCTAGACAAAGTATTATAAGGTAGCGGCAACTACCCATTTTAGTTGGGACATTTATTATTTCTACCTACCTTTTCTAGACAAAGGATCATAAATTGACTAAAAGGATCATAAACTACTTTTGAAATTCTGGTGAAGTACGAGGGTGCTTATCAGGGATACATTTCTTTAAAGAGTGAGGCTTATAAAATAACAATAATCTTAAACTACGCAGTTTTCTTAATTCTTTGCAGGTTGACGCTTACAGCTCGGCCACGCTCCTGAGCCACATGTCCTCATGGGATTCTTCACTCGCACTTTGCTGATTATTTACAGATCTGAAATAAAAAGATAGGGTTAAAGGGGATTTGGAAGCTTCTTCCATTTTGTTTTTTTGTTTTTACGACACGTCAGACACATTGTCATCGGAATCAGTCAGAATTCTATAAACTTTAAGTTTATCACTAGGACATATCCCAATATATTTATTTCGCGAACGTTTCGCTCCTGGAAGATCTTCAATGACATAACGATCGTTACTCAGAACCTTGGTGATCACATACGGTCCACTATATTTTGGCAGCAACTTTTTGCTACTCCCATCATTAGATCCCTTGGATCTCTTTACCAGAACCTGTTGTCCAATTTCGTAATTTGGAGCCTTGGTACGTTTACCATCGTAATATTTCTTTTGAGCAGTTTGGTTTTTCTTAATTCTGAGGGAAGCTTCTTCCCTAACTTCCTCTACATTTTTAATTTCACTATCAATAACTTCATTAGTTAAATAAGAATCGTTTGGGCTTCTTGGAGTAAACCCCATTAGGAGTTCGTAAGGGGACTTTCCCGTTGTTTTACTGACTGTTACGTTTAAACCCCACTGCACGGATGATATAATTCTGTCCCATTTTGTCTCGTCTTCATGAGATGCTGCAATTGCACTTAAGATCGTTCTATTGTACCTTTCCGCTTGACCGTTTGCACGAGGAGTTGCTGTAGCATTGAGGATCCTTTTAATCCCCAACTCTTGGCAATATTGAGTGAACTTTTCACTAGTAAAACAGCTACCTCTGTCACAGACAATTCGACGAGGTACACCAAAAGTATTTATAATGTCGTCAAATGTCTTCATTACAGGCAAAACCTTTGTGTTTGGGACGGCTTTTAAGAAGATAAACTTTGTGAACCCGTCTATTACGACTAGTAGATGAGTATTACGTTTCGAACTTTTCACAAATGGACCCAAATGATCTACATGTAGAGTATCAAAAGGGATTAAACCTTTCTCAATAATATTTAGTTCGCCTGGCTGTTTACCTGCTGGGACTTTATTATACATGCATGGTAAACAACAAGATATGTATTTCTGTACGTATTTCTTCATTGCTGCAAACCAAAATTTCTTTTTAATATATTCTAATGTTTTTTCCACAGAAAAATGACCAACGTTGTCATGATGACACATTAGAATCTCTCTGCGCAAGCTTTTTGGGATGACCCAACGTTTCCCCTCGTTCGTTAATTTGTAAAGCCTATTGTTTTTAAGTGTATACTCTTTGTGTACGTTTAGTTCTTCTTTTGTGATAGGTTTACTAAGCAATATATCTATTAACTGCTTACACCTATCATCTGCCAATTGTGCTGCGAGTACCCAATCGTCTGTAGTAATATCAATTATCAACATGTTACTGTCCATTGGTAAACCAACAGGATTCCTGCTTAAAGCATCGACATGACTCATTTTAACCCCCTGCCGGTATTCAATAGTAAAATCAAATTCTAAAACTGTAAGCCACCAACGACCTATTCGGGGGACCATATCTCGTTTGCTGAATGCAGATCTTATAGCATTGCAGTCTGTCATGACTTTGAAGGGTATTCCTATTAAATATATACGAAAATGCTTTAGTGACTCCACCACAGCAAGTGTTTCCAGTTCGTAAGAGTGGTATCTTTGCTCTTCTTTACTTGTAGCTCTACTAAAGTAAGAAATAGGTTTTATGGTTCCATCTCGTTGTTTTTGAAGTAATATGCCGCCTATACCAATTTTGGACGCATCTGTATGCAATTCTGTTTCGGCTTCATGATCATAAAGGGCAAGAATAGGCCTCTTTGTTAATTTATCCTTTAATTCTTGGAAAGCTTGCTCCTGTTGCGCTGTCCATTCGAATTTATTGTCTTTTTTTAATAGTTTAGTAAGCGGAGAGGCAATTTCCGCAAAATTTTTAATAAACTTTCGAAAATAGCTAGCTAATCCGAGGAATTGTCTGACCTGGTGAACATCATTTGGTTTCGGAAAACCTTCTACTGCCATAATTTTCTTTGTATTGGGCTGAATACCGCAGTAACTCACCTCATAACCTAGATAATCTATTTTCTTTTTGAAAAACGAACATTTCTCCAACTTCAAAGTCAAATTTGCATCTCTGAGTAATTTGAACACCCGTTTTAATTTATTTAATCCTTCATCAATAGTTGTTGAAGGTATCAATATGTCGTCCATACACGCCAACACATCGTTAAATCGTAAAGGTCCTAACAATCCGTTTACCATTCTTTGGAACACTGCCGGTGCATTCGCTAACCCAAATGGCATTCGCAAGTATTCGTAATGACCGTCCGGTGTAATAAACGCAGTTTTGTCTATAGATTCTTCGCTCATTGGGATTTGATGATATCCACATGCCAAGTGGATAAAGTATATACATCCTTTCACTTTATCGATTAGGTCGTCTATTCGTGGCATGGGATATTTATCTTTTATAGTCTTCTCATTCAATTTTCTATAGTCAACACACATTCGATATTCTCCCGACTTCTTTTTTACCAATAATATAGGGCTGCTGTAAGCTGACTTCGATTCACGTATTATTTTATTTTCCATTAATTCATTTGTTATTTTACGTACCGCTTCTTTTTCCGAAAACGCCATACGATAAGGACGGTAAACGACTGGCTTTTCGTCCATTAAATTAATTTGCATGTCGCAGACTTCCGTTTTACCAAGTTCACTAAGATCTTGTGCAAAACAATCACGGTAGGAATTAAGTAGTTCTACAAGCTCATTTTTATATTTCGTATCTACTTCTGCTCCGATGTATTTCTCAATATCGATTAATGCAAATGGCTTTAGTTCATTAATATTAACTGTTAGATTACTCACCCGACTTTCACTTAAGTCCTCTGAACACCGAATACCTCTTGCTATGAGTTGTTTTTCTTTAATTGTTAATGGTGAACTGGAAGTGTTAAAAATTAGCACCGCGCCGTCTGATGAATTTGTGATGCAGCGACCAATCGAATGCTCTTGTCCTGGTCTTCGATGTTCTTTCCAATCTACATATACATCACTTGTTTCGGAGCCATTCGAAATTGTGATGTAACTTGCATGATGTGGCGGTATAGTGGTTGATTCTTTAGCCCATAAGGCAATTTTCTGCGACGGTAGACTTTCTACTTCTGGTAAAATTGCCAAATTTTTATTAAACAACCTAATTTTGTCGTTTCTAATCACTGTGGTCACATCTTTATTGTTTATAAATGTCTGACCAATTATGATTGGTATAATTTGAACGGTATCAGGCACTATTAATACTTCCACTACCGCACGAGCTAAGTCAACTTTCAACTCTACCTCTGCTTTGTATCTCGCCACGGTCTTGCCTCCTCCATATCCTGAGATACTTATAAAGCATGGTTGTAATTTGAGTCCTAATTCTTTCGCGTTTGTTTCGCGAACTATAACTGCACAACAACCTGTGTCGATATAACCATGGACATTTTTATCATTTACTTCACATTCTATAAAGTAGCATGCATTATTTGCTTTCATTTTGTCAACTTCACATTTTAACACTTTTTTATTTGATCTGTAGGAATTATTTTCGTTGTGTCCCAATCTTTTGCACTTAGCACACTCAATTTTAGGTTTTGCACATTTAGTCGAGATATGTCCACGTTCGTTACAATTAAAACACTTTAATAATTTAATAGAGTTCGCAGTATCACTATTATTTTCGACTCTACGGTGCGCTGTTTTTGTCTGGTGCCTTCTTTTATCAAACCTGACCTTTGTATACTCACTAGAACTGCCAGGTTCGGGTTTTACTTCCACAAAAACTGTTGAAAGAAATTCGCTGTACAGAGCTTCTGGTGTTGAATACCTTCCAGCACGAGCTCCAGTCTGCACTGTAGTATTCGGAAGTCCATCAATAATACATGATACTGCATCTCTTCCGGTGATTTTGCATATGTTAAGAAGTTCCATTTTCGCATAATAATATTCGGTCATTGTTTCTGTTTCCTTCTTTTTGCGATTCACTACATTTCTTAACACTGTTGCAAAATCCCGATGTTCTGGGAAAGATTTAATTATAAGTTCTTTCCACTCTTCCCACGATCGGTCGTACGTAGTTAAATTACCGTACCACTTTTTTGCTAAACCTGAAAGTCGATTTTGCATATTATATATCTTAGTGTTGTTGTCCCATTGGTTAATAGAAGCCAGTTGCTCTATTTTCTCAAGCCATCTCGAAGCCGTCAAATTCGAATTTCCTGGTTCAAACTCGGGAATGCAGTCACTTCGGACAGAGTAAAGCACACGTCTTTCTCTGGGTTCTGAAGCCCTATGGCCTTGACATATGAGCGATTCAACTAATTTTTCTAAGCGATCGATTCGCTTGTCCGTACCACTTGTATCGTAACTTTCATCTCTGCCTTGTCTATCCCTAACTGTCATATTGTCACTCTGATGTTCTCTTCGAGTTTCATAATAACGCGCACTATGATTTAAATTATCAGTTCTTCGTTCCTCATCGTCGTCAACTTTTTTGTCACGATCAAAGGATCTCTCAACATAATCACTCCGGCGTCCTTTTCGTAATTTGTTGTGGCATACACTATCACTGGAGCTTTCGCTTCTTGGTCGTCTCCTTTTGGATCGACCCATCTTAATTATATTTGTCTTAATATTCCTTTTATGCACTTCTTTTTTTTTTCACTGTCTTTATCAGGACTTAACTTCACTAAAACGCGAATATTCTAAAGCACCTTGAAACTAGGGATCTTTATTCCACTTCTGAAAACTGTAAGAATCGTTCTTAATCAAAACTCAAGACTTTTCTACAACACTTCTCTTTATTCGAGAATTCCTCACAAACTGCCTACCTCGTACCTCATTTCATTTTTCTCTCCTCCTGTACCACACTAACTTAAAGATTATATAATATCCTCATGTATTTAATCTCGAGTATATTCCTTATATACCCGTCTAGACAAAGTATTATAAGGTAGCGGCAACTACCCATTTTAGTTGGGACATTTATTATTTCTAGCTACCTTTTCTAGACAAAGGATCATAAATTGACTAAAAGGATCATAAACTACTTTTGAAATTCTGGTGAAGTACGAGGGTGCTTATCAGGGATACATTTCTTTAAAGAGTGAGGCTTATAAAATAACAATAATCTTAAACTACGCAGTTTTCTTAATTCTTTGCAGGTTGACGCTTACAGTAGCTTGTTCATTATTCCAGTGGAAAGATTGTGCTGCATCTTGTACTACAAAACTATAATTTTCGGCAAAATCGCACTGAACAAGAATTTCACCTTCAGAAATAGTTTCCTTCAGTGTTTTGATATAAAGTGCTTGTTGTTCAGCAATATAGGCATGTGGCTTTAAAATATCCAAAGCATTACACAATCTGTCAACAAAATCATCTGCGGGAAGCACTTGAGTAATTATCGTAAATCGATCTGTACCTACCCATTGCTCACACTGCACATTGGTAACTTGATTGTCATCAAAAACCGTTTTAAAATGGTCACGAATAGCATTTAATCCAGGACAAGAAATACAACATTCATTTGGAGTTGATTTTGTAGTCATTAAATAACAAATTGGTGTAGGGTTTGGACACATCATCATTTGTAGACACTTTTTATAAGACGAAAGGTGCATGTTGGTTTCTGCAGTAAGAGAATCAATGTCTCCTCCACTCAACATCAGCTTAACATTCTGGTGGTACATACATACACAAACAAGATGTGTGCCAGAATCTCCAGCAAGGATACATTGCTTAGGTCGTAATGTGAAAAATTTGGTTAAACCTACTTTAACATCAGGATATTCAGTTTTAAATTTCTGATACAGCTCTTCAATATTGCACATTATTAGTTGTTTTTGTAAGTGAGTTCTTGTGCCGTCGTTTAATGTTACTGATACAAAATCTTTCTTACCAGGCAAAACTCGACTAATATCTTCTCGAAGATAAAAACTTCTTACTAAATTTTTTATTTCAACTGGTAGCTTGCGGCCATTGCGAGGATTGGGTGATGATAAGACACCAAATTGATCGACAATTTGTTTCGCTTTTTTCGTTTGCCGTCTAGATGTCCCAAATTCTTCCGCGAGTTTGTTCTCACTCCAAGATTTAGGTGCAATAGTAAGAATCAACGTTTTCATCGAAGTAGATGTAGATGGGTCATTGAATTTTTCCTTTAACTGCCTCAAAATTTCTTGGT
This sequence comes from Leptarthrus brevirostris, assembly GCA_964036015.1. Lineage (NCBI taxonomy): Eukaryota > Metazoa > Arthropoda > Insecta > Diptera > Asilidae > Leptarthrus > Leptarthrus brevirostris. Next base: position 111,359,876 of record OZ038371.1, read on the forward strand.
CTCCTCCTGTAGTATCCGTCTGCGTTGAATTATTTTTATATTTGTCCTCTTCTGGAATAAACGCTTCATCTTCGACGTTTTGTGAATATTCATTTGATGTTTGGCTACTCTGCGTCAGCACAAGATTTTCGCTGGCTTGTAGAGGTGTTTCACACAAAAGACGCTTCCTACAGCTTGCACAAACATAAGTATCAAACGAAACTTTCCACTTTGTAGCTAAACCTCTGGAAATTTTTCTTAAATTTTTGGTCTTCCGATGAATTGGCAAGTGAAACGGATTAAAACATTCATTACCGTAGTAATTCATAATATTACGATCAATTAGTTTAAAAGATACTTAAAGACAACAAACGGCAGGTACGTTCGGATAAAACGGCAACTAAGCAAATAACGGAAAATTTTATTGACGTATCATTATCCGTCTCGTTCTAGCATTTAACGTCCAATATAAGTAATGAGTCCTTTCCAGAGATAAGAGATGGAGACACAAGTCACAATTGTTTTTCATAATATTGGTAAATGAATATTACTCAACTATCGGTTTTTTCAATTATATTAATAAATATAAATTGCTATATGTAATTTATATATATATATATATATATATATATATATATATATATATATATATATATATATATATATATATCATAAAAATAGTAGGATTTGGCAGTTTGGGCGTACTATATGTTAGAAGCGTTAATTATACCATCGAACTGTAAAACTTGTATAACCTTCGAAATTGCCAGTACGGAGCTCAGAGCGGTGCCTTCGCACTTTAGGACTTCTATCTCCAAAACAAATACAGATCCCATTCTAAAACTTTACTAATATTATTTATGAACTACAAGCTGCATTTTGAGATAAAAATAAAAAATTTTAAAAATATCGAAGTTTAGTAAAATCCGATTTGAAATTGTTATGGTCGCTATGTAAGCGGCACTACCGTGATCCAGGATCACCTGACCATCGGCTACATGATCCAAATCCCTGCTTCAAGCCGCGTTAATATTCAAAGGATTCGGCTCCTATAGCCGAATCCAAGACGCCCGCCCCCGTACCTTTACCTAAAACACCTGAAAAGTAAAAATACCTACGGGTATAAACATAAGCATAACTGGAGGCAGCGCGGAAAAATGCTATTCAAAAATGCCCCAAGCGCGGAAATCGCTGTACGGAGAGCCGAGAAAATAATTTAAGTCAATTAAATTATTTTCACAAAAATCCTCGGCTCCCGTACAAAACTGCTTAAAATTGCCAATTTGCTACATTCTAATAAGAATGTAACCGTTCTCTAACAGCACACAAAATTTAAACCCCGCCTCCCTACGGCACATTTAACGTGTCGAGATAGGAAAATCCTCAGCCGCCGGCAAAAAGAATGCAAAAATTCAGAAAAAACGGCCCGGCTACGAAAAGAATTCTGAAAATAGAATTCTTTTCATGCTAAAAGCAGCAAAAACTGTAACAGAATTGCAATAAATCCGAACATCTGGCGTAAATGGGAGATAGCAAAACCGTTTACGCAGTTGCTTTGGGATGGGAGTTGAATTGTCGACAGCGGGTCTACGGTGGTGTGAGTGTATTGCCGGCAACAGGTGCTGACTTGAGCGGTGAGCAGTTCAGTTCTGGGTTGGCTCTGAAATGGCATGGACAGTTTTCAATGCATAGACAGTAAAGTAAAGATCTCGCGCATGTGATAAACGTTAAGAAAATATCACATATCGGATTTTTGGTGATAATAAGTTTGTTTGCGGTTGAACAATTTTTAATCGTCACAGCGTAAAAGAAAATTATGATCCGAAACATAACTTTAATTCGAAATCGCACCAGCTGCGGAAAATTTTGATCGTGGCAAAATTCTCGTTTATGTGTGGGTGTGAAATAAAAAGGGAACAACGATTCATAAAGTATGAATTATCGGTATCGGGATTAAAAATGAATTGAAACTTGAGATGTATGTGATCTTCTTTTTTTTGTTAAAATATCGTAAATTTTATGAGTGCAAAGAAATGAATTGAACAATACCTTGGGAAGATTTGAACGTGCAAGAAAGATTGTTGTTTTTGTGAAGTGATAAAAAGATGGGATTAAAAGAAGAAAACGTCAAGATTATCGAAAAGCCAAATTAGTCAGTTCGAAATCGTGTGGTGTGATACCGGCTCAAATTAAATCAGTAGTTTCGCGGATAAGAGCCAGATATGAAAGTTGAAAGTTTAGAACAAAGAGTGCAAAAAAATTAAAAGTGTAATTAAACAAAATGATATGAAAACAAATTTCATAAGAAGTAAATTAGGAAAAATCGTATTCGGCAAGCTGGAAATTAACTTTGAAAAACGACAAAAGAAAGATATCTAAAATATGGTGTTGCAAAATACAAAAGTTAGGAAGAGTCAGTGAGTTTTTTTTAGAAAATCGAGCGCATCAAATGGTCACGTCAGGAACGAAAATATTTAATATTGCCGTGATATGGAGTTTTTATTATATAAATTTAAGCATTCATACTTGCTAAGTGATTATGAATAATGATATTCAATGAGAGTCAGTTTTTGGGAATGGAGAGCGTAGATGGGTCACGTCGAAAAGTTAACCGGGAATTGGGATGCGGTACAAGTTATTAATTACTTACTAAATAATCGTAATGGATAAAAATTCTCCGGAAAAAAAAACAATGATTGTGCAGGGGTAGCGATAAAACGAGAGCAGTGAAGACGTGAAGTGTTGTGTTTTGCAAATTATAATTTTTGCGCGTTTTTTTTTTTGAAATAAAAGTATAAAAGATAAAATCGAAAACAATAATTTTTATGGAACAAGCCCTACTATTTTATTAACGCGAAATAATTTCTTAGTGAATTTACCGTGACTTTAAGAAAAATTTGTTTCGCTCATCGTATGGAATATACGCGGATGCGTTCGGGTGCCAGATTCAATGCAAATTGATCGAGATCACTATGAGGAACTAAAAGAAAGGTGAGAATTTTGAAAAACTAAAAGTAAAGTGAAAGCTTCGAAAAACTAAAAGAGAAGTGAAAATTGAAGAAAGACTAAAAGAATAGTGAAAATTTTGAGGAACTAAAAGGTGAGAATTTTGAAAAACTAAAAGTAAAGTGAAAGCTTCGAAAAACTAAAAGAGAAGTGAAAATTGAAGAACGACTAAAAGAATAGTGAAAATTTTGAGGAACTAAAAGGTGAGAATTTTGAAAAACTAAAAGTAAAGTGAAAGCTTCGAAAAACTAAAAGAGAAGTGAAAATTGAAGAAAGACTAAAAGAATAGTGAAAATTTTGAGGAACTAAAAGGTGAGAATTTTGAAAAACTAAAAGTAAAGTGAAAGCTTCGAAAAACTAAAAGAGAAGTGAAAATTGAAGAAAGACTAAAAGAATAGTGAAAATTTTGAGGAACTAAAAGGTGAGAATTTTGAAAAACTAAAAGTAAAGTGAAAGCTTCGAAAAACTAAAAGAGAAGTGAAAATTGAAGAAAGACTAAAAGAATAGTGAAAATTTCAGAAAAACTAAAAGAGAAGTGAAAATTGAAGAAAGACTAAAAGAATAGTGAAAATTTCAGAAAAACTAAAAGAGAAGTGAAAATTGAAGAAAAATTTTAAAAGACAAACAAAAAAAAAGTGGGGAAAAGGAAAAGAGACAACGACAACGGAAGAATATTGGTGAGTCCGTTCCATAATATATTTAATAAATTCACTTTGAAAGCCGGATACTGCTATTCTTGGCCACGTTACAATCATATCTATAAACATATAAGAATTCTACCTCGCCATCTGGATCATGAGGGTGGCAATGACAATCATTTCATTGGTGTCGTTTGCGGAGAGAAATTGCACCGAAATAACAAGCTAGCTACTCATATGAGAAGACGACCTACTGAAATTGCAATATAGTATCATTTCGTTTCTCTAAATTTTGCAAGTTCGTTTTTTTTTTGATAATGTTAAATTATGACAGCATTGATTTATATAGTAAGATTTTAATTGTACAGCTCCAACAATTTCAATAGTGAAATTAAAACAGATTATCTGGATTTCTGATTGTTCAAAAAAAAAAAAAAAAAGGGGGGTATTTAGAATTCTTTTGCCATATTTTGTCTTCAAACTTAGTTTTCTTGAAGTGTACAAAAATAATGGTTTCCAACGTTTGCTCTCAAGATGTAAAACATTTGAAATGAATTATCGCCAAATTTATTTATTATTGTTTCAAATATAGTACCAACAATTTAACTTCTAGGACTTTACGTATTTATAATCCATCGTTAGCCATAGCAGTTGTTGATCTACCTAATATCTATAATAGTTCACTCGCATTTGAACATGAAAATTTTTTTTAAAATACTTATACAAACTAAGAATATGTTGTCAGATAGACCTAATTAATATTATCAAATGATCAGGTAGGATAGGTTTTATAGTAAGGCGTCATGTGCCAGTTGATTGTGAATCTAATGATTGCTCTAAGTAATTATACAGTACACAAGAAAATGTAAATCCGGCAGAGACTAGTTAAGCGTATTTCCTATATATTTCTCCGGCCGGTACGAAAATGCGCATTTCCGACCCCCCGGTATCTAGATTGAATTAGCTTTAAACATACATTCTCTTTCGGATCGATTAGGTAGGAATTAGTATATCGTTATAAAATTGTTTTAGTTTGCAACAATCCTCAGAGCCCCATTGCAAGGGGGTAAATAGGCCCTAGCCTTAAGCTAGACGGTCTTGGGCCCTCCCACGGAGGGGGTAACTCTGTTTTTTTTAAACAAAAAGGTTTGTTTTCTCTTTATAAATAAAGGAACTGTTAAGATGTATACGAGATAAGCTCGTCTTTTCTTCTCTCTCTCTCCTCGTCGTCCTTCCTTAGGGCGGTCATGACAGCGCTACGTCGATGGGCGGGGTCCTCTTAATGAGGTGAGAGGCCCTCTTTCTTTTCAGGTTCGTAAAATAGGGCATCCAGATGACGGTGGCCCCCTGGATGCATAGGGTGGATGGGGCATGGGCCAAGCAAGGGGAGTCATGTCACCAGACTCCCCCAACGAGATCCGGTAAGTCGAGCAACGCCTGCTCGTATCCTCTTCCTCCTGTCCTGTTCCTTTTTTTTTTCTTCTCTCTTTTGTTTCCTTTTTTGAACTTAAAAATTCTCTTCGGTTTTTTTTTTTTTTTCTTTTTCTCTTTTCTTTTCTCTTTTTCAAATGTCAAAATTTCCTTCATTTTTGTTCCTTTTTTTTTTGAATTTCCGCGGGTTTCCTTTTCTTTAATTTTTTTTCTTCTCCCTTTTTTTGTTCTCGATACATTTCTTCAAAATCATTTTTTCTTTTTCGGTTTGTCTTACCCTTCCCATCCTCGGCATGATTTTCTCGCTTTTGTTGCGCGACCGCGGGCGGAGATGGCATCCCCTTTTGAACCCCCCCCCTCTCTATCGCAATGCTAGCGATACCAGCATGCCATCCTCCATCTCTGCCCAAGCATTTGCTGACAGATGAATGTCCAGCGGAGGCCGTGATCCTGGCTGACATCAACTGACTTTCAGTTGATGTCGGCTAGAGTCATAGCCTGTCTTGGGCAATCATCCAGCAGCAGTGTCGGTCCAAGCGCGCAACAAGAGATGGCGCCCAACGTGGGGCCTTAAGGGTTCCGAGGAAGTGCAGGCTCGAAGCTCGCGAAAAAGTAGCTAGAGCCCTGAACTCGGAACCTGAGCCTGAGTTTCCTTCCCTTTCCCTTCCTTTTTTTTTTTTTCCTTCTTCAAAACCCTTTTATTTCCAAAAATTTTCTTCTCGGTCTTTTTTATAAGTCGTTTTTTTTCTTTCTTTTTTTTCATTTTTAAATTTTATCCTCGTCTACCTATCTTCCCTTTTCCCTCAGGAGGCACGACTGCATCGCCTGATGTCTGGAATGCATCACGTCTCCGACGAAAGTCGATGGTTGGCTGTTACTAGCCAACCAGCAGACTCGGAGACCTGGTGTCTTCCATTCAGATGGTAATGACAGGTGTCCTCATCCTTGTTCCCCGGTAGGCGTTGCAGGCTTGCTGAGGAGAGAGGTCCACCAGAGAGGGAAAGTCGTCGTGGAGAGAGAGAGAGATTACTATAATTCCCCTAACTTGATTATTCTTTTAGAATTTATTCTCTCGACTTGAGATTTTTTTTATCTTGGGTTGATTTCGATATTTTTGTTGATTTGAAAAATTTTTAAAATAGAACTTTGGCTGGATTTTTTTTCCTATTATATTTTGAACTTGAAAATTTCGTCAAAATTTTTAATTTTAATTTGATTTTTTTCTTCCAAATTTTGGCTCGATTATTGTATTTCAGATCTCGTCTTGGTTTTTAGTTTTTTTGGAAATTTTGGATTGAAAGTTTATCTCAGAATCTTGGGACTTGGAATTTTTTTTTCAAAACTTTGGCTTGTTTTTTTTGTATACATCACATTGGTTGACGGAATTTTTTTTTTCCTTCAAAACTTTGGCTTAACTCGGTCTATACAGCGGAACTTCGGACTTGAATTTTTTTTTTCTCTTTCTCGAAAACGTTGGCTCGATAAATTTTTTTTTGTTTCAGGTTTTGACGTGATATTTCTCTTTAAAAATTTGTATCGATTGATTTTCTCAGAATTTTGGGGCTCGACAATTTTTCTAAAACTTTGGCTCGACGTTTTATACTATAGATTGTGGACGTGAATTTTAGTTGAAACTTTGGCTCGATTCTCTCTACATCGCACTTTCAGACTCGAATTTTGTTATACTTTGGCTCGATTTGGTAGTCGGACTTGAATTTTTGTTTCTAAACGTTGGTTCGATTCTCTTTCGCTGTTTCGTCGTTGACCAAACTTCCTTGAGCAATCATGTTTGTTTCACGGTACCCACCAGGCGCTGCGTCTGGGGTGACTGCAGCAAAGCCGTGTACTATTTGCTTTGATGAGAACTTGTCGCCTGAGACAGATCCAGTAGAAACCAAGTGTGGACACATCTTCCATCGGCCGTGTATCCAAGGATGGTTGTCGTCGAATGATTCGTGTCCGGTGTGTCGCCAACGAATAACTATGAGCGACTGTCGTAAGCATACTGGAGCCACAAAAAAGCCCTACAACACCCGAAGTGGTAACAGACCAACAGCAACCAATCCGCCAACTCTAGGAGCCGTATCTCGTCCCATCCCCTCTGCAAATTCCAACGCCGCAAATAACACAATTGAGTTCCGGCGAGAACGTTCGCCGCGGGTAGGTCCACCTAGTTCAGACCCAGGAAATCCCCATCTAACCTCGGCATTGTTGAGCGGATTACAGCTGCAAATTGCGGACTTAGTCCGTCAAGAAGTTGCGCGAGGCATGCAGTCCTTGAGAATAGAGCCTCCTCAAGACATTCCCTTTACTCCTCGATTATCACAGTCATTGCCTCCAAACCCTGTAAGTGTAACCAACCCATTCGATCACTATGAAAGTGATCAGCCAAGCCGTTTCGGACAGTCAGCGTTCGCCACTAGTTCACGCCGCTCGTACCCAGCGCCTAGAGGTCGTCAAACATACGCCTCACATCGCCGTTTAGGCAGTTCAATAAAAGGCTGGAAGGTTATATACGATGGCAACAATTCGAGACTTCACGTCGATGAATTTATCTTTAGAGTTGAGACTCTGACTCGGAGCGTGTTAAACGGAGACTTTGATCTGCTTGTCAGTAACCTGCACATCTTGTTTAGTGAGCGCGTCAACGATTGGTTTTGGACATTACTTCGCAGCAACCCGAATCCTCCATGGGAGAACGTAAAGCTAGCTCTGAAGGCTGACTGGGGAGAGCCCACCAACGACACGGATATCCGTCGAAAAATGCTAAGTCGTCGTCAACGCCCAGGAGAAGCCTTCGCGACTTATTGCCATGACCTCATAAAAATGAGGAATATGTTACGAACGCCCATGTCGGAAACCGAATTCGTAGAAACCGTGCGGGCAAACTTGTTACCATCTATTCAAGAGCAGATTTGCCTGTACCACACTACCACTATCGCGCAGATAAGAGGTCTAGTCATGGAAATTCAAGCCACTAGGGCTCGCACCCGCAGCATCGCGCATGCCGCTCCTTACAGGACGAGGCTCGAAGAATGCCATTTCGCCGAAGAGCTAGACACGACAGCGGTAGAATATAGGGACAACGATGGCCTTCAACACATTGCACAAGTCAACGTGCCTTCAGGTATTGTCTGCTGGAATTGCGACAAGACAGGTCACATGTATACGGACTGCGCCAAGCCACCACAGGGCTTCTTCTGTTACGGGTGTGGACGAAAGGGAGTCGTGAAGCCGAGATGCCCAGTCTGCATGCAGAAAAACTTCAGACGGGTCGAGGGCAACAACAGCAGCTCTCGACCAACGGCATTCCAGAGAAGGCCTGTAGAGAAGAGGGACAACGGACCGCGGCCGACCCCGACAACGCTTGCGACTCCTCAACGACCATCGACACCCCAGCCGGACGAAACACCATTGCAGAAGACGTAACCCGATTGGGCCAAACATTGTATGTAGAACCAACATCTGACTGGTCGCCATTGCTAGATTTATCAATAGAGGATGAACCGAACTCGCTTATCGAAAGTCCACTCAACTTGATGGACCAACTACTAGATACACCGGACGACAACACCTCTTCGAACATGTTAACACCATTAGTGCCAGTACGAATACTCAAAGCTCCGACATTCCAACCAGACGAGGCACCAGTTAAGCTGCTTCATCGACTTCGAGAACCTGCCGAAGAGCGAACAACACCAACAGCTCAACCTCTGAAGCCTTACCACCAACGGCTCAGAGAGTATCAGGAAGCCAGGCAAAGGATATTTGCCGAAACTGACGCCGTACACGACACCACCCTCCCAAGAAAGCCCAAGCGCTCAACTTTACGACTGAGAGCTTTCTGGAAAAGAGTTCGAGAGAACAGAAAGAGGTTAGCCTTAGCATTCGTGACTGCGCCTCACGACATCCGGCCTTATGCCGAGGTGTTATTGCTGGGGCAGACTCTTTCTGGTCTCCTGGACAGTGGAGCCAGTGTCAGCGTTTTGGGTAGAGGCGCATTGGAGAGGCTGGATAAAGCACAAGTTTCGTGGAGCAGATATCGTACGAAGCTCATGGTAGCCAACGGAGAGACACCCGAGGTATTGGGCCACGCGGACGTGCAGATCATTTTTCGGGGTGATACCAAGGCTGTACGTCTGTACATCGTGCCCAGCCTAACACAAGAACTATATCTCGGCGTGGATTTTTGGAGACTGTTTAATTTGGCACCTGATATTATTGGCAAGGTTTCAGCAGCATCTATATGGCCTCAACCAGCAACGATTGCAAGCATGTCTCAATCGCTGGACCCAAACCAATGTCCACTATCTACAACGGACCAACTTCGTTTACAACACGTAAAACAACTCTTCCCGTCGTACTCAACGCTAGGTCTCGGGAAGACAGAGTTAGTCCAACACCTGATAGACGTAGGAGACGCTGCACCCATCAAGCAGCGTTTTTATCCGGTCTCACCAGCCGTGCAACAGCTGATGGACGCCGAACTTCGCCGGATGAAAGAACTTGGCGTGATAGAGGAAAGCCAGAGCCCGTGGAGTTCGCCAGTGGTCCTAGTGCGGAAGCCAGGCAAAGTCAGGCTGTGCTTTGATGCGAGGAAGGTCAATGCGGTGACCAAGAAGGATGCCTATCCACTACCGCATATAGATGGCATCCTTAGTAGACTTCCTCCAGCAAGGTACATTACCAGCCTTGACCTTAAAGATGCTTTCTGGCAGATCCCACTGGACCAACAGTCGCGCGAGAAAACAGCTTTTACAGTCCCAGGCCACCCCCTCTATCACTATACGGTGATGCCATTCGGATTGTGCAACGCGCCCCAGACAATGTGCCGGCTGATGGACAAGGTCATTCCCTACGATCTTCGAGACCAGGTGTTGGTGTATCTCGATGACCTGTTAGTGCTGACGGAGGACTTCGACTCCCACCTATCGCTCCTCGCTAAGGTGGCGGAATGTTTGAGGAAGGCTGGACTTACGATAAACGTTGAGAAGAGTAAGTTCTGCTTAAAGGAAGCGCGGTACTTAGGGTACATCATCGGTAATGGAGGGATAAAGACGGACCCCGAGAAGGTCGCAGCCATCGTCGACTACCCTCCTCCTAAGACCGTTCGTCAAGTGCGCCGATTTTTGGGCATGGCAGGCTGGTACAGGAAGTTCATTCCGAACTACGCCGACCTGTCAGCATCCATTACGGATACGCTGAAAAAATCCAGCAAATTTGTCTGGACCAGCGAAGCCCAGTCCGCATTTGAACTGCTCAAAAAGCAGCTAACTTCTTCCCCAGTGTTGGTGAGTCCTGACTTCACCAAGCCCTTCGTCATCCAGTGCGATGCGAGTAAACAGGGTGTGGGTGGAGTCTTGATCCAGTTGGACGACGAGGGAAATGAACGACCGCTTGCATATGTATCCAAGAAATTGAATTCGGCCCAACGCAATTACACAATTACGGAGTTGGAATGTTTGGCAGCGATGATCAGTATCGAAAAATTCAGGGCATACGTCGAACTCATGCCATTTAAGGTGGTGACGGACCATGCGAGCCTGCAATGGTTGATGTCCCAGAAGGACCTCAACGGACGCCTGGCCCGGTGGAGTCTAAAGCTTCAAGGCTTTGACTTCACCATAGAACACCGTAAGGGCAGCCTGAACGTGGTACCTGACGCGTTATCCCGTGTATACTGTGAAGAGATAGCCGCCGTTGATCCACCAATAGTACGCGAACAAGGCCCGCAAGTCGACTTAGATGCACCAGACTTCGACTCTCAAGAATATAAGGACCTTCGGGACCGAGTCGAGAAGCATAAGTCATCCCTGCCGGACTTAACTTTGTGCGACGGCTATGTATACATTCGAACACAGCCCAGAACGGGTGACCCCGTTCAGGAAGAAGAAGCCTGGAAGCTTTGGATTCCACGGGGCCTAGAACCAGAAGTCATTGCAAGAGCGCATGACCCGCCGCAATCTTCACATGGAGGCATAGGCAAGACACTGGAGCGAATACGACGACACCTGTATTGGCCCAAGATGACCGCCGATGTACGAGCATATGTATTAGCCTGCGACACCTGCAAGGAGACGAAAGCCCCAAGTTCCATCTTACGACCACCAATGGGAGCCCAAGCGAAGACGGAAAGACCGTGGCAACGAGTGTACATGGACCTATTAGGGCCGTATCCTCGCACGAAACGAGGCCATGTGTGCATCTTGATTGCCTTAGACCATTTCTCGAAGTACATTCTACTACGGCCACTGCGACAAGCGAGCACGACACAAATTTGCAGCTTCGCCGAAGAAGAAATCTTTCACCAGTTCGGTGTCCCGGAGAACGTAGTAACAGACAACGGCCCTCAGTTTCGGTCAGCCCAGTTCGGTAACCTCATGGAACGATATGGTATCCAACACCTTCGTACAGCAGTACACTCGCCGCAAGCAAACGCGTCCGAAAGGGTAAATAGATCCGTCCTCGCTGCGATCAGAGCTTATGTTAAGGAGGAGTATAACAGATGGGATGAGAAGCTGAGTTGTATAGCGAGTTCTCTTCGGAGTTCAGTTCACCAGGCTATTGGCTTCTCGCCGTATAAAGTTTTGTTTGGACAGCAAATGGTCGAGCATGGTTCTGCATACGCGCTACTCAGACGGCTACAGGCTGTGAGTGAAACAATAGACGTAGATACTTCCGACAAAATCACTTTGATCCGCGAACATGCCCGGAAAAATTTGGACAGAGCTTTTGAGCAAGGTGAACGGACCTATAATACACGTTCTAAGCCTGTAAGCTTCAAAGTCGGACAGGAAGTCTACCACAGGAACTTCAGCCAGAGCAGCTTCGCGAAACAGGCCAGCGCCAAACTAAACAAGAAATTCATAAAGTGCCGAGTTCGATCGCGGAAGGGAAATGCTCTCTATGAACTTGAAGACCTACAAGGAAAGTTGTTGGGAACCTATCACGCTAAAGATATTCGGCCTTGAAGCGCGGCAACATGACATGGGAGAGTTTCGCGAGGATAGCCATACTGGAGTGTGTGTGTCCCCTCCTAATGATGATAAACGTCCACGAGTACTGAGTCTTAGGACCATAGTGCCGGCGTGACGTAAACTGAAGGAGGAAGGTACATACACACACCAAGGTCCGGTTTGCACGGCAGTAATCGCGATCCTCAATCTAGTCGTGGGGGAAGCATCCGGCTGCTCGCGGAGGTATCATTGGAACTCATGCGTCTCTCATTAGGACGACGTGATTGTCTCGATGATGCCACCGCTGAGGTTAGGCTCAGGTTCTAACGACTGCACTCTCATTAGGTGTATGCCTGTGGGAATCTGAGACCTGGCGAGCTGCGATGACAAACCAGCCGCGTCGTCAAAAGGAAAACCGTATCCGTGACCAGGTTGTTCACTATTTATCCTTCTCGTAACTCCTATATTGAACAGTTAGCTCCGAGCCTTCAGCAATTTATACCGGCGTAAAGCTTGGGTTTACGCCTCACTCCAACGCATGACTCATGCTTCTTTCTCGAAACTCCACAAAAAAAAAAAAAAAAAAAAAAAAAAAAAAAAAAAAAAAACTTTATCTTCGCAAGTGCCGTATCCAATTACTGTTTATTTGTCTATGCATCACATCTTATGAACTGGCTTCTGGAGAGTGAGCAATCGAAGGGACTTACCAAAATCGGTCGAGTCTCTATTTTGAATCGTTCGTGTCATACCGACGGCTTTTAAATTGCCCTAGCCTCTCCGCTAGCACCAAGTGCTTCTCCGTCCGAACGACATTAAACATTCATGCGATATAAATCGCACCATCTCTACGATGGCGTCCTTCACGGACATCAGCTCACCCCTCTCGCTTCGCCTCTAGCCCTAGTGGCCCATCATCCGCTACACAGCGCTCCCAGAACAAAGACTCGTCAGTTTAGCTCAGAGCCCTCAGCAGCTTGTCGGCGGGAAGTTGTGTCCACGCCATCCTTATCGCCTGTCGCAAGCTTCGCCTTATACCGCGAATAATTCTCTTTTCATCGTCTCATCAGACTGGATAGAAGACCTAAGAATGGTCGGCCTGGATGCGCGACAGCAGGGCCTGGGAGAGTCTCGCGAGGATAGCCATACTGGAGTGTGTGTGTCCTCTTCCAATGATGATAAACGTCCACGAGTACTGAGTCTTAGGACCCTAGTGCCGGCGTGACGTAAACTGAAGGAGGAAGGTACATACACACACCAAGGTCCGGTTTGCACGGCAGGAATCGCGATCCTCGTCCAGGTTGTGGGAGAGCGTGTCGCGCGGCCAGGCTGGCCAATATGCGTCTATCCTCCCATAGCAACTCTTATAGTATATCATGCTCCGTGCCCTCAGCATCTCATTACCGGTGTAAAGTTGTGTTTACGCCTCATCGCAAAGCCGTCAAGCTTCAACTCGCACCACTAAATTAAAAACACTTTAACTCTCGCACTAAGCGTTGTCCAGGTATAGCATTCTATATTTTTGATAAGATCCGAGCCCTCCGCAACTCTACAGACACAACATTTTGAGGTTGTGTCTCACTCTACCGCATGCCAAAGGCTTCAATTAGTATCACCAACAATTTCACCGCTCAAGTCAGGTCAGCCCTGCTAATGGTCCAATAAACCAACACACCTACCCTAGAACAATCGTTCCGTTTGTATATCCCAGAGCCCTCAGCATCTCTACCGGCGTGAAGTTTGTGTTCTCGCCTCACACTACAGCCTACAACGGCTTCAAGTTCAACACCCATCGAAATTTTTGTGCTGCCCGAACCATCAGGCCAATCGCCCAACTCACAGACATTTGAGGAAAATGGATGGGAACCGGTCCCGCAGGGATTCGGTCTGGAAGCGTGGCAACACAGTCAGGGATGGTTTCGTGAAGATAGCCATACTGGAGTGTGTGTGTCCTCTTCTAATGATGACAGATGTCCACGAGTACTGAGTCTTAGGACCATAGTGCCGGCGTGACGTAAACTGAAGAAGAAGGTACATACACATACCAAGGTCCAGTCTGCACGGCAGGAATTCCGAGCTTTGACCTGATAGTGGGGGGAGGCGTTCGGCTACTCGTGGAGGGATCATCGGGGCTCACGCGTCTCTCATTAGGACGACGTGCTGTCCCGATGAGACCACTACTGAGGTTAGGCTATGATTTCACCGGCTGCTCTCTCATAAGGAGTATGTCCGGGGGAATCGTAGTCCTGACGAGCGGGATGAAGAACCAGCCACATTATCCTGACCGGCCGTTAACGGTGATCCGGTAGTACACCATCGACCATTTCCATATCAATCTCGTCAGTCCGCACCGAGCCCTCAGCAAAATTTTTACCGACGTAAGGCTCTTGTTTACGTCTTTTCTCAATGCATGTTTCATGCCTCTTAAGTCTTCTTACGTAACGTTTTTCTTGTTTTTGGTCGAAATTTGCAGCCACTGGTTACTCCGTTGCCCTCGTAAGGTATCCGGCGATTGGAATTGTGGAATGTGAGAACCCCACAATTGAGATGTTAATGGCGGCCTAGTTCACGTAGTGGAACAGTAGATGTCCTCCCGACACTATCGTCCACTCCTAACCTCTCCTTAAGAGACCTTCTGGTTAGGCTTGGCCCATGGGCCCCTCAATACTATTTTTGCACCCTTTACTTTCAGACCTTAGTGCTTTTCCGTCTTAACGACTGGTGAACTAGTTTGTGAGACCGCTCACAATCATCCAAGAGATGTCGTCCTTAACGGACCCTGCCCCGCCGCACTTGCCCTCTGTCCGCTCACCACCGGACACGCTTAGTCTTAAAGACCGGCTAGCTCAAATAAAGCATGAGACTGATGATGGGTCGTGCCACACATTGGGCGCCTGGCAAAGCTGCGAGAGGGTACCTAGAGCCACCTGCGTCTCTCTCATTAGGAGCACGCAAGGAGTTCAGGCCCACTCTCGCTAGTTGAGCAAGGTAAACTAGTGTCAGCGACCTTTCTCAGCCTCCTCTGCCCTCGCTAGCTCAGCAGCCGACGCTGCCCTGTTATGGTCGCTATGTAAGCGGCACTACCGTGATCCAGGATCACCTGACCATCGGCTACATGATCCAAATCCCTGCTTCAAGCCGCGTTAATATTCAAAGGATTCGGCTCCTATAGCCGAATCCAAGACGCCCGCCCCCGTACCTTTACCTAAAACACCTGAAAAGTAAAAATACCTACGGGTATAAACATAAGCATAACTGGAGGCAGCGCGGAAAAATGCTATTCAAAAATGCCCCAAGCGCGGAAATCGCTGTACGGAGAGCCGAGAAAATAATTTAAGTCAATTAAATTATTTTCACAAAAATCCTCGGCTCCCGTACAAAACTGCTTAAAATTGCCAATTTGCTACATTCTAATAAGAATGTAACCGTTCTCTAACAGCACACAAAATTTAAACCCCGCCTCCCTACGGCACATTTAACGTGTCGAGATAGGAAAATCCTCAGCCGCCGGCAAAAAGAATGCAAAAATTCAGAAAAAACGGCCCGGCTACGAAAAGAATTCTGAAAATAGAATTCTTTTCATGCTAAAAGCAGCAAAAACTGTAACAGAATTGCAATAAATCCGAACATCTGGCGTAAATGGGAGATAGCAAAACCGTTTACGCAGTTGCTTTGGGATGGGAGTTGAATTGTCGACAGCGGGTCTACGGTGGTGTGAGTGTATTGCCGGCAACAGGTGCTGACTTGAGCGGTGAGCAGTTCAGTTCTGGGTTGGCTCTGAAATGGCATGGACAGTTTTCAATGCATAGACAGTAAAGTAAAGATCTCGCGCATGTGATAAACGTTAAGAAAATATCACATATCGGATTTTTGGTGATAATAAGTTTGTTTGCGGTTGAACAATTTTTAATCGTCACAGCGTAAAAGAAAATTATGATCCGAAACATAACTTTAATTCGAAATCGCACCAGCTGCGGAAAATTTTGATCGTGGCAAAATTCTCGTTTATGTGTGGGTGTGAAATAAAAAGGGAACAACGATTCATAAAGTATGAATTATCGGTATCGGGATTAAAAATGAATTGAAACTTGAGATGTATGTGATCTTCTTTTTTTTGTTAAAATATCGTAAATTTTATGAGTGCAAAGAAATGAATTGAACAATACCTTGGGAAGATTTGAACGTGCAAGAAAGATTGTTGTTTTTGTGAAGTGATAAAAAGATGGGATTAAAAGAAGAAAACGTCAAGATTATCGAAAAGCCAAATTAGTCAGTTCGAAATCGTGTGGTGTGATACCGGCTCAAATTAAATCAGTAGTTTCGCGGATAAGAGCCAGATTTCAACTTTCATGAAAGTTTAGAACAAAGAGTGCAAAAAAATTAAAAGTGTAATTAAACAAAATGAGTCAGTGAGTTTTTTTTAGAAAATCGAGCGCATCAAATGGTCACGTCAGGAACGAAAATATTTAATATTGCCGTGATATGGAGTTTTTATTATATAAATTTAAGCATTCATACTTGCTAAGTGATTATGAATAATGATATTCAATGAGAGTCAGTTTTTGGGAATGGAGAGCGTAGATGGGTCACGTCGAAAAGTTAACCGGGAATTGGGATGCGGTACCAGTTATTAATTACTTACTAAATAATCGTAATGGATAAAAATTCTCCGGAAAAAAAACAATGATTGTGCAGGGGTAGCGATAAAACGAGAGCAGTGAAGACGTGAAGTGTTGTGTTTTGCAAATTATAATTTTTGCGCGTTTTTTTTTTTTTGAAATAAAAGTATAAAAGATAAAATCGAAAACAATAATTTTTATGGAACAAGCCCTACTATTTTATTAACGCGAAATAATTTCTTAGTGAATTTACCGTGACTTTAAGAAAAATTTGTTTCGCTCATCGTATGGAATATACGCGGATGCGTTCGGGTGCCAGATTCAATGCAAATTGATCGAGATCACTATGAGGAACTAAAAGAAAGGTGAGAATTTTGAAAAACTAAAAGTAAAGTGAAAGCTTCGAAAAACTAAAAGAGAAGTGAAAATTGAAGAAAGACTAAAAGAATAGTGAAAATTTTGAGGAACTAAAAGGTGAGAATTTTGAAAAACTAAAAGTAAAGTGAAAGCTTCGAAAAACTAAAAGAGAAGTGAAAATTGAAGAACGACTAAAAGAATAGTGAAAATTTTGAGGAACTAAAAGGTGAGAATTTTGAAAAACTAAAAGTAAAGTGAAAGCTTCGAAAAACTAAAAGAGAAGTGAAAATTGAAGAAAGACTAAAAGAATAGTGAAAATTTTGAGGAACTAAAAGGTGAGAATTTTGAAAAACTATAAGTAAAGTGAAAGCTTCGAAAAACTAAAAGAGAAGTGAAAATTGAAGAAAGACTAAAAGAATAGTGAAAATTTTGAGGAACTAAAAGGTGAGAATTTTGAAAAACTAAAAGTAAAGTGAAAGCTTCGAAAAACTAAAAGAGAAGTGAAAATTGAAGAAAGACTAAAAGAATAGTGAAAATTTCAGAAAAACTAAAAGAGAAGTGAAAATTGAAGAAAGACTAAAAGAATAGTGAAAATTTCAGAAAAACTAAAAGAGAAGTGAAAATTGAAGAAAAATTTTAAAAGACAAACAAAAAAAAAGTGGGGAAAAGGAAAAGAGACAACGACAAGGGAAGAATATTGGTGAGTCCGTTCCATAATATATTTAATAAATTCACTTTGAAAGCCGGATACTGCTATTCTTGGCCACGTTACAATCATATCTATAAACATATAAGAATTCTACCTCGCCATCTGGATCATGAGGGTGGCAATGACAATCATTTCATTGCTGTCGTTTGCGGAGAGAAATTGCACCGAAATAACAAGCTAGCTACTCATATGAGAAGACGACCTACTGAAATTGCAATATAGTATCATTTCGCAGGAAAAGTATAAGGAGACTTTATACGTAGTATTATGAATTTCTCTAAATTTTGCAAGTTCGTTTTTTTTTTGATAATGTTAAATTATGACAGCATTGATTTATATAGTAAGATTTTAATTGTACAGCTCCAAAAATTTCAATAGTGAAATTAAAACAGGTTATCTGGATTTCTGATTGTTCAAAAAAAAAAAAAAAAAAAGGGGGGTATTTAGAATTCTTTTGCCATATTTTGTCTTCAAACTTAGTTTTCTTGAAGTGTACAAAAATAATGGTTTCCAACGTTTGCTCTCAAGATGTAAAACATTTGAAATGAATTATCGCCAAATTTATTTATTATTGTTTCAAATATAGTACCAACAATTTAACTTCTAGGACTTTACGTATTTATAATCCATCGTTAGCCATAGCAGTTGTTGATCTACCTAATATCTATAATAGTTCACTCGCATTTGAACATGAAAATTTTTTTTAAAATACTTATACAAACTAAGAATATGTTGTCAGATAGACCTAATTAATATTATCAAATGATCAGGTAGGATAGGTTTTATAGTAAGGCGTCATGTGCCAGTTGATTGTGAATCTAATGATTGCTCTAAGTAATTATACAGTACACAAGAAAATGTAAATCCGGCAGAGACTAGTTAAGCGTATTTCCTATATATTTCTCCGGCCGGTACGAAAATGCGCATTTCCGACCCCCCGGTATCTAGATTGAATTAGCTTTAAACATACATTCTCTTTCGGATCGATTAGGTAGGAATTAGTATATCGTTATAAAATTGTTTTAGTTTGCAACAGTCCTCAGAGCCCCATTGCAAGGGGGTAAATAGGCCCTAGCCTTAAGCTAGACGGTCTTGGGCCCTCCCACGGAGGGGGTAACTCTGTTTTTTTTAAACAAAAAGGTTTGTTTTCTCTTTATAAATAAAGGAACTGTTAAGATGTATACGAGATAAGCTCGTCTTTTCTTCTCTCTCTCTCCTCGTCGTCCTTCCTTAGGGCGGTCATGACAGCGCTACGTCGATGGGCGGGGTCCTCGCAATGAGGTGAGAGGCCCTCTTTCTTTTCAGGTTCGTAAAATAGGGCATCCAGATGACGGTGGCCCCCTGGATGCATAGGGTGGATGGGGCATGGGCCAAGCAAGGGGAGTCATGTCACCAGACTCCCCCAACGAGATCCGGTAAGTCGAGCAACGCCTGCTCGTATCCTCTTCCTCCTGTCCTGTTCCTTTTTTTTTTCTTCTCTCTTTTGTTTCCTTTTTTGAACTTAAAAATTCTCTTCGGTTTTTTTTTTTTTTTTCTTTTTCTCTTTTCTTTTCTCTTTTTCAAATTTCAAAATTTCCTTCATTTTTGTTCCTTTTTTTTTTGAATTTCCGCGGGTTTCCTTTTCTTTAATTTTTTTTCTTCTCCCTTTTTTTGTTCTCGATACATTTCTTCAAAATCATTTTTTCTTTTTCGGTTTGTCTTACCCTTCCCATCCTCGGCATGATTTTCTCGCTTTTGTTGCGCGACCGCGGGCGGAGATGGCATCCCCTTTTGAACCCCCCCCCCCCTCTCTATCGCAATGCTAGCGATACCAGCATGCCATCCTCCATCTCTGCCCAAGCATTTGCTGACAGATGAATGTCCAGCGGAGGCCGTGATCCTGGCTGACATCAACTGACTTTCAGTTGATGTCGGCTAGAGTCATAGCCTGTCTTGGGCAATCATCCAGCAGCAGTGTCGGTCCAAGCGCGCAACAAAATGTTTACTTCCGATTTCATATACGAAAAAATATATTTTTTTCGAATCTGTAATAACTGCCAAGAAAAACATTTGTTTGTCTCTTAAATAACACTATTTACTTTTTTTATATCACTATGAATAATAGAAAAAATTTTTTTCAAAAATCCGTTTCTTAAAATTTTTCAATTTTTTAAAGGCTTATAAAAGGGCAACTAGGCTTCATAGAAAAAAAATAAAAATGTACATACTCAGGGCATATAGAAATACAATTAAACCAAATATGAACAAAATCCAGAACCTGAAATTTTTTTCGCTGTCCGCTTCGCGTGAAATGCCCCACATTTTAATCTTTAAGGAATTAATATATATACAAAGGATAGCAAAAGCAACCGCAGGGACGACAGAAAAACAATTTCGAAACAATTCCATTGCGATAAACGTCAGTTTGGACTCGTTCGTAGTTCAGTAAAATATTATTCGCGCAAAATTAGAATTTGAGATGACTCGACAGCAAAAATTGTTCTACTGTCACGTCGGGTTATGTGATTTCGATTAGCAATCCCAGTAGGAAATGTAAGCAATACCGCATCGGAACTCTTATCGATGAAAGTCAGTGGTAATGCCTACTTTCTGGATGAAAGCTTCGATGACTTTAACATTGAGATGGCCTAGGAGGGATCGATAATACCTACCCTTTCCATTACCTGATAATGGGTGGACGAGAACTGATGTAACCACTGATGAAAAGAAGCGTTCGTTTCAATATTTAATTGTCGTATTCTTCTAACTACAAAACCACTTTCCACTTCCCTTTAGGATTATAAAAGTTAAAATGCCGGGTGTTTTATTCAATTATTTATATAATTTTTATGTATTTATTTAACTCAAACAATTATAAATATATCGGATTTATTTCATTCACAGATTTAAAAGTATAATATGTTTTATTAACAAAAAACATGTCCATCTGTTAACGAAATATTTAACGTTAAAAACAATGTCATTAAACATTTTTAATTAATCGTCGCAGATTACTATGGCACGCCGTTTTGCTATTTAATAGCAAGCATTTGATCGTGGAAAAATAAAAATTAGTTATCTATTTAAAATAAAAAGAGAAATAAATTTAAGGCAGTTTTATTATGTCATAACATATTAAAAATTAATTAAAATTGTGACTTATCATAAAATTAATTCGGAGGAGAAGAAGATAGGTAATACCCAGAATTATTATTATGATAAGTCACAATTTTAATTAATTTTTATTATGTTCCTGCGTAATTTTAAAACATTTTTTTACGCCATGACCAAAATATTATTCAATTCATATAAACTGTAGCAGGGTACAATAATAGTTTATAGAATTATAATTATGTTACGATGAAATAAACATTAATGGTCTATTGAGTACGCCTAACAAATTTCGAAATTGTCTAAGGATTAAAGAAATTACATGAATTATTATAATACTATGAAGACAATTTAATTCTCAATTTAAAATATATTCGAATATCAAATCAAATTGTCGAATTATAATTATAACATGCCATAAATTTTAATTACTGGGACGAATTATCATTGTTCCATGAAAAAATTTCAATTGAGATTTTCCATTATATCATGTTAGAATAAAAATTCAATCAATTGTTATTATGTAAATAATTTAAATTCGCGAATAATAAAATTTTTGAATTGAAATTGCGTACATATTTAATAGCAAGCATTTTAATTCGAGCCAATTAAAATTATGTACATCATTTTAATTTGAGTCAATTAAAATTTGGGCATCATTTTAATTGGAGCCAATTAAAATTATGTCTTGAATTAAATTTATGTAACAAAAAGAAAAATTAAAATTCAAAAAAGGAAACATAAGTTATTAAATAGCTAAACAGTATGGCACGCCGTTTAGCTATTTAATAACTTTTGTCCAAGTTTTAATTGGCTCAAATTTAAATTATGTACATAATTTAAATTAAAGATATGAAATAATGTGCAAAATGTTTATTCAACAATTTAAATTATGTACATAATTTTAAATGGGAATATTTCTTAAACATTGTCATAATTAGAACGCCATGAATTTTAATTGTACTTTGAAATAAATTTAATATAAAATTGTTATTATGTTAAAGTAAAATAATATTTTTTTATGTTAATAAATAGCAAAACAGAGCGTGCCTATTATGAACATTTTCATATGGGAATTCATCGAAGCAAAATGGAATCGGTTCTCACTTTTCCTACTGGGATATGAACTGTTGCTGTTGGCTACCGTGCTTTATGATTCAGCCTGTAGTCCAAAAGCGCCCAGCAAGAATTAAAAAATCGTCAAAAAGTGTCTAGTCGCGGAGAGGAAAATTTTCTCGCCCAACTGGCCGCTCAAGTAGCCCAATCGGCAAAAAATCGCCCGACTTGGCAACTCCGGTTGGCAACTAAAAGTCTTTTCTGTGTGCGGCTTGCCTTACACATAATACACATACATATATAAAATAGCATCGAATACTATTTCAAGTTACGACCAATTATAAGTAGAGAGCAGCCCAGTTTTAAGTCTGGCAGTAAATGCATGAGAACTGTTCGAGTTTTTCAACTCCTATGAAAATAATTTGTATTTATTTTATTTTTAATTCAATTAATATTGAATTTTAATCCGGTAAGGAAATGGGACATTTAATTTTTACATATGGGCTGTGAAGAAGTGTTTGTGTAGGAAGATATGTCAAACAAAAATGGCAAGCACGCGGCTTCGTTTTGCTTTCTGTTAAAGTTAGACTGGATTAGTCATCTATTAAAAAGCAATATTGTGCAAAATAGCTAAAGAGTTAAAAGCACTTATGCACAATTAATTAATTAGGCACATTTTGTGTTTACGTCAGGCAAGAACGATTTTTTTATCAGCTTTATTTCAAATTTCGAGTGAGTCCGCTGCCGAGGAAGCTGTTCTGATTTATTTATGGAATTTTTTAGTGAATCCGAGTGAAGTACACCGTAATATGTGAGTGCGTCCTCTAAGTCAAAAGCGAACAGAAGAAGATTTATTAATTTAAGATTAGCCATCTAAATATGAAAAATAGACCCCTGACAAAGAAAATTTCCATTCGTGATGTCACAATTCATTAAAAAGGACTTGCAGTTAGCTTTCTTGGAACATATGTACATGCTTAATATTCTTACAGATTGGTGAGCTCTCTTACCATATAAGAGACCTCATTGCTTGCAAATTATAAAAGGTATTTTAAAATACTTTCAAATCTAAGTTAAATTGAAAATTAATAACATATTGACATTGTGAGGATTTTTATTTTCACTTTCCAACAATAGATAAGACTTATCTTAAGCATCCGCTTAATATCTTAATGTGTCAGACGCGAGACCCATATTTAATTTAAGTGCAGATCTTAAAGCAATGTCAAGAGAAGAACGGCAACAGATAGATTTGGAACAAATGCCAAAAGACAGAAAGGCTAATCCAGAGCCAGCCTCTTTTTGGCAGAGTAAACAATCTGAATTAGTGGCGGTATTAATAACTGATAAAAAATCACTAATAATAATTTTTTTTTTATGTATATAATGACACTTTATTCGGCACAATCGTTATAAACAAAACATCCTACAAAACCCTAGCTACCCTAAAAAATGTACAATATTCAAAACAAAAAGACACAATAGTTAACGATCAAAAAGAACATAAGAAATGACACGCTACGTTACTCTAAAAATGTTTCGTAAAAACGACTCTAAAACCTGAAGGCAGCAAAATATAGTAAAAAATCTGTAAAAAAGAAAATACAAGAAATTTTAAAATGCCTCCAAGCGAGTGCCAGCTCTAAGAAAAGTTCCTAAAATTTTTTTTTAAAAAAATTCCAAAACTAATCCTAGCACTAATCAGAAATCACCGAAACCGTGAAGAAAGTTAAACTGGAACATGATTGTTTGAGTGTTCCCAGAGGGTAGATGCAGCACCGGGCGAAGTTCCTACTTTGGGAACCACTGCTCCCAAGCAAATGCCCTCTCCGTAGAGCCGTTCGCCACTTTTCTAGTCCTCCGGGAGCACTCATCCAAACATGTTCTAAACGAACGCACAAAAATTTCGAACAGATTAGAGTCCCGCGGGACCAGTCTGCAGAGTCATTGACGTCTGCAAACTGCTCCCATCATCCTCCCAGTTCTACGATTCCAACGTTAGACTTGTCCTTCCCGCAGCACTTGCAGCAATACCAAAGCGAACAGAAGCTTCGTGGACAAGCTGCTGCAAGTCTGCGGCCTGTTATTCCCAGTGAAAGACGAGGCTTCCGTTCCGCACCGACGATAAAGGTTGCCAGGTGCAGTTGAATGTGTCGGCCTTCATTGCCATGAACTCTAGGCGTAATCGCCTCTTCAATCTGGCAACGAAGTGGTTCTTAAGTGCATGTGTGTGAAACTGTGGGTTAGTGGGCTGTTGCCCAGGCTCGATCCGCATGCAGTACAGATGAATTGTCGATTTGGTAAGTGTTAAGATAAAGCTTATCAAGCAATTTGCCTGGTTACATGTCCTTGGCCCCAGTAAAAACGACGTTCTTGTAATGCTGAATGTCGGGCAGATATGCTGGCACATATCGCGAACAAGATTATTAATGTCGCACAAGGTCGGGCATGTGAAGTATCTGTGGAACAGGGTTCCTTCACCACCACAAACCGTGCAGACTCTTTGAATTCTTCGATCGATATGTGACAGCTGGTTTGGATGCACGAGGCTGTGATGGAGCAGTTTGAATGCCACATCAGAGTCTCTGTAATTGGACGGATAACTATAGATGACTCTGCTAGTTATGGTCCCCATTACTCACAAGTCCACCCCAAGATGTGCGCGCCATCTACTAACCCCTAAGGTATCCGTAGGATTTACTCCTACGAAGAGCTCGCGCAACCTACGTGAAGTGAGTGTACTGAATGTCGTGTGCGGTGGTCGATTCGTTACGAATGCGTTTATCACCTCAGTTCCCTGGTAGAGAGACGACTAAAACGCTCTCGGGCTGTATCCACCAATTCGTGTAATTGTGTTGTGTGGGGGTGTATAAGTGTGTTCCCAGAAGCATCAATGATGTCTCCAAGAACTGTGAGTTGTCCTGTATCGGCCGTTACACCTCGAGCATTACTAAACACCGAATCTACTAACTCAGGGTTCAACCTGATCGGAATTGCTGAGAAATCCCCGTACCCAAGTTCATTCCATCGCAAATGAAATGTTGGTCTTATTCTGCCCCAGGTTGTAATCGTAGAAATCATATCCTGGGACCAGTCATGCGGATATGGTGGGCGCACCGAGAGCAGATAGTAGTGCTCCCCTGCGCCGCTACCCCCATAGAACTTACCCACAGCTGCGAAATTAAGTTATCTCTCTGACAGAACACTCGTTCGAATGCCCGTACCTGAAGACAACGAAATTTCACGACCATGTCTGTAAGACCCAAACCACACTCCGCTACTGGTCGGCAGAGCGTGCTTTCAGCGACCCATCGTCTTCCTCCCCAGAAGGCTTCAACGACTTTCGACTGTAAAAGTTTTACGAAGCCTTCTTCGAAGCACTCTGATTTTAACAGATGCACGATGGACGAGGTAATCAAATAATTGACAACGACCGCACGTCCTTTCAGCGAAAGTGGATGCAGTCTAGTCCGCCACGAATTCACAGCTCCGGAGAGTTTCTTCAGAGCCATGCGGCTATTATATGTTTTACCATCGAGCCCCACATATACACCTAAATATTTCAGGCAAGTATTCGTCCATTGTATGCCGAGGGGAGAATCTGTTCGATTCCGCCACCTCCCACACCATAGGCCTTGGCTTTTGCTTAGGTTAACCCTAGCGCCCGCTAATCGCTCATATTGTTCGAAAACCCTACGAGCGACTGGAAATGCTTCATCTTTCGTTACAAATATAGACAGGTCGTCCGCATACGCTAGAATAAGTGGCCTTATAGTAGTGTATGGTAAGTGAATTGAATATTGTCTCAACGATTGACGAAGATTTACTAGCAGCGGCTCCAGTGAAAAGTCATAAAGCATTCCTGACAACGGGCATCCCTGCCTGATACCCCGACGAAACGGAATAGGAGACAATATATGCCCATTATGCTTTATGAGAATCACTGAATCTCTATACAGACCACTGATGATCTCAATCCATCTGGACGGAAGCCCAAATTTATCGAGCACTCTCAGTAGATACTCATGTGAGACGCTATCAAACGCCTTTTCTTGATCCAAAGAGATCATGACCATTTGCGAACCATGGTAGGCGAAAAGATGCTTTGCTACGGCGATGTTGTCTTAGATACTACGACCTGGAATGCAGTAGGACTGTGACGGGTGTATTACTGAGGCAATCACTGAGCGAAGTTGAGTTCCCAGTGTTTTGCAAACTATTTTGTAGTCGACATTACACAGAGTAACTGGCCTCCAGTTTCCCATCCTCTGAAGATCCCCCTTCTTAGGTATTAGACGCATAACGGATCTCCGGCAACTTGAGGAAAATTCGGTATGTCCAACCACTGCAGAATTAGAGACATCCAAAAGGTCCGGAATCAAAAGATTCCTAAAACGAACAAAGAATTCTGGAGTTAGACCATCATAACCAGGAGAAGTATGACGTCGAAGATCCTTCGTTGCGGTAAGCATATCATCGAGAGTAAGCGTTCTGTCCAGGAATTCTCTACTACCATCAGAGAAAGTAGGAACATGATGAAAGAATTCATCGTTGGACGAGAATGTTGGCAACGTCGATGCAGCATAAAGCCGCGTGTAGTAGTTGCGAATATAATTCGCAAGTTCCTCTCCGTATAGGATCTGGCCCGATTCGGCAAGAATCGAGTCTACTTCACAAGAAGCGGTACGACGTCGAGTTGTCTGGAAGAAGTACTCGGTCGGAGACTCGCCCTCTCGCAACCAGCGCGACTGGTTTCGGAGCACAAACTCCAAGCTATGCTTGTAGTTTTGTGCTGTCAGTCGTTCTTTAAGTCTCTCGTATTGTGCGAGTAACTCTGGTTGAGCGGGCAGAAGCGTACCAATCCGGGTGACTTCGGCCGTCAAACTCGATGCATGATATCTGCTCCGATTGAATCTGGTCTCGATAAATGAGCGAATCTGAAGCTTTCCAACATCCCACCAATGGCTAAGGTTTGAATAAATATTCTTGTTATCACGCCATTGGTGCCAAAACTGAATGAATTCTTCGATGAACTGCTCTGAATTCAACAAGTTATTGTTGAAAATCCAGTAAGCAGTTCGCTTTTCGACCAAAGTGCTAGTTGCCACAACAAGAAGGTGATCACTTAATGAATGACGATCGATTGAAAAATCTAGTGTGCAGTTGAAGTCACCACCAAGGATAACCTCACCACCGAAGTTCGTAATATGCGACAGGATTGAGTCCAACACCTGTCTTGCAGTATCCTGGTCATGCGGCAGGTACACGTTTACTACCTTTAGCGTTTTGTCCCCTAAGACAAAATCCAAGGAAGATGCGAAACCTGGGAAGATGTCTGTGCATACAGGAGACATCAGTGTAAAGCTGTGGGACACAGCAATTGCCACACCGGAACCTCTACGGGGTGTTTCTGTGGCAAAAACTGTGTAACCCTTGTGTAAATTGGAATTTTGTTCTAGCCATGTAAAATTGTTTTGTGTAAAATTTGTCTCCTGTATAAGTGCAATGTCCGTGTTCCATTGTTTTATGTCTTCATAAAGGAGGAGGCATCACCTCCTGGTCAGGCTTTCCCTTCGTCTTCCTCTTCATCCTCCTCTTTTTCTTCTTTTGGCTACCACTTGTAACCTCCTCGTCCGAAGAGTCTACTTTTTCCCGTGTTGGAGTGGCACTGTTTACAGCCGGCGTCGGATTTGCCTCAGGGAGTGGCTCCTCAGACACCTTAGTGGCAGGTTCCTCCAAGAGGACAGGCGCAGCACTGGGCGAAGTCACTCACTCTTTCCTGAGCCTCTTAGGACACTCCGCAATAAAGTACCCTACCTGATGGCAAGCATGGTATTTCGCTTCAGTGCTCACCTCAATCCAGGTCATCGATCCAGCAACACTCCAGTAGAAGCCATCTGGAAGCACACACCCCTGGTTCAGAGTGATGTGTGCTTCACGGCTTAAACTCAAGATGCCACGACCGAGTAACTCGTCCCCAATTCTGAGTGGTACTGCCCGAACCTTGCCGTGGATCTTTCCGAACCTTCCTAAGAAGGCCTCAAGATCCTCAGACCTGGCCCGGAGGGGGACCCGAGAAAAGCAGACTCTCGTCGGCTTCACTGAGACCGGGTAAGGTTGGAGGTGCCTACCACCCACGTCGATGCCCTCAAGCATCAGCTTAGTGGCTGCGTCGATTGTAGTGGTATAGACCTCCACCATACCGCGGCCAACCAGTCCGAAGGAGAAAATATTCTCCAACGTGACCACCAGTGACAAGGCCTTAAGGTATGCACTTTGGGTGCACCCTCGAAGGTGCTCAAAGTGCATACCATAGCGTTCACCCTGCCACTGACAGTCAAAGAGACCTTGAAGCCCCGCGACTGTCTTAGGCCGAGACTTGCCCAAGTCAGCCGGCGGCTAACGTGGAGTCACATAGCTACCCTGTATCACGATATTTGTACTTTTCTTAGAACTACCACTCACCTGCTGGGCGTAGCTAGTTCCTACTACTGTCCCTGCGCTAAGCTTTTCCTTTGCTGGTATTACTGGTACTGGTAGACTTCTTTTCTTTGCCCCAGTAAGATTAGGGCGCATAATCACAGTATTAGGTGGCGGTGCCGCTTTGGAAGCTGCTTTCACCACATCTAACAGCTTTGGTGCTCGAGCGATATTTGATGTAGTGGATGCGGCGGTTGTCGCAGCGGGTACTGCTAAAACTTTACTAGTTGTAGCAGTTTTCGCAGGTGTTCTTGCAGCGGGTACTGCCGAAAGTTTGCTGGTTGCAGCAGTAGTACACACGCAGACGTTTCAGATGTCGCCTTTTGATTAGCGACAGATGCTGTGGAGAACTTCTTGGTCGGCATCATATTCTTCTTTAGTTTGGCCTCTTCTGTGGGCTCTTTTGCTGGCGATAATGTTGGCAGGAAAGAGGCAAGGTCTATTTTTTGCCCTCGATCCCTCTTCTTACGAGTATTTGGGGGTTTTTTCTTCCCCCCGGAAGCACTGTCACTACTACTGTCGCTCATTTGAGGACAGTAGTCACCGTTAACTTGATTCGAAACTGATTTGGGCTACTTGATTTGATTTGACAGTTCCGAAAATTAATTATTAAAAATTTCAAAAAAAATGTCAAAAAGTTCCTCAAAAGAGGTTGTAAAATTGTTAACAACAGGAACAAAAACGAAATATTTTTAATAAAAATTAAAATAACACTGACACGCAAACGTAACGGAACACAATTCAACACAATATATCACCCGAAATTCTAACTTTTTTATTATTTTCGCTCCCGATATAAAGGCACGTCCGACAACTTGGCACTTTACTAATAATAATAATAAAAATATAGACCAAATATACAGGCCGCTTGAACTAGAGACCAAATATACAGGCCGCTTGAACAGTCTTCTGAAAACTAGCCTTAATGGGAAATATCTCATTAAGGCTTTAAACACGTATGCAACACCAGTCCTTACTTATTCCTTTGGGATAATTAAATGGACACAGACGGACTTAGAAGCACTGGACAGAAGAACGCGAACGATGTTGACAAAGTAGAGGGCACACCATCCTAACTCCTGTACCGAACGACTAACGCTACAGAGGTGCGAGGGGTGTCGCGGCCTGATAGACATAAAGTCACTTCATTATAAACAAGTGAAATCTATCAGAGAATACTTCTATAGCAAAGAAGATAACTCTCCATTGCATGCAGCAGTGATCAAAGCCGACAACAAACAAACACCACTTGATTTGCACAACAGAATGCTAGATAATACCCTTAACATAGCCACACACAGATAAACAGCAAGCATGGTCACAGAAGTCTCTCCACGGAAGACATTACGCTGACTTGAGCCAAAATCATGTCGACAAAGATGCGTCGAACGCTTGGCTCAGTCACGGTGATTTATTCCCTGAGACGGAGGGATTCATGCTTGCTATACAAGACAAAGTCATTAGCACGAGGAATTATAGGAAACACATCCTCAAGGATGCGGCAGTTCAGGACGACACGTGTAGACTTTGTCATTTAGCTTCTGAAACAATAGAACATATAACGGCTGGATGCAAACTCCTTACTCAAACAGATTACTTGCATAGGCACAACCAGGTCTGCAATGTCATACACCAACAGTTAGCCCTAAAACACAACCTTATTACACCCGCCACATACACACCATATTACAAATATACACCAGACAGTGTTCTTGAAAACTCCACACATAAAATATATTATGATCGGTCAATAATAACTGATCGGACAATACACCACAATAGACCGGATATTACTCTCATAGATAAACACAGCAAAACAACATACCTAATTGACATTGCAGTACCCAACACCAACAATGTGCAGAACACTTTTAGAGAGAAGATTACGAAATATACAGATTTGGCACACGAGGTGCAGCGGATGTGGAAAATGGACAAAGTGACTATTGTGCCAATCATCTTGTCTTCCACAGCCGTTGTACCGAAAACACTAATTACAAATATACAAGCACTAAAGTTACATAAAAACACTACACACACACTACAGAAAGCGGTTGTTCTTAACACTTGCCGAACGGTTCGCAAATTCCTAAACTACGGACAGGACGCTACAGACAATACATAAGGACGTAACGAACGATTGACAAATCCCCGAAGTCTTGGCATTACGCCCGACGTAGGGGAAAACTACCGCCGCGCCGGCTAAAAGCCGAGATGACACGCGTCAAAACCGAAAATAACAAATTTATTGCTTAAATCCTACAAAATAACAAAATTATTTTCTCCAGTTCAACTTAGAAAAGAATTCAAATGAATAAAAGTAAATACGGAAAATAATTAAAAGCTGTATATAAACTAAAACAATGGCATCGATGCCGTCTGTCAAAAAAAAATCACTATGTCCAGGCGATAAAGGTTAAGGATTATGTTGTAAGACCAAGATCTACAGTGGATATATGTAGACATAAGTCGGGTAAGAAATATCATAAATAAAAGATGATTCTCGTTATATAAATTTTTAAAATCTTTTGTAGATTTCTAAGAAGACACCAAATAAATACGAGAAGCATTAAAAAAGATTTGTTGGCCAAATACGGCTCAAAGTTACTCGTAAGCTGTAGAAATCTCTATAGAAGTTCAAAAATGGCATTGTAGAAAATAATTATCTTAAGTTTGATTTTGAATATTTCACTTGCCTATTGTTAAAGTCGTATTAGTTTCAATAGACTATAATATTTTTATTTGCTTTTAATTTAATAACGTGTTTCCAAATTGTTAATGGTACATGACGACACACTAAAGCTGATATAATTTAATAATTAGATGCACCAAACTGCAATGTTACATTTGTATTTCAGTCTGCCGGCGATTATCTGAAAAATGCTTGAACACTAAAGTTACTAATCCAAGATGGGTGATAGCGGAAAATAGGAGTGAAACAATGGGGTTCACAATTTTGTAATAAAAGTGCAATGTATATTTATTTTTTTTAAGGGGAGGTGAAATGCTTTATGCACGCTGGGAACTAACTACTTCCCAAGAGTGTCGGACTTCTGTGGCACAGTTTACCGACTAAAACACCTCCCTTGCTTCTCCGGACACTAGCCTGGAACTGTTTGGCAGACTACTTCGGGCTAGGTCCTGTTATTTTGCCCATCAGGCACCTACTCCCTCACCAGTTGCCAGCTGGTCCAGGTCGTTTTTCTTCCGTCGAAGAACGTCCTCCACGTACCTGACTGTATTGTTCCAGACTTCCTCGTCCGCAATCATGCTTTCGACTATAGTGTCCGGAGAGACCACCCCTCCTGGGTGAACCGCCTCTAGGGCTCTTCTCTGCGCGGCCCATTTCTCGCACTCGAAAAAGGTGTGCTCTGCGGTGTCAACTTTTCCCGGGCAATACATGCACTCCGCCGAGGCTGTCTTCCCCATCCGGTAAAGATACGATCGAAATACCCGTGCCCGCTCAGCAGCTGTGTGAGGTGGTAGTTGACCTCTCCGTGTTTTCTCCCCACCCAGAGGCCTATATTTTTTATAAGCCCAGAGGGCCATCGTCCCCTGCTCTCCTCGTCCCACATCTTCTCCCACTTTTCTAGCGTATGGAGCCTCTCTTCTCTGCTCGCGATTACCCTCCCTACTTGCATCTTCCTAAGGTAGATCGCCCTTCTCTCTTTTGCAAGCAGTTCGATGGGTATCACTCCAGCGATCACAAGCGCGGCTGGCTCGGAGACAGTGCGATATGCAGAGGCCACTCACAGCGCCGCGCGCCTTTGCACTTGGCATAGTCTCTTCTTGTAGGAGTCCTTGCTTAGGGCTTCCGCCCATACTTCAGCACCATATAGCAAGGTTGCCTGCACTGCTGACATAAGCAGTCGGCGCTTGCTGAACTTGGGCCCTCCGACGTTCGCAATGTATATTAAATGCATGCAAAAACAAGCCATTGTAAATGTGAAAATTATTTGGTAAAGGGAATTTAGTATAAAAAAAATAAACACCATTTTTTTTATTAAAATAATGTCTTTTATTTTAATTTAAGTTTTTCCCTTTGAAAAATGCTATATTTCTTAAATTGGATCTACAGTTTTAAGTGAGCTCCGAACCACAAAACTGTATTAAACTATACTTCTAAATAAACGCAATACTTCAAACAATATAACAAGCATATAAAAATAATACAGCAATTTCAAACAAATCAAACACATTTGTAGGACATACTTACATACTGAAAAGATTTAAGCCTGTATTAGCTTCCTAAGCATTTTCAATAATGAATTAACAAAAAAGCAACGAACAGTAACATAGGCACGTAATAAAAAATATATACATGTACCAAAATGCTCCATGCTTATTTCCACCTGCTATTAAGCTTCCAAAATCCCACGGTGGCCACAGTATTGTAATATTTTACAATCAGTAAGCCTATTGAGATTTCTTTAACACCCTAAAACATAATTTAACTAAAATTATAATTTGAAAGGGAATGAGTAAATTTGTGATGGGGTGGGTGAACAGAGATAATTGAGCTTTTTCTATT
The DNA here is from genome assembly GCA_964036015.1 of Leptarthrus brevirostris. NCBI lineage: Eukaryota > Metazoa > Arthropoda > Insecta > Diptera > Asilidae > Leptarthrus > Leptarthrus brevirostris. The sequence continues at coordinate 111,392,725 of OZ038371.1, forward strand.
AATCATAGCGAGTCGTTATCAAGAATAATAAAACTGGTAGCGACTCGTTATGAATATTAAAATAAGCCTGCATATCATTAATATGTATGTTTCTCTTAAAATAATGCTATAGTAAAAGGTGTCCTTTTCTCTTTGACTACACCGTTGATGGCTTTACCCTGGGTAGGGTCTATAAGATGAAGGACCTGGGTGTGGTCCTCAACTCTCGCCTTTCATTCGAGGACCATGTGGATTCGATCGTTGGCAGAGCTAATTCGATGCTAGGTTTCGTTAAAAGATGGTCTAGGGAGCTCGATGATCCCTACTTAACTAAGCTTCTTTATTGCACCTTCGTCAGACCGCTTTTGGAGTATGCCAGCCCTGTGTGGGCTCCCTATTTCGCCGTTCACGTCGACCTCGTCGAGGCAGTACAGCGCAGATTCCTCAGGTTCGCTCTTCGTGGACTTCCCTGGATTAATCCTTGGTCACTTCCCTCCTATACTGATCGTTTGGGGCTGATTTCTCTTGACTCCCTTGAAAAGAGGCGTAACATCGCAAAATTACTATTTTTGTTCGATTTATTGCAGGGAACAATAAATTCATCCGATTTACTGGCTGCCGTGAATGTCTCTATCCCGCAACGCACTCTGAGGAACCGTACCTTCCTGCACGTCTCTAGCCATCGAACTCTGTATGGGATGCACGAGCCCATCACCTCTTCAACCAACACTTCACCAATTTCGATTTTAATCAATCTAGGCTGCAACTGAAGGGCATACTTAGACAGTGTCTTGGATGATGTTGGGTTGTGGATGGTGTCAACCGTTCCTGCTGATTTGTTCTCGGCCTCTAGTTCGTAGTTTAGTATGTAAGATTTCATTATATTCATTATATCATTTCCTGTAGTAATCTTTTGGATGAATCTGTAGAATAAACCTAACAATTCAAATTGAACAACAGGTTTTTATGTAATTATACTTATCAACAATATGGAATCTATACACTTAAAAATGTAATTGTTTAAAAAAAAGAAAAAGAAAAAATTAACTACAAATGTTGAATATTAAAAATTTTTTGTTTATTAAATTTTGTGGCGTATCCTGAATTTTGAAATTTTGAAACAAAATAGATCCTAACCCAACCGAAAGCTAACTAAATAATCAGATGGAAAATCGGGGCATAATTTGTATGGCGGAATTTCATTCAGTACTTTGAATAGTTCAATTCCTACACCTGTACAGGTAACTAATATGGGAAAAAGCTCAACAAATTTTTCATTTAATATCTTTATATAAGAAACAAACGCTTCAGTTGGTACAATGAGTTTCCAGCATTCATAATCTTTGTTCTTAATTAGGGTACCAAACTCATTCGATGTTCCCTCTTGCAAAAAATTTTCGACACATTTTTAGCAAATATCCAAAGAAGTAATATAAAGCTTTTTGCTGCCCAAAATTAAAGTTTAAATAATCCTCATTTTGTGTGACTAATATATATCGTGGTTTTGTCATTTCTGCGGGTAAACCATTATCGTAGCATATATTGCTTTTAAAGATTGCATTTACTGCTGCGCTCTCACCTTCAAAGTTACCTGACTTTGTTAATTCTAATAAGTCCATCGCTGACAGCTTTTCAAACGCTGCAGTTGGGTTATGTCAATCTCCTCCTTGTTTCCTTATCGTTGCAAAAAATAATTCAATTTTAATTTGTTATCTTCAACCGTCATACCCTTTATTGTCTGTTCCATTTGAGATAAAATTTGCATTTGCTCTGGAGATTCCGCGAAGCGCCTTTTTTTCTTTACTTCTTTGTATTTTGAAGAGTTGATAACATCAAAGACAGTGTCCCAAAGTTCAATAAATTCAGTTGTTTTAAAGGTTGTATTTGGGATGACTTTTCTGTCGCGAGAGTTCTTAAACCTGCAGCTACCGCTGAACTCATGAGCCAAATTGGGCGCCATGTATGCCCGAGTTATTCTATGCGCAAGTTTATAATAACATTTTGAAAATATTTCATAAAACTGCTCTATATGTGAAAAATCGTCTTTCTTATTACCATCAAATTTTACAATACTTTTCTGGAAACTATTTCTAAGACTTTTCAGTAAATTATAGGTGTCAAACATATAATGTACTTTAATAACCCCTTTCCCATTTATGTCAATTTCAAAATACGGTTTCTCTGGAGATATTTCCAAAATGTTTACTAATCGTTGAAAATTGGCACCCGGGTCGCTTACAAATAATCGAGGTTCGAATCAGATTTCAGTCAGTGCTTGTATTGTTTTGAAAACTAAGCTCTGGACTTGTTTTGCCGGACAAGAAGTATGAATAAAGCCATATCCTACTGGATACTTCCATTTTTCTTGATGCCTCGCGCAAATAGCACAAATGTGATTTTTTCGGGCAAATTTATCCCTTCTTGCGCAATATTTTGTATACCAACACCACATCCTTATTTTTGTCGTAATATAATTAATAGACATTTCGTCATACATATAGTACATACATATTACACAGTTCTTTTAATCTTCTTCATTGAAATTACTTTTATTCTCAAGTTTTGTCATGAATCCCAGGACCTAGCAGAGGTTAAACTAAAATATAACGCAACGGTTTGTGCGGCCGTTTTCTGGATCTTAAATGTAGTGGTGTTACAGAATATTTATCAACCGTTTTAAATGAGAGTGATAATTTTAAATATATAACAACTGTTTTAACTCAGTGGCTAACAAAATTAACAACATGCCTGGAATCCTTCAGGAAAACAGAACAAATATGTCTTAACAAGAGTCTGAATTAATTCTTCTAAGGGAGCAAGTACAGGAATTGTGTGATAAAAAGAATAAGATTTTTGAGGAATTGAAGAAAAATAAGAGCAATGATAAAAACCAAGGGAAATCTTACGCTGAACAAGTTAAATCGAAGCCTATTCTTTTTGTTTTGTGAAACGCAAAGCAAAGAAAGGCAACAGTTTAAACAGAGGAAATGTCAAAGAGGTCATAACCCTAGTGCATTTTGTATATGAAACTGAGTGGATTTAGTGATAAACAAAATGGTGCTATTGCAATTAGTTGTAAGAATAAGGAATCAGTGGACAAAGTTACTAAGGAGTTAAACGATAAGTTTGGTGAAAAATATGTAGTTCAAGATGTGGGAAGGAGTAAATGTCTGGTTCGTGAGTACATTAGAGATGTTTTTAATGTTGGGGATATAACCATGAACCGAAATCGTTCAAAAATAAAACAATATGTTATAAATGCGCTGTTATAAGAGTATATGAAAATTAGTTTATAAAATGTATTAATTGTGAAAATGCAAAGTTAATTTTAAATATTAATATATCTAGTGAACATGTCGCATTAGATCGAAACTGCCCTGGAAATTAAAGGTTCAAAAACAAACTCTAGACTACTAGCAAATAGTAAACGCAAAATGTGCATACTGAAATGTTCAAAGTCTGCTTAATAATTTTGGGAGTTGGAAATTTTACTACAAGAAAAAAGTATGAATTTATAATGGCAGGGAAAAAAATCCACTCCGTCTCTGGGCTGTTGTCTAGCTCGCAGCAGTGCAAAAACAAGACAAGTTTCGTTACTTGCCTTACCCTAATTCCCTTCCGGCTAAAACCATGGTAACGCATCAAAGGGTTGTCCCCTTCGCTTTGGCCACATCGTATAAAAAAACCCATCTAACAAGTGAAATCGATGATAATGAAATTAAGTGTAAAAATTAAAATACTATTGTAATGATTTCTATTTCTTTTTTATTTTTATAATTCTTTCAGGTGGCTAAATTGTGTTATATGTAGGTGGGTTATATTTTGTCTATTCTGTCTCTAGCTACAATTTTTCTTCCAAGGCGAGGGCTGCTTCGAAGGCGCGAAAGGCGACGAAGATTGGTATAGCCCTCTAAGTTTTAATAAAATTAAAACTTCGTATTTTCTTGCTCTCTGAGTTCAATGTAAAATATAAAAGTAGCATTGCGCTTTTCAAATCTTCTTATATTAATACTTCGTGGTTGACATTATATCAGACTTTTCTAGATTTACCTATATGTATAAGCTTCCCTAAAGAGGCCTCTCACTTACAGATTACAATAAACATAAATCAAATACTTTAAATATAGAATAAACCAAATAAATGCAATCAGCATCAAATTATATCGAAAAAAATCCTAACCGCTGGATTGGAAGAGGTGCACCGATACCTGGGCCTGCTAGATCTCCACACCTTACCCCATTGGACTTCTTCTTATAGGAAGCAATGAAGGATGATGTTTATTCAACCAACTAAATCCTCCCTGTTTACACTAGGGAGGATTTAGTTAGCAGCAACGAAATTACGGGAGAGGCTGGCTGCAATACGCCTCAAACAGGGACTTAGAAGTAGATTGTTGGCATTCATCTAAAGCGGCGGTGGACATTTTGAACACCTTTTGTTAATTATCAAGATTAATTGTAATTATTTTCAAATTCAATAAAAAGCATTTTGGAATTAATTTCGGTTTAATTTCTTTAAATTGTTGATTTTTACAATATTCTCCGATAGTATTTCTACGTATAAATTTTTTCATACTCATGTTGCACCTTTCTGAAAAGGTAATAAGATGGGTAATCTAATAAAAATAAAAAGGAAGTGAACTAATTACATAAATTTTGGAGAAAATTTGGAAAAATTTTTAATTTTAAGTAATCGCAAACCATTTTTTTCACTTTTGGAAGTGACTGTACCTGCAATGGTATAAGTTAGATCAAAACAGTTGGCAATTTTGAAAAGGTCATTGGGATAGTAGTTTTTTAGTAGCGTTTCTTTGATGTCGCTGTGTTCTATAGATCATAGATCCGATAAAGATAAGAGAGTAATGTGCATACCATTAAAAACTGAAATTTAGGAATCACGAATCACCCTTCCCCAACCGATTGAGATTGCCCCCCTTCCTGCCATACAATTTTTTGTTTGTATAGGAGAGATCTATCACCACACTCATTTTGGCACGTCAGATCTAAACCAACCTGAATAATTTAATTGGCAACAATAGGTGCCATTAAAAGAGTGAAATACGAAGAACATAACGTTCACCACGTGGTGCATTAAGTATAACTTTCGCATGTCCGGATACAAAGTAGCAAAAACATTTACATTGGCTTAAATGTCGCGGCGTGCGCTGTTTTGGCGTTATGACATTTTCCCGAGGAAATTCCTTAATACGGAGTAATTATTCAAATTTTCCAAAAATTATATTTAATATTTTTGTATTAAAATAATGTCTGCAATCGGTGGATTATTTTGCAGCTACGGGAAATATTTTCTGTGCCCGAAAAGTCGGTCAAATCGTCGTATAAACTTTCAGGTGACATCTCCTTCCACGTGTGATATCAATCTTGAGGTGTTATGATTTTGATATCTTGTTGTCTACCACGTTTATCTTTGGGTTAGAAACAGCCCAGATATTTGTCTCGTTCAATCCTGAATTTGAAGTTTCGAGTGATTTTTGCTGATTTAATTATTGAGGTTATCTTCAGTGCCTTTAAGTGTTTTTCTCAACTCCAGGAAAAGGTCAGGACAGGTAAGTATAATAAACAAATAAATTCGCCTAAACTTTACATTGTAACTCAAACTGAAGAGTCGTGTCCATGACCTTTCTAAAGCTCTATCTGGCCTCTATTTTTAATTTGCTATTAATCCTAATCCCTACCTACGGTTTACTAATCAATTCATTGCTACTGACTACATTTCTGTTACCTCTTCAAATGTAATTTACTAATTCTAACTTAATTTACAATCAGCTGTCTCAAAAGCCCTAAATTAATTAGTTTCTTTTCGCTTACTTAATTTTCTAAACCTATTTGAACTTCACCTTCAAAAAAATTCCATTAATTGTTGATCTGTTTCTTATCATCTAAGTTGCAAGTTTAAAGTTAAGCTATACTAACTAAAATACTTAAATCCTCTATTTCCGTTATAATTAGCAATCTGCTTAACATCTATCTGTCTACTATTTAACTAACCTTAACTAGATTCCAGATAATGGTCCACTATTATCCTCAGCAACATTTAGGTAGTACCAAAGGTAAGTACAAATTGGGTGCTTGCACATTTATTGACTCTTCATGAATTTTGTTATCCAGGACATCTTCATCGTCATTCATCCACAAGGCGTGATATACGTAACTGGTCGTCCACTATCATCCGGAACATTAATTCAAGGTAAATCCAAAGCATTAGTTTGCGAAATTCTCAATCATTTTCTTTTCCAGGATATCTCCATCGGTTCAGTTCTTGCTATATGTAGTAAGTAAATTTATCGTCTTCTAAGTCCAAGGTGTCGATATCCACAAACGCGTGACCCGTTCAGATAGAGGCTCTTAAGCTCCATTCGCGTGATCATAATACTCGAAGGTAGCTTTTTAAAAGTATCTTCCTCCGTCTTTGCATCGATATCGCGATTACAGCCGGCTTTCCGGTCAAAATTTTTTGGATATCCAATACTTTACCGCCAGTCATCTTTTCTCCAGGTAACTATCTTTTCTCCAGGTAACCATTCATTTTTGCTTTAATTATCTGTAATTAAGAGGAATTTCTTTGCAGCATCCGTTCGATATAAATGAAGGGACAGCACATTTAACAAGTAAGTATTAAAGGTATTCTTGGTTTCCTTCTTTCATCCAACAATTTTATTATTTTCAGATCGTCGCAGGACTATTAAAAAAAACAAAACGTAACAAAGTCAAGTTTACATGATAAATTTCAAGTCAAACAAACAGAATTTTGTAATTTACTGCAGTTAAGTAATCTTAATCCAAAAAAAAAAAATATTTATAAATTTTTCTTAAAAAGAGTGTTGATAGGAAATAAATGTCGCCATTATAAATCTAATTAGAAAACTTAAAATTGAAGCTTTGCACTTTGGCAACAAAAATAACGGATATATGTGAGTGTTTTCAATCACTGTTGGAATAATAATTTCAGTAGTGTGATGAATCTTTTACTTAGTTTTCATAAGGAAAACATCTTACTATTAAGCACAACAAGAAGACTACTTAAATTAAATACATAACTACTTAAGTGAAATATATAAAACAAATAATAAACTTCGTTTATTGAATTTAAAAATAACTAAGAATACATTAAAAAATGTTTACATTCACTGGAAAGGAAAGTATTAAATCCCCTTTTAATTAAACTACTCAACACTAGATGGGCACGATGATTCAACAAGTCAATGTTTGAACCATTTTCGAGTAGGTACAATTCACTGGTTTACTCATGGATTAATCATTCGACAGAACCCGTTTATTTGTAGAACAGTACCAATGAAAACTATATTGAAATTACTCACTTCCTAATAATTATAATTATTGCACCTCTAAGTAACCAAGTTTAATTTATAAAATTACGGTTTCAAGTCAATTACAAATTATTATTTTTTTAGTTTTGCAAAATCTGTAATAAAACTCAATAAGAGAAAAAGAAATATTACATTTTATTTGCACTTAATGTGTTAAATACAGGGTGATTCAGATCTGACGCGATAAAATGAGTGGGGTGATAGATCTCAACTAAAGAAACAAAAAGTTGTATGGCACGGCGGCAATCTTAGCCGTTTGGAAGTTACAGGGTGATTCATAAATTTCAATTTTTCAGTATGCAAATTACTCCTTTATTTTTATCTCGTGATCTACCAAACACAGCCACATCAAGCAAACGCTTAAAAACAACTATCATAATGTCCTTTCCAAAAATGTCAACACTCCTGATCTAATTCCTACCATTGCATGTACAATCACTTCCAAAAGTGAATAAAATCATTTGCGATTACCTAAAATTCAGAATTTTCCCAAATTTTCTCCGAAATTCATGTAATTACTACCGATCTTTTTTATTTGTATTAAATTGCCCATCTTACAACCTTTCCAAAAAGGTGCAACATGCCAAGGTAGACACAGGATTAGAAAAACCGCATCCTTACAAATTCCTAAGTACCTAATTATTTTATTGCACTTGCACTAGATAGGAAATTCTTTAAATAAACAAAATTTTTAAGAGAAAGGGCCGAAAATGTTTGTTTTGGGTTAACAGGTCATTAATTTTAATTATTGCTACAAAAAAGTTATAACAATGTTAATGGAATTTTTTTTATTGCCGATATTAGCTTGTGTATCCTGGCGTTCTGTTATTCGTACCTGATGGAAATTTTGCTATAAAAAAAGGTCAGTCAGCAATAATACCTATCATAGTTAAAAAACAAATCAATAAGTAAAGATGTTTTTAAGGAAAAATTATTTTAAAAAATGGTATAATTTACATTTGAGGAATACGCGGATATTATTTACATTTATGGTGTAGTAGACGGAAAAGAGAGAGCGGCTATACTGGAATGTCAAAGGGGATTCCCTAACCGCCGAGCACCCCAAAGAGGGGTATTTACACGGACTTTCCGAAGGTTAAAAGAAAGAGGAAATGCAACTTCACACGACAGGGAGACACGACCCGAAACTTCTGGAACTTCTGCCGATGTCGAGAAGCAAATAATCACCATCGCAAGGCAAGACAATGAGACAAGCACGAGATGAGTCGCAAGTCAATTAGGATGGTTATTCATTGAGAGGGACTACGTCCATATCACCATAACCTACTACTACTACTAGACTACTAGAAGGAGATACCGAGAGAAGACTGGAATTTAGCACTTGGCTTCTGGAACGCGACATTGACGACAGGGCGGTTCTGGACCGAATTCTGTCGAAAGATGAATGTTAATTCACCAGGAATGATATCACGAACTTGCATAACCTTCATACCTGGTCGAACACTAATCCACACAGAGCAAAAGTGACGTCATTCCAGCAGAGATTCAGTGTCAATGTTTGGGCTGGTATCATTGGCAAACCATTCAATTTGCCGCAAGTGCTTAATAGTGAAATGTATGTGGACTTTTTGGACTATACCCTGCCAGATCTAATAGAGGAGAACCCTATGGATAATCTTAGGGGAATGTTTCACCAACACGATGGAGTACCCGCGTATATGGCTAACATTGTGAAGATAATACTAAGTGAAAAATTTCCTAACCGCTGAATTGGCGAGGTGCACCGATTGCTTGGCCTGCTAGATCCCCATTGGACTTTTTCTTATTTCGAGCAATGAAGAATGAAGTTTATTCAAGCGCAGTAAACAATAGGGAGGATTTAGTTAGCCGAATTGGGAGTGCAGCGACGAAAATACGGGGGAGGCTGGCTGCAATACGCCTTAAACAGGGACTTAAAAGGAGATTGTTGGCATGCATCAAAAGTGGCAATGGACAGTTTGAAAAGCTTTTGTTACTTATCACGATTAATTGTAATTATTTTTTAATTCAATAAAAAGTAATTCAGGATTAATTTGAGTTTAATTTCTTTAATTTGTTGACTTTTATAATATTCTCCGATAGGATTTCTACGTTTAAATTTCTACATATTTTCTCTACGTGGACATGTTGCGCCTCCTTGGAAAGGTAATAAAATGTACAATCTAATAAAAATAAAAGAGAGTTGTACTAATTACATAAATTTCGGAGAAAATTTGGGAAAATGCTGAACTTTGGGTAATCGCCAACCATCTTTTTCACTTTTGGAAGTGACTGTACCAGCAATTATAGGAGTTAGATCAACAGTGTTGACAATTTTCGAAAGGTCATTGGAATAGTAGTTTTTTAGCGTTTGCTTGATGTCGCTATGTTGGGTAAATCAAAAGATAAAAAAAGAGTAATGTGCATGAAAAACTTAAATTTATGAATCATCCTGTAACTCCCAAACGGCTAAGATTGCCCCCCCCCCCCTGCCACACAGTTGAGATCTATCACCCCACTTATTTTGGTACGTCAGATCTGAAACACCCTGTATATTACTTTTACTTATTATTAAGTAAAAAAATTTCAAAACAAACCGTTCAAAATTCAAGCGGAGCAAAAAATATTAAAGAAATTTCTTGACAAGAGCAGAGTTGATGAGGTGACCCTTGTAATGCAGCTAGGTATGCTATGTAAATTTCCTTGAAATTAATTTCGTCTTTTGTCAGGTGTAATTTGAGCAATGTCCTTGTCAGTTATCATAATTTTTATTCTAACTGGGTTATTTAGTTTGCTATCAACGCAAGTATGAACCTCTGCCATAAACAAATTATATAAAAAGGTGTTAAGAAAAAGTTCAAAGGCATAAAATGTTATTTAATGTTAAGCCTATTAGGAACTAACCAACATGGTTATGGAGAAAATTGAGCGTTTATAATTGTCATCCCCTCACCTCTAACATCGCCTTTCTCTTAGAAAAGTTTCATCGGGTCGTGGAGCAAGAAGCTGCTGCATCCAGCAATGGTTTTCCAAATATTGCCATTCTGCGCCTAATTTTAGTCGTGTAGAATCGATCTTCCTCCTCTAAACTCAGCCTACAACTAGGACCGGTTTCCCTGACGATATTCACCAGGTGCTTGGTCAACAATTACCAACAACGGGTGTTAGCCCCGAACTGGTATACTTTATAATATTTCTAGATCTTCTAGAAACTCGAAGAAAACTTTGGAATAAGTCTGATCCTCTGCGTTTCCCAGATACCCGATTCAGTATGGCTATCTTCGCGATGCAAATTATGTCGGGTAAGTCTGTCTGCCTTTTTATTGTCATTGTGTTCCACCCCTGGATATCATCTAAATTAGGAATATTTGATTCGTTTTGCCCGGTTCATCAGATTGCGCAATGATATTCCAGCACCACCTTTGACCTGACGGATGAGGAACTAATTTTTACAATTCCTGTCTGACTGTCTAAGAAAAAAATATTTTTATTAGATCCTTTAACTTTTCATACCCACAAGTTAGTATAGAATCGACTTCCGTCTGAAAAACTGATGTTTTGTAACCATCTGTATACCAGACAAGTCCTCCACCGTAAATGGTCAGGAACGTTGAACTATCCTCAGGCTCCATTTTTCTCCGCTTCAAGTATCCCCTCGAGAGTCTCATTTCAAAGGTCCATCCTTGCCAATTCTTACCGTAGCAGGCCAGCTACATCTAATCTAAAAGCACTACTAAACGACGCACCGTTTACTTCTCTATAGATATTGTAACGTTCAGAAGCGTTAATAATTTCGCTGTAGGCGAAGTGCGCATGAGGATCACGTTTAAAACGAAAGTTCGGTTATCTTTTAAATTTTTACCTTCCGATTTCATGTCATGAGAATTTTTAAATTAGAGATCTTAATAGATATGACAGGAAACAAAAATAAAAAACAAACTGTTTTTGAACTCGAGCAACGTAAGAAATACTAAAATTTCTTAACACGATCGGTGTTTCTAATAAAGAAAAATTAAACTCCTTTGGCTCGTTATCAACAGCAGCACCAAAGGGTTAACTAGTTTTTAAACTGATATCTGTCTGGTTGTCCGTTTGTGCGTTTGTGAACAACTTTAGTTTTCGAACGGATCAACCGAATGAGCTGAATTATTGCGCACACACCTATTCCCTAAATAGTGAGATTTAACAGGATCTCCCTCAAAATCGGACAACAGGAAGTGGGTGATAATGTGTATCATGACGTCATAACTTTAAACGGATTGAAATAAAAATATTTTCACCACATTCAGTTTCGCTCTATCCCACCAGGTAATTACAGTCAATCTTCCTTAAACCACCTTAAAATAATTTTCTTGTCAAATCTGGTGAAGTCCTTCTTCTGCACTAAACCCTACAAGGGGGTTTTTTTTAGGGGGAAAACTGCTTTATGCACCGTCAGGGCGATGCCTTGCCCTATTGTATGGGACTCGCACCCACTAAAAAACCTCCTCCTTTCAGGCATGTCTCCACCCCGGGACTACTTTTCGTATTACTTCAGGGTGGTGCCTATTACGCCATCATTGGCTTCTTATGTTCTAGGTCTTATCCTACTACAGTTCGTCCAGTGCTTCTGTGGTTCCCCTACAAGAGATTACGGAAACTATAGAGAGTCAGGCCAGTAACTTTTCATCGCAACGATGTACGGCTAATAGGCCGATATATCTTTGTAGCGGCTTGTTCCAGGAGGTTTTGAAATAAAGGATATTATTACAGACTTATATGCGGTAGGTGTAGGAGTAAAGCGAGTTTTGAAACGAGGACGGAGAATGAAAATCATCATCTCAATCATTGCAATTTTGTAGGAAGGAAGGATACCGTCATTAACTAGCGACGTTAAGGCGCACTTAGGAGCTCCTTTCACCAGTAGAATCTAGTACGTGGGAGCTCAAAAATATCGCCTCCTGCGGTTGGTCAACTAGATTCTCAACCATATTCCGTAACGAAAACCCATTTGGAGCTTCAGATAAACCGAACTGGGTTCTTGACATCAGTAGAACCTAGTACAGCTAACTCCTTAAAAAAGAGGAGCTCAAATACTAGCTCCTGCGATTGGCAACAGTAGGCAGTAACAAACGAAGTGAGAGATTATTTCCTCTTTTTCCCCATCTTGGCAATTCCTACAAAAGTCTTTCGAGGGCGATCCAAGTCTGTCAGAGTATCTGCCTATAAGGTAATGTCAGTAACGTCAGTGAAATGACAGCCACAATAGCGCTGATATTGTTACGCTTGAACGAGACTAGCTGATGTGTTATGTCCGAGTCTAGTAGAGTAGTGCCGAATGTCACTAGCTCATGGGCTCTACGATTGCTCGGTATCCCTTTGAGACGTACGTTAAGTCATTCAGGGCTGTACGGCATATTCTGGCAGTATAAGAGGTCATGCACAGCATTTTGTGAAACTTGAGAGCAGTCTGACTGTCTGTGTGTTCTTCAGTCTAATGCTACCTCAAGAGCCATGATTTATACCTCAAAAACACAGTTATCTGGCAAACGAAATAAAGTGTTTAGGTCCAGGTGTTTCGAGGAGATAACTCCACCCATTTACCTTCCAACTTGGAGTCATCAGTGACATAAAGCGTAGCAGGGGGAAATAACTTTTTTGACCGCTTCATAGATCGAATATGCAATCCTTCCATTCTGAATGTTCGAGAGGTCTGTGATATTCTTTTCAATCACAATAGTGTTCACCTAGCAGGACTTCCAATATTACTTCTCTGTTTCGTGTGAACGTCAGGAAGTTCTCTGGAACATATATTTTTGGATCTCTATCTATGTTACCTTTAACTCTTTGTAGGGTATAGGACGCCTATTACCCCTACTCTTCACCTGATCCGGTCCCGCGCTGACCTCTTCAACCTCTTCTTTGATTTTAGATAGTTGTTTTGTTTTATTTATTTGGCGTCGACCTTAAAATATCATTATAAGTGTAAAATTAACTATTATTTTATGTTTTTTAAATCTTTTTGTGAACTTTTACTCCTACATATGCAGATCTGCAGTATTTTTGCTGAGGTTTAAAGAGGGATTTTGTCATCGTAGAAAAGGAAAACCTACTCATATATATGTTATATATACATATGTTATATTATAACAAAAAAATGTGAGTCGAATGGGGAAGCTTCATCTTTTTGCGAAGTCGGGGTAAAAAGCACCATTGCTGCGAGCTAGACAACATCCCAGAGACGGAGTTGATTATTTTTAATTTCTTAATAAAATACCACGGGGGGATCTGGTCTCGAACCCGGGACCGATGACATGGTGATCGTGCGGCTCAACGAATTGATCCAACTCCGTCTCCTACCATGTGAGAAGCGAGCAAAAACAAAACTTCTGAAGTAATCATACGTAATGTGGCTACTGCTCAAATAAGCGGATGATTATTCTGTTCTATGTAAAAAGCTAATTTATTATTTGAATTCATGCCTCTGCCCTCAATTCATTTGTGATCGTCTTTGCCGTTATGGTTTGGCTAGCGTCGTTGATTTCCCGTGGATTGCGGCTCAAAGCATCCGCATTCATATTATACTTTCCAGGCTTACGAGTATATTCAGTAAAGTAATCGAATTCAATAAGTTTGTGGAGAAACCTTACCAATCAGGAAATGGATGAAAATTTTGTGGTCTGTATAGACCGTGAATTAACGGCGTTATACCTAAAATCTGAAATTACAAATAGGACAGACTATCGCCGACAATTCCTCTATTGTGGAATAGTTGTGTTCAGCTAACGTAAGCTGTGGATTAGTCATTTCCAACATCTTAGAAGTGGAGGGATTACTGTGGAGGTTTCTAACCTTTTCTAGGGACCCCTGACACTTCTTTATCAACTTGAATTTGTCATCTGTCATCATGGCCAGTCAAGACGAAGTTTGGAAACCTTTGGAACGTTACTGGGGCTCCTTTGAGCCCGAACGGCATACGTTTGAGTGTATGGTGTCTATAATTGGTGCTTAAAGCCTTTTTGGGTCGACCCTTGATATGCACAAGCATGTGATGATAGTCGTTTGCTAAATCAAAGTTGATGAAGTACCCTGCCCAGTGTCAGAAACACGTATTTTTTCAAACAAGAAGAAAAACCGATATTAGGATAGATTTGGAATAAAATGGCGAATTTTTTATTATTTTAATTATTTTCAATTAGGTTTGCATTACAAATTTTTTAAATGTTCTTTTATAGGTAGAAAGTTGACTACATCTTCTATCCTTTTTACACTACGCTACGATATTTGGAGTTGCTAGGGACGTGCGATACCGCTGAGATATATAGATGTATAATGTTTAATGACTCAAGGAGACTGTGCTTATAATTGTTCAGTTTTACGTCACCCAAGTGCAAATTCATTGTCAAGGATAATGTAAAAATTGTTCAATTTAAGTCGCATATTTGCATACGTTAATTGATTCATTGTTTTTAGCATGTCAAAAAATTAGTGCTTTTCTATGCTTGTATTCAGAAAAGATTAAATAAAATTGTATAAAAATAAAAATACAATTTTTTAAATTGCAGTTTTTTAATTTCTAAATACTTGCACTTATTTATTTTCGAATATCCTGGCAGAACTAATCGTAAAAAACGTAGTCTACGAACTTTTCAGCCAGATGGAGCAACAATACGAAACTAAGGATTTTTACGGTTTTTTTCTCTTCTCAGGAATCCATTATCTGCGGATATTCGAAAAAATCGCCTAGCATTACTGACCTCGACGCGAGGTCCTATTGTCTTTTCTTTGCGCGATGCGCTACTATTTTCTACAACACATCTTGACGTTTTCTCGCAGAATACTTCAGTAACATTTTTACGGTTCCGTATCAAAATGGTAAAAAATTGACACTTATGGTGCGAATTCGTCTGCCTGTCACAATTTCTTATTTCAGGAACGGCTAATGCTATCAACTGGAAATTTGGAATAGTTTTAAAGATTGCTTGCCCAACTTTATTGCAAATGAAAAAATTTAAAAAATATTTTTGTTTTGTTGCAAAGTCAGGAGCCCGTAATTGAAACGTTAGACACCATGCTTGAGAACGCTAACGCCTCCGATGAATTCATTGTACTGGGTGACTTTAACCTGCCCCGTATTCAATGGTCATTGTCTGAGGACTGTTCACACTTTGTCCCCCTAAACGCCTCTTCCGCCAAAGAAGCCTTTTTTACCGATCAGCTCTCTGTTTCTGGTCTCTTTCAAGTTAGTGGAGTCAGAAACTTTCTGGACAGACAATTAGACTTAATCTTTTCCTCAGACCCAGTTAACTCGGCAGTCGCGGAAAGCGAACATCTCCTCTCCTCCCTCGATCGTCCCATCCTCCCCTGTTCCTCGTTTTCTCCTACGAACACCCTCATGCCCTTTCAAGCTCCGAGTCTTCTCTTTCCTTAAATTTTTTGGACAAATGCACTCAAACGTCGTTTACATCTTTTGACCCTGACCCCGAACAAATCGTCGCCAGTATTAACGGGCTTGCGGATGACTTTCACCCGGGTACTGACGGCATTCCGGCCATAGTTCTAAAAAAGTGTGCCATGCAACTAGTTCAACCCCTTACTTTGCTTTTCCGCCTCTCGGTCACTCAAGGGGTTTTCCCTCAATTATGGAAAAACTCTTATATTATTCCCATATTCAAAAAAGGCTGCAAGAACGATGTATCCAACTACAGACCCATTGCTAAATTATCATCAATACCTAAACTATTCGAAAAATTGCTATATGATTCCATGTTCTTCCACTGTAAGTCTATTTTCTCCCTTTCCCAGCATGGCTTCCTCATGTTATACAACCACCAACCTTACCGAATTCGTCTCCAAAACACTATGTGCCCTGGAAAACGGTAAAGATGTTGATGTTATCGCCACCGATTTTAGTAAAGCCTTTGACAAGATCTCTCATAGCGTTGTCCTGTTTAAACTTGATCGCCTAGGCTTCCCCCCCGCCCAGATTCATCTCCTGGATTCAATCCTACCTCAACAACAATGTTCTTTTCAGCTCATCCATTTCAAACCCCATTGTCGCTCGTTCCGGCGTCCCTCAGGGCAGCCACCTCGGTCCATTAATTTTCATCCTTACAATTAATGATGTTGATTGTGTCATAAAATACTCAGAGCTGTCCATTTATGCTGATGACAAAATAATTAAACATATCTCCTCCACAACCGACTCTGTTCTTCTCCAAAATGACCTCGATTCGTTCACCACATGGTGCATGAAAAACTTTCTTGAGCTCAATGTCTCCAAATGCCAGTCCATCTCTTATTCCCGCAAGCGTTATACCTCCACCCCGAGAACATACATGTTAACCAACGTACCAGTCCCTATCGTTACCTCTTTGTGTGACCTAGGAATAATCTGTGATAGTAAACTAAATTTCCGTTCCCATATTGATAGCATAATTAACAGAGCTAACTCCGCGCTAGGGTTTGTGAAGCGCTGGTCTAGAGAGTTCTCCAATCCTTATGTTTCCAAATCTCTCTATATTTCCTTCGTTAGACCTCTCCTTGAATATGCCAGCCAGGTTTGGTCACCCACGCAAACAACCCACATTAACAGAATTGAATCTGTCCAGCGTAGGTTCATTCGCTTTGCTCTACGTGATCTTCCATGGGTAGACAGATTCAACCTTCCACCTTATGAAAACCGTCTGAAGCTAATCTACTTACAACCCCTAAGTAAACGTCGTGATGTTTCCGACGTTCTCTTCATTCATCAGCTACTAGCTGGTGCCATAGACTGCCCTTCAATCCTGCAGTCTTTACCCATCTATACCAACCCTCGCAACCTTAGGTCCACTCCCCTTTTCCGACTCGACCAACATCGCACGAACTACAGTCAACGCGAACCAATTACCAGGATGCTTCGAAAAGTCAACGAACTTCCCTCCTTTGACTTCCATCTGAGTAAATCATCAATTCACAAAGCCTTATATCTTTATCCCGCCCATCCTGATCGCCCTTTCTAATTCTCCTTCCTCCCAGTTTATTGTTATCATAATGGTAGCTTACATTATCTGTTATGAATTATTGTTTATTTTAGATTGTAGTATTTATTTTGTTATTTTGTATTTTTTTTTTATGTAATAGCTTGCATTAAGCTTAAATAAATACATAAAAAGTATCATATTAAAGGGCTTTATTTGCACATGAATGAAAAATGTCTAAAAATGAAATGAAAAATGTCTAAACAACCACCAAATACAAGTGAACAAAAAACAATAATAAAACAAGCTAATTTAGACTTTTTTTTTAACAAATTCTCCACAATTTTTTAATTAAAATCGAGGCCCTATCTTTGAAGTCGCAAGTAACATTTTTACTTTTATGAATTAAAAGACACTTTTAATTCATAATTTAGTCGACGACTAAATACAATTACAATTAATACCGCTTTTATTTATTTATTTTTAATTTTGGAGAGGGTATCTTTCCCGCCAATATATAACCGGCCAGACTATATAACAACTTTGTTATCAAGAATCAGTTTCACTACTATTTTGCCTTCATAAAATCACTGTATATTCTTAAAATATATCTAAAATATACAGGGTGTTTCAGATCTGACGTGTCAAAATGAGTAGGGTGATAGACCTCAAGTAGACAAACAAAAAAAATGTTTGGTAGGGGGGGCGGCAATTTAAACCGTTTGGGAGTTACAGGCTGATTCATAAATTTCAGTTTTTCATGGTACACACATTACTCTTTTATTTTTATCTCTTGATCTACACAACACAGCGACATCAATCAAACGTTTAAAAACAACTATCCTAATAACCTTTGTAAAAATGTCAACACTACTGATAAAATTCCTACTATTGCACGTACAGTCACTTCCAAAATTAAAAAAAAATTATTTCCTAAAATTCAGAATTTTTCCAAATTGACTCCGAAATTCATGTAATGAGTACACCTATCTTTTATTTTTATTAGATTGCCCATCTTATTACCTTTCCAAAAAGGTGCAACATGTCCACGTAAGGAAGATATGTCGAATATTATACTTAGAAATCCTATCGGAAAATATTGTAAAAATCAACAAATTAAAGAAATTAAACTCAAATTAATTCTAAAATGCTTTTTATTGAATTTAAAAATAATTACAAATTATTAATTAATAATTTGTTACTTAGCCGTTCAAAATGTCCAACGCGACTTTGAATGCATGCCAACAATCTCCTCCAAAGTCCTTTTTTAAGGCGTATTGCAGCCAGCCTCTCCCGTATTTTCGTCGCTGCATTCCCAATTTGGCTAACTAATCCTCCCTGGAATTGAATAAACTTCATCCTCCATTGTTTCCCATAAGAAAAAGTCCCATGGGGTAAGGTATGGAGATCTAGCAGACCAAGGAATGGGTGTACCTCGGCCAATCCAGCGGTTAGGAAATTTTTCACTTAGTATTGCCTTCACAATGTTAGCCATAAGCGCTGGTACTCCATGGTATTGGTGAAACATATCCCTAAGATTATCCATAGGGATCTCCTCTATTAGATCTGGCAGTGTATTGTCCAAAGTCCGCATAAATTTCACTATTAAGCACTTGCAGCAAAATGAATGGTCCTACCAAATGGTTGCCGTTGATATCAACCCAAATATTGACACTGAATCTCTGCTGGAATGAGGTCACCTTTACCCTGTGTGGGTTAGCGTTCGACCAGGAATGGAGGTTATGGAAGTTCGTGATATCATTCATGATGAATTGACATTCATCTGTCCACAGAAATCGGTTCAGAAACGCTCTGTCGTCAATGTAAATGTTCCAGAAGCCAAATGCTAAATTTTAGTTTTCTCTCTGAATCTCCTTCCGGTTGTCCTTGGGCTGGGTGATGATGATATGGACGTAATCTCCCTCGATAAAGAACCGTCCAAACCTAAAAACCTCGCTAGTTAGAAAATCTCCTTTGATAGTCCAGTACAGCCGCTCTCTCTTTTCCGTCTACTACACCATAAATGTAAATAATATCCATGTATTCCTCAAATGTAAATTCTACCATCTTTTAATAATTGTTGCTTAAGAACACCCATACTTATTGATTTGTTTTTCAACTATGATAGGTATTTTTGCTGACTGACCCTTTTTTATAGCAAAATTTTCATCAGGTACGAGTAACAGAACGCCAGGATAGGAGGGCGTGAATTCTGCTAAATATCGGCAATAAAACAAAATTACACTAACATTTTTATAACTTTTTCGCAGCAATATTAAAATTAATTATCTGTTAACCCAAAACAAACATTTTCGACCCTTTCTCTTAAAAATTTTGTTTATTTAAAGAGTTTCCTACCTAAAGTGCAATAAAATAATTAGGTAGTCAGGGATTTCTAAAGATGCGGTTTTTCTAATCCTTCGTCTACCTTTGCTTGTTGCACCTTTTTGGGAAAGGTTATAAGATGGGCAATCCAATAAAAAAAAGAGAGGTGTACTAATTACATGAATTTCGGAGAAAATTTGGGAATTTTAGATAATCGCAAACTATTTTCTTCAATTTTGGCCGTGACTGTACGTGCAATGGTAGGAGTTAGATCAATAGTGTTGACATTTTTACAAAGGTTTTTAGGATAGTTGTTTTTTAGCGTTTGCTTGATGTGACTGTGTTGCGTAGATCAAGAGATAAAAATAAAAGAGTAATGTGCGTACCATAAAAACTGAAATTTATGAATCAGCCTGTAACTCCCAAACGGTTGAGATTGTCGCCCCCCCCCCCCCTTGCCAAACAATTTTTTGTTTGTCTAGTTGAGGTCTATCACCCCACTCATTATGGTACGTCAGATCTGAAACACCATGTATAGTATAGTTACAAAAATAGCGTAATATTTCACAAACAAAAATTTTAAAATTTACTAATTTTTGGACTCTCTAAACTCGCCTTAAGCGGAAAAGGCTCTATTTTTGGTATTTTTTAAAGCGAACATTTAATCCATATAATTTCTTTTTTGGTTTTGCATACTAACATAAATACGTTATTATTTTTTAGTAATATATAAATATAGTTTCAGTTAACCGTAGCAGTTTTTTTAAATAGCACGTTATAAATCTTCAATCCCAAAAAGTTTTAAATTAGTGTCCGTTTAGACGGTTCGGTTTTAGTTCGCTTTATGTCATTCGAATGTAAGGGGTATGTTTAAGTTGAAGAAATGTGGACTGACATTCGCTTTTGTAGCCGTGTAAATGTTGCTATTGGCGTATTGGTGCTTCTTTAGATTGCAACGATACTAGCCAGACATTCACCTTACAAACTCCCGTTTACTTAAATAGGCAAGAAAATTAATTAAAATTCCTATTAATTCAACATACAATATTTAAAAAGATTAAAAATCCTCATAACCAAGTAATGTTGACTTGATGTCTACAAATAATCTTTTCTACGATCACTTTAAACGTAAATAAAAAATGATAGCAGTCCCCAAATTAATTCATCATAAGAATAAGAGACCGCGAAGATCGTGATCTTGAACTTTTTGGTGGTCGTGATGGCGCTAACATACCAATATTTCACCCATGAAATCGTTGTGGACAGTTGATTATCCATAAGCGGCTTGTAAAAAGTAATTCCGTTTCGTGCGGCCACATGTCATGCAAGCGTGACTAAATGTGGTCAGAAAATATCGAAAAGTAATTGAACTCTTTTTTTTACGGAAAGCGAGTTTTTAAGTTGAGCGGCGTAACATAAATATGTGATCCATTGTCAAAACGGCAATACTCCTCATATGAGAAGGGATTTCACATCGTCGTCTTCAAGATAATGTCGAAATAAACTTTTTGGGTAACTTTTCCCATCATCAGTACATCAGAAGATATTACGGGTGCCTTACCTACACACCTCTGAATTTTGTGAAGCAAAGCAAATCGCAATAAATTTTCCATTTCGTTTCAAGTGCACTACACTGGATCTTTTAAAAAACTATATAAAATAGAAAAGTAATGTGGATTATAATGACTTTCTTTCACGAGACGATTTTATAGCCGTTACATAATACAGAAAATAATTAAAATGTTATGCTAGAACAACCACCAATTACAATCTTTGGTGCTGGCTTCATTCAAAGACCTCGTAATCTAATGAACATAATAATTTATAGAGGAGGCTGATGTACTACTAAGTCATTCATTAGCTTATTATTGTACAGATAAAGAGGTATGAATTACAAAATATGTTAATTATTAGTGGAATTAGGATTTAATGTGGCTTTTACAGTATGTCAAATAAATATTAGTTTAGTATAAAGTTTTTGTTCGTTTTCCCACAACTTTGATTAGCCTTCTTCCATCAATTGACGACCTAGTATGTTTGAATGTTGTAATAAAAGATAATTCTTTAGTCAGCCTGTATATTCTAATTGATACAAATACTTTGAAAGCAAAAAAGCTTTTAATTATATTTACATTTTGCTGTACTCACAAAAAGCATTATTTCAATCTCAGATTTGAATGTATTGAAAATTAATTTTATCTTTTACATAGGAGAATAGAGGCCTAGGGCTACGTTAAAGGTTCCCGACTCTGACACTTTAAGTACTGTAGCAGCAGGGAGCTGAGAGAAGGGGCATACAGCAGGGGGCGAGAACAGTCGTCGAGTATGAAAAAGGTTTTGGAGAAAATTAATAAATATAATTATAAAACTTAAACTATTTGACAAATCATTATGAAACTCAATAGAGTTCTTATACGAACGGAGACGCATTTCATATTTTAAAGGCATATTCAGATCATAGTAAATATTTTAAAACTTTAAAATATGGTATCATCTTTTAGAGGAAGATTTTTCCTTTCCAAAAATTAATATTAAAAGTCGATTGTAAAATTATCCGAGTTTTAATTACTTATATCGTCAAGACTCGAGGTTGGTGCGTTAGTCGATAATGGAGCACATACCCCTGGAGGTGTGCAATAAATTATACCTTTTACAAAAAATTCGTTGCTTTCGAGGCACAATCACGAGCTTTTTTTTAAAAAAAGTTGAACTGACTTCACAAAAAGCGCTAAAAAGCATGAAATAATTTTTAATTTTATATCTATTACGACATTTTGAAGTCGGTGCAAATCAAACAAACCAAACAACTACAACAAAAATATTTAATCGTCCTTTCTTATGATCCCGTAAGCTGAAACGTTCAGGTAGTATTATGCATTATTTTCAATTGTGGTACTGTAGTTTTTTTATTTGTTTAATTTGCACCGACTTCAAAATGTCGTAATAGATATAAAATTAAAAATTATTTTATATAGTTTTTAGCGCTTTTTGTGAAGTCGGTACAACTTTTTTTTTAAAAACTATTTTATTTTTTAGTTTTTAGTGTGTTCTACTCTTTACAAGGAAGAAAGAACCATCCAAACCCGTCCACGCGTTAAAAGTTAGGTTTAACACCATACCCCACCTCCATTCCACTAAAATTTTTTTCTCATGGTATCAATCAAGGAACATACTCTACCGGACAGAAAAGGAATCATCAAAATCGGCCCATGCGTTACTACTCTTCCCCCCACCCAATTCCCCACCTAACCCCCCTCCCAACCCCCCACCATGGCCCAAATTATTCTTCTATTACACTCACGCAACAGTAAAAGAAATCCAATCCAAATCGGTCCACGCGTTACAAAGTTAGATTCCACCCTCCCCCCCCCCCCCTCCACGACACCAACTTTTTTTCTCGTGGTATAAACCAGGGAGCATACTCTACCCAACAGAAAAAGAATTATCCAAATCGGTCCACGCGTTACAAAATTAGACTACTCCTCCCCCTCCCCCCACCCCCACCTCTCACCCAGAGCCCAAATTATTCTCCTATTAGCAATGAGGGATCATACTCTGTACAACAAAAAAAGAACCATCCAAATCGGTCCACGCGTTACAAAGTTAGGTTTCACCCCAAAAAAAAAAAAATATAAAAAGATCCACTCTGTCACGGGTCCGTTCGATTTTCCTCATTCCGTTTACCTTAATCCCCTCCTGGTGGTGCCTCCGAAAGAAAGAGATAAGAAATGCTCCGCCATATACATATGCAAAGAGAGGCCCGTGCGCACGGGGGTTTTTGAGGAGTTCACCCCCCCCCCCCCCCCCCCCCCCCCAGCAGAGTTTTTAAAATTTTTTAAACTTCTTGATTAGGAAAAATTTGACTAAAATACATAATATATCATATTTTATGTACATCCATTTGTTGGTAGTTTTCTTTTTATAGCTCCTTTATTTTTTTTTTATGAAATTAGATATTTTAGATAATATCGTAACTTTTTTTAACAGACTTCCCAAAAACGAGAAGTTCTAAGCCCGACCCGAGTTTTTTTTATATATGACCTGATAACGCGTGCACCGATTTGGATTGTTTTTTGTTTTTGCAGAAAGTATGTTCCCCCCTTTTGATACCATTTCAAAAACGAACGAAAAGGAACGAAACCGAACTTTGTAACGCGTGGATCGACTTGAACTTTTCTTTTGTTGTATAGAGTATGTTGCCTCATTGGTACTATGAAAACAAATTTTCATAAAGGCTGGTGGAGGGTGAATCTGTATAAGAATCTCCTTTCAGTAGTTTTTGAGCTGGGATATGATGAAAACACACCTAGTATTCGTTTCGCGGTTTGCCTGACGAGGGTGATTATTTGCTGCTAGACGTCGGTAGAATCTGTCGATGTTTCAGACCGTCATTCCGTGCTGTTCGAAATTACACTTCCGGTTTCTCTTAACCTTCGGAAATTCCGCGAAAATGTCCCTCTTTGAGGTGCACGTTGACTAGGGAATCTGTTTTCATATGTCAGTACAGGCACTTTTTCGTTTCAGTCTACTACACAATAAATGTAACTTATATTCGCGTATTCCTTTATTTTAGCTAAAGAACATCCGCAGCTATTGATTTGTTTTTCACCTATTATAAATATTCTGGTTGACTGACCCTCTTTTATAGCAGCATTTCAATCAGGTATTAGTAACAGAACGTCAGGATAATAGGGTGTGAGCTCTCGCTAACAAGAGCTAATATCGCCAATAAAACAAAATTACAATAATATTTTTATAACCTTTTTGAAGCAATAATTAAAATAATTACCTATGTAGCCTAAACGAACATTTTCAAACCTTCCTCTTAAAAATTTTGTTTTTGAAATAATTTCGTATAGTTATAAAGTGTAATAAAATAATTAGGTAGCCAGCGATTTCTAAGGACGCGGTTTTTCTAATCTTTTCTCTACCTGGACATGTACCTTTTTGGAAAGGTAATAAGATGGGATCAACTTTAGTAAATAGCTATATATTGCCACGAACTTTTTTCTAATATTCTTTGGGAGGAACAACATTGCCATATACCAATCATTTTCACATATCACCAACAGTTAACGCAGCACGCGAAGGTTACTTCATCGTGGATTGTTTTTCAGTTAATTTACATGAATCATTCATCACCACCTAACGCTTCCTCGTAAATCAATCGTGAAAACCGGAGCACAATTCGTTCAGTAATTACGACTAAAATTGCGTAATCTCTTGTCAACAGCCACGCCTCGAACCTGGAACTTTCGGGATGGAAGACCAACACGGTATCACTTGTTCCACCGAAGACTTTTAACAACAAACACTGCTTTGGAATTGTATTCATATTGTTGTCCAACGCGAGGAATCGGGGCGCCCATCAGACTGATAGCTCTTAACTCCTTATTTACCATGTAAAATTTAGTTACCATACCTGATGTCATGGCTTAGGCTTCTGAAATTCACACACTTCCGTTTAATGATCAGTGAGAAGCATCATGGTATACAGAATACAAGGTCTTCTTGATATAAACTCTGTTCCGTCATTAGTGATGTAATCAGACTGCACTTATACGATACATTTTTTTGACATTTGAATATTCGTTAAATCCCATGCAATGCGGTCTCGTTGCATCACAATCGATCACCTGTAATGTGTCAAAAACTTATTCGGCATACCTTGTATTCAGTATACTGTGTGAATTATGACATGTCAAACAGTTTCTTAGTAACCACGTCAGCCAGACAGAGATGCCAGACGGTATGGTGCAAAAGTCGCCGAGCCGTGGCGCTGAAGTCTCCCACAGTCGTCGGGCCATTATTTGAAATCGGCCAAAAATCCCCTTTTGATTTTATAATCAATCAAGTCTTTTAAATTGTTTTTATAACTTTAGTGTAATATTTATTACAGTAATCACAGCAAGAGATACAAGTAACACAAAGTTAAAACTTTGGTATAGGCGTCGAATTAAGCATTCAATAATTCGCCCAGTTGCTTCCAACTATTTATTACGCACATTGTAATCTTTTATGAATTAATATTTGTATAAATGAAAACGAAAATTATTATTTATTGAATCGTGCATGCCCCTTTTCAAAACATAACCAAGAACTGCCTTTGTGAAATTGGTGTGATTAAAAATGAATAGATTTCAGATAAAAACAACCTGGAAATTGAAACACAAACTTTTATTTATTATAACTTCTTTTTCAGAATTTTGTATCAGGTATCAGAACACGACGGCATTGAGCATACTTTGAGTTTGAGCGAAAAAATGCCATTGCGATAAACGTCAGTTCGGTCTCGTTCGGAGTTCAGTGGCCACTGGTCAACTAGTGACAACTCCAAAATTTTAAGTAATTTAAAATTTTTGTTATACAGTGGGTGGCCAAATTATTAGAGCCACTACTGAAAAAGTTAATATTTCTGCTTACTAGTAAGTAAAATCATCTTTAATGGGTTTTACGGATTTATTTAATGAATTTTAGGAACATTCACATTATTCTCTACATTCGGACAATAAATTTACCTACTCTTATCTTAAGTACCTAATATTTTGTGACCCCGCCTTTCGCAGCGATAACAGCCTCCACCCTTCTCGGCATGCTTTCAATGCATTTGATGCAGTTTTTTTTTATTTCTTCGTTGTGATGCCACACCTCAATCATTCTCTCGATTAGTCGGCGCTTATTGGTTATCAGTTCTCTTGATATTTCCCTCTTAAGCAGTTCCCAGAGATTTTCAATTGGGTTCAGGTGAGGAGAGTTACCTGGCCACTCTAGTACCCTGACCTGGTTATCTTCCAAGAATTTTGTGACCTTTTTGGCTTTATGGCAAGGGACAGAATCGTGCATAAATACAAAATTTCCATCTGGGAACCATTCCTGCACTTGTGGAAGCATTTTGGTCTCCAGGACCTTGATATATTGATCTTGCTTCATTGTATTTTCTCCAATGTAGAGTCGTCCGGTTTCACTTATGCTGATGATCGACCACACCATTATACTTATGTGCTTCACTCTTTTGACTAGGCATTTTTCCTTGTACTGCTCTCCTGGTCTTCGTCTAACGAACGCTGACTTATCGTCCAAGATGCATATGGATGATTCATCCGAAAAACACACCTGTGAAGAGAGAGAACAAAAAGTGAATTCGGTAAACAATATCAAATATCAATGAAAATTTATAGAAAACATGAAATAAAAGTTGCTAGTGAAAGGTAAAATAATATCTTACTTTCTTCCAGTCATCCACGGTCCAATTTCGGTGAGTTTTCGCCCAATCTAGGCGCTTCTTCATCATTGCCGGTATGAGGAGCGGTTTTTTCGCTGGACACTGGCAGGCGAAGCCCAGTTCCTTGACTCTGCGGCGAGTTGTGCGATCTGATATTTGAATCCCAGCATCATTGACTAATTGCGTAATTAGTCTTCTAGGTGCCTTCCGGTTTTCTATGCATATATGACGAATTTTACTTTCGGCACGGTGTGTTGTCGCTTTTTTTCTACCACATCTCTTTACACAGTTTGCTGTCAGATCTATATTTGAGTCTATTTTTTTTAATTCTATCCACATTGAAACGTTTGCTATTACAGCTACTTTTCTCTGGGAATGGGTGGTGTTCCTTAATAAGGTCTCAATTTCACGAACTTTTGCAGGAGAAATTTCCTTAGCCTTCCCCATGATTGAAAATGTCAATCAATACTAACACTTAGAGAAATAATAGAAATCTACACTTCAAACCACTTTAAACTAAATGTTTATAATGTCCACTTATAATAAAAACAATACAAATTCCGGCAATAAAAGAAAACGCTTCATACCGCTTTAAAAAACACGTACTTTATACTCAGCTGCCAACGCTTTACTGACTGAAAAATGATACCTGTCACCTTAAGTGCTGCCATGTTGGCATTAATCCAACAAAATATAGTGTTGCCATACGTAAATTAATTAAAAAAGATATTATGCACTATTTAAAACAAAGTATAGTCACAAAACGCACTGGATTTAGGATTTATTGCTATACCAATTCAAAATTAGTTTTTTTTGCATAGTGGCTCTAATAATTTGGCCACCCACTGTATATGTGATTTGACTTGTTTCGCCTTACTCTTTTTTTTCGTATACTTATTATAATTAAATTAAAACAATGATTGGCTAGTAGATAATATCTTCAGTGTTTTAACGTTATATTTGTAATTTTATATTTCAAAAGACTGTAATGAAAAATTCAAATTTGGAGTTATCACTATGTGACCAGTGACCACAGAGTTATTCGCGCAAAATTAGAATTTGAGAATGACTGGACAGCAAAAATGTGTCTACTGTCACGTCGGGTTATATGATTTCGATTAGCCAGTATGAACTGTTACTGTAGGCTGCCGTGCAATCTGATGCAGCCTATAGCCCAAAAGCGCCTAGCAAGAATTAAAAAATCGCCCAAAAAGTGCCTAGTCGCAGAGAGGAAAATTTTGTCTCCAAATTGACGGCTAAAGTAGCCCAATCGGAGAGAAATCGCCCGATTTAGCAACTCTGCTGACAGGCTACCTGGGCGTTCCTCATCAAAAAAGATATTCAACGTTTCAATACTTTGAACCAATATTTTATTGTAATGAAATAAAAAAAGTATTATTTAAAAATATAGAAAAACTAAGACCTTATGGAAATTTAAAAAAAACTATGAAGATATAAAAATTAAAAAAAAAAATAAACAGAGTTGCAAGATTAAAATTAGAAATCAATATATTAAAATTAAGAAGAAAACTAAATGGAGAACTATAATAGAAATTTTGTGCACACTTTGCGTGAATTTTTGAATTTTTGTGAAACATATAATGAAACGTAAGGAATTCAGAACCTCCTCAATTTTATCTTTATGTAATTAGTTCATTTCCTTATATGTATTTATGAAAAGTTGTAATGATTTTTGACCGAGACTCGAACCCCGCAACCTTGATGTAGTGATTGTGCCACTCAACCAATTGAGCCAATTCCGTATCCATCATATGTGAAATCACTGACGTCAGAGACCTGGCTCGATTTATCAGTAGTTCTAAATGATTCCCGACGACGGGCTAAGGCTGAACACCCTTAACATCCCAGCCAAATTTATTTTGACTCCCCGTGAACTGGTTCCACTGGAGACAGGGGGTAACAGGTTCACCCTCTTCTTCTCTAGGTATTTTTATGAGGTTTTAAATCTTTGTTGCCCCAATTTGTGGTATCATAATGGGCCTCCTTGGCCTAAGTGTGCCATTTTAGGCAACCACTTTAACCTAACCTATGTGAAATAAATTTTTTTTATATTTCACGTATTTTATACATATTTCATGTATTCGATTTGTGTGGTGAAATTTTAATGTTTAAGCGAATTATTGCAACAAATTTTTGTGAAAATTTGTGAAAGAGAGTCAAAAGTTAAAAACTGTTTTTACAGGTATTGAATCTTTTTAAATAAAATACATTTATTACAATTAGGAAGGGTATAGTGTTATGCTTCAGAAATAAAAGACGTTACCTGCGAGGGAAGTCTTTGTTCAGGTAAATAAACGATGTGATAAGAGCATTTGAGCATGTCTGAGATTCTGCTCATATTTTTGCATAATAAAGGATTAACACAATTCTTACTCGTAATAAGTGTATAATGTATCCAAAAGTTTCTTATAATTATTTAAAAAAGTAAATATTCATCAGGTTCTGTTAATGAATATTTCTTTCTTTTAAAGATTATTGGTATAAAAGTTTAATTTTCTTTACATTGCCTTATGAGATCATAGTCATCTCCACAGAAATAAAATATTTGGAGGCATAACCGTGCTGTTTTTAATAGTAAAAATTAAATTTTATTAAAAAATTAATTTGATAATATCTTTTTATGATTCTGAATAAAAATTATAATCAAAATGAAAAAAAAGAAGCGAACTTTTACTACTTTTATGTTCACACATTATTTGGGCCCTGCCACCAGAGCTGTTCAGTGTTCCAGAATTGAGGCCAATACCAGTACTTGTATTTGCAAAATTTTCCAGTACCAATAGAAGTACTGATACTGATATTGTAAAAAGTTCAAATACCAGTACTGGTATTGGTACTGGCAGCCACCAGTATCATACCTCACCAATACAAGCAAATATATACCAGTACTACGAAAAAATAAATTCACGTAAATTTACTAGTTTCAAATGCATTAATTATATTGTTGCTCGATTTTTTAATAGCCAAGGAAGAAGCAAATTGATGAACTACACAACGACTATGCTATGTAAATACAGTGTTACTTTCAGAACTTCTAAATACGGTACGTCAAAAATTCTAAGGTACTGTATTTTACTAATATTTTGCATATTTACATAAATATGCAAAATATTCATTTAATTAAGAAGACAGCAGAAAATACCGATGAAATATTGGTAGTACTGGTAGCACTGATAATACTGGCAAGGTACTATTAGGATTCGTATGATACTGGTGGCTGCCAGTACCAATACCAGTACTGGTATTTGAACTTTATACAATACCAGTATCAGTACAGCTAGTGGTATTGGAAAATTTAACAAATAAAGCTACTGTTACTGGTATTTATTTTTGACAGCTCTTCCTACCACTTATAGAAAAATGCTGGCAGTTTTCTATGTGATGTCCTAAGCTTTCAAACGATCTGGAAATGTATTAGATTTTCCAGTATAAGTGCGGAGACAAATAAAATACAAAAATACAAGACATTTGCAGTGAAAGTAGGCTAAAGGAAAGTAAACAAGTAAAAAAAGGAAAAGTGAAGTTAGAAGTGTCAGAGTACCAGAAGAAGTTGTCGAGCCGCTTTTACAAAATCCTCGAGCGATAGAAACGGCATTCCTAGATAGTGAACCCTATGCGGAAAATAAATTCACAGGCAGGCAATATGCTTTATTTTTTCGTCCCTTACCATACTAAAACGACATTTTTCGTTCTCAGCTTTGCCCATATTTTTTAGATAATATCTTAGAGCAGTGTCCAGTCAGAAGGCCTAAATAAATAATAAAACTAATAAAACTTTTCGCTTATTTTAGTACTAGGAAATCTGCTGTTTGTTTCCTCCTATTTTCTCAGCACTTGATTTTTCTCACAACATGGCTTTTTGAGTAGCCATGGAGCGGTTCAGGGACGACAAATGAAGATTTGGCGCCTTTCTTTGCAAGACAGACTGGAATATAATTTCTTTGATACCTTCCTGGCACCAAGCCTAGAGTATTCCTGTTGGTTTATGCCAGTTTTTTTGAGTTTATTGAGATTTAGATCAACTTAGTTTCGAGGGTATGTGCCCTAAGTGTTCTGAGCGCCGCCACCGATGCAATAGCATATATCTCTGCTTGCGTTGACGCAGTACCTAGGGCCTTTTGGAGTTCGAACTTAGGTCCATGTATACCAACGCTGGCTTTACGATTGATTTTGGAGGCCTCCAATTTAAAGTTAACTGCTGGCTTACCTGTAAACTCCTCGAGGATTCTTTCATATCCAGCTCTGTTACTAGATTTTAAAGGACTCGTCCAATGTAGCATAATAGATCTGCCTATTACCTTACACGTAAGTCTAGGAGTTCTAGAAACACTTCTAAGGTTGAAGTAGAGATGCGTATGATACCGCATGATATATGATATTATAGCCTCTAATAGGTCAAAAAATTACGTAAAAATTGCAAATTTTAACAAATTGTTGCATAACTTTTACAAATTGCAAAATAAAAAAAATCTGTCTCCGGAAAACATAGCCAACGTAACTATGATTATAAAGAATATAAATTTTCAGATTACAGATTACCCAATTGGCCACAACTTTGCTTAAACGGGACCCATGCAGTTTCAACATCAATGTCATCAATGACGTTTCAAGATAGCGAGAGTTATTTTTTTTTCATCTTCAAAAATAAAATTGAAAAGTCAAAACATGTATCTTCGAAATAAAAAAAAATTTAAAATGTATTCAGTAGATCCTTCGCAATTTATTCCCCAAAAAAACGCTCAATTTCAGGCCTCGAGAGCAGAGGACCCCTTAAATTCGACACGATCAGTACTGAGTACATACGAGGGTCGGCTGCAAATTTTTGAGCCAAAATACCTTTAAATCACTAATGTCTCCTGCTGCATGTCACTAATTGCGTATACCCTCAGTAGTATAAATACCGAGTTTCATGTCACTAGTATCAGTACGCTTTTAGTAATTGAACCGTAAACATCAGCATTTCTGAGTCATTCGCGCATTGTACGAAATTAGACTACAGAGCTGTCATAAATTCTTCACCAAGAAGCACAAAACGCCGACGGAAATATTTGAAGAGATGTCTACAGTTTATGGTTAGCCATTGGGTTAAAACCCCTTTCTGATAAATGTAAGAAGTGCATTAAAGTAGAAGGAGATTACATAAAAAAATAAATTTTTTATATATTTCTATCAGCATTTGTAATTCCCTAGCTTCAAAACTTTTCAGCCTCCCCTCGTACGTTGCAAAACTTCAAAAGCGTTCTTCTGGAAAACACGATTTTGAAAATGGCTCACTCACACTTTCCTGACCACTATATTTGACCGATTGACTAGAAAATTTGCCAGATACTCGGAAAACATGAAGTCACATAATGACGTATAATATTTTCGATTACTTTTATTATTGTTTGTTATAAAAAAAAACGGAAAAAATTGATTTTTCTTCTTCTCTCTCTTCTTAATTTTGCAGTTAACAAAAAAGCGTACGTCATTCTGTGGTCAAGGAGATTCCGATTAATAATATGCGTTTATTTTTGTTTCAAGTCAACGGGGAGGGGGCATCGATGTGAGCCGTTTACCCCCGGTAATTTAGTACGCTAATTAGAACTTATTGCTTCATAAACTGTCATAATTGCATAGTGTGTGAATGATTTCTTTTAAAAATCATGCATTATGTTTTTTAAGCGCGAGAGAACAATGTAACTTTAGAAGTACCTCCTGCATGACCATGAAACCTGAGGTGATAAAACAAAGCAATGCGTTCTTCATTATTGAACGATTTTCTTAAACCATAGATATTTCCTCCTTTTCTCTCAGTTAATTTTTTCTTTTTCATCTGCAAGGCTCTTAATAAGTATAAATTGAGTACTTAATTTTGAACATCTAAATTCCAATGCTTTCTGTGGTGACAAATAACGGCTTCACTAAGGAATATGACAAGCATAGCACGCATGACAAATAGACTTTCACTTTGTATCTCAATTCATTTCACTTTGAAGTGATCATGCACTTAACTTTGAACCAGAAAGCGCGCCGCAAATTTGGGAAGTGGCACGAATTTATCGATAACCAATAATTATTTTTCGCTCATTATTCATCCACTGAAAAGGTTCTGATCATCTAAAGTAATTTCTAGGTTACCTAGCCGAACATGTTGCTATTTACATATGGCCTTTGATGGAATTTCCATTGAAACTAATTAGATTTACCATTCGTTTTACAAACATTTACAATTCGCTGAAAAGGGTCAGCACAGGAAGATTCGAACTGTCCAGAGAAAATCAGAAGCAACAATAATTTGTTAGACATGGCGAAATGAATCTGTAGCGTGTTCTGTTCGAATTTTCATTGAAAAGAATTGCAGATCATATATCATGGGCCGGGATTGTTCGACAGGTGAGAAATCATACGGTTGCTTACCAAGACAGCGTCTCGCGATGAAAGACACTTCAACGGATCAATTATGGGGTTCGGTTAATTGAATTTACCTTTTTAAACTGCAGGCTAATCAGATCCGTCGATCGCGAAACAATCTTCAGTAAGAAAGCCGATCGAGTTTACCTCTGCTAGCCTGGAATTGCGAATCCGCTTTGTGCCCTAACGTCCTACATTTTTTGGCTAATGAAGGTGCTACAGAACAGAACTCACCTTGTCGTGGAAGATTTTCAATAAAACTCTTAGCAATTACTAGTCCAGAAGTTTTCTCCAGTTTTCGTTCTCTAATTCCGCAACTACTTTGGGCATGGAATATAAAGATTTATTGCGCTGGGATGCGGCGTTCATTCTATATCTACTAGTCGTGGCGAACACTTTAGCGCGATCACTGCTGATGATCTCTAGTGCGTTTTGTTATCAGAAACAAGTGTAAAATAAAAGGGCACGAAAATTAGGCTGAAGTGGGTACGGTGTTACTTATTTTTTATAATTTGTGTTTATGAAAGTCGCGTCTAAAGGTAAATTTGATATGTTGATCTTTAAAACAAATAATTGTGTAAGGATTTTTAAATGCCTGTAATTTAAAATGTTGTACATTTAATATTTATTCAGGATTGTGAAGAGGAATACTGTGAATAATATGTGTTAAAAGGTGTTAAAGTGAACCTATCTTCCGTTATACTTTTACTTTACCAATTGTAGCCAGTAAAAATTTGAGTTTTAACTTAAAATATTATCCTCCACTCAAATTATATTCTGCAAACAGCATTTGAAATTTAATAATGTGTATAGTGGTTTAAGTTGTAAACCTTTAACAACTACAGTAATTACAAGACAGTCACTATATAAGAATCATCGAACCGAAAACTTCATATTTTTAAATAACTTAGTGCCTTTTTTTATTGTCTGTATTATTTTATTATCTGGTCGTTTTTATCTTGTTGAAATTCAGCAAATCATTTTTATTAAGCCTATTAATTTGAAATAGCACATTTTTATGTCCGTGTGTCACAGATTCGTAGTTCCTTCATTTAACTACTTTTTCTGACCAAATTTACCAGCAGGACATTTTTAATATTCTAGAAGTCAGACATTAAATAGTTTTTTTTTGTAGTACACTTCATACATAAAAGTGGAAAAAAAAACTATTTAGGTACCCTACGGAATAAAGTATCGTTTAATAAGTCTTTTAAAATGTAATCAAACAAAAGTCTTTTCCAGTGTCCCTCTGTAGCTTTTCAAATAATACATACATTGAAAAATAATGTGATTAGTGCTTTTTAAGTTTAATAATAAGACAAACTACCAGAAAATCTTTGTTAATATGATCGTCGTCTTATTTGCTAACCGTTTGTTAAAAATATATGAGAAAATTGTACGCCTTAGTTGAGTTTTAATCTTGGAAAGGCACAGAAACATCTAAATTTGGACATGATCTATCAGCAAAACATCACCAATTTCGAGATATGTTCACTTTTTAAAATTTAAAAAAATGTACCTTGGGTAAATTTCTGACCTAAATCTGTTTTCGATAGAAAGAAAGAATTGCATGGGAGGTTTCGGTTCTGCAAACGTTTCGTTGTCACATTTTAGTGTTCCGACATAAAAAACAATCGGGACATTCATCTTTAGAACTTATCACTTTGTCTAGATTCAAAAATAGATATTATTATAGTTTCTTTCCGAAGGAAAATTATTGCCGTTACAGGAAATTGTTCCAGTTGTGGGACGGGTTTTTGAGACATAAATATGTGAATATTTAGAAAATAAAGTTAAAACGTTAACTTTCTTTCTCAGAAAGTTTTTCGATTCTGTTGATAGGAAGAATCACTTAAATTTTTTCCACATTTTAAGTGTTTTTATGAAGGAAATCAATAGTGGACCTGCTATAATTTCACTTGTTCTAATTAAATTAAAGTAATATAGCTGCTATATTTTACAAATTTATATGTTTTGTTGTGTAGCAACACAATAACACATTTCTAATAAAATTTAAAAAATTTCCCAAATATGTTACCAATCCGTCAATTTTTAATATGGAAATGTCAAAATAAAGCTCCCAGGAATTTAAAAATGAGAATCAAAAGTACATTTTTAATGCATTTTTTGACTTTTTTTTTCATTTTTTATGACGTTATCGCATTTTTCATGCCAACTACATACCTACTCATCCATACCAATTGCAAATTCAACTTACATATTTGTTTGTATCAGTACAGTTACATTAAAGATGGATTTGTTTTTTAAGATGTGGCGAAAGCCTAGGGGACAACCCTTTGATGTATACAAGCTTAAGCCGTTTTTCGGCCGATATCCTCTTTTATGGAAAAATAACTAATGTCAAATTAAAGTTATGAAAAAAATCATCAAAAATACAAAATTAGTCAATACTTATTAAATATTTAAGCCGGCAATGTGAGAGAACATGAATTTTTATACAAATTAGTTATCAGTGGTGAGGAAGATAATGGCGAATCTTGTTTCTATCCTCTTTTGGTTTGCCTGCCTTCTTTTGCTTCAAATGGTGCAAAAATCAAAAAATATTGAAAATGTCAAACACAAGCCGTGCAAATACTGTATTGTTGTATATCAAATGTCAAATGTATGCTCGTGTTATTGAGAACCGCCGAAATGCTTGGCCCACAATGGAATTGACGCCATTTTGTTGATTCGATTACAATTTTTTTCACCATATAATATGACCGAAACTAAAATCGGGCGACAAAATATAGTTGCTAAGTTGAATTTATAAATATTTTAACGTATTTACTCACCATTTTAATTTTTTTTTCGCTTAATATATCGATTCCAAGAAATTCAAGAAATTCAATATTATTTTTTGGCAGTGTCTATTCACATCGTCCGTGTCCGTGTACTCCGTGTACGCAACACGTTCCTTCAAATTCTTATAAGACTTTCTGGAAGGAAGAGGTGTATTAATCAGGCTTTTAGCCCCCCCCCCCTCCCCCGTCCAGGTTTGTACCTAGAATAAGCTGTGAAAAACTATTACCTCACTTCCTTATTTTGTTCGCAAAATTTTTCGCACCGTGCTGGAAATAAGATATTCACTTCCTCTATGTGTCAGTTCAAAGTCACATGAAAACTACTTAAGAATGAAATAAACATTTGACAGCACGGACATTGGTATTACCAACGCAGTAACATAGAGTTGGCATATACCGTGCTATTTAAGACTAGCTTTACGTAATTCGAATTACGTAGTGTGATCTAAACATCCTGAACTAGCAAATACTAGTCCTAATTTAAGGCATCATCTGATGCGCTACTATTTAATTTTCAATGTGGAGTGGACAAATATTTACTGTTATTTACAGTGCAATAATATCGTTTACGCAAATACTGGAAATTGAATAGGAAAACTGATGACGATGACTACCTTCCTTCAAATTGTCTTACTGCTAAAGACTCCCATTTTCTTAACGCCATCTCCTCCTCTGGTTTACACCAAATGAGTGATGTAAAGAACTCTATGGGAAGGCAGTTAGATCTTATCTTTTCTTCCGATTCGAGTAACACTATAGTCGAATTAACTTCTCGTAACTTATCCGCTATTGACAGTTTACACCCGCCCATTTCCATCTCTTTCTGCTACGATGGTTCTAATATTGTCGACCCCAACGTAGATCAGTACGTTCTTGATTTTAAAAGGGCGGATTTGTCTGATCTTTCAAATAGGATCCTCTCAATCGATTTCACATCTCTTTTTTGTGATAGCGATGTAGACGCTTGTGTTTCCTTGTTTTATGATAGGATATATGATCTGTTTAATTCATGTGTACCACTCAAGCGGTCCAGATCATCATGTCACTCTCCCCCGTGGTATACTAGGGAACTGCGGAGTCTTAAGAATAAAAAAAATAGGCAATGGAAAACCTACTTGCGTTGTAGAAGCACGTTAGCTTATTCTGAATTTGTTTATTGTCACGACTGCTTTTTGGCGTTATCTTCATCCTTATACAGTGAATACCTTGATAATATTCGCAGTAACTTGCATAATGATCCCCGTGCCTTTTTTAAATTTGTTAACCTTAAGAAGAAAACTGATAATTATCCATCTACAATGTGGTATAATGGATCCTCCAGTTGTAGCGCGCCCGATATAGCCGATAACTGTGCATTGTTTTTTGAGGGCGCCTTTTCATCAGGCAACTTTGTGCCTTCTCTGGAAGTGTTTGGTCATATCCAAAATCGTCCTGCTACCTCCATTGCCTTGCCCATTATATCTCGGGATATTATCATGAATGGTATCAAGGAGCTTAAACTGGACTTTTCTTCTGGTCCTGATGGTGTTCCACCAGCATTCTTGAGATCCTGTTCTGATGCCTTACTCACTCCATTGGAACTCATCTTCAACAAATCTCTTCAGGCTGGCAGATTTCCTACGTTATGGAAGAGCTCCTTTATAATTCCTGTTTATAAAAAAGGGCAAAAAAACTTCATAACAAATTATAGGCCAATCGCGAAGCTTTCCTGCATACCCAAGTTATTTGAGTCTGTTATTCATTCACAGCTTGTTGGGCAGTGTAAAAGGTTAATCTCATCTAATGAACATGGCTTTCTGCCCGGTCGATCGACGACAACCAACCTGCTTGAATTTACATCCCACATTATCTCTGCTTTCCAACAGGGTATCCAGACCGACTGTGTTTACACTGATTTTAGCAAGGCATTTGATAAGCTCCCTCACTCTGTGATTTTGCTTCAGCTTGAAAGGTTGGGTTTTCCACCTTTACTGCTCGATTGGATCTGCTCTTACTTAAAAAATAGGACTTACCGAGTCTCTTTCCGTAATACTTTATCTAGAGTCGGTAGGGCTTCATCTGGTGTGCCGCAGGGTAGCCATCTGGGACCGTTGCTGTTTATTCTTGCCATTGACGACATTGTCCCTCTGATTAAGCACTCCAAACTTCTAATCTACGCAGACGATATGAAGATTTTCTCATGCGTTAGAAACAGTTATGATTCTTCCTGTATTCAGGATGATTTGAATACCTGCAGGGTTTGGTGTGCCTCAAATGGACTGCAGCTTAACCTGGATAAATGTGAAGTTATGTCTTTTTCTAGGAACATCAATCAACTCGTCTTTGATTATACATTTGCGGATACTACTATCCATCGGGTGGAGTCCGTTACTGACCTTGGTGTAAAGCTGGATAGAAAACTCGATTTCACTCTTCACATAAATCATATCGTATCTCGGAGTAATTCCGTCCTGGGTTTTGTTAAGCGGTGGTCTAGGGAGTTTTCTGATCAACAGACCAATGATCCATTAAGGCTTCCTCCTTATGAGGATCGCCTCCGTTTGCTTAATATGCATTCGCTACGTGAACGTCGTAGAATTGCTGACCTAGTATTTATTCACCAGCTTTTGAACTCGAATATAGATTCTCGTACTCTCGCAAGTTTGGTTACTTATAGGCATACCCCGTACAGCTTAAGGAGATTGCCTTTACTACATGTTGCCCATTCTCGGTCTAACTATGGTATGCATGAACCTATTAACCGCATGTGTAGAGCCGTGAATATGTGTGCTATTTTTGACCTGGCTCTTAGTAAGGATTTGCTTAAACGATCTTTGTTGTCTTTGCACTCCTCATTGTAGTGTTTGGGATTGTTGTGGATTTTTTTTTTGTGTACTAATATTTTATTGCATGGGTTGTGGGAGCCTCATTCATCTGAATATATGTTATATTCTGGTGAATAGGTCAATTGATTCCAGGCCTCAGCCTGTGAAGTGCGCCTTCTGAGTTAGAAGGGTTTACAAAAAAAAAAAAAAAAAAACTGCGCAAATTGGACAATATAGGAGACAGACAATTCAAATAAGAGAAAATTTGACGGCTGGAAAAGTTTTAATACGAGCGGACTAAACGCAGCGGGATTAGTATTACGTAAAATTAGTTCTAAATTCCTACGGTCTAAATAGGCTCATAGAGAAAAATTATTGTCCCACAATTGGAAGTATCCCATAACTTTCGAAACTTCCCTGCCTATTGCATTTTATGTAGGTACATTAAAATATGTTCTAAGCAGTTAATAGAGGTGTGATCAGTAGTTCATTGTTTATTTGTTTACTAGTGGCACTCATAATTTACAATATTATCAGCACACCGAAGGAGGAAAAAGCGAAGCGACGAGGAACACACTCAGGATGTGATTTTTAATTTACACGTTACGATATTGAGTGAATTCGTTCTCCTCTCTAGCGCCTTTGTTTTGCATATTTGAACTTGTGTTGAACCCTAAGAATGTGGCGATACCAAGCATTTGTACTTGGTATATTAGAAATTAACCAATCTAAATTTGGTTCAAAATGAAGACTAATTAAATCAATATATATAAATAAAATTTAGGTGTCTGTTTGTGAAATATTTAATTTAGAATCCTACTACTATATTCTATACTATTTTATTATAATCAATCTGGTGACATAATATAGCTGAATAATAACCGAAACCATAGTATGTATGGTTGTAACGAGCTTTTCACATTTTTAGCTTATAAACTATGGGTTTTTATGAAATATGTCCCAAAGTGTGCTTTGAAATCTCAGGAGTTCTCTAGGTTCTATTACGCTATGGAAGTGCTGAGCAAAATGTGAAGAATGCCATACATAACTTTTCCGTGCCAATAGTGTTTAAACATTTTTAAAGCAAAGATCAGATTTTAATAAAATGTTTACCAACGTGTTTCTCTTAATCTCGGGAATCTGAGCATGGCTGTGTTATCAAGCCAGGAACTAAGAATGCGGAGCAAAAAAAAAACACAACGTAGAAAAATGTATGAGAAACCAATATAATATTTACGGGCTATGTGGCTTGGTTTGAACCAATCCCACTTTCAATCTTTGTCATCTAGATTTTGTGAAATACGGACAAAATGGGCAAGATTTGAAAAATTGTTCAAGTTTTAAAATCGTTATATTATCTCGAAAGGGATTTTTGTCGAGCTTGATATACTGAGGAATCACGATCTGGTCCATTACCAGGTTTAGGATTACTCATGCTACCCAACGAATAAAATCATAGTATTAAGAATTGCTTATTTATTTAATTTGTCCATGTCCTGCGGCCTTTTCTAAATTGTGATGGTCGTTTATTTACATTTATTTTTTTGTCTTCGCAGAAAGTGTGAAAGGACGATTTCTGCAATTATGGACACATTACTAATTTGTCTGTTTGGGGCAATCGTAGGTGACGCCCTGAGTTTTCCTCTAGCGTAATATCAAACAGTAGGTAGTATTTTGACCTCTTCTTTTGATCAATTTTATCAATGACAGGGATTACAACTATGCTTACGATGCTAAAATTTTCCCTGTCATCACTGAAATCATACTGAAGTTAGATCTTCTTCAATTCTTCTTCTGCGAACAATACGCCATTGAACGTTGAAAATTCCAACGTTGATTATTCTGTTAGCGACAACTTGCGAACACTGGAGAGAGTGAAAAATATTGGCGTTGTTTTTGCTCCACATCTGTTTTTATTCTTTCGTTGATCACGTTTATTCTACCGTTAATTACGGGAATGCTTCCTTGGGCTTCATAAAGAGAAGATTCACGGAGTTCAACAATCCCTTTATCGCCAACTTAGAATAAAGAACTAGAGGAAAGGACATCGTTCGGAAAAATGTAAGCATTTTGCTATATGTAGTAGAACCCAAGCGAAGTGTGCGTTTCGACATGAAAGTAGTAAAATTATGCTTGTATACAGGAGGGGCCAACTCATTTTGATAATATTTTAAATTAGGTGTTTTTAAAATATATTCTTATAACACTTTTAATATAATATAACTTTGCCCGAACATATTTTATTAATTTACTTAATTTTACTATTTAAAAACACTTTGCTTATGCCCCAAATATTTCAGTATTACGAAGACGACTTTGATTTCAAGGCGACATTCGGTCGAATTTGACATTTCAGGCGTCATTCCCCCTTAACCCACTCGCCACTTGGCCGAGAAGCAAAAATGCTTATCACACGTACAGGGTTTTTACTTAAGATAGCCTTTCCTCTCGTTCTATATTCTAAGATCGCCAAACTTCTTTTTTGCACTTAAATTGCGGCTGTGTTGGAGGATGTTTGGTTTCCATCCTATACCGTACACATTGTCCAAGCTCTTTAGTTGAAATTTCCTAGACTTTCATTGCGTGGCTTTCCAAGGAATAATCCAATGATTCTTCCTGCATTTAAAGACAGGCTTGTGCTACTCTCTGTAGATACGCCTGATTATAGTCGCAACATTTCGGATTTCTTTTATACATATTTAATATCATAAAACTCACTGGAACTGTTGTCGTCCCTGAACATCAGGGTTCCGTTGATATAAGTATAGTTTGGATTAGAAGACACCCCTCAAATAACCATAACATTTTTATGGAGGTTTAAAGATCATCTCGTGTACACTCTCAATGTATCATATGGCTGTGGCGATTTGCAGTATATATATACTTAAATTAGAAATACAGTTAAAATGTTAACAGTTACGTGGAGATGAATGAATGCTTTTCTATGAGTCGAGAAGAAAACTCTTAGAACATAAACAGGAATGGCAGTATTACGTATATGTGCTGTAGGTGTGATCGGCTACTGAACGTATCAGAGGAGTGTGGCAGCGGGGAACGGTTTGAGGTCTTGTCCCCTTATTTATCCCCTCGAATAATTTTTCAGGGCAGCAGAAATTTCAAGGGCGGCACACATTTAGATTAAATTAGATCTTTGCGCAAATTTTTTTCAAATGTACGTTAATGAAGTGAAGTAGTAGTTTCTATTATAATAGGTTTCAAATTATTAATAAGATATTTAACCATTTTAAATGAATATAATTTATAATTATTTAAAAGACCCCTCAACCCCTCTACAAAAAATCTCAAATTAGTAAGCAAATCGTAGACTAAAATACTTCATACCTTCACGACTACAGCGTGAGCGTACCTGGCTGATTTCACTGAAAGGCTACCTACTTTGGAGACAACATCTTCTATTCGGTACACTTTATCATTTTAAAACATGTTACTGGCAATGCATGTAATCAAAAGGCTCATCAAAACAATAGTGAGAAGTCTCAAATGGGAGCAGAACCCATTTATTTGAAAAAAAAGAAAAAAAACCATTTTTGATTAGAGAATTGAAGTTATTCCCAATCAGACTAAAGTGCTTTGAAACATACTAAAATTAGGAAAACGGCAAGTAAAACACAAAAAATTATAATTTTTTTAAATTTTTTCGTGAAATACCTATTTTAGTTCATCTGGAAGACGAAAGTGTTAAAAAGCTATGTTTCAAATTTCATGAGAATTAAAGTAATCTGGATTTTAAATGACATAAACGTCGTTTTGAGAAAATCGCCCCAAAGTTGGTATTTACGTAGAAAAAAAATCGATTTTTTTAACCTGGTAATTGGTTACCCTTAATAGAGTTCAAGAATACAAGCAAATGTAAGAAAATTTTTTAAAGTCCTCCCAAGTTACTCTTTTAGCTTAAAAACTAACCACTTGTCAAATAGTAATGACATCATGACATAAGTAAAGAAGCTAAGAAATAGTGAAAACGTGCATATATATATATATGATAGTTTGGCAGGCTTTGTGTTCCATCCTTTCAATTCAAAAACAACTGGGTCGATTTTGATAAAACCGTGTTGGACTTCGACATCAGAGCTAAAGGTTCGACTTCCTCCTGCGGTAGCCTATGGTTGTTTTCTGATGATACCAGATAAGGATAGAAAAGATCGTTGGGGGTTTTGGGGTAATTTCGATGGTTCGAAATCCATATTAGACTGTGGGTACACCTGCAATATTTTTCACTGAATCTGAATCTTCTAAATGCCCCACAGTATTTGATGCGCGCTGTACCCTATAGTATCAGGAACATGATTCGGACACCCAGCCAGTTGTTGCAAACTAAAGGACTTGTGGTAGAAGAATGCCTGAGGCACTGCACACAGTGAATCTCATCTATACCTGAACACTCGAACGATCACACTGTATTATCGTCGAACATATTCGGAATGCGGTATATGAAACTGAAATGAGTTATGTTTCGATGGAGTTTAAATCCAATCCAGACATAATTAAATTCTGGATTGGACGTAGTGAGTTGAGGTAGATGCGAGAGGGGTACATCATACCTAATGTTAAAAGCGATTTTCCTTTGAAGTTTAAGGAGCAGTAAACCAAAAAATGCTTCTACTTCAAGCCACGAATACGGTAAAAATTAAAACAGCATTGTACTCAAGGTACAAGTGTATTCGTACCCCCTGTCACACGTAACGAGTGGATTCATGCTTGGCAGTGTAATTCGACGTAAGATCTCCTTTTGCTATTAGACTTTTTGTAAATGGATATTTATGGTCCCAATCAGGTCTTTACAAACTGGTTTGGCCTTCACCCTTACTATAAACCATTTTTCTCATAACCATAAGCAGAAGTAAAATATACCCTATGTGCCGTTTTAATCATTTCTCTCAGGACGAAACTGAAATTTACAGCTCTTTGAAACTAAAATACAAAATCGTTAAAAATAAGATACGCGCAGCAGAATAAAAGGAAAAATTAACAAAAGCGATAAATCTGAAACTTTAATGAAAGAACCATAATAATTTGAGGTGGAATCGTTTTTGAAACACAAATTAATACATGTTTTAGTACTAAAAAATTGTTAGAAAGTGCATAGAATTATTAAAGA
This sequence comes from Leptarthrus brevirostris, assembly GCA_964036015.1. Lineage (NCBI taxonomy): Eukaryota > Metazoa > Arthropoda > Insecta > Diptera > Asilidae > Leptarthrus > Leptarthrus brevirostris. Next base: position 111,436,661 of record OZ038371.1, read on the forward strand.
GTATTTTATTTAACAAATATTTTCAACATGATAATGCCACCATACATAAGCAAAAAACGACATGTTGTTTACTGAACAGTAAGAAGCGAATGTTTGGGCCGTTTTTAGTCAAGCAATAAATAGAAAAGAAATCCATTTAACATTTTAAAACAAATTAAAAAAGGCAAAGTAAAAATGAAATCAAGAAATAATTCGAAAAATTATTTTCTCGAACCCAAATCGATTTCAGCAACTAATATTAAATAAAAGAGTAATAACGAAATACTTATTATATTCAATTTGTTCTTTAATTTAGTCGAACGTGAAGTGCTTTTATTATTTTTCATACAGTATTTAATAATATAGGAATGAATTGAACATGTGAGACATCTCTATTCTAACCATATGCAGAAATAAGCCCAATGTGTTGTTATAATTAGTTCGCTCAGTAAAAAGTTGATACGATTATAATAAAGCTGCGACGATTTTCATATTTTATGCATCACTTGACGACGATTTTTAATATTCCATACCTCGAAATGAAAACAAAAATGGAAAAACAGAACCCTTATAAGATGACTTTCTTGTTCGTCTCTCCGTTAATACCCTTTTTCTCAGCAACGACTAGAAATGTCAAGTTAAAATTAATATCAAATATTCAGGGCTACAGCCTCATAGTTCTCAAGGTTTTAACTTAATGCAACAAAATGATACGGACTTTCAAAGCGTATTTCGACACTAACAGACTGTCTCATTGACTCCTTGTCTCATTGTATCTATATAAACTGCAAGAAAACAAAAATTGTTAACAATTTTAATGTTCACTGCTGGTTTTGTCGTAGCCACAGCAAATTTTTTCCGTATTGAGTGAGCCACATTATTTCCTAGTCTGAAAGACTTCGAATTTTTCGGGACCAGTATTTTGTAGACGCTTTAAGGGCTTGAAATTTTACAGAGAGTTGCTGTTATGTGGATTTTGAATATCCGCTCAGTGCGCTTTGAGAAATTAGCTTGTTGCATTACCTAGCCATATGCCGTGGTATACTTTTTCTTTTCTTCTTTTTCAACAATTCTTTCATATATAACCTTTTTCGACTAGGTTTACATATAATAAATAATAGTAAAAAAATTTTTTTTAATTAAGTTTTTATTTTTAATATGTTACTATTTGCCTACCTTAATTAAATGCCTTAAGATTTTTAAATTATATTTATGTTTATGTTTAGTTTAAAACGGAGAAGTAAGATACTGAAGCCTCGCGGCCATTAAGGTCTATTGTGCTTATACTTCCGACTCCTTAAGTCAAGCTGGCTACTTTGAAAAGGGATAAAAGCTCGTAGAGCGAGCTGCCTTCTAACTGTGCGATCAGCTGCTCTGCTGATTTTTACCAAGTGTTTTCTTAGTTGCCAGCGCTCGGTGATCAGACGGGTTATCGGTCTCATATCAGAGTTGCTAAATCTAAGGAACTCCTAAGCTCTACTCAGTGATGGTGCGGATAACAAGATTTTAGAATCAGAGTGCCCCACACAGGACTTCCAGTAGTATTTATACCTCTTGTATGTTCAGTTATGTGTAGCCCTTTTATCAATGCAGGTTGAAATCTGGAACGCCGACTTAGGCCACAGAAGTTTCATGGCAGAGCAATAGTCCATTTGCCCTTTCATTAACCCCAATACCGCGGTTTTCAAACCAAGTTGACTCGATTTATTTTTCCTAATTCATCTAGAGCTGCTTGACATTCCCAGATCAATTTTGACTTCGTTACGAAGGAGCCGATTCCTGAGAAGATCCATATATACCTACTTGAATAGGCCCTCTTTGGGTTTTCGTATGCATCCGTTTGGAAAACAGTGGCAAGTTCCCGTAGTCATAATGATGCTTTAAATTTACCGTACTCCCGCCATATTCGTCCGTATACCAGATTAGTCCACTCTGGGGGACTGCGGGGAAGTTCCAGGTTTCACTTCTCTTCACCTTTACGGTGGATCTTTGTAATGCAGAGATACTGACCCTGTCTAAGGTTTCCCTTATTCTCGATTGGTCTTTTCTTAAGTTCGCACCAAGAAGTCTTGCCCCCTCTAACCTGTAGGCAGTAGTAATTGCCACATTCTCCATCTTAATGTAAAGAAGTGGCAGGGTCTGAAGTACTGATGTTGTTGTTGTACGCATGGCCCCAGTGATACTTAGACGGACCATTTCGTTGTAACCTGCTGAATTTGGCTTTAACCACATTGAGCTAAGCTCTATACCACCATGTAATCGCCTCATAGGTATCATAGGTTTAACACCGTTGCGTTCACATTGCAAGTAGCACCGCCAGCTCTGCGACAAGCGCAGAAATATTTCTCGCACTTTCTGTGATGTTATCTAACAATAAGTATAGGAAAATTCGACAAATTTTCTTCTTAGTAAAAGGGATGATGATATTGATGATATTTAATTTATTTAAGCTTAATGCAAGCTATAACATAATAATACAAAATAAAAATAAAAATAATAATAAAAATACAAAATAAAATATGTGTTTTATGTTAAAAAAATCCCTGTTTAATGAATTTTTTAAGAAACTCCGCTTATGATCGGTCACCAGGGAGGGGTTTGTACATAAATAGAAATGAAATTGAAATTTTGCTTAAAAGTTATTTTTTACTCGTAATAAAAGCTTGATTAAAAAATATCTTTTTACATATACTTAGTTCAAACTTCTTGGTTTAAATATTGTTTATTTATCTTTATAAATATTTTATTGCTGCTTAATTCGCCTTATTAGTACGTTAGCTTTAGTCGTCGGTGAAGTAAGTTATAATGTGTCGGGTGTTCATCCCGGAGGTTTCAGATTCAGACCCTAAGGGCGGCGACCCATAGTTGTTTCTTTTAACAACATATCACGGTTAAAAAGCCCATTGGGGGTTGTATAGTAATATCAGTGGTCCGGAATCAATTTTAAAGTTTAGGTCTACTTGCAATTGTTGTCTCAAATCGAATTGTTGTCTCGAATCGGTCTTACTCTGCCTCTTTCCCTACAAGGAGTCACGGGGACTTTAGAGAGGACATAAGCTTAACAAGTCGGGAGTCATATGTGTGTTTAATATTTGGTTGTTATCTCTATTTACTATTTATTTCTGATTCTATTCATATTTGTTACCGCACTGTTGTTGCATGCTAATTTTCCTGATCGCTTGGACCAATCTAACTCATAAGACCATCAGCTTTACTTTCAGTGTTTAATAATATTTATGTCTATTCATATTCTTAATACGTCACATGCTACATGCGTCACATACTTATAGAATTTAGTGACTCTATAATGTACTTTTCTCCGCCATCAAAGAGCTCTGAAAGCCTCCATTCTCAGTACTTCAAGAGGTCAGCACGACGTCGCTGTCACTGATATGTCTGATGTAAGCCTGGCTGCATCATCATCAGGTTATATATATATATATATATATATGCGTGTGTATGTGGGTGTGTGTGTTTAACTGCAGAAAAGCAACAAGTTTGGATATTTAAATCTGACCGTAGAAAGAAAAAACTATTTCTTGTGGATGGATAGTTCGAATTGTTAAGAAATATAAAATTAACCTTAACTTTGCCGTTATCAAGATATGAATAACTGGGTATGATTGCCTTCTGTTATGGATAGTATGTTAATCAGGCCAGTTATTAGATTAGATTTGTTTCATTTTTGCAATTAGCCATTCTTATGTGTACCAAATTTCAGCTCGCTCGAATAATAGGAAGTGCTTCTCAAGAAGATACACAATATAAAAAAACAACTTTACCGGAAGAGCGACTTTAGTTTGTTCTTCGCAACCTAAAATGCAATATCTCACAATTAAAGGAAATTATCGAATTAATAATTTTGAAGTAGGTTTTCGGCAGGTGTGGGTTTAAATTCTACTATAAAGCATACTTTTACAAAATTCGTAGAAATATGTCCAGTAAAATATATTTAAAAAAAGTTGAACCGACACAATTTTTGCCATTATTCAAATAGATACTCTATTCATTCAGAATTATCTAAATCAGTCCACGTGTTACAGTGTTAAACTTCCCCTCCCCAACCCCACCCCAGGTCAACAAGTTTCCTCATTGTAGCAATGGGGGATGGTATTGTATACAACAAGCAAGAATCATCCAAATAGGTGTATGCGTTAAGAAGTCGGGACCGGCCTCCCCAACCCACCCCATAAATGGGGGAACATATTTCACAAAGCAGAATCATCGAAATCGGTTCAAAGGTTACGAAATTGGCGCTCCCCCACCACCACCCTAGATCAAGAATTATCCTCATATTAGCAAATGGGGAATTATACTCTATATAACAAAACAAGAAACATCAAGATCGGTCTACGAGTTAAACAGTTGACATACGACCCCTCCCTCACCACCTATACAGCACCCTATCATTTAAATTTATATCTTGGTACCGCAACAAATTTTTTCCAGTATTAGCAATAGGGGGATCATGCTCTATACAGCAAAAAAAAGAACCATCCAAATCGGTCCACGCATTGCGGAGTAGCGTTTCATTCCCACCCCATTCTGAAAATTTTTGACATAGTACCAATCGGGGAACATACTTTAAAAACAAAATACTCAAAATCGATTAACGCGTTACGAAATTATGCCCGTTCATATATTAAAAAAAAATAATTTTAATAAAAAATACGCGTCGAACTAATAAAAATGTGAATGATAGTTTCACAGGAACTTTAAAGTTGGAAACTGTCAATTTAGCAACAACAAAACGCTTGATTACATAAGTTAAGTAAGATTTAAAAAACCAATACAGCGCCAGCATAGATTTCAAAAGTCAAGTTTCATTATGTATAAATATGTCGATATTCTCTATACTTTTATTCAAGTATTACTGTCGTGTTTTAAAATATGTTTTTTTCCTTGAGAAACATACACTCGCTCTTCAAAGCATACGACACGAGTAATCGACTTCATATTATGACGTTATTCCTGATATGAAGTCGAAAAAACCGTTATTGATTGACATTTAACACCATTTCGCGGCAATACTTTAAAATAGAGGAATGGGTGTGGACTGTGGTTGTGCTTATCCGCGAGAATGAAGTATTTAAACAATAAAAGTACAAACAAAATATTCCTCTTTATTAATTTAATGACTTGATTTGATATCTAATACCTTCTTACTGAAACTAGAACTTAAAATAATTTCTTAAAAGCTCGAATCAGAAACGTTTTCAAATTAAATCCTCACATTTTGTCCAAACAACTCTGCTTCTTCCGCGAGAAACAAAAACAAAGGATCAATGTCATACTTTCTCGGCTAACAAGCCGTGAAATGTGCGCACTGTAACGGACGATCTTAATCAGAACCGAAACCGGCTGCTGGGTCGACGCTGACAAAGTGAGAACGCACATAACTACCGCTGATGCGGCGTTTCTATGTGCTGTAATCGATTGTCAATGAAAAGTGAAATGCAAGGAAAATAGGTAAAAGTAAGAAGGCAGAGTAATTGTCATGACCGTTGGCAAAACTCAAGAATTGTTTCAAATTGAGTCGAAAACTAAGGGAGCACAAATATCCACGTGTTCTTGATTGTGTTAGAAATGTGTCAGACCGCTGTAATTTGCATTAACCGGCCGTTGGTACGGTTATTTCGTCTGCAAAGTGCGGATGCTTGGTATGTAGAGTAGTCTGCTTCCCTGCATTCTATATCTTCTCCAAAGTGTAAACTATAACGTCAAATGAGCTCACGTACCTAAACGGTTATTCTCTTCTCTTTGCTGAAATTGTTGGTTTCCGGAGTAATTGCTATTCGCACTTGATCTTTTGAAGAAATTAAATGATGGACATTCTCCACTGTTTGTTAATTAAGGTCCACTTTTGCAAAGTCTTTCTAATTAAGCACTATTGGTAGGAAGCTGTATTTTAAATTCTTTGACTTGTGGAAAAATTCATTGAATCAATTTCGATTGATCTGCAGAACTGCTGTTACTCATAAATTGATTGGAAAAATGGTACACGGCCGTGATATTAAAATCCGTTACAATGCGACATAAACTGTAATTTGTTTTTCTCTCAACTTTCTGGACTTAATAATAAATAAATACCTTTTGCAGGTTTTCCACCCATTTCTGTAAACTAAACATTCCATGCAATACTTAGTGCATAATTTAGCATGCAGTGAAGATACAAGTATTGAAGTGTAAATAACTGAAATGTTCACCTGCTTTAAACAAATATTTAGGATATACTTGGCTCTACAGCTTGTTTCATTCATCTCGTACCTACAGCAAACAAATTGAAGATTCTGCCTTTTGCTCAGCACGGCAGATAGTATTCAAAATAAAATAGCCAAAGTAATATTAAATTCTATGAAGTCGATACTAAAGCAATAATACAAAATAACTACCAAAATACAATACAATAAAATATACTCTTGCATAACAAACATACAAAAATTCTTCTTCCCTACGATCTCGCGAATTGAAATTTTTAAGTAGTTTTATATCGTATCTTTCATTCTAGGTAGTCCTCATATTTTGTTAATACGTCACCGACTCCAAAATGTGGTAATGGGCACTTTTTCCCGCCTGAGTGATGAACATCTTCCAAAGACACCGAGAGACCCAAATGTCTCAGGTTGTGTGGGATTTTCACTCAGTAAAAACATTTAGCATGTGGGTTTAGCCGAATTAAGCTCCTGTGCTCAGCAAGTGCATTTCTTGTTAGTCACCTCTCGGGAGTGACTTGCTAAGGCACGACACTGGCACACTAAGAGCACCGCGGCTTACTGCTCTTCTAGGCACATCCTACATATATCATCCTCAACAATGTTCATATTTGCAAATTATCTAGAATTGTACTCACCATATAACATTCTCTACTATCTAATTTTCACTACACTACTTATTGATCTTGAAGACTAAACTCTTATTTTAGCATGCGACACTATTTAAACTACGAGATCGAACATTTCTAAGAAGTCTAACTTCTCTATCAGTCTGCGTATCTTACCTCTTTGCATAATATCATTCTAGACTGGCGCCTTATGAGTTTATTTGGCGGAATGGTAATGTATTACTTAAAGATCCTTTTTATTAAGGAACTACGAATTTGGGATTTTCCCTTCGTTTTGTGAAGACAGCGTACTTTACCTCTTCGCGTAATCTCATTTTAGACTGGCGCCTCATTTGGTTATTTGGCGGAATGAGATTTTATTGCTTAGAGATCCCTTTTATTATTGAACTACGAAGGTGCAGTTTTAGGTTTATCTACATTATATTTATTTTGCCCAACTGGCGCCTTATCTTCATTTTGTGATGACAATAGTGTAAATCCAGTATGCAGCTTGGTGATATTTCCCACCTCCGTCCACACCACCTAATGAGTAATGAGTCGGCATTTATGTTCCACAGAATAGGAGATAATACCACACCCTGTGGGCATCCCCTGACAACCCTCCCACGCAATCTCGATTCTCTTCTCTGGATATTTACTGCTCTCGTCTTTAACATATTGCTAATCCATTTTCTCATAATGGGATTAGCTCCACATCGGATGAGAGCATCTTCCAGTCTTTCGAAATCTGTATTATCAAAGACTCCTTTAATGCCCATAATATAACCCTTACAATCGCTTTCAACAAAAAGGCTCACGGGTCTATAGTATTCTGGTTGCGTATAGTCTTTTCTTCCCCGGGGAAAGTAGAAATAAGAACATAGTCCCTTAAACTAACACATTCGTTCCGTCCATACATTAGCACCCTGCTTCCTCAGAGGCCAGGGCATGTCTGATCTGTACCTTGCAGGAAAATGAGCTTCCAGTAGGATCTCATTTATTTTCCTAGGTCTCCGCCATCTTTTCCGTCCTATCTCAAATAGTCTGGAGAGCGGATCATTTGAAACCATCTTTTTAAGTCAACAACCATCATAGATATTTCTCGTACTCGAGTAGAAGTCCCTCCACGACTCTTTTCTCTTTCCTCGAAGAATTTTCTTCATCTCTTTCTTTGTACCTGTCCCAAGGCTCCCTTATGCCACGGTTAAAAGGCTTCCTTCTCCCCTTGTTCAGTGATTCCAGCTCCCCGGGGTTGGGTTCCGTTTTACAGCTTCACATTTCGATAACCTCCTAATGTCTACCATCCACGAAAATTGGTTTATTCCCCCTATATAGAATTTCTCGGTTGCTTTCTACCGCGAATTTAAGCATGTCTTCGCCTCTACGGTTGTCATTTGTGCTTTCTTACACTATGCTATAGACATTAGCATCGCAGCCTAATACAAGCAAATCATTTCTGTCTTTGCAGTACTTCACCAGTGTCTCCACTTATGTACTTTTTATATTTTTTAGGGCCCGATTTGTTGAGGTGGAATATAACGCTTTTTCGATTGGCCAAAACGACTTTTCTCTTGAATAGCTGCTTCGAATCTTGTTAACTGCTCACAGTACTAAATAAAATAAAATAAATAACTCCCTTGGAATCCCACAAACACTCAGCAATACCTTCAATGGGTTCAAACCAGATCTTGCAACGGGTTCTACACTTTCACCTGTTTTTCTCCAGATTATTTCATCGCATGTTACAAGTCGATCCAAAAGGCCACATGCATGCGGTTCAGCTTATTTACTTCGGTCAAGCAATACGGCACTTATGCATCGAGCTTGGATGTGGATCCAAGCTTCTGTAAATGACGAAGAGCGGTCAAGTTGTTGATATTCATCCTTGTATATTCATTACTTGTAATCCTTGGGTTATTTTCCACCAAGGCACGTACAATGTTATCATCAATGCCGAAAGGCTGTCCAGAGAGGGATTGATCTTCCAAGTTGAAATCAGCATTCCCAAATCTTGCAAACTACTTTTTACCTGCACGGAAAGCAGGAGCACAATCCTTATAAACGCTCTGTAAGTGCTTTGTAGAGTTCCAACATTCACGCCTTTGTTTGCTGGAACTGCATCTTTTCGTTCTCCACTTTGATCAATTTATTAAACACACAAACCGACCTATCTAAAAGATGTCTGACACCCAATTGCGACATAACATAAAAACAAAAAAACCTCAGAACTCCATCGGCATCGTGTAATAAAGTTTGCGCCAGCTATGAAAATCGGGCACGAACTTATGCAATCACCCAATTAAGTGTACAAGGCCAGCGAAAAACAATTTTTATAATCTATAGAAATTTGTAAGAGCAATACATAATACACCATGTAATGTTCCTTTGATCGAAATAATAAAATATATACTATTATATAAATATGACTTGAATGTTAGAAAAAGTATTACAGGCGGATTACACGGATCCCAAATTATGCCAAAATGCGAAATTTGACATTTTGTCGTTTGGATTTAAGCAGTCGATGTGCTTAAACTGTTCAGGAGGCTTGAGCGACCTACCAAAAATGTCCTATGAGACTCCAATTTTCCAAGAATTGTCATTTTACAGAATAATAACTTTTTACACAATGGGAACTAAAAACTAAAAATTTTGATTTTATTAAAGTACAATTATATATGTAGATATATATGTATCTTAATATATAAAAATCACGTGTCACTGAGTTCGTATACGCTAATCTCAGACACCGACATGAAATTTTGTGAATTGGTATGGTTGGTTCCAGTTTAAAAGATAGGATAGTTTTGGACCCAATAGGTGGCGCTGTTGTAGAGATCTCTAAATTTTTTTTTTAATTGTTTCAACGAAAATTATTATTTTTTATTGTTTTCAGATTTCTCATACAAAAATACATACAACCACACAAATGATAACTTGACTAAACCCCACCCTTCAATATTTTTTAATGCGGTTTCAAGGATTTTTTATAGCAAAAAGGGTTATAATTCATTTTGTTTAAGTTGCTTAATTCAAGTTGTGTAAGCTTTCAAGACATGGCAGTGTAAACATCTGACATCTGTATTACCCATCTAGAGAAAATACCATACTTAAACATTGTTTCATTTTCTGTGCTGATTTAAACGTTTCCCTGCTGCTACAATTTTTCTGATATACCAACATAAACAATGTGTGAGTTTAGTTTTATTTTGTTTTTGAGTAAAATACGACGAAGGTCAAACCTTAATAATGCACGCAGCATAGGAGCACGACGCCAACAAAATGCAAGAAACAATAGAACGCACGCACTAAATATATAAAAATTGATGTGGATGAGTGTTAGAGTGATTAAAAAACTGGACTTTTTTTTAAATTCTTGCAGAATTGGAGTCTCATAACGCATTTTTTAGAAGCCGCTCAAGCCCTCTGAACTACGTAAGCACTTCCACTGCTAAAATGGGCCAACCAAAAAATCTCAAATTTGGGATTTTCATACAGGTGAACTGAGCACTAAACGGGAACTAAAACGGGAACTAAAAAACATCTATTTTTTTGAGTACCCTAATGTTTATATATCAGAATAACTCTGGAATGCTTGGAGAAATGTGTAACAAACTTAGTACACAAATTAATTATAATCTGGAAAAGGTACGGTGAGAGTAGGACACCTTTAGCATTCCTAAGGGTGGGCGGGAAAGGAGTGGCAATAAAATTAATCGAAAACTACCGTTATTAGTGTCAAATAAAATTTTTGGGATCACTGAATTGAATAATGGCACTACCGATGCCATTAAAAATTGTGGAGGTAAGACACCCTAACACCCCTAGGGGCGGGGGTGAGAACGGAATGCCATGTAAAAATAATTGAAAACAACCGATATTACTGTCAAATTCATAGCTTTCGGGGGATTCTCCCGATGCCATTCAATGCTGTGGGTAAGACAACCCTAGCATTTAAAGAGGTGGAGGTGGAAAAATTTGATATGTTAAATTAATCGAAAACGACAGATATTAGTGCCGACTTCATAGTTTTCCTGGCCGCTGGAATGAGTAGTCGTCGGTGGAATCGGGTAAAATTCTCCTCCCGCCCCATACCCCACGAGGAGAGGGAATAAATAATGACATTCCTGATGCACTTAAATAATGTGTTGTGGTAGTACACACCCCTAAGGGTGGGGTGGAAAGAGAGTGCAATGTAAAAATTATTGAAAAGGACGCCCACTTACCGAAAGTCCGAGCAACGTCGGGCACGTGCAACTAGTATATATATATGGATTCTTTTATGTCAATTGCTAGATTTTCTTTTACTTTATTTATGGCTTTTAAAATTTTTTTATGAGTTCATTTATTGCTGCAACTTCTACCACTTCTCTCATGGTTCCCCACAAGTGGGGTTAAGTCGGGAGAACGAGCTGCCCACGAAAAATTATCATGCCGCCGTATCCACCTACTTCCGTAATTTCCATTCAACCATTGGAGTACGTTTCTTCCCCAATGGGCCATATTGATGAGGCCTGTTCCTGTACAGGTGTCACATGGACAGGACGAAGTTCTTCTCTTCGTAATGCTTTTCATCCTGTGTGAGGGCATCACCCCTACGCTACATGCTATGCACCTTTGCACTTGTAGTACAAGAATGGAGGACATTTCCACCGAAGTTGGCGCACCATTGACCTCGGCTTGAATCGAAAGTGTATGAACGCTTCCAGTTTGTTGAAGCTTTGAAACGCTCTTCTTTCTGGAAATCGCGGGTGACATTCACGCTCTGCTTCAAGGGAATTTCCGTTTCTAAATCCGTAACAGAAAATTATGTCAATGTATTCTTCGTTTGCAAATTGTACTATTTTCAACTATTAATTGCAAACTATTGAAAGGACTTCTCACTTTAAAATATTATGTGCTGTTTTAAATGGCACTGCGTATGCATCTAATTTTATACCTGGAGATCATAGAATTTCAATTCCAAATTCAACAATAATAATTTTTTTCTGTGAAAATATTTGCAAAACAACTATTTTATGACCTGCAATAAACCTTTTACTATCACACACGACTACTCTACATAATTTAGTGTTATTACCAAAAAGCAATTCGGAGCCAGGTAGATTTGTTTCTTAGAATGGTAGGTATTAGCTGAACATTTGATCATGTAAGTTGATAAAGGTAAACTATCTGTACTTCAAATTTCTTTTGAAAGATAACGCATTGGCCAAAATTTCAAACTCAAAAATAAAAAAAAATTTTATAAATAAATAAAAAATAAAAATATATTTAAAAAAGATTTTTAGATTTGGTGAATATCTCTTTAAATTTATATAATGGAAGTTTTATAAGCGGGCTGCAAATTAAAATTACAATAAACAAGAAATGATGCGTGTTATGTTGACTTTCGAAAGTTTTTTTTATATCTTTAGGATGTGGCCAAAGCCTAGTGGACAACCCTTTGATGCATTAGCGTGCCTTTAACCGGAAAGAAATTAGGAAAGGGGAGTGAGGGAAATTGAATATTTTAGTTTTTGCATTGCTGCGAGCTTGACAATAGCCCAGAGGCGGAGTGGATTTTTTAATTCTAATAAACCCACGGGGAGTCTTGAATCGGGGAACCAACTCCATCTTCGGAGTACCGTCGGCTGTAAATCGCCTTATCATGGAGGCGTATTAATAAGACAACTTCTAGAAATGATGTTGCGCATTCAACGAAAAATAGGTCTCATCACTAAAAGTAATTTTGTAATAAAAAACTGGATCAATTTGCAATTGTTCGAGAACGCGATCAGCGAACTTCTTCAACCAGCTTCTATTCTCGAACCAGCTGTATGTTGTACAGATGTATATGAAGATCCCAATGCAAAATTTGGGCGGAAAAAGCCCAAGTTTTTGGAATCACCAACGAATCGACAGTTTTAGCTTTTCGCTTAAACGACAGTGTAACGATGGTTAGGTCCATAAAATTAAAAAAAAATCCTACAATACTGTAGCGAACTGAACACTGATATTTAAAGTAAATTTCCACAATATACAAGCATTGTTCAAGCTTTTATAATTTCAGCATTTGGTACAGAACTTAGTTCGTCTTTAATTTTTTCTAAACGACTGAGTAAAACAATTTTTTTTAGTTTGGATGCTTTAATGAAGGCAGTATTTAAAAACAAGAAATATTAAAAGTTGACTGCTAAAAGACATTGCTTTAAATTTTTCCTCCAAACTGATACGATCCGTATGTGCATCGTATATTAATTCAGTTTAGGTATACAAAATTGTGTGTTAACAGTACAAAAGTCTTTACAGATACGTGACTCAGGATCCTCAGAATAAAACTAAATACATTGTCAACTTGGGAAAAAATTCATGAGTACTTATAATTAAGGTAAATCCCGTTAAGACATCTCGTTTTGCACTACAATTCATCTTTCAGGCAGCGCTGTAAATGTTTTGTTATTTCTCTGAGCTATCTGGATTACCTATTTTCTGCTTCCACCTGACTGCTCTGTTCGTTAATTACCTCAATCGCATGGCTTAAATTCTGCCTTATTACTGGAACAAATAAATCAGGCAATACTATTTTGCCATTTGTCACCTAATTACCTATAAAATTGAACACAAAGGCAGCTAAAAAGTGAAAGTGCGCTACTTTCATTGAACAGGTACAGTTGTCTCAGAGATAATTGGGAATATTAGTTCGATTAGTCGAATAATGAGTGGCACGATTGCAGATACAGGTTCAAACCTCGACCTACGTATGAGTATTTCTTTCATTTGCAATTGATAAAAATCCAACCCGTCTCTGGCTATCTAGCTCACGGCAATGCAAATAAAATTTCCCCGATTCCTCTTACCAGAAAGTTCCCTTTCGATTATAGACACGCATGTAATTCATCATAGGATTATCTCCTGGCTACTACATAAAAAAAAACTGAAAAAAACATTTTTTCTAAACAATGATAAATGTTGATCTATTATATATTATGTGGGAGCCGTCAGACATTCCAACAAGATAGGGCTTGGTTTAAGACTGAGAAACCAAACTTCGCTTTTTTAATGTACCAAAATACCAAGGCTTGGTTCTCGTAGGTTTGAGAATATTTACTTTACGAAATTGGGTGTTAACGTGCTAACCTATTACTTTGTCAACGCTTGGAGGAGACAAATTTTTAATTTCATATTTTTAACTAACAAAAAAAAATTTTCATATTTTTAACTAACTGCACAAAATAGAAGAGGCTCACAATTGGACGACCACGTATTTTTGTACGTCTGTGCCTACGAGTAAGAAACTAAAATAATATATAATAATAATAGAGTTTAGGCTGAAGCTAAAACGTTTACATGGTGCTTTGGCGTAATTTTTGAAATTCTGAAATTGTTGTCGTTGTAGATATAGAACCATTCTTCATCTCCTCTGCGAATGTCCGGCTTTAACCTACCGCTCCCCCTATTTCCACGATTTAGCCGAACTAGGATCTGCTTATATTAGGGAACTAGTTCGGTTCATTCGGACCTCCAAGTATTTTGTCATGGGGACGGGAATCTAGTCCAAATGTGGTATCACAATGGACTATTATTACCAAAATATGCCATCCCCTTAGGAGGCTGTCACACTAACCAAATCTATTTTAAATTTAACATGTGATAAGCAGAAGATTATATTCTATATAATTTCAGAACAAAAACTGGCAGCTTCACTCTTCACGTGAAACCGATTCGTAAGTTAATATAACAAAGTAGACAAGGTGACAGTAATCACGTTACCGCTTTTAATATCAGGCACAAATTTGCTTTGTTTTCTGATTCATCAGAAAGAACAGTGTAAAAATAAGAAAAATTTTATTAAATGTAATTATGCATACCATGAAAATTGCAAATTTATGAATCACCCTGTAACTCCCAAACGGTTGAGGTTCCCCCCCGCCATATAATTTTTAGTTTGACTAGGTGAGATTTATCACCCCTTTCATTTTGGTACACCAAATCTGAAACTCTGTATAAGCCAGGCGCAGGTCGCGGGAGATATGCTCTTATAGATATATGATTTGATTTGATTTGGTTTGATTAAATTGGAGGTGTGACGTTCTCAAGCGCCGCGGCCACTGGGTCCTATTGTGCTAACCCTCTCAACTCCATATAGTAAGCCAGTCCCTCTGAAGAGGTTCAACAGCTCCTGCAGTCGGCAGTCATTCAGCTCGCTCGGTACCAGGGTTGGTTTCCCAAATAGGCTAAATCTGCGCCTGGACACTGCAGGGCATTCACATAGTACGTGTAGTGGGGTCTCATCATCCTCCAGACAGAGTCTGCAGGTGGAGTCGATGGCTGACAGTGGCCGGTAAGAAGGCCAACCAGAGTTCTAACATCCGACCTGCTCAGCTTGAGAAGCTCCCTGGATCTACCCGGTGACGGTGAGGGAATAAGGCTTCTTGAGTGATCGTGCCCCTCAATATTGTTCCAATACAGCCTATGCTCCTCACTTGCGCGGTTTGCTATTAGCATTTTAGCCGTACAGAGAGGGATTCCACAGACCGGCTCCGGCCCTATGAAAGGGGTATTAGACCCCTTCCTAGCAAGTTCATCTACCTTTTCATTTCCCGTGTAGCCCTGATGTCCCGGTATCCAGATCAAGTATACTTGATTATTTCTGCACAGTTCATCTAGGCTCCTTTGGCATTCCCACACCAGCTTAGATCTGGTGGTAGATGAAGCAATTGCCTTGATTAGATATATGATACGTGTCTCTAGATATGAGCGAACCTTTAATCGAGTACCCGACTTTATTCTGCGACAATATTTCTACAATAAACATTTGGTGATTTCTATTAGAGGGTCACCGGCAAAGTGAAAACTTACTTGACATTTTATAACGCAAAAAATTCAAATCTACTTATGCATCTCTGAGGTTACACAATTGCACCTCCATGTCCTGAAGCGGGCCCTCAGACAAAGTACTTCAGCGGGTCGCGCCACCCTATGCTGAAAAAAGCCTCAGTCTCATCAAGAAAATTCACTTAAAATAACGAAATTTTTTGTTCAGAAATATATTTTTCCTATTTCAATTAATTGATAATTGAAGGAAAAAGTTTGAATATTTTTATGAAAATCAAGAACATTTATGTGATGATAAAAGTTTTAAATTTTATATGAAAAAATATATATATATTGGAAAAAGCTTACTGAAAGGATTATCTAATAACAAAAAATTACGCTTCTCATAATGGTATAGTAGTATCAAACGCAGTAGAACGTATATAATAATTAAGTAATACCTTAAATTCTACCGATCATAAGAAATCCAAAATTTTCGTAATTTCGTAAGCCGTGGACGGATTTGAATGATCTGTTATTGGTACCATAATAAAAAGTGGCACCTATGTTGAAAATTTTAAGGGCATTAGACAAATTTAGCACCTGGGGTTTGATTGTAAGCCGGGAAGTCGTCTAATTTCGTAACGCATGAAAAGTTATCAAAGTATGTTTTTTTCGTTTGTTGCAATATGTTCCTTTAACTTTACCTAGATGACAAATTTCAAATGTATAATAATGCAAATGTAATGTAATGTAAATGTATATAAGGGGAGGGGTGACACACAATTTCGTCACGCGTGCACAATTTTGGTCCATACTTCTCTATTCTTCTATGTTTCCTTATTGGTAACATGAAACTATTAACAGTTTTCGAAAAAAGTTAAGAACAAAACTCTTAAAAGTAAAAATCATCGAATTACAAAACTCCATTTGGAAATATGCGCAGTTCATTCAATTTATAAAGTCGTAAACTATAACATTTATGCGATGCATGTTTCGTTTATAAGCAATACTTGCATCAAGAAATCGGCCAAAATTGGTGTGGCTAATTTTTAAGTTTCCTGATTCCGGTCCGCCAGGCTACAGTCCTGTCAGTCCATCCAGGCCGCAGCCTTGTCAGCCTTCCCCTCTATCTGAAACTCTTTTTTTACCACTTCCTAGTGTATCCAATTTTAACCTTCGTTTTCCATAAACGTTCAAATATGTTAGGTTAAAATCATAGCAGAAATTTACAATGTTTGCGTTTTGTTGCCATAAAAATGCTCAAGTTAAGATGTTATGATTTTAAGACAGATTTGTAATTGAATTTGTCGGGCCTTTGACCTTTTAAAACATTCACAGCAATCTTGAGCGAGGCGCCGATCCCAGATTTCGATGACTAGTTAGTAGCAGTTATATTGAAATGAAAACGTGCACTAAGGTGTGGACGTGTTTGCTTTCCCAGATGTACTGATGCACACATTCATATTCTTCAATCACTAAGTCGAGTTTCGCAAGGATAAATATAAATAAAATAACTTTTTAAATCAAGCTTTTTTTAAAAATTAATTAAAAAGTAAAATATAAATTTTATGTGAAGTTTTACGCTAAACAAACACTTATCGGTACATAAAAACATCTCCTTGGTCTCCGATCATAAGCGAAGGTACTTAGAATGGTCATACGCAGACAAGATTTTGAAAAAAATGTTTTTTTTTATTTCATTTTTTTCATTTACACATAGGTACTCAAGATTGTACACACAAAATGTCAGGTCGATCCGAAAAATATTCTCGGAGTTATAATCATATTTGGAAAGCCGCCTCGGCGCAAGTGTGAAAGTGTGCGGAGCAGCGACTCGAGCGGAAGCTACCTACCTGGAGCGCCCCCTCTTTTATTACCTTATTGTATTGCCAAGCAGCAAGGTCGTGAGCTCGTTTATACGTTCTGTTTTTTTTTCTTGTGTATTATATGGTCCCAGGTGACTTTGTGTAAGTTAAAAATTTGTCCAAATGTAAAATGGTTTTGAAACATTAAACACATTTTTCTCAAAACCCTGTTTTTAAAGTCGGTGTACACGATATCTCGAGAACGGCTAAGCCGATCGGTCTTAAATTTTAACAGAATCTTTCTGACTATATTTGTTAAAAATCAGTTGAATTATTTGCGAATCCAATAAACATTTTTCATTTTATAAACAATTTAAGGCCAAAACTTTCCTTAAAAATCGATTTTTTTTAGGAGCCACCATTTTGTGACAAATCAATATTTCGCTTATTCCTTCGATTGATTTCTGCACAATTCCATAAGGTAACGTAATCTTTTTTGTTTTTTGATTTCGGATGACCCAGTCACGAGATATCGCTTACACCACAAAACTTCTTTTTTTCAAAGGAAGTTTCGGAGATCGTCTGCTGTGACCTTGAAAATCATTATTTTTACAAATAAAAAATGTGACAATATTGTATAAAGTGCCTATTTTAAGCATACAAAAAGTTAATAAATTAAAAAAAAAAATCTTGAGAAATCGGTTTTTCTCGGCCTTCTGACTGCGTATAACCAATTAAACAAAGATTTTTTTAATTTTAAATATAATTTATTAAAGGTCGAGTCGGTACTATTTGTTTTTACCTCAGATATAATTAGTATGCTATTTAACTTTTCATTAATTACCTATCTTCCTTAAACGCCTCAAGCCTTTATAAATTATAATTATTTGTAATAAGGCATATCCCTATCCCATCAGATAATTGCTGTTAACTGAATTCTTATCAGAAAGTTTCCTTTCGACTAACACTTGGTGGAAGTCATTTATTAAAAAATGAAAAAGTAAAAGCACTTGTTTTACTTCCACAAAAACAGGAATAATAATTTCTTTGGGATGGTGATCACTCAAAAATATGAGTGCTCAAAGAAAAATGATGAATGTTTCGACTGAAAGTGCAAGCTAGTCATCATCAGCGTGGTACTTGCACTTTCCACCACGGACATCTATGAGTACCACGCTGATGATGACCAGCTTGCACTTTCAGTCGAAACATTCATCATTTTTCTTTGAGCACTCATATTTTTGAGTGATTACCATCCCAAAGAAATTATCACTCCTGTTTTGTGGAAGTGAAACAAGTGCTTTTACTTTTTAATTTTTGAATAAATGACTTCCACGAAGTGTTAGTCGAAAGGAAACTTTCTGATCAAACAATATTTTATTTTATTTTATGAAATTGATGGACCAAAAATCCTCTTCATAAATAATTCGTACTTACTTTAAGGAGTTGTGTTTTTGACCTTCCATTGACCATTTTTCTTTGATCACTCATATTTTTGAGTGATCACCATTCCAAAGAAATTTTTAAATTCTTATACTATACTAAACAAAATAATAAAATACATTTATTTCAGAAGACTTAATCTATATTAGTAACAACTTTTTTTATATTTTCAGGTATCCAATATGCTTCAATTACCTAGTTCGGTAACATGGCTTGTGATAATACTCCTTGGCTTATGTGGACAATGCTTTGGAAATGTTTTATCACAACCAAGTCGACTTGGCGATCAATATATTCAAGAAAAGCAGGATCAAAAATCCGAACAATTAGTAGATGAACAAGATCCATATCATCTAACAAATGAATTTAAAATAGACCAACAGCCATATCCAGAATGGAATCCATATCGACAGGGAAACTTTAACCGACCAAATCGTTTTATTAATTTATTTGGTTATCCGAATCCAATTTTTCTACCAGTTCCAGTGGTTCTACAACCAGATTTCTTATATCCATACCCATTGAACGATGAGTACGAGGATCCGATCTCCAGAGCAAACGTAAGACGTCCATCACCATACAGAAATTCACCAATTTACTACGTCCGAATTCCACCAACACCTTATATGTTCGTTCCTGGATTAGGATATACATCTCAACCTCCTACATTTGCACCAAATTTCTCTCCACTTATGCATTTTAATTCGTTACCTTCACTTCCAATCCCACAATCCATTAGCCCTGTTATAAATTTACCCCTAAATATTCTATCAAATGGAAAGCCAACGAATATCTACCAGCTAGATTCCAACGAAATACAACCACAGTATCAACCATTTGCTCCTCCAAGGCCTTATAGGCCACCTTTCCAACCTTATGTGCAAGATTCTAAAATAACACACCTTAAGCGACCTTTTATATTTAATGGAAAGCCGGAAGAAATATACTTGCTTCCAAATAACATCAACCCTATGCAATCCGTTTACCAATCCCCATTACCGAATTATTATTAAGGTTTCTCACTAATTTCAGTTTTAGTCATAAGTTAAAAGAAATCGCAATAGAACATTGGATAAATATTAAATATGTGTAATTCCAATATTTAATTAACTGCAGTAGTATAAATACTTTTAAGTTTTGTAACAAATGGTGCTGGAATTCTCGATACAATCTGATCTAATTTAAGCTCTAGTACATAAAACAAATGTATATAATCTGTGATTATTAATATGAATAAGATGATCGTTTATATTGTATGTCAAAAAATAAAACATTGAATTTAGACGTTTATTTTGCGGATTTCTTTGATTTCTTTTGCAAAGATATGAGAATACCGAAATGCTGCAGCTATTACCCAATCGGCTTTTCAAAAACAATACAAACATAATTTATTCAATGAAAGTTTGTGGAATATTCATGCATGAAGTAAGAAGTGGTAATCTGAAAAAGGAAGTACTTCTATACTGCACTTACTCGGTAATCGAGAAGTCATCACCCTCAGATTTATAGTCGATATTAAGGCTGAAAATGTAAAGTACGTGGCGTATCAGTAGGAAATGCAAAAATAGAAGATTCAAAATACGTTTGAACCTGATTGTAATTGCGCAATGCAATTTTAATTCGTCGTTTGGTTTAGTTTAAGTTCCTCGGAAATAAGCGTACTTTGAGATTTTGTCAAGTGGGCGGTAAATTTGCTCAAGTGATTCATTATTAAAGAAGGCAGTAAATTAAAATGATAATAATTATAATTTCACTGTTAGCCGTGGACTGGACAGGAAGTGGTTTTCCCTCACACAATGAAAGGAACTCTTTCCAGCAAGCTCCACGCGCGTTGTTATCATTCATTTCTTCCTTTCTTACAAGAATTCAGTTGCAAATTTTTATTCCTACAACTCCATTCTATAACTATTTCGAGGAAAAACTCCTTGTATATAAGACATATTAAAACATCAAGCAAACTACTCACATTCATACAATATTTATGCAGTTTTCCTTTGTTCGGCCTAGGGCTAATAATTATAATATGATTGAAATTATAAAACATACATCGCTGATAGGGAAACACTTTAACCATGGTAACTGTTTTGTGAACTAAAATCCTTGAAATAATAATGAGTGCGGCGATTAATATAGTGCAAGGTAGGATGGTGAACAAATTTACTACCAATATTTTAGCAATATAATACGATGTTTCACTACGTAATACCCGATCTCAAACCTGGACTCAGTAAATCACCGACGATGAACGTTGATATTTTTGCGGATAGCCAAGCTGCCATAAAGGCACTGCACTTATAAACCATCTCCTCGAAGCTAGTAAGAGGCTGTAGGGAGAACTCACTTCTCTAGGAGGTAGATTTATTACCTCCCTTCATTGGGTTGCAGACCACAGGAACATACCAGGGAAAAGAGCAAATGAACTCGAGAAGAAGGGCTCCGTTCTCCACTGCTCCAACGCAGGAGTTGTTCATATACCGCTGAATTCCCTTAAAATGTAACTCTTTCGGCACTTCCTAGCGCAGGCTAACCACAAGTCAAGTGTTCCTTCGATCTTTGCCATCTCTAAAGCGCTTTGGCCAATAAATAAATAGAAAAATTAAGCTGCTTAACAAGTCTCGGGCTGTCGTAGGGATGGGCGGTTATCAAAAAATAACCGGTTATCGGTTAACCTGTTTATTTCTTCAAAGAAAACCTAACCGGTTTAATAAAATAAAAAAACCGATTTGGCCGGTTAACCGTTATTATTTTAATGGTAAAGCAAAAACACAATCAATCAACTTTATTTTTATAATTTATTATATTTTATTGCACATTTCCCCAATATTTTGTAGGTAAAAAACGAAGAAAAATTTATTTCATTAAGATGTTGTGGGTTTAATCTACTTTTGTTTTCAGTACAAACATTATTTAGCGCAGATACTACTGCTCAATAATTTAAAGTTATTCGGTATGTAGGTGGAAGAGCATTTTTACTATCAAGCGAATGCCGAATGGGATCTGAATTGTTGGATTGCTTGATTCAAGTACAGCTTTAGCTCCGTTGGTAGGCTCGTAATCTGCTCCTGTGGAATTGCTTTAGCTGCAATTTCATTGCGTATACTCTATAATCCTTCTTTTTCCGTACACTGTTCGTCTTGGGTGTTTGTTGGAGAACTTCTTACCTCCTTCAGTTCTCGTTTTACCTCAGTTTTTACGTGATCTATGGTATTTGCTGCAACAAAAATAACCGAGAAAAAAAAACCTATCATTCGGTTTAACCGGGGAGAAATAATAACCTGTTTTGAGCGGTTATTGTGCTCCCGGTTTACCGGTTATCGAAAATGAAACCATACTTACCCTTCTACGCAAGTGCCCATCATTGGCGGGTGGAAGGAGGAAAATGCTGGGAGACTACTTTCTAAAGAACCTTTAAGCAAAATCTCCAGCCCCGTCAGCGTGTACAAATGCATCGTTGCCCCTAATCCTAATAGGCCTTTACCTAATCCTAATAGGCCTTTACCAATCAACCGGGTATTACAGGTTGTGGTATCAAAACGGCGCGTAAAGTGGTAGTTGAAGTTCGTGCCTCGCTTGGCAGCACTCGCTATTTGAACCCACCAACCTCAGCAATATAAGAATACAATAGCTTTTAAAAGGCAAAATTGAATCGACTTCACAAAAAGCTTTGAAAAGCATAAAATAATATTTAATCAATTACGACATTTTGAAGTCGGTGCAGAAATATTTAATCCTTCTTACTTATGATCTCGTGAACTGAAATGTTTAGGGATTTTTATATACATAGTATCGTCGTTTGTGGTTTGGTAGTTATTTTGTTTGTTTATTTTGCACTGACTTCAAAACTTTACAATAGATTAAATATTATTTTCGTATTGTGAAGTCGGTTCAACTTCTTTTATAAAAACAATTTTATTTTTCACATTTTAGTGTCTTCGGATGTTCCAGTTTGCAGCCCCAGTTTACGTCATTATTTGTGATTGCATCCCATTACAAATCATCTGCTCCAAGGTCAATGGTGTTGCATTGCACTGCATCTGATAAGATAAAAGAGTACACATGAGAGGCGTCCGTTATCAGCTAGATGGATCATCTACAAGAGAAGCCGACAAATCACTCTCTCGAATGAAGTCACATCAATCAAAGTAACCAAGGCATTAAACCGCGTGACATAGTAATTATAATTGAAGTCAATAAAATTGCTAAACCACAGTGTTGAATTTTTTATCATTTACTATCCCCAAAAGTGGTCCTTCTACCTTGGGCCTTCGAAATTCAAGTTCAAAATAGATAATGATTTGAACAGCAACGGCTCCTCAAAATCCAACCTGCATCATGGTTCAAGGCAAACGCTGTAATTGGATCAAGGTTTAATAATGAATTGATGATAAAGTATTACTGGCCCGCAATCGTATCGGCACATTCAGATATCCGATTGAAAAATTAATAATTAAATAATTAGAAATTAACCTAGCTGACCCAAAATTTTACATCCTCAGAAAGATTGACTCTTAGTAGAGGAAATCACATACAATTGCCTCAAAGAAAGTAAATTAAAAGTTTCCGAAGAACATCATGTATTAAAGAATACAGAATTTGGATAGATCGGTGTGCGTAGCCCATCCTCGCAGCGTGAGACCTGTCTATTCACTAAATCCAGGTTAATGAAAACATATAAGACTTAATAATTTAGTTGCAAGGTTCTGGAAAATTGAACCTGTTGGAGGACGATATTCCGAATTAACCGCCGAGCAAATGGAATGTGAGAAACATTTCTTAGATCACATCTTAGAAGACGATAATCGTCTCATTCTTAAACTGCCATTTAATGCCCGCTTAGCATCGTTGGGAAGCAGTTATGAAACAGGGAAGAAAAGGTTTCTATCGATGGGAAAAAGACTTGCAAAAGATGCAGAGCTTCGAAGGCACTACATTGAACTCATGCGAGAGGATAACGATATGGGTCACATGGAAAAGTATTCTGCGGATGTCTCATTAATAAGATATTACATTCCTTATCATCCAGTTTCACGCCCTGAGAGTTCCAAGACAAAGTTACGTATTCTATTTGATGCTTCGTGCGGTACCTCCACCAACGTCTCCTTGAATGACCTGTAGACCTGTAGTACAAAAAGATTTACTTTCAATAATAGTCCAATTCCGACATCATCGCTACGCTATTACAGCAGATATTCCCAAGATGTACCGGCAAATTTTTATCGCTATTATCAAGTCATTTTGTGGAGGTACTGGTCAACTCATGACCTGCAAACTTATGTTCTTATCATTGTAACATATGAAACAACATGAGCACCATTCCAAGCTACGCGGTGCTTAAAGTACTTGGCTGACAGTAACATTGCAAAATATCCTGTTGGTACTTAGCAGTGAAGATGCCAAAGAAGAATTCTTTCAAATCAACGAACAAGTAGAAGCCATATTGCAACAAGGAAATTTTCAATTAAAGAGGTGGTTTTCAAATCAAGACGAATTTTTTAAGAGCATCGAAGATAATAATAAGAAGAAGCCTTTACCGGATTTGCAGATGCCTCTAATGCTTCTTACGGCTGCGGTATATACGTACATTGCTAAGATTTAACCGGAAAAGTTGCTAGTAATCGCATAACGGCTAAATTACTAGTCGCACCTTTGAAGACATTGATATTGCCGAGGCTTGAACTTGGTGGCGTTCTACTTATTGTCCGGTTATATGAGCTGTTAAGGTTATTATTAGGATCTGTTTCAAGAATTTATTTCTGGACGGATTCAGTGATTGTCATGCACTGGGTGCATGGGCATTCGTCAAGATGGACAACGTTTGCCTCACATAGGTAGAGGCGTGTAACTTCAGAATTGAATCCAGCTGACACTGTTTCGAGAAGAGCTGAAGTGGAGGAGCTGATTGATTCACGGTAGTTTAAACCAGGGTTGTGCGTCTACACGTGTAAATCAATAATCTACATCGACGTGTAGAGTATGTATGTGTAAATTAAGTAGAGTATGTATTATGTAGAGAATTGGTGTAGATTATATAAATTGCGAATTACGACTGCGTAAACATGATGATGCATTCAGCAGCGAGTCTTTACAGAGAGATGGTGTTTCTACCGTAATTCTTTTTCTTGTCTCATTCAAAACAAAGATATTATGAAGCAAATAGCAGCCGATCCTAGTCTCAGAAAAATTAAACAAAGTATCTCACTATTCTTATTTGATGATAAATTCATGAAGGAGGTTACGGACTCAATTAAGCTTCCCGATCCAGTATGTGAACTTGTCAATTTCTCCCAGAACTCTTCTGTTTCTATCGCAAATTCAGCATTATTGTGGCTAAAATTAGAATTACCAGAAAAATTAGTGGAATATAACCTTCATTATTCACATGACAATGCGTTTCTGACTATTGAACAACAAGACATCATAAACAATTTTCTTTTCGACCATCTAGATACCAACGGTATTGAAGACTGGCATCATTTTCGGAAACAATCAGGGCCTGTTTTTCTAAAATTAGTAGAGAAAAATGTTGAAAAATCTATTGCATTTTGGAGCATGGCTGAATTTAACCATCCAGCTTTATCTAAATTAGCCATTAAATTTCTGCAAATTTCGGCTTAATCGGCTGAACTGGAGATGTCCTTTTCCAATTGGGCATACGTTCACTAACCAACAAGGAATAGATTATCTTTTGAACATTCAAAAAAATTGTTAGTTTTATACTTTACCCTAAGACTCGCAGACTCAAATGTTACAAATAAATACTAATTAATAAAGTAAAAATTATGGGCTATATAAACGTTAATACCTTTTCATGAAATCTTGTAAAAAATCAAAATTATGTATTTACTTTACGTGTAGATGTAAAGTATCCCATGTAGAGTGCGTGTAGATTACACGTAAATTATCGTGTAATGTACACGATGTAATCTACACGCACAACACTGATTTAAACGGTCACTATTTCTGGAGAATTTCGAAGACGAATGGCCAGTGATGAAGAAAATTGACTTTTTAAGAAGTGATATTCCAGAGGAGCGCAGATTAAGGACAATCTTGCTGGCGGATGAACGTCAGAAAGTCAGGATTGCAGCACACAAGTTTGTTAAGAATTTTCCGAAAATTCGCAGAGATTTTTAATACGTCTTGCGATTTTCCAAAATTCTATGCACGAAATATCAAAGAAAGGAGTACTCACATGTTAATGAATTAGTGCCAGAATAACTTGAAGAAGCCTATAGAAGAATGGATTTTGTAGTACACCGTCACCGCATTACAGAAATCGGAAAACTCTGTGACAGGAGCAATTTAAAGCGCCTAACTCTGTTCCTGGATAATGGCACAAAAACTACTTCGAGTTGGTGACCGATTGCAAAATGCGAACATTCCCCACGATATTACGCATCCTATTCTTTCTCTGAGAAATACCCTGTTTTTGTTTACGTAAAATTTTTGCATTTGTTCTACGCTTTCGTCCGACAACGCAACCAATTTTGTGGGTCCGAAAAGAAAACTTGAGGAATTTCGTCGAAGTTTCTGTAAGGAACAAACTCGGAAAGCAATTAAACTCTACTGTGCAGAAACTGGCATTGAGTTTCGGTTTATTCCACCACGTGTCCCCCACTTTGGTGTATTATGGCCAAGTTCCATTTAGTGAGAACAATAATCGTAACATTCACTTACTTTCGAAGAATTCAGTACTCTCTCCGTTAAAGCAGAATCTATTCTCACTTCTCGCCTTATCTTAGAAATATCATGGGATCCGATAATGAATAGTCTTTAACACCAGGTCATTTTTCGGTGAATAGCCCCCTAAATGCGTTACCTGAACTGGACTACACTGACAGAAAGTTATCACTTGTGGATAGATGGTAAACCTTGACTGCACTACAGCAACGATTTTGGATGAGATGGTCGCGTAAGTATGTTCCCCAGCCACAGAAAAGGTACAAATGGTTCAGTTCGTCACCAAATTAGGGGCTTTGGTATTCGTCGCTGATGATCAGCTTCCTCCTTAACAATGGTTACTAAGCAAAATTGAGAAACCTATATTAGATTCTGATAGAAAGGCTCGCGTCCTAGATATTCGAACTGCAAGAGGATTTATTCGCAGTACCATCCATATGGTTAACGAAGAACTCTGTTGAGGAGATGATTTCAAGGTTGCCGGTTTAACATACCGTACGAATGTGTCTGAATTTTTATAAGCTCATTTTAATTGTCTGTACGCTATTTACTTTTAAATAAATATTAACCGTTAGGTTATTAATTTGTATATTACACGAAGAGCAGTCAAATCAATTTTTAAAGTATCCCAGATAGAAAGCGTGTGACGATCACAATATTCTGGAGTTAAATACTGTCGAATTGACGTCAAAATTTAAACAAAAAGTAGACTAACACTTATTTCCAGCAATGTAAGGTCCATATTCCGTCCATATATTCTCACACACGTTGACCCATTAGTGCCGGAATATGTTGATCACATATTGCCGGTATATTGACGATTATTATTTCTAAAATAAAATAGCTGATATAATGATAGAAAATGGAAAGCAACTGTCTCCTTATGACGGCATTTTCTTATCGGGTCATTCCACAGAAAATCAACAAATGGTTCTGAAAGCAACCTCTCAGATCTTTCTGAAATTTTGCTGGTTTATCGAGTTATGTAAAAGAAATAAACGGATTTTTTCTTTTTTCTTTCCGTTGCTTTTTTTGAAGTTATAGCATTTTGAAAATTCCATGATTTAGCAGTTCGGACCAACTTTAAAAATTCATAACTTCCGTTTACGATACAGTAGGAACTTCATTTTAGTCTCATCTTAAAGCCTAAGATTAATACTTTTCATAAAAAATTACTACTAGGAAGAAGGAGGTTAAAAGGATATTAAGGACACAATTTTTGTCCTTCGTCCTTGAATATCTCAAATGAGTCTGTGGACTTTCATTTTTACATATATTATTTGTCCTACTGATATCTAAAAAATACCAAATTTTCAAGTTGGGACGGAAGTGGGATCATAGGTAAGCTCTAAATAAACTGCACCACTAGACAATACATATTTTCCTCGAACTCAAATAATTGTTAACATTATAAAAGTTTTTATTAAAGTTTCAAGGTTTGTTAAAACATCAAACTGTTTATAATATAACATAAATAAGAATAATAATATATCTTTTTCTCTCCCCTCAAAAAAATGTGTAAGTTCATCTAAGGAAAGAGAGAAATACTTAGCTTTAACTATGCCTTTAGAAACAGGAATAATTTGATGGACTTTTCTAGTGAAGGGAAGTTGTTTTAACTTTAAACCAGTGATGGCCAAACTCACACTACTCAATTTGAGGAATGCTTAAAAGCTTCAGAAGTATTTCGTATTGTTTGTTTAATTTAGAACCTTAAAATGTTTGCAAAAGGCTGTATATCTTAATATATTGTATAATTGCTTACTAAACTACTTAAATATGACGATTTTTTTAGCTTTTGTATGCTTTTACAATTAAAAAACGCAAAAATAGGAAACCGAATACAGCCAAACAAGTGCATATACGAATTTTAAAGCTCAAAAGTTCACTTGCCCGCGGGCATAGGTTTGGACATCACTGCTTTAAACTATCTTCTCTTACATATTGTTCTGAAGGTCCAAAAACGAAGTTAATATTTTTAATATTTTCTTTTGCCCATTCATTCAACTTATAACGAGTTGTAATTTGATTATCAAAAGGTCTTTGAATACAAGCTGTAAGGTTCCTTCAAGTCCATCACAAATACTTCTCCCGTGGGCAGTCGCAAAAAAATTCCATTCTGCATCTATTGCAAACTCTTCAAGATTTAGTGTTAAATTGTAAAAATTGTACCGATTTTTATATTGCGCGGCGGAGCCGTCTGAAAAGAAATGAATTTTCCTGATAAAATTGAGTTTGGATTTCAAAAATTCGATTAGCTTACTTTGAAAGAGGTGTACAGATATATTATTGTGCGTCAAACAATCACTTATAACTATGAAGTTAGTATTTTCTATTTTCTGTGTAACATTGTTACGAAAGTATATTCCAAAGGGATGAATGGTTCCTTAATCAGTGTTCCAGTGGTATACCTGAATTTCATCTTGAATAATAAAAGAATAATTTTCCCAAAAATCCATTAAAACTATAATATCGCCTTCTGGAGGCGAAGATTTAAGTTCTTGAAGATATAGACTTTGTTGTTTTGCAATAAAGGAATGCCTACTCAATTCAGGTAATCTTTCAATGGCGATCTCTACAAAGTCATCCACTGGGTCCACTATAGTTTTTAATTGAGAACGGTCCGTTGATATCCACTGTTTATACGAAATACTTTCGATGCAGTGCTTTTCAAAAGTTACATCGATTATATTTTTAATCCTGCTGGCACTCTTCAAAAAGACATGGTATATTTGGTGCATTGCATTTTCCTAACGCTAAAAACGTTTTATAAATTGAAATTTTTATTTCCTTATTTGCCGTGAGCACAACAATTCTACACCCTTCCAACAAAACTTTCATATTTTGATGTATGGTGCAAACACATACCGTATGTGCCATTAGCTCCTGCTAAAATACAATTTTTTGGCCGCAAAGATGCAAATTTTGAAAATGCTATTTTGCACTGTAAATGTGTGTCCTTGAACCGCCTGTATATTTCAAGTAATAAAAACATTTATAATGCTTACAATTATTTGAGTTCCTGGAAAATATGTACTGTACGGTGGTAGCCGGGGCAGTTTATTTAGAGTTTACCTATGATCCCACTTCCGTCCCAACTTGAAAATAGGTATTTTTTAAATATCAGTATGACAAATAATATGTGTAAAAATGAAAGTTCACAGAGTGGACTCATTTGAGATATTCAAGGACGAAGGACGAAAATTGCATCCTTAATATCCTTTTAGCCTCCTTCTTCCTAGTAGTAATTTTTTATGGAAATTATCAATATTAAGCTTTAAAATGAGACTAAAATGATGTTCCTGCTCTATCGCAAACGGAAGTTATTAATTTTTTAAGTTGGAATTTTAAAAATGCTATAAACTCAACAAAAAAAAGCAACAGAAAGAAAAAAGAAAAAACTCCGTATATTTCTTTTATATAACACTACAAACCAGCAAAATTTCAAAAAGATCTGAGAGAGTGCTTTCAGAAATATCTCTGAAATTTGTCGATTTTTTGTGGAATGACCCTATCATAAATAATCAGTATACTTTGCTGACTCATTTTAACGGCATTAAATACTGCAAGCTTAAATCGGGCAATAAATGGCCAATTTGCTGACAAATAATTCTGAATTTACTTGACCGTGTAGGGTCCGTGCCCGAGATGAGAGAGAGTTTACCGAGAACATACGATTATTTGGCGGTTGACGGTAATGTTTCAGATTCGATAAATAATCTTCCAACATTCAGAGATCAGCAAGTTACTCCGCAAGAATTCAAAAAGTGATGTTTAACGTTTTTAAATCATATCAAAAATTAAAAGAAACTGTCATATGAGTGTACGAAATTAAAAATACATAGGAGTTTGTTTTTTATGATATAAAATATTTTTAATGGTGCATCATGTAAACCTTGGTTATATGTATAAGTTAAAAACACAGAATATATTATTAATTAATAATATAAATTCAATTGTAATTGAATATTAATATTTTATTAATTATTCTAAGCCCGATAACTTGTCCACATATATTTAATTTTTATATACGCAGATTATTGTCATAATGCATCAGCAATTTACTAGCAATCTGTCGGAACCGTATCCTGTTAAGGTTAGATTATACTGTCCGGTTGACGACAATTTGCCCGAATACGGATCGTCACTAAAGGTGCTTTCGCGCGACCTGAGACAAGTGAGATAACTGAGAATTGTCAGTTGTCTCAGTTGAAATGTGCTTTCGCGAAACAGTCGCAGTTCATTTTGAGCCACAAAAAATTTCCATACACATATTGAGCAACTGAGCAAGTGAGACTGGTTTTTCACATCTCAGACGTCTTAGTTAAAGAATATTAACTAGTACCAGTGAATTTTTCGAAAATTTGTATTTATTGTTATTATTATTTAGTGTCCTTAGAAAACAGAAAGCAATATTATTTTCTAAATTTCAAATTGGGAAAGTTCGTTACATTAACAGCTGTTCAAATCGACATTTCCTGAACTGAGATAACTGAGACGGTTGTTCAAAATTTCGTCTCAGTTGACCAACTGGTCGCGCGAAAGCACCTTACATGCCGGTATATTGACCTAATACTGCTAGAAATAAATTCGGGCATTACTTACTTTAATATTTCTGAACATTTGTCAGAATATTATACCAGCTTTAAATTCTATAACTTTAACGTCAAAATTCACCGTCATCCGGTCGGCAACATTGCCGACTATTTTTCCGATTTATTCTGGTATTTTGACGTTAAATTGTCAGACATCTGGGATAACTTTGTGTTATGTACTTCTGAACTCCACCAATTGTAATCTCTCACTTTTGCTAGAAATCTTGCCAGAAGCAGTCGTGCCTATGGACAAATAAATTTGAAATTAGTAAACACTAAGTGTTCTATTCTTTCCGTAATCAAGTTTCATTTTCATAACATAACAGCGAGTTGGTCGATTGTTTTGAATATTCTTTTGATCGCCTATCGCGATGAAAGGAAAGGTTAGGAGCCTCAATTCGTATTTGCCCTATCCAAAATACAGTAACTTTAATTAACTTGCAGATGATATTCTTAAAAATAAAAATTTATAGAAGGTAAGAATGCTTCTAATGTCCGTTAAAACTAGAGTGAAAATTTGCAATTTACTCAAAAAAACAATATTATCCGTTTTAAACCAAATAATGAATAAAAACATTAGCGGAGAAGAAAATATGTTTTCCGATAAAAAAAAAGAAGTTGGGGCTTCTTAATAATAAACTAAAAGAAAATATAAATAAATACGTATGTTCAGATATTCATAATCATAAAAAAGATTCTTGAGCCTTGGTACTTTCAGTAAACGTTTTGACGACGACATTATGGTAAATTTCAATTTTCATGGAGTAGGCTAAAAAAAATTTTGAAAAATCGGTAATATATAAATGAATCACTGTTTCGTAAGCGTTTAAAAATTAATTATTAACTAACCAAGTTAATAAAATTGCAAAAAATGGGTATTCTCAGAAAGCCTATGTCAAGCTCAGGTTTTGTTTTTAAATAATTAAAAATAGGTGCTTCAAAGCAACTAAAAAAATAATAAAAATACAGTTGAACAAAATGATAAGTGAATTCAGTAATAATTAGTTCAATATTTTCTAAAACAGATGAAGAGTATAAGGCTTAAGTTAAAGATTTTTTATTTGAAAAATGAAAAGATAAATTTATTCAAAAAAACTCAAAATATTTAAGGACTATTAGGGATAAACCAATAACTGAAAATGATATCAAAACTGAGGAATAAAAGCAGTTGGAAAACATGAACTTTCCATTGCTTACTAACTTAATTTATAATTATATTGAAATATAAAATCTTCTTAAATCTTCAATGGCTTCTATATGATTTCAAACTATATCAAAAATTAAAGCAAAATTTTTAACATTACTTATTTAGGTGCACTTTTGAGCACTTTTTCTACGCTAAACTTTAGTCGAAGGGACAAAACTGGAATGATGTCCTTTAACTGGTTTAACTTTTTTAATTCTATTTTGTATAGCTGAATAAATTTTGAAAAGCATATCAGTTTTAGAGAAGTAGAATAACCTAAGTTAGATTACATGCAGAAATTTATCATTTGAAAATGAGTGGTAATTCTCATTTAAAACGGAGTAAATTCATATTGTAGAATTAAGTCTAGCAGATATTGTAGTAGTTATGCGAATAACCAAACACTTAATGAATCAGGTAAAATCCCTCCTGGATCTTGTATGTGCATGGCCAAGGAATTCAGTGTTACCTTACTGTCTTCCTCTCTCTATGAGCAATAAAAGCCAAGGATTAAAATTGAAAAGTGTCAGGTATGAATGTATGAAATGCCGACAATTAATGTACTGAAATGAAAGATTAGTTTGGCTTGAGAAAAGGCTTAGTTTGAAATTGGGTATGGTTTTAAGCAATAATTAGTAGTTTCGATAAAGATTCCTATCAAGTTATAGTCAGAGTGCTTTTGGATAGAGTGTTATAATATTTACTGGTGAAATATGACTTACGAAGTTTGGTCCAATTAAATTTTATGAGGAAATGCAATATGCATTACAATTTCATTGATGTGTAATAATCTGTTGTTCATACCTGAAGAAGTCATTAGGTTTTCATCGAAAAGGGAACTACTTACTCTCTAGTACATTGCTGTACAAAAATAAGCGAGATTTGCAAGCGTAACAACAGCGTGCAATAGTAAGTAAGAAAGTAAGTACATATTCATGTAGTAATATTTCCAAGTCCAACTGGGTAGTACCTACCGATCTCTTCGAAAAATTTAAATAGCTTTTAAAGTACCGAAAGTCAAACATCTACATAAAATATAAATGCAGAAGTTTTATTCTGCATCAGGCAAATTTTGCAGGTGGGTCGGTGGCTCCGGCATACCTTGATAAACTAACTTTCAATTCGAAAATCACAGTGACAAGCATGCAACCAGAATAATATTGGCAACAAGTGAAATGCTTCCTAAAAGCCGAATTATATCTATCTAGACCTGAATGCTATAAAATGCGCAAATATATAGAATTAACCCTTCTAACTCAGAAGGCGCACTTCACAGGCAGAAGCCTGGAACCAATTGACCTATTCACCAGAATATAACATATATTGAGGTGAATGAGGCTCCCGCAACCCATGCAAAGAAAAGTATTAGTAAACAAAAAACAAAACCCGTCCAAACAAAACAATCAGGGGTGCATTGATAACAGAGATCGCTTAAGCAAATCCTTAGCAAGAGCCAGGTCAAAAATAGGACACATATTCACGGCTCTACACATGCGATTAATAGGCTCATGCATACCATAGTTAGACCGAGAATGAACAACATGTAGTAAAGGCAATCTCCTTAACCTATACGGAGTATGCCTATAAGTAACTAAACTTGCAAGAGAGCGAGAATCTATTTTCGAGTTCAAAAGCTGGTGAATAAATACTAGGTCAGCAGCTCTACGTCGTTCCTCCAACGAGTGCATATTAAGCAATTGGAGGCGATCTTCATAAGGAGGAAGCCTTAATGGATCATTCCACGGGAGGTCCCTTAGTGCGAACCTAACAAAGGTCCGCTGCACCGATTCAATGCGTCTAGAATGAACAGCATAGCAAGGAGACCAAACCTGAGATGCATATTCGAGAATTGGTCTAACTAAAGAAAAAAATAAGTGAATGAGGGTCTGTCGATCAGAAAACTCCCTTGACCATCGCTTAACAAAACCCAGGACAGAATTACTCCGAGATACGATATGGTTTATGTGCAGAGTGAAATCGAGTTTTCTGTCTAGCTTTACACCGAGGTCAGTAACGGACTCCACACGACGGATATTAGTTTCCGCAAAGGTATAATCAAAAACGAGCTGATTGATGCTCCTAGAAAATGACACAACTTCACATTTATCCAGGTTAAGTTGCAGTCCATTTGAGGCACACCAACCCCTGAAGGTATTCAAATCATTCTGAATGCAGGAAGAATCATAACTGTTTCCAACGCATGAGAAAATCTTCATATCGTCTGCGTAGATTAAAACTTTGGAGTGCTTAATCAGAGGGACAATGTCGTCAATGGCTAGGATAAACAGCAACGGCCCCAGATGGCTTCCCTGCGGTACACCAGATGAAGCCCTAACTACTCTAGATAAAGTATTACGGAAAGAGATACGGTAAGTCCTATTTTCTAAGTAAGAGCAGATCCAATCGAGCAACAAAGGCGGAAAACCCAACCTTTCAAGCTTAAGCATAATCACGGAGTGAGGGAGCTTATCAAATGCCTTGCTGAAGTCGGTGTAGACACAATCAGTCTGGAGACCTTGTTGGAAGGCAGAGATAATGTGGGATGTAAATTCTAGCAGGTTAGTTGTCGTCGATCTACCAGGCAGAAAGCCATGTTGATTAGATGAGATTAACCCCTTACATTGCCCAACAAGCTGTGAATATATAACAGATTCGAACAACTTGGGTATGCAGGAAAGTTTCGCGATTGGCCTATAATTTGTTATGAAGTTTTTATGCCCCTTTTTATAAACAGGAATTATAAAGGAGCTCTTCCATAACGTAGGAAATCTACCAGCCTGAAGAGATTTATTGAAGATGAGTTCCAATGGAGTGAGTAAGGCAACAGAACAGGATCTCAAGAATGCGGGTGGAACACCATCAGGACCAAAGGAAAAGTCCAGTTTAAGCTCCTTGATACCATTCAAGATAATATCACGAGATATAATGGGCAAAGCAATGGAAGTAGCGGGACGGTTTTGGATATGGCCAAAATCATCCAGGGAAGGCACAAAGTTGCCTGGTGAAAAGGCGCCCTCAAAAAACAATGCAAAGTTATCGGCAATAACGGGCGCGCTACAACTAGAGGATCCATTATACCACATTGTAGATGGATAATTATCAGTTTTCTTCTTCAAATTTACAAATTTAAAAAAGGTACGAGGATCATTATGCAAGTTACTGCGAATATCATCAAGGTATTCCCTGTATAAGGATGAAGATAACGCTAAAAAGCAGTCATGACAATATACGAATTCAGAATAAGCTGACGTGCTACCACAGCGTAAGTAGGTTTTCCATAATTTATTTTTTTTATTCTTAAGACTCCTTAGCTCCCTTGTATACCACGGGGGAGAATGGCAGGATGATCTCCACCGCTTAAGTGGTACACACGAATTAAACAGATCATAAATCTTATCATAAAATACAGAAACACAATCGTCGACATCACAATCATAAAAAAGTGATGGGAAATCGATTGAGAGGATCCTGTTTGAAAGATCAGAGAAGTCCGCCCTTTTAAAATCAAGAACGTACCGATCTACGTTGGGGTCAACAATATTAGAGCCATCGTAGCAAAAATAGATGGAAATGGGCGGGTGTAAACTGTCGATAGCGGATAATTTGCAAGAAGTTGGCTCAATTATAGTATTACTCGAATCGGAAGAAAAGATAAGATCTAACTGCCTTCCCATAGAGTTCTTTACATCACTCATTTGGTGTAAACCAGAGGAGGAGATGGCGTCAAGAAAATGGGAGTCTTTAGCAGCAAGACAGTTTGAAGGAAGATAGTCATCGTCATCAGCGTTGAATACCCATTGAACGTTGGGTAAGTTAAAGTCACCAAGAAGGATAATTTCGTCCTCAGGGTTTGTCATATTATTAATAAAATCTAAACTAAGAATTAAAATGTCGTAAAGACTTCGACCATTTGCATCACCATAGTTTGTCAAGTTTGGAGGGATATAACAACATAGCAGGAAAATATGCATCTTCCCCAGAGATATCTTAAGAGCTAAGAGCTCGATTGAGAGTGTGTCGGAATAAGCAGGTATATCAACAACGCCGCAATCCAAATGCGATTTACATGCAACCAGCACACCGCCACCACGAGCCATAGAGTCACAGTATCTATCCTTACGAAAAATCTGATAGGACTCGTCAAGAATTTCTGCATCGTTAAAACCATTATGAAGCCAGGTCTCGGTCAGAGCGATGACGTCGTAACAACAAGCGAGAGAAGCCTGAAATAACTGGCTTGTTCTTGTTCTCAATCCCCTTACATTTTGGTAGTAAAGGGATAGCGTACTTAGTTTTTTTGGTTGTTAGAAGAGGTTCTGTTTTGAGTGCTACCCGCGACCCTACGACGGGGCACAAACTCGTGTGCAATGATATTTTCGGGCCAGAAATCGGGGGCAGACATAATCTCAAAAAGCTCTGGCGACGATGTCAGCTTAAAAGACGACATGAGTCCTTGAGAATGACGAGATCCTAGAAGTTGACAACGGAGGATTACAGAATCTGCAGCACCACTCCTCTCTCGCACGTAGCCAATAACGTCGTCAATAGAAGTAGATGGATCAAGTCGGGAAACAAAAAAGGATCGCGGTGGTTGCGCAATCCTCAGAGTGAAACCCTCATTTCGAGACACATTAATAGATCTAAATGGAAATGTGCCATGCGATGAATGAGGATTCGGCTGAAAGGGGGCGGGAGATATGTTCCCAGCTGGGTCCGATGCAGGGGGGGGAGGGGGAGTAGGGGAGGTACAAGTGAACGAAGCGGTAGCGAGTTCTTCGGCAGTCATGCTCGTGGGAGGCCCAGCAGCATGAACAGCAGCCATAGTAGGAGATGGGCTAACAGTAACGGTGGGAGATGGACTAACAGGGCCATTGGGTACTCTAGGTCGCCGGCGCCTAGAGCGAGACCCAAACTGTTTCTTAGAGTCATCATGCCGAGGGACATCGGCTTCAGGCAAAATGGAGGCACCGGAAACAACAGAGGCGTCAGGCTTGCCAACAGCACGCGATAGCAGACTTACAACATCAGAAGAAATGCTACTAAGCAGATCGGAGTTCCTATCAACAGCAGTCTGCCAGGTGCCAAGGTCCGCTCTGATATGTTTAACGCTACGGCGGAGATCATCAAAAAT
The DNA here is from genome assembly GCA_964036015.1 of Leptarthrus brevirostris. Lineage (NCBI taxonomy): Eukaryota > Metazoa > Arthropoda > Insecta > Diptera > Asilidae > Leptarthrus > Leptarthrus brevirostris. The sequence continues at coordinate 111,474,096 of OZ038371.1, forward strand.
CGGCATCACCGGTTCATAGCTGGTTGCCAGTGCTGGTGGAGACCCGTCCACACCAGACAGCGTCGTCCGAAGGTCGTCAAAACCAGCTGACAAAAAAGATACCCTAGATGAGAGATCATGAGATTTCTCAAGCAGAGACTCAGAGCTTGATTTTAGGCCCTCTACAGCAAGAACGAGTTTATCCAAGCTTCCGTTCAAGCAGCTCATGTCATCAGCAACAGCCTGTAGAGATGCCCAGTTGGAGGACAAGCTATTAATTTTGTTGGCAACAAAAGATTGTTCAGCAGAAAACGAATCTGCAATACTCTTCATTAGTCTAAGGACATGACAGGGCTTAATGTCAAGACACTCATTACACGTAGTAAGTGCCCTCGCAGATGATTTTGAGGGGCGTTTCAAACAAGCAGGATGAAACGAACCACCGCAAACACCATCGCAAACGATTTCATCTTTGGAAATCACCAAAGAACAGGCCCTACACGTTGCCATAGGGGAAGAGGTAGCGAAAACTAATAAAAGGAAATGTCAACAGACGAGACAGATAATTAAAAATTAAAAGAATAATACAGAAATTTAAAGAAGAATAAATAAAATTTAGATTAAAAAATTAAATTAAGTCTAAGTCTATTCTAACCAGAATAGATCAACCAGAAAATATTAAAATTAAATGAAAAGAACCTGAAAATAACAAAGTTACACGGACAAAATAAACGAGATATAACGCATGCACAAATTTAAAATAAAAAAGCGATCGGCAAACGCAAAAACGGTGCGAGGTGTACCAACAATTATTCCCACCAGTGTAAATAACTAAAATGTAAACAAATAGCGGCCCGTGGGACAGTTAAACAGAGCAATGACCGGCAGAATCGAAAAGGACAGTTACGCACGATAACAAATGAGCAAAATTTAACCAAACACAAAGAGAAAACAATAGTGCCCGAAGAGTGCACCAAATCACACTCCCACACAGAAAAATGAAAACAAAAGCGAAAGATTATACCAAGAACACAGATACAAAGAGAACAAGCAAAAAAATATCAAATCCAGACAATAAACACTATCAGAAAAACTCAAAACGAATTAGCAGTTAAAACAGAAACACAAACAAAATTTTAAAAGGCAAAACTTAGCTGGACAGCAATGAAAACAAATTACATCACTTAAAAACTTCAACTTAGAATGCACAAAATTCAGCAAAAACAAGACAACATCCGTACAGTACGACAGTCACGACACTGACTGTTTATATAAACATACAGTTTTATAAACGCCGGCACTTTGAGAAATTTTTCCGAATTAAAATTAATTTAATCATTTAATTTTTATCTGAATAGCAGTCCATAAAATATATAATATATTGTATACATGCTATGGTGCTTCATACGAAACTTCTAAAAACGACACATAGTATGAGTTTGGGAGAGCGTAACTCCGTAAGGCGTGGACCGATTTGGAATATTCTTTATTTTTTGTATACAGTATGTTTCTGCATTCCAGCAACAACTTACGTGTTCATTACGCGGCTGCTTCGAAATTTGAAACCATTTCGAGGCAGTTCTTGAATCACTCATCAATTAATTAAATATCCGGAAAATAACCATTGGCAATATGGTTTTCGCGCTGGTCGATATATTTACTCCATAATTTTGAAGAGACCGAAATAGTCGCTCTTGATATTTTAAAAGCGTTTAGTAGAGTCTGGCATTTGGTCTGCGCAGTCATGTCTCAAAATGGACAGTAGGAGTTCAATCCGTGAAGTAATATACCTGATTGTTCATTTCATTTTTATTTTCGTAATAATATTTTATCTCTATTCCTATTCGTAGTTTCGCTGACAACAGAACCCATGATTTATCTCATGTCACTAAGTTGTTTTTGACGTATCATCCTGTACTGGGCTAGAGCAAGCATTTCTGTTAGTCCTCACATAATTGTCTCCACCTTTGTATGCATGAATTATTCTCCTATTACACGTTTTTAAATTGGCATGTTATCGTCTGGTATGATCTACGAGTAAGAAACTAAATGGAGTAGCCCTAGCGTAGCGACTCAGATTCACCATCTCAAATGAAGGAAGTTGGAAATCTAAGGGTGGTGCAAATTAATCTGCACCACTCCCGAGGTGCTACCAACGAGCTGCTGCTCTTCATGGCGGAGGAGAAAATAGATGTTGCCCTAATCCAAGAACCGTGGCTCTCCGGAGCTGCAATTCAAGGATTAAGGACAAAACATTATGAGCTCCTACATACAAATAAGGAAGGTAAATTGAGAAGCTGCATCCTGGTAAGCAAAATTAAGGACAAAACATTATGAGCTTCTACATACAAATAAGGAAGGTAAATTGAGAAGCTGCATCCTGGTAAGCAAAAAGCTAAATTTCTTAGTTTCTTATCGTTTCAGTACCTGCGACCTTACAGTAGCAGTATGCGACCGCAAGAATGAACCACAACTCATTCTCGCATCCGCGTACCTGCCATACGAAGAAGAGAACCCTCCATCGAGTGACCTGAAACACCTGGTTAGCTACTCCAGCACCACCGGAGCAAATCTGGTCATTGGAATGGACGCCAACGCTCATCATACTCAATGGGGGAGCAGCGACACAAACACTAGCGGTTAGTCTATTTTTGAATTTATTCTACTTTCCAAACAGAGGAAGACATCCTTCCTTTCAAAACAGATCTAGGCAGGAAGTAATAGATTTTACACTAGCTCAAACCACAGATAAATCTAGAGTTAGTGACTGAAGAGTATCACCTAAATTCTCCTTTTCGGATCATTTTAGGATAACCTTCAGTATCAACTTTGAAATTCGGATAGGTAAACCCTTTCGAAACCCTGTGAAGACTGACTGGGATAAATTCTCTGGTTTTGTAGCAAGTCGATTAAAATCCTCACCAGAGGGTAACATTTCGAACAAAACATAAATCGAGGAATCAGTCAACCTCATCACGAATACGCTAACGGCTGCTTTCAAGAGATCCTGTCCTATTAGTCGAGCACCTAAAAGAAGCCATGCTCCATGGTGGACAGAGGAACTTCGACTACTTAGGACCAAGACCAGGAAACTCTTCAATAAGGCCAAGCAAACAAGAGCAGAAGAAGACTGGAACCTATATCGCTCCAGCTTCAATGAATTTAAAAAGAAAACAAGAACTGCAAAAAGAACATCCTGGATTAACTACTGTTCGAACATAGAGTCAACGACAGAAGCTGCTAGACTCCGCAGGATCCTAGCCAAAGCCCCTACACCCCTGGGGCACATCTGTAAAGACGACGGCTTCTGGACAGAGGACAGTCAGGAAATTCTTGAACTGCTCGTCTCCACCCATTTCCCTGGATGCTCGGACGGAAATCTAGAAGATCAACAAGATGTTCGGCAATTTCCACTTCCAATGGAAAACTTGGCAGCCATCGGGGACTGCATAAGTGAGGACAAGGTAGTAAGGGCGGTGAAATCCTTCCAACCCTACAAATCTGCAGGACCGGATGGAATCATCCCCGCTATGCTACAAAATACTGTAACGAGTATCACTCCCTGGCTTAAAGCAGTCTTTGAAGCATGCCTTATTACCGGATACGTACCGAAAAGATGGAGAGAGGTGCGTGTGGCCTTTATTCCCAAAGCAGGGAAACCCAGCCACACAACAGCCAAAGATTATAGACCAATCAGCCTCTCATCGTTTCTATTGAAAACACTAGAGAGGATACTGCATCTACATCTCAGCAACATTAAAGGCAAGTCTGTTGACACAGCACTACATGAGGTTATGAGAACGATTGAGAAATCTCTCCATGATAAGGAATATACCTTGGCTGCCTTCCTTGATATTGAAAGAGCCTTCAACAACCTTAAAACAGGATCCATCACTTCCTCTTTAGGGGAATCTGGAAATGAAATATTTCTGACAAACTCAGGGGGGAGTAGTGTCACCCCTGCTTTGGAACATCTCTCTAAACAAAATCCTCAAATCTCTCGTCAGTAAAGGCATTAAAACAGTAGCGTACGCAGACGACATAGTTTTGCTGACAAAAGGAAAGTTCCTACAAACGGTCAGTGATGTTAGGAGCTCTGCTTTGACAGACATATCAAGATGGGCAGAGGACAATGGCCTTACTATAAACCCCCGTAAGACAGAATTGGTCCTGTTCACAAGGAAATACAAACTACCTATTTGGATAACACCAAAACTTAAAGGAAGCAAAGTTCCTGGGCGTCATATTCGATTCCAAATTGAATTGGAGACGGAATATGGAAGAGAGGATGAAGAAAGGACTCAATGCGCACATTGTACACTGGATGTACACAGCGATCGTCAGGCCTATTCTTACCCATGGGTCAATTGTTTGGTAGGATGCATTAAATAAGAAATCTCACCTTAAGTTTTTAGCAAAGGTGCTAAGGCTCGCGTGCTTGGGAACAACAGGTGCAATAAATTCCACACCGCAAGCTGGTTTGGAAGCCATTTTACACCTTCATCCCATAGAACTCCACACGAAAAGAATGGCAACCCTGGCAGCCCTCAGACTCAGAGAAAACAGCCAATAATGGATACCACAGAATTTTGGACAAGCAGTCATACTGAACTTCTTTAATCAAAATGGGTTGCACCCCTCAACTGATTATATGAAACCACAATATGACTTTAGAAAACCCTTTTCCGTTATCATACCTAATAGAGAAGATTGGAAGCATCCTGAAAACATAATTATAGGATATCAGCTACTGTCTCACAACACGAAGTATATGGCCGGAGCTGAATCAGAGCAGAACTTCAAATCTCTTATCCTTCGATAGAAAGCGCATTCGAACACTCGTCGGCGTCATCACATCATAGGAGCTATGGGCATTAGACTCGGCGTACCATCGAATGAGTTCTGCAGAAGCTGCAGAGACGAAGAAGAAATTGAGTCCATAGTGTACCTACTCTGCGAATGTCCGGCTCTAAAAGAACGACGACTCTCCTGTTTGGGAGCAAGGTTCTTTGACAACTTGGACGACTTAGCGGAGATAGCACTGGTGGACCTAAATAGATTCTTACAGAGATCTGGGTGGTTTTAAGTTCTGACCATGCATTTTCTTTTTTAAGGGCATTCACAATGGGCCTTCATGGCCTCCGAGTGAATTTGGTGCTTCTTAGCAACAAACAGCCCGACTAACCAACCAACCAACCAACCAGCCCTAGCGTATAAAATCCGTATACATGACTGTGTCCAATTTCTACGATTTTTGTTGCTCTCATTTTTCTTCTCCCGCTGTCACTTGTTTGACATTTTTCTTTAACCGAGTGTTGTTGGTGAAAAAGTGCTAATTTTATCGTCCTGGAAAGTTGAAGTAAGAATTAAATTGATTGCGAACGTGAAAAATATATAACTATTGCGTGTTGTGTCAAAATTATTTGAGAAAAGTTCAAGTTTTAAACGATTAGTGACAATGAAGTGTATAGTGCAATTTTGCAAAATTTCTAGTTATTTAAAACTTTCTTTTGAGATAAGAATATTTCAGGCGGTGTTAAACACACTATTAACTTATAAAATACCCACTTTTTGCGTTAAGGTAGACTTTGTTTACCTTTGGCTCAGCAGCCATATTTTCTTGAGTTACCACTTGCAAAGGCGGTGGTGTAATTAAATTTAGCAAGGAGTTAGTAGATGAAAACTTTATTATTGAAGTGTTTACTGATCTGCAAATTCATTAGTTAAATTTCTTGTTTTAACAATATACTAATGTGATGAAAAACCGTAATAAAAATTATAAATTTTAGTGAATAAGCCGCTTTTAAATTGCAGTTTTAAACAGATTTCTCCAGAAATTTAATAATGGCACCAAAGCACCCCCATAAAAGATTTTTCCTTCAGCCTGTCCTGTGCTGTTTTTCTTGTGTGCGTGTACACTCACACATTTTAGGCACAGGCTACGGAAATCTCTGCTGTTGGGCCACTCCATTTAGTTACTTACTCGTAGGGTATGACGGACATACCAACTTTTTCAATTCTTTGACATTTTACACTTAAAGGTTGAAAGAAAACAGAGGGCAGCTGCGGCTCAATTCTAGAAATGTTGGCAGCGCTAAAACCGTGGAACAAAACTAGACCGCAGTGCAGCGGCAGCTCTTTTAACTTTTAGTTGAGCTTGTCAATTTTTACAGTTTATTTAAAATTAATTAAAGAAAAGTTTTATTGCAAATATTTTAAATGACATGAATTATACAATTTTCACTTCCATTATTAATAATGTCTACTTTCTTAAAAACTGTCAAATAAAATTACTGTTAACGGACAAATTAAAAGAAATATTTATTTTTAGTTCATTGGCTGCACTGAAAAGCTCTTTTTTATATTTACATCATGTAGTTGCCTACACTGTGACAGCGACAGCTCATTTAGAATTAGATTTAGATGACGCTTGCTGTGCTTGTTCTGTACAACAGCGAATTACGTTTTTTTGTCATCTTTGAGCTGCCACTGCTACTGCGCTGCTGCTGCCACTGCTATCTGTTCTGTTTCAGGCTTAACTCTTTACTGAAGCTTATATCAGTACTCTGAGGACTAGCGACGCCAAATTTCATGTGTCAGATATTTATGTTTCATAAATACCCAATTTGCTTATAAGGAAATGATTAATTCTTAAGATCACTCAACAACAGGGTTCCGAATCGATACGAAATTTCGCTCCAAATATCGCTCCAAATCGCTCCGGATCGGATCGGTGCGATATCTGGATCGATTCAGCCTGGAGCGTTATAAAAATATCGAACCGCTCCGGAGCGGATCGTTATTTTCCAAATCTGTTATCGAACCGCTCCGGAGCGGATCGTTATTTTTTAAATCTGATATCGAACCGCTCCGGAGCGGATCGTTATTTTCCAAGTCTGTTATCGAACCGCTCCGGAGCGGATCGTTATTATTTTTAATTTCAATCGATCCGAACCGCTCCTGGAGCGATATTGAATCGATTCGGAGCGATTAGAATATCGCTCCACTGAATCAAAGGAGTATGTTTGGTAATTATATTTTTATTTATTTAATTTTTATTATTATATATTATACTAGGGGTGATGGGTAGGCTAGTGGATGGTTGGTGTGTGGGTGGGTGTTGGGATATGGATGGTGAGTGGGTGAATGAAAGGAAGAACTCTAGTAATTATAAACTTACACTTCACCTGTAATTTAATTACAAGGGGTCTTGAACTTTGAGTGTTTTGTGAGTTAGTGAGACGGTTTTGGAGTGAATGTGGGTAGTATGTGGGTGATGGGCTGGAGGGTAGGTGGTTGGTGATGGGCTGAAGAGTGAGTGGTAGGTGTGTGGTTGGGTTGGTTGTGGTTGGTGTGCTACCCATATTCACTCCTGGAGCGTTATTGAATCGATTTGGAGCGATAAGAATGTCGCTCCAGTGAACCAAAGAAAGTAGTATGGTAATTTTTAGAAAGTGCTTCTCACCTGCAACTTAATTACAAGGTATCTTGCACAGAGAGAGTTTATTATTATTTATTTGGCCGTTTTTCATTCTAATCTGCGTGTTAAAAATTTCAACCAACACTTCACGGCTTTTCATTATTCTAAGAATTTTAAGTGAAGTGTTGACTTTTTCTTTTAATCAATAATTGTTGAACTCAATAGAGTCTGTCTGATGCTAAACTATTTGAATTATTTAGCCAAATCAGGGAGCTGACTACAGAAGTTGAGTAAACTAAGCTTGCTTCAAATGTGCATAGGAATCCAAAGTAATAAAACAGAAAAATCAAATGTGCATAGGTTGATTCCCAGTTTCAGAGAATATAATTTTATGAGGGTAAAGTAGGCCTTTGTGTTTTTCAGAGTAATATAATTTTTGAACATGCTTTTGTATGAATAAAAAACCTTAATACTCGGAAAAAACGCGAGCGAAATTTGTTCGACTTCTTTAAGTCGACCAAAGGCGCGGCACAACGCACAGCGATATGCAAACAGAAACTTCAATTGTCCAAAATAAACATCAATCGTTTCAATTAAACTAAATATTCAAGACCGTAAATTTAAACATACCTTTAATGATCCCATGCACTTGGTGTTTTCCACATTATAATGATTATCACTCTTAGACTGATAGTAGGACATAATTTTGTCGTCTGATGCGCACTTTATATATGCCTCTTCTTTTATTTATTCCGCTGTTCTTTCATAATTCAGGTTAACTAAAGCAATTTATCTAGTTCGAAAGTTTTTAGGGTATAAATATATGTATCAAATCTTGGTTATTTGATTATATTACTTTAAGTTTCATGAGGGAAAGTTAGATAAGGAAGTTACCTTTGCGGATATTTGGGCCGCATGCAGCCTTTCCTCCTATCCCTCATCACTGCCTTCTCATTGCCTTCCATTTACTCTTCTCCAACATCTAATTACCCTAACACCCGCTGCCCCACACCCCGCCACTCGCTCCTACCCCGCACCTATTCACCACAACTCTATAAAACCTATATATATAGGTCAGTACAAGACACCTTGTAATTAAATGTCAGGTGAGGTACACTTTTTGAAAATTACCAGTCATATTCCAGAATAAACGCCTTACCCATCATCTCCCACAACCCACCAATCAACCACACACACCACACACCCTACTACTCACTCCTACCCAGCACCCATTTACCCAAACTCAATTAAGGTGTAGATGTGGTGCACTTTATAAAAATTCCTAGATATATTCCTTTGATTCAGTGGAGCGATATTCTAATCGCTCCGAATCGATTCAATATCGCTCCAGGAGCGGTTCGGATCGATTGAAATTAAAATTAATAACGATCCGCTTCGGAGCGGTTCGATAACAGACTTGGAAAATAACGATCCGCTCCGGAGCGGTTCGATATCAGATTTGGAAAATAACGATCCGCTCCGGAGCGGTTCGATATTTTTATAACGCTCCAGGCCGAATCGATACGTGAAGCGGAGCGATATTTTGTATCGATTCGGAACCCTGCTCAACAAGGGTGTTATTGCGCAAACTACTTTCTTCTTCGACTACAACAGTCCCTAATTCGCTGTATGTTATGAAAGCAGAACCAACACTTCTTTGCAACAAGTGTTTAGGTTTAGTTAGAGCACTTTACTGCAGCTTCCTATAATCCTTCAAAGGGGGAGGGGACTCTTGGTGAAATTTTGAACTTGACAAGACGAACGCAAATCGTGAACTTCGTGTCGCATAAGTACGCAAAAAAGTTGAAAATCCCACTCGTTCTGCTAACGACAGTAATAGCTGACAGGGGTCTGACGCGTTAACATTGCACAGCGGTGCACTATTGGTACTGAACATCCTGTAACATGTGTCATAGATAGATTCCTATTTGCAACAAATAAACATTACTTGAAGTGATCGAAAAAGCACCTCCTCTGTGTTTTGGTAAGCAAATTGTTTTGACCCACTGCTTCGTGCAAAAATGCTATTGAAAAATTTTTGAATTAATTTTATTCCTTAGTTTCATGTTCTTTGTTTCAATTTTTATTCGGATATTTATCTTCATTAAGAATTTAAAGCAAAACAAATAAAAGACGTTGTGAAATGATAAATACCTTATTGGTGATGCATATCCGAAAGGCAATTAGGTACAAAGCTAAGTTTCTCGACTATGTTTGCACTGGACTACTTTTAATTAATTTAACTGTATTTTGATAATCATCTGGCTGGTGCGAGTAAATTAGCAGTTAGTGGCAAAATTATTCTTAATTTCAGCGAAATGCGAGAACAGTTGCAGTACACAATCAGTCAGTCACACTCGCACTGAATTCCCACAATGTTAACGAAGCTTCATTCCTCTAGCATTTAATGGTCTGGAAATACTTTAATTCACGTTTTAATGCCGCCGTGCTGAATGAACATGAACAGTAAGTACCTTCCAGAGGAAATACTTCACACGGGCCTGAATATTTAACAATCAAAGCTAAGCCCAGTCCAAAACAAGGGAATCGACTAAAATTATTACTTGCTAATTATTAATCTAATTTTCGTAAGCTTTCGGTTAAATGCATACTAATTATCTCTTTGTATAAGTGAGATCTGGCTAAACATGGTAGGTTCGTACATAACTTAGCGCCATGTGTTTCTGAAGGTGCTTTCCTAGTCCGTTGACCGTAACCAAGCATGCAACTTGAAAGAATTTAAGTAAGATGAAGCCTTTGCAACCGCCGACAGGTAATTGTAAGGAAATATCAACAATAAAAGCGCAAATTTCTAATGAATTGCTGAGAAATGTGATAACGCAAAACCGTTCTTTTGCGAGACTGGTAGTTTCATTCACTAGAACTGGCACAGACGTGTTTCCATTAACGCAAACTATATTAAGCTGTCTGTACTTTGAATACGTGTTCCGTCAATCTTACATTGAAGCTGCTCCAATATTGCTTAGATACCGCTGTGATAAAATTGAAAACTCTTTAAATTTCACTTTCACTCTAGTCTTAAAAGTAAATTAATATTTCAGCCGGAGTAAAACTTAACGATATCATAACAGAAGCTCTTAGAAATTATGACACGTATCCATTTGGGACCTTTGCCATTGATCTCTTTGTAAATTGAGCTTCCGATAAGCAAATGTTTTGTCCTTGGCCCTGATTTACTTCACAGTTCCGTGATTTTATCTCAAGTCGAATACAAACGAGCGCAAGCATTGAGTGCAGAAGCACGCGGTCGAATGGCGTTTTTCAATGCATTCATGTGTTTTCTCAGCATCCTTCAATGTAGGTAAGCAACTTCGCGTTCATGCCATACAAAGACTGCCTGCAATAAAGTTCCAGTAGTAGGGGCTTGCTCGGTACAAAATCAGTATAAGGGCATAAATAATTTGCTGCTATGTTATCAAAAGCAGGGTCGAAATATAAGTGTAGAAAAAAACGACGAGATAAAACATGGTCGAATTTTAACTGTTGGCGCCCTAGGTTATTAGCAGCCCGTCTTTTTATGTTTGAGTACGGACTCGAACGGCTCAACCTGGTAACTTCGGAATTTAATTTTAAAAATCTCCCAAGATGCCCAAAGTCAAACCATGACGAGATATACAGGGTATTTCAGATCTGACGTTCCAAAATAAGGAGCGTGATAGATCTCAACTAGACAAACAAAAAATTGCATGAAAGGGGGGGAGGGCAATCTCAACCGTTTAGGACTTACAGGGTGAATCATAAATTTCAGTTTTTCATTTTATGCACATTACTCTTTTATTTTTATCTCTTGATCTACCCAACACAGCTTATCAAACATGCGCGAAAACAAACAACTATCCTAATGACCTTTCCAAAAATGTCAATATTACTGAACTATTATTAGCTTGTGTAGTAGAATATCAAAGGAGATTCACTAACCGGCGAACACCTCAAAGAGGGGTATTTACATGGATTTTCTAAAGGTTAAGAGAAACAGGAAGTGTAACTTCACACGGCACGGAGATACGACCCGAAACTTCGGAAACTTCTGCCGACGTCGAGCAGCAAATAATCACCATCGTGAGGCAGGACACGAAACGAGTCGCAAGGCGATTAGGAGTGTGGACATCTAAGGTTTGGAGGGTTATTCATCGAGGGGGATTACGTTCATATCACCATCACCCAGCCCAAGGACTACTGCAAGGAGATTCCGAGAGAAGACTGAAATTTAGCACTTGGCTTCTTTAACGCGACATTTACGACAGAGCATTTCTGGACCGAATTCTGTGGACAGATGAATTTCAATTCACCAGGAATGATATCACGAACTTCCACAGCCTCCATACCTGGTCAAACACTAACCCACACAGGGCAAAGGTGACCTCATTCCAGCAGAGATTCAGTGTCAATATTTGGGCTGGCATCATCGGCAACCATTTGGTAGGACCATTCATTTTACCGCAAGTGCTTAATAGTGCAATTTATGCAGACTTGTTGGGCAATACACTGCCAGATCTAATATAGGAGAACCCTATGGATAATCTATAATCTTAGGGGAGTGTTTCACCAACACGATGGAGTACCAGCGCATACGGCTAACATTGTGAAGCAAATAGTAAGTGAAAACTTTTCTAACCGCTGGATTTTACGAGGTGCACCGATTTCTTGGCCTGCTAGATCTCCAGACTTTACTCCATTGAACTTTTTCTTATGGGGAACAATGAAGGATAAAGTTTTTTCAAGTCCTGTTAAAATTAGGGAATATTTAGTTAGCTGAATGGGGAATGCGGCGACGAAAATACGGGAGAGTCTGGTTGCAATACGCTTTAAACAGGGACCTAGAAGGAGATTGTTGGCATGCATTCAAAGTGGTGGTGGACTTTTTTAACTGCATTTGTTACTTATCAAGATTAATTGTAATTATTTTTAAATTCAATAAAAATCATTTTAGAATTAATTTGAGCTTAATTTCTTTAATTTGTTGATTTTTATATTACTCTCCGATAGGATTTCTACTAGGGCTTCACGGCACCGAGACAAGACCGAGACTTTGGCAGATCTCGGTCTTGGTCTCGTCAAGGTGAAGACGATCTCGCTCTCGATCTCGATCTCGGCGAGATAAAGGCCAGTCTCGGTACGATCTCGCTCTCGGCAAGATAAAAAAAAGGGTATTTCGGTGGAATAACGGGGAGCGAGGACAAGTGATATATCTATGTATATATGCATTTTCTTCATATTTCCATCGTCAAAATAAGGTAGCAAAGGCTCTTGTTTGCTATTGGGGATAAAGCGCAAATATCTGAAGAAGGAAATAATGTAGAAAGAAGCGATTGGGGAGAGCAGTGTATACTTATATGCCCCATAAATCACACAATTGGAATTTTTCGGAGCGACATAAAAGCTGAAACAACTAAAAAAAATTTCCACAATAAAATGATAAAAACTTATATCTCGTCCACTCTCGTCACCTCAATCTCGCTCTCGGTATCGTACTGTTACCAATGATATTGGTCTCGCTGCCGGTCTCGGTATCGTGTCGAGACCGATACCGGCAGCGAGATTTATCTCGAGTATCGTGAAGCCCTAATTTCTACGTATAAATTTTTACATATTTTCCCTACGTGGACATGTTGCACATTTTGGAAAGGTAATAAGATGGGTAATCTAATAAAAATAAAACAGGGGTTTACTAATTACGTGAATTTCGGTGAAAATTTGGGAAAATGCTGAACTTTAGGTAATTGCAAACCATTTTTTTTACTTTTGTAAGGGACTGTACCTTCAATGGTAGTAGTAAGATCAACATTGTTGACAATTTGGAAAGGTCATGCGGATAGTAGTTTTTAGCATTTGTTTGATGTCGCTGTGTTGGGTAAATCAAAAGATACAAATAAAAGAGTAATGCGCATATCATGAAAAACTGAAATTTATGAATCACCCTGTAAATCCCAAACGCGTCAGATTGCCCCCCCCCCCCCCAAATTTTTTGTTGGCCAAGTTGAGATCTATCATCCTACTCGGTTTGGGACGTCAGATCTGAAACACCCTGTATATCAAACCCTGGGCAAATGCAGCTATTATAAATTTTACGAAAAAAATAAAGGAAAATGAACAAGGATTACATTTTAATAGAAAACAATTAAGATGTCATTGAAGGACACATTATTGTTATCAAAAAATTCAGATCTAATATATTAACTGTGTGATGTAGCTGTTATAAAATTTTAAAAGCATTTTCTGGGTAGATTTGTGGAGTTTAAACTTACATATTCCTGAATAAATCGTTCAAAACAAAAAAAAATCTTTACTTGACGCGCTCACGCAATGTTGCCAGAACAACGGATTTCTTAGGAGAAACACGGAGTTTTGAAAGAAGAAAAAAGAATAACGGATTTTACAACGGGTTTTGACTGAAACACGGAATGACAGATTTTTATTATTTTCATCATTTTCAATTAGGTTTTCATTACAAACATTTTAAATTTCCTGGTATCAAAAAGTTCACTACATCTTTGATCTTGTTTTGACTAGAGGATTTAAAAAAGATAAAATATGTAGACTGTCGAGGATTCTCACTGAGATGACATCGACAACGCTACCAGATTCGGGCTGTCAAGAGGAGATCTGGGCCCGTTGATGACCATGTACGGGCCCGTTTTGCATATTTCTGAAACTTGAATAATCAAACTTAGAATGTTTAGTGTAAGAAACATAACTTTGAATCCATAATTTTAGCAGTAGACATGAAAATAAAATTGTGGTTGGCTATTCTGAAATATAATAAATAAAAAAATGTATAATATATCTGCTGGTGTGTTTTGATGAAGCAGCAGGAGTATGAAGTATTATTTTATTTAAATGTAAGATGAGTACTTAAGCTAATTTAGCTTCGTCCGTTCAGTTTTCATCCATCTTATTCCCGTCGTACAGTAAGTACTCATCTTACATTTAAATAAAATAATACTTCATACTCCTGCTGCTTCATCAAAACACACCAGCAGATATATTATATAATTCATTTTTTTATGTAAGGTAGTACCTTATATGATATTTTCAGCGAGTCAGAACGAAAAAAGAAATTAATTTTAAAGCGGATTTTGGTTGACTTTGGAAGTGCACTAAAAAGAAGTATTCCGACTATTCCTGATTACATAGTCATTGTGGACTCATATAATTAAAAAATAACTTACAAATCTTCGTCCATTATCGATCGTTTTACGGGCTGCATGTGGCGCTGTCAGTGCGCTGAAATTTATGACACTTAATAGAAATGTGATTACAACCTCTTCGTTGTGTCGGCTGGTAACGGACTCCTGGTACGGTCATGTCTCTGCCAGGAGTGCTGGCTAATAGTAGTCGGGTGGAGAGAAGGATACTCTATTAAATAAAATACCCCAGTGTGAAGAATCTCAATTGTCCCCTACTCGTGAGACACATATGGAAAATATTAACAACGATAACAATACTGAGGGTGGCACCCCTCTAAAAGTGCCAACTTCTAAGGCTAATTCTGGACCTGAAGTGGCAGAAGACATGCCAATTGACCTGGACAATGTAAGTCCTGCCAGGCTGTCTCACCTGTCACTATTGACAAACTTGATGGGGCTGCCAAGGATTCAAGGAAAAGTCCTGAGGAAGTAGTGGAAAACAGCAAAAACTCAGTGGTGCTGGAAAAAAAGGTTCAAGAAACTGCTATCACAGGGACACGACCCAAAAGCTGCTAAAGTACTAGCGATGGCGCCAAGGGTAGTGGCACCGCACAGCATAAAAAGGAACCGGACGGAGGACTCCCCCCTGGACCAAAAGAAAGAGAACTCCAAAAACCGCAACAGAGGATAAACAGGAGTCACCCGTAGAGGGAAGTAAGCCTCCTACAACCCTCTCCTACAAGGAAGTCGTGGCAGAAGTGCGCATGGGCATCCTACCAGACAAACTCCCTGAGGCTACGCTCTCGACCGAGCAACTCATGCTTGTGCACAGGGCGATCCTCAAGAGAATCCGGAAGTAAAAGAATAGCGAAATCAAAACCCGCTTTCCTTGGCACCGGACACAGGTCAGGATGGCTGATCATCAACTGCGCTGATAATGCCACTTCAGAGTGTCTTAAACAGTCTGTGGTTGAGCTTCAGACGGGGCAGACGGCTCTGGTTCCATCCACTTCGAGGAGTCAAAACGTGGGATGTTCTGCAGCTGCATGAGGCACGGGGCTGCACACACCTCCAATTGATCTGGTTCCCACAACACCCAACGATAAAAATGTGGCAGTGGCCAGAAAAAGTACACCAGCCACCATCAAAGTAAAAGGCCCTGTAAAAGAGGGGATGACAGGCCGTCCAAAATCCACAAGGACCAATGGACCCGATGGAAAAGGCCCGTCACACTCTGCCAAGGGCAACCGACAGAGCCACTCTAAAGTTCCTCCAAATCCAGGGTTACCAGACGTCCTGGTTTTCCAATACATATCTTGGTTTTGCCCCATCTGTCCTGGTGTCCTGGTATTCTCTTAAAGACTATGAAAATGTCCTGGTTTTACAGAAACAGATTTTTTTCGAGAAATCTTATGATTTCAAACTAGAGACTCGCGCCGCTGCGCTGTGCGCAATACTGCGACATCTAACGTGACTCAAAAGGCGCGCGTCAATCAAACTCCCGATTTGGTTCATCAATTAGGAGGGAGAGCGTGCGCGAGCGCATAGCTTTAAATGCATTATCGTGTGCCAAAGAAGTATGTATCAGTATGTATGTTTTCATAGTCTGCCGAGCTTGCGAAGAAATTTACTTTCTTCAGTAAAGGTCATCATACAGTATAAGAGCACATTGCAATTTGTGTGGCACGAGTATTTCTGTTGCTAATGGTGGTTTGTACCTTTTTCTATAGCTTTACTATACTCTATTTTTAACCGATATTCCCAAGAACAAAGAGGTTCTAAGTTCGACACTTATTTTTTATTTTTTATGTATGACCAATAATTTATTATTATGGCATAATTTTGTAACGCGTGGACTGATTTGGATGAAAATTTGGATGAAAATTGCGAAAGAATTTATTCTCTAATAAAATCCCAATTGGGCGATGAAGGTAACTGACTTTCAGTAAAAACTGTTCGCGACCTCATGATGACCACATTCAATTTCAATGATTTGGATTGTAAAGAATTTTACAAATATCTGCTTCAGCCTATAAATTCAAAACTATTGCATAAAATTGGTGATTCGGAAAAATATTTTTGATCGGCCTGACTGAATTTTATTTAGTCCTGTATATATTTAAACGATTTTATCGCATATATTGCTATGTGCAAAAACAAATAAACAAACTTGCGACAGTGATTGAGTCTCTTTCTCTTTCTATCCTTGGGTTATTATATGCTTATAGCTCTCTCTCACACACACATACATGCGAGCGCATCTACACAATGCAAGAATGCCCTTCACATAATATGGAGAAGCACCGGAATAAACAGCGGAGGTGAGTATCTATTAGATTATTTCATTAAAAATAATATTGAAATATTAAACAAAGGCAATAAAGCAACCTTTACTAACATTGTTCGCCAAGAAATTCTGGTTCTGACCATAGCCAGTCCAAACTTGTAGAAGAACATTGCTAACTGGCGCGTGTCGAAGTAGCCCTCTCTATCAGATCATAAACATATAAGATTTGATATTGACGCCCCTCGGATGCAGCTGGAAGCAATCAGGGTTCCCAAGCTGACTAACTGGGAAATCTATCGGAAGCACATCAGGACGAATATACAAGAACTCGATGACGTCCCAGGAGGACCTAGAGAGGGCCTCAAACCAGCTACAAGACCTGATCGTCCAAAGCTACGAAAATAGTAATCCTGTAAGATACAGAGAGGCAGCCAGAGATGTGCCTTGGTGGAACAGGACACTAAGTAAACTAAGAGCTAAATCAGGTGCCTGGAAGGAATACAAGCAGGCCCTGACTGAATATAACAAAGAATTAAGAAGGTCCAAGAGGAAAACCTGGAGGAAGTTCTGTGAGGAGATTGACGATCTACCTTGAACAGAACGCCTCCAAAAAGTACACTTAAGGGAGGGTTTAAAACTTTTAAAAAATCGATTTATTTTTTCTTGCATTTTCTTATAGTAGAAGATTTTAAGAATGTTGTGTCAAAATTTCAAGTCAATCGGAGCAAAACTCTTGAAGTGGTAGACCTTTTAATCTACTATGCTCTAATACTGCGGAGCGGCAAGATCCCAGCGCTTGGTGAGTCTTGGAGAACTTTAAACGCGCTTTTCTCAAAACCACATTTCAAAAGTCCGTGGGCATCGTCATTCAAAAACTACTTCACCGATTCTTTTCAAATTGTGTATACACTTTCTACATATCAAAAACTAGACCCCAACGTTCTTTTTTTTTTTTTTTGGTTACATTAAGAGGGTTTTTCAGCTACAAAATGGCGGATTTTTTCATGGAAAAACGCGATTTTAACTTCAAACAACCACCAAAAATTAAAAAATGGAAAAAAAAATTTAAAAAAAAACGTTGGGGTCTAGAAAAATATCTGTTTTAACTAAATTGCTTTCAATTTCCGATTTCAGATAATTCTACGCTGAGATACAGCAAATTATTATTTCTAAAATGCGTCCTCGAAAATGCTCTGTCACGGCTTATTTTTCAATACTTATCTGAAATAAATTCGTGACCAAAGTGTTTCTTTGTTTTAACCTGTTTGACCTCCCCCCCCCCTTCTTAACGATGGGTATAAGCCTCCTCCAGAGGACTGATGGATCCTACACCACTGACTCGGAGGAAACATTAAGACTACTCTTGGAGACACATTTCCCTGAGTGCTCAGTATCAGAAGAATACAGAGGAACTCAATCAGTCAACGCGCGCTGTGGGTCAACGTGTCAACGATGGTAACGGCATCTTCCCAGCTCTCCTGCATCAGGGTCTAGATGATCTATTGCCAACACTCATCAAAATCTTTAGGGCCAGCTATCACTTCAGCTATATCCCCAATCTGTGGAGAAAGGTAAGGGTAGCCTTGTACCCAAGGGCAAGGAGCGACCAACGGCAGGGGTGTTGCCCTTTATGCATTTCTTGATATTGAAGGTGCCTTTGACATCACGTCGTTCTCATCTATTCAAGAAGCGGCCATTGACAGAGGTATTGATCTGCCGACGGTCCGATGGATTGGAGCAATGCTGAGTAACCGGAATATCACGCTGAGACTGGGGGACAAATCGTAAACAGTAAAGGCCACTGGAGGCTGTCCTAAGGGGGTAATTCTTTCCCCTCTGCTGTGGTCATGACCTGGTTATTACAATCATGAGCAAGCTGGACAGGAATTTATTAGTTAGACTGCAAAATGCTCTCAATATGATACAATCTTGGTGTACTAGGGAACGACTCAAAGTCAACCCTAGCAAAACAACCATTGTATCTTTCACAAGAAAAAGGAAGCTTAGGCTCCTACTCTTGACGGAACACGGATAGAATGCACAAGTGAGGTCAAATATGTAGGAGTGATTCTAGATCAACGGCTCACATGGAATCCTCAACTCAATAGGGTCACATGAAAGGCTATGGCTGCCATATGGTCCTGCCGAAGACTCTTTGGCAAAACTTGGGGTCTAAGGCCTAAAATGACCCTAGGGGGCATATGAAGCAATTATAAAGCCGATGTGGTCACCTATGCAGCTCCCGTGTGGTGGCTAAAAATAGAAAAAAGACACGCAGTCCACTCTGCAAAAACTGCAGAGGTCAGCATGACTAGGAGTCACGGGTGTCATGCGCACATGCCCTACGTTAGCTATGGAGGCTCTACTAGACCACGTCCTTTTACACCTAAAGAAGAAGGCTGCCTCAAGCGCAATAAGGCCACTTGGCACCAATCTCCACGCAGCAGGCAATCTGACTGGTCACAGGAAAATTCTTGAAGAATTCAAGGATGATCCGGTGATCAACTCAATTTCAGATGCCATGCCGAAAAAAGACATATCTTTGAAATGGGATCTGGTTTGGTACACGGATGGATCCAAAATGGAAGACAAAACGGGCATGCACCAACCATCTTTCAAGCAGAGATAAATGCCATCGAAATCGGCGCACGTGAAATTACTAATAGAGGTATACGCGGTGCTTAGGGCTTCGCGATACTCGAGATAATTCTCGCTGCCGGTGCCGGTCTCGACACGATACCGGAACCGGCAGCGAGACCAATATCATTGGTAAAAATGCGATACCGAGAGCGAGATTGAGGTGACGAGAGTGGACGAAATATTAGTTTTTATTATTTTATTGTGGACAATTTTTTCAGTTGTTTCAGCTTTTATGTCAATGTCAATGGTGTGATTTATGGGGCATATCAATATACACTGCTCTCCTCAATCGCTTCTTTCTACATTATTTCCTTCTTCAGATATTTGCGCCTTATCTTCAATAGCAAACAAGAGCCTTTGCATCCTTATTTTGT
Organism: Leptarthrus brevirostris; assembly: GCA_964036015.1. NCBI lineage: Eukaryota > Metazoa > Arthropoda > Insecta > Diptera > Asilidae > Leptarthrus > Leptarthrus brevirostris. Next base: position 111,493,944 of record OZ038371.1, read on the forward strand.
CGAGGGGAATATGAAGAAAATGCGTATATACATAGATATATCACTTGTCCTGGCTGCTCGTTATCCCAACAAAATGCCCTTTTTTTTTATCTTGGCGAGAGCGAGATCGGATCGAGACTGGCCTTTATCTCGCAGAGATTGATACGACAGCAAGATCGTCTTCACCTTGACGAGACCAAGACCGAGATGGGCCGAAGTCTCGGTCCTGTCTCGGTGCCGTGAAGCCCTAGCGGTGCTAAAATATATATTTGTCCGACAGTCAAGCGGGACTCAAGTCTCTGGGGTCCTACACCTGGGAGTCTAGAATCGTCTGGGACTGTCTCACTGCTCTCAAAAAACTGGCTCAGGGCAACAGCGTTACGCTGGCCTGGGTACGAGGGCACGGGGGCATTGAAGGCAATGAGAAGACGGATCACCTGGCAAAAAAGGTGCGGATTCTCAGTTTACTAGACCCGAACCATTCCTTTGCTACTCGAAAAGACCAGATTTAAGGTTCATCACAGGACTTCTAACTGGTCAGTGCCCCTTGGGCTACTATTTAAAACAGTTGGGGCTAGCTGAAGAAGACACTTGATCCACTCCTAATAATAATAATAATAATAATAGGGTTTTGTCCCCCATTACGAACTCTAAGGAAGACGCGAAACCTGGGCAGATATTTCTGTATACAGGAGACATCAGTGTAAATCTCTAGGACACAGCAATTGCCACACCGGGACCTCTACGGGGCGTTTCTGTGGCTAAAGTATGTAAACCTTGTGTAAATTGGAATTTTGTTCTGAACGTGTAAAAGTGCCTAGTGTAAAATTCGTCCCCTGTATTAGTGCAACGTTCGTGTTCCAGTGTCTTATGTCTTCAAAAATATTGTACCTAAGCACCTTGCATTTAGCGATGTTATCCTACACATTCAAAGAACCCTAAGAACTCAGACAATGAGTGTACGACCCTAATGATGAAGAGTCCTGTCCAGGCTGAGGCTTCATTAAAGAGGCGCTCGCAGCTCGACACTGGCCTCTGCCATAACGAACTAGAGTTGTGGCAGAAGCCTGACTGTATCCGCAAAATCTCGCCTGATAATGGTCAGGATCCCGTCCGAACTCTTTGTAATAAAGCCTGTCGAGGAGCGAGCGCCGCTTCTTTCTCGGAACTTCTACCAAAGCGGCTACCAATCGATTTGAAGTTCCACAGGATTCATACTCGCTCTGCGTCGAACCAGCTGTCCCGAGAACAGAGACAAGCTCTACGCCCGAAAGAACATCAGTGTCATCCTTTGCTGTTACCGATGGTGCACTCGGAACGCAAGGTATGGCCTCTTTCCCCGAGACCATCTCATTGCTCACAGCCTTCTTTGGTGGTGGCATCAGCTCCTGATGAGGCTTTCCTGTGTCATTCTATTCTTTTTCTGGCTACCACTGGATTTGCCTCACGGAGTGGTTCCTCAGATACCTTGTTAACAAATTATTCCAAGAGAACAGGTGCAGCACTGGGCGAAGTCACTGTTTCAGAAAAATTTGCTGTTGAAACTGTCTCCTTCACAGGCCTCAGCTACTTTCCTGAACCACTTAGGACACTCCGCTAAAAAATGCACTGTCTAATGGCAAGCAAAACATTTCGCTTCGGTGCTTATCTCAATTTAGGTAATCGATCCAGCAGCACTCCAGTAAAAGCTGTCTGGAAGCACGCACCCCTGGTTTAAAGTGATGTGTGCTTCACAGCTTAGACCTAAGATGTCCCTTAAGAGTCCCTCGTTCCCAACTTACACTTGTACCTTGGCTTAGATCTTTCCGAACCTTCCTAAGAAGGCCTCAAGATCCTCAGACCTGACCTGGAGTGGGCCCGAAAAGCAGATTCTCTTCGGTTTTACCACCCACATCCATACCCTCAAGCATCAGCTTAGTGCCAGCCTCGATGGTAATGGTGTGGACCTCCACCATATCGCGGCCAACCAGTTTGAAGGGAAAAATATTCTCCAACTGACAAGGCCTTAAGGTATGCGCCTTCACTACGTTTTTCAATTTTTCCAGATACTTTAGCAGCAATTACTGCCGAATTCTTCGCGGATAAGGCCGCTGACGAGTTTGAGGCTAATGCAGCGGAGGTGTTAGCTTCATTTTCCACCAGCACAGCAGTGGCGGTTTCCACTGATGGCATCGCACTTGATGCTTTTACACTTGTTGCAGCTCACACCACAGTAGACTAAAACATTGCCTGAGTTCTGGTTGATACTCCTTTGTTTTCAGACTTCCCCCAGAACCACTTTCACCTCTACTGCCACTCATTTTGTGGCAGTAGTCAATTTTGCCTTGATTCTAGTCTTTTTTCTTAACAGCTAGATTTTTATTTGATACGTCCGAAACCAAATTATTAAAAAATGCAAAATTAAAACAAACTATTAAAAAAAAGTTAACACAAATTGTTAATGTCCTTCTTGCAGAGCAACAAAACTAAACAGAACTTAACGGAGAATATAACACAAGAATAATTAGCAGTTTTAACGTAAAATTACGAGTTTTCCGCTTTAAAATTATTCCAGCACAAACACCACGTCTTAACTATTTGGTACATCAATGATAACAATAAGAAAACGCCACATCTAAAATGTATTATGACCGCTCAATAATAACTGACCGGAAGATACACCACAATATACCAGATGTAAAACACATAGCCAAACGTAGCAAAACAACATACCTAGCTAACTTTGCAGTACCCAACACACAGCGTACAGAAAACTTACAGGGAGAAGATCACAAAATACACAGACTTAGCACACGAGGTACATCGGATGTAGAAAATTGACAGGGTGGTTACAGCACCAATCATCTTATCTTCCAGAGCTGTTGTTTAGTATTAAGCATTAATTAAATATCTAGAATTAAGAAATAAATAAATTCATGTATAATTACTTGCAATTGCTTAATAAACAAATAATCATCATCCAACAGAATAATTTGTTTCAATAGCATAAAAGTGTGAAATTATGCTCTCATTAATAATAGAATTAACCCTTCTAACTCAGAAGGCGCACTTCACAGGCAGAGGCCTGGAATCAATTGACCTATTCACCAGAATATAACAAATATTGAGATGAATGAGGCTCCCACAACCCATGCAATAAAATATTAGTAAACAAGAAAAAAGTCTAGAACAATCCCAAACACTACAATCAGGGCTGCAAAGACAACAGAGATCGTTTAAGTAAATCTAAAGTCTAGAACAATCCCAAACACTACAATCAGGGCTGCAAAGACAACAGAGATCGTTTAAGTAAATCTTTAGTAAGAGCTAGATCAAAAGTAGGACACAAATTCACGGCTCTACACATGCGGTTAATGTGTATGCAATGCACAGGGCCGTCGAGAGGGGGGGGGGGGGCGAAGGGGGTAAACCCCCCGGGCCCGCGCTCGTCATCGAAGTCACAGAAAAAACAGAAAAAAATTTCCATTTGAATTATATATATAAAAATTGTTTCACGATCGAAAAAGTGTAATATACTAGACAGATTTTAAATTGAAAGTCACTCATTCGATTGTATATGGGCCCGTAAACGCTTAGTCCCGGACCCGAAATTCCTTTCGCGGGGGCCCGTCCCCCCGGGCCCGAATTTTGTCTCTACGGGCCTGCTCATGCATACCATAGTTAGAGCGAGAATGGATAACATGTAGTAAAGGCAATCTCCTTAAGCTATACGGGGTTTGCCTATAAGTAACCAAACTTGCAAGAGTGAGAGAATCTATATTCAAGTTCAAAAGCTGATGAATAAATACTAGGTCAGCAATTCTACGACGTTCTTCTAACGAGTGCATATTAAGCAATCGGAGGCGATCCTCATAAGGAGGAAGCCTTAATGGATCATTCCACGGGAGGTCCCATAGTGCGAACCTAACAAAGTACCGCTGCACCGATTCAATGCGTCTAGAATGAACAACATAGCAAGGAGACCAAACCTGAGATGCGTACTCAAGAATTGGTCTAACCAAAGAAAAAAATAAGTGAATAAGTGTCTGTCGATCACAAAACTCCCTTGACCACCGCTTAACAAAGCCAAGAACTGAATTACTCCGAGATACTATATGGTTTATGTGCGGAGTAAAATCGAGTTTCTTGTCTAGCATTACACCGAGGTCAGTAACGGACTCCACACGACGGATATTAGTTTCCGCAAAGGTATAATCAAAGCCGAGCTGATTGATGTTCCTAGAAAATGACATAACTTCACATTTATCCAGGTTAAGTTGCAGTCCATTTGTGGCACACCAACTCCTAAAGGTATTCAAATCATCCTGAATGCAGGAAGAATCATAACTGTTTCTAACGCATGAGAAAATCTTCATATCATCTGCATAGATTAAAACTTTGGAGTGCTTAATCAGAGGGACAATGTCGTCAATGGCAAGAATAAACAGCAGCGGCCCCAGATGGCTACCTTGCGGTACACCAGATGAAGCCCTAACGACTCTAGATAAAGTATTACGGAAAGAGACACGGTAAGTCCTATTTTTTAAGTAAGAGCAGATCCAGTCGAGCAATAAAGGCGGAAAACCCAACCTTTCAAGCTTAAGCATAATCACAGGGTGAGGGAGCTTATCAAATGCCTTACTAAAGTTGGTGTAGACACAGTCAGTCTGGAGTCCCTGTTGGAAGGCAGAGACAACGTGTGATGTAAATTCCAGAAGGTTGGTTGTTGTCGATCTACCAGGCAGAAAGCCATGTTGATTAGATGAGATTAACCCCTTACACTGCCCAACAAGCTGTGAGTATATAATAGATTCAAACAACTTGGGTATGCAGGAAAGCTTCGCGATTGGCCTATAATTTGTTATGGAGTTTTTATGCCCCTATAAACAGGAATTATAAAGGAGTTCTTCCATAAGGTAGGAAATCTGCCGGCCTGAAGAGATTTGTTAAAGATGAGTTCCAATGGAGTGAGTAAAGCATCAGAGCAGGATCTCAAGAATACAGGTGGAACACCATCAGGACCAAAAGAAAATTCCCAGTTTGAGTTCCTTGATAGTATTCATGATAATATCCCGAGATATAATGGGCAAAGAAATGGAGGTAGCGGGACGATTTTGGATATGACCAAACTCTTCCAGGGAAGGCACAAAGTTGCCTGATAAAAAGGCACCCTCAAAAACAATGCAAAGTTATCAGCTATATCCGGCGCGCTACAACTAGAGGATCCATTATACCACATTGTATATGGATAATTATCAGTTTTCTTTTTCAGATTTACAAATTTAAAAAAGGTACGAGGATCATTGTGCAAGCGACTGCGAACATTATCAAGGTATGCCCTGTATAAAGATGACGATAACGCTAAGAAGCATTCATGACAATAAACGAATTCAGAATAAGCTGCCGCACTTCTACAGCGTAAGTAGGTTTTCCATAACCGATTTTTTTTTGTTCTTAAGACTCCGTAGTTCCCTAGTATACCACGGGGGGAATGACAGGATGATCTCACCCGTTTAAGTGGTACACATGAATTAAACAGATCATAAATCCTATCATAAAACACGGAAACGCAATCGTCGATATCGTTATCATGAAATGGGAAATCAATTGAGAGAATCCTGTTCGAAAGATCAGAGAAGTCCGCCCTTTTAAAATCATGAATGTACTGATCTACGTTGGGGTCAACAATATTGGAACCATCGTAACAAAAAGAGATGAAAATGGCCGGATGTAAACTGTCAATAGCGGATAAATTACGAGAAGTTGGTTCGACTATAGTGTTACTCGAATCAGAAGAAAAGATAAGATCTAACAGCCTTCCCATATGGTTCTTTACATCACTTATTTGGTGTAAGCCAGAGGAGGAGATGGTGTCAAGAAAATGGGAGTCTTTAGCAGTAAGACAATTTGAAGGAAGGTAGTCATCGTCATCAGCGTTGAATACCCATTGAACGCTGGGTAAGTTAAAGTCACCAAGAAGGATTATTTCGTCCTCTGGGTTTGTCATATTATTAATAAAATCTAGGCTAAGAATTAAAATACCGTAGAGACTTCGAACATCTGCATCAGCATGGTTTGTCAAGTTTGGAGGGATATAACAACATAGAAGGAATATATTCATCTTTCCCAGAGCTATCTTAAGAGCTAAGAGCTCGATTGTAAGCGTGACGGATAAAGCAGGGATATCAACCAAACTACAATCCAAGTGCGATTTGCATGCAACCAACACGCCACCTCCACTTGCCATGGAGTCAGAGTATCTATCCTTTCGAAAAATCTGATAGGACTCGTCAAGAATTTCTACAACAGTAAAACCGCAATGAAGCCAGGTTTCAGTCAGTGCGATGACTGAAAGGTAGTAAAGGGATAGCGTTTCAAGTTTTTTTGTTTGGTAGCAGAAGTTCTATTCTGAGTGTCTCCCGCGACCCTACGACGCGGCACAAATTCGTGCGCAATGATATTCTCGGGCCACAAATCCGGGGCAGACATTATCTCAAAAAGTTCTGGGGACGATGTCAACTTAAAAGAAGAAATGAGTCCTTGGGAATGACGAGATCCTAGAAGTTGACAACGGAGGAGTGCTGAGTCATCAACACCACTCCTCTCCCTCACGTAGCCAACAACGTCGTCAACGGAAGTCTAGGGATCAAGACGGGAAACAAAAAAGGACCGCGGTGGTTGCGCAATCCTCAGGGTGAAACCCTCATTTCTAGAAACATTAATTGATGCGATGTCATGCGATGGTTGAGGAACAGACAGAGAGGGGCCATGCGATGGGTGAGGAATTGACTGAGAGGGGGCGGGAGATATGTTCCCAGCTGGGTAAAATGCAGGGGGAGGGGGAGTAGAGGAGGTACAAGTGAACGAAGCGGCAACGCGTTCTTCGGCAGTCATGCTCGTGGGAGGCCCAGCAGCATGAACAGCAGCCGTATTAGGAGGTTTCGATGGTTGCGCTGAAGAATCATCGGTGGGAGATGGACCTACAGGGCCATTGGGTACTTTAGGACGCCAGCGTCTAGAGCGAGACCCAGACTGCTTCTTAGAGTCATCATGCCGAGGGACATCGGCTTCAGGCAAAATGGAGGCACCAGAAACAACAGAGGCGACAGGCTTACTAACAGCGCGCGATAGCAGACTTCCAACATCAGAAGAAATGGTATTAATCAGATCGGAGTTCCTATTAACAGCAGTCTGCCAGGAGCCAAGGTCCGCTCTGATGTGTTTAACGCTACGGCGGAGATCATCAAGAATCGGCATCACCGGCTCACAGCTGGTTGCCAGTGCTGGCGGAGACCCGTCCACACCAGACAGCGTCGTCCGAAGGTCGTCAAAACCAGCTGACAAAAAAGATACTCTAGATAAGAGATCATGAGATTTCTCAAGCAGAGACTCAGAGCTTGATTTTAGGCCCTCCATAGCAAGAAGGAGTTTATCCAAGCTTCCGTTCAAGCAGCTCATGTCATCAGCAACAGCCTGCAAAGATGCCCAGCCGGACGACAAACTATTTATTTTGTTGGCAACGAAAGACTGTTCAGCAGAAAACGAATCTGCAATAGTCTTCATGAGTCTAAGGACATGACAGGGCTTAATGTCAAGACACTCATTACACGTAGTAAGTGCCCTCGCAGATGATTTTGAGGGGCGTTTCAAACATGCAGGATAAAACGAACCACCGCAAACACCATCGCAAACGATTTCTTCTTTGGAAATCACCAAAGAACAGGCCCTACACGTTGCCATAGGGGAAGAGGTAGCGAAAACGAATAAAAAGAAAGGGTCAACAGACGAGACAGAGTAATAAAAATTAAAAGAATAATTAAGAAATTTAAAAGAAAAAGAAAAAAAAAATAAATAAATAAACCAAGAGACGAGCAACTCAATTAAGGAAATCAAATCAAGTAGGCCGAAAACAAAAGAACGAGGTATCCCAATAATGAATGCCACCAGTGTGACAACAAATACGTCATCAGCAAAATATCGGTCAAACGGGATGAATTCACGAGAGCATTAAGAGGGACAGTTAAAACCAAACAATAAAGTGAGAAACGGCAAATGGCAGCTGTAACGCAAAACAAAAACAGAACAAAACTGAAGGCAGCAAAGGCAACCAAAACAAAAACAACAAAAGACATTGCACTTCGCAAATGGTAAACAACTTTCTTTTCCCATCAAAATTCGTGCTGGTATCAGTTTGCAGTCTGCAAAGTGCAAAGTGGTGAACCTGAAACAAGAATAAGGCAACATTGTATACCTAATATTTTCAACCTTTTGCCTAAATTGCGATTTTTGTACCATTTTTTTTGAAAAAGGTCAAAAATCACTCTTTCAAAAAAATGCATTTGGATTTAAAATAAAGTTAAAAATGGAATACAAAGATGAATTTAGGTATAAAAGATAAAGGACATAAAGGATAAGCACTGTGCAAAATTTCATCAAAACAGGTTGAATAGTTTTTTTGCAAATGGTACCTAAAGGTCAAAAAAAGGAACTTACGGGTTGAGACGAAAATCTCTCTTGACAACTGTGCAGACGACGCGTCACCATCTTTTAAAATATCAATTTTTGAGATTAAATAGTCGCGTTGGTATGACATGTTATAAATTTTCTGAAAGGGGAAAGCGCGGGCTTTCAAATAGAACTGCTTTTAAAAAATCGATTTTTTTTACCCCATTCGTGACCTGGTTACCTTAAATAAAGTTAGTCACTTTTGCAGAGAACTTCGAGTGTTTACTTTACAACCCGTTTTCCGTCATTTACCTTTAACGTTATTAGCGTCAAGGTTTAGTACCTTTACGCACAAAAACCGACAGTAAAGGTTGAGTACCTTTACGATAGGAAAAGCGGGCCAGCAAAGGAGCTTGACCGCAGAATAAACAGCTGTTGAACCCAAAACACTACACACAAACTTACCAACACTGAAATTACACAAAAACACTGCACACTCAATACAGAAAGCGGTTGTTGTTAACGCTTACCGAACGGTGCGTTCCTAAGCTACGGACATAACGAACGCATGACAAACCCCGTATATTGCTCAATTTATCTGAAGACACTGAAATATCTCATAAACCAGACATCGGAACAAAAAAAATTAAAATTAAAATTTGTTCGTCTCGGAAGGGGACATCTAATGATACCAAACTCGATCGACCGAGGTGGGTGGTGACCTCCTAAGCGGAGGGTGGTGGGAGATAAAAAAGTTAAATACGAACCTATTTTTCATTGCAGATTCGTATTCTTTGCATTAACGTGAACAAGTTTTGTCTCAAACATTTTTTTTTAAATCGTCAATTTTTTTTAGATTTTTGTGGGACAAAATTGAAAATTTTGGAAGTTTAAAAAACAGAAAAATTGCTAAGGATCAAAAGTGCTAAGATTTCTTCAAGGAATCTAACCAAGAGTTCTGAAAATTTTTGTTAACGACAATTTTGTCAAATAGATTTCTCACGTGGGTTTCGAGTTTAGTTTCATTGCTCCGAGACGAGCAAATTTTAAATTTTTTTGATCCGATGTGTAGTTTTCGAGATATTTAAATGTCTTTAGATAAATTGAACACCCTCATATATAATTTTGGAGGAGGTTCCGTAATGTTATCGGTAACTTTTTGCGTAGATGGTCCGTTGGAAATACAATTTGTTTCATCAAAAATGAAAAGCTGCGACTACATAAACGTGCTACAATGCAGTCTTTTACCATTTTTGTGAAGAAATTCGGGAAAAGAGTTTACTTTCCAGCAGGACAACGCAAGTTTACATGTAAGCCACCAAACAAAAGACTGGTTAAGGGAAAATAACATCAGGGTATTGGACTGGTCGGCCTGCTCGCCGGACCTTAACAGAATAGAAAATATTTGGGGCATTCTCGTAAGAGTCGTTTATGCCAACAATCGGCACTACGATTCGATATCTGAGTTTAAAACTGCAATTTCGCGTTGGATCAAAATTTGATCAAATTGAAAAAAAGAATTTTTGAGTGCATAAATACTCAGGGCAGTGTAACTAGATATTAAATATTGTTTTGTATCACAATTGCAAAAATAACGTTGAATTTTGTTTCGTTTTTTTAAATTTGCTATAATTATGAAACGCGAAAAGAAGAGCTAAAATTTCAGTGTCTCACTTCTTATAACATTACTATGGAATGATCGAAACAATCCAGCAAAAAAAATTCTTTTTTCTCAGAGGGCAAGAGAGAGAATTTTTTCTAGCACAAGCTGTTTTGTGCCAATGTGCAAAACCAAAAAATTATCGCTTAAATTGCATGAGGTTGGTAGGTGTGCTATAATTATGAAACGCACTGTATGCGTGCAATATTGAAAGTTCAAATGAATATTCGAAAGAATCTATATGTGCGTTATTATGATCTAAATTATTCATTTCCTTAGGTGTACACCCACATATGTAACAATTTTGTGAAGAAGTATCTGTTATAGCGTTACAGATTTTTCCATCAACCATCGTGAGTAATAATTTTTGACTTTTTTGCAACGTTTTTTCTCCCACAACAACTCGTGTTGGTAAAAGTCTTTTTATTTGTTCTTCTATTAAATTAACTTCTCTTTAGGTCTGCAAAATCTAGTTGAGGAGGGCTTAGGATTTTTCCGCAAACTCGTTTTGTTTTCAATATCTTCGGAATCAATCAATCAATAGAGAATCATTGTAATCAGCGTTGTCGATCAATTTCTGCTTATATTGACTTTGGCCGCTACTGCCATCGCAGCCCCATTTAAATATCATGAAAATTTCATTTTCAAAATTCATTCTTTTAAGTGCCCCTCTTTGTACTGACACCAAACGCTTTATTGTATAATTGCCTGGAGATCAATTTCGGCTGAAATATCTTTTAATATGATACAATCCATTTGAGGATAGCATGCTACTTTCATTTGCCTTACAACGTCATATGAATAGATATCGCAGTATCGCTCTTTCGCACCTTTTCGTATTTCATTGTATTGAGATTTGGTCAAGTCATTATTAACTATAAACGCCAGTCTAGTGTATAAGGAATTGGCTTTATGTTCACAATCAAGCCAATCACAGAATTTCAATGTAAATCTGTTCTTTATTCTATAACACTGCTTCCACCTTATATTAAATTTATATATAAATACACGCAGAGTGGCTTTAATAGATCGCACAATATCGTCAGAATATTCCTCTAGCATACACTTTCTCTGAGCGTAATTAGGTAATGTTTTCTTCGTTGCAACTTTATTACTCAGAAGTAGAGATGGGCGATAGATAGTGCATTGATACATCGTAGTATCGATAATTCTCTTTTAATATACCGATATTTTGTATCGATAGTTGCAACGCCCGATAAATCCTCGATATTTTTACAGCGATACTCAGATAGTATCGAAATTCTAAACAACTCTCAGTGATGCCAAATCAACAGGGATGGGGGATCGAACTGAGAAAATCGATCCAGTACGGATCGATCTATAATTTTTTTCCAATTTCGAAGATCGATTAATCGCCCTAAAAATATCGATATTCATAGATCGATTCCATTTTTTTTTGACATCTTGAGACGTCTCAAAATGAAGATTGTTTTTGAAAATCTTAAAGGTTAGATTAAAGATTAGTTTATGCAATCCTGGGAAATTTAAAAATTAATTATTTTTAATGTTTTCTTAGGGGGGGGGGGGGCAAGGGTTTCAGCGTAAAAAAAAACACTTTTTTTGTGAATTTTTTTTTGAAGGAATGGATTGAGCTAATTTATTGAAACCTTTTGTACATTATTAAGCATACTTTTAACAATATTCTGTAATTTTTTCATGCAGAAATATTGTAAAACAAGCCGGTGACAGAGCTTGCCCCAGAACGTCTTTGAAAAAATACAATTTGCGGTGTATACAGTGAACACCGCACATTTTATTTTTTCAAAGACGTTCTGGGGCAAGCTCGGTCGGAAATTATCTTAAATCAAAAACCATTAAAATTTAGTCAAAGTATTATCAAATCCTCCCCCCAACGTTCTCCGATTATTTTTTTTTTCATTTAAAAATTTTTGGTGGCCATCTTAAGTGTTAACTGCTATTTTCCACGAAAAATTCCGCCATTTTGTGGGTGGGAAACCCCCTTAATGTAAAAAAAAAAAATTTTAACTAAACGTTGGGGGGAGGTATTTTATATGTAGAAAATGTGTACCAAGTTTCAAATGAATCGGTCTAGTAGTTGTTAAATGGCAGTGAACACGGACTTTGAAAAAGTAGTTTTTTATGAGCTAAAAAAGTGAAGAAACTAGAAGTGAATAAGCTGTATACTTGCTCGACAGCTGCACTAAAGGACAGGGGACTAACTATAGACCATAACTTCAAGAGTTTTGCTCAGATCGACTTAAAATTTTGAGAATATATTCTTGAAATGTTTAACAATAAGATAAGACAAAACAAAATCGATTTTTCGAAAGTGTGAACCCTTACCCCCCCCCCCCCTCCCCCCTCTCTTAAATACCTATTTTATCATTGATGTAGAATCACTAAACCAGAAATAAAGGACAAACCAAAGATTACTCACTACTAAGTAGTGAAAAATTAATGAATTCTTTTTATAGGTGTTACTTTTTGGTATTTTTTTACTCTTTGACAAGATTTCGCGATACATTTTTGAGAGGAGTCTGTGGTTCTCTCCGGATGACAACAGAATTTTGACAGCAGTAATTTAGGGAGCCTAGAGGAGTTTTCTAGTTGTAAGTAATCTTTGGGATAAACACCCACCGATGATTACAAAATCATGGTACTAACTGATACAGATAAGACCAACATATTATTTATCTAACATCAACAATTTTTTAGATACGAAATATTAAATTTGCAGGATTATTCACGAATTAATGATGATACCAAAAAATTCCACGTGAGTTTGTTCAGTTTTATTTTAGCGCATTTCGTCTTGTCTAGAACCGAAAAAGTAGGCTTTTTTGTGGATTTATTTTTCAGAAAAACTACAAAATAATTTGAGATTACAAAATAATTCGAGATTACAAAAAGCGTGTTTATCATACATATCAGTAACTGGATACAATAGTTTTTTTTAAGCGATTAATTTCAAAATGGCGGCTGTGCAGCGTTTTTACGATAACATCTCCATTTTTCCAGGGTCCACAGTTCCCGTAATTTTTGAATTATGATGAGCCAGTGAATTTTTTTCAATTATTTATAACAACAGATATAGAAGTACTAAGGCTTTTTTCGATATATGTATTTTTGGCCAAATGGCGCACTTCTAAAGTGAAAAGTATAAAATTTGCCTAAAAAGTCGTCAAAAACTTGTTAATAACAAATGAACTATGCAATATAAAAAAGAATCGTACGTACTTTGATAGACAATGTATTTTGAAAGATACATTCAAAATTTCAAATGAATCGCTTGAAAATTGTCTGAGTTATGTTTCCGGCCAACTTGAAAAATACAGTTTTGAGATAAAAGCCTTAGAAATTTTGAGTAGTAGAAAATCATGAACATATAACCAAATGGCCTTGTACTGAAATTCGAAAACTGAGTACTTAGAGATTTCTCACGGCCATAATCTTTTGGAACATCATTTTTGAGGTCCTAAGGAACCATTTAAAAAAAATTTAAAAAAATCGATTTTTCGAAAATTCTAGAGTGGCCTTATCCCCTTGACCCCTTAAATGGATGAGAATCGGAAATAAGTAAATCGATTCAAGCTGAATCGGTCTAGCGAAAAATCGATTCAAAAATCGACAGATCGAAGGCGAAAAGATCGATCCGTTGAAATCGAATCGAAGATCGCCCATCCCTACAAATCAATGACTTACTGTGTATACTTCTTTATTCATTCCGAATGAGTGGAACACATCTAATGTATTTCTTTATTCGTTCAGAATATTCTATTCCTAATATTGCGTGTTTTTTTATTAGCATCGGAAAAGAAAGTCATAATTGTAAATAAATATACAAATTATTGTTGGATTATGTCTTTTGCATTAATTTTAAATAATATTAAGAAGTAAAACCTTAAAAAAATTGTTTATTGAATAATTTCTTTAATCTTACTTCTACTTTCTAGCAGGAATATTCCGGCGCGTATTCTATTCCTTCTATTCCTTCCACGGAATGAATAAAGAAGTACACTCATTTACTTCAGACTATGTTACCAAATCTGGTGTTTTCGAACACCTCACTAGTGTTCTACTAGTAAGAAACTAAAAATAAAGCCCCAACAGCAGAGATTTCCTGGAAACCCCCTTTGCGGCTTCTCCAGAAACTGCGTGGAAGCATAACAAGTGTAGGACTGCACTTAGTTGTTTTTCGTTTTACGCCCACCCGGCATCAAATCAGTTTCAACAAGCTTAGCAAGTAAGCACATTAATCTTCCTCTTTCATCTCTAGTTGTTTTGACTCGTTTTTTCATAGAGTTAAAATCGGGAAAATTGCAAAATAATGGCTCCTCCAAAGAGCGAAGTATGGTTAGAATTCAAACGACTTGATAGTAAACGAGCACAGTGCAAGAGATGCACCAAAATCTATGCGACCTCGAATAATACCACCAACATGTCGAAACAGAAGCCACGGAATTTTAAAATAGAAGCTGCAAGGGCTGGGACATAATAAAACTGAAACTATTTGGAACAAAGTAACCTGAAAAGACGAGAATCAAGATCGGAGGAAATCAAACAAGTACAAGTTGGCAGGTCAATTTCATATTCTTCCCTTTCCTGGTCCTCATGTTCCCAACGAGCAGGTTGGCTGGTCTCACGTACACGGCTCATATCTAGAATGGCCTGTCCTGTATATTCTATAAGCTAAGTTCTATATTCTAAGTTAGAAAGCGCTTCTAATGACATTTGTCTGTTCAAATAAAGACATGTTTACATCCGTCAAGGGCAATTAGTTATATGTTCGAATACAATACCGATATTTTCAAATTATCGATATTTTTTGACGCATTTCATCGGAAGATTTAAAACATTATAATACCAGGTACCGATATATTTTGATTCAATTTCCATCTTTGCTCAGAAGATCAAACAGCTTCTGAAAAAACAGTTGAAGTTGATAAAATGTGCAAACATGTTCAAAAGTGCGACATAAATTCTTAAATTTTAAGAATTCTTCTGTATTTTGACATGTAACTATGACTATGTATTGCTACTTTTTTTTTTAAACTCTTGGCAAATTATTTAAGTGAGGAAAATCAATTAGATTCTAGTGGTTGCAGTTGTAATAAATAATAAAAAAGGATAACAAACCTGTATGTATTATATTCATATTGCACATTAACACTAATTTGAAAAATAACACTTTTAAAAAGATTACGAGAATGCACTCTAAACGCAACTGAACATGCTCTTACAAATCTCAACCAAGAGTGGTGGCGTAGAAGGTTGAGAATTTTGAGTGTGACGGAAAATAATCATTGTGTTTGTTAGTTTCAGGATCTACCGTTATCGGACCATAGGCCTGCAGGGAAAAAAAAGAATTTTTTTTAAGTTGGAAAAAATAAGTTTTTTCCGGTTAGATATCAAAAATCTCCCATTGTTCACAGGTTCGAGTCGGCCTTAACTTCATACTCTGACGTTTTTCCGGTTTCCGAAATTCGGGACATGCGCATTGTACAACATAATTTCGTTTTCATCACGTAGCCTACGCCAGACTACAGTTTACATTAGAATATTTTTATGCGAAGCAACCCAATTCTTTTCGTTCATGAAGGTCAAGGACTCCAACTCATCCTATACTCTAGAACAAAATGCTGCACTCTAAATTCACATAATAAGGGACACTTTGCCACAAAGTGGAAACTGTTTTCCGATTCATTCATATTGCACATCGAACACAACCCATTAGTATTTTTCCATACTCTTGCATAAGTCCAGTAAACCACCTCTGATCATAAAGAGCATTCGAATCCACAGGAAAACTATCCCATACATAGTTGACACCATGACATAGTCCAATTTATAGTCGGTATCATGATGTTGTGTCCAACCTAAAAAGGAAAAGGGAATTAATAAAATTTCCAAATAAAAACGTACTTACGTAGAATACCTAACCAATTCCTAGTCCCTTATCCCGCTCCAGTCCTTCAATATCCCCAAAAAACCTGCAATTAAACACAAAATTAATAAATTATTCAATGTTTACAAAAATATTAAAACTCACCGTCTCGAACTGTCAGAAATACTTGACAACCTTTGACAACCATCAGCTGATTCTCTAGGAGAACGTTCGGTTGTCACTCAAATGCATTGCTCAAATGGCAAGTTCAAAAACAGTTACGCATTTTCCATTTAAGCAATGCATTAGGATTTGTATAAATAGAGCGCGTCTGAACCAGAAAGTCATTCCGCTTTCGGATTTCGAACGATACGTTCAAACTAAGGCAAGTATTAGCCATTGGGAGCTTTCTCCAAATTCCTTTATTCTGATTTCAGAATTATCCACATTAACCATCCATATCCATATATCCATATATATCCTCATTTTTATTTCAGAATACTTTTGTGTCATCTGTTTGTGGCTACGTCCATATTAGTTCCAGGGATTATTGCTGATTTCAGCATAGTTCAGCTGTTTTCAGCTTTTATTGATACAAATCATAACCGAAAATACTTATACATTTTTATTTCTTCACAGGAAAATAATCGATCCAGTGGCGTCGGGGAAA
Source organism: Leptarthrus brevirostris (assembly GCA_964036015.1). Classification (NCBI taxonomy): domain Eukaryota; kingdom Metazoa; phylum Arthropoda; class Insecta; order Diptera; family Asilidae; genus Leptarthrus; species Leptarthrus brevirostris. Next base: position 111,510,543 of record OZ038371.1, read on the forward strand.
TTTTTTTTTGAATTTTTTCTTTGTTTTGAATTTATTTATTATTATTTGAATTATTTATTTATTTTACTGAAATTATTTATTTTTTCTGAATTATTTGTTGGAATTATTATTTATTTTGATTTTATATGAATTTTACATATTAATAAAAAACCATATTTTCAAATCTAAATTAGTCTTGTTAATTTGTCCGGCACCCCCCCTTTTTCTGATTGAGCTTAACATAGGCTCAACACATGACATAACGAAGCTCGCACCTGTTCTATGTACCTCGTTATATTTTTGTACCAATACCTGTATTGTGTATAAGCTCAACTCGGAAAAGTTTCAACTCGATTGAGTCCCTAGATCATTTAAATACAATTCTAATAGGATAGGGCCTAGAATATCTCCCTGCGGCACCCCCATTTTCAGTTCAAACAACTCTGATAGCGCCTGACAATCCCAAATCGCTGCCCTGTGCTGCGTATAGTGACCTGTAAGTTTATTTCGTTATACATATTAAATATACAATCTGCCGTCCAAAATTATGTAATATGTTTTCGCTTCCACCCAGCTAATTAGTCTATTAGAGAACATACAATTAAAAACCTTACATATGGATGGTATGCAGAAATGTCACCCCGTGTAATTCAATGGATCGTTCATATCTGTTTTTTTATACATGGGAAATATAACCCCTTTCCTAAATGAGTCAGAAGTTTTATACCTGAAGGAACTGTAATGAGACATACATATTTGTAAAACTCCATTGGTGTACAATCTAAACCTGGGGCTTTCCCGGACTTTATTTATAACTGCTATAATCCGGATAGTGGTGGAGAAACCCTCACAAAAACCTGCCTGTTCACCGTTATGAGTGCACTCAATTAAAATTATTTTCGCCAATTGTTACAACTACTCAGGTCGCCTTTATTGCGGATCTTCACAATTACGTCTATTCTCCATCTAGTATAGGATAAGTCTCAGCTTCCCAACATTACTGGATTACGAAAAGAAGAATATCAGCAGCAGCAATGGTATTTCGCTGGTATTCCATCATCCTGGGTCCTTAGCGAGGTCCATCGACTTTATTGCAGCTGCCGCCTCTAAACTGATGTTAATGTTGACTACATCCGGCGGTTCTTTAGGCTCACTGAAGGAGTATTCTTCGGTTTAAAGGTGTTGTTCAACAAAATATTCTCTCCACTTCAGCAGTTTATCCTCCTCTGTAACAAGCAGGAATTCGTCGGTATCTCTAACGAGATGTTCAGTTGCAAAAGTCCTTTCTGACAGTTTCTTGGCAATATTGTATAGATTTCCACTATGACCGCGGCAGGCTGCTTTTTTTTGGATTTTCTTCTAGCGCGTTTATGTAGTTTCGCTTGTCTCTTATGTAGACTCACACGACAAGACGGGAAGAAAATGGCAGTGCATGGGCCATAGTCTGAAAAAAGAGCCAAACAACTATGCTCAACAGTCTCCAGATTGGATGCCAAACGTGATCAATGGAAAAGGAAGAAACTTAGATCCAGGAAGGTCGAGAGTTGGCAGAGTAGTTGTCCTATGCCCTACAAGAGGTTAAAGGAACCACAGAGAGGGGTTCGGGTTTTTAAGCCTCTGCATGAGATGTTGGATTGCCGAGACGTACTGCTGCAGTGTATAATACTAATTCGATCGAATATTCGTGATTGGTGGTCCAGTAGTGATCAGCGGACAAACTTATTATCAAAAATCGTACACATGCAATTCGGGGTGTTTCTGATTCTTCTTGGCCAGAGTGTGTCAGCACACCTTCAGATGTGGATGATGTAAACTTTCCATTTCCTCTCTTATTTCTCTAATTTCGCATAACACTAAAATATTTATTTTATACTGTGCCTTTTCCCGCTAAACTTCCATGATCTTAACATATTCACACTCATCCGACAGAATTCCAACATTTCATAGTCCGATGGTTACAAGCAAATGTCATCACAAAGTCAGTCCGGGCTACGAGTTATACTTGATGTTTCGCGTGTAGCGATTATGGTTCAGATACAAAAGTGAAATCCTGAGCTATCCCATCCCATTTCTTCTATCACTCAACACTCCTTGCCATCCTTTACCAAACCATCCTGTATTTAAAGAACTTTAAAAATAATAAACGGACTAAGAAAATATTTATGTCACATACGTTTTTCTCGAAAACGACGGAACACATGATATGTTATTGAAATTTGGCATAATATTAGGTCATGGTGACGCGCACATATTTTTTTTAAATTTTTAATCAGAGTTTATTTTTTTTTAGCATCGTGTTAACTTTTTTCAAAATCTTTGGTGAATTGGTTATACATAAATATGTAACTCAAAATGTCCGAAAAAATACCAACCCCACTTTCCGATCACATAGGTTTCTTAAGCAAAAATTAAGATTTCATCGAGGTTAGTAGGTATTGAGTTCTATATAACAGGAAAATTCCCACTTTTTTCGTCAATCTCATAGATAATTAAAAAATATGTGTTTTTGTGTCAGCTTATAAAACTACTTTTAATAATAAAACCAACTCTTATAAGATCATTCTTGTGTCCGTCTATTTGAATATAACTGAAATTTAACAATATTGGGTTCTTACGGAGCCCTGATTGCGATGGCCCGACTCTTGACCAGTTTGTTTTAATCAACTAGTTTCTTACTCAGTGAAAAAACATTATGATCTTCACTTGACAAAACGCTAAACATGACAAAACCCAGATTTAACATTGAGTGCTGAGGCGCATCTAGCAAGAGTAGAACGCACCTTGTGCTTTCCGTAGAGCGGGGTGTACAATAGTACAAGATTCCGAACCACCGACATACTCTGCAAACCCCAGCGGCCTATTATCGCAAGCTGTTTTCAGCAATAAACAACCATGGGTCGCCGATAGAGGGGCTCAAACCTGAAACCTTAGGAATGCAAAACCAACACGTTATCATATATTGCAGCGACAATTGACTATAAAGTACCTCATCGTAAACGTTTTTGAAATTGGCGGTTTTATTTATTTGTATCTTTACCTTGATTAACAAAGTTAAGATATAAACAGAATGATGATTGCTTTCGATCATTTTCTCTCCTTCTTAAAGTATTAAGTATCTATCTGACAGCACCGTAACGATCTAAACAAAGAGTTACTCAATAAAACATAAGCTATTAGCATACTTATTATTCCTGTAAGCTTGTTTTTGATTCGCCGGTCTCCAAATCTCAATAACCTTATACTGTGATATGTAAATCGTTCATGCTCGGTTAACAATAAAAGTAAAAAACCGTTCGGCATTTCTGCAAAAAGAAGAGTGCCCTTATGTTTGTGAGCACAGAATGTAATGTCTTTTCATTAATAAACTCGCACGCTCGCTAATTAACACCAGAAAAGGTGTACTCTGAACCTTATCTACCGTATTTAACAGCCTTTTCAAGGCTGAATGCCTTAACTGGCGACAGCGTACACATGTGGAAGGCAGACTACGACAGTCTTGTGCCATTGATTTATGGCATGTAAGGCAAAATTGAACAAATTATACAAAAAAATTTTAATTACTTCGCACCTAATTGGCCTAAGGTGTGATCCCTCTTGCGTGTAAGCTGTAAACTATTCTGCTCTGGTTAGCGCGGCTGATCATGATATTGATCTTGATCATGTTAATAAGTATTAAACAGTGGCTGCCCGGGGCACTTACATTGTTTTTCATTTGTTGTTTTTGTATTGCGCCGGCAGCCGAAGAAGGCAGACTGAATCAGTGGTTCCATTGTCTGTAGATAGGCCAATCGATACAGGTAAGTTGACCTCTTCTTTATGCATCTTAGCGCACGGGAGTTGTCTATCTATGAGATGCTGGATAAGTTGGATCATAAGATTTTGGGTTGTAAGTAAATGCACCTGAGATGATTCTTCAGTTCTTCCTCGCACGCTGCATGCCAGTAGGAACCCGGCATTAGGCGATTTGATTTCCTATATATTGCTCTTGTATAATCCTAATGTACTCATTGTTGTTCAGTTCGGCACGCAGTTGTCATCTTCTTGCTGGTTCTTTTATACCTTAGTCTAAATTTAGTGGTACGTGAATATACGCGAACGTAAATTAATAAATCAATCGTTTTAATTACATACTGTCAGTTAAGGTTAAATCTGTTTGGTGAGTGATGTTTTAAGATAAGAACACGGTTTGCGTCAATAACGAAGTGAAACGCATGTTAATGTCTCAAACGATATAACTCGAGGCAGTGTACCTAGAATACCAATGAAGAAGAACTGTTTAAAAAATTACAAATTCGCCAACTAAATTTTGGCGTTTTTAAAAGTATGTCAGTAGGTAACGTTGGGATTTATGTTTATTTGATACAATTTCGAAAATTCCGGAATTGTCGCTTATTTTGGAGGAAAGGAAAACATATTTTTAAATAAAACTAAATTGATAACAAACTTACTTTGATATTTGTCCTAAATTTCAATTTATAATGAAAGGATTAAGTGGATGAAGTGGCATTTTTGCAAAAATAAACGTTCAGTTAACCCTTGTTGTTAATGTACGAAAAACATACTGTAGTAAAATAAGAAAAATAATAATTTTCTCATTTCTGAAAATACGAAAACTATGAAAAAGCTAAATTGATTATCTTTTCTACTGTTTTATTATAAAACATGCCACTTCATGCACTTAAACATTCAATATTGAATGAATACCAAGTGACACAAAGTGCTGTTAAATTAAAAGTGGACCATGATGTTGTGTTACACTAGTTTACGAAGGTTAATTATCCCTTCGATTTTAATTCCAATTCTCCCTTCTTATATCGTCGTCCATTCTCGCAACAGCCGTACCGGTACAGTATTGACTTCTGTGCGTTCACTTAGAACCTGATCGTGCATTTTCTACAATAATAACAATCACATAAATTAATCCAATATTTTCCTGTAAATTGTTATTTTTCGGAAGCTCAAAAAAGCCGAAGTAACGCTTCAACCGTATTTTAGTGTTTTCTTTAAATCAAGGTTAATTTATTCAACATTCCTTGAGATTCCTTGATTCTCTGCAGATATTCTCGACGTTTTTCGGATTCCACTCGGATCCTTTCTTGCATTTCATTGGGGTTCCAATGTAAAGACTGCTTTTTTTAATAATGCCAATGCTCAGTGGATGCCTTATGTTGCTTAAGTATCGCCTTGACAGGAAAGGAATTAAGGTTAAGGGAAAATGGGTTAAGAGGTTGAGTGCAGGAGGTGGCGATATACTGTTTGAAAGTTTCAGCCTTATAAGATGAGGGAAAACAGAAGATGGTAAACTGTTTCACATTCGTGTTGTTCTACTTATGAAAGATTCCCGAAATTCGACGATACGACCAAAACTGACCTGAACAGTATAGGGGTGGAAGCGACTAGTAGCTCTTGTAGACACATCATAAGTCTAAAATACCCGTGAAAATAGCAATAAAAGAGAAAGAGGGCGCCAAATTCCGTTGATACTTCAGAGAGTCAAGGCTCTCATAGATAGTGCAATCGACAATATGTCTTTATCTAAGCGAACAGTGTCTCACTCCGCTGAGCACTAGGAAGGGCTCCGACAGTTTTCCTTTGGTGTAGGACGAGACATTTGGGCTCCTGAGTAGGACTTCATGAATACACTACCGCTCATAAGTCTTCAGTCACTTCCTTTTAATAGATTGTGTTTAGTTGTGTGTCCTAGCGCTTGGATGTTAATGAATCAAAATTAAGGCTTTCTTATAATTATTTATTAATAATAAATAAAAGAATTAAAGAACAATAAAAACTATTATAAAACCTAAACATCAGACTCATCAATCTTATTTTTAATAACAGCTTTGCAAGATCTAGGCATCCTATGGAGAACATTTTGTAGTCTTTCGTCCAAAGATCTTTCACTGATATTAGACAAAATTCACGAACGGTTGGGTCAAGCTCATCAAGCTACATGAGCTCGATTGAATTCAAATCGGGTGATTGTGAAGGCCAACACACAACATGAATTTTTTCCTTTCGTTGTATGTGGTTCAAACAATTTGTACATAATTTGGACGTATACTTCGGAAGGGAAACACATGTTCTTCAAGTATTTTCTTGTAACCTTCCTTATTTAGTTTTCCTTCGACTTTTACAAAGTCTGCAAAGCAGCCCCATATCAGCAGAAGTGCTTCACCATGTTTACCGCATGGGATTACATATTTCTCAGATAGCCTTTTTTAAGCAGACCTCCCAACAAATACTTGTCTCGTACCAACAATTTCCAGTTTCGGTTCATCGCACCATAGCACTTTATTCTAGTTTTCATGTTGTTTTGCCCATACAAGCCTCTCTTTTTGCTGATCGAAGTAGAGGTTTTCTAACGGTAATCTTTCCATATAAATCTCCCTCGCTTAGTCTCCTTTTCACAATGGTAACACTGATTCGTTGTTCTCGATTTTCGTTAACTTTTGCAAAAACATCAAGAACGTTTTTTATTAGCGATACTGCCATCACTTTCATACTTTTTTACTGTATAGTCGAATTTTTGAAACTAATCCATGTTTGACCTTAGTATAAATTAGTTTCTTTGCGAACTGTGATAGAATAGGTTTTAAAGAAAACGTAGTTGAATCAATGAATGAGTGGCACAATAACAACGTCATGGATGCAGGTTCAAGCCTCGGCCTGCCAATAACTTTTCCTTTACAGTTGCAATAAAATTCCACTCTGACTTTGGGCTGTCTCCTGGGCTTTGCTTACATAATTAAAAAAAAAACAAGAGACCTTATTTATCCGTGTGGCTTGAAGGAAAATCTCGACTGGTACGTCTTAAATATAAAACGATAAGCAGGGCCTTTGTATAGGTATAAAACAATCTATGTGCGTTCAACATATCTTCTTTTAACCAAATTTTGTATCTTGCTGTATCTTTTTCTAATTTGCGCGAACTATAAATGTGATGACTTCGACTGCGCGACAATTGATTAGGTTACCATATATTTATCGTATATCTACCTGAAGAAAAGAAACGGAGTGAAAACACATACATGCTTATACGTAGCCTCATAGGACAACGAATAATGAATGTTTTTCGCTTCGCGGAAGTGCAGTGCAGAAGAAAATGCTACGAGTTTAATTGTGGGTCTGCTTACAGGGGTGCGACGACTGGATATATTCACTATTTTCAAAAGCAGGAAGTATTTGTTTATGAGTATTTTCATTATTATTTATAACTTCAGACATTCTTCTAGGCAATGAATTGTACAAGTTCTATATAACCCCTATCGAAATTTCATCCCACGTTCTTATGGCATGTTGAAGTTCTGTGGATCATTGATATCGCTCGCCACTCTCATAACTTTTGCTTGTGAGCCATCCCCATAAGTTCTCTATGATATTTAGATCAGGTGAATTCGCATGTCATTCCAACTGACGGACTACTTCATCATCTAAATAGTTTGTAACTACACTCGCCATATGAATCGGTGCATTATCCTATTGTAGAATCCATGGGCTTCCTTGCATGTATTCATTGAAGTTGGGAATTTTTCATTGCAGCAACTCTTTGTAATCGAAGCTCTTTTAAGGTTTTATTTGTACAGCCTGATAATAGATAGTGCCCCACACCATTGCCTGACTTGCTATCGTGACGTGCCAAATACTTAGGCTCTTTCCTAAGATCATGGAAATAATAGAAGAATCCATCAAGTCCATCGATACAAAATCTTTTTTCATCCGTGAAAATAACACATTTCCATTCGGTGATCTTCCTTCCGTTAAGACAGACTTTTTCTTCAATCGTAGGTGCTTAATTGCTGGCAATGCCTTTATGCTCCTTTGCACCGTCCTAACCCACTTTTCGCAATTTCGCGTGCTGTCAGAGTTGAATTTGATGTATAACGTAAAATTAGTCGCCGTTATCGTTCCGTAGTCGCTGTTTTCTGTCCGCCTTTTTGTCTTTTTCCGCATCCTTGATGCAATGATTAATTACACTCTGTTCATTCTTCTGGCAATTTCTCTATTTGACTTCCATTTTTCCTTAAATGCCTCTACCTTTTTTTTAAAAACACTTTAACAATCATAAACAAATAAAATTAAGCTCTCTTAATCAGGGACCGAAAACAACTGTTATTTTTGAATTCTTGAACGAAAGTGTTCCAAGGAAATCGGAGTCGCCAAATGAATTGAAACATATCTAGGTAATTCTCATTGAGTCCTCCATTGGTTTTCGACAGAATTTTTAAAATTTCATTTTAATCCATTTCTATACCACAAAAACAGTTATTTTTGGAAACTTGGAATTTTCACTACAAAAATACAGTTATTTTTCCAGTGCAAAGTAGAAGTTCCATTTGAACTTTTATTTTTTCTGTTTGATGATAACTTTTAAATAACTCTTTTATTTTTTGTGGTACAAGTCTTTTGTTGTTTACTTGTTTACGTAGTTACAAGTAATAATATTTTTATAGCTGCCAGGAAAAAAATTAAATAGTTTTAAACTCATAGAAGGAAAAAACGGTCAAATAGAACTTTTGTTGCCAGGAATAAATAAAGGGTCTTCTTAACAGTTCAAGTGAAGCTTTTGCTTTGCGCTGAAGGAATGGATGGTCCAAGTAACTTGCTTTTAATCATGAATTGTAGGTGTCCAGAAATACCAGTTAAAATAGCACTTTTTCCGAAAAAGAGAAAATAGGTACGGTCCCTGCTCTTAATACAACCGCACTTTATGAAATTCAAAAACAGAATGATGAACCTATTCGGTTGTCCCAGTTTTTGTGTGCAGATTTGCCGTAATTGGGTTCTTAGAATTTTGTCCTGCATTGTACTTCTCCGAAAAATGTTTATTATTACTTGTCCCGAGGCTGCGTAAGTGCATGTATGTATTTTCACTCCATCCCAGTAGGACTTATGGTGTATACGGAATTGGTTCTGTATAGAGTACTTAGCAAGTAGTACCCTTTACCTTGCTGATGATGGAACCGATTACTTTAACATGTGATTACCCTAGGGTGGTAAGTACTTGCACTCAACATGAACAAGAATGCGTTCTTTCATTAGCGAACAATAAGTGTCGAAGTTAGTAATCACATTTCTCATTACCAGTAACAGATTACTTCATGGATGAACAAAAAAATGGCGAAAATAGTGTAGTATGTCTGGCCACCGTCCAAATAAAGGAATTATACTCGAGTCCAAGCGTGATGTATGACTTGTAGGTTAGTGCCAACTCATGTGTATTTCCCACTTTTCTGAAGAAAACGTTTCAGCATTTTTAGCGATTGCTGACTAACTACCGGGTTGACAGAGCTTGTGGCATTAAAACGGCGCATAACGTGCTAATTGGAGTGTTTTCCTATATACGAGTATCTTCATTCATGATAAAAGAACCACGCAGATATAAATAAAATTATCTTCCCCAGCTTGCGGGTACGAGTTGGTCACAAATCCCACAACCTGTTACTAAATTTTTATTGTTATAAATTAGAAGCCCAACATCCTACAGATAAGGCCGTTAATATTTGAGTTTAGCATATTTTTCCCTTTAGTTTCCCTTTTAGTTTGATTATTTGGTTTTGATAAAACATACTTTAAGTTACTTGTGGAATGTCTCAAAAAACATATGTAAGAAATTTTTTGTCATATTTCCTTGCACGAAAAATTTCTCAGTTATCAAAAAAAAGCCTTATTTTGTTCCTTACATTATTGCCCATTGGGATTTTAGATATATTCTTTAATATTCAAAAAATATAAATTTTTATATTTTGTTGAAAAAAACAACTATGAATAGGATTGAGAGTGAGATACAAGAGTTCATTAAGAAGAAGATGAAATAAGATTGGTAAAAGAACTAAACCTACTTTATAGGCATCAAGTGTAATAATATATTAAATTATATTCTGTATTGCGCACCTAGCGGAATTTTCTGCATCTTTCTTAAATAAGATGAAATATTTAATTCACCATAAAACTTATTAAGCTTTCCTACGTCAATTCCAAATCTTTATTAGCCACTTTCATCAGAAACTTTGACTGAACAATCTTAAAAACGTGCAATGGATCTTTACAATAATTCTTGGATAAATAGATTCTATTTAAACATCGATCTACGAACTTCATCCTATATCGTCTCGTCTAGTCTAGTTGTCTCACTTTAGGGTTCCTTAGCCAACTGGTACTCCTTGTAGTTTTGGGTTTTCGCCTGTCCATATGTCACAGCCCTTCGTCTCTCACCTCTCAGACGTAAATTGCGGACCCAAAAACAGAAAGGGTGTCGTTAGACATCTCCTAAAATACTACAATTTTATAATTTTACCCTTTTAATTATTCTTTAAAGGAAGTTATCAACTACTAAGAAACCCTATAATATGCGTGTGCAGTTCGCGTTTTGTCGCTTTTTTTAAATTTTTATTTATTTTTATTTTTTGACGTCGCAATAGCAATGAATATTGCTTCACGTTTCTATGTGCCAGTTCGAGCTTTATTGACTATTGTAGTTCCTTCCTTCTTCGATTCAAAATACAAACAGAGTTAACAGTTTTCTTTTATCCATATCTAATACAATTTTTTTGCAATTGCAGACATTGTTAAGTCATATTAACTTGTTTTAAGATAGTTCTACAAAATCTTTCCCGCATACAACGGAAAGGAGTAAGCTCGCTGCTTATCGATATCCAGTTTTATATTTCTTATAATATCTTCTCTATTTCCTCCATCGGGTGTTTGACAACAAATTATATCTAGCATATGTTATATCTAGCATATTATATCTACAAATTATATCTAGCATATGTAAATTTAGAATACCACCGAGGGACTATTTTTAACTGATTTACACATCTGTACAGTCGAACCACCGCAGAAACCTTCATATGAAAAAAAATCTTAAAAATATATATATATATATATATATAGTATATATATAATTTCTATTTATTTACTTTCAATTATTTATATCTATAGCTAACATTTATTTTAATTTCGCATTTTTCAGAGTTCCTGAATCAACCATGTGTTCTTCGGCTTTACTAATTTTGATTAAGTCAGCTATAGTGCTGCAGACAGTAACATTGACAACTTCTACACCAGATATACTTGAAAACAAAATCGATTTTACGGATCAAAAAACCGATATAAATAAAGAAAATGATATTACTGATGTAAAGTCGAATCCGAAAGAAATAAGAAGATTTCCCAAGATGCTCAATTACTACGAATACCAGCCGGAGCAGGTCATGCCGTCATTACCACTCTCACCTTATCTATATCCCATGGCATTTTCAAATGAATTTCCTGAACTAGTAGAAAACAATTTATATGATATCACATCGCGAGCCAACATTAGAAGAACTCAATCGGAACGTACAAAAAATTCTCCAATATATTATATTAGACTACCGCCTACACCATATATGTTTGTACCAGGAATGGGATATATTTCACAACCTGCAACAATTACACCAATAGCACCAATTCATCCACAAGTGCAACCAATCCATGTCAACCCATTTTTAAATCTTCCATTAAGTTTCATCTCAAATGGACGGCCTTCTAACATTTATCATTTTGGAAATGACATTTCAGCACCCTATTCATTATCTCAGATTTACTCCGACTCAACTGTACAACGACCACAGTATCGACCTGAACCGAATTCTAAAATTACAAATTTGGATGGGGATTTTTTCTACAATGGTCGACCTGAAGAAATTTACGTTTTACCAAACAGAATTAATTCTTTACACACAAGCCACTGGTGATTCCCATTTCTACTCTTATGTTCCTATTACAAAAAATAAAATTGTTACATTTAAAATCGCAAAAAATATACGAGGCTACATTTTATCAAACTAGTTTTAATACCTTCCTTACTTCCACTTCTAATTTTTACTTTATAACACAGTCGTAATGATTTGCACAAATTGCTATCTAGATAAAACATCAAAGTGGAAAAGTAAGCAATGACGATTTAGTAACAAAACCATCTAAAATTCAGATCCTCAGAACTAAGCCGCACTATCAAATCTTAAAATATTTTGTAAAATCAGATGTATCACGAACCCTTTGGCTGATGCCCAGTATTGAGCGTACCGCGTATGCATGAGGATGCGACAAAATTATTTTATAAATATAAGTTTTATTAGGATTTACAGGTCAATGGATAAGAAATTACTCGTATATTTTTATTCCTTATCGCAGCTTACCAGCTAAGCAACTATTACGTAAAGCATAACAATGTAAACCCATCGATATAAACAGCTGCTGCGAACGCAGCTGTGAGGACCGTCAATAGCCTCGTACAATTACCAACCAAACCCAAATAAGAATGAACATCAAGCTAGGCTGAGAGATATCTTAAATGCAAGTTTCAGTTTTACATATTGCCTTTCATTGAACATTTTAACTGTCCGGCTCCTGCCCCAATATAGGAATGATATTCGAGTTTAGGCCTGATGTGGGACTTGTAGATCAGCGCCAACAAGTGAAGTATTTCTTACATCTCTTTAGAAAACCCAAGCATTGCATCGCATCTTTAACGATTGGAAAAATATGTTCGGTCCAGGTAAGATTGCTGGATATCTCAATACGGAAGACATTTAGAGAAGGCAAACTTTGTTATGTTCCCTCCGTCGACTGAAATAGGTCAAGAATGGGTTGGGTGATTTTTTAAGATATAAACCAGCATTGAGTAGTGGATGTGTTAAACATAACACAATTTGCTCTACCCCAAGCGAGAATTGTAGAAATATCATTGTTTATTGATCCAAACATGCGTTCTGTAGAGTTCTTACGAGAATTTATTACTGAATTAAATAAAATAGTTTTTAAAAGAAAAGTTGAACCGACTTCACAAAAAGCGCTAAAAAGCATAACATAATTTTTAAATTTATATCTATTACGACATTTTGAAGTCGGTGCAAATCAAACAAACCAAACAACTACAACAAAAGTATTTAATCGTCATTTATGATCCCGTAAGCTGAAACGTTCAGGTAGTATTATGTATTATTTTCAATTGTGGTTCTGTAGTTGTTTTATTTGTTTAATTTGCACCGACATCAAAATGTCGTAATAGATATAAAATAAAAATTATTTTATGCTTTTTAGCGCTTTTTGTGAAGTCGGTTCAACTTTTTTTAAAAAAAATATTTCATTTTTCACTTTTTAGTGTCTTCCACTCTATACAACGAAGAAAGTACCATCCAAATCGGTCCACGCATTAAAAGTTAGTTTTAACCCCCTACCCCACCCCCATTCCACTAAACTTTTTTTTCAGGGTATCAATCAAAGAACATACTCTGCCGAACAGAAAAGGAATCATCGAAATCGGTCCACGCGTTACGAAGTTACTAATCCTCCCCATCCCCACCCCCACCATAGGACCAAATTATTCTCCTATTAGCAATGGGGGATATACAACAACAAAAGAACCATCTTAATCGGTCCAGCATTACAAAGTTAGGTTCCACCACCCTTCTCCCACCCCAACCACACCAACAATTTTTTTCTCGTGGTATCAACCAGGGAGCATACTCTACCCAAAAGAAAAAGAATTATCCAAATCGGTCCACGCGTTACGAAGTTAGACTACTCCTCCCCCCACGCAACCCCCCACCATGGCCCAAATTATTCTTCTATTATCAATGGGTGATCACACTCTATACAACAGCAAAAGAACCATCAAAATCGGACAACGTGTTACAAAGTTAGGTTACACCCACCCCCACCCACACCCCACCAACATTTGTTTTCTCGTAGTATCAACCAAGGATCATATTCTACCCAATAGAAAAAGAATTATCCAAATCTGTTTACGCGTTACGAAGTTAGACAAATCCTACCATCCCCCCCCCCCCCCCACCTTTCACCATAAGACCAAATTATTCTCCTAGTAGTAATGGGGGATCATACTCGGTACAACAGAAAAAGAACCATCGAAATCGGACCACGCGTTACAAAGTTAGGTTCCACAACCAAAAGCTATACTTCAGTATTAAACATTACAAAAGTATTTAGACATTACAATGCTGAGAAATGCCTCAACAATAGTAGCCTGAACCTGTTGAGAGAACCTGCATTCCGAATATAGTTCGGTAAGTTATTCCAAGCGCGAGCAGCCTGAATAAAGAAGGAGTGCTCCAATACCGTTCTATGAAATCGTGGGATTAGAAGACTATGGTGTCTAGAGGAACTTGGAAACACGAGACATAACATAACATAGAGATATTTAGGTGCTTTGTTGCGAATTAAATTAAACATAATAATTAGCAATTTTATTGTACGATGGTTATCCAATGAGAGTCCCAAGAATTGTGGAATAAAAGAAGAAACGCTATCAAAGCGTCGAAGCCCATGTATAAAACGGAGACAGTCATTAAAAGCGACGTTAAGTCTATGACTACACGAACTATCAAGTCTGGGGAATACTAAGCTACCAAACATAAAGTGAGGAAGAAGCAGGGCTTTGACAAGTTTTGCTCGCAGGTTTCTAGATAGAATATTGGCCGACAGCCAAAGTCGGCGTAGTCCACCGTAAATTTTTCCAAGAGTGTGATTGATGTGATCACAGCATTTCATCGAAGAACCAATAACCACTCCCAAATTCTTCGCAATATCCACGCGCGGCAGCTGCGAATCGTTAAGCCAAACATCAGATAATCCAATACGATCGGAGTTAGAATTGTTTTGTAGTAATACGAACTGTGACTTTTGAGGATTCAGGCTGAGATTGTTACTGATTGACCAGCTATATATTCTGTTGAGGTCACCATTAATACGTTCAATATATGAGTTCAGTCGATCGACAGGACTGCTACTGTAAATCTGCACATCATCCGCATACATATGAACCTTCACATCCTTAACCACTCCCGGAAGATCATTGATAAAAAATACTAAATAGAAGAGGACCCAGGATAGAGTCTTGAGGAACTCCACATGTAAGCGGGAGAGGCCCTGACACTTTATCCCCCAATTTAACCTGCTGCCACCTATCAGACAAAAAGCTCCGTAACATACAGATAGCCGATGAGGAGAAACCGAAAAGGGACGTCAATTTAAGGAGCAAAATACTGTGATTAACACTATCGAACGCCTTCGAAAAGTCAAGCAATACCAGAATACATGTATGCTTCATATCAAGAGCAATGCGAAGATCGTGTGTTACTTTGAGCAAAGCCGTTTCACAGCTGTGTTGGGACCGGAAGCAATTGGGGATCATACTCTGTACAACAAAAAAAGAACCATCCAAATCGGACCCCCACCCTACCAAAAATTTTTTTGACATGGTACCAATCGGTGAACATACTCTACCCAACAAAAAAAGAATCATCAAAATCGGTCGACGAGTTACTAAGTTATGCCCGGTTAGACATAAAAAATAAAATTAAATTAAAATAAACTAGTGGGGTGGGTCCAGATTCTGGGTGTCGCATCATTGGTGCGACCCTTGAGGTCCACACGAACAACTTCCCAGTTAATAACAATTTTCAATTATTAATAACAATATTCAATTATTATTAACAATATTTAATTGTTAATAGCGATAAATTTCATGATCATAGTACAAAGGAGTAAGTGAAAACTCAATAAAATTCATACTTTTCGATTTATCGTTTTATTTATCATTAATATCAACTATTTATGGTTTTTTTTATAATTTTTTTAATGTTACAAAAAACTATAAAAGTTTTGGATTTCTTTTTAAAGTATCGAGCTGTATCAGAACCAATTGGATCAGACGAATCTTTTTCAAAAAAAAACTTTCGCCCACTTTTATCCCATTTAAAAATACTTAAAAAATTTATATTTTAAATTTATAAATAAATAAATTAATGAATTTAATTTATCATGATAATTTCGTTGTAATTGGATGCAAAAAAATTTTTAAAAAATTATTCCGTTATAGCACTATTTTTTAATGAAAACCAAATAAATGCACTCTATTTGTTATTAATAATTTTGAATGGTTGTAAACAATTTATAATTGATATAAACAATTCTTAATTGTTATAGACCATTTTTAATTGATATAAACAAAGTTTATTCATAAAAGAAAATTTTTGTGGTAACAAAAATTTCAATTGTTTATAAGAATTTTCAATTGCTATGAACAATCTTCAATTTTCAAATTTTCATAATCAATTTTCAACCAGGTAAAACCATTTTTTATGATTATAAATTTATTATTGTTATAAACAATTATTTATTTTATAAACAATTTTTCATCATTATAAACAATTTCTGTTCATAATAAATTGTTATTATCCGATTTTTTGATGCCGCGATCGTCATCAGGACAAATTATATCGAAGAAATCCTTTTCAAGAAAGTCTAAAAGCAACTTTTTTTTCAGTTTTTTTGCTTAAACAAAAAAACGGCTGAACCGAAATTGATCAAATTTCTTTCAGCTCTTATTGACAATAATACGCTTCGAATGGCACTATAGCGAAGTCGTTATCATTTTTTGTTCGCGAGTTTTCGTTGTCGAAAAAAGTGGGATTGAAGGTGAGAAATCAAAGGTTATTAAAAGAAAAACGATAAATTGGGTGAAAGAACTGAGGTACACCGTCAGTTATTTCGTAAGGCTTACACGTAATTCAGTCTATTATTACACGGGGATTGAAGGTTCTGACAAAAAAACTCTAAACCCATTTTAAGAGTGGGGGTGCGGACCAAATCATTGGAGTTTGGTTAGAAGTGCAGCATGACAGACTCTACCGAAAGCCGTTAGAGTCATTAATAAGTCTCTGGTTTAGTGGGGAGCGCAGAATCCGTACTGGCAATCTTTGATTAGATGGTTACGTTCTAAAGTCGGGATAGGTGCCTCACTTACTAACAAACTAACTTCCAACACCTCAGTTTTTCCGCGAGGGGCTTCGTGTGCGGACATATCAGGGAGTGTCAGAGCAGAGCGAAGGTTAAAATGACAGCGAAAGATCGCCAGATTAATTTTTTGGCATTTTTGATCGGACTGTAACTTTTCAATATACGAGTAAGTTAATACTTAAAGAGTATAGTTATATACTTAAAGAGTATTGTGTCTAGAACATAGTTACAATGGATTTTTGCGTAATACTTCTTTATTTGTTATTATTATTGTCAAGAGTATCTATCCCAACGTGAAAGGATAGTCGCCCGGAATTTGTGAGGTATAGATACCCTTAAGGGCACATCCCTTATCTTGTATAATGCTTTTGTGATCAACATTCACAAACTTTTATGCAATTAAATGTATTTGTTCTCTTGTAAAGTTACATTTGCTACAGAATGTCATAGTAATAATTACAATATAATCTGAAATAGTTTTTAATGTAATTAAGTTTTCTAATTAAAGAGCTCATTAAAATTATTAATGATCTCATTGCTAGAGGACTTATAGTAATATTTTCTGTAATAATAAAGTCACCGACAAATAAATGGATTTTATTGCAAACCAATATTTTGATAGTGGGGTGTCTATCAAGACAATGCGTCTATCCCATTTTATAGAGGTTCATTTAAAGCGAAATATTATTTGTAAAAATTAAGAAATATATTTTAATTTTGTGTATAATTTAGCTGCTATAGACTAATTTCGCAAAGTGGGGTATCTATTCCGACTGTGTATAATTTAGCTGCTATAAACTAATTTCGAAAAGTGGGGCATCTATTCTTTACCCTAGTGGTTATCGGTGAGGAGGTGGAATATTGGGTGGCTCAAGATTGCCGTGACCGAAGCCCACTATTTGTTCGGACGCGATGTTAAAAATATACCGATCAAATGCAGTTCGATTTGCGCAATTTGTGTTCCGTACTCTAATTACTTTTAAAATAAAGATTTCAATTAAACAATAGAGCGAGGAGATGTTGTCGCGCTTCAATATCTCGGCCGAGTCAAGACAGATACAAGACTTTGCTTTATATACCAGCTAAATTATGAAAGGTCATGTACTCGTGATAATTTTCATTCAATATACTCCTTATGTAGAATATTCCAAACAAATTTTAGTTGTTTTTGATTTGTAGAAAAAGAATGTGTTCAAGTACATTATTCCAAAAAATTCGTTCCTTAGTTAAAGTGGTGGCCTCAATAGCAGCGGAGGCACAATTAGCACCAATTTGCCGTTTTGATACCATAGAAGCTCGTAAACCGATTATTCCGAGATTAAGTATGGTATAAGCCGAGATATGAGCTATCGAGAGTAGGTTATCAAATCCATTCTGCAGAATTAAGGGAAACTTCTCCAATTTTTTTCCCCGAATCTCCTGCAATTCGCTGACGCACAGGCTGCCGAATGCCCGGTATTTTGGACTGGCCAGTGTCTTCAAAAGGAATTGCAAGTTATCATGACACAGGTATCTTTTTTTCATTCCCTTGCCTAATTTTGTCCTTAGTAATTTTATGAAAGCTTCTCGAACACTTGCCATTTTCCTGTAATTTCCTATCCTGGAAATTGTTTAGAATGGAATTATAATCGTTAAAAATTTTATAAATTTTTTTTTATTTTTAGATTTCTGGATAACTAAAATACCTAATAATAAAGATCTGCATTACCAATATCTGTATTCTGTATCTGAATTTCTACTGTAAGGAAAATTGTTAAGGATGTTTGTGCCGCAATATGGGAAGTTTGTAAAGATCGAAGATTTCCAATCAATAAACCTGCAATCAAAAATGCTCCCTAAGTTTTGAGATAGTCGAGTAAAAATAAATATTTAATATCGAAAATCGCTTTATTGTTTTTCAAATTATTCTCCATGAAGACCAATACACTTCTGCATGCGTTTGAACCAATTTTCGAAGCACTTTTCTACTCCGATTGAGGTACCTCCAAAACATTGTTACGGCATCAAAATCTGGAAAATAAAATATGGTATAATTTCTTCTATTAAATTAAATGAATAATGTACCTGTTGTCTTGTCCGCTTTATGCTTAAATTTGACCTTGGGTGCTGTACTTGATCTCGTCTTTCAGAGGACGTTACCTTTCCATGGATCTCGGATTTGGCGAACTGACGGGAACTGAAATGCATGTTTTTAAATGGAAATGTCCATCAGCTTCCTCGCATTCCCCAAGATCACATCAAGCATACTAGGTTTCTAAAAGATATATTAGATAACGGATCAGATAGAAGACGAACTAATCTTCCACAAACCTGCGTGGTCCAGTTTATCCACATACGCCCCTCTAGCTATTATTGGACAAGTATCTCACTTTAGACTGCGGATCATCATCACATCACAATTATTAAACTTTTTAAAAGAAAATATATATAAACAAATATATCTAAATATGTCACGATTTATGTAAAACGGAAATTACGATTGAATTGTAGTATTTAAGTTTAAGAATTTTAAGCACGAAAATCAGACTTATCTTTTGAATTGTAAAAGTCAGAATATCACAGAAGTAATGACGTTAACCAGAGCTTTCCCGGAGCTGAAAGTGTGCCAGAATTCGCAGTAAAAGAGCACCTAACCTATGTCCTGAAACGTCCCGATTTTTGCCCTGAACTTTATGTTCCTGAAGAAACCAATAAGTAAGAGAGAACAATCCCAACCCAAAGCCAGAGATTTATGCGAAATTTAACTTGAGGAACCCCGGGAAAAAGAAATTTGCAGCACGTGAATGCACCTGCCAAAAGATCTTTAATGGGCAATTATTCGAAAATAAAAGGGACTAATAATTTTTCCACAATATACAAAGGGAATCATTGATGCCAAGGAAGATTTTAAAAAGGAAAAACCGAATTTAATTAAAAAGTATTTTATTAAAATGGAAAGTTATATAAATAACATTGGAAAATCACGGGAAAATGGAAGCCATTTTCCAATAGGGGTCAAAAACCTATAAATCCGCGGCTTTGGTATGTGAAAGGAGAGTTCCATTTTGTGAGTCAGTGAAGTAAAGTACCCGCATAGTTTAATTTGGAAAAGTTAAAAGTAAAGAAAAGAAAAGAAAGAGTTCAAGACAAGGAAAAGAAAAGTTTAAAGAAAGGAGAAGAAAGTAGAAAGAAGGAGCTGTCACAGTGAAGGGAAAGGCCTGGAAAAATCAAGGATTTCATAGAAGAAGGGAAAAAAACAAAGATAAGTTGGTTTTTCACTTCGTTTTTAATATATTTCAGAGATTTATTTATTTAATTTTCATTGTGCGTGTATCTATTTCGTACTTCGGCTATATATAATATTTTTTTTTAAATTAATTTTTCCTTAGATTTTATTAAAACTTGCAGTTGATTAAATTTTTAGATTGGTCAATGATTTAAACTTTAGATGCTTTTGATCTATATTAAACTTAAATTTCTTTTTGCCATTTTCTTTTTCGTAGCTTTTGCAATTCCTTTTTTTTGCATTAAATTTCATTTGATCGATTTGTTTTGATTTCTGCCGAAATTTGTAAATGAACAAGACTAGTATTTTTCTTTTACTATAATAAATTTTATAACGTGTTATATATATATATATATATATATATATATATATATATATATATATATATAGTGGTTGAATTTCAATTATGCTTGAGTTCGTGGACTCATAAAAACCACGTGGCGCCCAAATCAATGTTTTGTGTTGTGAAAGTTTTTTTTTTGATAACGAAGAATATGACCCACACCAAACCTGAGCTCAGCCAAGTTACACCTGAAGTGGTCGTAACAACATGTTATTTGAACGCATTAACCGCTTCTTCAGGCGTCGAAAAACTTTGACCTTGCAGTTTATTTTTGATCTGCGGGAATAATAAGAAATCATTGAGTGCTAAATCAGGACTATACGGCGGATGACCCATCAATTCGCTGTTTTGAATGCTCAAAAATTCACTTGTTTGAGCCGATGTGCAAGTTGAGAACTTGCATTGTCGTTGTGAAGAATGATTCTTCTTCTTCGATTGGTTTACCTTTTTTTCCAAACACTTCTGGCAAACAAATGGTGGTGTACCATTCAGAATTGACCATCCGAATTTGGTTCGTCTTAAAAAACCCATACAGTCGATTGTTGTTTAGTTTCGGGTTCATAAGCATAGATCGTCACCTGTCGCGATCTTAAGATTCATTGCCTATCACGATCTTAAGACTCGTCGCCTGTCACGATCTTAAAGACGTCTTTTGAAGCACCGCGATTGAATTTTTTTAACCCATCTTTGCACAAATCGACACGAAGAAAACTTTTTGACGGCACAACAACCGATTTAGGACGACCTTCACGAAATTCATCCTGTAGCCAAGTGCTACCATGATTAAATTGGGAAAACCAGCGAAAAACGGTGCTTCATTACCAATAGTCGATGCGGTTTGATCGGCACACTGTTGTTGGTTTAATCCACCTCGAAAATCAAAGAAAATCATCTCACAAAAATGTTCACGATTTAATTCCATTTTTTGATCAGGATGAATGTTTCAAGTACCTGTAAACAACACAAATAGCACTCGTATGACAAAACGTTCTGAGTTCGATTACCATTAAAAATGTCAAACCTTACGATAACAATGTGAGATTTGAGATATTCACACTGGTGCTGCCATTTCTCAAAACTTAAATAGCAACCTACGTAGATATAAAATGAAAAATTACTTTATGCTTTTTAAGCGCTTTTTGTGAAGTCTGTATATACGACTCGAAAAATGCTACTCATACGAACAAACCAATTTCAACAGTTGCAGAAGTAGTGTGCACTCTATAGAAAGGAAACCCGGCATCTGAAACCCAAATCCGGCAACATATTACGAAATGAGTCACGGTCACCCTTTCATACCCTTATCGGTCTACGAATTAAGAAGTTAGTAATTGTTTGTTTTTGGGAAGTCGGTTAAAAAGAGAATTTATAAAATTACAGTCAAGTAAAATACTCTTGTTGTTAAAATCAATTAGTCCATTGAGCAAAAAGCAGCCATGATATTTAACTGTGTGATTTTTGTATCTTTCAAATCCATCTAATATTTTTTCATCTGTTCATTCTGTCTTCATCGGTTACTCGCGCACCAACGCATTGCAATTTTACTATCGGTACGATAGCGGGAAAGTCACAAAATCAATTGCCTGGGTAACTACAATGGATAAAGACCAGTAGTTTTGGTACTTACTATTTACTAATATAATTTATATAGCTACCAATTCTTCTGGGCGCTTACTTCCAAGTACTTAACACTTGTCACTAACCTGCTTAAAGCTAATCGTAGATAGAGATTTGATTTAAAGTCTTTTTTGAAATTCCTCCAATCAGTAAAAAACCACGCACTTACTAACAGAAATCCAAAAAACATCATTTACCAGCGAACTAAATTCCCAAAAATCGCCTTTTGATTTTATAATCAATCAAGTCCCTCTTCAAATTGTTGTTTTTACAACTTTAATGTAATATTTATTACAGTAATCACAGCAACAGATACAAGTAACACAAATTTAAAAGTAGGTACCCAGCAGAAAATCTGTCGCCGTGGATAGTCGATGGAAGTTGTACCCTTATTTCCTCTCTTCGAAAATTACGAAATGGACTCAATTTTGTTTCACCCCAAGTGGTAATTATTTTGTCTTATTTATCTATAATTTGGAAACGTTTTAAATAGTTTGGAATTTATCTTATGAGTATTTTGTTGTTTTTTACATTTTGGTAAAGTAATATCAAAAAGATATTTTCGAGAGGACCACCCAGAGAAAATTCATTCACATTGAAAATGGGTGGACATTTTTCCTTTGATCCACTTGGATTTGACGTGATTATTCCGTGCAAACTATTATGTATAACGCCTAGTACATCGGTATACGAAATTCAACTTACTTTCGACATAAAGTTTCGAAGCAATTCCTCGTCGAATCATTGAATATTCCACGTGATTTTTTTTACTGGGTTTTAATAATGGAAGTGACTATTTGCACTTACGTGTAATTACGTGAATTTACGTGTACTTTTGAATTCGGGAAAGTTCCGCTTTTATGTTCTTTATGTTCTTATATGTACTACTTAACAAATATATTCCCTGGCGGTGGGAGAGGGGGGAGGCGGTAATCAAGCAATTAAAAGCCTGATTAACCTCTTCCTCCCAGAAAGTCTAATACATTTGTGACGTACATAAATACACGTAAATTCACGTAAGTGCAAACAGTCACAACCTTTAATAATTCATCCAGTTGCTTCCAACCATTTATTACGCACATTTTAATCTTTTTGTATATAAAAAGGCTAGCAAAATCAACCGCAGGGACGACAGAAAAACAATTTTGATGTCGGCATCAGAATCAGATATCCACGACGTGACGACGGTACTGAGCATACTTCTATATTTGAGCGAAAAAAATCCATTGCAGTAAACGTCAGTTTTGACTCGTTCGGAGTTCAGTAAAAAGTTGTTTGCGCAAAATTAGAATTTGAGATGACTCGGCAGCAAAAATTTGTCTACGGTCACGTCGGGTTATGTGATTTCCATTAGCCAATATCAACTGTTGCTGTAGGCTTCCGTGCATTCTGATTCAGCCTATAGCCCAAAAGCGCCGAACAAGAATTAAAAAATAGCCCAAAAAGTGCCTAGTCGCAGAGAGGAAAATTTTCTCGCACAACTGACGGCTCAAGTAGCCCAATTGGCGAGAAATCGACCGACTTGGCAACTCTGCCACTAAATCCATTTCTAGACAACACTGGACTTACCCGAGTAGGTGGAAGCTTGTAAGATTCCAAGCTATCTTTTAATGCCAGGACCAGTTACTGCTGGCTGTTATACGACAACAATACTGGTTCATACTATGGAAAAAGCTAACGCAATCAATTGTCTGTCAATGTATTTGATGTACACGAATGCGACCAAGATTTATTTCTCAACTCATGGGAAACCTATCCCGTCTACCTGAAAGTGTGGAGTCCTTGAGACCATTCACAAATGTTGGAGTTGATTTTTGCGGACCTTTCCAAAATACACTACAAAATACGCGGTCAAAATCCAAGCAAAGTTTGCATTGTTGTATTTGTATGATTTAGTATGAAAGTCGTGTATCCAGAACTTTTATCCGATTTGACGAAGGATGCTTTCATCAGAGCTCAGAAGCGGTTTATTGAGAGACGAGGGAAACATACAAAAATATTCTGCGGCAACGCTACTAACTTCTTTGGCACAAAAAATTAACTAAAATTAGTTCAAGATCTATTCTTCAAAAAGAAATTTCAAAATGAGTTAATACAGCAATGTGCAACACCACATTTCGGAGGCCTTTGGGAAACGGCTGTTAAATCAGCTTAGCGGCCATAACCACTCTAGCAATAAATGCAATATATTCAATTCCTTGTTAGAAACAGTCATAAAGCAAAAAAAAAATTCGCACCAATAAATTCGACATGGCTTCAAACTCCCTTCAAGGCATCAGCGGCACTTAAAAATTATCATATCACAAAGATGATGTTGCGGCAGAGATCATCAATCAGAGAACCAACCAGCAATAAAGCAAGGTCAATCACAGAACAACAACGAAACAATAGAAATTATTCCATGGAATTACCGTCCTTTACTAATCTTTGAAGATATTGCAAAAATATCTATGATAACTGACAAATGAAATATTATTGCCATCAACAATCTATATATAGTGAATACTGTAAGCCAATCCTCTTGTAATTTCAACAGTTAGATATTATCCAATTGAATAATGAAGTATTGATGAAAATAAATGGTGAAAATTCCAGAATAACACGTTCCCCTCTAGACATCATCGCAACAATATCGAACAAATTATTTGGAATTCTTGATCAAGATTATGCAAACAAAATGTCAGAAAGCATTGAGAAAGTAAATATAAATCAGAAACACTTATTACAACTTATAAAAAATCAGACATCGATAATTAATTCCTCCACAAATATAATACAAAAGGACCGTGAATTCGTAAACAATTCGCTATCATGAATAACGCTCACATTAAACTCCAGCAGGTTGCAAAATCAATAGATGAAGCCACAAAAGATCAAGAAGTTTTTCTATGCGCTCAACATTAATCGTGGTTGGTTAGTGGGTTCGTTGAGCGGCACGACCACCATGCCATGGGCCCCAAAGAAGTTAATATAATCCACTTCGTCTCTGGGATGTTGTCTAGCTCGCAGCAATGCAAAAACAAGACTCAAGTTTCCTCACTTCCCTTACCCTAATTCCCTTCCGACCAAAACCATGCTAACGCATCAAAGGGTTGTCCACTTGGCTTTGGTCACATCGTATAAAAAAATCAACAAGTACAATCGGTCTTAATTGAAGTTATTACGGACACTCAGAACGGAATGATAAATATATTACTGCTCACCCCTGAACAATTTCGAAGGGAACTTGTTAAATAAGGAAACAATTTTAAATTTTCAAAGTTGTACCAATTCCAATGAAATTTAAAAAAAATTGCGTTCCGCGCTATGAAACCAGGATCCCTCGCAGAAGCTTTTTCATTTTGTGTAAAAGAACAGAATATGTTTTACGCCAAGCCAGAATCTGGAAAAAATTTGCTATTTCCAAATTACCACGGAATTATTCTGTCCATAGGATTCAAACACCCTAACTGCCACAGAAAACCCAGTTTCAACTAGGTACCCGACAACAGAGATTTAACTCTTCGCCGATATTCCCTTTATACCAAAGATTCCCACAAATAAGCAACATTGACAAGAGATACAATCAACCAACTTTTAATCAATATCAAAGATTCCCACAGACAAATAATTTCCAACAAATACCGATCCCAAATAATTCTACAAACTCGCAAGCAAGACAATTTTTCACTAATAGGCAAAAAATCCATCACTCCCCAAACCTGAATCAATAGATGTTTCAACAGGAAATGCAATAAAATAGTTTTTAAAAAAAAAAAATTACCGACTTCACACATAAAGCACTAAAAAGAATAAAATAATGTTTAATTTTATACCTATTACGACATGTTGAAGTCGGTGCAAATCAAACAAAGCAACCCCCCCCTCATACACTATTTTGTTTTTCTAGGTGAGAGCTATCATTTGTATTGGTATTGACCTCTAGAAACGTTACACCCTGTATATGTATTAATGGTTTTTTCTCTCACTGTATTAGCAAAACATTCCAAATAAAAATGCAAGCAAAAGAGGTTTTCTGCTACATACAGTCGGTCCATAGCTATATATCAGTGGAGTATCCGCAATATAGTTTAGGCTAAGCTAATTCTGATCAGTTTTGTCAAATCAAATTTTTTTCTGCGAAATAGCGAAAGCCACCACCGCTGACGCTAGGTGATTTCGCGTGACACCCCTCGAAAATAAATCTTCTGCGATTTTTCAACTGCTCTATTTCCTTTTTCATTCCTTGGAAGGAATTGCCTAATCACCGGAATAAACGGAGTAGAAACAATATGTAAATAAAATGGAATGTTCCTGTCAATTGAAAGCGGAAGTTAGGTTAAAGCAAATATTCAATAAACAACTTCTCTCCTATAATGCCCTTCAACTGTTTTTTAAGAACTAAAAGAAGCTTTAGCTATAGCAAATAACTTTCAAAAATTATTTTTATAGAAATCTACTGCAAGAAAGTGGCGTTTGAAATTGATCTGGTAATGCTTTGCAAGATATCTTGAAGAATTCATGAATGTAGTTATAAGAGATATTAAGAATTTATACCTATTACATACTTGTTGATGCATGCTATGCGAGCTGGGACTTATAATAACTTCAGTTAAGAGTGTAACACAACCTTAAAATTCTATTCGTTTTCATTTATGTATGTATTTACATATTTGTTTTGTAGGAAATTTTGAACGTGCACTTGAGGTTACTTTTAACATTGGAACGCTAACCATGAGTAAAATTTACTCACTGGCTACGTTTTGTGCGCATGTTTTTCAGGACTTCAAGACATATGACCAGAGCTTCTATAGTTACTCATATGGCGGGAGAAGAAGTGTACAAAAACCAAAAAGTCGAGGAAACATGTAAAAATCAAGAAGAAGAAAATTCACGGAACACACGGAATTTATTTTAACCGTACTTCTAATTATAAATTGTTAATCTAATCAATTTTCAATCACCAAATTGTGCTTTATAAATAACTTTATTCAATCAATTCACTAATTCACTATGAAACAGGCACTCAATCTAACCTCACTTTCTAAACAAAAATACTAAAAAACTTTGTAACGACCGATTTGACCGATTTGGATGGTTCTTTTTTTGTTGTACAGAGTATGATCCCCCCTTGCTAATAGGACACAAAAATTTGGCCTAGGGTGGGGAGGGGGGGGGGGGAGTGGTAGTCTAACTTCGTAACGCGTGAACCAATTTGGATGGTTCTTGTGATGTTGTATAGAGTATGATCCCCCATTGCTTATAGGAGGATAATTTGGTTCTATTGTGTGGGAAGGGGGAGGGGTAGTCTAATTTCGTAACGCTTGAACCAATTTCGATGATTCTTTGTCTGTTGGGTAGAGTATGTGCGAGAAAAAATATTTTGGTGAGTTGGCTGGGGGCGGGGTAGGGGGTTGAACATAACTTTTTAACGCGTGGACCGATTTGGATGGTTCTTTTTTTGTTATACAGAGTAGACGTCACTAAAAAGGGAAAAATTTAACCGACTTCAAAAAAGCACTAAAAAGCTTATAATAATTTTTAATTTTATATCTATATTGCGACAATTGGAAGTCGGTGTAAATTAAACAAACAAAACAACTACCCAACTATAATTAAAAATAATTTATAAAACTACCTGAACGTTTCACCTCACGGGATCATAAAGTAGGACAATTAAATACTATTGTTGTAGTTGTTTGGTTTGTTTGATTTGCACCGACTTCCAAATGTCGCAATAGATATAAAATTAAAAATTATTTTAAGCTTTTTAGTGCTTTTTGTGAATTAAGTTAAATTTTTTTTTAAAAACTATTTTTACGGATGGATAATGGAAATTTTACTGCCAAAGAAATTACATTAATAAAATCTAGTGTGATACCTCCAAAAAGTATTTATCGGACTCAAAATTTTGCGAATAAATCCCCTCGAAAAAATACAGAGGTATAAATATGTTCAAATTGTTGTAAATATGCCATATAAGATAGAGCAAAATGTCTATAAGACGCAAAACATATAAAAAAAATTTTTTTTTCAAAGAATGTGAAAATGTAGCCGATATTCTATCTTCATTAAAGTCTTTATGAATTTATTTTTCGCAATTACTCGTAGTTGTTTCCCTTATTAGCCATCTATAAAAGAGTAAGGTGTACTTAAATGAGAATATTATTAGCATGTAATTAAAAGGTACTCCTGTTTGAAGCTGCTACTTGAACATTATGGGGACGAACAAAAATTTGCTCTTAGCTATTACAAATATGGGAGAACTCTTTATAATATATTCTTAACTAAAGCTGTTATACTTATATGATAATGCTTTCAAAATGCTCCTGTATAAGTGTGCAACTTTGTGATACTCTTAAATAAGATTTCGTATTTATAATGCACGCTTATAGAATTCTTGGACAAAATATTTATTAGATTTTACTCTTACAATGCTCCTTAGAAGAAACTGCGTCACAGCGAACAGTTGATTGTTCTTATGAAATTTCTTAACATGACTTTTATAAAAATCGATGCTTACTCTTCGTCAATACAATGGGTTCAGCACCTTCAACTTTCTGCGCTGATTTCTTCATGAATTATCTTGAAAATAAGCTATTTAATTTTTTTTTATATATATATGGCTTTTTATTTGGCACAATCGTTATAAAGCGTAAAAATCCTACGAAAACTAGCTACCCTAAAAATCACATAAACATTAAAAAGACACAGTAATAAGGACAAAAAGAACATAACAAAAATGACTCAATATACTACGTTACTGTAAATAGGTTAAATAAAAAGGACTCTAAAACTTGAAGGCAAAAACCTGTAAAAAAGAAAATACAAAGAAATTTTGAAATGCCTCCAAGCGAGTGCCAGCTCTAAGAAAAGTTCAGGAAAATTTTGAAAAGAATCCGAAACAAAACCTAGAGCTTAACCTAAAACGAACGAACAAAATGAACCGAAACCGAAAAAACAAACTAGAACATGGTTGTCTGAGTGTTCCCAGAGGGTAGATGCAGCACCGGGCGAAGTTCCTACTTCGGGAACCACTGCTCCCAAGCAAATGCCCTCTCCGTAGAGCCGTTCGCCACTTTTCTAGTCCTCCGGGAGCACTCATCCAAACATGTTGTAAACGAACGAACAAAAATTTCGAACCGATTAGAGTCCCGCGGGACCAGTCTGCAGAGTCATTGACGTCTGCAAACTGCTCCCATCATCCTCCCAGTTCTACGATTCAAACGTGAGACTTGTCCTTCCCGCAGCACTTGCAGCAATACCAAAGTGAAGAGAAGCTTCGTGGACAAGCTGCTGCAAGTCTGCGGCCTGTTATTCCCAGTGAAAGACGAGGCTTCCGTTCCGCACGGCCGATAAAGGTTGCCAGGTGCAGTTGAATGTGTCGGCCTTCATTGCCATGAACTCTAGACGTAATCGCCTCTTCAATCTGGCAACGAAGTGGTTCTTAAGTGCGTGTGTGTGAAACTGTGGGTTAGTGGGCTGTTGCCCAGGCTCGATCCGCATGCAGTACAGATGAATTGTCGATTTAGCAAGTGTTAAGATAAAGCTTATCAAGCAATTTACCTGGTTACATCTCCTTGGCCCCAGTAAAAACAACGTTCTTGTAATGCTGAATGTCGGGCAGATATGCTGGCACATATCGCGAACAAGATTATTAATGTCGCACAAGGTCGGGCATGTGAAGTATCTGTGGAACAGGGTTCCTTCACCACCACAAACCGTGCAGACTCTTTGAATTCTTCGATCGATATGTGACAGCTGGTTTGGATGCACGAGGCTGTGATGGAGCAGTTTGAATGCCACATCAGAGTCTCTGTAATTGGACGGATAACTATAGATGACTCCGCTAGTTATGGTCCCCATTACTCCCAAGTCCACCCCAAGATGTGCGCGCCATCTATTAACCCCTAAGGTATCCGTAGGATTTACTCCTACGAAGAGCTCGCGCAGCCTACGTGAAGTGAGTGTACTGAATGTCGTGTGCGGTGGTCGATTCGTTACGAATGCGTTTATCACCTCAGTGCTAGGTTCCCTAGTAGAGAGACGACTAAAACGCTCTCGGGCTGTATCCACCAATTCGTGTAATTGTGTTGTGTGGGGGTGTATAAGTGTGTTCCCAGAAGCATCAATGATGTCTCCAAGAACTGTGAGTTGTCCTGTATCAGCCGTTACACCTCGAGCATTACTAAACACCGAATCTACTAACTCAGGGTTCAACCTGATCGGAATTGCTGAGAAATCCCCGTACCCAAGTTCATTCCATCGCAAATGAAATGTTGGTCTTATTCTGCCCCAGGTTGTAATCGTGGAGATCATGTCCTGGGACCAGTCATGCGGATATGGTGGGCGAACCGAGAGCAGATAGTAGTGCTCCCCTGCGCCGCTACCCCCCATAGAACTTACCCAAAGCTGCGAAATTAAGTTATCTCTTTGACAGAACACTCGTTGGAATGCCCGTACCTGAAGACAACGAAATTTCACGACCATGTCTGTAAGACCCAAACCACCCTCCGCTACTGGTCGGCAGAGCGTGCTTTCAGCGACCCATCGTCTTCCTCCCCAGAAGGCGTCAACGACCTTCGACTGTAAAAGTTTTACGAAGCCTTCTTCGAAGCACTCTGATTTTAACAGATGCACGATGGACGAGGTAATCAAATAACTGACAACGACCGCACGTCCTTTCAGCGAAAGTGGATGCAGTCTAGTCCGCCACGAATTCACAGCTCCGGAGAGTTTCTTCAGAGCCATGCGGCTATTATATGTTTTACCATCGAGCCCCACATATACACCTAAATATTTCAGGCAAGTATTCGTCCATTGTATGCCGAGGGGAGAATCTGTTCGATTCCGCCACCTCCCACACCATAGGCCTTGGCTTTTGCTTAGGTTAACCCTAGCGCCCGCTAATCGCTCATATTGTTCGAAAACCCTACGAGCGACTGGAAATGCTTCATCTTTCGTTACAAATATAGACAGGTCGTCCGCATACGCTAGAATAAGTGGCCTTATAGTAGTGTATGGTAAGTGAATTGAATATTGTCTCAACGATTGACGAAGATTTACTAGCAGCGGCTCCAGTGAAAAGTCATAAAGCATTCCGGACAACGGGCATCCCTGCCTGATACCCCGACGAAACGGAATAGGAGACAATATATGCCCATTATGCTTTATGAGTCATTGAATCTCTATACAGACCACTGATGATCTCAATCCATCTGGACGGAAGCCCAAATTTATCGAGCACTCTCAGTAGATACTCATGTGAGACGCTATCAAACGCCTTTTCTTGATCCAAAGAGATCATGGCCATTTGCGAACCAGTTTTTTCATGGTAGGCGAAAAGATGCTTTGCTACCGCGATGTTGTCGTAGATACTACGACCTGGAATGCAGTAGGACTGTGACGGGTGTATTACTGAGGCAATCACTGAGCGAAGTTGAGTTCCCAGTGTTTTGCAAACTATTTTGTAGTCGACATTACACAGAGTAACTGGCCTCCAGTTTCCCATCCTCTGAAGATCCCCCTTCTTAGGTATTAGACGCATAACGGATCTCCGCCAACTTGAGGGAAATTCGGTATGTCCAACCACTGCAGAATTAGAGACATCCAAAAGGTCCGGAATCAAAAGATTCCTAAAACGAACAAAGAATTCTGGAGTTAGACCATCATAACCAGGAGAAGTATGAGGTCGAAGATCCTTCGTTGCGGTAAGCATATCATCGAGAGTAAGCGTTCTGTCCAGGAATTCTCTACTATCATCAGAGAAAGTAGGAACATGATGAAAGAATTCATCGTTGGACGAGAATGTTGGCAACGTCGATGCAGCATAAAGCCGCGTGTAGTAGTTGCGAATATAATTCGCAAGTTCCTCTCCGTATAGGATCTGGCCCGATTCGGCAAGAATCGAGTCTACTTCACAAGAAGCGGTACGACGTCGAGTTGTCTGGAAGAAGTACTCGGTCGGAGACTCGCCCTCTCGCAACCAGCGCGATTGGTTTCGGAGCACAAACTCCAAGCTATGCTTGTAGTTTTGTGCTGTCAGTCTTTCTTTAAGTCTCTCGTATTGTGCGAGTAACTCTGGTTGCGCGGGCAGAAGCGTACCAATCCGGGTGACTTCGGCCGTCAAACTCGATACATGATATCTGCTCCGATTGAATCTCGTCTCGATAAATGAGCGAATCTGAAGCTTTCCAACATCCCACCAATGGCTAAGGTTTGAATAAATATTCTTGTTATCACGCCATTGGTGCCAAAACTGAATGAATTCTTCGATGAACTGCTCTGAATTCAACAAGTTATTGTTGAAAATCCAGTAAGCAGTTCGCTTTTCGACCAAAGTGCTAGTCGCCACAACAAGAAGGTGATCACTTAATGAACACACTTCATGAGTGACACTAACGAAAAAGTTAAGAAGGCTAGACGAGACGTAAAGTCTGTCTATCCTCGAACCCGAAAAGCTACCCTGGACATTTCGGGAAACCCTTGTGTATGACCTAGTCGTTGGATTAAGCCAACGGTAGACATCCACAAGGTTGCTATGTCTGACTAGGCTCGATAATCGCGCGGCGTTCACTGAGTTGAATTCAACTCTAGAATGACGATCGATTGAAGAATCTAGTGTGCAGTTGAAGTCACCACCAAGGATAACCTCACCACCGAAGTTCGT
The DNA here is from genome assembly GCA_964036015.1 of Leptarthrus brevirostris. Taxonomy (NCBI): domain Eukaryota; kingdom Metazoa; phylum Arthropoda; class Insecta; order Diptera; family Asilidae; genus Leptarthrus; species Leptarthrus brevirostris. Next base: position 111,543,201 of record OZ038371.1, read on the forward strand.
AATATGCGACAGGATTGAGTCCAACACCTGTCTTGCAGTATCCTGGTCATGCGACAGGTACACGTTTACTACCCTTAGCGTTTTGTCCCCTAAGACGAAATCCAAGGAAGACGCGAAACCTGGGAAGATGTCTGTGTATACAGGAGACATCAGTGTAAAGCTGTGGGACACAGCAATTGCCACACCGGAACCTCTACGGGGTGTTTCTGTGGCAAAAACTGTGTAACCCTTGTGTAAATTAGAATTTTGTTCAAGACGTGTAAATGTGTCATGTGTAAAATTTGTCTCCTGTATAAGTGCAATGTCCGTGTTCCATTGTTTTATGTCTTCAAAAATACTGTGTAGTCTAGTGGGTGCACTCAAGATCCCTGCATTTATCGATGTTATCTTACACATTCAAGAAATCGCAAGAACTCAGACAATGACTGTACGACTCTAATGATGAAGAGTCCTGTCCAGTTGGAGATCCTCAAGGATCCCCGAGACTTTATTGAAGAGGCGCTCACACCTCGACACCTCATTATATTTGGCCTTCTTTCTGGCCTCTGCCATGAGGAGTTTCAGTTGGGGCAGGATCCTGGCTGGATCTCCAAGCTCACGCCTGAGAATGGTCAGGATCCTGTCCGAACTCTTCTTATAATGAAGGCTATCGAGGAGCGAGCGCAGCTTCTCCCTCGGGACCTCCACCAAAGCAGGATCCACTTCAAAGCGGATACTAATCGAAATGGAACTTCCACACGATTCATAGCCGCTTTGAGTTGGACCGGCCGTCTCGAGAGCAGAGACAACCTCTACGTCCGAGAGAACTTCAGTGACTTCCATTGGAGTCACTGATGGTGCACTCGGAGCGCAAGGTGAAGCCTCTTCCCCCGAGACCCTCCCAGCGCTCACTGCCTTCTTCGGTGGTGGCATCACCTCCTGGTCAGGCTTTCCCTTCGTCTTCCTCTTCATCCTCTTCTTCTTTTTCTTCTGACTGCCACTTGTGATCTCCTCGTCCGAAGTGTCTGCCTTTTCTTGTGTTGGAGTAGCACCGTTTATAGCCGGCGTCGGAGTTGCCTCAGGGAGTGGTTCCTCAGACACCTTAGTGACAGGCTGCTCCAAGAGAACAGGCGCAGCACCGGGCGAAGTCACTGTTTCGGAAACCTTTGCTAGTGCAAGTGCCTCCTCCACAGTGGCCTCAGCCACTTTCCTGAGCCTCTTAGGACACTCCGCAATAAAGTGCCCTGCCAGATGGCAAGCATGGCATTTCGCTTCGGTGCTTACCTCAATCCAGGTCATCGATCCAGCAACACTCCAGTAAAAGCCGTCTGGAAGCACACACCCCTGGTTTAAAGTGACGTGTGCTTCACGGCTTAAACTCAAGATGCCGCGACCGAGTCCCTCATCCCCGATTCGAAGTGGTACTGCCCGGACCTTGCCGTGGATCTTTCCGAACCTTCCTAAGAAGGCCTCAAGATCCTCAGACCTGGCCCGGAGGGGAACCCGAGAAAAGCAGACTCTCGTCGGCTTCACTGAGACTGGGTAAGGTTGGAGGTGCCTACCACCCACGTCGATGCCCTCAAGCATCAGCTTAGTGGCTGCGTCGATGGTAGTGGTATAGACCTCCACCATACCGCGGCCAACCAGTCCGAAGGAGAAAATATTTTCCAACGGGACCACCAGTGACAAGGCCTTAAGGTATGCACTTTGGGTGCACCCTCGAAGGTGCTCAAAGTGCATACCATAGCGTTCATCCTGCCACTGACAGTCAAAGAGACCTTGAAGCCCCGCGACTGTCTTAGGCCGAGACTTGCCCAAGTCAGCCGGCGGCTGACGTGGAGTTACGTAGCTTCCCTGAATTATAATGTTTGAACTTTTCTTATAGCTACCACTCACCTGCTGGGCGTAGCAAGTCCCTGCTACTACCTCTACACTGACAGGTGCTGGTCCTTTAGGCACTGGCTTAGTGGGTGTAATATTTTTGGTCTCAGAAGGCTTTGGGCGAAACGTCACAGGTTGCGGTGCTGGTGCTGTTCTCGACGCTTCTTTTACTACTTCTACTAGCTTAGGTACTGGCAACAGTTTGTTTGTTTGTTGCAGCTCCCGACATAGAAGCCTTCACAGCTGTTGCTGCCGAAAGTTTGCTGGTTGCAACAGTTGTCGCAGCCGCTTTAGCAAGGGGTGCTGTAGTATCTTCAGCAAACACAGATGTTTCATCTTGGATGGTTATCGCCTTCTGAGAACCTGCAGATGCTGTCGAAAACTTCTTGGGTAGCATGTCCTTCTTAGGTTTGGCCTCTTCTATTGGGCCTCTTCTGTGGGCTCTTTTGTTGGTGGTAATGATGGGAGGAAAGATGCAAGGTCTATTTTTTGCGGTCGATCCCTCTTTTTGCGAGTATTAGGGGGTTTTTTCTTCCCCCCAGAAGCACTATCACTACTACTGTCGCTCAGTTGAGGACAGTAGTCAACGTTACTTTGATTCGTAGTTGCTTTGGGCTACTTGATTTTATTTGACAGCTCCAAAAATTAATTATTAAAAATTGGAAAAAAAAATGTCAAAATATTTCTCAAAAGAGTTTTTATAAGTTGAACACACTAGGAACAAAAACGAAATGCTTTTTGTAAAAACAAAAATAACAGTCATACACGAACGTAACAAAACACAATAAAACACAATATATCGCACGAAACTCTTAGTTTTTTATTATTATTTTTCCGGGTTTAAAGAAACGTCCGTCACCTTGGCACTTTATATAATAATAAATCTTAATAATAATAATGTAGTAAAGCATATACTTGTTTGGGTTCGCTATATTGACGATATATTATGCATTTGGACGGGGACAGACCGATAATTAAATAATTTTACTAATATTTTAAACAATTTGGACAATAATATAAAATTTACCGTTGAGTTCGGTAATAAAACCTAAAGACTTAACTATTTCAATTAAAGACAATAAGTTTTACTTTGATGTATATATGTATATATATATATATATATATATATATATATATATATATGTATATATATACAGGAAAGAAACTTATTCAGACGCGGTAATACCGAGTAATTCCAGACATCCTTGGAGTACAAAAATGGCTTCGTTTCATTCAATGATTAATAGACTCTTAAACGTTCCTCTGTCAGCGGACTGTTTCAAAAGAGAATTCAATTTTATATAAACTATAACAAAGGGTACTCCAAGAGCATCGTTAATAACTTGATTAGAAAAAAAGAATGAAATTGAGATTGTAAATTCTATTTTTCCTGTTTTGACCCCAAACAAGGATGATAATAAAATTTGAAGGAAAATTTGAAGGAAGATTGATTGATTTTAGAATAAAAAGTATTTTAAAAAATAAAAATATATAATTAAAGCAAAAAACTGATGATTTGAAAAATAGTGCAGTTTATAGAGTAAGTTGCGATTCAAGATACACATTACCTCAGTTATAAATGACAAACCACAGTCTGGGTTACCTAAACATTTGAAGGAGACAGGACACGGCACAAGTATAGATAATTTAAAACTTTTACATCACGTTGAAAGTGGCCGGATACTGAACAGAAATGAAATTTTTGAGATAAGGAAGAACAAACAAGATAAAAAAAATTCTGTTTAATGACCAATTAGACTTTATAAATAAGAGCCCTTTGTTAAATCCTCGAATTATAAAAACTTAATATGAAGCCTAAAAGTAGACTTAAATTTTCAAATTTTATTATGCAAGTTATTAGAATTTATAAGTTAGTCGCTCTGATAATGTGATAGATCACGAACCGCGTTAGCGAATTTATTATAACTAACAAACCAATTAAATAAATGTGAAAAATTTTAAAGCAAGTGTGTTTTATATATATAAGACCCCAAAAATGAATAATTACTTTAAATTTTTTTTACCTTCTAAATTGTTAGTTGGGAATTTTTGAAGTTTCAGCTTTTTATATTATTGTAACATGCGACCTGAAAATAGATGGATTATTAACTAGGCTCAAGGAAACCAAAAGTTATGTGAACTTACCTGTGTGATGTTCTGTCCCGTCACTTACTGTTGGTGTGACGCTGCACATAATTTTCTTTAGTTTCAGATTAAATCAAATAAAAACAGAATGCAAGTACATACCTTTTGAAGAGGACCATTGGCCATATTTTTATTCGAAGCCATGCTCGTGATAACAGAACAAAACCCAGCAAGCAAGTATTATGAAGACGAGGCGCTTGCTCCTCCATTAAAAAGCTGAATTCTTGAAAGACTTACCTTCTTGCGATATGATGGTGGGAATGGACACATAACGATGAAAAGACGACCTAAAACAACAGGAACTTGTAAGTTACCCTTAATTCACTGGATTAATCGGATGCGATGGACTGGATGATAAAATAGATGAGTAGGATTATCTTTATGTTATTGTAGTTAGAACAAAGTTAGTTAATTAGATTTAAATTTTAAAGAAAGTATAGGTAAGGTTCTAGGAAATGAATTATTTCGACTTAGACTTAAGGGCAAACAATTTAAAATCAATAGTTGGATATTAGTAGGATTGATGAAAATTAGGATTAAATGAATTGAATTCAATAATATAATTAATAGTAGAGAACAGAGATACATAATGATAATTTAAGTAAATTGATTGAAACTACCATTACCTGTAAAGATGCTGGGAAACAGAAGAGATCCACGTTGATATATTTGAAATTCCTGAAATATTGAAAATAACAGCGATTTTCACAATTTACATAGTAAGAGATAAGAAGTAGCATATTTTAAATTACTTACCAGCTTTTCTCCATACACGCGAAAACACTTGGAATTCACCGCACTTAACCTCACTACAAAACAACCGGAATTTCTACATAAACTTTATTTTCCGACGATAATAAAAGTAATATTTGGGCTGTCCGTAACCCAAATAATGGGGTGGTTAAAGTTTTAAAAGAAAATAAGTAAACATAAATAATTTTGTTTACACGTGATACCGGATGTCAACTTGGAAATCAAAGCAGGATTTTACTACCTTCCCGGCGTTTAATAATTTTTCCGAAGTGATCAAAATATTCTACGGAAGTTAGAGATTATTTAAATCTAAAAATTTGTAAAATAATTTTGGAAAATGTTTACAACTACCCAGTATATCGGAAATGTCCCAGGAAATTGACATAATAGGAGCAGATTCTTTATAAAACCACCCACTCTGGTAGGTGAAGCTGGCAGTTCAGTGTCATCAAAATCTGGATATAAGTCAGTGAAAAGCGAAGAATTTTTTATATAAGTGAAAATTAAAGTTATTAGAGAGAGTGACAGAAGATAATTCGTGTATTTGGTTTAAAAAAAAGAACATTTAAAGCAGACATTGAAGACCTAAAAAGAAGAATTTAAAAGAAGGAAAGTTGTAGGAAAATTGATTAAGGAAGGAGAGGAAGAGACAAGCCAAGCTTCAGGAAGATAAGTAATTTGTTAATTTTTGATTTTATTTGTTTTTCTTGATTTTGGTTTTCTTTTGGCTGAAAGTGAAAATCGCTAGGTATTTTTTTTTTGCTTTGTATTTTGAATTGTGCTTTTAGTTGTCTTGCGCTGATCGCTTTTGTGCCATTAAGGAAAATCGAGAAATTAAAGTCAATATTGAAGTTTTTTTAATTATTTTCAATAAATAATAAGCGTTTTGAAAAGTGAGTTTGTATCAGCAACATCACAGTTCGTGGACTCACAAACCACGAGGCGCACAATAATTTCGATTAAACCCACCCCTTCTACCTGAGCTAATCTCATTTATACGCTTAAAGGAAGCGTATAACACATAAATGGGGCTCTTCAGGCTCGACGGATTAATTAAAACCCTCATTTGCAGTCACAAATTTTCACAATTTTTAATCACTTCATTAACTCGTTGCACAATTTTCTTGACAATATTACGTTTCACTTGTAACGAAGTTACAAATTCAGAAAACCTGTTAACAGTGGCACATCGTCTAAGTAAAAATTTTCGAAGTGCCTCCGCCGCCAGACCTCCGCTGGGCTATATAAAGAGGACCGGCTCAGTGTCAGAGGGAGTCGCCGTCCAGTAGTCGACCAGACCAGACCGACCAGAAGCCAGAGGCACTTACCGTCTAGTAGTCGACCAGACCAGACCGACCAGAAGCATTCGCCGTCTAGTAGTCGACCAGACCAGACCGACCAGAAGCCAAGGCCATTCACCGTCTAGCAGCCGACCAGACCACACCGACCAGAAGCATTCACCGTCTAGCAGCCGACCAGATCAGACCGATCAGAAGACAGAAGCAGACCTAGTCGACCAGACCAGGCCGACCAGAAGCCAAGGGGCATTCACCGTCTAGCAGCCGACCAGACCACACCGACCAGAAGCATTCACCGTCTAGCAGCCGACCAGATCAGACCGATCAGAAGACAGAAGCAGACCTAGTCGACCAGACCAGACCGACCAGAAGCATTCACCGTCTAGAAGTCGACCAGACGAGACTGACCAGAAGCATTCACCGTCTAGTAGTCGACCAGACCAGACCTACCAGCAGCCAAGGGGCATTCACCGTCTAGCAGCCGACCAGAAGCATTCACCGTCTAGCAGCCGACCAGATCAGACCGATCAGAAGACAGAAGCATTCACTGTCTAGTAGTCGACCAGACCAGATCGACCAGCAGCCAAGGGGCATTCACCGTCTAGCAGCCGACCAGACCAGACCGACCAGAAGCATTCACCGTCTAGCAGCCGACCAGATCAGACCGATCAGAAGACAGAAGCAGACCTAGTCGACCAGACCAGACCGACCAGAAGCCAAAGGGAGTCGCAAGCCAGCAGCCGACCAGACCAGACCGACCAGAAGCCAACCAGAGGTAATTGTAGGATTGGTAGAACAGTGGACCACGGCCAGGACTAAAGTCAGTTGCAGTCCTGTGGTCGAGGAGACCACAACCAGCTCAGCGAGTGGAAGCCAGCAGAAACAGCCGCCCGAGTTAAAAGGTAATATTTCAATTTCAGGTGACTGAGCACTTGGGGCTATATAAGTAAACCCAGTGAGGCATTTCAGTCAGTCCCTGACTAGCCACCAGCCGGACCACATCGAGCAGCGAGGGAGTCCCCAAGTGGTAAGAGGTACACAGGTAATTTAAGTTTTAAGTAACCAGCGTGCTTCCCTCACCTGTGCGCTATGCTATCGCCCTCACCAGTGCGCTTCCCTAGTGTGGGCGACTATACCGTTCCCACTCGTTTAACCAGTGCGCTTCCCTGGTTATCTAGCTATCGCCCTCACTAGTGCGCTTCCCTGGTGTTGGTTACTATACCGTTCCCTCTTGTACCAGCGTGCTTCCCTGGCAAGACACTCGTCTAAACAGTGCGCTTCCCAGGTTATCTAGATATCGCCCTCACCAGTGCGCTTCCCTGGCGTTGGCCACTAAACCGTTCCCTCTTGTACCAGCGTGCTTCCCTGGTGCAAGACACTCGCCTAACCAGTGCGCTTCCCTGGTTAACTAGCTATCGCCCTCGCCAGTGCGCTTCCCTGGTGTTGGCAACTATACCGTTCTCTCTTGCACCAGAGCGCTTCCCTGGTGTGAGACGCTCATCTAACCAGTGTGCTTCCCTGGTTATCTAGTGAACGCCTACCCAGTGCGCTTCCCTGGGTATCTGGTTCCCGCCCTCACCAGCGTGCTTCCCTGGTGTTGGCCACTCATACCGTTCTCTCTTGCACCAGCGTGCTTCCCTGGTGTGAGACACTCGTCTAACCAGTGTGCTTCCCTGGTTATCTAGTTAACGCCTACCCAGTGCGCTACCCTGGGTATCTGGCTACCGCCCTCACCAGCGTGCTTCCCTGGTGTTGGCCACTCATACCGTTCTCTCTTGCACCAGCGTGCTTCCCTGGTGTGAGACACTCATCTTACCAGTGTGTTTCCCTGGTTATCTAGTTACTACCCAGTGCGCTTCCCTGGGTACCTGGCTATATAGGTAGCCCCCTCTTACTAGTTTATGGCCCTGACCGTAATGACACGTCCTACCATTCTAACAAAATTGTCCGTCGTACTCTAGGCCGTATTCGCTCGGTACAGATTGATCCTTCTTTGTCTCTTTCTCTCGTAGTAAACTTTCTTGTTTCTTCCGAAGGTAAGGCTAGTCAAAGCCGAGAAGAGTTCATCGGTACTGCACCGACCGACCGGAATCAGAGTAAAAGCAGCTGGACTCCTCTGAAACCGTATTCATCTTGGGACAGAACAAACCAACGGCAACACATAGCAAGGGAGTACAAACCAGTCACAAACAGAGACCCGTCAGACAGAAGATAGTGTTTTAAGGAGCTAGAACCGCATAGACATAAAGTGAAATAAAACTAGTATAAGTGTATGAAGTGACTAGAATATAAGTATAAGTGACCAGAATTTGACATTGAATAAAGCGAAATGGTATTTAGTCAAAGGTTTTGTTTCTTTCAAAAGAAACTGACCCTGGATCCGGCGAGCTTATCCCCTGAAAGAAACCAGTAACCGCCAGCCTATCTACGAGGAAAACATTTAATAATTAACACGTATCACATATAAACACTTCGCAGTCTAAATCACGACTTAACTAACTAGGTTACTGCTCAGCCCTATTTATACTACTTAGCTTAATTCTAAAAACTTCTGCCACTTAGTTCTAGATGTTTCCGTTACACATTTTCACCTCACATATTCACCATAGCTTCAAGTCGTCCTTGACATTTCCTTGCCTAGATTTCTGGCCACCTGGGTCATGCGCATTACCTACACGGTTCACTATTTTTCTTTTTGTAGCCTACCTCGTGCACGTTACACTGCCCCCTCTTAGAACTGTCCCGAACAGCGTTCATCCTCAATTGTTTTTCTGTAGTTCTTCAATTTTAATAATCCTTCCTTGGCCCTTGTACCTTGTCGCAACTGTTCCTCAGATCTCAACTGCTTCTCTAGTTGTCCATCAGATTTCTCTTCTTCAAACGAAGAATTGAGGTCTGTTATCTCAAATTCCTTCATGTTGGCCCTCTCTTCACGCTTAGCTCGCATATTTACACATTTATCATAAAGCTGATTGTTATGTAGCTGAAGATCCCAGTAGCACCACGAAAGCCGCTCGAGTTGAGAATGTAGACTTTGATTGCATTCTTCCGTCTCCTTCAATTTCCGGTGTAGTTGAATAATCTCATCTTCCTCCGTTTGAGGTTTGATTGGCTAACATTCTTGAATTTCCAACTCCTCCGTCAATTCAGACCTTTCTTCCATTGAAGTTTCCATTGCCTTCTCGAAAACTTGCAATTCCTGATCCATAGTCTGCAATTTTTGCTTTTCTTTGCTCGATGTCCGTAAGACAGTCAGTCTTCGTACAGGTTCACTCTTCTCGTCTCACCAGACACACTCCCATTATTCACATCTCCGAGTAGTACTTCTTCTCTGCACTTCCAGCAGCTTCTTGACTCGTTTTCTTTCTGCGACACTTCTTTCTTTCTTAGTTCCTCTTGACTGGAAGATAACCATTAACGTGGTCGAGTTTCCCTCGAAACACGTCTATCGCTACGTGTACCTTTTGTTAGGCTGTACGTCTGCGACAAGTGGTAAATAGTTTTCCTTCTGCAATCACTTTACAGATGACCATCTTCACCGCAGGACCAACATTTATACCTGCGTCGGGAAACAGTAGCTTCGTTGCTCTCTTAAATCCAAATTCTGTTGCACTTTGCACAACCAGTCTTCCTCGTGTCATATCCTGAAGGGATTGATCTCCTTTGCTTACAGCAATCTCGTCGGAGGTGACCCTCCTCGCCGCATATCCAGCACCTTGGACGACAACCGTTGTCCTGGGTATTGATTCGGTAACAAATATCTTTTATGTCGGTTTCTTCTCTTTGGTAAATAGGTCTTCTGGAGGTTTGTTTCGCTGCCTCCCAAGTCAGAGCGTAAGCCAAAACCTCAGCGTTGGTGTTCTTTGCGGCCAGTCGTACAACTTGCTGCAACTCACGATCTGCAAGTAAATCAACAAATGCTTCTCTGGCGACCTTGTTGACATAATCTTGGCTGAACGTGGGATAAGCCAAATGTGTCAGCCTTTCTATGTCCGCACTTAACTGCTGCAACGTCTCTTCCTGCTTCTGTGTTCGACTCCGTAGCTGTAGACGGTAGACCTCTTGCATGTGCTGGTTCCGTATCGTAATTCTAAGGCTTGCATTTGAGATGAATAATCGTAACTTTGCTCTGCTGGTATAGTCGGTAACAATTCTGCTGCACCACCTCTAAGTGCCAAGATAAGAGCTGTAGCTTTTTCTTCGTCGCTCCAAAATTTCATTGCTGCTGCCGTTTTGAACTGGAGTCTGTATATTTTCCAGGGCGTTTGGCAGTCAGATGTTGGAGGATCCTCGAAATTTTTCTTCATTGACTGTTCCATTTCACATTTAGCTTGTTTAGTTTGTCCAGAAATTTCGACTTCTTTCAATCTTTTCTCTATGTTTTCAAGTTTGATATCAACAGCCGATTCTAAGGTCTCAACCTGTTTTCGCACGGAAATTTCTATTTCAGCTAAACTGACTATTTATACTACTTAACTTAATTCTAGAAACTTCTGCCACTTAATTCTAGATGTTTCCGTTACACATTTTTACCTCACATATTCACCATAGCTTCGAGTCGTCCTTGACTTTCCTCGTTTGACATTTCGTTGCCTAGATTTCTCGCTACCTGAGCATGCGCATTATACTGTTCACTATTTCCCTTTTCGTGGCCCACCTCGTGCACGTTACATTAATTAAAGTTTTATTCCATTTATTCTCCTAACGACGTCTGAATGCACCGGTGCTAATAATAAAACACGGAACATTAGGAATAGGATATTCCGAACCAGAAAACACATAAGGTGCATTACGATCATTCAGCCTGAATAAAGAAATAGACCCACCCAACGTTTTCAGGTTTACGTTGCAACTTTTTTTTACGATATAGAAAAAGCTGTAGTGATCAACCCTTTGATGTGTTAGCATGGCTTTGTCCGGAAGGTAAATAGGGTAAGGGGAGTGAGGGAACGTGAATGCCTTGTTTTTGCATTACTGCGAGCTAGACAACAGGTCCGAGACGAAGCGGATTTTTTAATTCAATTTTAAAATCCACGGGGAGGCCTGGTCCGGTCCATGGAATGGTGGTCATGCCGGTCCACCACTTGATCCAACTCCATCTCCACTCACTTCTACTTTATGATTCTTTAACATATGTTCATGGATCCCCTTTAATCACTAATTTTAAAGGAAATGTAAAAGAGATTGTGAATTATAAAGAATAAGTGTCAACTAATGTGAGCTGTAGCGGTAAGGTCTAATCAATTACAATGTAATGTATTTACGCGGCTAATCCGGAAATATTTACATATTAATACAATGTAAACAGCTAAATATGACGTACTACCCCGTTTCATCAATTTTTGCTTATTCTTTCTTATAAAATGAAGTAAAAAGACAAAATTTCAAATCAAAGTAATATTTAAATATTTATTTCTTTTAAATATAATTCATTTTTAATATTTTATACACAATTTATGCAAAAATAATCGATACTAAGCGAATAATTGTCATTTTTTACATAAAAAGGAAAAATCTTTATAAGGTATACCTATATTTCATTTGATTTATTTAAAGGAATAATAATGAAAAATTATTCACTTATATGATTTTTACCACTTGGTAACCCTACCTTCGGCTGAAATAACCGAGTCAATTTGATTTGGCATTGTTTCCGCTAACGTATCTAAGGACTTAGATACGTTTCTGGCGTGGTGCGAGCATAACGGCTTACACCTCAATTTTGAGAAATGTGAAGCTATGTCTTTCTCCAGGAGTCCCAATCCTCAAGTTTATGATTACAACTTTGCAGGGAATGGTCTCCGTCGCGTGCTGTCCGTAACTGACCTTGGTGTAAAACTTGATAGGAAGCTTGATTTTACCCTGCATATTAACTATATCGTGTCTAGAGGCAGTTTAATCTTGGGCTTTGTTAAGCGATGGTCTAGAGAGTTCTCGGATATTCCAACATTGATGCATTTGTACTGCTCCTTAATAAAAAATAATTTTCTTAGATTTGCGCTTAGAGGGCTCCCATGGGACGATCCATTTAGACTCCCGCCCTACACCGAGCGCCTACAGTTGCTGGGTTTGCCCTCGCTTGAGAGAAGGCGCAAAGTCGCTGACTTGGTGTTTATTCATCAGCTATTGATCTCTAATATAGACTCAGGTTCGCTTGTTAGCAGGGTTTCCTTCAGACAGTCCCAACATAACCTTCGAAGACCGCCTTTGTTGCATGTTGAACCATCCAGATCAAATTATGGCATGCATGAACCAATTAATCGTACGTGTAGGGCTGTTAATTCTTGTCCTGATTTTCATTTAATTCTTGGTAAGGTGATGTTTAAGAGCTATCTATTTTCTGTGCTCCCGTGACTCTCTGTTTGTATGGTGTGTTGCTGAGTTTCCTTCCTTGTTTTATTTCTGTTTCTTTGTTTTATTTTTTTGTTGTTTGTTTGTTTGTTTTTGTTTTCCTCTGCATGCTGGTGTGGGAGCCTCATTTCATCTTTTTGATGGAATAGGTGAAGTGTTTCTTGGCTCCTTGCCGAAGAAGTGCGCCTTCTGTGTTAGAAGGGTTAATTCTATGTTAAAAATGTTTGATATTCTAACGGTGTAAAATTGTGACATACATATTTCTTGAAGACGTGTTTTCAGCTCAGTAACAGTTGGTTTATTTCACAAATTTTTCTTCACGATGTTCCAATTGGTGACAAATCTGGACTGCTGGAAGTCCAATCAAGCAAAGGAACATGATTTATTTTTAACCAATTCATTGTTTTTTTTCGAAGGCATGGTGCACCATCTTGCTGGGACAAATATTCACCTTCATTCGACTGTAATCTTTCAATTGATGGAAGGAAACGAGTTCTCAGGATATTTATATACTTGTGAAAGTTAACAATTCCATCTATAATGTGTAGATCACCAACACCTTTGGCAGACAAGTAGCCCCATATCATCACAGATGCATGTTATTTAACTTTTTTACTTAAACAAGCTGTATAATAAGCTTCTTTTTTTGTGATGAGAACTTTTGGTCGACTATCACCAACATCAAGTTGAAATCTTGACTTATTATTACGATGCTGTTTTTTCCAAGCCAATCTGTTTTTGATTTGTTTTTATTACAAACAACGGTTTTTCTTTTGCCTGTACATTTTTTACATCTCATGAGCAACAAATACTTTTCGAAATCTATGTATAGCTTTTACCTTGTGAAATCTTAATTCGGTTTTCCTCAATGTACTGTATGTTGTTGATGTAGAAAATGAATTTCCAGTTGATTTATTCGAAGAAACACTCGATTGATTGAGATTATTACGTCGATTTTAATTCACAACGCGTTTGAGAGCTCTGATATTTTCTTCGGTTATTGGCAATTTTATTTTATTTGCGTGTTTTTTTTCAATTGAACCAGTTTCAATGTAAAGTTTAATAACTATGCTATTAATGATTGTGCGTGGACATTCTAATAATCTAGAAATTTCGATAACTTTTTTTTCAGCTTCAAATAAATTTATAATCGCAAATCGATTGTCTTCTGAAAATGCCGTTCCACGTGCCATTTTGATAGCGAATAAATCAACATTGTTGTCGTAAATTGTGTCTTGCACACATTTATCATTAACAGATATCGGAACTACATCTCCGAATAGGAACTGCCCCACTTCGACAAACCGAGAAATTGGTTCCTACAAACCCGCATTCCTCCTTGGCGCAGCCTGCTCCAGATGTTGATGCTACTGTTGGTTCGGTCAAGCCCGACCTGGCGACGGGTGCTGGTGTTTTCATCAATGTTTCCCCACCAGTGTCATCCCAGTCCCCTTGCAAAGCATCTACGATTAACAAATTTGGCACCACCTGGACTGTATCGCAATTGGAACAAAGACTAAAAAGACTAGGCAGCAAATACCCATCTTCATCAAGCGACCATGCTCCATTCCTTCTTAAGGGTGCCCCTCATAACGCCAACGTTTCCTGGGTACATAACTTTTTTTCCCGGAATTTTGCATTCATCCCCGTTAGCTGCCTGAAGTAACTCTCGGACGAAAGGAAATTCAGCAACTTCAAGATCTCCATCCCGAACAAGTATGTGTGGCTCATCAGTAACCCCTCCAGCAAAATCTTCACTCTCAGGACTATCGAAATTTCCAAGTGGACTAACCCTAAATTAAATACTAATAGACCAAATCCCACTAACTATCCCAGAGGTAATTCCAAACGACCTTCTCCCATACCTAAATTCAGTATTCAGCCTAATCGTTAGAACATTAAAACTAGTAATAACATAATCTCTCATCACTCTTCCGCACCTCTCACCTTTAGCTCTAAACCTAGTGATCCTAACTCCAATTGGCAGCTCAAAATTTTAGTATTTCCAAACTTTAATCTAAGTACCCCAGTCAAGTATCTTAACTTGATATATTCGCACACCCTTAACCCTTCGGTTCCACTTACATCGAAGCCCTCGAACACGTCCATCCCAGCCGACAACCCTACGACCACTGTTTTGAGTTTTGTATATCCAGCGCATCCAAATAACCACGCACTCCCAACTTCTTCCGTGTGTCCACCTGACCAAAGCCAATCTTCCTTCACTATCGCCCCATCTCAAACTACTTCTACCTACACTAATCCGCCCCTTCCGCTAACCAAAACTCCTTCATCCCAACATCACTCATTTATCGATCCCCTAATCCCACCCACAGTTAAATTGACTTTGCGTTCTGCGGATTCCAACGATTGACGATACCTCTTGCATTTATGAAAACGTTCGTCTATTTCTAGCCTATCTGCATGACAAACCCAATTTCGTCTGTATTGGCGGTAAAACCAGCACCAACGACATGTTAAGTATGAACCAATAAGGTCGGCCCATAGACCCAACCGTCTTACACCAACTTTTCACTAAGTACCATGAACCATTCAATGTCCCTTCCCATAGGGTTTCAGAACATCTATCTACCTATGCTGCGTATGTCAGTTCTCGCCGCATTTCCCATCTCCAAAAAAGTCGCAACGACTCCTTAAACTACTTTCGCTCCTAACCCCCTGGCTTTCTCTATTTCTGACTTCCCTTCTAATGCACTTGCGGTCTCCGATCAAGTACCTCTCCCCAGCAGCTTGTCAGCAGTCTATTACCAGAACGTAAGAGGACTTCGCACAAAAACATCCAATATTTTTCTTAACTCCCACAAATTCCCGCATGTAATCTTTGCCTTAACTGAAACCAATCTAACACCAAGAATTCTTGACAACGAACTATTCCCCCCAAACTATACCATTTTCCGTGTTGACGGTTGTGTAGGCACCAATGATCCACCAGGTCGCGGGGTACTCATAGCTGCTCACAACTGTTATGATGCCACTCTGCTTAAGACTTCCGATTCTACAATTTCAGAATTTGTATGTATCCAATTAACACTAAATAAGTGTATTCTGTACATTCTTTGTTGTTATAATCGTCACTCTCAACCTCTAGGGCCTACGGGCCCATAATTGAAGCGATCGACACTCTTCTTAAGAACGGTAACGCCTCCGATGAATTTATTGTACCGGGAGACCTTAAGCTCCCTCTCTTCCACCAAAGAAGCCTTTTTTACCGATCAGCTCTCCGGTTTTGGTCTATTTCAAGTAAGTGGAGTCGGGAACTTCCTGGACAGACAATTAGACTTAATCTTTTCTTCAGACCCAGTTAACTCGGCTGCCGCGGAAAGCAACCATCTGCTCTCCTCCCTCGATCGTCACCATCCTCCCCTGTTCCTCCTTTTCTCCTACGAACACCCTAATGCCCTTTCAAGCTCCGAGTCTTTCCTTTCCTTCAATTTTTGTAAACGCGACATTGAAAAATTAAATCACTTGCTTCTCAACTCTAACATTGGAACTATCCCTCAACATCTTCCAGTTGAAGTTGCTGTAGAGGCGTTCTATTCGGAAATACACGCTTGTCTTACACAATCTATGCCTCTTCTTCCTCGTAGAAACTACTCCTCATCCCCCGTATAGTACGACAAAGAATTACGCTCTCTCCGCAACAGGAGAAATAAACGTTGGCAAACCTTTCTTCTAACCTAGACCGAGTCTGACTATTCTTCCTACCTATCTGCTTATACCTCTTTTTCTGAACGTTGTGATACCGTCTACTATGAGTACCTCCAACGGATGGAAACTAGCCTCATATCCGACCCCAAGCGTTTTTATAGCTTTATTAATTCCAAGAAGAAATCCAATGGTTACCCCTCTACCCTAAAGCTCGAGAATACCTCTTCGTCTGATCCTAAGGTTATCGCCAACCTCTTTGCACACTTCTTCAGTAAATCTTTCAGCGACAATTCCCTACAAACTGACCTTAACTACTTTTCATTCTTAGACAAATGCACTCAAACGACGTTTGAGACTTTCGACCCTGGTCCCGAACTAATTGCCGCCAGTATCAACGGGCTTGACGACGACTTTCACCCAGGTCCAGATGGCATTCCGGCCATCGTTCTGAAAAAGTGTGCCATCCATCTAGTTCAACCCCTCACCTTGCTTTTCCGCCTCTCGGTCACTCAAGGGGTTTTTCCTCAATTATGTAAAAATTCCTATATTATTCCTATCTTGAAAAAAGGTTGCAAGAACGATGTGTCTAACTACAGACCCATTGCTAAATTATCAACCATACCTAAACTATTGGAAAAATTGTTCTATGATTCCATTTTCTTCCACTGTAAGTCTATCTTTTCCCTCTTCCAGCATGGCTTCCTCAAAGGAAGATCTACAACCACCAACCTTAACGAATTCGTCTCCAAAACACTATGTGACCTGGAAAACGGTAAAGATGTTGATGTTATCGCCACCGATTTTAGTAAAGCCTTCGAAAGATCTCCCATAACGTTATCTTGTTCAAACTTGATCGCCTAGGCTTCCCCCCAGATTCATCTCCTGGATTCGATCCTACCTCAACAACCGTCGATACAATGTTCTTTTCAGCTCATCCATTTCTAACCCTATTGTCGCTCGTTCCGGCATCCCTCAGGGCAGCCATCGATTTTTTTCAGATTTGTATCGTTGATAAAGTGATTGATCAGTAAGGAAATTTTCATTATAATCTCTCATCTTCCGTCTTTTAGTGACCTCCGAACTCTGATTCAAGGCTTTAGTTGGTACGCCTTTGTAAGAATATGTAGAAGGTTCTAATGTTGTTTCGTAGAAACCAGTTCAGTTGAAAAAATGTTATATAACGCTGAAGAAGATACTTTTGCAAACCCATTATCTTATTTCGCCACGGTTGTATTTTTTGTTTCAAATATGCTGCCATTCTGCTATCTCTATAAGTTTTAAAATAGTACCTAACACGACCTTCGTTTAAAATTCCAACATTATAATTATTTAAACTATGCCGCGAGAGCTAGTAATAGTGCTCAAAATTGTTCTCACGAATTATTCCGCAAAGTTCAGTATACGAAATATGCATATAACCCTTTTATGAGTAATGTATAATTAAAATAGTAATAATAAATAGAAAGCAAATAAATATAATACCAAAAATATTTTAGAAGACTTATTTAAAACAACTCTGTAATAATTCGATCACTAAACACTACAATTGCTTTTTAATTGCCATTTTCCACAGAGTTTCAGGAGAATACGCCTAATTCGTCTTATTAATAAGAATGCTGGCGTGTTCAAAGACTATGCAGATTATTCGGTTATTAGCAACTAAAGAATGTCCTAAATACGATACAGGGTTAATAGCAATAGGAGGGCCTTTTAGGAAGTCGTGATCATGTAGGAAAACTAAACCTTGAGGCTCCAACCCTTGACCATCGAACCTCAATAGCATTCTCTAGTCACAAAATATTTTATTCTTCGACGTAAGTTATTTTTGATAAGATTTTCCCATTCATGATTTATTACTAATTAAATTACTAAATTTAAAAATCCCCA
The DNA here is from genome assembly GCA_964036015.1 of Leptarthrus brevirostris. Lineage (NCBI taxonomy): Eukaryota > Metazoa > Arthropoda > Insecta > Diptera > Asilidae > Leptarthrus > Leptarthrus brevirostris. The sequence continues at coordinate 111,561,164 of OZ038371.1, forward strand.
CTTGTTTTATCAAATAATAGTGGATAACCTAGGCTGTCGATTTTGTCACATACATATTAAATAAATTTGTCAAACATGTCAAATCGAAGTACGAGTGTATGAGAGAGTCTTTTAGTTTCTAAAACAATTATGTTGAGCGGCAATTATTTTGCCAATCCGTCCATACAAAAGGTTTCAAACTCGAGAAATCTGACAATACCATTCAAGTCTCGTAAGTAGTACAAGTTTACGACAAATCTATTTCTTGAAATCACAATAATTGCTTCAGGTGATTTATTAATAACGAGTTAAAATTACAGAAGTAATTTTACTCAAAATTCCTGATATTCTCCTCATAACTTAGGTAACTACTGACCTACTACACTAGATTTAGATTGCGATTTGACTGTTATAGAAAAGAAGATAGCGAGTTTTAACAATTGCTAAGCAGATAATTATATGGAAAGAAAGGAATGGTAACTAGATAATCTCTTACCACCTCCTGCTAGCTCCACTTTTATCTGACAGGTGCTTTATCATAATCGTTAAGATCTTAGATTTTTCCGATATGCTCCAGCATAATTCCCCAAAACGCCCAGAATCAATGACGGCTTCTTGACTTCTCATGCCCAGTAGAAGTTAGCGAATAGATCATACCCATGACAGGTATTCGGAAAAGTAAAGAAAAAAGAAAATATCCAAAAGTTGATTCGTTTAATTAGACGGTATGAATCTATGAAGCCAACGTTTGGACAGCCCGATGAGACTTGAGAGTAATTAATTATTCTTCTGAATTAGTAAAACACATAATAGCACACCTTCATGCGGTGCATCTGAATTAATTTACAAGCTAATTATATTACGGTACATCTGTTCTCAAACAATCCGTCATTTAGGTAGGCAAAAACTATTTAAAGTTGACTTGCTCGCATCTCATCTCTTTCCTGGACAAGATCATCAAGACATTTGATATGAATTAATTATGACCAGCATCCGCTGAGGACTGATAATGGCTTGATTTTCATTAAGACTTGATACTTAAATCAATCATCAGAAATTGTATGAGTAGACGAACAGGTCAAATAGCCTTAAAAAACAACGATACGCATAATTACATTACTTGAACTCTAAAGGTTAATAGTTGGGCAATAATACACCTACGAAAACTATTTAAATTATTTTTGAAGTACTTTAGTTGCTACACTCTCATTGAGAAAGTATACGTGCTGTCAATTATACAGGGTGTTTGAGATCTGACGTGCGGAAATGAGTTAGGAGATAGATCTCACCTAGGAAGGGGGGGGGGGTTACAGGGTTATTCATAAATTTCACTTTTTCACGGTATGCACGTCACTCTTATTCAGCATTTTCCCAAATTTTCTCCTAAATTCATGTAACTGGTACACCTCTTTTTTATTTTTAAAGGTACATGTCCAGGTAGAGAAAGGATTAGAAATCCGCATCCTAAGAAATCTCTGACTGCCTAATTATTTTATTGCACTTTATGTAGGGAAATCTTTAAATAAACAAAATTGTTAAGACAAAGGGTCGAAAATGTTTGTTTAGAGTACCCAGTTAATTAGTTTTAATAATTGTTGCAAAAAAGATTACAAATGTTAGTGTGGTTTTGTTTTATTGCCGATATTAGCTTGAGTTAGTCAGAGTTCACACCCTATTATCCTGACGTTCTGTTACTAATACCTGAGGGAAATTTTGCTATTAAATAGCGTCAATGAGCAAGAATATCGATCATAGTTGAAAAACAAATCGATTGCTACGGGTGTTCTTAAGCTAAAATTATTAAAAATTGGCATAATGTAATTTTGAAGAATAGGCGGATATAATTTGCATCTGTAAATTCAAACAGCACGGAATTGCAAGTTAAAATATCCGAAGATTCTACCGAAGTCGAGCAGCAAATAATCACTCTCGTCGGGCAAGACCCTGCAACGAGCCTGAGACAAGTCGCAAGACGATTAGCAGTGTCTTCAGTTAACAAACTAAAAAACCAAAACAAACCGTTTTATACTCGAGCAACGTAAGAAATATAAAAATTTCTTAACACGATCGGCGTTTCTAATGAAGAAAAGTAAAGCTCCTTTGGCTCGTTATCAACAGCAGCACCAAAGGGTTAACTTTTCCTCAGCTGCTGGCCGCCGAAAACTAGATGAAACTCCACTAAATTTAACACCAATCCAGACAGCTGTCTCAAATTATATCACTTACACTCTCCCACTAACCTCGCGGTAAAAATTTATTTTTTCAGTTAACGTTTGAAGGGTTATTCATCCAGCAGAGTGACGTTCATCTCAGTGCAAGGACTACCGGAAGGAGATTTCGAGAGAAGATTAAAACAAACTTCCACAACCGCCATACCTGGTCGGATACTAAATCACATAGGACAAACGGATCTCCTTCCAGCCCAAATTCTAAGGCAATGTATGCATTCATTTTACCGCATGTGCTTTAAAGCCAAATTTATGCGAACTTTTTGGGAAATACACTACTAAATATATTAGAGGACATCCCTCTGGATAATTTTGGGGCAATATTTTACCAAAATGATGGTGCGCCAGTGCATACTGCCAAAATTTCGAGGCAATATTAAATGAAAAATTTCCTGACCAATGGGTTGGTCGAGGTACACCGATTCCTTGGAATGCTAAAACTCCGAAACTAGAACTCCATTGAGCTTTTTGTAATGGACGACAATGAAGGGTGGAGTTTATTCAATCTATGTTAACAATAGAGACGAATTATTTAGCAGAATTGGGAATACAGGGACGAAAATACAGGAGAGGTTAGCAACAATACACCTTAAAGAGGGAATTATAAGGAGGTTATTGGTATACATCAAAAGTGGTGCAAGACATTTTAAACAACTTTTTGTAACATAATAATATTTCATTTTCATTTCATTTATTATATTTCAGACCTTACACAATTAAGATACAAATCTTTTCAAAGTGTAGGCAAATAAAAGTAACATTAGTATAAAAATAAAAATAAAAAAGAAGTAAGAAAGAATGTAAGTAGCAAAGATATAAAATAATTCAATTAAACAAGTTCTAGAATACAGTGAGGGAAAATAAAAAATAAAAAGTAAAAAGAGCTTACTTATCTATTCAACTTCATATAAGAGATAAGGAAACAAAATGTCTTTGAACCTGCTGCTGTTGTATGACCTTTTAATATTTAGCGGTAGCGCATTCCACATTCTAATCGCCTGAACAAACAATTGTCTCTCAGTAGTAATACAATTAAAATGCGGAGTCATTATCGAAAGATTTCTAGATGATCGCAGAGAAACAACCTTGCCACAGAGGTAACCGGAAAATCGGGTAATAAGAAGATTATTTAAAAAACATATCGAGCGATATTGAAAATGAGTCTTTAGAGAGCAACCGAAAATAGAGTTGGCATGCTGAGAAATGTGATAATGTCTCCAAAGTCCAAATATACATCGAACAGAGGAATTGTGAGCGACTTGTAACTCCCTAAAGGATACGGAATCCATCTTGCTAAAAATCTCACTTCCATAAGTTAGAATGGGTGCAATAAGTGTCTTTACAAGATATAGACGTGCTTCGTGAGGTATAAAATGAGCCGATAAAGACATTTTGCGTAGGGTTCCATAAATTTTTGCAAAAGATTGTCAATGTGACTATTCAAAGATAACTCACTATTGATCAGAATTCCCAGATCTTTAACAACTTTCATGTAAGGGATGACCACATAATCAATAACTATGGGAGGTAAGCAAGAACTATCAAAGTTCGACTTGTAAATAGCAATAGCATTAGATTTCGACGCATTAATTACGAGTTTGTTTCTCTCAGCCCAACCTAATATTGCTGTAAGGTCCTCACATAATCTATCTACTAGGTCATCAACAAGCCCTAGCAGACGGGATAGATATATTTGAACGTCATCGGCATAAATATGATACTTACAATTTTTAACAACCATAGTTAGATCATTAATAAAACACACAAAAAGCAAAGATCCAAGTATCGACCCCTGCGGCTCGCCACTGGAAACAGGAAGCAGCCCGAACACAGAATCACCAAACACAACACATTGAGATCTCCCCCTTAAGTAGGATCAAATAAGCCTACTGACACATCTGGTAAAGCCGCACTTACGACAAAGTTTGTCTATTAAGAGATAATGGTCAACCTTATCAAATGCTTTTGAGAAGTCAAGCAATGCAAGGACAGTGATCAGTTCCGAGGAAATACTACATCGAATGTCATCGATTATTTTAAGCAAGGCCGTGATACAACTGTGCTGAGCGCGGAAACCAGATTGAAAGTCAATCAACATAGAGTGAGCCTTTAGGTGTTCGTTGATTTGTAAGGAAAGTATCCGCTCAAAGGCCTTCGAAAAAAATGGTACAAGAGGTATCGGTCTGTATTCAGGTGTGGTAGACCGAGAGGTTTTACGAACTGGAATAACTTTAGCCAATTTCCCCTTAGAAGGAAAGGCGGAAGTTGTTATAACAGTATTAAAAATATGCGTAATATATCGTAAAACGGTGGGCAGGATAACTTTAATGAAATCTTGTTGAATGTTGTCAAGGCCAGCAGCTTCTCATTAACATTAACAAAAGAAAAGTTACCGCCGGTTATAGATTCGCAAGGATCGCCGCAGAGATTAAAAGGTGTGTTAAAATTTATAAATGTTTCGTTAAGTGCATCAGGATCCTCATCAATGGTGGATTTGTTACGTTTACCAATTCCAATACTCGTCAAATTATTCCAAAGCCGTTTGGCTGGAAGCCTGATATCAAGTTTTTGGATTTCCGAACCTTCATAGTAACTCTGTTTCTCAAAACACGATAGCTGTGCCACATTTCGGGAATTTTAAAACGTTTCCAATATTTGTATGCTTTGTTGCGTTGGTGAATTAAAGAGAGTATATCGGCAGTAAGCCAGGGTACATCGGAAACGGGGCTAGATTTAGTCCTTACTGGAACATGTGTATCAAAAAGATATCCCACCCGATTATCAAAGTCCTCAATCTGATCATCTGCACTGCCAAATAAGTAGATATGCTCCCAGTCAACCGTTTCTGCATCTGAAATGAGTTGCTCAACGTTAATTGCCCGAAAATCTCTGTATGTAAACGGAAATGGGGGGGGAGGGGGGAATGCAATAATAATGTGTTCATATAGATGGCAATTGCAAGAAAGATCTTCCTCAAGATCAAGAAAATCATTGACATTGAGTATGTAAACCGATCCGACAAGACACCTTTTGTTCCTTAGGCTAATTTCAACGAGTATGTATTCGATTGAGGCATTTGAAGCAACAGATGAAGCAACAACACGACCACGCAAGCCGCTAATCAGAGACATGGCAATACCACCACCAGCCCTACCCAAACGATCATTCCGAAAAACCTCATAACGAGGCAGTGAAATCAGATTATCATTAATATATGGCTTAAGCCAGGACGCAGAGACACAGATAATGTCTAATGAATTGCCACCAAAGGTGTGTCGAAATTCATCAATCTTCGGATAAAGACTCTGCGCATTGAGATGGCAGACCTTAAATCCAGTCTGTTGTTCAGATAAGATCCTCAATCAAATCAAAGTTATTGTATTGTAGTAAGTTTCGAATTCAGTAAAAAGCATTTTAGGATTAATTTGAGTTTAATTTTCTGGGATTATTGCACATATTTTCCAGATTTTTTTTTATAATAGAATTTATTCAAATGTTTCAAAAATGTTGTACAATAAATTATGCATATTAAACTACACGAAAGAAAAAAAATTTCCAAATACCTAATGTATTTCTGGAGATGACGGTAAAATCAATCTTTACCAAAAGAATCCTTGCACCTACAAAATATTCGCTAGCTTTTAAGTGCTTCATGAATACAAAATTGCAGCCAAATATTATTATAGTTTTTATTGTTATTACTTTATGTGTACAGAAGATTACGGATCTTATTTCGTACATAGCTATGGAGAGTATACTGAAATACAAGCAGTGGCGGATCTAGGATTGCACCATGTTACCATAAACCATTAGGGAATTAACACAAATGAAAGAAGTTCATTCGTAGGCTTATGCAGGTGATATTTAGGTTTAAGGCACTCCCATCCTCTTATTTATAAACCTATTAAGATAAAATTTGGCATACGGACGTTAGCAAAAAGAGATTTGTTGAAATTTTTGGAAAAATAAGACTGAACTGGCAATGTGTTCAAATGTTACTATTGATGAGAAATTTATATGTTCAATATTTTGAATAAAATACTTTCAACAATGACATCTTTTTGTGGGCATTCATTAAGGAAAACAACATAAATCAATACAATAGAAATCAATACCAAGATAATCAGTTCCAAGGAACTTAAAACATTCCAAATACTGCCATCAGTGACAGGAAATTACAAAAGCTGTTTAGCAATGACCACATTAAAACTATAACAGATATTGGTACAATAGCTGTCAACATAATAGTTCTCATTTTTGTTGTTCACAAATTTTAAAAAAACCACAAGAACACATTTTATGGCCTAAGATGGTAACAAATACACAGGAAACCAACACTATTCCCAATCTGCAGTCTATCAGTTTAAATATCTGAGTCCACGGGACGCGGACCTTTGAAGGCGGAGGAGTTAACATAACGCCATAGTAACAATTCTAAGTAGCCTAACTTCGTAACGTGTGAACAGATTTGGTAAATTCTTTTTCTATTGGGTAGAATATGATCCTTGGATGATACTACCAGAAAACAAATGTTGGTGGGGTGGGGGTGGGGGTGGGGGGTGGTTGGAACCTAACTTTGTAACACGTTGTCCGATTTGGATGGTTCTTTTGCTGTTGTATAGAGTGTGATCACCCATTGCTAATAGAAAAATAATTTGGCCCATGGTGGGGGGTTGGGTGGGGGGTAGGTGTAGTCTTACTTCGTAACGCGTGGACCTATTTGGATAATTCTTTTTCTTTTGGGTAAAGTAGCTCCCTGGTTGATACCACGAGAAAAAAATTGTTGGTGTGGTTGGGGTGGGAGAAGGGGGGTGGAACCTAACTTTGTAACGTTGGACCGATTTAGATGGTTCTTTTGTTGTTGTATAGAGTGTGATCCCCCATTGCTAATAGGAGAATAATGTGGTCTTATGGTTTGGTGGGGGATGGGGTTAGTAACTTCGTAACGCGTGGACCGATTTCGATGATTCCTTTTCTGTTCGGCAGAGTATTTTCCGTGATTGATACCATGATAAAAAAAGTTTAGTGGAATGAGGGTGGGGTAGGGGGTTAAAACTAACTTTTAACGCGTGGACCGTTTTGGATGGTTCTTTCTTCGTTGTATAGAGTAGAAGACACTAAAAAGTGAAAAATAAAATAGTTTTTAAAAAAAAGTTGAACTGACTTCACAAAAAGCGCTTAAAAGCATAAAATAATTTTTAATTTTATATCTATTACGACATTTTGAAGTCGGTGCAAATTAAACAAATAAAACAACTACAGTACCACAATTGAAAATAATACATAATACTACCGGAATGTTTCAGCTCACACTATCATAAGAAATGACGATTAAATATTTTTGTTGTAGTTGTGAAATATGTGGTGACTTCGGCACTCAGTTTAATGTCCACATTGATCTAAATAATATAAAAGCAACATTACATAATTAGCTCGTTATGCCCATTATGTAACATGTCTGAGGATGAAAATCTTATACACTTCCTAGCTATACAATTTTGGCAGTCGCTTGAACGCGGACGAAATACTATCAATGCTAAATGGCGAAAATTGGGAGTACCGATACCGTTACACAAAGTCAGCTCTGAATTATAGGAATATTCTAGCTGAATGAAAGTTAAATGGTTTGCTAATGCGATTTGCCTTCTTTCAGAACTATTTGAAGTACACCCTACATATATCGTTATATATACAGATATATAGAATTGAAACAAGGGATTAAGAGTTTACAGGAAAAGAAAAGACGTACAATAAATTCGCAATGCTACATGTCCCATAACTGCCGCATTCCGACAGGAGACGGAGTTGGATCAATACGTTGAGCGGCAAGACCAACATGCCATGAGTCCCGGGTTCGAGACCAGATGACCCCGTGAACTTTTATTAAGAAATTAAAATAATCCACTCCGTCTCTGGGCTGTTGTCTAGCTCGCAGTAATGCAAAAACAAGACTCAAGTTTCCTCACTTCCCTTACCCTAATTCCCTTCCGGTCAAAACCATGCTAACGCATCAAAGGGTTGTCCCCTAGGATTTGGCCACATCGTATAAAAAAAAAGACGACATCATTGTCATTGGCTTAGATTATTTATTTAGGAAAGTACAGGTAGAATATGATAAGTTGATGAATTTTTGTATGTAATTTTTGAATTTAATGTAATGTAATGTAATTTTTGAATTTAATTAGAAATGTGAAGCTTAGAATTTGTATCATTCTCATTTTATGATTATTTTTTCTGAATAAACATAATTATTATTAATTTATAATGTACTTTCAACAACTGCCAAGGCGAGTTCTTTCTTTAAGGCGATACACTTTCTTCTACTTCCCCTATTAAACACTGCATAAATACGGTAGATTCTCCGCCAATCGTGAGTAAAACATACAGGTATCCGGAGTGTCATAAAGAGGAAGTCAATAAGCAAATTATTGAGATGCTCAATCAAATAATCAGACGGCCTTCAACCACTCCCTGGTCATCTCCATTATGGATCATCCCCAAGAAATCCGATGCATCTGGTAGGTAGAAGCGGAGAATAGTGATCGAATACAGACGATTAAACAATGTCACTGTAGCAGATAGTTATCCTCTTGCTAATGTTACCGAGATTCCACTTTACAACCTTTGACGTAGCGTCAGGATTAGAGCAGATCAACGCTTGCTTTGTTTATCTCGATGACGTTGTGATATACGCATCTTCCTTCCAGAATCACGAAGAGCAAATTATAAACATTTTCAAAAGGCTGCAAAGTAATAATCTAAAGCTTTAACTAGATACTCGTAAATGCGAATTTCTAAGGAAGGAAGTAGCATATTTGGGACATATTGCCTCCAATCAAGGCGGTTAACCTACCCCTGACAAGGTTACGATAATCAAAGAATGCCCTCGTCCAAATTCTCCAAAGAAAATTAAAGCATTTTTTTATCTGGTAGGTTACCGACGATTTATAGAAAATTTCAGTAAAATGTCTAAACCAGACTAAAAAACAGATTTAAAAATGTCTGCTTCATAATTAATATGTATGTAAATCTATAATTTTCTAGAGAAACATGGCCAAAAGAAAACTTACAACATTAGATATCCAGACGAAAATAAAATTAATAGACAAAGGAAAGGAGGGAAAAAGCACATCGCATTGAAATTTGGCATACAGTCTAGTACGTTGTCTAAAAGGAACAAAAGAGAAGAGCTTCGAAAAAAGTACCAATCTGTTGCAATTAGTGGACACATGTTTATACGACGACAATTATGCGGCTGTATATGAATGGTTTACCGTTATGCGTGAAAGTGGGCCCTTATTGAAAGAAAAAGCACTGACATTTTCTAGGAATAAAAATTATCAGGACTTCAAAGCTAGCGAAGGTTGGCTCTATAGATTTAAGCTGAGGCACGGTATTGTCGGGAAAGTGCTTTGTGGAGAAAGTGCCTCAGTAGATGAGGAACTTAGTGACCAGTGGATAAATGTAGAACTGTTATCGCTTCTGGCGAATTACAATCCGAAGGACATTTTCAATGTAGACGAAATAGGATTATGTATGCGTTTACCCATCTGAACATTAGCATTGAAGGGTGAAAAGTGTTTGGGAGGTAAACAGAGTAAAGAAAGAGTCACCTGTCTAGTTGGAGCAAATATGAGCGGCTCTGGGAAATTAAAACTGTTCATAATTGGGAAGAGTGTCAAGCCTCGTTGTTTCCGTCACATCAGAACGAACGTGACTGGATGACCGGAGATCTAACGTTGAGGATGAATTAGAAGAAACTTGGAAAATTCTGGTCAATAAAGATTTTAGTACAGGCAATTGTAATTGGAAAGATTATGTTGAAGCTGATGAAGACGTGTTAACAAGTCCCATTCTTGAGGGAAAATGGCGAAGACTCTGATGACCAGAAAGTGTAGAGAAGAACCTGATTGTACCAACGGAACATCAATTAAAGCAAGCCATCAACCTTTTTCTGTCTGCAATCGAACCAACAGCGGACGTTCCAGATAAGGTTCAAATGTCCTTAAACAACATTGAATGTTTCTTCAATAATAAAATAAAAGATGTTCAGAAAAAACAATTAAAAATTTCCGATTTTTTCATTTCATAATAAGAAAAAATACATACACAAATGTAAATATATAAAGCAAACAAAATTTCAGAACATTTTTAATTTAAACTAAGGAGTTTAAGGAGTTTAGTGAAGGAACTCGCAACCCCCTTAACTCGAATGGATTTCACTGGCAAGTGCGATTCCGACTTAGAGAGGTTTGACAATATATGTATATATTAGTACTTGCTAAGATACTCGAAAGAATTTTAGCGAATCAGTTAAGAAACCATCTTGATAATATTTAATTGATCGCTTCAGATGTAATATTGATAGTAAACAGCCTTCTATTCTAGTACTATTGGACTTTACTACAGCATTTGAATGTTGAAATGCTTCTTCCAAAATTAAACCAACAATTTGATTTCTCTATAACTGCAGTTAAGGTAATGAGGTCTTATTTATTTAAAAGTGCACAGAGTGTTGACACCTGTGAAACTAGAACTACAGCCAAGCGTACCACAAGGCTCAATATTAGGCCCCATTTTGTTTGCACTGTATGTGAATGATACACTTTCAAATACTCCTTTTTGCAATTATATGCTGATGATGCCCAAATACTCGTACTATGTTCATCAGCCAGGCTATCGCTAGACTTATTCATACTTGATCTCAATTGTGATCTCAATAACATTTATGCTTGGACCAGATCAAATGGCATTAGTAGCAATTCTAGTAAATCTCTGGCAATAGTGGTGGTGGCCAAGGACTTGTTATCTTCACAGTAAAAAATCTTGATGTAATTTTTGATGACTAGCGCGGTCTGATCATATTATTTCATATATATATATATATATATATATATATATATATATATATATATATATATATATATATATATATATATATATATATATGTGGGATCGAGGCTTCTCCATGAAAAGAACTTTGGCAACGGCGCTGGTGGCCCAGTGGTTAGGGAAATGGAGTATCATGCGCATGGTCTCGGTTCAAACCCAGCTAGCCAAATGGTTTTTTTAACGCAGATTCTCCGATTCCTACAAATTGGTGTCAGAAGTGGGATGGAGAAGACCTCATACGACGTAGCCTCACAATCGGTAATTAAAAGACGTAAAAGACGGACATCTGGGGGCAGATGTCATTTCAGGACGGCCGTGTTGTGGGATCGAGGCTTCTCCATGAAAAGAACTTTGGAACGGAGAATCGGCAACGGCGCTGGTGGCGCCCAGTGATTAGGGAAATGAAGTATCATGCGCATGGTCTCGGTTCAAACCCAGCTAGCCAAATGGTTTTTTTAACGCAGATTCTCCGATTCCTACATATATATATATATATATACATATATATATATATATATATATATATATATATATATATATATATATATATATATATATATATATATATATATATATATATATATATATTTATATTTATATTCACCTGAAACCCCACGGCCCGCTGGGGAGCATATTAAAAACATTCACACACAACTATTAAAGTCACAAAGTTCAAATATTTAAAAATTATACTATATTATAATTATAAAGGGATGAAATATTTGTTCGGTGTGTTTACCTCAGATTTAACAGCCGTCGTTGGTTTTCCTGAATTCTTTTTCATGCTTTATTTCTTTCTTCGCTACGATTACTGCTGCTGTTTACTGGGGGAGTAATTTGATTTATCAAAATAGAATCTGCAGAAGATTTAGGCTTAAACCCGTAAAGAAGCTCACATGGAGTTCTTTTAGTTGTACTATGCACGCTGTTATTAATAGCAAACTGTATTTTGCTTAATTCGTTATCGTTTTGTATCTTTCATCGCTATGTAGCTAGTGATGAGAATTCGACTATTCTGAATTAAAACGATCCACTTGGCCATTTGCTCTTGGCTCTTGATTTCTAATCTCGCAGAGTAGCATTGTAAATTTGGTAAAGGATTCCACGCATACTATCAGAAATTTCTTTCCAGTTGTACTCTTGAGAAAAGGTCCTAAGTGGTCCATATGAATGGTGTCAAAAGGTGAGATAATTTTCTCTATCGGATTTAGTAGCCCTGGTTGTTTTCCGGCTGGTTGCTTATGATAGAGACATCTGATGCAGCTATTGATGAATCGTTGAGTATAACTTCGCATGTTCGGGAACCAGTAATTCTCACAGATCTTTTTAAGCGTTTTTTCTCATGTAAGGTGGCCAAATTCATCGTGTGAGAAACGAAATAGTTCGAGCGTCACATGAATTATTTGGTTTCTCATTCCTTTTGGTACAAGCCATCTTGAACCATTATCTCTAATTTTCTAATGTATACGCATCGTGAATAATACTCTAGTAATCAGATATCGGCTTCCTTTTAAGAATTTCTTGAATGTCATGGATTTTATCAGCGGTTAACTGTTTTGCTGAAATCCAGTTGGCGACCTTTATTCTGAGAATTTCGTGACAGTTACCACTTTTTCACAGGGAAATCCTAAACACATTCGGTTTTCTTTAAGCCGGTTTTAATTCCATTACCGGTAATTTCAAAATAACGTTTTTCAGGTTTTAGTGTTAAATGGTGTTGTGATAAAACCTCTAGGATCTTCTTTAGACGATGAATCCCTTGAGTGAAGTCATTTGAAGGTATAAGAATGTCGTCTAGATACACTACTGCCTCTGTACCCCTAACAGGTTCTAAAATGTTGTTCATCATTCTTTAGAAAATGCTTGGGGCTATGGATAAACCAAAAGGCATTCGGTTAAATTCATATTGACCATCTGGTGTTATGAATGCCTTCTTGAATTTTGAATTTTTCTCTATTGGTATTTGGTAATATTCTGACGTCATATCCAGCATTGTGAAGTATTGATGACCGTGCAATTGATGCAGCTTATCATTCATCGCAATGGAAATTTATCTAGTCTAATTTTCTCATTAAGTTCTTGATAGTCAATACAAAGTCTTACTTCACCATTTTTCTTCTTCACTAATATTACAGGCGACGATGACTCTCTTACTACTTTATATTTTAATAATTCATCCACGATTTCTCTAACTTTTTGTCTACTAGAAGGACTCATTCGGTACGGCTTATAGATTACCGGTTTTTCGTCTACCAACTTCATTTTAATTTCTGCGGCTGGAGTGCATCCAAGATGACGTCGCGAAACAGTGTTTGTAGTTGTTAAGAAGAAGGAACAGGTTTTCTTTTTCAGGACCAGTTAAAGTCGCTCCTATATGGAGATTTCTAAAAAGGTCGTCCTTTATTTCGTCGTCTTTTATTACGTGGTTAAAATCTGTTGTGAATCATCGATCAAACTATGTTTTTCTCCAAGAGCGAAGGCTCTGTTTGGTTTTACATCTCTGCCAGTGGGATTAACCACTGGGATCACACATTCATTAAAACTATCTGTTCTGACAACACATCTCCAAACCAAATACTCATTATTTTCCTTCATTCTAGCACTAGGATCTATATAAAAGTTTCCTTCTTCTTCTGCTCTACAAATAATATTTCCTGATTGCCTAGGTGGTAATATTGTTATTTGTTTGGCCCAGAAGGCACTTTCGTTTGAAGATACTCATGTAACCCATGACTTCAAATTGGTACGCTCTTCTCGACTAACAATAAGTGGCACCATTAAGTATGTGGCAGTAAGTGGCACCAGTAAGTATGAAACACAATTGCGACTGCCGCATGAAAAAGTTCGCTGTCAAAAATATGAAAGTACTACGTTAATGGGTATGCAAAAAACTGGAACTACCAACTGACAGAAAAGAGCAATTTTCTAATTTGGCAGTCAAACGTTCATTATTGCCAAAATAAAAGTGATATTCAAAAATATTTTGATGTGCAGCCAATATAAAAGTGGTTTATGAAGCCTTTTTGAATTTGAAATTGTTTGGTGTCAGTAATAAAAGAGCGATAGTGAAAAATGGATTTTGATAAAAAATTAATTGAAGAAGTGCGAAAAAAATTATATATACAACTTACAATATGTACAATTTGTACAGTCTCTACCAATTCCTCAGTATCAAAGTACATTTTAATTGTTTTGTTTAAATGTCTATATATTGATCTTTAAATGTCTACATATTATTTTTCTAATTCAATTATATAACTTAGTCTACCCAAATTCATTAAACAGCATTCGTAAATAACACTACATACACTTTTGTCACAAATTTACCAAGATTTCAAACAAATGTCAAATTCTTCTTTTTCGCTATTCGTCGCCGCCGCAATTGTGTTCCAACTTTGTTAACTGATGGAACAAAGTGAGTCACGAAAAGTGTGAAAATTGGGAGTTTCCTTGTTACTTAAATTTGATGAAAATCAAACCAAGCATTACTATACACACAAGGATTAGGGAAGCCGAAGGGATTTGAGGAATATTCAGGGACAACACATGAAAGGACAACCGCACGTGGAGTATCTTATATTATATATCGAAGTTTCTCAAATATTTACACGAACTTGTAAGTCCTATATTATTAACCTAAAGCTTAATAAAGGCTAAAGGCCCGTCGCTATTCCCGCTGGAAAAAAACAAGGAATAAGGTAAATGAAACAAATAACGATTTCTGTTATACTGAAATCGGCCCACGTTTTTTTTGTAAGTTCAACACGTGTATCCATTGTACAGGATATTAAGGAATCTATCTTCGACCAATCAACACCATTTTTTTGTTCCTAACTTAAATATTTTTTTGGAGCCAACATTTTATCATTCTCGGCTGCACCGAAATGCATTATTAGATAATCACAGACCAATAAATTGCTGTTCCAAATTTGCTGCTGAATTATCCATTTCGCCTACAAAGTTTTGCTTTATTTACAGATCCACTAAACAAACCCCCATAAAATATATTGGAATATATGTATATAGAAATATTGAAATTAAAATATATTATTATAATATATTTTATATTATATATTATAAAAAAAATCAAATAACTTACTATTATGTATATTCTGAATTTTATAACGTACGTTAGGCGTACTGAATACCAACTTTGAAAAGGTCTGTTCAGTATTCGTGTAAAACAAAAAAATTTAAATGAAGTACAAACAGAAAATTTAATCATCCTATTCCTATTGTTTATTATGTTAAGTGAAATAGAATAAAATCAAGACAAGAGCTCATCCTATTCCTCTGAAGAAGCTTTAGATGAAACAATATGAAGTATTACATCATCTAGCATGTTTGACAATTGGCGCGAGAAATCAGTTTTTCTTCTTTTACCTATTTGATGCCCTTCTTGTGAACTTTAGTCGAGGGCTTTACCTAAGTTGTTATTATCGTGAAGTATATAGCCGATGCTGTCCTGACTTATTCCGTTTATGCTACAGGCCAATTTTTAGATTTTTGGAGAAGAATAGAAGAATACTAGAGGTTGCGTGGTCATGTTCTGAATGACAGTACACCCTAAAATTGCCACCTTTAATTTAGGTTTTCTCCTTCCCAATTTGAATTTATGGTACACGTAAATTAAATAGAATAAAATTAGAGAAAAGCTGAATAGAGTTTTTTTTTTGTAAGAAACTATGGTATTAAAATATCTCAAGGAAATCTAACTAGCTCCCAAAGGGGTGACTAATAGATCAACTTGTGCCGCAATTGTTATTGCTCACATTCCGGAATTAAATATGCAATCTTTGAGAATTGTAACATCCCGGATGGAAGGTTGATCCAAACATTTTTTTTTCTTTTTGGCATCTATTTAAGTGCCCGTATTAGAGTATCTGATCGGTAACTTCATTGGATTTTGTTTTTCTTGGTAGGAAATTTTATTTTTATTTGGTCAGAATGATAAGGTCCTAGTTATTACCCTGTCCCCTCTCGACACACTCTTTCTCTCCTTCCCCTAGTTCCGGACAGCTGTCCACTTTATAGGGACTATGCCTTATAATATGGGCTCAGCCTAGTCACAGGATGGGGTGGGAACCCCAATAAGCCCTGTAACATCTATGGACTGAGGTTTCTTCTTCGTCAGGGGCATGATTAGGCCTAACCTTTTTGCATTTATTTTACTACTTTTTCCCATTGTGCTTCCTTTTTTTTCTCTTGGACATAAAGAGTGCCCGCAAAATAATTGTTCGGGTGAGTGTACCTAGGAGTGTGAGGCAAGAACTCACCCCGATCAGACGAGCTTAGCACGGCTCGGTAGGCGGGCCCCTCACGCTTCGGTCACCGACAGGGTCGCCAGATGTGGCGATTTTTCGCCAAATTGGCGATTTTTTATCATTCCTGGCGACAAAAAATATGAATTTGGCGATGGCGATTTTTCATCTACTTCGGGCGTTTTTATGGCGATTTTTCTTGAAAGAAAAATTGACAGATTATTTACCTTTTAAAAACTAATTTCTAAAGTTTTACAAATGTAGCATACATCAATTCAGCAGAATTTTCTCAAAAATTTAGCTAATTTGAGTAAAAGTTGCCGCAACTGCAAGTGACACTTAAAGTAACAGAAAATTCTACGGCACGTCTAATGAGTTATTTGCCGGCTTTCTCGCAGTTTTATTCTGTGATTTTTAATAAATTTTAGGAGAAATAATGGAAAACGGTTTATTAAATGTAAGAGATCCTAATCCAGCAAAAAGTTGTAAACTTTTGGGAAACCTACAAACATGTACCAGAGAAGAACTCGAAAGTATCTGTAATAGATGCGGAACAATTCTTGGCTATTTGGAGCAAAAATATTTTGGATTTGTACAATTTGAAACAGAAGCGATTGCTAATAAGGCAGCTCAAGCCCTCAATGTATCTTTGTTTAAAGGGTACAAAATAACAGTCCGGAATAGGTAAAGGTAAGAAACCACAGCTAAAGAAAGAAACTCTAGAGGCAACTCAAGCCAATTTACAACAGCTTCAGCAGCATGCTCACGTTCCTCCTGATTACAATGATTGTGAGCTAATTGTCATTAACCAGGGGCACAAGTAATTGGACTTTTGAATATGTATAGATTCATTACTTTTTTTTTACCTTTTATAGAGAATATGCCGAATATGAAAAGGTTATATTTAAAAGTTGATTTGCTTTTCCCAAATGAAGGGGTACCAATTGGGAAAGTTAGCGCAAATATTTCGTGACGTGGATGTTTATATGCAGTACTTGTCACCGCCCAAAACGAATAGCATCGAAGTATCACAGAAACATACTTTATGGGCAACCAGCGGAGCATCGAAATATGGCAGTTGATAATACCATTAACTTGAGGCCCGAAGTACAATTCCAACGGACCCGTCAACTGCAACTTTGCTCAAATGGGAAATTCATGCGACATGATTGTTACAATTTAACGACTTATCAGTCGACTCCGACTGAACTTAGACTTTGCTCAAAGTGCAAAGTTGTAGTCACAAAACTCGACTGCGGCTAACTTCATTTGAAATATACATGCAAATAGCTCTGAAAATGACAGAAGCTGAAACTACAATTTAATTTCAAATTTGATTTTGGCGTTGACTTCGGCTGAAAGCTCAGTTGCAGTTAACTGATCAGTCGGAATTTTAACTCGGGCCTAATATCGAATGATCGAAAGATTTTCAAATCAAATTGCGCGCAGAGAGGCAGAAATTACTGCCGACAGATTTGCCAATCATTCCTCCAAATAGCTCAGTTGCTCCTCCTTTAAAAGAATGTCATCCAGACGCGATTCAAACTTTATAAACACTTGCTGACAATCGTT
Organism: Leptarthrus brevirostris; assembly: GCA_964036015.1. NCBI lineage: Eukaryota > Metazoa > Arthropoda > Insecta > Diptera > Asilidae > Leptarthrus > Leptarthrus brevirostris. The sequence continues at coordinate 111,579,096 of OZ038371.1, forward strand.
TCTTAATGGTTTTACAATTGTTACAAGGTGTGAGTTACAAAAAAGGCAGAGTTAGGCGACGCCGCTGACCTTCCAGCTCCTCAACCAAAAATTTTCGAACCTGATCCAGAGATCGAGTTGCAGAAGAAAATTTTAAGCATCCTCAATAATAACATGTATACAATGTACAAACTAAACACATGACCCGAGTACATTTTTCAAAAAATTTTAATAAAAATTCCGAACTCAACCGTTCAACTCGAGCAAAGTAAAAAATATTAAAATATTTCTTAACGCGATCGGCGTTTCTAATAAATAAAAGCTAAATTCTTTTGGCTCTTCGTCAACAGCAGCACCAAAGAGTTAGCTTTTCTTTAGCTGCTGGACGCCTTCGACCGAACACTAGATGGAAAACCAACAAATTTAAATAAAAGCACTGATGAAGACAGCTGTTTTTTTTATTAAAAATCTTCAATAAGTCATCTATAACGGTGTCAAAATCCGATCTATTGTATGCAAATGTACAATCACTGCAACACGATTCAAACATAATTGAACTTCTAAAAGATAATAAGGTGCAACGAGCCTTGGATTCCCTGATCAAAGCGTTAGTATCTACAATTGAAAATCACTTTAACTATAGGTAGATAATGAAATATATTTTATTGGAAGTCTTTAATTGTTTGGCGTTTTTACTGAAATTCTTTCATATAGGGAGTTGACATTTGGCACGAAGATAGGAATTGGTGGCAGAATAACAGCAGTGTAGTTAAATTTTGATGTTTGGGTCTAATTTTCATTGGGGTGAAATGAGAATCAAATGAAATTGTGCTTGTAAAAACGAGTTCAAAAATATTATTAATGGCTTAAGCAACATGTTGGTAACGATTGCTTTACTAAAATCCAACGAAACTTAAGGTGTGTAATTAAAGAAATTACTCGTACCTTAACACAGTATATTGCATACCCAATAAAACAACATTTAATTGTAGTATTATCGCGATAAGCTAAAGGAAGTGACTATTTGCACTTACGTGTACTTTCGTGTTTACACGTATTTGCCATCTTGATTTCCACTTTGACATTTTGGCTATAATCATGGCTACAAAAAATTTATAGATTGGCGATTTTGGCGACTTTTTAGTGTCCATCTGGCGATATTGTCTGTGGAAAGTCTGGCGACCCTGGTCACCGACCAAGCCTGCACGGCAACTTACGCTCACCCTGGTATCTCCCGTAACCTTCCCAATCCCTCTTGGTTGTGAGATACGACTAGGTTGTTACAAACAACTTAGTGGTCCTCACAACCCTCAATCCAATCCATGTTCGCAGGCAGCCATCTTGTGGTTGCCTGTGAACATGGATCTCTCACGTTTACTGATAACATTCTTTCGCCACAGGCACGCGAACTTATGTTTGGAATGTGTGAATAAGACTTCCAAGAACCCAACCCCATGCCGACGAGCTATGCACGTGCTGCCAGCTAATCGTGCCCTTGGACTTCTTGCGGCAACTTCACGTTGCTCATTCCACACACACATTACAGACCTTAATTGTTTGTTCAAAGAAGGGAAATCCGATGGACGACTAGTGAAGCAGTTGCAATCCAATGTAAGATTATCAAAACAGACGAACTTCAGAAAGGCCATAGAGGATGAAAGCTGTTCGGGACGAACAGTGTTAAAACTTTTTGGAGAAATGTGACGACGAATTCTCTGTTTTGTATAAAATTGACTTTTACTCTTAAACTTGTTATGAAATTGAATTCAACTTTGTTTTTGTATGTATATAATGTTTCTATTCTCTCAAACCTATACCGATGTAACAGTAGAATTCTCTTTTGAGTTTTGATTTTAAATCAGTCGCTCTGTAACTATGAATTGTGAAACACCAGGCAATAAAAGAATTAATTTTGCGCCACAACCGCGGCTATTTCATTTATTAATTTACATTTTGGTGCCGAAACCCGGGAACTCGGGAGCAATAAACGAAATTTTTATTATTATAACGAAGTTCTTTTATAAATCGCAATCGTAAAATCGACGTAGTTTATTTCTTATAGAAAGCGAATAACGGATAATGGTACATAATATGGAACTATCCTCACGTGCTACTTCTCGCGGTCATGTAACGCGGATAACGAAAAATGCTCAAGTATATTAAAATTCGCTAGAATCGCAGGTTACAGAAGAAAATAGGAAAAATTTTGAAAAGATTGTGGAAGATCTTAGTGTGTTTTTGCGAAGGTTGAAGGCTGCGCATGAGAGTCTGTGTGCAGCTAATGCAGAGGTTCGAGCGAAGTCCTTACTCAAGACGAAGGATTTTCAAAATGATTGCGATAAAAAAGCGGAATATGAGGACTTAGCCGTGAGTGTCATAACTCGTCTTAACCTCCGCCTAACAAAGGTAAGCCAACGATTGAATTCAGTCCCCGTGCAAATGGAAAACTCCAATGCTCTTCAGCCGTCTTCCCAAAGAACGCCTCCAAATTTCGCGAAACTTCCCAAATATCAGCTAAAGACGTTCTCAGGAGAATTTAAATAGTGGATTCCGTTTTGGAAGTTTGTCAGGAGTCGAAAAGTTTAATTATTTGCAAAGCGTTTTAAAAGGCGTAGCTGCGAGAACCATTGAGGGCTTCACTCCGTCTGACGCCTGCTATGATGGTGCTATTTCTCTTTTATTGGAGGAATATGGTGATACAGAGAAACTAATTGACAAAATCATGCAACAGTTAATGGCTCTACCACCAGTGCATTCAAAAACCGACGCGTCCGGCTTACGTCATTTGTACAACAGTGTCAAGTCTAGCAGTAGATCACTTACAGCTTTAGATGTACCCTCAAGTCACTACGACATCATGCTTAAAACCGTACTCTTATAATGTATACCTAACAAACTGAGAATAAATTTTCATAGACTAGACTAGATAAAGAGTTGAAAGAGAATAAAGATGATTTTGAAAGTTCCGAGGAAGGCTTGAGCTGCTCCACTGCATCGCTTGATGGAAATAAGCAAGTAAAGAGCATTCTCCGTTTTTTAAGAAGAGAAGTTGAGTCGATTGAAAGAGCTTCGGTGGGAAAAGGACCTCCTCTGAATCATCCAAAGAATCATACGGCATCGACTAGCACAGCAGCTGGTTTAATTTCGCAATCGGCAACGGAGCTGTGTTATTTTTGTAAGTCATCTGCGCATCATACACGCGAATGTGACTCGTCAATCTCTCTTAAAGGGAAAAAAGAAATATTACGGAAAAACGTTAAATGTTTTCGGTGTACTTTAAGAGGCCATACTTCAAAGGCCTGTCGAGTTAAAAACCTTGTGTGCAAAAATTGTCATCGAAAGCACCCAACGACTCTGTGCGATCCGGATTTTTACTATGAAAAACTTACGGCGAAGGTCTCGGGAGATGTAAACAAAAGCAGTAGGACTTCGAATTCTATAAATTTAATTGTATCCGACAAGCCCAAGAATCGTACAGTACACGTATTTTTTGCAAACACCAATTGCTTTTGTGTCACCCGTAAATTCCTTTGCAAAATTATTAGTGCGCATGATTATAGACGGAGGTAGTCAAAGGACATATATTCGGGAAAGTGTGGTTAAGAAATTAAGAATCCCAATCAGCGGCACAGTTAATTTGAGCGTAATACCATTTGGTAAAAAGAATTTCCCAAGCAGGCAAGAATTAAAACTTGTAAAGGTAAGGTTAGCCAATACAGTGAGGTTTAGGCGACCTGTGTCTCGCAGACTTTAATGCCACCAGTTGTCAACAGGAAGAAGGTTTAAGTTTACTTATTGGTTCCGATTATTATTAGTCTATAGTTTCAGGTAAACATCAAAAGTTATTAGAACAACTAATGGCCGTGGACACGGTATTTGGTTGGACTCTTCAGGGCCCGTATTCACCGATTAATAACGAAAACTTCAAACTAAATCTAGAGTCCAATGATTCCTGTTTTTGCGTCCTTGCATTAAACGAAAATGACTTAACGAATTTTTGAAATTTAGAACTGCTGGGGATACAAAAGGAGAAAGTTGAGCAGAATGATATGACCAATGAATTGCAAAATAGGTGTATAGCTCGAAGAGGTACAAGATATGAAGCTGCTCTGCCGTGGAAAGATGACAGCATGATATTAAGTGACAATCGAGAAGTAGCCTTAAGCCGCCTACGTACGCTTACGAAAAGATTAATGCGCGAACAATAATTTGAGAAATATGATTTGGCTACACGTGAACTTATTTCCGCTGGGTTTGCTGAGCCGGTATCTGATGAAAAACACTGTAATTAATATTCGACGCTTCAGCGCATGCAGGTTCAGTAGCTTCTCTCAATGAACATCTCAGCACCGGCTCGAACTTGTTACCTGACCTTTTGCAGGTACTCCTGAATTTCCGAATGGGACAAGTCGGTATAGTTTCCGATATCGAAAAGGATTTCATGCAAATTGTACTAGCGAAGCAAGACCGTGATACTCACAGATTCTTCTGGTACACAAAACTTCCTCAATCAACAACTGATCTGCCGACCCTACAAATTTACAGAATGACCAGGGTGACGTTTGGCGTAACTTGTAGTCCTTTTTTACTCACATCAACAATTAAGTTACATCTGCAGAATGAAAAGAAACTTTTTCCATCGACTTGTTCGAAATTGCGTACTTCCTTCTATATGGACGACCTAGTAGCAAGCCTAGATTGTAAAAATTCCGCTCTAAAATTTTACCATGAAGCTGATAAAGTTATGAGTTTAGCATCTATGAAGCTTAGAAAATGGGATAGTAATGACGCCGACCTCCGAAGTTTAATGAAGGTGGATAACCAGGAATCTCTTCGAATGGTATTAGGACTTAAGTGGTTTCCTTGCACCGACGAGTTGATAGCTGACATTAACTGCAAACATAATTCACTACCCTTGGACATCTACCGTCAAGCCACCAAACGAAATTTGTTAAAGGTAATCGCCCGAATTTTTGATCCTCTAGGTCTCTTAGGACCAGTTGTTATAAGATTAAAGATACTTTTTCAGTCGTTATGGTGCCTAAAGTTGGATTGGGATGCCCCACTTAGCGGTGATCTGGAAAAACAATGGAGTAGCTGTATGAACGAGATAAGGAATGGATGCGGGATTTCGATTCCCAGGTGGACTTATACTAGTACGAAAGAACAAATAAGTACTCAAAAAATTCATATTTTTGGAGACGTTAGTATGAAAGCATATGGCGCAGTCGCTTACTTGAGAGTAATAGATCTTAAAGGAAATATATTTACGAGCTTTCTCTGTGCCAAATCTCGAGTTGCGCCATTGAGGAAAAATTACGCTGACGACTTAAGTCTACCAAAATTAGAGCTTACTGCTGCATTGATTGCAGCCAGGTTATGTGTATTCCTAGAGAAATCGTTACAGTTTTCGTTTGATCGATATTATTTATGGTCTGATTCACAAGTCACGCTGAAGTGAAGCTTCAAAGTGGAAACCTTATGTATTCAACAGAGTTCGTGAAATACAAGCACTTACGAATGCGTCTGCGTGGATGCACTGCAGTGGGAAAGAAAATCCTGCCGATTTAATAACTAGAGGCATATCAGTAGAAAAACTAACGAACTCTAGTTTATGGAAATACGGGCCTGATTGGTTGCGCGATGTAAAGGATAATTGGCCAATCGAGAAAGAAGAACCTGAAAAATCATCAATTACTTTGTTAGCCCTTCAGGATCAAGAAACCGAAACAGAAATTGAGTCTCCATTGCTTCCTATTACTTATACCAACGAATGGAAAAGGCTGTTGCGCATTACTGCTTATGTGCTGCGGTTTATAGAAAGCTGTAAAAACCGAAGACAATTAGCCAATCGTTACCTCATAGCAACGGATATGAAGCTCGCCCAAACCTATTGTATAAAATATGTACACCGAATGTTTTATAGCACGGAAATTAATTCATTACGAAACAAACGGGAGATACCGAAAACTTCACGTATTTTAACATTAAACCCGCAATTAGATGAAAATGGCATTCTTCGAGTAGGGAGCAGGCTTACAATGTTGGACGAGTCTTTAGACGTTATTCATCCAATTATAATTCCAAAGGAATCCTTCCTAAGTAAGCTCATTATACGGGATGTTCACTCACGAACAATGCATGAAGGCGTCAGTACAGTTCTAGTGCGACTTCGTGAACAATTCTGGATACCTCAAGGACGTCAGCTGATCATATCTATTTTACGCGACTGTCTCGTATGTCGGAAACTCACAGGAAAGCCAGGTTCACAACCATTTGCTCCGCTGCCGAGGGAACGTATTCTGATGTCAAGACCATTTGAAACAGTTGGTGTTGACTTTGCGGGACCCCTATACATCAAGGAAGCAACCAGATCTAACTGCAAGGTTTATTTAATGATCTTTACATGTGCTGCTGTTCGAACTGTTCATCTAGAATTAGTAGTTAATATGTCCGCAGAAAATTGTTTAAGGCGTTTCATCGCACGAAGGGGCACACCGTCTGTTATATATTCGGATAACGCGCGAACGTTTAAGAGGGCTTCTTTAGAATTGAAGAACATTGGAAATGCCTTAAATAATGAGGCTTTAATTGGTTTCTTGAGCAATCATAACATTAACTGGCGTTTTATAGTTGAACGAGCACCCTGGTGGGGTGGTTATTGGGAGCGATTAGTAAGAAGTATGAAAAATATTCTTAAAGCAGCAGTTTGGAAGGCTCGATTAGATTTTGAAGAACTACGCACCATTCTAACGGAAGTAGAGAAAGCGATAAACGGCAGACCTTTGACTTACGTTAGCAGTGATCCTTTGGATCTATCACCGATTATTCCGGAGATGTTTTTATTGAGTGGATACACAACTACAGTAAAATCTAATGAAGAAGGACAAAACGGGATGACTGGAGATCAGATATGAGCAAGTTGGAAATCGGGCTTACACTATCTATCTGCATTGTTAAAGAGGTGGAAAGTGGTGTACTTGCAATTACTAAGATCCTTTCATCATTCTAAGCGTACCTTTTCAAAGGAAATTAATTTCGGCGACGTGGTTTTAGTTAACGATGCCGCTAAACCGCGTATACACTGGAAGCTTGCTGTTATTCGGACAACTTTTCCTGGTCGCGACAACCGAGTGAGAGCTTGGGAAGTGGAGTTTGCGGATAAGACAACTATGCGAAGACCGAGCCAATTATTATATCCTTTGGAAGTAAATGGTTCAAAAGGCGGACACTAGCACGGCATCATTGCCCGGTCGGAGGATGTTAAAACTTTTTGGAGAAATGTGACGACGAATTCTCTATTTTGTATAAAATTGACTTTTACTCTTAAACTTGTTATGAAATTGAATTCAACTTTGTTTTTGTATGTATATAATGTTTCTATTCTCTCAAACCTATACCGATGAAACAGTAAATCTGTAACAGTCGATCTGTAACTATGAATTGTGAAACACCAGACAATAAAAGAATTAATTTTGCACCATAACCGCGGGTATTTCATTTATTAATTTACAAACAGTTCTAAGAGAAGGGCAGTGAAACGTGCACGAGGAAGAAGAGCCCCAACTACGCTACAATATATTTCGGTTTACTGTGGTACCAGCCCAAGAGCCCCAACTTCGCTACAATATATTTCGTTTTACTGTGGTGCCACGGAGGCATAAAACACCTCCTATTAATTGCCCTACACTAGACGGGGTTAGGCTGGAACTGTGCAACCAGGTTAAGTACCTAGGTTTAGTCCTAGATGGAAAACTTACCTGGAAGCCTAACATCCAAGAAAGAGTACGGAAAGCTACAGTAGCGCTGTACTCGTGTAAAAAGGCTTTATGGAAAAGATGGGGTATGGAACCACGCATTGTGAATTGGCTCTATACAAGTGTCAAACGGCCTATACTCATGTATGGGGTGATTTTCTGGTGGCCGGCACTAAATATAGCAACCCATCTCAAAGTTCAGAGGATGGTAGCACTGCTGATAACAGGTGCCCTGAGAACCACACCTTCTAAAGCCCTGAACACTATTCTCCACCTTCTACCGTTGGATCTCTTTGGTAAGCAAACCGCATCATCAGCCGCCATTAGGCTGAACTTAATCCAGACCTGGAAGCGAACTGATTTCGGTCACTCCAAAATATTGCACAGTAGAACTGCCAGCAATATCGATTACACCTCGCCCAAGCCTTTCTTTGGAGCAAAATTCGATTCCCTCTTTCCCACCAGATCGGAGTGGGAGAAAGGTCCTCCCCAATGGGAGAACTAAGTGCATCTCTACACTGACGGCTCCAAATTGGATGACAAAGTGGGTGGAGGAATATTCTCGGAACACTTGGACCTCCATGTCTCATTTCGCTTACCTGACTACTGCAGTGTGTTTCAAGCAGAAATCATGGCTATAAAAGTAGCTGCGGACCGCCTGAATCAACTAGTGCTACCTACAGACAATGTATGTATTTTCACAGATAGTCAAGCAGCTATAAAATCCCTTTCGGGAGTATACGCAACCTCCAAAACGGTTATAATATGTCGCTCAACACTAAATGACATAGCTGAGCATCTGAAAGTACGGCTCATCTGGGTGCCTGGACATAGTGATATTCCGGGCAATTGCAGAGCCGACGAACTAGCTAGAATCGGTACCACACGTCCTGATTCGGACATTAACCACCAGCCGGGTAAACCGCTAGCTACATGCAAAATGGAGCTCTCACAGGAGGCTCTCAAGATTGCTAATAACAACTGGCAAGAAGAACACACCTGACTGATTACCCGACAGATATGGCCAAAGCTTGACCTTAAGCGGTCAAGAGGGCTTATCCTACTCGAACGCAAACAAATTAGCACTACAGTAGCCGTAATCACGGGTCACTGCCTCATAGGTAGACACGCCGATAGGCTGGGGGTGCCCTCAAACGACTTCTGTAGGAGTTGCCACGACGAGGAGGAAGAGGATACCATACTTCACCTCCTCGGCAGCTGCCCAGCCCTAGCCAACCGTAGGAACCGGTTTTTGGGCTCCCCCTACTTCAAAGAGCTAACCGAGCTGGGCTCCACAGATGTCAGAAACCTCACTCGATTTATCGGGAGTTCAAAATGGTTCTCGACGACGAATTAAGGATGAACATCCTTCACAACCCAGTCAAAATAATTTTGACTTCCCGTGAACTAGTTCCACTAGATGCCAGAAACTGGTTCGGTGCGCAGGGGACAGAATGTTAACCCTCCTATTCCTTAGGTAAGTTTATGGGGTTGTTAATTTTAAGCCTCAATGTGGTAGCGCATTGTGTGTGCCTTCTTAGGCAGCCACTTTAACCTAACCTAACCTACTGTGGTGCCAGCGTTACTTTTCCAAGACTAGCTGGGTAATTTAGGGAGCCGGTTATCTAGTAGTAAGTTATCTTTGGTATGGACAAAGATTACTTACTACTAGATAACCGGCTCCGTAAATTACCCAGCTAATTTGAGAAAGTAACACTGGCACCACAGTAAAACAAAATAATCCAGGTTTTAAAAAGTCATAAGAATATACATGTAAATAAAGAGTACAGGTAGTGTGCAGTCATTTACTCCTGTCAAAATTATTTGAAAGCATCACTTACTCCTGTCAAAATTCTGTTCTCATCCGGGGAGAATCACAGACTCCTGTCAAAAAAGTACCGGAAAATCTTGTCGAAGAGTAAAAATGTATCAAAAAGTACCACCAATAAAAAGAATTCATGTGAATCACATGACTGAGTTAGGTACTAATTTCTAATAATTTCGACGTAAAAAAGGTTTACATTCTTTTATTCTAAAGGATAACATCATTGAAGGGTGTAGTAAATATAATATCTAATAGTTATCAATTTTTTTCGCTAAAATGAATATAAAACTTAAATTACTTGCAAAATGGACTTCCACCACTTTTAAAATAAACGGTCCATATATGTATCTAGTTAAATATGAACTTTATAATTTGAAGTGGTCGTAGCTTTGAAAAAAAATTGTAGGTGATCGCTCAATAGCTTATGTTGAAGGGTATAAGTACTGATATATATTAAAATGGAGTGACTTATAAGCTATCTCATATGGGTACAATTTTACTTTCAGTGGAGGAAAACCATTTCTTATTTCCAATGTTTACTGTGAATTTGCAGCTGTTCCAAGCAGAATAAAATAACCAAATATATACGAAATAACAAATCTTTTTAATCTTTTATATTGTTGTAAGGAAAATTACAAAAAAAGGTGGTCCTAATCTGCAAAATGCTTCCCCAGAAAGAGATATAAACTATACATTTCTATCGCCTGCATTTATGATAATTAAAAAAAAGATGCTTACACAGAAAGGGATAACTATCGAAAAGTGATACCATTTTCAATTTCAGAGCACCAGTCACTCCAGTATATACATACATATATATCTCAGTGAGTAAGAGTAGTATTAAATGGTGTAACTAGAAAAAAATTACCAAAAAAATTGTGTGCATCCTGTACGTAACCTCGAAAGTTGCCAAAAAACCCATTTTTGGAGTACACAACCTCAAATATCTCAAAATCCTGACTTGATGGTCAATTTTGACCTCTACGCAGCAAATTACTTCGGAAATGAGCCCCAGCTGCCCAACAGCAGAAGCATGTAGACCTGTGTAATAAATGGATGGGTTTGGACATTGTTATATAAGTACTTAGGCCCTCTATGTTTAATTTTGACCACCAGACGTGTTGCTCTCCTTTCCATCTGCCTCTCTTTTTTTATCCTTTGTGGCAAAACTGAAAGAGGAATTCCACAACCCTATTTCGCCACAGGCATGCGATTCAGTTATGTCGTGTGTGATTTGAATGTTCAAGAACCCTCACCCCAGATCGACGAGCTCGTACGTGCTGTCATGATATGCACACAAGTCGATACGACGTACCATGCGACGGAATGGTAATGTCGTGCTATGGAACAGATTGGAATCGAAAAACAAAATAACTGGCCGTACTGAATGCGACCGACAGAGACAAAAATGTTCATCGCACCTCAATCAATGCATTATAATTTTTATTTCTAAAATATATCGGTCGCACTCAGTACTGCCAATAAGATAAAATAAGATTGATATTTTGCTTAAATTTTCATGCTTTTCGAATCGTCAAGTTTCTGATCGCATCTGCTGTCATTTCAATCTGTTTCACAGTTCGACAAAACCATTTTGACGCTTTGTTAACATACTTTGTTAAACAGGAATGGCGATAGCGTATATGAATCGTGTACATGAGCGTGTTTTTTCCAGGTGAGAGCAAATATAAAAGATAAAGTGAAATGCAATAAACTCAAGGGACCTTATTTCCCAAAAGAAGTTTGGCTGGCTTTGAATGCGGAGTGTAAGAGAAATTAAAAAGCGTTATAAAGGTGATATAAAGTGCTAATTGATTGAAAAACTATTACTAAGTGCGTAGATAATTTGTGTTTTACCTTTAAAGTTGTGAGAAATTCGTAGATATTTATAAAATTAGACAATGAAGTGTAGTGTGTTTTCTTGTAGAAATAACTAGAAATTTCCAGAAAGAAAATCTTTTTTTTAGGTTTGTAAACTGCTTACTTAGTATTTAAAAGTTATAATGTAAGTTAATATTTTTAAGCGATAAGTAGAAAAATTAACGAAAATATCAGCTGAAAACAAGTAGTTTCTGTTTGCAAAACCAAGATACAGATTTATTTGAAAGCAGGATCCCGCATTTCACAAACGGTTCGAGAAAACATTACCTGTGGGGGTTAACTCTTAAATTGATTTAAATTTATTTATAATACCATCTTAAGTGATTCCGATAATTACTTTAATTAAAAAATATAAAGTAAATTAGTGACTTTGAATAACTTTCAAATTTAATTGCAATGCCCCGCTTCTTATCTTCTTTATAATTACACCTGTACTGAACTTCTCACCAAATGCAAATTGTTTCCAACACAACTTTGGACGGAGGTCGTTTAATTTCAGCCGTCGCCATTCCTGTTTTGTTTTATATTCTAAAGCTAAAGCTCGGTATTGTGTTCATTTAGCGGCTAAATTTTGTATGGAAATTTAAGCCCGGTATTGTGTTCATTTAGCCAAAACGCGGTATTGTGTTTTTAGCAGTTAAAAGTGTATTTAGTTTTCACCTGTAGATGGCAGTTGTTTCCCAAATTGTATGTTTTAGCTTTAGATTTATCTGACCAGGGGGTCTATTCGCGTTCTGTGATAACCACTGTGAAAAAAGTTTTCACGGCGGTGCGATTCCGGTTCTGTGTAAACATGAAAACATCTGTCAAAATTTTATCATTCGAGGAAAAACTTTTCACCGCCAAATTCTTTTGTGAAAAGTTTGGAAAAGTGTAGTTTACAGTTGCAAGAAATTTTTAAAATGCGTAAAATCAATTTAAAGCGGGGGAAAAAGAGCGAGTGAGCAGCAAAAGAATCATCTTATTGATTATTTAGAGCTGCACGTTGATTTAGCTCATGATAGATTATTACCTATCATGAGCTAAATCATTATTATTAAAGTAAATTAGTGATTGAATACAAAACGAAAATTTATTTACAGATTGGATGGAGGCAGAACTATAGAACTATAGAAATAACTAATTTAAAAAATTTTACAGGATGTCGTATATCTGGTGGAAGAGGTAGATAACAGCAATCGCGACGAAGCAACTACATCGACATCTCCCTTCGATTGTGGTAACGACAAAATGGAAGCCCTGCGAAAATTAAAAATAGAGGAGGAGAAACTGCTAATCAAAATGCAGCTTCTTTCTATCGAGAAAGAAAATTCTGAACATTTAAAAACAATTTCTAATAATTTAAAATTATTAATAGATAAGCTTTCCTAAAATAATAATAATAAATGATTAAAAAAAACTTCGGGAATTTTTTATTTTATTTCCATATTTTCATGTGTAAAATATATAATTATTTAGGTAAAAAATATTGATTAAATTTGAGAACCTCATCTAATTTCTGTTAAAAGAATCCGAATGAAAATTGAGGACATTTTTTGTTAAAATTCTTGTCTCACAGTACACTTTAATTACAGGGTAAGTATATCACCAAAGATATGACTACCTTCTAAAGTTCGCAAAATATGGTACTTTCTTTAACAATACGTGTTATCTTAGCTCAACATTTGTGCGATATTATTGAAACAACTTTTCACTGACAGCTTTCAAATGAAAATATAGGATTCAGCACTTGCATTCAGCGGAATTTTTCACAAAGTGAACGAGAATCAGCATGCTGAACAAAATGAAAAGTTGCAGTGAAAACTTCAGTGAAAAAGTTTTTTTCATTTCATTTTTTCACAGAACGCGAATAGACCCCCAGGACCATAAAGGCTGGAACACAATGTGGCGCTGTAGCTAACTCGGAAATGTCAAATTTGGCGCGCACCAAAAGTTAAAAATATTGAACTTTGCGCTACAGCGCCAGCTACACATTGGACCGCCATCTCTTAATTTCCATATTTTTAAATTTTGACAGGTCTGGCTACCGCGCCAGCTACGAGCGCCAGCAACACATTGTGTTCCGCACTTAACTTCGTCCATATACAATCATCGCACATTTCGGTCAGCAAATTTATTTGACTAAGCTGTGAAACGCAAAATATAAGCAAAAATGTACGACAGCTGATCGTCAAAAGTAGCCACCTATAGTTCAAAACAAATAACTTTTCTGTCAAAAATTTAGCGTGATAAAAAGGTTCGCTGCTAAAAATTTAGCCGCCAATGAACTAGGGATGGGCGATCTTCGATTCGATCTCAGGAGATCGATCTTTAAGCATCCGATCTGCCGATTTTTGAATCGATTTTACGTGGGACCGATTCAGCTCGAATCGATTTATTTGTTTCCGATTTCCGACGTACCAAAAAAACAAGCTAAGTCGTGATATTTTTGCATTTTATTTTTCATTTGTGTAATAATCCGACAAATGTAAAAAAATGTTAAAAGAATCGTAATTGTTAGGTGAATGTACTTGAGATCGCTATAATATTTTAGTGTTAACTGTGTAGTTTAGTGACTACTGCATGATTTTGTCATCGGTGGCTTATTATGTTTTATTTCTGGTTTGGTGATTCCGCAATGAGAAAGAAATAAGTTGTTTAAAGAAAAATGTAAAATATGTGATATTCGAATATGCGATTTTAAGTTTTTATACAAATTGGTTTTGGAATACTTGTAATTGCTTTGAAAGTTAGTTGAATTTTGTATACCGACATGCTAGATGTTATGCATATTAGTTTTTTTTATCTGACGTGGTAAAAGCCGGAAGGGAATTAAGGTAAGGGAAGTGAGGGAACTTGAAAGTCTGGTTTTTGCATTCCTTCGAGCTAGAGAACAGCCCAGAGACGTAGTTGATTATTTTAATTTCTTAATAAAAGCTCACGGGGAGATCTGGTCTCGAACCTGCGACTGGATGGTGGTCGTACCGCTCAACGAATTGATCCAACTCCGTTTACGCGGATTTACCACATCAACAAAGTAGAATATTACTAGTGGAATAGACACGTATAATCCTAGTAAGAAACTCATGTGGAATACACGTAGATGCGACGTAGATCTTAATCTCCTGAAAGAAGCATATATATCTTTTTGAGTTCTGCCCATTTTTACTCTATCAAAGATTTGACACTTATCAATAGTTTTTTTAATCTAAAGTCTCAAATTTGGCAGATTTTACACTTTTAAAATAATATGGATTTAGACATTTAAGCAATGGTGAATTGTGTAAAAAATCTTTCCACAATAACTTAAAAAGACGAAGAATTTATTTTGCGTGCTTTAAAATCTTACATAGTCTTTTATTAAAACCTTTTTATATGAAAAGTGTGTAAGTGTTTTCGATCACAATTAGCACTTGAATAGTAAACCATAACTGCGTTCATTTTGAAATTTTCAACTGAGAGGTAGTCATGTTTCTCTCAAGGTGAAGACAGGGAGGAAGATAAAGGTGAACTGTCAACTTGAACTTGCGGTGAATATTTTCAAAAAACGTCCTCAAGATAAAAATTTTTAGGGCTAAGACCAGAAACCTTCCCAAAAAACTTACGAGAATGTTCTTCGTTCTTATAAAATGTCCTGAAATCGCTTCTGAAATCAGACATAGAAATGCCTTGGGGACGTATTTTTAAAATATTCCTGGAACAAATATTCTGGGACATGTGATATTAGTAAATGTAAATACGCGGCACAAAAGTTGTGCTTCTCTTTTACTTTTCGGGTGTACATTTTTATTTGTGTTACTTTAATGAAACAACATTTCTGAAATACCCAAGATTTTTAAGCTACAAAGGCTGTTTTCTATTATTGAATAAATTGGTTTAATAATTACACTATATTTTTATACAGGTTTAATTACTTGCAATTTCAAAATTCTGAAATAAATTGAAATATCAAAATAAACTGAATCGATCTTTTCGATCTATGGATATCGATCCTTTTAAGGCGATTAATCGATCTACGAAATCGGAAAAAAATTACAGATCGATCCGTACTGAATCGATTTTCTCAGTTCGATCCCCCATCCCTACAATGAACACAATAACGCGTGGAGATTAGGGATGGAAAAAACGCGCACTGAATCGATTTTTGACTTTGGAATCGACTTCCAGTTTTTTGATTTTTGAAGTCGATTAATCAACTCTGATAGTCGACTTTTGTGACTTTTTTTTTTGTCGACTTTCTAGAAATTTAATAATTCGTGTATGGAAACTTAGATATTTTAATATTTTATTAAATTATGGACGTACAAACATAGTTTTTAGCATTTAAATAGAAAATATTTTATGATTATATTGCATGAAATTTGGCAGCGAATAATGAAATTGCATTTTTAAATTAAAAAATAAAACTAAATAATTAAAAAGACCACATTTCTTCATCGATTGATCGTAAAAATATAAGCTCATTTAAATGCTGAGGTGAAATTCGGCTCCTTAACTGGTTAGCGATAAGACCTGTATGTGAAAATAACCTTTCACAGGGTACAGAAGTTGCAACTATTGGCAAGTACTTTTAAGCCACATTCCATAGGTATGGATATTCCAACTTCATTGTTTCCCAAACAATCAATAGGTTAGGGTTCTGTTTTCGATTTACAGCAGGGCGTGTCAAATATTGACGCAATTGTATCGGCAACCCACCAGCTTCATCAGAATCTGCATTAGTACAACTGCAACTTACTGCTTTGTCAATATAAAACCATAATATCATCATGATTATCATTGATCTGAATGTCATTTAACCTTTTACGCGTTTCATTTTCTTTACTCGGAGGAGGATCAATTTTATGAGCACATTGCAAATGTTTCATCATCGTTGTAGTACTTTTGTTAAACAAAAATTCCTTGTCACATAGATTGCACTTAATTTTACTTCTATAATTAATTTTTGAACAGTTGACCCATATGAAACTGGGAGCCATGATAGAAAATTTTTCAATATAATATAATTTAGGATTTTATGAGATGTCAATTAAATAGTTATAAGTTATTTATTAAATATAAGTAACTATAGGTCTGTTTGTTTCGCTGCCAGAAAATTGCAGAAGTAGTGTAGAGTGTAATCGATGTGACGTCAAAGGTGTAGCAATTTGCCCTACACTAACGTCAGCGAAACAAACGTTTTATGTGCAATTTTCTGTCAATAATATTAAACGGAACGTGTTTTGGTTAATACAATTTTTTAATATCACAAATAAAACGGAAAATAATATATTATCGACTCTAATGCAAGAAATTATGTGTGACTCGTCGGATAATTAATTAAAATCACTTCAATTACGACCGGCTTTGTTTGACAATTGTCTGAGAAATGTCAAATATCTGCCTGCACTCTCTGCACTTCATCCAAAGAAGTGCAGAAATCTCCACTTTTTTGCAGCGAAACAAACGCCGTGCAGTTGCACTATTTTTGCACCGAGAGCGAAACAAACGCCGTTTGACGTAAATTTTGCACATAGTGCAGGCAATTCAGAAAAAGTGGAGCGAAACAAACAGACCTTATGATTGATATGTATAAATAATTTTTTGACTCGGAATATCAACATGCGTGGACTATACTTATGACAGTTATCTTATTTGAAATGGTTGTCAAGGATAGCGGCGACTATATGACTATAATAATGTTATAGACCAATCAGCGAAAGGCTATTATTAAGAAACGCCTCGATTGGTACTTTGCGTAGAAGTTTTAAAAGAAAGACACGAGAAGTTAAAATTTAAAATGTCATGAACTATGTTACCATCAGATACTAAATAATGTATAAAAAAAGTCGAAAAGTCATCGAGTGGGAATCGATTCTAATCGATTCGAGACAGGCTCAACTCGATCCTAAAAAGTCGATTATTTTTATCAAAAGATCGATTCTTGACTAAAGTCAGAGTCGACTTTCCTACCCCTAGTGGAGATTAGGGATGGGGGATCGAACTGAGAAAATCGATTCAGTACGGATCGATCTATAATTTTTTTCGGATTTCGAACATCGATTAATCGCTCTAAAAAGATCGATGTTCATGGATCGATTCCATTGATTTTGACATCTCAATTTTGTGGATTGTCCTTTTCCGTGTAATGACGTCGCAATATGAAAATGATTTTTGAAAATCTTAATGGTGCTCCAAATAGTTTCTGTAATCCCCAGGAAGTTTAAAAATGAATTATTTTTGATATTTCTTTAAATACCTATTTTTTCCTTGATCCAGAATCACCACACCAGAAATAAAGGACAAACCAAAGATCACTTACCAATAGATAAACAGTTTCGAACAAAGTAAAGAAAAATTTGTGGTTGCTTTTATATATTTCCCGCATCGGGTAACCCTGCATTCAGAACTAAAAATTTATTTTTCGGGAGAGTTTGTAGATAAGAGACACGTATACTTTTCTTATGTACATTTACAAATGTTAAATGTACTTCAATCATTAAAAGATCGGAATCGATTGAAAGTTTGAAAGTTTCGTACGCACCCAAGTAAGAAACTCAGTCACGTGCTTCACATGAATTGTTTTTGTTGGTGCTACTTTTTGGTACGTTTCTACTCTTCGACAAGATTTGGCGATACTTTTTTGATTGGAGTCTGTAATTATCTTCGGATGAGAACAGAATTTTGACTGCAGTAAGTGATTCTCTCAAATAATTTTGACAGGAGTAAATGACTGCACACTACCTGTACTCCTTATTTGCAAGTATATTCTTATGACTTTAAAAGCTGGATATATTTCGTTTTTCTGTGGTGCCAGTGTTACTTTTTCAAGACTAGATGGGTAATTTAGGGAGTCGGTTATCTAGTACATAGTAGGTAATCTTTGGGATAAACCCCCACTGATGATTACAAAATCATGGTACTGACTGATACAGATAACAATAACATATTACAGAGATCCGAAGATCTAACATTGACAAGTTTTTAGATACGAAATTTTAAATTTGCAGGATTATTACACGAATTAATGATGATACGAAAAAATTCCACGTGAACTTACTCAGTTTTATTTTAGCACTTTTTGTCTTGTCTTTAAATGGATGAGAATCGAAAATAAATAAATCGATTCGAGCTGAATCGGTCCAGTGAAAAATCGATTCAAAAATCGGCAGATCGAAGGCTAAAAGATCGGTCCGTGGAGATCGAATCGAAGATCGCCCATCCCTAGTGGAGATAGAGGATAGCAAGCGCGGAACGTAGAATTACGTCTGGAGAATTTACCTCCTTCTGAGTAAATAAGCCCTGCAGTTTTCGCATTTTTTGATTTCATATAACTTAATAAAAAGAGCAATCTGTGATCATTTGGTAAAAAGAAGTATTTAACAGTAAGCCTTGCCGTAACTTAAGTGATATTTTTGTAATTTAAAAAGGTACTTTCCGTCATTTTCTTGTGTCTCAACAAATTTTTGTTAATGCTTTCAATTAACCTAAAAATAATTAGGAATCCTGAAATTGTGCCTTTTTAGTTATTATGTGTCAAATCCTGTTTTAATTTAATGCAACTTTTATGAGGGGTTTGTATATTTTACAAATTACGTAGTTTTTAACTCATTTTTCTTAAGTATTTTACGACGCCCGTCAGTTTATTGCAGACGCCATGAGCAGTGTTTTTGTAGTTCGTCCACGCGAAGTTTACTAATTTTGATGATATAATATTATCGTATTATAATTGCTTATAATTTTTATTACATTCAGGATAATACATTGGGACTGCGCTCAACTGCAAACAATCAGAAAAATATTTCAAATAATTTATTTTACTTTCGCTTTTAACATAATATACAAAAAGCACATTTTCCTCATCTCAAATGTTCGCATTGTGCTTATAAGCAATAAACAGTCGGACAATTTGATTAAATATAAATAAGTAATATAACTTTAGTTTCGAATTGTAAATCAAGTGTAATTTATCATGAAAAAAGATATTTTTACTAATGATGGAAATAAAGATTTTTCGACTTAGGATTCATAAAATTTTCCATTATTCATTTTATCGTATTTTGTTCTAGTGAGCAGAAAGTAACACCTATCTATAATATGTAAAATCTTAAATAAGTTCTAAGACGGAATGTGTTTCTTGAAGTGAAATATCAGATGAATTGACTTGCTACTTGCATATTATAATGTAATGCGTCAAATACTCCAGAAAATATGAGATCACTTATTTCTCTTATCTCCGGTGATATACACAAGTACAACGGCTAAAAGTATCAATAATTTACAGTTCTGGAAAATATATTTTCAAACTGGGTGACGGCGAAAAGTATCGTAGCATTTCGCACTGAAGCTCCAATAAATACAAGTAAATACTAATACTAATCTCGGTAAACTGATAAATAATGCTCCAGGTCCCTTAACTTCGACAATGAGCTACAATTTAAGGTAAATTTTGAACCACTGATATTACTCTGCTACCGCAAATAGCCTTTTGAAGCATAATGCGTTGTCAGCAGAAAAACAAAACGTGTGGAAAGTAAATATGTTTTTCGTTACAAAATTGACGATTATAAAATGACTTTCTATTATATGCAAAACATATTTGTGGATTGCTGCCGGTGGGTCTCGAACCTGGCACCTTCAGGATGGAAAGCCGGCACGGTAGCACTTACTACACCAATAATGGCCACTCAAAGATGGTACTGGAAATTTATATTGAAGAAATAAAAAAATTTCATATAGTCCTGTGCATGAAAATATTTACACAAATTTAATAAAATGTTAAATGTAGATGTTAGAAACATTTTATAAACCCTGGCACTGAGGGGTCACCAGCCATCGAAAATATTGAGTGTTTTCGATTTTGCCACCGAGACATAACACCGGGGACAATTGGAGTTACTGTGACCCTGCACCAAAGTGTCATCTGCTTCCAAGTGCGAAACCCTGTGTTCGAGTTTATTAGTGCCACCCGCTGTCAAATTGCAATTGAAAGTTGTGGAGATTAATAAAAAATCAGCAATTTCAGCAATTATATTTATTATAATTATTGGTTGGTTGGGAAAGAGTAAAAATTTTTCGTTTTCTCTCGTTTTTATTATAACAGGACAGTAAAAATAAATAATTAAATATAAAAAATCGCAGCACACAAGTCCAATCCCATTTATTTTTACTCATCTACTTCATTTGTGTTAGTAGTGTCACAGCTGTTCCTGGTCCAAACCAGGGGCAATCGGTGCTAGCACCAAGGGCAAAATGTGGCAAAAACGAACAATCCGAAGCAAAACTCGAGTCTTGGCACCGCAATCTCGAACATGCATTTGCTTCTTCAAGGCACAAGTGTTAACACCGAAGCAAAATCGAAAACACCCAAAGGCAACGAAGCAGCTACACTGCTGTTTTGGTAGATAATATAGAAAAATTTAGGAAATATCCAATATTAAAAGACGAGAAAAAAGTTCCATTTGCGGACTATTAATGCACTAAAATTATATATTACCAAGGCTTATCGATCTGACCTATAGGTGCCAGCTAAGGATTAAACCAATCTTTATTATCTATCTCATTTATTCGAATTAAAAGGCCCATTTGTCTTTATTAGTAATATAAATAAATAACATTTAAATCACATGCGTCTTTTCATAATAATTAAAAATAAAAAGTACGAATAATCATTACCAAGTAAATTATTCCATAAAATGGTTGCAGTATTTCGTTTCGTGAGACATATCGTATAGAGGCTGAATTTGCAAGACATCAACTCAACTAATTTACCGAGCATGCTTACTGGGATAGAACCACGCTGACTGGATTGTGTCAAACGATTGCTTTGTATTTTGCGGTTTTTCAACAAAATAGTGTTGAGTTCTGGCGATTGTGAATGCTAGACCATATCATTTATTTTATTTTCATCAGACCATTTTTATACTCTCGGGACGTGTTTGAATTATTTATTTTGCACATACATTGTAAAGGCATTTGTTCCCCAGAAAATGGGAGCACTACATTATGCAATTTTTCTGCATAATCATTCGAGTTTATTTATCTGAATTGTATCACCAATAAAAACAGCTAATATAATAATAATAATACCTTATTAGCGTTTCCGCCATGTTTACAAATATATACATTATTATAATTTTATTTTAAAAGTTTAGTTTTACATAATCAGTAACTAATTTTTTAAACTGGTATATATTTCCATATTTTAGATATTTGAATCGTTATGAGAATAAAGCACGAGAGATATTTTTTCGCCTTAAAAACGCACCTTAGCTTCAAACGGTTATATGAAAAAACTACAAAAGCTATCTTTTTCATTTTTTGTACACTTATTCATTAAACTTAAAAATGAATTTTTACATCAATAAAAAAAGAAAAAATTCAATCTGGCGGCCGTCACAGCCAGGCGCTGTAGTACGTATCTCCAAAAAAGTATTTTTGCGCGAGGGTAGTGCAGGGGTCGTAATAATAATCTGAAACATTAAGTGGTAACAGCCTAAAAAGACGTGTTTTTTGTCATTTTTTTTTTGGGTGGAAGGAAAGGTAATAAAATTATAATATTGGAGGAAGTTATTTAGCGTATATTTAAGTAACAAAATAGAAAATTATTATAAAAAAATATTCAAAAATGACGACACCACAGCCATTTTCGCGAGGCACGTAGAATTTGAGGCGCTCTGCGGCACGCAGTGTAGCTGCTGCAAATTTAATCTAGAAAAAAAAACTACTGCAAATTTGGATCTAGAAAAAAAAACACTTATTGTATGCTTATAGCTAGAGAAATACGTAGGGGATTTTAAAAATATTGATTTTTGTGTGATTGGCGAGTATTTGAATTAAATCGTTAAATTTTTAACAACAAAAAAGATAATCATTTGTTAATAAATAATGATTAAATTAACTTATCGAAAATCCCATACGCATTTCTCTTCAAAATCTTATTTTAAAGATATTGTAACAAATTTGAATGAAAAGAATGAAAATTGTTGGAGTTATGCTGCGTGCCGTTTTGAAAAATCGTGTTTCGAGAAAAACGCATTTAAAGTTTTGAAATGCATTATAGACATGAAAAAATGAAAAATTCGACAGTTTAAATTTTTTTACCTTTAACCTGCTATCCTAGGACCATACAGCTGCCCTTCTATATTTAAATTTTCTTCCTCATTCTCTTTCCTCGATGATTTTATATTAGAGCGTGCTTCTTTTGCCGCATCTGTCAAAGACCGCTCAGCGTGCTTAACCCGTTTAGCATCGGCTTCAATGACTTATAACTATGGACCGATAGAGCTGTCAAAATTACATGCAGCAAAGTGAAACACTTTTGTGTGTTCGTCCTTTTCCCTATAAGCACATTGCATTGAACTCTAAAAGGTAAATTCGCACGCAGTTCATTGAGCTATTTCGGACCTACCAACATGAAGACTCCGGGAATATTCTGTTTCAAAATGCGAATTTTTCTTTATTCAATTTTAATCGATTTGTTATGCTTCGTGTAAGGCACTACAATATATATTATATTCATTATTTGTGAAATAGGAGTGCCCGCCGATCTAAAATATTTTCCATTAAATTCTCGATCTCGATTTTAAATTGCCGCCAGCAAATACAATTGCGTTCCTATGTTGGTGTCTGATACAAAAGCACATGTAATAGAAATAGACGAATATATAGGAAAATATCTCCGCTCTCATTCTGGTTAAGCACATTACAGAGGAAAATAACCATTTATTTCTAAATTTTATTTTAAGAAATACGAGGAGTACAGAGAAATAGTGTATCAAAAATAATTTCAGGAAAGGCAATTTAATCTGTATGTAATAATGTCTTTTTCTCTCGCCAGTATTAGCAAAATACTCGAAATAAAAATGTAAGCAAAAAAGGTTTTCCACTCTTGTAAAAAAAGTTGTCTCAAAAGGAAATAGCATACGATCGGTCCATAGCTATATGTCAGTGATCGGCTTCTAGACAAAAATTATATGATTGGACGCCAACATCAATCTCCAAAACTTTCATAATTTGTAAAATATTACTCAGACCATCGTTGAAATTACACACAGCAATATCAGTCGCAATATTCAAGACTTTTTTGCCGCTTGAATAAGATTTCGGAGCCAAATTCCAAACAGTAGCATTAAAACTTTCGTTGCTATTTTACGTGTAGCCTCCTAAGCAACGGTTTAGCAACTCGCCTCGACTCAACTCTTCATAAATCGGTTTGATGGCATCAAAAACTTCCTCAGCGGCGGCTTATGATGGAAAGTGTCCAAGGAATTCGCTGCTTGCGCCTTCTTCCAGTTACACCAAGACTCTGAGCACTTCTCGTGCTGCGGATTTTCGCCGGTTGATAACTGATGAAATAAGGTTGTCCAGATTTCATTTTTCATATTTTCCAAGGAATCCGGATTCCGACGTATAGCCAGGCCATAATAAATTGTTAATTGTATTAATTTAGCAGTTAAATTACCTTTTCCTCCGAGGCCTTTAACTTTTTTTTTCAGATTTCTCAATCGAGTGCCCATTCTCTTTTGTACATGATCAATGCACTCTTTCTTTTGTACTTTAAAATTTTCGTACGGATTTTTATCCATTATTCCTTTGAAGGTTTTGCTGTCACCATCACCGATGTAGTTTGCGTATTTGAGACCGTGCAAAGTTTCGGAGCGTTGGAACATCTCGACGACAGAGTCTACCTCCATCTTGCCAGCTGAGCCTTCATGGTTCGCTTGACATTCATCGACGTGTTTTGTACCATTCTTCATACTCACTTGTTTCCAATTTATTCTTCCAGTGCTCGCAAGACTTACAGTACTTTGACTTCACTTCAACATCGACGATTTTGCCTGTAAACCATCCAATCAATGAGGTGATTCCAAAAAGCGAAGAAAATCCGCGTTGCCTCCACGAGCCATCACCGAAAACAGTTATCCCTTCAAGTTGTCCATCTTCTTCACTTTTCTTTTTCTCTACTTGCGCTGCTTTCTTCATACTAGCCTCTCGTACGGTTGCTGTTGCGATCGAAATCATATCCACTAATTTGTCGTAAAAAGATTGAAATATCGGTCGTGGCAATTCCATAAAAGCACAAAACTTTATTATTCCATTTAGTCCTATTCCTAGTAGTCGCATTGCTAACACGATTCGACGGTTAATTTCATATGCATTTCGTATGAATTTACTACTTGGAATAACAACATTTGGACATTTCGGACAAACGATAACTATTTTGAAGCCTAAGCCCCGAGGACTTCTTTCATGAAACGTGATGTCTGAATCACACGTTTTACACTTCACGTGTTGTGAAATGACAGAGAAAACGGCAACAAAATTTATAATTCTATACCTTAATTCATAATTAATATCAAAATCTTCATCACTAACTTTTAATTTCTTCGCAGAAGCACTAACTCCTTTCGAATCACTCTCAGTCTCATATCTATTCAACGGTCGTCTCGATGACGCGTTGTTCCGACGCCGCGTTGGATACGATTTTTTCGTACCTTTCTTGCCCTGATACACTTTTGCATTACTCATTGTAACTTATAAGCACTCTGAGATTACAAATAAACTGTTAAAAATCAGCACTACACACAAAAATCGTGATTTCATGCGACGAAATAATGTCCTTTTTGTACACGTGTTGACTCTACACTAACGTACTATGATTAGAAATGCTTCTTTCCAGCAGATATTCATCTGACGCAGGTGTCGTTTCGGAGCAGTCCGACGCGCTTGGGGAAGAGCACGAAGTTACAAGAAAAAAAAATACTTTGAGGTATGAAATATTTTTCCCCATATTCTAAAAATTTCAAAGTATTTTTTAAGCCTAAAAAAAAAATCGATTTTTTGAAAAATTTACAGTGGTGTTACCCCTTAATAAACTACACATATACTCCTTGTTTTCAGTTGATATTTTCGATAACTTTTCTACTTATCGCTGATGACTATCAACTAACTTTTTAGTTCAGTATTTAAAGTAGTTTATAAACCTAAAAAAATATTTTCTTTCTGGAAATTTATAGTTATTTCTACAAGAAAGCTCACTACACTTCATTGTCTAATTTTATAAATATCCACGAATTTCTCACAACTTTAAAGGTAACACACAAATTATCCACAATAACCACTACACTTAGTAATAGTTTTTCAGTCGATTAGCACTTTATAACAGTTTTTAATTTCGCTTACACTCTGCATTCCAAGCCAGCCAAACTACTTTTGGGAAATAAGGTCCCTTGAGTTTATTGTATCTCACTTTCTCTTGGATATTTGCTCTCACCTGGAAAAAACACGCTCATGTTACGAATCATATACGATATCGTGTACATGACCGTTTTTTTTATAAAACTTCGGCTAACTTCCCAAGTTACATCTTTGTCAGCTTTCAATTATTTTCAAGTTCACATTTTATATCCAAGGTAGAATGGCTTAATCGATTAGATGTATTTTAAACGCATTTAAAAAAAATTGCGTTTGTATGTTTAACATTTTAATTGCTTTCGTAATATTACACATTCTCAAAAATGACATTTGCATTGAAATTTAAGTTGGCGACATTTTATTTTTAAGGGAAATTTTTTAAAGTCCCGTGAGCTGGATATTGAACCAGATACAGAACTGGTTCAACAGTTTGTATGGTGGAGATCTATATAGCACCTTTAAAAAAGCACAGATTTTTACTTGTTTTGCCACTTTTTGATCAATGAAATAAATCTAGATATATAGTATATCTCTCATTATCTGCAGGGTGTAAAATAACTGTTGCACCTATTTTTTTTTTAAATAAATCAATTTATTTCATAGTAACAAGGAACAAACTTTATTACATAACTGAATACATTTCATTTTATTATACTTAAAAATTTTATTCGAATCACCCTCGTTTCTCTCTGAATATAGCTTCAAGATGTTGGTTCAAATTGATACAGTTGGCGCATTGCCGGATATCTTTAGGTATTTCATCCTCTACCTTAACTTATTGTTTCTTGTATTTATTAATGTTAATAGTTTTTAAGTTCACTAGTTTCTCGAAAATGTTTTCCCATTTGCAAAAATCTAGGATCAAAATCTTGTGAAGAAAACGGACATCCTTCAAATAAAGTTTTATTTACCGATGCAGAATCTTTCACAATCCCTTAGATTCTTGCACATACACATGCTTTAGAATCCAGGCAACTTAAAATATTCCAACATAAATATAGTTCAGAAATTTTAGTTAACGTATGGAATAAAATACCAAAAATGTCATCCGTGCCGTATCGATTTAAACCATCGTCTTAAGCATTTAGTAAGGAGAAAAGGCGGTTAAATCGAATGAAAATTTTAAATATAATAATATTAAATGTGTCTAGTTATGTAATAAAGTTGTACATTGATTTATATTAAATATTAGGTGCGACAGCTATTGTTTTACATCCTTTATAAGTGTAGTTCTCTTGTGTCCCAATAGCACAAGACATTTTGATGCATTTCGTCCGAGCGAGGAATAACTTGCCTATTTGAATGTTCCGTTTTTAAAAAAGCTAAAACAAAGAGGTCCAGTTAATTTAAGTTAATTTCATGATTTTATCGGCAGCCAGGGTAAAATCCATGTCCAGGAAATGACTTCGTTACAGGGAAGTGACAAAGTGGACACGGTTGTGAGGTGTGTACTATAAAAACAGAAACAAATTTCTTAGAAAAATTTCTTTATTGACATATGTCAGCTTTAACGAAACTTAACGCAATTATATGTATATATTACATCAACTAATGCGGCAATAACAGTCAAACTTATTTTTTTCTTTTCTGAGATAAATTTATAATTGTAAGCTACCAACAATCATTCACAAAAATTAACTTGTAATCAGAAGACTCAAATTCCCATTCTCTAACACTGTTAGAGTCTCTAACAAAACAATATTACTTTTTGACAAAAGAAAACTAAAATTATAATTTCTTACTTCAAATAGTGAACTTACGGCAACAACTTTTGAAAAACTTCTAAGTTTTTTTAAGCTTAAAATATATATTCTTTCCTTTTAGAACAACTAACACTCTCAATTTGTTTGATAGAAACAAATGCAAACACTTCAGTGGTTAATTTTAACAGGGTCCGATTTTACATCCTACCCTAGTACATAATCTCCCGTCTTAAATAAGCTTGGTTATTGCAAACAGTCAACCACAGATATCGTACTTCTCTTTTTTCTTTTCAGGTTTGTTGCTAGTTTTAGTTGTTCGTTATCATATGATAACTTTCCTAGCCATAAATGTCTGCAGACGTCTTCCAAACAAAAACAACTTAAATACTCCATTTCACCTGGGGGATCTTTAGGGTCCTTTTAAATGGCACAAGTTTAGATTCAAAAGGTAGTCCATATAAAAAAGGACTGTTTCCAGGAAACGTTTATATTGTTCCGAGGATAACGTTCCCTGGAAGAAATAAATAGGACCGGAGACTTCTATAGTAACGCAACTCCAAATCATTGTTGCTGATGGATGTCTTGCCGTTCTTATGATTCAGTCTTCTTTAAAACGTTCATTGGGTCTCCTTCTAAAAAAATGAGCTGCTTCTGTGACAACCTTCAAACGACCTTCGTTGCTAAAGATGACCTAAATTTAAAAAAAAGTGAATCATTGGTATTTTTAACAAACATACGGGTCAACGCAACCCAAATGTTCCAGTTTTTAATTAGCTTTTTGTAATCAAGTGTAAGTAAGTTTTGTTCAAATCAATGGGTGTTTTTTCATCTTTCCATTAATTTCGGATTTTTGGCAGGCCGCCTACATTTTGAAATGCCTCATAAAATCTTCTGACTGTCACCGCTGATATATACTGGTGTTCTTCGTTGTTGTGCATCCTTCCGAATAATTTCTTGGTCAGTTCTCGTAGCGGTTTTTCTTATGCACCTTATGACGAGGAGACTTGATTCTGCTCACTGTGAACGCAGAAATTTCAGTTCTTCTAGCTATTTCTCGTATGTAAAACTTTTGCAATCTCTCTCTCTCTTGTAATATCGATTTTTTTCACTCGCTTTTTCTCTAGCCCACTATAAAAAAAATTTACAAATTAGAAAAAAGGATTCATACACAACCTAAAACAATACTTTTTAGCTTTTTTTTGCATTTGACTCGCAGATTTCTTCTTCGCTAACAGTTACTATTTATACTGTCTACAAAAACACTACTTCCTCTATAATCACTAAAGACCGAAAAAATAGGCTTTTTTGGTATTTTTTTTTTTCAGAAAAACTACAAAATAATTCCAGTTTACAAAAAAGGGAGCTTATCATATATATCACTCCGTTATTCCAGGGTCCACGGCCGGACAAACAGCTTCTGTAATTTTTGAATTATGATGAGCCAAAGATTTTTTTTATTGTATATAACAACAGCTTCAAAAGTACGTAGGATTTTTTCGGTATATTGATTTTTGGCTAAATGGTGCACTTCTAAAGTGAAAAGTTGAAAATTTGTCTAAAAAATCGTCAGAATATTGTTAATAACAAATGAACTATGGAATATAAAAAAAAATCCTACGTACTTTTATAGACAATGTATTTTTAAAGGTGCATTCAAAATTTCAAGTGAATCGGTTGAAAATTGTCTGAGTTGTTTCCGGCCAACTTGAAAAATACAGTTTTGAGATAAACGCGTTAGAAGTTTTGAGTAGTAGAAAATCATGAACAAATAACCTGGTGGTCCTGTACTAAATTTCGAAAACCGAGCACTTAAACGGCCATAATCTGTTGGGACATAATTTAAAACAAAATCGATTTTTAGCAAATTCTAGAGTGGCCTAATCCCTTAATGCAAATGACTGTACTATGAAATTGCCCTTTTTATATAATTTTCATACTTCTTTTTGTTCACCTTTCTAGAAAGGATATTATGAAATTTACCTGCCTAAGCCAGTGGGAGATTCCGTTACTTGTTTCATGGAAAAATCTTTTTATCACAAATACATATTACACTTATAAATTGAAACTGTGTTAAAATTTTAAAGTGTTTCCATTTCATTGATCTGCTATTTCCGGTGATTTTTTTTTTTGGGGAGCGGGGAAATGTGTTTACGCACCTAGGTGGCCAAAGCCACCCGTGTGCCGGACTCACCTGGCCAACGACCAGTCCTACCGGCTAAACCCCCCCTCCCCCCTCCATGAGGACCACCACGGAACCGTCTAGGAGACATTACCTCGCGGTGGAGTCCTATAGAACAGCCTCCTACGAGGCCCGCGAGCCAACCGGGCCCCCTAACGGGAGCCCCCGCTGCCCCCGACAAGTTAGCAGGCGCCCCCGCTAGGGAGCCCCGTTGCTGTCTCCCTCCTTTTGACGAAGGACTATCCTGACGAAAGAGGCAATCCTTCACCAGTAAAGCTATTTCCGGTGATAAAACCCAAAATAAATAATATAATCGAATAATCGAGTGAAAACTTATAACTGAGAAAAAAAGTATTTCACTGGTATAGTCACACTTTTTATGGTTATGCGGTGTCCGTTTACTAAAAAGACGCATGATCTTAGTTATTCGCCATTACTTCAGCAACTTCGTCGCACAATAGTACCAACCGTATGGATTTTATGAAAAATTTAAATTGAAATGAAAACACGAAATTTGAGGACGTTTAATAAGTACATTGGGATATAAGTAAAAAAAAAGATTTTAATATTATTTCTTTTCATTGTAATAACCAAAGATTATTTACTCCCTAAATTACCTAGCTAATTTGAAAAAGTAACACTATATATATCCAGCTTTTAAGGTCATAAGAATATACATGCAAATAAGAGTACAGATAGTGTGCAGTCATTTACTCCTGTCAAAATTATTTGAGAGAATCACTTACTCCTGTCAAAATTATATACTCATACGGAGAGAATCACAGACTCCTGTCAAAAAAGTACCGCCAAATATTGTCGAAGAGAGAAATGTACCAAAAAGTACCACCAATAAAAAGAATTCATGTGAATCACATGACTGAGTTAGGTACTTGTGTGCGTAAGAAGCTTTCAAACTGTCAATGTATTCTGATCTTTTAATGAGAGAAGTACATTTGACATTTGTAAATGCACATAAAGAACTCTTTAAATTGTCCACATAGTTTCACGATACAACGCAAAGTCAGGGAAAAAACTCAACTATTCTTTGGAAAACCAGGAAAAGTCGGAGAAATTTGGTCTTGAAAAATAGTGGCCACCCTGAAATATGTAATATAATATATGTATTGTTCACATTTATTTTAATCAAACCTGAATTGTTTATATTGTAGTTGTAGAGGTAAAACAAAACTCCAATTTTCCAACTTAAATTTCCACAAAATCCAAGTAGTACGACTATTTTAATGCACACTTAGATCTCACAGTTTATGTTTAATGTATCGGGGAATAGCCAAAACTCCTCAAGACCGAAGTGCTAGATCATGTATCGCTTTAGTACAGCAAGTAGTAAGGTAAACGTAATTCAAATTCCTTCCTTTTAGAAAGTAGTCACGATACTGCTATTTTAATGCACTTGAGACATGACTGTTATTTGTTACTCTGATCTACTTTCGCTATTAAAACTGTCCTAAAATGAGAATCAAATTGGTATAACACCGTTTTGTTGTGTTGAGGTAGAGCAAACAGCGTCAATATTTTCGCTTCCCGCAGGTCTGTTCTCTCCAGACTGAGTTAGTTAATATACCGCCTTTCGTTTGGTACCAATCTAGTAAGACCTAAGTAAGAATAGAATGCATAAGAGGTGTGTACATGGATGGATATGTGTCCCATTTTTTATCAAAAGTTCATCTACTACCTCTAGTTTAAGAATTATTTATTTTTTGTGATTTTAGATAAAAATTGAAAAAAAACTGTAAAACAGTAAGAAAGGAGTTGGATCAATCGGTTGAGTGGCGCCATCACCACACCATGGTTCCACGGTTCGAGCGCAAGTGGCCGATTTGGCACGCTGGTAGCAATAGATAGTTTAGCTGTTCACCTGTCACACTCAACAGAAGTTTCCATGTGCATAGAAACTTGCTCAGTTTCAGCCGCTATCTAAAAAAGGAGACACATACGACCTCTCTAACTGCAGACCAATTGCACTTACTTCGGTTTTATCTAAAGTTTTTGAATCACTTATCCATTCTCAGTTGATGAAATATTTAAAAAGTAATAATCTTATCAAAGTTCGCCAATACGGGCTCCGCTCAACCGGAGACTTACTAACAGCTCTGATGGAGCGTTGGAACCATTCTCTCCATAATTTTCGAGAGTGGGAAATAGTAGCTCTTGATTTTTCAAAGGCTTTTGATAAACAAAGACATTTCTATGATCCTCGCTTGGAGCAGAGCAAATCATGTTATGTTTAATGCATCCAAAACTGAATGCTGTTTACTACCCCTTAAAAAACGCTCAGACCACCCTCAGGCTATTTCAATCGACGAAGTGAATATACACAATTCGCCCTCTAAACATCTTGGGTATTGAGATATCCAATAATCTTAGCTGGACTGATCATGTAGTGGCAATTGTTAAAAATGCGATGAAATTCCAAGCATTTCATAGAGATATAAGAAATATTTCACTCCATCTGACGCGCTCATCTAATAGTCCCACATCAGGCCTAGACTTGAATATAATTCCCATATTTGGGCAGGGGCCGAACACACCGCATTATCCGCGTTAGACAAAGTTTAATGTAAGGCTATAAAACTTATTGGCGATCCCTCAATCTCTGAAAGCATTGACTCTCCGGAATACCGACGGAATATAGGTTGTCTCTCACTCTTCTATAGTTATTTTTACGGCCATTGTTCTAACGAAATTGCTAGCTTGATTCCTTGTAGGCACATGGTAACGCGCGATACAAGAGCTTCAAGTCGCTCCCACCCCTATACTTTTCAGGTAAAATTTTAGCGTACAATCAAATTTCAGGAATCTTTGCTAAGCAGAACAACACGAATGTGGAACAGTTTACCGTCTTCTGTTGTTCCCTCATCTTATGAGTCCGAAACTTTCAAACGAGGCGCACATAGACACGTCCCTTCGCTGACAAGGCTTTGCTTTAAGATCATAGGGCATCCACCGAGCTTTGGCAATATCATATTAAAAAAAAAATTACACAACAAGAAGAACTGGATGCCACACTGAAAGACTCTTCTCCATCATATTCAACGGTTAAACAGTGGTTTCTGAGTTTAAGAAAGGTCGCACAAGCAGTTCTGACGCACCACGTTAAGGTCGCCCCGTTGAGGTCACAACTCCCGAAATGATTGAAAAAGTTCATAAAATGGTGATAGAGGACCGCAGATTAAAAGCGAGTGAGATAGCTGAGACTAATGGGATGTCAACTGAACGTGTACGCAATATTTTCATGAACATTTGGGAGTGAAGAAACACTCTGCTATGTGGGTGCCGCGTTTTCTAACGCTCGATCAAAAATTGACCCGGAATTTATAACTGTGGATGAAACTTGTATTCACTGAAACTACTCGTAAACAACAGTTGAAACAATAGACTGGACCAGGTGAACCAACCCCACAGAAGGCAAAAACAATTTTATCGGCGAATAAGTTTATGGCGATTGTTTTTTGGGATGCGAAAGGAATTACTTTCATTGATTACCTGGAAAAAGATAAGATCAATACTACGCAGAGTTATTGCAATGTTTAAAGGACGAAATGCAAAATAAAAAAAAACCTCAGCGAAGAAAAAAAAATTTGTTTCACCATGACCACACGCACCCATTCGTCGGTCGTTGCGATGGCTAAAATCAACGAATTGAAGTTCGAATTGTCCCCCCATCCACCATATTTACTAGATTTGAAAAAAAATTTGTTTTTCTTTATCAGGCCGCAAACTTTTCACCCCCGTATGTAACTAACACAATGTTATAAAATGGATTCACATGATGCATATCAAATACTTAGTAAACACTAACAAAGCAGTTCCACCGGCGCACCAATATCCTTACAAACTTTCCAGTCAAAGGAGACTGATTACTTAACGATAAATGTTGCTCCTCTGACGAGATTAACATCTTTATTGGAGGGTCAGAAAAAACTTTGTGTAACATTTAAACTACGCGACTAGAAAAGTCAGGGAATTTTGCAATTTTTGCATAAATTTCTGGAAAATTACATGCATGCCAAAAATGTAACTGCAAAACTTTAATTTAGCTCATTCTAATACAATATAAATACATTTTTTACAATTATTTTAACTTCGTAAAATCTAAATTTAAATTTATTTATGTGTACGAATACATTGATCCAATATTAAATGAAATTTTTTTCTTGCAGTTATGTTTATACATGTACGAATTATCCTTTACAAAGAAATGTGAATGATGTTGCTAATAATTCATATATTTCGGTTTTATTCGACGATCAACAACAGAATAAAGCAGTTTCTAAATATTTGAATTCAGCGTTTTTAAGGCACACTCGAGCTATTGATATTTTATCAGCACTGAAAAAAGGTTTTTAAAGATCTAAAGAAAATAATGTGATGATGATCCCAATAGCCCGATACCTTTGGACATGGGTACATGCGGTATTCACATATTACATAACTCGTTCAAAAATGGTGTCAGTTGGAGTTCTTGGAACCTATCCGAATTTTTAAGCGATGCGTATTACTTAAATACACAATGTACCAGATCGTAGAGATGACAATATTAAATATGTAGGGTCTTAGGTTTTCGATATGAAATTTTGTCCAGCAAGATAGGTAGAGAACATTGAGGTAGCCAAACACGCAACATATTTTGCCGGATTTAAGAAAATATGTCAAATGTGCTCGTGAAAATAAAGCCACACCAAATTTGCGTATATTTCAAACTGCAGAAGCACTCTTCAATGACAAACTTTTACTGCCATAGTTAGGGTTTTTTTTTCAGACATTAGCCAGTGAAGTTAAACCTTTTTTGAAAGACTATTAGTCCGATAAACCAATGGTGCCTTTTTTATATTCCGATTTAGTAAGCGTTTTGACTACGCAAGGTGAAGTTCATTAAAAAAGAGGCATTTAGCAAGGAAAGCATAATCAAAATTGATGTGACTGACGTTAAAGTGCGGAACACAATGTGGGCCCGTAGCTGGCGCGGTAGCCAGACCTGTCAAAAGTTAAAAATATGGAAATTACGAGATGGCGGTCCAATGTGTAGCTGGCGCTGTAGCGCAAAGTTCAATAATTTTAACTTTTGGCGCGCGCCAAATTTGACATTTCCGAGTTAGCTACATCGTCAGCTACGAGCGCCAGCGCAACATTGTGTTCCAGCCTTAAACGCTTCAACTTGGGATATGCTACATCTCTTGCATTGAAATAGACATGCAATTTATCACAAAAAGATTTTATAATATTCTGAAACGATTGTTTGAATATTTTAAAACAAATGTCGTTAAAAATTCAGGCAGAATAACCTCTAAAGCATAAGTTAGTAAAAGGGGTAACTTTTTGCGATGTAGAATTAATTTCGAAATCGGAAAATCTTAGTTTTTCACGATTGAAAATCACGTTACAAAGTTTTGTTGAGGGAACCAGAATAAATCCAAAAGTTGCAAACAAAATCGATTGCGAATTTTGTACACTGTGCAATAACTAAATTACTGATAAATTCAAAACTTTTTCTCATGTTGATGACCTTCTTCACCAATTCTGGATGAGAATTATCAATATGACAAATAGTTCTAATAATTTCAGACAATTTTTGCATATGGTCATTCTGTTTCACGGAAATGCAGAAGTTGAGAGGGACTTTTTCTGTGAATAAATCCTTTGTTGTTCTTAATCAAAGCAGCAGATAATTGATTACAAATAGACGTGTTTGGCAAGCAATAAGTGCTTCAGAAGGTGTAGAAAATGTAATTATTGATAAAAAAAACCGGATAAGTGCGAGTTTGACTTGCGCACCAAGGGTTCCGTAATATTTTTTCATGCGATTAAAGATTTTCGAATTTTTTCCTTTACTTGTGCTTTGAGATCTTGCTTCTTGCCAAATTTCATGATTCTAGATGAACGGGAAGCATCCTAACTTTGTCAAAGATTAGATTCATTTCCATAAGAGAAAACCTTGCCAATCTATAACAAAAGTGTATTTATTTAATATAACAAAATTCGTTAAAAAACTTCACAACTTAATTTTATTATATTCTTTGTTTAAGTCAAAGAACTTCAATTTGGTTTATAATACTGTTAATATAATAAGGCACATAAAATATATTTATAATGAAAACAACAATCACAAGTCTTCCTATTAGTTCATGATCGCAGATGTATTTAATTCATTTTCAAAAGAGCTTACTCTTGTCGACTGCTGAAATAAACACCAGTAACCTTTTAATATCAGCAATTTTTTCTTTTTAAATAGTCTTAATTCTATGTTGAATTATATTTAATTTTCGATTAAAAAGACTTCGGAGTGTCCAAAGACTTTTTGGTTGGTTTTTTTAGTAGAGATGCTGTTTTGTATTCAAGATCTCTTAAACTAGTTTTAAATTGAAGTGTGAATAAAACAGATCTTTCTTATCTAACTTCGCAACGCGTGGACCGATTTGGATAATTCTTTTTCTGTTGGGTAGAGTATGCTCCCTGGTTGATACCACGGGCAAAAAAATGTTGATGGGAAGGAGGGTGGAACCTAACTTTGTAACGCGAGGACCGATTTGTATGGTTCTTTTGCTGTTGTATAGAGTGTGATCCCCCATTGCTAATAGGAGAATAATTGGGTCCTATGGTGGTGGTGGGGGAGGGGTAGTAACTTCGTAACGCGTGGACCGATTTCGATGATTCCTTTTCTGTTCGGTAGAGTATGTTACTTGATTGATACCATGAAAAAAAAGTTTTGTGGAATGTGGAAAAATAAAATAGTTTTTAAAAAAAAGTTGAACCGACTTCACAAATAGCGCTAAAAAGCATAAAATAATTTTTAATTTTATATCTATTACATTTTGAAGTCGGTGCAAATTAATAAATAAATACCACAATTGAAAATAATATATAAAATTCTCTGAACGTGTCAGCTCACGGGATCATAAGAAATGACGATTAAATATTTTTGTTGTAGTTGTTTGGTTTGTTTGATTTGTACCGGCTTCAAAATGTCGTAAAAGATATAAAATTAAAAATTATTTGATGCTTTTTAGCGCTTTTTGTGAAGTCGGTTAAACTTTTTTAAAAACTATTTTTAGTAGATATATTCTTAAGATATCTTAGAAGTGATAACGGGCTAAAAATTTCCAAATTTTTAATATTTCTATCTATAACACTATGAACGCAGTCGAGAATTTTTGCTCAATAGTTTTTAGACTAGTGTTACTGTGAAGAAAAAATAGCAGCGCAGTTATTAATTTGTTTATGTTTTGCGTAATGTAGGAATTACTCCAAAATTTCAATAAAAAAAAATTTAATAATGGAACTAGCAATATCAACACGGTGCGACCACTGTGTGCTTCGCTCCAAATTGAACAATAAGTTACTTTTGGCTTGTCAACAACAATACTACTTGCGGTCATGTTGAAAACACTTATTTTTCTCTTGTAATAAAAAGATGTATGTTGTCGATCATCATTAGTTGGGTTTCTGTTGGCTTTGAAAATAACATATCGATAGCATTGATCTTTTTTCGGCTTATGAATACCTAAATTAAATGTGTTAGATTGTTAAATATTTTTAAATTCACTACGGTAACTTATATGCACTTACGAAAAACCAAGATTGAAAACATTTTTAAATTTGATTATCGTATGATGATAGTTTATCCCTACTTTTCTATGCACGTACGACAAAACAAAACTGAATAAAAAACGATATCTTGAATTAAATAGGATCTTATTCATACAAAGAATCAGAAATTGCGTTTTTTTGTAGTGTTCAGAAAGTATACCCACATTCCATGCAAAGATGAGCAGTGAACATATTGCACCTTGTAGTAGATATAGGGAGATAACAGCAATTGGTAAAGTAAGGAAGGGCTAATTCAGATATTTGTCAAAACCGAGATTGAATTATACACCGCTGTACTTCTTGTAATGTATTGTTGAATTTACTCAGAGCCTCATAACTTCATAAAATATGTCAAGAATCAAACAGTCATGAGACATTGGTGTTAATATTTTCTTTAAATTAAAATGTACAGCACATTATTTAACGTGTCATTTAGCTACTAGTAAAATGTAATTTTTTTTTTGCAATATGTAATTTTCGATCAGTCAGTTGCGAGTCGTTGGGATATGACTTAAAATAGAACGAGTTTTGTAGGAACAACGATTGGGACTTGACCGCTTTTTTAATCATGAACAATAAAAAAAATTATAAATTCATTTCATGCAGTATTGTTTATTCAAAAATTTATTCGAATTATTAAATTAAGTCTTTGAAGCTTCAAATTTGACCTATGAAAGAAAATGTGCATAAAATTGATTCGTTTTGTAGTAATTCTTATATTTCAATTCACCATTACTTAATAATAATAAAAAAACTGACTACTTCTACAGAAGAATAAAATCTATTTTATAATAGCGATCTTTCTTTCAAATTCATTCATTTTATAACTGACTAAGCAATAGTTAAGATAAGGAAGGAGTATAGTAAATGAAAATTAATCCTTAATTCCAATTGACCCCCAGTAGTTTACTTATTTGTTTATATTTTGGTAAACACAAATAAGTTCATAAATATGTATTTTCAGTATATTCCATTCACTGAAAGGCCAAATTGGAAAAATTGAAGAGGAAATGGTCATGGATGCGCAACCTTCTCCACAATCAGTCGGAAGAGAATTCGTACGACAATATTACACTTTGTTGAACAAGGCTCCCAATTACTTGCATCGTTTTTACAACAATCATTCAAGCTTCATTCACGACGGGCTGGATACCCACAGTCGTGATGCTGTGCTTGTTATTGGACAAAAGAATATACACAATAAAATTCAACAACTAAATTTCCGCGACTGCCATGCTAAAATCAGCCAAGTTGATGCTCAGGCAACATTAGGAAATGGAGTAGTTGTTCAAGTAACAGGAGAACTTTCTAACGATGGCCAACCTATGCGACGCTTTACGCAAACATTCGTACTTGCTGCTCAATCCCCTAAGAACTACTACGTCCATAATGACATTTTCAGATACCAAGATTTATATTCGGATGATGAAAATGAAGGTGAGAATCGATCAGAAAATGGTGAGGAACAAGATAGCGAGAATAAGATAGTCGACAACCAGCAAAATTCTATGGGACAACCGCAACAAATTTATTACCCATTACCAACTGCAACTGCGGCTCCAATTCCAACTGTTGGTCAAAGTGTGCCTCTGCCACCATTTGCTGCTCAACAACCACAAGTAAACGGCGTTGTTCATGATGACTTATTGCAAAAAATTCAACAACCTCAACAGCAAGCTACCCAAATATCTACACAGCCTATACCAACTATTCCTCCACAGCCGCAACCTACTCCACAACAGACCACGATTTCGCAAATTTCAAATACTACATTGACAGCACCGGCAACATGTTCAATTCCCCCAACAAATATAACGTCGTCATTACCTTTGGAATCTATCGTCAAAAAGGAAGCTAAAACTTTGCAGCAGTCTATCCCAATTTCTTCTGATGTATCAGCGTCTCTTAACGAACCTTCTCCAGTCAAACCAGAACCGGAAATTGTTAAACCAGAAGAATTTAAACCTTTGGAGCAACCTGAAAAATCAGATGGTAACAACAGTTATTGTAAAAAAATAAATATTAACAGTTCTTATGCCTTTTTACTTACAGCTATAAAAGTAATACACAATGAACCCAAAACGTATGCAAATTTGTTCAAGTCTGTAAACACCGCTACCAGCAACATTTTCGTGCCTCTACCCCCGCCTTCACATCAGTCTAGCGTTGGACAATCTTCCACAACAAAGCTTGACCGATCCGATAATCAAAGCTTAGGCCTTCCGCAGAGAACTAGCTCCACGAGGCAGGTTAAAGGTATATTCTATACCTTAGACATTATTGTTGATTTTATTGTTGGAATATTTTGCAGACTTTTCAGAAAGGCGTACTAGCAGTGTTAATTCCCAACAATTTGGAGATAGCCATCAACTTTTCCTTGGAAATGTACCTCATCATGCTACAGAAGAAGAACTTAAGGCATTGTTTAGTAAATTTGGTATTGTTGTCGATCTCAGGATTCACTCAAAACCAGTGTCGAAAATGCCAGGTGTACGACTTCCTCCCTACTACGGTTTTATTACTTATGAGGATCCAGAATCTGTACAGAATTGTTTAGCGAATTGCGTAAGTGAATTTTTATTTGATACAAATTTTAAGATGATTATTATAGTTCCTCTGAACATCGTCAGTGGGATATTGGTAAATTTCCAGGTTATTCATTAGTAGAACTGAGATGTTATGCACTTCGGTCAGGACTGTGATGATTTTAATTCGGTCAGTTATAGGTGACCAGTACAGAAGGGATCGGTGTACAAGTTTATTTGGCAAAACAGCTACACTTACTTTGCAAGGTGTTTCCGAACCTCTTTGGCCACAGTAAAGCAGCATGATTTTAGATGATATTCGCACATCGCAGCCATATTTCAATCATACACGGATACAGGACGTTTATCGGTCCAAGGGACGCCTATACCTATAATATACATATAGTGTTCGGTGATTCGTCAAGAAGTCAAGATAAAATATAATTTACTGATCTTTCTGTAAGCGCTTGGTGAAACATATTTCTATTCATTTTCGGATAAATATTAAAAACACTTGTTGTTTCACAAAATATATCTTTATTAATCGATTTTATTGAGAAATAAATCGAGAGCCGACGCGTTTCGTCTTGTTAGGACATTATCAGGGCAACGGCTGAAAATCCCAAGTTTAAAAAAGCTAAACTATTGTTCAAATAGAGCTGGACAAAGTAACGGACTGTTATTTTTAAAATCTCTTTGATCGTTCAACAAAGAACAACCATCCTGCTTAGCTTTTCTTATCTCATAAATTTCATATACGTCTAAAATTTTGTGGTTTCTAAATTCTCTCAGTAATTCCACATTATTTTCATCAACTTTATGGCCAATGTCCTTTAAAAAAGTACAAAAGATATTGTGGTCGCCGTAAAGGCACAATTTCGCGGTCATTCTTCAATATTATTTTTCTCTTGATGTAATTAATATTTTTGACCGGGTTTTCATTCAATCTATGTTTTCTACATCATTTTTTTTACAGATAAGTTATTTAATACTAGTTTTATATACGAAATAAAAGCCCACTGCTGGCGAGCCGACACATTTTTGCGCCACGATTCCGGCCATGGATGTTATCTGAAATCAGAGAACAAAATTTTTTTAGAAAAAGCATACTCTAAATTAAATCTTGTACTAGAATCAGTTTTTAAAAGAAATTGTAAATGTTAGAGCATATTATACTTATTTTCTCTAATTTTTGCATTTTTTTTTATTAAAATTGTTATAAAAAAACTATTAGTTTTATCGTGGCGCGAAATTTGAACACGTTTTGAATTTAAACACTTTATTCTTAACTCCACAAAATTTATTGCAAAGTTTAAAATTGTTTAAAGGTCTTATAAATGAGCCTACGCGTTTCGCCTATGCTAATTGATTTTCAAGCTTAAATTTTCGGAAAAAAATAATATTTTTCATTTCATCAAAGGAAAAAATATTGAAAAATTGTCCTATTTTGATTTTTTTTTATTAAGAAATAAATAAAATTTAAAATTTAATCAAATTTTAACAGAGAGAGTTAAAAAGATCAATAACACTAGTTTACAAATTTTGGTCTCATCTCGAGATCTGGTTTCTCATAGACTTTTTTTAATGTATTTTGGGGCGTAGATTCCAAAAATTGCAACAATTTCTTTTTCTTAAGAACCGTTTTCTAGATATTCTCAAACCAGTTATTCGGCACTTTTCTTAATTATTTACCCATCTATTCATCAATTTTTATCCGATATGCATATATTCCATATCTTTTGAAAGGTAACTTTGTCCTTTTTCCAATTTAAATTTAGTGGCTTTTTAAGAATGCCGGAAAAATTACTTTTTTGGACTTTGAGCGCCTGTAACTTCATCAAAACTCATCCGATCTTCGTAAACAGCATAGCTTTGGAAAGAGGACAAAGTTACCTTTCAAAAGATATGTAATTGATGAGAAAATATGGGTAAATAATTAAGAAAAGTGCCGAATAATGGGTTTTTTGAGAATATCTCGAAAACGGTTCTTAAGAAAAAATTTGAATTTATCTTGACATATAGCGCTTCGTAGTATGAGTCTAAGTAAAGGGTTCGAACAATAGCACAACCAGTTCTTCGAACTATGCTTAGCCATCTGAATGACACTTCACGGGCACTCAAGCATTCACCAACAAACCATAATTGCTTATATGTTATTTTCGTTTGGCCGTAGGTCTTGCAGACTTTTTACTAATATTAAGCAATAAATCAATTTCGTGTTCTGTGTTTTTCTGATAACACAGCGTCACACAGTTCGTCAACTTTACGCTTATAGTCTTCAGAATTTGGAATAGTCCGGGATAGTTTCGGTAGCAAGGCAATAATTGTACTATTCTTTCGTGAACAGCTATTATTAGCGTCCCAGTTATAGGGAAGTTATTGTAATGGGAAATTGAAAATCGTTGTTTTCAACATAAATTGAAATTTGAAGGTCACGATAGCATTGCAACATAATTTGGGGAACAAGTCTGTGTGTGTGTACGTACGTACGTTCGCGGTAATTTTTTTCTTACCGCGAATAAAAAATGATACGGACTGATGGTGCCAATCGACGCGTAATATCATAAATATGAGTTGATTAGATTATCATTAACTTTGGTCGAGCCGTTTTTTTGTTTAAGCAAAAAGACTGAAAACAACGCTTCTTGGCATATTTGCTTAATGTAATGTGATGTGTTTAGCTTTAGCTACTCTCTTTACGGTTTTACATATTTACAATACCAAATTGATATTAATAATCAAATATAATAATATAAATTCACATATACTTCTAAAAAATAATTTAAACACAAATATGTTGAGATTTTTGATTTCACGAATATCACTGGTTTTTTTATGGGAGCGGGGAAATGCATTTACGCACCTAGGAAACTAGGGTCCCCCGTATGCCGGACTCACCTGGCCAAAGGCCAGTAATACCGGCTAAAACCCCCCTCCCCCTCCAGAAAGACCACCACCGGACCGTCAAGACGACATTACTTCGTGGTGGAGTCCTATTAAATAGCCTCCACCAAGGCACCCAAGCCAACAGGTGCTCCCCTGAAAGCCCCTGCCTTCTCGCCACCCCAACAGGTTAGCAGGTGCTCCCGTTAGGGAGCCCCATTGTTGTCCCCTTCCTTTTGGCGAAGGATCCCCCTCACGAAAAAGGCAATCCTTCGTTAGTGGTCCTCTCTCTGCAGCATAACCCCGACAATATTGTCCGGGGTTATTCTTTTTCTTTCTTCTTACGGTTTTACCCTGCGGAATACCGTAGCGGACCTTCGCGTTCATCCTCCTCGTCGTGTCGATGGTTTCCTCTAGTAGGGGGAGCCCATCTTTAACAACTTTGGAGATGTTCGGCTGCTTCTTAAGAGCCGCCAGCATCTCCTTAATGAGGCCCCTCATATTCAGGAACCCTCTCTCCACGCGGGCCTCGACGGCGTCCAGCCTGTCCTCCAGAGGAAGGATGATTAAATACTTCTGTTGCAGTTGTTTGGTTTGTTTAATTTGCACCGACTTCAAAATGTCGTAATAAATATAAAATTATTTTATGCTTGTTAGCGCTTTTTGTAAAAATTGTTCAACTTCTTTTAAGAAATATTTTATTTACGTGTCTATAACGGCGTTGTAACGGCGCTATCTAATTTAATAGTTGAAATTCATACATTGAAGTACGAGTGACCCGCAATGAACGTGCCGTAACGCAAAAATTGGTTAATTTCTTACTCAGCTTCATTTATTGGGAGTAAAATATAATACCCTATATCGAAATTGTCAATCTTATTAAAGTGGCCGAATACCATATGTATGGTTATCTCTATGAAGGTCACTTTTGCATCTACATTAGTAATATTTTTTATGTAATTACAGTATTGTATTCTCTGACACTAACCCTTTGATATTTATTGAACACTTAAATAACAGGAAAAGTCTTTTGTCACAACTTACGATAGCAAAACATAAAAGAGGTGTGAATTGAATGAACAAATGTTCGTACAGTTTAAAAATAGGAGTAGGATTTGTACGTCCTTTGAGTTTGGGTGCTTCTGTACCTCTCGCCTTCACATGGAAAGTCTATTTGTATTTTCAGAAATCGTCTGCAGTGTGGTCATATTTCTCTCACAATGAA
The DNA here is from genome assembly GCA_964036015.1 of Leptarthrus brevirostris. Classification (NCBI taxonomy): domain Eukaryota; kingdom Metazoa; phylum Arthropoda; class Insecta; order Diptera; family Asilidae; genus Leptarthrus; species Leptarthrus brevirostris. Next base: position 111,622,812 of record OZ038371.1, read on the forward strand.
TGTTTTCCATTGATACTTTTACTGGGTTGCAGTTCATTAACCGTGGATGTGTTCCAACCTTGGTACTTGGGCGTTTTAATTGGTAGATAACTTTATCTACCTTTCGTGTGCCTGAATTTTTCGAAACTCATCCGAACTTTTATAAAAAAGTACTTTTGTAAATTTTTTCTAGTAAAATTTAAACGCGTCCGTTCGACGTTGTCATTTTACATGGTTTTATAATGTAAACAAAGTTGTCTTTTTATATATTTCATTAAAATAATGGTAAAAAAGTTTAAACTTTGAGGAAAATTTAATTGAAATGGTGTTTAAACATAACAGTGAAGAGTTCAAAAATGCCGCCAAAACATTTTAAAAGATTTATATCGACAGATGTTTAATATCAGATCGTGTTGATCTGGATACGTTCTTTCTCGCCGAAACACAATGACGGCATCGGCATCAGCACATATGCTAATGCCGATGGTGTCAAAATAAAACTAGCATGGCAACACTGATTAACCCAATGATGGCATCGCATATTATGCTGATGCCTATGTTGATGCTTTGATCAATTGATGTTTGATATTTGATGTGGCATCATCTCGGCGGTTAAAGTTATTTTTAAGTAAAAAATGAATTTTGAAGAAAAATTTATAAAGCTTGCGCGAGAAAATAGGTGTTTATATTTAAATAGTGACCCTAATTATAAAAATAATTAAAAAAGGGAAAAATTATGGAAAAAATCAGTGAGGAATCAAAAAACAAAAAAAACTAACTTTCCTTTGCAAGACAATTTGCGTCATCCAAAAACGTCGTTTGCGCATTTTTTTAATGCGTTGCAATAAAACATCCCCGTAACCTGCTACGGCAACTATGATGCTGTGATAGGCTTGTGTGATATGTGGCATTAATGCCGCCATCGATCCTGACGCCGATTACAATGTTAATTTCTATGCTGATGCCTATACCGTCATTGTATTTCGGCATTTAGATTCCGTGGGGATTCCAATCTAGAGCCTGCTGTACGATGCTGTTTGGCTCTTTTCTTAGCGTGTGGCCTATCCATTACCCCTTTCGCCTGCGAATACTTGTGTATATCCTGTCTTGGCCTGTAAGTCTGTGTAGATTTTCGTTGGTTATGACCTCCGTCCAATGGATGTTAAGGATGCGCTTGAGAGTTTTGTTTGAGCCCTTCTCTGCTCAGGGCTTCAAACGTTTGGTCTACATGACTTAGTTTGTCGGCATAGTCGAATTCGTAAATTGCGAATTCAATGTATTAATTTTATAGTACTAGTACCTTTATAAAACAAAATATTGCAACATATTTACTTTCCGTAAGGCGCCATTTTATTATTTGCTTTTCAAAAATACGATATCTGTATAGTTACTTCAATATTTTATATTCTATTGATATTGGACTTTATATTTCAGCCCCTTTACTTTCCTGATAATTCTCCTGATGGTCAAAAGTTGAATGTGGAAGAAAAGAAAATTCGCTTACGGACTTCAAATGACATGCCCCGACTACAAAATAATATGTCAAATAGCGGCAGTATGGGCAGTGCGCAAAGACAAACTGGTGGTGGGCCAAGTAGGTCACTGTCAAATTCTGGCGGATTAATGCGTGGCGGAAACTCGGGTGGTAATGGTCCCTTAAGAGGTTCCACTGGAGGACCCCGACCAACTGGAGGATTCAATCGTAATGACAACAGAGGACCAGGAGGACCTCCCAGTAGGGGCAACGGAAATGCAACAACAAACACAGGAGGTGGAAGCTATGGGCGTCGCTAACACTTTATTGAGTAATTTTTATAAAATCTAAGAACAGTTAAAAAGTAATTCTTTAATAATTATAAAAAAAAATGAATTAAACTGCGATCCTTCGTTTATAATAATAAAAAAAAACTCATTTGTATCACTTCCACAAAAAAGATTAAAAATTATTAAAAAAAAAAGAAATTAAAAAAGAAATGAAAAAAACAGCAAAAAGAGAAAAAAAATCAATAAAAAGAGCAAAATAAAGACTTGTAACTGAACATTTTAAGGTTATCATGAGTGTGTGTGTGTGTGTGTTTTAATAAAAGTTTTAATAGTTTCATCGCCCAGAAAAATACGTTTATGAAAGCGTCGATTTGGGTGACAAAGTTTACAGGCTGATAAATATATATATACATAACACATTCAATTAGTAAGAGTATAGATTCCCTTTGAAATTGCGCTTTACTGTTAAAATGTCGACACAAAAATGATGACGCCTTGCGTCGATGAAAATTTATCCCTCTTGGATGTGTCAAAATATTTTCAAAGCTGTTTTTCCTGCCGTTAATAACAATTAATGATTAGGATATGAAAGGAAATTAAAATTAATTGTAATTTTTTATATATGTATACACGCAAAGTTATTTTACAAAAGTTTCCCTAAAATGAATTCATATTTAATATAATTTCGAAGACACTGATATTTAAGAGCCATTTTTATTTGAAAATAATAAGGCGTTAAGTAATGTAAATTAGGAGTCATTTAAATAATTTGGAAAAAAGGAACTGTTCTGCGAGCATTTAACCTTCACTAAAAACAGTGCTATTCCATATTAAAAAATTTGTTTTTGAAATGTTTATTAAAACATTAATTATATTTTAAATGTTAAAGTTTTTTTCATTTGAATTTTTTAACGGCAATATAATAAATTTATATTATCCCATGTATTGTGCTAGTATTTGTTATTTTTTCTTTTAAGAAACAAGAAGTAATACAATATTTTTTTTAACACTTAGATTTAAATAAATTACATATAACGAAGATGCAAATAAAATGTTTTAGTTCACTAGAGTTAATAACCACATAACCATAAATAGTTTTTAAAGGAAGTGACAAAAAAACCTTTGATCTTTATTTTCTTGTTTATTTATAAAAAGTATATATATATATTAAAAATTTATTTAAAAGAACTAATGCTTAAGTTAGATAATTTTTAATTTAAATATTTCATTGAAATAAAGTGTACAAGCAATTTTAAAATTATTTTATAATTCTGCCTCTCAAATTGTAAACTTCGAAGAAAATAGAAATGTTCAGTTGAACAATTTTTTTTATTATTAAAACTTAGTTATTGTTTTTCACAGAAATCTTCCTTTTTATCCTTATCTGAATCCATTGCCAATAAAACAATGAAATTTAAAAATCAACCAACTGGCCTTACCTTCTCATTGACAAGGAATATTTTCGAAGTTAGCAAAAGAAGTAAGTAAAATTTAGAATTTTAGTCTGAAAATAAAATGAAGTCCGTTTCTTTACTTTTACTTTATTGTTAATCGAAATTTTTTTTTTTCCAAAATGAAATACAATTTAGCGTGTTATTCTACTACTGAAAAGTATTTAGTATGTGAATCTGTTTCCAGGAAATGTTCTGTGCTCACTGAGATCAAGAGGATGCTCTGAACACGGTAAACACAGATGGACCTAGGATTGCAGACATATCTTAATCTCAAATTAAACTGGAAACAAATGAACGTGCAGTCGAGCAGCCTGAAAAATGGCTGTGAAGTTTATGAATTTTTTTCTCACAGAAGAAGGTAAATAATGTATAATTCGACTTTTTCAGCTTACATTTACTTAAGTTCACAAAAAAATGTTTTTTAATTCTTTAACTTGTAAAATTTGCTAGATATGCACGCGGTGCGCCGTGCAGGATTCCGTCTTCCTCTTTTATCTGAAACACAAAAATCAAAGTTATTTATAAATTAGAATAAATTTGCGGGGCCATGGACCATTTTTAGAAAAATGATTGATTTTTGATGAAATAGCGACAGTTTGAAGAAAAAAAACCGATTTTTTTACCCTTTTTTGTTGTTCATAGTGTTTGAAAAAATAGTAAATATTAATATTTTTTGTTGAAAATGGTCCATGGCCCCTAGATTCAATAATCTTTATTTAGTAGAAAAAAGAAGTCAATCGGTGAACGGTTCGACTGCAACTCGGCACGGCGTGTCTAAAAACATGGTTTTGAGAAAAACGCGTTTAAAGTTTGACAAAGGAAAAAAGTGGGAACAAATATAATGTTTGTTTCTTACAGCTAGTCAGCTGTTCCTGGACCATAGAGCAATCCCTCCTCTTCCTTATGAAACTTATTTTGACTATTATATTCAAGGTACATTTTTGTCCGAACAGAACTCTTAAAAGAATTTTTATACCTGCTGAGCCAACAATACGGCGCGCGTGCACCTGCATTGCTTTAATGAACTTTATGCAAAAGCAAATATGCGCAAACATGCATTAATGAAAATACCCTTTATTTATTGAAATTGCTCGACTAGAACCTACCCTTAGTGTCGTAAGTTTTCAATCAAGTGAAAAGAACCGATGTCTAGACTTTCTATAAGGAATGCCTCAGAAAATTTAAAAAATTGATCCGGAAAGCAAAATGATCCTCGTGAGTGAGCTTCTGTAATAAAATTGAAAGCACCTCTGAAGCGAGTGGCTTGCGAAAAATCCTCTCAACAATTCCCATCACCCCAAGCTTCTTAGCCAAATGCGATGGCAGTTGAACTTCATCCAATCTTGAGTCGCTGGAATTGCTAGTCAATACGCACTCTCCGGGTTGCTGAGCAACTGGTGTTGCTGAGTTGCCGAATACTCCGAGCTGTCATGAACTGGTCCACAAGATCCTCGATAAAAGGAAATTCAAATGGGCGATACAAATTTTCAAGCCCTACAAATCACCGGGAACTTCAATTAGGTTCCGAGATACTTATTCCGTGGCTAATGGTTATATATGAGGCTTGCAGTAACCTCACCTATATTGTGTCCTGATGGATGTAGGTGAAGGTGGTTTTTATTCCTAAAGAGGAAGGGCCTCAGACTACCAGCCTAATTAGTCCCTCCTTCGTGCACAAAACCCTAGAGAGACTCTTAGATATCTATATTAAAGAAACAGTCAATCCATTCAAGCTGCCTCTTTCGCAACATGCTTTTTTTTATTCGATGTGGCCAATGCCTAGGGGACAATCATTTGATGCGTTAGAAAAAAATTATTAGAATTAATCCTTCTAACTCAGAAGGCGCACTTCTCAGGTAGAAACCTAAAATCAATTGACCTATTTTCCAGAATATAGCAATATAATGACGCTCCCACATCAACATGCAAAAAACGAGAAAAAAGAAAAAAAAAAAAAAACTAAAACACTCCCACGCACAACAATCAGGGGTGCACGGACAGCAGAGAACGCTTCAGCAAATCCTTCGTAAGAGTCAGGTCAAAAACAGGGCACATATTCACGGCTCTACTCATGCGATATATAGGCTCATGCATGCAATCTCCTTAAGCTATACGGGGTATGCCTATAAGAAACCATACCTGCGAGAGTGAAAGAAACTATGTTCCAGTTTAAAAACTGGTGAATAAAGACTAGGTCAGCAACTCTACGTCGTTCTTCCAGCGAGTGCATATTAAGCAATCGGAGGCGATCCACATAAGGAAGACGCCTGAGTGGATCATTCCACGGAAGGTCTCTTAGTGCGGCCTAACAAAGTTCCGCTACACCGACTCAAGGCATCTAGAATGAACAGCATGACAGGGAGACCAAACCTGTGATGCATACTCGAGAAGAATAAGTGAATTAAGGTCTTCCGATCAGAAAATTCCCTTGCCCACCGCTTTACATAACCCAGAACTGAATTACTCTTAGAAACAATGTAGTTAATGTGCAGAGTGAAATCCAGTTTACGATCAAGCTTCAGACCAAGGTCAGAACTGACTGCACGCGACAGATATTAGTTTCCGCAGAGGTATAACCAAAGGAGGAAGAATCATAACTTTCTAACGCATGAGAATATCTTCATATCGTCTGCGTAGATTAAAACAGATGGCTACCCTGCAGTACGCCAGATGAAGCCCTAACGACTCTGGATAAATTATTACGGAAAGATACTCGTTGCTATCTTTTAAATAAGAGCAGATCCAGTCGAGCAATAAAGGCGAAAAACCCTACCTTTCACGCTTAAGCATAATCACAGAGTGATGGAGCTTATCAAATGCCTTGCTAAAGTCGGTGTAGTCGCAGTCAGTGTGGTGACCTTGTTGGAAGGCAGAGATAATGTAGGATGCAAATTTAAGCAGATTAGTTGTCGTCGATCTACCAGACAGAAAGCCATGTTGATGGAACAGAATTAAAATACCGTAGACTTCGACCATCTGCATCAGAATATTTTGTCAAGTTTGGAGGGATATAACAACCTAGCAGGAATATGTACATCTTCCGAGATATATCTTAAGAGCTAAGAGCTCGATTGTGAGCCTGTCGGCAGGTATATCAACCAAGCCGCAATCCAAATGCGAATTGCATGCAACCAATACACCGCCACCACGAGCCATGTAGTCAGAGTATCTATCCTTATGGAAAATCTGATAGGACTCGTCAAAAATTTCTGCATCATTAAAAACCGCTATGAAGCCAGGTTTCGGTCAGAGCGATGGCGTCGTAACAACAGGCAAGAGAAGCCTGAAATAACTGGCTTGTTCTTGTTCTTAATCCCCTTACATTTTGGTAGTAAAGGGATAGCGTACTTAGTTTTTCTGATTGTTAGCAGTGGTTCTATTCTGAGTACTTCCCGCGACCCTACGACGGGGCACAAACTCATGTGCAATGATATTCTTGGGCCAGAAATCGGGGGCAGACATTATCTCAAAACGTTCTGGGGACGATGTCAACTTAAAAGACGACATGAGTCCTTGAGAATGACGAGATCCTTGAAGTTGACAACGGAGGGGTGCAGAGTCATCAACACCACTCCTCTCCCTCACGTAGCCAATAACGTCGTCAACAGAAGTCGATGTATCAAGTCGGGAAACAAAAAATGACCTCGGTGGTTGCGCAATCCTCAGAGTGAAACCCTCATTTCCAGACACATTAATAGATCTCAACGAGAGTATGCCTTACGATGGGTGAGGATTAGATTGAGAGGTGCCGGGAGATATGTTTACAGCTGTGTCCGATGCAGGGGGGGATGGGGGAGTAGAAGTAGTAAATGTGAACGGGGTGGGTGCAAAAGGAGCACGCGGATGGCGGACACGCCTATGGGCAGTGTGAGAACGTTTTGGTGCAACGTCACGAGCATCATGAGGGCCAGTCGAGCCACCGCCGGATGGATGTTCAAGCCCAACCGAATCAAAATCAAGGGAGAAGGGGCAACGGGGGAAGCAGAGGCAACAAGGAAAGCAGGAGGATCCAAGGCAGCCGGAAGCGCAGCAGAAGCATCAAGAGAAGCAGTGGAAATCGGGAAAGCAGGAGCAACAGGGCAAGGAAGGGAGACAGAGACAGCCGAAGACGCAGATGGAACACTCACACGAGCAGAGAGAGCCCTGACATCAGTGGCAACCAAACCAATAAGGTCACCATTGGCTAAAACCGCGGACCTGTTCAAAAATTCGGCGAATGTCATCTATGACCGGTAAAATCGCTGAATGGCCCACCGAGGACACCAGGCTAGGGTCAAGGCTCACAACCGAAGCTTGGACATTAACGAGCGAATCAGACACAGACGAAACTCTTGAGGATAGCTCATGAGACCTCTCGAGCAAGGCAGTAGAATTAGCCTGCAGCGTGCCGACAATACTAAGAAGCTTACCTATCTTAGTGGTTAAGATGTTTAAGTCATCAGACAAGATATTAAGCGCACAAGCGGGAAGAAAAGGACACGACTTTATCAGCGACCAGAGTCAGGTCACCGGAGAGGGCCTCGGTAATACTCTTCACAAATCTCAACACGTGGCAAGGTTTTATGTCGAGGCATTCTCGACATGTGTTGGAGGATGAAGATCTAGTCCCACCCCTCAAGCAATCAGCGTCAAATAGGTAGCCACACACCCCATCACAACTGATCCCATCATGGGCAATAGAAACCCCAGAGGTCGGGCAAATGGACATGTAAAAAAAAATAAAAAAAATATAAAAAATAATAAATAAAATAATAAGAACAAAAGTAAAAATAAATATTAAGTAATAAAAACAACAGTACGCTCGCGCGGTCAAAAAATATAAAAGTAAAAGTAAAAATTACAAAAGCCAAAAGAACAGACAGAAACAAAGCAGCAGCAACAATAAAAAAGCAATCCTAAGGTCCCAAGAATAGTCAGATGTGAAATAAAAATTAAAATCAGGAACAGAAAATTGCAGCGCGACAATCTCGCAATAAAAAAGTCACACGGACGATTCACTCAATTAGCATAGAGAAGAACACAGAAACAAAGGAAATATTAAAAACTTTGAAAGAATTAAATGGATAAATAAAAATATAAACGATGTAAACAAAACCAAACAGGGCAACGCGGTAGGGTCACGGAAACCACAGCAAAAACCAAAACAAAAAATCACTCAATCAAGAATCAAACCGGCAAAGCACACAGGATAAGCAAATAAAAATATTAAAAAATAATTACACACAAAATTAGGACAATCTACAGAAACGAAATGAAGTCGAGAAAAAACCCAGCAAAACGAGCGATCACAGCGAACCAATAAATAACAAATAATAAATAGAAGCAAACCAGGAACACGGAAAGCAGCAGAAACCAATCAAACACCCGGCACACCAAAAAGAAAAAATTCACAACAAAACCACAAAAGCAAAACAAAACACGTCTGCACAGCACTTAGCACGCCCTTGTTCGGAAGGTAATTAGTGTAAGGGGAGTGAGGAAACTTGAATATCTTGTTTTTGCATTGCTGCGAGCTCAGAGACGGAGAGGAGGTATCCTTTCACCACTACTAAACGGGGATAGAAAACGTACCTGGAAGCCTAACATCCAGGAAAGAGCACGGAAGGCTATGGTGGCGCTGTACTCGTGTAAAAAGGCAATAGGGAAAAGATGGGGTATGCAGCCACGCATTGTGCATTGACTCTACACAAGGTCATATGACCTATACTCATTTATGGGGTGATCGTTTGGTGGCCGGCACTGCATATAGCAACCTATCACAAAGCACTGGATAAGGTTCAGAGGATTGCAACAATACTGATAACGGGTGCCCTTAGAACAACACCATCTAAAGCCCTGAATATTATTCTCCACCTTCTACCCGTGGATCTCTTTGGTAAGCAAACCGCATCTTCAGCTGCCATTAGGATTAACTCAGTCCAGACATGGAAACGAACTGACTTCGGTTACTCCAAAATTCTGGACGGAAAAACTACCAGCAACATTGAACCACTGCCAAGACTTTCTTTGGAACGAAATTCAATTCCTCCTTTCCAACCAGATCAGAGTGGGGGGCAGGTCCACCTCAATTGGGGGAGTCAGTATATCTTCACACTGACGGCTCCAAACAGGAAGGCAGAGTAGGTAGAGGTATCTTCTCGGAACATCTGGACCTCGAAATCTCACTTCGTTTACCTGACTACTGCAGCATGTTTCAGGCGAAAATCATGGCTATAAAGGTAGCTGCGGACCGTCCGAAACATTTAACCCAGCCTACAGATAGAATCATTTTATTTACAGATAGGCAGTCCGCTATTAAATCCCTCTCAGGAGTATATACTACCTCCAAAACGGTTGTACCATGTCGCTCAGGCCTGAATGACAGCTGAGAATCTGAAAGTACGGCTCATCTGTGTGCCTGGACATAGTGATATTCCGGGCAACTGTAGAGTCGACGAAGTAGCGAGATTTGGTACTACTCGTCTCGACTTGGACCTTAACCACCAGCTGGAAAAGCCGCTGGCTACTTGCAAGCTAGAGATTTCCCAGGCATCCCTCAGGATTGCAAATGCCAGATGGCAGGAGGAAACCATAATCCACCTTCTCTGCAACTTCCCGACCCTAGCCAACCGTAGGAACCGGTTTTTTGGCTGCCCCTTTTTTGAAGAGCTAGCCGAATTACCGGATACGTGTTAAGCCTAAACCCTTTCGAAAATTTTGTAAAAATTTCTGAATAAGGATCAAAAGTTACAAAATGTTTATATAAATATTGGCTTTTTCAAATCAAAAGATATCTATTGCAATCATGAAGTGTATGGTCATAGAATAGATACTTAGTCAAAACAAACTGTTTCCAAACTCGAGCGACGTAGGAGACCCCTTAGGAGACTCAAGGGCAAACAGAAATCTCCGTGTTGGAATGCACACCTGCGATCTCTTACGAAGGAGTGCAGCAGGACCTTTAACCTGGCGAAAGCCAATAGGGACATGCACTCTTGGACTGCTACTGTAAAGGGAAGTCTGCGCAGTCTGCTTTGCACTCTCTCGTGCGCACTATAGAGAAATCCCTTTATTACAAGGAGTTCACTCTAGTGGCCTTTATTGACATTGAGGGAGCTATTAACAATGTTAGTCCGGGGGTAATCATGGATGCTCTCGCTTCTCTGGGTGTGAACGCCAATCTTATGTCGCTGATCGGTCAGATGTTTCATGGCAGGACTATCAGCTCAAAGCTGAGAGAGGCTCATGCTACCAGGACTGTAAAGAAATTGTTGAAGAAATTTTTGTATTTCTTACGTTGCTCGTGTTTGGAAACAGTTTGTTTTGAAACCAATTTAGTTTAGTTATGTTCAACAATCGCACCAAATCAAGAGCATTGCTGTGATTATTTTTACCATCGTAGCAACGTAAGACAAAGCTAGCATGCTAAGTGACAGGTATATGACTTCATCCAATCAAACTACAGACGCAAGCGACGAATCGCATTCGTGAACGAAGGTTTAGGCTTCTCAGCTTTTGAGGATCTAGCCGAAGCGGAAGTCTCGTCGAGTACTGCCATTTTCGAGGAACGACTTCTGGAATTAGACCTGAAATCCGAGTTAATGTCGACGGACACGGAGGAGTGTTTGCTCGACGGAACTGAAGCTAAGGAAGACAGTGGAAAAAACAAAGATTCTAGAAGGAAGATAACGGAAGGGTTGCGCGGGAAACGTATTTTTAATTCGGCAAAGTATATGCTTGACATTCTCTCCACCAAACAGCCGGGAGCGCTCTCAGAAAGTGCCTATCTGAGAAATCGACTACGCTAAGGAGGCCACCAAAGGTAAGTGGCCTTAGAAAGTATATCCGCACCCCGTAATAAGAAAGGTGGCACGGAGGAAGAAGAGGGTCAGGTCAAAAGAGAAGGCGGGCTCAGTAAAAGGATAAAGCCAGTCCCCAGTAATCTGAGCCACAACAAACCACATAGGAGTGGGTTCCTTTTCGTCCCCTCCTAGTCTCCTCGGGGCAACTGAGTTATCCAGTTAGCCCACTGTCGCCGCTGCCCTCGGTTCTCTGAGTCAATGCTAGAATCCCAGCCTATCTGCAGAAATTCATGTTGTTCCAACGTCCCGTGTTGCTTCGTGGTCCATACTTAATCATTAACTGCACCCCCTTTCACGGCAGTGAAGGGTTCTGAGCCATGAAAACTTAGTTCAGAGCCAGGACAAGTAACCTCCTCCGAATTAACCGCAGCGAACCCTTCGGAAAGCAGGTCTGCATCTTCTACTGGTGTGTGTACCGCCGCGATAGCCAACTCATCAGTTCGTCTCCAGCCCTACGCCACACAAGGGATTACGGGAACTAGAGAGTTCCACCAACCACAAAGCCTTTTGGACTTTAACTTTACCATGGATGGCTCCTTCTTAAAGACACTCGAAAAAACTAAGCTGGTATAGATCAATTCCCGTTTTTCTTTTGAGAATAACTGTAAAATACATTGGTAACAGAGTTCAAGATCACGATCACTTCTTTGCTGTATTTTCGTAGGTCTATTTTTCTATTTCGTTTTTCACACCCGCAATACATATCCATCGCATTTAAGTAGCTCAATAAAGGTTTATTATGCTGACAAACTTGAAATAAGTAATCCCCTCCCACTTAACTTTTGGTGACATCTCTTGACTCTAACTTCCTTCTTAAGAAATCTAGACTTATTGCAGTTACCTCGCAATTGAACAAATAATGCTAAATATAAGCCAGTCGCGTCGATGACTCAATTCTTTAATCGCTTTTTTGACATCCTACAGAATCTAATGAGGAGTAAGCTTATTTAAGTTTACTTTAGTCATAATTTTATATATTATGTATGTATTGTAACATGCACTGTAGGCTGGCATAGGCTACGTGATGAAATCGAAATCAAGTTGTGTAATGCGCATGTCCCGAATTTCCAAAACCAGAAAAGCGTCACATCTTAGAATAAAGAACTAGAGGAAGAGCTGACACCCGATTTTAGTGAAGCAAATCTCTTTTGTAGTAGAATTTCGGGCTATGTGTGCTTGCAACTATACACGCGTGAACTAAGTGGGGCCAAAAGTAAATTTAAAATCTTGATAATTCGTTGAAGAATAATTTGATTTTAACTTCTCTGAATAAAATATTTACGTTACATATTAATGTAAACGTCATATTATAGGTCAAGCTAACCACGGAATTTTACACGGTACAGCTCTTCTTCTGTTTCTTCCTACGAGGAAGTAACTAAAGGAGAAGCCCTATCTTGTATATGTCGTGTGTGTGAGCATGGCAAGTTTTTGTTCTGCGGCTTGGTCTTAGGTGTCAAATTTTTTTTCTGTTTAGCTGAGTCCCTAGGTTTTAGCTGTCACTTGGTATTGACATTTCAATAGCTACTTTGATTTCGCGAGTGAAAAATTAAGATTATACTTGTATTAACTAATAATATAATTTAAAACTTTAGTAGTGATATAGTGAAAGACGTGAATAGATTTATTAAATTGAACTTTGTTTCGAAAACTGTGTAATTTTCTTCATTAGGTGAAATTAAGTGCATTGTGCAATCTTGTATGAATAACAGCCACCGGCGCCCTACTGGAATATCTTTTCACAAGTAAGCTAACTATATTGCCTTGATAACTAATTGCCTAATAAAAAGTTAATCAAATTAAGGAGATTTGTAGCGAAATTTCCACTTTTTACATGACTATAAAAATTCTTATTTACATGTTGCTTGAGGTAACACCTGATTTCGTACGATGTGCACCGGCGGCACGTAAAAAGTTACACTGTGAGGGTTTTGTAAAAATTTGAATTTTTTTGTTAATAAATTTAAACTTTTTAAAATAAACTTAAATTATAATATATATGAATTAAAATTTTAATTATTTTGTGATTACAGCTTATCTTCATATATTTTGCATGGTCGGGCATGAAAACATGACAAATATACAAGTGGTAAGTTTATGTATGAATTTTAACATAAAGTATTGATAAAATTTTAAAAGATGGTGGTAGGCCTAATGGGGAACCGGCCATTTAAAATAAACGGCAACGCGCTTAGATACATTACTTCAACAGGTGTTTTCACGGTTTCAACATGCATTGAATTCTCAATTTTAATTATAAATATTTAATGAAAGGAAATACATGTTGCTACTGTAAATATATCTTAAGGTGGTGTGGAAAATGCATCGTTTTAATACCAGCTTAATTTTTGCAAAGTTAATAAATTTAAGAACATGAGGAAAATTAATTTATAAATTATAATTTTAAAAAGGGCGCCAAAGCCCCTTCCCGCAATGATTTTTTGGTACCGCCTGCCATATATTTTTTTGAAGTGTGCGAAAAATTGTCACACATCTTTAAAATTGCCACGCGCTTTTAAGCTATTGGGCTTCTCCTTTAGTTACTTCCTCGTAGGTTTCTTCATTCTAAGTGTCAGATGCTGTATGAAGTTAAGGCTGACTCGAAACTGTGGCGACTTTGCATGGTAAAAATGAATAACAGAAATTTCTAGAACTACGTTGCTGAATGTTCTAGAATTAAGGGGTAAGGTTTAGTCAGAACTTTGAAAAAATCGATTTTTGTTTTTTGGCATTTTCTTGAAGTATGATATTCTCTGAAAATTTCAAATTAATCCGGCAAATAGTTTTCGAGATATCCCACATTAACTTAAGGGCTCTCTGCAACGCGCTAATGAGAAGATTCAACGCGTTTTTCTCGAAACTATTTTTTCGAAGTCGGGGACCACAATAATTCAAAAACTACTGGACGGATTTAGATGAAATTTATATATCTTATTGTAAGCATAAAAAACTTGTCCTTGATCGACGAATTTGAATTTTTTTAAACTTCGATTTTTCTATACAATAAACTAGTGGTTTTTTGCTTGAAAATCAGCGAGTAAACATTTTGAAAATTTAAAACAAAAACAAAAAAGCGTCGATTAAAAACAAGATTAACTATTAAACTAATGATTCCCTTTGTTTGATTAATTTCCGATGAACCAGTAAGATCCTGTGTTGGTCACCGCAAATCGCAACTTCCGAAACGGGGTCCAACAAAGATGGCGATAACTTTTTAAAAATAAATTTTGTTTTATTTGATAAAATCAAGTTAAAAGATGATGTAACAACTCTACATAATTATTTTTGTAAAATAAATTTAATTACCGCCCAAAAAAATTATTCAAATTAGTAATTTTTTCTCGCCTCTGACTAGACCTAACCCCTTAAGCTAAGTAGTATAAATAGGGCTGAGGAGCAGCCTAGTTAGTGAGCTAGATGTATTTTAATCAGTGAAGTGATAATTGTAATTAAGTAAAGTGAAACGTTATATTATGAAGAAAACGTGTAAGGGAAATTGTTAAATGAACTTATTAATTGAAGTGAATAAAACTTTATGACTGATTTAATTATAATAATAATTATTATTTTATAATTATTTTCAATCGCACTTATAACTAATTCTTTGGACCTTTAAGTGGTCATTTCGAAAAGGGCTCATTTCGAATTTTCAGTAATATGTATTTGCTTCTTTTTGAAAACTAATTCAAAATGGGTAGGTCCATCGATTCTTCTACATTTCTTCGAGAATTAATTAGAATGAATAAAAAGAATTGCATGTCAAAATACGAGTTTTATCTACATTACTTTTGATGTTAATCAGTTGTTTGCTTCTCCTAAAAAATTCGGATATTCCAGCCATGAGCCTTTTTCGAAGTGACCGATTCAAATACATGTAGTTTAGTTAAATTTCCAAGCGCTCTAAAACTCTAGACAACTAAATTTTTTGTTTTGTTTATTACGTACATTTTGTACATGTGACAAAATACATTTGCCAATTGCACAGGTGCTCTCGTTCCATCACGCTTTCTGAAATGTACGTTCATATACACATCAGTTTTTTATTCTAAGCCACTAACAATCTCTTTAATTTCTCCCTTTTTGCACAAACAGACATAAAAATGTAAATTTTTAACTTTCCTGAAATTTATTAATTACATATATCAATAATTTGGTACAGCATGCAGCTCTAACATTGGTCTAAGATTGTACAAAATTTCAGATCAATTGGATAATTAGTTACCTTAAAAAGGGTACCGATATATTTGAAAAATATGTTTACGCGTACCTTACTAAAAGTTTAAAGTTCCATAATTATCATCACCTTCTGCATCCGATGTATCCCTGAACCTTTTTTGCATGAATTCTTGCCTCTTTTGTGGCCGAATAAGCGGCCTTATAAGTTTTGTTGACTCGGGCAACATTTGGTTACTTCAAAGCTATAGTTGGCGCGTGAAAGACTTGCTAATGTATTTCAACGGCCGATTTTGAAGTATTCGTAGATAAGAGTATAGCGGGAACGGGGATGATTAACAGAAAATCGATTTTACATCTACACCTTTCATGGTGTAGTGCCCTTAAAAGGATTTTCAGCGATACTCATCAAAAAGAACAAAATTATATTTTTTTCATAATTTTTTTTTTAATTCAATTCCAAAAAAGAAAAAACATCTTTTAAAAAATTTTGTATTTTGCAATTTATAATTTTCCTTTTACAAAATATTTAAGGAAGACTTTGTTAGCACAAAATTATAATTTTCTTTTATGTTTCAAATGTAATACTCGAAATAAAGAGAGAAAGAAAGAACAGAAAGAGAACAAACTGGGGTAAGTACAAAACTGCCTGCAAGGGTAATTCCGCTTAGACAGCCTTGCTGAACTGACAAGCAGCGGCCGATTTATCCTTCATTATTTTCCCTTTTAGATGCCTTCATTGTTATTTCATTTACTGTTGTTTTGTTTGTTTATTATTACTTTTTCCTTTTATTAATATTATTAATTTTTATTGTTGGTATTTGAACGGGTTTAGGTTTTAGAAAATTTCAAATAATCCAACACTAAATAATTTCAGAAAAAACCACATTTTTTATGTTAAATAAGTAAGTAAAAGGGGCCGTACACTTAAGACATAAAAAGCCAATGAGGGAGAAACCTGGGGAAAGCAATCTCATCTTTTATCTTGAGATATTATATACCAGGGTTGTACTAATAAATTAAGTCCATTATAATTTTTTCTCAATTGAGGCCTGAGGCCCCTTCGAGCTGCGACCCCTAGACCGTTTGTTTGCCTTCGGATAGGCTAGGTTAGGGTGGTGGCTATTGGAAAGTCGATCAGCCTCACATAGACTTAAGAAAGGTCCGTTGTCTTACTTAGCCCTATGTTAGCAAACTCCTCCTATCCACTAAAGAAGTAATCACCTAACGCTTTGCACCTTTTCCCAGCCAGGCCCAGGCAATCGCAGAGTAAATGCTTAACGCTTTCCACTTCTTCCTCATCCATACAACTTCTACAAAAGTCGTTGGTGGAGATGGGTACGCGTTCTGTGTGTCCTCCGAAGAAACAGTGGTCAATAATGACTGCCAAAATATTTCGGAGATCGGTGCGGCTTCACTTTAGCAAGCAACTGGTTTTCTTTATGTCCCAAACTGGCCACAGCTTTAAAATCAACATCTTTTTTCACTGACTCTAGAGTTCGGCCTGTCTATACAGGAAGCGTTCAGTTGAGAACCTTTCATTGCAAACGTGTCAGCCGCCTCATTGCCCGGTATCTCACTAAAACCAGGAATCCAGCATAGAGTTACCTTGTGTCTTGCTCCTAATTTCTGGAAACTATTGTGACACCTAAGTACCGGCTAATATCATATTACGTTTGATTCTAGCGCCATTATTTCCGCTTGACTGTCTAAATAAATTCCTATGCGGTTACCTTTAGGTAGATTTGGGCGTGATGATGGCCAAAACCTTGAAACACACTGCAACTGTACGGCAATCAATACTGACTACGTATGTTTAGGCAACCCGAGTACACCCGAGCTTTTCCAACATTTAGACAGTTTCAGTCTTATGACGCTGCGAGCAGCTATACTTTTACAGTAGACTTCAAGTGGTGGAAGGTGGTGGTCTTAAGATCATTCCGCTTCTCTATAGCAGTCTACTAGACTATTATTCCATAAGTAAGGATTGGTCTCACAATGTACAATACAAGGGCTTAAGGCCAATTTTTACCAAATATTTTTTCGCAGGCATATAACACTACCAACGAAATTTTCACGCTCTCCTCTATGTTCTTGCCCCAGTTTAGTTTAAAGTTGATACTAAGTACCTGGTCTGATTAGTTAGTGCCAGCGTACTGCCGCCCAATTTGGGAGGTTGGAAGAAATAAATTTATCTTGTGAAGAGAACTACTTTCGTTTTTGCGGGTTTACCGTGGATTTTACTCAGTGCTCTTTCCATTAGTTCGCTAATGGTGCTTAGGAACTTTCCTGAGGTCATCTGCATAAGCCACGACCTTTAACCTCTCATCATCAAGTGAGACCAGGATTTAACTAACTACTAAGAGTCAGAGTAATGGTGGCAACATGGTGGCAACTCCTTGCGGAGTTCCTCTGCATATGGCTCTGACAGCCTCGTAGTTACCTAATTTTGTGTAGATCTGATCACAATTGGGTAACACGTGTGGCCTTCTTTAAAAATTTATATGACAAAATTCGTCGAGTATTGCAAAGGTAAATTCATTCAAATTTATGAGGACAATATTATCATCAGTGCTATTTCGATTACTTTATTGGCCAAAATTATTGAAATTTGATAGGTTGACCTTAACTTTGAAAAATGTGTACAGTGAAATTGATTTGATAAGTTAACCTTGATCTTGAAAAATTTATACAGTAAACTTAAATTTATTGCTGTTAATATTGTTTACGAGTTTGCAAATGGATCATTCTTAGGCATTTATATATGAACTATTTTAATAACAATTTGTGTGAGATTAAGTCAACTTAAGTGCAAAGGTACATATATCACAGGCTATAAATCTACATACACGTGGACAGTTAACCTGAATTGAACAAGTTATAGTATATCATTTAAAACACCCTAGAAGCTATATAGATAGAAAATTTGCAACAATTTGCTAGACAGTTAATTAAATAAATGAATAGTACCGTTGATGTCACTACTTACTGACATTACAATTCAACTTATTAAGAATTTAGTGTGGTAATTTTAGAATTTAAGGTGACGTTTACTCTTGTCTTTCAATATATCTTTTTAATTAACTAAGCTCTTTTGGAGTTATATATAAAAAAAACAGCTATCGTGGATTGGGTTGAAGAAATTTTGAATAATTCATTTATAAGGCACAAAGAGCATCTACTGAAGGGTGCATTACCAGAATAAGGATCCTGATCGATTCCAAGGCAGGTTCTTTGTCGTATACTGAATTCGAATGTCGCTTAGGAATCCTAGAATCCTATTTCAAGCAATTGTTATCCTACCAGTCGTCAATTGAAAAGTTGGTTCCAGAAGATGCGAATGAACAAAAGATTAGAGGGGAGTTTGAAAACTTGTATTGTGCTACAAAGTCGAAAATATTAACGCTGATGTCTGGCCATCGTAATTCTAGCAGTTTTCAAGAACATTCCTTTATGGCAAATGCTGCATCCTTGAATAACCTCCCAAAACTTAAATTGCCACAGTTTTCTGGAAAATATTCCGAATTTCCAAACTTTATCGGAAGTTTCTCCAAAGCTCATCGACAAAAATGACACATTATCGCAAATTGAGAAATTTAATCATTTACTTTCTTGTTTAAGTGGTGCTGCATTGTGCACGGTCAAGGCATTTGAAGTCACTGAAGATAACTTTTCCAAGGCGTTAAGCCATTTGAAAGCCAGATACGACAACAAATATTTAATATTCCAAGAACACATCGTCGATTTGTTTAATATGCCTAAAATATCAAAGAATTCTGCAAGTCAACTTTGATATTTAGTAGACGGGACCAATGCTCATTTGAGTGCTCTACTGACTTTAGGCCCATATGAAGATATAACCAACGCTTTATCAAGAATCAATGGAACTTTCGAAACTACCAACTTGGAAAGAATGTGCGGATATCCTAAACAAACGTTGTCAGTTTCTCGAAGCTAGAGATACCAAATCTCAACAGAAAAGTGAATCGTCGTCATCTCCGAAGTTATTTGACTTGCCTAGAGGAAGGAAGTTTAATTCGAATTCTACCTCTTTAACGGCCTCCAATTCTGCTTGTTTATTTTGTAAAGAGAATGGCTACAAGTGTACAAAGATTCTTGAGCTTCCAGTGTAGATCAGATTTGAACAAATCAAAAGACGTGCATTATGCGTTAATTGCTTATCAAAGGAAAACCTAGCACAATCTCTGAAACTAAAGAGATCAAAGTTCGTTGGTCAACAGAAGCTGTCATTAAATCCAGACTTTGTGGCTTTGAAACTAATCTATCTCTGTATGCCCTTCCACATATAACTGGCTTACAACCGGAACGAACGGTTACAATTGATAACTGGAACATTCCTTCCAATATTCCATTAGCGGATCCACAGTTCTTTAAACCGCAAAGGGTGGACCTTCTTATTGGGGCAGATATATTTTTTCAGTTGCTTTGTGTGGGTCAAATTAAGCTGAACGATAATTTACCAACTCTACAAAAGACGGTGTTTGGCTGGGTTGTCTCAGGAAAGTACTCAAATTCAACGTCTTTGCCTTGTATGCTATTCTGTCATATCAGCTCCGACAAAGAAGAATCTGAAGCGATTGTTTCAGAAGACAAATCTTTGAATGAACTAGTTGAAAGATTTTGGAAGGAAGAAGATATCGAAAGGACCTCAACAAAATTAAGCTGCGAACAAATGAAATGTGAAGCTGTATTTCGGGATATGAGTCGCCGTCTACCTGATGAAAGATTCCTACTAAAATTACCCTTTAGAGAGTCTCCACTGCAGCAGTTAGGAAATTCATTCGAGGTGGCACGCCGTCGTTTCGACTACCTAGAAAGAAAACTCAGTAAAGATCCTGATTTAAAAGCAAAATATTCTCAATTTTTACGAGAATATCTCAGTGCTGGTCATATGGAAGAAATTTCTATGAAGGATGTTCCGCAATCTCACTACTTTATGCCTCATCGTTGTGTTTTGCGACCTGAGAGCTGAACAACCAAGTAACGGGTCGTTTGTGACGCCTCTTGCCGCACTACATCAAGCAAATCACTAAACGATTTACTTATGGTAGGACCAACTGTCCAGGATGATCTTTTTTCGATTATTTCTAGATTTCGTTTTGTCACAAATTCGCTTTGACCGCCGATATATCAGCTATGTATCGTCAAGTACTAGTATATTCTGAAGACAGAAATTATCAACTAATCTTATGGAGAGAGAACCCTGAAGATGAGATTCAAATATTTCGCCTAAAAACGGTTACCTACGGCACGGCTTCAGCTCCGTTTTTAGCGACGCGATGCCTGCGTCAGTTAGCTGAGGAGTATTCAACAAAGTTACCCACAGCCTCGCGAATAGTTTAACAGGATTTTAACATGGATGACCTCGTAACAGGGGCAGATACTCGTGAGGAACTCAGCTCAATTTCGGCTCCGAAAATGGTACTCCAATGACAGGCAACTTTTATCGGAAATTCCTGAGCAAGAGCGGGAGACGACTTTAAAAGTAAACGAATCCGACGTCGTCAAAGCTCTTGGTATGATTTTGGAACTAACAGTACCTATATCAGTTTCGCTTTCAATACAAGCCCCCAGTTGTCGTTTCGTCAAAAATAACAAAGAGAAATATTTTTTCTAATACTGCCCGTCTATTTGATCCGCTGGGACTTATAAATCCTGTCGTTGTTCGAGCGAAAATATTTTTACAGCAACTTTGGCTCCTCAAATTAAATTGGGATGAATCGCTACCCCAAGACCTACAACATCGTTGGTG
The DNA here is from genome assembly GCA_964036015.1 of Leptarthrus brevirostris. Classification (NCBI taxonomy): domain Eukaryota; kingdom Metazoa; phylum Arthropoda; class Insecta; order Diptera; family Asilidae; genus Leptarthrus; species Leptarthrus brevirostris. The sequence goes on from OZ038371.1 coordinate 111,643,796, forward strand.
TCAATTGATGGAACAATTAAAGAAGCTGAACACTATAAGAATTCCTCGATCGGTACTTAGTGTATTGCCTTGCTTAGAACTGTGTGCTGCCAACGCCATCTTGATAACTACAGGCCGTAAGGTAGAGCCAGTTGTGACCCGTGACATCACACTATGAGGAAAAACGTGAAAAAGTCGAAATTCTGTCACTCGAAGTTTTGTTTAAATATAAGAAGTGTGATTAAGTTTTAAAATCGTTCTAACCAAAAACTAATAGTGAATCGTATAAAGAATAATTTGCGGTAAAAGTTTTGTAACATTCAAGTGGCGAAGTGTATATATTTTTTAGTTAAAGTGAAAATTTCGGCTAATTCGCCACGGACTTTAAATTAATATTGTGTGAGTTTCAGACATTATTTAAGTGAAATAACTAGTGTGTGATAAAATTAACTTGTGAGATAATGTCGTGATGAAAGTTTCGTTTAGATCTATTTAATTATGCGTGAGTTATCGCCGGTTAAAATATATTGGCAATATCCAAAAGAAATGTCAAATGGAGGGAAGTAATGACGTCTGCTCTTCAACCTAGTGGATGTAAACAACTCTCATTTGCATTAAAAAGTGAAAGAAATTACGTTTAACTTTGTTATAAGTGATAATATAATAGTTTTGTGATGTTATGACAATATGTGTTACTAGTGATTCAAGTTTTGTTGGTAAATGGGGACAAATCTATTGCAAACTTTTACATTTGAAGAGTTGGCTTAGATTTTTCTCTAATTGCTGGCATTATACAACAAATTGTATGATAAATATAAAGTGATCTGAGTTAAAAATGTATTCGGGAGAATATATGAAAACAGTGATTTGCAGTTCTTACAATTTGTTGGCAAATCGGGATACATATATTAATAAATTATGCAATTGAAAAGTTGGATAAGATTTTTTCTAAGCTGTCACTTGAACAGCTGATAACAACTTTTCATTTGGTCGTATAGACGGCGCTGGTGTTGTTTCCTCATAAGCTGACGTCATCGTTTCTACCTTACGGCCTGTAGTTATCAAGATGGCGTTGGTGCTGCTCTACTTCTTTCAAGACTTGTCGCCAAAGTTCGTAACAACTTTCCAAGTCCCATAAACGAAGTATACCTTTGGACAGATTCGGAAATAGTACTCGATTAGCTGGCCAGCCATGCTTCTAATTGGAAAACTTATGTTTCTAACCGTGTATCGGAGATCCAAGGGCTGACGGAACTCTAAAGCTAATCCGGCTGACATGATTTCAAGAGGTGTTGAAACCGGGGAACTTTCTAAGTCTATGTGGTTTTCTGGTCCAGATTTCTTAGGGCTATCGAAGGATTACTGGCCCCCTCTTAAAGAACGCCATTTGAGCATTGATAGCTTACCGTAGAGAACGCAGATGAAGTCAATTCTAGTCTGCAATGTAGCAGATAGAGATGGGAACCGAATCGAAAAGTATCGATACTTGGCATTGCAATATATCCGCATCTTTCGGTACTTAGATACAAGTATACCGTTGAAGAAGTATCGATACTCAAAAGTATTGGAACCATATGGATAAAAAATTTTATAAATTATATATGGTGTAGAAATTGCATAGAAATTACAATTATTTCTTATTGGTTTTTTTCGTTGTTGCAAAACAATTTGCAACAACTTTATTGTTGAGAAATATCAAAATATCGATTTGCTCAAAAGACATATGCATTTGATTTATAATTTTTTTCAAAAAAAAACGCATCAGCGAGTGATATCATATATCTTTTTAGCAAATGAATTATTTGAAATTTCGCAAAAACAACTAAAAAAGCAGATGAAATAAAGAACAATAAACTTTTATTTCAATAGAAATCTATTTTTAGCTTTTGCATACTAGACACGACTAGAGATTGGACCCATACACCAAATAATTACCAATTACAATGTGTCACTTCAACTCTTCAACCCGCGTATACATGCAAAATTTCAACTCGACTCAGCCAGATTACTTGAGTCGAGTTGACTCGACCCACTTTGAACTCAACTTCGGTATACATGAGAGTTGAACTTGGGTTCAACCTGGCTTCAACCCTGCATGTATACGTAGTAAATGAGACGGTGTGTGCTGGGCTGTCAATACTTCGAGTATTGAAAGAAAAGTATCGAGGATCGGTAGTATCGGGGACTGATAGTACCGATTACAAAACCTCGAAGTATTGAAAGCAAAGTATCGATACTCCGGTATATCGATACAGTATCGCCCATCTCTAGTAGCAGATTCATTTCTGGATACTCTGTACTCAGTTAGTAACTTTACTAAAAACTGTCGTCGCTTTGCATATGTACTGCGAATTTCCAGAAATCTTGTGGCAAGACGTAATAAGAATGTAGTCGAACCGGGTGAATTATTAGCATCTGAAATTGACGAGGCGTTTATGCGCATTATTTGGGCTATTCAGCAGCATGAATTTGACGAAGAAATCCGAGCGGTGGAATATGGGCACGAGGTCTCAAATAAAAGTGCTATTAAAAGGTTCGCACCCTTTCTGAATGAGACAACCAATGTCAAGTTATTGCGAGTAGGCGGTCGTTTGAAGCATGCTGAATTGACTGCGGATCGCCGATTTCCTATTTTATTGCCCCGAAATAACTTTTTCGTCAGATCGTACGTGAGGTATCTACATGTAAAAAATTACCATGCAGGGGCACAGGCTCTTGTCTCTTTAATTCAACAAAAATTTTGGCTAGTAAACGCACGGGGTTATGCCCGCAAAATAGTACGCAATTGCATCCATTGCTTTCGATACCGCCCTCGCCTTGCGCGGCAAATTATGGGTGATCTACATAGAAGTAGATTGAACGTATCCTTACCGTTTACCCATAGTAGAGTAGACTTTTGTGGCCCAATAATGACGACCTATCGGATTCGAGTAAAGGTTCCGTAAGTAGTATAAATATGTATGTTCTGGAGCAAATGTGCAATGTGCACAAGGTCAAAGGTCAAGGTTGATGATTGGGTTTTCGGTCTTGGAGGCTACAATTGAGAGATAAGGAAAAGAGATAAGGATTTTCGGTCTTATAGGCTACAATTGAGAGATAAGGATGTCGGCCATCTTGGATTTCGGTGTTATAGGCTACAATTGAGAGATAAGGATGTCGACCATCTTGGATCTTGGGTTTTCGGTCTTATAGGCTACAATTGAGAGATAAGGAAGAGAGATAAGGATTGTCGGCCATCTTGGATCTTGGGTTTTCGGTCTTCTAGGCTACAATTGAGAGATAAGGAAGAGAGATAAGAATGTCGGCCATCTTGGATTTTGGGTTTTCGGTCTTGTAGGCTACAATTGAGAGATAAGGAAGAGAGATAAGAATGTCGGCCATCTTGGATTTTAGGGTTTTCGGTGTTATAGGCTACAATTGAGAGATAAGGATGTCGGCCATCTTGGATTTTGGGTTTTCGGTGTTATAGACTACAATTGAGAGATAAGGAAGAGAGATAAGGATGTCGGCCATTTTGGATTTTGGGGTTTTCGGTCTTATAGGCTACAATTGAGAGATAAGGATGTCGGCCATCTTGGATCTTGGGTTTTCGGTCTTATAGGCTACAATTGAGAGATAAGGAAGAGAGATAAGAATGTCGGCCATCTTGGATTTTGGGGTAGCGTTGGTGTTGATGTTGGCGTTGGTGTTGATGTTGTTGTTGGCGTTGGCGGGAGTAATAAGTTATAAATATCGATTTCAACAGGTCATTTTTAGTGTTTAGATAACCACCAATATGTTTAAATGCATAGAATGCAACAAATTCTTTAGCCGGAAAGATAGTCTTCTAAGACATAAGAGACGGTCAACACATTTATTGAAAGATAAAAATCGTGAAGAAGAGATTTTATCAGATGAAAATACCCATTTATTAACACCCATCAATGAAACCGGTTTTGATCCCGTTAGCAATACTATTAGAAATCAAATTATACAGCTTAGAAAAAATTGGGGACATTCTCAAAAATCTTTAAAGGGTGAGAATAATGGATATTTTAGCATCGCTGATAGCAGAGTAAATGAAGATGTGAACCCAAATTCAGCCGCTAACCCCGATAAACCTGGTTTATAGGTTAGGATGGGAGTCTGAGTGGTGCGAAGTGGCCACTCCATATTCGGAGAATTTGACGGGGTTGCGAACGGTTAGTTTTTAAAATTATTTTACATGTTATTTTTATTATTTTCTTCTTTATAGATTAATCACTCAGTTAGCGGAAGGAGGTGTGTTATATCCGTTTTCAGCGTCGAAGCGCTGGCCCTCGAGATGAGGACCCGGCTTGATGCTGCTAATCATTTAGAGGAGGATTGGGATAGCCCGGACGATGTTAGACTTTAAACCTATAAATTCTAATTTAATTTTGATATTTCAAAAACTATAAACCCTAAATAAACTGGTTTGTTATACGTCACTTTTATTTTGTTTAATTCTACTGCAGCCATATTTATTGTAAATTGCGCAGTACTATGAAAATTGGGCTTTGCAATTAAAACACGAAGACCTAAATGGTTACCTCAACTTTCCTATTCTGTAGCTATCTTAATATCCCTTCTCCATGTTAAAACATGCTTGGAAATAAAAAAATATTGAATTTATATTATTGAGAACACGTTAAAAGATATTTGGAAAATTTCTCAATCCTAATCTTTAATATCACAATTATCTATCCAAACAAAATCTGCATATGGAAGTGACTGCGAAATAACTCATCTATATAAATTAATAACATCAATCTAAACCAAATATTTTAACCCTCCGAATACCGCTTTTCATGAAATTATATAATACATTTCTATAATTCTAATTTAATTTGGATGTGTTTTAACATAGCATCCCATGACAATCCTGGTGTTGTGTAATAATGATTCGGGTTAAACTCATAGATATTTATGTATACTATTCTAAAATTCTCAAAAATGTCTGCTAGCAATAAAGCATCACACTTTAAATATAATTGTAAATTTTCTCAGATATTTCTAGAATTAAATTTGTTCCATATATTAACGACATGCTGATATTCTTCTTCTTATTGCTAAGTTTATTAAAAAATCCTGAGGGGCACACATGCTTCATTTTAAATTTATCAAAAGAATTTAAGTAATCATATGAAAACCCCCCCTTCTCCTTATTAAATTCATTATGGATTATTCTAAAGTCTTCATCATTCAGATTTTTGTTTGTTTTTTAGAGTATCTAAACTCGCAGCGAATGGAATCTTAACATTGTAATTCAATCGTTTTATTCTCAGATGTAAAAATTCCCTTTGACATTGATATATAACACTTTATTTAAGGGAATAACGTTAATGAAATCTTCAATTTAATTTAATTTTAAGCAGTTCAAGTTTTAAAAATTTCCAGTGGGGGGTAAAATACTTGCTATAAAAGCTGAGGCAAATATTTAGATAGACCAGATTCAGGAAAGGAAGGAAGATCAGGTATGTTGCAGAGTAATTAATATATGCGTAGTAAATAAAAAAATGTTATTACAGAAATAAAATGGAAGGAAAATCTATCGTAAAGACTCCTCGCGAACAATATACTTTTAAAATACAATTCACCCCAGTATGGGATGAAATGATATTAGCGGTGCATAATCAACTGGCTTTCGGAATAAATGCGCTGAAGTATTTACTGGAAGAACATTACTTAAACAAATTTCAAGAACACATTCAAAAATATCTAAAAAATGGTGCATATGAACCTGTTCGGGTTATAACACGATTCAAATACATCAATCGATGTAATGAATACAAATTTGAAAACATCGAACTTAATACAAATCTTAAGGATGGTGATATTAAACAGGAATATCTAAATAAATTAACACAGCCTATAATTCAGAAAATGGAGGAATTTCAGAGACAAAAAGATGTTCTTGTATTGACAATATGCTTTGTAAAATTCATTTTCGAAAATCATCAATCAGTGGAACCGCAGTCAGAGTTTCAAACAGTGGAGATCAACAACACTGTGTATGAGATGGATGAAGATTGCAATTTAAAATTTATCGAAAACAAAATGGACGAAATACCAGGATTTAGAAATATGTAAATTAATTATATAAAATAATGATTTAATAGAACTCTACCGATTTTAAATAAAAATTGATTAAGTGAATTACGAGTGTTTTTATTTCGAAGAAATTTGATATTTTGTAATCACATTTTGTTTGGGGTATACCCTTTTTCAAATACATGTTTATACTTGCTAATGCAAACAAAGTAAAAGACAAACCAAAAATAAAGTTAATAATTTTTTAAACTGTGATAATTTTAGTAAACCGAACTTTGCTCCAACCGAAAGATTTAATGATGATATTAGAATAAGTCTTGACAATAGTAAGCATCTGTTGAACATTTGAATATACTTAAGAACCCAAAATTAGTGTCATTCATCGTGATAAATACAAATTCCATCATAAGAGCTTTTGATCTATGCAAAGTACTAAGATCAATATATTGTTTTAATCAATTCCATTGTCTGAATCAAAGAGCTCTATGAATACATGAAAACTTCAATTCATACTTTAAACTACTTTTTGGAGATTTCTATAATGAATTATGTAATGAAATGTATCTTCTAAGTCACATATCAATTTTCTTGAGCCTAATTCAGGGGATTTTTATATTATTTGCGCAAAATGGTAGATCATTGTGTAAGTCATGAAGTGATTCTAGATAAGTTAAATCTACTTCAAATATATATATTCAATTTCTAAACTTTGAGTATTTTCTATCCCATTGAAATTCCTCATATACTAAGAATTCAGACATGTCTCACCCATATAAATTATTGCAGTCGAAGTAAATTAAATATGTTGAGCTTTGTGATGGGATAACATTTTCCATACACTTATTATTAGCAGTAGAATGCCTGCGAGAACATATAAAGTTATACACATTAACGTCAGTTAATAATTATTGTAATTCAATCTTTCAATACTTAAGCATAGCACCCCAAAATTATCCTGAATCTATATAATAAATCGTCATTTTTATAAAGGGATCTGTTTAATATTAAGTTTTCATCAGATGAATTATTCGCTAATTTTTCTATACTTGAGAAATCTAATCTATATGAATCTAAAATGCAAACAAAGTAAAGGACAAACCAAAAATAAAGTTAATAATTTTTTAAACTGTGATAATTTTAGTAAACCGAACTGTGCTTCAACCAAAAGATTTAATGGTGATATTAGAATAAGTCTTGACAATAGTAAGCATCTATTGAACATTTCAATATACTTAAGAACACAAAATTAGTGTCATTCCTCGTGATAAATACAAATTCCATCATAAGAGCTTAAGATCGGAAAGTGTTAACAGCTTTTGATCTATGCAAAGTACTAAGATCAATATATTGTTTTAATCAATTCCATTGTCTGAATGAAAGAGCTCTATGAAGGTATGAGTTTTAATCAATTCCATTGTCTGCATCAAAGAGCTCTATGAATGTATGAAAACTTCAATTCATACTTTAAACTACTTTTTGGAGATTTCTATAAGGGATTATATAATGAAATTTTTAATCAATTCCATTGTCTGAATCAAAGAGCTCTATGAATGTATGAAAACTTCAATTCATACTTTAAACTACTTTTTGGAGATTTCTATAATGGATTATATAATGAAATGTATCTTCTAAGTAACATATCAATTTCCTTGAGCCTAATTCAGAGGATTTTCTGTAAACTTGCTTCAAGAAGATTTATAACTCGAGGTTTGATTTTGTAGAAAAATTGTTTTGGATCCAATATTCCTTCATCATCATTTTTCAATAGAAAGCTTTCAATACGATTATTAAAGCCCTGTTTAATGCGCTTTAAATTTCTTTCATTGGTTCAGCTGTATTTCTCTATAAATTTTGAAAAGATCATTGTTTTTCGTTTGTTTGACTTGGTGAGATCACAATTTGGGTCTATTGTTGCATGACGCATACAAAAATTAAATTTTAAATGTCATATAGGGTTGTTAGCTGTCCGTTTGGTATAAATTTAAACCATAATTACGATTCAAGAAAAATATGGTTTCCTTATTAAGATTATTACGACTGAAAAAAGAAGAAACCAAGTTTAAAGCTATGAAAAGAGTTTTATTTTCTTAAGTTCTTGCCATGATAAATCTCTCTAAATTACCAAAAGAAAGCCATTCCAGCTACCTCGATTTTGTTTGTTCTATCGGCCCAATTCAAAGTTTTTGAGTCTATTTTTATAAAGTGCTGCAACGGCAACAAACCCGGAAGCTGACATTTGCCAAAATTAGATGACAAACTCAAAGTAAACTGAACTCTGTGAAATCACAATTTGAGTCTATTGTTACATGAAGCATATAAAAAATTTATTTTCTTATGTTCTTCACATGATAAATCTCGTTAAAGTATCGAAAGAAGACATTTCAGCTACTTCGATTTTGTTTGTTCTAGTCTAAATTCACAGTTTTGAGGCAATTTTTAGAAAGTGTTACAACAACGCCAATGATCTTGTTCATTTCTTCTGCAGTTCAAGGTTGTTATATGGGTTTGGTAGCTGCTAGTTTGATATAAATTTAAAGCATAATTACGAATCAATGGTTTCCCTTATTAAGATTATCACGGCTGAATCATAAAGAAACGAAGCTTAAGGCTATGGAAAGATATTTATTTTCTTTGCAAGTTCTTCACATGATAAACCTCTCCAAAGTACCGAAAGAAGCCAAACTTATTACTCCCGCCAACGCCAACAACAACATCAACACCAACGCCAACATCAACACCAACGCTAACACCAACACCAACCCCAACGCCAACACCATAATAAAGCTGTTCATAGACATGATAAGAGCTGTTTGTAAACCTGGTAAAGGATAACACCTGCAAAGAGAAGAGAAGCGAAATGGCTGCATGATAATTATCATGGATTCAGATGGACCGATGGATATATTCCCTATCATCAATTACGTGCTATAGTGATACCTTTAATTAGAAACAAAATACTGTATGTGAAAGGTTGTGAAAAAGTTTGCTGGATCAAAAATACATTTGGTGAAGGTGTAATAGTATATAATATGGAAGAAGAATTGCAGTGTCCAAAATTATCCTCTCTTAAAATTTTTTATAAAGTACCATGCTGTTTAACTCATCAGGGACAATGCGCTCAAGAAAATGTTTATCTTTTAAGAAATTTTCTAGAAAAATAATAAATAAATGTCTTATAATTTTATACTAATAAAAGTCTTTCTGTTAATGTTAAAATAGCATTTTATTAATTTACTCATTTATTTTCCTTCTACATACATTTATTCATAATTCTTATTTTAACAATTTTTAGATAATCGATAGTGTCCCCAAGCGTATGTTTGAATACCATCTTCTCTTATAAATCTTTTATCGTCAAATGGACTCAACGCTACTTTATTAATATATTCCGTATATATTGTATGAAATTTACTTCTAAATCCTAACATGTTGACACAAAATAATTTTTTCTTATATAAACAATCTCTGTAATTATCTAGAGTTAAAGTATTTACAGCTGTTTTTTTAATACCTTTAGCTTTCTTTATTTCAGGTTTTTCTTCAATACTTAAAGAGTATAGCTTAGATCGTAAACCTATAAACTCAGTCATAATTCTTCCTTTATTCTCATCTTTCATTAAACCTAAAACCTTTTTATTTACTAACGGTATATTATAAGGATTGTCGTGGGGATATTCTGATGTATCGAATCTTTCATTAATATCTAAAATAATATCATTATAAAAGTCGTTAGCAGAAATAGAATATATAAAAGAATCTGTGTCCATATAGTTTAAGGAGACCATATCTTTGTATTTAGGTTTCATATATTCATAATGAAAGTTATACATTTTTAGCTTTGATAGCTCTAAGACTGTAAAGCCTAAGTAAATTGGTTTATTATAAATTGTGTAAACTCTTTTTAATTGAACTGCAGTCATATTTGATGTAAAATGAGAAAGACTATGAAAATTAGGTTTCGCTATAAGAGCACGCAAACCCTGATGTCTACCACGGCTTTCCCACTCTGTTGAAATTTTTACATCTTTCCTTTTATCTACATTTTCCATAGTCTTTCCATACACCGAATTATTTAATAATTTAAAAAAGTCTTTTTCGAAATTATTTTTGCGGCAGTTCGATGGAAATTATTTAAATCAATGTAACTCTTTAACCAATTTGATTGTTTAAACATTAAAACTCGATGAATACGCTGCAGTTCTAATCCGTGCTTCACACACTGTTGTAAATTTCTATAGTGTATAACATTATTATATTTATTTTCTAAATCAGCAATCAACTTTTTAATCTTGGCTTGAGGAGGTAATTTATTTTCAGGACAAAAGGGAAGATCATTATGATCGTCATGAGATAAATCTGGATAAATTAAATCAACTTCTAAAATATATCCTACTTCTGAATTTTCAGGAATTTTCATGAAATCTATATTATCAAAGTTATCTATCCAAACAAAACCTGCATATGGAAGTGATTCCGACATATCCCATCCATATAAATTGTTAGCATCAAGATAAACCAAGTATTTTGAATCGATTGCAGGATTAAACTTTTTCATATATTTATTATTAGCTAGAGAATGTCTTAAGGAACATTGTGTTAAACCTCCTCGAATACCTCTTTTCATGAAATTATACATATTTATATCTGTTAACAATTCTAATTTAATTTGAGTATGTTTTAACATCGCATCCCACGACAATCCTGGTGCTGTGTAATAATGACATGGGTCCAACTCATAGATATTTATGCATACTCTTCTAAAATTCTCAAAAATGTCTGCTAGCAACAAAACATCACACTTTAAATATAAAAGTAAATATTGGGATATATCTCTACAATTAAATCTGTTCCATACGTTAACAGCATGTTGATATTCTCCTTCTGTGCATTCATTGTTTGTAAGTTTATTAAAAAATTGTTCGCGAGGAGGTAGACATGTTTCATTTAATTTATCAAAAGAATTTAAGTAATCATATGGAAAAACCCCCTTTCTCCTTATTAAATTAAAATATTGATCATCTTTAAATTCATTACGGATTATTCTAAAGGCTTCATCAGGCAGATTTTTTGCCAGATTATCTAAACTCGCAGGCATAAAACGAACGGAATCTAAAAACCGTAATTCAATCGTTTTATTCTCAAATAAAATTTTCTTTGACATTGATATATATACCTCTTTATTTAGAGGAATAACGTTAATAGAACCCTCAATTTCATTTAAAGATTTAATAAATAAATGACTGTCATAACCAGAAAAATTATGTAAAAAAACTGGGAAAAATGTTGGAACTCTATACCTTAGATTACATTTATTATGAGCTGGACCCCTGTATTTTCCTGTAAGATGACAATGATCAATAACCCTATCACTTGTTAATAATTGTTTACAAATATGACAATATTGCTCTTCTCGTTGCATCCTTATTTCATCTGGTGACATGGGAACAAGCGGCTTACACTTTGAAACTTGATTTTTATAAATGTCTTTCACATCGTCTGCTAATAACTGTACAAATTGGCTAACAGCATCTTCACCTTGAAAAATCCTGAACTTGCTTAAAGCGTTATCATAACAGCAATGGATAAAATAAGAGAAAGCACAGGGTATGTGCTCCTGAGTGTTGGTCGTTGAAGACAGCATAGGATTAGGTATGCACGTTCTAATTTCCTTTAGCACGCATTCAAAGTCAGCATAAATAACAAATGGCACACTTAACTTGCGTTCATACTTCTCAAATTCCAAAAAAGCTTTTTCCGAGGTAGGCATAGAAGTCACTATTTTACAGCATTCATTTTTATGTTTAGCAAAAGATTCTATATTAGAACAATGTTGAAAACACGAATTACAAAAGTAAATTTGTCTTTTATGCTGTGTTAGTTGCTCGTTAAGCAATCTTGAAATATTCTTAATCCAGACATAATGATTTAGAGTTTCATCTTGAAGAAGCAACAAATTTATGTGATTTTCTTTCTCATTTGATGTACAATAAAAAGGTCCCACAATTTGACAACTACCTTGTATAAAATCGTAGCCAAAAACATTCACGCTTATATTTGGATTGATCTCTTCGAATACTTTTATATCACGCAAAGTCATGGGGAATTCCAACCCAGTAAAATCTAATTTCACTCCATTTATAAGCTCTATTTCGCTATCTGATATATCAGAAACTGAATATGAAGATGTTCTATCAGAACTATAAATTGGTTGGTGTAGAGCTGATATAACAGCCCACTTAAAACAGTAATTATCATTATTTTTCACATTAACGCATGCTTTCTTGTCCATTATAACCTTTGGTATAGGTATGTAGGAAGAACCCCCTTAACGGGTGATATTGGTTAATGTTGATTTCTAAATGAATTATTCGAATCAACGACCATCCACTATCTTTCTCTTGAAATTCTTTTGATTTGGTGTTAATGCAGTTAATCATATTCTTACATAAAGTTGGTAAATCGCTGTTGTTGAATATGACAGTCATTTTGGATTGAAATGATTTTATTGAAGAAATAATTTCATTTTCGTCTTCTGAGTTTACAACTTTGATATATTCTGCAAAAAGCTCAATATTGAACTTATAAGAAATATGCTTTTCTAACGACATAATTAACACTTCCAAAAGTTGATGATTAGATTCTTGTAAGAATTTATTTATATCGAGTAATCCTTCATCTCCATTTTCAAGAATAAATGTTTCAATTCGTCCCCCGAAATTTTCCTTAACACACCTAAGATGTTCCTTTATAGGTATAGACGCTTTCTTTTTATGAACATTGGTGCGTAAATGATTCGTCCAATCTTTTACTTTAATTTGTGAATTACATGCCTGACAAAACATATGTGTTAAAGCTTCCGTTAATGATGTTTTTAATGATGATGTTGATGGTGAAACTGATACCGATATAGATGTAGACATATCCTTAGTATCTTCTTTTGGACGATGCGATCTTGTATTCAATGTGCTGATGTGTATACTTTTTATATGCCTCTGTAGGGTGGAGTTCCTTTTAAAGGTCTTCCCACACACTTCACACAAAAAACACTTCATTTCTATTATATTCCACTTCTTGTACAATTATAAAGAGTTCTTAAGTAGTCTTTTAGTATTAATGCACACTTTAAAAGTTTAAAATAAAGTTTTCTTATTCTTTAGAAAACACAGTCTTAAAAACATTTAATAAACCACGCTTGATTTAGTTTAGAAAACTCAGATATGTTGCAAGAAATCAAAGTATAGAAATACGATATTTAGATTTATATAGATTTATGTCCAACTCTCATCTAATTAGAAATAGAACTAGAGTGAAATGTCAGCAGCACGCGTCTTTTATTAGGCGAATTTATCACATTCAATTATAATTTAGGAAACCGCAATATTCTGTTTTCCAATTAAATTTGCATCATGTTATTTCATTTAGCTGATAAAACTGTACTTCGTAATTAAAAACTCAAAACAACAAACTCTTATCTTCAGCACGAGGTCAGGTTCTTCTACAAAACCTTATCACCCAACGACCTTAACATTGTCGCCAAATTATTAATTTCTACGCAGTCACCAGCTCGCTTATCAATCACAGCTCGACCAGAAAAACATGTTAAAACTTGCTTGAAAACAAATGATATCATAGAAATAAGAATTTGCAAAAGAAATTAAAAAATAATCTTCATCTATTTACTCAAAGTGGTGAAATCTTTTATTACGCAATATTCTGTTTTTCCAACTAAATTCGCATCATGTTATTTCATTTAGCTGATAAAGCTGTATTTCGTAATTAAAGACTCAAAACAACAAACTCTTATCTTCAACATCAAATTAAAGACTCAAAACAACAAACTCTTATCTTCAACATCAATTGTAGCCTCCAAGACTGAATACCCAATATCCAAGATGGCCGACAGGTGCCTTAACTTACTAAACAATCTAGGTTCAGATCCAAGGTTTAGATCTAAGTCCAGATGCAAACCAAAGAAGAAGAAGACCAATTGTAGCCTCCAAGACCAAAAACCGAAAATCCAAGATGGCCGACAATCCTTATCTCTTTTCCTTATCTCTCAATTGTAGCCTATAACACCGAAAACCCAAAATCCAAGATGGCCGACATCCTTATCTCTCAATTGTAGCCTATAAGACCGAAAACCCCAAAATCCAAGATGGCCGACAATCCTTATCTCTCTTCCTCATCTCTCAATTGTAGCCTATAAGACCGAAAACCCAAGATCCAAGATGGCCGACAATCCTTATCTCTCTTCCTTATCTCTCAATTGTAGCCTATAAGGCCGAAAACCCAAGATCCAAGATGGTCGACATCCTTATCTCTCAATTGTAGCCTATAACACCGAAATCCAAGATGGCCGACATCCTTATCTCTCAATTGTAGCCTACAAGACCGAAAACCCCAAAATCCAAGATGGCCGACAATCCTTATCTCTCTTCCTTATCTCTCAATTGTAGCCTATAAGACCGAAACCCCAAGATCCAAGATGGCCGACAATCCTTATCTCTCTTCCTTATCTCTCAATTGTAGCCTATAAGACCGAAAACCCAAGATCCAAGATGGTCGACATCCTTATCTCTCAATTGTAGCCTATAACACCGAAATCCAAGATGGCCGACATCCTTATCTCTCAATTGTAGCCTATAAGACCGAAAATCCTTATCTCTTTTCCTTATCTCTCAATTGTAGCCTCCAAGACCGAAAACCCAATCATCAACCTTGACCTTTGACCTTGTGCACATTGCACATTTGCTCCAGAACATACATATTTATACTACTTCCGTATAAGTCATACGTCGCGCTATTTGTCTGTTTCGTCAGTCGAGCCGCTCACATAGAAGTAGTTTCGGATTTGACGTCTGAGGCTTTCATCGCTGCCCTGAAAAGGTTCATCGGTAGAAGGAATTTGTGTAGACACCTCTATTGCGATAATGCAACGAACTTTTTTGGAGCTCGGAAGAATTCAAAAACTCGTTCCTTCAAGAACAAACTCAAAGTGATATCATGTCCTGGTGCAGCAATAACTCGATTGAATTTTACCATATACCTCCGAGGTCGCCACATTTTGGCGGTATCTGGGAAGCGGCTGTTAAGTCCGCAAAGGCCCATTTATATCGAACACTTCAGAACTCAATGTTAACTTTTGAGGAGTTAACGATAGTCATGGTACAAATAGAAGGCGTCCTGAATTCTAGACCCATTACTCCCCTATGAGCCGATCCGAATGATTTCCAAGCTCTAACTCTCGCACATTTCCATTAGATACTTTCCCTGAATCTACCTTTTCAATAGAAAAAATTAATTATCTTCGTAGATGGCAGCGTTTTTCCGCACTACATCAGCATTTTTGGCAGCGCTGATCCAAAGAATATCTGAACCAACTGTAAGAAAGGTCCAAGTGGCAGTCAAAATCTTTCAACGTTCAGATAGGTGCAATGGTACTGATTCATCAAGATGATCTCCCACCTTATAAATGGAAGCTTGGTCGAGTGGTCAAAACTATTTCGGGTGCTGATGGTCATGGCATTCTTCGGCGAGCTGTGGCAAAAGTTGCATCTCTTCCAGTGGATGACTAATATTCGTTGAAAGTCTAATAGAGTTCTTTCAAAGGCGGCGGGATGTTTCGTTATCAGTAAGTTAAATCAAAATGTAGTTTTTTATTATTTGTTAAAATTACACATTGAAATCATGTACAAATTTTAAATTCAATGTTACCAACAGTTTAATTATTAGTTCCAGACATATTGTCTTATCATTGCCAAAATATTGTTCAGTGCATTCAATTTGTTTTTCGTTTTTTCCGCCCGAACATTTGGTTAGAGTTGCTATTGAATCGTCGTCGAATAAACACCTTGTAAAAAGGTCTTTGATTTTTTTTAATCGTCGCAGCTAATGCAAAAAAGCTTGCATGCTACACGAGGGGATATCAAATTAAATATTATTTTATGTCTTCTAGTGATTTTCTTAAAGTTTGCTCAACTTTTTTTAAACTATTTTTTAACACTTGCGAATAGAAAAGGATATGAAATGTCATATAATTTCGTGAAAAAATTTAGTGTTTCCTCTATCGTGCACCAGAAAAGGATATGAAATTATGAAATGACAAAAGAACACCCTTTTATGATTCTTTAAAACTAATTCCGTGAAATAATTATATACATCTATGTAGCTTATCATCGTTGCGTTAGGTAAACAAAAAAACTTTTTCTGGGTCAGGGCGAGCTACATTAAATTCCTAAATTACTGTCACAATTTAATTTAATTAGATTTTTAAGTACACGTCCTTTCCGATACCTTGCTGCCTTTGATTTTATTTTTACCTCCGGAACCTCTGCAAATGTTTCCCTTTCAGCTCCCTTTTTTGTATTTGAACACTTTAAATAAATTCTATCTAAAAAAATATTTTTTATATATATGTAGCATAATATTATTTTTTACTTTTAAGTCTTTACTTATTTTGTAAAAGATAATTAAGTTTAACTTTCAACAACTATCAATTGTATGTATACATTTCTTTATAATTGTGGAAAAAATATTTGGGAGCTTGAGTGTTAACGAGCGATTTGAGAGCTCCATGCAGATTGAGCTTGATCTCGCAGGTTTCATAGGCAGGCCAAGGCTCGAAACTGCATCCATGGGATGGTGATCGTCCCAATTATTCATTGATGCAACTCAGTATCCATGGTTTGGGTTTTCACTTACAAGCCTACCTATCTTATACCAGAAGGTGGGCTGCTCCTTGAGGAGTGTATTTGTATAGCGTGGGTTTCTCTCCTTCTTTCTTAACCGAGATTGGGACGGCTAAGTTATTGAAATTGATGGTCTTCTACATTTTGAGTTTCTTTTAAATACATACTGGCTACGTACCTAAATGAACTACTATGTAACTAAGTAAAATTTTTTTTATGATTTTAACGTCTTTTTAAATCTTAAATTTAGACTTTTGCGTATTTATCATGTTCTTATCAAGTCCTATACATTGAACATTTGTTCAACTATTTAACTTTTTTTAAACATACAATTGCCAAGTTTCAAGCCTCCTGCCCATCGGGAAGCGTTTGAAATATCGAAGGCCAAAATTACAGCGGACAACATTAAGTTAAATAGTAAAAGCTTTTAAATTAACAATAACAATTTAAGTGTAATGATTCCCTAGTAAATAGTAAACTGTTAGGTACTAGATCGCAGTAAACTGAAAATATTTATTATAATCTTACTTTGCCTTTGAAAAATAAGGGCATTCTGCAGGTCGCAATTCTTGATCGATTACGGTAATTTAATCGATTGCTGAACTATCAGTATAAAACCTTTATATTCTTGTCCTTTTTCTGTGCTTCCTATTACTTCGAATGATACTGATGGTATTTCCCGTACAGTACTTTCGATTTCAAATATCTATACATGCGTTGTGGGACAGTATCTCCTTAGTTCAAGGCCTTTAGTTTTCGATATAATTGAGTGAAAATGAAAACGTTTCCGGAATGACCATTTCTTGTGTGAGTACACCATGAAAGTAACACAAATTAATTTTGGTAGAGGAGTAGGAAAAAATACAAAAATACCCTCACTTAACTATTTAATAATTCACCAAGTTGCTTCCAACTACATATTTAATACGCAAATTTTACTCTTTTAGAAATTAATATTTATATAAAGGAAAAAGAAAATTATTATCTATTGTCAATTGGGGTGATTAAAAATTAAAATATTTCAGATATAAACAAACTTTTCCAGAATTCACACTTTTTCGGTATATTCCATATTAAGACAATAAATAAGCATAAGAAGTAAGTCGTTAACTAAAACCTTCCTAAAAAATGATATTCTTGACAGCACAAAACAGAGCACTTTATTGTGAAATTAACTTATTCGCAACACTTGAAGTTCTTAAAGAATTTCTTAAAACACTTTTTATTATGTTCTTTGTCTACTGAGTCAAATTAATAATTCACTTCTAATTTGTACATAAAAACTCAAAAAATCTTTTTCAAAAACGCTTTAAACGGAAATCACAAAGAAAACATACATCATCTTTCTTCCTGTCATCATCTTGTCAAGGAGCAATTTCGCTGGTCTCACGTACACGAATATAACACATTTGGAAATACGCTCTTAGCCTTAGCATATATAACAAGAGGAAGTGCACATCGCTCAGAAAAGTTAAGCATTTTTCTTCATGGGTTAGAAGTGTATCTTTGTGGTAGTTTTCTCCATAGCAGTAGTAAAAAAATGGACTTGCGCTTGACGGGGCAAACATAAGTTTTGAAATTTAACTACTTTTTTGCTGACCGCCACTGGACATCTAAGGCGACACAGAAATTCCAATCCTCAGAATGTAAACAAACTGAGAATTGGGACAGAAACTTTGATTTTTTTTAGTTATTCTTTTTTGTCTTAAGAATTTTAATGATTTAATCTAAAATTAAACATGTCAATAAACTTATTTATGCTAGTTACCTGCCCAAAAACAGATATTCCACGATTAAGTGGTCGATTATTTTTGCAACAATGCACTGCACACTTCGTTTTTAAAATCTGTCTTTTAAAGTCTATAAACTAGTCTCAAAACTTATGAACATAAATCACTCCACTAATATAGTCTCGCTTTTAATGTTATATTTGCAGAAATAACTTTTAATTCCAAATAAATTGAAAACAAAACTCACACAGAACTAATGACAAATGTTTTGCATTGGGATCTGTCAAAAATAGGGGGGCTGTCATCGAGATATGGGTACCCGTACCTCACCTTGCCAACAAGAGAAAAACCTAAAACACGTACGAGGTTTTTACAGGCAAGAGCGACTGCCATTGGTTGGTTACCCAAGAGCACCGCTGTGAGGTCAGAAAGTGTGATTTTTACTCGAGTTTAGGTAGATCATAAATAAGTTTAAAATTCTTTTAATTTTGTTCATCTCTCGGTTGAACTCTAAGTTTAACTTTAAGTTTAATTAAGATTCTAAGGGCTAAAATGCAATCATGAGTAAGCCGTATTTTTTACGAAAATTTTTTTTCACATATCGAAAAGTACAAAATATTTATGTTTTCTATATTTTTTAAATGTAAATAATTGTTTTCTCTATCGTATAACGAAAGGTTTTTTAAATTTTTTGTTCAAAAATTGCACACTTAAGTTTAAAACGCCTAAAAATTGTTGGTGGGGTGGGACTGAAACCTAACTTTGTAATGCGTGAACCGATTTGGATGATTCTTTTTGTGTTATATAGAGTATGATCCCCCCCCCATTGCTAGTAATAAAAAAAATTTGGTTGATTCTTTTTTTTGTTGGGTAGAGTGTATTCCCCGATTGGTAGCATGTAAAAAATCTTGCCAGTGGGATGGGGGATGAGGGTGGAACGTAACTTCTTAATCCGTGGACCGATTTGCATGGTTCCTCTTTTGTTCTATAAAATATGATCGCCTATTGTTAATAATGGGACAACAAACATCTGTGGTGGGACGAGGAAGGGGGATGATAGTTCTAACTTCGTAACGCTTGGACCGATTTGGTTGATTTTTTTACCCCAGGAGGGAGGAGGTGGATGTGAAATTCTTAACGCGTAGACCGATTTGGATGATTCTTCTTTTGATGTGTAAAATATGTTGCCCCATTAGTACCACGACAAACATATGGTGAAGTGGGAAGGGGTCATTACCCAACATCTTAACGCATAGACTTATTTGGATGATTCTAAAATTTTGACCAAGGGTTGTGGTGGGGAAGTCTAACTTTGTAACCAATGGACTGATTTAGATGATTCAGGGGCGGCGCTTAGCTTCGTAAGAAGTCGACCGATTTCGATGATTTTGATTGTGTTGTACAGAATACTCCTCTGACTATGATGATTCTCTCTTGCTTAATAGAGTACGGTGGCTGTAAAATGGCGGTAAAATTTTTGTATTTAAGTAAAGGGTATAAAAGGGTGACCGTGACTAATTTCGTAATATGTTGCCGTATTTCGATTTAATATGCCCGACTTCCTTCCTCTGCAACTGCTGAAATTGGCTTGTTTGTATGAGCAGCATTTTTCGAGTCTCATGTACAAAGGTACTAAAAAGAGAAAAATAAAATAGCTCTTTAAAAAAAGTTGAACCGACTTCACAAAAATCGCTAAAAGCAAAAAATAATTTTTGGTTTTATATCTATTACGACGTTTTGAAGTCGGCGCATATTGAACAAACAACTACCTACGCAACAATAATTGATGTTACTATATAAAACTAACTAAACATTTCAGCTCATAGGTTCATAAGAAAAGAGCATTAAATACTTTTGCCGTAGTTATTTGTTTTGTTTTAGTTGCACCGACTTAAAAATGTCGTAATAAATATAAAATGAAATGAAATGTTATGCGTTTTAGCGCCTTTGTGAAGGCGGTTCAACTTTTTTTTTAAAAAACATTTTTTACAAGATAGTTTTTTATTTTTGCGGATTGGGTAATTTTTGGTGAAGTTATCATCATGCCTGGGAGCCTTGTCGTTTTAATCAGTGGTCCACTTGACTTAATATAACATAATGTTAATTTTGAAAAATCATTTTTTATATATTTTTTATTATTATTATTATTAAAGTTCAATAAAGACGCTATGTAATATATTTTTTAAATACACAGTTTTCACAGTGCTCAAAGGTATGTAACACGTTGAGCTAAAATAGAGTTATTAGAGTAAAGTAATATCTAAATTTATTGTATAACAGATAAGTCGATGTAGATTGCAAAATCGTACGTAATTGTATTTCGACTCTTAAAGATAAATTCTTAACGTAATGAATAAGTGTGGACCTGTGGACTTAAATATTTGGTTGCTCGAGTAATCGTTGTGGGATCATCGATATATAAAGTGCTATGATGCTTGAATAGTTTTTTTAATTTTTATAAATTTAAAATAAGTTTATTCTTGTTATGAATGTTTAATTATTGCTTCATCTTTTCGCTTTCTTTGCAAAACTATTCAAGCTAATTCGATGTGTATGTATATCATATGTCGAAATATTTTGCTAGAAATTTAAATTTCTAATACATCATATTTATCGAATGCCAGCAAGATTAAATACTATGACAGCATACGTATATCCGTTCTATAATACATTTGTGTTTGAGTATTGCGTCACTTCCTTAGTACGCTTTCTTTGTTTGCAACACAAGTTCTGAAATTACGGAAAAATGAGCATAGCGTTATCTGATACCGAATGAGCCAACTAACTCTGTTTTGTGAATGCAACTCATTTCATGTAATTTTTACTAAGAAATAGAAGGAATAGTAAGTTTTCAGCAACATCACGATTTGCAAATTTTGCTTCCAAGTGCTACACGCTTAAATCAAAGTCATACCAGACCCTTCAGGTCTCCGATGACTCCACATCTTGGATGGAATTAGATTTAGAACAATCAGGCGTTCTTTTGCGACTCTTGATTTTACTTCCCAAAACAAACATCAGATCATAATAAAACTTAAAGACGAATACTCCAGTCATGAAGAAGAGAAACATTTTTGCTGACCTAGCAGCGAGTCCGAGTATATGATTTCCAAATGTAGCCTTGTGTTTGTATACTTATCCCGAGATATAGTTCGTTCCCCACGTGAATGACTATCTCGTCTGGCTACATTATAGCAGATTGAATGCTCACACAAACAAGGGTCTAATATTGCTGCAATTTTTGTTCGAAAGCCGGCTGAACTCAGTCATTTTCGAGACCGCATTTAGTCTACTTGTCCGGGAAGAAGAAATATCTGGTTAAGTGATTTTAAAGACGAAAAAAGTTCAAGAAAGTTTTTGGTGCGTAGGAAATTGAAGATTCAAGTAAGAGTTTTTAAATAACTCTCAAATAAGACAATTTGCTCGTTAGAAAAATTCTGTTAACGCATTATACAGTTTGTATGCATATTACTCCATTGAAATAGGATCAAACTGGTTATGAGTTTTGTCTTCAAAATCTTCATTTAAGTTGCAACATATACTTGCTGGCGTATTAAGTTGTGAGAGTTTAATTTATAACATATTTTGTGAAATTTCCTGTGATATTTTGAATCGGTGCTTCATATACTTCATTTGGATAAACTTATAATATAAAAAGGGGGAATTAAATTATAACTTCAATTAAATTGAGAACAGTGAATTTCCTTACTTCATCTCAAAGGATACAAATACCAGAAATATGTTTTTTAAATATCATATTTATTTAAACTTAAATTTCAGTAACTTTTGTTTAAGTTCATAAACTTTAATAATTTTAAATTAATTTCTTCAGAGGGTAGTTTTAAAATCTAAGAATAAAACCGATGTTAAACATTTATAAAGAAACTGACTACTGCTATGGAATGGTATGGTAGTAATCGAAATTGCAGTTTATAAAAAGTTTGAATAAACTGTTCACAGTAAATTACTTTTTAATGCTTTCTCAGTTTCATTTCTACATGACTTGCGATGGTTGCACTTGTATGAAATTAAAAATTCTAGTAGAAAATTAAAGTAAATTATCAAAATGAGAATGGGTTATTTCCTCTAAGAATACGTCGCCGTTTTTATCGATGACAGGGTAATGCGGATGGTATGAAAACTCTTATATATAGATTGGGTTATATATTTCATCCCAAAGATTGTAAAAGCAGAATATTTAACGGTGGAAACACGATGTGTTTAATGACTTTAGCAATAAATGAAATAGAAAAACTTCGATTTCTTGAAAAGTTGATTTTTGGATTTAAGAAGGGAAACTAGCGTAGAACCAAAAAAAGGGTCATTTTCTGGGAATTTTCTCCACATAACGAAAAGTCCAATTAACCTAATTCTTATTTGTAGCAATTTTAGGAAAATAATTTATTTTAAATTAAACGTTTATTGGCTCCGAGCAGTGAAGTCATAAAGATGGCCCTGCGGCCGGAACTCAAAATCAAAATTTGAACATTTATTTCATTCTTTACAAATTTTCGCAGGCGTGATGGCGTTCGAAAAAAGTTTGTATGTCAAAAATTGTGCAAATGGCGCAACTTCAAACTCAGACATCTGTTTTTTTTTGTCCTGCGTTCAATCGTTTCCTTTTATTGGTAGTTTAATTGAAGTCAATCGGTCAAGTAGTTTACGCAAAATCCTGTATACTAATTCCGGAAAAACGCGTTTAAAGTTCCCAGAGAACGTATAACGCGATAACCCGGCACGACTGCTCATATCTTCAATTCTATTCATTACATCTACTTAAAATTTTGTACTTATGCTTCTAGACCTGTTCTAAACAATTTAAGTTGAAAAAAAATCAAAACTTGTTTTGACCCGCTACGCTAGGTTGCCCACTTAAGAGGTTCTTCCGGGAAGACACAGATTTCTTCTTCCTGATTCTCCAGGAATTATTCTTCTTCCCGTCGATGTCGTACTAACAATATAATTAAGAAAAATGGTGGTAGATATTTGCTATTCTCAACAATGTTGAACTCACTACTACCACTACAGGTACAGTCACGGCCAAAATTGAAAAAAAATTTAGAAATTCCCAAAATTTCAGCATTTTCTCTTTTTTTCGTATGTATGAATAGTATACCTATTTTTTATTTTTATTGGATTGCCCGTCATATTACTTTCCAAAAAGGTGCATCATGGCAAGGTAGACAAAGAATTAGAAAAACCGCATCCTTAGAAATCTCTGACTACCTAATTATTTTATTGCACTTTAGGTAGGAAATTCTTTAAATAAACAAAATTTTTAAGATAAAGGGCCGAAAATGATTGTTTTGGGTTAACAGGTAATTAATTTTAATTATTGTTCCAAAAAAGTTATAAAAATATTAGTGTAATTTTGTTTTATTGTCGATATTAGCATGTGTTAGTCAGAATTCACATTCTTTTATCCTGGCGTTTTGTTACTCGTACCTGATGGAAATTTTTCTATACAAAAGGGCCAGTAAACAAGAATACCCATCATAGTTGAGAAACAAATCAATAAGTACGGGTGTTTTTAAGCAAAAATTAGTAAAAAACGGCTGAATTTAGTTTTGAGGAATACTCGGATATTCTTAACATTTATGGTGTAGTAGACGGAAAAGAGAGAGAGCGGCTGTACTAGAATACCAAAGGAGATTCCCTAACCGGCGAGCACGCCATAGAAGGGTATACACATGGACTTTACAAAGGTTAAGAGAAACAGGAAGTGTAACTTCACACGATCTGGAGACATGACACGAAACTTTGGGAACTCCTGCCGACGTCGAGCACTAAATAATCACCATCGTGAGGCAGGACCCTGAGAAGAGCACGAAGCGAGTCGCAAGGCGATTAGGAGTGTCGTCATCTAAGGTTTGGAGGGTTATTCATCGAGGAGGATTACGACCACATCATCATCACCCAGCCCAAGGACTACTGGAAGGATTCTGAGGATTCTGAGCGAACACTGATATTTAGCACTTGGCTTCTGAAAGGCGGCATTGACGATAGGGCGTTTCTGGACCGAATTCTGTGGACGGATGAATCTCAATTCACCAGGGATGGTATCACGAACTTCCATAACCTTCATACCTCATTCCAGCAGAGATTCAGTGTCAATGTTTGGGCTGGTATCATCGGCAACCATTTGGTATGACCAATCATTTTGCCGCAAGTGCTTAATAGTGAAATTTATGCGGATTTTTTGGACAAAACACTGCCAGTACTAATAGAGGAGAAACCTATGGATAATCTTAGGGGAACGTTTCACCAACACGATGGAGTACCAGCGTATACGGCTAACATTGTAAAGGTTGCACTAAGTGAAAAATTTCCTAACCGCTGGATTGGACGAGGTGTACCGATTCCTTGGCCTACTAGATCTCCAGACCTTACCCCATTGGACTTTTTCTTATGGGGAACAATGAAGAGTGAAGTTTATTCAAGCCCTGTTAACACTAGGAAGGATTTAGTTAACCGAATTGGAATTTCAGCGACGAAAATACAGGAGAGGCTGGCTGCAATATGCCTTAAACAGGGACTTAGTAGGAAATTGTTGAAATGCATTGTAATTACTTTTAAATTAAATAAAAAGGATTTTAGAATTAATTTGAGTTTAATTTCTTTAAATTGTTGATTTTTATAATATTCTCCGATAGAATGTATACTTATAAATTTCTAAATACAAATACATTTCCATACGTGGACATATTGCACCTTTTTGGAAAGGTAATAAGACGGGTGAAGTGATAGGGATGTAAATGGGGCTCAAATTAGATTTAATGAAGTCCCTTCCTAATACTTCTTCGTATACTAATAGCTTGAGATCAGCTCTTGAGTCGTTGTAGAATGCAAATGCGGCTCCTAGTTGATAATTAATAATTGAGGGCGTAGTCCCTTTCGTAAATCTCCAATCCTAAAATCTTTTTGGTCTAGTCAGTTCGGTTGTTCTGGCTAGACTACAATTATTTACAACTTATTTTGTATCCTACTTTACGTTATATACATAGATAGTTTGTTAAAATTTTCTTTGTATTGAGTACAGTATTTTATTGTCAATGAATAAATGATTATGATAATTTTTAAAGTGTTTGTGTTTCACACTATTCAAAATTTATCGAAGTGTACAGGTTGACTAAAATATTTTTGACAGTACAGTCTGATTGGATATTATTAAAGTAGATTTTAATATAAATATTTTATTAATAATATAATCAAATATTAAACTTTTACTTAAAATATAAAATAATAAATTTGTAGCTACTGCTACAACGGGCAATCTAATAAAAATAAGTCGTAGTAGTGAGATCAACATTGTTGACAATTTTGGAAAGTTAATTGGGGTAGTAGTTTTCTAGCGTTGGTTTGATGTCGCTATGTTGAGTAGATCAAAAGATAAAAATAAAAGAGTAACGTGCATACCATGGAAAACTGAAATTTATGAATCACCCTGTAACTCCCAAAACGGTTGAGATTGTCCCCCCCCCCCACCCCCCTGCCATACAATTTTTGCTTTGTCTAGGTGAGAGCTATCATTTGTATTCGTGTTGACCTCTAGAAACGTTACACCCTGTATGATATGATACCAGTTTTAATATTTTACTTCCTTGAGTTTTCTGCCACCTATATCACTGTACCTCCATTGACCTCAGTAAAGCTTTTGACAGGATCAATCACGACGTTGGGTTAACTAATAGATAGCTCTTGGTTTTCCCTCTATAATTGTTGAGTGGATCGAATCATCGATCGAATGAAATTCCCGCAAGCGACGGGGTCTGTTTCATATATTTCTTTTTACCGAATATCCAATATCTCTGGTGTACCACAGGGTAACCATCATAGCTGACTATTGTTTATTAATGATATTATTACATGTGTTTCTTCTTTTTCAAAGGGTGTAATTTTCTCATAATAGCATTTCTCTCTTCTTTAACTACAAAATTATTGGTTGTGTACTTATTCGCCTCGGCGAGCTCATGAATTTAGGTGTTTCGATGAACTGTAATTAAAGGTTATTCTAGTTAATATTTTATTAAAAGAGGGATTAAAGAGTTTAGTGACTCTTACATTACTAGACTTCTTTATTGCACATTCATTCAGCGTATTCTCCAATAAACTTGCTCTGTTTGCTGTTTTGGTTTTTTCCTTTATTAAGCTGCCTGGACGCAATTCATTGATTTTCCTTCCGTTTCGTACTTAATGGGATTCTTTGGGATAACCACTTTATTTCTCATTCTGATAGGCTTAAGCTTATTGGGCTCGAATACCTCGAGTATAGACGTGACAAACTTAAAATTGTAACTTGTTTTTTGAATTACAAGAACATCATTTTTTTTTAAATCAATTTCTACTTTTCTAAATTTCTTTTGGGATAGAGTGTCTAGGAAACCTTACAGGCCGCAAAGTAAAATAAATAATCTTCAATGTCACGGGGTTCGGAAGTCTGAAAACTCTGCGTAATTGCAACTTCTAGTACTATTGAAGCACGAAAGATTTTGGAGGGAGTGGATTATTACACTAACTTTCTTACTTACAGCGTCCCCCTCTCTACTATAAACTTCATTCTCTAATTACATGTTTTTTCACAGGATTGCTTTCACTTGATTACATAGACTTCTTGCCTTACCGTCGGATCCAGGGTGGTCGAGGCGAGCAATCGACCTCAATAGTGCAATAAAAGAAATTAAGAATGGCAAATTTCGAAGAAATGTTAATTGCGGCATTATAGAACCATTTTTTTTATAAATTTCAATGCTAAAAGCTAGACATCTGTCAAATTATTATCCGTCACCACAGCCTACACTAAATACATGCCCGGGAGCTGACACGAACAGCTGAGCATTGGTGGTGTAAACAAACCGAAACTTGCCACAGTACACAATTGGAAAAGGTTGGGAAATTCTACCTTCTCGTAGTATTTCTGACAATATTTTTAAAGCCTCAACTTGTAATTTACTTAACTTGACTCTACAAATGTTCTGAACATATTCTCACGATAAAAAGTTTCTCAATTGTAATTTTTATGTTTTAGTGGGAATATTCTCTCTTGTGTTGATTTTGTTGAAGTATTGATCTTAAAATGCATCAATGACATCATCATTTCTCTTTGGTTTTGGTTAGGAAAGTGTGCAGTTTTATTTGTGTGCAAGGATTGGTTAATCTGTGGAACAAGAAAACTGGAATAATAACGAAACGCTTGGTAGTGAAATGGCCGAACCTTCATGTTTTCCGGGCTGGTATCTATAGTAGGCTGTGCATCCGACCTTCGTAAGCATAGAACGTTTACCTACTCTTGGTTGCGTTCATTTGACATATCTCTCCTTTCAGTTTCGTTGCGTTAATTGTGCTCCAGTCTTAACGAACCCTACACATGTATCAGCCAAAAAGGAAGAAGAATTAATTCCAAGTTCTAAAATGACGTTATCTTTATTCAACTTTTATTTTTTCCGATCACTTAAGAACTAAATTTAATGCTAACTCCTATTCCCTTTGCAACACGTATTCACTTGTTGTTCTGTTTACCACCCGTCGTGAGATACCTTGAAGCGTACTTGGAGAATACTAGGAAACAAATTCTATTCAATTGGGGTTATCTTCTGATATTCTTTAATGTATCGATAACAACGCAAATGGATCATTCTGCAGTTTTCGATGCCTGAAAGATACATAGGAGATAACTACGGCGAACTCTTTAAATGTTGTTTCACTACGCTCCCCTTGTTCTTTTAGAATTCTTCTAGTATTCCTTTAGTACGACCAAGCCCGTCACCGTAGTTTGGACAAGCTAGTCGCCGGGATGACGTTTCTTTGCCCACTTTTCACCCACAATATCAACGCTCACAGTTTTTCACACCCCCACACATCGAAAAACTTTACAAGCGCTTCACTTCGGAAGTTCAAACAAGACTGAAAAATATTCAGACGTGTTTAGGTACTTTTTTGTAAAAAAATTTATCTCCATGCAGCATTGTAAGAACCACTGAAGTATAACTAAACTAGTTATCCGTTAGGTATCTCTTAGTACTCGATAAGGTATCTACGTTGCAGAGTATAATTTTTTCAATTTACGACAAGAAACATCTAAAGAACTCTTAGATATAACTAACTTAGTTATCTATAGTATTAGGTACCACTCAGTACTCTTTAAGGTATTGTACTCGCCTGGGTATGTTTTTTTTTATAATTTAGCTTCTCAGAAGACAAATCGATTAACTCCATTTTTTTTTTCTTACTGTCAGAATATAAACATTTATATTGTCAAATTCTTTTTGAAAAAAACGAATTTCACAATAAAAGCATTTATACAGGGTGTTTCAGCTCTGACGCTAGACAAAAAAAAAATTGTATGCTGAATTTTAGGTAATCGCAAACAATTTTTTTCACTTTTGGAAGTGACTGTACGTGCAATGGTAGGAGTTAGATCAGTAATGTTGACATTTTTGTAAAGGTCATTACTAAAGTGGTTTTTAAGCGTTTGTTTGATGTCGCTACATTGGGTAGATCAAAAGATAAAAATAAAAGATTAATGTGCATACCATGAAAAACTGAAATTTATGAATCACCCTGTAACTCCCAAACGGTTGAGATTGCCCCCTGCCATGTAATTTTTTGTTTGTCTAGTTGAGATCTATCGCCCCACTCATTTTGGCACGTCAGATCTGAAACACCCTGTATTCCGACGATAAGAAAAAATTTAAAACGGAGTTAATCGATTTGTCTTCCGAGTGGCTCAATTAACAAGTAAGAACATCTAAAGAACACTAAGGGATAACTAACCTAGTTATCCGCTAGGTATCTTTTAGTATTCTGTCAGATATCGTACGCGCCTGGGTATCTAAAAGTCGCGCTAAGTACGCGCCTAGTACATGCAAATTATCTTTAAGTGTTCGAATTATCGACACAGATAACTTGGCCATACCTAAAACTTCGCTTCGGGATGTCAGCATTTCTTGGAAAATCGTCTGGATAATATTGATATCATGTAATTGATGACGAAATTAAGGTGTTGATCTGGAAGATGTCGTTGTATTATTTTTTACATAGGCACCTGTTGCGGTGAAGCAGTAACTCCTCCCCCTTAAGAATCGAACGTCGGCAAGAAAAGCTATGTCTTTGGAGATCGCCGGGATTTTCCGTTGTAGACATCCTTTGACATATGATAGATATTTTGTTGCGACCAGCTTTAATCTTCTCATGGATGATGGATATAGAGATGGCCAGCGTGATGAGACTAAGGATTGCTATTGTAACAATCGTCAAATAGTCTCTTTGAACTGCTTTTATTTCCAGGAGTTCTTTTTATGGCATTTCTATTTTTGATGTGGTACTTTCTGATTTTTTTAAGCTGCAGATATTCGATGGTTAAGAGTTATTTATTTTGTTGAACGCTGTAGGGTAAATATGAATATCATCCCAGTAGCTGTTGATTTTCTCCTGTTATGTTATACCGTTGATTTCAACACTTTGGTTCTCGGAATGTATAAGCTTAGTGCCTTTTATCTTTAGGTTGGTGGAGTGGCAGGATGATCTGAGTAACGTTTCTGAAATATCGGTTAAAAGGATGTAATTTGGTTCTGGTTGCTGAATATTTTGAATGTTAATCTATTCCTTTATGTGGCTGGTTGATTTTGGATGAGAGGCCCAATGTATTTGGATTTGATGTTTGGTCATCAAATCCAAATACATTGGGCCTCTCTTACTTCTTGGTATGGTGATTTCTTGCAGTAGTGGGTACCTCCGACCCTAGGTATCTTCGAAATATTGAATAATTTGGGAATTTAGAACTACGTCTATTCAACTTACATATTTTGCGATCACTTAAGAACTAAATTTAATGCTAACTCCTGTCCTGTCCTGTCAATTAATCTTCTAGCTAATTTCCTGTTTGTTGCTCATTGATGTGATATTAAGGTGTTGACCTGGAATATGTCGTTGTATGATTTTTATATAGGCACATGTTGCGGTGAAGCCGTAACTCGAGTAATTAAATGTTTACGCATAAAATAAATGCTAATTTAATGAAAAGTGATTCTTTTGCAATAGTTTAGCTTGCTTTTAAATACGTGGTAGAGAGCACACAACGTTAAAGACTTTTCTCAGAAAGTAATTACAATAAAGTTAAATAAAATAAAGTATTGTATTTTTTAAGAAATGAAGAAATGGAAAGTAAGTTTGTCAAATTGTGACTTTATGTTATACTTATTACCCAAATGACTGTTATGAGAAACTCTTTTTACAGATTACTGTCGCCAAATGTACGACGCTTTATATGAATAGGGAAAACATGAACTTGTGGGATTCGATCTCCCATCTGTGGACACCATTG
Organism: Leptarthrus brevirostris; assembly: GCA_964036015.1. NCBI lineage: Eukaryota > Metazoa > Arthropoda > Insecta > Diptera > Asilidae > Leptarthrus > Leptarthrus brevirostris. The sequence goes on from OZ038371.1 coordinate 111,674,563, forward strand.
AAGCCGTGGAGGAGTATCTTGAATTTCAACAATCACGTATATACCTCACGCAGTCATAAAACGATCGCTACAGTCTTCTAAAAACTAGTCTTAATAGCAAAAATCTCATTAAGACTGTAGACACGTATGCAATACAAGTTCTCACTTACTCTTGTGGTGTAATTAAATGGACAAAACTGGACAGAATAACACAAACGCTACTGACAGAATACATAACACACCACCCTAACTATTGTACAGAACGACTGACTCCAAAGAGGTGGAGTGGCGGCCGCGGCTTGATAGATGTCACTGCATTATATGTAAATGAAGTCTATCAGAGAATACTTCTACCGCAAGAAGATGTCTCTCCAATTCATACGGCAGTGATCAAAGCCGGCTAAACACCAACGCCACTTGACTTCCACAGTAAAATGCTGGATAATATACTAAACATTTTTCATTGTCACACAAACAGACAAACAGTAAACATTTATTCATTTACAATATTTCATCAATGAGCTGATTACTACAAAAGAACTAAGCAATAAACTAAATAAAAAAAACTAAATAAAAACTAAACAAAAACAATATAACAAATCATATAAAAAACAAAGAACAAGAAGAGAATTCGCAAAATAAAATTCAGAAACCAAAGTGCCAAAGTGAATAAAAAGCAAATAAAAAGTAAAAAGCATAACAAAAACCAAAAAGTAACCTCAACAAAGCTGACTCCTCAGATGATTACGCGATAGATGAAAATCAATGCAATTAAAAGCTGAATTAAAAAATCGCGACATCGACGTTATAGGTTCATTTAATCCATAATTAGTACGATGAAAAGGTAACCGAAGAAAGTCATGATTCCTCAGGGAGCGAGCTGGAACCGATATGCCATAGCTACCCAAGAGAACAGAAGAATCAATGGACCCACGAATGCAGTCGAAAGCAAAATGGATCCCGGCGTTACGGCGCCTCTTTTCAAGTGTGTCCAAGTGCAGAAGTTTAAGTCTATCAGCATAAGGAGGTAATATAAGGGAGTTATTCCAAGGAAGGCCTCGAAGGGCAAACCTAATGAACCTCCGTTGAACAGCTTCAATGCGATTGATATGTGACACATAGAGCGGTGACCAGAGTGGAGAGGCATATTCTAGAATAGGCCGGACAAAAGTGCAATATAAGAGCTTTGTAATGTAAGGGTTATCAAATTCCCTTGACCACCTCTTCACGAAACCAAGAGTCATATTAGCCTTGTTGACTATGGCATCAAAATGATCCTGGAAAGAAAATTGAGAATTGAGCCAAACACCCAGGTCCTTTGTCTTAATAACTCTTGTTAAAGGACAATCCTCTATGGTAAAGTTATATTGAATTGGAGACCTTTTTCGTGAGAAAGACATGTATGTACACTTGCTAATATTTAGGGGAAGGTCGTTAATGGAACACCAATTCTGAAAGGCGTCCAAGTCGGAATTTAAGAGTAGGCAGTCGGCATTGTCAGACACAGTGCAAAATATCTTAGCGTCATCGGCATAACAAAGAATATTTGAGTTAGACAGTATCGCAGATATATCATTGATATAAATTATAAATAACAATGGGCCAAGGTGGGAGCCCTGCGGTACACCGGAAGTGTTGAGAATTGCATCAGATAGAGCTCCACGAAAAGAAACCCTCTGAGTGCGTTCAGACAAGTACAAGTACAAGGAGAGAGAGTTTGAGAATAAGAATTCTATGATTTATTCTATCGAAAGCCTTGCTGAAATCAGTAAAAATACAGTCAACTTGCTTACCACCTTCAATTGCAGAAATACAGAAGTTAAAAAATTCCAATAAATTGGTGGTAGTTGACTTACCCCTAATGAAGCCATGTTGAAACGGCTGCAAATACGGCTTGCAGTGGAAGTATAGAACATCGCAAATAAGTGCCTCAAAAATCTTGGATATACAACAAAGGTTAGCAATTGGTCTATAGTTCGAGATTTCACATTTATCACCCTCTTTGTGAAGGGGAATAATTAATGAGGTTTTCCAAGCCTTCGGAAAAACACCGCAACGAGTTGAGAGATTAAATAAATAACACAAAATAGGAGCAAGAACGGAACCACATCTTTTCACGAGTGAGGGAGGGATACCGTCAGGACCAATTGAAAAAACTATCAGTCAAGGTAGAGATTTTCTTCAAAATCGTAACTTCGTCAAGTAAAAGGTCTTTGGATTCAAGAGAAGTCGGTGTAAACCTCGTCAAACGGGTAAAATCCTTAATGCTAATATCACAGATATAATCCAAAAACGCAGTTTTAAAAAAATCGGCAAACAGGTTTGCTATCGTCAAGGGCTCATTGCTTTCACTGCCTCCGAAAGACAAAGAAGATGGATAGCCATCAGAATTGCGCTTCATGTTCACGAACCTCCAAAAACGCTTAGGATTGACTCGTAGGGACGCTTTCATTCTATTAATATAATTATTATAAGAAGATACTAAGCCAAATATAAATTGACTGCGTAAATTGGAGTAAGTTAAATAGTCATCGTCGCTCCTGGAGGAACAAAACCTCTTCCAGGCCTTACATTTAATATTCTTTAAATGTTTCAAGGAACTACCAAACCAAGGCAGATTAGAACGCAAGTTATTCGATTTAGAAATAGGGACACAATAAGTAAAACAGATAGACAGCAAATTATAAAAAGGTCTTACGGCCACATTAATATCACGTTCATCGAGGACGCTACTCCAATCACAAGCTGAGAGCCAATTGTTAATCACGGAGAAGTCAGCCTTACTGAAGTTATGACAAGCATCATCTGGTACACAAGAAGCCATCATAACTGGATCAATGAAAACAGCAATATGAAGCGCAGGGTTCTAGTGTCTCTTATGTTGACAAAGATTCGTCGATTTTTTGCAAGTTATTTGGATTAGAAAGAATAACCAAACCGTCTACATCACTAGCACGCTCATTTGTATTCCCTCGATAGCTATTCCAATTTCAAGAGCATTTACGAAAAACGAAAATATTAGAGGACTCAGAATGCACCCCTCCCTAACTCAAGTATTGCAAGGAAAACTTGCAGAAAGTTTTGCTCCGTTCCATACCTCATATTTTATGTAGATTGTAGAAAAGCGAATTGCGATTTATTATATCGAATGCAGATTTGAAGCCGACAAAAAAGCGTTAAGTTTTTAATACCAACTAAATTACATAGTTCTTCTTCTTCTTGAAGCACCCCAAAAAGTAAGTTATAAAATCGTCCGCAACTCGTAAGACACTCCAGGCTTTACCAACTTGGACCTTATTTGACACAGCCTACGATCAATCAATTACAAAAGATGCATCCAGAATTTCGTCCTGTTTTAATGGAGCAGCGTAAAGGTCAGTACGATGACTGAGCGGTGGATTCAGAGTTAATTTGAAATGTTCCCTGAATGCATCTATATTTACTAGTGCACCTGTGATGAATCGTCTACCCATATAATAATAATCTCTATTACCACCAAGACGTAGGTCCCTGACCGCGCCTATTTCGATTCCTTTTGTAATTTACTGAGGTTATTTTATTATGTGTGAAATACTCGTCATGCCCATTTATGCTTCCCCACCTTAATTTCAAATGAAAAAATTTAAAAAATATTTTTATTTTTATTTCAAGAGGGGCTGAAAGAGGGGGGGATAAAATTTTGAAGTTTTGTTACTAGGTCAAGTGGGGTATCATATGAAAGAGCTTCAATTGAACATTATAAAATATATTTCATTTCATTTTATACTGCAACGTATCTTATGATGAAAAGTATCTAAAAATACGATTCCCCCTTCTTATCACAGAAGTCTGCAAAGCGAAATATCTTAAATAAGTAGAGTTGATAGAAGTTTATGTAAATATTGCAGCAAAAATAAAACGATGTATCTAACCAGGAAAGTTTTTGAGAGATCAGCAACCTTACAATGTACGGAACCCTAAGTGCGCGAGTCCGGCGCACTAGGCAAATTTCAGAGTTTTGCACATTCCAATTACATTTTGGTAGTAGAGTTAACGGATCTACTTTGCCACTTAACTGATCAGAGCTTAACAGCCAGATTAATTTCAGGAAGGGGGAGGGGGGCATTTTCAACCGTTTGGAAGTTGCAGGGGACTCATAAGTTTGCAATTTCCATAGTATGCATCACTATTTTATTGTTATCTTTTGATCTACTCTACGCAGCGATATCGAAGAAACACATAAAAACTAATATCCCAATGGCCTTTCCTTTGTCAACAATGTTGATCTAACTCAAGCGAAACAAATGTTTTGCGATTACCTAAAATTCAGCTGCACTGGAATAATAGCGGAGATTCCCTAATCGACGTGCACCCTATTTATCGTATTTTCGCGGACTTTCGGAAGGGTAGGAGAAACCGGAAGTGTAACGTCAAAGAGCACGAAATTGCGATCTGAAATATCATAAGAGGACCTGAAATGAGTACGAGACAAGTCGCAAGACGATTAGGAGTATCTTCAGTTAAAGTTTGGAGAGTTATTCATCGACAGGGCTTACGTCCATATCACCATATCTCAGCCCAAGGACCACTGGAAGGAGATTCCGAGATAACATTAGAATTTTGTATTTGGTTCCTGGAATGCGAAGTGGAGAACAGTGCGTTTCTGTACCGAATTATGTGGGCGGATGAATCGCAGTTCTACGGAGATCTTATCATAAACTTCCAGAACCTTCGTACCTGGTCGGATACCAACTCACATAGGACAAGAGTGACCTTATTCTAACCCAAATTCTGTGCCAATGTTTCAGTTGGTATCACCGGTACCCATTTAATAGGACCATTTATTTTGCCGCAAGTGCTTAATAGCCAAATTTATGTGAATTTTTTGGAGTATACACTGCCAGATCTACCAGGGGACATTCCCTCTGGATAATCACCAACCAGTTGAGAACCATCGCATTCTGGTATCATTGTAAAGGCAATCTCTTTAGTTGCCGTAACCCCTTATAGGGTATGGAGCGGGAGAAGAACTTCACCCGATTTATGACAACGATTGCAAGCGGACCTACAATTTAAAGTGGAACCACTGACAGTTTCTCTGCAACCTCAATGTTCTTTTGGTCGTGATGTATTGTCAGCAGAAAACAACCACTCCGGGTTAATATTCCGACATGTTATCAATTACTCCACCGACGACATTAACTGCGTGAAAGATTTCCTGGCCACTGGCTTGGACGAGGTGCATCCATTCCTTGGATTGCTAGATCTCCAGATCTTACTTCATTGGACTTTTTCTTATGGGGAATAATGAAGGATGAGGTTTGCAAAAGGCCAGTTAACAATAAAGACGAATTTGTTAGCAAAATTGGGACTGCAGCGATGAAAATACGGGAGAGGTTGAGTACAATACACCTTAAAGAGTGAATTACAAGCGGGTTATTTGCATGTGGTGGAGGACATGTCAAATAGCTTTGGTAACATAATATTAAGATTAATTGTAATAAGCTCCGAATTCAATAGAACGCATTTTGGGGTTAATTTGAGTTTAATTTCTTTAAATTGCAAATTTTCATAATATTCCCCAAAAGGTTTTCTACTTGTAAATTGCTAAATTCTTTTGTTCCGCCTTTTTGGAAAGACAATTTAATAAAAACAAAAAGTAGATGTATTAATTACATGAATGTCGGAGAAAATTTCTCAAAATTCTGAATTTTAGGTTATCGCAAAGCATTATTTAAACTTTTTAAAGTGACTGTACCTACAATAGTATGAACTGGATCAACATTGTTGACAATTTTGGAAAGGAAATTAAGATTGTAAGTAGTTTTTTGGCGTTTGATTGATATCGCCGCGTTGAGTAGGTGAAATTATAAAAATAAAATGGTGATGTGCATACTATGAAAATCGCAAATTTATGTCTCATCCTGTAACTAACAAACGGTGGAGATTGGATCAATTGGTTGAGCGGCACTTCCACCATGCCATGGTTTCCGGGCTGGGTTTTTACAATTGAATTAAAAAATCCACTTCGTGTCTGGGCTGATGTCTAGCTCGCAGTAAAGCAAAAAACAAGACATTCAAGTTAACTTACTCCCCTTACCCTGATTCCCTTCCGTTGAAAGTCATAGGGTTATCCACTATGCTTTGGCCACATCATAGATAAAAAAATATGAGCTTTAAAGCTGTTCTATTGCTAAACATACTGCAAATCATATCAGAGCAGGTTTGTGATTTTGTTTATCACTTCAGACTTCATTTTAAAAAGTACCTTCCTCTTCTTCCTAGCCACGGCTGAATAAGTAGTCTTTCTGAACTGATGTTTTATACCTGTTTTGACAATGAAATATAATAAAAAAGCAATAGTGGATAAGTTAACCTTCGCGTGCGCGACGAAAACTGTTGGTGATATATGAAAACAATATTGCTCCTCCTAAAAATAAAATAAATTACACTAATCAAAACAATTAAGGGAACAAAAAAATGTTCAATGTACGCCCAATAGCCCTGTAAATCCGCAGATCGATCTATTGGACGGTTCCTTCGGCCCGATCGGTCAAAGTTTTGGAAAAAATTAAAGGAACAAGAATTGTGACCTCAAACATCGTGTAATCTTCATAAAAATGGAAAAATCTTTTTTTTCCAACTGTTTATTTTTTTATCACTTTTATGCATCAGTCACTTGGTAAATTAAAAAAAAAATTTAAAAATCGAAAATTAAGAAAAAAACATTTGACACTTTTTAGATAAATGAAATACTGAGATGTTGCTGCCTCGCCTTTTAATCACTGCCTCCAACCTATCACGCATATTCGAAATACAGTTTCGAATCATCGACTGCGGAAACCTCCAACAACTGTTTTGTAAAAACATCTCAGTATTTAATTTAAAAAATTTCAAAATTTTTTTTTTAAATTTTCGATTTCTCAAAAAAAAATTTTTTTTTTAATTTACGATTTTTTTCAATTTGCTTTTTTTTAAATTTAGTAGCTGATGCATATTTGTGAGAAAAGTCGAAAAAAAATGATTTTTCCATTTTTATGAAGATTACACGATGTTTGAGATCACAATTCTTGTTCCTTTAATTTTTTCTAAAACTTTGACCGATCGGGCCGAAGGAACCGTCCAATAGATCGATCTGCGGATTTACAGGGTTATTGGGCGTACATTGAGGTGTAAAAATTCCTACAAACCTTAGCCTTTCCATCAGTATTTGCAAAGATGCGGTCAATTTACCAAAACAAGGAAAAAAGTAACTTTTTTTGACTTTTTCAAAATTGAAATTACGGATAAAAAAAATTATTATTTTTTATGTCTTGGCGGATTCTTTTAGGAAATTTATTCCAGTTTCCGAAACTGCCCTTAAATTTTCTGTACGATCATTGGTTGCTGAGATATCCATGGTTGAATACAAAAGTGTCCTTTTTCGTTTAATATCGGATATCTCCGCGACAAATCGACGTATCAAGGATTTCAAAAAAGATAATTAAAGATGAATTAATAGCCTATCTGGTTCATAGGGTGGTCAAATAAAAAAAAAATTTTCCGAGTCCGTGCACCAAAAAAAAATTACTAAAAATTTTGAAATTTTTTTCTTCCGCTATTCCTTTGGATTGCGTGAGCACCGTGGCCTTTTTTGGCTGAAAGTTTCAAAAACTAGAGTTCTGGAGCTTTAAGATGTTTTTTTCAAATCCTCGATACGATTATTTCTCGCTTAGATACAGCCCGTCAAAAATCACTAAAAAATTTAGATATTTTTTTTGTTCCCTTAATTGTTTTGATTAGTGTATTTAAAAAAAACTCGACTGCGTTAAAAAATATCAACTGAAAAGCGAAAAACAATTTCTATAATCTATAGAAATTTGTAGGAGGAATATATAACTCATCCTGCAATGTTTATGTGTTCGATACCGCTTAAAAAATAATCAAATATATAATTTAATATAAATATAACTTGTTGGAAAAGGTATCGCAGGCAGAGACAAGCTAATAGTCCAAGTTGTGGTCTTTAAGTGCAAATATTTAAATTTTTACAACAAATATGTTTTGTATTTCTTTGTTTGTGGGACCGTCGGTTGAATGAATGATAAGGGAGGGGGGGGGGGGGCTTGAGTTACACTAAAAAGGTGCTTGGATGTGGAGAAGTGCTGTGGTGTTGATGAAAAAACGAAAAGGGGGTGTATGTTTACATCAAAACTTGCTAACCCATCGTGGCTTTTTATGATAATAATAATAATATGACTCTTAAACCACATCATCTTATATAGGTTTTGGTTTTAGGATTTCTCAGCAACTAGAAAACACTATAGTTTCGGCCTGTCCGTTCCTTTTAATATAAAATTTGGTATATGAACTTTACCAAAAACAGATTTGCCGAGATTTTTGGAGAAATAATTTTTTTTACCTCCCTCAGTGGACTGTCTTTAGATATTTGCCCCCCCCCCCCCCCCCCCGACTCTTATTTCTAAAGTATTGATGCAAAATCTCTGAACAAATTTCTGAATGTGGAAATAGAGATAGATCAATATTTTAATTATATATTTTTTATAATTACGAGAATACTTTGTTAGGCAGACAAATATATTTTTTTTATAATGGGAATTTTTACTCTGTGTAGCATAATTAAGAAATGTTGGTCGTGAATCAGGTAAAATCTTTAATTGAACTACATATAAGAAGTATGGGATGAGTCCTAGTAACAAGTCTACATTTGACTCCTCCCATCGGCGTAATTTTTCCTATTCGAGTCTTTCCGTGGCTAATTAGGGATTACTTTATAACGATTCTTGTAAACAGTAAAAAGTTTGATCAAGGTTTAGGGAGCAGCAATTGCACCTATTTCCCTTCCCCTGCACTCTTACTTTCCCTGGCGAAAAGTTCAAATGCTGCTAATAATGAAAAATTTATACGTTCAATATTTCGAATAAAATGCTTTCACCAACTACATTCATTAAGAAAAAAAATAATACGGTCTTCATAGATCCGCCACTAAATACCTTAATAACAGAAAGAGACGAAGATGGATGGATAGAAACTGTCAATAGCACATAACTTATTAGTAACTAATTCGACAATAATGCTGCTCGAATCAGAAGATAATAGAAGATCCAACTAATTACATAAAACAACACAATGCCCTAACTGAACAAAATACTAAGAAAAAGAATATAGTATTCCGCCAAATATATTAGAAAATAATTTTAAATTTAAATAAATTGAAAACAGATAACAGAACGCACTACCGGAGATAACAAGGACTTGTAAAGTAAGTCTTTGACAGTAACTACTGAGCTTTAACGAGCAGATTAGCAAAATTATGCACTATATGTTTCATGAAGGATAGAGGAGACTGGTATACTAAGGTAATAGTTGAATTTAGAAAAGTTAAACCAGAAACTAGAGAAGCCAATCACTAAATTGTTTATACTATTGGACACTGTGATCATTACGCAAAATTGGCATCAGCAACTTGTGTATTCTTATTGCACGATCAAATTGTTGTACGTTTTGTTGTTCCATTTTTGACAATTGTAGTTAATTTAAAGAAATAGGGCAAGCTGGGTAAGTAATTAAATAAGAATGTACTGTGGCCACATTTAAACATGCAAACATTGTGATTTACGAGAATAATATATATTAGGATCTAAAGTCACAAACAATGATTTCATCTTTCATTGTGCCGGTGAAGACAAGTTACTGAATTTATAAGTTCATAAAATCATTTCGTTAAGCACATGTTGAGGCATTTCTAAAAATACCGCATCTGGTGTTCTCCAGACCTGCCACGTCACAAACAGTCTATTTCTGTAAATTGAAACAAGTAGTGCCGCAAAAGTACGACGGAGCCATTCAGCAACATTTTCTTACTAGCGGGAGTGATGCATTTTATGCAAAATTTTTTAATCGAACGATTCAGAGTTGGCAATTTCGAATTATTTAAGCTCTATCAATACTAACTTAATATTTTCGGGAACAAAGAAGTGTTAATTGTTTTTTCACATAAATAAGGCCTTCGACATGTTATCTCCCGACTTCCTGTCCAGTTCGCTATCCGTCCGAGTTACTCTTACGTCGTATATAAATCGGTGTTATCAGAAGAAATGTTACGAATTCACTTCCATGTGGGGAGTGTACTAATTACATGACTTAAATCTTCCGCTTTTTGCAATAACTTAACTCTAGATTTGTCAAATGGTCTTTGTTTGTAGAATATGTAGGTGTACACAGACTGCGGGGCTATGTCATGTTTTAATCTAAGCCCATTGTAGGAGTAAGCAATCTGCGGTTGCGAGATCTGTTGCAAGGCCAATTGCTTATTCATGCGCTCGCACTTCTCGGTGATGAAACTTAATCAAATTGGGTCAAATCGCAAGTAAAATCAATTAAGAGCAATGCGAATCTGGGCAATAGTTTACAAGTGAAATGCGGTGTTTTTGTACTTTACAATCTAGTATTAATCAAGATCTGATTATTAATAAAATAGTTTAAAATAGTTAAACGGACTTCCCAAAAATCGTAAAAAGTATTAAATAATATTTCATTTTGTGTCTATTCGACATTTTAAAGTCTGTGCAAATTAAACAAACAACACAACTACCTAAACTTAATGATAAATCGCTCCTTAGTTTTCTATGTATGGTACCTTTCATTTATTTATTTATTTATTTAAGCTTAATACAAGCTATTGCATAAAAAATACAAAAATAAAAAATTAAATACAAACTATAACTTAATACTAATTCTACAGAATATAATAAATGAATAATTAGGAATAAATAAATAAAAAGTATAAGCTACAATATGAGCTATATATATTGGTAACTGGCAGAAGGCGAAAGGAAGAAGAATTAAAGTAGGCGATCAGGATCAAGATGGGCGGGGTCAAGATATAAGGCTTTGTGGAGTGATGATTTACTCAGATGGAAGTCAAAAGAGGAAAGGTCGTTGACTTTTCGTAACATCCTGGTAATTGGCTCGCTTTGACCGTAGTTTGTGCGATGGCGATCGAGTCGGAAAAGGGGAGTGGACCTAAGGTTACGGGGATTGGTATAGATGGGTAAAGATTGCAGGATTGAGGGGCAGTCTATGGCACCAGTTAATAATTGATAAATGAAGAGAATGTCGGAAACATCACGACGTTTGCTTAGAGGTTGTAAGTCGATCAGTTTCAGAATTCATTGCTGATATTTAGTTGTTTTGTTTGTTTTATTGCTTTATTGCTTAAAATTAAATATTATTTTATACTTTTCAGCACTTTTTGTGATGTTGGTTCAACTTTTTTTAAAAGCTGTTTTGTACTCGTTTGAGCAAAGCGATTACAACTGTTCTAGATGTAGTGTATTCTATTCACCTCCATACAAAGCAAACAGAATCATCCAAATCCGAACACATATTATGAACTTAGGCGCTGACCCCTTTCCATGCCCTTGCCAAAGATACCATGCTAGTCCACAGGCAAAGTACTCCATACAGCAAAAAAAGAATCCGCGCGTTTCAAACCCAGGTACCGTCCCTTCTCTCAACCCCTCTAAGACAACAACTTTTGTCGAATGATATAAATGGAGGAAGATATTCTATAAAATAATAAGCGAATCATTCAAATCGGTCTACGCGTTGTGAAGTTAGTCTAAACTCTCCCCACTCCTACAAAGTGAAATATTATTCTTTTAGTAGCAATGGGGGAACATAGTCTATATAAAAAAAATAAAAACCCTCCAAATCGATCAAGGCGATCCCACTACCTAGATCGTGTTTATTAGAAGTCGGGTAAAAAGTCTCGCCAAAATCAAGGCATGAATGAAGTACGAACTTAGGCAATACCCGCTCCATTCCACCTCACTTAAACCCCACCCCACCTTAAGTACGAAATTGGTATCCTGCTACCAATTAGGCGACAAGATTTTTCTTTGAAACTTGGCTCAATATTTAACTTTTGTAACGCCGCATGCAATTTAATCTTGTCATATTTGAGAGGAAGTAAACAAAAGGTTATTTACAATGACAAATCATCCGATTACCTTCCTATCTTAAGCGGGGTACCTCAGGAATCTATCCTCGGGCCTCTTTTACTTTCAATGGTTATTAATGATCTTCCACCTGTTATACGGTAATGCGACTATCATATTTATGTGGATGATACACATCTGCATATTTCTAGAGCTCTGGGCCTATTTATCGATTGAATGAGTATCTGATGAATGTGTCCAAGTGGACCGGTCAAAATCGTTTAAATGCCTCGAAATCAAACGCTATTATGATCTACAAATCTAATTTAGACAATTCTTCATTTCTAAGTGTAAGTCTTGATAGTATAGTTATACACTACAGTGATTTAGTTAAAAATCTTGACATAATTTTAAATAGTCATCCATGTTAGTCAAATCATGTCAGCAGTGCCAATTGGTAAAGTATATTGCTCCCTACGAAAGCTGTGTTTATCTGCAGCTTTTGTTGCGAAGTTTTTATTAAATTTGATTGGGTTTCAGCTGGTAAGTTGAATGTGACTTTCGATTCCGATGTACGATATATTTTTGGCCTACGACGATTTGATCATGTATCGTCATGCGCAATTTAATTCTAATTAAAGAGTTACCTTATTTGTATAGCACACCGGAAGTCACTCAGTGTAGTAGAACTTTTTGGCTAAATACTCCGTGTTATTCCCCCCACTCTAGTGAACGCCAGTTTTTCGATCAATCCAGTAGACTGTGTAATCTTCTTCCAATCGAACGGGGAAAGGGGTAGCACCTGCAACTGCCGTAATTTTCAAGAAAATCTTTTTGAATATTGAACTAAGATTCTCTGTTTATATTTATCCGAAATTAAGAAGTTGAAACCTTTTGCTAAATCAATTAATTTACACTAGAACAAAAATATGTACGGAATAACACGTGACCCGAGTGAATATTTTAAAATTTCAATAAAACGAAATTGCAAAAATTTTCTTTACAAAACTCAAGCAAAGAAAGGAATATTGAAATATTTCTTTAAACAATCGGCGTTTCTAAGAAAGAAAACCTAATTTCCTTTGACTTTTCCTCAAGAGCAGCACGAAAGGGTTAGCTTTTCTTCAGCTGCTGGACGCCTTCGAAAGAAACCGAAAACACCGACCTGGACAGCTGTATCAGATTATGATCACTACGCTGTCATATCAACCTTTCGGTAAAATATTTTTCACTAGAACAAAAATATGTACGGAAGAACACATGACCCGAGTAAATATTACAAAATTTTTATAAAAGAAAAATTTTGCAACTTCGTTTTAAGTTTCAGTTAATCTATTGTAACCAGAGTAAAAAGAAGATCCAACTCCACAACCGTTGCCGGCTACTGGAGATAGTTTTATTTTAAGACGTACATAGGTCTCGAATGAGTTAATCTACAAAAATAATTTTATTGTTTCCATTTTAAATTTTAGTCTAGAAAAAGTTTGAGCGTTCCATGCTTGGTTTAAACTATTTCGTGCGTCTTTTATTAATACGTGCCTGCAAATGGCTGGCTGGAAAAGCAAAAATTTTACTCATTTGAGTGCCGTTCAGGCGTTTTGACGCTGTGTGTGCCTATTTCAGGCTAGGAGTGGGCGAACACGTCATTTCCTATTAATTTTTTTTTCTCTTTCTTACTGTCGTGACTGACATACACATACCCACGTAAAGATTTACCTAAATCATATTTCTTATGGCTACAGCTGTATGGCTACAGCTGTTGTCAGTAGAAAACAATCATGTGTTGCCGTCTGTGGGATTCTAACCTGGGACCTCCGGATTGGTAGGCCGACATGATATCACTTACTCCAACGACCACTAATTAACCAAAAAGGATTCATAAGCTAAGAGTAGCAAGATATCCCAAAATGGGTTTTTCGTTTTGTCTTTTCCCTTTATATTGAAATATTGAATTTTATTTGTAATTCAAAACCAAAATATCGATGGTTAAGTGCACAACTGTTATATCTACACTTTGTTAAAAGTTTTTAGATAAAACAATACATTTGGGCGTATATTTTATTCTGTACAAACGTTATATGCCTAAGTTGACTACATCGCCAGTTACGGACTTGACAAATGCTATATATGAACAATATCGGAATTTTTGATAAAATGTATATATTTTTTTATTTTTTAATCAACGCACAAGGGCTGATACTTTCTCTATCTGATTAGTCGGCATCTCGTTGATTCAAAAGCTAATGTAAGAAGTTTTCAACAACTTTTGCTTCAACTTTCATTCTCGTTTATTCAAAAGCTAATATAAGATTGATATTTTTAAATTAAGATTTACCTTAAAAACCATGAAATAAGGAAATTAAGAATATTATTTTTCATTATTTTAAATTATAATTAAACCAAAAGGCGCAAGATTATTAAGCGCAGCAATTAGGCATAAGAGTCGTATCTCCAAAAATGATAGTTTTGCTTCAACTATCATTTTTGGAGATACGACTCTTATGCCAAATTGCTGCGCTTAATAATCCTCTTTGCGTCTTTTGGTTTAATTATAATTTAAAATAATGAAATCTAATATTCTTAATTTCCTTATTTCATGGTTTTTAATTTAAATCTTAATTTAAAAATATCAAATCAATACAAAACATAATGCATGATGTAATACTGACAATATATATATAACAATGTATTTTAACTTATCAAAGCCTTTTTTTAGAATTCTAAGATTAGCTTTACTTCACGTCTCTGCACAATATAAGACAGCAATTATACGTTAATGACAAAACAAAGTCTAAAGGTAACTTGTAGCTGCCAGCAGTGAATTTCAACAAAACAAAATTGGTAAAGAGCGTTTTGGGCACGCATATGATAGGATTCCGCAGAATTATTTTTAAATTTTTTATACACTATTTACAATGTTTTTTTCATTGAAAGTACTAACTGAATACCACATTGAAAATTTGTTCAAATATTTTGAATGGATAGTTTAGAAATTAGAGAGGTGGGAAACTCTAATATTGATTTTAAAAGCAAATATCTTGTGACTAAAGGGTTAAAGTCCTATAACTATTGCCCTTTATTTGCATTTTTATAATCATAAAATATTAATCTGGATTGTATTATATTTCTAATATTATAGGATAGCCTAAGTGGCACGCAACAGGAAATTGTGGGTACGGCTTTGATTGAGATACAATATCGAATTAATTAAAAATCTGTTCGGTGTTGTCGAACTTCCGAAATTCAGACGTCACCGCTCAGATCACTGAAATTATCCGTTGTGTATCCGAATGATTCCGGCGTAACACCCAAGAAAATTTTGGCCTTATCAAAAAAATCTATTTGCTCCTTTCAACAGCAAGCAAGCGCCGGGATCATGTTAAAACTGAATTACAATGACGTTAAATAGTCAAGCAAGGATTCTCCAAATTACACCCCCCCCCCCCCCTCACGTGTATACTATTTTTTAAATTTCAAGGTCATGGCATAAGGGCCAGCAGGCTCAGCTCAGCTGATACCGCATGGTCCGCGATAGGCAAAGTTTAAGAAAAAACTGTACAAGCTTTTGGCAACTCCATAATCTTTGAGAGCATCGATGGAGTGTCTCTCACGCTTTTTTTCTTTATTTCCACCGTAATAGACTATGATTACACGGTTCGCGAAAGCGTGCGCTTTCAAGTGCGGCTTTCCGCCTTCATGTTTACACTTACGTTCGTGACGAACCAAATGATATTGACAATGGAATGATTGGAAATGATTTTATTTCGATATTTCGTAAAGTTCAGAAAATTGTTGATAAATTTCAATGAATAATGTCGTCTGAGCTTTATTCCAGTTTGACATTTTTAAAGTAAAGCAGAATAAACAAATGTAAAACAGATTATCATCTTCTGTTTTTCTCTCGTCTTACAAGGCCGAAACTTTCAATGGAGACATATATCGTCCTTCACACCTCTCTCACTCAACCTGCACCGTTTTCCTTACCCATAATTCATTTCCTGTTAAGGTTGTGCTTAAGCATTATCATAAAAAAATAAGAATCAGAATTATTATTACCGTTCTGGTCAGTAGAGCTTCTACTAAACGAAGCTTCGCAAAGTTAAAGCTGATTAAATACTACTTAAGCAGCACGATGAACTAGGAGTATCTACGTTGTCAATTTTATATATTGAAACTGAAATAGCATCTTAGTCCTGAATTACACGAGAGGGAGATAATGAAAGAAGTGAGGTAGGAAGAGGGTCATCTGTGAGTGTCAATCACGAATCGTAGGGGTTTTGCTTGAGTTTTTCCTGATTTGCTTTTGTCCATTTTCGTAACTTCCTCATTAGGGTTCGACAAATTTTTGGCGTCAGGTTGATTTAGTATTGCTTCAGCCGGCGAATACAAATTTTCAACCCTGCAAAACACTTATGAACCGGTTTTTAACGGTAACGTCAATCAAAGCCGCTTTCGTAGCAACACTCCGAGGGTTTTTCTACTTTTGCACAGAAGAGAATTGCCGTGATTCATGGGGTAAAATCCCTCTCGTGTAATTTGGGACTTATTCTGAAAAAAATGCAGTGAAGCGAAAAGCCGAATGGTTTGTTTTTTGTAATTTACGTTTTGTAATTTCGGTGTGCTTAAGAATAGTCATGCCATATTGGTATATCTATATTCATTTGACCCAGTACTTTTTGTGAGAAATGAAAGTGGTCCTTAAAGCCGATGTCGTCGACATACACGTTTGATTAATGCCGCCACTGGTTATAGGGTCTAAAACATGGACAAGGTAATGTTATAATTTGTGGTTGCTTCTAAAGAATGTATATAAGGACAACGTCTCCAAAAGCGACTTCTAAAAGTGATATTTTGTAACGCGTGGACCGATTTGGATGGCTCTTTTTCTGTTGTATAGAGTGTGATCCCCCATTGCTAATAGGAGAATAATTTGGTTCTATGCTGGGGGAGGAGGAGGGGTAGTATAACTTCGTAACGCGTGGACCGATTTCGATAATTCTTTTTCTGTTGGATAGAGTATGTTTCTTGATTGATACCACGAGAAAAATAATTTTTGTGGGATTGAGGTGGGTAGGGGGTTGAACCTAACTTTTTACCGCTTGGACCGATTTGGATGGTTCTTTTTTTCATTGTAAAGACTAGAAGACACTAAAAAGTGAAAAATTAAATGGTTTACAAAAAAAAAACTTGAACCGACTTCACAAAAAGAGCTAAAAAGCATAAAATAATTTTTCATTTTATATCTATTACGACATTTTGAAGTCGGTGCAAATAAAACAACTTCACAACCACAATTGAAAATAATAACGTTTCAGGTCACGAGATCATAAGAAAGGACGATTAAGTACTTTTGTTGTACACAGCTATTTGGAAGATTCATTTTTGTTGTGTATTATATGATCCCTCATTGCTGCTCTATGGAAAAGTTTTGACCTAGGGTTGAAGTGAGGGGAGGGGAAACCTGACTTTGCGGACTTATTTAGATTATTTTGAATGCATAGAATATCTGTTTGTATAATGTATCTGATGTGTTCTAAGGTTACAAAAGAAGCCGGATATGAGAAGATCTTAAACTTTAAGTGTTGTGGTATTGGTATATTGGTATAATGTGTATTTTAACAGTTCTTGCGTTAGGTTCAGTCCTATCTTATCATAACTTGGCGCCTATCCTAGAACGGACTTCGTGGCAATATGCTCAGATAATAATTTCACCTCTAACTAACCTAAGAACCTGCAGACATTAACAATATTTATGCAAAAAAATTAATTGATTTTTGCTGCTTCTGTTTCGATTGAAGATTACCCTACTACCCTTTCTTATTGTATATGGTCACAACCAGGCTTATCTGTAAAACTACGTTTTAGCTTTATTCTCCTTCTCTAATGAATTTCAACAAAGTTGTGTAGTTATGTTCTGTACGAAACATTTGATTACAAAGTACGTACCTTTCAATTCGACAGAGCAAAGTACTCAAGGGGCATATGACAAATTGATTCCATTTCTTAGAGTCATCATTGACAAAGTTGTATTCTATTGCATAAAACTACGAAAAATAGTGAAAATGTACACCTTTTTTCAAAAAAGACATTCAATTTTCAGCTTCTTTTTGCCGCAGTTTAGTTTATATTCTCGGAATTCATGTTAATAATGTACAAAAAAAATTTTTATTGATTTCTGATGAAAATTGGAACCTCCCAAATGCACGCAAACAGCAAACTCTGCTGACTTCCTTGTAATGGGAACAGTTGCTAACTACTTTAAAATAAAGTTATAATATCCCAAAAAGGTATAAGTTGGCCTCCCAATGTTATTTCCGCTCTTAATTAAAGGTCGTGGGGGGAAAAAAATATGACTAAGTAACCAGTCAAAGTTTATTCGTTTACAGTTACCTTTTATAGAAAACATTTGTTATTCGAATACCAATATTAAACAATAATAAATAATTATATAAAATAATATTCCTTCTTATACTGGATCTTGTTTATTAGTTATATATCAAATAATTTTTTTTCCATTCTGTATGTATTACTGGAAAATCAGGTAATTAACTATCTATCGAATAATTATTTAATTTTCAACTAACGCAGGATCGAATAAAAAATAATTATTTGAAATTTAATTTACGAGTATCAAATAAAAATTATACATAATTCAACAAATAATTTATTGATTCTCAACTAATTTAAATTGACCAGAAATAAACTAAAAAATAATTATTTGACTCTTCTGCTTCGAATAAAAATAAATTGTTTGCAATTCAACTGACGTAGCCGTCGGTGAAGAAAGTGATAACGCGTCGGCGTACCATACTAGAGGTATCAGGTTCGAACTCCACCAGTAGCGACCCATAATTGGTAGGTTATTCAGAATCCACCGTAAATTGTTGGGTGAAGTTATTATTCCGCCCCATGCCCAGGGGTTACTGGAACTAGAGAGTGACATATTTATTTGTGAATAATTTCAAATAAATTAGCTGCCAACTTAAAATTGATTTGGTAAATTTTAGGGTTCGATTTTCTTCATTATTCGTTATATGTTTGAAAATTTATTCGATTAAAATCCAACCTTGCAGTAAAGTACACTGACTAATTTATAAGCAGTCTGTCAGGTAGAGAATATTCTATTGAGAATACATTTTACTTGGTTGAGCTAAATTCAAAATATCTAGACTTAAAAAACGAGCACCATCAAATGGGCTGATTTGAGTTGAAATAAGTGTCTTTAATTTGAAAATACAAACTTATATCGGCCTATGAATAGCTAAAAAAAACAATAATCCCAAAAACTGATATCATCGTTCAAAGTATTTCAAAAAATATATAAAGATTTATTAAATCAACTTAAATGTATGTTGCCAAAAAGATTTATATGAATTTTTTTAAATAAAGTTCTTCATCATATTGGGTAAAATTCAGAACCGATAGATAACGCAAATCAGAAAAGTCAAAGATCAGTAACATTAGGGTTTATCAGTTTAAAGGCACAATTTTCGCATTCAGCTCACTTCTAATTAAAATTTTAAAGCAGTCCGTTTTTGCCGTTTTAGAGCTACGATGAAGTGGAAATTGCTCTTCTTGCTGTCCGCCTGTGCGTTGATCTGCGCTACAAGAGTAAGCATTTCAATCAAAATAGGTCTTAGTGGGAGTTAATAATCGATTTAAATACAGGCAGACGATGTCGAAATCCCTGATGATTTTAGTTTAGAGGAAGATGACGAGGAACTTCTTCGAAACATTGAGGAAGAACATGTGGTAAGTTAGATGAAGCAAAATGAGGTGGTTTCCGTGCCTCAAAGCTTTTTTTCAGAACGCGGATATAGATCGGGAAAATGAATTGGCTTCGAAGATAGCTGCTGATGCGTTAGCAAATGCAAACAAAATTAACAGTCCACGAGCTGAAAGTAAAACAAAATATTTTGTTATAATTTGTGTAGTGTCATAATCAATGTATAATTTTAGTTGATCCCTGTAGGGAAATGCTTTGCGGTCCTGGAAAAATCTGCCTGCCTACTGGACTTTCTGCAAAATGTGTGTGTATTCCCGATTGTCCTATTGAGGATAACCCGAGACGTCGTGTATGCACCAGTCGAAACGAAACGTGGCCATCTGATTGTGAAGTTTATAGGCAAAAATGCCTTTGTGATACAAAAGATAAAGATTGCAAGGGAGAGGAATACAAACATATTCACATCGACTACTACGGAGAATGCAAGGAACTTCCGGTAGATCCTTTGATTACACCCTATTTATGCAACAAATATTCATATAAATTGTTTTAGGAATGCTCCGAAGAAGAGATGAATGATTTCCCTAGACGAATGCGCGATTGGCTTTTCAACGTTATGCGTGACTTGGCAGAACGAGCCGAACTCAACGATCACTATATGCAGATGGAGCTGGAAGCTGAAACAAATTTAACACGCCGTTGGGCTAATGCTGCTGTTTGGAAATGGTGCGACTTGGACGGAAATTCTGATCGATCAATTTCAAGACACGAATTGTTCCCTATCAGAGCACCATTAGTATCCTTGGAGCATTGCATTGCGCCCTTCTTGGAATCATGCGATCAAGACAACAATCATAGAATAACATTGAAAGAATGGGGCCGCTGCTTAGAACTGGATGAGGTAAAATGAAATCTTTACAAATGAACTTAATATACTTATGTAGTTTCGTTTATCATTTATAGGATGACATTATTGAACGGTGCGATGGTATTCATCCCACACATGAGTCTACCAAAAACGAATAAGCCACAATTCCTTTCTAATTGTTACCAAATAGAATGTTATAGTTTTATTTCATAGCTTTAAGGACGCTCAGTGCATAGTAAATAAACCAATTCTGTCACTGTAATTGCGAATTTTAAATAAACTGTAAAAAATTGTTAATATTTCGAATAATAAATTCAATGAAAAGAAGTACGCGTGGGGTAAGAATAAGATGAATTTTATGTGCGGGTCGATTTTGTTACACCCCATCAATTTTATAATCACGTCATGTTAATACTAATTTTTGTGATCAAATTTAAAAACATTTAGAGATCGTATAAAAAATTTAACTGTAAAAAACAACACAGAAATCAAAAAGTACCGGCCAAGTTCGAGGCAGAATCGAATATTCTCGATTGAACGATTAAGCTCGAAAGGTTCTAAAACATTTTTTTGTTTTATTTGAGGAGTCTTACCTAAAGGCACCGCTCTCAATCGGGCAAGTTAAAATGTTTGTGAGTCCAAAAATTATTTTTCCAAAAATCTCATCAAATCTGTTTTGGGTCATTGATTAATTTCCCTATATTATTTTACATCTTAATATGAGAGGATGGGAGGCTGTGACATACAGACAGATGGACAGACCAAAACTATAATGGTTCCTAGTTGCTACGTAAATCTAAAAAGGTGTGTACTTCACTTATATGTATAAGCGCACGAACGAAGTTAAATTACTTTCGTCTTTATCAGTTAATACATTTAAATTAAACAGGTAAAAAATAGTAATGAAAAATATTAAGCTTCAAAATTTACAACGATTACTAGTGTTTTATGATAACAAAAGTGTAATACAAATGTTCGTGTATTAACTGTAAAACACAGATCCGCGCCTCGTAAATTGGTTTGATAGATTTTCGTTGAACTTTGTTTAACGCGGGCAAATGCTAAAATATTCGAATTATATATCGAGGCCTGATGTATGCGTGCAGATCAACTCCAAGTCAAATTGGCGCCTGAAAATATATTTGGATATCTGATTACCCTAAATGTTTAGAGAGGGCGAATTGAGCATATTCACTCCGTCGGCTCAAATAAGTTGAGGGTGGGATGGGTGTTTTTAAGAACCATTTAACAGCATTGAATTTTTAGATGCATTAAACATAACACGATTTTCTCTGCCACAAGCTAGATCGTAGAAATGTCGTTATTAAACATTCAAAGATAGATTCTAGCAGTGGTGGGCATTATTCGAATAAATTTTCAATCAAATAACGATTCTTTTAAAAATCGAATAAAAAATTAGTCGAATAAATTTTTATTCGATTTTAAATTTATTTTAAGTTATTCGCAAATAATTATTTGTTAGTTGATGCTTTTTATTCGAATTTCAAATAATTATTTGTTATTCGATCGTGCGTTATTCGATAATCAGATAATTATTCGTTATTCGATGACTTATTCGCAAATGATTATCTTTTATTTGGTGCTTTTTATTCGATTATCAAATAATTATTCGATAGTTCATGTCTCTTTATGGAATAATTATTTGTTGTTGGTGTCCATTAGTTCAATTTCAAAAAATTATTTCTTGGTAGACGCATTTCATATCACAAGGTGTCTCATACTAAAGAAATTAGCTTTCTTGTTATGTTACGATGTTTAAGATTTTAGTAAATTTTTCCCAATTAAGTATTTGTGAAATCTTTGAAGCAAATTAATTAGCGTCAATTAAATGAAATAAATATATTATCAATTGATTCACGGAGGTTTACAGATACATTAGCTCTGGAAATTATAATTCCTAATTTCAGGTAAATTGAGGTATGGTTTGTTACATATACACTAGAACTTTAGTTACAATTTACATGATGCCGTTTTAAATGGTAGGTAAAATTTGCTAAACCACTTCAGACGCAGATAATCCTAATTGCATTCGTCTTGCGAAATTCATAGGAAAAAACTTGTGTCTTAATCAGGTCGGTTCCAGAAGAGTGGCAATGCAATAAACCTTTTATTATACCTAAATTGTAAATAAGGAACCGAGCAAAAGTGGGAATTCCCAGTTTATGCATATTTTGGTAATAAAAAAGAGGACGTCGCTGTTCGCTATCATCCTTACAAATTAAAATAAGGTATTACTTTATCAATCACTTCCTTACTTTCGTCATTCCGGGTTTAGAATTCAAATGTTTAAGGTTGTGAAGCCGCTGTGCAATTAAAAGTTATTTGTGAAAATTGTGTACTTATTAAATTGTGTCAGAAGTCTTGTGTTTTTAAAGTAAGTATAGTTATTATTTTCTGTAAAACTTTTTATTCTTACGAAATATTCAGTAATGTGTTTTATAAAATATTGAATAAAATCGATAAAATCCATTAAAGGCGAAAAATATAGATACTTTTAGTTGATATGAATAGTATACTATCCGAATTAGTTATTAGTGTTGTGTACATTTGCAAAAAAAATTTTTTTTTCATTTCTAGCAGTAAGTTTTCAAAGTCTCTCAACTACCAGATTACTTAATGAAAAATTGAGATAGGTAGTGACTACAGCAGTTCTCCAACCGGATTATATACCATATATTCTTTAATTCCTGAAAAAAACAGACGGCGTCAAAATTGTAGCTGCTTGCGTAAAATGTGACCAGCTAAAGGAGATTAAGGGAACCAGCACCTGAACATCGAATTTCCGATCTCACATAAAAAGACGTCATGGGGTTGATATGGTAGAGGAACTTAATAAGCATATGAAAAGAAAAAATGAAGCGGGAGTTCATATACGGAATCCTGATAAAATTGCTCCTAAACAAGGCTCAATACGCATCAGATTTTCACAGGAACAATTCAGTTTCCAGGTATATAATAAATTCATTTGCACCGCTCAGTACGTGTGAAAACACGGATTTTCGTGCAATATTTTAAAATTTACAAATTCCTAATTTAAAACAAAAAATCTAAATCTAAAGAAATGAAATTAAAAATTTAAACCGATTTACAAAAAATTTATTTCATATGTACAACTGCGGATGTATGGTCCTCGGCTCATAGAAGATTTCTAGGAGTGACGGCACATTGGGTAAACGTATTAAACTACGAGACCAAAAGCGTTGCTATAGCTTGTCGTCGTTTTCCCGGTAGCCATTCATATGATAGGTTGGCAGAATATTTAACCAATATCAATAATGAATTTGAAATCAATTCTACAAAGATTGTACTGACAATGGTATCAATTTTGTTAAAGCATTTCAAGAATATGGAATTATTGAAAACGAAGACCCAATAGAAGATATTCATGTCAATGAGTTATCTTTATTATATCCAATCGGTACTTTACCACAACAAATTTTATTATATAATTTATTTTTTTTTTATTAAATTATTTTTTGAAATTGGACTAATGGACACCAACAAGAAATAATTATTCCATAAAGAGACATGAACTATCGAATAATTATTTGATAATCGAATAAAAAGCACTGAATAACAGATAATTATTTGCAAATAAGTCATCGAATAACGAATAATTATCTGATTATCGAATAACGCACGATCGAATAACAAATAATTTTTGTAATTAAATAAATTTTTATTCGATTTTTCAATCTATTTGAGCTTTTAGCTTTTATCTTTATTCGAATAAAAAATGCCCATCTCTGGATTCTAGGTTAATTTTTTCAGAGTTCACGCGAGAATTCATTACAGAATCGAAAAAGTATGCAAAATCAGGGGTGCTGTCGTCGGCGAAGCTATGAATAGGATTAAAAGTGAGAAATAAAAGGTTATAAAAAAAAAGAAATATATGTAGTTGGTGAGAGAACTGAACACTGAGGTACAGCGGTATTTATTACGTAGGAGTCAGATGTAACTCCGTCTATTTCAACACCGATTGAACAAAAAACTTTCTATCCATTCTAGGTGATGGAATGAAGCCGAAATACTTGAAGTTTGGCTAAAATAACATCATGACAGACTCTATCAAAAGCCTTTGAAATATCAAGGGCGACGATTTTGGTCTCTCCAAAATTATGGACATTATTAGTAAGTCTGCGGTTGACCGGCCAGCGCGGAACCCGCACTTTTAATCATAAACAAAACGGTTATTATCTCAATATTTCATCAACTTAGAGTTAATGAGTGATTCAAAAACTTTATTTAGGACCGAGGTTCGGTATTGGCTGAATATGAGCAAGTTTCCATGCACTCGAAAACACTCCTGCGGAGTATGGCAAGTGCAAAAGTTAGGAAGTGTCTATTAACTACTCTCAAATTGCCGTGTAATTTCCGTTAACACGGAAATACAAGAAATTACACGTAAGTACACGATAAGTGCAAATAGTCACTTCAATATTCATATTACTGGTAATAATTTATCACAGCCTGTTCTACTAGTAGATACAAACTTGGCGGGGGGAGGGTAGAGGCAACTAAAATCCTGATTAATACATCTCTTCCTCCCAGAAAGTTAATAAACATTTGACGTACTTTCCGTGTACTTCCGTGTATGCGGAAATTACACGGCAATTTGAGGGTGGTAAATAGATACTGCCAAAGAGTAACCCAGGGGTTTAGACAACATAGGGGCGCAGCATTTAAAAACCAGGGACGAGAAATCATCAGGCCCAGTAGCTTTGGAGAAGTCGAGTTTAGAGAGTATCCTGAAAACTTTCCGAGTCCGAAAGTGTAGAAGATGGCAATTATGAATTAGGAGCAACAGTCTACGAAGTTTTCGAATTACTTCTTCTTGTTAATCTACGGAAGTACCCTGCGGTAGTTCAAAGCTTATTTTGGATGTTGGTTTCTTTGTGTGATAAGTATTTGAATTGTTGTTCTTCGACGAAAAAAAAGTCAATCTGATATATTTTTAGTGATCAATCTGATTATTATTAGTGATTGCCCCATTTGGTGAATGTACATACTCACACTAATCTTTTTTCTTTATTTGGTTTGCTAGTTTTACTCCTGTCACGGTCCTGACGTTGTGTCTCTTAGTTTTCTGAGTTGAACTTACATTTTTGTGCTTTGATGGATATGTTTTGCCTTTCTGTGTTGTTTTGTTCATGTGACATGTCCAACTGTGGGGCCTGTGCGGGTGAGATTGGCCGCGATGAGATTGTTTGTGATGGTGTATATGGCCACCTGTATCGTACTGCTTGTCTGAGGTGTGTGACCAGATCCTCGAGTTCTACTACGTGTGGTGGCTAACTCCACCGTCCTACTGCAGAAGTCTTACGAATTGTCCTCTAGGGTTTCGGCTATGGCTGATTCGATCGTCGATGTTCAGGCTGCGGTTGCGGGCCTTGATGCTGGCTTGGTGTCATCGTTGGTCTCGTTCATTCTGCCGGTTGTGGATGACATTCGACGAGTTGTCAGACAGATGAAGCTCGACCTTTCTGCTTGGTCGACTTCTGTTTCGTCCAATGGTTACTTGGGGATGGAAACTAAATCCCGGAATACAAAATCCAGGAGAAGGAAGACAAGGCGATGTTGCGTAAAAATTAAATTTTCAAAAAATGAAATTCAAAATTGTTTTTTAATATGTATATATTATATGTTTCATGTATATACAGTTATAAATTGAAATCCGATAGACAACAAATCTGGGAAAGAAAATTTCACAATGAGAGTGAGTGTAATTCTCTTTGAAATATTTGTTGTTTGTCGGATTTCAATTTATAACTTTACAACTTGTAAATAAAATCAATAGTTGCACTTTTATATTAATTTGTTCGATCTTGGAAATGCCATATTTTGAATTTATGCATGTTTTTATGCAATCAAATGCGGCCGGCATAAATTCAAAATATGGCATTTCCGGGATTAGGGATTTGGTGTTCCGGGATTTTGTATCCCGGGATTCCATACCCAACCCGGCTCAGTCGCCGATGATGTTAAAGCTTCCTTTGTCAACTTATACGATCTCGTTATTCTCCGGGACTCATGTCATCTTTTAAGTTGACATCCTTCCCGGATCTTTTTGATATAATGTCTGCCCCGATTTCTGGCTCGAGAAAATCTTCGCACATGGGCTTGTGTCCCGTCGTAAATTCGCAGGTAGCATTTACAATAGAGCCACTGGCAGCAACCAAAACAACTAAGAATGCTTTCTCTTTACTACCAAAATGTAAGGAGACTAACAACAACGATAAGACTCTTATTTCAGACTTCTCTTGCCTGTTGTTACGACGTCATCACTCTGACCGAAACCTGACTTCATCACGGTTTTAATGATGCTGAAATTCTTGACGAGTCCTATCAGATTTTTCATAGGGATAGATATTCTGACTCGACTTGGATTGCAGCTTGCTTAATATTTCTTCTTTCTCCAGCACGCTCACAATTGAGCTCTTAGAGCTCTTAAGCTCTCTCTTGTTAAGATGAACATTTTCTTGCTCTGTAGTTATATTCCTTCAAATTTGACAAACTATGTTGATGCAGACGGTTGAAGTCTCTTCAACATTTTAATCCTTAGCTTAGATTTTATTAATAATATGACGAACCTAGAGGACGAAATCATTCTTCTTGGTGATTTTAATTTACCCAGTGTTCAATGGGTATTCAACGTTGATGACGATGACTACCTTCTCTTAAATTGTCTTACTGCTTTACACCAAATGGGTGATGAAAAGAACTCTAGGAGAAGGCAGTTAGATCTTACAATTTCTTCTGATTCGAGTAACACTATAGTTGAATCGGCTTCCCTTATATCGACATTTGTTTTTTGCGCCTTTTCTTCTTGAAATTTTGTGCCTTCCCCGGAAGAGTTTGGTCATACCCAGGATCGGCCCGCTGTATCCATGTCTATGTCCATTATATGTCACGATGTTATCATGAATATTATCAGGAACTTAAACCGGATTTTTGCTTTGGTCCTGAAAGTGTTCCTCCTGCGTTCGTGAGGTTCTGCTCTGCCGTCCTATTTATTCCATTGGCCTCATCTTCAACATCTCTTCAGGCCGGCAGATTTTCTAACCTATGGAAGAGCCCTTTCATAAAAACGGTCATAAAAACTTGACAACAAACTATAGGCCAATCGTGAAGCTTTCCTGTGTACCGAAGATGTTAGAATCTGTTATTTATGTACAGCTTGTGGGGCAGTGAAAGGGGTTAATCTCGTCTAATCACCACGGCTTTCAGCAAGGCGTTTAAGAAGCTTCCCCACTCTGTGATTATGATCAAACTTAGAAAGTTGGGTTTCCCACCTTTATTGCTCGATTGGATCTGCTCTTATTTAAAAGATAGGACAGTTAGAAACAGTTATGACTCATCCCGCATTCAGGAAGATTTAAATACCTTCAAGGACTGGATCTAATGGCCTGCAGCTAACTTGGAAAAATGTGCAGTTATGTCATTCTCAATCAACTCGTTTTTGATTACACCTTTGCGAAAACTATTATAATATCCGTCGTTTGCAAACCATTACTGATCTGCACATAAATTACATTGTTTCTAGGAGTAATTCAATTCTGGGTTATGTAAAGCGATGGTCAAGAGACTTTTCTGATCCGCATATCTGAATTCACTTATTCTTTTCTTTGGTTTGAGCAATTCTCGAGTATGCATCTCAAGTTTGGTCACCTTACGATGCTGTCCATTGTAGACACATTGAATCGATACAGCGGAAAACTGTTAGGTTCGCACTAAGAGACCTCCCGTGAAATAATCCACTCAGGCTTCCTCCTTATGTGGAACGCCTCCGGTTGCTTAATATGCATTCTTTGAAAGAATGACGTAGAATTGCTGACTTGGTCTTTATTCACCAGCTTTTGAACTCGAACATAGATTCTCTTGCTCTCGCAGGTAAGATTTATTATAGGTACACCAATTGTAGCTTTAGGAAATTGCTTTTACCACATGTCGTTCACTCTCGGTGTGTAATGTAAAACTACACCTAAGATAAACGCGAAACATTTTTGCTGATTAACTAAAAAGTGCATGAGAAAATTACTTGAATTATGTTGTGATCGTTCATGTAATTAGAAACCCATAGATAGGCACAGCATAATTCTAGACAGAAGGCAAAAATGTTTCGTGGGAAAGACTGTAGATTGGTAAAAATATTTACTTAAGCAAATTTATATTATAAAAGTTTTTTTTTGAATGAGAATAAAGTTAGTTACAGATATTCAGTGAATCAAGCCTTTTCTTCTCTCTTGGTGAGGCTGCCAAGAGCATTGTATATCGTAACTAGTGCACAGGTTTTGTACTTGCGCACATCTAATAATTTTATAGGTTTGTACCTAGGCAACGAATAGATAGAGCAGTTGTACAGGTTTTGTACCTGGGCAACAATCAAAAAAGCGGTGAATAAAATAATTCATCGCGATGCAAAAACATTTGGTGACTATGACGTGATTTTCCAGAGACGATTAGAGAATCCAACAGCAAGGTTCATCTGCAAAGCATCCTTAAAATTGGGCAACGTACTTCAACAAGAAGACTAGACTGTTCCAAGCGCCAGGATTCCGTAGAGCATTGTTAAAATTGAGCAACGCTTTTCAGGAAAAGGCAGAGTTATTAGTCACCACAGAATCATTATGGCAGAAGACTCCTTTTCACATCCTGACATAGAGGAACTATTCAAAAAGCAGTCCACTCTGGGTACCCTGCTAGAGAACATGCTCATTAACTTTGGCAAGGACGGACCCTCCAGGAAGACCGAAGAATACATTAAAAAACGACTAGCTGAAGCATTGGACAAGCTTCGAAGCTAATTATGCAGAGTTATTGGGTGTCAAAGAATACCTTTTAGACAATCCAAGAAGGTGTATTGTAACGTGAGACTGGGAAACACAATCGTGCCAACTAATCTAGTAAAGCACTAATGTCACTCCCTGTGAACGCCTCTTATGTTTCAAGATTTGTCATTTCTGCTTTCCTGCCATGAACGAGCGTGTGCCATTAAAATAATTTCCATGTGTTGGAAAGAAGAAGGCACCATTTTCGTTCGTCTCATTTTAGCGGGATTGTGTGCAGACATAAGAGGTAAGTTTCCATTATTTTTAAATAAATTCCAACTTTATCTGAGCCATCGGTGCTCTGATTAAGTTACAAATAATCCATTTTAACTTGTAGCATCGTAATAAGCAAGTGATTTTTTGCATGAAGGAAGTGGGAAGAGGGAATTAGTTAGTAAGCGCAGCAGCTTCACATAAAGCTAAATAATCTCAGGCAATACATTTCAACCCTCCCCGTCCGCTACCATCCAACGCTTGGATAAATTAACGACATTTCCTTAGAAAAAGGGAGGCCGGTAGGATACAAAAGGCGTGAGTGACTCCACTCCCATCATTGTGACCCCAGCCTCTCGAATTTTCTTCAGAGGAATCCTGAAATAGGTAAAAAAAGTTTTAATTTTATGATATTAGTGAGAGATCACAAAGATTTTTAAGCGCACCCCCCATCAATTACGCCGCCACCAAAGGCCGGGGAACATCAGACCCCGGAGAGACCGCCAATTCAGTGTCAGGAAAGAGGAACGTCAATTAAAGTGTGAGTGGGTCTTAGAATAAAGAACTAGAGGAAAGGAAATCACTCGGAAAAATGTAAGCATTTTGCTATATGTGGTAGAACCCAAGCGATAAGTGCGTTTCGACATGAAAGTAGTAAAATTATGCTTGTATACAGGAGGGGCCAACTCATTTTGATAATATTTTAAATTAGGTGTTTTTAAAATATATTCTTATAACACTTTTAATATAATATAATTTTGCCCGAACATATTTTATTAATTTACTTAATTTTACTATTTAAAAACACTTTGCTTATGCCCCAAATATTTCAGTATTACGGAGACGACTTTGATTTCAAGGCGACATTCGGTACAATTTGACATTTCAGGCGTCATTCCCCCTTAACGCACTCACCACTTGGCCTTGAAGCAAAAATGCTTATCACACGTACAGGGTTTTTACTTAAGATAGCCTTTCCTCTCGTTCTATATTCTAAGGAGTGGGTGAATTAGATAAGGTGTGAAATTTGCGAATATATTTTAGTTTAAAAGCCAAATAGTGACTATTTTCTGCACATGACGAGTATATTCATCATAATACAAAATGTCGTTTCTTCATGACGAGTATACTCTTCACAGCTAACTGGTTAAAGAAATAACGTACGAAGACTTATGGCACCCGCTTTGCTATTTGTATTTTATTACCTATGTCATCTGAAAGGCGGAACTCTTAATTTCATTCAAACTTTCAATAGCGTAGCATTTAGAAATATTAAGTTCTTTAAAAGTACTTACGTAAGAATTATAAGAAGATCTCCATTTCTTGATTAGTGGACAGTTTTTATCGTCAACTAAAAGTGATCGGAAAAATGTGCAATTCCTGTAAATCAGTCAGCCTATTAGAAAAGTTGCTAGGTAAGCGCACGTTGTAAATCTTTGTACAGATTTTATTTCGTCCCATTATTCCAAATTGTGTCTTATTTATGAGGTAGAAGATTGTACTGAATCTCAGATATGATAAAATAATGATTACTGCAAATCAGATGCTATAAAGACAGTTATTCGACTCTAAATCTATACCGAAATAATTCAAGCATATCTGTAATTATAGTCAAAACTTCGAATTCAATTAGGATTTTAGCGTATTTTTAAAATGTGCAGTTTCCGGATTTTTTTCAAAACATCTTTCGCGACTTTAAAAGTTAAATCTTTTAGAATTGTTTAAATTACGTTATTTTCAAAAAAAAGTCATATTTGATACAATATTCAACCCGTGCAGGCCATTTTTTTTGTTAAAGTGAAAATTTGAAGTTCTTTGATTCTTTGATTTATTGGCATTCCACTATATGGATGCGGTTACAAGTTAATTTTCCATTCGTGACCGTATTCTTATGAAACTTAAACATTAAAACTGTAAAGTACATCTAGATAGAATATAATTGATTTGAGAGCCTTTATACTGGTTATTATGTTTGTGCACAAACATTAGTATAGAATTGCAGCCCGACATCTAAAAAATGGAATTTAATTACAAGGCGATAAAAGTCAATTATTAAAGTTTTTTTTTAAATCGGGTGTCGTGAATGCAGTAGGTGACTACATATAATAATGAGATGTAATACTTCAATATCTAGATAGATAATTTAAGCAATTTAGTAGAACTTAGAGCTTCTAAAGTCCTAAACCGTGATTCTAAAAATTCCTTTAAATCGGCGAGGAGAGGAAGGTTAGTCAATGAGCCAAGTCGTTGCTCCCATAATTGTCTTGTCTCATGAGGTAATCTTCCGACAAGAACATATGTTATAATCGGGTCCCATTCATCAATTGCGACGTTAAGATTTTTGAGATTAGCTAAGCATTCATTCGTTGAGTCTAGTAATTTACGAATCATGAAGTTATTTTCACTATGAATATAGGGTTGGGAAAGTAATGTCTTTAAAGTATTATTAATTAACGCTCGCGGATTTTGATACCTTTTGCATAAAAGATCCCATGCAATTTTATAATTGTTATTAGTCACATTTAAATGACGGATAATTTGTTCTGCTTCCCCGGAGAGGGAAGACTTGAGATAGTGCATCTTCTGGACATTTGGTAACTGATCTTTGGTGTGAACAATCGACTTAAATAAGTCATAAAATGACAGCCATGTCTTGTAATCACCCGCAAATGTAGGTATAGTTATATGAGGCAACTTAATATCCCTTTGGAGAGCATTGGGTACAGAAACACTGCCACTGTGTTCAAGGTGACCTGAAATATCATTTGGAGAATTTAGACCCTGTGGTTTTGTTAAATCCGCCAAGATGTCGTATAGAATTCCCTTATATTCAGCAATCAACTCTTCAAATTTGTCATCTACTTCACCTTGAAAATATTCATCCTTTCTATCATCTTCGGATGCTAAGATGCGGATTGCCCTGTCGTTCGTAAAGAATTCTTCCCGCAGTGAATCTAAAACTTCAATACGACCCTTGACATAACCTACACTCGCCAATCTTTCCTTTGAAGACTTCTTGAAGTTTACGACAAATCTTTTTAATTGTTCGAACAGAGCTGATTGCTCACTAACGGCCTCCTTAACCTTACTCATTTTGGATGCCCTTTACTGTTAGGACCAATTGAATTGAATGATTTATTGATAAAACTTCCTAAATATAATTAATCTCGCGGCTGGTTATGTTTCGTTTAATAAATTGGAGAAATTTTTTCTGCTATAAAATTTTGAGAGAAATGTATATTTCACGATAATTAGGAGGTCCGTGGTGAAATGCTTCAAATTGCAATTTATCAATAATCTAAACTATTCACTTCACAACTATAATTTTTGATCACTGATGACAACACAAATGATTTCAGAATCTATTGCCCTTGAACTTGAAATGATTTGCTCAACACTACCGAAGGTAAGCAAATTAGTAAAAATAAGTTTGAATAATATCCGCGCCCGAGAATTATAAACTGTAGATGTGATGACGGAGTTTAGAGCACCGTTATGATGAATAATTTTACTGGGCTTATGGTTATTGGAAAGCGATTTCTTGACGTATTAATAGACACTTATTAGAAATGGGAAATCTATGTGTGCTGCCGACAAATTCACTATAGGCAAATTTAATTGAAAATTGAACGCACTGCACTAATTAACGCACCTGAAATATCACTGAAGTATTTTTATTTTCCATATGCATTCTTTTACGGATATGATTTTAGCGAAATGTGCAAAATCTTACTCATCTTTTTCTGAGGTAGAAGGGTATATCCGGCTCCGAAGGACCAATGTTTAGGGAGGTAAAGCGTTTGGGAATAAAGGGTGCAAGGAAAAAACCACACTGACTTTCACGCGTTCATTTATTTATACTTTGCCTTAAAGTTCAATCTGTCTTTTGGTACCTTGCTGCTTGGGTTACTGAGCTGAACTGACTGATAAGCCGGACTCCAAAACTCTCACTCCTCTTCGTTGGAGATGCTGTGTAGGTGCTGAATGCAATTCGGTAGCTCCTGGTCATCTCTTGTAGCTGCGATGCAAAATTTACTTAAACTGCTTACTGATCGATGAGAGGGAGCGAATTTCCAACAGTAAGAGTTAACTGTGTATATTAGTAATGGACTGCTGAGTTAACCTGTTTAAGTATGGTTTATATTAAATTTTTTTTATTATATCCTATTGAATTAAATATGTTATAAATAACTTCTTTTAGTTTCAGGAATTCCCTAACGCTTCTTCCCCTTCTTGCTTTCCTCATCCCTTCCCCCTCTATCCCAATGCTTTTGAATTAATTTTTGTTTGTTTTTTTGTTTCAGCATTTCTTATAGGTTGGGCCTGCATCCTAGCCAGATGCAGGGTAGGTGTGGGTTAGAGACTGAGCCATTACATATGGGGTAGCCTTTCGTTTGTTGTTCTTCCTTCATATCTGTTTCTCGTGTTTTCTTTTTGTATCCTTTGTGGCAGACCTGAGAGAAGGAGTCCACAACCTTCTTTCGCCACAGGCACGCGGAATGTTTGTGGATGTGTGATGATGTTCAAGGACTCACACCCCATACCGGCGAGCTAGGACGTGCTGCCAGCTAGCGCGTGCCACTTGAACTTCTTTCGGCAACTTCACGTTGCACATTCCGCACACACATACATTACAGTATGATAGACTAGAAACATCACTGCTCCATTTGCAGAATTAAAACCAGCTACTTCGTCGTCCATAGAAGAGAAGGATAAGACGAATAAGCACAACGTTCAGACGACCACCGATGATGAAGTTAAAAGACTAGTTGGCAAACGGAAGGCCTTAATGCGTACTATAACACATCTTGTTCAAGAGATCGAGTCAAGATCAGGGCAAGAACTTTCAACGGCATACTATGAATTGAAGACAAAGTTACTTCAAAATTACCAAAACGAAATGTCCAGTAACAATCAACTCATCTGAGATATGTCAGTCAGTGAGGAAATAGCAGACTATCAAGCTTCACACTTCTATGATATAGACGACACTATGCACTATGTCAACATTGAATCAGTCGTTTTCAGCAACACTACAAACCAACATCAAGCTACTAAAGATCGTTTTGCCAACCCTTGATGGCAACTATCTAAAGTGGGCGCAATTCTACAACCATAATGTGCAGTTAATCCACAGTCAACGAATAAATAATTCTCAAAAAATGTTTTACTTAACAACCAATTTGACTGGAGAAGCGAGAGCATTGATCAAACACCTTCCGGTATCAGATCATAATTATGAGGCGGCTTGGAATGTAATCACTAATATGTACAATAATAAAAGATTGTTAGTTACATCATTCCTTGACAAGTTTCTCACACAATCAGTGATTCAGATCGATGCGGCAAGCCACATTAAGGCCCTTCATAACACCACCACAGAGTGTTATTTGGGATTACAGAACTTAGGAATATCCATTGACTCGTGGGATCCCTTACTAGTTCATCACATTATCAAGAAATTCGACAAGAACACTCACATCTTGTACGAACAATCGCAGGAATGTCCAAGAGAACTTAATTCAATTCAAAGTGTACTAAGGTTTCTGGAAACCAGATTCCAGTCTTTGGAAGCCATCGGCGGGAAGACACCCAAGCACGGACAACAGTTGAAATCATCAGCATTTATCACAACCACTGGCGGTAATCAATGCAAGGATTGTAACCAGAATCATCCGTTATTCCAATGTAATCAATTCTTAGCAAAAACATCTTCGAATCGGTACCAATTTCTACGAAAACACCAGTAATGCATCAATTGCATGAAAAGTGAGCACTCAGCAAACACCTGCACTTTAATAGGTTGTAAGAAATGCCTCAAGAAGCATAACACCTTAACACATCCAGAATGTGACACAAAGGCAAACAGGGATGCAATATGGCCCGAAATCTTTGGCAGTCAAGAGCCACTCACCAAGAAATGCCATAGAAGCAGAGTTACATCATTCGCAGCCCATGCCAGCGTAATGCTGTTGCTCTGAGCCAGTACTTTGAGAGCAGTGAGACAGTCCCAGACTCAAAGGTGTAGGAACTCAGAGCCTCGAGTGCCGCCTGACTGTCAGACATAATATGTATACCTCTATTAGTAATTTCACGTGCGCAGAGTTCGATGACATGTATCTCTGCTTGAAAGATGGTTGGTGCAGAACCGAGCGATTTGTGCAGCCTTATTCTTGATCCGTAGACCCCGATACCCGTTCTGTCTTCCATCTTGGATCCATCCGTATACCTAACCAGAGATCCCTATTCAAAGATATGTCGACTGTTGAGCCAATAATGTCTGCTCCCAAGTATCAGCTGGAATGGCCAAGCAGCCTTAGGGCCATTTTAAGCCTTACACCAAAGGGTCTTCGACAGGCCTCTAACCTTAGCTTTCTTTTTCTTGTACAATGGTTGTTTTGCTAGGGTTGACTTTGAGCCGTTCCCTAGTACACAAGGATTGTGCCATATTGAGAGCATTTTGCAGTCTTACTGATAAAGTCCTGTCCTGCTTGCTCATGATGGTAATAACCAGGTCATCTGCGTGGCCCTGGCATATGAGCCAGCATCAGTCAGTTTAGCCAGATCATCGATAACAACTGACCACAGGAGTAGGAAATAACTCCTCCTGATAACAGCCTCTGGTGGTCCTTACTGTTTCCGATTTGTCCCCAGCCTCGTCATGATTTTCCGGTTATTCAGCATTGCCCCAATCCATCGGACCGTCGGCAGATCAATCCTCTGTCTGGCCGCTCCCTCAATGGATGAGAAAGACTTGTTGTCAAAAGCACCTTCAATATAAACGAATGCACAAAGGGCAACACCCTAACTATTGACAGCAGCTTCTAGTTTTTGAACTATACTGTGTTGTGCTGTTACGGTTGATTTGCCTCTTTGATATGCGTACTGGTTGGCGTGTACCAGCGTGTCTTTGAGAGCACCGTACCTGATGTTTTGCTCAATAATTTTCTCCATTGACTTAAGAAGGAAGGAGGATAGGCTTAGCGGAAAATATGCCTTGGGTTGAGCCGCTGTTCGCCCCCCACCCTTGGGTATAAAGGCTACCCTTACCACACTCCACAGATTGGCTGTTGCAGCAGTTTCTTGAACCTTTTTTTACCACCTCCGCTGAGATTTTTGCTCTTTGTCCTGCTGTTGTCCATTACTTCTTCGGGACTTTTCAGGTTTTTTAACCGATTTGGTAATGAAGTCCTCATCGAACAATTGTAACAGGTCAGACAGCCTGGCTGGACTTACGTTGTCCAGGTGCATTGGCATGTCTTCTGCCGTTTGAAGCCCTGAGTTAGCCTCAGAAGTTGGCACTTTTAGCGGGGTGCCACCCTGTTGGAGGCCTTACTCAGTGATGAGCTCCGTTTTCACTGCAGACCCTTATTGGCGATTTCCAGCATGGCTTCATTAAGGGTAAGTCTACCACCACCAACTTACTCGAATACGTCCATCATTGCTTGCCTCTGATTGAGTCAGGCTTGCAGGTTGTTTGTACTTTCACAAATTTTAGTAGTAGAAAGTATCCCGTCCATTTTGACTACTCTTTAGATGGCAGTGTCTTGAGTAGGCTTTACAGGGTCAAGGATCTGGGGGTTATTTTTAATTCCCGCCTTTCCTTTGAGGACCACATTGGCGTCGTGGTGAACAGTGGGTTTTTGAAAAGTTGGTCCAGTGAGCTCAACGATCCATTCCTAACTAGGCTCCTCTTTTGCATATTAGTAAGACTCATTTTGAGATACTCTTGCCCGGTATAGGATCCCTACTTCCCTGTCCACATCAACCGGATCGAGGCTGCTCAGCGCAGATTCCTTAGGTTTGCTCGCCTTCCTGGTGCGATCCCTTATTTCTTCCTTTATATACTGCTAGGCTCGGTCTGATTTCTCTCTTGAAAAGAGACGTAGGACTTATAAGATCACTTTTTTGTATGATTTATTGCAGGGGACGATCTGCTGAACGATATAGGCATTTCCCTTCCGGCCCGGTCCTTGAGGAACTTCAACTTTTTTCATATTACTTACCATTAAACGCTTAACGGTATTACACGAGCCTACTGCTTCAATGACACGCCTTTATAACGATTACGCAATTGAGGCTACTCATTTGAATAAGTTAGGTATAGTTAGTTCTTAGTTTTAATAATCTGTACTTTTCGTAATAGCCAGCTTTTGCTATTTGCAATGTTGTTATAAATAAATAATTCAATATAATCTTTAAAACAAAGCTATAAATTTTAAAAATACTGAAAAATACCAATAAAATTTTTGCTTAAACTAGTTTGTTTATTTGCTTTACTAATTCTTAGACTGCCTGCCTGGCGTTGTCTAGTATTTTCAAAACAATTTGGAAAAAAGAGCGTAACTTTTCATATTCTACTGTTTTTGGAATGACATCGAGCCAGAAATCATCAAATCGGTGGTTCTCTTCGGACGGAAAACTAGTCAAACAGCTGATTTTAATTGTCTGCTAGAGAGCTGGAGAAAAAAAATATGAAAGGCTTTACTTATTCTTTGAAGTCCAACTTAGATGTTATCGTAATACAGGGATCGAAACAAGAAATTCCTTCTGTTAATGGATGTATCAGTGGCGATGATCTACGTATATGGTGAAGTGCAAAACTCAATAAGACTATTGCGACAATCGTTCCGGAACCGTAAGAGATCAATATATTTGATATTTCCAATATTGCGAAGTGCGTTTTTTACCGAAAATCCTGAATCAATATTCTTTGAAGCTGTAAGATTGTCTTCTTTCGTTAAATCAATAGTCACAATTTTGGAAGATGCATTTAAAATTTTCTCTTTGATGAAAACTGTCACGATCTTTCGTAGTGTACTTACAAGAGCTTCATATAATAAAGGTGAGGGCAACATTTGATTGAAACTTTGACAAAAATTATTCACCTTCCGAAGCAATAGCAGAAAAATGCAAGTTTATCGGGTAATAGTTTATTACCCAAGGCAAAGCAAACTGTTTTGAAGCTATTACAATCTTGCACTTCCTGGTCAGCTTTCGCTCCTTTGACATATTGGCATATTTTAGGTTTGTTTGTTTCGCTGCATGAAAAGTGCAGAAGTAGTGTAGAGTGTAATCGATGTGACGTCAAACGTGTAGGAATTTGCCATACACTAACGTCAGCAAAACAAACATTTTAAGTGTAATTTGCTGTTAGTTATATTTAACGGAACGTATTTTGGTTAATGCAATCTTTTAATATCACAAATAAAATGGAACATAATATATTGCCGACTTTAATGAAAGAAATTATGTGGGTATCGTCTGATAAATTAGTTAAAATATCCGCTTTGTTTGACAATTGCCTGACAAATGTCAAATATATCCATCCAATCAAGTGCAGAAATTTCCACTTTTTTGCCTGTACATCTGCACTAAGTTTACACTGAGAGCGAATCAAATGCCGTTTGACGTAAATTTTGCACTCAGTGGAAGCAGTGCAGGAAAAGTGGAGCGAAACAAACATACCTATTAGGAATGATTTTAAGAGCACGACTGGCAACATTAAAATTTTCCACCACCCAATGAACAGCACACAATTTTAAAGGAAATAATGAAGACTTTGAGTACTTGATGTCATGTTTACTTCAGACAGAACTGTAACAAAACAGACAATAAGATGATCT
This sequence comes from Leptarthrus brevirostris, assembly GCA_964036015.1. Classification (NCBI taxonomy): domain Eukaryota; kingdom Metazoa; phylum Arthropoda; class Insecta; order Diptera; family Asilidae; genus Leptarthrus; species Leptarthrus brevirostris. The sequence continues at coordinate 111,713,745 of OZ038371.1, forward strand.
AAAAAAATTCACCATATATTAACCACAACTTCCCAAATTGAGAACGATTGGTCCATTCGCATAATTATTTTGAGTTCGCATTCTATTTCTCGAAACAATTTCTTATTTATTATTGGTCCGTCCATTGAAATTTATGGTAGTTTTGCCGCGGCCCAGAAATGATGATCCATAATATTTAGTTTAGACTTAATTATATTCGGAATTCCAGAAGCGTAAAAAAACATCAAAGGCCAATTTAGCCCTGTTAAGTGAGATTCATCAAAACCACCTACATTTACAGTTAGAACAGACATCCTAAAGTTCGCGAAAGAAATATGGGGTAAGACCAAAATTGATAGTGTACGCGGTTATAGTCCTCTGGATGTGCATTTTTGAATCTGGAAACATTAAAGGAAAGAGTTCCATAGTATTTCGGCCTTAGTGACGCATTTTTTGTAAGCATTGAGACTAGCCCTCTTGGCTCATTTTTGATCGACTGTGGTTGTGGAGCAGAATGTGGTAGATACACAGCATACGCTGGACTGGTGCTGTTGAAAGTACGAAAGGATTACTGCCGATTTCGTTGTGTCGTGTAAACGATATACAGGGTGTTTCAGATCTGACGTGCCAAAATGAGTGGGGTGATAGATATCACCTAGCCAAAAAAATGTATAGCAGGTGGGGGGCAATCTAAACCGTTTGGGATTTACAGGGTGATTTAAAATTTCAAATAAAAGAAAATTTCATGTTATGCACAGTACTCTTTTATTTTTACCTCTTGATCTACCCAACACAGCCACATCAAACAGACACTAAAAAACAACTATCCTAATGACCTTTCCAAAAATGTCAACACCACTAACCCTACCATTGCACGTACAGATTCTTACAAAAGTGAAAAAAATGGTTTGCGATTACCTAAAATTCAGCATTTTCCCAAATTTTCTCCGAAATGCTTGTAATTAGTAACCCTTTTTTTATTGGATTGCCCATCTTATTACCTTTCCAAAAAGGTGCAACATGGCAAGGTAGATACAGGGCCCGTATTTGGTTTCTCGACTCGATTGATCAAGTCGACCAAATTCTTCTGTCGATTTGTGTACATTTTGGTATTTGGCAACTCGATTGAATCGACAAAAAAGAGTTAGCATTTGAAACACCTTATCATCTATATGAACTGTAAATTTGTTCTGTAATTAGTGTTAATCTGAAAATTTTAAAATATTCGTCAATTAGTTGGGTTAATTTTAAACAAATTGTGTAAATGGATTCAATCGGAATACATTTTCTACGGGATGAGGATGACAAAATGAATGAAAGAGTGCATTTTAAATCACTACGAGATTCATCCAACCCCTTATCATTACGAGACTCTAGGTATAAACAATTTTTAATAATAATCAAAATACTTTGTTAAGACTACTTTTTCCTGTAGATTTGTTAAAAAATTTCGCTTAAGGAAAGAGGCTTGTTGCTACCTGCTAGACCACTTATAAGTGTGACCCCAAGTCAGAAAAGAGCTAAACCAATACCGCCTATATTAAAACTTGCGGGTGAATCCTACTTATTTGGAATGTCGCAACCGGCAATTGATATTTACTTACATTTTCACATCAGCTCCTTGCCTTTGAAATTAGCTGTTTCATCTCATCGAGAGTTTTGTCGATCACCGTCCACTGCAATATTGTCGATATCGAGTTACCAAATACAAATTTCTCGATATCGACAAAGATTGACATGAGTCGAGAAACCAAATACGGGCCCAGGATTAGAAAAATCGCATCCTTAGAAATCCCTGACTACCTCATTATTTTATTGCACTTTAGGTAGGAAATTCTTTAAAAGAAACATAATTTTTAACATAAAAGGTCGAAAATGTTTGTTTTAAGTTAACAGGTAATTAATTTTAATTATTGCTGCAAAAACGTTATAAAAATGCTAGTGTAATTTTGTTTTATTGCCGATATTAGCTTATGGTAGCCACAATTCACACCCTTGTATCCTGGCGTTCTGTTACTCGTACCTGATGACAATTTTGCTATAAAAAAGGGTCAGTTAGCAAGAATACCTATCATAGTTGAAAAACGAATCAAGAAAAGATATTAAAAAATGATAGAACATAGATTTGAGGAATGCGGGGATATTATTTAAATTTATGATGTAGTAGACGGAAACGAGAGAGCGGCTGTACTGGAATATCAAAGGAGATCGGGGAATCGGCGAGCACAAAAGGTGGTTTTACACGGACTTTCCGAAGGTTAAGAGAAATAGGAATTGTAACTTCACACGACATGGGGACACGACCCGAAACTTCGGAAACTTCTGCCGACGTTCAGCAGCAAATAATCACCATCGTGAGTCAGGACCCTGAGACGAGCACGAAACAAGTCGCAAGGAGATTAGGAGTGTCGTCATCTAAGGTTTGGAAGGGTATTTTTCGAGGATTATTACATCCATATCATCATCACCCAGCCCATGAACTACTGGAAGGAGATTCCGAGAGAAAACTGAAATTTGGCACTTGGCTTCTGGAACGCGACATTGACGACAGAGCATTTCTGGACGGAATTTTGTGGACAGATGAATGTCAATTCACCAGAAATGATATCACGAACTTCCATAGCCTCCATACCCGGTCGAACACCGGGCAAAGGTGACCTCATTCCAGCAGAGATTCAGTGTCAATGTTTGGGCTGGTATCATCGGCAATCATTCGGACAATACACTGCCAGATCCAATAGAGGAGAACCCTATGGATAATCTTAGGGGATTGTTTCACCAACGCAATGGAGTGCCAGCGCATATGGCTAACATTGTGTAGGTAATACTAAGTGAAAAATTTCCTAACCACTGGATTGGACGAGGTGCACCGATTCCTTGACCGATTCAAGCCCAGTTAACAATAGGGAGGATTTAGTTAGCCGAATTAGGAATACAGCGACGAAAATACAGGATAGGCTGGCTGCAATACGCCTTAAACAGGGACTTAGAAGCAGATTGTTGGGATGCATCTAAAGTGGCGGTGGAGATTTTAAACGGATTTTGTTGCTTATCAAGATTATTTTTAAATTAAATAGAGAAAATTTTAGAATTAATTTGAATTTAATTTCTTTGATTTGTTAATTTTTATAATATTCTCCGATAGGACTTCTACATATCTTTTCTACGTGGACATGTTGCACCTTTTTGGAAGGGTAATAAATAAGATTTTACATCAATTTCGGAGAAAATTTGGGAAAATCTGAACTTTAGGTAATCACAAACCATTTTTTTCACTTTTGTTGACAATTTTGGAAAGGCCATTGGGATAGTAGTTTTTTAGCGTTTGTTTGATGTCGCTATGTTGGCTAGATCAAAAGATAAAAATAAAAGAGTAATGAAAAGCTGAAATTTATGAATCACCCTGTAACTCCCAAACGCTTGAGATCGCCCTGTGCCATAGCCCAGTCATATTAGGGGTTTCACCTCGGAATGAAAGATAATAAGCTGTAAATTGGTATAAACCTTTGTTTTGTCGTTCTAAATGTTGTCTCAAAAGTCACAAATGTTTTCGTGTCTGCGTCTTAAGATATTGAAGGTCAAAGGTCATAAAAATCGGTTTTCGCTTGTGGCCAGTGTAATGGACAAGCTTGCCTCAACGCGTCACTATATCCAAGTAATCCCGATGAAGAAAGCGCATACGATCCTGAAATTCTGGAAATTAAATATAAATAATTAATAATTAGTACATAAATAATGGGCATTGTTTAATAATTATAATTTTGTAAATAATTAACTTTATACAACGTACTGATAACCGCAACTCACGCTTGACCTTGCATTGGGCCATATATTACTGTACGCGGCGCACTCTTCGCGGTCTACCGCAAAAACGGTTGATCGTATGAAAAAAAAGTTCAAACAAAAGTTGTAGAGAATTTTATACTCTACAACTTTTATAATAGGTGCAAATCTCATTTAAGCAATAGAAAGCGAGATATTCGCGAAAAACCGATTTTTATGACCTTTGACCTTCAATATCTTAAGACGCAGACACGAAAACATTTGTGACTTTTGAGACAACATTTAGAACGACAAAACAAAGGTTTATACCAATTTACAGCTTATTATCTTTCATTCCGAGGTTGACCCCTTTTTTTACCTAATATGACTGGGCTACCATACAATTTTCTGTTTATCTAGTTGAGATCTATCTCCCGTCAGATCTGAAACACCCTGTATTTAAAGAATTTTTATTCTTTTAAAGAATAAAAATTTTAAAAGCTCATAGATTTTTATGCTGTTGACTCTGTTAACTTATGTTTTGTTCCATTCATATGGCTCGTAAGAACTCTCCCATATTGCTGAGTGGGAAAGACATAAATTGCAATTAACAGAAAAAGAATCGTTGTTCTGTACATATTTTAACTGTGATTTACGGAAAAATCTGATGAATTATTATCACACAAAATTCTATTTATTAACTCTATCTACATAGTACAAACTTATTTACCTATGGAGATACAGTTCACGTTTTCATGGTTCGTTGGACAGTGTGTTGAATCTTTAATTGACATTCTTTCAGGTAGATCATCTGCACAGTAGGACTTTTTATACAAGAAAATATTTGTAGGTCAACCATTTTATTTTGACTTTTCCAAAATATTTGAAGACTATTCGATTCAATGACACCACCACCCTTTAGGCTTTCTATATATTGACCGGACATGCTATAGATTGGCCAACTCTTTGTAAAGGTATTTTTATAGTCTTTTCACTTTTACCGTAACATATAAATTTACGGTTGAATAAATTTTCTACTTGCATGTGGTAACATTTTCAAACTTTATATAGTGACGAGCGAAACTGGATACAGAACTTTTAAAAATACAAGTTATTCAAGACTGCACCGAAATTATGGATGGATCACAATCTAACAATATACTCAGCTTTAATCTATTTGTCTGCAGTCATATCTTGAAACAATAAAAAAATAATTTTTATGTCGCAAATTGTTTCTTCCTATTGATATAGAATTGCTGCTTTAACTAATCAGCGATACTGCCCGAGAAATTTTTTAGACGGGTCAATAGATATCGTGTTCTTTAGATTGCTCACCTGGATTAGAAAGCAATATATGTAAGTACATTATCAGATTCTTCTTGAATTGAAGTTAGAAATTTCTCTTACCAAATTAATGTAATGTAACTTGCTTAAAAATGATTGCATTAAAAAAAAGAACTATAAACCTCAACTTTTAATACATTTTATTGAAATAAACGGAAACACATGAATGTTTAAGTGTGGTAAAATCAATAATACAATTTGTGTAATTCGATACAACTAAGAAAACTGAATAAAAGGGAAGTAAACGCACAATCCGTTCTAAAATTGATTTAAAGCACTTCTTATCATAACAGACTTAACTAAATCTTTTTTTCGTTCACAATTCAATGGCGACTAAGGCATTTTAACTCTTCTTTACACGATCTTTGCACGAAACATAAATGCTTATAACTGTCAACCTTGTTACATCACATTAGGTGACTTTAATTCGGGTTGTAATGTTAGGTTTTCTTCCTGAAATTAAAATAGGAATAAATGATAATTGGGGAAGTTTTTGGATAGGTAAATGTGTAAATGGATACAGTGTACAACAATTTCGGAGAGTGCAACATTCTAGTGTAAAACTATCTTTGATTTATTAACTCAAGTCATTAAAATAGTCACTTTTTGAAAGAACTGTAGAAGTATGAACACAAGTTAAGAATATTAAAAATCATTCTTAATAGATAAACGTCGATAAAAATTATACATTATGTTTAATCGTTAATAAAATTTAGAACTTATTAAGGTTATTCGGGACCTCCCTTTTTGCCAATCAGCGACTTGTGAATGTGTGGAATGACGCCACCTCCAGCGATGGTTGCTTTGATAAGGCTGTCCAATTCTTCGTCACCACGAATGGCCAACTGTAAATGGCGAGGTGTTATTCTTTTCACTTTTAAATCTTTTGAAGCGTTCCCCGCCAATTCCAAAACCTGAAATATAAATCGATAGTTATATATATATATACAAATATTTAGCTGTAAATGTGAACAATTTGTGACTCCAATGGCGCAACATTTGAAATTGATTTAATTAATGCAGAAACGGAGTTTGAATTAGTCGTCGACCATAATAATTTAACACATTGTAAAAACGAACAATAAAGTTATGTCAGACTGCAATAATTATAGCAGTCCAATAAGTCAATAGTATAAAAGTCGTATAACGTCGGATAGTTTTACGTGTTCTCAATAAGCATGTTAATGGAGACGCATTTAATGATAATCACTGGAAGGTTCAATCACTTGTAAGCTTAATAACCGAGCACACACGAGCAAGGGGCTAGGTAATTAGAGAGAAATAACTGGTTGACAATTAGTAAAAAATCAGATACATATCTAAATATCATCATAAGGAGGAACAACAGTTTGAAGCCTGAAAAATATATTCTTTGGGAATTTAGTTTCGACTCACTCACTGTGGTTGAAATATACTTTTTTTATTGAAAAATAACAGTTCATATTAATTTTATAGAGGTCGCTGTAAATCGCGGCACTCCGAACATGCCCCAAAATTAACAAGATAGCACAATAGGGGCTAAACAAAAGTGTAAATATTCATGAAAAAGGGCTTAAAAACGCTTAACTGAAGACATTTTTATGTATTGTAGAATAAAAAAATATCGAGATCTCCGAGAGTAGACAGTAAGATATATCTGATTTGTGAAAGTATTATTTAATAAATTAAGTTAGTTTACTTAATAAAATAACACGTAATAACAATATTATTGTTTTTGTGGCGTAACGCGTAAGATTATCGTGGTGATAAGAAAAACACTTTCAGATAAAATAGTAAATATGTGTGAATGCAAATCAAAACCTAGGATTAAACTTAGAAGTAAATCACGATTCTCGCGATAGGATTTGTCGGGTTCTTAATAGATATTTGCAAACTATTACAAACAAATCGTGTTATTAGCAACTAAACACATCTTACGAAGAATATTGAGGGTCAGCAAATTGAACTCGATGATTATACAGCCATTAGATGCGATAGTGAATCCAGGCATTGAGGAGGTGTTTTACTTTAATTAAAGGATTGACAAATACAAGAAATAAACAAGGACATAAATGAGAAAGCACTTTTAAAGCTAACGTGTCAAGTTATCTTAGATAAGTATGTTTTAATAGTATTATTAATTTATAAATTGCCTAGAGCACAAATGAGACAGTTCTGTGTGTGAGTGAACGAAGGTGTGATTTTGCTAATTTTGGTGATGGGTGATGTTAAGATAAACTGATTTGATGTGAATGATACGTATATGGCTGAGACCTTAAAAATTTGATCGAGCACAGTTGATAAGTTAAATTATTAATAAAAATAGGAGCTATATGGGAAGTGAATGGTCTGACCCTAAACTAGTGGGAGAATGAGAAAATCAAGAAGGGAGAGCACGATATTAACAAATAACGAACAAGTTTAGTCTACGGCAAAAGAGTTATTTAGACTGGATTTTGGGAAGGAACATTTATAGTGGACAGTTCGTGATTGGAAAAATGTGCTCTTTAGCGATGAGGGTAATATTAACAGTATTGGATTTGATGGACAAGTGAATATCAAAATATCCAAAAATCAAGACTTTGATCCTAGGAATAAATTTACACAGTAAAAGGGGATGGTAGCTGCAATATGTTATGGGACTGCATGACTTGATGTGGGGTTGGTCCCCCTACACTTAATAATAATATTTGCTATATTCAGAGGAAAATCTGAATGTTTTATGGAAATTCGTGCAGGATACCAATCCAAAACATACTTCACGCCCAGCCAAAATTAGGTTTGAAAGAAATTTTGTCGACGTCCTGCCTTGGCCTTCCTGTAGCCCGATCTGAATCCGATCGAGAACCTGTGGAGGACTGTAAAACTTTCATTAAGTAATCGGAACCCATTTTCAGATGTCAGCATTTAATCGCGTCTATGCGGTGCAGTTATTAAATATAATGGTTTTCCACAAAATATTAAAGAATTTTTATAACTTTTTTAAACTTTTGAATAATTGTTTTTTAATTTACTCGTCTCTACTGATGTGTCCGCAATATGTATAAACTTATAGAGTAAGATTTACTGTAAATTATAAGTTTTTAAAAAAATTTGTATGTAAATTACTCGGTTACGGTGTAACAATGTAATAAGCGAAAAGAAATTTTGCTTATTAAAATGTTATATCCTTAAAGATTTCTTTTAGTTATATTACTATAGCTTTTAAATATAAACCTAATACCTATTCTATTGACCGCTACTGTATATAAGGTTGAGGGGGCGTTCAAGTATGTATTACGTAACGCAGTTAGGGGGGCGGGGATCTTGTGGAACGTAACGGTGCGTTATAGGGGGGGGGGGGGGGGCAAGCAACGCGTTCCGTAACATTGTTTTTGTTTTTAATTAAAAGTCCTAACACTTAACTCGTGACTCACGGCTGTTTATATGGTATATCTATACTACACATATTTTTTTACATATATTTTCTGGAAAGTAAGTTTGAAAATAAATACACCGTCGACCCCTCAATTTACTTTTCCAATTTAGAAATGTCTATGTTTAAAATGTATGTTTAGCATATTTATTGAAAAGTACAAAATATGTGTATGAGTGGCCCAGATCGGCTCGGATCCAATAAAATAGTTTTTAAGAAAAAAGTTGAACCGACCACAAAAGGCGCTAAAAAGCATAAAATAATTTTTAATTTACAATACAAAAACTGACAAATACAACATCGACAATAGCTGTAAATAATAATAAAAATTAAAAAATGACCCCGTCAACTTACTTTCCGTTTATTGCAAAGTGCACTTGAAAAGAAAAAAATCAACTGGTTTTGCATTACAGTGATGTAAACCAGAACTATTCACACAAACGGTATTTCTACATATAACTCATTTGTAATAAGCAAAACTTTTGGTTGGGTAAATATACTTCCACTGCTTAAGGGGGGGTCCACATAACTTACTTTCCGCGCCGAGTGTATGAAGTAGATTATGTAGCTAGATAGGTGATAAATAAATAATAAAGCAGTTTGATCCAAAACTGAAGAAGCACACAATTCCGCGCATAATATATTATTTTTAAAGACTAGAGGAGCATTAATTACTTCGTCCAAAGGACATTTGTATCGTGGTAGAAAAATTACTTAACGAAGAAACGCCAGGTAATAGGTTTAAATTTTACAATACAAAATTAAAACAAAAACTTTTCTTAAAATAACTTAATATAAGTGAATTTTCTTCTTGATCTTTACGACGGCACTGAAATTGATAACAGTCACATATACAAATTAGTAAAAAATATTACTTTCTCTCTTCTTACAATTAAAATATGCCATTTTATAAAACAGCATAATTTAAATAAAACAGAAGTAATTAGATAAAAACTTTCAAGATTTATAATTTTTAGCAATCAGTAATTTTTAAATAAAAGCACAGCAACTAGGTTTTCTTAGTCAGAAGAAACGCACACTCCTGGAGAGAGTACGGTCTATCCGTCTTCCGAAAGATTTTCACTTGTTTCGCAAGAAAAAAAAATTAAATTAAATATTTCAGTAATTTATATTTATTTATTCTCAATTATTTCGTTGACTTTAAAATTATTATTTGATTGAATATGAAATAGTTAAAAAATATTATTTTTTTTTATGTCCAACAGATAATTATTAATTTGATTAAGAACATCCTAATAAATAACAAATTACTAAATAATTTATTTTAAAATGTCTGTTCAAATAAATCGCCAAAGGGAAACTTGGTTTAGGGATTTTTTTTATACGATGTGGCCAAAGCCTAGGGAACAACCCTTTGATGCGTTAGCATGATTTTGGCCGGAAGGGAATTAGGGTAAGGGAAGTGAAGAAACTTGAAAATCTTGTTTTTGCATTGCTGCGAGCTAGACAACAGCCGAGAGAGTGGATTATTTTAATTTCTTAATAGAAGCTATTCTATTTTTCGCGTTGATTTCGCGCACCCACTTGCATGTATACGTGGTCTCGATTTGTCACAATCCATCAGAAATATTTAAAGATAACAGGGAGGAAGATGAAATTAAACTGCAAATTAAAAGTGAATTATCAATTGTGTTTCACTAAATTGGCAAGAACAAAATAAAAAGTGTTTAAAAAAACTCTTTAAGAACTTAGTGTTGTAAATACGTTATGACACGCGCAACTAACAGCTGGCAATTCAAACAGAAATACACATGTATAGGTATTACAGTACGTACATTATTTGGTTACTGTCAGTAAGCACTCACCGTATTGTATCCCTAGACGAGCTTACTAGCAGTAAGAACTACACGAGTCGCATTATCCAAAAATAGTCAGATATTGTGATTTCCGAACGGCAATATTTAGCTATATCTGACTATAGTCAGCTATAGTTGTGTTTCCGAACGAACTCCAGTTACCCTACCTTGACTTGACAACTGATCAAAATCACTCTATTTTCGATTTCGACGAGATCAATCCTGGTGCTGGCACCTTAGAATATAGAACTGAAGGAAGTATCCTTGCCTGTGCGTGTACTCTACGTGTCTAAGCACTTTTCTTGTAGGCACGGTGAGGAACGGGATGTCAAGGGTTGTCGCCGGAGTTTGACAGATGGCAAACTCAAATAGTAGTCCCTAGTTCAGTTGAAATTATTCGAAATAACAAGTGATTAGTAAAAAGTATAATAAAAATCAATACTATTATAGTAGTGATTTGTTTTCAAAAAATTTGAGACAGTTTATAGATTTAAAAAGACAGATTTATAAAATGAAGTGTGCAGTGCATTGTTGCAAAAATAAACGACGACGGACTCGTGGAATATCTTTTTTCAGACAAGCGACTAGCATAAAGATGTTTATTGATGTCTAATTTTAAATTAAATCATCAAAATTCTTAAGACATAAAAGGGTAACTATAAAAATAAAATTTTCTGTCTTAATTCGCAGTTTGTTTACATTCAGAGCGATTGAAATTTCTCTGTCGCCTAAGATATCCAGTGGCGGTTAATTTTAAAAAATTAACGTTTGAGTGCTAAAGAATTGAAAATTTAATGATATTAATTAATAAAAACCGAAATTAATATGAACACAACCGCTCTCAATTAATGCAAAAATTATACTACAAACAGCAGCGCGTTCGCGCTTCTCCGCATTTTTAGCACAACACACTCAAACGGTTAAATTTTAAAACTTATGTTTGCTTCTTCCCGCGAAGTCCATTTTTTACTACTGTAGTTCCTGTAGTTCTATATTCTAAGGGTAACACTCAGTAGCTGTTTTTTTAATGTGCTATATAGATCTCTGCCATACAAACTGCTGAACCAGTTCTTCTGATTCACTATCCAGCTCAAGGAAATTTAAGAAATGTCCCTTAAAAATAAAATTTCGCCAGAGAACTAGAGGAAGCGCTATAGTGTAAAATTCCCTACAAAGACAGAACTAAACGGAATATCTATAATGTGTAAAAATCCTGTACGTGAGTGAAGCATCTCGTTTGTGGAAAAGTATGGGGGACGAAGGGCGACTTTAATTTCGTCAATAAGAAGATACTTGAATTGTCATTGATCGCTTTAAAGAGTGTTAATTTGTGAAAAAAACCCTAATTTATTTTAAATTTAAACATTAAGAAAGTTAAAATAGTTCCCATTGTAAAATAAACTAGAATAAAGTAAATAAAATGTCGTGCATTGGGCAAAATTGTGAAAATCTCGTTCATCGCCGATTGCCCGGAATATCAGTTCATACGTAAGTTTCTTCAAAATATTTCACTACAGATAAGTAGTAAATAAGCTCTAAACGTGTAAACAAAGTTAATTACTAAGCAATTTTAATTAAAAGTAGTAAGGAAAATTCATTTTCGTTCTTGTTTACATTTGGCAAATTTTTTTTATTTAGCTGAACTTGGTTTAATTTGGCGCAGAGACGTCGTAAATATAATATTTTTTATTTCAGAAAATTGTGTTTACAGCCGTTCCGTTTAGTTATTTCTTCGTAGAAAATTCCAATCCGTGAGTGAAGCTGCTTGAGGAATTTAAAGTCAGCTGTGGGCTATTGTCTCAATTAAAGAGACAAAAGCATACTATATAACAGAGACAAATATATTTCGGTTGTTTACTTTTGTGTTTGAAAATATTTCCTCAAGTGAATTAAGTTAAATTTTGTTCCATTTATTAAGATAGCTGCTTCTAAAAGTGTAAAAGTGTATATTATCATTGTAATAAAATTGTTAGACTATTTTGTGATTTTTGTGAACCGACATTGCTTAAAAGAAGAGAATTTGTTTAAGTAAAGCAGCACGAAGTGTAAGATTTTTTGGTGCCCAAATAATTAGAAATGGCATGTCGGGAAATCGCTTTTCCGGTAAATACATTATATAAATTACTTCTAAATTCATTCTATAAACATGTCATGTTCCATTAAAACCTTAATTTGGCGCAAAAAAGTAAGTTTCGTATGAATGTTTAAGGTTAACATGAAAACTGATTTAATGTTCTTGGGCGTTCGTAAGTGGTGGCGTTAAAAAAATTTTTCGGGGGCATCGATAGAAAATCTTAAATAAGATTTATGCAGCTTAAATATTTTATTCAGAGAAGCTAAAATCAAATTATTCTTTAACGAATTATCGAGATTTTAAATTAACTTTTGGCCCCACTTTAAATGATTTAGTTTACGCCTGTATTGTTGCTACCACTACATAGCCCGAAATTCTACCACAAAAGAAATTTGCTTCACTAAAATCGAGTTAAGGCTGGAACACAATGTGGCGCTGGCGCTCGTAGCTGGCGCTGTAGCCAACTCGGAAATGTCAAATTTGGCACGCGCCAAAATTTAAAAATATTGAACTTTGCGCTACAGCGCCAGCTACACATTGGACCGCCATCTCTTAATTTCCATATTTTTAACTTCTGACAGGTCTGGCTACCGCGCCAGCACCACATTGTGTTCCGCACTTTACAGCTCTTCCTCTAAAACCACAGTCTACTCTAGATACAAGCCCGGAAAACATGTCAGTTCGGCCATTTCACCACCAAGCGTTTTGTCATTATTTCAATTTTTTTCTACCAATCCTTGCACACACAAATAAAAGTGCAAACTCTCGTTACCAAAACCAAAGAGAAACGCTGATGTCATTGACGCATTTTAAGCTCAATACTTCAACAAAACGAGACAAGAGAGTTTTGCCTTTAAAACACATGATAATTGTATAAGAGAGACACTTTTTATCGGGCTCACATATTCAGAACATTTGTAGGTTAACCTCAAGTAAAATCTAATTTAAGACTTGAAATATATTGCGAGAAATACTACGAGAAAATACAACTCCCCACATTTTTACTTGTGACTACTGTGGCAAGATTTGGTTTGGGGAGAGACGAAATCTCAAAAAAACAAAATCCCCAAGGTAATGAAAAATCCCCAAATTCAAACTTTTAAAATCTTCTGTACACATTTGAAGAGCGAATTTTGTTAGAAAGAAATGACTGCTCCGTTATCTTGCTTCCATTAAGATATTATATATTATCAAGTTCTTTTTAGCAATACAAATGTACCGCTAAAATTTTTATTACTTTTCTTAAAATCACAAATTTAATTGAAAAGATGTTAAAATTCACTTGTTTTTAATGATTCTAATAACAGACGAAAAAATCAATTATACAGGTTGTCGACCTGAACCACAGACCTTTCCCTCTCTTTGGTTTGTTTACACCACCAATGCTCAGCTGTTAATGTCAGCTTCCGGGCTTGCACAGCCTACTCTAGTTGATTTTGCCACCGAGACATAACACCGGGGACAATTAGAGTTACTGTGACTTTGCACCAAAGTGTCATCTGCTTCCAAGTGCTATACCCTGTGTTCGATAGTTTATTAGTATCACTAGCTGTCAAATTACAAATTAAAATTATGGCGATTAATAAAAAGGCAGCAAATTGAGCAATTACCGGTTTACTGCGGCGTTACAATATTGAAAATGAGTATTTTGAAGAAGAAGGGCTACGTGAAGAATACGAAAGTGCAATTTTCCTCTTTAAAATAAAAAGAATGAAAAGGGTAAAGATTTTTCGTTTTTTCTCATTCTTATTATAACAGGACAGTAAAAATAATTAATTAAATATAAAAAATCGCAGCACGCACGCACATTGCCAGTTACTTTTACTCATCTACTTCATTTGTGTTAGTAGTATCACAGCTGTTCCTGGTCCAAACCAAGGGCAACTGGTGCTGGCACCAAGGGTAAAATGTGGCAAAAGCGAACAATTTAAAGCAAAACTCTAGTCATGACACCGCAATCTCGAACACGCATTTGCTTCTTCAAGGGACAAGTGTTAACGCCGAAGCAAAATCGAAAACACCCCTAGATACAATCCCGGAAGCTGACATTAACAGCTGAGCATTGGTGATGTAAACAAACCAAAACTAGTCACAAGGACAAGTTTGGGGAATTGTACTTTCTCGCAATATATTTTAAGTCTTAAATTAGATTTTACTTGAGGTTATCCTACAAGTGTTCTGAACATGTGCACACGATAAAAAGTGTCTCTCTTATACAATTTTCATGTGTTTGAAAGGAAAAACTCTCTTGTACTCGTTTTGTTGAAGTATTGAGCTTCAAATGCGTCAATGACATCATTTGTGTGCAAGGATTGGTTAAACTGTTGTACAACAAAAATGAAATAGTGACGAAACGCTTGATGGTGAAATGGCCGAGCTATCATGTTTGCCGGGCTTGTATCTACAGTACAATATGACGAAAAAAATTAAAATGTTGGTTAAACTTACACAATTTTTTAAAATCGTCGACTTAAAATATAAACTTGAAACATAAAAAACACGACTACTAAAAATTAATAACGTTATTTTATAGCCCTGCATATAACCCAGAAGTTAATGAAGATTATTGAACTACATATTTAAGATGAAACAAATTCTAGTGACTATTCCGAAATGATTTCAAATTTATAACTGTTTAAATTTAAAATATGTTATTTGCATTTAAATTCAACTTTTGCGGGATTTTGTTAACTTTTTGTTTTTATATCTTTGTGGGGTTTACTTAATTAGAATTGCTTTAAAAACTGAACGAATACAACTTAATTGATACGTAGTCTACATGTCAATTTCATACTGTCACCCTTCCCATGAAAATTCTTGCCTTGTCACATATACTTTAATATTTTTGAGGGCTTTAACCCTGTACACAAGGAACAGTATATTCTTTGCATGTACTGCAAATTTAACTAAAAAGCGTAAATAATTACCTTTTGCGATTATTTACAGAAGAAAACGCATAACACGCCATGTTGTTAAAAACGTTTTACATCGTTTTTTCCCCGATTGCATAAACGTTACGTTATGCTAAACAATTGAAACTGTGCACAATAAACTAATAACAGTGAAAAAATAAATTACAGAAGTGCATCAAAAATGCATAGCTGATGTACGTTTAATTTACGAATAGTCACTACCTTTTCTCAAAGGGATTGTTTACAAACAAGACCAGATTTTTTTTTCAAAACACTTTAAATCTTGGTTTATATAGACGAATCACAAATTCTAAGTCATAAAATTGTCTTTATTTTCATATTTTAAACTCATCCGGTAAAATGGCGGGTGATGACGCTAAGCACTCAGGGCTCACAACGCGCACACGCATACAGCAGTGTTTGCAATTTTTAACAAAAAATTACCTCAGCCGTAAGATATTCCAAAATTGCAGCAGAATAAACGGCCGCCGTCGCTCCAACACGTCCATGGCTTGTGGTACGGCTTTTAAGATGTCTGTGAATCCTCCCTACTGGAAACTAAACAAAAAAAAAACACTGGTCATAACCTGCCATCAAAAAGGCGCCAAAATTGTTTTCAAATTGCAATTTTCTATAAGTGATATTTACCTGCAAACCAGCACGCGCAGATCGTGACACGGCTTTTGCTTTCGCTTTTCCTGAATCTTTTCCAGCTTTTCCTCCAGCCTGAAAGCAAAGACCGGAAATTTTTTAGGTTAATGCACTGTAATGTTTTCACATCAAAATTATATAAAATTTCAGGTATTACTAACAATTGCGCAAACAAATCATCATACATTGATTTTTTCATCACGCTGAAACTCACCATATTCTTTTAATTAATTTAATTTCTTGCCACTTAATTTCTTTACTTCTTGAACACAAACGCTCTCCGCGGAACTTCCACTAAAATGAGGAGAGAGACGCCACGATGAACTTAACTACCCGCCAAACCACTTTCGTTCATTAAAGTGCTGCCATACCGTTCTATAGGAACGAGTATCGATACTTTGTTTTATTATAAAAATATTTTGAAGGAGCTGGTACGTAAATTCAGTTTTTTGTAATACTTTCCAATTTTAATTTGTTATTTTATTGTGCATTGCTTAGTTAATATTTTATATAAGATCGATATTTTAATGTAATGCCGGGAGGTCAGGGTGCTGTTATTTACTTTCCTAGTCTATTTGACAAAATTAGCATTTTAATTAGCAGATATTAAGTATGGTGTGATAATAAAAATGTAAATATACTTACTAAACTATTAACTAGTCTTTGCTTCGAAGATATGTAGTTGATTTTGTATGTGCAGAAAAGCTTTAATTACCTCAACTTTATAGCATTGAACTATTCAAATTAAGTTCTGACAATTGCACTATCAAAGTTATCTTTAACTATAACATTTATTGCTGAAAATAATATATGTGTAGAAGCTTTTGATTGTTTTCTGCATTCTGCTTTTCAAACGTTTTTTATTGGAATAACTATAAAATTTTGTAGTTTAGAGTAGTAATAATTATTTAAAGAGATCATGGAAACACCCAAAATTGTTCTCCTGTACCAACCAACTATAACTTTTCTGATTTAATTTTTATGTAATTTTTCGAGTTCGATTTATGCTTTGGGCAGACCTTCGTTTCCAATTTAAAAAAAAATTTATGAAAGGAATATAAAATGCACTTTAACAATTGTTTTGAACAAAATCAAAACCTTTATTGCACAAAATTTCCCATGACAAATTAAAGTTGGCCACATTCAGTGTGGTCGTGTAGGGAAATAAATTTGCTCAAAGTCTTCTGCAAAGTTTCAGCAAAGATTACTTACTACTAGATAACCGGGTCCCTAAAATACCCAGCTAGTCTTGAAAAAGTTGCCAACAGTAATACGAAATATATCCAGATTTTAAAGTCATAAAAATATACATGCAAATAAAGAGTACAGGTAGTGTGCAGTCTATTTATTTATTTATTTATTTATTAGTTACTTATGTGCGTAAACCAGTGATGTCCAAACCTATGCCCGCGGGCAAGTGAGCTTTTGAGCTTTTAAATTCGTATATGCACATGTCTGGTTGTATTCGGTTTACTGTTTTTGCGTTTTTTAATTGTTAAAGCATACAAAAGTTAAAAAAATCATCATATTTAAGTAGTTCTATAAGCAATCATACAATATCTTAAGATATACAACCTTTTGCATGCATTTTAAGGTTCAAAATTAAACAAACAGTACAAAATGCTTCTGAAGCTTTTAAGCATTCCTCACATTAAGTGGTGTGAGTTTGGCCATCACTGCCGTAAACTGTCGATGTATTCTGATCTTTTAATGGGCGAAGTACATTTGATATTTGTAAATGCACAAATGAAAAGTATACGTGTCTTTTATCCGCAGACTCTCCCGGACCACAAATTTTTAATTCTGACTGCAGGGTTGCCCGATGCGGGAAATATACAAAAGCAACTAAAAATTTTTCACTACTTTGTTCGAAGCCGTTTCATTAATCTTTGGTTTCAGTTTGATTAACCTCGCATTTAGACCACATGGTCTCAAAGTCGAAGCTGCCCGAAAGTCGCAATTGTATCAAATCTTTTCCATAACTGACCTACCCAAGTAGAACCATACAACTAAATGGCCGTATAAGCCCAATGATTCAAACATCACGTCGGTGTAACTGTACTTCACTTGAGTCATGTGCATTTCTATTACAGTTTTTTTTTTGAGCTATAAAGGTTTTTTATATCAGCAATGCGGTTTCCCATTATGGTTGTGTCGACGTTATTTGTAAAGGCAGGTTATTACAACTTCGGACAGTCATATAAGAAATTCATACAACTTTAAAATGATTGATATATATATAAATATATATATATATATATATATATATATATATATATATATATACAGGGTGTTGGGCAGCTCGATGCAAAGCTTTGTGGAGGTGATAGGTAAGATCATTTAGACTTTATTAACATTTTTCACATTTTCACCCTAATACCACACCACTGAAACATTACACTTTGACTTTTTAAATACTAGAGTATGTATCTGTTCTGCTAATTTATATAACAAATAACCAAGCTGACTAAACACGTAATGAATCACACTAAATGTTAAAAAATACTTTCTCGTGAAGTAACAAAAACAGGCAGTCTGGGGACTGCCGGCAAAAGTAAAAACTTAAAACTATGAAATAACAGTGTTTTTGTTTTTTGAATTTTCAAATTAATTGTAGTATAAAAAATTAAAATTATTAACATTAGTCTGGTTTTCACATCTATCGGCGCTCCGAGCAACAATTATATACATTTTATACACTTAATGGAAATAATAATTAATATACACTTATACACACACATCCAACCTTCCACGCAGTCAATTTAACTTTGCTTGTATAGATAAACACAGCAGCAATGTTGCACACCAGGTCACCCTCATAGCTACAGATGTACTGCTAGTACAGCATGTCGGTGATGCGAATTTACAAGATTTTACCCATTCAAAAAGCGTCTAATCCACACATACAGTCGGCCACAAACAATGTGTTGCTCGTAGCTTCAGATATACTGTTAAAATTAACATGTCAGCGAGGCGAACTTATAAGATTTTCCCCCAAAGAAGAAGTTCACTTCAATGAAATTAAAATACTTTTAAAAATATCTTTGGTTTATTACCTTCTGAACGGTGTATCACATGTCACGGTAACTGTTCTATTTCAAGAACTACAAGGCAAAAACTGAAAATTTTTACGAAAGAGGAGGTTTTCAATTTTAACCTTATACATAAATAAAACAAAATTTATTACTCAAACACGCCTTTTTTTTATATTTTATCAAATAAAAAGCACTTATTAAATTCTACAATACTTTATTTTAAATAATATAATACGCGACGCGTTTCGCCTTATTGGGGCATCTTCTGGCTACAGTAACTTTGTAATGACTAACTCAGCTTAGAACCTATGCCTACGCAGATGTAGTTTACAATTTATTAGGTAGGTACATATATATATATATATATATATATATATATATACATATCTATCGTCAAAAAAAATTTTGTTTTATTTTAATGGATTATTTTAGTTTGAACTTTGGTTTAGAAAATTTGTTTTGATTAATGGACTTGAATTATTAAAATCCATTAAATCGTTTACCAAAAATGAGCCTTTTTCTTTTTCTCTTTTTATTTCCAAAATTTCGTACTTATCTAGAATTTTTCCGCCGTTAATATTACGAATAAGTTTTAAATGGTCAATTGATGTCACAATAAAATTCAATAGAATAGTTGTGTCTACAATTAACAAAAGCAAAGAAATATTTAACGAACGAGAACGGTATTTTTTAAAAAATAGTATCCCTTCCACCCCAATAGTATATGGTTTAATAAAGCTACATAAAACTGGACATCCAGTGAGACCGGTGTCGTCGGCTTTCAATGCTCCTGCACAGAAGTTAGGAAAAAAATTAAGTAGAATATTACCAGATCTCTTACAATTTAAAAGTAAATATTCCGTCAAAAACACTCAAGACTTAATAAATAAAATTAACAAAATTAATCTACCAAATAACGCGAAACTAGTGTCATTTGATGTCTGTAATTTATTTCCGTCAGTCCCTGTGAATA
This sequence comes from Leptarthrus brevirostris, assembly GCA_964036015.1. Lineage (NCBI taxonomy): Eukaryota > Metazoa > Arthropoda > Insecta > Diptera > Asilidae > Leptarthrus > Leptarthrus brevirostris. The sequence continues at coordinate 111,733,686 of OZ038371.1, forward strand.
AACTAAAAACGCATTTAATTAATCGCATTAATGACCAACTTTCAAATAGACAGAAAGCAAACCAACTTAAAGAACTATTTTAACGACAAATTCTATGTCCAATTAGAGGGTTTAGCCATGGGGGCTTCTTTATCACCCTTCTTGGCTGACTTCTATATGGACATAATAGAACGATCAATATTCCAACAAAACTGTGATTTAGTTAATAAGATTTTATGTTGGTATCGTTATGTGGATGATGTGTTTTGGGTATGGACGGGCACTCAGCGACAACTCAATGTTTTTATTAATAATATTTTAAATAAAATAGACGAAAACATTAAATTTACAGTGAAATTCGGTGGGGAGAAATTAAATTTTTTAGATATAACCATTAGTATAAAAAGAATAAGTTTGAATATGAAATATATCGTAAACCGACTTTTACAGATACTGTAATTCCTTATTCTTCGTGTCATCCGAATAACATTAAGAAATCGGCCTTTCATTCAATGTTGGATAGACTAATTAATATTCCACTAAATAAAGAAAATTTTAAAAAAGAACTTAATATCATTGTTGAAATTGCTATCAATAACGGTTATTCTAAGAATTTCGTTTGCAAATTATTAAAAAATAAAAACAGAAAGGCAGCACTTAAATTAATCTACCCATGTAATATAAGAGAAAATAAAATTTGGAAAAAAATTCCCTATATTCAAGGCACTTCCGACAAAATACATAAGACGCTTCTAAAACATAACGTCCAACCAGCTTACTTCACGAATAAAACTGTGGGAAAGTTGATCATTAATAACAAGTTTAAACCAAAAATAGAAGATTATGTTGGCAAAACTAAAAGATCCCTAAAAACTAGATTTTTAGAACATACATCAGCAGCCAAAAATAATCGGGCTACTTCAGGCTTATGTAGACATTTAATTGATACAGGACACACGACATCAATTGACCATTTAAAACTTATTCGTAATATTAACGGCGGAAAAATTCTAGATAAGTACGAAATTTTGGAAATAAAAAGAGAAAAAGAAAAAGGCTCATTTTTGGTAAACGATTTAATGGATTTTAATAATTCAAGTCCATTAATCAAAACAAATTTTCTAAACCAAAGTTCAAACTAAAATAATCCATTAAAATAAAACTAAAATTTTTTTGACGATAGATATGTATATATATATATATATATATATATATATATATATATGTACCTACCTAATAAATTGTAAACTACATCTGCGCAGGCATAGGTTCTAAGCTGAGTTAGTCATTACAAGGTTACTGTAGCCAGAAGATGCCCCAATAAGGCGAAACGCGTCGCGTATTATATTATTTAAAATAAAGTATTGTAGAATTTAACAAGTGCTTTTTATTTGATAAAATGTCGATAAAAACGAGTGTGTTCTACCAAGTGGCAACAAGAAATTCTATTAATTCAATGCCTTTTTTTATTCATGTTCGAATTGTGCACCATTGTTCCTAATACAGGCTCGGGCCCTATGCCTAACTTCTGTTGAAATGAATGAAATAAAATCAGTTCTAGAACGACAAGTTAAGTGTATTTTTGACCCAACGCACACCTGACTCTAAATTTCTTCCCTCAAGCCGGTTTGTGGATGTGAGCCCGACGTACACCTAAGATATATTGCTCCGACCAAAACCTCCGTAAACTACAAGCCATGAACTGACGAATTTCACGCACACACATTAGGCCCAAAATGGTCTGGTTTTTCGATAAGTTTACATTGCTTCTTATGGCAGCCGGGGGGTGATTTTTCTTTAAGCTCATCCTACTGCCTAAACTATAACTTCTATGAAAAAATTGTTTTGTTCTACTTGAAGTAAACAAAACAATCTTTCGAATGAAGTAAAAAGAGTCATACCCTACTTAAGAAAGAAATAAACATTTTTAAGCCTAAAAGTGCGAAGTGGAAATTTAAAGAAAATGCAAGCGACAGAGCATGGTCGGACCATGACTTACTGCTTGCGTTTAGGATGAAAATTTGGTTTGCGACTAAAATTTCACGTTTAATCAAAGATTTCTTGTTATTTTGCTTAATAAGGTGTACATGTTTTTACTTTATTAGAAAGATCATTTAGTCTGCTTTAAGTTAATATAAGACTAATTTTTTCATATAACTAATAGTTTTGGCGCTAGGGCGAGTTTAAGGATAAATGTCCCCCTGGCAACCATAAGAAACAATGTAAATATGACCATTCAGTCAGACCATTTACGACCACATGTAAAAGTCCAGTTCATGGCTTGTAGTTTACGGTGGTTTTGCTCCGACTCAATTTTATGTCAGAATGCGAGTTGAGTTAGTGTTGGTTTGATTGTTCAGAAAGCGGCATTCTGTGACATTTCAAAAACCTGTGCTAAATATCCAATATGCACTTATATTTGTGTTCTGCATGCGAGATATAGAAATCATTTCGGTGGAAAGGAAACAATTACAGTTTCCTGCGATCCTTTACCTGAAATATTTTCTTCTTAATTACCAACCCCTAAATAGCATTACAGAACCAAATTAAACCGAACTTAGTTTGAAATGAGTTCACAATTTCGGTCTACTGTTACATGACCATATTTAAAAATGAAACGTGAAATGTTTTATGAGTTTTTTAGCTGTCATTCATAACTCCAAGAAAAAAGTGTTTTGCTTATTGAGAATCGCGACTGAAGCATAAAAATAGGAAGTTTAAAGTTATAAAAATACTTCACAATTGGTCGCTACTTACATGTACTTTAAACCAAAAAGTGTATTTAAGCAAGTAACATTTTTAAACCTAATTAGGTTGACTTTCTTTCGGTGCATTATTCGGCTTAGTTTCTGATTACATGTCAGTACAGAAATTGAAAAGTGTGTTGAGTTTTCTGAGAACTAAAACATTAATTACACGATCGCATGCAATCATTTCACAAAATATCAACTTTATTCTTAAAGTTGTAATTTGCACCCGAGGGATAGAAATCATTTCGGTGCAAAAATGTGTTTGCAATTACCGTTCCTTGCGATCTTTTACCTGAAATATTTTCATTTTAATTATCAAGTTGACTACCTGAGAACTAAAACATTAATGAACCGAGCGCATGCAGAAAAATGCTCTGAACCCTCCAGTCACAAAATATCTACTCTATAGGTCTGTTCGTTGACGCCACTCCGAGTCAAAAAGAGTCATTTAGAGCAATTTCTTACTCTAGTTGTGTTATTTGAGAAAAGAGTGGCAATCTTCTTGCGCTTTTTGTGTTCTTTGAGAAAAGAGTCATACTCTTTTCCACTCCTTTTATGTTCTTTGAGAAAAGAGTAGCTTTTTGACGTTTAAGATCGAGTGATTTGAAAGTGACTTTTTGTTAATCAAGTTAAAAAATTTAAGTATTGTGCTGCAAAATGCAGAAAGTAACAATGGTAAATTCTTGTGGGAAGATATTTATGTGACATGCTCGCCAAATACTGCAAAAGGATTAGTTGTCTAAAGTTTTTTGAATGATAATTGTATTCAAAACAAAGTGACAGTCAGCTGTTAAGAGTGGAGTATTGCATCCAATCTGGTTTTGCTACTCGGATTAGAGTAGAGCAAGAGCTGTGCGCTGCTATTTTATACTCTGCTCTTTTTGATTCGGAGTAGAGTCGCGCCGAGATCTGCGCCACTCGGAGTGGCCTCCGCGAACAGACCTTATGTTTTTGTGGTGTTTTGCACCCGAGAGATAGAAATCCTTTTGGTGGAAAATTTGAGGTAACATAACACTTTTTGTTAAAACGATTAAGCCTCGAACGAGAACTTATATCTTCGATACAAAACGATTCTCGATGAGAGCATTTGCCGCCTTGCAGGGTTGAGACAAAACAAGACTTAACGATAAAATTGTTGATTGATGAACTATTCCATACAGCTGTCATATGTCAATGTTTTTAATTTTTTCTAGCGCATAAAGAATTGTGTTTTTTCGAGGACAGAACCGTTAAAGTATAAAAAGCAGTACAATAGACTATGTTAATTTTTTCTTAAAGATCATTTCAAGTATAGAAATAATATGCCGAAAGTAGCCAAAGCTAAAGGAGGCCATCCAGCAAAGCGCGGGAATGTTAAAAAAAAGAATGGGTACGTTATGCCAGAAGCCATCCCTCTGGGAGAAGTACTCACCGATTTGTCGAAAAAGCAGTGGAAAATTGGCCCATCTATAGGTGCCGGTGGTTTTGGCGAAATATATTCTGCTTGTAAAGCAGGGAGTCCAACAAAAAAACTGCAGGACTATGACTACGTGGTTAAGAATGTAAGGCACAATACTATACAGCTATATTGTGAATTACATACCTTATTTGTAGGAACCGCATGGAAACGGCCCTCTATTCGTGGAAATGCATTTTTACATGAGAAATGCTAAATTGGATGACAGTAAGTATTCTCTAACTTCATGTAGAAGAGTACTAATATCAGCCATTTACAGTAAATGCTTACTGTAAGAAAAAGGGACTTAAATCATTAGGAATGCCGCATTTAATTGGAACAGGATCGCATGACCTAAAAGGTGAAAAGCATCGATTCATAGTAATGCCCCGCTTTGGGAAAGATATTTGGAGTTTCTTCCTGAACAATAATAAGAGTTTGCCCGAACACACTGTTTATCGGCTCGCGATTCAAATGTTGGATGTATATGAATATATTCATGACTGCACTTATGTGCACGGAGACCTTAAAGGAGCAAACATTTTGCTGGGATTTGGTAAAGGAGGATCTTCTCAGGCTTATTTAGTTGATTTTGGACTTGCAAGCCATTATACAACAAAAGATTTTAAGCCTGATCCGAAGAAAATGCATAATGGTACCATAGAATACACTTCCAGGGATGCTCACAATGGAGTTCCTACTATGAGAGGTGACTTTGAGATTTTAGGTTATAATATTATACACTGGTTAGGTGTGACTCTTCCCTGGGAAAAGGATAACCTTTTGAATAATCCTAGCAAAGTCCAGAAATCTAAAGAAGAGTTTATGAATGGTCTTGATGCCGCATTAAGAGAATTATTTGACAAGGATGTGCCAGGTATGTTATTAGATATTAATCAATACGATTTTAATACTTTATAATTTTAGAATCAGTGAAGCAGTTTATGAAATATATAGTAACTTTGAAATATGATGACAAACCTGACTATGAGAAATGTCGAAAGATTTTTAGAACTGCGTTAAAACAACTGCGTAAATCAGAAACAGGAGAACTTGACTTAAACCTTCAAAAATCATCTAAAACTAAGATTAAGGAAGAAGTAAAAGAAGAAAGTGATTCCGATTTTGAGGAGGAGAAATTAAAGATAACAAACAAACGAGTACCAAAAGCAAGTAAACCGAGTCCAAAAAAATCACCAATTAAGCGTCTTTCGCCAACTAGACGTGTTACCCCTACTAAAAAAGGAAAAGATGACGAAAGTACTCCTGTAACTTTACAATCTGACAAGAAAACTAAAAGTAGCCCAAGAATTAATTTTAGCCCTGTAGTTTCCATTAGTAAAAGCAGTATAAGTGGAGGGTCTTCTAAGAGAATGGGGAAAACTATAGTGAATGATAATTTAACTCCAAATCCAGGAAGTTCCAAAACCTACGAATTCAATTTTGAGTTAGATGTAAGTGTAGACGCAAACGTTGTTGTCAATGTTAATCGGAGAAAACGCCCAAGAAACGACAATTCCAAGGATGACGGTAAAAACACAGGAACACCTGTTCCTCGGGTTCGAATCAGAAAGTTAAGTTCAACGCCAGGAAAGAGTTCAACTCTGAAGGGGTCGAAGATTGGAAAATGAGTGTTTTTTGTTTTATTTCCTGTTGAATACAAGTGGATTTTTCTATCTTAATTAATTGAAATGTAAGTTTTTTCATCAATAAATATTTCATTTTTTATTAAATTTGCTTGAAGGAGTTGCATTCATATACCAATATTTATTTTATATGAATAATTTTGAAGATTTTATGATTTACTACTGCCCTATTTGTAATAAAATTGTTTAAGCAACAAGAAGTTTAATTGTTCTAGGAAATAAAGAATAAGGACAACAATTTAGCTCGAACCAAACATCATAAAGATTGACTGTATCTTCTGTAAAAGTTCTCTTTTCAAGCAGTCCTTGTTTGCTTGAAGCGTTAACCAAATGACGAATGCATTTATTAAATTAATTACATATTCCTCAAATAACTGTCTACTTCCAAATAACGTTTAAATAAAAAAAATAACAGAACACTCGATTGGAAAACTGTTATAAACACCATAATTCGTACGATGATAAGGTATTTCCGGCAAATTGCAAATTCTCAAGGAGTGAGCTTGGCTTGTAATATTAAAAGAGCTCAGGAAGATATAGTGTTAAAAGAAAAAAAAGGGGATTGTTTCAAGAATCCCCATGGAGCGCGAGACGGATAAAACTTGAACTGCTTCGTTGCTTTTAACGTAAACTTGAACACAGCCAGCTTATTCCTGAATAAGCTTGACAAGTGTCCAATAAAGAAGTCTAATATCATAAGGATCATCTATTAGTTAGCTCACAGTTTATTAAGGCCATGAGATAGCGTTAGTTATACTGCTTTAGTACCGAAGTGATCGTCAAAGACAAAAGTTCAACTTTTTTTTATACGATGTGGCCAAATCCTAGGGGACAACCCTTTGATGCGTTAGCATGGTTTTGGCCGGAAGGGAATAAGGGTAAGCGAAGTGAGGAAACTCTAGTCTTGTTTTTACACTGCTGCGAGCTAGACAACAGCCCAGGGACGGAGTGGAATTTTGATTTCTCAATAAAAGCTCACGGGGTCATCTGATCTCGAACCCGGGACCCATGGCATGTTGGTCTTGCTGCTTAACGTATTGATCCAACCGGCAGCCGAAGCCGTCTTTGTTTCATCGGTTTTATCGTTATCAAGGCGAATTAGCATACAACCCAATTATCATAGTCAAAGATAAAGAGAACCTTTTTGCGGGAAAAGGACATACTTACGGTCATAACATTAATAATACGTTTATAAGCATGGTTTACGTTTTAACAAAATTAAATATACATTATACCACCCCCTTTAAACACACAATAGAAATTATTCTGCACTAATAACCTGCTATTATGTTTATTGCAAGGAATTCCTCAGACTTTACTGATTATGACTTCCTCTGATTTTCGTGCAATAACTTGCCGTGTAACAATTTACTTGAGTGAAAGGGAAGAATTTGTTTAAAACCACAAAAGCGAAAGGCCGAATTTCGTACAAATTCATTAAAATCAAAATTGGGATGCTGGAAACGGCAGTTCATTAAACGGTGCAAGAATGAGCACCAGTTAAAGTTCGTGCTGGAGAGGATACAGCGACATAACAAAAATAATCTTTAAGAGCCCAAGAAATGTAGGGAACATACTTTGGCACTTTCGTGCGAATGAGTTATTTCAACATTGTATTAGCAATAATCCGTAAGCCATACTCTCTCTACTGGTATAACTAATGACTCCCTGCTTTTCTCATCTTTTAAGTGCTTCAGAATAATTTTAAGAATTATGTGGTCAAAGTCGCTTTTATGATTCATATAAACCACAATATCTTTCAATTTTGATATTATTCTCATGCTCATATTTAATTTCTGCGTAACACAAAGTATTTTTTTTTTTCAAAATTCAAATTATTTATTACCTTATAACCCTAGGTACAAAAGTAACTTAAATTATCGCGCTGCGGACACAAGTCCATAGAGCGCTCCCATCACTACGCTTGCTAGCTATTGTTTTTACAATTATATTTATTATTTATATACTTGTTTCTAATTCTTATTTTATTTACTTATTTATATCATATTTAATATTTTTACATTTTTTAATTTTTTATTTCGATTTTTCCAATGTTTTATCTAAAATCTATACAATCTAATTCAGAGCTCAAATAAATTGCATATAGTCCAAATCATTAAAAATTCTTTTAACTAATTCAACGTTCTTTGGGAGAAGGAGTTGGTCTAAGGGAGGGATATTCCCCTGCAGATTGCCTCTTGTAATTGTGCATTCTGTTAGTATGTGTTCTATAGTCAATTGTCGTTGGCATGTGATGCATCCTGGTGGTGGTGTTCGGGTGAGCAGGTGGCTGTGTGTTAACATTGTATGCCCTGTTCGTATCCTCATCATTTTCACAGAGTCTCTTCTTGGCATATCTCCTGGATATTCTGGAGGCGTAGTTTTTTTTCCAGTGAGATGCGAGGAAGGTACCACTTCTATTCCACATTTCAATTTTTCTTCTTTGCAGTTCTTGCTTTGCTGTTCTTCGAATGTAGGCTTGTGTTGGTGGTATGACCTTTGAAGCGTTTTCACTTACTGGCTTTTTTGCTTCTTCGTCTGCCTGTTCATTCCCTGGAATGCCTTGGTGGCCTGGAACCCATTCTAGCTTTATTTTATCTGGATTAGATAAAATAACGTTCCTAATCCAGGTTATAATTGGTTCCTTGTTTTGCATGTCATTTGTTGCTTCCTCTCTTCCTCTTTGCGTCTGTGTATATTGTGGCCTTAATATTGCTTTCCAGGATTGTTTCGATAGCTTTCAGGATTGCCATTAATCCAGCTTCGAGAACTGCGGCGTTTTGTGGAAGGACTATTTGTCTTGATGTGTTTTCCGACGACATGTCTGTGTTGGTAATAACGATTGCTGCTGTTGTTTGTTCGTTTGTTTTCGATCCGTTCGTGTAGATGTGGTACCTTTCTCTGTCATTGTGTTTTGCTTCGAGGTGTATGTTCACTTGCTGTATACGTTTGTGTAGTCCTATGTCTGTCTGTGTTTATTTGCTGAATTTCAAGAAACAATCTGTAGGGGACGTACGGAGGGGGTCTGGGGATTGTTATAGGGATCTTAAGGTCTAATAATACCCTGACTGCGTCGCCTATTCCATATTTTATTTGTTTCCTTCTGTTCCTTAATCTGCCTAGGTGTAGTTTTGGTGTGTCGTAGTGCGGTCCGTTGGTCATCATCAAATGTTTTGCTCCAAAACTTACTCTTGCGCTCAGGATTCTGTCGATAATTGGGTTGATACCTGATTCTATGGCTAGCGCCGGTATTGGTGTTGTTCGTCTGAGTCCTGAAGCTGTCCGTATGATTTTGTTAATTTTAGTCTGTATTCGTTTAAGTTGCGTCTGACTTGCTCCCCCATATAGAAGCAGCCCGTACCCTGTGTAACGTGTGATTAGTATGTTAGTAATTTTTACTATAGCTGTTGTTGATGCTCCCTTACTTTTTGCTGCAGTACCTTTAGTTAGCCCGTTAATCCTATCTAATTTTCTGCAGACTTCTTCTATATGAGGTTTCCAAATCTTTTTCCTGTCTATCCATAGTCCTAATAATTTAATTTTGTCCTGTCTAGCTATTTTTTTTTTTAACTTTTTTGCGATTGCTGTTTCATTAGATTCATAAGATTGGCCGGATTTAATTTAATTTATACAATTTTTTAATTACTTCACTCATTTTAATTGTTCTAATCGTTCTGAGAAGTAAGCAGTAGGCTGGAAACATTTGGGTTCACACTCGCATCAGAAGTAGAAGGAAAAGCTATTGGGATGCCCCAGCTCAAAGGCAAAACACAGCGCACAAAGCACAGCATCCCTAACATATTCAGCGCATACTATTCCAAAAGCGGGTTGATTATTTGTGGGAAGTACATACAAGCCGTATGTAGGTCCGGGCGAAAAAGCCTCAGTCATTTGATGATGCTGCACAACCTCAAATACCAAACGTAAGGCACAGCAGCCGATAAAGCAAACGAGTCCTCTAAAGTACGGTTGTGTGGGGCAGGCTCTCTAGAATATCAGAGGGAATGGTGCTAGTAAGGCAGCAGCTGTCAATGATCCGAACGTGCTCCTAAATTGCAGCCTATTGCTTTTGATGTCCTTGACCATCTGCAAAAACCTCTGCAGTACTAACACCCAGGGGTGAATAATGAAGAAATGAGCACATATCATCAGCGTAATATGAAACAAAACTCATGAGACTTCTTGATTGAACAGGTCACATTAGATTTGAATGTATGAAATCCCATTAAAAGGTTGTAAATTTTTTCATTTAAATTGTTGAGGTTATCAGTATAAGTTAAAGGATCAACCAGTTTGACGAGACGTACGTACTCTTCTCAGCAATAAGAGAATTGTCCTTTAACAGATTATCAAAATAATTCTTGGCAAACCAATAAACGTGACATTGCTTAATTTCCGTTTGTTTTATAGGTCGATATATCAAGCATATTTGAAATAGCTGCCTGCTTATATTAAAATGTCTTCGACTGACTTTGTGAAATAAAATAATTTAACATAATGTGTTTCTATTAATGGAACAAGATGCACCGTTTTTTTTCTTTAATCAAAAGTTGCTATTCTTTGTAAGTGCAATCAGGAACATACAATTTTTTTTTAAATCACAGAACTTTCGTTTTTTGAACTCTCCTGACCATTGCAAAGTTATAATGCAAAATTTCACATGTAACATTCCAGATTCTCATAAATTCCGAATCCCCTAATAAAAAATTTAATAAATTTTATACAATAAAATATATTAAGTATATATAACATTTAAATAAAATTAATTTAATCTGCAATTAATCCTCAATAAAATCCAATAAAAACCGGCTTTACTCTGATAATTGAGCTATATACAGTGATATGAAAAAGTTTTTGAAATTCTCGTTTATATCTATTGCAGTGAACAAAACATAAAACATTTTGCTAATAAATGTATTCTTTCTTTATTCATAGATATTTTCAAAACTCCAGTTTTACAATTACATGTAAAATTATAACATATGCAAAATGGAGTAAAAGATAACAACTCAATAATGACCTGTGAAAAGTAAGTATTAGTCACACTTATTTTTTATTATTTCTTTAATATTGAGCCTTAAAGTGTATAAATTTCAAAAACTTTTTCACAGGTCATTATTGAGTTGTTATCTTTTACTCCATTTATTTTTTTAGTTTTTTATTGCATATGTTATAATTTTACATGTAATTGTAAAACTGGAGATTTAAAAATATCTATGAATAAAGAAAGAATACATTTATTAGCAAAATGTGTTATGTTTTGTTCACTGCAATAGATATAAACGTTAATTTCAAAAACTTGTTCACATCACTAGGTTGAACTGGTATCTGTTTTGAAAGGCAACCAGATGCCTAAGGTGCCAGTCTCATGTGGGCTAAACACTTTTCTAAAATTTCTTATTGGGGATAATTTGTTGCAATCACGTTGTTTTTCTCTATTGCCAATGACATTGCTTATGTGATATTTGCTAATCATGTGTACACATCATAGCTTTAAAAATAGTTGTTTCCTACTCTAATTTATCTCCTATAAACTTTCTTCCAGACGCAATAAGACACTATGGAAAAATATGTTAAAATTGTCAATATTTCTGACGAATAATTAAAGTTTTATTAGACATCGTTAAATACGGCCATAAATACTTTAAGGTTTTTGTCGACGATTTTTAGGATTAATAAACGATAAAATTGACTCTAGATGGGTTTTAAAGTTGTAGAATGATGGTAACGATATGTGGAAAGTATTGAGTATATGATGATATAACATAGGTAAAGTCTTAATTGTTTCGATGCAAATAGCTAACTAACTTATCATAAGTGTGAAAGAAATAGTTAAGCCTATTAATAAAGTAAATTATAATAACGATATAAAAAATGGTTAAAGTGGAAATGGATAAAGAAAATAAGATAATTACCGTTTTCTTCAATTTCAAAAGGGACCCTTCGAGACAATTAATAGAGCTACATTCAAAAAATGTAGGTTGTATGGGATATCTGGCATACAAAACAAATGGTTTAGAAATTACTTGAGTGATAGATCCTATTAGGTTAATGAAGTTACATCAGTGATCAGTAATTGAAGCCATTCTACTTGTAGTATACATTTGTGACATCGGATCAATATTAAAATACTCAAAGGTTATACTATTTGCGGTCGATACTTTAACATACAAAATTTGTAATAATGTTCAAGTCAGGGCATACACATGGCTACTGTGCTTGTCTATCAACAAGGAACTCTGGTATTTCAAAGCATTCAAAGGGAGAGTGCACAGTCGAAGTTTAAGCGGAAACATAAGCAGCAATCAATTTCAAACTGCCATTTTTGTAAATATCAACAAGATCGACTACTGACAGCATAGGAAATTTGAGAAGATTGGAATCAAAAAGATTTCAAGCCCGTCGAACAACAAGACTGTTGCAATTCGTTTCCAACTGTCACCGCTTTGGATATATTATCTCTGAATCCGTGTGGCAGCAGCTAGCTCTTAGAATAAAGGACGAGAGGAAAGGCGATCTAAAGTAAAAGCCCTGTTCGTGTGACCACGATTTTGCTTCTCGGTTGAGGGATTGAGTTTGAAATCCGGTAAAAGGTTAACAACTGTTTATACAAATATTGGATTTTTTCATTAAAATACATTACAATAATAAGTGTACGGTGATATGCTGCAGGAAAACGTGCGTTACCTGTGAAGGAAATATTTTTTCAGTTAAATAAAAGATGTGATAAGAATATTGACATGATTCTTAGTCGTGATAAAACAATAAGTTTTAAAATTTTCTTATAATTCTTTATAAAAGTAAATGTTTATCAACAGAATTTTTGCATAAACAAAATGTTTTTAATTAGCAAAATTATTTAATAAAGGGTGTGACTATTTCCACTTACGTGTACTTCCGTGTTTGTACATATTCGGGAAAGTTCGGCTTTTAAGTCAAAAACTTATTACAATTTCTCGGAGGAAGAGGTGTATTAATCAGGCTTTTAGTTGCTTTATTAACACCCCCCGACAGAGAATATATTTGTATAGTAGTACATAACGTACGTAAAAACCGAACATTCCCGAATGCATGTAAACACGGAAATACACGAAAGTACACGTAAATACAATTCCAATAATATAATAGGGTAGAGCAAAGTTATATTATATTACAAATTTTATTCGAATATATTTTTAAAACACCAAATTTAAAATATAAACAAACGCAACGAATCGCTTGGGGTCTACCACATATAAAAAAATTCTGACATTTTGCCGAGAGATTCCTTTGCTATAGTTCTTTATTCTAAGAGTTAGATCAACCGGGACAAGCCCTTAGTTCAGATATGCAAGCAAGTAGCGAATCAAATCATAGCGTGCCATATTCCGTGCTTCCATTGATAGAGGGAGAATTGGATGATTTAGGAAACGCAAATTCTTTCCCGAGTCGACAGTCGTAAAAAAGGCTAACGGAAAGATTCGCATTTGCGGGGACTGCTCAATAGGCTTAAAAAATGTAGAACTACATCAATATACGCTACCGGTGCCTGAGGTCACTTTCGTTAAACTGTCAAAGCGCGAAATTTTCAATTAAGCAGCACCAAACTGATACTGTTAATAATATCATAGGGGAAGAAAAGCGTTTAATTTCAGAACTTATCAGTGCAAAAACACGAGACCTGATAATAAATCTTGTTGTTATTGAGCGCCAGGTTTTAAACAATGTATATAGATTGTACCAATAGCTTCTGAATTATCATCGAGCATTCCGCTGAATGGAAATGAAAGAAAATCCTACTCAGGAGCACAATGTCTTGTCCTAGTGCTGAACGAACTGACACAATGCATATTGTCACCTTTGCTTTTCCTCACCGTCATTAATGACGTACTCTGCAGCGCCCCAGATGACCACCTATCGCGAGGGATTAGATGTAAACTTTTTAAGCACCCTACGCAACTGGACTATGCCTACGATGTATGTCTCCTATCTAAGAAACAGGGTCATGTAGCTCTAATGTCCGAAGCTCTGTGTAGAGGTCGCAGAGCGGCTTAAAATTAATGCAGCTAAAACAAACTTATGGGGTTCGACTTAAGGAGACAAAACGAAATTTATCTTGCAAACCAGTATATAGAACAACAACAACATTTGCTATCTCGGAAGCATAGTTACAACAGACCGCAGAGCTGAACCCGATGTACAGGTTAGCATCAATAATACTACTCTTCCTAAGATATGGTGCAAGAGCAACACCTCCAGACGCACAAAACTCCGGATCTTTGAATTGAACGTAAAATATGTTTTGTCGTATGCCTGTTCAATATGGAAGTGGTCATTACGAACGAAGACTTACAGCCAAAACAACATCGCTTAACAGGCTCTAGATTGGAATCCGCACATGACCCAAGGAAGAAGCTGAATTGGACGACCGCGCAACACATGGAGATCCGTAGAGAAGGAAGGTACCCAAATCAACAAATCGTGGCAACAGGTAAAGGTGTTGGCGGAGAACCGGACCAGGTGGAGAGTCGAAGTAGTAGATGCCCCAGAAGGAGCAAGATCGCTAATACTTTTATTTATTAGAAACAATATATTACAATTTAAAGTGGATATTTCTCCGCAATCGTTTTGCAGCGTTATCAGAAAGCCTGGCAGTAACTCCTCATTATGGAATAATGGGTTTTGTTGTCAGAATTTCCAGGAATGGAAAAAGAAATCTTTCTAAAAAATTTCAACCCGTATAAAACGCTGTACAAACAGTTAACCAGTTCTTAGACTGCATCCTGAATTTTTATATCAAGTAAAAGTAACCTTATAATACGACGGCATAAAAGAAAAAAAAAACTTATATTCCTACATTCAAATTTGCCAAAAAAACAGGCAATTGATATTAACATACAAATACTATAAACTTTTTAAGCATCTAACTCACCTGGACTATGCCTACGATGTATGTCTTCTATCCAAACACAAGGTCATGTAGCTCGAATGTCCGAAGCTCTGTGTAGAGAAGGTCGCAGAGCGGCTTAAGATTAATGCTGCTAAAACCAAACTTATGGGGTTCGACTTCAGGAGACAAAACGAAATTTATCTTGCAGACCAGCATATAGAACAAGTGAATAATATTTGCTATCTCGGTAGCATAGTTACAACAGAGAGCAGATCTGAAGCTGATGTACAGGTTAGCATCAATAATGCTCGAGTTGCATTTAATACTCTTCCTAAGATATGGTGCAATAACAACACTTCCAGATGCACAAAACTCCGGATCTTTAAATTTATCGTAAAATATGTTTTGTCGTATGCCTGTTCAATATGTTATTATACAAATACTGTGAAAAAATAAAAGAGCGAGGGAAATTTGATGCGCAAACTACATTATTTGGTGACACATAATTTAAAAATTAATTGTAAGTTGAAGAGATTATTTATCTTTTTCGCTAAAGAGTTTCTACATAACAATCGCATTGTATTATCACATTATATTGCACCCAACTGTGAAATAAAAGTAAACCTCTACACAGTTTATGTATTGTTTAATTTTATACACGATTTTACAAAAAACCTTAGGTATATAGTTTTAAAAAAATTACTATTCTGTATCCGGTTTTTGATAAACCCACTTTCCTTGTAAGGATGATGTACGATGAAAAATACATTTTTGTTACTTCTGTCTGTTACCCAAATTAATTGAATTCAAATTTTCCTTTCTTTTTATTACTCTTTTCATTAAGATTTTTTAGAAATAAAAATTAAGTTTTTTATGGTATTGTAGGACATTTTATTCCTGATCCAATAAACATTTGTAAGGTAAAATATTGATATCACCGCAATTAAGACGGATATACCATAAACCTATATTATTGCCACTCACGAATTTCATTCCTCAACAAAAATAATTTAATTTTTTAATTTAGGTAATAATTTTTGAAGAAAATTGTATAATTACCTTTTTAGTTTTTTTAGAATCTTAAGGCGATGTTGCTTAAGCACCCAGTGAATACGAACGTGAGAGATGGAGACGTATATGTAAACTGTTTGCACGATGTTTACGTCAAAACTCGTTCGCGATGTATCACTACTTTAACTGTTAAGAAAATGCGCTTGATGGAAAGTTATTCCTAGTTTTATTTAGTTTAAGTTTTGCGGAATACGACCTGGTTTTTAAGAAGATTTTATATATATCGGCATAATATTGGAACGACTAGTGTATTATATTTAATGTGTCAATATGGAAGTTACCATAGAATTTTATTTTTTGCTGGTGACTTTTAGTTCTTTTATTATAAACGGATATGCCCTAAAGGATAACGAATTGGTAAATATAAGCTACAGTATTTTTTTATCTTTTAGATAAAAGTAGTAAGGGATAACACCCGCTGCTGGTTTTGTTCCTTTGCGTTTTGTTTTGGCTTATCATGTGTTTTTGACACCTACCATGGGACTGTGTTTTTCAATAGATGTGCAATTTGCTTGAGTTGTATCTTGCTTTTTTTAAATAAAATTTTTAGTAAATAATGTGTTTTTTGTTCTTATTTTCATTATTTGTGTATTACTCCTATCCTCTAAAAATTGTGTTAGTAAATTTGTAGTTGCTTCAAAGCCGGAGAATTCTGTTTGCCACGAAAGGAAAGCTAAGTTTATCCAATATACCGTCTTCAAAATTAAAGTAAGAGTAGGCATGAAACTTAATTATATTTTAATATCATTATTTGTAAATAATAACAATCTGTTCATATAAATTAGTACCTAAACCAAAACTGAACTTATAAGGTAATTTGTAAAAATTTAAAGAAATCTTTATTTGAATCGCTAATTGTAAAATGTAGATTATTTCATATTTTGGAACTTTACAGGAGATACAAAACATCTCTTTCGGCTCCGAAGCTGGCGATCAACGCTCAGGCTTGCGTGAACTGCAAAAGCGCAAATACACATTTCCGCTTTTCTTCAGAGTTTAGCTCGTTTTAACAGGTACAGTCGAAGTCAAGTAACATTCAGATACACTGAGCGATAACGACAGTTCTTTGATTGGATTAGCAGTAGCTTTAAAATGGGAAACTAAAAACTTAACCTCAACGCAACGAGATAATTTTATTGAGGGAACTATTTCGACAAAAACTCAAACTCGCAGAAAATTTAGTCACGCACGCTCAGGCTTGCCGGTTGGCTTGTCTGAAAGAGTGTAAACCTAACTGAACGTCTGTGGCCAGCTTTACAGAAGCTGTTTTTCCACCCAACTATCCGTGGTTAGGTGAAAACCCGCTCCTGCAGAATAAATGTGCTTTCAGTAGGAGCCGAATAATATCCATATAATATAATCCGTTACCACGCCGATAATTCCTTACTTTCTTCCTTACCTCAGAAATCCCTCTTTTTCTTCGTAACTTCTCGCCCCTCAATTTGTTTAAAAAATGCACTCCTAGATACGAAGATTATGTTAATTTTACTTTTAATTAGCTAAAACATTTAAAAAAATAATCTAACATGAAAGAAAATAATAAGAATTGTAAAAATATTTAAGAATCTTAAATAAATAGGTTTCTTCAAATGAAAGTTTAGTTTTTTTGCAACTTCCCTAAAGTTTAATCTAAAATATAAATAAATAATACTAAATGAAACCTATATCAAATACTTCAATGTACTTCACGTACTTCGATATACTTCCGTGTACTTTAATGCATATTGATAATTGAAGTACATATAATGTACTTGAGTGTACTTCAAAATACTTCAGAGGCATACTGCATTACTATCATTTTGAATCACATTTCAAAAATGGAATGCTGAAGTGCATTGAGTAAAGTACTGCCGTACTGAAAGAGTAATTCAGTAATTCAGTTTGAAGTACCAGTAAAAAATAATGCAATACCAAAAGTAATGCTTCATTTTACAACTCCGTCCTAAAGTTGTTTTGGTCAATTATGATTAATTTAATTTAACAAACTAAAATCATTTAATAACTAAAACTTTACTTTTATAAAAGTCTAAAATTTAAAAGTGCCCATCCCAACGCGCAGTATCGAAATATAGCGTGTGAATTTAAAGCATTTGAAGGTAAAGAAAGTTTTACAATAATTAGCGATTCATTTAAAATATCGATTGTAAAGAAACATAAATGGAACCGAGATCCTATTTTGTGGCAAAGGAACCGCTCAGCTGAGATTTCTACTAGCTTTTACTATAGTGAAATGGAATAAATTGCTTATTTTGTGTTTGCAACTTCTTTTTACTTTATGGGAGCGAACTTTATGTCTCATACGATTTTAAATTTGTAGATAATTAAGCAAGTTTAGGTTATCATTGTTATTTGGAATACTTGACAATATATCATAATACGCACACACCTCTCCAAAAATTATACACAAGCTTAATTTAATTTTATAAGTGTTTCTTACATGATATGCACTACAAATTTTTCCCCTTCATGCCCGTGCCAATTAGTAATAGTTGCGAAATTGATTGCTGAAACAAAATTCTTACATTCTCGTGTTAAATCTAAGTGGTCAAAGCTTTCCGTAGTCTCTGGGGCTAGGGAACATTTTGTCATATAAATTTATTTTAAAAAAATTAAGAATTATTGTACAAAAATCTAGCAGTTGCCCGAGTCGGACTAATTTTTGGGGAGATTTTGTTTCCGTAGCACGCCGATTTGACGATGAATTTCGATAAAGCACCACAAAATAAAACGAAATTATTAATAAATTTTTTTGATATCTGGCTTAGTTAAGCAGATATTCGATCTTAAAATTTTAAAAACACATCACTTCACGACCTGTCAAAAGAGTTGTATTAATTAGGCTTTTAGGTGTTTTATTAACTAACCAACGCAACCAATGCCTCTGCAGGGTGGGGGTGCCGCCCCTCCCCCCGCAAGTTAATAAAAGAACTTAAAGACTTATTCATACACCTCTTCCTCCCAGAATGTATAATAAAAAATTTCGCGCTGTCTTTGAATTCGGCCATTTTGATAAGTCGTGAAGTTATTTGTCACTAAAATTTCAAGATCGAATATTAAAGGAGATTTATTAACAAACTGGAAATATATTCTGTTGCAGGGTGGGGGGGGGGCTGCCGCCCCTCCCCCCGCAAGTTAATAAAAGAACTAAAAGACTTCTTTATACACCCCTTCCTCCCAGAAAGTTTAATAAAAAAGTTCGCGCTATCTTTAAGTTCGGCCGTTTTGACAAGTGATGTGTTCCTAAAATTTCAAGATCGAATATCTTGAAATCTAAACCAGATACCAAAAAAATTTATTTATTATTTTCGTTTTATTTTGCGGTGTTTTATCGAAATTCATAAAAAAGGTCGCGTCTTAAGCCTTTAAGGCCGTTTTAACAAGTCGTGAAGTGATGTGTTCCTAAAATTTCAAGATCGAATATCTCCAAAACTAAGCCAGATATCAACAAAATTTATTTATTATTTTCGTTTTATTTTGTGGTGTTTTATCGAAATTCATCGTCAAATCCGCGTGCCACGGAAACTAAAATCGTGCCTAATTTTTAAATAATTTAGAATTCTGACTTCTATACTGTGAAATTGAACTAGGCAACGGTGTTTTGGGGTACTACATGTATACTGATAATATCCACTTACCGCCAAATTCCTATAAGACAAAATTACTGGTAACGTTTTCTTGTATCATGTCAACAAAATATATTGGTTTTCTGCGCTCCCAGCTATTGAAAGACCGGTGGAAAGTTGACCATGTGTAAAACATTCTTTTCTTAAATCAATACCTACTATTAGCAAAGAATATCCCTGCGACTTATTGATGGTTATAGCAACATACACTTCTTAAAGAAAACATGGCATTATGGATAGGCTGGGTACATACAAATATGTTAATTGTCCTGCAGTTGAACCGGTAAGTATACAATTAAGTTATTACGTAACTCCTTCACCTGCAACCTAGGGCCATTGTACATATTGGGAGGGTTCAAATTACTTAATAATATGTTTTGAAAATCAAGTTTCCTCTGTTTCATGGCCGGCAATCCGGATGTGTTAAAAGACTTTGAAAATTCCTGCCAGTAATGGACAGCATCTTCAATCTTAATAACATTTACTAACTTAATAACTTACTACATATTTCATCCAAAAATTCGTTTCTAGGAGACACAAAAGCTCGAATTTGTAATTGTAATGCTGTGAGTGTTTTGGTGCCAAGTGAATATATTAATATCTTATAAATCGGTTCAATCCAGTTTTTATCCCTACTTACCAATTTAGGGTGATGAAACATCTTTTTAATTCAGTAAAATCATAGCCAATAAACTACTTTATAATTAGTTGTAATTAATAGTCACCCTAAAGTATAGTATTACCTATTGAACAGTGAAAGCATTTTTGAAAACGCTTAAATAGTTTCTGAGATGTTCCTGCCTTCTCTGACTCACTCGCTATTGAACTCTTGGTTCTTAGGCTTTCGCTGCCTAAGCTCAATATATATTTGCTCTGTTGCTATATTCCCCCTAACTTGGTAAACGTCGTTGATACTGAAGGGCGCAGTCTTTACGATACACTAACCCTTAGTTTAGACTTCATTTATAATATGACGAACCCTGAAGATTAAATTCTTCTTCTTGGTGACTTTAATCTACCCAATGTTCTATGGGTACCTAACTGTGATGACGATGACTTCCTTCCCTCATGTTGTCCCACATCTGCGGTCTCTACATTTCTTGACACCATTGCTTCCTCTGGTTTGCACCAAATGAGTAATGTAAAGAACTCTATGGGAAGGCAGTTGGATCTTGTGTTTTCTTCTGATTCAACTAACACTATAGTTGAATTAGCTTCTGATCAGTTATCTACTATTGATAGTTTTCAACCACCCATCTTTGTCTCCTTCTGTTACGATGGTGCTAGTATTGCAGATCCTAATCTCGAACACCATACTTATGACTTTAAGAGATCGAACTTCTCTGAGATAACGTCTAATCTCCTTTCAGTAGATTTTTCGGCATTACTGAATAATAATGATATTGACGTCTACGCCTCCCTATTTTATAACAAGATATGTGATTTGTTTAACTCCCTTGTTCCATTAAAACGGATTAGGTCTACATGCTCCTCTCCCCCATGGTATAATGCCGAACTCCGCAGTCTTAGGAACAGGAAGAACAAACTCTGGAAAAAGTACTTGCGTTGTAATAGCGCTATAGCATATTCTGACTTTGTGACCTGTTATGAAAGTTTTAAGGCACTATCCTCTTCGCTCTACAATGAATACCTTGTTAGTGTTCGCGAAAATATGCACAATAACCCTCGAAATTTCTTTAAATTTGTTAATATGAAGAAGAAATCGAACAGCTACCCATCTACGATGTCGTATGAGGGATCTTCTAGATCTTTCTGCCGTTTATATCACGGGATCATATTTCGGAAAAAACCAATGAACTCAAATCGGACTTTTCCTTTGGTCCTGACGGCATTCCTCCTGCCTTCGTCAAGTCCTGTTCCGATGCCCTTCTTACTCCACTGGCGATTCTCTTTAATAGGTCTCTTCAAGCCGGTAAATTTCCTACATTGTGGAAGTGCTCTTTTATAGTCCCTGTTCATAAAAAAGGCCATAAGAATATTATAACTAATTATAGACCTATCGCTAAGTTATCTTGCATACCTAAATTGTTTGAATCAGTTGTGTATTCGCAGCTTATGGAGCGGTGTATTGGCTTGATCTCTCCCAATCAGCACGGGGTTTTGCCCGGTAGATCAACGACTACTAACTTACTTGAATTTACCTCCCATATTATTTCTGGCTTCCAGCGAGGCATGCAGACTGACTGCATATACACGGATTTCCGTAAGGCCTTTGATAAATTTCCTCACTCCGTAATAATATTTAAACTCGAGAGGCTGGGCTTCCCCCTGTTCTTCTCGACAGGGTTTCATCCTATCTTAGTGGCAGATCTTATCGGGTGTCGTTCCGCGGTTCTACCTCAAGGCTTCATCTGGTGTACCACAAGGCAGTCATCTTGGTCCTCTACTTTTCGTTCTTGCCATTGACGACATTGTCCCTCTGATCACGTACTCTAATGTTCTAATCTACGCTGATGACATGAAGATCTTCTCTTATATTAAGGATGGTGGTGACGCCGCCCTTATTCAAAAGGACTTAGATACGTTTCTGGCGTGGTGCGAGCATAACGGCTTACACCTTAATTTTGAGAAATGCGAAGCTATGATTTCTCTAGGAGCCCTAATTCTCAAGTTTATGATTACAACTTTGCGATGAATGGTCTCCGTCGCGTGCTGTCCGTAACTGACCTTGGAGTAAAGCTTGATAGGAAGCTTGACTTTACTCTGCATATTAACTATATCGTGTCTAGGGGCAGTTTAATCTTGGGCTTTGTTAAGCGATGGTCTAGAGAGTTCTCGGATATACTAAGATTGATGCATTTGTACTGCTCCTTAGTTAGACCTATTCTTGAGTATGCATCTCAGGTCTGGTCGCCCTACTACGCTGTTCATTCCAAGCGTATCGAATCGGTGCAGCGTAATTTTCTAAGATTTACGCTAAGAGGGCTCCCATGGCACGATCCACTTAGACTCCCGCCCTACACCGACCGCCTCCAGTTGCTCGATTTGCCCTCGCTTGAGAAAAGGCGCAAAGTGGCTGACTTGGTGTTTATTCACCAGCTCTTGAACTCTAATGTAGACTCAAGCTCGATTGTTAGCAGGGTTTTCTTCAGACAGTCCCAACATAACCTTCGAAGACCGCCTTTGTTGCATGTTGAACCATCCAGATCAAATTATGGCATGCATGAACCAATGAATCGTTTATGTAGGGCTGTTAATTCTTGTCCTAATTTTGATTTAACCCTTAGTAAGGTGTTGCTTAAGAACTATCTATTTTCTGTGCTGCCGTGACTCTCTGTTTGTATGTTGTGTTGCTGAGTTTCCTTGTTTTGTTTGTGCTGCTTCTTTTTGTTTGAAATGCTTTGGATAAGCCTTTGAAAGCGAAATGTAGTAGGCGGCACGATTTCTAGGGTAACTTTTGACTAAGGTTTTGCTTAAACGATCTCTGTTGTCTTTGCACCCCTTTTGTAGTGTTTGGGTGTGTTTTCTCTTTTTTTGTTTACTAATACTTTATTGCATGGGTTATGGGAGCCTCATTCACCTCAATATTTGTTATATTCTGGTGAATAGGTCAATTGATTCCAGGCCTCTGCCTGCGAAGTGCGCCTTCTGAGTTAGAAGGGTTAATTCTATAAAAAAAAAAAGATTTTCCAACAAACAAACTCATAAGCACCATATAAATGGTAAAATTTTATTTTATGAAAATTATTTATTAAAAACATATATGTACTATATTTTTTAAATGAAAGGATAGAATCAGGATTGAAAACTCATGATTATCAAACTTGAAAGATGAATAGTAGTACGCATATAAATTCGCTATCAGGATGTGTATTTGGAGTAAAATGCTGTAGGACAAGGTTGTTGGCAGGATATATTTGGGGGGGGGGGGGGCTAATGTGCCGATTTACCCCACCTTGGTTACGCCCATTCTGTAGGCTACTGAAAAGGTAATACCATTTTACGACCCTGTGACATGAGGATCTTCCTCACGAAAAAGGCAATCCTTCGCCAGTGGTCCTACCTCTGCCGCATGCCCCCGACTATATTGCCTGGGGTTATGCTGCCCGTCTCCGCCTCCAGCTCAGCCCTCTCCGCCCACCAACGGACGCATTCGAAGAATGTGTGGAGAGAGGAGTCCGATGAGGAGTCGCAGTATACAGAGCACGGGCTCGACACCTTCCCTATGCGGTGAAGGAAGGGTCAGAAATTCGCCGTCAGCTTTGGGTGAGGTAGTAGTCCACCTCGCCATGCTGACGGTTTAGCCAAGTGTCCAGCTGAGAAATCATCTGGGCTGTCCACCGACCGCGCGGTTCTTCATCACATCTTTTTTGCCAGGACGCCATGGTCCTGGCCCGGGCCACTCGCGGCGCCTTCACCTGGATGGGTTTCTCCCGGTGGACGAACTGCCGCTCCCTGGCTAAGAGGTATGGGTATGACCCCCGTGAGCACTAGTACCGCTGGTTCCAAAAACGTGCGGTAAGAGGTCACAATGCTGCGCTCCGCACGGCGTTATACCGTAAGTATACGCTTACGGTATCTCTCTCATCGCGATGCGGAGCAACAGGCGTCTTTTTGGGGGTCTTAGTCCTCCAATGTTGGCCATGACCCTGTCAGCGCCGTCGTCACCGTAGCCGCCTTGTCAGCCCGGCCCTTGATCTCGTTCCAGAAGGAGGGCCTGCAATCAAGGCTCAACAGGAATTTGAACAGGAACAGGTATTTGATCTCAGGCCGCGTCTGAACTGACATGTATCCTACCTGCATTCCCTTCAGGACGATCTCGGTCTTGGCAAGTGCCAACTCCAGCCCTTGGTCGCGCAGCCATGTACTTACTCGGCGAATTATCTGCTTGAGTCTCATATAAGCCGCAGCAACATATCTAGCGGTAATGACCGCCGTTTTGTCGTCAGCATACCCAACCAGGAAAGACCCTTCAGCCATCTCCATATGAAGAATCCCGTCATTTGCACAATTTCATATGTCGGGACCCAGTAGGAGGCTCTGGGTCGCCCTTGCCAAAAGATCCCTCTTACTGGTCCATAGTCCGTCTCGCAGGTGAGGGTGCGATTCTAGATACTTAATGACGCTAAAGTCACGCTCCAATGCCTTGAGCAGGGAGGTCGACGGTACCTCCTGGAGAGCAGGTACCGTCGACCTCCCTATACTGCCATACTGCCTTTTTGAAAGGTTCCCAGTAGCTTCAACGGCAGCTTGGAGGCGAGGCTTCAGGAGCTTCTCCATGAGCTTGTATTGAGGATGCACAGCGGTCTGTACAACCCAGGGGACCCTACAAGCCCCTTACCCTTTTCCAGTGGGAGGGAAAAACTCCCGCCTTCACCTGAAGGTATTATACATATCAAGCAAGAGCTCTGGATGGCTCGCCGACAACGCCTTCAGCACCTCTGCCGGGAGCCCATCGGGCCCTTAGGTCAAAAGTTAGTAGAGAAATTATAAAATATCAAAAGTACATAGGTTTGTTCTTTTAATATTCGTGAAAGTACCTTTTAACCGGCTTCCCAAAAAGGAGAAGGTTCTAAGTTCGACGCGTGTTTTTTTACTTTTTAACCGACTTCCGGGGGGGGGGGGGGGGGGGGGGTGAAACCGAACTTTGTAACGCGTGGTCCGATTTGGATGGTTTTTTTTTGTTGTACAGAGTATGATCCCCCATTACTAATAGGAGAAAAAAATTTGGCCTAGGGTGGGGGAGGGGGGAGCTGTAGTCTAACTTTGTAACGCGTGGACCGATTTGAATAATTCTTTTTCTGTTGGGTAGAGTATGTTCCGTGGTTGATACCAGGTGACTAAAATTTTGGGGGGATGGGGGTGGGGGGTGGGGGTGGAACCTAACTTTGTAACGCGTGGTCCGATTTCGATAATTCTTTTTCTGTTGTATAGAGTATGATCCCCCATTGCTAATAGGAGAATAATTTGGTCCTATGGTAAAAGGTGGGGGAGGGGGAGGGGTAGTAACTTCGTAACGCGTGGACCGATTTCGATGATTCCTTTTATGTTCGGTAGAGTATGTTCCTTGATTGATACCATGAGAAAAAAAGTTTAGTGGAATGGCGGTGAGGTAGGAGGTTAAAACTAACTTTTAACGCGTGGACCGATTTGGATGGTTCTTTCTTCGTTGTATAGAGTAGAAGACACTAAAAAGTGACAAATATAATAGTTTTTAAAAAAAAAGTTGAACCGACTTCACAAAAAGCGCTAAAAAGCATAAAATAATTTTTAATTTTATATCTATTACGACATTTTGAAGTCGGTGCAAATTAAACAAATAAAACAACTACAGTACCACAATTGAAAATAATACATAATACTACCTGAACGTTTCAGCTTACGGGATCATAAGAACTGACGATTAAATACTTTTGTTGTAGTTGTTTGGTTTGTTTGATTTGCACCGACTTCAAAATGTCGTAATAGATATAAAATTAAAAATTATTTTATGCTTTTTAGCGCTTTTTGTGAAGTCGGTTCAACTTTTTTTTTAAAAAACTATTTTATTATTTATTTCTATCTAAGGCCGAGCATAATTTTGTAACGCATGGACCGATTTGGATGATTCTTTTTGTTGTGTAGAGTATGTATCCCAATTGGTACCATGATGGGTCGGGGGGTAAACCTAACAGATTTGGATGGTTATTTTTTTGTTGTTGAACCTAACCAAATAATTTGTTTTTTTTGTGGTAGAGGAATATCCCCCGTTGATACTACATATGAGAAAAATTTTAAACTTGAGTGGGGGAGGGGGGATGATTATGTTTCTGATGGATAAAACATTATTCCTCCATTTGTAGCATGTCAACAATTATATGGTGGAGCCTAACTTCGTTTTGCGAAGACCGATTTGGTTGTTTCGTTTATTACTGAATAGAGCAACTTGTTCTATTTGTATCATGACAAAAATTGTGGCTTAAGGGGAAACTGGAATTGTGGAAGTAGGAGGAGGGGCGGGACCTACCGCCGTAAGGTTTAAACCGGTTTTCTTTCTTTCTGTATGTTGGCGTACCAGCCCCATGGTAAGAAATTTGTTTTTAAGATGAGGTTATGAAAGGGTGGCTAATTTCGTTGTTGCCAGATTTTGATGATTCTGTTTCCTTTCTACAGAGTACACGACCTCTACAACTGTTGAAATCGCTTTGTTTATAAGTACGAGCAGCGTTTTTCGAGTAGCATATCTGAAGACACTAAAAAGTTAAAAATCAAATAGTTAAAAGAAGTTGAACTGACTTGACGAAAAACTCTACAAAGCATAAAATAATATTTAATGTTATATCTATTATGGCATTTTGAAGTCGGTACAAATTAAATAAACAACTACCTGTTGTTTTGTTGGCTTAATATGCACTGACTTCAAAATATCAGAATACATATATAATTAGGGGCCCATTCAATTCACAATTCAGCTAAACCGAATTAGTTGCTGAATCAAGCAGCTGCAGCGCAAACTTGCGTTTATGAGCAGGCCTTAAATATTATTTTATGCTTTGTAGCGCTTTTGGTGAAGTTCAGATTTAACACATGGATCGTTAAGACGCATTCCTGGTCGTCAACAAATTGTACAGTTTTACACGGCTTATTTGCATATATTCAGTTTGAATTTTTATTTGTTCCTTCGTGATTTTTTACATTTCTGCCATCACGTCGATTATTTAATTATTAATTACAAACAAGTGATAATTAAAATGATGGTCGCCGGCGTTGAAATACGGAACAAGAAGCTAGGGAGCGGTAAATCATCTGTATCTACACCTACAATTACATGTACTGCATTAAGTGCAGTGGTAGCAATATTTTGTCTGCTACAGCTGTTACTACTTATTCTGGAGAGAACTCGGATCTCATATCGCTGATCACCGGATTGGATAGAAAGCTTTATTGCCTTAAAACTTATTTTCAACGGCAGTTGAAGGAACTGCATAAATAAATCATCAGCGATGTGAACTGAAATGTAATAGCCGCAGTTGAGGAAAGGGTGGATCGAAGCTGAGTGAGCTGCACTCCAATGTAGCTGTTTTGGCTGACCGAGTTGATGCTCTTGAACGTCATCAGGGCTCCCACCTTGGCCCATTGTTATATATAATTTATATCAATGATATATCTACGATACTGTCTCACTCAAATATTCTTTGTTATGCCGACGACGCTAAGATATTTCGCACTGTGTCTGACAATGCCGATTGACTACTCTTAAATTCTGACTTGACGACTTTCAGAATTGGTGTTCCACTAACGACCTTCCTCTAAATATTAGTAAGTGTACATCTATGTCTTTCTCACGAAAAAGGTCTCCATTTCAATATAACTTTACTAGAGTTACTAAGACTAAGGACCTGGGTGTCTGGCTCAATTCTCAATTTTCTTTCGAGGATCATTTTGATGCCATAGTCAACAAGGCTAATGTGACTGTTGGTTTCGTGAAGAGGTGGTCAAAGGAATTTGATGACCCTTACATTAAAAAGCTCTTATATTGCACTTTTCTCCGGCCTATTCTGGAATATGCCTCTCCAGTCTGGTCACCGCTCTATGTGTCACATGTCAATCGCATTGAACCTGTTAAACGGAGGTTCGTTAGGTTTGCCCTTCGAGGAACTACTTGGAATAACTCCCGTATATTACCTCCTTCTGTTGATAGACTTAAACTCCTGCACTTGGACACACTTGAAAAGAGACGCCGTAACGCCGGGATCCTTTTTGCTCTCGACTGCATTCGGGGGTCCATAGATTCTTCTGTTCTCTTGGCTTGTTTTAGCATATCGGTTCCAGCTCGCTCCCTGAGGAATCACGACTTTCTTCGGTTACCTTTTCATCGTACTAATTATGGATTAAATGAGCCTATCACGTCGATGTCGCGATTTTTTAATTCCGCTTTTGATTTCATTGATTTTCTGCTATCGCGTAATCATCTGAGGAGTCAGCTTTGTTGAGGCTACTTTTTGGTTTTTACTTTTCACTTTGTTGTGCTTTTTACTTTTTATTTGCTTTTTATTCACTTTAGCACTTTTGTTTTCTGTATTTATATTTTGCGAATTCTCTTCTTGTTCTTTGTTTGTTTAGTTTTTAGTTTTTTATTTAGTTTATTGTTTCGTTCTTTTTTGTGAAATATTGTAAATGAATAAACTGAATAAACAATCTATGGATCATTCTTTGAAGTTTGCCAGGGTCGCCTGCTGGGCTAATCCTCTAAATCATTGATAAACAATGCAAAAAGTAAGGGGCTTAAAATACATCCCTGCATAACAAAAGAGTCCGTAATGAAGCTTTCCGAAAGGCTACTGCCATTCCATACCTGAGATCGAGTGTTCTGGTACAAGTTTTGAGTAATACGCATAAACTTTGTCGACATACCTAAGTTAAGCAGTTTATAAAGGAGGAGGTCACGATTAATTGTGTCAAACGCTGATTTCAAATCCACAAAGAAGAAATATACTTTCCTTTTATTCATAGTGTGGCAGAGCTTTATAGTGTTGAAAAGATTAAAGATGTTACCTGCAGTGGAGTAGTCAGAAGGAAAGCCCGCTTGGCTTTCCTTCAAAATTAAAATATTACTCTTCTGTACAGCATCCATGACGGTGAGACCTCTATAATTCTCAACACTATTGATATCACCTTTTTTGTGAATAGTGAAAATAACGGACAGTGTAAAGCATTCCGGAAATGTTCCTGTTTCATACATACGTTCGGTTAAACTGGTGAAGTAGTTTAATTAAACAGTCTTTAGGTGCGTTTTTATAGAACTCATAAGGAACTCTGTCGATGCCAGGTGCCTTGTTATCCTTGGGTTTTCCGAGAACATTGCTTAACTCACCAAGTTCTAATTTTCTGTCCAGCATGACTTGTACATGTGGAGCAGCATAGGACAAAGTATGAAAGCAAAACATAGGATTTAATAACGATTTAAAGTGACACAATGATTTTGCCCTCGGATTTCCCTGACTAAGCTCCACCAAAGTTTAGAGTCGCTAACCAAATCTACCTTATTAACCAGCTTCTTATAGTACTGCTCCTTTTTAATCTTACAAACCTACCTCATATAGTTTTGTCTTACAAAATCGAAGTTACTTTTTCTAAGTATAAAGTTTAAAGTTTACCTTGTTCATTTTAGGGCGTAGAGAAGGCCACTTGATAAAATTGACCAGGATATCAATCGATTCATCTCCTGATTTTATTGCAGAAATTTCTAACTGTCGCCCTACGAATTTGGGTTTTGCATCATCCAATCATACTTGGAAAGCAGTGCTAAAGCTTTTAATTGGTTAGATTCAGTTGGTCTGTTTACCATCAGCGATAGACACAAGGAGAAGTAATCCGAAAAAATCTGGTCTGGTCCGCAAAGCAAAACCTGATCGCAGAACAACAAAGACCATACGTTACAGCAACTATGTCGTTAACTGAAGCGCCAGACCCAGACTCCCCCCCCCCACCATGAAAGTGTATTTTCCTGAAAGGTCACCTTCCGTTCGCCTAATAACTAAGCCCAGGTCATCGCAAAGATCTAGGAGGTTTTTCCCCTGTGATTAACCACTAGGTCTTCCGAGCTCCTATGCCATCTAATTTTAGGGCCTATATTTATCGCTTTAGGGAGACTCTGCAGGAGCCCTATTCGTACGTTGAAATCCCCCACTAAAATACAATCTCCACCTAGTTCGTTACTGAGGGAGTCAACTAGTTTATTAAATACCACATCCCAATTTGTACAGTTAACATAATTAGGAAATAGATTAATAACTTTTAACAGCTGTGCAATCCGCATAAAAGGTCTGCAGCTGATCGATGAGAAAGACGCTAATCCCTTCCTTTAATGATCGAATCTAACCCCTAATAGTAACCCTCCACTGGTTCTCCCATATTTAGCAGACCTTGTTGCACCAACCCAGCAGAGCTAAAAACAGCCAAAAAAATTTTAAATGACTCAAAATCTATGTCAGTGATGTGAGTCTTATATCAACAGAAAATGTCAAAGGCTTTAATGTGTGACTTTTATGACTTTTGAGGCTTTCGCGGTTGCTCACTGACAAGTTTTCCGAATTATCCGCGTAATTGAACGAATCATTGAAAGAGTGCTAATACAAGTACTCACCCTGAACGTTACTCATCAAGTTACATGGAGCGTGGTCACCGGGAAACTGCTTGAAGTTGTCAGTCTCGATCTAAACTACGCAGATTGTACCGGTGCTTAGGCCGTTGTTGCGGTTGTTGCATTTGTTGTTGCTGTGAAGAAATATCCAAACAAACTACACAGTTGCTTTCAGTACGGGATCCCATGTTCGTGAAGCTGGAAACTGTTGTGACGATTGAAATTTTGTCGGCGTTTAATTTCACGAACGAGCCGAGGCGTGTAGTGAGGTTCACGGGCTAAGATTTCAGTCTTCTCGAAATGAATCCAATGATGTTCCGATGGATGGCCTAAAATATGCTCACATATTGCTGATTTTTCAGGCTGATTCTTACTTACAGCACTTATATGTTCTTTCAGACGCGTAGCAATACGTGTTTGCCCAATATAAGATGACCCACAGCTGTAAGAGACGGCGTATACGCCTGGCGACTGGAGAGGAAAATGATCCTTTGGTGGTCGCAGGTAATTTTGCATTTTTTGGGTGGTAAAAAGATCGATTCTATCCCGTATCCCTTCAAAACCTTACCCACCCTATCCGTAACACCTTAGAAATAGGGCAGAAAAGCTCTCTTCTTCGACTGCTCTTGGTCATTGTCCCTTGCCCATGATGCATTTGGCTTCCAAGTCCGTTGTTTCCTTGAATAGCCGTTAGATTTTAATACCTCGTCTACATATTTGAGTTCATCCGCTAGCGTGTAGGTATCGGTTGGTGTATGTGACCTTACGGTGAACCGTGTACCCCAATGTCCAAGAACGCAAGAGCATCGTCCTGTTCTTCCTCCATGGTGAATTTGGTCTTGACGTGTAGCGAGTTGAGATGTTGTAAAAAACTCGAGATGTCCGACTTTTTCAGGACACAGAAAGTATCACCCACATACCTGAGCCAAACCTTGGGATGTTAAGGAGAACCGCTCAGTGCCATTTTCTCAAAATGTTCCATCCACAAGTCCGCGACTATGGGAGCCAAAGGTAGCCCCATGGCCACGCCATCTTTTTGTCGATAAAACTGGCCGCCGAACACAAAATATCCAGACGAAAGGCAAAACTCCAAAAGAGGTATGTATGATGAGCTAAAGTCCGGTGTTGAAATCAGATGACACTTAGCACTTCCTGGACTGGTACATTGGTTGGATAGTAGGTAGCTAGGTGAATTAATTTGGCTCACGATTGGTCGCATTGGATTACCCACCTTGTGGATTTTTGGTAATCCATGTAATTTAGGTGGCTGTGGACAGGAGAGGACGAGGCGCCTTGGTGGAAGAATGCTCCTGTTGTCATTTATCAGCTACGACACCCTTCTAAGAAAGCGGGCTGTTGGATCATAGTTTACAGGTGTGTAGGTATTAGAATCCTTTACCAAAATGTTCATTTTAGTAGAGTAATCACTTTTCTTCATCACAACAGTCGCGTTACCCTTGTCAACTGGCAGCACCAAAACATCTTCATTGTTTCGCTGTCCCCTTAAAGCGGTCATCTCCTCTTTGCATACATTGCTGGACGATGATGTTTTTATGCTTCTAACTAGAAGCGCTGCGTCCTGACGCATTGTCTCAGCCTCGATACTGCTGAATTTGTTTCGTGCAATACACTCTTCCACGCTCCCAATCAGTTGTTCAATGGGGATACGTTGTGGAGTGGGCGCAAAGTTCAATCCCTTGGATAGAATGCTGACGGCAGCCTCACTCACCTGCGATGAGTCGATCGAACTTCTTTTGCTATTTTTGTTTACACAATTCTGCTGTTCTAGTTGCTTGATGAAATGTCAACCGATCACACACATCGAAATCCTCTGCACTAAGCACACATGCAAGGTGTTGTTGCAAATTAAATAATTCTTTTGATATCAAATTCAATTCATAACGATGGGAACTAATTAACCGTCTGAACAGCACTTCACTAGCCGTCATTAAAACTTTGTTTGCACCGGTGATAATGTCACACAGTTAGAAAGTACACCACAATCTCTCCGTACAGGCTCACAATATGACTTTTGAGGCTTTCGCGGTTGCTCACTGACATTTTAAGTTTTCCGAATTATCCGCTTAATTGTAGCCAAGGGGTAACATACATCAGAAAAAGAATCAACCAAATTGATCCACGCGTTACGAAGTTGGACTACCATCTCACCCTGCCCCACCCCACCACAGAAGATTTTTTTCCATTATTAACAATAGGCGATGATAAAAAAGGGCGTTTCTGGACTGAATTCTTTGAACGGATAATTCGCAATTTACCGGGGATGGTATCGCAAACGTCCAAACCTGGTCGGATACTAACCCACCTAGGACAAGGGTGAGCTTATTTCAGCCCAAATCCTGTGCCACTGTTTGGGCTGGTATCATCGGCACCCATTTAATAGAACCATTTATTTTGCCACAAATACTTAATAGTGAAATTTATGCGGATTTTTTGGAGAATATACTCCCAGTTCTACCAGAAGATATACCTCTGGATAATCTTAGGGCAATGTTTTACCAACACGTGGACGGGGTGCATCCATTCTTTGGCCTACTAGACCTCCAGATCTTACTCCATTGGACTTTTTCTTATAGTGCACAATGAAGGATGAAGTTTACTCAAGGTTAGTCAACAACAGAGAGGATTTAATTAGGAAATGCAGCGATGAAAATACGGAAGAGGCTGGCTACAATACACCTTAAAGAGGAAATTACAAGTGGTTATTGGCATGCTTCGAAAGTGGCTGAGTACATTTCGAGCAGCTTTTGTAACATACCAAGATTAACTGCAATAAGTTTCGAATAAAATAAAGAGCATTTAAGGATTAATTTGAGTTTAATTTCTTTAAATTCCTGATTCTTATAATATTTCCCAAAAGGTTTTCTACATATAAACTTCTACATCCTTTCTAAACCTGGATATTTTGCAACATTTTGGAAAGGTAATAAGGTGGTGAATTTAATAAAAGTAAAAACCAGATGTGTTAATTATACATGAATTTCGGAGAATATTTGGGGAAATGCTGAATTTTAGGTAGTCATAAAACCTTTTTCTCACTTTGGAATTGAGCGGACCTGCAATGGTAGAAGTTAGATCAACACTGTTGACAATTTTGGAAAGGTTATTCAGATAGTTTGCGTTTGTTTGATATCGCTGCATTGAGTAGATCAATTTATAAAAATAAAATTGTGATGTGCATACCATGGAAATTTCAAACTTATGCATCATCCTGTAACTCCCAAA
Source organism: Leptarthrus brevirostris (assembly GCA_964036015.1). Classification (NCBI taxonomy): domain Eukaryota; kingdom Metazoa; phylum Arthropoda; class Insecta; order Diptera; family Asilidae; genus Leptarthrus; species Leptarthrus brevirostris. The sequence continues at coordinate 111,767,385 of OZ038371.1, forward strand.
CGGTTGAGATTGCCCCACTCCTGCCGTACAAGTTTTTACATATCAGATCATATTACCATAAGGACGGAGCATTTAATTCTCTTGTTGTAGTTATCTTGTTGTCTGTTTTCCCGAAATTTTGATAGTCAAAACATGCGTTACAAATCAAAGGTCAATAGCAGCAGTTCAAGCAGCATAAAAAATGTGCTTGAGCTGCGAAATAAAATATCTCCATTCTAAATTATCAACGAACAATTAAGAATTATACAGCTTACAAGATCAAGATTTCTTAACAACGCTAAGTATTTGGAATGGGTCAAATTTACAACGGTTTTAAAAGAAAAACTCTCTTATAAGATAGCGAAAAAGATAGAATGGCAAAGAAAAAAAATTAGATGAACGTATCAAAATTAAAAATAGAAACACAGAAATTGCACCAAAACCCCAGTTAGTAGATAATTTGATTAAAAACTTATCGTTAGAGGAATTTACGGACGCAGAGTTGTATATGCTAAATAGAGGTCTTAATTTTGCAATGAAACCGCACATTGAAAGATGTTTTTGAAGTGGTGATTAATGTAGAGACAGCACTGGAGCATAAACCTGATAGCTTTGAGCACAATATTCGGAGAGCAACAAATCAAATTATAAGAGAAACAATAAATACAAGACCTCATTTACGGTCTCCATCTAATGACTTAGAAATAATTAAAAAGTTGAAGTTGATGAAAACAATTTAGGAGGGCAGTTACCTAACGATAGAGAAGAATCCTCTGAACCGAATTAAAGAAGTCAAAACCATTTTGGGCGAGAAAATTAAGTGGAAACTCATGGTCTCAAATCCAACGATAACAGCGATGTACGCGTTATGTAAGATACATAAACAAGGGTATCCTATGAGATCTATGGTTTCAAATATAAACGCTCCGTGTTTTAAACTTTAATGAATTCACTTGATTTTTCAAAGAAAATTAAGATGGTAAAATTGGGGAATGATGAGCTGATGGTGTCTTTTGATATTACATCTTTCTTTCCAAGTATACCAATACAAGAGTCTCTGGGTGATATGGAAGAATTTCTAGTAAGAAACAATGAAGAAACTAATTTGGAGAAAGTCTACATAGTCCGGGTGCAATGGGGGGGTCATGTATGCAATTTGGAGTCCTCGCGGTAACTTGTTATATTTTTATGTTTTTCGGCACGGAGAATCGATTTTTCGAGGTTACCAGGCTAAAAAATTTGTCGTTTTCGAGATATGGCCCGATTTTAGTCAAAATTTGTGGTTTTTCTGAATTTTCCAAAAAAAAATAAAAAAATTTAAAATGATTAACCAACTTTATGTGAAAGATCTTTTGATTTTAAACAATTTATGTCCATAGCATTTTTTCCTAAAGTCCTTGGTTTAGCTGTAATTTGCAAAAAAATGCCTCACATTTCTTATAGAGTATTTTAAATGGGATAAATTATATGGGGCAAAATTCCTTAAGTGTACCAGGTGAAGATATTCGATGTCTCCGATTTTGTTCAAACTTCACCAAAATATTGTTACTGGTATAAGTAATTATCATGCTCAAGGATTTAAAAAAAAATTTTGTGCAAAAGTTATAGGGTTGTAAACTTTTGCATTTTTGCACTTTTTCTCGTCTCATATCTTTTTTGAAAAATCATAACTATCGCCACCATTGCAGTAGAACAGTGATCTTTAGTGATTTGGAAAGGTCGTTACATGCCGTTCCGAATAAAAATATAATTTTCAAAAAAAAATTTAAAAAAAAAATGTTGACTTTGAAAAATATTCAATATTAAGTCAAACTTACTTTCACTTTGTTTCTGCATGATCCACATACTTTTATGATGACAGAAACTGTTATGAATTTGTGAAGTCACTTTTCTCATACCCTTGCTTTTCCACGTTTGATTCTTCACCTTCAAAGGATTGCAACAATACTTTATATCTTTCAACTTGTCTGGCATTTTGACTATTTGTGGCGATATCTAACTGTATACTTACTGACTGTATACTGACTGTGAGAATACTCTTTAACGCGCCATCTAGGTTTTCTTATGTTATGTTATGTTCATCTTTTCTAAGCAACAAACAAGCAAAAAAGGCGTGCGCGGGCTTTCAAAAATCAAAAATTTACACTTAACATTGCTTTGCCACTCTAAATGATAGATGATTTTAAAGCTGAGATGACACTTTCATTTGAAAAAATATGAAAAAAATTTATGATCAAGTATTGTGTAAAAAACCAAAAAATATTTTTCAAAGTCAAAATTTTTTTTTTTAATTTTTTTTTTTTTTTGAAAATTATATTTTTATTCGGAACGGCATGTAACGACCTTTCCAAATCACTAAAGATCACTTTTCTACTGCAATGGTGGCGATAGTTATGATTTTTCAAAAAAGATACGAGCACGAGAAAAAGAGCAAAAATGCAAAAGTTTACAACCCTATAACTTTTGCAAAAAAAATTTTTTTTAAATCCTTTAGCACGATAATTACTTATACCAGTAACAATATTTTGGTGAAGTTTGAACAAAATCGGAGACATCGAATATCTTCACCTGGTACACTTGAGGAATTTTGCCCCATATAAGTTATCCCATTTAAAATACTCTATAAGAAATGTGAGGCATTTTTTTTGCAAATTACAGCTAAACCAAGGACTTTAGGAAAAAAATGCTATGGACATAAATTGTTTAAAATCAAAAGATCTTTCACATAAAGTTGGTTAATAATTTTAAATTTTTTTATTTTTTTGGAAAATTCAGAAAAACCACCAATTTTGACTAAAATCGGGCCATATCTCGAAAAAGACAAATTTTTGAGCCTGGTAACCTCGAAAAATCGATTCTCCGTGCCAAAAAACATAAAAATATGACAAGTTACCGCGGGGACCCCAAATTGCATACATGACCCCCCCCCCCCCCCCCATTGCGCCCGGACTAACATGATGGTTGCTGAATCGTGCAGGAACCAGTGTTATTTTCAATTTGATCAGAGGTTCTTTAAGATAACATAGGCGCGAATATGGGAAATCTTCTGTCTCCATATCTGTCTGAGGTATTTGCCTCAAAACTTGAATTATATCTCGCCAAATATGTTCTTTTCTCAAGGTTTGGTGGAGATGTCTTCGCAATTGTAAAGAACTCACAAGTAAACGATCTTCTGGATTTACTGAATGTACAACACGCCTCTATTAAACTCACAGTAGAATTTGAGGTGATGATGGGAAAGATGCCATTTTTAGATTTAGAATTGCAAGAATGGGAAATAGAATTTATATATGTAGCTGTGTAGAGAAAACCTAAAGAATAGAAAGAATATGTCGCGTAGATTAATATCTAAAACAATTCAGTTATTGATAAAATAATTAAAAAGCAGTCCAGAAATTAAAAAATGGTGTTTTAACAACTCTATATACCCAAAATAAAAATAAGGAGGCTTTAAACAGAGTTAAAGTGAATTCCGAACCATCTATAACAAATAAATTGAAACAGGTCTTCAAAGCGAATAACATGCAGCTAGTGCTTTCAAATAAAAATAAATTAAAAACATTATTAGGGAGTACTAAGAACAACATTCCAGACAAAGAGAAGTCGGGAATTTATTAAATATATTGTGGGGACTGCAACATGAAGTATTACGGACAGTCTAGAAGATCAATCGAAGACAGATTCAAGGAACACATGCATAGTGTAAGACTGAATAAGCTCAAAAAGTCGGGTTTTGGTGAGCATGTTTTAGAGAATAATTATTTAAATATCCCAGTGACTGCATTAACACTATTATAATGTACCCAAGACGAGGCTCAACTAGATGCCTATGAGAGTCCTTATATCCACATTAACCGAGAGACTGCTATCAATGCCGCCAACGGAAACACTGACTCATATCTCTTTGAGATCTTCGACGACTTTTAACCACTAGACTAACGCAGTTTTTTATTTTAATAATATTGATAAAGGAACTACAGCTGAATGTTATGGACTACACAAATGCACTCTTTACCATCAGTTGAGTGCAATATACTTTTAATTCTTCAGTTGTATGACTCATGCTGAGGATTAAGCACATTCAGCTTCGAAACGACTGTTCGTGATCGTTACGTGCCAAATTTGTGTATTTATTTATTTGGCTAAGTGCGGTCTTTTTTTTTAAAGTAAAGTCAGTTAATAGTGTTTTAATTAAGTGATTAGTTATATTCTTTAGATATGTTTTGAATATTACTTAGTGAAACATCTGCAGGCCAATTGGGCCATAAATTCTTCAGTTTCTCTGTTAAGCCACTAGGCGCATCACTGAGAGAGTTTAGTAAGTTAAATGATGTAAAGATACATCAGACGATTGCTTAGCTGATGAGGAATTGATTGGTGTGGAGAAAGTTATTTGTTGTTTCGGATTTTTAAGTTTATTATGTATATGTATATTCTAAATTTTTTACATTATCTAAATTGTTTTTAGTATTTATTAACCTGTATAATATACCATATATGCTTTCATTGTTAATTGTTAGACATTTGGTTTATGTTACAGTAAAGGAAACATTTTTAAACGTTATTTTTACCTGAAGTTTCGATCAACTCGGCACTATATTTTGCTCCACTCCTGTATTTTACGACACAATTGGTTCCCTGTATCATCTTTACCCGTTTTGAAGAGAGAATATTATACTACAAATTATCAAATTGGATAAAAGAAAATATCAATATTTCAAAAACTTCGAAAATCAAAATTGATTCGTTCATGTAATTCATGGGAAATGAATCACACCAAACACATAAACGTAGGTTCCATGCAATAAATGTAAGAAGAAAACTGGTAGTGAGAAAAGAATGTGCGAATTAAGTTCAATATTTATCATACGAATGAATGATGTATCAATTAAAGCAAGAAAATTGTGTTACAACGTGGTTGTTTGAATGCATTCCTAGTTTTCACGTATGCCTAACAACATTATATTTATCTTCAGAGAAATTACATTCTTTTTTTGTGATGATACTTGTCTCTTGAACTATCTATATGTATATGAAACATATAATTCCAGGAAAAATGTTTGTTTAAGGTCATAAGTTACTACAAATTTCATGACGATTGATTTACTTACTAGTTATTGATTTCTTAGAAACTAGCCGTTGTAAAAGATTCAAGCTAAGGTATTTTTAAGTTATATTTTCAGTCTTCACAACATTTACATAGAAAATTATAACTTTATATTGAATTAATCAGGGAAATATCACAACACTGTAACACACCTAGTCTCGCATACGAAATCGTATCACACAAACTGATGTAATATAAAATAGTTTTTTAAAAAAAAGTTGAACCGACTTCACAAAAAGCGCTAAAAAGCATAAAATAATTTTTAATTTTATATCTATTACGACATTTTGAAATCGGTGCAAATCAAACAAACCAAACAACTACAACAAAAATATTTAATCGTCATTTCTTATGATCCCGTAAGCTGAAACGTTCAGGTAGTATTATGTATTATTTTCAATTGTGGTTATGCAGTTGTTTTATTTGTTTAATTTGCACCGACTTCAAAATGTCGTAATAGATATAAAATTAAAAATTATTTTATGCTTTTTAGCGCTTTTTGTGAAGTCGGTTCAACTTTTTTTTTAAAAACTATTTTATTTTACACTTTTTAGTGTCTTCTACTCTATACAACGAAGAAAGACCCATCCAAATCGGTCCACACGTTAGACGTTTGTTTTAACCCCCTACCCCACCCCCATTCCACTAAACTTTTTTTCTCATGGTATCAACCAAGGAACATACTCTACCGAACAGAAAAGGAATCATCGAAATCGGTTCACGCGTTACGAAGTTACTACCCCTCCCCCTCCCCCACCATCACCATAGGACCAAATTATTCTCCTATTAGCAATGGGGGATCATACTCTATACAACAGCAAAAGAAGCATCCAAATCGATTCAGGCGTTACAAAGTTAGGTTCCACCCCCCTTCTCCCACCCCCACCACAGCAAAATTTTTTTTCTCGTAGTATCAACCAAGGATCATACTCTACCCAATAGAAAAAGAATTATCCAAATCGGTCCACGCGTTACGAAGTTAGGCTACCCCCCCCCCCCACCCACACCTTTCTCCATAGGACCAAATTATTCTCCTATTAGCAATGGGGGATCATACTCTTTACAACAGAAAAGGAACGATCCAAATCGGACCACGCGTTACAAAGTTAGGTTTCACCCCCACCCCTCACCACAACCCAACCAAAAATTTTTTTGACATAGTACCAATCGGTGAACATACACCCAACAAAAAAAGATTCATCAAAAGCGCTAAAAAGCATAAAATAATTTTTAATTTTATATCTATTACGACATTTTGAAGTCGGTGCAAATCAAACAAACCAAACAACTACAACTTGCTTATGATCCCGTGACCTGAAACGTTCAGGTAGTATTATTACCTTTAATTGTGGTTCTGTAGTTGCTTTATTTGTTTAATTTGCACCGACATCAAAATGTCGTAATTAAAAATTATTTTATGCTTTTTAGCGCTTTTTGTGAAGTCGGTTCAACTTTTTTTTAAAAACTATTTTATTTTTCACTTTTTAGTGTCTTCTACTCTATACAACGAAGAAAGAACAATCTAAATCGGTCCAAGCCTTCAAAAGTTAGGTTTAACCGCCTACCCCGCCACCATTCCACAAAAATTTTTTTTCATGGTATAAATCAAGGAACATACTCTACCAAACAGAAAAGGAATCATAGAAATCGGTCCACGCGTTACGAAGTTACTACTCCTTCCCCTCCCCCACCACCACCACGGTCCACGTGTTACAAAGTTAGTTTCGACCCCCACCCCTACCCCACGAACGTTTTTTCCTCCTGGTATCAACCAGGGAACACTATACCCAACAGAAAAAGAATTATCCAAATCAGTCCGCGCGTTACAAAGTTAGACTACCCCTCCCCCCCACCCTAGGCCAAATTTGTTTCTCCCATTAGAAATGGGGAATCATATTCTGTACAACAAAAAAAGAACCATCCAAATCGGTCCACGCGTTACAAAGTTAGGTTTCACCCCCACCCCCACCATACCAAAATTTTTTTTGACATGGTACCAATAGGAGAACATACTCTACCCAACAAAAAAAGAATCATCAAAATCGGTCGACGCGTTTCGAAGTTATGCCCGGTCAGACATAAAAAAAAATACGCGTCGAACTTAGAACCTCTTTGTTTTTGGGAAGTCGGTTAGAAAGTATGTAATTTCATAAAATTTTTCAAGGTAGTACGGAAATAACATGTGTTCGTGAATAATAAAAATTATAAACTTTCTCAATTTTTGAATTATGATTAAGTTATTTGGTAGTTTTCTGTTGACAACAGATTACTATAACATGGCCGTGTTGTAAAGAAAATGTCAGGGAATCGGAATCCACATTAAATTGTAAGTCAACTTGCCTGCAATCGTTGTCTTGAATAGGTTGAACTTCCCCCGCCCCAAGCCGCACAAGGGGTTATGGGAACTAGAGAGAGATGAGAATGTGTTTATTGTATATCTTTTTTTAGGACAAATCCTCAAACAAACCGTTAGATAAAAATTTATCATTTTATATAAGGACTGTGCGAGAAAAAACCCGGAAATAAACCTGTTCTTATTGAACAGAAAAGGTAAGTCACCAATAAGTTCTAATTTGTGCAGTTGTTTACACAAGTTTAAAGTGCGCGATTATCCGATCACGGTGGTAGAAAATAAAATAAGCTCGAAACATTAAGATAACAGAAAAAATAGTTTGTCCTTCTTCGAACGAAATAAAAATCTTACGAAGAATCAAGTGGCTAAAAAATTAAAACTACCCAAATCTACGGTATACGAAGTGTTAAAACAATTCGAACAACGTTTAAGTGTTTATTGGTTACCAGGTTGTGGACGTCCGAAAGGTCCTAAATAGCCAGAACTCAAAAAGGACATTTTAACGGAGTTCAAGAAACATCCAGACATATCGGTAAGAGACATGGCTGTCAAGTTTGGAGTTTCGGCGTCAACAGTTCAAAAATATAAAAGTGATGCAGGATTAAAAAGCTTTGTTGCTAAAACACGAGCAAGAAAATTATATGAAAATTATTTAACAAAATACGATTGCGTGTTAATGGACGACGAAACGTATTGCAAAACGGATTTTAAGCAGCTCCTGGAAAAAAATTTTCTACCTCCGATATGAAAGGCAATGTTTCAACTAAATTTAAGGTCATAAGTTACTACAAATTTCATGACGATTGATTTACTTACTAGTTATTGATTTCTTAGAAACTAGCCGTTGTAAAAGATTCAAGCTAAGGTATTTTTAAGTTATATTTTCAGTCTTCACAACATTTACATAGAAAATTATAACTTTATATTGAATTAATCAGGGAAATATCACAACACTGTAACACACCTAGTCTCGCATACGAAATCGTATCACACAAACTGATGTAATATAAAATAGTTTTTTAAAAAAAAGTTGAACCGACTTCACAAAAAGCGCTAAAAAGCATAAAATAATTTTTAATTTTATATCTATTACGACATTTTGAAATCGGTGCAAATCAAACAAACCAAACAACTACAACAAAAATATTTAATCGTCATTTCTTATGATCCCGTAAGCTGAAACGTTCAGGTAGTATTATGTATTATTTTCAATTGTGGTTATGCAGTTGTTTTATTTGTTTAATTTGCACCGACTTCAAAATGTCGTAATAGATATAAAATTAAAAATTATTTTATGCTTTTTAGCGCTTTTTGTGAAGTCGGTTCAACTTTTTTTTTAAAAACTATTTTATTTTACACTTTTTAGTGTCTTCTACTCTATACAACGAAGAAAGACCCATCCAAATCGGTCCACACGTTAGACGTTTGTTTTAACCCCCTACCCCACCCCCATTCCACTAAACTTTTTTTCTCATGGTATCAACCAAGGAACATACTCTACCGAACAGAAAAGGAATCATCGAAATCGGTTCACGCGTTACGAAGTTACTACCCCTCCCCCTCCCCCACCATCACCATAGGACCAAATTATTCTCCTATTAGCAATGGGGGATCATACTCTATACAACAGCAAAAGAAGCATCCAAATCGATTCAGGCGTTACAAAGTTAGGTTCCACCCCCCTTCTCCCACCCCCACCACAGCAAAATTTTTTTTCTCGTAGTATCAACCAAGGATCATACTCTACCCAATAGAAAAAGAATTATCCAAATCGGTCCACGCGTTACGAAGTTAGGCTACCCCCCCCCCCCCCCCCCCCCCCCCACCCACACCTTTCTCCATAGGACCAAATTATTCTCCTATTAGCAATGGGGGATCATACTCTTTACAACAGAAAAGGAACGATCCAAATCGGACCACGCGTTACAAAGTTAGGTTTCACCCCCACCCCTCACCACAACCCAACCAAAAATTTTTTTGACATAGTACCAATCGGTGAACATACACCCAACAAAAAAAGATTCATCAAAAGCGCTAAAAAGCATAAAATAATTTTTAATTTTATATCTATTACGACATTTTGAAGTCGGTGCAAATCAAACAAACCAAACAACTACAACTTGCTTATGATCCCGTGACCTGAAACGTTCAGGTAGTATTATTACCTTTAATTGTGGTTCTGTAGTTGCTTTATTTGTTTAATTTGCACCGACATCAAAATGTCGTAATTAAAAATTATTTTATGCTTTTTAGCGCTTTTTGTGAAGTCGGTTCAACTTTTTTTTAAAAACTATTTTATTTTTCACTTTTTAGTGTCTTCTACTCTATACAACGAAGAAAGAACAATCTAAATCGGTCCAAGCCTTCAAAAGTTAGGTTTAACCGCCTACCCCGCCACCATTCCACAAAAATTTTTTTTCATGGTATAAATCAAGGAACATACTCTACCAAACAGAAAAGGAATCATAGAAATCGGTCCACGCGTTACGAAGTTACTACTCCTTCCCCTCCCCCACCACCACCACGGTCCACGTGTTACAAAGTTAGTTTCGACCCCCACCCCTACCCCACGAACGTTTTTTCCTCCTGGTATCAACCAGGGAACACTATACCCAACAGAAAAAGAATTATCCAAATCAGTCCGCGCGTTACAAAGTTAGACTACCCCTCCCCCCCCACCCTAGGCCAAATTTGTTTCTCCCATTAGAAATGGGGAATCATATTCTGTACAACAAAAAAAGAACCATCCAAATCGGTCCACGCGTTACAAAGTTAGGTTTCACCCCCACCCCCACCATACCAAAATTTTTTTTGACATGGTACCAATAGGAGAACATACTCTACCCAACAAAAAAAGAATCATCAAAATCGGTCGACGCGTTTCGAAGTTATGCCCGGTCAGACATAAAAAAAAAATAAGCGTCGAACTTAGAACCTCTTTGTTTTTGGGAAGTCGGTTAGAAAGTATGTAATTTCATAAAATTTTTCAAGGTAGTACGGAAATAACATGTGTTCGTGAATAATAAAAATTATAAACTTTCTCAATTTTTGAATTATGATTAAGTTATTTGGTAGTTTTCTGTTGACAACAGATTACTATAACATGGCCGTGTTGTAAAGAAAATGTCAGGGAATCGGAATCCACATTAAATTGTAAGTCAACTTGCCTGCAATCGTTGTCTTGAATAGGTTGAACTTCCCCCGCCCCAAGCCGCACAAGGGGTTATGGGAACTAGAGAGAGATGAGAATGTGTTTATTGTATATCTTTTTTTAGGACAAATCCTCAAACAAACCGTTAGATAAAAATTTATCATTTTATATAAGGACTGTGCGAGAAAAAACCCGGAAATAAACCTGTTCTTATTGAACAGAAAAGGTAAGTCACCAATAAGTTCTAATTTGTGCAGTTGTTTACACAAGTTTAAAGTGCGCGATTATCCGATCACGGTGGTAGAAAATAAAATAAGCTCGAAACATTAAGATAACAGAAAAAATAGTTTGTCCTTCTTCGAACGAAATAAAAATCTTACGAAGAATCAAGTGGCTAAAAAATTAAAACTACCCAAATCTACGGTATACGAAGTGTTAAAACAATTCGAACAACGTTTAAGTGTTTATTGGTTACCAGGTTGTGGACGTCCGAAAGGTCCTAAATAGCCAGAACTCAAAAAGGACATTTTAACGGAGTTCAAGAAACATCCAGACATATCGGTAAGAGACATGGCTGTCAAGTTTGGAGTTTCGGCGTCAACAGTTCAAAAATATAAAAGTGATGCAGGATTAAAAAGCTTTGTTGCTAAAACACGAGCAAGAAAATTATATGAAAATTATTTAACAAAATACGATTGCGTGTTAATGGACGACGAAACGTATTGCAAAACGGATTTTAAGCAGCTCCTGGAAAAAAATTTTCTACCTCCGATATGAAAGGCAATGTTTCAACTAAATTTAAGGAAATTGGGACAGAAAAATTTGCTGGGAAATATATGGTATGGCAAGCGATTTGCTCGTGCGGCTTAAAAACACAGACCTTTATTTCAAATACCACGATTAATAGTGATATATATATATATATATATATATATATATATATATATATATATATATATATATATATATATATATATATATATATATAAATATTAAAGAGAGTCTGCAAAAGCGTGTTTTACCTTTCTATAAGTCTCATGTCGGATCCTTAATTTTTTGGCCAGATTTAGCCACTTCTCATTATTCAAAAAAAACTTTGAAGTGGTTTGAGGAAAATGGTGTTGACGTTGTTTCCAAAGACTGCAACCCCCCAAACACGCCAATTCTTAAGACCCATCGAGCGTTATTGGGCACAAATCAAGCGAGAACTTAAGAAGAAAGGAGGCGTTGCAAAAATATCAAATATTTCGGGAAAAAGTGGAATGAAGCTGCGGAAACCATCGACAAAACCGCTGTACAACAACTTATGAAAGGCATTAAATGTAAAGTAAGAAAGTTTTATATTAAAAGCAAATAATTTTAAAATTATTTAGTGTAAAATATTCTATACAGTTTATAGCTCTAAAAAATGTAAACATTAAATATTTTTTGTACGACTGAATAATTTTTTCCTCACATTTCTGTTTCCGGTTTTTTTCTCGCACAGTCCTTATATGTATTGATTATTTTAGAACTGTGCGTTATTGAAATATTCTTCTCAACAAAGTATTTTGAGGAGAATATCTCGAAATTACATATTGCTTGAAATTATGAATAAATTTGTATTCTATAAATTGATAGTTTGCAGAAATTTTTCTAACTTTAGGAATGTCTTCAAATTATAATTTTTTGAATCCAAACCTTAAATTATACAAGTGTCTTTCAATTCTATGCTTGATAAAGGGTCACTTTTGATAAAGGGTCACTTTTCAAATTTTTATAAATGTGCTCGGATATCAACTATTCAACATAGTTTTTGGACTATAAAATTTCTGATATATCCATAAACTTGTTAATTTATAACTGACGTAAACGCAGAAGATTCTTGTTTCATTTTTTAACTAAAAATTTATAAAAAAGATTCGTCCAGAGATTAATTTCGATCACTCAAAAAATTTCATTCCTTCTTAATTTTCTTCATGTATTTTGATCAAAGGTTCAATCATGGAACAAATATAATTTATAATAGTATATCTTTTGAGCTGAAACTCTTTTGTCCTAGTTGGTCGAATTAGTCGAGGTTCTATGTACCTTGGCTAATCGTTGATTTCGGTTATTGTATAAAATTCAAGTCTAAACGGATTTAGTTAATGGATAGTCAAGGTTCTATGTACCTTGGCTATTGTTATAGTATGTACGTTGCACTAAAGTGAGAACTTCGAATTAAAAATACAACCTTTACTTGATAAAGCCAAAAACTAACTCATTTTATTTATCTCAATTACAATTATTTATATTGACAAGTGCAATAATAAATTTAACATGAGTTGCATTCTTACAATGACCTAAATAAACAACATTTCAAAATTGAAATTGCATAAGAAGTACAAAAGTTAACAACCTGAATAAATTCTACATGACTAAGTTCATATTGAAATTAAATTAAAGAAAGTTTGCAAAGCGAAAGAGTTTTAAATTACAAAATAAATGAGTGACATGCTTATTGAAATTACTGAAATTATGATAAAGGTGGATAAACTGCTTATCATGTGAATAACTGAATTCTTTATTTTGAAACATACATTCTTATGCAGGGAGTCGAAATGGGACCACAACCGAAATTATAAATCGGTTACGGTCAACCGAAAAAAAATTGGGGTTTTTAAACCACAATTGCAACAACCTTAACTGTAATTAATTTTCTTCAATTCGGTTTCGGTTAGAACCGAAACGTAAAATTTAATTTTCGGTTACAACCGAAATGTGAAATATAATTTTCGGTTTCGGTTAAAACCGAAATGTGAAATATAGTTTTCAGTTGCGGTTAAAAACCACGTAGATATAACATTTTCGGTTTTGGTTACAACTGATACGTTAGGGTTAGAGTTAAATTGCTGTCGTTGGGATTTCTATATAATATAATGAAGTCATCTGACTCCCCTCTACTACCTACCACCCTCCCTTCATCTAGACATTTACTCACCTTCCCCTTCACCGCCCCTCCCCCACTTCCTCTCCCGCCCCTTCTCCCTACCCTTCCCACTCCTTTCCCTTTCCCCTCGCCAACACTTCCAGCCTTTCCCCACCCTTCCCTTTCCCCACCCCTTCCCTTTCCCACCCCCTCCCCTTCCCAGCAGTCACTATCCCCCCTCCTCCAACCGACGGTCCCTTCATCTAGAGATTTACCGAATATGCTATGTAATGAAGGTAGTAAAAAAATTTGAAAATATCGCAAGACCGGACATATAACTTCTTCCGCGGTCGGTACCAATTTAAATCGGTTTTTGAATTTCGGTCTGGCGGTTACGGTCTATTTATTTCGGGACCATTTAATTTCGGTCGCTCTATTTCGGTATACTTTAAATTTCGGTTCCGAAATCAAGACCGGTTAAAACAACCTAAATATGGTTTCGGTCCCGTTTCGACTCCCTGTTCTTATGAAACTAAACAGTATAGATCAAAAATGATGTCTTATCGTTGCTCTCAATCTCCGAACTACGGAGATTTGAATTTACTAGCTTCAAGACAGACAACAATGCAATTTTTCAATTCATTCAAATATTCATAATCATTAAATAAGTGTATTACCATTATAATCTTTCCCGAAGTCGCACAAATCAAACTTCTGGAATTGAAACGATACTGATAAACTCAGTTGCAGTACCTTATAACATATAACCAAGGCAAATACGTTGCAAATTAAAACAGTAAAATATAAACAGTATTCATTTAGTTGGATTAATATTGTTTTTTCAGTGAATAATTCCAAAGTAAAACTCGTCCTTAAATCAGACTCTCTATAAATCGATAGTTAGAGATCATATAATGGAGTAATGCCCTCAAATAATTTTAACTAAGATTTATTTTTTTTGAGGAAAACTACACACTTTTATGCCTCTTATCTATGAATAGTTCTGATAGCCATTTCTAGCCGTTTCTACATGAAGAAAAATGTATGGTTATTATCAAAAAGTTTTGCATATATAAAAGTAGTACTGACTCACAGATAAACTCATTATTGTTATATAAAACAATCCTCGAATCATACTCCTTATGAGCAGATCGTTCGAAGACGTCCTCAAATGTAGAATGGCTTCGGATATCCGAATTCCACATAGTTTTTAGTGGATAATATCTCAAAATTGCGCATGTCCTGAAATTATGCATTCTATAAATTAACTTTTTGAAGACATTTTACGAATTAAAGAAATGTCTGCAAATAATAATTATATCTGCAGTTCACTTCATAAAATGTGCAAATGTCATAGTGCATAGTGCTATTTTGAGTCCAGTTCTTAAACTATACAAATGTTCTCAAGCTCTACGTTTGACATATTGTCATTTTGAGTCCTGCCCTGAAAACATACATATGTCCTCAACTTGACTGTTACTTCCAAAATCTTCTTTTTTAAGATATGCCTTAGCTTACTTAACAATTAGTCATTATTCATGCTACCATATTACACTTGTATCCATTGTAAATTTGTTGGTTGAATTATTCCTGAACTGAGGAATTGGTGGTTGGGAACGAGACAGATTATTGGCCTGTTGTTTGCGTCTACCTTGGTATATGTTGTAGATTTTATATCCCAGAAGAACCAAAGCCATTAGTAGGGCTGCGTATCGCACGCTGAACTGGTGAACATCCTGATCTAATGTTTTTGGAGATTGTGGTGGATGTAATACCTCTTTGATTCCCGATGATTGTAGTTCATCTGTTAGCTTCTTGGTTTGGTGGTTTTAGGCTCCTAATAGCACATCCTGAAATTATATTTAAAATGCCTTCACCCTCCAAGATCGTTTGAGTTACAGTAATAGTAGTTGGTTTCCGCATAATGTAAATCCAGTGGTTGGGATTTAGCAATTTGTATCCATCTAGATACTTCTTCTTTTCGGACTACGAAACAGCGTAATGCTGATGCAGTAAGTACGGAATGTGTGAGAAAGGTCATCTCGCAGGCGCTTATATTGGGTTCCATTCTATACAATGGATGTTGCTGTTGATACACGTAAACGATGTGACCATTCTTTGTGCACATTGACAATTCTATTTCAGTAAGCGGATAGTACTTATCGCTATGTAGGTTTGTAATTAAGGATTTGGTTGATGGTTTAATCGTCAAGAATGTTCCATTAACCAAGACCGGAACTGAAATTATCCTCAACATCTTGAATTATTCATAAGATAGCATGGTAGCTTTACTCGGAAAATGACTTAAATAAATCTAACAAATTGTTCCGGGTTGTCGGCAGCCTCACAGTGGGCGGTGAAAATTTAAAAGGAATACTATGGCAAACTTGTTTAGGAAAAATGTAGAAATAACTCTACGCAGTCTTATCATTTGCGTGTCAACACGATCTTAGCTTATGTTTGGTTATCAGCATTAAAGTGTAGATTATATAAAAATATATATGGTTAAAATGTTTTATGCGGACTTTTTTGAACGGAGAAGAAATCAAAAAGTATTTTGCCTTGCAAAGAATTCAGGATTCCTTACATGTAATTGGATTTCTAGACTAACTTTATTTTAAGTTTACAAATTCATCATAATTGATTTTTAAACAAAATTAAATCCCTACCCTTATGGAGTCAATAACTGAGCTAATAGCTATACAGAAAGGTTTAGCCTATTGTATATATTTTAAAATGTATGGATTATAACATGCTTTTTTCTGGTTTTGGAATTACTGCATGCTAATTTTTTTGCAACCTTAATCAGTGTTACTGATGTCTGTTGAGGTAAATAGGTTTTTTTCAGTTTGCAATCGCTGTTTGTATTGGGAAAACTTTATTTTTACAGATACTGCAGCTCATGCTGAATTCCAGAGAATTTATGAATCTACAATACTTGCTTTTCATGAAAAAATTCTCTTTATTGCTTTAATAATACAAAAGAAAAATGCAAAAAAAAACATGAATATAACAGTTAGTAAGCTTTTGGTTTTTTGCAGGAATTTTCAACAAAAGAGTGTCAACTTACGGAGCCAGTGTATAATTATACTTTTGACTTCAAGTCCTTACAATCAGATTTAGCGCATGTTGTTAGAAGTGTTCAAGGCGATATCTTTGAATTTAATGTATGCGGTAGTATTTCAAAAAAATGCGCTGGCAAACCGAATATGGCAGCATGTTTAACCAAAAATGGGAAGCAGTATATTTTAGGTAGGCAAATATTTGTCGAATGTTTTCAGTACTATTATATATATATATATGTATATATATATATATATATATATATATATATATATATATATATATCCGTACCTCAAAGCAAACGGGTATTAAGTCACAAAATGTAAATTTTACAAGAGATAAAATAAATACAATAATTTATTGTGCTTTACAGGCTACAAAGTAAGAAGAAGTAATTATTATATCTACTTGCTTTTCAGCCTGTATAAATCAGTATTTTAAACTTGATTTAGATTACTTATTTATATGAATAATGGAAAAAAACAGAAACCGGAAAATTTTAATTTTGGACTTAATACCCTTTTGCTTCTAAGGTACGGATATATATATATATATATATATATATATATATATATATATATTTGTATGTATATATTTGTATATATATATACATATATATATAACCTAATTATATTTTAGGTGAAAATCATGAACTAAAGTACAAAAACGGAAAAATGTATTTCAAATTTATAAACGGAGGCCTCTGTAAAGATGGGAAAAATTACTCGCTCAATGTTTTGGTTTCGTGCGATTATACAATGGACGATCGTCCTTTACCGGTCACATCTTATGTAATAAATTAATAATTTTATGGGCATGTGTAACTGTATATTAATATATTTTTAAATTTAGAGGGATGAGGAATGTTCTTTTTATGTTTTATGGGAAACACCATATGCATGCTTACCTGAGCCAGATAATACTAAATATAACACTTGTTCCATAGAAGATAAGAAGACTGGGCACGTTTTTGACTTGATGCCTTTAAGTGATTCTAACCACAGGTAAGTAATGTTAATATTTAGGACTAAGTTGAACACATTATGATGCCAACAGGTCCGTAAAAGCAGCATAATGTCCTTTGAAGATTGTTTTAAAATTAATATCAAAATTGTAATTGCATGAGCCTTTCACACTTGGTATCAGTTGAACATGTACCTTAAGTTCGATACGGTCACCTTAAAATATTTTGACAACGTTTATATCAAAATTTCGGTCTTTGATAGTTTTTAAGTAAAGGCAGCCATGTCAAGTGATAATAAAATTCGCCTCTGTTATATGTTTTGAGCTTCACAAATACGGCAAAAATTCTGATAATTATAAATACTTTAGAATTACTTGGCGGTTTTGACTCCAGGAATTATTAGAAGAAGATCATCCATTTTGAATGGTGATTTGGTATTTAGATGCTTATTTTGTCGGTTACTAATGACATATGTAGAACTCATTATAAGGTGATATTAGTCATAACATTTGGCACAATTAGACCAACACTGTAAATAATGAGAAAAAAAAGATACATATAAAAAGTCTTAGTTAATGCTCATCGAGAAAATCAAAAAGGTTTTAGGCAGAGGGAAGGCAATCTTAATTGTATAGGAGTTGAAGGATGATTATGAGGTGTAATTTTTGAAAAAGTCTCTACCTCAAGGTCAGTATTTTTATGAACGGTCAGTATTTCTATGGGTTTATTGTATTTATTTTCGGCTACTTAAGATTAATAAATTGCGCGATTGTATGAAGTACAGTATTTTTAAAAAGACATTTTAGAACTATTGATGTAAGACTGTATATATATAATAAATAGGCATTTATTAAGTAATGTAAATTTGCTAATTGGCTGGTCTCCGAATTTTGTTAACGTCTTTATATAGTCCAGTTACTTAGGCATAAATATTGCTTTGTTGCATTTTAAACAACATTAAAAAAAGATTATAAAATTCGGCTTTTTGCGAATATTTTACTTTCTATGGCCCCAATGTCAATTAAGGTTATAAAAACTGAGGTGGGGTAAGTGCTTAACGAAAATAGTATAAGTAAGTTTAAGATCCATTTGTCTGAGAAATGAAATAACCAACATTTTGAATTTGCTATTTTCGCCTTGCCCCATACGACAACTAAAGGTCTTTGCTTTTATTACAATAAAATAATTTCATTTCAGCCGATATTTTCCTTGAAAATTTATTTACTAAAAAATATATATCATTTTCACATCCTTACCCATTGGCGGGGCAAGTGTGCAGTCATATTTTCTATCAGATAATCATTTTAAGTTCTTCTTGGGGCAATTGAATATAAATTGTAGTTTTTTTTATTTTACTGGACTAATTATTTCAACAGTTATAAGCAAATGTAGAAATTTACAGTATATTTAAGATGTCAAAATAAAAATAAAGTGAATAAAATTCGTATATACATACATATGTAGTTCACAAAATTAAGTAATCTTGGAAGCAACTAGAAATTGAACAGGTAAGTACATTTCCTAAAAACTGGATTAAAATAATAAAGCCACATTTAATTTTTATGTTATATGTGTAAGAAGATGTAAGTTGTTATTTATTGCGTGTTACACCCTAAGACGCCCATTGCGAAATTTAGACGGCCACCGCGTTCTTCGGGATTGGGTAAAATCATCGAACTCTCCACCTGATCCGGTTCTGCGCCAACGCCTTCAACTGTTGCCACAATTTGTTTATCTGGATTCCTTCCCTTTCTACGGATCTTCTCCATGTGTTGCGCGGTCGTCCGGGCGGGTATAAATCTAGAGCCTGCTTTACGATGTTGTGTAGCTCTTTCTTTAGTGTGTGACTTAGCCACTTTCGCCTGCGAATGCTGGTGTCTATCCATTCTTGGCCTGTAAGTCTAGGTCTTTGTTGGTAAGTTTAAGTGTGGATCTTCGTAGGTAATGACCTCCGGCCAATAGATGTAAAGGATATGCCGAAGACACGGGTTAACAAAGGATTGTAGCTTAGATGATATTTGACAGGTCCCTTTCCATGTTGAACAGCCGTACAGCAGAACAGATTTTACATTCGATTTGAAGAACCGGAGTTTTGTGTATCTTTAGATGTTTTTATTGTGCCATATCTCAGTCAGAGTATTAAATGCTCGAGCCTTATTGATGTGAGTCTGTACAGCAACGTCAGCTCTGCCGTCGGCTGTAACTGTGATTCCGAGATAGGAAAATTGCTCCACTTGTTCTATTTGTGGATCTTCAAGATAAATTTCAAGTTGTCTCCTAGAGTCCAACCTCATAAGTTTGTTTTAGCAGCGTTAATTTTCAGCCCTGCTCTGCGACCTTTTCTACTTCGGACTTAAGGACTAAATGACTCTGTTTGTTTTATTGGACACTTGGAGATTGGATGGTCATCTAGGGCGCTGTGGCCATAATTTGATGATAATCTAATAGTTTGAAGACATATCATTCCTACATAGCACTTTTCTCTTTTTAATGTGTACTTAACCATGACCCAATGAACAATTCCTGTTTTAAACGGCGTCGTATGAAGAGTTTTGTTATGTGCGCTTTGGAATAATAGGCGGGATTCTTACCTCCCAAGGCACATTACTGTGTTAAAATGGGAAACAGCTTAAATACTAAAATTGTTGACTGTAAAGTACTAAACTAGCGAAAATACGAACACAGGGGGAAGCTGAGAATTCTGACAGACACGAGCTTCCCTTTTGAAAAGTCACCGCGAGGCAGGAAAGAACTGCAAAGAAAAACTAGTTGTGAGTACAAGTGAAATTTTTTTTATCACTCATCCTCTAAGAGGAAATAATTTTTAATTAAACAATAGTGCAGTTGGTTTTTTTAAATTCATGTGCTTTAAAACCAATACAAAATTCCAAGAGTTACAAGACTTGCGGAATCTGAATGAAATTGAATTTAGCGCATCTTCGAAAGACAGGTTCTAAATCAACATTTGACTAGCCGCACAATTTAAAAGAAAACAAATCGAATCCATTTAATCACTTTTTTTTTTTTTTAATGGGAGTGGGGAAATGCATTTACGCACCTGGGTGACCAATGTCACCCGTGTGCCGGACTCACCTGGCCACTGCCCAGTCATACCGGCTAAAACCCCCCTCCCCCCTCCAGGAGGACCACCATGGAACCGTCTAGGAGACATTACCTCGCGGTGGAGTCCTATAGAACAGCCTGTTACGAGGCCCGCGAGTCAACCGGGCCCCCTTACGGGAGCCCCCGCTCTCTCGGCCCCCCAACAAGCTAGCAGGTGCCCCCGCTAGGGAGCCCCGTTGTTGTCTCCCTGCTTTTGGCGAAGGACTTCTCTCACAAAGGCGGCAATACTTCGCCAGTGGTCCTCCCCCTGAAGCATGACCCCAACTATATTTTCCGGGGTTAAGCTGCCCGTCTCCGCCTCCAGCTCCGCTCTTCCCGCTCTTCAGCGGACACATTCAAAGAATGTGTGGAGAGCTGAATCCAATGGGGAGCCGCAGTATACACAGCACGGGCTCGGTACCTCACCTATGCGGTGGAGGAAGGCCCGGAAAAGCCCGTGCCCCGTCAGCATTTGGGTGAGGTAGTAATCCACCTCGCCGTGCCGACGGTTCAGCCAAGTGTCCAGCTGGGGAATCAACCGAGCTGTCCACCGGCTCCGCGACTCCCCATCCCATCTTTCCTGACAGAACGCCATGGTCCTGGCCCGGGCCACTCTCGCGGCCTCTCCCCTCAGAGTGAGTTTCTCCCGGTGGACGAACTGCCGCTCCCTGGCCAAGATGGGTATGACCCCCGCTACCACTAGCACCGCCAGTTCCGAGACCGTGCGGTAGGAACTCGCGATGCGGAGCGCCGCACGACGCTGCACCGCAAGTTAGCGCTTGCGGTACCTTTCCCACCGCATCGCGTCGGCCCAGACTTCTGCTCCGTAAAGCATTATGGCCTCGGCGGTGCGAAGCAACAGGCGCCTTTTACAAGGTCTGGGGCCACCAATGTTGGCCATAACCCTGCTTAGCGCAGCTGTCACCGCAGCCGCCTTATCAGCCCGGCCCTTGATCTCAGCCCAGAAGGAGAGCCTACAATCGAGGCTCACCCCCAGGTATTTAATCGAGGGCCGCGTCTTTACCGACACGTCCCCCACCTGCATACCGATCAGCAACGGTATGCGCTTCTTTGTGAGAAGGGCGATCTCGGTCTTGGCGAGCACCAACTCCAGCCCGTGGTCGCGCAGCCAGGAGCTTACCCGACGCATCACCTGCTTGAGCCTCATCTGAGCCGCCGCGACATCTCTAGCGGTGATGACCGCTGCAATGTCGTCAGCACACCCAACCAGGAAGGACCCTTAAGGCATCTCCATACGGAGAATCCCGTCATATGTGTAATTCCATATGTCGGGGCCCAGAATGGAGCCCTGGGCCGCCCCTGCCGAAAGAACCCTCATTTCCGGTCCATCCTCCGTCTCAAAGGTGAGGGTACGATCCTTCAGGTAGTCCCTCATCATCCGTAATAGATACTGAGGGACCCCGAAGTCGCGCTCTAACGCCCGGAGTGCGTCTCCCCATCTTACCGAGTTGAAGGCGTTGCGCACATCCAAGGTGACCAGCAGGCACACCGGGCGAGAGTAATGGTTCCCGCATTCGGTGGCCCGGGCCGCGTCAACTACCTCCTGGATAGCATGAACCGTCGACCTCCCTTTCCGAAAGCCATACTGCCTCTCGGAAAGGTCCCCAGCAGCCTCGACGGCCGCTTGGAGGCGAGCCTTCAGTAGCTTCTCCAGGAGCTTGCCGGCTGTGTGGCGCCTTTTTATTTTGGAGGCTTTGCGAGGCCCTCGTAAGCTCCTCCATTGTAAACAGAGGAGCGTTGAGTACCTAGCGGACCACGTAGTTAGGCTCCAGCAGATGGGTGGGGAAAAGGGCGTCCACGATGGTTCGGACCGTCTCCGCATCCAGGGGAGCGTTCGGTGAGAACGCGCCTAATTTGCGGAGGACGATCCTGTACCCCAGTCCCCAGGGGTTCTCGTTGAGATTCTCCCCAAGCCGCTGCCAGCATCGGCGCTTACTCGTTTGTATGGCCTTACGTAGGCTCCTCTTAGCCGCCTTGTAGTCGGCAGTTCTTTGGGCTACGTCCGGATCGCGGCGGTCAGCTCGTTGAGCCAGCCGCCTGAGACGGAGACATATCCGCCTCAGTTTCGCGATTTCGTCTGTCCACCAGTACACAGGGCGGCGTCCCTCCCTGAATCCTCTTTTACGCGGCACGGCCTCCCGGCAAGCCTGATGGATCAGACTCATTGTGGAGTCCACCACCCGAGCGGCTCGCTCGGTTGCCGGAAGTCCTTCCGGAATCCCGTCAATGGTCCGCTGGCCGCGTGTGATGGCTTGGGACAGCTTTTCGACTTCCATCCTGCCGACATCCCATTTGGGCGTGCCCTGCGAACGCTGGGCCCGCGCTGGCGCCATATCACGCACGCGGAACGTGATATATTGGTGATCGCTGGCTGTATAGTCCTCGATAACCTGCCAGTCCTGCACGCGTGCAGCCAAGATTTCTGTCGCCAGGGAGACGTCAATAACTGTCTCCCTGTATCCGCGACGTCGAAAGGTGGGCATCGAGCCGGTGTTTAACACCACTCACCCCACTCCAAGGCCTTCGCGCTGAAGTCTCCAGCTACCACCAGTTTCCCATCCATGCCGCGGACCGCATCCTCCAGGCCATCCAACTTGGCCTGGAAATCCGCTATTGGCTCGTTCGGAGTAAAGTAGCAGCTGACATACGTAATGTCCCCGCCCCTCACCCAAACAGAGCCAGTACCCGCGCCATGGTCCGCAACGCTAAAGCGCCGCAGATCCGGGATACAGATCGCCGCGGTGCCCAGAACATCGCGGTACCATGTCGGCTCGCGTCCGTCCCGGTACGGCTCACTGACTATTACAACGTCAGCGTCTTTCTCGAGACGGATTTGAGCCAACAGAGCGTGGGCCGTCCTGCTCCTGTGCATATTACACTGGAGGACCACAACCATTTCCTTTTTTCTTGGCCTCCTCTAGGGCCTTGCGGAAAACCCCGCACTGCCCTGACCCCGCCATATGTCGCCGCGAGCCGGGTTCCCCTGCCGCTTCCGGGCAGAGGAAGCACACAGGACCCATGGTACACGTTCTGGAATTATGTCCCTCCCCGCCGCAGCTGAAACAGAGCTTGCTTCGGTCCGGCCGCTTACAGGCCTGGCTCAGGTGTCCGTATCCCAGGCCCTCCACCCAGCCGACCCTGATTCGGGCAGCCTTCAGTAGCCTCGCCGCAGCCGTCTCCTCGACTTCTACAATGGCCAGGCATTGTCCCCGACCGTTGGGGCGGGTCAACGCAACCTGGAGGTGGCCGTTATACTCTCTCAGGTCCCTCTTGAGAGCTTCCGTAACCTCCTCTTTGGTCGTTCAGCCATCAAGCTCCCTGATCTCCAGGTTAGCTCTGGGGACCAGTTGCTTGACGCTGCTCGCCGACCCAACAGCGACCTTCAAGTCATCCGAGAAGGCCGTCCGGGTCTCTAGGGTGCACTGCCCGAGCTCGAGCAGGATCTCGCCAGACCTAGTCTGACGGACGGCCTTCACTCTGACTCCGCAGCTCTCGGGGTTAACCGACTTGCGGACAGTACTAAGTACCTCCGCGAAGGTCTTCCCCTTTGCGGGCTTAAGCAGAATGGCCTCAGGTCTGGCCTTTCCGGTGGGAGCCGCTGGTCGGTTGGGTGCCGGAGTCGGAGCCGAAGCCTTTGCCGTCTCCTTTGCAACAGCGACCTCCTTTTTTTGCTCTTCTTCTTCTTTTTCTTCTTCTTTAATGCGCTTTTCTCCTCCGCCTTGTCCTTGCGCCCTTCCTCCTTTTCGGTGCTGGTCCTCCTTGCCCTTCTAACTACTTCGGACCAGGCTCCTTCCCTCTTTTTTTTCGTAGCCTCCTCCTCCGTTTGGAGCGGAGGGCTGGAAGCTCCTCTCTTCCTCGCCATCGGCGAATCCCATTCACCAGCTGCCCCGACCAAACCAGTTTGTGTGACTCTTTCCCCATACCGACGAAGTAACTCCGCCTGCCGTCTCGACCGGGGCAGTCTGCGTGCCCGCAGATTTCACGGTTTTACCCTGGGGGAGACCGTAGCGGACCTCTGCGTACGCCCTCCTGGTCGTGTCCAGGTCGTCAATCGCCTCCTACAGTAGTGGGAGACCGCCCTTAACGACCTTGGAGATGTTCGGCTGTTTCTTAAGAGCAGCCAGCATCTTCTTTATGAGGCCCCTCATTTAACCGAACCCCCTCTCCATGCGGGCCTCCAAAGCCTCCAGCCTGTCCTCCAGGCTGGCTGGCTCTAGGACTGGTGGAGGGAGGTCCCCCCTAACTGGTTCGGCAGTCGGTGTTTGGTGTGTCAGCTCCGCCGCAATTTGTAGCACTGGCGAGCGGAGCACTCGTGAGCTCCTGAATGGGTTAACCGGTGCGCTACTCTTTTTCTCCGCAGCTCCTACTAAGTCTCCTCCGCCAGGTTCCAGAGCCGGTGGAGAAGGATCCGCCCGAATCGTCTCAGCAGCCGGCCATGATCGTGCTCGCTCCACCGGTGTTTGCATTATCGGTGACCGAAGCATACACGACTTCCTCCCGACGGGATTGACAGGCGTGCTGTCCCTTCCCTTCTCATCCTACCAACTTCACTCCCTCCGTTTGATTGATAATTTCAGTTTCCATGTGTATAGTTTGATTTTATTCGGACACGGGTTCGCGTTCTCGAACCACAGCCGAGGCAACCGCCAGCATTACGCCTCCCGCTACACCCGTGCCTATAGGAGAACTTTCCCTTTCCGACCGTCCTTTCCCCTCTTTGAACAGACCCCGAATCACCAGCAGCCTGCCTCCGAAGGTTCCGTAGGCTTTCCGAGGAGCGCCCCCCTACACACTCCCGCCTGACCTAAGGATCCGAACAGGTGTTCTCCGTAGACCTAGGGTGTGCTACTCCCTAGGGCCTGTTACCAGCCGCCACCACGAGGAGGTTGTAGTCGAACTACCATCAGTGCACACTGCACATAGTTTCGGCACGTACACCCAAGTGTTACATGTTATTCCCCCTATGTACCTGATGGCTGACGGCCATTTAATCACTTAGGGTCAGTTTAATTTCATTTATAAATTTTTTTTCAAACCTTTTAGTATTGAAGTAAAAAGTCATCATTGCACAACCAGTCTACCAAAAACTGGAAATAGTGCACGTTTAAGTTTGGATTAACTAATTCAAGTATAGCTGAGGCATATAAAACATGAAATACAGTATCACTGATCAATTGAAAACGTGCAAACTATGATCAAAAATTTACATCGGTGTACCAATTATCAAATTTTTTAGTAGTAGTAGTAAGTACATTGTAAATTTTGGTACTCTATGCGTATAGTAAAACAAGATTTTAAGAAATCAATTCTAAGATCAAAGAACTTGTAGTAAAACTAAGTACGAAAACGACTTCCTGTACCTTCGTGAGCGATAATTATAACTCCTGCGGGTACGTGAACAGATCTATTGACGGTCATTATCTGGACTTAGTCGTGAAAACGTCCCAGGATTTTATTGTGTCAGCTGGTAAGATATCCAACGAAAGATAGACCCAGGTAATGATTCTTACTCACACAAAATTTCAAAATTTATATTTATATTTATATTAACAGAAAATTTTTCTATTATATTATGCATGAATTTCTTTGATGTACGAATTAAAATTATTGAACTTAGAGAATATAATTATACTCATCGGCAACCTTCTTTGCATGAAGTATTTTCTTTTGTGGTTATACTATTTCTCTTTAGAAACAAAAGAAAATTATAGGAACACAAACGGAACATTGCGTAACCTATTTATACCTCATCTCGTATGTACCTTAGCAGCCTTCTCGATACGTTGGTAAATAGGTGTCATTTAATCGACCGCTTTTAGTTCAGTCAAGGATCTCGTAGCTGTCTAGCGAAATATCCGCAATTTAGTTTAAACGTTCTTACTTGATCCCATGCCTGAATTAGTTGGGACTAAAATTTATTTTTTTTGAGAATTCAGGTATTCTTGCAATTGTTATAGTTTATAATAACCCTACCGAAGTATATCGAATCTATCCACGTTTCATCTCGTCCTTTTTTGTTTGGAATTCGATTTTTAATCCTGTAATTTAATTCGATTAAACAATGTTAATGTGATCTGGACGAGAGCTTATATTTTAAAAGTTAAACTTCCCAAATTGAACTCATATTATGAGTTCTTTGTAATTGATGGTTCTGGCATGCTTGAGCGTTGCGGAAATTTGGCTATTAAGTACTTGCGGTAAAATGAATGGTCCTATTAAATGGGCGCCAATGATATCAGCCCAAACATTGGCTCAGAATTTGGGCTGGAAGTAGGTCGGCTTGTTCTATGAGGGTAAGGATCCGACAAGGTGAGGGGGTTATAGAAGTTTGAGATAACATCCTCGGTGAACTGCGATTCATCCGTCCACAAAGTTCAACCTAAAAACGCCCCGTTCTCTATGTCGCATTCGAGAAGCCAAATGAAAAATTTTAATCTTCTCTCGCAGTCCTTGGACTGGGATATGATGATATGAACGTTACCCTGCTGGATGAGTAACCCTCCAAACTTTAACTGAAGATGCTCCTTATCTTCTTGCGACTCGTTTCAGGGTATTTCCCGACAAGTATGATTATTTACTGCTCGACGTGCACAGAATCTTCCGATGTTTCAGATAGTAATTCCGTGCTGTTTGAAGTTATACTTCCGGTTTCTCCTAATCTTCGGAAAGTCAGCGTAAATACCCCTCTTTGGGGTGCACGTCGATCAGAGAAACTTCTTTCGTATTCCATTACGGTCGCTTTTTCGTTTCAGTCTACTACACAATAAATGTAAATTATATCTGCGTACTCGTAAAAAGTAAGTTCTGCCAATTTTTAATAATTTTAGCTTAACAACACCCGTAGTAATGGATTTGTTTTTCAACTATGATAGAGATATTCTTGCTGAATGACCCTCTTTTATTGCAAAGTTTTCAGCGGGTATTAGTAACATAACGCCAGGATACTACGGTATGAGCTAACGTAAGCTAATATCGGCAATAAAACGAAATTATACTAACATTTTTATAACTTGTTTGCAGCAATAATTAAAATTAATTACCTGTGTACCCAAACAAACATTTTCGACCCTTTGCCCTAAAAATTTTTGGTTATTTAAAGAACTTCCTACCTAAAGTGCAATAAAATAATTAGGTAGTCAGGGATTTCCCAAGGAAGATGCCGAATTGGACGACTGCGAGAAGATCCGTTGAGAAGGAAGGTATGCATATTAACATATCGTAGTCACAGTTAAAGGCGTTTGTGCATAACCGAACCAGGTGATAGTCGATGTGGAAGACGCCCAATGCCCCAAAATGGGTTAAAGGAACCAGAGAATGAGATAACATATTTTATACAGCAGAAAAAAACAATTAAGTCGATCGACGCGTAACAAAATTAATCTCCATACCTAGCCCCCCAAAACAAAACACTGAACAAGAATAAAAAAAAATGTTCCTTTATATCACAAGTTCTGACAATTTAAGGGTCCAAAAGAAAAACTAATAAAATTCAGGGCCAAAAATGAGACAGAATGAAGTCATGGCAAAATCGCAACAAGTTCTACTCCTAGTTTTTTTTTGTAACTTTTTTTAATTTAATTTTACTGTGAGCTATATTTGCTCTTACATAAATAGAATTATTTATCCCGTTTTTGCCCTAGGAAAAACTAAGCTTTCCTTTGGATATGTTTTAATTATACTTTCGTTTTGCTCTAATTATCTGATATGCCTTTTTTTCTTATTTCAGTTTTATGTTACACATTTTAAATGAAAACAAGTCAACCAAAAATATTCATATTAAAGATGCTTAGAATAAAAAAGTCGCTAAATCACTGGTAACACATAGGCGTTACTTGAAATCTTTCTTATGTAAAGATATATTTACTAACATATTAAAGAAAAAACTAACCGAAAATAAAGTTTAATTAATATATATATTGTTGTTATATATTTGTTATAACATTTTGTTATCTTTTTTAGTACTGCAATAAGATGACAGCAGGAAATTAACTTATGTGAAAAGGATGTTTCATTACATTTTATTTAGCGGCAGTTTGGTAGTGCTTGAGTAAAAGTATATTAATAATAAAAGAGTTTACGCATGTTAAAACATTAAAATTAATTAGTCGCCCTGTAGTTACTAAGCCCTGCGACCCTGCCAAACGGTCTTTTTTTCGTCTCAATGAGTACTATTACCTACCTATAAACCTCCTAAAAGGAAACACCCAGCATATATTGGTGTTTCTTAAAAAAATATATAAAAAAATGTCATGGCTAGGGACGAGCTCAAGGGTAGGGTGGCTCCTAATTTTCAACACGAGGACCGGTTTGAATGATTCATTTTATGCTGCATAGTATTCTATATTCCGTTAATGGTAACATCAATCAAATCTGGGCCCAAGGTTATGATGGGGGGGGGGCTAATTTAGAAATGCGATAACTGATGAGTCTATTTCGTTTGCATAGAGTATGTTCTAAACATGTCTGTGGAGTAAGTTATAACGTATCGGCCTTCTATCTTGGAGGTACCAGGTTCAAACCACACCAGTGGCGAACGGCGAACACTGCTTGTTTCCTCCTGACAACAGATTACGATAAAAATGCCATTTAGCCCAGCCATATTAGGGGTTTCACCTCGAAATGAAAGATAATAAGCTGTAGATTGGTATAAACCTTTGTTTTGTCGTTCTAAATGTTGTCTCAAAAGTCACAAATGTTTTCGTGTCCGCGTCTTAAGATATTGAAGGTCAAAGGTCATAAAAATCGGTTTTTGCGAATATCTCGCTTTCTATTGCTTAAATGAGATTTGCACCTATTATAAAAGTTGTAGAGTATAAAATTCTCTACAACTTTTGTTTGAACTTTTTTTTCATACGATCAACCGTTTTTGCGGTAGACCGCGAAGAGTGCGCCGCGTACAGTCATATATGGCCTAATGCAAGGTCAACCGTGAGTTACGGTTATCAGTACGTTGTATAAAGTTAATTATTTACAAAATTATAATTATTAAACAATGCCCATTATTTATGTACTAACTATTAATTATTTATATTTAATTAAAATAAGTGACTTAATTATTTATATTTAATTATTTATATTGCAGGAGTGCTTTTTTTATTTTCGTACCAAGCTTTTGATAATACATTAACCTGTGTATCACGGAAAGATATAATTGTAAATGCTCCTATTTTTTTTGTGATTATTATGTCAGTTAAATATTTTTGTTGTAGTTTTGTAATAATCGTCTTATCGTACTAACTATTAATTATTTATATTTAATTAAAATAAGTGACTTAATTATTTATATTTAATTATTTATATTGCAGGAGTGCTTTTTTTATTTTCGTACCAAGCTTTTGATAATACATTAACCTGTGTATCACGGAAAGATATAATTGTAAATGCTCCTATTTTTTTTGTGATTATTATGTCAGTTAAATATTTTTGTTGTAGTTTTGTAATAATCGTCTTATCGTCTGGTACGTACTCCGTAAGGACATCTTTCAGCTCTTTCAAAGTAAATTGAGAATCTTCATTATTTTCTATATAACAAAAAATCTCCTTCATTGCTTGAGTGACTTGATCAATGGTACTCGGGTTAAAAAGTTGGTATAGCAAATAGTATGCTACTTTGCTTCAGCAGCAATCAAATCATACTCGTAAAGTATACGTTCCTTTACTAATTTTCCTAAGGAATCGTTGCGTTCTTCTGCTTTTTTAATTACGTTGTCTTTGAATGCAAGAGTACTTACATTACTTATTGTCCGTCTATACTTATCTTTTTTTTCCTTTCTGCTACTTCATTAGCTTCTTGGCCACAAAATAAGCAAAATTTTTTAAAATCAAATACTTCATTTCTTTTTTTACGAGGTGCACTTGACGTTGAAGGTTCACCCTCTTCTGTGCGTCGTTTCGATGCAACAATAGCATTTTTACTAGTGTACACTTTTCGACACTCGGAATGCACATTCACAGAACTTAAAGTATTTAAATAGTCTATATGTCCATCATTCCTTTCATTACTTGCAGTTTTTAAAGTTTGTAAACCATGTACGACATTCACAGAAACACCTTCTGAAAGTGACTTATCACATATAAAACACAAATCAGCCATAGATCTTAAAACCGTACGTCCATCGTTGTGAAGATACAATTTCAAACTAACGAATAATCTTGACTAATACAAAGTGGTCCCTTAAAAGAGAAAGTGGCCTTGAATACAATAGAACATCTGTCCCGGCTATACATAGAAAAGGTCATACGGTAGGGACAAGTATTTCCAGGTATATAAGTATTCAAAAATTTACACGTTTTAAAGAAAACGTATATAACGTCGTTTTAACTTAAAATATAATTAAAATATATAATCCAAAATTAATAATATACTATAGTTAAATATAAATAATTAAATATAAATAATTAAGTCACTTATTTTAATTAAATATAAATAATTAATAGTTAGTACATAAATAATGGGCATTGTTTAATAATTATAATTTTGTAAATAATTAACTTTATACAACGTACTGATAACCGTAACTCACGGTTGACCTTGCATTAGGCCATATATGACTGTACGCGGCGCACTCTTCGCGGTCTACCGCAAAAACGGTTGATCGTATGAAAAAAAAGTTCAAACAAAAGTTGTAGAGAATTTTATACTCTACAACTTTTATAATAGGTGCAAATCTCATTTAAGCAATAGAAAGCGAGATATTCGCAAAAACCGATTTTTATGACCTTTGACCTTCAATATCTTAAGACGCGGACACGAAAACATTTGTGACTTTTGAGACAACATTTAGAACGACAAAACAAAGGTTTATACCAGTTTACAGCTTATTATCTTTCATTCCGAGGTTGACCCCCTTTTTTACCTAATATGACTGGGCTAATTGGGCGCTGCAAAGTAATGTCTTTGATTCGGAATACATCTCGTTGTCTCGAATGGATGAAATTCTTTTCCCGCCTCATACCTCACAGTGGCTTACGGGAACTAGATGTTATATTACGATGGAAGAGGGGAGCATCTCAATTAACATCACGAAAACTATTCTTGTTCTGCTGTAGGTATTATATAAAGTAGTTTCTTCTAATTGTACCATTATAGTAATTTTTTACCTACTGTGGAGTTTATTAGTAGTGGCGCTTAATTTCGTAAAGCGTGATTCCTTTCCTTTTTCTTTTAACTCCAAAATATTGTGGCAGATATAAAACTAAATATAATTTTATGCTTTATTGTGCGCTCTTTTACATACAGTTCTGTGAAATGGCTACATTTAAAGAGATTAGGCTGTTCTATTATTATAATTTGATAGATACTTCATGCAAAATCTACACGCAAAATTTAAAAAAAAAAACTAAAATGAAAATAAAATCAGTTAAAAAGAATATGGAAAAATCGAAAATACTAGTTCAATATAATTTCAAATTAAGCTAGAAATACTTAAATACAGGGTGTTTCAGATCTGACGTGCCAAAATGAGTGGGGTGATAGATCTCACCTAGGCAAACAAAATATTGTATGGCAGGGGGGGGGGGCAATCTCATGGTATGCACATTACTCTTTTTTTATCTCTTCATCTACCCAACACAGCCTCATGAAAAAAATGCTAAAAAACAACTATCCTACTTACCTTTCCAAAAATGTCAACAATGTTGATCTCACTACTACCGCTGCATGTACAGTCACGGCCAAAATTGAACAACATGTTTTGAAATTACCAAAATTTCAGCATTTTCCCAAATTTTCTCCGAAATTTATGTAATTAGTATATATTTTTTTTATTTTTATTGGATTGCCCGTCTTTTTACCTTTCCAAAAAGGTGCAATATGGCAAGGTAGACAGAGAATTAGAAAAACCGCATTTTTAGAAATCTCTGACTACCTAATTATTTTATTGCACTTTAGGTAGCAAATTCAAGTAAACAAAATTTTTATGATAAAGGGTAGAAAATGTTGGTTTTTTGTTAACAGGTGGGGCTGTTCAAGTATTACGTAACACAGTTTTTGAAGATTTTTGACTTATATGAACTGACGCGACTCTTTTCGTATATAAACAAAAATATTTAGATATATAAACTGAGCCGTGAGGGCTTGGACTCTTAATTTTAACAAACCTAATGTTGCGTAACCCCCACTCCCTCTTATAACTCACCGTAAATGTTCACACTTGCGTTACGTAATACTTGAACGGCCCTAATTAGTTTTAATTACACAGCCATGACTTTTATATCTTGGTGAAAGCGTTCGCCTTGCTCTTCACTAAAATCACCTAGATTATTTGGAAATTTGTCTAGATGTTTAGGTTCTAGAAGATTTTTCTTTTTCAGAAATGAAGCCAAAAGCTCAGAACCATCTTTTGGTAAACCTAAATCTCTAACGAGATCATTTAACTCAAACTTCCAATGAAGGAATTGAAGGTACTTTTTCATTTGACGTGTACTCTGAGCCCCTGCTATCGTTGTCGTCGCTCGAAAAATCACTTTCTTCATCTAGTTCTCCGGATTCGATACCTTCAGTAACACGATCAATATTGGATTGGCATTTAACTTGATCAACTATAACGGGAGCCGTCGTTGATGGAGCATTGTTATATACAATTTTTTGTTTGTTTTTTATGTTGATGCCTTTAATATCATTTAAGCAAAAGTAACAGTCCTCTGCGCTACTAGGTTTTCTCCAAATTGCTGGAGTGATGAATTTGATGTTCTCTTTATTTTTGTCCGCCTTCCATCGATACAACATCTTTTTGCACATGTTACAAATGACACGCGGAACCCAGCTATTATGTTGATCCATCTTTGAATTGAAAATTTCTTCGTATAAGTTGCAAATATTATCGTTAATCGTTTTTTGCAAAGATGTCACTTCATATTCGGAACAAACGTAAGAAAAATTGTCATGATTCGCATGACAATCATGTGATTGCGAAACTTCGGGCCGCTTTCTTGTAGCATTAAATTCCACATTAGCCAAGTCACCAACTAATGTGAAACTGCGGTCGCTTGATGACGAAGCCTGCGGGCCCGCTTTCTCACCCTAACCAGCCGCCGATACTGAGGATCCGACTCTCTGCATCGTAAAACGCTTGCCTGCGCCTGCCATGACGGCATGAAAGACGTAATCCAGGGACTTAGCCGGATCACAGGCACACTCCGTTGCCCGCCGTCACCGCGAGGAGGTGCCCTGGATGCAGACACACGTCGAAAGTCGGATGAATAAATTTCGCGAGTTTCTTTGCAAATCAAAATCCTGAGATGCTGGGATTTTTTGGACGACGGATTCGGATTCAGCTACCCCAAAAACATATGGTAAACATGGTCTGACCCCCGGACTGGAATAAAATTTTATATGAGGTTTTTTGAGATTATGTCAACAACCTGACGTGCTGGGGTTTTTGACCTCGGATTCGGATTCAGCGACCAAAAAAACCTATAGTAAACATGGTCTGACCTCCAGACCCGAAAACATTTTTTTTTTGTGGCTGTGTTATTGCTGCAAAAAGTTATACAAATGTTAGCGTAATTTTGTTTTTTTTGCCGATATTAGCATGTGTAAGCCAGAATTTACATCCTTGTATCCTGGCGTTTTGTTACTCGTACCTGATGGAAATTTTGCTATAAAAGAGGGTCAGTAAACAAGAATACCTATCATAGTTAGAAAACAAAACAATAAGTACCGGTATTTTGAAGCACAAATTATTAAAAAATGGTAGACTTTACTTTTGAGGAATACGCGGATATTATTTTCATTTATGGTGTAGTAGACGGAAAAGAGAGAGCGACTGTACTGGAATATCAAAGAAGATTCCCTAACCGGCGAGCACCCCAAAGAGGGGTATTTACAAGGGATTTCCAAAAGTTAAGAGAAACAGGAAGTGTAACTTCACACGACATGGAGACACGACCCGAAACTTTGGGAACTTCTGCCGACGTCGTGCAGCAAATAATCACCATCGTTAGGCAAGACCCTGAAACAAGCACCAGACGAGTCGCAATGTGATTAGGGGTGTCTTCATCTAAGGTTTGGAGGGTTATTCATCGAGAGAGATTACGTCCATATCACCATAACCCAGTCCAAGGACTACTAGAAGGAGATTCCGAGAGAAGACATTGACAACAGGGAGTTTCTGGACCGACTTCTGTGGACGGATGAATCTCAATTCACCAGGGATGTTATCACGAACTTCCGTAACCTCCATACCTGGTCGGAAACTAACCCACGCAGGGCTAAGGTGACCTCATTCTAGCAGAGATTCCGTGTCAATGTATGGGCTGGTATCATCGGCAACCATTTAGTATGACCATTCATTAAACAGGGACTTAGAAGGAGATTGTTGGCATGCATCCAAAGTGACGGTGGACATTTTGAACAGCTTTTGTAAGTTATTAAGAGCCATTGTAATACGTTTTGAATTTAACAAAAATAATTTTTTAGTAAATATGAGTTTAATTTCTTTAAATTGTTGATTTTTATAATATTCTCCGATAGGATTTCTACGTATAAATTTCTAAATGCTTACCGTACGTGGACATGTTGTACCTTTTTGAAAAGTTAATAAGACGAATGAAAATAAAAAAGAGGTATACTAATTACATAAATTTCGGAGAAAATTTGGGAAAATTCTGAAATTTTGGTAATTTCAAAACATTTTTTCCAGTTTTGGCCATGACTGTAGTGACTGCAGTGGGATCAAAATTGTTGACATTTTTGCAAAGGTCATTAGGATAGTTGATTTTTAGCGTTTGTTTGATGTCGCTATGTTGAGTAGATCAAAAAATAAAAATAAAAGAGTAATATGCATACCATGAAAAACTAAAATTTATGAATTACCTTGTAACTTCCGAACGGTTGAGATTGCCCCCCCCCCTCCCCCCTGCCATACAATTTTTTGTTTGCCTATGTGAGATCTATCACCCCACTCATTATGGCACGTCAGATCTGAAACACCCTGAGACCTGAGACAAGTGAGATAACTGAGAATTCTCAGTTGTCTCAGTTGAAATGTGCTTTCGGGAAACTGTCTCAGTTCATTTTGAGCCACAAAAAGTTCCATACAAGCAATGAGCAACTGAGTAAGTCTCACTTGTCTCAGATAAAGAATATTAACTAGTTGTACTGAATTTTTTAAAAGTGGTTGTATTTATTTATATTTTGGTAGCTGCTATTTGCGTCAACGGATGAAATAGTGTCCTTAGCAAACAGAAAGCAATATTATTTTCTAGATTTCAAATTAGAAAAGTTCGTTACATTAACAGCTGTACAAATTGACATTTCCTGAACTGAGGTAACTGAGGCGGTTTCTCAAAGTTTCGTCTCAATTGACCAACTGAGACGTGTCGCGCGAAAGCACCTAATTAAAACTAGCACTTTGTTAAACCTTTGAAGATCGATGATACTATCGACTGCCATGTGTCTTCTACTAAATATTTTAAGGACTTTACGATGGAGGACAGTACTTTACAATCTTTAGCTTCATTAAAGCCCATATGTTTTTAATTGGGTTCAAGTCAGGACTGTATGGTGGCCAATTTTATCAAAGTAATATTTTTTCTTCCAACTATACTTGCATCTGTAAAATAAATAAATGGTACTATGATTTATTTATTGTAATAGTTATTATTCCAAAGGAAACAGAACTCCACTTAAAAAGAACATAAAAAAATGTTCTTATCTTCTTAGTCCAATGGCAGAAAGCATTATCCTGTTGGAAAATGAAATCTCCAAATAGAGCTAAAACTGCTGGCTTCAATTAATTTTTCAGAATGTCAATGTTGACATCTGCTGTTACTCTGGAGCTTGTGAGGCACTGCTTTCCTTTCTGCGTTCCCGAGAAGTATCCTCACATCATTACTCGTGCAGATGTTGGTAATTATACACTCATCACTTAGTCTTTCGCCCTGTTTGCGTCGAACTAGTAGTCT
Source organism: Leptarthrus brevirostris (assembly GCA_964036015.1). Taxonomy (NCBI): domain Eukaryota; kingdom Metazoa; phylum Arthropoda; class Insecta; order Diptera; family Asilidae; genus Leptarthrus; species Leptarthrus brevirostris. Next base: position 111,803,921 of record OZ038371.1, read on the forward strand.
TCCAAGTTTCAAGTTCAACTGAAAATCGAAGGGTGAGGTAATTAGCAGAATTCCTGGATAAACCCCATAAAAAGGAGTTGCCTAAAATTTTGTTCACACTACTGTATATAATTTATTCAGAAATAATGAGTTATTTTTTTTTAACACATTTGCACATTTATGCAAATTCAATGTTTGAAAGAATATTTCATGTTTATAGATTGTTATTTAACTTTTTTATTTTTGAATTTAACCAAATACTAAAAAAATAGTAAATAATGTATAAATAATTTGTTTTAAAACTTACAGAATCGCCGACCGAAATGGATCATTCTTTATAGTTAATGTCTGCAAGCCTGTATTATATACGCAGAGTGCAATGTGCCCCCAAGGAAGTAGTATTTGTTACATTAATAAAACAGCAAAGGGTTTAAAAGACAAGTAAATTTTATGGTTAAATTAAAGTTTTTTAATGTCATACGTTCTTTTAAGATTTCTAAATTGTGGATTTGCTGAAAATAAGCCAATGATAGAAAACGGTAAAATAAAAATGAGTCATTTGTCAGGAATTGTTTGTAATTCCACACACAATTTTACTTCGACAATATATTTTGAATGTGATTTTGGTGCCAAGGTGAGTAAAGTAGAAGTGTAATAATTGAATATTTTCTAATATAGGTATTTGCTGAAGTCTTATTCAAAGGTATTGGAGAATTATGCGAATTTACGAATTATTATAATCGAGACAATTTGTAAAGCGAATTATTCGAACGTACCTATTCAAATTTCCGGACTCAGTATCGAATGTTACTATTTTTTTAAGACTCGAGTAGTAGTAGCAGCAGTTAGTAGTTAGTTTAGGAGCAAGTGCCTTTGACAACGCGGGCATTAGGCATCTCTACCACTAGTCATTGATTGCTGTTAGCTTGGTACAGTACAATTCCAAAATTCTAAATAAAATTTGCAAAAATTGATTTTTCATTCAGTTTTTTTTTTCAAAAGTTATTCATGTACCCTTTTCCTGAAATGTAACAATTCTTGCTCAAATGGGAAATAGGTCAAAAACTGTATGTCGATCCTCATGGGTGTATCATGTACATAACTTCTAGGTAATATAACGTGGTATAACAACGGGCCTCCTTGGCCTAAGTGTGCCTGCTTAGACAGCCACTTTTACCTAACCTAACCTAGGTAATATAAGGTAAAGAACTAATAAATATCCTTCAATGGCAATTTTATGTCGCCAGGAGTAGAAGATGAGTTGTGTCCATCTTAAAAAGTAAAATCGCATCGTATCGTCTTTCTATTAATAGAACATCAGAAAATACATACATCATAATCAGGATTTTAGCGAAAGCAAATAAAATAATGACTAATGACCTTGGTGTTACGAGAGTACAGCTTCCGAATAAAGGTGAATAGATGGAAGTATGGAGGGAGTGGGGTTGAAAGAGGGGAGAAACTTAACTTCATAACGCGTGGACCGAATTTTTAATTCTGTTTTATTATATAGAATACATTCCCTCATTGGTAAAAAATTTTCGCGGTTGGGGGTCCTGGGTGGTGTTGACGAAAACTAACTTAGTAACGCGTGGCAGCGTTGCCAAGTCGTCGATTAAATGTGTCACCAGATAGAGATTGAAAAAGACACCTTTTTTTTAAAAAAAGTCACCCGATGCATAATAATATATTTTTTCAAGATTTCTTCCATAATAATACCAGAAATGTGAATACTACTACTCAATAAAGGACTATTTACCTGAATCACACGCTTATTTACCTTTAATTAGTTCGCATTAAAGAACTTAATTTTAATTTAATCCACAGCTGATCTCATGTACTTAAGCGTCGTGTAATAAGTTTTTTTCAATTTGTAAAAGGAATAGGAGGAGACACAGGGAACTAGTATAATGTAATGACATTTTAATTTTGTGGGCGACCTCTTATCGTAAGGGTCCAGTTGGAAAATCATGAACTTTCAAAGGAAATTGTTCCAATATAGTATATATAGATATAGTAGCCTAACTTCGTAATGTGAAAAAGACTTTACACTGATGGCAGCAATGAGAGAGGGTGAAGGTCGAGGATAATTTCGGAACGCGTGGACTAATTTGGATGATTCGTTTGTAGTTGTATAGACCCTTTTGTATCATTTGTATCATAACAACCGAGGTGTTTATTGTAAGTTTTGTAAAAAATTTTTACAAGAATAAAAGTGAAAAGGACAATTTTACACTTTAAACGTGAAGTTGATATTTTTCATATTTTCGAAGCATCATTATATAAAGTTTTTTGTGCTAATAAGAATCCACAGGTTAAAAGTCCATTTCGTCACACGCCAAGGTAAAAAACCCAGGACGTACTGCAGACATTATTGCATGTGCTATTGAGCTGCATTTTATAAAAAATTTAATTTTCAGGTTTACTTCTTTTATTAGACAGAATAATTTCTGAAAGGATAAATAAAAGTGATGGTGGAATAGATGAATTAATATTTCCAACATTTTATCACTTGCTGGATACTGCCTTTAAAATTCTATATTTTTCATCTGTTTCATTTTCTTCCCTCTGATTATACCATGCATTAGATAGGATTTCATGGTGTTTTTTTCTGAAACAAATTATCATATTTGCACCAAATTTAAAAATTTAATAATTAGATAACATTATCGTCTTGGTACTTAGATCGTGCTTTAATGGTTTTTTCATCTGGAATGTATTCTGATGTTAGAACATTTTTCAATTCCTGCATAGAAAACTGGCATTCTTCATTATTTTCTATATACTGATATATTTGCTTCATTGCTGCATCCAGAAATAATACTTGTGGATGAATCTTGTTTTCTTCTTCAGGTACTTTAGCTACTAAATTTCTTAATGAAAGATAGCAATCCCCATGATATCGCGCTTTCAATACTACCAAATCCATTACGCCGGATATTCTCTTGTAAATTTCTCGGTAATAATCATCTCTTTTTTTCTTTTATAAACTCTAAAATTGTTGATTTTATCTCTGTATTATTAACCAAATGTATTTTTCTTCTTGAACATTTCTTTTCTTTTTTTCTTTTTCATCACTAGCTTGCTTTCCACAAATTAAACAAATTCTTTTCCAATCAAAGTCACATGATGATAAACTTCGTGATCTTTTCTTTGGAGGAGAGAAATTCACGTTTTTTCTTGCTTTTTATAGGCTTCAATGTATTTTTTATTAATATATTTCTGCTTACATGATGTATGAGCGTTAACGAATTCACAAGTATTTAAGTATTGTAATAATCCATCATTCCTCTCCTCAGAAGCTTGTTTTAAAGTTCCCAATCCTCTTTTAATTTTAACAATGGAACCTAGATTATTACTGCTCTGAGGTCCAAGTTTTTCGCAAAGAAAACCAAAAATTTTCTTCAACATCTGCTGAATCAATATTCTTACTAAGACTACTCATACTTAATAATTATCTGTAACAAGAAATATTAGAAAAATTTACCAAGGAAAGTCGAAAAGGTAAAAGATAAAACAAAAAATGTATAAATGATTTTTTTTTCTTACTATATAATATTATCGCTGCAGCGATGAATATGTTTTTATTGGCAAATGTTTGGCATATGTTTTTATTGGCAAATGTAATTGAGAATTTCAACAAACACTGCACAAAATATTCAAAATAACGTTCCACTTACGCACTGGCACCATACTAAACTGTTTTCAGAGTAGAATAACATCTGCCACTCGTGCTCTCCACTATCCCCGCTATCACTTCCTACTCCCTTTTCTATATCTGCAATACCTACTTTTCAAGGACGTTTGCTGTCCCTTAGAATATTTTATATAGAAACTTAGCTATTCTCGAGAGAAAAAATAAATATAGCTGTAAATAATAGCTGTACTATACTAGAAGTAGCATTATTTTAATGGGACAGGTCTTAAAAAAACATTAGCAGAGGTAAACTTGTTACTTTTTAGTATAACAAATTCAAAAAATCCGGAAACATCTAAATCCATTCATTATAGCTGGGTTCCGAGGTATAAACCTAATTGCACTGGAATATAAGGCGAAAATAATATTCGATCAGACACTATAATTTTGTCTTAATTTACTGTTACGCGTCCACTTTAAGGTTTTTAAATTTACTTCTTTTATTGTATTTCAGTTTGGAAAACCTGAATATATTGGCGTGAAGGGATGCAATTACGAGTTTTTCTGGCAAACGTCTCATGTTTGCATAAATATTATCCCTTGCTATGCAATTGATTTGAGATCGGGGTTTGAGTAAGTTTGTATTTTATATTTTCTTGAAAGATTTAATAAAAGCAATTTTTCAGATACGATTTTGGATCTCTATCGAAGAAAATATACCAGGTAAAACACTATCACCAAACTTATAGCTTTGGAATATGTTCCAGTGCAGAGCCTACTTGTCTAAATAATGCAGGTAAGGAAAATTTATTAAATTAAGCTTAACAATTGTGGCAAAATACAGCGTACCGTCCAAGAGCCCGCAACGCTCGTGTTCACATTGCCAAGTTACAGTGCTCAGTCGAAAGAGCTCTGGCCTGTCTTTCTGTACACCCCTGGTAGCTTGTTAATTTTGTTTTGGAAATTGTAATAATTGCGATGTTATTTTACGTCTTCGTCAATCCAGTTATTTACCAGTTTACTTTTACCACTGAAAAACGTTGTAAAATAAAATAAAATTTTTCTGCGTTAAATATGCCTATAAGCGCATCAATGCATACGCGGTAGCTCCGGGATCCACGAAAACGTTCGGCAACCGGCATTCAAAGATGGTTTCCACTTGCAATCACCACACTTCAACACTACGAAATTTCACAATACTTACTGATATGGCGAAAAAATTGCTAAAATTATGAAGACCTTTATAAAATGGAAAAATTCGTAACACGATAAATTATGTCTGAAAGAAGCCATACATTTTGAAGGAAGATTGCGTAAGAAGAGCACTCAAGCCCACGATTCATGCTACCACCAGAGATGTATAGAAAGAGCAGGCCGAGCTCTTTCGACTGAAAATTGTAACTTGGAAATGTGAACACCGGTTCGACCCAGTGACGCGGGATCTCCTAATAAAGCATTCCAAACAAGCTTACATGGGGACATGATCTAGAATCTAGAGCAGTGATGTCCAAACCTATGCCCGCGGGCAAGTGAGCTTTTGAGCTTTTAAATTCGTATATGCACATGTTTGGTTGTATTCGGTTTATTGTTATTGCGTTTTTTAATTGTTAAAGCATACAAAAGTTAAAAAAATCTTCATATTTAAGTAGTTCTGTATGCAATCATACAATATCTTAAGATATACAACCTTTTGCATGCATTTTAAGGTTCAAAAATAAACAAACAGTAGGAAATGCTTCTAAAGCTTTTAAGAATTCCTCACATTAAGTGGTGTGAGTTTGGCCATCACTGATCTAGAGCAGTGATGTCCAAACCTATGCCCGCGGGCAAGTGAGCTTTTGAGCTTTTAAATTCGTATATGCGCTTGTTTGGATGTATTCGGTTTTCTGTTTTGCGTTTTTAATTGTTAAAGCATACAACAGTTAAAAGAAATTATCATATTTAAGTAGTTTTGTAAGCAATTATACAATATCTTAAGATATACAACCTTTTGCAAACATTTTAAGGTTCTAAATTAAACAAACAGTACAAAATGCTTCTGAAGCTTTTAAGCATTCCTCAAATTAAGTAGTGTGAGTTTGGCCATCACTGATCTAGAGTATACAAGGTCTGCGAAATAATAATGGAGACGGAGTGGGATCAATTGGTAGAGCGGCACGAGCACCATGCCATGGTTCCCGGTTCCGAGACCAGGTCTCCCCGTGAGCTTTTATTAAGAAATTAAAATAATCCACTCCGTCTCTGGGCTGTTGTCTAGCTCGCAGCAATGTAAAAACAAGACATTCGAGTTTCCTCACTTTCCCATGATAACGCATAAAAGGGTTTTACCCTAGGCTTTGGCCACATCGTAAAAAAAAATTTCGGATGGTCGTCATGTTACGTGCATTACTGTCTTAATCTTTTAACCAGTGAAGAGTGAATTCAAATGTTTTGAATTTGTTGAACTTCAAGCGATAATTAATTCATGATATTCTTAATCATGTGAACAAAGTCCTGTTAACAAATTGCTATCGTAAAAATAATTCCCTAAAACAAATTCATAATCGTAAACCTGATGTCTCACATTTTCTCATGTACAAGATTATCTTGCACATTTCCAGACCTAATCTGAGGAGCATGCACATTCTTGATCAGAGAACTTATTAGAAATTAGAAGTAACTGTCTTCACATAGGTAATTAGAGAAACAGCATAAGAATTTTTTCACATGAAAGCTTGAGTATATTGTAAGTTTAGCAGTTTAAGTTAAGTAAGGTAAATTTGTATATATTGTAACATGCACTGTAGTCTGGCAAAGGCTACGTGATAAAACGAAATCAAGTTGTGCAATGCGCATGTCCCGAATTTCGGAAACCAGGAAAACGTCAGATGCCGTATAAAGTCAAGGCCGACTCGAATCTGTGGTGACTAAGTGTGGTGAAAATGAATAACGGAAATTGCTAGAACTAAGTTGCTGAACTTTCTAGAATTAAACTAAGTAGTATAAATAAGGCTGAGTAGCAGCTTATTGAGTCAGTTGTATTTTAACCAGTGAAGTGATAAGTGTTAATTATTAATGTGAAACGTAATATTGTGAAGAAAAATTGTCAATTAAACTGTGCAACGAATTAATGAAGTAAAGTGAATAAAAATTGTGAGAATTTGTGACTGTTAATAATTGTCTTAGTTAATCCGTCGAATCCGAAGACCCCCATTTAAGTTACAATTGGTGTCAGAAGTGGGATTAATTAAGAAAGACTAAAAGTGAACTTGGAAAAAAAGTGCGACTGTGAAATTAAAGTGAAATAGTGCAGTGAATAATCTAAGTATGGGTCGCAAATTGAAAGACTTACGTGTTCAAGACTTGAAGGGGGAATTAAGTAACAGTTCCCTACCTACAGTTGGACATCATTGTAATTGGACGAAGTTTTGAAGAACATCTAGGAAATCTACGAGAAGTGTTTCAGAAACTGAAGTCAGCCACACTAAAACTAAGCCCGAAAAAGTGTACGCTCTTTTCAGACCAGGTCAAATACCTTGGGCATGTGGTATCAACAGAAGGAGTTAGCACCGATCCTGAGAAGATAACTTCAGTAAAGAACTGGCCCCCTCCGAAAGATAAACATTAGCTACGGAGCTTTCTTGGACTAGCCACTTATTACAGACGCTTTGTGAAGAATTTTGCTGATATAGCAAAGGAGTTGCATGTACTTACTTATCCAGGCGGGTAAGACCTTTATATTGTTTATATTGGATACTGATGCAAGTAATGTTGGGATTGGCGCTGTGCTGTCACAAGAAGTAAACGGGTACGAGAAGGTGGTGGCATACTATAGCAGAGCTCTATCAAAACAAGAAAGAAATTACTGCGTTACGAGGAAAGAACTGTTGGCTATTGTTGATGCAACGAAGCATTTCCATAAATTCCTCTATGGACAAAAATTCACTCCGAACTGATCATGCAGCTCTAAAGTAAGTGGTTGATGCAACTTAAAAACCCTGAAGGACAGCTGGCAAGGTGGCTAGAAAGACTGCAATCCTATGATTTCGAAATTATCCATAGGAAGCCTGATTGTAAATACTGTACCCGTCTGTGATTGTGAAAAGAACAACTGTCGTACACTTGACAGGATGGAACAAGGAAGAATTTCAAGCAGCTCAACGAGAAGACGAGAATATATCTCTAATGTTGACGTGGAAGGAGAACGATGAAAGGCCCCAATGGAAAGATATTTCAGACAGAAGTGCAAGATTGAAGAGCTACTGGGCACAATCGAATTCGCTATGTGTTGAAGATGGAATATTGAAACGCAAATGGGAAACACCCGACGAGTCATCATGCCGGATGCAGGTATTAGTTCCCATTAACAAGATAATGAATTTGCTATAAGAATTTCATAACGGTGCTTCGGGAGGACATATTTGCGTCAATAAGACTTTGGGGAAATTAAGAGAACGATTCTACTGGTTACATATGCGAGAGGATGTGGAGGACTGATGTCGGAAATGTACTGTTTGTGCCCGTAGCAAAGGGTTTTACATCAAAAAAAAGAGGAGCGATGCAGCAATACAACGTTGGAGGACCTTTTGAGAGAATTGCGATTGACGTTGCAGGACCATTCCCAGAATCAGATCGGGGCAATCGGTTCATTTTAGTGGTAATGGATTATTTCAGTAAATGGGCAGAAGTATATGGGATCCCAAATCAAGAAGCAAAGATAGTGGCAGAGGAGTTAGTAATAAACTGGATATGCAGATTTGGCGTACCCAATGGGCTTCATTCCGACCAGGGACGAAACTTTGAATCTCAAGTATTCCAGAAGGTTTGCGAGATTCTTAAAATAAGAAAGGACAACACACAATCCATCCACAATCTGGCGGGATGGTTGAGGATTTAATAGAACAGTGGTCGAGCATCTAAGAAATGTAGTAGATGAGCATCAACGGTATTGGGATAGCTACATTCCGATATTTCTACTAGCTTATCGAACAGCCGTCCATAACTAAACAGGACCGACACCCTCCAAAATTGTGTTTCGAAGACAGATTCGACTGCCCAGTGATTTGAACACTTGAATTGAATTAAATAACTTATTATCTATCATAATAGCTTTCTCCATTCCTCGCTGAGTTTTTTATGGATTATCTAGTTATTTAATTTAGGAAAAGTAACTTGTTAAAATTAGTTTTTGTTTGGTATCGATACGTGGATGACATTTTTTGTATTTGGACAGGTACACAGCGTCAGTTAAGTAACTTCGTTAACAATATTTTAAACACATTGGACGACTGTATAAAATTTACAGTAGAAATTGGATTGGACAATATATCTTTTTTAGACATTAAGATTTTAATTTCGGACAATTATTTAAGTTTTGACTTATACAGAAATAAAACATACTCTGACGCTGTGATACGTTTTAATTTTAATCATCCTTGGACCACTCAGATGGCAGCTTTCCACAGTATGTTAAATAGGCTACTGGAAATACCACTGAGACGCGTTTGTTTTCAGACAGAACTGCGAACAATTATTGATATAGCACAAAATAATGGTTATAAAAAGACAACTATTTATAAACTAATATATGAGAAGAATCGCAAGTCCATTTTGTGCTCTATCTTTCCAAAGCAGACAAGGGATCCAAGCGTACAATGGAGAAAGGTTCCAATTTAAAGACTATATTCGTAAACAATAAAATAAAAGAAAATATTCCAATAATTGAAAAAAGCGGTGTGTATAAAATTAAGTGCGATGATTGGCCGGAAACATATATTGGAAAAACAAAAAGGAAAATCTTAACAAAGATTTTCTGAACATATCGCAGGCGCAAATAACAACAAACCTAAGTCAGGGTTGGCGAAACATCTGGTCTCTGAAGGTCACTCCTCTAATATCAATAATATTAGCTTACTCCATGATTTACGAGAAGGTTACGTGATGGATAGATTTGAAGTATTTGAAATTAGAAAAGCTTTGGCTGATGGTAGTGTATTAGTAAATGATCAGAAAGATTTTACAGATATTAGTCCGTTGCTTAAGCCAGATCTCTTTTTTGTTGGTAATGGTCAGTAGTCCCCTTGATAATACCCTAAGAAGGCGAAACGCGTCGGGTTAACATATGTATTAACTAGATTAAATAATAAAAATTGTGAAATAATTTTATACAAGTGTTTTTGATTGAAAATTTACATTTTATAATTCCCGAAACGTTTCACCAAGTGCCTAAAAAAGAATTAATTAGCTATATAAAAAGAAACGTAATATTGTGAAGAGATATTGTAAGAAAATTGTACAACGAACTAATTAAGTGAATTCAATAAAATTGTGAACATTCATGATTGAAAATGAGTGTCTTAATTAATCCGTCGAGTCCGAAGAGCCCCATTTACGTTACACTATCTTTAAGCGTAGTCTTCTTTCCTCTATTTCGGCAATTCCTGTTTTTTAATACCTTTTTTGTTAAAAAAGATCCTACTTGAAGTTTTAATTGACCACAGAAAAATGTACATGGATTTTAAAATTCAGGTGAACCCGACCTGAGATTTTATCTCGCTAGATGGACCCAATTTTTTAGAGGAGCTCTACGGCCAGACATAATTTTTATAATATATTTATTTCTTATAAAAATGTACTTCAAAGTATGTGCACTTTCTAATAACGGACTAATACATATCACATTTTACTAAACATTAAGTTCTTCTTCACAGCCATTGAGTTTGGTATTTATTTTCTTATTTTGCGCTTAATTTATACTAATATTTATGATCTTTTAAAAGGAATTTGTGAAAATGAAGGCAAGCAAACTACTACCCTTGGGAAAGTCAACAATCGTTTGCGGTTCAACGAAACTGGAACACCTTATTTGCTATACGAAAACGGCGCTCCCTGTTCATTACCAAACAGGCAGTGGTCAACAAGAATCGAGTTTACGTGCTTGTTGAATGATTTCGAAAATCAACCAAAAATAATTGAAAATTCGAATTGCCTTCTCCTAATCCACTTTCCAACCAAATTGGCATGTCAGAAACAAATCTCATGCAAAACTCAGGGAGCTGCTGACGGGGACAAAATTGATTTGACGCCGTTGATAAGCACTGCAGAAAATTATATAGCGAGAGTGAACGAAAGTTTAGAAATAAGCAATAAAAATTCAGTGAGGGTAAGTACTTGATTTTAAATCGATTGATGCTCCCAGAATTTCACCGCAATTTTCTTTCCAGTATTTCCTGAATGTTTGCAGACCACTTGTATCGCAGTACGGACTAGGATGTTCCGGTGGATCAGCTGCATGCGAAGCTATTATGGGGCCTGTAACCCCGGAGCAGGAAAAGGTTTGTTCGATATCATATAGAGTAGTTGTATTTATCTACTACGATATATGCTTGCTCATGGCTGTGGTTAAAAAACGAATGATATATCGTCCAAATTTCTGCATAAGCTTGTGTGGAAAAGCTGATGAAGAGTGCAAAAGTAAAGATTAAATGGTGGCGTTTCTCGAAATTTTATTTACTCTATAATGAAAGTTGGGTGAATTTATTGCAAAATTCTGAAAATTAATGAAATTTTTTAAAAGATGAACTACGGTCACTCGCTGTAAATGCACAAGAAATGGTTCTTTAGTGCCTTACGTATAATATTTGGACTTCATTTTCCTTTGATTGTAATGCTTTAAAATTTCATGCATGCTACTTTTCCTGACAAAATCTTATTTCTTCTTCATACCAGCTGAAATTCATTCAGGTCAGCTCAGGACTATTTTTAATGTATAAATGATATTAATAGTGTTACAAAATATTGGGACATATATTGATTACCAGACGATACTTAAATTTTTATTTTTATCATACCTAATGATTAAGGGTAAGGGGGATGCCCTTTGATGTTAAAGCACAGCCTTGGCAGGAAAGGAATTAAGGGTAAGGTTTAGAGGTGAAGTGAAGGAGGTGACGGTGTAGCCTTAAAAGTTTTGGGCTCATAAGACAAAGGAAAAATAGAAGTTGATAAACTATTCCATATTCGTGATGTTCTAATTACGAAAGAATCCTGAAATTTGACGGTATGTCAAAATTTGACCTGGACATCATAGGGGTAGTGGTGGCGTGAAACTCTTAGTTCTTCGTTGATTTCTGTAGAGTTCTCATAAGAATTTTAGAGAATCAAAACAGTACTCGAAATGAAGGGCGCTGTCTTCGGGGAAACTTTGAATAGGATTGAGAGTGAGAGGTAAACGGAAAATAAGGTTGGTGATAGAACCGAATCCTGAGGTACTTCGTAGGGAACAAATGAACTGATAAAAAGTTTCCTATCCATTTTAAGAGATGAGGGTACAGACCAAATGTCTTAAGTTTGGGTAGAAGGGCAACATGCCAGACTCTATCACAAGCTTTTGAAATATCAAGAGCGACAATTTCAAACTCTCCAAAATTATGGATCTAAAGTGGTTTTAAAACTTTAGATTAAACCAAAGTGCAATTTATCTATAGTTCGAGGGTATGCTTCTTATTTTTTAAGTATCGGATGAACAGAATCATGTTTCCATTCTGAAAGTGGCAAAGTGGAGTGGCGTTTGCTTGCTAGTACACAGTGGTGGAGATGAGGGAGGATGCGATGAAAGTGGTAAGTAGCGCTGGTTTTGTCCAAAGAGACAATGTAAACATTTCCATTATTAATGAGTAAGATCTGGTAAAATGTTTCTTCAGGATTTGGCGACAGGCCATCGTTTTGGGTACCAAATATCTTTCGTCTAATGGCCTGGTCGAAATTGAATTTAGTCCGATTCGCCAGCAAAAGCATTTATAAAAGATATTTCTAAAATCCTTTCAATATCTAAAGACCGCTTATGAAAGGAACTCGCAATATCAGCAAAAGACATATTCGGACTGCTGTGTATAAAGCAGAAGTGAGTGATGTCTCGATGGCATTTAAATCTAATCCAGACATAATTCAATTCTGGATAAGTAGAAGTGAACTGCGGTTCCCCTCTGGGGAGAGAATAGCGACAGTAAGTGCCAACCTATCAGAAAGAACTTTGGTTTCACTTAGTGCAAAAATAGCCGGTTTTTCCGAAGTGAAGTGGTAACAAAAAAAATGATTACACTTTAGGCTACGAATGATGCATTACTCTGGTTTCGTTGGAATCATGGACCACTATTTTCCCCTTCCTGGTACTGGGTAGAAATTCTCAGTCAAATGGTTGCCTTCAGACAACCAATCCGTTTCAATAAAGAAAGCGCATGCCCAAAAAATGTTGTGGCAACAGAAAAAAATGGCAACGAATACCTAAATGTATCAAGTTTGTGCGCATGATCTGTAATTCTCTCATGCCGTTCCCCGGAACTTGCATCTAAATCAGTGATGTCCAAACCTATGCCCGCGGGCAAGTGAGTTTTTGAGCTTCTAAACTCGTATACGCACTTGTTTGGCTGTATTCGATTTCTTGTTTTTGCGTTTTTTAATTAATAAAGCATACAAAAGTTAAAAAAATCGTCATATTTAAGTAGTTTTGTAAGCGATTGTACAATACCTTAAGATATACAACCTTTTGCAAATATTTTAAGGTTCTAAATTAAACAAGCAGTACGAAATGCTTCTAAAGCTTTTAAGCTTTCTTCACATTAAGTAGTGTGAGTTTGGCCATCACTGATCTAAATCCTCAGTGCCCTATTTGGAAGCTGGCGTGTGATTTTGACACTTCATAGCGCTTGGACTGCCATGAGTAAACATTTTGTAAAACGGTTGGCATTCCCCTTCAACCGATTAAACACACACTTGTTAAATTCAACCTCTACAGATTTTTACATTTTTGCGTACTTACAAGGCAACCAAGTTGTCTGAAAACAACCAATTTCGTGAGAATTCCTACCCTGAGGTTTAATTTCAATCGGGCCATTGTTACAACTACAAAATTAGAATGTTTTTTTGACAGTTCAACTTGTCAAGAAATTATTTAGTTGTTCACAAAGTGGTTTGCTGATCAAATGTTATCTAAGTAATATAATTTTTTATTATAAATTTTCACTGTCGCTCTATTAAAATTTTTTATTGGCTCGTACACATAGATAAAGTCAAAAAGAAATGTTCGATTGACCAGTGGACCACTACACGAAGACATCATCCACTGCAAGAAACATTGCGCCACGGAAACCATGCTGAAAAAATCCCAACGAATTCGGGATAACAATTTTGAACTTAAGGTGAGGTGGGGTTGAGGTGTAGAAGGGGTTTTGTCTAACTTCGCATTTTATGTACCGACTTTTTAACCGGCTTCCTAAAAGTGAGACCCAAGGCGGGGCGAATAGTGAATAGTCTAAGTTCGGAACTCGTGGACCGATTTGGAGGATTTTTTCGTTTGTTGTATAGGTACAGTATGTTCTCCTGTGGCGTGGGGTGTGTAGGTGTCGAAACCCAATTTCGTAGCGCGTATTTGAGGGGGGTTGAAGTCCAACTTCATAATGCGTAGATGGATGATTACTTTTTGGGAGTTTTTTTTTACAATGTGGCCAAAGCTTAGGGGACAATTCTTTGATGCGTTAGCATGGCTTTGGTCGGAAGGGAATTAAAGTAAGGAGAGTAAGGAAACTTGAATGTCATATTTTTGCATTGCTGCGAGGTAGACAAGACGAGACGGCGCGAAATTTTTAACTCAACTTTTTTAAGCCCACGTGCCGCTCAACCACTTGATCAAACTCCGTTTATTGTGTTATTGAGTATCTTTCTCCATTTATGTCATGACAAAAGTTGTGGTCTTAAAATGGGATTGGGAAGAGAAGCGGCACCTAGTTTCGTATCTTAACGTGTGGATCGACGAACGTGTGACCGGAATTTTATGATTCAGCATATCTAAAGATACTAAACTGTGAAAAATAAAATTGTTTATAAGAAAAGTTGAACCGACTTCATAAAAAGCGCAAAAAAGTATAAAATAATATTTAATTTTATGTTTATTACGTCATTTCGAAGTCGGTGCAAATTAAGCAGGCAAAATAACCGCACTCATAACAAATTGAACACCGACGGCACTATAATAAATAAATAATCACCTTTCACGGTACCGTCTCAATTTAAAAAAATAGTTAAATAAACCTTAATAAAGGTTTGTCAACGATTTTCGAAAAAGCTAAATGCATTTCGATGCGCGCGTTCACGTCATCATCAGTAGCAGTCGCATACTGTATGCGACCGTAAAAGGTTATTTATTTATCGTGTAAAATAACCGCAGTTAAAGATATCACTTTTTTATATATGAGGGGATGCCCTATGATGCTAAAGCACTACCTGGGAAAGATAGGAATTCAGGATGAGCGAAATGGGTTAGGAGGGAAAAACAGAAGATGGTAAACTGTTCCACATTCGTGTTGTTCTGCTTAGAAACGAGTCCCGAAATTTGACGGTACGTCCAAATTTGGGCGAATTGGGTATATTCACTCCGTCGGCTGAAATAGGTTGGGGGAGAACTGGGCGTTTTTTCAGGGACATTAAACAGTATTAAGTTTTTGATGCATTAAACGAAACACGATTTGCTCCACCCCAAGCGAGTACCATAGAAATGTCGTTATTTAATGATCTAAACATGCGTTCCCAATTGACTTCTGTAGTATTTCCACGTGAATTCATTACAGAATCAAATGAGTACGCGAAATCAAGGGTGCTATCATCGGCGAAACTATGAATAGGATTGAGAGTAAGGAATAAAAGATCATTAATAAAAAGAAGAAATAAGGTTGGTGAAAGAACTGAGCCCAGAGGTACACCGGAATTTATTTCGTAGGAATCAGATGTAACTCTGTCGAATACTACACGGATTGAACGGTCTGACGAGAAACTCTCTATCTATTTAACGAGGGTAGGGTGCAGACCAAATGTTTGAAGTTTGGCTAAAAGGGCAGCATGCCAGACTATATCACAAGCCTTGAAATATCAAGAGCGACGATTTCGGACTCACCATAATTATGGAGACAATGATTCAAACGCTCCGTTAGAGCCGTTAGTAAGTCTCCGGTTGAGCAGCCAGCGCGGAAAGCGTACTTAGCAATAGTTGATAAGATGGTTTTTTTTCTAGATATTTTATCAACTGAGAGTTGATGAGCGATTCAAAAACTTTAGATATGATCGAGGTTAGTGCAATGGGTCTGTAGTTAGAGGGGTCGCATGCCTATCCTTTTTTAAGTATCTGCTAGACATAAGTAAGTTTCCATGCACTTGGAAACATTCCTGCTGAATATGACAGGTGAAGAAGTTTGCACAAAGGTTTACCCAAAGCAGAGGCGTAGCATTTTAAAACCAGGGGCGAGAAACCATCAGGCCCAGTATCTTTGGACACGTCGAGTTTCAAAAGTAAACTAAAAACATCCTGAGTGCGAAAGTGTAGCGGCTTTCGTCTACTAGTGCACTGTGATGGAGATGGAGGTGGCTGCGATGAAGGTGGCAAGTACGAATTAGCAGCAAAATTAGCAGCAAACAGGTTGGTCTTGTCCAATGAGTCAGTAAAAACATTCCCATTATAAATGAGTGGTGGTGTTGATGAACAGGTGAATTTGTTCTTTACGGTTTTTACTAGAGACCAGAAGCCTTTACTACCCTTTTGAGTAGAAAACACCTTCCGTCTAACCCTCTGGTCGAAATTGAACTTTGCCCGACTAATTACTGTATTGCAAATATTTCGCGCATCTCTATAGATACGTCTCAATTCCTCTGAAGGGCACTATTTATATGCCTGGAAGGCTGCTTCCATGTTTTTAATTTCTGCGAAACATTCATTATTTAATCAAGTGGAGTTAGTTGGTTTGATGTTTTTGAAACTATGAGGAATAATGCTTTCCAAACCATAGGATGTTTAAGATATAATCGGTACTTTTGTTAACGTCTCTCAAAGAAAAGCAATCAGACTAATCCAGCTCTCTGAGATATTTATTAAGTCCCGCCCAATCAGCATTTTAATTATGCCACACTAATCTTTTGGTGGAGTTTAGGTTAGTGGTTGTCAGAGAGGAGGTGGAGAATTGGGCGGAGATAAGGCAATGGTCCGAATTACACAAGGGAGCAGTTACTGAAACCGAGTACTTTTCTGGATGCGATGTTAGAAATAGATCCAAAAGATGCGCGTTAAGCCCCAAAGTATCAGGAACACAAGTGGGACATTCAACCAGTTGTTGCAAATTAAAGTGCTCCCTAAATAACGCGACGTGGCTTCTAGACGAAATTTTTGTTTTTTATATGTAGCTAGTTGTTTTGTGTGTTAATTCAAAATGTCAATAATGGACGCTACCATCGTGACGTGGACGGGCACCTGCATTTAAAACAGTATCACATTTTAAATATAATAAATAATAATTATAAATTAAATAAATATTAATTTGGATAGACAACTAATTATTGTCGGGCAGCCAAGTCCTTAAAACCTTCTTTAGAAGCTACAGAAATGTTATTCTGCAAGCTTTTAGCTTTCTCGGAACTCCTCCTTTAAATCTTTCAACATATCTAGTTTTCAACATGCAAGCTTTTTCTTTCGAAACTGTACCAGCTGTAGTGGAGTCGAGGTCGGTGAACCCGAATATCATCGTAGAAAAAGTTTTTATCCGGGCCCACTGCCTCAAACGGCCAAAAACCATCCCTTTTTTCGGACGCGGAACAGCAATATTTCTGATGAAAATTATTGATGATTTGATTGAGATATAACAAAGGAAGAAGAATTATGGTAGAGACATGGCCGTGACTACCCTCGGGAGTCGATTCCACCCTCCCAGGTGGTGGAAAAGTGGTTTCATCTATCTTGTGTGTTTATACGTTTACAATTGAGGCGGTGGGCTCGGATAAAATTCTCTTTTACTATGATATCCGGGGTCAGCGACCTTGAAAACCGTGGGCGGGGAGAGTGGAGGCGGTGTTGGTCTTGCAAAATAATAAACTAACAAAAATAATTGTGCAGATGCATGGAAAAAATAATTACTTTGATTTATTTTGAAGTTATTTACTAATGATGAAGGTAATCCTTCTCCAGCCTACAATAAGAATACATCTTGAAGTTACAACAGTAATCCGCAAATAAATTACTATCTTCCCAACAATAATTGCATCACGCTTCCCTAAATCGTTTAAATCCTTTTAATTAAACACTTAAACGCGCATAATAAAACACAAATCTTGAAGGGATCTGGAAAGGACTCTCTGTTTGAAACCCGAACAGAAGCTACCGGCACTTCAGCCATCTGTAAAGAGGGTCTCCATCAGATAAGTCTTTCTTCCATTAAGTTTATCTGCCAAACAAAGCTATAAAAATCATAAATTCTACTGAAAGTGCTGATTTTCGTTGTTGTGTGAATATTTCGGAAAAACAAATATCCGAACAAGAGAGATTAATCGTACGTTCCCTTTAAGAGGAAAACAAAACAGGTTGAGGATGCTCTTCTATACAAGGGAATCAGTACAATAAAATGGGGTCGTAATTTAAAGATGTGCTTACTCGAGCTCGTTGAAGCTAATGTACGTATGGATGTATGTTGTGACTTCCAACTTATGGGAGAACGCAAAATATTTGGTACTTACAAGTACCGTTATGGACAATTATCTGTAATTAATTTAGAAATTGATTGGAACGTTGCCTGTTAGCAAAATTATATACCAGATATTGATTGTTTAGTGATACAAACTGCAGAATTTTTGTGGAGATCTAACACGTAATTACAGAACTGAAATTTTAATATCTCTGAACAGTGAAGGTCAGTCACTTCTATGTACATTTTTGTACATTTATTATTCTATCAAATATGATATCGGAGCTCTGAATTTCTAGGATTGACATCGACAATATCAGTTGATATATTTTGAAAGAAAAATGGTTTTTGGATATTTGGTATCTCCTTTTATTGACTAATATTACAAATAGCGAGCTTTTACGTGAAACAACTTAGCTATCCAGGTCGTTTAGGTGGAAATTTATAGCCGAAATTAATTACTCCTAGCTCGCGAATTGTTCGTATGAAAAAAGACTTAGAAGCACACGTTATAGGATAGCAACGTGGTATTTAGAAGATGTTAAAAACAACAACACTTTTATGTATACCGTGATAGATGACGAGTGCTTCCAAAAGACGCTTAAAGGAAGCGCTTCTTTAGAATAGTCAGTTAGGAGCTCTGTGTGCATTAAGGCGAACGCATGGTATAGGTAATTTATTGGTCATTCAATTATCTGTAGTTTTTAAATTAAGAATTAAATATCAAATGTGTTTTTATGTAATACTTAATAATAATTTCTTTTTTACCTTCATTATATTTTTTTGTCATTGTAATTTTATTGTTGTACTAAATAAATAATAATATAATCATGAAATAAAAGATTGAACCTATAAACGAAGTGATAACTTATTGATTTTTTTAATTTACAACATTTAATAATCGCCTTGTCCGTCCCCTTTTTCAAGCAGTAAATTGCAGAATACTTTCATTAGCATTTCTATGAAAGCTTTCAAATGTTTTCTTTTGCGGCCAAGTAATAGTAAACATGTGCGAGTCGTAATCGCGCACCGAGAATTTCGTACTTTGGAAGGTTGTTGATTTCAAAAACATGTGCCAGTTAGAGACATCGTTTTATTTTTTCTGTAATACTTACATAAACCTTTATTAACTCCAATTATTTCAGATTTTTCGCTTACAAACTTTGGAGATAAGGTGGGATTAATGGCACTTTTTTGGACTTCTTTCATGATAAGTCGAAAACTATGCGGCATAAAAGGAAACGAAAATATATTTTATAATGTGCAAATAAAGCCCTTTCATACCTGACTTGATCTAGTAACCCTACTTAAAAATTTTGATCCCCTCCTTTCAACCCTTTTTGCAAAAAAAAGGAAACTATTTTCAAAATGTATTATTTGAAACTATACCAAATTTGAAGTCGATAACATTAGTAGTTGCTGAAATAAGCAGCTGTGACAGACAGACAAGCACACGAAGTCTCACCATTTTCGTACATAACCCTAAAAAGAAATACCAGGTGTACAAATATGAAATCCGGTTTTTTTTTTCGAAAAAACACATGAAATTCGGAAGAATGACAGCAAGTGGCTTATTTAAAGTATGCTCCATCGTTAATTATACATGTTTCCCAACTATCGTGTAATTTGTGAATGCCACACCAGTAAAATTCTTCCTGTTTTCCTCCGAACCATTTATTGAGCTATTTTTCACATCTTCGTACGAACCAAAGCGCTGCTAAGCAAGTGCGTGCCATCCACGCAAACAAGCGGTAATCGGAAGAAGCCAAGTCTGGTGAGTAAGCCGCATGGGCTAGCACTTCTCAGTTGAGTGCTTCCAACGTGTTACGAATCGGTTTTGCCGCACGTGGCGGGGCATTGAAGAAAAATCACCTTCTCGGCAGCGTTTGGTATTAACCGTTTCATCAGGTTTGAGCAGTTCATAAAGGACTACACCCCTCTGGTTCGTCTTCCTGTCAAAGCGATTCGGTCTTGCGGTCGATGTGGATGGTGCGCCTAGGTTTACCCATGATCTTTTGCGCTTTGGATTCTAAAAATGTATCCACTTTTTAACCGACTTCCCAAAAACAAAGAGGTTCTAAGTTCGACGCGTATTTTTTTCTTATTTTTTTTATTTTATTTTTATTTTTTTTATGTCTGACCGGGCATAACTTCGTAACGCGTCGACCGATTTTGATGATTCTTTTTTTGTTGGATAGAGCATATTCCCCGATTGGTACCATGTCAAAAAAATGTTTGGTAGGGTGATGGTGGGGGGTGGGGGTGAAACCCAACTTTGTAACGCGTGGTCCGATTTGGATGGTTCTTTTTTTTTGTACAGAGTATGATCCCCCATTGCTAATAGGAGAAAAAAATGTTGGCCTTGGGTGGGGGGAGGGGGGAGGGGTAGTCTAACTTTGTAACGCGTTGACCGATTTGGATAATTCTTTTTCTGTTCGATAGAGTATGTTCCGTAGTTGATACCAGGAGAAAAAAATTTTGGGGCGGAGTGGGGCGGGGGTGGGGGTGGGGGTGTAACCTAACTTTGTAACTCGTGGTCTGATTTCGATGGTTCTTTTTCTGTTGTATAGAGTATGATCCCCCATTGCTAATAGGAAAATAATTTGGTCCTATGGTGAAAGGTGTGGGTGGGGGGGGAGGGGTAGTCTAACTTCGTAACGCGTGGACCTATTTGGATAATTCTTTTTCTATTGAGTAGAATATGATCCTAGGTTCTACGAAAACAAATGTTGCTGGGGTGGGGGAGGGGGAGGATGGAACCTAACTTTGTAACACGTGGACCGATTTGGATGGTTCTTTTGCTGTTGTATAGAGTGTGATCCCCCATTGCTAATAGGAGAATAATTTGGTCCTTTGGTGTGGGAAGGGGGGGGTGGTAAATTCGTAACGCGTTTACCGATTTCGATGATTCCTTTTCTGTTCGGTAGAGTATGTTCCTTGATTGATACCATGAGAAAAAAAGTTGTATAGAGTCGAAGACACTAAAAAGTGAAAAATAAAATAGTTTTTAAAAAAAAGTTGAACCGACTTCACAAAAAGCGCTAAAAAGCATAAAATAATTTTTAATTTTATATCTATTACGACATTTTGAAGTCGGTGCAAATTAAACAAATAAAACAACTACGGAACCACAATTGAAAATAATACATAATACTACCTGAACGTTTCAGCTTACGGGATCATAAGAAATGACGATTAAATATTTTTATTGTAGTTGTTTGATTTGCACCGACTTCAAAATGTCGTAATAGATATAAAATGAAAAATTATTTTATGCTTTTTAGCGCTTTTTGTGAAGTCGGTTCAACTTTTTTTAAAAACTATTTTTTATGCTCAGTAATGATCTGATACAAAAACGAAGAAATCGGTATGATTCAGCAGCTGTCCGCGAATGTTCTTTATTTGGCACAAATTTCGACAAATTGAGCACAGCAAAACAAGACTATCCAAACACTTTTTCACTTTATCACTTATGCACGTTTGACAATTTTTGATGGCACAACAATATGTCATATATGTCAAATATTTATAGTAGACAGTGCCTTTGGTGCGCCGTTTGTTTTCTAGAATCCGCATTTCATACTTGTACATACATATGGAATATGAGGCGGAAACGTTTTTTTCCTTGGGTAGTTTCAGCAAAATTCAATTTGAAATAAAGTACAGTTATATTGGTTGGTTAAGGGTAAATGTGAAATCAGTTTGTGACTGCAATGCTTAAGAATCTATCGCCTCATTCTTCTTTCGCTTTAAAATAAGTCGGTTTCTTTAAAAGAAGTACTGAAATAGAGCCATTTCCAGTCTAACCATCGCCGGTAGTCGCAAAGGAAAATGTTTTCTTTTCCTCCAAACACAACCTAAAAGTAGGGACAGATTCTCTACTGATATTTACCAGGTGGATGTGACCGATAATTATAGCTCCGCTAAGCTCCTAAGCTCCATCCCACATTTGTCATGCTTCCTCTTGTTGAAGTCCGCATGAGCGCCCACACCTGTCAGCTTATATTTTGTATAGTACCTGTAATGTAGTGTGTGTAGTGATAATATCAAAACATTTTCGAAACCAAATAAGCCTTGCTTTGAATGCATGTGTGCTGTTGAGACGAAAAATAGATAAATCACGCGTGCATTTCCCTATACACCTCTGCATAGCTGCAACAAACTGCGGTGACGCATGACACGTGTGGTATTGCCTTTTATATTTCTCCAGAATATCATGCCTTCCTCATATTCCTGATTGAGCACGGATCTTTTCGAAATGAAAAGAGATATTGTTGACATCGGCTCTTGTCCCACATACATCGTGTCGGAGCTCTGTTAGCACGATCGTTTTTTTTATTGCGCCAAATCAGGTGAACCTGATTCGTAATACCCAGTTCAACAAATGCTCCAGTGTTACCTACCGTCCAAGAAGACGGAGTTGGATCAATACGTTGAGCGGCAAGACTAACATGCCATGGGTCCCGGGTTCGAGGCCAGATGACCCCGTGAGCTTTTTTAAGAAATTAAAATAATCCACTCCGTCTCTGGGCTGTTGTCTAGCTCGCAGCAAAGCAAAAATAAGACTCAAGTTTCCTCACTTCCCTTACCCTAATTCCCTTCCGGCCAAACCCATGCTAACGCATCAAAGGATTTGTCCACATCGTGTAAAAAAAACCAAAAAAAACACACAAACAAAATTCGTTACCTTTGATATTTGTGTGGTTTAGACGCGAAGCTTGGTTTTTGCTGGGAATGTTGGTGGCTGCTTTTTATGAGATCTTAAGAGTTACCCCTCGTCCAGAAAATTCGTTTGAGCTAAATTCTTTGAATTTCCATCATATTCATCCTGGGATTAAATTCAAAATCTTTCTTTTTAAAAAATTATAGTTACGGCTCTTTTGATTAGGGATATTTCTACTCTTAGAGATATTATTATCATTATGGTTTCCTTTTTAGATATTTTGTCAGTGGGGATTTTATTGTTAGAGATTTTGATGTTTGGGATTTTATTGTTAGTTCATATGAAACAGGCCCATTGTATACCAGTGATTGAAGACATCCACCGTACTGTCAAATTCAGTCAGAATGATTTTACTTCCTGATCGACTGCTGCTGCTAAAAATTCGTACCTGCTAACTGACATTAAAAATATTGGTTCTATTAAGACTCCAGCTTCTCCTTCTTGCAGCAATCAGAACAGCCACGTACACAACTGGAGCAGTTTCAGCCAGATGTTCAAATTTTGCAGGTTGAGGAGCAGCAGCCTCGGCCATTGCAATTTCAATGCAGCGGTAGTCACAGCGTGTGCATCGGAGGAAGCAGCAATTGAAGCACTAACAACAGCAGCAGGAGCAGCGTCTAAATCAGCAGCAGCTGCCAATCGACTATACCTATTAATCTCTTTCTCCGGTATAAACTTTTCAATACTACCGCGAGACATTTTCATTACTAGAGTCTATCACGTACCACTGGGGAAGAGAATGCAAAATTCATTTGATCGCGCACTAAAGTTGATCACTATCTAATTGTCTGTAAGATGATATACGGACGGCGAGCATAGAGGGAGGCTCTTTCAGAATTTTTTGAGCCCTCCATTTTCTCATTTATAAACTTATTAAGATGAAATTTGGTGGTGCTATTGATGAAAAGTTTACACCTTTAATATTTTGAATTACTTTCTTTCGCCAATGACGTCTTTTATTTATTTATTTTTATTTATTATTATTATATTATAAGATTCGTCAATAATGACTATCACACAAAATATAATTAAACTAAAAAATTAGGCGTACTTAAGTTATACGACAGCAAACTTAGAGAAATTAGCAAGAATATAAGAAGAGTTTTCAATCGAGGCCTGGAAAAGTTAAGATCCAAGTTAGCGAAGTGCTCATTGAAGAGGTGATACATCGTAGAAATAGGTTTGTGCATACCATAAAGCGTTCGATGGGGAGCAATGCGCAGAAAATCATGACTCCTGAGGGGACCGGGTGGGGTAGAGATGTTCACAGCCACCAGCAATTCGGGTGAATTAATCGTTCGGATTTTGGAAAGATTGCTCCAGGTTGTTCCAGGGAAGACCACGAAGTGCAAACCTTTTAAATCTGCGCTGCACTGCCTGAAAGCGGCTGCTGTGGGTAGACAGAGCTGGCGTATTCTAAGATAGGTCAATGAAGGTACAATACAGAAGCTTGGTTAATAGTCAGTCATCAAGCTCCCTAGATGATCTTTCCACAAAGCCCAGCGTCGAATTAGCTCTATTAACGATCAATGCCACATGATCCTCAAAACCACACTCCAATCCTTAGCCCTATCAACACAGCTCAAGACAATACCATCCACCTAGTAATCAAAAAGCAAAGGACTTCTGTTTCAGGAAAATGCCATAACAATGCACTTGCTAACATTAAAGGGAAAGTAAATACAAGCGAAACATTCACAAAACACAGATAAGTCAGTCTTGAGCAGATAACAGTCGGAGTCCTGAGAAATAGTGCAAAATATCCGCATAAGAAAACATTTTAGCGTTGGACAAAAGAAGCAAAACATTATTTATATATATAATGAAAAGGAGCGGGTCGAGGATACTATCCTGAGGCACTCCAGAGGTGCTGGAGATTTGATCCGATAGAGTTCAATGAGAGCAAATGAAAGGTCTAAAGTAGAAATGGAGCACATCACAGACCAGGGCCTCGAAAATCTTTGCTGCATGACACAAGCCAGAAATTGGACAGTAATTACAAATATCGGACTTACTGCCTTTTTATGAAGAGGGATAATTAGGGAACTCTGCCAGAGAACTAAGAAACGGCCGGAACATAAGGACAGGTTGAATAAATAACAAAGGACGCGGCCAAGAGATAATTGATAATTATTAAAGAAGAAAGCAGGAATGCCGTAGTTAATGCACCCAAGAAGTTGTCCGAAAAACCGTTCGGTCAAAATAAATATTCTTTTACTAGGGAACCTCAGGAGAACGCACAACAACTCGAGGTCCACAGAGCCAACAACAGGCACAACCGAGTACGAGAAACCCGTAGAGGAAGCACCACAACGAGCGAAGAGAGCCCTAACGATCAGTCGCCATTGACCAAGATAGCCAACGACCATATGGATAGGTCGAGCTTCATCTGTCTGACAATTCGGCGAATATCATCCATGACTGGTAAAATTGGCGAAGGCAATGGAGTTAGCCAGCAACGTGCAGACGAATTCGAGAAGGCTGTCCATCTTAGTGGCAAGGATATTAGTGTCATCGAACAAGAGCTGTGTATCAAGTAGGAAGAAAAGGATACGACTTTGTCAGTAACAAGAGTCAGATCACTGGATAATAATAACATGTAATACTATTCACCAGTCTCAACATATGGCATGGTTTTATAACGAGGCATTCACGACCTGTGGTAGAGCTCGAGGACCTAGTCCTACCTCTCAAACAAGCAGCGTGAAACAAGTGGCCACACACACCATCACGACTGATAGCATCACGGCCAATCTCACCCGCACGCACCCCGCAAATGGACATGTCGGACGAAACGCAGCGACACTGAAAAAAAAGACAGATCAGCACGAAAAAGCAAACTATAAAAGCCAATACACCAAAACGAGGACCAAAACCACGGAGTACAAACGAAACCTCAAAAAATAAAGTAAAAATCAAAACGGGAAGGACGCAACTCAAAACAACACAACACGTAGTTCGCAAGCCCCGTCGAAATAGTATAAAGAATTAAAAAATTGCAAATAAACAAACCAATAAAAACCAAAAGAACCGAAGGAAATAAACAACACCAAAAAACAACCAGCAAAAATAAGACACACGGAGTTGGATCAATTCCTTCAAATTCCCTTCCCCATAGGCTTTGTTCAAATCGTATAAAAAAAGTAAATAAATAAAAAAGATTGATATAACTATTAGAAATTGATCCAATGTCGAGCCAACAAAACCGCAAACAGACAACCAGCGGTAAATATTCAGTGGTCAGATACTGGGAATAAGATTAAGATTATTTATAAAATCAGAGAACGATTACTAGTTATTATAATACATATCACCATCGAAAATGTGTTGTACGTTCTTGAATCCTCTCCATCTACAACTCGTATTTTATCTTGTATACTAATTTCACGGAGATATTTTTAACCGACTTCCCGAGGTTCTAAGTTCGACGCGTATTTTCTTTCCCGTGGACCGATTGGATAATTCTTTTTTTGTTGGGTAGAGTATGTTCCCCGATTGGTAGCATGTCAAAAAAATTTTTGGTGTGGTCGGGGTGAAATCTAACTTCGTAATACATGGAACGATCTAGATAATTCTCTCTTTGTTGTATAGAGTATCATCCTAATAATGAACAAAATTTGACTCCAGGATGGGGTGTGGGACAGCGGGTTGGGTAGTCTA
Source organism: Leptarthrus brevirostris (assembly GCA_964036015.1). Lineage (NCBI taxonomy): Eukaryota > Metazoa > Arthropoda > Insecta > Diptera > Asilidae > Leptarthrus > Leptarthrus brevirostris. The sequence goes on from OZ038371.1 coordinate 111,830,391, forward strand.
ACTTCGTAACGAGTGGACCGATTTTACGAAAACAAAAATGTATAGGGGGGGGGGGGGTGCAGAGGGGCGTTACTCAATTTCCTAATTCACACACCTATTTAGAAGATTGCTTTTTGTGGTGTACAGTATGCTCCCCCACTGCTACTATATTGAAAAATGTTGACCTAGGATTATGGTGGGTGGAGGGGTAACCTAACTTTGTAACCCGTAGACTGATTTAGATGATTCTGAGTACATAGAGTATTTATTTGTATTCTGGCACAAATTGTGGCTTATGGTGAGAGTTGTGAAAGTACCAGAAAAATTAGGCACCAAACTTGATAAAACATTCTGTGTATAGGTAGTTGTTTGATGTGCATGTACCTATGAATAATTGTTCAGGCATCGTATCTCCATGATCCTGTTTATCAAATGTACTGGTCAAGGTCAAACGGATTGTTAAGTACCGCATGAACTGTACTGTTAAGTGCGCTTTCGATTATATCCCGAAATAAAAAGTTTGATAATTTTCCACTTTTTATTATAATATGCTATATTAATCGCAAGAAATGATAATAGTTTGCCTTTTTAAATTATGAAAGAAAAGTACCACATTAATCATTATAATTTTCGAAGCAATTCGCTAACCAATATGAATGTACTATTACCTGATTACAGAATTTTGTTTGTAATGTTTTTCTTATACGATTTCTCCAGAATTATCCCACAGTTAGAAGTATTAATTGGGTCTGGTAGCAAATCCCGAAAAACAAAATCCCGAAAGCAAAATCCCGAACGTCAAAATCCCGAAAAAAAAATCCCGAACGTCAAAATCCCGAAAAGACAAAATCCCGAAAGGTAAAATCCCGAAAAGTCAAAATCCAGAACACAATCCGGAAAGCCTGTCGTGGGGGGCAGGCCGCGCGGCCTACCCCCCAAGACAAGCTTTCCGGATTGTGTTCGGGGTTTTGATATTAAAATTAAAAAATATTGAAACATGTAGGTTTATATGCATTTATATTTATATATTTATTATATTAGTTTTAAATGTATTGCAATCCCTTTGAAAAATGCTAATTTAGACTTTTCATATTTGTCATGAATAATTTTTTGTAGTCTTTTTTCTTTTATAATATAGGACCTTCGTATTTTTCTTTCTACTCCAGCGTTTACAGAATCCAATATCGTTTTTACTCTTATTTGCTCTTCTCCAAGAAGAGCAATAAGCTTATATAGACCCAAATGTGGTCTTCCAGCTAAAAGTTTTAGTCTTCGGTGCCACGCCTCAACACTATTTTGCGTCCGCGGCAAATTTTCTTCTAAAAGTTCGGAGACACTCCAAAAGGATAGTTCATAAGAGGGTTTACTGACTATTGAAAGCCCATTGCTTGAGGAAAATATATTTGTTTAGTCATATGATTAGAATTTCGTTCTTTTTGGCCATTTTGTTTGTCCATATGTATATATAAGCAACGTGTAATATTTTTGCTTTCTGATTTTTCGGGATTTTTTTCTTCGGGATTTTTCTTTTTCGGGATTTTGATTTCGGGATTTAGGTTTCGGGATTTTATTTTTCGGGATTCTAACCTAATCTAACCTAATTGCATCCAACGATATCCATTAACCAAATTTTATTTGTTCTAAATTGCAGTCTAATTGCACTAATTACATCACGTGTCTCTGATAAGTAATCCAAGTTACGATGCTAATTACACTTTATAGCAAATCTTTTACACAATTAATATTTAAAGTCATGTCACCGTCGCCAAAAAATGAAAATACAAGAGTTTTTGTATTTTATTATAAAATTTCAATAATTTTATTGAGTCCAACAACTTGATGTTACACAAACGAGATCTAGAGTGCAAGTGAGGCTTGCAGTTCTTTTCTCCTATGCAGATGATAAAAATTGAGAGAAGCGGTACACAGTGATTTATAAAAACAACCAAATACAATGCATTTACTGACAATATTTGGAATTAGATAGAAAGCTACAACAATATAAATCAATACAATGATGTGAGACTGTATGAAAGTAAATTCAAGAACGATTTTAATATGGATATATAAAGTATGAATGACGTTGTTGACTTTTTAGTTTGATGCGATGCTTTAAGTATAATGATGAGATGCTTAACCAGATATAAGATGAAAAACTATTTTATTCTTTTTAGCGCTTTTTGTGATGTCGGTAAATTTTGTTAACTATTTTATTTTTTACTTTTTAGTTTGTTCACATATACGACTCGAAGAATGCTGCTCGTACGAACAAAGCAATTTCAAAAGTTGCAGAGGTAGTGCACTCACAGAATTATCCAAATACGGCGACATATTTCGAAAGCACCCTTTAGTACTCTCACTTTAGAAAATTCTTAACATGAGCCTAATGCACCACTTTTCTCTATACAGCAAGAGAGAATTATCGTAGTCAGAAAATCATCGTAGTCCCTCTAGGTGCAAAATTGTTATCATTTATCAATCAGGAATCGTATTTTGCACAACCGAATCAAAATCGGTCTATGCCTTATGAAGCTAGGCGCCGCTCATCCTCCAACTCTCAACATAAACAGATACTCTACTATAAAGTTAGGTTACCCCTCCACCCACCCCAAACCATAGGTCATCATTTTTCCATAGAGTAGCAATGGGGGATCATACAGGGTGTTTCAGATCTGACGTGCCAAAATGAGTGGGGTGATAGAGAGGTTATTCATAAATTTCAGTTTTTCATCGTATGCGCATTACTCTTTTATTTTTATATTTTGATCTACCCAACACAGCGACATTAAAGAAACGCTAAGAAACTACTATGCCAATGACCTTTCTAAAATTGTAAACAATGTTGACCTAACTCCTACCATAGCAGGTACAGTCACTTCCAAAATTGAAAAAAATGGTTTGCAATTACCTAAAATTCAGAATTTTCCCAAATTTTCTCCGAAATTCATGTAATTAGTACACACCTTTTTTATTTTTTCTGGATTGCCCATCTTATAGACTTTCCGAAAAGGTGCAACTTAGCACGGTAGACAGAAGATTAGAAAAACCGCACCCTTAGAAATCCCTGACTACCTAATTATTTCATTGCACTTTAGGCAGGAAATTCTTTAAATAAACAAAATTTTTAAGATAAAGGGTCGAAAATGTTTGTTTTGGGTTAACAGGTAATTAATTTTAAGTTAATGTTAATGTTAAAAATGTTAGTGTAAATTTGTTTTATTGCCAATATTAGCTTGTGTTAGCCAAGATTCACCCCATTGTATCCAGGCGTTATGTTACTCGTACCTGATGGAAATTTTGCTATAAAAAGGGGTCAGTCAGCAGGAATAGCTATCATAGTTGAAAAAAAGATCAATAGGTATTGGTGTTTTTAAGCAAAAATTATTAAAAAATGGCAGAATTTACTTTTAAGGAATACGCGGATATTATTTACATTTATGGTGTAGTAGACGGAAACGAGAGAGCGGCTAACTGGAATGTCAAAGGACCCCAAAGAGGGGTATTTACACGGAGTTCCGAAGGTTAAGAGAAACTGGAAGTGTAACTTCACACGACAGGGAGACACGACCCAAATCTTCGGGAACTTCTGCCGATGTCGAGCAGCAAATAACCACCATCGTAAGGCAAGACCTCGAGACGAGCATGAGATGAGGCGCAAGGCAATTAGGAGTGTCTTCATATAAGGTTTGAAGGGTTATTCCTGGAGACGGATTACGTCCATATCACCATCATCCAGTCCAAGGTCTACTAGAAGGAGATTCCGAGAGAATACTGGCATTTAGCACTTGGCTTCTGACTTTTTGGACAATGCACTGTCAGATGTAATAGATGGCATTCCTGTGCATAATCGAACGGACATGTTTAACCAACACGATGGAGCACCAGCGCATATTGCTAACATTGTGAAGGCAATACTAAGTGAAAAATGTCCTAACCGCTGGATTGGACGAGGTGCACCGATTGATTGGCCTGCCAGATCTCGAGACCTTACCGCAGTGGACTTCTTCTTATGGGGAAGTTTATTCAAGCCCTGTTAACACTAGGAAGGATTTAGTTAGCAGAATTGGGAATGCATCGACGCAAATACGGAAGGGACTGGCTGAAATACGCCTGAAACAAGAACTTAGAAGGAGATTGTTGGAATTCATCCAAAGTGGAGGTGGACATTTTGAGCAGCTTTTGTAATTTACTAAGATTAATTGTAATACGTTTTGAATTCAATAAAAAGGATTGAGTTTAGTTTTCTACTTATAAATTTCTACACCCTTTCTCTACCTGGGCATGTTGTGCCCTTTTGGAAAGATAATAAGATGGACAATCCAATAAAAATAAAAAAGTGGTTTACTAATTACACGAATTTCTGGGAAAATTCTGAATTTTAGGTAATCGCAACCCAGTTTTTTACTTTTGGAAGTGACTGTACCTATAATGGAAGAAGTTAGGTCAATATTGTTGACAATTTTGGAAAGGCCATTGGGATGGTAGTTTTTTAGCGTCTGTTTGATGTCGCTGTTTTGGATAGATCAAAAAATAAAAATAAAAGAGTAATGTACATACCATGACAAATTTAAATTTATGAATCACCCTGTAACTCCCAAACTGTTGAGATTGCCCCCATCCCTGACATACAATTTTTTGTTTGCCTAGTTGAGATCTATCACCCCACTCATTTTGGCACGTCAGATCTGAAACACCCTGTATAATACACAAAAACAAGGAATCTTCCAAATAGGTGTGTGAATTAAGAAATTGTGTAACTCAACCTCCGCACACCACCCAACATAAATTTTTGTCGTCGGATTAGTCGGGTAACATATTCTAAACATCAAAACAATTTTTTTCTCCTATTAGCAATGGGTGATCATACTCTGTACAACAGCATAGGAGCCATCCAAATAGGTCCACGCATTATGTTTCACTCCCACCCGCACCGCCACCCAATCAAAAATTTTTTGGACACGGTACCAATCGTTTTGAAGTTATGCCCGGTCAGACATAAAAAAAATACAACTTAGAACCTCTTTGTTTTTGGGAAGTCGGTTAATAAAATTGTCTCCATCTAATCAGATCAAATGCAACCCAATCAAATCAAAGACAATCTAAACCTTGAGTTTGATGGAAAAAAGCAACAGCCTTCATTTGAGAAAAAACTAGTAAATTGAAGAAATTTCACTTCAAACGAACAGATTCTGTGAATTGCCACACGTAATATTTTTACTACATGCTTTACATGCTTTAATTTGACAGGATGGATGTGTTTAATTGCATCTAATTAATATTTAAATTAATTTTTTTTAAATCTTAATTAAAACTGGCTGTCTTTAACCCTTAAACGATCTTCAATTCCTTTTTGACCAGCTTTTAATTTCAAGCAGTAGCTGTTTGGTTTGTAAGTACTTTGGATTGATCTTTTACTTGTATTATTTTATTAAATACCTTAATAAAGGAATAAAGTAAAAGATTAGTCCAAAAGCTGTTATATTTTGAACAGTGTTTGAAGTGAAATATCAAAAAATTAAGGTCGGATCAAAAATGACACGAAGGTCGTTTAAGTGTTAAATCACTGTTCTGTGAAATATTAAAAATGAATGAAATTCTTATTTTTCTTATAGAGTTTGGGATTTCCTGATGTCTCCTTAACATTAATAGATGTCACTAGGGCTGAACTAAAATATTTGCGTGGTGATATATGCCCGGCAGATACGTCTACGAAATTGTCCTCATCAATCCATTTCTATTGCGATCCAAAAGCAGGCAAGGTAAAACAAATTTTTTTTGTAAATTGTTGCTCATTGTCGCTATTCAATTACGACAAATTATTAATTCACAGGGTACACCGATTTTACAATCTATAATTGACCAATGTCATTACCGCTTCGACTGGGCGACTAATGTAATTTGCCCCTCACATTTGTGTGAATTTAACGTCAATAATTGCGAAATAATTAATGAACAAATGAATGTGCGCTTTAATTTGCGGAACGCCAGCTTTGCGGATAAGGGGAAAATAATGGTAAAAATGAAATAAATTTGACGTTATGTTAAAACTGAACATTTGAGAAGAGAATTTTGATTTTCAGGTGAAAGCAAATCCCCAGTCATTCTATATTGATTTATGTGGTCCAAACCGCAAAGCTATTACTGATTACTCACGGGGAATTGTCAAGCTGTTTTTCAATACAAATGGGCCTTGTGGTTTGGATGGTGAGTATTGCATAATTGATTGCATGTTTGTAGAGTACCAAATCCCAGCTTTACGTTTCAGTTTGCAGAAGTCAATACATGAATAATTTTCATTTTCGCTAATGCATCTAACTGCGCTTCACGGGAGAATTAGAATGATGCTGAACTATTTATGTAGCTTAGTTCGTCAAGAGATGTACGTTTAGGGATTTCAGGTCGAGGAAATTTTACTGAGAACTAGATAAAATATAATAAATGATGTCAAGAGATAGTTTACTAAAAATATTAATTTTGGGAAATAATAATAAAGAATTTTCTTTTTTCTTCAAGTTTTAAAAGAATTAATTAGAGTTATTTTGAAATAAATTCAGTTTAGCTTACACGGAGATAAGTCAAATAACTATAATTTTGTAGGGGGGGGGGCAGTCCTGCATGCTGGCCGGTGGGACACGTTTTGTTTTTCGGTCACAACTTTTCACTGAATGAAGATATCGATGAGTTTGGTAAACCGCTGGAAAGCTAAAGTGCATAGTTATATGTCTAGAAGAATCGTATTTAAATTTTAGAAGAAAATCAAAGTAATTTCGTCAATTTTATGAAGAAATTTGTCCTGCATGTTGGGACGTATTAAAGAAATCGCTATAAGAGTGGCAAATTCAAGTAAAAATATTAGAATTTCTTCATTTATTAAGAATTTTATTTACTTTTTACTCTTTGTACATAAAATTGGGACAAGAAATCAATCGAAATCAGATTCGGCCTCATTCAGTTTATCGCCAGAATCACAATCTTGACCTATGAACGAAAATGATAATGCGCACTTCTTTTTCTTCGTAGGTCGAACCTTTTTTGGCGATGTTTGGTGCTTTTTTGTTGGTTTTTTTTTCTTCTTTTCGGCCGCCTGCTTTTTTGCCAACAGTACTTCGCGCTTTTTCTTCAGTGTGGCAATGTTTTCCAGCGATGTTTTGTGCATTTGCATCGCCTTTCGGCCATGATTCGATTTTTTTGTCGTCGTTGCCCGTTGCATCGGACCAATTTCTTTCATAGATTTTCTCTATATTGAAATGGCGCATGGATTTCGCTTCTCTTCCTTCAACGGGGCTTGGGATCGGCTACAGCAGAGTTATGCAATCACTGGTACTCTTTAAATGAAAACTCAAAGTACGCTATTCTTATCAGGCACCACCTATTCAATTGTCTAATGTTTAATGCATATTTCATGGCCATATCCAGGTGAAGTGAAAGAGTTGGCTAATAAGTTCCAAAGTGATGTTTTGGTTTTTATTCATTGAGCTGCCATTTTTATTGCTTTAAGAATTTAACTGTTCATTGCTGTGATATTTATATAGAAGGATGTAATAAGTTTAATTTAAATTATCAAATTTTTATCCCAAAACAGAGAGCAAATCTCTTATTTTTTTACTTAAAAACCAACTTCTTGTGTTGAGTTGCTTGAGCTTTTCCAATAGTATATGTAGAATTTCTTAGTGAAAATTTACTAAACAATAAATAAATTCTGCATTTGACAACAAACAAAGTGATCTTTGAATAACTTATCGAACTTAACACGATTGACTAGGTGTATGTTACTCTGGGCTGGAGTTCCGAAAATAGAAACCCTCACAATCACTTGAAATTTTGTGGGTACACCCAAATATATGTAAAATGAATGTATCTAAAGGATTTTCGGCGACTCGAAAGTTAAGGGGGTGAAAACATGTTTTTTCATGATTTTTTTGAAGTGATTTGTTACTAAAATTTCAAGATCGAATATTTTAGTTGTTTTATTAACTAACTATTGAAATATATTCTCCTGCATGAAAGTTTAATAAAAAAGTCAAATCGGTGTGCCACGGAAACTAAAATCGTACCGTGTACATATTAATGTTAATATTTATATAATTATCAACAAGTTTAACATAAAAAAAAATTATTTTCACGCCCTTCCCCTTCGAGTAGCTAAAACTCCATTTAGGTACTGTCATCTAGTGTGTAGAGTGTCTGGTAAAAATTTTAAGCCAATCAGAGGGTTCCCATTTTCGGAACTCCAAGGGAAAAATATTCATGATTCTTTCACCATTTAGCTTGCAATGTTAGATGCGTTAATAGTCGGTCATATCTGGAAAGAATATCTTAAATAAGTTTTCCTATTTTCAGGTTTCATTAATGTCGTCCTGCAACTTTCCTGCAACGACACTGAACATCACTCTTCATCAAGTGACGTAAGTACCTCCATTTCTTTTATAACCTAGTTTGTTCAGATCTTATCATGGTAAATGTCTTCTCAAGTTTTTCAAGGAACTTCTTAGTTCATGCATGTAATTTCAACCTTGAGGGAAAACTTGTTTTGTTGAGCTCTTTGAAAGCTTAATAGTAGGGAAAGTATTTTCCTCCGGGCCTTAAAGAGCTGATAAGGAAGGATGTAAGGAAACTAATGAACCTTTACATGTCCTCTTTTTCATTTCTTTTGCGTTAAGTATTTTATGCAGATAGTAAAAAAGTCGTGAAATTGTTTGAAAGTTTTTCATCTCCCTCAAGGTAAGCAAACGATGCCAATTTTCTAGAAGAATAAATAATATTAAAGTGCTTTAGAATTATTGAATCTATTATAATTATGCAAATATTCCAAAAGTTTTCAGATTTATCTTTTACATAAAAACATATATACATTTTACAAAAAAAAAACATTGTTTTTGCGAAAAGTTTTCATGTATTTGACGGATTTTGCTCAATGGCTACCGCTTTTACATCATTACACATAAAACTATTTTAAGTTATCAACTCATCTAGTTTAAGTCAAAAATATGAACTAGTTTTACTTCAATACTTGAACTAGTTTGATATAAAAATGTGGACTTGTTCGAGTTGTAAATTTGTTCCAGGTTGAAATGAAAATAGACTAATCGAAATTTAAACCGACTTGATTGACTTGAAAGGCGACCAGTCTGATTTTATAATGGCTTAGTTTGATCTTAAAAAGCTATACTTATCATTAAAATCGGAATAGTAGCAGTTTACAGCTTATTCAGCTACTTCACAAATGTTTAATTGATATACATAATTGTGACCATATCTGCCATTTATATATGTGCCCTTTATTTTAAAATTGGTATGTCTCTTAAAATATTTTTGTATTGTTGCAACCTTTATCGATAATAATCTGATGCTTATTAATAATTTTGTTTTAATCTGTAGTCTCAGATTTGTCAAATTTTCCAAAGTGACTTATGCTACTTTCAACTGGCCATGCACATCAGTGATCGCATTGCTTAACTATTTATATATGTATATATGACCACATTCGATATAATAAAGCATCTTTCAAAGGATTTTTTATTGCAATAAGTAATAAGATCTATTATTTTCCGCTAAAATAACTTCAGGCCGGATGGGGAAAATAATGCTGTGCTTTTATATATCAAGAGGCACATTCTTATATCAGAAAAATCTCTGCATTAAGGCCTAAGACAAAATCACCGTAAACTACAAGCCATGAATTGACGAATTTACGCAAGAATATTAGGGCCAAACTGGTCAGATTTTTCGACTTTACATGTTTCTTATGGCAGCCGGGGGGTGATTTTTCTTTAAACTCGTTCTAGTGCCTAAATAATAACTTCTATGAAAAAATTGTTTTGCTCTACTTGAAGTAAACAAAACCATCTTTTGAATGAAGTAAAAATATTCAAACTCTATTTAAGAAAATAAGACATTTTTAAGCCTGAAAGCGCGGAGATGTACGGCAGTAGAATTTAAAAAAATACGAGTTTACGGAAAAATCACCACCTGGCTACCATAAGAAACACAGAAGTCCAGTTCATGGCTTGTAGTTTACGGTGGTTTTGCCACGGCCCACCCCAATTACAAAAGCGATTTAATCTTATACAAAACTTCCGTTGATGTAAGCAGCAGAGTTGCCAATTCGAACGATTTCTCGCCGATTTGGCTACTTGAGCCATCAGTTGGGCGACTAGGCACTTTTTGGGCGATTTTTAATGCTTGCTGGGCGCTTTTGGGCGATTTTTTAATTCTTGCTGGGTGCTTTTGGGCTTTAGGCTGAATCAGAGTGCACGGCAGCCTACAGCAACAGTTCATATTGGCTAATCGAAATCACATAACCCGACGTGACAGTAGAACAATTTTTGCTGTCGAGTCATCTCAAATTCTAATTCTGCGCTAATAATTTTTTACTGAACTCCGAACGATTCCAAACTGACGTTTATCGCAAAGGAATTTTTTCGCTCAAACATAAAAGTATGTTCAGTGCCGTCGTCACGTCGTGGATATCCGGTAGCGATTCTCACACAATTTGGTTGCCTAACCGTTTCAATAAATTAAGCGCATGCCCAAAAAATGTTGTGGCAACAGAAAAATATTTCATAGCAACGAATAAATATGTCAAGTTTGTGCGCATGATCTGTAATTCTCCCATGCCGTTCCCCGGAGCTTGCATCTAAATACTCAGTCGCCTGGCTGGGAGCTGGCGTGTGATTTTGACACTTCATAGCGCTTGGACTGCCATGAGTAAAAATTTTGTAAAACGGTTGGCATTCCCCTTCAACCGATTGAACACACACTTGTTAAATTCAACCTCTACACATTTTTACAATTTTGCGTACTTACAAGGCAACCAGGTTGTCTGAAACAACAAATTTCGTGAGAATTCCTACCCGGATTCTGATACAGCCGACAAATTGTTTTTCTGTCGTCCCTGTGGTTGCTTACCGCCCCCCCCCCCCCCCCCCCTCACCCCGTCAGGGAATATATTTGTAAAGTAGTGCATAAAATAAGTAAAAGCGAAACTTTCCCGAATTCAAAAGTACACGTAAATACACGTAATGGCAAATAGCCACTTCCATTTTAAATACCTACTTAAGGGTATTTTTTGTTTTTCTCGACGCCTCAACCACAATTTTGCTGTGATTACTGTAATAGATATTACATTAAAGTTGTACAAACAACAATTTGAAAGACTTCATTGATTATAAAATCAAAAGGCGATTTCAAATATTGGGGCGGCGACTTTGGGCGACTTCAGCGCCACGACTCGGCGACTTTTGCTCCATACCGTCTGACATCTCTGGTAAGCGGTGGTGTCAGTTAAATGATATAGGGGTATCACTCAAGTAAGGAAATGATCGCTTTAAAATCGATTTTCTTTCATAATTGTTATAAAATTTACGGTTTTATTTATATTTGTGTTATTGGAATAAAATTATAATTTTCACATTACAAAATTAGTATTTAAAAAAAAAACTAATAAGAGCGCCATCATGAAACTTGATTAATTGCTAAGGAGTGACAAGACTCGGTGGGGTGAATAACAAATAATGGTTTTCAAAAATTTTGCGACTCTAAGAATGTGTGTTCTTTTTGTTTAATCTGTTGATGTCATAGGCGCCCACAAACAGAGACTAGAACTAAACACGAAAAAAATAAAAGTTACATTTGATAATTTTTGTTATTTTGATAAGAAATTGACTAAAATTTATTTAGCATAAAAAGGCCAAGCTAAATTTGTCTAGCCGAAGTAGGGTTAGGCAGTTTTCGTCAAAAACTAATTACAGATAACCTAATCTCCAGATCCTTAATCTCATTTTTAAAGATAAGAGATGTACAGTTTTTATAGTAAACGGTGCCCTAGTTTTTCTCCTTTTGTTGTTAGATATATTCACTTCCAAAGGATGGATGGAATAATTTATTTACAAAGAAACAAAATCAGGAGAAAAATTATACTAAATTTAGCACAAACATTTATGTTCGTTTTTTATTCAAAGTGAAATGGTTACAAATTTTAAAATATATTTTAGTGGCTGAAGTATTGTTTTCACCTCGATCTGCAAATATCACAATAAGTTTTTATTATTGTATAATTTTTATCATTAAAAACAAAAAGTGCTGAAACAATAATGAAGTGATCATAAATGTTCTAAGTTCTGTATAATATAATTTTTAATCAGAAGTCTAATAACCGAAATACACAGTTCTAACTGAGAAAAAAAGTAATCTCTTTTGATGATGCCCCCTCTGTGATGATGTCCTAGGCCTGTGCCTAGTATGGATGGGCGATACCGATGTGATATATCGATGAATCGATTCTTTCTTCCTCGGTATTAAGGTTTTGACCTAAATATTATATTCTCGATCATCACGATTATCGATAAATTTTAACGCGAAAATTATAGTTTGACTGCGAAATGAACTGGAGAGAAAAGAGGTCATTGTATCGGAAGACTTTTGGTGCTTTTAACTCTTCCTCAAAGATTTGATGAGATGAAAATATACTCGCTATATTACCACACACTTTTTGTCAGTTTGCAACTTTTCAAAGGTAACATAACCTGATCAGATGAATGATAACGCACAAATAATTTTTAGATTTTATTGTTATTAACTTTATTTACGCCATTTTCGGCTGGTTACAAGGTAGATTTTCTTTTCATCTATATGAATCTAGGACTAGAGAAAGAGTATTTACTCAATGCAGCGGTGAAATAACGCCTTCAAAAAGTACCCAGCTCTTTTTTTTATCCAGTATAAATGACCAATTTGGAATGTTCTTATCTAGTGAAATATGATTTTATACTTTTATTGATGAAATCACATGATTTTTATCTTTAAGTCTGTTAACATAGAGTTATATTTATATTACATGCAAAATCGCAATCGTAATTCAAACACAAGTATGTACTTGTATGCGAAAAATGAGTTCTGTAAAATTGAAGAAATTAAAAGTTTTTTTGGAATGTAGCATTATTGCAACAGATTTTTTTTCTGGAAAACGGTTTTTTTTATTTCTCAAGTTGTATGTGATGTTACATGATTAAAATAAATTTATATAAAACTGTAGCTCATTAAACTTGCTTCATATGATTTATGTTTATTCGACTTATGTCCCATACTTTAGCATAAATTTGTTTAGTTAGAACATAATTTTTCCATTTTTTATATTGACTCTAATTATACCTATATTTTGCAAAATTGATTATAAATCCATAATAATTTGTGGTTCTTTTTTGTATGATGTAACCAAAGCCCAGGAGACAACTGTATGGCGCCTTCCGCATGGAATGCGGGAAAATAGAATGTCTGATTTTTTGCGTTGCTGCGAGCTAAAAAGTAGCCCAGAGACGGAATGGATTTTTTATTTATTGCATTTCTTTTAAATTGGTCATAGGCATGGTGATCGTAACACTCAACTATTGATGCAACTTCGTCTCCGAATTTATGGTTACTTAATAATTCAATATCTTATATTAAGTTCTACAAATAATAAAATAATTGAATGCCGATACTTTCAACTATCGCTAATTCTTTTTCGATTTATCGATACTCCCGTAACGCAACATTCCGATACATTGCAATTTCAAGTATCGATATTTTTGCTTTCAATTGCCATCCCTAGTGTCTAGTGTGCCTTATAAAAACCACCGTAAAGCACTGTGAAGTGGACTTTTATATGTGGTCATAAATGGTCCTACGGAAAAATTTATTTACGTTGCTTCTTATTGCTTCTTATGTATATGTATACGCTGATTTTACGTGGTTAAATTTTAATTCATGTGATGTCAAAATTAAACGATGTGCTGTCCAATCTTAGAGTATATAACTATAAGGAGAGGTTCTAAATCCAAAAAACCTCGGCACTTTTCTCGATGTAGTTGAATCATTGAGTTGTGTTTGTTTTCGTCATGGCAGTAGTAAAACAGCGACATTTCTAGAGGTGGGCCAAAATAAATTGGAAATTAGAGCGTAATCGCATTTTACAATTGCCTCAAGGAATTGCGAATGATTTTCTTTTTTTAGCGAATATATATCACAAAATTAAATAAAAACTTTTAAGGGGGTAGCCAGGTTTGAAATTTTCAAAAAATTGAACTTTTTTTTTCTCAATATTTAGTCACTCTATAACCTCAGAAATAAGATAAAAACGACTTTTGATCTCATAGCGTATCAGAAGTGGCCGAAAAATGAATCACGCCGCCAAGCCTCGAGCGCTCGCATCTTACAATCGGCAGTTGCGCTCGCATCTTACAAACCGCAGTTGCGAGGCCTCAAAAGAACATCGTACACAGATGAGAGCAGATAGATCCCGCGAGAACGAGCATTTTGAGGACGAAGAAGGAATATTGTACGGAGCAGGCATTGCTGATTAAAAGTGAGATAATTTGATTCCCATATTTCGACGATGAGACGTGTTTTTCGCACTTTATCTTTTAAACGCGTTTATCCCAAAACACATTTTTTTTGGGTTGTCGCCACGATTCCAGTCGATCTACTAGGACAATTTCATTCAATTTTTTTTTTAAATATTCAGAAAAAGCTTAGCAATCGCATGAACCTCGGTCTTGATTTTCAAATAATATTTAATAACAATATGAAACAGTTCTTGCTTAAAAAATGTAGAAAAAAAAGAAAAAATGACAAAAACTTGCACTATTTGTTTATTTATGAATTTTTTTCCATAACTGAGGTTCAGGATATAGCTATTTATGTGCTCTTTTATAATCAATTTTTGTTTTGTGTTTTAGATAACCCAAAGTTGAGAAATCATGGCAACCGTTTCTTAACATGGCGTCATCAGATCGGCCATAAATTAACCGGATGTTAATGAAAAATGAAAATAAAATTTTTTTTGGAAGTTATTAACATGTTAGAAAACATACTAAAAATTTGTAAATGTCAAATAAAGATTAATGTTAAAAAAATGTGGTTGAAAAAAGAGGTCATTGAAACCTGGCTACCCCCTTAAACATTTTAATCACGAATTAAAGTTTTTAGTGTCCCTTTATTAAAGTTAAATCACGAGCCACTGGGTTAGCTAAGGAGAAGCAAAAAATTCGATCTCAGAAAATGTAAACAAACTAAGAACGCCAAGAAAACTTCACTTTTCTTTACGTTCCGTTGCTGTTTTTAACGTGTCAATGGCAATTATATCAAGCTTAAGAACTAACAAAACATTATTTTAATGCAAAACTTCCCTGAAAAACGATATTCCACGTGTACAACGCCGATTGTTTGCACAACACAAAACCGCGCACTTCATTTCAACAATTTCACTATTAAAGTACACTGTCTACAGTTCAAAAAGTTGAAAGCTATTAGCCTTAAAGTTTTCTAACATATTGCAGTGAAATAAAGAGTAAAAAACACTCGGAACTTTATATGGAATTACAAAACAAAATTGTTAAACCATCAAACAATTCACGATAATCACTTTGACAGTTCGCAAACTAAGGAGAAGAGCTCTCCGTCCTCACCTCGCCTAAAAGCCAAATGACGATAACACGTACACGGTTTCACAAATGAGGGCCTTTCCTGTTGTTATATAATTCTAAGTGTCCAATTAACGAAGTTCTGTCACTTTTCTGTTTACATGACAAAATTGTTGATCGATTTAAGTTTTGATTTAATGAAATTGGTGTAATATATATCATTAAAAATTTTATATTGGTGAAGTGAAAGAAGATTTATATATACTTTAACTGAAATTGTTAGTTAAATAAACAAGGTTTTAGTGAAAACTTTTTATGAAGTGCATAGTGAAATTTTGTGCAAATAACACCCTTTGTCGACAATCTGGAATATCCTATCACACCTAAGACAAGCTACCATTAACCAGTTATTAAGAAATGGGAAAATATTCTGCACTGGCGGATGGAAAAAAGTTTGTCTGGGAGGGGTTTGCGAAAATGTTTATTATATCAATATTTAGAGATTTTTTGATCGTTTAATTTTATATTTATATTACTATGCGATTAATAAAATAAATAAAATTTAAATTGATTAGTATTCTAGTACTATAGATTCCCAAAATATGTAGTTTTACGCTAAAAGTGGCTTAAAATTATTGGAAGAAGATTTTCAAGACGTATTTCAATCTAAATTAATAAAACAAAGTCGGGTTAGTTACACCATTTATAACTCAAGAACGGCTGGACCGATTTTAATGATCTACGATTTGTTAGATTCGTCTCCGCCCCGAATAGCAGAATAACTATTAAAAAGTTGTAAATGACGGAACTGGAGGGATTTACTTCCTGGACGCTCCCGGTGGTACATAAAAACTTTTTTGATTTCATTGATTTCAGCAATAATTCGCTCCTGCAATGAAATTGCACTCGCCCTAGCTTAATCAGGCATTGACGATACTTTGTTGAAAGGCGATCGAACAGCCCATTCAGCGCTAAAATTGGCGTTGAATATACAAAGCAACGAAACTCTGATCTACAACATTTCGAAGAACTCTGCAATGGCAAAGGTTTTGCCGCAATGTAAATTGACAGTGTGGGAAGAATGCACGATGGCACATAACAAGTCTTCGGAGGCATTAGACTGAACCATGCAAGATCTGCGGAACAATCAAAACCGATTTGGTGGTGCGAGAATTTTGTTATCAGGAGATTTTCGTCAAACATTGCCAGTGGTTCCACGGTCAACGCCAGCCAGCGTTGCCAAGTCGTCGATGAAGCGTGTCACTAGATAGGGACTGAAAAGGACACCTTTTTTTTAAAAAAAGTCACCAGATTTGAAAGCACTGATAAAAGTTACATTTTTTCTTTAGTTTAAGGGGCTTCCTAGTTATTCATACTTCGATTTAGAACATCGTAATTTTATTCAAACTAAACAAGTAATATTCTATTATTTTACTGTTGAAACACTCGGTGGATATGCTAGAATTATATAATGCTAGCTGGGACGTAAATGAAATGTATGAACAAATCCCAGTGCAGTCCCTGCGCCACGAGGAAATGCACCATAAGTTTACACGGTCATAATTTTATCTCTCATGCACCCAGCATATCTGCTAGCTGTTTTCACGTTTCAAATGACATCAAACTATAAAATTATAGCATTTTTTTTGGATGAGATTCTTGAAAGTTTCTTTAGATATGAGAAAATTAAATTTTTACGTAGTTTTAGTTGCCGCAACTGTAAAATATATGGCTAAGTGGAGTATAATTATTTATCTACAGTTTCCCTGATGTTAAATTTATTGTGAGAGGATCAAATGCGTTAAGTGACATTAAACTGGCGTTAAATTTATATCTGAAAGACATTACGATATAGTCCAAAAGAGTTTCATTACGATGAAAGAAATATTAATTTTGATTGTAGTCGTAAGTCGCCGCAACTAAAAAATAAAGACAAAATTTAGCCAAGGGTTGCCTCTTTCGATTAAAATAAAATTTGGAAAATGGAAAAAATAGTCCATTTTTATTATTAATACTGGCTGATTTATGGATTTAACAAATAGACACATAACAATCTAAAAAATTTTTTTGGCTTTCGGATGTGTGGGCGGGTGGTGAATTTCTACCATCCACCGTGATGGCGTGTCAAATGTTTCAATTTATCTTATTTTTAGTTTGTTCGATGAAATTTCCTAATGAAAAAATGCAATCTAAAGGAAAGTTTCAAGTTATATTAGTACAAATTGGGAAGCGAGTAAAACAGATACATTTTTCCACAACAAAATGATAAATTTAATTTTCACTAATGCTTACACGTGTTTCGATGCTACACCGCATCATCATCAGAGTGCTTAATCGTGTCAATTGTGCATACCACATATATAAAAACCAAATACAAAGCAATTACAGCAAGAGCAATACTAACTTATATACCATCTAAACATTCTTAATTTTTAACGGTAGTTGTTGTCACGCGGGCAAACATATTTTCCTCAAAAAATTCAATTTAATAGTAGCGAACTTATTAGGTCTGTCTGGTCGTTGAGAATAGCTTTACTTGTATTTAGTGCTTTCCTAATTTCAAATGATTCCATAATATCCAACTTTCTACTTTTTTCTTCCACATGTAAAATTTTTAGGTTACTAATACTGCAATATTTTTTTGTTCTTTAGTTAGACCAATTCTCGAGTATGCATCTCAGGTTTGGTCTCCCTGCTATGCTGTTCATTCTAAACGCATTGAGTCGGTGCAGCGGAACTTTGTTAGGTTCGCACTATGGGACCTCCCGTGGAATAATCCACTAAGGCTTCCTTCTTATGAGGATCGCCTCCGACTGCTTAATATGCACTCGCTGGAGGAACGACGTAGAATTGCTGATCTAGTATTTATTCACCAGCTTTTGAACTCGAATATAGATTCTGGCACTCTCGCAAGTTTGGTTACTTATAGGCATACCCCGTATAGCTTAAGGAGATTGCCTTTATTACATGTTATCCACTCTCGATCTAACTATGGTATGCATGAGCCTATTAACCGCATGTGTAGGGCCGTGAATATGTGTCCTATTTTTGACCTGGCTCTTACTAAGGATGTGCTTAAACGTTCTCTGTTATCTCTGCACCCCTGATTGTAGTGTTTGTTAGTGTTTTGGATTTTTACTAATATTTTATTGCATGGGTTATGGGAGCCTCATTCACCTCAATATATGTTATATTCTGGTGAATAGGTCAATTGATTCCAGGCTTCTGCTTGTGAAGTGCGCCTTCTGAGTTAGAAGGGTTAATTCTATATAATGTCCGTATTCATTTAAATGCTTTACGAGAGCAGAATCCTGTTTGTTGTATTTAAAAGATTTGATATGATCCGAGAATCTAGTACGAAAATCTCTACTCGTTTGCCCAATATAACTGCAACCAAACAAAATAATTTAAACGCTCACATTAAGGTTATTCATGGGGAATTATCTTTCCGTCTCCATAGAATAGAATTTGATATATTGGATGATAAGGTTAGAACAAAGTGTTCGGTGCTATTAAATGAACAACATTTACGGCAAAACGGAAAAATTTAATATCTAATTCGCAGTTCTACAAAGATTCCAACACAGGAGAATACGTATAATATTGAAAAAGTGCAGTTCTACCCAAGATTGGTAAACTTATTGCAGGTGCAGTTTTCACAGCCAGAGGTGGATCTTTTCCAGAAAGAAATAAAGTTCTCTCCACCAGATATTGTGAATAAACGGGATTTTTTTTAATTTGGCTGTAGATACGGAGATTGTTTTAAAGAATGCAGATATTGCAACTAAAGTAACATGTAGTAAAGTGATTAAGAAGGATTATCATCAATCCACAACAAAAAAATAAAAATAATGACATAGTGTTTAGCAAAGCGGACAAAGGTAACTCTCTGTGTGTATTGGGAAAGTCTGACTATCTATCAAAAGTACAAGATTTTATAGTGAAAAGTGGAGCCATTAAACTTAAGACAAATCTAACAAGCAAGTTTCAACGCGATTGAAAAGATTTTCTTAAATCAAGTAAAATGATTATCGGTGACGATATATACAAGTTCACATGCATGAACCCAAACGCGCTGATGTTGTATGGACTCATTAAATTACATAAGACTAATAATCCAATCCGACCGGTTACTTCGTTTGTTAGTGCACCCAGCTATAAACTATGTAAATTTGTTGAGGATTTCAGTTTAGAATAGTGTAGATTTAATCCAAAACATCAAAAATTTTAAAGTACCTGAAAGGAGGTTTTTCAATTATTAAACCGTAAAGTTAAAAGTAAAACTAAAAAACAGGAATTAAAAATTAAATTAATTTGTGTATAAACCAGAATTACTTTGAGTTTAATGGAAAATGCTACACCTTCAAGGACGGTCTTCCTATGGGGTCACCATTATCACCCCTGTTAGCTGAAGTATTTATGAAGTAAATAGAGAAACTAATTTAAAAAAATCCTCGTTTTAAAAATTTAATTGGCTTCTGGTACCGATATGTAGATGATGTGCTGTGTTTGTGGAAAGGAGACAAAAATCACTTGGACGAATTTTTATTATATATAAATAATATACATGAGAATATAAATTTCACGTTGGACGTAGAAAAAGATAATACGTTAAACTTTTTAGATCTAAAAATTAGTCGTGTAGATTTGAAGTTCAAATTTGAAATTTATCGCAAATTAACTTGTTCGGATAATTTAATACAATTAAATTCAAAACATTCAAATAACGTTAAATTATCAGCCTTTCATGTGATGATAAAAAGGTTACTTAATGTCCCGCTTGATAATTGTACCTATCAGAAAGAACTAAACGTAATTAGGAATATTGCAGTAAATAATGGCTTTGACCCAAAATTAATAGATAGATTAATTTATAGAAAACGTAAGTAAGTAAAGTACAATACTGTTGTGTATTTTCGCAGACAGTACTGAGCGTAGTCCAGAGAAATGGGTGAAATTACCCTTCATTGGTAGAACTTCATACAAAGTGGCAAAAATGTTGAGTAGTTCGGTTTTACTTTTGAGTCTCGTCTAACGGGTACATGTTACACTTGTCAGGTATACTTATGCGTGCATACACGTTAATTCGTGATGCTCGTTAGGTCGTGTTCAGTTTAATGTGGATGGGGTAAAGTTGTACGACCTTGGCCGAAGGGTGATAGGCAAACAAGTACGTATATCATACCATATACTCTCTATGGGCATGGGACGGGAGAAGAACTACATCGTATTCAAGACAATGATTGCAAGTGGACCTACAACTTAAGGTGGATTCCGAACCACCAGTGCTTCAGCAGAAATAACTATGGATCGCCGACTGTGGAGTTTATATTATACTGATTTTTGCTAATACGATTAAGTAAAAGTTTATGTGTAAAAATTTTAAATAAATTTTAAAATTATTATCTCACTGGTTTTGAAATTATCCATTTTTTGGATTCTATACCTGAAAGGTCAAGGAAACCTTACGGTGAGACATCGATGTCTATCTGTCTGCCTGTATGCCACGACCGTTTTTCTAAGTAACTACTATTGCTGCCAACTTGAAATTTCGCACAGTTGTAGAAGTGAAAGAATTTCAGAAAAATTTTTTTTTTACAAAATGAGAATTGGAAATTTTGTTTTGTATATGTGGTATATGTGGTATTACTTAAAAGGGTTTGCTTCAAAGATTCCAATTTTTTTTATTTTTAATGGTCTAATTTTATGCCCAAAAATGTGCTTACAAATCCCTCTCCCCTCCCCGCCTTTTTATTACAGAAGTTTGCAAGGCAAAAAGGTCTGATATGTAGATTAAGGGATTGATATATTATTTTATTTAATTTGCCACCTCCCTGACGGTACCGCCCGCATACGACGCTCACCGTGCACGCCCGCTTCTGGCGGGCCTGACTACAGCCTAATTTTGTGATGAAACAATTACTCAGAAATCTATCTGAAAAACTGTAAAAAGTGAGTTTTGCAGTAAGACACCTTAAAATACAGAACTACGTAGCAGACCTACCTATATCTATATCTAACCTCATAAGTTATATCTCTTTGGAGAGTTGACAATATAAACGTTGCCAGATTTCCAAGAAATTGTATAATAATAATGTAATATATTGAGAAAAATCATCGCTGGAAAACCAATTTTTAAAAAGTTTATTTTGAATTTTTGAAATGTTCTATATCAAGGTGAAACAAGGTTGTAGTGATCTGGGAATATAAGTATTATTATTATCGATTATCACAATAAATAATTATTAATGTACACACGCTGACGTCACTTCGTTGAGAACAGAAAAGACGACGAAGTGAGTATGCGTGAACGTTAGGGTGTTAAAACTAGGATATGTTCAATTTGACGTATTTAATGAAGATAAGGCGGGAGTAAAGAAAAAGGGCGGAATCACTATGCAGGCGCAGAATAAATCAATGATTGGCAACGCATCGTTCGATTATGAAGAGTAATTATTAGGTTATTTGATCATGTGCATAATTTATATTAGCACACCTCCAGTATTTTGTCTCGATAATTACTATCCCAAAATGGAAACAACTCGCCTATAAATAATTTTAGGATAACATTTCATGTTGCCGGACAGGAGGCAAAACCGAAAAGAAATATTTAAAATGTTGAAAGAACGGAACACTCTGCTTTTATTAATATTTCAATTATGTTCAAAAGATACATGTCGCTCATTAGAACCAATATTTTATGTGAAAAATTGAATTATTAGGTAGCACACATTCTAGCATTCTTCTAAAGTCAATTTAATTTTTTTTAAGACTGTTTGATTTTTCACGTTTCCCTGTTTTAAGGGTGCTCGTCAGTTTTCAGCGTCGTTTTTTCAATGTATTTCAAGAATTTTTATCTCAGCAACTAATAGAGGTAAAAACATACGGATTACTGATTATAAAAATTTACACATTGATCTTTAAAGCGCAATTTGTATCTTTCTAAATTCTAAAAAATTAAAGTACCTTAAAAATATTAATATTCAAGGCGTAATTTTAGTGGGCCTACAAATTTGAAATTTACCTTGTAGGCCTTACGACATTACTAAAACCAAAAACCAATTAATTTGAATTTATAAAACTAAATTGACTCTATTATGAGTTATGATTTATACATGACAAATTAACTAAAATGTATAGGCAGTGTCTAATTGTGTAATTTTCGTGTACACGAAAGTAAACGGAAATTATACGGAAATTCACGGAAAGTACACAGAAATACACGGAAAGTACACGGAAGTACAGGGAAAATACACGGAAAGTACAGAGAAATACACGGAAAGTGCACGGAAAGTTCACGGAAAGTGCACGGAAGTTCACGGAATGTACAAGTACAAATTTCAGAACCAAAATATCTTGATGGAATTAGTATACAAGACGAAATTGGAGTTGTAGATGGAGATGATTTAAAAACGTACAAAACGTACAAAGCTCTCCAAGAGTATCCAGTTAAAATTTGAGGTCGATTGGAGCAAAATTTCCGGAGATACAGTGCCTCGGGAATCGATGATTCTGAGTGAGTAATTAGGTATATACAAAAAAACAGTGTTAAAACGCGTCTTTCTCGAATATAGCATTTTCAAAGTCAGTGATCACTGTAACTAAAAAACTACTCATCCGATCCTTCTCAAATTTTGCACACTTCTTTTATACAAAAATTACGAGGTAACAACGTCGAGATTTTGTATTTTTTATAATTATAATTAATTTTACAACAACAAATTCGCCGATTTTTTTAAATAAATTGTCATTAATTCAAAAAATTCAGCTTTTTTTGCTTCTAAAAATTGAAAAATCAATAAAATAAACAAAATTTCCACTTTGTTACCTCGAGAAACTCATAAACTAACGAAATCTTTTTGGTTTTTTGTTAACATATGATCCGGTAATGAGTTATGATGATCACCGCAAAGCATATAAGAAGATTTTCTGTCAGTATGTTCATTTTTACAGCACATTCAAATCATAACAATTTTTTTATAATCACATTAAAAGTATTTAAGAGTAGAAAGCAATAATACTTGAAGAATTCACTCGCAATTAGTTTTTCGTGCTTTTCTATTGTTCTTGATCTCTTTTAAGCAACCGGCAAATTAATCAAATATATCTACACTCTACAATCTAGTACATATTTAGTACATTGCCTTTGATCTTTAAAATTGGCTTAGTATTTTATCATGAGTTCAAATCTTTTTAAGACAGGATCTAAAGAAAATAATTTTTATTCCAACTTCAAAGTATTCGGTACATTATTTTCAGTAGACTCAATGGAAAAATTCGATTAGAACTCATTCGCACAATGAAATATTTTCCACGTTGGTTCCCTTTAAAAAGGATTTATCAAGATAGAAAGACAGAAAGGAACCATCAACTCAAATCAAATCATAAATCTACAGAGAAAGCGAAAACATGGGCCAACAATGTTTGTTGCGTAAAGGAAATTGGGATCAATCCTATTGTGTAAACCATTTTTTCATATTGCGAACATTCCAATTCACACAAAGCTATGTATCTCTTAAAACCTTGAAGAATTTTATGTATCTCTGAAAATGGATGTTTAATATGTTTGGGTTGTATGTATATAGCTTCATATTGATATTTTAAGTTATTTATGATTGGAAAAATTTTTGAGCAACATATAAGTATAAATTATTTGTTGGCAACGCTGCCAATAATTATTTAATTAAAGATTTACTTTTAGTTACATATTAATATTCCAAATATAATTTAGTTTGCTGATGAAAAAATCGATCGACATTATCATGAAGAAGACTTTCAAGTTTTTTAACGTTGCGTGCATTGTGATATACTTCCCCCGGTTCGGTGAATCGGGCGTCAATGCAATGCGATTTTACTATCAGTACGGTAGTGGGAAAGTCACAAAATCAATTGTCTGTGTAACTACTGTGAAGAAAGGGCAGGGTCTACGTAATGGATAGAGAGGAGAATAAGGTATGGGCGTATAAGTAACAATACCTGGTCTTTGTTAAACTTAACTTTATTTCCCTATTACTAAAAATTCTTCTGGGCGCTTAATGACTACTACTATAATTCACATGCTTACAACTAAGTACTTAATACTATGCACTACGTCCTTTTGACTTTTCCCTTAACACGGATACTCGGCCCGGACAATAAACTACTCTTAACCTGCTTACGGCTACTCGCTTACAGGTATCACCTACTCTTACCCTGACCCGTGCTTGGCTTGATCAGCTGGTCGTGGCTACCTGTTTAAACCTACTAACTTAGTGCTATGGGCTACTCTAAACCTGAGCCGTTTCTATGTCTCTAACAACCCGTACATGGCTTGCCTTATCTACCGGCTTAATACTATTACCTGAGTCCCTTTGACTTTTTCGCTCAACACGGGTACTCTAAACCTGAGCCCTAGAAGTGAACCGCCCTTAAACTGCCTATGACAACGAGCTAAGGCCCTTTGACTCTTCTCTTGAACACGAGTGCTCGGCCCGAGCAGTGAACAGCCTTTAAACTGCCTACGACTACTAGCTAAGTCCCTTTGGCTTCTTCCCTCAACACGGGTGTTTGGCCGGAACTGTGCACTGCGCTTAAGCTACTTACGGCTATTAGCTAAGTCCCTTCGACTTCTCCCCTCACCACGGGTACTCGGCCCGAGCAGTGAACTGCCCTTAAACTACATACGACTATTAACTACGTCCCTTTAACTTTTCCCTTCAACGCGGGTACTCGGCCCGAGCAGTGAACTGCCCTTAATCTACCGAATACGGGTATGTGACTGGTAGTTGATGTGTGACCGGACTATGCCTGATCCATACGATCTATCTATCTGAAAAGACGGACAGAGCGGGACCAGAACCAGGACGGGAAAAGGTGATTTTGCCTGTTTGAGGTCTGTCTTATATTTCCTATTATTCAAATTTGCACGCGAATCATATTCGAAGAGAAATCTTATACTCCGCTTTATTCACCCAGTTTGAATTTCCCTTGCGATTTTACTTAAAGGCAAATTTTATACAGGGGCCCCGTGCTTGAATTCCCCGTCTACCCAACTCTTTTTATTTTTTTACTTGCGATTTAGCTTGAAAAATTCTCAGCCGGGAATTTATCTTCTCCCCCAACCAATTTCAGAACAAAATTTTCACGGAGCCAAGAAAATTTTCGGGGCGGGTGCTGGAGCAGAACATTCTTTGATTGGACTCAAATTGCTTTTACAGACTTCATATAGGCAAATCTTATGATATATACAGTTTTTTCTACTTCATTAAGAGTTCGAGATCTAGCTTTTTCAACTTCATTAACTCCATTAAGAGTCTATCATCTTCTAGGTAGCATCTTACTCTTAAAACATCCACACGTCGGGTTCTTCTTCCAGGATGCCGAGGATGCGTATCTGAGTCCCTCTTTGGGTGGATCCATCGACCAGACAGTAATGCCAGCGGTGTTGTCGGACCTGTCGGGATCCCTGACGACTCGGCTTTCAATTTGGGCGTCGGTTGGGCCACTGACCTGATGGGGTCTGGACCCTTGTGTATGCGGTAGCGGTGCCTGTGGTAAAACCGGTGCAATCTCGTTAGGGATGGCATCAACTGTCTGACGGTGCATTCTGGTTGAATGGTCTTCCCAATGTCGTGCGGAAGCTTCGGCGGCAGTTTCATTTTCTGGGGTGGCAGGGCCATCATGGACAAACTTTGAGCCTGCCCGGCGCTGGTGGACTGTGTTGTTGCCACGGGAGTGGCTCCAGGTGTTGTCTTCGTTGGTGGTGCAGTCTTCCCTCTGGTGACTGGTCAGGGTTGACTGGTGGTCGTCTATTCTGGCCGGATAGTCTTTGCGGTATGGCCTCTATGAGAACTATCTGTTGGGTGTCGGCTGGCGGCTTTCAGGTCAGCTTCCTGTTCGGTCCTGAATCCATTTGCTCGGCGGTGGTCACTTGAAGACTGATTTCGGGTGATTGGATGGCTGCGGCTTTTATACCTTCTGGGTTGTACACACGGAAGTCTTTGACGTGCTTTTTCCTTTTTCTTTCTCTTCAGAGTGAATTTTGAAAATTACAGGGAATATTGTACGGGACACTGCACAATTCGGTAAGGGCAGGTATATTTCGTTGCGACTTTAGCGCTGAACTGTCTATTTGCGTCAGAGGTATTCTCTCATTATGACTAGTATTCCCCCTTGTGGTCTCCAGTATCTTCGCCGTAAAGTGTCTTTGTTATGTCGCAGAAGCTCTGCTCAATTTATTCCTTGCCATCGTATAGATTTATTCTAGTTTGGCTTGTTTTTCCATGGTCTGCTCGGGATTGTTTTTGAATAGTTGTGGGTACCCTGGAGCGGAGAGTTCTCGGCCATAGTTCAGCTAAGTTGTTGTTGATTGCTGGTATTTACACAAAACATTATTTCTAGTAAATAGGAATCCCATTGTCGGAAGTCTTGTCCGGTGTATTAGGCAATTAAGGTCCATATTGCTCGGTTGGCTATCTCAGTTGAGTTTGTCTGTTGAGGGTAGGGCGGTGTCAGCCAGTGTGTGATTCAGAATTTGCTGAGTTCTACTCGAAATAAGCTGCTGGTGTACCTTCCGTTATCTGAAATGACGGTTTTCCGGAAATATGCCAATTATCTTCTTAATAAATATTTTTATTACTTGTATAAAATAAAATGTATAGCCCTTTCTCTTATACGTTATTTTTTGTTTAAGTACCCCTGTGACTGGCTGAAGTAAAACTATATTTATCAAATATTCCATTTCTTAAACTATCCTTTATAAAATTCATTTAGTTCTTTTCAAACGACTAAAAATTAATTTAATTTTATTTTTATTTTTTTCGTCCGGATGCCAGCCTGCAGCTGATATACTGCGTCCTCTTGTATCACACAGAATAGTACGCTAAACGCTAATCTGTTGCACACCGTTCGTTTGCTCAAATCTTCGTAATTTAAAGCGCGACTACCCTGAGTCTACACCGATTTGGCTTAGGCAATCTCATATCACCATGCTCGCAATAACATAATCTTTATTTTAATATATATTGCAATGAGAAAACTGATGAGTGGACATTTAAAATACAATCTCACCTGTTTATACTTAATTTTTCCTTGTTCCTTATGCTTTCACTTCTCGATTGGTACTGAAATCTTTGAGATACTAAATAAGTGTAGAAATTTAAAACAAATTACTTTATTTTTAATTAAGGGTAGCCTTCACCTAATACAGGGTGTTTCAGATCCAAAATGAGTAGGGTGATAGATCTCACCAAGGTAAACAAAAAATTGTATGGCAGGGCGGGGGGGGGGTTTGTCATGGTCTGCACTTTACTCTTTTCTTTGCAGGTACAGTCACTATTTTTAAGCAAAAATTATTAAAAACTGGTAGAATTTACTTCCTAAGGAATACGCGAATATTATTTAGATTTATGGTGTAGTAGACGGAAACGAGAGAGCGGCTGTAGTGGAATATCAAAGGAGATTCCTTAATCAGCGAGCTCCCCAAAAAGGGGTGTAAATACCGAAGGTTAAGAGAAACAGAAAGTGTAACTTCACACGACAGGGAGACACGACCCGAAACTTTGGGAACTTCTGCCGACGTCGAGCAGCAAATAATCACCATTGTGAGGCAGGACCCTGAGACGAGCACGAAACGAGTCGCAAAGCGATTAGGAGTGTCGTCATCTAAGGTTTGGAGGGTTATTCATCGAGGGGGATTACGTCCATATCATCATTACCCAGAACATGGACTACTGGAAAGAGATTCGGAGAGAATACTGGAAAGAGATTCGGAGAGAATACTGGAATTTAGCACTTGGTAGGACCATTCATTTTGCCGCACGTGCTCAACAGTCAAATTTATGCAGACTTTTTGGAGAATACACTACCAGATCTAATAGGCGACACCCTTTGCATAATCGAACGGATATGTTTTACCAACACGATGGAGCACCAGCGTATACTGCTAACATTGTGAAGGCAATACTGAGTGAAAAATATCCTAACCGCTGGATTGGACGAGGTTCACCGATTCCTTGGCCGACTAGATCTCAAGACCTGGAAAATGGAAAATAATGAAGGA
The DNA here is from genome assembly GCA_964036015.1 of Leptarthrus brevirostris. NCBI lineage: Eukaryota > Metazoa > Arthropoda > Insecta > Diptera > Asilidae > Leptarthrus > Leptarthrus brevirostris. Next base: position 111,858,807 of record OZ038371.1, read on the forward strand.
TGAAGTTTATTCAAGCCCTGTTAACACTACGAAGGATTTAGTTAGCAAAATTGGGAATTCAGCGACGAAAATACGCTTTAAACAGGGACTTAGAAGGAAATTGTTGGCATGCATCCAAAGCGGCGGTGGACATTTTGAACAGCCTATGTAATTTACTAAGATTTATTGTAATAGGTTTTGAATGCAAAGAAAAAGTTTTTAGAGTTAATATGAGTTAAGTTCCTTTAAATTGCAGATTTTTAAATTTATTATAAATTTCTTATAAATTTCTACACGCTTTCTCTACCTGGGCATGTTGTACCTTGTTGGAAACGTAATAAGATGGGTAACCCAATAAAAATAAAAAAGGAATGTACTACTTACATGAATTTCGGAGACAATTTGGGAAAATTCTGAATTATAGGTAATCGCAAATCATTTTTATCACTTTAGGAAGTGACTGTACCTGCAATGGTAGGAGTTAGGTCAACATTGTTGACAATTTTGGAAAGGTCAAATGGATTGTAGTTTTTTAGCGTTCGTTTCGTATCGCTGTGTTGGGTAGATCAAAAGATAAAAATAAAAGAGTACTATGCATACCATGAAAAACTGAAATTTATGAATCACCCTGTAGCTACGAAACGATTGAGAAACACCCTGTAGACAACCCATCCGCGACTTGTTTTTTTTACATATTATGTTTGATAACGAATACCTTTTGTTAGGAAAACAGGTAGGTAAGGCCGATCTTAGCCGGGTTCTTAAATTATCCGTTGCCTTTCAAACTTATTTAACATAAAATTTCATTCCTTTTTAATGTGAGATTGGATAAGATTTTCTGGCAACCAGATCACATCTTTTCGTATCATGTCACATTCTGCATATGGTTTGAATAGACGGAATTCTTTACCTTCACTGTACAGTTTTGTGGTTTATATTTGGGGATTTATTTTAGAAAAACTTTGGGTTCTTATGTCTCTATATGTTCGTCTTCGTCATAAAGTTATATTGTTACTTAGCGTGCTTCGCTAGTCAATTGTTTAAATTTCGGCATTTGGAATTTATTTCGTAGAATCCAATAATAAAGATAATTTTTGAGTGAAAGTATTCATAGCTTAATACGTAATACTTTCCTAAAAAATTAACAAAGCCTTGACAATAATAGAATTAAAAGAATCTTCCATAATAACGTTTAAAAAGTTACCGAATAGAAAACATAAGCTTATTCCTGTAATGCGCACTTCTATGTTTCAACTTCAAATTCACCAAAAATTGACCTTTAAAGTCTAATTAGTGAAAACTGCACGTACATGTGTCGACATATTGCTAACTTTTATTTTTTAAATTAAAAAAATTATAATAATAATATTTGCTGAGTATTTTTCACTGTGCATTTATTTTCTTTAATATCGCGAATGTGTTGGCGCCTTGCATTCAGGTTCTAGAATATTCTCACAAAAAATGAATTGAGAATATGGAAAGATATCACTTATAAATCGTTCAGGTGACAGTAAAATATTTATATGTACTGCTGCCACGGGTATTATATGTTAATAAAGTACATATGGGTCAGCTAAGTTTTTTAGTTGTTTTTCTGCAGAAATCTGCAACTGAAGAACATCGAATACAAATCTAGTAGTCTATAATATTTCTGAACGTATTGTTGATAATATAAAATTACCTGGAAAAGAAAACCGTAACTGACAAAAACTCGTGAAAACTGGTACCGAATATTTGATCAAAATATTTGTATAAACTTCTTTAAAGTTTTAGTTTTAATGAATCACTCTCGGCTAGACTCCAATTTTCTTCTATTGCTCGAACATAGGGCAGTCCCTTGTACAACTTTGTGAATGAATTGACTTTCAGAACAAATTCCGTGTCAGCTAGTTTATTTCACCAGCAATTTCATCTAGAATCTAAGTATTTCCATTTATTGTATGCATGTTCATTGCATATAGAATGAAAGAAAATGGAAAGTAATATGCATAGGAGAATTGTAAAACTTTCTTATTATATGGGCTTTGATACATATTTTACCCGGAAGACACTTCTGCAAAGACAAAGTTTGTTGCAGACATTATTTTACAAGTAGAAGGGACATATAAATGAGGTGCCATATATTTTAAAATTGTGAAATTATCTATCTTTATGAAGTTTAAAGTTATTTCACATTTTAATAGTAAGTCATATATTTGCGTTATTCAAAAATGTGCAAATACTTGAGTTGTCAAAATAACTATAAGTAGCTATACAAACTATACGTAGATACATACATATATTGCACTCAAACATCTCCTATCGTTCTTTCCTGATGGCCTAAGTAATCGCGAAAGAAAGCAATTAGTTTGATTGGAAACTAATCCAATGCTTAATTCATCCAAGTACATATACTAGATACGAAACAAAAAATAGTATAGCAGGGGGGGGGGCATCTCCACCCTTTGGGATTTGCAGGGTGATTCATAAATTAAAATTTTTCATGGTATGCACATCACTCTTTTATTTTGATCTGCTTAAAGCAGCGACGTCAGACAAACGACAAAAAACTACCAGCCCAATGACCTTTCCAAAGTTGTCAGCATTGTTGATCTAACTCCGAATATTGCAGGTACAGTCACTTCCAAAAGTGAAAAAAAATGTTTCAATTCTCTGTTTAAGGGAATCCCGAATTATCATCGCTGTAGTCCAAATTCTGCTAACTAAGTCGTCTCTATCGTTAACTGACATTGAATAAACCTCAGTCTTCATTGTTTTTCATAACAAAAAGTTCAATGTTTTCATTCAATATTAATCACATATCGGTAATATGCAATGGGGCTCCATCGTGTTGGTAAAACATTGCCCTAAGATTATCCAGCGGGATCTGCTCTAGTAGATTTAGTAGTGTATTTCCCAAAAAGTCCGCATAAATTTGGCCTCTAAGCACTTGCGACAAAATGAATGGTCATAATTAATGAGTGGCGATGATACCAGCGCAAACATTGGCTTAGAATTTGGACTGGAAAGAGGTATGTTGGTTAGTATCTGACCACTCTGACAATTTCTCTGTCCACAGAATTTTGCCTAGAATCGCCCCGTTCTCAATGTAACATTCCAGAAGCCAAATGCAAAATTTTAATCTTCACTCGGAATCTTTTTCCAGTAGTCCTTGGACTGGGATATTATGTTCTGAACGGCACCCTGTTGAAGGAGTAACCCTCCAAACCTGAACTAAAGACACTCCTAATCGTCTTGCGACTCGTCTCGGGCTAGTTTCAAGGTATTGCTCGACGAGGGTGATTATTTACTGCACAATGTCGAAAGAGTCTTCCAAAGTTTTAGATCGCAATTCTGTGCTGTTTGAAGTTACACTTTCAGTTTCTCTTAAGCTTCGGAAAGTCAGCGAAAATACAACTATTTGGGGTGCACATCCTTTGATATTCCAGTTCAGCGGCTTTTTCGTTTCAGTGTACTACACAATGAATGTAAATTTCTATCAGGTATTAGTAACAGAACGTCGGGATACTAGGGTGTGAACTCTTCCTACACAACCTAATATCGACAGTAACATAAAGTTAACTAACATTTTTATAACTTTTTTCAGCAACAGTTAAAATTAATTACTTGTGTTCCCTAAACAAAAATTGTCCACCCCTTGTCTTAATTTTTTTTGTTTAGTTAAAAACTTTTCTTTTATTAAGTGCAATAAAATAATTAGGTAGAACATGTTGCACCTTTTTGGAAAGGTTATGAGATGAAAAATCTAATAATCATAAAAGAGAGGTGTATTAATTACATGAATTCGCGAGAAAATTTGAGAAAATTATGAATTTTTGATAATTGCAAAACATTTTTATCCCTTTTGGAAGTTACTGTACCTGCAACGGTAGAAGTTAGATCAATATTGTTGACAATTTTGGAAAGATCATTGGGATAGTTGTTGTTTTTTTTATCAAACGATAAAAATTAAAGAGTTTGATGGAGCTTGCTTAAAACCATACTAAGTAAGGATAGAAAATACTGAGGAACATCCGAAAAAGACAGTAGGAAACCGTCATCATCGGTGGAAAGAAACATCCGGAGTAAAAATGCTTGGCCAAATTTGCAGCCTTCTCCGTCTCATGCACTCTATCTATTCCCTTTATTTTACCTTTTAATCGAATACAAATTAATCAATTAAAGAATTAAAGTTCGTTGAAAAAAACATTCTTTATTAATAACAATTTAGTTTTATAAAAATACTATATATTTGTTTTCGTAGGTAGCAAAAAGCGCCGCTTATACATAATTACCAGTTTGTTGGATTACACTACATAAACTGCTAGCAAGAAGAATCCTGCAACGATTCACCTGCAGTTGCTTCCACTGAACACGAGCGTTGAACGCTGTCCCAACAACACTAACGTTGGAAATTTGGAAAATAATACAATCATTTGCAACATTCTGCCTATATTCGTCTGATAGTAAATTAGTTAATTATGGGAATATACTTAAAGAGAGTATTTCTCTGTTCTGTGATTACTGATGTTAAGACAGGATATTGTTTGTTATATGAGTAATACATGAGTTGTCATGATATTCCACGATGCCTCTGGAAGCCTACAATGCCATCCATCCACAGGAAGTACAGTACACATACATAATTTACTGCACAAATTAATTATTTTTATTACTATTGCTAACATCAATTTTTCTGATTTCCTGAATGATATTACCGACCTTGCCTTGTAATAAATTAAGGCCGTATGGTGTAAGTGTATCTTAGCGGTCTCTTGTTCCTCTAGGCACAGTCTACAGGTATGAACCTCAAGAAAGTTCATCTTCTTTAGATGACACTTGAAGTTTCCATGTCCTGTTACTTGTGCCGTCAGCCGTCTTAAAGCCCTTCAATCCATGTCTAGAACTCTGCTCTGCTCAGCAGTTCTGGGTGATGTAATCGCTATCTTAGCTTGTCTGTACGAGTCCTCGTCGGTCTACTGTATCCAGTGCTCCCTTTGGGCTCACGTCTCCAAGAGGCATACTGCCGTTCCTCTACCTAAGGCAGTGAACGGCTCCGGACCTGGGAAACTACAAGCAGCTTACAGCGTAGCCAACTTATCTGCTCTTTCGTTTGCTTCGATTCCTAGATATACCTTCACCCACGCTAGTAACCTCATTCAATGAAGCACACGCGTTGAGTTTGCGGACACATTCCAAAACCACAGCTCCCCTCACACGACTCTCTAGCAGGTAATCCAGCACATAGATCCGAGCCAGCACATCCGTCTAATAGGCTGAGGTATACGACCTCAGGCTAAGATGGGCGTTTAAATTCCGGTCCTCACTAAAGAGACTTTTGATAAGATCCAGTATTTTCCTAAGCCGTAGTCAGGACGAGACCTGCACTACTTTGCACCTAGGGTCATGCGAAGAGCTGCTGACGTTGCAGTCCTCTCCACATATAAGTCCAATAGCAACAAACCTATCAGCATCTTTAACGCAGTTGTCGGAGTTGTTCTACTCAATTGCGTTTTTACGATGATATTGCATCCCTTGGCCACCAGACCAAAAGCAATGAGTCAGCGTCATAGTGTAGATCCAATATGCGGCTCTTGGCGAGAATTAAAAAAGATTGTGGCGGCTCAGACGGCTTACGTGAGGTCTAAAGAAAAATTAAATGTAAAAGATGGAAAAATCTGACTTAAAACCAAATAATTAAAAAAAAAGCTAAATAAAATAATTTATTCAAATGGCTTCATTTCATTTTATTTTGAATAATTTTTTTAATTTTGAACTTTTGGTTGGCTAGTGGTACATATTTTTATTTTAACTTCATCGTCATCAAAAATGATGGTTTCCCTTTAAAATTGTCAAAGTGAACTCGCCAAGTTTTCTTACATGTCTTCTATTTAACAAGTTTCAATGCTCTGGTAACTTTAAATTATAAACCCAAAACCCAACAACTTTTGTTTTTAATATTTTTCACACACTTCGCAACCTATGGATATATAAGGAGATGTGCCAACTATTTTGTGCACCCAATAAAAAAAAATTGTTTAACTTGAAATGAAGATAAAGTCTTGTGAGATATACAAAGTAGCAAACAATCTGTTATATCTTCATTTATTGTAGCCTACGCGCGTTACCTTTCCTTTTCATTCTTGTTAAATTTATTTTACTCAATAATAATTAATTTATATTGTAACGTAAATGGGGCTCTCCGGGGTCGACGGATTAATTAAGACACATATTTACAGTCACAAATGTTCACAATTTTTATTCACTTCACTGATTAATTCGTTGAACAATGTTCTTGACAATAATTCTTCACAATATAACGTTTCACTTGTTTGCTGCTAATTCGTACTTGCCACCTTCATCGCAGCCCCTTCCATCTCCATCACAGTGCACTAGTAGGCAAAATCCGCTACACTTTCGCACTCGGGATGTTTTTAGGGTATTTTCCATGTGCATGAAAACTTGCTCAGATCCAACCGATACTTAAAAAAGAAGAGGCATACGGGGTCTAACTACAGACCAATTGCACTAACTTTGATCATATCTAAAGTTTTTCAATCACTCATCAACTCTCAGTTGATGAAATATCCAGAAAATAACCATAATATGAGCGATTGCTGGAACGGTTTCCGTGCTGGCCGCTTAACCGGAGACTTACTAAGGGTTATAACGGAGCGTTAGAATCATTGTCTCCATAATTTTCTTGAGTCCGAAATCGTCGCTCTTGATATTTCAAAGGCTTTTGATAAAGTCTGGCATGCTGCCCTTTTAGCCAAACTTCACACTTTTGGTCTGCACCCTGCCTTCGTTAAATGGAAAGAGAGTTTTTTGTCACACCGTTCATACCGTGTAGTAATTGAGCAAGTTACATCTGATTCCTACCAAATAAATGCTGGCGTACCTCAGGGTTCAGTTCTTTCACCAACCTTATTTCTTCTTTTTATTAATGACCCTTACTCTCAATCCAATTCATAGTTTCGCCGATGACAGCACCAATAATTTCGCGTACTCATTTAATTCTGTAATGAATTCACGTGGAAATGCTACAGAAGTCAATCGAAAACGCATGTTTAGATCATTAAACCACGACATTTCTATGGTCCTCGCTTCGGACAGAGAAAATCGTGTTTCGTTTAATGCATCCATAACTCAATGCTGTTTACTGTCCCTAAAAAAAGCCATTTCAGTCTACGGAGTGGATATACCCAATTGGCCCACCTTAAACATCTTGGGTATTGAGATATCCAGCAATCTTAGCTGGACTGATTATATAATTGTAATTGCCAAAAGTGCGATGTAAGAAATATTTCACCCCACCTGACTTAGCGTTGATCTACAAATCCCACATTAGGCCTAGACTTGAATATAATTCCCATATTTGGGCGGGGGCCGGACACACCGCATTTTTCGCGTTAGACAAAGTCCAGCGTAAGGCTATTATATTATTATATTACCCTAACTTTGTAACGCGTGGACCGATTTGGATGGTTCTGCTGTTGTATAGAGTGTGGTCCTATGGTGGGGGAGGGGGAGGAGTAGTAACTTCGTAACGCGTGGACCGATTTCGATGATTCTTTTTCTGTTCGTTAGAGTACGTTCCTTTATTGCTACCATGAGGAAAAAAGTTTAGTGAAATGGAGGTGGGGTAGGGTGTTAAACATAACCGATTTGGATGGTTCTTTCTTCGTTGTATATAGTAAAAGACACTAAAAAGTGAAAAATAAAATAGTTTTTAAAAAAAGAAGTTTAACCGACTTCACAAAAAGCGCTAAAAAGCATAAAATAATTTTTAATTTTATATCTATTACGACATTTTGAGGTCGGTGCAAATTAAACAAATAAAACAACTACAGTACCACAATTGAAAATAATACATTATACTACCTGAATGTTTCAGCTCACGGGATCATAAGAAATGACGATTAAATATTTTTGTTGTAGTTGTTTGATTTGCACCGACTTCAAAATGTCGTAATAGATATAAAATTAAAAATTATTTTATGCTTTTTAGGGCTTTTTGTGAAGTCGGTTCAACTTTTTTTTTTAAAACTATTTTATATAGTACTCAGCGTAGTTCTAGAAACTTCCGTCACTTAGTTCTAGATGTTGCCTTTTCTCCATTGACATTTCCTTCGCTTTATTTCTGGTCACCTAGAATATGTGCATTACACGGTTCACTATTTCCCTTTCCGTGGCCTACTCGTGCACGTTGCAATACTTTTAAACTTTCCTTGTGGCAAATCAAGCGACGTAGGAATGTCTTTCTTGATGAATGTTAGTCTTTTAGACACTTACCCAGAACTGTTTGTGTAGTGTCAATGGTCTCGGAACCAGGGTATCACCGTACCTTTATTTGCACTTCATGTAATTATAAAATATTAATCTGTATTATATAATATTTCTAATGTTATAGCATAGCATGCAGCACGCGAAAGCGCAGCTTTGATTGCGGTTTAAAATCCAAATAAATAAAAATATGTTAACATCTAATGTTCGTCGATTTCGAGGAGGCGCTTAACAGCGTTGATCGTATATATGGATACGTAGGAGAGGCATCTCAAAAAATTATCACCGTCATGAAGGAGTGCTACTCAGGAGCTCAATGAGAGGACGTGACTAGCGAAAGCCATCGGAGCTCTTCCAAGTGTTGAACGGAGTGAGACACGGATGCTTTTCGTGATCGTCATTTACTGACGTATTGTGCAGTGGCCTAGCGAACACCCATCGCGAGGGATTAGATGGAAACTCTTTACGCACATGGATTATGCCGACGATGTATGTCTCCTATCGAACAAATAGAGTCATGTATGCAAATGTCCGATGCTCTGAGCAGAGAAGGTCGCAGAGCTGGACTTAAGATCAATGCTGCTAAAAGCAAACTTATGAGCTTAGATTCCAGAAGACAACATGGAATTTCTCTGGAAGATCAGCAAAGTGGATAAATTTTGCTATCTCGGAAGCATAGTTACAGGAGACGGCGGAGCGGAAGATGATAAACAGGCTCGCATCAATAAGGCTTAAGTTGCATTGCATTTGTCAACCGATATCTCCGGCGCATCCTTAACATGCTTTGGCCGGAGGTCATCACCAACGAAGGCCTTCCCAGACTTACAGGCCAAGACGGGATAGACACCAGTATTCGCGACACACCAACCTCTAGATTGGAGTTCCCACGCGATATAAGGAAGATGCCGAATTGAAGAGAAGGTACTTAGATCAACAAATCGTGGCCACAGTTGAACCGAACCAGTTGGAGAATCGGTGTTGTAGACGTCCTATGCCCCACAAGGGGTTAAAGGAGCCTGAGAAAAAAATATGTTTGGTGCTCTGGCAATTCAAAACCCAAGCTCGTAACGGAACTGCTCAGGCCATTGAAATCATTCTTTATTTTAGATGCAACAGTCACGGACCCATTGACGGGTGCTGTTGAATCAATGACTGAGTGGCGCGATCACCACCACGCCATGGATGCGGGATCAAGACTCGATTTGACTACCACTTTTTCTTTAGTAAAAACTACACTCCGTCCCTAGCTCCGTTGTATAGCTTGCAGCAATGCAAAACCAGACATTCAATTTCCCTCATTCTTCTTACCATAATGCCCTTTCGACCATAGTCACGCTAAATGCATTATAGGCTTTGGCTACACCATTTACTTCGGTTTTATCTAAGGTTTTTCAATCACTCCTCAACTCTCAGTTGAATGTATATCACTTAAAAATAGCTATCTTATTAACGATTGCCATTACGGTTTCCGTGCAGACCGCAAAACCAATGACTTACTAACGGCTCTGGCGCAATGTTCTTGATCACGTAGCGATGGAACTATTGTCCCTTTTGATATTTCTAGCCAAACTTGGTTTGGGTGCAACCTCTTAAAATGGATAGAGTGTTCGTTTCCTGTAATAATTTATTTATTTATATATGTGTCAAATAGTTGACTGTGTATTTGTAATGTAACAAATAAAGTAAAGGAAGTATTAATATTCATTTAATTCAATTAATTGATTACTAAATGCTACACTCAGAGAAAAACGACGTTTGGCACAAAAGAATTTTCAGTTGCTCCAAATACTGAAAAAGATGTAATATTTTATTTGTGGCAAATGATAAAAAGTTACAAGAAAAACATTTTTCGAAAACGTAAATACATTTGAAGAAACCGCTATTACGTGAGTGGGGAATGTAGTACATTTACAAGAAATTTACTAGCTAATTTGTAGGCAATGATATTCATTCCTGGCAAAACAGGCATTACATTTTCGTTTAATGAAATTTATTTCCAAGAAATGTAAAAATGTATTTACTAGCCTGATTCCTTATAGGCATATTACAACTTGAGATATAAGAGCTTTATATGGCACAAACCACTATACTGTCCAGGTAAAATTTGGTCGCACCGTTAAATTACGGGAATCATCCGTATCAACATAGATGTGGAACAGATTACCATCTTTTGTTTTTTCCCATCTTATGAGTCAAGTGAGGCGTACATCGTTACCTCCCAAACCATTTCCCTTACCCTTGTCTCCTTTCCCACCAAGGCTGTGTTGTAGTAGTATTGGGCATCCGCTGAGCCTTGGCATTATTATAAAAAGAAATTTGCAATTAGAAGTATGCTTACACTTCTGGTCAGTACAGCTAATGCGCGAAAAGCCCCTCAACATTAACGCTAATTAAAAACTACTTAAGAAACACGATGAGCCAAGAGAGACTTTCTTCGTTGTCAGCTTCATCTATTGAAGCTGAAATAGCGGCTTGTTTAAACTTCGAGTTAATTCTGAAAAATTGAGCAAAACGAAAAGGAGCCGTTCATGTATTACGTAACGCAGGTTTTGAAGATTTCGCGTTACCCCCCCACCCCCCGAACGTTACGTAATACTCAGATGACTATTTTTACCTAAAAATGTCAATTATGTTGCGCAAAATACCGGAATAAGAAAGAATGTAAATGAAATGAAATTTCACTCTACTTTGACCGCAACGGTCGCACTCTTAGAGTCCAAACTATAGACTCGTGGAACACGCCTTATTTTGGTTATTTGCCATATATATTCTTCTGTATACTCAGTGACGCGACTCTTTTCGTATGTAAAAAAAATATGTGTATTAACTATATTAACATATATGAGTTAGGACTTTTAATTTTTATAAAAACTTAATGTTACGTAACGCGTTGTTTGATATCCCCCCCCCCCACCCCCCACCACCGCACTGTAACGTTTCACAAGAACCCTCCACATGAACATGAAAAAGACAAGAATGTTATAGGAAAGGTAAAAACATGGTACCTACATAGCAATATCCCTATAAACATACTTAATATCGCCACTTTGAAAAGTCAATTTTCAGAATTTCCCATCTTGGTGGAGGCCAATAAATTTAAGCAGTCTATCTCAAATTGTAATTTCTCTGAAAATCAACGAGAGAAGCTTTCCTTGTTTCATTTATTTTGTTTTATATTTCTCTAAAATTTTGTATAAAAGGAAAGGAAGCTCGTATCGGAAAAAGAAAAGACCAAACATTCAGCCTTCTAAAAGACTACTTAAACGTCTCACTCCTATGAAATATTTAAAGTTTTTTAAGTCAAAAAAAAAATATCGAAAGCAGAAACTTATCACATCTTTCACGCCCCAAGCCACAGATCTTCAACGTTCTGAAATTCCGTCTCTATTCTCGCATCAATATTCAATTAAAGTAACTAGATTCAACACAAAAAGTCACGTATCTTGGTTATGGGAGCTCTTATTATCGCAGATATCACCTCTGACTTTTTTTGTTCTTTCGGTGCAGTCATGTCAATGCTTGATAATATTCCGAGTTATAAGAAAGGAAGAGGAGAATGCAAACGGAATCAAAATGAGGTAGAAATGCAGTATGCATAAAAACTCCTCGTTTCGAGACGAGCTAAGTAGTCGAGAATGTTTCCAAAGTTAAGGCTTATGTTCAGTTCAATGGTTAGATGGTTCTTCTATTAGGAAACTTACTAGCACTGGGCATGGGACTTTTAATGAAACTTTCTTTCCTCTTTAACCCCACGTACATAGGATTCATGTATATCTCAAAGGAAAGTGAATACACAACGTAGAAGTTGAGCAAAGTACGTTCACTGCGAACTTGCATATAATTATAATTTAAATTCTGCAGAAGTTCTTTTGTGATTTAATTTATTTTTAAAAAGCACGTCGCTGTGATGGACGAGTTAATAGAATCCTTGCACTCACTGTGCTCCTGCCAGAGTACATAGCTGCGAAGTTGAATGAAAAGCAGAAAGCTGAAAGAGCTGAAGGAACTCTGTTATTTGATTTCTGAATTCAAATAAGGATATGAAGCTTTAGCGACAAAAGGATATTTGCCATTGCTACTTCGCTGGCAGGTGACGACTTTAAGAAATATGACAGATCTTTTTTAGGTTTATCGCAATTATTCAAGAGAATGGTTCTCCTGCAAATGGGTTAAGGGGACTTAATAGTTGTTTGGTCTAATAATTAACATTCTTCGCTTTTCTTCGTTTTGTTTGCTATTTCAGAATAAGATAAAATGCTAATGTCATTTCTTTTAGGTATTCTATATATAGCCTGCTAGAGCTGTTCCATAAAATATGCTTGGTACTTATTAGTCGTGTTCATGTTCAATTGCTGATAAACTGTCTCACTACGATATGCATTTGTTATGTTAGAAAGGCCAGGGGGGGTTAAGGTTAATATTAAATATTCATTTTATAATTTTACTAATAAAACCTCAGGTGAATTATTTTAAACACGAATTCGTTGAAGTTCTGAAGATTTAAATTGATATTTGATATTTTCTGATTTTCTGTGTCAAAGGAACTTCCGGAGCTTCGTTGACTCCAAGCCTTCGGGACTTAGTTGACATTTTGTGTAAAAATATTAAAATTAAGAACATTAAAATGCAAAATATGTAAAAATCGTATATATCCACAAAATTCAATGCATTTACCTGTCGGTACATAGGTTTTTTCCAAATCAATACGAATATCTTTCAGGATAACGAATTTCTGCTAAATAACGTTGCGTACTGCCAATCGTGATGCAACAGTTCTCTCCAACGCAGTCGTCCAAAAAGCAGGTCCAGGTGGAGCATAGCTCCATAGCCATACCGAGGATTCAATATCGTAGAGAACGGTGGGATCACTAAGATATATATATGTATACTGGAGTGACTGGTGCTCTGAAATTTCTTAAAGATTGTCTAATTGTCCCTGGCTGTGTAAGGATCTTTTTTCAACCCGGTTTTCTTAATTGTCGACGTCATGCCGCCAGTGATGCGGTGTTTCAGGTGTTTTTGAACACCTCCCTGGTGATAGAATTTTTATGACTTCTGGTTACTTTTAATGCAGTGATGCTAAATCAGGGACTTTGTCATCAAATCTGGTGTTTTCGAATACCTTCCTAGTGACTGACACTGTGATTTTGAACCTCTTCTGATGACACCAAATGTTCTCGGACTTTTTAATCTTAATACGTTAACGGCATTTCTCATTGTTTTTGACTATTTTTGTATATATTTGCTGGGCTACCACTTAATTCAGTTACAACCAGTGTTACACCACACATTCAAGCGGGCCCATTTAATGCTTTTGTAGCTAAGCTAAACGCATGTGTAACACAACTCGAACAATTTCCCGTTCATGACTTTCCAGCGGGACCCTGAAACTTTTAACGATACTCATTTTCTGTCGCTTACGATAAGAGGATAAAATTAGAACTTTATCGCATTCTAATAGTTCTCTGTTTCTCTTCCCTTTCCTTTTACAAATTGAAACGAAGAAATTACATGCCGCTTAAGTACATGAGACCAGCAGTCGATCAAATCAAAGTGCACTTAAGTTCTTAATGGGCACCAATTAAAGGTAAATACGCTTGTGAATTAGGTAAATACAGTCTTTTATTGAGTAGTAGTATTTACATTTTTGTAGCTAGAAATTTCTTATATTACATTGGAAGCAATTTTGAAAAATATGTATTATTTTGTATCTGGTGACTTTTCTAAACAAAAGGTGACTTTTTTAGTCCCTATCTAGTGACACGCTTCATCGACGACTTGGCAACACTGCATGTCGCCTACTAAATGCAGGCGATTGAAATAGATGACAATACTCACAATCACTTATTCTTTCTGGGTAAGCATTTTACAGATTAGAATAATTACCTTTTTGTTTGTAATGTTAATTTCAGTAATTCCAATGATTGTAACATTTTCCTTTCAAAAATTTAAGAGAAAACGGTTCTTAAGAAAACAAAATGGTTGTCATTTTTGGAATCTACGTCCCAAAATACATTAAAAAATCAGATCGTTTTTGGTGTAAACTAGTGTTATCATCCGTTTCAATTCCAACAGCACACTGATAAAGGTAACAATCTCACACAACTATTGTAAAACTCATCTCAACAAAAATGCTTTAGTTTTCTGTTACTTACTTTGGGGGATTAAAGATTCATAAACATCAGTTAGAAAACTTGAGGCTGATATTTACAGTAACTAAAGTGTTTGATACTTCTGTCTTACAAGTTGACTGGTCAAAGTGTATCATTATATTTTTGAGGTTAGGTGTTGCACCCCCTCCCCCCCCCCCCCTCTACGGCCACTCACCTTGAAGGCTCGACAAGAGCACATGGGAAAACTTACAACTAAACCTATCCTACACGTCTTGTCGGCCAAGAAACCAAGGGTCAATGAAACCTAAATTAAACATATCTCAACCGTATTAGTCGCATGAGAATTAGAGCATTTTTATGAATGGCTGCCTAGAGGGGCGCAGAGAATACAGTAGTATAATATAGCAATGGTCTTAAGAGGGGTGTCTCATCTAAAAATTCATTTTTTTCGTCCCGAGAGTTATTATAAGGCAAATTATTTTTATCTTTATCATTTCTTTGGTGTTTTATATTAGATATCGAGTTTATTACATTGTTAAAACCGAAATGTTCTAAACTAGTTCTAATGTATATTTTTATGCAAAAAAAACTAGGGCGCTATTTTTTAAAGGAAATAGGGAGAAAAACCAAGGTTCTTAATTTTTACTCTTAGAATGAGAAACCCCCCTTCAAAGTAAAATTCATTGAGCGACAGTTCTTTATTGTGGCGAAAATAACTATCTACGACTGAAATCTCTAGGTGGTATAATTTCTACATGCATATACAATTACTGAAATTTTTACATATACACTTTATTAATCAAGAGTTATACAATTGTCATCCTTTTTTACAATTCTTTTCCAATGATCTACACACTTGCTGATTCCAGTTTTGAGGAAAGATTTTGGTTCTCTCTTTAAAGCTTAAGAACTTAGCCTATTGCCATTTAAACTATTGTGTAGAGACAACAAGAGCTAAACATGAGAAGGCGCAATATCCAGAGAATATGGTGGGTGTTGAAGGATTTCCTATTTTAACTCCTTCAGTTTCCTCAGGGTTTGTTGGGCGATATGAGGTCCAGCATTGTCGTGGCGGAATATAGCGTGTTTTTTTGATTAGTCAAAACTGGACTTTTTTTTGAATAGTCGCATCGAGTCTCGTTGACTGCTCACAGTACTTGTCCGCTATGATTGTTTCGCCGCGTGGGAGTTTCTCGTAATAAATCATTACCTGGGAATTTCACTAAACACCCAGAAACACCTTCATTGGGCGCAGAACAGCTTTTGCGGCGAGTTCTGGACTTCAGCTGTTTTTTTTCCAGGCCGTTCTTCCACGGGTTGAAATCTGTGAAACCGCCTTTTAATTGTCCGGAGAGCAGGAACACGTTCTTTATTAGCGCTCTGTATGTTTTTTTGCGCAGTCCCAATATTCACACCTTTCCGAAATTCCTGCAAAATTATGTGCCGAAATTGTATCCTGAACATTAGTACTTTATTCAAAGACCGTCGAATATAAACTTGAACTTAGAATCTAATTACATTACATTTATATCTATTGCTCGGCTGGATGAATCGTGGGAGTCAATATGTTTGTTGTCTGGAGATCTCGGTAGCAGGTGTCGCCTGATGCAAGATGATCGCTTGCCTTGTGGGATGCAAACTGCATGGTATGAAGTTTTAGCGTGAGACTGGAAAGCTTACATGTGGTTTTGGCGTGAGAATTTTATGAAGCAATTTTTGTTGCGTTAACTCTTTCCTCCTTAAGTATGAATGTCCTCATTCAGAAAAAGGCTATTTGATTAATCCTTGGGGTTTCTGCCAATAATGTTTCTGATCCTCGTTGTTCTTGGATATAACTTCCTGCTTCTGATATGATTGTTAATGGAATCTCCTTTATCTAAATTGTAGAATTTATGTTTTCACGTTTGCATTTCGGAATAAATTTTGTAAGTATTATTGTTATTAGGAAGATGATGATGATGGATGGTTAGGCCAAAGTTGGTTAGATAGCCAATTCTGCTTTCGTCTTTTATGCGTCCGATGTGTTCGGTGTTTTTTAGATGTAGTGTAAGTATTTCTTCAAAATTCCTGAGGCTGGAATCGGGTTGCACAGCTGCAGGCAGTGGTTTGGTACTTGAAACTTCTTTGGAGATGTAGGATTGTTTATCGATGGTTAACGTCACGTTATGATATTCGATGATGAATGTGCCGGTGAGGTCCATAGTTTCATTATCAATTAGGATTGTCCCATTATATTGGTTGAGTAACAATGTTCCAGGAGAAATGTCCTCGACTGTTGGAATGTGCTGTATTTACGTGCAATCCGATGGTCTGCTTACGAACAAATTAGGTATACAATTTGAGTTACTTAAATCTACAATTTGTTTATTATTACAAATAGTTACCTTATTATTAGTCAAACATTTCTCTTTTATACCGTAAATTTTATCTTCACATTGTAAATAATTTTCAAAAGGTATCCTAACTATAAACTTTCCTCTTTAAATAGGTTTCATAAGAATATTATTACATGATTCTACTTTGGTATTTGGTATACTTACAATAAGCAAAGTTCTGTTACTTGAAGCAATCTTTATTTCTGCAAAGTCAATAGCTCGTTCTAAGTTTAAATATGGTACCTTATTTTTCTCACATAATTCTTTAATTAATTTTATTTTGTCATTTGATAGTATAAAGGAATTTACGATACCGGCTTTTGCCCAATGTAATGTGTATTCTACGTTTATTAATCAATTCTAATTTATATTTTATATTTGTAATAAGTACATTCTAACTTTCTTCATTTGTCTTGTATGTGTCAAGTAATATGTTCGTAATGTCAGTAATATTATTGATTCTTTCTATAATTGATTTATTAATAATTACTTGTTTGTTATTATTTCCCAAAACATCGTTGATTTTTGCTTTTAGGATTAAGAAATCCTCGTGGTCCGGGCTTCCAAGCGCTTCCGATAAAGTTTAATGATATTTTTGCTCTTGTCTTAGGCTTTAATCGGTTATGCTTCTTGTAATTTCGTGCAAAAGGAATGGATGGATAGGATGTTTTACATCCACAACATTCTTGATCCTAAAATCTAGATCTTGGAGATTTTTCTCGTAAGATCCAGGTCAATAACATGAATTAATTTTAATGTGCCAGTCTGTAGTTTCGCTGTACCGGTAGACAGTGTAATGGCTTTTGATTTGGAGTAGTCCAAAATTTGTGTTTCTGCCTGGCAGAAGGCTATGAGTAATCTGTAAGGGAAATATTAACTTTTAATATTACTTTTGTGGACAATCTTGCTTGAAGTTGTTAATACGGTTTTCGAATTGTTTTCTTTAACCGTTTCTTTTTTGTACCTGGAAGCTAATTTGGAGCCCACTGGTTTATTTTGTTTAACGTAAATTATTTCACCGGGGGTGTAGTCTTTAATTGGGTGTCTTTTTTTATTATGGTTATTTAGTAGAGAGAGAGAGTAGAGTGGAACCTTTCTATTTGTCCATTGACTGAACTTGTGTAGGGAGGTGTTTTAAAAATTTGGATTCCAAGTTGATCCTCGACCATGAAACTGATTGAGGAAGAATTTAACGATTTTTCGTTATCAATAACGATTAATCTAGGAACACCGAAGGCAAAAAGAAGTTTGCGCAGTGGCTCTTTTACATACTCTATCGCTTTCGATTTTAATCTTTTTACCTGTGCATATTTGGAAAATTTATCTATTGCTGTTAATACTAGTTTTTTCTCGGTAGGGTAGATATCTTTGTGTAAAATTTCGCCAGGATACTGAGGGATTGGTGTTTCTTTCAGTTCGGGCTTGTTTGGGTGTCGATCGTATTTTTGTTCTTTGCACGTTACACACTGTTTAACAAGATCATTTCTTTTAAAATTCATTTTCGGTTGCGTGAAAAGATGTCTATGATAAGTGGGGAAGGGGATTTTAAACTGATAGTTAGTTTCATTACCTGTTTTTAATATAAGTTGGTTTTTAAATACGTTAATGGGTACCTCTGTAGCTGCAATGAGATCATGAGCCGAACTTTCACTCATATGTTGTGTAGCGGTAACAGAATTTACGCAGGATGTTTGTGGGGGTCTGCGACTATGTTCATTTTACCTGGTTTATATTTAAGTTCATAATTATACTCTTCGAGTATAGCTTTCCATCTTTTCATCTTATTGTTCGTGTTTTTACTACTTAGGGCATAGGCCAGTGGCTGATGGTCAGTGAATATTTGAACCTTTGCAGTGCCGTATAAATAATTTCTTGGCGACTTTAGAGCCCAAATTATGGCTAGCATTTCTTTTTCGTTGGTAGCGTATTGCTCCTTTGTTTTGTTAAGAGTTCTTGAAATGAATATTATGGGTCTTTCATTCTGCGCTAATACAGCTTCTATCGCGTAGTCGGAGGCATCTCTTGTTAATTGGAATTCTTTATTGAAATCTAGGTAAGCGAGCAGCAAATCAGTTGATACATCGGAATTCTTTATTTTTTTGAAGGCTTCTACTGCTTCGTCATTAAGCCTAATGCTTTTTTTTCTAGAAATGTTTTTTGAAATTCCCCCTCCTTCCCCCCTTAAAAGGGTTGTAAGGGGTTTCGCCAGATGAGCGTATCCATTAACACATTAAAAGACCAAGAAAAGATTGGAGATCTTTTAGAGTCTTCGGGCATGGACAATTTATTATTGCCTCTACTTTAGCTGGGTTTGTTTTAATTCCATCTGCTGAGATAATGAATCCAAGAAATTCGACTTCGTCTCGGAGAAATTCACATTTGTCCAGTTGGACTTTCATGTTTGCTTTTTCTAACGTGTGGAAAATTTTCTGAAGATCTTCGAGGTGTGTGTCTTCATCTTTACTGAAGATTATAATATCATCGATATAAACGTAGCTGATTTTGCCAATGTGCTCTCTTAAAATGTCATCGAGTGCTCTTTGAAATATTGAAGGAGCATTTTTCAATCCGAAAGGTATCGTGAATTCATATTTCCCGTTGTTCACGGAAAAAGCTGTTTTTGCTATGTTGGACTCTTTGAATGGATTTTGGTGGAAACCACCTTTAAGGTCTAGAATGGAAAAGCATTTACTTTGACCTAGTTGCGCTAAAACTTCATTTATTTCTGGTCTAGGGTATCTATCAGGAATGGTAATGGTGTTGAGTTTCCGATAATCAACGACCATTTTATACTTTTTCTTGCCGGAAGAATCAACTTTCTTTGGCACTAGCCATGCGGGAGAATTGTATGGAGATCTTGATGGTCTTATAATTCCGTCATTTAAGAGGTCTCGAACTTGTCTTTCGACCTCACCTTTTAATGCCATAGGGTAAGGATAACATTTAGAATATACAGGAGTCTCAGCAGTTGTCCCAATTTCTCCTTAAATAAATATTTGGACATTGCTGAACTAATTTATTAATTTTGTTTGTCTATTCAGTATTTAAATGAGCTGTTCTTATATCAATTTTATTTACTTCCGTATAGGACTGTTGTTTGATTCTAATTTTGACTCTGTTTTTTATAACCATGAAATTATCTTTGGTATGAATTATTGCAGAGAGATCCTTTAAACTATCGTTTCCTAGGATGGCGTGAAAAGATTTAAGTGAAGGTAACAAAATGAATTTTATTTTTATGTATCGTTTAGTCAAAATAGGTTCGCCATAGTATAGTGGTAAATTTTGGTGTTTCCAGCAATAGTTAGCATAAAACGGTTGTGAGTTAGGGATGGGTTTTGCGACTTGAATATAGTTCTTATTAGAACCAGTATCTATTAATATTTTAAGAATTTATCCGCTCTTCGTCTTGCACTCGAAATAAGGCAGAGAAGAGCAGTTTAATCTAAAAAATGAATGTCTGTGAAGTCAGTGAATTCTTGTTGGACATCCCCCTTTTCCTCATAGTGCTCTGAATAGTCGGCTAAGGACTGCTCGTAATTTTCATCGTCTGCATCACGAGTTTGCTCATAGCTAGTGATATTAATTTCTTGGGGCTCAATATGAAATTTTCGTTGTTGTTTATTTGCTGCAGTTTGTCCTGGAGGGGGTCTTTTACCGAACATTTGGCTTGGAGCCGGTCTATTCATATAATTGACTCTTCTCGTTTGGATGGTTTGGTCGACATCCATAGGCTCAGGTTGGGGCTTTGGTGCAGCTGGGCGATGTGGAGTGGGTAAGTTATATTGATCATGATAGTTATAGGTATAGGTATAGGAGGCTGTCTGTAATTGTTTTGCTGGTTGTAATCTATTCGAGGTTGCGACAAGTGTGCTAGTTATGGATAAAATGTTGGTATTTTTCTTGGTATGTCATTTCTATTGTGGGTTACCACATTTCTGCTTGGTGGATGAGGAGGTGTAATTTGGCGGGGTTGTTTGTAGTGCGATATGGCGTATTGAGTTCTGTAGTTTTGGTTTTCTAATTCTAGGCAGAGGTGCAATGCTTGTGGCGGGTCTGAAGGTTCTCTTATTCCAAGCAGACTTGCAAATCACCTTTGAGTACTCTAATGAAGGTATCCAAAGCTTTGTACCTATATGTTTGGGTATGTAGAGTGAGAGATTCGTTACCGATTTCCATACATCCTATCTTGTCCAGTATAAGAGATAGATGGGAATATACTGAATGATACAATTCTTGAATGGTTAGGTTTCCTTGGACGAGGGATGTCATCTGGTATTCCAGAGTAGAGAGATCTCGTTTATCTGCATCATGCCTAGTTAGACATCGAGCAATACATTTCCAGTCCAAAGGAGTGTTCCAATACTACGTCGGCTTGTCCAACGATTTTATTTCGAATCACACTCAGGATACCGAAATATTTAGGAGTTCCTTTGATATTATCGTAGAGCCGTAAAATTCGATCTACGTTATTCTTCAAGGAATTAAAGTCTCCTGGTTGACCGGTAAAATTGTTTAAACACCGTACGACGTCAGGAATTTTATTTAGCTCATTTATGTGAATAGGTTGGTCAATGCCAACAAATTGGTCTGAATTGGGGTTAATTATGGACTGCACAATTTGTCGTCCTTCATTTCTAAGAACACGATTTACCCGTTATGAGTCTATCTATAGCTTCGTTTGTGTTAGGGTAATGGTTTTTGTAATTGAGTTATCTGAAATTTTATTTATGAGTTATCTAAAATGATTATAAGAATTAATAACAATATAAAAATATTTTCTTATTATTGGCCAAAAGTGTGAAATTATGGTTTTACCAAAGATTTTTTGGCTTATATACAGGTGGTATCCACCAAGGCAAACGAACATTTGCCCGCGATCAAAATTTCGTCATAATGACGTGAAAAGAGCTTGTTCCAAACCAAAAGAGCTTTTGGTCGCATGCAATATAAAGTCAGTATCCACCGAAAACAAATGATCGTGTGCAAAGCTTTGCACGAAGCAAACATTTTCTTGCGCGGAATCCTTATTTCGAATGCTAGTGAGCAACTTCTTGCGTCCCATTGGATTTGGATAACATTTGCACGCAACCACCTTGTTAGTTTGGTTTGACATGTTTTACGAGGAGGAAATTTTGATAAGTGCTTCTTGCGTGATTCTGGATTTATTAAATAATAAGCGGAACTCACCGCACTGCTGGATGAAACCGTACTTAAAAAGTAGAGATAGAAGTAGAGAAGATAGAAAGTGCATTCGAACACTTGTCGGCGTCATCACCGGACACTGCCCAATAGGAATTAGACTCGGCATACCATCGAATGAGTTCTGTAGAAGCTGCAGAGATAAAGAAGAAATTGAGTCCATAGTGCACCTACTCTGAGGATGTCCGGCTCTAAAAGAACGACGACTCACCTGCTTGGGTGCAAGTTGTCTTTGACAACTTGGACGACTTAGCGGAGATAGCACTAGTGGACCTAAATAGATTCATACAGAGATCTGGGTCGCTTCTGACATGCTTCTTCTTTTTAAGTGCATTCACAATGGGCCTTCATGGCCTCCGAGTGAATCTGGTGCTTCTTAGCAACAAACAGCCCGACTAACCAACCAACCAACCAAAAAGTAGAGATGATATGCACAAGAAAACCAGTTTGATACAGGAGTTAAAAACAGATCCTTTGAGCGGTTTCAAAATTTGTCCAGTATTTCCTCTTCAGACTTTGAATGGTTTCTTACCAAAATTAGTCCCAGCATTGCAAGATCTGACACCAACTATTGAAAATCCATTAGCGCAGGAGTGATACTATAACATCACGTTTTCTGGGAAGTGGTGACTCTTATTCAAGCTAATCGTATCTCTTCAGAGTGTCAAAACAGCTGTCCATTCCATTTTGAAACTCAAATAAACTCAAAATTTAAATTAAATTCCAAATGAATAGACTAGAAACCATTCGCTTTAAGCTGAAGACGTGCAAAACCTAGAAATAAAAGTTAGTGCGCATGTTTTATTGCCTACGAGCAAGCATTGTTAATGTGCATAGCTGCGGTGTGCACTTTCTTGTTGACGTCATTTTGCTCGTGGGCAAATGTTCGTTTGCCTGGGTGGATACGTACCTTAATAAATGCGTAAATGCTTTATGTACGTCTCATTTCCTGAGCTTTTTTAATATTTCATTGTAGTCAACTCGAGTCAACTTGACTCGACACAAAGTCGTCCATTATCTCATTCGTGTTTACCTGAGTCACTTATCCTCGTCAAACTGACATGTACATATACCGAGATTAAGTTCATAGCGGGTCGTTTAGTTCAAAATCTTGATGCAGTTTGATGAGTTCAACTGACGTAAGTAGGACACACCATATGTGCGTTCTCATGCCCTCGTCAAGTTTACTCAGTCGACTCGAGTAAGATATTTTACGTACCCTTGTTCTAAGTTACTAAGTACAAGCAATAGACTTCCATTCAGTTTTTTAAAACCTATGCAAACGTATGCCGGTTGGCGTAAAAACTGGTCGCTCACAGAAGGCATATTTGGACCTCCCGATATTATCAAACCTTTATCTTCTTCTTTTTGAAAAAAATAAAATTAATAATAATTAAGTAATTAATGAAAGAGTGAAGAATCTTTTTCTGACACCAAAGTATATTAATGTTTCATCGATTCTTAAAGTCTTTAGATAATTCTGCTTAGTCAATAAATTACACATTTGATAATTTATTCTGAAATCTGTGGTAAATTTAAAGTTCGTTTTGTTTTAATCCTCAAAGTTTGCATAAACAAAACTTTGTTCATCAATAACAAATGGAATTGTGCAGTATGAACTTTTATCGAGCTCAAGTCATTTATCACTACAAATTGTGCTCAATCCTAAGGGAGATGCTGAATTTTAAGCACATGGACTTGTTGATTGGCTATGAACCGTATATGCCGAAAACTTTATCCAGCTGACTTTTGCTAAACGTTTACACGACTAGAAGTGAGGGTACCAAATGGGATTAATCAATCAACTCGTATACATATCTAATATGAAAATAGCAGGGAGTGTAAAATCTGAAGACTTTGATAACTTTAAAGGATTTAAAGTAAAAAGAGATTACCAACACTGCTTATACATCCTTTCGTTGACGTTGATCTAATTAATGTTAATTAAAGTGGCATCCCCAGAGTTGAATTTTGGTCCTTCTTTGATTTCGTGGAAGTCATTACGATTCAATTAACAGCATAGTTGGGTAGTGTTTTTCTTAAGTGTAGTGATGAACCTTAAATGACTACAATTTGCGTCAGAATAATTTCTAAGATATTTTCAGGCATTGTTACTATACCATCGCAATCCAACGAAAAGAAAAAAGAGATTTATTTGCAACTAGCCACCCAGACTGGTATTACTCGGGCTGTAGTTTAAGGGGATATCATGGAGTAAAAAAGAAGCGTTTTTTAGCGAAACTATTGATTATATAAATTCGATTTTTATTTAATTTATAAATACATTTTTATAACTACAATGTTTGAAATTTTGATAAGAAGAAAAACGACTGGCGGTTGTGCACCCGTTTCCCTGCGACCTCACTTTTTTAATGGATTTTGCGGTGTTCCAAATATCTCAAGAACCACTGAACCGATTTTGATAAAATTTGGTCCATATTTTCTTAATATATGTATATCGCTTCTCCATGAACGAAGCGGATTTTAATTTTATTGATAAAATTTTTTAAATTAATTTTTCGGCTCTATGACTTAATCCAAAGATGGCGTATATAGTACTATTATTTTCAATATCTTTTATTCATACGGTGACTTACAACCATGAAATTCTCTTTTTACAAAAGTACGGCCAGTTCCCAGCAAATTAAAATTTTTTTAAGTAAAACTTTTTAGGGAATAGTAGTAGTGCGGTCCTTTAGATAGTGGTAGCGGTAAGGTGGTAGCGGTAAGGTGGTAGCGCAGTCGTTGAACTCATAACACTGGAAAGAGGGACAAAGTACCTAAGAGCAACTTTCCAATACTACGTATGTGCGTTATTCTCCGCAGCTCGTGAGTCAGATGGGGTAGGTCAACGTCTTTAATATTTAAATTTTTTTACTAATTGGCTACTTTTACCCTTAAAGTTTTTTTATTTTTTTTGTGAGGGAGGTGAAATGCTTTATGCACGCTGGGGCACTCCTTCCCAGCGGTGTCGGAGTCCTGTGGCGCAGTTTACCGACTAAAACATATCCCTTGCTCTCCGGACACTAGCCGTTTTCCACATTACTTCAAGCTAGGTCCTTTCCTTAAGCCCGTCATTCGACCATCTCTGCGGCGGCCTGCTCGTCTAGGTCTTTCTTTTTCCTGCGCAGGACATCTTCCGCGTACCTGACTGTGAGATTCCAATTGTCTTCGTCGGCGATCATGGCTTGGACTATAGTTTCCGGGGCGATCGCCCCTCCTAGGTGGACTCTTAGCGCTCCCCTCACGGGAGCCCATCTCTGACACTCAAAGAAAGTGTGTTCTGCGGTGTCCGTTTGGCCTGGGCAATAGAGGCACTCCGGTGACACTACCTTTCCCATTCGGTGAAGATATGAACGAAAGTACCCGTGGCCACTCAGGAGTTGGGTTATGTAAAAACCTACCTCTCCATGCCCTCTGTCGATCCAGGGGCCCAGATCACTGATGAGCCTCGCTGTCCATCGTCCACTGTTCTCCTCTCTCCATCTTTGTTTCCATCTTTCCATCTTTCCCTTAAAGTGAGACCAGCGCTTTTGTCAGTTGCATTAAATATAAGAATACAACTTTGTAGTCTTAGCAACAATGTACCAATATTCGATGCATCCGACTGTAATATCGGTGCCCCTTAAAATGTCAAAATCATCGATACAATTATCCCAACAACACATAATAAAATCTTGAAGTATATTAAAAACACTTATTTTTTTTATATTTCTTATTTTAAATTTTAGTATTAGTAATTAACAATGATGTTAAGATATGTAGGTTAGATTAGGTTCGGTTACAGTGACAGCATTGAAAGCCTTGCATATATCGCACCGGGTTCATAGCATTACCACATTTCGATGTCCTACATCCTAACGATTTCATACATCTATCGCTGGGGCGCTACGTCTTGGTTGCGAATTTCAGAATACTTTTGATATTTCTTTTTTCATGGCAGGACTATCAGCTCAAGACTGGGAGAGGCTCATGCTACCAGAACTGTGAGTACGGGCACACCGCAAGGTGGGGTCCTATCTCCTCTTCTTTGGAATCTGGTGGTGAATAAACTGCTTCTTATCCTGGAAGGGGAGGGCTGTGGAGTGGTTGCCTATGCGGACGATATTGCTATAGCTATCTCTGGCAAATTCCTGCCTGTTATAAGGGATCTTATGCAGAATGCCCTCACCAAGCTTACCAGATGGGCGGTGGGGTGTGGGCTTAGCGTCAATCCTAATAAGACCGAGGTGGTCATCTTTACTAGGAAATATAAAATTCCTCCCGTTGACCCTCTGTATCTGAATGGCATCCGCCTTGACTGCACCGAGGAAGCTAAATATTTGGGTATCATCCTGGATAGAAAGCTCAGCTGGAAGCCTAATATTCAGGAGAGGGTCAAGAAAGCAACGGTAGCTCTATACTCCTGTAAGAGGGCCATCGGTGGGAAGTGGGGATTTCAACCCAAGCTGACTCACTGGCTCTATGTTGCAGTCATTAGGCCAATCCTGCTTTATGGCGTGGTTGTCTGGTGGCCACCACTGGAAAAGGCCACTTACCTCAACGTTTTGAGGAAGGTGCAAAGATCGGCCTGCATCTGTATCACCGGAGCGCTACGGACCACTCCTACTGATGCTCTGGAGATACTTCTTCACTTACTTCCATTAGATCTGATGGGCAAACAGATGGCTGCTAACACTGCTGTCAGACTTACAGCCACATCTCAATGGTCCAATACTAGAGTTGGGCACTCCACAATTCTGGACTCCTTTCCGCTCCAAGTGGGGCTTTTTGACTACACCACTCCCAGCTACTCCTTTGTCAAGCGTTTCTTAGTGAACATTCCAACCAGGCTTGACTGGGATGGGGACACCTTTCCCTGTAATGAATCCATTCAAATTTATACGGATGGCTCTAAACTACAGGGTCGGGTGGGGGGTGGTGTTTTCTCAGAGGTACTGAACATTGGCTTATCCTTCCGTCTTCCAGACTACTGTGGAATGTAGCTCCAAAGGACAGGACTCCTTACAGATAGCCAGGCTGCTTTGCTATCCCTAGATTCTGTCCTATCGACATCTAAAACTGTTAATAGCTGTCGCTCACTCTTGAATGAGCTGGCTGAACGGTATCGAATTCACCTGTGCTGGGTCCCGGGGCACAGGGATATTCCAGGTAATTGCGTGGCGGATGAGCTAGCAAGAAGGGGTACCACCCTGGAGATCCAACCGGAAATGACTACTATTGGAAGGCCCCTGGCAACCTGCAAGATGTTGCTTAACACGAGGGCAATTAACTTAGCGAACCACAGATGGGCAAATGGTACTACGTGCCATACGTCCAGGCAGATCTGGCCTAAGCTGGATCTTAGGCGCTCCAAGGGTCTGCTTTCGAGGAGCAGATCTGACCTTAGAATAGCTATTGGGGTTATCACGGGCCATTGCCCTATTGGCTTACATGCGAAGAGACTGGGTATCTTCTCAAACGATTTTTGCAGAAGCTGCATGGACGAGGAAGAAGAGGAAACTGTTCTCCACTACCTCTGCCGGTGCCCTGCACTGGCACGCAGGCGAAAGTCCTACTTGGGTAACTATTTCTTAGATAGTCTCTGTGATCATTGACAGCTCCGGATGGTTCCAATGAGAAGGTGGAGGGAATTCTTTGGATGCCGTGGCATCACAACGGTCCTTTTGAGGTCTAAGTGTGCCCTTTAAGGCAGCCACATAAACCTAAACCTAAACCTAGAAGCTTCAGCTAGCCCCTTAAGGGGTTTGGGTTTTGGTCAGAGACGTGATAAAATGACTATTTTCAATAATTTTTTTAGGCGGTAATTAAATTTATTTTACAAAACTAATTATGCAGAGTTGTTACATCATCTTTTAGCCTTTTAACTTGATTTTATCAAAATTTAAAAAAAAATTAATTTTTAATAAAGTTATCACCATCTTTGTTGGACCCTGTTCTGGAAGTTGCCCTTGTCCTTTATCGACGCATTTTGGTTTCTTTATTTTAATTTTCAAAATGGCGTTTTCTGACAGTTTACTCGCTGATTTTCAAGCAAAAAACCACAAGTCTATTGTTTAAAAAATCTAAGTTTAAAAAAAAAAATCCGTCGATCAAGGACAAGTTTTGTATATAAATTTCATCCAGATCCGTCCAGTAGTTTTTGAATTATAGTGGTCACGGACTTTGAAAACATTAGTTTCGAGATAAACGCGTTTAAAGTTCCCATTATTGCGTTGCAGAGAGCTCTTCAGCAAATGTGTGATATCTTGAAAACTATTTGTCGGATTGACTTGAAATTTGCTGGGAATATTTTCAAGATATCATACTTCAAGAAAATGCCAAAAAACAAAATTCGATTTTTTAAAAATTCTGACTAGATCTTACCCTTTAAAGAAGTAATTATCTAGCAGCTTTTGACTTATTCACACAAACGCAGTGCAATGACACAAAAAGTGTTCTTTCGTTTCCATTTGATTGGGCTCCTGGTAATACCTGTAAAGGGCGGTGCTCGAGACGCCACTGCACACCCGTGATACAGTGGCAGATTTATTTTTGATGGGATAGTACAATACATGCGACTAGAAACTTGACGGCTCGAATAACATAATGGCCCAAGCAAAATAACAGTTTCATTGTTGCCAGTACTTAATGCGACCGACAGATTTTGGAAATACAAATGGGTGTGCGAGAAAATATTGATCGCACCGTCGTGCTGCATTCAATGGGTGTCAACCAATGCAAATGAATGCTTTATAGATTTTCATCACATTGTTGTCTCGCACTATTGTCTGTAATCTGTTGCAGCCTTAATGCGACAGTGATTTCTGGCGCTCTGGACTGACTCTGATTAGTTTTTACTGGTTTTACTCCGACAGTTGTTCGGTCGTTTGGATCTGCTAGTTTGTCGGTGGCTTCGCTCTGTCAGCTCTGGAGAACTTTCGGTGTATTGTGAGGAAGGTCAGTTCGTCTGCCCGAGTATCGCAGTTGTTGAAAACGTCGGCATGGGAATCAGCGCTGCGGCCCTAACTTACTCCCGTAACATGTAGTTACCAACTGCTGATTCGTGGACTTCCTGGTTGGCAGAGCCAATTTCATGCTTGGCTTTGTAAAAAGATGGTCTAGGGAACTTGACGATTCATTTGACGAAGCTTCTATACTTTCGTCAGACCTATCCTGAAGTACGTCAGTCCGGTCTAGTATCCTTGTTTCGCCGTACACATTTACCGAATTGAGTCAGTCCGGCGCAGATTCTTTAGGTTGGCTATTCGCTGCCTCCCTTGGCGCGACCCCACGTATCACCCTTCTAATTCTGCCAGGCTTAGTCTGTTTTCCATTGACATGCTCGAAAGAAGCCACAAGGTCTCCAAAATCGTTCTTTATATGATTGTTGCAGGGATAGATCAACTCTGGCGAACTACTCAATGAGGACTTTGAGGAATCATGATTTTATCCATGTGTCTCACCACCGAACCTTGTATGGAATGCACAAGCCCATCGCCTCTATGTCCCGGCTATCGTTAAACTTTGCTTATTTTCATCTTAGGTTTAAGTTTTAAATATGTATCGTTTTTGTAGTAGCTAGCCTTGGCAAATCATTCAAAATAAATAAATAAATCTCTAAACGTGAGTCCGATGGCTTCTCGTCGTTGTTATTCTTCGGGGAATACTGACAACCCTGATATTATTTATTGGGAGATTTTCTCAAGTTTGCCTTTTGTAATTCTAACTGTTATATTCTTAGTTCCTTTTACCCCTTATGGGGCATAAGACGTCTGCGACATAGACCTCCTTTTTGGTCCGGTTTTACGCATAAGCCATATATAAAAGTGCAACTAATGATTTTATTTACAAGTTGAATCTGAAACATTGATAAGAGGTGCTTGTCTGATGTACATACATATATGCAGTTATAAATTGAAATCCGACAAACAACAAATATTTCAAAGAGTATTACACTCACTCGCATTGTGAAATTTACATCAGACATATAATATGTACATATTAAAAAACAAGTTTGAATTTCATTTTTTAATTAATTTTTACGCAACATCGCCCTGTCTTTCTGGGATTTCTTTCTCCGGGATTTTGTATTCCGGGATTTCGTGTTCCAGGATTTTGCATTCCGGGATTTTGTAACATTAAGACTCCGGAATTTTGTGTTCCGGGATTTGCAAATCCGGGATTTAGTTACCATCCCCTTTCCAACCATGGCTGAATAGCTCTGTTAAACACATCACTTATAAGATATGGCTTGGAAGAGGTTTTGTTCCTTTCGTTGCAACGCTGATAAAGTTATCTTACTCCGATTTACGCAATCAATTTATATTTTGTCTAGAGTCCTCTTACACCGATTATTTGGATAGAATTAATTCCTCTTTGTGCAATGAGCCGAGGTAGTTTTGGAGATTCGTGAACTCGAAGCGCAATTGTGACGGATATTCCTCTACCTTGAACTTAGAAGTGAGAGTGGCGACCCCCAGCTTGTTTCCAATCTCTTCGGTTGCTTTTTCGAAACTGATTTTCTTTACAATGACTGTGATATTAGTGATAAGGATTTTAATCACTTGACGAAGCTTTCGCCGACTTCCCTTCAACTGAAAGATCTTGTATTTGAGGAGGCTACCATCTACGAGTACATCTCGAATTTGATAAATAGCTTCTCGAGCGGTCCAGCTGGTATCCCAGCCTCCTTTTTGAAAGCATGTAGCTCGACCCTTGTGCGATATTATGAATTTTGGGCCTATTGCTAATATATGCTGCGCTAGGATCAAGGATCAGGTAAGGTACCTGGGGGTGATCTTGGATTCCAAGCTATACTGGAACCTGCACCTAGATACAACCGTGGAAAAAGCTCTGAAGTCCTTTTGGGTATGCCGTAGAGCTTGCGGGACTACCTGGGGACTTAAACCCAGGACAATGCTTTGGATCTACGCATCGGTAATAAGTCCCATGATAACATATGGTGCGATTACATGCTGGCACAGAGCAAAACTTAATGTGATAAAGACTAAACTTAGGAATCTGCAACGTATGGCCTACCTATGCATCACTGAAGCCACGCGCACCTCGCTGACGGCTGCACTCGAAACCATGCTAAATATCAAACCTCTTCAAATAGAAGTTGAAAGCATGGCTCTTTGTGCGGCCTAATAACTAGAGGGAGCCGGTCTCCTGGGGGGAAACATAGGTAAGGGCCACATGCCAATAAAAGAGATTCTACGCCTGAGTTGGCCATGTAAGCTGATCAGATGCCGGCAAGATTCTCACCATTCCAACCACCCCTAATACGGGTGGAGAATCGTGAGACCTGGACGCTTCCAGCTGTCCGTCTAGGGGAACTAGTATGGTATACGGATGGATCCAAGACTGAATCGGGCGTTGGGGCAGGGGTCTGAAGTAACTCTTTTCGATTCAGTTTATCACTGGCCCTAGGAAAGTACACCATGGTATTCCAGGGTAAGATCTTCGCTATACTGACATGTACTTACGAGAACCCAAGAAGAGCATATAAAAACAAAAGCATTTCAATTTGCTCGCATAGTCAAGCTGCAATCGAAGCAATTGCTTCATCTACCACCAGATCTGGTGTGGGAATGCCAAAGGAGCCTAGATGAACTGTGTAGAACTAATCAAGTAAACTTGATCTGGATACCGGGACATCAGGACTACACGGGGAATGAAAAGGCAGATGAACTTGCCAGGAAGGGGTCCAATACCCCTTTCATAGGACCGGAGCCGGTCTGTGGAATTCCTCTCTGTACGGCCAAAAGGCTAATAGCAAACCGCGCAAGTGAGGAGCATAGGCATAGGCATGGAACAATATTGAGGGGCACGCTCACTCAAGAAGCCTTATGCCCTCATCGTCGCCGGGTAGATATAGGGATCTCTTGAAGCTGAGCAGGTCGGATGTTAGAACTCTGGCTGGCCTACTTACCGGCCATTGTCAGCTAAGGAAGCACCTGGTAAGGATAGGTAGAGCCATCGACCCCACCTGCAGACTCTGTCTGGAGGATGATACGACCCCATTACACGTACTATGCGAATGCCCTTCAGTGGCAAGGCGCAGATTTAGCCTATTCGGGAAACCAACCCTGGCACCGAGCTGGCTGAATGACTGCCAACTGGGGGAGCTCTTGAACCTCTACAGAGGGACCGGCTTGCTATAAGGAGTTGAGAGGGTTAGCACAATAGGCCCCAGTGGCCGCGGCGCTTCAGAACCTCACTCCTCCAATTTAATCAATCAGTAAATCAATATATGTTGCAATGCCAACGTTTTTGAAGCTTTAGTTTGCGATGTTTTTCAGTTTTACTGTAAAGCTTTAGACAGAATCAATTACATAATTCTCATTCATTAGTTACACATTCTACGTTTTCCTTCTATTTTTGTAAACTGGGTGCTTTATCCGGTCGTACACAGCGTGTTTGGTTTCGTGGGGCGCTTTCAAATGAGCAACCTCACGGGTGCCACATCTTTGGCCATTGCTTTTTATCATTTACATCAATGATGTATCGATGATCCTTCATAACTGGAGAATTCTTTGCTACTTTCGTTAGACCTATTCTGGAATATGCTAGTTCTGTTTCATCACCCTATTGTGCGGTCCATATTAGATATATATTCAGGCCATCCAGCATAGATTTTTGAAATTTGCCTTAAGGGACCTTCCCTGGAATAATCCTCATATTCTGCCTCCTCATTGGGATAGACTTAAATTATTCTCGCTAGATACTGCGTAACAACAGGCATAACAACTCGAAAATTATTTTTGCTTTCAATTGTTTACAGGGCACAACGAATTCTCCAGAGCTGCTAGGCTCTCTGTATATCTCCGTTCTATCTCGCTCCCTGCGGACTCACAACCTTTTCGAATTTCCTTGTCATGGCACTAAGTACGGTGTTTACTAACTCCTTCTTATATTGTTCTTATAATTTGTAGTAATCATGCATTTGATGAATCTTTGTATATATAGGAGCAAGAGTAAGGCAACTCGAGCCTTTTGATGCGGCTGTTACTATGTTTCCGAAATAAACACATTTATTAATGTATTTTATTCGCTTATTTTCACGAAAAGTTTCATCTTGGTTTTAGTAGCATTAATTTTAATTTTTGCTGTGCGACATATTATCGTCCAAGTGCGTAAGATGTTTAAAAAGTCTACATTTAAACCTTCTTATCTCACTCCATTAAGCATTTGGAAGCGCTCTGGCAGTTTTCATTTAGTGATACAGGTCTGGATTTCTCAACGTTTCTGAATTACTGAAAGAAGGATATCAGACGCAGCAAGAGGATTCCGCTCGGACTTTACCGAGGTCTGACTTTCTTGCATGCACCACTTCCAATTTCATTGGAAGTCTATGTTGTTCAAAACCGGGAGTTCGTCAGGCTCAGACGAAAATGTATTACATAGTCCAAGGACGTTTTTTAGGTCCTCAACATAACATTCTCTCCATCTCCGGGCTCAGTGTTCTTCCGTTGTAAGGAGAGATCCGTTTACGTCTCTGACAGGATGTTTAGTTGCAAGAGTCTTTCCTACTAGTTTCTTGTCAGTTTACTTCAAATTTTCAATATCTCCGTTGGGCTGCTTCTTCTGCTTCTCAGCTAGCTCTTTGATGTATCTTATACTTCTTTAAACGCTTTTTTATAGAAAACTTAAGCAGATGTGAGATATCCTTT
Source organism: Leptarthrus brevirostris (assembly GCA_964036015.1). Lineage (NCBI taxonomy): Eukaryota > Metazoa > Arthropoda > Insecta > Diptera > Asilidae > Leptarthrus > Leptarthrus brevirostris. The sequence continues at coordinate 111,892,398 of OZ038371.1, forward strand.
GCTTGCAATATCGTTAGCAAAATTAATGCGAGTTTAATTTGCTACAGTTAGTATAGTGTGAAGTCGAAATAGATGCCTCAACGGGATAGATGCCTCAGTTTCTAACGAACTAATTTCCAACCAGAAAAAAAATCATTCATTTCATATGATAGATCGCAAGATTAATTTGTTAGCATTTTTGTTCGGACCGTAATCTTTCATTATACGAGTAATTCAATTTTGTTTTATTATACACTAAAGGTATATGTAATTTAAAATTATGTAATACTACTTTATTTGTTGTTTTTATTGTTAAGGGCATCTATCCCAATGTAAAAGGATAGTCGCCCGAATTGGTGAGGTAAAGATACTCTTAAGGACACTTATCCCTTTATAACTAATGTTATCTTGTAATGTTTTTTCACAAATTTTTATGCAATAAAATGTATTTTTTTCTCTTCTAAATTAACATTTGTTACATAATGTCATAATGCATTATGACCTGAAATACTTTTTAAGGTAATTAAATAAAGAAGAGTTAGTAGTATATATATATATATATAGTAGTATAGTATAGTATATATATTCTGTTATAATAAGACACCTAATTGCAAATAAATTACTTTCATTGCAAACAGCGCCTATCCCGAACGCCATTTTGACAGTGGGGCGTCTATCCAGACCTTGGGCCGTCTATCCCGTATTATAAAGGTCCTTTTAAAGCGAAATATTATTTGTATTTACTACATTTAAAAAGATTAAGAAATTAATGTTGTAGATTGGGTATCGAAATCGTGTGTACATTTGTGGGGCATCTATCCCGACTTTTCCCTATTTTATACCAAGTGGGGTCATTGATCCATGGCCGTCTTCCGCTCTTTAAAACTCCCACGTGTTATGTACCACAGCTCGTAAAGCATTTTTTCGCGCTTTCCTAATTTAAGTCGGTGAAGTTTTCAGTGTTGTAAAGCAATGCCTCAGCCTTTTGGCATAATGTGGTGGAATATATGCTGCGGATGTTTGGCACCTTAAGACTGCAAAACACCTTTCAACGGGACTCAACCTTTTAAATCATGGACTAATTTTGATGATTCTTCTAATATTATATTCAAACATATTTCAAAACATTTTTTTCTATTTTATCCGTGACTGTACCTGCAGTGTAGTAGTGAGATCAACATTGGAATGGCCATTGGAATAGAAGTTGCTTAGCGTTTGTTTGATGTCGCTATGTTGAGTAGATCAAAAGATAAAAATAAAAGAGTAACGTGCATACCATGGAAAACTGAAATTTATGAATCACCCTGTAACAACCAAACGGTTGAGATTTCCCCCCAGCCACACAATTTTTTGTTTCCTAGGTGAGAGCTTTCATTTGTATTCGTATTGACCTCTAGAAACACTACACCCTGTATAAAGAAAATAGTGACTTAACCAGGATTTGCAGCTACTGCCGCGATCTTTAATTTGCGTCAGAATGACTCAAATAGTCGTAGATAAAATACATCTTTTCACTATAAATCACACGTAGATAAAATAAATGTTTTCACAGAAAATTTGGCAGGTTTTTTAAAAAAAGAGAAGACAATCGGCTAACTATAAAGTAAAAAATTTCCAAATTTTAAATTGTTGCAATTTTATTTATTCATCATAATTTTCTATAGAAGCCACACAATTTTCTCTAATTATGTTATCTATATCATGTAAGCAAGATTGAAATCTTGCAAGATTATATCCTTCGAAGAATGGGCTTCGAAGCTTCAAAGATTCTAAGTAGCCAAAGATGAGCAGCAAGTTACCAACAAATCTACTATATTGCCTAAAAATTTTATACGAACACAGATTTAGTGAAAATTGAAGTGCAGTTTCATGAAACCAGAGGTCAATTTTTACAAATTTTCAGTAGCAAAAAATAGCCGTGCGTACATAAATAATACATTGAATATTATTTTGCGTCTTTAGTTACCGTGATTGTAATTACAGAAATTGTTTCTTATATGTATAATAAAAAATATATTTTAGAAAATTTTTGTTTTGTCTCCAAGAAACAGTATTGACAAATGGTGTCGTATCAGGACTACCTGTATTTTGTTTCGTCTTAGTTTGAAATTTGCGAATTTATTTTATGTATTTTACAATTCGATATGATGCTCCTTGTCGACAGTTAACGAAACGCGTAATAATCTTGAAGATGACCCTTCTGACATATGGGATCTTATGAAAAGGCGCTCCAATTAAGGGGTTAAGTCACTTAGGAATTTTCGAAAATTCGAAAAAAAATTTCAGCTTAATGATAGCTAATATGTAACCAATGTGTAAGTCTCAAGCCGATATTAGAAGGCATGCTATGATTTTCAGGTAGTCTTATTACAGCATACTTGAATTTCTATTCCGTTCTTCCCTAACGCTTTTTTCCAAAGTCTCAGTTCAGTAGCAATATAATGTATTCTCCGTGTATAAGTATTTTGCTGAAAATTTGGTAAATTTATTTCTTCCCGAAGTTGTAAAGATCGAAAAAGTGTATAGCGCTAAAAAGTGACGGTATCTGTCTGTTACTGTATCGCTTTTAGTTTTGTTCATTTCAGATACATTATATCTTTGAAAATACCCACTATTTTTCAAATAACCCTTTTAGTTTATCAACGTTTAAAAATTAAATTTTAACGAAACACATTTATTTTTCTAAATGTTTACTACTTGATTAAAGACAATGATAGGTGTATTCAAATCCTTCGGTATTCTCAAAGCTTCTGACCGGTTTCTTAAGTTTTTTTTAAGTTGATGTTTCAGGATGAAAATTGGGAGAACAATGATCTATGCGGATAAGTCCTGCAGAAAATGAGGGTTCCACTTCAAGTGCCTGCACAGACGCTATTTTTAAGTATTTTTTACATCTAAAAAAATAGTTTTTACAAGGTCAATAAAACTTGTAAAATCGATTTGGGATTTTGCGATTTTTTCGAAAGCAATCCTATCTATTAAGCTCAAAAGTTGGGTCTCCTTTTCGAGCATCCTAAGTGTCGGCCCTATAGGGAAGCTATCTAAAAAATATATTTCTCCTCGAAAGCATTTAACCTCCATATTCCTTGGAGTGTTTCACTTCTGTTGGTGTAATCAACCATATAAGACATGTCCTCAGAAAATCACCCTAAAGGATAAAACGTATCAAATTGTTGTATTTTAATTAAAAAAACATTTTTCTTTCTGTTTGCTTTTTGTTTTAACCCTTTGTTGCCGAAACCAATAAATATCTGTAAAGAACCAAATCTTTGTGCATGAAAGTATGTATGTAGAATGATAAACTAATTTTGAAACTGTTTAGCGGTTATTAAGGATAATTTAGGCAAAAGGATAAAATAGGAATAAGTATAGGTACTTTAAAGTTTCGATGAAATTTCAATGCATAAATTATTGAATACTTTTGAAGTCGCTGCACAGTAACACATTCGAAAAAAATACAATTTTTAGTTAGAAATGAAAATTGACTTAAAATTATGCCTAGTTTATTAGAAACGTCGATCTATTCATATAATTTGAAGTATTCCCACGAGATGGCGATTCTTTAGTGAAGGCTTTTTCGACTTCATATCAGAAACAGCTTCATAATATTCAATCGTATGGTATGAAAAAGGGTCTGTTTCATATGAACTAAAAATAAAATCCCTAATCCGCGCGCGCGATTACTTGGGATTACTTGTTGTTATATATTACCATTGAAAATGTCTTGTACGTTTTTTAATTATCATCATCATCATAGAAAAATTAGCCAAATTTCGGTAAAATTAGTATGCAAGTCGAAATACGAGTCGCCTTGTATACTAATTTTATCGAAATTTGAATAATTTTTCTGACTATATTTATTTTCTGCTTTTGAGCTACAACTTTTGACATATAAACTCATTACCAACATTTTCCTTGTAAAGAGGTACTGATTTTGTAACAATAGTTGCTATCTAGGCAAAGCAAATATCTGCAAAAAATTAGGAAATTAAAGTTCGTCTTGAATGAAAAAATAAAATGATATGCGACGAGAGATACGAGGAATCAGATTTGAAATTTTTAAAAGGAATTGCATTAAGTACGAATTTATTTTGAAATTTGTGTTTTATCTCGATCCCTTTTAATTTTTAGATTTTTAAGATTTTTTAGGGATTTTTTTAGAGATTTCGTCATTAGGGATTGTTTTGTTTTAGAGATGTTATCCTTATAGATTTTTTAGTTATTTGGTTTTTGGTGTGTTTGCGTGGGATTATTTTTTACGGGATTTTGTATTGATCACTATGAAAAATGGTCTATTTTGAAACGAAATAGTAATAGTTGAAAAAAAGGGTAGGAAATTTCGACATATTCCCTGAGTTCAGTGTCAGGGTCAATGTCTTCATTTAAATCATCTTACAATAGGGGTATTTCACGTGAAGCAGACAACCAACAATTTGGAAGAAACATAAAGAAAATTGATTCTTATAAGAAATTGCATGCTCTTCTCAGCCGTGGTATCGAAATCTGAATTTGTTTTCATACAAAAAAACCAAAATTAATCGTTAAAAGTAAATTATTACACACTTCGACCATTTTAATTTTTTATAAAAATAGCCCAAAAAATAACTTAAAATGTTTAGTAAGTGCTTACCAAGCTTCATAATGGGTGTTGGGTCAGTGCGATTGTTCTGTATGGAAACGTGAATAAATTTAACTTCAAATTCTCTATCTTCGAAACAAATGTATAACTACTATAACTATACGTTTAAGTTATTTTTTGAGTTAATTTAAAACAAAAAATTTAAATTGTCGAAGTTTGTAAAAATTTAATTTTAAATATTAATTTTGATTTTTTTTTGCATGAAAAATAAACAAATTTCGATACCACGAAAGAGAAGAGCTCGCAGTTTCCGAATACATAGACTATACTTAACTCCAAGTCAAGTTTTGAGAAGCCCGTAAGTCGGTAACCAGTGTTTGGACAGAATGAAAAGTGTGTATACTGATTAGGGACTTATATAGGTTTACGTTACATCTCTACCAAAAAAAAACGAAATTTGAAAAATTTGAATTATTTGCTTGCCCACGAATTCGTGGCCAAAAATGCCAAAATCGAAGGTCGGCATTTCGATTTTTTTTTTCATTTTGGCATTGTAGAGGGGCCTTTAAGACGTGAGAATCCTGAAGGACAGGTTCCTAGGTTTATTACCTGAGGCCCTTGGGACGTTAGAATCCTGAAGGACAGGTTCCTAGGTTTATTACCTGAGGCAGAGGAACACTTCAAAAGTTGATGTTCGAAGCAATATTGTCAAGTGGATATTTTAAAAACTACTTAAGTGTTTTTGGGTGTTGTTCTTAAAGGTATGTAAATTATTTTATAACATTTAAATGATAAAATTTTCTAATTTTTAAGTAGTAAATGCACATTAGAATGTAGTCCTGTAAAACCGAGTCTTATCTGTGTTTTAATTATTTTCATACGGACTTTTAGTTTACACTTCAGCGTCGATTTTGCGCGAACTATGAAGATTTATGTAAAATTATCTGCTGAGAGGTGCTGCAACACAGTTCAAAGCCGTTAATATTTCGTCGAGGGCTGCTGAGAGATTTCGGCTTGAGGATTAGGTCGGGACATGTAGGTTCATACCTGTATTATCTAATGCCTATTCTTTCGTAGAAAACTACTATACGGTATAATACCTAATGAATGGTTCTGTTAATTTTTATTACTTTTCATTAAGACAAAATGCTAGACTGTCATCACCGCGATATTGCCGCCCAATCAAAGTAGAATTTTTGCGAGAAAATGCTGACTCAATTGTAGATGAAAAAGCAAGAATTTACGAGGAAATTCAATCTCTTATTCTGTATAAAACTTGCATTGATGGCCAAAAAATTGTTGTAGAATATAACTTATTTTTCACAGTGATTGACGGGAAAGTAAGTAATACAATTACTGATAAAAGGATTGAAAATAGAAAATAGACGGCTTGCAAAATAAATTAGTATTAAAGGTTGTTATTCCAAAATAAAGACTGTGAGCCCATAAAGATGGAAACACTGCAAGTCGTTTTTTTGAAGCGCGGACAAAAATCGAAGATATATTCCATTTGCTCTTAACATCTTCAAACCCCTTAACTACAGGAATGCAAAACTTGCATTTTCGAAATCAGTGACCCAAAAAACACATGTAGACAAATTTTTATTAATTTACTATAACAAAAAGAATTTTGGGCCACGAAATCGGAAAATTAACACTTCGTTTTCTAAGATTCATTTGTGTTAAAACAAGCTTTTTATTTCTTCAGAATCAGATGACAATTTGGGGCTTTTAAGTTCTTTTATTTCAATTTTTTCATTTTTATTTTTATTTTCACTGCCTTTTTGGAATAGATGCACATTAATGGAAACTTTTCAAGATAACAAAATTGTGTACAAGAATTTGAAATTATATGAATATTTTCTGTAGAAAAATTTGTACTCAGTCCTTTTGATAAGCTATCTTAAAAGAATTAATTCGATAATTTGTTTTACCTATAAGATATTTCATTTTAATCGATCTCCTGTATAAAGTTGTTTTGTTAATGTGCCACTATTCCTGAGAAACACCAAAATGTCTTGATACTTTAAAGTATCGGTCAGTCGTCAAAGCAATAAAATAAATCATGTCTTCTAGACAGCCATAGTGCCCAGTTAAATATTGCAGTGTTCTGAAATGCGCTATTCTGAAATGACGTTGCTAATAAAGCTCCCATAATCGTTGGAAAACTGCGCTGCACTGAATAACAGAAAAATAAAAATGTTAATAGTTTCAATATTGGAGGAGGTCCATTTCCTGTCGCTTCACATCTAGGTTAGAAGGACAAAACAATTAAAATATTTTTATATTTATTTATTTATTTATAAAAATGTCTTACTTATCCAGCAAATTTACAAGTAAAGCTTATAATAAATATCATTTACATAAACATCTAAAAAGTCGTTTAAATTTTTGAAAATATGTCCGAATTTGAAAACGAAATTTACTAATGCACTATTGTACCTTTTAACTAAACTGTCATATTACAAATCTTTCATAGCTTATGAGTGCTGAAGATATTGTCCTTATTTCCTATCTAAGTTTCTATACATATATACGTGCTTAATACTAACTTCTATCGCCTATTTCATATCAGTCATTTGCTTTTATTTCTTATTGCAGTAATCGTGTATGAACAAAAGTGTATGTTGCTAAAATGTGAAATAGACACTCAGCTTCCTACACTTCCACACCTAATTACTCCTAAGTTTGTTATATATCACAAGTTCGAGTACAAGAAGGAAAGTCTGACTTATCTGCGACATATAAATATATTTTACGTCTTGAGAAAAATATTAAGCTTATTTAAAAATAGGCGCGAATATTTGGTTTTAGATTTCACATTCTCCCGGATCATTCGATTAACTAATTGTAAGTGTTTCAAACAAGTAAAGCTTTTTGTAATGAACTGAACTTTATGATTGTCGATCGAGCCTAAGGAAAACCTTAAATAAAGATTGCACGTGATTTCGCAGCCTACCCTGTTTTGGTTTTTAAATAAAACAAAGTGTCTATTGATTATGGGTTTTAGTAGATTTTGTGAATAATTTTGTGTGCTTTGTACGCGAAGGTATACAGTAGTACAACAGTAATTTTTGCTGTCTACGAAGTCTTTTGATTCCTTTTATTCTGACGATGAATTTGCAAAGGGAAACTTTGGCGTACTTCTATACATCACTCTGTTTGGCATTTGTGTTTATAATAAAAGCACCATTAACGTGTCCCGTTATCCCGTTTGAAATCTTTCCGTTCTGGTTGATTTCGCCATTAAGCTTAGCCACTAGAGGATTTTTGGATGCTTGTTCGGCAGGTGGCGTTGTTAATGGTGGCGTTACTGGCGATGGTTTAATCAATTCGAGCTTATCATCAGTTGAGCTTTTAATAGATGTCTTAATAAGACTTATCTTGCGACTGTTCACATTGACTGGATGTGGCATAGCATATCGCAGTTTATCCCAAAACCATGGATCACCCCATTTTACATACGTATTCATTTTTAGATATGCTTTTAATTCAGGATCAAGGCTCTGTGTATCGCCAATGTCACCGTAGATAAGAACAATGACTCGTGCACGTCCCTCAGTAAGCGCAGCAGTATGTGCTGCTCGAAATTCCATCCTGCCCCAAACGGATTCTAAGAAATTCGGAGAGAGTATAACAATTGTTCTACGTGAGTCCTCCACAGATTTGGCTATCTGATTAGGGATAAACTCGCCTACTACCCAATCTCGAATATGAAGACATAATTTGAAAGGATTGGGACCGCTCTCGAGCTCTGGAACTAAATGCTCCGTAATAAAGTCTTCGTCCTTATGAGAGTACGATATGAATGCGTCGTATTTCTTGTCCTTATCCAATTCTGCTTCTGTCACAAACCAGAGACACATATTGTGAGCAAACAACCATACCTTAACTTCCTGTTGGTATTTATAATATAGTGCCGCGAGAATGCCTACGCAAAGACCTAATATAGCAATAGTAACACTCGTGACTATAAGGATCGTTTCGTCTCTGGCACACAGATCTCCAGGTAATATGTCTGCCATTTTTACTCCCGAAGTACATTGCATTTTCTCCAAGTCATGAATTTTTTTGAAGTTTGTGCGCACAAATGATACCAAACTGTTAGTGTCACAGTCACAAATCCATGGGTTGTTGCTTAGATATAACTGATTTAAAGTCCTTGTCTGGTTCAGTACTTTAAGCGCCGAAGCATTTATCTTCTCCAAATTGTTTTCAGCTAAATCAAGAACATCTAAATTTTTAGGAATGTTTTCCTGACCAATTTGGCTAATATTGTTGTTTTTGGCATAAAGATATTTTACATCTGCATAGCCGGGAGTGTCGATCTTCGGCAGTTTAACGATGTTGTTATTTTCTACATGTAGCTCTATGTAATCTAGTCGTAAAGGAATAGGTTTAGGAAGAAGAGGAACTTTCGTCAAATTCGAATTGGAACAATTTACAATTAAAGCTTTGTCATATAATCGCACATGACAGACGCAGCTGCTGGGACATTTCTTAATAGAACTAAAATCAGAATCTAGGGGACACAGCAGCTCTTTAGGGTGAACTTGACTTATACTTCTACCCTCCAGTTTCGACGGAGAGGCACACTGTAAATTTGTTGGTGCTATATGAAGAATTTTTTTAACATTTTGTCCTATTTCTTTTCGTATGAATTGTACAAAGTGTAAGATTATACAGTCACAAACTAGAGGGTTATAGTCTACAAGTATTGTAACCTGTCTAGGATCACTTTCGAAATCTAAAACCTCAATGTCTCTAAAATTAATTTCTCCAATTAAATTATGAGTTAGATTAACGGTGATTTGTCGAGATAAAAATTGTAGATCGTTGTGATATAACATTGTGATGTTGTTGTAACTTAGATCCAAGTCCTGCAGTTGCCCCATATTGAACATCCAGTCACGGTACATATTTGTAATGGAGTTGTTTCGTAAATTGAGAGATCGAAGCTCAGTTAGGTATTGAAAAGGAGATGCAAAGTCATAATGGAAGTCGACAACAAGTCCGGTTTCTTCATCTTTGAAGCTCAATTGGTTATTCTGTAGGTTGATAACTTGTAGTGATCGAGTACTCACGAAAGCATTGGGATGGATGCGATAGAGTTTATTGTTGTTCAAATGAATTTCACGCAAGTCGAATAAGTTGCTGAAGATAGTTCTGAAAAAAAATATTTGCATTAGATTTCTTTTAATACCATTAGATGTTTTACCAAAAGTTTAACAAATAAATTAATAAATTAAATTTAAAATAATTGTATTAAATCAAAACTAGCCAAAAGCGTGCCGAACATGGATTTAAGTCGAATTTCGTATCTGTTACATTATAATAATAATAACAAAAAAAAAATACCGAATAGCACGGAGTCGAACTCTGGAAACGATTTATCTTTTTCTCTTTAAAAAAATAAATTTTTTTTCTTAGCTTCCATTGCGTAAAAAGTTAGTATTCTATAAAATAAAAATTCTTGCAAAATTGAAGCCTCATAGGTTGCTTTTAAAAGGTCGCTGAAGCCTTTGAATTAAGTTACTGGCGATCACCGGAAATAAAAAATTTCAGCAATTTTTTGGATTTCGAACGTCAAACTAAAAAACTAAATTTTTATTACTGAAAACAAATTACATATTGCATAAAACGTACTTTTAATTGGGTTACATGTGAATAATGTAATATACAGAAAAATTACATAATAAATTACGTGCGGCTTTTTTTGTTGTGCGGGGGGTGTATATATCGATATATATATATATTTATATATATATATATATATATACAGTAGAACCTCTTTAAGTCGAACGTCGATAAGTCGAAAACCTTTAAAACTCGAAAAAGGTTTTGTTCCCTTCCCTTCAAGTCCCAAAACCGCCATTACTCGAAATCTCAACCCTCTATAGGTCGAAATAATCAGTGAGTCGCTACAAGCCACTTCGGTACATATTGTCAACAACTCGAAAAAATAAATTGGACCTCTGTATCTCGAACATAGCAGTGTTTGATTTAACCACCTTTACAACTCGGTCATTTGAAACTAATTATCTCTATGGCTCGAAGAAAAATAAGTTACTTTAAGAACTTGCCGACAATGTACGTCATTGTTTCTTATGAAACAATGTAAGAGAACACGTGCTAGTTATAGCCAAGCAAGTCTTTTGTTGTCGATTGAAAAATTATCCGAGTTAGTTTGGTTCCACTGTAATACACAATATTTGCGAATAATTATGTTCATTACGTCTGTAACTTGAATTTTTATTTAGTTCACCTCTCTAACTCAAAATTAGTTAGAATGAATCTTAACCTCTACAAGTTGAATATTTCCTTACAAAATCTGCCTAAGTCGAAAACTGTATAAGTGTAATTTTTTGGCGTTTCCCTACAAGTTCGACCGATTTGATGAAATTTTTTGCGTGTGTTTGAGTGAGTCCCTGGATGGTTTAGATTCACAATTGGACCTGGTAGGTGGCGCTGCAATCGGGTTCTAGGAATTATTTCTTTTATTTTGAGACGAATTTTGTTTAGATTTTTCGTATATCAGAACATATAACCCCAAAATTTCACCCCCCCCCCATGAATAATTGACCCTTAAAAGTTCATGAATAATACTAGTCAACATTTAGTTTAAAAAAACAGCGGATACTACCTAGGCTACCTAGGTACAGACAGGTTTTGGGGGTCGCTGAGCCTCAATCCTCAGGCTCAGTTGACCTCCACCACGTCAGTTTCAAGGTCATTTGAAAGTCAAACTAAGAAAAGGTGGTTGAAAAAATTTGAAAAGCTCATACATAGGTTGTTGGGGTCACTGAGCCCGAATCCGGTGCTCACTTTCCCTTAAAAGACATCCAGAGGTCATTTAAAGGTCATTCTGTGGTCATTTCAAGGTTAATTCGAGAAGAAATGAGGAGAGAACATTAAAAGATTTTGAAAAAATTCCTACATAAGTTTTTTGGGTCTCTAAGTCTAAATCCGGTATCGGTTGACCTCTATCACTTCATGTTCACGGTCATTTAAAGGTCAGACTAAGAAAAGTAGGTTGAACAAATCTGAAAAAAATCATACATAGGTTTCGGTTGACCTCTATCACCTCATGTTCAAGGTCGTTTGAAGGTTAAAGTAAGAATAGGAGGTGAAAAATATGGGAAAAAATTTATGCGAATGCTCACCTGCCTACTTATTGTTTGTATATCTGTCTGACTTTTCACCCGCACACCTGTTTGTTTGCTTGTTAGTCTGTATTTATCGTCCGCCTGCATTTTCTCTCTGTCCATCTACTTGACATCCTGCCTTTCTGTTACTAATTTTGTCTATCTTCCTGTCTGACTAAATGACTAAATGTTTCTATCTGCCTGGTCAACTGACACCGGATTCAGACTCAGGGACCCCCAAAACCCCTTTGTACCTAGGTAGTATCCGGTGTTTTTTTTTAAACTAAATGTTGACCAGTGAGAATAATTCATAGTTCTGAGAATAAATCATAGTTATGTTTGTGTAACATAGCTGGAGCTGATGTCGAATTCTGTGGTATTTGACCTACGCACCAACCCATGCGCAAGTCGTTACTTTGGCGTTGTTTTGACATTTCAATTTCTGATCGCTGTGTTTCGATATTCAATGTATCACCATGTATCAATTGTGTGAATATTGAGCGTATTATGTATTATTAACAAGAATGCCACCACATAACTTCCGATTAAAAATTGGTTCACCAATCATTTTGCTTCGGAATTTAAATGCACCTAAGCTATGCAATGGCACGCGATTGGTCATAAACAACAAATCGTGCACAATGTACTTGAATCTACTATTTTGAACGACAAGTTTCAAGGTGAAGTTGTTCTTCTGCCATGGATCAAAATGATCCCTTCAGAATCGCCTATTCCATTCAATGTCATGGAATTTCCAATTCCCTTTGCATTCGCAATGACTACTATATTAATAAGCCACAAGGCCAAAAAATGTCCATTTGTTGTTGGATCCAGTGTTGCCGCGGAGCTTAATTATTTTGTATCCAAATTTTCGAAAAAATGTATCCAGTGACCCAAAAATGTATCCACTTCTACTTTTATGATATAACTTGCAAAATCACAAGACAAGGTTAAGAATTTATTTATTAACTTTTACCCATTATTATATTATTGTAGTAAGCAAATGTACCTGCTCTTCTTGAATTTTCCTACTGTAGATACCATAATTGGTATCTGCCAAACTGTCCTTCCAAATAAGTTTGAATAAAATTCTTTGCAATACAACAACTCTCTAGGCGGTATAAAATAAAATCCGTAAACCTCATATGTAAATTAAGATTTAATTTTATTTAAAAGCTTTTCTTAGTTTAAAATTCCCAGAAATCTTTCCTGAACACAAGAGCTAGTTTCATAGAAAACCTTTGTAACGAGCACAAGGGCTTTGGACGTACTCACATCCGTAGTTTCCGCCACTATACGAGAAAAATGCCTCTTTTCCAGTACTGCAGAAATCTCTTCAAGGCATTTTCTTCCAAAGAGTAGTTGTCAACAGTCAACTATAATGAAATGAATGTTCTCGCGTTGGCAAACGCTGTTCATCGACTCGCATTAAGATAAAAACAAAACAAGCTTTATTTCTTTTAGTATTAAGATTCAACATTTATTTCAATACTTTCCTTTTTTTATGGAAATAATTTGAGTTTTTTCTTTGTTTGTTATTATTTAATCAAAATGAAAGTCGCCCAAATTTGAATCATATGTTTTTTGTAAGGCGTCACATTCCTCTGCTACTCGCAGTCTATCTTCGATGTACATATAAATGATTCAGTGGATCCACAGCGTCGAAGCGTCCATTTTCATGAGTCGCCACATCTCCAGTGGCCTCTATATCCATTATAAGCTTACGGACCAATAGAGTTCCAAGCAGTCTTCTCCACACAGCTAATACATATGAAAAAACACTTCTGTCAGACATGTACACACGTACAAAAACAGAAATATCTTTTCTGTAATCACGTTATTATACTTACCACCAATCTCACGAAAAGCACCGTCACTTTCGCCAAATGTGCCAATGACCAGCACCAAATATTCTACGGCTATGAAACCAAAATTGAACGGCGCAAGATGATAACGAGAACTTGCACTAATTTTTTTCTTAATTGCAAATTCTTTAATTGTTCATTTTAAATACTCTAATTTTGCAATAAAAGAAAATTATTGCATCAAAGAAATTATTATTAACAAGTTCTGGGAGTCCCTGTTTAGAAGCTTACAGAGCTTGACCTTGTAGTTGTAGCTTAATCGAGTAGTTGTAAAAAAGTAGTGGTGGGAACTCATTAGTTTCAATACTTATATTAACGATGGCTCGATTCAATGATTCTGTTTCGCCAGAATTTCGCAGAACGATAGACACATCAACAACTTGAGTAAAATTAAGTCTGTAACTGATCAAATAACCCCTTGGAGCCGCCTTCTTCTAAAAGGAAATCTATCTTCTTGTAAAAGAAGATCCGCTAGCATTGCTTTTCAAAGTACCTGCATTTTTTGCGAGGAATATGCCAGGGAAGATACACGTGGAAGAGGAAAAAATAATTTGGTCCAATTTCGCAGACAGTTGATGGTGAACAGGAACATTATTTCTTCTTGAATACGGGCGGAATCAACACTATCCTTAATATAGGAGAAGACCTCCATGTCGTCTGCGAGATCAGAGGGACAATGTCGTCAGTGGCAAGTACGAACAGTAATGGGCTTAGATGGCCACCTTGCGGCACCCCAGGTGAACCCCTGATAATTCTTGAGGTGGAGCCACGGAACGACACTCGATATGTCTTATTTCTTAAGAAGGAGGAAATCCAGTGGAGCAGCAGAGGGGAGAACCCAGCCTTTCAATTTTAAACAATATTACGGAATTAGGAAGTTTATCAAGGACCTTTTTGAAGTCAGCATAGATACAGTCCCTCTGCATGCCTTGTTGGAAGCCTGAAATAACATAGGAAGACAATTCTAGCAACAATTCTGAGCAAGAACACATGCTTACAACACTCAAAAAGCTTCAAATACACAGTAGACTCGAATAACTTGGGTATTCTGGATAACTTCGCGATTGGTTTATATTTTCTTGTAATTTTATGTAATTGGTTTATATGGTCTTGTAATGTCATGCCTTTTCACAATGCTGGAAATTTCGAGAGGAGGGCATCAGAACAGGACTTAACGATTGCAGGAGGAATGCCGGCAGAACCAGAGGAAAACGCCAATTTAAGTTCTCTGATTTTGTCCATTACAAAGTTCTGTGATATAAACGAACTGTTTATTTCTGAATATTCTGATAGTTTCATCCTTTTAAATCCATTTAAAAAATTTAAAATTCTTGGCACTAATCGAACCATAGCCCATGTGTTTCATAGTGAGATGCACAACACTGCGCCATCAAATTTAATAAAATGAGTTCTAATTTTAGTTTAGACAAGGTAGGTACTCTCTCTACTCTCTTTCGTTCAACTTTCATCAAGATAAAACTAATCAAAAAATTCGATTCAAATTTAAGTGGCAGTTCATCTTTTTAACCGACTTCCCAAAAACAAAAATGTTCTAAGTTCAACGCCATGTTGAATTTAAAAGTTGATTAAAGAGATGCGACATCGTATGTAACGCAAATTATAATATATTAGAATAAATACACGCAGATTTGAAATTTCATAAACATGTGCATACAAATCCATATACTCCTGTCTCAAAATCTATGTAAAGCTCTTCTCTGACCATCCTTTATAGGAACATGAAAAAGATGATAACAACTAATGTCAAAATTTGAATCCAGCACCCTGCGCATGATTTATTTATTTATTCAAAGTTTCATCAAATGTTTGATTATTGCAAATTAATACAAAATTATGAAATAGTCAATTACAAGGAAATAAAATAACCTTAACTAAGCTGATCCTTTATTCGACTTCTCGAAAGATGAAAGTTAATATAATCAAACTTGTCATTAAAGAGCCCGACATCGATGTCAGCGGCGCATTTATACTATATTTAGTGCGTTGTTTAGGAACTTGGAAGAAACGTACGCAGGGAGGGAACCTGAACAGAGATATTCAGAGAGCCTAGCAGCTTCGGAGAATTCATTGTGCTCTGAAAACAGTCGAAAGCAAAAATAACCTTAGATATATTATACCTGTCTTCAAAAGTATCTCCAACGAGAATAGTTTTAGTCTGTCTAAATATGAAGGCAGAATATGAGGATTGGTCCAGGAAAGACCCCTAAAAGCAAATCTCAAGAATCTACCCTGGGCGTCCTCAATA
Source organism: Leptarthrus brevirostris (assembly GCA_964036015.1). Taxonomy (NCBI): domain Eukaryota; kingdom Metazoa; phylum Arthropoda; class Insecta; order Diptera; family Asilidae; genus Leptarthrus; species Leptarthrus brevirostris. The sequence continues at coordinate 111,908,232 of OZ038371.1, forward strand.
CGGTTAATATGGACCGCATAAAAGTGGGACCATAGCGTATTTCAGAATAGGCCTAACAAAAGTACAATAGAGAAGCTTTGTTATATAAGGATCGTCGAACTCTAAGGACACATTATCTTTATTTACAAGAGGATCAAAGCAAAAGTGAGTGTCAAGTATGATCCCTAAAGTCCCTGGGCTTGTTAAGTCTGGTTAATAAGCTACCATCAACAAAAAAGTGCAGTGGAATCCTTTTACGCAAAAAGGACATAGCATTACACCTGAGGATGTTCAAGAGGAGGTAGTTAATAGAGCACCAATTATGAAAGTCATTTAAGTCAGAATTTAAGAGTAAACAATCCTCCTCATTAGCAACAGTACGAAAAATTTTAGCGTCACCAGTATAGCAAAGAATATTTGATTTATAAAGAGATGCTTGATACATCATTGATGTAAATGGTAAAAAGCAAAGGTCCAAGATGGCTACCCTATGGCACCCTTGAGGTGTTACGTATTTTATAGCGCGCTACGAATCAAAACACGCTGTGTACGATGAGACAGATACTTCTTTGTTGGTTGATTCTTTTTTTTTTGGTAGAGTATGTTCCTGATTGGTACCACAAGAAAAACATTTTTGTGGGGTGGGGTTCTGAGGCAAGGGTTAAAGCTAACTTTATAACGCTTCTTTATACAATTTTGTTGCATAGAGTGTGATCCCCCGTTGCTAATCTGGGAAGAAATTTGGAGTTAGGGTGTGGGGAGGGGAGAGGACTGATTTTGCTCATCTTTTTCTTGTTGCGGAGAAAATATACGCCGAATGGTACCATATCAAAAATTTTTTTGATTGGGTGAGGGTTGAACCTAACTTCGTATCGCTTGGAATGATTTGTATGGTTCTTCTTTTGTATTGTTTATGATTCCCAATTGCAAATGTAAGAAACAATTTAGGGCTAACATGGGGGAGGAGCAGGGGTAGTCTAACTTTATAATGCGTGGACTGATTTGGTTGATTTCTTTTGTGGTGTATCCAGTACATTTCGCCATTAAAGACGACACAAATTTATGTAATGGGTGGGGGTGAGAGAAAGGTTGGAACTCGACTCCTTAACGTGTAGACCACTAAAAAGTGAAAAATAAAATAGTTTTTTAAAAAAAAAGTTTAACCGATTTCACAAAATGCGCTAAATAGCATAAAATAATATTTAATTTATATCTATTACGACATTTTGAAGTCAGTATAAGTTAAACAAACAAAACAATTACCCCACCAAAATCGAAGATACTATCCTCGTATAAAACTACGTAAACATTTCAGCTCACGAGATCATAAGGAAGGAGGATTAAATACTTGCTGTTGTTTTGTTTGTTTAATTTGCACCAATATCAAAATTTCACAATAGATATAAAATTAAATATTATTTTATGCTTTTTATCGTTCATGTTCAACTTCTTTTTGTGAAGAATCGATTTGTCTTGCATTTATTCCTGTTCTCTCGAGAGATAATGATGTATATCTGCAGACAACTCTCAATTTATCTTCCTGGTGAAGACAATTTTTTTAGTCTTATTAGGGCAAATCACTAACCAATCACAAACCAGCTTTTCCTATCGTCAAATATTGTTCAGCTTTGTCTGCGAGTTATCGTTGGATTAAAAACTTACTACATTTGAAACTACGCAAAAGTCAAATGAACTCTCTTGCAATAATGAATCCGTCCCGCTCCTTAATTACTTAGTTTAAATCAATAAAATCCAAAAAAAAATACGAACAGAACTAAAGTAATAAATTTGTTCAATTATTTCAAATGAAAAATGAGATAAAATGTAGTAGGTACCGTTAACAGTTCTACCTATACGCCTCGACCGCAACTTAAGAAAAATTACTAAGTAAAGGTGTTCTGGTTATCTCTACAAGCAAATGCATGATTGCATTGATAAACTTGAAAAACTTGTTACATTAAAACTGGACAAGTTAAAGAAGCGACAAAAAAAGCATTACAGAATAAATTCTAAGAATTCTACTTAGCTTAAGAAAAGAGAAGTCATCTTACCTGGATATGTTGACTAGTTCATTGTAGGACAATGACAGAACAAGTAATGAACGAGTGTTTGCAAACAGGTCGTCAGGTAGTTCAGTTAACTTATTGTGACTCAAGTCGAGATCCAGTAAATTACTTTGATCAGCAAACAAAGCTCCCGGAATTGTTTCGATTAAGTTGTTTGAGAGAGAAACGTTTCGAAGATTAATTGATCCTTCAAATAGATTTTCAGGAATTATTTTCAAGTAACATTTAATCCGGACATCCTCCAATTCCGTAAGATTTGAGAATAAGTAAGGTGGCAGAGAAGATAGTTCCACTCGATTCTCAAGTAGTCGCAGATGTCTTAGTTTCTTGTTGTCGCTAAAAAGTCCCTCAGGAAGGCTCGTGAAATTGTTTGCACTAAGATTAAGAATTGTCAGATTGGTTAAAAGGGCGAAGACATCTGGTTTAAGTGATTCAATGCCATTTGAACTCAACTCCAAATCAGTAACCGAAGACACGCCCTGAAATCCTTCTTTTGACAAATTCCTCAGATTGTTTCTCCAGAGATTAAGATGCTTCAGTCTCTTCTGATTTCGAAAAATGCCAGGTTCTAAATGTTGCAAATTGAAACAAAGTTCGAGGTAATCCAAGTTTTCCAAATTTGTGAAAATATTGTGTGGTAAATTTATCTTATTTGCCTTTAAATTTAGCCAGGTAAGATTTGCCATGTCCGCAAATATATCCTCTGGCAAATCTGAGATTCCGTTTCCTGATAAAACAAGTCTTTCTAATTCGCTTAACCCCTTCAAGTGCTCTCGTGTAAATGGACTGCCTAAGTCGACTGTATAACTTTCAAAAAATAAAGCTCTGAATTTCTTAGTTCCAAGCCGATCTAATATATTCTGGATGGGCATGCCCAATGGTAGTGGGCATCTTCTTATTTGTACCCTGATAACATCTCCAATATTCATAGCCGGCAAAAGTGCATAACTGGTCTGATCTGCCCCTGTACATTCTATTTGGACATATGCACTAGGTTGTACTCGTACAACTATTTGTGGTTCAAAAGCTGGACACTGAATCTCATAGTCACTAAATACGAGCGAACACGAACAACTAGGAGTATCTGGACAATTGAATTTCATCATGTTCTCATAATCTGGCAGCGGAATAGCATAAGTATACAACGTTAAAGCCAGAATAAGCGTGATGTTAAAAAATCTTTGGTATAGCGTTGAGACATCCATCTTACAGGGTAAAAATTATCTTGTTGTATAGAATACCACAATTCTTTCGCAGTAAGCCTGAAAAGAAAAATCACTATTTTAGAAAATTCTAAACTTTATTAAACAGACAAATTTTATAAATCGTAACATAACTAGTTTAATTTATTAAGAATAAGAATTTTTCAGTTGCATAAATTTCATCGGACCATTTGTAATCTTGATCATGACAATAATTATAAGTCACTTAGTTCAAGGGTAATAACTGCTGAAATATATCAAATTTTGTTTTAGGAAGGAATATAAGTTAAGAAGCAACAAGACGAATTTAACACTAAACTTCTTTGCAACATTTATATCGACTAGAGATAAAGGAAAAATTCAGACAGTAAAGAAAGAGAGATTCTATGTATATCTCCGAGAAAGGTACAAACGACTTTGTGTAAGCAATTTATGGAATCTAATTTTGGGACTCAAAGGAAAAAAAACAAGACTTTTTTGAACGGAAGCATTTATTGAAAAAAAAACGGTTTTAGTGAAGGAAAAAAGCTTTTTCATTGCGGTGATGTACTAGATCACTCGTCCCAAATCGTAATCTCCGAAATCGGATGATCGAGGTTTAATTTTCTTAACATGTTTCAGATTTGCCTCATTTGATTACTCTATTTGAAATACTTTAAGGATCAAAATGCAGAAACTAAATCAATTATAGTCAATTATTTAGCAGATTTCATGAATTCATTATGGAGACGGAGTTGGATCAAATGGTTTAGGGGGTTAGAGACCTGGTCTCCCCGTGGGTTTTTAAATTAGAATTAAAAAATCCCCTCCGTCTCAATCAAAAAGCAATGTCGGCATTTTGGGATCTTCTGGCCAATTAGAATGATTGTATATGGCTATGTAAGATGTCGTAGAGGTTTTCTTGTTCTGGTCGCTTGGTTTAAGTAGCGAGTGCTGATCAGCATGACTAGCCCTCGAATTAGCGCTTGACGCAACGTTATGGTACCATGACCTGTAAAACCTGGATTTTTGGTCTCGGCTTATTCTAGACAATGAGTTAAAAGTTCTGAGACCCCGACGAGGCGTGAAGGCTACATTAAAACCAACCAGAGGAATTGAGGAAGTCGGTTAATTCCCCGATCTTTACTCCTGAGTTTGCTGGAAGGTTCTCTAAGATAACTCTCCCAGTAACTTCCTTCTTGCACAGAAGGTGAGGTATGGTTTCTTTTTCACTGGTATTGCCGCAGCTGCGACAGTGCGTATTAAATGGAGCGTCCAGCATGACCGCATGCTCACCAATTAGACGGTTGCCTGTGCTCTTAGCAACGAGAGCACGAGACCTCTAGAGATGGCATGGATTGAGGAAGCGCTCCATTTAGCTTTCGCTAAGAAGTGCTGGAAGAGTACTCTTTTAAGGGAATTCAGCGATATGTTAACGGCTTCCACTCCGGAGCTATGGAGGGCAAAGCCGTTCCTGGCACGTTCGTCAGAACTGCCATTCCCTGACATCTTCCTATGATCCGGAACCTAGAGAAGATAATGAGAGCAGATGCCCATTTCTTTTAGGCAAGTTGAGTGCTTTGGTTTTAGTGGTAAAGAGCATCAGCTCAGTCTTTCCCGAGCTCACAGACAGTTTCTTTGCACTATCTGCTGACCTTATTCAGCGCAAAGAAAAAGAAGAAATTTTCCAGATACCAGGGTTGCCAAATCGTCGAGATAGGCGACAACTTTAATTTGTTCCTGGTCGAGTTTTCTTCATTACTATCCACCAAAGTAGAGGAGACAGCACTCTACCCTGAGGCGTACCCCTGCCTAACAACACGGCTGGTACACAGTTCGAAATGTTCTACTTGTGATCTCAGCATCTTGAAAATCCAATGGCCATTGAAGAAAGGCTTTAATGTCTTAACGCCGCAAGAGTATATTCTTCATATTTTAATGAATGTTCAATCATACGTAAAACCTCATGAACAGCCGTCTCTGTGGATCTTCTGCACGCTCAAGGGTCTTTAGCAAAAAAGGAGGTAAGACTGATTGATCTGAATTTCGTGACCCCATTTATCAAACTTAAGAATGAAGGTATTGTTCTACTAATATAATTGTTTGAAAATTGAGATATGCGCACTAGAAATGTAATACCCTAGAGAGACAGTGGCTGCTTATTAGAATAAATGCTAAAACGATAATAAATACGACCTGTCTGTTCGCAAAATTTATCAGAACTGTCTGTTTGCTATTATTTGCTACGTAATTCGTATCGTAATTTTTTACCAAAATGATGTTAAATGAACGCAATTTCTGCAAAAAGTAATCTTCAAAATTTAGTAAAAAATTACATTACATTTGATATAAAAAGCGAACAGAATAGGTCTTAACGTATAACCTTGTTCGGCAGCCTGTCTTATGTTAATATGACCTGACACTTTTATTGCATTCCAAATTTCTACCTCATAATGTATGTCTTCAACGACACCAATGAGCTCGGAGGAGAGGCCTTGTTCCAAAGCTTATAGAATAAACTTTTCCGTGCAATAAAATCAAAGGATGCCTTAAAGTGGATGGAAAAAGAGCGCGTAAAAATCTTTGCCTGTAAACAATATTTTCGTGCCAAAAACAGAAAACATAATCTACCCTATTTGTTTATTTCTAACTTAAGTAAAACAGTCTTTCAATTTTACCAAATTGAAACCGAAAGAGCTTGACTTTGACTAGTGCAAAATGGCATATTATGTATGCAACAATGTAATAAATAATTATCGGTTATAAGAATCTACTATGAAATCCTTCTTAAGATTTACTGGCTGATTAACTTATTAATTTCTTGTTTTTCGAATTTGTATTTAATGCAATAGGAAGGGGAATCCTCCGCAAAGTAATTAACTTAATGCTAATCCGCGAATAGCATTTTAAACCTAAACTCGTTGCAACTATAAAAATACGAGCAAAAATTTCCTTTCTGTTATGTTTTGAAAGCATCCATAGAACCTATTCTTTACTTTCATGTTATATAATATATAGTATTGTAGAAAAATAAACTCAAATATTACCCTTGAGCTACACTTTCGTACATTATTGGTAATTGTGAAAACTTGAAGAGATTTTAACTTAAAATAGTCATAAATTTAAAGGAAGATTAATGGATCATCTAAAGCCAAAACGGCAAGTTGAGCATAAATAATTCTCCTTCTCAAAAGCGTTGTTGAAGCGTCGTCGTCGGATTAAAAAGTAACTTACAGGCTCTCATGATTCGTGGCAATCCTACTGAAAAACAAAAAGAGTGAGGTAAATTCAGAAAATCAAATAAAAGGATGATCGTCTATCTTGGGTATTATCTACAGAGAGAACAAAAAGCCCCGACCATTTGAAAGGCGGTGTGTATAGGATCTTTACACCCCACAATAGGCCACGAAAACCACAAAAAGACTTTTCTGTTGAAGGTAAAGGGATGAAATTTGCATTAAGTGTGCTGTATAAAGCCGCAGACCCATTATCTAGCAGAATTCATAGGGACACATTAAAAAATATGCGGGCACTTGGTACTGTAGGTACAAGGGTGCATGGCTTTAGTTATATCTCGCCATGAAATGTACCAGCGACGACAGGGTGAAAACTGAACTTCCCTTGTGTCGCACCGAAAGACCATGAATAGAGACCGAATTATTTATGACTCCTTTTGCGCAGGGAATCGGGTTAGCCGTTATTTTCCTTTCAAAAGAAGTCTATTCGGTTGGGAATTTTAAAGTCTCTTGTACTTGCTTAAAATGATTACTACCCATTGCCACTATCAGGAGGTTGAAATAGCATATGTTATAAATTAAGTTTAAGCTTTTATGTAGTTTATGTTTATTAGAAAAAAGGTTATGATATAATTGAAGGATTAAGATACACTTCCTGCAAGAGATTTTATGTTTGGTTATAATTATCTTTATTATTTCCAAGATTCTAGGTTAGGTTAGATGACTGGCAATATTATTATTACTATGGGAGGGCTGCCCGTATGATGGGCACTTCAACCAAGGAGGTCTTTTGTACTAGAACCCCTACATTTCTCCAGTATAGCAGATATTGACTCCTAGCGCAATCGTTTACCACAGTTCTTCCCGATGACCACCTGAAATAGCAGGGACTTCGACACCCAGAAATGCAGCCGTCCTTGCTAATACACCAGCAATATAGTTTCGAGGGTCGCTTAGGTATCAGAAAAAATAGTAATATCAGTACCTTTCGGTGTTTCATTGACGTTAAGAAGGGCGCGAATTTCGATGCCATGGATTTTGGTTTTGGAAGATCTATCCAATTCAACCGAGACGCAACACACCATCACCGGCAGCGTGTTCCATTTATGAGCCATCTTTGAGTCATTTCAGGCTTTTAGGGTCCAAATTTGGATCAACCGTCTACTCCTTCAGGCAAGAGAGACCTAAACCCTCTATGTAGCCCTTGTCACCAACCGACAGATTAGATGTGTTAGCTGTGTGTAGGGAAGTTGGTGTAATTACCTTCTCTACGGCATCTGTTGCAATACTCCTCATTGCTAAGCCGGTGTATCTAGTTGCATTTGGCGTTTGCGTCTGGCTGTGTGTAGGGAAGTTGGTGTAATTACCTTCTCTACGGCATCTGTTGGAATACTCCTCATTGCTAAGCCGGTGTATCTAGTTGCATTTGGCGTTTGCCAACCGCTGTTGAACTTTATGTCACGATACCAAGTGAGCGTACTAAACAATAGGTTAGAACAATCATTATGTATAAGAAAAAGTTATTTTAGGGGTGAAACCCCGAATCCTTCCGACGAGTTTTCGTCAGCCCATATGGCTGGTTAAAATTCACATTCCAATTCAGTTTTTAATCATTGGAGAACTCAACGACCATGCCTATAATCGAAATTGGACCAAGGTGCAAATGAAGTGAAGCCTTGGCAGGGTTAATAGTGAGATCTTCATATGCACATCAGTCAGTCAGTGCTCGCGTGCAGAGCTGATCTCATTAGACGAGTGCCAGTAGAGTGCAACTTCTCTGTGATATGGGGTAGGTGACTACTTTGAGGTAATTATTTTTGTGATGTATAGAGTTTGTTCTCCATTGGAGTTTGTTCTCCAATTGATCCAACTCCATTGCCCGTTAGTAAATGATAAAAGATGTTACACCGGAAAGAGGATTTCGATGATTCATTCATGCTGTATAGAGTGCGTTACCGTACTAGCGCCATGGTAAGAATTTTGTGTGTAAAAGAGGGTATGAAAGGTTGGCCGTGACTAATTTCATAAAATGTTGCATGATTTAGATGGGATAATTCCTTTTTATATAGTTCACTAACTCTTCAGTTTGCTGAAATTGATTTGTTCGTACAAGCAGGATTTTTTGAATAGCATATCTGAAGTCACTAACGAAAAAAATAAAATAGTTAAAAAAAAAGTTAAACCCATTTCACAGAAAGTGTTAGAAAGTCTAACTAAATATTAAATTTTATATTTACTACTACATTTTGAAGTCGGTGCAAATTAAACCAACAAGTAACTACCTAAACATTTTATCATAAGGAAAGATTTATACTTTTGTTGGTGTTTTGTTTACTTAATTTGCACCGACTTCAAAATATTATCATATTTAGAAATAAAATTAAATATTATTTTATGCTTTTTAACGCTTTTTGTGAAGCGTATAAGTTATAGGATCGTACAACAAGTTCTGAGAGAGGTACCAGATTGGTCTCTTGCGGACAACCCACCCCATCGATTGTGTAATAGAAGCAAAGAGGCAGACGGTTCCAATAGAAACTTGAAACCTTGCATTCTCTGTGATTCAAACCAATATGATTGACAACGCACCAATCGCGTAATCTATTTAAGTCTTCCTGTAAAAGTGACAATCACAATTATTTTTAATAGAAGGATAAATCTTACTAAAATTATAAATGAAAGTTGTAAATGTTTGCTTTAAGCGAATCAATTTGATCACATTGACTGCAACCGTTAAGATAAAATGAAATTTATTCTAGATGAGTAAAGATTGCTTATAAGGAAAAATAAATTAACATGATCAAATGCCTTAACAAAATCTGTATTTATAGTCAGCCTGTGCAAATACTTCCATATGACCTAAAATATAATGTTTAAATTAGAAGAAGTAGATCTTCTACTCGCAAATCCACGCTGTTGTAGAATAATCACCTCTTTAATATGAAAGTAAATTTTGTCTGTAATCCAGCTCTCGTAACTTTTAGAGATAGGTAAAATCTTAGCAATTCGTCTATAATTGCTAACAATGTGATGCAATGGTTTTATGTAAGAGAATTTTCATTCAATAAGGAATAGCCTTGGCTGAAGGAGCAATGAAAGACGATCTTGTTAATAAAACAGTGGATATCAAATCATCGAAGTAAAAATACTTAAAAGCAGCGAACCGGTATCAAGAAGATTCTAGGTAGTCCATCATATAAGTCTGATTAAAATTATCGGAGCAAAAGTTCGACTCAGGAAAGTTTTGCAAATAATTCACAACTTTCTTGAACATTATTAGAGACCACGTCCTTTAACTCCATTTGAATAGAAACTATCTAATGCACTTTAAACTAAATGCCATTTGAAATATTGATTTTTTATTATTGAACTGGTAAAAGATTTCATTTTATGCAATAACATTTCATCCTATATGTATAAAATAGATAAAAGTGGGTCGAGGAATTGAAACGAACATACATAGTATTTATGTTACTGCTGCTTATCGCACATTCAAACGCAAGTGTTGGTACTCCTTCAGTATTCAATCAAGTTATATCCTTGATTTGAAATGATTTTCATGCCATTTACCGATGTGTTGGCGCGAATTTGTCATTTTTTCAGTTTATTGGTTCTTGCGAGTTTTATTGACGGAGACGCAATCTAAAATGTTATTCAATCCATACCAAATCGTCTGGCAAAATACGCCCATTCTTATCATTCCCTGTTTGAAATATGTCAGCGCTGCCTATCAATGCATCTGGCTGTCAGAATGCCAGACGTATTTTGCACGATGCCTTACAACCGCTTCGATATGGTGGATTCGATCGAACATAATCTGAGGTTGTTTTTCTCCTTCAACAAGGCGGCTTTCCTTGCTATATCTTTTTTTGACATTTCTAGCTGGCATTTTGTTTGCTTATCTAAAAGAGCTTTTGATATTCCGCTCCACTTTAGTTGCTTTTTGGCGTTTTTCTGCGATATGTGGAAAAGGGAAATATATGTTTGTACGTTATGTGCCTCCACTACATCAGAGGAGAAATGCCAAAACAAGTCTTCATCAAAGTTGGCACGTTTGTTCGCATTCCAAACTAATTTAGATTTTTCTGTTTTTTCGCCTCTTTATTGGAAGATAAAATATCCGCACTTGATTAAAGCGGCTGAAAGCTTACGTTCCATTCCAAATCTAATTTCAAAATATTTCACGGTTTTCCAAGAAAATTATTTAAAATTTTATCATATTTAAAGTATTCCATTATATGAACTAAGTGTAGTATTCCTCAAAGTGTTGCAACCTATGAAAGCCTGACACAATCGTGTTTTGTTGTTTGTTGCGTTTATGCATTATGTTGATTTCAACAAAACATTTTTATTAAGCAATGGCATAAATACTAGAATAACGTATATCACATTCACGTCCAAATATACGAGTTTATGTCGTGTCTGAGAATATTTTTCATTTAATATTCTTTGGGAGTGGCACAGAATAGTTAACTTATGCCTTCCAGAAGTCTGGACTTATGGTTTATAGTTGTACCCTATTCAAAAGGCTATTATTCACAGTATGGAGTTGTATACGTATAAGTAGCAAGATTTAAAAGTTTAAAGTTAGTTTTATGATTCAGTACTGATGTTATGATAGCGTGTTAGACGTGCATGAGGGCAGTTTTTACATACACTTTGACTGTTACCAAGCAAATTAAATGCTTTTTTTATATTAAGGTAATTTTCTTGAAAAAATTCTCAAAAGATTTTCGTCGATAGTTTTCCCTTAAAGAGAGAAAGATGGCCAAATGTTTTTTTTTAGAAAACTATGTAAAAACTGTCGGAAGAGCTTTGCTTTACTGTGTAATGCACAAAGTCATGACTAAAATTCTAGTAAATATAATTAACAGGTTAAGCGCCATGCGCATCCGTTTGCTTGCACAATGAGGTTACCAGTATAGCCGCGTGCATCTTATTAGATCAATACACAAGGCAATTATTATGCATTTAGATTATCCGTATAGGTGTACAAAACCACAATAACATCATGGACCGCGAGTCCAATTGTATTCCAATTGTAAAAGCAGCATTTTCAGGTACTAAAATGCACTTTGAAAAAGCAGTCAATGGATACATATGTATGAATAAATTGCAAACTGGCCATTGGTAATGGGTTTGTTGTGCTAACTTTTAAGCAACTACCTTACCGTTTTCTCGGCTAAAAAGTATTGCATCGACTTTTTGTGTGTATGCTTTCTTCAATATGTTGCGAAAATATTTGAGGGAGCGTGTTGTCGATAGCCAAAAATTTTACGGCAATATCCTCTTTGAATCTAGTTACGTACCTTTCTTTTTATATAGGGCCCTGGTAAATTGTGTTAGTGTTTACAGCAGCTACACCTGTCTCCCTACTCTACTGTACTTTACAGAAAGCTTACCGTTTCACTTCTTTGTCTTCAATTGGTCCTTTTAGGATTACATAGCAAATTACCGACTTCGTACTTAACAGTAAGACAACTCGGTTATCCTTCCATTTTGTGACGACGTACTCTGTTAAATCTGTCAACTGAATTCTAAAACTTCTCTAGAATTGTTTTTTTTTTGTTTCGCCGTAATGTTCTTGCTAAATTAGAGTTTTTTGGCCAACAATTGTCCCACACTGGTATAATAATTGTCTGTGCACCCTCATTTAGGCAATTTTGCATCAACGTCATTACAACCTTTTAGCTTCAAGTGCTTTATACCATATTTATAGCGATTATTTTGTATATCTTGCCTTAAAATAATTCTACCTTGAAATGGGACCAAGGTTTTATTAATTCATATTTCTTCAAAGAGTGTCTATTATTGACTGCTATATTGATATAATCGCTGTTTTCGCTGCTCTATTTCTGGGAGAGAAAAGTTCTGGTATTCTTATACGAAATTCCGGTTCTTAACCGTAATCGTGGTGCAACTGTCAAATTTCCTGAAGAAAGGGCGCGGAGTATCTGTTCGGTTTCAAAAGATATTCCAAGGATAGAGTTCAAAATCAAGATAATTCACCTTTAGCAAAACAAAACGAAACAAAAAATATACAAAGACTGAGATTCGAACCCTAGCCGTCAGCAACACTCCAATGTCTTCACCACTAACCCAATCTTCATTTTAAACAATGCACTTCCAAAAAGATTAAAAGAGCTCTCTCTACATTCACTATTTATTGACATTGACTTAAGAAATTGATTAAAAGTTAGTTAATCATTAATATTCACAACGAACTTCAAAAATATAGAACACTAAGTCTCACAAAATGAGGAAAGTGATTTCAAGTCTGTTTGATTCTACCTTAATTCATCATCGTCAGTATCAGCGAAGAGTGCGAAAATTACGGTGCCGAACCGTAAAATTTGCCGGTTATTACGAAAAAAAATGTGTTTTAGGCAGTACATTTTTCTTAAATCACACAATAAACTTTATGAGTCACGTCAACTTTACGGTGTTGTTACGTAGAAATTACTGGAAACATCGAACATTTTCTTTCAGTGTAGAGCATTTATTTTATGCAAGCGTCCAGTCGCAGGTGCATCATTGTCTTTGACAATGTGACATTTTCATGAGTAGTTCAAAATGATTTTTGGAAATGATTTTCGATTTGTTATTTTCATATAATGAATGGGCTCTCAGGAATTGTTAAGCATAAAAATTAGTTTTTTCATACTTTCAATTATTTCATCCATTAGCAGTAGTTAATAGAAAATCATATGGAGACGTGGGTTGCGACTCTTTTATAATATTCATATTTATTCCTGCTTTAGTCACAGTAAATTAAAAGTTAGAAGAGTTTAGTAGAGTTTACTAATCCCCGCGTTATCTTATCGTTGGTATTTCTGTCATCATCAGAACTACCTTCCACAATTGTATTAGCTACTACTAAATGATTGATAAATCACTCGCAAGTGATAACGTGTCGGTCTTCCATCCAAGAGGTCCCAGGTTCGAGCCCCACCAAGGCCATTGGAGGTTGCACAGTAACTTCAGTGGTTCGGAATCACTCTTTAATTGTGTGTCCACTTGCAATCGTTGTTTCCAATCGGGTGAAGTTCTTCTCCCACCCGAACTCCACAGTGGATAAAGGTAACTAGAGAAGGAGAGTTAATGTCCCTGAGGAGGTTTAATTAATATAATTGTAACAGGAGCCCGGTATTCTCGATATTCTTCTTCTCGAAATTTTTTTACTGATGAACAGAAAAAGGAGCATCAATTTTTCTTTGATACAATATTTCTTTTTATTAATAATAACAACACTTGTTATAGTTCCAATGTATAATTATTTAATTTTTATTAATCAATTTATATATTTTTTCCGCTTATATTATTATTAACTGAGCTTAAACCTGAAGATGCCCTAATAGGGCGTAGTTTTTACAATATTTATTTTTAAAATTACAATATTTGCGGAACAATAACAAGAGTTTTTATTATCAATGAAAGGAATCGAAAGTTCCAACAAGAGCCTACATAAAGTGCTCTTAACAATTATTTCATGCATAGAAATGGTATGCAAAAAAAACTACTAATCCAACAGAGACTTTAGGAGTTTCAGGTTTTCAGTATTATAAATCGTAGCTTTATTCAAGATAGATGAAAATTCAATGTCATAAATTGAGCAACTATAACACTCTCTCTTTAATCTTTCTCAAAAGGTACGTATGACCTGGATGAACTCTACAGGCATTATACTTATTATCGATATCATACGGCAACGCATGAAAGCCATTATAAAACACAACTCATGTGTGTTACATTAGTGCAACAATGGTGATAAATTTCATTTGACCGGAAAATTTATGTCTGCCATGGAGGACTAACGACAAATGTCCATCAGATACATGCCTATGCCGTCATATATGCCCCATGTACACCCATTTACATTCTAGGCGAATATAGATAAATTGTCAGCAGTCTCCATATAATTCTACTACAATTCGAATCCGTGATGTATATCGAATGATATGGGTACATGTGCGTCTGTACTAGGGTACTGAAGATGATTTACATAACGGAATTTATGCAGGGCGGAAACAGGAAGACTCAGGATCTGAATTATAATAGCAGAATAGCTAAATTATAGGCGAGTGACATATGTAAATACGTAGAGTGATGTCCCACAGGCCGACTATGTAAAATGAAGTAAACTTTTAGTGCTGTCGGAGTAATCCAATAAAATTAATCGCCACAAATCGTTACAAATCGCTAGTATAAAATAATAGAAATCCGTTCAAAATTGTAAAGAGCTTGTGATTTATCAGATTTAATCGATTAAAATTCGGTGACACCATTGGAATACTCAATTATAAACATTCACGAAATTCGGCAGATACCTTTTTATATATATATGTGCAATGTATATGCGAATGTGCAACTCAGGTGTTAAGTGCAATTCAGAATTGAACTGTTTCACTTTTTGAATGCAGACTCAATTTATTTTAATTGCAAAAACCAATTCCATTTATCATTTTGCTTTCACGGCCTGTTATTGTTGATTTCAGTAAATGATATTTGGGGCATAATGTGTGACTGACTGCAATTATCGCCAAATTTAATTACACAATAATTGCATTACCATTGGTCTATTGATTTAATTACCGAATTAATTGCAAGTTAAGTGAACTGCAGCCACAGGGACTATTATCGAGAGACGTGGCGAAGTTTAAAGATCATTTGAATGGTTTCCATTATTTGCGTTTTCAGTACTGGTGAAATAATCACATCATTAAAGTGGTTACATATACCAGGAAATTCGAAAAGAAATCGATTTTTCGAAAACATCATGGTGTTGATGTTGGTTTATCCTCTTTCCCATATGATTTAATAGGAACGAGAACTGAAGTTATAGTTTTCATCTGTTATTTGGGGGAATAAGAAATCTAACTCGAAATTTTAAACTCTGTTTTCTCAAAACTGTTTCTTTACATCTAAGTCACTAATACTTCACAACCTTGATGAACCTGATATTTACGAAAACTTGGTACCATTATTACACGGCATTTTTTTCTAATCTATATCATACAGCTTTTTTAAGAGATTGTCCTATCTATTTACTAACAAAATTAATGACATTTTTCTTTAGAACGATACCATATTTTAATTTACAAATTGAAAACGACAAAGCCTAGTTTATTTAATGTACTGTAAGATACTTTTTCTAGTATTCATTTCAAGAAGCACCTAAATATATCTTCGGCATCGTAAAAGCCTCGCTCAAACCACTCCTAAGTAGAAATATACTTGTCAATATAGTATACTGCAATATACCAACCGGACTAAAAGCAATTCATTCTATTTTTTAGGGTTCCGTAGCAACTATAACAATGTGCGCGCCCACACGCTCGTATCCTATTCGCTATTTAGTAGTACACACAGGGTGTCTGACAGAGCATCTGCAAAAATGAAGGATCTGGTAGTTCTAAGTGAGAAACGAAAAAATTTTATGGAAGGGGCGGGGAGGGGGGTCTATCATCCCCCTTCCCAGCTATGAGAGTTTGCAATTTTTTACGATGAAAAATTGCGCAGTTTTTTATTTTTGGGTTTCAAATAGTAGCTAATGTGTTGTCTTTCGATGGAAACTTGAAGCGCACAAAAATCTTTTACTAAGAAAAAATTCGGAAATTTTAAATATATATATATATCCCTTTGAAATGAAAAAAAAATTGAATTTTGTGCCGAAAATTTAATTTTGAAAATACATTTTTTTATTAGCAGTAAAAAAAATTACACAGTCTTTAGAACCATTGTGTTACCTGTCAACTGAGATATTAATAAAATCTCTAGCACTGAAACTTTAGAAGATATACGTTAATATGTAAGACTGGTTTTTTCATCGTATACAAATTTCAAACCCCT
Source organism: Leptarthrus brevirostris (assembly GCA_964036015.1). NCBI lineage: Eukaryota > Metazoa > Arthropoda > Insecta > Diptera > Asilidae > Leptarthrus > Leptarthrus brevirostris. The sequence goes on from OZ038371.1 coordinate 111,924,543, forward strand.
GTAGCTATGATGGGGGAGCTAGACCTCCTTCCCTTCCATACAATTTTGTTTCGTTTCTCATCTAGATCTACCAGATCCTTCATTTTTGTAAACGCGCTGTTAAACACCCTGCGAATGAAACATCACTACCATCCTCATATTTTTGTTTTGCTAAATATATTAACATTAATATTAGTTTTAACCTACAGAATTAGCCCTTCTAACTCAGAAGGCGCACATCACAGGCAGAAGCCTGGAACCAATTGACCTATCCACCAGAATGTAACATATATTTAGGTGAATGAGGCTACCACACCAACATGCAAAAAAGAATATTAGTAAACAAAAAATCAAAACACGCCCAAACACAACATTCAGGGGTGCACGGACAACAGAGATCGTTTAAGCAAATCCTTCGTAAGAGCCAGGTCAAAAATAGGACACATATTCACGGCTCTACACATGCGATTAATAGGCTCATGCATACCATAGTTAGACCGAGAATTGATAACATGTACTAAAGGCAATCTCCTTAAGCTATACGGGGTTTGCCTATAAGTAACCAAACTTGCGCGAGTGCGAGAATCTATATTCAAGTTCAAAAGCTGGTGAATAAATACCAGGTCAGCAATTCTACGTCTAGCGAATGCTTTGAGATATAGATAAACGGGTTTATTTTAAGCAATGTTTTATTTTTATGGTATTTGCCCAATTTTTAATGCAGATATGTAATGATAAAAAAATCAATCTTTTTAAATATATTTTAAAATAAGGCTTTGGAAAGCAATATTATGTTATGTTATTAATTTACAACAGCTGTGCTGCCTTTTTCCCTAATAAATGAGCGCAGAGAGGGGATAAGTCATAATAACTCATGCGCTTAAACCCGGCAATCAGGCACGGTTCCACGAATGTGGTATCACAACGGACCATTTATAGGGCTATGTGAGGCTGATCGGCTGTAGGGCTGATAGCCGCCACCCTAACCTAACTCATGCCCTTTTTCCGAAGACTGACATCTCTTATGTAAAAATGTTCCTGTTATAACTGTGCAAACGGATCCCATTTTTTCTTGGATATTGCGTAAATAAATAAAGAACTTATATCTGCAATTAAACTGATTTTTCTAAAACTTTGACTCATTTGTATAGAAAGTTAACCTAAACTAGGCCAGTACTAGTAGTCATAAAAATTTTGTGTTATCACTGCGCAGCAAATGTTTAGTTCAGAATAAAATAACAAACATTGACTTATATAGAATGGTTTTAGGGAACGGCATTGCAGAAGGATAAAAATCAATTTTCCGGCCTTTAAAAAAATTCATTAAAATAAGGCACAGCTTCCCCTCAGTTCTTATTAAAAATGTAAAATAAACCATAAATTCATCAGGTCGATAACGGGTTTATCAGTTGTAAAAATAACAACTCTGTAGAATTATTACTGCTCGGATAAAACCTTGTTTAAAAGAATTATTTTGGCCTACGAACTGCTAGAACATTAATAACTAACTAACCCGATCCGCGAAGCTACAGGAAGTAAATAGGAGTGCACCTTTATTTCATAAAGAGACATAAACTATCGAATAATTATGTAATAATCGAATAACAGATAATTATTTGAAATTCGAATAAAAAGCACCAAATAACAGATAATTATTTGCGAATAAGTCATCAAATAACGAATAATTATTTGATTATCGAATAACGCACGATCGAATAACAAATAATTATTTGTAATTCGAATAAAAAGCACCAAATAACAAATAATTATTCGCCAATAATTCATCAAATAACGAATAATTATTTGATTATCGAATAACGAACGATCGAATAACAAATAATTATTTGAAATTGGATTAGGGAGCACCAAACAACAAATAATTATTTGCAAATAACTTAAAATAAATTGAAAATCGAATAAAAATTTATTCGAATAATTTTTCATTGGCTTTTTTAAAAAAATCGTTATTTGATTGAAAATTTTTTCGAATAATGCCCATCACTGTGCAGTATCTAGTACTGCCTCCACTACTTTTTATCTTCGAGTCTTGCCATTACGTTTGAAAACCTGCAATGTGTTATATATATCGCGTATTTCATATATTTATAAAACAATGACGTAGATTATAGAAAATCAGTTCGGTGAAAAGTGCATTTTTTGTGAAGTTAAGGGCCCGTTGAAGTAGTTGCATTTACGGGAAACACTATTGAACAATTACGGAAAGTTCTAGCAGCGCGCAAAGAAGGGATCTCGATTGTCAGGAGCTCGATTGTGAGATCAAAATTGTTTCTATTCCTATTCTCTTAATACTTCTGTTTTGCCTGAGAAGCAAGATTTCTCCCTTCCAGAGTCGTAGGCAGATGTTGAGAAACCTCAACCACCTGCTGAAAGATGAGTTTTTCCTCAACAGTGAATGAACGAGAGGGAGAAAGAAAAAAGATTTTATGTTCACCCACGAGGAGCTCATAATTTCATTTCTTTTCAAATTATATACATACAGGTGTATATATAGTAGCGTATACTAAATTATAGGAATAAACAAAAATTGACTTAACATGCAGTTAATCACCAGCTTTTCACTCTTTTTCTCTCATTCGCCTATATCTGTGTTCTAGATTAGAGTACGATAAAACTTCGTTTCTTTTTTATCGGGGAAAGATTTTTTCGATGTCTTCCTGCAGTAATGATGAAAGTACAGACGACTGCTTTTTGCCTCTATTTAGTATTATGGGGAAATCAATCAAGATAAAAGAACTCTTATAATATTAGCCGTCGTTATACCCTATTATACTGACATATAATAACGTTATTTGTTTCATCGGGTTGATTTGTGTTTCTGGGGGTCTAATAATAGAAACTCTCCCTTCCTTTCAGTCTTTCTCTCTCACACACCTTCAGATTTTACTGTTGATCAGCTCCCCTTCATGTTCGGTTATGCATTCACTTATATACATGCCCATAACTTTGTGACAGAGATGTGGATTTTCAGTGCGATGAAAACGAATTTTCTTTAAACTACAACACTATAAACGTCAGTTTCTACTATGTATTGCACTCTTTTAAGAGCTATTAACGATCTGAACTAAACAACTCACGTGCAGCAATAACTCAAAACAGCTTTAAAAAATTAACAGAATATTATTCGTCAATTCCGACGGGCACCGGTTAAATCGTCAGTCTCCATTTTTCCTCGATAATTTACATTTAAATGATTCAATGGCGTAAGAAACTGACGTGCAGTGATGAAAGGATTGTTCACCTGTTATAAATCTTGAGTTGTTCCTCCATCAGTAGCCCGCGCACGTCGGAAAAAATCGGTTACAGTTTTTCTCGTATACCATCCATTGATCAGAATTAACAACAGCAGACAGGAGTAATACTGGTAATGGGCTACTACTATTCTAGCCTATTACTGTTCTGGTGCAGGATAGTATTTAGATTAACAACGAGTTGTCTAAGAATATATGTAATTCAGTGATTAGTTGGGCTTATTTCAACTTTGACCAGAGCATTAAACGGAAGATATTTGCTACTTTCTAACCTCGACGTGACTAAAGCTATTGGACCTGATGGTTTTTCGCCCCTAGTTTTAAAATGCTGCGCCTCCATACTCATACTCGACAGGAGTCTTTCCGACTACATGGAAACTTGCTCATGTCCATAATTTTGGTTAGTCTGAAATCGTCGCTCTTGATATTTCAAAAGATTTTGATAGAGTCTGACATGCTGCCCTTTTAGCCAAACTTCAAGCATTTGGTCTGCACGCTTACCTCGTTAAATAGGTAGAGTTGTTTTTTGTCAGGCCGTTCAATCCGTGTAATAATAGACATAGTTACATCTGATCCCTACGAAATCAATGTCGGTGTACCTCAGGGTTCAGTTCTCTCACCAACCTTATTTATTTTTATCAATGATCTTTTATCTCTCACTTGCAGTCCCATTCAGAGTTTCGCCGGCGACAGTACCCCTGATTTCGCGTACTCTTTTGATTCTGTAATCAATTCTTGTGGGAATTATAGAGAAATCAATCGAGAATCTATGTATAACCTAAACAAGTCTTCATTAAACAACGACATTACTACGATCCTCGCTTGGGGCAGAGCAAACCGTGTCATGTTTAATGCATCCAAAACTCAATGCTGTTTAATGCCCCTTGAAAAACTCCCAGTCCAGCCTCAATCTAGTTCAGTTGACGGAGTGAATGTACTCAATTCGCTCTCTCTAAATTTCTTGGGTATTGAGATATCCAGTAACTTCAGTTGGACCGATCATATATTTTCTGTCGCCAAAAATGCGATGAAATATTTGGTTTTTCTACAGAAATGTAAGAAATTACTTCACCCCATCTAACTTGAAGGCCACATCAAGTTTCTAACATAATTCCCATATTTGGACAGGAGCCGGACACACCGCATTATCCACGTTAGACAAAGTACAAAGTAAGGCTATTAAAATTATTGGCAATTCCGAAATCTCTCAAAGCATTGATTCTCTGGAGGATCGACGGAATGTCTGTTGTTTCTCACTTTTCTATCGCTATTTTCAAGGCCATTGTTCATTGCTTGCCGGATTCCTTCCCACCTTTAAACTCTCCAGGTCAAATTGCTTACTTTTATTCCAATTTTCAATTCATTTGTATTCTTATCCGATTTTAGAAATTGACATTTTAAATTTCTTTATTCTTTCTATTGTTATGATTTAAAAAACTTATTTCCCAAATTCCTTTGGTAACAAGTAGTTGAAGGAATCTTTTCTTAGAAATCAAATTAAACAAATAGTTATTGTAAGGTCTGTCCCTGATGTTTTTGAATGTGCACGGTTTTCAATGCATACAACCGGTGTCTGGAGATCTTAGGAAGGTTAGAATGTAAAGGAACGTTTTAAATATAAAATCTGGCAATTGCTGATACATACTATGTATATCAGTTAAATAAAAAAAATCGATCAACAAACGGAATAATTGGATTACTACTGTATAAATGGACGCAGTCTTCTTTTTTACTGTGAGCGTCAAAAGTGTGTATGCAGCTAACAATTTTATGACAAGGACAGCAAAATAGAACCAAGATATTTTAATAACAGTCTAAATAAAGGAAATTCTAAATAACAAAGTAAAAAACTTCATTTTTTAGCTGTCAGAAACGAAAGTATAGCTGAATAAAAAACTATTAAGAAATGCTCTAACTCTCATGTACTTGTGATAAGCCGCTAGGTTTATTCGGCTAAACATTATTTGACGTTTTAAGACGGAAGTGAACTTTATTTGACGATTAGATTTGTAAACAATCCGAGTTGAAGTGCAAAATATATTTTCAAGTATATTTAGAAGATAATAGTCTTGTCGTGCTTTTTTTTAAAGTGAGAATAATATGTATAATATAAAGTTAATTTTTTGTAAAATTGAAGCTTCTAAATATAAAAAGCAATCGAGATAAAGTGCGCTGTACTTTGTAGAAAAAGCCGCCAAAATCCCCGCGATTTCAATTTCAATATCAGGAAAGTTTATACATTTACAGAAACATTTCATCTTATTTGAATATTGTTCTAAAGAATACCCAGTGAAATTATTGTAAATGTATAGAGAAACAAAAATGCCAGTCAAGGTTGTTTTTTACTCGGTTATTTTCAGTGGTTTTGTTATGTAATTATTGCAAAGAAGCCCAGTTTAGTGTTTACCCTAAAATAGGGGTCGCAAGGAAATAATTTTAGAGCCGTTACGTATTACTATATTGAACAAACAAAAATTAACCGATGAACTCTAAAATAACATTTTTAATGCTTCTTACAAACAAGTAGTATACATTTGCAAAAATTTTCGATCGAAAAATGGTACAAATTTTACTACTGTCTATTGTCTAAGTTGTCGATCAATAGGAACTTTCCTGTTAGTTCGTTATTCTAACGTGTACAAATAAGTGAGTTAAAGGGCCTCTAACTGAGTGCATCTCAATTTTATATGTACATGTAATAGCTTACATATTATCAATGCAGTAGCTAGCAGTTTGCGTTCAAAGTCAGTTATTGGCCGTAGTTTATTGTTTTGCTGTAAGTTTGTAAGACCCACGCACACATAATTCTATTGAGTGGTAGTTGAGTGCATGGGTTGGAATATGAGTTATCACCCATAGCAGACTTTGGTTACAAAAAATAAAAGGATTGGTAAAGTTAAGGAATACCATGGGTGAATGTTTACAATGGGCCGTGAAGGCTGATTAATATTGCGAGGAAGTGAGGGTTCTGCCTAGCTAGCCGTGCTTAGCTTGTAGGATATGGGCGGGTCCGGAGGCAAGGGGGGCATCCGGCGGCAGAGTTGGTCCCAGGTTGGAACAATATTTATTCGGACAAGTTCACAATATTTATTGGGACATTGAAATAAAGACGCTAAGAATTAAATTGGCCTCCAAGGTTTTTGCTCTTTTATATATTAATCAGTAGGTAATTTTGGGCGCTGAATCGGAATCTGGCTACATAATTTGCCAGCAAGTCAATTTTTTTGGGATATCTTAACCTCAAAGTGCGAAAATGTCCACTTCCAGCCATTTATATGGTAAAATATTTTAAAAATCGAAATATATCTATCAATTCGGCAACGAGTTCGAATTCTACACTAAGAAAAATTTGTGAAAGTACAGATGGAATCTAAAAAATTTATATTTCAAGAAATCGCGCGTCTCTGTGTTAACTGATGCTCTGCCTCCAGTTTCTACTGTAAAGAAATCATGATATGAATTAGAAGTCCCCAAAACTCTACAAGCTGCTATCAAATCATAGGCTAACACGGGCCTTGCGTTTTAGAGAAGAATGAAAGAGTTTATAAAAATTGCGACAATCGTATGAGAAGAGAAATGTAATTCAGTAAAAAAAAGTGATTTGACAAATTTAAAAACTAAGAAATATTGGAAATTTTTAAACGATCGTCCACGACCAAAATAATTATCTGTAAAGGAAATGAGATGCTTTGTGAAAGAAGTAAAATAAAACTTCGAATTCAGTAGTATAAGAATAGCGAAAAGTATTAGCAAAGATAGGGGAAAATAAGGAAGTGCAAGTGAAGTCAGAAGAGCTTTGATTCCATTGTACGGAAGCGTTTCTCGAAAAAACTTTTTAACTCATTGATATACATAATTGAAAACATGCTTTCAGAGTTTAGATTTTTGCTCCAAAGACTGGAGGTCTTGAATATTCGTTTTAGGGTGTTCGTTTGAAAGTTAGTTACAAATTTAATAGTTTAATCGAAATGGCAGTCGAACTTAAGCAAAGACATCTTTCCTGCTTTTATTTAAAAAACTGGAGCTAAAGCTGTTGCAATGTGATACAATGTATTGTAACATTTGTATTGGCATACAAAATGTAAAATAAAAAAGACAATCTGAATCTATATTTCTAGTACTCGTAGTAGAGTTACATATTCTCTGTCAAGGGAAATTGATAAAACTTTAATAATGGATAGATACTCTATAAGTTGCTCAGATCGTGGGAATTCAATATCAAACGAGGTCAACTTTGTATTTCTTGGAAAGCATTTCCATGAATTTTCAATCATTTTATAGGCATCAAGGGGTCGCATCAACCATTTGAATCTCAACGTTATTAAATTACGAGCTAGTTTCCTTTACTGAGTAGATTGCATGCATAGAGCCAAAAGAATGATGAAAAATGAGACAAAAGGTAAAAACGATTCTCTAACTCAGAGGAAAATATCAAATTTCCAATGTCTAGTGGGATTGTAAGGAAATTCGATGCTATTCAGTATAAATTTCTGACTTCCCCAGAGATGGAATTTTTTAAAAGGCGAGGGAGCTGCTTGCTTCATTTTCTAGGACGGATGGCGTTTCTTTATTCAACTCTAGACTGAATGTAATTTAATTCCTGTTCAACGAACAGGTTGGAAGCAATAGTAAAAGTAAAGCCGCTTGAGATGATGTGATGCAATATTGAGTGAAGTTAATCCATAACAAAGGCAATTATTATTCTTTGTACTCGATATGATTTTGTCCGTGGATAAATGACAACAATTGATTTAGACTATGGCTATTCATACTAATAAGAGGTGGGGTGTACACCTCCCGTCATAATGCCAGATATAGTTTTGTTTTTGTTAAAATTTGACAAGTATCAGATAAAATTTAAAAAATTTAAGGAAATGCGTGATACAGTGCTCGTGAGCCACGTATGTGCCAAACTAAATAACGTTGGTAAATTTTTTGAAGTGAAAGAGTCCACTTATTAATCTCCTTAAGATATTGATTCTTATTACTGTTTCACTTGTGTGTAATCTGACCAAATCAAAAACAAAAATTATTTACGAGAAAATAGTAAAAGAAAAAAAATTGCTTGTGAATAAGCATCATTGCTTAGTGCACTTTTATAATGAATTTTAATATAGCGTTATCATTGCTTTATTTCGAAAAATAATCGTATAACCTATGTACATTCAAACTTTCCAGAGACAATTCTGACAATTCTGTAAGTGATAAACCTCTGTCAGGCATAGTGTTGTTTTTGAAAGTACGATAAACGCGTCCTTGAAGCCAAATAGTATTACATCATGATAATGCGCCATCAAACAGGGTAGCTTAACAGTTTAGATTAGAGATTTAAAGAAAAACTAACACCTGACAGGAACTTCTGGCAAGAATTATGTGGAACTCCTAGATTATTGATTAGCAATAAACTACCACTGGCGGGAATGAGTTAAAGTAAAGGACCGTGCTTGGACACGATAATAGATTAGGTTTGCGTTGAAAAAGGTGAAATTGTATTGTTTAGTTGAAAACATTTATGAAACGATTCAAAACTTCGGAAAAAGGTAATTGGATAAATATTTCTATTAAAGCTACAGAAAGCATTTGGGAATGTGGAAACGAAGTTGTTAAGAAGAATCATCTCGATAAAGGGAAGGGCTTTTATGCTATATTAAAAGGCACAGCCCCGTTGGTCTGCTCCTTTTTGTTTTCCATCCAGCATTCATACTGCTGAGCATTGAAACGACAGCAGGCATAACACTGCTACTGGCTTTGCCCTCATCCAGGCGGCTTGTCTTCAAATTTTTGAATCCTGTTCATAAATCCTCTTGTTATTGTGCGTTATTTAGCCAAATATGCCACGATAAAATGCAAAAATTCCGTTTTGATTTTTGCAATATTCGTGGCTTGAAAAGTAAACATTTATCGATTTACTGCCACTTGACCTCCAAAGTGATAAATGAAACCAAGATTGTTTCTGATCCTGACATTAATCAGTATCGCATTCCTTATTATTAATTGGTGCCGCAATTTTCGCCGTTTATATTAGGAATGATGTGACCTTTTCACACCTCCCTCAACTGACGTCTACTAATCTAGAATTTAATTATGTCTGGATTAGATTTGAATTCTATCAACAAATCATTCATTTCTGCTTTTTATATCGCAGCCCGAATATATATGATGCTGATACTGTGTTGCTCTCTTTCTCTCTCTCTAGTTCCCGTAATCCCTTATGGGCCATATGGCGGGGGAAGGACTTCACCTGATTCGAAGCAACTCGTACTGTGTGCTCTACTGGTGCTACCATGTGCACCCTTGATAAACTGTTTTCATATATTGATAAGTATCTGTAAATAATTTTTTCTTCTTCTGAGATCTTTCTTGCTGGCGATTTCAAAATCCACAACACATAGATACGTCAAGTTATTTAGCCAGTCCTTTAATTTCCAATAACCAGTTTAGTTTAGTAGTTTGGCATTATAAAAATCTAACTACAAACCCATTGCACTTATGTTGGCTTTATGTAAAGTTTTTGAATCACTCAGCAACTCTTAATTGATAAATTGTCTAGAAAATAACTAGCTTATCAATTATTGCCAGTTGGGTGTGCGCTGGCCGTTAATTCAGAGACTTACTAATCTTGGAATCATTGTCACCATAACTTTGGCGAGTCGGAGATCGTCGCACATGATACCATTGGGGAAATCAAAATTGTCTTATAACTATAATAATTTAAGTCGTATCGGAAATCTGTTCCAGCCATTCATTCCAAAGTTGTCCCGCTAACTATTTATAAAGTTAGCGGGACACCCTGTAATTTAAAAAAAATAAGAACGGCACAATTATTTTTTTCACAACGGCATAACGGCAAATTGTGAGCCCATTCGTGTTGCGATTCGCCGAAGTTGTCCCGCTAAGTTGATGAACGTAATGAACATTTTAATGCACTTAGCAAAACAATACAGAGTCCTTGCTTGACTTTATCTTACATAATTAAAACACCGTCAACACGAAAGCACTTCTAGCCTGCTTGCAAACAAGCCCATCTCTACCCATACACGCACTTCCCACCAACTATTATTCATTATACATAGGTGAAATACAGGTACATAGAAGTACACTATTAGGAGCGAAGTAAGATTTGTTGCAAGCAGTGAGTCTACTCATCAGATTTAAGAGAGATTTTTGAATAGCTGGATTCTTTTAGAAAACCTTTAAGGATTAAGGGATGCCCTGCACCTCAGAAGAAATATATAAGCAAGTTGCAGCACCCAATGATAAATGTGAGGTACTTTAATTAAGCTTATTACTGAAGTTATATCGCACCACGAATATTTCCAATTTAAACTTGAAAGCGCATTCATACCGTTCTTAATTAAGACTTTTCTCCTGTTGGAAATATTCATTCATTTTCTTTCAGCGTAATTCAAGAAAAGTTTCCATTCTCCATTGCTGAGTAACAATTGCGTCTACGTACTGGCGCTACTTACATCCACACGGACTTTACGCAAATACTTAGACGAAACACATACCTTCGCTTTTAATCCGCAACCGACCGTGCATTCAATTACAATAGTTTTGACTGTATAGGTGCAAAGTACGTGGACTTTCTAAACCAATTTTAAATTCAAAGTATAGTCACGAAGAGGAATTTGCATTTAATTACCTCTAGTGTTGGTTTTCTCACTGGCGAAGTTTTAAAATTTAATGTCTTACCTAAGAAGAGAAGTTTTACAATCTCACGTTTGAATTACTTCAAAGAACCCATTTCCTCTACGTAGTGAGCCAATTTTTTAATTACTATCATAATTTCCCACAGAATAGTCGTTTTTGTTCCTTAATTACCAATTTTACAAGTTGATATACAAGAAGGAGGAATAGATTTTTATCTGACTTTGTTGTCTGCTCATAAGAGCAGCTCGTCATCCATAGCAGTACAGTTTTTACGGATGGTTTATTTTGCTGGCTAGTTGCCATATTGAAAAATTACTGTAATTAAAAAAAAAGATTTTTATAATATACCAATATTGGAAAATATAAAAAATATATTTTAGAAGAAATTGACATGTTGTGCCTATGTGGAAAGGTAATAAGGTGGGCAATTTAATAAAAATAAAAAACGGGTTTATTAATTACCTCATTTTCAGAGAAAATTTGGAAAATGCTGAATTTCAGGTAATCGCAAAACATTTATTTTCACTTTCGCTACTGAGTGTACCTGCAATGGAGGGAGTTAGATCAACATTGTTGAAAATTTTGGAAAGATCATTAGCAGTTTTGTGACATTAGTTTGATGTCTCCATAGAGCAGAATAAAAGATAATAAAATCATGACACATCCTATATTCATATAACGCCATTAACGCCAGTTAGTAAATTAGTTTTTGTGGTAAAATATTTAATGTATATACAGGGTGTTTCAGATCTGACATGCCAAAATTAGTGGGGTGATAGATCTCAACTAGACAAACAAAAAATTGTATGGCAGGGGGGGAATCTCAGTTTTTCATGGTTTGCACATTACTCTTTTAATCTACCCAACAAAGCAACATCAAGATGGAGTTGGATCAATGCGTTGAGCGGCAAGACCAACATGCCATGGGTCCCGCGTTCGAGCCCAGATGACCGTGAGCTTTTATTAAGAAATTAAAAAAATAATCCACTCCGTCTCTGGGCTGTTGTCTAGCTCGCAGGAATGCAAACAAGACTCAAGTTTCCTCACTTCCCTTACCCTAAATTCCCTTCCGGCCAAAACCATGCTAACGCATCAAAGAGTTGTCCCCTAGAATTTGGCCACATCGTATAAAAAAAAAATAAAAAAAAGTACTATTGGGATTTCCAAAATTGTCAACAACGCTGATCTAGCTCCTACCATTACATTTTTACGATTACTACAAATTTAGCATTTTCCCAAATTTCCTCCGAAATTCATTTTTATTGGATTACCCATTTTGTTACCTTCCCAAAAGGGTGCAACATGGCAAGGTAGACACAGGATTAGAAAACCGCATCCTTAGAACTCCCTGAGTACCTAATTATTTTATTGCACTTCAGATAGGAAATTCTTTAAAGAAACAACATTTTTAAGACAAAAGGTCGAAAATGTTTGTTTTGGGTTAATAATAATTAATTTTAATTATTGCTGCAAAAAAGTTAGAAAAATGTTAGTATAATTTTGCCGATATTAGCTTGTGTTAGCTAGAATTCACATCCTTGTATCCTGGCGTTCTGTTACTCATACCTGATGGACATTTTGCTATAAAAAAGGTTCAGTCAGCACGAATACCTATCATAGTTGAAAAACAAATCAATAAGTACGGGTTTTTTTAAGCAAAAATTATTAAAAAAATTATAGAATTTACATTTGAGGAATACGCGGATATTATTTACATTTACGGTGTAGTAAACGGAAAAGAGAGAGCGGCTGTACTGGAATATCAAAGGAGATTCCCTAACCGGCGAGCACCCTAAAGAAGGGTATTTACACGGGCTTTATAAATTTTAAGAGAAACAAGAAATTTAACTTCGGGAACATCTACCGATGTCGAGCACCAAATAATCACCATCGTGAGGCAGGATCTTGAGACGAGCACGAAACGAGTCGCAAGGCGAGTCGTCATCTGAGGTTTGAAGCGTTATTAATCGAGGCGGATTACGTCCATATCACCATCACCCAGCCCAATTACTACTGGAAGGAGATTCCGAGAAGAGACTGAAATTTAGCACTTGGCTGCTGGAACGCGATATTGACGACAGAGCGTTTCTGGACCGAATTATGTCGACAGATGAATGTCAATTAACCAGGAATGACATCACGAACTTCCACGCTCCATACCTAGTCAAACACTAACCCACACAGGGTAAAAGTGAACTCATTCAAGCAGAGATTCAGTGTCAATGTTTGGGCTGGTATCGTCGGCAATCATTTGGAAGACCATTCATTTTGCCGCAAGTGCTTAATAGTGAAATTTATGCGGACTTTTTGGAGAATACACTGCCAGATCTAATCGAGGAGAATCCTATGCATAATCTATGGGGAATGTTTTACCAACACGATGGAGTATTTCCTAACCGCTAGATTGGAAGAGGTGCGCCGATTCTTTGGCCTGCTAAATCTCCAGACGTTACCCCATTGGACTTTTTTTATAGGGAACAATGAAGGCTGAAGTTTATTCAAGCCCAGTTAACAACAGGGAAGATTTAGTTAGCCTAATTGGGAATGCAGCGACGAAGACACAGGAGAGGCTGGTTGCAATACGCCTTAAAAAGGGACCTAGAAGGAGATTGTTCTCATGCATCCAAAGTTGCGGTGGACATTTTAAACGGCTTTTGTTACTTATCAAGATTAATTGTAATTATTTTTAAATTTAATAAAAAGCTTTTTAGAATTAATTTGAGTTTAATTTCTTTAAGTTGTTAATTTTTATAATGCTCTCCGATGGGATTTCTACATATTTCCTCTACGTGTACGTGTTGCTTCTTTTCGGAGAGGTAATAAGATGACCAATCTAATAAAAATAAAAAAAGGGTGTACTAATTACATTAATTTCGAAAATTTGGGAAAATGCTGAACTTTAGGTAATCGCAAACCATTTTGTTCACTTTTGGAAGTGACTGTACCTGTAATGGTAAGAGTAAGATCAACATTGTTGATAATTTCGGAAAGGTGTTTACGATAGTAGTTTTCTACCGTTTGTTTGATGTCGCTATGTTGGGTAGATCAAAAGATAAAAATAAAAGGGCAATGTGCATTCCATGAAAAACTGAAATTTATGAATCACCCTGTAACTCCCAAACGCTTGAGATTGCCCCGGCCCCTACCCCCTGCCATTCAATTCATTCTTTTGTCTACTTGAGATCTATCACCCCACTCATTTTGACACGTCAGATCTGAAACACCCTGTATATATAATCCGCCATAATAGTTTTAGTATAACGGCAAATAGTTTCTCGTATTTTACTCGTCGAGCACTTTCAAGGGGTTGGATTTAGAATGATATTACATATATTATACTACTTTGTCGCCGGACTTATACAGATGTACCACATTTGAGCTTATTCCGATAACGGGAACTGATAGAAAATTGAATTGCAAGATTTGTAGCAGACATTTATTGTTGGTAAAGAAAAGCTTAGATAACTAATAGCGACAAACAAAATTTTAGTTTACTTTCACCAAATGTATCATCTTTGGAGTTTTGCTTCAGAGTTACTAAATACATATTCACATATTACTATATAAAAAATGATACACAAGTATCTACTAGATATGAAACATAGTCTTTACAATCTACTATAGTCATACAATAAACCATTTTTTTACAAGAGGCAATTTAACTTAAAAGATCTAGAGTTTCCAATTACTGAAGAAAAGCTAAAGCTTTAGCAGTGCTATTGAGGGAGGGCTAAAGGAATTTATAATTTCTTTATCAACAACAATTAGCATCCCAGAAGCCAAATGCAAAATTCTAATCTTTTCTCGGAACCTCTTTCAGTAGTCATTAGATGGGAATATGATATTATGGATGTATTCTCCTCGATGAATAACCCTCCAATGTAAGTCTATTTTCTCCCTCTCCCAGCATGGCTTCCTCAAAGGAAGATCTACAACCACCAATCTTAGCGAATTCGCCTCCAAAAAAATGGTAAAGATGTTGATGTTATCGCCACCGATTTTAGTAAAGCCTTTGACAAGATCTCCCATAATGTTATCCTGTTTAAACTTGATCGCCTAGGCTTCCCCCCTCGATTCATCTCCTGGATTCAATCCTACCTCAACAACAATGTTCTTTTAAGCTCATCCATTTCTAACCCTATTGTCGCTCGTTCCGGCGTCCCTCAGGGCAGCCACCTCGGTCCATTAATTTTCATCCTTACAATTAATAATGTTGATTGTGTCATCAAATACTCAGAGCTGTCCATTTATGCTGATGACATGAAAATAATTAAACATATCTCCTCCACAACCGCCTCTCTTCTTATCCAAAATGACCTCGATTCGTTCACCACATGGTGCATGAAAAACTTTCTTGAGCTCAATGTCTCCAAATGCCAGTCCATCTCTTATTCCCGCAAGCGTCTTACACCCACCCCAAGAACCTACATGTTAATCAACTTACCAGTCCCTATCGTTACCTCTATGTGTGACCAAGGAATAATCTGTGATAGTGAACTAAATTTCCGTTCCCATATTGATAGCATAATTAACAGAGCTAACTCCGCGCTAGGGTTTGTGAAGCGCTGGTCTAAAGAGCTCTCCAATCCTTATGTTTCCAAATCTCTCCATATTTCCTTCGTTAGACCTCTCCTTGAATATGCCAGCCAGGTATGGTCGCCTACGCAAACAACCCACATTAACAGAATTGAATCTGTCCAGCGTAGGTTCATTCGCTTTGCTCTACGTGATCTTCCGTGGGTAGACAGATTCAACCTTCCACCTTATGAAGACCGTCTGAAACTGATCGACTTACAACCCCTAAGTAAACGTCGTGATGTTTCCGACGTTCTCTTCATTCATCAGCTACTAGCTGGTGCGAGAGACTGCCCTTCAATCCTGCAGTCTTTACCCATCTATACCAACCCCCGCAACCTTAGGTCCCCTCCCCTTTTCCGACTCGACCGCCATCGCACGAACTACGGTCAACGCGAACCAATTACCAGGATGCTAAGAAAAGTCAACGACCTTCCCTCCTTTGATTTCCATCTGAGTAAATCATCCCTTCACAAAGCCTTATATCTTTATCCCGCCCATCTTGATCGCCTTTCCTAATTCTCCTTCCTCCTAGTTTATATTTATCATAATCATAGCTCATATTGTAGCTTACATTATCTGTTATGAATTATTGTTTATTTTAGTTTGTAGTATTTATTTTGTTATTTTGTATTTTTTTATGTAATAGCTTGGATTAAGCTTAAATAAATAAATGTTTATCTGCAGACACTCCTAATCATCTTGCGACTCGTGTCTTGCTCGTTTCAGGGTCTTGCCTGATGAGGGTGATTCTTTGTTGCTCGCCGCCGGTAGAATCTTCCGATGTCTCAGATCGCAATTCCATGCTTTTAAAATTACTGTTCGGGTTTCTTTTAACATTTGGAAAGTCCCCGAAAAATACCCCTCTTTACTTTGCACGTTGATTAGGGAATTTCCTTTGATATTCAAGTGCAGCCGCTCTACCGTTTAAGTCTCTCTCTCTCTATAGTTCCCGTAACCGTTCGTGGGGCTGGGAGAAGAACTTCACCCGATTCGAGACAAATATTGTAAGTGGACCTGCAATTTAACGTGGATTCCGAACCACTTACATTTACTCTGCTACCCCATGGCCATTTTATCTGTTGTCAGCAGAAAACAACCATGGGTCGCCGTCGGTGGGCTTCGAGCCAGGGACCTCCGGATTGGTAGGCCGATACGTTATCACTTACCCCACCGACGACTTCAACCGTTTAAGTCTACTACACCATAAATATATCCGCGTATTCCTCAAAAGTAAATTCTATCGATTTTTAATTATTTTAGCTTTAAAACACCCGTAGTTTCAATTGTTTTTGTACTATCATCAATATTCTTGCTGACTGACTCTTTTATAGCAAAACAGAGCGTCAGGATACTTTGATGTGAACACTCTCTAACACAAGCTACATAACACACTCTCTAACACAAGCACATAATTAATATATTTTTATTATAAATTTTATTTAACTAACTACAGGACAATAAAATAATTAAGTACCCAGTGATATTTCTAAGGAAGCGGTTTTTCTAATCCTTTATATACCTTGCCATGTTGTACCTTTTTGGGAAGATATTAAGATGGGTAATTTAATGAATTCCCGAGAAAATTGTTGAAATGCTGTATTTTAGGCAATCGCAAATAATTTTTACTTTCGGAAGTGATTGTACCTGGTAGGAGTTTATCAGCTCCTGAAAATCGATAGTCAACTGTATTAAGATGAAGGTACAATGGATGCTTTTCTTGCGCTGCTTTCTTGGAACTCGTACACTATCATTTTAAATTTTGACTAATAATTGTGAATATCTATTTTAAATAAAGGAAGTCTATTAAGCTATTAAAGTTGTGTTATTTTATAATAAAAAAACAATTACAAAATTAAACAAAAAACACTAATTAAATGGTTTTGTAATTTGCTTATAATAATTAAAGCGGAACTGTTTTTTAAGTTATTGCTACTTGTCACCTTGTCACGGCGCCTGGGCGCTCTCAAAAGTGAAAACTTTCGCTTTGGATTCTTTTCTTTTTTCGTTCATGCAAATCATGTCAATCATCTGTCAAGGCAAGCAAACCCTTCCATTGTACCTCCATCTGAACTTGTCACAGACAAATATCTTTCTGGGCTTCGTTCAGTGCTCATGATTGTCAGTTTTCCATTTTAACTACATACAATAAATTCATAATATTGAATGTCTAATGTTAAGGAAATATGGTACGAATTATTGAGTGTTCGGAGAAAGTTGTGACGGTATGTAAAGTAATCAAAATCGCAGAACCCACGTTCTTTCGAAAATGAACATTTTTCCTCGTACCATCTCAGTTGAAAATTTTAGAATGCTGCTGATGTTGATGTTAAAAGCTTCTTTTAGATCTTCCAAAAGGTAGTTTTCAAGCAGTTTCTATCGTTTTTCTACTTCCTAGCTTCCTTAAAATTTTTTGCCAATCCTAACCTCAACTACATATTATTCTTGAAAATACTTCGCGAACAAACTGTAAGAGAAATAAAAGAAATTTATGTTCAGCATAGATGTCTTTTGGCTAAACGTGCGATATGTGGCTGCTATTTAAGTGTTTCTAAAAAAAACGTCTCCAAGAGGGGGTTTTTTCGTCCTATTGATAGAAATAGGAATATGAGACGGCATTTACAAATGATATATTGTAAAGTCAAGCCAAATAATAATAACATATAATTAATTTCTTTACTGTTATTGATAGTTATTTAGTTTATTTATACGTAACTATGTGAAATAAAGAATGCTATTTTCGTCTATGACGAATGCTTCTTTTGTTGGTTAGAAGTTCGAAAAATTAAACTAAAATATTTGACTTAGTAAAATAAAGTATTATCACTCACTATATTTTTTGTAAACACTTTTTGTTGTTAAGATACCTGGAAAAAAAGAAAACGTAAAATTTTATCAAAAATATAACTAAAGTCATGAGTGACTTAACTTCTAAATTAATTAATTAAACTTAAATTAATGTGTAGCCTTTTTCCTTTTAAATGATCCACATAATTTAGTTATTTGGAATACATAACTTCTCAATGAACTTAATTTATATGTTTTAGTTTCATTAGCTATAACCATCAAAATTAGTCCTCTACTATTACAACCTTTCAAACGAAGTTATTTCGACCCGCATTTCTGCAAATGAAGTTAAATATCCAACTTTTAAAGAAAGTTATTATTTGTACGTAACTATGATATGTAGGTTGCTACTTAAGTTTTGAGATATGGCAACACCAGTATGAATATGCCAAATCTGACATTGTCATCGTAAAGTTTGATATTTTTAATGGTAATCGTACTAAGAACGTTTTTTCTTACGAGTGCTATTTGTGTTGCTTATAAGTACTTGAAACATTCATCTTGGTTAAAAATGTGATGAAATCGTAAACATTTTCATGCGATGACTTTCTATGACTTTCGACGTGGATTAAACAGCAGTGTGTCGACCAACTCGCTTCGACTTTTGGTAATGAAGCTCCATCTCGAGCCACCGTGTTTCGCTGGTTTTCCGAATTCAATCGTGGTCGCACTTCGCTACAGGATGAATTTCGTGAAGGTCGTCCTTAATCGGTTGTTGTGCCAGAAAAAATCGATGCTGTGCGTGAACTGATATTGCAATATCATCATGTGACATACCGTGAGATTGAGGCATGCTTGAGCATTAGTTCCACTCGCATATATTCAATATTGCATGAACATTTGGCCGTCAAAAAGATTTGTTCGCGTTGAATACCGCATAATTTGACAATCGCTCAAAAAAAGGCTCGTGTCGATTGGTGCAAATAAATGTTGAAAAAATTCAATCGCAGTGCTTTAAAAGACGTCTACAAGATCGTGACAGGATCCGCATCATGCATCTAGCATATGAATCCGGAACTAAAGCAACAATCGTCTGTATGGGCCGTTCAAGACGAGCCAAATCCAATAAAAGTTGTTCGCGCACGAAGCACTTCGAAGCAAATGGTCGCCTTTTTTTCGGAATAATTGGACATGTCGCCACCATGCCATTATAGCAACGTAGAACAGTCAATCCTGAATGGTACAGCACCATTTGTTTGCCAGAAGTGTTTGGAAAAATAAGGGAAACCAATCGCAGAAGACGAATTATTCTCCACCACGACAATGCAAGCTCTCACACATCGGCTCAAACAAGTGAATTTTTGAGCATTCAAAATATCGAATTGTTGGGTCATCCGCCGTACAGTCCTGCTTTGGCACCAATTGATTTCTTCTTATTTCCACGACGCCTGAAAAAGCGGTTGATGCGTTCAAATCACATGCTTTGAAGGTACCTCTACCCGACTGGAAAAAGTGCTTCGAAAATTGATTCAAACGCATGCAAAAATGTATTGATCTTCATGGAGAATATTTTGAAAAACAATAAAGCCATTTTCGATTATAAATACTTATTTGTACTTGTCTATCTCAAAACTTAAATAGCAACCCTCGCATACCTAATCCGAGCAAACAGATAATTTAGTCGATAACAAGAAAAAAGGTGTTATCTAACTACCAACTAACGCATAAGTTGTCTAAATAAGCCCAGGTGCTCAAAGGCGCTGGACTATAAGAGTAACCAAGCTCTAGAAAGAGGTGGTAAGTATATGGCGAAGAGCCATGCAAAGAGTAGTCGATTCCATGAGCTATGGCAAATGTAAAGTGAGGACTGACAAGCGTACCCTCTTTCACGGCCTAAAATACCATGGCTGGTATGAGCTTGGCGAGCTTTTGCAGTCTACATTCTTTCTGACATTTGTTTTAAAATATAGGAAATCGGTTTATTTGCATGCACTAAAAAAAACAGTTTTATAGGTCAGTGGAAAGTGGAGTTTGTTTAATTAAATTTAGAATTATTTCGCTCGATCGCGAGAATATAATAATTAACATATTTCAATAAGGTTAGACGTCCACAAAAGTCTCTATGAAGTTGAATTAATGGGTGTTTCCTCGTCAAAACTATAAAAATGTAGCCTAGATTTCAAAAATTTATTGTGGAAAGTTCAGGATTTCTCTTGATGCAATTGTTTGATTTTTCCAAAATTAACAGCAATTATTTTAAAAAAAATTTTTAACGGCAGCAAATCGTGCGCAGTTTTGTGAGGGCTGTATTGGCCTGATGCAAAAACTGTAAAACTGCTGTTAAAGTAAATACATACATATGTTTTGGATTTTTTTTTAAATTAAATAATCTACATCCGTTAAACAAAAATTAAAAATTTTGTAAGCTGTGGGAATGGTAGGATATTATTTAAGGTCATTTGATTTTGAAAACTCTTTTTCCAACCTATATGCACGTCGTAATGATAACTGCCACAATTGCATCAGGTTACCACCTCCTCAAAGCTAGAGAGGAACTCACCTCTTTAGGCGGCAGATTTAATATCACTCTTCTCTGGTTCCAGGTGATACCAATATGCCAGGGAATGGGAGAGCGAATGAACTCGTAAGGAACAGCTCTACCCTTCACTGCTCCGGAGCAGAAGCCGTTCACTACCACTAAACTCCTTTAAAAGGGAGCTCTTCCAGCACTGCCGAAGGATAACCTCAGATGATGTGCTTCCCCAACCTGTGCCATCTCCAGAGCGTCTTGGTCAAGCTTTAGCAAGAGTAGAATATCGGAGCTGCTCAACATGCCTCGTGATAGGCATGCATGCAGCCAGACTGGGAGTTTCCCATAACATCACTGCCAACGCCAGAGAAAAGGTAACCATTGTTCATCTTCTCTGTAAGCGCCAAGCCTTAGCGAGAGCATCAGAAGGAATCACTGACAGATTAGTTCCTTGAGATCCTACAAGCAATCTGATGAGTACAGATTAGGGAGTTAGCCCAATTCCTTAACTCTTCGGGTTGGTTTAAGGATATCCCTTACGCCTCATCGGTGTCTCTGCACTCTACCTCGTTGCGTATGATATGCCGTGAACAAGAACCAGGCCTTACAGGTCGTGGTGCTTGTCTCGTTGACCGGCTCTCGCCACTTAATCCAACTAACCAAAATCAGTCGTGTACATATCAGCTTCATAAAGAAATTCAGGAAAATGTTTTTACGAGCAACACGAACATTGTTTAACATAATACATGCATGAAAATAAATAAAATTTCAAATCAAGATAAAAGAAAGAGTGAAATATTGTCGTGTATAATCCGTTTCTAATGTGTAAACATTCAGTGTACCGTATATGAATGAGATGTTTCAAACACTCCTCGTTTATGCGCGAAGGCATAACGCGAAACAGCGGAAGCTCAAGAGTGGAAAAACCCTCCTGTGGGAAGAAAAAGTTCTAATAAAGGCAACAAAGGTCGGAATAGAAAGGAAAAATTGTAAAGCGACCTTAATCTGGGACCAAGCATCAAAGAAGGGGTTTTCAGTTTTCCACAATACCATCAACTGCAAACTGTTGGCACTTGCTTATTCTGCCGCTCAGGATTTGTAGTTGAACAGAGTTTAACCTCTTCTGATGGGTGAGTATAATGACACCACATGGAGATATAACCCTAACCTGGCCCTCGCTTGTAGGGTTAAGTTTCGCCTATAGTGCTTAAAGTTGGAAATTTTGCTTGAACTCAACGTACAGACATAATATGCTGCTCTTTGCAGAATGAACAACGGAAGTGCTGGAGAATTCCACAAAAACGAAAACTGCATCTACATGCA
The DNA here is from genome assembly GCA_964036015.1 of Leptarthrus brevirostris. NCBI lineage: Eukaryota > Metazoa > Arthropoda > Insecta > Diptera > Asilidae > Leptarthrus > Leptarthrus brevirostris. Next base: position 111,946,659 of record OZ038371.1, read on the forward strand.
TACTGCATACTGAATTGCTAAAATGATGCGTTTGCGTTTGTAATGAAGTAGTCATTTCTATTGTTACTTTAAAGGGTGTTCCACATCGTTTATTTCTTCCTCAGGGTAAGTAAAATTAACTTCTGTTGACATAGTGACTTCTCTATCAACTGAACCATTTATCTGACAATAAAAATTATGCGTTTGCTTAGAAACTAATTAAAGAACTGAACCATTTACACTCGGTCAGATTGTACCTTCCAGTATACAAAAAGCATATATAGATACTAACGCATCAACTTTCTTCTACTTAAACTGTTGCAAAACGAGAAAAAAATGTAAATTTGGTTTTAAGTTTTAATGCTCATTCACACGTTATCTTTACTTGTCATATTAATCAGTCAGGCTTTAAACAAGCCTTCAGGAAGGGAAAAGTGCACTTGCAGTGAAAACATGGAATGTAGCAATTCTTAAAATTTGAGAACAATCACATGTACAAAGCTCATAAGAAATATTTAAGTTTTGGGTGGTGTCTGTTTTTTATTGTAAAATTATACCATGTATCGAAAATATTTTAAATATTTATTATTTATTTTAATATAACGTGGGATTTAAACCTTTAATGTAATGTTAAATACAACTGAACTGAAATTTATTAAAACATACTTTAACTGACAAACTGACAGAACTACCTCGAAATTCAGGAATTTGGAGTAAAGTAGTGCATTAATGACAAAAATATGTGGCAAGGGAAGGACAATCGTAAGGGTTTAGGAGTTTCTGGGTGATTACAATTTTGAGCGTGGTTGAATCAATTTCTATTTTATATTTTATTAGTGAAACAATCCGGTAACGTGAAATTGTGTTGAAGTCGGCAAAATACCCTTTCCATTGAAGTCACATATAGTTCCCTACCAGGTACAGCACCATTCAGTAATTCGAAACATCAAAATAAAATTTCCAAAAAATTTTTTTTTTCAGATAGTAACGTAAACTATCGTGGTATTAATTAGCTTTAATGGAAAATTAACCACATTAGGCAAATAACGTGTGTTCGTCTTAGATCTTACAAAAGGGTAATCAAAGTTAACATGATAAGTGTAGAACCATAGTGATCGAGGTGGCATTTAGTCGATAATTGAGTTTTGACCCGAATGGATAGAAAACAAAATTTTTTTTCATGCCACACATACAGCTACACTACATCTCCATCTAGACTCATCTTATAGGCCGTATAAGACAACAAATTCATCAGATTTCTACTCGTGACGGACTTTCTATAATTCCTTCGGAGATAACTTCAACACATCTGATGCTTAAATTAAGATTACCTTTCGGACTCAGTTTCTATTAAAATTTCTATCCCGAACACCTCTATTCGGAAATAGTCTTTGATATTCTCGTACAACCTTAAAAGAATAATGTGTGTGTAGTTACTATAATTTTCCTTTGTAAAATGATCATAAGTCATTTGCTACTTCTTCTTTTAAATCCGTTATTATACGGGTGGTGTTCCTTAGTTCGTGTGTAATATTGAAGGAACTGATAGATTTAGGTGAGAAACGAAAAAAATTGTATTGAAGTTGGTGTCTATACTCCCCCAGAAAGTTTGAAATGTTCTTACGTTGACATTAACCGGTCTTAAATTTTAACTTATTTTTAGTGTTATTTGCACACGACCAAAGAAACACCCTGTATAATAATTAGTTACATAAATGTATCCATTTCGAGAGAAGACATAGAAAGGTTTGTTAGGTTTGAGAAACAAGGTGAATATTAGTAACGCGAAATGTCGCAAAAAATACATTTATTTCATTTTAAATTTATGAACATTTGAATACTGCTATACTACAGCAGGTACGGAGCACTTGGTTACCTTCGACAAAAGGGTATTTTTCTACTTTTAGTTTGGCGTCAATTCTCTTTTGCTAAGTTTATTTAGTGAAAAAAGCTTAAAAGTAAATTTTTTCAAGTACTTTATGTACTGACATTTAATAAACTCATAAGCCGTTAAGACTGCCCCCCCCCCCCCCCCCCTCATAGAACGTTTTTTGTGACAATCCCATATAATATTAAAGCACATTCCTGGAAAGGTATTGAGAATAAGGGAAATAGGTTAATAGATTTTGAGTGAAGCTTACTTTTAATACTTTGGGCTCATAAAACAGAAGATGGTAAACTATTCCACATGCGTGTTCTTCCGCTTAGAAAACATTCCCGAAATTTGACAGTATGACCATATTTGACCTGAAGAGTGGTGGGAGCGACTTGAAGCTTGTGTATCTCGCGTTGTAATGTGCCCACCAGAAATCAGGCTAGCAACTCCCGGAGAATAATGGCCGTAGAATTAGTCATAGAAGAGCGAGAGACAACCGACATTACGTCGATGCTCCAGAGAGTCAATCCTCTCAGAGATTGTGGAGCCGCGAACAGGTTTTTATAGCCTTTGTTTGAACTTTATTTAACGCGAGCAATGCGGTATGCCCAAATTTAAGAATTATATTCCGCCCTGATGTGGAACTAGTAGATCAGCGCCAAGTCGAATAGAGTGAAGTATTTCTTACATCACAAACCCCCAAGCATTACATCACATTTCCATATATATGTATGAGAATTAATACCGAATTCACTTCTAAAAATAATCTCGATTAAGTATTTAATATCATAGTTACGCATTACTTTATTATTCAGAAAAATATATGTTTTGTAAGTACGACTTGAATTCTCGAGATAAGTCTATATTTGATTCCTCCTCCAGTGCAGAATATGTAGTTATTTATACTAAAAAAATGAAATGAAATTAGTTAATAAGCTTAAAAGCTATTGTAAATTAAACAGGGAAGAAATATTTTATTATCCGGTTTTGACGCGTGTCATCTCCGACTTTGGCTGTCGCGGCGGTAGTTTTCCCCTACATCGGTCGTAATGTCAAGACTTCGGGGATTTGTCATTCGTTCGTTATGTCCTTATGTATTGTCTGTAACGTCCTGTCCGTAGTTCAGGAACTTGCGAACCGTGTTAAGAACAACCGCTTTCTGTAGTGTGTGTGTAGTGTTTTTATGTAACTTTAGTGCTTGTATATTTGTGATTAGTGTTTTCGGTACAACGGCTGTGGAAGACAAGATGATTGGCACGATAGTCACTTTGTCCATTTTCCACATCCGCTGCACCTCGTGTGCCAAATCTGTATATTTCGTAATCTTCTCTCTAAAAGTTTTCTGCACATTGTTGGTGTTGGGTACTGCAATGTCAATTAGGTATGTTGTTTTGCTGTGTTTATCTATGAGAGTAATATCCGGTCTATTGTGGTGTATTGTCCGATCAGTTATCATTGACCGATCGTAATATATTTTATGTGTGGAGTTTTCAAGAACACTGTCTGGTGTATATTTGTAATATGGTGTGTATGTGGCGGGTGTAATAAGGTTGTGTTTTATTGCTAACTGTTGATGTATGACATTGCAGACCTGGTTGTGCCTATGCAAGTAATCTGTTTGAATAAGGAGTTTGCATCCAGCCGTTATATGTTCTATTCTTTCAGAAGCTAAATGACAAAGTCTACACGTGGCGTCCTGAACTGCCGCATCCTTAAGGATGTGTTTCCTATAATTCCTCGTGCTAATGACTTTGTCTTGTATAGCAAGCATGAATCCCTCTGTCTCAGGGAATAAATCACCGCGACTGAGCCAAGCGTTCGACGCATCTTTGTCGACATGATTTTGGTTCAAGTCAGCGTAATGTCTTCCGTGGAGAGACTTCTGTGACCATGCTTGCTGTTTATCTGTGTGTGTGGCTATGTTAAGGGTATTATCCAGCATTCTGTTGTGCAAATCAAGTGGTGTTTGTTTGTTGTCGGCTTTGATCACTGCTGCATGCAATGGAGAGTTATCTTCTTTGCTATAGAAGTATTCTCTGATAGATTTCACTTGTTTATAATGAAGTGACTTTATGTCTATCAGGCCGCGACCCCCCTCGCACCTCTGTAGCGTTAGTCATTCGGTACAGGAGTTAGGATGGTGTGCCCTGTACTTTGTCAACATCGTTCGCGTTCTTCTGTCCAGTGCTTCTAAGTCCGTCTGTGTCCATTTAATTATCCCAAATTATATTATATTATTATTATAGAAATTATTAATGAAATAAATAAAATCTACAAAAAAAAATTTTTATTAAAAATGTTACAATATAAGTTAAATTAAGAATGTAATTAGACAAGAGATGTAATAGGACGCGCTGTATGGACCCGTCTCCTAAGCGCTTAGGTTAAGTTAATATGTACCTAGTGTATATGTTAATAAATTTATTTGAATTTGAATTTGTCTTTCAGCCAATCACGGGAGATTCTAGAATTTAGCTTACTTGCCTCCGGAGCTTGAAGGCGTCCCAAAGCTCTATTTTCTCCGACACCCTGACAAAGCTCGTTACATCTTTGAAAACGAGTATTCCATTCACTTGGGGCGACTGCGTCTTCTATGAATTAAAATGAATTGAATTATGAAGGATTGTAATGCTGGTTTCGGCCGACTGGTAGGCGTGCTAATTTTTGTATAAAGTCGTATTACCATATAGTTAGAGTAGACATAAACCTATGGCCTGGATAAACTATAAAAATGATATTGATTTACTCTTGATAATAAATACAATCAAGCTTTCCTTAATTGTATTGAATAGATACAAAAACATTGATTTTTTTTCAAGTATAAATTAAAAAATTACTTTAAAAAAATATTATATTATAAATACTTAGAAACGGCACAATTAAAACAAAGTGTTTTGAAGTCAGTATATATTTTCAACACAGTGCCTCTTATAGATTAAAAAATTTAGTAGTAGGTAGATTATGTGTTTTGCCCACGTTTGCTCTGCATCTCTCGGTATTACGGCTCCCTTCACCATCCCCATATTTTGAGGATAAATAACAATATTATTATTTGCTACGATGGAAGTTGTAGCCTTTAAAAGTAATTAAGGGAGTATACCAATATGTTTTAAACGAAGTAGTAACCGAATTCATTCTCATTATATAATGGGTACTTTAAAATTATTCACATTATTCACTCTAATGGGTTATTGTAAATTGCTGTCTCCAGAATTTCCATTTCAAATGCTTTTGCTACGTTTATTTCTTTCTTAACATAGAATTTAATGGAAATGTTTTTGATCGTTGGCATACACCATCATAAACAATCGCTATAACAAGCAAAAAACACATCTTACTTAAGATACATGGTATTTCGTGGGACGTATGCAAAAATGAAGGTACTGGTAGATCTAGGCGAGAAATGAAAAAATGATGTATTATGTTACCTGTCGACCGAGATATCAATAACGTCTATGACACTAAAATTGTGTAGAAAATATGCCTTAAAATGTAAAACTGGTTAATTTAATCGTAAAGAAATTTTAAACTCCTATTGCTTGGTGAGGGGGGATATAACCCCCCCCCCCTTCCCCTATATTTTTTTTTCGTTTCTTGACTAGATCTACCAGTTCCTTCATTTTTGCATACGACCTACAGGGTGTTCCCTGTATATACTTCCATGTTTGTAATCAAACAAGGAGGCCTCTTTGGATACATGGCTATTAAGAATTTTGATTTCAGGTTTGAGCTGGTCAGAGTTGATAAACATATTTTCATTAAAAATTAATGTTAGTGAATGAAATAAAATGGATAGATTTATCGCCGACTTTTTTTGTTTTTCTGAGTAATCCTAGTATCGTAGAATATGTCTAGGCTGCACTTGCAAATGTTATTTCTAACAATGTCTGTATTTAAAGTAAATGTTTATAATTCAATCAAATTGAAACCACCATAACAATATGCGTGGTTCCCCACCGCAGTTGACGTAAACACTGTACCTAGTCTTGCCATAAATTCTGTCACACAATTTCTAATGCGCCTGGAATTGTACCGTTAAGTTGAACTTTATAACAAATGAACTGTACGGCGTAATATTCCGATCAGTTTGGTGGCAGTCTTTGACTAGTAATCATGGAGTGGGGCGAGAGGAAAATCGTATCGCTGTAATAGCACTCCATAAGTGAAAAAGTGCTTCTGACATTTTGAATTTGTTGAAACCGCTAAAAATAACAAAAGGATTCATTTGTAGTGCCATAGAACGATTTAATGAAACCTCAGGCATAGATGATAGAGCAAGGACCGGTCGTCCACGTACCGTTAGAACAGTCAGTGCCATAAAAACTGTCCGAGAGCGCATCCGTAGAAATCCACATCGCAAACAACAAATTTTGTCCTGGGAGTTGGAAATCTCCACAAGATCGATGAGTAGACTCATTGAAGGCTTATCGTCGGTGAACGGCCCACATGTTGACTCCTCGGTTAAAGGAAATAAGATTGGAAAGATGTAAACGTCTCTTGCTTTGGCACGCAACCAATGGCCATGAGAACATCCTCTTTACCGACGAAAAAATGTTTACTGTGGAGCAAGTTTTTAATAAACAAAATGATAAGGTTTATGCAACATCATCAGAAGAAGCTAAAAAAACGGTTCCCAGGGTGGAACGAGGCCATCATCTAGCTTCTGCAATGGTTTGGTGGGGTGTATCTCATAAAGGTGTCACAACACTCCATTTTTGCGAAAAAGGAGTCAAAACCGGTGCGGCGGTTTATCAAACCAACGTGATAGAAGGTGTTGTGAAACCTCTATCGCAAACTCACTTCGGTGGATAACATTGGGTCTTCCACCAAGACTCTGCTCCTGCTCACAAAGCAAGAAGCACACAGGAGTGGCTTCGCAGCAACATTCCTGCTTTTATTGCACAAGAAGATTGGCGATCCGGGAGTCCAGATTTAAATCCGCTGGATTATGCATTATGGACAGAGTTAGAGAACAAGGCCTGCAGAACTCCCCACCGCAATTTAGACAGTCTGAAAAAATCGTTGATGAAAGCAGCAAATCAAATGTCGCTGGATACCGTGCGTTCCGCTATAGACCAGTGGCCACAACGTTTAAAAGCTTGTATAAAAGCAAAAGGAGGTCATTTCGAGTAAAGTTATTATTATGTAATAAACAATATCTTATTAAAATAAATTTCGTTGGAATAAACATATTATCTTTTATTGTTTAGATTTCATGCTACTTTAAAGTTGTGACAGAATTTATGGCACGACTAGGTATGGTAGCGTAAGACCAACCATAGTGAAGCTTACATAAAAACAGAAAATAAGTAATGGTTAAAAGCAGCAAATAAGTAATGGTTAATTCATTCAAATAAACAACATTTATTTTCATTACAAATATTATATGCATCACTTCCGTAAAATTGCTTTTAATTTCAAAGAAAAGCATTCTATACCCAAAAGGGCAACACTTCCACAAATTACAAAATTCAAGCAGTGAGTTTATGGCTTCAAATGTGACAAACAAGAATTTATTTAGTTCCTGTTGCTGTTTTTCCCATGGATGCGATATTCGGTGGTGATGTGTTTTCTTTTACCCAATGTGCATTTTACCCGGAATATCAGCAAGCTAAAAAAAATCCTATTAGCCCGAAAGAATGAATGCGAAAAACACCTATTTGGATATGTAGGCTCTGTTGCTCACATCCAAATACCATATGGTTGAAACATATCTCACCACCTGTTCATATCCGCCCTGCATACGCGATGCATGTATATGAATGCATTTCCGTATTGCACAGGAAGCAACAAAATTGTTTTTCGGGCAAAACGCATTGATTTCATGTTCTGAGTTTCTCCCTCTACGTTAGTTTAGGCAGCGATGTCATTAATGGAATGTACCTCGAAAATGCTTTTAAATTTTTTCACTATCTGCGTACCCATTCAATTTCCCAAGCTTTTAAAGTAAAGTACTCTTTTGTATTGCGAATTTATAACGTCCAAATGTAGCTTTTTTTTAGTATTTTCTGTTAAAAAAAACATTGACTTTTTTACTAATAAATGCAGAAATATTTAGAATCAACAAATGAAAGGAAGATAATTGGTTTTTAAATGAAAGAGGTTTTGAATGGCATTTTTATCTACAATTTTAGGCCAGAATTTATACTGGCTCACTACTTTCATCAAACGCAAATCTATTTTGCACAAAAAAACCCAACCAACCCTTTTATATTATTTCCATAGAAAGCAAGCATTATTATGTATAGCCTGTAAAAAGCGGCTTTTGTTTTTCATACGGTCAAAATGAAAGAGGAAACATCGGAAAACTTCTGAGAGAATTAAATTGAAATTGAGAATTACGTTATTGAAGACTTTCTATATATATATATATATATATATATATATATATATATATATATATATATATATATTTATTTATTTATTTATTTATTTTGTACGGAATTCAAGTTTATGAATATAATATTATTAATGTATATCACTGGAAGAACGTTTTATATAATGTGCTATAGTAGATTGCATTTAGGTTAGGTTAAAGTGGCTGCCTAAAAGGACACACTTAAGCTAAAACGGCCCATTATGATACCACTGTTGAGGCTGTGCACTCAACTCTATAATTCCTAAGGGAAGAGGAGAGCTTTAGACTGCATTTAGAAAAGAAAATTGATCTAATTTTCTTAGATCGTGACTGTAATCGGTTGTTGACAATTGTGGTTGTTTCTCAGACACCACATACGCGACGCTTGAGGATTGCAGTTCTGCCGCTTAAATATATCCTATCATAGAAGTTGCATATTGCTGCAGAAATTAATATCGAAAACAGAGTACACAGAGAGAAGATATCTAGAACTTTTATACGAAAATTTCGGTAGCTACTTTAATTTTTACGGAACAATACCGTAAAATTTCCTGAACGATGAGCCCGAGTATCTGTTTAGTTTCAAAGTATATACCGAGCAAAACAAAAGGCTTAAAAGTAATCAAATTATTTCATCTTTAGCAAAAAAAGACTATTGAAAAAGAAGTTTAAACAGTCATTATGTATTAAGCGGTAAATTTTTCCTAAATCTCACAGTAAATTTTACAAGTCAGGTATATTTTACGATGCTGCTGCGTAAAAACTGCCTATGAACATCTTAAAAACTATTTGAAGGATCGTAAATTTTTTAGTGAGATTGCTTACATTTTTTTATTTAAATTAAAATTTTGTGCAAGAAATGCACACGATTACGTTAAGTGAAAACGTAATTGATACATACAACTTCCGATAGGTAGCACTGTCACTTGTAAAACTAATAATAACAGTCCTTTTTGACATTTGTGCTCAGTTGGAATGCTGAAATTAACAATGGAACACCTTAGACTCTAGCAGTGCTTGCAAATTATGGCAATTTACTTTAAAAATCAATGTTCAATTCTCCAAAGTAATAAGACTCTCCCTCAATTTTATGGTGCGTTTAATCGGCTTAATGAGCTCCTTCTACGTCGTGTTATCGATCGATTTCGTACGAATTATTCATTACATAATCGACATCCAACAACAAGACAAGGAAATATTCGTATGCCTGAAACCATTGCTGCTCTAAACGAAAGTGTAATCAAAGAGCCAGAAACGTCGGTTGGTCTTCGTTCTCAACAACCAGGGCTTTGTTCGTCCATCGCATAGAAGTTTTGCGTCGCGATCTTGGTTTACATAAGATGCAATGTTTGAACTGAACTGAATTTATTCATTTAAGTTCGTCAAAGTTTGACTACTTAAAAGGAATTACAATTATTCACTGATTTCCAAGTAAAATTAAAACACCATAATCTACACACTATTCTTCGAAGTGCTTGTTTTTCTCTGGATCTATCTAGAATTAAAGCGGAGATATTTTCTTGGCGCTAATTAAAATCGCTTAACATCGAGATCGAGAATATTATAATCGAAAATACTATCGACCGGTACTTACATCTTTACAATTTCGTGGGATTCATCGGATCTCGATCTTAAGTTACACTTGAACTAAATATGTATAAGTACATTAAATTAAAATCAAATTGTGTCTTCATGCTTCCAGTTCCGAAATATCTCAATGAACTTTCTACGGATTTAGGATTTACACTTTGCGGCAAGTAATTTTGACAGCTTTATCCGTCCATAGTAAGTCAGTGCATAAAACGAACTTCCAAGTACGGACTTCATCTACAAATCTGGTGACTTAAGCCGAAAACAATGCGTCCGACGCGACATTTTGGCCAACTTTATCGGCGAAAAAAGTTATTATTTGATAGCGAATACAACAGCAGAAAATTTTATTTGACTTTTAATTGGAAAGCTCAAAAAATGGAAAAAAAAAATACAGAAAAATTCTTCAAGCTTTGTAAAATGTTTTTCCATTTTCATAAGTTTACTTTAAATCAGGGTTGTGCGCCTACACGTGTAAATCAATAATCTACATTAACGTGTAGAGTATGTATGTGTAAATTAAGTAGAGTATGTATTATGTAGAGTATTGCTGTAGATTATAGAAATTGCGAATTACGACTGATGATACATTCAGCAGCGAGTCTTTACAGAGAGATGCTGTTTCTACCGTATTTCTTTTTCTTGTCTCATTCAAAACAAAGATATTATGAAGCAAATTGAATGAATAGATTATCTTTTGAACATTCAAAAAAATTTTTACTTGTATACTTTACCCTAAGACTAGCAGACTCCAATGTTACAAATAAGTACTAATTAATAAAGTAAAAATTATCGGCTATATAAACGTTAATACCTTTTCATGAAATCTTGTAAAAAATCAAAATTATGTATTTACTTTACGTGTAGATGTAAAGTATCCCATGTAGAGTGAGTGTAGATTACACGTAAATTATCGTATAGAATACACGATGTAATCTACACGCACAACACTGCTTTAAATAACTAACGCACCTAGATTAAAATATGGATATGAAATGTTAAACTAAAACGTTGTTGCCGGGGCCAACAAATTTCAAATTTCGCCGAATTTTGTCGTGCAGTTTTGTTTTGTTAGTACCATTGTATCTAAAAGTATGGCAACGCCATACTTCAAAGACATTTTTGCCGACCAACAAGTCGTGTTGATCTCATTATATTTTGGGCTTTGTCATCAAGCGCTGGTAACCAAGCTGCTCATGCATTGTCCTGTAAATCTTCAAATCGATCCACAAACCATTTTTCCGGACCGACTGATTAAAGTTTTACCAATGATGAATAAAATTAAGGTACGCAAAGGCTAAATCGCCTGAAAAATTAGTCAGCAATGTTTCTTAAAGTTTTTAAAAAAATTCCCAAAAAAGGAATTTCTCGAAAAATTTTAATAACAATTTCTTTTTTTTTGGAAAATTTGTAAAAATGTTCAAGAAACAATGCTGAATAATTTTTGAGACAATTCATCCTTTGCGTATCCTAATTTTACTCATTTTTTCTCATCGTTAGATAATGTTCAGAAACATTTATTCCTTTAATTCGTTTGTAAAACTTTGAACAATCGATCCGGAAAAACGGTTTGATGAATCGATTTGAAAATTGACAGAACTAATGGGGGTATATTGAGCTAACCTGTAAACATTAGTCTCCCCATCAATATTTGTAAATAAGCGCTATAAATTCTAAAACATCGTAAAAAGTTCTTTTTTTTGTATTCAAATTCAAATCAACATTAAGGATGAAGAAAATGTTTTTCTCAAAAAATCTTGTAATGATCTCGTAGGAAATTTATTCCAATTTCTAAAACTGTCCTGCCCTTACATTTTCTGTGCGGCCATTGGTTGCTGAGATATCGAGGAGCAAGGACAAACGGATTCTTTTTCATTAAAAGTCGCATATCTCAGCGAAAAATTTACGCAGAGAGAATATAAAAAAAAACAATATTGAAGCTGGATAAACAAGTTAAGTGACCTTTACATTGGTTTAACTGAAAAAAAATTTCCAAGCGCGTGGACCATAAAAAAAAATCGCGCGCTATTTCTTAAGATTGCGCGAAGCTGTTGCTCATAAAAATTATTTTCCAAAAATTCTTGAAAAAATTCTAAGTATCCTTAATATTTTCCAGTAGTTTAAATTTAACTAGCTTTCTTAATAAATTCAAGTGTGAGTCAAATTCGCGCACCGAGGGTTTCGTACCTTGGAGGGTTGCTGATTTCTAAAAAAACTGTGCTAGTTAGAGACATCCTGTAATATTTACAAAAAATTCTATAAACTCTAATTATTTCAGATTTTCGCTTGGCAAACTTCGGTGATAAGAGGGGATGGTATTTTTGAGACAGTTTTCATCCTAAGTCAAAACCTTGTTGCATAAAAAGGAAATGAAAATTTTGTAATGTGCAAATAAATCCCTTTCATATGATACCGCATTTGAGCTAGAAACCTCACTTTAAAATGTTGTACCCCTTCCCCTTTCCCATATCTTTTGCAAATAAACTAAAAAAAAAGTTTTTCATTTGTAATAAAGTTGGGCAAGAATTATTTCAATCCATTCCAAATTTCAAGTCGATAGGATTAGTAGGTCTTGAAATAAGCAAGTGTAACAGACAGACAAACAGACAAAGTCAAATTACAACGGTCACTTTTTTGCAATTTTGGTACGGAACCCTAAAAATTAATTTATTTAAAAAAAGAAGCTTTTGACAAAACAATGATTTTACCGCAAGTTTTTTCTTTAAAATATAAAAACGTCCTAAAATCGCTATTTTTTATACTATAGAATTGTTCTGTTGTTGCGTACAAATGCAAAAATTTGAAAAAAGGTAGCTTAGTATAAATTTGCACTCGGGGAATATCTAAGGTATGAATGAACTTGATTTCTTTAAGATCACGTTTTCGCGAGTTTACTCTAGATATGAAAATATGTTAGAGATGACTCTACTAAGTACATCTAACAATATCTTACGGAAAACATGGCTTAGAAACTATATAAAGAAAGATAGATGAAGATGTAGATGTTTTGTGCGTTTTTGAAAATAGTTTTACCGCAAGGTTATTGGGACAGTGTAAGTGATCATAATTTGATACACCTGTCTAGATCGGTGTTAAAAAATTTGTGAAGTTTCATCTAGTTTTCGTTTTCTCGCGAAGGCGTCCAGCAGGAAAAGTGTGCTATTGATAACGAGCCAAAGTAGCTTAACTTTTCTTCATTAGAAACGCCGATCGTGTTAAGAAATTTTTATATATCTTACGTTGCTCGAGTATAAAACAGTTTGTTTTGATTTTTTAGTTTAAAGATAGATGTATTCAAGATCCCTAAATTTCGTCAAAATTGACAGAGCCAAAGAGAACTTATTAAATATAGCAGCTGAGAGACAACATTAAAATATATTATAAACAAACTCCAACAAATTTTATTCGAAAATTGTGATAAAGCGATGTTGGCGCTGGTTCCATGTGCTGGGTCAATTGCTTTTTACTTGTGGCTCTTCCACTATACGAGTATATGTATTTTAGAACGAAGCAAATATTTAAAAGTTCTCGCTCCATAAATAATATTAACATGTAAAAGGTGTTTTCCATTTTAATAGAGCATTCGCGCGATTCAAATGCTAATTTGCGAATATCACTGCTAATATGAACGCGCCGATTTTTTAAACACTACGCTCAGTATGGAATGGTGTCACCACCGCTCATAACAAATGAACATTTATTTGTATTAAGCCCACTTCGGAGTCTCTCCCATTACTCCAAGTGTTATTTATCCACCGACAACCTCATCAAGAACAGAACGTTTTTTATTTTAAAATGACAGCTATCTCAATCCACAGCTGTTCAGTAATTTACCCACGCAAAGGCAGTATCCAGAATATTAAGTTACTCGCAGAAAAAAAAAGCGTTTTTTACTAAGAATGTCAAGCAAGGCAGCGTACCTTCGTATGTATGTTAAGTATGTTGCTAGCTTGGGATCGATCATCTAGGTCAGCTGCCATCGCAGTACGACTTCAAATCTTTTAAGATTCTGAATTTTTCAAGGAACATGTTTTCACACAACATGTGTCATGTCAAAACGAATTATTTAGTTGTAATAATTATTTGCTAAGTAAACATACAAGAGTGTGACTATTTGCACCTAAAACATGAATCATCTTTTATCGGAATTTCTTACATACATACCTGCACTTTTCAGGTAAATTATAATAATTTTATGGTGATATTGTCTAGCAGACCACTTTGTTTATTCAATGAAGCAACTAAACGAATTGCAACAAGCGATAGCTTTCACGGAATACGGGCACCTGAATAAACACGGTTCTGGTGGCTTTGATTCTCTGACGCTTTTTTGCAAACTGTTCAATCAGAATTGAGGGATTTTCAAAAAATTAAATTTCTCTGGAGGAGAGATGGTATTTCTTTTTATATCCTTTTATTTCTTCCATTCAGTTCTATTGTCATATTATTTTAGGTTTACGGAAAAATGTTTTCGCCTGCTAACTATTTTTCGTCAGGGAGAAGGCAAAAAAGTGTTTATTAAAATCAAAATGAAATCTGTCACCCTTTTTCGTGTTCGATATAAAGAAGCAATCGTTTCTTCTGATTTGCCTTAAGTGACAAGTACTCTGAATTGTTAATAGATTCTCAGTGCAAGTGGCACTTGCCCATTTATCTTTGCGAGTTACAGTGATGCAATCAAAATTTTATTGATTCAAATGAAGTTCTTAACCAATAAATTTATTTATCACTATTTCATGACCCTATGTCGCCGGTTAGTTGAAATTTCAATTCTTTAATGATTTTTAAAAGGCGACATGTTAAGATAAATGCAGGATATGAGCGGTAGAATACGAGAGCTGTTATTACTACTAATATCTACAATAACTTATAGAATTATTTTTGGGTTTATAGATAAGAGGTTGTTAATATTCAAATCAAGCTCAGGCATTTGACGATTTTCGCAATTAGGGGCGGAACAAATACTACAATTTTCCTAAGGCTTTATTCTTTTGCTACAAATTGTGTTACATTACAAAACTTGGGTAGATATTTATTACTTAATCAGAAGTCGATTATTAAGCCGAGTTTTCACCAGCAATTTATAATTCAGGATCCTTCCTTTCAATCTGCATCCCAAACCAAACAACTACCCTTAGTTTAATAATGCATGTTCTATCGCTATGAAAAATAGGGCGATCTTCGATTCGATCTCGACGGATCGATCTTTTGGCCTTCGATCTGCCGATTTTTGAATCGATTTTTCGCTGGACCGATTCAACTCGAATCGATTTATTTATTTCCGATTCTCATCCATTTAAGACAAGACAAAACGTGCTAAAATAAAACTGAGTAAGTTCACGTGGAATTTTTTCGCATCATCATTAATTCGTGTAATAATCCTGCAAATTTAAAATTTCGTATTTAAAACTTGTTAATGTTAGATAAATGCATTTCGGATCTCTTTAATATGTTAGTGTTACCTATATTAGTGAGTACCATGATTTTGTGATTTTGTAATCATCAGTGGGTGTTTATCCCAAAGAATACCTGCTAACTACATAACCGACTCCTTAAATTACCCAGCTAGTCGCGAAAAAGTAGCACTGGCACCACAGAAAAACGAAATATATCCAGCTTTTAAGGTCATAAGAATAAACATGCAAATAAAGAGTACAGGTAGTGTCACAATTATTTGAGAGAATCACTTACTGCAGTCAAAATTCTGTTCTCATCCGGTGAGAATTACAGACTCCTGTCAAAAAAGTATCGGCAAATCTTGTCGAAGAGTAAAAATGTACCAAAAAGTAGCACCAATGAAAACAATTCATGTGAAGTACATGACTGAGTTACTTACTTGGGTGCTGAAGAAACTTTCAAACTTTCAATGGATTCCGATCTTTTAATGATTGAAGTACATTTAACATTTGTTAATGTACAATAAGAAAAGTATACGTATCTCTTAACCACAAACTCTCCCGGAAAACAAATTTTTAGGTCTGAATGCAGGGTTACCCGATGCGGGAAATATATGTATAAAAGCAACCACACATTTTTCTTTACTTTGTTCGAAACTGTTTATCTATTAGTTAGTGATCTTTGGTTTGTCCTTTATTTCTGGTTTGGTGATTCTGGATCAAGGAAAAAATAGGTATTTAAGGAAATATCGAAAATAATTCATTTTTAAACTTCCTGGAGATTACAGAAACTATTTGGAGCACCATTAAGATTTTCAAAAATCATTTCCATATTGCGACGTCGTTCCACGGAAAAGGACAATTCACAAAATTGAGATGTCAAAATCAAAGGAATCGATCCAGGAACATCGATCTTTTTAGAGCGATTAATCGATCTTCGAAATAGGAAAAAAATTATAGATCGATCCGTACTGAATTGATTTTCTCAGTTCGATCCCCTATCCCTAATGAAAAACGAATCATGATTAGAACTTTAGACAGTAGGTATTTGCTAGTCCCTCGTTAACATTGCTAGGAAAAATTTAATTTGTCAAAACCCATTTATTTGCTGCTGATTTTACCGAAATTCTTATCTAATACCTTTCTAGTACAGCCTTTTATTTCGGTGCATTTAAAGGCAAATGCTTTTTTCAAAACTGCCGATAATTGATGTGCCAAAGGCTGCTAGATCTTATGCCATTTCACTTCTATCTAGTTCTTAAGTGCTAACCAAACCCCGTAAATGCGTAAATTCTCATAAAATGAAAGAATCTCAGCATATGATATCGTGACTGGACATTGATATGGGCATATATGTTAGGTGCATTGGATGGGCAAATTACCTCATGTGTCAGCTCTGTTTGGAAGATTATGATTATTAGGTTTGCTCCTCCTGAATTGTTTGAGATTATGAGAGACTAATAAGAAACACTACTACTTGACTACTTGTAATATTTGAAAGCAGCTTCTTCTTATATTTTTCAACTTTGCGTGTAGTAATCACTTTTCACTAATCGTAAAGAAGTGCCAGAATGTCGTGATAGTTATAAGCCTTATTCTTTTGTTCCCGTTTAAGTCTGATCAATCAGTTGGAGCAGCATTCAGACAAATTTACGAAGTCTTGGGTAAGAAATCGACAAGTAAACGTTTGACGTTGGGTTGTAAAATTCAATGAAACATTTCAACTTGAATAATAAGCCGGAAAATCTAAAATTTTTCTTTAAAGTGAAAGTCTTAGTGCATGTCGATGTTCGAAACAATTCTTGTCATTTTTGCATTTCTACTTCCAAACCAGGCGATCAAAACAGTGAATGAATGCGGCCGAAAGACTACGATAAGTTGTTTGCCCCAAAGGCCACCAGCGGAATAACATGTTGATGGACTGGTGGACAAATGCCTACTAGAGATGGGCGATACTGTATCGATATTCCGGAGTATCGATACTTTGCTTTCAATACTTCGAGGTTTTGTAATCAGTACTACCTGCCCCCGATACCCCCGATACCGATCCTCGATACTTTTCTTTCAATACTCGAAGTATTGAACACACCGTCTCATTATTTGGTGTATGGGTCCAATCTCTAGTCGTGTGGTAGTATGCAAAAGCTAAAAATTGCAACAACCTTATCGTTCAGAAATATCAAATTGCTTTGCAACAACAACAAAAAACCAATAAGATAATAATTGTAATTTCTATGCAATTTCTACACCATATATAATTTTTTAAATTTTTTATCCATATGGTTCCAATACTTTTGAGTATCGATACTTCTTCAACGGTATATTTGTATCTAAGTACCGAAAGATGCGGATATATTGCAATGCCAAGTATCGATACTTTTCGATTCGGTTCCCATCTCTAATGCCTACTAGCGCAATATCGAACTAATGCATGCAATGCGACAGCTACCACTAATCAAAAGGTGCGGATCAATTGTATAGCCAGAAACGCGAATCCTGAGGCAATGAAATTCCTCTACGAATAAGAACTTTTGAAAAAACTCATTTTTAAATAGAACGATCTTTGATCGGCTTAAATTTAATATTGTAGACGTGATGGGTATGTGTACAGGGTGTGTCAGAATAAGTGGGGTGATAGATCTCACCTAAAGATGCGGTTTTTCTAATCCTTTATCTACCTTACCGTGTTGTACCTTTCTGAAAAGGTAATTAAACGGGAAATTGAATGAAATTCAAAAACATATGTATTAATTACAAGAATTTCGGAGAAAATTTGGGAAAATGCTGAATTTTAGGTAATGGCAAAACATTTTTTCACTTTTGGAAGTGACTGTACCTGCAATGGTGGGAGTTAGATCAACGTTGTTGACAATTTTGGAAATTTCATTGGGATAGTAGTTTTTTGGCGTTTGGTGTTTGATGTCTCTGCGTTGAGTAGATCAAAAGTTAAAAATAAAATAGGGATGTGCATACTAAGAAAAATGCAGCTGTATGAATCACTCGGTAACTTGCAAACGGTTGAGATTGCTCTCCCTTGCCATACATATATACATATGTCAGTTTACATGAAACGAGTGAACCAATTATGAAAAAACATATTGTAATGGTCGCGACTTGTCATACCAATCAGAAATCCGAATGGAAACTTTTCGAATTATACATATTGCTGACGAAACTATAATAATTTCTATTTGAAAATAAACCCGTCACTTGTGTGTTTTGTCTAATCAACCAATTAATCAGAAGTCCTAGTAGATAATGTCCTCACCATAAAATATTTCTGAATAGCTTTCCGGCTACATATCATATTAATTGATTGTAAAGACATATTGCTAACATTTTGAGTAATGGGGTGATATAGAACCTATGATGTGCTACAAATTATACGATGGCGAATTCTAGCCGGTATTATGTATTATTACCCAGAAAAATCCTCAAATTAATCGAATTTGGAAAGGCGTAAAATCAGGATATAAGATAGAAAAATTCTACCTTCATATGTGTATATAGCAAATATATAACATGCTGTTAAGGTAATGGAGACGCCGTACAAAGTGTGGATGTGTCCGTAGTCAATGTTATTGATTACTGAAAGCAATTAGTTTACAGAAGTAATGTAAAGTTTTTTTTTTTCCTTTAACGTATCATTAACGCAACCCAGCTTAAAAAGGGCAAAAAACCTTAAGAAAGCGAGAACTTAATTACCAATGAAACGAAATACCCAACAGGTGTGATAAGTCTGTATTGAAACGCGGAAGTGTTAAGTATTAATAATCTTGTTATAGTGTCTGGAAATATGACTCACTAACTGTTGCATATTCTCACGCGGTCGCTCACATTTATTGAAGGTTTCAAACGAAAAACCCGACCTTGTTAATGCTGTGAGAAAATATCGAAAATTGTTCGGCAATTTGTATTTGACTTTCCTACAAAAACTCTTGGGAAAACCCAAATAACAGGGATGGCAATAAAACAACCGCATTTGAGATATTTAAGTGACAACAGTGGGTCCTAAACTACCGAGAGAAGGAGGCACTTGGGTCGTGAAAAATTTGCCGAAAACTCTTTTTCCCGGAAATTATGTAAATGACAACATGAGCAGGCTCCTAAGTGCACTTCAGAGTCCGAATTTATTCGAACAAAATCAAGGAAGGTCAGCAAATTTAAGGAACGAGCTGCCGTTGTCTAGACAAAGTGGCTTAGTGTCTGTCTCTGGGTGACCATCGACAGGAAAACAAAATGCCTATTTTTTGGGTAATTTGCTTCGCCCGCCCAGAATCTAATCAAAACAAAAAGTCATGTGGACTTGTCTGGAGCTTTTTTGACCTCCTCATGGACATCCTTCAGAACGGGATTCCATCAATACAATTCCAGAGAGATGAACAGGAAAATAGCGATAAAATGCCTTTGGCGTTTTCTCTACGTCATTTTGATACTAAAAGGACTCTTTATTCACCAATCGGGCATAGAAAAAAGGGAACTGGAAGTGATATATACAGCTAATTATGGTAATTTGTGAGTGGTTATGTAGTCTCAGGATGCATCAATAATATTGTCACGATGGACAAATTGGGGTTAATTTTTCTTTCGTTGTTCAGATTTAATATTTTTTGGGGAGAAGAGTATTGGTAAATAACAAACGCCAGACCAAGTCAATAAATTTAAAACAGAATTAAATCGAACGCAAACAAAGCAATTAAACTGGTGAAAGCATCCTGTACCTAGTCGCCCACCATGGCCAACACTTGTTCAGTTCCCTTTTTCCTTCTCTCTGGGTAGACATTTTTAAAATTAATTATTGCACTGCTTTCGCAATTAAACCTTTTTCGAGGCAATCGATAACATCGCCTACAGCCTATTCTGTGTAGACTATACACTATAGTGTGGAGTCAGGGAGATGTTGTGGGTTCGTTGGTTATGAAATATAACAGGCGGACGATAATTACAATTACAATAATTGGTCTTCCTACAAAATTAGCCGGTCTATATGCAAATAATGCAAATGCGTAAATAATGTGCTAATTATCCATGAAAATTGTGAAAAATTATTCTGCTGGAGCAATTAACTATTAAACCGCAAGAGACTTTAACCCTGAGGGTATAATAATATCTAAAATTTGTAGAACATGTAACAGACCTTACTAATGAGTTGCTTTAGATTAATCAATTCAGCAATATTGGGTGGATTCATAACAGTAAAATACCTAGACGGAATTTTGTGTTAGATAGAAAGCCTTTTTCCCTAAAAAGGTTAATATTATTACTCAATAAACTTAAATCTATTTTGTTTTGCTTTTAAAATGACACTGCGGCAACCGTGAGATTTTAAGATTTTTTTGAATTGAGTTTAGTTTACTAAGAAATTGATTTTAAAATTTTTTATGCAATAAAACTATTTTGTTATAGCTGAAATTCGCATCCATACCACTATAATATTAGTATGTTGTCTTAAAGACAATGTACAAGAATACGGTATATTGAAATTTAAGAGAAAGAAAAAACTAATAACTAATTGAGTTACCATTTTATTTGCTTATACCTTAAAAATGTAGAACTTTAACTTGAAAATATATGCTAGCCTATTTCAATACCATTTATCAGAATCTGGCATTTGCGTCCTCTCTCTCTCACCAAAGTTGAAGTATTAGGTTTGAATATATTTTAATCAATTGGATTAAAAACTTTTTTTTTACCAATTCAATTAAATTTGAATTCGGGTAATATTAACTGGACAGAAAGTAGTCAGATAAGTTGATAGAATTCAATGTTTTACTAATATACCTATTTACGTCAAAAATAATTTTTACAAGTGAACAATCTTGTACTTTAACCATGAGTGACTAAAATATAAGACTTTCATCTATTCTAAAATATGGATTATTGTTGTGAAGATTCCCAAGGCTGGAAAATGTCGAAAACTGTGCAGTACTTATTTTACAATTGCAGTTTAAAATGTTCAAGTTTAGATTAGCGTGACAGCCTATACACGGGAAAGACACACATACTATATTGAGCCATTGTGATACCACATTGAAGCTAGCTACTCAATCCTATCGAATACTTAAAACCTCGGCTAACTCGTCAAAAACAGGGGAGCTCAAACACCGGCTCCTGCGATTGGCTAAAGCCGAGCAATTACAGAGGAAATGCGAGGGCGCGCCAAGTCTGTCAGTCTGTTTGCTTATGAGGCAATGACCTGAAATGACAGCCACTACAACGCTTATAATATTTCGTTTCAGCTAGATTAGGCAGGTGTATTCCCTTTGCTATTTATGATTAACAATCTTGAAGAATGCTTATATAATTTCCAGTTTGCATGTGGCTACTGGCTTACCAAACAGTTTTTTTGTTATAGGATTTGGCCAAAGCCTTGAGGACAACCCTTTGATGCGTTACAATGGCTTCAGTCGGGACGAAATTAGGGTAAGGTGAATGAGCGGGGAGATCGAGGCTCGCACCCTGGACCCAAGAAGAGGTACTCATCCATTGATCCAACTCCGTCTTCCGTTATGTCCGCGACAGACAATCTAATGCTCTCTTTATATACATGAAAAACAATACAGTAATCTGACAAATGAACCGAAATGCTTAGATGCAGGTGTTCCGAGTAGATACCTCCACCAACTTTACCTTCCAACTTAGAAAGATGCACTGTATCTCCGTCTAGAATTTTGGAATGTTCGTAGTCGCTACGCGTCCAAGTCTGGACTGAATTGAGCCTAATGGCAGTCGACAATGCAGTTTTTTTTTCTGAGGAGTTCCATAAAATGTGCAAACAATCGCCCATTCCTTTAGGGATAAATCCTGGTTGGCTGGTATGTTATTTTTCTTACAGGCACTAAATCAGTACCCCGCACTCTGACAAGTTGACGTGCCTTTCTTTATATCCAGGAACCGTTTGGCAGCATTAATTTGAAGTAAATGTGGTCATATGTTTATTATTTTTTTAAGTATTTCGGGGTTAGTCATATGGTGGGCATTGCGACGAAATATTGTGCCAAACCCTGAAAATTAAAAAAAAAATTTAAGGAACGCCAGAGTGTCGTCAACAGTAGAGCACGCCCTTCGCTACGAGCGCTGTATGAGCCAAATGTTTTGAAGCCGTTTTTCTCTGCGAACACTAGTGAGGACCAAATTTGTCTCAATTAAACGAACTCGATCTGCTCCCGTTGTTCGCTTACTTCAACGCACTGTTGAACACCCTGCAAAAATTCGTGTATGGGGATACTTCAATATTGATATTGTAGTCATCTCTGTAGAGAGTGGAAAGCCAAAAGTGGCATAGAGGCAACGCTATAGAAAATGTTTGGAATTATATAAAGAGGAGATTTGCTGAAACAATAAATAAATAAATACATCTTAAGAAATATACATCTGCCATATCTGTTTTATACTATAGAGCGCGTACAGTTGTTGTGCAAATTTAAAACATTTAATTTTCTATAATTTTTGCGGTGTTAACCTTTACTATTCTAAATGTGAATCGACTTAAACCATGTGAGAACAGCTCTTTGCTTCTATCTAGTTTATTTTTTTACTTCGCTTCTAAGTTTGTCTTGCATAGGTTTGTTGATTTTCGTGAAAACTTTTTTATAAACTATGAATTTTATACCTAATCATAACTCGAAATTGGTTTGCTCTTTCCGTGCATTTTGGCTTAAAATGAATGCTTTGCTAGAAAACATCCAAAGTATTTGCTATCACTAAAAATTTATCATGCTTTGATACTTTCCCTAACTTATTTGATCTGTTCACGAGTGTACAAAAACATTTTGGAATACATACAATACGTTTTTATGTATTTGACAGACAGTTTGTACTCAGGCCCTCAAGGGCCACAATAAACTTTATTAAATTTACAGATGAAAACAGGAAATATGGCTGAGACATTTACTTAATTTGAAAGTAATAAACACTTCGCTTCAGAGAAACATGGAAAGTAATCAAAAATTTCAAACTCTTTCGTTTTATCAACCCAACGTGAATTCCGAAGCTCTGACAGACAAACATACAGTCAGGGAATAATCTCATACTCTTGAAAATGCTCTTTGCCGTAAAAATAAAAACTTTTCAAAGTGCCTCAGGAAAGAAAACAACGTCAAAATATGAAGAAACGTACAACAAATAAGGGGCACGATGGAACCGTTGCAGATATGATGAATACGGCCTATTGTTCCATTCGGAAATTACCCGGTGCACCCGGAAAATAAATAAATACCTGCCTTGCTCCCTCTACATTTGTGTCGAAATCGCGAGGGAGTACCATCTGCTCTTAACCTCCACAGCTTAATTCGGTTTATTTTATGATACTTCCTTCTCCCCCCTCTAAAGTGTTAACATGAATCACTCAAACTTTGAGAAACTTTACTAAAACTTATTTTTCTTCGTGAGTCGATTAAAATTTTCCCGAAACCTCTTTTAAGCTTATACCGGAACATTCCGTTTTCTGTTACTTCTTCCAGACAAATCGATCAACGAAGAAGATTTTTGGGTCGGGAGCTTTATAGCTCAAAAAGAATTAATAGCTTGTTTTTGTTTGTGTTTGTTTATGAGTATACAATGTTAAAATGAATGCTAGGAGGAGCTCTTAACAAGCTGTTTTCATTTTGAGTTAAGGCAAGGAATTATTAGTCAAAATTTAAAGACCTCTCATAATGTGTTATGATTATGTATATAGAACTCGAAGCGAGTTATCCTGCTGTTGCATAGGAGTAATATTTTAAGGACTATTAGATCTATTTGCTAATTTTCACTGCCCCTTAACTTCCTCAGTTTTCAAAATTTCATACGAGTACAAATGTTTTCAAGGAATACTTTCAATTTTTCCGGAGACTGTTCAATAATATTTTCTGAGAGGTTTAATGAAATCTACCTGAAGTACGACATCAGTTTCAAACTAAGTCAATGAATGTTGTAGAGCCATAAAGACTTTCCAGATCATTAAAGAGTTAAATACATTTCTCTGGATAGGACGTTTCATTTGGAGTTTTTAAGAACTTAATGAATTTATTGTACATTATTTAAGATGAGAAAATTCAGAATTAAAATTATTTATTGTACCTACGCCGAGATCTTATATCTTTTAAGTTTTCGAGGGGAGGCAAGAGAAGAAAGAATGAAATCCTATGTGAGAAAAAAGAAACAACATTGCTATCATCGGAGGTATACCCTTGCAGGTGAAGACTGATATACCTTGGCAGATCATTAATAGGGAAAAGATTTGGAGGAGAGCTCTCGCAAAAGAGATCAGGGGCAATGTATTTTCCTTATCATATTTCTCAACCACTCGTGGAACATAAAGCGGAATGGCCAACAAAAGCCTCTAAAGGTTGTGTGTGTTAAAAGTTAAAGCTCCTGTCGAACACCTAGCAGTTCTGTTAGGAAGTCTTTATCCCACCTTTATACTTGCAACCTGGGATACTTTTTAGCAACCATAAAATATAGCCTAGTCTGTTGAACGAACGGCTTGCAACCCACTTCCATAAAAACCTTATTGCTAAACTGGTCACATTTAAGAATGCAACTATATGAACGGAGAAGTCAACAAACACGTGATAGATTCATGATAAAAAGAAATTCTGGTGGGAGGACTAGAGTTAAACTAATTACGCGGATTTTATTTTATACCTTTCTTATTAATTCCTTTTGCTATATTTCGATTTAATCATTTGAACAATTAACAGGGACGTCAGTATTTGGCGGTATTTAACTACTTATAACATTCTTAAAATCTTACATATGTGACTTACAAATATCAATACTTGAAAATTTTTAAGTAGTTGTAGCTGTTTTTGTATTCAAAAATTATTCAGTACTAAGTATACTAGTACCAAGTCCCAATATTTTCCCCGCAATAATACAATATTGCTGGCTATGCCAACATATTTAACTTTACTTCTGGTTGTGCGTAGTAGATTAGGTTAAGGTGGTGGCTATCGTAAAGCCGATCAGCCTCACATAGATCTAAGAAAAGTCGGTTAATAAATAGAAGAAAACAAAATAGGTGAAAGAAGTGAACCTTTGCGCGTATCACAAGGGTAATTTCCTACGGATTTTAAGACAGTTCGTCTAAATTTACCAATCAATTCATTAAACATTATTATCACAACCTTCTGAAATGGTTTTCAGATAATTCACACACACCACAGTAATTTTAGCATAGTCAACGATGTACTTATATGCTTTTTGGATGTGAAGCACATAATACCACTTTCAAGCACATTGCTACCAAAGCATATTCATTGCTACCAAAGCATATTCATTTGTATGAGGCATGTCCATTTGAGACAACGAGATTCAGCGCTCGTGTAACATTGGCCTAAATTGCTGCCGATTATGGTTTTAAAGTGTTAATTCCATTTGTCTTTATATATTTAAATAGAACCTTCAAATGATACCATGCAAATGTTGGAAAAGCTCTGACCATGAACATAGCAATCTACTAAGATATATCCTGAAGGCTGTCTGTAGAGGAACACCAACTACACTAACCTTACACTGAGCAAATGTCAGAGTAATCTCCAAAACTAAGGAGCAATACACAGGGTAATCTGTCTTTGGTCACAGTGCAATAGAGGAGAATGAGGGGATTGTCAAATTGACTGACGCTTGCAAAGGAAGGTTCTCAACTGAATTCTTCCTTTAGAGATAGGCCGATCGGCCGGATGAGTCTAGCATCAGTAAAAAGGGTTATTCAGCTTTCAAAGGAAAGATGGGGCAATCTGACAACATGGTTTGGGACATTAAGAAAACAGATTTTCCGCTCGGAACTCCTAATTATTGTGGTAGTTATTACTGGCCAATATCTCTTTTGAGGACACGCAAACGGTTACTCATAACCATCTACAACTTTTGTAGATAATTTCTACGATGAGACAAGTGAGAGCATTCAGATTTTACTCTTCTATTGCCCGGACATGGCCAGGAGCAGGTACAAGGCTTTAGGTGCGTACTACTTCAGAGAACTGGGCCATGTTGCTAACATAGAATCGGAGAAAAAGGAGCAATTGGCGTCGCTAGGAATTGAACCTAGGACCATGCGTACGATTCTCCACTGCATCTTTTTATTGTTGTTAAGACCAATCGGTTTCTAACTTTGCTAATTCTTGTTTTTCATAGGAGGAAAGTTTTTTCTGTTGCCTGTTGTTTGCGTGCCCATATTTTCAAAGAAAAGCTTGAAAGTGAAAAACAAAGTAAAAAATCACTTAAAAACTCACTAAAAAGCTAAAATTAATAAAAAAATAAGATCTTGTACGACTTCTTGAAATTGTTGCTAAGTAAATTAACAACTAGACACTTAACCATTGAGATCGCAGAGTAATATTGGTGATTAGGAATCTACCTTAAACATAAGTCGGGAGCTAAAGAACGGTACTAAGGAATACCTACCTAACTAATCATGCCCATTTTCTTATCGTATTGGATAGCATTTTTTAGGATAATTCTATGTTTGTGAAGTTTGTTTATTTATCACTTACTTCTTAAAGTTGTAGTAGGTAAACCATAAGATTTTATTTTGGTAATAGTATAAATAATGTGGGGGTGGTGCAGTGGACCCCGCCCTCACTACACACTATAAATATCGCGGCGTTTGACCCCCATAAAAAGTATACACCCCTAAACTGTGTATTTTTAATAAAAATATATCACATTTCCCATATTTTCTGCCTAACTACACTTATACGTACAGGGTCTCAGATTGAGGTGGATTACAACGTTGACGATCCTGTAGTAAAGTAATCCATCGCGATCGGAAACATTGCCCCCACTGCGGTACAGAATCTTATAGAAATGTGCAGTTTTTGCCAAGACTATTTGTCCAAAGAAATATTTTTACACCAAAGTTACAATTTTCCTTTTACAAAATATTTAAAGAAGACATTAGGTACAAAGAAATATTTGTACTCCGAAATTATAACTTTCGTTATCTTAAACCTGCTTTTTGAGAATTTATCTTTCTTATGGGGGTCGATGCACAGTCCCTCATAAAAGAACTGTAGAATATTGGAAATTATAATTATGGTGTACAAATATTTCCTCGTACCCAAAGCCTTTATCCCTATGTCCCACGAGGGAATAAAGGAGACTGATAAGCTAAGGTAAAGCCTTCATCAAATATTATGTAAAAGGAAACTAATTATTATGGTATACAAATATTTCCCTATACAACAATTCTTGGTTATTTTCTATTTATACTAGAATGTAAATAGAAAAAAAGTAGGTAGGTAAAGCCAAGCGAAAATGTAAGAGATGCAGCATGGTGTTGTTATATATGATAAAGGTTAGGTGTATTAAGAGGAGGATGGCTGGTAAGGTGATGGGGAGGGGGGGGGGGTGTGGCACTCGCAACGCATTTCCAGCAGAAATAGGAATTTAAATTTGCTCAAATTTTGATCAGAAATACATCTTTTTTATAGAGGTCGACCGCCGCGATATTTATGGTTGGTTGTGAAGACCCCCTGCACCGTTCCCACTCCCTGCTGAGTCAATATCCAGCAATAAGCTTTACTTTTTATCCTTCTGAAAGTTTTGAAGATGACAACTTTTTTAATTCTAAGGATTACAACACTCGGTGGAGCACAGGTTAACGTACGGACTCTTCAAACAAGGGTCGCAGCTTTGAATCACACTTGCAATCTTTGTCATCCAATCGAGTGAAGTTCTCTCATCGCCCCATCTTACATTAGGGGTCCCGAAACTACAGAGATACCAAATCCAAAAAAAGTTTATGGATATTAATTAAAAAGAAAAAAAAAGGAAAAATAGTGCTAACCAACATTTTTGCGATTTGAAAGACATAATTGGAGAACAAATTTTCTAATACTTACTTTATAATTCTATTAAATTCTTCACCGGTATTATTATGGTTTATCATTTACAAGAGAAGCTTCAAGTCACTAATCCATTATAAAATTGGGCTGTACGGTAAACATTTTGAATAGTGTTGTTTTACCTTTTTAAAAGGCCGCGGAAATTCAGGTTAAATTGGCCTGGTTATCTCCTTTACCTTAACCCAGGGAGTCGAAATAGCACCACAACCGAAATTATAAATCGGTTACGGTCAACCGAAACCAAATTGAGTTTTTTAAACCGTAATTGCAACAACCTTAACCGTAATTAATTTTCTTCCATTCGGCTTCGGTTAGAACCGAAATGTAAAATTTCATTTTCGGTTTCGGTTAAAACTGAAATGTGAAATATAATTTTCGGTTTCGGTTAAAACCGAAATGTGAAATATAGTTTTCGGTTGCGGTTAAAAACCACGTAGATATAAAATTTTCGGTTTCGGTTACAACTGCAACGTTTGGGTTAGAGTTAAATTGCTGTCGTTGGGATTTCTATATAATATAATGAAGTCATCCGACTCCCCTCTACTCTTTACCACCCTCCCTTCATCTAGAAATTTACTCCCCTTCTCCTTCACCGCCCCTCCTCCAACTTCCCCTTCCCCTCATCACCCCCCCCCTCACCGCCCCTCCCACCACCACCCCTCCCACCCCTCACCGCCCCTCCCACCACCACCCCTCCCACCCCTCACCGCCCCTCCCACCACCACCCCCTCCAACCAACCAACCCCCTCCACCCACCTCCAACCGACGGTCCCTTCATCCAGACATTTACCGAATATGCTATGTAATGAAGGTAGTGAAAAAATTTCAAAATATCGCAAGACCGGACATATAACTTCTTCCGCGGTCGATACCAATTTAAATCGGTCTTTGAATTTCGGTCTGGCGGTTACGGTCACATATTTTTAAGGTCTATTTATTTCGGGACCATTTAATTTCGGTCGCTCTATTTCGGTACACTTTAAATTTCGGTTTTAATTTCGGTACGGAAATCAAGACCGGTTAAAACAACCGAAATATGACAGGTTTCGGTCCCGTTTCGACTCCCTGCCTTAACCCTTTAGTTAATGAAAGAGTCAAACGTATGTAGTTGCATTTAAACCCTATAATAAAACCGAAACAGTCACCTTCATAAAATACGTGGTGCTAAAGATATACACACACATTCCTATGTCATCTATATCCCGATAGCATATAATTGTTAATTTGTTTCCTCCGGTACAAATATTTCTCCCCTTTTTCTGAATATTTTTGCCGTCATAGAATTAGCATATTCTTCTTTCCCTTATCAATTGAATAAATGACTCCCAAGAACAGAATGCATAACAAATAAAATTCTTTGACAGGAAAGCATGATACAAGCGATCATGAAATATTCAGCCAAATTCGAAGGGCCTCAAATAAATCCATATGACAAGATGTGACCACAGTAAATAAATTATATACATGTATAGAAGCACGAATGAAGTCGAAAGAATCAATTTTGAAAAGAATTTCTAGGAATGCTATCTAAGATATTCATTTATTCTTCTTATAGTAATTCAGGTAAAAAACATACAAGTAAATTACGAAAACTCGAGAACAGCTTGCCATTATGGAAATTAACTTTTACCTCGGCTGAGAGGCGTGTTCTAATATAATCGAATGAATTCTTTTCCCGTTCCCTGGATGTTAGGTCAGTCATAAAAAGTAAATTTTTTTTCACCCATGACTTCATGTGGAGTGGATAACTGGCCAAACTTGTATTCGATTCATCCACACCTTTCTTCGTTAAAGCTTTTGAACGATTTGAAAACTCAGGTGAATAACCTTAAGTACAGCTCCAATGTGTTCTTTCATGATTCAGGCAATTAAGTGCACTCAAAGAAAAAAAAATCCTAAGAAATTCACGCTTCAATTAAAATAGGCAAAATCCACGAAGCGAAAATTAGTTATACATTGTATATGGGGACATTATACATTTTTTTCTGATATGATATTTCTATTAAAGCATTCCACTAAATTAAATTCTAGATTTACTTACATCAAGACGAGATCTTTTCGATCAATTTAAATATATCTGACGTTTTAGTTTAAGTTACCTCCTGGAAGGGAATTATTTTGGAGTGCCACTCTATGGGATGCTGAGAGGCAAGCGATTTTCTTATTTAAGAAGAATGTCGTTATCTTTATTGATTCCATCAAAGCTACATATAATCCGATTTTGTGAGCAAAATAAAACTGTTTGCTGCCAAGTGTCTCCATCATACTCCCAGGGGTACTTAGAAATACATTTTCTGGAACGAATAGGCAATAGCTATGGTAAGTCTAATGATCCTATAAGGAAATTTGAATAATCTCATTAAGTTCAACAATTTTTCACAATGTTGTGTCTGTGTTTGGGATATTTTAAGGCAGTTATAACAATTTTCATCTGTTTTTTAAGATTAATTCTCAGAATCAGTAAAACTTAAAATTTTTATGTTTGCAATTAAGTTTACAATATTAATTATTAGAAATGAGAAAATGAATGAATTTTGATTTTTAAGGTGTTTATGTACGTGCTTTTTGCCATGATTTCAAAGCTGAAGAGATGGACTATGATGCTATAGCAATGTCTTGGCAGAAAAGGTGTTAAGGGAAAGGGAAATGGACTGATGGGTTGATTGAAGGAGGTGACAGTGCCTGAGTTTCCCTTTGTCTGATCGCCTGGTGTCATTCGACCACGAAAAAGTGAAGATGGGAAGCTATTTCATATTATAGTACAGTAGATACGCCTCAAATTTATTGAATTGCGGGTGGCGGCGTGACACAGTGGAGCCAATTAAAACATAAATACGTGTGGACTTACAATTTAAGGTGGATTCTGAACCACCGATATTGCTCTGCAACCCCGCTAGGTTTTGTTTGACCGTAGTATATTCTAAGCAGAAAACAACCATTCGTCGAAGCCAGTGGGGTTCCAACCTGGGACTTCCGACATGAAAGGCCGGCACGTTATCACTTACTTCACCGATGGCTAGAAGAGCGATATGGGACAGAAAGGTTTGTAAATACGTTATTACATAACTTCGTTTAACTTAAGAAGAAAAGCTATGGATTCGAATTAACGGTTCCAAAAGTAAAGGAGACTAGTAAGTTCTTGTTCGAACGATGGTTTCACTGCTTATGGACAAATTTGTAATATTCACTTCATCAATCGAACTAGGATGGAAGTGGTCTAATTGCCTTTTAGGAGACATTAAATTGCATTGCCCTTAGATGCGTTAAACGTGACACGATTTGTTTTACACCGGCTTTTTTAAACGGCTTCGAACAAAGTATTGACAATTTTTTGGTTGCTTTTATATATATATCCCGCATCGGGCAACCCTGCAGTCAGAACTAAAAATTTGTTTTCCGGAAGAGTTTGTGGGTAGGAGACAAGTATACTTTTTTACGTGCATTTACAAATGTCAAATGTACTTCTCTCATTAAAAGATCAGAACACATTGACAGTTTGAAAGTTTCTTACGCACACAAGTAACTATCTCAGTCATGTGATTCACATGAATTCTTTTTATTGGTGGTACTTTTTGGTACATTTTTCTCTTCGACAAGATTCGAGTAAGTGATTCTCTCAATAATTTGACAGGAGTAAATGACTGCACACTACCTGTACTCTTTATTTGCATGAATATTCTTATGACCTTAAAAACTGGATGATATATTTCGTTTTACTGTGGTGCCAGTGTTACTTTTTCAAATTAGCTGAATAATTTAGGGAGCCGGTTATCTAGTAGTAAGTAATCTTTGGGCAAAACTATGAACCGGATTACTAGTGCGTTCTTTAATAAATAGAAAAAACAAGGTAACGGTTCCGATTAGATTCCCTAACTCAGAATCAAAACTGCAAGCAAGTAGAGCGCCATGAAGTCACAGTTTACGTTCGCAGTCAGTCCGTCCACTGCACCACTAGGCAGACCAACCAGGACACACTATTTTGGACAGGTGCTGTCTACTAATGGATTCGGACTGAGTCATTGAAGTGAATATGTGGAGCGTGTCATACTCAATACGCATAGACGACGACAGAATAGATTTCAAACTCTGATCCGTATTTGCAGGTATCTTCATACTCTGGCTAATTTGATTGTGCCACTAGCTTGTTTGCTATGGGACGGAATCAAACCTTATAAATGAACAAAACTCTAGTAGCGACCGGAATTAATTCTTTCGTTCCTTTGGAACGAATACGTCAGACTCGATCAATCTCTATTGAATAGATTTTTAATCTAACTGAAAAGTGCAAGGGGTGCAAGGCAACTGCTTGAAGGGATACATGAATAAATTGGATTGCTTTTAAAAATCAAAATGATGTCCCAATCCACCTATAATTTATACTTGGACGAAAGCATAGGACTGCAAATCCCAACATTCCTTTTTACCTTTCCGGTTTATAGTATGGCATGAAGATCTTCGGAATAAAAAAAAAATGAATTTCAAAAATCTATAAGACTTTTATTATTAAAATAAGTTTTAGAATGAACAATGAAGATATAACTTTAAATAAATTAAAACATTTATCAAAATGGAACCTAGTGTCAATAAAGTCGCAAATAATTAAATTTTAAAGACAGAAAACACATATTTCGAAAAGAAAATATGTAGTGGATTTCTAAATTGAAAGTGTTGATATGTTCACAAATAAAACCAATAAAATCACAAAATTGCATTCTTTCGAGATTTTGAAAAAATACATTGACATCCTGATGATCGTATTGCTAAGCCGTAAATGGAAATAATATCTGACATTAAATTCATTTTTTAATAACAACGCTCAATAATTAGAGTTACCACTACTCAGGATATCGCCCCAAGTTACCGGGTTTTAAACATGGAATCATGGAATCGATAGAGATTTGACGGTGTGTCTATGTTGTTTCATTATAAATCCATTTGTAGTAAAATTTTGTTTTGATGTTTTATCTTTTATAATTTGTGTTTGTTTATAATCGTATGGTTCCGAACGCCGAATTCTTAAAACCTAAAGTACGAAAAATACTGCTAGGTATTTTAATTTAATCACCGTACATAAATAATGCTTCCTAACAGGAAGATTAATAGTATTTTTCTACGAGAAATTGAATGAATGTGAGAACTCAATATGCGTTTTTATGTTTTGAAGCTGAGTGTTAAGTAAAGAAAGTACCAACAAAACCCTACTAATGCATTTTCCAATATTGACTTCCCCTCATGGCCCTATTTAAATATAAATAACAATGTTACAGCTTATCCGATACAACGAACAGTCATGACAATTCCTAAATTTTTAAATTTCTGTTTCGTAATTTTCCGTGTCATAAAAAAGTCATGATGCATATCCCAACTATTGTCAAGGGTTTTCTGACAAATCGTGATGAAATTTTTTTTATGAAACATGTGATAGTTTTATTGAAAATATTGACTGACAGTAAGTTCAAAGTATGTGTCAATATTTCATTAGAGTGATCTGTGAATTGCAAAATATTTAACCTTTACAAATTTGTGGAAACTCTACCAAATTATGGCGATTTATTTTGTAGGTCCACTTGCAATCAGGTGAAATTCTCTCCCACCCTATACCCATCAAGGGGTTATGGGAATTATATAGAAGGATAGTCAAAGTAGAAAGTAAGCAAGTAAAATTGTTAAAAAACATTTCTTAAATTTTACTAGGTTACAGTGACAGCCTTTCCAAGAGGGGTCACTGTTAATATAAAAACATTTCATTACATTTTAACATATATATTTTCTAAAGTTTTAGTGCTATAGACGTTACTAATATCGCAGTAGACAGGTAAAATAATGGCGCTAAAGACTGTTTTTTACTACTGATAGTGATCTTCAAACTTAAATTTTCACAAAAAAAACCAATTTTTTCATGTCAAAGGGAAATATTTTGAAAAATTGCCCTACTTGTTTTATGATTGGGTTTAAAACAGTGGCTAATATGTTCTCTTTCAAAGGAAACATAAAGCGCGTAAGAATCTTTTACCATTGTCAAGTTACATGACCAAACGTACAGCTAATACCTGCCATTTTAAGCAGAAATTCAACCTGCCTCCTAAATTGTTGATATTTTTACTCTTTCTTGGGAGTCCTGAAGAGGACTGGGTTTTTAACAGTTTTAGCACAGACAAATTAAATAGTCAAAATATTTTCAAAATGTCGTCTGTCATTTTGAATGCTCAGAAAAGCTCTTTTTCTCATGAATGTTTTTAAGTCAATTGCTAGATTTTCAATAATAATTCAGATCAATAATTGATCTTTTTTACTCTTTTTGTTAGAAAATATACATTAAAATGTATGACTGGTTTTCTTGATAGTAAAAATTTGAAAACCATATAGCTTGGAGGGGAGATATAGAAAACTAGGTAAGTTTTTCGATGTGAAGTTTTCAAAAACTATGCAACTTAAAACCATGATCTTTTCATATTCTTACTTAAGGAGATTCGGCAATGAGGAAGGGTGCGCGAGGGGGGTATTTGGACACATTGGCAACTGCCAGTTTCTTATAAAATTACACACACAAAAAATAAATAAAGCAAAATATGAAGTTTTTATAAAACAAAACTTTTTTCGATTTTATATTTTGCCCCCGGGTATTTTTTCACAATATTATTGAGTTATTAGTATTGGAAAATATGCCAAACTTCTAGTTTCTATTTTAAACTGTTTCGGAGATGAACAGATAGCCAGTCACAAAACGTGATCTTATAATGATTTTGTTTTTCCTTACGGACCGGTAATCTAAAAGGTAGTAGCGCGCTATATGAGCTTTCATACATGGCTCTTGTATCGAACTTTCTAGTCAAATGTGAAAGCAATCATCAAAAACACTTAAGCTTGTTCTACATGCGCAGGCAAAACACGGCTAGCAACCATATTTTTTAACGAAATCATTGCTATTGTGGAGGCCGTCTAGACGAGCATTTTTACATCTACCTCAGCTGGCATTAAAATGGCTATTGGCATTCGTAATGCCTAGGAATGCGTTGAGTTCAATAGCATTAGAATCGCGACTAAAATGACACAATATAAAAACAAACGGTTGTGTAGCATCCACGATGCGAACTAAACTAGAAGAAGCGGGAAGGATCGCTCGCGTAGTAAGTGTTTGCGATTTGATTGCTGGTGCGTTTTGATGTTTCATATGTAGATTGAAAAGTTTCGAAGCGGTTTTTAACCTCTTTTAACAAAGAGGTTCTAAGTTCGACGCGTATTTTTATTTATTTTTTATTTATTTATTTTTTTTTTATGTCTGACCGGGAATAACTTCGTAACGCGTCGACCGATTTTGATGATTCTTTTTTTGTTGGGTAGAGTATGTTCACCGATTGGTACCATGCCAAACAAAATTTTTGGTAGGGTGGGGGTGAAACCTAACTTTGGAACGCGTGGTCCGATTTGGATGGTTCTGTTTTTGTTGTACAGAGTATGATCCCCCATTGATAATAGGAAAAAAAATTTGACCTAGGATGGGGGGAGGGGGAGGGGTAGCTAACTTTTTAACGTGTTGACCGATTTGGATAATTCTCTTTTTGTTAAGTAGAGTATTTTCCGTGGTTGATACCAGGTGAAAAAAAATTTTGGGAGGGATGGGGGGGGGGGGGGTGGAACCTAACTTTGTAACGCGTTGTCCGATTTCGATGGTTCTTTTTCTGTTGTATAGAGTATGATCCCCCACTGCTATTAGCAGAATAATTTGGTGCTAGGGTTAAAGGTGTGGGTGGGGGGAGGGGTAGTCTAACTTCGTAACGCGTGGACCGATTTGGATAATTCTTTTTCTATTGGGTAGAATATGATCCTTGGGTGATACTACGACAAAACCAATGTTGCTGTGGTGGGGGTGGGAGAAGGGGGGTGGAACCTAACTTTGTAACGCGTGGATCGATTTGGGTACTTCTTTTGCTATTGTATAGAGTGTGATCCCCCATTGCTAATAGGAGAATAATTTGGTCCTATGGTGGTGGTGATGGAGGGGGAGGGGCAGTGACTTTGTAACGCGTGAACCGATTTCGATGATTCCTTTTCTGTTCGGTAGAGTATGTTCCTTGATTGATACCATGAGAAAAAAAGTTCAGTGGAATGGGGGTGGAGTAGGGGGTTAAAACTAACTTTTATAGCGTAAACCGATTTGAATGGTTCTTTCTTCGTTGTATAGAGTAGAAGACACTAAAAAGTGAAAAATAAAATAGTTTTTAAAAAAAAAGCTGAACCGACTTCACAAAAAGCGCTAAAAAGCATAAAATAATTTTTAATTTTATATCTATTACGACATTTTGAAGTCGGTGCAAATTAAACAAATTAAACAACTACAGAACCACAATTGAAAATAATACATAATACTACCTGAACGTTTCAGCTTACGGGATCATAAGAAATGACGATTAAATATTTTTGTTGTAGTTGTTTGGTTTGTTTGATTTGCACCGACTTGAAAATGTCGTAATAGATATAAAATTAAAAATTATTTTATGCTTTTTAGCGCTTTTTGTGAAGTCGGTTAAACTTTTTTTTTGAAAACTATTTTATGCTTTAGAAGGATGGATTGTACAATAAAAAAAGTCGTATTTTGCCGATAAATAAAATGAATGAAAAAGTAAAAAAATTTGAGTAAAACTGTCTTCATCAATGTTAAAAGACTAAAATATTTAACAGATACTCGTACAGTGGACATATCGTAGGTGTAAATCATAATCATAAATCAATTATAAATTTAAACTTTGCGAAATGAAACGCTTCTGTTTTCGTTGTTTAAACTCGGAAATTAGGATTTGTACTAATCTGTAAAAGTATTGACACTTTGTTAGTGTTATAACAGTTTTCTGTCAGACAATTTTCAAAAAGTTTGATGAAAGATATCACACTTTAAATACGAAATAAGAAGGTTATGGGATAAATGCAGAGGTGTCTGCCGAATGTCTATGGGCAAAGTTCTGTTCCACATAATATTATCATGAGTAACGTCGGCAACAGGTCGAACAATTCGAAAGCAACAGAAAGGGTTGCTTCTATGTATCTAGATCAAATGGGTACCTTGAGAATCATATATTTTCTAGATTATAAAAAGGCGTTCAACTCGATTGACAGAAGTTTTATATGGCGGGTATTGCGGCACCATAAACAGCTAGACGATATAAGCCAATTAATAAAAGCTTTATAATAATACGAAATGCAAAGTTCTTTACAATGGAAAATTATCTTGCTCTCTCTCTGCTATAAACGCCATCTTCGTCAACGCTGTTTGATAAAAGATGCAATTGAACTATTAGACTGTCTGAAACACCTCAACTAGGTAAAGTTAAACAGTTTTGTAGAGCTGTCTTTACAAATAAAGTCTCGGTATTGAAAACTATTGAGTTTTATTTGATAAGGAGGTCCTGTGCTCAAACCACGAGGTGGTAAAAATGCTTGTTTTCTGCTGACTACATATTACGGGAAAGAGCTATTGTTGGTTGCAGAGCAATGTCGGTGGTTCAGAATGCACAGACAGTTGTAAATCCACCTACAATCGTTGTCTCGAATCAGGCGAAAATCTTCTTCCACTCCGTGCCTTACAATGGATAACAAACTGTTTTCTTAACAAAAATCGAAATGTTAGAATAATCAACTCAACCATATGATTATGAGTATTTAAAATATAATAATTAAATCTATGTCAGTTATTTAGCAATTTTAAATCCAAACTCATAAAAATATTTCACAAAGAACTTATCTTAATCAAAGCCTACATTGAAATACGAAATTCAATTTTTTGCGCAAGCACACAGAATTTTGGAAAATATATGCTTTCGGTATTTTAGCAGTTACTAGTGTTAAACTGAAATGAGGATGGTCGTCGAGAGGATTCTGAGGGAAAAAGTCGATTTAAAAATTAAAAGGAGAAATACTAATTTAATAAAATTTATTGGCTCCTAGTGTTACACAATTTTCGGTCCGGTGTTGTCTTGTCGGCTGTCGCTAAGAGAGAGAGAGAGCACCGAGCAAAAAGCAAAACGAAAAACCCCAACCTTCCCGGGAATTGCCTGAACGTCACGATGAAACAGGAGTACCAACTTCCGCGACCTCAACAGCTTTCCGCACCGGTTGCGTTCGGCTAACAGCTCGGCCATCCGTCCAGCCAGGATCGTCCTCGATGCTGATTAAGTTTTCGTCGTCTTCACTGAGATCTTGAAGAGGATCACCAATGTAGGTAGTACAGAAATCTTTTATCTTGTCGGATGAATACACAGAACTAAATTTCCTTCTGCTGAGTTGGGTTCCTGGGATATCCTCGATTAAGTAGCGATCGTTTCCGAGTACCGCCTTGACGATATAGGGCCCCTTATATTTGGGAACCAACTTCCGTGACTCGCCTGTGGAAATTGAAGGTCTTTCGATGAGAATTAGGTCACCCTCATTGTATTGCCTTGGTTGCTTGTGTTGTGAATCAAAACGTCGCTTCTGTGATTTCTGGCTCGCTTGAATTTCTAGTGTTGCGTTTTGACGTATTTCCGGGAGATCGGTTTCACTTGAAAAGACATCATTAGTACTTAATGCTAAAAGAACCTTGTTACCCAGTGAGTTTCTAGGTTGGAAGCCGTAAAGTACGGTTACACCTCTCTATCTGTCCGTTGGCCCTGGGCGTACGTACGGCTGTCATGATATGCTGAATGTTATTGTCTTCATAATATCGTTGGAACTCTTTGGATGAGAATGCCGTTCCTCTGTCCGTAATCAAACGAGTTGGGACACCGAAATATCCACTGACGTCTTGTAGCATGCGAATTACCGGTTTTGTGGTTGTATTTTTCACTGCCTTTAATATCACATATTTTGTAAAACCATCTATTAACCCTAGAACATGCGTATTTCCCCCAGCACTACATTGAAATGAACCGAGATGATCTAAGTGCACGGTGTGAAATGGGATCGGGACTCTTTCAATAGGGTACAGTTCACCTTCGAGCTTTCCACCTGGTCTCTTAATGTAGCTTTTCACATGTTGCCGCATGCGGGGAAACCAAAAATCGTTCTTCAAAAGCTCCAGAGTGCGATCCTGCCCATAATGCCCAATATCATCGTGATTTGCCTTAATGAGGCGCCATCTAACTCCGCGTGGTACCAGACGTCAGTGAATATTTCGTTCGGCTAACACTAGTATTTTAATCGATTAAAATATTTAAGTATTAATTTATATATTTTTTTATTTTAAATATTCTTCGTACCAAGTGAACAGTTTTTCAAGCCAGTGTATTTGCACACATACATAGGAATTTGTATATTATCATGCGCTGAAGAGATAATGTTCCCGCGATTCTCTTCTTTAGAATAAATTTTACATGCCTAGAAGAAACTACTGATTGTGTTGTTCCTCTAAGTACGATTCATGAGCTTTTAACTATCTTTAGATGATGAAAAAAATTTCCTATATTGCACAAGTGTTTGTTATATTAACATATACATATAATGAAGATAATTAGATAGACAACGAATTTTTAAATGAACAAAAAAGTTGTTATTTTTCCCATAGCTCTTCACACAGTCGCAAATTCCCAATAATTATTTACTTTTATTAAATAATTCACATAGAAAAACCCCAAGGTTATCTCTTTGCCAAGCCATTACTAACCACCAGTGTTTGCCTCAGACTTTTGCTACGACGACACAGATGCTGTAGAAAACAAGTGTTGGAATGATAATACGTTTTGAGTTATCAACCGCAAATAAACTCGTTTAATTCTAAATTTAAAGCTGTGCTCTGGGGAATTTTCGTGGGATATACCAGTTTCAGATATGCCGTGCCCTGCAAAGACTTTAAGTTAAGCCATATAGACATCTTTTGAGAAGAAAAGTAATTATTATGAAACAAGCAACAATTTCCCTTCGCCAAAATTTAAGCACCTTCAAACTTTCTCTTTTTGACTTTAGTTCATTTCATATGAATGACGTAATGTTAATGAAGGCATATCGACCGTGACAGAATAAACTTTAAAATAGAGCAAAAGGTAAACATTATTTAAGCAGCTTTTCGTTCCAGGTATTATTAATTTTTCTTGTTAATTTTTCGTTTTGCGCCAGGTCGTTAATTTGGAAAATTATCGAAGCGGAATACATGAACTCAAGTAATTCGTTGAAATTTTAAGTAAAAGGAAGGATTTAAAAACATTTGCGAATTTTAAAATAATACCTAACAGTTCAGTGACTTTAGTAATTATGCCTTTGCCAACTAAAAGGGGAAAAGGAGTAGAATCATACGCTTGGTTATGACTCGAAATAAGCAAACCAAAATACTTTGCAGCACAAGAAGATGGAAATTCATATACCTATATGAAACTTGTACACACTTTTACACTGTAGAGAAAGTTTCTCGACCTGCAAATATTCTAATGAAGTCCCTAAATATCACTTTAAAGAATAGTGTTTAATACCTTTTACATGAACTATTCAGTAAAGCAAGAAAAAAGTCAAAAGAAAAAATGGGTTCCACCTAGATTTGTATCTAATTTGATTGGATTAGTGATTGGCGATTGGAGTCGCTATTAAAAATATGTTTGCCAAATATATCTGTTTGAAATTTTCAATCGATTATGTACTGCATATTAATCTGAAACACTCAGGTTAATTTAAAGTTAGCAGATCAAAATGTTAAAATGAAAAATTTAGGGTTTTAAAAGGAAAAAACCCTTATTTTGCTCATTATATATAATAAATAAGCTAGCGGAATAACTAAGAAAATATATTATCGCAACAAGTCGAACTTGTGCCTGGATATTAGAATCACGGGCTAATTAAATACTGCATTGAATCTTAAAGCAAATTGGTTAAGAGCGTGTTGGGCATGCACATAACAGGGTTCCGTAGACTGTTTATCAAAGCGTAGTCTTTTAACTTTGTAGCCTTTAGTTAGTACTTTAAAAGCTAATTATAATGAATACAAGTAAAAATAGTTTATGAAAAAGAAAGATAAAACTCGTGACTGAAGGGTTAAAATCAGTAGGTCGTAAAACATTAATACAAAATATACAAATATCAAAATTAATTGTTCTGGTAAGTTAACTTTAAGTTCGTAGCACTCAATATATAGTGACGAGCAAAATTGGTCAAATGTTTCAAGATTTTAGAAATAACATTTGATTTACAAATAATAACCAGTTTAAATCTATATCTACTAATATTATTGCGAGAGAGTGTGACGTTGCTTTTATGTAAGTGGTAATCTCGAACACTTCTGCAAAGATTTTAAAAATTCCTTCATAGTTGGAAAGTTGCTTTAACGCAGATTATCATAGGATATATTTTATAACGGGGAGAAGAACTATTCTACATATATAATCTATAAAAATTGATCTGGATGTGTATGTTCCTTGACGTTCACTGTGAAAGTATATATAAGTTCTGACTATGGCTAGAGCTATACTAAGGATCTATCCTAAAGGATAGGACTGATATGCGGGGTAGGAGCTGAGGTGTACTAAAAATACGTAGTGAGCATCGATTTCCGGACTACTACAACGTGTTTCAAGCAGAGATCTTGGCAACGGAAAGAGGGGCGAGGCTGTTACTTGCAGTCTCAAAACTACCTAATGATTGCGACATAGGAATATATGGCGGCAATTAAGGCGCTGGACTCAAAGATAATAAGGTCACAGTTGGTACGCAGATGTCAGAATGTTCTCCAGAACTTCGGAGTAATACACAGAGTAACTCTATGCTGCGTGCCTGGTCACAGTGCGATACAGAGGAATGAGTCGGCTGATACGCTTGCAAAGAAAGGTTCTCAACTTCCTTCCTTGTTTCCTGTATAGAGAGGTCGATCGGCCGACCTCTATAGTCAGTAAAAAAAAGCCGTTGAACTCAAGGTTATTCAGCTCACTAAGGAAATATGGAGCAATCTGACAACATGCGGTATGTCAAGGCAGCTGAAGCCTGTTTGGCACATGAAGAAAACGGCTTTCCTGCTAAGGAAAAGCCGCACCTATCTCCGAAATATTGTAGCAGTCATTACTGGGCATTGTCTCTTCAAAAGACACACAGAACGTTTACGCATTGTTACCAATGACTTTTGTAGAAGTTGTCTGCACGAGGAAGAAACGGGAAGCATTCAGCATTTATTCTGCGATTACCCGGGCCTGGCCAGAGGAAGTTACAAAGCTTTAAGCGTGAACTCCTTCGGAGAACTATTATGTCCAATTCACAGTTTTCAGGTTTTCACAGATGACATCCTCGATGTATCTAACAGCATCAAGGGTGTCATTTGTGCAAATCCGAAAACTGGGAATTGGACGAATCCGAAAACGTGAATCGGTCGTTTTCAATTATTTTTATATGTCACTCCCTCCCCACCTCCAACCATAGGAGTGTTAAGTTAAGCTAGTAACTCTATAAATTGGTTTTTTTATGATCCTTAACCTAAATAGTCTTCATATAAAATTTAATTTAATTATAGCCGTTAGTTCATGAGATATGAATTATTTTACTATATTACTTCATTTAACAGTTTTGTGCTCTAATAGGGCTCTGGGATATATGCATTTTCTTCTTATTCCCTTCGTCATGAACAAGGTAACAAAGGCTATTGGGGATAAAAAGCAAATATATGAAGAAGGAAATAATGTAGGAAGAAGCGAATGTGAAAAGCAGATTATATTTATATGCCCCATAAATCAATCAATTGACACTTTTCGGGGCGACATAAAAGCTGAAACAACAAAAAAATGTGTCCACAATAAAAGATAAAATCTAAAATCTCGTCCACTCCCGTCACCTCAATCTCCCTCTCGTAATCACACTTTTACCAATGATATTGGGCTTGCTGCCGGTCCCGGTCTCGTGGCGAAGCTATCGTGAAGCCCTATACTCTCACAATATCAATATAAATATTAGAGAGGAGTATAAACGAATGCTTACAAGCCAAAAAGGAAGGTATAAAGATATAAAAAAAAGATCTAGCCATCATTTCAAGGAAAACTTCAAGAGTGTGAGTGAGTGGACTCACAGAGGACTACAAATATAGCGCTGAAGGAAAAAAGAAACCGGTCTCGTGAACGCCTAACAACTGCTAGGAAACACTTTCTAAAGCAACATAAAAACTGGATTGTTGGTGATTGGCAACATGTAATTTGAATCTTCGATGTGCTGAGGAGTTTTCTATTCTTACTTAACAGATTTCAGTCCAGTGGCTGTTGTTAGTATTGTCGTCATTAAAGCTGCTCATTGGAACCTCGCAGAGTCAGCCAAACTATGAAACATGGCGGTGGATTCCTTATGTTACAGAGCGCAGTAAGAAGGAACGAGCTGATCCCTTCCTGGTTTAAATAAAGAGCAGGGTGAAAAACGATCTGTATTTGACAATTCTACAAGATAATTTGTGAACTGCTATTGAACAGTCCAGTATTGAACCCAGTCAGGTTGTTTTCGAACAGGAGGGTGACCGTAAACACACCGCGAAAATTGCGTCACATTGGCTCAAAGCCGTAACGATCAGGACAAAGACCCAACTTGAGTATTATAGAATATGTCTGAGCATTTTTCATGCGTCGGTTGACCAATATCTTGAATCACCAAAAGGTATTTTGGCGTATGTCAAAGGATTCAGCACGACTGGGATGACATTCCTGCAGATTTCATTAGAAATCTTTATAAGAGTATGCCTCGCAGACTCAGGTCTAGTTTCAAAAAATAAGGGTTTTTCGACTAGCGACTAGTTTTGCAGCACTTCTCACTTGCTTTTTCCATATTGCAAAAGCGGTCAAATGAACTAATCCTTTTAAGAAAAAAAAAATAGTCTGATCCTTCATTGCTAATATAATGAAAAGTTTGGACCAAGGGTGAGAAAGAAGTAATCTAACTTCGTAACGCGTGGACCGATTTGAATGATTCCTTCTGTGTTTGATAGAATATGTTCGTATCATGTAAAAGTTTTGCTGCTGAGGTAGGTGTGGGGAGTGGGCTTGAACCCAACTTTGTAACACGTGAACTGATTTGAATGGTTCCTTTTTTTTGCTGCATAGATTATGATCCTCAATTGATACTAGAAAGATATATTTTGAACTAGGGTGGTAGTTTAACTTCGTAATGCATTGACCGATTTGGATAATAATTTTTTTTATTTTTTGGTAACGTAACAAAAATATATGGAATGGAGTTGGGATGGTGGAGGAGTGGAGTCTAACTTCATATCGGATGGACCGATTTGTTTATTACTGAATAGAGTATCTTGTTCCATTTATGTCATGACGGAAATTGTGGATTCGGGTTAGAGTAGACCGATCTTGTTCTGTTGTACATAATGCATTTTCTCATTGGTAAATGATAAAAACTGTTGCACCTAGACTCACTACGGCAAGAGGAGGGAGCATTACCCTTGCTTCGAAATGCGTGCCACGGTTTTGATGATTCTCTCTTGCTGTATAGTATACTAGCTGTTGGTGTACTAGCGCCATGCTAAGAATTTTTATCTAAAGTGAGGGTGTGGAAGGGTGGCTGGGACTGACTTCGTAACATGTTACCGAATAGATGAT
Organism: Leptarthrus brevirostris; assembly: GCA_964036015.1. Taxonomy (NCBI): domain Eukaryota; kingdom Metazoa; phylum Arthropoda; class Insecta; order Diptera; family Asilidae; genus Leptarthrus; species Leptarthrus brevirostris. The sequence continues at coordinate 111,991,211 of OZ038371.1, forward strand.
GTAGCCTTTCTAAAGGTGCTGTAGCTTTGCAACTGTTGAAATTGCTTTCTTATACGAGCATCATCGGTGAAGTCAGTGATATCGTGTCGGCCTTCCGATCCGAAGGTCCCAGGTTCGAATCCCACCAACGGTGACCCATGGTTGTTTTCTGCTGACAGCAGATTACGATAAGAAAAGCCATGGAGTTGCAGAGAAAATGGCAGTGATCCGGAATCCATTTTAAATTGTAGGCCCGCTTGCAATCATTATCTCAAATCGGGTGAAGTTCTTCTTTCGCCGCATGCCCCACAAGGGGTTACGGGAACTAGAGAGATATACGAGCAGCACTTTTCTAATAGCATAAAAAGTGAAAAATAAAATAGTTTTTGAAAAAAAGCTGAACCGACTTTACAAAATGCGCTAAAAATCATAAAATTATATTTAATTTTGAAGGCGGTATAGAGTAAACAAACAAAGCAACTACTTAACCACAATTGAAGATACTATATAAAACTACCTGAACGTTTCAGCCCACAGAAAACTTAAAGAAAGAACTTTTTTAAAGTGAGTTAGATGCTATTCTTTGATGGCAAATCGTGGTATAAACCACTGTCTTCGTAGACCCATCAACTTCTTTTTGCTGATAATAAAGTACACTAAAATGTAACTAAAGATTGCACGGTGATATCTAGTGGGCCGGAATTTATTCTACTCGCAATTAACTGCCATTGAGGTTAGCTGAGACCTGAGAACCAAGCCTTGTTATTCAATACTTGGCCTAGGATTGTGCTAGTGCCGAAAAGTCAGCCAGCAATTCCTCCAGTGGAATACATAAACAATAAGAACTAAAAAGGTTGCCAATGCTTAATACAATACCTTATCATAATACTGGCAGAGTCTAACATATGACTTTAATTTCCAAATTTTTCCAATATATCAGTACATATCGAGGCGTTGGTGTATAACTTGTAATCATATTTTAAGAGACAAAGTGTATTCTGTAACGCTATTGCATTTGTATTGTATTCTTTTGTATTGTCATTTCATTTTACCAAACAAGCATTGTTAATGTGCTTTCGATAATTGCTTTAGTCTTTCAGCCCGTTAGGTTTTCGGATGCTGTACTGTACTGTAGTTAAGTAGGTCAGTCGGTAAGAGGCCTCTGTAAAGCGCGCTAGTTTTTAAATAAATTATTAAACTTACCGCTCTGGTTTTATTATTGCCTGACAAAATCTTCTTACAAACTCTAATTTAATAATTTTTCCCAAGCAATGAAATAGCAAATTATACAAATGGTACACTAAACACTTGTCGTACTACGAAATACCTGCTATGACCCTATTAAATCCTTATCCACGTTGATTTGTGTTTCACGTTCACTTCGGAATTTTATATAAATAGAAAAATACACCTAAGGTGGCTAGATTTACCGACTGAGACTATATAACAATGAGGGTATCATGAGATTGAAAATCATTTCTCTACCTCTGAGCTACTTTGTTCCCAAAGGGAATATTCAACTTTGTTCCTTGATTTTCTTTGCTTAATTTTAACAGGTAAAGACGACTTAAATGCAGTAACTTTTTAGGCCGAATTAAGACTTTGAGAGCAGTCTCCTGTTGACTCGGAACGAACTTTCTATAAACTCCCGAATATACATACTGGAAAATCATACTAAAAACGAAAGCAGATTTGATAAAAGAGCACGATACCAAGTCTGTTGTTTTCTTAATAATTCATCAACAGCTTGGAAAGAAATTTCGGAGGATGCTCCCAGAGGTGGCGAAATTTTCTGCTTGGAAATTGAATTCTTGATTAAAGAAGTTTATAAACCGTTTCCTCTAACCCCTTTTATGATATACTACTGTAATCCAAATATTTCAAAATGCCAACAACAGGTGGAACAATACATTTTAGCCGTCCTAAAAGATTGTGAGTCTTTAATGGATTTAAACGAGAAAGGCAAAGTACGTGAATTCATGCTAATTTTATAATAGTTTTTGCAGAATGAAGTTTCAGATTTGGTAATTTATTTTAAATTATTGGTGAAAGTGTAGAACAATGAAAACGATATCTCTCTTAAAATTTTTCAACACAACTACATATGGGATATTTTGAATACTCTTTTTGGAAGTTTTTTTAGCTCGTTTTAAGCATTATATACGACATTATTCATGGTATCTAAAATAAAAGGCTTGGTTTAGGTATTTAGTATTTAGCTCATGAGCAGTTAAAATAAATCTGCTAAATTAACACAGCAATTAGTTCTAGCACTCCCTGCGGGATACCCTACTCGATAAGCTGCTCAATGTAGATTCCCGATATTACTCAATACTACATAATCTGCAATTTTCAATGGCCTTAAGAGTGGAGAAGACTGTGAGGCTTTCAATAATAACCTTGATGTTTTATTGCTAATTAGATTATTAACTTAGGATTTAGGAGAAAAGTACAGTTAACTTACATTCTATGAATTTTTATAAAAAAAATTATTAACAAAATTATAGAATTGAAATCAAACTACTGCGGGAAAATTGTAGTCCAACGGCGAGATCGCTATTTCGAGAATGAAAAAATTCAAGCATTATTTCAATCTATGTAACTGTCGTTTTCGTTGTTCATAGCTATAGCAGAGGCAGAGATAGCCGCGATATCTGCGTCAAAATTAACGTCATTTTCCGAAACTTTCACCCAAAATTTATTTCACATATGTTTGAAAATATGTACTTTTTTAACAACTTTCTGTAGTGTCCATCCTTAATAGTTTAATCAATTGTTGTCAAAAACCTAACATTCAAACTCGCAGATATCCTGATAAAAAATATAGTACGTTGTACTAATTCAGGTATAAATTCAATGCTGTTGTATAATTTGCTTGTTCTACTACATATTTGTCAGAGCAAAAATTTTATAAATAATGACCTTAGATTACTGTCAGGGTAAGTGTTCAGATTTTTAAAGAACTTAGGACACGAATGGTTTTTTGTTCTATCAAAAGAATAAAAGAAAAACAATAAGTTCATTTTAACAAGAATTTATCTATTTCTACTCTAATTATAATGATCTGATTCTAATGATGATTTAATGTGTAGAGAGAGAGTAATCTCTACTTCCTATAATCCATGAAACATGGTGCGGAGGAAGCAAATTGCAAGTGGACCTACCTTAAAGCGACATTACATTACTCTGTAACCCACAATAGCCGTTTTAGCGATATCTGTTTTCAACATAAAAGGATGCGTGGCCGCTGGTGGGATTCGGTTTTGCCACTCTCGTTTATAAAATCAAACAATACGTTATGCCATATACCAGAAACGACTACAATTTTGTAGTAGAAAGTGCTATGAAAACTATAAAAAAATTCCCCAATTAGTCAAATTATATTTATTCTATTCATGTAATGAATATTCGTATTCACATTTGAATGCTACTCAGGGAATAGTGTTTGCATTCGCAAAAAATGTGCGAAACTTCTGCGAATAATTTATGAAATAAGTTTCGCAGACAATAAGCCCTGAAATATATGCAATCCTAAAAACATAGATGTGAAAAAAGTTGTTCGAAATTTTAATTTAGTAATAGATCTTTATAACTACAATTTGTGAAATGTTGATTTAAAAGAAAAGAAACAAATGGAAGCACCCGTTTCCCTACGACCAACCTTCTTAAAGGACTTTGTGGTGTTCCAAATATCTCAAGAGCCACTGAACCCATGTTAATGAAATTTGGTACATACATATATTCTTTATATATATTGCTTGTAATTGAACGAAGCGAATTTTAATTTTATCGATAACTTTCCATTTTAATTAGCCAAAATGTATACTAATGGCATTGGTTAAAATACATTTTTTTTAAATCGTTGGTCAAGTGGTTCCGAACGATAAGCGTTCTTCACCGCACTCAAAAGCTCACAGTAATAAGCGGAATTTATTATGCATCGCTCATTTAATGTACAAAACACCATGTCAGTCGAAAAAAACAGTTGCGAGCACTTTGCCGTAATGCTGGCCTGAGGACGGCGAGCATGTTTCTCATTTTCAACCCGGGCACGTTTTTCCTTCAACACTTTATGCCAAACGAAGACGCGAACCCTTTGCCCTTCAAAATTTAAATTGGTTTCATTGCTTCTTGAGAAAGAAATTTAATAATAATACGTTATGCACCTGTTGCTCCGACATCGTGACAACTGTTGGCAAGTCGGTTTGAACCGGTCTACCGATCGCTCTCCCCTCTCCTGAAATTCCTAGCTATGCCCCCTAGAAGCGACCGAAGTCAAGTCGTCGTATTTATCACGTTATGGAATAAAGTGATGTAATAAAACAACCTAAGCTGTATTATAAAAGTTTCGCTGAAGTCAAGTTCACCCGCCCGAATTTGTTCGCTGTCCTTCATAACATAACCTCAAAAGGAATTATGAATTTAAGCTAACTCAAATGTTGATTTGCTTATCAAGCTAACAAAACGCTTAACTGTTACACAAAATAGGGAACGAAAAAAGGAATAGACTTGAAATCTGACGACCTTTGTTCGTGTTGCTGTTATAACAAGATAAGCCCGAAGACGCAATGTTCATTTATTGTGTTTAGAGTGTTTTAACCTGACAGGTTTGTGTAACAGAATCTTCGCATTCCTGAATGCCAGCTAGGTATATCCGTAGTTATATGCGTGCGAATTTGGAAGTCTAAAATATTACATTCGTTAATTATACTAAATTTGTTACGAATTTCACGTCGGTGGCACTATTCTTCGGAAAGTCAATATTTGTTGTGACTGTAACGAAATATATAACGCATGCGCAATTAGATAGTGCTTTTGCTATGTTTTTTACACGACACGAATAAATAAACAAGATTCTTCTAATGATTTCCATGTAATTTCTTAAACTTGTAAGTTATTATTTCTTCAGAAAATAAGAAACAGAGCTTTTCAACTTCTCATGCAAATCAATCGAAGAATCTTGTTTTTTATTTTGTGTCATGCATAAATGATAATAACATACGATAAAGCAACATCGTCACTTCAATTATAAAGAAAAGAAATACGTGGCTTACGTGTTTTGATGGTATTTATGACGAGAAATATTTAAAACAAAATTTCATAAGAATTATTTCTTTAATGGAACACTTTTGTAATTTATTTATTTACTATACAAAATTAAAATTTTTTCATCTAAGTGATGTGGTTTCATGAAGTGGCCTCATGAAGTATGCCAAAAAGCATCATAGGGTTTCCGGTAAACTTTAACATTACTTAAACAAATCAGAAATGTTGTTATGAACAGGGTTGTGTGTCTACACGTGTAAATCAATAATCTACATCGACGTGTAGAGTATGTATGTGTAAATTAAGTAGAGCATGTATTATGTAGAGTATTGCTGTAGATTATAGAAATTGCGAATTACGACTGATGATGCATTCAGCAGCGAGTCTTTACAGAGAGATGGTGTTTCTACCGTAATTCTTTTTCTTGTCTCATTCAAAACAAAGATATTATGAAGCAAATAGCAGCCGATCCTAGTCTCAGACAAATTAAACAAAGTGTCTCACTATTCTTATTTGATGGTAAATTCATGAAGGAGGTTACGGACTGAATTAAGCTTCCCGATCCAGTATGTGAACTTGTCAATTTCTCCCAGAACTCTTCTGTTTCTATCGCAAATTCAGCAGAATTACCAGAAAAATTCAAGGACAATTTAAAAAAAAACGTAAGGAAATGGCTTTAAATGTGTACTCTTTAGTGGCATATTACCTTCATTATTCACATGACAATGCGTTTCTGACTATTGAACAACAAGACATCATAAACGATTTTCTTTTCGACCATCTAGATACCAACGGTATTGAAGACTGGCATCATTTTCGGAAACAATCAGGGCCTGTTTTTCTTAAATTAGTAGAGAAAAATGTTGAAAAATCTATTGCATTTTGGAGCATGGCTGAATTTAACCATCCAGCTTTATCTAAATTAGCCATTAAACTTCTGCAAATTTCAGCTTAATCGGCTGAACTGGAGATGTCCTTTTCCAATTGGGCATACGTTCACTCACCAACAAGGAATAGATTATCTTTTGAACATTCAAAAAAATTGTTACTTGTATACTTTACCCTAAGACTCGCAGACTCAAATGTTACAAATAAATACTAATTAATAAAGTAACAATTATGGGCTATATAAACGTTAATACATTTTCATGAAATCTTGTAAAAAATCAAAATTATGTATTTACGTGTAGATGTAAAGTGTCCCATGTAGAGTGCGTGTAGATTACACGTAAATTATCGTGTAGAGTACACGATGTAATCTACACGCACAACGCTGGCTATGAAGGCATGGTTTAAGTTTAAAGTGAGAGCCGCATTTTAGTTATGTGAAGCTGGCTTTATACTGAAACATGAGTACAGGATTTAAAAATAAGGGCTTTGACCATTCACGGTACTTTTCTGGCTTGAGACTTATTATAACAGTTCCTTAAACGTCACAAGGTTTTGCTACATATTTTTAACATAAAAAGGCGATTTAAGGTTTTGACCACTCTCAGAACGCGAATACATCGCATAAAAAAAGGTGTTTTAGCCTTACACCTTGCTTTGTTCTATTGTTGTCGGTTGGTCAAACGTCCAAGGCAGTTGGTTAGTATTTTCAACATACAAAACCATTCTTCGAATTTCACATTTGACTATCTGCTACGAGAATATTGCACACATATGCGTTTTAATTAAGGCTATGTTGTAAGAACCGTACTTTTCTGGTCTAGAACTTATTTCGACGATTCGTCAAATGTCGAAAGCCATTGGTGCGTATTGGAAACATACAAAAACACACATTTAAAGCGATTTGAACATTTGACTAACCGCTGAAACGCGAACCAGCGCTTGAAAATAGCCGTTTTAACTGTGCCCTTAATTATGACCGATTTTGATGGTTCTTTTTGATGTTCCTTGATTGGTACAATGTAAAAAAATGTTTGGTGAGGTGAAGGTGCGGGGTGAGGGTGAAACCTAACTTCGTAATGCGTGGACCGATTTGGATGATTGGTTTTTTTAGTTGCATAGAGTATCCTAGTTGCTAGGAAACGATAAAAAATTAATTACAATTATTACAAGGTTACTTCTAAATTCAGACGAAACATAAGCTACTTTTGAAGCTTCTTTGAAAGGAAAGGCGTTTAAAACAGGGTCAGTAGTGCAAAACATCGATATTAACATAATAGAAAATTGTGGCATGTAGCGACAAATGCCGGTTCGATCTTTGTGTTGTAGTTTTCCGCACAACGGGTAAGAGTGAGGAGTATAAATTAGATTGCTTAAGAGGGAAGGTAATGTTTCCAGTGTCATTAATTCTCTACGAATGCATTGCATAGCTACGCATCAAGCGCCATCCTGCTCAAATGTATATTTGCCGTCTGGGAATTCAGTGCAAAACATTCAGTAATCCCTATTGCCTGAAATTTTCAATTTCTTATTTCATATCGGAAGCGTAACTTGCGAAGACGTGCATCCCCAAATCAGTAATGACACTGGAGATGTCATCTTTTCGGGCAATCAGAATTAAATTCCTCACTCACTCTTCGGTGGAAGTCTACAGCATAAAGGTATAACCTGAACTCGGAGCTTCCTATTGTGCTTTACTGTGTAAAAATTAAGTATTTGCTACAAGCAAAAGATATACTCGTCTTTTTGGTCAATAAATAGCCTTGACTTATTCCGAGAAAAATAAAAAAAATAAGCAATTTCGAAATTTGGATGGCATTAGAGTAAAAATATAGGCCACGACATTTACAATAGCCAAGTCGAAATTCTGCCACGTAGCGTTAATGTCATCATTGTACCAAGAACAAATTCAATCGAAGCAATTAATGTAAAATAAAAATTAGTTGTAAGATATGTCATACGTAGTGCTAATTTTACGAATGTAAAGGAACCAAAGAACCCATTTATTTTTAAATATTTATAACCATTGATTAAAATTTATCCAATTATTTTCTTAAAATGTGAGTGAGGGTCATATTGTTAAGAAAAATCGCAAACCATCTAAGAAATGGTTTCCTTAAGAAATGTTAATTTGTAAGTTCTTTTTTAAAATAAATTCAACAAAGCTAAGAATAATTAGCTGTGTTATTGAACAAAAAGGACCCAACGACAAAGCGTGTTTTATTAAAGGTATTGTTTTTACCCCCCATTTCCTCCGACTAGGTAATTATTTATCAACTTATGAAAACACATTTCCATGCCGGTAACAACAGGTGGTAAACTTTTATCAGCGTGGGTGGGCGTAACAAGAGTTTATAGAATATAATTTGGCTAGCGCTTGTAATACAAAACAGTGTTAGTACTTTCAAATGTCATTTATTATCCCGTTATTAAGTGGGGGTTAGTTATTTGTTTACCTTATTAATTTAAATAAATTAAAAATCCATGCGTCGTACGTGTGTATCCAAAAATCCCAAGAGTGACGAAATGTGTATTTCTTTATGTATTTGTTGCAATAAATTTCCTCCAAGCCCAGAAAAGCCTTGGCCGCAAGCAAAAGTGACCGTAAGTTTGGATCGTCCGTATTCGGCCTGTGTGTGGCCAGCCGCCTAGAAGCTTTTGTAGTATTCTTCTTCGCGCAATTAAAGCACAATCACCGCATACAACACATAAAGCCAGAGACACGATATTCAGAGCTCTGTGAACCGCACTTTGTATCCATTAGTTACCATGTGTTGGCAAATATTATGCAAAAAGCGTTATCCGACGGAACAATGCTTAAGAGGCCGTGGAAATGCGAGAGTAAACACAATGGAGCGTTGTTGCGATGAAGCAATACTGAATGTAGCTTTTGTTAAAAATAATTTCACACTGGAGATTTCTTTGAGCGTAATTCGTGGAACTCCTCGCAGATAAATTAACAAGCACTTCACTTTCTCTTTAAAAACTACTTCTTTGGGAAGTCTTCTTAATTAGTGCAACACTGCAATTATTATTTTCCGATCGCACTCATTTGCTTTGCTTTGTTTTCTACGAATCCCAAGAGAAAAATTATTTCTTCGAAGTAAACATGATAACGAACGTGTTATCCACCCGCAAGTTAATTTGAGTAAGACGTTACGACCGACTCGGCTTCTCTTTAATGACTGAACGAGGAATTCCAGTTTTCAAACTCAGAAACTCTGACTTTGTAGTGTGTACTGTGTATACAAGTCAGAGACGAGGATATACAGTTTTACGTGGTAGGTAAGCATGTTTAGCTGAGAGCACCCGACGGGTACAAATGGGAATGTGGAAGATGGATACTCAGCATCCAGCAACAGCATCAGCATCTCGGAATGCCAGCCATGTGGTACGTAGGTGGCGGTATACCTGCAAGTAAAGCTCCATGAAGTGTCTGCGTTTTACGGAGGATACTGTACCGTAGGCTTCATGAAGGGGTCATGCTGGTCATGCGTCTACCAAAGCTTCTCTCACACAACACAAGTTAAAACCCGCTGAATTTATATTAAACTTCAATGTGTTTATATTGGTTTCTCAATCGAGACTTTCACGGCTCGCGACCGCGAGCCAGGTATTCTTGAATCAACAGCCTTTCCAATTAGAGCACGAGCTATAGCACTTACCGTGTGTTGTCCAATTTTTCACATTAACCTCGCATACATCCGTAACTGTTTTATTTATTGTGTAACTGCGAGTTTTATTGCTAGATGTGTGTGGAGCAGACACCATAGTGTTATGGACAAAATGTCACAACACATTTTGGGTTATACTTCTGAAGTCTACTTGGAATAGCCCAACAATAAGAATCATCTTGTAGTAATAATAGACTTGCGCCTTTTTAGCACAGTGAATAACGGCGAAAGCTAGAGAATTTATAAAGCCATAAATTTAGGAACAGAATTACTCCCCTAATCGATCAGTTTCGAAAAATTTATTTCTGCCGCATATGCATCAAAAGAAAGGTAAAGGAATTAAGTTTCATGGACCGGAAGGTGACGAAAGCATACATAGTGGCCAGGAAGAAGTATCCATTGATACAAATTGAAGTTGCAGTTGTCATGATAAGTACCAAAATAAAAGCGTATGAGAGGACAACCATCTAGCGAGAGGCAGGTATCATTCAGGTAAAGAAATAAAACGAAGTAGCAGTAAAGCGGAAGAAAGATTAGTTTTTTACAGTTTAAAAGAAAAAATGTGATGCAGTAAAAATGTAAATATATAGCTTGCTCTTCATGCATTTTTATCAGAAACCTAAAGAGGCCGGGTAAATCAAAAATGGTTAAGAGTGCATAGGCACTCAGATTACCTACTTTATTATGATTTTATTTATACCATTTCCTTAAATAACACTGATCAACAAAATTTTGAAACAGGAAAGGTGATTATTAATTTTGAAATATCTATCTACCCTCATTATAAAACCAAATTTTTTGATTCGATCAGATCTAGTTTTTGTGTTACACTTATTACCAGTAAAGTGTAAGTTTTTACATATCTTTTTTGATATAGCGTGTTTAAAGCGATAAATGTAAATTCTCACTGCCTAGCTTATTTGACTAAAAACGAGCAGGAATGACAACACCGAAATAAGCTTACATTTATATTATATGTATATCTAAGCAATAATAGCTGTAGTTCAGCATAAATTACTTCCTCTCAGGGCTAATAATTTCGGTCAAAATCTATATCACATAAAATATTTTTTTTTTAAAAAAACCGACTTCACAAAAGAGCATAAAATAATTTTTCATTTTATATCTATTACGATATTTTGAATTCGGTGCAAATTAAACCAAACAACTACAACAAAAGTATTTAATCGTATCCAAAAGAACCTTCCTTTTACCAGAACCAGCTTAAAGTTCCGATCTGTCGGTTGAATCGGAGGAAGTTACGTTTCAACCAGACTTTCAAGAAGCTTCTTCAAAATACATTTTTTCTTAAAAATACATTTCCTACATTCTCATTTGGGCTGCTTTCCTAAACATTTGGGCGCCATTAGCGATAAACAAGGTGAAAGATTCCACTAGGCATTTAAATAATAGGGAGGGCTAGTGGAGCCCCAGTATGCTGGCAGATTAGGTACTGTTGGGTATTAAAGCGAGACGTCCCTGAAGCAAACCACAGAAGAAAATTATAAGGCAGTATTTACAATAATACTGTAACACTATACAGGGTGTTTCAGATCTCACGTGCCAAAATGAGTGGGGTGATAGATCTCAACTAGCCAAACAAAAAATTGTATGGCAGGGAGGCAATCTCAACCGTTTGGATGTTACAGGGTGATTCATAAATTTCAGTTTTTCGTGTACATTACTCCTTTATTTTTATCTCTTGATCTACCTAATTAGTATTCCTGTTTTATTTTTATTGGATATCCCATCTTACAACCTTTCCAAAAAGGTGCAACATGGTAAGGTAGACACAGGATTAGAAAAATTGCATCCTTAGAACTCCCTGAGTACCTAATTATTTTATTGCACTTTAGGTAGGAAATTATTTAAAGAAACAACATTTTTAAGATAAAGGGTCGAAAATGTTTCTTTTGGGTTAACAGGTAACTAATTTTAATTATTGCTGCAAAAAAGTTATAAAAACGTTAGTGTAATTTTGTTTTATTGCCGATATTAGCTTGTGTTAGCTAGAATTCACACCCTTGTATCCTAGCGTTCTGTTACTCGTACCTGTTAAAAATGTTGCTATAAAAAGGGCCAACCAGCAAGAATACCTATCATAGTTGAAAAACAAATCAATAAGTATGTGTGTTTTTAAGCAAAAATTATTAAAAAATGGTAGAATTTACATTTGAGGAATACGCGGACATTATTTACATTTTTGGTGTAATAGACGGAAAAGAAAAGCTCTACTGGAATATCAAAGGAGATTCCCTAACCGGCGAACACCCCAAAGAGGGGTATTTACACGGACTTTCCAAAGGTTAAAAGAAACAGGAAGTGTAACTTCACACGACATAAAGACACGACCCGAAACTTCGGGAACTTCTGCCGACGTCGAACAGCAAATAATCACCATCGTGAGGCAAGACCATGAGACGAGCACGATACGAGTCGCAAGGAGATTAGGATTATCGTCATATAAGGTTTGGAGGGTTATTGATTAAGGAGGATTACGTCTATATCACCATCACCCAGCCCAAGGACTACTGGAAGGAGATTCCGAGAGAAGACTGAAATTTAGAACTTGGCTTCTGGAACGCCACATTGACGACAGAGCGTTTCTGGACCGAATTCTTTAGACAGATGAATGTCAATTCACCAGGAATGATATCACGAACTTCCATACCCTTCATACCTGGTCGAACAATAACCCACGCAGGGTAATGGTGGCGTCATTCCAGCAGAGATTCAGTGTCAATGTTTGGGCTGATATCATCGGCAACCAATTAGTAGGACCATTCATTTTGCTGCAATATAATTGTGAAATTTATGGAGACTTTTGGGACAATACACTGCCAGATCTAATAGAGGAGAACCCTATGGATAACAGGAGAATGTTTCACCAACACGATGGAGTACCAGCACATACGGCTAACATTGTGAAGGTAACACTAAGTTAAAAATTTCAACCGCTGGATTGGAGGAGTTGCACCGATTCCTTGGCCTGCTAGATCTCCAGACCCCATTGGACTTTTTCTTATGGGGAACAATGAAGGATGAAGTTTATTCAAGCCCAGTTAACAATAGGGATGATTTAGTTAGCCGAATTGGGAATGCAGCGACGAAAATACGCCTTAAACAGGGATTTAGAAGATGCATCCAAAGTGGCTGTGGACATTTTAAACGGTTTTTGTTTCTTATCAAGATTAATTTTAATAATTTTATAATTAAATTAAAAGCATTTTAGAATTAATTTGAGTTTGATTTCTTTAAATTGTTGATCTTTATAATTTTCTCCGATAAGATATCTACGCATAAACTTCTACATACTTTCTCTTCATGGGCATGTTGTCCCTTTTTGGAAAGGTAATAAGATGGGCAATCTAATAAAAATAAAAAAGGTGTGTACTAATTACATCAATTTCGGAGAAAAACACTGGCACTGTATACTTATATGCCAAATAAACCATACAACTGACACTTTTCTGAGTAACATAAAAGCTGAAGCAACTCAAACAATTTTCCTCAATAAAATGATAAAAACTAAAATCTCATCCACTTTGTCACCTTAATCTCGCTCTCGTAATCCAATGGTATTGGTCTTGCTGCCGGTGCCGATTTCGTGTTGAGAAGAAGCAGCCAGAATTATTTTGAGTATCTTGAAGCCCTAATCTTGTAACAGATATAGCAAGTAGGGGAAATGTTGATCTCGCGGGGCAGGAATTTATTATATTGGGAATATATCTACCGATGATAGAGAATAAAAGTTTGATAAAGCATGGTCAGAGGTTGTCTGGTCCCGTTACGCCTGATTTGATTCAACCGACAGATGTTCTAAGTTCGTCAAAATCGAGAGCGCGAAAAGAATTTGGTAGAGTTGCCGACCAGAGGAGTCTAAAACGGCGGTCATCAAAATCGGCAATGACTTGCAGTTAGAGCTACTGAAGGTAAATAATTTCCGTAAGCAAAAAAAGTATTAAGATAGTCAGGTTTAAAGATGCATGGAATTCGGTCTTTGCCATGTATTCCGGCCTACCGTAGATTGCGCCATAACGCACTAGAGTCAAGATGAGTATTCAGTTTGTGGTACTATTATTGTTTAGCACGTCCAATGGCAGCATGGATTTGCGTGCGAATTTCTATAACAATCTTACCCCATCAGTTCTAAGCTATAGCGTTGGTATAAATATTTGCGCTCGGCGATAAGGAACTGGACTCTAGCCGTGGGCATCAAGCTGTAGCAACACATTTCATTCTTACAGGAGCGTACTTACTTGTCAAATAAATACAACTTCAATGACGGAGTTTAGTTATACAAAGTATGAGATCTCGTGCTGACTGAAGTCTACACCCTACTGTCAGAGAAAAGGGTTTGCTCTTAGTTTATAAATGTTTGGGTTAAAAAAAATAGTTTTTAAAAAAAAAAATTTGAACCGACTTCACAAAAAGGGCTAAAAAGCATAAAATAATTTTTAATTTTTTATTTATTACGACATTTTGAAGTCGATGCAAATCAAACAGACCAAACAACTACAACAAAAGTATTAAATCGTCCTTCCCTATGATTCTGTGAGCTGACACGTTCAGGTAGTTTTATATATTATCTTTAATTGTAGTTGGGTAGTTGTCTTGATTGTTTAATTTGCACCGACTTCAAAATGTCGTAATAGATATAAAATGAAAAATTATTTTATGCTTTTTAGCGTTTTTGTGAAGTCGGTTTAAATTCAGTCCACGCGGTACAAAGTTAGGTTTACCCTCCCCCCACTCCAACCCTAGGTCGACATGTTTCCATAGAGTAGCAATGGGGGATCATATAACACACAGCGAAAAGGAATCTTCCAAATAGGTGTGTGAATGATTCGGACATTAACCACCAGCCGGGTAAACCGCTAGCTACATGCAAAATGGAGCTCTCACAGGAGGCTCTCAAGATTGCTAATAACAACTGGCAAGAAGAACACACCTGCCTGATTACCCGACAGATATGGCCAAAGCTTGACCTTAAGCGGTCAAGAGGGCTTATCCTACTCGAACGCAAACAAATTAGCACTACAGTAGCCGTAATCACGGGTCACTGCCTCATAGGTAGACACGCCGATAGGCTGGGCGTGCCCTCAAACGACTTCTGTAGGAGTTGCCACGACGAGGAGGAAGATGAAACCATACTTCACCTCCTCGGTAGCTGCCCGGCCCTAGCCAACCGTAGGAACCGGTTTTTGGGCTCCCCCTACTTCAAAGAGCTAACCGAGCTAGGCTCCATAGATGTCAAAAACCTGACTCGATTTATCGGGAGTTCAAAATGGTTCCCGACGATGAACTAAGGATGAAAATCCTTCACAACCCAGTCAAAATAATTTTGACTTCCCGTGAACTAGTTCCACTAGATACAAAAACTGGTTCGGTGTACAGGGGACAGAACCCTCCTATTCCTTAGGTAATTTTATGGGGTTGTAAATTTCAAGCCTCAACGTGGTAGCACAAAGGGCCTCTTAGGCCTAAGTGTGCCTTCTTAGGCAGCCACTTTAACCTAACCTAACTTTCCGGACAAATTGATTTCTTTGGTTAGAGACTATGCCGCGTGTTGCGCAAGAGGGGGGGGGGGATCTACAAGAGCTCAAGCTGGAGATTTAGAATAATAACCATTGGAGTAGCGACGAAAGAGTAACAGACATTCAACAATAAGCCTAAAATTTTTTTTATTAACCAAACGCGAATAATGTAGAGTGCGGTGAAATAAGTTTCAGGGAAATATGCTCTTGGAAATAATGTCCAAGGACATTATTTTCCACTAAAATAAGCAATAATGACCATGGGTCTTATTTCCCGTTCGAAAGGGATGAAATGCGAAATAATGTATGCAGTGCAATTTTGAGTTCGGTACAAAGCAATAGGTCTGTTCGCGGAGGCCACTCAGAGAGGCGCAGATCTCGGCTCGACTCTACTCGGATTCAAAAAGAGCAGAGTATAAAATAGCAGCGCACAGCTCTACTCTAATCCGAGTAGCAAAACCAGATTGGATGCAGCACTTCACTCTTAACAGCTGACTGTAATTTTGTTTTGAATATAATTATCATTCAAACATTTTTAGACAACTAATCCTTTTGCAGTATTTGGCGAGCATGTCACATAAATATCTTCCCACAAGAATTTACCATTGCTTTTTTCTGCATTTTGCAGCACAATACGTTAATTTTTCAACTTGATTAACAAAAAGTCACTTTCAAATCACTCGATCTTAAACGTCAAAAAGCTGCACCTTATTTAAAGCAGGAGCAGAAAAGTTCGCTCTAAAGTAATCTAGATTGCCAATCTTTTTTCAAATAACACAAAAGGAGTGGTAAGGAGTATCACTCTTTTCTCAAAGAACACAAAAAGCGCAAGAAGATTGCTACTCTTTTCTCAAATAACACAGGTAGAGTACAAAATGGCTCTAAATGACTCTTTTTGACTCGGAGTGGCGTCAACGAACAGACCTAATATTACTGCCAAAATGAACAGCCGAGTAAATTATGTGTAATTTACATAATAATAAATACTGTACACCAATATTATAATTTTCCTCTTAAAAATATTTGAGGACACCTTTTTGTACAAGGAAATATTGTACATAAACACTTCCGATAAGCAGGTTTTTACAAATTCTTATCACAAATTTCTATAAAAGAATTTGTTATAATTTTAATTTGCATTCAAAAGTAAATAATTTTCATTACTTACGCATTACTGAATTTTATTTTGTTGTAAATACTTACCTTTAATATAATTATATAGCAATTATATTTGTGTTTTAATTTATTTATCTTATCTTTTTTTTAAAGCAAAAGCTGGTATGCGAAGTTCGTTTGATCAATGTCAGCGAAAATTTCCAAAAGTAATAATATTAACATTATTTCAATAAATTTTGTTTTATCCCAGCGTTATGTCCGATAGAGTGAAACATTTCTTACGTCTATAGAAGAATCCCAAACATTTAGTTTAATTTTTGCTGGATATGTCAGTAAATAAAATGTTTAATAAGAGCGAATTAGAAATATTAACTCCATCCGCGGAAATAGGTTGGATTGTCCGTAGACTGCGATACGCTTGCATAATAGACAGCGTTGGGTATTAGAAGCATTAAACCCGACTGCATTCTCCCGTGAAATGTCGTTGCTTAGCAATTCAAAAATTTTAATTTTCAAAATTATTTATACATTTTCCATGGGATTTTGCACAGATTCGAAAGAATATCTGAAGCAGGGTTCCGAATCGATACAAAATATCGCTCCGCTCCACGTATCGATTCGGCCTGGAGCGTTATAAAAATATTGAACCGCTCCGGAGCGGATCGTTATTTTCCAAATCTGATATCGAACCACTCCGGAGCGGATCGTTATTTTCCAAGCCTGATATCGAACCGCTCCGGAGCGGATCGTTATTTTCCAAGTCTGATATCGTACCGCTCCGGAGCGGATCGGTATTTTCCAAGTCTGTTATCGAACCGCTCCGGAGCGGATCGTTATTATTTTCAATTGCAATCGATCCGAACCGCTCCTGGAGCGATATTGAATCGATTCGGAGTGATTAGAATATCGCTCCACTGAATCAAAGGAATATATCTAGGAATTTTTATAAAGTGCACCACATCTACACCTTAATTACAAGGTGCCTTGTACTGAGAGGGCTTTTAGAGTTTGGGTAAATGGGTGCTGGGTAGGAGTGAGCAGTAGGGTGTGTGGTGTGTGTGGTTGATTGGTGGGTTGTGGGAGATGATGGGTAAGGCGTTTATTCTGGAATATGAGTGGTAATTTTCAAAAAGTGTACCTCACCTGACATTTAATTACAAGGTGTCTTGTACTGACCTATATATATAGGGTTTATAGAGTTGTGATGAATAGGTGCTGGGTAGGAGCGAGTGGCGGGGGTGTGGGGCTACTAGTAGCAAAGGGGCAGCGGGTGGTAGGGTAATTAGATGTTGGAGAAGAGTAAAGGGAAGGCAATGAGAAGGCAGTGATGAGGAAAAGGAGGAAAGGCTGCATGCGGCCCAAATTTCCGCAAAGGTAACTTCCTAATCTAACTTTCCCTCATGAAACTTAAAGTAATATAATCAAATAACCAAGATTTGATATATATATATAAATACCTTAAAAACTATCGAACTAGATAAATTGCTGTAGTTAACCTGAATTATGAGAGAATAGCAGAATAAATAAAAGAAGAGGCATATATTAAGTGCGCATCAGACGGCAAAATTATGTCCTACTATCAGTCTAAGAGTGATAATCATTATAATGTGGAAAACACCAAGTGCATGGAATCATGCATGTCGCGCCTTTGGCCGACTTAAAGAAGTCGAACAAATTTCGCTCGCGTTTTTTTCCGAGTATTAAGGTTTTTTATTCATACAAAAGCATGTTCAAAAATTATATTACTCTGAAAAACACAAAGGCCTACTTTACCCTCATAAAATTGTATTCTCTGAAACTGGGAATCAACCTACATTTGATTTTTCTGTTTTATTACATTGGATTCCTATGCACATTTGAAGCAAGCGAAGTTTACTCAACTTCTGTAGTCAGCTCCCTAATTTGGCTAAATATTTCAAATAGTTTAGCATCAGACAGACTCCATTGGGTTCATCAATTAAAAATTAAAAAGAAAAAGGAAACCCTTCACATAAAAAGCCGTGGTGTTGGTTGAAATTTTTTAACACGCAGATTAGAATGAAAAACGGTCAAATAAATAATAATAAACTGTAAAAGCTCTCTCAGTGCAAGATACCTTGTAATTAATTTGCAGGTGAGAAGCACTTTCTTACCAGACTACTTTCTTTGGTTCAGTGGAGCGACATTTTTATCGCTCCAAATCGATTCAATAACTCTCCAGGAGTGAATATGGGTAGCACACCAACCACACACCTACCACTCACTCTTCAGCCCATCACCAACCACCTACCCTCCCGCCCATCACCCACATACTATCCACATTCACTCCAAAACCGTCTCACTAACTCACAAAACACTCAAAGTTCAAGACCCCTTGTAATTAAATTACAGGTGAAGTGCACGTTTATAATTACTAGAGTTCTTCCTTTCATTCACCCACTCACCATCCACATCCCAACACCCACCCACACACCAACCATCCACTAGCCTACCCATCACCCCTAGTATAAAACACCTAGTAATTAAGTTGCAGGTGAGGATTATTTTCTTATAATTACCAAACATACTCCTTTGATTCAGTGGAGCGATATTCTAATCGCTCCGAATATATTCAATATCGCTCCAGGAGCGGTTCGGATCGATTGAAATTAAAAATAATAACGATCCGCTCCGGAGCGGTTCGATAACAGACTTGGAAAATAACGATCCGCTCCGGAGCGGTTCGATATCAGATTTAAAAAATTACGATCCGCTCCGGAGCGGTTCGATAACAGATTTGGTAAATAACGATCCGCTCCGGAGCGGTTCGATATTTTTATAACGCTCCAGGCTGAATCGATCCAGATGTCGCACCGATCCGATTCGGAACGATTTGGAGCGAAATTTCGTATCGATTCGGAACCCTGATCTGAAGTCAAGGATGTTGCCGACTGCAAAGCTATGGAGAGAATCGAAAATTAAAGATAATTAAAAAAGAGAATAGACCCATAAACTGAACTTTACGGTACACCGTTATCCGTGAACTATTACACGTATTAGGTACTACTCAATTTACTAGAGGACATCCATCTATATCCTGTTCCAAAAAGATTGGCAGTACACGGTAAATGGGAAGTTATGATGCCAAATTTCTCAAACTCGCCGAAAACCGTGTACAACCATCCTTTCGATCTTTCTTGGTCGAGAAACCAAGAAGCACTGTTTGTGATAAGCACATTCAGCAGGCAGATGCTTGTGGACGACCGACAATGATCAGCACTCAGTGGTGGGTGGTGGGTGTTTTTACATTCGAAGTTCTCCGATGCAATAAGAATTCGAGTGACTGGAATGGTCGGAAAGAACATTTAGTGTAGCCAGATTATATCTTTTAGCAGTAGGCCACGAGGAAAAATAAGAAAATGTTCTGAGTTGAAATCGTGGCAACAGCGTGCTGAAGAAGCGGAACGGATGCATAGCAAATGACGGAAAAAATAAAGCAGACAGCAATAGGCCATAAGAGTCATTTTGGAACAGATTTATAGATAATTTTAGGGAAATTTTTACCAACACAGAGGTGCGCCAATTGCCAACAATGTGAGACAATATTAGATGAAAAATTTCGTGACCGCTGGACTGGACGAGGTCCACAGAAGGTTATTGGCATACATCGAAAGTGACGGCGGACATTCCGAACAGCTTTTTCTAACATAATAGCATTAATTGTAATACGATTTGAATTCAATAAAAAGGATTTTAGTGTTAGTATGAGTTTACTTTCTTTAAACTGTAGGTTTTCTACGTATAAATGTCTACATCTTTTCGCTACATAGACATGTTGCGTTTGTTCGCAAAAATTTGTATTTTTTTATTTAATCTTGTAACTTGTAACTTCCAAATAAACAATACGACTGAAATATTAAATAAGGGTAACAAACCAACCATTTCTAATATTGTTCGCCAAGAAGTACTGGACCTTACGCTGGCCAGCCTAAACTTGGCAAACAACGGACTTAACTGTCATGTGTATGACTAGCCCTCCCGATTGGTATAATTTATTACAATAGGTGTTGTACAGTTTAATTGATAGTTTTAATGTTAACAGTAATAATTTAAATTTATGTAATTAATTAAAAATGATAATTTAAATTTATTTTACTTCTATGACGGAATTAAATCCCTACGAGAGCAATGCAGAAAAAGCTAATTATGTCTGGTATTAAATAGAACACTTATAGTAACATTTTGTATTTCCATTGGAGTGGTGGCCACCATTGAAAAGAAATTAAAAATTATAGGGCAATAGGAAAAGCTCTCGCCGGAAACAAAAAGGGCAGCTATACGATTTACGATTCATTTCCACCGGACTAGTAGTAAGTGCATCAATTGTAAGTAAAATTATAAGAAACTATGACAGAAGAAAAAAAATTTAATTTAATTTTTTTATGTTATTTGGTCAGATGAAACAAAAGACAAATAGCCGCATTTGGACAATAAAAAGCTAGCTTTAAAAGAGCGAAAGGGCTGTTTGTGTGGGTAACATTTGATAAAATGTTGAAAAATTTACGTGATAATACGCGCTGCAGATAGATATTCATATTAGAAGATATCAGATAGATATGGTAAAGGTTAAGATGACAACCCCACGGTGGGAGGGGAAGGGGTGGGAGTGCTGATGGTGACCCCCACGACCAACCATGGGGGGTGGGGGGAGGGGACGAGTGGTGGGGGAAGTGGCGGGACGCTAAAATGATTTTAATTTTGTATAATTATCTAGTAAATGGTACACCTCACCGATGACCTTGCAAATTTATTATATTGTATAGTCTGCCATACTGAACAAGAATATATGCATATATATATGTTGGGCGCGGAAAACGTAACTACACATGGTTTTTTGATGTTGAAGTTTTTAATGAACACATCAGTTTTTCACACAAAATTCCATTCCGTTGCCATCTAGCAGCGCAATCAAAACTTCAACATCAAAAAACTATATGTAGTTATGTTTTCCGCGTGAATTGCCATACTACTATAAAAAATAGGCAGTGTCTATTCGCATCGTCCATGTTGGCGGGGATAGGGGGGCGGCAGTCCCCAGTTAATAAAGCAACTAAAATCCTTATTAACACACCTCTTCCTCCCAGAAAGTCTAATAAAACATTGATTGCGCTACTGGAAGACGGCAACGGAATGGAATTGGGCTCCTGAAAGACGGCAACCGAATGGAATTTTGTGGAATGGTAAGCTATTATACAAAATTCAAACTACTTTAGCGTCCCGCCACTTCCTCCCCACCACCTCCCCCATGGTTGGTCGAGGGGGTCACCCCCCCTGGGTGTCATCTTAACCTTTACCGATAGATATTAACAAGCTTTGGGCACTCACTTCACTGGAACTTTAATCGGAAATATTTTCAAATTTTCAAACTGTTTTTAACCGACTTCCCAAAAACAAAGAGGTTCTAAGTCTGACGCGTATTTTTTTTTTAAACTGAGAAAATTGTTAAAAAGAACGAAAATTCAAATTACATTATTAAATATTAAATAATAATATTAAATATTTAAATATTAATATCATTTACATAAATTTGTTTCCTTCTGTATCGTTAGCTACCGAATGGATTAAAATGCAGAGGTTATCGTTGCTGAAAACCACCTTACTCTTTTCTATAATCTAAGCACAAAGTAATTTGTAAAACGTAGATAATCGTTATGTAACGAAAAACGACTCTTTCTGAGAACAAATATGTCCATTTGACAAACGAATAAGTTTAAAAATACGAACGACATCTAATCTTTTTCCCATTACAATTTTTTTCTTTTGGAAGACGACTTCAAATGTATTTTCTTCTCCCCCTTTTCATGGATTTTACTGCTTGTGTTTCCCATTTATTGTTCCGAGGACATCTCTACTTCCGACCAATCCAATTTAATTTTCTGAACGATTTCATTGATTTTCGTAAAACATAACTTTATTTTTATATGTTTGGCAAAGAATGACCAGAAGTATCAAGCTGTAAAAAATCCATTTTTCTATTAAATTTAGACGCATATATAAATACATAAATATAAGGATTGTTTTTTTCTACGATATTTTTTGTGTAGATTTTTATTGCGTGTCAGATGAATTTATGGATTTTTCCTTAAGAAATAGAGATCTGGATGTAAAGTTTGTAAACGGGACGAGAAAACCGAAGAATTGATGTTATTGCAAGTCCATGTTTTGACTTCGAAAAACGGAAATTTGTTTATTTTGAAAGTGAGACTTAAAATAAAAAAAAATATTAATAACCATCAAATTCTTATAATTCATTATAATAATCATTAAAAGTTACAATAAAATAAAAAGTTACAGTTAAAATAAATTAAACATGAAACTAAAATTACTTCCAAAAGTGACTTGTCTCACTATGTCACTTTCAAAATATATCGCTAATATGTATACTATAATTAAACAAAACAACAAAATAATCACTTTCTTTGGAAAAATATTGCACGACGTAGTTCTTATTTACTTTTAAATTTTAACCGACTTTCCAAAAACAACATGGTTCCAATGACCGGGCATAATTTCGTAACGCGTGGACCGATTTTGATTGTTTTTTGTTGGAACACACTCCCCTATTGGTACCATATCGAAAAATTTTTGGTGGGGTGGTAGTGAAACCTAACTTCGTAATGCTTGGACCGATTTATATAATTATTTTTGTTGTTGTATAGAGTATGATCCCCCATTGCTAAGTCTAACTTCGTAACGCGTGGATCGATTTGGATGATCTTTTCTTTGTTGGGTAGAGTATGTTCCCGATTGGTACCATGTCAAAAATTTTTTGGTGGAATGTGGTTGGAGGGGGGGGGGGACCGATTTAGATAATTCTCTTTTTATTGTATAGAGTATGATCCTCAATTGCTAATAATAAAAAATATGTTCCTAGAGGGATGTATAGAGGAGGTGGGGTGGTGTGCGGAGAGGCACTACCCGATTTCTTAATTCACACACGTATTTGGATGATTCTGTTTTGTTGTATAAAGTATAATCCTCCATTGATTGGAAAAATGTTGACCTAGGGTTTGGGTGGAAGAGGGGTAACCTAGCTTTGTAACGCGTGTATTGATTTTGATGATTCTGAATGCATAGAGTATCTATTTGTATTCTGACAAAAATTAATTTGGTGAGAGTTAGAGTATTGGTGGTGCCTAGCTTGATAAGGCATTGCCCGATTTTGATGTTTGAGACTGTGTTGTGTTGTGTATGAGCGACTACGATGATTCTTTGACTACGATAATTCTCTCCTGCTGTATAGAGTACGATGGCGTACTACGGCCATGTTAAGAATTTTCTAAGGTGAGGGTATGAAAGGGTGACCGTAACTAATTTCGTAATATGTTGACGAATTTGGATAATTCTGTTTCCATTCTTTAGTGTGCATTACCTCTGCAACTTTTGAAATTGCTTTGTTCGTACGAGCAGCATTCTTCAAATCGTATATATGAAGACACTAAAATGTAAAAATTAAAATAGTTTTTAAAAAAATTTCAACCCACTTCACAAAAACCTCTAAAAATCATAAAATAATTTTTAATTTTATATCTATTACGACATTTTTAAGTTGGTGCCAATTAAACAGATCTCGGTGTTTGATCCGATGATCTCGAGCACATTTTATCCACCGGTTGGTAGCTTATCTCTCCGCGATAAACTGTCATGCTGTCCCTGTTTTTTTCGCTTATGCCCCGAAGTTTTAGGTCTAGCTTTCACACTAATAGCCATTTTTTATATTTTTAATGATCAACCGTAGTTAGATAATAATTAAATCACTACACAGTTCTGTGGCTTCTTAACTGATCCTACCACGAATGCGCCAATTATATATCTCCGGCAAACGTTAGCTAAAAAAAATTAATATTACCAAAAGGTCTAAATTAATTAAAAACACTCAAAGACAATTATTTGAAGTTTATTAAAGGGATATACCTAGCCATAGAGTCGAAAAACGCGGATTTTCAGAAATTTTGCGAAATTTTGATAAAAAAAAATAAAATAAAATGGCAGCGCTCAACACGTTTCCCTGCAACCTCTTTAAATTCCTTAAAAAACTTTACTATTCGGATTAAAAGTTCACACACAGTACAAACACTGACTGATTCTGAAGTACCAATTTAATGTATGTATATTATAAAGATGTCGGGATTCCTTATTCTACTATTGTCGGGAATTTATATAATTGAAATTTTTTAAGTTATGCTGAGTAAGGCAGCTTTCTTACATTAGGCCAGTTGGGATTTCAAAAGCTGGTATTTCCTTTTGTTCGTATAGTCAAGTGTCGTTCATATTCGTCATTGTTCACTCTTCCATTACTTGAAAGCTTTATCGATTGCGCGCCAGGTATTGTATTTCTCTGATAACCGATATCCTGAATGTCCTGATCGAATTTCAATTTTTAATTCAATGTGTCCCAGAAGTACAGAAAAGCGTTCATCTAAAATTGCCTCTCCCACTTTAAATTTTTTTCCAGCACTTACTGAAATGAAAAGCGCGGAAAATAAGGAATCTCTTGGTGTCAGATTTTCCCTCAGATGGGATTACTTTTCATCAGTTGACTGTTTTCCAGCCGGAATACAAGGAAAACCCATTTGAGGAAACCCATAAAACCGAGCAACAATGCTTAACTTATGAAATTTGCATTATCTTCGTCAGCCGGCGGTTTTCTTTTGTTTCTAGTGAAGTCTGTCACTGGATCTTAAACAATGTACCGGGAACTGACGGTAAGAGAAAAATACTTTGTGATTGTTACGATTAACGAGAAAATATGGGAAATAGGACAAATGTCTGTTGCATGGAAAGTAAAATGAAAAAAACTTAACCAAAAATTAATTGGTAAGCACGTAATTCCGGGAATTTAGTGAACGTTGTTTGAAAAATTTTCATCGAAATATGTGCATTTGGTGACGTTCTTTTTGAGTGTCATGAATTTGTTAAGAAGCATTGTAATATGATTTCTACGAACGAATTTTCAGATTGGAGTTTTTTAACTACCTAATTGGGTTTTCCATGAAAAGTCTTGTCAAAGCGAACGTGTATTATACATATATCTCACGCAGTGGTAGCGAAAAAAAAATTAATATTATCAAAATTTATTTAATTTAAATTGATTAGAAACACTCAATGAAAAATTATTTCAATTTTATTAGTTTTTTTATTTGTTTTTAATTTTTTTTTATATATGATGTTGCCAAAGCTCAGGGGATGCCCTATGATGCTAAAGCACAGCCTTGGCAGGAAAGGAATTAAGGTTGGGGAAAATGGGTTAGGAGGTTGAGTGAAGGAGGTGTCGATGTACGCCCCGTTTGAAAGTTTCAGGCTCATAAGACGAGGGAAAAACAGAAGATGGTAAACTGTTCCACATTCGTGTTGTTCTGCTAAGAAAAGATTCCCGAAATTTTACGGTACGTCCAAATTTGACCCGGATAGTATAGGGGTGGGAGCGACTTGTAAATCTTGTATCGCGCGTTGTAATGACTCTACAACGAATCAGGCTAGCAATTTCGTTAGAACAATGGCCATGGAAATAGCGATAAAAAAGTGAGAGACAACCGACATTCCGTCGATGCTCCAGAGAGTCAAGGCCCTCAGAGATTGAGGAATCGCCAATAAGTTTAACAGCCTTACGCTGAACTTTGTCTAATGCGGACAATGCGGTGTGTCCTGCCCCTGCCCAAATATGGGAATTATATTCAAGTCTAGGCCTAATGTGGGACTTGTAGATCAACGCTAAGTCGGGTGGGGAGAAATATTTCTTACATCTCTGTAGAAAACCCAAACATTTCATCGCATTTTTAGCGATTGCAAATATATGATCCGTCCAGCTAAGATTGCTGGATATCTCAATACCCAAGATCTTTAGGGAGGGTGAATTGGGTATATTCACTCCGTCGACTGAAATGGGTTGGGGGTGAACTGGGCGTTTTTTAAGGGACATTAAACAGCATTGAGTTTTGGATGCATTAAACGTAACACGATTTGCTCTGCCCCAAGCGAGGACCATAGAAATGTCTTTGTTTAATGATCTAAACATGCGTTCCCGATTGACTTCTGTAGCATTTCCACGTGAATTTATTACAGAATCAAATGAGTACGCGAAATCAAGGGTGCTGTCGGCGGCAAAACTATGAATAGGATTGAGAGTAAGGGATAAGAGATCATTAATAAAAAGAAGAAATAAGGTTGGTGAAAGAACTGAACCCTGAGGTACATCGGCATTTATTTCGTAGGAATCAGATGTAACTCCGTCAATTACTACACGGATTGAACGGCCTGACAAAAAGCTCTCTATCCATTTAACGAGGGTAGGGTGCAGACCAAATGTTTGAAGTTTGGCTAACAGGGCAGCATGCCAGACTCTATCAAAAGCCTTTGAAATATCAAGAGCGACGATTTCGGACTCACCGAAATTAAGGAGACAATGATTCCAACGCTCCGTTAGAGCTGTTAGTAAGTCTCCGGTTGAGCGGCCAGCGCGGAAACCGTACTGGCAATCGTTGATAAGATGGTTATTTTCTAGATATTTCAACAACTGAGAGTTGATGAGTGATTCAAAAACTTTGGATATGATCGAGGTTAGTGCAATTGGTCTGTAGTTAGAGGGGTCGCATGCCTCTCCTTTTTTAAGTATCGGTTATTCAAATTAAAAGTTCTATAAAGACTGAATATACTTACATATATTCTAATTACAAATTTAAGGCAAGTGCTATTATACGTTTTCTGCTGACAAAGTTTCTTGGGATATCCTGTTAAGGGGGTATTCTATCCGAGATCGTCGGAAAAATCGAATATTTTTTTTTATATTTATGACGTCGACATTAAAGGGAATGTGTGTGCAAGAGCGTTTTGCTCAAGAATGAATACTTTTCAAGGCTATACATTGGGCGATGCTAGTACCGTATGTACCGTGATTGTAAATCTTTATACTCGTTTTTTGCGAAACCATTTTTTTCGAAACTGCGGACACGATAACTCAAAAACTATTGATCCAATTGACTTAAAATTTTGTGAGCTTACTTAGTAAATGTATAGTTTTGGCCGGAACTAGGATTATTCCGAAAGCATTTGTTTAGATATTGTTTTTAATGCAAAATACAAACAATAACAGGGCAAAAAATCATCATATTTCTTTAAAAGTGGAAAAAATTTGAAAATTTTTATTTTTCTTATTCCCTAGTTCTATCACCTGAACTAGGAAATAAGAAAAATAAAAATTGTTAGTATTTTTTCCACTTTATAAGAAAGTGTAATTGCTATAAAATGGATTAAAATTTGTGTTTCAAAATCTTTGAACGGAAGATATCGTGTCCGCAAGTTAGCAACTTTTTTCGGCAGGCTCTAGTTCAAGGCGTCGAAAATACTATATTTTTACAGATTTTTTCAAAAGTAAAAAAAAAAATGTTATTGTTCATATCCTGTAGAATAACTTACGGAAAATTGCGAATAAAAATATTGAAAATTATTTATTTTTCACAACGATTTAAAAAGATCGATTTTTCGGACCATCTCGGGTAGAATACCCCCTTAAGTTGCTGAAATTGTGAATAAGATGCAATGAAGTTTTGTAAAGGAAATCGAAGAATTGGAATTGGTCTCTATTTGAAGGATCTCTAAAGCTTTTCTGTTTTCAAATTGAAATTTCTTTAGTTTCTGTAGATTTAATTTTTCAATTATTTTGTTGAGCTGAATATCGCTGAACATAGACGGGTAAATGTGTGTTTCATATCCCAAAAAATATGCGGTTTCTCTTGGTAAGTGCCGTTGACTTCGACCTGGCAGTTTTAGTAATGAATGAGGATGGCACCTTAAAGTTTATGATTATTGTAGCCACAATTTGATATTACTGATGTTTCAGGACTATTGATTAGTAATGTAGTTCGGTTCAGGTTGTATGACTGAATGAATGTCTTGGATGTCTTCGAAGATGCAATACACTGGTTTACTGTTCATTATTTTCCCCACTAGCTTTTTTTTTTTTATATACCCTTTTTTTTATATAACCCTTTGATGCGTTAGCATGGTTTTAAATGGAAGGGAATTAATGTAAGGGAAGTGAGGAAACTTGAGTCTTGTTTTTGCATTGCTGCGAGCTAGACAACAGCCCAGAGACGGAGTGGATTTTTTTTTATTTCTTTAATAAAAGCCCACGGGGTCATCTGGTCTCGAACCCGGGACCCCTGGCATGTTGGTCTTGCCGCTCAACGTATTGATTCAACTCCGTCTCCAAAAGCTTGGTCAAAATATTGAGTATTCTCAATCCTGGGCTCAGGATCATATAAGGTTTGGTTATTATTCGCTTTATTTTATTAATTGGAATAAGGATTTGGTGAAAATTTATGCATCAGTCAAAAAGTAACGGCGTCAGAAGTGAAACTTTTTATGTTATGCAAAAAATGTCAATGAATGTACAATTTACTATGCCCGGCGACTATTCTCGGGGTCTTTTCTTTATCCGGATCTTCATATACTTTTTCCGCCTCTCTCACTCTTTGGTTAAATAAATGGAAATTAGAAAAGGAAAAGGAGTTTAACAGATTTTGTTAGCTCTACGCGTTTACTCTTATGCCAAAACTCTCATAGTGTCCCATAAAAAGTTTCACGTCAATAAGGATTAATTTTCATTAGAAATTATAGGGATAAATATTATATTAGTGTTATTATAATAAGCTTGAAAACCGTATAGTTCGTAAATAGATTCATTAGAAATTACATCTATTGATTGGTCATGTAAGATATAATAAATTTCATTAAGTTCTCTTGTGTACAGTATTTGCTTAGGAACTATATTAAGTCTGATGAGATTAAGAATTGGAATGTATCTGACGAGATATCATTCTCGGACCATCGATGGATACACTTTGAGCTAAGTATCAATGTCGAAAATAATTCTCTGACTTTTAGAAACCCCAGAATAACAAACTGGGATAAGTATAGGTAGGTTTTAAACACAAAATTGTGTACGAGAAATGCTAATTTGGAATCAACACAGGGAATCAATAAAGAGACTGCTAACATTGAAGATGTTATCAGACTCGCATTCGAGGAAGCGTGTCCAAAGAAACGACTGAAAACAGTATGGAAACAGAGATGGATGAATTCTTCTCTCCTGGAAATGAGAAAAAGAACCAGAAAGCTATTCAATAAAGCTAATAAACACCAAAGAGAGGAACTCTGGGAAGAATGTAAAACGGCACTTAGCCAATTCAAGTCCGAGTGCCCAGAGGGAATCATGGAAAGTTTTTACTAGCCAAATTGAAAGCACGGGTGAGGCAGCTAGACTGAGGAAAGTATTATCTAAATCGAAAAGCCAATTAGACCTCATCGAAAACTCATCCAATATGAGGGAATCTGTTGAGAGGCTGATTACAAATAGCTTCCCGGGGAGTATCCTGGTGGAGGGGGAATCGATGAGGGAAGACGCTACTCCTTGGAGATCTCAAGTTGGAATGGAAGAGGAGGAAGCGAAGAGGCTGTGTACTTTAAACAAGGTAAGATGGGCAATAAAATCCTTCAGCCCATATAAATCACAGAGAAGAGATGGGATATATCCCATAATGCTACAGAAGGGAAGTAACAAACTATGGAACAGACTCGTCCTACTCTTTAGAGCGTGTCTAAAGTTCAGTTACACTCCTAAAAACTGGAAAGTGGCAAAGTTAGTATTTCTACCCAAACCAAACAAGACGGACTATAGCACACCTAATGCTTATAGACCAATCAGCCTTACCTCATTCCTAGAGTAGTATAGAAAGACTCATAGAACGGGAAGTAAGGAACCAGATAAGCATAAACCAACTATCAAGTTGTCAACATGCATATATGAAAGGTAGATCGGTCGATTCTGCTCTACACAGCCTAGTACATAAAGTGGAAAAAGCATTGATGTACAAGGTAGTAGCGGTAGGCTGCTTCATTGACATAGAAGGGGCCTTCAACAATGTCAGAATCGATAAAATTCTCAATAAATTGAGGGAGAAGGGGACTGATCACAATATAATCAAATGGATCAAGTCCATGCTGGAAGACCGAATCATAATTACAAGTTTCGGTAATGAACAACTGACGGCGAGGGTAGATAGAGGAACTCCACAAGGAGGGATTCTTTCACCTTTCTTATGGCTGATAGTGATTGATGAATTACTTGAAGCCCTATCAGATAAAGGTCTCTTCATAACTTGTTATGCGGACGATCTAGCGATAGTAGTCAGAGGTAAGTTTGAAGAAAGCTTGGGATACATACTTCAAGAAGCGATCGACACGGCAACCTCTTGGGCGCAGGATTGCGGACTGAAGATAAACCCAAGTAAAACGGAACTCTGCTGCTTCACTAAAAGACATAAAGCATCGGAAACACTAGATTAACCTTAAAGAAGGAGGCCAAATTTCTGGGTGTGCTGATGGACGGGAAACTAAACTGGGCTAGGCACCTTCACGAGAAGAAAAACAAAGCGGGAAGAGCTTTCTGGACGTGTAGAAATGCTATAGGTAAGGTATGGGGACTATCACCCTATATTATAAAATGTATATACACATGTGTTATCAGACCCAAGATAACACATGGAACGATAGTCTGGTGGAAAGCTATGGAGGTGGGCAGAAACCAGCAGTTTTTGGACCAGGCCCAGCGTATGTGCTGCTTAGGCATAACAGGGGCTACTAGGTCAACACCGACAAGGGCCTTAGAGGTCATTCGAAATATAACTCCACTGGAATTCTACGTCAAACAAGTAGCACTAAACTCGGCTATACGTTTGCGAATGAAAAACTGTGGAAGGTAAGGGGAGTGCATACCCAACATGAGAAGATAGTCCAAGTATGTAATGGAAATACGATCAAGAGATTCTTTGAGGAAGAAGATTGCTGGGACTTCAAAACGGGTAATCCAAATTTGGAGGCAATCTTCAAAACTCAGTTCCCGACAAAAAAAGAATGGATTAACAAGAAAACACTTTAGTGATTTACACAGACGGCTCAAAATGCGAGCGTGGCTGTGGCTTTGGAATATCGTGCGAGGAACTAAACCTGGAGTTATGGGGAGGGGTTACCGACTCCTCTTCGGTTCTTCAATATGAAATCGCAGCGATAGAGATATGAGCTAAACAGCTAATAGAACGAGGAATAACATCCTCCAGGATCGCAATATGCAGGGATAGCCAGGTATCCATCAAATCGTTAACTAACGCCGAGGTTAAATCCAAAACGATAGAGGGATGTAAACAGACCCTCCCGGAACTAGGGAGACAAAACGATGTCACCCTAATATACGTGCCGGGGCACTGCGGCATCCCAGGAAATGAAAAAGCAAATGAGCTGGCGCGGTGGGGCGCAAATGAGGACACTACAATAATGCTCAACCTGAGCATACCCATCCCTGAAGTCAGAAAGGAAATCATGGAATCATGGAGGCCTCAGTGCAAGGAAGACATGCATCTTTCCCCCCTCGAAAACCAACCAACCATATTAAGTCTGTATAATACAATAGCTTCTGCTAAATTAGTGAGGTGGTTTGATAAAAACTCTATATTATAATTTATTTGGATCGGATATTGTGTATGTATAATAGTGTCCTGATTTGTTGGAATTCTGTTCGTTAAAGTTTCCTGATAATTATTTAAATATTTTTCTATTGTTTCATTGTTTATGTGATTGGTAATATCTTCAAATCGTTTTATTTATCATACCAGATTGGCTAGTAATTTTAATATAAATCTCTTTTTGGTAAGAAGTTAATTTTTCTATTTTTTACCAAGGGCAAGAGCATCGTTAGCGTCCAAATTACCTGCTAATATAACTGTTCCTAATCCATTGATCAACCTTCTTTTGTTCCTGAATTTTGAGCTTAATGATAGCAGCTTAATATTTAATGATTTAAATTTAAATTTGAGGATTTTAATGGAGCTTTCTAAACCGTTAAAGCTGTCAAAATTCGTTAGTATCAACGTAATTTTGTCAATATTTTCTTTACTAACCTAACTTCTTAATGCCTGGACCGATTTGGATGTTTCTTTTTTTGTTGTATAGAATATGATCGCCTATTGTCAATAACGGAAATAAAAATCTTTTGTGGTGGGTCGGGGAAGGGGGTAGTTCAACTTCGTATCGCATGGACCGATTTGGTTGATTCTTTTTCTGCTATATAGAGTTTGTTACCCCATTGGTACCGCGACAAAGGGGTGGATGTCAACGCGTAGACCGATTTAGATGATTCTTCTTTTGATGTGTAGAATAACATATGTTGCCCCATTGGTACCACGAGAGAAATATATGGGGAGGGGTGGGAAGGGGTCATTACCCAACATCTTAAGGCATAGACCTATTTGGATGATTCTTTTTTGTTTTATACATTGCTCCTATAAGGAAAAATGTTAATCAAGGGCTGTGGTGGGAGTAATGTAACCTTAGAATATAAAACAAAACAGGAATGGCGACGGCTGAAATTAAGCGAGCACACAACTGGGACGGTGATGTTGGAAACAATTTGCATTTGTATGAAAAGTTCAGTACAGGTGTAATTAATAAGAAGGTATGGAGCGGGGCATTGCAATTAAATTTGAAAGTTGTTCAAAGTCACTAGTTTACTTTATATTTTTTAATTGAAGTAATTATCGACATCACTTAAGACGGTATTATATCATCTGTAAGGCGAAATATTAAAATGCAGTGGTAGTAGTCAGAAATACCATTTCAGTTCAATAACATGAAATTTAGTATGTTTCTTTGATTCGATTTGCCGGGAATTTTGCGGGTTTCAAATTGACATCTGGCGGAATATAGTGGGTTTCCGAGTGACCTCTAGCGGGAAGATCTACAAAAGACTTGGCCAGACTGGTTGTGTGCGCTTGCAGTATGCTTACTACTCATACTGAATCAGTAAAGTGAATGAGGGGAGGTGGAGCGAGTCATACACTTTTAACTTGCGTGCTTCCTGTGAGACGGACTAAAAACTTATAAATGAACGAATCTCTTGTAGTCACCGGAAGTAAATCTTTTCGTTCAGAACATGGATTCATTTCTTTGGAACGAATTGCTGTGAAGAGAAATTAGAGAGAAACGCAGCAATTTCTCCACATCTTAGTACTCATTAAAATCATAAACTTGTCTTGCATAAGAGAGTACCGAACGGCTTACACATCAATTAGAAATCTTTATTTTTTCCATCATACATTTTAAACTAGCTTTAGCTGACTGTAGGCGTTGCTTAAGATGTTCCGTTAAAGAAAGGCTAGGGATTAAAATAACTCCCAAAAAAGGCGGTCTATTCTATAAGTGCAATCTTTAGTCTGCCTTTTCACACCTCCACCTCGCAGAAGTTTAATTATTTCAGCCTTATTAGGATTCACTTCAAGGTTCCGCAAGGCAAAACTAACGTTTTCCGTCGATAATATTTTATCATGCAATGCTTTACATACAGCTCTATGTATGATGTATATAGCCAAAATGCGAAACATTCGGTTTTTCCCAAGAGTGAATACAGCAGAAAAGTATATCACAACGTTTATGGTTTTAAATGAGGTTTTTGAAAAGAGCGGTTAGAGTTCTAACAAAACAAACAATATAATATCTGCCAGTAATTCTCGCTTCTCTTTTTCGTAACCTTAACAGTGGTAATAAGTATTCTTATGAATTTATAATAATTACTTTCATTCCGTCAAGAGGTTCTGAAGAGCACTAATTAAATGAAATGCTTTACTTTTAAACGAGAATTGCATCAATCTGGTAAAGTTTTGTTTAATCGCGGTAAAAGTAAAAAGCATATGTAATTAAACCTGGGATTTCAACGCAATTCCTAAATGAAGTGTCCTTGGAGAACTTCTTTATAGGGTTAATTAAAATAAGCTATGAAAATTGTGCGCTTCCCCAAGCGCAAGCAATTAAATGATTGCAGGTTTTGTGTAGCTCTTCTTCTTAAAAAAAGAGAACAAATAATTTCCTGAAAAACTAAAAGGTTGTCAAAGTGCCCAGGAATACAGTTTTTAATCAAAGGTTGACATTGAGTAATTAAAACTTCCTGAATAATATTATGAATGTCAGTAGCTTTTGCCGAGATTTTCCGAATAAATCCAAATACTGGGTTTACACGCCATTTAAAATCTGTATTACTGTGAACAGATTGACTGATATTATTTTGGACTCATGGATTCCCTCAAAAAACATGTTGATGCCAAGCTCAAAGCTATAGGAATTAAATTATCCGCCGAAATAAGTGATTCAATTAAGCTGCTGTGTGATTTAGTGAGTGAAATGAAATCTAAGGTGTTATCACTTGAGGATCGTGTAGCTGACCTTGAAAATCATATTGATTCTATTGAAAGAAATTCAAAAAGCAAAGATGTGTTATTGTATGGAATACCTTTACTGCCTAATGAAAACGTCAGGAAAATGCTTAGTAAAATCTCGGATGTGGGGGATTGCAAAATTATAGCGGAGTACATAGCACAAATCCAATCTGAATCCGAGAAATCAGTTTAATTCCGGAACATCTCCGATAATTGTAAAGTTTTCCTCCTCTACTGAAAAAATTAATTTCATAAAAGCGATTCAAAGGCCTAGATCTATGGAACAATTTCAAATGGCTTCGAAATAAAACAACAGCTGGAATTCGGCAAGCTAAATTAAATTTTTATCGTAAGCAACTGGACCCCACTCTTCCTTAGCAACATTCGAAGAATTGGAATTACACCTGAGACCAATAACGTGAAGTCTTTAAATGCCGACGAACTTAATGCCTATTTTGTTAATTCCTCCCTTAACGAACCTCATAATGACTCTGATTATAATACTTATTCACTTAACCGTGGTATTGATCAGTTCTCGTTTAGAAATGTTACTCCAGATGAGGTGATACTTGCCTTCAAATCTATTAAGTCGAATTCCATTGCACTTGACAAAATTGATGTTCGTTTTCTTAGACTTATTTTGCCAGGTATTGTGGGACCTATTGTGAATATTTTTAATACTGCAATCATGTCCTCCTCGTTCCCATCTCAATGGAAGTCTGTTAAAGTTATTCCAATAAAAAAAAATTATGCTTACTTGATTTTTCCAAAGCATTTGACTCTGTTGATTATTATATACTATACCACAAATTATTAAGTCAATTTAATTTTTCCCCCTCTGCAGCTAATTTCATATTGTCTTATTTAACAAATCGAAGTCAAGCAACTGTAGTGGACTCATGTTGCTTGAATTTGTTACCACTACACTCTGGTGTTCCACAGGGGTCGATATTGGGCCCATTATTGTTTGTTTTATATATTAATGATATAGTTGGGATTCCTAAATACTGTTGTATGTTAATTTATGCTGATGATGTCCAGTTGTTACTACCTTGTCCTGTTGATAATATTGCTACTACTGTTGCAAAGTTTAATTTTGACCTATCTCGAATTAGTTCTTGGGCGAGAACTAATATGCTTTTACTGAATCCAGAAAAAACCCAATGCATTATTCTTTTTAATAGGATTATTGACACTTCAGGTGTTTCACTTTTGTATCTGAACGATATACCCATTGAACATATGAGTGTAGTGAAAAATTTGGGAGTTAACATTGATGCAGGGTTGTCTTGGCATAATCATATTGATGCTACTGTCTCAAAAGTCTCCCCAAATTACATACATGCATAATTTTTATTTCTTATGAACTTAATTCTTGCTATATTTTTTTTTCTCTTTTGCTTTCTTTAACTCTTTTTTTACTAGTTATTTTTTGGTTTTCTCTTTTGATTTCATGTAAGTTGATTGATTGAATTTTAGTTGTTAATTACTCTTCCAATTTTGAATACTTACTGCTATTCAGTATTAAAAAAAGTTTTGCAATTATATACATTATATTAAAATTGTCAGGAAATGTCAATAAAATTATTAGATTTGAGGTATTTTAATTTAATTTGTTTTCGTAATTAGCTCCTCCATTTTGTGAATTACACATTTCGTGGCTATTACTATATTAATACCGACATACAACTGCTAGCTCTATAGTCGTATATAAGTTATTTCGCAACCGCTATTGAAACGCAAGTAATGACTTATAGTCTCAAGTTGTATTATATTATTATAATGTAATTGGCTTAACTGACTTATGACTTAAATTTTAACTAGTCGTATGTAAATCTTGAAGTAGCTAGTATGAATTGAATTACAACTAGTCTGTAGGAAGTTGTATATTAAGTTCTTATAATAATGTACTGACTTTTATGACGACAACATAACAAGTGGCACTTGATTAAATTCTGGATTAGTAGAAAAGAATTGAGGGAGATGGGATAATGGTTCATCATGTCTAATATAAACCGCAATTCCCCTCTGAAGAGAGAAGCGCGGCACTAAGTAATATCCAGGAATGTGATACTGATTAATATCAGAATCGGAAACAACTTTGGTTTCACTTAGTGCAAAAACTGCCGGATTTTCCGCGATTAAGTGGCAGTAAACCGAAAAATGATTACTTTTCAATAGAGCTCTCAGTTGGAATCGGATAACCCGAAAACCCGGGTACCCACCCGACCGGGTAGGAATCGATTCCTACCAAAAATTCGGTTCCAATCGGGTACCTGGTTCCAGGCGAGTACCCGGTTCTAAATAGGAATCGATTCCATCAATGGAACCGGTTCCCTTGTGAGAATCGAATCCGCCACCGGGAATCGATTCCGTCGTGTGAACTGGTTAATAAGAATGAATGAAATTGTGAAGGAAAAATTGTCACTAATAGTAGGGAGTATAAGGAATTTTAAATTTTTATTAATATATCTTAAGTCGTATTTTGTAAAGTTACTAAAAAAAATCTGTAATTTCCAAAGAAACTAGATATTTCCTTAGTGAAATGCAAAATTTCCTCTGTTGGCCTTGAAACTGAATCTGTACTGCACGAATTCAAGAGGAACCGATTCCTCTGACGGAATCGATTCTGGCGTTGGAACCGATTCTCCCTTGGAACCGGATACCCGAGTAGGAACCGGATACAAGAGTAGGAACCGGATATCCGACTTAAATCGGGTACCCGGGTGAGAACCGGACACCCGGGTAGGAACCGGGAACCCGCGGGTCGGGTTTCTGAGAGCTCTACTTTTCAAGCCATGAATATTGCAAAAATTAAATAAAAATTTTAGCATAGCCCCGATCTTAATTTTCCCAAAACAAAACCAAAACGTACCCTCTGAAGAGAGAAGCGCGGCACTAAGTAATATCCAGGAATGTGATACTGATTAATATCAGAATCGGAAACAACTTTGGTTTCACTTAGTGCAAAAACTGCCGGATTTTCCGCGATTAAGTGGCAGTAAACCGAAAAATGATTACTTTTCAATAGAGCTCTCAGTTGGAATCGGATAACCCGAAAACCCGGGTACCCACCCGACCGGGTAGGAATCGATTCCTACCAAAAATTCGGTTCCAATCGGGTACCTGGTTCCAGGCGAGTACCCGGTTCTAAATAGGAATCGATTCCATCAATGGAACCGGTTCCCTTGTGAGAATCGAATCCGCCACCGGGAATCGATTCCGTCGTGTGAACTGGTTAATAAGAATGAATGAAATTGTGAAGGAAAAATTGTCACTAATAGTAGGGAGTATAAGGAATTTTAAATTTTTATTAATATATCTTAAGTCGTATTTTGTAAAGTTACTAAAAAAAATCTGTAATTTCCAAAGAAACTAGATATTTCCTTAGTGAAATGCAAAATTTCCTCTGTTGGCCTTGAAACTGAATCTGTACTGCACGAATTCAAGAGGAACCGATTCCTCTGACGGAATCGATTCTGGCGTTGGAACCGATTCTCCCTTGGAACCGGATACCCGAGTAGGAACCGGATACAAGAGTAGGAACCGGATATCCGACTTAAATCGGGTACCCGGGTGAGAACCGGACACCCGGGTAGGAACCGGGAACCCGCGGGTCGGGTTTCTGAGAGCTCTACTTTTCAAGCCATGAATATTGCAAAAATTAAATAAAAATTTTAGCATAGCCCCGATCTTAATTTTCCCAAAACAAAACCAAAACGTACACCGACACAAGGACTGACGAACGGAATCCACAAATGCGAAGCAAAGCCGCCTCTGAGAGAACAAAGCCAGCAGCAGTGTTATGCTTGCTATGCTGAGCTTTGATCTCAACGAAGGCAGCCAAATGCTCAGCAGTGGAGACCCGTTAAACGCATTCAATGAAGCACGATTGTACTACATTGAATGTTGGATGGAATAAAATGTTATATAATGGAACGCACTCAGCAGACTGCGGTTTTAAAAAGATCATAAAAGCCCTTCCCTTTGGCGGAGGTTGCGCCCGCCCTTTATAACTTTCACTTATTAATTTTTTTTTGCTTTCGTAACCGAATTAAAATTTTTTGGGGAGCAAGATACGGGGTACATCCGTCCCCATCAGTAGTTCCACTCAAACTCAACTCAACTCAACTGAAACCATCACATAGCCCACATACTTCTCTTTTCACTAATACCTCAAAGTTGTTAACGCGATCCCCCGATCACCCCCTAGAGTCGAACAAGTTTAAACATTAAGGCCAAGTCCACACAAAATTAAGACCCTGAGGCCAAAATAGAAGCATCAAATCGTCGACAATATTAATATCTATTGACACATTGAAAAAAAAAACATTTTCAGACAGGACATATAGAAGGATATTTCGAGATTTTTTTCAGGAATCAGGCTCCTATACGACACAGTTTAATTCGGCATCTGTAGCTGCTTAGATTATGTTAATCAGTGTGATAGATTCTTCATAAGAACAAGATTCTCGAATTTTAATTCTTCTTCTATGTATGTACATAATTGTATTATTGAGATTTAAAATTATGTATATAGCAACAGTTTATGTAATTTTTATTCAAATATAACATATTGGAAATCATTTTTGAAACTGTTTGATGATTCAATGAATATTTGTCTTAGTAAGTAAGACTTTCGTCATGGTATCTTAACAATTAATGTAATTTCTTTTATCTTTTTTTTTTATTGGAGAAGGAGCTGGATCAATTCGTTGAGCCGCACGGCGATGGTTCCCGGGTTCGGGACCAGGTCTCCCTGTGATCTTTTATTAAGAAATTAAAATAATCCACTCCGTCTCTGGGCTGTTGTCTAGCACGCAGCAATGAAAAAACAAGACTTTCAAGTTTCCTCACTTCTCTTACCGTAATTCCCTTCCGTCCAAAACCATGCTAGCGCATCAAAGGGTTGTCCCCTAGGATTTGGCCACATCGTATTAAAAAATCCCTGAACAAAATTGAAATTTGTTAAACGTATTCCATAGACGATTAATTTTTGTTTCATCATAATTAAATAATTCAAATTCTATGACCTAGTACCCTGCAGCAATTCTAATAAATTAAATTATAATTTTGTCATGGCATAAAAAATGTTTTAAAATTATGTTGGAACATAATAAAAATTAGTAAATATGAGGAGGTAGCGAACAAAACGATCTAATTACACTTCTTCACAAGTTTTTATTTCTTTAGTAATCCGGCTGTTTATGGAGCCCTGCAATAAAATGGAATTAAGGTGTGCTCAAATGAAGCAGGAAGATAATGATGTCGATCAAACCGATACAATTATTACAGTAAAGTAGTAAGAGTTGTTCAAAACGGAATAATTTTCATAAATATGTTAGCTATCAGTTGAGTAGGCATGTGACTGATTTTGATGTGCGCGTAATGTAAAAGAATAAAAATAGTTTTTAAAAAAAAGTTGAACCGACTTCACAAAAAGCACTGAAAAGCATAAAATAATTTTTAATTTTATATCTACTACGACATATTGAAGTCGGTGCAAATTAAAGAAGCAAACCAAACTACAAGAAAAGTATTTAATCGTTCTTCTTTATCAATCCTTGAGCTGAAACATTTAGGTAAATTTATATAGTATCTTTGATTATGGTTGGGTAGTTGTTTTGTTTGTTTAATTTGCACCGACTTCAATATGTCGTAATAGATATAAAATTAAACATTATTATATGCTTCTTAGTGCTTTTTGTGAAGTCGGTTAAATTGTTTTTCTAAAAACTATTTTATTTTTAAATTTTTAATGTCTTCTACTCCGTACAACAAACAAAGAACCATCCAAATCTGTCCACGCGTTTAAAAATTTGGTTCATTTGGTTTTTTTTCTCGCCGTATCAATCGGGGCACATATCTACCCAACAGACAAGAATCATCGAAATTGGTCCAAGCGTTACGAAATTAGATTACCCCTCCCCTTCCTCCTCCCCCACCATAGAACCAAATTATCCTCCTATAAGCAATTGGGGATCATACTCTACACAACAGCAAAAGAACCATCCAAGCCTACAACTCCCCCTCCCCCCACCCTAGGCCACATTTTTTTCTCCTTCTAGCAATGGGGATCATCCTCTGTACAACAAAAAATAACCATCCAAATCGGTCCACGCGTTACAAAGTTAGCTTATTTCGAAAATCAACCCGTACTTTTTACAGTACAGTTAAAGAATTTACTTTATTCACTAATAAATTTTCTTAGTTTGGTGTTCTACAAAAAGTAAAAATTTCCATTATAAGAAATATGTTTTCTGAATAATAAAGTATTGTCGTAATTATGATATTATACAATCGATCGGGATTATTTGTAGAATAGAATATGATATTAATTGTTAACTGAACTGATCACGAATTTGCAGATCCCTTGGGCTTTGGCATTCTGATTCGAAAAAGAATAATTGAATATTATTATATTTAATACTTTTATTAATAATGTAATAAAAATATTAGTTAGGAGCATGTTGGACATGTTTATTCAGTATTTTTGCGACAGTGTTCGTTATAATTTTTATTGAATTAGTATTCGGAATTTTTGAAGAAATTTGGCATCAATAGGTTCAAAATTAGAGTAGAAGAGGGGCTCTAAGGCATACCTGCATTTTAGGAGACATTTGTAAGTAAAAAAAAATTTCAGTACACCTTTAACTTTATAAAAGCGATATCCAAAAAAATAATGCCAAATTTTATCTTAATATGTTTATAAATGAGAAAATGGAAGTCTATGGCATACGGACGACGGACAGAGCAAAACTATAATGTTTCCTAGCTGCTATGAAGCTGTAAAACCTAAACCTTCATAAGCGTATGGATGAAGTGAAATATCGTTCGTCTTTGTTAATAAATAACTTTAAATTCAGAAGCCGAAAAAGAATAATGAAAAGCATTTATCCAATTTACATAATTTACAACGGTTACTAGCAGGTTATGGTAACTAAAGTGGGATACAAATTCCTGCATCTCCTGTTTGTAGATATTTGGTGAAATCTTTCATTTTATAAAAGAGACAAACAGAGCGATATTCAAATCCTATGCATATTCAATAAAATTGTTATCTAATTGCAACCACAGAAATCAATAACACTTTCTAAGCTCTCCTCCCCCCATCAACAAAAACCTAAATTCGCCCTTGACACCCACAAATAACAAAGTGAAGAAATCGCTCCTCCTTAATAAGCGCATTTTTGTCCATTTTAAGACAAAAGTCAAAAACTAATGCGGCTTAAAGGTAAGAAAAAAGTTTTTTGAATACTTTTAGCGGCCTTACTTAAATGATATATTAATGAAACAAACATTTCCTACTTTTCACGTCCCCCCCCCCCTCTATGTAATTTTAAAATATATATAGTTCTGCAATTCTTTTACAGGGAATAGATGCCAGCCAATGACTTCTACAACTGTCTATCGAAAGCAATAGTACTGACTAAGAAAACCGTTCGTGACACACAGCTAGACATCGAAGTCTCACCATAAGTGTTCTTTCACCTTTTAGATACCTTACTTTAAAAATGATAAAATAGTTTTAAAAAATAAGACTTGAATCAACCACAAAAAACGCTAAAAAGCATAAAATAATTTTTCATTTTATATATATTACGACATCTTGAAGTCTGTGTAAATTAAACAAACAAAACAACTACAATCAAAGTATTTAATGAGATGAGATGTTTAGGTAGTTTTACATATGTAGTATCGTCGATTGTGGTTGCGTACTTGTTTTGCTTGTGTAATTTGCACCGATTTCATAATGTCATAATAGATGTAAAATGACAAATTATGTTAAGCTTTTTAGCGCTTTTTGTGAAGTCGGTTCCAAGTTTTTTTTCCAAAACTATTTAGAATTAAACTTTTTAGTGTCTTTGAATATACGACTCGAAAAATGCTACTCATACGAACAAACTAATTTCACTAGAAAAGAAATCCGGCAACATATTCCGAAATTTGTTACGGTCGCCCTTTCATACCCTTTCCTTAGATAAAAAATATTTACCCTCGCGCTAATGCGCCACCGTATTTAATACATCAAGAGAGAATCATCGTAGTCACTCTAGGTAGAAAATTTTCATCATTTACCAATCAGGAAGCGTATTCTGTACAAAATAATCAAAATTATCGAAATCTGTCCACGCCTTACAAAGCTAGGCGCCGACCCTCCTTTTACTCTCACCATAAGCCACATTTTTGTCATAACACAAATAAATACTCTATGCATTCAGAATATTC
Source organism: Leptarthrus brevirostris (assembly GCA_964036015.1). Classification (NCBI taxonomy): domain Eukaryota; kingdom Metazoa; phylum Arthropoda; class Insecta; order Diptera; family Asilidae; genus Leptarthrus; species Leptarthrus brevirostris. The sequence goes on from OZ038371.1 coordinate 112,033,955, forward strand.
TAAATCAGTCCACCACAACCCATAGTCAACATTTTCTTATAGTAGCAATGTATACAACAAAAACGAATGTTGTTGGGTAGCGACACCTTCCCACCCCTCCCCATACATTTTTGTCGTGGTACCAATGGGGCAACATATTCTGCACATCAAAAGAAGAATCATCCAAATCGGTCGACGCCTTAAGAAGTTGATTTTATAATAGAATTAACGCTTCTAACTCAGAAGGCGCACTTCACAGGCAGAGGCCTGGAACCAATTGACCTATTTACCAGAATATAACAAATATTGAGATAAGTGAGGCTCCCACAACCCATGCATATTAGTAAACAAACAAAAACAACAACAACAAAAAATCTAGAACAATCCCAAACACTACAATCAAAGACAACAGAGATCGTTTAAGCAAATCTTTAGTAAGAGCCAGGTCAAAAATAGGACACATATTCACGGCTCTACACATGCGGTTAATAGGCTCATGCATACCATATTCCTCTAACGAGTGCATATTAAGCAATCGGAGGCGATCCTCATAAGGAGGAAGCCTTAATGGATCATTCCACGGAAGGTCGCTTAGTGCGAACCTAACAAAGTGCCGCTGCACCAATTCAATGCGTCTAGAATGAACCGCATAGCAAGGAGACCAAACCTGAGATGCGCACTCAAGAATTGGTCTAACTAAAGAAAAATATAAGTGAATAAGGGTCTGTCGATCAGAAAACTCCCTTGACCACCGCTCAGCAAAACCAAGGACTGAATTACTCCGAGATACTATATGGTTTATGTGCAGAGTGAAATCGAGTTTTTTGTCTAGCATTACACCGAGGTCAGTAACGGGCTCCACACTACGGATATTAGTTTCCGCAAAGGTATAATCAAACACGAGCTGATTGATGTTCCAGAAAATGACATAACTTCACATTTATCCAGGTTAAGTTGGAGTCCATTTGTGGCACACCAACCCCTGAAGGTATTCAAATCATCCCGAATGCAGGAATAACTAACTAAGCTTAGCTAACATAACTGTTTCTAACGGATGAGAAAATCTTCATATCGTCTGCATAGATTAAAACTTTGGAGTGCTTAATCAGAGGGACAATTTCGTCAATGGCAAGAATAAACAGCAGCGGCCCCAGATGGCTACCATGCGGTACACCAGATGAAGCCCTAACGACTCTAGATAAAGTATTACGGAAAGAGACACGGTAAGTCCTATTTTTTAAGTAAGAGCAGATAAAGGCGGAAAACCCAACCTTTTAAGACATCCACATCCTCCCCGGCCGAAGCCACACGGTTTAAAATTTTGTTGCGGTACCAATAGAATAACATACTCTATACATCAGAAAAAGAATCAACCAATTCGGTCCCCGCGTTACAAAGTTGGGGCTTCCCGCCCCACCGAAAAAGATTTTTTCCATTATCAACAATAGGCAATCATACAATAGGCAAGTATACAACGAAAAAAGAACCACCCAAATCGGTCTACGCGTTAAGAAGTTAGGTTCCATCACTACCCCCAACCACCACCCCACCGTCAAGATTTTTTACATGGTACCAATCGGGGAACATACTCTTATTAACAAAGACAGAATCATCCAAATCGGTCCACGGTACAAAGTAGGACTACCCCTCCCTCTCCCCACCCCACCCTAGAACCAAATTGTCATTACTAGCTATGGGGAATCATACTCTCAAAATTATGTCCAGTCATACATAAAAAATAAAACTTTAAAAAAAATACATGTGGAACTTAGAACCTCTTTGTTTTTGGGAAGTCGGCTTAAAATATAAATAGCCAAAAAGAATAACGAACCCAGAAAAGTAGATTTATGATCTGTCAAATGAAATACCTGGACAAATTCCTAATTAAGTAATTAACACAAATAAAATATTCTTAGCCTTGGGGTAATTGTTGCAGATAAATTTGTGACCACTATTCCATTGTCTAAGTATAGGGATAAGCTAGGAAATTTCTGTTTATGAGCATATTTGTAAGACAACTCGTTCCGGAAAGGGAACTAGTTATGTTCTCCGGCCATTATGATAAATTGTTTCTGTTCTTACCGCTTCAGAAAGTTCATGCCATCCAGTATAAAAACAGGAAAGTTTAGGTCTAGGAAGAGAAAATGTCTGGAATTTCAGTCGGGTGAACTTTTAAGCCGACAAGGATTAAAAGGATTCTGTAAAGATATTCAAGGCATCTATACAAAAAGAACATTCCAACTCACCGAAGGGCACTGGTTTCCTTTCAAACAATACACAACTTTTATCCCTAATAAAACTGGCTATACGTAATAAAGTTGGATAAGTATCTTATCACATTGCGGCCCTGATTTTAATGACAGAACTAATTTATGATGGATATGAAGCGAAGATAGAATCCGTAAATTTTCTCCGATGACCAAGGGCGACATTAAATTGAGACTCATAATCAGATCGGGTTCACATCTACTCAAACCAGTAGAGAAGGCTCGAGGGAAATCTCAGCGAAAACGTGTGGTCAGGTGAACATGTAACTCTTTACTGCGAAGTGGTCATAAAGTGCTTTGTATCCGCTATGCCTTAAACGTGGGTTGAGAGTTCCAGTATTCGATTGAAGGGTTCATTAGCCTTTTATGCCCAAATGCCACAAAATTCTAGATAAGCTGCTACTACGTGCATATGGGATGGAATGAAGGGTTTTATGACCTACGCAAGCCGTGGGCGTGTTCATAAATTCCTTTTAGCGTGAACCAAACTGAACATCAATTCGTTAGGGAGAGCAAGGCTTTTGTACTTCGAATTTATGAACGAGTAAAGTGTTTCATAGTCGATTAGGTCGAAAGCCACTCAACTCAAATTTTCGTTAATTAATAAGATTAAGGATTACTTCCAGTAGATTGAGTTTATCTGTATCAGAAAGGGGGCACGTGGACTCTTAATTCGAAATTCTGTTGAACCAAGCTGTGAACGTATAGCATTGGGCAGCCGACATTCTTGAATTCGTATCAGAAAAATTCTTATCTCAGTTTAAAATTTCTTCCCATTTTCAGTGACCTCTTGACCTGAGTGAACAATAACTTAACTGAATGCTATAAAACTGCCCTAATGACGATAAGTTGTGTGATAATTTTGTTATTTTATTTAGAAACAGATTTTTAATCAGAGATTTATGAATTCCTTCCATCAACAAACATTTTGTACTGTGTGTGCGTAGGAATTAAATGATATGCTTTAAGCATTTTATACATTGTTGGAGCAGTCTACATGTAATGACTGCTGCTTAATAGATATTTAGCTACTCTTACAATAAATCAAAGAAGCTTCTACGTTTTAATTTTCCCAAACTTGGTCTTTTACAAGTTATCAAACGAACTTAATATGTTGGCATTTAAACAAACTTGTTAAAAATTTTGCAAATTAATTTTTATTTATTATTTTAAGTAAGTAAAAAGAAAAGAGGAAAGTCGAAAATTAAGTTATATTCAGAAGTGGTTACAAGCTCAAGTTTTCATCATCGATTTTTTAAGGTTTCGTAGAAAACTAGAAACTCTTACAGTTTTTTTCTGTCCGTGTGCCACAGCCTTCCCATCCTGTGATTCAGATGTCTATTAAAATGAAATTTGGTATACGAATGTACTGCCAGAGTGGAAAGTTAACTCAAATATTTTTTTGTTAACTCGTCCTGTTAAAAGTAGGGTGTCTTAAGATAGATTTTCTAAAATGCTACATAGATGTTTTACGATCTTTGGATTTATAACCCTTTAGTCATGAGATCTGTTTTAAATATGCAAAATCTGTTGGAAATTGAAAACTGGTTATGTTTAGGGAGCTTGTATGTGTAAGAATGTGACCCGTCTGTAGCTAGTCACTAGTTTCTACTAGGGCTTCACGGCACCGAGACAAGGTGAAGACGATCTCGCTTTCGTCGCAATTGCGGCGAGATAAGTACCAATCTCGGTCCAGTCTCGCCCTCGGCGAGTTAAAAAATGGAAATTTCGGTGGGAAAACGGGGTGCGAGGAGAAGTGATACATCTGTGTATATATGCATTTTCTTCTTATTCCACTCGCCCTAAACAAGGTAACAAAGGCTCTTTTTTGCTATTGAGGATAAAACGTAAATATCGGAATAAGGAGATAATGTACGAAGAAGCAAATTAGGAAAGCAGTGTATACCAATATGCCCCATAATTCATACAATTGACGACATAAAAGTTAAAACAACTAAATAAATTTATAGAAGCCCTAGTTTTTACTTTTAAAGTTTTAATTTGAGAAAAAATTGGGGGTTGGGGGCATATAGGAATGTATCCAAACATTCATAAACACGCATACACATATATGCACAGATATAACACAGCTGTATAAAGATACAAATTATAATGATAGAGCTGCAAAACATCTAAAGGCTAAAACCAGCTCTCCACACTTGATTTCCCCAGTGAAACCATCGTTAGATACATACATATTACCTTGGCGGGCGGGTGCACCTGCACTTGTTTTGTTGGTGCAAATTCTAGGCCCAGTAACCGTCAGAGTTCAGAGACCAAAATTTCGATATTTTCTGATAGCGCCAATCGATTCAGAATGGTTGATTCATACCCCTTAGAAACCCCGAAGGGGCAAATAAGGCCCGGGAACGCGTAGTTTGCGAGAAAAACGCCATTAAAGTTTCAGCCTATTTGAAGTTGTACATAAATTGCAAATTAAAGTTTCAGTCTATTTTAAGTAGTACCTAAACTGCAATTTTGCCCTATACTAGCATCATTTATTTTTTCGTACTTAATGCGGGTGCATTACCGGCTCAGCTCCTCAGAAAAACCAGTTCCACAGTAACACTTAATACATTTCAGATTTCGTGGGATGGAAGCATTTTTGATGAAAGCCTTTGTAAGCTTATTGTGCCATTTAGAAATGATTGTAAGTTTTTCCTCATTCTAACAAATATCAGGTAGCAGAATAATACGAGCTCCGAGTCTTCATAAATATCTAGGAATTGAGGACAAAAAGTAGACGTGTCATGTTCGCATGTTCGGAGTTCTGTAGCTCCGATGTTTAGCAACAAGCCTGAAAGTGCCGCTATTGCATTACTCGGCCTTTCATAGAGATTTATTTATTTATTTAAGCTTAATACAAGCTATTACATAATAAATACATACTACAATTACAAGCTACAACACAATACCAACACCACAAGCTATAATAAATTATGACATAATAAATAAATAGTAAAAGCTACAATATGATCTCTAATTAAAGTAGATACGGGCTGGAAGGAAGAAGAATTAAGAAAGGCGATCAAGATGGGCGGGATCAAGATATAAGGCTTTGTGAAGGGATGATTTACTCAGATGGAAGTCAAAGGAGGAAAGGTCGTTGAATTTTCGTAGCATCCTGGTAATTGGCTCACTTTGACCGTAGTTTGTGCGGCGGTCGAGTCGGAAAAGGGGAGTGGACCTAAGGTTGCGGGGATTGGTATAGATGGGTAAAGATTGCAGGATTGAAGGGCAATCTATGGCACCACTTAATAGCTGATGAATGAAGAGAATGTCGGAAACATCACGACGTTTACTTAAAGGTTGTAAGTCTATCAGTTTCAGACGGTTTTCATAAAATGGAAGCTTGAATCTGTCTACCCACGGAAGATCACGTAGAGCGAAGCGAATGAACCTACGCTGGACAGATTCAATCCTATTAATGTGAGTTGTTTGTGTAGGTGACCATACCTGGCTGGTATATTCAAGGAGAGGTCTAACGAAGGAAATATAGAGAGATTTGGAAACATAAGGATTGGAGAACTCTCTGGACCAGCGCTTCACAAACCCTAGCGCGGAGTTAGCTCTGTTAATTATGCTGTCAATGTGGGAACGGAAATTGATTTCACTATCACAGATTATTCTTAAGTCACACAAAGAGGTAATGATAGGACTCTCTCTCGGGGTGGGTGTAAGACGCTTGCGGGAATAAGAGATGGACTGGCATTTGGAGACATTGAGCTCAAGAAAGTTTTTCATGCACCATGTGGTGATGGAATCGAGATCTTTTTGCAGGAGAAGAGAGTCGGTTGTGGAGGAGATATGTTTGATTATTTTCATGTCATCAGCAGAAATGGACAGCTCTGAGTGATTGATGACACATTCAACATCATTTATTGTAAGGATGAAAATTAATGGACCGAGGTGGCTGCCCTGGGGGACGCCGGAACGAGCTACAATAGGGTTAGAAATGGATGAGCTAAAAAGAACATTGTACCGACGGTTGTTGAGGTATGATTGAATCCAGGAGATTAATCGGGAGGGAAAGCCTAGGCGATCAAGTTTGAACAAAATAACATTATGGGAGATCTTGTCGAAGGCTTTACTAAAATCGGTGGCGATAACATCAACATCTTTACCGTTTTCCAGGGCACATAGTGTTTTGGAGACAAAGTCAGTAAAGTTGGTGGTTGTAGATCTTCCTTTGAGGAAGCCATGCTGGGAGAGGGAGAAAATAGACTTACAGTGCAAGAACATGGAATCATAGACCAATTTTTCGAATAGTTTAGGTATGGATGATAATTTCGTTCTTGCAACCTTTTTTGAAGATGGGAACAATATACGAGTTTTTCCATAAATGAGGGAAAACCCCTTGAGTGGATGGCCGGAATGCCTTCAGGACCAGGGTTAAAATCGTCCTCAAGCCCGTTGATGCTGGCGGCGATTAGTTCGGGATCAGGGTCGAAAGACGTAAACGACGTTTGAGTGCATTTGTCCAAGAATGAAAAGTAGTTATGGTCAGGTTGTAGGGAATTGTCGCTGAAGGATTTACTGAAGAAGTGTGCAAAGAGGTTGGCGATAACCTTAGGATCAGATGAAGAGGTATTCTCAAGTTTTAGGGTAGAGGGGTAACCATTGGATTTCTTCTTGGAATTAATAAAGTTATAAAATCGCTTGGGATCAGATATGAGGCTAGTTTCCATCCGTTGTAGGTACTCATAGTAGAGGATATCACAACGTTCAGAAAAAGAGGTATAAGCAGATAGGTAGGAAGAATAGTCGGACTCGGTCTGGGATAGAAGAAAAGTTTGCGAACGTTTATTTCTCCTGTTGCGGAGAGAGCGTAATTCCTTGTCGTACCATACGGGGGATGAGGAGTAGTTTTTACGAGGAGAAAGGGGGATAGATTGTGTAAGACAAGCGTGTATTTCTGAATAAAACGCCTCTAAAGCAACGTCAACTGGAAGATGTTGAGGGATAGTGGCAATGTTAGAGTTGAGGAGCAAGTGATTTAATTTTTCAAAGTCGCCTTTACTAAAATTGAAGAAAAGAGAAGACTCGGAGCTTGAAAGTGCATGAGGGTGTTCGTAGGAGAAAACAAGGAGCAGGGGAGGATGGTGACGATCGAGAGAGGAAAGGAGATGGCTGCTTTCCGCGACAGCTGAATTAACTGGGTCTGAAGAAAAGATTAAGTCTAATTGTCTGTCCAGAAAGTTTCTGACTCCACTTACTTGAAAGAGACCAGAAACGGAGAGCTGATCGGTAAAAAAGGCTTCTTTGGCCGAAAATGCGTTAAGGGGGACAAAGTGAGAACAGTCCTCAGATAATGACCATTAAATACGGGGGAGGTTAAAGTCACCCAATAAAATAAATTCATCGGAGGCGTTAGCGTTCTCAAGCAGGGTATCGATCGCTTCAATTATGGGCTCGTAGGCGTCTAAAGGTTGAGAGGGGCGAATGTAACAACAGAGGATGTACAGAAGACACTTATTTAGTGCTTTTTTTATACATACAAATTCTGATATTGTAGAGTCGGAGGTCTTTAGCAGGGTGGCGTCATAACGGTTGTGAGCAGCTATGAGAACCCTGCGACCTGGTGGATCATTGGTGCCTACACAACCGTCGACACGGAAAATGGTATAGTTTGGAGGGAATAGTTCGTTGTCGAGAATTCCTGGTGTTAGATTGGTTTCAGTTAAGGCAAAGATATCGTGCGGGAATTTGTGGGAGTTAAGAAAAATATTATATGGTGTAGAAATTGCATAGAAATTACAATTATTATCATATTGGTCTTTTTTTGTTGCAAAACAGTTTGCAACAACTTTATCGTTGAGAAATATCAAAATATCGATTTGCACAAAATTTTGATGAGTTTTTTCAAATGAAAACACATCTCAGCGGGTGATTTCATATACAATATCTTTTTAGCAAATGAATAATTTGAAATGTCGCAAGAACTAAACTAAAAAAGCAGATGAAATAAAGAACAATAAATTTTTATTTCAATAGAAATCTATTTTTAGCTTTTGCATACTGCCACACGACTAGAGATTGGACCCATACACCAAATGATGAGACGGTGTGTGCTGGGCTGTCAATACTTCGAGTATTTAAAGAAAAGTATCGAGGATCGGTATTATCGGGGGCTGGTAGCACCGATTACAAAACCTCGAAGTATTGAAAGCAAAGTATCGATACTCCGGTATATCGACACAGTATCGCCCATCTCTAGCCTTTCACTTGCACATTCTAGGTTTTTTTTTGAAATATAATATAGTCTATCATCACACAAATAATATAGTCCGACTTATTTGTGGCTTTTTTCGATAGCATTACATTCTCCTCTTTTAGGACTTCTTTTTTTTCTGGTTATTGGTTATTATGCCTTCCGATTTATGCTTTGCTGTCTCTAGCTTTCGCCTCTACTATATGGGATGTCGATCTCAGCCCCTGGAATGCATTCTTGTAGGAGCCCCTGAGATTTCGCAGTGTGACCCTGTTGTACCAATGAACGCTGTTCTTTGTTTCGGTAAACTTGAAGAGCGTTTTCAGGGTCGCGATTATTTCAACTAGTTTTTTTTCTGCCATCTGCATTCTTGCTTCTTGAATTGCAAAGTTGCGCAGCGTTTAAAACAATCTCTATTCACATGCGCCATTGAATTTTCTCGTTTTAATTGTAGTATTTCCACGTTACCCATCACTGGAGCATTGCGGGCGCAAGATTTCGACGGGTTATATTAATTTAACAAATTTTCCCTGTAAGATTTGTGCCCGATCGGATAAACCTGAGGATTGCCGCAACGACCCCCTTTTCAGACAAAAGGATTCTCTTAGGTATAATGCGTTCTTTGTTATAGATTCTGCAGAAGCACAACAAAATAAAACTGAGCCACATTTTTCGGTGTTTTTACAAAGTTAATACATCTCAAATAACTCTCGTTTGTAGCCCTTACTGAAGTCTACTTCCAGAACTCGTTGACGTAAATCAAACCTCGTAAAAAATCACTAGCTTTTAGGAAATTAAATCTTCTAGGGTAGTTTATTATCCTACGAGTATGATGTAAAAATTGCCAGTGGTGCTAGGAAGCAAGGTTTCAGGTAAGCTTTATTAATGAAAATACAAATATCTGAAATGGTTTCGTTGTCTCGAAATGGGTGAAATTATTCCGCCGCCCTACCAGGGGTTATGAAAACTAGATGGGAAGTATTTAGATAAAATTCTTCTCGAAACAAGAATATTTGCAGAGTATAAATGGCTTTCGTTATCCAACGCGATGATTTTCGTACTGCATGAAATTTTATATCTTTTTTTTCTCTTAACACAATCAACGCTAACTCGAAAAATGTGCTGTACTCGACGTTTTGTTTCTGACATTTGGGTCTTCAAAGGCAGACTCAGACTCGATATTTACGAAAAAGTTCAAAACAACAAGTGCTGTGTCTGGGCCTTGAGAATACATCTCTCGACGATTATTTCGATTTGAAGTGCTTCTATAGCTTTTTATTTTCCGAAAATTTCACTTAGTTAATACCAATTACAAAACTTTGCGAGTGTTTTCTCGGAACACAATTTTTCGTAGGGGTGGGCGTAATTAAGCGACGACTATTGAACCGATTTTATTTTGTTGTTGAAATTTTTTCGTTACATAATCCCGACGGAGTTGGATGAATTGGTTGAGCGGCACGACCACCATGCCATGGTTCCCGGGTTCGAGACCAGGTCTCCCCGTGAGTTTTTATTAAGAAATTAAAAAATAATCCACTCCGTTTCTGGGAGTCTGGCTCGCAGCAATGCAAAAACAAGAAATTCAAGTTTCCTCACTGCCCTTACCCTAATTCCCATAATTGCCTAGCTCGCAGCAATGCAAAAACAAGAAATTCATGTTTCCTCACTGCCCTTACCCTAATTCCCATCCGGCCAAAGCCATCCTAAAGCAGCAACGGGTTGTCCCCTAGGCTTTGGCCTCATCGCATAAAAAAAACAAATATAATCCCCTATCGAATGGTGGCGGTTTTCTGATTGGATAATTTTCACCTACTTTGCATTTTTCCCCCTTAAAAAAATGTACTCCATGTTGCAAAATACAAAAACTCAATATTAATTTGCTTCACTTAAGGGGGGAAGTACATGAAGAGGCCGAAAAAAGAGGACTTTTTTGGGATTTATTTTTGGGAAAATGAAAAAGGTCCACATGAAATCGATATTATATGTATTAAGGGCAATGTTTTAAGAAGAGAAAAAACATTTTTTACATTTTGAAAAATAAAAAATTAATCAACTTTTGGTGGGTTTCGTAACTCGTGTCGCGGCTGACATCGAAATCGGCGTAAATTCTCCTGGCCGCAATTTTCATCTGAAATCAAAAAACCAAACATTTTTATACTCGATGGGATTGTTTATTCTAGATAGACTACGATCTTTCCGAAATTCGAACATTAACTATAAAAATCGGGCCTGAATGGTCTTAAAATGATTTTTTTGCTATGTCCGTAGTCTATCTAGAGTAGTTTTTTATGCCCTTTAAAATGAGTGCTGGATGAAGAAAATCGGTTCACTAGTTTTTTTGTAATCTTTTACGCCAATTTGAAAAACATGGTTTTGAGAAAACGCCGTTTAAAGTTTGTCCCGAAAAACTGACGAAAAAGATGCAGATATGGAGAAGGTAAGAGGGGACGGGTATTCTCAGAAAAATCGGTATTTGGACTGAAAACGTCGAGAACGCTTTTTAACAAAGTCGCATTCATCACTCTAAATTCCAGAGCAGAAAAAAATCCGGTAAGGGGAATCACGCGCGCCGCAGAGATCCTCGATCCCAGGCGCGCTGGGCCGGATCAGCGCCGACCACTTTCAAGTGGCATATCTTTCACAATTTTCGAGATAGGCTTTTGGAATTTTGGAATTATATTCTTAGAGCATATACTTATCGATTAAGACAATAAAAAAAAATCGATTTTTGAAAACGTCTTCATGTACTTCCCCCCTTAAGATCCCTGCTGTCTAACAGCAAAATTCTGTGTTACGCAGATGACGCTAAGATTTTTCGTACTGTTACCTGTGAATCAGACTGCAGTCTTCTGAACTCAGACTTGGCCAGTCTGTGACTGGTGTTCGCGCAACCGCCTTCCTTTAAACACCGGAAAGTGCACCGTTATGACCTTTTCCCGTAAAAGATCCCCTTTCCTCTTCGACTATACTGTCGATGGTGTTGTCTTAGATAGGGTTGACAGGATTAAGGACTTAGGCGTGGTCCTTAACTCTCGTCTTGCTTTCGACGACCACGTGGACTCGATCGTTGCTAGGGCTAGTTCGATGTTGGGTTTTGGTAAAAGATGGTCTAAGGAGCTCGATGATCCCTACTTAACTAAACTTCTCTACTGCACATTCGTCAGGCCATTTCTGGTATACACCAGCCCTGTGTGGTCCCCCTACTTTGCCGTTCACGTCAATCGCGTCGAGGCTGTGCAGCGCAGATTCCTTAGGTTTGCTCTCCGTGGACTTCCCTGGATTAATCCTTTGCTTCTTCCCTCTTACCCCGATCGTCTGTGTCTCATTTCTCTCGACTCCCTCGAGAAGAGGCGTGATATTGCTAAAATAGTATTTTTGTTCGATTTATTGCAGGGAACGATAAACTCGCCTGAATTGCTGGAGGCCGTTAATATCTCGATCCCGCAGCGCTCCTTAAGAAATCGAGACTTCCTGTACATCCCAGGTCATCGAACTCTATATGGGATGCACGACCCCTCACGTCGATGTCTCGTCTTTTTAATCAACATTTTGCCGAATTCGACATGGACTTTTCTAGGCTCCGCTTGAAGTGCTTGACTGCTTCCCTGCAGTTATCTTCTTATTGTTAGTTTTATCATAATTTTGTATACTCCTGTATAAGTCAGTTTTTGACGAACCTGTTTTGAACAAATAAACAAAACCCTCTCTCTGTGTTCCTGTTTTGATTATTCCACTACTAAAGAATTATCAACTAGGACACGAATAATTTGCTATGGCTTGAGCTGGGTTATTGCACTTTTTTTTTTATTCTAAGGTTGGTATACAGTATCCTCTTGTTTATGTTGCAAGTGTAGATTAAGCTTTACGTTGGTGGATCCAGTAGTTTATGAAATAATAGCACTAAAAAATAGGGCCGCACACCAAAAATTTATTCAGCAATAAATAAATAAAGGTAGAAAGTTCGTTTAGGTTCCGCTTTATTCCGGTTTGTAGTTAAAATTTAAGGATATTAAATATAATAGAGGCGGAGAAAACGTGCTGTGGGCACAAGTACACATTTTGAGCATTTTAGGAGTCGTTCGCGCTTTAGTGCCCTGAAGTAGTACGTTCCTTCAACATTAAATAGAAGCTCAGTACAAATATACAGACAAATCTAAGAAAGGAGCCGTTTTTAAAAATTTGAATCAATTGATTCTCTGAAAATTTGAGTAATCGTCCGTTATGGTTGGGGCCCTAGGTTAATCCGGCCCTGGTTTAGATGTACACATAAGTCATAAGTTTAAATTAGTGTAGTACCTTAACAACTACCAGATATTTCTATTCAATTGTTATAAAAGATTATAATAGAGTGTTAAATATTTTTCTTTTATTTTCACTTCGTTAATTTCTCTTTTTACTTTTTTCGAGTTTAGTAGTTTTTGTGTAACGTTTTAACTAAAACTGAATTATATTTAAATGGTAACTGCATAAATTGTGTAGATTTTGTGAACATAATAATAAATCGAAATTGAATTAATTTGTCGTAATACAAAAAATTAGTTCATAGCATAAATTCGCTTGAGCGAAAGTTTTGATTTGAAATTGTAAAATATACTTTGACAAAGTATCAAAAATATTTAGTCTTTACAAGGGTGTATTTTCACTGCGATGTCGATGGTGTTATCAGATCTTTGCATTTTTGGTCATCGCCATTACTTAGTATTCAACTATTTTTTTTTGTATGAAGACATCTAACTTAATTTACCTATTAAGTAAAAAATTGTATCATTTTATCATACTGCGCTATAACAAGCGCATATGTATATATTCAAACGAATATGCGAGTTTTTTCTATGTTTGTGTACCTAACTCTAAAACTTTAAGGCACTAATTTACGAGTAATTAGTTGCTGCAAGGAATCGAATTAAACGGAGTATACAAGTTATACTAACAAAACCAGAACTGCTTCCTTATCGTTGTCGGAAATGGAGAACAGCACCACAAATCCATTGGACCAAAATAAAAACAACTCGAAAGTCTCTTAATTGTTTATGAAGTCGTAAATATTATCCTCGAAACTTCTGGGGTTTATATTTCAGCGATAATACACTGGATCCCATACTTTTTATCTTAAGTGCATTTAAGCACGGGACGGTGGCATGTGGGGAGTGCACCCGTTTTTCAATTAGGAGCCATTTGTTTTATGTTTCTTTCCTGGAGAAAAAGAGGATTAGGAAAAGTTTTACAGGCATCTCTGTAGAAAAAAGGTCTGGAGTGGACATGTGTTCCAGTAGCATATGTGCTTCCTAATTTCGAGTGGAGCGAGACTACTATTCATAGGACAAGTGCCTGTTTTTGTGATAGTTTCGAGATTATTATACATTTAGAAAGTATCGTATGTCGAGGAAGACGTAAGTGATTTATAGGTGCTTCTGTTTCGTTATTAAAGAGTCTTTATTGATAGTAAGCTATTTGTTATGGTTTTTAAAACTTGAAAAGAAGAAAGTATTTTAATAGTGAACATTCCATACTAGTGCATAAAAATTTGATTGTAGGTTGATAATGAACTATATTTGTCCTAAATATTACAATTTTAATTAAATTATATTTAACTAAAGTACTTATTAAACTGATTTGTTAAGTTTCTGTAATTGAATGAAAAACAATATATTTTGAAAAATAATAAAAATATCGGACAAGTCTGAATCTCAAAATTGTTCCGAAAACAAAGTATCTAAACATTAAGCAAGTGTGAGAAGTATAAGTGAATTTAATGTAATTTAAATTAGTTTAATGTAGTTTAAAAGTAATGTTAATGTAATTTAATGTAGTTTAAAAGTAATGTTTCAAGTAAGGATTTCAAAGTGGACTTGTATAATTATACCATTTGTTCGTTTGACACCTGATAAGTCATCGCCGTCGTATAACTATGCAGACCGACTACAAATGACTACTAAAGCAAGCAAATACATATATATTTTTTTTTATATATGATGTTGCCAAAGCTCAGGGGATGCCCTATGATGCTAAAGCACAGCCTTGGCAGGAAAGGAATTAAGGTTGGGGAAAATGGGTTAGTAGGTTGAGTGAAGGAGGTGTCGATGTACGCCCCGTTTGAAAGTTTCAGGTTCATAAGACGAGGGAAAAACAGAAGATGGTAAACTGTTCCACATTCGTGTTGTTCTGCTAAGAAAAGATTCCCGAAATTTGACGGTACGTCCAAATTTGACCCGGAGAGTATAGGGGTGGGAGCGACCTATAGATCTTGTATCGCGCGTTGTAATGAGTCTACAAGGAATCAGGCTAGCAATTTCGTTAGCACAATGGCCATGGAAATAGCGATAAAAAAGTGAGAGACAACCGACATTCCGTCGATGCTCCAGAGAGTCAAGGCCCTCAGAGATTGAGGAATCGCCAATAAGTTTAACAGCCTAACGCTGAACTTTGTCTAACGCGGACAATGCGGTGTGTCCGGCCCCTGCCCAAATATGGGAATTATATTCAAGTCTAGGCCTAATGTGGGACTTGTAGATCAACGCTAAGTCGGGTGGGGTGAAATATTTCTTACATCTCTGTAGAAAACCCAAACATTTCATCGCACTTTTAGCGATTGCAAATATATGATCCGTCCAGCTAAGATTGCTGGATATCTCAATACCCAAGATCTTTAGGGAGGGTGAATTGGGTATATTCACTCCGTCGACTGAAATGGGTTGGGGGTGAACTGGGCGTTTTTTAAGGGACATTAAACAGCATTGAGTTTTGGATGCATTAAACGTAACACGATTTGCTCTGCCCCAAGCGAGGACCATAGAAATGTCTTTGTTTAATGATCTAAACATGCGTTCCCGATTGACTTCTGTAGCATTTCCACGTGAATTCATTACAGAATCAAATGAGTACGCGAAATCAAGGGTGCTTTCGTCGGCAAAACTATGAATAGGATTGAGAGTAAGGGATAAGAGATCAGTAATAAAAAGAAGAAATAAGGTTGGTGAAAGAACTGAACCCTGAGGTACACCGGCATTTATTTCGTAGGAATCAGATGTAACTCCGTCAATTACTACATGGATTGAACGGCCTGACAAAAAGCTCTCTATCCATTTAACGAGGGTAGGGTGCAGACCAAATGTTTGAAGTTTGGCTAAAAGGGCAGCATGCCAGACTCTATCAAAAGCCTTTGAAATATCAAGAGCGACGATTTCGGATTCACCGAAATTATGGAGACAATGATTCCAACGCTCCGTTAGAGCAGTTAGTAAGTCTCCGGTTGAGCGGCCAGCGCGGAAACCGTACTGGCAATCGTTGATAAGATTGTTATTTTCTAGATATTTAAACAACTGAGAGTTGATGAGTGATTCAAAAACTTTGGATATGATCGACGTTAGTGCAATTGGTCTGTAGTTAGAGGGGTCGCATGCCTCTCCTTTTTTAAGTATCGGCTGGATATGAGCAAGTTTCCATACACTTGGAAATATTCCTGTTGAATATGACAGGTGAAAAAGTTTGCGCAGAGGTTTAGCCAAAGCAGAGGCGCAGCATTTTAAAACAAGGGGCGAGAAACCATCAGCTTTGGACACGTCGAGTTTCGAAAGTACTCTAAAAACATCCCGAGTGCGAAAGTGTGACGGCTTTTGCCTACTAGTGCACTGTGATGGAGATGGAAGTGGCTGCAATGAAGGTGGCAAGTGCGAGTTAGCAGCAAAATTAGCAGCAAACAGGTTGGCCTTGTCCAATGAGTCAGTAAAAACATTCCCATTATAAATGAGTGGTGGTGTTGACGAACAGGTGAAATTGTTCTTTACAGTTTTTACTAGAGACCAGAAGCCCTTACTACCCTTTTGAGTAGAAAATACCTTCCGTCTGATGCTCTGGTCGAAATTGAACTTAGCCCGGCTAATTGCTGAATTGCAAATATTCCGCGCATCTCTATAGATACGTCTCAATTCCTCTGAAGGGCACAGTTTATATGCCTGGAAGGCTGCTTCCTTCTTTTTAATGGCTGTGAAACAGTCATTATTGAACCAATTGGTGTTAGTTGGTTTGATGTTCTTGAAGCTATGAGGAATAAAGCGATGCATTCCAAACCATAGGATGTTCAAGATATAATCGGTGCTTCTGTTAACGTCCTTCATAGAAAAGCAATCAGACCAATCCAGCTCTCTGAGATATTTATTAAGTCCCGCCCAATCAGCATTTTTATAATGCCACATTAATCTTTTGGTGGAGTTTAGGTTAGTGGTTGTCAGAGAGGAGATGGAGAATTGGGCGGAGATTAGACAATGGTCCGAATTACCCAAGGGAGACGTCACCGAAACCGAATATTTTTCTGGATGCGATGTTAGAAATAGATCTAAAAGATGCGCGTTGTGCCCCAAAGTATCAGGAACACGAGTCGGACGATTTTTTCAATTTGCTTTTTTTTTAAATTTACCAAGTAGCTGATGCATATTTGAGAGAAAAGTCGAAAAAAATGATTTTTCCATTTTAATGAAGATTACACGATGTTTGAGATCACAATTCTTGTTCCTTTAATTTTTTCCAAAACTTTGACCGATCGGGCCGAAGGAACCGTCCAATAGATCGATCTGCGGATTTACAGGGCTATTGTGCGTACATTGAGGTGTAAAAATTCCTACAAACCTTAGCCTTTCCATCAGTATTTGCAAAGATGCGGTCAATTTACCAAAACAAGGAAACAAGTCATTTTTTTTGACTTTTTCAAAATTGAAATTACGGATAAAAAAATTTTTTTATTTTTTATGTCTTGACGGATTCTTTTAGGAAATTTATTCCAGTTTCCGAAACTGCCCTTAAATTTTCTGTACGATCATTGGTTGCTGAGATATCCCTGGTTGAATACAAAAGTGTCCTTTTTCGATTAATATCGGATATCTCCGCGACAAATCGACGTATCAAGGATTTCAAAAAAGATAATTAAAGCTGAATTAACAGGCTATGTGGGTCATAGGGTGGTCAAATATAAAAAAAAATTTTCCGAGTCCGTGCACCAAAAAAAAAATGACTTTTTCAGATCCTCGATACGATTATTTCTCGCTTAGATACAGCCCGCCAAAAATCACTAAAAAATTTAGATATTTTTTTTGTTCCCTTAATTGTTTTGATTAGTGTATATGTGAATTATATTTAGTAGTTGGACGGCACATTGGGTGCTAATTGGGCCTTTCCCATTATTACATGTTATAGCTTGTATTAAGCTTAAATAAATTAATAAATAATAATGATAATAATGTTTATTATTTTATTGTTAATAGTAAAGGTCCAATTAGCTAGCAATGTACAGTTTTGACATGACATCAACTAGTGACTTGAATGTTTGAAGATATAGGGTATAAGTGGAAAAATTTTCTTTCGTTTCCTTATCCTTGCTGCTATAACGATGTGTGTTCAAATGAACGGACGCCGAGCCTTTCCGCATGGCACCCGATTGCCCAATGACCCGTGTACACTGCCGTCATACTGTCGACGTCGGGTTCTATTTAGGAGATCTTTCAACCTTTTCTTGTCAAAGCATGTCCATATTTTTTACGTGCAATTGCCTACAGGGTGTTTCAGATCTGACGTTCCAACATGAATGGGGTGATAGATCTCACCCACTGGCAGGGGGGGGGGAAATCTCAACCGTTTGGGAGTTACAGATTGATTCATAAATGTCATGGCATGTACATTACTTTATTATTTTTATCTTTTGATCTACTCAACACAGCGACATCCATCAAACGTTAAAAAACTACTATTCCAATGAGCTTCCAAAATTGTCAACAATGTTGATCTAATTCCTACCATTGCAAGTACAGTCACTTACAAAAGTGAAAAAAATGGTTTGCGATTACCCAAAATTCGATATTTTCCAAAATTTTCTCCGCAATTCATGTCATTAGTATGCCCCGTTTTTATTATTATTGGATTGCCCATCTTATTACCTTTTTAAAAAGGTACAACATGCTCAGGTAGAGAAAGGGTGTAGAAATTTATAAGTATAAAACTTACCGGGAAATATTTGGAAATCTGCAATATAAAGAAACTAAACTCATATTAACTCTAAAATTCTTTTTATTGGATTCAAAACGTATTACAATTAATCCTAGTAACTTACAAAACCTGTTCAAAATGTCCACCGCCACTTTGAATGCATGCCAACGATCTCAATCTAAGTCCCTGTTTAAGGCGTATTTCGGCCAGCCTCTCCCGTATTTTCGTCGCTACGTTCCAAATTCTGTTAACTAAATCCTCCGTAGTGTTAGCAGGGCGTGAATAAACTTCATCCTTCATTGTTCCCCTTTAGAAAAAGTCCAATGCGGTAAGGTCTGGAGATCTAGCAGGCCAAGGAATGGGTGCACCCCGTCCAATCCAGCTTCCTAACCGCTGGATTGCCTTCACAATGTTAGCAGTATGCGTTAGTGCTCCATCGTGCTGGTAAAACATGTACGTTCGATTATGCACAGGGATGTCCTCTATTAGATCTGGCAGTGTATTCTGCAAAAAGTCCGCATAAATTTGACTGTTGAGCACTTGCGGCAAAATGAATGGTCCTACCAAATGGTTGCCGATGATACCAGCCCAAACATTGTCACTGAATCTCTGCTGGAATGATGTCACCTTTATCCTGTGTGGGTTAGTTTCCAATCAAGGAGGTTATGGAAGTTCGTGATACCATCCATGGTAAATTGAGATTCATCCGTCCACAGAATTCCGTCCAGAAACGCCCTGTCGTCAATGCCGCGTTCCAGAAGCCAAGTGGTGAATTCCAGTCTTCTTTCGGAATCTGGACGTAATCCCTCTCGATGAATAACCCTCCAAACCTTAGATGAAGAGACTCCTAATCGTCTTGTGACTCGTCTCGTGCTCGTCTCAGGGTCTTGCCTCACGATGGTGATTATTTGCTGCTCGACGTCGGCAGAAATTTCCGAAGTTTCGGGGCGTGTCTTCCTGTCGTGGGAAGTTATACTTCCTGTTTCTCAGAACCTTCAGAAAATCCGTGTAAATACCCCATTTTGGGGTACTCGCTGATTAGGGAATCCTCTTTAATCTTACAGTACAGTCGCTCTCCCGTTTCCGCTTACTACACCATAAATGTAAATAATATCAACGCACATATTCCTCAAAAATTAATCAAAAATCCCCGTTTCCCTGGGAGTGTACTTTTTTTTTCATACAACCCAAAATTATGTGGTTTTTGTGTTTTGGCATAATTTTCGTGTTTTGGCCTAATTTTCGTGTTATGCCACATGCACATAAGTGCAAATTTAAGCCTCAAAATTGATTTTGTAATTTTTGGTGCGAATTTAAAAGCAAATTATATCATTTTTTTAATCTTCGACATCCATTGCAATCGACCAGCAGAAGTCGCCTAGCATTGAATCGACTCTTTTCCCTTCATAACAGCCTCTAGACGCCGAATTTCATTTTCAGTGTCTGGAGACGAAATGTACAGAAGAGTATGGGAAATATTTCATCTGAAGGTACCGACCCTCCATCTGCCCCCTATGTCGAAAAAATCCCAACTTGTATTAATTTGGTGTTTTTGTAAACGTTAGTTCATTTTGATGGCGCCTAGTATTTATTCGTAATCAACACGAAAAAAAACTGCTGATTTGCACAAGCGCTTATTTCTATTGCCTCAATTCAATGCAGACAAATGACGCATTTTTATCGATTTCAGTAAAAGCAGTTTGAAATCTGTTCTATTGTAAGACAGCTCAATAAAACCATTGCCAATTTTGTACGCTTTGAAACGTCGAGAATCTTATGACACAATGAAGTGGGTTTTAGAAACTGTGAACTACGATCTTCATAAATGGCCAGCATCATGCGATTTAAAAGTTGTGACACTTTTGTCTGGATTACAATAGGTGCTTTCGCGCGACCTGAGGCAAGTGAGATAACTGAGAATTCTCAGTTGAAATGTGCTTTCGCGAGACCGTTTCAGTTCTGCCATCTGGGGAAACCTAGGAAGTTAAGTGGCATTTTTTCTATTTAAATAAGTATCCACCGATGGCAAGCTGCCGCGAGTTAGAAAAGTCTAGAAACAACTCCCTTTTTGCATTCGTGTTTCCGAGTCCAAATTTTCCCATTACATGTTCCAGGTAGAGCTCTCAGCTGGAATCAGATAACCCGAAAACCCGGGTACCCACTTGACCGGGTAGGAATCGAATCCTACCAAAAATTGGGTTCCAATCGGGTATCCGGTTCCAAGCGAGTACCCGGTTCCAAATAGGAATCGATTCCATCAATGGAACCGATTCCACTGTGAGAATCGAATCCGCCACCGGGAATCCATTCCGTCGTATGAACTGGTTAATAAGAATGAGTGAAATTGCAAAGTAAAAATTGTCACTAATAGTAAGGAGTATAAGGAATTTTAAATTTTTATTAATAAATCTTAAGTCGTATTTGTCTGTACTGCACGATTTCAAGGGGAACCGATTCCTGGTGACATAACTCTTGCTTACTATACACATGTAATGTAAACAGAGAACCGATCAAATGCACCCATCTCTTGTTTCCTATGCATACAGCCATAGATAACAGAAATCTCATGAACTAGTTACAGAAGTCTAGTACTGACATCCGTAGAGTTAAGGAGCTTGTCAGGAATAAGTAATAAAGCGGATTATTTTAAGAAGCATATCTTTTTATATCTTTCCTTACGTTTTCCTTCAAGAAATATACAAAAGTGGGGTGATACATCTCACATTGGCAGACAAAAAATTTTATGCTAGGGGGCGGTCAGTCTCAACCGTTTCATGGTAAGCACATTACTATTTTATTGTTCTCTTTTGATCTAATCAACGAAGAGATATCAAACAAATGCCAAAAAACTAACCTCAATGAATGATTTGTCAACAATGTTGATCTAACTCCTACCATTTCAGGTATCGTTACTTCAAAAATTTAAAAAAATGTATTGCGATTTCCTAAAATTCAAAATTTTCGCAATTTTTCTCCTGATCTAATGTAACTAATACATCTGCTTTTTACATTTTATTATTACCCTTCCAAAAATATACAACATAGGAAAATATAGTAACGATTAGAAAAACCGCATCCTTAGAAATTCCTGTTTACCTCATTTTTTATTGCACTTTAGGTAGGAAATTCTTTAAATAAACAAAATTTGTTAGACAAAGGGTCGAAATTGTTTGTTTAGGGTACACAGGTAATTAATTTTAATTATTGTTGCAAGAAAGTTATAAAAATGTGTAATTTATTTTATTGTTGATATTACTTTGTGTTATCTAGTTTCCCAGCGTTGACCTCCTTCCAAACCAAATTCTGAGGTAATATTTGGGCGTAGCATCATCGACACCCAGTTAATAGGACTATTCATTTTGCCGCAAGTGCTTAATAGCCAAATTTTTGCGGAGTATGTGCTGCCAAATGGATAATCTTAGGTCAATATTTTACCAACAGAATGCAGCACCAGCACATTCTGGTATCATTGTAAAGGCAATTCTGAATGAAAAATCTCCTGACCTCTGGCTTGGACGATCGATACCTTGGCCTGCTAGATCTCTTTTTATTCAATGAAGGATAAAGTTTACTCAAGGCCAGTTAACAATAGGGACAAATATTTTTTTTGAGGGATGTGAAATGTTTTATGCATGTTGGGCACCCCTTCCCAGCAGTGTCGGACTCCTGTGGCGCAGTTTACCGACTAAAAACCTCCCTTGATCCCCGGATACTAGCCTGGAACCGTTTTCCATATTACTTCAAGCTAGGTCCTTTTCTTTAGTCCGTCAGGTGACCATCTCGTCTGCGGCGGCTTGCTCGTCTTTCTTTTTCCTGTGCAGGACATCTTTTTTGCTTATCTGACTATGCGATTCCAGGTTTCTTCGTCGGCGATCATGCCTTGTACTATAGTCTCCAGGCAGGCCGCCCCTCCTAGGTGGACTCTCAGCGCTCCTCTCTCGGGAGCCCATCTCTGACACTCAAAGAAAGTGTGTTCTGCGGTGTTCGTTTGGCATGGGCAATAGAGACTTTTCCCATTCCGTGAAGGTACGAACGAAAGTACCCGTGGCCACTCAGGAGTTGGCTTAGGTAATAACCTTCCTTTCCATGCCCTATGTCGGTCCAGTGGCCCAGGTCGCTGATAAGCTTTGCGGTCCGTCATCCCCTGTTCTCCTCTCTCCATCTTTGTTTCGACTTTTCCATGGTAGAGGTCCTTTCCTCTCTGCACACCGTTGCCTTGTCCATTTCTGCCTTCCTGAGATAGATCGCCCTTAGTTCCCTGGCGAGCAGTTCGATGGGAACGACCCCGCAATCACCAGGACGGCCGTTTCGGAGACAGTTGAGTATGCTGGGGCCACTCCGATATTGCTCCTTACTGAGGCCTTCTGCCCATACCTACGGGCACCATATGTACTGTACTGCTGTCATCAGGAGGCGGCGTTTGCTCGAACTTGGATCTCCCACTTTGGCCATCAGCGTGCTTAGCGATGTACGCCCCTTGCTGTTTCCTCTATCTGCTGGAAGAAACTCATATTGGTGTCAATATGTATGGTCGCCTTTCCGACTCGCACTGGATGGATGGTCGGGGTTCTCTCTTTGGTCAGGACAACGACCTCCGTCTTACTGAGGGCCAGCGGCAGTCCGTGCGCCGTCATCCAGCTTTTAACGGCTAGCATCAACGATCCCTGCGCTCCCCCCGACGTAATCCTCCTTATTAACTGTCTTTCCTTTGTATCGTACAACAAGCCTCGGTCTTTCAGATAGTCGTCGACTATCCGCAAGAGGTATCTGGGCACTTGGAATGGGCCCTCTAGCGCTTTCAGAATGACCATCCATCGCGTGGAGTTGAAGGCGTTCTTGACGTCTAGTGTTACCAAAAGCACCACTCTACGCGAGTAGCGGCTATGGTATCCGGCTTTCCTGACCGCCTCGACAACTTCAGAATTGCATCCGCCGTGGATACCGCCCTGATGAGCTTTTCGAAGATTTTTTCAGCAGCGTCCAACATGCACAAGGGGCGGTCGGCAGACAGCTGTCCGGGATCCCCCTTACCTTTGCTTATTAAAACTAAGCGCGCTATCTTACAGCGTGAGCGGAAGACCCCCAATCCCGCAGTAGCAGCTCCGGGTTTTGGCAGTACACCATCGGAGATTTGCCTCGTTCCGGTCTTGCCCTTTGTGCAACGCACCAAAGTCCGAGGCACTCCTTGCGTTGGCCCGCGATCTCCTGAGTCCACCAGTACACCGGCTGTTTTTCGTGGCGTGGTTTTTTCCTCGGTATAGAGGCATCGCGCGCTTTCACTTTGAGCTCTATAGTTGAGGTTGCGAGGTCTTCCGTGCCATATCTTCCACTCGGGTTTGTTTCTCCAATCTCCTCGCCCCTTGCCAGCTCTCTGGCGAAGCTCTTGGCGTCCGTCCTCTCAACGTTCCACCTAATAGGTGCGCATCGGGTGTCTCTGCGCTATTGTCCCCCACCGCAGATGTCGAAATCGATGTACTGGTGGTCGCTCCTACTGTAATCCTCAAGAACTCGTCAGCTCTGTATATGCGGCGCTAGGCTTTCGGTAGCGAAGGAAATGTCGGGGATAGTTTCTCCATACCCACGGCGCCGGAAGGTGGTTACTGCGCCGACGTTCAGCACTATAGCTGCGGTTGCGAAGAAGTCTGAGTACCAGGAACAGGAGTCCCTATCCCAATACTGAAAAATTTATTAGCAGAATTGCGACTGAAGATACGAAAATACGGGAGAGGCTGGCTACAATACACCTTAAATAGGGAACAACTAGGGGTTACTGGCATGGGTAGAAAGTGGCGGAGAACTTTTCAAATAGCTTTTGTAACATAATAACATTAATTGAAATAAATTTCAAAGTTAATAAAAAGCCTTTTAGCGTTAGTATGAGTTTAATTTCTTTAAATTCCAGAAAGGCAATCAGATAAGAAAGAAAATTTGGGAAAATGCTGAATTTTAGGTAATCGCAAAACAATAAATTTATAACTTTTGGAAGTGACTGTACCTGGAAGGGTAAAATTTAGATCAACATTGTTGATAATTTCGGAATGGTCATTGGGGTAGTAGTTTCTGGGCGTTTATTTAATATCTCTGCGTTGATTAGATTAAAAGTGACAGTGATTTGCATGCCAAGAAAATTGCAAATTTATGAATCACCCTGCAACTCCCAAACGGTTGAGAGAACACTGCGCCCTGCCACACAATTTTTTGTTTCGGTCCTTGTATACCGGATACAGTCCTGAACGTACTTTAGTATAATTTTTTCTGCTTTAATAAGTGTTAATTAATTTTAATTTTGCCTTGAGCGTAAGAAACTTAAAGTTCTCCTAAGGGTTGTATCATCTTCTTCGTACTTTACAGAGGAAGTTGATTTTATCATGTAACTTTGACTTATCTCTTGGCCAACAGTTTATTAATGCACTTTTGAGAATATGAGTACGTTATCTTTGCGGGTTTCATCAATGAATACTTTGTTCTTTCTTCACCTAACATACGTTTATTGAATGAATCATTTCATTCAAGTCAAGTGTAGAGTGTTCCACGTACAACGTACATTTAATTTTCTGTATGACACTTTTACGTCATATATTTAATCTTAATCACATTCATTGCAAGCGAGCGTCGGGTATCTTTGTGATTTCTTTGCTAAATACTCCTAGCAATGGTATATGGTCAGTAATGACTTTAAATATTCGAATGTACAGGAAATAATGAAACTTTTTACACCCAAACACGTTTGATAACAATTCTTTCTTGATTATTCCCAAATCGCGAATCTCAGTTTCACTAAAACTTCGTGAAGCGTAATACCTATATAGGTTTATGATGTTTTTATTTCTGCTGAAGGCGGAACATGAACATTTTAATTCGGAGATGAACATTTTAATTTTTTGTAGGCAAGACGTAAGTGCCAAAATATAAGTGGTATATGAAATAATTTTGAAGACAGTAGTGAAAAAGTATGAAACTATAATTAAATAATATAATTTAGTCTATCCAAAATAACTAATTACCACTAGTAAATAACGCTTTAATAAACGCTTTTGTTTGAAAACATTTTAAACAAATATCAAATTCCTCTCTTTGTTTTTAGAATTATTCGTAATCGCCGCAATTGTGTTCCAACTTTGGTGTCTGCAACTTTTGACACCGAATTTTCGTCGGTCGTTGACAGTTGTTCGCTTGAGTCGTCGCAATTGTGTTTACACCTTTAAAATGCCAATCTTTCTTTAAAAGATCTCGAATTGGTGCTGAAATTTGCAATCAATGAGGGAAAAAGTTTCTTACATAATTTATCATAATTACTGCAATTATTTTTTATTCTGAGGGAGAAAGACTCTGAATATGAATATATCCCAACAATGTTCCTTGCCTAACTTCATATTGTACTTTTTCTTTATTGAATGTTATGTTTAACTTCATGCCCTTTCCATGGCATTCTTTACTATCGTCAAAGATTACTTACTACTAGATAACCGGCTCCCTAAAATACCCAGCTAGTCTTGAAAAAGTAACACTGGCACCACAGTAATACGAAATATATCCAGATTTTAAAGTCATAAGAATATGTATACATGCAAATAAAGAGTACAGGTAGTGTGCAGTCATTTCCTCCTGTCAAAATTATTTGAGAGAATCACTTACTGCTGTCAAAATTCTGTACTCATCCGAAGAGAATCACATACTCCTGTCAAAAAAGTACCGCCGAATCTTGTCGAAGAGAAAAATGTACCAAAAAGTACGACCAATTAAAAAAATTCATGTGAATGACATGACTGAGTTAGTTATTTATGTGCGTAAACTGTCTGATCTTTTAATGAACGAAGTAAATTTGATATTTGTAATTGCATATATGAAATGTATACGTGTCTCTTATCCACAAATTCTCCCGGAAAAAAAATTTTTAATTCTGACTGCAGGGTTGCCCGATACGGGAAATATTAGGGCTTCACGGCACCGAGACTCTGGCAGATCTCAGTCTTGTTCTCGTCAAGGTGAAGATGATCTCGCTCTCGTCGCAATCTCGGCGAGATAAAGGCCAGTCTCGGTGCGATCTGGCTCTCGGCAAAATAAAAAAAGGGTATTTCGGTGGGATAACGGGGAGCGAGGACAAGTGATATATCTATAAATATATGCATTTTCTTCATATTCCCATCGCCAAAATAAGGTAGCAAAGGCTCTTGTTTGCTATTGGGGATAAAGCGCAAATATCTGAAGAAGGAAATAATGTAGAAAGAAGCGATTGAGGAGATCAGTGTATACTTATATGCCCCATAAATCACACAATTGACATTTTTCGGAGCGACATAAAAGCTGAAACAACTAAAAAAAATTGCCCACAATAAAATGATAAAAACTAATATCTCGTCCACTCTCGTCACCTCAATCTCGCTCTCGGTATCGCACTATTACCAATGATATTGGTCTCGCTGCCGGTCTCGGTATCGTGTCGAGACCGATACCGGCAGCGAGAATTATCTCGAGTATCGTGAAGCCCTAGGAAATATACAAAAGCAAACAAAAATTTTTAACTAATTTGTTCGAAGCCGTTTATCTAGTAATAGTAATCTTTGCTATCGTGTTAAGTTTAATTTTCTGCTTCTACCAAGCTGTCATTTATATGTATACTATATTATTGACAGCCTTTCTATGTCGGCAAAATTATTTTCAATAAATTTTTTAAAAATCTCTATATATATAGATAGATATTCGTACTCCGAACGGGTGCCTTTTATATTGGTACAATCCAAAAGGTGTACTAAAATTGCAAATGCCACTTGAGGGTTTATCTAGCTCTATTCGGAAATAACCATTCTTTAAATTTAATACAGTAAAGAATGCTTTATTCAAAAGTTTTGTTTTAAGTTTCTGAAATGAAGGAATCAGATAGTTAACTGGCTTGAGTGCTTCATTTACTGCTTTGGGACCTAAGCATGTGATCCGTATATGCTTCTTCCCTGATTTTTCGACCATCACTATGCTAGAAATCCAATCTATAATACCGGTATTTTCCACTCCATCAAGCTCTGTCATGAGCTACGAAGAAATAACTAAACGGAATGGCTATAAACGCAATTTTCTGAAGCATCTCACAACTCCCAACACACTTTCCAGTACAAACACATTTTGAACATGGCCGTAGTAATTTTTTTTTCGAGGTAAAGTTGCAAAAAATATTACTTTAAGTACAATAGCTTCCAAAATTATTATATTTACGACGTCTCTGCGCAAAATTAAACCATGTTCAAGCTAAATAAAAAAAAATTGCCAAATGTAAACAACAACGAAAATGAATTTTTCTTACTACTTTTAATTAAAATTGCTTAGTAATTAATTTTTTTTACACGTTTAGAGTTTATTTATTGCCTATCTGTAGCGAAATATTTTGAAGAAACTTACATATGAAATGATATTCCGGGCAATCGGCGATATAATCGATTTTCACAATTTTGCACAATGCACGACATTTTATTTAGTTTATTTTACACTGGAAACAACTTTCACTTCTATAATATTTCAGTTTATTAAGTTTATCTCACTTTGAATATATTTTACGTAAAATAAATTCTTTCCGGCACTTGTTTGCATTATAAATGACAGCTCAAGTATCTTCTTCTTATTGACGAAATTAAAGTCGCTCTTTCGTCCCCCATACTTCTTCCACAAACGAGATGCTTCACTCACGTACAGCATTTTTACACGGTATAGCCGTTCTGTTTAGTTATTTCTTCGTAGGTCTTGACGGCATCTCGGATTGCTGATGGAATTCTCCTTTCAATTTTTGACGAAATTTTTTTATGAATTTCCCCAACCCTTCGAAAAGATCTGAATTTTTTTTAAAAAATGTTTGGTCTACATTTTATGCTAATGTATTGATTCTTTGGAGTGGATTCAGTTCTGCGCATGTACTTAATACTAATATGGGCGTTGTACAGTTTTTAATGGTAAAAAATTATAAATTTCTACTTAGATTTCTGATTATACATTTAAATTTTTCTTTCTCCATAGTTTTTAGACCATTCCGCCACAAGCAGGAATTTTTGTTCCCATTTTTTCTGATTTTTTTCCCGAATGATTTAAGAGTATTAAAATGTAGTACATTTATATCGGCTTCAGTTTCTAATTTGAATTTAACTAATTGATTGCTTATTTTGATGTGTTCTACCCAATTTGTGTAAGTAGTGATTAATAAAGTTTGCTATTGAATTTATAAAGAAATAATTGTCATTATTTATCTTTAAGTTTCTTAGTTCACGTACGTTATGAGATTTTCATCTGCGAACTATTGCGGAATGATTTTGGTTTTAACAGCTCCTTGTCTGCATGTACTTCCATAGGCTGGATATTTTCTGCTTTCATGCTTTTGTATACAATAAGTACACGAAATCACTTTTGTGCTAAAATGTGGTAATACTAATTTTTGCTTGTGCATTAGGAAATTATCAAATGGTTCATCTGCTTCTTTCTTGCGGCTCTGGAATACCTACCTTCCATACACTTCATTCTTCTTTGGCTTACAAAAGGTGTTCACCGGTTCGATATCAAACTTGGAAAATAACGATTCGCTCCGGAGCGGATCGATATTTTCATAACGCTCCAGGCCGAATCGATACGTGGAGCGGAACGATATTTTGTATCGATTCGGCCTGGAGCGTTATGAAAATATCGATCCGCTCCGGAGCGAATCGTTATTTTCCAAGTTTGATATCGAACCGGTCCGGAGCGGATCGTTATTTTCCAAGTCTGATATCGAACCTCTCCGGAGGGGATCGTTATTTTTCAAGTCTGATATCTAACCGCTCCGGAGCGGATCGTTATTTTCCAAGCCTGTTATCGAACCGCTCTGGAGCGGATCGTTATTATTTTTGATTTCAATCGATCCGAACCGCTCCTGGAGCGATATTGAATCGATTCGGAGCGATTAGAATATCGCTCCACTAAATCAAAGAAATATATCTAGGAATTTTTAAAAAGTGCACCTCATCTACACCTTAATTACAAGGTGTTTTGGACTGAGAGGGCTTTTAGAGTTTGAGTAAATGGGTGCTGGGTAGGAGTGAGTGGTAGGGTGTGTGGTGTGTGTGGGAGATTCGTGGGTTATGGGAGATGATGGGCAAGGCGTTTATTCTGGAATTTGGCTGGTAATTTTTAAAAAGTGTACTTCACCTGACATTTAATTACAAGGTGTCTTGTACTGACCTATACATATACATGTATGTATATATAGGGTTTATAGAGTTGTGGTGAATGGGTGTAGGAGCGAGTGGTGGGGTGTGGGGCTATTAGTAGCAAGATTTGGTGGGAGCGGGGGGGGGGGGGGGGGGGCGGCAGCGGTTGTTAGGGTGATTAGATGTTGGGGAAGAGGCAGTGATGAGGGAAAGGAGGAAAGGCTGCATGCGGCTCAAATATCCGCAATGGTAACTTCCTAATCTGACTTTCCCTAATGAAACTTAAAGTTATATAATCAAATAACCAAGATAAGATATATGTAAATACCTTAAAAACTTGCGAACTAGCTAAATTGCTGTAGTTAACCTGAATTATGAGAGAACAACGGAATAAATAAAAGAAGAGGCATATATTAAGTGCGCATCAAACGACAAAATGATGTCCTACTATCAGTCTAAGATTGAAAATCATTGTAATGTGGAAAACACCAAGTGCATGGGATCATTTTTAAATTTACGGTCTTGAATATTTGGTTTAATTGAAATAAATGTTGTTTATGTTGGACAATTGTGGTCTCTGTTTGTATATCGCTGTGCGTTGTGCCGCTCCTTTGACCGAATTCAAGAAGTCGAACAAATTTCGCTCGGGTTTTTTTCCGAGTGATAAGGTCTTTTATGCATACAATACAAAAATTATATTACTCGGAAAAACACAAACTCACAACTCATAAAATTGTATTCTCTGAAACTAGGAATCAACCTACATTTGATGAGGGGCTTCTTGATTTTTCTGTTTTATTACTTTGGATTCCTATGCACATTTGAAGCAAGCGAAGTTTACCCAACTTCTGTAGTCAACTCCCTGATTTGGCTAAATAATTCAAATAGTTTAGCATCAGACAGACTCCATTGGGTTCATCAACTAAAAGATTAAAAAGAAAAAGGAAACACTTCACTTAAAATTCTTAGAATAATAAAAAGCCGTGAAGTGTTGGTTGAAATTTTTAACATAATTTTTTAAATAATAATAAACTCTAAAAGCCCTCTCAGTGCAAGATACCTTGTAATTAAGTTGCAGGTGAGAAGCACTTTCTAAAAATTACCATACTTCTTTCTTTGGTTCATTGGAGCGACATTCTTATCGCTCCAAATCGATTCAATAACGCTCCAGGAGTGAATGTGGGTAGCATGTTGGTGGTGGGCACTCAATACCCAACCACACACCTACCTCTCACCCTTCAGCCCATCACCAAAAGCCTACCCTCTAGCCCATCACCCACATACTACCCACATTCACTCCAAACCCGTCTCACCAACTCACAAAACACTCTAAGCTCAAGACCCCTTGTAATCAAATTACAGGTGAAGTGCAGGTTTATAATTACAAGAGTTCTTCCTATCATTCATCCACTCACCATCCACATCCCAACACCCACCCACACACCACGCATCCACTAGCCTACCCATCACCCCTATCACCAATCCGCTCCGGAGCGGTTCGATATCAGATTTGGAATATAACAATCCGCTCCGGAGCGGTTCGATATTTTTATAACGCTCCAGGCTGAATCGATCCAGATATCGCACCGGTCCGATTCGGAGCGATTTGGAGCGATATTTGGAGCGAAATTTCGTATCGATTCGGAACCCGGGTTCAAATGCTTTTGTGACTTTTTCATAATTTTTTCTATCCTCTTCATTTAAAAATATATCAATTTTCATATTTTCCGACTTTTTGTCTGCCTCAGCTGCTCCAGCTTTCAGCGAAATTTGATGTGTGGAGATTAAGTAGGTCTTTATTCCGTAATCCATAGGTATCACTTTTGATATTGGTTTTCCTTTGGGTTTAGTGGAATCTTTTTGGAATTTTTTCAGTGCTCCTTTAAGTTTGCTGCAATTCAATAGGAAAATAGTTTCATTGTTCTACTATACTTCGATTGCGTAGAACCAATTATTTTCAAATCACCACACTTTTTGGACATAGAATCGTCTGGCACTGCATTGATGCACACGTGGAATACCAACTTTCTTTTAGCATGCAATTCGTACATGGCGTAATTTTCACTTTTTTTAAGCGATTTTATTTTATAAATTGATGAGTTCTTGGGATTTTTTGCGGTTATACTCACTGCATCATGTGGTATTTTATATTAAAGCAACTTGAATACATTTCAAGTAATTTTATTATGAAGGTTCTACCCTACCTAACCGACTTCTAATTTCTAATAATTCTAGCTGTACTAGTTTATTTATTTATTTATTTATTCATTTACAATATTTCATCAATGTGCTGATTACTACAAAAGAACTAAGCAATAAACTAAATAAAAAAACTAAACAAAAACTAAATAAAAACAATATAACAAATCATATAAAAAACAAAGAACAAGAAGAGAATTCGCAAAATATAAATTTAGAAAACAAAAATGCCAAAGTGAATAAAAAGCAAATAAAAAGGTAACCGAAGAAAGTCATGATTCCTCAGGGAGCGAGGTGGAACCGATATGCCAAAGCTACCCAAGAGAACAGAAGAATCAATGGACCCACGAATGCAGTCGAAAGCAAAAAGGATCTTGGCGTTACGGCGCCTCTTTTCAAGTGTGTCCAAGTGCAGAAGTTTAAGTCTATCAGCATAAGGAGGTAACATAAGGGAGTTATTCCAAGGAAGGCCTCGAAGGGCAAACCTAACGAACCTCCGTTGAACAGCTTCAATGCGATTGATATGTGACACATAGAGCGGTGACCAGACTGGAGAGGCATATTCTAGAATAGGCCGGACAAAAGTGCAATATAAGAGCTTTGTAATGTAAGGGTCATCAAATTCCCTTGACCACCTCTTCACGAAACCAAGAGTCATATTAGCCTTGTTGACTTTGGCATCAAAATGATCCTGGAAAGAAAATTGAGAATTGAGCCAAACACCCACGTCCTTTGTCTTAATAACTCTTGTTAAAGGACAACCCTCTATGGTAAAGTTATATTGAATTGGAGACCTTTTTCGTGAGAAAGACATGGATATACACTTGATAATATTTAGGGGTAGGTCGTTAATGGAACATCAATTCTGAAAGGCGTCCAAGTCGGAATTTAAGAGTAGGCAATCGGCATTGTCAGACACAGTGCGAAATATCTTAGCGTCATCGGCATAACAAAGAATATTTGAGTTAGACAGTATCGCAGATATATCATTGATATAAATTATAAATAACAATGGGCCGAGGTGGGAACCCTGCGGTACACCGGAAGTGTTGAAAATTGCATCAGATAGAGCTCCACGAAAAGAAACCCTCTGAGTGCGTTCAGACAAGTACGAATGAATCCAATTTACAAAAACTCGCGGAAACCCAAGGAGAGAGAGTTTGAGAATAAGAATTCTATGATTTATTCTATCGAAAGCCTTGCTGAAATCAGTAAAAATACAGTCAACTTGCTTACCACCTTCAATTGCAGAAATACAGAAGTTAGAAAATTCCAATAAATTGGTGGTAGTTGACTTACCCCTAATGAAGCCAAGTTGAAACGGCTGCAAAAACGGCTTGCAGTGGAAGTATATGTAGAACATCGCAAATAAGTGCCTCAAAAATCTTGGACATACAACAAAGATTAGCAATTGGTCTATAGTTCGAGATTTCACATTTATCACCTTTTTTGTGAAGGGGAATAATTAATGAGGTTTTCCAAGCCTTCGGAAAAACACCGCAACGAGTTGAGAGATTAAATAAATAACACAAAATAAGAGCAAGAACGGAACCACATCTTTTCACAAGTGAGGCAGGGATACCGTCAGGACCAATTGAAAAACTATCAGTCAAGGTAGAGATTTTCTTCAAAATCGTAACTTCGTCAAGTAAAAGGTCTTTGGGTTCAAGAGAAGTCGGTGTAAACCTCGTCAAATGGGTAAAATCCTTAATGCTAATATCACAGATATCATCCAAAAACGCAGTTTTAAAAAATCGGCAAACAGGTTTGCTATCGTCAAGGGCTCATTGCTTTCGCTGCCTTCGAAAGACAAAGAAGATGGTTAGCCATCAGAATTGCGCTTCATGTTCACGAACCTCCAAAAACGCTTAGGATCGACTCGTGGGGACGCTTTCATTCAATTAATATAATTATTATAAGAAGACACTAAGTCTGATTTAAATTGACTGCATAAATTGGAATAAGTTAAATAGTCATCGTCGCTCCTGGAGGAACAAAACCTCTTCCAGGCCTTACATTTAATATTCTTTAAATGTTTCAAGGAACTATCAAACCAAGGCAGACTAGAACGCAAGTTATTCGATTTAGAAATAGGCCACATTTTTACGGCCACATTAATGTCACGTTCATCGAGGACGCTACTCCAATCACAAGCTGAGAGCCAATTGTTAATCACGGAGAAGTCAGCCTTACTGAAGTTATAACAAGCATCATCTGGTACACAAGAAGCCATCATAACTGGATCAATGAAAAGAGCAATATGAAGCGCAGAGTGATGACCCGACTCCGGAACAATGGGCACCAAGCATCGTCTCACCAGTGTACTAGCAGGATCAGTAGAAAAAACTAGGTCGAGGAACCTTCCATGATCATTAGAAATACTGTAAGTCTGTGTTAAGCCCGAAGAAGCAGCAAGGCTATCTATAAAAGAAAAAGCAAACTGATTGGCAGACCGAAAAGAAGGCACCAAACCATCATCCGAGTGTAAGAGCTCCCAGCAACATCAGGCAGGTTAAAGTCACCCAAAAGCAACAATTCATCAGAAGGCATCAAGGCGTGTGAGAGGTCATCCAGGCAGGAGGCAAACCTTTCATAAACACAAGACGGAGAACCTGAAGGAATATAAGCGGTCGAAATGAACACAGTTTTGCCAGGCAGTCCAATAGCGATACATAAAATCTCCAAATCATCGGAATTCGGAATGTCAACCAGTCTGCATGGAACATCGCGACGCACAGCGCAGAGAACACCGCCTCCCACGGGCGCATCAAGCAAATCAGCATGACGATCACGGCGAAAAACAATAAACTCAGAGCTAAACAGCTCCGCATCCAGAATTCCCTGAAACAGCTATGTTTCAGTCAAACAAATCACGCCGTAACGAAGATCGCTGGAGCCATTAAAGAGCCTAGCCGTTTTTGAACGAAGACCAGTTACGTTTGCGTAGTAGATCGTAAATTCCGCAATCCGTTTTTTGAGGACTCATTGGCCAAGCTAAGTCGATTTCTTCGGACAAATTCTCGCACTATGGAATTGCGAGGCCAAATCTCAGGGGAAAGAACTTCATCGAATAAATCCTCCGGAACCAGCACTCTGAACGACGAAGTAAAAGAACAGCCAGAGCGATTGTGTGAGGAACCAATCCGTCTACATGCAACAGTGCCCGGTGCAGCGCAAGTACGAGAAATTATTAGTCTAACTGTGATACTTATAAGCTACTTATAAGCTTTAGAGACAAATCAATGTGAGATAATATGTTAACAATACTGATTAATTATTTAAATCTATTCATTTCTTTAGGCTGTGTTCGTATTGATTCATATAATTATTCGTTTGCATAGTGTACTAATTCTATGAATATTTTAGTGTTGTTGCTTTACTTCTATATACATTTCAAAAGGAACTGTGGAGTCAGAAAATTGGGGATTAATATTTTCCATCTCTATAAATAAGAACAAAACTATAACTAAATAGTCTTTTGACCTATGTTACAGATAAAATTTTTTGAAAAGGTATCTATAACTTATACTCTACTTTGCATTTACTCTAAATTAATTTTCTTGAATAGGAATATTGCAAAATGAAACCACACATAAAAATGCCACATTATAAACTGTTCTCACAAAAGAACATATCACAGGATTAATTCATTTAGTAGTCATTCTTTGCGCAAGCAAGACATCCTTTAGATTACAGAGCAATGCTATTTGCTGAAAAAATTTGTAATTCTCTTTTATTGTCACAACTTTCTGATCTGGAAAATTTATTCATATAGAGAGCTATACAGTCGGTATGATACTAAATTTTTCCATGTGTTAAGGATGACTTTCAAAATGTATTATTAAGTCATGACTTTACAGAAGAAGCCAATAAAAAGCATATTCTTCTTGAGCTTGATTGATTTTCTTTAATGGATCAGAACATTTGTAATAAAATTCAGCTTTCGTTTTTTGATGTTTTATGTCGTCATAGAGGGACGAGGGCGAATGTTATCTTATTTTTGCTTGAAGTACGAGTAATTGCTTACAGTTCTTAACGCATGTGCATTATGATGGCCCCGCCATTTTTGAATTTCTAATAAATAAAAAATGTGCTGAAATGTGCCCAGTATGTGCTATTACGTGCCGCTTGAAAAAAAAATTTACTCAAAAAATATAATTTTTATGAGGAGGTCCTTTTTTTTAAGTCCGGTAGCTCCACTACTTTACTTTATCGAATTTATTGAAATCGTGCCGTAATGTGCTCGACATGTGCTGTCATGTGCAAGTGTAAAAAAAAAACATTTTACAGTTTTACAAGCATAAATAAAAAATTTTGCCAGCTTTTTCGAGTCACTCTAGCACCGCAATGTTTAATAATTAAAATCACCACAGAGTGCAGGAACTAAAAAAAAGGATTTGCAGTTTTGCAAAAAGTACAATAAAATCGGAAATTTATAATTAAGGTTGCACTAAAACCATAGATTGTGCTGTTACCTTATGAAGTTGTAGAATGGAGTGCAGTCGTAAAAAAAAATAGAATTAACATTTCCGGACATAATGAAAGGCGAAAATTGAAAACTCTCAAAAGCTAGCTCCGTGTTAAAAGTGGAACCTGAGTTTACACGTTGTGCTGCGATGTTCTTAGCATGATAAACGATGTGCAATAGTAAAGACGATTGCAAAAGCAATTTCGAACAAGAATATAGCTAAGATTTCAAATCTAATCTATAAGCTAGCCTACGTTCATGCCTGTATTCTTCGATCATGGGTTGTGCTGCAATGGAGGAGGATTATGAAACAATGTGCCGTCAAAAAAGACGGGAAAGTAGATTTTACATTGATCAAAAGAACGCTTTAAATTTTTTCTTCAAAATTAGCTCTACTTTATGACTAATTGTCAAAATCAGAGGTTGTGCTGCAATGTGTAAGGGATGTAGAGTCATGTGCAGTAGCAGGCATCAATTAATAATAAAATGTTAAAACTTTTTTTTATGATAATATGATGCAACCAATGGCTGTACAGCATGTTAATTGTAATCTACATCCAAGTATAACAACTTATTTTTATTAATCAAATACATAGCATCATAAAATACTGGATTTCACTAAAACCAATTAGATATTGTTAAAAACCCTCGTATATTGTTAACAATAACATTGATTCTGTTATTTTAAAATATTCTTTGCACTTAAAAATATTTAACAGATGGTAATACTCGTTCTTCCCTGCAATTATAAAATTAACTCATTTGTTTTTAGTAGGATGTTCAGTATGATAAGACATTTCGGTAAGGATGAGCATAGTTTGATATTTAATATATTTAATCTTAAAAAAGTTGATGAGTAAAATTACACTAAAAAAATTAAAATATTTAGGATTGCGTTCAGGTGATACAAGGTTCTTTCTTATGCAACTACATATCAATCGGTACACTCCCGAAACGAAATAATGGACTTGAAATCAAACTGAAAAACCT
Source organism: Leptarthrus brevirostris (assembly GCA_964036015.1). NCBI lineage: Eukaryota > Metazoa > Arthropoda > Insecta > Diptera > Asilidae > Leptarthrus > Leptarthrus brevirostris. The sequence goes on from OZ038371.1 coordinate 112,071,200, forward strand.
AACAGTTAACAGGTTTCGTATCTTCGTCTCGTCGGAATTGTAATTACTTCTACTACTAACTATTCTTGAAAATGCAATTCCCATCTATTTTATGACTGCACATCGCTTGTTAACGTCTGTTAGTTGTAGCACAACCAATAATTTTTAAGCATAGTTGTAAAGGAGGGCTAACTTTGAAATAGAAAAATTAAATCCTTCGTTTAATCGATAAAAAATAACCTTTACCATCTTCCATCAAGGGGAAATTGTTCTATAACTCTGATACATTACAGCACAACGCATAATCTTAATTGACAGTCATAGCGTAGGGCTAACTGTTGAAAACGATTTGAAAATTAGTCTCAAAATTACTTAGAATTTGGCAACTTAATCACGACTGATACTGCACATGACTCTACAACCACCTTTCCCATCTCTTTTTAACTGCACATTGTTCTATAACTCTATTGCATAATAGCACAACGTATTTTCTCTGATAAGAGTCGTAACATTGGGCTAACTTTTAGAGACGATTTAAAAATTAGCTACGGAATTATTTAAAATTAGACAACTCAATCACTTCTGATACTGCACATAACTCTACAACCTTTACACATTGCAGCACAGCCTTTTATTCTAAAACTGAGTGACTATAAATTTTCGATTTTATTGTACTTTTTGCAAAACTGCAAATACGTTTTTTTAGTTTTCGCATACTGTAGTACATGATGAGCACATCATGGCACATTGTTGTGATTTTGATTATTCAAAGTTGCGGTGGTACAAGCACTTCCCTACAAAAAGGTCCTCTCCATAAAAACTGTATTTTTTGATTAATTTTTTTTGATGTTGTGCCTTATAGCACATACTTGGCACATTTCAGCGCATCTATTCTTTTTTAAAAATTATTTGATTATATTATCTGATCTCATTTTATGCTGTTTGATTTTTCAATATTTTGTAAAGAGCTAGTTTTTTTTCTGTGACGAAATTTTTTCGACGAGTAAAATTTTTGTTATCTTTCATACGTACTGTCACATTAACACATAATCTTACGGCGTGAGTTTATTTTATGCAGTATAGATTTTTACAATGACTAGAAAAAGCCAGCAAATTTTTTCATTTATATTTGTAAAATTGTAAATTTCTTTTTTTTACATCTGCACATGACAGCACATGTCGAGCATATTACGGCACAATTTCAATAAATTCGATAAAGTAAAGTAGTGGAGCTAACCGGACTTAAAAAAAAGGACCTCCTCATAAAAAATATATTGTTTGAGTAAATTTTTTTTTCAAGCGGCACGTAATAGCACATACTGGGCACATTTCAGCACATTTTTTATTTATTAGAAATTCAAAAATGGCGGGGCCATCATAATGCACATTCTTAACGCCTCAATTTAGAAGTAGTTTTAATTTGATGTGATGGTATTCAGTCATACGAAAGCAAAATTTATGTGTTTATGTTTGTTCATTACAGGTCGGTAGTTGGTTTGTTTCATTAATTTGGCACCGACTTCAAAATATCTTAACATACATTTTATATTATTATTTTATACTTTTTGATTTTTATGATTTTGTGAAGTCGGTTCAACATATTCTGTTTAAAACGGGAGACGGCGTTGGATCAATTCGTTGAGCCGCACGACCACCATGCAATGAATGGGTCCCGGGTTCGAGACCAGATCTCCCCGTGGGTTTTATTAAGAAATTAGAATAATCCCCTCCGTCTCTGGGCTGTTGTATAGCTCGCAGCAATGCAAAAAACAAGACATTCAAGTTTCCTCACTTCCCTTACCCTAATTCCCTTCCGGCCAAAACCATGCTAACGCATCAAAGGGTCGTCCTCTAAGATTTGGCCACATCGTATAAAACAAACCATTCTTGCATATATGAGCCACTCAGATCGCCACTCCACTCGGTTAACTCCCATTTTTAATTTTTTCTTACTGTCAGAATATAAACACTTGTATTGTCAAATTCTTTTTGAAAACAAAATCAGGAACTCAGTATATCGTATCTTAAATTGTGGAGTTCCTGATTTATCAAGCTACTAGTCTTAATTTCCAAAAAGAATTTCACAATAAAAGCATTTATATTCCGACAGTAAGAAAAAATTGAAAACGGAGTTAATCGATTTGTCTTCTGAGTGGCTCATATGTTAATTGTTGAATTTGAAAACTTAACGGGAATACATTTCATGTACAGTAAGTACCCGTGGAAATTTTTTTTTCTCAGGTTAAGAAGATTACATTACAAACTTTGTACACTTTCGCTTCTTTATACCTTTTGCTTATTCTACTTATTGTCAAAGTATACCTACTTACAGTATTTTAACCGCTTTATACTTTTAAAAACTACCACCAACTCAAATTACCTTTCATGTACGTAGCATTAGTTTTTTTATTTTGTTGACTAATTATAATTTAGATCTGGAAACGTGGCAAAGTTAGAGAGGTTAGGAACGCAGTTACGTGTGGAAAAGTTAATATAAATAGGATAAAAGGCCCTATAAGAGCCTTCACTGACAATGTTTTAAATAAATAAATAAATAAATAGAATTAACCCTTCTAACTTAGAAGGCGCACTTCACAGGCAGAAGCCTGTAACCAATTGAGCTAATCACCAGAATATAACATATATTGAGGTGAATGAGGCTCTCACAACCCATGCAAAGAAAAATATTAGTAAACAAAAAACCAAAACACGTCCAAACAAAACAATCAGGGGTGCATTGATAACAGAGATCGTTTAAGTAAATCTTTAGTAAGAGCCAGGTCAAAAATAGGACACATATTCACGGCTCTACACATGCGATTAATAGGCTCATGCATACCATAGTTAGACCGAGAATGAGCAACATGTAGTAAAGGCAATCTCCTTAACCTATACGGAGCATGCCTATAAGTTATCAAACTTGCAAGAGAGCGAGAATCTATATTCGAGTTCAAAAGCTGGTGAATAAATACTAGGTCAGCAACTCTACGTCGTTCCTCCAACGAGTGCATATTAAGCAATCGGAGGCGATCCTCATAAGGAGGAAGCCTTAATGGATCATTCCACGGGAGGTCCCTTAGTGCGAACCTAACAAAGTTCCGCTGCACCGATTCAATGCATCCAGAATGAACAGCATAGCAAGGAGACCAAACCTGAGATGCATATTCGAGAATTGGTCTAACTAAAGAAAAAAGTGAATGAGGGTCTGTCGATCAGAAAACTCCCTTGACCAGCGCTTAACAAAACCCAGGACTGAATTACTCCGAGATACGATATGGTTTATGTGCAGAGTGAAATCGAGTTTTCTGTCTAGTTTTACACCAAGGTCAGTAACGGACTCCACATGACGGATAGCAGTATCCGCAAAGGTATAATCAAAGACAAGCTGATTGATGATCCTAGAAAAAGACATAACTTCACATTTATCCAGGTTAAGTTGCAGTCCATTTGAGGCACACCAAACCCCGAAGGTATTCAAATCCTCCTGGATGCAGGAAGAATCATAACTATTTCTAACGCATGAGAAAATCTTCATATCATCAGCGTAGATTAAAACTTTGGAGTGCTTAATCAGAGGGACAATGTCGTCAATGCCTAGAATAAACAGCAACGGCCCCAGATGGCTACCCTGCGGCACACCAGATGAAGCCCTTACGACTCTAGATAAAGTATTACGGAAAAAGACACGGTAAGTCCTATTTTTTAAATAACAGAAGATCCAGTCGAGCAACAAAGGCGGAAAACCCAACCTTTCAAGCTTAAGCATAATCACGGAGTGATGGAGCTTATCAAATGCCTTGCTGAAATCGGTGTAGACACAATCAGTCTGGAGACCTTGTTGGAAGGCAGCCCTAGTTGTCGTCGATCTACCAGGCAGAAAGCCATGTTGATTAGATGAGATTAACCCCTTACATTGCCCAACAAGCTGTGAATATATAACAGATTCAAGCAACTTGGGTATGCAGGAAAGCTTCGCGATTGGCCTACAATTTGTTATGAAGTTTTTATGCCCCTTTTTATAAACAGGAATTATAAAGGAGCACTTCCATAACGTAGGAAATCTACCGGCCTGAAGAGATTTATTGAAGATGAGTTCCAATGGAGTGAATAAGGCATCAGAACAGGATCTCAAGAATGCGGGTGGAACACCATCAGGACCAGAGGAAGAGTCCAGTTTAAGCTCCTTGATACCATTCAAGATAATATCACGAGATATAATGGGCAAAGCAATAGAGGATCCATTATACCACATTGTAAGAACTGAGCATTCCAAAAACTTTTCTTTGACCTTGTGGTAGTATTCGATAATATCATCGAGGGTTTGCTGAAGATTGCAATTGGAATTAATAATTACCATTATTTTATATTTCATATCAGAAATCTCAGGTGGTCACCGAGAGATTTGACTTTCCGCAACCGCGCAAATATTACTTCGTGAACCAGCGACGGATTGCTTCATCAAATTTCGAAAGCAAATGTAGTGAAAGTTTTGTCATCAAAACTTATTTCAACACTTTGACTGATAAGCAACAACTATGATGAAAATACTGCTGTATTCAGTGTAAACGTGCTTCTAACAACTTTTGCTTCTATCGTTACTTTTATTAGCAACCTTTAAAACATATTATCATTGTAATCCACACATGTTTTTCGTTGATCACATCAATTACATAGTTAACAAGGCTAACGCTTCCTTGGGCTTCGTCATGAGATGGTTTAAGCAGTTTAACATTACCTTTATCACCAGTCGACAGTCGACAGAGTAAATATACCGAATTCGCCGCCTCTAGAGGTCTTGGGTATTGAGTCGTCCAGTAATCTTAGCTGGACTGTTCATATACATACATACATACCGCATTGTACGCATTTGACAGAGGCCATAAAACTTATTGACGACTCCATAATTACTTCTCTCCTGCTATTTTCACGGAAATTGTTGTAATGAAATTGCTAGTCTGATTAATTTTAGACACATCACTATGCGCGATATAAGAGCTTCAAGTCGCCCAAACCGATTGCGTCCTCCATTGCTAACAATAGATAATATGTGATCATAGAGTGCGGCTCTCTCTCTAGATCCCGGCACCCTTTGCGGGGCATGGGGAGGGAGGAGATCTTCACTCAGTTCGAGATAACGATTGCAAGTGGATCTTCAATTTAAAGTGAATTCCGAACCACCGACGTTTTCTCTGCAACCCCCATGGTCGTGATCTGTTGTCAGCAGAAAACAACAATGGGTCGCCGCCGGTGGAATTCTTAACGCCTAGACCGATTTGGATGATTCCCTTTTTATTACATAGAGTATTATCCCCCATTGCTACTACGAAGATAATTTTTTACCTAGGGTGGGTGGTCCTTAGGAGAGCGGTAGTCCAACTTCTTAGCGTGGAAATCGATTTGGATGATTCCTTTCTTGATGTAAATGTGTTCCCCCATTTGCAGCGTACCAAAAATTTTATGGTGGAGTATGAGGGTGGTGAAGGAGTGGAGTCTGGTTTCTGTTGGATGATTCATTTATTGCTGAATGGAATGTCTATTTGTATCATATGGCTTAGGGTTGGAGTAGAGGTAGAGTTTTTAAAATGTTCTGCAAAATCTTGATCCTATGACAACTGATTTTTTAGCACTACCCAGGACTGGCGATGGGTCATCGTCATTTAAAGAAAAATAGCCCGATTTTTAGTTCGAGCAGAAGTATATATGTATGTATCTTCACGCAGAATCCAGTTTTTCTGCCTGTACCCTAGAAAACAATATAACAACCCAACAAAACTTTTTAATATCCCGACGATTAACACCTAGCACTCGATCGGTATTCGGTACAATTAACAGTAACTGAGGTCATCGGCTTCGAACTTGCTTTTGTTGAATAACCATACAGAATGATCTGCTTTAGAACCTTGGCTACGGTAGAAATGAACTTTGAATGGGGAAATAATGCCGGTGACCACGCCGATGACGAAGTCGTACTTTTGGATGTAGAATGACCACTGAGATGTAATACAACAATGCATGGTCCAATTGTCTGTCGTTAAGTCTAGTTTTTTTAGTTTAGATGGACTTATTAATATTATTAAACATCTCAAATCACATAAAAATTTTCGTTCATGAAAAAGCAATATTTTTTAACTACTAAATCAAATAATTATTTTGGAATCAATAAAATAATTAAGAATAAACTAATATAAATGTCTGAAGAATTAAAAAAATATTGTATTCCTTAAATTTTTATAAAAAATTGTAAAAATCTTCCAATCCAATGTCCTTATGTTTTAACATAGAGAAATTACTGATTTTTCAAAATTTAATAAAAATAGGAATATGTTTGCTATTCCAATCGCAAGATTTCACAAAACACTTATTATGCGTCATCACTTTTTAAAAATATTATTCTTTACAATTTATCGCTTTGAAATCCGAAGAATAATTAGCGGAATTACTCTTTTGTGGTTGGTAATTAATGCATGTTATCTAGGGTAGTATTATAAATAATGTACAGATTATACGAAATTTTAAGCCAATCGAAGAGATGCGAATCAGAAAGTTATGATGTCTGTATATTGTAGTAATAAATTCTTATTTTGTAAACTAGATAAATAATTTTTCTAAAAAACAATATTAGTATTTTTCCATATTGCTGTAATCATAGCAGTACATCTTGGAGTAATAATGAACGTTGGAAGTACTGATAGCAAAAAAAAACTTAATTATCGTAATTTCACTATATTGATATTTCACTCACTGAATTTCGCCAAACTGGCTGTTGCTTATGACATCAAGCCAACCGTAAAATCTCATTTAATTTTAATTAATTTGATGACATTTATGTATTTTGTTACACCCCCGAAGTTAGACCATAACAGGTGCAACGTACTATCTCCATTGTATTTATCACAGTGAGAATGACCTTAACTGCGGATATTTGTACATAAGTGCCCAGCCCTGGATAACAGGGCGCGGTGTCAAGTGTCTGAGAGGTGCTTTTGACTCCTGGTCAGTCTCTGTCTTCAGGCACTCTGAGCTTATTTCTTCTGTCGCGACGGAGGTTAGGGAATTGGCCTCAAAGATTTCTACCCATCCGGATGGAGAACCTTCTGATTCGTCTGTCGTCCCTGCTCCCCCTTTTGCATGCCATCGTCCTTCTAATGGCAATATCTGATGCAAATTTCTACAAATGAGAGGTTATGTCCTTTTCCAGGAGTCTCAATCCACAAGCGTGCTGTCCGTAACTTACCTTAGGATAAAACTCTATAAGAAACTAGATTTTACTCTGCATATTAAGTATATTGTTTCTAGAGTTAGCTTATCTTAGGCTACGTAAAGCAGTGGTTTAGAGAGTTCTTGGATTTACCAACTTTGATTCATTTGTACTGCTCTTTGGTTAGGTCTATTTTGAAATATGAATCTCAGGTCTGGTCGCCCTACTATGCTGTTCACTACAAGCATATTAAATCGGTGCAGTAAAATTATCTAAGATTGTCATTAAGAGCGCTGCCTTGTTACGAGCCGCTTGGATTCCCGCGCTGCACCGACCGTCTCCGTTTGCTCTGTTTGCCCACACTTGAGAAAAGGCGCAAAGCTGCTGACTTGGTCTTTATTCACCAGCTCTTGAATTCGTTATGAATGAACGAATTACAATGATTATGTAAGGCTGTTAATGCATGTCCCAATTTCGATCTAACTTTTAGCAAGGAGTCACTGATAAACTACCTATTCTCTGCGCTCCCGTGACTCTTTGTTTTGCAAAACCCAGCCTTTCATGTTTTCTTTCCTTGCCTTTCTTTTGCTCGTTTTTCTCCCTATGTATGTTGTTGTGGGAGCTTTATTCTACCGATTTGATGGAATAGGTTACTTTTTTTCCGCTCCTACGAAGAAGTGCGCTTTCTGGGTAAGAAGCGAAATTCGATTTAAAAAATAAAAATTTAAAAAAAATATATTACATTAGCAATAGTCTAAAAAATATAATATCCCGTTTAGCTTTCGAATAGCGAAAAAAATTAAAGGACATTTACCACAAAAAAATTTTTTCTCATCATATTCCTTTAACTTTACATAATATTGCCGTTTTTCCTTCCTTATAGCTACATGACTATTCTATTTTCAAAAGTATGGCAATTTACTAAAGGACCTTCACAAATTTCACATTATACCCATTTCAACTTTGGCGACGTGTTTGCCTTCAGGAAATATCTCGCCTCATATCTGATTTGATCCGTTGAGCTTACATAAATATCTTCAAGTTGGGTGATGCTGTGAATATTTATACTTTCGAAAAAAAAACGGGTCTTAGTTACCGTCGTTTCAAAAGGATCCCAGAGATACATTTCGTATGAACATACATATGTACCTTTGCGTGGATATATATAACTAAAGATTTCTAAGAAATATGTCAAACACACCTCTAACTTTATTACCCAAAGGGCAGACAGTCACGTTTTCAACCTAAAAAATCACTTTGCAGGACGCGTAAATTGAAGTTATTTCCTTCCTGAATATTTTCTATTTTCTACTCGTTCGTTATGCAAAGAAATGTATCCGGTCGCTCATTTAGAATTGATATATGAGTTGGTGGGACTAAGGACAATTTTGGAGATTCATACCGGTTGGGTAAATATCTTATTGTGACAAGAAATAAAATATTCCTGAATTGATAAAGTGAAATAAATGACAACTTATGAAAGAAATATTCAAATGTTTACCAATTTGTAAGGTAGACTGGACATTTACTGGACATTAGGTATATACTCTATCGATGCGCAAATTTTTGGAAAAGTGAAAAAGAGGTATACTAATTACATAAATTTCGGAGAAAATTTGGCAAAATGCAGAAATTTTGGTAATTTCAAAACATTTTTTTTTCAATTTCGGCCCTGACTGTACCTGCAATGGTAGTGTTGACATTTGTTGACATTTTTGAAAAGCTAAGTAGGATAGTTGTTTTTTAGCGTTTGTTTCATGTGGCTGTGGTGGGTAGATGAAGAGATAAAAATAAAAGAGTAATGTGAATACCATGAAAAACTGAAATTTATGAATCACCCCCAAACGGTTGACAGTCCCCCCCCCCCCCCTGCCATAAAATTGTTGGTTTGGCTAGGTGAGATCTATGGCCCCACTCATTTTGGCGCGTCAGATCTGAAACACCCTGTATAGTAAAGTTATTGTAATGGGGTCTGAAATTATAAATCAAAATTTTCAATTTATTTTAATTGTGTGGAGCAGAACCTAACTCGTAACCCGTGCTCGGATTTAGATGAGTTTTTTGTTTAAAAAGTATATCCCCTGATGACTGCTATGAAACAAATTTTGTACCAAGGTTGCAGGCTAGGAGTAGAGCCTAACTTTGTAACACGTGAACCGATTTAGATGTTTCTTTTTAATTAAACGATTTTAATTAGTTAATAGAGAAAAAAATGACCGAGATTAGTTAATAGAGAAAAAAATGACCGAGGAACCTTCTAAATCGGACACAGTTGCCATCTCGTGTTTGGGTTTATTAAGCGATTTTATAACATAACATCGTTATGTCCGTTTGTTTTTTAAACACATGTTAAGGTTAATACACACAAATTACAGCTTAGCCAGAGTGGTTAAATTGCAGGGAGGGGGGGGGGGGGGGGGGGCAATCCCAACCGTTTTGTAGTTACAGGAAGATTCATTAATTTCAAATTTCTATGGTATGAACATCATTATTTTATTTCTATCTTTTGATCTGTTCAGCACAACAACATCAAATACAATCCAAAAACTACTGATTAATTTAATTAACAGAAAACATGAGAAGTTTAATGAGTCAATTTATCATAATTTGTCTTTACCGGCGTAAACGGTCCTTATTTTGTCAATATTTCGGTCAAAAATAATAAAAGCAACCTGTTGTCACTAAATGTTGTCATCATAATGACGTCGAGTAAATGCCGTGTAAGCGGGTATTGTCCATTATGACTGAATAGTGAGAAGCCGTGAAATAAAAATGAATTTTCTCATTCTTTTATGACAAATTGTCTTGATTTTAAAGCTAAGAAATTTAAAATTATTCAGTATGTATAAGATTGGTATTCAGAATGCTGAGGGTGAATTGTTGTTGGTTATGGCAAAGGGGTGGTAATGAAAAAATTCATTATCGGAATCGCAAAGATAGCGTTGACTATGAGGTATTAGATATGAGGGGAAGGGTGGTAGGTTTTTTGGTGCCTTACAAGTGATGCCGTGGAACATCCGGAATATGGAAACTAATTTTTCATTCCCTACAGAAATAAGAATAGTCCTTATCGCTCTAGGGTCGACCAAACTGCCAAACAAAACTTTTTCTTTTCTTATAAATTTGTCAAATGAACTATAATAGATCTAATGTGCGCTTTTAAAATAAACTTCTGAATTCTCTAAAAAAGAAATAGGAAATAGGAGTCTTACCTAGTTAGTTAATAAGAAAATCACATTTAACATTTATAGAATTAACACGTATTCAGATTCTTTGATTCCGTTGTAAAAATGTCCGCCTTCCGTTCGATCTCAAATAGATTATTTGATAAGGAATTAAATGTTATCAATATAATAGCTGAAAATAATGCGTATAATAAAATAAAACAGTTAGCCCTGATGATGTTCTAATAGGACGAAACGTGTAGGTCTTTTTTAGTCTTAAGTAATGAAAATTAAAGTGGAATACAAAACAAGTGTGGTCAAATCTTCTAATGGTTTTATTTAAATATATATCATGAAAGCGTTCCACCAAGTGCCCACATAAAACTTGAACTGAGTAATTAATGACAATTCATTACGTTGCGTCGTGTAAATGGTAAATCATTATCAAATGACATGGTCATAATTATTGACACCCGGCGTTAGATAAGCACAAAAAGAGAATAAAAAACTTGGAAGAAGAAAAGTTAAAGTTCGATATAGAATTCCAATAAGGGGTGCAGATGTTATTCAAGATTATCTCTAGCGGAAGAACTCTATAAAATTCAAAAATTCGACGGAATTGCAAAAAATTCAACGAAACCGTTCAAAACTTTAGCTGAGTAAGAATATTAATGTCTTAACACGATCTGCGTTTCTAATAAAGAAAAGGTAAATCGGAGATTTAGGTATACATAAGTGAGACTACTGAATGGTTTCGATCATACTTGGAGAATCGTCAATATGCAGTTGTTTTGAACGGCTTTAAATCAATTCCGTTTCTACAAACCTCTGGCATGCCACAATGAACAGGATAAGGGTCGATCTCCCTGTAAATAAAGGATCAAATTGCCTCATGTAGGCATACAGATATTTCGTTTAGTTAAGGATTTTGAAGATTACATTAGACTTCAAGAGGACTTATGTCTACTAGAACTTATAATAATAACTGGTTACCATTAAATATCACTAATGTAGATATATTAACTTTAGTAAAAAAGAAATTATAATAAAATTTGATTGTAAAATTCATAGAACATTTATGGAAAGTGCTGCCGATATTAAGCTTCTTGGATTAATTTTCTATGAAATTTTTTTATTTTTTTTGCATATCCCCTACACGACAGCTAAGACGTCATTGCAGAGTAATGCCGGTTCGAAATCCTCCTTAAATTGTAGGTCTACCTGCAAGAGTTACGGATACTAGAGAGACAGACGAGAGCTACATTATAACAGCTGGGTGTTTTCCAGAAAAATTTGGAATTGATTTAGAGCCTTGTTCAGTTACACGTTTTTGTTTAATGAAGTCGAAGAAACAAACATGAGCTTTAAAAATCTTCCCTTTTGTTAAGTCGTATATGTAGGTTTCATTTTATAATTTGAAGGTTTTCATACCTAAAAAGTAATAATAATAATAATAATTTATTTACTTCGAATTGTACAAAAGACTTATAATCTTGTTACTGTACCTACAGACTATGGCTCGTTAAATAAAGTAGCGTGAATTGTAACAAGCAATAATACAAAATGTGCAAAAATTAATCTAATGAAATCACTAACTACTTAAAGAACATAATTTAACACAAATGAAAATAAAAGAAACCAAAAAAAAAAATATTTACGAAATTAAGTGAACTGCAATACATTAAGAATAATCAAAACAATCAAAACAATGTGAACCATTTACATCTATAAATCATTATACGATTTTACCAGTCTAACAAAACCCCTGCTAGCACCTGCAAGTTGAATATTTCTAGGGAGGGAGTTCCATTTACGAATTGCCTGAACAAAGTAAGAGCGCTCACCATATGATGAAACAGATCTAGGCACAAGAAGTTGAAGACTCCTGACCGATTGCAAGAACTGCAGCTTTTCGTATAAGTATGATGGACTTTTATTTGTTATTAGACTATGCTAGGTATGCTATAATAGACGTCCCAAGCAGAGAGTTAACATAAGCTGATATATGAGCGTTGCCAGGTAGATTAAAAACATATCTTACGACATCATTGTATGCTACTGACAATCTCCGTTTGCATTCGGAGTCAAGCTTGCTAAAGACAAGACTCCCATAAGTAAAGTGAGGGACAATAAGTGTTCGCGCAAGCTTAAGGCGTAGTTCTGTTGATAGGTAGTGTGTGCTAATCCACAGTTGTCTTAGACTTCCATAAATCTTTCCAAGCTCTTTACTGAATCAGCATAGTTCAAGATGGTATTGTTTAACGTAATAGCTGGAAGGGTCGACTTATTAATGTCACGTCTATATATAGCAATACAGGTTGATTTTGATGGATTGAGCTTTAAATCATTTATGGATGCGCTCCAAGTCTTCGTTTATTCGTTTAGCACAGTCCTCGATTAAACCAATTGGCCTACTAAGGTATATCTGCGCATCATCCGCATAGAGGTGTATAGAAGCGTCAGAAATAGTGCTTGGAAGATCGTTTATGTATAAGCTGAACAAAAGTGGGCCAAGAACGGAGCCCTGAGGGACGCCTGAGTGTAACGGCATCGGGTTAGATAGGGACCTCTGTATCTTAACAGTCTGACTACGTCCATCTAAGAAGCTGTTTATTAGCCTTGCAGCAGATGACGAAAAATTGAATATATTTATAAGTTTGTAAATTAGCTTTTGATGATTCACGGAGTCAAACGCTTTGCTTAAGTCAAGTAAGACTAGAATTGTTACAAAATCCCGGTCAAGAGCTTCATGAATATCAGTAGTTACTTTCAATAATGCAGTTTCACAGCTGTGCCCGGATCTAAAACCAGACTGCCATGCAGTCTTCATATTATTCTCATCAATAAATTTCATAACCTGTTTAAACATAATCTTTTCCAATACTTTTGCTAGAAAACCCAACATACTGATGGGACGAAAGTCGCCAGGCTCAGATGGAGACGCCTTTTTAGCAATAGGAATAACAAGTGCCTCCTTCCATTTCGCAGGAAATTGAGACGTGGTTAAGCAAAAATTAAAAATGTGTACCAATTGCGTTGATATGTAAGGGGCAATGACTTTAAGGAATTCCGGGTGTAACATGTCAGGACCTGTGGCATTTGACTTAGAGTAAACCGCTTCAAGAACTTCATGGCTATCAACACATCGAAACGCAAATCCATCTTTTGATATAATTGAAGAGCCACCATCGTGGAATAATTGTTGTGCACTAGGCCGATTATTATGATTATTGGTAAACAAATTATTTAAACTATTCGGATCCATGTTAATTTGAGGGGGATCATTACTGTGTACTCCCAGGCTGCGAAGATTTTTCCATAATTTTTTCGCAGGTAAGTGCACATTCAATTTTGCAGCAAGATATTCCCTTTTGGAAGATCGAATTAATTTGGTTACTCTATTTCGCATCACTTTGTATCTGCTCTGCATGTTTATATCGCATGTTCTCTTATATTGTTTGAGCATAAAATCACGTTCAGCCATGGCATGATGGATCTCCCTTGTAATCCATGGACAGCGAGGACTACGTACCTTAAAAAATTTTTCCGGGACATGCTTTTCAAAAAGATATGAAAGGGAAGTTCTCAAAATATCCACCTTTTCATCCACCAAGTTGCTATCAAAGAGTGAATTCCACGACATCTCATAGCAATCCTCCATTAGAAGGTTTTTATCAATATTTCTGAAGTCACGGTACGAAAAACTCACACTATCTGGCAGGTTCATTTTATATATTAAGAATAGAAAGTCATGGTCAAAGTTGCTAGGAGGTGTTATTTGACTATGAAATAATACATTATGTTTGTTGGTAGAAAGTATGTAATCAAGCTGAGATGGTGATCCTGAGTTAAAGTAGGTAGGCAGACTATTGATTACCTTAATATCGAGGGTCTGAAATAGGTGTAGCATATTTTCAATTGCTAAGCCCGGACTGAGAGCATTGACATTAAAGTCACCACGTATGATAATACTCTGATATCTCAACTCAAGAGACGAGACAATATCAGCGAATTCCAACGCTTTTTCCATACTGAATCTATTAGGAGGGCAATAGACGCTCAGAAGAACGCATTTCTCAGAGCCTGTATTAATTTCAATTCCCAAGAATTCTAAGTAGTTTTCAGGTAAGGAAGAAGCAACAATAGATACCATTAGAGTATTGTGAACATATATAGCAAAACCGCCACCCATCCTACCAACACGATCATTTCTAAAAATGGTATAATTAGGTATTGAAACAAGTCCTGAGCTCACATTCTTGTTCAACCAAGTTTCGCATAAAATCAAATATTACACAGCGCTCTAACCTTATCCAGGGGTGAAAAACTATCGGCCATAGTTAGAAACGAACAGGTAGCCACAGAGGTCTATCAAAATCGACAAACAGACAACAGGAATGGTGCACACTGCAAATACATAGAAAAGCATCATACTAATTTTAAGAATTACATAGGCAATAAAATTAAACAGCATTAAACAGTGGTACAAGTGGGTTAAAGGCAGGCGGTTTAGTTTCACGCCTATTTATTTACGTAAAAGTAGTCCTAAACTTCTTCGACCGAGAACCCCAGAATGTCATGCGATTACAACCTGCTGTAAATAAGATAGAGTGCATATTATGAAGGGGAAGATATACTAAGCTTGTTTAAAAATATAGGCAATCTTATCACATCTCGTACGTAACTACATGTTACTGAGATTTTAAAATTTTTTCTACATTGCACCTAATACTCCTATGTTCGGTAAGAAATTAACTCATTTCCCTCACCCTTAATTCCTTTCTTGATAAGGATATGTTTTAGCATTATTGGCATCCTCTGAGCTTAGGCATTATCATAAAAAAATAATATAAACAAAATAAGAAAATTACGTACATAATAGTGGAACGTTTGAGTCGGGATTTTGTCGCTTTGCTTTTTACTGCAGCTACACAACTACCTACCCACCCTCCCACTCCAAAAACAAAAATCAGTTTTCTAGATATGCATATAAATTAAAATTCATGAATAAATTGCTGTATTTCATTGTTTATAAAAAATTAGGCTATTTCTAAATACTTATCAAAGTCGTAAAATAAGATCTTTGATCTCTTAAAGCACTCGGTAATTTCGAAGCTTTCAGTTGTATGCCCTATAGAAGATATTAATCAAAAGAAAATTTGTTGTTGGCTCCCGATTTGGGAACAGGAAAACAAAGTGCGAAAATTGTATAAAGTTGTGAACGTTTTGCATTAGCTATACTGAATGACTTAAGTCTGGAATGGTGCAAGTCCCTGTGATGGTTTCGAGAATGAATTAAGCGTCAAACAAAAATGTGCTTTTAAGTCTTTGCTAATTGATTTATTTATTGATGAGCTTAAGCTAAGTAATTGAGTTTCCTACGGAGTGGGACTAATTTCGAATTATTTGGTTTTTGGTCTAAGTCCTTATGTATGCGGATAATATTGAAATTTTTTCGGACGAGTCAGCTAAATTGCAAGGCATAATTAACAAATTAGAGCCTCATAGTGGATTTAGTCTCAGGTGATGATTTTGCACCGGGAGACGTATAAAAAACATGGAAATAAAAATTTAGCAACCAAACTAAGAAGTGATGAATAGATACGTCTACCTAGGTGTACTTTTAACTTCAAAATTTTGAGCATTGAGCATTGAAACCCACGCTCAAGCTCAGCTAAGCTGACCCTATTAATTGGGGAGTAAGTATGCAAAACGCGGTAAATCCATTTCTGACGTCCTATCGATATCTGAGTCTTAAGAAATCTAATTTTAACTATCAAGCGTAAATAGGACACATTCAAGAGACAATGTCAGAAGACTAACAACTTTCAACTTATTTTTGCAATTTTCTCGATTCAAAAGAATTAATTTTTTTAAACTTGTCCTCTTATCTCCAAATTGCTGGGATGATGAGATATCTCCAAGTAACTAAGTTACGGTATTTTATTATGTAAATATTTACTGCGACAAAGAAGGACCAGTCTGTAAAATTATACTCCAAAATGTGTTTGCGTTATGACTAATACGAAGTGTCGGGAAACCTTAAATTATCCGATAAAGTCCTTGCGGTGAACACCTGTCACAGTGTAACTGACACCGTAGAATGGAATCTTTCTTTAATGTAGACGTCGTTTCTGGTGTTATTATGTTTCTGCTTTCAATTCGTAGGAAGTAGGGAAATATTATTCCTGCTATTCTTCTTACCTGAATATTGAGATGAAAGCATTATGATTAGATAAGACCAACCGTGTTTACCCTCATTTTTAAAAGATATACTTTTATCACAAGGTTTAACATCTTGAGATGGTGTGGTGGATTGTGTTTCATAAGGCAGAACAACGAATGTTTTGTTAAGCTTTTTTGATTTGATTACGAAGGTATAATATTTTGTTATTTACATAAATATGCAAATTTCTTTTCCTTTAATATATATACTACCCTTTTGTGAAAGCGTTGGCCTAATCGAAAAGTTCTTAAAAAAATGTGATTGAAGTAACTTATTATTTAAAACCAATTCTTTTCAAGGTGAATATTTTTCGAGTATTGCCTTACCTTATAAAGGGTTTGTTTTTAATTTAACATAGTTAGAAAACCGAATCCTGATGTATATCAACAATTGATAAAATAAAATTAGAGAGAAATATGCATGGTGTGGAAAAAATTTTCCAAATGAATCCTCAATATTTGTAAAGGGGATAGGGCGGGGACCAACTTTGAAATCTTAAATAGAAGGCTACAGATTTAGATTATACGTCAATAGCTATGACGGTATTTTTCGAAACACTCTAATCGCAAAATCAAATCAAAATCAGATCACCTCTCACCCTAGGAGTACTTGATTTCGGTAAAAGGTACATATATTTTATACGAATAGATGGCGCTGTAATCGCTACGTTAACTACAAAACGAATATGCATTATTATATTATAATTTGGACTGGTTTGTGGTATCCCTTCATGATCCGTGACCATAATATTTCAAAGATAACTCGAAATTTGTTAGACACTTATCTCTGTAATTAGGAGCGATACTGATTCAATTTTCAGCAGGGAGTCGAAATGGGACCATAACCGAAATTATAAATCGGTCAACCGAAACCAAATTGGGTTTTTTAAACCGCAATTGTAACAGCCCTAAACGTAATTAACTTTCTTCAATTTGGTTTCGGTTAAGACTGAAACGTGAAATATTAATTCGGATTCGGTTAAAACCGAAACGTGAAATATCAATTCGGTTTCGGTTAAAACCGAAACGTGACATATCAGTTTCGGTTCCGGTTGAAATACTCGTAGATATAAGATTTTCGGTTTTGGTTATAACTAAAGCGTTGGGGTTTATTATAATATATGTTATTATAATTTGCCCTTTCCAAAATAAGAGTGTAGTGTTATGTGGGAGGGGGGGGGGGATGAATACTTCTCCAAATTTCCACCGCCCCTCCTCTCCCCTAACCACCCCCACTCCTAAATTCCCTTTCTATCACCTTACACGCTTACTACCACCGTCCACCCTTCTCCAACCGACGGACCCTTCATCTAGACATTTACCGAATATGCTATGTCAGGTAGTGAAAAAATTTGAAAATATCGCAAGACCGGACATGTAACTTCTTCCGCAGTCGGTACCGATTTAAATGGGTCTTTGAATTTCGGTCTGGCGGTTACGGTCACATATTTTTAAGGTCTATTTATTTCGGGACCATTTAATTTCGGTCGCTCTTTTTCGGTACACTTTAAATTTCGGTTTTAATTTCGGAACCGAAATCAAGACCGGTTAAAACAACCTAAATATGACAGGTTTCGGTCCCGTTTCGACTCCCTGATTTTCCGTATCGAATATAGAAGGAATTATAATGATCCATAATCAAGTAGGAGAAGAGCAGCACCAGCTACAGTGGTGGCTCATAATCCATATGCGAGTACCCGAGAAAAAAAACACCAGCCAGGAATTGATTACACAAGCTTTTGGAAAATGCCTAAGTTACACAATTACCTTCCGTATAATATGCACCTGTATCAGCAACTTCATGGTGATGATTTTTCAAACAGAATGTTGTTTTGTGGATTGCCCCGCGTAATACACCCGCAATTCTTTCATCGAGCATTTTTTTCTGAAGCATCTTACGTTCGCACCCACGTCATAACATGCATTATTGTAACGCAGAAAAATGACCTCCGGCCAATGGATGTTAAGGATGCGCCGGAGACACTGTACTTGTACCTTAGATGTTATTTGGCAGGTCACTTTCCATGAACAGCCGTACAATAGAACAAAGGGTTTTGCCTGAAAGATATGGGCAACTGGTGCTTTTTTTATGGCACACTAACGCCACCTTGTTAGATGTGTAGAGTACTTACATACAAACAATAATTACTATGGAAGCTCAGCTCTAAAGTACATCCGTCTCGAGTTATGTGCCCTAACCTATAACGAGTATTTAATTAGGAAAACTTTTTAATGGTCCTATACAATTTATTTCATAGTAAAAACTTTATTGGACTCAAGTTGCATCATATTTCATAGAAATTAAACAAGTAAAATCTTTTAAATTAATATATTTTAGTTAACAGTATTATAAAACTTAAAAACTACACATTATGATTCATCTTCGCTAGAATTTTCGTGAATTTCGTTTATTAAATACGCGTTATAGATTAGGGCACATAACCCGAGATGGATGTACTTTAGAGCTGAGCTGCCATAGTAACTATTGTTTGTATGGAAGTACTCTACGCATCTAACAAGGTGGCGTTAGTGTGCCATAAAAAAGCACAATTTTTGGGCATAGTCCTTTTACGTTCGACACGAAGATCCGGAGTTTTGTGCGTCTGGAGATGTTGTTTTTGCTCGAGATCTCAGCAAGAGTATTATATTCAACTTAAGCCTTATTGATGCGAGCCTACACATCAACTTCAGCTCCGCCTTCCGCTGTAACTATGCTTCCGAGATAGCAAAATTTATCCACTTGCTCTATTTGCAAGATAAATTTCATGTTGCCTGTTTTTTTTTATTCGATATGGCCAAATCCTAGGGGACAACCCTTTGATGCGTTAGCATGGTTTTGTCCGGAAGGGAATTAGGGTAAGGAAAGTGAGGAAACTTGAGTCTTGTTTGCATTGCTGCGAGCAAGACAACAGCCCAGAGACGGAGTGGATTATTTTAATTTCTTCACGGTCATCTGGGCTCGAACCCGAGACCCATGGCATGGTGGTCTTGCCGCTCAACGCATTGATCCAACTCCGTCTCTCTCCGTCTGTTGTTTTAGCGGCATTGATCTTAAGCCCTGCTCTGTGACTTTCTTTGCTCATTGCTTCCAACATTTAGGGTACATGACTCCTTTTGTTGGTATAGTCAAGTTGTGTAAGGTGGGTAAAGAGTTTCCATCTAATCCCTCGCGATGGGTGTTCGTCTAGGGCGCTGTACAATACGTCATTAATAATGATCAGGATAAGAAAAGGTGTCATGTCAGTGTGCATCCTTGCCTCACTCCATTTAGCACTTGGAAGGGGTCCGACTTATTTCCCTTGAGTAGGACGTGATATTGGGCTCTTGAGTAGGTCTCCTTTATGATGTTGATAATTTTTTCTGAGAAGCCTCTCCACCGTAAAGCTGCCCATATATGTATATTCGCAATCAAACGCCTTCTCAAAATCGACGAACATTAGGTGTAAAAGAATCACCAATCGGCGGATTGCTCGATAATAATTCGAAGGATATTGATGTGATCGCTGCAGAAAAAACCCTCATGAAAGCCTGCCTGTTCATCGCTAATTCGATTCTTGATTCGCATGAAGATAATTTTAGCCATCAATTTGGAGGCTAAAATTTAGAAAGATACCGCACCAATGCTACAACTGCTCATGTCGCCTTTTTTTGGGAATGTTCACAATTACCTGTTCTGCATTCACTGGGATCGGTTGTTTGCTTACCAACTTTCCTGAATTACGGAGAGAAGAATATCAGCCGGAGCAGTAGGGTTCTTGGAGCCTTACTGAGGCCCATCGACTAATTGGGTCAGTCAACTCCAATCTTGTCGGAGTTCTGGTGTTAATGTTGGTGTTCAGGCTCGAGTGAAGAGGTATGCGATGGTGCGGAGGTATTGTTTAGGACTTCAACAAAATATTCTCTCCACTTCCGAAGTTGATGTTCCTCCGTGACAAGAAGTATCTCTTACAGGATGTTGTATTGTAAGAGTCTTTCCTGCCAGTTTTTTGGCAATATTGTAAAATCTCCACTGTCACAGCGATAGGGCGCTTCGCCTGTCTTCTCTGCTAGCGCGTTGATGTAGTTGCGCTTGTCACGTCTTACAATTCTTTGGACGCCTTTCTGTAAAGATCTGTATGCAGTTCTGAGATGTTGTTTAGCTGCAACGTTGGTAGCAGTATTGATGTGGTCTTGAATCTGCTAACGTTCCTGTATTTTGCACCATGTAGTGTCACTTATCCATAATAATAAGAAAAATTTATTTGTAAAAGTTAGTTAAGCTAAGATACAGGCGGGCTAATTTCATCACAGGCAGATGTTCCCTTTAAAAATATTGTAGTTGCAGTTTTCATACGACGCATATTTCTCGAAATATTTTGAATTGTCAAATTTTTGTTTTCAAACAACTTTTCTACATGATCGTTTTGATTGAGTTAATCAAACAATTGTAGAGGATATCTCCAAAGCTTTTACAATTCTCGTCAATGTCCAAATTTGAAAAAATTTAAAAATAAGCCCACAAAACCAAATAATTATTCGAAAACACGAAGCAAAAACATTGAAAAAGCAGTCAAATGTAAAGATTTCTCTCTATAGTCACACCCAGCCAAATGAAACGAACTGCGAAATATTTAAAAAGTCACATATTGTTTCGAACAAACTGTATGTATCGCTGTGAAGGTTATTTAAAGGATACTTATTATCCTGGCTGTATTAAATAATTTTTTTGGCTCATGCCCTATTTGACATTATAAATAGCGTAACCTCTTGTTGGACATGGGGCAGGAGAAGACTGTCACCCGATACGAAACAAAGACGACAAGTTAATCTACAATTTAAAGCGGACTCCAAACCACTTCAACCTCTGCAAGCTCATGGCCCTTTTTATTGTAATCTGTTGTCAGCAGAAAACAGCCATGAGTCGCCGTCGGTGGGATTCGAACTCCGGATTGATAAGTCGACACGTAATCACTTACATACTTCATCGACGACTTAGCAAACCTAGCCGCTTTGATAAAAGTGCATTAGTAAGAAATTACAGAGAACAATATCTAAAAACACTTGTTTAAGTTTTAAAAATGTTGTCTTTATTAATCGATCTTTTTTAAAAACAATTCGAGAACCGACACGTTTTTTTGTGAAACTTAAACAAGTGTTGTTAATTTTTCTCTACAAATGAATAGAAATATGTTTCACCTAATGATGGCAGAAAGTTCAGTAAATTATTTAAGACACTATGTTTGGATGTGCAATTTGTTTAAATGATTACAAATTGTGATGTTGCCAGCGATTGTTTTTCCTCCGTCATTTCCTTAAACTATAAGAATAAAAAACTCTTAAGATAATAATTACCTGACATCGCGCAGTTAAAAACTAATTTCCGTTTAGTAATTTGGAAAATTATATTTGCATTTTAACATACTCATAGAATAATTCATTCTGTTCTGAAAAAATAATTTGGAGAGCAGACTACGGAAAAAGAAAATTGAGGTTTTCGAGCTGCACTTGCCCACTGTCATTTTACTCTTGTGAATACTAAAAAACATTCCACATTTTCCGTAACATTCTCCACTTGTAAACAGTGACGGCTTTCATTATAAGAACGAAGTTCTTAAGTACTGTCTTAACTTTGGTAAATACTCGGAGAAGTTTGTTTTATTAAGATTGAAGTGCAACAGCTCGTTTGGGGACCAATTGCTCCAACATAAACTTGGAGCTAACATAGGCACATTCATACCGCTGTAGTAGAAGTGGAAGGAAAATAAACACAAGCCTTGTCGTTGGCCCCTTGAGACCAAGTTTCCTCTTAAGTACCTGGCAAGCAATCTCCCGTCCGTTTTATTAAAAATTGCTTTGCCTCCCAACTATTTCCATTGAACGGAACCATTTATCTTATCAAGAAGTATTAAAGGTAGAGAAATATAAGTCAGTCGCAGAAGTGCATCTTCAGGAAAAGCATAGAACTATAAATCGCGCACGTAATTGAGAACGGATGCTTGCAAGAAAAGATGATAATGAAAATACTCGGAACAATTTTTCTTGGATTTGGGAAAGTTTACCTCCATTTGTTTTCATTTGTGACTGACAGTTGGCCTATTTGGGGATTTTGTAATAAAATTTGTATAAATATCCTGCGGTGACTATGGGGAAGTACGTGACTTTTAAAAATCCTACAAAATAGAAGAAAGGAATTACGCTTGGATTTAAAAAAGTGCATCTTATTGTGTTTTATTTGTCAGATTTTTGGTTGACGCTTTGGTTCTCACGCTTGCAATAAAGAAAGATAAATTTGCAAGTGAAGTAAACGAATTAAGGAAACGTGACTTTGTCTACAGGTCCTGCAATGCTACTTCCATTACTGAAGGATTATCTTAAGTGAAATCCATCATCGTAAAAACACTGTACCTCTGCATGAAAACAACTCGGAATGGTTTTGTAAAGACCTAAGGGCACAAATATCTGGAATCCTGTGCAAACTTAAAGTGGCTTGACCAAATACAAAACATACAAGCATGTTTGGACTCCGTGAGATCACATTTTCTTCCTAGTCACGGTATATTTACTTTACCGCTCGTATAAGGTCGATGGGACTCTGGACCTTTGCGCACGTAAATTACCTGGAAATTACGTGACTGGACGTACGCTTGAAACATTTTATATTCCATGGTGAATGAAAAAGGTTACCTGGCGGAACTATTGAAGATATCTTCAAGGGATTTGCCTTAATATCACGTGCCCTTTAGAAAGGAGCTTCACCAAAGTAAAAATTTCGTAAGCACGTACCACGTTTACTGTAAATTGTTGAGTAAAATATCCTACTGACAGCCGTTTTACCTTTACCGTTTTGAATGGATACCCTTAGAGGTATCCTCCGATTATTGCTCTATGGACTGACTCATTGATTGCGGATGGTGGGTTGTATTTAGGTTTGCGATGTTATCTTTTAAAATCGGCGTCCCTTGGTTAATAAAGGGATTTGTTTTACTTCGACTAAGAACAACAAATCACACACAATATAATTTTCAGAATTGTGTTGATATTTTAAAATATTTCGTTAGAGCAATTGGTTCCATGAAACAGGAAACATAAGAATTATGACAACAATTATTAAAATCTTTTATAAATTTAATCAATAATATTGTTTGAATCCAGACCTAATTATAAATTTTTTTTTTCATTTAAGTCTAATATAAATATTATACTTCGATTATTTTACTTTTACTTTTATTTTTAAGTCACAAATTGAGAGTTTTGTAGAGATTTTTATATGTAGAGCAGAAAACAAAAGTATCGTGCAGATTTTCATTTTGAACTAAAAAAGTAAAAATCATAAAATGTTGATATTTGTTTATTAATTTATGTTTACGCACTGTCATTTAATTTACAAATCGAAGGAGATAATTTCAGAAGTTTAGGTTAGAGGCACAAATGTTGTGGAAAGTTATAGGTGGTTGGAACACCGTCTTAAATAGGTTGTCGTCTTTTCATTTTGACACAATCTTCTCTGTCTTCCGCGTCTACCTATATTTTTTGTATTTAGTTCATAAAAATTTTAAAAACACTTTTTCGTTTTAAGTACTTTTATTTGAACTTCAGTGTTGTTTATTTAATGTCAATAGATAGAATACTACTAAATACAATTATCCTAAATCCTTAACAAGAAAATTAAATACGGAATCAATGAGTCAGTTATGTTAAATTGTATTAGCCTGTTTACATGTGTATCTAATCATAATTGTCAAATAAGTGCAGGGTTTGATGACGTAAAGGTCCCGGGTTTTGGCACCAGATGTCAAATAAGGTGGTTACACAAAAGAAAATCACCGTCGTTGCTAAATCTAATTTGTTTTATTTCGATTGTTCACGGTACAATGTTCCAGCTCAGACTGATTAAATTCACAAAAGGTTCTCTCAAATTCACAAGCTAACAGTAAAGCAAAATTCGAATATAAAAATGCATACAACAAGAGAATCTAATACAAAAGAATCAAATACATATAGAGTTCATTTATAGTAATTAAGAGATAAAGAGCAAATATTTTTAACAATAATTTAAGTTGTAAATGCTTAAATAAGTTTTATTAAAAAAATTTTTTAAAATTTTTATTTATTATTTATTTATACTATATTTTGAATCTTCCAAAATCAGATTTTATATGTTTATTTACTTTGGATTGTTGGGACGAAATGCATTGTTTAGCCCAATTATTGTATCAAAATATATAAAAAATATTTAGAAACAATTGGTTTTTTAGTTGTTCTAATTCAGGGATGAGATAAATTACACCCTGCTTGCTTTACCTTTTATATTTCAAATGGCTGAAGTGTATTGCATAACATAATCTTAATGTTGTGTCTGCCTTGGACTTTTTTCTGTTTTCGACCAAATAGATCTAATTAATGGCTTATGATCTGCGTATACTATAAATTCCAAATTCCAAAAGAAGTCTGTAATGTGTGATAGCTAGATATAAACTGATAATTCTCGGTCTAAAGCGGAATTTTCATTTATTTATTTTTTGGTAAGTTTCTTTAAAAAAGAAAGCTGTTGGTTCCCATTAAATATTATTTTTTTGTTATAAAACTGCACCAAGAACACTATCAGAAGCTAGTTAAATTTAATTGAGCATTTTCTAATAGTAATATAATAAAGATATAATATAGAAGCTATTCAGAAAGTTATTTTAATGTTATTAAAATGTCCTCACAGTCCATGAAAATTTTCTAGACCAAATAAGTGTGAATAGGATTCAAAATATTAGCCAGATTAGTGATAAATATCTCATAGAAATTGACTGATAAAACGTTGTATTTTTTAATAGAATTTGGAGATGGAAAATCTTTAGTTACTTTGACTCGATCTTCTAATGGTACCTAATATACCATCTGTGGTAGTTTTATGACTTCGAAGTCGAAAGATCCAACTCAAAAAATGCATGTTGCTGTATTAATATCAATGTTAATAGTTTAAAAATTTTATTAAGAGGTTCTCTCTCTCTTTGGTTTCTTTTACACACACACACACACACACACACACACACACACACACACACACACACACACACACACACACACACACACACACACACACACACACACACACACACACACACACACATATATATATATATATATATATATATACACATACATACATACATACATACATACATACATACTGACACACACACGCACACACATATATATATATATATATTATATATGATAGGGCATCTTCTACACCGGCTCTTTTCCTCTCTTAAACTCAAATTTACTTTAACTATTTTATACCATAGGTATTAACGGTAGAGCCATTGAATGCTTACAATATTAAACTGTTCTCTACGTTGTATTTTTTGAAAATGCGTTAGCTGCAGCTAAATAGTCAGCACCAATATTAATTAAAAGTTTGAAAAGTTGAAGTTTTTTTAGTTACTATTTTTTCCTGTCGGCGTGATTCATTTGGTGGCCTTGGCACCAAATTTATAATGATATCGACAAAAATATGTATTGGTATTAGTGTTCCTAGTAT
Source organism: Leptarthrus brevirostris (assembly GCA_964036015.1). Classification (NCBI taxonomy): domain Eukaryota; kingdom Metazoa; phylum Arthropoda; class Insecta; order Diptera; family Asilidae; genus Leptarthrus; species Leptarthrus brevirostris. The sequence goes on from OZ038371.1 coordinate 112,097,277, forward strand.
TAGCATTCTTTTAGGAATTAAATTACTCTCTCTCACAAATGAATTGTTTCTAGATCGAGCAAAGGAAAATTGTTGTTGCATAGATGATTTTTTTAATAAATTCTCTAAATTATAAATTTTATTTTCAAGGTGTGTAATTATTTCTGCCACATATTGATATTGGGCCGTATTCTGTCATGAAAATGTTATCATTCCTTCATAACTGCCTAATCGATCGGACGCATTGCGTGATCGCTCTTGTCCAAGTTTTTCTGCAATTCTTTCGGTTCGTTCATATCTCAGCAAATAATCATTAATTTACCCGACACAGTTTTCTCAGTGACCTCTTTTTTAGTGCGGCTCAATTTTTTTTTGTTTACATTGTGACAGTTTCTGCATTGTTTACATATTTTTCAGTGACCTTTTTATTCTGTGACTCAGTTCTTTATTTATATAATTGTGAATTATTTTTGCTTTGCACGCGGAATTGCTTTAATCTGGTGTAAATCTTCTTAATCTACTTAACTTTATATTTCTGTGACAATAATTTTCACGCGTAATGGCACTTTGCAAAGCGTGCTCCAGTGAGTTGATCAATGTTGGTGTGGCTAGTGATGGCATTTGTGGTGATGTTTTCCATGACACTTGTCTTAAGGCCGCCACTGGTCTATCAACCTGTAAGGATTGCTTTAATATTAGGCCATGTCATGTATTACGCCTGATGAAAGAAGTCGTCGCTACGCTCTCCACCGAACAAACATTTGTTGCGGATAAGGTCAAAGAGATATCCTCAAACTTGGCCGGTCTTCAGATTTTGTCCGATGACTGCGCCGGGTTAAATTCAAAGTTGGACAAGCTGCTTCATATCACTGAAGTCTTAAATAGTGATTCGTCGATGCTGTCCAACAAGATTTGCGAGGTTTCATCGAAGTTTAGCGGGCTGGTAGATATTAGGCGTGGTAGATATTAGGCGTGGTGTCCGGCACGTCAAGCGGGACCTAGATTCATGCTGTACAGCCATTGGGAGAAACTTTCAACTCATTGACTCAGTTGCCTCTGATGTCAGGAGCCTAACTTCAAAAGGCTCTTCATCTTCTCATCTGCATGACGACATAGCTACTTCTAGTTTAGATGCTGCTCCTTCAGAAACTACATCTCCGAATAGGAAATGTCTCACTCCACAGGATTCATCATCTGCAGCTCCTCCTCAATCAACCGAGAAACCGGTTCCTACAGACCCGCATTCCTCCTTGGTGCAGCCTACTCCAGTTGTTGATGCTACTGTTAGTCCGGTCGAGGCCGACTTGGCGACAGGTTCTGGTGTTATAATCAACTCTGATCAAGCAGCTCCTCCTCAATCGACCGAGAAACTGGTTCCTGCAGACCCGCATTCCTCCTTGGTGCAGCCTACTCCAGTTGTTGATGCTACTGTTAGTCCGGTCAAGACCGACATGGCGACGGGTTCGGGTGTTATAATCAACTCTGGTCAAGCTGGTGTTATGATAAACGCTCCGCCAGTATCATCTCAGTCCACATCCACCGCATCCATGGTTAACAAATTTGGCACCACCTGGACTATAACGGACTGGGAACAAAGACTACTAAGACTAGGAAGCAAATACACATCTTCATCAAGTGACCATAGTCCATTCCTTCTTAAGGGTGCCCCTCACAACGCCAACGTTTCCTGGGTACATAGCTTTTTTACTCGGAATTTTGCATTCATCCCAGTTAGCTGCATGAAGTTACTCTCGGACACAGAGAAATTCAGCAACTTCAAGATCTCCATCCCGAACAAGTACGTGTGGCTCATCACTAACCCCTCCAGCAAAATCTTCACTCTCGGGACGATCGAAATTTCCAAGTGGACTAGGAAGTATGTTAAGTTTAACCCTAAGCCCTCTGCATCTAAGTCTAAATTAAATATTAATAAACCAAATCCGACTAACTATCCCAAAGGTAATTCCAAACGTCCTTCTCCCATACCTAAATTTAGCATTCAGCCTAACTGTAAGAACATTAGTACTAGTAATAACACAGTCTCTCATCACTCTTCCCCACCTCTCACCTTTAGCCATAAACCTAGTAATCCTAACTCCAATTGGCAGTTCAAAATGGGAGTATTTCCAAACTTTAATCTAAGTACCCCACTCAAGTATCCTAACTTTATATATTCTCACACTCTTAACCCCTCGGTTCCACTTACACCGAAGCCCTCGAACACTTCCATCCCAGCCGTCAACCCTACCAGCACTGATCTGAGTTCTGTACATGTACCACCCCACCACCTCTGCTTCGATTTCCGTCAGTCCCACCCCTCCACTGGCACCCGCTATTTCCTCCGCATGCCCACTTAATCACAAGCCATCATCCTCCTTCACTATCGCCCCATCTCAAACTACTTCTACCTCCACTAACTCGCCCCTTCCGCTAACCAAAACTACTTCATCCCAACATCACTCATTTATCGATCCGCTAATCCCACCTACAGTTAAATTGACTTTGCGCTCTGCGGATTCCAATGATGGACGATATCTCTTGTCGCGTTTACGGGACCACCGCATTTATGAAAACGTTCGTCTATTTCTAGCCTATCTGCACGACAAACCGAATTCCGTCTGCATCGACGGTAAAACCAGTACCAACGTCATGCTAAGTATACACCAGGAAGGCCTGCCCACAGACCCAACCGTCTTACACCAACTTTTCACTAAGTTCCATGAATCCTTCAATATTCCTTCCCATAAGGTTTCAGAAGATCTATCCACCTATGCTGCGTACGTCAGTTCTCGCCGCATTTCCATCTCCAAAAAAGTCGCAACGACTCCTTAAACTACTTTCGCTCCTAACCCCCCCCCCCCCCGCTTTCCCAATTTCTGACCTCCCCCATAATGCACCTGCGGTCTCCGATCAAGCACCTCTCCCCAGCAGCTTGTCAGTCTATTACCAGAACGTCAGAGGACTTCGCACTAAAACATCTAACATTTTTCTTAACTCCCACAAATTCCCGCACGATATCTTTGCCTTAACTGAAACCAATTTAACACCAGGAATTCTGGACAACGAACTGTTCCCTTCAAACTATACTATTTTCCGTGTCGACGGTTGTGTAGGCACCAATGATCCACCAGGTCGCGGGGTTCTCATAGCTGCTCACAACCGTTATGACGCTACCCTGCTAAAGACCTCCGACACTACAATATCAGAATTTGTATGTATCAAATTAGCACTAAATAAGTGTCTTCTGTACATTCTTTGCTGTTACATTCGTCCCTCTCAACCTCTAGAAGCCTACGAGCCCCTAATTGAAGCGATCGACACCCTGCTTGAGAACGCTAACGCCTCTGATGAAATTATTTTATTGGGTGACTTTAACCTCCCCCGTATTCAATGGTCATTGTCTGAGGACTGTTCTCACTTTGTACCCCTTAACGCCTCTTCGGCCAAAGAAACCTATTTTACTGATCAGCTCTCCGTTTCTGGTCTTTTTCAAGTAAGTGGAGTCAGGAACTTTCTGGACAGACAATTAGACTTAATCTTTTCTTCAGACCCAGTTAACTCGGTTGTCGTGGAAAGCAGCTCTCTCGATCGTCACCATCCTCCCCTCTTCCTCGTTTTCTCCTACGAACACCCTCATACCCTTTCAAGCTCCGAGTCTTCTCTTTCCTTCAATTTTCACAAGGGCGACTTTGAAAAATTAAATCACTTGCTCCTCAACTCTAACATTGGCACTATCCCTCAACATCTTCCAGTCGACGTTGCTATAGAAGCGTTCTATTCGGAAATATACGCTTGTCTTGCACAATCTATTCCCCTTTTTCCTCGTAAAAACTACTCCTCATCCCCCGTATGGTACGACAAAGAATTACGCTCTCTCCGCAACAGGAGGAATAAACGTTGGCAAACTTTTCTTCTATCCCAGACCGAGTCTGACTATTCTTCCTACCTATCTGCTTATATCTCTTTTTCCGAACGTTGTGATACCCTCTACCATGAGTATCTCCAACGAATGGAAACTAGCCTCATATCCGACCACAAGCGTTTTTATCACTTTATTAATTCCAAGAAGAAATCCAATGGTTACCCCTCTACCCTAAAGCTTGAGAATACCTCTTCATCTGATCCTCAAGTTATCGCCAACCTCTTTGCAAACTTCTTCAGTAAATCTTTCAGCGACAATTCCCGACAACTTGACCTTAACTACTTCTCATTCTTGGACAAATGCACTCAAACGTCGTTTACGTCTTTCAACCCTGATCCCGAACTAATCGCCGCCAGTATCAACGGGCTTGAGGACGACTTCAACCCAGGTCCTGACGGCATTCCGGCCATCGTTCTTAAAAAGTGTGCCACGCATCTAATTCAACCCCTTACCTTGCTATTCCGCCTCTCGGTCACTCAAGGGGTTTCCCTCAATTATGGAAAAACTCGTATATTATTCCCATCTTCAAAAAAGGTTGCAAAAACGATGTGTCCAACTACAGACCCATCGCTAAATTATCATCCATACCTAAACTATTCGAAAAATTGGTCTATGACTCCATGTTCTTCCACTGTAAGTCTATCTTCTCCCTCTCCCAGCATGGCTTTCTCAAAGGAAGATCTACTACCACCAATCTTACTGACTTCGTCTCCAAGACACTATGTGCTCTGGAAAACGGTAAAGATGTTGATGTTATTGCCACCGATTTTAGTAAAGCCTTCGACAAGATCTCCCATAATGTTATCTTGTTCAAACTTGATCGCCTAGGCTTCCCCTCCCGATTCATCTCCTTGATTCAATCCTACCTCAACAACCGTCGCTACAATGTTCTTTTCAGTTCATCCATTTCTAACCCTATTGTCGCTCGTTCCGGCGTCCCCCAGGGCAGCCACCTCGGTCCACTGATCTTCATCCTTACAATAAATGATGTTGAATGCGTCATCAATCACTCAGAGCTGTCCATTTATGCTGATGACATGAAAATAATTAAACATATCTCCTCCACAACCGACTCTCTTCTCCTGCAAAAAGATCTCGATTCCTTCACCACGTGGTGCATGAAAAACTTTCTTGACCTCAATGTCTCCAAATGCCAGTCCATCTCTTATTCCCGCAAGCGTCTTACCACCACCCCGAGAGTTTACATGCTAACCGATGTACCGGTCCCTATTGTTACCTCTTTGTGTGACCTTGGAATAATCTGTGATAGTGAACTCAACTTCCGTTCTCATATTGACAGCATAATTAACAGAGCTAACTCCGCGCTAGGATTTGTGATGCGCTGGTCTAGATAGTTCTCCAATCCATATGTTTCCAAATCTCTCTATATCTCCTTCGTTAGACCTCTCCTTGAATATGCCAGCCAGGTATGGTCACCTTCACAAACAACCCATATCAATAGGATTGAATCCGTCCAGCGTAGGTTCGTTCGCTTCGCTCTACGTGATCTCCCGTGGGCAGACAGATTCAACCTTCCACCCTATGAAAACCGTCTGAAACTGATTGACTTGCAAGCCTTAAGTAAACGTCGTGATGTTTCTGACATTCTCTTCATTCATCAGCTATTAAGTGGAGCCATAGACTGCCCTTCAATCCTGCAATCTTTACCCATCTATACCAATCCCCGCAACCTTAGGTCCACTCCCCTTTTCCGACTCGACCGCCATCGCACAAACTACGGTCAAAGCGAGCCAATTACCAGGATGCTTCGAAAAGTCAACGACCTTTCCTCCTTTGACTTCCATCTGAGTAAATCATCCCTTCACAAATCCTTATATCTTGACCCTGTCCATCCTGATCGCATTTCTTAATTCGTTTTCCTTCCAGCCAGTTTGTTCCTTAATGAGAGCTCATATTGTAGCTTTTTCAATTTATTTATAATTCCATCATTTATCATCTAGTATAGCTTGTAGTATTAGTATTATTATTATGTTATAGCTTGTATTAAGCTTAATTAAATAAATAAATAAATAAATAAATAAATCATTTTATGTTATGTTAGGCCATAACATAAAATAATTTCCTAAAATCTTAATCTGTCAGAGAAATTTTATTTTATGTTATGGTCATAACATAAAATTTTTCCTGTTATGAGCTCATAACATAAAAGGACCTCAGCAGGTCATTTTATGAATCTTTTATGTGACTGACGTCTGATTTAACATTTCTATTTCCATTGTGAAAGTACTTGTGCTTGAGTTTATATAAATTATTTACAACGGAAATACCAATTTAATGCAAAATAGAATTAAGTGCCAGGAAATATTTGCCGTTTTGTTCAAAGCTTGACTACTATTTATAATTATACTATGCTTTTGCCTTTGTTTTCCGTTTTTTTTCGCGAGCTCATCACGTTGGACGATTTTTTTTACCTGGCGTACTCATTTTGTTTTTGATTACCTATGGAGTTTACGCAAAAATCCCAAAATTTAAAAACACCCTTTTTCTGTTTTTGCCATCAACCAAAATCGAAAACCACCCTTTTTCCGATTTTTCGGTCCTAGGCCTTTGAGGGCTGGGCCGGTCGGAGTTTAAAAAATGAATATCGATAAAATAATTAAATATAAAACAAGAGAGTTCTAATCAACTCCCGGGCGGTACCCTTATCCTAAATCCCAAAAAAAAATCACCGGCGCTTTTACTTTAAATTGAAATATATTTATTGTCATTGAAATATCGCCCGATCAGCTGTTCAAAAGTAAAAGAATTCACAGCAGAATGTACTAAATATTTTATGTTACGTGTCCATAAAATGTTTCATAAAATTATTTTATCCAACCATGACAGAATACGAATTATCATAAAATTTTATTTTCATTTTATGAATAATTTTATGTTATCGCCATAACATAACATAAAATACCATTTTACGAAAAATTACAGAATAGGGCCCATTGTAGTTCTTTAATGTCTTGCTTACCTGAAGACATTAAATCTATATTAATATTGGCTGGCAACTTTTTCAGCCGGAGTTTTTTTAATGAGAGCATCTCCAAAAGTGGAGGAATTACCGACTGAAGAAGACCTTAGTCGTATCTCCATTTTCCGTGTTTGATATAGAAGTTCCTCGAGTTTCTTCTCTGAAAAATCTGTAATTCTTTTTATTAATGTTTTCTTTAAGTTCGCATAGTTATATCCGGTACTTTACAACGTGGGTATACCTTGTTTTATCGATCGAAATTCGCTTTGATAAAAATTGTGCTACTGTCTAAATAAACCAAGCTTCTGGGTGTGGGGTTCAGTACCGTGGTAATTTCACTGAAGTAGCTGCTATGTGATTGTTACGATGAATTGTAGCAGTTAAACCAAATTCAGAATAATTTGATTCATCGTTCGCAATTATAATTTTTTTTATTATATGGGACAAGGAGAGAGGGCCAAAAAGAAAATAAATATAGAAGCAAATATCTTAACCAATATACTCATATTTTGTTTCTAATCAAGTATGTTGAGAAGTATTATTTGTAGTAAAATATTATGACCAACGTAAAGTTATAGGTGGTGAAAACTCCGTTTTAATTACGTTGTCGTCAAAAGATGTTGAGACAATCTTTTCTGTCTTGTACGTCTTGCACCTATATTTACCTTTAAAGGAAATTTAAAGCCTTTATATAATATTTAGTTCATTTTAAAAACATATTTTCGTTTGAAGTACTTTTATTTGAACTTCAGTGTTGTTTACTGTTCAAAACATACTACTAAAATTCAAATATCCTAAATTCCCGACAGGAAAATTAAATACGCAATCAATGAGTCAGTGATGTGAAATTGTTTAGTCTGTCTACATGTGTGTGAACCATAATTTAAGTTGTAAATGGTTTAATAATTTTAATTAACACAAACTTTTAAGAAAGCGTATATCTTATTCATTTTATACTTAGGGATAATTAATACTGTAGCAACTCTTGCATGTTGTATATCTGGTTTTTCATAAATTGTTAGTTTTTGTATAAAACAACTTCTTTAGGCCTACATATACTTTATTCTGCCTATGTAGATTCCATTGTAAGCTACTTGACAATTTTGTTGTTTATCAACAACACACATAACAGGTACTTTAAAACAATACATTTCCATTTTCAGCAGAAAGTTGGATATCTTTGTCAAATATTTCCTATTTGGTTAATTGGCATCTTCTTTACGCAAAGCCTACTATACGAAAGCTTCATGGGATTTGAACTGCCAACTTTCCACATTGGCTTAAACTTTCAAAACCTAAAATCCGAATTATTAAAGATACAACTTTTGTGCACTTAACCATCGATGTGTACCATATATACTGTGAAGGTTTCTTATTTCGGTACTACGTAAGAGTTCCCAACGATTAATTACTGATTTTGCTTCCGTTCTCCTATTTTTATATCTTATCCTAAAGGAAGGCAAATGTGGGACCACATTTAAGAAATTATAATTAAAATGATTAGTAAAATACTTTGCGAAACGTGCACCACTCTATAGAAACGTTCCTCTCTCTCGTTTTATTATGGTTCCCGTAAAATACTTCGGGAATTAACAAATAAACTCAGTAATGCACATAAAGTATATGGCGACAAAAACAATATATCACACAAAAATAAATTTTTTCAAATAAAAGCGTTTAAATCTAACGTACATTATTAGCTTCCCAATATACATATAGTATGTGGAAGTTACAGTAATGAGTTCGAAAATTAAAATTTTCTACATAATCTTAACGCGTACACCTATTTGTATGATTTATTTTTGTTGTATATAGTATGTTGTTATGAAAAAATTTGTGTACAATGGCGTGGGTGGGGGGGGGTTAGACTAATAGGGGTGGGTGGGGGTAGCTTTGTAAGCGTGGACCGATTTATATGATTCTTTTTAATAAACCATTGTTATTTAGTTTCAGATTTGTACCACCAAGTAATCAATTACTGTTTTATCTTTAAAAAAAATGAGTGCAATAATCTCTTATTTTGAAGGAAGTTAGCTTAAAGATCAACAATACTAACTTAACTTTCTTTATGGTTGTAATCCAACTCGTTGAAATTCTATATTAAGTCAGAGTACAATTACTTCAATTCCGTTCGCAGTTACCCCAACTGACCCTAATTGAGTTTAGCCCTAGAATTTCTTGAAAAAGATTTATGTGATCTGACCTTTGAGTATCAAATATTTTCATAAAATTGTTATCAAATTCTCTTTCATAGTTTATTATAATAGTAAAAAGAAACCATAAAGAAATAGATCGAATAATATTGATATTTTCTTTTATGTATTACTAAAAATTAATTAATACTTTTTAATGATTAATTGTGTTGTTATTATTATTATTAATATTCATTCATAATATTCAATCTTCTTCATCTGGGAAGTCAGTCGTGTGATCCTCAAGAGTCTCACTTTGGTTTACATTTAGTTTGACTGGTGTATTTATAGTACATCCGTCAAAGTTTAGTCTTTCTTAGCGATTTTGTATTAGAAGAGAGTTTCAAATTGTTACCGGATGCGGTATGTAAATTTTAGAAAAAATATGAATTAGTGTTAAAGCAATTGTATCTTTAAATTCTTAAAATAAAGCAAAGGACGACTCCGATGTGTACACTGTGAAAATTAACACTTTCTGGAGGAACACCCAGAGTTATATATCACTCTTTTTTCCTCTTTTCCCTTGTGGATTCCAATTGGTCCGGTTCTGGGCTAATGCCTTCAACTCCTGCCACAGTTTGTTCATGTAGCTAGCTACTCTACGTGTCTTCTCCATGTCTTGCGTGGTCGTCCAACTCGTCGTCCACCTTGGGTCCCGTGCGAGCTTTAATATATAATTTGTTGAGTGACTCTCTCTTCAGTGTGTGACCACTTTCCAAGTTATTACCACTTTCGTCTTAGAGCACCGATTTCTATCCCATCGTGGCTTGTGAGGCTATATAGGTCGAGTATGCTCTTAGATGTTATTTGACAAGTATTTATGTTCAACTTAAAGTTTCGGAGAAGAGTAGGTGATTTTGTTGGGATTAATTTACCACGAGACGCTTGGGGCCGGCCGCAGGACCCCCACAGTTATTGATCAATTATAGTTTTACAAACCATAAGGATTCTTTTCACTGAATTTGTCAGCTGATATCGTGTCTATCGTAGCCAGTAAGAGCCTTATATTTTCACTACCTATCAGCCCTTATTTTTAATAATTAAAAATGATTAAAACTCCACTTGATCTGGTTTAGTAGATATTATTGGTTGAAGTAATTCCCGGATATATTTTTAACTAGCGAATATATTAAGTTTTTATAAAATATTATTAAATTGACATGACTTTAACTTTAAATATTTCCGGGAATTACGTCAACCAAGAATCTTTACTGAACCAGATCAAAGGAATAACACACAGCTAACATGATCATGGAAAGCGAGATTTTGAGAGAAATATATTCTGATTTCATCATAGATAAATTCGCCAAAAAAAGGATTAGACAAATATTTTAATAAATAAAAATATTAACATTTATTTCAGTTATTTTATATATTATTTCATGTGTGTACAAATTCACGCACAATTTCCCTTTGAGAGCTATTCTTCGGAAAATTTCAAGCAGAAGATACACCTCTTTTCTTGGATGGAATGATTTGCTTAGGTCTCCAGAAATATGAAAAAATGTGCCACTCAATTTAAAGGGTTGTTTTCTGTGGCACGGAATGGAAAAATTTCTCGAATAGTAAAGTTTCGCGAATCTTTCTTTAGAACGGCACAGCTACAAAAAGTTGTATAATTCTTTTGGAATTACACAATAAATAGATAAAAAAAAGGCTCTTGAAACCGGAAAGGAACTTTTTGCCACCAAATTTTAAAAGGAGAGAATAGATAGTAAGTACATACATATACATGGTAATTTGCACTCCAAAATAAACTGCGGCAAGAACATAGAGGAGCACGTAAAAAAGGAATCAGTGGCCTTCTATGCCTGCAAGAAAATGTTTGGCAAGAATAGGCATTAAGCCTTCGCATTGTACAGTGCATGAATATTTCCATTTCCAGTCCAAATCCTCTTATGGGATAACAGTCTGATGGCCCGCTCTAGATAAGGTAAGAAACCTTAAAACGCCAACCATAATTCAAAGAGTTGCCTGCCCGGGGATCTTCGGAGTAGTTAGCTCATCGCTATCCACGGCGTTGAAGACCATGCTCCACTTTCCACCACTTCACGCCCTCTGTAAAAGTATAGATGCGTGAAGCGCCATAACACTTAAAGTGTCTAAATGTTGGAAAAATTATGACCATGACAATAGCAGTATATTAAGGATATGATATTTATTTATTTATTTAAGCTTAATACAAGCTATTACGTAAAAAAATTTTATTTTTTATTTTTGTATTTTTTTACGTAATAGCTTGTATTAAGCTTAAATAAATAAATAAATAGATCTGCCCTTGAGGCTGTCTTCAGGTAAGCACCGGCTACGCTACTTCGACTCTGAGTTTGGGGGAAACCTTCTCTACTAGAATCCCCGACAGAGAGGTGTGACAGTAGGATAGGGTGGTATCATGGCGAATATTATGGTCTTCACTAATGGATCTAAGTGAAGGACAGGCTGTGAGCTGTTGTGTACTTGGATTGCATAAACATACGTAGTCATAGACGTGTAGTATCATTACCGGACTACTGTAGTGTGTTCCAAGCAGAGATTCTGGTCATAGAATGAGTGGCAGGGCCATTACTATCACGCCCAACTCAACCTAAGGTAGCGACATCGGAATGAGGCGGCGGATGCGCTTGTAAAGGAAGGTTATGCTTCCTGCATAAACTGGTCGATTGATCGGCCTCTAGAATCAGTAAAAAAAAGTTGTCCACATGGCTATTCAGGCTAAAATGAGCTTCGAAAATATTTATGCTAAAATTAGCCATTTCTGCTAAAATTAAAGTGAAAGGAAGATCTTTTTAGAGAGAAAAACATAGCATATGCACATGCTGATATTTAGGGAAATGCCGTTAATGGAACACCAATTGTAAAAGGCGTAGCAGTCTGACACAATTCGCAACATTTTGAATGAGACACAATCGTCGATACATCGTTGATGTAAATTATGAAGAACAATGTTCCAAGGCGGGAGTCCTGCAGTACCCCGAAGGTGTTGAAAATAACATCAGACAAACCGAATAGAAACCCGCTGAGTGCGATCAGATAAGTACGATTGAGACCATTTTACAAAAGCGCGCGAAAACCCGAGAAAAGGGAGAGATTTATAACAAGATTGCGGTGATTTATTCTATGGAATGCTTTGCTAAAGTCAGGAAAGAAGTTAGATGCTCCATAAGAACGACAGTGGAAGTGAAGCACATGGCAAATAACAGCTCAAAAGTTCTGGAAAGACAGCAAATATTAAAAATTGATCTTTAGTTCGAAATTTCGTATCTATCACCTTTTTTGTGAAAAGGATTAATTAAAGAAACCTTTAAAGCTTTCAGGTAAACACCACAACGAGTTGACAGATTAAATAAATAACAGAATAAGAGGGAGAGAAGAACCATATCTTTTTAAGAATGAGGTGGATACCATTAGGATACCGGGAAACAGGGATACCGTCAGGACCAATTGAAAACTATCGGCCAAGGTATGAATTTTCTTTAAAATCGTAATTTCGTGAAGAAAAAGGTCTTTGGGGGTAAAATGCTAAAAGCTAATATCACATGTGCCATCCAAAAACATAGTCTTAAGATAATCGGCAAACAGATTTGCTTAGTCAAATGCTCATTGCTTTCCTTGCCTCCGAAAGATAAAGAAGATTTTAGAATTGCGCTTCAAGTTGCTTAGGATCGACGCGTAAGGATGCTTGCAGTTGCTAACATAGGGCTGACGCAGCTTCTTCGATTTTTTAACTGGTTCTAAATAAATTCTATATTATTATTCTTGTGCGGTCCCACGAATGTGGTAATACAATGGACCTTTCTTAGGGCTATGTGTGGCTGAGCGGCTGTCGATCCGATATTCATCACTCTCATATAAAAATGCTCTTAAAAATGCATCGCATCACACGACATGCCCTAGAAAACAGTCTTACAACCCTTTAAAATGGTGGGCTCTGTTTTCATATTTCTGGAGCCCTAAAGAAAACATTCCTCCGGTAAGAGTATCTGTTTGAAATTTCTCCAAAAGTAGGCACTATACGGAAATTGTTCGTGCCCTTGGACATATGTAGTTATTTATTTACTTGTAACCATATATAATATACACCTTTAGTGGAAAATTGGAATTTAATTGAAAGCAGTTTATCATTTTACCATAACTCCAATATGAGAGGGAAACGAAATGTTCCTCTGTTTAACTGCCTTTGAATGTGCTCCACACGAAGGGTAAATCCGGCTCTCCATGAGAATACTACGCCCAAAATTGCAACTTTCTCTTCCCGTTTTGGCAAATTGTGTATACCAGTAATACTTTGTTCCGTTTCTTTTTATCCGGAAAAATTATAGATTGGCAGTTCTTTTTCCAATGCACGTAATTTGTTGCGAATGACAACCTTGCCCTTGTTGAATGCGCCATTTTGATACCGGAAGCGAGGTTTTCGATATAGCGCGATCCGACAGCCACATATTTTTGAATGCTTGAATTTGACGGTTTTTTAATATTAACACTTACTTTGTATAACAGAACTAATTGAAAACTGAAAACACAATATTTTAATTAAGTTCACAAATTCATGCTATGTTTAATTATTTAGATCATTTGCGCACAAAAAACACACAGAGGAACTGTTTTTAATTGTCATTACCAAGAAACAAGTGAAGATTTAAATTCATTGTAACGAATGTAAAAAATATTAAGTTCAAAATAAATTACGATTTACTGAACCTTAGGAGCAGCAGGTGGCCTTTATTGGGGCGTAAAATTTTTTGATTAATCTCCAGGGGCTGCTGGGGAGCTTTCTATACGGCCAATAGCTAGATATCGATCTCTAGGGTACTGTTCAAAGGAATTACTGACATGAAAGTAACTTCAATATCTTGTTATTATTGTAGGCTGTAAAATCCAATAATCGACTTAATTTTAAAATGTAAATACCTTTGGGGCAAATCTAAATTTTATCCTACCCAATAGGGTGGACTTAAATAAACATCAAAGGAAATTGCATTTTATTTTAACTTAATTGCGTACAATAATTCGCAGAATAGTGGCATGAATAATGGGAATATTAATAGCATTTAAATATTCCAGATGTACGATTTACTTTACAATAATTAAAAACTGTAAGTAAAGTGATACACAAGTGCTGTCGGTCAATGATTTCAACACCTTAGCCCTAGCGGTGTTTACTTAACTATTCTGTTGTATGTTGCATCTATGCTACTTGTATGTACATTGCATTATTTAATATGAATGTTGGATATGATTTTGAATTATATAGAATTAGTTTTAAGCATAGCCCATTTACGCGATTTAACCAGTTTTTCTGAATGAATTAAAGAATTACACATTTGCAGTACATCTTTTATTGGTACAATTGATTTCATAACTGTGGAGTCTTAAAATTTAAACAACTGTACATGTGTGGCTAAAGTTATTAATTAAGAATCTGAAGCCTTCTTCCCCAACCTGAAATTTAATTATTTTATGGTGGACAATTCATTTTCCAGAAAATAAAAGGTGATAAAGTTTAGCCCTGCTATGATATGTATATCTTTGCACATAATAAATTCCCTGAAAGCCGTCACCAGTCAACACCGATAGCAACATCCTTTTCCGTCATTTTACCCTTTTCGTGGTTGGAACGGGATAAATATGAACATCCTCTCCATTGAGAGGACAAAATTTAAATAAAATTGAATTAGAAAGTTCCTCTTTCAGTAATCAACTGACTTTAATAGATTTAAAAGTTAATTTATAAGAGTTCAACATTTTGAACGTTTTTGGCACTCTAGCCAGATGTCTAGAATTTGTTACTTTACGAGATTTATTTATTTATGTAGGTACACTTACGTGTATTTTTATTAGAGTTCAAAGGTGCGCAATAGAGAGGATTTTTTAATCAGTAATGAATTAAAAAGCAGTTCTGAAATATTATACTTTTTTGCCAAAGGTTTTATCTACCTGCATGATAAAATAATAATACTGTTAACCTTAGTATTAAGTAGTCGTTGATATACATGATATATTAGAATTAACCCTTCTAACTCGGAAGGCGCACTTCACAAACAAAAGCCTGGAATCAATTGACCTATTCACCAGAATATAACATATATTGAGGCGAATGAGGCTCCCATAACCCATGTAATAAAATATTAGTAAAATTCAAAATACACCCAAACACAACAATCAGGGATGCACAGGCAGCTCAAGCCAAGTCAATACAAAACATACAAGGAAGGAAACTTTACGCCATACAAAAAAACAAAATCAAAAAGAACAAAGAGAAGTGAGTCCAACAGGATGGTTACAAGCCATAAAGGTTCCTCTTTAATGTTAACTTGTCTACGTTAGTGCTGAAGACATCACCAACACCATTAGCAAACCTACACATGCGATTAACAGGCTCGAACATACCGTAACTAGTGCGCGAGAAAGCTATCTGACAGTTCGAACGGTTTCGAAGGGAATAGGACAGTTCTCTAGGTGATATTTTGGAAGAAAGTTCCGCACTGTCAATCTTTCCCTGTAGAAGCTGGTGTAGAAAAATTATATCGGCAACCCAGCGACGCTTCTCGAGAGTAGCAAGTTGTAGCAGTCCCAACCGATCACCATATGGAGGTAGAATAAAAGGGTCACTCCATGGCAAAGCACGAAGGGCCGATCTCACAAATCTACGCTGTACAGATTCAATACGTTTAGTGTGAGATCCATAAAACGGAGACCAAACCGGACTAGCATACTCCAGCAGTGGTCTAACAAGGGATGTATAAAGATGGAGTCTTATGTGAGGGCTAGGAAATTCCCTGGACCAACGGAGGATAAAACCCAGCATATAGCTGGCCCTGGCAACGATATTATTAATGTGGGGGATGAAGTTAAGTTGCCTATCAAGATACACACCCAAATCCTTCACTCCTTCCACCCGTTGAATACAAGTATCTTCAAACTTGTACCGAAAAGTACAGCAGTTGATGGACCTCGAGAAGGTCATAACCTGACATTTACCGATGTTTAATTTCAGATTATTATTGACACACCAGCTATAAAATATTTGCAGGTCTGACTGCAATATCTCGCAATCCGCAAAAGATTTGATCGGGAGAAAAATCTTGATATCGTCCGCATAAATAAGAATTTTACTTCTTTGAAGCAAATAAGTAATGTCATCAATAGACAAGATGAACAACAGAGGCCCAAGATGACTACCCTGAGGAACGCCGGAAGGAGCCACAAAAGCATCAGAGAGCACGCCACGAAAACGCACTCTATAAGTCCTATTGTATAAATACGACTAAATCCATGCAATGAGTTGAGCCGGGAAACCCAACCTGGCCAATTTGAAAACGATAATAGAGTGAGACAGCTTATCAAAGGCCTTACTAAAGTCGGTATAAATGCAGTCAGTCTGGCAACCTTCCAGAAATCCACCCACACTGCCAGACACAAACTCTTATAAGTTGGAAACCGTTGACCTACCCTGAATGAATCCATGCTGCCTGCTAGAGATTAAACTCCTACACCCAATAGACAATTGGGACTGGATCATCAGTTCGAAGAGTTTTGGAATGCAAGATAGTTTAGCAATAGGTCTATAGTTAACAATCTCTCTCCTATTCCCACTCTTAAATATGGGGATTAAAAATGAAGCCTTCCAGAATGTAGGGAAGCGACCAACCAAGATAGATCGCCGGAAGAGCAAAAGTAAAGGACATAATAACACCGAAGAACACTTCTTTAAGACAACAGCAGGAACCCCTCCGGGCCATAAGAAAAGTCATCCGGAAGATCCAAAATATGCTTGTATAAGCTCTCCTCCGTGATAGATGGAATAGGTACGGGGGATATATTACTATTATTAATGTGCAAAAAGTTGTTACTTTCTGGATAAAAATCGGATGATTCGAATGCGCCCCTGAAGTATTCAGCAAATAAATTACAAATAACCTTAGAATCGTTACTGGAACTTAACCCGAATTCCATAGTCGATGGATAGTTATCAACCCTTCTCTTCATATTGACGTAATCAAAAAATGCGCGGGGGTCAGAGAATAAGTTGCCTCTAAGGTTCAGTAGGTATTCGTCATATAGAGAACGAGAAAGACTTATGAAATGTTCGTGACAAAGAATAAATTCACGCTTAGAGTCTACACTTCCCACTCGCAGGTACCTTTTCCAGAGTCTATTTTTCCTATTTCTGAGAGTTTTTAATTCTCTGTTAAACCAGGGGGGAGCGGATTCTCTACTTCTAACCCGGACATAGGGGACAAACCTAGCGAACGCTTCGTATAAAATTTCATAGAAACCAGATACGTTCCTGTCAATATCGTCACTAGACAGACAGGTATGGAAGTCCAAATCACCAAGATATTCATTCATAGCCTCAAAATCGGCCATTCTAAAGTTAAAACTAAATTCACATTCGAGATTATCGACACGCACGTCCGAGAGACAATGAAAAGTGACAAGCAATGCAGGGTGAAACATGTCCAGACTCGTCAAGGGAAAGAGGCTAGGTTCCACAAAAGTGAGCGTGGAGTTCGTAGAGAACACTAAATCCAGCTGTCTACCCATATTGTTACTCACATTGCTCATTTGGCAAAGTCCTATGCAAGCCAAGGTGTCAAGGAACAGTGATTGTCCCTCAGTCAAGTTATGGGGAAGATAGCTATCGTCATCATCATTCACTACCCATCTCACGTTGGGTAAGTTGAAGTCCCCTACTAGGACAATTTCGTCCTTAGAACCCATCTGGTCATGAATAAAGTCGATATGCTGAATAAGAATGTCATACCGACTCAAACCATTATTATCGACGACATTGCCCATGTCTGGAGGTATGTAACAACAAATTAAAAAGAGGTCGCCCGAATCGAATGAAACCTTTACTGAGACTTGTTCCAGATCAAATTGATCAGAAAAAGACGGAGGGTCCACAAAAGTAGCATTTAGAAAATTTCTACATGTAATGAGAACCCCACCTCTCCGTACAGACGAATCCGCAGACCTGTCCCTGCGGAAGACCTGAAAGGAGTCATTAAATAGCTCGGCATCCGAGATACCCTGATGTAACCACGTCTCAGATAAAGCTATCAAATCAAATTCAGAGTGAAAAGATGAGAAATAAAAATTATTAGTTTTAGTCCTTAACCCTCTCACGTTTTGATAGTAGAGAGAGAGCTTATCCCGTTTTTTAAATTGGGAGATTGAGCGACTATCGGCCCGGCACGGCGGATAATACATACATAATTAATACTATAATTAATATCATAATTTTTTCTAATTTTATAAAAAAATTTCTGTAGAAATTCTGTAACCATCAACTACATGAAATTAATTTATTCGAATTAGCTTTTAATAAGGTTCAATCAGGGTGGTAATAGCGGGATGAAGCTAGAGGAGCCGCTCATATAACTTATTGACCTTACGCTCAAAATCACATACAGGGTGGTCGTCTCTGGTGACCTACATGGAAAAAAGTGTCTCATCAGAAGGCGCTACAGAAAATTCAGAGAACGGCAGCATTGCTAGAAGAGGAAGCCATTCCTTATTTCATTCCTCAGCAACTATCCAGTTCTAGCCAATTGCAGGAGCCGTTATCTAGCCTTACTCTTTTTTGGGGACCTGAGAATATTAGAGACTAAGTTCGGTTCAAGTTGGCTTAGGAATCTACTTATGAGGTACGAAATCTATCCTCAATGAGATATCGCAATGGACCATCATTGCCCAAGTATGCCTTCCCTCCTGGGAGGCTGTCACTCTAATCTATCTATTGATCTTTTCACTTTCTTTATCGAAACCAGCAGTTTTTTTTAAAGAATTTTGAACTTGAATTGTTACAATATTAATAAAAGTTTTATAAGTCGAAATAGATGAAAAATTTAAAGAAGACAATAATTGAAGCGTTATATTATCAAAAACCGAATAAACGCTTTTTTGTAGAGAAGTTTCTTGCAGTTAACATGAACTGCCCGTTTTTGCAATTGTCATTATTTTTAGGGGGTTTACCTACATGATTACATAAATGTTAAATCATACATATCCAACAACCATGATAGTATTCCTAACATTGAACACAAAGTATTATTACAAAGTGAGCTAATTTGGAAATTATTTAATTAATACAATAAGTGGTTACTGTAATATAGCATACATTTTAGAAATAATTAAAATAATTAAATATTGACGTAACCTTTAAGTACACTACGTAACTTCATTCACGGAGGGGGGGGGGGGGGGAGGGGGGGGGTTAAAACCCTCCCCCAGCAGGGTTTTAAAATTTTCTGAATTTCTTGATTAGAAAAAATTTGACTGAAATGCGAGCAAAGCCTTGTGCTGCGTGCGTTTTAGTGATTTGGACTTACGAAGCTTTAATATCACGATGCCGTCTCCATACACTGTACGCTCACATGCACTACATTTATAATGACATCTAACAGATTAAATAAATTTTTTACAAAATGATCTAAATTTTTTTTGGAACATGTACATTTGGCCGTGTGTAGGGCAAGTGCTAAATTATTAGGCTTATCCGCGGAGACGGCTCGAACGTATTGTACCCATTTTGTGGCCCGACGTATCTCCGGACTTATACCCGATAGACTTTTACTAATGGGGTTGCATTAGAGAGAAGGTTTACTTAAAATTAATTACCGACGAAAGAGAATCCAGACAACGCATTAATGTTGCACCACAAGAAATAAATTCTTCCGCAATTGAGCAACGCGTCAAACAGACATTTTTAAAATGATACCACGCTTATATACGACGCAAACATTTCCTTTAATATTTCGAAAATGAATGCTTACATTACAGTAAACACCTACTTTATTAATTTGATAAGCATTTTATACGAAATCCTAATTAATTTAGTTATTTAAAAGTTAGTTCCGTTTTAGTAAAAGTACTTTAACTTTTCTTCTAAAAGTGAAATGTGTTAAGTTTTTACCGGTCTAAAAATTTCACTAAATGGGCGATGTTTTAAAGATAACAGACTAGCCTAGCTTAAAAATTTAGTTTGCAACCTAATAGGTGTTGAAAAATCTTTGGTTCCATTCCAAAACCTGATTCTGAAATTAAGAATTTACACTAAGTTTTACGTCACAAAAATACCACTTTTGTAGCCGCAGTATCTCAACTGACCTAAGGTACCAATTTTCACGAATTTCAAAAAAGTGCCAAATATCTGGAAACTATTACATGTTTACCAAAGTTTAATTAAGTATTGAGAATGGTTATGACCTGGCCTATCCGAAGTGACTTGTTTGTCTTATGACTGTGTATGATTTAATGTTGACTGCCCTTCCTTTGTGACCCTATAGGTAAAACCACTTAAAATAATGATAATTTACTAAGAAAAGTTGTAAACAATTTAATTTGCTACAAAAAAGCTCTTGATAGAGTTTTAAATATCACGAACATCCGCCATTTTATTTATTCGCACTTTATATGAACCATGCACAATCCATTTAATTTTCAGCACTCATAATTTCGACTAATTGTGTTAAAAGTATACAAAACTTGGCTGAGTTTCAGGTTGAGTCTGTGTAACTGAATACTGAGTCTTACTTCATCGAAAAAAAGATGTCTTTGAATTTCTTTGAGAGTTATGCCTCCATTACATTCTATCAAACTCTAAATTTTGTGTATCACCTTAGTTGTTAACTTTTGGCTCCTTTTTCCTCCTTAGGTAAACTATAATTTGGCGGTAATGTTTTTATTTTTAGTGTTTTCGCCGTGTTAACATAACGTTCTCTGCCGCTGCGAACGCGTTGTATTTACGTCACCTTCGCTCATTTTGATATTAATATAAAATTTTTCTGCAAACATTTTCGTTTGACGTTGTAAAAAAGTAATTAACTCATGCTCGCTTTCAGATCTTAACGGCAACTGGAATCAAATCTAATGCAAAAGCTTCTAAGCCTTACCATTTGGTTAAAGTGACATATCCCCCACTTTAACCAAGAGGTAAGGCTTAGATTTGGTAATAAAAAATTGTGGACCTCTCTCTAGGCACTAAACTAAAAGTTGTTATTGAATTTGAACTTTTTGTTATTATTCCAATTGTTATTGTTTTTATATACAGAAATTTTCTGTCAAATTTAGGGCATGTAGTGTAACACTCTTCAATAAAAAAATTTTTCTTGAGTGTAGCTCTGTTGCCTGTGCACTGGGGGCTTGGGAAACCTTTTTCCCTCAGTTCTTGGATGCAGTGTTGATCCGGCCTAGTGCTAATGTGACTCAAGGTGGTCGCACAACGACGTTCCCTTATAAGAAGGCGTTAGAACTCCAGGAATGTTACACTTAAATTATGGTGCATTCGCGCTGTGCGGAATCGAAATTTAAGATTGAGTGCTGCGAGATGAGTCCTGACTGTGGGTCTCCTAAAAAGTTCCAGCAGCACTCTTCGGAGACTGTGAGTGACAATTAGGTGTTTCACAACGAATAATAAGGGAGTCGAAGTTAATAAAGAACAAGGGAGCGAGATGAGAAGTGCAACCTAAGGGACCTTTTTTTGCACGACTTGGTAACCACATGAGTGTCGAAATGTAGGAAGGGGAGGGGGGGGGATTCCGATCGCTAACTCCTTCCTAAAGTAAAGGCCTCTCCAACCCACCCCAGTCGAGCTAATATCAAGAAATCTCGGTGGTTCGAATTCCACTTACAATCATTGTCTCGTATTAAGTGAAGTTCTTCTTCCGCTGTATGCACCACAAGGGGTTACGGGAACGAGAGAGAGCAATGTTTGGACAAGATTGACCAACTTTCCCCCATTAATGATAGGAATGAAAGAAGTAAAAGTTACTATACGCAAAATCGACTATAAGGTTTTGCAAAGGAGTGGTATAATAATTTAAACGGTTGTAATAAATCCTGGAATACTCATTTCCGGAGAACCACGATTTTAGAAATCGTTGACAGAATTATTATTTAACAAAAGTGAACCTTCACCGAACTTGTGAAGTACCAGATAAAAATATTGTGTTCTATTAAATTTACGGCTTACAAGATCCTACAATTCAAACGGGTGCAAGGGCAGGACGATGTAATACTCCTGAAGAATTCACAACTAGCTCATAATTTCCGTAATAATTTTGTTTAGTAAATATTATATCGATATTTTTGTCAACTACCATAATCTGATTTTAATATTTCAATTGGACAGATATACCAATCTTTCAAAACGAAAGGAACACTAACCATCCTAATTTTTTAACATTGCCATGATCTTGCCCGTGACCTAGGTAAAAAACAGTATTGGAGGTATGAAATAGAGTTTTTGCCATGTATTTAAGAATTCTAATTAAAAAAATATTAAACTACAGGAACACACTTTATTATAATATTTAAACCGTCAACCACATAAAAAAACAGCTATTGTTATTCGTGGAGATTAAATCCGAGTGTTGAACAGTGAAAATTTTTAATTTCCACAAGCATATAAATTATTATCTCCCGCGTTGGGCTTTCCAAAAACCATGGTGCAGTAGAAGGCAGCGTTTTCATTGAACTACAGCATTGACCGATTCCAAATTCCAAGTACTGGGGGGCAGGTGCATCACGGTGAGTAAAGAAGGAACTGTTTTGAATGTTAAACAGATATCTATCATCTTTACCAAAAATCAAATTGTGGTAAGAGCAGCTACATGTGAGAAAAATTTAGCTGATGAGCCGGAGAGTGACTTAAATTAAACATTTAGAATTTAGAGATTTTTAGTATTGACCCATGGTTGTTTTTTGCTGACAGTAGATTCTATAGAAAAGCCATGGAGGTTAGGTTAGGTTAGGTAAAAGTGGCTGCCTAAGAAGGCACACTTAGGCCTAAGAGGCCCTTTGTGCTACCACGTTGAGGCTTGAATTGAACAACCCCATAGAACTACCTAAGGAATAAGAGGGTTAACATGTTGCCCTCTGTGTACCGAACCAGTTTCTTGTATCAAGTGGAACCAGTTCACGGGAAGTCAAAATAATTTTGACTGGGTTGTGAAGGGTGTTCATCCTTAATTCGTCGTCGGGAACCAATTTGAACTCCTAATAAATCGAGTCAGGTCTCTGACATCCGTGGTGCCTAGCTCGGTAAACTCTTCAAAGAAGGGGGAGCCCAAAAACCGGTTCCTACGGTTGCCTAGGGCCGGGCAGTTACCGAGGAGGTGAAGTATGGTTTCCTCTTCTTCTTCGTCGCGGCAACTCCTACAAAAGTCGTTTGAAGGCACGCCCAGCCTATCGGCGTGTCAACCTATGAGGCAGTGACCCGTGATTACTAATTATTTTGCGACCGAGTAGGATGAGCCCTTTTGACCGCTTAGTGTTAGCAATCTTGAGAGCCTCCTGTGAGAGTTCCAGTTTGCATGTAGCTAGCGGTTTACCCGGCTGGTGGTTATTGTCCGAAAGAGGACGTGGTGTACCGTTTCTCGCTAGTTCGTCGGCCCTGCAATTGCCCGGAATATCACTATGTCCAGGCACCCAGATGAGCCGTACTTTCAGATGCTCAGCTATATCATTTAGTGTTGAGCGACATGTTATAACCGTTTTGGAGGTTGTGTATACTCCCGAAAGGGATTTAATAGCGGCCTGACTATCTGAGAAAATACATACGCTGTCTGTAGGTAGCGTTAGTTGATTCAGCCGGTCCGCAGCTAGCTTTATAGCCATGACTTCCGCCTGAAAGACGCTGCAGTAGTCAGGTAAGCGGAATGAGACATCGAGGTCTATTCCTCCACCCACTTTGCCTTCCAATTTGGAGCCGTCAGTGTAGAGATGCACTAAGTTCCCCCATTGGGGAGGACCTTTCTCTCACTCCGATCTGGTGGGAAAGAAGGAATCGAATTTTGTTCCAAAGAAAGGCTTGGGCGAGGTGTAGTCGATATTGCTGGCAGTTCTATTGTGCAATATTTTGGAGTGACCGAAATCAGTTCGCTTCCAGGTCTGGATTGAGTTAAGCCTAATGGCGGCTGATGATGCGGTTTGCTTACCAAAGTGATCCAACGGTAGAAGGTTGAGAATAGTGTTCAGGGCTTGGAGGTTGCAGAGAAAATGCCAATAGTTCGGAATCCCTTTTTAAATTGTAGGTCCACTTGCAATCGTTATCTCAAATCGGGTTAGGTTCTTCTCCCACCCCATGCCCCACAAGTCGCAGAGAGACTATTTATATTTTATATAATTTTTTTATAATATAAATATATATAAATATTCTTAGTCTATATTGACTATTAATTTAAAAAATGTATCACTTTTTATCTTATTTTAAGCGAAATTTTCATTATAAGTCAAATTTCTTTGTTCTTATTTTATTTCCTCGTCTGTTGTTCTAATATAATTGGAGCTTTGGTGTTCTAACTACGATAAATTAATAACCAACCATTTAGAGAATAAGATACTTGAAAAATATTCTTCTTGAAAAGCATTGAGTTAAAATAATAATTTAATTTAACTACATATTTTTAAAGAAATTTTGGCGTGGGTGAACTATTTTGAAAAGGAGTTATAGTGGATGGATTCACAAAGTTTGTTCTCCGTCTCCGATACCAAAGAAGGACCTGACATTAAAATATATATTTATATTTTTATATTTATTTTAATTGTAGTTGTTTTACAAATGAAAAGTTACCTTTTTTTTATATATTTATTTTATATACTTAACGCGACAGTTAATAAATCTAAGGTAAATTCCCCTTAAGACATCTTTTTCTTTGCGGTCAAGACGATTTGCGAGAGGTAACAGCTCAAGCACCTTCTTCAATTAAAAGACAGCATAAGTTGTAAAAATAATAGTACGGTAAGAAAAATATAAAGGTTGAAGTTGGACAAGAAGTTGTGGTAAAAAAAAGCAAACGGGTCTAATGATGATGCCAGCAGAGAACTTTAACCTAAGTATAATGGAACGTATGTAATCCCCAGGGATTTAGGTAATAACAGATATGTTTTTGATGGTCTGACCTGGCCGCTGTGCTCAAGAAATAGATGTAGCGGCGTCGTGTTAGGAGATAACGTTAAGTTGTAGTATAAAGTAATGTTTTTTTTATGACGTAGTCAAAGCCCCGGATGCAAACCTATGATTCATTAACATGACTTTAGCTGGAAGGGAATTATTAAAGTAAGGGGAATGAGATAAATGTAATGTCTTGTTTTTGCATTTGGAGACGGAGTTGGATCAATGCGCTGAGCCGCACGACCACCGTGCCATGGGCTCCGGGTTCGTGACCAGATGACCCCGTGAGCTTTTATTAAAAAATAAAAATAATCCACTTTGTCTCTGGGCTGTTGTCTAGCTCGCAGCAATGCAAAAACAAGACTCAAGTTTCCTCACTTCCCTTACCCTAATCCCTTTCCGGCCAAAACCATGCTAACGCATCAAAGGGTTATCCCCTATGATTTGGCCACATCGTATAAAAAAAAAATACTGCGGGAGATGGAGATGGAGGAGATTTTTAATTTATTGAAACTGCAAATTAAAAACTCACTGGAAGACCATCATCCATGGCGTGCTGATTGTGCCACTCAACCAATTGATCCAACTCTGTCTCCAGTAAAGGAACAGATTGAAATATGATATGTTAATTTGCTTACTTTTTCTATCTCTGTTTGATTCCCTATTAAAATAAAATCAAGTCAAAAATAAAAATTCAATTAATCGAATACACAGTAAGCATTGTGTGCCTTGTAGACGCGGCCAAGTGGAAACACCTTGGTTTTTTTAAGGTGTGTAATAGTATTATGGCCCTCTAACGACACTCTAGAGATGCTGACCAGTCTAGGGAGGCTAGGTAGAAAATGAACAGGGACCGGGTTTTCCTGGGGAAGTAAGCAAGTAAAACAAAAACTTACCGTTATGTGTTTTTTTAGCCTCCGAACCCATCAAATTTAAGATCAGATTTTGAGTTTTTATATTTAACATTATTCCGAAAGTTATATTATAAAAATTTTTAAGTAAAACTACATTGATTTCAAACTCAGTATAAATTTTAAAATTTGTAACTCCTTTATCAATTTCGAATTTCTCACATCAATAGGTGTTTTTCCATTATTTGAGCCATTGAATTCATTAAAATATAAAGTATTTAGCAGAATTTAACGTACATTGAACTTTAATATTTTCGAAATCGACGTTTATTTGCAAAATGCTGTTTTTTTTTTGGTAAAAATGACAAACTGCACCATATGCTATATATTTGCATGAAAACCACTCATAGCCTTTATAAATATTCACCGATATCAATGTAATGTAAACAGTTTGGTCCCTCACTGTATATTTTAAGGTGTAGTCTTACAACATTAATTATATCTTCAACGACGAAAGAGATTCATAGCAGTTCCGTGTTAACCCAAAACACTCCAGAGTTCTTCGGGAACAAAAGCAAAAAGTATATAACTCGGGTAGATTTAAATGTAATGTTTACATTACGCCGCTTTGACTCTCATTCTCAAAATAGGTCATCCGTAAGATAAGTTTAAGTGAGCCCTGTTATGGAAAAATATTGCTAGAGGCAGTGAGTTAAGTACATATAAGGCTGAGAGAACATCGTATCGTCACGTGTGTACATACCTTCATATGTAAGTATGATTTTAAAAGTAAGTCAGTTCCTTTTATTTGCTGACCTCCCTGAAGATTTGCCCATCACTTGCTTCACTGACGTATTTTCGTAAAAGGATAGAAAAGGAACACTTCGGTATTTCTGAAATGTTTTTTTTTGTATATGCTGACATGCTTAGCCCACAATACCCTTGAGAATGATTTATGAACTTTGCTCCTGAAAGCATTTCTTTGGAGTGGAAAACGATTTTTCTTCGTAGCAACAAACTGTCTTCCTTGGTGTAAACAAATAACAGGAAAATAATTTATGGAGAGGCTCAGTTTTCTAGACAATCGCTAAAGCCCACAGGTTATTTGTTCGTGTAAAGTTCGACTTGTTGAGCGAAAGTATATTTGGTTGAACTGACACTCTCAATGGGTACAATTAATCAAATTTGTCGGTTTAACTTAATCTCATTATGAATACCTCATTTGTTTACAGAAATTTTGTCTTCAGATGCTGTATAATTTGATAGATAAAAGGAGAATATTTTTACGCTTAATAGTTCTGGATGAATTACTTAAAATATATTTTAAAATCGGACAATATTGTATTTCTTAGTGGTGGAAATATATTTAAATACTAGCCGAACCTTAAGCAAAATTTTGCTGTCTGAATACCATGAACTAAAATTAAGTTCACAAAGAGATAAATGAAAAATGCGCCAAAAAACCAAACCAAATTTTTAAGACAAAAGGTCGACAAAAGTTTGTTTAGGGTACACAGGTAATTAGTTTTAATTATCGCTGGAAAAAAGTTATAAGAACGTTAGTGTGGTTTTGTTTTATTGGCTTATTAGCTTGTGTTAGCCAGAGTTCACAAAATAGTATCCTGATGTTCTGTTACTAATACCACATGAAAATTTTGGTATTAAATAGAGTCAGTCAGTAAGAATATCGATCATAGTTAGAAAGCAGAAGATTAAACATTTTCATTTGCGTTCTGGAATGCGACATTGAGAACGAGGAGTTTCTGGGCCGAATTCTGTAGGGTTCATAGGGGATGGCATTACAAACTTCCACAACCTCTATACCTGGTCGAATAGTAACCCACATAGGACAAGTGGACCTCCTTTCAACCCAAATTCTGAATCAATATTTGAATTAGGGATGGACGATCTTCGATTCAATATTTTTTTTTACCATTCGATCTTTCGATTTTTGAATCGATTGTTCGTCGTGAATCGATCCTTTTACCTCCGATTCGCGATCCGATTTTTAAAAACTTATTTTAAAGAATTAAAGGAATTGTACGCTCTAAAAAAAATGTATGCTACTGACCTTACTTTACACCGCTTTATAAAGACTGTAGAGTGAATGTAACAAGTATAAGTTACCAGCGGCTTTTTCGTTTTTCATGTGAAAGTTATGTTCAACAATGGTATAACAATCGGACCAAATCAAGAGAATTGCTGGGATTATTTTTACAATAGCACCGACGAACGAGAAAGCCAGCATGTCAAATGGCAGGTATATGTTTTCAGCCAATGAAATTACAGTCGCATGCGATGAATCACACTCATGAACGAGGGTCAATATTCCTGCTACTACTATTTTAAATTGCGAGTGTCCAACATTGACGTTATTTTGGTTTTTTTTTAGTTTAATATTT
The DNA here is from genome assembly GCA_964036015.1 of Leptarthrus brevirostris. Lineage (NCBI taxonomy): Eukaryota > Metazoa > Arthropoda > Insecta > Diptera > Asilidae > Leptarthrus > Leptarthrus brevirostris. Next base: position 112,125,501 of record OZ038371.1, read on the forward strand.
GTTTCCCCCCTTTTAAAAACTGAATACAGCGATATTTTATTATTAATAAAATATTATTTCTATATTTATATTTTGTATAATAGAAAGTCAAAAAAAATTGTTTAAACCAAGATCGGAAGATCGATCTACTGTAATCGTTTTTCCAACCCGATTAATCGACTTCTAAGATCGTAAAAAAGGTTAAAGGTCGATCACCCCAAGATCGAACTTTCTCGACTCGATCTCCATCCCTAGTTTGGGCTGGTGTTATCGGCACCTATTGGAAAGGCCATTCATTTTGCAGACTGTTTGGGAAATACATTACTAAATTTATTAGAGGACATCCCTCTGGAAAATCCTGAGGCAATGTTTTACCAAAATGATGGAGCCCCAGTGCATACCGCCAACTGTGCGAGGCAATATTAAGTCAAAAATTCCTGACCGTTGGATTAGACGAGGTACACCTGCTAGAGATTACTTCATTTAACTTTTTCTATGGAAAACAATGACGGCTGAAGGTTATTCAAGACCTGGTAACAATAGAAAAGAATTAAAAGAAGCGAGGAAAATACGGGAGAGGTTGGCTACAATGCACATCAAACAGGGAATTAGACGGAGCTTATTGGTACACATCAAAAGTGGTGGAAGACATTTTGAACAGCTTTTGTAACAGAATCATATTAATTTTAATAAGTTTCGAATTCAATAAAAAAGCATTTTAGGATTAATTTGAGTTTAATTGCCTTAGATTGCAGAGTTTTTTAATATTTCCCAAAAAGGATTTCTACTTATAAATTTATTCATTCTTTCTCTATTAATTACATGAATTTTTTTTCGCTTTTGGAAGTGATTATACCTGCAATGGTAGAAATTAGATCAACATTGTTCACATTTTTGAAAATGTCATTGGGGTAGTAGTTTTTTGGCGTTTTTGATGTCGCTGAGTTGAGTAAATCCAAAGATAAAAATAAAATAGTAATGTGCATACAATGAAAAACTGAAATTTTTGAATCGCCCTATAACTCCCAAACGGTTGAGATTGCACCCCTCCTGTGCACGTCAGATTTGAAGCATATATATATATATATATATATATATATATATATATATATATATATATATATATATATATATATATATATATATAAATGGTGTTTAAGATATAAACGTTCCAAAATAAATGGGGTGAGAGATAGATCTCAACTAGACAAAAAAAATTGTATGGCAGGGGGGGGGGGCAATCTCAAGCGTTTGGGAGTTACAGGGTGATTCATAAATTTAAGTTTTTCATGGTATGCACATTACTCTTTTATTTTTATCTTTTGATCTACTCAACACAGTGACATCAAACAAACGCTAAATAATAACTATCCTAATGACCTTTCCAAAAATTTCAACACTACTCATCTAACGCCTACCATTGCACGAATAGTCACTTCCAAAATTGAAAAAAACTGTTTGCAATTACGTAAAACGCAGCATTTTTCCAAATTTATTCCGAAATTCATGTAATTAGTACACCCCTATTTTACTTTACTTAGATTGCGCATCTTATTACCTTTCCAAAAAGGTGCAACATGTCCACGTAGAGGAAATATGTAGAAATTTATACGTAGAAATCCTATCAGAGAATATTATAAAAACCAACAAATTAAAGAAATTAAACTCAAATTAATTCTAAAATGCTTTTTATTGAATTTAAAAATAATTACAATTAATCTTGATAAGTTACAAAAGCACGACAGATCTGAAACACCCTGTATAAATACCTTTCTAAAATTGAATTCATTTCTTTTGAACAGATTTCCGAAATACTCCAAAAATATTGGTGAAAAAATCAACAAATTTTAAATTGAATTCAACAACGGCGTTTCAAAAATTATATCAATAATTTTTAAATTAAATTGAACATTTCTTTTAGATAAATGAAAAATAAATCGTACAATCTCAAAAACTTTAAAAATGATTAATGTAATTTTGAAAAAGCCATTGCGGTATATATAAAATAAAAGTTGAATTTAATTTAAAATTTGCTGATCGGTCTTAAGTATTTTTGAAATTTTTTAAAATAAATGATATTAGTTGAACTCAATTTAAAAAAGGTTTGTATTGAAATTTATCATATCACTCTAGAAAGGATCAACAAAACTGATTTATATTCCCGTAGAAAATTCAATTTAAATCGTTGCACTTATATTAGAAACCTTCTATCTTGCAACATTTACTTAAACTCTATTAAAAAAAGTAAAATCGGAAGATTTTTTAATAAATGTGTAGGTAAAATCATCATCATAATTGAATCGGTGAGTAAAGTAAAGTAAAATTAGTAGTCCTGTCCATTAAACAAATAAGAAATCAGTGTGTGTAGTTCTAGAGATATAATACTATAACTGCGATTTTTTTCAATGGGCAGTTCTACTACATCATATATTTTGTATTTTTGTATTTTGTTAAAACAGGTTCGTCACAAAGGACTAATACAGAAGTATATAACATATTAAACTAAACTAGTCGAATTATAAAATAAAACAGCAGCCAATTTATATCGCCCGCATCAACCTAGGCGCTGCCTGAGTAAACCCTTCAGCCGCAGCCTGGAGAAGTCCATATCGAAGTCGGCGAAGTGTTGATTGAAGAGGCGAGACATCGACGTAATGGGCTCGTGCATCCCATATAGAGTACGATGACCAGGGACGTACAGGAAATCTCGATTTCTTAAGGAGCGCTGCGGGATCGCAACGTTGACGGCCTCCAACAGTTCGGGCGAGTTTATCGTTCCCTGCAATAAATCGAACAAGAATACAATTTTGGCAATATTGCGCCTCTTTTCGAGGGAGTCGAGAGAAATCAGACACAGACGATCGGGGTAAGAGGGATGAAGCAAAGGATTTGTCCAGGGAAGTCCGCGGAGAGCAAACCTAAGGAATCTTCGCTGCACTGCCTCGACGCGGTTGACGTGAACGGCAAAGTAGGGGGACCACACACGGCTGGCGTATTCCAGAAATGGCCTGACAAAAGTACAGTAGAGAAGTTTGGTTAAGTAGGGATCATCAAGCTCCTTAAACCATCTTTTAACAAAACCCAACATCGAACTAGCCCAAGCAACGATCGAGTCCACGTGGTCGTCAAAAGCAAGACGAGAGTTAAGGACCACACCCAAGCCCTTGATCCTATCAACTCTACCCAGGACAACACCATCGACAGTATAGTCGAAGAGGAAAGGAGATCTTTTACGGGAAAAGGTCATAACGGTGCACTTTCCGGTGTTTAAAGGAAGGCGGTTGCGTGAACACCAGTCACAGAACGAAGCCAAGTCTGAGTTCAGCTGAACGCAGTCTGATTCACAGGTAACAGCACGAAAAATCTTAGCATCGTCTGCATAACACAGAATTTTACTATTTGAAAGCAGAAGCGAAACATCATTGATGAATATGACAAACAGGAGCGGGCCCAGGATACTACCCTGAGGCACCCCCGAGGTGGCAAGGATTTGGTTGGAAAGAGCACCTCGAAGTAGGACTCGCTGTGTACGACCAGACAGGTAAGAAGACAGCCAGTCGACGAAGCACTGAGGAAACCCAAGAATAGAGAGTTTATAGATTAGGATTCCATGGTCAATCCTATCGAAGGCATTACTAAAATCTGTAAATACAGAGTCCACCTGCTTACCGGCTTCGATGGTCGGCAGAGAATAATTAACGAATTCAAGGAGATTTGTAGTCGTCGATTTTCCCTTAAGAAAGCCGTGCTGGAAAGTCCGCAAAAAAGGACTACAGTGAAAACGAAGTACGTCACTGACGAGGGATTCAAAAACCTTCGCAACATGACACAGGCTGGCAATCGGTCGATAGTTGGAAACGTCCGACTTACTACCCTTCTTATGGAGCGGGATCAAAACAGAAGTCTTCCAGAGTTCGGGGAAGCGGCCAGATCGCAAGGATAGATTGAACAGATAACAGAGAGCACCCGCAAGAGAAAGTTGGCATGTCTTCAAGAAGCACGAGGGAATACCATCGGGACCACTCGAGAAGCCGTCTTCCAGATTAGATAGATAATCAGCAACACATGCGTCGTCAAATACCAAATCCTTAGACTCGAGGGAAGTAGGCGGGAGCCGCGTCAAGTGGGCAAAGTCAGGGGTGGAAATATCACAGGTGGAATCACAGAAAGAAGTTCGGAAAAATTCCGCGAGAAAATTAGCAATAGTAAATGAGTCATCACTCTCACAGTCATGATACCTCAAGGAAGAGGGATAAGCGTCACAATTACGCTTCGAGTTGATGAACCTCCAGAACTGTTTAGGATCGTTTCGCAGCGTGGCTCTCATGTTAGACAAGTATTCGGCGTAAGAGCTCTGTATCCGAGCGGAGAAACGCTGGCAGAGTTCAGAATAAACCACGTAGTCATCATGGCATCCAGACGTACAAAATCTCCTCCAGGCTTTGCTTTTTAAGTTCCTCAGATGTCGTGAGGTGCCGAAACAAAAGCGGTGAACCCGAACGAGAAGTGCCGATGGGAACAAATAGTGTGAAACAGGCGTAAAGGACATCATAAAAAGCGTTCACAGCCAGGTCAACGTCGCATTCCGCCAGTACGCTCGACCAATCACAAGAAAGAAGCCAGTTATTCATAGAGGTGAAATCAACCCGTTTAAAGTTAAAGTAGAAGTCACCAGATATGGAGGGAGACGAGATGTGTAGGTATATTAACTTATTATAAATTTGATTGCACTTAAACCGTTCTTCCACTCACCGATTCAATTAAATTCAATACTCTGAAATTTATAGAAAGTAACTTTATTTGGATGTAAATTGGCAACTTTATTTGGCTGTAAATTGCTACTCATCAAATAGCACAGGCTTGAATCCTTCAACTTTCTTTGGCTTTTTCTTTAAAACTCTTTCGCCCAGGACCTTTTAAACATTCTCTATTATGTAAAGATCTGGCGTACACGCTGGCCACAGTAAAATAGTAATTTTTGTTCTCATTGTTCCAATCATATGTGCTTGTAACGACGTGAGGTCGGGCACTAGCTTCCCCGAGTTGTTGAAAGATTTCAATACTACTCGATGAATATAAATCTTGCTTAATCCGACCAATCCGTTTATTTTTCTCTCGGCTTTTCCGGCTTTGTGCAGCCCAAGTACCTAGACAATATCTATATTAGTATGACTTTCATTTTTAAAGTAAATTTTGCAACTTACCTAATATAATTTACCTAAATCAACAGATATTTTTCCTATTCTGCCACATCCAAATTTTAAATGCACAAAAATGGCTAGGCCATAGAAAATTTTAAGACAACTTCTACCGAGAATTTTCTACTTATGCTTTTATACCGCTGCTTAGATAACATAATGGAAATGTTCACCGGGTCCTAATTTGGCTACAAAGCCTTTGCGGAATTGTTATATTTTGAAGCTAAATATCCGTGGTCCTACATTTTGACGCAGGTGTTAAATTTTTAAATTGACTGTTTTCGATATTTATCAATTTAGAGCCGAATAAATTTGTTTTTTGTTTGCTTTTGTATAAATCTAAATTACAATGATGATTTTTGCCTACACATGTATGGATATTTGACTAAAAGATCTTGGAGACCAGATTTTACTCTTAATTTACCTTTGGTCCCATATTTTCACGCAGCATTGCATATATGTATACCGAACTTAACGGAACGAATGACTTACGCCGGTGGCTTAAAATTGTTATTGGACGCCTCCGTAAATGCATCCGTAATTTTTGATTGTAAAATTTACTTTGCTAAGATTTAAAGTTATGACAGTTGTCAACCTCAGAGTAATTTGAAATAAGTATCCTCTTTAGCCTCATAGGAAAGTCCTCAGCAGAACCTTTGGCGACTCTAATTGGCCCTCCGAAAGTTTAAATATAATTTTTTAAATTACATTGCTCGACAAGAAAAATTTCGGCAAATAAAAACCTTCGTTGAGTAAAATATTCTGATGAATTCGAAAATCAGTCGTTTTGCTGGATCAGATCTGGTTTTTGAAACCAAAACAATGCACTATTACGAGAGATAAGCCATATAGTCTAGAGGTAAAACTTGGTATCATTCCATTCCGTTTTTTCCTAAAAGAAGAGATCATCAAAGATATTTTAAGGTATTATATGTCACAATAGCACCAAATATTAAGTTGCTACCAAAAGTAGCTTTAAAAAAATGCATATTTCTCCATTTTTCCAAAAAAAATTACGTTTGATAAAACTGCTATTTAACTCAAAAAATTCAAGAATGATTCCGCAGCAATAATCTCTGAGTATGGATGTATTCCAGACACCTTGATATCTTTTTACTAAACACATCAGGTCAGGAAAGGACTCCAAATAAGAATGCAGAAAATCATTTGGAGAGACATATTGGCTTTAATTTTGTGATAATGCTGAAGAAATGTTGACATTAGTTCTTGACATGTGTCATCTCTGTTTTCATTACGTTCAAGGGCTGTTAAAATTCTAAAGAAATTTTCATCTCGCATCAGATTTTGATTTGGGGAACAACAAACATACCTTCTTTTTCTTTTCGTCGGTGCAAATTAAACAAGCAAAACAATAATAACAAAAGTATTTAATCCTCCTTTCTTATGACCATCTTGACTGAAATGTTTGGATAGTCTTCTATAGTATCTTCGATTGTGATTGGGTAGTTATTTTAGTTGTTTAATTTGTACCGACTTCAAAATGTCTGACATTATTTTATGCTTTTTATGATTGGTGGATTATACTATATATAACAAAAAAAAACGATCCAAATCGGTCCAGGCGTTACGAAGTTAGATTTAACGTAGGCGAGGCATCCCAGACAAAATTATCATAAAGGAGTCCTACTCAGGAGTCAAATTTCACGTACTACACAAGGAGAAACTTTCAAGGATCTTGCAAGTTGTGAATGGAGTCAGACAAAGATGCATAAGATCACCTTCGGTTTTCCTGATCGTCATTAATCACGGCGGCACCCTAGACAACCATCCATCGCAATGGATTAGGTGGGAACCTAACTCCCAATGAGACTAAACTAGCGGCAGTGTTAAACCTGCTGTGCTGAACTTTGATCACAATAAAGGAAGTCAAATGCTCAGCAGCGGAGACCCGTTAAGCACATTCAACAAAGTACAGGTGTGCTACATTGAATGCTGAATGTAAAATTACAACATCATTATACTGATCATATTGTGCTTTTTGATCGAAAATAAAAGACCTTCACTTTGGCGAGATGACATTTCACAATTTTACTTAATTTAATTGTGCTCATAGCAGAGAATAAAACTGGGGAGCTAGGCCTCTGGTAGGTCCACCCCCGTCAGTAGTCGATACTGCATTCAATATTGAAGTTGAATAGACGACGTTTACAGTTAACTGAGATTTTCATTGATATATCTATCCGTTATAGCTGAGAATATACTCTATTTATTTGGGAAGTGATGTCTTCTTGGGCTACAGCATCTTCGATATTACACTATCTAGGTAACAACATTTTTCAACCTCCTCCTCCTCCTCCTCCTCCTTTCTAACTCCTGCTGACTGCTAATTGTTCAATCTACGGTTGATAACATGGTGTGTGACAGAACTTTGCCCACAATTGATAGTAGGCATTTGCCTCTCCAGATATCACATGAGACTTGAGTTGGCTTTCATGAAATTGGACAAAGTCCTATCTCTTCTAGCTGCTTTACTGGTGATCTTTACATGAATTGAGGTTACTTTTTTTTAGCTTGTAATATTATATATTTTTTTCAATTATAAAATAATATTGGAAGTTTAGAGCTATGGAAAATGCGAGCTGATAATTGTCGATTTGACCAAGCTGATAATTGTCGTTTTTACATTGGAGCATTAAGCCGTAAAGATAACAGGTATCAACCTTATCGCGAAAAACATCATTCCATCCCCACTTCTAACGCATTAGCGAACTTCCATCCACGATAATTTAACCTAGATAGCTCGTCATTGCTCATTTTCAAAAATAAGCACGTTACTAAATAAAAAACAAACTTACCTACTCACGGTTACATCCCCAATAACTTGGATTTATAATCAATCAAGAGACTTCCAAATACATATCACAAAAAAAATTTGACAATTTGAAATTTCATTGACTAATTTGACTGGTCTATTCATACAATTATATGTAGGACGAATAGAATCAATTTATTTCGAATTTTTCATCTTCAGAAACTAGTTATTTCAGAAAGGAATAGTTTCAAACTCGTGAATAAAGAAATTATTTCATATGAGAAAAATTTAAATGGTGGCTTTAACACGTTCTACCCGGTACATTTTTTCGATGTCTCTATGATCGGCGTGCACTAGATGATAAGTTGTTCATTCATTTAGTAGCGCATGTTTACGGGTCAATCCATATCAAATCGACCAATGATGGTCGCTAACAACATTTATTTGCTTTTTATTTTTTACCTAAATTTGTACTAAAAATAAAAAGTTGAAAAAAGGTATTTTTTAATTTTTGAGATGTATAGTTTTTTTGATTTTATTTTGTATTGGTGCCTCAGCCTATTTTGGATTGCAGAGGTTTGTGCTAAACGCTGTAACTTCTTGATTTTTAAAAAACCATGTTAATGAGAATAAAATGTACAATATTTTCTGTCTATTATATATTTAAGCCAACTTAACTGTAAATACGAAAAAAAATCGGTCAATATTAACGTTTTCAAACTAAAAACCAGCTCTTTTAAAAGTAAAAATTTTAAAGATAAAACTAAGACTCACCTTAATTTTTTTTCTCGATAATGTCTTTATAGTGTAATACTTCTCTAAAAAGTTTCAGGCCTTACAGTTATGTCCTTTTTTTTAATGAGTCTTCAAATATTGAAATTTTTCGAAAATCGCTCATGTTTAATCTTAAATATCTCAGAAGGGACACAATGAAAAAATCCAAAATTTTCGGGACACGTTTCTTTATTGTATTGTAATAAGTATTTAAAATTGCATCACTGAGACTTTATAATTTTTTTAATTATAGAAAAAAATTTCTATATTTAAAAATTTATAACTAAAAAACTAATAAAGTCTCAGTGATGAAATTTTAAATACTTATTACTATCCAATAAAGGAAGGTTTACTGATTTTTGAAAAATCGCAATATTTGAAGACTCATTAAAAAAAGGACATAACTGTAAGGCCTGAAACTTTTTAGAGAAGTAGTATACTATAAAGACATTATCGAGAAAAAAAATTTGAGGTGAGTCTTAGTTTTATCTTTAAAATTTTTAATTTTAAAAGAGCTGGTTTTTAGTTTGAAAACGTTAATATTTACCGATTTTTGTTTTCGTATTTACAGTTAAGTTGGCTTAGATATATACAAGACAGAAGATATTGTACATGTGATGTTCTTTAACATGGTTTTTGTTTGAAGTGAATATCTTTAAAAATCAAGAAGTTACAGCGTTCAGCACAAACCTCTGTAAAATACAAAATAGGCTGAGGCACCAATACAAAATGGCGGCTCAAAAAAAACTAAACATCTAAAAAATTAATGAATACCTTTTTACAACGCTCTAAGTATAGTACAAATTTAAGTAAAAGTTTAAAAAATAAATAAACCTTTATCTACTAGTTAAATTGGTTGATTTGATATGGATTGACCCTTACTTCAGTACTTTTGCCGTTATCAGTTATCAGTGGCTGTCAGCAGAGTCTCAGTGATTTTGGGAATTGGTTACAAAGTGCTTGTTAGGGTTTATTTTGACTACTTTGCTTGAAGAATATTTTTTTTCATATTGAAAATAACTTTAAGAAATATTTTTTTTTTATTTTAAGAACAACCATGAAAAATAAATTTTATTTATATTGAAAACAACTACGAAAAATAGGGTTTTTTTTTATTTCCCAATGTATTATCACTTTGTCCCTTCCCAAGCATCTAATTAAAAGTATGGTTTTTGAAATAAAATTATAAACATTTGCGGACCACCGGTGGTCCACGCCGCCAGACAGAGCAAACTAGATGTGGACGGGCCATCGGTGGCTAACGCCTGTGGACCACCGGTGGTCCACGCCGGGTATAACGTGTTAAATTAGCGGTTATTTTTGACAATAATTGAGTAATTTAGTTTAAAATTGCCATCTGGATGGGAGTTTGTGTTTTAGTAATGTTATGTCCAGTAGTAAACAATCATCATCATACTATAATCAGTTTCACTGATGAAGCAGAGATTATCTGGCAACCCTATCCATCCATTGCACAAAATTCAAATGCAAATATTCAGAATCATAGCCAAAAGGGTGACGTTCGTGGATTACAATTGACGCCATTCGACGAAACAAATGAAAATTTCGATTCATATATTCAGCGATTAGAGAACTACTTAGAGTTACGTGAATTATCTAACACAACACAAGATGGTGATAAAAATTGCGTTCAAATATTAATTTATTGTCTCGAGCAAAAACTATATCATACGCTTACATGCCTAACCGCGCCTGATCCTCCAAAGTCCCTTAAATACAGTGAGTTGATATCACTTTTAAAGGCACATCTGTGCCCTACGCCAAGTGAGATTGCCGAGCAACACAAATTTTCATTACGCATACAGCAAGAAGGTGAATCAATAGCATATTTTCAAGCAGAATTAAAAAAGCTTTCAACGAATTGCAATTTCGTGTGTGGTAATTGCAAGAAGTCCACAAACGCTACACACCTTCGCTCGCAATTTGTCCGTGGAATCCGCGACAATGATGTAAGGGAAAGACTTCTTCAACAAGATGCATCCAAAACCTTCGAAGATGCTGTGAAATTGGCGCTATCTATAGAGTCGTCAAAAATGGAGAGTAAAGAAATGTGTACTCAACCCCTACACTACGTTGACAAGAATAAAAACAAACAAAAGGATCACAACAATCGCAGTAAAGGCCAAAGTTTTTCAAAACAAATAACAAAGCCCCAATACAAAAAATTACAACAACTTCGAGGGCGATGTTACAAATGTGGCAAAGGGGATCATATGGCAAATAAGTGCAAACAGAAAATCTTAAATGTACTAAGTGTCATAGAAAAGGTCATGTCCAAAGTGTTTGTTTATCTAGCAATAATGCCGTTGACCATCACGTGCTCGATAATTTAAATGACGACAGCAATGTTGACTCTGACTCTGATAATTGTTTTCTAAATGTTGTTGCCATTTGTAATTCCTTAAATAGTGATAAATTTTTCATCAATATAACGATCAATGGTGTAAACTGCAAAATGGAGTTCGATACAGGCGCAGCTGTTTCAACCATTTCACTTAAAACATTTCAACAGAATTGGCCCAACTATGAATTAAAACAAACCAATGTGCAATTAAAAACCTATACGGGTGAAATCATACGACCGGCTGGCATGGCAAAGGTAAGAGTTAATTACGCTGCAAAAGAAATTTTAGGAAATCTTTATGTGCTGCACGAAAATGTTGATTCAATCTTAGGTAGAAAATGGATTCGAAGTTTAAAAATTGAAACAAATTCCTTGCATCAGCTCAAATATTTCGATATTTCCGAAGATGAATGTAAAAAGCGGTTAAATAAATTGGTAGCAGAATTCGACGATATTTTTACTCAAGAAATTGGAAAGATTCCTAACTACAAGTGTGTATTGAAATTAAAGAGCAGGTGTGAGCCTATTTTCATGAGGGCCCGTCCTGTTCCATACGCTTTGCGGGGCAAAATTGATGCTGAGCTGGATCGCCTTGAAAGAGCAGGTGTTATAGAGAAAATAATCTATTCTCAGTGGGGGACGCCGATAGTACCAGTAGTAAAAAAAAATGGGGGCATACGACTTTGTGCAGACTATAAAGTGACAGTAAATAAGGTAATCGAAGATGATAACTATCCGATACCAAGGATCGAAGAGATATTCTCTGAAATAAGTGGGGGAAGATATTTTATAACCCTTGACTTACATCAGGCATATCTGCACATGGAGGTTGACGAGGAGAGTTCCTTGTTGCAAGCAATCAGCACGCATCGCGGAAACTATAAGGTCAACCGATTGATGTTTGCAATCAAGCCGGCACCTAAAAGATGGCAACGATTTATGGATACGGTCCTGCAAGATATAACTGGAGTTGCATGCTTTTTCGACGATATAACTATTCAGGGTGCAACATACGTTCAACTTCTTACACGACTTCGATCTGTTCTCCAAAGATTACGCTCTTATGATTTACATTTAAATAAAGCTAAATGCCAGTTTCTACTTAACTCAATCGTTTACCTAGGACATGTAATCGATAAAGAGGGAATTCGACCTTTACCGGAGAAAATTGATGCTATTACAAAGTGTGAAAGTCCTAGAGATGTGCAGCAGTTAAGGACATTTCTAGGTCTGATAAATTACTATCAGAAGTTTCTACCAAACTTAGCAAGCCGTCTTAAACCCTTACATAATCTTCTTCAAAAAGATACAAAGTTTATATGGACAAATAAATGCAAAGAGGTATTCAATCAATTGAGAAAAGACATCACCAGTACACAGGTCTTGGTCCCATATGATGGAAAACTTCCTTTAGTTCTAGCAATTGACGCTTCTCCGCATGGTCTTGGAGCAGTAATTTCACACATAATGAATGATGGCACAGAACGTCCTATAGCATTTGCATCAAGATCATTAAGCGAATCCGAAAGAAATTACTCTCAATTGGACAAAGAGGCTACGGCTATATACTGGGGTTTGAAAAAGTTCTTTCAGTGCTGTTATGGATGGAAAATAACCCTGATAACGGACCACAAGCCTCTAACAGCAATCCTAAACCAAAACAAAGAACTTCCAACTACCTCAGCGATACGTCTTCTCCGATATGCTAGTTTTATGTCTGGTTTTGATTACGAAATCAAGTATCGAGACACCAAAAGCCATGCCAATGCCGATTTTCTATCGAGGTTCCCTCAAGAAAAAGTACAGGACAAGTACTTACAGGATAACTCAATCTTTCAAATTTCTCAAATAGAGACATTACCGGTCACATTAAGAGAAATTCAAAGGGAAACGAAGAAGGATGAAGAGTGCAGAGCTTATTTCAATGCCATACAACGTGGCGATGACCTACCGAATCATGAATCAGCACATAAATTTTCGATCGAAAAGGGTTGCGTATTTAATGTTATTCGAGTGATGATTCCTAAGGTTTTACGGCAACAGATACTTGATCAGCTACACGAAGCCCACACCGGTATAGTACGCATGAAGGCGTTAGCACGTAGTTATGTATGGTGGAGAGGAATAGACAGCGATATCGAAAAGTTAACTCGCCAGTGTCCAAGTTGCTGCAAAATGAAAAGTAATCCAAGCAAGGCTTCTCTTCATCCCTGGGACTTCCCATCTAATCCATGGCAAAGGATTCACATAGATTACGCCGGGCCATTTTACGAGCATTACTTCCTCATAGTCGTTGATGCGTATACCAAATGGATTGAAGTAACATCAACGAAATCAACAACAACTAAGGCACCGATTAAGATATTGCGTGAAATCTTCGCTAGATTTGGACTACCATTTACGCTGGTTTCAGATAATGCAACATCATTTACATCTGATGAATTTCGATTATTTCTAAAATCAAACGGCATCATTCAAAAATTCTGCGCACCATATCATCCTTCCTCCAATGGACAAGCTGAACGGTACGTTCAAACCTTCAAACAAGGACTCCGAACAATGATGAATGAAAACGGTGACTTGAATGAAAAGCTATGTCGGTTTTTGATGCAATACCGGAAAGTACCCAATTCTACAACCGGTCTGAGTCCATCTGAATTAATGTTCAAAAGAAGTATTAGAACCAAAATCGATCTTGTTAAGTGGAACTTAAGCAGTGAAATGAGTGAAAAATACAGACAATCAGACACTCGCGTTCGTGAATTTGAAATCGGTGACAAGGTACAAGCGCGATTTTATAATAATAGGTGCGTTAAATGGAAATTCGGTATCGTCATAAAAAGAAAAGGAAACAGACTTTATGATATTATAATCGATAACGAAAAACATAAGCGGCACATCGATCAATTAAGGCCAACGAATTGTGAACTAACCTCAACCTATAAGCAACATTTACCGTCCAATGACATTACTGACATTGACTCGACAATCAATAGACAAACAAAACAGACAGACAAGCCTCAAGTTTCAGGTCCAGAGAAAGGCAGCGACGATAAGCAATCTGAGTTGCAGGAAACTGTAAAACCCACTATCGACAATCCCGAAGAGCCATTACCATCACCAACGGTCTCAGGAGGGGAGGAAGAGCTGAAAACACAAAGTAATAGCGATGTGAGAGGCAGACCCAATACATCATTAACTGCAAGCTCTACGCCACGTCGTTCAACAAGGATAAGACGACAACCACAGCGTTTTCAACCTTAGTAACTTTCTCGGGGGAGAGAAAGATGTTATGTCCAGTAGTAAACAATCATCATCATACTATAATCAGTTTCACTGATGAAGCAGAGATTATATGGCAACCCTACACAAAGTTATCAGTTTGCATCGCCCGTTATCTCTAAAGAAGCCAGCACTAAATGATCTGCTCTTGTGTTCAGTCAGTCGAGTACCGGTCGTCATGGATTCTTAACAATCAAACTCTTATATTGAATTATTGAATTAATAAATAACTTAAGTTACATCAAGTGTTCTTTTTCTATCAACGTACACAACAAGTAAAATGTTAGCTATTGAATTAGTTATTGGAACTTAATAAATTAGATTATGTGATTATTGTAAGTTTTGTAGCCCTATTATTATTATAAATTATATATTGTTTTTTTAATTTCTTTGCCATTTTTATAAGAAACGTAATCGTAGGATTCTATATCCAAAAGTAACCGTAATTTGATTCCGATTTTCTCCTGAATTAATTTCCTTTCAAATTTCCTGAAAAAGCTGTTCTACTACATCATAGAATTTTTCTAGAGCTTCGAGATCATCATAAAAAAGTCTCAATTGGGAATTCAAAATTCATTATTTTGGGGTGGTTGTGTAATTATGAGGAAGACATTATTTTCAACTTAAAATTAGTGCAACTGAGAAAAAAAAAACTTTTTAAACTCACATATTTTATTTTTTATTAGAGCTATAAACCAGATATTTACTATATTTATCAAATTCCAGATGTTTATTTGCCAAAAAGGGTCATTTTCGACCATTACTGATCATAAATACTAACTAAACTCTTTCTAATTAAAGGATCCTATTGAACAGGAGAACAAATAAAAAATATTTCCTAGATTTAAAATAATTTACAGTTTACAATAAAATTTAATGTTGCTCAGCTGCAGTAGTTAATAGACCCTCCAATTATAATCAATATTATAATTAATTAATCACCTCTCGTTGAGTGCAGAATAATTAAGGTAACTGAGTTCGTCGGTAATTTCCTTATCTGAAGTGTATATTTAACAAAACACCAGAGTGCTAGGAATGAGTAAATTCAATTTACTTATGTTTGCTAATTATCGAAAGTTGTGTTTTCCCTGGGGAGAATAATGTTACACGATTATTTGATTATGCTAATGTTGTTCCATTTCCTGGAAATTAATCTGGAGATAGCATTACCTTCAGGTAATACAAATGAGTTCGCTACGACTTACTCAGAACAGGAAGCTCGATTTTTTCCTGAATTAATTTCCTTACTGAGGTTTTCCCCGAATTTGTTATTTCTGCCGAGTACCATTCCTAAATTTTGCCTTTCAGTCTCCTTGAGTAATGAGTGCTGAACTGGTATTGCACGTCTGCTCTGGCCTGGGGCTCGTGATATACGAGACGGCCGTTTCTGTCAACATGTTGCTTCTTCCGAGTCAAATATACGAGCGGCAAATACCTGCGGTGAGCATGAAAACCTTGGGGCTAAAAGCCACTTCTACGAAGGTAATAGCGTGCGGGAAACATGAAAATAGGTGAGGGCTCTACACACTCTTCTTTGAAATTTAAGGAAGCACTTCAAGATGAAAACTTTATGTTATGCAAAGAATGAAATATTGTACGAATTGCTATAGTTTCACAACTTGCTCCATAATCAAATGTTGTGTTTCGAATGACAATATGATACCTGAGATAAGTATAAATTGTATAAGCCTTTTTATGAACTGAGTATTTACGGTACGTGCAAGTATTCTATGTTTCAGGGATGATTTCCATGTTCAAGAGCACGAGTCAGCGGTATCTGTTGCGCCTAATATTATTGGAGAGTATTTGAAATGGATGTCATCACGATTGTGGATCGTAACTTTAAAATTCAAGCTAGATTAAAGTATGCGCCTTCAGAAATTATTTTTCACTAGTAACCGGAAGTTTAAATAAAGGTTTACTTGCATATAGCTGAAAATATTCAGTTTTTCTACGACTTGTAATAATGATGACCTGGAAACGATGTTCTAATTACAATTTGATGGTTATTTTGTTTTGGGTGTGAATTGACATTAAATCTGTTTAACTGGGAAATTTCAAAAAATTTCCGCTGTTGAGGTTCAATACCAGTACCCAAACAAACCACATTTTACCATAATACAATCAGTAAATGAACTGGTAGTGATAAATGCTAAAATTCCGAACAAACGCTAAAGCTATAAAATGCATTTTTTAAGCATTTTGTATTCGATGTGTTTCAGTTAATTCTTCTGAACCGCAGAACCCTCAGAGAGAGCTGAATGTTATAGCCAGAATAAATTTTATGAAAGTGATTGTTTTCCATTAACACTTAGCCGTCTGGTGCTTAAAGCAGAGAGTTTTCGTTGACCTCTGGCATTATTTCGTAATTAATTCCGAACTTTAACTTTCAATATCACTAACTGACAAGTCCGATAAGTTATCTGCACACGTTTTCTCTATATTTTCATCTAAATTAGATATTTTTTACGGATAAATATCAGACTTACTTCCTTTATAGGTACACAACATAATAACTCTCAAATTGGTACTGTTTTGAGAATATATGTACTAGGCAAAATACTTGAACGAACGGGTTGAACCACTGACATGTATTAAACTGGACTGACTTATAAGCTATCTCATATGGGTACAATTTTACTTTCAGTGGAGGAAAACAATTTTTAATCTCCAACGTTTACTGTGAATTTGCAGCCATTCAGAGTAGAATATAATAACCAAATATATACGAAGAGAAATATTTAATTTTAATCTTCTATATTGTTGTAAGGAAAATGTAAAAATCATTGGAATTACTGGAATACAAATTATAAATAAAAGGTTGTTTTAGTCTGGATAATGCTTACCCAGAAAGAGATGTAAGATGATTGTGAATATTGTCATCTATTTCTAACGCCAGCATTTAATAGGCGACATGACGTTGACAATTAAGAAAACCATGTTGAAAAAAAAGATGCTTACCCAGAAAGGGATAACTAGCGAAAAGTGATACCCTTTTCTTGAAGAAATTTCATGGCACCAGTCACTCCAGTATTATATATCTCAGTGGGTTGAACTTAAATCAATGTTTTCAGGCCAAGTCAGATTTATTACTGCATGCATTTTGTTTCATTCACCGTTATTTGAATGAGAGAGGGGATAGGTGATATACATTTACATGATCAATAATAATTTTTCAAGGAAAATAAAATTTCGAGTATTAGATAAAAGTACCAGATAAAAATCTTTCATTATCGTTTTATGATAGCTGCTACAGTTTAATAAATATATTTATAAAGAAATTGGTAAGTTTTATGATTAGTAGCATAGAAATAGCTTCAATCTACGACAAAGTATAAACGAAAATTTTTACCTGACCGGAAGATTAAATGTTAATTAAAGGAATTATTTCGCAAGCTTTTTTTTGTACAATCGTACCAGTATATGTGCATATTACAACTGATTTTAATTACAGCTTTAGAACCTAAAGAGTGGTTGAGTTAACTAATAATTAGACCAAAAACGGATATCCTAACAAGTTAACTTCTCAAGTATTGGACTTTAGCAAACCAAACAAGTTATAAAAATTAGTTAAAAAGAGCGGTAAGAAGCATAAAATAATATTAATTTTATATCATTTTAAAGTCAATGCAAATTAAAAATAACAACAACAGTACTCAAACCACCACGGCCACCCGATCCTCAAAATTGTTGACTTGATACCAATTGAGGAATAAACTCTAACAATTATAAAAAGAATCATTAAAATCGGTCCATGCGTCACGAACTTAGAATCTTTTCATTGTTTGGGAAGTCCGCTAAAAAATTAAGGATAGATTTGGACTATCGCGGATTAACGTGCACACAATCTTTTCCGAAATAAGTTAGCAACTATACAATGAGGCTTTTGAACATTTTAAAGAAATATTTAGGAGTTTCAAATATATAAATGTTTTAAAACTAGATTCGTTAAATAAATTATTATAATTGTCTGCATATTTTAGTATAATTCAATGGAGATATAGGTATGTATTCCAAGACAACAAATTTATTTTAACCATATTAAATCAATAAAGAAAAGATTGAAATACATTTGCGTTTCAACAGATTATTTAATAATCCGTTAGTGAGATTTGTCAATTCAAACTGTAGCTAACTTCCTGAAGTAATTATATTAAAAAGTTGCAAGCATTGTCGGTCTTTTTACTTAAGAGTTTATAATTTTAATCAAAAGTTAAGTTAAATGATTAGAAAAAAGAGCTGAAATTATGTGTTTACATAAAACGCATTGATTTAAATTTTATTTCTAAATTCATATAAAATCTCATGGCGGCATTTTATTTTTAAGGGAAAGTTTTTTAATTCTCTTGATCTAGACGGAAAACCAGATACAGTACTGGTTCAGGAATTTGTGTGTCGGAGATCTATATAGCTTATTAAAAAAGCAGCGTGCTGCACAGTTTTTTTTAATGCAACAGATGCAATAAAATATGAAATAAAATTTATTCATATTAAAAAAAAATACTGGCCACGTGAGTGTGAGATCCGCACACCAAGAGTTAACATTAATATATATATATATATATATATATATATATATATATATATATATATATATATATATATATATATATATATATATATATATATATATATCTTTATAACCTCTGTATATATATATAAACTTTATAACCTCTGTAATTTTGGCAGCTCTCTAGTATCAGGCTGCTTTTCTGGAGTGTGTTTCTTTGTCCGTACTCCTGTAGACTGGTGTTATCGATGATACCTTGCTTAGTGCGTATGCTCGACCTGGTGTTCTCCACGGACGACTGTAGAACTATGGCGAGATGCCTGTCTCCACTGCTTCCTGTTTCTGACTTTCTGCTTGGAACTTTATGTGGGAGGGAGTCAATTTAGATACCTTTTGCTACGACTTTTAAAAAGCTGATTACTTGCTAATGAATACAATTCTTGCAGATTGCCCTTGCGATATCATTGTTCTTTCCGTTGTGCTCCCGTGACTGGATCTAGGAACCCTAGCTCTTTTAGGCCTTGGCTAAGTACTTCTTTGCAATAGCTTAATTAGTGATGAAAGTGATGAGAATTATCTCATTTACTCAGATCTGCGCAGTCGTTTTATTTCTGAGTCCCAGCTTCGCTATCGTTATTACCTTTATAAGGTTGTGCGATCCATCTGTGGGTGTATTTCTTTATTCATTCCGAATGATAGGAGCTCACTGAAAGGATTTCTTTATTTGTGCGGAATATTATATTCCTCATATTTCATGTTTTATTATAAGACCGTTGTATTCAGAATGCAATCTTTTGTACTAAAGTCGTTGGTGGAAAAATTAAATAAAACTATCAAAGACCGTGCTACTACCAACATGAAAGGACAACGAAAGAAAAATAAATACACAATTTTTTAATGTGATGTGTTTTTTGCATTCATTTGAAATTTGTTTATTTGCTTAACTCGTCCTTTACATAAGAAAGACTATACTTATAAATATAGATCCTTCCAGCTTGGTTTCATCAAAGGCAAATCAACTAATAACAATCTTGTGGAATTCGAAAACTATTGTCTTTCTTTCCTCGAGGCTGCTAAATAGCTTGATTATGACAGAATTCAAAGCGGTCAAAAACTCGAGCAAAATAAGAAATATTAAAATTTTTTGACACGATCGCATAGATCTCTCTTTTAACTTACCATATTAGGTTTTCTTCTTTTTCAGGGTTCTCTTCACCAAACCTTGCACCCGCTACTTTCTCCGCATGCCTACCTAATTCCATGCCGTCATCCTCCTAAACTTTCGCCCCGTCTCAAACAACTTCTACCTGCGTTAACCCGCCCATTCCGCTAGCCAAAACTCCTTTATCCGAACATCATTCATTTATCGATCCCCTTGTGCCACCTACAGTTAAATTGACTTTGTGCTCTGCTGATTCTAGCGATGGACGATACCTCTTGTCCCGTTTACGACTATTTCTAGCCTATTTCCATGATAAACCGAACTCCGTCGGTGTGGAAGGTAAAACCAGCACCAAAGTCATGTTAAATATACAACAACAAGAAGGCCTGCCACAGACCCATCAGTCTTACTCTAACTTTTCACTAAATACCATGAATCATTCAATATACCTTCCCATAAGGTTTCAGAAGATCTATCCACCTATGCTGCGTACGTGAGTTCTCGCCGTATTTCCCATCTTCAAAAAAGTCGTAACGACTCCTTAAACTAATTTCGTTCCTAACCCTCTTGCTTTCCCTATTTCTGACTTCCCCTCTATTGCACCTGCGGTTTCCGATCAAGAACCTCTCCCCAACAGCTTGTCGGTCTATTACCAGAACGTAAGAGGACTTCGTACAAAAACAACAAATATTTTCCTTAACTCCCACAAATTCCCGCACGATATCTTTGCCTTAACTGAAACCAATCTAACACCAGGAATTCTCGACAACGAACTATTCCCTCCAAACTGTACCATTTTCCGTGTTGACGGTTGTATAGGCACCAATGATTCACCAGGTCACGGGGTTCTCATAGCTGCTCACAACCGTTATGATGCCACCCTGCTAAAGACCTCCGACTCTACAATATCAGAATTTGTATGTATAAAAATAGCACTAAATAAGTGCCTTCTGTACATCCTCTGTTGTTACATTCGCCCCTCTCAACCACTAGGCGCCTACGAGCCCATAATCGCGAAGCGATCGATACCCTGCTTGAGAACGCTAACGCGTCCGATGAATTTATTTTATTAGGTGACTTTAACCTCCCCCGTATCCAATGGTCATTGTCCGAGGACTGTTCTCACTTTGTCCCCCTTAACGCATCTTCGGCCAAAGAAGCCTTCTTTACCGATCAGCTTTCCGTTTCAGGTCTCTTTCAAGTAAGTGGAGTCAGGAACTTCCTGGGCAGACAATTAGACTTAATATTTTCTTCAGACCCAGTTAACTCGGCTGTCGCAGAAAGCAACCATCTTCTCTCCTCCCTCGACCGTCACCATCCTCTTTTGTTCCTCGTTTTCTCCTACGAGCACCCTCATGCCTTTTGAAGCTCCGAGTCTTCTTTATCCTTCAATTTCAATTGACAAATTAAATCACTTGCTCCTCAACTCTAATATTGGCGATATCCCTCAACATCTCCCAATTGACGTTGCCTTAGAGGCGTTCTATTCGGAAATACACGCTTGTCTTACACAATCTATCCCTCTTCTTCCTCGTAAAAACTACTCCTCATCCCCCGTATGGTACGACAAAGAATTACGCTCTTTTCACAACAGGAGAAATAAACGTTGGCAAACTTTTCTTCTAACCCAGACTGTGTCTGACTATTCTTCCTATCTATCTGCTTATACCTCTTTTTCTGAACGTTGTGATACCCTCTACCATGAGTACCTCCAACGGATGGAAACTAGCCTCATATCCGATCCCGTTTTTATAGCTTTATTTATTCTAAGAAGAAATCCATTGGTTACCCTTCCACCCTAAAGCTCGAGAATACCTCTTCATCTGCTCCTAAGGTTATCGCTAACCACTTTGCACACTTCTTCAGTTAATCTTTCAGCGACAATTCTCTACAACCCGACCTTAACTATTTTGCATTCATGGACAAATGCACTCAAACGTCGTTTTCATCTTTTGACCCTGATCCTGAACTAATCGCCGCCAGTATTAAAAGGCTTGAGGACGACTTTCACCCAGGTCCTGATAGCATTCCGGCCATCGTTCTGAAAAAGTGTGCCATGCATCTAGTTCAACCCCTTCTTTGCTTTTTCGTCTCTCGGTCACTCAAGGGGTTTTCCCTCAACTATGAAAAAATTCGTATATTATTCCCATCTTCAAAAAAGGTTGCAAGAACGATGTGTCCAACTACAGACCCATTGCTTAATTATCATCCATACCTAAACTATTCGAAAAATTGGTCTATGATTCCATGTTCTTCCACTGTAAGTCTATCTTCTCACTCTCCCAGCATGGCTTCCTCAAAGGTAGATCTACAACCACCAACCTTATTGACTTCGTCTCTAAAACACTATGTGCCCTGGAAAACGGTAAAGATGTTGATGTTATTGCCACCGATTTTAGTAAAGCCTTCGACAAGATCTCCCATAACGTTATGTTGTTCAAACTTGATCGCCTAGGCTTCCCCCCCCCCCCCCCCCAGATTCATCTCCTGGATTCGATCCTACCTCAACAACCGTTAGTACAATATTCTTTTTAGTTCATCCATTTCTAACCCTATTGTCACTCGTTCCGGCGTCCCTCAGGGCAGCCACCTAGGTCCATTGATTTTTATACTCACAATAAATGATGTTGAATGTGTCATCAAACACTCAGAGTTGTCCATTTATGCCGATGACATGAAAATAATCAAACATATCTCCTCCACTACCGACTCTCTTCTCCTGCAAAAAGACCTCGATTCATTCATCACATGGTGCATGAAAAACTCTCTAGAGCTCAATGTCTCCGAATGTCAGTCCATCTCTTATTCCCGCAAGCGTCTTACCACCACCCCGAGAGTATATATGTTAACCGACGTACCAGTTCCTATCGTTACATCTTTGTGTGACTTAGGAATAATCTGTGATAGTGAACTCAATTTCCGTTCCCATATTGACAGCATAATTAACAGAGCTAACTCCGTGCTAGGGTTTGTGAAGCGCTGGTCTAGAGAGTTCTCCAATCCTTATGTTTCCAAATCTCTCTATGTCTCCTTCGTTAGACCTCTCCTTGAATATGCCAGCCAAGTATGGTCCCCTACACAAACAACTCACATTAATAGGATTGAATCTGTCCAGCGTAGGTTTATTCGCTTCGCTCTACGTGATCTTCCGTGGGTTGACAGATTCAACTTTCCACCCTATGAAAACCGTCTGAAACTGATCGACTTACAACCTCTAAGCAAACGTCGTGATGTTTCCGACATTCTCTTCATTTATCAATTATTAACTGGTGCTATAGACTGCCTCTCAATCCTGCAATCTTTACCCATCTATACCAATCCCCGTAACCTTAGGTCCCTTTTCCGACTCGACCGCCATCGCACAAACTACGGTCAAAGCGAGCCAATTACCAGGATGTTACGAAAAGTCAACGACCTTTCCTCTTTTGACTTCCATCTGAGTAAATCATCCCTCCACAAAGCCTTATATCTTGACCCCGCCCATCTTGATCCTGATCGCCTACCTTAATTCTTCTTCCTTTCGCCTTCTGCCAGTTATCAATATATATAGCTCACATTGTAGCTTTTACTTTTTATTTATTTATTCTTAATTATCATTTATTATAGTCTGTAGAATTAGTATTAAGTTATAGCTTGTATTTTGTATTTTTATTTTGTATTTTTTATGCAATAGCTTGTATTAAGCTTAAATAAGTAAATAAATGAACTATAGTAAAATATCAGACACCTCTTTGTATAACCGAGAGCAGTTATTTCGCTCTGCACATTTTCATTCTGTTTATCAATGATTTGGCGAAACCGAAAATTTCAGGTTAGGATAAGTGTACTTTTGTCTTGTACGTTAGAAGGAAGAATGCATAGATCCACGAGTATTCTGTTATTGGCAACTTGCTAACGAGATTGAACAGAGTGAGTTTTCTTGGTGTTGTTTTTGATCCACAG
Source organism: Leptarthrus brevirostris (assembly GCA_964036015.1). Classification (NCBI taxonomy): domain Eukaryota; kingdom Metazoa; phylum Arthropoda; class Insecta; order Diptera; family Asilidae; genus Leptarthrus; species Leptarthrus brevirostris. Next base: position 112,149,486 of record OZ038371.1, read on the forward strand.
TTGTTTTTATCACGATAGTTTCATCGTTAATAAGGCGAATACTTCTTTGGGCTCAAGTAAAGAAATTATCCTAGTAGTATAATAATCCCTATATCAACAAATATCTTTTTTGTACTCTTGGTGCCTGTCCTCTTTGGTATATATCCAATGCGTTATTGTTATTCTTCATAATTATGATAGGAAAAATAGAAAATGAAAAACATATCCACCGCTTTTGTGGCACAAGTTTATGAATTGGCAAGTGAAGGGTTTTCAACTAGAATAATTGCTGAAGTTTGAAAATTTTATTTTTATACTTGTGTAACAATAATCTATCTAGTTCCCGTAACCATTTGTGTGGCAAGGGGCGGGAGAAGAACATCACCCGATTCGAGACAATGATTGTAGTTGACCTACAATTTAAAGTGGATTTCGAACCACTGGCATTTTCTCCGCAACTCCTATGTCCTTTTAATCGTAACCTGTTGTCATCAGCAATCATGCGCCGGTGGGATTCGAACCTGGAACCTCCGGATTGGTAGGCCGATACATTATCACTTACTCCACCGACGCGTTGTGTAACAATAATAATTTTCATTAAAAAACTGATAAATATTTGAATAATATAATAATAAAAAATTGAATGTATTGGAATAAGCTTCTTGAAAAATGACTATTAAACGGTAAAAAAGCACAGTTCCCACATTGAAATATGTATATTTCTCAAATACAATAGTAAAATATACATGAAATGAGAGAGGTAATAATATTTAAATGATATTTTGTATTCGACCGATCATAAAAAGTTCCAAATCTCTAAATGGCAGTATTACCGCTTTCGAAAAAAAAAATAATTATTAAAAATAGTAATTATCTAATTACATTTGATTTATAAATTTTCATTCAGTAAACATAACTTTCTTCCATGGAAGTTCGGTGGCTCATATCACAGTATCGAGTCCTTTCTGATTCCGGACCCAGAGCCCTGTCAGCCCCCCTCCTTATGCATATTTTTGGACATAAATAAAAAAAATAATGTGACTTAAAATTTAAAAAAATATTTTTTGAACCGGTTTGTAAACAAAATGTGTATTCCACCGCCCCAATTTTATTAAAGAAACATTTCATGTATCGCTTTCATTTTCTTCAGCTGTTTTTTTAATATTTTAAGCATGTTTCATATTTAAAACAGCAATCCGCGCCTGCAAATTTTAAGCAAAATTGAATGTTTTCCGTGTTTTATTTTGACTTTCCAATCCAAGAAGCAAGAAGTAGGTTAATTGAATTTTCTGTTCATTTGGCTGAACTGGTCAGCAAATCCACCGGAAGAGTATGTGAATCCATAGGAAGAGTGCAATGTTGTCCAGAAATATCGTCATCAATTTTTATTTAGCTTGAATATAATTTTTCATTTAACTCGACCCTGGTGAGCTAGTTCAAAGCAAGCTATAGTTCAAACTGAGATATAACTTTTTAGGCTTTCGCGGTTGCTCATATTTATTTGTAAATATTTTCGGATTAGCCGCGTAAATATTTGCAAACAAACTGAGATAGCTCGAACTGGTGGGCTATTTTAAACTGAATTGTTCAAATAGCTCAAATTGTTGACCAAGCTCAAATTAAATTGAAAACGATATCATGAAGTGTTTGCGACCTATCCACATAGTTGCCTGAACACTGAACCAAATAAAAACTTTTGTTTTATTCCTAAGCCCAAAGTCGATTATCCGCATTGAGTGAACTTGAACAAGAGAAATATATTTTCTTAGTGAGCTAGTTCAAAGTTTAGAAAGTTCAATGATTACATTACTGACCTAGCTCAAAAGTTAGCTAGTTCTTTTCAGCCAATCGAACTAGCTCATTATCATCATCAATAGGTGCTTTCGCGCGACACGTCCAAGTTGGTCAACTGAGACAATATTTTCAGCAACCGTCGCAGTTATCAGTTCAGGATATGGCATTTTTTCCAGCTGTTAATATAACGAACTTTTCCAATTTGAAATTTAGAAAATAATATTGCTTTCTGTTTGCTAAGGACACTATTTCCTCCGTTGACGCAAATTGCAGCTACCAAAATATAAATAAAGTTAATATTCTTTAACTGAGACCCCAAGCGGGGTCAACGTTCATCAAAACTGGGCCGCCGATCGGTCGATGCATGGCTCCCGGCCATCGGCCAAGACTAGATATTCTATTGGGCAATGCTTGGTAATTTACTGGGCCAGTAGTAGATATTTATGGTAATTATCTTAACATTGGGGTAGTTGAGGATCCGTAATACATTGCCCAGCTAATTAACTTTAAGGCTGGCTATTAAAAAGTTTATGTTTGGACTTTGTGTTGAACATTAGTGGTGCCAAATTATTAGTTATTAATAAAATTTGAGAATTAAGTGCAGCGGTAATAACTCTAATTTTCCAAGAAGAAAAACTTTTTTCAGGTTAGTGTAGTAGTTCAAATGTTCAATAATAAACTATGTTGATGGTTTGCATCATGAGTAGGAAAAACTAACGAAAATGTTAACTGAAAATATCTTGTGTTTGCAAAACTATTATTATATTAAAATATAGTTTTTAGTTTTAGTATGAGAAATCCAATGTGAAACAAACAAATTTACAGTAATATTAAAATTTAATTTCTCAAGTCAAAATACGTAGAATCTAACTAGAAAATTCAAACGAAATATTTTTTTCATAACGAATGTGTAGGCGTTATCATCCGGTCGTCAACCGTTGTAGGGACAATAATGCTGCCAATCAGCGGCCGATGGTAGACGACTGACACCCGTTCACTGCCCAATAATGGCCCGATTATAAAACCCCGCTTGGGACGTGAAAAACCAGTCTCACTCGCTCAGTTGCTCAATGTGTATGGAAATTTTTTGTGGCTCAAAATGAACTGAGACGGTTTCGCGAAAGCACATTTCAACTGAGACAACTGAGAATCCTCAGTTATCTCACTTGTCTCAGGTCGCGCGAAAGCACCTAATTTGAGCTAACTCACCTTGAACTAGTTCTTCCATTTGAGCTAAAATACGTTTGAAAATTTCGACTGAACTAGCTATTTTACATCCCCGCCTCACTAGCGCCCATTACCAGTACTTGTCATCTGTCACTGTTATTTTATCCTGCCAAAAATATAGAACCGACCAAGTCGGCTGGCAATTTTGTATATATTTAGTAGGATATTATATATTTTAGGGTCTTTTATTAAAACAAGATTGTTTTTAAATTTTCCACAATCATTTATTTATTTAAACCGTCTCCTTTCTTCGTTCATTTATAAATTCGCTAACGCGTTTCGTGATCTTTCACATCCTCAAAGCGACTAACTAGGTACGTTATAATTAGCTTACTTACTAAATTTGGTTATAAATACTAAGTCTGCTTTTAGGCAATTATACTTATTAAGTTTTCATAATTCTAGGATTTAACAAGGGGCTCTTATTTATAAAATCTGATTGGTAATTAAATAAAATTTTACTATCTTGTTTGTTCTTTCTAATCTCAAAAGTTCATATCTGTCCAGTATTCCGTGATGTAAAATATTTAAATTATCTGTAATTGTGCCGTGTCCTGTCTTCTTCTACTTCCCGTACTCTGGTTTGTCTTGCATAATTGTAGTATTGTGCTCCTTGAATCGTGTTTCAACGGTTATTTTTGTTTTCCCTATTTAGAGCCCAGCACAATCGCTACAACTAACGCTATAAATTCGACTCTTCTTCAAATAATCAGTTTTTGCTTTGATTTATTTGTTATTAAAAGTCATTTTGTTTTATTAATGAGAGCAGCAAAATAAGAGTATACATTTTTTTAAATTCTTTTTTATTTCAATCTTTGGCAAATACTGAATTTGTCTCATTATTTTTCCTAAGCAGCTTATAAACAATGCTCTTGGAGTACCCATTATTAGACGCTATAGTTTTTATGATTTCTAATTCTCTCTTGAAAGATTCCTCTGACAGAGGAATCCTATAAATATCGAAGTAAAGCTTATTGCCTTTAATAAACATGGTTTAGTCTAAAAAGTTTAAGGTTATATTACTAAACTCAAGGTAAATTTTATATTATCGTCCAAATTATTTCAATTATCAGCAAAATTATTTAATTGTCAGTCGGTCCCCGTCCAAACACCAAGTATATCGTCAATATAACGAACCCAATATATACATCTATTTATATATATATATATATATATATATATACGAGGGTGCATTTTTATATTCGCGGAATGGGTAGGTAATTAATAAATGAGGGTACTTTCCTTAGTCGTAACTGGTTAAGTAGCTCATTATTAGTATAAATACAACGTTTTGTTTTAATCAGGCCATTACTGTTTGAATTATCGTCGATCAAACAACTCAGTTGGAAAGAACATTGTGAAAAATGGAGAAAATCGAGCACCGCGCTGTCATAAAGTTCCTTACCAAGCAAGGTAAATCGGTTCAAACCATACTAGAAGAGATGTCATCCGTTTACGGGGAGTCTTGCCCCGGTAAAACCATGGTTTATAAGTGGCATACCCTTTTTAAGCAAGGCAGGGCCTCACTTGAAGATGATCCTCGGCCAGGACGGCCGATCGAGGTGACCACTCCGGAAATAATTCAAAAAGTGGAAAAATTAATACTGGAAGATGCTAGACTAAAGAAGAAACAGCTCGCAGAAATGGTTGGAGTATCCGATACAACCATATTCAAAATTCTTCACGATCATCTCGGCATGACCAAAGTCAGTGCAAGGTGGGTGCCGAGAATGCTTACGCCGCCTCAAAAACAACAGCGCGTAGAGTGTTCTCGCGCGTTTTTGGACCTCTGTAATGAAGACCAGGATGGAGTATTGACTCGAATTGTTACTGGGGATGAAACTTGGGTTCATCATTATGAACCTGAGTCCAAACAAGATTCTATGCAGTGGCACAAAAAAGGTACACCACCACCAAAGAAATTTAAGGTGTCACAGTCGGCGGGAAAAATCATGGCGACAATCTTTTGGGACTCAGAAGGAATCTTGTTGATAGATTATAAAGATAAAGGTGTCTCCATAACCGGAGAATACTACGCTTCAATCTTAGAGCGATTAAAGGAAGCAATCAAGGCAAAAAGAAGGGGGAAATTAACCAAAGGTGTCCTCCTTCTGCACGACAACGCGCCTGTGCACAAGAGCCGTGTTGCGTTGGCTTCCCTGCATAAGGTGGGCTTCGATATTTTGGTTCATCCACCCTACAGTCCTGACCTGGCTCCCAGTGATTATTATCTCTTTCCAAAAATGAAAAAAGAACTTCGGGGGAAGAAGTTCTCGAGCGATGAAGAAGTGAAGGAAGCAGTTTCAGCTTATTTTTCAGACAAAGAAAAAACATTTTTTTTCGAGGGTATACATAAGCTAATTGAAAGATCTGAAAAATGTATTAGGGTTGCAGGAGAATATATTGAAAAGGAAAAATAAACTTGTATTTTCATTTCCACGTCTTACCCCCGATTCCGCGAACTTAAAAACGCCCCCTCGTATATATATATATATATATATATATATATATACATATATATATATATATATTTTGGGTAAGGAGGTAAAATAAATTATTATTACTTACGATAGTCATAAATTACAGGAAACTGTTTAGTTAAATTTATTTGATTTTGACAAGTTTTTGATTTTATTGAGGAAACCTGGTTGAAATATCTATAAGATGCGGTTATAATTCTACTGTATTGTAAAGATGCATTTTTAATTAAAAGTTTAGAGTGAAATAGTGTCCCAAAATTTTTGTCTTCCAGTTTAGGGTGTTAAAAACTGTGTGATATAACTGTTGTCGAATATTTATTATAATGAATTAAACTTAAAATAATTGGTTTAATGTTATTATAATTATGTTACGTGCTCTATTTATGTAATAGTAAGTAATTTTACTTCATATTTCTAATTACTTTTAGCTGATAAAAATTATGAATATTTTAAAACATAGAATATATGTGTTATTCTAAGCTATGTTTGACCTTTATTAAGCCGGGAACTCATGCATATCTAAGAAGGAAAAGTTTAAATTCGTATTTTTGTAGTTGATATGTTTTTGCGCTCAATTCTTTCGTTTAATTATTTTAATATCTTCTTTTCGCTATAATGGCCTAAATTGTTTGATGTTATTAATTTCAGGATGAGCAGTGCAGCCTTATTATTAATCAAAACACACCCGAGATATGCCCACTTTTAGGATTGCCAGCACCAAAGCATGACACATCCACAACAACGACAAAACCGTCTACAACAAAACCTCCACAGGGCACAATGCCACCATCAGAAAACAACACCAAACAGAAAAAAGAAGTAACTACTATTGCAGGTACTTCGAATAAATTACATAATATTCCTGGGGTTCAAGTTAATCCCTTTTTATCAGTTCTTATAGGTGCCGTTCTTGTTGGAATAATCTTGAGTGTGACATGCTTCGTAATTTTACGTAATCCACAAAGGCGGGTCCGTTTCAAGAATTTCTTCAGAAAAGTAAATCCAGTGGTGCAATACAGTAGGGTACGTATGGCTTTGCTGTTTTTTTTTTTTTTAAATATGAAGGAAGTCCTACAATAAGACATTACAATTGTAAATTTGGTGTTCGTGGGCGGTTGAAAAATTGAATACAAACTTATAACAAAGAGTAGTGATATGGATCAGTCAAGCTGAGTCATAAGTAGCACGACATAATCAAGCACGTGCATTATCGAACGGATTCTGTGCGGCTCAGCCTATAGTATTTCTATTGCAATTTATTTTATTGAAAATAACCTTTTTTGAAAGAGGAAAAACTCTTTTCGTAAAAGAGAGAAAGCAACGTAGTACAAGAGGGGGTAATGTACAAAACTTAGATTAACTGCGTACATTAAAATCAAGGAAGTTTCGATTTTAATATATATAGCTAATCAAAACTGTTATTGTAAAAAATATTTTTTATTTTTCAATATTAACTGTTAAAATATGCACTTAGTTTTATATATTTCGTGCACTATAAAGCTTAAAAATGAGTTTTATGTTTTATCTCAAAAAATAAAACTCATCTTTGGAGTTTATTAATTTTCCTCAACTGGTAAGAGTTAAAAATGACTTTTATTTTTTACCTCAGATAATAAAACTTTTAAATGGACTTCTAGTTTAGTTATCATATACTAATTACAATATAAAATTTATCATTTTTAAAGACTTTGTATATAGAAACATAAAAACCTTATAAATATAGTCCAACCGCTGCAATTCCTTAAAGAAATGGTCGTACATATATACTTCCAACTGAAAATATGCTTAGGACCAAAAATTATATAGATTTTTGCATGTCTCTTCGGCTGTCCGTCCGTTTAATGTTTGTATTTTTAAAGAAAAAGCATGTATCCAATGTTTTCAATGTTATATTCCAAAATATGTATCTTAAATTATGAAGTACAACACAAGTTATTATGAATGGTGTGATAAATTTTAATTTTTCTCTACATATGATTGAATAAATATTCAATGTCATCGTCAGCCGCAGTCACAATTACGTCAATGAGATGAAACATAAAACTCATAAATTCTTACATTTTCATACACAGGTTCATTACTGAGCTTTACTTCCTCAGGAAAAATTTAAAAATAATGTTTAACTGTTATAAGGCGAGAAAAATATAAACGTACATTGATGAGTTTTATTTGTTGACGAAAAAAATAAAACTCAGAGTTTTATTTTTTGAGATAAAAAAATAACTCATTTTTAAATGTTAAACTGAAAGAGAAATATAAAACTTAATGTAAGACTTTTATTTACTCAGAAGAAAAGAAAATTTCCTTTTAAACTATTTCAGTAAAAGAAAAATATAAAATCTCAATAATGAAGTGTTAAACATTGACTATTATTTAATATTTCTTATAACTCTTTCGGTCCCTGAAAATAACACCTAGGATGCAGCCAACTTGTTAAGAGTATCTCAGTAAATCAAATAACCTAAAAAATGATAGTATAAAAAAACTCAAGTTATTAATAACTATGTAAGATTCCATTATTTTTAAACAAGACAAGAAAATTCATATGAATTTACATTATAATGGCCAAGGGCTCCATTAGTTTAGCCTGCTTTATTACGCGCGTTATCGGGATGCAGCTGAACTTTTTATCAAAATATAATATTCAAATAAAAAGTAGATTTATTGGAAAATTCATAACCGCAAAATTATCGAACAAAACGCCCTTAAATGTAGCAGTAATGAACTTTACAGTAATATCATAAAAAATTCTAAATATATTAAACCGTTATAACCTATGGCACTCTGATATCGAGGAAGGCTGTAAGTGAGTAAGTTCATGGAAGATAGTCTCGACGGACCTACCTTTAGTGTAAGCATGTTGCGAAAGAGATTGTTTGGATGGATCTACTATCTCTCCTGGGATTTCAGTCGGAAGGAGGATGGACTTATGGGCCTAAAATTATTAGGTTTGTAGTGTGAGGTTCATGACCGCTCAGAGCTTCCGACAGGTCAGCAACGTTAGGTTATGAACGATTTGGAAAGTGGGTATCGACAAATATCTCCAGCGACTCAAGAGGGGAGGAAGTCCAACTGCAATCCCGTTTGATTAGGGGGCATGGGGTACTGGGTGTTATTGAGAGCATTTTTCGAAAATACTCGTTTCAGAGGTGCTCTCGATTTTATTACAGAAGCACTCCCACGATGATCGTTCTGCTTTGCTGAACAAGTTTTTGAACTTACTAAGGCATTCGTTATGGGAAGTCAAAACGTTGGCTCTTTTTGCTTGGTTAAAAAGCCTACGACACTCCTCCCTAAGAATCATGATATCCCCGACCACCACGGAGGTCTGAACGAACGAACCTGTTTTCGGAACGCTATTCCGAATTCAATGTAGGTGTAGGTAGATTATTATTTAGGACTATTTTATAGAGGTCCCAAATTGTTCTAAGCCTGTTTTCGTAGGAAGAACGGACTTGTTTGCGGAGCGCTATTTAGAATTCAATGTAGGTGTGGTCGGAGAAGGATGATTCCTTAGATACTTTCAACTCTGTTATAAAATGGTCGGATAGTTCCATTCTAATGTAATGTCCAGAACTTCCCGCCTAATCGAGTTTGTCAAAGTGGGTTCCACACCCACTTTGCATATCTGGAGGTTATTTTTAAGGATACAATAAAAAAAACTCACCCTTTTCATTAATGTCCGACCTGCCCCAGACTGTGTGATGCGAGTTTTACGTTTTCTGCTCTTTAGAGAGAAAAAAAACATTCATTTAATAATTTTTAAAATCAATAAAACTACCGAACTTGAACAGTGAAAACAAAGATTTATTTATTCCAGGAGGAAGTCCAACTGCAATCCCGTTTGATTAGGGGGCATGGGGTACTGGGTGTTATTGAGAGCATTTTTCGAAAATACTCGTTTCAGAGGTGCTCTCGATTTTATTACAGAAGCACTCCCACGATGATCGTTCTGCTTTGCTGAACAAGTTTTTGAACTTACTAAGGCATTCGTTATGGGAAGTCAAAACGTTGGCTCTTTTTGCTTGGTTAAAAAGCCTACGACACTCCTCCCTAAGAATCATGATATCCCCGACCACCACGGAGGTCTGAACGAACGAACCTGTTTTCGGAACGCTATTCCGAATTCAATGTAGGTGTAGGTAGATTATTATTTAGGACTATTTTATAGAGGTCCCAAATTGTTCTAAGCCTGTTTTCGTAGGAAGAACGGACTTGTTTGCGGAGCGCTATTTAGAATTCAATGTAGGTGTGGTCGGAGAAGGATGATTCCTTAGATACTTTCAACTCTGTTATAAAATGGTCGGATAGTTCCATTCTAATGTAATGTCCAGAACTTCCCGCCTAATCGAGTTTGTCAAAGTGGGTTCCACACCCACTTTGCATATCTGGAGGTTATTTTTAAGGATACAATAAAAAAAACTCACCCTTTTCATTAATGTCCGACCTGCCCCAGACTGTGTGATGCGAGTTTTACGTTTTCTGCTCTTTAGAGAGAAAAAAAACATTCATTTAATAATTTTTAAAATCAATAAAACTACCGAACTTGAACAGTGAAAACAAAGATTTATTTATTCGGTGAAAGTTTACAATACGTCTACTCTTCAGAGTGACCGCGAAAAAACTGCACTGGACTCCGTCTTATTTTCCATAAGTTCACAGGTATAGAAAATGTATTTTGCTTACTAAGCTTCCCATGGTACTCATCGTATCTTCTTGATAAAGTTTTCTCATGGAAATTTAACTAAGTTGTACGTTATACGAATGTATCATTTCTTGCCAGGAATCACGTTTAGCTGAAGTCAGCTGTCTGGGAGTTTTCTTTAGATCGGTTTTCTTGGTTTCGTGAGAGAATACCAATGTAACTCCTCCCTCCATAGTTTTTTGATTCTCCTGAATCTTATTTATAACCTTGATTTGGGGTTTTTTGTGTTTCAAGTAACAATATGTTAATAGCAAAATTATTGATATTATTACTATAGTTGTACAGCTTTCTATGCCGTAATTTACTATTTTATTGTACTTTAGTTCCTGTATTTCTTTAATATTTTTTTCTAGGTTCAGTGCAATTTCCTCGAAGGTCAGTTTGTTATAACTTATATTAAAATTTTCATTTAGGTTAACAACAAATTTCTCCTTAAATTCTAGGATTCTATTACTATACTTCTGAAAGTTGATATACAAAGAACAATTATTAAAATTAATTACATAATTACCATTAAGTCTGAACTTCCTTGTGTCACAACTGGTCTTTAGGGTCTTATTCTTAATATTGTTCAGAATTAGAATATAATCTTCCAAGTTTATGTATTCTTCATCTATTTTTCTTATTAGTTGTATATTTAGAATGTGGCCACAACTATTTCGAGCACTTTGATTCGTTGATCACCTAAAACTATATCGTGGATTTTGTCAATTATTTCGGGAGTAGTCACTTCCACTGGACGTCCCGAACGTTTGAACTCATTTACCCAGTGGTAAACAGTTGCAAACACGGAAGCAGATGTGCCATGAAGTTCATCCCACTCTGCTTTGATCTGTTTTGGTGTTAAGCCTTTTAAATATAAGTGTTTGATCACCACTCGAAACTCATTTTTTTCCATTTTTATAAATAAACAAAAGTTCTTTGCTACAATCGACTATAAAAATGAAACCATGTGATGTGTATAACTGAGACTTTAACAGCTAACTAGTCAGTGATGATGCTTAGTAATAAAATAGTTTAAAAAAAAAATTGAACCGACTTCACAAAAAGCATAAAATAATTAATAATTTTATATCTATTACGACATTTTGAAGTCGGTGCAAATTAAAGAAACAAACAAAACTACAACAAAAGTATTTAATCGTCCTTTTTTATGATCCCTTGAGCTGAAACGTTTAGGTAAATTTATTTAGTATCTTCGACTATGGTTGGGTAGTTGTTTTGTTTCTTTAATTTGCACCGAATTCAAAATGTCGTAATAGATATAAAATAATAAATTATTTTATGCTTTTTAGTGCTTTTTGTGAAGTCGGTTCAATTTTTTTTACAAACTATTTTATTTTTCACCTTTTAGTGTCTTCTACTCTGTTCAACAAAAAAAGAACTATCCAAACGGTCTACTCGTTAAAAGTTAGGTTCAACCCCTACCCCGCACCCCCCCCCCCCCGCTCCACCATCACACCAACATTTTTTTTCTCGCGGTATCAATCGGGGCACAGTTTCTACCCAACAGACAAAGAATCATCGAAATTGATCCAAGCGTTACGAAATTAGACTACCCCTCCCCCTCCCCTTCACCCTCCCCCACCATAGAACCAAATTATCCTCCTATAAACAATGGGGGATCATACTCTATATAACAGCAAAGGAACCATTCAAATCGGTCCACGCGTTACGAAGCTAGACTATCCCTCCCCCCTCCTCCCATCCTAGGCCAAATTTTTTTCTCCCATAAGCAATGGGTGATCATCCTCTGTACAACAAAAAAAGAACCATCCAAATTGGTCCTCGTGTTACAAAGTTAGGTTTCACCCCCCACCGCCACCACACCAAAAACTTTTTGGACATGGGACCACCTCTGAAGTATGACCTACGAAACAAAAAAAGAATCACCAAATTTAATTCATAATTGGCGGAATGATCTCGTAACAAACACACAACAACAACAACAAAATACAGTCGAATTGAGAACCTCCTCTTTTTTTGAAATCGGTTAAAAACAAACCATTTTTTATACTACGAGCGCCATCTTTTGGATGTTCTAGAGACTTATTGAACGACCCTCGTAGTTTGGTTTAGTTAAGTAATGGGGATGCTATGGTTCCTGAGGCCAAAACAGCAACAGATTTTGGGAGGTAATAACTAAAACGCAACAGATGCTAATACGTTCATAACATTACTGGTTTCCAGACTTGTATGATTGAAAGTACCAGTGCCAGTAAATTACCAGTATTCGTACTGGTGAAAAATATTCAGTAAAAATTCGAATTGGTACTTAAAAATTACCGTTACCAGTAAATACATTGGGACTGGTGAACGCCAGTAATTCAGCAGTAAGAACAAGTAGACCAATAAGAGTCAGTAATAACCAGTACCAACAGTAATCATCAGTAACCTACCAGTAACAAGAAGTAAATATAATTTTTATATCCATTTATTTAACAAAAATCTGTTCAATTAAACCTTAACCCTAGATGTGTTTTACATGAAATTATTTCACTTTCATTTCATTTGGAAACATTCGCATAAGAGTCACAGCGCATTTAGAGCTATGCAATTCTCAATTACAGATACTTAAATTAGTTTTTTAAGAATCAGCGGAGTTTATTATGGGATAAAGAAGGAACAATTGTTTTTCGTAAAGTAATAAATAACGTGTAATAAAAATTCGTTTTCAGTTTAATAATAATTAATGCATTTTTCATCCGGATTGGTGGATAAAGTAGTATTTAATCCTTATTACTTGTTGTTACTGGTAGTTACTGGTTATTACTGACTCTAACTTGTCTACTGGTTTTTACTGATAGTTACTGGTGATTTACTGGCGTTCGCCAGTACCAATTTATTTACTGCTACTAGTGATTTTAAAGTACGAGAAAAGGGACTTGAATTTTAACTGAATATTTTTCACTAGTATAAGTACTGGTACTGGTCGAAAAATCAGTAAGGATTTACTTGAATATCACACAAGGCTGCTGGTTTCTCTTCATTTTCATTTGGAGACGGAGTTGGATCAATACGTTGAGCGGCAAAACCAACATGCCATGCCGGGTTCGAGACCAGTTGACCCCGTGAGCTTTTATTAAGAAATTAAAATAATCCACTCCGTCTGGGCTGTTTTCCAGCTAGCAGCAATGCAAAAACAAGACTCACGTTTCCTCACTTCCCCTACTATAATTCCCTTCCGGCCAAAACCATGCTAATGCATCAAAGGGTTGTCCCCTAGGATTTGGCCACATCGTATAAAAAAAAATTTAAATGCAGTATTACAAACATCTGCAAACTTTTGCAAGCCAATTAATTTTCAATATTTAAAAGCAACAGAGCAACCAGTTGAAGGTGAAGTTGAGTTTATAAACGGTGAAATCAAATCATTAGTTTGCAAAAGTGTCTGTTCACTGTACAGTTACTCAGTATGTAATTGAATTATTGAATTAATTGAATTAACCCTTCTAACTCAGAAGGCGCACTTCACAAGCAAAAGCCTGGAATCAATTGACCTATTCACCAGAATATAACATATATTGAGGCGAATGAGGCTCCCATAACCCATGCAATAAAATATTAGTAAAAATCCAAAACACTCCCAAACACTACAATCAGGGGTGCAGAGACAACAGATAACGTTCAAGCACATCCCCGGCAAGAGCCAGGTCAAAAACAGGATACATATTCACGGCCCTGCACATGCGGTTAATAATAATAAGTTATCCGCAGTTATTGATCGATCATTAGTAAACAAAGATAAGATCATTAATAAACAAAAGCCAAAATACACCCAAACACAACAATCAGGGATGCACAGGCAGCTTAAGCCAAGTCAATACAAAACAAACAAGGAAGGAAACTTTACGCCACACAAAAAACAAAATCGAAAAGAACAAAGACAAGTGAGTCCAACAGGATGGTTACAAGTTATAAAGGTTCCTCTTTAATGTTAACTTGTCTACGTTAGTGCTGAAGACATCACCAACACCATTAGCAAACCTACACATGCGATTAACAGGCTGGAACTACCGTAACTAGTGCGCGAGAAAGCTATCTGAAAGTTCGAACGGTTTCGAAGGGAATAGGACAGTTCTCTAGGTGATATTTTGGAAGAAAGTTCCGCACTGTCAATCTTTCCCTGTAGAAGCTGGTGTAGAAAAATTATATCGGCAACCCAGCGACGCTTCTCGAGAGTAGCAAGTTGTAGCAGTTCCAACCGATCACCATATGGAGGTAGAATAAAAGGGTCACTCCACGGCAAAGCACGAAGGGCCGATCTCACAAATCTACGCTGTACAGATTCAATACGTTTAGTGTGAGATCCATAAAACGGAGACTTAACCGGACTAGCATACTCCAGCAGTGGTCTAACAAGGGATGTATAAAGATGGAGTCTTATGTGAGGGCTAGGAAATTCCCTGGACCAACGGAGGATAAAATCCAGCATAGAGCTGGCCCTGGCAACGATATTATTAATGTGGGGGATGAAGTTAAGTTGCCTATCAAGATACACACCCAAATCCTTCACTCCTTCCACCCGTTGAATACAAGTATCTTCAAACTTGTACCGAAACAGCAGTTGATGGACCTCAAGAAGGTCATAACCTGACATTTACCGATGTTTAATTTAAGATTATTATTGACACACCAGCTATAAAATATTTGCAGGTCTGACTGCAATATCTCGCAATCCGCAAAAGATTTGATCGGGAGAAAAATCTTGATATCGTCCGCATAAATAAGAATTTTACTTCTTTGAAGCAAATAAGTAATGTCATCAATAGACAAGATGAACAACAGAGGCCCAAGATGACTACCCTGAGGAACGCCGGAAGGAGCCACAAAAGCATCAGAGAGCACGCCACGAAAACGCACTCTATAAGTCCTATTGTATAAATACGACTAAATCCATGCAATGAGTTGAGCCGGGAAACCCAACCTGGCCAATTTGAAAACGATAATAGAGTGAGACAGCTTATCAAAGGCCTTACTAAAGTCGGTATAAATGCAGTCAGTCTGGCAACCTTCCAGAAATCCACCCACACTGCCAGACACAAACTCTTATAAGTTGGAAACCGTTGACCTACCCTGAATGAATCCATGCTGCCTGCTAGAGATTAAACTCCTACACCCAATAGACAATTGGGACTGGATCATCAGTTCGAAGAGTTTTGGAATGCAAGATAGTTTAGCAATAGGTCTATAGTTAACAATCTCTCTCCTATTCCCACTCTTAAATATGGGGATTAAAAATGAAGCCTTCCAGAATGTAGGGAAGCGACCAACCAAGATAGATCGCCGGAAGAGCAAAAGTAAAGGACATAATAACACCGAAGAACACTTCTTTAAGACAACAGCAGGAACCCCTCCGGGCCATAAGAAAAGTCATCCGGAAGATCCAAAATATGCTTGTATAAGCTCTCCTCCGTGATAGATGGAATAGGTACGGGGGATATATTACTATTATTAATGTGCGAAAATTTGTTACTTTCTGGATAAAAATCGGATGATTCGAATGCGCCCCTGAAGTATTCAGCAAATAAATTACAAATAACCTTAGAATCGTTACTGGAACTTAACCCGAATTCCATAGTCGATGGATAGTTATCAACCCTTCTCTTCATATTGACGTAATCAAAAAATGCGCGGGGGTCAGAGAATAAGTTGCCTCTAAGGTTCAGTAGGTATTCGTCATATAGAGAACGAGAAAGACTTATGAAATGTTCGTGACAAAGAATAAATTCACGCTTAGAGTCTACACTTCCCACTCGCAGGTACCTTTTCCAGAGTCTATTTTTCCTATTTCTGAGAGTTTTTAATTCTCTGTTAAACCAGGGGGGAGCGGATTCTCTACTTCTAACCCGGACATAGGGGACAAACCTAGCGAAAGCTTCGTATAAAATTTCATAGAAACCAGATACGTTCCTGTCAATATCGCCACTAGACAGACAGGTATGGAAGTCCAAATCACCAAGATATTCAAGATTCACAGCCTCAAAATCGGCCATTCTAAAGTTAAAACTAAATTCACATTCGAGATTATAGACACGCACGTCCGAGAGACAATGAAAAGTGACAAGCAATGCAGGGTGAAACATGTCCAGACTCGTCAAGGGAAAGAGGCTAGGTTCCACAAAAGTGTGCGTGGAGTTCGTAGAGAACACTAAATCAAGCTGTCTACCCATATTGTTACTCACATTGCTCATTTGGCAAAGTCCTATGCAAGCCAAGGTGTCAAGGAACAGTGATTGTCCCTCAGTCAAGTTATGGGGAAGATAGCTATCGTCATCATCATTCACTACCCATCTCACGTTGGGTAAGTTGAAGTCCCCTACTAGGACAATTTCGTCCTTAGAACCCATCTGGTCATGAATAAAGTCGATATGCTCAATAAGAATGTCATACCGACTCAAACCATTATTATCGACGACATTGCCCATGTCTGGAGGTATGTAACAACAAATTAAAAAGAGGTCGCCCGAATCGAATGAAACCTTTACTGAGACTTGTTCCAGATCAAATTGATCAGAAAAAGCCGGAGGGTCCACAAAAGTAGCATTTAGAAAATTTCTACATGCAATGAGAACCCCACCTCCCCGTACAGACGAATCCGCAGACCTGTCCCTGCGGAAGACCTGAAAGGAGTCATTAAATAGCTCGGCATCCGAGATACCCTGGTGTAACCACGTCTCAGATAAAGCTATCAAATCAAATTCAGAGTTAACAGATGAGAAATAAAAATTATTAGTTTTAGTCCTTAACCCTCTCACGTTTTGATAGTACAGAGAGAGCTTATCCCGTTTTTTAAATTGGGAGATTGAGCGACTATCGGCCCGGCACGGCGGTGATTACGGGGTACGAAGATCTTATAAAAGACATCCGGGAATTAAATCATCTCCTGTCTTTCTGTGAATGCTGAAAAATTTACTTTACTATATATGCAAAGAAACGGAAAAATTGTTAAATGAGAAGCTGCAGTTGTTCACAAATTTAGGCATGCAAAAATATCATATTTCATGGAAGTCAAAAATGTAGTAAGAATTATAAACATTATAGATGTCTCATGAAAACTTTCCCAAAAAGAACAAAATCCTGAATGCTTCCACTTGCAGTAGAGACTTTCCATGACATCCGCAAATGGGAAAGATTCGTTCGGGTTTTAAGTAAACAACTACCCCAAGGTGTCCTACTGAAATGTCAAGCATTGAATTGAGGCAGAATCTCAGCTTCCGCAACTTAAGCCTTTAGCGCAACAATCGGCAGCTCAGCTTACAGCCGAATGCACTATAATTACACTAGTCCATTTAGAACGCTTATTAACATACGCAGATTTCGACATTGCACCCTGCAACAGGAACGTATGGCTCTTGTTGATATTCTCTTAGCGAGCAAGGTTTGGGACAATCAAGCTGTATGGAACGTTGATTACTGCCAAATTCTGAAAGATATAACTGCGGAAGAACATGATCAGGCTGGAATGAATTTTGAGTTAAATTTGAACTCAGCCAATGATTCAAAAAAAAAACGGCACTGTACACCAACGCTTCGAAAAGTTTTTTTATTAAACTAGAGAAGCCGTTTTATGCTACAGAGGGGCCAAACCACACCTATACGGATCAATCGTCGGACAAAATTAAGTACAACGTCTTGAGAGGTGAAAACGTGAACGTAAAGTTTATTGGGTATTATGACCGGGCAATGTCTCTAGACTCTATCGGGGCCTAATAAGCACCAGTTAGCGGTCACATATTTACAATTTAATTCGCGGTTCGTGCTAGTTCAGATGACGGTACCGTGAAATTATGAGATGTCAAAACAGATGAATTTATTCGCAATTTAGTATTTTTTAGAGTCAATTCTGGAGAAGTCGCTTGGATAATAAGAGCTAGTGATACCTAAATTTATATGTGTCGTAGGATCACGAAATGGTGCAGAAGACAGTAAACTTATGGTTTTGGACTCCGATGCAGAAGGTGCCGATTTAAAATTCTCATGAAAATAAAATTCTCATAGCCTGTGGGCTAATTTAAGTTTATTAATAACAAAAATAATCTTAGAAAATGGATTGGTTTCCAGAATTACAGGAAAAATTCTTCCAAAGAGGAGGAGCCGAAATTTTATTTTGTTCTTCCTTCTGAACAAGGTGGTGAAAAGTAGTATTTATTTCAGAAAAAAAGAGAAAAACCACAATATTTTCAGATGTTGTGAATATTTACCCCTCAAGTAAAATTACTCCCATGCATTTTCGTAAATTAATTCTATTTTCTCTCCAACATTCCACAAAAGAGAGCCTAAACTTTTCATTCCTAAATTTCGCAAATACGTTCAAAATGAATAATCTATTCAAAACATAAATAATGTATAAGCGCTTTATTGCAATTGCAAATCTTGTAGCTGAATACAAAAGTCTCAGAAACAGGGAGTCGAAACGGGACCGAAACCTGTCATATTTAGGTTGTTTTGTCTTGATTTCGGTACCGAAATTTAAAGTGTACCAAAATAGAGCGACCGAAATTAAATGGTCCCGAAATAAATAGACCTTAAAAATATGTGACCGTAACAGCCAGACCGAAATTCAAAGACCGATTTAAATTGGTACCGACCGCGGAAGAAGTTATATGTCCGGTCTTGCGATATTTTCAAATTTTTTAATTTTTTCACTTTTCACTGCCTTGATGAAGGGACCGTCGGTTGGAGGTAGGTGGATATTGACTGGTGGGAGGGATGGGGAAGGGGGTGGAAAGGGGTAAGGAAGGGGTGGTGAAGGGGATTGGGAGGGGAAGGAGAAGGGGATGGGAAGGGGAGGGGAAGGGGAGGGTGGGAGGGGGAGGGCGCATAGGGTGCAGAGGGGAGGGGGGAAGGGGATGGTGGGAGGGGGAGGGCGCATAGGGGGCAGAGGGGAGGTGGGGTGAAGGGGAAGTTGGGGGGAAGTGACGGAGAAGGGGAGTTAATGTCTAGATGAAGGGAGGGTGGTAGGGACTCCCGACTCCCCTGGATGACTTCATTATATTATATAGAAATCCCAATGACAGCAATTTAACTCTAGCCCTAACGTTTAAGTTGTAACCGAAACCGAAAATTTTATATCTACGTGGTTTTTAACCGCAACCGAAAACTATATTTCACATTTCGGTTTTAACCGAAACCGAAACCGAAAATTATATTTCACATTTCGGTTTTAACCGAAAATGAAATTTTACATTTCGGCTCTAACCGAAACCGAATTGAAGAAAATTAATTACGGTTAAGGTGGTTACAATTACGGTCTAAAAAACCCAATTTGGTTGCGGTTGACCGTAACCGATTTATAATTTCGGTTGTGTTCCTATTTCGACTCCCTGCTCAGAAATCACCTCATAGGCTTCTCTTTTAAAAGCCTAGAACAATAAAACTTAGACTAAGATTTTATTTATATTTGCATTGGTTTTCACAGTAATTTTGTGTGTGTACCATTGGAAATTTTAAAATGAACATCTCAGAATATATTTACTAGTGGGATAAGATGACAAGTAAGGTCAAATACCTAAAAGAAAAATTCTTGGTATCATATTGAAAATGAATTGATAGTGCCTTTTATCGTTCTTGAATTAAAATAAATCAAAAGATTCGCCTTCACGTTGGTCTAATTTTATCAAATATTTTTGTTATTTTCGATTGCTGTATATGACATTCAACAGATCGCATTTATCTATTGACTATTGGGATTCTTCGATATGAAGACAAATTCTACTAAGTGTAAATATATGGAATTATCTTTGTATTCACTATGCTCTTATAACTGAACACAAAAAGATTCCCACATAAAAATCTTAAATTTAAAAAGTAACCGCCTATATTCGAACTTAAGTTCTAATATGGCTGACCCTATTTAATATGTTAGGCCACTCACGCCATGTTTGGGGAAAGAAAATATAGCCGGAGGGGAACGAAATCCGTGTATACATTTTCGAAAAGAGAAAAAACGTGGTTTGAATACTAAGACACATTTTGTGGAATACGATAAGAAAATTTGGAATAATAATACTAAGTACACACTTCGGTGGAATTTCTAATTCTATAAGTTAATTTACATTTAACTTGGTGAGTTGATCTTTTTGTTTTTCTGATCCAATCATGATTTTCCGTCTGAAAATATATTGAGGTGATAACGATAGAAAATTTAGAGGGAGCGAAAATTCATATAGAATTATATAGCAATGTAAAATTTTTGATTTTCCTGCTAACCAAACAAAAATTTTTACTCTTACTCTTTAAGGGATCGTCTCAGTGTGACCCTCCGAAAAATCACTGATTTTCGCGATTTTTTTTTTAATGTTGGAATAAACTAATCGGTCCGGTTTTTTTTTTATAAATAAATACATTCATGACGAATACAAAATGATTTTTTTTATGTTTATTTATTGGGTGAATAATAGTTGAATAAATTGTTGAAATGACACGTAAAAAAAAAGGTCCTGTACGATGTCCACGATTGCGGCCGCAATTTTGATCTGAAACAAAAATTTCAAAAAGATTATTAATCTGTAGGGCAGTCGCTATCGCGCTATGGAGGTTTTTTTTTCTGTTAATTTTACAAAATGGCGGCGGTTTGAACAAAAAGTATCGAATTTGGCCCTTCGACAGTTTTTCGTAAAAAAAATTAGGAAGATTTCAAAAAAAAGCTTCCATAGCGCGATTAAGAATGACGTTAAAAATATTCTCTCCAAATTGGAACTAGATATCTTCAAAACTCTTCCTTTGAGAGTGGAAACCGTTTTGAAAAACACCATTCTGAGAAAAACGCGTTTAAAGATTGTCCATTTTGATTATTTTCTTGGGGGTTTCACTCGTATGTCTATCCGTGGTTGATGTCGAAAACGAACTGAAATGCTTGGCCAGTTTATTTTGGAAAGTTATAGAACGTAAGCATCTTAGAAAGATACACACGCAGGTAGAAAAATAAACAAAAGGAATAACGGTCGAGCGGAGCGCCGAACGAGGCAGATGTCTCGCTCCATTCCCTTTCTACAAGAAACGCTGTAGCGACCGTAATAATTTGAATTTCGATTTGAAAATTTGAGAGAATGTTTATTACAGTGTATACTATCCGATAATGTAACAACAACAAAAATCGATTTTTCGAAAATTTCACACTGAGACGATACCTTAAAATAAACGAAAACCACCTCGAAAGATTTTATTGCGATATACCCACAGAAAATTGTTCTGTAGGAAAAGGATGCATTAAGATTCGTATTCTTAAGATTTTGAGATATATTTCTCAGCTAACAAGAGAAAGGGAATTAGCTGATATTTTTTTTTTAATTTTGTTAGTGAATGGTGTATATGATTTCTCAATGGATTATATTTTAATGAAAATTTGTTGTCTAATACAATACAGAAATTAATATACTTTAATATAATAATGAATAAATCACGAATAATATTTATATTGCATAGACTTTATGAATTTAATGGTTTTTTTATAAGAATTAATAATTAAATATATAGAACATACACGAACAATACTGTGTTTGAGTGTTTGACTCAGAAAATGTGAAAAATTTCTGGATCTGGTAATTTTAAGAAGTAATAGGAAATATTATACAAGAAACAGGGAATGTAAGGTTATAATGTAAAGAAACATAAATAAAAACAACAATTGGGATTTGCTTAATAAATTTTTTTTCTTGGACTATGCTAATTTACAATATGGGGATCAAGTTTCAAACAGTAAAATTTCCTCACAAAAGAAGGTGATTTGGCATTAAAATAAATAAACAAAAATTAAAGCTATAAAGAAAATAAGATGGTAATAATATATCATGTATTGCTTTATCACTTTTGATGTACACAACTTTAAGAGAATTGAATGCAAAACACACGAAATGTTCTAAATTGTAATGAAAACGAAAAAAAGAAAAAATTGTTCTTCTTATTTGGAATATGCATCCGTGCAAATAATATCATGCGTAAATGTATATATTTGCTCCTTTATATAAACGTTTGATATTTAAAACGTTTACTTTTTGCAATATATTTTGCACATTATGCAGGTAATAATTAAATTTTTTGTTTTCTTTAGAATGGACAATATTTGATAAATATTAATTGGAGAAAATTTTTGTAGCGATTGCTAGCTACAACGAAAAGGTTTCAACTACTATAGTTTTGAATAATTTATTTTTGAATTGTTGTTTTAGAAACGAAACTGTTAATTATATTGTAGTAGGTACTTACAAAGTAATCGATATTTAAATGAGAGATTGTGTAACCAATTTTTTTTATTGAACTATTATTGCAGTTATACTGCGAACGTTAATTTTTATAGTAAGGTATTTGAAATATAAACCGGTGTATGAAATTCAACATTAATTGTTCTTCTAAAATTTATTATAATTTTTTTTTGAGCGTAATAACCACTGAAGAAAATAGCCTATGATTACTACATTTGCCTACTATGAATACAGGACATTGATAATAAATATATAAAATCTGTATACTGGTCGACAGAAACCTAAGAGAAGTCTTCTTTAGGGTTGAATCTACCTTATTTACCTATATGCAGATAAACCTCTGAAGGGATAAATGGTCAGTTCTTATTAATAGGAGAACGATTTTTATTTGTTTGAATCTTGCGTGGCTAAAAATTAACAGTAGTTACTAGCGATAATATCTCCCTTTTACTCTGTGATTCCAGTCGGCTAATTCAGGCCACCGTTCTCTTTCATGCACTTGTGAGATAAAATCTTCAAGGTTTCCTGTTAATTCCTGGACCTGCAGAATAGTTGTCTGTGAGTTGTTAAGGTCATAGTAATAGTTTATTTCTTCAATCACCTCAAAGGATTCGTTGGTTAATGTCGTCAGATTTGCTGATCCTTCTTCCATAGAATCGGTTATGGTGGACATGTGGTAAATCACATTAGGCCTCCTGATTCACTCTCTCTCTCTAAACCTTAGTTAGGGACTGTACCAAATGATGGACGGGGTATAGTCATAGGTTGGGGATGGCTAGTCCTACAAACCTCGGACCATCCAGAGGCTGAGGTGATTTTTTTTCGTCAGGGGCATAATTTTGTCGATTCCTTTCATCCTTTTCTTATAATCCTTAATAATTCTGCTTCCCTATTTTTCATGCCTTCGTGCTTTAGTCCTTTTCTCTGAAATACTTCCCTTCAGAGGTAAATCGAAATCTCATCAACAATCTGTATATTGTAAAAGAAATTTTATATTTGTTTTGTTATAATAATCTTTTTATCTTTCAGGTTGCAAATACTGAAGAGGCTAACCTATTATTGGAGCACAATGGAGAATATAGTGATAGCAGCGATGACGAAATGTTACTTTGAATATTGTACATTTATAATTTGAAGCGTTTAAACCAAATTATATAATATATTTTCACTTTCCGTACTTAATACCAAACTAATTCAAGAATACTTTAATTCGATTTTCGGGAAAAATAATGAATAAAGTGTTTACACCTGAAATTTGTAATCATTTTGATGTTTGTTTGCAGAAGATTAAAGTTTTGAATAAGTTTAGAATAATCTAGTGTTAAGCTTCAAACAAATAAACCTTGCAAAAATTTACATAACGTTGTTTTGTAATTATTATATAAAGCAAATCACTGATTAGTCAGGCTAAGTTCAGTTTCGATCAGGTAGTTGCTACAGAAAACTGTGGTAAGGGCTTTCGGTTTCTCATCAAAACCGGAGAGAATATTTTTACAAGTTTGTCAATAGTACCACTCATTATTAATGGAAACGTTGATACTGGTTCATTGGACAACGTAAACCTGTGTGCTGCTAATTCCTACTTGCCTCCTTCATCGCAGTCTCTTTTGGCGGACCGGTGACTTGTCCCTTTCTGCTTTCCTCAGATATATTTCCCTTCGCTCTTTCGCGAGTAAGTCGATTGGAATAACCCCTGCAATTACCAGAATGGCTGGTTCGGTGACAGTGCGGTATGTTGAGGCTACCCATTGTCTGCCGTTCTTTATAACTGCTGAAAAAAAAATCGTCTTGGTGTTAATCGTCACGTTGAGATATCTTGTCGCCAGTTTTGTTTACATAACAATTTTGCCGACTAGCGGTAGAAGGATGGTCGGAATTCTCTTATGGGTCAAGACAACAACCTCCGTCTTCCTTAAGGCCAGTAACAGTCCGTGCTGCATCATTCAGCTGTTTACGACTCGTATTATTTTCTTCGGCTTAAGTTGCGTCAGGTGCACATCTTGTGCCTGGATGAGTGCAGCAAAATCGCCTGCATATTCGATCAGGCGCGTCTCTTCGGGAAATTTGATTCTCAGCAGACTGTCGTAGGTGGCGTTTCAAAGGTCAGTTCCTAGAATTGATCCTTGTGCTGCCCGTTATCCTTCCTTTGTTTTAAACAGCAAGTTTCGGTCTTTTAGATAAGCGTAAACCATTCGCAAGACATATCTCGGTATTTGGAACGGACCCTCTAGCGCTTCAAGCATATCCAGCTATCGCGGGGAGTTGAAGGCATTTCTGACGTCTAACGTTACCAGGAGCACCACTCTACGCGAATATTGGCTATGCTCTTCGGCTTTCCTGACCACCTCGATGACTTCTGAAATCGCAACCGTCGTGGATAGCCCCGCCCTGAAGCCATATTGTCTTGGCGAGAGATTTCCTGTATTGCGGATTGCTGACGTAATTCTCACCCTGATGAGTGCTTCAATATCTGTCCAGCATGCGCAAGGGACGGTAAGACGGCTCCTCGGAGTTCCCTTAACCTACCGCAATACCTTCCAGTGTGAGAACACCCGATTGTAAACATGCATTGTACATGCTTAGTAGCAGTGCCGGGATTTTGGCTGTACACCATATTCATTATTATGAATTACTCTGCTGTGTACAGTGGAAAATCCCAACTGGTCTCAGGACAGAGTCGATTCTCATCGGATATGAGGGAAAGAGTGCGTCCACGATGTTCTCCATTGAGCCGGACTTCATCACACACGCCGGTTTTAGAGCTTTAATTTCTGGATCACCAGTCTGTATCCGCGCCCCCATGGACCCGTTTTGACATCTTTTACTAAGTCTCACCAGTATCTTATTTTGCTTCAGTTTATTGCCTGCCGAAGTGCCTTTCTCCCCGATTTGTACTCCGCGGACCGGAGATTTGACTCGGTCCGGTCTCTCGCTCTCTCGTGTGAGGCATCTTTTGAGTAGAACTGCGATCTACAGGGTCCACCAGTTTACTGGTTGTTTTGCGCGGCGTGGTTTTCTTATATGCATAGAGACATGGCGTGCTTTCGCAATAAAATCCATGGTTGAGGCTACAAGGTTTGCTGTACCTGACCTTCCCCTCGAGTTCGCTCCCATTGTCTCTTCGCCCCATTACATATATACACTTACTTCTTTTTCTTACATCTTTTCTATCAATGCATTCGAATTCATTACAGGCAGATAAAGCTTTATCTATGACGTTCAATACTATCTTTATGCCATTAGTGTAGATAATGAACAGAAGTGTCCCAAGTGCAGATTCTTGTGGTACACCTAATATTAGTGTAGTGCTTACATTAACTTTTCTTCGTTGTGTTCGATCTGTTAGATAACTGAAACCTCCCCTTGATTCCAACTTGTTTCATTTGCTTAATAAAAACTATTCAGATGCCCGTCTAAAATCACAACATACCGAAATGATCTTCTATTTCTTCGACATACTTTATTTTCATTTTTTAAACTCCATATTTTAAAAAAAATTAAAATTAATTAAATAACTTTCCTCTGGTACGTAATATTTACATACGAATCAGGAAGAAAATGCTGACATTCACTATAAACTACAATAACGAACTCAAAGTGAGATACATCTCACAGAAAACTAAAATGAGAAAAATTCCATATAAAATAGAATTTGAATTAATAATAAATTCTTCAACATTTTTTTTTTAGTTGAAGGACTTTTTGTAGATATAGGGGTTCATCAGGAAAGGCAAGTAAAACCAAAAACAAGACAAAGATTTACATTTTACCCAATCGCTATGGAATAGAAAGTAGCGTCTGCAAAACTTTTTTTAAAGGTACTACAAATATCAAGTGACCATATTCATAGTTCATTCAGGGGTTAGGCCACTCTAGAGGCCGAAAAAATAGGCTTTTTAGGGATTTTTTTTTCAGAAAAACTACAAAATAATTCC
Source organism: Leptarthrus brevirostris (assembly GCA_964036015.1). Lineage (NCBI taxonomy): Eukaryota > Metazoa > Arthropoda > Insecta > Diptera > Asilidae > Leptarthrus > Leptarthrus brevirostris. The sequence continues at coordinate 112,175,809 of OZ038371.1, forward strand.
AGATTACAAAAAAGGGAGTTTATCATACATATGTATACAATAATTTTTTTGAAGCGATTAATTTCAAAATGGCAGCTGTGCAACGTTTTTGCGATGACGTCTCCGTTTTTCCAGTGTCCACGGCCGGACAATGAGCTCCTGTAATATTTCAGTTATGATGAGCCAATGAATTTTGTTTGATTTTATATAACAACAGCTACAAAAGTACGTAGGATTTTTTCGATTGATTTTTGGCCAAATGGTGCACTTCTAAAGTGAAAAGTTATCCTAAAATATCATTGTTAATAAATAATAATAAATGAAAATGTGAATATAAAAAAAATCCTACGTACTTTTATAGAAAATGCATTTTTAAAGATACATTCAAATTTTCAAGTGAATCAGTTGAAAATTGTCTGAGTTATGTTTCCGGCCAACTTGAAAAATACAGTTTTGAGATATACGCGTTAGAAGTTTTGAGTAGTAGGAAATCATGAACAAATAACCAGGTGGTCCTATACTAAATTTCGAAATTTCTTAAAGGACCATTTAAAAAAAAATCGATTTTTCGAAAATTCTAGAGTGACCTAACCCCTTAAAACATAACATGTCGTTATACTTTCCGCAAGATCAGCGAAGGGTGCATGAGCCGTGGAATTAGACTCCCATAGAAGCTTGTAGCTTAGACGTCATTTGACAGGTTACATTCCATGTTGAACAGCCTTTAGTTAATTAGTGAAAGTGCGACTGTAGCTGGGATAATATCCGCTAAAAGGGATACCTAGCCTTGCGAAATAGTCGCCGTTGTCCCTTCGGGTTCTAGTTAGGAGTTCTCTTGTTTTCTTTACGTCATAGCTCGGCAATATCTTCGTAGATTTGGTGCAAGAGGTTATGTCTCTCCATCTGGAGTCTGCTATTAATAGAAAGTGAGAGATGATATTCCTCTTAACTATACCAAGCGGAATGTGCACTAGAGCCAGCTCTGCCATTCCACTTGATGTCTCCATGCCCTGGTATACAGATCAAGGTATTGGCGAACCGATCGCTCATAGCTTATCTCTACGAATTTAGAGCTAATAGTAGCTGAGTCAAGAGTTTTAATAGCAGCCTGACTGGCAGACCTTCAGCGATTCGGAGTATATTCCTGTGCCCACTTCGCAGTCCATTTTGGAGCTGTCCGTACATACTTCTATATCAGAGTTTCCAGCCTCACCGTATCTCCACTCTTCCGAGAATTGAATTTTGACAGTGACATTTTACTGAGACTTTTCCGTTATCATACTTAACAGAGACGACTGGAAGCACCCTCAAAATATCATTAGAGGAATTCATATCTTTACAGGCGGATCGGAGACGGAGAGGGTGGTTGAAGCTGGAGTATTCTCAGAAACGCTGTACGTAAGTGAGTATTATAGACTTACGAACAATTGCAGCATCTTCCATGCTATTTAATCCATTATAAAAGCTGCACTCACTGCTCAAGCATAACGGATGTTGGCAACCGATATCCCTATTTGTGTCAGCCAAGCCCACTCAAGGCTTTAAACTCCCAATTGATAAAATCAGAATACGGCAAAGACTGTATCAGCGATTTTCAGACCATACAGTCAGAACCTGATGGGTTCAGAGACAAGTCGGCATAGAGGGTTATGAAAGAGTCGATGAACTGACAAAAGGTTCAAATACAGATGTAAAGATGATCATGGATAGGGTTCATCCTCCCCTTAACGTAGCGAAAAGTCAAATTGAGAGGTACTGCTCCGTCAAGACTTCGGAACGATGGGAGAATATTTCCTATTGTCTAATAACACGGTCCTTTCTATCGAATGACGAACACTCGTTGGTGTCATAGGAGTTATGGCCATGAGATTCGGAGTACCATTGGTAACTTAATCCATAATGCACCTCCTCTGTGAATATCTAGGCTTAAAAGAACGACGACACGCCTGCTTGGGAGCAAGGTCCTTTGACAATCTGGACGACTTATCTGAGATGAAATTGGCGGATCTAAATAGATTTTTACAGAGATTTGGACGGTTTTTAAATTCTGATCATGCTGTCTTATTTTTAAGGCATTGACAATGTGCCTACGTGACCTCTAAGTGGACTTGGTGCTTCGGCAGCAAACAGCCCGATTAACCAACCTACCAACCAATACACGTTAATTATACAGAACATTAGAGAGTAATGCTGAGGGTATTGAAATCGACAGTATTATTGAAAGTACACTTGAATTCTGAAGGTTTTTATGAAGTGCTTCAAACTGAACTTATAGAGATACTTATGTATCATTTCCAGTTTGGATTGGGATTGTAATATATATTGTAATTTGCGTGATTTCTAGATTTCCAGCTTTCCGAAGAAATGGATACCAATTGTTTAACATTTTGAAAATCTACTTGGTCCTCTCGATGGGAAAGACATCTAAATCAAAAATCTAGCAGGATTTTTGGCTCATACGAAGATTGACACCAACACATTAACTTTTTAATAGAAGTTTTTTACATACGCAATAAATCGTAAAATAATCGGTCGGTATACTCAGCAATCGCACCCGAATTATCCTAAGCCCAACAGAGATTCCGTATGGGTTGTTAAGGCTTCCCGCTGTATCCACAATTTATGCAGAGGTAATAAAAAAAAAGTTTTTTAAAAAACAAGCTTTTGTTTGCTGTTACTTTTAAAAAATAAAAAAATAAAACTTAAAAATAAAAATATATATATGAATGTATGTATATATGCATATATGCATACATATATATATATGATGTTGTCAAACCTCAGGGGATGCCCTATGATGCTAAAACATAGCCTTGGCAGGAAAGGAATTAAGGATGCGGATAATGGGTTACTTAGCTAAACATTCCTAACTCGTTTAAAATTCAGTTGCAAGATTTGACCCAAACATACTAACTAATAACTAACTAGTTAACAGGTGAAGTTAAATAAAAGCTTGTAAAGCATCCGCCATATTGGATATAGAATGACGTCACATAGCTTATTGTATTCTACCCGCCGAATCTTTTCACTTGATACCCACGTCAAGAGGGTTGTGAAGAAAAAGGTAAAAAGTGGATTTAAAACGATATCAAATATACTATATTATGTTGTCATCAGAAGCAAAGCTATGTGCAAAATGTTCGCTGATTTTTTTTGTTCTTTCTCTGGAAACAGTTTTTTTTTACTAAGATGAGAAACAGTCACATGTACTATTATAATAAGATCATAATTTTGAACAGTTTATCTTTAATTTGAATTTATATAGTCTAGTTTCCTATAATTCTTAAAAATAATAATCTTTACACTGAAACATTACTTGTAATATAATGCAAATTTATGTTGTATTAACTGTAATTTGAACAACATATAAATTGTTACTCCACACTTTGTGCATTTGTGTGAAAAATGTTTTCTCTACCAAGATTACAATTTTGCTACTAAATAAGAAATAGTGCATTCGATATCAAATAATGAAATTTAAACAGAAAAATTTACGTCAACTGCTAGTGTGGTAGGGGTTTTTAAAACGTTGAAATATTAGAAATTCCATAAATTGTTTTATAAATTTATAACAACAATATTAGAAATTTTGCACATTAAAAATGTTCTACAATAATTGACATTTTCCTTTTAATTTGGCTACTTTTCATGGAATGCGCTACATCTTGTCAAGCACTAAAGTTGAGTTCCTGATAGTGAAAACATAAAAGTTCAGTGAAAGAACTTTACCATTGTGCGCCGGCAGAGTAAGTAATAATGTGTGAACCTTCCATGCCGGATCTTCTAGGATCGAACCCTACCAGTGGCCACCCATCGTTATTTTCTAGTAAGAACAGATTTCGATAAACAAACATTGAGGGTGTAGAATAATGTTGGTGGGTCGAAATAAATCTTAAATTGTAGGTCCACTTGCAATCGTTTTCTGGAATCGGGTGAAGTTTTTCTTCCGCCCCATACCCTATAAGGGGTTACAGAAAGTAGGAAGAGGTAGCTTAATGCTTAGTACATAATAATGTATTCTATAATTATGTTTCAGACTCCGCACGAGAAACAACTCTAGGGCACAACCGATTATTGTTAAATTTCCTACCATCACCGAAAAACTGTGTCTCTACAAGAAGTACCGGCAGCTTGGCTCTCTTACACAGGTTGATATAGGATTTAATCATAACAATCGAATATTCATCAATCACAACCTAACACCTCGGGACCGTAAAATTTGTTTACACGCCAGACGTATGAAGGCCGAGAATAGGTTGGCTGATGTTTTTATTTTGAACGGCCTTGTCTTTGTAAAGAAGTCAACCACAGCTGAGGCAATGAAAATAACGGATCTACATCAATTTGAGGCAATCTGAGCAACACTGGATGATTTAGTAGCTAGTTAGTTTTAATTTCTTATAGTAACTAATTTGTTTAATAATTGCTTTTCTTCACTTTGGTAGTTGAATTTAGTTTTTACCTTTGTAAATTTTATTTCTTTCACAATATTTTGCTTTTCTCTATTTTAGTAATCATGCTTTGGTTTGTGGCTCTGGTCGTCCCTCTTCGCTCCTGTCGTGTCCTGCTTGCTTGTTATGTTGGGCAATGATCTATCTGGTGATGGCACGAATGAGATAAATAGTACTAATATCATGTTGCGCATTTTGGCAGATCGATCTAGTGGACTGAAAGTGTAATATTAATGCACGCAGCATTCTGGGCTCTATTGACGAACTTGTAAACATTTTTTCCGGTTCAAAGATTGATGTAGTTTGTGTGTCAGAGACTTGGTTAAAGCCGCATATTCCTGATGCTTTAGTTCATATTCCCGGTTTCAAGGTCTACAGATGAGATCGCCTTTTGAGACGTGGAGGCGGGGTTGCAGTTTACATTAATGATAGGATTTCATGCAAATTAATCTCTACATCAGAAGCAAGTGAGGTTGAGTTTATATTTTTGGAAATTTTTGGTGGAGAATGTAAATGCCTCGTTGGCGCTGTGTATAAGCCACCTAGTGTCAACGACCTTTCTTTCTTTTATGACACTCTCTCTGAAATATGTTCGGGCTATCCTCATGTCATTATCGGTGGGGATTTTAACATTAATCTTTTAAAGGGCTGCAATACAAGTTCCAACTTTACATCCAACTTACAGCAGTTTGACCTTAAAGTTGTAAACAATGAACCAACCCATTTCTCATTCACCTCTGCTTCGTTATTGGATCTCTTTCTCGTTGGTGATCTGAATATGGTTACAGAGCATAACCAACTATCCATTCCTGGAGTCTCAGATCACGATTTATTATATTTAAATTACAATTTGTGCAGCTCACATAGTAATAGGAACTGCTCTTTTCAATTCAGGGACTATAAAAACCTTAATCTAGATTTGTTACTGGATGAGGCTTTTTCTTTGGACTGGAATCTGATTTTTTCCATGGCTGAAGTTGATGATCAGGTTGATTATTTCAATACCCTCGTGATGTATCTCTTCGAAAAATATATCCCTCTCCGTAGAGTAATTGCTAAGAATTCGAAATGTCCTTGGTTTTCAGAATCCGTCAAAAATCTTATAAAACAACGGGACAAAGCTTATCGGCATTGGAGGAGATGTAAGTCTATTCATAACTGGGAACAATTTCGGATATTAAGAAATAAAGTGACACTGGCAGTACGACAGGAAAAAAAGCGTTACTATGCTGGCAGGCTAAGCTCTGAACTGGCTCCTAAGCAAAAACTTACGAGCGATTGGTGTTGGTAGGAAGTCAGAATCGGTTCCAGAAATTGAACCAAATACTCTGAACCGTGCCTTTTTAGCTCTTGAGAGTTCGACCTCCTCTGTGGCGGATATTGACTCTGGCGAGTGGGAAGGGAATATGTTCTCATTTCGTAATGTTTCGCAACTTGAAGTTCTTTCAGCTATTAAATCTATTAAATCGAATGCTACTGGATTGGACAATATTCCTATCAAATTCATCAAACTTTTACTTCCCTGTATTCTTCCTTTTATTACGCATATCTTTAATACTTGTATTACTTCATCTAAATTTCCGTCTTTATGGAAGAATGCACTTGTTATACCTATAGCTAAGAAGCCAAATCCATCTCTATGTTCTGATTACCGCCCTGTTAGCATTTTAGCGTGTCTCTCTAAAGCTATGGAAAAATTGATTTCACACAGCATTACTGAATTTATTGATAATAATAGGCTTCTTTCTGCTTGGCAGAATGGATTTAGGGCGAATCACAGTTGTACTACAGCTTTACTTAAATTAACTGAGGATGTCCGGCGAGAAATTGATAATGATAGGCTAACTATACTTACTCTGCTTGATTTCTCTAAGGCGTTTGATACTGTAAACCACAAGCGCCTTCTTAGCAAACTAAAGTGCTATTTTCATTTTGAAGCTTCCGCTTTAAATCTAATCAGCAGTTTCCTGGTTGATCGTAAACAGAAGGTTATTTGTGGATCCGAACAGTCTGACTATCTTGATTTGTTGACTGGTGTTCCTCAGGGTTCGATTCTTGGACCGCTGCTATTTAGTTTATACATAAACGATCTTCCTAATATTCTCAACTTCGTGAAGATATTAATTTATGCAGATGATGTTCAGGTATATCTTAGCTGCCCTCTGGGGCTCTCTGAGCACTGCATCTGGCAGATAAATCAGGATCTTAGTGCAATATCTGATTGGGCTTCGGATAATCACTTAAAACTTAATCCCGTCAAGTCTCAGGCTATAGTGCTCTTCAAAAGACCTATAAATACTGATTCCCTCCCCTCTTTAAGGATCGGGTTGACGGCAATCCCTTTTTTAGTTACAGTAAAAAATTTGGGTGTTATCATTAATAATACTTTAACATGGATTGACCACATCAACAGTATTGTCTCTAAGGTATATAGCAGTCTCCGTAAACTTTGGTGTAGCGCCTCTTACATTACAGAAAGCGTACGTTTCTCTTTGGCGAAATCTCTGCTGCTGCCTGTTCTTACACATGGTGATATTATATTCGGTAACCTTGACTCTGTATCGTGGAAGAAGCTTAACGTTTGCTTCAATTCAATCGTACGTTATGTATATAAACTTCGACGGTATGACCATGTAACGCAGTTTGTCAATTTGTTCCTCGGATGCTCGTTTTCTTCTTACTTAAAAATTAGGCTTTTATTTAAATTAATACATACAGGCAAGCCTGATTTTCTGAAGGATAAGCTAGTGTTTTTACGTTCTTCTCGTATGAATAATCTTCAAGTACCTGGATACTCGTGTTTGCAATCCAGGCGATTATTTTTCGTTCATGCCATCACCTTATGGAATTCTCTTCCGTTTGTTGTACGGCGTGCGGGTTCGATGGGGGTGTTCAGGGCGCGGCTTCAGTCACATTACCAATTACCATCATCTTAATTAAGATTTTTCGTTTTGTTTCTTTTTAATTTTAATTAATTACTTTCATCTTTTTCTTGTTTGTTCTTTTTTTTTCTATTTCTACCTTTTCAATTATTAGTTCACTTTGGCCATTTTTGTCATTATAGTATTGTAATCTACTTTTACTTTTCTATGCTATGTACTTTTAAAAAGAATATATTCTTATTTTGTGCAAATTTCACGTTAAATAAATTGAATTGAATTGAATTGAACTTTAGGTAAATATTCCTTATAAATAAGTGAAATATGTAGTATGAATTACACTATTTTACTGCAAAAAAGATCTGGTTTCTCATGGACTTTTTTTATGTATTTTGGGGCGTAGATTCCAAAAGTGGCAACCATTTTTTTTCTTAAGAATAGTTTCGAGATATTTTGAAAAAAAACCGTTATTTGGCACTTTTTTCACTTATTTACCCATCTATCCATCAATTTATATCCGATCTGCATATATTACATATGTTTTGAAAGGTAACTTTGTCTTCTTTCTAACGTTTACGCGGATCAGATGAGATTTGATGAAGTTACAGGCGCTTAAAGTCCAAAAAAAGTGATTTTTTCGGCATTTTTAAAAATGCACTAAATTTCAATTGCTCAGTTTAATTCATAGTTTTAAGATTTAAGACAAAAGATAATTCTCTTACTAAAACTTTAAGTATAAATTTGCTCAAATCGGACATAAAATGTGGAAGTTATTCAAAAATGAATATAAACGAAATGACATATTTAATTTTAATCTTTTATAGTGTTGTAAGGAAAATGTAAAAATTAGAAAAAAAGGTTGTTCCAATCTGTAAAATGCTTATCCAGAAAGAGATATGTAAAATGATTGTGAATATTGTCATCTATTTCTATCGTCTGAATTTAGTAGACGAAATCACGTCGACAATAAAGAAAACCGGGTTGAAAAAACGCTGATTACACAGAAAAGGACAATTAGCGAAAAGTTATCCCATTTTCTTTTAGAAATTTCAGAGTACCAGTCACTCGAGTATATATATCTCAGTAGATACAGCCTGTTTAAAATTCTCTTGATTGGAAAAGGTTGCAACACGAATCCGCTCCTTCCTTACGTAAAAAGAGAGTAATGGGGAAAAGTTATGGTATTAATGTAATGGGCATAACCATGAGCTATGGCTTTATTATTTTTTTTTAAATGAACTTTTTGAGCGATGCTTTTATTCTGCCAAAAAGCTTCGAGTATCTTTTATTCAATTAATAATTAAAACCTCTTTATATTATTAAATTTTCAGGATAATTAGCCGGTTTCAGACTTCATCCATAAACACTCAAAACGTAATTAAGAATATATAATAATTGCGATGTGCAATAAAATAATAATATCTCTAAATAATTAATAAAAATATCTATACAAAAGCTTTTAAAATTGTTAAACCGAAACATAATATCGATTGTTTTGCAAAGAGTGAAGATGTGCGGCTCAAAAGATTTTTTAGAAATAATGGCAAATATGCACAAAGAAGTTGCAAAGAAAAGAACAGTTAAAATATATCTAAAGTAATAAAATAGTTTTTAAAAGAAAAGTTGAACCGACTTAAAAAAAAGCGCTAAAAAGCATAAAATAAATTTTAATTTCTGAAGTCGGTGTAAATTTAACAAAAAAATAACTACAACAAAAGTATTAAATCGTCCTTCCTTATGATCCCGTGAGCTGAAGCTGAGGTCTATATAGTATTTTTAGATTGTGGTTGGGTAGTTGTTTTGTTTTTTCAATTTGCCCCGACTTCAAAATGTCGTTATAAAGATAATAGACATTTTTTTTTATTCTTTATAGCGCTTTTTGTGCAGTCGGTTTAACTTCTTCTTTAAAAACTATTTTAGTTTTTACTTTTTAGTAATACGATTCGTAGAATGCTGCTCATACGAACCACTGAGATGTATTAAAATGGAGTGACTTATAAGCTATCTCATATGGGTACAATTTTACTTTTAGTGGAGGAAAACCATTTCAACTTTCCAATGTTCACTGCGAATTTGCAGCTGTTGCGATTAGAATTAAATAACCAAATATACACGAAATGACAAATTTAATTTTAATCTTTTATATTGTTGCAAGGAAAATGTAAAAATCATTGGAATTACTGTTATAAAAATTACGAAAAAAAGGTTATACCAATCTGCAAAATGCTTACCCAGAAAGAGATACAAAATGATTGTGAATATTGTCATCTATTTCGCCAGCATTTAATAGGCGACATGACGTTGGAAATTAAGAAAACCATGTTGAAAAAAAAGATGCTTACACAGAATGAGACAGCCAGCGAAAAGTGATACCATTTTCTGGAAGAAATTTCAGAGCACCAATCACTCCAGTATTATATATCTCAGTGGTACGAACAAAGCAATTTCAAAAGATGTAAAGGAGGAATTTCATGAGTGTACTACCTCTGCAACTTGTGAAATTGCTATGTTCGTACGAGCAGCATTGTTCGAGTGAATTGAAGACAAAAAAAGTGAAAAATAAAATAGTAAACAGAAAAGTTGAACCGACTTCAAAAAAGAGCTAAAAATATAGTATATAAAACTACCTAAACGTTTCAGCTCACGGGATCTTAAGGAAGAACGTTTAAACATTGTTGTTGTAGTTGCTTTGTTTGCTTGATTTGCACCGTATTTTGTGGTTTTTAGTGCTTCTTTATAACTTTTTAATTTATTGAGGCGTTGTAAGTACTTCTTATTATATGCAATTTTTTTTTACTTTTTTATCAGTTTTGTACACTGGAAATTTCTTCTATAATAACAGTACGTAGATCATTTTTTCATCTCATGGCGGCTTAGTATCCCATAGAGATGTTTTTCTTTTCTTTCGGAATATGGAAAAGGTAGAATTGATACCCATAGATATAACAAACTCAGTATGATAGAAATTTCGCGAAGACTGGGCAGATCTTTGGCTTTTAAGCAACACAATATAAATAATATTGAAGAGTATGGGAAAAATAAGTCTACCGGACGCTATAAGTCCCTTACAAACAGGAACATTTGAAATAATTCGAATATGGTTTCGAATTCGAAGAAAAATTGCAACAACGTAAAGCGCGAATTGGGGTTAAGCAAGCAAAGCTATAAGAGCACCACGTTTAAAGCCGAAACATAAAGAAAACCGGTTGGAATTTGCAAAGAGGAACAATTGGAGTAACGTTATTTATTTTAATTTTAAAATACTTTCAATTTTAAGCACTATTATTATGTTTAATATTATTTTTTCTGATAAGAAAAAATAATTTGGACGGCCCAGATACTTTCAACGGACATTGGAGAGATTTGAGGAAGGAGGAACAATATTTTTCCAAAAGAAACTTCGGTGGTGGTTTATCAATGGTATGGGGAGGCTTTAGCATACTGAGAACTGTGACTTTGGCATTTCCATCTACCTGAATGAATAGCACGGTATGTCAGAAAAATAGCAGAGAATGCTGCAAGAAAATGTAATCCCATATTTAAATAATCGTCCTAATGTTAACCTCACATTTCAACAAGATAATGCCAATGTACATACATGCAGCAGTTCAAAATCGTGGTTCAGAAGTCATAATATCAATGTCCTTGACTGGCCAACGCATCCTCCTGACCTGCAGCTCGAAAATCTTTGAGGCATTCTTGCCCGGGTAGCTTTTTTTTTTTTTTTTTGCGTGAGGGGTGAAAATCTTCCAAAGACCCCAGGAGACCCGATTGTCTCTGGTAGTGTGAGATTTTTACTCACTAAAAACACCCCTCTAGGGATTTGCCGAAACAGACCACTTTATCCGGGTCCCTTTTCGTCCCTACCCCCTGTGATCTCAGCGAGAGAGATCTGGGCTAATCCAGTTTTCTTCCCTCACCTCGATTCCTCGGGTCAGCGCAAGCATTTGCTTATAGGACACCTCTGCCATTCTTCCTTCTTCCATCCAGTGGTGTCCCATCAGCTTCCTTCTTCTACTTGCCAGTGCAGGGCACTGGCACACTATGTGTGCCGCCGTCTCCTGCTCCTCCAGGCACAGTCTGCAGATATCGTCCTCGAGAATGTTCATCCTCTTTAGATGACACCTGATGTTACCATGTCCTGTTAGTAGTGCCGTCAGCCATCTCAGGGTCCTACGGTCCATATCCAGGACCTCCCTCTGTTCAGCACTTCTGGTCGCCATAATTGCCATCTTAGCCTGTCTGAGCGAGTCCACGACATTCCACCGTTCCCAGTGCTCCCTCGTGGCCCACTTTCCCAACAGGCCCTCCGCCGTACCCCTGCCAAGCGCAGTGAACGGCTCCGGACCTTGGAAACTCGAGGCAGCCCCTAGCTTAGCCAGTACGTCTGCCTTTTCATTACCTTCGATCCCGACGTGTCCTCGGACCCACGCCAGTGTCAACTCATTTGATGAGGCACACGCGTTTAGTTTGCGGACACACTCCAGTGACAGAGCTGTGTTAAACTCTGTACCATCCATACACCCGATCACCGCCTGATTATCGAGTGCCACCACTATCTGCTTATCTCTCACTCGACTCTCTAGTATACGATCAAGTGCATAGATCAGAGCCAGCATCTCTGTCTGAAATACTGAGGTGTATATCCCCTGGCAAAGATGGGTGTTCAGGTTCAGGTCATCACTGAAGATACCTGCGCCCGCTCTCCCATCAATTCTGGATCCATCCGTGAATATTGTAATGTCGGTTATACGGCTTTCAGGGAGGGACCCATCCCGTATAAGCGTTTCGTGGTGTCTATCAATTACCCTTACTTTGCTTATACCATCAACAGGCATTTGTAATTCCGGTATCTCATCTTTGACAAGTTCCAGTATTTTGCTATGCCCTCTGTTATCACGAGATCTGCACCAGTTTGCTCCCCTCTCCATGCGAAGAGCCGCTGAAGCAGCAGTTCTCTTCATATATATATCTAAAGGTAGCAAACCCAGTATCATCTCTAACGCCATTGTCGGCGTTGTTCGAAAGGCCCCTGTTATCGTCACACACGCTAACCTCTGGACCTTGCTCACTTTCCTCTTTACTGTGAGCTTAAAAGCGCTTGGCCACCATACCACAGAGGCATAGGATATAATTGGTCTCACCATCATAGTCTAGATCCAGTATGCGGCCTTTGGCGAGATACCCCACCTCCGTCCACACACCCTCCCACATTGATGTAGAGCCCTGTTCGCTCTTTGGATTTTCTCCTCAACATGTCTTTGCCAGGTGAGTCTTGAATCTAGGAATACCCCCAGATACTTGATCGAGCCCGAGACCGTGAGTTCTTCCCCAAAGAGTTCAATTGGTCTAAAGTCTAGATTCTTCCTTTTCCTAGTGAAAACAATTAGATCAGACTTCTTTGCATTTATGAAGAGTCCCTGTTCTACACACCATTGCTCCACCACCCTCGTACCTCTTCTTATTGTGTCTGCTACGGCGCGTATGAACTTGCCCCTTGCCATAATCGCTATGTCGTCAGCATACCCAACATTATGTATGCCTTCCTCCTCAAGTCTGCGAAGTAATGAGTCAACGGTAATGTTCCACAGAATGGGGGATAGTACTCCCCCCTGTGGACAACCTCTGTCCACCCTTCCTCGCAGTCTCGATTCACCTCTCTGGATGTTTACTGCTCTTGTCTTTAACATGTTTCCAATCCATCTCCTAACAGTAGAATTGGTTCCACGTTCAGCGAGAGCATCCTCCAGTCTTCCAAAGTCTATATTGTCAAAGGCTCCTTCAATGTCCATTATTGCGGCCATTGCAATGCCTTTACTATTAATTTCTTCTTCTGCTACTCGCACCAGCTGGTGGAGTGCCGTTTCAGTAGATCTCCCAGGACAATAAGCGTGCTGGTTCCTACTTAGTGGATAACTAGTGAGTGACGTCCCCTCGATGTGGTAAGCCACGGTCCTCTCCATTGCTTTCAATAGAAAAGACGTCAGGCTCACGGGTCTAAAGGACTTCGGCTCAGTATAGTCTTTTCTTCCCGGTTTTGGTAGAAATATGACCTTAGCCTCTCTCCACGAAACCGGGACATATCCTATTGCAAGGCATGTTGTGTATGCCCTTAAGTATTGGTGCTACAATCTCACTGCCCCACTGAAGCAGGGCTGGGAATATACCATCTAAGCCTGCTGCCTTGAATGGTTCAAACGATCTAATAGATCGTCTTACCGCTTCAAGCGTCACGATCCTTTCCGCCACAGAGCGATCTGAGGGCCCGGGTAGCTTACTCCAAAAATAAACAATACGGAATGACTGATAAACTGAAAGTGGTTATCCTGACGGCTTGGCGGAGCTTGAGATCCTCTACATTGGACAACTGAATCAAATTCAGAATTGTTGACGTCATTCGAAAAAATAAAGGACCAACAAAATATAAGAAATTAAAACAAAATTAAATCAAACCTCATTTTCCTTCCGATTCTTAATCTGACTTTATCTTTTTGAAATGCCCTATATTGAATGTTCCGTTTATGTTTAACATTCTTTGAAAGATAATAAAGGATACAATAAAACAAAATTGTAGATTATTAATTAAAGATTAATACGTTTGCCACCACAATGAGATTTTCGTAAACAATTCTCTGTTTTGGAAAAGACTTGCAATTTCAAAAGTGACTTTATCTTTTTGAAACGGACTGTATGGTTGGTAGTGGCTCCTTTTTGGCGGGATAACAAATTACATCTTAATTCAGGCGGAAGGAACGTTTCACATTCCATATCCGCATTGGGTTGCTGTCGTAGATGAATGTGTTGTGAATTGGACAAGTTTGGAATACACGGACAGAAGAATTGTGAAGAACAATTCAACCTCAGGGTGCGGATTTAAAAGTTGGCAACACTTTGATTCAATGGACTCTGCACTCGGAGACTGTCCAGTTATAGCCCAGGTTTCAATTGCCAATAAATTTAATGGCTGCGTTCCAACCTAACACAATTAGGCGTAGAGGATAGTGAGAAGCCGATGAAGGCTGAATAGAGAAAGCCGGAGTGGTAACGCCACGAAGAAAATATAAGTGCGAGAAAGAGGCTCTGGACAAAATATGTTCGATTTTAGACTAAAGCCTTAATTTTTTCGTTTCACTTATTTAAAGAATGAATAGTATAAACCACATCTCATAACATATTCAAACCTGTGAGAAACATTACATCGCGGTGCTTTCGTATTATCCTTAGCAATACTGATCGACGGAATATTCTATCATCAAGCATGCTGCCTGAGCGGCATGTATGTCAGAGGTACATACAATCTGCATGTTAACTGCATGAAATTTCTGTCTCCATAAACATGCACCCTGATGAATAAATCGCGTACTTATGAAAATGTACGTCCACTCAATGGCACCTATAACCCCTGGGAAGGCACTAATAGCTTTCGAGATGGCAGTTTCTACTTGGGCACCTGAATGAAGTCTGTCCAATTTACCATTCTTTTATAACGGATTTTGCATTCTTTTATAACGGATTACCAACTGCCTGATATTGACACCCGGAATCTATCAGTTACCGATCTATAAATAAAAACAAATTTACATATTATTCGCAATAAGATATTCGTGTACCTGTACACTTCTCGGTTGCCCAATATACATAGCGTTATTTGATTTGCACACGTACTTAATTCAAAAGTTTTCAGAACGAGTTGTTTGTTAGGGAGAAGTGACTATGAAAACCTAAAATGCATGCATATCTCAATTAAACGTAAATAATATCAAGAAATAAAGCAATTACCCTCTTCTGAAGACAGCTCACCTATTCTTTCTCTATCTGCAAACATTTTGATTTGTTTTGTCTCGTCTCTGCCTTCAATATTCATATGTTTTCTAGCTTGTCTATATTTTCGGAATTAGTTTCCTAAGCTTCCATTTCTAATGAAAAATGATGTATTAAATTTATATTTTGTATATTCTCTCCTTTAATTTCAAATTTCCGGCTAAAAAGTGCATTTTCGGTTTCGGGAGCCTTTTTTATCTGTTTTTTTGAGTAATTGGGAAATAAAGGATTGTGATATATATTTTTTTCATTGCCGGTCTAAAGGAAAATTCACGAAACTGCAATATTCGAGAAAGCATCTAGACCTAGAAAACAGCACGACAACCCTTTAAAATGGGGGCACATTTTCACCACGGTGAAAGAGGCATAGAGGATGCTTGCAATTTCTGAAAAAGAGGCTCTGAAATGTATTTGCAGTTACATTTCAAAAAAATTTAGATGAAAAATCTGAGCTTTTGCTATGAGTATTATCTTTCCATTATTCTGTACCCATTAAGTTGTTTATTTAATAAAAATCAAATTTTTCCAGTAATGAATTTCGCCTTGAAGCAAATGATCAAATTTATCTT
This sequence comes from Leptarthrus brevirostris, assembly GCA_964036015.1. NCBI lineage: Eukaryota > Metazoa > Arthropoda > Insecta > Diptera > Asilidae > Leptarthrus > Leptarthrus brevirostris. Next base: position 112,191,508 of record OZ038371.1, read on the forward strand.
TCTCACCTGTACAAATCCAGTTTGAAGAATTTACTGAAGAGAGGATAATAGTGTTTATAAAATCACTATAAATCTCTCTTGAAACCACGAATGTAATGTTAGCTGCTTGTATCTGGCACTACCCAACAAGGTCGTGATCAAGTCTTTAAAAAAAGCTTTGCAAATATAACTTGAAAGTTTGGACTAATATCTGTTGCATGTTATAAGACAAGCTCTGGCGATGGCTTTAGTTATCATTTTAAGTAAGATTGGTAATTGTGAGCTTTCGTTATTTATTTCGTTTAGGGAAATAAAAAATTGATAATGGCGTTATGCTTATATATATAATTTATACATACTCAGTTATTTATTTTTATAAAATTAAGATCACTTACTTATTTCTTTAGAACTGGTCAAATAGTCAGAAGATCTTGTGCCGCAGTTGTGCCGAATGAGCTCCGAGTCATTAAGAAGAATGTTCGAATATTGTGAGTTTAAGGGTAGGTTCTAGTCGAGCGAACTGAACATTGCTTTAAGTTTATGAATTTTTTCTCACAGAAGAAGGTAAATAATATATAATTCGACTTTTTATGCTATTAGTAGGTACATGTACTTACCTCTGAGTGTTTGATGACACAATCAACATCATAAATTGTAAGGATGAACATTAATGGACCGAGGTGGCTGCCCTGAGGGACGCCGGAACGAGCGACGATAGGGTTAGAAGTGGATGAGCTGAAAAGAACATTTTACTGACGGTTGTTGCGGTAGGATTGAATCCAGGAGATTAATCGAGGGGGGAAGCCTAGGCGATCAAGTTTGAACAGGATAATGTTATGGGAGATCTTGTCAAAAGCTTTACTTGAATCGGTGGCGATAATATCAACATCTTTACCGTTTTTCAGGGCACATAGTGTTTTGGAGACGAATTCTGTAAGGTTGGTGGTTGTAGATCTTCCTTTGAGGAAGCCATGCTGAGAGAGGGAGAAGATAGACTTACAGTGGAAGAACATGGAATCATAGACCAATTTTTCGAATAGTTTAGGTATGGATGAAAATTTAGCAATGGGTCTTTAGTGGGATACATCGTTCTTGCAGCCTTTTTTGAAGAAGGGAATAATATACGAGTTTTTCCATAAATGAGGGAAAACCCCCTGAGTGACCGAGAGGCGAAAAAGCAAAGTAAGGGGTTGAACTAGTTGCATGGCACACTTTTTCAGAACGATGACCGAAATGCCGTCAGGATCTGGGTGAAAGGTTCCTCAAGCCCGTTAATACTGGCGGCGATTAGTTCAAGATCAGGGTCGAAGAATGTAAAAGAAGTTTGAGTGCATTTGTCCATGAATGAAAAGTAGTTAAGGTCAGGTTGTAGGGAATTGTTGCTGAAAGATTTACTGAAGAAGTGTGCAAAGATGTTGGCGATAACCTTAGGACCAGACGAAGAGGTATTCTCGAGCTTTAGGTTGGAGGGGTGACCATTGGATTTCTTCTTGGAATTAATCAAGTTATAAAAACGCTTGGGGTCGGATATGAGGCTAGTTTTTATCCGTTGGAGTTACTCATAGAAGAGGGTATCACAACTTTCAGAAGAAGAGGTGTAAGCAGACAAGTAGGAAGAAGAGTCAAACTCAGTCTGTGTTAGAAGAAAAGTTTGCCACCGTTTATTTCTCCTGTTGCGGAGAGAGCGTAATTCTTTGTCGTACAAAAGGGGGAGGAGGAGCAGTTTTTAGGAGGAATAAGAGGAATAAATTGTGTAAGACAAGCGTGTGTTTCCGAATAAAATGCCTCTACAGCAACGTCAATTGGAAGATGTTCAGGGATAGTGCCATTGTTGGAGTTGAGGAGCAAGTGATTTAATTTTTCAAAGTCGCCTTTACGAAAATTGAAGTAAAGAGAAGACTCGGAGTTTGAAAGGGTGTGAGGGTGTTCGTAGGAGAAAATGAGGAACAGGGGAGGATGGTGACGGTCGAGGGAGGAGAGGAGATGGTTGCTTTCCGCGACAGCCGAGTTAACTGGGTCTGAGGAAAAGATTAAGTCTAATTGTCTGTCCAGACGTTTTCTGACGCCGCTAACTTGAAAGAGACCAGAAACGGAGAGCTGATTGATAAAAAAGGCTTCTTCGGCAGAAGAGGCGTGACCGTTGAATACGGGGGAGGTTGAAGTCACCCAGTACAATAAATAAAGGCTTCTAGAGGTTGATAGAGACGAATGTAACAACAAAATATATACAGAATACACTTCTTCAGTGTTAACTTGATACATACAAATTCTGATATTGAAGAGTCGGAGGTCTTAAGCAGGGTGGCGTCATAACGGTTGTGAGTAGCTATGAGAACCCCACGATCTGGTGGATCATTGGTACCTACACAACCGTCAACACGGAAAATGGTATAGTTTGGAGGGAATAGTTCGTTGTCGAGAATTCCTGGTGTTAGATTAGTTTCAGTTAAGGCAAAGATATCGTGCGGGAATTTGTGGGAGTTAAGGAAAATATTGGATGTTTTTGTGCGAAGTCCTCTTACGTTCTGGTTATAGACTGACAAGCTGCTGGGGAGAGTTACTTGAGCGGAGACCACAGGTGCATTCGGGGGAGGTCAGAAATAGTGAAACAGGGGGGGGGGGGAGTTAGGAGCGAAATTAGTTTAAGGAGTCGTTGCGACTGTTTTGGAGATGGGAAATGCGTCGAGAAGTGACGTACGCAGCATAGGTGGTTAGATCTTCTGAAACCTTATGGGAAGGCATATTGAATAATTAATGGTGCTTAGTGAAAAGTTGGTGTAAGACGGTTGGGTTTGTGGGCAGACCTTTTTGATGTATACTTAACATGACGTTCGTGCTGGTTTTACCATCAATACAGACGGAATTCGGTTTCTCGTGCAGATAATCTATAAATAGACGAAGCTTTTCATAAATGCGGCGGTTCCGTAAACGGGGCAAGAGGTATCGTCCACCGTTGGAATCCTCAGAGCGCAAAGTCAATTTAACTGTAGGTGGGATTAGGGGATCGATATATGAGTTATGTTCGTATGAAGGAGTTTTGGTTAGCTGAGGTAGATGAAGTTTGAGATGGGGCGATAGTGAAGGAACATGATGACTTGTAATTAGGAAATTGAAGCATAGGTGGTGGGGTGGTCGGGAGATGATGGCTTGTGGTTAGGTGGGCACACGGAAGAAGTTGGGAGTGCGTGGTTGGGTGGATGCGCTGGATATACAGAAGTCAAAACAGTGGTGGTAGGGTTGTCGGCTGGGATGGATGTGTTCTAGGGCATCGGTGTAAGTGGAAACAGAGGGGTTAAGGGTGTGAGAATTAATAAAGTTGGATACTTCACTGGGGTAGTTTAAAGTTTGAAATTGCACCCATTTTAAACTGCCAATTGGAGTTTGGATCACTAGGTTTAGGTCTAAAGTATAGAGGTGCGGAAGAGTGATGAGAGCTTATGCTATTACTAGTGCTTTGGTTGTTACTATTAGGCTGAATCCTAAATTTAGGTAAAGGAGAAGGTCGTTTGGAATTAACTCTGGGATAGTTAGTGGGATTTGGTTTATTAGTATTTAATTTAGGGTTAGATGCAGAGGGCTTAGGGTTAAACTTAACTTACTTCTTATAATATATTTGATATGTTATACTATATCCCCTCCAATTACAGTTATTTATTATCTCGACGAGAGATAAGTATTGCGTACTATTCTAACCTATTCTAATCGTAGATATCGTAGATATAAAGATATATATAAAATATTTGATATGTTATACTATATCCCCTCCAATTACAGTTATTTATTATCTCGACGAGAGATAAGTATTGCGTACTATTCTAACCTATTCTAATCGTAGATATAATTTGTATTATATATATGTACATTACAGCATCAGTTCTGTTTTATTTTTAAACAATTTTGATATTAAAATTAAAGATTAGCATAATCAAATTCACATAGCTATGTTTACGTTTTTTTAAGTTCAATTATTAAATTCATATCTATTATAATTTTTTACTTTCATTATATTTTTATATTCTATTAATCTAAATTTAAAATGATTCTAGCAACTTGAAAATAAGAACAAATATCTCTTTTTTTCGGCGACGACATGAGTAGGATTTTAACTGCCAAAATATTATAAGCGTATATCTTTTTTTAAAATTTATTTTAAAATTTTCTGTGTCGTTTAGAATTCCCACGGTAAACATTACTATTTTCTAACTGCGCCCAATATGACCTAGCTGTGCTATGCTTTTTCAATATTTTTGCTTTAATTCAGTTGGTATAATTTCGGTACCATATTTTATTTTAATCCTAACTTCTAACTTGGATGATCCTTTTGTTGTTGTATAGAGTGTGATCCCCCATTGCTAATAATGAAAAAATATGTTTCTTGAGTGGGGTGGGAAATGGGAGGGGTACTTCGACTTCATAACGCGTGGACAGAGTTGGATGAATCTTCTGATGTATAGAATATATTGTCGTTATAGATATAAAATTAAAATTTCTTTTTATGCTTTTAAGCGCATTTTGTGAAGTTGGTTCAATTTTTTTTAAAACCAATAGTACATTACAATAGTTCGGTTTAGATATTGAGTGAAGTATTTTTATATTCTAGCAGTCTAATCCATAGGTCTTGTTTATTTTCTAAGGTGTTCTTTATGAGGTGTTTGGCAATTTGTACACTATGTTCGGCCATTCCGCTCGACTTCGGATAGCCTGGACTAGAAGTAGTTACTTTTATATTGAACTGTTCACTTTTTTAAATTAAAAGAATTAATTGGCATGTTGTTAGACACAATTTCTATGGGTATTCCATGAACTGCAAATAAATTTTAAATCTTAGTATTTTTTCCTTACAAGTTTTATTTGTAATGCAAGTTATGTCCAAAAATTTCAAATAATAATCAATTTTTATTGGAGTATCCACAAAAATCTGTACCTATTTTGTTGACGAGTAACTGTGAAATTTCGTGCGAAACCAAAGGTTCAGGAGTTTTTGCATTCCGATGTTTTTTTACAAATTTCATATGATGCAATTTTATTTTCTATTGCTGTAGCTATGCCAGGACAATATAGGAGTTCTTTAGCTCTAAATTTTGACTTTTCGATTCCTTGTTGTTCTTGATGTAATAAATTGAGCATGGGTTCCTTTAACAAAACTGGTACTACTTATAACCTTTCGTAAAGGAAAGTTATAAATCATCTTCTAAAATCAGTTTGTTTTTGAATTTCCAGTAAAATTTTATTTAATTTTTTAGCTTTTTCTTCTCGTGTGGCTATCTTTCTTGTAGAACTCTTCTGAGTCTTTGTTAATTTCTTTATTTATTTTAGTTTGCATACTTACGCTTTATTGTATATATTTTAAAGAAAGTTTGTAATTTAATAATCGAATTTTCATTCGTTGTAAGCGTGCTGGTTTATGTATTTATTAATAATATCTAATAAGGGCTTGTGATCTGTTTTCACGCAAACTTTCCGACATAAAATCTATTTATGAAATTTGGGATGCGAAACAATGCGCAAGTATTTCTTTTTCAATGTGCGCGTATTTCTTTTCAGCGTTTAAAAGACTTGGAGACGCGAAGCAAATAGGTTTTTTATTTTACATGAGGTAACATCCTAAACAATCATTCGAACTATCTATTTGTATTACAATGTCTTTAATGGGATCGTAAATAGGTTAATGAATAGGTAACGTAAAGGAAACACTCGCGATATTTACTTTATCTTTATTCTCTTTAACCTAATATAAAAACTAATTCTAATTCTAATCTGTGAATTCAGTTAGCACGCGACGACGACCCACAAGCGACTGTCCTCGGTATTCCATGTTTTCATGTCAATGAGTTAGTGGGGTCGTGTGCTGTTATTTTGCCGATGTGTCTTACTAACAGTGTTGCCACATTACTCCCCCTTCAGTGGAAGCGATGCTGAAAAGGTTGCCGAAATTTGACTCTTCTCCCATATCTCGTATGGTAATCATCTGCGGTCTTAGGAGCGAGAGTCTTTTGAACAGGAAGGTTCTCGTCTACTTCGTTTTCCAAGTACGCTGCTTTTAGGCGGTCCACGGATATGTTCTTTTGTTTACCGTCCATATCAATGGTGAAATATTTAGCATAACGTTTCAGTACGCGGTATGGCCCATTATATGGTGGCTGCAGTGGAGCTTTTACCGCATCGTTCCGAAGAAAAACATGCGAAGTTGTTTTTAAGTCCTTTTGAATGAAAGTATTTCTATGACCGTGTGCTGCTGTGTCTGGGGACTTAATTAGAGACATTGCTCGTCGTAATTTGCTTACAAAGTCGGTTTCCGTAACTTCTTTCGTCGACGTTTTTACAAACTCTCCAGGTATCCTTAGTCGTGTCCCGTAGAGCATCTCAGCTGCTGTTGTATCGTTGTCTAGTCGTGGGACCGTTCGCAGTCCTAACAATACTGTGGGAAGCGTGTCTACCCAGTCCTGTGAGTTGTGACATTTGATAGCGGTCTTGAGTGTTCGATGCCATCGTTCGATCATCCCGTTAGCCTCTGGATGGTAAGGTGTAGTCCTTTGTCGTTTTATTCCGAGCATTTTCGTTAATTCACTGAAAATTGTGCTCTCAAACTGTCGACCCTGGTCGCTTGTGATATACACTGGTGTGCCGTAACGAGATCTCCATTGGCTATATAACGCACGGGCTACTGTTTCCGCAGTTATATCTATAATAGGAATGGCTTCTGGCCATCTTGAAAAACGATCGATGCAGGTCAAACAGTATCGATATCCACGCGATGGTGGCAACGGTCCAATAATATCAATGTTGATGTGCTGAAACCGTTGGTCTACTAGATTGTAGTGGCCAGCAGGTGATTTATTATGCTTCTGTATTTTATTCTGTTGGCAGGGTATACAGCTTTTCACCCATTTACGGACGTCACTTCTTGCGTTTGGCCAAACAAACCTCTCGAGTATAAGTTTCGTTGACGCTCGAATTCCTGGGTGTGCTAAATTGTGTAACTTGTTTACAATAATACGACGAAAGTTTTTTGTAAGATATGGTCGAATATGTTTTGTGGAAACATCGCAATAAATCGTTGTCGTTGGATCGGTGCTTACTGGGAACTTTTTAAGTTCCAATGATGTACCTTCTTGTAGGAGCTGATGAAGTTCTCTATCAGTTTCCTGCGATTTCCCTAGAAGATGGTAGTCTAAACCCTCAGTTGATGTAAAAGCATCAATGCGCGATAGTGTGTCGGCAACTATATTATCTTTCCCAGGGATGTATTTGATGTCCGTGGTGAACTGACTTATGAAGTCGAGATGTCTGCGTTGCCTCGGTGTAGCCTTTTCTGGTTTTTGGTTAAACGCGAATATTAACGGTTTATGATCCGTAAAAATAGTAAACATACGCCCTTCCAGTAGGTGCTGGAAGTGTTTTACACCGTGGTATGCACTCAAGAGTTCCCTATCGTAGGTACTGTACCTTTTCTGCGCCGTTGATAACTTTGCCGAAAAAAATCCTAGAGGTTGCCATGAACCTTTAGAACGTTGATGCAGGGCTGCGCCTATTGCTGAATCGGATGCATCAACCATTAATGCAAGTGAGCTATCTACTCGAGGATGAGCGAGGGTTGTTGCTTCCGTAAGTAATTTTTTACACTGTTCAAATGCCTTTCCCGTCTCTTCAGTCCACTCGACTGGTCTGATGTCGTTTTTCTTGTTACCATTTATCAATTGTTGCAGAGATAACTGCGCTTCCGCAGCGTGAGGAATAAACCGCCTGTAGAAATTTATGGTTGCTAAAAAACGTCGTAGTTCGCAGATACGTTCAGGCCTTTTGAAGTTTTTGATAATTTCCAACTTCTCCGGTAATGGTTGTATCCCTTTAGCGCTAATCAGATGTCCTATAAAACGCACTTTTGTTTTTCCGAACTGACACTTGTCCGAATTTATGACGATGCCATAGCGACGGAATTGTTCGAAAAGCTTCCGAAGATGTTCCAGATGTTCCGGAATACTGTGTGACGCAACTAAGATATCGTCGATATAGGCCTTGGCGAAATCGAAGTCTTTAAGTACCTCGTCGATAAAACGCTGGAAAGTTTGTCCGGCATTGCGTAAGCCGAAGGTCATGTAACAAAACTCGTATAACCCAAATGGTGTGGTTATAGCTGTCTTTTCAACATCACACGGTTCCACTGGTATTTGTTGGTATGCTCTTTGGAGGTCCAGTGTGGAAAAAATTGTCTGACTGGTGAGTATATACGTAAAATCCTGTATATGTGGCACCGGGTACTTGTCAGGCAATGTTGCGGCGTTCAATCTGCGAAAATCTCCGCAGGGTCTCCATTCCCCATTAGTCTTTGGGACCATATGCAATGGGCTTGCCCATGGGCTTTTCGAGGGCCTGCATATCCCCTGTTTTGTCATCGTATCGAATTCTGTCCTGGCTATTTTGAGCATCTGGGGTGATAATCGACGTGGACGTGATGAAGCTGGTGGCCCTTTTGTTACAATATGATGCGTGATATTATGTTGTACGTATTTTCTGTTTAGCCAAGGTTTTGTTATGTCCTTATAATCTGAAATGAGCGAATGATAAGGTGGTTCTACAGCAATTTTTGTAAGATGGAGAGATGGAACTCTTGTTATAATACCATAACATTTCAGTGATGTTTTCCGATCAACAATTTTCCTATTTTGTAAATCAACAATAATTCCGTGGTAAGCTAAAAAATCCGCGCCTATAATAGCACGTGAAACGTCAGCGATCACAAATTTCCAAATGAAATTCCTTCGCAAGTTGAGAGACACTTTCAAGGTTTTTTCGCCGTAGGTTGCTATGTTAGTATTATTTGCTGCATATAGGTATTGGTCTGACGTTTTGCGCTTGTGTTCAGCTGTTGCAGGAATAACCGAAATGTCGGCGCCAGTATCTACTAAAAACTTTATTTTTGTGTTGGGGTCAACTACGAACAAGCGGCGATTGTGTTGAGCGTCATCACTTGCCGCACACAGTGATGACTTTGTTAGTTTTCCGTTTGCTGGAATGTGCATGGAGAACGGCAATTTTTTGCTCGCTTTCCAAACTTTTCGTGGTACCAACACTGGCTTGTATGGGACTTATTCGCTGCTTTATGTGTGCGCGATCTGCTTCTACTTTGTGTGTGACTGCGATGAACACCGTTTCGTCGGCTCGATCTGCAGGCTTTTAGTTCTGCTACTGCTTGTGTCAGTTCAGCTAACTGTTGAGCCATCTCTGATGATATGCGTGCTCCATGCGATGGTGATACTGTTGCAATCTCGGGTGACTCATTTACTTCGGCGATTTTGTCTGCGAGAACAGCTAGCTGCTGAAGGCTTTCGCCACTAGCTGAAATGATTGATCGCATATTTTGTGGCAACCGTTGCATCCACAACGATTTTAATAGCTCTTCACTTACGTTCTTCCCAGCCAGTTCACGCATTTCGGGGAGTAGGTGTGTAGGTTTTTTGTCGCCGAGGTCCATTTCCTGTAGAAGTTTGCGCAGTCGTTGATGCTCCGAATCTGCAAATTGACCTATTAAGCGTTCTTTCAGCGTATTGTACATATTGTCTTGCGGTGGTTGAAGAATGATGTCGCTGACCTGTGACAGCACGTTACTCTCTATAGCGGCAACAACCGCATGGTATTTTGTAGCATCAGCACTTATGCCAGCCATGTAAAATTGGGACTCGATTTGCGAGAACCAGAGTTGTGGCTGTGCTCTCCAAAAAGGTGGCACTTTCACTGAAATTTTTGATACTTCAGCAGGAATTGTGGCGAGCGATGAGTTTGCTCGGTCTGGGATCTCTGAATTTGGCGTACGTGATCCGTTGGTGTTGTTCTGTGCCGAACTCTGTTGTTTGGAGTTTTCCATTGTCGTGCTTCTTTCGGGGTCACCACTATTAGGTTAATGAATAGGTAACGTAAAGGAAACACTCGCGATATTTAATTTATCTTTATTCTCTTTAACCTAATATAAAAACTAATTCTAATTCTAATCTGCGAATTCAGTTAGCACGCGACGACGACCCACAAGCGACTGTCCTCGGTATTCCATGTTTTCATGTCAATGAGTTAGTGGGGTCGTGTGCTGTTATTTTGCCGATGTGTCTTACTAACAGTGTTGCCACAGTAGGGTCGTTTTTATGAGTGATTTTATTTTTTTGTAAAGTTTTTTCGTTAGCTGGAAGTCAAGTTAATACTACCTACATCTTTCTTAAGAAATGTTCTCAACGTTGTCGATACTTCTAATTAAATGGAAATGCAATTTCTCTCTTAATCCTTATAATTTTTGTCATCCATATATGTAAATTGCGACATTCTGGAATGTCCCCGAAATTTTGCAGATTGTAGTTTTGAAAGACTTCAGACGCAAATTTTAGTCCAAAGGAAAGTCTTTTATAGGAACAGTAACCAAAAGGGGTGTTAAAACTACAAAGATCGCTGTTTGGTGGAATCAGTCCTTAAGATCGAGTATGGAAAAATATTTTTATTGGCAAGCTTCGATGTATTTTTTCAAAGGTTGGTATCAGAAAATTTTCTTCTTTAATTGCCTCATTAAGATCTTTAAGATCCAAGCATACTCGTATGTTTGAGACTCAATCTACTACTCCACTAACTTTTTTTTGTTATATTTTTTTCACAAATTATTATTTATTATTATTAACTACAGGTACCGATTTAAGTCCAACTTTTAAAAATTTAACAAAACATTCCAAAGCTTCAAAAACATCTTGATAACATTTTGTGTCAACTATAATAAAATTTCGAAACTTTTTTATTTTTATGCTTGCCTTGGCCATTGGGTAAGTTAACCTTGTAAAACTTCCCCAATGACTTTAATGTCTGAGTCATCGCACCCTTCTAAGCTTATAAACTTCCCACATATAGGAAGTTATTGTAATGGGCCCGATTTTCAAAATTTTTAGTTTTAATTTTTTTTACATTTCAAAGTCACCATAGTGTTTTACGCATGTTTCTGAACACACATGTGTGTGTGTGTGTGTGTGTGTGTGTGTGTACGTACGTACGTTCGGACCCACTTTTTTCGACAACGAAATCTCGCGAACAAAAAATGATAACGACTTCGCTATGGTGCCATTCGAAGCGTATTATTGTCAATAAGAGCTGAAAGAAATTTAATCAATTTAGGTTCAGCCGTTTTTTTGTTTAAACAAAAGAACTGAAAAAAAAGTTGATTTCAGACTTTCTTGAAAAGGATTTCTTCGATTCTGATGACGATCGGGACATCAAAAAGTCGGATAATAACAATTTATTATGAACAGAAATTGTTTATAATGATGAAAAATTGTTTATAACAATAAATGATTGTTTATATCAATAATAAATTTATAATTATAAAAAATGGTTTTACCTGGTTGAAAATTGATTATGAATTGGAAATTGAATACAAAATTGCAGATTGTTCATAGCAATTGAAAATTCTTATAAACAATTGAAATTTTTGTTACCACAAAAAATTTCTTTTATGAATAAACTTTGTTTATATCAATTAAAAATGGTCTATAACAATTAAGAATTGTTTATATCAATTATAAATTATTTATAACCATTCAAAATTATTAATAACAAATGAATTCCAAACAGAGTGCATTTATTTGGTTTTCATTAAAAAATAGTGCTATAACGGAATAATTTTTTAAAAAAATTTTTGCATCTAATTACAACGAAATTATCATGATAAATTAAATTCAGTAATTTATTTATTTAATCGGATGCGACGCGAACTCACACCACATTAACTGGATGAGCAGCGGCAGTAACAGAATAGGTGAGTACCTTATTGATTATTTGCTAACTACTAACCTAGTTATACTTAACCGTGGATCTGACCCTACCTTCGACAATGGCCGTCGGAGGGAGGTAATTGATATCACTCTCTCCAGTAGCTACATATCAGAACTGGTAAGTGACTGGAGACTGTTTGACGAGCCATCATGCTCCGACCACAAACACATTCTCTTCAGCGTTGGAGAATGTGTCAATGAAATAAAGGAATACCTGAACCCCAGGAACACCAACTGGGTTACCTATAAAGAGGAACTGGGTGGTAGACTCTATGGGTTCATGGGCTCGATCAAGTCTACGCAAGACGTCGAACTTGCGGCAGACCTCGTAAACGATGCCATACAGCCGGCCTTCAGGGGAAGTTGTCCGGTGTCAGTAAGGTCGCAGAACAGGAACGTCCCTTTGTGGACGAGGGAACTTGCGAGACTTAGGGCTACTACCAGGAGGCTGTTCAACAGGGCGAAAAGAGGCGGGGGCTGGGAAGAATATAGACAAACCCTAACTGCCTACAACCGAGAACTGCGCCGGTCTAAAAGATCCAGCTGGCAAAAGTTCTGCCAAAACGTGGAGGGCGCTCGCGAGTCTGCGAGACTGCATAAAGCCCTTATGAAAACTACGTCGGGCGATCTGGGCACACTCCAGAAACTGGACGGGACATACACCCAGACCAGGGAAGAAACGCTAGAGATTCTACTGCAGTCCCACTTTCCTGGTTCAAAGGTGGTAGAACCGAACGAGTCAGCCAGGCCCAGCCTAACTGACCACCCAGCAAGGAGGGCGACCAAGGCGGACTGGAGGGTTGCCAGCTCGGTCTTTATATGTAAAGCCATCAAGGATGCTATTTTATCCTTCGAACCATTCAAGTCCCCTGGCACGGATGGGGTGTACCCGGTGCTCCTACAGGAGGGCTGTGATCTCGCACCGGTGTTGTGCAGAATGTACAGGGCGTCCTTTGCACTAGGATACGTACCATCTATCTGGAGGACTGTGAAAATAGCCTTTATTCCAAAGCAAGGCCGTGTAGATTACACACTCGCTAAAGCATACAGGCCTATTAGTCTAACATCGTTCATGTTAAAGACGATGCAAAAAGTTGCTGATCGGGCGATCAGGGAGAGGTATCTTCTACACTCACCACTTCATGCCCGGCAGCACGCCTACCAAACTGGAAAATCCACTACAACGGCGCTCCATGACTTAATACTCAAGCTGGAGGGAGCGCTTTATAGCAAGGGAACTGCGATTGCAGGCTTCTTGGATATAGAAGGCGCTTTTGATAACACATCATTTGATGTGATCACTCCAGCCCTAAGAAGGAGAGGCCTTGGGACGACCTTCTGTCGATGGATAGATGTGCTGCTCAGGTCTCGAGATCTTACCTTGAGTCTCCTCGATAGGACGATCAGCGGCTGCGTCACAAGAGGGTGTCCGCAGGGTGGGGTGCAGTCACCCCTCCTATGGTGCCTTGTGATCGATGAGCTACTTGTACGCCTTGATGAGCGAGGCTTCTTCGCGCAGGGCTATGCAGATGACATTGTAGTTGTGGCATCCAACGATATGGGGAACAACATTACGATACAACTCCAGGGGGCTCTAGACGTGGTTGCAACCTGGTGCAATGAGGTTGACCTCCAAGTCAACCCTGAAAAAACAGTCGTTGTTCCGTTCACCAGGAAGCGGAACACGACGGGCTTTCCTGAACCGACCTTGGGCACTGCGCTACCCTTCAAGGATCAGGTGAAGTACTTGGGGGTGATTCTGGATTCCAAGCTATATTGGAACCTGCACCTTGATATAACTGTGGAAAAAGCTCGGAAGTCCTTCTGGGCATGCCGTAGAGCCTGCGGGACCACACAGTTCCATCATGGACTCCAGACTGATCACACGTGCTATAGACGGGTCGCTCTGCAAATTAATTAAATGTTTAATTTGCTAGAGCGGCTTTGCTGCTAAGTGCGTGTGGTCAGTAGGGAGTGACATTGGAAGATATTAATTAATAATTTAAATAATACGTATAATAATAAAAAGTGAAATATACAAAAAAAAAAAACAAATGAAGAAATAATTTACGTCACCTAAAAACAAGTGAAACGCAAATAAAATGGAAAAATTTATATTAACATAAAATACTATAAAATAACAAACAACATATTATAAAATAAAATAAGACTTTATGGCGTTATACCCAAACAGGGTCGAGCCAGGAATCTCGAAGCTCCAGTCTCATTAGGGACCCACAGCGGAGAGATTGAAATCAAGAATAAAGAAGAAGAAGAAGAAGATTACAGAAACACATTTGAATTTAAAGGAAAGTGAAAGTAAAAAGATGAAACCATATGTCAGGTGGGGAAGAAAGTAGTTAAATTTTTTCAAAATATGATCATATTTGCAAAGAGTAAATATATACTTACCATATATGGAAAATGTTTTATAAATAGTTATATAGATGGGAAAGAATCAGTTCAACCTTATCTTCTATTCATTCTTAGTTCGAAATCGGATTAAGCTAGTCGGAAATCGCCAAGCTATAAATATTCTTTTTGAAATCAACCATTTTTTCAAATCGCAAATATTTCTTGAACTCCTTTTTGTGTTGAATTGGTTTTCTTTCAGTATTTGGAAAATTTGAATTAAATGTGAAATTGGAAATAAATCAATTTGTTAAATTGAACTATGAATTAATGAGTTTAATTGAACTAATTTTGTGATTTGTAAGGGAAGTTTGGCGTAGTGAAAGTTGCTGTATTTCTCGTGCGTGTGTTGCGGAGTACGAGTATCTTCAGCTTGACGTTTTTGTTTTGTTATTTTGAACTTTCTTATGGACAAATTTTAATTTGCTTGACTACATAAAGTTGAGATTAAATTCGTAATCCTAATTGTCCCCATGAACAGATACCATTGTTTTATTTCCAACGCGCAACATGTGAGACATTAGTAATAAGGAAATCTTGAAGGCACATGATTCCATTGACTGGAGGGCGTACATTAGAAAAAAGTGGAAGAGCAATTGGAAACTAATGACGAAGACTGCATCAAGTCAGGTGGTTTGCTCAAAGTTATGTGGTGGGTTTAGTTAATGGAAAAATTTCCATAGTCCAATCAAAATCTCGAAACGTTGAGAACCAAAGAGACACTGAAACGGTCAAAGTAATAATGCCTTCCGGCGAAGAACAGAGTATACAAAGAATGAGCGTCAAGTTCGAGATTACTGAGCGGGCATATGTCATTGGAAAGCAATTTCGAATATGCCTCAGTTAAGCCCTTACCATTAATAAATCGCAAAACGTAAGTCTCAAGAGAGGGATTGTCGATGTGGATAAGATCACGTTTGCTGAAGTGCAGACTTACCTTGCACTACCGAGAATTACATCTCTCGAAGGGCTGTATTTGATTAATTTTGATCCTTTGCAAGTAAAAGCCAGAGGAGATGCCATTGTTGAATATAATATACTTCGAAGAAATTACAAACCCAATTTTTAACGTCTACTCACTGATAACAAGAATAAAGGAAAAGTGCGCGGGAAGACATGGGCCGTACCTGCAGAGGTCATAAAAGTCATAGTCCAAATTGGTAAGGATATTAAATCAACCAATCTGATGCAGGTTCAAAGTCTGTTCGATGAAGATGGTGTTTCATATTAGGCTAATGCAACCTTGCAAAGCTTACTTCATAGCATTCAAAGCAGATATATGACACCCGGTGACAGCGTTAACGTGAAAGTAGTTCGTCGGTATTTTGACTCGTCTGTGTAATATGAAGATACCTTGAGAAATATTGTCGAATGTAAAATACGTTATGCTATGAAATGTATGAATGGTTCGTCTACTATTATCGTTGCAATCAATGAACAAGTATCAAGCTACTTGTTCGTTGATTGCAAAATCTGTTTCTAGTTCCAAGAATAATGCCATAGAGTGTTTTAAACAAAAATACCGTTGAAGGTGTTAATAATAGAAAAAATATATTTGTTCAGTGGTTTTTGAGTTACAGCATATGAAACATCCCGACTGGAAATTAGTTCAGGGAACCCGGATTATGATCAGATCTGGATCAGATTTTTCTTAACACGGGCATCTGATCAGGAACGGATCGGAGTACTGTACTACTCCATCCCTTGATCCGGCCATTTGATCAGTTTCTGATCAAATTACAGTACTCCATCCCTTGATTCGGTCATCTGATCAGAAATTGATCAAAGTACAGTACTCTATCCATTGATGCGGTCATCTGATCAGAAATTGATCAAAGTACAGTACTCTACCTTTGGTCCAGTCACCTGATCAGTTCCTTATCAGTATCGAATATTAAAAATCTTATTACGGTTCCAGTACCGTTGTTTGAGTCAAAGTCGTATCCGATGTCCTGAACTAAATCATAATACAGAACTTAATTTTTTATCTGATCCATTCTATGTTATATTCTTTACCGAACAATCAATTTATTATTAATGTTGTAACTAAATTATATATTAATATTGTGTTATTAATGTCATAATAGTGCACTAATCTAACTTAAAATTTTTCCTGCGACAAATGTTTGTATTCTCTACACATTTTTTAATAATTTTTTTTAAGTTAATTAAATATAAAATATTGAACAACTAAATGGACTCAGTCTAATAATTGCACTCTTCCATTAAGAATATACCTGTAGGTCTATCTGCGTGTATAGTATATTCTTTACCTGCAGGTATATTTTGAAATGCTTGCATTGTAAAGTCATTAATAAACTAAGAAAATGGTAATATTTATGTGGGATGGAGGCTTCTCCATGAAAAGAACTTTGGAACGAAGAATCGGCAATGGCGCTGGTTGCCCAGTGGTTAGGGTAATGGAGTATCATGCGCATGGTCTCGGTTCAAACCCAGTTCGCCCAATGGCTCTTTTTAACGCAGATTCTCCGATTCCTACATTTATTTAATTATTTTACGTTCAATAAATATGTACATTTACTTTTTTCAGCAAAGTTAATCTTGAAAAAGTCAAATTAGAGTAATTCGTAACTAGTACACTTTTCTGATCAGAATTTGTTCAGAAAGCCTGATCCCCAGTAGATATGATGACCTCATCCGTTCCTGAAAATAATTTATGATCAAGATCGGATCCTTTGAACGGATCCCGAGGGGATCATATAAGGCGTGACGTTTTATAGTCACATCCGGATCAGGAAGCCTGATTTATCCCTGATCAATCGGCAATCCTGATCCGAACCGGACCCCAACCGGAATTAATTTCTAGTCAGGATACCCATACAAATATAAATTAGTTAGACAAATCACAAGCGAAATATATGTGAGTAGTTTACTTTTTTTTAATCATTATTTGAAGAAGTCAGTTTAATTTAACTATTTTTTACTTAACTGAATTTCTCAAGCATTGATTAAACTGTGAAATGATTTTAAATTCAATTCAACTGCATATTTTGCAAAAAACACCAAAAGATTGCTAATTTTAATTGAGTTAGGGAATTTAAAACATCCAGAGGCTTTTTATGAAATGTGCTTGCCCTTAAATTTGCTCCACCCCTATAAAAAGTTTTTAAATTACACTTGATGGCGAAAGAATTTAATTTGGGGCCTTTTACAACACCGGTTCAATTTTGCTGGTGCTGAAGTCAGCTAATTAGGGTATTCCATTAAAACATAAAACTTGCATTTAATGTGGCTTTCTCAAAGGCATGTACAAAAAAAATTTGAAATAAAATTGTGGCATTAATTAAGCAATTAGGGGTGGTAGGACTACAGGGAAAAGAAAACAAGACGGCTGGGTAGAACATGTACAATGTTGCTTAATTATTTTTTAATTTTTTTTCTTCTCTTGTTTCCTTATTAAAAGGAAAACCTCAAATATAACGAGCTTATTTCTGAATGTAAGAAATTTGAACTGGGTTACAAGTATATGTACATACATACATAACTTGCTTAAAAAGGCGTCTCAACAAATGCTACAGAGTAAATGAGTTTCTGATTATCAGTTTCCATGAAGCTTTGCAATTCACGTCCCTTTTCTAAATATTTCTCTGAGTATTTATAGATACTTTAAAGATTAACAAATGTAAAAAATTGGCGCAGTAAGGACTTGGCGCGCTTTTATTCCTGATTAATATTAAAATAATTTCCGGCATATACACACAGTATAAGCAGTAACTCCAGGGAGAAATAGAAGGAACAATTACACGGGATCTAAGGGAAGAAAGCAGCCTTTACAAATTGAGTTAACCCTGGTATTGCAAACAACACCAACATAATTACCGCAACTTATGTGGTTACTAGTATAGGAGTACTTTGTGAAGGTAGCATTACACTCAAGTTGCGGGAAGCCAAATAAAGCTTTACAATGAAATAAGCACTTTGAATGAAAGTCTTTCTTTTGCAGAGGAAGTGGGAGTACTTTTAATTTTGGCATATTTTAAGTTTCTTATCTCTTTACAGGATAAATTTAGCGTCTGTTGCATTATCTTCGAATGCTTTTTTAACGAATTAAATAATACTAACTTATTATATAAATAACACGGTGCAACATTATTTGGGTCATCGCTTCGGGCCCAAACTACTCCAATGTGAAATGAAACTAGCGCAAAGTACTAATAAAACCGTCCCGTAGTTTGGCTATATTAGCTCGCAATTTTGCTATAACCTTTATAAGTTTGCATGTTTTTGGGCCATTTTTTCTACTTTTGCGATGTGAAAGTGGAACAACGTTCATTCATAAGAGTGAAATTAGATATGCTCTTTTAGCCAATTTTTGGTACTTTTTCAGTAAATTTTTCGCATTTTGACCCAATTTTCGCAGAGTAATTCGGATTTAATTAATTTTTTTATGCAAAAAGTGATTACTCTTGGACTTTTTGTTGATTTTTTCAATGAGTTTTATGAAAATTATCACGAAACTCAGCAACGCCAAAAAAGGGTTCAATATAACATTAAATTTACTATTTTAATAATTTAAATATTAATATTTTATTTATCTTTTTTTTATTAATGAATTCCAAATTTTATTTAAAGTTGTAATCGTTTTTGTTTATTATTAACATTAAACATGCAAACCATTTTTGCGTCACAAATATTCGTTTTTCAAGCGTTAACAGCCCAACAAATTAAAAAGTTACAATTGAAGGCGTTCGTTCTGTCCAATAAATTTCAATTAGAAACAAATATTCAACACTACATAGATGATATCCGAAAAACTAATTTAACCCTCAAGTTGCAAAAGTATTCGTATATTCAAATACCTTTGAAAAGTAATTTTTTTGACATTTAAATCATTCCGAAACATAGCAGTTTTTTAACCGACTTCCCAAAAACAAAGAGGTTCTAAGTTCGACGTGTATATTTTTTATGTCTGACCGGGCATAACTTCGTAACGCGTTTGCCGATTTTGATGATTCTTTTTTTGTTGGGTAGAGTATTTTTACCGATTGGCAACATGTCGAAAAATTTTTTGGTGGGGTTAGGGTGGGGGTTAAACCTAACTTTGTAACGCGTAGACCGATTTGGATGGTTGTCTTTTTGTTGCACAGAGTATGATCCTCTCTTATAGAGTATGTTCCCTGATTATATAGATTATTATATTATAGAGATTATAGAGTATGTTCCTTATTTTATAGGATGGCCTAGGTGGGGGAGGGGAAGGGATAAGTCGGTGCAAATAAAACAAACCAAACAACTACAATAAAAGTATTTAATCGTCCTTCTTTATGATCCCGTGAGCTGAAACGTGTCAAGATTGGTCAACGCATGGCGACTGAGTTCAGCAAAAGGAGCGTGGAGTTTGTAGATAACGCCAAATCAAGCTGTCTGCCCATATTGTTACTCACATTGCTCATTTGGCAAAGTCCAAAGCTAGCCAAGATGTCGAGGAACAACGATTATCCTTCAGTCAAGTTGTTAAGAAATAACACTACAAAATTCATAAATCGGAGCTGGCAATGCCCTGTAATTTCAACGACAACGGAATCAACAATATAATCTGCGTTAACACGTATTAGCTTAGTAATACATACATTTTGCTTATATACCTTGTACTAGCTTTGTAATGAAATCGACCGGCTAGTCGGTCATTCTAGTTTGCATAGCGTCATCGTGTACAAGATCAACTAAAACAATAAAGTTTATAGCGTGCTTACGTTAGACTTTTAATTAAGGTCAATCCTTCTTCTAAATCTAAACACAAGTCATGGGGAAGAAAGTTATCGTCATCAACATCCGCTACCCATCGTACATTGGGTAAGTTGAAGTCCCCCACTAAAATAATTTCATCCTTAGAACCCAATCGATCATAGATGTAGTTAATATGCTTAATGAGAATATCATGCTGACTCCAACTATTACTATCAACGACGTTTGACTCATCAGGAGGTATATAACAACGAATTAAGAAGAGGTTGCTCGAATCAAATGAAATTTTTACTGAAACTTGTTCCAGCTCTAGTTGGTCAGAAAATGAAGGAGTGTCGAAATGATTAGTATTAAGAAAATTCCTGCGAGCTATGAGTACCCCATCACCGCGTGCGGTCGAGGCAGCATGCCCATCCCTACGGAAAACCTGAGCTGAGAGCCATTAAACAGTTCCGCGTCCGCAATTCCTTGGTGTAACCACGTCTCAGATAAAGCTATCACATCAAAATCGCAGTTAGTAGATGCGAAATAAAAATAATTTGTTTTGGTCCTCAGTCCTCTCACATTCTGCACCGACTTCAAAATGTCGTAATAGATATAAAATTAAAAACTATTTTGTGCTTTTTAGTGTTTTTTGTGAAGTCGGTTTAACTTTTTTTAAGCACTATTTTATTATTACAACGTTTTCTAAGAATTTCGTGATTATTACAGTGAATTCCCTTCAGTACTGTATTCAAAAACCTGAAACAACGTTTTTGTAAGAGAAAAATAATAGTTAATCTAAATTTTTTCGTTTTGTTTTTTCATTAAACTAACAGAAAGCAAAATTAAATCAAAATTCCAAAAATTGTGTCAAAATGCGAAAAATATCACAAAAACATCGCAAGAAGTCGGAAAATTGGCTGTTCTCAGGCCAACTTCAAGCCATACAAAAACAAACAAAAATTCAAGCTAGTATAGTCAAACCCCACGGGCGTTTTGTAAGCCAGTTGGCCCATTTCATTTCCTATTGTAGCCACTCGGGCTGGAATTTCTTGTTGTACAGTTATATATACATATATATCCTTGATACGTCGATTTGTCGCAGAGATATCCGATATTAAACGAAAAAGGACACTTTTGTATTGAACCATCGATATCTCAGCAACAAATAATCGTACAGAAAATTTAAGGGCAGTTTCGGAAACTGGAATAAATTTCCTAAAAGAATCCGTCAAGACATACAAAATAATAATTTTTTTTATCCGTAATTTAAATTTTGAAAAAGTCAAAAAAAGTGACTGTTTTCCTTGTTTTGGTAAATTGACCGCATCTTTGCAAATACTGATGGAAAGGCTAAGATTTGTAGGAATTTTTACACCTCAATGTACGTTCAATAGCCCTGTAAATCTGCAGATCGATCTATTGGACGGTTCCTTCGGCCCGATCGGTCAAAGTTTGGGAAAAAATTAAAGGAACAAGAATTGTGATCTCAAACATCGTGTAATCTTCATAAAAATGGAAAAATCTTTTTTTTTTGACTTTTCTCACAAATATGCATCAGCTACTTGGTAAATTTAAAAGAAAAGCAAATTGAAAAAAATCGTAAATTTAAAAAAAAATTTTTTTTGAGAAATCGAAAATTAAAAAAAAATTTTTTTAAATTTTTTAGAAAATTAAATACTGAGATGTTCTTACAAAACAGTTGTTGGAGGTTTCCTCAGTCGATGATTCGAAACTGCATTTCGAATATGCATGACAGGTTGGAGGCAGTGATTAAAAGCCGAGACAGCAACATCTCAGTATTTCATTTTCTAAAAAATGTCAAATGCTTTTTGATTTTAATTTTCGATTTTTTAATTTTTTTTTAATTTACCAAGTGACTGATGCATAAAAGTGATAAAAAAATAAAAAGTTGAAAAAAAAAAGATTTTTCCATTTTTATGAAGATTGCATGATGTTTGAGATCACAATTCTTGTTCCTTTAATTTTTTCCAAAACTTTGACCGATCGGGCCGAAGGAATCGTCCAATAGATCGATCTGCGCATTTACAGGGCTATTGGGCGTACATTGAGGTGTAAAAATTCCTACAAATCTTTTTTGGCTGAAAGTTTCAAAAACTAGAGTTCTGGAGCTTTAAGATGTTTTTTTCAGATCCTCGATACGATTATTTCTCGCTTAGATACAGCACGTCAAAAATCACTAAAAAATTTAGGTATCTTTTATGTTCCCTTAATTGTTTTGAGTAGTTTATATATATATATATATATATATATATATAAATATATTAACTATATAAATATATGAAATGTATATTACATGTAATAGAATTAATAAACATACTAAGTTAACGCAGCACTAGCTTGGAAATTTATTTTTATACTTACATATCGGTCTTTAAGTCAGTGTATAAAAATTCCAACCGGTATTCTTCAATTTAACTTAACTATTTTTTCTGCAAATTTAAAAAATCAAAACCGGAGCTGCACTGTCAAGTTGTCGCCTGGTATAAGACACTTCGAACAAATCTTTCACCATGTATCGGTTTACTAGCGAAAATAAAATACTAACAATTTCCAGAAATGATACCTCTTTAAATATGAAATAATGATTCGCATGGAATCTTTATCTGTTTCCTTTAATACCATGTCATGGGGCATTTACTACACTGAGCCTCAACTAAGTTCGGTTCTGGGTATTTTTTAGGTCTAGTGCGGGTACTAATCTGGGGACTGTCGAGCGATGTTGTTTGGCTCTTTCTTGGATGTGTGGCATATCCATATCCGATGTCTATCCCGTCTTCGCCTGTGAATCTATGTTGATCTTCGTTTATAATCACCGCCAATTGATGTTCAGGATGCGCCAGAGACACAGGTTTCAGAAGCTTGTAGCTTAGAAGTCATTTTACAGATCACTTTTCATGTTGAACAATCGTATAGTAGAACAGGTTTTCGATTCAAGGACCCGAAGATTCGTGCATTTGGGGTTGTTTTTGTTGCTCCATATTTAGAGCCTTATTGATGCGAACCTCTACATTACCTTCAACTCCAGCAATTTCAGGTGATTACTAAATTTCAATATTTGAGTGTTCTTTTTACTTGTTTTTGTTTTTATACGAGGTGGCCAAATCCTAGGGGACAACCCTTTGATGCGTTCGCATGGTTTTGGCCGGAAGGGAATTAGGGTAAGGGAAGTGATTTGAATTGTCTTGTTTTTGCATTGCTGCGAGCTAGATACAGAGTGGATTATTTTAATTTCTTAATAAAAACCGGGGGGAGATCTGGTCTCGAACCCGGGTCTTATGGCATGGTAGTCATGCGGCTCAACGAATTTTTCCAACTCCGTCTCCTCTGTTTATTTTTATATTACTTTACTGGAGAAATCTTATAATTGGAGCACTTTAAAATTGTTGTCAACTGAAATGTGACAAAATGCCAAAGCTGTTAAGGTTCATGGTAGGAAATCTCACGAAACTGGTTGTTTTCAGTCAACTTGGTTGCCTTGCAAATACAAGCATACATACTTATTAAGGCTGCAGCATGAAAAGATACTATAAAGTGCTTCATGTAGGGATTGCAACTCAGGCAATTAGCCCAAATAATCGTTAACCTCACAACATGTTAAAGCAAAAAAACCGGCTTTGTCTGCGTGCATTAAGTGAGAGGAAAAAAGTAAGATAATAGAAATTTTTTACTTTTTATATAAGGACGATAACAATAAGCTATCAGTCACGACATCCATAGCTAAGAAATTAGACATGAATTACCAAAGCTGGATTTGCAGTATGATAGATACATTTATTTCATTAAGTTCTGGTGGAGCTTAGAGGCAAAAAATATATATATTGTACAAAAAGTAAACGCCTGTTTCTCTGGGCAATAGAACAGCATTTCCATCAACAATTCCATATGATCACCAAAATCATAAGAGCACGCCGCGGCAACTTAAGCCAATGTAAATTTTACAACCACAATTGTCAATTCAACCGAGCTACTCAGCAACCATATGCGGTAATTGGCATATTCTGTTTTCCAAAACCTACCTAGATGTTTATTTTATAAGGTTGCACTGAAATAATAAGTTATACCCTTTTGACGACGTGTTAGGTGAATCTGGCAGATATTTCGCAGGCCGATTTAATTGTTCTAAGTTCATTTTCTCTTGTCAAAGGTATAGCTGTAGTTCGTAAATAAAACAGCACTGATCGTATCTTCTTGAACATATTTTCTTCTTTTCCGGTGTATATTTGGATGGAATAAGTGTACAGTGACCCACCACATAATTTAAAAACTCTTATTCTATATCGACACCGTTTTTGTTTCCAAAATTGTCAGAACTGTATACCACATCGAAATAACTCATATATAGTACACCTTAAACTTCATCTCTGTTGCAATATTTTTTTAAATTATCGTTTAGTATATTAATGATTTAATAATTTTACAGAATCTATTATTAGACTCGTGTTCTTCGTAATCACAAAAATGCGTGTAAAAAACTTTTAATATTTCTTTCTCTGCTGGAGTTTTAAACAAGTGCTGTTTTTTATTTTGTTTCATACACTCTGGTCAAGTGCATTTTTTTCCAAAAACAAGGAGATTCTTAGCTCGACGGGTACTTTTTTTACGTATGGCCGGGCATACTTTCGTAACGCGTGGTGCGATTTTCATGATTCGCTTTTTGTTGTATATATGTATTACGTTCCCCGTTTGATACGTTACCAAGCAAACGTTTTGTTGGTGTGTGTGGGGGAGGTTGTATAACCTGATTTCCATTGCTTATAATGGATGGAAAACATTTAGTCCTCAGGGTAGGGTGGGGGGGAGGTGGGTGTAGTCCAACTTCATAACGCGTGGACCGATATCGATGAGACTTTTTGTGATGCATAATAGGGTATTTTCCCGCATTGGTACGATAGAAATATTTCAGGTAGGGTGGGGGTGGGGGATGGGGCGCGACTTTACTTCTTAACGCGTAGATTGGTTTGCGTGATTTTGATGCTTATCCCTTACTGCAGAGGGTACTTTGGCGGAATAGGTTCATGGAATGAATTTTGTATCTAAGATGGGGATATGAAAGGGTGGGCGTAACAAATTTCGTAAGATGTTGCCGGATTTAATAATTCTATTTCCTTTCTATAGAGTACACTAGCTCTGCAACTGTTGAAATTCGCACGAACAGAATTTGTCGAGTAGCATATCTAAAAAAGGTAAAATAAAATAGTGTTTAAGTGTTAAGCAATTTAGCTCACGAGATCATATAAGAATGCTTTAGTGCTAATTTTTAGTTAAGTGTTTATTATTAGTTTATTGCATTGCAAACAAAATTTGTTCCAATGGATCCTGAACGAGACCTACAGTTAGGGTTGTTAACACTTCTGTTAAAGAAGAAAAGAGCTCTCTTGGAGTTATCAAGTGCCAATAGAGCGGTAAAAAGCTCTTACAAGCCTTCTATAAATGTTTGGGCCTATTCTGCAAGCCGGGCTACCCAAGGACTTTACAACACGGTGGTAAAAGAAATGATAATTACTGATTAGTGGCATTGTAAGGAATTTCTACGAATGAGTCCTTACTAGTTCAATGATCTCGTTTCCTTGGTAGCCAAATTGCTTATTAAAAACAAGGAGGCTCATCACGGAAAAATTGTGTCGTGGAGGAAAGGCTGTGCTGTACATAGCCCTAAGATATAAAAGTCAACAGATATTTGTGGAATAGAAGTTGTACATGCCGAATTGTATTGCTGCAATTGATTTTCAAACGCTGAAGTCTTCAAAATAAAATATTTAAATATTTTAGGCTCCTCAAAAACCTGGGTTCAACTATAAGAAAGCAATCAGCATCGTATTGCTGGCTGTAGCCGATTTATATACAATTTTTTTTTATTTCGACGTTGGAGTCTTTGGAAAGAAAAGTCATGTGGGGATACTGAAGGCATCATCGTTATGAAGGCTGATCATCCACGTAAATTGAAATTTCTATCTTTTCTGAGATCCATCTCCATGAAAGTACGGCGAAAGAATATTTTCTGCCCCGTAAAATTTTGTAGGAGATGCCGCGTTCCCGAAAGGCCGGCACATGGTGCGGCTACATTCTCTGCGGGGCACCCTCAATACGTCGCAAAAGTTAACAAACATCTGAATACCGCACGCACGGGAATGCCTTGAAGGAGCTTTTGGAGTATTAGTTCAACGAATCCGATTCAATTCAAATTCATTTAATTGAAATTCGAAAATTAGAGCGAGCCATTACAGCTTTAATTAGCCTGCACAACTGGCTCCTAAATAAGCCTTTTCAGAATGCGGGCATATGTAATGAGGTAGCGGGGTTCCGATATTTACTAGGTGGTTCGTCCAATACACCAACGGTAGGAGGAAGGAAACTGGTCGAGATGCGACTTCTTTGCGCAACCATTCCAATTAAGGGCATTGCAAAAGGTATAAATTTAAAGTGCATTATTACATTATTCCTACTTATACCAATGTTTTCTATTTATATATATATATATATATATATATATATATATATATATATATATATATATATTACATAGCACCCGATTCAGGCATATATATGGGACGATTAGGGAGCCGAATAAAGTTGTCTGATTCCGCTAATTGCTAGGTGTTTTTAGTGAGTAAAAATCTCACACTACAACTACTACCTCAAAACAAAAAAAAATTAATACATACAAAACATATAAAAAAAGTCAAAACGTAATCATCGGTGGATCAAGTGATAACAAGTCAATACGGAGGTTCCAGGTTCGAATCCCACCAATGGCGACCCGTAGTTGTTTCCTACTGTTAACTGATTACGATAGAAAAGGCCATTGAATCCCCTTTAAATTGCAAGTCCACTTGCAGCCGTTTTCTCGAAGTGTTCAACCGACTTTACAAAAAGCTCTAGAAAGCATAAAATAATATTTAATATATCACGACATTTTGAAGTCGCTGCAAATTAAACAAACATTCCACAACATTTAATTCCCCTTCCTTATTATGAGCTGAAATGTTTAAGTAGTTTTATATAGAGGTTAGGTAGTTATTTTGTTTATCTAATTGTACGGACTTCAAATTGTGATAGAAAACACGTTTCGAAATAAATCCCGACCATCTTTTCACACTCTAACATACATCACAAAAATAATCATTCAAATCGGTGTTACGAGGTTAGCCTACCTCTCCCTCAGTCATACCCTATGTAAAAATTTTTCCACAGAATAAAAATGAAGGATCATACTCTATACAACAAAAAAGGTGTCATCAAAATCGGTCTGCCCGTTAAGGAGTTAAGTACCGCTCTCCCCATCAAAAACTTTTTCTCGTGGTACCAATCGGAGAACTAATTTTACCAACAGAAAAAGAATGATCCAAATCAGTCCACGCGTTACAAAGTTAGATTATTAATTCTAGGATTTTTTAAATGTTTTTTATTAATCGATTTACTCAAACATGAAGTGTCCTTATAAATATTTCGCAAGGAAATATTGAATTTTTCCAATAGATTATATGTATATATAATTAATAAAAAGAATAAATTGAATTACTGTAATTTTTTTTCTTCTCGTTTGATATAAAATAAATATGTAAGCCATCTTTGTCAAAACCATAGGTATCTTTTAATATTTGCTACAGTGTACGCTCAGTGTAGCTTTCGAACCTAATTTGGATTCTTCCTCAGGTGCTTTCTACAATTTACACAATACAATATGATAAATTATTTTGTTATTTTTATGTAAACAAACCTAGTTTATTTCTTTTGACCTTGAACTTGAACTTTAAACCTGTCAATTATTAGTGCAATTATAATTATAATGTGAACTAGATTTCTTGTTTTTGTGTGTGTATACGTAAATGGTGTTCTGAATAAAAGTTTAGTGTACTGTAAATTTATATTGTGAATGGCTGATTTTATCACTATTTTATCACTATATCTATTAATATACAATGTTTCTAAAACTAACCTTTTTCTTAAATGTTTTTGTGGTGCTAGTATTATGGGACTTTTCAAATCAAATATATGTCCTGTTTCTATTGAGTGTTGTACCGTTTCTGTGAATTGTTGTGCTTGTTTTTATGATTTGCTCTATTTCCTGCCATCCTATATAGATTTTGTCATTGTTTTCGCAGTTTATCCTGTATATCACCCCATTCTTTTGTTCATCCGTTTGTTTATCTTTATTGCTTTTGTAAATATTTCTTCATTTTGCACTTTAATGTTATTATTTTTGTTTTCAATCAATAAATGTTTCTAATCAGCCTAACTGTGTATCCGTTTTTTCTTAATATATTAAAGATTAATTTAGTGTTTTCTTTTTTAAATTTAATTGAACTTATTTTCACAAAATGCAGGAAATATTCACATGACCCGAGTGAATTTTCAAAGCAAAGCTCAAAACAAGCTAGAGCCACACAATTTTTTGTTTAGCTAGGTGAGATCTACCACCCCACTCATTTTGGCGATCAAAAACAATATCTCGGCTTAAGGAGAATATATGCGCTATACAAATACACTCTCAGTTATTTATGGGTCGTCACACCGAGCAGTCCTCCTTCTAGGATAGAATAAGTAGGTTTGTATTCCATTACTTGGACTAATTTTGTGAAGCGACCTTTTACTATAAACATCGGATTACGATTGGGCTGTAGAACATAAAAATTCTGTGGGGACTGATGAAACAGATGAAACACAAACATTCTATTAAAAAATTAGTTACTTTATTACTAATTAGACTGTTTTATAAAGTTCTACAATAGAGTACTTTTATACAAATATAAATCAAAATAAATCTCTTGAAATTTTACAAATAAGGACTTTTATTTAAAAAATTAAAATAACAAAAAAAAAAAAACTTATCTTCCTCCTACTTCAAAAATCAAAATGAAAATAAATCTTTTTCAGTAAATAAAAAAAATCTGCTATATAAAGTTATTCAACATAAATTAAAGACTTTGTAGTCTTACAATAATCAGTCAATGTTAGTATAATACTACATAATAGGACGTCTGTTGCGTAGGCTGTATCTCATAACCTCACTTATACTTTCTTCTGGTGTTTCATTTTCAGAATCCATACAAATTTCAGCAACGTTGAGGTGACTCTTTCACTTTTTGTATTCTATAGTGCCCAACTTGTAATGGTCACACCCATTAGAATCACAAAAGCAGCTAAAGCAGATCAGTGCTTTCATAACTAGTCGATTGGAGCGATACATGTTACCGACAACTTGGTGAACCATAAGTGTTCCTTTAAAAGGAGTCAATTCGCTTTGATTCTCATTAATCAGTTCATTAATTTTTTCTATGTCAGCATCTGCAATAACTCAAATGTTAATCGCTGGACATTTTTCACGACGAATGTCAACAAATTCAAACAAACTTGTTATATCGTAGGGCTTCACGATACTCGAGATAAATCTCGCTGCCGGTATCGGTCTCGACACGATACCGAGACCGGCAGCGAGACCAATATCATTGGTAACAGTACGATACCGAGAGCGAGATTGAGCTGACGAGAGTGGACGAGATATTAGTTTTTATCATTTATTGTGGAAATTTTTTTTTAGTTGTTTCAGCTTTTATGTCGCTCCGAAAAATTTCAATTGTGTGATTTATGGGGCATATAAGTATACACTGCCCTCCTCAATCGCTTCTTTCTACATTATTTCCTTCTTCAGATATTTGCGCTTTATCCCCAATAGCAAACAAGAGCCTTTGCTACCTTATTTTGACGATGGAAATATGAAGAAAATGCATATATACATAGATATATCACTTGTCCTCGTTCCCCGTTATTCCACCGAAATACCCTTTTTTTATCTTGCCGAGAGCGAGATCGCACCGAGACTGGCCTTTATCTCGCCGAGATCGAGACGAGACCAAGACCGAGATCTGCCAAAGTCTCGGTCTTGTCTCGGTGCAGTGAAGCCCTATTATATCGCCTTTGTGTGCTATTACTTAGTCTGCAGTCTTTTTACAGGTTTCACCTACACCATCCGGCGCCCGCATCCCATGGCCTGCCTCGTGGTAGCTCCAGGACAATGTTATGATATTCGAATAAAACTCATGAACTTTACAACCTAGAATGAAAAACATTGTTTTGTTTCTATATTGAGTTACAGGGCCGTCACTCAAGAAGTGTAGATTTTCAACCGTTGAAGGTTAGGATGCCAGTATTGGTCCTAAATGTGCCCAAATTGCTACGGCATTGTGGGACAAATTTGACGAAATAGTGCAATGCGAAACTGTTGAATCCTTGGTGTATACAAGTGTAGAGAAATTTGAGTGCGGGAACCGCCAAAATGGTAAGCTTGAATTTCCTGATTATAATTTGTAGTGTAATTTTCTGAGAAGGCCATATGTGTGATTGCATCCTTTATTGTCAATGATTGCTTCAGCGACTTGATTGTACTATATTGGTGAACTATGTTCCTCTCGTGTAGGAAAAAATGATGAAGGTTATCCTCCAGTTGTAGTATCACGTCTCGAGGATTCATTTCCTTTGCTTCTTTTTTATACCTCATGACAAAGCGTTCTGTTTTGGTTTTTGGGTCCTTAAACGACTCTTTTGTGTGAACTCATTGCTTAACCAGTATATTTTTACTGTCGCCAAATTCTATATAAGGTAATGTTTTAATTAAGCAATCATCACAAATTCTTTCTAAGCATCTTTCGGAATATCGATCGCAACAAAGTATTTGCAGTAAAGTTTGGAAGTTACTGAAAGCAAGGATTTTAGCATTACACAAGGCAGAAAGCTTTAAATCAATATTTGCATGTATTATACATGAACATCTGTCTCAGTCTCGGTGTTTCCGTGGGACTATCCAAAATGGGCGTAGACGACAGAATAAAGCGTACCCAATCGTGACTTTCACAGATTGCGTAAACTTTTTGTGCAGATTTTTTAAAGAACCTGAGAGGTAACGTTTTTGTTTTCTTACTATATTTCGGGAGACATACTCTTTTCTTCCAGCTGCTTGACGACTATTGTTATCGTCTTCAAAAAAACTACGAACTATATTCTGTACTCTCAGCTTATTAATCTTAGCAACTGACCTTGTTTTATTATGACCCAGTTTTTTATATGTTACTGCTTTGTTCTGAAACCTCCAAAGTTTATATTTGTCAACTATTTTGCCACCAATAACATTTTTGAAACTTGATCTGTCTTCGTATGTTTTCATTTGAGAAAAATTTTACTAAAATTTGGGCTTCAATTACTTCACTTAATAGAGCTTTTTTAACAAGTTCATTCTTTGGTTGGGGTCTTCTGCCATCTGCTCTATTTTGCTTTTAAGTGTAAGAGCACTTAATTTTTTTTTTATTTTTGTCTCTCAATCGTTTATTCTTCTATCATTCACAGTTAAGTTTCAATTTTAATTAAGAAATAGTTTTATCTTTCTTCTCAATCACTTTAAGTCTCAATTTTCTTTGCCTTTGACTTCGCTTTCTAGCTTCTATCTGTTTTGTTCAATAATATATTGCCGGGGATTATTAGGACCTGGGGCTCTATTTACTACAAGAACAGTATGACTCATTTCGTCATTGGATTCAGGAAGTTTTGCTTGCATTAGGTGAGCATTAGTCGCATTTGTTATCACCTGTTTTCTTGTGTAATTAGAAGAGTATTTTTTCCAACTTTTTCGGGTCTTCCGTTGCTCACGGAAAGTCATGTCTTCAATACATTTCTCCTGCCCCTTTTCCTTCTTTTTTAGGTACTTCAACCTTTCCTTCTCTTTATGTTCGGCTAATTTTATAGGATCAGTTTTAATGTTAATTAAACGAACCTTTGCAGCTTCTCTCTTCTTTTGCAAAATATCTGCTCTTGATAATTTGTAGGTTTTTCTAGGTGGCATATTGCCCTATAAAATTAAATATAAATAATAAAATTGGCTGTCGTGATAAAACACTTGGTTGACATTAGTTTCTTAATAAGTTCATCAGTCCCTTATCGTTGCGTCAGTCCCTTGCCACTTTTACGACCAAGGGACTGATGACAAGGGACTGGTGAATTTCGTGTAAAACGGATAATATCTTTTGATTATAATGATACACTGATTTATCTGATTTTCATACAACTTAAGTCGCACAGAACACATTAAAATAAAATCTTATCAAACAGAACTACCAATAAATTACGACAAAACTACTCACCAAGGGACTGATTTTATTGTTTCTTTACATTCAGAGGCGTATCTTAAAACATAGGGAAACTAAAAGTAACTGTAGAAATCTATAGGTTTACAAATATTAACATCCCAATGTGAAAATTTGTGACAAGGGTAAAACGATTTTTTAAAGAATTACAATTTCATTTACAATATTGCTTATTATGACCTTATATAACTTATTTTTGCGTATTAATTATCAGTAATAGTTATTAAATATACTTGATAATTGTCTAACTTATACATGGACAATCATGTACATATTTATGCTTAAAATATTTCATAACCAATTCCAAATGGAAGCAAAATATAAATTTATAGGAAAAAAGAAAAGATAAATGGATTTAAAGCAAATTCTACTCCATAAAAAAAAAAATAAAAATAAAAAACAAATCAATTAGAAAAATAAAATAAAACAAAGTGCTGTACAGGGAACTAGCCTACATATCATATAAGCACAAAAATAAAAAAGAGCGTAATAAAATCTATCAAATAAACTAAGACAATGAACTAGTCGTCTGTCTGGGTTGGTATAAAGCTTCAAATCTACTACGCCTTTGTAAATAATCACTTAGTCAAAATCTTGCGTGCAATATTATAAGAATAATTAAAATTCATTCCCGATAATAACAACAACGTGAAACTATTGTAATTAGGATAAATGCAACATGGGCTGGCTTGAGCTGTAAGAAATCCATACCATTAAGCGTTATAATTTTCAATCAAGTAAGATCTGTATCTTAAAGCCGACTTTGTATCCAATCTTTTCCATTTAATAAAGCGATTGTTTCGTCGTAGGTAAGTGCACTTTTGTTGAAATAGCCACAGCGAAACTCTGACAGAATCGGACAGATGGCCAAGAAATGAATTATGTCCTCTTCCTCATTCCTGTTGCACATGGAGCATAGCGGACTACCAGCTCTTCTCAAAGGGCTTCCATTTAGCCAGAATAAGCCTCCTCTACTTTTGAAAGTATATCTGATCATCTCGGTAGTGTTGTTATTTGTTATGTATACGTTTTCACCCATATTATATTGTAGGACGTTATATATGCCGTGCCTCGTGCTTTGCCGCCCACCCTCTCGAGTTTGCGCTCCCAAAGAGATTGTGCTTCCTTCTCGGAGATAGTACATAGACATTGTCGAAGATTGCCGAAGTCAAGGGGGATCTCAAAGATATCAGAAAACTAATTCCATCTTTCGCACCAGAATACCCCTTTCTCCAAAGTTTTTTTTGCCAGTATTTCATCTGGCATTCCCAGCACCCTCTGTATATAATTAAAATGGCACCCCAATGTAAACTTATAGAGGTCTGGCAGGCCCGTTTCAATCGACAGCATATAATTGGGGGTTGTTTGTGGGAGCCCAAAAAGCTTCTTCAGAAAAAATCTTTGGATTTTTTCAACCTCCTCATAGTATCTGAAACCCCATACCTGGCTCGCATAACAAAGTATCGATCTCGAAACGGCGTTAAAGATTTCTACCTTTGCTGAAAGCGGCACATCCCTATTCTGCAAAACCTGTTTCCAGGTAGCGTTGATTGAGCACTTGGCTACATTGAATTTTTCACCCAGATGCTTCCTGAAGCAAAGTCGCGGCGTTAATGTGATTCCCAGATAGCGGTACGAGCCAAAAATCTCTAGAGTCTTCCCGTCACCATTCCTTCTTCCCCCCTTCTGAAAAATTATGACTTTGGATTTAGAGAGGTTTATCTGCAGGCTCCACGTTTTGCAGTACTCGCTTAGATTATTAATCATTTCCTGCAAAGTTCTTGGATTATGTGCCAAGAGTACCAAATCATCCGCATACTGTAGCACCCGCACCACTATCCCTTCAATCTAATATAAATATAAATATCAATATATATATATATATATATATATATATATATATATATATATATATATATATATATATATATATATATATATATATATATATATATATATATATATATATATATATATATATATATATATATATATATATATATATATATAGTTCAGCTACCCTTCTAAATAAAAAGTGTTCACGATTCATGTTTGCTGAAATAAACGTTAAACATAAACAACATAACACATTAAAAACATCAACACTTTCCACATCACACCAAACCCAACTTATTCGCACAATGCAGCGGACTTGCCATGCCACAGTCGTACTGTTTTATGCCGGGAAACTTAATAATGTTTCTGGGCAAAGGACGGGGAGTGCTTGCCTAGCAATTGGCGAAGATCACCAGCCCTTATTTAAATCTTAATTCATAACACCTTTTACTATATAAAATAACTTTTATTCACTTAGGTTGATTAGTTTAAGCACAATCTTTTCTTTTGTATAATCGCATAAAAATTTTAAAATATTAGAAACACTTTCGACCCATGACTCAAGAGGAGTTGGAGACCCCTCTGATTGCAACTCGTAGTCGAAATCTTAACTGCTCAAGGGAAAAAACAAAAAGAACCGCTCTTCATCGACCTCCGTATATTTATGATGATTTCCCAATTACATAGGAAAATGTGCTAACCAATTATGGAATTAGCACATAATCGATTAGTAGGGGAAGCATAAGCCAGAGAGAATGGAGAGTGTCGTACGTACATACAAAAGTAGCGCGACGGTTCTATGCACATATGTAAGTTGAAGAAAAGGGGGACGCATCGGAGTTACTTATGAATGGTTGGTTAACGCCCTGGAATGCACCGCGTATGCCCATGCTTTAGCGGCAAGTTTACTTAAGAGAGATTTTCCTTGAGCACATGTGGTGTGCCCGAAGAATTATTGGGGTAGAGCATGGTTCTAAATATGGTTCATATTTCGGTTAATTGAAGGCATGTGGGAAGTTGTTTTTGACTTTAAGTGAATGGGACACTTAAGCGAAATTATGATAATTGATATATTGATTGGGCGGAAAATGGGCATTGTATTTCTTGAACGCATTTCCTTTGTATATGTTTTGCATTGCTGGATTTTGGAAACGTGTGCAAGACATTAGTTGAGAATTTATTGAAGATCATATTCCACCCATGTGTATTGCACTGTCTGAAATTCATGCTTAGAAAAGGGAAATTGAGTTATACTTGCGTTGCCAGGGATTAAACTGATGATGCCAGGGATTAAAAGATGGTAAGATTTTAATGGTAATGAGCTGGGTTACCGGCATCGTTTACATCGTTCAAATCTAAAATTTTAGAGATAAGCTAATTAGTCTAACCCATTGTAATTTTACTTGCATTGGTCACTCTAAAACAAATAATATCATTGTATTGTATTGTATCAGAGTAGATATTACATTAAGTCTTTTGCAAAATCATTTTTGGTGTTATCACATCGGACACTTGCAGTTTGGTCATCTAATAGTGAAGTCACCTTAAAATCTGTAGTTAATTTCGCCGTCATTAAAGCACTTTATATACATCAAGTTGTGCGTTTAATTTCAAAAAACACATTTAATCATAAAAGAACAATCATTTAAAGGTGCCGAAACCCGGGAATACACTTCCCGAAGTATAGAGACAATTTTAGTGTGGAACACGTGCATTGGATACCTGGATAATTAAAGAATTATTACTGCAACTTTACCTTTCATAGATAAGTAGACTTTTTACTATCCATCTTCGTTTATTTGCCCTATTTGATTAAAAACAATAAATCCTTCTAACGAAATGCTAAGAAAGCAATTTTTGCAATTAAATTACATACATACAACAATAGATTTATTATTTCAAGACACATAATTAGTTGGACAATATTTTCAATAAACAAGAGTTACGGACATACATAAAATATAGTAATGTGATTATTTGGAAAACATTTGAACATTAAATATTTCGAAGCAGTGTAATGTATGAGAATATATGCATCTCAGTGCAACGTCATCTGAACAGTTATATATTAATTGCAACGACTGCATGTTATTTGTGAATAAACGGTACACTATTTGTGCAATGCTATAACAGTCATCTGCTCTTAAATGCCTTGTTTAGTAGACATATAATTAATTCCTTTATCTTTACGAATTATATATTTAAAATACATAAAAAGTGTTTAATTCGAATAAAACATTTCAATTAAAAACTATCGAATTGACATAGAATTAGTGCGATTTATATAATATTCAACAAAATGACTGAAGTGGCTGAATTAAAGCCCAAAAGGGGTCGGATGAAGGGCTCTTTAACAAAATTAAAATCATTTGTAGAGAATATTCCTATTGAGAAAAAAACAATTGAAGATCTTGAATCTCGGCTAGAACTTTTAGAAAGACATTTTAATGAATTTTGCCTTAGCCTTAGTGTTCCATCCGAATTTTCCGATTTCGAAGATAAATATCTCGCGGTCAAGCCTATTCTTATAAAAGGAATCAGTATCTTAAAGACTAATCTTACGCACTAGATCCGGTGATTAGTGATCTTAATTCAACAATGACACGGTTTTTTGACCAACAACGTACTTTATTGGATACGGTCACAAATCAGACCATATCCATAGACATAAGGTTACCACAAGTTCACATTCAACCTTTTCTGGGGATTATAAGGATTGGCCTTCGTTTAAGGACCTTTTCATATCGTCAGTAGATAAGAGAGAGGGATTGTCAGATTCGCATAAACTGCAATATTTGAAGGGATTTCTGAAAGGGGAAGCTGCGTCTTTAATCAAGCACATATCAGTAACAGAAGCTAATTATAATGAAGCTTGGTCTTAACTTGTAGCAAGATACGACAAAAAACATTACATTTTGAATTCGTACATTAAAACATTCCTCAATCAACCTAGTATTTCTCATTCATCAACAGCCCAGCTGCGAAGACTTGCTGATACCTCTGATGAGATCATTAGAGGAATAGAAACACTAGGAAATGAAGCTAAGAATAGAGATCCTTGGCTTATATATCTTATTCTTAACAAAACAGACGCTGAGACACGTAAGGCTTGGGCTGAATCGAATTCACACGACGATTTTCCTACACTGCAAGACTTTGTTGACTTTTTAAATAAACGTCGTGATGCGTTAGAAACTGTAGAACCATCTTTTAAAAGACCAACTCCAAATAAACCTACTCTCCGCACGCTTCACAGTGACATTCCAGCAAAATTTCCTCAATGTTCGCAACAGCATCCACTTTTTAAATGCATAAATTTCAAGGCACTGGATGTGCAAGCTAGACGCAATCTGGTCACAAAACTAGCGCTATGTTTCAATTGTCTCAGTTCCGGACATCAAGCGCAGAAGTGTAAATCTAAATTTTCTTGCCACTTCTGCAAGCAGCCACACCACTTAACCTTGCATCAGCAGGACACAAATTTCAACAGTCAATTTACATCACACCTGTCAAACACCGAGCTCATGCCAGACCAGTCATTGGCTCCTGCCATTCTCAACCCTAATGCAGTTCCATTCCCACAAAGTCAACCAAGTGCATCTACTTCGCAAGCAATCGGTACCACCCAAATACATTCACTCGCATCAGTCAACCCGCACCGCAACCGATTGTTTCTTTTACCAACCGCACTGGTATATATCAGCAATATACGCGGGACACGCCAACCCTGTCGCATATTAATAGATTCTGGATCACAGGCCTCATTTGTAACAGAAGACTGCGTGCAACGCCTAGGTCTCAAACGTGGAAAGGCAGTGGTAACCGTACAAGGATTAGGTTCAGTGAACTCAGGGCACACCAGAGGCAATGTCACATTTACAGTTTCATCATGCTTTGATCCATCGCAACAAATTAAGGTAAATGCTTATATTTTGCCAAAATTGACCTCACTTCAGCCAATTACTCATTTCAATGTTAAGAATTGGAAGCACTTAAGAAAATATCCCATCGCTGATCCGCAGTTTAATAAATCTGGTAAGATAGATATCTTGTTGGGAGCTGAACATTTTATAAAAATTCTGAAGCCAGGACAGGTTATTTCCTCAGGTGACCACCCAGCTCTTCAGAACACCATATTCGGTTACATAATAGCTGGTTGTCTCAATAACTCTAAAGAGTCTACAACACTACAAGCGCTTCATACAAACGTTGTTAGACATTGATTTCACTCTGCGTAAATTCTGAGAAATTGAAGATATCCCTATGCAAACACCAACATACACTGTAGA
Organism: Leptarthrus brevirostris; assembly: GCA_964036015.1. Lineage (NCBI taxonomy): Eukaryota > Metazoa > Arthropoda > Insecta > Diptera > Asilidae > Leptarthrus > Leptarthrus brevirostris. The sequence continues at coordinate 112,229,662 of OZ038371.1, forward strand.
AGAGCAAGCTTGCGAAACAAATTTCTCTACAACCCACTATGTTGAAGAGAATTCTGGCCATTACACTGTGCGTTTGCCATTTAGAGAAAACTCCATACCGCTTGGCAACTCTATGTCTAGCACTTCGCAGATTCAATTCTCTAGAACGAAGATTCAAACAAAATCCAGCTCTTCATGATGACTTCTGCAAGTTTATAAAAGAGTATCAGCAACTAGGTCACTTAGAACCTGCGCCGTCAGCTATGCTTCATATCAATATGGAGCATGTATATTTGCCGCATCATGCGATTCATAAGCCCGATAGCATTACGACAAAACTCCGAGTAGTTTTCGATGCGTCTGCTACAACTTCAACAGGCATATCACTAAATCAAAAACTAATGGTCGGACCCAAAGTGCAAAGAGACTTGTACCAGATTTTAATCTCCTTTCGGACATTTAAGGTAAGCATTACTGGAGACATCGAAGAGATGTATCGAATGGTGTTAGAAGAATTTCCTCAAGCCGAGCAAGCTATACGGAACAATTTTTATGTGGATGATTTAATGGCGGGAGCAGATAACGTTGATCAAGCTGGTCAACTTAAGGAGGAGTTAGCATATCTGCTCAAATTAGAGGGTTTCTTTTGAGGAAGTGGGCGTCAAACTCACAAGAGTTTCTCGACAAACTAGCACCAGATGACTGCGGTACCTCTTCTCTTCGAATAGACGAAAATCCAGGCTCGATCAAGGTCCTGGGACTCCGATGGATTCCAGGAGAAGATGTTTTCACCGTTGACGTAAATTCTTCTCACCGCATACCTGTTACCAAGAGGAGCATACTGTCCGAATCAGGTAGAATTTTCGACCCTCTTGGCTTCTTGGCTCCTATCACTGTCATATTTAAAATGTTACTACAAACGCTTTCGCTAAAAGGTTATTCATGGGATTAGCCGATATCTGCAGCTATTGAGACTAAATGGACCGAAATTCACAACAATCTTCATCACATAACATCTCTCCGAATTCCCCGATGGTTGTCAACAAGTGTCACAGCCTATGAACTTCTTAGTGGCTTAGTGGCTGCCAAAACAAAGGTGGCCCCAATAAAACAGGTATCTGTTCCTCGACTTGAGCTTTGTGGAGCATTATTGCTTGCACAGCTTTTTCAATCAATCAAAGATGCACTCGCAAAACCCGACATCAGTTGTTTCGGGTGGACGGACTCGATGATTGTACTTTCATTGCTTTCATCACACCCACGAAAATGGAAATGCTAAGTAGGCAACAGAACTTCACAAATTCTAACCACTTAACCCAGATCTTTTTGGAACTACGTCCCGTCTAAAGAAAATCCTGCAGACCTAGCTTCTCGCGGAACTTCACCACAACACCTCAAGGATGAACACATCTGGTGGAACGGCCCGCAATGGCTCCGAACGGACTGGACACAAAGGACATCTGTTGAGGTTACGTCTACTATCTCAGCGGACGTTGACATTGAAATAAGACCTAATCACTTCAATAGTTACCACACTGCAATCGGTAATGATACCCTGGCAGACTTATTCAAAAGAAAATCATCTTTAAGAACTATCCTCCGCATTTTGGGTAGATGTATTCGATATTACCGGAACAGCCTGGGCAAACCCAACAAATATAACAAAATATTGGTGCCATGGATTACAACTGATGAGATGAACATCGCAATACGGATTTGTATTCGTTGGACTCAGGGAGAAGCATTTCAGAGGATTTGCGGCTATTACAAGGGCATAAACCTCTCTCCTGTCGAAGCGAGTTACTTCCACTTACACCCTTCATCGACGGAAATCAAATTCTACGAGTGGGCGGACGACATGAATATACCGACTGTTCCTACAATACAAAACATCCTGTGATTTTGCCAAAGCATCACACATTCGTTGATTTGCTTATTAAATATACACATGAAAAATACTTTCATGCAGGAATATCTCTACTTCTCAGCATTTTAAGGCAAGAGTACTGGATCATATCATGTAGAACATTAATTAAGCGACATATACATCATAGCCTTACCTGCGTACGGCATAGAGCATCAACATCACAGCAGCTCATGGCTCAACTTCCTGCTTCCTTCGCAAACGTTGGAGTGGATTACGCAGGTCCCATTTCACTCCTACGTCATCGTGGTAGAGGGGCCAAGTCTACAAAGGGATACATCGCTCTCTTCGTTTGCTTTAGTACCAAGGCAATACATTTAGAAGTTGCAAGTGAGTTGTCTTCGGAAGCTTTCATCTCCTGCTTAAAAAGGTTTCTTGGAAGAAGAGGCCTTCCCTCTAATATTTACAGTGACAACGGCACAAATTTCGTAGGGGCAAATAGACAACTTTGTGAACTATGAAAGTTAGTCGTATCACAGACTCATAACACGCTAATTGATTATTTGTCAAACAACAAGATCAGCTGGCACTTCATACCACCCTCTGCGCCACACTTTGGCGGCATTTGGGAGTCTGGCGTCAAATCGGTGAAGGGGCTACTAAGAAAAACCATCGGTGACTCACGTCTCACCTTTGAAGAGTTATCGACTCTAGTTGCTGAAGTGAGGGGGTCTTAAATTCTAGACCACTTGGTCCTATATCTGATGATGTTAGCAGTATTAACGCGATTACTCCAGCCACTTCCTGATCGGGCAGCCAACCACAACTCTTCCAGAACCCTTAATCGAAAATGCGAAAATTTCTTACCTGACCCGATGGCGTCTCGTCCAGAAAATAGTTCAAGATTTTTGGAAACGTTGGCACAACGATTACTTGACAAGTTTACAAAATCGACCCAAATGGAGACAAACAGTTAGCAATGTTCAAGTCGGCGATCTAGTTCTCATCCGAGAAAACAATCTTCCACCATCAACATGGCTCCTAGGACGCATCATTGAAACTCACCCGGGTCGAGGTCATTTGGTTCGAGTAGCTACTATTAAGACGTCAAAAGGAGAGACTAAGCGACCTATAACAAAGTAAGTGAGATTACCAGTTTGTTAAGGCGCTGACTTAACGGCGGGAGTATGTTCGCGATTCACGTTTGCTGAAATAAACGTTAAACATAAACAACTTAACACATTCAAAACATCAACACTTTCCACATCAAACCAAATCCAACTTATTCGCACAATGCAGCGGACTTACCATGCAACAGTCGTACCATGCAAATTATCGCAATCATACTACCCCGTTTCATCAAAATTCGTCATTTTAATTTTTTTCGTATAAAATGAAGTAAAAACACAAAAATTTCTATCAACGTGAAATTTAAATGCTTATCTCTTTTAAATGCAGTACAATTTTATTAAATATTAGAAACAATGCCAAATCGAATAGAATCGGTTATTTCAGCCAAAGGTGGTACTAAGTGGTAAAAATCGTTGAGGTTAATAATTGAAATATCTGCCTTATAACGATTTTTAGGTTTTACATTATAAATTAATTTTTTTTTGTTTTGTGAATAAGATACAATAAATAAAATAATCTTTCAAAAATTGTATCAAAAATCATAAAAATATATTATATTTAAAAGAATAAATATTAAAAAACTATTTTAAACATTTAAAAGTAAATTTATGCGATTCAACTTTATTATATAAGAAAAAATAAAACTGACGAACTTTGATGAAACGGGGTAGTACATCGTTCAAATCTAAAATTTTAGAGATAAGCTAATTAGTCTAACCCATTGTAATTGCATTGATCACTCTAAAACAAATAATATCATTGTATTGTATTGTATCAGAGTAGATATTACAGTAAATCTTTTGCAAAATCATTTTTGGTGTTATCACATCGGACACTTGCAGTTTGGTCATCTAATAGTGAAGTCACCTTAAAATCTGTAGTTAATTTCGCCGACATTAAAGCACTTTATATACATCAAGTTGTGCGTTTAATTTCAAAAAAGAACACATTTAATCATAAAAGAACAATCAAAAAGGTCAGGCTAAATCTTTTCTTAATTTATACTTAGTTTATTTAACATAATTTAGTTTTATTTCTTCGTAATATGAACTCTACAACAATAATAGATTCTATTTATTTGCCACCATAACATTTCTATTCTGAACCTTCGAAAATCGGCATTCTGCAGTAAACCGTACTAGTGCATGTTGAATTCACATTAGATACTGAATCAAGATATAGAAATCGATTCTTTTAATTCGAAATAAGTAAATTTTTATTTGTGAATGAAAAGCGGAAAGCACACTACGAACACATCTGAATTTTATGAAGTCATATCTCTAATGTATAACTATAAGAGTACATACATATAAGCATAATTACACCTGCGGACATTATATTGAACCCATTCTACCTTACATACGAATTTCATTCTGTTCATAAATACCTAAAGCTTAATGCATATTTATGTGAATTCAAAAGTTGTGAAATCATTAGTACCTTTAGAACAGTATTAATTTTCCCGTTGCCTTTGCATATGCAAGTTGCGTGATTAGTATTAAGTAAATTCGCATTGAATCAAGTTTTATGAAAAAGGATTGTGGTTATGTTGTTTATAAAAAGCGGGAGTAAAAACGCTTAACAATTAAATAAAAGCATGACATTTTTGATAGGCTTTTTAAAGAAGTTGTTCGTAAATCATTGTTTTATAAGTATAGCTTTTTGGAGACAACAGAACGGGGTCCTTTAAAATTTGAAAGGGCAAATATTTCGAAATGGACAACTAATTGTGGGAAAGGTTTATTCGATAAAGAAATAAAAATTTTAAGTCGGTTCAACTTTTTTAGTGGTTTGTATATACGACTCGAGAAATGCTGCTCATAGGAACAAACCAATTTCAACAGTTGCAGAGGAAGTTCACTCTATAGAAAGAAAATCTGGCAAAATCTAACGAAATTAGTCACAGTCAATCTTTCATACCTTTTTCTTAGATACCAAATTTTTACCATAGCACTAGTGCACCACCGTACTCTATACAGCAAGAGAGAATCATCGTAGTCATTCTAGATAGAAAATTGTTATCGTTTACCAATCAGGTAGCGTGTTTTGTACAACAGAATCAAAATCATCGAAACCGGTCTACGTTTTACGAAACTAGATGCCACCCCTCTTCTAGCTTTCACCATAAGCCAAATTTTTTGTCAGGATACAAATTGATACTCTATGCATTCAGAATCGTCTAAATCTGAGATGTTGGGTTTCGACACCGTCCCACCCCACCCCATAAATTTTTGTCGCAGTACCAATGGGGTAACATACTCTATACAGCAGCAAAAAAATCAACCAAATTGGTCCACGCCCTACGAAGTTGGACTACCATCTCCCCCTTGACCGCACCAACACTGAAGATTTTTTTTTCATTCTTAACAATAGCCGATCATATTCGATACAAAAAAAGAGGAACCGTCCAAATCCGTCCACGCATTAAGAAGTTAGGTTCCACAACCACCACAAAGATTTTTTACTTATCGGGGAACATACTCCACCCAACAAAAAAAGAACCAACCAAATTGGTCCACGCGTTACGAAGTTAGACTAACCCTCCCCACCCCACCTTAGAACAAAGTTTTTTCATTACTTGTAATGGGGCATCATACTCTATACAACAGAAAACCAATCATCAAAATCGATACACGAATTAATACGTTAGGTTGCATTCCCACCTCCGCTCCACCCCACCGAATTTTTTTTACATGGTACCAACCAGTGAACATAATCTTTACAACAACAAAAAATTGCGCGTGCAGCACCGTACACGTGATAGAAGTGAAACTTCTTAAAAAATTAAGAAAAGAGAGATTTAGTGTGATAAACAGGGAGAGAGCATCTCAAAAGAAATACAACAATATAAAATTTGCATAAAAACGTAAATAATCACAAAACACAATGATAAATATTAATTTCAGAACGCGTGGTACTTCAGCTGTTCATATAAATAAAGCATCTGACCCGTTAAACTACAACTCGGGCATGCCCGACACTCTCTTATTCTATCGGTTTGTATTGAGTGTTTATTTCGCTCTCTTTTGCTCCACTCCCGTGGCGTCGAAGTTGTACGTACAAATCGCGCGCATGCGCGTCACTCTCTCTATTTTATTCTATCGCCTTGTATTGAATGCATACGTATCCCTATTTTCTCAATCGTGAACTATACAATACCGACATCGGCCGAGGGTCAGAAATTGCAGAACCTACCTTAGACTTAGCGTATGAATGGCAGATAAGACGAAGGACCGTACGTGTATTAGAATTAGATATACAATGTATATTCTCTTTCTCTCTACGTGTCGAACTAAGAACCTCTTTGTTTTTGGGAAGTCGGTTGGATAGAAAAAGATCGTGACTATTTTTAAAAGTAGTTTTAAGGCTCATAATAATAAGCATCAAACTTGCTAAAAAATACTAAAACTCCTTGTGTGGGCACAAATGTGACCAAGTGTGATGTCTTAATTAAAGCTATATTGCTATATTAATTCTATAATTGAGCCGATTATTTTGAAAGTGGCATGTCACCTTGTGAAATCTGCCAAAGGGACTTCAGATTTAAAGAAAACTATTAATAAACGTCAGGATTACGTTCATTATAAAAGTTATTATGATTAAAAGTTACGACAATAAAAATATTTCAAACTTATTATTATTTTAAAAAAAAAATTGGAAAGTAAAAATAAAAGTACCTCCAAAAGTGACGTATGTCATTTTCAAAATAAACGGCTCAATTATTCTACTTCACAACATAATTACTGACAATCAATACAAAATTTCGACTTAATTTAAAAATTTTCGACAATTTTTGTAGTGGTCTGGACATCTGCTTAATAATTATTGTTGTGCATGTTGTTTACTTGTTTTTTCTTGTGTGGTTTTGATGCCGAACATTTGCAGGTGGCGTTAACCTATTTTTGTTGAGTGTTTCAAAGGTAAGTATTGAAAAATTGTTAAAGTAGTAAATAACTTCAATTAATTAAATTTCTCTTTTCTGTCAGGTTTGTTCTCTGCACTAGATCCAACAGGTTATCAGATCCATCCTACATTATTAAGGAAGTGGATGACTTCTCCAATTTTCCTCCCCGATATCTCTTCCCTTTTGCTGAAGCAGAGACTACCGAATGCCCGATATCTTGTCCTGGCCAGTGCTGGATATTCGCACACCAAGTGGAAGTCCCCTCTTCCGGCCTAGCAAGCACGTCAGTTCTGTCATTCCCTTTGATGTCTCTGTGTCCTGGGACCCAGACGGGTTAGTTCCTCGTAGAATCTCGTTGCCTACACTGGCTCTAATTTTTCTTGTTTTGACGAGGTCTCTCTGACTGAAATGAATGCTGAGCTCAATGGCCCGGAATACATCGTCTTTCGGCGTGATAGATATCTTTCTGCAGTAAACGCCCCTGTTGGGGAAGGAGTGCTATGTACTGTTCGTCGCGACATCACGTGCTCTGTTATTGAGCTTTTGTATTCGAATTACCTGGAAATTTTATGTATTGTTCTCAGATTGTCGGAGAGAAATATGTATATTGGTATCTCTTACATTTCTCCGGGGACGGCCAGGAATATTTATGAATTGCTTGCTTCTTGTATCGACCTCTACCTTGCGTCTGCAGGATGAGTTGTTACTGTTTGGAGACTTTAACCTGCCAAATATTAGCTGGGTATCTTCGGATATAGATGATTCCCTCCAATTCCTCGGCATCGCAGTTTTTTTGTTTTTTGTTTTTTATATGATGTTGCCAAAGCTCAGGAGATGCCCTATGATGCTAAAGCACAGCCTTGGCAGGAAAGGAATTAAGGTTGAGGGATATGGGTTAGGAGGTTGAGTGAAGGAGGTGTCGATGAACGCCCCGTTTGAAAGTTTCAGGCTCATAAGACGAGGGAAAAACAGAAGATTGTAAACTCTTCCACATTCGTGTTGTTCTGCTAAGAAAAGATTCCCGAAATTTGACGGTACGTCCAAATTTGACCCGGAGAGTATAGGGGTGGGAGCGACCTGTAGATCTTGTATCGCGCGTTGTAATGAGTCTACAAGGAATCAGGCTAGCAATTTAGTTAGAACAATGGCCATGGAAATAGCGATAAAAAAGGGAGAGACAACCGACATTCCGTCGATGCTCCAGAGAGTCAAGGCCCTCAGAGATTGAGGAATCGCCAATAAGTTTAACAGCCTTACGCTGAACTTTGTCTAACGCGGACAATGCGGTGTGACCTGCCCCTGCCCAAATATGGGATCTATATTCAAGTCTAGGCCTAATGTGGGACTTGTAGATCAACGCTAAGTCGGGTGGGGTGAAATATTTTTTACATCTCTGTAGAAAACCCAAATATTTCATCGCACTTTTAGCGATTGCAAATATATGATCAGTCCAGCTAAGATTGCTGGATATATCAATACCCAAGATCTTTAGGGAGGGTGAATTGGGTATATTCACTCCGTCGACTGAAATGGGTTGGGGGTGAACTGGGAGTTTTTTAAGGGACATTAAACAGCATTGAGTTGTGGATGCATTAAACGTAACACGATTTGCTCTGCCCCAAGCGAGGACCATAGAAATGTCGTTGTTTAATGATCTAAACATGCGTTCCCGATTGACTTCTGTAGCATTTCCACGTGAATTCATTACAGAATCAAATGAGTACGCGAAATCAAGGGTGCTGTCGTTGGAAAAACTATGAATAGGATTGAGAGTAAGGGAATACGAGATCATTAATGAAAGAAGAAATAAAGTTGGTGAAAGAACTGAACCCTGAGGTACACCGGCATTTATTTCGTAGGATGCAGATGTAACGCCGTCAATTACTACACGGATTGAACGGCCTGACAAAAACCTCTCTATCCATTTAACGAGGGTAGGGTGCAGACCAAATGTTTGAAGTTTGGCTAAAAGGGCAGCATGCCAGACTCTATCAAAAACCTTTGAAATATCAATAGCGACGATTTCGGACTCACCGAAATTATGGAGAAAATGATTCCAACGCTCCGCTAGAGCCGCTAGTAAGTCTCCGGTTGAGCGGCCAGCGCGGAAACCGTACCGAAACCGGTCTACGTTTTACTGGCAATCGTTGATAAGATGGTTATTTTCTAGATATTTCAACAACTGAGAGTTGATGAGTGATTCAAAAACTTTGGATATGATCCAGGTTAGTGCAATTGGTCTGTAGTTAGAGGGGTCGGATGCCTCTCATTTTTAACCGACTTCCCAAAAACAAAGAGGTTCTAAGTTCGACGCGTATTTTTTTAATTTTTTTTTTTATTTATTTTTTTTTTTTTTATGTCTGACCGGGCATAACTTCGTAACGCGCCGACCGATTTTGATAATTCTTTTTTTGTTGGGTAGAGTATGTTCACCGATTGGTACCATGTCAAAAAAATTTTTGGTAGGGTGGGGGTGGGGGGTGGGGGTGAAACCTAACTTTGTAAAGCGTGGTCCGATTTGGATGGTTCTTTTTTTGTTGTACAGATTATGATCCCCCATTGCTAATAGGAGAAAACAATTTGACCTAGGGTGGCGGGAGGGGGGGAGGGATAGGCTAACTTTGTAACGCGTGGATCGATTTGGATAATTCTTTTTCTGTTGGGTAGAGTATGTTCCGTGGTTGATACCAGGAGAAAAAAAATTTGGTGGAATGGGGGTGGGGGGTGGAGGTGGAACCTAACTTTGTAACGCGTGGTCCGATTTCGATGGTTCTTTTTCTGTTGTATAGAGTATGATCCCCGACTGCTAATAGGAGAATAATGTGAAAGGTGTGGGTGGGGGGAGGGGTACTCTAACTTCGTAACGCGTGGACCGATTTGGATAATTCTTTTTCTATTGGGAAGAATATGATGCTTGGTTGATACTACGAGAAAACAAATGTTGCTGGGGTGGGGGGTGGAGGGGGGTGGAACCTAACTTTGTAACACGTGGACCGATTTGGATGGTTCTTTTGCTGTTGTATAGAGTATGATCACCCATTGCTAATAGAAGAATAATTTGGCCCATGGTAGGGGGTTGGGCGAGGGGAGGAGTAGTCTAACATCGTAACGCGTGGACCGATTTGGATATTTCTTTTTCTTTTGGGTAGAGTATGCTCCCTGGTTGATACCACGAGAAAAAAAATTGTTGTTGTGGTTGGGGTGGGATAAGGGGGTTGGAACCTATCTTTGTAACGCGTGGACCGATTTGGATGGTTCTTTTGCTGTTGTATAGAGTGTGATCCCCCATTGCTATTAGGAGAATAATTTGTTCCTATGGTGGTGATGGGGGAGGGGGAGGGGTAGTAACTTCGTAATTCATGGACCGATTTCGATGATTCCTTTTCTGTTCGGTAGAGTATGTTCCTTGATTGATACCATGAGCAAAAAAGTTTAGTGGAATGGGGGTGGGGTAGGGGGTTATAACTAACTTTTAACTCGTGGACCGATTTGGATGGTTCTTTCTTCGTTGTATAGAGTCGAAGACAGTAAAAAGTGAAAAATAAAATAATTTTAAAAAAAAAAGTTGAACCGACTTCACAAAAAGCGCTAAAAAGCATAAAATAATTTTTAATTTTATATCTATTACGACATTTTGAAGTCGGTGCAAATTCAACAAATAAAACAACTACAGCACCACAATTGAAAATAATACATAATTCTAACTAACCGTTTATGTACGGGATCATAAGAAATGACGATTAAATATTTTTGTTGTAGTTGTTTGGTTTGTTTGATTTGCACCGACCTCAAAATGTCGTAATAGATATAAAATTAAAAATTATTTTATGCTTTTTAGCGCTTTTTGTGAAGTCGGTTCAACTTTTTTTTTTAAAACTATTTTTTTAGTAGGACATGAGCAAGTTTCCATACACTTGGAAATATTCCTGTTGAATATGACAGGTGAAAAAGTTTGCGCAGAGGTTTAGCCAAAGCAGAGGCGCAGCATTTTAAAACAAGGGGCGAGAAACCATCAGGCCCAGTAGCTTTGGACACGTCGAGTTTCGAAAGTACTCTAAAAACTTCCCGAGTGCGAAAGTGTAGCGGTTTTTGCCTACTAATGCACTGTGATGGAGATGGAAGTGGCTGCGATGAAGGTGGCAAGTACCAGTTAGCAGCAAAATTAGCAGCAAACAGGTTAGCCTTGTCCAATGAGTCAGTAAAAACATTCCCATTATAAATGAGTGGTGGTGTTGACGAACAGGTGAAATTGTTCTTTACGGTTTTTACTAGAGACCAGAAGCCCTTACTACCCTATTGAGTAGAAAATACCTTCCGTCTGATGCTCTGGTCGAAATTGAACTTAGCCCGGCTAATTGCTGAATTGCAAATATTCCGCGCATCTCTATAGATACGTCTCAATTCCTCTGAAGGGCACTATTTATATGCCTGAAAGGCTGCTTCGTTCTTTTTAATAGCTGCGAAACAATCATTATTGAACCAATTGGTGTTAGTTGGTTTGATGTTCTTGAAGCTATGAGGAATAAAGCGATGCATTCCAAACCATAGGATGTTCAAGATATAATCGGTGCTTCTGTTAACGTCCTTCATAGAAAAGCAATCAGACCAATCCAGCTCTCTGAGATATTTATTAAGTCCCGCCCAATCAGCATTTTTATAATGCCACACTATTCTTTTGGTGGAGTTTAGGTTAGTGGTTGTCAGAGAGGAGATGGAGAATTGGGCGGAGATTAGACAATGGTCCGAATTACCCAAGGGAGACGTCACCGAAACCGAGTATTTTTCTGGATGCGATGTTAGAAATAGATCTTAAAGATGCGCGTTGTGCCCCAAAGTATCAGGAACACGAGTCGGACACTCAACCAGTTGCTGTAAATTAAAAGACTCACTAAATAACTCGACGTGTCTTCCGTCTTCTTGACGGGCGTGTGGTAGAAGAATGCCTGAGCCACTGTGTGTTGTGGACGTTGAAATCTCCAGCAAGAACGATTTCAGAAGAGGGGGATGATTCCAAAATCTTATCGATATCGGAAGACAGTTTATAGAAGGAGCACACAGTGTCAGTGTCAGACATATTCGGGCTGCGGTATAAAAAGCAGAAGTGCATAATGTGCCGATAGAGTGTAAATCTAATCCAGACATAATTAAATTCTGGATTAGTAGAAGAGAATTGAGGGAGATGGGAGAATGGCACATCATTTCTAATATAAACCGGGAATCTGAGGAGAGAAGAGCGGCACTAAGTGATAACCAGGAATGTGATACTGATTAATATCAGAATCGGAAACAACCTTGGTTTCGCTTAGTGCAAAAACTGCCGGATTTTCCGGGATCAAGTGGCAGTAAACCGAAAAATGGTTACTTTTCAAGCCACGAATGTTGCAAAAATTAAATTTATTTTGTGGGGAGCAAGACACGGCGGCACGTCCGTCCCCGTCAGTAGTTCAGCTCAAACTCACACAAGTTCTAATGATTCTGATAGATTGTTGGATTTAGTGTTCAGCACTGAGCCATGTGGCACTTTGTTTAGGCGTTGCCCTATTCCTTTAGTTCCTAAGACGTTTTATCATCCTGCTCTTCAGATTGCTTTGATCTTCGATCCAATACCTGCAACATCTCCGATAGCGACTCTTCTTTCAATTTTAAAAAGGCTGATTTTTCCGTATTGCATAAATTTTTGTTGAACTGTAATTGGTCTAATATATTTGACGAGAGGGACATTGACGTGGCGGTAAGTGCTTTTTATGATAATCTGAATTTATATATTTCTTTCTTGCATGGTGTTCCTATTTTAACATATCGACGCTGAAAAGCAATCTTGTCGTATCTTGCAGATGGAGGTTTACAGAAGAGCTCATTACTCTTTAACCAGAGAAGATAGAAATATAATTCTTGGAGTAAAAGTTCTGAAATAATGTCATTAGACAAAAAAGATGAAATTATCCTTAAGTTAGTGTAACATGGATTTAATACTAGATACAGCATAAATTGCATTTTTTGAGATACGACAAGATTGCTTTTCAGCGTCGATATGCTTCCTTTTCTAGTCCGCCTTGGCTGAATAACTCAATAAAGCATCACAAAAATGTAAAAAATAAGGCTTGGAAGAGCGGTCCCGCTCATCAAAGAGCGACCCGGATATTTATATCTACTTACATTTACGTAATAAATTCATTTTTGAAATTCATGCCTCTTACAATAATTATATTAACAGAATAAGGTCTATTATACGCGGTGAGCCTAAGCAGTTTTGGAGATTTGTTAACTCTTAGCATAGCACCGATGGCTTTTATACTTTATTGAAGCTGGGCGATACCGAGAGTAGTGATCCGTTAAAGATTTCGAATCATTTTGTCGACTTTTTTAAAACCGCTTTTCTCTGACAACTGAGAATTTTGGTAACGTGACATGACTTCCTCCTTCTTCAATGGGAATGAAAGACCTTATATTTGATGACAACACAGTCGCGAAACACATTAATAAATTTCGTGCGGTCCTAATGGTATTCCTGTCTGTCTTCTTAAAAACTGCTTTTCTTCTCTAGTTACTCTTTTTTCTTATTAATTGAATTTAACAATTTCTTGTGGTGTCTTTCCCAAAATTTTTTAAATCATCTCTTATTATTCCTCTTTACAAATAGGGTAAGAGGTGTGACATTTTCAACTACAGACCCGTTGCTAGCTTGTGTTGCATTCCTAAGGCATTAGTGTGTGTTCATTGTAAACCTTTACTTGAAACTCTCCAGCACGGCTTTATGAAAAGAGGTCTACCACGACTAAGCTTCTGGAATTCTCTAATTTCTGTTTATCTGAAGTTGAAGCAAGGCATTCGACAGAATAAGCCACTAAATTTTGATTCAAAAGTTGTCTGCCCTTCCATCCTTGTTTGTAGACAGGGTTCGTTCTGACTTATTGAACCGTACCTAAAGTGTGTGATCTCTATCCAAGTCTATTTTCAATTCCTCTGTTGTGTCTCAAGGAAGTCATCTTGGCCCAATTTTATTTATTACTTACATCTATGATGTACATATTCTTTTGAAACATTAAACAATTCTTTGTTATGCTGCCGATACAAAAATTTTTCGTATTTGTTCCTCTGTTCGTAGGCTTCCTTGAAGTAACCTTCTCAGTTTGCCTCCGTACTTAGATAGGCTCAATCTTTCAAAACTTCAGACGTAACATCTCGAAAATTGTTTTCGCTTTTGAGTTTCTTCAAGGCAATATTGACTCCACTGTCTTGCTGTTTTCCTTAAATATATCGATTCCGAGTCGCTGCTTGATAAATCGAGAATTTCTAGAAATTCCTCAATATCGCACACATTACGGTTTACACGAGCCTATCACGTCAATGTCTCGGTTTTTTAATTCTCATTTTAGCAACATTGATTTCAAACTTTCTAAAAATTGCGTTAAGGCTAAATTTTTCTAACACTTCTTTAGTTGTTTTGTAATTTTTTTACTATTGTGTATTAATTGTTTTGTTATCTTTTTTTTTAGCAAATATTCTTAATGTACGTTAGCAAGTAAGTGCTGATGAATCTTAAAGAAATAAATGTCTTTTTACTACTGAATTCCACGATAATAACTTAGTTCCGACCCGTTTAGTTCACGTCGTTGTTAATTTTGTTACTTTTGCTACTTCGTGAACCCTATCACCATAGGGCGGATTTTTACGCCAACTTGATTTTAACACGAATAAAAATAATTTTTTAGGTTTTACACGAATTGTGGCTTTCTTAATTTTATAATTGATACGTTTAAAAAATATGTATTTTTTATGCAATAGATATGCAAAAGGATATGTATATACGGAATGTGTCTTAGGTTTTGTACAATAATAAAGGAACTGACAGATCTGGGCGAGAAACGAAAAAAATGTATGGGACGGGGTGACATTTTGTCTTACATTTTATAGCAATGGTGATAAAGACTGTGTAATTTGTTTTGTTACTGCTAATGGAATTTAAAAAAATCAATTTTCAAAGTTAAATTTTAGGTTTTAGATTTTTCATTTGAAGTGGAAATATTTCGAAAATTTGTTCATGAATTTTTTTTATCTTCGGGTTTAAAATAGTGGCCAATGTGTCCTCTTTCAAAAGCAATTTAAAGCACACAAAAGTATCTTACCATTATCAACTTACATGACCAAACGTACAGCTAATACCTAGTCTTCTAAGAAAAAATTCTACCTGCCTCCACACTGTTGTGGTTTTTTTGTAATAATACTAATTTAAATGGAGTAGTCGATGTGTGGTAGCAAAACGTTTACTGCAGGTCATGGAATAATTGTTTTGCAAACATTTCCGCAGATAGAAATGATTACACAGGCCCAAAAAAAATGTCTTGGAATTGAAAGTTGAGATACCATACGGTATGTTTTTTGGTGTGCTAAACACGAATCCGAGGTCAGAATTCAACCATCACCCTTAGATTTTGACATAACCTAAAAATTACACTTAAAAGTACGTTAAAAAGAAAGGCCCATAAAAAAAGAATCAAAATCCAGAAGATAGACCTTACTTATATTACGTATTTAGGTGTGCCATAATAATATCTTACAATAAAAATGAGTTTTAGTTGTCTACTTTTCCCCCAACACCCCCATTTACCACCAAGGGGGTTGAAAATTCATTTCTTATAAAAATTCAAAATAATACATATTCCTAGGTACTTCGGTGCACTAAAACTGTTAATATCGATAAAAACTGATTCCAACCCCTTAATCGCTCCTAAATCCACCACAGTACTATTTTCAATTCCTCTGTTGTGTCTCAAGGAAGTCATCTTGGCCCAATTTTATTTATTACTTACATCTATGATGTACATATTCTTTTGAAACATTAAACAATTCTTTGTTATGCTGCCGATACAAAAATTTTTCGTATTTGTTCCTCTGTTCGTAGGCTTCCTTGAAGTAACCTTCTCAGTTTGCCTCCGTACTTAGATAGGCTCAATCTTTCAAAACTTCAGACGTAACATCTCGAAAATTGTTTTCGCTTTTGAGTTTCTTCAAGGCAATATTGACTCCACTGTCTTGCTGTTTTCCTTAAATATATCGATTCCGAGTCGCTGCTTGATAAATCGAGAATTTCTAGAAATTCCTCAATATCGCACACATTACGGTTTACACGAGCCTATCACGTCAATGTCTCGGTTTTTTAATTCTCATTTTAGCAACATTGATTTCAAACTTTCTAAAAATTGCGTTAAGGCTAAATTTTTCTAACACTTCTTTAGTTGTTTTGTAATTTTTTTACTATTGTGTATTAATTGTTTTGTTATCTTTTTTTTTAGCAAATATTCTTAATGTACGTTAGCAAGTAAGTGCTGATGAATCTTAAAGAAATAAATGTCTTTTTACTACTGAATTCCACGATAATAACTTAGTTCCGACCCGTTTAGTTCACGTCGTTGTTAATTTTGTTACTTTTGCTACTTCGTGAACCCTATCACCATAGGGCGGATTTTTACGCCAACTTGATTTTAACACGAATAAAAATAATTTTTTAGGTTTTACACGAATTGTGGCTTTCTTAATTTTATAATTGATACGTTTAAAAAATATGTATTTTTTATGCAATAGATATGCAAAAGGATATGTATATACGGAATGTGTCTTAGGTTTTGTACAATAATAAAGGAACTGACAGATCTGGGCGAGAAACGAAAAAATTGTATGGGACGGGGTGACATTTTGTCTTACATTTTCTAGCAATGGTGATAAAGACTGTGTAATTTGTTTTGTTACTGCTAATGGAATTTAAAAAAATCAATTTTCAAAGTTAAATTTTAGGTTTTAGATTTTTCATTTGAAGTGGAAATATTTCGAAAATTTTTTCATGAATTTTTTTTATCTTCGGGTTTAAAATAGTGGCCAATGTGTCCTCTTTCAAAAGCAATTTAAAGCACACAAAAGTATCTTACCATTATCAACTTACATGACCAAACGTACAGCTAATACCTAGTCTTCTAAGAAAAAATTCTACCTGCCTCCACACTGTTGTGGTTTTTTTGTAATAATACTAATTTAAATGGAGTAGTCGATGTGTGGTAGCAAAACGTTTACTGCAGGTCATGGAATAATTGTTTTGCAAACATTTCCGCAGATAGAAATGATTACACAGGCCCAAAAAAAATGTCTTGGAATTGAAAGTTGAGATACCATACGGTATGTTTTTTGGTGTGCTAAACACGAATCCGAGGTCAGAATTCAACCATCACCCTTAGATTTTGACATAACCTAAAAATTACACTTAAAAGTACGTTAAAAAGAAAGGCCCATAAAAAAAGAATCAAAATCCAGAAGATAGACCTTACTTATATTACGTATTTAGGTGTGCCATAATAATATCTTACAATAAAAATGAGTTTTAGTTGTCTACTTTTCCCCCAACACCCCCATTTACCACCAAGGGGGTTGAAAATTCATTTCTTATAAAAATTCAAAATAATACATATTCCTAGGTACTTCGGTGCACTAAAACTGTTAATATCGATAAAAACTGATTCCAACCCCTTAATCGCTCCTAAATCCACCACAGTACTCCATTACACCCCCCGAAGGGTCAAAAATTCATTTCTTATAAAAATTCAAAATTAATACATATCCTTAGGTATTTGAATGCACTAAAACTCACATTGTCGATAAAAACTGATTTCAATCTGAGTGCTTTTTTTGGGTGAGTCCCCTCGCGTCTCACCATCAAATCGGGGTGCTTTATTTTTGGTGAGTCCCCTCGCCTCTCACAATCGGGGTGCTTAATTTTGGTGAGTCCCCTTGCCTCTCACAAAAAAATATTCTAGAAATCTTTGCTCTGTCCTTTACGGACCCTTTTATCCTCATATGATTTTCGATATGCTTTTCGTTTGTATTTATTCTTTTTGTCCCTTTTTAGAAGCCAACAAAAGTCTCCTAACATATTCTTATTCCACCTTCCTTGGTATCTAACTTCTACAGTCTTTATATCCTGATGGAACCTCTCCTTGCTCTTCACTAAAATCTCCTAAATTGTATTTTTAATTATGGTTGGGTAGTTGTTTTGTTTGTTTAATTTGCACCGACTTCCAAATGTAGCAATAAATATAAAATTAAAAATTTCTTTAAGCTTTTTACACAACTTTATTTTGCAATATCAAACCTTTTATTATTCTATCCTGAATCATCGAAATCGGTTTAAGTGGAGGTGATAACGAAGAATAAGTAAAGCATAGGTGCATATAGGTACCAAGACAATTTTCACATTTAAATAAAGGAAAAAAACTATTTCATTAGCAACATATTTGGGTGAAATTTTGTATATTTTACTTCATAAATTTATTAATATTATTATTAAATATATTAAAGTTACGAACTTAATTAAAGAATAATACTCTATTAAAAGTGAGTTAGAAGCTTTTCGCGGTTGTTATACTAATTTAGCTAAAGAACGGAAAATGGGTGGACTAATAAAAGGAAAGTTAGATAATATAGAAGAATATTGGAATGTTTTGTAACAATAACCGCAAGATTGATATTTGTGTTGATTATATCGAAAGACACTTATCTTACTTTAAGGAAAACTTTTTTTATAGTGTTTAAGGATTTTTCTTCAACTTTTTTGGCGAGATAAATATTCCCCGACTCCAATTGTACACCTTGATAATAGTGAAACCGCCACAAAACACCTAACCGTCATAGAAATATCAAATAAATCTAGTACAACTCATGTTTCGAATACGAATCTAGTATCTTTATCCCAAATCAAATTTCCAAGAATAGATATCACACAATTTACCGGCAGTTACACAAACCAGAGATCCTTTCATGTTCATGTTCAATGTTCATAATTTTCAAAAACTAGTGTGGATGACAAAGCAGCTTAATTAATTCATCATCTCGAGATTTGTGAAAAAAATTTTATCCTGCATGGCAATTATTAATGCAGAGATACGACAATAAGCGGATTATCGTGAATAACCATTTACAAATTTTAACAATTTCAGGAGTTATTAAAACTGAATCTTCTAGTGCTATAAAAAGACTACAAGATACTACTGCCTTTATTCATATGCTGTCTTTACAAGTTGATGCCTGTGCTACTATTGTTATTTATCTTATCGTACAAAAGCCTACAATGGAAACAGTTATGGAAACCCACCGTAGGAAATAGTGAGGATTTACCTAAGGTTGAAAAACTATTATAATTTTAGAAAAATCGTTTCGCACTTTTAAACTGATCATGGGACGAATAGTGATAAATCTAAAAGAGAATCTCGTTCATTTCACGTAAGAAATGCTGCCACTTGCCTTCTTTGCAATCAACCTCATCTTTTACGCCAATGAAAAAAAATTTTCAGCATTGATCCTCAATCGAAAAAAAATTCGTATTGACAAAACTCCTCTGCTTGAACTGTTTTGCTTTGAGTCACCAACACCCAATTGTGGACACCACACAATATTGCAAGCGGCAACCCAAGCTCACGTGATAAAATTCAATTGCAACAATATTCAATTGAATTCTAATCAATATTTAAATCCTACCAGAGGATCGTACATAACCGAAAAGGCAGTGCAAAAATTGCAGTTGAAAAAATACAATATGTCTATTAGAATTACGGCAATTTGTACATCTTTAGCAGGTACTCACGAAGTTCGCTTAAGATTACGAGATTTTCATAATGAGAGTTTCTGATGAAAATTAAGGCATATGTTCTTAAGTCATTAACCACCTTGCATCTAACTGAACGCATAAATCTATTCTCCACCTGGTATCACATTCATGGTTTACCAGAAGCTGATTCTACATTCAATACCCCGGGTAAAATTGATATATTTCTTGGTGTTGATGTATATTTCCATATCCGGACAAATGGTCTTATAAAGATTATTGCTGCACATATTTTATTGGTTATTGGTATTCGTATTGGATGGTTATTATTTGGAAATATCCGGGATTGTCAACACCAATGCAAAGCGACTAGAGGCATCAGCCTTAGAAGTCATCACAGTTGCGTTGAAGCCCAAAATCTTCTGAGGCGCTACTGGGAATTAGAAGATATTCATGACAACTGTAGAAGGTTTACTGGAATTATTTTGAGGAAGTTGTGCCAAGCTATACTGCGGAAGAATTTTGTACAAATTTTAGATTAAATATACACCTGTTTAATAGCTTATGTGAAAGATTCGAAGCAAGTCAGACTTTGTAAATTTGTGTGAACAAAAAAGGAACAGCTAATCCAAGCATTTAGCAGTGTTTTTATGGTTTGCAGGGCATGAGGCGTGTTCCTACAGAGTCATTTCAGATAGATTTGGTATGTATATCTCAGTGGACAGTCGAAAAAATGATAGAAAGAGTAATATACTTTTTAAGTAGTCTTGCAGAAGAGATAATTAAATGGCCAAACGAAAGCCGAAAGCAAGATATTAGGAATCATTTTAAAGAAAAAAATGGATTTACTAATTGTATTTGTAAGAAATTTTAATAATATAAATAAAAATGTAATTGTGCGATAGATGGAACTCACATTGATATTGACCCTCCTAAAAGAGGGAAAGACGACTAAGGGTAGCCGCACACTGATCGAGCAAAACTGCTTAAAACTGACTAAACGTGCCTAAATGTGCCTAAACTTGCTCGAAGGGGGATACATCTCGAGTAAGTAAGTTGTTTTTAGTCGTTTAGTCATAATAAAACACATTTAGGCGTGCCGGACGTTGTTTTTAGGTAAAACGTTTTATAGTAAAACAACTTGCATTGCTATTCAAGCCAAAAAATTATTTCTTATTGATTGTTGTATAACTTTTACAAAGTGACATAAATACTATTAAGTATGGATTTGGACGCTGAAAAATTATTAGTTTTAGTGGAAGAAAGGAGAGCCATATATGATTACAGCATGAAGGAACACCATAACCGTGATAGCTTGGAAAGACTTTGGGAAGAAATAAGAAATGATATGAACGCTTCAAGTAAGTTGAATTTACTGTTATCTTCATGTAAATTTTTAATCATAATTCGTTTTCGATATTTTAAATTTCAAGACTGTTAGGAACAAAATATTGTTTTTTGTAGAACATTATAATGAACATACATACATAATTTAATTTAGATAACTGTACTCTGCGATCTTGAAGTTAACAATTTCCTAAAAAAAATTATAGTAAATACTTTTGGTCCGATATTCCGTTTGGATGTGAATGTAGATTAAGTAGGTATTACGGGAGGACAAATTTGGAATCAAAAACTAAAGTTTTAAAAGAATCATTAGAATTTATTTTAAGAAGTGTGGGGTTAATATAATGACATGAATAAGTAAAAATAACATTTGTTTGTTTTCAAAAATTAAATTTACGAACTTAAAATTGAAAAATTAACTTTATATGTAAAAATAATAACATAAAAAATGGCATAGCAAAAATAATATGTTTAAATGATATTTGTTCAACTTAGCTTTTAATAAAAAAAAAACATCCTTCCAGATCATAAAATTTTATCTTTAAATGTAAATGTCCTAATATATTGCATACAAACAAATTTATTTTGCCAAGATAGAGATCCCTCCGTGGAATTGAAATATTTTAAAAATTTGTTTCGAGTAGCGATACCAATATTTGATGGCCTTCCCGTACTGATTTCTTCGGTTTCATTATCATCACTTACCACATTCATTAATTCATTTTGAAGGTCTGCAATATTTCGTTCTCTTAATCTGGTAATGTTGTGTAGAACACACATCGCCAATACAATCCACTTCACTTTTTCGGGATTTAAAGAAATTGAACTTTCTAGAACCCTAAATTTTCTCGTCAGCATCCCAAACGCACACTCCACTACTCGCCTTGCTCTTGAAAGACGGTAATTATATATCCGTTTTTCATTATTTAAGTGTTTTCGAGGAAATGGCTTCATTAAATTTTTTAACAGAGGGTACGCCTCATCTCCAACAAAAACAAATTCAAATAAGTTGTTATTATTTTCACAAATACTTCTAGAATTTGGTAGATCCAAAACTCTATTAAATAATAACTTTCCAAAATTAGAAGCCCTCAAAAGAGCTCCATCACTATTTCGTCCGAAATCTCCAACATCAACAACCAAAAAGTTTGCATCAGCATCCACCACAGCCTGTAGTACAATTGAGTGAAATTTTTTATAATTGTAATATGCTGAACCGCCATTTATTGGGCATTGTATTCGGATGTGTTTGCTATCAATAGCACCCAAACAGTTCGGAAAATTCCACACGTGTGCAAATTTCTTTGATACTTCTAGCCATTTTTGCATGGTTGGTTGTTTCATGTATATTGGAGAAAGGATTTCCCAAATTTTTATGCAAGTTTCAATTACAATTTTTCCAACTGTAGTAGCTCCAGCACGGAAATAGTAATGTAATGATTGGAAATGTTCTCCTGTTGCTAGGTATCTAAAAACAAAATAATAGCAAAAAGGAAAGCGGTTATAAATATGTAGTATGCATGTCTTAATTGTGAACGAAAATTATTTTTCGAAAAACGTTCAATATGTTATTGAAAATGTCAAACATTTTAAAGTTCAATAATCCGATTTTAATCTAGTAATACATAATTTTTTAATAACGATAAGCTGTTAACTTATAACAGTTAACAATAAGCAACTCGTAATTTCAAGTAAATAAGCTAGCTATCATGACGCATATGTATAAATAAAAAGCTTATATTTTTTCAGGCTCAGACTGTAAAACCAAATGGAATAGCTTACGAAACTCCTATGCAAGGGTGTTGAGGGAATCTAAAAATTTACCGAGTGGTTCTGCAGCTCCAAAGAAAAAGAAATGGTATCTTTTTGATGCTGTCTCTTTTAAAAAATTTTGTAGGCCAGCATAATAAAAATGGCAAGCAATTTAGAATACACTGAGAGGGAAGACAATATATTGGCAGAGAACTCAAATACGTCTCCTACAAATGAACTCAACAATGAGACATTCCAGTCTCCTTCCAGTCCCCTCCCTCCCAACGCACCACCAGTGGAGTTCCGACCAATGGCAAGAAAGTCAAGAACTACGGCTGCTGAAATTGTAGCTGGACCTATGGTAGAATATTTACGCGCGAAGACTAACCCGCAGGAGCTACCTGAGGATCCCGATTTATGTTTTTTTAAAAGTGTTTCTAGTGATATGAAAAAGTTACCTCCACGTAAGCAACGGCAATTTAAAAGTAAAGTACTCTCTTTTTTAAATGACATGCTAGATGAAGAAGAGAATTCAACTTCAATTTCTGGATCGTCCAGTTCTTATAATTACTCCAACATTGAGCCTATTTTTACAAATAATATATCTGACATAAACGCAGAGCAACAACGTTTAATTTATGTGCCTTCATTTACACATCCCATCGCAACAACAAGTAATGCTACTTATTGTGCAATAAATTCACCGCCTGGGGACTCTACTTATTTTCAGAGGAAGGTTTAAAGTTCCATTATGTGAGCGTCTTTAAAGAATTAAATAGTTTTTTTTTATTTTCTATTACGCATTTTCATAGAATATTTATTAAGTGTTTTATAATTAAAATTAAATATAGATAATAATAAAAGTTTAAAACTGTTAATTTTAATTTTTCTTACCTTAATGTAATAAACAGTCTTTCTTCAGGAGATATGCTTCTTCGACAGTTAGTATCTTGCTTTAAAATGCTATCTTTAACCATTGATAATACATAATCAAATGTATTACAACTTAGTCGGGTAAAATTACGAAATTTTTGTTCATCATTTCGTAACTCGCTTATAAACGATGAAAGCGTTTGTTCCGCGATTCTTTTTTCATTTATTTTATGCACCCATAATGTTCTCTCGACTTCTTCCATTTTTGAAATCCAATTCCACAAAATTACTATAAATACTTCTTCTTCTTCTTTATAGGAAGACATTATCACTATCACTGTACTTTCACTACTAAAAGCTAAATGAAAATATTGAAAAATTACTGCATCAGGCAAATTGTTTTCACTTCAAACAAAATGTTTTTTCATCAATCAAAACGATTTCAGCTAAAACGTTTTTAGGCGTTTTTGCTCGATCAGTGTGCGGCTACCCTAAGTAAGCAGAAAAGTGGTAGTGGTAGGAATTTGTGACGACGCTGCAAAATTTGTTGACATTTGCGTTGGTTTCCCAGGATTTGTTTATGACAACTGAGTATTGTGACATTCGTCCATTTTTTCAAAATTGGAAACTATTTGTGGAGGTAATCATTTTTATTATTATAAAGAATTGCCTAAAACGTCATAATTTTTAGATTATTACCTCTTAGTGGATTCGGCTTATTTTTGATTGATTTTTTAATCACACCGTATAAAGACAACGGTCACTTGACAAGTGCACAAAAGGACTTCAACAGAAAAGTAAGTTCCTCCCGTGTAATAATTGAACACTCCTTTGGCATTTTAAAGCAACGGTTTAGGCAACTCTATTACACAAAATTAAAAGGATCGAAAAAATATATCATTTCATTAGGGCTTGTTGCGTTCTAATACGAACTTGTAGCAGAGGATCCACCAATAGAAATCGCAGTGAGTACTGACAGTCCATCTGGAAAAACATTAAGAGACGAATTATGTAGACACATAAGAAATTGAAATAAAGACATCAAGTATGCATAATAAATTTTTTATTTATCTAATATGTTATAAAATATAAAAGAGAAACTTAACCTACTAATTCCTAATCTTAAATTGTACCTAAAAAAAATTCTAACTAAAATACTTAGGCATGACACTTGACAAAACACTGACATACAAACAACATATTTCTGATAGGATAGATAAAACTAATAAATTAGTCAAAGCATTGTATCCCATGATCAATCGAAAATCACTGTTAAGTCTTGACAATAAACTTTTAATTTACAAATCGATATTCTTGCCTGTTCTAACGTACGCAGCTCCAATCTGGAGCAGTGCCGCAAAATGCCATATTAATAAATTACCTATAACACAAAAAAAGATTTTAAAAATGATTTCAAACCTACCTAGATATTTTTCAACCAGAAGACTACACGACAAAGCTTTCGTAAATTTAATTAATGAATATATTGCCAACACGCACATAAAATTTTCACGAAGTTGTACATATTCAGAAAATCCTCTCATTAGTTCCTTAAGCCAAGACCAGCAATAGGATAGAATAGGTTAGCTTTTAATTGTCTAGTCTGATTATTAGTTTTACTTTTACTAGTTTTTAATTTATAGTTTTTGAGGTTTTGTAACTTTTCCTCATCTAGTACCATTACTAATTCATAAGACATTATATGATCCCCTATTAACAGGGTATATATCATTTTCGAGTTGTATGGTAGGTAAACCGGTCTCTCAAACACTGTTACAATATCCTAGCCCTAAGAAATTGATGTAACAAAGGATAAATAAAGAATTGAATTGAATTGAAAAATTCTATCTTTATAGCACTTCTAAAATATCTTTTAAAATATTTATATTTTCTTGTTTTAATTCTTCTGGTTCTTTGTAATAAGCCTTCCAAAGATTCTTTATAAAACTGGCTGCTTTTCTCCCTAATTTGACCAAGTTCTGCTAAAACAGGGTGTTTCAGATCTGACGTGCCAAAATTAGTGGGGTGATAGATCTCAACTAACAAACAAAAAATTGTATGGCAGGGAGGGGGAACTCTCAACCGTTTGGGAGTTACAGGGTGATTCATAAATTTCAGTTTCTCATGGTATGCACATTGGCCGAATTGGGAATGCAGCGACGAAAATACGGAATAGGCTGGCTGCAATACGCCTTAGACAGGGACTAAGAAGGAGGTTTTTGAGTTAATATTAGTTAAATTTTTTTAATTTGATGATTTTTATAATATTCTCCGATAGTATTTCTACATATAAATTGCTAAATACTTTCCCTACGTGGACATGTTGCACCTTTTTGGAAAGGTAATAAGACGGACAAATCCAATAAAAATAAAAAAGAGGTATATTAATTACATAAATTTCGGAGAAAATTTGGGAAAATGCTGAAATTTTGGTAATTTCAGAACATTTTTTTTCAATTTTGGCCCTGACTGTACCTGCAGTGGTAGTAGTGAGATCAACATTGTTGACATTTTTGGAAAGGTAATTAGGATAGTTGTTTTTTAGCGTTTGTTTCATGTCGCTATGTTGAGTAGATCGGAAGATAAAAATAAAAGTGTAATGTGCATACCATGAAAAACTGAAATTTATGAATCACCCTGTAACAACCAAACGATTGAGAGTCCCCCCTCCCTGCCATACAATTTTTTGTTTGCCTAGGTGAGATCTATCACCCCACTCATTTTCGCACTGAAACACCCTGTATATAAACTTTTGGCATTTTGCGCGGTGTTTCTGCGTTTCCAGTGTCCCTCTAACCGGAATTCTGGCTGGTAGTTGTTGCGTCGTTGTCTACATGTAAAATTTAACACATTAAAAACAATATATATGTAAAGTCATGAATATTTTTACGTGATATATCATGATTTCTTTGCGATGGCCCAGGATTGCTGTGCAATGGACCAGAACTACTGTTCAATGAACCAGCATTGTCTGGATTAGACCACATCTCTCCAGATCCTGAAGCACCAAGAATTATCTCTGGAAACACAGATGGCCTTTTCTCCAATATAGATGTCAGTTCACTTTAACAAATAAAACAATATTGCAATTATTATTATACCTTTAAACCATACAAATATATTACCTTTCGAAAGGACACTGCTTTATTTTGCCCAGTTTACTTGTTGTGTGCTTTCACCCTTTTGTATTGCCTTTTCAGTTTTCGGTATTAATTTTCTATTTTGGTAGCATTATATACGTACCCTTTATCATAAATTTTTTTTTTCAATTTCATGCCACATTTTCTTCTTACTTCTTAATTTCGGTAACTTTCAGACTTGTGCTCTCAGTTCTTTAACTGCCGGCAATAAAAATCTTACATGCGCTTCCAGCCGCGTAGTTCTTTTATCGTTCGTTTATCGTTTCATGGTAAATGAAACTTAAATATTCATTTTATCATTGATGGGTTCCACAACATTGCTGTACTCCAGCAATTCTGTTGCCGCTTCCTCGTTAGCTGTAACGAGGTTACAATAAAATAAATAAAGTAGTCGAATTTATACTTCATTTAATGAGCTCTTTAATTGCATTTTCGGATATTAAAAATAAAAATTTTTTTTTGGAAAAAAATATATTAAAATTTTTGAAACTTGAAATTCACAAAGTTTGACCATTTAATTTTTTTTTAATTTTTTCCTAAAAATAGCTAATAGTGTATAGATAATGCTTGCCAAGTTTCATAATGGGCGTAGAAGTCGTTTAGGAGCTAGACTAGTTACTAGTCTTGTACTAGAGGCTGTACAAGGGCCGCAGTTTGAACATTTTGCAGGGTCGTACAAGGGTTTTACATGGTCTGCTTGCAGGACAATTGGGCCGTACAAGATTTTGCTATGGGTCGTACACGGGCCGTACAGGGGTTGTAATATTTTCTTTATCCACCCACGGTAGATCAACTTTCCAACCAACTTTTATATACTTCAGTTAAATTGCTTCACTTATCTCTGTGATTATATGAACCGATATTTCACTAGTTTCCGACGACACATACTTTAACAGGACAAACGTTCACTGCTAACTGACCACTGTATGTAACCCGAAGAACAAGCCGAGTTCAATTGTCATAAAACAACCCAAAAATTCGTGTTTATTTCCGTTTTTGATCGTCAGCAAAACAATGGAAAACTTGTAAAGAGCCATTTTAATATTCTTAATGCCAGAGCTACAGTTTTTAATTTTGCTGTAATGTTCTTCTGTACCGCAGCGGTAGCGTTCAAGCTTCCTAATCTAAATCAGCGGAGCTCGAGGCTCCGTTAAATCATTTTTTTTCAGCTTTTGTGTTTATTTACATAATGCAATTTACTCTTATATATTTTCAGTAATGATATGTATAACTTAAACTCAGTCTTTATTAACAGTTCGGATTTCGTTGTTGGGTCGAACGAAACTGATATTCTTCGCAGTCTATTGATCAAATTTAATTTTGCTCAATGTTTGAATATTTAAGTATTTAAATGTTGTAAAGTGATATTGATAAAGATAATAAACTACATTTTATTCATAATATAATTATTATACGGTTGCCCACCCTGCTGTGTACGGACGTTTGGGCTGTCCACTCGAGTTTGGACCGTGTACGCCCCGATGTACGGCCCAGTGTACGGCCGTTCGGGCTTCACACTCGAGTTCGGCCCTTGTACGCCCCAGTACACAGCCCGTAAAATTTTCCGGACCCTGTACATCCCGTGTACGCCCTTAAGAAAACTGAACGGCCCGTGTACGACCGCTGTACGGCCCCGATCATTTTTACTCGGTTAGTCTTACTCGATGGCAGTACCTGCAACGTTTGAAGTAGACATTTTGGAGAAGGTGGATTCGTGAATACCTTCCAAGACTACGACAGTGACCCAAACGGACAAGACAACAGAGGAATATTGAAATTGGTAATATGATTTTGATCAAGAACAGACGTCTCCTTCCAATGAAATGGTTACTTGGAAGAGTTGCAGAACTATTTCCTAGCCAATATGGATATGTTACGTTGGTGGTAGCGCACCTCAATCGTAATCGTAATCGTATTGTAACACAAGAGGGGTCTATACGGGCTCGACGGCTTAATGAAGTCACTTATTTTCAATTACAAATGTTCACAGTTTTATTCACTTCACTTAATTTGTTCGTCTCATATTTTTCTTTACACGTTTTCTTCACAATACACTGTTTCACTTTACTTAATTACACTTGTCATTTCACTGGTTAAAATACTACTAGCTATTCGCAGTATCACATGTACTCTTCGCAGTCTAAATCACGACTAAACTAACCAGGCTGCTACTCAGCCCTATTTATACTATTCAGCTCAATTCTAGAAAGTTCAGAAACTTAGTTCTAGATGTTTCAGTTACACGTTTTCACCTCACATATTTACCATAGGTTCGCGTCGTCCTTGACTTTCCACGTCTTACATTTCCTTCTTTCAATTTCTGGCCACCTGGGGTATGCGCATTACACGGTTCACTATTTCCCTTTTCGTTGCATACCTCGTTACAGTATTTTAGAGGACGCCATGTGTTTTTTAAGTGAAATAATAATTGACGTAAAATTATTGTATATAGATTAAAAAATAGGAAGAAGAAAATGTTATATAATAAAACAAAAATATAAAATAAAAATTTAATCTAATCTATCAGCTCTACACACACAATAAACGTTTTTCTCAGCCCGAATTATGCATCAATTCACATCAACAAGCAAGCTACGATGATAATATCCTGTGTATACCAAAAGACGCTCACAAATTAATATAACTCAGTTATATCAAGGCGGCCGAGGATATTGGAGGTAGCATCACATTAAAAAGAAAAGAAAACACAATTAGTTATTTTATATTATTCAATTTACTTGCTCATTTTAGAATTCCAGTATGCAACACAAGGTTTCCTTCCCTGGAAGAAAATATACATTTATAGTGTTGGCATTTCAAGAAATCAAACTTTCTGAGAAGTACTGGTGCTGGTCTTGCTTGTTGCGATAACATCTACATCTGGGTATAAAAACACCTGATATCTCGCTCTGATTGCATCGAAGAACTCATCAGGATGTTTTTCCTTTTAACGTCAAATTGTAACCCGATTATTTCTGTTTTAAGTATTATAACCAGTTAATTGTTTCTAAGTGTCATTTAATGTTCAATTAAAATATAAAGTCGCGTATTTAAATAATTGTCTCACAACCCAACAGAACACAACCCCTGTGGAAGAAAAATTTACACCTCACAGCATAAGAAAACTAGCAGCTCAAGCGGTTCAGAGCGCTGTCCCAAAATTCGTATATTGGGTCGGTTTGAAAAAAAAATATTGAAATTGATAACTTTGGAAATGACATTGTTCATGTCACTTCATAGAACTGATTGGTATATGTCAAAATAGGCCTTTCTGAATAACCCTGTTTATGTTTGCAAATAAAATCAATTTCAACTGAAAAGTAATTAAAAAATTCTCCTTTATAAACTGGTGTCTTTATAAGAAAGAGAGAGAGGATATAGTCCGTAATTTTCGTCGAGTTTTTATTTTTGTATATTTTTTTACGTAATATGCAAAATATGCTAAAATATATGCATACACTACACATATTTCAAAATGTTTCTTTTAAAAAACTTTCTATGCTATTCAAACTTTTGCACCTTTTAAAACAGGACGCAATTAAAGAAGGTCCGCTGTCTAGTAATAAAATAAGGTCTCTTTATGATGGATCTATATTGCTAGCTATTCAGAACAAAATAATCAAAAGTCAATATTTTAGGAATTTAAACTCGAAAATAACATTAATTTCTTCCAATTTAAGTTTCAAATGCAAGTATTTATAAACCCTGGCAATTTCGCGGAAAATGTAATGATCATTTACAAGATTTTATAATTTTCGTTGAAAATTTTTAACCCACTTCCCAAAAACAAAGTTCTAAGTTCGAGGCGTATTTTTAAATTTTTTTTTTTTATGTCTGACCGGGCATAACTTCGTAACGCGTCGACCGATTTTGATCATTCTTTTTTGTTGGGTAGTGTATATTCACCGATTGGATTTTTGGTAGGGTAGGGGTGGGGGGTGGGGGTTCTTTTTTTGTTGTACAGAGTATGATCCGCCATTGCTAACAGGAGAAAAAAATTTACCTAGGGTGGGGGGTGGGTGGAGGGGTAGTCTAACTTTATAACGCGTGGACTGATTTGGATAATTCTTTTTCTGTTGGGTAGAGTATGTTCAGTGGGTGATAGCAGGTGAAAAAAATTTTGGGGGGATGAGGGTGGGGAGCCCACCCCCTGGGGGGGGGGGGACCTTACTTTGTAACGCGTGGTCCGATTTCGATGGTTCTTTTTCTGTTGTATAGAGTGTGATCCCCCATTGCTAATAGGAGAATCATTTGGTCCTATGGTGAAAGGTGTGGGTGGGGGGAGGGGTAGTCTAACTCCGTAACGCGTGGACCGATTTCGATAATTCTTTTTCTATTGGGTAGAATATGATCCTTGGTTGATACTACGAGAAAAAAATGTTGCTGGGGTGGGGGTGGGAGAAGGGGGGTGGAACCTATCTTTGTAACGCCTGAATCGATTTGGATGCTTCCTTTGCTGTTGTATAGAGTGTGATCCCCCATTGCTAATAGGAGAATAATGTGGTCATATGGTGGAGGTGGGGGAGGGGGAGGAGTAGTAACTTCGTAACGCGTGAACCGATTTCGATGATTCCTTTTCTGTTCGATAGAGTATGTTCCTTCATTGATACCATGAGAAAAAAAGTTTAGTGGAATGGGGGTGGGGGAGGGTGTTAAAACAAACGTCTAAGGTGTGGACCGATTTGGATGGTTCTTTCTTCGTTGTATAGAGTAGAAGACACTAAAAAGTGTAAAATAAAATAGTTTAAAAAAAAAAAAGTTGAACCGACTTCACAAAAAGCGCTAAAAAGCATAAAATAATTTTTAATTTTATATCCATTACGACATTTTGAAGTCGGTGCAAATTAAACAAATAAAACAACTACATAACCACAATTGAAAATAATACATAATACTACCTGAACGTTTCAGCTTACGGCATCATAAGAAATGACGATTAAATATTTTTGTTGTAGTTGTTTGGTTTGCTTGATTTGCACCGACTTCAAAATGTCGTAATAGATATAAAATTAAAATTTATTTTATGCTTTTTAGCGCTTTTTGTGAAGTCGGTTCAACTTTTTTTTTAAAAACTATTTTATGTTTGCACATTTTCCTTTAAAATGAAAACTAAATAACTATTGTTTTAAAAACCAATTTAACCAAGTTTCATAAACTCCCATTTTGACAAAAAAAACTACCTAAAAGTTTGAAAATTTTACGAATTTTATTCTTTTAACAATATGAAGATGAATCTGAATGAAATGAGATGAATCTTAAATCTAGCCAATTTTTTCACTGTTTTCCTAGTTTTTTTTATTGAAATTTTGTGAAATAAATTTGAAGAAAATCTTATAATCTTTTGCAATTTCTTCTTATAATGTGACTCACATTTTTGCAGCTAACAAAGATAAATAGCTTTAATCGGATCGTTTCTTTCTGAGTTAAAATACAATTTTGCACGGATATGAGTACCTAACGACTGCCTTTGAAAATGTCAAATAACTTTTTTTTGAAAAAGGGTACAAAACTTAGCCCTTGTGTGGTTACAGGAATTAAAATAGTTTTCGCATAAAATAGAACAAGGCGGAAGCATTTTACTGGTAGGCATAACACAATTTAAATAACAACAAGAACACTAGCTGCTAGAAAGGAAATTAAAAAAGTTTGCTCTATTATCCCCTCATAACAAGGATAGGTACACAAAATGACGTTTGTTGACTTTTATGTTCCAATGCGGAGAAAAGACTTATTGCAGGCGGAACTTGTATAGAGCTATGTTGAACTACATTTTCGAAACATACTTTGTGTACGTACGCACCCTGTAATTCTGTTGAACAAATATTCTAGACCTAACGTTCATTTGCTGCAGGCTTCCTAAGGTGTACAGGCTTCACCTCGTATCTATTCAAAGCTTGTATCTAAAGTCACTGGGAGCATTTATTCGTGAGTATGCATATAAAATGGTTAACACTCGAGGTACCCGAAGGACTCTATTCTCTGGCTGTATAATGTTCCCATTATACATTCATGTGGCGGGAGCTAAAGTCATGTATGATTTTAGGTACACCGGATGTGATTCTTCTGTTGAGGTATTACATGTATGAAAACACTTTAAGCAGTAAATTTTTAATGTAATCCGGGACTTTGTACTAAGCAAGTAAAAAGCAAACTTGTCTGAGCTTTAAAATATTTATGAGAAGTGTTAGACGTCGGACTCTGCATATACGTGTCTCGTGTGCCTGAGGCTTTTTGAATTTAAATGTATTTTCTTCAACAGGATAAAAATAGGGGTCTGTAATTTAATGAATTTCAATAAAAAATTTATTTTAATTAAATAAGCAATTAAATAGGTTGAGTCATTTCTTTAAGTTGCAAGAAGTCTTAAAATGTATAATAATAAATGAGGATAGGGTAAAATGGCGAAGCAGCTAACATTTTGACTTTTCAGCTTTTCAAGTCATCGATCAACACAATGAGTCTGGCAAGATACTAACTTATGCATAACTTCACAAAACCGTAACATTTCTGTTATTATTTAAATTTTTACTATCTTTAATGTGGACAACCGTATAAAATAAGTGAGGAGAAAATTTCCTCAATAAAGATTTCGCTCTTTGAATAAAATTTAAAAAAGAAGTGGGATGTATTAGAAATAATTGAGAAGTGAGATGGGTAAATTGGCGGGCGATAATCCTCTACATATCGCTCCCCGTGGGTACCTGCTGATAATAATGCTGCCGATAAAAGGGAGTTGTGAAGCTTATTTCCTCACCATGGATGGTGGTGTCCAACTTTAGTGGGGGAGGGAGCGTACATTTGTACACCAAACCATGCCGAAGAATGGATGTCTGAGGACTGAACCAGTATTAACAAGCTCCTTCTGATTCCTCGGCCAGATACGTCTTTTCTGCTAGAGCGGACCTTACTCCCCGCATATTCGCATGCGACCATAATAAATCAAGTTAATTAGAACAAAGAAAAAATACATTCAGCCATAGCACTTCCGTGAGACTTAAGCGAGCCATCCCAATTGAATCTAAGCAAACCGCCAGTTACCTGCCATAGCCAAAACTAGGAAGCCAGAAGGCAAGGTCTCTTGGTTACAGAGAGGCAGTTAAGCGTAACAGGCCTTTAGATGAGACCTCTTTTGCGCACGCTGCTTAAACAAGCGCAAGGAAAATCCGTACCACCACCAGCACCCAGGGTCCGAAGAGACGACTAAATGAAGACCGAGCTCATTTGCTGCTGACTCTTTTAGATCAGGATGCAACGAGTGCTAAGGCCTTCGCCAAATTTTGGGGGCTGTAGAGAGCATTCAGAAATGGTGACTGATAGCATGCTGATCAACCAAGGCTGTTGCTGTACTTCGATTCCTCGGGAACTTTCTGAGGTTTTTGGTTAATTACAAGCAAACTTCTGGATATGGTGAGCTACAGCGAATTTACTGGTTTTCCTAAGGGAAGATGAACTCGATTTCGACATCATTCAGGAACCTTGTGTGGAAGATCTGACCGTAAGGTGCTAGGTAACGCCAGATACAAACTTTTAACTTTTTGAACGTGCATTCTGGCCAAAAAGAACCTAAAAGTTTTCTTTAACCCAATCACAGCTCGAATTGAGAGTTGTCAATTAGGAAGACAGCTGCAACGTAGTCAATGCAAGACACGAATTAAGGGCCAGCCTTCAAAACAACGAACAGGGCGAGTTTTATTAACTTCCCAGTTATAGGGAAGTTATTGTAATGGGTACGAAAATGAAAATCGTCGTTTTCAACATAAATTGAAATTTGAAGGTTACAATAGCATTGCAACATAATTTGGGGAAGAAAGCTTTTTTTTGTGCGACCAGAAGGTGAGGAATCTTCCAAAGATAAACCCCTGCTAACCCCCTCCCATCCTCATCCTCTTCAACCACTTTCCCCGCAGAACTCGTTAGGTATTTCTTCGCGGGGCTGGTTAGCCATCATGCTATCAACCGGTCGTATTAATCTGGTGTCTAAGTCGTTGCAGTCTTCTCAGTTCCTTTTGGATGTTTATTATAAATTCCATCACTTCGCTCCAATTTTCATCACTTTGGAGGATATATTCAATTATTACCGATGGACTCAGTATATTTACACGCTATGCCCGGAAACGTGGGCAATGAAATACTACGTGTTCAGCAACTTCCTCCTGATCTAAGGAGTTCGAACACATCGGGGAGCTGTCATGTCCAAATCTGTGCAGGTACTTGCGGTATCCACCATGACAAGTAAAGAATTGCTTTAAGTGGTAGTTGTTCTCTCCAAGTTTGCAGTTGACCCAAGGTTCGATGCATGAAATCAGTTGATGCGTCCATATTCCTTTCGTAGCGTTGTCTCTTCAGTTTTGCACATTAACATCGAGCTCTGCCTCTCTTCCTTTTTTATCTCCTTTTTTCTGAGGCTTTCCTGGCCCGTTGCGATTGTCGTATAAATGCGTCTCATCTCGTCAGCACACAGTCTGTATACTGTTGAGAGTTTTATTCCTGACTCTTGCACCGCTAATACTTTTGCGCAGATTGGGAAGGCATATAGAAGCAGAGAACTTACTACTCTCAATAGCAGGGCTATTATATCTGGTTTGGAATATTTGTCAGCATCCTGGAAAGAGCCGCGTGTATGTTCGAAGCCAGATCTTAACCTTGCCGATAGCTTCATTTGTTCCAAAGAAGGGGCCTAGGACAGATCCTTGTGGTTCTCCTGCGGAGTCGTCATAGTATTCTGTTCCTGCATCTATATTATATTCCTGTATCGATAAATGTTTCCTGTTCCTGAAGTAACTTGATATGATCTTTAAGATGTATGTCGGGGATTCCATTCTAGCGAGGGAATTCTTTATGAATTCCCAGTTGGCCGAGTTAAGGGCGTTCTTGACGTCTAGTGTAACCACTGGACTGTATTCCTTGATTCCCCATCTCCACCTTTTATCTTCTATGGCAGAAACATCGATGTGCACTACCATTTTGATTGTATCTGCGGTGGAGCTAGCTTTTCGGAATCCAAATTGGTGCACTGATAAAGCACCTTTTTCCTCAGCTGTCTGTTCCTGTTGTATATTATTCGCTCCAAAATTTTCTCCATTGTGTCAAGGAGGCAAATTGGGCGGGTGGGAAGAATGTTCTCTAAGTGGTTTATCTACTTTTGGTAACAGTACCAGGTACTGCAGCTTCCATTGTTCCGGAAACACGCCGTATATTAGGCATCTTTTTATAACTTCTACAAAAATGTCAGGTCTTTTGAGAATCGCTGTTTTCAGGGCTTTGTTTGGAATCCCGTCCGGCCCGGCGCTTTATTGTCTGCTATTTGTTTGAGCACTGACTGCATTCACTACTTCTTCGAAGGTTTCCTTGTTTGGGCTTGTTAATTTAGGGCATCTTTGGCTAGAGTTCGTTTCTTCTTTTCTTTCTCTACAGCCTACGCGTTCAAATCACCAGTAATGACCACTGGTGATCTAGCGCGAGCATCGCCTACGAGTTCATCTAGCATCTTCTGGCTTTCTCCATGTGACCAACTGGGTGGAACATAGCAGCTGTAGAAGAGTATTTTCACCCGTACGAAGCCATCCACTTGCCCCTTCCTATCTTGAAAAGCGTGCTTGCCGCAAGCCCAAAAACGCTGCCTTTTTCGTTTTATCAGTAGTCTAGGTGGGACCGAATAGGTTTTTATAAGGCTCGCTGATTAAAACTAAATCGATCCTTTGTTATTCCTTTGTTTGTTTTATAGAACTTGGGCTACCTCAAAGTGGCGCAAGTTAATCTGCATAATCCTCTTCTTTTACTTTTATTGGTCAAGGTTCTTTTCTTCTTTGGTGGTCACTTAATCGATGTCCTTGCACACGACTGTTACTAGGTGCTTAAGGCTTCTTACTTCAATTTGGTTACCAAGTGGTTCACCAATTACCTCCTTAAAAGCCTCCCTTTCCTCCCCAGTATCTTGTAATTGTAGCAAGAGTTTGAATTTCAGGGTCCTTCTAATCCTTGAGACTGTCTCTCCTAATCAGAATTATTTAGGATCCGCTTTTTCCCTGCGGAGTATATTTGCATAAGAGAGTTCAGCTTTCGTTTTATGACGATTGCATCGGTCCTGACTTTCTTATGCGCACAACTTTTTCCGGATAGCTCGTTTACGGCTCACTTTTATCCATTTATCCTTTCCGCTTTCCGGGTGGGGAATGTCTGATATTGAGCCGGTATCCTTTTGATGTCCTGCGGTTTATTGTTTCTTTCTATTGTGGGGGCGGGTCGACGTTTTACTTTCGACATTTCTGCAGTGGGATCCCGTTTCCGTTTCTGCTCCTGTGCCCTTAATCACAGTGACATATGAGAGGACTTGCTACTCCTAACCGGTTCCTTTACTTTCTCATCATGCAGTTCAATCACAGAGAGTTCGTAGAGACCTTTAATACTCTCTATTGCAGCCCTCATTGGCTGGTGTATGGAACGAATTTTACCGTCTTCCAGCATACCAGTATTTTAATTTGTTCTCCCAGCTGGAAAAAAACTGGTGGCTCTCGATCATATCTTTAATTTTGTTCTTCGTTGTTTAAACGAAAAAATTGAAAATAAGTAGATTTTGGAATTTCTGGAAAAAAAATTATCTGATCTCACTGCTTCAGATATTTTTATCGAGCATTAGCCAAAAAACTTTTTATAATTTTTCGTAACGCAAAAAAACCATAAATAGTTGATAGTAATGGAAAATAAAACGATGAATGTAATAATATGGATTTTATTGAATTTTCACGTATTAGTTTGTACTATCATCACGAGGTTTATTATTATAAGCAATGATATATTGTTGATAGCAATTATTTATTATCAATAATGTCTAAGTATTGTTAATAACAGTTAATAGATTCTTAATAACAACTAAACTAAACTGCTAAAATATTGTTTATATATATAATTATAATTTCGATAATAGTCCAATAATTAATGTACGAGAACCTTATAAACTTTACTGGGCACCATTCGAATTTTTCTCTCGATGTAAAAAAGTTTCAGCTTAATAATATTACTTACATAGTATTGTCATAATTCAGATAACTGGCAATGACTTCAAGACGTGTGAAGGTTTCAATGAGTTGAGCTCGATTTATGGTTTGATTTAATGTAGATTGATTAGATTTGATATTTTTAATAATATTAAAAAATGGAAGATCAAATTGACAAATTAATGTCATATGCAAATATGTATACTAATACACGTGATGATCATATAGTTCTGTATGTAGATCAGAATTATATTCGGTAAGGACTATCAACCATTTAAAGGATATCTTCATGGTCTATATTTCAATCGATAAGTCATATAACATTGTGCCATCTACCTTATCATGGAACTTTGACCGAAATTATAGATTATCTACCATTCAATCGATAAGTTATTGATATATTGGACAGTATGCGCTTTGAGCAATGCACACTTTGCATATTTCTATGACTTAATACAATCGCATAGGCAGATTTCTATATTTAGAATTAGATCAACTTTTAACAGTAGATCAAATTGAAAATTGTTAATATTCTTACTACTAGTAGCAGTAGTTGTAGTAATTGGAGTATAGCAAGAGTAGTAGCAGTAGTAGTTGTAGTTTTAGTAGTAGTAGGATTAATATACATATTCTATCAGCTAAGAAGCGACAAATACATAAAACTAATATAAATAATCTGCCTGCTAAGAAGCGGCAAATATTTAAAACTAAGACACATAATTAGGTAAAATGAAAGTTAAAAAATATTCACGAGCAATTATAAAAAAACTTACAAAAAAACAAATATAAATGAAGTGGGAAAAGGGAAAAAATGAATTTTTGCGCCTGTTGCGACCTAATACAGATTTAAAACATGCAGAAAATGAAACTGATCAAAAACGAATGAGTGCACTAAGAAATAATGAAGAATACAGGAAAAATGAAAACCTCCAAACGCAAAAAAGAGTTAATTCATTGCGTGAAGATGACGAATATAAGAAAAAAGAAAATCTCCAAACGCAAAAAAGAGTTAATTCATTGCGTGAAAATAACGAATATAAGAAAAAAGAAAATCTCCAAACGCAACAGCTAATACGGATATTAAGACAAAACGCGACGTTTTGATCGAATTAAAACAAAGAGATTCTCAATAGAATGGCAATACTCAGGAAACGTGAAATATATGTATGTTATTAATGAGCGAAAGAAGAATATAATACATAAGAAACCAAGTATTACGCCAGAAGTTACGATACATCCTAAAGGAAATTAACAGGAATAAAAGAAGAATGAGAAAGTTTCGTTACAGGGCAGCCTATAAGTGCCATGAGAGAGCTAAAAATATAGTACGAATGAAAAAATTGAGGCATAATACGAATATATAGAGAAAGAAATAAAAAAACAATATAACTCGTAACAAAATATTACGATCAAAGAAAGTATATAGAATACGTGAGAATAAAAAAAAATTAGAAAGAATGCGACTAAATTGTAATTGTCGAGGTGATTAGAATAAAGAAAATTTGAACAACAAACGCAATATGTGAAGAAAACCGAAAAATTACGACCATCGAAATCGTTAATTAAATAAGAATGCCAAAAAACAAATGGAAGATAGAGAAAATGATTTCATGCGTTTCCGTTTATACAGGTTGTTTCAGATCTGACATGCCAAAAAAAAAAAATTGTATGGCAGGGAGGGGGAAATCTCAACCGATTGGAAGTTACAGGGTGATTCATAAATTTCAGATTTTCATGGTATGCACATTACTCTTTTATTCTTATATTTTGATCTACCCAACATAGCGACATCAAACAAACCCTAAAAAACAACTATCCTAATAACCTTTCCAAAAATGTCAAGACTTTTGATCTAACTCCTACCATTGCAGGTACAGTCACTTCCAAAAATAAAAAAAAATGGTTTCCAATTACCTAAAATTTAGAATTTTCCCAAATTTTCTCCGAAATTCATGTAACTGGTATGCTTCCCTTTTATTTTTTTGATTGCTCATCTTATTACCTTTACAAAAAGGTGCAACAATATGTAGAATATGTAGAAATTAATACTTAGAAGTCCTATCGAAGAATATTATAAAAATCAAGAAATTAAAGAAATTAAACTCAAATTAATTCTAAAATGCTTTTAATTGATAAATTAATTAAATTAATTATTTATACCCCAACACTAACTAAATTTGATGTCGACAATTTTATAATCAATGTAGAGACTGCTATTAAATCTCTACCAGAAAATAATAAAAATGAAATTAGAGAAAATTATAGAAAGTTTTCAAGAATAATAAAAAAGGAAATTAAGTTCAAAAGACGAAAATGTAATCGCGAAAAAGGAGTTTTAAAATCACTAAAAGAAGAAAATGTCTTTTACTTAAAAGCAGATAAAGGTAACTCATTGATCATTTTGGGCAAGGACGATTATGATAAACGTATGTTGGACACTATTAAAGAAGGAAAATATATAGAACAAAAAAAAGACCCAATCAATCAAATGACTAGGAAAGCGAACCAAATGGCATCAAAAATAAGTAATACCTTTTGTATACCAAAATGGAAACTAGTCACACCTAATCCAAAAACACCTAAAATATACGGATTACCAAAGATACATAAACCAGGTAACAAAATGAGAATTATTTGTTTAAATACGAATGTACCTTCTTCCAAAATTGCAAAATTGCTTGTCGAGGAATGTGGAAAATTAGAACAACCAGAGCGCTTATATTTAAGAAATTCACTAGAATCAGTAGAAAAATTAGAAAATTTAAATTTAGAACCAAAAGTTATAATGACATCTTTAGATGTTGAAGCATTGTACTCTATGTAGTATACCTGTAAATGAAAGTTTAATTTATATAAAGGAACGGTTAGAAACTCAATCAGTAGAGCAGAGTATAAATAGAGTGCTACATACAAGCTTTAACATTATGCATGGATCATAATGTATTTCAATTTAGGGACAAGTACTTTAGACAAGTTGAAGGTACAAGCATGGGAAACCAAATTTCTTGTTTTGTTGCCAATACTTTTATGGGGAAACCAGAAATGAACCTTATAAGAGCTGGAAAACTGCCCATAACATGGCAAAGGTATGTTGACGATACTCTGAGAAAACAGTTTAGTTATAATAACTAAGCGCATTTATTTGAAATATTTTTAAAATATTTGGCCATTATTAATAAATTTAGTAATAAACACCGAACGCATAGTTAAAATATATAATCATTATCAATGGAGTCAACAAAATAATCTATTTGGTCATATTTAGTTCACAGAACATTTAGGAAATAAATAGAGTAGTTGAAGCAATTGCAAAATAAGTGATTGAAAAGAAGATGTAGTACATAGAACTAAAGGAATACTTTAATTTAATCAAATGAAAAAGTTCATTAATATATATATATATATTATTTAATTAAATATTTAAGTTCTACCAAACAATATTTGGTGATAATTACCAAATAAAATTTTTACAATTATTAAGTTTCCGTCTAAAGAAATATTAATTTAATTCGTGTCAAATTAGCGATTGGCTCGATGAACCAGTATACATTGTTCCTACAATATATGATTTGGTTATAGTTACCAAATCTCGGTTGGCCCAATCATACATCAATTTGTTCGGTTAAAAATTTGGTAGATGTCTCACTGGGCGTCATTCCTAAACGGCATTGCGAGTGAACGGATTGCATCGTCTTCTATTTCGTTCATACTTTAGTGAAAGTAGTTCGTAGTAGTCTTGTGCGTGCTTATTAGATCTTGATGTGCTCGGCGAAGTGTAAATTTTATAGCCTTCAATTGTGTGCGGTGTAATAATATAATGGAAGATTTAATATTCGTTTGGGTGATTTACATGACGTACTTATAGGTAAGTATCAAGAACTATTTATTTATTTTATGTTATCTATTTCAAGCTTAGAATAAAGAACTAGTGGAAGCGCTGTACTGTATAAAATTCCTATATCCGTGAGTGAAGCTGCCCCACGAACTTAAAATCAACTGTGGTTTATATACAAAAACTGTTCGACTATTGGATTTGATGATCACATGAAGGGGTATTTAATTACTATGCCAAATTTCTTTACAGAATTTCAATTGTTTAATGTAAAAAATAACAATTATGTTAGACCTATTAAGGTCCATACTTCAGCGAATGGAGATTTTGTAATTAGTCGAAGAGATTTTTAATAAATAAATATTTTCAACCAATTAATGTTTTAATTTATTCATCAATATATTTATTCTTTTCAGTTATTAAAATTAATTGTGTTCATGTAGTATTGTCTTTTTAACTTTTTCTTCACCTTTTAGCACTTATAATTATAATTTTACCTGTCGCACATACAAATTAAAAACTGTGGTAGTTTTTTTTATGTTTTCCGGATTATCCGCGTAAAATTATTAAGAGTGCTAATAAAAGTACTCACCCCGAACGTTTCGCATCAAGTTTCATTGAGCGTGGTCACCGGGAAACGGTGAAAGAGCGGTGAC
This sequence comes from Leptarthrus brevirostris, assembly GCA_964036015.1. Classification (NCBI taxonomy): domain Eukaryota; kingdom Metazoa; phylum Arthropoda; class Insecta; order Diptera; family Asilidae; genus Leptarthrus; species Leptarthrus brevirostris. The sequence continues at coordinate 112,271,720 of OZ038371.1, forward strand.
CACGCTCAATGAAACTTGATGCGAAACGTTCGGGGTGAGTACTTTTATTAGCACTCTTAATAATTTTACGCGGATAATCCGGAAAACATTAAAAAATGTCAGTGAGCAACCGCGAAAGCCTCAAAAGTCGTATCTGGTAGTTTTATTTGTCTTCTTACGATTTATTATAAAAATTCGACTGATTCGGATAACTGGTCATGACGAGATTTGCATCCAGCTGCACTGACCAAAAAAACGTTACGCGAGGAATAGAAAACAAACGGTACGAGTTCTTTTGCTGTTGTTTACTATATAGTACTGCAAATTAAATGCAAGTGCAGTTGGATACAAAACGCATTTACAGTGGCTTGTACAATTTGTTACATGTAAGTATGCATTTTAAATTTAAAATAATTACAATTATAATATATTTTTTCCTTTTAGGTTTCTTCTAGGGTTTTGCTCTGGTGGCTCCTCTTAAGAAATCGGGAGTCCAGACGGGATGCTCAAATTCAGCTAAACAAATTGAATTTACTCAATTTAGGATAATAAACTGTGATTAGTAATTCTTTTAAATTTACATATATTTTAAGTAATTAAAAACATATTTATTTTAACTTTATTTTATTTTTTTTCAAATCTATTGTTAAATTGAGTCATTGAGATAAAAATTGGCTACAGAGAACGAGATATAGAAGATATAGTTAAAAAACACGTAAAGAAAATAAAAAATAGAAGCACAACTACGTTAGAACCATTATTAAATGAAAAGAAAAGAGTTTCATTTAATTTCAAGGAAAAGTCACAGATAATATAAAGAAAATTTTAAACAAATCTAAGCTTGACATAGTCTATGAATATAATGACAAACTGCTAAACATATTAGGCAATCTGAAGGACAAAATAATAAATGTAGACAAATCAGGCATTTACAGCATCACATGCGGAAAGTGCAGCAAAAAGTACATTGGACAAACTAACAGATCAATAATACATAAAGAACATATAAGCTACGCGAAAAATAATCAACCTGAAAAATCAGCAGTAGCACAACATATATTAGAAGAAAACCATACTGATATGGGAATAATTACATTAAAATTAGAAAAAAAACTGTAAACAAAAGAATTGAATTAGACGCATTGGAAAGTGTCTATATGGCCAAAAATAAAAACAATATCCTAAATAACGATGATGGTCCCATCGCATCACCTCTCTTCAGCTTTAACATATAGCAGTGAATGAATATTTGACAAAATCTGTGTTTTTTATTTTTTAAATTGTGCCGTTGATCGTTCAAATCGTTATTGATGCTTTTTATTGAGTTTAAAAATAATTACAATTAATCTTGATAAGTAACAAAAGCATTATACAATGTTAGTAGTATTCGTTGGTGCTCCATCGTGTTGGTGAAACATTCCCCTAAGATTATCCATAGGGTTCTCCTCTATTAGATCTGGCAGTGTATTCTCCAAAAAGTCCGCATTAATTTCACTATCAAGTACTTGCGGCAAAATGAATTGTCCTACCAAATGGTCGCCGATGATACCAGCCCAAACATTGACACTGAATCTCTGCTGGAATGAGGTCAACCAGGAATGGAGGTTATAGAAGTTCTTGATATCATTCCTGGTGAATTGACAGTCATCTGTCCACTTAATTCGGTCTAGAAACGCTCTGTCGTCAATGTCACGTTCCAGAAGCCAACTGCTTAATTTCAGTTTTCTCTCGGAATATCCTTCCAGTAGTCCTTGGGCTGGGTGATGATGATATGTACGTAATCTCACTCGATGAATAACCCTTCAAACCTTAGATGATGACACTCCTAATCGCCTTGCGACTCGTTTCGTGCTTGTCTCAATGTTCTGCCTCACGATGGTGATTATTTGCTGCTCGACTCGGCAGAGTTCCCGAAGCTTCAGGTCATGTCTCCATGTCGTGTGAAGTAACACTTCCTGTTTCTTTTAACCTTTGGAAAGTCGGTGTAAATACCCCTCTTTGTGGTGCTCGCAGTTACCATATTGCGATTTAGTCCCTATATATTATATCGTAGTGGAATTTGGCAACGCCATTTTTGTTGCAGAAGTTTATGATGGAGTCCCTTATCATGACTTCAAGTTTTTGTCCCATAGTTGAATTGAGGGCAATCGGGCGAAAATCCTCGATTCTTCTAGACCTGGATTTTTTTGGAACGGGAATAATTCTAGCTAATTTAAATTTATCAGGGAAGTATCCGTTAGTAAGGCAATTATTAAAAATCACCGCTAGGAAAACAAAACCCAGAACGGGTAGTTTTTTTTAGAACAAAAGGAGATATTTTCTCCGGGTCTTGCGATTTTTTTCCATTTCCTGTTTTAATTAGGAACTCTGTGTGAGATGGGGAGGTGAAGAATTCTGGAGTTCTTACCGACGGTTGGCATGCCGGGTTTAAGTCCGAGAATGAGACGATTGGTGCATAATCACCTTGGGCGGGAGTTTTAAATGAATCAAGGTATTGGTTCACTTCGTTTTCCACTCTCATTTTAAATTTTCCACTGATGGGATTCTCTGTGAAGTGATCCGTGGGATTCTCTGTAAAGTGACCTGTTCGCAAAAGAGTTTGCAATTTCTGCAGGGTTGGAGATGCCGCATTACCGATCTCGATTTGGTGCGGAAAGGTTTGCTTTCGTCCTGCTAACCTGTTCACTTCTCTGAAGGTAAGGAGAGAAGTGCCCTATACTCATTATTTTTAGTATGCGGTTTAGGGACTTTCGCATCCTATGTCTTGCCTTGAAAAGATTTAGAAGGGGCTGGGGAAGGTTTCTATGTTTGAAGTCTTTTGGGGCGAGCTTGGCACTGAACCTATCAATGGCTTCCGTGATAACTGAAGAGAACTTTTCAGTAAAATCATCGATTTCAGGGTTTTTTAGGTTCCTGTTTACGGGAAGTGGGATACTTTTAAGCTTGCTTTCAATAAAGTCTGCGAAATCTGTCCAGTTAGTGTTTGAGAAAGAGATATATCTGTATTCTCTAACAGAAAGAAAATTAATATTCAGGTTAATTTTATTTTTAACTCCACGGCAAGGTGATCCGATTCGGCTACAACTGCGCGGCAGTGAAAGTTGCTCTGTTTACTCAGATTGTAAAGGAGAGAGAAGGATACTAAAAAGAAGTCCAATATTGAACAAGATCTGGGAAAAGTATGCTCTGTTTGTGATACAATATTAAAATTGTGCACCCGAGAGTTCATCTAATTGCACAGGTTTACTCCGTTTTGGGTCACCATTGCGTCACTCCAAAGATGGTGGCGAGCGTTGAAATCACCGCAGGTAATTGAGTGGTCAGATCGATCAGTAACTGACAAGATCTGGTCAAAGTCGTGGCTAATATTAGCGAAGTTTGACTGATTTCTCACATATATGCCTACGACTGTCAAGCTCTCGCCACAATCTAAGTAAATCCTGATGCCCGTCGCCTCTGAACACTTCAGATTACTCCAAGGGATATTTTCTATATTTAAATATGAACAAGAAAGAATGCCGGTCCCATGATTTGGGCCGTTATAACATGGGGCTGACATTCCTTTATTAATTTTAGTAATGCTATTAGTTTACAATGCTCGTAAAGTGAGCGCGCATTGAGAGCCATTACTATCAACTCATTTATGCGTTTTATTTGCATAATTCAAAGACCAAGCCTAAGTAGGAGACCTGCTTTTCATATTTATTTTTTACGGAGTTATACTTTGTCATGAATTCCCTAATTTTTCCCACATGCCAAAGAGGTCCTGACATTCTCTGGTAACAAAGTTATTAACCGAATGGTTAGGCACCTGCTTAGGCTTCGTCTCTTTTTGTGTATTAAAGTTATGTGTAATGTTATTGTTTTTATTGTTAGTTTTAAATAAACTGGAAAAAGACACCCTCTTGTATCTCCTGGACTCCACTTCTGCTTGTTTCTGCAATCGCTGCTGGATGATGGGTTTGTATACTGGACATCCACGGTAATTGCTGGTGTCCTTCTTAAATAGGACGCAGTAGGGTGGTGTCGGCTCCTTCTCGATGATAGTCGAACTTCCAGGGTTCTCCGATGGATGCATTGCGTCATACCTTTGGCTTTAGTTTCTCCCATGTCACTTTCTGGTTCAGCATGTATTTTATGCGGAGGCGTTCCATAGTGTCCGATGCGGCAGCTGTTTGAACCAAGAAAGAATTCAAATTAATGTTCTTTCCACGGCTGCACGGAGTTGAAAATCATGTAACTTTGAGTAGCTGCACTGCAGGTAGCAATTCCTTAATGGCGTCCTTCACGTTAATTTCGTCATAAGTTCGATGAATTCATTTTAGCAGAAAGTTCTTCGGCTTTTCCTCTGGTGGAGTGAACGTGGACGAATTGTAGTTCTTCGCCTTTATAAGCTGGAACAACACTTTCTGGTCGTTAACGGTTGCTGGCTTTAAAATTGTCTTTAACTTATTCACGTTCGTGACACTGTATTTTGGCCCGTTTTTCAGGGACTTCAATATCCGACTTAAGTCTTTCACGTCAAGGCCAAAGCAAACAATTGGTAGCATTTTTGCACTTTTCTTTATGACTGTTTCCTCACGAGCACAATGGATTTTTGGTTGGGGCTTATTTACTTCTTACACGTTTTTCTTTATCACTTGTTGCACTTTTAAATTTGCGTTTTGAACTCGCGCCCGATTTACTGACACTATGTCGCAATTTTCAAGGTCACTATCTTCGTCACCAAATAGTTCACTATTCGAAATATGTCCGTATTTAACTGCTAGTTGCGCGTATATATCACTTTTGAATTCAATATCGTTCACATTGTATTTCTTCCGCATGTCTAGAACCATGCTTTCAAAATGCTTAAAAAGCCGCTCTCATACTCATCCTCACTTGCCATATTGCCAGAGTCCTATCTCGCACACTAACACTAACACAAAACTAAGAGTCACTATCTCTCACTATCACTAAGAGTCACTACCTCTAGCTCTAGTCACACAAGATCTGCAGGTACATGCCCTGCAGTGCAGGAAAAAAAAATTTTCATTAGCTTTCACAATTAAAAACAGGTTAACCTTACAGTTTCACTGCTTCCGACTCAATCTCAATATGTTCTATCATACCTATATGTTATGATGAATCTATGATGATACCCAATAAATACTACCTAGGACTCATAAAATGAAAACAAATCTGCAGCTCAAATTAACAAGAAAAGAAAAACTCGGAACTCATACTTAACCGAAAATGGGTTTTAGGTAATAATTCTTCCACAAAAGAGATATTTCGAAAGAAAGTAAAAATCTTTTGAATGAACTTCTTGTATTTAAAGATACCTATGATAATAACGTGTAAACTATAAATTAGGTTGCAATTCGTCCTTTTTAAATCACATAAAATAGTTAAAACAAAAGTTGCACGGACTTCACAAAAAGTGCTAAAAATCATAAAATGATTTTTAATTTCTCTGCAATTTCGGTGCAAATGAAACAATCAACTACAACAAAAGTATTTAATCGTCCTTCCTTATGATCTCGTGAGCTGAAACATTCAGGTAGTTTTATATAGTACCTTCAATTGTGGTTGCGCAGTTGTTTTGTTTGTTTAATTTCAACAGACTTCAAAATGTCGTAATAGATATAAAATTAAAAACTATTTTCTGCCTTTTAGCGCTTTTTGTGAAGTCGGTTCAACTTTTTTTTTAAAACTATTTTATTTTTTACTTTTCACTGTCTTCATATATACAACAAGAAGAATGCTTCTTACATAGGACGCATTGAGCATTAAGCACGTCCGGATTCGTTTACTTTGCTTAATCTATAACTTGAACGCGTGCGGTTCGATAGCGAGAATAATAATGAAAATATGCAAACTACAGAATTCATTTAATTACCTAATTGGTGTAGCATATTCTAATATATAAAATGTAAGCATTATGATGTTAAAGAACGTAAAAGGTAACCCAGAATTGCTAAATGAAATTTCTTAAATTCCAATGTTTCCTCTTTAAATGACAAAGTGATGAAGAAATACCAAAGCGCCCATAACCTAATCGTAAAAATATGTAAGATTTTCGTTTGATTCCCTCAAAAGTACTTTGCAAATAAATTTTTGAGGTTGAGAATTTGTGGCAATTTGGAGGTTAGGGCAATTAAGCCACCTCAAGAGCAGACTTACTCGATTAAGCAAAGGTCTGTATAACTGTTATATAAAATAGCAATAACCGAAGTCAAAAGTGCGAATTCGGTTGTTGTTTTGCTTAGGCTGACGTAAGCAAACTGTCATAATGAGTTTAAGTTTAAGCATGGATTCAGACAGGCCCTGAGTTAAAATTATGCCGTGACATAAATTATATTTATAAACTTTAATTTTCCTGTGAACAATTATTTTTTGAAACTTTTGTTCGAAACAATTTTTTTATGTTAATAAATAGCAAAACGGCATGTCATAAGTAACTGCGCCGAGTTATCATATCTTGGAAAAATTATGGCTACTTATTGTCCTTTGGTATGGCCTGTGTTCACTGTACCAAGTCCTTGGACAGAGATCTTGGCCTCTTCTCGCCGTAATTTAAGTCCTTGAGCACAATCTTCTGAAATAAATGGCGCTTGAGAGCCTTAGTCAATCAATATGCGACATAGATAAAATCTTCCACTGAGCAAGAGCTGGGGGAAGAAGTAGGTAACAATCGAGGATGTGCTGAGTCGTGTGGTTGAACTTGACCTGGTGAGAATGAAAGTGTTTCACTAGAAAGTGTTTCGCCATAAAGTGTAGTTGAAGTGGATGAAGCGAATTTGGATTTGCATATGTTTTACACGGTACCCTGTACCAAAGCAGTTGAAACAAAGTGTTTTGTCATAAAGCTACGCCTTTCAGAAATTTCTATGTCCTTAAAGTTGGGACATTTATAAAGTGTGTGAGCATACTGGACACTTGTTGACTATTTCAGCATGAACTTCATCCTCTTATCAATTATCCAATATATAGGTAAGTTTACGTAACGTTACTACCGATGATTGCGAAATAGCGGACTGGCTTAAAAGGCCATGTTTGATAGTCTCTACTAAAGGGAATGCATCTGTATTCTTGGGAGCCTAATTTCTAATGAGGTAGTCGCATTATCCGTCAAGGTATGGCTGCTGAATTTGCTCAGCCATTTAATCTCCTGTACTATGTAAATCGTGGTTGGGTGGTGCAGATACTGGTGATTATGAATTTAACAGATTAGTGAAAATTAGCTTTATAGATGTGTATTTATTTTCAAATTCACAATTAACTTATATTATTTGTAAGTGTAATCTAATTAGCATAATATAATGACTAAATCCCGAACAATATATATATATATATATATATATATATATATATATATATATATATATATATATATATATATATATATATATATATATTATATAGATCTGACGTGCCAAAATGAGTGGGGGTAATCAGCCGTTTGGGAGTTACAGAGTGATTCATAAATTTCAGTTTTTCATGACATGGACATTACTCTTTTATTTTTATCTTGTGATATACCCAACACAGCGACATCACACAAACTCTAAAACACCACTATTCCAATGACCAATGCCAAAATTCTCAACAATGTTGATCTAACTCCTACCATTGTAGGTACAGTCACTTCCAAAAGTGAAACAAAATGGTTTGCGATTACCTAAAATTCAGCATTTCCCCTCTTTTATTTTTATTGGATTGTGAATCTTATTTCCTTTCCAAAAAGGTACAATATGCCCAGGTAGAGAAAGGGTGTAGAAACTTATGAGTAGAAAACTAATGGGGAAATATTTGAAAATCTGCAATTTAAATAAAATAAACTCATATTAACTTTAAAATCCTTTCTATTGAATTCAAAACGTATTAAAATTGCTCTTAGTAAATTACAAAAGCTGTTCAAAATCGCTACAAAATGAATGGTCCTATCAAATGGTTGTCGATGATACCAGCCCAAACATTGACACTGAATCTCTGCTGGAATCAGGACACCTTTGTACTGAGTCGGTTAGTTTCTGACCAGGTATGGAGGCTATGGAAGTTCGAGATACCATCCCTGGTGAATTAATATTCATCCGTCCACAGAATTCGGTAAAAAAACGCCCTGTCGTCAATGTCGCGTTCCAGAAGCCAAGTGCTTAATTCTAGTCTTCTCTCGGAATCGATGAACAACCCTCCAAACCTTAGATGAAGACACTCCTAATCGCATTGCGACTCGTCTCGTGCTCGTCTCAGGGTCTCCCCTCACGATGGTAATTATTTGCTGCTCGACGTCGGCAGAAGTTCCCGAAGTTTCGGGTCCTGTCTCGCTGTCGTGTTAAGTTACACTTTCTGTTTCTCTTAACCTTAACCTAAAGTCCGTGTAAATACCCCTCTTTGGGGTGCTCGCCGGTTAGAGAATCTTTCAGTACAGCCGCTCTCTCCGTCCACTACACCATACATGTAAATAATATCCGCGTATTCATTAAAAGTAAATTCTACCATTTTTTAATAATTTTTGCTTAAAAACACCCGATTTGTTTTTCAAATATGATAGGTGTGAATCCTGGCTAACACAAGCTAATAAAGGCAATAAAACAGAGATATACTTATTACATGCATCTTGGAAAAAATTTGGAGAAATGCTGAATTTTAATTAATCGCAAACTATTTTACTGCAATGGTATGAGTTAGATAAACATTGTTCACAATTTTATAAAGGTCATTGGGGTAGTAGATTTTTAGCGTTTCTTTGATGTCGCTGTGTTGGGTATATAAAAATAAAAGAGTGATGTGTATACCATGAAAAACTAAAATTAATGAATCACCCTGTAACTCTCAAACGGTTGAGATTGCACCCACCCTGCCATACACTTTTTTGTTTATCTAGGTGAGATCTACCACCACACTTATTTTAGCATGGACGATCTGAAACACCCTGTATATATAAATTTTGTTTTACTTCCCGATGTATTAATATTCTATAAAATAAAAATTATTGCAAAATTTGAGTGTCATAGCTTACTTGTAAAAGGTCGCTCAAGCCTCCTGAAAAACTTATACACATCCAGTGCTAAAACTGCTCAACCGAGAAACTCAAACTTGGGATTTCTATGTAATTTTAGTTGTAAATTAAGCGACTTGAGCTGGAAATTTTGGAAAACAAATTTTTTTAAATACATATTCTGGTAGCAGTCATCGAAACGAATTCAAAATACTCCTTAATTTTATTTTTACGATAGTATTACTGTTGCTATAAAGTCGCCAGTAACTTGATTCTGATCTACAGCTTAAATTATATAGAAATACGAAATTTCAATTTCTTGTTTGAGCCTTTTTAGAGCTTGAGCGATTTTGAACCGGTCTTAAACCAAAATCTACTTCAGCGTCTAAATTTTCAAATCCCGTCGGGCAAATTTGAAAATAACAATATGGCGTCTACAAGCGGTGAAGCGGTTATATTCTTATACACCGAAAATTTTACCGTATAGATAATTGAAGTTTGATAATGGGTTTTTGTGTCGGAGATTTCTCATTAGAACAGGCGAAATAATGATAATCCAAGATAATCAATATTTATTCCTCTTAAAATTGAATAATGGAAGGAGAATTTGTGGGTCACTGAGTCATATATATATATATATATATATATATATATATATATATATATAAATATATATATATATACATATATGCATATCATGCATAACATGCACATCAGTACGTACTCCAACTTATACGTCGCTTATTGTGTAATTCTCACAATTTCGTTTACGCAAGTAACTTGCGAAAGACGATTTTCCGCGTTGAAAAGCATAAAGACGAGGCTCCGCTCTCTACTGGGACAGGAACTGCTGGATTCGTTGATTGGCCTAAACACAGAGTCGGATCTCATCAAAGATGACGCGAACAGGGGCTTTAACGAACGAGTTATTTATATTATTATATCTAGCTGAAATTTATCCTCTTTTAAAAAAGATGAATAAATGATGGGCTAATAAAAGAAGAGAGGTTCCAGTTAAGCCGCCTATAGCTTACTTACGTACGCTAGCTTCTTAATAATCAGATGAAAACATTTCACATGAAAGCTTTTGTATTTTAAAAGAAAATTTCCAAAAACTCTTGCCTACCTGACTATCATTGTTATCTTCTTTCACTCTCTGGGAATCTGAATCATTTTTGTGTTGCTGCGTAGGTGGAACGTGTTTGCCCCAAATAGTTTTAGAAAATTCATTAAAACTTTTTGAAAAAGTTTCTTTGAAAGCAGTTCCTGATGGACGTTGGCAATTGATGCGATTGAATATAATGCACTATTAGGAGTTCCGTTTTTGTCAATTTGGTTGAAGTTTTTCGGATCCAAGCAACCGCCATCCTTCAATAAATGCTCGTTACAGTTGAATTTTTCATCAATTTTTACTAAAGCATTGTTGATAATGAGTACAAACTCACTGGATATGAAAAAGCATCTCTTTGGTCCCGCAAATGAATTAATTCTTGAACTTGGGATACGAACAAATTTGCAGCACTGACAACGTCATCAAACAAATCTAGCTGTTTTCGCAAATTATTTTCCAAACTTTTAATAAGTCCCCAAGCTTTAAGGTAGTCTATTGTATGAGTTTGGAGATATTGGCTTACCGGGGTTGACAAATCGAAGATTTTCTTGAATGTTAACGCTGTGAGAATAGTTTCAAATTTCAGAAAGGAATCCATCAATACATTTGCTTGAAATGAAACCTTTGGCTCCAACGTATCGAGTTTTCTCCATGATAGTGATCAAGGCTTTGTCTTTGGCCCACCATCTCGTTTTTCCGATGTTCTCCAATCGTCTCAACATGTCTCTACCAGCTGTCATTTCCGCGATTTTCTCCACAAAAACACAGGTGCGCTTTAATGATTCCTGAATAAAAATACTTATAGAGTCCAAGAGTCCGAATAAATTTTCTGCTTCAGTACAGCTTGAGGTGGCGCCTGCCAACACCAAATTCGTGCACGTAACAATGCGTGAAAATTAAGTTTGGCACTTCTTATCTCAGTTAAACTTGAAGATAAAGATATCGGCCTACCATATTTCCTGCGCCATCAAAAGACGCTGATAAGGCCTTGCACATTCAAGCCTAACTGAGTTAATTCTGAGGTTACAAGTGCTCGCTAAACTTCGCCTGTTGACATCCGTACCGGCACCATGCTGACCACCTGCTCTTGTGGGATTCCATTCTTAACATAACGAACGCAAATTTCAGCCTGATCCATAACGACAACATCCTGACAAGAATCAACATTAAGGCTAAAAGATTTTGCCTCTTGGATTTCTTTGACTATCTCTTGTTTGACTTCACATATTAATTTATTTATTATGTTTTATGACATGAAGGTTGCGAGGCTACCTCTACCTTTACCTTTTCCTGACTCTCTTCTTTTTTTACTGTAAATAATGGCTTCGGATTTATGGGTCTTCAGTACCGGATCGTACTTCGATAACAGGACAACTAAATTAAAAAAATTTAAAAAAAAAGTTTTACAAACTGTACCGTGTGACATATCAAATGAAAGGGCTTGTTATGAGGGTCTCAAATAATTTTTTTTTATAATTTTAAAATAAATAGTTTTTAAGTTATTTAAGAAAGTAGATGAAATATAACCACACCCCCCCCCCCCCCCCCCCATCACCGAAACGACAGAAAATAGTTCTTTCCTTATATATTACAGGAAAACCTATAAGAAGTCTATGGTACTAAAATAACATGGTAAATCTCAAGGGTATATGAAATACGGAACACGCGGGTGCAACTCGCACTTCTCACTTTTTTCTATATTGATTCTAATGAGTAATGATATATATTGCTAATTATGTATCTGTAAAAAATGACTCTGAATCCATAATAATTTCTGTTTTTTGTATAATGTAGGCAAAGCCCAAATGACAATTGTATTATTGCAAAATTTTTTAAATTGCTCAGAGGGAGGCCGAGATTCGATCATGCATCCATGCGTAGTAATAATGCCACTTGTTCCAGTTATTTAATAATTTAATATTTCATATTAAATTTTATAAATTAAAATAAATTCAATAAACATAATCATTTAAAAACCTATAATTTCAGTTATCGATAATTCTTTCTCTATTTATTGACACCCCGGTATCGCAACATTCCGACACATTGCAATACCTAGTATCGATATTTTTGCTTTCGATTTCCATTCCTACTGACTAGACGAAAAATAAATGCACCCAAACACCCAGACCGCAAGCAGAACTGAACGAAAAATAAACCACGGGGAATTTCCGACATAGGCTGAAACACATTCACTGCAGTAAATTCAACTTTGCAGTAGCCGTTGCGGAAAAGTTGGCTTCACTGCTCATGTACCTATGCCACATTCTATATAGTGCCACATTCTATAGATCGAATACAAAAAATATTAGAATTTATTTTTACAATTTTAGTATTTTTGAAACCAAATTTGTTTAAATGGTAAATAATCACAAGTAAAATATTACGCACCGACAATTTTTTCGTCATTTTTCCTTACAGTGAACTCAAAGTTATTAGGTTGTCAGTAATGTAAAATTTGAAGCAAAATTGAAATTTCTCAAAGTCGAAGTTGAATTTCAATTTGCTACTACTGCCACTACATTTATTGGTGAATGTATCACGGCCTGTAGAATATAGACATCCCAACACTCACTCTTATTTTTAAGGTTTCTGATCTGGCACGCAGCACAGTGTTGCCTAAGAATGTAAGTATTTGATTTGCCTATGATAAAATTTTAAAACATTATTATGCGCAACTAGTGTAGTAATTGCTTTGAAATAGAATAATTAATAAAATAACCTCATAGTTTTGATGAACATTTTGTTTACATCTGTTTCTGAATGTGAGATCAACCGAACGTTTTTTTGAAGCTATTCATTGGCATGATATATTAATATTTATCGTGTACATATTAAGCCTAGGGGGGGGGGGGGGGTGGCAATCAGCACCCTGACTCTATGGCCAGTCCGACCCTGTATACATATGTATTTATATATATATATATATATATATATTTATATATATATATATATATATATATATATATATATATATATAAATATATATATACTGTCTCAAAAGTTTTGGGAATTCAATAATTGAGCCGTTAATTTTGAAAGTGGTGCAAGTCCATTTTGGAAGTACTTTTAATTTTATTTTCCAATTTATTAAAAAAATTTAACAAGCTTGAAATATTTTTGTCGTTGTAACTTTTAAACATAATAACCTTTGGAATGAAAACAACTCTATTCAAGATCTTACGATTATTAATAACTTTTTTTTTAACTGAAGTCTCAAATTTGGCAGATTTCACAAGTGGACTTACTCCACTTTCAAAATAAATGGCTCAATTCTTGGTGAACCTACGTCTAAAGTGCGAATTCGCTAAGCTTTGAAATAAAATTCTGCTAAACTATTTATATTATTTAAATTGACAGGTTTAAACAAAGAAATCGTAACAACTCTTATTTTGATATCTTTATTATATCCAAATATCCAACATAATTACATATTTACTTAGTGTATTTTTTCTTAAATGAAGTTAAAAAATGTATACCATATAGCAGATTTACCATTTAGTATCATCTACTTTTACATTTATTACATCCTCCAGTCTTGCTGACATATTATATTTCTAAATAGTTCTGGAGTTGTATTATCTCATACTTCACGCATAGAATAAATCAATTCACTTTTGTGTTCTTGGACTTAATTTGTGTACTTTTTTCTTAATTATTGCATAGAGATCCTCAATGGGAATAATATGTGGTGAGTTCTGAGGCCATTCTAAGAGAGAAATACCATTTTCTTCAAAATATTGCAGGGATACTCTGGCTTTAAAGGCAGGCGCACCGTCCTGTTGATAAATAAAGTCACCGTTCGGAAAAAGGGTTTTCAATATTTGGAATTAAATATGCGCCTATAATTTAAATATAAGCTTCCGTATTAAATTTTTGATGCAGTGATACACAATTTATCAACGTAATTTCCAAAATATCATCAAACTATTCCTACTTTCAGCTTACGATTGGTGCAAGATGGATGACTAACTTCTTATAGTGATCTCCATATTTTCTTACATTTATTAATGTCTAGACAAACCAATGGATTCGTAGCTTAATAGAACTTTTGTCCACTGGATAGGCCATCAATTAACTTATTTTCGTGACCACTGGAGCCGTTTTTTCTTTCGAATTGAGTTTAAAAGCAATTTCTTTCCAGCAGCACGTGATTTTAATATGGTGGTTTGGGGTTGCTTTAGAAATGAAAGTGTTGATGAATCGTGTATCACTGCATCAAAAATTTAATATATAAGCTTATATTTAAATTATAGACGCATATTTAATTCCAAATATTGAATCACCTTTTTCCGGAAGGTGACTTTATTTATCAACAGGACGGAGCGCCTGACCATAAAGCCAGAGTATCCCAGCAATATTTTCAAGAAAACGGTATTTCCCTCTTAGAATGGCGTCAGAACTCACAAATATACATAATTCCCATTGAGAACCTCTAGGCAATAATTAAAAGAAAAATAAATAAATTATATCCAAAAACCCGAAAGTAAATTAATTTATTCTATGCGTAAAGTATGGAACAACACAATTCCAGAATTATTTACTAATCTAATATCTTATATGCCAGCAAGATTGGAAGATATAATAAATGTAAAATTAGATGTTACTTACTACCTATATGGTATAATTTTTTTAACTTTACTTCAGAACAAAAAACAATAAATAATTATTATCCCATACTTTTGATACAAATTTTCGACATTGAAAATTCTGAGTTCTAAGAAAATATTTAATTATGTTGGATGTAATAAAGATATCAAAATAAAAGTTGTTACAATTTCTTTGTTTAAACCTTTGAATTTAAATAATATAAATATCTTAACACAATTTTATTTCCCAGCTTAGTGAATTCGCACTTTAGACGTACGGGCACCAAGAATTCTTGAATATCCCAAGCTTCTTAGACAGACTATATATATATATATATATATATATATGTATATAAAATTAAAAATATCAAATCCACCCATTTAATTAGTAAAGGTCGCTGAAAAAATTTATTTATTTTTATTTTTTTTACCTAAATTTGTACTATACTTAGAGAGTTAAAAAAAGGTATTCATAAATTTTTTAGATGTTTAGTTTTTTTTTGCACTGAGACTTTATTATTTTTTTAATTATATAAAAATAAAACTTTGTTATATTTAAAAATTTATAACTGAAAAACTAATAAAGTCTTAGTTGTGAAATATTCAGGACACATTCCTTAATTATGTTGTAATAAGTGTTTAAAATTTTATCTCCGAGACTTTATTAGTGCTTTAGTTATAAATTTTTAAATATAGCAAATTTTTATTTTTTTTATAATTAAAAAAATAATTTAGTCTCAGTGAAGAAATTTTAAACACTTATTACATTATATAATAAAGGAAAGTTTTCCGAAAATTTTGGATTTTTTAATTGTGTCCCTTCTGATATATTTCAGATTGAAAATGCGCGATTTTCAAAAAATCGCAATATTTGAATACTCATTAAAAATATGGATATAACTGTAAGGCTTGAATCTTTTTAAGGCAGTAGAATACTATAAAGGCATTATAAAAAAAAGGACCGTGAGTCTTAGTTCTATCCTTAACATTTTTAACAGGTTTTTAGTTTGAAAACGTTAATATTTAACCGATTTGTTTTTCGTAGTTAAGTTGGCCTAAATATATACTGCACAGAAAATATTGTACATTTTATGCTCTTTAACATGGTTTTTGTTTGAACTGAATATCTTTAATAACCAAAAAGTTACAGCGTTTAACACAAACCTCTGTAAAATGCAAAATAGGCTTACGCACCAATATAACCTTTTTTCAATTCTCAGAGTATATTGAATTTTCAATTGTGTTAGAAATACAATCAAATGAATATTCTCACTACAGCAAATTAAGGTGAATGACTGTATTAATTTGACAAAATTGAAGTGAGACTTCAATTTTATTGTAGCAGTAAATGTATCAATTTATATGTAAATTGGCTGATATATGTACATATACATCACTTAATCTTTGCATATATAATCACGATCCCATGCGCTGATGCACATTTCAATTTCCTTTTAAGTGCCAAGGGGAGCAAAGGATTTTAAGTATTCATTTAATCAACCACAACTTCTTTATTGGTTATTGAAGAGGAAAGTATGGGTTTGCTTTAAGCTCATATC
Source organism: Leptarthrus brevirostris (assembly GCA_964036015.1). Taxonomy (NCBI): domain Eukaryota; kingdom Metazoa; phylum Arthropoda; class Insecta; order Diptera; family Asilidae; genus Leptarthrus; species Leptarthrus brevirostris. Next base: position 112,287,941 of record OZ038371.1, read on the forward strand.
TGTGTAAGCATTTCTGTTTAAATCTCAAAGAAAATATATTGCTTTTCTTTATAGTGCATTTCGTAAATATATATCAAGAAATAACGCTGCAAATATGGATACATGCTGTGAGGTTTCCATACTTACACATTTATCCACTGATACCACATGCTTTAATCAGTATTAAAAAAAATTTTCGTGGAACAATATAACGCAACTTTTAGCTGTATTACCACAACAACACCTATTTTCCAATTATGTTTATGCCTATAAGTCAGAATCCAACTCTTTATAGATCTAAGAGAAACTATTTGTTTTTTAATTTTAGAAGCCATTGTACTAAAGAAAAAATAAGATAAATAAAATTATAAAATGTTTCTGAGAACTTCTTGAAAATTGTCGACTAAAAAGACATGATAGACTGCATGCGTTATTCCGTTTTTCAAAATAATCTTCATTATATTGTCGACTTTAGTATGGCTTATGTTGATTTGTGTTTGCAACATGGGCGGCAATAACGAGCCTGTTTCGAGTATCGAGAAATTTATAAAAGAGCATTGACAAAAATAGAAGAGATTCTAAATTCAACCAGTATCCCCTTACATAACTTTTTATCCATGCCCATGCTTACCTTCGTTACTCGTGGACCAATTTGGATGATTACATTGTTGTTGTCAACAGTTATCGGCTTTGAGTGGGGTAGCCAGAGAGGCCGTCAATGGTATGATGATAAAATCTATGCGCCTAGAGTAGAAATAGGGAGGGGCGGGACGTCACATTATAACTCCTGCACTGATTTGAATGATTTATTTTTTTATAGAATATGTCATTGGGGTGAAAATGGGGAGGAGAAAGGTTTCGAAGAACCGCCATTAGCACCATGAGACCAATTTTGAAATTTGTATCAAAGGTATTAGCGTGCACAGATTTGGATGATTTTTTCTGTTGGAATATGTCTCCTTATTGGTACTATGATGTAACTTTTGTGCGTCGATTAGGGGAAGAAAATCACAAGAAATACGAAACAAAAATTAATTTAAAACAAATTTTTGAAAAGGTTGAACAGAGTTTCTAAAAAGCGCTAAAAAGCAAAATATGATATTTATTTTATGTCTATTACGGTATTTTAAGCCAGGGCAAATTAAACCAACAAGACAACTACCAATCTCATTAATCCAAAAGCCTTGGGTTCTGAAGAACCTCGTTAAAGAATTAGGTTAAATTAATGGAAGAATAAAAGCTGGCACAACATCAGAGAGGCCTAGAGGTTGAATTTGGGTCTCTAGAAATGTAAAAGCTATGCTCATTTGTGAACTTAGTAACCCAGATCAGACTATGATAATGATCACAGGTGACCAAATGACTTACAGGAAGAACTGCCTGGCGAAAAATTAGCAGCAGTGGTAGAATATAGTGCAGAAAATAATCCGGCTCTAGTAATAGGCTGTGATACAAGCGATCCTAATTTTTCCTCATCCGCTTCCTTAATTACCTCATGAGTACCGAACTCACCATATTTAACATAGCTGACGAACATATTTTGTCAACTCTATTTGAGTAGAGGTTATATTGTGAGGCTTTGTCAGGCCCTGTCAGTTTCTAAAACAATGGAAACTGACGAATGAAATTCTGACATCTGACCACAAACAAATATCGATTGGGTTTCGTGCGAATGTGAAGCGTTCTGGAATCAAAGAAAAACGAATTGGAATAGTTTCAGTACGGTTTAAGATTCGGAGCCGGTTGATTGGTATCCGACTCTGGGAGACACTAATAATGTACTAGATAACATTCTCACGCAAAGCTCTTGCCTCATTAGTGCTTTTAAAGAAAAAATTTAGGGTCGCTTTTGGAGCAAAAAAAAACTCAGGAAAAGAGTACGACAGCAACTTAAAAGAGCAAAGAATTTGGGTACTGAATCCATACACATCACTACAGATATATAACAAAAAAAAAGAAAAAGAAATAAGAAGCGCTAAATTACTAGCCTGAAATTATCGCGCGCGGGCGTAAGATCAATAAGCAAGTCAGCAAGAATTCTCAAGATCAACATTTCACAATGCAAGATCATTATGAAGGCGGATTAATATATGTTTGTATAGATTTAATATCTCTAACTGTGTATAGGTAGTTGTATTATTGACCCTTGCAACGGAAGGTCCAAAGTTCGTAGTTTGTGGCGAACCATGGTTGTTTTCTGCTAACAACAGATTGCGATAAATAGGCCAGGGGGGTTGCAGAGAAATGTCGATGGTTCCAAATCCACCTTAAATTGTACTACTTGCGATCATTGTCTCGAATCGGGTAAAGTTGTTCTCTGCCCCCATTCCCGACCAGTGGTTACGAAAACTAGAGGATTTTTATTTGTCTAATTTGCACCGGCTTCAATTTATTTTTTATTTATTTTACTGTTTGCTACTCAAAAATCGAAAACGGGAAATAAGGAAGGATATTTTGATTTTAACATACTGAACACCTTTCTCACAATTCTTAAAATTTGCTTTGATATTAGATTTAGCCGTACAAGTATAACAACTCCTGCAATACCAGGTTAACGGTTCTTAAGAACATCTATATTGTAATGTTCTTGATTTACCTATCAAATACATTTAAGAACAAGATCACCGTCCATCATATGTATGCAGTTAAGATAGATTAAGGTAACAAAAAAAAACTTTTATATTTTTCATTATAATGTAAATTGATGTAAATTTCATATATGTAAATTTCGTATAAATGTAAATTTGAAAACATTATAATTGTCTACTTAGCTTTAATTTTACTTCCTTCAAGTCAATTAACTAGGTAAGTTCTATATTTCAAAATTGTCATCAAGTGTAATGAACTCGTTTCTACCCCACATTGACCTATGCTGAGGAAATCCCAGTACCCAATAATGACCAAGCAATAATTATTTGTCATCATTAGTCGTAACCAAATAATTTTATACAAGGTGTTTCAGAAAAAATTGTATTGGGGGGGCCGTTTGGAGTTACAGGGTGATTCATAAATTTCAGTTTTTCATGTTATGCACTTATGTTACTCTTTTATTTTTATCTTTTGATCTACCCAACACAGTGACATCAAACAAACGCTAAAAACTACTATCCTAATGACATTTTCAAAACTGTCAACAAGGTTGATCTAACTCCTACCATTTCAGGTACAGTCACTTCCAAAAGTGAACAAAATGGTTGGCAATTCCCTAAAATTCAGAATTTTTACAAATTTTCTCCGAAATTCATGTAACTAGTATACTCCGTTTTTCTTATTATTGGATTGCCCATCTTATTACCTTTCCAAAAAGGTGCAACACGGTATGGTAGACAAAGGATTAGAAAAACAGCATCCTTAGAAATCCCTGACTACCTAATTCTTTTATTGCATGTTAGGTAGGAAATTCTTTAAATAAACAAAATTTTTAATGTTCAATGGTGTCTCAAGGTTCGTAATTCTAGTAATAATAACTTACAAACATGGTCCACACGTGATTAGTTCATCTATTTATAACAACAATACCTCTTGTATACTTTAGATATAATAGGGTTTTTATGATCTTGTGTGCCGTCAAGGCGACGACGTACATATTCACCAATTATTCGCGTATGGGTTGCCACATTATCGCCAGAACTACATATGAAGTAATTATGTAAGTCACGGGCTTTAAGTCGCCTTTACCCTTATAAGAAAACAAAGGACAAAGGTGCAGTCAATCCGGACAAAGGTGCATTCAATCCAGAAAAAGTTGCATTTAATCCGGACAAGGGTGCAGTCAATCCGGACAAAGGTGCATTCAATTCGGAAAAAGTTGCTTGTAATCCGGACAAGGGTGCAGTCAATCCGGACAAAGGTGCATTCAATTCGGACAAAGTTGCATTTAATCCGGAAAAGGTTGCAATTTATCCGAAAATGGTATATTTTTGAAAATGCCTTCTCAATTAGATTGGGCATTGGTGAATATGGAGGAAGAAAATTTAAATTAAATAAAGATGCACTCACTACTACGCGTACGTTGAAAGTTTTGTGGATACGTGCATTATGCATAATCAGCCACGCATTATCTGTGGAGCTCAGCTTTTCAATTAAATCTCTCCGAAAAATGCAAAATTTTTCTGAGTTGCACGTGCTGTTTGAAATAATTTTTTTATGAATAATTATTATTAGCAGCAAATTATTCATAGCAGCAATTAAAGTTACGTTCCGCCCCCGAATGGTTGGAATCGTAACATAAGCGCGCGTATTTTTCGTTGATTGTGATCTCCTTAAATGCAGGTTAAGTCCTCATTCATCAATAAAGATCATTTTACTTGTATCACTTGGAGCAGATCGTGTAAACTTCAGTGCATAGCGCGCTAATTTTAATGTGATTTTTAATTCACGTAGGCCATTATCCACAGTGGTTTTTGAAATTCTTATGTCTTTGGATTCAAGTCGTCGTTGGATTTCACGAATTGTAATTCCTGGATTCTCCTCAATGCACTTTTCACTTTCTTTTAGCACAATATCGGTTAGTTTTTTTGGTCTGTTTCCACCACAAGATTTACAAACAATTTCACCTCTATTATCTTTGTTACGTTTATTGATTGATTTCGCGGTATTAGCTTTCATATACACTGAATTATTAATTAACAACTTCTTCTTTTCTAAACTAATAGCTTCGTTCCTCCTCCTTTCAGGTCTTTGCTCCAACCATTCGGGGACGGAACATAACTTTAATTGCTGCTATGAATAATGAAGGTATTATTCATAAAAAAATTATTTCAAACAGCACGTGCAACTCAGAAAAATTTTGCATTTTTCTGAGAGATTTAATTGAAAAGCTGAGCTCCACAGATAATGCGTGGTTGATTATGCATAATGCACGTATCCACAAAACTTCCAACGTACGCGTAGTAGTGAGTGCATCTTTATTTAATTTAAATTTTCTTCCTCCATATTTACCAACGGCCAATCCAATTGAGAAGGCATTTTCAAAAATAACAAATTATGTTCGATCTATGCTAAGCGATATGTCTCAACAGTAACGTTTGCCAGAAATAATTGAACGAAGTGCTGAAAGTGTGACAAGTTCAGACTGTATGAATTCCATTATGGATATGATGATGGAAATTGGACCAGCTTCCAGAGGTAAACCAGTTCATTAGATACTGTCGGCTATTTCTTACAATATTATTTGTACTTTTTCAAAAGAAATAAATAGATTTTTTAGTTGTAAATAGCGTAGTTGTTTATTTGTAATAAGTTCAGGCAGTTAAAAATCACATTTTAGTATTCAGGTGCATTTGTAACGCGTTTTCTTCGTGTCGCTTTTCGGACACCGATTGGTAACGTGTTTTACTTCGTAGTCCGTCGGGTCTCTGGTTTTCTCCACGGGATTGAGCTCGCCGGCTCCAGGGTCAAGGCTTCTGAAGAAAACGCTTCCGATTCCTTACTAAAATTTATTTTTATTCTACAGTCCTGGATGTTTGACACTAAATTTCGAATTCACTGTTTATTTCCTTTACTCTTAAAAAACTACAATTCTCACTCTTTAAAAATAAATGAATACCCGCTCCTAACTCCGTGGTCTCGTTGTCAAATGGCGTAGGTATTCTTTTCTCTGTCGGTAGCTGGTGTCTCCTTCCTGGAAATGCCTTCCTTTGGTGGGGCTCGTGGCGTCGTTTGACAGACTCCCGTCGACGGAACACTGGTCGCCTGCTTTCCTCGGGGAATCCTCGGTGAACGGAATGGGTAGGTTCCTGCGGGGAAAGGACGGAGGCAGATAAATGTGTTAGGGGTAAATTCTGGACAACCACTGACAGAGAAATTGTAAAAGTGAATGATACAACTGGGAATCACGGCAGTACACGAGTAGATGAAAAAACCAGGAGTCACGCTGGTTGGCAGGGTGTCCTACACTAGGAAGTCACGCTAGTGTAAGAGTAAGTAAACTATGAATCTCGCTACTTGTCGGAGTTTCTCGTACTGGGAATCACGCCAATACGAGAGAAAGCTAGGTAACTAGGAATCACGCTAGTTAGAGGAGTGTCTTACACTAGGAAATCACGCTAGTGTAAGAGTAAGTGAACTATGAATCTCGCTAGTTGTCGGAGTGTCTCGTACTGGGAATCACGCCAATACGAGAGAAAGCTTGATAACTAGGAATCACGCTATTTAGAGGAGTGTCTTACACTAGGAAATCACGCTAGTGTAAGAGTAGGTGAACTATGAATCTCGCTAGTTGTCGGAGTGTCTCGTACTGGGAATCACGCCAATACGAGAGAAAGCTTGATAACTAGGAATCACGCTAGTTAGAGGAGTGTCTTATACTAGGAAATCATGCTAGTGTAAGAGTAAGTGAACTAGGAATCTCGCTAGTTGTCGGAGTGTCTCGTATTGGGAATCGCGCCAATACGAGAGAAAGCTATATAATACTACTAAAAGAAATAGCCGAACTTAATTCCTACCCAACACCAGTGGGTCCACTGTTATCCACACAATGGTTCGGCGGAAGTCGGGAATCACGCCGACTGCCCAAATATATTTACCTGGGGTATTCTTACCAATTTGCTGAGTTTGGAGAGCTCCTGCGCTGGTCACTGTATTCCGGTTGACGGCTGGTCGACAACTGACTCCGGCAAGATGTTGGGCTTGCTTATATATAGCCCGTGACGGCAGCTCTTCACTCGGGCTACCTCGTGTTGTTCACTATTCTTCGGTCCTAGGTCGGGGTACCACCGGATGACGATGGCTACTTCGGTCGGCCGCGGTTGTGGTCGGGTGAATACCGGATTACGGCTACTGCTTGGTTCTCCAAGCTATTCTGCAAAAGAAGAAGGTTAATTACCTTTACTCAGCTCCTAGTAGGTCTGCTCCGGTTGACTGCTGATCGAAGAGTCCCCGCTCTGTGGTGCCGGCACTGTTCATATTGTACCGGGGGGCTATGGCGGCGAACTTGATTTTGGATTTCCCCCGTTGTTTCGGGAAAATCTGGGCTGCTAATTGTACGGAATGTTAACTAGTTACCTAATTTCGTGTGGGCAGTGTCGGGGATGATCCGGGGATGCTTAAACCCCGTTTTTTACTCCGGTACTGTTGACAGGTTTTGCCTTCTGTCGTTGACAGGTTTGACGCCCGGGGTGGTCCAACAGCACTAAAAGACATTTTATTCCCTACGGTGCTGTTGTAAGGTTTTGCGTCGATTTGTAACTCCGTTACACATTCAATCCGGACAAAGTTTCATTTAATCCGGACAAGGGTGCAGTCAATCCGGACAAAGATGCGTTCAATTCTGACAAAGTTGCATTTAATTCGGAAAAGGTTGCAATTTATCCGAAAATGGTACGCACCAGAAATGTCTAATCGATATTCAAAGTGGCATAATTAAAGAAAAATTTTAAATACGCTTAAGTCTGCTTTGAAATAAAACTCTATGCAGAACTATTGCTATCCGAATCCGAATCCAAATCCGAATTACGAATTTGGATTTAAAATCCGTATGGTGTTGTTGACTTCTTAACAACAAATTGGCACGTTGCGTGCATTTATTGGCGTAAATGACAAATGTAAAACTATACTAGCACAACTTTTTGCCTTTTGAAAGACTACGGTTTCTCGAGTTATTTCGCCATTATGACCTTAAATTTAAAGGCCTAAATGTTGTTTGCTTGTTCACTACAGAATCAAAGGGGACAATCAAAGGCAAATCAAAATGACAAAGGCCGCTTTTGAATCTGGTAGACACAATTACTAATTTTGCCGGAATCGCGAATATTCCGGAAGTCATGGATTTACAAGCTTGAACATGTAAAATCCGAAAAATCAATGGTTATTATGTATGTTATGAGTTATTTCACGAGTTTGCACATGTAAAATCTTAAAATTTTTGGATTTTTTTAAATTCGGATACTTCCAGCATTAATAAATTCGAAAATTTCCATTGCGATAAACTGCGAACAAAACCGAGATAAGTTTTTGCTACGAAAAAACACAAGTTAAGTTTTCGCTGACGGGAAAAACGAGTTGGATAGTTAAATCGTTAGTCTCGCAGATTTTTCTACACCACTTTTGCTCTGAATTATAGTCATTTCATTTTTGCTCTAAACTATTTCTATCCCGCTGTTGCTCGAAAAGCTTTGTTGACTCAGTTTTGCTTTGAGCGTGTCATTTCTTAATGCTTTCCGTGCACTTGTTTCCCGTCCTCTTCCAGCCTAACTGTGCAGTTGTAAGATTAATTTCATTCCAAATCAGTCTTTATTGGGATACGTTAAAAGGCGGAAATTACGGTAAAATAAATAAAAGAAATACAAATTTCGGTCAGTGAATTTTATTGCTAAGACAACTATAGCTTTATACGACGGACGTCCAGAAAGTAAGAATAAATGGAATTTACAGGGTACGCGCAAAAATATGTTTTCATATCTCCACATTATCACATTAGAGTTATGGACTTTTGAAGCCTGGGAACCAACTTTTGTATACCCTCGCCGTAAACTTTCAGCCCCACCTTCTTAAGCAACTTTTTCGCAGTCTTCATAAACTCCTCATCATTCTTCCTCTGTGACGACTGAACTTTGAATTTTTGGATGTTGGCGTATGGGTCTGGCGCCACTACAGTGACTGTCTTTTTAACTCAGGAGTATAGTGACACACTCACGTTTCGTCCGCAGTCACAATTGTGTCGAGAAATTACTCGCCCTTACTTTGAAAACGTTCAAGAAATTCGCGTGCGGCTGAAACGCGATTATCGCGGTGTTTCGATTTTTGGGTCCCACCGTGCACACAACTTCTTAAACCCAAGTCTTTCTGACAAGATTTCGCCCCGGTGACTTCGCGAAACGTGGGGGAAACTTTCTTGAAGGGTGTCATGAGTAATACGACGATCATCGCGCACTTGTCTTTCAACCTCTGCAGAAGCTCCTGTGAAATCACGGACGTTCTCCCAGTAATATTCTGACGATTCATTACGACGAATTCGTATTTTTCCATAAGATGGCGATGGATACTAGCCGCCGATTCGCTCCACAACTTGAGAAAACGAATTACTCAGCGAATCTCACAGCTGCGGGGCGCTGAGCAAACGCAAGATGAACTGGTTGACGTGTTCAGCTGTTCCGACGACATTTCGTAACGTACATAGGCGTTAGATATCTTATTTTGATAGTTAAGAGCCCATCTACACGTCACGGGTGTCACTTTGAAAAATAAAATTCTCTACATGCTACATAGCCCTTGTATTCTTAATTTCTGGATGCCTCTTACAAATCTAACGAACTAATAAATAGTGCCTGATATTTTAAGTTTCCTTGCAATACAGTTATAAAGGGAATACATTATCAAGAGAAAGAATATGTGTACAATAAATAAAACAAATAGAGACGGAATGTTTACGATTTATATAATCTATAAATATATTTATATATATGATTAATATTTATTGACTGTGATCGGAAGTATGCAAATGTAATTTTGAGTTTTTCTGCTGCTTTTAAAATCATTAAGTCATTAAATGCATGTATAGTGTTTTATTTTAATTATTGCATGTCAATATGCATAATGTATTTTAATTGAGCACAGTATTATATATTTTGTAATACACTTATTTACTTTTAACTTTAACTTCATTTTAAAACATTCTGTTTGATGCCGTTAAAAAATTGAAACAAGAGTATTGTAAAAGTCAAAAGTCCAGAAGAGTACTTGGAAATTTATAGTGCCTTTAAAGGGATGAATTTAAAACATTGCCACTATGGTTCCATTCATTAAAAGTTTAGAGCTCTACAGAGTTATTGAAGTGTTTCATGTTTGCGCGCCACTCAACAGTTGATCAGATAAAGTCTTTAAAAGTTTGTGATTTACGAAACTTTTCCTTACTTTTAGGGAGCTGGTACTTCAGTCCCAATAGAATACGTTCGACTACTTTAACACAAAACTTTGTGTTTCAACATACTTTTTGTTCTTTTATTTTAGAAGAAAAGTTTTGGACTTTCCACCATAAATGGACACAAAACACATTTAGTCTTAGAGAAATTCGTAAAATTTAAAGAAAAAAGTTTTTCTGATTGAGAAATTGGAAGAATTGCAAATGGAAATGCATTCACCAGGACTCTGTGTTCAACACACTCCATATAAGATAATAATAAATTCATCACGTAAGTTAAAACGCTCGAAACTTTTTTCTGGAAAGTCGATAAAACAAATAACAGTTTTTTATTTTCGCAGCTTGTTTTTTAAAGCAATGTTTGGTTAATAAGTTAAATCAAAATTTAGTTAAAGAAAATATTCACAAATAATATTTGCAAATTGCCTTAGATTGTTAAGCTAAATATTATATTGTAATGACTGGGTTCCAGAGTAATCTAAGCCCCCCTCCTCCCCCTGGACACACAATTTCCCACTAGTTGTCATTACAACTATAGAGATTTGCACTCAAATAATAATGTTCTATGGCATAGATAGGATTATAATCTGCTTACCTAAACACCAACTTCTCCCCACGAAGCGTTTAGTACATCTCGATCGTGATTTTGTGATGACTACAAAATGTACAGGGTGTTTCAGATCTGACGTGTCAAAATGAGTGGGGTGATAGATCTCACCTAGCCAAACAAATAATTGTACAGGGCGTGGGGAACTTTCAACCGTTTAGGAGTTATAGGGTGATTCATAAATTTCAGTTTTTCATGGTATGCACATTACTCTTATATTTTTATCTCTTCATCTACCCAACACAGTTACATGTAACAAACGCTAAAAAACAACTATCCTAATTACCTTTCCAAAAATGTCAACACTACTGATCTCACTACTATCACTGCAGGTACAGTCACGGCCAAAATTTTAAAAAACTTTTCGAAAATACCAAAATTTCAGAATTTTCTCACATTTTCTCCGAAATTTATGTAATTAGTATACCTCTTTTTTATTTTTATTGTATTCCAATTTATACGTAGATATCGTATCGGAGAATATTATAAAAATCAACAAATTAAAAAAATTAAACTAGTATTAACTCAAAAATTCTTTTTATTGAATTTAAAAATAATTACAATTAATCTTGATAAGTAACAAAAGCCGCTAATAATGTCTATCGACACTTTTGATGCATTTCAACAACCTCCTTCTTAGTCCCTGTCTAAGGCGTATTTCAGCCAGCCTCTCCCATATTTTCGTCGCTGCATTCCCAATTCGGCCAAATAAATTCTCCATATTGTTACATAACTGGGCTTGTTATGGATTCCTAAAAGAAAAAGAACAAGTAGTCAAATATGCAAAGGAAAATGATTCAAATGTTATTACCTGGAACTCGATGATTTGCGAAACATCACAAATTCAAAAGTATTCACTATAGGTTATCTGTAACCATTGATACATGGATTCTTCGTCGGCCTGGAACTAGAATTAAGTTAGTTATTAAGATGAATTTTTATAAATTTTTGCTTTAAGATTAAATTTAAATATGTAAAGATTAAAAAAAAGTACTTACCGAACTTGGAAAAATGATTTCAGGCAAGCAAGGTAACGCGAGCGAAGATAAATACCATTTTACAACTTTTTCTTTAGGGCGTTAATGTCCCTAAAGAAAAAGTTATAAAATGGTATTTATCTTTAATAATCGAAACAAATATACAAACAGGATTGTAAGTGATACTCACCTGTTCGGTTTCCTCCTTTCTCTACGCCTCCAAACAGCCAAAATCAGGAACCAACATAACCTTAACCAAAACATACTTTTCGACGGATTTTTGCGAAAACCTTCATACGCCCGAACACGAAATCTACCGCTATGAGCTATTCGTAACCCAAAGCAAATATTGAAAAGAAATCCCGGACAAGGTATCCCACAGGATAAAATTTTATAAACACGTGAGCCGAGCTGTCATCACAAACATTATTTGAAAATTTAAACGAAAAGCGAATTTTAATAATTTTTCCGACAACAGGAAAAATGATCTACGAATTTCAAAGAAGATTTTTTTTTTATTTTTTTATTTTGAAAATTGGAAAAATAATTTAATGGAATATGAACCGGAAGTGCAGATAGTGGCGCTTTTTCAATAAAAGGCGTTGGTATGTGAAGCGGGTAGCTCAGTTTTATTCAAACTCTTAACGTCACACGTCACGTCCCGTCAGAGGAGCAAGAATTAAAATAGTTATTATCATTATAAAATGAAAGTGGAAATTGGTGCAGTGGAGAAGGAGTATTTTTCTTGTTTTTGGCGAAAACAATAGTTTTGTACGAGTGGAGAAGGAATTTAGAAAGGAAGGAGAAATACGATTTTGCAAGGGAAGGAAGTTTAGAAAGGAAGTCTAGAAAGGAAGGGAACTGAATCGGCGAGGAGGAACCAAATAAGTTGCAACCATCTTTAAAAAGGAAAGAAAAAGATAAGTACCATTGCGGATTTTAATTAATTTTCATTTTAATTTCGTATTTTACAATTCCTCGCGCTGTTTTGCCTTGCCATTTTTTTATGGTTCATCTTGTTTTGCTTTCTTGATTTAATGATAAATTATGTTGAATTGAATTTATAAATAGAATAGTTTTTTTTGAGTCACAAGTTTCTTTCATTTCGTGAGTTCGTGGACTCGAAAACCACGTGGAGCCCAACAGGTGTGAAGGTCCGGCGTTTATCCTAACCATTCTCCAACGCTAGTCGGGGTACACTTACGCGCAGGTAAAAGTATGTAACAAATTTGGCTACCAACGTGGGGCCTAAACGCCTTAAACGACATTAGAATATTATAGAATTTGAATAAAATTTTAACATTTCAATATTGGAATGTCAACAGCAGAATTATGCTTTGGATGTTGACGCAAATTTTTATCCAAAGATCGTAACGACAGTCGAACGTTGAGTATTATTTATTTATATGTGCAGGCATTGAGCAAGAAGCTCATAAATCATAGTCACTACGCAGCATAAATCAATGTTTTTTACCCAAAAGGAAATAGTAGAAATCTGTAAAATTAACTTCACTAACAAATTAATTTTTTCCCAAACACTTAAATTACTTAGTCATCAGAATAAGTTTTAAGCAAACAAAAATATTAAGTTACATTTAAATTCACCTTGCGTATTTTCTCACAAAATTGTAAAACGTAAAATTGCAAGCTTGCACTTATTTGTTCCCACAGACCAAGAATGCAAGCTTGCACCCAATTTTTGTATATATGTAGAATAAACTCTTAATAAAGTTCAGTTGAGTAACAACAGTGTTTTTGGATTATTAAAGTCCACTTGTTCATGGTCCTTCGAGCCAAAGGAAAACTAACGGGACAAAGCCTAAATTTCCTATGTGAGGCTGCATAGGCGTTAGTTTTTTCTCTTTTTTTCAAGTTCTCATTTAATAAGTGAACAAAAGTACAGTTGCTGCAAGCCACTTACTGGAGCAAGCGACATTTCGTCATCACCCCAGTGAACAGCAGCAAAAGCAGTGGTTTTCGCTGCCCAATATACAAGCACAATCAACTGTTGGAGTCAGCAGCAGTAGCTACTGGGACTAGATAACCAAAGCTTGACCACGCAGTCCAAGCTTAACAACCATTTCTTTTCCAGATAACTATTCATAGCAGGTGTCATTACGTCAACCTCCTGATTCCAGCAGTGAAAAGCAGCAACAACATCTGATACAATCCTTGCAATACAGATGTGCACGGGACAGAGTATCAACTATTCAACACTGAACCCAAAGAAGTCAACGGCAGTGACATCAGAATTAACCTCAGCTGGAAGAAAAACCATACAATCGAGATCATCGTCATAAAGTCAACCGAACCTTTGGCGAGAGATAACATCAAGGTTACCTGAAGACAACTACATCGGTGCTGTTCTCCCAATTTTGCACATCAGCAAAATTCAGTCAGCCCAGCGGAAGCAGTAGCTCTAGTCTATTGCAGTGCAGCAAAACCGGAAGCAGTGGCTGTATTCTATTGAATTGCAGCAGCAGATTTTCTTTCAGCCAAACCGGCAGCAGTGGCTGCTCTATTGAAGTGCAGCTCCATTAAGTAGCGGTGGATTTAGTATCTGCTGAAGTAAACATCGTATCTTTTCCAAATCGTAAGCAAGTGCTGCATCGCTTCTATCACAGCAGCAAAAAATGGCAGAAGGAGGAGATCCCACAATGGATGCTTCTGCTAATGAAGAATTGATTGAGGAATGCGCAGAACAGCAAAAGCAAATCGGAGATGAGATCCTGAAAATTTTAACAAATTATAGAAAAGACTCTGATTCTCGCAAAACAGAGTTGTACTTGAAGAAACGACTTCAAGACGTCAATGATAAGTGGGAAAAGTTTCACAAAAATAACGAAACGTTAGAACAAATTAAAGGCTTCGACCCTAAACATGTCTACTTCATCAGTAATTTCTATCAGAAAATTAAAGAAACATATGAAATTACAAAGAGCATGATGGAAGCAAAATTAAAGGAGGTATTAACAAATCCACTCAGCAGCAAATCAAGTGAAACAGAAGGCCCTAAAACTGGAGCCATTCCTAAAGCTCTGAATAATGATAAAGTCTCAGAACGACACTCTGAAAATTATGTAAGAATTCAAAGGCAACAAACAAACAAAGCACTTTTGCTGAGTTTCATAGAAAAAATTCAAAACGAAGAGTCAATGGCTCACCCGAAGGCATATTATGCTCATAAGCTGCAAATGCTTAACAACTATTGGAACTCAATGGCATCTCATCACATAGAAGTAATGTCTAACCTCACATTACACGAGGAAGACAATGCGTATCTTCTAAACAACGATTACTCAGCTCTTGAAGACAAATATCAAGAGACAGTTATCAAACTTCAAACAGCACATGATGCGTCAGAAGGACAGAGAGAGCCAAACATTTTAACTAATCAGCCGCAACCTCAAAAAATTAAACTGCCACCATTGCAAGTGCCAAAATTTAATGGTGATTACAAGAATTGGAGCTCATTCCAAGATCTATTCAAGCAGCTAATCCATAACAATGCTGGCTTGGGAAAGGCCCAAAAAATGTACTACTTAAAATCAAATCTAGTAGATGAAGCCAGTAAGATGCTGCAACACTTAATAATTACGGACGATAATTATGATATAGCCTGGGAATTATTAAACAAGAGGTATAGCAACACAAGATTATTACTAGCCAGTCAATTGCAACGTATACTAACATTGCCAACATCTCAATCGGAATCAGCAAGCAATTTAAAACTGTTGCATGATACCACTAAAGAATGTCTGGGAGCTATTAAAAATCTCAAGGTAAAAACCGAAGACTGGGGACCAATTCTACTACATATCTTGATCCAGAAATTGGACAAGGAGAGTCACAGGAACTACGAAGAACGCTTGAAGAATCCAAGAGAAATACAATCTCTAGAAGAATTCTTTTCATTTCTTGAATTCAGGTTCCAGACACTAGAAGTAGTCACGTCATACGTCAAAACCCAAACGGTAAAACTAAACCATTTCCTAACAAAGATAGTTATCAAAGGTGTACATTGTGCAAGAGCAATCACCATGTGTACGGATGTAAAATATTCCGCAACATGAACAATCTTAAACGCAGAGAACATGTTAAAACCCATAAACTTTGTGTCAATTGTCTGCACCCAGAACACGACATTTACAGTTGCAAGAGCCGCAATACATGCAGAATCTGCAATAAGCGACATAACACGCTTATTCACATAGAAGGGAAGCAAACAGACAACGTCTCTACTTCCGAATCAGGAAGAACCACCTCCACCATTACTGATAAAAGGGAAGCAAATGCAGTTGGATCGCACCTAGCGCATGCTGAGTCAATGCCCACAAAAACTGAAGTAATGCTAGCTACAGCAATGGTAAAGGTCGCCGCCACGAACGGAAGCTTCGTGACACTACGAGCATTGATTGATCAAGGCTCGCAGGCAACATTCGTATCAGAAAATGCAGCTCAACAGCTTGGATTAAAGAGGTCATTAGTAGTCATTACCATAGACGGCATAGGCAAAAACTGCACAGAAACTGTACGTAGTTCTATCCAGCTAATAGTCAGACCGAGATTTCCTTCCAAGTTTGAATGCAGAACAATAGCGCTAATCTTGAAGAAACTCACCAATAACATTCCTGCACAACCAATTCATTTGGAGCACTGCTCACACATTCAAGATCTGGTATTGGCAGACCCCACATACAATCAACCAGGAAAAATCGATCTAATTATAGGAGCCGATTTATTTACCGACATATTGCTCACCAATGTTATTAAGGGCCCGAAAGGAACCCCAATAGCCCAACATACGAAATTAGGGTGGATACTGTCGGGGAAGGTTCAGACCAACAAATTTAGTTTTGAATCTATTCTTTGTACTGTAGCAAATATTGAAGATCAGCTCAGAAAATTCTGGGAGTTAGAAGAACTGCCAGCAGAGAAGCACTTGTCTGACGATGATCAAAAATGTCAAACACTGTATGAAAACACAGTTCGCCGACGAGAGGAGGGTAGATACATAGTACGTTTGCCCTTTAACGATGCATTGCAAGATCATCCTATAGGTGAATCGAGACATAAGGCTGTTGCCAGACTTCTTGGGCTAGAAAAGAAATTTGAAAAAGACCCGGTCCTGGAAAGAGAATATAGAGCCTTTATGGACGAATATCTGAAATTAGGTCATATGAAGCTTCGAGAGCTACAGTTCCTAGATAATAGAAGTCATTTCTACTTACCACACCATGCTGTTTATAAAATTGACAGTACTACGACTAAGCTACGCGTAGTATTCGATGCGTCTGCAAAGTCTAGTTCAGGACTCAGTTTAAATGATAAATTACTTACTGGGCCCACGTTACAACATGAACTGTTTGACATCATCTTGCGCTGGCGAAAACACAGGTTTGCGTTCAAGGCGGATATTGAAAAAATGTACCGACAGATTGAAGTCGCTCAGATTGACCAACAATTTCAGTGCATTTTATGGAGGAACTCACCACAAGAAAGTATTAAAGAATATCAGTTAACCACAGTGACATACGGAACACGCTCAGCTCCTTATTTAGCAGTGCAAACGCTTCTGCAATTAGCACAAGACGAACAGATCAACTATCCAATAGCAGCAGAAATAACAAATCGTGATTTCTATGTCGACGACTTAATCTCAGGTTGCGATACATTAACAGAGGCAAAAATCGCTATACAGCAACTAACCAATTTGTTGGATTCTGGAGGATTTAGATTAAGAAAATGGGCTAGCCATTGCCCTCAACTTCTTCGTCAATTTCCACAGGACAACATAGAGATGAAACCTATGCAATTAAGTGGTGACACATCCGAATCCATTAAGGCATTAGGAATACAATGGCATCCTCAGCATGACGTATTTACGTTTAAAGTAAAATTGCCTATTACTGAAACGCCACCAACAAAAAGGAGTTTTCTATCTGAAGCGTCAAAAATATTTGATCCGCTTGGATGGTTGACACCTACCACTATTCTAACAAAACTCATGTTTCAAGAGTTGTGGCTGGCAGGTTTGAATTGGGATGACCAACTACCCCAGCAATTAGCAGAAAAATGGACCAAATTCAAAAACAATCTAATGGTCTTACAAAGTCTTCAGATACCTCGTTGGATACATCAGACGAGTAAAAACACCATAAGGGAAATTCACGGATTTTGCGATGCCTCGGAAAAGGCATATGCCGCCGTCGTTTATTTCAGGACTAGCGACAATACTGGCAAAATCAAAGTTACACTCTTAGCCGCAAAATCCAAGGTAGCACCGATCAACAAAAAGCTCTCTTTACCTCGATTGGAATTATGTGCAGCTGTTTTGGTGTCCAATCTAATTAAAAGGGTCACGAAGGCAATGGAAATAGACACTACAGAAATTCACGCATGGACAGATTCCACAGTTGTATTGGCCTGGCTAAAGGGACATCCTAGCAAATGGAAGACGTTCGTAGCTAACCGGGTGTCCGAAATTCACGCAGTATTTAAGGCTAACCAATGGCATCATATCAGATCCCATGAGAATCCAGCAGATCACGCATCACGAGGTATTCAACCAACGCAACTTCTGAAGCATTCATTATGGTGGACAGGCCCTAAATGGCTGACAGAAAACCCCTTAAAATTGTCACAAACAGAAGAGCCATATACAAATTTGGAAGCAAGAAAGGTTCAGGCATTCCTGGAAGTATCCTCCAACACAAGTTTCCTTTGTGAACTAATACTAAGGTACTCATCTATAAAGAAATTAAACAGAATACTAGCATATTGTTTACGTTTCAAAAGAAATACTAGGGAATGTAAAAACAATAGAATACTTGGACCAATAACACCAGAAGAAACAGAAGAAACAAACAATTTGCTAATTAAGACAGTGCAAGAGGAGGAATTCCCAGAAGATATAAACAGAATTAAAAAACAAAAACAGCTAAAAACAAACAGTCCTTTGCGGTCCTTACATCCATTTGTTGATAATCAAGGCATATTACGGGTCGGAGGAAGACTTTGCAATGCTGAAATCAACTATGACCAGAAACATCCAATCATATTGCCTTACAAACATGCAATCACCACCCTGGTCATTCGCCAATCACATCAGGAGACATTACATGGAGGCAATCAGTTAACATTAGCTCATACGCGATTAAAGTATTGGATTTTAAAAGGTCAGAGTGCTATCAAACAACATTTGCACAAATGTGTGATATGCTTTCGTCACAAAACTCAAGCAAACGAACAACTTATGGGTAATCTTCCTAAGCCACGCACGTTACCTATGAGGCCATTTACGAATACTGGAGTAGATTATGCTGGCCCACTGAATATACGCACGTCAAAGATCAGAGGAGCTAAAACGCAGAAAGGGTACATTGTTATATTTATCTGTTTATCCACAAAGGCCATTCACTTGGAAGCAGCAACAGATCTAACAGCCGAGGCATTCATAGCCGCTTTCAAGCGCTGTGTTGGAAGAAGAGGCATTATTAAAAACATATATAGTGATAATGGCTCAAATTTTGTATTGGCAAACAAAATTTTACAAGTAAAAATGGAAGAGTTCAAAAAACACTTCGCAAAAAAATTCGTACAAGAAGCTGAACACATAGGAACCACATGGCATTTTATCCCACCTTCTTCCCCCCACTTTGGTGGATTATGGGAAGCTGGAGTAAAATCCACTAAGCATCATCTCAAGCGAGTGATTGGAGAAAACAAGTTAACCTATGAAGAACTTTCAACATTCCTCGTTCAGGTTGAAGCATGCTTAAACTCGAGACCTTTAAGTCCTATGTCATCTGATCCAGAGGATTTAACAACGCTCACTCCAGGTCATTTCCTAATTGGATCATCAATTCTCGCTCCACCTGCTGCGGATTTAACAGAATTCAATATCACATCCTTAACAAGATGGAATCTCATAGAGAGACTTCACCAAGACTTTTGGAAGAGGTGGTCTTCCGAATATCTATCACGGCTGCAAGAAAGACCGAAATGGGTGAAGCAAGAAATAAATCTCAAACCTGGTCAAATAGTTATCGTGAAGGATGAGCAGTTACCACCAGCTCGATGGCCTATAGCAAGAATAATAGAAGTACATCCAGGCTCGGATGGAATGGTAAGGGTAGCAACAATAAGAACGAAAAATTGCATTACCAAAAGATCCATTACCAAATTATGCCTATTGCCAACGAGTGACAATGAAGCTTGTCTAGAACAAACAGCAAGCACTTCCACTGTGCCACCAGGACAAGCAAGCACGCATTCTTCTCACGCAACATGTACTGGAAGTCAAAGAACTACAGCTTTATGTATGGTATTGGAACCCTCTCATAAATCAAGTACTGTGAGCCAAGGGACATGTTCGGCATGGCAACCTGAAAAACTGGTTCAATCACCGACAATTATAAAAGGGAAACAACACCATAACAACTCCGTACCAGTTGACTATGATGTACTATTGCAAAAAGAGTTACGGCAAGCAAAAGCAATGCATCGCCACACGAGAACGAAGATTAGACCAGTAACAACCCCCTACAAGAATTTAGTCGATGTAGATCAGCAAAAAGAAGCTAAGGTCAGACTCATGAAACGCCTTACTAACACAAAAACAGATTTATTGCCGAACTTAAGCAAAAGGACAAAAACAGAAATTCATGAAGACCATCTAACAGGAGCACATTCCAACATACGAAGTCAATCCAGTTCAACGGTTATGCTGTTATGTATATTAGCGTTCCTAATCATTCCAATCTTGGGACAAGTACAGCAGGAATCCATAAAAATTACCAAATTTAAGACACAACCAGGATTGTATTTTGAAGAATTAGGTGAGGTACGTATCATCAACAGTGCTTGGAACATTTTGGCATTTTATGATCTTCAAACATACTGGATGGAAATAAATGGGGTAAAACACAGCATGAGTTTAATGAAGGAAGTATGCAACGCAACTACGGTAGAATTGCCATTTTGTACCGACATTCTAAGTCAATTCCAACACCAGCTGACGGAGATAGATGAAAACAATGAGGTTTTACGAAAAATTCATCAAAATGAGCACGCTAGAAACAAGCGGGGTGTTTTAGATATTGTGGGCAACATCGCAAACAAATTATTTGGAGTACTCGACTCAGAGTACGCTGAATATATGAACACCGAAATCGATAAAACACGAGCTAACGAACAACATTTGCTTGACCTCATTAAAAACCAAACTTCGATCATGGAGTCAACGATCAACATTTTTAAAAAGAATGATGTCACTATACGAGCACAATTTCAAGAAATTAACTTGCAAATAAGAAATTTATCACACCACATCGAAAAGACCAACATAGATCACAGAGCAACGCAAATGTTCACATCGTTATCTACACTTACGATGCTTATCCTGCAAAACTGTCAAAGAACTCAGAATGCCATACTGGACACACTAATTGACTTGCAACACGGGAAAATAAATCCATTGCTAGTAACGCCAATGCAATTAAAGCAACAAATTAAAACAATCCAGACATATCTACCACCATCTTTAACCATTCCCGGAAAGGAAAAAAATCAAATTCTTTTAATATACAGACTGCTAACAGTAAGGAGTAGAGTTACGCCTACCCGTGTTTTGTTTAGCATAGAAATACCTCTGTTACTAAACGAGTTTTATCAATTATATAAAATGATTCCTGTACCAACACCATCTAACAATAGTTTCGTCTTTATTGAACCAAGTTCCGAGTATATTTCAGTAGGACTACATAAAGATCAATACTATCCAATGACTCAACGAGAAGTGGACGAATGTGACCACTTAGACATGGACAGTTACTTATGCAAGCAAAGCCACCCTATCTACAACATGCACTCCAACATAAGCCGATGTGAGATTGAACTTTTGAATCATCAACCCGCTCTATCAAAGGCATGTAAAGTAAAGACTATTAAGCCATACAAATTTTGGATTCAGCTGCACCAACCGAATGAATGGCTCTTTTCGTTAGACCAAGAATATACTTTCAATGTGATATGCGCCAATAAACTTCAACCTCATACATTGGAAGGAAGCGGAATTATCAAACTGAGGGAGGACTGCATGATCAGGCAATCATCAATGACCATAACTGGACACAAGCTGTACCAAAGTCGACTCAGTTCATCATTTCTACCAAGCGTAAATCTCACGGAACATTTATTTGGAAACATATCAAGGAGCAATCAGTCGCCACCCTTGTACATTGGTACTAGCAAGATAGAATTAGATGACATCCTCAAGGAGGTTAAAAACCTACAAACACAAGAAAGGTTCCCTGAACAACTAGGTGTCTACGATGTTCATCACTTTACAATCAGTTACTTGCTATTAGCGGTAGTACTAACTGGAGCCGCCTACATTACCTACAAGCAACGGGCAACACTTCCATGCTGCCACAAGAAAGTTGGCATGAGAAACAAACCAGTTCCAGCAACACGTTCAACACAACTCACCATGGAGGACTTTTGTGTAGCAGATGCAACACAGTAGGGGAGAATGAGCAAGAAGCTCATAAATCATAGTCACTACGCAGCATAAATCAATGTTTTTTACCCAAAAGGAAATAGTAGAAATCTGTAAAATTAACTTCACTAACAAATTAATTTTTTCCCAAACACTTAAATTACTTAGTCATCAGAATAAGTTTTAAGCAAACAAAAATATTAAGTTACATTTAAATTCACCTTGCGTATTTTCTCACAAAATTGTAAAACGTAAAATTGCAAGCTTGCACTTATTTGTTCCCACAGACCAAGAATGCAAGCTTGCACCCAATTTTTGTATATATGTAGAATAAACTCTTAATAAAGTTCAGTTGAGTAACAACAGTGTTTTTGGATTATTAAAGTCCACTTGTTCAGGCATATGTTCGGGCAAAGCAGCGCTTTGATCAAACATTTTTCTCATTTTATCTATATTTCTTTTTTGAGCAATTTTATAAATTAAATTTTCTTAAACGAATATAATAAATATACATGTAATAAATGTTTAAATCTTACCTGATTCCTTTCGAACAATAATCCTCTTATTTTCCGGCACCACATAATAATCATATTGCAACGAATTACATTTTTTTAATATGATTTTCACACATTTTTGATTAACTTCGTTCTAAATTTCACACAATTTTGGCTGATTTTGTTTTCAATTCACTTTCATTCTTTTATTATTTGCAATTTTTCACTTTATATTTTCACATCACTGTTTTATTTAGTTAATATTTTAATATTTCCGATTATGTCCCGATTGCGTTAAAAATACAACACAGTAACGAAAATACACCACCGCGAGCACGTTTGCACAGCGTCGTTTCGCTTTAATACTATTGTTCATCTTGTTAAAATTGGAAGCAGATAAACCGATAAGAGAATTCATTTAAGAGGGGTATAGAGAATCATGATAAATTCTAGCTAATCCAGTTTGGATTGCTTTGCAAATCAATAACTGACCTAACTCACAGTCTGACCTGGTTTCTTTTGGATGAATTCTCACAGTTATTGCAATGAACCTAATTTGTTGATAGTGCAAATGTTGATGGAGAATTATTTTGTGCAAGTTAGTTACAGGACACAGCTGTTTTTGTTTACATTCAAGCCGGATAACCTCAGCTCTTCTCCTAGCTAATTCGTTGGTTGTTAAAATTTTTTTTTTGCGTTATATATATATATTTTTTGGGTATTTTTGAGTATTTGGCTTTCATTTGTAGGAAATAAAGTGGAATTGATTATACTAATTTTATTGATTTGTTTGAAAGTGTCAAAATTTTTATGAATCTATATGCCAAGGTAGATCAATCGTATCAATAAATACGCCTTGTTACTTATATATTAGATGCACGTTATCGATACTCACGTTTCATCGTTGTACTCATTTCGTGGTGATCCTTTATTACTTATCGGTTGATCTAAATATAATTTTGTGGAGTAATACTTTAGATTCAATCTTGAATTGTTTAGGGAACTTATTTTTAATTTTTTTTTCAATACGCTTGCCTTCGATATATTTTTTTTTATCCTTTTCAAGAGATGTTAATAGGTTAAATAAAGAGGAAATTTCATACGAGCTCTCGGTAAGGGGATTACCAGTCGGGGAAGTAGACGATATGCGTGTTAGTTTGAGAGAAGCTCTTAAAGTAGAGAAGGACGAAACAAAACTTATCGCAGATACTTACCCTTTCAAGTTTTCCAAAGATACGGAGGCATTAAATAAAAAACTAGAACATATCCTCAAAGATTGAGTGGTCTTTGAGAAGGCTAGATAAAACAAGGCCAGAATCGGAAGAACAAAAAGATGCAAAGGCTAAAATTCGGTCGAAAATAGTTTCACTTTTAGTTTCCCTTAAAGCTAAGTCTTGTGGCAAGGATGAAGAAGACGATTCTTCGGATGATACCAGTGACGCATCCACATCAAGTGACTACACTACATATTCGCGAGTTCCCTTACACAAGTGGGAGGTGAAGTTTTCGGGTGAGCATAATCAGTCTCTGAACTCGTTTTTGGAACGCGTGAACGAGTTGTGTGAAGCCCGAGGTATAAGTGAAAAACAATTGTTTCAATCTGCGCTAGACTTATTCACAGGCCGAGCCTTAATTTGGTATAGGGCGAACAAATCCAAATCTCAAATTTGGCGTGATTTAGTCAGAGATCTGAAAAAAGAATTCCTCCCATATGACTACGATGACCGATTAACCGAAGAAATAAAAAGGCGAACACAGGGCAGGGATGAGTCGATCGGGATGTATGTAGCGGTTATGACTAGCAAGTTTTAACGTTTATCTGATCCTTTAACTGAAGCTCAGCAGCTCCGAATATTAAAGCGCAACATCAACCAGACTCAATTAGGGTTAGTTGAAGTGAAAACCGTAACAGAGTTAGTTGAGCTAGGACGTCGATTAGAATCCATCCGAACCTCGGTTGAAACTTATGTAGCTCCACCGTCGAGACGAAACGCTCAGTTGCTTGAGCCAGATATAGCATACGTCTCAGTCTAACGACCTACTATAGCCGCAATACAGAACCAGCAACCAAACTCTGATCGAAGAAGCAATCCAAAATGCTTTCGATGCGGACGTCTCGGTCATTTCGCTCGTTTTTGCCAGAACCAATGGCGCAATGTAAGGTGCTATCGGTGTGGTGCTCCAGGAATCACGCGACCTAGATGTAACGATTGCGGAAATGGCGCAGATAGTCGAGTACAGCGAGACACATTTAGACAAAGGGGGCCATCTAATGACCAGGGCTCAAATAGGCAAACTTCAGAACCAGATCGTATTCCGATCCGGGAAACCCCGGGAAACGCGAGTGGGGCTCGACAATAAAGGGCGGATCGAGCTCCGGCGATTTCCAAATAACCGCCCACATCAAAAGTTGCGCACCTAATTTCAAAGTAAAAGTGAACCATTTTTGGAGCTCAAATTTGTGGCTTGCTGGATTCAGGTGCATCCCGAACAATCATTGGTAAACCTGGTTGGGAATTACTTGGAAAACTGGGGCTTAAAGTAGAGTAAGCAAGAGCTGAGACGGTCACTCTAGCAGATGGGAAGAAGATCGTTGTCTTGGGTACGATAACTATACCAATAGAACTGGAGGGTCGGATTGCTATTATAGAAGGTTTGGTTATTCCTGATCTTCCTCAATTCGTTATCTTTGGAATAGATTTTCGGCAGAATATGGGGATATCTGCAAATTTAAGGGCAAATTCTTGGAAGTTCCAGAATGAGGACATCGCGTTGAATATTAGTGCACTACATAGTCATTCCAAGTTGACAAATATTCAGCAGGAAGAATTGAAACAACTGATAAGCGTTGCGGAAACTAAAATGGGAAAGGACTTGCGATGTACCGACCAAGTGGAGCACATCATCCGGACCGACTCACCTCCAACTAACCAAGGTAAAAAGTATCACCAGCCATTCAAAAAGTTATTGACGCTGAGCTGGATAAGATGTTGGAGGTTGATGTCGTAGAACCCTCGGATAGTGCGTGGTCCTCCCGTAGTTCTGGCGAAAAAGAAAGACAAACTTAATAAGGTAACCAAAAAGGACGCGTATCCTCTTCCTTATGTTTCAGCGACCTTGGATAAACTCCGCGATGCCAAATTCTTGTCTTCATTTGACATCAAATCTGCCTTCTGGCAAGTACCATTGGAAAAAGAGTCTAAACACTATACAGCTTTGACTGTACATAACCGTGGCCTATTTCAATTTAGATGAATGCCTTTTGGGCTCAGTAATTCTCCGGCGACGTGGCAACGCTTAATAGATAAGGTTTTGGCAGGAGGCTTAGAAGGTCACGTATTTGTATATCTCGACGACGTCATCGTTGTCAAACAGACTTTTGGTGAGCAGAAAAGAGTCTTAGGCGAGGTCCTAGAGAAGTTATACCAAGCGGGACTAGTAATTAATTATAGTAAGTGTGAGTTTTGCCGCCCAGAGTTAAAGTATTTGGGATACATTGTAGGGGAACAGGGACTACAGGTCGACCCTGACAAGGTGAAATGCATCCTTGACATTTCACCTCCAAAAACTGTGTCTGAAGTGCGGAGATTTATTGGAATCGTGGCTTGGTATCGCCGATTTGTTCAAAGTTTTTCCTCAATTATAGCGCCAATTACCGATCTGTTGAAGAAGAAAAAGAAATTCTTATGGTCATCGGAATGCGAAGAAGCCTTCCGCTTAATAAAAGAAAAGTTAGTTTCAGCATCTATTCTAAACTGTCCGGATTTCAACAACCCTTTTATAATACATACGGAAGCCTCCGGGTACAGGGTAGGAGCAGTGCTGACGCAAAATATAAACGGGGAGGAAAGAGTGGTTGCTTATTTAAGTCGCTCCTTAACGAGATGGGAAAGAAACTATTCCACCACCGAACGTGAGTGTTTGGCGGTACTATGGGCTATAGACAAGTTGCGTCCATGCATCGAAGGTTCCACATTCACAGTCGTAACAGATCATGCGTCGCTTATTTGGCTTCACAATCTGAAGGATCCCACTGGTAGATTATCCAGGTGGGCTATGAAACTTCGGCAATACGACTTTACAATTATACATCGCAAAGGTAAAGAGCACCTATTGCCCGACTGGTTATCGCGGCCAGTTCCTGCGTTAGATTGCGTGAATCACTCTGTAACAACCGATAAATGATATGTCAGGATGGTCAAGGATGTAGGCAAAGAGCCGTCTAAATTTCCAGATTGGAAAGAGGAACATGGGACCTTGTGGAAGCATTGCAAACCAAAATACCCTTCCTCAGCTATTGAGGCCGAAACCTGGAAACAGGTAATTCCCAAAACCAATAGGAGGGATCTTCTCCTCAAGGCTTATGACATTCCTACTTCAGGTCACAGCGGAGTTCAAAAGACCTATGCTCGACTCGCTAATGAATATTATTGGCCAAGGATGAGAGCAGGCGTTGCCTCCTATGTGAAAAATTGTAAAATTTGTCAAGCCACTAAACCCGAACGAAAGAAACCGATAGGACTAATGGCTCCTCCTAATGTAGCGGAGAAGCTTTGGGAATGTGTGTGTATCGACTTGGTTGATCCTCTTCCCCGTTCAAATCGACAAGGTATCCCACAGGATAACATTTTATAAACACGTGAGCCGAGCTGTCATAACAAACATTATTTGAAAATTTAAACGAAAAGCGAATTTTAATAATTTTTCCGACAACGGGAAAAATGATCTACGAATTTCAAAGAAGATTTTAGAAACAAAATTGGAAAAATAATTTAATGGAATATGAACTGATTCAAAAAATCTGCCAAAATACTGGGCGGAAGTGCAGATAGTGGCGCTTTTTCAATAAAAGGCGTTGGTATGTGAAGCGGGTAGCTCAGTTTTATTCAAACTCTTAACGTCACACGTCACGTCCCGTCAGAGGAGCAAGAATTAAAATAGTCATTATCATTATAAAATGAAAGTGGAAATTGGTGCAGTGGAGAAGGAGTATTTTTCTTGTTTTTGGTGAAAACAATAGTTTTGTAGAAGTCTAGAAAGGAAGGGAACTGAATCGGCGAGGAGGAACCAAATAAGTTGAAACCATCTTTAAAAAGGAAAGAAAAAGATAAGTACCATTGCGGATTTTAATTAATTTTCATTTTAATTTCGTATTTTACAATTCCTCGCGCTATTTTGCCTTGCCATTTTGAAAGAGCCACTTAATTTTTTTTATGGTTCATCTTGTTTTGCTTTCTTGATTTCTTTATAAATTATGTTGGATTGAATTTATAAATAGAATAGTTTTCTTTTTGAGTGACAAGTTTCTTTCATTTCGTGAGTTCGTGGACTCGAAAACCACGTGGCGCCCAAAAGGTGTGAAGGTCCGGCGTTTAGCCTAACCCTTCTCCAACGCTAGTCGGGGTACACTTACGCGCAGGTAAAAGTGCGTAACACGCCCTATCGTCAATGTCGCGTTCCAGAAGCCAATTGATAAATTTCAGTTTTCTCTCGGAATCTCCTTCCAGTAGCCCATGGGCAAGGTGATGATGGTATGGACGTAATCTCCCTCGATGAATAACCCTCCAAGCCTTAGATGACAACAATCCTAATCGCCTTGCGACTCGTTTCGTGCTCGTCTCAGGCTCCTGCCTCACGATGGTGATTATTTGCTGCTCGACGTCGGCAGAAGTTCCCAAAGTTTCGGGTCATGTCTCCATGTCGTCTGGACTCACACTTCCTATTTCTCTTAACCTTCGGAAAGTCCCTGTAAATATCCACTTTGGGGTGCTGGCCGGTTAGGGAATCTCCTTTGATATTCCCATACAGCCGCTCTCTCTTTTCCGTCTACTACACCATAAATGTAACTAAATTCGCGTATTCCTCAAATGTAAATTTTACCATTTTTGCTTTTTTACTACTACTACTATGATGGGT
Source organism: Leptarthrus brevirostris (assembly GCA_964036015.1). NCBI lineage: Eukaryota > Metazoa > Arthropoda > Insecta > Diptera > Asilidae > Leptarthrus > Leptarthrus brevirostris. Next base: position 112,316,274 of record OZ038371.1, read on the forward strand.
ATTCTTGTTTACTGACCCTTTTTTATAGCAAAATTTCCATCGGGTACGAGTAACAAAACGCCAGGATACAAGGATGTGAATGCTGGCTTACACATGCTAATATCGGGAATAAAACAAAATTACTTAACCCAACAGAAACATTTTCGACCCATTATCATAAAAATTTTGTTTACTTAAAGAATTTGCTACCTAAAGTGCAATAAAATAATTAGATAGTCAGAGATTTCTAAAAATGCGGTTTTTCTAATTCTTTGTCTACCTTGGCATATTGCACCTTTCTGGAAAGATGATAAGATGGGCAATCCAATTAAAATAAAAAAGAAGTATACTAATTACATAAATTTCGGAGAAAATTTGAGAAAGTGCTGAAATTTTGGTAATATCAAAACATTTTTTTCTATTTTGGTCGTGACTGTACCTACAGTGGTAGTAGTGAGATCAGTAGTGTTAACATTTTTGGAAAGGTAATTAGGATAGTTGTTTTTTAGCGTTTATTACATGTAGCTGTGTTGGGTAGATGAAGAGATAAAAATAAAAGACTAATGTGCATACCAGGAAAAACTGAAATTTATGAATCACCCTGCGACTTCCAAACGCTTGAGAGTTCCCTAACCCCTGCCAGACAATTTTTTGTTTGGCTAGGTGAGATCTATCACCCCACTCATTTTGGCACGTCAGATCTGAAACACCCTGTATAAATATCTGGCTATTAAAGTTGGGAACTCTGTGGGACGAAGGTAGATTCGGTTTATAAATACCCAAGTAATAAGTATCCAAACATGTGTGATACACATTTCAAATGGAAAGGAAACAATTAAGTTTGAAAAGATTACTAAACATAAACAAAAATGAAGAATTGTAGGTAGAATTAACATCTAGGTTTTCACTCCCATATATGTATGTATATCTACAAACCTGCTTCGTTTTCATAATCTGTAATAGTATTTAGTAATAGGAAGAACCAATTTCTAATGAAAATAGGAAAGAATCCCACAAACAAAAACTTTCCTTTTTGCTATTACTGAAAAACCGATAGGTAGAGATTAGTGCCGTATAGCAAAATTAGGCCTTGTCTAACAGAAAAGTCATAAATAATAAAAATATCTTGAAGTAATATTATAAACAATAATTGATTAATTAAGTGAACTGTCCCCTTTTGCAAAACCACCACTCCTAGAAGGTCTAATAATATTTCACGGAACGTGTTGCGTACACGGAGTACACGGATGCGTGTACTGTGAATTAGTTTATGATGAATTGATGTACTATGCATTGTTTACTTACTTTTGCCACTGACTTCTCCACGAAACAGCACCATGGGCAAGAATTGCAACAACACCTGTAGTTGCCCCACGTGTCATCAGCGAAGACTGCATCGCTGTAGACTTTAAGAGTTTTGCTCGTTCTGCAAATGATCCCGTAATCGATAGTATTCTTCAAGTATCTGAATATGCGTTTCACTTGATTCCAATCTTGAACTGTAGGATCTTTCATGGTTCGAGCAGCTTTATTTACTGGACGTGATACTGTACTTAAATATAGCAGACAGCCTACCGCTTCACAATAAGGAGTTTTCGTAGTTAACTTATCTCTGACGTCGCTTTCCTCACGCCTAATGGGAGTAGCCATTCCATAAGCCTCGCACACTCCAAATCTTTCCAAAATGTTTCTTGTATAAATCTCTGCATTCACGGCTGTTGAGCCGTCCTCGTTTTGCTGTACTCTCATGCCCAGGAAATGATTAAGAGATCCTCTCGTTGTGTGTAATACATGCTGCAACATCCCAATAAAAACATAGATTTCTGTTCTGCTGCTACCTACGACCAGACCATAATTTACAAAGATTGCAACGTACAGACAGTTCGCCATATTCCTGCAAGAAAACAGACATGGATCAGCATCATTGTTCTTGAACTCAGCTGCTATCATAAATTCTACAAAGCGTTTATTCCAGCAACGTGGTGCTTGTTTGAGTCCATACAGCCTTTTCTTTAGTAGACATACTCGATCTGTTCCATACTCATAGCCTTCTGATCGATCCAACCATACTTTTTCCTCGAGCACGCCGTTCAGGAACGCTGGTTTTATGTCAAATTGATAGAGTTTCATTTTCTGCGCAGCTGCTACCGCCAAGAGAGTGCGAATAGTCTCAGAGCGTGTTTCTGCGTAGTCGATTAGTTGCTTCTTTAGTGCGTGTTTCTTCGTAGTCGATTAGTTGCTTCTTTAAGTATCCTTTTGCCACCGGTCGGTCTTTGAAGTGAACTTTCCCACTGTCTGTGATTTTCCGTCGTAGGACCCATTAATTTTGAAAGACTTTCACATCATTTGGACACTTAACTCATCATCCATGCTTCCTCGTATGCTTTTCCTCGCCCTTTCTTTCCTCTTCTTTATGCTCTGGCTCGTGACTTCCTCCCGAACTGGACGCTGTGTCGATCTCTTCATCTTCTGAGCATCTGTTTTGCTTTTGGCTTTTCTTCGCATTTCCGTGACATTTGTCGTTGAATTCTCTTGACTCTCTCTCGGGTTTGCTTCATTGGTAATTTCGATCTCGAGTAGGTTTGGGCGAAGATTGCAGACAACAATATCACGACTCATAAAAATTTTCCTCTGAGATGGAATCCACACTCTAAATCTATTTGTGTCGTTCATCTATCCGACTAGATGTCTTTGAACAGCCTTTTCGTCAAATTTAGAGCGAAAGTTCTTGTTCACGTGCACGTAGCATTATGTTCCAAAACATTTTCAATTGAGTTAATTTTCCTGGACTTCGACCATACTACAGTTCATAGGGAGACTTGCTTTCAACAGAGAACTTCCTGGTTCGATTCTAAAGATAGATATCCGTATTACAAGCTTCTGCCCATAGCTCTTTTGGCAACTTACTTGGATTCAACATGGACCTCTCACATTCTGCAATGGTACGGTTTTCTCGCTCCGCAACTCCATTCTCCTGCGGTGTATACAGTGGAGTTATATAAGTAGCTCTGCAATTTTCTTATTTACAAACTCTCTTCCTCCTCCTTTAGGACTTACAGGGTGATTCATAAATTTCAGCTTTTCATGGTATGCAGATTACTCTTTTATTTTTATTTCTTGATGTTTCCAACACAGCCACATCAAACAAACGCTAAAAAATAACTATCCTAATGACCTTTACAAAAATGTCAACACTACTGATCTAACTATTACAATTGCACGTACAGTCACTTCCAAAAGTGAAAAAATGATTTCCGATTATCTAAAATTCAGCATTTTCCCAAAATTTTCTCCGAAATTCATGCAATTAGTACACTTATCTTTTATTTTTATGGGATTTCCCAACTTATTACCTTTCCAAAGAGGTGCTTTCAAAACTGAATATTGCTGCCTTACCACTTATCAATCCCCAAATTTAAACAAGGCTTATAGAAACGTTTCCATAATATATGGAAACGATTGGATTAAGAAGTCCCTAATATTACCATTTTCGGTAATTGTTCCAGAATGTTTTCCCCTTTAATAATCTACTTATGCCTTTTCGCAACATATTTTTATTTCATTTCATAAATTTTTGGAAAGCTTAGTGTGGTGAGAAATTTGTAGACTTAACAAAGAAAATACAAAGAGAGAATCGAAAATGACAAGTCGTGTTGTTGTGCAATTTTGGTAAATATACTTTTTACGAAAATATATTTTATCGTGAACGTTTTTATATTTTGTACAAGTTTTGTGTCAGTATTATGTGCTAATTAACGGGATTTTGTTATGTCTTAATTCCTGTCTATTAAGTAATTTATGTTCAAACTATGTATCTAACCTAACCTAACACTAAGCTCTTCTTATTTTTCAGATTTCATATTTGTGGAGTACTGAAAACATGGGCAGTTATTTTAAGGGATAAAATTCAGATAAGTTTTTTTAATTTTGTTTTAAGTTTTGATCCTTCGTGGTTCTTTTTTTTAGCTCCAGATCAGTTGGATTGGATTGAATGACGTCAGAGACCAGTACCAGTACCGGTCCCCGCCTTGGGACCGCAGGTCGCAAAAAGAAGTAAACTTGACCTAGTTTTTGTTGTTTACCAGTTATTTTGATGATTTCTAGATGTGAGTATGGAAATAAAAACAAAGTGGACACGTGACTCAAGGCATTGATTTTTGAGGAGGAAATTGGAGAGGATTATTGAATTGGGTATAAGGTGAATGAAAGTTGATATTCAAGCTGATTAGAATTGTATTGATTCTCTAGTTCATTGTGAATTTTTTCGAGAATTGATCTTCCGCGAGATTTTTATGATATTCTCGATTTCGTTCTTCGGAATTCGCGTCTCGATCGATTTTACATGGTTTGATTGGGAGTCGACATATTTTTTTACAATAATTGTTTTTCGTTTTCACAGTAGGTTAGGTTGATGTGGCTGCCAGCGGCGGTGATCCAGCGCAAACACAACAAATTGATAAGTTTTTAGAAATATCTCCCTCTTCTGAAATTGTTCTTGCTGGCGATTTCACCTTCCACAACACACAGTGTTTCAGGCATTCTTCGTCTGTCAACTTAATTAGTGAGCCCTTTAATTTACAACTACTGGTTGAGCATCCGATCGCGTTCCTAATAGGGCACAACGCGTATATTTCAATTCGGACCATTATCTTATCTCCGTCCAATTCTCCACCCCCTCTGTGATAACCAGTAATCTAAATTTTACCATAAGTTAAGTTGGCACTATAAGAATGCTGATTTGGCTGGACTTAATATAATATAATATATCTTAGAGAGGTATGATTGCTTCCCTATGAGGGACGTTAACCAAAGCTCTAAATATATTTCGAACATCCTATGGTTTGGGATGCATCTCTTTCTTCCCTATAGCTTTAAAAACATCAAACCAAGTAACACCAATTGGCTCAATAGTAACTATTCCACAGTTACTAAAAGCAAAGAAGCAGCGTTCCAGGTATATAAGTTGTGACCTTCAGAAAAGAATTGAAATGTAACTATAGAGATCTGCGGAATATTCTCAAATCAGCGCGCAAAGGTCAGCTTCGACCAAAGCATAAAACGGAAGGTATTTTCTACTCAAAAGGGTAGTAAGGCTTCAGGTCGGTAGTAAAACCGTAAAGAACAATTTCACCTGTTTGTCAACACCACCACCTACTAATAATGTGAATATTTTTACTGTCTCACTGGACAAGGTCAACCTGCTTGCTACTAATTTTGTATGCACTTAATCGTAGCCACTTCCATCTCCACAGCAGTTTACTAGCCTACAAAAGCCGCTACACTTTCGCACGCGGAAAGTTTTTAGTGTATTTTCGAAACTCGACGTGTTCAAAGCTACTTGACCTGATGGTTTTTCGGCCCTGGCTTTAAAATGCTGCGCCTCTGCTTTGGCTTAACCTTTGCGCAAACTTTTTGAGCTGTCGTTCTCAACAGGAGTGTTTCCATGTGCATGGAAACTAGCTCATTTTCCGCTGATACCTAAAATAAGAGGCATGCCACCCCACTAACTACAAACCAATTGAACTTACTTCGGTTGTATCTATGGTTTTTGAATCACTCATGAATTATCAGTTGATAAAATATTTAGAAAGCAACCATCTTATTAACGATAGTCAGTACGGTTTCCGCGTTGGTCACTCAACAGGATACTTACCAACAGGTCTAGCGGAGCGTTGGAATCATTGTCTCCATAATATTCGAGAGTCGGAAATCAAGTATTTGGTCTGCACCCTCACCTCTTAAAATGGATAGAGAGGTTTATTTTCAGGCTGTTTAATTTGTGTACTAATAGACGGAATTAAATCTGATCCCTACGAAATAACTACGGTGTACCTCAGGGTTCAGTTCTTTTACCAACCTTATTTCTTATTTTCATTAATGACCTTTTATCTCTTACTCACAATCATATTCAAGGACGTAGCCAGGATATTCTTTAAAGGGTGCAGGGGGCAAATCAATTTAATCTTTTGTTTATTGAAATTTGTTTTTTTTTATGTATGTTTTAATTTTTAATAGTCTATAAAAATGTTAAGTTAAAGTTCAAATAAAAACTAAGTGTCTTGGATATTCCGTGAATTTTCAAAAAATATAATTTTTAAATTTGTGTATTGCTTTCAAGGACCCATTTTCTATGTACGTCGAGTACCATTCAGTATGATTCCAGAAAATGTAGATCTCATCCATGTTTTCACGCACACCAATATAGATGATGCTTGTAGAACAAGGCTGGGCTCGAAATAAAGATAGCTTTTATGCTAGCCTGCTTCAGTACTTTTTCAGTTCTTTTTCCTTTTTAACCGACTTCCCAAAAAAAGAGGTTCTAAGTTCGACGGGTATTTTTTGTATGATTCTTTTTTTGTTGGGTAGAGTATGCTCACCGATTGGTACCATGTCAAAAACATTTTTCGTAGAGTGGGGGTAAAACCTAACTTTGTAACGCGTGGACCGATTTGGATGGTTCTTTCTTTGCTGTACAGAGTATGATTCCCCATTGCTAATAGGAGAAAAGAATTTGGCCTAGGATGGGGGAGGGATAGTCTAACTTCGTAACGCGTTTACCGATTTTTATAATTCTTTTTCTGTTGGCTAGAGTATGCTCCCTGGTTGATATCACGAGAAAAAAAATGTTGGTGGGGTGGGGGTGGAACCCAACTTTGTAAAGCGTGGACCGATTTGGATGGTTCTTTTGCTGTGATCCCCATTGCTAATAGGAGAATAATTTGGTGTTATGGTGGTAGTGGATGAGGGTCCGGGGTAGTAACTTGGTAACGCTTGGACCGATTTCGATGATTCTTTTCCTGTTCGGTAGAGTATGTTCCTTGATTGATACCAGGAGAAAACAAATTTTAGTGTGATTGAGGTGGGGTAGGGGGTTTAACCTAACTTTTTAACGCGTGCACCGATTTGGATAGTTCTTTTTTCGTTGTATAGAGTAGAAGACACTAAAAAGTGCAAATTAAACAAATAAGACAATTACAGAACTACAATTGAAAATAATACATAACACTACCTCAACGTTTGAGCTCACGGGATCATAAGATATGACGATTTTATACTTTTCTTGTAGTTGTTTGGTTTGTTTGATTTGCACCGACTTCAAAACGTCGTAATAGATATAAAATTAAAAATTATGTTATGCTTTTTAGCGCTTTTTGTGAAGTCGGTTCAAAATTTTTTTCAAAAACTATTTTATTTTATAACGCCAAAGGTTATATCACCGTCGCTGATGGAGTAAGTGATAAGGTGTCGGCCTACCAATCTGGAGGCCACTGGTTAATTTTTTCTCCCGCCCCATGCCCTACAATGGGTTACGGGAACTAGAGAGAGAGAGAAACGTTATTCCATATTTCAATTCAAATAATAATACTTTCAATTCTGTAACACTCAAATGATCTTTATCCAAGGTGCAACAAAAATAAAGAATAAGCCTGTAAATTGTCATCTGAGATATTACTCGTTACAACAGATGTCACTAAATTGAGCATCTAGAAAACTGACAGGCCTGGCAAAAGTAGGTACTAATTTGTTACACCAAAAGCGTAAATGTTCCTTAAAAAACGCCCAGTTCACCCTCAACCTATTTCAGTTGACGGAGTCAATATATCCAATTCACCCACTTTCAAATTTGGGTATTGAGATATGTAGTAATCTTAGCTGGACAGATAATAAAATTGCAATCCCTAAAAATGCGACCCAAGTTTTCTACAGAGTTGCAAGAAATATTTCACTGATCTTCAAGTCCTACATCAGGCGTAGACTTGAGTATAATTCCCATATTTAGACATGTTCCGACCACACCGCATTGTCCGAGGTGGACAAAGTCCAATGTATTATGAACGTCGCGTTTTACAATAATTTAATTTAAAAAAATTATATTTGCAATTATAAAAAATCATAAACTATAAGAAGTAGGTATATGTACAAAAATTGCTTGTAATGACTGTGGTAGTGTTTATATTGGACAAACAAAACGTAATTTGAAAAGAATTCGTTAAAAAATAATAAGCTCGATTCAATGATAGCGGAACATTTATATGAAACCGGACATATTTGCAGTATTGGCAACTTAAATACATAAACAGACAAAAGGTATGAAACTCGATGTTTTAGAATCTTGTTACATTAAAAATGCATTGTATAAACAACATAACTTACTAAATGATCAAATAGGCTATAATTTCTCACCGCTAACTGAATTCATAATACAGCAAATCCGTATGTGAATACTCTCCCAGTCATATGAATCTTTGGAATTTTTGAAATGTTGTATATGGTAGGAAATCTAAGCACTAGAATTAGTTTGTATTTCACTAACTAGAAAATGGCCTCATAAGCCGAAATACGCGTATCGGAAAAATAAAAATATAAAACGTAACGTAAGCCTATTAAACTTATTGCCGATCTTTCAATTGTCTCTCTGGAGCACTGACGGAATGTTGGTTGTCTTTCATTATCGCTATTTCCACGGCCATTGTTCCAACGAAATTGCTAGCCGGATTCCTTGTAGATACATGACAACGCACGATACAAAAGTTTCAATTCGCTTGGAGTACTTCCTGTGGGATTTCTCAAATGGAAAAGTTTAAAGAATCATGAATGAATGAATTACATATGAACGTAGACTCTGCTATCAAACCCCATTTGTTTTATGAATTTCGGCACTGTCCATTAAAAGCCAAAACTTTTCAAATAAGCCTTTTCTGTTAGGTAGGTCACCCAAAAAAACATAAAATTAAATAGACACAGCTCAGCCATATGTACATAATTTCATATAGTTGTCCTTAGATTACCTTAAATGTTGACGTAGAGATAAATTCTATTATATTTTCATGTTTAATATATTATACAATTGCACTAACCAAAATTACTTCAGATCAGAAGAATAAAGCTAGTTGTTTACTACTTCCACTGTACCGTATTCTAGTCAAACTCTTTAAATTACAATTTTACAATTGATACTAGAGTGCTTAAAAAAAATCGAATTTTGTTTTTAGTTCCCATAAATAATTAGTCTATAAAATAAAAATTCTTGCAAAATTCATTTTTAAACGGTCGCACAAGCCCTCTGAAAAACTTAAACAAATCCGCTACTAAAATGGCTCAACCAAGAAACTCAAATTTGGGATTTCCATATAATTTTAGCTGCAGATCAGAATTAAGTTATTGGTGATTTGAGAGCCTCCTTCATCGGAAATGCAAAAAATTTCTGGAGATTCTTTTAAGGCAATATTTTTAATACATATCGCCGAAATCAAAAGTTGACAACTCAACTTAGTGAACTTCGCCTCCTTCCCTGTATCCACCTTTCCCACGAGCAAAATAGCTGGTCTCACGTACTCGGTTCATACACGTAATGGCCTATCCTGTTTATTATTTTATCTAAGGTTTCGATATTGAAAAAGCCCAATTCGCTCTTGAAACTGTCATAGTCAGCTTTGAAGCTGACAAAAGCAATATTGAAAATGACGCGGTGAGTTGTGGGTTAGAAAAAGTTAATTTTGGGGCTTAAAATGGTAATTTAGTAACTTTAAGATTCACTAAACCATTTCAAGAACAACAACTTAGCGATGGTTTATTGATGTCGTAAACTTAACTGGTAACAATGTCTATACAATTTATAATAAAATTAGGATTATTCATCTTAATAAAATTTTTTTATTGAGCTTTTTTACTGCGATTGAAGGTCATGAGTTTCTTCACCGTCAGTCGTTTTAAAATTTGCTGATGTTAATGAAATGAAACTTCACTTCTGTAGCAGTGAGTTGTGACTTGAAAATTCATATTTTTTGCTGTTTATAAAATTCTATGACTTAATTAATTACGTTAAATATTTGTGTCGAATTAGACCTTAAATTATTTGTGCGATGCGCATTCTTCCCCTTCGACCTGCATGGACTTAAGCAAAATGTGCTGTCAATGATTACTATCGGACGGGTATTCCCTTGGATGTGTTGTCGTGGAGCCGGCTTTCTAGGTGTATTCATCGTGATCCCTTTTCCCAATGTAACGTAAATAGGGCTCTTCTATTCGAAGTATCACATATAAACACTTCGCAGCCTGAATCACGCTAAGCTAACCAGGCTACTACTCAGCCCTATTTATACTACTCAGCTTAATTCTAGAAAGTTCGGCAACTTATTCACCATAGCTTGGAGTCGTCTTTGACTTTCCACGATTGATATTTCCTTCCCTAGATTTCTTATTACCTGGGCATGCGAATTACACGGTTCATTTCCCTTTTCGTGGCCTACCTCAAGCACGTTACATTGCTCTCTTAGAACTGTTAGAAGAGCTTTCATACTGTTCTGTTTTAATAATCCTTCATTGGTCTTTGTACCTTCTGGCAACTGCTCCTTAGATCTCAACTGCTTCTCTAGTCGTCCATTAGATTTCTCTTCTTTGAACAAACAATTAAGGTCGCTTATTTCTTAGTTTGCATATTTACACATTTGTCATATAGTTGGGTGTTATATAATTGAAGCCGCTAGAGCAGAAAACGAAGACTTTGAATGCATTCTTAAACAATCTCATCTTCTCCAGCATGAACCGTTGTGGTGTTGATTGCCTCGCTAACGTCACATTTTTGAACATCTAGCTCTGTAGTCGTTTCAGGATCGTCAACTAGTGAAGTTTCCAGTGTGTCCTCAATTCTGCAAGTCTTGATCAATAATCTTCAGTTCCCGCTTTACTTGGCTCGATCGTGATGCATCCCCTTTTTTCACGGCATTTCCGGAAATTTCTTGATTCGTTTTCACTTTGCAACATTTCTCTTTGCTCTTCATTAGTCATTCGCCATCAAAATTCTCCTACTTCCTTCTGCAATGACTTTGCAGGTGACCTTTTTCACCGCAGGACCGGCATCTGTACTTGCGATGAAGCACTTTAGCTTCGTTGTTCCGGTCGGTAACTCTCTTCAATCCAAATGCTCTCTTCTGTTGCATTTTGCACTACCAGTTTTCTCGTGTCATATCCCAGAAGGGTAGATCTCCTTTGCTTCCAGCAATCTCGTTGAAGATGACCCTCCTACCCGCACCTACGATGACCATGATTGACCTGGGTAATGATTCGGTAGCAAATACGTGTATTTCGGTTCCTTATCTTTGGTAAATAGCTTCTGGAGGCTTGTTTTGCTGTTTTACAAGCCAGTCGAACTGCTTGCTGCAGGTCACGATCTGTAAGTGAATTAATAAATCCCTCTATTTCGACCTCATTGACATAATCTTGGCTAAACGTGTGATAAGCCAAATATGTCAGCCTTTCTATGTCCGCACATAACTGCGTCAACATCTCTCCAGGTCTCTTTGTTCGACTCCGTAACTGAAGACGGCAAACCTCTTGCATATGCTGGTTTCCATACCAGAAATTTACTGCCGCTGCTGTCTTGAACTGTAGTTCGTATGACTGCCAGGGAGTTTGACCATCAAAAGTTGGAGGATGAAGTTTCTTCTTAACAGACATATCCGTAGATAAACTATTGCTTCTTGACATTTCTAATCATCTTTAACCTGTTCTTTAAGTTTCTTCTGTATATCTGACAGAAATTTCTATTTTAGCTTTTATTTCTTCAACGGAGGCTTAAAGTTCGGCTACTGAAGATTTTTGTTTTCCTATTGCCGCTTTCAATGCGCTTACGGACCCTTCCATCGACGATTTATATTCGTACATTGACACCTTTAATTCGGCCGTCGACGATTTCTGTTCATCCATTGACGCTTTTAGTTTTTCCTTAAAAGATTTTGTATGCTCCTGTGTTCTTATCTTTTTCCACGTATTTTACGGTTAAGTTAAACAACCAACTCGTAGAATTCAACTTATTTAATGCGTCCTTATCACTATACAGTTTCTACTAGACTAACTTAAGGGGCGGGGAGAGTATAAAAGTACAACATTTCATGAGTCTTCTTTTAAATTTTTGGGTAAAAATATTGTGAATTTAGCGACTAACAGGAAATCTTCGTATACACAAAAATAAATGTTGCTTTGCGGTGATCATCATAACTCATTACTGGATTATATGTTGACAAAAAACAAAAAAGATTTCGTTAGTTTATGAGTTTCTCGAGATAACAACGTTGAGATTTTGTTTATAGACGAACTTTTTGAATTTATGAAAATTTATTGATAAAAATCGTCGAATTTGTTTTTGTAAAATTAATTATAATAATAAAAAATACAAAATCTCGACGTTGTTACCTCGTAATTTATGTATAAAAGAAGTGTGCACAATTTGAAAACGATCGGATAAGTAGTTTTTGAGTCAGTGATCACTGACTTTGAAAAAACAAAATCTGAGAAAAACACGTTGAAAGTTGTTGTTTTGTTTGGGCTAGTATCATCGGCGACCATTTGGTAGGCCAATTTATTTTGCCGCAAGTGCTTAATGAAATTTATGCGGACTTTTTGGTCAATGCACTGCCAGAGCAGGAGATTCCTGTGCATAATCAAACGGACATATTTTAACAACACGATGGAGCGATTCCTTGGCCTGCTAGATCTCCAGACTTTACTAATCAGGCCAGGTATCATACTCCACTCCAAAACTGGGGCAAGAACATAGAGGAGCGCGTCAAAAAGACGTCGGTAGTGTTCTATGTATGTCTGTAAGAAAATGTTTGGTAAAAAACGGGTCTTAAGCCCTCGTATTGTACATGGGATGTACATTTCCATTGTGAAACCAATCCTTACTTATGGAGTAATAAACTGGTGGACTGCTATAGAGAAACAGAGCAACCTTAAGAAAATAACTAAAAATCCAATAGCTGCCTGTTTTGGCATTTCCGGAGCAATTATAGTAGCACAACGCCAACTGCGACAATGGAGACCCCACTCAACCTTCCACCGCTTTGGCGTCTACAAGTATAACTGGTCACAGCACCATAAGACTGAAAGAGTTTAAATGTTGGACAAGTTCTGACCACGGCCACAACATATACTAAGGGTCTATCCTGAAGACTGTCTGCAAGTGAGCACCGACTGCAATATCCCTTACACTGAGCTTTGGGAAAGTCTTCCCGACTGAAATCCCACACAAAGCAGATTGGGGGAGGATGGTGGTGTCACTATGGCAAATATAACGGTCTTACCTGATGTATTGAAAGTGAAGGACGACTTTTGTAGAAGTTGTAAGGCAGAGGAATAAGTGAAAAGAATTCAGAATTTACTCTGCGATTGCCCGAAACTGGCCAGGAGAAGGTACAAAGCATGAAGCGCATACTTCCTCAGTATACTGGGTGAGGTTACTAACATAGGGCTGAAACAGCGCCAGTTTATTAACAGTTGTGGGGAGCTCTAAATAAACCCTATACAGACACTCAGGTGCGGTCCCGCGAATGTGGTAACACAACGAACTTTAGTTAGGTCTATATGAGGCTTACCGACTTTCCGATAAGCACCACCCTAACCTAACCTAACCTTTCTTGTCTGTCTCGTCTACGAGGAATTGGTGAAATCCTTTAGCGAGGTCTAGAGTTGCTTTAAGAGTACAAACGCGCCTGATGCGAGCACGCAAATCCGTAGTATTATGCACGCTCCCGCTACAGACCCAAAAATAAAAAAATATGTCCGCCACATGGTTACACATGCTCCCGCTACATGCACAAAAATTTAAAAATACGCCCGCCATAAATGTACTCTTCTGTTACTGAGTTCTGGCTTTAAAACATTCGAGACTGTTGACTCACAGGGTGCGCTATGTAAGATTTCATCCATATAGATGCCTGTTTACTGTGTGGGTCATCAGGTAGTTGCTATTAAAATTGTTCCCAAGGTGAGCCATGACAATAATAAAGATAACAATTACCTGAAATTTCTTATTTGTATTCTTATATATTTATCAGTTTCAGTTATAATCTTTATTAATCCAAGTAAAAATTAGACTCAACTGTACCAACGTTGCCAGCTACTGCAAAGATAGAATTGTTATTTCAGACGTCTGTCTCGAATGATTTAATCTGCGAAAATAATTCAAGTGTTTTCATTTTAAATTTTAGTTACCAAAAGTGTTAGCGTATCGTGCTTGGTTTGGACTACTTCGTGCATATTTTATTAAGCAACGTTTGCAGCGGGCTGGCATTTGAAAAAGTATAATTTTTACTCAGGTGTACCTGGCCTCAATTGAGTGCCAATCAGGCGTGTTTGCGCTGTGCATGCCTGTTTCAGGCTAGGAATGGGGGAGTCTTATTTTTACTCAGGTTGGGTAAAAGTTGTTATTGATTCTGTCAGTATATCTACTGTTATTTTTTGAGTAATTCTTATGAAAATGTCTGTTATTTCGTTGGTTTGTAAAACGGTTTTTTGGAACTTGAGTTCTTGTTCTAGTTACAAGATTTGAATCTATCTCTGTTTGAAGCAGCTGATGATAAGCTTGTTCTAAACTATTCACTGGTTTCATTCTAAAGTACTCGTACATATTTCTGAGCGATTCTAGTATAATATGCTCATTATTTTCAGGTTTAAAGTCTATAGAATTGTTGGTGTCTAAGTTATTTTTCAAATTTAACTTATCTAAGATTTTAATTATTTCGTCTTAATACTGACTTACGTTAATAAAACTTATTGAATAATCTGTTTTCCATTTCAGTTTCAGTTAGGTTTCTTACACTCGAAATGATTTGATGATTTTAGTCTTGATGAGTTCCAAACTTGGGTTTTGGTCGGTTATTCTCCTCACTGATTCTGCTGCATTGCCTTTAATCTTTGTGGTCAGAATTCGAAAGATTTACTGTTTGGCTGCGTTATCGGTCACCATTCCAACGATCGTAACTTCTTAAATAAAATTTGATAACAAGGTAAATTTCATCACCTTTGAAAACTGGCACTGATCAAGCAAATTTTCTAACTACTTAACACTTTCAGGTTTATGTGTATTAGCTGAGTTAATATGTCGCGATAAGTAAACACCTTTTCGCAGTTCGACTTATCGTTTTTTACATTGTTTTCGTTGATTCCCGATTTAAAGATATGGCGATTTTTCTTTAACAAAAAAAGTATTCATTTATTTCTGTAGATCAAAAACTAGCAGAGAATACCTTCGTCATCCTACCGAACTGCGCCACTTCTCAGTTGGGTTTCCTTGCTACTAAAAAAAATTAAAGAAACAACCAATTTACTTATTTAAACGGGAACTTTATTTATTTACAATCGTACGGACTAAAAGGCGACAAAAACTAACTATTGAGCTTTTAATTCTATTTTACAAAGTTCTGGATTTTACTAAAAATTGCCTGTGTTAGGTATCGACGTTGAGTTCATAACTTGATTAGTTTGATTTTAACAATTCTCTAAGCGATTCGTGTGAGAATATTTTAAAGACAAAAATTTTCTCTACTCTACATTTAAAAATTTATTAAAGTTTGGAAATATTGTCTAGGTCTAGCAAAACTTTCCATAAAAGCAAAATAAGTTTTCTTAATTTAAATTTCAAACCTTAATTCTGTTTAGTCACAAAAATTTATTATTTGTCACAATAAAATTCAAAGTCTTTTTTTTCGCTGTGTTTTTTATTCGTTAAGAGATCTTAGAATGGTTTTAAATTCAATTCAAAACTTGAAATACTCGTATATTTGCCGCATTTTTTATATTTCACAATTACTCCTACTCCTTACCACCAATCATCCTCACTTTTCAAAGGCTTAGAAAGGATCTATGACTTACCTTATATAAATTAAAAACGTTAAAAATTTGCCAGAGAAAGCAAAATATATCCCAAACTCAAATAAAGTTAATGAAATTTCTTTACAACAACAGGGTTGATATTGTGCTCGTAAACTCTCCTTTGGTATACCCTTGCTAGATGATGAAAACACAAAAAATTCGGGGATGTACATAAATCATTAATGAGATGGGCGTAAAATTAGCATCATAAGCGGAGTAATTGTGGCTAGCAAAGCTGTTGTTTTAAAACTTTTTCTGTTACTTTTGCCTGGCAGGTCATAAATTATTACAAAAAGTAACCAGAGTCCTGTGACAACTACGTGAATCCATTTAATTTTAGAAAACCAATAGCTTATTCAATATGAGCTAATTTATTTCATATCTTGCATCTTTGGTAATAGCTAAAAATGTTCACACAAAATTAAATTAAATTAAATAGCTTTTTTTTAAGAACATGTTTAGAAAGGCAATATAATAAATAAATAAAATTGATTTTTCCGAGAATCGGTACCACTCGTCCTGATTCGGACAGGAATCTCTCAGGATTGCAAATATTAATTGGCAGGGGGAACACACCTGCCGACAGATATGGCCAAAGCTTGACCTAAACGGTCAAGAGAGCTCATCCTACTCGGACGCAAAACAATTATCAGTACCGTAGCCGTTATCACGGGCCACTGCCTTATAAGTAGACACGTCGATAGATTGGGCGCGCCCTCAAACGAATTCTGTAGGAGTTGCCATGACGAAGAGGAAACCATGGACCGATTTCGATGATTCTTCTTTTGATGTGTAGAATATGTTGCCCCACTGATACGACGACAAAAATTTATAAGTTGGGTGATGTGCGGAGTGGGTGTTACACAATTTCTTAATTCACACACTTATTTGGAAGATTCCTTTTTGTTGTGTATTATATGATCCCTCATTGCTATTCTATGGAAAAATGTTGACCTAGGGTTTGGGGTGGGGGAGGGGAATGCTAACTTTGTTACACGTGGACTGATTTAGATTATTCTGAGTGCAAAGATTATCTATTTGTTTTCTGACAAAACTGTTGGCTTATGGTGAGTGTTGGAGAATGGGCGGCGCCTAGCTTCATAAGGCATTGCCCGATTTTGATTCGGTTGTGCAGAATACGTTTCCTGATTGATAAATGATAACAATTTTGTAAATAGACTGACTACGATGATTCCCTGACTACTGTATAGAGAAAAGTTGTGCACTAGGGTCATGTTAAGAATTTTCTAAGGTGGGGGTACTAAAGGATGACCGTGACTAATTTCGAATTATGTCACCGGATTTGAATAATTTGCTAGTGCATTACCTCTGTACATTTTGAAATTGCTTTGTTCGTATGAGCAGCATTCTTCAAGTCGTATATATGAAGACACAAGAAAGTAAAATAAAATGTGAAGCGACTTTACAAATAGCCCTAAAAAGCATAACTTAATTTTTCATTTTATATGTATTATGACGTTTTGAAGTGCAAATTGAACAATCAAAACAACTACCCAACCACAATTGAAGGTAATATTTAAAACTACCTAAACGTGTCAGCTCACGGAATCATAAGGAAGGACCATTAAATCCTCTTTTTGTAGTCGTTTGGTTTGTTTAAGGGTTTTCTTTTCATAATTGAGAAAAAAAATCCATTTTTAATTTTTTTTGCGAAAAGATTATTTAATTTATTCAACTGATTCCTTTTGGGCATTTTTATAAAATAGGGTCAGTTGGGGTAAATGTGAACGGTCTATCTAATTGGCTTCTGTAATTATTAAATTTAAACTCTGCTTTAAATTTAAAAACTATAATCTATTATTAACCATTAGAATTAAACACACACCTTTAATGCGTCAACTACGCAGAAACTAGGAATTTTTGCATTCGGACATGAACGTTTTCCATTTACATATTCGCAGGCGGTTCAGTTAAAAAAAAAAACAACCAATATGAAAAATTACTATTGCCTGCAAATATTTATGCTATATCATATCAAGATTTTTTGCCTACCTCTTCGCGCTAAATTACGATTGAATTTGATGATGCAAACGCGATATATGAGACCGTACACAGATACCCCATCAAAATCGACGAATGGGGTATCTGTGATTCTGTTCCTGGGATAACTGCGAACTAGCGAAAACAAAGGTTCACTTGTTACGACTGTGGACTCCTGCGCTGGGCATTATTTTTTTACTGTGATTTGTAAAGTGTTGTGTTGTGAGAGAAGTAAAGCCTCAACATTATAAAAGAATAAAATAGTTTTTAAAAAAAAAGTTAAACCGACTTCACAAAAAGCGCTAAAAAGCATAAAATAATTTTTAATTTTATATCTATTACGACATTTTGAAGTCGGTGCAAATCAAACAAACCAAACAACTACAACAAAAATATTCAATTGTCCTTTCTGATGATCCCGTGAGCTGAAACGTTCAGGTAGTATTATGTATTAATTTTAATTGTGGTTATGTTGTTGTTTTATTTGTTTAATTTGCACCGACTTCAAAATGTCGTAATAGATATAAAATTAAAAATTATTTTATGCTTTTTAGCGCTTTTTGTGAAGTTGGTTCAAATTTTTTTTGTAAAAACTATTTTATTTTTCATATTTTAGTGTCTTCTACTCTATACAATGAAGAAAGAACAATCCAAATCGGTCCACGCGTTAAAAGTTAGTTTTAACCCCATACCTCACCCCCATTCCACTAAACTTTTTTTCTCATGGTATCAATCAAGGAACATACTCTACCGAACAGAAAAGGAATCATCGAAATCGGTTCACGCGTTACGAAGTTACTACCCCTCCCCCTCCCCCACCACCACCATAGGACCAAATTATTCTCCTATTAGCAATGGGGGATCACACTCTATACAACAGCAAAAGAAGCATCCAAATCGATCCACGCGTTACAAAGTTAGGTTCCACCCTCTTCCCCCCACCCCAGCAACATTTGTTTTCTGGTAGTATCAACCAAGCATCATATTCTACCCAATAGAAAAAGAATTATCGAAATCGGTATACGCGTTACGAAGTTAGACAACCCCTCCCCCCACCCACACCTTTCACCATAGGACCAAATTATTCTCCTATTAGCAATGGGGGATCATACCCTATACAACAGAAAAAGAACCATCGAAATCGGACCACGCGTTACAAAGTTATGTTCCACCCCCACCCCCCACCCCCATCCCTCCCAATTTTTTTTCTCCTGGTATCAACCACGGAATATACTCTACCCAACAGAAAAAGAATTATCCAAATCGGTCCACTCGTTACAAAGGTAGCCTACCCCTCCCCCGCTCCCCCCACCCTAGGCCAAATTTTTTTCTCCTATTAGCAATGGGGGATCATACTCTGTACAACAAAAAAAGAACCATCCAAATCGGATCACGCGTTATAATGTTAGGTTTCACCCTCACCCCCCACCCCCACATTACCAAAAATTTTTTTGACATGGTACCAATCGGTGAACATACTCTACGCAACAAAAAAGAATCATCAAAATCGGTCGACGCGTTACGAAGTTATGCCCGGTCAGACAGAAAAAAAAGAAAAAAAAACATACGCGTCGAACTCAGAACCTCTGTGTTTTTTGGAAGTCGGTTAAAAAACGGACAAGGGTCTTAGCAGACGTTATATTATTGAATTGCTGAATCCAGCGATTGCTGAAATTCGATCAGGTGGTATATCGTAATCAGGGGCTGCAAAGAAATACAAGATCCCCAAATCAACACTACTTTTAAAGACGAAAGGATGGAAGGGGAGATAACCTGCAGATAAAGGTACGTATTTGAGGCTTATGAGCCTCTTCAGAAACAAAGAAATATTGCCGATATTCCAACGACATCCCTCGGTCTTACTTCTGAAGAGCCGTCAACATCTTTCGAAGAAATACTACTTCGAAAGGTAAGGATACAACTCCAAAAACCAAAAAAATCCGCATAGATGGGGGATACCTGAGTTACCTAAAGATTAAGGGGTAAGGGATACCTTAGTTACCTAAAAATTAAAAAGGAGAACAAAATGCCTGCTTTAAGAAAACACACACATAATACACACATAATACGGCGAAGAAGAGGTCCAGGAAGCCTGCTACTCCCACTGAATCTTCCAGTGAAGATAATTTTGAGATCCCTTTTGCAGAAACGGATGACGATAACAACTTTGTTTCCGATGTTTCAGTTGATAAACTAATGAGAGCAGTTGATGGATTTAAGAAGAATTTTGTCTAAAATTTAGTGGTAATTTAGATTCCTTTATTAGAATTAACGACAAACCGTTATTTTTTTGAATACATTTTTATTTTTTGTTTCAAACTACATGTTATTAACTTACCTTGATATCCACAGGTACCCTGAATGCAATTTTAAATTTTATATGTGATTTGAAGACCTTTCAGATGTGCTTCACAGTTACCCCACGTACGATCACAGTCACAGGGAACTGTGAACAGGCCACCAAGTAATCAATTTCTGTTTTATCTTTCAAAAAAATCAGTATACAATAATCTCTTATTTTGAAGGAAGTTAGCTTAAAGATCAACGATACCAACCAACCAATTCTTTATGGTTATAATACAACTTCTTGAAATTCTATATTAAGTCAAAGTACAATTACTTAAATTCCGTCCGCAGTTACCCCAACTGACCCTATATTAAGAATACAAAAAAATTATTTTTTTTTTGCAGTTTTAGTATATTTTGACCACTGCAGATGGCGTCTTCCAAAAGATTCTTTGTAAGCGGCTCCACAGTTTTTGGGCTTCCTGTAACTGATAGAGTAAAAATTCAAACGGGATTTTATTCATAAGACTAAATACTGGTAACCAAACCTAAAACATTTTATTTTTAATATTTTTATCATTTTATAAACATTTTTCTGCAAAATCAAAAAAATCCATATGTCTACTAGTATCTTTTATAACGAATCGAATGATTTTTGGATTATTAAAATCCAATGAGTGGTTTTCGAGAAAAGTGTGGAACCAATTGAAATAACGTGATTTTGAGAAAAACGAGTGTAAAGTTTTTGTAACATAATTTTGGCATATAAAACGCGTATAAGTACCGTTACAAATATAGGTATAACTTTTTTTCTATACGAATTTCTTAAAACGGTTTTAGGACAGTATTTCTGTGATGTTAATGAACACTTTTATGTAAAAAAAAACAATCGAATATTTTGAACTCTTTGAAAATAAAAGTCCCCTTAATTTCCACTGATTTCAAAATGTCGTGATATTTATGCGCTTTTTGTGAAGTCGGTTAACATTTAGTTTTTAAAACCTATTTTATTAATTTCAAACATTTCATATCTGTTTAATAATTAACCGACTTCCCAAAAAAAAAGAGGTTCTAAGTTCGACGCGTATTTTTTTGTTTTTAATTTATTTATTTTTTTTTAATTTTATTTTTTTATGTCTGACCGGGCATAACTTCGTTACGCGCCGACCGATTTTGATAATTCTTTTTTTGTTGGGTAGAGTATGTTCACCGATTGGTACCATATCAAAAAAATTTTTGGTAGGGTGGGGGTGGGGGGTGGGGGTGAACCCTAACTTTGAAACGCGTAGTCCGATTTGGATAGTTCTTTTTTTGTTGTACAGAGTATGATCCCCCATTGCTAATAGAAGAAAACAATTTGACCTAGGCTGGGGGGACGGGGGGAGGGATAGGCTAACTTTGTAACGCGTGGACCGATTTGGATAATTCTTTTTCTGTTTAGTAGAATATATTCCGTGGTTGATACCAGGAGAAAAAAAATTTGGAGGGATGGGGGTGGAACCTAACTTTGTAACGCATGGTCCGATTTCGATGGTTCTTTTTCTGTTGTATAGAGTATGATCCCCGAATGCTAATAGGAGAATAATGTGGGCCTATAATGAAAGGTGTGGGTGGGGGGAGGGGTAGTCTAACTTCGTAACGCGTGGACCGATTTGGATAATTCTTTCTCTATTGGGTAGAATATGATGCTTGGTTGATACTACGAGAAAACAAATGTTGCTGGGGTGGGGGTGGGGGGGTGGAACCTAACTTTGTAACACGTGGACCGATTTGGATGGTTCTTTTGCTGTTGTATAGAGTGTAATCACCCATTGCTAATAGAAGAATAATTTGGTCCATGGTAGGGGGTTGGGCGAGGGGAGGAGTAGTCTAACATTGTAACGCGTGGACCGATTTGGATATTTCTTTTTCTTTTGGGTAGAGTATGCTCCCTGGTTGATACCACGAGAAAAAAAAATTGTTGGTGTGGTTGGGGTGGGAGAAGGGGGTTGGAACCTATCTTTGTAACGCGTGGACCGATTTGGATGGTTCTTATTGCTATTAGGAGAATAATTTGGTCCTATGGTGGTGATGGGGGAGGGGGAGGGGTAGTAACTTCGTAATGCGTGGACTGATTTTGATGATTCCTTTTCTGTTCGGTAGAGTATGTTCCTTGATTGATAGCATGAGAAAAAAAGTTTAGTAGAATGGGGGTGGGGTAGGGGGTTATAACTAACTTTTAACTCGTGGACCGATTTGGATGGTTCTTTCTGCGTTGTATAGAGTCGAAGTCACTAAAAAGTGAAAAATAAAATAGTTTTAAAAAAAAAAGTTGAACCGACTTCACAAAAAGCGCTAAAAAGCATAAAATAATTTTTCATTTTATATCTATTACGACATTTTGAAGTCGGTGCAAATTAAACAAAACAGAACCACAATTGAAAATAACACATAATACTACCTGAACGTTTCAGCATACGGGATCATAAGAAATGACGATTAAATATTTTTGTTGTAGTTGTTTGGTTTGTTTAATTTGCACCGACTTCAAAATGTCGTAATAGATATAAAATGAAAAATTATTTTATGCCTTTTAGCGCATTTTGTGAAGTCGGTTCAACTTTTTTTTTAAAAACTATTTTTTTTTATCTTACTAACTAGGTAAGTCAGTCTACATGCACATGAATTTAAAAACTAGATTAAAGAGGCAATTGCGTCTCGAGTTCCTGGCAACGAAAACAGAAACCTTCAACTGATAACCCTAATGCATAAATAAAAAGCAAATTTTCCAACTTTATAATAATTTATTAAATTTATTGTCTTTCTTTAAGAAGGTTTACCAACGTATTTTTAAGTTTTACCATATTTAGTACGTCCAAACAGTGACTTTTTCGTCATTTCTCAAAATCAAATTAAAATTTAGATCTCTTCCCAAAAAGTAATATTGAAAACTGATTACTTGTAAAATTACGCGGGTTATAATTACCTCACTACCTTTCTACTACAACTTCACGACTTTCACTAAAAAAATATATACGAAGAACGAGGGATATCATGTACATTAATAGCTCTGAATAAAGTTAAGGCATACGATATTGCATACGCTTTTATTTCAAGAGCATGTTGCATCAGCTGAAGGACTTCCTTAATAGTTATTTAGATAAATCTTTGTATAACTTTCTAATATGAAATGACAGCAACAATCCTTTGTGACATCCTAACAATAGAATAAATGATGCAGGACTGACACACCTCAAGTATATTTTCTTGAAGAGAGGGTAATGTAGGATTATGGCGAAGATATTTTTTTTAAGCGGAAGAGTAAAAATCGTCCAAAAGACACCGGACAGCCTTTTTACTCAACTCTCCGGGGGTTAGTCAAAACAGACCACATACGAGCGGGTCCCTTTTCGTCCCCTCCCAGTTTCCCTTAGCGGTAGCAACTGAGTTATTCAGTTAAGGCAGAAATTCAGTTTGTTCCACCATCTTCAGTGTTTCTTCTTGGTACATGCGGTTATTATACATATCCACCTCTACTCCTACAGAAGCTCTCAGGAGACACCATTCGCAAACCGAATTATCCTTGAGTTCCGCAGTGAGAAAGAGGAAACCACTGCACATTCCCGCGGGGATCAGGGGGATTTCTTAAGAGGTTATTTCCTCCCGCATTAATTAATTGACTACCTTCTAGGACGCATTGCCCGCTTTTTACCGCTTGGAGGTGTAACTAAGACTTGGGAATATCCAGATTAGGATCGCCGTATCCTAAAAGGCTTCGACTCTTCCCTCTATCCCCTAGCAACCATGAGAAACTTTTGACAATTTCCTTACAGAAATTTCGGAAATTACTACGAAACCCATAACGGAGCAGATGATAAAAGATCGTATTGTCTTGGAAATTAGGAATGTAAACGTGCAAGAGAAATTACTCAGAACCCAAAGTACTTAAAATTTCTAATTAGATGGACCAAGGAATTGTACGCGTACTTAAAAATTTTAAGTAAAAGGTAATTGTATTTGTATATTTTTATTTTACTGGACGAGTTACAACACTACACTGCTACTAAAAATAGATGGTCAATGACAATTTCCTTAAAAAAAATGTTTCTTTTCCATTGATATCGACGGAATAAAGTAACAATATACCTTTTTTGACTATTCGGAAACTACGTTGAATAGTATAACAATTTGGAATTTGTGTCGATTTATTTTGGGTCATTTTAGTTAGTAAATAAGTCTCAAATTTAAATATTAGAGTAAAACTTAAAACTTGCAACTCATCAATACCTTTATAGGACTGTGAAAAATCCTTTGTCTTTTAAAAGCTTCAAGCTTGCCAAATGCTTACGTTAATCATTTTTCAGTAGGACGCCGCACTGTGCCCAAATCATGAAAATGTAGACCTGTACTTGACAGTTCCATAATTGATTGCTCTTAAGTCTGTCGCTGTAAGTGAAAAACTAGGGTATTTTTATTTTTAAAAATGTGTAGCCCCATTAATGGAAAATATTATAGATTTATTGAGCGGAGTCAAATAGAGCTTCAAGTTCCTTTTGAATTGCATCAAGTACCAATGTTAAAATTTCTTGTGTATTTCAATTTTTAAGCAAACCAAATGGAGACCCTTCAGAAATGATTTAAAGTTTCACCAGACTTTTTTATAATTCCTTCAAGCGTACGCAAAATATGTGTGTAATGTGTGTACATTAAGTATTCCCTGATTATGGCGTAACACCTTTTGTCACTAAGGCACATTTATATACCCGGAGTAGGGGGAGGGGGGGGGGGGGTAAATGTGTGTGTGTGTGTGTATAAGATATATATTCATTTATAACATAACACTTTCTTATAAACACAGATAATAACAGTTCGCGATCAACACTCATAGCAGCTGGATGCAGTTAAAGCTTAATTTTTTAGGAAATTAGTAGTAGTGGGGGCTCTATTTTCCGCACTCAAGCCGTTTGGATTTTACAAAGCGCGCAATTTTCAAAATCCAAATAAACAAAACCAAAATGAAAGTATTCACCAAAATGAAAATGAGTTCTAAAAGAAAAACAAAAATACGCGTCGAACTTAGAACCTCTTTGTTTTTGGGAAGTCGGTTAAAAAGGAGCAAGAAGTCGAATTGGTACACTAAGGTATTCGACGCTCTAAACTTTAATTTCGGTTGACACCCCCTTGCACGGGTGTTTGTATACATTAAACCATACTGATCACCTTTCTTCTTGCGACAAAAATAAACAAGCAAGTCAAACTAAAAGGACTATGTAGACTAGCGTTGCAGCAATAACCGGATTTTCCAAACAAATTATTGAAGAGTTTTTCATAAATTTTCAAGCAGTGCAAGGAAATAACAATTTGCTTCAAAAGGACTTGACAAACTGAAATAAAAGCGAAATGACGACCAATTTAGATACGCCAAAGATTTGCTTATCAAATGATTCCTTGTACATTAAAATATGAAATAATACATTTTTTCTTAGCTGATTAAGTAAGTTGCACAGCATCCCAAACAATTTTTCTGTAAAGAGGATGTTTGGTGACTATTGTAGACAAAAGCACTGAGGATATGATAGGATTAATGGAGTTCCTTGATGACTGAATATAGGAGGGCGTAGTCCATATAGTTGTACATCCCAAATCCTAGTTCCTCTTAGTACCTATAAACTGTTTAGATACATTTTATTTAAACGGAGAAGACTATTTTATTTTAATATTTTTATAATTTTATTTTTATTAATTTTGATACTTTCAGATCGGCAGATCTGGTTAGACTGAAATACTATTTACATTTTTTTTTGTATCCTACTTTACATTTAACACATAGATAGTTTGTTCAATATTTTCTCTGTATAGAGAACAGTATTTTATTGTCTATGAATAAATGATTATTATATATTTCAAAGTGTTTGTGTTTCACACTATTCAAAATTTATCGAAGTGTACAGGTTGACTAAAATATATTTGACAGTACAGTCTGATTGGATATTAGTAAAGTGGATTTTAATAAAAATATTTTATTAATAATGTAATCAAACTTATGAAGTTTTATATATTATTTTGAATTGTGGTTGGGTAGTTGTTTCGTTTGTTTCATTTGCACCGACATCAAAATGTTGCAATAGATATAAAATGAAAAATTATTTTATGCGTTTTAGCGCTTTTTGTGAAGTCCGTTCAAACTTTTTTTTTAAAACCATTTTATATTTGATTTTTTAGGGTTTTCATATGTGCGACTCGAACAATGCTGCTCCGACCACATCTTAAGAAGTTAGACTACCCCTCCCCCCACCACCCCGGCCTAAGACAAAATTTTTGGTTGTTAGCAATGGGGTATTATACATACATCCGAAAAGGAGTTATCCACATCGGTCCACGCATTATGAAGTTAGGTTTCACCCCTTTCCCCATCACCACCTCACCAACATTTCTCTAAAATCGGTCCACAAGTTACAAACTTAGACCCCCCCCCACCCCGTTGATTCCGCACACCACCCTAGGGTTAAATTTCTGTCATTATTAGGAATGTGGGGTGATGCTCTATACAACACAGATAGAATTATCTAAATCGGTCCATGCATTAAGAAGTTAGGTCTCACCCTCACCCCTCAAAACATTTTTTTGACATGCTACCAATCGGGGAACACACTTTACCCAACAAAAAACGCATCATCCAAATCGGTCTACGCGTTACGGAGTAACGTAACTCTGTTCTGGCCAAACTCAAAAATGTTATGTCTTGCTGATGACCCCAACATCCTTCGAGTTGTAAACTGTCCACGTGGATGTGAACGTAAAAAACTTGGAATTAGACGCCTTTTATAGATAGTGCTCAATAAACCGCCTCCCCTTAATTCTAAAAAGTGTACGACAACGCCTTAATGCCGGTGTTTTAAATATACGTACCAAAACCAAAGATACAGGACTATGTCTAAATTGTCGCTTCACCTTTGTAGATCACATCGACGCAGTTAGAAATGTGCTGCGGTATTTTGCCTGTTTCCACAATTGTTCCTTCGATATGTTCGCTATCTTCGAGTATTCGTAAACGTCCGGTTTGACTACACGGTATCCACACTCTCCTGGCGACTTCAAAGTAACAACAACGTCGCCTTCCCTTTTCGCTATAGATTGCTGTATCAATCCAGTACTCAATGTCGTATTCGATGGACGAAACAACTCGTCTATTGTATCTTCTACCAGGTCCTGATTTACTATTTTCGAAGTGCTTGGAAAACTTGCATCTGCAACTGCTATTCGAGTAGGAGCAGTCATGGATGACATGGATGTGATCTGAATGTTCGAATATGATGAGCACTGCTCCGGTAATTTGTCGATTAATGAGTTCATGATCCACTCGGAATCTTCCGGTTTGATCCAATGCTTCGTAAATGTCGTGAACGATTCTATTTCTTGGAGGTACTCTACGAAATCCTCTATTGAACAATTTCCACAATCTATCTTTTTTCGTGTCAGGCTTTCTTTCATAGATAATATGGCTGACATTATTTGTGATAGAGCTTTTTTCGCTTACATTTTTCTCTTCTTCAATGCTTTCATGGTCAATTTCTTCGAAACTTCCACTAAATTCATCAGAATTCCTTCGTGCCAAATTACTATTAATATTGATAAAATTGTTGATAGATCTTCGCTGTTCGATTCTTGGGCTTCTACTATCTGATCTACACTTTGGTGAACTTTCTTCGGCTTTTTGTTCATCTCCGGTTGTATTAAGTTGCCTAGAATTTTCCTCTTCTTCTGAATCGACTGCTTCTTCGCCAGATACATAGGTATAACTTCATTGTGAGGTGAAATATCCCTTTTCAGAGCTTCTTGATTCGGTGGAATTTTGTCTTCTTCTTTTTCCAAATTCATATTGCTGTTCCCAGCGTGATGAAGCAACGGTGGAGTTGCCTCCATTAATTCTTCGTCGCTTATTATTAAATCGGCCGTACTGTCTTTCCGGAATTTTAACAAAGTTGTCACCTTTTTGGTTTTTGGTGGCGGCATTATTACTATGACTTTCTTCACTTTCAATTGAATAACTATATGAACAAACTGAACTAGTACTTGCACTTCTAGAATGCATTTGATTTTCCCAGCCCAACTACTCTTCTTTTATACCGCTCTACTTATGTTCTTATCACATAATATTCCACAAAAACGCAAAGATAACGACGACACTCAATTAAACACGGGGTAAGAAAAATACAACATTGACGACGTCCGCCGCCCGCAACGAAAAAAGCTTTACCGTAGCGATCGGGCGAAGCCCATAATCATACATACATGGAATAATGGATGATTATGTCCAAATTCACTTTAAACAAAAATTTTCTAAACTATGTGTAACAGATAATAGTTTCTTTAAGAATTCATAAAATATTTAACAATATACATATATATATATTGACAAAATATAAAACAGAAAAAAAATATTAAAAATAAATTCAAAATGTAGCATCCCAAAAGAGATACAGAGATATAATGAAAAGAAAACTGGAAGAAGTTTGCAGTGAAAATCCAAACATAAAAAAGAAATTCTCTAGTAGGGATTTAGTTGAACCTCCTAGCCTAGAAAATGATCAGCCATTACTATTAAAAACCATTTTAGATATTACTTTGTTTTGGAGTTCAGCAGACGATAGAAGAAGAACAGAAACTATTCGCACTGCTAAAACTCTTGATAAACTTACACAAGAATTAAATCGGCAGGAGTAGGGCTTATCTACGTTACTACCAAGAAAATCTAACAGCACATAGGGACGAAAACATGTATCAACGAATCCTGTTAAGCTGACACGTGCACAGACCGATCACCACAAAAAAGCACGTTGATAACTCATTTGCCACAACAACAATCCATTTTTTGGAAAATCTAGCATCAATACTTGGACCAGGTCAAGTGTTTTTCATATCTCAAGATGATAAGATTCGAGTTCCTATTGGTGTAACTGCAGCAAATAAACAGGCACCCCTTCTAACACACATAGAATATAGAGTCAAATTGCCTGATCGGGACAGGGTGATTGCCGAGCGACATAAATTGATTCCCTCTGTTTAGGCTGGCATTCAAATAACTCTAAGCGTTCTAGACAATCCGCAAGCCGTTGCCTGTTTCGGACCAACATTCATCTCTATTCGAAGTGAAAAGCATAGTTGCTATTACTCATGCTGAAGACTTCGAGACGCTGCCGGGCCTTGAAGAGTTTCAATCACTGACTAAAACTGACCATGGATGTGATAAACCAGTAGTGATTATAACGGTTGATGTGTGGTGAAACTTAACTTCGTAATGCATGCTCCAATTTACATCATTTTTGTTGCATGAGAATCTTCCCTATTGCTAGTAATGAAAAAAGTTAGGTTCACGGTAGGGTGGAGCGGTGGGGGGGGGGGGTGGTAGTCTAACTTTGTAACTCGTGGACCGATTTCGATAATTTTTTCTTTGTTGGGTAGATTATGTTCCCCTATTAGTACCATATCAAAAAATGTTGGTGGGATACGGCTAAGGGGTGAAGCCTAACTTTGTAATGCGTGGACCACATGGATAATTCCTCTTTGGTTGTAAGGATAATGATACCCAATTGCTAATAACGTAAAAAATTTAGTTCTATAATGGGGTGGTGGTGAGAGGGGTAGGCCAACTTCGTAACGTGTTTACCGATTTGGATGGTTCTTTTTTTGATGTTTAAAATATGTGATCTCACTGGTATACGGCAGAAATTTATAAGGTGGGGTGATGTGCGGAGGGGACGTTATCCAATTTCTTAATTCACACACCTATTTGGAAGATTCTTTTTTGTTGTGTACACAAAGTTGTGCTACTATATGGAAGAATTTTAGCCTAGTGTTGGGGGGAGGAGTAACCTAACTTTGTAACGCGTGGACTGATTAACATGATTATGAATGCATAGAGTATCTATTTGTATTCTGACAAAAATTGTGAGTTACGGTGAGATTTAGACGATGGGCGGCGCCTAGCTTCATAAGACAAAGACCGATTTTGATGATTTTGATTTTATTGTACAGAATACGTTTCCTGATTGATTAATGATAACAATTTTGTACTTAAGGTGACTATGAAGATTCTCTGACCATGACAATTCTCTCTTGCTGTATAGAGAACGGGGGGCACTAGAGTCATGTAAAGAATTTTTTAAGGTGAGGGTATGAAAGGTTGATTGTCGCTAATTTTGTGGTATGTTGCCAGATTTGGATAATTCTGTTTTCATTCTTTAGAATGCTCTACGTCTGCAACTTTTTAAATTCCTTTATTCTTACGAGCAGGATTCTTCGTGTTGTATATATAAAGACACTAAAAAGTGAAAAATAAAATAGTTTTTTAAAAAAAAGTTGAACTGTCTACCCAAAAAGACAAATTAAACAAACCAAACAACTACAACAAAAGTATTTAATCGTCCTTCCTTATGATCCCATGAGCTGAAACTTTTAGGTGGTTTTATGTATTATCTTCAATTATGATTGGGTAGTTGTTTGGTTTGTTTAATTTGCACTGGCTTCAAAATGTTGTAAAAATGTTTCGTAAAAAGTGGTGTCTACAACTTAAAATAACCCTGATAGGTCATACCGTCCTTATAACTCCCTGGAAGAAGAACAATTGTGCTGCTGCCAAAATTGTGTTGTGATTTATTTTGTTTAATTAAATCAATTTTTGTTGTTGCGCGTTTCATTATCATTTTATGCGTGGTGTTCAGTGCGTCGCTTCCTGTTTGAGTCTCGACTTTGAGTCGCCTTCTATACTCTTTCTGTTCTGATTAGATCACGTTTTGTTTTCCTGAGGGTGAGCCCTTTAGTTTATGCTTCTGCCGAGGCTTCTTTGGTGCTTTCTTGAGTTTTTGCATTTATGTTTTTGGTTTTTTACAACTTCTTTGTATGACTGGATCCCAAGATTGAGGTTACGTTCCCTGAAAAAAAATCTGGAAGTTTTTCAGAATGCCTACGGGAGTATTCGAGAACTCGACGGCAGCAAACGGAGAAAACAGTAAGCTGTATGTCAAGATATTTGCGTTAAATCCTTGTTCGTAAATTTGTCTGTACTATAAACTATGCGCTTTTATGAAATAATGCAAATAATCTTCTTAAAGTATATGTTTGCATATTAGAGAGCCGTTTGCTCCGTTTGCTGCAGTCGATTGAATTCTTTAATGCGCCCTGCAACGAGCAATGAAACTTGGCGGAGAACCTTGAGAGTATTAATTCCCGAATTTTAGATCTGGTGAAAAATTTGAGAACTCAGTCGATGACACCACTCGACTATTCTGGATTCGCTTCTGGATATCTTGTCAACTGTAAAAGGAATATCGTGAGGACCAAAGATGGCCTTTCTACCTGCTCATGGGCTATATCTGCACATTCCTCTAGATTTGATTCCATTGTTTAGAGTATTGTGAAATAAGTGCCCGCATCCAATCGGGCTGACATTGCTGCTGACACTGATTTATTCCCAGTTTGTTCCCTCTTTCGTTTGAAGGTTGTTGCTGATTTGTACCCTGCGACTGTATGTGGAAGTTTATGTAACAAGAATGATACTTTTTCTTTACGGCTTAGGACTGTTCTCCCTTGCGATGTGTCTTCCGTGTTGAGTGATATCGGCTCGTCATCTGTGAAGTCTGGTGAAGATCACGTATCTTGCATATGATGGGACTAACTTACGGAGAGATGCGAACTCAACTCTGGGCGATGTAAATCCATCTATGATACGTCAGGCTCAGCTACTATGGTTCTTTTATCTCCCGCATTCATCCTGACACTTCTCTGGATGAAACACCAACCCTGTTTCTGTCCGTATCGGCGCTCCTCTCGACCTTTTAACTTGCAAAAATATTACTTCTTTATACATCAATTGCTCGCACCCTTATAAGGCATCTTTTAATTTGCTTATTCCTGAGGACTACTGTATTAACTTCGTCGATTTAACCTAAGAGATCTATTGTACGACAATTCATGCCTAAATCTCGGCCCCGCTTTAAAAACTTGTTAACAAAGTCTCAGTGTACTACGCCAACGTAACTGGCTTACGTCCCCAGAGAACTAGGTTCTTGTAGCCTCGGCCGATTCCAGATTAGAAATTTATTTAAAACATTTAACAAAAGTCAACTAGCTTACTCGAGAATACTTTTTCACATACTGGAAAAGGAGTTGGATCTTCATAAGTTTTTAAAATAAAAATTAGATGCACATTACAAAAACGAGACTTTTATGTTCCTTCTTTTATGTTACCCTTCCCTACCGGACAACAACCATGCTAACGCATGGGTTGTCCTCTGGGCTTTAGCTACATCATAAAAAAAATCCAAAACAAAAATATCACTATGAAATCTGGCTTTACTGTACGGTTATTGACATGGAGCGTTTTGATTCTGATGCAGGTTTTCTGTCGTGATCGCCATTTATCTTGTGTTGATGCTCGTGTTGGCGGAGGCGTATATTGTGCGGTGCATGGTGGGTTGTCGCACTGTTCGGTTAAGCTTTCTGGCGCTGAGGCCCTGAAATATGTCTGCGTCTCCCTACAGTTTCGGAAATGATGTCTCCATGGGATAACCATTTACTGCTGGGTGATTTCAATACCCTATCTGTTACCTAGGAGTATTCAGCCGACGATGATTGTTTGAATTCTGGCATGGTTACCTATAGTCCAGTGTCCCGTTAAAACACCTACTAGATTTCTGGTGTCGGCTCTGCTACTATTAAGGAGTATTTTAGTTCTCCGTTTACTGTACTCAGGTCACAGTTCTCTGGCGATGCAACATGTGTCCGAACCACCGATGACTAGCCTTGTTGTAGGCATCACTGGTAATGTCTGGGCACCCAGCATAGAGTAGCCCTGTGACATCTGGAAATCATGTCCAAGCTGCTCTTGCATAATTTCACTAGCCTCGATTTTACCACCACAGCTTCCAGCGCCTTAATACCCCCTGACTGTCAGTATATACGCGATTGTCCATATTGGACTCTTTATGTGTAAATACCAGAGTTGCTAATTCGGGCGATTTCTCGCCGATTGGGCTACTTGGGCCATCAGTTGGGCGACAAAATTTTTCTCTCTGCGACTAGGCACTTTTTGGGCGATTTTTTAATTCTTGCTGGGCGCTTTTGGGCTATTTGCTGTTACAGTAGAAACATTTTGCTATCGAGCCATCTCAAATTCTAGTTTTGTGCGAATCACTCTTTACTGAAAAGTCCAAAGTATCTGAAATATGTTCATTTTTAATCCCACCAATTGCACAAAGACAGTTCTTGGTTATGTTTTGAAAAGGGGCATGCATGATTGAATAAATAATAATTTTCGTTTTTCTTTATATAAATAATAATTCCTAAAGTTGTTGTTGGAAGCGACTGGGTGAATAATTTAAGACTGTTACTATTTGTAATTACATGTATTTACGTGTACTTAGGTGTATTAGCGTCAAAAATTTATTAGACTTTCTGGGAGGAAGAGGTGGGACTTTTAGTTACTTCATTAACTGTCCTCCCGCCAGGGAATATATTTCTATAGAAGTACATAAAAGCGGAACTTTCCCGAATACAAAAGTACACGTAAGTACACGTAAGTGGAAATAGTCACTTCCATTACTAAATATTTCAGGGTATTTTTTGTTTTTCACGACGCCTCTACCAAAATTTTAAATTTGTGTTACTTGTATCTTTTTTGTAATTAGTATTACATTAAAGTTGTAAAAACAACAATTTTAATGAATATAAAATCAAAAGGCGATTTTTGGGCGATTTCAAATAATGGCGCGGCGACTTTGGGCGACTTCAGCATCACGGCTCGGCGACTTTTGCTCCATACCGTCTGGCACCTCTGGTAAATACTAGCAGAGTCGTTTAGTGAATCGCAGCGTTCAGTATTCTGGCTTTCTGTTTCTAAAAACTGATGGAAATTTTGCTATAAAAAAGGGTCAGTCAGGAAGAATATTGATCATAGTTGAAAAAACAATTCGATATGGATATCCTTAAGCTAAAGGTTTTAAAAATTGGCAGGATTTAGATTTTAGGAATTTACATTTCTTGTGTAGTAGACTGAAATGAGAAAGCGTATACACTAGAATATAAAAGGAGATTAACTAATCAACGTGCACCCAAGGGAGTGGTATTTCCGCGGAATTTCCAAAGGTTAAGAGGAATCGGAAGTGAAACTTCAAATAGCACGAAATCACGAATTGGAACATCGGAAAATTTTACCAGCGTCAAGCAGCAAATAATCACCCTCATCGGGCAAGACCATGAAACGAACCCGAGACGAGTCGCAGTGTCTTCAGTTAAAGCTTGGAGGGTTATTCATCTAGCAGGGTAACGTTCATATTATCATATACCTTTCCAATGACTCCTGGAAGGAGATTCCGAGAGAAGATTACAATTTCACATTTGGCTTCGGGAATGCGATTTGGACGAATCGCAGTTCACCGGGGATGGTATCACAAACTTCCACAATCTCCATACCTGGTCGGACACAAATTCGGAGCCAATGTTTGGCCGATGGTCGATGATTCCCATTTAATAGGACGATTCATTTTTCCGCAACTAGAGGATATCCCTCTGGACAATCTTAGAGCAATGTTTTATCAACACAATGGAACACTAGCACATACTGTTATCATTATGAATTAAAACTTTCCGGACCGCTGACTTGGACGAGGTGCACCGGTTCCTTGACCTGATATCTCCAAATCCTACCTCACTGAATTTTCTCTTATGAGGAACAATGAGGGATGAAGTTTACTCAAGGCCAGTTAACAATAGAGACGAAGTTGATAGCAGAATTGGAACTACAGCGACGAAAATGTCGTAATATTTATGCGCTTTTTGTGAAGTCGGTTAACATTTAGTTTTTAAAACCTATTTTATTAATTTCAAACGTTTCATATCTGTTTAATAATTAACCGGCTTCCCAAAAAAAAAGAGGTTCTAAGTTCGACGCGTATTTTTTTTTTAAATTAATTTTTTTTTTTTTAATTTTTTTTTTTTATGTCTGACCGGGCATAACTTCGTCACGCGCCGACCGATTTTGATAATTCTTTTTTTGTTGGGTAGAGTATGTTCACCGATTGGTACCATGTCAAAAAAATTTTTGGTAGGGTGGGGGTGGCGGGTGGGGGTGAACCCTAACTTTGTAACGCGTAGTCCGATTTGGATAGTTCTTTTTTTGTTGTACAGAGTATGATCCCCCATTGCTAATAGGAGAAAACAATTTGACCTAGGCTGGGGGGACGGGGGGAGGGATAGGCTAACTTTGTAACGCGTGGACCGATTTGGATAACTCTTTTTCTGTTGAGTAGAATATATTCCGCGGTTGATACCAGGAGAAAAAAATTTGGAGGGATGGGGGTGGGGGGTGGGGGTGGAACCTAACTTTGTAACGCGTGGTCCGATTTCGATGGTTCTTTTTCTGTTGTATAGAGTATGATCCCCGAATGCTAATAGGAGAATAATGTGGACCTATAATGAAAGGTGTGGGTGGGGGGAGGGGTAGTCTAACTTCGTAACGCGTGGACCGATTTGGATAATTCTTTTTCTATTGGGTAGAATATGATGCTTGGTTGATACTACGAGAAAACAAATGTTGCTGGGGTGAGGGTGGGGGGGGGTGGAACCTAACTTTGTAACACGTGGACCGATTTGGATGGTTCTTTTGCTGTTGTATAGAGTGTAATCACCCATTGCTAATAGAAGAATAATTTGGTCCATGGTAGGGGGTTGGGCGAGGGGAGGAGTAGTCTAACATTGTAACGCGTGGACCGATTTGGATATTTCTTTTTCTTTTGGGTAGAGTATGCTCCCTGGTTGATACCACGAGAAAAAAAATTGTTGGTGTGGTTGGGGTGGAAGAAGGGGGTTGGAACCTATCTTTGTAACGCGTGGACCGATTTGGATGGTTCTTATTGCTATTAGGAGAATAATTTGGTCCTATGGTGGTGATGGGGGAGGGGGAGGGGTAGTAACTTCGTAATGCGTGGACTGATTTTGATGATTCCTTTTCTGTTCGGTAGAGTATGTTCCTTGATTGATAGCATGAGAAAAAAAGTTTAGTAGAATGGGGGTGGGGTAGGGGGTTATAACTAACTTTTAACTCGTGGACCGATTTGGATGGTTCTTTCTGCGTTGTATAGAGTCGAAGTCACTAAAAAGTGACAAATAAAATAGTTTTAAAAAAAAAAGTTGGACCGACTTCACAAAAAGCGCTAAAAAGCATAAAATAATTTTTCATTTTATATCTATTACGACATTTTGAAGTCGGTGCAAATTAAACAAAAGAGAACCACAATTGAAAATAACACAATACTACCTGAACGTTTCAGCATACGGGATCATAAGAAATGACGATTAAATATTTTTGTTGTAGTTGTTTGGTTTGTTTAATTTGCACCGACTTCAAAATGTCGTAATAGATATAAAATGAAAAATTATTTTATGCTTTTTAGCGCTTTTTGTGAAGTCGGTTCAACTTTTTTTTTAAAAACTATTTTTTTTTATCTTACTTACTAGGTAAGTCAATCTACATGCACATGAATTTAAAAACTAGATTAAAGAGGCATTTGCGTCTCGAGTTCCTGGCAACGAAAACAGAAACTTTCAACTGATAACCCTAATGCATAAATAAAAAGCAAATTTTCCAACTTTATAATAATTTATTAAATTTATTGTCTTTCTTTAAGAAGGTTTACCAACGTATTTTTAAGTTTTACCATATTTAGTACGTCCAAACAGTGACTTTTTCGTCATTTTTCAAAATCAAATTAAAATTCCAATATTTTAAATCTAATGTATTAAAAATGGTTTCGCCTTTTAGTAAAAGATCTCTTCCCAAAAAGTAATATTGAAAACTGATTACTTGTAAAATTACGCGGGTTATAATTACCTCACTACCTTTCTACTACAACTTCACGACTTTCACTAAAAAAATATATACGAAGAACGAGGGATATCGTGTACATTAATAGCTCTGAATAAAGTTAAGGCATACGATATTGCATACGCTTTTATTTCAAGAGCATGTTGCATCAGCTGAAGGACTTCCTTAATAGTTATTTAGATAAATCTTTGTATAACTTTCTAATATGAAATGACAGCAACAATCCTTTGTGACATCCTAACAATAGAATAAATGATGCAGGACTGAAGAGAGGGTAATGTAGGATTATGGCGAAGATATTTTTTTTAAGCGGAAGAGTAAAAATCTTCCAAAAGACACCGGACAGCCTTTTTACTCACCTCTCCGGGGGTTAGTCAAAACAGACCACATACGAGCGGGTCCCTTTTCGTCCCCTCCCAGTTTCCCTTAGCGGTAGCAACTGAGTTATTCAGTTAAGGCAGAAATTCAGTTTGTTCCACCATCTTCAGTGTTTCTTCTTGGTACATGCGGTTATTATATCCACCTCTACTCCTACAGAAGCTCTCAGGAGACACCATTCGCAAACCGAATTATCCTTGAGTTCCGCAGTGAGAAAGAGGAAACCACTGCACATTCCCGCGGGGATCAGGGGGATTTCTTAAGAGGTTATCTCCTCCCGCATTAATTAATTGACTACCTTCTAGGACGCATTGCCCGCTTTTTACCGCTTGGAGGTGTAACTAAGACTTGGGAATATCCAGATTAGGATCGCCGTATCCTAAAAGGCTTCGACTCTTCCCTCTATCCCCTAGCAACCATGAGAAACTTTTGACAATTTCCTTACAGAAATTTCGGAAATTACTACGGAATCCATAACGGAGCAGATGATAAAAGATCGTATTGCCTTGGAAATTAGGCATGTAAACGTGCAAGAGAAATAGAACCCAAAGTACTTAAAATTTCTAAATAGATGGACCAAGGAATTGTACGCGTACTTAAAAATTTTAAGTAAAAGGTAATTGTATTGTATATTTTTATTTTACTGGACGAGTTACAACACTACACTGCTACTAAAAATACATGGTCAATGACAATTTCCTTAAAAAAAATGTTTCTTTTCCATTGATATCGACGAAATACAGTAACAATATACCTTTTTTGACTATTCGGAAACTACGTTGAATAGTATAACAATTTGGAATTTGTGTCGATTTATTTTGGGTCATTTTAGTTTGCAAATAAGTCTCAAATTCAAATATTACATAGTTTACTTGCAGTTTACTCTCCTGTGATCAATATACATAACACGAACGCCTTATCAAGTGAATTTACAGAAATCTTTTCATTAAATAGAGTAAAACTTAAAACTTGCAACTCATCAATACCTTTATAGGACAGTGAAAAATCCTTTGTCTTTTAAAAGCTTCAAGCTTGCCAAATGCTTACGTTAATCATTTTTCAGTAGGACGCCGCACTGTGCCCAAATCATGAAAATGTAGACCTGTACTTGACAGTTCCATAATTGATTGCTCTTAAGTCTGTCGCTGTAAGTGAAAAACTAGGGTATTTTTATTTTTAAAAATGTGTAGCACCATTAATGGAAAATATTATAGATTTATTGAGCGGAGTCAAATATAGCTTCAAGTTCCTTTTGAATTGCATCAAGTACCAATGTTAAAATTTCTCGTATATTTCAATTTTTAAGCAAACCAAAGGGAGACCCTTCAGAAATGATTTAAATAAAAGTTTCACCAGATTTTTTATAATTCCTTCAAGCGTACGCAAAATATGTGTGTAATGGGTGTACATTAAGTATTCCCTGATTATGGCGTAACACCTTTTGTCACTAAGGCACATTTATATACCCGGAGCAGGGGGGAGGGGGTGGTAAATGTGTGTGTGTGTGTATAAGATATATATTAATTTATAACATAACACTTTCTGATAAACACAGATAATAACAGTTCGCGATCAACACTCATAGCAGCTGGATGCAGTTAAAGCTTAATTTTTTAGGAAATTAGTAGTAGTGGGGGCTCTATTTGCCGCACTCCAGCCGTTTGAATTTTACAGCATCCCAAGCAATTTTTCTGTAGAGAGGATGTTTGGTGACTATTGCAGACAAAAGAACTAGCGGAAATAATCTCCCACCCCTTTATGTATTTCCAAAGGAAAGGTGTAAAAAAATATTCGCACCTGATCGTTGGCGATTTGCGTCCAAAAGTTGGTGTATTACTTGGGATATGTTTGTGGGTATTTTATATTATTATATTTCCTTATGATTCCGTGAGCTGACACGTTTAGGTAGTTTTATATATTATTTTGAATTGTGGTTGCTTCGTTTATTTCATTTGCACCGACATCAAAATGTTGCAATTTATATAAAATGAAAAATTATTATATGCCTTTTAGCGCTTTTTGTGAAGTCCGTTTAAACATTTTTTTAAAACTATTTTATATTTCAATTTTTAGTGTTTTCATATATACGACTCGAAGAATGCTGCTCCGACCGTATCAAAATCGGTCTATGCCTTATGAAGCTAGGCACCGCCCCTACCCCAACTCTCACCGCAAGCCATAATTTTTGTCAGAATACAAATACATATAATGCATTTAAAATCATCTGGATTTGGCTCATCTGCTGTGAAATTACTTAAAAGCTTCCTGACTCAACGCTCACAGCGGGTTAAAATTGACGAAACCATCTCGCCAAAGCTTTTGTTGTATACTGGTGTCCCCCAGGGATCAATATTAGGACCTTTGCTGTTCAGTCTTTTTATTAATGATTTGCCGTCTGTTATTAAAAATTGTTCTATGCACTTATATGCTGATGATGTGCAAATCTATCTAGATCGCCCCATTGGTCTTCTGGAGGATTGTGTCAGTAGAATAAATGAAGATCTTCAGAGTATCTTACAATGGTCAGCAAACAATAATCTCATTCTTAACCCAAAGAAGTCGCAAGCATTAGTGATGGGCAGAGAAAGTTATGACTTAACCTATTTTCCTCCTTTAGAGATGGGCCGGTTTATCATACCCTATGTCTCTAAAGCTAAAAATCTGGGAATTATGCTTAACACTAGTATGAGTTGTTGTGATCACGTTAATATGAAACTGGGTCAAATTTATGGGGTACTACGTCGACTGTGGCTGTATGCTTATGTGCTCTCTACCGACCTTCGCATAAAGTTAGTCAAAACGTTAATATTGCCACATATCACACATGGCTCCATTATTTATCCCAGACTCGACTCACGCTGCAAGCGCAAGCTTGAAATAGCGTACAACGATTCCATTAGGTTTGCATTCAGGTTGCGTAGGTATGATCACATCTCTCCCTTCCGATATAAAATTCTAGATTGCTCATTGGACATATACTTAAAACGCAGAGCACTAATTTTCCTTCATCAAATCCTTTATAATCGAGTTCCGGCATATCTTTACGATCTGGTTAATTTTTTACGCGGTAATAGACGCTACGACCTGCTATTACCTCGCTGTAAACATTCCGTCTTGGATAGTTCTTACCTTGTTCAGGTTGGTCGCATTTGGAACGCACTTCCTGTTCCGATCCAGCGAGCGGGTTCGACTGCTTCCTTCAAACGGTTACTTTGGCGGCATACATCTTAAGGATAATGTTGTTATCATAAAATTTAATTTACACAGAATGATCGCACACGCATTCGGATTGCAGTAGTTTTTCATTTCTTTTTCTTTTCTTTTTTTCGCTTTCTTTTTGAATCTTTATCTTTTTTTTTTCTTGTACTTCATTTTGTTTCTTGCTTTCATAAAATTTTTCATGAAATTTACATAAATAACTTCTTGATAGGTATTATAATAATTACTTTGGTTGAATTTTTATTTAGTAACTTTAGTAGTACTGATTAAAAGACTTTCTTTTTGTCTTATTGTACTCCACTTGTTGAATAAATTTATTATTATTATTATTATCTGAGTAAGTCCACGCGTTACAAAATTAGATTACCCCACCCCCAACACTAGGCTACGTTAGCATTTTTCCATATAGTAGTAATGGGGGATCATACTGTACACAACAAAAAAGAATCATCCAAATAGGTGTGTGAATTAATAAAATGGGTAACGCCCCCTCAGCACACTACTCCAACTTATAAATTTTTGTCGTCGTACCAGTGGGGCTACATATTCTACACATCAAAGAATCATCCAAATCGGTCCACATGTTAAGAAGTTAGACTACCCCTCCCGCACCACCCCGGCCTTAGACAAAATTGTTTGGTTATTAGCAATGGGGTATCATGCTCTATACATCCGAAAAGGAATTATCCACATCGGTCCACGCATTACGAAGTTAGGTTTCACCCCTTTCCTCATCACCACCCCACCAAAATTTCTCTAAAATCGGTCCACAAGTTACGAACTTAGACGACCCCCCGTTTTGATTCCGCACACCACCCTGGGGTTAAATTTCTGTCATTATTAGGAATGCGGGGTGATGCTCTATACAACACAGATATAATTATCTAAATCGGTCCATGCATTAAGAAGTTAGGTTTCACCCTCACCCCTCAAAACATTTCTTTGACATGCTACCAATCGGGCAACACACTTTACCCAACAAAAACGTATCTCTGTTCTTGCCAAACTCAAAAATGTTATGTCTTGCTGATGACCCCAACATCCTTCGAGTTGTTAACTGTCCCCGTGGATGTGAACGTAAAAAACTTGGACTTAGACGCCTTTTATAGATAGTGCTCAATAAACCGCCTCCCCTTAATTCTAAAAAGTGTACGACAACGCATTATTGCCGGTGTTTTCAATATACGTACCAAAACCAAAAATACAGGACTATGTCTAAATTGTCGCTTCACCTTTGTAGATCATATCGACTTGATAATAAACAAGGATTATTCAACACCTTGGCTATATCAAAAGGTGGTCACATTAGTTTGATGATCCGTATATTACACGCGGCTTTATTACACATTTTATTAGAGCAATTCTCGTGAATGCCTGCAATGGGACAACCCATTAGCAACACCACCCTATTCAGACTTAACTTTTACTTCGTCTAGTTAAGTATTTTTATATTTAAGTTTAATTTTTTAAGCAATATGAATAATATAACTTTCTAGTTAGCTTCCTACAACATCCTTACTTTTATAGAACCTTTAATCGAAGAAGATTTCGGTAATTTCCTTTTAATGTCTAGACGAGGCACTTAGCTCTGCTTCGTAGGGACATTAAAAGAAAATTACCGAAACCAACTGGGAACTTATAGAGGTCAAACAAAATATATTTTCAACATCGACTTTAAAGCACATACTCGGGCTAGTTATTTAATCATAAAGAGGCTTATGAATTAAATAGGCTGAGTTTAAAATGTTCCTAATTTTGAATTTTATCTGTTTTCGTCAGTATTTTTTTTAAATTGAGACTTAAAGGTTCCAGTTTTGGTAATCAATTACTTTTGTTTCTTTCTTGTTACTTTCATATGCATTAACAGCGTTATTAAACGATGCCCCGTAAGGTCAAATCTTCTCATCACGTGTCACATTAGACAATGTCGATGTCACCTTTTCAAAATCTTGTGGCTGTGGTTGGCTATTCTGATGCACACTGTGCTCTTAAAAACTTAGTTTGAAAATTGTAAGAAAAGCAAATTATTATTATTTGTGATATAGCGTCTTGAACTGAAAGCGTCAAATGTGCTCCTCTTCCGCTCAGTAGAATAATGTCTGTCCAAGTATTTTAGTAGACATATTACGGGGAAACAAGAAATATAATCTTTAATTAGTCCGATTGCTTTACGTGCTGACGTTATTTGCTAGTTGCAGCTTAAAATATGATACGTTAACCCGTGTGTTTTTAAATCGATTCCGTTCGACCTTTGGAATTTTCTTCAAGTCTTGAGCAGCTGCATTCAGAAGCTTTTTCACTAATATCTCCTTTGGGTCCACACTCGAGGAAGATAGAAATGTGCTGCGGTATTTTGCCTGTTTCCACCATTGTTCCTTCGATATGTTCGCTATCTTCGAGTATTCGTAAACGTCCAGTTTGACTATACGGTATCCACACTCTCCCGGCGACTTCAAATTGACAACAACGTCGCCTTCCCTTTTCGCTATAGATTGCTGTATGAATCCAGTACTCGATGTCGTATTCGATAAACGAAAGAACTCGTCTATTGTATCTTGCATCTGCAACTGCTATTCGAGTAGGAGCAGTCATGGATGACATGGATGTGATCTGAATGTTCGAAGATGATGAGCACTGCTCCGGTAAATTGTCGATTAATGAGTTCATGATCCACTCGGAATCTTCCGGTTTGATCCAATGCTTCGTAAATGTCGTGAACGATTCTATTTCTTGGAGGTACTCTACGAAATACTCTATTGAACAATTTCCACAATCTATCTTTTTTCGTGTCAGGCTTTCTTTCATAGATAATATGGCTGACATTATTTGTGATAGAGCTTTTTTCGCTTACATTTTTCTCTTCTTCAATGCTTTCATGGTCAATTTCTTCGAAACTTCCACTAAATTCATCAGAATTCCTTCGTGCCAAATTACTATTAATATTGATAAAATTGTTGATAGATCTTCGCTGTTCGATTCTTGGGCTTCTACTATCTGATCTACACTTTGGTGAACTTTCTTCGGCTTTTTGTTCATCTCCGGTTGTATTAAGTTGCCTAGAATTTTCCTCTTCTTCTGAATCGACTGCTTCTTCGCCAGATACATAGGTATAACTTCATTGTGAGGTGAAATATCCCTTTTCAGAGCTTCTTGATTCGGTGGAATTTTGTCTTCTTCTTTTTCCAAATTCATATTGCTGTTCCCAGCGTGATGAAGCAACGGTGGAGTTGCCTCCATTAATTCTTCGTCGCTTATTATTAAATCGGCCGTACTGTCTTTCCGGAATTTTAACAAATGTCCCCTTTTTGGTTTTTGGTGGCGGCATTATTACTATGACTTTCTTCACTTTCAATTGAATAACTGTATGAACAAACTGAACTAGTACTTGCACTTCTAGAATGCATTTGATTTTCCCAGCCCAACTACTCTTCTTTTATACCGCTCTACTTATGTTCTTATCACATAATATTCCACAAAAACGCAAAGATAACGACGACACTCAATTAAACACGGGGTAAGAAAAATACAACATTGACGACGTCCGCCGCCCGCAACGAAAAAAGCTTTACCGTAGCGATCGGGCGAAGCCCATAATCATACATACATGGAATAATGGATGATTATGTCCGAATTCATTTTTAAACAAAAATTTTCTAAACTATGTGTAACAGATAATAGTTTCTTTAAGAATTCATAAAATATTCAACAATATACATATATATTGACAAAATATAAAACAGAAAAAAAATATTAAAAACAAATTCAAAATGTAGCATCCCAAAAGATTTACAGAGATATAATGGAAAGAAAACTGGAAGAAGTTTGCAGTGAAAATCCAAACATAAAAAAGAAATTTTCTAGTAGGGATTTAGTTGAACCTCCTAGCCTAAAAAATGATGATGATTAAAAACCATTTTAGATATTACTTTGTTTTGGAGTTCAGCAGACGATAGAAGAAGAACAGAAACTATTCGCACTGCCAAAACTCTTGATAAACTTACACAAGAATTAAATCGGCAGGAGTAGGGCTTATCTACGTTACTACCAAGAAAATCTAACAGCACATAGGGACGAAAACATGTATCAACGAATCCTGTTAAGCTGACACGTGCACAGACCGATCACCACAAAAAAGCACGTTGATAACTCATTTGCCACAACAACAATCCATTTTTTGGAAAATCTAGCATCAATACTTGGACCAGGTCAAGTGTTTTTCATATCTCAAGATGATAAGATTCGAGTTCCTATTGGTGTAAC
The DNA here is from genome assembly GCA_964036015.1 of Leptarthrus brevirostris. Classification (NCBI taxonomy): domain Eukaryota; kingdom Metazoa; phylum Arthropoda; class Insecta; order Diptera; family Asilidae; genus Leptarthrus; species Leptarthrus brevirostris. The sequence goes on from OZ038371.1 coordinate 112,360,906, forward strand.
TGCAGCAAATAAACAGGCACCCCTTCTAACACACATAGAATATAGAGTCAAATTGCCTGATCGGGACAGGGTGATTGCCGAGCGACATAAATTGATTCCCTCTGTTTAGGCTGGCATTCAAATAACTCTAAGCGTTCTAGACAATCCGCAAGCCGTTGCCTGTTTCGGACCAACATTCATCTCTATTCGAAGTGAAAAGCATAGTTGCTATTACTCATGCTGAAGACTTCGAGACGCTGCCGGGCCTTGAAGAGTTTCAATCACTGACTAAAACTGACCATGGATGTGATAAACCAGTAGTGATTATAACGGTTGATGTGGGGTGAAACTTAACTTCGTAATGCATGCTCCAATTTACATCATTTTTGTTGCATGAGAATCTTCCCTATTGCTAGTAATGAAAAAAGTTAGGTTCACGGTAGGGTGGAGCGATTTCGATAATTTTTTCTTTGTTGGGTAGATTATGTTCCCCTATTAGTACCATATCAAAAAATGTTGGTGGGATACGGCTAAGGGGTGAAGCCTAACTTTGTAATGCGTGGACCACATGGATAATTCCTCTTTGGTTGTAAGGATAATGATACCCAATTGCTAATAACGTAAAAAATTTAGTTCTATAATGGGGTGGTGGTGAGAGGGGTAGGCCAACTTCGTAACGTGTTTACCGATTTGGATGGTTCTTTTTTTGATGTTTAAAATATGTGATCTCACTGGTATACGGCAGAAATTTATAAGGTGGGGTGATGTGCGGAGGGGACGTTATCCAATTTCTTAATTCACACACCTATTTGGAAGATTCTTTTTTGTTGTGTACACAAAGTTGTGCTACTATATGGAAGAATTTTAGCCTAGTGTTGGGGGGAGGAGTAACCTAACTTTGTAACGCGTGGACTGATTAACATGATTATGAATGCATAGAGTATCTATTTGTATTCTGACAAAAATTGTGAGTTACGGTGAGATTTAGACGATGGGCGGCGCCTAGCTTCATAAGACAAAGACCGATTTTGATGATTTTGATTTTATTGTACAGAATACGTTTCCTGATTGATTAATGATAACAATTTTGTACTTAAGGTGACTATGAAGATTCTCTGACCATGACAATTCTCTTTTGCTGTATAGAGAACGGGGGGCACTAGAGTCATGTAAAGAATTTTTTAAGGTGAGGGTATGAAAGGTTGATTGTCGCTAATTTTGTGGTATGTTGCCAGATTTGGATAATTCTGTTTTCATTCTTTAGAATGCTCTACGTCTGCAACTTTTTAAATTCCTTTATTCTTACGAGCAGGATTCTTCGTGTCGTATATATAAAGACACTAAAAAGTGAAAAATAAAATAGTTTTTTAAAAATAAGTTGAACTGTCTACCCAAAAAGACAAATTAAACAAACCAAACAACTACAACAAAAGTATTTAATCGTCCTTCCTTTTGATCCCATGAGCTGAAACTTTTAGGTGGTTTTATGTATTATCTTCAATTATGATTGGGTAGTTGTTTGGTTTGTTTAATTTGCACTGGCTTCAAAATGTTGTAAAAATGTTTCGTAAAAAGTGGGGTCTACAACTTAAAATAACCCTGCAGATATACACAACAGTGATAGGTCATACCGTCCTTATAACTCCCTAGAAGAAGAACAATTGTGCTGCTGCCAAAATTGTGTTGTGATTTATTTTGTTTAATTAAATCAATTTTTGTTGTTGCGCGTTTCATTATCATTTTATGCGTGGTGTTCAGTGCGTCGCTTCCTGTTTGAGTCCCGACTTTGAGTCGCCTTCTATACTCTTTCTGTTCTGATTAGATCACGTTTTGTTTTCCTAAGGGTGAGCCCTTTAGTTTATGCTTCTGCCGAGGCTTCTTTGGTGCTTTCTTGAGTTTTTGCATTTATGTTTTTGGTTTTTTACAACTTCTTTGTATGACTGGATCCCAAGATTGAGGTTACGTTCCCTGAAAAAAAATCTGGAAGTTTTTCAGAATGCCTACGGGAGTATTCGAGAACTCGACGGCAGCAAACGGAGAAAACAGTAAGCTGTATGTCAAGATATTTGCGTTAAATCCTTGTTCGTAAATTTGTCTGTACTATAAACTATGCGCTTTTATGAAATAATGCAAATAATCTTCTTAAAGTATATGTTTGCATATTAGAGAGCCGTTTGCTCCGTTTGCTGCAGTCGATTGAATTCTTTAATGCGCCCTGCAACGAGCAATGAAACTTGGCGGAGAACCTTGAGAGTATTAATTCCCGAATTTTAGATCTGGTGAAAAATTTGAGAACTCAGTCGATGACACCACTCGACTATTCTGGATTCGCTTCTGGATATCTTGTCAACTGTAAAAGGAATATCGTGAGGACCAAAGATGGCCTTTCTACCTGCTCATGGGCTATATCTGCACATTCCTCTAGATTTGATTCCATTGTTTAGAGTATTGTGAAATAAGTGCCCGCATCCAATCGGGCTGACATTGCTGCTGACACTGATTTATTCCCAGTTTGTTCCCTCTTTCGTTTGAAGGTTGTTGCTGATTTGTACCCTGCGACTGTATGTGGAAGTTTATGTAACAAGAATGATACTTTTTCTTTACGGCTTAGGACTGTTCTCCCTTGCGATGTGTCTTCCGTGTTGAGTGATATCGGCTCGTCATCTGTGAAGTCTGGTGAAGATCACGTATCTTGCATATGATGGGACTAACTTACGGAGAGATGCGAACTCAACTCTGGGCGATGTAAATCCATCTATGATACGTCAGGCTCAGCTACTATGGTTCTTTTATCTTCCGCATTCATCCTGACACTTCTCTGGATGAAACACCAACCCTGTTTCTGTCCGTATCGGCGCTCCTCTCGACCTTTTAACTTGCAAAAATATTACTTCTTTATACATCAATTGCTCGCACCCTTATAAGGCATCTTTTAATTTGCTTATTCCTGAGGACTACTGTATTAACTTCGTCGATTTAACCTAAGAGATCTATTGTACGACAATTCATGCCTAAATCTCGGCCCCGCTTTAAAAACTTGTTAACAAAGTCTCAGTGTACTACGCCAACGTAACTGGCTTACGTCCCCAGAGAACTAGGTTCTTGTAGCCTCGGCCGATTCCAGATTAGAAATTTATTTAAAACATTTAACAAAAGTCAACTAGCTTACTCGAGAATACTTTTTCACATACTGGAAAAGGAGTTGGATCTTCATAAGTTTTTAAAATAAAAATTAGATGCACATTACAAAAACGAGACTTTCATGTTCCTTCTTTTATGTTACCCTTCCCTACCGGACAACAACCATGCTAACGCATGGGTTGTCCTCTGGGCTTTAGCTACATCATAAAAAAAATCCAAAACAAAAATATCACTATGAAATCTGGCTTTACTGTACGGTTATTGACATGGAGCGTTTTGATTCTGATGCAGGTTTTCTGTCGTGATCGCCATTTATCTTGTGTTGATGCTCGTGTTGGCGGAGGCGTATATTGTGCGGTGCATGGTGGGTTGTCGCACTGTTCGGTTAAGCTTTCTGGCGCTGAGGCCCTGAAATGTGTCTGCGTCTCCCTACAGTTTCGGAAATGATGTCTCCATGGGATAACCATTTACTGCTGGGTGATTTCAATACCCTATCTGTTACCTAGGAGTATTCAGCCGACGATGATTGTTTGAATTCTGGCATGGTTACCTACAGAGTTGCCAATTCGGGCGATTTCGCGCCGATTGGGCTCCTTTAGCCATCAGTCGGGCGCCAAAATTTTGCTCTCTGCGACTAGGCGCTTTTTGGGCGATTTTTTAATTCTTGCTGGGCGCTTTTGGGCGATTTTCTGTCACAGTAGAAACAATTTTGCTGTCGAGTTATCTCAATTTCTAATTTTGCGCGAATAACTTTTTACTGAACTCCGAACGAGTCCAAACTGGCGATTTGACTTTGTCACCGAATCTGGTGTTTTTGAACGCCTCATTGGTGACAGCATTTTATTTTTTCTGAATTCAGACACGTCTAAAAGTTGGTGATTTTTAATTTCGTTTTTCCACATTTCACCGCGGCGGCTTCTCGTGATTTTGGTGAAGCCAATTTAATTTATTAGTTTATTAGATATAATAAAGTGACTGTGCTGTGACGCCATTTACATTGCTATACCATTTTTGTGTAATACAATTTTTATAAATTATAAAAGTCATATCTTTGATTAAATAAATTGCTAAATTTGCTAATTGCATTTGCTAAATCTGCCTATTGTAATTTGAATTACAGCATTCTTTATTAAGCCGTTAAACGGGAGCAGTTGCCAGTTATATCGTATCGATGTTCAGTTTCAGTAAGTTCAGTTAACTTTTCAACATTTTTGCTGATTAAGCTAAGTGTATGCAGTTATTGTTATTTGTTAATTTATATCAAAATAAGTGCTACAACATTAAATCTGGATAAGAAGCATTTACTGGTAATTATCCTATTTAATATAAGGAATATAAGTTATTTTCGTTGTGTTATGTGTCTGTTAGTGATATTTCGTTTATTTTATATTCATATTGAGTTTCGTGAAAGACTATTTTAAAATTCCTGCAGGTGAATAGATTACGTTGCAATTTATTATCGTGCAAAGTAAGCCGGTTAAAAATTAAATTTCTCCTTCAAAATTGAGAAAAATACGATGTATCGTTTTATTGCAAGGAATCTGGATAAAAGCATTTATATTCTGATGGTAAGAAAAAAATGAAAACGGAATTAATCGATTTGTCTTCTTGTGAGTGGCTCAATTATTAAAGACTGTGACTCTTTGCACTTACGTGTATTTACGTGTACTTACGTGTTTAACGTCAACAATTTATTAGACTTAGATAAAAGTACACGTAAGTGGAAATAGTCACTTCCATTACTAAATACTTAATTAAGAGTGTTTTTTGTTTTTCACGACGACTTTCAAAATTTTAAATTTGTGTTACTTGTATCTGTTGCTGTGATTATTGCAATAAATATTACATTAAAGTTGTACAACCAACCCTTTGAAAGATTTGATTGATTATAAAATCTTAAGGCGATTTTTGGGCGATTTCAAATATGGCGCGGCGCCTTTGGGCGCTTTCAGCGCCACGGCTCGGCGCCTTTTGCTTTATACCGTCTGGCATCTCTGGTTACCTATAGTCCAGTGTCCCGTTAAAACACCTACTAGATTTCTGGTGTCGGCTCTGCTACTATTAAGGAGTATTTTAGTTCTCCGTTTACTGTACTCAGGTCACAGTTCTCTGGCGATGCAACATGTGTCCGAACCACCGATGACTAGCCTTGTTGTAGGCATCACTGGTAATGTCTGGGCACCCAGCATAGAGTAGCCCTGTGACATCTGGAAATCATGTCCAAGCTGCTCTTGCATAATTTCACTAGCCTCGATTTTACCACCACAGCTTCCAGCGCCTTAATACCCCCTGACTGTCAGTATATACGCGATTGTCCATATTGGACTCTTTATGTGTAAATACCAGAGTTGCTAATTCGGGTGATTTCTCGCCGATTGGGCTACTTGGGCCATCAGTTGGGCGACAAAATTTTTCTCTCTGCGACTAGGCACTTTTTGGGCGATTTTTTAATTCTTGCTGGGCGCTTTTGGGCTATTTGCTGTTACAGTAGAAACATTTTGCTATTGTTTGTTTACCGCAGCGCGGAGCTTTTTCCGTGCTGCCAAGATTCAAGGTAAAATAACGTGCCCAGAGCAGCCTCACTCTGGGTGATAATAAAAGGCTTGGTTCACGTTAACTTTATGAATGAAAAAGCTTTATTTCAGAATTATATTTATACAAAGTTTTATGCTAACTTAAATGCTAGATCTTCAAATTGACAATTTTAGTCAACCTACATAAAGTGCAATTTTTGCATTTTCCGACGGTTAATGCCCTGCTGATGAAGTTTGCATTTTCCGGCGGTTAATGCTCTGCTGCTGATGGTTGAATTTTCCGGCGGTTAATGGCCTGTTAATTGTATTGCTGACTGGCTTGGTCAATGACCTTAATTTCTTGAGGTTGTTGACATACTCCCGGCCGTTGAAGATCGTTGATGTTCAACTGACTTTGTCCTAGCTGGAAATTGGATCGACGTGGTGGAGGTTCTGGTTTTGCATCTTCGTTGGTGGGTTTGCGACATCTTCCTCTATGATGTAGTAGGTAGGCTACGAGAGATATTAGGATGACTGCTAAGGCTAGGTAGCTTATGGTGTATTGGTGGATATCCGTGGACACTGTGTGTGGTAGCTGCTCGTTCGTTTGGAGTTGTTGTATCACAGTTTTTAGCTGGTTTATATCATCAGTGTTATTTCGCAATAACAGATTGACTGGAGTCGTCTTAACTTCTTGTTTGCTGAGATGACTCTTAAGTTGTTTAATATCGAGCATCGTTGAAGGGATGAATGAGTGATGTAGTTTACTAGAGTACTGAATGTGGGATGAAATGGTAATTGAGTTCTGTTTAATAATGCAACTTGATTTGAATGATAATAAACCTAGTCCTTGTATGATTGTTTGATATGTTTGAATACCACATACTATATTGAGTACTGTTTTTTGTTCGAACGAGTAGATCCAGTTGTTTGGGTCGTGAAGCTGAATCCAAGAAGGCATTGAATTCGTTGATTCTAATTTACAGCTCTCCGGCAATTTGCTATTCTGATTCAGTAGGCTGAGTTCACATGTTGCTTTTCCGGCTGATTTGTGGAAAATTGTATGCTTTTTGTTGCACACATATACATCTTGAAGAGTTGTTGCGCATCTTGAGATTTCCTCATCTGTCATCATGTAATAATAGTCGCGATGTAGGCTTACTGCAATGAAGTCAGTGGAGATCTTCACCTGATGGATATCGTCATCAATTTTGACTGGAATTGGTAATAGTTTAAATATTTGGAATATTTCCTTGTTTACTAAAGGTAAGTAAATGTTGAATAATACGTATTCCGTGGTGACTCTTGTTTGGACCGTCATTAAGCTATAAAGTTGTAAGAGATCTGCGTGGTCTGCTGTACCTGGTATTGTTAAGGTTGATGGAATATTTTCTCTTATAACAAAGAGTTCCTTCCGAAGTTGTTCAGGGGTGAGTAGCAACGGATTGATTTTACCATTATGGCAATCGGTTACGATGTCTATCAATGCTGACTGTAGTTGTTGAAAATTAATCATAACTAAAGTTGAATGAATAGAGATTGTGTTGAACGTTTGTAAAAGTTCTTGTTCAGATAAAACCTTATTTGTATTTTGGATCGCCTTTTGTACTTCAGTTAAGTAATCATTTATCCTTGCGAATTGCTTATCTGAGAATTCGCGATCTTTCTTTATAATGTTTTCAGTGGAATCAATGATAGAAGTTTGGTTCTTGATTAATTCCAAAAGATGATTGTCATTCTGTTGTACTCTTTTAATCGTCTTGGACATTTCATTGGCGTATTCTTGGTCAAGAATTCCGAACAGCTTGTTGCCGATCGTTCCAACAATGTCGAGCGGTGATCGTTTAGTCCTCATATCATTTCCGTTTCTCCTCAGTAATATCATATTGTTGGTTTTTATTACATTTAGTTGACGATTAAACTGTGATAAAATGTGTTGACAATAGTCAAGTGATTGAAAGCTATTGCAACTATTTTTAAGTTTTTCAAGTTGGTTGCTGAATTGAGTTATCTCCTTCCAATAGTTGTTTAAGCTATAGTAGGCCATAATATTCCAGCGATCTGTTACCATTGACATTTTTGCGACGTCCTCGAAGTAGATTAGTGGTCGATGTGTCCATGAGCTAATTTCTACTACATTGTTAACCTTTGAAGCCTTGGTTGGTGCGAATGGGATTGTGATAAGCACTAGAAGTAAACTTAGCAGGCTCATATGAGGTGAGGAAATGCGTTTTCTACGCTTGATTACTGGTTGATTTTTATCAGCTGAATCTGCTTTATGTTTGTTATATTTTAGTAGTGCAGTCGAGGGCTTGAAAGGAACCTGTAGCCATGACTCATTAATTGGCAAAATCTTGCCCGTTTTGTGTTTCGCTTGTTGAATTCTTCCTTGACTAATATCATCATTTGAGTGTAGTTTTTCTTGATGGTTTGTTTCTATTGGAAGAGGACATAATTTATGGATTGCTCTTTTTAAAATACCTTTTTCAGTTTTCACTTCCACGACACGTGATAGGTTGTCTGGTCCTTTAAATGCTTCAATTACTCTTCCCAGTGGCCATTTAAGTGGTGGTGTATTCTCCTCTTTGAGAAGTACGAGTGCTCCTGGTTTAATTCCTTCGGTTGTTTGTTGCCACTTTGTTCTTTCTTGAAGTTGTTGCAGATATTCTTTGCTCCACCTTTTCCAGAAATTGCTGCACATTGATTGAACTAATTCCCACCTTTTGAGAAGTCTGCAGTTTTGATTTCTTAAATAGGGGTCTATCATGCTGGTGATTGGTTCTCCTATCAAAAAATGTCCCGGTGTCAATGCCTGCAAGTCGTTTGGATCACTAGAAAGAGAAGTAATAGGTCTTGAGTTGAGCACTGCTTCGATTTCTATTAGCACTGTGTTAAGTTCTTCGTAGGTAAGAGATGCACCAAGAAGCACTCTTCGAAGATGGTGTTTTGCTGCCTTCACTGCCGCTTCCCACAGGCCGCCAAAATGTGGTGCTCTTGGAGGGATAAAACACCATTGAATATATTCATCCGCACAATATTGGGTCAAGTTTGTTTGAAATTCTCCTTGTGAGAACAAATGCTGTACTTCCTTAAGCTCATTTTTGGCTCCAACGAAATTGGTGGCGTTATCGCAATGTATTTTGGATGGTCTACCTCGTCGTCCAATGAAACGTTTTAAAGCTCCTAGAAAGGCATCTTTTGTGAGATCTGATACGAGTTCCAGATGAACTGCTCTTGTTGTAAAGCATACAAAAACCGCAATATAGGCTTTAGTGGGTCGCTTTCCCCTAATCTTGTAGTGTATTTCAATTGGCCCGCAGAAGTCGACTCCTGTGTTGAAGAATGGTCTAGCCGGCTGCACTCTTTCGGCAGGTAGATTTCCCATGAGTTGAGTAACAAATTTCGGCCTTAAACGAGCGCAACGAACGCAATTATGCACAATTGATTGTGCTAGATTCTTTCCCTGAGTTGGCCAGAATTGCTGCCGCGCTATTGCCAACAGTGCCTGTGGACCAGCGTGAAGATGTTTTTCATGAAGTTCTTTAATGAGTAGTTTGACGATTTCATCTTTATGTGGCAGTAATATGGGATGCTTAGCGTCGAACGGTATGTTCGCAGCTTGAAGTCTTCCTCCTACTCGTAGAACGCCATTGTTATCTAAAAATGGAGTCAATGATTTTATTTTGCTAGAAGAATCTATTGAGTGTTGTCTTGAGAGTTGCTTCAATTCCTTGGTGAAGTGTTTATTCTGTAGTTCTCTTACGATAATGATAAGCGCTTCTTGAAGCTCCTCTGGTTGCAAAGATCTATCGTTTGTTCGTGTATGTTTAGACCTAACGATGTTTCTGAACCGTAGAATGTATGCTATAATGTGTTGTAGAAATTTAAATGAGTTTTTATGATTAATAGACGATATAATGCCTAGTGTTCCGGTAGTTGTAATTAGTACTGATTTCTGTTTTCGAATCTCATCTTCTACAACAATTTTCTCTTGTGGTGGTCTTGGCCAGTATTCTGGATCATTCTTTAAATACTCTGGTCCTTCAAACCATATCCTTGAAGTTAGTATTTTTCTTGGTGTTAGTCCTCTAGACGTAAGGTCAGCTGGATTATGTTTTGTTGGAACATACTTCCACCAGTCCTTCTGAGTATGTTCTTGTATGTAAGACACTCGATTGGCCACAAAGACCTTAAAGGTTGAACTTTCTGAATTGATCCACGACATGATGATCATAGAATCTGTCCATAAGTATACGGCGTCGATTGAAATTGGTAATGAATTTTTTACACGTTTGACCAATTTTACCATTAAATGCGCTGCTGCTAATTCAAGTCGAGGCATTGTTACCAGCTTGCTTGGGGCGACCTTTGATTTTGCACATAGGAGGTTTATTGAGACCTGGCCTTTTATGTCTGTAGATCGGAGGTAAATTGCTGTGCCATACGCCTTTTCACTAGCATCCGAAAAAGCATGAATTTCAACGTTCTTCCGTATATCTGTTACCAGAACATGTCGAGGTATCTGAAGGTTTTTCAAATATTTTAGTTCTTGTCGAAAGGATAACCATCTTGTTTGGAGTTCTTGTGGAATGCTTTCGTCCCAGTTTAATTTTAATCTCCATAACTCTTGCATAAAGATTTTTCCCATGGTCACGACTGGATTAACAAATCCTAATGGATCGTAAATTTGTGATATATCCCCTAAAATTGAACGCTTCGTTATTCGTTTATTATCTGCAGGAGTAATTTTAATTGAAAATTTATCCGAGATGGGAGTCCAAATTAATCCAAGCGTTTTAACTTGACCTTCTCCGGTGTCGCCAATATTTATCATGCTTTCTATATCTTCCTTCGGTATAGAATGGAGTAATCTCGGATGATTTGCACACCATTTCCTTAGAGGAAATTTACTCTCAGTGAGTGCTTTCCTTAGTTCGGTTTGAAGAGTTAAAGCCTCATGAAGACTGTCGGAGCCAGTCATTACGTCGTCGACGTAAAAATCGCGCTTCAAGACCTTTGAGGCTAAAGGATATTTATCTACTTCTTCTTCAGCCAGACGATGCAGGCATTTAATAGCCAGGTATGGTGCTGAAGCCGTCCCATAAGTGACCGTTCGCAAACGGTAATATTGTAATCTTTCAGATGGCGAATTTCTCCAAACGATCATTTGAAATCTTCTATCGTCTTCAGCTACGAGAATCTGTCTGTACATCTTGGTTATGTCTGCCGTGAACACATATTTGTATACTCGGAAACGTAGCAAAATATCAAAGAGTTCGCTTTGAATTGTTGGACCTATTAACAGAATATCGTTAAGTGAAGTATTAGTGGAAGACTTACATGATCCATCAAAAACTACTCTTAGTCTTGTGGTTGTGCTGTCAGGTTTGAGCACGCAATGATGAGGTAGGAAGTAGTTGTGTTCTGGTATGCTATCAACTGGTTCCATATGTTTAAGATTAATAAGTTCTTGCATGAACGCGCTGTATTCCTCCTTCAAGGCTGTATTCCGTTGTAATCGCCTTTCTAAACATAAAAATCGTCGTATAGCTATGTCCTTTGAATTTCCTAGTGTGCTGGGAGTTTTTGAGAATGGTAGTTTTACAACAAACCTTCCTTCTTCGTTTCTGTAAGTATTTTTGTTGAAGTGGGTTTCACAATCTTTTTCTACTAGTGTCATTTGTCTTTCTGTCGTATCGCATTCCTCTAAAGCCCAGAACCTTCCCAGTTGTGTTTCCAATGACGTTGTGCTAATTCCGCAAAAAATTGGAGATTGACGAGTCTTACGGTTAACTTTACCGAGAACGATCCATCCAAATACAGAATTCTGCAGGCTTGGAAGGTCCTTTGCAATTTTAATTTGTCCAACTGACATTAGATCACAGTATATTTCTGCACCTAAAAGCATGTCTACATGTCTGGGTTTATAGAACTCGGAATCTGCCAGTTGTATGTTCTTTGGAATTGGCCAACGTGCAATGTTAAAGATTTGACTAGGTTGATCTGAAGTCACTTCTGGAAGTACAAGAGCTTCTATTCTTACCGAAAATTCATTTAGTCTTGAATGAATGCATAAGTTTACTCTGCCACGAATTTGTAATTTCAAGTGGCCTATTCCATTAACCTCTGTTTCTTGAGAAGCGGTAGGAATGCCTAATTTTTTGACAAGACGCTCTGATATAAAATTCAGCTGTGATCCTGAATCTAAAATTACTCTGCAGTTTGTTTGTTCTTCACTGTTGTTTTCCACATTTATGATAGCAGTACCAAGGAAAACATAACCAGATGTTCTATCATGTTCTTTAAATGCTGTGTGGACAGTCTGATTCTGGCTTTTCTGTAATGATGAGTTTTCTCGTTGATCATCGTAGTGCAGCAAAGTGTTGTGTCGAGAATTGCACTTCAGACATCCTCGCGATGGGCATGCTGTCAAATTGTGTCCATTTTTAAGGCAGTTTATACAGCAATGTAGTCTGCGAGTTATTTTTAGTCGCTCAGTCACAGGTGAATTGAGAAAAACGTTACAATTTCGTAGACTATTGTGTTGTTGTTTGCAAAGTGAACATGTTGCTACGCGTTTTGCAGTGAACAGACTTGAGTGTCTTTTAATGTCTTTGTCGTTTATGTGCCCTTTCTCCTTCTTGTCACCTAGAGTTTCTAGTAATTGAAATCTAGATTCAAGAAATTTTAGAAAAGAAGTTAAGCTTGGAATTTCACGGGGGTATTCCAATGTGTGCTCAAATACACGATGAGTTTCTCTATCGATTTTCTGCATTAGTAAATGAAGCATTATGGCATCCCACTTGGTTGTATCAATACCTTGATTCTGGATACCTAGAATTGCTTCATTTACGGTATCGTGTAATCGTTTCAGTGCACTGGCCGATTCTCCATTCATGCTGGGAATCGATAACATGCTATTGAGAAAGGCGGACACGATAAGTCGCTTATTATCATATCTGCTATTCAATATATCCCAAGCTGTCTTGTAATTCTCATCTGATACCTGTAAATGTTGAATTAAACGACTTGCTTCTCCTGTTAAATTAGATTTCAAATAAAACATTTTTTGTGAATCGGCCATTGGCTGTAGATGGATAAGATTTAAGAATAAATCATGAAATTGCTTCCATTTCGAGTAATTACCTTCAAAGATCGGTATCGTAATTTTAGGAAGTCTAACTAATGATTGCTGGGGATGCTCAGTGTTATTAGTGTTATGTATAGTTCCAGTTTGTTGATCTGGATGTTGACTCGATTGGCTAAGCCCTAGTAATTTTACTGCCATGGCCTGGTAACGAGATTCCAATTGTATATAGATGTTTTGATCGTAGGATCCTATATCCTCATCTGCTAATATTTCATGGTGAGCCATGTTTATTGTATGCCAATAATTACTTAGGCTGTTGAGATGTTGTTGATAAAAAGCCCTTGGTTGCGGAGATTGGATGGCTTCTTCTGCTGACTGTATGGATCGATTAAGAGATGCCATTAGTGCCAGTTGGGTTCGAATTCGTCGTTGAGTGTCGCTCAGATCATCTTTGTGAGCGCTTGGAGCAGTTCCGTCACCAGCTTGTATGTTTTCTAGTTTAGAAAGGTTTTCTTCTAGCTCTCCATTGAGATCTTCATAGACTGTTTTTACTTGCGAGAAGAAATCTTCCTCGAAGTATGGGTGATTTGGGTTTTCTGCTTCGTACTTCTGAAGCTCTGCGTGGCGAGTGGTGAAAATTGTCCATTCTTTCCTCAGAGTATCTAACCTACTCTTATGATAACGAATGGTTTTCCTTGATTTGGAATCCTTATAGTAATTTTCTATCATTCGCTCTATGGCCTTGCCGGTCTTGGATTGTTCCTTGGATAATTTCTCCATTTTGAAATTATCGGCTGTGTACTGGCTGTAAAGAGAAGACGACAAATTAGATACAGTTCTCTTGCTGCAGGTGCGTTAAAGCTTTGGAGGAAATCCAATGATCCAATGTGTGCTGCTTAAAGCTGACTGGGTTGCGGATGTTTTCACGCTTTTAAAGTTGTCCACTGATCCAAGTAAAAGCAATACTGTGTTGACTTTTTTGTAGATGCAGGGTACGATGTGTGATCGGGTGATCACGTCGGGGTCACCAATGTTTGTTTACCGCAGCGCGGAGCTTTTTCCGTGCTGCCAAGATTCAAGGTAAAATAACGTGCCCAGAGCAGCCTCACTCTGGGTGATAATAAAAGGCTTGGTTCACGTTAACTTTATGAATGAAAAAGCTTTATTTCAGAATTATATTTATACAAAGTTTTATGCTAACTTAAATGCTAGATCTTCAAATTGACAATTTTAGTCAACCTACATAAAGTGCAATTTTTGCATTTTCCGACGGTTAATGCCCTGCTGATGAAGTTTGCATTTTCCGGCGGTTAATGCTCTGCTGCTGATGGTTGAATTTTCCGGCGGTTAATGGCCTGTTAATTGTATTGCTGACTGGCTTGGTCAATGACCTTAATTTCTTGAGGTTGTTGACAGCTATCGAGCCATCTCAAATTCTAGTTTTGTGCGAATTACTCTTTACTGAAAAGTCCAAAGTATCTGAAATATGTTCATTTTTAATCCCACCAATTGCACAAAGACAGTTCTTGGTTATGTTTTGAAAAGGGGCATGCATGATTGAATAAATAATAATTTTCGTTTTTCTTTATATAAATAATAATTCCTAAAGTTGTTGTTGGAAGCGACTGGGTGAATAATTTAAGACTGTTACTATTTGTAATTACATGTATTTACGTGTACTTAGGTGTATTAGCGTCAAAAATTTATTAGACTTTCTGGGAGGAAGAGGTGGGACTTTTAGTTACTTCATTAACTGTCCTCCCGCCAGGGAATATATTTCTATAGAAGTACATAAAAGCGGAACTTTCCCGAATACAAAAGTACACGTAAGTACACGTAAGTGGAAATAGTCACTTCCATTACTAAATATTTCAGGGTATTTTTTGTTTTTCACGACGCCTCTACCAAAATTTTAAATTTGTGTTACTTGTATCTTTTTTGTAATTAGTATTACATTAAAGTTGTAAAAACAACAATTTTAATGAATATAAAATCAAAAGGCGATTTTTGGGCGATTTCAAATAATGGCGCGGCGACTTTGGGCGACTTCAGCATCACGGCTCGGCGACTTTTGCTCCATACCGTCTGGCACCTCTGGTAAATACTAGCAGAGTCGTTTAGTGAATCGCAGCGTTCAGTATTCTGGCTTTGTGTTTCTAAAAACTGATGGAAATTTTGCTATAAAAAAGGGTCAGTCAGGAAGAATATTGATCATAGTTGAAAAAACAATTCGATATGGATATCCTTAAGCTAAAGGTTTTAAAAATTGGCAGGATTTAGATTTTAGGAATTTACATTTCTTGTGTAGTAGACTGAAATGAGAAAGCGTATACACTAGAATATAAAAGGAGATTAACTAATCAACGTGCACCCAAGGGAGTGGTATTTCCGCGGAATTTCCAAAGGTTAAGAGGAATCGGAAGTGAAACTTCAAATAGCACGAAATCACGAGTTGGAACATCGGAAAATTTTACCAGCGTCAAGCAGCAAATAATCACCCTCATCGGGCAAGACCATGAAACGAACCCGAGACGAGTCGCAGTGTCTTCAGTTAAAGCTTGGAGGGTTATTCATCTAGCAGGGTAACGTTCATATTATCATATACCTTTCCAATGACTCCTGGAAGGAGATTCCGAGAGAAGATTACAATTTCACATTTGGCTTCGGGAATGCGATTTGGACGAATCGCAGTTCACCGGGGATGGTATCACAAACTTCCACAATCTCCATACCTGGTCGGACACAAATTCGGAGCCAATGTTTGGCCGATGGTCGATGATTCCCATTTAATAGGACGATTCATTTTTCCGCAACTAGAGGATATCCCTCTGGACAATCTTAGAGCAATGTTTTATCAACACAATGGAACACTAGCACATACTGTTATCATTATGAATTAAAACTTTCCGGACCGCTGACTTGGACGAGGTGCACCGGTTCCTTGACCTGATATCTCCAAATCCTACCTCACTGAATTTTCTCTTATGAGAAACAATGAGGGATGAAGTTTACTCAAGGCCAGTTAACAATAGAGACGAAGTTGATAGCAGAATTGGAACTACAGCGACGAAAATATGAGACCGGCTGGCTATAATACACCTTAAAAAGGGAATAACAATGGGGTTATTGACATGTATCCAAAGTGGCGGAGGAGATTTCCAGCAGCTTTTGTACCGTTCTAAGAATAATTGTAATTCTTTCTCTACCTGGACGAGTTGTGCATTTTTGGAAAGATAATAAGATAGTCAATTTACTAAAAATAAAAAACAATTATATTAATTACATCAATTTCGAAGAAAATTTTGGAAAATGCTGAATCGCTGATGCTGGACGCCTCCGCGACAAAACTTTTGTAAGTTTGGAAAGATCATTGGGATAGTAGTTTTCTGGTATTTATTTGTAGTGCCCACATAACTGATCTTCCCTAAATCAGTCGCTTACCCAAATGTTATTAAATCTCATTGCCATTGCCACTTGTGGGTCAACCCAAATAAATTAAAAATATCTCAAAACAAACATTGCACTCGTGCAAGTAAACATTTGGTAACAATAAAGTCTCAGGTTACGAGCGCACTTTGTAAATCGTCAAGTGAATGAAAAATCGAAAGTAAAAGAAAATTGTTGGCCATACACTGATTGAAAACATTGACGCATATTTTCAATAAACAAGAACCGTTATAATTCATGACCATGCAGAATGGATTTGAAAATATATTTGGAAATATATTTAGAATTATTCTTATGTGAAATTCTTTATGTAAGTGAACTTTAGGACATAATCTCCACTAACATTGTAGATATTCTTTTAGACTGTTAGTCAAAATTTGTATAAATATTCTACTTAGATCTAATAAAGTCAGTTCAATTTTAATCAAGGAACGTGCAGCATTTCAATCCACTCCGGGTTCTTTTTGCAATTCCTGCTTTGAAACTTCTGCATCCATAGGTGCAATTGTCTCAAACATTGGCATGCTTGCGTGCCGAGATAATTAGAGTAGGGATTGCGAAGAGTGAATTAAAAAAGAAAGAGAGAGAATGCAATCATTACATATTTGATGTCTCTGCGTTAAGTAGATCGAAAGATAAAAATGAAATAATGATATGCATACCACAAAAATTGCAAATAACCTGTATCTCCCAAACGGTTGATACCGGATGATGCCATACAATATTTTGTTTTCTAGGTGAGATCTATCGCCACCCTTACTTTAGCACACCAGATCTGAAACACCCTGTAGATATAATTTGTATAGGTTTTCCGTTAGAACCCTACGTCTTACCAAACCTATGATGATCTTAATTAAATCGAATTTCCAATGGTGGAATAACTTTTAAAACCGGTCTGGTAGTTGCCAGTTTAGTAGATTACCTTTTACACAAATACAAACTCATATTCTATACAAAAATTCCAGAACAAACCGTTCAAAACTCGAGCGGAGTAAGAAATATTAAATAATTTCTTGACAAGAGCGGCGTTTCTAATAACGAAAATCTAAATTCCTTTGGCTATTCATCAGCAGCACCAAAGGGTTAGATTTTCTTTAGCTGCTGGACGCCTTCGAAATTAACCGAATGTTAGTCGAACTTAATCGAACACCGAACTTGACAGCAGTATCACAAGATCACTAACCCTGTCACATTAACCGTTCGGTAAAATAAATTGAACGGTTTGTTCTTCAATTTTTTGCATAAAATTCAGTCCAGTCAAGTGATTTTCATATATAATGTGACATGGCTAGTGACCTTGTGATACTGTTGTCAAGTTCGGTGTTTATATATATATATATATTTATATATATAGTTGTTCCGGTAATAAATGAATATGAATATGAATAAATATTATATCCAAGGCTAACGAAGGCGCAATTCAAATTTATAACGGAACATTTTTTTGTATTCGCAAGAAGTACTAAAAATTTGCGAACATTCAGTGGTACACGATTCCTGGAAATAAGTTGTTTGCACCAGAGAGCTGCTATGTGTTTCATTCTTTTCCATGTTTCATTCTAACTTAACGTTTGAGGCGTAGGAATTAAAAATATTTGAACACAGGGTCGCCAGATGTGGCTATTTTTCGCCAAATTGGCGATTTTTCATCAATCTTGGCGACAAAAAATATGAAATTGGCGATGGCGATTTTTTTGGCGATTTTCCATCGACTTTGGGCGTTTTAATGGCTAATTTGAGTAAAAGTTGCCGCAACTGCAAGTGACAATTAAAGTG
Source organism: Leptarthrus brevirostris (assembly GCA_964036015.1). Classification (NCBI taxonomy): domain Eukaryota; kingdom Metazoa; phylum Arthropoda; class Insecta; order Diptera; family Asilidae; genus Leptarthrus; species Leptarthrus brevirostris. Next base: position 112,378,852 of record OZ038371.1, read on the forward strand.
ACAGAAAATTCTACGGCACGTCTAATGAGTTATTTGCCGGCTTTTTCGCAGTTTTACTCTGTGATTTTTAATTAATGTTAGGAGAAATAATAAATGGTTATTAAAAGTAAGAGATCCTACTTTAGCAAAAAGTCGTATACTTGTACAATGTGAAACAGAAGTGATTGCTAATAACGCAGCTCAAGCCCTCAACGTATCTTTGTTTAAAGGGTACAAAATAACAGTCCGGAATAGGTAAAGGTAAGAAACCACAGCTAAAGAAAGAAACTGTAGAGGCAACTCAAGCCAATTTACAACAGCTTTAGCAGCATGCTCACGTTCCTCCTGATAACAATGATTGTGAGCTAATTGTCATTAACCAGGGGCACAAGTAATTGGACTTTTGAATATGTATAGATTTATTACTTTTTTTTACCTTTTATAGAGAATATGCCGAATATGAAAAGGTTATATTTAAAAGTTGATTTGCTTTTCCCAAATGAAGAGGTACCAATTGGGAAAGTTAGTGCAAATATTTCGTGACATGGATGTTTATATGCAGGACTTGTGACCGCCAAAAACGCAGAGCATCGAAGTATCACATAGACATACTTTAGGGACAACCAGCGGAGCACCGAAATATGCCAGTGGATAATGAGGCCCAAATTACAATTCCAACGGATCAGTCGACTGCAACTTTGCTCAAATGGGAAATTCATGCGAAATGATTGTTACAATTTAACGACTTATCAGTCGACTCCGATTTTGCTCAAAGTATAAAGTTGTAGTCACAAAACTCGACTGCGGCTAACTTCATTTGAAATATACATGCAAATAGCTCTGAAAATGACTGAAAGCTGAAGCTACAATTTATTTTCAAATTTGATTTTGGCGTTGACTTCGGCTGAAGACTCAGTTGCAGTTAACTGATCAGTCGGAATTTTAATTCGGGCCTAATATCGAATGATTTTCAAATCAAATTGCGCACAGAGAGGCAGAAATTACTGCCGACAGATTTGCCAATCATTCCCCCAACAAATAGCTCAGTTGCTCCTCCTTTAAAAGAATGTCATCAGACGCGATTCAAACTTTATTAAACGCACTTGCTGAAAATCGTTTCTTAACGGTTTTACAATTGTCACAAGAAAGGTATGAGTTACAAAAAGAGGCAGAGTTAGGCTGAGCTTCCAGCTCCTCAACCGGAAATTGTCGAACCTGATCCGGAGATCGAGTTGCAGAAGAAAATTCTAAGCATCTTCAATAATCACATATACACAATGTACAAACTAAACACATGACCCGAGCACATTTTTCAAAAAATTTTAATAAAAATTCCGAACTAAACCGTTCAACACGAGAACAGTAAGAAATATTAAAATATTTCTTAACGCGATCGGCGTTTCTAATAAAGAAAAGCTAAATTCATTTGGCTAAATCTTTTTGGTGGCAGAATAACAGCCGTGTAGTTAAATTTTGATGTTTGGGTCTAATTTTCATTGGGGTGAAATGGGAATCAAATGAAATTGTGCTTGTAAAAACGAGTTCAAAAATGTTATTAGTGGCTTAAGCAACATGCTGGTAACGATTGCTTTACTAAAAAACAACAAAACTTAAGGTGTGCAATTAAAGAAATTAGTCGTACCTTAACACAGTATATTGCATGCACAATAAAAAAACATTTCATTGTAGTATTATTGCGATAAGCTAAAGGAAGTAATTATTTGCACTTACGTGTACTTTCGTGCTTGCACGTATTAGCCATCTTGATTTCCACTTTGACATTTTGGCTATAATCATGGCTACAAAAAAGTAATAGATTGGCGATTTTGGCGACTTTTTAGTGTCCATTTGGCGATAATGCCTGTGTAAAGTCTGGCGACCCTGATTGAACAGTTTTTTTTTAAATAAGTTGGTTGAAGTTCAGTGACAATTTTTAAAATGGGTAAAAGTCCCGCGATTAGTTTTCGGTCTTTAGTCATTTTCCCCCGCGAAAAAGGAAAATCGTTAAGTGAAATAGGAAAAGTACTAAACATATGTATATAAGGCAACGATACAACAAATTTGGGATCGCTATTACAAAGAGAACAAAATTTAAAATGTTCCGAGTACAAAAGGACCACGAAAAATAACATCAAGTGACGAAAAATTTATTATCCGTGAAATTAAAAGGAATCCTAAACTAACGGCATGATGAAAGTAAGTTATCATTATTTCAAAGTAATAAAAAAAAAAACAAAAAGTTTGGAGAAAGAGAAATGAAGCCTACAAATTAAAAAACGTCGCGTACACTGTAAAACACGGTGGGCAAAACATAATGGTTTGGGGTATTATGGGTTATAATGGCGTTGGTAATTTGGATTTTATATAAGGGAATATGAACAAAGAAATGTATCTTGATATTATAAAAGGTAATTTAAAAGAGTCGGCGCAAAAATTACGGGTAGAAACAACGTTCCAAATTCCTGCGGACGTCACTCAGAAATTGATTAAATCTATGCCCCGTCGAATTATGGCAACCCAACAAAATATTTAAAATTGAATTAATTTTATTATAATTACATTTTAAAAATTGTATAATAGTTCCGTATACAACTGAATGTGCACGGATTCTTCCAATTATTGGAGACCAGAAAAAATTAAAATCGTATAAAAGTAACAAAAACCAACCATCAAATTTTTAGATAATTAACTTATGAAAGCTGTTTAAATGTTAGGTTATACTGGTGAGGTTTCAAAACAAGCCGTTTTTAATCTCAAGCGGAGCAAAAAATATTTAAAATATCTTCACCTGGTCGGCTTTTCTAATAAAGAAAAGCTAAATTCTTTTGGCTCGTCATCAACAGCAGTACTAAGCGGTTAGCTTTAATTTAGCTGCTGGACACTTTCGAAACAAACCGAAAACTAGATTTAACTCCAACTAAGTCAAACACCGAACTTGACAGCATTTGATAACTATATAATAATTGTGGATACTTCTAAAACTAGCAGAGATGTGCGTGTACGAAAAAAGTACATGATCCATTTTGGATACTGCCGTCTTTGTGATTCCCGCACAACCTCAAAATCAGCTTAAATTCAAAATTAAAACTAGAATGTGGCAAAGATTTCGGTTCAGAAATTATTCAACTGATTTTGAGCAATATAAGCAAGCGAGAAATATTTATTCAAGCTTTATAAATGAAAGTAAAAAGTAGTGGGGTGTGTCCAGACTCTGGGTGTCGCATCATTAGTGCGAGCCTTGAGGTCCACACGAACAACTTCCCAGTTAATAACAATTTTCAATTGTTATTTACAATATTCAATTATTATTAACAATATTTAATTGTTAATGGCGATAAATTTCATGATCATAGTACAAACGCGTAAATGAAAACTCAATAAAATTCATACTATTCCATTTATCGTTTTATTTATCATTAATATCTACTATTTATGGTTTTTCTACCATTTATTAATGTGTGTTTTTTTTTTTTTGAACTATCGAGTTGTATCAGAACCAATTAGATCAGATGAATCCTTTAAAAAAAAAAACTTTCGCCCACTTTTATGTCATTCAAAAATACTTAAAAAATTGATATTTTAAATTTATAAATAAATAAATTAATGAATTTAATTTATCATGATAATTTCGTTGCAATTAGATGCAAAAATTTTTTAAAAAAATTATTCCGTTATAGCACTATTTTTTAATGAAAACCAAATAAATGCACTCTGTTCGGAATTCATTTGTTATTAATAATTTTGAATGGTTATAAACAATTTATAATTGATATAAACAATTCTGAATTGTTATAGACCATTTTTAATTGATATAAACAAAGTTTATTCATTGTGGTAAAAAAAATTTCAATTGTTTATAAGAATTTTTCATTATTTATAATAATTTTCAATTGCTATGAACAATCTTCAATTTTGTATTCAATTTCCAATTTTCATAATCAATTTTCAACCAGGTAAAACCATTTTTTATAATTATAAATTTATTATTGTTATAAACAATTTTTCATATTGCTGTTCATAATAAATTGTTATTATCCGACTTTTTGATGTCCCGATCGTAATCAGAACTAATTATATCGAAGAAATCCTTTACAAGAAAGTCTAAAATCAACTTTATTTTCAGGACGAGCCAATGCCGCCCCACTAAACGAAGCGGCAGTGCAGAAAGTCGAACCCAACCCGACAACATCTCCGGGAGCAAACTACGGACGCCTATGTATTTAGGCATTAAGACCGAGCCTAGTAAGGTCTTAATTATGGTATACTGGACAACGTTAAGGATTAGATTGCTGACGATTGTAGTATTTTGTTACCCGAGTATGGAAAAGTGAAATTTTGCAGAAACGGCTTTCAGGCCAATGCTACAAGCGCCCCCGTCCCGTTAAAACCCTGGCAGGCCTCAAAGAACGCTCAAGGCTTGTCACCGTTAAGTTGGTGGTGTAGGCTCAGATGAAATATTCCTGACTAGCACCGATCTGGCTCTGAACGCAAGTCCCCATGAGGGTCTGCGTCAACCCTCGCATGGCCTCCCTGCTTGCATAGATAACCATGAGATCATATAGGTGACTACACAAGACGAACCGAGATAACGGCTTTGAGTGGGGACCCAATAAAATTATGAGTACAACAAATATAACGAACAATATAACAAATACTAAAGGAGACAACAACACCAACAGTGTTGAAGCGAGCCCTTTCCAAAGGAGCTTAAAAACTATGAGGTCACCCGGAGACACACCGTCTCTAACATACAGTGAGGCTCAGCAAGGAAGAAGCGACGAATCTGGTGCCCGGATTCGAGAGCAACCAGTTTTCTGCCAGCTGGGAGAACAAATTAAAAAACTGGTTGATATGCTGGAAGAAGGTAAAAGGCGGTCCATACATCAACCAATGAGGGATGCAATAGAGAGTATTAAAGCTCTCTACGAACTCTCTGCAATTGAACTGCATGATGAGAAAGCGAAGGAAGCGGTTAGCAGTAGCAAGTCCTCGCAGACGTCTCCGTGGTTTAAGGCGGCGGGGCCAAAACGAAAACGGGATCCCCCCCCCCCCAAGTGTCGAAAGCGAAACGTCGACCCGCCCCCACAATAGAAGGCGAGAATAAGCAGAAGGAAACGCAGCACAAAAGGGCAATCCCCCCACTTAAAGAGAAGGATACCGGCTCAAAATGTGACATTCCACTCCCGCAAAGTGGAATGGACACATGAATAAAAGTGAGCCGTAAACGAGCTATCCGGAAAAAATCTGAGCATAAGAACGTCAGGCCTGATGCAATCGTCATAGAAACGAAAGGTGAACTCTCCTATGCAGATATACTACGCAGGGTTAAAGCGGATCCTAAATTAGGCGAATTAGGAGAGACAGTCTCAAAGATTAGAAGGACCCAGAAAGGCAAACTCTTGCTGCAATTAAAAGATACTGGGGAGAAAACGGAGGCATTTAAGGAGGTAATTGGTGAAGCACTTGGTAACCAAATCGAAGTAAGAAGCCTAAAGCACCGAGTAACTGTCGAGTGCAAGGACATCGACGAAGTGACCACCAAAGAAGACATTTGTGAGGCAATAAGATCACAGTTTAAAATTAAAGAAGTCACCGCTGGGGACATATTAAATCTGAGGAAGGCGTATGGAGGAACACAAACGGCAATAATTAGCCTTTCTGCCGATAGCGCAAATAAGCTTTTGGATGCAGGAAAAATTAAGGTAGGCTGGGTAATCTGCCGAATTAGAGAGCAGAAAACGCTCACCAAATGCTTCAGATGTTTGGAATATGGACACTTAGCAAGACAATGCAAAAGCGAAGTAGACCGCTCCAAACAATGTTGAAGATGTGGGGTTGAAGGTCACATTGCCAAAAACTGCGACAAAGAGCCACTTTGCATGTTCTGCAAAACTGACAACGCCAATAATGTCAAACATATCGCGGGTAGCGGTAAATGTCCGATGTTTCGAAAGGCCCTGACCAATAAAAGATGAGGATTATGCAGATTAACTTGAACCACTGCGAGATAGCCCAAGATCTGCTAAAACAAACTAAGGAAGAACATAAAATTGATTTAGTTTTAATCAGCGAGCCTTATAAAAACCTATCCGGTTTCTCCTGGATTACGGATTAAACCCAAAAGGCAGCAATATGGGCTTGTGGCAAACAGGCTTTTCGGGATAGGAAAGGACAAGCGGATGGCTTCGTACGGGCGACAATAAAGGGTATACACTTTTACAGCTGCTATGCTCCACCCAGTTGGTCACATGGAGAGTATCAAAAGATGCTAGATGAACTCGTAGCCGATGCCCGCACTAAATCACCGGTGGTCATTGCTGGTGACTTTAACGCGTGGGCTGTAGAGTGGGGTGGTAGAGTTACGAATGCAAGGGGGCGCAGTCTCATAGAATCGCTTACTGTGCTCGATGTGGAGATAGCTAATGATGGAAAGAAAACCACCTTCCAAAAGGCCGGAATGGGGTCGATCATAGACCTAACCTTTGTAAGCAGCTCCTTATTCCGAATACAATATGGTTATGTTCGAAATAAAAGAAGAATCGAATTCCAGCCAAAGACGCCCTACAGTAACAGGCCCAAAATGGAAAGATTCGTTGTTCAAAAAGGAGACCTTCGAAGAAGTAGTGAGTGCGTACCAAATGGAATTGGGATCCGCAGAAAACGGAGCTAAACAACTGACTGAACTGATGAATAGAGCATGCGATGCAGCAATGCCATGCAGGACGCCCAATAAGAGAGGCTCGCCATGCTATTGGTGGAATGAAGAGATTCAGTCACTTCGGGCGAAATGCCTGAAAACCAGGCGAAAACTTCAAAGGTCGAGGGGTAGACCGGAATACAACCCGCTGCTCAGTGCCTTCAAAGAGGAAAGAAATGTTTTGAAGAATGCGATTAAGGACAGTAAAGGAGAAAACTTCAAACGCCTGTGCGAAGAGGCTAACATTAACCCATGGGGAACCGCCTACAGAGTCGTTATGTCAAAATTAAAAGGACAAAAATCTCCCCAGATTACATGCCCAATAATGCTCAGAGAGGTAATAACGACGCTTTTCCCACAGCGTCCAACAACTGTTCGTACTGTCGTGGAAGAAATTTATGTAGAGGAAATCCCGACAGTTACGGCGGAAGAACTTCAATCGGTGCTCAATAAAATAGGAGACAACAAAGCGCCGGGACCGGACGGAACCCCAAACAAAGTCCTGAAAACGGCGATTCTCAAAAGACCGGACATTTTCATAGAAGTTCTTAAAAGATGTCTAATAGAAGGCGTGTTTCCAGAACAATGGAAGGTGCAACACCTGGTGCTGCTACCAAAAGGAGATAAACCACCTGGAGAACCTTCATTCTACCGCCCAATTTGCCTCCTTGACACAATAGGGAAAATATTGGAGCGAATAATTTACAGCAGGTTACTCTCGATAGCTGAGGAAAGAGGTGCTTTATCAGAGTACCAATTTGGATTTCGAAAAGCGCGCTCCACCGTACATGCAATCAAAATGGCAGTGTACATCGCCGCTTCTGCCATAGAAGGTGAAAGGTAGAGATGGAGAACTAAGGAATACTGTGCAGTGGTTACACTAGACGTCAAGAACGCCTTTAACTCGGCCAACTGGGAATTCATAAAGAATTCCCTCATTAGAATGGAAGCCCCGACATACATCTTGAAGATCATATCAAGTTACTTAAGGAACAGGAAACTTAGATATAATAGTAATGCAGGAATGGAATACTATAACGTCTCCGCAGGGGTACCACAAGGATCCGTCCTAGGTCCCCTTCTTTGGAACGTTATGTTTGATGAAGTTCTTGAGCTACAGATTCCCCAAGAGACGAAAATAATAGGGTTCGCAGACGACATTGCGATCGTTACAACAGCGAAACATACCCACCAAATAGAGGCGGCAACAAATGAAGCTATCGCCAAGATTAAGAATTGGCTTGAGTCTGCAGGTCTGACGGAGGCGATCTTAATCACAAGCCGAAAATGGTGGAATACATCAATGTCAAGGCAACAATAAGGTCTAAACAATCACTGAAATACCTAGGAGTAATGCTGGACAATAGGCTAAATTTCAAATCGCACCTGGAATATGTAAGCAAAAAAGCTTCGAACATACAAGCGGCTCTTTCCAGGATGCTGCCAAATGCTGGTGGCCCCAAACCAGATAGAAGAACCCTGCTATTGAGAGTGGTGAGCTCTGTGCTTCTATATGCCTCCCCAATCTGGGCAAAAGCATTAGCGGTGCAGGAGTCAAGAAGAAAATTCTCATCAGCCTGCAGACTGTGTGCTTTAAGAGCTATAAGTGCCTATAGAACGGTATCGGACGAAGCAGCTTGTGTCATCGCTAGTATGATCCCGATCGACAACCTCGCGGACGAGATGGGACGCATTTACCCGGGAATCGCAACTAGCCAGGGAAACCGCAGAAAAAAGGAGATTAAAAAGGAAGAGAGGCAGAGCTCGATGCTAATGTGGCAAACCCGATGGGACAACACTACGAAAAGAAGGTGGACGCACCAACTGATCCCATGCATTGAAACTTGGGCCAACCGCAAGCTTGGAGAAAACAACTACCACTTGACGCAATTCTTGACTGGTAATCGGAAGTACCTACACAGATTTGGACATGACAGCTCTCCGATGTGCATGAACTGCTTAGAACAGGAGGAAGATGCTGAACACGCAGTATTTCATTGTCCACGCTTCCAAGCATGGCACGTAAATATACTGAATCCATCGGTAGTAATTGAATATATGCTACAAAGGGACGAAAATTCTAGCGTAGTGACTGAGTTTATAATAAACGTCCAAAAGTAACTCAGAAGACTGGAGTGTCTTAGACACCAGATTAACACTTCAGATTGATAGCATGATGGCTAACCAGCCCCGCGAAGTAATACCTAACGGCAGTCCCGCAGGGAGAGTGGTTGAAGAGGATGGGGGTGAGTTTTAGCACGTAGGCACCACATTGGCGGTGAATCGTGCATGCCACTAGCACGGGCTACTGGTATCTTTGGAAGATTCCTCACCTCCTGGTCGCACCAAAAAAAAAAAAAACACACACATACACGTGTTCAAAAACATGCGTAAAACACTATGGTGACTTAGAAATGTAAAAAATTTTTAAAACTAAAAATTTTTGAAAATCGGGCCCATTACAATAACATCCCTATATGTGGGAAGTTAATAAGCCTTTTTTTACTAATGTGATTTTTTTCTTCTGCTATTCTTAGCGTTAACACCTAGTTCCCGTAGCCTCGACGCTCGGAACTTCGGGCCGACACGTTATCACTTACTTCACCGACGACTTTCAAACAATACAAGGTATGCCTTTTTGGAAAGGTGATAAAGTAGTGAACAATTAAGTTTAAAAAGAAAAATGATGAGCTAATAACGACAAATTTACTTAAATATTCACTTTTTAACATTTGAATCCGAATATTTAAACTTAAAGCAAGCAGAAGAGAATTTTACGTGCCATAGTTGAAATAGGTTTTTTGTCACCTTTAATTTGGCACCAATTTCACCTTGCTAGGTTGCCCCAATAAAATAATTCTTAAAATGAACGGTTCAACGCACCCCGAAATATTGAAATTATTAATCACCCTTTGACTTCTAAATTACTTAGATTGCCCTTTTACTCGCAAACAATTTTTTATTTGGCTCGATGGGTACTATCCTTCAGTATTTATCTCACAAACGGAAACACCCTTTATACGTACGCATAGTTAGCTCTGAAATTTGACTCTTCGACAAAAACTACCAAAAATAAATAACTTTACTTCTGTCATAAAGTAGAATAACGGCCAAAATCCTTAGTCACATAATCACTATGTATTTCTAGGTTCTCCCTATCAACAAACCGCATACACGCGGAAAGCCATAGCAATAAATCATTGTTGGGTTAGCTGTTGGGTGCAATCCACTGAAAGATAAATTTATCGCTTTTAATTGGGAAAATATAAATCGCGAGCCCATTGAATTTCTTGTTTGCGATGGTTCTAAATGGTTTGAAAAGAAGAATATTATTCGAATTATCTATGATGCGATTATGTCAAATCTTATGCCTCAATTTCGTTCGGAGTAAGAAAACATTTTGAGATTGCAGACATCTTATTTCTGGACTAAATTCACTACTTATAATGCTGGCAGGATTAAAAAATTAGCTATTCAAGAATTGTCAAATAAATGCAAATTGTAGATTGAGTTCTTTGAGACTGAAGACGATTTACACTAGTCTTCTCAATGCAACTGGTTTTTAAGTTTCCGTAGCAAAATGGTAAAACAGGACCCTCTGATGCGACTTTGTCCGTCTGTCACATCTGCTTATCAAAACATTGATTAGTGCTATCGACTTGAAAGTTGGAATAGTGTTAAATATCGCTTGCCCTCCTTAATTGCAAATGAAAAAAATTTTAAAAATATTTTTGTTGCAAAATTTTGCATTGCGAGCGGGCGAGAAGTTTTCAAAACACGTTAGTTACGTCATGTAAACGAAGTAAGGAACTGTTAGCAGCCATGTGTGGGGCCAGCCAATAGCGCGGCGCCTCAGAAGATCTAGCAGTGATGACTAAACTCACACTACTTAATGTGAAGAATGCTTAAAAGCTTTAGAAGCATTGCGTACTGCTTGTTTAACTTCGGACCTTAAGATGTTTGCAAAAGGTTGTATATTTTAAGTTATTGTACTATACTATATAATCGCTTACTACTTAAATATGACGATCTTTTTAACTTTTCTATGCTTTAACGATTAAAAAACGCAAAAACAGGAAACCGAATACAGCCAAAGTGCATAAACGAATTAAAAAGCTCAAAAACTCACTTTCCCGCGGGCATAGGTTTGGATATCACTGTTCTAGATACTTCTGCAAGTTTAACCAGCAAATAGCTGCATTTAGCAACTCTCAGCATGCGTTCAATAATGATTATCATAATAAGTTAACTTTAATAAAATTGGTATAATAATTTTATTTGAATAGAATAAAAATGTACATTAGAAGTAAAAAAATAAGTTACATAAGTGACCTTGTAAGGTGTCCTACCATTAAGCAACTCCTGGGCTTAAATTTAAGAATAAATATACATATTTTATTTAATCCGAAAATAACCAATTAGGGGAGTTTACGAATTTTAATAAATGTGGGCAAAAATCCATATATCATTTAAATAAACAAACTAGTATACCACAGAGTTCAAGGGGTAATGAGAATAATTAAATAAAGATTAATAATTAATAACATATATTTCATTTAATTAATACATGAATTAAGTTCAAAAAATAATAAATTTCTTTCTAGTTAACTAATAACTTACATTGCATTTAATTTATAAATGAATAAAACAAAAAATTATAAAATTCTTTTAAATAATTAATAACATAAATGTTATGTAATTAATATATAAAAAAAAAAACAACACGAAAGGAGATCAACGATCTTCAAAATTACAGATGCTTGAAAAGTCATATGAGAATTAATTAAACTAATGTTTTAATACAAAAGTAATTAAAGTAATCGAAACGATTACGAAATGAAATTTATACTTGCCAACAACCTTGTGTCAACCAAAACGCAAACAAAACGTCAGCCTTAAGCAGATCAAGAATCTACTTTTGAGACTCGAGGCGATGAAGGGTTCCTGAACCGGATGGAGGGATCGAATCTTTCTCTCTAACTCCAGTGGTCGACAGAAGCAGATTCGAGCGGAGAAAACATTTCCAAAGAAGAAAAGTTTTAAGATAAATTCGAACAGTTATTATATTTTCGAATCAGACTGCGTATTTAAAAGAGCATCGATATTTTTAAAAGAAACTGCAACCGAATATACATCGGAAACATCAAAATACACAGCATCTTGGAATTTCACGCCTTTAATTCAAGGGACAAAGCATCTCATCCAGCAGCGAATTCTCACGTGGCCACGTAAACAGGAAAGTACCAAGAAATTCAAGTAACTAATATAATAAAAAAATTGAATGAAAACCTAATGAACATATATACATATAATATCAAAATTATTTAATCCTAATCTACTAACCCTTAGCTAGAATATATTGTTAGCAGGGCGGCCACATTAGAAATTGTTAGGGTAACATTTTGAGTAATGTGAACTTAAACGATGCAAATATAAATGAAATTCATGTAAATTTACTCTTTCATTTGACTGCTTAGTAATTATAAATAAATAAATTAAATCATTCTGTGCAAGCCTAACCACCCCTAGATCTGGTTCGGCTTACATTTGGGGGCTCAACCGGGATCTCTGATTCCGAAATTATTGTAATTTTAAAATTCGAAAAATTTAAAAAGACAACTTTCAAAAAATAAACAAATTAGAAAATCGCAAATTTCTCTACGAAACCTGCCCTTAGGATTTGCTTCGGTAGTGCATTTTATATTCTCTAAAAGTAACACCTGTAAACCAGTTATAAATACAAAAAATCATAATTCGAGAAGAAAAATATTTATCATTAGAATCTGATAAATAAAGTAAATTGAATTTGATAATTCATACTACATTGTGAATCTTTATTGATATCTGTGCCTACGCCACTACCCCAAGGACCTAAAACCAACATTTATAGGTTAATTTAAAATAATTCTATCTCCTCTTGTTTTCTGTTTAACATTTTTTTTTACACACACGTTAGCAATAAAAGTCATTGCACCGACTAAATACTTAAAACTCGACTAATATGGACATCACACTAAAGTCCATACATCTATAGCCATAGTCAATCAGTAAATATCCTGCAAGACAAATAAACTTGGCGTTGACCTTACTTCTCTATTTGTTCAGTGTCTTTCCTAACATGTCGTATGAACAAATTGCGGCACTTTGTGCAGATATCGACATTAAATATGAAATGCGATGTAGAAAAGTTTCGTCAGAGTTATTTACTATCGAGGGAAGACAACTATGGTGGTCTAAACAACTAAAAGAAGAAGCTAGCGCCGACCCAAATTCCTTATCGATTAACTCCTACTTAACTCCAACCGAAGACTTAAAAGAGTGTGAAGCCATTTTAGAGGAATTCGAAGGAGATGTCTTATCTCCAACTTTAAGTTCTTACCACGAGGCACTTACGGTTCGATTAAGCTTCCTGCTACAGAAGCCAATCGGGAACGCATGTTTAGATCATTAAACAACGACATTTCCAAGGTCCTTGCTTGGGGCAGAGCAAATCGTGTTACGTTTAATTCATCCAAAACCCAATGCTGTTTAATGTCCCTTAAAAAACGCCCAGTTCACCCCCAACCCATTTCAGTCGACGGAGTGAACATACCCAATTCACCCTCCCTAAACATCTTAGGTGTCGAGACATCCAGCAATCTTAGCTGGACTGATCATATATTTGCAATCGCTAAAAATGCGATGAAATGTTTGGGTTTTCTACAGAGATGTAAGAAATATTTCACCCCACCTGACTTAGCGCTGATCTACAAGTCCCACATTAGGCCTAGACTTGAATATAATTCCCATATTTGGGCAGGGGCCGGACACACCGCACTGTCCGCGTTAGACAAAGTCCAGCGTAAAGCTGTTAAGCTTATTGGCGATCCCTCAATTTCTGAGGGTCTTGACTCTCTGGAGCATCGACGGAATGTCGGTTGTCTCTCATTCTTCTATCGTTATTTCCATGGCCGTTGTTCTAACGAAATTGCTAGCCTGATTCCTTGAAGACTCCTGACAACGCGCGATACAATATCAACAAGTCGCTCCCACCCCTATACTCTCCAGGTCAAATTTGGACGTACCGTCGAATTTCGGGAATCTTTTCTAAGCAGAACAACACGAATGTGGAACAGTTTACCATCTTCTGTTTTTCCCTCGTCTTATCAGCCTGAAACTTTCAAACGGGGCGTACATCGACACCTCCTTCACCCAACCTCCTAACCTATTTCCCACATCCATAATTCCTTTCCTGCCAAGGCTGTGCTTATGCATCATAGGGCATCCCCTGAGCTTTGGCATCATCATATATATAAAAAAAAAGTTTCGATGCTGAATCTGAAGAGCATATTACCCTTAAGGAACCCCTTATTCAAAAGGCCAAAAACTTGGTTCACAAAATCGAAAAATTCCATTACCAAGCGTGGAAATCAAATTTTATTTCTGCCAATGTTAGCCAAGGACCACTCGAGACTAATCTTCAAAAGGATATTCAAAACTTAAACTTAGACGAGTTTCAAAAAGATCATAACGACTTACAAAGCTCGCGTAAGCTCGGTACTAATAAGGAGCAGCACGATATAAGTTATTTACCCCGGCAGGAATTTTTTAAACCAGAAATTTTTAGAGAAAATAGTTCTATACCCAGAACACCGCCTATGTTGTTTAAATGGGGCCTTAAATTCACCGGTGATAGTGATGACAAAGTGATTGCAAAGAGTAGCAGACTATTCTAGGTCCAGACAAGTAACCGACTCTGAGTTATTAATGTCAATCTCAGATCTCTTAGATGGTTCGATGGTGCTGTAGAAAGCGAGACACCCTTCTATCTTACAAAGATTTTGTCAAGCGCATTCTCCAGAATTTTGAACCCCTCCTTCACACTGATCAGCTACTGGAATATCTCCGGGAGCGCAAACAGAATGTTAGCGAATCTATTGTGCAGTATATTTCTTTCATGGAAGATCAATTTTTTAGACAGCCTCGAGTACCTTCGGAGCAAGAAAGAGTAAAAATTACTCGAAATAATCTACTGCCGAAATATATTCGGGCCATTGCACTTCTGGACTTTACTACGACTGACAGTTTGGAAGAAGCCTGCCGAAAGATTGAGCTAAGTGAAAGTCAGGCTAAAATTAATAGTAATAATCTGGATAGGAATGTGTACAACTTTCCATCCACCAATATCAATCACGGTGCTTCATATGATAAACAAACTTACGGGAAAACTAACTTAGATACTCGTAGTCCTTCCCGACATTCTGATGATAGTGGGTATGAGAGACAAACCCGAAATAATTACAATTTACAACCGTCATCTTATGTAAACCGCAGTAGCGTAGATAATACCCTAAGCAGATCCCGTAACTTTCCAAATTATCGCCAAGATCAAGGATCTCATCACATAATTGCGAACAAGAATATGGGTACACCAAAATCCGGAAATAGTTATATACGTTACAATAATAATGTAAATGAAAAGGGACTGAGGTCAATGACTCACTATCGACCACAAAGTCGACAACAGGGTAACCTTAACTGCCTTGAGTTATCCACCACCCTTCCGGAACATCCATCATTAGCGCCTTACATAAATGAAGATGTTAATGTGCGTATTCATGACCCATATGGCGTTGAAATTCAACCCGACGTCAGGCAGGAAAGCTATACGCAACATACCAACCTTCGCAATAGTAATTCCGCTGAGTCGGGAAACGAGGCTGGGACTTTTCAAGAGTGGACGGGGGTAGTTCAGCCAGGTCAAAGTCCACAAAGCCAATAAAAAAGCCGATAGTGTTAAAAGACAATGTTGATGCAAGGCCATACCTATTAGTAAATATTTTCGGTCGAAACTTTAAGAATCTGTTGGATTCCGGAGCTAGCGGTTCTGTAGTAGGGCAATATGGTATAGAGATTTTCAAGTCTCTTGGGCTTAAGCTACAAAGTGAATGCCAGTCATCTATTAAAACTGTTGACAGTTCTCAACATCTGATTGTAGGATGTTTTAATGTACCAATCCAATTTAGAGCGGAGGTAAAAATTATACGTGTCGTAGCAGTTCCTACCCTAAAGCAGGGGCTAATTTTAGGTATTGATTTCTGGGATGCCTTCCAATTAAGATTAGATCGTGGGTCGAATATGCAATGGACAGTTTATAATCAAAAAAAGCCATTGCTAGATGCATACATCAGTTTGATAAATTAGATCGACCTACTCTTGGTCGAACCAACTTAATCACGCACGATATAGATACGTTACAATAATAATGTAAATGAAAAGGGACTGAGGTCAATGACTCACTATCGACCACAAAGTCGACAACAATGTAACCTTAACTGCCTTGAGTTATCCACCACCCTTCCGGAACATCCATCATTAGCGCCTTACATAAATGAAGATGTTAATGTGCGTATTCATGACCCATATGGCGTTGAAATTCAACCCGACGTCAGGCAGGAAAGCTATACGCAACATACCAACCTTCGCAATAGTAATTCCGCTGAGTCGGGAAACGAGGCTGGGACTTTTCAAGAGTGGACGGGGGTAGTTCAGCCAGGTCAAAGTCCACAAAGCCAATAAAAAAGCCGATAGTGTTAAAAGACAATGTTGATGCAAGGCCATACCTATTAGTAAATATTTTCGGTCGAAACTTTAAGAATCTGTTGGATTCCGGAGCTAGCGGTTCTGTAGTAGGGCAATATGGTATAGAGATTTTCAAGTCTCTTGGGCTTAAGCTACAAAGTGAATGCCAGTCATCTATTAAAACTGTTGACAGTTCTCAACATCTGATTGTAGGATGTTTTAATGTACCAATCCAATTTAGAGCGGAGGTAAAAATTATACGTGTCGTAGCAGTTCCTACCCTAAAGCAGGGGCTAATTTTAGGTATTGATTTCTGGGATGCCTTCCAATTAAGATTAGATCGTGGGTCGAATATGCAATGGACATTTTATAATCAAAAAAAGCCATTGCTAGATGCATACATCAGTTTGATAAATTAGATCGACCTACTCTTGGTCGAACCAACTTAATCACGCACGATATAGATACGGGCGATACTGAGCCTATAGTACAACGTGGCTATGAAGTTTCGCCTGCTGTCCAAGCACGTTTTGGCAAAGAGTTGGAAAGGATGATGAAATTGGGTGTAATAGAACCTTCATTAAGCCCGTGGTGCTCACCGGCGGTTCTTGTCAAAAAATCGAATGGCAAGGACAGACTTTGTTTAGATAGCAGAAAATTAAATTCAGTAACTAAGAAGTGTGCTTATCCTTTATCAAAAATTACAGAGATCCTAAATCGTCTTAACAAGGCGAAGTATTTATCATCCGTAGATTTAAAGGACGCTTTTTGGCAGATACCTTTAGCCAAAACTGCAAAGGAAAAAACAGCTTTTTCCGTTCCTGGGCATGGACTATGGCAGTTTGTTTGTGGTTATGCCGTTTGGTCTCGCAAATAGTCCTCCTACCCAACAACGCTTAATAGACAGACTCTTTGGCCCAACGGAAGGCAGGTGGCAAATCGTCTGTATGAGGCGAACCTTATGATAAATAGGGAAAAATATCAATTTTTTTGATCAAGTCTAAAATACTTGGGCTTTATCGTTGATGCTCACGGATTGCGAACTGATCCAGAAAAAGTACAAGCAATAGTAGATTTCTGTCGTCCAAAAAATTTCACCGAAATGAAGCGCTTCATAGGGTTAAGCTCGTGGTATAGACGCTTCGTACCAAACTTCGCGCAAATCGCTGCACCGCTCCACGAACTTACTAAAGGCGGTAAGAAGCGACAACCATTAAAGTGGACTCCGAAAGCAGATAAAGCGTTTATAGAACTCAAGAGTGCTTTGGTTAAATCCCCTGTCCTCGCTTCACCTGATTTTAAGAAACCCTTTTTTATTCAATGTGACGCTTCTAACCACGCAACAGCAGGCGTACTTTTTCAAAGGGATGATAACGAGGTGGAACATTCTATAGCTTATGTCAGTCGTAAACTGAGAGGAGCTGAGATTAACTACACTGTCATAGAGAAAGAATTTCTCAGTATCGTATTTTCTATGGAAAAGCTTCGTGGATATCTAGAGCAGTGATGTCCAAACCTATGCCCGCGGTCAAGTGAGCTTTTGAGCTTTTAAATTCGTATATGCCCATGTTTGGTTGTATTCGGTTTACTGTTTTTGCGTTTTTTAATTGTTAAAGCATACAAAAGTAAAAAAAATCGTCATTTTAAGTAGTTCTGTAAGCAATCATACAATATCTTAAGATATACAATCTTTTGCATGCATTTTAAGATTCAAAAATAAACAAACAGTATGAAATGCTTCTAAAGCTTTTAAGCATTCCTCACATTAAGTGGTGTGAGTTTGGCCATCACTGATCTAGAGGGCCAACAATTTTTTATCCTTACAGACCATTCGCCATTGACACGGCTCTTTCGCCAACAAAACGTTACTGGCCGCCTTGCTCGGTGGATATTGAGACTTCAACAGTTCGACTTTGAGATAAAGTATGTAAAAGGTAAGAATAATGTCGTCCCCGATGCCCTTTCTAGAACGCCGGAAGTAAATTTAATAGATTGCCATTCTGCAGAGAAAGAAGATTGGTACTTATCTATGATCCAAAAGGTAAAGGAATATCCATAACGCATGAAAAATTGGAAGTTAGAAGAAGATCTTCTATACATTAAGCCTGTGCGCGATTCAAATAGATCCCAAGAGAATAAGTGGAAATTAGTAGTGCCAATTAGTAAGCGTGCTGAAGTCATAAAAGAATGCCACGACTCCCCGTCCTCAGATTTCTGTCGTCCAAAAAATTTCACCGAAATGAAGCGCTTCATAGGGTTAAGCTCGTGGTATAGACGCTTCGTACCAAACTTCGCGCAAATCGCTGCACCGCTCCACGAACTTACTAAAGGCGGTAAGAAGCGACAACCATTAAAGTGGACTCCGAAAGCAGATAAAGCGTTTATAGAACTCAAGAGTGCTTTGGTTAAATCCCCTGTCCTCGCTTCACCTGATTTTAGGAAACCCTTTTTTATTCAATGTGACGCTTCTAACCACGCAACAGCAGGCGTACTTTTTCAAAGGGATGATAACGAGGTGGAACATTCTATAGCTTATGTCAGTCGTAAACTGAGAGGAGCTGAGATTAACTACACTGTCATAGAGAAAGAATTTCTCAGTATCGTATTTTCTATGGAAAAGCTTCGTGGATATCTAGAGCAGTGATGTCCAAACCTATGCCCGCGGTCAAGTGAGCTTTTGAGCTTTTAAATTCGTATATGCCCATGTTTGGTTGTATTCGGTTTACTGTTTTTGCGTTTTTTAATTGTTAAAGCATACAAAAGTAAAAAAAATCGTCATTTTAAGTAGTTCTGTAAGCAATCATACAATATCTTAAGATATACAATCTTTTGCATGCATTTTAAGATTCAAAAATAAACAAACAGTATGAAATGCTTCTAAAGCTTTTAAGCATTCCTCACATTAAGTGGTGTGAGTTTGGCCATCACTGATCTAGAGGGCCAACAATTTTTTATCCTTACAGACCATTCGCCATTGACACGGCTCTTTCGCCAACAAAACGTTACTGGCCGCCTTGCTCGGTGGATATTGAGACTTCAACAGTTCGACTTTGAGATAAAGTATGTAAAAGGTAAGAATAATGTCGTCCCCGATGCCCTTTCTAGAACGCCGGAAGTAAATTTAATAGATTGCCATTCTGCAGAGAAAGAAGATTGGTACTTATCTATGATCCAAAAGGTAAAGGAATATCCATAACGCATGAAAAATTGGAAGTTAGAAGAAGATCTTCTATACATTAAGCCTGTGCGCGATTCAAATAGATCCCAAGAGAATAAGTGGAAATTAGTAGTGCCAATTAGTAAGCGTGCTGAAGTCCTAAAAGAATGCCACGACTCCCCGTCCTCAGCTCACTTAGGAAGCTTTAAGACCCAAAAACGCGTTATGAAAAGGTATTATTGGCCTGGAATGAATAAACATATAAAAGACTATGTAAAAAATTGCGAAATATGTTTGAAATGTAAACCTACCACAAAACCCTCATTTGGTCCGCAAGGTAATTTAAAAGAAGCAAATTTCCCCTGGCAAGTGATTGCATTAGATTTAATTGGTCCACTTCCTCCGTCAACGAAGGGAAATTGGTGGCTCTTACTAATATGTGACTGGTTTACGAAAATGCCTTGTTTGTTTCCAATTCGTACCGCAACTTCAAAAAAAGTAACTGAAATAGTTGAGAATCGAATTTTTCTTGATTATGGGGTTCCAAAAATCGTTATTACGTATAATGGGCGACAATTTGACTCCAAGGAATTCAGGAAGCTCCTCTCATGCTATGGTATTCGTAAATTTTGGTTAAATTGTCGTTACCATCCGCGTAATAATTTTACCGAGAGATGGAACAAAGTAATCGGAAGTGCCCTAAGATCGTATAGAACCGACAACCATAGATTATGGGACCATGAAATTGGCCGTATTCAAGTGGCATTACGCACAGCAGTTAGCGCAGTCACGGGTTATTCCCCCTTTTATTTGAACTTCGGTCGTGAATATATGTTTTCAGCTTCAGATTACTCCTTATTCGATACGATCGAGACACCTGCGATAGAACACAGAATTAAATACCTAAACAACCTAGAAAACATTAACAACGACGTCTCCAAAAGAATTTTAAAGGCTTATGAAACAAATAAAAAATATTTCGATAAAGACAAAGTTAAAATGAAATTCGAAAGGGGAGATATAGTCTACAAACGGAACTATGTCTTATCAGACGTGGCACAGAGATTTTCTGCTAAACTAGCACCAAAATTTCTTAAATGCACTGTGTTAGATAAGAGGTCCGACTTAGTTTATAGATTGGCTGACGAAACTGGTCTAGATTTAGGTTGGTGGCACGTTAAGGATGTAAAACACATATAGTAAGTTACAAATAGTGTACTTTTGTTATTTCCTACTCTAATATTAATTTCAGTTTAAACTATATTATTAAGGTGCAAAATATTCATTTAAGTAAATTTGTGGATTATCATTGAAGTTTATCGATTACAGTAAATAATCATAGAGATTGCTAGATTTAGGCAATAAGGTTTAGTTGAATGTTTCTTAAAACTTAATTTTCGTATATTATAATATCAAATAGTAAGATAATTTATTGAACTAAATGGCGTGTTATTTCCTACACTACTCTGAAGTCAAGAAGTATTAACCCTTTGGTTCACAATCTTATAACGTAGTTTAACAGGTATTGTTCGCTACGTTCCGTTCAATTTTAGTAATGCACAAAATCTAGTAGGCAGGGCGAATTCAAAACCACCAAACTCTAATAAGTAAATGTCACCATAATAAAAAACTTGCATAAGTTTATCGTGATTAACAAAAGATTAATACGACATAGTCCACTGAAGAATAATATTAAAGTAAAACGTAACAAAGACTTTATCAGTACTGGCAATTATTGCCTAATGACTCGGATCATATTCCTAAATATCATGAGAAGAAGAGGGAGAATGTAAGGTGTCCTACCATTAAGCAACTCCTGGGCTTAAATTTAAGAATAAATATACATATTTTATTTAATCCGAAAATAACCAATTAGGGGAGTTTAAGAATTTTAATAAATGTGGGCAAAAATCCATATATCATTTAAATAAACAAACTAGTATACCATAGAGTTCAAGGGGTAATGAGAGTAATTAAATAAAGGTTAATAATTAATAACATATATTTCATTTAATTAATACATGAATTAAGTTCAAAAAATAATAAATTTCTTTCTAGTTAACTAATAACTTACATTTCATTTAATTAATATATGAATAAAACAAAAAATTATAAAATTCTTTTAAATAATTAATAACATAAATGTTATGTAATTAATATATAAAAAAAAACAACACGAAAGGAGATCAACGATCTTCAAAATTACAGATGCTTGAAAAGTCATATGAGAATTAATTAAACTAATGTTTTAATACAAAAGTAATTAAAGTAATCGAAACGATTACGAAATGAAATTTATACTTGCCAACAACCTTGTGTCAACCAAAACGCAAACAAAACGTCAGCCTTAAGCAGATCAAGAATCTACTTTTGAGACTCGAGGCGATGAAGGGTTCCTGAACCGGATGGAGGGATCGAATCTTTCTCTCTAACTCCAGTGGTCGACAGAAGCAGATTCGAGCGGAGAAAACATTTCCAAAGAAGAAAAGTTTTAAGATAAATTCGAACAGTTATTATATTTTCGAATCAGACTGCGTATTTAAAAGAGCATCGATAATTTTAAAAGAAACTGCAACCGTATATACATCGGAAACATCAAAATACACAGCATCTTGGAATTTCACGCCTTTAATTCAAGGGACAAAGCATCTCACCCAGCAGCCAATTCTCACGTGGCCACGTAAACAGGAAAGTACCAAGAAATTCAAGTAACTAATATAATAAATAAAAAAATTTGAATAAAAACTTAATGAACATATATACATATAATATCAAAATTATATAATCCTAATCTACTAACCCTTAGCTAGAATATATTGTTAGCAGGGCGGCCGCATTAGAAATTGTTAGGGAAACATTTTGAGTAGTGTGAACTTGAACTCTGCAAATATAAATGAAATTCATGTAAATTTACTCTTTCATTTGACTGTTAATAATTATAAATAAATAAATTAAATCATTCTGTGCAAGCCTAACCACCCCTAGATCTGGTTTGGCTTACAACCTGTTTGTTAGAAATAGGATTATGTAATTATTTTGTGTCAGATTATGATATAAAATAGACTGCAATGTTGACAGAAATTCTTCCTTTTATGAAATAGCATAATGTATTCCAGATCTTGCGATAGACTCAATATAAATAGCTTGTTCAACAAGACAAGGTTCGTGCTAAAACTGCAGCCACAGGAATATTCACACAAAAACTCTCAATATAATAAGCTGAAAAAGGGCCTAGATATAACACCAAACGATACAAGATTTAATAGATTGAAGGTCAACGAATATAGATACCAAGAAGGAAGCCAATTAAACTTTCTGGATCACCAATAATCTAAATAATTCGAGTATGACACTTAAAGATAGTAAAGAAGTCCAATAAAAACGCAATTAAGCTGTGAATATCTGAAAGTAAGGCCTTTTAAGAAATATGGTGTGTTATTACGGTAAAGAATCGCGTCATTCTGGATAGGCAGAGATTTTCTGTTGAGATCTGTTGGGGGGTCGGTCACAGTTTTTGGCAATATCTTGGCAGCCGTGAATCGTACAAAAGTTTTATAACAATTTTTTTTAAATAAATTATTTCATTCCAACTTTTATTAATAACTTTTTCACGAGGCATTATTAATAAAAGTTATATAAATCTTAATAGATAAAAAATTAAAAGGTAAAATGTTTTAACTTTCTTATTTGATATTTTTCCGAAAAATGGATTTAGAACTTTTTTTAGACAATTCTTTCACAATTCAGCTCGTGTTTGTAATTGTCATTATTTTTAGGAAATTTACAGGGTCAGTCAATTTACGTAAGGTCAGTCAAAGTTAAATCATGCAAATATATATGACAATTATGTCAGCGTCTGTAAAATCGCAGCCTACTCTAGATACAAGCCTGGCAGCTGAAACGATCAGCTGAGCATTGGTGGTGTAAACACATCTGACAGTTCCGTAATAATTCGCGAGGCTTTTCATTGGTTAGACTGTTTTAGACGAATTTGACTTTCCGATAATTTTTATAAATCGGAAGAGTCCCCTTTATGTGCTGTTGCAAAATGTGTGATAAAATCGTGAGTCTACCACGTAACTAGTTTTTTGTATTGAGTTTATTTGTTGGGTTAAGTTAATTTAATTTACTGAAATTGTGTGTTTTTAAAAAATATAAAAAGAGATTAACAAATGATGCGGTCTAAATTATTTATGTCTGCAACGAAAGTAAATGTTTTGAATTCTGCTTTTCAATTTTGCTATACAGCAGCAATGTTTGGTTCAAGATTTGTCGCCGAAAGAGTTTCTCTGCGATACTTTTTTTGTTTTTGCTTCAGAAGGCAGAAAGGTCAAGCATTCAAATCATTTGGATTATTATAAATTTGTGCAGCAAGTTTAATTTTGTTTGTGATTGGAGGTAAATGTATTGGCCACTTTTATAATTGAAAAGATGTCTTAGACTTTCCCCAGTTTCTAACATAAAACAACTGAAGGCGCAATATTCAATTGTATATATAATTAATTTCATTATTATTTTATTTACTTAATTTTTATTATAGTATTTTTTATCGCATACACAACTTGGAAAGCATTCAGCATAAACTGTTAGGGGAGCTTGGAATTCTTAAGCACGAATTAACATTAAATGATGACAAAATTAGACAAATACCCATGAAGAGAACCGATCAGTGGCCAAAAATTATATTCGAACGAAGCACTTATTTTAATCAAAAATTGGTATGTTCATTGTTTCTGTAAATTTAAAATGGAAAGATGGCACCCAAAACAAAGAGGTTTTCTTCAACGAAACTGCTTTGAGCTGACGATCTCAAGTAGAGATGCAACTTCAACTTAATTAGATGTAGATAAAAGCACTCTTCGTTTCTATAAAAGTGAGTAATACTGGTATTTAACGTTGTCCTTATATATATATATATATATATATATATATATATATATATATATATATATATATATATTATTTTATATTGCATATTCGAAGCCTTTTTAATCATAGAGTCATCGTCAAGCCAAAAGGCTTTTCCAGTGTCGTCTTAAACTTCTAATGCGGCGTAGAATTCGGAAAAATTCACTAATAAATTTTTTTTGTACAAATTCGAATTATCCTTTATCAGAGGTATCCTCTGGTTACTTTCATAGATTAGTTTCAAAAATTTTAAATTTTTGGTTTATATCACTTTTTTTTCATGTGACCGTCTACGTACTCGGAAGGCAAATATTTCACGGAAGGCAAATATTTCACGTATATTCAACTTCTAAACTAAACTTAAGTTTAGAAATATGACACAATTCTGGGACTATCATAGAACAGATCTACTATAAATTTTATACAAATTATTTACTATAATGAAACTGACGCAGTTTTTATCTTTTCAGGTGGATCTTTCACAGTAAATGGCAACATTCTGCCTATTCTTACGGACATCAGGAAGCACTTTCAAAAATGCTGAGAAGTAAAACAAAAGAGGAAGCAAAGTAAATGAAAGAAGGCTACATTTCTACAAACATTAAAACATTAAATACCTGTTATTATCCTAAGCTAAACTTAACCGATTGAACATAAGATAAGCCAAGTTTGTAATAGATTTGCATTTCAATTAGATTAAGGTAGTTCGTAGTTAGTCTAAGAGTAATTAAGTGTGTTCGATAAATACTCATGGTTAATTCTATATTAAAAGATTACTTCATCACTTGGTGAAGTAGAATTTTTCATAAGCTATCATTAGTCCGTTCAAAGTATTTGTTTATAGCTTCAAAATTAAATTCTTAAAGTAAATATTGCAAATTTAATTAAAAATTAAATCAGAAGCGATTTTACACATAAATAGCGACATTTTCTAACATAATCGATAGAATCCTTTCGATCAAATATTGTGTATAGCAGGGTTAGTATAAAGGGTTAAGATAAAGAATCTGATAATATTTAGGTGTTTACAGATTAAACTGATTTCTAGGGTAAAAAGTTGCAAGTACGAAATTGAATTTAAATAAATGTTTCTAAAGTATGGTGGGTATTATAAGTATACCCACCATACTTTAGAAAAATTTATTTAAATTCAATTTTGTACTCGTTGCTATTACTCAAAAAGAATACATGCCAGAAAATACCCTGCCCAAAAAGGGCTTAAAACACTGAAAATAAGTCAAAAAAACGGTTTGAAAAAGGATAATGCTGGCAAAAATAGATTTCCTCGATTATCTATCTACATACGGTCTATGTGCGTCTCTTTAGTTTCAGGAGTCCTTGCTCAATATGTTAATATGTTTTCGCTCTGGTTATTTTAAAATTTTTATCCTTTTATGTTAATTTCAGGACGTTGTCTTTGTCCAAATTAGTATATGACTTCATTTCCTGGTATAAAAAACATCCCAGAATAGAATACAACAAATAATTCGGTCAAAAAAGTTCATTATTAAGACCTTATCCTTGTCCAAATTGTGATCTGGCATCAAATCCTAATAGAGAAGAAAGCATCCAAGATTTGATTATAAAAAATCGGGTCGAAAAAGGACTGAAAAAAAGATATCCCTTTTAGATTATATCTTTGAGCAGGACTAATGCACCAGCAAGGACTGGTTTGCCAAAATTTGTTCTTTCCTGTAATTTAAGGACATTAACCTTGTTTAAATCGTTGTCTAACTACATATCCTGGTAAAGAAAACGTGATATGATGAAATTCGGTGTAAAAATTGCAAAGAACAAAAAAAGTTTTCAAATACTTCTCTTTATCCTGCGAGATTATCCTTAATCATATCCGAATAGTTTATGGGTTTCATATTCTGGCGTTGGAGTATTTGCTTCATAAAATCTATTGAAAAAAAGATCAAAAACTAAATAAATAAATAAAATAAACGACAACATTTTGTGCGTAGACTAAGTAGAATTCGTTTTCTAGCTTGTTTTTTTTTTAATGAAGGTCCACTTTTGAACAGAGTTTTTTTGCAATAAATTTTGAAATATATCCTAAAACATTATACAAAGTATCAGATATAGATTAGATAAAAATGAGGTCCTGAAATTAACACCGAAGGGATGACATATGTTTTTTTTTCATATTATTTTTCTTTATAAAGGTCCTTTTTTTTATTAAGAATTTACTAAGGATTCCTTGATCAATGAAGTATGTTTGAACCTAAAAAGCCTGAAAAGGATTAACATTTTGGGATAAAAACGAAGGAAAGCAAAGAATAATTTGTTGATAATTGAAAAATTACATTTTTGAAAACTTTTTTTCCTTGGTTAAGGACACATTTTAAATTATTTTTAACTAATAAAAACTATGAAGTCGATCACGTTAATCAGATTAATTAATCGCATCTATAGCAGTATTTAATCTTAGGTAGGTTCACTCCATAGATCCATAGATTTGGCGATAAGGTACGCATCAATATTTACTGTTCGGTGCAAATCACTTGCTTCATCTTCCACTGGGCCCGCAATCTTTATTTATTTCGGACTCTTCATCCACCGAAATCATCTAAAAGTAAAAGAAAATTTTTAGACTAACAGTTTTCTATGTTAAATTTTTTTTTGGAAAATATCTAGAAACATATTAAGTAATAAAATAGTTTTTAAAAAAAAGAAAAGTTGAACCGACTTCACAAAAAGCGCTAAAAAGCATAAAATAATTTTTAATTTTATATCTTTTACGACATTTTGAAGTCGATGCAAATCAAACAAACCAAACAACTAAACCTAACCCTACCCCTACCCTTAAGAATTATTCAAATTGGTCCACGCGTTAGGAAGTTAGACTACCCCTCCCCCATCCTAGGCCACATTTTTTTCTCCTATTAGCAATAGGGGATCATACTCTGTACAACAAAAAAAGAACCATCCAAATCGGTCCACGCGTTACAAAGTTATGCCCGTCAAACTGAGAACCTCTTTGTTTTTGGAAATTAGGTTAAAGAGGATTGAATGTTGTAAAAGTTGTTGCTCCAAGCTGCTTAGTCCAGTAAGGTATTCCGATGGTATTCAATAGTCTCGTTACAATATTCCATATAGATTAGATCCCATTGCAACTCCGAACTTTTTATTTTAATTTTCATAGGTACCGCAGGAGTTCCATAAACGAAATCGAATTCAGCACGTTTACTCTAAAAGTGTTTAACAAAACAAAAGGGAAATGTTGAAATGAAATAAAATTGTTATGATATGTTTTGTGTATTTGAAATAAATTGTTAAACTTACCTGACATCACCAATTCGTCAGAAGTCGCGGTAGTTGCTGAAAAATCCCTGTAAGGCATAAGAGTCCAAAAGTTTTTCTTTGCGAGCAGTTGCCTTTGGGGTAATCTGGTCTAACATTTCGTTGATTTCTTTCCGCTTAGAGTATGTTTGCTCAGCGGTGTCGGGATGAGATTGCATCAAGCGATTTGCAGTTTTATCAAGTTGACGTATCTTATCTCGAAGGGCGTCAAGATCACGTTCAACACCTTCGTCTTTTCTTTGGAGAGTCTCGTCGTTATTAAGAGCATTCTCTTTTTTTCGAATCCAATCTTTAGTTTCATCAATATCACGATGGAAACGTTTTACTTCATGTACAGATCCAAGTTGACTTGCCCTCTCAGCAGTAAGTGGTTGTAGTGATGTCCATTTATCTTTCCAATCTCGCATTTGTGTTTGGATTTTCAAAGCTGCTTCTGTTTGTCCCAAGGATGTAAGTTGAACAACGATCTCATTCATGTTTGCCAGGCGAATTTCATTAGCCTTTAAATCATCCGAAAAATCATCGAATCTCTTCTACTTCCTCTAGATTTTCACCAACATCCTTAATCTGTGCATGGCTTTCTTTGTCTTTAATCCAAAAAGAACAAAAACATACGCTTTCACTGTTTCATTTTTCATTAAGTTTAAGGAAGTGAGTGAAATCAACACAAACTTTGACATTTCATCAAAAGTGAAAATTTCTTAGCACAAGTCAGAGCTTCAATGAAAATTACGGAAAACGTCAGAGGATTGATTTGGAAAACGAAACAATGACGATTCCTTGGTGGTGGAATGGCCGAAATGTCATGTCTGCCGGGCTTGTATCTAGAGTAGGCTGCGGTAAACTTCAACGCCGTCTCTATGATTACTGATAGGGCAGGACCTTAGAATATATAATTAAGAAGGAAGTGCCATAAGCTGAGAAAACTTCGGCATATCTCTTTAAGTAGTGGAAAGGCCTTTTCATGTGTAAGTACCTCATGGAAGTAGTAAAATTGTAGAATTTCTGTGGAGGCGTTCGAAACAAATTTAAATTAAAAAGCACCGCCATTGAACAGTTGACAAATAAAAATTTCCGAACGTAAACAAACTGGAAATGGTAATAAAAACTTCGTAAAATTACCATTTCCTTTCCAGTATTTACACTTTTGTGAATAAATATAGACAATAAACGGTCATAAGAAGTTACTTATTAACTAAAACTTACCTGAAAAATGATAATCCTTGCGAATTGCAGCGATTACTATCACAGCACAAAATTGCACAATTCATTGCGAAATTAACTTAATTTGAGCACTTTAACTGCTCACAGAGTTTTTTAAAACACTATTTAAACTGTTCTTTGTCTATTTAGTAACACAAAACTACTAATTCACTTATAACTTTTTAATAAATTCAAAAAAACTTTTCTTATAAACGCTTTAACAGAAATCACCGAAATTAAAAGTTGACAGTTCAACTTAGTGAACTTCGTTTCTTTCCCCCGTCTTCACCTTTTCAACGAGCAAAGTGGCTGGTCTCACGTACACGATTCATATACGTAATGGCCTATCCTGTTTATTATTTTATCTAAGGGCAGGACTTAACCGCATATATTACTAAATGTAATTTTATTAAAAATGCAATACTTTAGTAAAAGTGGTTAGTGATTAGGTCAGTGATTCAGATGCCACATCTACAAAAGTAAGTTTTTTGAGAACGCAGTTTATTAAGAGTTCCTGAA
Organism: Leptarthrus brevirostris; assembly: GCA_964036015.1. Taxonomy (NCBI): domain Eukaryota; kingdom Metazoa; phylum Arthropoda; class Insecta; order Diptera; family Asilidae; genus Leptarthrus; species Leptarthrus brevirostris. Next base: position 112,408,182 of record OZ038371.1, read on the forward strand.
CAACCAGGATATGAAAAGGAACCAAAGATTTTTCCAACATGGTTACGCTTTCGCGGAAAAAAATTGATTTTCAACTTTTATGGTTTTACCAATTTTATCTTCAAAGTTTGACTTTTTCTGCTGTAAAAAAATACTATTAGGCTAGGTTGGTCTATTATCTTGAAATGCCCCTTTAGTGCAGTTTATACGTTAGAAACAACTTAACGGCTTTCAAGTTATAGCACTTTTATTGCGAAATGAGCTGATATTGAAATTAATTACTAATTTGAAAATAAGAGCATATCATGGTAAAAGTGCAATAAATTCTTTTCTAAAAGTGAGAAAACGGTAAGTTTTGCCGTGCATTGCTGAAAGATAACAGACCAACCTAACCTAATCAATTTTTTTACAGAATGAAAGGTCACACTTTTATGACAGAAATTAGTAAAACCATTAACGTTAAAAATTAATTTTTCTGTTTCAAAAGCGTAACCATGTTTGAAAAATCTTTGGTTCCGTTCCATATCCTGGTTTTCCAGGAAATTGACTAAAATTAGCTCACAAAAAACCTACTTCTGTAGATGTGGCATCCCGATCAGAACAGTGATACAAAAAGTGATGGTAAAAATTGTTAGGAATTTCAAAAAGTCCCAAAATCTCGGAAAGTATTACATTTTTACTTCACTTAAATTTAGTGTATCGACGGTGTTGAATTTTACAGATGCTGATTATCATATGTATTTGTATTTCTTTCGAGCGTTAGCGGGTGAACACCGGGTTTTCTGCTGGTGATTCAATATGAAAAAATGCTTGCTAAATTTACAGAGTACTTCGCAGCGTATGTGCAAAAATGAGAGATCTGGTAGGTGTAATTGAGAAAAAACATTTATGAAAGAGGGCCTATCCCCCCCCCATCCCACTCAGCTGTAAGGGTTTGAAATAGTTTTACGGTGAAAAAATCAGTCTTACATTCTAAGACGTTATGAATTTCTTTATAGACAGGTAACACAACTGTGCTAAGGACTATGTAATTTCTTTTACTGCTAATAGTTTTAAAAAAACTTGATTTTCAACCTTAAATTTTCGGAAAAAGTCAATTTTTTCATTTCAAAGCGAAATATGTTAAATAATTGCCCTATAACTTTGGAGACCTGCTCGCCTAACTGATTTCTTCTTTTTCCCCGAGAGGTTTAAAACGTCTTCCATTTCATTTAGTCATTTCCTGTTAAAATTATAAAATTAATTTAAAATTGAGTTTGAATCTTTTGTAAACAATACAACACAAAACTTGACATACACAACTATGTCCATTGTACGTCACAAGACCACACGTCATACCGAGCACGAGGTTAATTTTAAGTAGACATAATTTAGATGCCGGTCTTTGCAAAACAGCTGATGAAGTACGTAGTGTCACTTCTCTGAATCTGCAATCATTTCCAGGGTGAACTTTTTCCACTCGTCCTAACGTGCATTTTAAGGGTGGTAATTTGTCATCTTTGATGATAAATATTTCTCCGATTTTAATATCAGGTTATATTATGTGCCATTTATGCCTTTTTTGTAATTCTAATAAATATTCTCTAGTCTACCTTTTCTAAAACCTTTGCCGTAACATGTGTAAATATTTCCGATTATGAAATGTCCTGGTGTTAATGGATCCAAATTTGTTGCATCCCCAGTTAATTTGTATGTATTGAGTGGTCTTAAATTGACGCAAGCTTCTATTTAAAGCAACAGCGTATTTAATTCTTCAAAGGTTAAAATATTGTCTTGTAGAGTTCTCTTTAGATGGTGTTTAATACTTTTAAGAATGTCGTCCCATAGCCCTCCCATATGTGGAACGTGTAGTGGATTGAAGTGTCACTGGATTCCATCTATTGTCGTTTTTCTGCCGTGTAACTAGTTGCCCTTTTTATTTCATCTTGTAAGTATTTATTTGCTCCAATAAATGTAGTTCCTTTATCGGAATATATGTATTTTAAACAAAGTCCTCTTCTTGAAATAAATCACTTGAAGGCGGCAAGGAAAATTCAGAAGTTAAGTCGGATACGATCTCAATGTGTATGGCGTTGACTGCCATACAGAAAAATATACGTATGTATCCCTTGTACTTATATTTTGTATTTGTATATCTTGCTACATACATACATTCCGTTTATGATCGAATGAAGATCCATGATCCGTGTATTGTTATTTTGTGAAAATATTAAATAATTAAGTTTGATTGGCAGGATAAAAGCGTGTTTGCTATTCAGTGGAATTGAAGATCGAGATAGTCTTCAGCCAAATCATAGAATTTCTGTATGGTATAAAATCGGTCTTAACTTGTATAGGGGCTTGATTTTTTAATTGGCTGCTTCATTTTCGATTGTGAGAGTTCGTTGAAAAACGTTTTTTGCTGCAGCCAATGAATGATACTAAGTGTTGTAGATCTGATTTTTTCAACTTTCGCAACATTTTGGTTTCTTTGTTGTTTCTACAATTATGTATGAATCTTTGGCAGTATATCACCGCATACTGCCAAAGATTCATACATAATTGTAGAAACAACAAGGAAACCAAAATGTTGGGAAAGTTGAAAAAAATTAGATCTGCAACACTTACTATCATTCTACAATAACAATTTTTAGAAAGTAGTACCCTTCTCAAATAATTCTTCTTCTCGTGTAGCTGTCAGAACTATTTTATGATTTTGTTTTCTGTCGAGATTTGTTTTGAAGTTTTCCAAAATTTTCCCATTCGAATTTTCTTCGCAATCTTGAGGCCAATTGGGTCCGTTCCACCATTCGGTGCAGTTTAATATGTTTTTTGGATAGATACTGCAGGATTTTCCTTTGTTCGCACATAATTCCAATAGTTGCTTGCGTTATTGTCTTGAATCTTACCTATGCAGTTGGCAACAAATGTTTGATATAGCAATAGTTGATAGCAATGAACAGTGTTTAAGTTCATGTTCATTTTCACCTCCTTAACGGGTCGAGATAATAGAACAGCTCCACACACCTATAATTTTGTTAGCGAAAGAGGCTTTATAGGTGCTACCTTTGTGTTTGCAATGAATAGATTAACATGAATGTTGTTAGCTTTGTCGACTATCCTCACGTACACTACTGCCGCGTATGCCTGCTTTGACGCATCACAAAAAGCGTTTAGTTGATTACTCTTTACTGACTGACCAGTGCGAATACATCTCGGTATGTCTCTGAAGTATGTAATTTCCTCCTTAAAATGTTTTCATTCATTTCCAATGGATGGTCGATGGTATAGGTTCATTCCATGGGCAGTTACATAGATATAGTTCTTTCATTATAATTTTTGGAATAACAACACAGGGTGCTTACCATCCTAGGGGGTCGTACAATTTTACAATCTCATAAAGGACGTTTCGCTTGGAAATAGGTGACTTATTAAAATCCGATGGTTCAATAGTGAATGAAAAATTATCTGAAGTTCGATTCCAGCGTATACCAAGTGCCCTAATTTGATTACCATCGTAAAGGCTTAAAGGCAATTGAACTTAACGGCCTTCATTTGGAATTAGTTCCAAATTTATCATTATTTGCTGCCCATTTACGTAGATGAAACCCTCTTAATTTAAGTAAGGTTAGCAAACCTTTCTATAGCTGAATTGCCTCATGAATGCTGTCAGCGCCTGTTAATAGGTTATCTACATTAAAGTACCGTAGAACTACCTCTGAAGCCTTTTTAAAATTTACCCTTCATCAATTGCAAGTTGATGAAGCGTGCGTATTGCTAAGTATGGAGCAGCAGTCGTACCGAAGTTACTATTGTTAATTTGTGTTCTTTAATTAATGATGTAACATTATCTCTCCGCAGGACTCTTTGATAATGTTGCTCAATATGTATTGTATTTTTATCATGCGATACATCTTTTGAATATCTGATGCCATTGCGAGTTCGCATTTTCGCCACATTAATAAAGTTGCAAAAAGTTTGGGTTGGATGGCGGGTCCATTCATTATTTGCTCATTTAAACCCTAATCATTAAATGATTTTGCCGAAGCATCGAACACTAGTTGGACCTTTTTAATTTGTACTATATTTAACAACCGTACGGTGTGGCATATAGTTGTAGTTGCAGACATTTGAAGAAGTTTCCTGCTCAGATAATGGTATCATGTAACTGCGTTTCATATAATCATCCTTGCAATTCTTGTATTCGTCCTGAAGTTCTAAGTCTTGTAAGAGGCAATTCTTCACACATCCAAAATTTCTGCAATTGATTGTTGAGTGTTTCTGTCGTTGGATCTTCTTTAACAAAGGCTGAAAAACTGGACCTTATTATTATCACATGATGATGGTTGCTGGAGAATGGACGGACGAGTTGAAGCCTTCTAGGATACGGTGATCCTCATCTGGATATTCTCAAGTGTTAGTTACACCTCCAAGTGGTGGCAACCGGGCAATGCATCCTAGAATATAGCCAAGTAACTAATGCGGGAGGAGATAACCTCTTGAAAAGTCCCCCTAACTCCAAGGGAGTCTGCAGTGTCGTCGTCCCCTCTGCAGGACCCAGGGGTAATTGGGTCGCGAATGGCGATTTCCTCGGGCGCTTCTGTGGTAGTGGAGGTGGATTGTATGGGAGACCCCAACAGGTTGGCTATACCCACGGTACTCACAACACAACAGTAGCAGCTTTGGGAGAATTACCTTTCGAAGGAACTGTGGCGGCTATGGAGGCTGGCTCGCTCCCACCGGCTGAAACTGCTGTAACAGTCCTGGAAGAGGGTGCCATTGGCATAATAATTACTAGCACTTGCTCAGGTGCGCCGGTGCAGAAACGGGAGACTCTAACGAGTTGGCTATCTGCGCGAAACGCACACCAGTAGAAGATGAAAATCTGCCTTCCAAAGGGTTAGCTGCGGTTAATCCGGAGGGTGTTCCTTGTCCTGGCTCAGGACTAAAGTGTTACGGCCTGGAACCCTTCAATGCCGTAGGCAGAGAAGGGATGAAGGTTGTAATTAACGCATGGACCAAGAAGGAACTCTGGAAACGGTGGGAAAACATGGATTTATGCAGATCTGCCTTCCGTAGGGTTAGATGCGGTTAATCCGGAGGGGGTTCCTTGTCCTGGCTCAGGACTAAAGCGTTACGGCCTGGAACCCTTCAATGTCGTAGACAGTGAAGGGGTGAGTGATGTAACTAAGGCATGGACCAAGAAGGAACACTAGAGACGGTAGGAAAACATGGGTTTATGCAGATAGGCTAGGATTCTAGCAGTGACCCAAGAAACCGAGGTTAGTGGCGACAGTGGGATAACTGGATACTCAGTTGCCCCCACTAAGGGAGACTGGGAGGGGACGAAAAGGAACTCGGTTATGTGGTCTGTTTCGGCTAATCCCCAGAAAGGTGTTTTTAGTGAGTAAGAATCTCACACTACCGGAGGGCACGGGCTGTCTGGTGTCTTTTGGAAGATTTTCACCTCTCCCGCAAAAAAAAATCACATGATGATAGTTCTCCAAAGAAGATCCATCCTAGTTTAGTATTTTGAGCAGTTGTTGATCCGTTTCCTACTTTTATGACTTATTTTTGAGTATATGTTTACTCCCATGGATATTATTTTTGAGTATATGTTTACTTTCAGAAGTAAATCAATACTGCCTGGTATTGAAAATTCTGGATCTACCAGTTGTAGGTTCTCAACACCAGTTCATCAGGTTCATTGAAGAAACGTAAGTTGGAGGCACTACACAGTTGAAACCTTGCTGTATTGGTGTATTTGAATGTAAACTAAATGAAGCCTGCCTTTTTAAAGTATTTAGTTTGGTTGATTCAAGTCCTGCTATTTGTAGATAAGTTGGATTCCCTTTTTTTGTAGCGCTTGAAATGCTGCCTCTATTATAAAGGAACTTTGAGAACCCAAATCGAAGAGAGTATGAAGTGACAAAGAAATTCTTGTATCGCTTTTAACAGTAACTATTGACGTTGCTAAAATTGTTTGCGTTTGATATCTGTTGTAAGCAGTTGTAGCATCAGTTGTATTTTGTTACAAGTTTTTTCTTTTCTTCAATTGACAGCTTCCAAATTTGTGTCTTTGAAGACAGCTAAAATAAGTTTTGTTTTTCCGCAAAATGTATCGTTTGTCATTTGGTTGCAAAATTTGAAATTTTTTGCAATTTTGAAGCGTGTGGCTGTTTTTGCTTACGATGCATTTTGTATTTTCGTTGACATGGTATCTGTTCTTTCTTCGTAGCGTATTAGAATAAATTTGTATGTTTGAATCACAATGTCCGAAATCGTGATTCAAGGAATTGATACATGTTTAATTTGGGAAGATCTCTTTGTTTAGAGAGGTCTTGCTCCCAAAATTTATGTGTTTCATGTGGCAGTCTGTGTACCACTAGATATAGAGTAATGGTATCCCAGTCTTTTGTAGAAATGTCTAATGCATTCAGTTCATGAATGCATTCCTTGGTTTTATCAACTAGTCTTTGATATGATTGATTTGATTAAATTGGTGGTGTGAGGTTCTCAAGCGCCGCGGCCACTGGGGCCTATTGTGCGATCCCTCTTAACTCCTTATAGCAAGCCGGTCCCTCTGAAGTATTGAATTGGAGTAAAATTATCTCTGAGAATTAGTTATAGATTATCTATCTTAGTAGTATGACCCGTGTCAAAGTCTACTTCCTACCTTTATTTTTTTTTGATTTAGTCTTGACAAAATGGCTTGAATTTTCATACTCGGGCGTTTTTGAAATCGCTAATCACGAATTTGAAGTCAAAATTTAATAATTCCCAAATTTAAGGTGGCTGATGTAAAATTCGAGCAAACTATGAAAATTCGATGTTTTTGGCCTGGATTTAGTTACTCGGAGGTTTTTGTGATTGCTGATCACGAACCTGCAGTCAAGTAGTTTTCTCTTTTTTTGCATCCGCCATATTGGATCTTCCATCTCAAATTTTGGAATTATTAAATTTTGCTGCATAGAAAAATATATGACTCAAAGGGATGTTAAGAAAGGTCCGAAATAGATCTGTTATATTTTACGGATGTGATATGTATGTTCCTTTTACCGAATTTCTAAGCTTATTTTGGTTTTTTCTATATACCGATCATTGCAGTCTTCCCAAGTTGGTTTATATATGCCGCTGCTTTTTGACTTATTAAATGTTGATTCTTTATCAATCTTAGTAATCTATTGATCATGGAGTAAAAGGCTGCTAGCTTTGTATAGTGGCAAGGAATAATAGTGTCCCAAAAGGTATTTTTTTCTAAAAATTTCAAATTTTAATTTATTATTAACTATAGAAATCTTTAGACCTAGAAAATTAATATTTTGGTTTATTAATTCTACTGTAAATTGGATATTTGTCTCAATATTATAAAGAACTTGTTTGCCTACCCTTGTAGAAAATACATCGTCGACTTATCTAAACCAAGCGAACACGTGTTTAATTAAATAATTATCAGATTTAAATAATTTATTTTCAAAATTATTCATAAAAATTCTGCACAGAAAGGTGAGTAAGCGGATCCAGTAACTATATTTTTTCGTTAAATATGAAATAATTTTGGTCAATTCAAGTATCTGAAAGTCGAATTAGTTGCTTTTTCGTTCCTGAATTTTTCTTTTATTAAGTTATTAAGTTCATCTTTTAAGTCTGATGTCGGTATAGAGGGAAACAGGTTGCTTACGTCGAAGGAAACAAGTTTAGCATTGTAAAGTATAACTAATTATTTTGTTCTGTTAATTAATTCTTCAGAATTAATACTCAGTCTAGAGTTCGTTGAAACGTAGCGGGGGCTAAGTGTAGCCCAAATGGCATAACTTTCCGCTGAAAAAGTCCACGGCCTGGTACTGTGTGTACGGTCGGCTGTCTTTAGCCATCGGAATTTGCCAAAAACCCTGTTTTAGATCGATGGTTGAGATGTAGTGTGCTCCTCTTAACTTATGCAAAATGTGGTTGATTTGTGGCAACGGATATGCGTCCTTCACTAAATGTTCATTAAACTGACGGCAGTCGATGCAGATCCTCCACTTCTCTTGATTTTTTCTTCGGAGTTACACGGATAGTACCTTTGTCTCACGAGTCGCTTATCCTTCGGTTATATTCGGTGCTCGGTGAGTTTCGTCAGGCCAGTCAGCGACTCGAAGCGAGGTATCTGTTTGTTTAGAAAGTTCGTGTTCACGTCCTCTTCTGTGGGAGCGAGATTGGAGATTATATCGATGTGGTAGCTATAGAATTTCTCTGCCTTCGACTGGTCTGGTTCATTTCGGCTGGGGTATATTTCCTTTCCCCATTGCACTGGTGGGTAGTTCGCTCGAATTCGTAGGGCTCTGTTTCGCTCTGGAGCGTATTGTCGCGGTGGTACACTCCTCGGTGGCGGTGTTCTCTGTTAATCTGCTCGAAGTGCCTCGTATTCTTCGGCCATTCATACTAGTACGGCTAGTGCGTGGAAGTCATTTAGGCGTATATAGCACCGATAGTCTGGGTCCAGATTGTCGTATACCCGCTCTAGCTATTCTTCCGAGCTCATACAGGGGTGCTATCGCATCAGAGATTCGAGAGATGTCACACATGTGTTTGGCTTTTTCCCCATTTCTTTGAACTCAGATCCGGATTTATTCCGCGTGCTCGACGTGGTACACGAAATCGTTCCATCCAGCCCAATCGGCTCGGTTGTTGCGATATCAAACTAAAGTGTCTTTTTTAAGTAGCTCTTGTAGGTAGTGCTCTTGATAAGGGACAAGACCCCCTAAGCTTCCTTCAGAGAGTTTAAGATCTGGCCGCATGCTACTAAATACCAGTAACGGGGATCTAGTTACTGGTATTTCGTAGCATTCGGAATTTCTTCTCTCAAAGAAGGCTAGGGGATCTTGGATCCCTTATAAAAGCGTACGATCACTTTTCGAGTTTTGTCTATGATTTCTCCACCGCTTATTTGGACGGAGGAGGCGGTCGGCTGCTGCCATTGTCCGTGTTTTCTTTGATGTCTGCAATTATGTGGTAATTGGTGGCATGGTGTTTATGCTTTGCTCCGAATATATGGTCGGAGTCAGTAGAGATGGTTCTCCTTCTAGGCCTGGTGATTCTCCAATTGTTACTATTTGAGTTCAGGTCGCAGGTCCGATCATATATATTGATTTTGTCTTATATCTACAATTCATATACTACTTTTGTCCTAAACTATAAATTGTCTGTATTTCATTGTGCTTGTTGTCGCGGGGCAGTCGTCGCTCTACTCGTTTTGTATCCGTCGGTTTTATTGCGGTTACTCCGGTTGGTTGACGCCTTGTTTCCGAGCGAAAAAAATGATGATTTCGAAATAATATACTAGGCCTTATTAGAGACAGTCACTCACATGAACAAGCCAGGGAACACGCTGGCTAAGAAAATGTTTTATTATACGCCAATACCAGAATGAGTTCGATAACCGGGAAACTCGCCAGGAGACACGCTAATGACAGGGAGGCGCACCAACTATTAAAGTCTCGTACCAGGAAGGCACGCTAGTACAAGAGATAGAGCGAGGGTCTGTCATCAGGGAGGCACCGTAGTGACAGATATAACTAGATAGGCGGGAGGTTCGCCAGCTAAGTGTCTTGTAATATTGAGGCACTCTAGTACAAGAGAGAAGCGAGTATCTGTCAGCAGGGAGGCACGCTAGTGACAGATATAACTAGAGGCACGCCAGCTAAGTGAGAGTCTTGTACTAAGGAGGCACGCTAGTACAAGAGAGAAGCGAGTGTCTGTCACAAGAGAAAAATCACAGTATCACAGTATCAGTGGATCCAAATCTGGTCAATACTACTTGTTGTAGCCGGGGAGGCACGCCGGTTACCCAAATTTACTGTACCTAGCGATATACTTACCACCTTCTAGAGAGCTTCCTTGCTTGCCGATATGGTCCGTCTGATCGCTGGTTTCCAACTGACGGTAATCCGTTGTGGGGTCCACGAATATAGCCCAAATGCCGTTAAAAGAAAACTTTACCTCTGTTCTCTTTAATGATCTGCCTCACTGCGTTGGTCGCCGTCAGTTGGAAACTGGTTCACGGTTCTCATATTTCGGTCTGTTTACAATTCCCTTACATCGGTTGTTCCCAGATGATGTTGCTGCTAGAGCTGTTCTTCGACGTCTGATTAAACCCAGTGTAAGCCGCCCTTATACAGGGTGTTTCAGATCTGACATGCCCAAATGAGTGGGGTGATAGATCTCAACTAGACAAACCAAAAATTGTGTGGCACGGGGGGGGGGGGGTAATCTTAACCGTTTGGGAGTGTTTTATCTTTTGATCTACCCAACACAGCGACATCAAACAAACGCTAAACAACTACTATTCCAATGCATGAAAAACTGAAATTTCTGAATCACCCTGTAACTCCCAAACGGTTGAGATTGCCCCCACCCCTGCCATACAATTTTTTGTTTTGTCTAGTTGAGATCTATCACCCTGCTCATTTTGGCACGTCAGATTTGAAACACACTGTACAGTGCCAGAGGGCTCTATCGGCACTCAGAATTCTTAATTTCCAACGGTACTGTTTGGGAAATTGGGTATTTTACCGCTGTGGGGAGTGGTGAATTAATGTAGTTTAATCATACTCGTGTTCGAGGAGTCTGCCGGTGCTTAAGAACCCTTATCTCTGCCGGTGCTGTTGACAGGTTTTGTAGCTTCGTTACAATGTAAGTACCTGAACCGTTGTAACAACCATAGCAATTTCAATTCTATGTGTCGTAAAAACAAAAACAAATTAGGTCAATGTTGAGTTGGTAATAAAGTTAAGAACCGATAAAGCCCAAGAGAGGAACGAGCTTAACGAAGGGGAGTTATATTCGCAACAACGTCAGCATTTTCCAAAACTTTATTTTATTTCTGTTGTCGCCTTTTACACCATTCTATCGTGAATAAATAACGTTTTCTCTTAAATAATAATTTGGCTTTTTTCCTTATTTTTTTTATTAAAAAGAAAACTCAAAAAAAAGGTGCTGCAACAAAGAACCAGTTGATCAATTGTTTTCGGCATTTATCTAACTGTTTTCAATGTAAAAATAAATATTTATTTTTTGCTTTGGTCCTTATCCTTTAGTGCTTTACCACACCTGTGTTGCAATTGACAATTTCAACTAAAAGTACTCAGTTAAAACAAATTATAATTTCTTTTGTCAATATTTAATGATTTGGCTCTTATTACTTAGTGTTTAAAAAAGGAAAGAAGAAGGAAGAAATTGAAAGATACAGAAGAAGAAGAAGACGTAATCTGTTGTCAGTAGTAAACAACCATGGGTCGCCGTCGGTGGGCTTCAAACCTGAAACTTCCGGATTGGTAGGCCGACACGATATTACTTACAACACCGACGACTTAATTTACAATTTTCGATCAAAAATTTGGCGACATTTTTCGGATTTTGATTGGAGGCAACAGGCGCCGTTTCAGGTTTATTTATTTTGGTAACATTTTTAAGGGTTCCCATAGTTTTAGCAACTGTGTGAAAACGTCATTACCTATAGACCAGATTTAATTAATATCTACCATTCCTGCTTTTAGCCCTTGGTGGCCCGCTTTCAATCATTGCCTCGAATCGGGTGAGGTTGTTCTAACGCATCATGCCCCATAGGGGTTTACGGGAACTAAAGAGAAACTCCTGTTGTTAGTCACCAGCTCTTTAAACATACTCGAAATTTTATTTAAAATTAAATGGCTCAAAATTCTTATTTTAACTTGTATCACCGTGCTACCTGATAGTTAGGGCTATATCATAATCTCTATATGCTTATTATTGCATAGCTTTACTCTTTCAATTAAAGTCCTTTAGGAATCCTTTTATCTCAACCTTTATGTTACAATTTATAGATTCTGATTACTAGACTGTATCATATGAGCCGCAGAATTCATCTACGGGGAAGGATAGAAATCCTTCCAGTAATTAATTTCAACAAGTTCCTTCGAATCCCATATGTTCACTAGGGTAACCGAACCATATGAAAGCTATGGCCCATAACTTCCAAATAGACTTCTTAATTGACTTTAAAATTGGTGAGAGAATATTTGCGGGTTTTAATTGTCTCATTCTGTTGGTTTTGAATTGCATTGGGGAAAGACATAAGAACGTCTTCTTGTAAGGTAATCAACATTTCGAATGGTTGCTTAACCTTCTCTTTAGTTGTTAGCTGAGAAATTAATTTGGGGTTATATTCAGACCTGTTCACTTGTAAGAAAATAAAAAACATGACTTGTTACAATTTAGGATTACCCTTAAAATGCTTTATCTATATGCATTTAGTGTTTAAGAAAATTTAATTTTGTTTTAATTAGAAATAAAATGTTTTCAGATATGTATCACAGGTAATTTTCTTAATTAAAAGAATAAAATTAAGTAAATTCCGTAAAGGAAAAACAAACTTTAAGAATATTTTAAATACGTCAATTTCCCAAAAAACGAGAAAGTTCTAAGCTCGACACGTATTTATTTTTGTTTATTACTATTTTTAAGGTATGACCGGACATAACTTCGTGAAGTGTTCACCAATTTACCTGATTATATTTATGTCGGATAGAATATGTTCCCCATTTCTGCTATGAGTTTAATTTTAAACATAAGGCAGGTTTCGGAAAGGTGGCTACCATAACTTCGTAGGTGATTCTTTTCTTGTTGTATTCAGTATGTTGCTCCATTGATACAATATTGAACATTTTCTAGGCAGGGTTGGAGTGTGGAAGGGGCACTACCTAAATTTGTAATGCGACCTAACTTCGAAACACAGAGTGAGCTCAATGATTATATTTTTCTTGTATAGATTGTTTTCCCATTATGGCTAGGAGAAAAACTTTTGGGAGAGGAGTTGCGGGGGGGGGGGGGGGGGGCAAAGTGACCTAACATCGCGTGAGATGATTCGGATGAATCCTTTATTTCTTTATTTACTTGATTGTTTGGTTTGGCGGAGGCTCAATTTAGACGATTATTTCTTTTGTATGTAGCGAATGGAGCCGGCCCCTAAGTTCATAATGCTTTTTCGGATTTAAATGATTCTGTTTCCTTTGCATATAGTACACACACAACTATTATAATCGCTTTGTTCATACGAGAAGTATTTTTCGAGTAGCTTATCTAAAACACTAAAAAGTTAAAAATAAAATAGCTTTTAAAAAACAAGTTGAACCAACTTAATAATAAAGGCTAACAAATATAAAATAATATTTAATTTTATGTCTCTTACAACATTTTAAACAAAACAAACAACCAATCGCTCCGAATCGATTCAATATCGCTCCAGGAGCGGTTTGGATCGATTGAAGTTAAAAATAATAACGCTCCGCTCCGGAGCGGTTCGATAACAGACTTGCGAAATAACGATCCGCTCCGGAGCGGTTCGATATCAGACTTGGAAAATAACGATCCGCTCCGGAGCGGTTCGATATTTTCATAACGCTCCAGGTCGAATCGATACGTGGAGCGGAGCGATATTTTGTATAGATTCGGAACTCTACTTCATACGGCATCTGACGTTTTCCTGGTTTCCGAAATTCGGAAAATGTGCACTGCACACCTTGATTTCGTTTACATCATGTAGCCTACGCCAGACTACAGTGAAGTAAAAAGTATTGTAATAACTTTTCACTTCATTCAAATAACGAGCGATTTTTCCGAGTTTGTTCACTAAAATAATGGTAACATATGTATCCATAGCGATCTAAATTTGAAATCTTCATAGATTTAAAAGTGGCCCGGAGATATAAATTTTTTAAAAGCGCCAGAAACTTCCCTTTTTGCAATTTTCAAAGGCTTCTAAAATTATCATAATTTTTGCAATATATTTCAGTTATGTTAATAACTTATATAAGGCAAACAACTTACCGACTTAAAGCGAAATCGGTACGATCGCTGCGGAAAGGTGTTGAAGAGCTTGTCGACGCATCGTGGAATTATGCCTATTCAAAAATAAATTTTTTGTTTTTCTTTTTTCAGATACTTTTTAGAGTGGAGAAAACAACAAATTTTACAGCCTTTTTTAACTTACATTAAGTAAAATATTTTATTTACTTTCATAATAGTAAAATCATCTGAAATAATTTTAAGTTTCGGTACAAAAAACTACTTGGAGAGAAAAATTCTAAAATTTAATAATTTTTTTCACTAAAAAAAGGAACAGCCATTAGGGTCATTTTCAACTATTCTATTGTTCGGCGTCTTCCTTTGTAGACTTTGCCTGCTAGGCTCTATCAACCATTTTCAATAATAATCATGATATATTTTTCAAAGCCATAAAAATGATTATGTCTTGTTCTAATATCTCAACATAAGAGTGCTAATATTGATCCACTGGCAAAGATACGACTCTTAAAAAGCAACTAACAAGCGACTTGTTGAAGTGATAGGGATGTAAATGGGGCTCAAATTAGATTTAATGAAGTCCCTTTTATTGTAGAGCCTCCTTCCTAATACTTCTTTATATCTAGAAATGGTCTAGATACATTTTATTTAAAAAAAATATATTTTCATTTTAATAAGGAAAAACTTTATAAATTTTTTTTGTTATTTTAATTGTTACCAGTTCGGTTGTTCTGGCTAGACTGAAATTATAGTTTGTTAAAATTTTCTTTGTATTGAGTACAGTATTTTATTGTCAATGAATAAATGATTATGATAATTTTTAAAGTGTTTGTGTTTCACACTATTCAAAATTTATCGAAGTGTACAGGTTGACTAAAATATTTTTGACAGTACAGTCTGATTGGATATTATTAGAGTAGATTTTAATATAAATATTTTATTAATAATATAATCAAATAATAAACTTTTACTTAAAATATAAAATATTAAATTTGTAGCTACGGCTACACTTGTCTTAAGTGAAAGCAGGATATACAATTAAGCCAGTTCTCGACAAATTCCAGGAAAATTTTTGGTTAGTTAAACATCACTCTTGCATGGACGTGAAATTTCTTCAAAAAAGAAAAAGGTTAGTGTTCGGTCGTTTTTCACATTATCACAACATAGAAAAATAACTTTTGTTGTTTTAAGGGGACTTTTCAAAAAGTTCAAAATATTAGATTTTTTTTACATAAAAGTGTTCAATAACATCACAGAAATACTGTCCTGAAGCCCTTTTAAGTAATTCGTATAGGAAAACAAGGTATACCTATATTTGTAAATTAGTTATGAGCATTTTATATGCCAAACTTATGTTACAAGAACTTCAAATGCGTTTTTCTGAAAATCACTTTTTTGAATTGGCTTCACACTTTTCTCGAAAACTACTCAACGGATTTTAATAATCCAAGAGCTCGATTCCTTATAAAAATACTAGTAACTAAACCTTTAAAAATATTATATTACACACCCCTATTTTATATACAGGGGTAGTTTGCTATCAAAATATGGATTTTTTTTTATTTTTTAGAAAAATTTTTATAAAATCATAAAAATATTAAAAATAAAGTGTTTTATAGGTTTAGTTACAACTATTTAGTCTTATGAATAAGATCCCGTTTGCATTTTTACTCTATCTGTTACAGGAAGCAAAAAACTGTGGAGCCGTTTTAAAAGTATCTTTTGGAAGACGCCCTCTGCAGGGGTCAAAATGTACTAAAACTGCAAAAAAAATAATTTTTTTATATTCTTAACATGTTTTATAAAAATATCCAAAAGGAATGAGCTCAATAAATAAAATAGTCTTTTCACAAAAAAAATTA
Source organism: Leptarthrus brevirostris (assembly GCA_964036015.1). Taxonomy (NCBI): domain Eukaryota; kingdom Metazoa; phylum Arthropoda; class Insecta; order Diptera; family Asilidae; genus Leptarthrus; species Leptarthrus brevirostris. Next base: position 112,423,823 of record OZ038371.1, read on the forward strand.
AAAAGTGAATTTTTTTCAATTATGATAGGAAAAGTCGCCTTAATAAAATATAAGGCCTAGTTAAAGGGGGTAGTACCGGTTATAAAGGTAAAAAACAGTCTAATTTGCAATTTTTTTTCTCGGCTCCTTTATTATATATCATTTTCAAATTTTTCACATACTTTAATTATATTTTCAAGATAAAAAATTTTTTTTTGTTTGCCAATTTCTTTTAACATTTATAGTGGGCGCTGAAGTTGGTACCTCAAAAAATACCTCGTCCTATGGCGGATAGTTAATCTCAGGAATGAAGAATGTGAAACAGAAAAACCAAACGGCATTTTAAAGAGGAATGTTTCGTACGTGGTAATTTACCACAATATTTGAACAAATGATTGAAAAAAAAAATTCAAAAAATTGTTGAAAAATCGCCTCCTTTTTCACTTTGTTTCGCTCGTCAAATTTTGTTGTATTGACTTTTGGCCTATATTGTGGTAGATTACCACACAGGACACTTGAATAAACAATCACACTAAATTTGACCTAAATCGGCTCGGCCGGTCCGGAGATTAAGTGTCCGCCATTAGAAAAAACCTCATTTTAAGAAAAACGCGTTTAAATGTTTTTTTTCCGATTTATTTATTGAATATTATTAAAACTTAAACTGCAGTAAATTTTTTTTTTTTAATTTCTTAATAACATTTTGAGAGGTGATTTCTGAAGGTATAGTGAATTGAGAAATGAAAAAAACAAAACATGGTTTTTTTGAAAATTATAACCGGTACTACCCCCTTAAGTATGACTCTTTTGATTTAATTTCATTAACTACATCTGCTCTTTTGTGTTCTCTGGTTTATTCAAATAAAAATTTTAATATCTCCGTTTAATTAATTAAACTTTTAAGGGTAGGAAAATAAAAACACGCATTTTAATTGCCTGCCTATACTAAGAATTGTTTCGAATAAAGAACCACTTTGAGAAATACAATAATATGAACACTTACCCAAGAATGTTTCCGCCCATCTCCTATTAATTAAACAATGTCTGTTTTCGTAGCAAGTGCTGAATAAATGGGGCGTGTAAAAGTGCTCGTCTTGCCATTCTTGTAACATCAAAGCCTTGTCTACTTAGCGTAATTAAAGTTTTATTATGGGAAATAATTTGGGTCATTACTTCGAAAGTTAATTACAAAACATTCCATAGAAGAAATCTAACAAGTTGTTATCTTAAATAACGTTTGAGTTTACGATATAGAGCAGACGCAAAATACGAAGGGTGGCAGTGTTTTCTTAATAAGTTACATATACAAGGATGATTATTGTCACGTTATGAGAAGACAATGCTTCTTGTTCCATTTATAAATTACTTTTTAAGATCTCTGTATTTTCATAGCTAGTTCTTATAAATTGAATGAAAGTCTTAAGTTCCTTAAAGAGATAAATGTAGATTTTATGGTTTCAATGGGTTTCTGTTTTACTTAAAATCAGTTATAATACTTCTTGTTTAGAATTACCCTAGGATAAATTAAAAAACCGGCCATCAGGTACACAGGGGGAGCAAATATGCACTTAGAGGAAATTATGTGTAACACATTGGTGCACGTGCCTTAATTATGTGCATGTGCCGTAACTGTGTACACAATACGAAATTCTATAATAAAGAAAGAGAATTTAAACGTACCATCGTAATACCTAACTATTCAGAAATAAAAAATATCATTACAACATTGGAACTAAACGATCTGAATATCAAACAGATAGAAAATAATAAAGAAATAATAGAAATTGAATATAAGAGAAAACAAAATAGTATAGTGACATATACCAACCTATCATTTACCGCAATTATTATTTGTTTAATCATATTAATTTCCATAAGATTATTCCTAAGAAAAAGAAGTCAAACAAATACTGAAACACAAAATTAAGAGTTGTTGCTTTAGGCACTTGTTGGAACTTCTTCATCATAATAATTACACTTAAGAAGTGAATAAAAAAACACTTGTTTAGTTCCAAAAAATTTTTTTTGGAACTAAACAAGTGTTTTTTTATTCACTTCTTAAGTGTAATTATTATGAAACACAAAATTTTGCCCAGGAGAGCAAAAATCTTGAGGGTGGGGAAGTTATAAATCAAAGAATAATTTCATCAAATTCCGTTCCCATATAAATTCAAAGATAAGCAAATCTACGTTAATAACCTCATATAAAATTCAAAGAATAGTTTCATTAAATTCTGTTCTCAGTAAATTTGAGAGATAAGCAAATCCACATTGGCTTATCTCATATAAAATAACAGAAAATCATATTTCACTCACGAAATAAAACTAACGTAGAGCTTTTTAATTTTACGCGCTTTTCTGATGACAAATGCAATTTCAGCGATTGTCTGACTTTTGTTTAGCTTGTTTATGATACATTTAACATCAAATTGAATAAAGTTTAAAGGTTTCCCTGAAAATCGATCAACGGTTTTCCGGTATAAAATTGTCTTCTTTTTTTCTTTTCCTTCAGTAAATAGAAGATAAATTTGTTTTGAACTTACCACTAATCATTCAGATAGATTCTCTGAGAAAGAGTCTCTATCAGACCACGCCTGCATACTTACTTTTCGATGCTGACTTCAGTAGCGAACTCCTCAAGGACTTTAGAGATATTCATAGAGTAGAATGGGAAAGATTCCGCGAAGTTGTTCATAGAATTAACCCTTCTAACTCAGAAGGCGCACTTCACAGGCAGAGGCCTGGAATCAATTGACCTATTCACCAGAATATAACATATATTGAGATGAATGAGGCTCCCACAACCCATGCAATAAAATATTAGTAAAAAAAAATCCAAAACAATCCCAAACACTACAATCAGGGGTACAAAGACAACAGAGATCGTTTAAGTAAATCCTTAGTAAGAGCCAGGTCAAAAATAGGACACATATTCACGGCTCTACACATGCGGTTAATAGGCTCATGCATACCATAGCTAGAGCGAGAATGGATAACATGTAGTAAAGGCAATCTCCTTAATCAATACGGGGTTTGCCTATGAGTAACGAAACTTGCGAGAATCTTTATTCAAATTCAAACGCTGATGGATAACTACCAGGTCAGCAATTCTACGTCGTTCCTCTAACGAGTGCATATTAAGCAATCGGAGGCTATCCTCATATGGAGGAAGCCTTAATGGATCATTCCACGGGAGGTCGCTTAGTGCGAACCGAACAAAGTTCCGCTGCACCGATTCAATGTGTCTAGAATGAACAGTATAGCAAGGATACCAAACCTGAGATGCGTACTCAAGAATTGGTCTAACGAAAGAAAAAAATAAGTAAATTAGGGTCTGTCGATTAGTGGTTTATGTGCAGAGTGAAATCGAGTCTTTTGTCTAGCATTACACCGAGGTCAGTAACAGACTCCATACGACGGATATTAGTTTCCGCAAAGGTATAATCAAAGACGAGCTGATTGATGTTCCTAGAAAATGACATAACTTCACATTTATCCAGGTTAAGTTGCAGTCCATTTGAGGCACACCAACCCCTGAAGGTATTCAAATCATCCTGAATGCAGGAAGAATCATAACTGTTTCTAACGCATGAGAAAATCTTCATATCGTCTGCGTAGATTAAAACTTTGGAGTGCTTAATCAGAGGGACAATGTCGTCAATGGCAAGAATAAACAGCAGCGGTCCCAGATGAAGCCCTAACGACTCTAGATAAAGTATTACGGAAAGAGACACGTTAAGTCCTATTTTTTAAGTAAGGGCAGATCCAGTCGAGTAATAAAGGCGGAAAACCCAAGCTTTCAAGCTTAAGCATAATCACGGGGTGAGGGAGCTTATCAAATGCCTCGCTAAAGTCGGTGCAGACACAGTTAGTCTGGAGTCCTTGTTGGAAGGCAGAGATAATATGTGATGTAAATTCAAGAAGGTTGGTTGTTGTCGATCTACAAGGCAGAAAGCCATGTTGATTAGATGAGATTAACTGTTATAATAGAAAATCCTCCTATAATATAAAATATATAATTCTTTCAAATCCTTTCCCACAGTATCTTATCATAAAATTCCATAAGTTCACTTCAACTAAATTAATCGCTGATGTTTATATTCAGTGAACAAAGATTAAATTGCATTGCAAAATATGCACTTGCACAAACAATTCCTAAGAATTGTTTGCCACCTTAAAGTGAGTACCAAGAACTCGTTGATACAGACCCAACAGATCCGAGTCAGCACAAATCCCTCAAATCTTGCTATCCTAATTTGCTTCCTACAAATAAGTCAGTTGCAGTTTGGATTGACTCGCGCGAATTAAACGACGTATTTAATTTAATTGAATGTAATTTATAAGCTAAGTTTTTTGTAAAGTTATAAGTGGTTATAAATATATATATATATATATATATATATATATATCTTTAAAAATTAAATTCTTTTTTTTTCAAAGAAGAAAAATTAGAAGTTAAAAGTGACGCAGTCGGTAGGATACGCATAGATTCGGGCATTTGTGTGTTGTGTAATTAATCATTAGAGTGATAAATAAAATAGTTTTTAAAAAAAAGTTGAACCGACTTCACAAAAAGCGCTAAAAAGCATAAAATAATTTTTAATTTTGACGTCGGTGCAAACCAAACAACTACAACAAAACTATTTAATCGTCATTTCTTATGATCCCGTAAGCTGAATCGTTCAGGTAGTATTATGTATTATTTTCAATTGTGGTTCTGTAGTTGTTTTATTTGTTTAATTTGCACCGACTTCAAAATGTCGTAATAGATATAAAATTAAAAATTATTTTATGCTTTTTAGCGCTTTTTGTGAAGTCGGTTCAACTTTTTTTTAAAAACTATTTTATTTTTCACTTTTTAGTGTCTTCGACTCTATACAACGAAGAAAGAACCATCCAAATCGGACCACGCGTTAAAAGTTAGTTTTAACCCCCTACCCCACCCCCATTCCACTAAACTTTTTTCTCATTGTATCAATCAAGGAACATACTCTACCGAACAGAAAAGGAATCATCGAAATCGGTCCACGCGTTACGAAGTTACTACCCCTCTCCCTCCCCTACCACCACCATAGGATCAGATTATTCTCCTATTAGCAATGGGGATCACACTCTATACAACAGCAAAAGAACCATCCAAATCGGTCCACGTGTTACAAAGTTAGGTTCCACCTCCTCCTCCCCCCACCACAGCAACATTTGTTTTCTCGTAGTATCAACCTAGGATCATATTCTACTCAATAGAAAAAGAATTATCCAAATCGGTCCACGCGTTACGAAGTTAGAGTACCCCTCCCCCCACCCACACCTTTCACCCTAGGACCAAATTATTCTCCTATTAGCAATGGGGGATCATACTCTATACAACAGAAAAAGAACCATCGAAATCGGACCACGCGTTACAAAGTTAGGTTCCACCCCTACCCCCACCTCCCCTCCGCCGCAAAATTTTTTTCTCCTGGTATCAACCACGGAACATACTCTACCCAACAGAAAAAGAATTATCCAAATCGGTCCACGCGTTACAAAGTTAGACTACCCCTCCCCCCTCCCCCTTCCCTAGGCCAAAATCTCCTATTAGCAATGGGGGATCATACTTTGTACAACAAACAAAGAATTATCCAAATCGGACCACGCGTTACAAAGTTAGGTTACACCCCCACCCCCCACCCCCACCCTACCAAAAATTTTTTTGACATGGTACCAATCGGTGAACATACTCTATCCAACAAAAAAAGAATCATCAAAATCGGTCGACGCGTTACGAAGTTATGCCCGGTCAGACATAAAAAAAAATAAATAAATAAATAAATACTCGTCGAACTTAGAACCTCTTTGTTTTTGGGAAGTCGGTTAATTAAAAAGTTACGTAACCCAGAAAGATTTGGGTACAATTGTGCTCGTTTCTTGTATATCTATACTTTAAGGGATCGTCTCAGTGTGAAATTTTCGAAAAATCGATTTTTATCGGATAGTATATACTGTAATAAACATTCTCTCAAATTTTCAAATGGAAATTCAAATTATTACGGTCGCTACAGCGTTTCTTGTAGAAAGGGAACGGAGTGGGGAACAGAGCGAGACATCTGCCTCGTTCGGCGCTCCGCTCGACCGTTATTCCTTTTGTTTATTTTCTTACCTGCGTGTGTATCTTTCTAAGGTGTTTACGTTCTATAACTTTCCAAAATAAACTGGCCAAGCATTTCAGTTCGTTTTCGACATCAACCACGGATAGACATACGAGTGAAACCCCCAAGAAACTTCAATCTTTAAAGGTGTTTTTCAAAACGGTTTCCACTCTCAAAGGAAGAGTTTTGAAGATATCTATTTCCAATTTGGAGAGAACATTTTTAACGTCATTCTTTATCGCGCTAGTGAAGCTTTTTTTTTTTTTGAAATCTTCCTATTTTTTTTACGAAAAACTGTCGAAAAAAAGGTCCAAATTCGAAAAAAAACCCTCCATAGGGCGATAGCGACTTCCCTACAGATTATTAATCTTTTTGAAATTGTTGTTTCAGATCAAAATTGTGGCCGCAATCGTGGACATTGTACAGGACCTTTTTTCTAAGTGTCATTTCAACAATTTATTCAACTATACCCAATAAATAAACATAAAAAAAATCATTTTGTATTCGTCATGAATGTATGTATTTATAAAAAAAAACCGGACCGATTAGTTTATTTCAACATTTAAAAAAAAAATCGCGAAAATCAGTGATTTTTCGGAGGGTCACACTGAGACGATCCCTTAATGTGTAATCCAAAACTCCACACAAGAAGATTTGTGTAATTGAAATTTCTATGTGATTTTACACAAAAAGATTTGTGTAGCTGAAATTTCTTAGTGACTATACACAATATGATTTGTGTAATAAAAATGTATTACATTATAATTTGACTCAACAGGTATACCAAATTCGTATATTGACAAAATTTTAAGTTATTTCCATTATCGTAAATTAACCAAAGGTATACAACCCTCTGGCCTCTGTAACTCAAAAGGTTACCTCTCTTTAAAATAACTACCACGAAGTAATAAAAGAATCCAAATCAATCTATCAAATAAGAATGCACTTCAATGAGTGTACTTAATACGTTAAGCCTATCAAAATAAGTATTGGAAATAGGTGGGAACGTCGGTATTGTAGAAAGACAGAAAGATATAAAAAGGTACTTGTTCAAATCACATTTCAATATATTTCAATTTTAAAAACATTGAATGAATAGTTTTCTAATGAACAATTTTTAAAAAATGTTTCGATACAAAGATCCTATTTGTCAGACCGACTTATTAGTTTCTGTTGTGTATCAACATAGCGATTTTTTTTTCAAAGAAAACAGTAATGCAATTCAAATCCAGCTATTTCCGCTTTTGAATTAGTTTTCCGATTTTGAATGTACCAATCCACTAGAAAGTCATCAGGCAACTCATAAAATAGGTGCAATTTCTTTTACAATTCGAAATTTGCGTAATTTTTTTATCAAAATTAGATCATATTCACTTAATTGTGCTCTTTAACACCAATGATCTACACAATTTGCATTACCTGTATAACATAATCCTTAAGCCTGTGCTTGAAGACCAAAAAGTGTGTTTTCTTGCCAGATGAAACTCTCTTGCGGGGAACGTTGATGTTGCCAAAGCCCACGAGAAAAACCTATGATGGCCTTGTCCAGAAGGAAATTAGGGTAAGGGGAATGCGGGAACTTGAATGTCTTGTTTTTTTATAGCTCACGGGGAGACCGAGGCTATAACTCTGGCAACATGGCGTGGTGATCATTCCACTCATCGGTATATCCAACTCCGTCTTCAAATGGAAAATATGAAATTTCAAGCCAGTTTAGAAACTACTTCGATAACAGAAAAAAGGAGTAAAAAGCGTATGCTTAATAATCTTCAACATTTTAACGTCTTACAGAATAATAAGTATTTATTATGCATTATATCCTTGAAGAAATGGTGCATTTTGTAATTTTGGCCATGTTTAATAGTTTCGTAGCAGAAAAATTTACTACTTTTCCCGGAATAAACAGCATAATACGTCCGTTTACTTTCGGTTACATTTGTCGAAAGTTTTCACCACATCTTTGATTACAGTTTTTCAAATTTTGAAAATTGCGTTTTCAAAAAAAGTAAGAATAAATAGTGTAGAACTGTTAGAATCCTTAATTGAACAGCTTATTGATATTATAGTACAACAATTTAAATTGCGGCTTATTCTAAAACACCATCTTCTCATCCATTACCCAAGGGTATTTCATCAGAGAGGACCCATATGCCATTTTTCAACAATAAGGTTAAACTCATACCTATAGTATAATAGTGTTTTAATAAACTTTATAATAACAAGATGAATTTTATAAATGTATGTAAATCTCTCGCTGTCCGGCATCAAGAAAAATTTTTCACCATATGGCAAGAATTTCAAATGCAAAACTATACAGTGGTTACTAAATGTTAACATTCTTGTAGTGAATTTCTGTTAAATTATGCTCAGGTTATAAATTTCCTAGGTTACACAACCGGAAAACCAGTCATGTTAGTGTCTTGGATCGAACAATGGTCGCATTAAGGAAAGGGACTAAATATAACGAAATGCAGGACTATCTAAGTTTTAATAATATTGCGGAATATATCAAATGAAATATGTACTTAAAGCTAATGAGACCACTTTATCGAGAAAAATTCAAAAAGGTACATAGTATGTCACAATCAATTGAATTAAATATTTTTGTTATATTGAAACTTTGAAAAATTGTCGGTTTTAATTTATTCTTTTGAATAAATATATGAATGTCTAATGACTTTTTGATTAGCTGCATTTATTTTTACATAACTGGTACAGTTAAAGGTTTCTAAAAGGAATTCTAACTAGTCAAAATTGTGAATTTTTGCAAAAGTTATGAAATTGGCTTGGCTTTAGTCTTGACAAAATTTCGAAAAAGAACCTAAATTTTGGTGGTGATGGATGTGTTTCAATTTTTGAGGGGCTTGAGCGACCTTTTAAAAATGACCTATCAGACTCCAATTTTACAAGAATTTTTATTTTATAGAATACAAACTTTTTCGCAATGGGAACGACATAATAAAAATAAATATTCTTTAAGACGATCGGCGTTTCTGACAAAGAAGAACTCAATTCCTTTGGCTCTTCTTCAACAACAGCACCAACGTGTTAGCTTTTCTTTATCTGCTGAATTTATTCGCCGAATTAAGGTCATGGTGAGCCGGTCGCTCAGGCAGGTTAGTTCTACCTAGGATCTGTCTATTAATTTAGAAGTCAACAACGACGCTGCGCCCTACTGATTCCTGCGTTAAGATCTCGCACGCCTGGTTAACTGCTCTGGTAACACATTTAAAATTTTGCGGTATGCCATCCATACCCGGGGATTTATACGGAGGAATCTGCTTATAGACCACGAGATCATCTCCTCTGTATTGCTATGATGCTTTCCCACGGTGTACGCTTCCCTTCGTGAAGGCTTGTGTTTTCCGTGCAACTATCTTTATAGCCTGGGAAATGCGTGTTTCAGAAATTTCGTGGCCGTCTCCGCCCACGGCCCATTCACTGGTTTAAATAACGACGGACTGTAATATAGGTACGTAGGACAGAACCTTACTGAGCCTCGGTGAATCCTATGTATTTTCGATATTGTGGCAATCAAACTTCAGTTCTTTAATTAGACCTAAAATTTCCTAGGAGCCGCTTTGGTTATGCCTAACGGTGATGGGAAAGCCTTACCGAAATGTCTGAGTCTAATTTGAGATCACAGTGACAGAGGATGTGTTCCGGTGTTTTCATATCTTCCAAACAGAATCGGAAGGTATCTTCCTCAGCTAGTCGCATCTTTTTTAGGTGGTATCATTGGGGCAACGACGAAATAAATGTCCGGTTATAAGAGCAGCGCTTCCGATTTCTGTCTTGAGTAGGTCATAAACCTATTTGCTAGCCTTAGCACCGGAGTGTTGGTCTAGCGTGAATGCTTACGTCTGTCCTCCCATGTTCCGCATTGTCAACTGGCTTTTCGAGTAACCACAAAACGGCTCAGGTCCGATGAACTGAGAATCCTCTCCTATTTTTTCCAGGCGATCCGCCATCTCATTACCCTCCATGCCCTCGTGTCCTAGTCCAGGTCAACGTGATTATGTTGCTCTGGGTCAGTCCTTTGAGTGCATTGAGAAAGTCCAGATAATTCAATATTTATTTTTTTATTTAATCTTAATACAAGCTATAACATAAAAAATACAAAAATACAAGCTATAACATAATACTAATACTACAAACTATATCATAAATGATAAGTAATAATAAATAAATACAATATGAGCTATAAATATAGTAGATACAGGCAGAAGGCGGAAGCAACAAGAATTAAGGAAGGCGATCAAGATCAAGATCAAGATGGGCGGGATCAAGATGGAAGTCAAAGGAGGAAAGTTCGTTGACTTCTCGTAGCATCCTGGTAATTGGCTCGCTTTGACCGTAGTTTGTGCGATGGCGGTCGAGTCGGAAAAGGGGAGTTGACCTAAGGTTACGGAGATTGGTATAGATTGGTAAATATTGCAGAATTGAAGGGCAGTCTATGACACCAGTTAATAACCGATGAATCAAGAGAAGTCGGGAACATCACGACCTTTACTAAGAGGTTGTAAGGCGATCAGTTTCAGACGGTTTTCATAAGGTGGAAGGTTGAATCTGTCTACTCAAGATCACGTAGAGCGAAGCGAATGAACCTACGCTAGACAGATTCAATCCTATTAATGTGAGTTTTTTGTGTAGGTGACCATACCTGGCTGGCATATTCAAGGAGAGGTCTAACGAAGGAGATGTACAGAGATTTGGAAACATAACGATTGTTAATTATGCTGTCAATGTGGGAACGGAAATTGAGTTCGCTATCACAGATTATTCCAAGGTCACACAAAGAGGTAACGATAGGGGCTGGTACGTCAGTTAACAAGTAGGTTCTCGGGGTGGTGGTAAGACGCTTGCGGGAATAAGAGATGGACTGGCATTTGGAGACATTGAGCTCAAGAAACTTTTTCATGCACCATGTGTTGAACGAATCGAGGTCTTTTTGCAGGAGAAGAAAGTCGGCTGTGGAGGAAATATGTTTAATTATTTACATGTCATCAGCATAAATGAAAAGCTCTGAGTGTCAACATCATTTATTGTAAGGATAAAAATCAATGGGCCGAGGTGGCTGCCCTGAGGGACGCCGGACCGAGCGACAATAGGGTTAGAAATGGATGAGCTAAAAAGAACATTGTACTGACGGTTGCTGAGGTAGGATCGAATCCGGGAGATGAATCTGGGGGGGGGGGGGAGCCTAGGCGATCAACTTTGAACAAGATAACGTTATGGGATATCTTGTCGAAGGCTTTACTAAAATCGGTAGCGATAACATCAACATCTTTACCATTTTCCAGGGCACATAGTGTTTTAGAGAAGAAGTCAGTAAGGCTGGTGGTTGTAGATCTACATTTAAGGAAGCCATGCTGGGAGAGCGAGAAGATAGACTTACAGTGGAAGAACTTGGAATCAGAGACCAATTTTTGGAATAGTTTAGTTTAGGTATGGATGATAATTTAGCAATGGGTCTGTAGTTGGACACATCGTTCTTGCAGCCTTTTTGAAACATGGGAATAATATACGAGTTTTTCCATAATTGAAGAAAAACCCCTTGAGTGACCGAGAGACGGAAAAGCAAAGTAAGGGGTTGAACTAGATGCATGGAACACTTTTTCAGAACGATGGCCGGAATTCCATCTGGACCTGGGTGAAAGTCGTCCTCAAGCCCGTTGATACTGGCTGCGATTAGTTTAGGATCCGACGAAGAGGTCTTCTCGATATTTATTGTGGAAGGGTAACCATTGGATTTCTTCTTGAAATTAATAAAGTTATAAAAACGCATGGGGTCGGATATGAGGCTAGTTTCCATCCGTTGGAGGTACTCATTGTGGAGGGTATCACAATGTTCGGAATAAGAAGTATAAGCAGATGGGAAGGAGATTAGTCAGACTCAGTCTGGGTTAGAAGAAAAGTTTGCCAACATTTATTTCTCCTGTTGCGGAGAGAGCGTAATTCTTTGTCGTACCATACGGGGGATGAGAAGTAGTTTCTAGTAGGAAGAAGAGGGATTAGAACGCCTCTAAAGCAACGTCAATTGGAAGATGTTGAGGGATAGTGACAATGTTAGAGTTGAGGAGCAAGTTATTTAATTTGTCAAAGTCGCCTTTACGAAAATTGAAGGAAAGAGAAGAGTCGGAGCTTGAAACGGCATGAGGGTGCTCGTAGGATAAAACGAGGAACAGGGGAGGATGGTGACGATCGAGGGAGGAGATGAGATGGTTGCTTTCTATGGCAGCCGAGTTAACTGGGTCTGAAGAAAAGATTAAGTCTAATTGTATGTCCAGGAAGTTACAGACTCCGCTTCCTTGAAAGAGACCTGAAACGGAGAGCTGATCGGTAAGAAAAGGCTTCTTTGGCCGAAGATGCGAAAGTAAGAACAGTCTTCGGACGATGACCATTGAATACGGGGAGGTTAAAGTCACCCAATAAAACAAATTTATCGGAGGCGTTAGCGTTCTCAAGCAGGGTATCGATCGCTTCGATTATGGGCTCGTAGGCGTCTAGTGGTTGAGAGGGACGAATGTAACAACAGAGGATGTACAGAAGGCACTTATTTAGTGCTATTTTTATACATACAAATTCTGATATTGTAGAGTCGGAGGTCTTTAGCAGGGTGGCATGGTTGTGAGCAGCTATGAGAACCCCGCGACCTGGTGGCTCATTGGTGCCTATACAACCGTCAACACGGAAAATGGTATAGTTTGGAGGGAATAGTTCGTTGTCGAGAATTCCTGGTGTTAGATTGGTTTCAGTTAAGGCAACGATATCGTGCGGGAATTTGTGAGAGTTAAGGAAAATATTTGTTGTTTTTGTGCGAAGTCCTCTTACGTTCTGGTAATAGACTGACAAGCTGTTGTGGAGAGGTACTTGATCGTAAACCGCGGGTACAATAGAGGGGAAGTCAGAAATAGGGAAAGCAGGGGGTTAGGAGCGAAACTAGTTTAAGGAGTCGTTGCGGCTTTTTTGAAGATGGGAAATGCGGAGAGAAAGATCTTCTGAAACGTTATGGGAAGGTATATTGAATGATTCATGGTACTTAGTAAAAATTTGGAGTAAGACTGTTGGGTTTGTAGGCAGGCCTTCTTGTTGTATAGTTAACATGACGTTCGTGCTGGTTTTACCTTCAACACAGGCGGAGTTCGGTTAGACCGGCGCAGTCATCGGACAAAATTTGAAGTCCAGCAAAGTTTGTGGTACTCGAAGGAATTAGAACCTATAGGTGATGGATCTCAACTAGACCAAAAAACAATTTCATGGCAGGGGGGGGGGGCAATCTGAACCGTTTGGGAGTGACAGGGTGATTCATAAATTTCAGTTTTCATGGTGGTCTTTTATTTTTATCTCTTGATCTATCCAACACAGCCACATCAAACAAACGCTAAAAAACTACAATCTGAATGACCTTTCTAAAATTTTCCACAATGTTAATCCTACTCCTATCCTATCATTGCGGGTCAAAGCTTACAAAAGTGAAAAGAATGGTTTGCGATGACCTAAAGTTCAGCGTTTTGCCAACTTTTCTCCGAAATTCATGACATTAGTACACACCTTTTTTTTATTAGATTGTCCATCTTATTATCTTTCCAAAAAAGTGCAACATGTCTACGGAGAGAAAATATGTACAAATTTATACGTAGAAACCGTATCGGAGAGCATTACAAAAATCAACACACTAAAGAAATTAATTTCAAATTAATTCTAAAATGCTTTTTTATTGAATTTAAAAGTAATTAAAATTAATTTTGATAAGTAACAAAAGCCGTTCAAAATGTCCACCGCAACTTTGAATGCATTCCAATAATCTCCTTCTAAGTCCCTGTTTAAGGGGTATTGAAGCCAGCCTCTCTCGTATTTTCGTAGCTGCATTCCCAATTCGGCTATCTAAATCCTCCCTATTGTTAACTGAGCTTAAAAAAACTTCATTCTTAATTGTTCCCGACAAGAAAAAGTCCAATGGGGTAAGGTCTGAAGATCTAGCAGACCAAGGAATCGGTTCACCTCGTCCAATCCAGCGGTTAGGATATTTTTCACTTAGTATTGCCTTCACAATATTAGCCGTATGCGCTGGTACTCCATCGTATTGGTGAAAGATTCCCCTAGGATTATCCATAGGGTTCTCCTCTATTAGATCTGGAAGTGTATTGTCCCTAAAGTCCTTATAAATTTCACTATTAGGTACTTCCGGCAAAATGAGTGGTCCTAACACATGTTGCCAATGATACCAGCCCAAACATTGACACAGAATCTCCGCTGGAATGAGGTCACCTTTGCCCTGTGTGGGTTAGTGTTTAGCTAGGTATGGAGGTTATAAAAATTTGTGATATCATTCTTGGTGAATTGACATTCACTCTCGGAATCTCCTTCCAATAGTCCTTGAGCTGGGTGATGGTGATATAGTCGTAATCCCCCTCGATTAATTACCCTCCAAACCTTAGCTGAAGATACTCTTAATCGTCTTGCGACTCGTCTCGTGCTCGTTTCAGGGTCTTGCCTCACGATGGTGATTACTTGCTGCTCGACGACGGCAGAAGTTCCCGAAGTTTCGGGTCGTGTCTCCATGTCGTGTGAAGTTACACATCTTGTTTCTCTTAACCTTTGGAAAGTCCGTGTAAATACCCCTCTTTGAGGTGCTCGCCGGTTAAGGAATCTCCTTTGATATTCCAGTACAGCGACGCTCTCTTTTCCGTCTACTTCACCACAAATGTAAATACTATCCGCGTATTTCTGAAATTTAAACATGATACAAGGGTGTGAATTCTAGTTAACACAAGCTAATATCGGCAATAAAACAAAATGCCACTATCATTTTTATAACTTTCTTGCAGCAACAATTAAAACTAATACCCTGTTAACCCAAAACGAACATTTTCGACTTTTTACCTTAAAAATTTTGTTTCTTTAAAAAATTTCCTACCTAAAGTGCAAAAAAATAAAAAAGGTACTCAGGGAGTTCTAAGGATACGGTTTTTCTAATCCTGTGTCTACCTTGCCATGTTGCACCTTTTTAGAAAGGTAATAAGATGGACAATCCAATAAAAAAAGAGGTATACTAATTACATTAATTTCGGAGACAAATTGGGAAAATGCTGAATTTTAGGTAATTGCAAACCTTTTTTTTCGCTTTTGGAAAAGACTGTACCTGCAATTATAGGAGCTAGATTAAGATTGTTTTCAATTTTCGAAAGGTCATTCAGATAGTAGTTTTTTAGCGTTTGTTTGATGTAGCTGTGTTGGATAGATCAAGAGATAAAAATAAAAGAGTTATGTGCATACCATGAAAAACTTAAATTTATCAATCACCCTGTAACTCCCAAACGGTGTATATCCCCCCCACACAATTTTTTGTTTGTCTAGTGCAGATTTATTAACCCACTCATTTTGGCATTTATATATATGTATATGTATGTATGTATGTATGCTTTACACCGTCGGTTAATACTGTAGGAAGTCCGCATCTCCCTCCACGTGGGGCGGCTGGTAACAGTCAGGTAGTTTACTATAGACTGGCTAATGATGACGGGCGGAGAGACATATACTCTCTTGATCAAACTCCCCCAATCCAGGGTGTTAAGCGTCTTCCGTGCCTATTGGATAGTTTGCAGCTGGGGGTAACTAGCTGTATTCTAACGGAGCCTCCTTGATACCTGTCCGCCTCAAGGAGTATGCAGGACCGCCATGGTAAGGGGCTCTACCTTGGTTGATTCCCCACAACCCCAATAATATATCGAGACCATGAGTACCGCCTTGTCGCGAAAGTGGTCGACTATGAATCTAAAAATATGAACAAAAAACACCCAGCCTCGGATAAAACCGAGATAACTTCGTCCACCCGAATAGGGGGACAACCCGCCGTCAAGGCAGACCCGGCCCACGGGTTAAGTGGGCAACCTTCTGCGAGCACTGCTCGCTCCTCCAATAATTCTAAGGCCAACACGGTGACTCTCCCCAAGTAGTCCTGTGAACCCCCTTCCTCGGGAAAAGTGTACGCCACTGCCAAGGACCCCAAACCCGGTAGCAGCAGCACTGTTCCTCCTCCCTCTGCAAAACCTGCGCGTGGTAGCGCGTCCCTGTGCAAGGCTAAAATACCCGGACATACATCCTCCAGCGCGCCTCTCAGGACACCCCAGTCCAACCCTACGACCACCAAGCAGAAGGGAAATGCCTTAACGGTGGCCTTCAAAGAGAGACGGACTGCGCTCAGAATCATCCGAAAACTGAGCTCCGTGTCTCAAGAAAACCTCAGAGAGAAGGATAAAACCTCTCTGCAATGGGCTAACAAGATTGTTGCCCAAGGTAGCGCGTCGGCCTCCAAAGTCCCGTTACAAGCTACCCCGAAGAGGTTGCGCTCGCCTAACGAGCAGCAGCCATCTTCCAAAAGGATTAAGGCGATAGGCCCCCTTTCCTCCACTGCCAAGTCCTTCAGCGAGATAGCGAAGGACAGCTTAGTAAGGGCGATTATAGATCGCAGCAACGCGGACGGCTCCATCACGCCTGATAGATGGAAGATGGTGGAGATGGCGTTGCTGAAGGTGTATATGGAAGTTCTATCGTTGAACCCTGGCCCTCCTCCACGTTGTCTTGATGCTGGTTGGCATCAAGGCCACGTTAAGCTACTCGCCTGCTCGAACCAGAGGTCGGCGGAGCTTCCTAACCAGGCAGTTTCCCGTCTTGGCGAAATCTGGACTGGCGCAAGAATTGAAGCCGTTCCCAGGGATAAAATCTCCTGTAGACCTAGGTCACGGGCTTGGGTACCAGCTGAACCTTCAGAACCTGCAGAGATCCTTAAATTCTTCCAAATGTCCAACCCTGAACTACCTACCCATGATTGGAAGGTGGCCCAGGTGGGCGAAGTCAAGGGAAGCTCAAGACAGGTCATTATGATCCTAAACGAGCAGTCCCTTGCCCCACTTGCTGAATGCAATGGCATTATTTGCTATGGCTTCAGCTCCATCAGCCTGAAGGTTTATGAAAAGGACCTAAAGGCGCTTAATGCTAGTAAATTAGAGGATAATTCAGCAGCCTCCTCAAGCAACACCGAGGAAAAGGAAGGAGAACGGAGTGAAACGACAGTTTCTGCCGTTGTCACTCCCTCACCAGAAGATGGTGAGGCGACGGTCGACGCTATGGTAGTTGACACCCTCCCGGATCCTGGACCAGAACTGGAGGACCAACTTCTTGGTTCCTCCACGGATGAAGATGCCAGTAATGATGGGGAGACTGCTGACATCACTGGGATAGAGGTATCCTCACCTGGACACAGTGATGTTAAGAGTGGTTCAAATTAATCTCCATCACTCAAAAGCGGCGTCCACAGCCCTTCTCCTTCGTCTTGCGCAAAAAGGAGAAGAGCTCATCCTTGTCCAAGAACCTTGGATCATCAGAAACAAGGTTTGCGGACTCAACATGAAGGGTTATAAGCTCCTCTATTTACAAGGTACAAGTAAACCAAGGTCATGTATCCTCATTAACAATAATATTAACGCATTTATTCTCACACAGTTCAGTGATGAGGACACAACAACAGCCATACTGAAGTTACAAAACAACAATATCTGGGTAACCTCCAGCTACATGGCGCACGATGTGGCGGACATTCCTAATACACTACTCAGGAATGCGATCAAGGAAGCCACTAAACAAAGGAAGACGCTGGTGATCGGAGCAGACGCCAACGCTCATCATATAGTCTGGGGCAGCTCGGACGTCAAGGAAAGGGGTGAGTTACTTTTTTATTTTATTCTCGGAACTAACCTCCACATTTGTAATATGGGTGCAGAACCCACTTTTACTAACTCAATTAGGCGGGAAGTTCTAGACAGTCTCAGAACAATCCGCCCACTTAATAACGGAGTGGAAGGTATCCAAGGAACCATTCTTCTCCGACCATGCCTATATTGAATTTGGAATAACACTTCACAAGATGATGTGCCCTCCCTATAAAAACAGGCTAAGGACAAACTGGGACCTCTACAGGATGGTCCTCAGTAATAGTCTGCCTACTACAGGTCCACCCGTAATTGACAGTAAACAAACCCTTGACAAGGTGGTGGACACTTTGACGCTTGCGTGTAATGAGGCGACACAAATTTCCTGCCCCGACAGGGTCCCTAGAGGCAAGCCCAAACCTCCGTGGTGGTCCAGTGAGATCATGACCCTAAGAAAGAAGTGTCGCAAACTTTTTAACCAAGCGAAAAAAACTAATGTATGGAATTCTTATAAAGAATGCCTCAAACAATTTAAGAAACTGATAAGGAAAGCAAAACGATCCTCATGGGAGGGATTCTGTAATAAAATTGAAAGCTCCTCTGAAGCGAGTCGTTTGCGGAAAATCCTCTCAACAACGCCCATCACCCCTAGCCTCCTGACCAGGAGTGATGGTAGTTGGACTTCATCCAGTCTTGAGTCGCTGGAGCTACTTGTCAACACGCACTTTCCGGGTTGCTCTACGAACAGAAGAGCAGAGCTGCCGGATACTCCAAGCGACCATGAACTGGTCCACAAGATTCTTGATACAAGAAAATTGAAATGGGCGATACGAAGTTTCAAGCCCTATAAATCACCGGGATTGGATAACATCATCCCAGCAGACCTACAACTAGGCTCCGAGATACTTATTCCGTGGCTAATGGTCATCTACGAGGCTTGCCTTAACCTCACCTATATTCCATCCTCATGGACGAAGGTGAAGGTGGTCTTTATCCCTAAGGTAGGAAAAGCCTCACATTATAAGCCCAATGATTTTAGGCCCATTAGTCTCTCCTCCTTTCTGCTCAAAACCTTGGAGAGACTCCTAGATATCTACATTAAAGAGACAATCAATCATTCCAAGTTGTCTCTCTCGCAACATGCTTATACTAAAGGTAAGTCCGCAGAGACAGCCCTACACGAACTTACCACAATCATAGAGCATTCGCTACTACAGAAGGAATATTCACTTGTAGCCTTCCTTGATATTGAGGGTGCTTTTAACACTATTAGATCAGAGGCGATAATGGCATCCTTGAGGAGGCTTGAAATCGACGACCCTCTCATCAAACTTATTGACCTCATGCTAAAAAGCAAGGTCATTATCTCCAGCTTAGGAGGATCCAATATCCAAAGAGTGGTAACTAGAGGCACCCCTCAGGGAGGAATCCTTTCACCACTCTTATGGAACCTAACTCTAAATGAGTTGCTCTTAGACCTGGAGTTATCCGGTCACAAGGTTATTGCCTACGCCGATGATATTGCCCTGGTATGTTCAGGAAAGCACCCCAATACACTGGCTGAGGTTTTACAACACGCCCTCTCCAAGACTTCATCATGGAGTGATGGGTGTGGTCTAGGTATAAACCCTAACAAAACAGAGTTAATACTCTTCTCTCGGAGGCATAAAAGACCTCCTATTAATTGCCCTACACAAGACGGGGTTAGGCTAGAACTGTGTAACCAGGTTAAGTACCTAGGTTTAGTCCTAGATAAAAAACTTACCTGGAAGCCTAACATCCAAGAAAGAGTACGGAAAGCCACAGTAGCGCTGTACTCGTGTAAGAAGGCTATAGGGAAAAGATGGGGTATGGAACCACGCATTGTGAATTGGCTCTATACAAGTGTCATACGGCCTATACTCATGTATGGGGTGATTGTCTGGTGGCCGGCACTAAATATAGCAACCCATCTCAAAGCAATGGACAAAGTTCAGAGGATGGCAGCACTGCTGAATACAGGTGCCCTGGGTACCACACCTTCCAAAGCCCTGAACACTATTCTCCACCTTCTACCGTTGGATCTCTTTGGTAAGCAAACTGTAGCGTCAGCCGCCATTAGGCTTAACTCAATCCAGACCTGGAAGCGAACTGATTTCGGTCACTCCAAAATATTGCAAAATAAAAATGCCAGCAATATCGACTACACCTCGCCCAAGCCTTTCTTTGGAGCAAAATTCGATTCCTTCTTTCCCACCAGATCGGAGTGGGAGAAAGGTCCTCCCCAATGGTAGAACTCAGTGCATCTCTACACTGACGGCTCCAAATTGGATGGCAAAGTGGGTGGAGGAATATTCTCGGAACACCTGGACCTCGAGGTCTCATTTCGCTTACCTGACTACTGCAGCGTGTTTCAAGCAGAAATCATGGCTATAAAATTAGCTGTGGACCGCCTGAATCAACTAGCGCTACCTACAGGAAATGTATGTATTTTCACAGATAGTCAGGCAGCTATTAAATCCCTTTCGGGAGTATACACAACCTCTAAAACGGTCATAATATGTCGCTCAACACTAAATGACATAGCTGAGCACCTGAAAGTGCGGCTCATCTGGGTGCCTGGACATAGTGATATTCCGGGCAATTGTAGAGCCGACGAACTAGCTAGAATCGGTACCACACGTCCTGATTCCGACATTAACCACCAGCCGGGTAAACCGCTAGCTACATACAAAATGGAGCTCTCACAGGAGGCTCTCAAGATTGCAAATAACAACTGGCAAGAAGAACATACCTGCCTGATTACCCGACAGATATGGCCAAAGCTTGACCTTAAGCGGTCAAGAGGGCTTATCCTACTCGGACGCAAACAAATTAGCACTACAGTAGCCGTAATAACGGGTCACTGCCTCATAGGTAGACATGCCGATAGGCTTGGCGTGCCCTCAAACGACTTCTGTAGGAGTTGCCACGACGAGGAGGAAGAGGAAACCATACTTCACCTCCTCGGTAACTGCCCGGCCCTAGCCAACCGTAGGAACCGGTTTTTGGGCTCCCCCGTCTTCAAAGATCTAACCGAGCTAGGCTCCATAGATGTCAAAAACCTGACTCGATTTATCGGGAGTTCAAAATGGTTCCCGACGATGAACTAAGGATTGAACATCCTTCACAACCCAGTCAATAAATAATTTTGACTTCCCGTGAACTAGTTCCACTAGATACAAAAACTGGTTCGGTGCACAGGGGACAGAACCCTCCTATTCCTTAGGTAATTTTATGGGGTTGTAAATTTCAAGCCTCAACGTGGTAGCACAAAGGGCCTCTTAGGCCTAAGTGTGCCTTCTTAGGCAGCCACTTTAACCTAACCTAACCTAACATTGCACTATAAAATTATATTATAAAAATCTTCAAAAGATTAATGCACAGTTTCTCCATCAGTAATGATTGCTTCTAGAGCATTTACAATGCAAGGTACTTATAATAAGCTGAAAAATTCATGAAAGCTAACTAATACATACCTTAGAAGGTATCAATGGCTTATTTCAAAATTGGTACAATAATATAAATTTGTTATATGTTTAGCTTAATGCGTTAATTTAAACGCGATTTTACGAATGCCTAAAATTACCTAAAAACTTTAGTTTTTTACTTTGAAGGTAAAATTTAGTAACATCAAAGAAAACTATTTACACTAATTGGAGTACATGAACAAATCTCATATGTGAAATATATGGTCAGAAAACTGATTAATGCATATTTACATGCATTTCAATGGTATAAAGTCGCCAGGATAACGTAGCAAAGCCCTTCAATAGTTCATACACTGCTCTACTTGGTTAGGATACCACGTCAGTTCTTTAAATAAATATACGTGTCTCATAGCTTTTTTTCAGAACATCAGTCGGTTTTGAAGCAATGCACCGAAGCTCCTTCAAAGGAATCAAATCCTTATTTACAAGAGTACTATTATAATCGAGTCTATTTACAAAATTTAAATCGAAATAGTCACCTAAAAGATTTCCAAGATTTCAAAGGGTTCTCTTCTTATACGATTGATGGCCTGTGTACATATTTCCACATGTTCAGTGACTCAGCACTTTCCAACACAGAGGGTGGACAAGTAATACATCCAACCCTAGCAATCAGATCTATGTTCGCTAATATATTTCGAGGTGAATTTCCTTCCGGGCCCTCTTAAATGCTTAAAATCAGTTCTCGAAAGATTAAGTTTTATGCGAATTCAAAGGGAAATTTAAAATAACTCTCTGGGGCTTTCAAAGTTTTAATTAATGAGAAGCGGATGGGAAAGTTTGTTTTCTTTAGTTTCTCTATTTTGAGAATTTAACTAAATTCTGAAATGTGATCTACATTAATTTTGATGAAAAATTAATTTTATTTTTGATGAAAAGGGATTTTTACTGCATTTGAATAGATTTTCTTGAACAGCTTTTCAAAATATAATTGAAATTTCTTGGTGCCCACTTTTAGTAAGCTTTTTGTAATATATATGATTTTAATATATATATAGAGCCCGGTACCCCGGAATAACTCTTGTTCTGTGTTTTGAACCGAAAAATATCCGGGAAAAAGTTGTTTGTCTTCGAGGGAGAATCGTTTGCATATCAAAACACCCCTCACCATCTAAGCAGGGGTGGGGGTGAGTTAGAATTTTCAAATTGAAACCTCCAGTTTTTATCGATTTTTCGCTTTCTGCAATTGAAAATAAATTTTAATTGAAATTAAAATTTACTCATTTTCTTTAAACGGGCTTCTTTTACGTACACACCGCGTATCATAAAACTGGACCAGACAAGATAACATATGAAAATTTCGCTATTATTACTCGTATTAGCGTTACCCGATGTGCACCACGAGGAGGTTACGAGTTGGATTTTGCACATTTTTTTTGGCATTTTTAGGAGATCATTCATCCACTTTTTTCACAGCAAATGTTCAAATTGTTCACCAATGGCCTCTTGACAATAAGCGAGCTTTATGATAAAATGCACTCGTCGCCGGTATCAGAGCACAGTCATCAACAATCCTCAACAACAGGTTCTCTGGCTTCGTATGATACACTTTGCTCTTTACGTATCCCCAAAGAAAATAGTCAATAGGAGTGAGGTCAGGTGATCTTGCTGGCTACTCAATGGTTCCTCCCCTTCCTATCCATCTGTCTGGAAACTCCTGATCGAGGTAATCTCTCACGTTCCTTCCATAATGTGGGGCAGCACCATATTTTTGCAACCAAACTTCATCGAGCCTCTTCCTCTAATGATCCTCAATGCTGGCACAATTTGCTCTTGCAACATAGTCTGGTACTTTACAGCTGTTAGATTGCCCTCGATGAAGAATGGTCCAATCAATCTGTCGCCCAGCTCAAACATTCAATTTTTCAGGATACTGTGTGCACGATTCCAACATCCAATTAGTGTTCTGATCAGACCAATTGCGACTATTGTGCCTGTTGACGAATGTGGACTCGTCGGAGAAGCAAATATTGCTAATGAACCCTGGATCTTCAAGAATCATTTGTATCATGACTTCACAAAATTCGATTCTGCGATCACGGTCACCATCCATCAGTCCCTGAACCAGATGAACTTTATGAGCATGGAAAGCCATTTCCTTCGACAACAGTTTCTTGTCCATTCCAACCATTTGCTCAACTCTCCGAATTGTAGAACGAGAATTTTCAACGAAAGTGAGGGCAACATCTAGTTTTATCTCTTCAGTAGAAACAGTCACTGGGCGGCCTGGGATTGGGCGGCCTGGGATTGGACGGGATTTATTATTTCTAGTCTCCTGAAATAATCGAATTGCTCTCTGTACGGTGGTTTTTGAGATGTAAACTCGATTAATCCGAAAGGTCTCATTGAACAGATCTCGCGCTTGGTTGTAAGATCGCTGCTGATCTCCCCAACCTCGAATCATCAAGAGAGATATTTTCTCCTCTTCTGGAAGTGCATTCATTTCAATAAGATAATTGAAAAATTATGCAGGATCGCTCAAAAGCTTCAGCGAAAAAGTCGATGAATAATTTCAACAAGCGAAAATTCAGGGATCCTAAAAATATTCGCTTTCACAACATTGTTAGAACTGAACACTTAATTCGAATGAAAATTATTCTTTGCTGAATTCACACTTCGTCTTGTTAAAAAATTACAATCTTTCAATACTGGAATGAATTTCTAGAGAATAATGTCATTCGATCAAAATTTTCGAATGGATTCAGTGTTCAGTTCCACAGAATTTGAAATGGCAAAGTTATCCGGATCACTCATGTTTTAGCCTTATTGAAATTATTCGTCGACATTTTTGTTGAAGCTTTTCATTTGTTTTAATATTTTGTCAATCCCCTTGTCAAAATAACCACAAGTTCTCTCTTAATGATGCGTGGTTGGGGTGGTCTGGAGCGATCTTACAATTAAGTTCAAAATGTTCTCGAATTGATCCAGTTGCTATTTTTGAATCCACGGAGTAAAGGATAATTCAATTCACACACGTCCTACTAACCAGCAACGTTTCAAATCAAATCTTATGTGAGGTATGGAATTTCGTAAGAGATGGAAGAAAGATGATGGATTTGAATTTGTCTCTCGGAGTTTTACGTGATAAAGGTCGATTTGAAAGTGGAAGTCATTAGCTGGCAAAAGTATGGATAGCAAGGACAAAGTGGTTTTTAGGGCGATCTTGCGGAACAAATCTGAAATCATCACTTTTCACGACCACTGAAAATCCAACTTGTAATCTCCTTGTGCTGCACATCAGGTAACGCACATTTTCATTTCCAATTGGTCAATTAAATAGTTGATTTATTGTTAAAAATATTTATTACTGTATAAACAAACCAATAAGCTAATTAACGACGCGGAATGTGCTCGAAATGAAAAAAGTTCGGAACCTGCTTAGTTTGGTGCGGGGGTGAGCGGTGGTTTGGTGTTCCAACGATTCTCCCCTCGAAGACAAACAACAACAAATTTTTCGGTTCAAAACAGAGAAAAAGAGTTATTCCAGGGTACTGGGCTTTTTTCAACACCCTATATATATATATATATATATATATATATATATATATATATATATATATATATATATTCTAACTGAACACCAAAATGCTTTTTAGGCGACCCCCGTCATTAAATTAGAAATCAACAAGTTAATAGTTAATTGGAATTCAAAGTAAGCTCAGGGTATTTGAATATGAAAAGAATTGGTTAAGACTATAAACACATGATAGGATTATAGAATTATTTTTAAAAAAATTCATAAATGCTATATTCAGAGATATTTTGCATCGATAGTTTAGAAATTAGAGGGAGAGGCGACGCTATGATAAAGACATTGAAAGTAAAGTAAAGAGTTAAAATCAAAGGTCCTTAAACCTGTGTTTTACATTTTAGGAGACCTATCTAAAGAGACCCTCTCTACAAATTTGTTTTCCAAAAATCTCATCATTTCTGTTTTTGGTTATTATTTTACGACAATATATCTCGCCTTCTCGTGGTGCACCCTGGATAATGCTAAAGAGTTAGAATAGAACTTATTATCGGCCAAACTTTCGAATGCGATCTCCTGGCCAAGACAAAGCTCACAAAATGCAACAATCTTAACCACAATGCATATCTTCAGACGGCGATTCTCAGGTTTTTTTTTCAACAACCCTTGGACCAACAATAAGGGTCTGACAAGACAGAAAGGAAATAAGTCGACCTAAAAGCGAGTTCCTCTCCAGAATTCTTTCCGACAACAATATTGAGTCGCACTACAGGAGACCCATGCAATAAGCGAAAACGATTTGTGCACCGGAGGCCGCCTGAACGGACGTACACTGATTGCCGCTATATATCACCAATCGTACGGGACAACGGTATACGCCCGTAATGACCTCGGGGTTATAAGCTTGGTCTCCTCGAACTCAAATAACGACATACATACGGATATTATTAAACTCGGCGAACTAAAGATAGCAAATATCTACAAACCACCAGCTTCACTCTGGCCCACTCAAACATTGCCACTCCTGCCTCATCCCTCAGTCTACGTAGGCGGTTTTAATAATCACCACACCCTCTGGAAATATCACAGAAACGAAAAATTGGTAGAATGAGCGGAATCCAATAATACACACCTCGTTTTTGGCGCCAAAGACAGGGGATCATTCAAACTGCTAAGTGGGGCAACGAATATAATCCAGATCTCTCCTTCGTATCAACAGACAATAACGGCCGCCCCTGGCCATCTCTCGCCGAATTATGGAGGATTTCCCACACTGCCAACATAGACCAATCCTATTGGAAGTAGGAATTCAAATTCCCCTTATAACATCTTCATCTCTCCCGCGTGGAACCTTAGTAAGGCAAACTGGTCAAGCTACTCAAAAGCTCTCGACATGTGTATCCGATGGATTCCACCAAAAGTTGACAACTATAAAGGATTTGTAGGAGCGGTCATATCATCAGCTAAAATATTGTAACGTGTACGAGGTAGACCACGAAAAGGTAAATATTCAACCGTGTAATGCGCATGCCCCAGGTGGCCAGAAATCAAGAGAAGGAAGTGTCAAACGGGGAAGGTCAAGGACGAGTCGAACCCATGGTGAATATTTGAGATGAAAATGTTTAACGGAAATATGTAGAGCTAAGCGGCAGAAGTTTCTTTAATTAAGCTTAGTAGTATAAATAGGGCTGATTAGTATCCTGGTTAGTTTCAGTCGTGATTTAGACTGCGAAGTGTTTATATGTGATACTGCGAATAATTAGTTGTATTTTAACCAGCGAAGTGATAAGTGCTAATTTGTAAAGTGAAACAGTGTATTGTGAAGAGAACGTGTAAATGTAATTGTTAAATTAACTAATTAAGTGAAGTAAATAAAATTGTGAAAATTTGTGATTGAAAATAAGTGTATTAATTAATCCGTCGAGCACGAAGAGCCCTATTTACGTTACAATATCGATTCCAAGAGGATACAGAAAGGAGAATATTCCCGGTTGGAGCGAAAACAGCGACCGTCTTTCTCAAGAATTTTTGGAAGGCGGGGACCCAGAAATTGCCGACGACCTCCTAAATAGCCTCGATGCTGCAAGACGAGAAAAGTACAGTTGAGAGTCTGAACTTTAAACGTTCAAGCAGAAGCGCGTTGAGTTTTCTGAGAAAACTTGGCGGAAGCACAGTAACTCCAAATCCCAAACCAGCAGTTTCTCCACACCAAGTTGCTAACCACATTTTTACACCTAGAGACAAATAACACATAGTGACGGTTAAGCGCCTCCTGAGAGCATTGAAACCTTCCAGTCCCAGCTCGTCCGCTTCCTCCCAACCATTAACACCAACTGAAGTAGACAGCCCACTTAAGGACGTGAAATCAGTCAAAGCCTGATCCATCAGGCTTTGATCAAATTCGTCCTGAGTTCCTCACTAGCTGCGGCAAAAACAACAGACTCTGGCTGTCCCGTTTTTACAGCAACATACTGGAAACAGAAAAATTGCCTCAAGAGTTTAAGAGCATGAATGTCATTGGAATAGTAAAGCCTGAAAAACCCAGTGAGCATGGATTATAAGCTCCTGGAGAGACTGCTATAATACAGAATAACAAGTGCCATTCTCGAGAGTGTTCCAGTTGAGTAGGCGGAGTTCAGACCAAACAGGAGCTGTGTAGACCGGGTTTTGGCCTTGACTACATTTATTGAAGCTGGTTATCAGAACTGCTTGAAGACCTCATTCGCTTTTGTTGGCCTAACAGCGGCATATTACAGTGTGGAGACATGGCATATACATATCAGACCTGCCGGACACCGTCTGCCGTAAGGTTATGTACGCCGATGACCTGGCAATTGCTATTCAGGATGCCAGTTTTTCTAAAACTTAGAAGATACTCGCCGAAGACATATACGTCCTAAATACCTGCTCCCGTATCTGGAGACTGAAGCCCAGCGTTAATAAAACAGAAGTCTCCTGCTTCCATCTAAATAACAGAATGTCCAGACAGGAGCTAAATATCTAATCTATCATTGGCTAAAATATCTAGGAGTCATGCTTGACCGGACACTGACCTTCAAAGAGCACTTAAATAAAACCGCTGCCAAACTCCGGACACGGGATAATATTTTACAGAGGCTCTTTGGCACATCCTGGGGTGCCCCGGCTAACTTGTATATTCTGCAGCTGAATACTGCGCCACCGTCTGGTTAAAGAGCCCGTATACAAAAAAAACTTGATGTCCAGCTTAAAACAACCATGCGCATAATATAAATTAACCCCGAACTCACAGTACACAGTGAACTGAAAGATATCGTCCAAGATCGCCTTAATTCTAGACACCGTCCACTGAAAACGTTAAAGTACCTTACCGCTGCGAACTTTGACGTGCTGACTGAATATTAGTGACGTTGGACGACTCCTGCAAGGCAACTCCTGGATGTGAAAAAAGAGCCTTCCGGCCTAGGCATATAAATTATGTCCTTCAGAGGAATTGAGACGTATCTATAGAGATGCGCGGAATATTTGCAATTCAGCAATTAGCCGGGCTAAGTTCAATTTCGACCAGAGCATCAGACGGAAGGTATTTTCTACTCAAAAGGGTAGTAAGGGCTTCTGGTCTCTAGTAAAAACCGTAAAGAACAATTTCACCTGTTCGTCAACACCACCACTCATTTATAATGGGAATGTTTTTACTGACTCATTGGACAAGGCCAACCTGTTTGCTGCTAATTTTGCTGCTAACTCGTACTTGCCACCTTCATCGCAGCCACTTCCATCTCCATCACAGTGCACTAGTAGGCAAAAGCCGCTACACTTTCGCACTAGGGATGTTTTTAGAGTACTTTCGAAACTCGACGTGTCCAAGGCTACTGGGCCTGATGGTTTCTCGCCCCTTTGTTTTAAAATGCTGCTCCTCTGCTTTGGCTAAACCTCTGCGCAAACTTTTTCACCTGTCATATTCAACAGGAATATTTCCAAGTGTATGGAAACTTGCTCATGTCCAGCCGATACTTAAAAAAGGAGAGGCATGCGACCCCTCTAACTACAGACCAATTGCACTAACCTCGATCATATCCAAAGTTTTAGAATCACTCATCAACTCTCGTTAAATGGATAGAGAGCTTTTTGTCAGGCCGTTCAATCCGTGTAGTAATTGACGGAGTTACATCTGATTCCTACGAAATAAATGCCGGTGTACCTCAGGGTTCAGTTCTTTCACCAACCTTTTTATTAATGATCTCTTATCCCTTACTCTCAATCCTATTCATAGTTTTGCCGACGACAGCACCCTTGATTTCGCGTTCTCATTTGATTCTGCAATGAATTCACGTGGAAATACTACAGAAGTCAATCGGGAACGCATGTTTAGATCATTAAACAAAGACATTTCTATGGTCCTCGCTTGGGGCAGAGCAAATCGTGTTACGTTTAATGCATCCAAAACTCAATGCTGTTTAATGTCCCTTAAAAAACGCCCAGTTCACCCCCAACCCATTTCAGTCGACGGAGTGAATATACCCAATTCACCCTCCCTAAAGATCTTGGGTATTGAGATATCCAGCAATCTTAGCTGGACGGATCATATATTTGCAATCGCTAAAAGTGCGATGAAATGTTTGGGTTTTCTACAGAGATGTAAGAAATATTTCACCCCACCCGACTTAGCGTTGATCTACAAGTCCCACATTAGGCCTAGACTTGAATATAATTCCAATATTTGGGCAGGGGCAGGACACACCGCATTGTCCGCGTTAGACAAAGTTCAGCGTAAGGCTGTAGATTTATTGGCGATTCCTCAATCTCTGAGGGCCTTGACTCTCTGGAGCATCGACGGAATGTCGGTTGTCTCTCACTTTTTTATCGCTATTTCCATGGCCATTGTTCTAACGAAATCGCTAGCCTGATTCTTTGTAGACCCATTACAACGCGCGATACAAGATCTACAAGTCGCTCCCACCCCTATACTCTCCGGGTCAAATTTGGACGTACCGTCAAATTTCGGCAATCTTTTCTTAGCAGAATAACACGAATGTGGAACAGTTTACCATCTTCTGTTTTTCCCTCGTCTTATGAGCCTGAAACTTTCAAACGGGGCGTACATCGACACCTCCTTCACTCAACCTCCTAACCCATTTCCCCCAACCTTAATTCCTTTCCTGCCAAGGCTGTGCTTTAGCATCATAGGGCATCCCCTGAGCTTTGGCAACATCATATATAAAAAAAAAATAAAATTTCAAAATGAACTTCTATCTGTACAAAGAAATTATCGAATGCCCCGATGCCTGGTGGTGATAACACTAAGCTAATAACATCACACGCGCATAACCGACATTCCACATCGTGCTGTGTCGAGCCGGGGTATGGGGACGAGTGCTTTTCAATTTTTTCAAGAATGCGTGCAAATTTTAAATCACAGCAAGTATTATTTGCGATAATTGCACTGCAGTTTCTGCTATTATATTGTTCATAATTGTTTATTTGTTTATAATAATTGCATTTGTTTATAACTTAACTTTCATCCCTACTTTCCCAACCTAATGTTATAAGGTTGGGAAAGTAAGGATGAGAATCGAAAGTAAAAATGTCGATACTTGGCATAATTTATTCTAATTTATAACATTTAAAAATTAAAAAACTCTTTCAATTTAAAATGCTTCCCAACTTAGTCCTGGTTTCTATTGCATGTTGCTTCAGGAATAATGTGCCACGTTTAAAGTTAAAATTATCTTTCTGCTCCATACACGAGCCATCAGATAGCATCGCTTTTATCCTGTTGCCAAGTTGATTCATTCTCCCTTTGGGAGTTTAATGTATGCGCGACATAAATTCAAGTAATAAAAAGTAATGTTTTTGTTGTCGCTTGTCAACTTTATTTATGAAAATACATGACCAGCAGCATATATTTCCGTTGTGGAATACAAATTTTCTCACAGATCATATCTGCAGGCGTTTCAATGCTCTTATTTTCTTCGAAATTTTAACTTACACAGAAGTTCTACAATAGTTATATGAAAGTCATGGAAACGAGGTTTGGAAATTTATATCATTTTAAATTCGGTTATAAATATAATCACACCATTTTAATAAATTCTACGACTAATATAGTAAGACGACGTTACAAATAACAGATAAGAAGACCGTACAAAATTTACTGATTTTTCTTTCGTTCTGAGTGCATATTTTGCTTGATATTCTTATAAAAACTAAATATGCACGATATTTATTACTTCGCTTAAGGGGTTAGGGGTAGTCAGAGACATGAAAAAATGAGAATTTTCAATAATTTTTTTTTGCTAGTAGGTCATTTTATATTATAGAAGTAATAATATGGCATCATTACATCATGTTTCGACTTGACTTCACGAAATTTTGAAAAATAAAATTTAATAATTTTAAAAGTTATGGCTGTTTGTGTTGACCCAGTTCCAAAAGAAGTGCCTTGCGGTGACCATCACAAATCCTTGGAAATTCATCTAAAATCAATCGGACAAAAAATCGGGAAAAAAGCATTAGTTAATTGTTTATAAAAAATCGAAATTTAAAAAAAAAAATCCTTCGATCAGGCACTAGTTTTTTATGTTTTCTAAAAGCTGTATAAATTTCATTGAAATCTACTGAGCAGTTTTCATGCGATTCATGCCATTCCGCGAACTCAGCCGTATTTGTTTTATTTTTCCAATACTCACATTGCTTACAGTATGCACTTTTAATGTTTATATCAAGGAGCTTTTCAGTAAAATAGCGTTTTTGCCAGGTTCCATCTCCCGATACAGTTAAACCATAAACGTATCTTCATTTTCAGTTGTTGGCGTTGCTTGTTTTTCTTCATTCACAGCTTTTTTCATCAAGGATTCTGCGACGGTTTTACTACAATCTAAAATTTGCTTCAGTAATATTGTATGGTTCTACGGGACTCTAATCGGTTCAAAATTTTTGTGCGTTCGTTTAGAACATGTTTGGATGAGTGCTCCCGGAAGACTAGAAAAGTGGCGAACGGCTCTACGGAGAGGGCATTTGCTGGGGAGCAGTGGTTCCCGAAGTAGGAACTTCGCCCGGTGCTGCATCTACCCTCTGGGAACACTCAGACAATCATGTTCTAGTTTGATTTTTCGGTTTCGGTTTATTTTGTTCGTTCGTTTTAGGTTAAGCTCTAGGTTTTGTTTCGGATTCTTTTCAAAATTTTCCTGAACTTTTCTTAGAGCTGGCACTCGCTTGGAGGCATTTCAAAATTTCTTTGTATTCTCTTTTTTACAGGTTTTTGCCTTCAAGTTTTAGAGTCCTTTTTATTTAACCTATTTACAGTAACGTAGTATATTGAGTCATTTTTTGTTACGTTCTTTTTGATCCTTATTACTGTGTTTATGGTATGTGATTTTCAGGGTAGCTAGTTTTTGTAGGATTTTTACGCTTTTTAACGATTGTGCCAAATGAAGAGCCATATACACATTAAAAAATTATTATTAAGGATTGGATCAAGGACTATTCCGCATCCTTTAGTCACTGCGACCAGTTTGATCTTTTGTGACATGATCCAGGTTCATTATTAGGCCGCCCCGTCAATTTTAGTTCCCTTATCAGTGCTAAAATTTACTGAGGGCTTTCTTGGCTATGTCTGACGGTGATGGGAAAGCCCCACCAAGGTGTCTGAGCCTGATGCGGCCGAGGGCCTCACAGTGACAGAGGATATGTTCCGCAGTCTCTTCCTCTTCTAGACAGAAACGACAGGTGTCATCATCAGCCAGCCCTAACTTTTTTAGGTGGTAGCCCAGGTGACAGTGACCAGTTAAAAGTCCTGTTATCAGCCTTAAATGGTCTGCTGAGTGAGAGCAGTTCCTTCGTTTTCTGTGTTGAGTAGGTTATAAACCTCTTTGCTTGTCCTGACCCTGGGATGTTAGTCCAGTGTGAGTGCTTACAATCGTCCTCCCACGACCGGATACGCATTGCTATTCGGCTTTTTGAGTAGCCGCAGAATGGCTCCGGTCCAATGAACTGAGAATCCGCACCTTTTTTTGCTAGGTAATCCGCCTTCTCGTTGCCTTCAATGCCCTCGAGTCCTGGTACCCATGCCAGCGGTGGCTGCTGTTGCACTGCTTTAAGAGTAGTGAGACAGTCCCAGACGATTTTAGACTCAAAGGTGTGGGATCCCAGCGCCTTAAGTGCCGCTTGACTGTCGGACATAATATATATTTTAGCACCGCGTATTCCTCTATTGGTAATTTCGCGTGCGCAGATTTCGATGGCATGTATCTCTGCTTGGAAGATGGTTGGTGTAGAACCAAGCGAGTTGTATATCCTTGATCTTGGTCCGAAGACCCCGATGCCTGTTCTGTCTTCCATCTTGGATCCATCCTTGTACCAAACCAGAGATCCCCTTTCAAAGATATGTCTATTATTGAGCCAATAATCTCTGCTCTCAAGGATCAGCTTGAATGGTACGTCAAAGTTATGCCTCTTCGGCATAATATCTGTTATTGAGTTGATCACCAGATCACCCTTGAATTCTTCAAGGATTTTCCTGTGGCCAGACCAATTCCCTGCTGTGAGGAGATTGGCGCCAGTCAGCCTTATTGCGCTCGAGGCAGCCTCCTTCTTTAGATGTATGTGTAAAGTGGGGAGGTTTAATAGGGCCTCCATAGCTGCCGTGGGGCATGTGCGCATGGCGCCTGTAACTCCTAGACATGCTGACCTCTGCAGTTTTTGCAGTGCGGACCGCGCTGTCTTTTGTTCTACTTTTGGCCACCACACGAGAGCTGCGTAGGTGACCACGGGTTTTATGATTGTTTCATATGCCCAAAGGGCCATTTTGGGCCTTAGTCCCCAGGTCTTTCCGAAGAGTCGTCGGCAGGACCATAGGGAACTAATAGCCATTCCTGTAACCCTATTAAGTTGAGGATTCCAAGTGAGTCTTTGATCTTGTATGCGTAGCTTTATCGAAAAAAGACGGCATGTCCATCAAGCCACAAAACTTGCACAACCCTTCGTATCCTATTCCTAGTATTCTCATTACAAAAA
Organism: Leptarthrus brevirostris; assembly: GCA_964036015.1. NCBI lineage: Eukaryota > Metazoa > Arthropoda > Insecta > Diptera > Asilidae > Leptarthrus > Leptarthrus brevirostris. The sequence continues at coordinate 112,457,613 of OZ038371.1, forward strand.
TGAAGCGTCTATTTATTTCATAAGAATGCCCAACGAAAGAGCAAGAAGGAACATATTCATTTCCACAATTACCACATGCAACTACAATTTTAAATCCCAGCCCACGTGTACTTGCTGTTTGAAACTGAACATTTCCATCACATTTTTTACACTTAACAAGATTAGAAATTGCTGTTAATACCGTAATGAAATTTATTATTCGAAATTCAGTACTGCTATTTTCGGGTACATCTTCTTCAGTGTTTTGTTTCAATTTTTTAGAAGATGTACTCTGAACACTTTCATCACGTTCCGCTGTTTTCGGATTGAATGCATTTTTTCTTTTCACTAAACGCGACTTACGAATATATTTAAAAAGAAGGAGCATTTCAAGTCAACTCATAAAAACGCTAAGGCCTTATTTGATGAGAACATTCACAGAGAATTACAGTATTTTAAGGAAGATAAATTTAGTTCAGTTGAAGACAGGGTCTTTGACACATTAGGTGAGATTCCCAGTCTTATTAATCAACTTAATATAAGGGATAATAGTGTTGTATCAGATACACATAATGTAGTTAATGCAGGTCCGACTGTAATTTCGACGCAAGGTCAACTACCCAGAATTAACCTACCTAAATTCGCTGGTGTTTATACTACATGGACACCATTCCCTGATTTCTTTAATTCACTTATCCATGAAAAAACCTCTCTAAGTTCGGTACAAAAGTTGCGCTATTTAAAGAGCAGTCTTAGCGGGGAAGCTGAGCAATTGGTTAAACATTTACAGATTACTGGAACAAATTATGAGGCAGCATGGAACGTATTGAATAATCGATATGAAAATAAGCGTATTTTACTAAATAGTTATTTGAAAAAATTGTTCTCGTCTCCTAACAATACAACAGAATCAGCTTATTCGCTTCGGACTATATTAGACAACAAGCGAATGCTTAGAAGCGATTAAAGGGTTGGAAATTAGTATTGACAATTGGGATAGTCTTATAATCTACAATGTCACACATAAACTTAGTAATGAAACTTTAGTGCAATGGTAATTGACTTTAAGCAAACGTTCGAAACCCACTGAAATTCCCAAGTTGGATGAATTTTTATCCTTTCTTGAAACCAGATTCCGGTCGTTAGAGGCAATCAATTTTTTGAAAACAAAGTCAAGCAGTAACAAATCGTCGTTCAATATTCAAGGTAAAGGATCTTTTGACTCACGCGCAGACACTAATTTATCGAACGAGGTAGCAAATTGCCAGTTATGTACGCTCAAACACTCATACAAGGATTGTTCAAATTTTTTGGCACTCAACATTAATGAGCGCAGAGATATGGTTCGAAAATATTCTCTTTGCTACAATTGTTTACTACCGGGACATTCTGTCACTAAATGCTGTAGTAAGCATTCGTGTCGCTCTTGCGGAGGTAGACACCATTCCTTATTACATCAGCGTGAGAATCTTAAGGAGGAAATTTCTATGAAGGGTAATGACGATAAGTCCGATACAATTGCATTGCAAGAAAAATCAAAAAAAATTCTCAAGGTTATTGTGTACATCTGCGAGCATTAATAGATCAATGATCTCAAACGAATTTTATTTCACAAGCTGCTGCGAAACTCCTTCATCTGGAAGAAACTCGGACAAATGTCAACATTAAAGGTGTTGGTGAATCACAATTAGCCACTGCTAACAAATCAGTTCAAGTCATAATCACATCTCGTTATGATCCTACAATTCAATTCGAAATTCAAGCTCTCATACTTCCAAAATTGAGTTGTCTTCTTCCCTCCTCGCCCGTACATTACCAATCCTGGGAATATACCAAAGATTTAGTACTAGCCGATCCTACATACTACCAACCGGGAAAAATAGATATCCTGTTGGGAGCGGATGTTTATGCAAGCAGAAGAAGGAATTAGGAAAGGTACCGATGGAATGCCAATAGCTCAGCGAACGTCACTAGGGTGGATTTTTACAGGTGATATAAAGACACAGAAACGTCATTTCACAGACGAGGCAACTGTGTCTCATCTCCACTGTGAGAGCCAGCTAGATGCTTGTAAAGAAATTCTGGGAGATAGAAGAAGTGCCCAGCCATATTCACTTGACCAAGGAAGAAATGCAGTGCGAGGAATTATATATAAAAGCAACTACAAGGCAAAACGATGGTAGATGCGTGGTAACGCTACCATTTCGTAATGAAAATGGACTGCCTAGGACAATCGAAGGATTTAGCAGTGAAACAACTGCTACAAATTAAAAAAAGACTGGAACGCCAGCCCCAACTTCAAGAGCAGTACATACATTTCATGAAGGAATATCTAGAGCAAGGCCATATGGGGGTAGCAAGCGGAATACTTCGAGGAACTGAAGCAAATTATCTTCAACACCACTATGTTGTAAAGGAAGACAGTACAACTACAAGGTTCAGAGTTGTTTTTGATACCTCTAGAAAGACAAGTAACAAAAAATCACTTTATGATAATTTAATGGTTGGTCCCAGTATACAAGAAGATCTGTTCAATATACTCGTTCGATGGAGAATGCACAAAGTCGCATTCACCGCAGATGTAAGGTAAATGTATCGACATATTTTAGTACACAAGGAGAATGTAGAGTATCAGAGAATAGTATGGAGGTTTAAAAAAGATGAACCTATCTTGGAATATCGTTTGATGACCGTGACTTATGGTACTTCGTGTGCTCCCTACCTTGCTACAAGGACGCTTCTAAAACTAGCTCAAGATGAAGAACACGTTTTTCCAAATGCTGCCAAAATATTAAAAAGGGATTTTTACGTAAATGAAGCCCTTAGTGGAGGGGATGCAGTGAAGGAAGTTCTTCAAATCTAGATGGAATTGAGGTCTTTACTACAAAGAGGCTGTTTTGAGCTCTGGAAGTGGGCAAGCAATTCTCAAGAAATTGTGCAAAATGTACCAGAAGGAGAAAGAGAGTTAGATATCAACAAGGACAACGCACTTAAGGCTCTAGGAGTCTATTGGGATCCTGCGAAGGATATTTTTAATTTAAAGGTAAATGTTGTAGACTACAAGTCTCCTACTACTAAAAGGAGTTTATTGTCAAATATTTCAAAAATCTTTGATCCGCTAGGATGGCTCGCGCCTATTACTATTACTTTTACTCCATAATTAAGAATTTACTTGTTAGTATTACTACTACGAATAAATGATGGAACAAACTCACCAGATGTCTCGACCTTTATAATTTTGAAAGGCGATCCAAAAGATTCCAAAAAATACTCGTTTACTCTGAGATTAATGTCGTTAGCCAGTTCCTTCGATTAAAAATTTCGATTGTTTCAAGCACACTTTGATTTTAGAGTACACTACAGACTTTTGAATTAGAAAGTTTACCACTTGACCAAATTCACCGTTATCCTGCTCGAAAGACCATGTATTGTTTTCAAGGATAATCTTCAGGATACTTTTAAGTTTTCCAAAAATTTTAGTAAAATTTCACCAAAAAGTAAAAAGAGAAACTTCTCCGAATTGGGTTTGAACTCACAACACTGAACAAAGAAGGGTATCTATAGATTCAATAAAACTCACTTTCACTTAATAGTTTCGAATTTAATAAACAAGTTCGATTCCCACAATTTTAAAAAGAGTTCAATAAAATTCTTTAATATTAGCACAAACGCGATGAAAATGACTTCAACTTAGACTACGATTTCAAAGAAAAACTACCAAATCCTCGAGTTCACTTAGTTTAAGATTTCACAATTTGAGGATTTCCAACTTTATTACATTTCCAATAAAAACGACCGTCATGTCTGGCTCCCTTTTCGTTTTGAATATATTGCTCAGTATCCCTGATTATTACCATATAGGTATGGTCATGAAATTTTCTTTGCTAGAATATTCCATGATATTTTTATCATTTTTGGTAATAATTTGAATCAAATTTGCTCTCATTATTTCTATCTTTAATCATGTTTCTTCGATCGGCTCTACAAACTTATCGACAACAAATGAAGATATTTTCAACTTAATTACTCTCTGAACTAAATCAACACTCAATCTATATATACAGCAAGAGAGAATAATGAAAAAAAGGAGCGAAGTAAAGTAACCGATCCCTCCTCTTTCCGCAGTCATTCTAGGTGCGACATTTTTTATTAATTGCCAATGAGGAACCGTATTCTGGACAACATACTGAATAATATCAAAATCGGTCTACACCTTACGAAGCTTGGTGCCACCACTCCTCCTACTCTCAACCTAAACCACAATTTTTGTCATCATGCAAATGGAGTCAAATATTCTCTTTAGCAATAAACGACGGCTCCACTTCGTCATAACATTTTTTGCATGCTATCAATGGGGGATCATTTTCTATGTATCAAAAACAGAATCATCCAAGTTAGTTCACACACTAAAAAGTTAGTCTATCGCTCCCCCAACCTACTTAACATCCAATTTTGTTTTCTAAAAGAAGCAATGGATCATATCCTATACAACAATAAAAGAATCATTCAAATTGGTCTACTCGTTATAAAGTTTGTTCCACTCGGTCTCCCTACCACATTAACCATTAAACATTTTTAACATGAGACCAATACTGGGAAAATATTCTACACATAAAAAATAGAATCATCTGAATCGGTATACACATCACAAAGTTATACCACCCGTCCCCAACACTGCACCCAATGTTAAAATTGTTCCTCATAGTAGCAATGAAGGATAATATTCTATACGACAAAAAAAATAATCATTAAATCGGTCTGCGCATTACAAAGTTGGAGGATCATTCTCTATGCAACAATTATCCAAATCGGCTCTCCCAGCGCCACCCCGCCCCATACATTTTTTTTGTCGTATTATTTCTCCTATTAGCAGTGGAAGATCATAATCTGATCCCCAACCCCTTCAAAAAATTTTTGTCATGGTACCAATCGGGGAACATCCTCGACCCAACAAAAAAAAAGCATCGAAATTACGAAATTATGCCCAGTCATAACTAAAAAATAAATAAATAAAAACAATACAGGTCTAACTTATAACCTTTCGTGTTTGGGAAGCCGGTTGAAAAGGGCCAAAAAGCACACCGGCACGAGGGCCACAAAACAATCGTACTTTAAACGAGCTTTGCTGCGTTCAAAGTCAGCAGCAGTACATATTATGTACCTGTAGTGTTGTTTTGAAGAGATGAAACACAGTTCGTCACTTTTATCAGACAATCCGACTTAAAATTTGGATAACAATACTGACAATTCATCTCCAACGGCTGTTGAAACAATTTAAAGAAATATCGCATATCATATGAACATTACTACAAATTAATTTTTGGAAGTGTCGACTTTCTGAATTGCTTGCTTTTTTGTATCTTGTTCAGGAAAGATGGATCACTAGAGCAATGCCAGTAATTGGGTAAATTCTAAAAGACATTGCTGCCGTAGTGATGCAATGTTCCTCTTCTAAGCTTAAGTTAACTCTGCTGAATTTTTCATGGATGTGGTTGTTGACTGATTACTCAGTTGAATATAAAAACAAACACAACTGCTCCTTATTCTGAAAGTGAATTGTAAATTGTAAGCAATATATTGATATTTGCTCTGTAATATGATAATCTAAACTGAGTGGATGTAATGGAATTGTATAAATGTGTTTTACAAAATAAACATATAATTTTCAATATCCAATGCAGCAGGGTAAAGGTATTTTAATTATTATTTAATTTTTAAGATTTTTTTTTTAAGAAATCAGATATAAAAAATATATTTAGTGTATAAATAATGTACATATGGCTTACTCTTAATAGTCTTCCAACTCAAATTGAAGTCGTACTTTGAATGTTTAGGTACACGAGATAGTAATGTATTATGCAAGTACAAAATTCTTCAAGAGATACACTTTTAATGTACGTTTTACCGGTCGTTTTCGCTTAACGAAATGAAACAAAAGGTGACATGCCTATTTCTTTAATTTTTGATGGGAAATGTAATGTGCTTCTGAGGTAAGACATTTTGAATTACAAATATCTCCTGCATGATACGAATTTGAGCAAGTTGTCTATGGGGATGAGTTTTCGTTTGAAAGCTCGTGACTAATAATAAATTAGATTACCTAACTCAAAGATGAGATATCCACGTTTCTGTGGAATATTTTCTACCTTATGTTTACCTTTATTTTATGCGTCGGTCCTCCATTTTAACCGATATGAATGAAACTGTTAAAATTGCCAGACATTCAAACCCAAATACATTTTTTAACATTATTCATATTTTCCCGGAACAGGGAACCGATTTCTTTTACAAAGTAAAATATGCCCACCCAGTACCACCTAGGTGGAGGTTTCACACTAAATTTATTATCTGATTCTGGGAATTGTTTTAAAGTAACAACTCATCAGTTCATGACAATCTGAGTTATGTGCAGCATCTGAAATGAAGTATTGTAACTGCCTCTCAAAAACTTTAATTTCTTACAGTTAAGCAAATGTTTGCTGCATGGTTATAACACTTAACTTATGAAATACATTTTATTGTTTGTTAATAAGGTACGGTCAATGACATTAACTTAGAAGCAAGAGGTTTTCTTTTTAACAAAGTTGAATTAAAAATTAAAACGTCATAATTTTATTACATACATACATATATCGATAGTTAGCTTCACAAAAGTTGAATCTTAGTTTTGAGTTAAGTTGAAGAGTTGTGCGTTGATTTTGTGACAAAAAATAATTAACGTTTTATTAATAATGGGGATATTGATAGAATTGGTTGTCAAGTACCTGTAATGTGTTTCGTGATATACAACATTTGTCAAGTCTATTACTTCCAAATCCAACTATTTGGGCATATAACGTTTGGTCAGAATAAAATATAGGCCCAAAGGAATTGTTTAATCCAAAAACTTACAAATTATTAAAAAGTGGAGATACATCATTTGTGCACTTAACCATCGATATACACTACGTATCAATAATAAAGTTGGTATGGAAATTAGGTATTCAATCAATAATATTTATATTGTACCAACATATATTAACAGTACATAATGCGAATCAGATTTTATTGAATTAAGCAATATCTTTGATAGTTTTGGTAGTAGCAAAGTAATTCTACTAGATGTAATTGCACGTATACGAACTTTTGAAGAAGATATTGGCCTAGGAAACAGTAATTTGGCTTTAAGTCGTTCATTTAAAGATTTCGATGGCAATAATAGAGATAAACGGTTTGTCGAATTAGTGAACAATCTTGGCCTACTAGTACTGAGTTGCAGAACAAACCAAGTTATCTTTGGCCAGTGCATTCTTATAAGAACCCTAGAAGCATCTGTCATGGACTTAGCAGTAGCGTAATTAGTTGTGGAGTTCTCTTCTATTCTTTGTCTCCACGTATAGATAAGTAGGTCAGATACGCGCAAGGAGAATTTATTATTATTTCCAAATACAAACTGGGCAATAACAAATATAGAATAACTTTAATAGAATCTACCGAAATGGCTTTGTGAAACATGTTTATAAATTAAAACAAAACGTTGTCGACAACCACGTACTTTTTAACCGACTTCCCAAAAACAAAGAGGTTCTAAGTTCGACGCGTTTTTTTAAAAAATTTTTTTTTTTTATGTCTGACCGGGCATAACTTCGTAACGCGTCGCCCGTTTTTATGATTCTTTTTTTGTTGGGTAGAGTATGTTCACCGATTGGTACCATGTCAAAAAAATTTTTGGTTGGGTGGGGGATGGGGGTGAAACCTAACTTTGTAACGCGTGGTCCGATTTGGATGGTTCTTTTTTTGTTGTACAGAGTATGATCCCCCATTGCTAACAGGAGAAAAAAAATTTGACCTTGGGTGGGGGGAGGGGTAGTCTAACTTTGTATCGCGTGGACCGATTTGGATAACTCTTTTTCTGTTGGGTAGAGTATGTTCAGTGGGAGATACTAGGTGAAAAAAATGTTGGGGGGATGGGGATTGGGAGTGGGGGTAGAACCTAACTTTGTAACGCGTTGTCCGATTTCGATGGTTCCTTTTCTGTTGTAAAGAGTATGATCCCCCATTGCTAATAGGAGAATAATTTGGTCCTATGGAGAAAGGTGTGGGTGGGGGGGAGGGGTAGTCTAACTTCGTAACGTGTGACCGATTTGGATAATTCTTTTTCTATTGGGTAGAGTATGATCCTTGGTTGATACTACGAGAAAAAAAATGTTGCTGGGGTGGGGGTGGGAGAAAGGGGGTGGAACCTAACTTTGTAACGCCTGAATCGATTTGGATGCTTCTTTTGCTGTTGTATAGAGTGTGATCCCCCATTGCTAATAGGAGAATAATTTGGACCTATGGTGGAGGTGGGGGGGGGAGGGGTAGTAACTTCGTAACGCGTGAACCGATTTCGATTATTCCTTTTCTGTTCGGTAGAGTATGTTCCTTGGTTGATACCATGAGAAAAAAAGTTTAGTTGAATGGGGGTGGGGTAGGGGGTTAAAACAAACGTCTAACGTGTGGGCCGATTTGGATGGTTCTTGCTTCGTTGTATAGAGTAGAAGACACTAAAAAGTGTAAAATAAAATAGTTTTTTAAAAAAAAGTTGAACCGACTTCACAAAAAGCGCTAAAAAGCATAAAATAATTTTTAATTTTATATCTATTACGACATTTTGAAGTCGGTGCAAATTAAACAAATAAAACAACTACGTAACCACAATTGAAAATAATACATAATACCACCTGAACGTTTCAGCTTACGGGATCATAAGAGATGACGATTAAATATTTTTGTTGTAGTTGTTTGGTTTGTTTGATTTGCATCGACTTCAAAATGTCGTAATAGATATAAAATTAAAAATTATTTTACGCTTTTTAGCGCTTTTTGTTAAGTCGGTTCAACTTTTTTTTTAAAAGCTATTTTATATTTCACAATATATTCCATTCTGACACGTGTTTCGATTTTGCGATAATTAATTATCAAGGAGTGCTGTCTTGCTACTGATGAGAAAGTATACAAATTGCATCGACACAGTGGACTAACGGGTTGAATTATTTTCGAATGTACAGTTGAAAATCTAGCTGCTCATTTAACAATGGTTTATTATTATTAATAGCTTTTTTAATTTCAAACGATTCTAAAAGATCCATATAGGTGATGAAAGACAAATTCCTTAAACAATTTCCTTCTATGCACTATCATTACAAGGTATACTACTCTAAGTTTACACTACAAATTTCGCTTGCGTTTAAAACAGGTGTGACTTCTACTAAGTGCTGAGTGCAAGTAAGTGATGCTGCTTATCAGACACAAACTCGAATGCAACGGTCCATATTGTTGATAGTAGCGGGTTCCAATCTTCTCCCTTCAGTGATCCAGTAAGAGGTAAGTTTTGTTTGTGCCAATGACATGTGACGTGTTGCCAGAAGCTTTAAAAGGTACGTTGTTTATTTTAATTGGTTTGTAGTTTATATTTTGGTTGATTTTCAGGTGTTCATCTTGACAGTCTAGTTCTGGTAAGCTACATAAGTTAAGAAACAAGTTTTTAGTAAATAAGTTTTTCAATTTCAGAATACTTCCCAAACATTCTCCACCGCCTTGAGATCTGGAGGATGTCAAGAACACCAAAAATCCGTTCTTGAAATTCAGAGCTGGGTGTAGCAGTAGCTACAAATTTAATTTTTAACTTTTATTAAAATTTCTTAAGTTTGATTATATTATTAATAAAATATTTTTATTCAAATCCACTTTAATAATATCCAATCAGACTGTACTGTCAAATATATTTTAGTCAACCTGTACACTTCGATAAATTTTGAATAGTGTGAAACACAAACACTTTGAAAAATATCATAATCATTTATTCTTTGACAATAAAATACTGTACTCAATACAGAGAAAATATTTAACAAACTATCTATGTATTAATTGTAAAGTAGGATACAAAAAATTGTAAATAGATTTTCAGTCTAACCAGATCTGCCGATCTGAAAGTATCAAAATTAATAAAAATAAAATTATAAAAAATATTAAAATAAAATAGTCTTCTTCGTTTAAATAAAATGTATCTAAACAGTTTATAGGTACTAAGAGGAACTATATTCAGTCATCAAAGAGCCCTATTAATCCTATCATACCCTCATTGGTGACCCCGACGCTCCGGTCGCAGCATTAGTGACCTCAAAATTTTAAAAACAGAAGTACCCCCTACCCAAGGTAAGGTACTTTCTGGTTCTTAAAATAGAAAACAGAAGACAACAACATTAAATTTAAAACAGAAGTACCCCCTACCCAAGGTAAGGTACTTTCTTGTTTTACAATAAGAAGAAGAAGCCAAATTTTAAAACTGAGATACCCCCTACCCAAGGTAAGGTATTCTCTGATTTTAAGAATCAAGCAGCAAAATTTTTAATAAGAGGTGCCCCCCACCCGTGGTAAGGTATCCTCGTTATTTAAAAAAATAACTATCAACAATTAACTCAACAATCAACAACAACAAAATATTTAATAAGAGGTGCCCCCCACCTAGGGTAAGGCATCCTTTTTATTAAAATATTCATCAATCAACAATTTCAAGTCAACATTTCAAGAATCACATCTTTAGGAAGAAATAAAAATCAACGTAATAAAGAAGCAAGAAAAAAAAGTCAACACATCAGTTAAATTCAATATTGGTATTTTTTTTTTTTTAATTAAAATTAATATTATTGAATATTATTGTACAACACAAACATACACAATTCTACAATACAACATATTTTTTTTCTTACCTTTCAAAATTTGTATCTGTTTCAATAAATAATATATCTTCAACTTAAATTAAAATATATTTTATCATGGTATAATCATCTGAAAATTTATCCATAATAAGGGGTTGGACTTTCATTTTGTGATTCGCGAAGTTAAGTCTCGTTAAAATCAGTGTATAAATAAACAAGTGAAATTTTACTTTCAAACATCAATTATGATGACTAGTGAAAATGAGTCAAACTTTTCACAACAAAGTTTACATACAAATGCTACAAATTACAATGAAAACAATTATGTAGCCACAACATCAATCAAACTACCAAGCTTTTGGACTCCATATCCAGAAGCTTGGTTCATTCAAGCCGAAGCCCAATTTGCTTCTAAACGAATAACGGTAGACGAGACAAAATACAGTCACGTTGTTCAGTCTTTACCAGTGGAAGTAATAACAAATGTCCTAGACTTTTTACAAAATCCTCCACTTCTCAATAAATATCAAAGTTTGAAGAATACTCTAATCAAACGATTTACTGAATCGGAAGAAAAAAAGTTAGAGCAACTTCTATCTAGTGCCGAAATCGGAGATAGAAAACCTTCCGAATTCTATCGCTCCATGGAAATTCTTGCAGGCAATTCCTCCACATTTAGCAAATCTTTAATTAAAAAATTATGGATGAGAAAATTGCCGGCAAATATCAACATAACCTTAATATCTTCCGGAAAACAAGATATTAAAGAACTTTTAGATTTGGCACATAATATATATGATATTTCCAAAATTCAATTTATATCGGAAATAAACAAAAATCTACCAACACCAAATTACAATTTTATCGATAACAATTTCCTTCTAACAAAAATAAATGATTTAGAAAACAAATTAGAAAATCTCGAAAATTTGATAAAAGGATTATAGTGTCAAAACCAATTTTCTCACTCAGGGTCTAGAAACAGATCGAGAGATCATTCATTCTCTAGAAACAATTCACATAGCAGACAAGTTTCAAAATGTAGAGATAACATTCCTTATTGTTGGTACCACAATAAATATGGTACCAAAGCGAATAAATGCAGTTCGCCGTGTTCTTACAAACCTAGTAATAATCAAAAAAACTAATTAATCCCTCAGTGAATAATATATTTAACAATAATATTTCTAAACGTTTATTTATTTTTGACAAAGAAAACAAATTCAAATTTCTTATTGATACAGGTGCTGATATTTCAGTAGTACCTAATGAATTCTTTAAAAAATTTAACAAAGACCCTAACTTATATTTATCCGCAGCAAACGGTTCTACAATTAACACTTATGGTACAAAACTACTTAAAGTAGATTTCGGTCTTAGGAGAGAATTCATTTTCCCATTTATCATTGCTAATGTCAACAAGCCCATCATCGGAGCAGACTTTTTAACAAAATTTAATTTACTGGTCGATTTAAAAAACAAAAGATTACTCGACGGTACAACAACATTAAGTGTTAGTGGAATCACGGTAAACGCAAATACTCCAACTCCTCGTTACTACGCAATCAGTAATGAGTACGGTAAAATTTTGCAAAGATTTCCCACATTAACACAACCACCTCGTTATGATATCCCAGTTACACATAACGTTGTACATCACATAGAAACTAAAGGACTACTTCCTTTTTCTCATCCAAGACGTTTAGATGGACATAAATACAAAATTGCAAAATTAGAATTTGATCATATGGTTAAATTAGGTCTGTGCCAATTATCATCTTCTTCAGTATCTTCTGCACTACATCTAGTAGCAAAGAAAAATTCTACAGATTGGCGACCATGTGGAGATTATCGCAGACTCAACGCATTCACAGTTCCGGATAGATACCCATTACCACACATACAAAATTTTTCAATGAACTTAAACGGTTGCACCATTTTCTCAAAAATTGATTTGATAAGAGCTTACCACCAAATTCCAATGGCTAAAGATGACATACATAAAACAGCCATTACAACTCCTTTCGGATTATTTAAATTCACAAGGATGCCTCTTGGTCTAAGAAATGCTGCACAAACATTTCAACGATTCATGGACCAAATCATTAAAAATTTAGATTTCCCTTTTGTCTACATTGACGATATTTTAGTTGCCAGCAAATCTGAATCCGAAATCATTTAAACCAAATTTTTAAACAACTATCAGATTTCGGAATCAATATCAATCCATCCAAATGCATTTTCGGAGTCGGTTCTTTGGACTTCCTCAGTCATAAAATAACAAAAGAAGGGATCTTACCTTCAGAAGACAGAGTCCAAATTATTAACAATTTTCCTTCTCCAAATTCCATTAAACAAATTCAACAATTTATAGGCATGGTTAATTATTACCATAGATTTATTCCAAATCTTGCCAAATTACTAAACCCAATTCACACTCATTTGACCCTACTTCTCAAAAAGAAACCAAATAACTCTAAAAATTTTTCTTGGCCAGCAGAATGTAAAGATCAACTTAACAAAATTAAACAATCATTTTCAAAAGCAACTTTATTAATTCATCCTATTGAAAATGCAAAATTAAATTTAACTGTAGACGCTTCTGCTAGCGTTGTTGGTGCAGTTCTTCAACAATCCAATGCAAATCATTGGGAACCCATTGCATTTTTCTCTAAAAAATTAAAAGAAGCAGAAATCAAATATTCAGCTTTCGACCGAGAACTTTTGGCATTATATCTAGCCATCAAACATTTTAGATATTTTCTAGAAGGTCGAGAATTTACAGCTTTTACAGACCACAAACCGCTCACTACAACAATATGGTCTAAAACAGAAAGAAGTCCAAGACAAACTAGACATCTGGACTACATAACTCAATTTACCTCAGATATCAGACATATCAAAGGCAAATCAAATACAGTAGCAGATACTTTTTCTAGAATTTCTATCGAAAATTTTGAACATTCAAAACATAACAACACCAAATTTGATTTAAAAACTATCGCTGAGTACCAAAATAGTGATGAAGAACTTACACATCTTTTAATAACTCAGCATAACAGACCAAATAATTCAAAATATAAACTTATTAAAATTAAATTAAACACTTCTGAATCTGACATTTGGTGCGAAGTTTCTACTAAAAATTCACGGTCATATATACCCAAAGAACTTCGAAAAACTATCTTTAATACCATTCATAATTTATCTCATCCAGAAATTAGAACAACACGAAAATCTATTGTTTCTAAGTACTTTTGGCCTGGAATGAATACAGATATTAACAAGTGGACTAGAAATTGTGTCAATTGCCAAAAAGCCAAAGTAACTAAACACACAAAGTCTGAAATCGGTAAATTCGAACTACCCAAAACAAGATTCGAACATATCCATTTAGATTTGGTAGGTTCTTTACCGTCTTCAAATGGATATTCTTACATTTTAACAATAATAGACAGATTTACTCGATGGCCAGAAGCTTATCCAATCAAAGATATACAGGCAAGCACAGTTATCAATACGTTATACGAACAATATTTTCCACGTTTTGGTATTCCTCTAGAAATTACCACAGATCAAGGTACTCAATTCGAATTCAAATTATTCGAAGAATTTACAAACATTTTAGGATCACACCGAATCCGTACTACTCCTTATCATCCACAATTAAACGGAATGATAGAACGATTTCATCGACAATTAAAAGCAGCCATACGCGCTCGTGACGGCCAAAATAATTGGGTCACACAATTACCTGCAGTCCTCTTAGGTTTCCGAACCACGATTAAAGAAGACTTGCAATGTTCTCCAGCAGAACTTGTCTATGGACAACCTCTTCGCGTTCCAGGAGAATTTATCATTAACAACAATTCAACAATTCAAGATCCATCAAATTTCTTAAGTAAAATTAGATCTTGCATAAATAACTTCAAACCTTCAAATTCTCGAAAACAAAATGCTAAAATCTACGTACCTAAAAATTTAAAAGATACAGAATTTGTTTTTGTTAGAATCGACAGAAGCAAATCTTCTTTACAAAACCCATATGAAGGCCCTTTCAAAGTATTAAACAAACTTGATAAATATTATCAAATCGACTACCGTGGTAAAGCAACGAACATTTCAGTTGACAGACTAAAACCAGCATTTATCGAACACACAGAACAAACAATTACACCAATAAAAAACAAACCAAAAAAGAAAGTAAAATTTCAATTATAATTTTTTTTATTACTAATAATATTATTATTATTCATATTCTTAATATTACGATTCACTTAAAATGGACGTTTTCACTGAGGCGGGAGTAATGTAGCTACAAATTTAATTTTTAATTTTTATTAAAATTTCTTAAGTTTGATTATATTATTAATAAAATATTTTTATTCAAATCCACTTTAATAATATCCAATCAGACTGTACTGTCAAATAGTCAACCTGTACACTTCGATAAATTTTGAATAGTGTGAAACACAAACACTTTGAAAAATATCATAATCATTTATTCATTGACAATAAAATACTGTACTCAATACAGAGAAAATATTTATCAAACTATCTATGTATTAAATGTAAAGTAGGATACAAAAAATTGTAAATAGATTTTCAGTCTAACCAGATCTGCCGATCTGAAAGTATCAAAATTAATAAAAATAAAATTATAAAAAATATTAAAATAAAATAGTCTTCTTCGTTTAAATAAAATGTATCTAAACAGTTTATAGGTACTAAGAGGAACTAGGATTTGGGATGTACAATTATATGGACTACGCCCTCCTATATTCAGTTATCAAGGAGCCCCATTAATCCTATCATACCCTCACTGGGCATTTCCTCCCAACTATAGTGGCTAATTATAAGGCGCCACGACTCGCCTCGACTAGGAAACTAAATTAAAGGAAATTGAAGGATTACATTAATAATGTGCAAATAATGTGCATTAATTGCATTCATTTTGAACGCATGCACTTTTTATTAAATTAAATTCATTTGCTTGTTTCATTGGTACTACATATAAGTAATAAGCAAATCTTCGATATAGGCCGTTTAATAGAATTACTCTTGCATTTCAATGTTACTACTCGTACATAGCCGTCTTGGCCCGGATGTGTCTGTAGTACTCGACCAAATAGCCATTTAGACGGTGGTAAGTTATCCTCCTTGACAAGGACTAAGTCTCCTTCCTTAACATTTTCCTTTGGCTTCAGCCATTTAGGGCGTTGCTGCAGCCTGGATAGATATTCATTACGCCGTCGATGCCAGAAATGCTTACTCATCTGTTGAATAAGGACCCATAGGGTTCTATGCTGAGCATTCGTACTGAGTTGTCCACTCTCAGGAGGTGAAAGTAATGTATCGCCAATAAAAAAATGTCCTGGCGTCAATGCTCCGCATTCTTTCACGTCATCTGTAATTGGGCAAAGAGGATGACTGTTTAAACAGGTCTCTATTTGGGATACAATTGTTGAAGGCTCCTCGTACGTTAGTTGTGTTCCCATAATTACTATTTTCAAGTGATGTTTCATTGACTTTACCCCGGCTTCCCAGAGCCCACTAAAATGGGGTGAAGCCGGTGGAATCAATTTCCAATTGACCTCCTGAAGTGATAGTGCGGAGACTATGTTAGGAGTGATTGATCTTAATGCTGTGCCTTATATTCTTCCGCAAGTCTCCTATTAGCACCGACAAAGTTCGTCCCACAATCGCTGTATAGCTCTTGGCATAGTGGCGGAGAATCTTTTAAACGCTGCTAAAAACGCTTTGATTGTGAGGTCTGACACCAATTATAAATGAATGGCTCTCGTTGAGAGGCAAATGAAAAGACAAATAATAACCCTTACTTATGCGCATTCTGCCTCGTCCTGTATGAGACTTGATTTCAAAAGGTCCTGCAGAGTCAACTCCAGAATGCAAGAATGGTCGAGATGGTTTTACCCGAGGGCTAGGCAAATTTCCCATCAGTTGTGTTCGTGATTTGGCCGTGAATTTGAAACAGGTGATGCAGGAAACAGGTGATGCAGGAAACAGGTGATTATAATCCAATATGTTTTCCTTAAAAGATTCATCATTAATTGAATTCCTCCGTGAAGAGTAGCCTTATGTGTCTCCTGAACCAGCAACCTCGTAAAATGCATCTCCAGGTAAAATATACGGATGTTTTTCATTAAAGCTCAGATAAGAATTCTTCAATCATCCACCTACTCGTATCAAACCATCTGTATCGAGAAACGGATTGAGTTTTCGTAGTTTGCTTAACGATCGTAGAGTCCTTGAACTTGAAAGATCATTTACCTCATCGGAATAACTTTGAAGTTGTACAGTACTTAAAAGAGTCCTTTTCGCACCTTGAAGTTCTTGAATTTTCAAATAGCCTGTAATTCGATTTTTCTCACATCTCAAATTGTTAATGAAACGTTTCACGTAGGCACAAATTCGAACAAGCTGACCATATGACGAATATTTCTCAATGAAGGAGCAGTCCTTGATTAATGAAATGGGTACGTGAAAAAGTTGTTTTTTGTTGACCTCTTCTGCAATAATGGTGTTGCATCAGTATTAGTTTGAAACCTTGGCCGCTTAGTCCTTTTATCTCGGATCCATGGAGGTCCAAACCACCATAAGTCATGATTTTTAAGCTTGGCTGGTGAGAGACCCCTTGAACTGCAATCGGCTGGATTCTGTTTGCTAGGCACGTAGTTCCATGTATTATCCTGGAGATAATTTTGTATTTCTGCTACGCTGTTACTCACGAATTGCTTTCATTGCCGAGGATGCGTCTTGATCTGGTCTAGAACAATTTTTGCGTCAGTCCATTTATATAGCAGTATGCAACCCCTAGTGCGTCGACAACGCTTTTAACTAGTTTTGTTCCTAGTAAAGGTCCGCATAGTTCAAGCTTTGGTAATGTTACGGGTTTCAAAGGTGCAACCCTTGTCCTTGCTGTTACTAAACTAGAGAATATGTTGTTTTCACTACTCTTGCATATACACACTCTGCATATGCAGCCATTGATGCGTCGCTGAAAACATGCAATTCGAATTGCTTACAATTCCTTGAATATTTTATCCAACGGGGAATGTGAAGATTCTCTATCTCCTTCAGCTGTGAATAAAATTCCTTCCATTTTTCTTCGAAGTTCTTCATCAAAATCTAGACGTCGTACCCATAATAATTGTAGCAGTATGACTGAACCTAACTTTGTAACGCGTGGACCAATTAAGCTGGTTCTCCTCTTTTTGTATAGATTATGATCTTCCACTGCTAATAGGAGAAAAAATACGAAAAAAAAATTTATGGGGCGGGGTGGCGGTGGGAGAGACGGTGGAACTCAACTTCTTAACGTGAGGGCCGATTTGGATAATTGTTGCATAGAGAATGGTCCTTCAACTTTGTAATGCGCAGACCGATTTGTATGATTATTTTTTGGTCGCATAGAATATTATCCTTCATTGCTACTATGAGGAAAAATTTTAACATTGGGTGCAGTGTTGGGGAGAGGTGGTATAACTTTTTGATGTGTATACCGATTCAGATGATTCTATTTTTGACGTGTAGAATATTTTTCCAGTATTGGTCTCATGTTAAAAATGTTTAATGGTAAATGTAGTAGGGAGACCGAGTGGAACAAACTTGATAACGAGTAGATCAATTTGAATGATTCTTTTATTGTTGTATAGGATATGATCCATTGCTTCTTTTAGAAAACAAAATTGGATGTTAAGTAGGTTGGGGGAGCGATAGACTAACTTTTTAGTGTGTGAACTAACTTGGATGATTCTGTTTTTGATACATAGAAAATGATCCCCGATTGATAACATGCAAAAAATTTTATGACGAAGTGGAGCCTAATTACGTATCGCGTGGACCGCTTTGGATAATTCGTTTATTGCTAAAGAGAATATTTGACTCCATTTGCATGATGACAAAAATTGTGGCTTAGGTTGAGAGTAGGAGGAGTGGTGGCACCAAGCTTCGTAAGGTGTAGACCGATTTTGATATTATTCAGTATGTTGTACAGAATACGGTTCCTCATTGGCAATTAATAAAAAATGTCGCACCTAGAATGACTACGGAAAGAGAAGGGATCGGTCACTTTACTTCGTAATGCCTGCTCCGATTTTCATTATTCTCTCTTGCTGTATATATAGATTTAGTGTTGATTTAGTTCAGAGAGTAATTAAGTTGAAAATCTCTTCATTTGTTGTCGATAAGTTTGTAGAGCCGATCGAAGAAACATGATTAAAGATAGAAATAATGAGAGCAAATTTGATTCAAATTATTACCAAAAATGGTAAAAATATCATGGAATATTCTAGCAAAGAAAATTTCATGACCATACCTATATGGTAATAATAAGAGATACTGAGCAATATATTCAAAACGAAAAGGGAGCCAGACATGACGGTCGTTTTTATTGGAAATGAAATAAAGTTGGAAATCCTCAAATTGTGAAATCTTACTAAGTGAACTCGAGTATTTGGTAGTTTTTCTTTGAAATCGTAGTCTAAGTTGAAGTCATTTTCGTCGCGTTTGTGCTAATATTAAAGAATTTTATTGAACTCTTTTCAAAATTGTGGGAATCGAACTTGTTTATTAAATTCGAAACTATTAAGTGAAAGTGAGTTTTATTGAATCTATAGATACCCTTCTTTGTTCAGTGTTGTGAGTTCAAACCCAATTCGGAGAAGTTTCTCTTTTTACTTTTTGGTGAAATTTTACTAAAATTTTTGGAAAACTAAAAAGTATCCTGAAGATTATCCTTGAACACAATACATGGTCTTTCGAGCAGGATCACGGTGAATTTGGTCAAGTGGTAAACTTTCTAATTCAAAAGTCTGTAGTGTACTCTAAAATCAAAGTGTGCTTGAAACAATCGAAATTTTTAATCAAAGGAACTGGCTAGCGACATTAATCTCAGAGTAAACGAGTATTTATTGGAATCTTTTGGATCGCCTTTCAAAATTATAAAGGTCAAGACATCTGGTGAGTTTGTTCCATCATTTATTCATAGTAGTAATACTAACAAGTAAATTCTTAAGTATGGAGGATTTAATTAAATTGCACAATTTAATTCTAAATGAAGCAGAAACATTCATGCGTAATTATTGTAAGGACGGAGCTGAACGCCGCTCTAGAATTTTTTATTATAAGGTTAGAACATGTAGTTTGGAAGAATATTGCAAGGAATTCAAGGAACGACATAAGCAAATTGATTTGACGGCTAGTGCTGAAAATCAGAAAACTGAGAAGTATTTTCTAGATGGCATATATTCGAAATTTAAAGAGTTCTATATCGATTCTTACGCGAAAATCGTAACTGTACAAAAATTGCAATATTTGAAATCGCATCTTTCTTCAGAAGCAAAAAATCTCCTTAATAACACTCCCATCGCGGCCGCGAAATATGAAAGGGCTTGGAATACTTTAGTGGGAAGGTATGAAAATAAGGGAATTTTTGTGAAAGCTAGGTTGAACGTCTTATTCGGTCAACCCTTCGTTAGAACAGAGTCTGCAAATGGAATCAAAGGTCTTCTTGATAAAACCTCAGAAGGTCTCGCTGCCCTTCAAATCCTCGATGTGGATATAACTTCTTGGGATCCTATTCTCGTTTATATAATAGGAGGACAAAGATTGCCATATGAAACGCTAGAGCTATGGGAACAATCTCTTAGTGCAAAACAGGAGCTTTCTTCATGGAATGAACTTAAGAAATTTCTAGAGGCTCGCTTTCGTACGTTAGAAGTAATATCAATGAACAAAAGCCTCCACCCAAGGCAACGAAACCTACACCCCACCCGGATCGATCTTGGAGAAGGCCTCAAACCTTTCATTTAACAACACGGACGTCGTGCCAGTTTTGTCATGAAAGTCATGTTATTCGTCAATGTCCAAAATATTTAGGACTTCACTATCAAACCAAATCAGAATTAATAAAATCCAAGGGTATCTGTGTAAATTACCTAGGGACAGGTCATATCGCTTCTAGATGTCCAAGCAACTCGAAGTACTTCATATGTAAACTACCTCACCACACCACGTTGCATAAAGATCTGAGCACGTCCGATAATCCAGAAAGGAATAGTGAGCCAGGACGAGCTTCCCAACAGACCTTTCTAGTGGACGACAGTGTTGAGTCCCCCTCTACATCTAAATCCTTCATGGTCAATCAGTCGTCAAGGTCAGAGCATATTCTTTTAGCGACGGCATTAGTCACTATCGTATCGACAAATGGTCGAAGAGAAGTTTGTAGAGCTTTAATCGACCCTGGTTCTCAAGCCTCATTTGCAATGGAGCGCCTAGTTCAATCATTGGGTTTAGCCCGAGAAGCGATCGAAGCAGATGTCTCGGGCTTGAATAGTATTTCCTTGTAATTGTATCAAAAATCGCGACTGTTTTACTCAACCAGCGAATAAACATAGACGAATGGAAACACCTAAAATGACTGCCTTTAGCCGACCCAACCTTTAATCGACCAAGAAGCATAGATCTTTTGTTGGGTACTGATGTGTATCCCCTGATCATCGTTGATGGAGTGCGAAAGGGAATAACTGGAACTACAGTCGGTCAGCACACCATGGATGGATCCTATCTTGTCAAGCATCTTCTCGCATTTATGAGCCTTCGTGTACGAAGAATTTTCATGTCAACCTAAACGTATTCTACGACCTCCAGAAGTTTTGGGAATTGAAGAGCTGCCTGTGGCCAATCATTTTTCGAAAAAAGAAGAACGCTGTGAGCAATATTACATTGACACACATACGCGCGGTGATGACGGAAAATATCCATTACGTTTACCTTTGGAAGATAACTCAATACAATTAGGTTCATCTATAAACATAGCCATCGTAAGAATGATACAGTTGGAGAAACGGTTTTCTCAAGACTCTTTCCTAAAAGGAGAATACATAAAGTGTTTGAAGAATATTTAGAGCTTAATCACATGGAATCCGCAAATAACACAGAATCCGCTTTTATGAAACGCGACGAAATAACAACCCGTATTTCAATTGCGCATACTTGCCTCACCATGCAGTACTAAAATTAAGCAGAACCATAACGAATAAGGTCGCCTTCAGGGCTGATATACATAAAATGTACCGGCAAATTAAGATGCTTCCTGACGACACCGAATACCAAAGGATAATTTGGCGAGACTCTCAAGATCAACCCTTTCGAGACTACAAGCTGACCACTATAACCTTTGGAACTAAAAGTGCCCCCTATCTGGCGATTCGAACAATGCATCAATTAGCCAAGTACGAGTATTTCAACTACCCTATAGGACCAGAAGCAGTGCTTGCTGAATTCTGTGTCGATGACTTGATTTCCGGAACAGATAGTGCTGAAGAAGCTGGAGTGACACAATATCAAATTCGCTGTCTGCTGGAAAGTGGCGGTTTGAAACTGAGAAAATGGGCATCGAACAGTGAAAGGATTTTGCAATCTATTCCGATAGAGTATCGAGGGGTAAACTTACCCGCTATCCGTTAATTCAGAAACTATCAAAGCATTAGGAATTTTCTGGAACCCTCATACCGACTGTTTATTCTATAAAATCAAAGTGGAAACTAATACTCAAACTTGGACAAAACGGAAGGTTCTATCAGAAATTGCCAAGCTCTTTGATCCAATTGAATGGCTTTCACCAGTGACCATAACTGCCAAGATTCTCATACAAGCACTGTGGCTTGCAGGCATACAATGGGATGACGATATTCCAGCAAACATTGAAGCCCACTGGAAAGATTATAGAGAAGGCCTTTTAAATATGGAATATATTCAAATTCTACGTTGAATTCGAACAGAACCTACTTCAATCAAAATAGGTCTCCATGGTTTCTGTGACGCATCCATGAAAGCATATGCGGCAGTTGTTTATGTGAGAGTCGAACCAATCAACGGTAGAATTGACATTCATGAATTATCAGCTAAGACCAAAGTGGCACCGATAAAGACAATCTCTTTACCGAAATTGGAATTATGTGGAGCATCGTTGTTAGCGAAACTATTGGTTCAAGTCAAAACAAAACGGACATTCAACTCAACATAAATGAAACGTATACATGGACAGACTCTAAAATTGTATTGGACTGGCTCAAAAAGCATCCATCGAATTGGGAAACCTTCATCGGTTACAGAGTGTCAAACATCCAACAATTGTTAGAACAGCATTTATGGAAGCACGTGCCATCAGATTTAAATCCTGCTGATTGTGCAAGTAGAGGTACATCGTCAAAAAAGTTAAAGAAGCATGCACTGTGGTGGAAAGGGCCTTAGTGGTTAAAGGAACCAAAGGAATCCTCGACTTGAGCCACGACGTTGAAACTGCAGTGGGACTTCGTAAAGGCATAGCAGCTCTTCATATACAATCATATGAAACCAGTGATCTCATTGAAAGGTTCTTGTCACTATCCAGGCTTATTCGAGTCACTGCTTACTGTCAACGCTGATTTCGAATGTTCGGAGTCTCCCGTAATACCGAAAATCAAAACATTTGACGACAGAAGAACTTCAAACAGTACAAACTTTCTGCCTACGAATAGTCCAAAAGAATCACTTCAGTTCTGAAAGCGTTGCCCTACAAACACGAAACCAAATTTCAAACAAAAGCAAACTACTTAAATTAAACCCGTTTCTGGATGATGACGGATTGATCAGAGTTGGAGGTAGACTAAAGAATGCATTATTGCCATACAATCAACGACGTCCGATCATTCTTAGAGAAACTGATCATTTTACCAAACTAGTCATCAAGGATGTTCACTACAAGTCGATGCTTAGCGGATCTCAACTCATGCTGTCTCTGCTTCGCAGAAAGTATTGGGTCCTTAACGCAAGAAACGCAATTTGAAGACACATTCATCATTGCGTTAGCTGCTTTCGACAAACCGCTCAAACTAGATCTCAGCTAATGGCAGATGTACCCGAATGTCGAGTCCAACAAGCACGCCACAATCACTGCGGTGTAGATTATTGCAGGCCATTTGACCTTAAAAGCTCAAATTGATACATTGCCGTAAGCGATCTTTCCACACCCGGATTCCTGGGTTGTCTACCCGGGTACTCGAAAAGTTGGGTTGGTGAATAGTTCAATGGATAGGTGCGTTACTGAATGGATAACTGGGTAGACTTGGGTTGCGGGAAAATGATTTACCACTCAAACACAACGTAGTTCATCACATTGAAACCAAAAGACAACAAACCAAAAATCAACACAGCAAAATGCATTTTTGGAGTGGAATCTTTACATTTTCTTAGTCATAAAATTAGCAAATTTGGAATGCTATCATCAGAGTACCGAATCCAAATAATTAAAGATTTGCCACCTCCAGACGCTATCATAAAAATGCAACAATTTATCGGAATGGTTAAATATTACCACAGATTTCTTTGCCAAACTTTTAAACCCATTCACACTCATTTAGCCATTCTACAAAAAAAAAAATAAACATTTCTTTAACAGAGTATGACGAACAATTCAATAAAATCAAAGGCTACCTTACTGGTACATCCATTAGAAAATGGAAAATTTAATTTAATAGTAGACGCTTCTCCAAGCGCTGTTGGTGCAGTTTTACAACTGTTTAATATAACTCAATGGGAACCGATAGATCCCTTTTCAAAAAAAACTTACCAATTCTGTAATTAAATACTCCGTCTTCCATCGGGAATTACTGGTTCTGTATTTAGCTACCAAACATCTCAGACAATTTTTGGAAGGCCGAGAGTTCATGGTATTGACAGACCATAAACCATAAATTTATCGCATATTAAAGGGAAAGCCAATTTGGTAGCAGACACTCATTCACGAATTTCAATAGAAAATTTCGATAATTGTAGAAATAATAAAATTAAATTCGATCTACAAACTATCGCAGATTTCCAAAGCACCGACGACGAATTACCTTTATTTTTGGACCAAAAAATGTTAAATTAGCAAAAGTGAATTTAAACACTTCGGAGTTTTACATTTGGTGCGATGATGCCTCTACGGAAAATTGTCGTCAATATATTCCAAAACTATTTCGGCGAATTATGTTTAATCCTTTACACAATTTATCTTACCCTGGAATTAGAACTTAATTGTTTCTAAATATTTTTGGTCAGGTATGAATACCGATACCAATGACTGGGCCAACAAGCAGAAATTAATAAACATACAAAATCAGAAATTGGCAAATTCCAAAATCAAGGTTCGAACATATAGATAGATTCACACGTTAGCCTGAAGCCTACCCAATTAAAAATATACTAGCATTAACTGTCATAAGAACTTTATACGACCAATATTTTTCTCGTTTCGGTATTCTACTTAAGATCACAACTTATCAAGAACCGCAATTTGAATCAAAGTTATTCGAAGAACTCACTAAATTACATAGAATTCGAATAACTACGTACCATTCACAATCAAATAGCATAATTGAACGTCTGCATAAACAAATCAAAGCAGCAATACGTGCCAGCACTGCTCAAATTAATTGGATATTACAATTACCAGCAATGCTTCCAGGCTTACAAACTTGCAATGTTCTGCAGGTGAACATTGTTTATGGGCAACCTCTTCGTGTTCCTGGAGAATTTTTCATTAATACAAACACAACAACTGTGGATCCTTTAGATCTTGTTAATAAACTAAAATCATGGGTAAATAATTGCAATCAGTTGGATCATTTGGACAACAAAATTCTTATATTTATTTACCAAAAGAATTAAAAGAATTCACATTCGTTAGATTCGACAAAACTAAACCATCGTTGCAAAATTCTTACGATGAACCCTTTAAGGGGGGAAGTACATGAAGAGGCCGAAAAAAATGTACTTTTTTGGGATTTATTTTTGGGAAAATGAAAAAGGTCCACATGAACTCGATATTATATGTATTTAGAGCAATGTTTTAAGAAGAGAAAAAACATGTTTTACATTTTGAAAAATAAAAAATTAATCAACTTTTGGTGGGTTTCGTAACTCGTGTCGCGGCTGACATCGAAATCGGCGTAAATTCTCCTTGCCGCAATTTTCATCTGAAATCAAAAAACCAAACATTTTTATACTCGAGGGGGTTGTTTATTCTAGATAGACTACGATCTTTTCGAAATTCGAACATTAACTATAAAAATCGGGCATGAAAAGAAAAAGTTGACTTTTTTTGCAAAAATTTTGATTATTTTCGCGTCAAAAATGGTCTTAAAATGATTTTTTTGCTATGTCCGTAGTCTATCTAGAGTAGTTTTTTATGCCCTTTAAAATGAGTGCTGGTTGAAGAAAATCGGTTCACTAGTTTTTTTGCAATCTTTTACGCCAATTTGAAAAACATGGTTTTGAGAAAACGCCGTTTAAAGTTTGTCCCGAAAAACTGACGAAAAAGATGCAGATAAGGAGAAGGTAAGAGGGGCGGGGTATTCACAGAAAAATTTGTATTTGGACTGAAAACGTCGAGAACGCTCTTTAACAGAGTCGCATTCATCACTCTAAATTCCAGAGCAGAAAAAAAATCCGGTAAGCGGAATAACGCGCGCAGTAGAGATCCTCGATTCCAGGCGCGCTGGGCCGGATCGGCGCCGACTACTTTCAAGTGGCATATCTTTCACAATTTTCGAGATAGGCTTTTGGAATTTTGGAATTATATTCTTAGAGCATATACTTATCGATTAAGACAATAAAACAAAAATCGATTTTTGAAAACGTCTTCATGTACTTCCCCCCTTAAGGCAGTAATTAAATAAGAAAAATATTTCTTAATAGACTATTACTGCAAAGAAAGTAAAAAATATATTGTAATTATCATGAAACCTGACATAAATAATTTATTTATTTATTTCTAGGCTTAAAACATTTACATTCTTACATTTTTAAGTGATTTTATACATTTACTGAGTTCGAATATTATTATTCATACATCTGGGATAAACTAGTTGGAATGTGAACAAGAAAATTTGTTAATGATCTACATAATGCTGTTTGAGGAAAATGCCAAATAAAAACCTCATTTGAGTTGTCTTTTTTTTTGCAAGTTATATAAAAGGAATACTAATCTAGTTCTATATTCTAAGGTTTCGTCTCTTGGTTAAATTCATTTTATAATACATATTCGTGTGAGTTTCTTCCTAATTGTCTAATCACTTCATTTTTTGAATTTAGGTTACTTTCTAAGAACTTACGAGCTAAGTTTACTGCTTTATGGTAGAAAAATTTTATATTGGCTATCTGGTGGAGTTTTAGTGTAGAATAATGCCAAGGAAGTATTAAAATCATTTTTAATAGTTTGTTTTGCATTACTTGCAGCTTGTTAATGTGTGTCATTGCGCAGTTATACCAAACCGGACATGCATAGAGCATGATTGGTTGAAAGATAGTTTTTGACATAAATAATACATTTTCAAATCAAACATTCATTGAATATATATTTTAGTTTACTTGTCAGGGATATAGTTTTGTAAATTTTACTTTTGGCTTAGTATTGTATCAGCACACAACAATACTAGATAAATAAATACCTCCAAAAATAAAAGTTTCAATTAATTTTGTATATAAAATTCAAGGGAGATATTTTTATATTCTAAAATAGGTTTTAGGTGCGAGTGGAGAAGGGCTATACCCAAAAAGTCATTCAGGACTGAAGACGGACAATCAACAACCCTACAACCTATATTAGGCTTAGTCCTGGAGCCTCCTAACCTAGTGATTAAATATGTATCTGTAAAGTGATACAATTTATATGAAACGATTTAAAGGCGAAATTTTATTTGACATTTATTTTCTGCTGACAGCAGATTACGATAAAAAAAGCCGCGGTGGTTGCAGAGAAAATGTCAGTGGTTCGGAACCCACTTTAAATTATACCACTTGCAATCTTGGTTACGGGAACTAGAGAGAGAATTGTAATGAATGTAATATCTGTAATGTAAGCCTGGGAACAGCCACAGGACTGACTGAGCTGAAAAAGCTCCAAAGCTAATGAGTTAATCATACACAGAGCAGCTGAACAGCATAACTCCACTTTTTTGAACGACAAATTTAGCTGATTCTACTTTTTTAAATTTTATACTTTATAACTAAAATCTTACTCTTTTAGTGCTTTTTCGAGTAATTGGATTGCCTTAGCTGTGTGTTCATCAATGCTGGTTTTAGTCTACCGATTGAAATGTTACTTCTTTTCGATGGTAATCGATTCGAAAATATTTGTCAAGTTTCTTCAAGATTTTGAAAGGTTCTTCATATGGGTTTTGTAAAGAAAAGTTAGTTCTACCTATTGTAATGGAAACGAATTCAGTATTTTTTAAATCTTTAGGGACATATATATTAGAATTTTGTTTTCGAGAATTAGACCATTGTAGGTCTTCTTTGATCGTGGTTCGAAAAGCACTGCAGGTAATTGTATAACCCAATTATATTGACCAATTACCAATTTTGGATTTTGTGTGTTTGTTGATTTTGGTATTTTAACAATTGATATAATTAATAGCCCAATTTTTAGTGTCTGTATGAATTCCGCGCCAAAACAACTGATTTTCGTGTTGTTCTAATTTATGATTGAGAGATTGTATAGTATTGAACATAATTTTTTTGTTTTTTGGTGCGACCAGGAGGTGAGGAATCATCCAAAGAAGATACCAGTAGCCCGTGCTAGTGGCATGCACGATTAACCGCCGATGCAGTGCCTACGTGCTAAACCACACCCCCATCCTCTTCAACCACTCTCCCCGCGGGACTGCCGTTAGGTATTACTTCGCGTTCCAGTCTTCTCAGTTCCTTTTGAACGTTTATTATAAACTCAGTCACTTAGCTTCAATTTTTGTCACTTTGGAGCATATATTCAATTACTACCGATGGATCCAGTATATTTACACGCCATGCCTGGGAGCGTGGGCAATGAAATACTGCGTGTTCAACATCTTCGTCCTGATCTAAGCAGTTCGTATACATCGGGGAGTTGTCATGTCCAAATTTGTGCAGGTACTTGCGGTATCCACCATGACCAGTCAAGAATTGCATCAAGTGGTAGTTGTTTTCTCCAAGCTTGCGGTTGACCCAAGTTTCAATGCATGGAATCAGTTGGTGCGTCCACCTTCCTTTCGTAATCTCCTTTTTAATCTCCTTTTTTCTGAGGTTTCCTTGGCTTGTTGTGATTCTCGTGTAAATGCATCCCATCTCGTAAGCGAGGATGTCGATCGGGATCATACTAGCGATGACACAAGCTGCATCGTCAGATACCGTTCCATAGACACTCATAGCTTTTAAAGCACACAGTCTTTAGACTGTTGAGAGTTTTCTTCTTGACTCTTGCACCACTAATGATTTTGCCCAGATTGGGGAGACATATAGAAGCACAGAGCTCACCACTCTCAATAGCAGGGCTCTTCTATCTGGTTTGGGGCCACCAACATTTGGCAGCATCCTGGAAAGAGCCGCTTGTATGTTCGAAGCTTTTTTGCTCACATATTCCAGGTGCGATTTGAAATTTAGCCTATTGTTCAGCATTACTCCTAGGTATTTCGGTGATTTTTTAGACCTGATTGTTGGAGTGCCCACCGTGACATTGACGTATTCCACCGTTTTCTGGCTTGTGATTAAGATCGCCTCCGTCTTTTGTTCTTCTAGTTCTGCTAGTTTAGTGGGTATATTTCGCTGTTGTAACGTTCGCAATGTCGTCTGCGAATCCTATTATTTTCGTCTCTTGGGCGATCTGTAGCCTAAGAACTTCATAATACATAACGTTCCAAAGTAGGGGACCTAGGACAGATCCTTATGGTACCCCTGCGGAGACGTTATAGTATTCCGTTTCTGCATCACTATTATATCTAAGTTTCCTGTTTCTTAAGTAACTTGATATGATTTTCAAGATGTATGTCGCGGCTTCCATTCTAACGAGGGAATTCTTTATGAAATCCCAGTTGGCCGAGTTGAAGGCGTTCTTGACGTCTGGTGTAACCACTGCGCAGTATTCATTGATTCCCCATCTCCACATTTTACCTTCTATGGCAGAAGCGGCGATGTCCACTACCATTTTGATTGCATCTATGGTGGAGCGCGCTTTTCCTCAGCTATCGGGAGTAACCTGTTGTAAATTATTCGCTCCAATATTTTCCCCATTGTGTCAAGGGTTTATGTCCTTTTGGTAGCAGCACCAGGTGTTGCAGCTTCCATTGTTCCGGAAACACGCCTTCCATTAGAATTCTTTTTAAAACTTCTACGAAAATGTCCGGTCTTTTGATAATCGCTGTTATCAGGGCTTTGTTTGGAATTTCTTCCGGCCCCGGCGCTTTGCTGTCTCCTATTTCTTTGAGCACCGACTGAAGTTCTTCCGCCATAACTGTCGTGAATTCTTCTACATTAATTTCTTCTACGACAGTAGGAGCAGTCGTTGGACGCTGTGGGAAAAGCGTCGTTATTATTTCTCTCAGCATTATTGGGCATGTAATCTGGGGAGATTTTTGTCCTTTTAATTTCGACATAACGACTACATAATGCCTACAGTAGTTCCCCGTGGGTTAATGTTACCTTCTTCGCACAGACGTTCGAAGTTTTCTCTTTTACTGTCCTTAATGGCATTCTTCAAAGCATTTCATTCTTCTTTGAAGGCACTGAGCAGCGGGTTGTATTCCTGTCTACCTCTCGACCTTTGAAGTTTTCGTCTGGTTTTCTGGCATTTCGCCCTAAGTGACTGAATCTTTTCACCAATAGCATGGTGAGCCTCTCCAATTGGGCTTCCTGCGTGAAATTGCTGCATCGCATGCTCTATTCATCAGTTGAGTCAGTTGGTTCGTACCGTTTTCTGCGGACCCCAATTCCATTTGGTACGCATTCACTACTTCTTCGAATGTCTCCTTGTCGAACAACGGATCTTTCCATTTTGGGCCTGTTACTTTAGGGCGTCTTTGACTAGAATTTGTTTCTTCTTTTATTTCGAACATAACAGCTTGGTGGTCGCTATGTGTGTAGTCCTCACTGACCCACCATATTGTTTTCCGGGTAGGGAACTGCTTACACAGGTTAGGTCTATAATCGACCCCCTTCCGGGCTTTTGGAAGGTGTTTTTCCTTCCATCATTCGCTATCTCCACATCGAGCACAGCTAGCGATTCTATGAGGCTGCGCCCCCTTGCATTCTTGACTCTAAAGCCCACACGTTAAAGTCACCAGCAATGACCACCGGTGATTTAGTGCTGGCATCGGCTACGAGTTCATCTACCATCTTTTGAAACTCTCCATGTGACCAACTGGTTGAGCATAGCAGCTGTAAAAGTGTATGCCCTTTATTTTCGCCCGTACGAAACCATCCGTTTGTGCCTTCCTATCCAGAAAAGCATGTTTGCCACAAGCCCATGCTGCCTTCTGGTTTTATCCGTAATCCAGGTGGGACCGGATAGGTTTTTATAAGGCTCGGTGATTAAAAAAAAATCAATTCTATATTCTTCCTTAGTTGGTTTTAGCAGATCTTGGGCTATCTTGCAGTGGTTCAAGTTAATCTGCGTAATCCTCGTTTTTTATTGGTCAGGGCTTTTCAAAATATTGGACATTTACCGCTGCCCGCGATATGTTTGGCATTATTTGCGTTGTCAGTTTTGCAGAACATGTAAAGTGGCTCTTTGTCGCAGTTTTTGGCAATATGACCTTCAGCTCCACATCTTCGACATTGTTTGGAGCGGTCTATTTCGCTGTCTTGCTAAGTGTCCATATTCCAAGCATCTGAAGCATTTGGTGAGGGTTTTTTGCTCTCTAATTCGGCAGATTACCCAGCCTACCTTGATTTTTCCTGCACCCAAAAGCTTATTTGCGTTACCGGCGGAAAGGCTAATTATTGCTGTTTGTGTTCCTCCATACGCCTTCCTCAGGTTTAATATGTCTCCAGCGGTGACTTCTTTAATTTTAAACTGTGATTTTATTGCCTCACAAATGTCTTCTTTGGTGGTCACTTCATCGATGTCCTTGCACTCGACAGTTACTCGGTGCTTAAGGCTTCTTACTTCAATTTGGTTACCAAGAGCTTCACCAATCACTTCCTTAAAGGCCTCCGTTTCCTCCCCAGGCCTGACTTTCTTATGCTCAGATTTCTTCGCCCACGCCCCACCGCCCACCTGGTAAGCTTGGTGAGGACATTCTGCATAAGATCCCTTATAACAGGCAGGAATTTACCCGAGATAGCTATAGCGATGTCGTCCACATAGGCAAACACTCCACAACTCTCCCCTTCCAGGATTAGAAGCAGTTTATTCATCACCAGATTCCAAAGAAGAGGAGATACCTTGCGGTGTGCTCGTGCTCACAGTTCTGGTAGCATGAGCCTCTCCCAGCCTTGAGCTGATAGTCCTGCCATGAAGCATCTGACCGATCAGCGACATAAAATTGGCATTCACACCCAGAGAAGCGAGTGTATTCATGAGTGCCCCCGGACTGACATTGTTAAAACCTCCCTCAATAAAGGCCACTAGAGTGAACTCCTGGCAATCAAGCGATTTTTCTATAGTGCGCACGAGAGAATGCAGAGCAGACTCCGCAGACTTCCCTTTACAGTACGCATGCTGGGACGCCGAAAGTAGATACTGAGGGATACTATCGCGTTAATGAATATCAACTAATCTCTCAAAGGTTTTGAGAAGAAAAGATGATAGACTTATAGGCCTAAAGTCCTTCGGAGTGGCATGCGAGCTATTTCCCGCTTTGGGAATAAACACCACCATGACTCGCTTCCACAGTACCGGGATGTAGGTCAAGTCAAGGCAACCCTTATATAATGCCATCAGCCATTTCATTGTGAAATCGAAGCTGCGTTGGAGCTCGGCAGGAACTATACCATCAGGACCCGGAGACTTGAAAGGCATGAAGCTGTGTATAGTACATCGGAGTTTGGACTCCGTAATCACATCCGCCAGCTCGAGAGAACGAGGAAGGTTACAGAAGGGAGGCATCTAGACCCCCCCCCCTGTGCTTCCAGAAAATGAGTTTCAAAGAGAATCTCTAGAGACTCTGCGCTTGATGAGGTCCAAGTACCATCCGCCTTAAGTAGATAGCTAGGAATACTTGGATTGGTAGATAGGATTTTTCTCAGTCTGGAGGCTTCAGAGGTTTCCGTTATTAGCAGTAGATTCTCCACGATTTCCTCTGAGCCTTCCTGAGTTCCTTTTTATAGATTATCAGTCTGTCTTTATAGCAGTCCCACGTGTGCGTGTACCTATTGGCTTTCGCCAGGTTAAAGGTCCTTCTGCACTCCTTCCTAAGAGTCCCTAGGTATTCATTCCACCACGGAGGCTTCTATTTGCCCTTGGGTATCCTAATGGGACCCACGAAGTCGTGTGCCAAATAAGAGGAGGTCAACCAGTAGCACCTTGATCCGATTTCCAGGTTGACGGCTACCGTGTCCTCGTCACTATAGTTAGAGGGAAGAAAAACATTTAGCGTCTTCTTCGCAATTATACAAGATCTAGGCTTACCCACGTCCCTCTTGTAGAGGGTCGTGCAACCCGGTGTGGATAGTCCGCGAACCAGTCCTCCTACGACCCATGGCTCTTGGACTGAGATGTTGTTTAACTGCAACGTCAGTAACAGAATTTATGTGGTCTCTAGTCTGCTTCCGTTCTTGTATTTTGGAACATGTAGCGTTACTGATTCATGCTCATCTTTATTTTAGCCTTTCTCCAGCTTTTCGCAGCAGCAATATGTTAATTTGCACTTCTGGGAAAACACAAACCGATAAAAAAACAGTTCAAGAAAGTGTAATTAGCCTAAACGATACAGGAACCTCACATTGATCATTGTAAGCAAAGCACTTTTCAACCATTGTGGTTTTCTAATTGGTTTAATCAGAGGAAGTCTCGTTAGAGATAAAATATATGAAATCAACCAATGGTGTTATATACTTCTAAGAAAGATGGCGGTCGAGTTTGTTACCTTACACGCATAGAAGGCCACGTTTGCTTTCGCTCCCTCTTCCAGTTAAGTTTGAATTCTAATATTAGACCCACTTGACCACTTCCAACAAACTTACATAATTTGTATTATGAAATTCTTAAAATTCATGAATGACCTTGCAGTAAGCGTTACATCGAAGAGTATCTAGCACTGGTCGGATAGTGACACCAGTTCGGAGACTTTCGAGTTGCTTACCACAAGATATAAGGGTTAAATCTAAGACTTACCTCATATTCACCATTGTGAATACAGGCTTATTGCATAGTGTAGACTATTGAGTTTGATTTGGAAAAGAATGAAATGCCTCGCTTAAAATAAATATATTTTCTGCTTCGTTTTCTGACATCCTTTTCCTTTTTTGAGTTGGAATGCTATGAGTTTTTATATTTAACTCAAAACCTACTATTTTAATAAAAATGTAGTTGAAAGTGAGTTCAAATTATACATACATATCCAATAATTCATGAGTACACTGTAAAAAAATATCAAGTAATTTTACAACGATAAACGATAGCACAAAAATTTTACAACGTCATGTAATATCGATATAGCTAAATGTAAAAATACTAAGTATCAAGTAAAATTTATCCATTCAATTTTCCTACTCTGTTGTATTTTTACGTAATATTTGTAAAATGTATGTAATATTACAAAAATAATGAAGCAAAAGTAATAATTAATTGCAAAATTAAAATTTTTAGGGAAATTACTAATTTTTTTCGACATAATTTGTATTTTTATTCAAAAATTTTAATTTCAGTATATATGTTTTGGGAGGGGGGAAGAATTCGGATCGAAAAGCACTAATCACACTATAATTCACTGTCGTGTATTTCGTCAAATTAATTATAAATATCATAAAATCTAATATCGGTTTTCTTTGTGTCGGCTGGATACGGTGCTGGTCGACTGTTAACTTCTTGGCTGCTGCTGACTGCTTGATTGACTGAGTTCAACTGATTGCTGGCTGTTATCACGTTATCGGCTCCTCGTTCTCTTTTCATGAAGAGAACGGTGTGATGCTGATGGCTATTAGATCTCGTGGGATAATATGCACGCTCCATATTCTCTACCGTAAAGAGATTATAGGAAGCTTGTAGTCGTAGATTAATAACCGAACAATATACATGTTGTAAGAAAACTGTGTAATATTACATGGATTTTTTAGAGTGTAGGTAAGTCAAATATAAATACTAGTATTATGGTAATTGTTGATTGATGTTACCGCCGTTAGGATGCAATACTTCAGGTAATCATCCTAGACTTCCTTTTCAGAAATAAATGGAAATTAAATCGGTGTTCGTGGTGCTCCAAATGATATGACGGCGTTAGCATCGCAACACAACCAACCACTGCGCTCTCAATTCCTTTGAGGGGACAATAAATCCTCTACAGAATATATTCTGAAGCTATTGCGCCATCTTAACCTATCCGTTTTCTCCTGAACATCCTGAGAAACAGTTCTCCGACCGCGAACTAATGCCTACCTTATATCTTTACATAGAGAAGTGAAGCTTTGTGCACAAGTAACAGAAAACCCTTTTGGATATACGGATTTTCCGACTGTAATACCTTGCGAAGGTTGGTCTTATCGCCTTCCGCCTGTAGGCTAACCTCCCCTTCCGCTGGGATTTCGTGTAGGGGGACGAGCTCTACTTTAGCGTCTTCTTCTCCAATATCGTTTCAATGGCGAATTCAAATCCTACACCATGCTACACCCCCATTTATTTAACGTGGGTGCGGTCAATGAAGGATTTTTATGGATATATCATTTGACGGTGTTAGATAGTAACTTCTACACTATTTTCCAGGCCTCTTCTGATATATCGCTCGTAATGATTGCACCTGTCAGTCAATGGTAGCGTCAAGCTACCGATTGCCACCTCATTAAATGGCCTCTTTTCTCCTTTCGTCTGGCACCTACTAGTACCACGGCTTCCGGAACAATGCTTGGTTTGTTAGGAATTGTTTTGCGGTGGTATACTAGGGCCTGTCTTCAAGCTGTTAGTTTTCGGGTCTATCTCCTCTTTCGACCTGCCCCTCTTCTTTCCGGCCTCCTTACCCTTACTCGCCAAATATCCGCCGAGTTCTCGGACGTCTTCAGAGTTTCGGAGTCAGGGTTCGGATCACCTCCTTTGCCCACTTCAGACTCTCTTTTTATGTGAGCAATTCCGAATTTTTAGTAGAGAGAATACCGAGTATATTCTTCTCGGATCCCTAGGTCTTCAGGTCAAGGTCCAGGTTCTTTTCCTAGATAACGCCAGCCCGACGGGACTTCGACTACTTTTGGGTTTGATGTTTTAGAAGGAACATCACCCTTGTTTGATATTGCTTTTTTCTCTTCCATTAGATTTCCATTACTGGTCACCTCCAGTAGAGCTCCACATTACTGCATGAAGGCTAAATAAAATTGTTTGTCGCCTGGTATCCAAACTTTGCATACTAGCGGCTAAGTACCTCTTTGTAACGCAGCTTTTATTTAAGAGAATATCCTTCTCTCAGTCCTACCACAATTAGTCAGTACTCCTGGCAGAGATATGGAGTTGCCAGGAGTCTGTAACCAGCCGTTAACACGAGAAGGTTGTAGTCCACTGCCATCCGTATATATAGTTACGGAACATGTACACGGTTACACGAACTTGTAATATACCGCATAAATAATCCCCAAATAACTCAAGGCAATTCTTAAAATAAATCGACATGCTCAATTGCTTCTAAAAGAAACATGAGCTCGCCTCACACTAAGTGTTGTATATAATTTCCTGACTCACGTTAATTAATTACGGTCAGCGACTGCAGTCGTGTATAAACAAAGATATTACTCAATGGGAAAAGCTTTACCGCTAAACCGCTAGGTAGGCGACAAATTCGCGTCGTCCAAAGCACTTGAGCCATCCCTGAACAAATTGCTAACTTTCAATTTGTTCCGATACTTTCCTTGCCAATAATTAAGAAAAAGCCAAGATATATGGTACTTATGAACGTGGTAAAAATCCACATTCTAGCATAAGCATTTTAGGGTAACTAAAATGTGTATATAAACTGTAGCTTAATACAATAAATCAATTAGTCCTAAAGTTGATTTTCAATCTATTGGAGTTATGCTGTTCAGCTACTCTACGCGGAATTAATTTAGTTAACTCCACTGGAGCAGCTGAAATTAGCTATTGCTCCATAGTTAAAGCCTTTGTGGCTGCTCCCAGGTTTGTCTTTCTTATAGATGTACCAAGGAGAAAATATTTAGGAAACAGACTTCATGACGTTTTACCACATACTGTATGTGTGTTACATGTTATTCCTACTGTGTACATGTGGTCTCCCCCTGTATACATCACGGCTGACGGCTACTCTCCTAAGGTAATAATTCTAAATCTCAAAGAGGAAAGTCTTTTTTCAAGCAAGTCACTAGTTAGATAATTCACTAATAAAGTAAATTAAATCCGTGCAGTGGTTAATACATATGTAAGTAGAAATTAAAAATACTTATTTAAAATATGAACTTTTGTGTTTGCGAAATTTGCCGTTGAACATATCTATTACCGACACAAAAAATGGCAAAGCTCGTGAGCACATACAGGGTGTTTCAGATATGACGTGCCAAAATGAGTGGGGTGATAGATCTCAACTAGACAAACAAACAATTTTATGGCAGGGGGTGGGGGGGGGGCAATCTCAACCGTTTGGGAATTACAGGGTAATTCATAAATTTCAGTTTTTCATGGTATGCACATTACTCTTTTATTTTTATTTCTTGATCTACCCAATACAGCCACATAAAACAAAAGCTAAAAAACAACAATCCTACTGATCTTTCTAAAAATGTCAACAATACTGATCTAGCTCCTATCATTGTAGGTACAAGCACTTCCAAAAATGAAAAAAAATGGTTTCCGATTATCTAAAATTCAGAATTTTCCCAAATTTTCTCCGAAATTCATGTAATTATTACACCTCTTTTTTATTTTTATTAGATTGTACCATCTTATTACCTTTCCAAAAAGGTTAAACATGGCAAGGTAAACAAAGGATTAGAAAAACCGCAAAAAAGTTATAAAAATGTTAGTGTAATTTTGTTTTATTGCCGATATTAGCTTGTGTTAGCCAGAATTCACATAGTTGAAAAACAAATCAATAAGTATGGGTGTTTTTAAGCAAAAATGATTTAAAAATGATAAAATTTACATTTGAGGAATACTCAGATATTCTTTACACTTATGGTGTAGTAGACAGAAAAGAGAGAGCCGCTGTACCGGAATATCAGAAGAGATTTCCTTACCGGCGAGCACACAAAAGAGAGGTATTTACATGGACTTTCCAAAGGTTAAAAGAAACAGGAAGTGTAACTTTACACGACATGGAGACACGACCCGAAACTTCGGGATCGACGTCGAGCAGCAAATAATCACTATTGTAAGGCAGGACCCTGAGCCGAGCACGAAATGCGATTAGGAGTGTCGTCATCTAAGGTTTGGAGGGTTATTTATCGAGGGGGATTACGTCTATATCATCATCACCCAGCCCAAGGACTACTGGAAGGATATTCCGAGAGAAAACTGAAATTTAGTACTTGGCTTCTGGAACGCGACATTGACGACGCAACGTTTCTGGACCGAAATCTGTGGACAAATGAATGTCAATTCACCAGGAATGTTATCACGAACTTCCATAACGTGCTTACCTGGTCGAACACTAACCCACGCAGGGCAAGGATGACCCCATTCCAGCAAAGATTCAGTGTCAATGTTTGGGCTGGTATCATCGGCAACCATTTGGTAGGACTATTCATTTTGCCGCAAGTGCTAATAGTGAAATTTATGCGGAGTTTTCGGACAATACACTGCCAGATCTACATAATAGAGAAAAACCCTATGGATAATCTTAGGGGAATGTTTCACCAACACGATGGAGTAACAGCGCATATGGCTAACATTGTGAAGGTAATACTAATTGAAAAATTTCGTAATTCCTGGATTGGACGAGGTGCACCGATTCCTTGGCCTGCTAGATCTCATAAATACTAGTATTATGGACT
This sequence comes from Leptarthrus brevirostris, assembly GCA_964036015.1. Lineage (NCBI taxonomy): Eukaryota > Metazoa > Arthropoda > Insecta > Diptera > Asilidae > Leptarthrus > Leptarthrus brevirostris. Next base: position 112,496,210 of record OZ038371.1, read on the forward strand.
TTTTCTTATGTTGAACAATGAAGGATGAAGTTTATTTAAACCCAGTTAACAATAGGGAGGATTTAGTTAGCCGAATTGGGAATGCAGTGACGAAAATACGGGAGAGGCTGGCTGCAATACGCCTTAAACAAGGACTTAGAAGGAGATTGTTGAAATGCATCCAAAGTGGCGGTGGACAATTTAAACGGCTTTTGTTATTTATCAAGATTAATTTTAATTATTTTTAAATTCAATAAAAAGCATTTTAGAATTAATTTGAGTTTAATTTCCCTAATTTGTTGATTTTTATAATATTTTCCGATAGGATTTCAACGTATAAATTTCTGCATAATTTCTCTACGTGGATATGTTGCACCTTTTTGGAAAGGTAATAAGATGTGCAATCTAATAAAAATAAAAAGGGGTGTACCAATTGCATGAATTTTGGAGAAAATTTGGGAAAATGACTGAACTTTAGGTAATCGCAAACCATTTTTTTTTCACTTTTGGAAGTGATTGTACATGGAATGGTAGGAGTTAGATCAGTAGTGTTGACATTTTTGGGAAGTTCATTAGGATAGTTACTTTTTAGCGTTTGTTCGATGTCGCTATGTTGGATAGATCAAAAGATTAAAATAAAAGAGTAATGTGCATACCATGAAATACTGAAATTTAATAATCACCCTCTAAGTCCCAAACGGTTGAGATAGCCTCCCCCCCTCTGCCCTACAATTATTTGTTTGTCTAGTTGAGATCTATCACCCCACTCATTTTGGCTCGTCAGATCTGAAACACCCTGTATACGGACCGAAAAAATTATATGTTCGAGCTTTAAAATTAACACTTTTTGATTTTTCAGTTTTGTTATAGTGCCCCACACGCTGTCTACTTATTATTCATACTAAGCATTAGTTTCATCAAGCCAACTTAGATTGTTGTACGCTTTTCTTTACCGTTTCCACCGTTGCGTTCCCACGAACTCGGCCTTGATTTCGACTCTGTCAATTTCCTGGGTGCAGATGGCTAGTGTTGAACTACGTCAGTGTGTATATGAAATTGATTTACCAAAGTTCCATATTGCAATATCATACTAATTATGCTACAAGTACGACTGGTACACTGGTAATAGGTATACTATATTGGCTGGGCTCTATTATATGCCACACGTGTTAAGCATATGCAAAACTTCAAGGTTTATGCATTGCGGCGTAAAATTTAGGAAATATAAATTGAACAATATTACCATATACTGTACATATTTTGCATTTTTGCCGTTTCTCTTATAGAACATGTTACCGAAACGTCCTGAAAGGATGCTAATGTGACAACAGAAACACATATGGAATTGTTCAATTTTGGACAATGCAATTTCACGCGATGATTTTCACACACCCTGTAGCTAAGTAAACGAGAAAGATATCACAGAGGATGTGATGTATAATGTTTTTATGTGTGAACATTCAGATAGGAAATTTATCTTTCAGCACCAAGCGGTACGTGTTCTTCTGGGATTATATGTTTTCACGAGACAATTTGCATTTAAATTGCAAATTGGAGACCGTACACTGTACGTCATATATAACATGCATACATTTCCTTTGAAGATTTTTAATGAAATTGAAAGCTTTCCTCATTCTTTTCGTTTTTGCGAGATTTTAAATGTATAGTGTTTCATGGTTGTTACCATGAAGACTAAAAGCACTGGGACAAAACCCGTTTCTCATTGTTTTGTTTGCATAGAAGTGGCGAATGAACTCAGTTATTAAAGTTTATACATTAAATTATGTTATAAAATCTTGTTGTTTTATTGTGTGAGAGGAATACCAACAAACTTATTGTTTCTAAAGTTGCATGTTGCCATAAATTTTACCAAAGGGCAAAAAACTGAATTAAATATAAATATTACGGCGGTCAATAAGTTTCAACTCTTCTGTTTTAATAATAATTTTTTTTTTTAAATATCTTTCACAGATTTATCTGTAAATCTTCGTTATGCACTTTTGTCCAGAAATTTTTAATTTTGCAGGTCTGTTGGCAACTTGTTACCTTTGAATTTTTGCTTTCAACTTTTCTTTGTCACGTTTTAAATCATTGTTTATTTATTCCAGGATTCATTCAAAGGCTGATTAGTCAACAAAGTATAAATTAACAATAATTAATAAAAATAACACAACAATGCATGATGTAGGAATTTAATGGTAGGTTCTAGTCAAGCAATCTCAAAAAAATACTTTTTTTTGTTTTAAATATTTGAAATCTATGATGTGTCTAGAATAAGCCTCTAAAACGATTTGACGAAGTTCAGCAAAATGTAAAAGTTACAGCCGATTTAGTGAGAACGCGTACCGGCCGAAAATCATGCCTTCGCGGTCGGGCCAAAGGCAGATGCACCGTATTGTTCGCTCAGCAGGTATAAAAATTCTTCCCTTTTTTTAACCGACTCAACAAAAACAAAGAGGTTCTAGGTTCGACGTGTATTTTTTTTTATGTCTGACCGGGCATAAATCCGTAACGCGTCGACCGATTTTGATCAATCTTTTTTTGTTGGGTAGAGTATGTTTACCGATTGGTAAAATGTCAAAAAAAAATTTGTTGGGCGGGGGTGGGGGTGAAACCTAACTTTGTAACGCGTGAACCGATTTGGATGGTCCTTTTTTTTGTACAGAGTATGATCCCCCATTGCTAATAGGAGAAAAAATTTGGCCTAGGGTGGAGAAAGGGGTAGTCTAACTTCGTAACGCGTGGACCGATTTGGATGATTCTTTTTCTGTTGGGTAGAGTATGTTCCCTGCATCATACAATGGGGGAAAAATGTTGCTGGGTGGGGGGAGGGTGGGACCTAACTTTGTAACGCGTGGACCGATTTGGATGGTTCTTTTGCTGTTATATAGAGTGTGATCCCCCATTGCTAATAGGGGAATAGTTTGGTCCTATGAAATAGGTGGGGGAGGGGGAGGGGTAGTAAATTCATAACGCGTACACTGATCGATGATTCACTTTCAGTTCAGTAGAGTATGTTCCTTGATTGATACCATGAGAAAAAAATTTTAGTGGAATGGAGTTAGGGTAGGGGGTTAAACCTAACTTTTTAACGCGTGGACCGATTTGGATGGTTCTTTCTTCATTGTATAGACTAGAAGACACTAAAAAGTGAAAAATAAAATAGTTTTTAAAAAAAAGTTGAACCGACTTCACAAAAAGCGCTAAAAAACATAAAATAATTTTTGATTTTATATCTATTACGACATTTTGAAGTCGGTGCAAATTAAACAAATAAAACAACTACAGTACCACAATTGAAAATAAAACATAATACTACCTGAATGTTTCAGCTCACGGGATCATAAGAAATGACGATTAAATATTTTTGTTGTAGTTGTTTGGTTTGTTTGATTTGCACCGTAATAGATATAAAATGAAAAATTATTTTATACTTTTTAGCGCTTTTTGTGAAGTCGGTTCAACTTTTTCTTAAAAACTTTTTTATTCCTTGAATATATTAATATCAGTTTCACGAGGAAAAGGAAGGCTGACTAGCTGTAAGAAACACAAATTATATTCGTTCTAACTTTTTTCCTTTGTCAAACTTTAAACGTGTTTTCCTCAAAACCATGTTTTAAGACACGCCGTTTAGAGTTGCAGTCGAACCGTTCAACCGATTTACTTCTGTTTTCTTTTAAATAAAGATTATTGAATTTAGGGGGACATGGACCATTTTCAACAAAAAATATTAATGTTTACTATTTTTTCAACCACTATGAACAACAACAACAAAATGTCAAAAAGTTTGCAAATAAATATTTTTGTACTTCAGATAAAAGAGGAAGGCGGATTCAGCTCGCTGCACGCGCTGCACGGCTTCAGAAACTCGTGGATATCTCGATAATTTTACAATTTAAAGAATTAAAAAATATTTTTTTGTGAACTTAAGTAAATGTACTAATAGCTGAAAAAGTCGAATTGTACATTATTTACCTTCTCCTGTGAGAAAAAAATTCATAAACTTCAGTAATTTTTCAGGCCGCTCGACTATAACCTACCCTTAAGAGGATTTTTTTGCGAGTTAACGACATAGTAGTACTCCAATTGTTAGAGTAATTGTAAGAGGCATCTAAGACGGAAATTAAAATTTCATAATCGCGTACAGAGGAAACAACAGGAAAAATTTTGGCATCGTCATCACAGAGAATCTTTCAATATCATAAATACATCACTAATGTAAATAATAAATGAAATCGGGCCTAGATGACTTTCTTGAGATAGGCGTTGATTTCGATAGTAAGTGTGAACGAACTAAGGCAACAAGCAAGGATAGAGCTAACTTGTGAATCAAAATTTTGTGTTTAATTCTGTCAAATGCCTTGATGAAATATGTGAAGGTACAATCAACTTGCATACCAGATTCAATTTCAGATAAACATAAATTAGAGAATCCTAGAAGGTTAGTCGTGGTTGACCTACCTTTCATACCTTCTTATGCAGAATAGTAAGGATGATCTCTAAGATTTTGGGTAAGACATCGCAAGAAATTGATAGATTGAATAAATTACAAAGAACAGAAATTAGAGAACAAGAACGGTTCCTTAGAAAGGATCCATGAACATCACCAGAACCGCATGAATAATTATCTAAAAAATTATTGATGTGTTTATCAAATATAAGATCCTCAATTTCCAGTGAATAAGGAGAAAACATCGTCATCAAGTAACTCAAATCCTAAATCTAAAAAATATTATCAATAGTCAAGAAATCGCTGCTCATGGTATCACCTAGCCTCACTGCTACGCTAAGAATTCACAAATCTCCAAAACTACTTAGGCTCACCGCGTAGAACAGACCTCATGCATGATGCAAATGTGAATAAATATAACAATCTGAATCGCGAAATCGAATCGACAAGATTTCCTTTTATCTTTTGAAAATGTTAAGTGAACTTTTCAGTTAAGGTAGACTGAAAAAAGAATTATTTGTTCGCTAAACGAACACATTGCAAGAAATAAGCACATATACTGTCATAAAAAGTAATCACCACCACATCAATGTCCCGCTCATCAAAAACATTAGACCAATTACAATTCAATAAAAATTATTTAACGTCGAAAACTCAGCCTTAATAAAATTAAAAGAGAATTTACTGCTGCATGTATTGGATCGAAGGCGGTGCCAGAGGCGTTCAATGCAGACGGATGTCGATCACGTAAAAATACGATGTATTCCAGGCCGAAGAACTCAGCATCGGCAATACTTCGAAACATGAAAAAGTAATATGTAGAGGAGTCTTCGCGTAGTAGAACTTAATATCAGCTGTTTTTTTTGGAGTACCTCTGGAGTTGAATGCTTTTTGGAATAAATTCGGATATACATATAAGCAGAACTAGTTCTACTTGGATGACATATAATTTGGCAATCTTCCAACTACTCTTTGTATTATTGACATTTTTAGCCACAATCAAAGAGCGCTAAATTTATAGTTCGATTGACAATGCGTTTAATACATAGATATTGCGTGACTTCAGCAGAAGGTTTTGATGATTAAGAAGACTGCCCTCTTTGAGGCGGGCGTAGGGATAACTGACCGGATGGATTTCTCCGTCTGTGTGGACTGACACATGGGCGTCCGAGGGGACGCCTTTCTCTGGCTGTGTGGCCTGGCATCTCCACATTTTTTGTTTTTCATGATTCTGACTGATTGCGATGATCTCGATTGCATCTTCCAGTTTGATAATGCCGTCCCGTACAAAGGTACTGATTTTCGGCTGCCTTTTGATTGCCGCTTTCATAGCGCCTAGGATGCTGCTACACCTCATCCAATCTTCCTGCTCTTGGGTAGCCTTTTTCATGCTATCTTTATCTGCCGGCAGTTCTTTCTGTTGACTGGTCCCTTCTTCCGCCAGCTCTTCTTTTACCCGGGGAAGAGATGCCAGACGGTATGGAGCAAAAGTCGCCGAGCCGTAACGCTCAAGTCGCCGCGCCATTATTTGAAATCGCACAAAAATCGCCTTTTGATGTAATGTAATATTTATTACAGTTATCACAGCAACATATACAAGTAACACAAATTTTCAGTTTTGGTAGAGGCGTCGTGAAAAACAAAAAATACCCTTAATTATTTAATAATTCACCCAATTGCTTCCATCTATTTATTGCGCACATTTTAATCTTTTCGGAATTAATATTTATATAAAGGAAAACTAAAATTATTATTTATTCAATCGTGCATGCCCCTTTTCAACACATAACCAGGAACTTTCTTTACGCAATTGATGTGATTAAAAATGAACATATTTCAGATATAAATACAACGGCACTGAGCATACTTTGAATTTGATCGAAAAAATGCCATTGCGATAAACGTCAGTTTGGATTTGGTTCAGTAAAAAGTTATTCACAAATTGTCTACTGTCACGTCGGGTTATGTGATTTCGATTAGCTAGTATGAACTGTTGCTGTAGGCTGCCGTGCAATCTGATTCAGCATATAGCCCAAAAGCCCCGAGCAACAATTAAAAAATCGCCCAAAAGTGTCTAGTCGCAGAGAGGAAATTTTTTTCGCTAAATTGACTGCTCAAGTAGCACAATCGGCCAGAAATCGCCCGATCTGGCAACTCTGACCCGGGGTGCAGTAGACCACAGCCGAAGGAACCGCCAGCATTATGCCCCCCGGCACAGCTTCGCGTTCTCGGACCACAGCCGAAGGAACCGCCAGGATTTCGCTCCCCGCTCCCCTGTGCTCTATAGGAGAATCCTCCCATACATCCGTCCTTTCCCCCTTTAAGCAGATAGCCAACCACGACTAATTATACTAATTATGACAAGGGTTCCGTAGACCTTCACGGGGGAGGCTCACCTGCACAACTCCTGGTTAGCTAAGGCTAGCCCAGGTGTTTCTTCTGGTTTTAGGGTGTGCTATTCTCTAAACTAACAATCCACCCAGGGTCCAGCCACAGCAAAGAGTCGTGTTATATCCCGAATCCCGCAGGCAGACGTTCACCTCAAACACACAAAATAATTGTGGAGGCAAGTAGAATTTTTTCTTAGGATGATAGGTTTCAGCTGCACGTTTGGCCATGTAACTTGAGAATCGTAATCGGTAATAGTATGAACGAAATTACATAATAGTTCTGAGGTTTAAATATATACACACAAATTTTTTCATTAGTGAAAAAAACAAAATGGCGGCGCTACAGCTGATCAAACTTGGCTCCTCGAGTTTGCGCCATGGAACGCCCACGTGCCTGTAGTTAATTGAAATCAACGAACAACGTTTTTTTCATTAAAATAAGTCCTTCCGCTTTGCATGAATCTACGTTTAACAAACAAAATAAAAAATAAGAACTTAAAAAATTAAAAATTATTTTATGCTTTTTAGCATTTTTTGTGAAATCGGTTTAAATTTTTTTTTTAAAAACTATTTTATTTTTCACTTTTTAGTGTCTTCTACTCTATACAACGAAGAAAGAACCATCCAAATCGGTCGAAGCGTTAAAAAGTTAGGTTCCACCCTCCTCCTCCCCCCATCCAACCAACATTCTTTTTCCCGAGGTATCAACCAGGGGAAAAAAAATTTGGTTAGGTGGGTGTAGGAGGAGGGTGGAACCTAACTTTTTAACGCGTGGACCGATTTGGATAGTTCTTTTGATGTTGTATAGATAATGATCCCCCATTTGGTCCTATGGTGGTGGTGGGGGAGTGGTAGTAACTTCGTAACGCGTGGACCGATTTCGATGATTCTTTTTCTGTTTGTCATAAACCAGGGAAGGATGATTGGCGACGCCCTCCAAGCGTGCATGACGCTTCCATCCTGCCGTCTCATCCGGGCAATGTGCTTTGCATAGCAGACAGTCGCCGCCCAGTCCCCGTTTTCCCATCTATCCCATCCCTGATCCGGGAGAAAACCTCTCAAACCTACCAAGCCAAGGTGGAAATGTCATCGTGTCGAGGGCTGCATGGCAGCGGGTAGTAAAATGCGCTGTCTTAAACGATCTCCTTGGGGCACCAGGCGCACCCCATTGTATTTAGCCTTGCCTTTGACATGGGGGCTCTGTCAGAGGTCGACCACCCCTTCCCGCCATACTCGTGGCACCAACATATGGACACTAACAACAAAAATAAACAGCAAAACAAAATAATTAACGATGCAGTAGAGGAGGGGGACGCGCAAGTGACACCCACTCTGACGCTGCGCGCTAGACACAGAAGCCAGTCAAGTCTGTCAATGAAGAAGCGGTGAAGGCTGTCGCGGAGGGCGTTGCTAAGCTCAACGTCAGACGCGTACGACGAGAAGATGGGTAAAGCAGGGACACAGCCGCTCTACAGGGGCTTGCAGGGATACCGATGGTTGTGATACCTGCTGAGTATCCAAAAAACAGGCTGACGGATGAGCAGATCGAGGCTCTGAGGAAGGCACTCGACCAGGCCATAGATGACATTACGGCCGAGAAGACTTCCCCACAATTCTGGGGATCATTGAGGCTAACCTGTGCTACGGCGGACACCAGAGGCTGGTTGGATCGGGTGATACCCATACTTACACTTTGGGAAGGGGTCTCCCTTAAGGCTATTGAGAAAAAGGACCTGCCCAAGCTGTACAGGATAGTAGTGTGGATCCCCAAAAACAACGGGGATCCGGCAGCGGTCCTGGGGAAGCTCGAGAAGCAGAACCAGCCGATTCCAGCAACCTCTTGGAGAGTATTGGAGGGTCTATGCAGGCATTGAAAGAGCGGCAGATGCGACTCTTTTTTAGCATCATCTCTGTGCTGTTTAAGGCGGCCGGTGGGGGAGCAAAAGAGGAGGACACCGTCGCTCTAAAACATCCAGATGAAGGTGGTCCAAGCAAACGTACAACACAGTAGGGCTGCCTCGGCAGTTCTCTGTAGGCTGCTAGCCACTCAAGCTGTTGATCTGGCCCTCATCCAGGAACCTTGGGTAAGTTTTGGCCAGATTTCGGGACTGCGACAAGCTGGATTTGGAATCGCGGACCTGCATTGTATATAACAAAGCAAAAGTTTACTGTTTGCCGTACACAGACTTGTGTACAAGGGACCTTACAACTGCCAGAGTGGAGGTATGTGCAGGGGGACGTAGATGCTGGGTGCTAATCTGCTCTGCATACTTCCCATACGACTCCACTGAACCACCGCCGACGAGAGAATTCAGGGAACTCATCGAGTCGACAAACGCATCAACTGGGGGAGCAGCGGCAGTAATAGAAGAGGTGAGTACCTTATCGATTATTTGCTAACTACTAACCTAGTCATACTAAACCGTGGATCTGACCTTACCTTTGACAATGCCCGTCGGAGGAAGGTAATTGACATCACTGTCTCCAGTAGCTACATATCAGAACTGGTAACTGACTGGAGAGTGTCTGACGACCCATCATGCTCCGACCACAAGCACATTCTCGTCAGAGTATGAGAATGTGTCAATGAAATAAAGGAATACCTGAACCCTAAAAACACCAACTGGGTTACCTATAAAGAGAAACTTTGTGGTAGACTCTAAGTAAGGTCCCACAACAGGAACGTCCCTAGGTGGACGAGGGAACTTGCGAGACTAAGGGCTACTACCAGGAGGCTGTTAAACAGGGCGAACAGAGGCGGGTGCTGGGAAGAATACAACCGAGAACTGCGCCGTTGTAACAGATCCAGCTGGCAAAAGTTCTGTCATAACATGGAGGTCGCTCGCGATTGTGCGAAACTGCATAAAGACCTTATGAAAACCACGTCGGATGACCTGGGTACACTCCAGAAACCGGACGGGACATACACCCAAACCAGAAAAGAAACGCTAGAGATTCTATTGCAGTCCCACTTTCCTGGTTCGAGGAAAGATCCGAACGAGGCAGACAGGCCCAGCCTAACTGACCACTTAGCAAGGCGGACTGGAGGGTTGCCAGCTCGGTCTTTACATGTAAAGCTATCAAGGATTATATTCCATCCTTTGAACCATTCAAGTCCCCTGGCACGGATGGTGTGTACCCGGTGCTCCTAAAGGAGGGCTGTGATGTTCTCGCGCCGGTGCTGTGCAGAATATACAGGGCGTCCTTTGCACTAGGATACATACCCTCTATCTGGAGGACTGTGAAAATAGACTTTATTCCAAAGCAAGGCCGTATAGATTACACACTTGCTAAAGTATACAGGCCTATTAGTCTAACATCGTTCATGTTAAAGACGATGGAAAAAGTCACTGATCGGGCGATCAGGGAGAGGTACCTTCTACACTCACCACTTCATGCCTGGCAGCACGCCTACCAAACTGGAAAACCCACTACAACGGCACTCCATGACTTAGTACTCAAGCTGGAGGAAGCGGTTAATAGCAAGGGAACTGCGATTGCAGCCTTCTTGGATATAGAAGGCGCTTTTGATAATACAACATTTGGTGTGATCACTCGGGCCCTAAGAAGGAGGGGCCTTGGGAAGACCTTCTGTCGATGGATATATGTGTTGCTCAAGTCTCGAGATCTTACCTTGAGTCTCTTCGATAGGACGATCAGGGGCTGCGTCACAAGAGGATGTCCGCAGGGTGGGTGCTGTCACCTCTCCTATGGTGCCTTGTGATCGATGATCTACTTGTACGCCTTGATGAGCGGGCCTTCTTCGCGCAGGGCTATTCAGATGACGTTGTGGTCCAGGATTCCAAGCTATACTGTAACCTGCACCTAGATATAACCGTGGAAAAAGCTCGGAAGTCCTTTTTTGCATGCCGTAGAGCTTGCGGGACCACGTGGGGACTTAAACCCAGGGCAATGCTCTGGATCTACACATCGGTAATAAGGGCCATGATAACTTATGGAGAGATTACATGGTGGCACAGAGCAAAACTTAATGTGATAAAGACTAAGCTTAGAGCCATGCGCACTCCGCCGACGGCTGCACTCGAAACCATGCTAAACATTAAACCTCTCCATATATAGGTTGAAAGCCTGGCTCACCTTCGGAGAAACATAAAAAATTAACTTATCGCAAAGACGAAAATCGAGTCACAATTGCTAATTGGCTTTTATTGTAACGAAAACTATGGAGTCATCGAAAAGAGGCGTATATCGAGGTCAAGTAACCAAGCTGGCAAGATCCGCAAACGAATATTTAGAATTGGCGGAAGCCCAGGCTAAGAAATTAAATATAGAAGAATTTGATTCTATTGAGGAAGATTTGGTGGTGTTTCTCCAGCGTATAATGGCGGCTCGGGATAATCTGACCAAAGCTAATGAGGATGCCCGCTGCAATATAAGGCCTGAAGATCAGGAACGCGAAGAGGAAGTGGTGGCTGAATATGAGGACAAGGCAATTAGTGTTATAGCGCGAATTAATCAACGCTTATCAAAAATTCGTGAAATTCAGAAGCGATCAGATACAGTCGACATCACGCTTCCATCTAACGTAACGGAAAAGCATAACTCTGTTAAGCTACCGAAGCTCCAGCTTAAAAGATTCTCTGGTGATATCAGTGAATGGCTGCCCTTCTGGGAGCAATTCAAGTCTGCAATACACGAAAATTCCAACTTATCTGGAAGTGATAAATTTAATTATCTCCAATCAGTATTATATGGAAAACAATAGGTACTATTTCAGGTTTTACTCCCAGCCAAAATTGTTACGACGCCGCCATCGCTCTTCTTCAAGAAGAATATGGAGAAACTGATAAAGTCATTGATAAGAACATACAAAGACTCCTTTCTCTGCAGCCCATTACATCCCGGCATGACGTTTTCGGATTAAGACGCTTTTATAACTTTGTTATATCCAGTACGAGATCGTTAACCGCTCTCGGAGTCTCATCAACAAACTACAATATTATGTTGAAGTCTGTCCTGCTAAAGTGCATGCCTAGTGAATTGCGAGTAGAATATTTTCGTGTATATAAGGCTACTATCAATACCGATGATAAATCTGGTCAGGACGATACGGTATCTTCAGGAGAAGGCGAGTCAACTATATGTAATAATTTCGGCGATAAGGAGGTTAGAAAGCTCTTAAGTTTTTTGAAACGAGAAGTTGAGGCGTTAGAAAACTCCGACTGCAAGCAATCATCTATATCAGTGATGGCCAGACTCACACTACTTAATGTGAGGAATGCTTAAAAGCTTTAAAAGCAATTCGTACTGTTTCTTTAATTTAGATCCTTAAAATGTTTGCAAAACATTGTATATTTTAAGATATTGTATAATTGCTTACAAAACTACTTAAATATGAGGATTTTTTAAACTTTTGTATGCTTTAACGATTAAAAAATGCAAAAACAGGAAAGCGAATACAGCCAAACAACTGCATATATGAATTTAAAAGCTCAAAAGCTCATTTGCGCGCGGGCATAGGATTGGACATCACTGATCTATATCATCAAGACAGAAAATAACAAAAACCGCTGCTGGTTTATTTACTGCTAGTGTAAGCGAACCATGTTTCTTTTGCAAATCAGTACAGCATACTACTGCGCACATTCACATTCGCTCCTTCAAAGGAAAGATCTTTTGAAAGCTGACAGACGCTGTTTTAAATACACGAAAAGGGGCCATAATGCTAAGATGTGTAAAAATAAATTTCTTCGCTGTACTAAATGTAGTGGTAGACATGCTTCATCATTGTGTTATCCAGATTACAAGAATAAAGTATTTGAAAACACAAACAGTTTAACTGCTTCAAATGATATCAGTGGTAACAAAGCCAGTAAACAAAGCCAGCAAATAGTTAATTTACATTCTACAAGCCCATATTTATTAACAAATGTATATTTGCAGACGGCCTGTGTATTCATTTCATCTCTCCACAGTACTCCTGAATTATTTATACGAATCGTCTTAGATGGAGCCAGCCAAAGAACTTACGTTAAACAAAGCATTTCACGTAGGCTTAAACTACCAGTAGTGGGCACACAAAGTCTTCATATTTCAACTTTTGGTGATAAAGTTCTGACACCTAAGCAAGATTTACCTTGTAAGACTTCAGCTAAAAAGTCAATATGATGATACTTGTGTTACTGCGATTGCTGTAGAAGTAGAAGAGATCTGTCTGGACGTGTTAAAACCCCCTGATGCAAATATACCTGATATTCGTAACTTCATTTTAGCTGATGCCTGCTCTGTAAAGGATAAAGTTGATTAGACATTTGAAGTATTAATAGGTTCCGACCACTATTGGAGTGTTGTTACAGGTGAATTTAACAGACTAACGCAATCGCTTACCGCAGTTAATAAATTATTTGGATAGACAATCCAAGGACCAGTAGTAAACGAATTTTGTGAGCAAAACACATGTCTATTTTCTGCCTTTCAAGATTATGACTTATTTGGCGGTTTCAATGAAAAAATATTCTGGGATCTAGAGCTATTAGGGATTAAGGATTCAGAAATAGATAAGAATAAGTGGACGGATGCGGACATTGCCAATATTATCAGGCGAAACGGCGAACGATATGAGGCCCAATTGCTATGGATAAATAGAGAAACGAAGATAAATAGTAATCGTGATGGTGCAATGAACACTTGGAGGTTAAAGCTGGAATGGGACGAGACACTGCCAAGAGAATTGCAAACGTTGTGGAATGGTTGTCTCTCAGACCTACCTCAGATAAAGAATATTACTGTTCCCCGCTGTGTTATCAACTTAATGGACACAAAGGATTGGCAGATTCATTTCTTCGGCGATGCTAGTCCACAGGCTTACGGAGTCGTTATTTATCTAAGGCATATTGATAAGAAAGGAGATACTCAAGTACAATATTTCTATTCAAAGAGTAGGATTGCACCTCTTAAGGACAATAGTACTAATGAATTCACTTTGCCAAGACTCGAACTGACCGCCACCCTACTTGCTGCGCGTCTATATGGTTATTTGAAAACACGGCTAAAAACATGCTGTAACTCGATCTTTTATTGGTCTGATTCGAAGATTACGCTTTCATGGATAAAAGGAAACGTGTACAAGCTGCCAACGTACATATCTCGTAGAGTAAAGGAAATTAACGATTGCACGAATAAGTCCGATTGGCGACATTGTCCTGGAGAGCAAAACCCTGCAGATCTCTTAACAAGAGGTTTATCTGGAAGGCAGTTAAAATCTTCGGAGCTTTGGCTAAAAGGATCATCTTTGTTACAAGAAATTAATGAAGATAAATTGCCGCAATCTAATTTATTAAATCAAAAAACGTTTTTTACAACTTCTTGTTTACTTACAGAAGAGACCACAGTTAACGAACCGATCTTTAAGCTGGATAATTATAGTAATTTATCAAAGATGTTACGAGTGACAGCGCTAGTAAGACGTTTCTTTAAGAAGGTTAGAGATTCAAGATATGTAGTTAACAAATTTTTAACAGGTTCTGAATTGCAAGAAGCAGAGATTTATTGGGTAAAGCTAGTTCAGGCAATAGAATACAGAGTAGCTAGTAGAGATGTTAAAGAAAATACCTATCCCAGAGAATTCTTCTCTTTTAAGTTTGAATCCAACACTAGATGACCAAGGGATAATTCAAGTAGGAAGCAGGCTACGTTTTTTGCAAATAGAAAGCGACGAAGATATTGACAGTCCGTTCCCAATTATTCTACCCAGATCCAGTTATTTAACAAAGCTCATTATCGAAGATTTACACAGGAAAACATTTCATGGTGGGGTAAATCTTATTTTATCGGAGGTAAGAAAGAGATTTTGGGTTCCTCGTGGGAGGCAACTTATAAAGTCGGATTCGGTCATGCCTAATTTGCCGACGTTTGAAAGGGAAAGCAGCTACACAACCCTTCGCCCCATTGCCACGATCTAGGTTATCAGCATCTAAGGCATTTGAGACTACTGGCATCGATTTTGCTGGACCACTTTTTGTTAAAATGTTACCCTCAGAAGAATGTACTGGGAAGGTATGTATTGTTCTCTTTACATGTTCTGTAATACGAGCCATTCACATCGAAGTTGTTCCTAATTTAACAACCGAAAAGTTTCTAATGGCTTTAAGGAGATTTGTCGCCCGCAGAGGAGTACCAAAACGAATTTTATCAGATAATGCTAAAACTTTCAAGAGAGCAGCTCTAGAATTGAAAGCATTTAATGAAATTTTAAATTCAGATGAATTTCATGGTTTCATTAGTAACCGGCACATTGATTGGCAGTTTATAGTTGAAAGAGCCCCTTTGTGGGGTTGTTTTTGGGAGAGGATGATTCGCACTATCAAGGATGCTCTCAGATTAACTATTGGGCGTAATATACTTAATTTAGAGGAATTCCAGACGCTACTTACTGAAGTTGAGAAAATAAGATCAGTGCACCATTCAAAAAACGGATGCATTTTCAACGTTGAGCAGGGAGACATTGTCCTCGTTCATGACCAATCTATGCCACGTGTACTTTGGAAACTAGCGGTGGTTGAGCAGACCTTTCCTGGACGTGACGGTAGGACACGAGCTTGTGAGGTGCGATTCAACAATGGTACAAGAATGCGACGTCCAGTACAACTACTTTACCCCTTGGAACTATCGGTGGGGTAGCATTCTGATTCCGGGCCGGAAGATGTTGAAAATTGAATTATCTCTTTCAAACCTACTTTGCATTTCTAAACAAATTTGTATTGCATCACATTGCATTGTATTCATTCTAAAACAATTAGTTAAGTAATCCTTGAAATTTTCGATGTTCTAGAAACATTAAAAGTCATTCATTAGTCGCAACAGTCGTCTTTTCTTATAATTTTTTCCAACCGCAAATATATTAAATCTTGCGCTCCCAATTTAAGCTTTTTTCGACAATAAGGGAGATTCTTGAAGCCACACCTGAGTTGGCCATGTCAACTGATAATATGCCGGCAAGACTCTCACCATTTCAACCACCTCTAATACGGGTGGAGAATCGTGAAACCTAGACTCTTCCAGCTGTCCGTCCAGGGGAACTAGTATGGTGTACGGCTGGATCCAAGACTGAATCGATTGTTGGGGGGGGGGGGGGGGGGGTCTGGAGTGACTCTCCTCGATTCAGTTTATCATTGGCCCTGGGAAAATACACCACGGTATTCCAGGCTGAGATCTTCGCCATACTGACATGTACCTACGAGAACCTAAGAAGAGCCTATAAAAACAAAAGGATCTCAATCTTCTCGGATAGTCAAGCTGCAATCAAAGCAATTGCTTCATCTACCACCAGATCTAATCTGGAGTGGGAATGCCAAAGAATCCTAGATGAACTGTGTAGAACTAATCAAGTAAACTTGATCTGGATAATGGGACATCAGGGCTACACGGGGAATGAAAAGGCAGACGAACTTGCCAGAAAGGGGTCTTATACCCCTTTTATAGGGCCGGAGCCGATCTGAGGAATTCCTCTCTGCATGGCTAAAAGGCTAATAGCAAACCGCGCAAATGAGGAGCATAGGCTGTATTGGAACAGTATTGAGGGGCACATTCATTCAAGAAGCCTTATACGGTCACCGTCGCAGCGTAGATCCAGGGAGCTTCCCAAGCTTAGCAGATCGGATGTTAGACCTGTGGCTGACCTACTTAAGGAAGCATCTGGCAGAGCCATCCACCCCACCTGCAGACTCTGTCTGGAGGATTATGAGTCCCCATTACACGTACTATGTGAATGCTCTGCAGTGGCCAGGCGCAGATTTAGCCTATTTGAGAAACCAACCCTGGTATCGAGCGGGCTGAATGACTGCCAACCGCGGCAGCTGTTGAACCTTTTCAGAGGGACCGGCTTACTATAAGGAGTTCAGAGAGTTAGCACAATAGGCCCCAGTGGCCGCGGCGCTTGAGAACCTCACACCTGAAATCTAATCAAATCAAATCAACCAAAGAGCATTCTCTACCCAACAGAAAAAGAATTATCCAAATCGGTCCACGCGTTACGAAGTTAGACTACTCCTCCCCCCACCCCCACTTCTCACCCTAGGATGAAATTATTCTCCTATTAGCAATGGGGGATCACACTATATACAACAAAAAAAGAACCATCGAAATCGAACTACGCGTTACAAAGTTAAGTGCCACCCCTCTATAGCGACAATTTCGGATGGCCCAAAGTTGTAGTAGAAGCAAAATTAGTAAGTCTCCGATTGTGCAGCCACCGCGATTGACTTTCACTAAAAAGCTGATTAAATTGAAGAAACAAGTTTATAATTGATTTAAAAACCTTAGAGGGAACCAAAGTAAATAAAACTGATCTGTAGTGCCGTTCGCTCTTTCGTTTCTATTGGCTGGACAGGAGCTAGTTTTCATGAAGAAAGGTAACATTTCTTTCGTACTTTCTCTTTTCTCATTTCATTAATTAGTTATATTAATTAATTTTAATTTCGTCTTTCTTAGAAGTACACTCTACATCGTGTTAGTAAAGTTGTTCGTACAAAAATCATACATTTTTAAACAATTTACAATAATGGAAAATTGTCGTTTTATGCTGAATAAAAGAGAACTCAATAGAAGCTCTCTAACACTGGCTAACCCATTCCTCATGCTCACATTATATAAGCTCCCAGTTGGAAAAAAAATCTATGTTTCTTACAACTGTTGCCGGAAGTGTTTTGTTTTGTTTTTTATAATAACAATATGTTTTAATCAACGCTGTGAAATAAAAAAACTGTAGAAAATTTATTTGATTTTTTCTTAATTTTTTTTTTTTTAGGGAAAAGCGGGTGCAGTCAGAAGTAGAAAAACAATCAAGTTAATTTTTTCCAATTTTTTAAAAGTCCTATTTTGTTCAGTAGTAAGGAATATAGAAGAAGTTCTGGTTCCTTAAGGAACAAGACAGAATAGATAAATTAAAGTCCGCAACAATTCAGGGAAATTAACTAAGAATTGCAAGCAATCAAAACATAAAAATCATTTTTGTAGTTGCTGCGCCTACTTTTAAGAGTCGAGTTTGCCTCTGAAGGGAAATGTTACAAATCTATGCTGAACTGCCTGAAGAAAGGCGGGCCAAACTTTAATAGCATAGAATTGGTCTAATAAAAGTACAAAAGTCGCTTCCTTACAAAAGCGCTTTATTTTTCGAAATAACGACATTGTCGTGTATTTACTAATGTTAAGAGGAAGGCAGTTAATCGAGTATCAATTATGAAAATCTTCTTAGTCAGATAGCACAATCATTTTCATCTGAAACGATGTGGAAAATGTTGGCGTTGTTAGCATAACAAAGAATTCTCGAGTTAGTCATAATCGTAAATTGCTGGGAGACGTCTGAAGTATTACTGATTTCATTAGAAACAGCTCCTTGAAATAATCCAAATGACTTCAAAGCATGGATTAGTCGAGCCCAGAAAGAGACGAATTGTCTTAGATTGCAGTCCAGTTAGGTTTGCGTGGTGAAAGGAGATTTCGCTAATAAGAAGAAATAGTCGCTAAGGAAAATCGAATCTTCCGAATAAACTCACGAACAATTGAGCTGCTCGGTCAAATGTCCGGAGAAACCTCTACAGTGAATAATAAAGCCTTTAAAAGAAGCTGTGAAGTTACGGAAAATAAGACCGTGACAGGCATTTACCCTCCCGCAGGTAATCAAAGTTCGATCAGCACAAATCAGATTAACAACCTCAAATTTAGATCGAGGAGGAACCCGTGATGTGAACAAAAATCATCGAGCTAGGGATGAGCGATGTTGACAAAACATCGATATTGACATCGATGACTGAACATCGATTACCGATAATAATCGAACTCAAAACACCGATGTTCCTTAATATCGATGTTATATAGAAGAGGTTAATAGAATGACGGCCAAGGGCGTAAGAAAACAATATACTTGAATGTTGTTTTTTCTTTTGTGTTGTGATGTAGCCAAAGCCCCGAAAACAACCCTAGATGCGTTATTAGCATGGTTACGACCGGAAGATAATGAAGTTAATTGTTTTGGTATTGCTGCGGGCTAGAGAAATGCCCAGAGATGGAGTGGACTTTTTTATGATAGGGCTACTTAGCTGTTTCAATATTTTATTTCCTTATCACCCTCTCAGGAATTATGATATTATCAGTTTTTTTATTTACTTGATTTGGTTTTTATATAAAGGTAGGTTTTATTCTTCTATAATTTGCAACGAATACTAGTCTTCAATTTCAAAGGAATATTCAAAATTTTGAACTAAGTTCGCTTCAGTTCTTTTCTGCCAACATCGAAGGTCGATGTTTTGATCGTAACATCGATTGTGCGATATTTGACATACGTCAACATCGATGCTGAAACATCGATGTTTAGACTCTCAACATCGATGTTTCCTGAACATCGATGAACATCGATCATCCCTACATCGAGCAGCATGACAGGCCTCGGCAGCACCACTTTGTAGTGTGAAGCAAATTGTGAGACAGGTCCCAGCCACTGAGATATATAATACTGGAGCGATAGGAGCTATGAAATTTCTTCAAGAAAATGGTATCACTTTTCGCTAGTTGTCCCTTTCTGGGTAAGCATCTTTTTTTTCAACATGGTTTTCTTAATTGTCAACGACATGTCGCCTATTAAATGCTGGCGATAGAAAAAGATGACAATATTCACAATTATTTTATATCTCTTTCTGGGTAAGCATTTTGCAGATTAAAACAACCTTTTTTTGTAATTTTTATATCAGTAACTCCAATGAATTTTAAATTTTCTTTACAACAATATAAAAGATTAAAATTAAGTATGCCATTTCCTATATATATGGTTATTTTATTCTGCTCGCAACAGCTGCAAATTGGAAATTAAAAATGGTTTTCCTCCACTGAAAGTAAAATTGTAACCATATGAGATAGTGTATAAGTCACTCCATTTTAATACATCTCAGTGGCCCCTGTCGTGAAGCAATCGAAATAACACCAACCGAAACCGAAGAAGGCGTCAAAATGCCGGGATAGGAAGCTAAAGTGTTACTGAAGAAGTTTGTAAAATTTAAAACATTAGGCGGGTGCAACTTAGACTGCTCCTTCCGTGTACATATATTATAATAGTAGTAAATAATTGACTATTGAAACTAGAAACGCCGTTTACAATTGAGCAAAAAATAATAAATTACGAAGTATTTAATAGTATAATTCCCTTCAACAATCTTTCGTGATAAATAAAATCTCCTCTCTCACCTTACTTATTCTGCCTTTAAATTTATTATAACGCTTATCAAAATCTACTTTAAATGAACCTTTCATTTCAAACTTTAAACACATTTTATTTTTAAATTAAGAAATATGTATTCTGATGCCAAGAAATTTGTGTGTACATAATTTTGTTGCCATCTACAGATGGTTCCTTGAAAGGAGAATTTCCTTGTTCAGCCCAGATTTGCATCTTATCGACTATGTGAATTTTCAACGAAGCATTTTTTCCTGTTGAATTCCATTTTCTCTTTTGACATTTTCTATATCTGATAACGTGCAGATGCTTAAAAAAAGATTTGATAAAGTCAGCTCAGAAAAGCGAGAATGCATTTTTAGTTGGTTCGCGAAGAAGTTTCCAAACGAATAGAGAAAACTTTCTGTACTGCACTCAAGATAGGAAACTTAAGGAGGTTTACTTGAGCAAAACAGCCGTCTCCAACCAATTGTTGCTCTGCTATCTTAGCAAAAAAGTTTTGTGAATTGTTCCCCGAACTTTATAGTTCTTAAAAAGTTTCGCAGGAATATAATGAAAACATAAAGAGAACAAATGGGCGAGTTTCTGTGCGGGTTTTGATATATTTGGAAAAGGAAACTGCAACTATCATATTCTATATCGCTTATTGTGAAGAAACTAAGGAAAACTGGCGAATGCAAATTGACTTTTGAACGAGACCACAATTTGTTGAACTTAATTGGAGCATACTTTAACGGTGCGTCTCTCTAGAACAAAAACAGCTTCACTTAAAATTTCCGAAAAGTGTTTTCCCTTCAGAAAATCTCGAAGTGTTCTTTGAGAAACTTAGTTAATTACATTTCCAAAATTAAACGACAAGTCATTTCAAGGATACCGAATGCTACTGTAAAATTCGTCAAACGAAGGCTGGACAAATATCAAAGGCGGATGAGTTTAAATTAATTATAAAGTTTCTGTTAACTACCACACAATTCTTCCCACATTAAAGAGTTGCGAAGAAACTTCTTAAAGTTAAATTTATGAGACAATTTAAACTTTTTATCACTTAAAATGTTATCTACCAACTATAAATGGTTTGCCTTTACTTTCAAGTTGAGAACTTTTATAGAATTCTCACAATGCCTCAAAAACTTAAATCTTAAATTGCTTAAATGTTTTATTAGTATTTTGCTACCTACACATTCAACATTGAAGTTCTAAGCAAGTACCTACAGTATAAGGTGATTTATTTATGCCCCTTGACTTGAAATACCAATTTAAATTTGGAAGGCATTAATCGTACACACTGCTTAGTAAATAACAATAAGGCAAATTTAATTTTAAAGCACAGAATATATATATATATATATATCTATATATTGTAACATGCACTGTAGTCTGGCATAGGCTACGTGATGAAAACGAAATCAAGTTGTACATACAATGCGCATGTCCCGAATTTCGGAAACCAGAAAAACGTCAGATGCCGTATAAAGTAAAGGCCGAATCAAACCTGTGGTGACTTAGTGTGGTGGAAATGAATAACGGAAATTGCTAGAACTAAGTTGCTGAACTTTCTAGAATTAAGCTAAGTAGTATAAATAGGGCTGAGTAACAGCCTAGTGAGTTAGTTGTACTTTAACCAGCGAAGTGATAAGAGTTAATTAGAAAAGTGAAACGTTATATTGTGAAGAAACCGTGTAAAGGAAATTGTGAAATGGACTAATTATGCGCAGTGAATAAAACTAAAACGAAGTGACTAAAACTAAAACGTTTGTAATTGAAAATAAGTGTCTTAATTAATCCGTCGAGCCCGAAGAGCCCCATTTACGTAACAATTGGTGTCAGAAGTGGGATTAATTAAGAAATACCTAAAAGTTAACTTAGAAAAAAAAAATAAAAGAACAAGAAAAAGTGACTGTGAAATTAAAGTGAAATAGTGCAGTGAGTAATCTAAATATGAGTCGCAAATTGAAGGACTTACGTGTCCAAGACATGAAAAGTGAATTAAATAAACGTTCCCTACCTACAATTGGAAATAAATGTGCCCTGGAAGCGACTGGAAGTTACAACAAGAAGCTATGGATGAAGACGGAAAGGATCCAGAGGCTTTCGTTTTCTAAGACGAGCTAGAAGAAGAGGAAGAAACAAAAACTCCAAGCATAACAGATTTTCTCATTGCTCTGATGTGTGAGATGAAATCTTCCAAGGAAGAACAGAAAACATCAGCAGCTGAGTTGAAATCGGCGGTGGAAGCGTCCATAACTGAGTTAAAGGCATCGATGGAAGAACAGATATCAGCGGTAGTGGAACTTAAAGCCTCGGTTGAAGAAGTGAATGCTGAAATAGAAATTTCCGTGAGGAAACAGGTTGAGGCTTTAGAATCAGCTGTTGATACGAAATTGGAAAACATAGAGAAAAGATTGGAAGAAGTAGAAATTTCTGGACAAACGAATATTAAACAAGTTAAATGCAAAATGGAACAGCCAATGAAGAAAAATTTCGGGCAAATCAGGACTGAACTAGAAAGTGTCCAGAAACGGCATTTATCAACTTTATCTTCAGATGTGACTGTGAATAAAAGGCTACATCCTCCAACATTTGACGGCCAAACGCCCTGGCAAACATACAGACTCCAGTTCGAAACGGCAGCAGCAATGAACTTTTGGAGTGACGAAGAAAAGGCTACAGCTCTTATCTTGGCACTTAAAGATGGAGCAGCAGAATTATTACAGACTATCCCGGCGGAGCTAAGGTATTGCTATACATCTCTAATACAAGCTTTAGAATTACGGTATGGGAACCAGCACATGCAAGAGGTTTACCGTCTTCAGCTACGGAGTCGGACACTGAAGCTTGGAGAGCAGTTGCAGCAATTATGTACGGACATAGAAAGACTAACACATTTGGCTTATCCCACATTTAGCCAAAATTATGTTAACGAGGTCGCAAGAGAAGCATTTATTAATTCACTTGCAGATTGTGACCTGCAGCAAGCAGTACGGCTGGCTGGAAAAAACACCAATGCTGAGGTTCTAGCTTACGCTCTGGCATATGAGGCAGCGAAACAAGCCTCAAAGAGTACTGTCCGCCTCAGAGTCGTAACCGCAATATTAGATACCTGCTGTCAGGTCAATACATCGGAAAGACGGAGTCGTTTTAAATGCTGGAACTGTAACAAAGAAGGCCAACTCCAAAGGGATTGCAGAAAGAGACGAAGATAAGACTCCCCACAAGATGACAAGAGGAAATCCGAGTTTGGCTGTGATAAATGCAGAGAAATAGAGCGATTGGAACAAAGAAGGAATGGAGCTGTAAGCCCCATTACAATTCTACGCTCGCTACTGGGAAACGAGTAAAGACCAACTCTGCGGGGCAGAAGTCGGCAAATAGAACCGACGCCTCCGGAATCATCATCAACATTAAGAAATTGCAGCGAAATGATAGCAGCTTAGTAATCAACGGGAAAGTTAAAGAACAAAAATGCACGATTACAGTAGACACAGGTGCTTCCAGGTCTATTCTTCGGTGCGATTATGCTAAAGACCACTGGCTTAACAACACAAATCGAAACATTTTGAGAACAGCAACAGGAGAATCCGTTGAAGTGTATGGGGAAATATTAATGACAATATCCCTCGGCGACAACCGAGTCCTAAATTTCCGTGAAAAAGGTATCAAATTAAAGAAAGGTGAAGTCTTAGGTCATGGCGAACCAGCCGAAGAGATTGTGTTAGCAGAATATTCAGACTTAGATGAAACCAAGCAGCCAAAAAAATATGTCACAAAGCTAACCAAAATGATACTTCCGTCTAATAAACTGAGCCAAGGGGAATATCGTACAGCAAAGAAGTTGCTTGAAGAATTTACCGATATTTTTGCACTACGGGACGAAGACTATGGAAAAACTGATATAGTGCAACATAAAATTGACACCGGAGATGCCCGCCCTATCAAGCAACCACCAAGAAGATTACCACTTGCAAAGCGAGAAGAAAGCAGACGAAATGGTTGAAACAATGCGTAAGCAAGGTCTAGTAGAAGAGTCGAAAGGTCCATGGATGTCACCAGTGGTGCTAGTAAAAAAGAAGGATGGCAGTACAAGATTCTGTGTCGACTACCGTCGTCTAAATGATGTCACGAAGAAAGATAGTTACCCACTACCCCGCATAGAAGGCACCCTAGATACCTTATCAGGATCCAAGTGGTTTTCAACGTTGGACTTAAAAAGCGGCTATTGGCAAGTCAAGATCGATCCAGATGACAGGGAAAATACAGCATTCTGGGTGGGAAGTGGATTGTGGTAATTTAAAGTCATGCCCTTTGGACTTTGCAATGCGCCAGCAACATTGGAGCGCTTAATGGAATGTGTCCTACGAGGATTAACTTGGAAAACCTGCCTGGTATATTTGGATGACATCATTGTAATTGGACGGAAAACAGCTTTAAAGCACTGAAGTGGGCGCTTTGCAATGCACCTGTACTTATTTATCCAAAGGCAGGTGAGACATTTATATTGGATACTGATGCAAGTAATGTTGGGATTGCCGCTGTGCTGTCACAAGAAGTAAACGGGCACAAAAAGGTGGTGGCATACTATAGCAGAGCTCTATCAAAACAAGAAAGAAATTACTGCGTTACGAGAAAAAAACTGCTGGCTATTGTTGATGCAACGAAGCACTTCCATAATTCCCCTATGGACAAAAATTCACCCTCCGAACTGACCATGCACCTCTAAAGTGGATGATGCAATTTAAAAACACTGAAGGACAGGTGGCAAGATGGTTAGAAAGACTGCAATCCTATGATTTCGAAATTATCCATAGGAAGGGTAGATCCCATTTAAATGCAGATGCACTTTTACGACGACCATGTAAGCCTGATTGTAAATACTGTTCCCGTCTGGAAGCGAAATGCGACCATGTGATTGTGAGGAGAACAACTGTCGTACCCTTGACAGAATGGAACAAGGAAGAATTTCAAGCAGCACAACGAAAAGACGAGAATATTTCTCCAAGAAGGATAACGACGAAATGTCCCAATGGAAAGATATTTCCGACAGAAGTACAACATTGAAGAGCTACTGGTCGCAATGGAGTTCGCTGTGTGTTGAAGATGGAATATTAAAACGCAAATGGGAAACACCCGACCAGTCATCATTCCGGATGCAGGTATTGGTTCCCAGGAATAAAATAAGGGTTGTGCTGGAAGAATTACATAACGGTGCTTCAGGAGGACATCTTGGTGTCGATAAGACTTTGGAGAAATTAAGAAAACGATTCTACTGGTTGCATATGCGGGAGGATGTGGAGGACTGGTGTCGAAAATGTACCGCTTGTGCCTGTAGTAAATGATCTCACATCAAAACAAGAGGAGCGATGCAGCAATACAACGTTGGAGCACCTTTTGAGAGAATCGCGATTGACGTTGCGGGACCATTCCCAGAGTCAGATCGGGGCAACCGGTACATTTTAGTGGTAATGGATTACTTAAGTAAATGGCCAGAAGTATATGCCATCCGAAATCATGAAGCGAAAATAGTGGCAGACGAGTTAGTAACAAACTGGATATGCAGATTTGGCGTCCACAATGAGCTTCATTCCGACCAAGGACGATATTTCTATTATCTTATCGAACAGCCGTCCATAACTCAATAATACGGACACCATCTAAAATTGTGTCTGGAAGACAGATTCGACTGCCCAGTGATTTGAAGTTCGGAACACTTGAAAAGGATGCTAAATCCACTGAAGAATACATAACCATACTTCGGAAGCGTCTCGCAGAAATCCATCAACTGGCCAGAAAGAACCTCAAGACATCCAGCGACAGAATGAAAACACGAAACGACATCAGAGCTAATTCTAGCGGATTCAGGGAAGAAGACCTCGTCTGGCTATTTAACCCACGGCGACGAAAAGGAAAATCACCGAAGCTTCAACAGCAGTGGGAAGGACCATGCAAGATCTTTAAGTGCATCAACGATGTAGTGTACAGGATACAGCGGGGACCGAAAGACAAAAAGAAGATCGTGCTCATTGACCGCTTAAAGCCATACCAAGGAGATACAATATGCACTGTAGTCTGGCTACGTCTGGCTGAAACCAAATCAAGTTGTACAATGCGCATGTCCCGAAATTCGGAAAACCATAAAAACGTCAGATGCCGTATAAAGTCAAGGCGGACTCGAACCTGTGGTGGAAATGAATAACGGAAATTGCTAGAACTAAGTTGCTGAACTTTCAAGAATTAAGCTAAGTAGTATAAATAGGGCTGAGTAACAGCCTAGTGAGTTAGTTGTACTTTAACCAGCGAAGTGAAAGTTTATGG
The DNA here is from genome assembly GCA_964036015.1 of Leptarthrus brevirostris. NCBI lineage: Eukaryota > Metazoa > Arthropoda > Insecta > Diptera > Asilidae > Leptarthrus > Leptarthrus brevirostris. Next base: position 112,522,521 of record OZ038371.1, read on the forward strand.
TTTCGAGGGGATATCTAATGATGACCTTGTGGTGAACTTTTTCAAAGGTTATTTAAATGGAAACACCTACTTTTGATATCGGCAATCGAAAGAGCGGAAAATTTTACTTCTATTTTTCTAAGTCAGTAAGTCAAAATAGAATGACTTTGAAGAGTTCCTGAGCTCCCTTCTATTCAAAGTAGGCAATATCTTGGCACGGGCGATATATTTAGAAAATCTTGCTGGCGTAAGCTATGTGGGGGCTACCGGTGACCTTCAACGAAATTTACACGACTAATTCAAGTTTGCAGACAAAGTTGGATCAAGCTGGATTCCCGCCATGGATGCAAGTTCGAGCTTCGGTCTCTCTGTGAGAATTCATTCCATCTCTAGGCTGTTCGCATTAATGCAGAAAAACAATACATTCAATTTCCCTCATTCCTCTCACCCTGATTCCCTTCCAATCAAAACCAACGCACCATAGGGTTGTCCCCTGGACTTTGGCTACATCAGAAAAGAAAGTTTAGCTTCGATATTCTAAAAGTGTTATGTAAAAAAATTTTCGTTAAAAATCCTGTGGGTTTCAAGGGAGCTATTAGTTGATGACCTTCGTAGATGACCTAGTAGTTTGATATTCTCTTGTGGGTGTTTGTTTTATATGAGCCCCTTACCTCTCACTTTCTCTATTGCAACAGCTGCTCAAAATTATCTCCATTATCCCATGGATGTGGAGTCTACACTTTTCTTAAGCAGAATCAGTATTTTACCCTCCTGAATCGTAATTAACTTAGGCGAATGTGGTTCAACATTTGATTCTTCTTTTAGCGTGGGATAATCGAGGTCGATTATGTATCTACTCTTTTCTTTTTCTTCTGTTGGGGTTTGAGGCCCTGAAACCTCCTTCAGGACCCCGAAATAATTTTCACGCACCTTTGGCTGTATTTTCCGTACATAAGAGCATAATATATTAATGACTTTTTTTGATTAATTTTAAATTTAATTTTCGTTCTGTATTACCTAATTTGTTAAATTTTGTAAGGCACCTATCTAATTTTAGAATTTTGTCGTGTCAACCATATCTCGGTTTAGCTATGGATTTAGTCTTGCACTTTTTAATAATTTCTATGCATTCCTGCACCAATTTCATTTTGTAAACTTACCTTAGCACAAAATACTTCCAGATATCGTTTTTCCAACTAATGTCACTACGGGTCCATACCCGTAACTAACTGGAAACAACTCCTTGAAGCAATCTTATGTCACATGTCTGCCTGTCTATCTCTGCACTACCCCTATATTCAGGATCAGTGAATTTAGTTCAACTCATGACTAGGTGGCTTAAAGGTGAAAGTGTATTTTTTTAAAACAGTTATATAATTATACCGCATTGTTTTAAATATTAACTAATTTGAAACCAAATTACATTTCTTTGAGCTCAACTTACCCATATATAAATTTGTATGACTTTTATGTACCAGAAATCATATACATATATAGGGCAGGTCAGGTTCAGAAAATCATTGCAAACTGAGCAATAATAGCGAACACATTGTTTGTAATGACTTAGTTTCTTGTAATTTTTAGAAAAATTAATTCGGTGGACATGTCAATCGCGAGCTATGTAGTTATATTTTAATTTAAGCTCCTTAAAGTCTCACTACAACAAAGGAATTGCAATTATTTTGTTGATTTCTAATAAAATAGGAACAACATAACATCAAGACACCAAAAGTATAATCTCAGCAAATTTTTCAACTGAATTCTTGACATTAAGGAAAAAGAATCTTTAACACCAGAGTAAGTACGGCGATAAGGTACGTGGATGATTCATCAAGAAAGGTGTCGGAATAAGGCGCTCAAAAGCTCCAAAGAATTTACAGTTCCCATCAAACTTTCAAAAGCAAAATTAATTTTTGTATTTCCACTTCTCACCCAAGAGTCTCCAGTGATAAAACTTTAATCTTGTCAATACAAAGACTTAAGTCAAAAGGATCAGTCCAAGGAAGATCGCGAAGACCAAATCGAACGAATCTGCGTTGAACAGCCTCAATGAGGTTAATGTAAGTGGAGTTGTAAATAGACCAGACTGGGGTGGCGTACTCAAGAATGGACCTTAAAAATGTACAATAAAGCAGTTTTGTGATGCACCGAATGTTGAATTCCTTCAAGCATTCCTCAGGGTACCTAAAGTAGCATTGGCTTTATTCACTATAGAACCAATATGGTCAGAAAATTAAATGTGCTAATTAAGGACAACAACTAAGTCTTTGGTTCTTTCAAGTCTAGATAATGAGCACGAATAGTGTGATTAAAACTGAACTACGATTTCTTGCGCGAAAACGACATGCACTTGTCAACATTCAAGAAAAGGAGATTGTTATAATACCATCTGTGGGAAGCGTTCAAGTCAGAATTGGAAAGAGCACAATCGTCACCGCAAGAGATTGTAGGAGATATGTTGGCATCGTCAGCACAACACAGCCAATTATCCGAACAGTACATACATCCCTGATGTAAATATCTTCGTCGGTGGAGTAAATGGTAACGGGTCGACTACCCACCCGCAGGTCTCTGGTCAAATCCCACTGGCGGTGACCCATTTCTGCTGACAACAGATGCAGATAAAAATATCATGGAGGTTGCAGGGATAATTTCAGTGGTTCGGAATTCAATTTAAATTGTATGTCCAGTTGCAATCGTTGTCTTGAGTCTGGTGAAGTTGTCATCCCACTCCCAAGGAGGAAAGAGATAAGTATAGAAAGTTTCTTTTTAAGAAGAATTTGAGGAGCTACTGTCACCAGCGAATTGAACTAGCACTTCTTTTGATTATATTTAATAATTATTAATAAGTTCTCTTTCATTACAGGAACATTGTCCAATTCCTCGGGAATACTTGGGGTCTATCCCGTTTTGGCCTGTAAGTCTGTGTTGGTGTTCATTGGTAATGGTGGATCTTAAGGATGTGCCAGAGATACCGGTTGACAAAGGCTTACTTAATAATTGCCTGGACAACGAAACTATAGACCATGTTTTACCAGATATCTGCATCACACTTAAGTACGATAATCCACTAGTAACCGCTGTAAATGTCGAAGCATAGATAACAGTTATTTGACTTTAAGTGTGGCGCTAGAGGTGGTTCCCGATACACTTTAAGGGTTGGTATTTATATTGTCTTAATCTTTCTAACTAAAAGTTATTTTAGAATTAAAATATAGAAGGCGTTTCATATTAGCAGGTGCGAATTAAATGATTTTAATTTTAAGGGTTGCACAGCGGGTAGTTTCTGATAAATGCTGGAGGGTTGGCATTATTTGTAATGAGTTCGCCATACCCGATTTACTCGGGGTGGCAATTATTTGTGGGGTTAAATAAATTTTTCTTAGCTTAGAAAATGTTTTTAATGTTTCGTTCATTGAACTTTCAGTTCTTTTTCATTACAGGAACTTTGAATCAACACTTTTTGGGAGTTATCATTTGGTTATTATTATATATTTTTTTGAGTTTCTTTTCTTTTTATAATTCTTTGAATTAGTTTTTGTACTTTTTTTTCTCTTTATTTTATATTCATCTAAATTTTTTTTGTATTACTTCACTTTTTCGTTCTAAATTGTTTTATTTTAATTTTTCTAACTAGCTTATAAGTTGAAATTTTTCAATAAAAATATGTTTCAGCAATTTTGTAATTTTAGTCACTTACTTTCTCGTTTAAGCCATTTAGCGCTTAAAGCAGAATTCTAGTATCTCAGGTCAAACAATTTATATTTGATTTTTCAAATGAATATAGAAGCAGTGAGACGTCCCATCGTCGAAAATGAGTAATTTTTCCAAATTGAAAAAAGCTATACTTAAAATTGTTGTTGTTTTATGAATCCGCAATTTTTTAATGTTTAAACATTAAATAAAATTATGAAGTGTCCCATTAGTGGCATTTTAAAATGACATTTTCACGCGTCGAGATAATAGAATTCCCCTTAAATACTTCGCCTTTGACTAGATATCAATGACAATATTTATCCGGAAACCTATTATTTTAAGATTTTACATTTAAGAAAAATTCACTTGAAATAAGCAATTTATAAAATATAATAATAAGCAATTTATAAAATATTTTCTTATTTCAGTCCAAAATCTCAAAAATTATAAGAAATATTAGCGAGGAAGTACAACGCGTCTTTCACATTCACAATTAAAAGATTGAGAAGAATCTCATAATTGACCGTAAGACCGTAACCGCCATATGTATATCTCATTAGGCAAATACCTACCATATAACTCGAGCCCTGAATCTTACCTTCACCCTAACCTTACTGGTTCCTGGCGCTGTATCTTAGCCAATGACGTCACCACCCTAAATCTCACTGAGTAAACACCTACCATGTCATATTTTTCCCAAACATAACCCTGCCCTTGGATCCCGCTCCCGCTCTAAACCACATTGATTAACCACACACACGAAAAAGGTTTACTTGGCATAACGAGAACATGTCCCTTAGCGACTAAGAAAATACCTCTTAGCAAACGGTAACTGACATCATCTCAAAATCCGAGAAGTAAACGCCTTTTGAAACCCCATAAGGAAGCACTTGCGGTCATAAAAATCGCACCACACAGGTGAGCAAGTCATTAAGGAATATTTTGGTACCAGCCATTGAAGAGCACTTGTCGTATTCTCTAGGTAATTTTCCAAGATAACTGACTCTGCACGTTGTCATCGAGCAAAATCGGCTTAAGTAAACTGTGAAAAATAAAGTTTCGAAAGTCTACTCTATTTTGATAAATTTGAAGTGTTGCAGTTTTTTTGACCGCAAGTCTATAACATGAAATTAAATTTTATATTTTCGCCTTTCATTGTAAAAAGAAACACATAAAGAAAATTTGTTTACGACCTAAGTGGAAAAAGATACGAATTTTTGATAATCTAAAGATTATAATAATTAAAGAGAGTTTTTGGATGCAAGTTTCTACGCCAACAGAACTTAAAGCGTTAAATGAATCGACAAAAAAACACAAAACCAGAACGTTCCCTAGTATAATTCGTTCAATACATTAGCTAAGATTTAAAATGTCAGAGGGATTCCTTAGAGAAATCCTTTGCACGTAATTATCGGAATTCGAATATCATTTTAGGTGCAAAACGCAGAATGGAATTTCAATTTCTAGCAGCCGAGGAAAATTATAGTACGTTTGAACACCTTCATAATGTTATCCGTTGGAATTACTGTACGAATTTTCCGTAGTTCTATAGAAATTTCTGTTTTGTAGAGGAAAGTACCAATGCACGATATTTGCAACTGATCACATTGCCGAAAGCTCTTTTCAATTGGGAAATGGTTGCACATTTGCTGATTAGTATTTCCTAATGAACAATATCGACACGAAATTCCCAGTAGGACGTAATTATATATGTACTTTGTCCAAGAATACATGGGTTCCACTGTCCAAACACAGATGGTTGGAAATTTTATGCCAATTAAGTAATGAACATATTAATGGCTGATTATGGAATGTTCCCAAAAGTGTTAACTTTCAAATGTGTATCGCAAACGTAATTCATTCATTTTCTGTTTCATATGTATATCCCTGGAGCTCTTGTTACGCGGTCATTGAACTGTTAATTCCAGAATTTTTTTTTACATAAAATCTAAAAAGCTGGACTTACAATCAATTTGATTAAGTAAATGCTCAGTTTTCAAAACCAACATTAATTCTTATAGACTTTGATTTGAATAAATTGGAGGTGTGAGGTTCTCAAGCGACGCGGCCACTGGGGCCTATTGTGCTAACCCGCTCAACTCCCTATAGTAAGCCGGTCCCTCTGAAGAGGTTCAACAGCTCCCGCAGTTGGCAGTCATTTAGATCGCTCGGTACCAGGGTTGGTTTCTCAAATAGGCTAAATCTACGCCTGACCACTGCAGGGCATTCACATAGTACGTGTAATGGGGTCTCATCATCCTCCAGACAGAGTCTGCAGGTGGTGTCGATGGCTTTACCTATCCTTACCAGATGTTTCTTTAGCTGACAGTGGCCGGTAAGTAGGCCAGCCAGAGTTATAACATCCGATCTGCTCAGCTTGAGGAGCTCCCTGGATCTACTCGGCGACGGTGAGGGCATAAGGCTTCTTGAGTGATCGTGCCCCTCAATATTGTTCCAATAAAGCCTATGCTCCTCACTTGCGCGGTTTGCTATTAGTCTTTTAGCTGTGCAGAGAGGAATTCCATAGACCGGCTCCGAAACTATGAAAGGGGTATTAGACCCCTTCCTAGTAAGTTCGTCTGTCCTTGCATTCCCCGTGTGGCCCTGATGTCCCGGTACCCAGATCCAGTTTACTTGATCAGTTCATATAGGCTCCTTCGGCATTCCCACACCAGCTTAGATCTGGTGGTAAATGAAGCAATTGCTTTGATTGCAGCTTGACTATCCGAGAAGATTGATATCCTTTTGGTTTTATAGGCTCTTCTTAGGTTCTCGTAGGTACATGTCAGTATAGCGAAGATCTCAGCCTGGAATACCGTGGTGTACTTTCCCAGGGCTAGTGATAAACTGAATGGAGAGTTACTCCAGACCCCTGCCCCAACACTCGATTCAGTCTTGGATGCATCCGTATACCATACTAGTTCCCCTGGACGGACAGCTGGAAGCGTCCAGGTCACACGATTTTCGATCCGTATTAGGGGTGGTTGAAATGGGGAGAGTCTTGCCGGCTTCTGATCAGTTAACATGGCCAACTCAGGTGTGGCTTCAAGAATCTCCCTTATTGTCGTTTGGCCCTTACCTACGTTACCCACAAGGAGACCGGCTCCCTCTAGTTTGTAGGCCGCACAAAGAGCCAGGCTTTCGACCTCTATGTGAAGAGGTTTGATATTTAGCACGGTTTCGAGAGCAGCCGTCGGCGAGGTGCGCATGGCTCCAGTGATGCATAGACACATTAAGTTTTTTCTGTGCCACCATTTGATCGCTCCATAAGTTATCATGGGCCTTATAACCGATGTATAAATCCAAAGCATTGTCCTGGGTTTAAGTCCCCAGGTGGTCCCACAAGCTCTACGGCATGCCAAAAAGGACTTCCGAGCTTTTTCCACGGTTATATTTAGGTGCAGGTTCCAGTATAGCTTGGAGTCCAGGATCACCCCCAGGTACTTCACCTGATCCTTGAAGGGTAGCGCAGTGCCCAAGAAGGTCGGTTCAGTCAGACCCGTCGTGTTCCTCCTCCTAGTGAACGGAACGACGACCGTTTTGTCAGGGTTGACTTTGAGGTCAACCTCATTGCACCAGGTCGCAACTACGTCTAGTACCCCCAGGAGTTGTCTCGTAACGTTGTTCCCCATATCGTTGGATGCCACAACTACAATGTCATCTGCATAGCCCTGCGCGAAGAAGTCCCGCTCATCAAGGCGCACAAGTAGCTTATCGATCAAGAGGCACCATAGGAGGGGTGACAGCACCCCACCCTGCGGACATCATCTTCTGAAGCAATCCCTGATCGTCCTGTCGAGGAGACTCAAGGTAAGATCTCGAGACCTGAGCAACCATCGACAGAAGGTCGTCCCAAGGCCTCTCCTTCTTAGGGCCCGAGTGTTCACATTAAATGATGTATAATCAAAATCGCCTTCTATATCCAAGAAGGCTGCAATCGCGGTTGCCTTGCTATTAACCGCTCCCTCCAGCTTGAGTACTAAGACATGGAGTGCCGTTGTAGTGGATTTTCCGGTTTGGTAGCCGTGCTGCCGGGCGTGAAGTGGTGAGTGTAGAAGGTACCTCTCCCTGATCGCCTGATCAGTGACTTTTTCCATCGTTTTTAACATGAACGATGTTAGACTAATAAGCCTGTATGCCTTAGCAAGTGTGTAATCTACACGGCCTTGCTTTGGAATAAAGGCTATTTTCACAGTCTTCCAGATAGAGGGTATGTATCCTACTGCAAAGGACGCCCTGTATATTCTGCACAGCACCGGCGCGAGAACATCACAGCCCTCCTATAGGAGTACCGGGTACATACCATCCGTGCCAGGGGACTTGAATGGTTCACAGGATGACCTCCCTCCCTGCTAGGTGGTCTGTTAGGCTGGGCCTGTCTGCCTTGTTCGGATCTTCTACCCTCGATCCAGGAAAGTGGGACTGCAATAGAATCTCTAGTGTAGGGTGTATGTCCCGTCCGGTTTCTGGAGTGTGCCCAGGTCACCCGACGTAGTTTTCATAAGGGCTTTATGCAGTCTCGCAGAATCGCGAGCGCCCTCCACGTTTTGACAAAACTTTTGCCAGCTGGATCTTTTACAACGGCGCAGTTCTCGGTTGTAGGCAGTAAGGGACTATCTGCGTGCTTCCCAGCACCCGCCTCTTTTCACTCTCTTGAACAGCCTCTAGTAGTAGCACTTAGTCTCGAAAGTTCCCTCGTCCACCAAGGGACGTTCCTGTTGTCTGCTGCAAGCCCATGAACCCGTAGAGTCTACCACCCAGTTCCTCTTTATAGGTAACCCAGTTGGTGTTCCAAGGGTTCAGATATTCTGATAGACTTACAGTGTAACAAGAAGTAATTCTGACAATTGTATTAGGAGTGGGGAAATAAATCGCTCTGGTTCCTTTAACCCCTTGTGGGGCGCATAGACTCCATAACACCGACTCTCCACCTGTTCCGGTTCTGCGCCAACGCCTTTAACTGTGACCACGATTTGTTGACCTGAGTTCCTTCCTTCTCTACTACCCAACCACAAAAGTATTGGGACACTTGCATTTTTTTCACATTTTCAACCTTGTGGGTATATAAAAAATTGTATAATATTTATAAAAGAAAATTTCGTTATAGCAATAATTATTTTATTTGTTTTGTTGAAAATTCTTTTCACAGTTACAAAAATTCAAATACATAACAACAAAAATAACGAAAATAATACATATTCATCAGAAAAATAGGAAAAATAAATTAAATTTACTATAGATTTCTTTATGTTCAGCATTTCGTTTCATTACGTTTTTCTTTTACAACCTCTTTAATATGGAGTGGCATTGATTTAACAAGTCTTAATCTCCCTCTTCACAATCCTTGGCGGTAAAATAATTCCAAATTTCCTTTATTTTCTCACGAAGAACCGTTGTAGTCCTCCTGAATGGATCCGGCCGAGTCTTTTCTTAATAACTCCCTATAAATTCTCTATTATGGAAAGATCTGGACTATTAGCGGGCCACTCCATTGTTGGTACTCCATTGCCCTGCAACCAGGCTTTACTGGATTTTGAAGTATGGCTTGGTGCTCCATCCTGTTGAAAAACGAACTCCCTTCAGGCCACTAAAGGAGAGGTATTGATGGCAGTACATTTTGGTAATTTTCGGAGCTAATTGCACCAGCAATAAAATGGAGAGACCCAACTCCATATCCGGACATGCAGCCCCAAAACCATTACAGAAGTTGGAAATTTGACAGGGTGCTTCAAGCATTCTGTCAGTTATACTTCGGATGTTTTCCGTATAACATGACTATGGTTGTCTTTCTGCTATTGTGCATTATTTTCGTAATTTTTTTGTTATTTATTTAAATTTTTTGTAACTGTGAAAAGAATTTCGAACAAAACAAACAAAGTAATTATTACCATAACAAAATTTACTTTTATAATTAAACACTTTTTTATATGCCCACAAAGTACCCACAAAGTTGAAAATGTAACAAAAATGCAAGTGTCCCAATACTTTTGTGACTGGGTAGTAGAGATTTTCTCCATATGTTCCGCGGTCGACCAATTCCTTGGGAATTCTTGGCCTGTAAGTCTGTGTTGGTCTTCGCTGGTAATGCCCTCCACCCAGTGGATCTTAAGGATGCGCCGGAGATACCGGTTAACAAAAACTTGCTTAAGAATTGCTTGGACGACCAAACTAGAGGCAATGTTTTCCAGATATCTGCAAACAATAAATACACGAATATTTGTATCACACTTAAGCTACCATAACCCACTAGTAACCACTGTAAATGTCGAAGCATAGATAAAAGTTATTTGCTAACTTCACACTTTTTTTCAAATTTTATGAAATTCGAAAATCGCTAGCTCCATCGATTGACCATCATTTGACCACATTGACCCACCCCCTAAAATTTTTGACCCACCCGTTGAAAAAAATATCTTTTTTTTTACATAATTATTTTTTTTATAATCCATAGCAGCTGTTGAATGACTTCTTATTTTGGTACCAAAGCCTCATATGTTTTTTTAACCCTCCTTCATATTTAAAAAAATTAGAATTATAAGTTTTAAAAAAATCCTCCATCAGGGCTATCTTCACACCTCCCTTGGAGCCATTATTAGAGCGAAATTGAAAATCAGACATTTGTCCATATTTGAACAGCCTAAAAAAACGTTTGCCCACCCCTCAGTTTTCTGGTCCAGATAATACGTTTTTTTAAATCAGAGTTGCAAGTTTTAAAAACTTCCTCCATGGGCGCTAACTTCACACCTCCCTTGGATCCCTGAGGAAGTTTTAAAAAACTTACAACTTTAATTTTAAAAAAACTTCAAAATAAAAACCAAAACAAACTGTTTCTAAACTCGAGCAAAGTAAGAAATATAAATATTTCTTAACACGATCGGCGTTTCTAATCATTCCGCCAATTATGAATTGATTTTTATGATTCTTTTTTTGTTTGGTAGGTCATACTTCAGAGGTGGTCCCATGTCCAAAAAATTTTTGGTGAGGTGGGTTTGAAACCTAACTTTGTAACGCGTGGACCAATTTGGATGGTTCTATTTTTGTTGTACAGAGGATGATCCCCCATTGCTAATAGGAGAAAAAATTTTGCCTAGGGTGGTGGGAGGGGGAAAAGGTAGTCTAGCTTCGTAACGCGTGGTCCGATTTGAATGGTTCCTTTGCTGTTATATAGAGTATGATCCCCCATTGCTTATAGGAGGATAATTTGGTTCTAAGGTGGGTGAGGTGGAAGGGTAGTCTAATGTCATAACGCTTGAATCAATTTCCATGATTCTTTGTCTGTTGGGTAGAGTATGTGCCCCGATTGATACCGCGCGAAAAAAAATTTTGGAAGGGGGTGGGGCGAGTGGACCGATTTGGTTGTTTTTTTTTTTGTACAGAATAGAAGACACTAAAAAGTGAAAAATAAAATAGTTTTTTAAAAAAAATTGAACCGACTTCACAAAAAGCACTAAAAAGCATAAAATAATTTTTAATTTTATATCTATTACGACATTTTGAAGTCGGTGCAAATGGAAGAAACAAAACAACTACCCAACCATAATCGAAGATACTATATAAATTTACCTGAACGTTTCAGCTCAGGGGATCATAAAAAAGGACGATTAAATACTTTTGTTCTAGTTTGGTTTGTTTCTTTAATTTGCACCGACTTCAAAATGTCGTAATAGATATAAAATTAAAAATTACTTTATGCTTTTTAGTGTTTTTTGTGAATTCGGTTCAACTTTTTTTTTAAAAACTATTTGATGTCATGAACATTTGAAGGTTCACGGTCTCTTACTTTTTGAAGTTTATTTCTTGCACTGTGTGTGGATGGTTGACATGTGTCATATTTATGCAATAGAAGTTATAGAGTGCGTTTTCGTGGCACACTCTACGATGATTTTGAGACTCCTTCTGGCGCTCCCCAGGGCAATCTTTTTTTTTTGTTATTTGTCTTATGTATTGATAATGTTACTTGTTTGCCTCAAAGATGTAAAATTCTTATATATGCGGACGAGATTACGAATTTCATACTGCAATCGAAGCTTCACATGTTCTATAACTGGTGCTGCAACAATAATACTAAAATGAACGGAAAATGTCAGGTTATGACCCCCGCAGGTTACGCAACCTTTCAGTACATGTTTGAGGGTATTTGTATAAAACGGGTGGAAGGGGTAAGGGACTTGAGATTGTATCTTCGCATACACCGGAGAACGTCATCTCCCATTTTAATAATGTCATTGCTAGGGCCAACTTTTTGGTGGGATTTATTCTTCTATGATCTCAGGAATAACCAGCACCTCGTAATCGGAATAGGTAAATAATTTCTTGGCGTCAGTCAAAAAGTGCGGCTTCTGCGTTAGAAAGGAAACTGAGTTTATCTTCTCGAAGACACATCCAATTTGTTTAAGTCTGCTGTCAAAATAAAGAATCAGTTCAACGTTAAAATATACATTAAAACAGTCAAACGTTTGTGCTTGGCTGAGAAACATATTCCGGTCAGAAGAGTGAGCATGTAGTCTTTTTAGGCGAAAAAAGGTTAATTTTGGCTGTCCATATAGTTAAGAATACTATTTTCATTATTTAAGGAAAGCTCCATAACAATTGTCTAAGCGTCAAATTGGAGGAGGCTCTGCAATGGTTTAGGGGGTATTCCCTTTTATGGTTGCATGCATAGATTTGGTATTTGTCAGTGGTCGGCAAAATAGGGAAAAGTATTTAGAATTACTAGAATTACAAATAATTGAAAATCTGGAAAAAGTTGAGTCGAATAACTTCATTTTCCAACATGATAACGCTGCCATCCATTTAGTACGCATTATGAAATCACATTTTATGGACAACATAACAGCAAACATGACCACAACACTATCGAGGATGTCTGAAGTTCTGTAACCAGGAGAATATATGTGGATGGGAACCAGTTTGATACCAACGCCAGTGAGTGCAACAACTTTCAGTCTCTGTACCATAGCATCGATTAACTTGATCCTTGAGCAGATTGAAGAGGAAGGTTTTGCCAGTTCCAGCTTGGTCTGTTATGAAGAGCTGTTGACGATGCCGGTAACAATTTTTTCTTCCATTTCTCTGCGTCAGAAATGGCATAAATTTGTTTGAAAGCATTTTGAAGTTGTCGATCGTTGATCGTTGACGAAAAGTTTCCATGTATTTACTACTGGCTTTCACAGTTGGCGGACCAACGCGTTTCATTTAAGCGATTAGTTCATCGTTGACTTGAGACAATAATATTCAAAAATGGGTAGTCCGTAGAAGAGGTAGGGTCAAGTTGTGGGATCGAGGCTTCTCCATGAAAAGAACTTTGGAACGGAGAATCGAAAACGGCGCTGGTGGCCCAGTGGTTAGGGAAATGGAGTATCATGCGCATGGTCTCGGTTCAAACCCAGCTAGCCAAATGGGTTTTTTAAACGCAGATGCTCCGATTCCTACATATATATATATATATATATATATATATATATATATATATATATATATATATATATATATATATGTATATATATATATATATATATATATATATATATATATATATATATATATATATATATATATATATATATATATATATATATATATATATATATATATATATATGTATATATATATATATATATATATATATATATATATATATACAGGGTGTTTCAGGTCTGACGTGCCAAAATGAGTAGGGTGATAAATCTCAACTAGACAAACAAAAAATTGTATGGCAGGGGGGGGGGGGGGGGATCTGAACCGTTTGGGAGTTACAGGGTGATTCATAAATTTCGGTTTTTAATGGTATATAAATCCATATAATTAGTACACCCCTTTTTTATTTTTATTAGATTCCGCATCTTATTACCTTTCCAAAAAGGTCCAACATGTCCGCGTAGAGAAAATATTGTAACATAAATGGGGCTCTTCGGGCTCGACGGATTAATTAAGACAATTATTTTTAATCACAAGTTTATTCAGTTCACTTCATTAGTTCGTTTAACAATTTCCTTGACAATATTTCTTCACAATATTACGTTTCACTTTAATAATTAACACTTCGAGAAAATCGAACTTTTATAAATTTCGAAAAAATCGACACTTTAGATCAGCTTTTCGAGTGCCATGGCTAAAAAAATTGGTATTTAAGGATTCTACTTTTTGTTAGGTAATTCTGAATAGCTATCCTGTTGACCAGAATACAGAACAAAAACTAATAATGCCTTTAACCTTTGCAAAAATAAACATTTTTACCCGATTCACGAGTTAATTTTTTTATTACTTGACTTCAACTCTACATACTGTTAAAAAAATGTACCACCCTAACCTGGCAAGTTATAAGAAAAAAATTTCGCATTTAATGTAGTTTTCGAAATTGTATAACAAGTACCACGTATTACTTAAAAAACTGATATTGCTATTTTACTGCCAAAGGAACTCATTTTGAAATTATTTCAATTATTAGTCAGAGCCAGCTATTCGACGTGTAGGACTAGGATGGATGCCGTTTGACATGAGTTAGAAAGAGAAAGCTAGTGACACCGTTAGACTGCATATCTCTGTATTTGCTACGGTCGTTTCACATTCGTATTTTTATTGTATCAACTACCAACAGATTTTGCTTTTCTTATAACTTGCCAGGTTAGCGTGGTACATTTTTTTAACAGTATGTGAATCGTGTAAAAATGTTTATTTTTCCAAAGGTTAAAGGCATTATTAGTTTTTGTTCTGTATTCAGGTCAATAGGAGCTATTCAGAATTACCTAACAAAAATTAGAATCCTTAAATACCAATTTTTTTAGCCATGGCACTCGAAAAGCTGATCTAAAGTGTCGATTTTGTCGAAATTCATAAAAGTGCGATTTTGTCGAAAACTAACGTTTTTTTACTAAGGTATGTTTTGTTATTCTGGGCAGTCATGAGCTGGCTTATCAATCAAAGAGATGATTTTGAAAAATGGGATTTCCCGTATTTTTCAAAAATTTTAAATTCGTCTGAAAAATTCTGAAACAATTTGAGGTTGTTCCTCGATGAATTCTAAGACTTTTTTGTTCTATAACATTTTTCTCCAAACTCAATAGTTTTCGAGTAAAAAAATACTTTTCATTTTTGTACTTGAAAACCAAAAGCTATATGGAATGCACCCAAAAATAATTTTACCTATGGTTTTAGAAAGTAGAGGTCAAGACCTTTCATTTGTTACATCGTAGACCTCAATCGGCCTCACGGTGCCTGTTTTATAATCAATTGAAGGAAACAAAAAGTTGGGTCACGTGGTGTTGGCGGCCATATTGGGTCGGATGGTGGGTTTCGGAAAAAAGGCCACATAAATTTCGAAAGCCCTTTTTTATACGAACATTTTAAGCCCTCACTCGATTTTTTTGGTGGCTCCTATTTTTGAACTCAGGGGCGGGCCGCTTGACGTGGAATGTCACATATATATATATATATATATATATATATATATATATATATATATATATATATATATATATATATATATATATATATATATATATATATATATATATATATATGTGACATTCCACGTCAAGCGGCCCGCCCCTGAGTTCAAAAATAGGAGCCACCAAAAAAATCGAGTGAGGGCTTAAAATGTTCGTATAAAAAAGGGCTTTCGAAATTTATGTGGCCTTTTTTCCGAAACCCGCCATCCGACCCAATATGGCCGCCAACACCACGTGACCCAACTTTTTGTTTCCTTCAATTGATTATAAAACAGGCACCGTGAGGCCGATTGAGGTCTACGATGTAACAAATGAAAGGTCTTGACCTCTACTTTCTAAAACCATAGGTAAAATTATTTTTGGGTGCATTCCATATAGCTTTTGGTTTTCAAGTACAAAAATGAAAAGTATTTTTTTACTCGAAAACTATTGAGTTTGGAGAAAAATGTTATAGAACAAAAAAGTCTTAGAATTCATCGAGGAACAATATATATATATATATATATATATATATATATATATATATATATATATATATATATACAGGGTGAGTTTTTTATCTTGAGACATCCAAATATCTCGAAAAGATCGCAATATAGCGAAAGAAGTATCGGATGAAAGTTTCAAGATTTCGAGGGGTATAAATAACGGTGACCTTGCCGTTCACCTTGAGCCCAAATTTCAAGGTCAAATCAAGTTCAACTTTGATTTTACAAATGGAAACCCCTAATTTTTCTTACACATTCGTATTCTCCCCGCAAAATACGCCTCTTTTGCTGGAAAAATTTATTTTGAAAACGTCAATTTCTTAAGATTTTTAACCGACTTCCCAAAAACACAGAGGTTCTAAGCTCGAGGCGTATTTTTTTTTATTTTTTATTTTTTTTATATGTCTGACCGGACATAACTTCGGAACGCGCCGACCGATTTTGATGATTCTTTTTTTGTTGGGTAGAGTATGTTCACCGATTGGTACCATGTCAAAAAAATTTTGGTAGGGTGGTGGTGGAGGGTGGGGGCGAAACCTAACTTTGTAACGCGTGGTCCAATTTGGATGGTTCTTTTTTTGTTGTACAGAGTATGATCCCCCATTGCTAATAGGAGAAAAAAATTTTGCCTAGGAGAAGGGAGGGGGGAGGGGTAGGCTAACTTTGTAACGAGTGGACTGATTTGGATAATTCTTTTTCTGTTGGGTAGAGTATGTTCCGTGGTTGATACCAGGAGAAAAAAATTTTAAAGGGATGGGGGTGGGGGTGGGGTGGAACCTAACTTTGTAACGCGTGGTCCGATTTCGATGGTTCTTTTCTGTTGTATAAAGTATGATCCCCCATTGCTAATAGGAGAATAATTTGGTCTTATGGTGAAAGGTGTGGGTGGGGGGGAGGGGTTGCCTAACTTCGTAACGCGTGGACCGATTTGGATAATTCTTTTTCTATTGGGTAGAATATGATGCTTGGTTGATACTACGAGAAAACAAATGTTGCTGGGGTGGGGAGGGGGGGAGGGTTTAACCTAACTTTTTACCACGTGGACCGATTTGGATGGTTCTTTTGCTGTTGTATAGAGTGTGATCATCCATTGCTAATAGAAGAATAATTTGGCCCTAGGTGGGGGTTGGGCGAGCGGAGGAGTAGTCTAACTTCGTAACGCGTGGACCGATTTGGATATTTATTTTTCTTTTGGGTAGTGTATGCTCGCTGGTTGATACCACGAGAAAAAAAAATTTTTGGTGGGGTTGGGGTGGGAGAAGGGGGTGGAACCTAACTTTGTAACGTGTGGACCGATTTGGATGGTTCTTTTGCTGTTGTATAGTGTGATCTCCCATTGCTAATATGAGAATAATTTGGCGGGAGGGGGAGGGGTAGTAACTTCGTAATACGTGGACCGATTTCGATGATTCCTTTTCTGTTCAGTAGAGTATGTTCCTTGATTGATACCATGAGAAAAAAAAGTTTAGGGGAATGGGGGTGGGGTAGGGGGTATAACTAACTTTTAACGCGTGGACCGATTTGGATGGTTCTTTTCATTGTATAGAGTCGAAGACACTAAAAAGTGGAAAATAAAATAGTTTTTAAAAAAAAGTTGAACCGACTTCACAAAAAGCGCTAAAAAGCAAAAGGAATGACGATTAAATACTTTTGTTGTAGTTGTTTGGTTTGTTTGATTTGCACCGACTTCAAAATGTCGTAATAGATATCAAATTAAAAATAATTTTATGCTTTTTAGCGCTTTTTGTGAAGTCGGTTCAACTTTTTTTTATTGAGGGACAAAATTGAAAATGTTTGGAACTTTAAAGATATTTTACTCAAAAATGGTTAGGTTCACAGAAAAATTGCAAAAAAATAAAAGTGCTTAGATTTGTACAGGGAATCTAAGCAAATTTTGTAAAAAAAATTTTTTTAATTTTGGATAAACAAATTTTTTTAGATAATTTTGCATAAACAAATTTTTAACAAGTTTGCTCAGATTCCCTGAAGAAATCTAAGAACTTCTGCCCCTTTGCAATTTTTCTGTAAGCTGAACCATTTTCGAGTAAAATATCTTTAAAGTTTTAAAATTTTCAATTTTGTCCCTCAAAAATCTCCAGAAATTGACGTTTTCAATCAGAATTTTTTCAGCAAAAGAGGCGTATTTTTGTGGGGAGAATACGAATGTGCACGAAAAATTAGAGTTTTCCATTTGAAAAATCAAAGTTGAACTTGATTTCACCTCGAAATTTGGGCTCAAGGTCACCATCATTTATCCCCCTCGAAACCTTGAAACTTTCATCCGAAAAATTTTTCGCTATATTGCGTTCTTTTCGAGATATTTGGAAATCTCATGATAAAAAACTCACCCTGTATAAATACACCCCCCGCAACAAAAAGAGCCGCACGTGGTTTACTTTTTCATATCTTCCCGGCTCAATTCGTGCTAAATAGTCTCCAAGATGTCCAAATTGCTTTTAACAGTTGTTGATGTGCAATAGCACTCTTCTGCTAAAAATATTCACTATGTACAGTTGCATACATGCATAGGGTTCGAGAAGTTATTAAGGCAAAGGGCGGTACTACAAAGTACTAATTGCAATTTTAAACTCAATTTGAAAACTTTTAAGTTTTGAAAATACATTTTTAAGTTTAATAAAAATAAAGAGATATTGTTGGCTTACTGTATTTTTAATTTTTTATGAAATAACCTTGCATTAAAAATTTGAACAAAATGAAGCATTTTTTGATTTCGAGTGTAAAACTAAATTTTTATAACTGAAAATAAATTACATATTGCATAAAACATAATTTTTAATTGGGTTGTATGTAAATAATGTAAAATACAGAAAAATTACATAATAAATTGTTGTTTCCACGTGTGGCTTTTTTTGTTGCGGGGGGTATATATACTACCCAACCACAAAAGTATTGGGACACTTGCATTTTTTTTACATTTTCAACTTTGTGGGTATATAAAACAGTGTATAATATTTATAAAGGAAAATTTCGTTATAGCAATAATTACTTTATTTGTTTTGTTCGAAATCTTTTTTACAGTTTCAAAAAATTCAAATAAATAACAAAAAAATAACGAAAATAATGCACAATTGCAGAAAGACAATCACATTTTAAGAAGCGAGAGGTCGTTCAACCGAGTAGTTAAATATTTCATACTAGTAAAATAGAACCGTTATCATATTTAAACTGAGTAAGAGCGAAAAGTATTTTATGTAGCTAGTTGCATTTATTATTTACGAACGAGCAAACGGCAAAGTTTTCGATCATGGTGCGCGGAAAAAAAATTTCCAGTGAAATTAAAAATCTATTGATAAAAGCAAATTAAAGAGGTGACTCAATACGTGCAATGAGTGTTAAATTTATTATACCCAAGTCATGTGTATTTAATATCGTAAAAAGGAATAAAAATCCTAATTTGAGTATAAAAATGTCAAAAATGGGCCGACCACGCGTAACAACCGATGCAGATGCACGAATCTTACGACGGATCGTTCAGTGTAATCGTCATGCAACCTCAGCCGAAATAACCTTGGATTGGACTTCCCAAATTGGAAAATGTGTTTCTGTAGAAACCTGCAGAAGGAATTTAAAAAAAATGGGTTATGGCTTTTATAAGGTAATAATTTGATATTGTTTTAAAGAGGTATTTAAAGAAAAGTTATCTTAGGCCAAAGAAAAGCCGTTCTGTCGCAGCCTCATAAAAAAAGTAGGTTAAACTGGGCTAAACAGGCTGTATGTCCGGATATGGAGTTGGGTCTCTCCATTTTATTGAGGGTTCAATTAACTCGGAAAAATATCAGAATGTGCTGCAAGAGAGCCTATTACCTTCAATACCTCTCCTTCAGTCACCTGAAGGGGAGTTCGTATTTCAACAGGATGGAGCACCAAGCCATACGTCAAAATCCAGTAAAGCCTGGTTGCAAGTCAATGGAGTACCAACGATAGAGAGGCCCGCTAATAGTCCTGATCTTTCCCCCATAGAGAATTTATGGGGATTTATTAAGAAAAGACGGCGGCGGGCGGATCCGTCCAGCAGGACTAAAACTGCTCTTCGTAAAAAAATTAAGGAAATTTGGGATTCCTTTACCGCCGAGGATTGTGAAAGACTAGTTAATTCAATGCCACTGCGTATTAAACAGGTTATAAAACAAAAAGGTAATGCAACGAAGTGGTAAACATAATAAAAACTATAGTAAATTAATGAATTTTTTCCTATGTTTCCAATGAATATGTATTATTTTCGTTATTTTTTCGTTATTTATTTAAATTTTTTGTAACTGTGAAAAGAATTTTGAACAAAACAAATAAAATAATTATTATTATAACAGAATTTTCCTTTATAAATATTGTACACTTTTTGGTATACCCACAAAGTTGAAAATGTAAAAAAAATGCAAGTGTCCCAATACTTTTGTGGTTGGGTAGTATATATATATATATATATATATATATATATATATATATATATATATATATATACATATATATATATATATATATATATATATATATATATATATATATATATATATATATATATATATATATATATAAAATATATTATAAATTTAAAATATGTACACATTGTTTTTCATGGGTTCGAACACTGAGTGTTTTGACACGAAAAAAATATTGAAATTTATTCTTTTTCATTTTTTCGATACCTTTCCACTTAAAAACCGTCATATTTCTTTTAATTTCGATTGCATGGAAATTTCAACGCCAGGAATCGAAAGAGCACACCAAAAATAGTCAAATCTATAGGTTTAGTTTCTATATTTGGCTTTTTTTCATTCGAGAATGAAGCTTAAAAATGACTTAAAATTCTGACTTCTTGTCGCAGAATTTGGTAGATTTCCACATAGTATATGCAGATACTGTCACGAATAAATTATCCATTTAATTTTTGATCAAATTCTGGAGCAATACTTGCAATAGTGTAAGTCAAATTAGGAATTGAAGGATTTCAAATATCAAATGATATTACAACGAAGAATATTAAACGTTACAGTGGCAGATCTTTTTCGGTTTTAAGGACAGCCTCAAACCTTTCTTAGTACATACATGTATATTTTTTAAAGAATTGCTACCATTCACGAGTTTTAAGGCAAAGAACAAATAAATAAGAAAATCAATTTTCTAATGTATAACAAAATCCTAAATGTTCGTTCGTGGCTGGAATTTATATTACTTTTCTTTTGTTGGAATTTCTTTCGCGTTAAGGAATTTCAGACTACGCGTCTCGCATATAAAAGTAGACGACAAGAAAAGCACAAGGACTATTAAAGTGGAGATTTTATGGGGGAACCAATATGAACCTAATTGTCCTCTTGAAGTTTATTATTATTCATATGTCGTTTTTCATTTTGATTCGATGGGTAGACACACCTGTGTAATTCAAATTAAGAAATAAATAAGACACCGTACCAAGCCTCCTCCAAGCAGTTATAATATTAATTTTTGTTAAATACATTCAACTAAACTAAAATGCTCAACCAGATTTTACCCGCTTTTATGTTTTATAATAGAAAAGTGCTGAGTAAAAGCTTCAATAGGTCAGCTTTTGTTAGGGCTAGGTTAGTTGGCGGCCACCAGTTGGCCTCAAAAAGACCATAATGTGGTTATCAAGTCAAAGGTGTAATATCGTTTACCTGATATTTTTGTGAATCCTTTCCTCTATACGTTTACCTATATTTACCTTTTACAAAAATATTGTACATTTTGGATAAAAAAAATTGAAAGACATTTTCATTTAATAAAATCTTATTGTTGCCTTAGCGTTTCTAGTCCAACACATAGATTCGAACTGAATACTATAAACCTAATTCCATGACAGGAAAATTAAAATACGTTCAATGAATAAGTGAATAGAATTTGTATTAGGCTGTGTACAGTTTTATGACAGTTGAATGTATAAAATTTCTTCGTTTAATTAAGGCATTTGTTTTCTAACCAACATTAATTTATGGTTTCATGATGTAAAATTTCTTACTACAGCCTGAAGCATAATTTAAATTGCAAATTGTTAAATGATCTTATCAACATAATTTTATGAAATCTTATTTATTATTTATGTTTTAGTTAAAAATAATATTAATATAATACATAAATTATTAATTGTAGCAACTGCTACATTACCCCGTTGTGATACCACTACGAAGGAACCTCACCTAAATCGACTTAGCACTGCCATGCAGATTAGTTGAACCTGTTGCAGCTATTGAGGAGCCTAAATAAGTCCTTTAGCTTCACGCTAGCAAACTCTTCTATCCTATTAAGAAAGTGGTTGCTAACGGCGTGAAACCTTCTCCTGGATGGTCCTGGGCATTCGCAAATTAAATGCAGAATGCTGTTAACTTCTTCTTCGTCCAGGCAATTCTGACAGAAGTCGTCGGCGGGGAAACGCATGCGAACGATATGACTACCAAAAAGGAAGTGACCCATCATAGCTGCAGTGGGATTACAGAGATCTCTTTTGTCATTCCACTCAGGCCACATCTTTATTTATAGGTTGCAGATAGGTCGCCGATCTCTCTTTTTACTGAAATTAGAGGCCGTCCGATTGATCTGTGTACTTGTGCAGAGATTATATGCGAACCATCTTTTGCCAGAACATCGGCCGTTTCATTGCACGAAACATCGATATGATCGCGTACTCAGCGGGAAATCACCTTGCGTAAAGCCGAAAGATTTGGAGACCGCACCGCCATCCGTGGACCAGTAGTTATTTAATCGCGTTTGAGTCTAGCGCCTTAATGGCTGCTTGACAATTACTATACAAAAAAATTTCACTACGTCTTTGTGCGTCCTTGAACGACAGCAACACTCTTGTCGTAAATCTTTCTCTCTTTATTTTTATCGTAAAAGTTTATCTGTTTCAAGCAGTGGTCCAACAGTATTCTGAGGCGCTCCACTCCTCTCTGCTAGGTATTGTAGTAAATTTTATCGAAGCTTATTGTAGGAACGTTATAGTCAGTGCTCTCCTGCAGATAATTTCCCGGGTAGGCCGTTAGTATACTGCTGTGCTAAGATTCCGTAAGTCAAGATAAGTATCGCTATCGATGTATACATCCAGTGAACTATACGGAAACTAATTCCCCACTTCATCCCTAGGGTTTTCTTACAGGCATAAAACGCTGTCGAAGTCTTTTTCACTCGCTTTTATATATAGAATTAACCCTTCTAACTCAGAAGGCGCACTGCACTGCCTGGAACCAATTGACCTATTCACCAGAATATAACATATATTGAGGTGAATGAGGCTCCCATAACCCATGCAAAGAAAAATATTAGTAAACAAAAAACAAAACCCGTCCAAACAAAACAATCAGGGGTGCATTGATAACAGAGATCGCTTAAGCAAATCCTTAGCAAGAGCCAGGTCAAGAAAAAGGACACATATTCACGGCTCTACACATGCGATTAATAGGCTCATGCATACCATAGTTAGACCGAGAATGAACAACATGTAGTAAAGGCAATCTCCTTAACCTATACGGAGTATGCCTATAAGTAACTAAACTTGCAAGAGAGCGAGAATCTATATTCGAGTTCAAAAGCTGGTGAATAAATACTAGGTCAGCAACTCTACGTCGTTCCTCCAACGAGTGCATATTAAGCAATCGGAGGCGATCCTCATAAGGAGGAAGCCTTAATGGATCATTCCACGGGAGGTCCCTTAGTGCGAACCTAACAAAGTTCCGCTGCACCGATTCAATGCGTCTAGAATGAACAGTATAGCAAGGAGACCAAACCTGAGATGCATATTCGAGAATTGGTCTAACTAAAGAAAAAAATAAGTGAATGAGGGTCTGTCGATCAGAAAACTCCCTTGACCATCGCTTAACAAAACCCAGGACAGAATTACTCCGAGATACGATATGGTTTAAATGTTGATGCCCCACTTTAATTTGGAATCGCGAATGACGACGAAATATATCAGTTGGGTCTTTACTGTTAAGGTGTTGTCCTTAATTTCTCCTTATGAAGAGCACTATTTGAATCCACTGGGTATTGGCTACTAACCGGCGTATAATGCCTAGAGCTCTCTCCGTTACTTCACTTCTGGTGGTTAAGAACTTCCCTGATACCACTGAACAACTAACAGCTGGAGTAAAGGGGATAGAACGACCACATGTGGTGCACCCCTACAGATTGCTGTTATTGTCTCGTGGTTTTCCAGTTTGTTTTCCAAAATATGTCGGCTACTCAGCATTGACTCGATTCATTGACAAGTGTAAAGTTCTATTCTATTCTTAGGCTACCAATGAGTTTGACGTTGTTAAAGACATCCTACAGAAAAATACAAAATGTTAATTAATTTCATCTATTTTCGTAAGCGTGTTGAGCATTTTTGTAAGCGTGTTGAGCATTGCTAATACAGCGGAAAGCGGGGACAGAGCATAAATACACATCTATGAGTTTTTCCAACTTTTTAGAAGACAAGAGGTAAAGCTAATTAATTCAAAGTCCTTAGCCTGTATGTGCCTGCTTCTCCCTGCCAGTTTGACCTGTCGCCAAACAAGGGGAATATTGGCGTGGAGTAAGCCCCTTTCAAAAAGATGAGTATGATGACTTAACAGTCTGGCTATATATGTATACTTATTAGACATAATAAACTCTATATCTTCCCCTTTTGGAGACTAAGTTCATTTCACAAATCCATGGCTCTATAGTATGTATACTCAACTACATTGAAGAGGATCGGCTCAGTATCAGTGGCAGTCGCCGTAAAGTAGTCGACCAGACCAGACCAGACCGAGCAGACCGATCAGAAACCAGAGGAACTAGAAGCCAACCAGAGGTAATTTTAGAATTTGGAGGAAAGTGGACCACGGCCATATAAGTCAGACCGGCAGAGAACTTAAGCCAGTTGCGGTCCGGTGGTCGAGGAGATCACAACCAGATCAGCGAGTGGAAGTCAGCAGAGCAGCCGCCCGAGTTATGAGTTAATATTTAAATTTCAGGTGACTGAGCACTCCGGGCTATATAAGTAAGCCCGGTGAGGCATCTCATGCAGTCGCTGACTAGCCACCAGACGGACCACATCGAGCAGCGAGGGAGGTAAGAGGTATACAGGTAATTTGAGTTTGAAGTAACCAGCGTGCTTCCCTGATTATCGCCCTCGCCAGTGCGCTTCCCTGGTGTTGGCCGCTCGTATTTTCTCGCTCGCACCAGTGTGAAATACTCATCTTACCAGTGCGCTTCCCTGGATATCTCGTTATCGCCGTCACCAGTGCGCTTCCCTTGTGTTGGCCGCTCATACCATTCTCTCTTGCACCAGCGTGCTTCCCTGGTATAAGAGACTCGTCTAACCAGTGCGTTTCCCTAGTGTTCTATTTATCGCCGTCACAAGTGCGCTTCCATGGGGTTGGCCACTCTTACCGTTCTCTCTCGCATCAGAGCGCTTCCCTGGTGTGAGATGCTCATTTAACCAGTGCGATTCCCTGGTTACATAGTTATCCCCGTCACCAGTGCGCTTCCCTGGTGTCGGACACTCATACCGTTTGTCCGTACTAGAACGCTCCTCTAGTACAAGTCACTCGCATAACCAGCGTGTTACCCTGGTTATCTAGATATCCCCCTCTTACAAGTTTATCGCCCTGCCCGTGATAACACGTCTTACCCTTCTAACAATATTGTCCGTCGTACTCTAGGAATTATTTTCCTCCGTACAGATTGCTTCTTCTCTGTCTCTTTCTCTCATAGGAAACTTTCTTATTTCCCCCGAATGCCTAACCATAGTATGGGGAATAAGAAAAATGCGACCATATCTAAAAGGATATCATTTCATTATCATCACCGATCACCAGGCTCTCAAATGGCTGAATTCCATTGAAAATCTTCCAGGTCGACTAGCGAGATGGGCAATTGAGCTCCAACAATTCGAGTATAATATTCGGTATCGACGAGGGAAATGGAATATTGTAGCAGATGCGCTGTCTAGACAGCCTGCCTCCGACACCGCTATAAGCCGTTAAAGCAAAAACCAGCTGGGGAAATACATATGACCGAAAGCAAAGAGCCATGGGAAACCGTCAGTGTAGACTTCATGGGACTGTTCCCCAGGTCTTCAAAGGGGAACACGATGATTGTAATCTTTTAGGACAGATTTACCAAGTGGGTAGAAATTGTAGCACTCCGTGAGGCAACTGCACCAGCACTTATCAAAGCTTTCCGGGAAAGCGTTTACAGCCGATATGGAAGTCCCCGAGCCCTCATCTCAGATAATGGCAGACAATTTACTAGTGGACAGTTTGGAAGCTTAATGAAGGAACTCGGAATCACACAACGACTAACCCCACCGTATACTCCGCAAGCAAACCCCGCAGAACGTACAAATCGAGTGATCAAAACCATAATCACTCAATACGTGGACAAAAATCAGAGAAAATGGGACGAATTCTTACCAGAATTCATGCTAGCTTACAATTCTAATAAGAGCGAAACAACAGGATACTCACCGGAATATTTAAATTTTGAGCCAATCGCACCAACTTTAATGTTCGGAGAGAGGAACAATTTCCCCAAGCACCAGTATAGTACTCCAATGGAGAAGCAGGAGAAACTTCGAGAGATCTACCGCTTAGTCAATCTAAATATGGGACAAGCATTTGAAAGTCAATGCCAAAACTATAATCTTAGACTTAGACCATTTTGCCAAAACCACCGTAAACTACAAAGCATGAACTGGACTTTTGTATGCGGTCGTAAATGGTCTTACTGAATGGTTCTTTTTATATTTCTTCATATGGTAGCCAGAGGGTGATTTTTTCTTAAACTCGCCCTACCACCAAAACTATTGGTTCTATGAAAAAATTAGTTTTATATTAACTTAAAGCACACAAATTTTTATCCAAAACGCAAGCAGTAAGTCATGGTTCGACCATGCTCTGTCGCTTGTATTTTCTTGAAATTTCCACTTCCGTACAT
Organism: Leptarthrus brevirostris; assembly: GCA_964036015.1. Lineage (NCBI taxonomy): Eukaryota > Metazoa > Arthropoda > Insecta > Diptera > Asilidae > Leptarthrus > Leptarthrus brevirostris. Next base: position 112,549,063 of record OZ038371.1, read on the forward strand.
TTCCGCCCTTTTAGGATTGTTATTTTTTTAAATAGGGTATGAATATTTTTACTTCATTCGAAAGACTGTTTTGTTTACTTCAAGTAGAACGAAACAATTTTTTCATAGTAGCAATAGTTTATACACTACGGCGAGTTTAAAGAAAAATCACCCCCTGGCTGCCATAAGAAGAAATGTATATTAAAGGAAATGTCAGACCACTTTGGCGTTATGTGTGCGCGAAAAATTCGCCAGTCCATGGCTTGTAGTTTACGGTGGTTTTGATGGTGCCTAAAAATCGTAGACCTAGTGGTACGCAAAGAGAGAAACCTCTCCTCCGCACCGAAACATTTTTCAGCTAAACTAGCACCGAAATATGGGGGACCATACAAAGTCACAAAAAAATCATCTCGTCGGTTATTGTCATGCTTACCAACCAGAAAGGCAAATCTCTCGGAGCCACCCATGTAAAAGACTTAAAGCCATACATCGCTCCCATGAATTTCGGCACAACCACGAGGCATAACAGCGAAGTAGTCAATCTAGTTTCAACCATGGCCGAGACAACACCACGAAAAATAATGCTGATCGACGCTACGCGAGACCGAACGGTGCGCAAACGTGTGATGCCACGCAAAGTGCCCACAAGAAAGCAAAGTGAATGTACGGCAATTACGGAAAACCAAACCCGGAACCCACCGCAAAGGAAGACGGGGGACCGAACGACCACCGAGCGGAGCAGCCCGCCAAAACGGAGGAAAGTTATGGACCAAGGGAGAAGAGGGAGGCTCACAGCAGCAGAAAACACTCCCCGGCGACCACAATTTCGCCAGCAAGCGATCTACAACACCTCCACTCCAGACGCCCTACCCAGGAGAGGATCACCAGTCCTCCGCAACCCCCCGAACCACACACAGCCGCAAAACTGCCAGTTCCGGACCAGCCAAAAAGCAGGGACCATTTCATGGAGGCGGCACAACAATTCCAACGCTGGACAAATCGACCCAGAGAAGCGAGCATCGTGACGAGTAAGGAATTCGTGCGGGTGAAGCAGTTAAATGATGGGAGTTGGAAGTTTCACTTTGAGGGGGAGACCAGAAGAGTAGAGCTGCAGACCGGTTGCACACAAGGTTCACCGCAATGAACAGCAGCCATGGAAGTTATTTTATAGTTTTTGGATTTTATTTTTGTTTTATTAAATGGATACTTTTGAATTTCTTTTGAAGCAGAAAATTTATATGTTTAAGTTAAATTAATGAATTATTTGCGGAAGGAAATCTTTTTTTGATCAGCCAATTTATTTTTTATCCCAGTGAAATCCATAGAGGGGGATGTAACGAAGTTACAAAATCACAAAACCTGTTAACAGTAGCACATCGTCTAAATAAAAATTGTCGAAGTGCCTCCGCCGCCAGACCTCCACCGGGCTATATAAAGAGGACCGGCTCAGTATCAGAGGCAGTCCAATCAATGCCCAATCACTCTGCCCGATTTTGGCCGTAAATAAAGTCAACCTCCACCTCGAAAAGCTCCAAACTTACTACAAAAAGTGGGGAATCAAAATAAATGTTTCAAAATCTGAACTCATTTGCATTCGAAAACCTTCAACCGGGCGAAACCGGCAAGCCTCAAAATCCAGGCAAATCAAAGCCACCTACAGTGGCGGAAATATTGCCCCGTCCCAGAAAGCAAAATATCTAGGAGTGAACTTCAATGAACTTCTAAGATTCAATGCTCATGCCAAAGCTGTTATTAACAAAGCAAATTTTGCCTACAGCCTGCTCAGCCCAATCATTAATGTCAGGAATGGACTCTCAATCAAAACCAAACTTTTGCTGTACAAGCAACTTATAAGACCCGTCATTACGTACTGTTTCCCTATTTGGCACACCATCTCTCCAACTTATATGCAACGCCTCGGTAATCTCGAGAGGAAAATTCTCCGTGCATGCACGGGACTCTACAGAAAGGAGCCTCACAAATACTACTCCAATATCGAGCTTTATGAAGCCGCAAACATTACTCCTATCAAGGAATACCTAGTGCACCTAGCAACAAAACAAATGGAGAAGATTCCATTTCATCCCAATTCCCTCATAAACAACTTACCGGACCTTCTCATACCGGAAGATTTCAGATACCTCTCACCCCTGCTTCTCACGAAGCCCGAAAACGCAGACATTTATCTCCACAACGGAAGAGTAACCTTTTATGATACGAAAGGAATTCACTACCGAGGGTAGTCTACCCAGTCTAAAGCTCACCATAAATTAGGACCCAACTAACCCTAAGCATCCTCCAAATTCCCAAATTCCTCCCAAATCCTATTCCTTCCCTTAATTACTAACTCTATAAGAGAAAGTCAAATCTACGGCTGATGTAGCGCAGCAACCGTATTGAAGGAAGATAAATCAACGAGAAGTTTAACAAGGAAACAAACATCGGAAAAGGACAACGAAGGACGACAACAAATCGAACTGAAGGCCGAAGACAAGCCTCTACGTGAAGGAAACCATGGGAAATCGAAAAGGATTACGAATCGACAGAGTTTTTAAAAAAACGCGCGGACTTGACTTGACTTGACTATCAGAGGCAGTCGCCGTCCAGTAGTCGACCAGACCAGACCAGACTGAGCAGACCGATCAGAAGCCAACCAGATGTAATTTTAGAATTTAGAGGAAAGTGGACCACGGCTATATAAGTCCGACCGGCAGAGGACTTAAGCCAGTTGCAGTCCGGTGGTCGAGGAGATCACAACCAGCTCAGGAAGCGGAAGTCAGCAGAGCAGCCGCCCGAGTTAAGAGGTAATATTTCAATTTCAGGTGACTGAGCACTCGGGGCTATATAAGTAAGCCCAGTGAGGCATCTCAGGCAGTCCCTGACTAGCGACCAGACGGACCACACCGAGGGAGTCCCAAGTGGTAAGAGGTAAACAGGTAATTTAAGTTTAAAGTAACAAGCGTGCTTCTCTGGTTATCTTGTTATCGCCCTCGCCAGTGCACTTCCCTCGTGTTGGTTGTTCGTATTTTCTCCTCGCACCAGAGCGCTTCCCTGGTTATCTCGTTATCGCCGTCACCAGTGTTTACGGATGGAAGGTAACAAGGAAAATATTTACAAATGCCACAATTGTCAGTGGATCGAGATATGTGAGGTACTGTTAGAAAGCTCATAACGCATACTTTATTTTCAGAACATTACTTGTCGTTCTACTGTGTTTCGAACAGAAGTTTTTGCGTTTTATCTGAGTTCACCGTGCACATTCGAAAATAATTCAGCCGTTAAGAAAAGGGTGAAGGATCACCCTGTATAGTCTCTTACATAATTAATGAAACCTAACAGTTTCTGTAAATGATTTTTATTTTCAGGCGCTTTTAACTTTTTTGTAGCTTTTATCCTATCTTCTTCTATAGAAATTCTGTGACCTAGAAACCTCACTTCTGCGATTTTATACTACATCTTTTCTAAATTAAATTGAATACACTTTTCTTTACAATTAGATCATCAATATACATCGAATGTTGCCAAAATTTTTCTCATTCAATTTTTGAAATACTTCTGGCGCAATTTTTACCGATTCCAAGTGGTAGTCGCTTAAACCTAAAGCATCCAAAAGGAGTGCTAAACGTACATACATTTTTGAGTATGTGTCCAGGCCGATCGGCAAATACCCATCTTTCAGATCTAATACTAATCGTTTGTTCGTCAGCCTTGTTTTAATTTCCTCGAAGTTTGGAATTTCATAGTAATTTCCTTTAATGCACATATTTAAATTTGGGATCAAGACAGATTCTTATATTTTTCTTATGTTTTTTCTATTATATGAACGTAAATCAACGAGTGAACGGTATAGTCTGTAACAGTTCAGCGGCTCCTCCTCTGCGTGCCAAAATTAAAGCTATAGATCTTACCTCGTCAGTCCAAAAGTTCATAACCGCTGTCTCGAGCTGAAGTCTGTATGTTTGCCAGGGCGTTTGGCCGTCAAATTTTGGAGGATGAAGTCTTTTATTTACGGTTGCGTCTGTAGAACACTCCTGATTGCTTCTTCTTGACGCTCTGCAGTTCATTCGTTATTGATTCCATATCGCCTTTTACTTCTTTAATATTGGTCTGCCCAGAGATTTCTACTTCTTGTAATCTCTTTTCTATATCTGACTTTAGCTCTCCCGTTTTGTTTCCCACTTCAGTTTTCACTTGTTCAAGGAAAACCTTAAGCACAGCTACTATTGACGATTTCAATCCTCCATCAACGATTACTGTTCTTCTATTGATGCTTTAAACTCATAAACAGAACCTTCCATCGATGTTTTCTGTTCTTCCATTGCTGACTTTAACTCATTTACGGAACCTTCCATCGTCGGTTTCAACTCGGCTGATGAAGTTTTCTGTTCTGCCATGAATGCGTTCTATCCTTCCATTGATGAGTTAAGTTTTAACAGGGCATTGAAAAGATCTGTCTTCGGGATCGACGGATTAATTAAGACACTTATTTACAGTCATAAATATTCACAATTTTTAGTCACTTCTCTAATTAATACGCTGTACAATATTCTTGACAATATTTCTTCATAACATAACGTTTAACTTTTCTAATTAGCACTTATCACTTTACGGGTTAAAATACACCTAACGAACTAGGTTGCTACTCAACCATATACTGTATATAATTAGCTTAATTCTAGAAAGTTCAGCAAATTAGTTCTAGCAATTTCCGTTATTCATTTTTACCACACCAAGTCATCACAGGTTCGAGCCGGTTATTAAATATAATATATCAATTTCAAAAAGAATTACATCTATAAACCTAAAAATATATAATCTTCTTAGACGCATTGAAATAAAAACAAAATTATATTATATTTAAAAAGTTTTAGAGTTATATCGTTTTTTCTCTTCTTGTCTTCAAATATTGCGATTTTTCGAAAATGTCGCATTTTCAATTTGAAATATCTCAGAAGGGACACAATTAAAAAATCCAAAATTTTCAGGAAACATTCCTTCTTTATATTTTAATAAGTTATTAATATTTCATAACTGAGACTTTATTATTTTTTTAATTATAAAAAAATAAAAATTTGCTATATTTGAAAATTTATAACTTAAAAACTAATAAAGTCTTAGTTGTCAAATATTCAGGAAACATTCCTTCCTTATGTTGCAATAAGTGTTTAAAATTTAACAACCGAGACTTTATTAGTTCTTTAGTTATAAATCTTTCAAAATAGCAAATTTTTATTTTTTATTTTTTTATAACTAAAAAAATAATAAAGTCTCAGTGACAAAATGTTCAACACTTATTACAATACAATAAAAGAATGTTTTCCGAAAATTTTGGATTTTTTAATTGTGTCCTTTCGGAGTTATTTCAGATTAAAAACGCGTTATTTTCGAAAAATCGCAATATTTGAAGACCCATTAAATAAAAAGGATATAAGTCTAAAGCCTGAAACTTTTTAGGGAAGCAGTATACCATAAAGGCATTATCCATAAAAAAAATTGAAGGTGAGTTTTAGTTCTATCTTTAACATTTTTAATTTTAAAAGGGCAGGTTTTTATTTTGAAAACGCTAATATTTTCCGATTTTTTTCCGTATTTACCGTTAAGTTGGCCTAAATATATACAACAAAACAACAAAATATTGTACATTTTATGCTCTTTCTCTTTTTGTTTAAACTGAATATCTTTAAAAACCAAGAAGTTACAGCTTTTAACACAAACCTCTGTAAAATTCAAAATAGGCTGAGGCACCAATACAAAATTTCGGCTCCAAAAAAAACTAAACATCTAAAAAATTTATGAATGCCTTTTTTCAACTCCCACAGAGTATAGTACAAACTTTGGTAAAAAAATGAAAAATAAATAAATTTTGTCAGCGACCATAATTGGTCGATTTGATATGGATTGACCTACAGCTGGCACGTATTTTATCTTCATTTATTTTAACCTTTACCTTAACCTAACGTGTCTTGAACTTATTAATGTTATGTCCCATTTGCAGAAACCCACCATCAAAATCTTGTGAAGAAAACAATCAGCCTGCAAATAAAATAAAATTAGGCAAACTGTCACAAGACCAGTCTTGAACATATCGAGCCTTATGTACAAATGGAATGTCTTGTTTTTGCATTGCTAAGAGCAAAGAGACGGAGTGGATTTTAAGAAGCTTTTATTTACCTTCACCGGTCTTGCCAGCCGATTTTGATTATCCGATTGCCCGATTTTCTGATATCCGATTGAGCTTAAAATTGTGCATACGTATGGAATATTGTCGTTAATCCAATATGGCGGACAGCTCAAGGCTACGAAGAAAGAACTAAACGGAATGGCTATACCGTGTAAAAATCATGTAAGTGAGTGAAGCATCTCGTTTGTAGAAGAAAGTATGGGGGACGAAAGGGCGACTATGATTTCGTCAATAAGAAGAAGGTACTTGAATTGTCAATTTTAATGTAAACAAGTGCCAAAAAAGTTTTCCTTTATGTTCGATCGCTTTAAACAGTGTTAATTTGTGATAAAACCTAATGAATTTAAACATTAAGGAAGTGCAAGTATTTTCCATTGTAAAATAAACTAGAATAAACTAAATAAAATGTCGTACATTGTGCAAAATTGTGAAAATCGCGTCCATCGGATTGCCCGGAATATCATTTCATACGTAAGTTTCTTCAAAATATTTCGCTACAGATAAGTAGTAAATAAGCTCTAAACGTGTAAACAGTAAGTAAAGGAAGGAAAATTCATTTTCGTTCTTGTTTACATTTGGCAAATTTTTTTTATTTAGCTTGAACTTGGTTTAATTTGGCGCAGAGACGTCGTAAATATAATATTTTTGGGGTTATTGTACCTAAAGTAATATTTTTCGCAAATTTACCTAGAAAAGAAAAATAACTACGGCATTTTTAAAAATGCGTTTGTGGTGGAAGGTATGTTTGGAGTTGTGAGATGCTTCAGAAAATGGCTTTTACAGCCGTTCCGTTGAGTTATTTCTTCGTAGCCCCAAGGTGACGGATTACGGTCTTCTTCATACTTTCACTTTAATCCCATTATGGCGGATTACCTTTTTCTTCACGACCCCCTTACCATGAGTATCAAATGAAAGGGTTGCAGGTTGGCTTTGTCCAACGAACGCATATAAATATTCCCATTACAAATGAGGGGTGGTATTAAGGATCTGGTAAAATTTTTCTTTACGGTGTTACATAGTATGAAGTAAAGTAAAAGAAAATCGTTTCAATTAACAAAGAACCTCCTTCATCAAATTCTAACCAGTTTAAATTGCAAAGCTTCGACCTAGATAAATCGATGATGAAATCTAGTGTCTTTGTAAAATTATTAACCTCTCGTCACATTAGCTTCCACTTAAGGTATACCCTTTGTAATTTACCACATTTTAGACAAAAATTGAAAAAAAAAATGGCATAAGTTTGAAAAAAAGTTTGAAAATATTGAATTTTTTCACCCTTTTTCCCTTGCAATTTTTTTCAGTTTTTGTCTAAAATGTGGTAAATTACAAAAGGGTATACCTTAACAAACAAAACGCACCCAGGTTTATTAAAATCGGTTCAGTAGATCCTGAGATTAATTCTCACTCAGTTGAAAGAATTTCATTTAAAGAAAAACGCGTTTAAAATTTTGGTGCGCTCTTTGGCTTCTTAGGTTAGATTAGATTAAAGTGGCTGCCTAAGAAAGGCACACTTAGACCAAAGAGGCCCATTCTGATACCACGTTGAGGCTGCAACAATTTTAGCAACCCCCATAAAAATAACCTAAGAAATAAGAGGGTGGACATGTTGCCCCCTGTGCACCGAGCCAGTTCCCTCTCTCCAGTGGGACTAGCTCTCGGGTAGTCAAAATAAATTTGACTATGTTGGGAAGGGTGTAAAGCCATAACTCGTCGTCGGGAACCATTTTGAACTCCTGATAAATCGAGCCAGGTCCCTGACATTACTGGAGCCTAGCTCGGGTAACTCTTTAAAGAAGGGGGAGCCCAGAAATCAGTTCCTACTGAGGTGGTGTATACTCCCTCCTAGGTGGTGTATACTCCCGAGAGGGATTTAATAGCGGCCTGACTATCTGTGAAAATACATATATTATCTGTGAGTAGCGTTAGATGATTCAGGCGGTCCGCAGCTACTTTTATAGCCATGATTTCCGCCTGAAACACGCTGCAGTAGTCAGGTTAGCGGAATGAGACATCGAGGTCCACATATTCCGAGAAGATAACTCCACCCACTTTGCTTTCCAATTTGGAGCCGTCAGTGTAGAGATGCACCGACTCCCCCCATTGGGGAGGACCTTCTTCCTATTCCGATCTGGTGGGAAAGAAGGAGCCAAATTTTGTTCCAAAGAAAGGCTTGGGCGAGGTGTAGTAGATATTGCTGGCAGTTCTTCTGTCTAATATTTTGAAGTGACCAAAGTCAGTTCTCTTCCAGGTCTGGATTGAGTTCAGCCTAATGGCGGCTGAGGATGCGTTTTGCTTACCAAAGAGATCCATCGGTAGAAGGTGGAGAATAGTCTTCAGGGCTTTAGAAGGTGTGCTTCTAAGGGCACCTGTTATCAGCAGTGTTGCCATCCTCTGAACATTATCCATTGCTTGGTGATGGGTTTGTATATTTAGTGCCGGCCACCAGACAATAACCCCATACATAAGTATAGGTCGTATGACGCTTGTATAGAGCCAATGCACAATGCGTGGCTCCATACCCCATCTTTTCCCTATAGCCTTCTTACACGAGTACAGCGCTACTGTGGGCTTCCGTACTCTTTCCTATTTATTATTGTTAGGCTTCCAGGTAAGTTTTCTGTCTAGGACTAGACCCAGATACGTAACCTGATTACCCAGCTTCAGCCTAACCCCGTTTAGTGTAGGACAGTTAATAGGAGGTGTTTTATGCCTCCGAGAGAAGAGTATTAACTCTGTTTTGTTCGGGTTTATACCCAGTCCATACTCATCACTCTATGATAAAATCTTGGAAAAGGCGAATTGTAACACTTCAGCCAGTGTGTTGGGGTGCTTACCTGAACATATCAGGGCAATATCATCGGCGTAGGCGATAACCTTGTGACCAGACAAATCCAGGTCTGTGAGTAACTCATTCAAAGTTAAGTTCCATAAGAGTGGTAAAAGGATTCCTCCCTGAGGGGTACCTCTAGTTACCACTCTTTGGATATTGGATCCTCCCAAACTTGAGACAATGATCCTGCTTTTTAGCATAAGGTCAATAAGTTCGATGAGAGGATCGTCAATTTCAAGCCTCCTCAAGGATGCCATTATCGCCTCTGACCTGATATTGTTGAAGGCACCCTCAATATCAAGGAAGGCTGCAAGTGGATATTCTTTTTGTAGTAGCGAATGCTCTATGATTGTGTTCGTGTAGGGCTGTTTCTACGGATTTACCTTTGGTGTATTTATGTTGCGAAAGAGACAACATGGAAGGATTGATTGTCTCTTTAATATATATCTATGAGTCTCTCCAAGGTATTAAGCAGAAAGGAGGAGAGACAAATGGACCTAAAATCATTGAACTTATAGTCTGAGGCTTTTCCTCCTTTTGGGATAAAGACCACCTTCACCTTCGTCCATGAGGATGGAATATAAGTGAGGTTAAGTCAATCCTCATAACTGGCCATGAGCCACGGAATCAGTATCTCGGAAGTTGATTGTAGTCCGACTGGGACGATGCCATCTAATCCCGGTGATTTATAAGGCTTGAAACTTCTTATCGCCTATTTCAGTTTTCTCACATTGAGTATCTTGTGGACCAGTTCTTGGCCGCTCGGAGTATCCGGCAACTCAACACCAACGGTTGCTGAGCACCCTGGAAAGTGCGTGTTTACAAGTAACTCCAGCGACTCAAGACTGGATGAAGTCCAACTACCATCATCTTGGTCAAGATGCTTGGGGTGATGGGCGTTGTTGAGAGGATTTTCCGCAAACGACTCGCTTCAGAGGAACTTTCGATTTTATTACAGAAGCCCTCCCACGAGGATCGCTTTTCTTTTCTAATCAAACTCTTAAATTTTTTGAGGCATTCTTTATAAGAAGTCCAGACATTGGTTTTTTCCTCTTGGCTGAAAAGTTTACGACACTTCTTTCTTAGGGTCATGATCTCACACGACCACCACGGAGGTTTGGGCTTACCTCTAGGGAACATTAGAAATATGTGTCACCGCATTACACGCAGGCGTCAAAGTGTTTGTTTGTTTTCAATTACAGGTGGACCAGTGATAGACAGGCTATTGCTGAGGACCATCCTGTAGAGGTCCCAGTTTGTCCTGAGCCTGTTTTTATAAGGAAAACACATCTTCTTATGAAGTGTTATCTTTAATTCGATATAGGCGTGGTCGGAGAAGGATGGTTTCTTGGATACCTTCCAGTCTGTTATTAAGTGGGCCGATTGTTCCGAGACTAACGTAATGTCTAAAACTTCCCGCCTGATTGAGTTAGTAAAAGTGGGTTCTACATCCACATTACAAATCTGGAGATTAGTTCCGAGAATAAAATCAAAAAGTAACTCACCTCTTTCGTTAACGTCCGAGCTGCCCCAGACTATATGATGTGCGTTGGCATCTGCTCCGATCAACAGCGTCTTCTTTTGTTTAGTGGCTTCCTTGACCGCATTCCTGAGTGTTGAACCAGGAATGTCCGCCACATCGTGCGCCATATAACTGGAGGTTATTCAGATATTGTTGTTTCTGAGCTCCAGTATGGCTGTTGTAGTGTCCTTATCACTGAACTGAGGAAGAATAAGGGAATTAATATTATTCTTAGGGAGGATACATGACCTTGGTTTACCTGTACCTTGTAAGTAGAGGAGCTTATACCCCTTCATGTTTAGTCCGCAAACCTTGTCTCTGATGACCCAGGGTTCTTGGACAAGGGTGAGCTCTTCTTTTTGTGCAAGACGAAGAAGAAGGGCTGCGGATGCTGCCTTCGAGTGTACCACTCTTAACATCATTGTGTCTAGGTGAGGATACCTCTATCACAGTGACGTTAGCAGTCTCCCCGTTATTGCTGGCATCTTCGTCAGTGGACGAACCGAGAAGTAGGTCCTCCAGCTCTGGTCCGGGAACAGGAAGGCTGTCAACTTCCATGATGGAGTCGATAACCGCATCACGATTTTCTGGTGAAGGAGTGACAACGGCAGAAACTGTCGTTACACTTTGTTCTCCTTCCTTCTCCCCTGTATTGCTTGTGGAGGCTGCTAAATCCTCTATTTGCTTACTAGCAGTGTTGAGAGCCTTTAGGTCCTTTTCATAGAGCTTCAGGTTAATTGAGCTGAAGCCATAGCAAATAATACCATTGCGTTCAGCAAGTGGGGCAAGGGACTGTTCATTTAGGATCACAATGACTTGCCTTGAGTTTCCCTTGACTTCGCCTACCTGAATTACTTTCCAATCATGGGTAGGTAACCCAGGGTTGGCTACTTGGATGAACTTTCGGATCTCTAAAGGATCCGAAGGTTCGATCGGTATCCAGGCCCGTGACCTAGGTCTACAAGGGATTTTGTCCCTAGGAACGGCTTCAATTCTTGCGCCATTCCAGATTTCACCGGGACGGGAAACTGCGTGGTCACGAAGCTCTGCCGACCTTTGGTCAGAGCAGGCAAGTAGCTTAATGTGGCCTTGATGCCAACCAGCATCGAGACAACATGGAGGAGAGCCAGGGTTCAATGAGAGAACCTCCATTAGACCTTCAGCAATGGGACCTCCACCATCTTCCATTTATCTAGCGTGATGGAGCCGTCCGCGTTGCTGCGATCTATAATCGCCCTTACTAAGCTATCCTTCACTATCTCGCTGAAGGACTTAGTGGCCTCTTACCCACCTTTCCTTTATAATACGGACTCATTTTATTTAGATATAAATGCTTTCGTCTACGATCAAATTATAACTAACTCTTGTATGAGAAACAAGCATGAAAATTATAAGTATAACATAAACCGGCATTTTAGAGAGTGGGGATAAAAAGCTGGAGCGCGGGAGGCAGCTGCGGAGAGTCAAAATCACGCTAAGAAGGTGGTAGTATAAGGAATCGAAAAATGAAAAAAAAATCGATTTTTTGAAATTTTTTTCTGGTAGTAGTACCTTAAACAAAGACGCGAGACAGAACCTCGGGGAATCGGCTTTCTGATCTTCGAAGAGCCTCAAAAATTAATTAAGTGATCAAGTCGCAAATCTAAAATAACCATTTACCGCAAGAACTGCTATAATTAAGTAATCTAGTCACCATAATTACTATTTTAAATAATATCAAATAACTGTTATGTTAAAATCAATAAAAGTGAAAGGAAAACTACATAAGCACGATTTTAAATACAAATACCTACCTTCCCCATCCTGACGACTGAGATTCAAGAAAAAAACAAAAACAGGTTTTTCGAGAGGCAAGAAGCATTTACCACCCTTCTGGGTAGCAAATACCCTTACAATCACAGTTTTTCTGATGCGCGCAAATTATATGTGTGCAAGGATTCCTCTTTGTTTTAAAGGGCAGTAGAGTAGTCACTATTGAACCAGTTGGTGCAAGTTTCACGTTTTCGAAGCTATGAGGAATACAGCGATGTACTCCTAACCATAGGATGTTCAAAATATATTTGGTGATGTGATTAACGTTTTTCATGAAAAAGCGATTAGACCAGCTCTTTATTTATTAAGTCCAGCCTAATCACCATTTTAACAAGGCCACTGTTAAATAGAAGGACTCGCCAAATTACTGCAAGTGTCTTTCTGATGAGCTTATGGCAAAAGAATGCTTGAGCCACTGTGTGTTGATTAATAACAAAATAAGAAAAAATTTTGGTTTAGAAACAGCCGACAAAAATCAAAACAAAATTTTTGCATGGTCCCATGGTCTAAGCCAGCAGCAATGTTATACCTGCTGTTTTGAACTTTGATCACATCGAAAGCAGCAGCTAAGCGCATTCAACGATGTATGGATGTGCTATCTTAAATGCTGGATGGAAAACACAACGAAATAGACTTACCAACTGAACTTTTTAATAGAGCATAAAAGTCCTTATTTGGCGTGATGACACTGCACTCCTCACCTAGTTCGACTTTATTCACATTGTAGTTATAACTGAGTATAAAATTAGTGGAGCAACACCGGCCACACGTCCGCCCTCATCAATAGACCGAACTCGCCCCTTATTGTTTCACTCCTGCGATTTCAATTTTGGTTTCTAGTAATAGAGAAAAATAATTAAATATCAATTGTTTGCCGTGATTAATAAACGTTCTCTTTTTAACCGACTTGCCAAAGAACGAGAGGTTATAACTTTGACATGTATTTAAAATTTTTAATTTGTATTTTGGTTATGTATGACGAGCATAATTTCGTAATGCGTACACCGATTTTGATGAATCTGGTTTTGTTGGTTAGAGTATATACTCCGATTGCTACCATGCCAACAACATTTTTGTAGGGGTATTGGGAGGGAGGGGCCTTACTTCGAAATACCTGGACCGATTTAAATAATTCCCTTTTTGTTGTATAGAGTAAGATCCCACATTTCTAATAATGAAAGAAAGTTGTCATATGGCAGGGGGGGTGGGGGAAGGGAAGTCTAACTTCGTAACGTTGGGACCGATTTGGATGATTGTTGTTGAGTATAATCCCCATTGCTGATATGAAGATAAATTTTGCTCTAGGGTCGTGGTGAGAGAATGGGTAGGCTAACTTCATAATGTGAGGACAGATTTGGATGATTCTTCTCTTAATCTGTAGAATATATAGCCCCACTAGTGTATACAGTAAAATGCCCCATTGCTACTATGAGGAAAAATGTTGACCTAGGGTTGGGGCAGAGGGAGGGGTAGTTTAACTTTGTAATGAGTGAACTGATTTAAATAATTCTCAATTCATAGAGTATCTATTTGTGTTCTGACAAAAACAGTGACTTATGGTGAGATTTAGAGGAGCGGCGCATAGCTTCGTAAGGCATAGACCGATTTTGATGATTTTGATTGTGTTGAACACAATACGTCTCCTGATTGGTAAATGATAATAATTTTGTTCCCAGAGTGACTACAATAATTCTCTCTTGCTTATAAAGTACGTTGGCGCACTAGGGTAAGGATTTTGCATCTAAAGTGAAGGCAAAAAAGGGTGACCGTGACTAATTTCGTAATATGTTGCCGGATTTAGATAATTCTGTTTCACTTCTGTGTAATGCACTTCCCCTGCAACTTTTGAAATTGCTTTGTTCCTGCTAGCAGCATTCTTCGAATCGTATATATGAAGACACTAAGAAATGAAAAATTAAATAGTTTTCAAAAAAAATTAAACAACTTCAAATTTTTTTTAAAACCGGTTTCCCTTTTTTGTTTACCGATTTTGACCGATTCTTCTTTTGTTGCGTAGAGTATGGTACCGTCACAAACAAATTTTGGTGGGGGCTGAAACCTAACTTCGTAATGCATTGACCAATTTGGATGATTCTTATTCTGTTGTATGGAGTATGATCCCTCATTGCTAATAATGACAAAAAATGTCGTCCTAGGGTGGGGTGGGTAGGGCGACGGGTAGATTAACTTCGTAACGCGTGAACCGATTTGAATGATTCTTTTTCTGATGTATAGAATATGAGGAATTCTGGCTTTTTGCGTTTAAAATGTATGAGAAGACATATATTGTTTTGTAATATAAAAATAGTTTTTTAAAAAAAGTTGAATAGACTGCACAAAAGCGCTAAAAAGCATAACATTGTTTTTAATTTTATATTTATTAAGAAAATTTTGAAGTCGGTGCAAACAAAACAAAACAACTACAACAAAAGTACTAAATCATCCTTACTTATGATCCCGTGAGCTGAAACTGGTGGTTTTTTATAGTATCTCCGATTGTGGTTGGGTAGCTGTTTTGTTTAATTTGCACCGACTTCAAAATGTCGTAATAGATATAAAATGAAAAATTATTTTATGCTTTTTAGCTCTTTTTGTCGGTTCAACTTTCTTTTAAAAACGATTTTATCTTGAAACTCTATTTAGCAGTAAAGGAATCGGTCTAAACGCTACGCCCTGGCAAAGATTCAAAGTGGGCCTGCAATTTTAGGTGGATTTTGAAACACTGTTATTGTTGCATTTGAAAGGAGAAAAAGAATTATGTTAATTTCTCACAACACATTTATTTATAATTTGTTTCATTACAGTAAACATACCTACGTGTTACATCTCGTATTTTTGCTACACGAGAACCAGCATCATAATTGCAGCGAGTACTTACCAGTTATCGAAGCTGGAGTTAAGCCAAAAACATCTGCACATCTGGTCAACTGGGCAAGGACATATCTCACCAGTGGAATCATTCGTTATTTATGTTTCGAAGTTGCTGCTCATCATCTCACAAACCAGTGCTAATTTCGTCATTAAAGTTCGTTAAATTGAATTAAAGTCTAAAAAAAGTGTAAATCTGATAATTTAATGTAGTTGATTAAAGTGCATACATACCTGAAGTGAATAGCATTTTTATTCGAAAACCATCGCACCACCACATCACACATTCCTCACATATTATCGCACAGTTATTATCCTTCTACTTCAAAAGCCTTTTTCACGTAATTTATAAGAGCAGAAAACAGCCATTCATTGCCATAAGAGGGGATCAAGATCTAAGACTCTCATGGTTGGAAGTGAAGACGTTATCTATAACACCAGAGATCGGTATTATTAGTACACTTAAGTGTAGTTGTTTCATAGTATCCATTAATTTTCATAGCTCTAGATTTTCAAGCAGCTTAAAGTATTTTTCGTTTTTCAAGCAACCTAAGCACTAAAACTTTAATTTTCAAGAATTGCTTTAATCTATCTTCCAATCTTACTAACACTTCCTCTGTAAAACAAACGAAGGAACTTGAAGTGCTCTTGAAGTTATCTGCACACTAATTTCATTTCTTGTGTGCATTTGCTCCTTAACTGGAATTTTGGTTTCATATATTCAGTGGCCGAACTTCCTTTCTAATTTATTCGAGAGCCCTTTTATTTGTAACGACCACGTACTTTTGTTCAAGAAAGGGAATTGTTTGCTTGCCTAAGGCAAATTGGGTAAGAGGAAGTTTAGTGAAATCTTACCAAATGGGTGATAAGGAAAGTTTGAGTGCCAAAAGGAGACAATCCCTGCTGGCAAAAGTTTATGCCATTGAAAATCAATTAAGCTTTGACTCAACTTTCTAAATCCCTGTTTATTCAAGTAAATCTCTCCTAAGAGCATGAAATTGCAATGTTTCGGATAACACTTGTGTAACATAAATGTGTTATTCTAAGTTTCGCTTGGCTGTGAATTAAAGGACAAACTTCATGTTATCGATTAAAATAGCCATCGTTTTAATGTTTGTTCCACTTTATGGTCTAAATTTTAATTTATATCTGATTTAAAGATGCATAAATAAGTCTATTGAAAGTTCAAAAGGCAAGGCAATTTATAAAATGTCGCTTTCCTCAAACTCTACTTATTTAAGGGACTACTTATATGTTATAGCACAGTAAAGCATTTTATCCCGTAATAAAGACCAAACTCAGGACGATGTTACATCGAACTTTGGATATCCACCAAACCTTCATAATATCCGCTTCATTTCAAAAGCTATAGTAGTGGACCTATTTATAAATTCACAAATGGAAATTCTTATATAGCATTTGCGTATGTAAAAAATCGTTATCCCTTTTGCATAGGTCAACATGTTCTATTTACTTATAAGCTTTCTGTGGAAAAGTCACTGCGGTAACATTTTAGGTGTGCTTTGAAATGAAGTGTTTATGTTTGAATCGGGCGTACATAAGCCATATTAAATGGAAAATCAAATTAATAGTTTTAATTTGTTTTATAAGAACTTATAGTGGAAAATTGTTCTAGGAAAGATAAATAAATATATGGTTAGTTTATAATTTTATTTCTACATAGGTGTAAATATACCATAAAAAAAAACCTTGAAAATGGGTATTATTTGACAGGCTGAGAGTAAAAGTGGCGTATTTTAAAGTTCCGAGCAAAAGTGAGATAGGAATTGTTGCGCGGAAAAATGATGCGCGTGAGGTTGCGGTCAAAATGAATTAGAGGAAAAGTGCGGGTAAAAACGACTTAATTGTTTAAGTTGCTTTTGCCCGCAAGAAAAACGCACGAAAATCTTCAGTAGTTTTTGCCCGCAAGAAAAGCTCGATTCATTTTTACCCGCACGAAAATCTTAAGTATTTTTTCCCACCAGAAAAAATTATTTTTTACAATAAGAAATAAACACAGATTATTAATGAAATGATGATTTTTTATTTATTTGAATAATGTTTAAAGAAGAACACCTAGGTTAGGTTAGGTTAAAGTGGCTGCCTAAGAAGGCACACTTAGGCCTAAGAGGCCCTTTGTGCTACCACGTTGAGGCTTGAAATTTACAACCCCATAAAATTACCTAAGGAATAGGAGGGTTCTGTCCCCTGTACACCGAACCAGTTTTTGTATCTAGTGGAACTAGTTCACGGGAAGTCAAAATTATTTTGACTGGGTTGTGAAGGATGTTCATCCTTAGTTCACCGTCGGAAACCATTTTGAACTCCCGATAAATCGAGTCAGGTTTTTGACATCTATGGAGCCTAGCTCGGTTAGCTCTTTGAAGTAGCCAGTTCCTACGGTTGGCTAGGGCCGGGCCTGTAGTGCTAATTTGTTTGCGTCCGAGTAGGATAAGCCCTCTTGACCGCTTAAGGTCAAGCTTTGGCCATATCTGTCGGGTAATCAGGCAGGTGTGTTCTTCTTGCCAGTTGTCATTAGCAATCTTGAGAGCCTCCTGTGAGAGCTCCATTTTGCATATAGCTAGCGGCTTCCCCGGCTGGTGGTTAATGTCGGAATCAGGACGTGTGGTACCGATTCTAGCTAGTTCGTCGGCTCTGCAATTGTCCGGAATATCACTTTGTCCAGGCACCCAGATGAGCCGTACTTTCAGGTGCTCAGCTATGTCATTTAGTGTTGAGCGACATATTATAACCGTTTTAGAGGTTGTGTATACTCCCGAAAGTGATTTAATAGCTGCCTGACTATCTGTGAAAATACATACATTTCCTGTAGGTAGCGCTAGTTGATTCAGGCGGTCCACAGCTAATTTTATAGCCATGATTTCTGCTTGAAACACGCTGCAGTAGACAGGTAAGCGAAATGAGACATCGAGGTCCAAAGAAGAACACCTATCTTAGACATTAAATTTTTTTTAAACATATCAATTTTCCATATAAAAGTATAAAATCAGTATATTTTCATATAACTTGACTCGAGCCAAACTTTTATTCTGCGTCACTGTCGCCGCTAGTTATGTCATAATCTTTTGAGCAATTTTCCAATCTCAATTTCTTAGAAAATTCTTTGTATTTTTGATCGATAAATTGCATTAGTTGCATCAAATAGTCGTACTTCTGCTTGGTTATTGGTCTTCCGTTGGGGTACATAAGTGATAGCTCAACATTTTCGTATTCACATTTCGTTACTCTTTTTCTACCGATGTAAACATCGAATATTATATTTTTATCGTCGAACATCATAAATATGTGGAATGGCTGCTCTCGGTCCAGTTTTATTATTCTCACTTTCATCTAGTTTATTTTATTGCGGTCTACATCTTGCTTTCTATTGATATTTAATTTAGCTGCTTCCAGTTTTGAAACTTCAAAGAGGGGATTCTTTTTCTTTGTGCTCCTGATAATGTCCATCCAGTGGTCCGGGTTGTTTACTGTTTCGTGCATTTTTCGTTCTTTTTCAATGAGTTTAAAGTTGTAGCTGTGACCTGATAAGAAAAATTTCTCTTCAATCAAATCAACAGAACTATTGGCTAATAATACTTCAATAGCGTTATTTTAATATTGCGGTTTTGTCCTCCGCATGAATCGGAATATAAGATTACATGCTTTACATTAACCGGTACATGATTCTTCAAATGCTTGATCAAACAAGAACCCATTTCCTGACCTCCTCTAGCAGCTACATCTTCCGACCATATGTATCTGAATGCTCAAATTCCATTGCCAATTATTAATTACTTTTCTTCTGTACTATTAGCTTTAGTGGTAATCTCGTCGTAAATACATAGGTTTTACGTTGCCAGTTGACGTTTGTAAAATGCTATTCCCGTAGAAAGTGATGATGTCTCTAGGACTTTCTACAAGTCGAAAGTGAGAGCTTTCGTATCTTCATCCGCATTTTTGACATAACGTTGAAATTCGCCGAGAATTTTCCCGCGTAAATCATCGTGCTCCCCTTTCATCTTTTCAAATTTTGCGCGTTCTTCTATAGACAGCTCTTTGTTATTCTGTGTACCTTTTCTTAAAACTAAAATTGAGTTCAAAATTAAAAATATGACGGAACAAATGTTCTGTAACGAATTCCTTGTTTGTTACTTGACACTCATCTTTATACATCCTGTACATAATTCTCAAATTTAAGTTAACGTTTAAGTATTTTCTCTCTGAGTCTAATCGTCCGTAATGATACTTCGTGAGCAACTCCATCGCTATCGCTCAGGAAATATTTAAAAGTGAAGTCTCTATTTTTAACCGACTTCCCAAAAACAATGAGGTTCTAAGTTCAACGCGTATTTTATTTTTTTTATTTATTTTTTATTTTTTATGTCTGACCGGGCATAACTTCGTAACGCGTCGACCGATTTTGGTGATTCTTTTTTTGTTGTACATAGTATGAACCCCCATTGCTAATAGGAGTAAAATAATTTGAAATAGGGTAGGGGTGGGGGAGGGGTAGTCTAACTTTGTAACGCGTGGACCGATTTGGATAATTCTTTTTCTGTTGGGTAGAGTATGTTCCGTGGTTCCTACCACGAGAAAAAATTTTTGTTGGGATGGGGGGGGGGGGGGGGGGGGGGGGTGGAACCTTGCTTTGTAACGCGTGGTCCGATTTCGATGGTTCTTTTTCTGTTGTATAGAGTATGATCCCCTATTGCTAAGAGGAGAATAATTTGGTCCTATGGTGAAAAGTGAGGGTGGGGGGAGGGGTAGTCTAACTTCGTAACGCGTGAACCGATTTGGATAATTCTTTTTCTTTTGGGTCCCTGGTTGATACCACGAGAAAAAAAAATTTTTGATGTGGTTGGGGTGGGAGAAGGGGGGTGGAACCTAACTTTGTAACACGTGGACCGATTTGGATGGTTCTTTTTCTGTTGTATAAAGTGTGAAAACCCATTGCTAATAGAATAATAATTTAGCCCATGGCGGGGGGTTAGGTGGGGGGAGGAGTAGTCTAACTTCGTAACGCGTGGACCGAATTGGATTATTCTTTTTCTTTTGGGTCCCTGGTTGATACCACGAGAAAAAAAAATTGTTGATGTGGTTGGGGTGGGAGAAGGGGGGTGGAACCTAACTTTGTAACGCGTGGATCGATTTGGATGGTTCTTTTGCTGTTGTATAGAGTGTGATCCCCCATTGCTAATAGGAGAATAATTTGGTCCTATGGTGTTGGTGGGGGAGGGGGAGGGGTAGTAACTTCGTAACGCGTGGACCGATTTCGATGATTCCTTTTATGTTCGGTAGAGTATGTTCCTTGATTGATACCATGAGAAAAAAAGTTTAGTGGAATTGGGGTGAGGTAGGGGGTTAAAACTAACTTTTAACGCATGGACCGAATTGGATGGTTCTTTCTTCGTTGTATAGAGTAGAAGACAATAAAAAGTGAAAAATAAAATAGTTTTTAAAAAAAAAGTTGAACCGACTTCACAAAAAGCGCTAAAAAGCATAAAATAATTTTTAATTTTATATCTATTACGACATTTTGAAGTCGGTGCAAATTAAACAAATAAAACAACTACAGTACCACAATTGAAAATAATACATAATACTACCTGAACGTTTCAGCTTACGGGATCATAAGAAATGCCGATTTTGTTGTAGTTGTTTGGTTTTGTGAAGTCGGTTCAACTTTTTTTTTAAAAACTATTTTTTCATCGGAAGTATTGGTAATAAAGGATCGCGTTTTCTTTCAACAGATGACCGTATAAGTAATGTGTTTTGACTCTTGCTGGAATGTTCATAATATATAGTAAATATCTCCTTCTGCCGAAGAATATTTATTTTCGTTGAGAAGGGTATTTCGCATTTGCAAATTGTTTGTGGTACGAATTTTTCTTCGTGATATGCTCTCTGCCACGTTCCACGTTTTCTTTGGCAATGACTTTTTTATGCATATGGGGCTGCCTTTTTCGCTTCCGAGTATTTTTTGGCAATTAAAAATCCGTTTCTAGGGTACGTAGAAAAGTACAAAAATTATTGATTTTACTTTTATTAAAAAACTAAAATGAGTCACAAAAAAGAATTAAATATTGTACTGTACGAGACCCTACAGTGTGTGGAGTCAAGTATAAATTTAGTTAGTGGATTCTAAAAAACCTTTTGTTCCCTTACCTCTGGTGGGAGGTTAATCAAAAGGTGGCTGTTGGTAATGAAAGCACTACAAACCTTGGATAGAATCTGAAAATTTTATTCTGAAGCTCTTTCTTTTATTACAAAAAAATGCTTATTCTAATGAGTGCATTGCCCCATAATATCGATCGGTGGAAAAGTGTCGATCAGCAAATTCAGCAAGTTCACTAAGTGATCTAGAAAATCGTATTATGAGTCAATGCACTTTATAAATGTAAAACTTGTTGTTGTTGACAACATGCGCTTTTGTCCTTATCAAAATCTGCTGTCATCATTGGTCATGTCTGCAATATTATAATCATATTGTTATTAAAAAGTACATTGTTATGTAATCTTTGAGAATTTTAAAAATGGAAAAAGTAATATGTAAATTCGTAGAAACCTTGTTCGATGGTCACTTTTTTGTTGATAGAACCCACACGTAAATGAAGGAGACACCACTTATCAAGGAGCGTTTAAAATTTTATTTTAAAAACAATAAAACTTGCAGATTTTGCTGCAGAATTCACTGTATCAACTGCTCGACTTTTCACTCGGAAATGAAAGAAAAACAAGTGAAAACAAAGACTCAGTAAGTCGTCCCTGAATGCACGATTTTATACATGCTTGCACCATATTGGCCAAAAAATACTCGGAATACTGGAAAATTGATATGTTTAAAAAAATGTTAATGTCTAAGATAGGTTATCTTCTTTATACATTATTCAAATAAATAGGTTAGGTTAGGTTTAAGTGGCTGCCTGAGAAAGGCACACCTAGGCCAAGGAGGCCCATTGTGATACCACAGTGAGGCTCAGGGTCGCCAGATGTGGCGATTTTTCATCAGTCCTGGCGACAAAAAATATGAAATTGGCGATGGCGACTTTTTTGGCGATTTTTCATCGATTTTGGGCGTTTTTATGCCGATTTTTCTTGAAAGAAAAATTGACAGATTATTTGCCTTTCAAAAATAAAAATACGTAAAAAATATTTTCTAACGTTTTACAAATGTAATATAAGTCATTGTAGCACAGTTTTCTGAAAAATTTAGCTAATTTAAGTAAAAGTTGCCGCAATTGCAAGTGATACTAGAAGTTACAGAAAATTATGCTCTACGACACGTCTCATGAGTTAATTGTCGGCTTTTTCGCAGTTTAATTCTATGACTTTTGATAACTGTGAGGAGAAATAATGGAAAATGGTTTATCAAAAGTGAGAGTTCCTATTTTAGCAACAAGTCGTATATTTTCAGGAAACCTACCAACATGTACCAGAGAAGAACTCGAAAGTATCTGTAATAGATACGGAACAATTCTTGGCTATTTGGAGCAAAACGTTTCGGATTTGTACGATTTGAAACAGAAGCAATTGCTAATAAGGCAGCTCAAGCACACTTAACTGGACTTTTAAAAATGTATATATTCGTTAGTTTCTTTTTACCTTTTATAGAGAATATGCCGAATATATAGACCAGCGTCTGAAAAGGTTATATTTAAAAGTTGATTTGTTTTTCCCAAATGAAGAGGTACCAATTGGGAAAGTTCTCGTAAATATTTCAGTATCGAAGTATCACAGTAGACACATTTTAAGGACAACCAGCGGAACACCGAAATATGTCAGTGGGTGATGCCATTAACTTAATAGCGAACGATTTTTAAAACAAATTGCGCGCAGAGAGGCAGCAATTATTGCCGACAGCTGTGCCAATCATTCCTCCAACTAGCTCAGTTGCAAGGCATGAGTTACAGTTGACGGGCTGAGAGTAAAAGTGACCTATTTATAAGGTTCGGGAAAAAGTGGCTTAGAAAATTGTCGAACCTGATCCAGATATCGAGTTGCAGAAGAAAATTCTAAGCATCCTCAATAAGTCATCTATAACGGAGTCAAAATCCGATTTATTGTACCCAAATAACAAACAAAACAAAACAATCCCTGCAAAACGATTCAAACACAATTGAACTTCTAAAAGATAATAAGGTGCACCGAGCGTTGGATTCACTGATAAAAACAGGGTTAGTATCAACAATTGCAAATCACCTTAACTTTATGTAGACAATGAAATACATTTTGTTGGAAGTCTTCAATTGTTTTGCGTTTTTCCCGAAACTATTTGATATTTGGCCCGAAGATAGGAATTGGTGGCAGAATAACAGCCGTGTAGTTAAATTTTCATTTTTGAGTCTAATTTTCATTGGGGTGAAGTGGGAATCAAATGAAATTGTTTTTGATGTCATCGAGTGGGGTGAAAGATTGTAAAAACGAGTTCAAAAATATAAATGTCCTAGCAAAAGTCATTATTAGTGGCTTAAGCAACTTTCTGGTAACGATTGCTGGACTAAAAACCAACGGAACTTGGGGTTTGTAATTAAAGAAATTACTCGTACTGTAACACAGCATATTACATACCCAATAAAAAAACAATTTATTGTAATATTATCGCGATAAGCTAAATGAAGTGACTATTTGCACTTACGTGTACTTCCGTGTCTACACGTATTCGCTACCTTGATTTCCACTTTGTTATTTTGGCGATAATCATGGCCACAAAAAAGTAATGGATTGGCGATTTTGGCGACTTTTTAGTGTACATTTGGCGATACCGTCTGTGTTATGTCTGGCGACCCTGGTGAGGCTACAAACCTTTGGAACCCCAGATTTACCTAGGTTGGGGAGGTTGTATGGCCCTAACTCGTCGTCGGGAACCATTTTGAACTTCTGATAAATCGAGCCAGGTCCTTGACATCAGGGGAGCCTAGGTCGGTTAAATCTTCTAAGAAGGAGGAGCCCAGAAACTGGTTCCTATGGTTGGCTAGGGCCGACAGTTGCCGAGGAGGTGGAGTATGGCTTCCTCTTCCTCTTCGTCATGGCAACTCCTACTGGGCGCGCCCAGTCTATCGGTGTGTCTACCTATGAGGCAGTGACCCGTAATAACGGCCACGGTACTGGTATTTGTTTTGCGTCCGAGTACGATGAGCTCCCTTGACCGTTTAGAGTCGAGCTTTGGCCATATCTGTCGGGTAATCAGGCAGGTGTGTTCCTCCTGCCAATTAATGTTTGCAATACTGAGAGACTCCTGTAAGAGTTCCAGTATGCATGTGGCCAGTGGTTTACCCAGCTGGTGGTGAATGTCCGAATCAGGACGAGTGGTACCGATTCTCGCTAGTTCATCGGCTCCGCAGTTGCCCGGAATATCACTATGTCCAGGCAGCCAGATGAGTCGCACTTTCAGATGCTCAGATATGGCATTTAGTGCTGAGCGACATGTTATAACCGTTTTGGAGGTGATGAATACTCCCGAGAGGGATTTAATAGCGGCCTGACTATCTATGAAAATACATATATTATCTGTGGGTAGCGTTTTCAAATAAATAAAAAATCATCATTTCATTAATAATTTAGCACTAGATTGTGTTTATTTCTTATTGTTAAGGTGTACAAATTCAAATTTCTGAAATTTGCATTGTTGATACCGTATTTGGATTAAGCGTCCAAAATTTACCCTACACGTCCCACGAAAATGCGGTATGGGCAGAAACGAGTAGAAACAGAGTAACAGAGTAAAGTAAAGTTATTATACCTATAAAGCATATTATCTTTAATATTTTTATCATTTTATAAACATTTTTCTGAAAAATAAAAAATAAATCCATATTTTTGAGGACAAACTAATCCTGTATAAAAAAAAACAGGAATGTGCAACATAATATTTTGAAAGGTTAAGTTACTAGTACTTTTTATAACGAATCGAATGGTTTTTGGATTATTAAAATCCGTTGAGTAGTTTTAGAGAAAAGTGTGCAAAAAAGAGAAAAGTAGTCAAAAAACGTGATTTTGAGAAACCCGTGTTTTAAGTTTATCTAACATAATTTTGCATATAAAACCCGTATGGGTACCGTTACAAATATTGGTATAACTTTTATTCTATACGAATTCCTTAAAACGATTTTAGGACAGTATTTCTGTGATGGTAAGCAACACTTTTATGTGAAAAAGATCGAATATTTTGTACTTTTTGGAACGAAAAGTCTCCTTAAGATATACTACTGGAAAAGAGCTGCACGTAGGAACAAAATGGTTACAACAGTTGCAAAGGTAATGGCATATTTGGGCGCAGAAAAATTTTTTACGTCAACTCCGAACCATTGACATTACTCGAAAAAAGTTGCCTTTTAAAGTAAATTTATGTCAACAGAATACCATAATGAGTCACTGCTACACAATGCTCGCTCAAGATGTTGCTCATAACTTAAAAAAGTGCCTTTGAGTAATAATATGTGTTGGTATTTTGATGTACAAAATTCTAATTTTCAGAATGCTGCCTTCTCATAATGTTGCTTTTAGATATTTTTATTTACATATAAATTATATTAATGTCAAAAGCATGTTTTGTCAATGGAAATGAAATGTAAATACATTTTTAAAGCCTAAGATATCTATGTTGTTATGCTTAAATTACATATACACATATAATTATGCAATCAGGCAAATTCAAGTAAAGTGGAAATATTCCTTCAACTTTCCTTTTCCAAATTTCTTCAAAATTCAACTAATGTAATTATGTTACCAACACCGTTCAATTAAATGTAAAATAAAAATGTGCCTCAATATCGTTTTTGAATTTCTTATAATTCCATAAATTACTTAGCTATAGAAACAGTTATCTCTGCATATTAAATCCCTTGTTCTGCATAGTACGTTTACTGCACTGATATTTCAGCTACTTAGCTTCCACACCTTTAAGGGGTTATAACAGTGTGATAGTTCTCAAAACTGCATTATTTCAATTTGCTGCCACTGCAACTCGAAAACAACTTATCGTATTGATTCAAAATTTTTTGCATGTTAAGGACACGTTTGATCGTACCATGAACCACGAATTTTTTGATTGAACCAAAAATTTAAATTTGGCGTGCAAAAAAAAGCAAACCTATTTTCTAAACGCCGCCATTTTTATAATTTCCAATATTTTTCAAATGGTATGGTACAGAAAATTATATTTATTTTAATAATGATTTCGTTTTGTGGAGACACCAATCATGACACCAGTGAACCTACTTTTTTTCATATATCTAGTTAGCATATGCGTTGCGTTTTAGTGGCTTGGGCATGCTACCGAGTTTTTCAAATGAATGTGCAGATATTGAAGCCACTATAGAAGAAATCATGGATTTGCCGAACGTCGTGAAGGCATTCTTCAAAAGTGTTAAATCCGAAGAGCCATTCAAAACGTTGCTATTCATGCCTTAGGCTTATTTGAGGATGACAAAATACTTCAGGGGAATTCAAACATTTGGATGCAGCACAGCTGCTTGCGAAAGTTCTTTTAGCACTGTTACCAGAGTAAATCGGATTTCGATGAGCGAAAAACACCTGGGAGATTTGCAAAATTCTCGATGATAGTTTGTGAAAAAACATTTTGAAGAATTTTAATCAAAAAAAATCACGAAGTTCGACTCTATTAAATATATGTATATGACTCAATTTAAAATAACTCACACTCAATTTTTTTCTTTTATCGTAATCCGTTGCCAACAAAACAATCTTGTTTCGCTACCGCACAGTGGTCGGAATCGCAATTCTAGCTGAACAAAATTCGTATTTCTGTCAAATATTCCGATTACAAATCCGTTGTCGGATTTAATATGGCCTTCAAACCGAATCGCCTTCAAGAAAGTGCAAAATTTAGTCTGGCTATATTTGCAAATCATTGCGTATTGTAACTTAATGTGGGTCCTCGGGATCGACAGATTAATTAAGACACAAGTAAACTCTTCGTAGTCTAAAACAAGACTAAAACGAATCAGGCTGCTACTCAGCCCTATTTACACTACTCAGCTTAGTTCTAGAAATTTTAGTCACTTAGTTCTTATAGGTGTTTCCGTTATACATTTTCAACACAATTACTCACCAAAGGGTAGAGTCGTCCTAGACTTTCTACGCTTGGCATCTCCTTGCCTTGATTCTGGCAACCTGGGGCATGTGCATTACACGTTTCCCTATTTACTTTTTCGTGGCCTACCTCGTGCACGTTACAATATCATATCAAACGGAATGCGTGAAAAACCCTAAAGGCTACTATTTCTATCCCTGAGCTTGCCCATTTGCAGTTGATATGTAAGTTGCCTGTCATATATGCGGTTGTACGGTCCCAAGCCATTATTTACCGTTCTCAAAGCCGCGTTTCAAAATAGAACTCATGTACCCGTAGCGTAATGGGTTATTAAATATGTTATTTAAATTCGTTTCTCGTTTCTAATTTGAACTGAATTTTGAACTGATACTTTGGAAATGGATGACAACGTTATTAAAAAGTAAAAACGGTGACCACAGGAGCTTCAAATCCTAGTTATAGTAATTTGGTTGTAATGGTGTAATATGAAGTTTGCCTAACTTAAGAAGCATTTTAATAGTGAAGAACTCGATAAGACCAATATAACCCCAATTTTATATGAACTGGACACTTACCTTCTACAGAAAATCAACAGATAATAACAAAACATTTGTGCAGCAGTTCTTTAAAAAAACTATAGGCAATTATAGCCTTATAATTTAATTTATATGCGGCTTGTAATCTTTTACATCCGATGAAAAATGTGTGCACTATAAAGTCAGTGCGGCAACAAAACTGAAAACTGTACAAGGCTTTCATATTATGAAAGAGACTCCAGGCAAAATGAACAATGGTATTTAAACAGCAGCACTATGTATTTCAGAATTCTATAATAGGCACCTCTAGTATATAAATTATCAATAACTATATATATTATAAATTATAACGTCCTCCTAAGTAAAAGCCCATTTCACATATTTTTTTCTTGATATTTTCATCATATGTGGCGTGGAACGAGGAAACGTACCTTACAGCACCAAAAATCGAATTTGAGGTTTTTAATGAACCTGCATGAAGAAAGTACGTAGAATCGAATGAGCATACCTTCAAGTTTGTGCGATAAAAATTGAAAAATCTATAGCGCATTTTGTAAAACCTATTTGAGAATACGAGCTTCGCGCGAGGGGAAAAGGTCCACTCCCTCCAGCCGGAGATAGACGCTGCCAGGTGCTGTAAGGTACGTTTCCTCGTTCCACGCCACATATGTTTTCAAGGTTGATGGAAATATTTGAGTTGATTGCTCTGGGTTGGTGTTTTTTAGGTAGTATGAATTCGCAGGTGAGGATTCAGAAAATAGATAAGTAAGTGCGAGATCCCACATTTAAGTATACAAATAGACATATTTTGTGCACTACGTCTATATAGAAAGGAAGTTTTAACCCCAAGTTAATTCCAAAAGGAATTGGAAATCAATAGCGTCCTGTTGCACAAGTTTATTTTGCGCAACAAGACGCTTTATCAACATATCATTGGAAAACACCATTACCCAAAATTAGAAGCCTTGAAAGGAATGCAGTAATGGAAACCGTATCTCAAGCTGACTCTACTGTCGTTGATATGGCTATGAAGCAATTTAAAGAATATTTGCCTTCTAAGTGAAACGTGGCAACTAGAAAAAATATTAATGAATCCGTCAGAGAATTTTGGAAAAGTGCATCTGCAATATATCTATTTGCGACTTAAATTCGGCCGGATGTTAATGTTAGCTTTGTACACTATTAAAACAGGCGGCATCAGAGATGAGTTAGAAGCTTATTTTCTAGAATCATCACCATCTGAATATTACGAAATTCTGGACAAACGCCCAACATCGCTATCCTAAGTCAGCATATACTACTACTTTTATGTATGCCTTACTTAGTAGCTAACGGCATCTACTACAAAGGTGCAACATGAGTGAAGAAAAGCTTTATATGAAACTAATATTAACTGCAACATTAGAGTCTACAAATAATTAAGCTAAACTTCATCACAACTTAATTCGGAAAATCGTATCTAATATTTGTCATTAAAGGCATGTTTTTTATCACTTCTTTTGGAAATCTTTCGTATTTTATATAACATACGGTTTGTACCGAGAATGTTTTGTATTTAATTTTCAATACTAAATTTACAGAAGCTGAGTAAATTAATTAGTATACACAAAATAGTAGTTTATACTGAATAATAGTACGACTTAAATTGTTCATTTCCCAATTAAGAGAAAAGATATATGCAACTTTTTAAAGAAATTCGACTTTACATGGAATTCATTCAATATAATCACTGAACTTCTGTAATCACAAAAGGTTAAATATTATTTCAGTTTGTGATATTACAACTTCACTTAAAATCCGAAATCGTCTATTTATAGGAAAATTTTGCGACAAACCGACTTAAACTCGATTTTTCGTTCTTGTCTTCAAAGTCATACATTTTTATGCAACGAGACTTCACATCTTTTTAACCGACTTCCCAAAAACAAAGAGGTTCTAAGGTCGACGCGTATTTTTTTTTTGATTTTTTAATTTTTTATGTCTGACCGGGCATAACTTTGTAACGCGTATACCGATTTTGATGATTCTTTTTTTGTTGGGTAGAGTATGTTCACCGATTGGTACCATGTCAATTTTTGGTAGGGTGGGGGTGGGGGGGTGGGGGTGATGGGTGATGATTGGATGGTTCTTTTTTTGTTGTACAGAGTATGATCGCCCATTGATAATAGGAGAAAAAAATTTGGAATAGGGTGTTGGAGGGGTGGGGGGGGGGGGGGTGTTGTTAATAGTATGATCCCCTGTTGCTAATAGGAGAATAATTTTTTTCTATTGTGAAAGGTGGGGGTGGGGGGAGGGGTAGGCTAACTTTGTAAAGCGTGAACCGATTTAGATAATTCTTTTTCTATTGGGTAGAATATGATCCTTCGTTGATACTATGAGAAAACAAATGTTGGTGGGGTGGAACCTAACTTTGTAACACGTGTACCGATTTGGATGATTCTTTTGCTGTTGTATAAGGTGTGATCACCCATTGCTAATAGCAGAATAATTTGGACCATGGGGGGGGGGGGGGGGGGGGTTGGTGGGGGACGGAGTAGTCTAACTTCGGAACGCGTGGACCGATTTTAATAATTCTTTTTCTATGGATAGAGTATGCTCCCTGGTTGATACCACGAGAATTGTTTGTGTGGTTGGGGTGGGAGAAGGGGGGTGGAACCTAACTTTGTAACGCGTGGGCCGATGTGGATGGTTCTTTTTCTGTTGTATAGAGTGTGATCCCCCATTGCTAATAGGAGAATAATTTGTTACTATGGTGGTGGTGGGGGAGGGGGAGGAGTAGTAACTTCGTAAGGCGTGGACCGATTTCGATGATTCCTTTTCTGTTCGGTAGAATATGTCATTTAATTGATACCATGAGAAAAAAAGTTTAGTGGAATGGGGGTGGGGTAGGGGGTTAAAACTAACTTTTAACGCGTGGACCGATTTGGATGGTTCTTTCTTCTTTGTATAGAGTAGAAGACACTAAAAAGTGAAAAATAAAATAGTTTTTAAAAAAAAAATTTGAACCGACTTCACAAAAAGCGCTAAAAAGCATAAAATAATTTTTAATTTTATATTTATTACGACATTTTTAAGTCGGTGCAAATTAAACAAATAAAACAACTACAGTACCACAATTGAAAATAATACATAATACTATCTGAACGTTTCAGCTTACGGTATCATAAGAAATGACGATTAAATATTTTTGTTGTAGTTGTTTGGTTTGTTTGATTTGCTCCGACTTCAAAATGTCGTAATTTATATAAAATTAAAAATTATTTTATGCTTTTTAGCGCTTTTTGTGAAGTCGGTTCAACTTTTTTTTTTAAAACTATTTTTTAACAGGTAAGCATATTTTTGTGAGAACAAGAATAATTTTTGTACATTACAGAATGTTTAAAATGTAATGCAGGATTCGATGAATTTTATCAATATATGTAACTAGCGCCGATAATTAAGTGATTACACAATGCCAAAACTATTTTAAATAATATAGTTTCACTTTAACCTCCTAATTAGTCCATGTAGCAGTGTTGGAATTTAATAGTTGATGCCATCTAAGGTATAATAAGTAGACGGTTTAGTTGAACGTAGCTTATTTTTGTACGTCATTGAATGTAGGAGATTAATTAACAAATTTATGACTTTTATTAAGAAACTGTAGAATACCAAAAAGTTGTTATAAAAGAAACGGCATTTTACAACTTTAATTCTCAAATTTATGATATTTTTTTACAACTCTAGCTTATCATTTTTATTCAAATCGCAAATATTTATCGAGATAAGTACCAGTTTCATTGTGATTTTGTAATAATTTTCTACACCTCCACAAATTGATAAAAATGTAGCATTGCATTACACGTCCAAATGTTAGATGCCAAAACAAAACTTTATTCACAATATTCGTTTCTTTTTAACGAATGACAGACTTAATTTTATGTAATCAAGTAAACTGCCGAATTGAAAAGCTGCAAAGTCAGAATCCTTGAATATACCCTATTATATAATATTTAGTTTATTTGAATAAACAAAACTATAAGAATGTAATCTTGATAAAGTTATAGCCCTTGGATATTATAAATTTAAAATGTTTCTCCCTTTGCAACCCGTGAGAATGGCCCGATTATCTTCTGATTTATTCAGGTAGGGATTTTACAGGGCAATTGATTTGTATAGCTTATAAGCATTTATCCCTTCAAGAGCCAATTTCCTGGAATAAATGGGGGTATATATCGAACGAATAATCTGAGTTTTTACGTTTAACGAAAATTTTGCTTTTAGGAAATGCCTTCTTTATCCCGGTATAAAGCAATTTCAACGGATATCTTTCCTGGATTATCGCCAAAGAAAATTTAAGTGGGCTTTCAAATGAAAGGCTGGGACAGGATATTTACAATTATGAATTTACTGCAAATGTCAGCGGGCAAAGTGTTACAAAAGATATTGTCAGTACATATATACAAATAAATTTTTAAGGAAACAAAAATTCGAACCAACGTACGCTTAATAATATATTAGATGAATATATAAATTTACATACCTGAGTCATTATTTTACAAACCAGACGTATTTAAGGGAAACAAATTTTCACTTCTTAAAATGCGATGAAAAATTATATTCTGCATCTGTAAACAAATTTAGTTTCAACGTATTTTAGAATTTTGCTGAAAAAAAATTTTTTTTTTGAAAATAACACATTTGGATTTTCAATAATTTCGTGGATTTTCTCCAAACCCGTTGTACTTAAAATTCATTATCTCCAGTTGTACTGATCAGATCGATGTCAATCTTTTTTTATTCTACACTTTGTTCCGTTAGCTTTCGAATTGTATTAAAAAAGGTTTTCAATTGTAAATTTTATTCTTTATACTTTTTTTTATAAAACCTATTTTACAAAAAAGTGTGGTCTCCATTAGATCGGTACTTATTTCAAATTTTCTATCGTAAGCCAAAAAATTCCATTGCGAAAAACGTCAGAAGTTCAGTAAAAAGTTAATCATGCTGCTCGCGAGAGAGCAACAGCAATATTAGGATTTGATTTGGCTCAACAGCTAAAATTTTTCTGCTGTGAAATCGCATTATGTTATTTGGAGTATCCAATAAGAACACTTTGTCTTTAACGTTGCTGTAGGTGCAATCCATTCGAACATACCAATGTTTTAATCCTTTCGATCTGTCTCCTCATCGGAAAATAAAAAATTTTAGAAAAGTTTGTAAGCAATATTTAGTGGCTCTTAAAGAAAATCTGCGATACTTGCCGTCATAAAGTTTCGGAGTTTCACAAGGATCGTGAAAAGAAGTTACAATTTACTATTAGTACCTATTACTTTTTAAGCAAATATCTTTACTGAAATTTTATCGATAATATAATACGGGTTCTAAATTTTCTTATAATTATAGATTAAATTATTAACCATAAGGTTTATTGATCTATGTATAAATTACATTGTTTCTAGAACGAAGAAATTTATGATTCCGATTTTGACGCATTTGAAATTGATGAAGTTAACATAAAAAAATTTCCTGAAAGCCCCGATGTATCATCTGAGGATGACATAGTGGTGGTTTCTGCACCAGTTGATTTTATCAACCAGGATTTAAATTTAATGGGTGTTTGATCCATTCAAAGAAGAAAAGTTTCTCAACAGCGTTATTCGAATGAAAATATGCAAAACATATCCTAAAAAAATGTTCCATACTGTTATTGATGATGGTGATAGCGTTACGGGATATAATAAAGATAATTTATTACAAATTTTTAAATATGAATTTAACGCGGCTACAAAACTATTTAAAAGAATGCAAATCTTGACTATTTTCAAGGACTGGCCTTTTAGAAAAATTCAACACCATTTTTATCTCGCTACTTATCATATGATTAAAATTGCGAAGTAAATTGCTGAAGAAAAAGGAATTTTGTCAGATATAACCCCAAAGAGCCACCAGCCTTTAGAGAAAGAAGTAGTTAATTTAATAATCAATTTTTATGAACTGGATGAAAATAGTTGTGTAATGTCGGGTAAGACATTACACAACTATTTCAAAATACAGAAAAGATTATTACTATTAAATTTGAAAGAACTTTGTGAATTGTTCAGGAATCTTATCAAGAAGCTAAATGTAGTTTTTCTAAATTTGCATCTTTATGACCAAAACTTACTACTAACTTACTTGAATTTACCTCCCACGTTATTTCTGGCTTCCAACGAGGCATGCAAACTGACTGCATATACACGGATTTCAGTAAAGCCTTTGATAAACTCCCTCACTCCGTAATTTTATTTAAACTCGGGAGGCTGTTTCCCCCCCCCCCCCTGTTCTTCTTTACTGGATCTCTTCCAATCTAAGAGACAGGTCATATCGAGTATAACTGCGTGGCGCTTCCTCTAGAATCTTCAGGGCCTTCTCTGGTGTACCGCAGGGCAGTCATCTTGGCCCTTTATTATTCGTTCTTGCCATTGACGACATTGTCCATCTGATCTCGTACTCTAATGTTCTAATCTACGCTGATGACATGAAGATCTTCTCTTATGTTAAAGATGGTGGTGACGCCGCCCTTTTTCAAAAGGACTTAGATACGTTTCGTGAGTGGTGCGAGCATAATGGCTCACACCTCAATTTTGAGAAATGTGAGGCAATGACTTTTTCCAGGAGCCCAAATCCACAAGTTTCGGATTACAACTTTGCGGGGAGTCGTGTTCTGTCCGTAACTGACCTTGGGTTAAAACTCGGTAGGAGACTTGACTTTACTCTGCATATTAACTATGTCGTATCCAGAGGCAGTTTAATCTTGGGCTTTGTTAAGCGTTGGTCTAGAGAGTTATCGGATATACCAACCTTGATTCATTTATACTGCTCCTTAGTTAGACCTATTCTTGAGTATGCATCTCAGGTCTGGTCGCCCTACTACGCTGTTCATTCCAAGCGTATCGAATCGGTGCAGCGTAATTTTCTTAGATTTGCGTTAAGAGAGCTCCCATGGGACGATCCGCTTAGACTCCCGCCCTACACCGACCGCCTCCGGTTGATTGGTTTGCATTCGCTTGATAAAAGGCGCAGGGTTGCTGACTTGGTCTTTATTCACCAGCTCTTGAACTCCAATATTGATTTAGATTTGCTTGTTAGAAAGGTTTCCTTCAGACAATCTCAACATAACCTTCGAAGACTGCCTTTACTGCATGTTGAACCATCGAGATCTAATTATGGCATGCATGAACCTATTAACCGTTTATGTAGGGCTGTTAATGCATGTCCTAATTTTGATTTCACTCTTAGTAAGGGGTTGTTTAAGAACTATCTATTTTCTGTGCTCCCGTGACTCTCTGTTTGCATGGTCCTTTGTTTTCTTCCTGTTCCTTTCTTTTCTTTGTTTTGTTTTTGTTTTTTTTGTGTTATTTCTTCCTCTTCATGCTGGTGTGGGAGCCTCATTTCGTCAATTTGATGGAATAGGTGAATTGATTCTGGGCTCCTGGCAAAGAAGTGCGCCTTCTGTATTAGAAGGGTTAATTCCATAAAACGTTGCGTGTCGCGGGTGTAAGTGGCATACACTCAGTTTGTATTTGTACGATTCACGAAAACTTTAAATTGTTGATCTGGGTCTAGCTGCAGAGTGTACTTTTTTCCAACGTCTCATGGCAAGGGCGCGTGAAGTATGGAATCAAGCAATTCCGGTAAGAAAATTATAAAATGAACACACTAACCGAAACAATTGGAATTTTTATTGCTAAGAAAATTTACAAAACTAGAACGTCGCGGTTAAAAGTAAGAACTCAACTGTTCATTTACAATATTCTAAACTAGTACGGCACGTTAGTGTGATATATGAATATTTCGTGCAGAAATATGTATATAGTATACATTAGTTCAATTGACGTGTTACGTCTTGTGCATTATTTCATGCATGAAAAAAAAAACAAATGCAAGACACTTGACTTGATAATACATATAGCTACTGTCATTGTTCATTTGTTAAGGCATTGGAGGTATTGTACAAGCAAATGCAGAGCTAAACCAAAGACGACAGTCAGTTAGATAATAATTTAGTGATTTTAGTCAAACCATCCTTTTGTTTTTAATAAAAATGCAAATTTACATGAATAAATTTTCGTTAAAGCCTTAGTTTAGAGTGATTTTAAAATTAGATACCTAGTTCTTAAAAGTGCACATGACAACGTAGGAGAAGACATTTCAGTTTCAAAGAAAGCTCGCACCGATGATTCTGCCACAAGCGGCCAAGAAAGCCACGTGGAATTAAATTAAAGTGAAAATATGCAACCAAATAATGGATATGTACACTTTTAATGATTTTTATTATAAAGCAATAAAGTTATTTTGCCCACTTAGAGACTCAGATACCAAAAAGCCCACAAACGTTATAAGTAATTTTAATGATAAGTGGATTAATGAATTTTCTTGGCTTAAAACACCAAATAATCACCATCGTGAGCACGAAACGAGTCGCAAGACGATTAAGAGTGTCGTCATCTAAGGTTTGGAGGGTAATTCATCGAGGGGGATTACGTCCATATCAACATCACCCAGCCCAATTACTACTGGAAGGAGATTCCGAGAGGAGACTTGGCTTCTGGAACGCGACATTGACGACAGAGCGTTTCTGGACCGAATTCTGTAGACAGATTAAGATTAATTCACCTGGAGTGATATCACAAACTTCCATAACCTCCATACCTGGTCGAACACTAACCCATACATTGCAAAAGTGACCTCGTTCCAGCAGAAATTCAGTGTCAATGTTTGGGCTGGTATCATCGGCAACCATTTGGTAGGACCATTCATTTTGCCGCAAGTGCTTAATAGTGCAATTTATGCGGACTTTTTGGAAAATACACTGCCAGATCTAATAGAGTAGAACCCTATGAATAATCTTAGGAGAATGTTTCACCAACACGATGGAGTACCAGAGCATACGGCTAACATTGTGAAGGAAATGCTAAGTGAAAAATTTTATAACCGCTGGATTGGACGAGGTGCACCGATTCCTTGGCCTGCTAGATATCCAGTATGAAGGATGAAGTTTATTCAATCCCTGTTATAACAAGGAAGGATTTAGTTAGCAGAATGCGGCGATGAAAATACAGGAGAGGCTGGATGCAATACGCCTTAAACAGGCACCTAGAAGGAGATTGTTGGCATGCATCCAAAGTGGCGGTGGACATTTTTAACTGCTTTTGTTACTTATCAAGATTAATTATAATTATTTTTTAATTCAATAAAATACATTTTATAGTTAATTTGACTTTAATTTCTTTAATTTGTTAATTCTTAATTCTCCGATAGTATCTCTGCGTATACATGTCTACATATTTTCTCTACGGGGACATGTTGCACCTTTTTGGAAAGGTAATAAGATGGGCAATCTAATAAAAATAAAAAAGTGGTGTACTCCGGAGTAAATTTGGGAAAATGCTAAACTTTGGGTAATTGCAAACCATTTTTTTCACTTTTGGAACTGATTGTACGTGCAATGGTAGGAGTAAGATCAGTAGTATTGACATTTTTGAAAAGGTGATTAGGATAGTTGTTTTTAGCGTTCATTTGATGTGGCTGTGTTGGGTAGGGCGAGAGATAAAAATGAAAGAGTAATGTGCATGCCATGAAAAACTGAGATTTATGAATCACCCTGTAATTCCCAAACGGTTG
Source organism: Leptarthrus brevirostris (assembly GCA_964036015.1). Lineage (NCBI taxonomy): Eukaryota > Metazoa > Arthropoda > Insecta > Diptera > Asilidae > Leptarthrus > Leptarthrus brevirostris. Next base: position 112,586,485 of record OZ038371.1, read on the forward strand.
AGATTGCCCTCCCCCTGCCACAAAATTGTTTGCTTGTCTAGTTGAGATCTATCACCCTACTCATTTTGGCACGTCAGATCTGAAACACCCTGTATATGCTGGTCCTGTGGTGAAGAAGGTCATATGTTAAGTGATTGAAAGAGCAAGTTCCTTGGCCACATGTCACAGAATGAACATAAGTTAAGAACGTGCTAAAAAACAGAGAACATAAATGACTTGGATATGTGAATAATGGGAATACGTATTCACAAAACTATTTTATTTTTAACCTCTGACCTACTCAACGCAAAGACATCAAACTTAAGCTAGACACTACTATCCCAACGGCCTTTTCAGAAGTAGTAACAACCATTGCAGGTGCAGTCAGTGTCCCACATTGGGGTGCACCTTGATTAGGGAATCTCGTTTCATATGCCAGTACAGCCGCTCTATCGTTTTCGACTACTACACTACAAATGTAAATTATATCCGCGTATTCCTCAAAAGTAAATTCTGTCAATTTTTAATAATTTTAACTTAAGAAGACGCATACTGATCGATTTTTTTTTCAACTATGATCAACATGATTGTTGACTGACCCTCGTTTATGGCAAAATTTCCATCAGGTATTAATAACAGAAAGGTGTGAACTCTGGCTAACGCAAGCTAATAACGACAGTAAAATAAATTACACTAATTTTTTCGTAATTTGTTTGTGTAAATCTTTCTCTTAAAAATTTTGTTTATTTAAAGAATTTCCCAATTACAGTGCAATTAAATAATTAGGTAGTCAGAGATTTCTAAGGAATCGGTTTTTTAATCCTTTCTCCACCTTGACATATTGTACCTTTTTGAAAAGGTAATAATATGGGGAATTTAATAAAAAATAAAAACGGGTTCATTAATTACATGAATTTTTGAGACAATTTGCGAAAATTTTAGATAAGCGCAACATATTTTTCACTTTGGCAAATGACAGTATCTGCAATGGTATATTCTATCTCTTATTAAGTCAGACTCAGTTACAGTTTGGTAGCATGTACAGTAGATATCAGTAACACCAAGTTTCATTGTCATTCTTTATTATTTCATTCGGAAATTATAAAGTTTTATTTAAATCCACTGCAAATAGTTCCAGGAAGTTTTATAGGCATCAATAGAAGTCATATGTTCGAATGTTGTTCAATTTTTTTACATTTATTTACAAACATTATTCAACTTATTTCGCTGACAAAGTCAGTATTACTAATTTACCTTCTTAAAATATCTTGGGGATTGAGGTAGACAATAAAAAGGTTAAAAAGGTTTAAAACATTAAGAATATTCTTCTATTCAAAACTTTTTAATAGATTAGATAGCATCTGAATGGAATTTTTTCCGATGTTCTACAGAAAAACCTACATAATTTTTCCGAAAAAATTATAAACACAAAGCTCAGAGAATGGTTTATAATGCTGGAGCACAGCTTTGTCAGGAAAGCAATTAAGGGTAAGAGACAGTTAAATAATGATGGAAGATTGGTGTAACTTTATTTTTACGTTTAAACTTTGTTTTATAAAAAAAAACTTTCCCTCTTCCTTATTGATTAGGTTTGGTTTATATGAATAAATTTGACATAGAAAGTTAATTTCAAAGTCATATATAAGTCTAAGCAACCCACTGCTCTCAATTAAGTACAAGTAATACAAGCGAAAATCTATTTTATATAATAGAGATTGAAGCTTTAGCACTAGAAGCTTAGGTCAAGATTTCAAGTCATTATTGCAAATCACTTAAATAATACCCACTTAGAGCTTAAATCCCTCTTCCCTCTTCACTGAACCGAATCATTCCTTCAAAGAATTCATTCCAGTAAGAAGAGCAAATTCTAATTAGAACTCGATTGCATAGAGCTCTTCTTGAGAAGCTTTTTCACTTATGAAAAACTTCAATCAGAAAGGAAGCGTGAAAAGTACAAATCGATAAAATAGAGATCACAGAAAGTTACAGATGATAGGGCTCATGCACTTCCGTTGAACGATTTCGAATTTCTGGGAAAAGACCAATTCTGCTAATTCTTTTCGGATACTAAAGTAAATGAAAAGAGCTAGATGATATTGTAAGTGCCTAAAATGGTTTTCACGTATAATCGAGCCACAAATATCACACTTTTGTTTTACATGTACGGATTCGTAAGTCAATCAGTAATTTAATGCGTGTTAAAGCTAACAACAGATATTCAAATATTTACATATTTTTCTAGAAGTAACAAAAAAGAAGAAAAAAATCAGGTACTATAATATTTTGTTTATTTGTATTCGTTTTTTATTTATTTTAATTTTTCGTATCCTATAAAATTAAAAAGTTAATGAAATCTGCATAATAATAACATAACCAAAGTTCAATTAAAAACTAAGCGTCTTGGATCTTCGGCGAATCTTTCCAAACCAGCATTCTTAAATTTGTGTTTGTTTTCCAGGTCCCATTTTCTACGCTAAGCATACAGAGTCCATTCAATCTCTTTTCAGTCAATGTAGATCTCATGTTTCGATGGTGATTGTGGTACATGGCAAAATATCTCCCCATTGTAATAGATCACCCCTATACAACCCAAAAATAGTATGGAAGGGAGTGGGGCAATCTCAACGGTTTGGGAGTCACAGGGTGATTCATATATTTACAATTTTCGTGGTATGCATATCGCTACTTTATACAGTTACTTCCAAAAGTAAAAAAAATTTTTGGCTATTATCTAAAATACGGAATTTTCCCAATTTTCTCCGAAATTCATGTAATTAATACAAGTATTTTTTCTTTTATTTTATAAAATTTCTTTTTACCTTTCCAAAAAGGTACAACATGTTCAGGTAGAGAAAGGATGTAGAAAGTAATACGTAGACAACCTTTTGGGGAATATAAAAATCTGCAATTTAAAGAAATTAAACTCAAATTAACCTTCAAATACTTTTCGCTGAATTCCAAACTTATTACAAGTAATCTTAGCATGTTGCAAAAGTTGTTCCAAATATATTCAGCTATGTACTTTCGATGCATGCCAATAATCCCCTTGTAAATCCCTCTTTCTTGTATTTTCGTCGCCGCAGTCCCAAATCTAACAAAATTCGTCTGTATTATTGACTGGCCCTGACTAAACTTCATCCTTCATTGTTCCCCATAAGAGAAAGTCGATTCCAGAAAAATAGGCCTTAAAATGTTCGGTAGATATGTGATTCTCGTCGTAACCACGTTCAGGGTTTTCGCGATATTAAGGGTAAAGTTACGGTACCTTAAAAACGAAAGAAACATTAAAATTTGAAATCCGTTTTGAATGCCAAGCCATCTCTACGGTTTTTGAAATTTCGATTTGAATCTAGTCAGAACGATAAACAAAAGTCTCTACTTTAAGAATCTTACAAACTTTTTCATTGCAGTTCACTGGAAGGGCTGGAACTCTGCACATTGCGGAGCAGCGTTTTTTGAAGGGGCGTTACATATTTGGGTTTTTTTTACAAAACAAAAATTTGTTTTTGTGTACTTTATGTCCTGAGACTCGCAAAAAGTTTCATAATTGTATCCATCTTACCTTTCAAAAAAAAAAAAAAATCGTGCCGTTAAAACAGGCCATCACACTAGAAATCCCCTTAAGGTTCCTTATATTAAGGTACAACCTCAGAGCCAGAATAAAATGATTCAAGGTCAGAATTAATATTTGGTCGGGACGGAGGGGAAAAGGACCAACCCTGAGCACCCGAAAAAAAGTCAATTTCAAAATTTTTTTCTGTTACTAGGATAAAAATGGGCCTTCTTGTATATTGGAGTGCCATATTTGTACTATTATTGCGAATTTTTCCAAAATAAGACAATGCATCGTGACATCATAGGAGCTCTGTGTGCACAAAGCTTCTGAAAAGCGTTCCTGCCTGGCCGCCAATTTTCTGAAATCTATAGGAAAACGTGCAGACACAAAATCAAATTTGGAGCTTATATGATGATTCCAGTTTGAAAAATTTACTGTTTTTCAGTGTTAAGCGTTGGTCCGATCCATTTCTCGCTTCGTCCGACTGAGAATATTCTTTCAAAATTTAATCATCTTATTTTGGGCTATATATTCGATTCTGTAAGTGCACGTTTACCTATTTCCGATTCAGGAAATAACGGACAGCCTAATATACTGGATATTTTTGATCTGACGTGCACAATGAGTGGGTTGATAGATCTCACCAGTGAAGCAAAAAAATTGTATGGCTTTAGGGGGGGGGGGGGCAATCTCAACCATTTGGTAGTTACAGAGTGATTTATAAATTCCAGTTTTTCATAGTAATCATATCACTCTTTTATTTTTATCTTTTGATCGCAGCGAAATCGACCAAGCGCCAAAAAACTTCTACCCCAATGACCCTTTTAAAACTGTCAGCAATGTTGATCTAACTTTAACCATTGCAGGTACAGTCACTTCCAAAAGTGAAAAAAGTTTTCAAATTGCCAAAAATTCAGAATTTTCCCATATTGTCTCCGAAATTAAAGTAATTAATACCCCAATTTTCGTCCCTCTTCTGTAGTCCCTCTTCTGTAGTCCCTCTTCTGCCAACTAATTCGTCTCTATCGTTAACAGATCTTGAATAAACTTCACCCCTCATTGTTTTCCACAAGTCCAATGGAGTAAGTTCTGGTCAAGATATCAGAAAATTTTTCCAGCGGTCAGAAAATTTTTAACGTAATATTGTTTCGCAATGTTGGCAGTATGCACTGGGGCCCCATCTTTTTATTAAAACATTACCCTAGAAATATATCACAGTGATGTCCTCTAATAGATTTAGTAGTGTATTTCCCAAAAAGTCCGCATAAATTTTTGCTATTAAGCACTTGCGAAAATTAATGGTACTTTAAATACTTTAAAATCAGCTCAAAACTCGGCTCAGAATTTGCTCTGGAATGAGGACCTCTTGGCCTTTCTGGGTTAGTATCCAACCAGATATGGAGATTGCGAAGGTTTGTTTTACCATCCCCGGTGAACTGCGATTCATCTATCCACAGAATTCGGCTTAGAAACGCCCCGTTCTCAATTCGCATTCCAGAACATAAATGAAAAATTTTAATCTTCCCACGAAATCTCCCTACAGTAGTCCTTAGACTGGAATTTGACACTCCTAGCCGTCTTGCGACTCGTGTGGGGTTCGTTTCACGGTCTTGCCTGAAGAGGGTGATTATTTGCTGTTCGATGTCGGCAGCATCTTCTGATGTTGCAGATCGCAATTCCGTGCTGTTTGAAGTTACACTTTCGGTTTCTCTTAACCTCCGGAAAATCCACGAAGATACCCCTTTTCGGGGTGCACTTCCTTTAATATGCCAGTACAGTCGCTTTTTCGTTTCATTCAACTACGCAGTCAATATAAATTATATCCGCTTATTTCTTAAGAATAAATTTTTCCATTTTTTAATAATTTTAGCTTAAAAATACTCATAGTTATAGATTTTTTTTCTACTATGATAATTGTTTTTGCTGACTGAGACTCTTTTATAGCAAAATTTCCACCAAGTATTAGTAACAGAACGTCGGGATACTAGGATGTGAACTTTAGCTAAGACAAACTACTATCGGCAATAAAACAAAACGACACTACTATTTTGATAACTTTTTTGCAGCAATAATTAAAAGTAATAACTCCTACCCGTAGAGTCACTTCCAAAATTGAAAACAATATATTTCGGTTACCTAAAATTAGAATTTTTCCAAATTTTCTCCGCAATTGATGTAATTAATACATGTGTCTTTTATTTTTATTAAATTTCCCATCTTATTACCTTTTCGGAAAGGTATAAAATGGCACATAGAGAAAGCATTAAAAAAACGCAGCATCCTTAGAAATTCTTGACTGATCGAAAATGCTTGTTTAGGTTACATAGGTAATTAATTTTAATTATTGCTGCAAAAAGTTTATAAAATGTTTAGTGTAATTTTGCTTTATTACCGATATTAGCTTGTGCTAGCCAATGCACACCCCAGTAATTCACATTTATTATGTAGTAGATTGAAAAGAAAAAGCAGCTGTCCTGTAATATGAAAGGATATTCCGTCATTAACGTGCATCCTAAAAGGGGGAATTTTTGTGGACTTTCCGATGGTTAAGACAAACCGGAAGTGCAACTTCAAACAGCACGGAACTACGGAGTTGAAACATCCAGAGAATGTGCCGACGTTTTGCAGAAAATAATTAAATTAAACGGTTATTCATCCAGCAGGGTGACGATCGTATTATCATATCAAAGTCAAAGTACTACTGTAAGGGGATTCCATAGGAAGATTTAAATTTTTCATTTGACTTCTAAACATAGAGAACGGTACGTGTCTGGGCCGAATTCTGTAGAGGGATAAATTGCAGTTCATCGGGGATGGTATCACAAACTTCCACAAACTCCATACCTGGTGAAATACTAAACCACATAGGAAAGGGGATCTCATTCCAGCCCACTCATTTTGTCCCAAGTGCTTAAAAGCCAAATGTATGCGGACTTTTTGGATAATACCCTGCCAGATCTGCTAGAGGACATCCCTATGGATAATTTTAGAGCAATGTTTTACGAACGCGATGGAGCAAAAACGCATTCTGCTATCATTATAAAGGCAATACTGAATGAAACATTTCCTGACCGCTACCTTGGACGAGGTGCACCGATTCCCTGGCCAGCTAGATCTACAGATCTTACCCTACTGGACTTATTTCTCTTATGAGGAACAATGAAGGATGAAGTTTAGTCAGGGCCAGTCAATAATACAGACGAATTTTGTTAGATTTGGGACTGCGGCGACGAAAATACTAGAAAGAGGGATTTACAAGGGGATTATTGGCATGCATCGAAAGTACATAGCTGAATATATTTGGAACAACTTTTGCAACATGCTAAGATTACTTGTAATAAGTTTGGAATTCAGCGAAAAGTATTTGAAGGTTAATTTGAGTTTAATTTCTTTAAATTGCAGATTTTTATATTCCCCAAAAAGGTTTTCTATGTATAACGTTCTACATCGTTTCTCTACCTGAACATGTTGTACCTTTTTGGAAAGGTAAAAGGAAATTTTATAAAATTAAAAAAAAAAAAAACACTTGTATTAATTACATGAATTTCGGAGAACATTGGGAAAATTCCGTGTTTTAGATAATAGCAAAATATGTTTTTTACTTTTGGAAGTAACTGTATAAAGTAGCGATATGCATACCACGAAAATTTTAAAAATATGAATCACCCTGTGACTGCCAAACCGTTGAGATTGCCCACTCCCTTCCATACTATTTTTGGGTTGTCTCGGGGAGATCTATTACGCCACATTAAAACACCAGATAATATATATGTATATATATATATATATATATATATATATATATATATATATCATTTATTTTATTCTCCATGAAGATTAATGCACTTTTGCATGAGTCTAAGCCAATTTTCGAAGCACTTTTTCCACTCCGATTGAGGTACTTCCAAAAGATATGACTTGAATGCATCGACCGATTGTTCAGGTGTCGAAAAACGTTGACCTCGTCTTTTGATGCACCGATATTGCATTTTTTCAACATTTCTTCGCACCAATCGATACGAGCCTATTTTTTGAGCGATTGCCAAATTATGCGGTATTCAACGTAAACTTATCTTTTTGACGGCCAAATGTATGCGAGTGGTACTAATACCCAAGTATGCCTCAATTTCACATGATGATCTTCCAATATAAGTTCACGCACAGCATCGGTTTTTTCTGGCACAACAACCGATTTAGGGTGACCCTTACGAAATTCGTCCTGTAGCGAAGTGGGACCACGATTGAACTTGAAAACCAGCGAAACACGGGTTCTCGAGATAGTGCTTCATTAAAAAAAAAAGAAGGGAGTTGATCTCTCACTGTTATTGGTTTAGTCCACGTCGAAAGTCAGAGAAAATCATCGCACGAAATTTTTTAATTAATTCCATTTTTTGACCAAGATGAATGTTTCCAGTACCTTGTTTAGCAAATTTTACAAAGCATGATTTAAAATGCCGTGCAAAGTTTGTGTTTCCGCATACGAAAGGGCTTTAAAATCCCTTTAAATAACATCGCAGAAGGCAGTATTTCCAGCACCTGTTTGCAAGGTGGCCAAGCACTGCTCAGTATCGCTATCTAAGAAGATCTAGTGGTGGTACAAGGCTTAAAACGACGTGATTGCTGACAGCGGATAGCTACATTGCACAAAAGATCGTTGATCAATCAATCGATGTCCAAGCCAAAGAAACGATTTCTTCGTAGCGCCATTCATGCAGAACTCTTCTGGTTACTGCAGTGGATTTTCGCTTGCCACGGAACTTTAAATTTCCACGAGGTAGCACAAAATCAATATCGTTCGAATGTTCTACATTTTACGACTGCATCCAATTGTTAATGTAATTCATCACGATCACTTATACTTTTTCAGGCTACACAAAACACAAGAAATTAACATGGTAAACAATTACGAAAATAAAGAGAAACGAAAACAAAAAATTTAATATAAAAAGATAATAAGAAGCATTTAATCGAAAGGAATTTGATCGAAAGAAAAAAATTAAAACAAACCGATATGGAAATCTAACAAGTGTTGCTTGTTTGTCTAAAGAACTCTCATTGAAAAATAATAGAAATGATGAAATGTTAGCAGTAAATAGGAAATTTTACATTTCATTAGTTCTGATTTCAACTTCTTCTTTCGTTATCCATACTTATATTTAAAAACTTCTTTCCAAACTGCACATCTAACTATCGCTCATTCTAGGCTGTGTTAGTCCCCTGAACCTTAAGGTAAACATTTCGAAATTCATTTTTCACATATCTCCAGTATCGCCTAGTTTGCGAAGTCGCCGTTAGAACTTCTCCTTCTTTGAACAAATATTAACGTTTTGTAAATAAATTCGTTGTCACTTCTTTCGGAAGAGAATAAGGATAAAATGTTTCATAAATTTACAGCAGTTTTAAACATACGGTCACGCCGTAGACCGTCTGTAGTCTTACCCCTGATATACCTCTTATTTGTAGGCTGTCCTCTTTATCTCCTGTCTACATTTGTTAACTTACACTCTATCTACAACATTCCGTAACGCAAATCTGTGAAGATACTTTTGTAACCTATAGACTATTATACTTTTATTCCTCTGAGTAACTCAGTAAAAGGACATTCGATTCCTATTTAACTAAGTTTAATGGAACGGGGAACTTTGGTTCTATGATAAATAACTCACGCTCAAGTTGTTTAAGATGGATCGTGGATTTACTGTAGCATTACGATGTCTACATATACAGACATTGGCACAATCAATTTATACAGATGAGCAAAATAAATCTTTATAACTACAAAATTTTTCATATATTTTACTTCTTTATTGCATACTTTGTAGGCTTTTCCATAGCGGTAGAAGCAGACAATTTTGAAACAAAGTAAAAAAAGAAAAGCAGACAATTTTGAAACAAAGTGCTGATTGCTTTCAAGGTTTCTTAAAATATTAACTATAGAAAGAAACGAACAGCTTTAATGAAAACAATAAAAGAAAGCTTAGAAGTGTATTATGGAATTCTTATATTAAAACCTTTTATAGAGAATCATTTTTCTAGTTCTCAGTAACTCAAATAACAGCAATTGTAAGTGGACCTACAATTTCACCTATAATACTCTGCAACTCTCAATTTTAGGGCAATCTGCTGTTATTGAAAAACCACCACGGATTGGCACCAGTTGGGTTTGAACCTGAGCCCTCAAGTAGCGACAAAAAGTTCCGCTTGGTTGAATTATAATATTAAAATTTTAATGCTCACACTTTGGTCCTTAATTAATAACTATTTTTATAATTTTTGTCTGCCTGTCTGTCTATTTGTCCGGACTAATCTCGGAAACAGCTAATCCTATTTCGATGGGACTTTCACGAGAGGCTGAGTATTTTCGTAGACATAGTTTAGGCTACTTATGGTATGCCTGAGTAAAGTAGGAAAGGGAAGGGGGGGGACATGAAAATATAATTAAAATCTGCCGATATTGGTGTCAAACCTCCGTTTTTGAGTCGCTCCCTCAGAAACCATGACTGTACCATATTGAAGACATTTTGCAGTCTTCCAGATATAGTTATATCATGTTTGCCCGTAATGGTAGTGTCATCTGCATAGCCCTGACATTCGTAGCCAGCATCAGGTAGTCTTAACAGGAGATCATCAACAACAAGTGGCCGTTAATGTTACCAGTTTAGTCCTAGTCTGGCTCTGATATTCCGGTTAATCAGCATTGCCCCAATCCATCGGCCGTCAGCAGTTCGATTTCAACGAATGTGAAGGACGTGTTGTTAAATTCACCTTCAATATCAAGAAATGGGTAGAGATCAATATTTTGTCCATCTTCTAGTTTTCCAACTGGACTAAGTAATTCTGTTATGGTTGATTTGCCCGCTTGATATGCGTGCTGGTTTGGGTGTAGGTAGTTTCCTTCGAAAGAAAACACATTAGCCTCAATTTTAAACCAAAAAAAATAAGGGTAATTTTTCAAAATATTTCCCTTTGAAATAAAACAATAGATTTTTTTCGAAAATTTCAGTTTGAAAATGAATTTGTTTAAAACTACTAGCAGTAAAAAAAATTAGACAGTCTTTAGCGCCATTGTGTTATCTGTCATATTAATACCTGAGATATTAATAGCGTCTCTAGCACTAAAAGAAGATATGCGTTAAAATGTAAGACTGGTTTTTTGCATCGTAAAAAATTTCAAACCGCTATAGCTGTGTGTGGGGGGATCTGCACACGAGCTGTGAAACACCCTGTTTGCAGTTTCAATTCGAACGTTGTATGCAAAAATATCGAATTTAATTCACATCGACAGATAGTCGCCATGTTGGTTTAAGTTCGATATTTTGTGGCCCTGTTGGTTTGAATACCATATTTTTGTCGGCATGTTGAATCAAAGAAATTTAAATTTAAATCTGGTATTGGCGGGAAAATTTAGATGAAATGGATTTTTGGAAATTTACTTGCAAAATTCAAGTTTAAATATTAATTATTCAATTTTTTTAATCACAGTCATTTTATGAAGATTTATTTCTTGGCAAAGTTTCTTCTGATGTTTATTTACGTTGATTGCAACGCAACACCGATTATAATTTAGTCAAACTGTAATAAATCCATTTATGTTAATCAAAACATAAACCCAATTTATTTAGTAACAACTTTTATGTAAGACAAAATATTTCTTATCTTATGTTCTCTTGATGATAAACAAATCTTGATTTTATATTCTTAAAAACATTTTTGGTAGAATATTTATGTTGCAGGTACTTTTACTGCATTTTGAATGATTGTTCCTCATTTGTCGGTTCATCAAAAAATAAAAGATTCATTCCTTCAAACACAATAAGAAAATTTCATTCCAGCAATATTTTTTATATTACTTCAAATTAAAATTATATCCCGCTAAAAAAACTCTTTATACAAGTTGAGTATTTTTGTACACAACATTTTTGCTCTGCAAATTTTCAGATTTCTTTGACATTTTCGAAAATTCTGATAATGTTGCATAGGTGAAACTAATTAAAAAATACCAAATACTAAAAATCAAATCTTTCTTTTGTAAATGGTATAAGGGCCGCGTACTATAAAATTTATTTCTTATTTTTTTCTCATGCAAGAATTAATATGTAGATTGTAAGTTTAGGAAAAGATTATTCGTTCCTATGCAACCAACAACAACAAAAATGTTGGACTAAATTTTTACACACCGATGATAATCCACCTGATAAAATATATATCCTTTTGTCAATTGTTTATGTACACGTACGTATGTATGCCAAGAAAGGGAATTCTTAACTGCTTAGTAAGAAGTAGTATGCAAAATATCAAGAGGTTTCAGAAGGAGCTTCTACACCTTCACAGCAGCGTTCAGATAAAGCCCTTCAAATTGCTTTCATAATGCTCCAATGAAATGAAATATCCGAAAAGTACGTCAATCGTTATTATCTGGATAAAAAAGTGATTGAATACAAATTTTCTTAGGGGATAAAACCTTAAAATGATACTTGAAAATTGAAGCGTGAAAAGGATTCAACTTCAATCAGCGCCATAAACTGAACGTTTATGGTTACCCACGTAATTGGTATACTTATGTACGTACGTAGTGGTGCTGTGTTAGCTACATTGGTCCGAGACGATAAAATGTACACGACGAAGGGTGCGCTTTGGGACTATATACATGCATGTACATATTTAGTAATGGCTTGTCGGTATGGATGCTTCATTCAAGTGAACAATGCAGGATGTGGTATAAGGGCAGGACAATTTTCATGTTTATAAAAGTTAAGTAGGATTTTATCTTTAATACGACAGCAAACATATATGACATCGAATTTGTTTCTTCAGTGGTTCACGTCGATATCGTATCAGCTTAAATATAATCAATTAAACGTTAATACGTGAATTAAAGAATTAGCTTTAAGTTTGAAAAAACTCTTCGAAACGTATTGATATCTAATGCTTGAAAGACAATTTAAATTATATTAGACAAATGGTAACTTTCCTAAATTAGTTAGTAACTACAAAAGGCTGATTTGGATATGTCTAAAGTGCATTAATACGGGGTTATATTCACAAAAACATGACTACTTAACTGTTAGTGTTCCCTTTATATAAGAATTCAAGTATATATAATAGTAATTTAAAATTAATAATGCAATGCAATATTGAATACAATAAATGATGTTTTTTACTTTCGAGGTACGGCAAAACATCTTAAAAGTTTTGGAAATTGTGCATATATGGGTACAAATTTTTTTACGAAACTATTATTTTTTCTATACTCTCAGATCACAGATATATTCCATTTCAACACTGCAAAACGTACCGATTTTTGAACATATTCATGATTGTGATAGTGCTACAATTAACACTTAAATAGATATATGCAAAACTTCCATAAGAAGAAAAAAATCAAACACAAACACGAACTTTTCCTTTTCCTATGAGGTCAGACTCTCAGGCTCTCTTGCAGAATGTCTAAAAAATCGGAAACATTGTCAGTAAATTAATAAAATAAAAATATTTAAGATACTTAAGATTTATAAAATAATTACTGAAAATTTCGCAAAATTATTATTCTTTGTTAATTGCTAAATTTCTAAAACTCTTGCAATGAATGAAATTTTTCTTGAAATGGAATCAAATTCAAACTCAGTTAAAAATATATCAACAATTAATAAGTAGTAAATTATTTCAAGTCACTCTACAAAAATGGTATTGACCTAACAGCTTATAATTTAAAGAGAGTTTTACATCATTAAAGCTTTCTCAAGAATTCATATATAAGCTGATGTCTTACGGCTAGTTTAATATTGTTTGATTGATGTATTTTTATACGGTATTGGTGATTCTTTGATTTATAATTAGCAGTACTGCCTTTTACGACGATTTGAAGTCTGTGCAAATTAAACAAATAAAACAAATATCTACAAACATTTATTAATCCTCCAAACATTTATTAATCCTCCATCTCGTAAGCTGAAATGTTCAAATAGTGTTTATATGGTGATAGATAGTTGTTTTATTTCTTTAACTTTATTAAAAAAACTGCTTTATTTGTAACTTTTCTAAGGTCTAATGCTGTACGTATGAAAAGAGAGATTACAACAGTTGCAGAGGTTGTTCACTTTGTAGAAAGCAAATAGACTAATACGAATCCAGCAACACGTTATGACACACACCTTTTCATACCCTCACCCTAGATACAAAATTCTTACCACGGTATTTATCCGGTAACGTGCACTATAGAGCAAAATATAAAATAGTTTAAAAAAAAATATTTGAACCGACTTCACAAAAAAAAACTAAAACTAAAAACATTAAATAATTTTTAATTTTACATCAATTAGGACACCTTGAAGTCGGTGCAAATTATATAAACATAAAATAATTTAAAAAGGAAAAGTTGAACCGACTTCACAAAAAGCGCTAAAAGCAATTTTTAATTTTATAGTCGGTGCAAATTAAACAAACCACCAAACAACTACAACAAAAGTATTTAATCGTCCTTCCTTATGATTCAGTGAGTTGACATGTTCAGGTAGTTTTATATATTATTTTCAATTGTGGTTGGGCAGTTGTTTTGTTTGTTTAATTTTGTGAAGTCGTTTTTTTTTTATACGATGTGGCCAAATCCTAGGGGACAACCCTTTGATGCGTTAGCATGGTTTTGGCCGGGAGGGAATTAGGGTAAGGGAAGTGAGGAAACTTGAGTCTTGTTTTGCATTGCTGCGAGCTAGACAACAGCCCAGAGACGGAGTGGATTATTTTAGTTTCTTAATAAAATCTCACGGGATCATGCATGCATGCATGGTGGCCGTGCGTCTCAACGCATTGATCCAACTCCGTCAATTCAATTTTGTTTTAAACTATTTCATTGTTCACTTTTTCGAAGGATGCTAAAGAATTGAAACAGAATTATCCAAATCCGCTAAAATAATACGAAATTAGTCACGGTCACCCTTTAGTACCCTCAACTTAGATAATTCTTAACATGATCCTGGTGCGCCACCCTACTCCCATGCAGCACGAGAGAATTATTGTTGTCAGAGAATCATCACACTAGGCACAAAATTGTTATCATTTATCAATCTAGAAACGTATTCACTACAACCGAATCAAAAACGTCAGGAAAAGACTGGAATCGCCCACCCTATAACTCTCACTACCCTATAACTCTCACTACAAGTCGCAATTTTTGTCAGAATACAAATAGATACTCTATGCATTCAGAATCATCTAAATTAGTCTACGCGTTACAAAGTTAAGTTAATTCTCCCTCCACCCCAACCCTAGGTCAATATTTTTCCATAGAGTAAACAGACTCCTGATAAGTTCATGTCTCTGTCCTGCGAGCTGGATAATTGTATTCGGGCAGAGAGAATACTTTCTTATAAAAAATACCCCAATTCAGCAGTTGGGTTCCAACCTGGGCCCTCATGATGGAAAGCAATTACGGTATCCCTCCACCGACAGAAAGTTCCGCTTGGTTGAATTACAACTCTCATACTCATAATTTTACTCTTTAAATCATCCCAAACAAATATTCGTGAAATATCGACCTCTGGACTATTCGCGGATCACGAAACCCTAATAAATAATAATAAATTAATAAATTTTAATAAAATTATGTCCGTTTGTGGTTTCAAAATAATTGTTATTTTATTAACTCAGTTTACAGCATACGCCACGGGATGCGGGGCCAAGGGGGAGCTTCGTCGCCAGTATGCGAACTCCAGATACCTGACGACCTCCGGTTTCAAATTATCCTTATATGGTAAGTCGGCTCTGCCAGATGGACTGTTTCCCGAGCACAACCATGGAACCAAAAATAAAGGTTACATATAAAAAAAACTCCAAAAGAAGAAGAAGAGACAAAGAAGGTATAGGACGAGGGTCTGCCGAAGTCAATCGATGACTTGTTGGGCAGCGAGGAAGAGGGGGTTGTAGGCTTGAGCTTGAGTTTGAGCGAATGAATGAGAAAAACTCCTCAGGTCGCACAGCAAGAGCAAGAAGCTAAAGGACCACCCCCAGAAAAAAAAACTTCCGAGGGTAGGAAGCGGTGCCGGAGGGCACGCAAATGCCCTGAGAAGCTAGAAAATATGTACCCAGTATCCATCACAGACAGGTGGACAAAGAAAATCCTAGTCTCCACGGGTAAACGAGCCAACGAGACGTCCATCAGAGGAACTACCCTCGAAACGGAAAGAACTACGGGCAAGTGGGCATGTTCCTTAGACGAGGACGTTAGCGCTACAAAAAAGCCGAGGAACTCCCGACCGAGCTCCACGAAGGGCGGACCAAGCAGGTCTTCGAGGGGGAATATAACCCGACAGAAGAGTGCGGTGAAGAGAAGGCAAGGAAGAGAAACGTTCCGATGATTGACACCAGCAGCAAAGCTTGGAGGCTTAGTGCGATTGATGCTAATGGAACAGATCGACGCGTTGCTGGGTTACCTGCCAAGTAATATGTTGGGAAGGATTCTCCAATTGGACACATCTGAATGGCTGCGAGGGACGAAACTGACCAGTTTTTGCTCGATTTCCTCAGAGCCAGCATGTCGAAAGTGTACTAGTTATAAGAGGGGGCTGCACTACCGGTAGTCTCCGGTTCGCATATTCCTGAATGTCCGAGAGCGTGAATTCTTCTTGCCAGCAAAGAAGCTTCCGGTGGTCCCAATATCACAAAATCCAACTATTCCCTACGGGGACTAGAGAATCCTTCGGATGGATGAAGCAAAGTCAACGGGCAGGAATGCCCTCTTGCAGTTGACAGAGGAATCATTGGCGCCTCTAGAAGAACCCAAGTACAAATTGCCCTGCGGCTTCAATACGGTTTTGGTTCATATATATTGAGGGACCGACCCTACAAATCCCGAATCAGTAGACAAGGTTGATGCCTCGGAAGCTGGATCTACAGTCTCAGTAAAAAGTAAAAGTAAGAAGCGGATCGGACAGGAAGGAAGACCGTGAGCTAATGATGACATCGAGGTCGTGAGCACGAACTCTGCAACCATTGGTGACCGAAAGGCTGAGGAAGATAATAAGACCGAATCTGTGGTGGAGATAGATTCTCCTGTTCCGATACCAAATGAATCCGCCAGAGGGTTTAGTAAACGGCTTATGCATGTGGAGCAAATATATTGTCATCACAGTAAACTCGTCTCTGCGAATTCAGTTCTCTTAAATAAGGAGGAAATTGATATCCCTTTAGTCCAACAACCGTGGGTTAAAAATGATGCCATGATTAAAGCATAAAAAATAAACTGTGTTTTATAGCTAAGCCCAGAACTTGCGTTTTGGCTAGAAAAGACATTCATATGTTTTTAATGTCTAACTACAGCACCAACGATTTGACCGTCGTTCAGTGGGAAAGTGCTAACAAAGCACCAGTGCTACTGGCATCCGCATACATGGCGCATGACAGCATCGACCCACCTACACCGCTTGAGGTTCATACTTTAGTGGACATACTCAAGAAGAGGAAAGCCTTTATTTAGGAGGTGATGCTAATGTCCACCACACTATCTGGGGCAGCACACAGATCAATGAACAAGGTGAGTCACTATTTAATTTTATTTTGCTAACAATTTTATGCATATGTAAAATGGGCAATAGAGCCACATTTATTACCGTAAACAGATCAGAGTTTTTCCATATGACATTCGAAGCAATGAAGAGACAGTGTCGGAAGAAGGTCATTTTCAGACCACATTCATTTCAGTATGGAACTCTCTGCAAAATCTTCCAAACCCTTTAGAAACCTAGCTAGAAGCAACTGGGATATGTTCAAGGTTTGTGTTGCAAGTATCGGCCAGCCACCGGTTGGCGAATTACTGCGCTGAATTCATTGACTTAGTAGTGAAAAGACTATCGGAAGCGATCGAAAACGCCTTGAGAGGTATCTGTCCGATTAGTAGGCCGTCCAGGAAATCTTATCCTGCTTGGTGAGATAAGAATATAAGCTCGCTGAGACGTCACTTACGGAAGCTTTTCAACAATCAAACAAGAGAAGAGCTAACGTAAAGAGCTCTGGGCATTATAAATAAATGGTGCTGTTCATAGGGAGAAGACGAATTGAACCCTTTGAACCACACTAACTTAAGAGGCAACAACTGAACGGTAAAGTCTCAAGTAAAAGATTTGGAAATAATTTTTAATTCAAACTAAACTGAGGCATCAACCATAAGGAGCGGGTGAAAAAGTCTTTGATGGCTTTTTATGCCTGCAAAAAACCCTAGGATATAAATTTTGAATTAGCGCCCTATAGTCAACTAGATGTTATATACCGATAGTGTGACCAATCCTGACTTATGGAATACTGGTTTCGTGATGCGCTCTTTAAGGGAACTGTTACCTTAAAAATCTCACCAATGTTCAAAGAGCCGCTTGTTTAGGCATCTCAGGAGTGGACATTGACGGCAGGACTGTAGATATTTATAATGCCATTAGACAGAAGGAATCTAGTAGTTAGAAAACTTCGGACTACGGATACAGTAGTATACTAAAAGTCCCCTCGGGGATTGTCTGCTGAAGAGCACTGACTATACCGTTACTTCAATAATCTTCGAGAATTCTTTCTGGACTGGAATACTTAGCAGGGAAAAGTGGGAAAGTTGTCAGTGACCACCAATGCCAGGGAAACCGGTCTTCACTAATAGTTCAAAAGTGGGTAACAGGGTAGGGGTGAGAGTTTTCTCTGACCTCCTCAGCATACGGAACGCCTATCGACTGCCGGACCGCTGTAATGTGTTTTTAGTACCGCACGGAGAAATTTGCTTGTATAGCGACAGTCAAGCGGCCATTACGACGCTCGACTCTAGCACAATCAACTCACTGCTGCTGACCAGGTGCCGTTCTCGTGATATCAACCAGGGAACATACTCTACCCAACAGAAAAAGAATTATCCACATCGGTCCACGCATTACGAAGTTAGATTACCCCACTCTAGGCCGAATTTGTTTCTCCTATTAGCAATGGGGGATCATACTCTGTACAATAACAAAAAAACCATCCAAATAGTTCCACCCGATACAAAGTTAGGTTTCACCCCCACCCTACCAACAAATTTTTTTTACATGGTACCAATCGGTGAACATACTCTACCCAACAAAAAAAAAAGAATCATCAAAATCGGTCACCGCGTTACGAAGTTATGCCCGGTCAGACATAAAAAAAAATATATATACAGACGTCGAACTTAGAACCTCTTTGTTTTTGGGAAGTCGGTTAAAAATTCAGCTTCGATTATATACATATATTATTGAATACGGCAATATATATATCGAAATATCACAACACCCTCTTAGCGTAGTGTGTTGGCATCAGAGAAAACCATTGATTGTCTAAACCATCGTACTTGAAACTTAGGCTCTTCCAATGTAAACAAGTAGTTAATTTTACGCTATATAAAGAAGGTAAAACTAATTATATACTCGAAGTTGACCGGAAGCGAGTTATTCGATGACAAGTGTTATCATGTTACTCTAATTTGAGTGAACCTGTACAGAAAGCATATTTAGAATTTTAACTAGGATTCGAGCTTTGGTACAAATGTATTCGATCTCATTTAATTTTAATTCCCCTTCAAATACTGAAATGTTAACTTAATGTGAGCCATACCTTAATTCTCTTTTACGAAGACAACTTTCTTTTACTTACGGTAAATTTAATTCATCATTGTTAACTTCCTCTTCTAATATTACGTATTAAATGAATTTAGTAACGGAATCACCCTAATTATGGTTAACAACTCGCAGCTTATAAATTGCAGAAGAGAATTCTCTTGATTGAAATTTAATCTTCTCGTTTAAATGAGCAAAAACGCTTGTACACTCTCTAGCCTAATAAGCTTTCTGTAAAGTTTTGCTTTATATTCAATCGGAGAAAATTAAGCCGAAATAAAGCATATGTATACCGTTGTCGAGCTTATTCAATATTATTCTGTTATGTTCTAATTATTAAAAATTTCAGCGGGCGAAGAAAATAATTAGATACCAAGTTAAATTATTTTGATTACATACATACATACATAGAGGTTTTCAAAGCCGCTTTTGGTTGCCACACAAACGTTTGGGAATTACAGGGTGATTCATAAATTTCAGTTTTTCATGGTATGCGCATTACTCTTTTATTTTTATCTTTTGATCTACCCAACATAGCGACATCAAACAAACGCTAAAAAACAACTTTCCTAATGACCTTTCCAAAAATTTCAACACTACTGATCTAACCCCTACCATTGCATGTACAGCCACTTCCAAAATTTAAAAAAAATGGTTTCCGATTACCTAAAATTCAGCATTTTCCCAAATTGTCTCCGAAATTCATGTAATGAGTACACCTTTCTTTTATTTTTATTTGATGCACATCTTAATAATTAATTTTTAGGTAGAAATCCTATCAACAAATTAAAGAAATTAAATTCAAATTAATTCTAAAATGCTTTTTATTGAATTTAAAAATAATTACAATTAATCTTGATAAGTTACAAAAGCCGCTAAAAATATCCACCGCCACTTTCGATACATTCCAACAATCTCCTTCTAAGTCCCTTTTTTAAGGCGTATTGAAGTCAGTCTCTCCCGTATTTTCGTCACTGCATTCCCACTTCGGCTAACTAAATCCTCCCTAGTGTTAACAGGGCTTGAGTAAACTTCACCCTTCATTGTTCCCCATAAGAAAAAGTCCAATGGGGTAAGGTCTGGAGATCTCACAGGCTAAGGAATCGGTGCACCTCGTCCAATCCAGCGGTTAGGAAATTTTTTACTTAGTATAACCTTCACAATGTTAGCCGTATGCGCTGGTACTCCATCGTGTTGGTGAAATATTCTCCTAAGATTATCCATAGTGTTCTCCTCTATTAGATCTGGTAGTGTATTGTCCAAAATATCCGCATGCAATTCACTATTAAGCACTTGCTGCAAAATGAATGGTTCTTCCAAATGGTTGCCGATGATACCAGCCCAAACATTGACACTGAATCTCTGCTTGAATGAGGTCACCTTTGCCATGTGTGGGTTAGTGTTCGACCAGGTATGGAGGTTATGGAAGTTCGTGGTATCATTCCTGGTGAATTGACATTCATCTGTCCACAGAATTCGGTCCAGAAACGCTCTGTCGTCAATGTCGCGTTCCAAAAGCCAAGTGCGAAATTTCAGTCTTCTCTCGGAATGGCCTTCCAGTAGTCCTTGATCTAGGTGATGGTGATATGAATGTAATCCCCCTCGATGAATAACCCTCCAAATCTTAGATGACGACCCTCCTAATCGACTTCCGACTCGTATAGTGCTCGTCTCAGGGTCCGGCCTCACACGATGGTGATTATTTGTTGCTCGACGTCGGCAGAAGTTTTGGGTCGTGTTTCCATGTCGTGTTTCCATGTCGTGTTTACGGTTTCTGTTAACCTTTGAGGTGCTTGCCGGTTGGAGAATCTCCTTTGATATTCCAGTATTCCGCTCTCTCTTTTCCGTCTACTACACCATAAATGTAAATAGTATCCGCGTATACCTCAAATGTAAATTTTAGAATTTTTTAATAATTTGTTGCTTAAAAACACCCGTACTTATTTATTTGCCTTTCAACTATGATCGGTATTCTTGCTGACTGACCCTTTTTTACAGTAAAATTTTCATCAGGTACGAGTTATAGAACGCCAGGATACAAGGGTGTGAATTCTGGCTAACACAATCTAATATCGGCAATAAACAAAATTACACTAACATTTTTATAACCTTTTTCCATTTTAATTAATGCAATTAAAATTAATTACCTTTTAACCCAAAACAAACATTTTCGACTCTTTATCTTACAAATTTTATTTATTTAAAGAATTTTTTACCTAAAGTGTAATAAAATAATTAGGTAGTCAGGGATTTCTAACGATGCGGTTTTTCTAATCCTGTGTCTACCTTGCCATGTTGCACCTTTTCGGAAAGATGGTAATAAGATGGGAAAACTAATAACAATAAAAAGAGATGTACTAATTACATGAATTTCCGAGAAAGTGTGAGAAAATGTTGAAATTAAGGTAATCGGAAACCATTTTTTGCACTTTTGGAACTGTCTGTACCTGCAATGGTACATGTTTGATGTGGCTGTGTTGGGTAGATCAAGAGATAAAAATACAAGATTAACGTACATACCATGAAAAACTAAAATTTATGGATCACCCTGTAACTCCCAAACCTTGAGATTGCCCGCCCCCCTGCCATACAATTTTTTGTTTGTCTAGTTGAGATCTATCACCCCACTCATTTTGATATGTCAGATCTGAAACACCCTGTATATGACCGGGCATAATTCTATAACGCGTGGACCGATTTTGGTGATTCTTTTTTTTGTTGTATAGTGAAGCGATGAAACTTGCATCCGCCTTGATAGCATTGTCCACATTTGGACCTACACCTTTCGTCGATACTACTGGTAGCACAGGACTTCAGTTTACACCTCGAAGGGCCAAATCTTCCGTTGATAAATCAGTTGAGAGGAATTTGTTAAATCCTACCGATTTTTCGCATTCCTCTTAGCGGCTCTTTGCCACCTTCTTTTTTTCTATCATCTCTTACACTTGAGTGTTTTAGACTCAAGCCCAGACCCAGGACAAGTAGTTCCTTCCAGATTAACTATAGCAAGTCCTTCGGAGGGCAAGTCTGCTACTAGTTCTGGTTACACACTCTTAATATAAGCCTAGCATTTATCTGTTTGGTGTTTGTTAACGCGGAATTTCTTTATTACGATGTCGTATTATGTACATTTCGTGCTTATCTCAACACGTCTTCAAACATTCCGTGGGTGTAACTTTCTACGTTTTGCCGCTCTAAATTCTCTTTAAATTACTCTGCACGTTGACTTCGAAGAAATCTTGTGTTTCTGACAAATGAAATTTTCACAAAAGAATTTTCAGTATATAATACTTTAAATATCAAACATATCATTAATATCAATACAAAATAAGAAAGGACAAAGACGACTTTCCTATGATATATCTAAAGTTTTATGAATAATATTAAATAATTGGCGGCTGATAGGAGCGAGTCTTGGTCAAAAATACTGAGGTATGTAAATCTAAACTAAGCCGGATGCAATAATATTGTAAAGTGCACTGTAGGGTACGCGATGAAAACGAAATCACGTTGTGCAATGTCATGTCCCAGATTTCGGAAATCAGAAAAATTTCAGATGCGGTATGAATTTCTAGAACTAAGTTGCTGAACTTTATAGAATTAGGCTAAGTAGTATAAATACATACAGCTGAGTGCAGCCGAGTTATGTTTTAACCAGTGAAGTGATAAGTGCTAATGAGTAAAGTTAAACGTTTTATTGTAAAGAAAACTTGTGAGGAAAATTGTGAAACGATATAATCAGTGAAGTGAATAAAAACTGTGAACGTTTGTATCTGAAAATAAGTGTTTTAATTAATCTGTCGAGCCCCAAGAGGCCCATTAGGTTACAATATACATACAATATCTCTTTAAATTGTTTAAATTCGAATATGTAGTACCTTTACTATTATTGCACTTAAGATATTATAATATAGTTCCGAATTATCATTAGTGGTATATTTAATTCAACTTTCAACCTTGAGATACTTTCTTTAGATACAGAAATAAAACTCCAATATGCAATATTTGAAAAAAATGGACACTCATAAGTCATTAAAGGGATTACATTCATGATTACTTAGTTCTACTTATTTTACTAGAAAACGAAATCATGAACAAAAAGCAAAACAAATCCAAATTTCAAATACTTACTTCAAATATTATGTCATTATTATCACCTTATCATTACTGATAAGAATAAAAAAACATTTTAATCCGAAATTGTTTCTTGAAAAAAATGATGAGTAAGAATAAATTTTCCAACTAAACTGTTTTAGCCTTATCGAAGTCTTATCTTAAGGTAACATTTAATATAATAAAGTAAGATTTAACAAAATTTTAGCAGTTAACTGGACTCCCCCGAACAGTCCGGCTTTAAAGCAATATAGACTAAGATGAAATTTAGTAAGTCGGTTGAATTAAAAAAGTATGTGTAAATAAATAATAGTTTTTTTTTAGTAATTCTTCTACTGGTGCTGTGTACTGGAATAAACTATAGTTTATCTAGCGAAATCAGAAATAATGGCCGACCTGGTTGCGAAACTGACGAAGAATTGTTGACTCAAAAATATAAAAACAATTGGGATCCTACGAGATATTGGTTATGTTCGAAAATTAACGTACCAGGGAAGAAAATCCTCTGTTACGACGGTACAGCATTTGATAGCACCAAGAACAAGTGTGTAAAGTGGCAGGATTGGGTTTGGACACCACCTCAAAATCCCCCAAGTTTTCCATAAAGTTAACATTGATGGACGATTTTGAAATATTTTCAGTTTTGTTTAAAATAAGCAGTAAATAAAAATAATAAGATCCTTATTGTTAGTAAGCAATAAATTAGTAACTATTCCTGCATCAAAGGAAACCATTAGTGAATGTGTTTAACAAAGAAAATCTGTTTTGATTCGCAAAATCTTCTTCAATTAGAAATATGACATCTTTGTTGGAAATGCTCAATATGTTGAATTTATAAGACATTGCATACTGTAGTAACGTTTAGGTAATTTTTGTGATGGACTTCATCGTTGATAGAAAAGGCGATTCCTTTAATAACCGTAATTAAGTTCAGAATAAGTACTACCATAATTATTATTTGTGGCAAATGTTGCGTTTTAAAATTAAGATATAAGTTAAGTAATTGTTTGGTTAACAATTAAATAAATATAATTTTCATTTCAGCAGGAAGACCTGCGTCTTTATTGAAAATGAACTTAAGACTGACATGAAAGTTCTTAATTACTAAGCTCCCTACATCTAGCAATTCAAAGTGCAGGTGCAGAGGATTGGGTTGCATGGGAATTGATGCAAGTAAATTCGTAGAAAACTTTGATCAGATGTCGTGAGAGCATTAGATTCCCACGATATGGAGTTGCTACTTGTTGCAGGAATTAGTTGTAAGTTTTATTTTTGTTGCAGGTGTTAACTCTTCCCCTCTTAAGAAGGAATGTCCACATTCGTTAATTTAGAAGAATGGTGTTTCGCAGAATTTCTGCCTTGGTTTCGTTCCAGGTAATGTTGCTATTCCTATTGCTTTTATTTCGGTGTCTTTGGATGTTGCCTTGGCGGTTCGGTGAGTTTTCTTGTGTCGTTTGACCTTGCGTTGATTCTGAAAATATAATTTTAGAGGTGGCCTTGTCTTTGTCTAATCCTTCAGCTGTTTCTGCAATGGTGATTTTGGTGCTTCCTGAACTTAATGTTTTCCATGCAAATACGATACCTATATGATGGCAAATGTGATGATCAGCCCATAACTTGACCATTGATGAATATTTTTGTCAGCTTCCATTGATCGAATTTGTTTTGTGTTATTAATTTGAATTTCTCGCATCATTTCAAGAGACATAATTTCACGATATTCGTTTTCTATCGGAATTGGGTGAAAAATTGCGGGTAAGGCTTGGTAAGTAGATAATTCCCTAGATATGAATGATCTGCCGTTTATGGAAATGGTTGTATTATGAAATTTAATAAGGAATGTTCCGTCTATGGGGGGGGGGGATGTTGTCTACAAAGATAGTACCATTGAATTGATTGAGTAAGAGAATGCCTTGTGTGATTTTGTCTATGATAGGTATGTGTTGGCTGTTTATTTTATTACAGGTGGAATTTAGGCTTTTTAGGAGATTTGGAAGACAGGAGGAATTGCTGATGTTTTCAATGCTGTTTTGCCTACATATAGATAACTGATTAAAACTTTTACAATCTCTTATAATGCCAAAAAATTGTTCAACACTTCTTAATATTTCTTTTTAGGGGATTTCATTTATTACATTATTTCTTTTTACTACTTTGATTAATAAATTATCATAAGTTCTTTCAGTTGTAATAGGAATATTGACAACATAAAATAGGCATGTTTTATTTGTTATAATTTTGATGGTTGCAAAATCTAAGGCTTCTTCTGGTGTACTATATGGTATTTTTTCTTTGTCTAACATATCAGTAGCAATTTTTATTTCTAAATTTGACAACATTATTGAATTAACTATGCCTGACTTAGCCCAATGAATTACGTATCTAATATTTATTAATTCTTCTTTAACTAACTTTAACTTATATTGTAAATTGATTGCATGTTGATCTTTGAATGCTTTATCCTTTTTCAAGATTTTTAAAATTTCATTTGTTACATGTGTCATATTATTAATTCTTTCACTGTACAATTTATTTATAATTATTTGTTTCCGGCAATCCATTTCCATGCTGTGTCAATGAAATCAATCGATCTTTTTATTCTACGCGGCGTTAGGTTTTCTAAAATCTCCTGAATCTGAAGTAGCTCATGATCAAGATAAGGATATAATGGATGGGTTTTGGTTATGTCATTCTCAAGAATTGGGTTAATATTAGATATAAATTCTTCATATTTCTTTAGATCAATAATGTGGATTAACTTAAAATTCCCGTCTTGTACTTTTGCTTTGCCCACACTTATTGCGACAATTTGTGAACTGGAGTAATCCAAAATTTGGATATCGCATAAGGCGACAGCTGTGGTACATCTGGAATGAAAAACAAAATTTTCCTCAGTTTCTAATATTGCTCTTATGGATTATCTTTCCCGAATCAGTTATAACTACTGTATGTTTGTTTTCTTGAACTACTTCTGGCTTTTACCTGACTGTTAGTTTTGATCCTACTCTGTTGTTCCATTTAACGAATATTGTTTGGCCTACTTCGTCATTTTTTATAGGTTGCCGTTTCTTGTTGTGAGTTTTCAGGTCTTTGCGTTGTTTTCGTCTGAGTTTTTCAATATTATTCAATCGGTTACTTTCGAACTGTTCTGGTGTTATTCTAGGGTTTCTACCATAGAAGAGTTCGATCGGTTTCTTGCCGGTTACAGAGTGGATTATACTCGTTGACGGATCTTTCAAGCAGTTCTTCAAACGATCGATTCGTACCATCCGTTTTAAGACATCTCATAATTTCTGAGAGTGTGGAATGGAAACGTTCTATTTGACCATTTACTTCGCTTTTATATGGAGGGGTCTTAAATTTAAATATACTGATATTTAATTCTTCCATCATGGTGGTAAGGGAAACTGAATTAAAGGATTTTCCGTTGTCGAGTACAACGTATTCTGGTACGCCAAAGCTAAAAAGTACCTCTCTAAGTGGTTGTCTTATATCTTCCACTGATCTTGATTTTATTACTTTGACCTAGGCGAACTTTGTGAACTTGTCGATAGCAGTGAGTACTAGCTTTCTCTGCGTCGAATAAATATCTATGTGAATTGTATGGCCGGGATATGTTGGAATGGGAGTGGAATTAATAACAGGATTATTTGGGTGTCTTTCATACTTATTTTCCTTGCATACCTTGCAACCTTTTATACGGCAGTTCTAACTTTTTTACTCATTCTTGGAAAGTAGTATTTTTCCAGAATCTGCAGTCGGTTCTCTTCGGCGTTGCGATGAGCTCTACGATGTATGGCAAGAACAATTTCTTCCTGGTCGGTTTCAGGAACTATGTCTTCGACTAATGATTGGGTAAACCTAACTTTGTAATTTTTAAAGAGTACAGTTTGAATTTCGCCCATAATTTCTTCTTCGGTCATGAGTCCATTGACAGTATTTGGATTTAGATATCTTTTGAAAATGTTTACTAAGTCTGTAGAAGTGTATTGGGGTTGAATAATAATATGCCTTACATAATTTGGGAAAGGGTTTTTTAATTGGTAACTGTTTTCTTGTCCTATTTTTAAAATTAGTTGATTTCTGAAAACGTTTAACGGTAGTTCTACCGAAGGAATTAAGTTGTGTGATGAACTTTCATCACTATGCTGTGTCATAGTCAGTGCATTAATTATAGCACATTGGGGTTCTTCCAGGTTTGTACTTTAGTTCATAATTGTACTCCTTGAGAATAGCCTTCCAACGTTTCATTTTGCTGTTGGTATTTCTATTGCTAAGTGCATATGTTAGGGGTTGATGATCGGTGAATATTTTTACCTTTCTTGATCCGTTTAAGAAATTCCTTAGTGAGTTAAGTGCCCATATTACTGCGAGCATTTCCTTCTCGTTTGTGGTGTAATTTTCTTCTGATTTAGTTAGGGTTCTTGATAAAAATGTAATTGGTCTATTGCCTTGGGACAGAACTGCACCTATGGCGTAGGCAGAGGCATCGGTTGTTAGTTCAAAGTCCTTTTCGAATTTTGGATGAGAGAGGAATACTTCTTCAGAAGTTAAGGAATTTTTAAATTTTCGAATGATTCAATTGCTTTCTTGTCTAGATTAATCGTAGTATTTTTGGACACACGTCCGCCTTCCCCTCTTAAAAGGGATGTCAGGGGTTTCGCCAGTTTTGCGTAGTCTTTTATAAAGCCGCGATAATAACCTGACATTCCAAGGAATGATCGGAGATCTTTTAACGATTTAGGGTGAGGTAAATTGACTATTGCTTGAATTTTCTTCGGATTGGTCTAAATTCCGTTTTTTTAAATAACGAACCCTAAAAATTCTACTTCACTTTGAAAGATTTCGCATTTGTCAAGTTGCACTTTCATATTTGCTGCTTCCAGTGTTCTGAATACTAATTCGAGATTTTTGAAGTGTTCCTCCGTAACATCGGACTCCGATGTGATCTCTGAGAATATCATCCAAAGTTGGACTTTTACCGAAGATGGCATGGTCAAGAGACCGCAACCTCTATAAGACGAAATTAAGAGACCTGTTGTTAAACTTTTCCTTGCCTGACAATGTTGAAGAGGCGGAAAATTCATTGGTTTCTTTAATAAAATCTGCATCACACCCAAACAATGTAATGACAAAAGGAATAACCCTAAGGAAGAAACAAAAGTGGTTTGACTGATCGTGTGAGAATGCCCGTTGTAGATCCTTCCAACTTTTAAACAAATACAGAAAGACTAGTAATGATTGTATTAAAAAACTTTACATAAGGGAAAATCAAAATTATAAACGCCTATGCAGGGAAAAGAAATGTAAATATTTTGATACTCTAGCAGCAAGGCTATCCCAGGTCAATGATAGCAAAGAATTGTGGGCGATTGCTAGATAATTGAGGGGAAATAATTTTCAAATCGGTATTTTTGTTGGAGTAGATGACTTGAAAGAGCATTTTAAATCTCAGTTATGTAGGCCTTTAAATTGCAACTCTCTATTCTACGCTCTCTCCTTTTGGATGCCCCATTCGAGATGGCAGAAATAAAATTAGTGTTAGAAAAGGCAAAAACCAACAAAGCACCGGGTATAGATGGAATTCCGTATGAATATTACAAGAATGCACCGGATGAATTCCTTGAGAAATTAAAAGATTTTTTAAACCTCAGTTATAATTGCGGACAGACACCAAGTAGTTTTAAGAAAAGCCTAATCTTCCCTATCCATAAAAAGGATGACCTAGATAATGTAGAAAATTATAGGGGTATTTCATTTATAACAACTTTAGGCAAAGTATACTCTTCTCTGCTACTCAATAGGCTTACTGGGTGGTTGAATGATAATGATATCCTCACTGAGTCTCAAGCTGGGTTCCGAGCTGGCTATTCAACAGTGGATAATATTTTCGTGTTGACAAATATTGTGAAGCTGAGGTTTGCTGCCCAAAAAAGTTGTATAGTTTTTTTCGTGGATTTTTCTTCCGCCTTCGACAAAGTAGATAGAAATGCTTTGTTTTTTAAGCTCTCGCAAACGGGATTGTCTTTCAAGTTTATTAGGGCCTGCAGGGAGATATACGAGAAAACTGATGCCTTGGTTTGGGATGGAAAAGGACTGTCAAATGAGTTTGTTACTGAGACGGGTGTGAGACAGGGATGCCCAGCGAGTCCGACCTTGTTTAGTTTATACCTAAACGATTTACCGGAAGTGTTGAAGGAAGGAATAAGAGTAAGGAATGATCTGGAGCCTATCAACTGTCTCATGTACGCGGATGATATAGTCCTTCTTGCGGAATCCGCTCCTTCTCTGAAGAGAATGATTGATAGGTTAGAGAAATACTGTTTGTTATGGAACCTTCAGATAAATTTGAATAAATCAAAGGTGATGGTATTTCGAAATGGGGGTAGAATAGCAAGGAATGAACGTTGGTTTCTGAATGGGAATGAATTGGAGATCGTTAACTCGTACAAGTATCTTGGAGTCCTGCTAACAACCAAGCTCTCTCTTGAAAATCATTTAAACGATCGCCTTTCCGCAGCAAAAGGAAGCATTAACGCGACCTGGAACCAATTTACAAGGAAAAAAGAAGTAAACATTTCTGCAAAATTCAAGGTCTTTGAGTCGGTATCTCGTAGTATAATGTGCTATCCAGCACAGGTCTGGGTTACAAGTACCGGGAGGTGGTAGAAAAATTGCAACGGTTCTTTGTGAAAAGACTGGTGGGACTCCCAGAAAACACCCCAAAATACATGGTTACAATTGAAACCGGTCTCTATCCCCTTTTTGTCTATACTCTTCACTTACACCAACAGTACATTTTAAAAGTACTCAACTATGGCGATAAAAGATTCCCGAAAATTTTGGCGGAAGAAGTAATAAGGAGAAAAACCTACTGGTTTCACGAGTGGGACTTGCTGTCGCGGCAGGTTGCGGTTAGCATGACTCTAAATCTAGACAATATTTATGCCTGGAGGGATTATTTTAAAGTTCTAAACGAAAAAGTGAAAGAATATTTCTCCTTGAGGGATATGAACGAGGCAAAAGCAGGAAGATTTCACGACCTCTACCCTAAGCTTGACTTGGTAAACTTTCCTATATATTTTTCAAATGACAATACCGTGGAGAAAATAAGATTAATCTTCATGGCAAGAGGAGGTTTGTTGAACATAAACTCAAGAGCATGGAAAACTAACACAGATACTCTGTGCTCCCTTTGTAACCAAGACGAGCCTGAAAATACTTACCACATCATTGGTAAATGTCCACATGTTACTA
The DNA here is from genome assembly GCA_964036015.1 of Leptarthrus brevirostris. Taxonomy (NCBI): domain Eukaryota; kingdom Metazoa; phylum Arthropoda; class Insecta; order Diptera; family Asilidae; genus Leptarthrus; species Leptarthrus brevirostris. Next base: position 112,616,983 of record OZ038371.1, read on the forward strand.
GAATTCGTCAGACCTACCTGGGAAATACTGAGCTTTGAGGAAGTTGGCGTAGTAAAGTTTTTAAATGGAGAGAACTGGAATAGATTATTTAAATACCTAAAATATGTTATGAATAGAAGACATGGATTGCTTGAATTAATGAATAATTAATTTACATTTCGAAAAAGTACTATCTATTTGTCATATCTAACACCCACGCTCCTTTCTTTCTCGTTTTTCTGGAACTTATACATGTATGGATATCCTACTTTGAATTTAATTATTATTATTTTTATCTATTTTATTTTTGAGAATAAATGAATTTTATCAACTGAGCAGGTTTAGGTTATATCGAATAGCTTATAAATATTACTAGTTATAAACTGTGTTTCTTTTGTTTGAATGAATATCAATAGTATTATTAATTATTTGTTGAATAGAAAATTCAGAAAGTATTATTTGTGTAATATCGAAGTGAGTAGTCGACCACTTCGATATTACACAAATAATACTTTCTGAATTTGTAAACATACACATATAAAATTAATTCTTATCGTTATGCCAATCTCGACAGACGGCCTTGGAGCCATTGTTGTAGTTTATAGTTATCAATTTTATATGAAGTAATGATTAAGTCAATAAACTATTATTATTATTATTATCATCCTTCGGACTGGTTGGCCGCGGTATGGTGGAGGTCTATACCACTACCATCGACGCAGCCACTAAGCTAATGCTTGAGGGCATCGACGTGGGTGGTAGGCACCTCCAACCTTACCCGGTCTCAGTGAAGCCGACGAGTGTCTGCTTCTCTCGGGTCCCCCTCCGGGCCAGGTCTGAGGATCTTGAGGCCTTCTTAGGAAGGTTCGGAAAGATCCACGGCAAAGTCCGGGCAGTACCACTCAGAATTGGGGACGAGGGACTCGGTCGTGGCATCTTGAGTTTAAGCCGTGAAGCACACATCACTCTGAACCAGGGGTGTGTGCTTCCAGATGGCTTCTACTGGAGTGTTGCTGGATCGATGACCTGGATTGAGGTGAGCACTGAAGCAAAATGCCATGTTTGCCATCAGGCAGGGCACTTTATTGCGGAGTGTCCTAAGAGGCTTAGGAAAGTGGCTGAGGTCACTGTGGAGGAAACTTCTGCCCCAGCAGAGGTTTCCAAACCAGTGACTTCGCCCAGTGCTGCGCCTGCCCTCTTGGAGCAACCTGCCACTAAGGTGTCTGAGGAGCCACTCCCTGAGGCAAATCCGACGCCGGCTGTAAACAGTGCCACTCCAACACGGGAAAAAGTAGACTCTTCGGACGAGGAGGTTACAAGTGGTAGCCAAAAGAAGAAAAAGAGGAGGATGAAGAGGAAGACGAAAGGAAAGCCTGACCAGGAGGTGATGCCACCACCGAAGAAGGCGGTGAGCGCTGGGAGGGTCTCGGGGGAAGAGGCTACACCTTGCGCTCCGAGTGTAGCTTCAGTAACTCCAATGGATGTCACTGAAGTTCTCTCGGACGTAGAGGTTGTCTCTGCTCTCGAGACGGCCGGTCCAACTCAAAGCGGCTATGAATCGTGTGGAAGTTCCATTTCGATTAGTAGCCTCTTTGAAGTGGATCCTGCTTTGGTGGAGGTCCGGAGGGAGAAGCTGCGCTCGATCCTCGATAGCCTTCACTATAAGAAGAGTTCGGACAAAATCCTGACCATTCTCAGGCGTGAGTTTGGAGATCCAGCCAGGATCCTGCCCCAACTGAAACTCCTCATGGCAGAGGCCAGAAAGAAGGCCAAGTACAATGAGGTGTCGAGATGTGAGCGCCTCTTCAATAAAGTCTCGGGGATCCTTGAGGATCTCCAACTGGACAGGACTCTTCATCATTAGAGTCGTACAGTCATTGTCTGAGTTCTTGCGATTTCTTGAATGTGTAGGATAACATCAATAAATGCAGGGGGCTTAAGTGCACCCACTAGACTACACAGAATTTTTGAAGACATAAAACAATGGAACACGGACATTGCACTTATACAGGAGACAAATTTTACACATGACACATTTACACGTCTTGAACAAAATTCCAATTTACACAAGGGTTACACAGTTTTTGGCACAGAAACACCCCGTAGAGGTTCCGGTGTGGCAATTGCTGTGTCCCACAGCTTTACACTGATGTCTCCTGTATACACAGACATCTTCCCAGGTTTCGCGTCTTCCTTGGATTTCGTCTTAGGGGACAAAACGCTAAGGGTAGTAAACGTGTACCTGCCGCATGTGGATGTCTACCGTTGGCTTAATCCAACGACTAGGTCATACACAAGGGTTTCCCGAAATGTCCAGGGTAGCTTTTCGGGTTCGAGGATAGACAGACTTTACGTCTCGTCTAGCCTTCTTAACTTTTTCGTTAGTGTCACTCATGAAGTGTGTTCATTAAGTGATCACCTTCTTGTTGTGGCGACTAGCACTTTGGTCGAAAAGTGAACTGCTTACTGGATTTTCAACAATAACTTGTTGAATTCAGAGCAGTTCATCGAAGAATTCATTCAGTTTTGGCACCAATGGCGTGATAACAAGAATATTTATTCAAACCTTAGCCATTGGTGGGATGTTGGAAAGCTTCAGATTCGCTCATTTATCGAGACGAGATTCAATCGGAGCAGATATCATGCATCGAGTTTGACGGCCGAAGTCACCCGGATTGGTACGCTTCTGCCCGCGCAACCAGAGTTACTCGCACAATACGAGCGACTTAAAGAACGACTGACAGCACAAAACTACAAGCATAGCTTGGAGTTTGTGCTCCGAAACCAGTCGCACTGGTTGCGAGAGGGCGAGTCTCCGACTGAGTACTTCTTCCAGACAACTCGATGTCGTACCGCTTCTTGTGAAGTAGACTCGATTCTTGCCGAATCGGGCCAGATCCTATACGGAGAGGAACTTGCGCATTATATTCGCAACTACTACACGCGGCTTTATGCTGCATCGACGTTGCCAACATTCTCGTCCAACGATGAATTCTTTCATCATGTTCCTACTTTCTCTGATGATAGTAGAGAATTCCTGGACAGAACGCTTACTCTCGATGATATGCTTACCGCAACGAAGGATCTTCGACGTCATACTTCTCCTGGTTATGATGGTCTAACTACAGAATTCTTTGTTCGTTTTAGGAATCTTTTGACTCCGGACCTTTTGGATGTCTCTAATTCTGCAGTGGTTGGACATACCGAATTTCCCTCAAGTTGGCGGAGATCCGTTATGCGTCTAATACCTAAGAAGGGGATCTTCAGAGGATGGGAAACTGGAGGCCAGTTACTCTGTGTAATGTCGACTACAAAATAGTTTGCAAAACACTGGGAACTCAACTTCGCTCAGTGATTGCCTCATTAATACACCCGACACAGTCCTACTGCATTCCAGGTCGTAGTATCTACGACAACATCGCCGTAGCAAAGCATCTTTTCGCCTACCATGAAAAAACTGGTTCGCAAATGGCTATGATCTCTTTGGATCAAGAAAAGGCGTTTGATAGCGTCTCACATGAGTATCTACTGAGAGTGCTCGATAAATTTGGGCTTCCGTCCAGATGGATTGAGATCATCAGTGGTCTGTATAGAGATTCAGTGATTCTCATAAAGCATAATGGGCATATATTGTCTCCTATTCCGTTTCGTCGGGGTATCAGGCAGGGATGCCCGTTGTCAGGAATGCTTTATGACTTTTCACTGGAGCCGCTGCTAGTCAATCTTCGTCAATCGTTGAGACAATATTCAATTCACTTACCATACACTACCATAAGGCCACTTATTCTAGCGTATGCGGACGACCTGTCTATATTTATAACGGAAGATGATGCATTTCCAGTCGCTCGTAGGGTTTTCGAACAATATGAGCGATTAGCGGGCGCTAGGGTTAACCTAAGCAAAAGCCAAGGCCTATGGTGTGGGAGGTGGCGGAATCGTTCAGATTCTCCCCTCGGCATGCCGACCAGTAGCGGAGGGTGGTTTGGGTCTTACAGACATGGTCGTGAAATTTCGTTGTCTTCAGGTACGGGCATTCCAACGAGTGTTCTGTCAAAGAGATAACTTAATTTCGCAGCTGTGGGTAAGTTCAGGGGAGCACTACTATCTGCTCTCGGTTCGCCCACCATATCCGCATGACTGGTCCCAGGATATGATCTCCACGATTACAACCTGGGGCAGAATAAGACCAACATTTCATTTGCGATGGAATGAACTTGGGTACGGGGATTTCTCAGCAATTCCGATCAGGTTGAATCCTGAGTTAGTAGATTCAGTGTTCAGTAATGCTCGAGGTGTAACGGCCGATACAGGACAACTTACAGTTCTTGGAGACATCATTGATGCTTCTGGGAACACACTTATCCACGAAGCTTCTCTTCGCTTTGGTATTGTTGCAAGTGCTGCGGGAAGGACAAGTTTCACGTTGGAATCGTAGAACTGGGAGGATGATGGGAGCAGTTTGCAGACGTCAATGACTCTGCAGACTGGTCCCGCGGGACTCTAATCGGTTCGAAATTTTTGTGCGTTCGTTTAGAACATGTTTAGATGAGTGCTCCCGGAGGACTAGAAAAGTGGCGAACGGCTCTACGGAGAGGGCATTTGCTTGGGATCAGTGGTTCCCGAAGTAGGAACTTCGCCCGGTGCTGCATCTACCCTCTGGGAACACTCAGACAATCAGGTTCTTGTTAAGTTTCTTCACGGTTTCGGTGATTTTTGTTTAGTGCTAGGATTAGTTTTGGAATTTTTTAAAAAAAAATTTTAGAAACTTTTCTTAGAGCTGGCACTCGCTTGGAGGCATTTTAAAATTTCTTGTATTTTCTTTTTTACTATTTTTTTTGCCTTCAAGTTTTAGAGTCGTTTTTACGAAACATTTTTAGAGTAACGTAGCGTGTCATTTCTTATGTTCTTTTTGATCGTTAACTATTGTGTCTTTTTGTTTTGAATATTGTACATTTTTTAGGGTAGCTAGAGTTTTGTAGGATTTTTTTGTTTATAACGATTGTGCTGAATAAAGTGCCATTATATACATAAAAAAAAATTATCATCCAAAGTTCTCTGAAATATAGAGGGGGTGTTTTTTAATCCAAATGGTAAGCGCGTGAATGCGTATTTTCCGTTTTTTATAGAGAATGCAGTTTTCTCTATGCCTGATTCCTTTAGTAGGATTTGTTGGAAACCGCTTTTAAGGTCCGCAATCGTGAACCATGAGTTTTTACCTAAGTTTGCCAGAGTCTCGTTTATTGCTGGAATAGGGTATCTGTCTGGAATTGTGACACTATTAAGCTTGCGATAATCAATGACCATCCTGTATTTTTTTTTCACCAGATGCGTCCGTTTTCTTCGGAACGATCCAAACGGGAGAATTATATGGGGATCTTGAAGGTCTTATTATCCCATCCTCGAGTGGTTTGCTCACTTCTTTTTCAACTTCTCTCTTAAGGGCCATTGGATATAGATAAGTTTTTGAGTAAACGGGCTCATTTGAGGTAGTACGTATTTCACCTTTGACTGTGGTGGTGTATGTGAGTTTCTCACCTGGGTCAGAGAATAAATTAGGGCAGTTTTTTATAACGCTATTTAGTTTTCGTATTTGTTCCTGGTTCATGTGTGAAGTTCTAATATTGATTGAATTAACAGAACTAGATATGTGCTGTTTTAGTGGAATGACGATGTTTGGTTTTATGGTAATAAAATTTCCGTTAGTATGAATTACGGCTCCTAGTTGCTTTAAGGTTTCGTTGCCAATTATGCCGTTAAAGGATATCAGAGTGGGCAATATGAAAAATTTATTTTTCCCTACATTTGGGCCGACTAGATTAATTAAAGCATGATGTGTAATTTCGATGCTACCTACTACAGAATTCGCGGGGAAGTTTTTTTCGTTTGGGATAGGATTTTTAATATGACGAGGTTGAACATATTTTTTATTTGATCCTGTATCTATTAAAAATTTTAACATCACTCCACTCTTCGCTCTGTGCTCAAAGTAAGGAAGCGAAGAGCTTTTTAGTCTAAAAAATATATGTCTTCTTCTTTAAGTATGATTCAATTCCTAAGCACAGTTAAGGATCACCATTATTGCGTTTTGAAGACACGCACTTTTGCTTAGTGGCACTGGTTAACACACTTGATAATGATCACTTATTATTAACGATCTCAAATTTTAAATTATTTTTAAAATCGAAAAAACTGATTCGCCGTAAAAACAAAACCACGGACTTTTGCACTTATTCGCTCCAACAATCCCTCCTCGGGTGCCAGTTAAGTAATTGTTTGGTTAACAATTAAAAAAATATAATTTTCATTTCAGCAGGAAGACCTGCGTCTTTATTGAAAACGAACTTAAGACTGACATGAAAGTTCTTAATTACTAAGCTCCCTACATCTAGCAATTCAAAGTGCAGGTGCAGAGGATTGGGTTGCTTGGGAATTGATGCAAGTAAATTCGTCGAAAACTTTGATGAGATGTCGTGAGAATGTTAGATTCCCACGATATGGAGTTGCTACTTGTTGCAGGAATTAGTTGTAACCTTTAGTTCTGTTGCAGGTGTTAACTTATATAATCACAATTTAATTATTTACTTTTCTAGCTAGTTGGTTATACATAATTTTTGGTAATTGAAAACACTACAAAGTTATTAATACTGAGTTAAAACAAAATGGTTTTAAAATTTTAAGTATTATTATAAAATGAGTAATGGATGCAGATGTTGTCGCTGAATCACAATTTTAAGCTTTAACGATTGTTCGCTTTCTCTGAATGAATTCTCTGGACTTAAACAATTATACGAAAGTCTGTTCGGGAAGCGCCCTCCTTGTTTATTTCTCCCTCTGACTTCTTTATCCACATCGGGTTATGTATCGATACCAGTCTCTCTGAATGATCGAATATCTAAAGAACACCGACGAGGAGCATCAAATCTAATTGACCTTATTAACAATTACACAAAATAGTATTAAATGTATGTACCTGTACCCCGCCAAATAGTTTTAATTATAGTAATAAGAGAAAAGAGTCGTAATTTTAATCTCTATTACAAGAGATGACAGCATAAGAACACCCGATTGAACAACATAACCCAAAACAGAACATAAAACTTGAAAATTTAATTCTAAATATCAAATATACTTATTTCTTTAAGGGGGTAGCCAGGTTTGAAATTTTCAAAAAATTGAACTTTTTTTTCTCAATATTTAGTCACTCTATAACCTCAGAAATAAGATAAAAACGACTTTTGATCTCATAGCGTATCAGAAGTGGCCGAAAAATGAATCACGCCGCCAAGCCTCGAGCGCTCGCATCTTACAATCGGCGTGTCGAGATGACCGTCTTATCGAAATAGCATCTTACCGTCTTATTGTCTTTTCTCAGTATCTCAATCTTATCATGTGCCGTCGCCCCCCATTTCTAGTTCGAAAATAAAGTGTCACAAAGAGAATAGCTAAATTTTGACACAGTTGATACTTCGGTATTCGTACTGTTCTTCGAAATTCTTTATCTTTTAAACGCGTTTATCCCAAAACACATTTTTTTTGGGTTGTCGCCACGATTCCAGTCGATCTACTAGGACAATTTCATTCAATTTTTTTTTTAAATATTCAGAAAAAGCTTAGCAATCGCATGAACCTCGGTCTTGATTTTCAAATAATATTTAATAACAATATGAAACAGTTCTTGCTTAAAAAATGTAGAAAAAAAAGAAAAAATGACAAAAACTTGCACTATTTGTTTATTTATGAATTTTTTTCCATAACTGAGGTTCAGGATATAGCTATTTATGTGCTCTTTTATAATCAATTTTTGTTTTATGTTTTAGATAACCCAAAGTTGAGAAATCATGGCAACCGTTTCTTAACATGGCGTCATCAGATCGGCCATAAAGTAAGCGGATGTTAATGAAAAATGAAAATAAAATTTTTTTTGGAAGTTATTAACATGTTAGAAAACATACTAAAAATTTGTAAATGTCAAATAAAGATTAATGTTAAAAAAATGTAGTTGAAAAAAGAGGTCATTGAAACCTGGCTACCCCCTTAATAGAAATAATTGAGCTTTTTGTGGGCACTTGGTGTAATATTTTACTTTTATAGTACATCTTTTGATTAACGAAAAACAGTTGTTCAATTCCACAATTTATTTAATTTAATTTAAACGAATACACAACGCGTTTCGCCCTACTTAGGCATTATCTAGTGAGTGCTAAACTGTGGAATTGAACAAGTGTTTTTCGTTAATACTTATTTCACTTAGAACCGGCAATAGACCACAGGTAAATGTAAAATAATATCTCCCATTCCGGCTATCAATAAGGGTATTTTGGCTGTTTTAAAACACATGATACCGCGGCATGCCGGAGCAAAATTTTTGTTTGGCAATAATTTTCTTTTCTGAGAATATGTGTTTATAATCACGGGGTTCGAGCTTCAGTTTGAAATTATACAAGTGAAAAATTTTCGGGGGGCAAAGAACCCAATCGCCGCTGGCGCTGACTCGGTCGACGGAACCAACGACACGTCGGGCGAAACGAGGAACAAAGTAATCAATTGCTTGAATAGTTTCGAACAGTTTAATGGTCTCCCTAAAGGAGGAAGACATGAACGTCGCCCTGATCCAGAAGCTTGTGTTAAAGATTCAACTATAAGTAAGATGCCAATTATAACCTCTTCTACAGCCAAAACTCGAATCTGAGCGATAAGCCTAGAAGTTGCATTCATGCTAAAAAGAGTACAAAAAGCCTTTTCTGTCCTCTGATTTGACAGTAGTCAAACTGGAGAATCCCGACAGAGCGGAGGTGGAGCTATTGACTTCAGAATCTTGCACCAAAGGAACTAGTCTGCTATTGGCCTACAATGCTAATACAAGACACGTTTTATAGGACAGCTCCGAAATTAACGAGTGAGGGAGCCTCTGTTTGATTTCATTACGCATACGACGACCACTCAATATTTTCAAGCACTTATAATTTGGATAGTTGCGAGGAGGTGCTAAACATCACACCAATAGCAGCTAATAGTAATTTTTTGGGTTAAAATCTGGACAGGGTCGGAACTGAAATCTTGGATACTTTTTCATACATACCAGCAGGTCGAATCCCCTACGCCGTTCAGGAACCCTAAAGAGACCCAATTAAAAAAATTCAGTCTGGTAATAAAACCCAAACTACCAGCCATACCTAACCTAAATATTGAAACTATCCAAGGGTGGTTATATTTCAGAAACGGAATAGAACACGGCTTACATTTCCAATCAAATTAATCAATCATTCCTCCCTGATGTAATGAAAACTTGTCCAATTTGAGGAAAACTACTAGAGACATTTTCAATATCAACTAGAAGCACAAATATTTGCAGCACTAAAAGGTTGCTTAAAAATCTATCAAAAATCCATCAAAGAAGCCAAGAGAGAGGCTTGGATGTAGTATCTCCTCTCGATCGAAAGCACCAGAAAATCAGACACTCGAGTGAATATTATCCAACAAAGTAAACCTTCTCTTCTAGATCGAAGTGATAGCATTTGGATACTCTTTTCCACACAAACTTTGGAGCTATTAATGAACACTCATTTCTCAAACTACAGTAGTGGAGGCCATCAGAGACCGGAACATATCTTGAAGTGAAGTCAAAAAAATATTTCCGCACCACCCGGGCGGTAAATATCTTTGCTCCCTACAAATTTCCCCATGTAAATGACATCCACCCGGCTCTGCTACAGAAGGAGCCAGACACAATAGTGCCCTAGCTCGTAGCGATTTTCATTGGGACTTTGTACCGGTTAATCTGATATTTAAGTCTTAGTCACTGGATAACAATAATGCTAATTATGAATAATGAACTGGAGGCAGGTATGTCTTCAGGAAAACATAGGGACTGCAACCTAAGATGGTTTAATACAGCAGTTGTGTGCCTCATTCTCATTATATTTTAACCAAACTAAGCTGAGGAAGATATAGAGAACGGCGTATATTTACACTGCTAGTTTCTTGCGTTCCACTCCAATAGAAACTCTCAACGTGGCTAAAATCTCGACTAACATTACATCCGTTCTAAATTTTATGAAAGGATTCAGTATCATAATACCCAGGTTCCATCCAGATGGGAGTAGAGAATGCTGAACCGATCACCAACCTTTATACCGTACTGTTCACTAACGGTTCTAAGATTAGACAAGGTGTGGTGCAGCGGTGTTCTGAGGTACTGAACATATTGAAGGCTTATCAGCTGCCGGAGAGATCGAGGGCCTTCCAAGCGAAGGTGCTTGCGATTTTGAAGCCGTGTTCACTGCTTAAAGGCACTTGCTCATAAAAGCAAAATATCGTCATCTTAACGAATAGTCAAGCTGCCAACATGCTAGGAACAGTTCATGCAAATATCACTAAGATCTGTACGGGCCACTGCCTTATAAGCAAGCATGCAGCTAGACTGTGCGCCTTCATAATCCCCAACGTGACCAAAAAGAAGACCATCCTCCCCCCACACCATCCACCCTCTTTGAATGGATTTTCCGTGGCAGGAGGAGGACAGTATAATGGTATATATTGCACTTTAAATTTCTGAAAGCATGCTTTAATCTCCCAGACCAGTTTGATTGGAATAGAAGAAAGACCTTTTTATTATCATTTGAATGCCCATTTGGTTGGGACTGCGACCAAGGAGGTCTGCGGTGGTAGGCTATTCAGGGGATATCTCTGAACGTATACTTGGGCCCCCATCTTTATTTATTTATTTAAGCTATAATACAATAATATATTCAAGCTATAACAAAATAATACAAAAATAAAAAATATAAGCTATAACGTACTACAAGCTATATAAATCATAAGTCATAATAAATAGTATAAGCTACAATATGAGCTATAATTATAATAAATACAAACTGGAAAGAAGAAGAATTAAGAAAGACGATCAGGATGGGCGGGATCAAGATGAGGCTTTGTGAAGGGATGATTTACTCAGATGGAAATCAAAGCAGGAAAGGTCGTTGACTTTTCGCAGCATCTTGGGGATTAATATAGATGAGTAAAGATTAAAGGGCAGTCTATGGCACCAGTTAATAGCTGATAAATGAAATGAATGTCGGAAACATTACGACGCTTACTTAGGGGTTGTAAGTCGATAAGTTTCAGACGATCTTCTGGACAGATGCAATCCTGTTAATGTGGGTTGTTTGTGTAGGTAACCATACCTGGCTGGCATATTCAAGGAGAGGTCTAACGAAGGAGATATTGAGAGATTTGGAAACATAAGGATTGGAGAGCCCTCTAGGCCAACGCTTCACAAACTGTCAATGTGTGAACGGAAATTGAGTTCGCTATCACAGATTATTCCTAGGTCACAAGTGTTGCAAAGTTGCTGGTTTTCCCACTAGATCTAGTGGTTTTTATATGTCCCTGGTGGGGAAGAAAACGTGAAGGTGGGGAGCGGAAAATCTAGCGGCAAATGGCACTGTCAGTGGTTTTTAGCGGATTTGGATAATTTTAATAAATGTCTATTTTCCATATTTGAATATATCTTTTCTCCCCCGAAAAAATTAACTCCGTTTACACATATACTTCACGATGAATTCGTAATGTTTTCGTGTAAGCAGATCTTATTGTTTAGCCGTGGTGAAACTAGTCAAATAGTCAATTGAATATTGTTAAAAGTAAACAAAGAAAGCGTATGCAAACTGAGATGGTTAATGCTATATTGACAATAAGATTCGGTCTACGTCGCCATGAAAAGTGTTGTCACGACTACGTTCTCCCAAATGATATTCTTCGAAAAGTAGGATCTTATGAAAGCTATAGAAACTCAATAGAAGCTTTAACTGAGGAATTTGAAGAACTTGTCTCGGTTTTGAATCGCGAAGATGAATAAGAATATTCGACGATCAACATATTGTATATGTTTGTATATGTTTACTTAACACATGGGCTGAAAAGTCCCGGGCCTAACACATAGATGGCGCTAGTCTTATTGCATTCACCGCTTTTTCAGTTACTACTAACCTTCAAAAGAAAGCTGTTAAAATTTCATGATATTCTACTTATAAGTTTGTAAGTTATTGCGCTAAGAGTGACACTACTTTTGTTATTTTCTGAACAATGGATCAAAAACAATTTCGTGTTTTAATTTTACATTGCTTCTTGATGGGAAAAAATACCGTTCAAGCGAAGCAATGGCCTGAAAAGTGTTATAAGGACTCCACTCCATCGGAAACAACAATAAAACGTTGGTTTGCTGACTTCAAACGTGGTCGTAGAGACACCGATGATGCAGAGCGCAGTGGACGTCCAAATGAGGCCGTAACACCAGAAAACATAAAAAAATCCACAAAATCGTTTTGAATGATCGAAAAGTGAAGTTGCGTGAGTTAGCTGACATCGTAAAGATATCAAAAGAACGTGTTGGCTTTATTTTGCATGAGCATTTGACTATGAGAAAGCTCTGTTCAAAGTGGGTGCCGCGTTTGCTCACTGTTGACCAAAAACAAGAACGTGTTGATGATTCTTAGCAGTGTTTGGCCATGTTTAAACGTAACAAACCGGAATTTTTGCGTCGATATGTGACAATGGATGAAACATGGATCCATCACTTCACTCCGGAATCAAAACGATCGTCATCTGAGTGGAGAGCACCTGGTGAACCTCGTCCAAAGCGCCCGAAAGCACAACAATCGGCTGGAAAGGTTATGGCCTCGGTATTTTGGGATGTGCGTGGTGTAATATTCATCGACTATCTTGAGAAGGGAAATACCATCAACAGTGAATATTATATAGCGTTATTGGAGCGTTTGAAGGCCGAAATTGCAAAGAAACGACCGCATATGGCAAAGAAAAAATTTTGTTTCATCCAGACAACGCACCTTGTCACAAGTCAATCAAAACAATGGCAAAACTACATGAATTGAACTTCGAATTGCTCCCACATCCACCGTATTCGCCAGATTTGGCTCCCAGCGACTACTGGCTGTTCGCAGACCTCAAAAAAATGCTCACCGGTAAGAAATTTCGCTCGAATGAAGAGGTTATCGCTGAAACTGAGGTCTATTTTGAGGCAAAAGATAAATCGTTCTACAAAAACGGTATTGAAATGTTAGAACGGCGCTGGAATTATTGTGTGGCTCTTGATGGAGATTACGTTGATGAATAAAGCCAATTTTGAACAAAAAAAACCGAGTTTTCTTTGTTAGGCCCGGGACTTTTCAGCCCATGTGTTATATGCATCATAATATTATAAAATATAATATGATTCAGACAGTTAGGGCTTGTTCATAAGTGCGATACGACTCCGTGCGATTTTTTTGTTCATCTCACTTTTTGAATACTTTTGTTTGAGTCTGCGATTATTTTTCATCGTTTGCCCATTCACAAGGTTGGCAAACTTTTTGTTTGTTGTTTAACAACAGTAAGTAACAGGTATATGACTTCAGCTAATCAAATAACAGTCGAGTCGCACTCGTGAACGAGGGTTTAAGAAATGCAATTTCATTTCAATTACATGAAATTTAATATATAAAAAATCTGGTGGGAATTTAGTGGTTTTTAACTTTGACTTGGTGGAATCTAGTGGGTTTACGAGTGACTTCTAGTGGGGAATTTGGAGACACTGAGCTCAAGTAAGTTTTTCATGCACCATGTGGTGAAGGAATCGAGGTCTTTTTGCAGGAGAAGAGAGTCGGTTGTGGAGGAGATATGTTTAATTATTTTCATGTCATCAGCATAAATGGACAGCTCAGAGTGTTTAATGATACATTCAACATCATTTATTGTAAGGATGAAAATCAATGGACCGAGGTAGCTGCCCTGAGGGATGCCGGAACGAGCGACAGTAGGGTTAGAAATGGATGAGCTAAACAGAACATTGTACTGACGGTTGTTGAGATGGGATTTAATCCAGCAGATTAATCGGAGGGGGGGGGGAGGGATCTAGGCGATCAAGTTTGAACAAGATAACGTTATGGGAGATCTTTTCGACGGCATAGTGTTTTGGAGACGAAGTCGGTAAGGTTGGTGGTTGTAGATCTACCTTTGAGGAAGCCATGCTGGGAGAGGGAGAAGATAGACTTACAGTGAAAGAACATGGAATCATAAACCAACTTTTCGAATAGTTTAGCTAGGTAGGTAGGATGATAATTTAGCAATGGGTCTGTAGTTGGACACATCGTTCTTGCAGCCTTTTTTGGAGGTGGGAATAATATACGAGTTTTTGCATAATTGAGGGAATTTTGTTTGAGACGTTTAACTTGGCTACCTCCAGAGCCTCCTCTCTGGAGAGTTCCCTTGCAAGTACCTTCTTAACCCTTCTGCTCTTTGCAGGGAAAATTTTACGAAACCGGAGTCAGCTTGAAGCTACAACCGGTTCACCCATTCACCAATTGCCTTAAGAACAGATTTCTCAGAGTAAACGCTGACATCGTCGGGCACTATGGTACAGATGGATTCAATATCCGAGAATTTTCCCAAGATACTAACTCCCGTTCAACACAACTTACAACTGACGGAGTGGTGGCAGTTTTGCTCACCGACTCGTGAGTGATAGAGGGTAGCGCTCTGCCAGAATCTTCAGGAATGTGCCCAGTGGTTCTATCTGAAGTATCTGAAAACTGCAGCCTACTAGCTAGTGGTATCCTTAGCTAAGAGAGTACCCTTATCTCCGCTCTACTAGAATTATCCAATATACCTGGCAGAAACAAGAAAGGTTGCTTTTCTCCTGACGACAGATTATGACAAAAGGACCATTGGGGCTTACAGAGTAATGTCAGTAGTTCGGAATCTACCTTCAAATTATAGGTCCACTTGAAATCGTTGTCTCGAATCGAGTGAAGTTATGGGAACTAGAAAGCGCAACACCAAAACAACACGCCACTTCCGCGGAAGTTCAAGGCAATATAAATTTTGTTGCTTTATTTCTAATCAACAAAACAGAAAGCGAAAAATTCTCTTCTTAAGTGGGTCTAAAACTTGTAAACGAGCGCAAATCAGACGGGGTAAAGCACTTCGTACATCTTTGCAGGAAACTCAAGTAACTAGTTTCCGTTCTTCCCCATGGCAAGATCGTAGAAATTACATTGCTTAATGATCCAAACGTATATTCTCTTTAGATTTCACGTGCGAATTCAACAAAGAATTAAATTCGGGTCGGCGAAGCTATAAATGGGATTTTAACTAAACGACAGAAGATCATTAAAAAAATGAATAAATACCAACATTTATTTCATATGGATCAAATATAATTCCGTATATTATTACATACATTAATCGGCTAGAAAAGAAGCTTTTAATCTATTTTAAATTAGAGAAGAACAGGCAAACTAAAAGGGCAGCATGGCAGACTTCATCAAAGGCGTTTTAAATACATATATTGTGCAATGATGTCTGACTCACCGAGATTATGACGCCAATTCTCCGACATGGTTGAGCTGTCAGCATTAAGACTATACTGAAGACCGATTGTTTCTTAGATATTATTTAACGAAGAGTTGAAAAGTGATACAAAAACCACCGCTATGACTAAAGTGAGCGCAATCGACCTGATGTTTGAAGGAACTCTTTCTACTCCTTTCTTAAGCATCAACTTGATTTGAGTATGTAAGTTTGCACAGGAAATGGAAAAGACACCTTAAACCTAGGGATGAAATTGCATCACACAAACGGTTCTGGAGATAAAGAGGCTCTGAAGAAGGTGAGAAGTATAGCAAAATTAGCAGTAAGTGGTTGGGTCTGCCCACTGAACGAGTATAGACTTCACAATTATCAATGAGAGCTCGTGTAGAAGAAACTAATGAAATGACCTGAATAGCTTTAAGGGGGCTTTCCCATTTTCTGTCAACTACAATAAAAGTATTTAATCGTCCTTCCTTATGATTCCGTGAGCTGACACATTCAGGTAGTTTTATATATTATTTTCAATTGTGGTTGGGTAGTTGTTTTGTTATCTTATGCTTTTTAACAATTTTTGTGAATTCGGTTAAAAAGTTTTTTTTAACTATTTAATTTTTTACTTTTAGTGTCTTCATATATACGACTCGAAGAATGCTGCTGATACGAACAAAGCAATTTTAAAAGTTGCAGAGGTAGTGCATCAACAAAATTATCTAAATCCGGCAACACATTACGAAATTAGTCACGGTCACCCTGTACTACATTCATCTTAGACAATTCTTAACATGACCCTAAAGCGACACTTTTCTCTATACAGCAAGAGAGAAATATCGTAATCAGAGAATCATCGTAATCACTCTAGGTACAAAATTGTCATCATTTATCAATCAGGAAACGTACTATGCACAACCGAATCAAAATCGGTCAGTGTCTTATGAAGCTAAGCTCCGCCCGTCTTCCAACTATCACCATAAGCCACAATTTATGTCAGAATACAAATAGATACTCTATGCATTCAGAATAATCTAAATTAGTCCACTCGTTAAAAAGTTAGGTATCCCCTCCCCCACCCCAACCCTAGTTCCACATTTTTCCATAGAGTAGCAATATACCCCAATGCATATTATACACAACAAAAAGGAATCTTCCATATAGGTGTGTGAATTAAGAATTGTGGAAATTCCCCTCCTCACACCACCCAACATATCCTACACATCAAAATAGGTTAGGTTTGGTTCGTGTGGCTGTCCTGAAGGACACACTTAGACCTCAATATGCCCATTGTGATGCCACGTGAATGTAAGAATTCCCATTACTGGAGCCATCCGGAGCTATCGATGAAGTGCCAGAGATCTGCAACGTCAGTCGCCTCTAGATCACCAAGACTATCGAGGAAATAGTAGAATTTAGTACCGCTCAGCCAATTCATTTAAGTGTGAGCGACAGCTATTAACAGTCGTATACGTCGATAGGACAGAATCAACGGATATAAAAGCCGCCTGGCTATGTGTAAGCATACAAATGTCTTTTACAGGAACTTCGTTCCCTTTCAACCAAAACAAGGCTTCCTGAATAGCCATGACCTCTGCCTAAAACACACTGCAATAATCCGGAAGACGGAAGAGCAGGCTGATGTTCAGTGCTTTTGAGAAAACCCCATCCCCCACCTTGCCGTGTAAATGTGAACGGATTTCCCAGTCAAGTCTGGTTGGGATCGTCGATCTGAACCGCTTGACAAAGGAGTAGCTAGGAGTAGTGTAATCAAGATGCCCCAGTTGGAGCGAAAAGGAGTCCAGAATTGAAGAGTGCCCAACTCTAATACTGGACCACTGAGATGCTGCTGTAAGCCGAACGGCAGCCATCTGGTTACCCATCAGATCTAATGGAAGTAAATGAAGAAGTATCTCCAGAGCATTGGTAGGAGTGGTTCGTAGTGCCCCAGTGATACAGATACAGGCCGACCTCTGTACCTTTCTCAAAACGTTGAGGTAAGTGGCCTTCTCCAGTGATGGACACCAGACAACCACACCATACAACAAGATTGGCCTAATAACTGCAACATAGAGCCAGTGAGTTAGCTTGGGCTGAAAAGCCCATTTTCCACCGATGGCCCTTTTGTAGAAGTATAGAGCTACAGTTGCTTTCTTGACCCTTTCATAAATATTATGCTTCCAGCTGAGCTTCCTATCCAGGATGATACGCAGATATTTAGCTTCTTCGGTAAAAGCCAGGCGGGTGCTATTCAGGTACAGAGGGTCAACATGAGGAATTTTGTATTTCCTAGTAAAGTTGACCGTCTCGGTCTTATTAGGGTTAACTCTAAGCCCACACCCTCTCGCCCAATTGGTGAGCTTAGTGATTGCATTCTGCTTAACAAAATCATCGAAATTGGTCCACGCGTTACGAAGTTAGACTACCCATATCCCTCTCTTACCCCCACCTTAGGACCAAATTATTCTCCTATTAGCAATGGCGGATCACACTCTACACAACAGCAGAAGACCATCCAAATCGGTCCACGCGTTACAAAGTTAGGTTCCACCCCCACTCTACCAACATTTTTTCTCGTGGTATTAACCGGAAAACATACTCTACCCAACAGAAAAAGAATTATCCAAATCCGTCCACGCGTTACGTAGTTAGACTACCCCTCCTCCTCCCTGACCCCCACATTAGGACCAAATTATTTTCCTATTAGCAATGAGGGATCATAATCTGTGCAACAACAAAAAAACCATCCAAATCGGTCCACACGTTACAAAGTTAGGTTTCACCCCACCCTTACCGCACCCAAAATTTTTTTAACAATCGGTATACATACTCTACCCAACAAAAAAAGAATCTTCAAAATCGGTCAACGCATTACGATGTTATGCCCGGTCAGACATACACGTCGAACTTATAACCTCTTTGTTTTTGTGAAGTCGGTTAAATATACAATTGTTTTCAAGTTACAGCCCAATTAGTGACGGCGCAATTCAGTTGTTATATGGATTGGATGTTATTGGATTTTTTTGATATTACAAAAATTTAATTTTCAATATCAATTTACAGCTGGAAAAATGGGGCTAAAATCATACTTTTTCCAAAGTTACGCTAAATCGCATAGAATTAAAAATATTAAAAACCTTTATGATAAGGAGATAACTGCAATCCTATATTTTATAAAAATTCTTCGTTTATTTATTTCAAATAACACATCTAGCAGGAAATGCAATTAATGGATTATATACTATTATTATATGGATAATTATTATTACAATCCGTTGAGCCGTTTATTCGAAATAAATTCCCAAAAAACGCTGTTTCTTATTGAAAAAACGGGAAAGCCCCCTTAATGTAAAATCGAAAATATTGCTCTACCCATTTAGCTAGCAAACACCGTTGGTCAAACATGTTGGTCTATGTTGTATTTAACCCGACGAAATCCTCATTATCCATCTCAATTTCTCTGATAGGCAAAATTTATATTTCTGGTGACCTGCTTTTTTGCTTTTAATAGCCGAAGAATGACCATTATAATTTTTTTGATAGTATTATATAGTTTACGTTATTGGAACTATGAGAAATGAAGCGATTTATTCTAAGCCTAATACTTAAAGTAGGAGAAAGCTGTGAATTTTGGACACTGAAATCGTCAGGCAAAGGACAAAAATAAAAGAAAAAAGCCCAAAAGATTGTATTGTAGATGATTAAAAAAATAAATAAAGCGATTGTAATCCAAGCGTCTCAAATAAAATTTCAAAACGAAGGTTGTGTCTTCATAATTTCTTAGTGTTAACACCTGTGGTGACAAGAGTGCCTCCTTTACCACCATGATTTTAAGCACTTTCTTTCCGAAGTCAACCTTTCCTGCTCCTCAGGAGTGCAGTTCGGCTCCTTCTCATTCTATGCTCTGATGAAACGCCTTCAACATTTTTCCCTCAGATAGGGTATCTAAAAAGCTCCTACTCGTACAGTGTAGTTTTAACGCTTTTCCGTTCCTTGTCTGCTTGATTACGTCAACTGAAGGGTGGTTGCGAACCTATTGAGCATGTTTAGACACAGTGGTGTTGCTTTCTCTTCGAATTATCTCATGCCAAAAGTTGTTATCTTTATATTTAAAAGTCTTTATTTAACTTGCAACGTTCGTACATATGGCTTTCCAAATTTATAATAGATTTTTCGGCTGCTTCCTGCCATACGATCAAGCTTAAATTTTGCACGCAGCTTTGGTTTTGATGTCAACATGATACAGTATATTTAATATCGTTTTCAATCCAATATGGCGGACAATCCAACATGGCGAATACGTTTTTCTTTACAACCTTGATATGGGTAACAAATGAAGGGATTCGAAGAGTGGAATACGTTAAGTTACGTGACATCGGTAGACAGCGGATATAGGTATGTTCAATTTAGTTTTCCCAGGTAAATTTGATATAAGGAACTCTCAGATATAGATCTTTGCCGCAGGCAAGCTTATATTACGCTAAGCAGAATTCGATTATTAGATGGCTGTAGCAGTAGTTACAAATTTAATTACTAATTTTTAATTGAAATATTCATCAGTTTGATTATATTATTTCAATAAAATATTATAAAAATTCCACTTTGATTATGTTCAATCAGACTGTACAGATAAAATAACTTTCAAATATATTTTGGTCAACCTGTACACTTCGATAAATTTTGAATAGTGTGAAACACAAACACTTTAAAAAATATAATAATCATACAATAATTATTATATACAGAGAAAATTATAAACTACTTATCTATGTATTAATTATAAAGTAGGATACAAAAATTGTAAATCAATAATTCAGTCTAACCAGATTTGTTGAACTGGAAACATTCAAATTTAATAAAAAAATAAATATATTAAATTGGAATTTTTAATATAATTTTAATAAAATGTATCTAGACCTATTATATATATAATAGGTCTAGATACATTTTATATATATATATATATATTATTATTTCTAGATATAAAGAAATTCTAGGATCGGAGGCTTCGTAACTAAAGGGACAACTCTCAAATCAACTAGGCCCTATCCTTTACAACTACTTCAATGGTCTTATGAACTATGAAGTAGATTGATCTAAACCATCAAGGAAAGCACGGTGCAACAACAATGATCTAGTGCGAATCAATAGAATGAGAAGCATTCCTAAACATGGATAACATCAACACATACATATGGACAATTTTAGGTATTAATAGAAATAAATAAACTAATTATAATACTAAAATAAAATATATGTAAAAAATCTCTTTTACAACAAGTGTTCATTTAAAAACCACAGGACTAAAAGTAAAAACTAATGTTCGGTGAAATTGAAAGCTCAAAAGTATAGCTACAGCCCCCTTACTTGGTCACTAATCACAGGAGCAGGTACATATTACTAACTTTGATATTCTCAATAGACTACCTTTGGTTTGAGTTTAATATTAAATTCTATTTACATTGACATAGGTCTTGATCGAATGTAAGAACAAATTCTTGGTTCGATGATGACATTCGACACGTAAAAAGCTTAAAAAGTTAAGCCTGGAAAAGGTATGCGTTGATAAAATCTTCTTATGACTATTTGTTTACGGAGGCTCTTTTAGCGTATGTGTACTAATGCTGGACTGGCTTACAAGATTCAGGACGGGACGAATTGTAAACTCGAAACATAAATCTGACGGTTACCCTGAGATTTTAAGATAAGAACAGATCTCCGGTTATAATCTTTAATTATTTCTAACTTATTTGCGAACTCTTTTCGGAAAGCATATGATCAGGATAATCTTCAGATTGATACTGAATATTTATTTCGATTACTTGGCAAAACTTCCTACTATTGTATTACTATTACTTCACCTGATTTAGTATTAAGATCGGATTTTGTTATATCTTTCATTATAGAACTTGACGATAGGGTTTCTCCTGGACTGATGGTATTCCTTCGATTGTACTTAAGCATTATAGTTTACTTATCTTTGTTATGTGCTGTGTTTCCGGATGATTGAAAAATTTCTTATTAGATACCACTTCATAAGACGGGCATTTCTAATTATCGTAATGTAAATAAGCTTTCCCTTATTCCTAAGTTATTTGAGGCCGTTTTATGTGATATTGTGAATTTTTATTCGCGTGGGATTATTACTCCGAGTCAGCATGGGTTTGTTCCAGATAGCTAAACGGTCATTAAACTGGTAAAATTCACATCTATTTGTGTTTTAACTATGGAAAAAGGAGAGCAGTTGGATTGCATTTATACCAACTGATTTCAGTAAGACTTTTGACAAGGTTTCTCATAGGCTTCTGCTTTTTAATCTTAATATGTTAGGGTTTCCTAGAAGGTTTCTTTTGTGATTGAAGTATGCTGATCCTGTGTGGATTCCATTTTATTCCTCCTATATTGCTCGATTGTAATCATGTTCTTATAGTCCGGGAGCTGGCAGGCACTAAATTTTGTAAGATTTCATAACGATTAGTTTTATTTTATTTGTATCATGTCGAAGCTATAAAAACCTAAAATCAATCCTTGCAGGGCTACCAGCGGGATACTGCTTGACCGCGATATGGTAATTAACGGTAACAAGGGTCAAAGGGGTATCCGTCAGCGCATTGCTGTCATAGGTGTGTCCATCGTTTCTGATAAGATGGGCTTAGAACTGCGCTTTGGTAGAAAATTTAGGACTCTCTTTACTGAACGAGCAGACTGGTACAGCGGTGGCCAAAGTCTGGGCCCTAAAAGGTTTACTCAATAATGGTATATATAGCGTTTCGATTACATTGTCTTTCAAGTCGAAATTCATGCCATCAAATTTGTGCCCCTATCAATGTCAAACACGCCTGTAAGGGGCAGATATAACTATATCCAAGCAGTCCTTAAAGTTCTATCCTCGTGGTGATTTCCCTCAAAGCTTACGAGTGATTCGATACCGTCCAACATATGGCCACCCACGAAAGGATCACGCTCTGTTAGATACCTGGTCACTCGGGTTTCGAAGGAAACGAGACCGCCGCTGAGCTCAGGATTAGATTTTCCTCTTGGTGCCAAGATCCCGAACCCTTTTGCAGCGTCAGCTGGTCGTCAGTAAGAGCTGTAACTGGGTCAGGAATCAGCATCTGTTATGCTAGAGAAATATCTTCGGCACTTACCCAGGATCTAAGGTTGCATTCAGGCTACCTATCTGGCTACTGTGGGCTGAGCTATCGTCTAGACTAGATGAGAAGGAGTATCGGCTCTGCCTGGAAGACAATGAAATCACTATGCACATAATGTGCTTATGTCCTGATTTGGTATGGTTGAAGAGGGGGATTTTCTGTCGGTAATCCCTCAGCCTGATTTATGTTAGATCCTTCACTGTTAAAGAGCTCACTGCCTATCTAGGGGTGGCAGTGGGTATTTCGCAGTAGTGGAGGTTGTGGGACAAAGGACGTTTTAAGACACAACTCCAACATAATAGTAATAATAATACATCTTCATAACTCATATACTATATAATTGAATATACATATATTCATATTTATTAAAAGGACGGGGTTGATACGTCAAACTCTCTCTCTTTCTCTTCCCTGGCGCCATTTTATAAGACATTCCCTCTACACTTTTCTTTATTTATATGATGGTCAAAAATATGTTTGATAGGATCGTGCAACAACAACAATTAAAACTTTATCATCATTACTTACAAGTTCGAAATGTGATCATTTATTGACAGCAATTTAGTATTGTATATAATTAAATCTTCTTGTAAGCCGTTATTTTCCTTAAAGAAATGTCATGAAAACAGAAAAAATACAGGGAGTCTGATCATGTAGATTTTGACTTTAAGCAGTCAGTTTAGGCAAAGTGACTGAATAATTTATCAGAAAACCATTTTTCTGTAAAAAAATCCAAAATAAACTTTTTATAAACTCGAGCGACGTGAGACATATAACAAAATTTCTCAACACGATCAGCGTTTCTGATAAAGAAAAACTAAACTCCTTTTGCTCTTCCTCAATAGCTGATCAAACGCTGATCGTGTTGAGAAATTTCTCACGTCGCTCGAGTTTATAAAAAGTTTATTTTGGATTTTTCGCAAATTCACTCGGGTCAAGTGTAAATTTTGTACATATTTTGCAAACATTTTTCTGTAGTTTTTGATTTCCCTGAACATTCTGGTACCATTCCCTCACACACCGCTCAACATTTCTTGCCTATTTTTTTTAACGTGGTTGGACTTCCAATCAGAACAAAGTGACTGGACTTTTTGTCAGAAAACGGTTTTTTGAGTCGAGAGCCACTTCCTTAACCTTATATTTTAAGGTTTCATCCGGAACGCTCACAAACGGATTTTTTGGTAGCAGTCTATATTATATCTCATGGTATTTCGAAATAATGGATTCATATTAAGAAAAGAGGTAACAAGTTATTTCATTACCTTAAAAGAACTAATCCATAATACAACTTACCATAAATTTGATCGAAACTATGTAAACAAGCTTTAAAGAACATCTAATAATTTTAAGAAATTTTTTTTTTGAACGAAAAGTTACAAAATAAATCAATATTTGCAGTCAGAGCCACTTAGCGACAATTCAAAATTAGCAATTCAGCTTTAACAAAAAGAGGATTTCTTTGCTCGAAAAGAATTCAAACAATTTTATGAACAAAGTTGTATTATTTTTAGATATAAAGCACTTTTTAGTTTCTATCAAGTTTGCCTCTACTGTGTTTTAAAATAAAGGATAATACAGGTGCCCAATTACTAATATGTATCTATTTTGGTTGCTTTTTTGAACTTGCGAAGCTCTAATATATACAGATTTTTTGAATAATTACAAAAAAGTTAGGGTATAAAATAACAGCGGCAATTCAAGCCTTAGACCTATAAAGTCTTCGTTTCAAATGTCATCCTCATTCAATTTTCTTAAATATAAGGAAACTATTTATATCTGAAAACATGCAATTGAATACTTATTGAAATAACAAAGAATTACACAATTTGTATACATTGCAAAATTTTGATTTTTTATGAAATTTTCTGTTTAGATACAAATAACCCTTTTTGTTAAATAACCACTACTTTTGTGGATTTTTAATTACTTACTTACTAATTTTCTATCAGTATGGCGGCGTTCTGTAATTAGTAGTCTTTCCTTATCAAGTGTTCACTGAAAAATAAGTATGCTAAATTCAAATCTCTTTTACAACTGTCAGTTTTCCTTTATTTGGAATCATAGATGTTTTTTGAACTTTGGATAAATGTGTATTTTGTTAGAGAATTTATTTATATAATTTGTATTAGGATATCCATAAGTTTGACTAGGGGACTGCAGTGATATGCCTAGAAGGAAGAAAAAAGGGAGTCGGCAGAAAATGTCAGAATGCAAGAGACCGCATGAAAATAGTGACACTCAATTGGGTTACCTACAGCGAGGACAATATGCTTCTACTGTACCGGACTTTTATTATGAAGAAACTAATGAATCATTTGACTCTTCCAATATTGGCATTCCACCACCAATCTATACAAATTTTGCTTGGGCTCCAACGGAGACTGAATGGTATCAGTTTAACAGTTTACCGAATATTTCCTATCAGCTTTGGCCTCAGGCACCGTTGAATACAGTTTTGCCTATGTCTGGCTTTGTCAACTATCCGTATCAGTCCAATTATTTCTATCAACCACAAAGTGTACCTACAGAAGTTGTTCATCACGTTGCAAGTCCAGAGTTGTATGGTTTAAATTATAGTCTCCTTCAGTCGCTTCCAATGATAAATGCCGAATGTTGTATGAACCAGACATGCAGTAATTTTATTAATGGAACAGTAACGTTCGCGGACTGCCAGAAGTGTGGTGAAATGAAAAGTAATGAAAGGGAAACGGAACCGCCAATGGAGAATAAATCTGAAGAAGACGGCTCGGATCAAAGCAATGGGAATAAAAAAGTATATAAAACCGATGAAGGCTATTTGGTTGAAGAACCAAGTACGGACAAGGATGAACCTGAAAAGGAGTGAATTCTACTTCTATGTACTCAAAAGTCAATAAATTTCTTTCATAAAAATACTTTTTTAGCTTTAACAAACTTCAAGTAGTATTTTAAATTACTTTTAGATGAATCTTCTAGAAACATTGATGCGTCTCGTTTTCATTCACAAAAATGTTCAAAACCAACAAGTTGGGAATCGTGTTACAATAATATTTAGTAGTAAAATTTTAGGATGGTATGGATCTTATGAAAGGAACCCTTTGACATTGTTATAAAGCCATAGGAATAACTCCAACTCCTTACAGAAACCATCTGGAGCTGTCAATGAATCGCCGGACCGCCTAAAGTGTAGCTTAGGCTAGATCTATTTGGTGGTATGGCACGTCGTGCGATTTGTCCCTCTATGGTTCCCTTGGTTAGTTAGAAGCCTATCTAAAGAAGCTTTATCCGGTTGAATGCCTAGTAAAAAAACAAAACAATTCAAAGTATGGTACTGCACTGCCAACGCAATTAGGTATTAACGACAGCTGTATGCAGTTTTTGAAGTCGATGAAACAGATTCTAAGATTAGCACCGCGGTTTGGCTGTCCTTCAGGACACAAATATCCTTTTCAGGTATATTGTTGTCTTTCAGTCAAACCGCTGGGAACATACTCCAGTGATCCGGAAGGCGGAAGAATCGATTAAGATTCAGTTTTTCTAAGAAAGCTCCACCTCCGCCTTGAACCGTCCATGAACATATTGATGAATTCAGCATAGGGTAGAGCGCGGCTTTCCTAAGCATTGCCTGGTTGGGATCCTCGGTCTAAACCGCTTCACAAAAGAACAAATGGGTATGCAATATTCAAGGTATGCTAAGGACAACGAAAGGTAGTTCAGGTAGTGTCTGGCAC
Source organism: Leptarthrus brevirostris (assembly GCA_964036015.1). Lineage (NCBI taxonomy): Eukaryota > Metazoa > Arthropoda > Insecta > Diptera > Asilidae > Leptarthrus > Leptarthrus brevirostris. The sequence goes on from OZ038371.1 coordinate 112,643,180, forward strand.
ATTCACTGGTACAGTGAGGGGTGCCTGTGGATCTAATGTCAGCGCTAGCTGTCAAGTATTTTGAGAGTAGCCGTGGTTGTCGTCCGCACTTTTTCATTAATTGATTAATACAGTTACATGCTGATCTCTGAACCTGCCTTAGAATATTAAGGTTCATGTCCATGTTCAGGGATGGCCACCGGACGATCACGACATACAGCAGGATTGACCTGATGACTTCCACCAATAGCAATAAGGGTACAGACCTACCATTACTTTATTAATCCTCTTCTTGATGTTCGGTTTCCAGTTTAATTTATATGCGCGAGTCTCGAGTCGTCGATGGAGTATGGGATAACATGCCGGCATGCCAATCCGGAGGCCCCAGGTTCGAATCCCACCGGTGGCGAACTATGGTTGTTGTTTGCAGACAACAGATTGCGATAAAAAAGATCGTGGGGGTTGCAAAGAAAATGTCAGTGGTTTGGTATCCACTTTAAATTGTAGGTCCACTTACATCGTTATCTTGAATAGAGAAAAGTTGTTCTTCCGCCCAGTGTCCACAAGGGGCAACGGGAACTAGAGAGAGAGAAAGATACTTTTATTCGTCTGTAAGTTCAAGAAGGGTACCGTTGGAAGCGAAGAGAGTCTACGTGGGGAATCTCATATGCCTTGCTGGGTCTTGTTCGGGTTAACCGCCTACCTACCGAAGCTGCTTTGTAAAATTTTAAGAATTCGTTATATATGGATGATGTATAGTATACCCCCAACTTCTTCCATCAACAGTCGCCGTACAGGTTTCTCACTTTTCATAGTCCGATCATAGCCCGACGCTTATGGCCAAATATTGTCATCGAAAAATCAGTCTGAGAAATTGGAGGCGTACTATACGTTAGTGTATGGGGTGGTTTTTTAGGTAATACTACACCTTGACACTTTGAGACGACATCAAATACGCAAATATTTTGTTCATTTCACCGCAACTGTAAACGGAATTCTTTCTTTCTTTTCTTTCTTTCTAATTTTTCAGTGTATAAACCTTTTCGTTAAATGGATATCATTAGCAGTTCAGCAGTCAGTAGCGCGGTTCGGATGAACAACTAAATCGAATTTATCGTCATTAAAAAAAATTACTTCTGATTTGATTTGAAGAGAACGTACACTGTGTTAGTGTGTATTTTTAACACATGTAAGAAGTGTTAGCAGAGTTCCGAGTTGTTAGTCAGTTGTTATAACATTAAACGTTACTAAAAAATTTCTTTAGTTGGGAAAATTAAAGAAGAAGCTTCACGTTCTCGTAAGAGGAAAACAATTATAATATTTCATTTGCTTGAGGAGAATTTAAGAATTCAACTGGAATAAATACCCTTTTCGCGGAAAGAGTGTGCTGAAGGAACATGAAATATAGTTAAGAATAGGTGCGTCGAGCCACACCCCCCACCACACCGAAATGAGAAAAGAACTATATAAGAATAATGTGCTAAATATGTGCTAATTATGTACCAGAGTCAATAAATATGTACTCGACAATATATATATTTTTTTTAATTTTTATAATGGAGCTCGACGTCGAGCCACACCCCCCACCACCCAGATTGCACTGAAATAAATTTTTTACCTTCTGAGAATTTAGTGCTAATTATGTGCTCTAAGAATATCTTAAATATATTGCTCTAAATTTGAAATTAAAAAAGATACGAGACTTTTTTTAAATTCAGCCAATGGGGGGTGCAGCTCGACGCCGAGCTACACCCCACGTGCCATTAAATTGCATTAGAACAATTTTTAAGCAAATAATAATTATGTGCTAATTATGTGCTTTAAGAATATCCGTAATTCAAATGCATAACATAAGTTTTAATGTAACAATAATAAAGTTAGCTATGTAAAGTTGACACCTCTTTTTTGAATTTTGATTTTTTTCTGCATTCGTTTATCCATCGTTAGTCCACGTTTGTCCACCCATTGATCGCAAAATTGTTCCCGGAATTATTTGCTCTCGAAAAAATCGATGCAGGAATTATGTATTTCAAGTGAAATTCTGTGCTGCTGCCACAAAATCGATCCAGGTTTTATGTGCTTTCGAGAAAATCGATCTACGTATTAAGTGGTTCTAGTAAAAACCATCCATGGATTTTGGGCTTTTAAGAAATCAATCGAGGAACTGTTTTTTTTAAATTAATAATGTTGAATAAATAATTCCTGATTAATTTATTAGAGATCATAAAATTACTGAATGATTTTTGTAAATGCACAAATTTCCTGAAAACGATACTCTATCTTTCTTTATTACATTTTCTTCAACTTTATTATTGTTACATTAAAACTCTTTCTTTATTATTATTCGCTTAAACACTTTTCTAATGCAGTTTTAATGGCGCGAGCTGCACCCCCAAATAACAAACAACCAACCCAACCTTTAATTTGAAGGCAGAAAATTCGAAGAATTATTCTTAATGATAATTTTGAAGAACATTGTGTCGCTGCTCTTTCGGAGTATCTGAACCAGTGAGATATATTATACTGCTCTGAATTTTCTGGAAGAAAATGGTATCACTTTTCGCTGGTTGTCCCTTTCTGTGTAAGCATCTTTTTTTTCAACATGGTTTACTTAATTGCCAACGCCATGTCGCCTATTAAATGCTGGCGATAGAAATAGATGACAATATACACAAGCATTTTGCAGATTAGAACAACCTTTTTTTGTAACTTTTATATCAGCAATTCCAATGATCTTTACATTTTCTTTACAACAATATTAAAGATTAAAACAAAATATCTCATTTCGTATATATATGGTTATTTTGTTCTGCTCGCAACAGTTGCAAATTCACAGTAAGCATTGGAAATTAAAAACGGTTTTCCTCCCCTGAAAGTAAAATTGTACCCATATGAGATATCTTATAAGTCACTCAATAATAATACATCTCAGTGATCTGAACACGTTGCAACGTTTGTGCTTGTAGGAAAGATTCTAAATCGATATAACCAACAACCAAACCAAACCTTCAATTTGAGCGAAGAAAATTCTAGGAATTATTTCTCTAAAGGAAATAGGAATGGTCCGAACAAAAAGCCAGTTACCGAAAGAGAAGACAATATTCTATACAGGGTGTGCCAAAAAACTACTATCGCAACGGCCTTTCCAAAATTGTCAAGTATGTTGATCTATCAACTCCTATTGCAGATACAGTCACTTGCGAAAGTGAAGTAAATGCTTTGCGATTCCCTAAAATTCAGCATTTTCCCAAATTTTCTGTGAATTACATGTAATTAATAAAGCTGTTTTTTTAATAAATTGCACATCTTTGCAAAAGCGCAAATGTTCAGATGTAAAAAGGATGTAGATATTTATAGATAGAAAACCTTTTGGGAAATATTATATAAATCTGCAGTTAATAGAAATTAAACTCAAACTAAAATGTTTTTATTGAATTTGAAACTTATTACAATTAATGTTATTATGTTACAAAAGGTGTTCGAAATGTCTCCGCCACTTTCGTGGCATGCTAAGATGGTGCTTCTAATTTCCTGTTTAAAGTGTATAGTAGTCAGCCTCTCCCGTATTTTCTTCACTGCTATTCTGCTACCGAAATCGTGTTTATCCTTAACAGGCCTCGACTAAACTTCATTCTTCATCGTTTTCGAGATTTACCAAGCCAAGTAATCGGTGCACCTCGTCCAATCCAGCGGTCCAAAAAATTTTCATTTATACTACTTTCACAATGTTGGCAGTACGTGCTGGGCCTCTATCAATATGTTAAAACATTGCCCTAAGATTATCCAAAAGGATGTCCTCTAGTAGATCTGGCAGTGTACTCTCCAAAAATTCCCAATAAATTTGGCTATTAAGCATTTGCCGCGAAGTAAATGGTCCTATTAAATGGGTCCCGATGATTCCAGCCATGAGATACCATCCCCGGTGAACTGCGATTCATATGTCCACAGAATTCTGTCCAGAAATGCCCTTTCACAATGTCGCATTCCAGAAGTCAAAGGCAAAATTTTAATTTTCTCTCGTAATATTCTTCCAGTGGTCCTTAATCTGGGATATGATGATATGGACGTCATCAGCATCGATAAATAATCCACTAAATTTTATCTGAAGATACTCCTGATCGTCTTGCGACAAGACTCGGGTTCATTTCGAGCTTTTACCAGACGAGAGTGGTTAGGTATTTGCTGCTCGACGTCGGCAGAATCTTCCGATCTTTCAACTCGCAATTCCATGCTATTTAAAGCTACGCTTTCGGTATCTTTTAACCTTCGGAAAGATTGCGAAAACACTCTCTCTTCTGTTCTAGAGTTCTGGTTAAAAAAATATGTAGACTAACGATGGATTAACGAATGCAGAAAAAAAATCAAAATTCAAAAAAGAGTATTATTGTTACATTAAAACTTATGTTATGCAGCTCGACGTCGAGCTGCACCCCCCATTGGCTGAATTTAAAAAAAGTCTCGTATCTTTTTCAATTTCAAATTTAGAGCAATATATTTAAGATATTCTCAGAGCACATAATTAGCACTAAATTCTCAGAAGATAAAAAATGTATTTCAGTGCAATCTGGGTGGGGGGGGGGGGGGGGGGTGTGGCTCGACGTCGAGCTTCACCCCCCATTGGCTGAATTTTAAAAAAGTCTCGTATCTTTTTCAATTTCAAATTTAGAGGAATATATTTAAGATATTCTTAAAGCACATAATTAGCACCAAATTCTCAGAAGGTAAAAAATTTATTTCAGTGCAATCTGGGTGGTGGGGGGGTGTGGCTAGACGTCGAGCTGTACCCCCCATTATAAAAATTTAAAAAAATATATACATATATTGTCGAGTACATAGTTATTGACTCTGGTACATAATTAGCACATATTTAGCACATTATTCTTATATAGTTCTTATCTCATTTCGGTGTGGTGGGGGTGTGGTTCGACGCACCTGTTAAGAATGTTGGGTAGATCAATTTAAACACGATGATTATTTTATGATTCTATTTTATTATTTATCATGAAAAGTAATTACTCACGATAAAAAACTACTATCTGCAAATTACTAACAATTAAGAACCACTAGGTGAGATCGCGGAATCGCGCAACCTAAGAAGCAATGAATTCCGTAGCACTATAGCCGGAAAGAAATGAGTGAGGTTCGCAGAATAAATACAAGATATTACAATAATGCAATTATGTGAGGTCGATATTACTTAAGTGTGCATTGAGTTACACTTGATAAAAAGTATGACTAAGTGCATTATGATGATTGAAACAGTTAAAAATGATTACTAGGAAAATGAAAAGAAATACGAAGTAAGTTTGGAATAACCAGTGGCGACATAACATGGGTTGGCACCAGGTGCGGTTTTCTATGAGCAACCTCCCCCACCCCTCTCCAAATAAAACATCAAATACTAAACGTGCTTACGCTACTTTATTTTGCTAAAATAATCAATTACATTATCAAAGTTTACTTTGCGTTCCCTTTCAATGGACAAAATGGAAAGATTGGTTAGTCGTGCTTGGCTCATTATCGATCTTAAGTACGATTTTATTAACTTTAATTATAAAAACCTTCTTTCACATAAAGCCACCGAAACGCAAATATGTAGTTAAGAAAAATCTTAGACACAGCACTAGACTGGGAACAGACTCAGAATAGCCCCATTTTACAATAAATTTTAGAAGGTCCAAGGTAGTCCACTGGACCGCCACTTAAGAAGACATGCTGGCGGCTTCCAAGTGGCGCCGAAGTCGCAAAATCTCCAAAATAATGTCCTCTCCAGAAAATTCATAATGGATTTTTGTCAGATTTGGAACTATACTTACCATGAAGTTCTTCTTCTGTTGACGTAAGCAGAAGTTTAGGCTGCACAACAGCAAATATTATGAGGATGTCATCCATTGTTATGTAACGATGGTCTAGTTCTTCGTAAAATTTATAAAGATACTCTAACATTGGTCTTTTGCAAATCTTCTGGCAATGTTAGTCCAGCATCTCTGGCTTCTTCTTCTGGCATACGTCTTCGGAATCTCCTCATTTCTCTTCTTTCAATTGAAATACACAAGTCCTCACACTTTTTAGTTGCTTAGGAAATAGCTCTTTCCACGTTGGATACGTTGGCTTTGAAAAAAAATTTTAAGGGCTTTGATTTTTATCCCACTTCTCCAGCGATAGTCCAGATGTCTGTATATACATCTGTGTCTGGTTCACTTTTTCTGAGACTTTTTTGAGACTTTGGTTTCCTTTGTCAAAATGCATGATACCACAGTATACTCTAGATACAAGCCCGGCAGCTGAAACGATCAGCTGAGCATTGGTGGTTTAAACACGTCTGACAGTTCCATATTAATTCGCGCGAAAACCGGGAGGTTTTTCATTCGTTTCGGCATAAAGTATTTAATTAACTGGGATAGAGTCAACATTTCAACCAGAAAGGTATTTAATAATAATAGAATTTACCCTTCTAACTCAGAAGGCGCACTTCACAGGTAGAGACCTGGAATCAATTGACCTATTCACCAGAATATGCAAGAGTGAGAGAATCTATATTTAAGTTGAAAAGCTGATGAATAAATACTAGGTCAGCAACTCTACGTCGTTCCTCCAACGAGTGCATATTAAGCAATCGGAGGCGATCCTCATTAGGAGGAAGCCTTAATAGATCATTCCACGGGAGGTCCCTTAGTGCGAACCTAACAAAGTTCCGCTGCACCGATTCAATGCGTCTAGAATGAACAGCATAGCAAGGAGACCAAACCTGAGATGCGTACTCAAGAACTGGTCTACCTAAAGAAAAAAATAAGTGAATAAGGGTCTGTCGATCAGAAAACTCCCTTGACCACCGCTTAACAAAACCAAGGACTGAATTACTCCGAGATACTATATGGTTTATGTGCAGAGTGAAATCGAGTTTTTTGTCTAGCATTACACCGAGGTAACGGACTCCACACGACGGATATTAGTCTCCGCAAAGGTATAATCAAAGACGAGCTGATTGATGTTCCTAGAAAATGACATAACTTCACATTTATCCAGGTTAAGTTGCAGTCCATTTGTGGCACACCAACCCCTGAAGGTATTCAAATCATCCTGAATGCAGGAAGAATCATAACTGTTTCTAACGCATGAGAAAATCTTCATATCGTCTGCATAGATTAAAACTTTTGGAGTGCTTAATCATAGGGACAATGTCGTCAATGGCAAGAATAAACAGCAGCCACCCTAGATGGCTACCTTGCGGTACACCAGATGAAGCCCTAACGACATTTGGATTATTATAAATTTGTGCCAAAACAGCAAATTTCAAATTGTTTGTGATTGGAGGTAAATCTATTGGCAACTTTTATAATTGAAAAGTTGTTTTAGACTTTCTCCAGTTTCTAACATAAAACTACTGAAGGAGCAATATTTAATTGTATATATAATTAATTTTATTATTAATTTATTTATTTAATTTTTATTATAGAATTTATATATTTTTGTACTCGTTGATATTACTCAAAAAGGACTCTAGACTACATTCGGACAGAATACATGCCATAAAACAGCCTGCACTGCACTGCAAATAAGCAAAAAAACGGTTTGAAAAAGGATAATGCAGACAAAATTAGATTTCCTCGATTATCTATCTAAGTACGGTCTATGTGCGTCTCTTTAATTTAAGGACGTTGGTAGAGTATATCAACCCGCATCAATATGATATGAATCTATAAGGATACTGTCCAGGTTCACTCTTATAATCTCGGTATTGAAATTGCTCACGAGCTCTAGTCGTTGGAATATCACACGATAGATAAATAAAAGAATGCATAGAAATCCCTGGGATCCAAAAAAGATCGCTTAACTGAACCATGTCATCATCACTGACGATAAAGAAGTAAATAAAAGAGGAAGAGCCATGCGCTACACACTAATGAGGGGTTTTTGACAGGTCCCAAACTAAGCTCAAACCTGATGGCCAGGCCCATAGAGACAAAATTCGGGCCCGGGGGTACTATATACGGGCCCCCGCGAAAGGAAGTTCGGGTCCGGGACTAAGTGTTTACGGGCCCATATACAATTGAATGAGTGACTTTCAATTTAAAATCTGTCTAGTATTTACACTTTTTCGATCATAAAACATTTTTTTTTATATATAATTAATATAGAAAATTTTTTCTGTTGATGACTAAGATGACGGGGCCCCTTTTGAAAGCCCGTGCCCGGGGGGTTTACCCCCTTCGCCCCCCCCCCCCTCTCGGCGGCCCTGCTGATGGCCCCTGAAAGAAAGACTCATTACGCCGTTTCACCGCTGTTTCCAGCAGATTCAAATTGAAATCGCCCATTAATACTACCTTGTCATACCTTGGAATTAGATCCACCAGCACATCCTCAATACCCTCTAAATCCGCCCGTGAGCGATATACAACCCCACGCAACACCCTACAAGTACTGACGACGGTTTCAACAAAAATAAATTCCACATCACAAGAATCAGACTGGGCAACTTGCCTGTTTTTAAATTGATGGGAGATATAAAGCGCAACACTACCTCCACTCACAAGTGGGCGGTCATTACGGTGAATTCCGACAGCCAGGGATGGAGAGAGATTTATTAGACACATGCGGCTTTAACCAGGTCTCCGAGACGCCAGCTCCATCCAACCAGCAGTCCTTAAGGATACGCCCAATCTCATCAAATTTAGCAGTTTGCATATATTGGTTAATACTTTGTCCAGCGAAATGTCCAATATTAAAATTGTGTCTCATACCCCCAAGAGCAGTGTTATCACTCGCCATCGGCCCATGTAGGCTATGCATGACTTGAAGAGAACGATGTGGGAATTGGCTGACACTATCATTTTCTCTACCGTCAACTGCAACGAAAATCACATCAAGGATATTCGCATCGAATGGAAAATCAGGAAAGGCTGTTCAAAAAATAAATCCTATAATATAAAGTTGCAATAGAATAAACTAATTCGGCTACAGACACTAATAGAGGGCTTTACATCGCTCCTTGTTCCATATCTGTTATGAAACAACAGCTTAACAATAAAAATTAAAATTTAAAACCGTTTCGCAATATAGAATCAGTATTGACTGCTAGTATCCGTCCTCACAAAATACTTCAAAATAGAAGCCAAGGATATGACCACTATATCCAGGCGCTATTTCTAGACTGATAGTATTGGCAGATCTTTTAGATAACAACCTTTAAAAGAATGCCTACTGTTATACTATTCAATTTTGATTCCGTTGAGCCCCAGATCCTCAAATTCAATCTCTGATAAAGAAACTATTATGCCGTCCTTGCTACAGAGGCGCTAAATTGGATCAAAGTATATGAAGTTGGAACATTAGAAAATATAAATATCATGTCAATGTTTTTATTTGGCCTCATTTAGGTAGACAAATCTTGGATAATTCTCAGTATTTCAAGAATTTTGAGTGATACTCGATGTATTCTCCGATTACAGAACCAACGTAATAATAATTGTGGTCATATCCATCTCTCATTTTCAAAATGCATTGAACACGATCATTTTTAGCGGCAGCATCAACCAAATTCTCCGGTAAAAGCTGTTTTTGTTTATAGAAGTTGTCCTCAGTGCCCTACAAATATAATTTGTAGAGATGTTCTTCATAAAATCATAATTCTGCTCAACTAATCTACAAAAAGTTCAATCGGAACACTATTATAGGATGATACAAGCACAGTAGCATCCCATTTGTGCCACTTCCTTTTTTTCCTTATCACCAAGATAACCTTTAAATGCCTTCTGACCTCCCATACTATGGCCTGTATTTCTTTGCTTATTTGGTATAACTGGAAAGTTTTCATTAATAACCGAAATAAGCTCTTGTTACATAACTGAACATCCGATAATGCTTATCTCATGGACTCTGTGTGACATCTACATAAAAACCAGCACCAAAGCCAAAATCATATGAATCGTCCTGTCCTGGAATATCAACATTTCTTGGAGATGTGTCAGGGCAAACAATGCATATACCATGCTGGGCTGCATACTTTTGTGCATGTGCTTTTTGAACGAAATTTTCTTCAGTACATGTTAGCCAACTTAACCTGTAAATAACTGGAACCTTTTCCTTTTCCTCAACTTCTGGTGGAAGATAGAGAGCAAATTTCATATCACAAGCTAAAACTTTTGAATGATAGGAAAAGACTTTTTGGTATCCTCCGAAACATTTGCTACACGATACCTGTGTTAAGGCCATATCTGTTGAAATAATTCGGCCGGAAAGCTGATAAAGTTGGTTGTGTCTCAATCCAAAGGTCAAAAGTGTATAGCTTAACTATGCAGTGATAAAAGCTTAATAGAAGTTAAATCTGAATTAAGTAAATTAATTCATTACCTAAACAGTCGGATTTAAGTTTAGTAAACTATAAAATAGCCTCGAAATCAATACTCGACTAAAAATTCCATCGATCAACTGATACACAGCCTACTCTAGACTAGGCTGTGAATCAACACAGACTTTGACATTTCATCTAAAGTGAAAATTTCTGAGCAAATGTGAGAGCTTCAATCAAAATTACGGAAAACGTCAGAGGATTGATTTGGAAAACGAAACAGTGACGACATCCTTGGTGGTGGAATGGTGGAAATGTCATGTCTGCCGGGCTTGTATCTAGAGTAGGCTAGATGATACTGTCACCCCTCCTCCTTTACGCCACCACTGCTCACAACAAGTGGTTCGATTAAATTGCAGGTAATGGCATGCCAATATCTGAAGTCAGAATGAGTTATGCTTTGCAGTCGTTAAATATTTGCAATCGCTAAAAGTGCGATGAAATGTTTCGGTTTTCTACAGAGATGTAAGAAATATTTCACCCCACCCGACTTAGCGTTGATCTACAAGTCCCACATTAGGCCTAGACTTGAATATAATTCCAATATTTGGGCAGGGGCAGGACACACCGCATTGTCCGCGTTAGACAAAGTTCAGCGTAAGGCTGTTAAACTTATTGGCGATTCCTCAATCTCTGAGGGCCTTGACACTCTGGAGCATCGACGGAATGTCGGTTGTCTCTCACTTTTTTATCGCTATTTCCATGGCCATTGTTCTAACGAAATTGCTAGCCTGATTCCTTGTAGACTCATTATAACGCGCGATACAAGATCTACAAGTCGCTCCCACCCCTATACTCTCCGGGTCAAATTTGGACGTACCGTCAAATTTCGGGAATATTTTCTTAGCAGAACTACACGAATGTGGAACAGTTTACCATCTTCTGTTTTTCCCTCGTCTTATGAGCCTGCAACTTTCAAACGAGGCGTACATCGACACCTCCTTCACTCAACCTCCTAACCCATTTCCCCTAACCTTAATTCCTTTCCTGCCAAGGCTGTGCTTTAGCATCATAGGGCATCCCCTGAGCTTTGGCAACATCATATATATAAAAAAAAAAAAAGCAGGTTATCACTACTTTTCTTATAAACATTCTTTAGTACTAACAATCTACCGTTGTCGGATATATGATAAACCTTTTTTATTTTTATTAAATTGCTCATCTTGTTACCTTTCCAAAAAGGTGCAACATGGCAAGGTAGACAAAGGATTAAAAAACCGCATCCTTAAAAATCCCTGACTACCTAATTATTTTATTGCACTATGATGTATAATGTGTACAACGTGAAGTTGCCGCGGGATGTTCACTTGTCACGCGCTAGCTGGCAGCACGTCCTAGCTCGTCGGTATGGGGTGAGGGCTCTTGAACATCCGAGTCACACACTCATAACTGAGTTTCGCGTGCCTGTGGCGAAAGAAGGTTGTGGAGTCCTTCTCTCAGGTCTGCCACGAAGGATAAGAACAAACGAGAACAGATGAAAGGGAGAGCAACAGGTCTGGTGTCACCTCTTACTCCCAGCCGCCCTGAACTATCTCGAAAACACAAAACATATCCATTTCTCACCTTTAAAGGTTATCTTGGTGATAAGGAAAAAAAGGAAGTGGCACGAATGGGATGCTACTGTTCAGGTCACCAACCCACGCCATCCCTACACCTTGCTAGGGTGTAAGCCCAACCTAAAAAGAATGCTCAAAAATAAAATTAAATCAAATAAAAATAAAACATGAGGAAAGAGGAAATAAGGATAAGGGAGAAGAGCACAAAATCGGAGAAGAAGCCTTCTTGGGTTTTCCTGAAATCAAAAACTGAAATTCATTCACATAATTCCATTTCTACTTTTAATAAATCATGTAGTTCAGGCAATCAACAAAATTCATATTACGAATGAAATTTGTCACAAGGCGAATCTTAAGCTATAATTCAAGTATTCTACTACCCAACCACAAAAGTATTGGGACACTTGCATTTTTTCCACATTTTCAACTTTGTGGGTATATAAAAAATTGTATAATATTTATAAAAGAAAATTTCGTTGTAGCAATAATTATTTTATTTGTTTTGTTGAAAATTCTTTTCACAGTTACAAAAATTCAAATACATAACAACAAAATAACGAAAATAATACATATTCATTGGAAAAATTGGAAAAATAAATTAAATTTACTATAGATTTCTTTATGTTCAGCATTTCGTTTCATTACGTTTTTCTTTTACAACCTCTTTAATATGGAGTGGCATTGATTTAACAAGTCTTAATCTCCCTCTTCACAATCGTTGGCGGTAAAAGAATTCCAAATTTCCTTTATTTTCTCACGAAGAACAGTTTTAGTCCTCCTGGATGGATCCGCCCCAAGTCTTTTCTTAATAACTCCCTATAAATTCTTTATTATGGAAAGATCTGGACTATTAGCGGGCCACTCCATTGTTGGTACTCCATTGCCCTGCAACCAGGCTTTACTGGATTTTGAAGTATGGCTTGGTGCTCCGTCCTGTTGAAAAACGAACTCCCTTCAGGCGAGGTATTGATGACAGTACATTTTGGTATTTTTCGGAGTTAATTGCACCAGCAATAAAATGGAGAGACCCAACTCCATATCCGTACATGCAGCCCCAAAACCATTACAGAAATTGGAAATTTGACAGGGTGCTTCAAGCATTCTGTCAGGTATACTTCGGATTTTTTCCGTATAACATGACTACGGTTGTCTTTCTGCTATTGTGCATTATTTTCGTTATTTTTTTGTTATTTATTTAAATTTTTTGTTACTGTGAAAAGAATTTCAAACAAAATAAACAAAGTTATTATTACCATAATAAAATTTACTTTTATAATTAAACACATTTTTATATACCCACAAAGTTGAAAATGTAAAAAAAATGCAAGTATCCCAATACTTTTGTGACTGGGTAGTATATCTCTGAATAGCTTCTACGAGGAATCTGATCAAATAACCTATGAGTTACAATTAGCCTAACAGATTATTGTTTATGTTTATACACAATGTACCTGAATATACCAAGGTATTCACGGTGAGTTCTGTTTTTACTGAGGCAAAACTACCATGAGCAATGTTTGCAAACTATAAGAGTGTCAACCACAAGGCTAAGCGATGGAGTTATGCAAATCAATTAATTAACAAAAAAACAAATCAAGCCTAAATGAGAAGGAATTGTCTCCTACGAGTGTACTTAAACCGCTCTAACTATTTTGTCACGTTCTCATGAAAATATTGTGCACAATGTTAACATGTTATCTTGTCCCCAGAAGTATTTATTTTTCATGCATAGTCCAAAGATTATATGAAAAGATGGGACCCTTGTATGCAAACATTACTAACCTGGTGTGCAATGTAAAATTCTGTCATAAATCTATCTACCTGTATTCAGTATCCCATATAGTCTAGTAGTGCAAATTAATATCAACTTGGCCTCTTCGAAAAATCTTACTATATAAGTATCTACTACTGTAAAATTCACGGACGAGCCAATTAAAGGGATCGTAATATGCCACAGTATATAAAAGTTTAATCCAATTAAATTCACGTTTAACATGTATACAACAGATATATATGGGGCATTTCACGCGAAGCGGACAGCGAAAAAAATGTCAGGTTCTGGATTTCGTTTATATTTGGTTTAATTGTACTTCTATATGTCCTGAATGAATGTGCATTTTTATTTTTTTTCTATGAAGCCTAGTTGACCTTTTCTAAGCTTTTAAAGAATTGACAAAATTTGAGGAGCGGGTTTTTTGAAAAAAAAAATTTGCTATTATTCAAAGTGATAGGAAAAAAGTAAATAGTGTTATTTTAAAGACAAATAAATGTTTTTCTTGGCTGTTATTACAGAGTTGAAAAAAAATTTTTTTTGCTATATAAAACCGGAAGTAAACATATCAAATCGGATTTTACTTAACTTCGGCATGTTTAAAAATTTTTGTTTTTATCTCAAAATATAGCTTATAGTTCATAAATAATATGTGATCTGCATTCGAATTGGAGATAGAGAATTTAAACTTAAATTTTTTCATGTTTCCATACAAAACTATCGCACTGGCCAAACGCCGACTACGCGCTGCACTGTGTTCGAATGCAGATCACATTATGAAACTGAACAGACATTTACTATACATTTTAAGTCATTTTTTGAGCTATTTAAAAAAAAAATTAAACATGTCGAAGTTTGTCAAAATTTTATTTTAAATATTAATTTTGGTTTTTTTACATGAAAAAAAAATCAATTTCGAATTCCATACCACGACTGTGAAGAGCAAGCAATTTCCTATAAGAATCACTATTTTAATTATTTTTATATAAGTTTCTTAATATGATTAATTGCCTTTGGAACAGGTCATACAAAACTTCTTCAAAATTGTTGGTTGTCCGCTTCGCGTGAAATGCCCCATATATATATATATATATATATATATATATATATATATATATATATATATATATATATATATATATATATATATATATATATATATATATATATATATATATATATATATATATATATATATATATATATATATATATATATATATATATATATATATATATATACACTACCTAACCACAAAAGTATTGGGACAATATACACTACCTAACCACAAAAGTATTGGGACACTTGCATTTTTTAAATGTAAATTTCGTTATGGTAATAATTATTTTATTTGTTTTGTTCGAAATTCTTTTCACAGTTGCAAAAAATTTTAATAAATAAAAAAAAATTACGAATTTAATGCACAATTGCAGAAAGACAACCGTAGTCATGTTATACGGAAAAAGTCCGAAGCATCCTAGACAGAATGCTTGAAGCACCCTGTCAAATTTCCTACTTCTGTAATGATTTGGGGCTGCATGTCCGGATACGGAGTTGGGTCCCTCCATTTTATTGAGCGTGCAATTAACTCCGAGAAATACCAAAATGTGCTGCCATCAATACCTCTTCTTCAGTCGCCTAAAGAGAGTTCGTGTTTCAACAGGATGGAGCGCCAAGCCATACTTCAAAATCCAGTAAAACCTAGTGTCAGGTCAATGGAGTACCAACAATGGAGTAGCCCGCTAATAGTCCAGATGTTTCCCCAACAGAGTATTTATGGGGAGTTATTAAGAAAAGACTTGGGGCGGATCCATCCAGGAGGAGTAAAACTGTTCTTCGTGAAAAAATAAAGGAAATTTGGAATTCTTTTGCCGCCGAGGCTTGTGAAACACTTGTTAAATCAATGCGACTCCGTATTCAAGAGGTTGTAAAACAAAAATGCAATGCAACGTAATGCTGAACATAAAGAAATTTTTCCAATGAATATGTATTATTTTCGTTATTTTGTTATTATTTATTTGACTTTTTTGTAACTGTGAAAAGAATTTGCAACAAAACAAATAAAATAATTATTGCTATAAAAAAAATTTGTTTTATAAATATTATACAATTTTTTATAAACTCACAAAGTTGAAAATGTAAGAAAAATGCAAGTGTCCCAATACTTTTGTGGTTGGGTAGTATATGTATATGAGATAAATCCAACTTGAACTAAGTAAACTAATTTCAACCTACTTCATGTATTTAATAGTATCTATTGATAAATTCCAATAACAGACTGGAGTCTCAGCAATAACCTTCAGAGTTGTATATTATAGAGAAATGATAAAATTAAGTACGAAATATCTAATATGTTCGCTTTAAGGAAATTCAGTTCAGTTACAGTCAATTGCAACCGATAACATTCATCCATTTTAAATGGGCAAAGCGCTTACATCCACTATGCCTTGAACGTAAAATTTTTATTACTGAAGAGTGTGCTATCAATATGTATCTTATGCTATTATTGAATTTGGTACTGAATAAGAACTCTTACCAAAAAGACTCTAAAAGTTAGAGGTACTTATTCGCTTATTTAACTTATATTCCAGTGTCTTTTTAGCTACCCCACCCGAGTTATGTTTTCGGTTATCTTTGCTTATTTCCATAGAAGCAATTTCGATGCGCTTTCCACGTTTTTTTTTCACTATCCTTTTTCACTCCACATCCTTTCTTTTTATTTTAATTTTGGACTCAGTTTTTTTGGGGGGTCCTGCCATTATCTATGGCGAATGATGGTGACGTCCAAGCGGTAGCCAGGCTGGCGTTTGAGGCATTTTATGTACGCCGCAGAAGTCAGAAGTATGACATCCGCTCCGAGCAGAAAGCAGTGGCAGCAATCAGAGCTAATATATTTACGTAATAGAACTAGGAAGCATTCAAAATGCTAAGCAAGCTTTTCGCAAGTTTATTGATTCATCCTGTGTATGAATAAGCCTACAAGCTCAACACGGAGCAACAGCAAGCAACCTGGAACTAGTCACGAAAAAGATAAATTTGCGCCAATGGAGAGCATGTATTCATTGATTGAACTGAATAAAAAAGTAATAATTGTTGCCTTAATCTTGGCCGGCGAAAGAATGCGTGCCAAACGAAGATTGGATGCCTAAAGAAGGAATGGTTGGGTATGTACACCACTGGCAGCCTAATCATCCAGATCAAAGGTTTCGTTCAAATGTAAATCGGAGGCTGTATCTAGTTAAAGTTGGTGAACGCATTGTTCCTGTAGGTAAAAGTGGCATTAGAATCGATAGCAGCCATTTGTTCAAATACCTCCTTAACAGCGGACGCAAGCTTAGTGAGCGACATTCCTATATCAACTAGAAAAACAGAAGTTGAGGAATATTCAAATCCTAAATAGAATATTGATTATTTTAATTGTGATAGCAACAATCAGACTGACATAAGTTTTAACGATGACCACCTTTATGAGGGTGAAAATGATAATGCTGAAACCGAGTCTTCCAGTTCTCTTTCCTCTGCACCTAATATTGACAACAGTCCAACATTCAATCTAGATTTTAAGACAGAACAGCAGAGCGAACTTCAAGAGGTTAGTAATGGTTCCCAAATTATAAAATTCACCGAAGAGAGACATCGAGTTATAGAAATTTATTTCAACTTTTATTTGCTAAGGTAGGATCAAATATTTTTTAAACTAAATAATGTATTTCATCAATTCGTGCAATGCTACTGAACATTTTTCGAACTCTGGAGGCCTCTGTAGATACTGAAAATTGCATTATAAGTACGCTTTTATATTCGATACTATGATTACAAATGTAATTTTTTTTTATTTAATTTAAAGAAGAAATACTTCACGCGTCCTGTGACAGTCCTCATTCATAGCTGCCAGAGTAAGACGAAATCTAGGTGTCTTGATTTTTAATTTTTTTCCTAATTTTTTTGTCCTAGACTGTTAAATTAAGTCAGTCTTTTTAAGCTGAATTTTACACATAAATATGGTGCGCCCAAATTGTGTAGTACTACCTACCGTGGTCAGTTATTAACCGACTTCCCAAAAACATGTATGTATGTTTTTTTTTTTTTTTTATGTCTGACCGGGCATAACTTTGTAACGCGTCGACCGATTTTGATAATTCTTTTTTTGTTGGGTAGAGTATGTTCACCGATTGGTACCATGTCCAAAAATTTTTTGGTAGGGTGGGGGTGGGGGTGAAACCTAACTTTGTAACGCGTGGTCCGATTTGGATGGTTCTTTTTTTGTTGTACAGAGTATGATCCCCCATTGCTAATAAGAGAAAAAAATTGGGGGGAGGGGGGAGGAGTAGTCTAAATTTGTAACGCGTGGACCAATTTGGATAATTCTTTTTCTGTTGGGTAGAGTATGTTCCGAGGTTGATACCAGGTGAAAAAACTTTTAGGGGGATGGGGTGGGGGTGGGGTGGAACCTAACTTTGTAACGCGTGGTCCGATTTCGAGGGTTCTTTTTCTGTTGTATAGAGTATGATCCCCCATTGCTAATAGGAGAATAATTTGGTCCTATGGTGAAAGGTGTGGGTGAGGGGGAGGGGTAGTCTAACTTCGTAACGCGTGGACCGATTTGGATAATTCTTTTTCTATTGGGTAGAATATGATACTTGGTTGATACTACGGGAAAACAAATGTTGCTGGGGTGGAGGTGGGAGAAGGGGGTGGAACCTAACTTTGTAACGTGTGGATCGATTTGGATGGTTCTTCTGCTGTTGTATAAAGTGTGATCCCCCATTGCTAATAGGAGAATAATTTGGTCCTATGGTGGAGGTGGGAAAGGGGGAGGGGTAGTAACTTCGTAACGCGTGGACCGATTTCGATGATTCCTTTTATGTTCGGTAGAGTATGTTCCTTGATTGATACCATGAGAAAAAAAGTTTAGTGGAAGGGGGGTGAGGTAGGGGGTTAAAACTAACTTTTAACGCGTGGACCGATTTGGATGGTTCTTTCTTCGTTGTATAGAGTATAAGACACTAAAAAGTGAAAAATAAAATAGTTTTTAAAAAAAAGTTGAACCGACTTCACAAAAAGCGCTAAAAAGCATAAAATAATTTTTAATTTTATATCTATTACGACATTTTGAAGTCGGTGCAAATTAAACAAATAAAACAACTATAGTACCACAATTCAAAATAATACATAATACTACGTGAACGTTTCAGCTTACGGGATCATAAGAAATGCCGATTAAATACTTTTGTTGTAGTTGTTTAGTTTGTTTGATTTGCACCGACTTCAGAATGTCGTAATAGATATTAAATTAAAAATTATTTTATGCTTTTTAGCGCTTTTTGTGAAGTCGGTTCAACTTTTTTTTTAAAAACTGTTTTATTTTAATTTAAATGTTTTACTTCGATTATGTTTTAAGGCACGGCACACTTTTGCGAAAGTTTTTGCTGGTGACGTGTCGATTAAACTTAATTCGTCTTATGGCTGCTGTGTCGCAACAACAACATAGGTCTGTTCGTTGATGCCACTTCGAGTGAAAAAGAGTCATTTAGAGCCACTATATACTCTACTTGTGTTATTTGAGAAAAGAGTAGCAATCTTCTTGCGCTTTTTGTGTTCTTTGAGATAAGAGTCAATCCCTTTACACTCCTTTTATATTCTTCGAGAAAAGAGTAGCAATATAGATTACTTTAGAGCCAACTTTTCTACTCCTGCTTTAAACAAAGTGCAGCTTTTTGATGTTTAAGATCGATAGATTTCGAAGTGTTAATCAAGTTTAAAAAATTAAAGTATTGTGCTGCAAAATGCAGAAAGTAACAATGGTAAATTTTTGTGGGAAGGTATTTATGTGACATGCTCGCCAAATACTGAAAAAAACTTAGAGACAGGTTTGTTGTCTAAAAAGTTTTTGAATGATAATTATATTCAAAACAAAATGATAGTCAGCTGTTAAGAGTGGAGTACTGCATCCAATTTATTTTTGCTACTCGGATTAGAGTAGAGCTGTGCGCTGCTCTTTTATATCCTGCTCTTTTTGAATTCGAGTAGAGTCGAGCCGAGATCTGCCCCACTCGGAGTGGCCTCCGCGAACAGACCTAACCCTACCTGAAACAATTAAGTCAACATTAATCGAAGCGGCAACTTTTTCAAAGATCTCACAACCTCAAGAATTTAAGTAAAGTTTGGTACAATCACACTGAATTTTGTTGAGGTTTTTTTAGTACGAGTTTTATAAGGCGAGGGTTAAGTAATTTCGCAAAGGAAAGATTACTTAAGCAATTTATACTTCTCTCATGCCTAAAAGACAATTTTAGTAAAAAGCTAGTTAAAGCAAGATATGTTAATTTCTTTTCTTTTTTCATTGGTTACAAACAAGAAAAAGTAAAATCGTCTTCCTCAGAAATACTGCTGGTACATATACCAAAGACCATGCCATCAAAACCCATCACTTGCGTAAACAGTTTATTCTTTAAATGTTGAACCTGTGTCAAAGTATCGTTAATCTGAAACTCATACTATGGCCTGAACATATTTTGGTTTGGCGTAATTTTATACATAATGGAATATAAAAGGTATGGAAATGGTAACTTGCTTGTTAACATTTTAACTCCTTAGTTTTGCTGTTGCAAAGAGTACCTTTCAAGAATCAGAATATTAAAAATAGTAAGAAATTTGTTGAATGTAATTTAATACATTATTGATGTATTTTGGGCGGAATTACTGAAGAGTAATTATCGTTTATAGTTGGTGGGAAATATAGTGATTGAGATTCGATTTAATTATTTACAAGACTCGTTACAATTTTAATTTTCAAATACCTTCGAGATAATCTTACAAGGTGATTGCACTGTCTCTGGTTTTATTACATTTAAGCGAAATTAGCTTGAAGTAAAAATTGCAATAATTATAATTATTAGCTAGATTTTTTATTTCTAATTGAATGTTATGTTTCTTATAAAATAATGCATATTAAAGAAAAGGCTTCTTATGTAATTATATATATCAACTGTATTGTAATTGAAACTACCTACACTTAGAAATCCTCAAATCCTGGTAAAGGAAGCATTCAAGAATATATTATAAAAAATGGGGTCGAAAAACGACTTAAAACAGAATTTTTTCGTTAAGCAAGACTAATGCACCAGCAAGGACTGCTGTACCAAGAGAAAGGCACTATGATTAGCAAAAAATATCTCTTGTGAAAAAGATCCTTTTATGGGTAATAAAGCTTTCACCGATGAACATTCGGCCTGTCATATAATTTAAGGACATTATCCTTCTTTAAATCGTCTCCTCCTCCTCCTATGAAAACCGGTTGTCCTTGATCATATCCGAATAGTCTCTTATTCAAAAAAGGACCAAAGAACAAATTTTGCTTCATTAATAATCGAATTCTCGTGCTTTTTCTTTTATTTTAGGACCTTGTCCAAATCGGGATGTGACTTTATATCCTGGTAGAGAAAACGTCCTAGAAGAGGCTTCAAAAAAGTCCGTTCGAAAAGTCTTTAAAACAAGGAATATAAGCCAAAAAACTAATTTCAGACGAAAAATTTTCCGGTGCGCAAAACCAGTTTTAGAGCCAAAAATGAGCTTTTCACCAGGCCACCATAATCAGCAGCAAGCAAATTTTCTGTTTCGAGATATCGTTTTTGTTATTATTTTCCTTGTTTTAAGGACGTTTTTGACCAGTTTTTTTGTAATCTATTCTAGGATATTTCCTCTACCAGGATCTGAAGTCAGATCCCGATTTGAACAAGGATAAGATCCTGAAACGACGATCGTTTTAAGTCATATTTTCCACTAGGTCCTTTTTAAAAAGGATTTTTTTTATTATTTACCTCAGTGTGCACTCCCACACCAGGAGATTCACTGCCGCGTTCTGGTTTACCTCCAATAGTCACCATTTTCCCGTTGAAGGCGAAATTTCTGAAGCTCCCTCGCTTTATGAAATGACATGGTACTCAGTTCACCTACATCACAATAAATTATAAGAGTTGCTTATAACTATCACTACATTATACCGATTTTAAAATAATAAAAGGCAGCGTCTATTTGCACCGCCGTGTCCGTGTCGGTTGTAGGATTTACACGGACGCCGCGGAGTTCGGTGTCTATTTGCACCGCCCGTATACTCACTGTACCCAACACATTCCGTCAAATTTTTATTAGACTTTTTGGGAGGAAGAGGTGTATTAATTAGGCTTTTAGTTGCTTTATTAACTCCCCCCGCCAGGTTTGTATCTAGATCATTATCAATAACTTCGTTGATGACACGGACAGAGCACATTATAAATAATTTCGTCGATAACACCGAGCATTGTTTTTACACAGATGTGATTGACACGGACACGGCGGAATACACGGTGACACGGACTGAGCAGAGGTTGACCGAACTCCCTGTTGTCCATGTAGATCTTACAACGGACACGGCGGCGCATAATAGACACTGCCATAATAAAAAGGGTTATCAAGTTGAAAGTTGGTGCTTTTTGGGCATCCTTACGTTAAAAATGACATACCCCATTTGATTCCGTAAACTACTGAAATGCTATAGAGTAATCTCTGTTCTAATAATTTTTTCCAATTTTTGTTAATAAATAATTCAAGTACTTCAGCCATAACATTTGGTTTCCTGTTCCATTGTGCTTCCAAAAATTCCACATTATGTTGGAGATGAACAAAAAATTGGAAGACATGAAGACCTATTTCCAACAACAATTCGCTGCACTTGAAAGCAAAATCTTAAGTGTTGTCAATCTAAGGCTTGCTGAACTTTCCACCACACTCACAATACTGGATCAACGTATTGATGACCTTGAGAGGCAACGTCACTCTCATGATTTGATCCTAAATGGAGTTCCATACATACAGGATGAAAACTTGACACACATTTTTACCACCTTATGCACTGCCATTGCATTGATATACCAACACCTTCAGTGAAGAAGATCAACTGCAGATGATAACTGACCAAAGTACATTGATTGCATTTGCAGTGGCTCCTGATCTATGACATGAGGATTCAGTTTGGGGCATTAGCATTTCTGCACAATTCAGTTATTCATAGTGTTTGGATTAATTCAACTGTCACCTATCTCTTGTATTTAATTACCACAAATTTTCTAATAATTTTTATTAACATGTATTTCTTCTACTGTCATATAGATTTTATGAGTATTGAATCATTGTTGAAGTATTTTTATAAATATCTACATCATCTCCAAAGTATGGAATGTTTAGCATTAATTGCTGTGATCTTTTCATTTACTTCTCTTCTTTCATTTCCAAATTGCATAAAAAATGATTAGAGGTAATGTTACCGCTTCTGACGTCCTGAATAGTACAAAAACATTAATTGAGATACTGTGCAGGCAGCATGAGGGATTAAGAGTGTGCCATTTTAATGCGCAGAGCCTGTTTCCCAAGATTGATGAGTTTAAAGAAAGTTTTAGTTTATCACTTTTGGATGTCGTTTCCATATCTGAGGCGTCATATTAGTGATGAATCCATATCTATTGGGAGTTACAGATGTTTTCGTAATGACAGACAGGAACGGGTTGGAGGAGGTGTAGCGATTTACGTGAGAGACTCGCTTCATGGCCGTATCGTTTCTCAATCTTTGCCAGGCGCAGATATCGAATAAATTTTCGTGGAAATAGTGACAAGAGGTGTAAAATGCTAAATCGGTACCTTTTATAAACCTCCTAACATATCATGCTTAGATTCATTTGTCGTACCCTTGCGCGATACCTGCATTATGTATGACCGCATCGTCATTGCCGGCGACTTTAATGTGAATCTGTTGGTATCTAACGCCACTACTAATCATTTCGTTGATCTGATTGCGAGCTTGAACTTGTCTGTAATAAATTCTTCTCCTACACATTTTACAGCTCACTCAGCATCTCTGCTGGACCTTTTTCTGGTACCTAATTCAGAGCAAGTGGTTTTTCATAATCAAATAGATTTTCCTGGTTTTTCAAATCATGACTTAATATTTCTTACTTATGATGTGGGGCCTATCGATCGACAAGAACAGGTTTTCACATTTTACGATTTTGTGAAGGTGGACCTGGATTATCTATTATCTCAGGCTGGCTCGCTTTACAGGGAACAAATTTATTTCATGTCTTCTCCAGAAGATCAATGGGACAATTGATTTTTTGTACTAAAAATTTAGAACAACACGATTGCAAGAAGTGACCCTTTACTTTACTTTACTCTTTACTCTTTAAACGATGCTTTAGGTAGGAAATTTTTTAAAGGAACAACATTTTTAAGATAAAGGGTCGAACATGTTTGTTTTGGGTTAACAGGTAATTAATTTTAATTATTTGCTGCGAAAAAGTTATAAAAATGTTAGTGAATTTTGTTTTATTGCCGATATTAGCTTTTAGCTAGAATTCACGCCCTTGTATCCTGGCGTTCTGTTACTCTTACCTCATGGAAATTTAGATAGAATAGAATGATGGAGATTTAGATAGATAGAATTTACTTCTGAAGAATACGCGGATATTATTTACATTTATGGTGTAGTAGACGGAAACGAGAGAGCGGCTGTAGTAGCTTCGGATTTTCCGAAGATTAAGAGAAACAGGAAGTGTAACTTCACACGACAGGAAGACACGACCCGACACCTAGGTAACTTCTCTCGAGCAGCAAATAATCACCATCGTGAGGCAAGACCCTCAGACCAGCACGAGACGAGTCGCAAGAAGATTAGGAGTGTTCTCATGTAAGGTTTGGCGGGTTATTCATCGATAAGGATTACGTCCATATCACCATCACTCAGTCGAAGGACTGCTGGAAGGAAATTCCGAGACAAGACTGGAATTTATCACTTGGTTTCTGGAACGTGACATTGACGACAGGGCGTTTCTGGACCGAATTCTGTGGATGGGTGAATCTCAATTCACCAGGGATGGTATCACAAACTTTCATACCCTCCATACCTGGTCGGAAACTAACCCACGCAGGACAAAGATGTGCTCATTCCAGCAGAGATTCAGTGTCAATGTTTGGGCTGGTATCTTCGGCAACCATTTGTTAGGACCATTCATTTCCTATAAAGGACATCCCTGTGCATAATCGAACGGACATATTTTACTAACGCGATGGAGCACCAGCGCATACTGCTTACATTGTGAAGGCAATGCTAAGTGAAAAATTTCCTAACCGCTAGATTGGACGAGGTACACCGATTCCTTGGCCTGTTGGACCTCCAGACCTTACCCCATTGGACTTTTACTTATGGGAAGCAATAAAGGATGAAGTTTCTTTAAGCCTTGTTAACACTAGGGAGGATTTAGTTGGCAGAATTGGGAATGCAGCGACGAAAATACGGGAGAGGCTGGCTGCAATACGCTTTAAAGAGGGAGCAGGAGATTGTTGGCATGCATCCAAAGTGGCGGTGGACATTTTGAGCAGCTTTTGTAATTTACTAAGATTAATTGTAATACGTTTTGAATTTAATAGACAGGATTTTAAAGTTAATATGAGTTTATTCTTTATTTCTTTATTTCTTTAAATTGCAGATGTTCAAATATTTCCCGACAAGTTTTCTTCTTATAAATTTCTGCACCCTTTCTTTACCCTGTTGTACCTTTTTGAAAAGGTAATAAGTTGAGCAATCCAATAAAATAAAAAAGAGGTGTATTAATTACATGAATTTCGGAGAAAATTTGGGAAAAAGCAGAAGTTTAGGTAAACACAAACCAATTTTTTGACTTTTGGAAGTGACCTGCAAGGGTAAGAGTTAGAGCAACATTGTTGACAATTTTGGAAAGGGTACTGGGATAGTAGTTTTTTAGCGTTTGTTTGATGTTGCTGTGTTGGGTAGATCAAAAGATAAAAATAAAAGAGTAATATATATACCAAGAAAAACTAAAATTTATGAATCACCCTGTAACTCCTAAACGGTTAATTTTTTGTGTGAAATTTGCTAAGAATTTTAAAAATTTGTGTAGTGCAGTGCTAAAAAAACGTTAAAGGCAATTTATTATAAAGACATTATAAATGAAGTTTACTTTGTTGAAATTTCTATTTTAGATTTCCTAATAACATTTAGAGTATATAGATAATGTACAGAATTTAATAACTATAAGTATTATCCTAGCCACTAATTTAGTGTAGCAAGAATCATTTCAAGCAACCAAAGCCGCAACTCTGTCGAAGCCGGTCCCAAGCCCGGTTGCAAAAAGAGGAGGGAGGCCGTAAATTAAAATAATTTTTTTGAACACAATTTTTTTTTAAAACACTTGTTTTTAAATTTTCCACATTTGATTTAAAAAATAACTCAATTTTAAACATTTGAAATTCCCTCTTAACTCGGCTGAAGTAATTTATGTAATTGACTTATTTTATTAAAATCAAATGTGTAAATTTAAATGCAAGTGTTTTAAAAAATTAGTGTTCAAAGATAAATTTTGCGTTATTTAATTTAAAGTGCGCGCCAAAATTATTAAATTTGTTAAAAAGAACTTCTGCAGTAAAATTTTTCTTTGACTACACCAATGTAGTTTTACATTTGGGTTAGTAAAAACCTATACCATTTTAAAATTTGCTTCAGAAAATTTTCGTATGGGCCCTTCCTTTCGTTCTTTATTCGTAGGTTCTAAGACTGAAACTAATGACTTATAACTATGGACGGATAGTTCTGTCAAAATTACATGCAGCAAAGTAAAAAACGTTTGTATGTTCATCCTTTTCCCTATAAGCACATTGGATTAAACTCTAAAAGGTAAATTCGTAGACAGTTCATTGAGCTATTTCGGACCTAGCAACATGATGACTCTAGGAATGTTCTGTTTCAAAGTGCGAATTTTCCTTTCTTTAATTATAATCAATATGTTATACCTAGTGTAAACCTCTACAATATTTATTATATTCATAATGGGTGCATTTCTTTATTCATTCCGAATGAGCGGAACGCGCCTAATGTGTTTCTTTATTCGTTCGGGATATTCTATTCCTAATTTTCCGTGTTTTTTTATTAGCACCGGCGCGTTCAGAATGCGTTCTTTTCGTACCGAAGTTGTAGATGGAATAAACGGAATAAAACTGTCAAAAAACAATTTAGTATCAAAAGGGAAGGAAAAGAAAGTCATAATTATAAATAAATACACAATTTATTGTTGGATTATGTCTTTTGCGTTCATTTTAAATAATTTAAAGAACTGAAACCTCAAAAATTTTTTATTGAATAATTGCTTTAACCTGACTTCAACTTTCAATTGGAAGGAATATTCCTTTGTGTTTACATATTGCTTCTATTCCGTTTATTCTGGTGCATATTCCGTTCCTTCTATTCCTTCCACGGAATGAATAAAGAAATACACCCAATTTGAGATATAGGAGTGCCCGCCGATCTAAAATATTTTTGATTTAATTCTCGACCTCGATTTTTAATTGCCGCCAGCAAATACAATTGTTGGCAGGGTCGCCAGACATGGCGATTTTTCGCCAAATTGGCGATTTTTCATCAACCCTGGCGACAACAAATATGAAATTGGCGATGGCGATTTTTTTGGCGATTTTTCATCGACCTTAGGCGTTTTTATGGCGATTTTTCTTGAAAGAAAAATTGACAGATTATTTACCTTTTAAAAAATAATTTCTAAAGATTTACAAATGTAATATACATCAATTTAGCAGAATTTTCTTAAAAATTTAGCTAATTTGAGTAAAAGTTGCCGCAACTGCAAGTGACAGAAAATTCTACGGCACGTCCTTAGAATATATAACTAGAGGAAGTGCACATCGCTCAGAAAAGTTAAGCATTTTTCTTCATGTGTTAGAAGTGTATTTTTGTGGTACTTTTCTCCATAGCAGTAGTAAAAAAACGGACTTGCGCTTGACGGGGCAAAGATAAGTTTTGAAATTTAACTACATTTTGACTGACCGCCACTGCGGATCTCAGGCGACACAGAAATTCCAATTCATCAGAATGTAAACAAACTGAGAATGAGGACAGAAACTTTGATTTTCTTTATTACCCTTTTTTCGCTTAGGAATTTTAATGATTTAATCTGAAATTAAACATGTTAATAAACATATTTATGCTAGTTGCTTGCCTGATAAAAGATATTCCACGAGTCCGACGTCGATTATTTTTGCAACAATGCACTGCACACTTCATTTTAAAAATCTGTCTCTTAAAGTGTATAAACTGTTTCAAAGTTCTTAAAAACAAATCACTCTACTAATATAGTCATGATTTTAATAATACTTTTCACTAATCACTTTATATTTCGAATAATATCGCGAATAATTTCGACCGAACTAATGATTGCAATTTCAATTTTCCATCTGTCAATCTCAGGCGACATCCCTGCACATCCCGTTCCTCAACGTGCCTATAAGAAAAATGCTTAAACACGTACGATTCACGTACAGGCAAGGGCACGTCTAGTTCTATATTCTAAGGGCACGTCTAATGAGTTATTTGCCGGCTTTTCTGTGATTTTTTATAAATGTTAGAAATAATGGAAAACGGTTTATTAAAAGTAAGAGATCCTACAGATAATTGTCGTTAACCAGGTACACGTAATTGGACTATTGAATATGTATAGATTCATTACGTTTTTTACCTTTTATAGAGAATAATAATTTGAACTATTCATGCAAATATCTCTAAAAATCACAGAAGCTGAAGCTACAATTTAATTTCAAATTTGATTTTGGCATTGACTTCGACTGAAAACTCAGTTGCAGTTGATCAGTCGGAATTTTAATTCGGAATGAGAGAGGCAGAAATTACTGGCGACAGCTTTGCCAATCATTCCTCCAAATAGCTCAGTTGCTCCTCCTTTAAAAGAATGTCATCCAGACGCGATTCAAACTTTATTAAACGCACTTGCTGACAATAGTTACTTAACGGTTTTACATACAAGAAAGGTGTGAGTTACAATTAAAGGCTGAGTTAAGCGACGCAGCTGATCTTCCAGCTCCTCAACCGAAAATTGTCTAACCTGATCCAGAGATCGAGTTTCAAAAGAAAATTCTAAGCATCCTGAATAAGTCATCTATAACGGAGTCAAAATCCGATCTATTGTACCCAAATGTACAATCACTGCAAAACGATTCAAATACAATTGAACTTCTAAAAGATAATAAGGTGCTACGAGCGTTGGCATCACTGATGAAAGCGTTAGTATCTACAATTGAAAACCACTTTAACTTTAGGTGATAATGAAAAACATTTTATTGGAAGTCTTTAATTGTTTGGCGTTTTTTCCGAAACTCTTTCATATAGGGAGTTAATATTTGGCACGAAGATAGGAATTGAATTTTGATGTTTGGGTCTAATTTTCATTAAGGTGAAATGGGAATCAAATGAAATTGTGCTTGTAAAAACGAGTTCAAAAATATAAATAATTAAAATAATATAAATAATTAAATAAATTACTAGTACCTTAACACAGTATACTGCATACCCAATAAAAAAACAATTTATTGTAATATTATCGCGATAAGCTAAAGGAAGTGACTATTTGCACTTACGTGTACTTCCGTGTTAACACATTTGCCATCTTGATTTCCACTTTGACATTTTGGCTATAATCATGGCTACAAAAAATTTATAGATTGACGATTTTGGCGACTTTTTAGTGTCCATCTGGCGATATTGTCTGTGGAAAGTCTGGCGACCCTGATTGTTGGTGTCACATTCAAAACAAGAAAGCACATGCGATAGAAATAGACGAATATACAGGAAAATATCTAAGCTCTCATTCTGGTTAAGCACATTCCAGAGGAAAATAACCATTTATTTCTAAATTTTATTTTTAGAAATAAGAGGAGCACAGAGAAATAGTGTATCACAAAAAATAATTTCAGGGAAGGTAATTTAATCTGTGTATAAGAATGTTTTTTTCTCTTGACATCGAAATAAAAATACAAGCAAAAAAGGTTTCCCACAAAAAAGTTGTCTCAAAATGAAATAGCATACGATCGGTCCATACCTATATGTCAGTGATTGAAACAAGCAAAATTTTTAAACCGAACTCGGTTTACTTTCGGTGCACTTTTCGGCTTAGTGTTCATTTAGCGGCTAAATTTTGTATGGAAATTCAGCTGCGAAATTTCGTCGCTAAATATTTAACCAAAACACGGTATTGTGTTTTTTGCAGCTAAGCAGCTAGCAGTTTTCACATGTAGATGACAGTTGTTTCCCAAATCATATGTTTTAGCTTCAGATTTATCTGACCAGGACTGCCAGGACCATAGCTTCGTCCATATAACATTCTTCACACATTTCGGTTAATAAATTTATTTGACTAAACTGCGAAACAGAAAATATAAACAAAAATGTGCGACGTCAAAAATTTAGCGTAAAAAAGGTCCCCGCTAAATGAACACAATACCGGGCTTTAGTTTAGTTTCTAGTTTTATATGTAATTAACAGTTTTTATATTGAATTACTTTTGGCTTAGTTACATAATTCATACATACTTATCCGTTAACTTATTAAGCCAAATTTGGCTATTGAATTTCAGGAAAATATAATTCAAGAATGTTTTTCCATTGGCACAAAAGTGGAACTAAAATAATGTGGAATACCTAAGATTTAGTTTAGACCAAATTCGTATCAAGTACGCAAACCTGAAAAATTTTCGAATCTCGTCTAGTTTTATCAGCTGTCTTAATGACATTTAAAATTGTCATTTTTATTATTTTCTGCTTTAAATTAACGACTTAGAATTACCGATATGTTGATTTTACCTCGTTATTTAATAAAAGAAAGTTTGTATCTTTTCGAACGCCGATATTTTACTTACAATGCTAAACGTGCTACCTCTCTAGTAAAGCTGGGAACGATTAATAGTTTATATAGTTCTCAAAGTAGAAATCAAATTTCTGCAATACTTCGGCCGGCAACCGTTTCTATTAGTCAAACACGTAGCAAATATTCTCGAAGATCTTCATCTAAAGACGAAGAAGTAGTAAATTTATCTGAAAACAATTTGAATTGCAAAAATATATGATTATTTTTATTTAATAGGAATCTGATAGCGATGAAGAGTCTGAAGATTTTAAGGATGAACGGGACTCGAAAGTTATCAAAGCAAATGTAAATTCCTTGAGAGCTGATCTTATTCTTAAAGCTGGTTTAGGTTTGGCAAGAAAGTAAGATTATTTTGCGTTCAACTTACGTACCATAATAACAGAAATTAAAATTAGGCATATTTGCGCCGCCGTGTCCGTGTCGGTTGTAGGATTTACACCGACGAAGCGGACGACACGGAGTTCGGTCAACCTCTGCTGTGTCACAGTGTCTTCTGCCGTGTCCGTGTCAATCGGATCTGTGTAAAAACAACGCTCGCTGTTATCGGCGGGATTATTTATAATGTGCTCCGTGTCCGCGTCATCAACGAAATTGTTTATAATGTTCTAAAAGCAAAGGCGACGGGTTTGGCAGCCCCCCAGTTAATAAAGCAACTAAAAGCCTGATTTCTCCAGAAAGTCTAATAAAAATTTGACGGAACGTGTTGGGTACAGTGAGTACACGGATCCGTGTACTCTGTGTAAAAGTTCATTTACACGGCCACGGGCGATGCATATAGACACCGAACTCCGTGTCGTCCGTGTAAATTCTACAACCGACACGGCGGCGCAAATAGACACTGCCTTAAAACTAAGCTTTTAAAGTAGCAGTAGTGTGCTTATATACTTGTTACTAGCCACATTATTACCAGTGCAGTAAAGGCTTCCGTTTCCCATACGCGACAATGATATACAGGACTTGACGTATATAACAAATTTTACTTTTAATCGTAATGAAACCAGTCGTTCTTTTACAACATGTAAGCAAGGATTAAAGGATGCAGTTACCTTACAAAAGCTGGAAATATATTTGAGGTAACATATTGGCAGACTTTGATTAGGTACTGAGCACAAACCGGCAAGCTATGGTTGCAATTTGTATCGATATAGAACATTTTTGGTGTGCAATTTGTAAGATTTGATAACTGTGGTTTGCCCGGTTCTTGGTGTTACAGAATTCCTTCTAGTCTTCCAACCTAATGCAACTAATTCTTTCCCGGAAATAAATATAAAAAAATCGAATTTCTTGCTTGATGATGTCTTCTTAAGGGCCTTGAGAATACATCTCTCGGCGATTACTTCGATTTCCAAACTGGAACTGTTTTTTCCGAAAATTTGACTTATTTAGAAGAATTTTCACTTACTTTACATGCGTTATACTCGTGCGATTTCATTCGATTTGTGGACGCTTAACTTTAATGGCTGGTATTTTGTAAAGAAAAATTCGATTTTTTATATGCATTTAAATTAGGTTAGGTTAGGTTCGTTTGGCCGTCCTGAAGGACACACTTAGACCTCAATGGGCCCATTGTGATGCCACGGGAATGTAGGAATTCCCACTTCCTCCTCACTGGAACTATCCGGAGCTATCGATGAAGCGCCAGAGATCTGCAACGTCAGACTTCCGCCTGCGTGCCAGTGTAGGGCAACGGCAAAGGAAGTGGAAAATAGTTTCCTCCTCCTCTTCGTCCATTCAGCTTCTGCAGAAGTCATTTGAGAAGATGCCCAGTCTCTGCGTGTAAGCAAATACGGCAATGACCTGTGATAACCCCAGTAATTATACCAAGGTCATATCTGCCCCTCGAAATCATACACTTGGAGCGCCTAAGATCCAGCTTAGGCCAGATCTGTCTGGACAAATGGCACGTAGTACCGGAAAATACAACTACCGAAGCGGAGACGAACTGTTTACGGCTATTAAGAAGGCGTGGGAAGAAACACCAGTGGAATCGGCTGCAGACGATTGATCGAGTCCATGCCAAGACGGTGTTTAGCTGTACTACGATCTAATGGTCATCCCACTAACTATTAAAATTTTTAATAATAAAAATGAAATATGAAAAGAAATTGTTTTTGTAATCGTTCTTAATTAGAAGAATTATGTATCTTCTTACTTCTTTTTGTACAATTAATTAAATATGGCTTTATTAGTTTTTTTTTTCATAATGCCTGTTTCATTACACAATTCGAAAATGTCTAAATTTTTTAACGCACGAAGACTTGGCCTTCCTAATTAGTTTGCGGGCACTGTATGTACATATATATATATATAAAATTAGCACATCATTCATGATAGGAACGGAGAGTAGTGTTTGCAAGCGCCACGTTATTATACACTCTTCTTACATTTTGTCCTTATGTAAGTGGTGACAATATAAAACATCTATAAAATGATAATAATTTTTTTTTCACTGGAATTTTCCTCTACTTCTATGATAGTACATGCAGTATAAGTACATCGTCCGAATTCTTCTGAATTTCTAAATCGGTATCCCTTTTGGGTCATGTTGCGGGAGAAGACAACGTTTACAAGTGGACCTACAATTTAAGATGGATAATTACGGATATTACTCTGCAACCCGCAATGGCCTTTTATCGTAATCTATTATTAGCAGAAAACAACTATGGGTCACCGTCGATGAGTTTCCTGGACCTGGGACTTCCGGAAGAAGGCCGACACGTCATTACTTACTTCACCGACGACTTCAAATCAAATCGTGTAACACGAACAAATTTACAGATCATTTCAAATAACTTAGCACAACAAATTTTTCTTTCTGTACTTTCTGCACTTTTCTTGTCACATTTATATAAAATTGTAAGGAGTACTTGAATGGTAAAATTTTTTTTGAAATTTCAATCAACAAAAACAAATTTATTATGTTTAATATTTCATTACACTTATTCAATTCTTGAATTGGGAAATTATATTGTCTAATCAAAACAGACAATTGAAGGCAATTATTCGGAAAACTACGACAAATTCTTGAATAAAATTGGAAACCTGACCGTATGATCCAGGGTTCCGAATCGATACAAAATATCGCTCCGCTCCATGTATCGATTCGGCCTGGAGCGTTATGAAAATATCGATCCGCTCCGGAGCGAATCGTTATTTTCCAAGTTTGATATCGAACCGCTCCGGAGCGGATCGTTATTTTCCAAGTCTGATATCGAACCGCTCCGGAGCCGATCGTTATTTTCCAAGTCTGTTATTGAACCGCTCCGGAGCGGATCGTTATTATTTTTGATGTCAATCGATCCGAACCGCTCCTGGAGCCATATTGAATCGATTCGGAGCGATTAGAATATCGCTCCACTGAATCAAAGGAATATATCTAGGAATTTTTAAAAGTGCACCTCATCTACACCTTAATTACAAGGTGTTTTGGACTGAGAGGGCTTTTAGAGTTTGGGTAAATGGGTGCTGGGTAGGAGTGAGTGGTAGGGTGTGTGGTATGTGTGGGAGATTGGTGGGTTATGGGAGATGATGGGCAAGGCGTTTATTCTGGAATTTGGCTGGTAATTTTTAAAAAGTGTACCTCACCTGACATTTAATTACAAGGTGTCTTGTATTGACCTATACATATACATGTATGTATATATAGGGTTTATAGAGTTATGGTGAATGGGTGCTGGGTAGGAGCGAGTGGCGGGGTGTGGGGCTATTAGTAGCAAGATTTGGTGGGAGCGGGGGGGGGGGGGGGGGGGGGCAGCGGGTGTTAGGGTGATTAGATGTTGGAGAAGAGTAAAGGCAAGGCAGTGATGAGGGAAAGGAAGAAAGGAGGAAAGGCTGTATGCGGCCAAAATATCCGCAATGGTAACTTCCTAATCTAACTTTCCCTAATGAAACTTAAAGTTATATAATCAAATAACCAAGATAAGATATATGTAAATATCTTAAAAACTTGCGAACTAGCTAAATTGCTGTAGTTAACCTGAATTATGAGAGAACAGCGGAATAAATAAAAGAAGAGGCATATATTAAGTGCGCATCAAACGACAAAATTATGTCCTACTATCAGTCTAAGAGTGATAATCATTGTAATGTGGAAAAAACCAAGTGCATGGGATCATTTTTCAATTTACGGTCTTGAATATTTGGTTTAATTGAAATAAATGTTGTTTATGTTGGACAATTGTGGTCTCTGTTTGTATATCGCTGTGCGTTGTACCGCGCCTTTGACCGAATTCAAGAAGTCGAACAAATTTCGCTCGCGTTTTTTTCCGAGTAATAAAGTTTTTTATGCATACAATACAAAAATTATATTACTCGGAAAAACACAAAGGCCTACTTTACCCTCATAAAATTGTATTCTCTGAAACTAGGAATCAACCTACATTTGATGAGGGGCTTCTTGATTTTTCTGTTTTATTACTTTGGATTCCTATGCACATTTGAAGCAAGCGAAGTTTACCCAACTTCTGTAGTCAACTCCCTGATTTGGCTAAATAATTCAAATAGTTTAGCATCAGACAGACTCCATTGGGTTCATCAATTAAAAGATTAAAAAGAAAAAGGAAACCCTTCACTTAAAATTCTTAGAATAATAAAAAGCCGTGAAGTGTTGGTTGAAATTTTTAACACGCAGATTAGAATGAAAAACGGCCAAATAAATAATAATAAACTCTAAAAGCCCTCTCAGTGCAAGATACCTTGTAATTAAGTTGCAGGTGAGAAGCACTTTCTAAAAATTACCATACTTCTCTCTTTGGTTCATTGGAGCGACATTCTTATCGCTCCAAATCGATTCAATAACGCTCCAGGAGTGAATGTGGGTAGCATGTGGGTGGTGGGCACTCAATACCCAACCACACACCTACCTCTCACCCTTCAGCCCATCACCAAAAACCTACCCTCTAGCCCATCACCCACATACTACCCACATTCACTCCAAACCCGTCTCACCAACTCACAAAACACTCTAAGTTCAAGACCCCTTGTAATCAAATTACAGGTGAAGTGCACGTTTATAATTACTAGAGTTCTTCCTATCATTCACCCACTCACCATCCACATCCTAACACCCACCCACACACCACGCATCCACTAGCCTATCCATCATCCCTAGTATAAAACACCTAATAATTAAGTTGCAGGTGAGGATTATTTTCTTATAATTACCAAACATATGCCTTTGATTCAGTGGAGCGGTATTCTAATCGCTCCGAATCGATTCAATATCACTCCAGGAGCGGTTCGGATTGATTGAAATCAAAAATAATAACGATCCGCTCCGGAGCGGTTCGATATCAGACTTGGAAAATAACGATCCGCTCCGGAGCGGTTCGATAACAGATTTGGAAAAAATCAATCCGCTCCGGAGCGGTTCGATATTTTTATAACGCTCCAGGCTGAATCGATCCAGATATCGCACCGATCCGATCCGGAGCGATATTTGGAGCGAAATTTCGTATCGATTCGGAACCCTGGTATGATCACCCCACTTTATTTACTCTGTCACGAAAATATTTCAACATTAGAGCAGCACTTGCACACTAATTTCATTGAATAGCGAAAATAGGTTCTGTACGGATGGCATAGAAGCTATATTGTCTTTCTTCATATCTCATGTGTGGGATAACATGTAGCAATGATTTCTCATGAAGGTGGGAGTACGAGAGATTCAAAATTATCTTTATTCGACTACATAGAAATGTACAAATTTACTACAAGCTTTTAAGGCATGTAAATTTGATGAAATATGGTTGATCTTGTATTTGAGCTGTAATCTTTTTTAATACATAGCAAAAAGTCAAGAATATAAATAATACGTAATTCCATTGTTGTTAATTTTCATAATTTTTTTTCAATATAATGTGCATAAGGCTGGTTATGTGAAGTGGTACACGTTTCTGTCGTTCTTTTATTAATTGGTTTCTTTTGTGTAAGATCAGATTGTTTGGTGACATTTCTTCTACCGTATGAGACAACTCTATAGGTATGGGCTTACAATAATAGTTATAAGTTTTGTTACACAACGACCACGTCATGGTCGTCAATTAAAAAATTCACTCCGTCTCTGAGCTGTTGTCTAGCTCGCAGTAATTGAAAGGCAATACAATAAATTTCCCACACTCTCCTTACCCTAACTCCCTTTCGGCTAAAGCCATGCTAACTTATCAAAGGGTTATCCCCTGTGCGTAGACCACATCCTAATACAAAAAAATAACAAAAGCTCCTTTTAATTATTATAGCTTTTCCCCAAAACTGTTGAATTACAAGAAATATGTATGAAGTTCACACCACCAACCTCCATACATTATTTATCATATATGGAGGTTAGAAATGTGCGTAATATAGATTCCACGGTTGTCGTCAAATTGAGTTATTTCCACTGAGTTTGAAGATCTTATAGGATTTATGCAGTTTAATAACAATAAGGTTGCAGGCAAGTTGGAAATGTTTGGCAATGTTTGTTGGATTAATATTGGGGCGCTTCCTCGAAGGCGGTTGATATTGTATTAAAACGAGTGCATTCGTTGGTTTATTCCCATCAACATCATGAGTGGGACGTTCCTCAAGTTCAAATAATAGGTTATATATCTTGGAAATGGGACGGTTTAATAGACTTTTGGGAGTTTTCTCTTTAACTAAACGTACTAATTTGTCCTCCCCTTGATGGAGATAAGTTTCCCGGACTTCGTAGTTTAAGATTCTCCGCTAGTCTTCTGTGAGATAACGAATAACATTTTAGATTTGAAGGTTAACACGATTGAAAAGCACCCGCGGCGCCCCATTGTTGTTTTATAATAAGCTCTTTCAGGTTACAGAATAATGTTGATGGTTTGAAATCAACACACAATCACTTGCAATCGGTTTTATAAAATTCATTGTTGTTTTCTGTGCACACTACATTATGGATTACGGCAACCAGAGAGAATGGAACCAATTACACCTTAAATTGATTTAATTTATATTTCTAAGATATGTTGTCATTTGTATATTCAATTCTTTTTTTAAATCGGCATCAACAGTAAGAGTGCAATTGCATAAAGTTAAGATGTTGAACCAGATTTTAAAGATGAAATGTTCCTGTAACTACATTAGTATTCAACTACATTTTGTCGGAGTAATTTTAATTTTCTTTCTTCTCAAATACAACAGGGTGATTCTTTTATACCGATAGTACTAAACACGTTGTTAAGATATTCGAAAGTGTAGTAGATACGTTGTGATTGCATATGCGTTGAGGCCTATTTGTATTCGACAAAGTCCTCTGCCAGTAATATAAGTTTAATTATTTTAATACTCTTATTTAACAACGGACTAATGTATTCTTAAAATATTTCAGCAAAGTAGAAGTCGCTTTCTATGAAAGCAGAATTAGAGTAAATGGCCAAAAATTACCCAAAAAAAGTATGCAAGTAAGTTAAATAACCAACCTTTCTTTAATTTAAATTAATTGACGTGTTTATTGCTTCTAGTTAAATGTTGGAGATGAAGTTGATGTCATCAAAGGTTTTAGTCCAGCCAATCCATCTCTTCTTGTTGTTGGGAGAGTTGCAATACTTTCGACTAAAGAAAATGATGAAAACCTATCAGTTCAACTTAGACGTTATAAAACTCTTTTAATTGAGAACTATGAAGGGGTAAATGTGTACAGATCATCAGCTTCATAATATAAGCAAATTTTGTATATATGAATAATTATAAACAATTAATAAAGGTAGAGTATTACAGTTTTTATTGCATAATCATTTTAACCAATAAAACTAGAAATTGGCTGTATGTACATTATATTCTTATTATGCTAGGAATTATATTGAAATATTGCCAATTATTAAATAAAACCACTCAGGAGTTATGCAAGATTCGGTGAATTCCACCGATGCTTGAAAAAATCTATTTCTTTGATCCTGCACGACAGTTAAAGTTTTAACTTTTTTACTTTAATTCCCACGATTTATACGACAGTATTTCATACATAAGAGATTAAACGGTTTGTTAATTGTGATGTTTAAGCATTGATTTATCTAGAAATGCATGCATGCACGTACCGTGCCTTCCTGCAGGAGAAGAGTACGTGAGGGAGTCGGTCTTGTATTAATTCTTCATTTACTTCGTGCACTTTTTTATTAAAAGTCGGAAACTTTGAAAAATCGTTGTTTTATTAAAACTTTGTATCCTCTCGATTACACTTTTACTGTAAAAAACTTTTACTGATTAATCAGACTTATTGATTTATTATGAACAATTAACATTTTGCACTTTTAAAATTTAAGACAATTCAAATAACGTTTTCATTAGAAGAAAGCCAAGACCGAACTCAACTCTCTTAGCGTAGATAATTAGTTTTAAAGCAAAATTCATATGACGCTCTTGCGTGAGCAAAAAAATGTACCTCCTACTCGTTATCTGTAAGAAAACGATAACGAACAGACAAGACTTGGGTTGGTTGAAATTTTATCATTAACTCTGCAATTTATGAATGTTAGAATATTAGAGTTAACGTAGATATTTGATATTTTAAGTGGGTAAGTACTTAGAGAATTGGATTTGAATTTTTGGTTAAAATTTGAGGTAAAACGAGTTGCTTGATATTTTCTGTTTCTGTAAACAGGAATTAGTGCAACATGTGCACCGAGCAATTTTTAAAGGTTCCTTGCATTGTGGGGTGCTGGGAATTAGGTATGGTCAAACGTGACCATAACATCCCATCCCCCTAGGAAAATGAAAATTTAGATCCTTGATCAGAAGATACATTTTCGTAAAATCTGGACATAAGTTTCTGTCCTTTCCAATCAAATGACGTATTTTGTATGTAATGACACGTATGTATTTTGTGCTTAATCGAAAGTTTTCTAATTTATAAATACCCTTTTTTAGATAAAATAATTGAACGTCACGTACCGTTTAAAAAATCCGAATCCGGATGCATTTCGGCATGTATCCATGCCATCGTCAGCGCAGCAACGCAGACTGAAGTAATCTATAGAAATGGATAAAAATGAAATTTTAAAAATTCTGTTGGAAATCAATGGAAGAATCAATGAGAATCACCTAGACATGTTTCATTTCATTTGGCGACTCCAATTTCCTTGGAACTTTTTCGTTCCAAAATTGTAAAATAACAGTTATTTTCGGTCCCTGCTACAAAACCAAAAATACAGCAAGAAAAAATAGACACCTACATTCAAGCTCCAAATTTATGTTTGGAATAGAACATATTTCAATTCAAAGGAAAGTATTTTAATCAATCTGAAGGAACAAGTATGGGTTATCCAATATCCTGTTTCATAGCAAATGCATACATGGGAAAATTAGAAACAGATCTCAAAAAATCTGGTAAAATGCCCAAAATATGGTTAGGGTATGTTGATGATATTCTCATTATAGTAGTATGCACCTTTACCGTTACGTAATATCGATAATTTAAAATAAAAAAAGCGAATATGACGACACTAATATCTTCAAAATCCAATAATAATATTGTTACTTTTAAATTTCAAGGACATCTAACTGACAAAATAAAAAGATCTTAAAAAAAGAAAATCTTCAAATAGTATACGAAAATAAAAATAAATTACAAAATATTTTAAAGAACAGTAGAGGCAGAGTATATAATAGTCAAAAATCAGGTATCTATAGTATAACTTGTGGGGAATGTAACAAAAAAATACATTGGACAAACAAAGTGTTCAATAAAGATTAAACATAGAGAACATCTAAACCGCCCAAAGAATAACCAACCTGACAAATCTACAGTAGCATAACATATAATTGCGGAGAATCATAATGATATGGGAATAATTAACATAAAAAAACTTAATGAATTGGACGCATGGGAAAGTCTTTTAAGGTAACCAGGTCGCGAATGGGGTCAAAAAAATCGATTTTTTAAAAACAGTTCTATTCGAAAGCCCGCGCTTTCCCCTTTCAGAAAATGTATGACATGTCATACCAACGCGACTATTTAACCCCAAAAATTTATATTTTAAAAGATGGTGATGCTTCGTCTGCACAGTTGTCACGAGAGGTTTTCGTCTCAATCCGTAAGTTCCTTTTTTTTGACCTTTAGGTACCATTTGCAAAAAAACTATTCAACCTATTTTGATGAAATTTTGCACAGTGCTTATCCTTTATGTCCTTCATCTTTTATACCTAAATTCATCTTTGTATTCCATTTTTAACTTTATTTTAAATACAAATGCACTTTTTTTAAAAAAGTTATTTTGACCTTTTTTCAAAAAAAATGGTACAAAAATGGCCATTTAGGCAAAAGGTTGAAAATTTTAGGTATAACACATGGGCTGAAAAGTCCCGGGCCTAACAAAGAAAACGCGGTTTTTTTTGTTCAAAATTGGCTTTATTCATAAACGTAATCTCCATCAAGAGCCACACAATCATTCCAGCGCCGCTCTAACATTTCAATACAACTTTTGTAGAACGATTTATCTTTTGCCTCAAAATAGGCCTCAGTTTCAGCGATAACCTCTTCATTCGAGCGAAATTTCTTACCGGTGAGAATTTTTTTGAGGCCTGCGAACAGCCAGTAGTTGCTGGGAGCCAAATCTGGCGAATACGGTGAATGTGGAAGCAATTCAAAGTTCAATTCATGTAGTTTTGCCATTGTTTTGATTGACTTGTGACACGGTGCGTTTTCTTGATGAAACAAAATTTTTTTCTTTGCCATATGCGGTCGTTTCTTTGCAATTTCGGCCTTCAAATGCTCCAATAATGCTATTTAATATTCACTGTTAATGGTATTTCCCTTCTCAAGATAGTCGATGAATATTACACCACGCACATCCCAAAATACCGAGGCCATAACGTTTCCAGCCGATTGTTGTGCTTTCGGGCGCTTTGGACGAGGTTCATCAGTTGCTGTACACTCAGATGACGATCGTTTTGATTCCGGAGTGAAGTGATGGATTCATGTTTCATCCATTGTTACATATCGACGCAAAAATTCCGGTTTGTTCCGTTTAAACATGGCCAAACACTGGTCAGAATCATCAACACGTTCTTGTTTTTGGTCAACAGTGAGCAAACGCGGCACCCACTTTGAACAGAGCTTTCTCATAGTCAAATGCTCATGTGATATAAAGCCAACACGTTCTTTTGATATCTTTACGATGTCAGCTAACTCATGCAACTTCACTTTTCGATCATTCAAACGATTTTGTGGATTTTTTTATGTTTTCTGGTGTTACGGCCTCATTTGGACGTCCACTGCGTTCTTCATCATCGGTGTCTCTACGACCACGTTTGAAGTCAGCAAACCAACGTTTTATTATTGTTTCCGATGGAGCGTAGTCCTTATAACACTTTTGAAGACCTTTGCTCCGCTTGAACGGTATTTTATCCCATCAAGAAGCAGTGTAAAATTAAAACACGAAATTGTTTTTGATCCATTGTTCCGAAAATAACAAAAGTAGTGTTACTCTTAGCACAATAACTCACAAACTTATAAGTAGAATATCATGAAATTTAAACAGCTTTCTTTTGAATGTTAGTGCTAACTGAAAAAGCGGTGAATGCAATAAGAATAGCGCCATCTATGTGTTAGGCCCGGGACTTTTCAGCCCATGTGTTACAATGTTGCCTTACTCTTGTTTCAGGTTCAGCATCAATTTGGAGCAGATAGCAACAGTGGTTAAGGAGAAAAGTGTACCTAAATAAGTTAATTTTATCATTTTTTATTTTTTTCTTTGTCATTTTGTAATTTTAATAATTTTTACACTAATAAAGTCACAGCACTCATTTTGTTCCGCACTCATTGTTTGTTTGTTTAGCACTCATTTTAATCTGTAATTCATCCTCTAAAGCATGTTTAAAACCGCAAGTTTATATCTTCAATACCAACTGAACAGGAGCAAAATATCTAAACGCGTGAAAAAGCCCATTTTAACCATCATTCGTGACCTGGTTACCTTAATACATAAAAACAGAATTAATACTTTAAATAATGACAACGGTCCAATGGAGTCACCTCTCCTTTTCCTAATGACCCAACAACGGTGATAAAAGATCATTGAACTCAGCAAAGATCATTGAACTCGGCTTATCGGTCATCTGTAGCTGGGGAGATTACTTCAGTATGCGTTGCTTCGTTGACGATGGCATGGATGCCTGCCGAAATGTATCCGGATTCGGAATTTTTAAATGGAACGTGAAAAAGGTGTTTTTAAAAATCAATTTGTAACGTTTTCTTTGTGTTTGACAATTGTTGAATACACTTATGCAGTGTAAAAACATTTTACTATTATAACTTTTTTTTTACAATATAGTTGTATTAATATAATTTCCGTCTCCTATTCTAATATCCCAGTAATTGTATCTTATAATAAAGTACGCATTACATATTTAAAAGTTCATTTTACATTTTAAAGTTAAGTTAGTAGATCGTAATAGAATAAGAATAACTACAAAATTTCGAATTTATAATTCTGGCATGGTAAGGCTGGTCAAGGATTTTTTGAGATATAAGAATTTATCAATTATATAAATTATCATCAGAGTTTAGTTTAGTTTGATTTATATGCATAATTTTTTTGCATTTTCACGTATTTTTCAACTCCTTCTTAACTTTATTTTCACAACATGAGACCTTTTTGACTTATTTTCTTTGAAGTCAATTTTTTAATTTGATTTACGTGCAAAGTTTTTGTATTTACACGTACATTGAAGGTACAGTTAATTTTGAAACACGTAAGAAATATACGCTGCTTCGATCAACAATCAAATTAGAATTCATTACAGTCGATAAAAAGAATATTATTTATTACGCTCGAGTTATTGGATTTGATGTTTACGATTGGTGTTTTGCGTGGTATTTTCTTTGTGTTCTGTTTTAAGTCTGTTTGTTAAAGATATGATCAATATTTATACTTGGTACGAAATGATATTTTAGTTCAATCACGTTTATATTATAAGCTCTAATGGTCAAATATTCCGTTCTCAATGAAATATGTCCACTGTAGTCTTTAATCTAGTTTAGAATAACCATTTATTCGTTTGAGACAATTGTACCCAAAATATTTTTTGGTTTGAAATTCTAAAAGCGCATGATTGTAACTTAGAATATTCTCGTTTGAGTAAATTGATTTCACATATTGCGTTATATTTATTTCTGTTAAAAAAGGTGTCGTTTAGTCGAGAAGGGAACTGTTACAACTTGTCCGTCACTGTTACAACATGCTAACTCGAGAGTGTTCATATAATAGAAGTGTTCTCCATTATAATGGACTGCAAGATACTTAGTGCTAGATTGGATAAATGAGAAATTTTGTTTATAAATTGTGGGTAGTGCATGAGGTTTGAACAGTTCGTAATCCTCTTTATAAGGTAGTGGGATTCTAAATTCATATACATATATACTTTTGCCGTTATAGGCAATGGTATTCATATGTATTTCCTAGACGATATATGGATAAAAGATTAGTTTATCTTAACGTTGCGGGTAATCTAAATTCGTTATTTACTTCCCTCCGTAGGGTAGTGAGAAGAGTTTCTATCTGTTTGGGGGATAAAATAGAGGGGTGTGGTTTTCCATGCTTGACGTCTGTTACAAGGTCGACAAGCGTACCAACTACTCCCTGGTATCTTAATATTAGAAGAGTATTGAGGGAAGTGAGCGCCTCCAATTCAACAACAATTCTTCTACCATATGTCACATAGTATAGTTCGTCCATAAAACCTCTGAGAGTTCTGTATTTGTTATTTAGTGTTACAAATTGCACCTGAATTTCATTTAATGAGTTATTAAACACGTTTGCAGTAGTCTCTAAGATTAATGTTTGATTTGTTATCAGGAACTTCAAATGTATTTCGTTTCTTTTTAATTTTTCGATTTGTTCATCGTAATAGGCAGCATCCTGCTCATTCAAGAAACCAAAAAGGGGTTTACCTATCGTTCCCCCGATTCCGAACAATGATCGTTTTATCCTTAATTTAGGATCTAATAAATAATAAGATCATATTTTGTTCGATATCATGTATCAAATGATTCATCTC
The DNA here is from genome assembly GCA_964036015.1 of Leptarthrus brevirostris. Lineage (NCBI taxonomy): Eukaryota > Metazoa > Arthropoda > Insecta > Diptera > Asilidae > Leptarthrus > Leptarthrus brevirostris. The sequence continues at coordinate 112,687,600 of OZ038371.1, forward strand.
CAACACCGTGTGATATTTGTTCCCCTCGTAACAGTGGCGGACTAACAGGGGGGCGGAAGGGGCGGCCCGCCCCGGGCCACTGATCTTGGGGGGCCCCAAATGCCTCCGCGTTCCCCTGATCAAATCCTAAACAAGACTTTAAAAATTTCATTTATTTTTATTTATTTATTTATTTAAAAACTTTACATTGCCATTACAGTCGAAACAAATGTGCTTAGTACCTACATAATTTCATCAAGATCAAAACACTACAGCCATCTAGACTTTTTACGCGGTACTAATGTTCTTTTAACTTTGCTGAACGCGTCCAATACGCTGGGGGAATTCCCGTCTTTGTAGCGGGTACTTCCCCAGGAATTTCTGAATGAATGAAGTGCAAATAATTCACTCTTGTACGCCTACATTTACATTCACTACATTCTATTAACGTCGAAAACAATGGCCTCATTTAAAATATATTCAATTTCCTTACGTTGATGTTTAATAGTTTATTAGTGTGTACTGATATTTTCGCGAACGGATAAGCCTTTTTTCAAATTGTAAAGTAATAAACGCGATCTTATCCGTTCAAAGTAATTTCATTAAAAAGTGTAATAGTGTTTTAAATTTTTGTTGCGGTATAAAAGTTAATGAGTTCAGACTTGAGTTAGTGCATTTTCGAGTATTTGGAAAAAGTAAGTAATTCTTCGTATAATTTAGCCTAGAAATTATAATCCGTAGTTTCTAGTCAATATGCACCTACGAGTACTTTCAGCAAAATTTGCTCCTTTCTACCATATGTGCCATTGTTCCTTGCAGTGAATAGATGACAATCCTACTTAATGATCTGTTTTGGAACAGTAGAGAAATTATATTCGTTCTTTTCGTCATCTACACAGAGATGCAATTACTGAAAGAGAAAACTGGAAAAAATTTAAAACGTTTATCGGATACTCGCTGGAGCGCTCATTACGAGTCAGTAAAAGTTGTAAAAGAAAACATAGAGACAATTGTGAGTAGTTTGGAACATTTTCAAGATCCAACAAAAGCAAATCTAGATACAAGATCAGGAGCAAGCCTGCTCCTGCCGACTGTTTGTGATTTTACCTTTCTAACCTATATACAATTCTGGCTTTCTATACTGGAGGAAGTAAATTTAGTTCAACAATATTTGCAGTCTCCAAAAATGAGTCTGGATAGAGGAATCACCAAACTAAACGCCTTGAATGAGTATTTAATGACCGAACGAACCACGATTGTAGACAATGCTGTAACTTTTGGCATAAAAAAATGCAATGACATGGACATCAACATCGAGAAACGAGGAATAAGGAAGGTAAAAAGAACGATGCCGGGTGAATCAGCTCATGATGCTGGATTATCAATTCAAGAAGAAATACGTCGGTCAATGTATGAATGCATAGACCGATTTATGCAAGAATTGTCGACACGATACGGGGCCATGAAACAAATCAATAATATTTTCCAAATTATTGAAACAAAGTTTATGCTAGAAGCTTCAGATGACGCTCTGGCTGTAGCAGTTGACAATCTGATACAAATTGATGGTGAATTTGACAAGGAGCAAGTTTCCCAAGAAATAAAAAGGTACCGCAGGCATGTAAAAGCCACCGATACGAGTATGGACGTTGCTGCCAAATGGAGAGCCCAAGAAATCCTTCAATTTATAATAAAATGGGACTTCAGTGAATCGTTGCCCTGTATATCGCTAATACTTCAATACTTCTTGACCATTTGCGTCTCGGTTGCATCATGCGAGAGGAGTTTTTCGAAACTTAAACTAATTAAAAATTATCTTCGATCTACAATGGGTGAAGAACGACTGGTTAATCTAGCCGTGCTTTCAATAGAAAGAAAAATTTCCAAAGAAATCGATTTCACAGAAGTTATTGAGGAGTTCAGTAAATTGAAGGCACGAAAACACATATAACAAGCTACAAAAAATAAAAAAACTATCTTTGATTTATTTTATCTATTTTTTTTCGTCGATCGATTCGTATTTTATTTTCCTCACCCATATCTATTCCATATTGTAGGTATGTATGTTTATTTAGCCTAAATAATGTAATTCGAATTTAAATTTCACTTGCCAGATTTTAACGAAATAAACATTTATACATACAAATGTGAACTGAATAAAAAGCTTGTAAAATAACTTTTTTAAAGCTGGGGGGGCCTCATTCAGCTTTTCCGCCCCGGGCCTCTGATGGGCTTAGTCCGCCACTGCCTCGTAACTCACAGGTAAAGGACCCACTATGCCCAATGCGAATATTTCAAAGGGTCTATGTAGAGCTTGTAGTTGTGATTTTCATAGGTACTTGATTTAATTGGCTTAGCTTGTTCTTCTGACAATACTCACAACTTTTTATGTATTTTTTCACATCTTTGGCTTTGCTAGGCCAGTAGTATTTAAAAAAACTTCACAAAATACTCGATATATTCACATGACCCGAGTGAATTTTCAAACTCAAAAATCAAAACAAACTGTTTTATACTCGAACCCTTGATGTCCCTCTTAAAGAGAAGCATGATATTCCTTTATTTTCGTTGGATATCTTATTTTCTTGAGCTTCCTCGCTCTCTTCAGAAGGTTGTTGTTCTAGTTATTGTTTTCTTTGATTTAGAGTAGTATCATTATCTGCCTATCCGTTTCTTCAGATTTAGCCGTCTTAATTCGACTCAATGTATCAGCATTAACGGTGCTTTTACCCGCTTTATATTTTATCTCATACTCGTATTCTTATGGTTTTCCATAAACACAAGGTCGGAATTGTTTGACTGCATATACTATTGCCAATAATTTTTTTCCGTCGACCATTACCAAGATAACCTTGTGAGAGCCCTACTGCTAAGTCGCTTGGGTCTGTGGTTATAGTAAACCTTTTATCCTTTAGCAATTCGAAAGCTTCTTCACAGAAAACTTCCCATTTAAAAGGTTCATTCTTCTTAAGTAATTTAGTTAAAGGCTTGGCGATTTTAGAAAACTCAGGAATAAATCGCCTATAGTACCCCACAAAGCCAAGAAAATATTTTTTATCCCTTTTTTTTTCTTTGATCTAGGATACGTTTTGACAACGCTAACCTTGGCTGGTTCTGGTTTCAAACCGTCCTTGGAGATAACATGACCCAAGTAGGAAAGTTCTTTCTTAATAAAATGATACTTGTCAGGCTAAAGTTTGAGATTATTTTCTCTCAACCTAGTTAGGATATGTATCAACTTGTTATTATGATCAGCTAAGATCATAACTGTATATTTTGATATCATCAACATATAAGAAACATTCCTCACCCTGAATACCGATTAGAACGTTATTCCTTAGCCTCTGAAATTTGGCTGGGGCATTCCTAAACCCGAATGACATTCTGTTGTACTTGCAGTGACCAAACGGGGTACTAAAAGCAGTTTTATTACGATCACGGGCGTCTGCACGGATTTGTTGAAATCCATTCGCCAAATCAAGGGTACTAAAGTACTTCAACTTCCCCAATTGGTCCAAAATGTCACTTATATTTGGAAGTGGGTGTGCGTCTCCAACCGTTATATCATTACGTTTACGAAAGTCCACCACGACTCTCCATTGTCCTTGTCGTATTGTATTCGTTTCTAGCATTTTATTTACCTGTCGGTTGATTTCGCTTCTCTGAGATTCTGGCAACCGGTATGGCTTTATGCACACGGTTGCCTTATCTATTAGTGTTTGGATTCTATGTGATCCAGCATCGGTGTATGTCAACACATCACCTTCTAAGAAAAAGAGGTCATTAAACTCTCGAAAAATTTTGATAATTGAGGACCTTTCCTCTACGAAGATTTATTCTCTTCCCATACTCCTGGTGAATGTTGGGTTAAACTCATTTCAGGACCGGTTATGTCTAGAAATTTTTTTTCATAACCATACTACAGCGGTATCGCCTAAAAAATCGTTTCCTTAGAGATCATCATATTCCAAGTCAGTACAAGAAAAATCTAACAATAAAAACGGTTGCTCGATAAACAACTTAAACTCCTGATCTGATAGTATCATTTCATCAATAATGGATCCTAGTATTGGGATAGATTTCCCAGTTATAGTAACAAGATTCAAGTAAATTTTCTATCTTTTCAGTACCTGTATCCAGTTTAATTAAACTAACTTCTGCTCCTGTGTCAATAAATAGTCTTTTATGGGATTCTAAGATGGCTTAAATACTACATTTGCCACAAGACCAGGTTATGTGTCTTCGCAAGATGCTTCTATGACAGTTGTTGATTTTTTCTTATCTAATGTCGGTGTTCGTTGGCTCTAATTTTGATTCGAGGGCAATGAGGAAACTTTAATGTTTTGTTTTTGCATTGCTGTGAACTAGACAACTGCCCAGGGATGGAGTGTTTTTTTTAATTTTTTGAAATTGCAAATAAAACACTCATGGGCAGGCCGAGGGTCGAACTTGCATCCACGGCGTTGTGATCGTGCTACTTATCCATTAATCCAACTCGTCATAAAGTGACTAAATTTGTCCAAGATGCTTCAACTGTTGATAATCATAATCAACAATTGTTTCAGAAGGCCTTGAAAGTTCCGCTACTAAAAACACAGTTCTCTCTCTAGTTCCTTTGTTCTTTGACACCATTTTTGCTTACTTCATTTCATGATATCAGTCTTATGATAACAATTGTTAAGTAAAGAAAGATTCTGACGGTAATACAGCCTATGAGATTAAGTGTTTTTTCTGCCAATAAATCTTTACTAGTAGAGAGTTTCCACTTATAGTATAGATAATTATGTTATTTTTTGAAGAATAAAGCGTATTAATGCCTTCTGTAAAGGTGATGGGGTTCGGATTATGTAGAAAGGGCGTAGTCCCAGTTTTCAGGTCTCCAATATAGTGCTTTCTTGAGTTTTTCTTTTTAATAAATTTTTTATTTATTTCCTCATTCTCCGAGAAATCTGATCGAACTTAATTATTATACAAATTTTGTATAAACTATTTTAACAACTATTCCATAGATATCTTATTAAAATTTTTATGTGTAGGGAGTACAGTATTGTGTGGCTATGGTAAAATGATTACTTTTGTTTTTAAAGTATTTGTGTTTTAAACTATTCAAACTTAATTAACAGCCTGAATGGAAATTATCGAAATTTAATTTAAAATATTTTTATTATAATTATATAATCAAGGAAGTAGTATAGAAAGATGATAATTGTAATTTGTAGGAAGGAAGGAACAATTAACGTAAAGATTGTGAACATTAAAAATTACAAAATCAATGTATAGGTTGAAAGATCTGTCTAAAATATTAGAATTTTGGGCAGGGAAATTAAAATGTTCGTCAGGAAAAGGTCAGGGACACCTTGATATACTTTTTCATAAATCTCGGCCCTTCTACAAAATATTCAAAACGTAACTCAAACGGATATTCGTTCTCCATTAGCCTTGGTGACGCTGTGAGTTCCTAACTATTGCTGACCTCTTTGGTGACTTTTAAGACGGCTTTTCTAGTCGAGACTGTGATATTAAATTAAAGAATTTTATCGATTTGACGAAGCTTCCATCGACTATTCTTGAGCTTAAAGACCTTTTAATTGACGACGCTGTTGTATTAAAACACATTGCTTATTTGGCTGAATGTTTTACCTGTGGTCCCCTTCTTGTTTTCTGAAATATTGTTACCGGTTGGTTACCTCTTCCCTGTTATTTATATAATTTATCCATCATTTGTGGCGTTTTTCCTAAATTCTGCACATTTTCGTTGATTGTACCCCTACATAAGAAAGGTAATAAATGTGTCATCTCCAATTACCAGCCCATCGCTAATCTTAGCTGCAGTACTACGATATTTAAAGAGCTTGTATGTAATGTTCCATATCTTCAATGCAAATTCCTTCTTAATCCTTTTTAACATGGTTTTGTGAAAGGAAAATCTACGGTGGCTAATTTGTTAGAATTTTTAAATTATTGTACTGGCATTTTCACTGATTTTAGCAAAGGCTTTGACCGAATGAACTACAAAATTCTTATTTTCATGTAGTGGATATCTTCTTATTTCACTAATCGCTTTTTTATGATGACGACACTAAAAATCTCTTGATATTTGCATTATTTGCAATGCTCAGGGGATGGCCTAGAATGTTAAAGCGCAGCCTTGCTTGCTAAAGCACGCCTCGCTTGAAACTTTCGGGCTTACAAGACGAAGTTGGTAAACTGTTCCTAATTGGTGTTGTTCTGTTTAGAAGATTCACGAAATTTGACCTGGACTGTATAGGGGCGGGAGTGATTTGAAGATTTTGTATCGCATGTTCTGATGTGTCTTCAAGGAATCCGGCCAGTTTAGAACAATGGCGGTAGAAATAGCGAGAACAGAGTGAGAGATAACCGACATTCCGTCGATGCTCTAGAAAGTCAATGCTCTCAGAGATCCTGAAGTTGCGAATAAGGTTACTAGTCTTTCTTTGAACTTTTATAACGCGGACAATATACTGCTATTTCGCTTTCTCGCAAAAATTCGCTTTCAATTACACTACTTCGTTTGCTTATTATCGAGACTTGACTTGGTTGTCCTTATTTTTCATTTTTCACTTTCTGACATTTACCAGGGTTACATGCAGAATTGAAGCCGGCTTCAAGTCGACTTGAAAGTCATGTAACCTCGGTTCGACTTCAAGTCGGCTTGGCTCAAGTCGATCCGAAAAATATTTCGGATCGACTTAAACCAAAGTAATCTAAGTGAAGTCAAGCTCTCAAGTAGTGAAACTGTCGCCTCAGATTGAACTGTCAGTTCAATCTCAAGTCAAGTCCTCAATCCGACATGTAACCGTGGTATATATCGATTCTATCACCCAGCAAATTATGAATACAATCGGTACGTTTGAAATGTACTCGAGTCGGGGTTTTGACTGATTTACCTCAGTTATTTCACTTCAAATTTTCTTGAAATAACATTTCATATTTGACTTTTTCAATTGTGAAATTGTGTTGTCTTTTTGCTATTTAACTTAAATGAATCTATAAATCGCAAAACCGATCATAATTTTTATTTATAATATTCTTCTCATTTTTCTTTCATATTCTCAATTTTCAGCTTTGCATTTTCTCAAGTACTCAAGCCCTGTTTATATGATAAATTTCAAGTCAATCAAACAAAATTTTGTGATTTACTTCAGTGAAGAAACTTGAAGTCAATGCGCGTTTACATGATATTCTGGTTACTCGAAGTTTACTTGAAGCTTACATGAAGTATGCATGTAAACGTACTGAATGTTAGCAATCATTGAAGTAGTTATAAGGTGCCTCGATGACGTAATAATGGTGGCAAAAGCAGGAAAGGAACAATGTTAATCTAAGCAACGTCATGCAATGTTCCTTCTTTCTTGCGGAAGTCAACTATTTGGGGTTTATCATCGATGAGTATGGCAAAATACGTTCATTTCTTGCCATATTAAACTTCTGCTCAGTGCTGCCACTTGCCAAATAAATTCTGTAACTAGATCTACTTAAAATTGTAACAAAAATGAACGAAATGATGGAAAACTGTAACCACTTCCAAAATGTGTTTGTGAAGCTATAAAGTACATGAATTGTAAGAAAAATGTATTGAATAACCCTCCCACCCTATTAGTTACATCTAGTAACAAACTTTTTATAAAAATCATTGCCAGTTATACATATGCTACATGATGCATACATATAATAACACGTTTCTAAAAAACCAAGCTATCCTTTATTCCAATTTTCAATAAAACAGTTTTTAATTAAATAGATTTTACTTCATCTTTTATCCGGAATTTATATAAGAACCTTTCTTCCAACTTGCAGTAATAAATTCATTGACAAAAAATTGCTTTCAAGGCATGTATTTTCTAATCAGTTTATGATTAGGCAACTTTTTAGTAAAAAAAAGGAATTAGCAAATAAAATTATCTTTTTTAAATATTACAATTCAATACAATCAAATAATAATCAAAAAATATTTAACTTTTGATAGATTTCTACAATACCTAATTTGTTCTAATCTAAGATATGTATATGTTTTAATTATCTAAAAGTACTTATGCTTGCGGATTGCACCTTAATGTTAATTATATAATATTCATAATGACAAATGAAAATATTTTTTTGGGATCTGGTGCATTTTCATTTATAAATTCTTTAAAAGACCTGAGATAAATGCTATTGCTAATATTTTTTGGTACTTTAGCACTTTTAAAAAAATTTTCTTAAAAATATGCCAAATGAGAAATAAAAGTGTAAATTTAACTAATTTTCTATATGAAAATGTAACCAATTAGTTACAATTGTAACTAAGTGGTAGCAATAAAAGCAATATGCGTGAGATTTGAGCACCAGTGGACAGATTTTTGATGAAAGGAGCAAAAGTCCTCTGGACCAAGGAATGCCAGACAGCATTTAAGAAGGCAGAAGCTGTACTTCAGTCCGACTTATTAGTTGTAAATTTGATCCCTCAAAGGAAATTATTGTAGCTGGTGATGCTTCAAAGTCATTGGTGGTGTTATCATGCACAAATTCCTTAACGGTTCAGTTAAACTTATTGCATACGCATCACTCCAACTAAACAAAACTGCAGCCAGTCAGTAAAGGAAGCGTTGATACTTATATTTTGTGTGAAAAGTTCCACAGGATGATTTACAGTAGAAAATTTTCGTTGTTTACCGATCATCAGCTACTTTTGGCAATATATTGAAGAACAACATATACGGCAACTCGTTTAAAATTAAAATGTTGCGGTCATCTGTATCAGATTGCACCTACACATAGCAAACTTTGAGCGGAAAAAATTCCATTTAGAGAAATGTCAGTTCGCAGTTCAGTAAAAAGTTGCTCGTGCTGGCTCGAGTTGGCAATCCCAAAATTAGGATTTGAGTTGATTCGACAGTAAAAATGTGTGTGCTGTCGCGTCGTATCATGTAATTCGGATTAGCCAATCAGAACACTTTGATGTCGCGTCCACTGTCGGCTGTTGTGCCCACATCGATTTTCACATCGAAGGCAGAGTCGGCTGTTCTTTTCCTTTGTCTGACTCAGAGAGGAAAGGAGTTCGTTCTCGTCCCAATGCTTGGGTCGTTAAAGACATGGTTTGCGAACTGTATTTAAATTGATACAAGTTCTTTGATATACAAGTTATAGGTAGACCCATAATATAATATTAATGTATTTATCCTTTATGAGTTTAGTAATAAGGACACTGTAGTAGTTTCGCTAAAGCTTCAATCCCATTTTATGTGGTTAATCTCCAATTACTAGGCTCACAATGGGGAGGATATCTCTAGCACAGCCCTAAGAAGTACGAACCTGGGGCTCAGATGACTTCTTAGCTGTAGAATGATACTGTCAAGCTTCTCCTTCCGTGACAGATTGCCCGTTTCATATGTTTTGATCTTTCTTACAGAGAGCGCAACAGTCGTGTGGCAACTCATGCGAAATTAGCCACCTTTCCTTTCAGATAATGCACCTGCCAAAATGTAACTCCTTTTAAAACCCAGCATTTTAGATGTGTATAAAAGGAGGTGAAAAACAAAGGACAATCAGTTCGCTTTCAAACTTTGTAAATTTAGTATCAATAAAGTCAAAATGTTAAATTTTTAAATAAATCTTTTACTTCAAAAATGAAAACGGTCCAATATTAATATTGCTTTAGTCTCCTATTGCCTTAGTTATAAGTTTTACACGGCCTATTCTTTTTTTTTTTTTTGGGAGCGGGGAAATGCGTTTACGCACCTAGGTGGCTAAAGCCACCCGTGTGCCGGACTCACCTGGCCAACAACCAGTCCTACCGGCTAAAACCCCCCTCCCCCCTCCAGGAGGACCACCACGGAACCGTCTAGCAGACATTACCTCGCGGTGGAGTCCTATAGAACAGCCTCCTACGAGGCCCGCGAGCCGCGCTGCCCCCGACAAGTTAGCAGGCGCCCCCGCTAGGGACCCCCGTTGCTGTCTCTCTCCTTTTGACGAAGGACTGTCCTCACGAAAGAGGCAATCCTTCGCCAGTGGTCCTCCCCCTGCAGCATGACCCCAACAATATTGTCCGGGGTCACGCTGCCCGTCTCCGCCTCCATCTCTGCCCTCTCCGCTCTCCAGCGACCACATTCAAAGAATGTGTGGAGAGCGGAGTCCGATGGAGAGCCGCAGTACACACAACACGGGCTCGGGACCTTTCCTATGCGGTGGAGAAAGGCCCGAAAGTTCCCATGCCCCGTCAGCATTTGGGTGAGGTAGTAGTCCACCTCACCGTGCTGACGGTTCAGCCAAGTGTCCAGCTGAGGGATCATCCGGGCTGTCCACCGGCCCCGCGACTCTCCATCCCACCTCTCTTGCCAGGACGCCATTGTCCTGGCCCGACCCACTCTCTCTTCTTTTTTGTACTTTGCTTACTTTTTTACAATACTTATGATCGTTTTTTTTTTGTATGATCGAGCATAATCTCGTAACGCACAGTCGAATTAGATGATTTGTTGTTTTTTTATATATATATTTTTTGTAATAGTATATTCTTTCATTAAAATGTCAGCAATTTTGGATTTATGGTCGGTGTGTGGGGATGGGGCATAACCTGCCTTCATAACGATTGGACCGATTTAGATTATTGTTTTTCCATTGTAACGATCATACTCACTCTTTGATACAGTGACACAAATTTTATACCTTTGGTGGGCTCCTACTTCGGAGAGCCTAACTTCGTATCAAGTTGACCGATTTGGATCATTCTTTTTTGTTGTATAGAATATAATCTCCCATTTGTGCTTTGATAAAGAATGTATATCTGGCTGGGGATGGGAAGGCGAGAGATTAGTCACCTTACTTCGTAAATCATGCACCAATTTGGATGGTTCTTTTTTGTTGAACGGAGTATGTTTTCGATTACCAGCACGATAAAGGAAAGGGGGGGCGGTAAGTCATATTTCTACCTCGTCTGGGAATCCATCCGATATGCAGCGGTTTTCGACTGGCATACTTTAAGGGGGGAACCCCCTTCAAAAATAAATATTTCTGAATTTTTTGTTTTTTTGCTTTAAAAATTCATTTACTACTATTTCAATGTTTTAAGCTCAATAGAAAGTCTAAAGAGTCCGTAAATAGTCACCCAAGGGCGTCCTACGGCGCAAATTCGAGGAGTCAAGTTTTATCCGCCACCATTTTAAACGTCAAAATTATTATGTAATTTCATTCATAGCTCAGTTTTTTGTAAAAAATGATTGAAAGACCTGGAGGAGGTTTCCGCCTTAAGTGGGAACAACACTATGACAGTTTCAAAAATAGGCTGTAACTCCAGGATCGTTCATGCTTTCGACTGCATTTGGGGGTTTATAAACTCTTCTGTTCTCTTGGCATGTTTTGACATATAAGTTCCAGCTCGCTTCCTGAGGAATCAAGACTTTCTTTAGGTACCTTTTCATCGCACTAATTATGCGGTAAATGAGCCGATCATATCGATTTTTTAATTCCTCTTTTGAACGTATTGTTACATTGTTACACATTGAGTTACTTTTCATACGCATATGTGTTTATTTTGTATTTATATTTTATGAGATCTTTCTTTATTTTTTGTTTTATAATAACATTTTTGAAAAGCATTTTGTAGAAGTCAGCACATTGAACAAATATTGCTAAATAAATAAAAATAAATAAATAAATAGATTTTATTTATTTATATCTGCTGCCTACAGTACGTATATATGTTCAAGAATGTGTGAACAAAATTTTAAGTCAAAATTTCCATGAAGGAATTACAGTCGAGGACCAAGCGGGATTGACTACATCGAACTCATGTTAGTAAGTCTGTGGGTTTTAGAGTTCCTTTTTTTTGTTTGAGTATCAAAAAAAAGTAAAAAATAAATAAAAAAATTTTTGGTAAAAAGGCTTAGTATACCAAAATATACATGTTTTAAACCGAAAAAATTAACTTAAACTTTCAATCGCGGGTTTCTCGAAACAACTTTCTGGCGGGAGGAAAACTTGAATACTAATGATCTTTTCTATTACTTTAAGCTAATATTAAGTTAAAATGAAAGACTGATTTTTTTCACCGTAAAAAATGTCAAACCCCTATAGCTGGGAGGGGGGAGGAGAAACACCGCCCCTTCCATAAAATTTTTTTTCGTTTCTCACCTAGATCTACCAGATCCTTCATTTTTGCATACACGCTGTATATTTGTAGGCAGGAATTTGTTTTGCAAAATTTTTTTTAACTATTTTTCCAGGTTTACACCACAGGAACTTATAATTATTTCTGAAATCATTAACTTTTCTTAATCGATTTATGGTTTTATTAAATCAAGAACATACATATCTTGGGTTTGAAATAAATATTCTTAAATAAATAGTTGGATAAATTGGTTCAGTTCCCTTTGCTTTATTTCTTAATAGTTAAATTCTAAATACTTTGTGATGACCTCATTGCTTGCATAAGTATCTCCATGGCTAACTTTCCCCTAAAAATATTTCAATCATTGTTCTCACAGAAATTATAAAAATAATTTATCAAAGAAAACTCACCTGGAATTTGTAACTCCGTTAACTATCTTCGCTCCTAAATTTGCCACGAGATTATTATGGAATACAAAGCCATGCACCATTGCTGCTAATGTAAATGGAAACAGAGCTCTACCAGTTGGAAATTTCAGCAATCTTTGCAAAGGTTCGGGATATTTTTCTTGCTTCTTCTTAAGAGATCGCCATGTTATTTCACACAATAGTACTATGGCATATGATACGATTAATGGCTTTGGATAAAATATGAAGGAGCTTCCGCCAAGACAGCTCGCTATAAGATGAACTAAGTTAGGATCTAATTCTGTGCATCTGTTTATAGTACAATACGATAGCTGTAAGGAAACTTATTGTAGTGTGTTTACTGTATATCCCTTTGTACTTACTCTATATACACCAATATAACTCACAAGAAAACTGATGGCATACCAATTTATGTAACTTAAGTAATCGGAAACAGATCTAGTCTTTCTTATTTTGTACACCAAGATTTTTATGTTTTCTAGAGCGAATCCTATCGAAAAATACTCTTTAATACCGGTCAAAACATAATTTTGACATGTGGTTTTGTGAGTACATTTATTTTTATTTATGTTTGTTTGAATTTGGTCTTTCCTCGATTGCTTAGGGGGAGGCGTTACAAACCAAAAGACCTTATATTTATGTTGTCTAATCATTTGCAAATTAAGCGAACTGCATATCATGAAGATAAAAGTTTGCAATAACCTTGATTTATGTAGAACTCTAGTTGCGGGGTTGTCTTTATTTCTAAAAACCGCTTCTACCACCTGAAAAAATAACATAAAGGTGAAATACAACAATTACCTTCAATAAACTTACTGCTTGAGCTACAGAGAGTGCGTAAAGCCGTGCCACCTGGTCTGATGTTGCAAACACCCACGATCCTGCCAAAAAGGCAGGTATGGCCACAACTGTGTAGATGGAAAATCTTCCAATGATATTGCTGAAATGTAGAGCAGATATAATTATTTAAATCATTTAAATATTATTCATTTATTTATTAATATTTTACGAATAGCAGCTCTGATATTGCCTTTGAGAGCTTCAGTTATTATTAAAATTAATTTTATATCTTATGACATACACAAGGCGTTGTTCATGGTCGACTGGTTCCAAATCTTGTACCAGTTTGTCCTTATAAGCCCTTAGACTAAGATCTTTTTGCATAATATGGTGCAGGCTACTAATTGATATGTCCGCGTCGATCCGGACGTTTTCAAAGAGCGCCATTTAGATAATCCAAAAGAACTATATTCATCACTATTATTTGTTCATAATATCTACCAAAAAGAATAATAAAGAAGTACTTTATTATAGTTGTAGTAAGGCGAACAGTTGTTCCCCCCTGATAAAATCACAGATCGGCCACCGGAGCACGAGTTGACTTCTTTGCATCTGCAACTTGACCGAGACGTTCAAACTGTTCACCTCCATTTCTGAAGTGTTTTTACTTTTTAGAACATTTTAAGTTTTTCTTTTTTTAGTAATTTTTTGAAAGAAAAGCATTTTGTAAAATATACAATTTCCGGCCAATAAATCAATTTTTTTCGGGGTTTTTCGAGGTCGCTGCTTACAAATCCGATATCACAATAACAAAAATCTAAGATAGCGACCCAATACTGCGTATACGCGGTGGATCGCTTGAGAGCCGCCATCTACAACCTCCCATCTGGATATTAAAAAGTGCCACACGGTATAAAAAAGTAGAGGTTTCAAACTCTCATTTGGTGAAGTAAGTGATAACGTGTGGGCCTAACAATCCGGAGGTCACAGGATCGAATCCCATTGCATCGAGTATTGCAAGGTAGTCACAATAAATGGAATGCACAAAGTATCTGCTTTTATTGACATGGGCAGTGATGTGAGTCTCATAAAAGAGAGCCTTAAAAGGGCACTGAATTTTAAATATAATTATTCCTTCTAATTCAGAAGGCGCAATTCTCAGGCAGAAGCATAGAATCAATTGACCTATTCGCCAGAATATGACACACACAACAATCAGGGGTGCACAGACAACAGAGATCGTTTCATCAAATCCTTAGTAAGAGTCAGATCAAAAACAGGAAATGCTTCAATCAAGAACCTCAACGCTCTTACATCAAACTTCGGAACTCCCACAAGAATCATTACGGACCGGTGAACGGTCTTTACGTCAAAAGAGTTCCACAAGTATTGTGAAAACAACTGTATCCGACACGTCCTCACCATTGCAAGATTCCCGAGAGGAAACGGCCAAATAGAGAGATACAACTGCACCGTTTTGAATTCCTTGCGAACAATGGCAGATGCTAGAGATGGGCGATACTTTATCGATATACCGGAGTATCGATACTTTCCTTTCAATACCTCGAGGTATTGTAATCGGTACTTTCAGCCCCCGATACTACCGATCCTCGATACTTTTCGTTCAATACTCGAAGTATTGACAGCACAGCATACACAGTCTTATTATTTAGTGTATGGGTTGAATCGCTAGCCGTGTGTGTGGCAGTATGTAAAAGCTAAAAATAGATTTCCTGTTTATCGAAAGAAATTTGGATGTCACCTTAACTTTTCTTTCTAGTCGACGACGTTCCTTTTAATCGCAATTGAATGTGCATAAATGCACATAAATATTGTAAGTACATTAAAAGAAAAAGTGATTAAAAGGAACGTCGTCGACTGGAAAGGAATGTTAATAAATATATAAGTAAGATATTATTATGTATATTCAAATTCAATATCTGTGTGAAGTTCATATTTGAAAAAGTTTATATTCTGTTGAAATCAAAATTTATGTGTTCATTACTTCATGTATTTTTTAGCTGTTCTTGCGAAATTTCAAATTATTTATTTGCTAAAAGGATATATGAAATCAAATGCCTATTTTCATATTTCTCAACGACAAAGATGTTGTAAAATTGTTTTGCAACAAAAAAAACCAATAAGATAATAATTGTAATTTCTATGCAATTTCTACATGTTGGAAGGAGAGGAGAAGTGGAGCTTGGTCGCGGAGTTCGTGGATAACACGCTTTGCATTAGAAACGAGGCTGCGACGCAGGTCCTGCCGCGTTAGGAGCTAAGCGAAAGGGCCCAGCCCGAAGTAATGCGGAAAACGGTCCCGGGCTGGTGTCATTGGAGCTGGGAGGAGGGGTTTTGGACGGTAGTCCACCCGGGCGGGAGTCCGGCACTCCGTCCGTAAATGGATATCCCCTCCTCCTTAAAAAAGAAAAAGAAATGCAGTTCCTACACCATATATGACTTTTTTTAATTTTTTATCCATATGGTTCCAATACCTTTGAGTATCGATACTTTTTCAACAGTATATTTGTATCTAAGTACCGAAAGATGCGGATATATTGCAATGCCATGTATCGATACTTTTCGATTCGGTTTCCATCTCTAGCAGATGCTGATAGGAATGGGGAGAAATTGTTGAGAGCAATTCAGTGGGGTATTAACTCAAGTCCAAATGCATCAACCAAACGTTCTCCGCATGAAGTCTTATTTGCTTTTTAGTCTAGGGATCCATTACAGAACAAAATTTTTCTAACGCTAAGTCAGAGCACAATCCTTGGAAAACATTAGAAACGCTCAAGGAAAACAAAAGCAATACTACGATTCAAAAAGGAAGTCTCCGCGAAAGTACAAAGAAAATGATCTGGTTTTAATAGAACAACCCGCAATTTCCACTGGCGAATCAAGAAAACTCGATGCTAAATATAAAGGTCCGTACATAGTTGCTGAAGTTCTCGACACTGATCGCTACAGATGACCAAAGATGATTCAGAATCCGAGGACGAATTCAACTATCAGTATAGCCGAACTGTAAGAAAATGTGATCCTCGCTTAAATATATTATTATATACTGATTCAGACTTACTTGAGGTTTTTCCTGTTCGACATCAGACGAATCTGGAAATTTGTTTTGAGGGATGAAAATCTCCGCAATAATTTAAAAAACGAAACATACATACAGCAATCTTGTTTAAAAGCGGTTAGGTGGGTTGTGAATAAAAGAGTAGTCCGCCATCTTGGGTATACAACAATATTAGATATGCTATATTTCACTGTCAGCAGACCTCCATATGCAAAATTTCAGTTCAATCGACTATCGGGAAGTGGTTTATAATAGGTTTTCGAAATTTAACGCACAACGACTCACGTACAAGTGAAGCTAAATTAGAGTTTTAAAAATGGAGTTGAAATATTTTTTCACAAAAAATGAGATTTTTGTGTTGAAATTTTGCATACTCCCGCCACCCCCGGGCCCTAGAAAAACAATAAATTTTTCTAAAAACAGTGTTGTTAGAGAAGAAATGTCGCCAATTTAAATCCAATTAAAAAGCTTTTTGGTACCACTTTATAATATAATTATAAAATGTTTACTGACCTTCATACAGTTATCTATATTATATACTTGTTAAACAAAAATTTTTAAAATAAATCGAGATTATGTCTGTAACAATCGCTAAATCTGATTGCAAAAAAAAACCAACATAAAGAAACTTTCGAATTCGTCTTTTCCAAGGACACAAGGTCCTAATAAAAAATTATGAATCGCAATTTAACCTCATCCTTATATGCAGGTTTATTAATAAGCCAGACCGATAAAGGAATAACCAAACAATCCCAACACTACTCGACTTACGATTACCAAGTCTAATTAATTCTAATAGATGTCGTTACCAGATTTCCAATATCCGTCAAGAATAAATATTCGCCGCCATGAGTAGGTTTGAGCCGGAGCTAGATATTATTCCAGATAAATTCCCAATAAACATTACAGATCACATTTATATGAACTAACGAAACTACTTAATTAATAAATAGGTTGGCATCAGGGTTGCAAGTAATGCATTACTTTTGGTAATGCATTACCGTTTCATTAACCATTACTTTCTTAATGAGTAATGTAAAAAAATTACATTAAGCATTATATTTTTCATAAGTAATGTAAAAAATTTACATTAAGCATTAAATTTTTCCAAAGTAATGTAAAAAATTTACATTAGCCATTACTTTTTTCAAAAGTAATGGAAGTATTTTAAATCAACCATTACCTTTTTCTTAAAGTAATGGAAGTAATTATCAATTAATTTTTTGAACATTGTCAAAAAATTTGACGATTCTACATATATTTTGACTAAGGAATTATAACAATTTATTCAATTTGTTATAAGCAATTGACAACCCTTTTAATAGCTGCAATCGAAGAAATTCTTACTAGGTTTTTTAGCATTGCCAAGATATGATTGTAGAAGATCTAGTGGAAATTTCTTTCATTGGGTCAATCAAAGCTGTTTTTAATTGTTTATAACAAATCCAATTGTTATAAACAATATTCCTTAGTCAAAACAGGTTCAAAAATCAAACACCTTAAAATCTTGTTAAAATAAAACTTTTTATTTAGTAAGGGACGACGCGTTTCGAACAGTTGGCACTGTTTATCATCAGGCTTAACTATAGAATAAATTTAAAATTGTGCACAAACGATATTATAAACAAAATGCTTAGTCACACATTGAGATACAAAAACGGTTCACAGGTTATTACTGATCTTGTTGGTGGTCTTATTTAGAAATTTGTATGTGCATAATCGTCTACAATCATATCTTGACAATGCTAAAAAAACCTAATAGGGATTTCTTCGATTGGGCTGTCAAAATATATGCAGAATCATCTTGTATAATATTTTGACAATGTTCAAAAAATCAATTGATAATTACTTTTTTTCTACAGCACTTCTTTTACTTTAAAAAAAAAGTAATGGTTAATGGTAATTAGTAAATTTAATTAGTAAAGTAATAATTTCGGATTATTAGCAAATTGCACAAAAAAACATTATGATTTCCTTTTTGAAAATATTGAGCTAAGTAAGTGTACAGTAAACAAATAGAAACTTGACTGTGAAATCAATAGGTGATTGAGATAATTGTGACTGGAGTTGTTATTGTTTAGTCTGCTCAAGGTCAATGAAGAAAAGAGGATTTTTGCAACCAGAATTGATCCTATTTAATTTTATTGATTTCCCTTCATTGAATTTCCCAATTTTGGTGTTTTCATGGATTAGATCTCTTCCCACGCCCACCCGACGAGCTGGAGCCGGCAAAGTTGGAGGTAATAGAGAGATTGGGTTTAATTAAGTGGTATAGTTTGCGTTTCCTCTTTATGGTACCCACGTAGGCGAGTCTTCGGGAATTCCCTAGCGTGAATCCTAATTCGTTTTTTTGCTTTCGACCTGAGATAAAAATTGTATCCAAGGGGGCTGGAGCCCGGACGCATCCTATCCATTGTATTCCACCTCCGAAATTATGAACATGAGGAATATCATTACTTAGCTATCCATGTTACAGGTCATGGAGTTATAAGTTACAGCGTTCTTACTTGTCCTTTATTTGTCTTTATCTCTTCTGCACTAGCTTTCGAACCTTATCTGGGTTCTTCCTCAGGTGTTTTCTACGATTTTTACAGTACAATATCATTAACTATTTTTATATAACGAAAAAAGTGGCTGCCTACCTAGTTAATTATCCTTGAACTTGGTTTTTAAGTCTGTCAATTACACAGGTCAGAATGGTTTAGTTGTTGGAAAGCTAAGGGTCATTTCCGAAGTAATTTGCTGCGTAGAATCCGAATCCGGGGTCATCATGTCAGGACTTTGAGATATTTGAGGTTATGTACCCGAAAAACGGCGTTTTTTTCCAATTTTGAAGTTATGTACAGGGTGCAAAAAATTTTGTGGTCTGTCTCTAAAGTTACATCATTTAGTACCACTCTTACCCTTTAATTTAAGATTTCCAGAGATCAATTACGATTTTTTTTTCGCAAAGTTATGGCTATTTGAAATTACGAAATATATCCCTTCGACGTCATTAACATTTGCATTAAGCATTAATTTTCCACATTATTGCTTTCGTTCATGTTATTTAATATTGTTAATGTGTTTTCAATTACGTCCCGGGTTTAAATCATCAGTATATCTTCCACATATTTCTCCAACAATAGAGGGTCATTACCAAATTTTACAGAAGCCTAATCCAACATATCCGTCTTTACGTAATACTACGTTATGATTGGCGATAAACAGCCTCCCATTTGTGTTGGTATACTTTGTCATTTATTTTAAAATGCTTATATCTTCTAAGCTAAATTTTATAAAGAATTCTTGTGGTATGGTTGTTTCTGTGGAAATTTTATCCCATCTCTCTTTATTGTGCAAGAGGTGTATTGTCAAACAAGAAAACAACATCAAACAATACAAAAGAATCTTACATCTCCATTATTAAATTGTACAGTGTTTCTTTTGACATAAAGCAGTTAACAATAACAAATAATTCGGGCTGGTCAGAATTGTGTACTTTTATTACTCCATAACATGTTGGTGCCTGTGCTGTATAAGTGATCAGTTTTGTTTTTTGCCTGCTGTAATGTGCCTACTTAAATAAGATATAAATATACTGAAGTATTCAAAACAAAACAATTCTGAGATTGTTCGTGTATGAGTCAAAGTAAAGTTCTGTTGAAAAAAAAATGTTAGTCTGTAAATTAGACGATAAGCAGATTACAGCTAAAGATGAGCGTTTTTTTTATTACAGCATTAATAATGGGACGTGCAAAGGACATTACCGAGTTGAAAATATTTGCCATTTCAACGCTGCTGAAACGAAAAATATATTCTTATCACGAAATTGCCCGCAAAGAGTGTGTTTCTTACGGAACAGTAGCGAATATTGCAAGAAATCTGGCATTAGGACTATCTCCACGTAGAAATAACCGCAAAGTCTGCCGTGGAAAACGAAAGACAACACTGCGTATGGACAGAAGAATTATTAGTACCGCTCTGCAACATCGCAATCCACCTATTGAACCGTAATAATTTGTGAAGAAGGCATCAATTTATCTCGTCAAAAGACCATGAATAACCGATGCGATGAAGAAAAAACGGTAAATTTGAGCTAAACCTCACAAAAACTATACAGAAAGTGATTGGGATAAGGTAAATTAAAAAAATAACTTATTTGTTCATACAAATAAATTGCTGAATATTTGAATTTTTGGTATTAATAGTTTTAAGTTTACACAGATCATCTTTAGCGACGAGTGTCGCTTAGAAGTTTTGACGGAAGCACCATAATTTGTATGATGATGACCGCAAGAACGATATCATAAAGACTGCGTGGTAGCAAGGGTGAAACCTCCCCCGCAGTGATAAAAATTGGGTTGTATATTATCGCAGGGAACAGAACCGTTGCGTTTTGTAAAAGGAAATCTTCGTCAAGATCAATATAAAAACATTTTACTGTATGGACTTACACCATTTATGGAGTGCTAACCCCTCGGAAGATCGGAATACACGTTTATGCAAGACCTTGCCATACAGCGGTATCCGTAAGAAATTTTATTGATGAGGAGGAAATCATGGTTTTGCCTTGGACAGGCAATTCACCGGATGTGAATCCTATAGAAAATTGTTAGACGCATCTTAAAACCTTAGTTTAGCAACGGCAAAATACATATATTAATATTTTAAGGGAAAATATTCTAGATGTATAGAAAAATAGCTTAGATTTTAAAAACGCAGTTATAAAAAATAGTTTTTAAAAAAAAAGTTGAACCGACTTCACAAAAAGCGCTAAAAAGCATAAAATAATTTTTAAATTTTATATCTATTACGACATTTTGAAGTCGGTGCAAATCAAACAAACCAAACAACTACAACAAAAGTATTTAATCGTCCTTCCTTTTGATCCCGTGAGCTGAAACGTTCAGGTAGAATTACGTAAATTTTCAATTGTGGTTCTGTAGTTGTTTTGTTTGTTAAATTTGCACCGACTTCAAAATGTCGTAATAGATATAAAATTAAAAATTATTTTATGCTTTTTAGCGCTTTTTGTGAAGTCGGTTCAACTTTTTTTTTAAAAACTATTTTATTTTTCACTTTTTAGTGTCTTCGACTCTATACAATGAAAAGAACCATCCAAATCGGTCCACGCGTTAAAAGTTAGTTATAACCCCATACCCCACCCCCATTCCACTAAACTTTTTTTCTCATGGTATCAATCAAGGAACATACTCTACTGAACAGAAAAGGAATCATCGAAATCGGTAAACGCATTACGAAGTTACTACCCCTCCCCCTCCCCCACCACCACCATAGGACCAAATTATTCTCCTATTAGCAATGGGGGATCACACTATACAACAGAAAAGAACCATCCAAATCGGTCCACGCGTTACAAAGTTAGGTTCCACCCCCCTTCTCCCACCCCAACCACTCCAACAATTTTTTTTCTCGTGGTATTAACCAGCGAGCATACTCTACCCAAAAGAAAAAGAAATATCCAAATCGGTTCACGCGTAACGAAGTTAGACTACTCCTCCCCTCGCCCAACCCCCCACCATGGGCCAAATTATTCTTCTATTAGCAATGGGAGATCACACTCTATACAACAGCAAAGGAACCATCCAAATCGGTCCACGTGGTAAAAAGTTAGGTTCCACCCTCCCGCCCCCACCCCAGCAACATTTGTTTTCTCGTAGTATCCAAGCATCATATTCTACCCAATAGAAAAAGAATTATCCAAATCGGTCCACGCGTTACGAAGTTAGGCAACCCCTCCCCCCTACCCCCACATTTCACCCTAGGACCAAATTATTCTCCTAGTAGCAATGGGGGATCATACTCTATACAACAGAAAAAGAACCATCGAAATCGGACCACGCGTTACAAAGTTAGGTTCCACCTCCACCCCCCACTCCCATCCCCGCAAACAATTTTTTCTCGTGGTATCAACCACGGAATATACTCTACCCAACAGAAAAAGAATTATTCAAATCGGTCCACTCGTTACAAAGTTAGCCTACCCCTCCACCCCCCTCCCCCCACCCTTGGCCAATTTCTTTTCTCCTATTAGCAATGGGGGATCATACTCTGTACAACAAAAAAAGAACCATCCAAATCGGACCACGCGTTACAAAGTTAGGTTTCACCCCCACCCCCCACCCCCACCCTACCAAAAACTTTTTTTGACATGGTACCAATCGGTGAACATACTCTACCCAACAAAAAAAGAATCATCAAAATCGGTCGACGTGTTACGAAGTTATGCCCGGTCAGACATAAAAAAAAAATTTAAAAAAAAAAAATACGCGTCGAACTTAGAACCTCTGTGTTTTTGGCAAGTCGGTTAAAAAATATGAAAAGTATGACGAATAGAATTAAGGAGGTACTAAAAGCCAGGGGGGGCTTTACTAAATATTAACAAGAAATGTTTCCTAGACTAAAAAGAATTAAGTAAGAATACATTAGTTTCAATAAAAAAATTCAATTTCTTAATTTTTGTGTGCAAAGATCAGTGGGTACACCAGTTCCCGTTCATTGCTGAATTCACCCATTACCAGGTAATGGAAAGGGTAGGCATTATCGATCCCTCCTAGGCTATCTCAATGTTAAAGTCATCGAAGCTTTCATGCAGAAAGTAGGCATTGAGACTTACTTTCGTCAATGATAGTGCTTACATTTCCTACTGGGAATGACTTAGGCGCCTTTTATAGATGCTGCTCTATAAACCGTCGCGCCCTTAATATTAATAAGTGTGCGACAATGTCTTTTTCCCGGAAGTGTACACCGCTTTACTATCAATGCCGGTGTTTTAAATAGACTTGACAAAACCACAGATCTAGGAGGACATCTAATTTGTAACTTTATCTCTGTCGATCATATCGACGCAATTCGAAACTAGGCTATATTAAAAGGTGGGCAAAGAAATTTGATGATCCTTATATTACGTGGCTGCTTTATTGCACTTCTGTTGGACCAGTTCTAGAGTATGCCTGTTGTGTTTGATCTCCTTTTGAAAATGTACTCAATGATCGCATCGAGGCAGTCCAACGTTGCTTCGTACGGTTTGCTCTTCGTGGCCTGCCGTGGGACAACCCACTTGCACTACTACCTTATTCAGACAGACTCGACTCTCTTAAAACTAGGCGAAACAGTTTTCGATTGTTTACAGGGCTTAATTGATTCGCCTTCCTTTTTACAATGAGCATTTTTATGAAAAAATTTCAAAACAAACAGTTTTTGATCTCGAGCGAAGCAAGAAATATATAAAACATTTCTTGACATGATTGGCGTTTCTAACAAAGAAAAGGTAAATTCCTTTGGCTCGTCATCAACAGCAGCACCAAAGTATTCGCTTTCCTTGGCTGCTGAACGCCAATCATATCAAGAAATTTTGTATATTTCTTGATTCGCTCGAGATTTAAAACGGTTTGTTTTGAATTTTTTTCGTGAATTTCGTTCGAGCCAAGTGTACATATTTTGTACACTTCGATAAATATGTAAGCAGTTTTATGTTTAAGGCGACTTTTCTTTTCAAAAAGTTCAAAATATTCGATTTTTTTACATAAAAGTGTTCCTTCATCACAGAAATACTGTCCTAAAACCGTTTAAAGAAATTCGTATAGGCATTTGTATAAAAAAAATTTCAAAACGTTTGGTCAGATTCCCTGAGGCAATCTAAGTACTTTTGCACCTTTGCAATTTTTCTGTAAAATATCTTTAAATTTCCAAAATTTTAAATTTTGTTCCTCAAAAATCTCAAAAATTTACATTTTCAAAAAAAAAATTTTGTGACAAAAGTTGTTCACGTTTAAGCAAAGAATACTATTCTATAATAAAAACTAGACGTTCCTATTTAAGTTTTTATCCCCCACCCCTAGGAGGTGGGGTCGATCTAACAAAATTGACGTTTTCAAAAAAAAAAAAAAATTAAAAATTGTTGTGACAAAAGTTGTTCACGTTTACGCAATGCAAAAAAGCCAGAAAACTCCATCAGGTGCTGTGTTCGTAAAAAGCTAACCCATAAAGATGATATTATCATGTGTCCAGATTCTTTTAGGCCGAATCTGATTCCGATTGATTTCTTTTCCCAATTTTCTGTACAAACAGTAAAAAATAAATAAAATTCTTAATTAATGAAGAAATTCTAGTGTTTTTACTTCGTTTTGTCACTATTATAGCGATTTTTTTATGTGTCCGAACATGACTCTTTCCTATACATACATATATTGCACTTGAATTCAGCTCAGTTTGCGGTATACTGGCCGATAACTTTTTTGAGCATATCATAAGGCAAATTAAAGGTCATATTATCAAAAATATGTTTTGTATAAAAGTGAAAATTAGCTTATGTCGACTGTAGTATTAGTAGTCAATTTAGTGCAAAATGTCTTTACATTCATGAATTAGTAGGGGAAAAATTACAAAAAGGAAGAGGGAACACCTAAAAATTTCGCCAAAGGAAATGTCTCCAAACCTGAAATGTCGCCTTTTGCCGCCAATCAAAAACTGAAAAATTTCGTCAAATTTTTAATCGAGAATTATAAATTCGCCACTGGGAAAAGTCGACCATAAAAAAACCGATCTTCGTGTAAAATGTCGCGAAAAATGTCGCCAATTTAAAATATGACGGACCAATAATTTTTGTTTTGATTTTCCTACTGGTAATTCAGAATTATTATGTAGTCAGTACTGTAAATGTTCAGCAACTTTAAAATTTCCCACAATCGAAGTTGAAGTTGTATTTGTTGCTGCCGCAAAGCAAGCAGTCGCAAGGGAACCATTCTGCAAAGCGGTCGATGTTTAATTAAATAAATGTTTCCGGTTCCAATTTTTTTTGTCTCTTTCAATTTCCTCCTCTTCAACAATAAATACTAATTAATAAGAGGCAAATCATTAAATTTTTTTGTTATAAGTGAAATAGGTAAATACTGGTAATAGAAGGGCGTTGCTAGTTGGAGCGCGAGTGTGGTAAAGTACTAAAGGATAAAGATGATAACATTTGTTAATAAGCAAATTTTGTTGCTTACATTGAAACCATATTAATAAATGCCATATTTTATTGGGTGACTTTAACCTCCCCCGTATTTAATGGTCATTGTGCAAGGACTGTTCTCATTTTGTTCACCTTAACGCATTCTCGGCCAAAGAAGCCTTTTTTACCGATCAGCTCTCCGTTTCAGGTCTCTTTCAAGTAAGTGGAGTCAGGAACTTCCTGGAAAGACAATTCGAATTAACCTTTTCTTCAGACCCAGTTAACTCGGCTGTCGCAGAAAGCAACCATCTCCTGTCCTCCCTCGATCGTCACCATCCTCCTCTGTTCCTCGTTTCTTCCTACGAGCACCCTCATGCCGTTTCAAGCTCCGAGTCTTCAATTTTCGTAAGGGCGACTTTGACAAATTAAATCACTTGCTCCTCAACGCTAACATTGTCACTATCCCTCAACATCTTCCAATTGACGTTGCTTTAGTGGCGTTCTATCCGGAAATACACGCTTGTCTTACACAATCTATCCCTCTTCTTCCTCGTAAAAACTACTCCCCATCCCCCGTATGGTACGACAAAGAATTACGCTCTCTCCGCAAGAGAAGAAATAAACCTTGGCAAACTTTTCTTCTAACCCAGACTGAGTATATTATTCCCATCTTCAAAAAAGGCTGCAAGAACGATGTGTCCACCTACAGACCCATTGCTAAATAATCATCCATACCTAAACTATTCGAAAAATTGGTCTATGATTCCATGTTCTTCCACTGTAAGTCTATCTTCTCATTCTCCCAACATGGCTTCCTCAAAGGTAGATCTACAACAACCACCTTACTGACTTCGTCTCTAAAACACTATGTGCCCTGGAAAACGGTAAAGATGTCGATTTTAGTAAAGCCTTCGAAAAGATCTCCCATAATGTTATCTTGTTCAAACTTGATCGCCTAGGCTTCCCCCCCCCCCCCCAGATTCATCTCCTGGATTCGATCCTACCTCAACAACCGTCAGTACAATGTTATTTTCAACTCATCCATTTTTAACCCTATTGTCGCTCGTTCCGGCGTCCCTCAGGGCAGCCACCTCGGCACATTGATTTTTTTTTGAATGTATCATATCACACTCAGAGCTGTCCATTTATGCTGACGGCATCATAACAATCAAACATATCAATCAACAACACCTCTCCTGGAATATGCCAACCAGGTACACAAACAACTCACATTAATAGGATTGAATCTGTCCAGCGTAGGTGGGCAGACAGATTCAACCTTCGACCTTATGAAAACCGCCTGAAACTGATCGACTTACAATCTCTAAGTAAACGTCGTGATGTTTCCGACATTCTCTTCATTTATCAGTTATTAACTGGTGCCATAGACTGCCCTTCAATCCTGCAATCTTAACCCATCTATACCAATCCCCGTAACCTTAACAAACTACGGTCAAAGCGAGCCAATTATAAAGATGCTACGAAAAGTCAACGACCTTTCCTCCTTTGACTTCCATCTGAGTAAATCATCCCTTCACAAAGCCTTTTATCTTGATCCCGCCCATGCTGATCTTGATCGCCTTCCTTAATTCTTCTTACTTCCGCCTTCTGCCTGTATCTACTATATTCATAGCTCATATTGTAGCTTATACTATTTTTTTATTTATTATTACTTATCACATATTATAGTTTGTAGGATTAGTATTATGTTTTAGCTTGGATTTTTGTATTTTTTTATGATATAGCTTGTATTAAGCTTAAATAAATAAATAAATGCAATTAAGAACCATTTCGTCAATTGTTTTCGGCATTTTGAAAGCGACATTTTAAATTACGACATTCTGAAAATCGGTCTTATATTTCTGCGATATTTCGGCGGACTTACTTACACTTACTTACTTACAATATTATGTATTCTGTTCTTCGTGAAAAAACATTTTCAGAATACCAACCTTTTGTCCTGTACAAGGGTGTGGTTAGACTATGAAATGATTTTTGTCCATAAGGAAAGCAAACAGATTCTGGTTAATGACAACACCGAAATTTTTTTAAATTGATTGTTTTTATTAAAAATACATTAAATAGTTTACTTGAAGTGTTCAAAATTCTTTCTTCTTTCCCTAATACAAAGTGTCATGCGTTTCTTAAAATTATCGCATACCGTCCTAAAAGTGCTTCTTTTTGACGAAATAGCTTGGCGAAAGTCACAACGCAATTCCTCTTCTGTTTGCACAGTTCTTAATTATACCAATTTTTTTAATGTTTCCAGAAAAAAAGTCAAAGGACTGCTGATCTAGATTGCCGACTGTAGTCTACAAAACGAACAATACACCTTCACAAAAAATATTTATTCAAAAAGTCGGTAACTTGGAGAGTTGTATGAGGTGGAGCTCCGTCTGGTATACATATTTCTTATTTCTAGGGGAACTGATGAGAAATTCCTAATTAGCTGTCAAATACTCTTATCCTCCTAGATGTGTTATCTTCGATAGCGTATACGAGGATTGCTACTTAAGTTTTAAGATAGATAAGCAAAAATAAATATTTATAACCGAAAATGGCTTTATTATTTTTCAAAATATTCTCCATGAACCAATTTCCGAAGCACTTTTTCCACTCCGATCAGCGTTGCCATTTCTACCATAATTCTGGTAGATCTACCATATTTATGCACTGATTACCATCTACCATAATGAGTTTCATGGTATCTCGAAAATATCATAATTTTTTCGCATTCAAAAATTTTTGAATTGTGAAATACCGACAGTGAAAGAATCTTTAGTCAAATCAATTTGACGAAACCCAAAATAAGAAACAAAATGATTGTGCCGAATATAAAAGCACTATTTCTGTCGAAACAGCATGTATATAATGCAGGTGGTAGCCCAAAACTCATCCCGTCGAAAAACATGCTGTCAAGAATGACCACAAAATCACTATACAAGGAAAAAGATGTTTCAGCTGATAAAAGTTGTCAAGATGTTGAAAATCAGGAAGACGGGATTTTATATGAAGACTTTACGTTTTTAGAACCGTTTTTGTCGACTGAGGCCGAAGACTCTAAAGGAGATAAATAAAAAGTGAGTCCCTTTTTTTGTAAAACTTTGTGACTTGTCATACAAGATACAATTTATTTTATTCCTCTCTGCTCTTTTAAATGTGTTTTAAAAATTTGTTTATTTCAAATAATACAGTTAATTTCTTATATTTTAAATTGAGCATTTTACCTTAAATTATCTTCATTACTTACAATACCATAATTTTTCGTCAAATACCATAATTTTGTCCAGATAATACCATTATCGATTGGCCAAAGACTGGCAACCCTGACTCCGATTGAGAGATTGATTTGAACGCATCGACTGCTTCTTCAGGCGTCGGAAAACGCTGACCTCCCATTTTATTTTTGATCTGCTGGAATAAGAAGAAATCATTGGGTGCCAAATCAGGATTGCACGATGGATGACCAATCAATCGATGTTTTGATTGCTCAAAAATTGACTTGTTTGAGCCGATTTCTGAAAATACAGGCGACCATTTGCTTCGAAGTGCTCGTGTGCGAACAACTTTTATTGGATTTGGCTCGTATTGAAAGTCCCATACAGTCGATTGTTGCTTAGTTTTGGGTTCATATGCGTAGATCCATAATTCGTCGCCTGTCACGATCTTATAGGCGTTTTTTGAAGCACCACGATTGCATTTTTTCAACATTTCTTTGCACCAATCGACACGAGCCTTTTTTGAGCGATTGACAAATTATGCGGTATCCAACGCGAAGAATTCTTTTCGACGGGAAAATGTTTATGCAATATTGAATGTATGCGAGTTGAACTAATGCCCTAGTATGCCTCAATCTCACGGTATGTCGCATGATGATCACTTCACGAACAGCATCGATTTTTTCTGGCACACCAACCGATTTATGCCGACCTTCACGAAATTCGTCCTATAGCCAAGTGCGACCACGATTGAATTCGGAAAACCAGCAAAACACGGTGGCTCGAGATGGTGCTTCATTACCAAAACTTGATGCGAGTTGATCGGCACACTGTTGTTGGTTTAATCCACGTCGAAAGTCGTAGAAAATCATCGCACGAAAATGTTCACGATTTACTTCCATTTTTTGATCAAGATGAATGTTTCAAGTACCTGTAAACAACACAAATAGCACTCGTGTGACAAAACATTCTGAGTACGATTACCATTAAAAATGTCAAACTTTACGATGCCATTATCAGATTTGTCATTTAAACTGGTGCTGCCATATCTCAAAACTGAAGTAGCAACCTACACTTCTGTCTACATTTCTCGTTATATGCCTGGTAGCACATCTTACAAAATGAGAAGTCTGGTGTGCAAAATTTACCCAGCGTCATATACAATAACGCCCTGTTTTCGGTACTAAATTTTCCTTGATAAAATAAAGCAGTATTTATAACAGTCAATAAATAGTAAATACCATTACAAATAAAAAACATATTTATTATGTCATAAAAACAAGTAGGTTAGATACGGGATATTTGGCACAGAGGGAGTTGTGACACCCGCCGATATCTCCTGCTAGGGACCATATCGAAAACCTGACATTGCTATAGTAGATGTATCTTGACATAACTTATTTAGTGACATAACATTATATTTTTAAAATTTTGTATAGAAAAAACTGTTTTTTTTGTATATAAACATTGAAATTAGTAACTGTTATCAATTATGCTTTTTGCAATCAGTCATGTAAGTTGTTTGTTGATAGTAATGCTTTACAAATATAAAATGTTTTTCGATGTGTTATTTTGAATATAGTAATTATGTGATTTCATAAATTTTTTTAGGAAATTGTTTTAAATGAGAAATTATTTATAATAATGATTTTTTTGTACTATCTTTTGAATATTTGTGTCTGTTTTTGTACTTTATATTATTTCTTATTAACATTTTATTTTTTTTGTAACTGATGATGTTACTACATAGGAAGATGGAGATTTTTACAACTTTGTTAGTAAAAATTGTGGTTTTGAACAAAGAAATGACAATTTTCAGGTAATATATTTAACAAATATGTTGTTGCTTATAAATTTAATGTAACTTTCAGGTTTTTACTGCATTACAAGAACAAGGATTCACAGAGTATTTACTAAGATCAGTTTCAATTTATTTTAACCTTACAGCGTGTGAAGTTAAAAAACTTGCATATCAATATACAAAAAAGAGTGTATAAGATATCTAGCATCATGGGACAAATTTAAACAATCTTTTAAAGATTGCTCTTGTGTATTTTGAAACGCAGACATATGGAATTGAGATTACGGAATCCAGAAATTACGAGTTACAATAGAATACTCAATTTTAATAAGAAAAATGTTGACTACTGTTCTGGATTCAACAAAAATTATTGCACGAAGAGGCATTCACCAGCTTGGAGCCGCGGCAAGCATAGAACGTGTCGAATCAATGATTATAGCATTCGCTGTTAATGCGTTAGGTAAAAATAAATTTATTTATTTATGAGCTAACTGAATGTATTGCGGCCGCGAATAATTCTGGATAGATGTAGGAAGCAGAATTATTTCAATTTATTCAACACTTCATTGTGCATTCGGGTTGCCCTAAAAACATACCTATGCTTTTACTGCTTCATAATCATAATAGTCATAAATCGATTGAAGCATTGCACGTAGCCGCCGAAAAAAGGGTTAACTTTGTTGACTTTTCAATTCCATTGCACGCACAATCTGCAACCATAAGATGTTAGTGTATTTGGTCCATTGAAGACGTTTTATAAAAGTTGCTTGAAATCATGGATAACTAATAATCGTGGGAAGAAGTTCAATTATATAATATTCCAGAAATTACTGCCAAAGCATTACCTCTAGCTGCAGCACTAACTAACATTAACCGCAACTTTGAAGCTTCAATAATTTATCCATTTAACGCGGATATATTTACAGATACTGATTTCCTTGCAGTTGACTTAGCTGAACAGTCAGTTGATGAACATATTTTGGACACTCTGTCTAATTCAGCAGTACCAACAGTTGAACCATCAACTGGTCGAACCAATGATCCCTCAATGGATCCACTTGCTGCATATAAAGAGGTTACTTCTTCTCAATGGGATACTTTACGAAATAGCATTGCATCAACTTTAGAAGACATTTCTCGGACCTTAAAACAAATTAGACCATTCCCTGTCATAAGACAATACAGAGGCAACAAGAGGTCGACCACCATCACCTGGTTCTGGACCACTTCTGATGAACTAAAAAGACTTCGGGAACTCTCTCGGAAAAGGGAAGGGAGAAATAGCAGCTGAAGAAAGAAAAAGACTTGAACGTGAAGCAACAAAAAGAGGTCCGAAAAAGGTTACATAAACTTTTTATATTTTTGTACATTTTTTTTCAATAAAATTAAACTTTACCTTTCATTGCATATCATAAATTATGTATTTTTCTTTTTAAATTGGATTTAAAATAACTATTAAACTAAATTTGAAAATGTGTCAAATCACCCTTATATGAGGGTGATTTGGGACACGTCCAGCAGTTCACGGGAACGCGAATAGATTAAGTATCAAATCAAATCGATGTCTATGGCCAAAATTTAGCCAAAGAACCAACCTACATATATTTCCATGTTATTGTATTTAAAAAAATGTTTCCCTAGCCAAAACTAGATCCCAGAATGTAAAAAGTGTGACAAATAATTATATAATTATATATGGTATTTTTTTTACGGACAAAAATCTTATCATAGATCTCACCAATCCATTCGGAGGTAAAATCGGTCGGCATTCTAAAAATGCTTTACCACAAAAAAATAAATACTTGAGATTGTAAGTAGTGCCCGTGAGACAACTTTTATGGTACTTAACATCCAAATTCCCGTTCACCAAATAAAACATTTTCACTTTGACGATTGCCTTGATAATCAAATTTCACACAAAATGTTTTTGTGTTACTTTTTGACATTCGTAAGGAAATTTTCACTTTTCTACAACACATGCTTATAACACGTCTTTCTGTTACACTCCATATATGTATGTATTTATTTATTTAATTAAGCTTAATAAAAGCTATTACATAATACTACTAAACTGTACCATTTTAAAGTAGCCACCCTTATGTCTCCCTGATTTCATGAGATAAAACAAATTCATATACAAATTTATAAAAAATGTTGTCATATTCCTTGTACAGATCTAGGACCTTTTGCACCCGTGCAATTTTTCTCTTAGCCTAACCATTTTCAGTAAAAAATCTGTAAAGTTTCTAAATTTGCAATTTATTCCGTCGAAAATCTCAAGAAATTTATGTTTTCCAAAGAAAAAAAAAATATGCTTGAGACGTTTACGTCAAACGAATCACTGACGAATTTAAAATTTAACGCATCGGATTGGGACTTGCGACAGCTGAAAATGTTCGTCTCCTCATCGAATGCTATGAGGAGGCCCTTTTGGAAAAGCAAAGCTTCTGCCACTCTCTCACTAGTTCCCGTAATGCTTTGAGAAGCAAGGGGCGAGGAGAGAACTTTGCCCAATTCGAGAAAACAATTGCAAGTGGACCTGCAATTTAAAGTGTATTCCGAACCACGGGCAATTTCTATGCAGCCCCCATGGCCTTTTCATCGTAATCTGCAAAAAACAACCATGAGTCGCCGCCGGTGGGATTCGAACCTAGGACCTCCACATTGGTAGGCCGACACGCTATCACTTACTTCACTGACGACTTATATCTATGAGTCCAGCTAATAATAAAAAGATTGATATCCATCTCAAGTGGTAATCCGCTATCTTGTGGCGTCCACCATTTTTGGTTTAGAAGGATGTCACATAGCTTATCGTACTTTATTCGTTAAGGTACTATTAGCGAGTGAAGATAAAAAAAAGACCCTTTTTAAATGTTTTTTCTTTATGTGAAAAATTGATTTTTAGAGGTAAATTTTTTTAAATATGATATCTTAGGATCTATATTTTATTAAATTTTTTTTTTTAAATTATAATTTTTTTTCTCTAGTATAGAGGGCGTTGAAGTTAAGGTAAAAAATCTTCTCCAGTACATCTTAAGAAAAAAAATCAAATAGCATTTTAATACAGACATACATATTTAGTTGTGCATCCCCCCACCAAAACCGGAAGTAAAGCGTTTTCTCGAAAAATGGCGCGTATTTGAAAAAACAGTTTTAAAAACAGCCTCATTTCCCGCGCTTCTAAGTCTCTAACGGGGGAAACAAATAAAAAAAGTCACCAGGGTCCGTGGTGGGGATGCACAATAGACATAATAATAATAAACAAAATGAGCCAAGTTTTATTAAAATCGGACAACAAGTTTTTGAGCTAGAATTTGGGCAAATTTGAAAAATGTCATTTCGAGAAAAGGCGTTTGAAGTTACAAGGAATTTACGCAGCGTCTTCAAACATGACTATACAAAAATCTGTATAACTTATTTTCTAGTTTGAATTTTCACCTGAAATTTTAAATACATATTCTTGACACATTTATAGACCCTTTTATGAAACAAAAAAACGAATATTTTTTTTTAACTCGCTAATTGTACCTTAAATCATTTCATTTAATACCCATTACAAGGGTGGTTATTAAGAAAAAATTCAATTTGGAAAAATATTATATACTACACTGCATTGTCAGTAAACTTATACACGTGTACCAAATTTTAACCTATTCTGATAAGCCGAATTGGTGCAAAATTAACTTACAAAATATATAGCAGCCAACGAAGCAAGTTAAATAAAAGCTATTAATATTTAAAAAGTGAACTATGATACTAATAATCCTTCAATATATTTAACAAGTTTAAAACACGTGCTTTTAATTGGAACTCATAATCATACATACCAAATTAAAACAAAGTCATTGAATTGTCAATTAGGTTACAAGTCAACCACTAGTTTGGAATTCAGAATTTTTATGAACTTATACTAGTAATTGGATTTCTCTTTTTTTCTTAGTAATAACATTTACCGTAGCAAACATGCTGATGTTGTTATTGTGTTTCCAACTAAGTATCCCATTACAGTTGTTTCGGCGAAGTACAGTAAGGAGTTCTTTAATAAATTATGATCAAACCGTTTAATTCTCATAAGTAAGGGAATCTAAGTAAAAATCCACAATAAACATAAACTCGAAACAAACTAGCACTTAGAACATACCAACGCAAACGGGAAGAAAAACTTAGCATTACTGGGCAGGAAGTGTACGAAATCATGCAAAGCAGACTGCATGCAAGTCTTCCCTGGATGAAAAACTTCTTCACATTTTCTATACTTATAGCCTTCTTCGAAAAACTTGCTTATCGCAGACATTTTTCGTTTTCACTATTAGAGAAGTTACTTCCACTTATATCCGATCGCGAGTGTGAATTAAAGTTGACTGCAGGCGAATAACGCTATGAGCGAGGTCAGCGAGTGTAACTCCGGTAGTAATTTCAAATTCAAATTTTAATTATTCCGTTGTTTTGGGCATTAAAAGCTTTGACTCTTTGCTGAGAGTAGTTACTAGTGTTGTTAACATTTAGAACTTTTCCAGTAATAATAGGGGATTCCACAGCTCAGCTTTTTCCCATGCACTGGTCTGCGAACTTATAACCTTTTGCGTAGTGATAAATAAACTTTAATCCAGAAGTTGGTTGCAATCAAACTGGTTTTGTTAATAAAAAAAGTCTCATGAATTTAAAGAAATCTGAATAAATTTTGAAGGGCATATGGGCGCGGAAAGTTACTTAAGATGTAGGCTTGGCATAAAAATAATTTTGAGCGGTCTACAAATTATCTCGTGTGCACATCTTATGTCACCAGTCTTCGCGGCAGGTAAACAATAAAAAACGGTCAGTTTTTAACTTTCATTGATGTCTTTGGGAAAACGAACCCAAATAATTATCCCACTAGATATGTGAATTTACTGTTTTTTTTCTTGAACGTTTTTTTACATTTTTAGATTATGCTGTTCATGGTCCATTTAGAGTCTGAAACTTAATTTAATATTACGTAGTACATAGATAATAGAAGCTCAGTACAAAATTGTAATAAGAAGAAACAGATTTTGCATTGTTTTTCTTAAATGATAAGGCCAAAGCTCATTAGATGCCCTATAATACTAAAGCACAGCCTTATCAGAAAAGAAATTAAGTGCGAAGGTGGCGTTGATGTACGCCTCATGTGAAAGCTTCGGGCTAGTAAAAAGAGAGAAAAACAGAAGATGGTAAACTTTAAATTAAGTTTAATTTTCGGATATACCGCGTTGAAAAAGTTAAGAGATAATTAAATTAAGGAAATTAAATAATTACCTTCACTAGACGTTTCGGGGTCGGTACAGTCTCCGTGATTACTTCCGGGAATCCCCGTTTTTGGTTGCAGCTACAGGTTGTCTAGAACATGGGATCCGATCTTACAGAAAGAAATGACCGACACTATCAGCGTAATTTGTCGCGAAGAACATAAATCACTACTTCAAGAGCAGCATACGCAGCAGTAACAACAACAACAAATACAACGGAAGCAGTACCTGAATGAACGTGAATAGTTTGGTTTTCCGCCTTTATTGCTCGACTGGATTTGCTCTTACTTAAAAGATAGGACATACCGAGTATGTTTCCGTAATACTTTATCCACAGTTGTTAGGGCTTCATCTGGCGTACCGCAGGGTAGCCATCTGGAGCCGTTGTTGTTTATTCTTACCATTATCGATATTGCCTCTCTCATTAAGCCCTCCAAAGTTTTCATCTATGCAGGCGATATGAAGATTTTCTCATGTGTTAGAGACAGCTATGATTCTTCCTGCATTCAGGATGATTTAAATACATTCAAGAACTGGTGTGTATCTAATGGTATGCACCTTAACTTGGATAAATGCGAGTTTGTGTCATTCTCTAAGAACCAAAATCAGCTCGTCGAAACTAACATCTATCACATGCAGTCCGTTGCTGACCTCGGTCTGAAGCTTGACTGTAAACTTAATTTAACTATGCACATTAACTACATTGTTTCTAATAGTAATTCAGTTCTGGGTTATTAACAGCGTTGGTCAAGAGAATTTTCTGATCGGAAGAGCTTAATTCCCATATTCTTTTCTTTGGTTAGGCCAATTCTCGAGTATGCTTCTCAGGTTTGGTCTCCCTGCTATGCTGTTCATTCTAGACGCATTGCAGCGGAACTTTATTAGGTTCGTACTAAGAGACCTTCAATGGAATGATCCACTCAGGCTTTCTCCTTAAGTGGATCGCCTCTGGTTGCTTAATATGCACTCGTTGGAAAAACGACGTAGAGTTGCTGACATATTCTTTATAATACCAACTTTTGAACTCAAAAAGAGATTCTTGCACTCCCGCAAGTATGGTTTCTTATAGGCATACCCCTTACAGATTAAAGAGATTGCCTTTACTGCATGTTGTTCACTCTCGGTCTAACTATGGTATGCATGAGCCTATAAATCGCATGTGTAGAGCCGTGAATATGTGTCCTGTTTTTGACTTGACTCTAACTAAGCTTAAGCGTTGTCCTTGCACCCCTGATTGTTGTGTGAGGGCGTGTTTTAATTTTTGTTTACTAATGTTTTTTGCATGTTGGTGTGGGAGCCTAAGTCGCCTCAATATATTGTTATATTCTCGTGAATGGATCAATTGATTCTAGGCTTCTGCCTGAGAAGTGCGCCTTCTGAGTTAGAAGGATTAATTTAAATTTTTTAATATCAAAATTCTTTCACCATACATAGATATCAAATAGTACCAAATAGTTACTTAAATTATACGACATTGTTAATATAAATATTTGACCAGCCATCATGACGATCACAAATTTGCCACTGATTTGCTGTTAAAGGCTGCAGTCCATTTAGTTCCTCCATAAATCCGTCACTGGACCTTGAGTTTAGGATAGTTATCTTGCTGAAACAACCAGTCAAGCGACATTCTTTGTATGCATAGAGGAGCATGAAAGTATTTAAAATATTTTGGTATTTCAGAACATCCATCGCATCCCATCGAACCTTACATGTTGACCTATTCCATCACAACATAATGATCCTCAAATGGTAATCCTTTTTTAAAACAATAACAACATTCATAAGTGATTCGCCACTGTGCTTCATCTTTGGAAATCGGTAACGTGGATCAAATTATTTTCCTGGCGTTCCATAATGTTCTCTGCCAGTCTTCACTTGTCCAACATAAGTGGCCTTTAAACGCTGCTGTATGTTCGCATTACTGATCACCGATCACTGATCTTAGCTGAAGGCCTGCCTAGAATATGTTCAATTTAATAATATGTAAAATTTGGATTATGTTATATTGCCAAATTTGTAAAGGCAGGGATTGCAAAAATTTTCCAGTAGATGAAGGGGAGGGTATAGCTGCGACATAAACAAACGATCCTTATGATAATACTAATGTTAATTTTGTTAACCTTTAAAATTATATTGGTGAAATTTCGATTGAAACTGAATCAGAAATGAACGATACATGAAATGAAGAAGAGAAACAGTGGATATGGGGTGCATTTGATGAGCAATATATTTATATTTTTAAGCGCCGTAGAATATGCTTATATGTATACTTAAACAATATTGTATGTACACAAGAACTACTTCTTTAAATTAAATTTATTATAAAAACCAAAACATTTCATCAAGTGTCTACATCTTCTTTATTATGTGCCGATTTCAGAAAAAGGAGATAAAAGAATTAACTTCCACCCCCTTGGAGCGTAATGTCAACCCTCGAAAGCTGTTCTAAAGTTTGCTGGCCAACTCACCTTCTCTATTATTCTGCTTATTTTTGATCGTGTTCCCTGTTAACAATCATTTCCGAGAATTATTGTAATTATTGTTGATACCCGAGAGGGTAGATTTCTGTCCATTTGAGGGAGTAGAAAGGGTTAAAGTTATTTGAAGCTATTTTTCTTGTAATTAGCATCCTCGAAAACGGGGGTTAAATTTTAAACTCAGAAGATAGATGAAACCATTTTTCCACCCCTGGGAGGATAGAATCGACCCCCAAGGACAGTAATAGTACTGTCCTTGCCATAGTTCTTCTTCCTTTGCTAGATACCGGATAAAATGTCAACAATTTGCAGCAGAAACTACGCTTTCTAGCGTCCGTGCACGAAAACCGAAAAAAGGGGAGTTTTTTCGGTGGGAACGGATAAAAACTTCATTTTTGCTATGGTATTCGGGTTCAGCGAGTTCAGTTTTGAATTATGGCTCACAATTCGTGGTACTTAATTCACGGTTACGCTAAAGCTAAGGCCTATTGATAGCCGTAAGAGCCAAGAAAGTAAACGTGTTAACTTCTTTAAAAGGTTAGGCCACTCTAGAATTTTCGAAAAATCCATTTTTGTTTAAATGGTCACTTAGGATCTCAAAACTGTTGTCCCAAAACATTATAGCCAAGAAAAACCTCTAAGTACTTGATTTTTGAATTTTAAGATTAAAGGTATTGCAAAATTATTGCTGATTTTCTACTACTCAAAACTTCAAACGCGTTTATCTCAAAACTAGATTTTTCAAGTTGGCCGGAAACATAACTCGGACAGTTTTCAACCGATTCACTTGAAATTTTGAAAGTATCTTTAAAAATACATTGTCTATAAAAGTACGTAGGATTATTTTTTTATATTGAATAGTTCATTTGTTATTAAAAATTTTCTGACAATTTTTTAGGCAAATTTTAAACTTTTCACTTTAGAAGTGCTCCATTTGGCCAAAAATCAATAAATCGAAAAAATCCTACTTTAATAGCTGTTGTTATATACAATCGAAAAAAATTCATTGGCTCATTATAACTAAAAAATTACAGGAGCTTTTTGTCCGGCCGTGGACCCTTGAAAAACGGAGACGTCATCGCAAAAACGCTGCACAGCCGCCATTTTGAAATTAATCGTTTCAAAAAAATTATTGTGTATGTTTGATAAAATACCTTTTTTGTAATCTGGAATTATTTTGTAGTTTTTCTGAAAAAAAAATCCCCAAAAAGCCTTAAATGCATAAGGGTTGCAATGTCCTCGCCCGCTTCTGTGCATAAATATTTAAATATAAATATATGTGTGTTTTAAATAATTATGAAAAGTTTTATTTTATTGGTTGATATAATAAACAAATAAATAAGAGCAATTCTGGTAAAAAGTGTACAGAATTATGGGGGCTAATTTAATCAACTTCTTCTACAGTTGGTCCAGTTCTTCCACCTTGGGGTCCTTGTCCACCTTGTGCTCCTGGTCCAGCTCCATGCATTTTCGCCATAATCGGTCCGCATACTCTCTGGCACTCTTTCAAGTGCTCTTCAAATTCTTCTTTTTCGGCAAGAGTATTTGAATCCAACCACGACATTTCTGAGGAGCATTTGTCACGAACGGTTGATTTATCAGAGTCAGATAACTTGCCCTCAGGTGCATCCTCAATAGCCTATAAGTGTTTAGTGTTAAATTTAAATCAAATGTATAAATTCGAGAAAATTATACCTGTTTACAGCTGAAAATATAACTTTCCAAGGCATTTCTTGCCGTAATTTTTTGTCTTTGTCCTTCATCTTCTTCTCGATATTTCTCGGCCTCTGCAAGCATCCGGTCAATTTCCGCTTTAGACAAGCGACCTTTATCATTTGTAATAGTTATTTTTTCAGATCGCCCAGTGCTACTGTCCTTTGCAGATACATTTAAAATACCGTCAGCATTGAGGTCAAAAGTAACCTCAATTTTGGGCACACCTCTAGGCGCTGGAGGAATTCCAGTCAAATTAAACGTGCCAAGAAGATTATTGTCTTTAGTCATAGCACGTTCTCCTTCAAATACTTGTATGGTTACGGCGTTTTGATTATCACTGTACGTAGTAAAGGTTTGTTGTTGCTTGCATGGGATTCTTGAATTTCGTTCAATAAGTTTCGTCATAACTCCTCCAGCAGTCTCAATACCCAGAGAAAGTGGGGCAACATCTACAAGAAGAACGTCTTGTATCTGAGAACTACTATCACCAGTTAAAATAGCTGCTTGAACTGCTGCACCATAGGCTACTGCTTCATCTGGATTAATGGACAAATTCAATTGTTTTCCACAGAAAAAGTCTTGCAGCATTTTTTGAATTTTTGGAATTCTCGTTGATCCACCAACAAGTACAACGTCATGAATTTTCGACTTGTCAAGTTTTGCATCTTGCAGTGATCGTTCTACAGGTTGCAGAGTTGATCTGAAGAGATCCATATTCAGTTCTTCAAATCGAGCGCGAGTAATCTTTGAGTAGAAATCAACGCCTTCGTGCAAAGCATCGATTTCTAAGGATGCTTCCGTACTAGAAGATAGCGTTCGCTTAGCACGCTCACATGCGGTTCTGAGTCTTCGAAGGGCTCGAACATTTCCTTGCAAATCCTTTTTGTACTTACGTTTGAATTCCTCAACAAAGTGATTTACAAGGCGGTTATCGAAATCCTCACCACCTAAATGAGTATCACCTGCAGTAGATTTTACTTCAAATAGCGATCCTTCGTCGATTGTTAATATGGAAACATCAAAAGTTCCTCCACCAAGGTCAAAAATAAGAACATTTTTCTCTCCTTTTAAATTTTTGTCTAGACCATAAGCTAATGCAGCAGCGGTAGGCTCATTGATGATCCTAAGGACAATAAGACCAGCAATTGCACCGGCATCTTTAGTAGCTTGACGTTGGGAGTCATTAAAGTAAGCCGGTACTGTAATGACAGCATCAGAGACCTTACCACCAAGATACACTTCAGCGATTTCCTTCATTTTAGTGAGAACCATTGAACTCACTTCTTCTGGTGCAAATCTTTTCACTTCCCCTTTAAATTCAATTTCAATTTTTGGTTTTCCGCAATCATTTACGACCTTGAACGGCCAATGTTTCATGTCATCTTGTATTTTGGGGTCGTCGAATTTTCTTCCAATGAGACGCTTAGCATCAAATACAGTATTCCTTGCGTTCATTGCCACCTAAATAAAGAAAGACAGGTAAGGAAATTATAGTTCCATAAATACAAAATTAATTTGTTATGAATATATTTTATTTTAGTGCACATTCAAAAATTAAATTATGAATTTCAGTTACTTTTTTATTAATACAATTATGAACATAAAAATTCGTGTATCGGACTGTGTTAAATAAAAAACGCAAAATTTATAAAGAAAAGCAAAATAAATCCGTCGATTTGCCCAAATTTTTTTAAACTTAAATCTGAAATAAATGTATTAAAAATAACAAAATCAACGAACGGCCGCGAGCGATGTTTGACTTGTTAATATCTGACATTAAACCTTTGTTGAAAATATTGAAGTGATTGTTGTGCAGGGGATGTGCGAGACTTCGCAATTCAAGGCAATAGCTTGGTCTTTAAAAGAGTGTCATTTTGCAATGACAGCGAAACTGCAAACGATTATATAGCACTCGTCAGGCATTATGCAGTTGTTCATCATCGCAACGATATACATACATACATATGCTAATAAATGTTCAGGTATTTGATCGTTTATAGTTCGAAAAAATGTGCGAAATGAAGCAATCATAGTAGGCAGTATTGTAGATTGCTTTTTTTCATATTTTCCTGGTCCTATTGTAACACTAAGTTGCATTCTTCAGACTTATCTATTTCTATTGACATAAGAGGTCTGGTTTTTACCGTCACTCCGAGTCAAAAATAGCCAAAAAGAGCCAGTTGGTACTCTAGTCGGTGTTCCTTGAGAAAAGAGTAGAAATCTTCTTGCGCTTTTTATGTTCTTTGAGAGAAGAGTAGCAATCTAGATTGCTTAAGAGCCAACTTTTCTGCTCCTGCTTTAAACAAGGTGCAGATTTTTGACGTTTAAGATCGAGTTATTTGAAGTGAAACTGTCTGACGTTTAAGATCGATCTATTTGGAAGTATTTGAAATTATATTATTTAAGTGTTAATTAAAAGCATTGTTTTACAAAATGCCTAAAGTTACAATGGTTAATGCGTGTGTGTGACATGACACATCCAAAAAATTATAGACAGCTTTATTGGATAACAATTAGTTGAATGATAATTATATTTAATACTTTTGCAGATGAAACTTTTAGGGAAGAACTCTTGCAATGTTCAAGGTAAACGAAAACGCGAAAAACTGGTCCCGCAATCAAGGCAGAACACAACGTTAATGAATATTTGTCACCCTTGGAAAGTACTAGTCAAGGTACGTTTAGGAAATGTTTGAATTTATGCTTTTAATTGATTATAAATAAATTGTCATTTCAGATTAAAAAATGCAACCCAACGTGAATGAATATTTGGCACAATTTAAAAGTACTAATCAAGGTACATTTAGGAAATGTTTAACAAGATATTTTTAATTAATACAAATAAATTGTCATTTCAGATTCAAAAATGCAATACGACTTCACCGAAAATTGTGACTGCGATAAAAGTCCAAGTTAGTATAGATATTAATAAATAGTATTACTATAAGTTAAATAACAAAATACTAATTTGATAAATTTATTAAATATCTGGAATATAAAATAAAGTTATTTACAGTACCAATAACTCCATTAAGTCCGATTTTACTCTTTATATATGCAGCCATTGCAGTCTTTTCGTCTTCAGTTGGCCAACGAATAACTTCATCGGACATAAAACTTATTAAGTACTTAGCATGGTTTTGGCCGGAAGGGAATTATTGTAAGGGGAGTGAGGAAGCTTGAGTCTTGTTTTTGCATTGCTGCGAGCTAGACAACAGCCCAGAGACAGAGTGGATTATTTTAATTTCTTACTAAAAGCTCACGGGGAGATCTGGTCTCGAACCCGAGGCCCATGGCATGGTCTCCAGTTTATTCTAGCTTCCGATAATCTGCCGACTCATCATACTTCTCCTAATCTATCTAATTTATCTAAATATTTTTTTTTTATTTATGCGATGTGGCTAAATCTTAGGGGACAACCCTTTGATGCGTTAGCATGGTTTTGGCCTGAAATGAATTAGGGTAAGGGAAGTGAGGAAACCTGAAAGTCTTGTTTTTGCATTGCTACGACAGAGAGAGAGAGTCCGCTCTTCAGTAGGCACCATAGTTATTGCGACGATTTTTTTTTATAGCGGTCGATTGCCGAAAGTGTATTTTTGTTTAAAATATGGCAAAATTTCAATTCTTAGAAGTGGAGTTGGATTAATTGGTTGTATGTCACGATCCTCATGCCAGAGTTTGAACCTCGGTCCCTATTTCCCATCCGACCGAAGCCATAGTGTTGTTCAAAGGGTTTTGGCTACACTATAAGAAACATCTTCCTATATTTTTTATGGGTATTGACCATCACTATATTGATGGCGGGTGGTGAAAATGGGACCCCTTTGCACCAGTACCACCCACCCCACACTCCCTGACGGGATGAGGTCATTATCTAGACAATTAAACAGAATGTTTCTGTCTTCTTATAGCTTTAAAGATATGTTTTTATTTTCGACAATAAAGTCTGCAATTTTCTAAAAATTATTATAGCTTTTAAAGGTAGTTCGCTCTTTTCTAAATAATTTCTCTTTCTAAATCAAGATATGTGCTTTTTAGCGCTAGCATAGATTTTAATTTAATGTGTAAATTCTATGTATAATTGTATATCTCTCAAGTTTCCGTAATTCCTTGAGAGGCACGAGTATGGGACCTACAATTTAAGGTGCATTCCTCCAATGGCCTTTATCAGCAGTCAGCAGAAAACAATCATGAGTTCCCGCTGGAATGATAATACACTGTTTTAAAAGAAGCTGTTTTAACAAATCAAAGAAAATTTGGCTTAATGCACTCGCGAAAACGTTCACGCACAAAAGTAAAAACCTGACAGTAGGAAATACATTTGTATCTTTTTTTGTAGTATATTTTTCTTTCAATAATGAGTGAACTAATTTATAGTTCCTAGATTATCTTCATTCACATATAGGAATTTTACATCAACGGCTCTCTAGTTCCATATTCTAGCTATGTGCGCCTGCTTTTCCATGGGCAAAAGTAACCGAACTTAGTTCCTCCTGAAAATATTTCATTGCGCGGCAGCCACCACATAACAACAGCAGAGAACTCAGCAGCTGCCGGTTTTGCGTTGATCCAGCGATCAAGTGTTAAAACAGGTTGACGT
The DNA here is from genome assembly GCA_964036015.1 of Leptarthrus brevirostris. Lineage (NCBI taxonomy): Eukaryota > Metazoa > Arthropoda > Insecta > Diptera > Asilidae > Leptarthrus > Leptarthrus brevirostris. The sequence continues at coordinate 112,731,989 of OZ038371.1, forward strand.
GGGGGTGAGATTTCAAGCTTGGTAATCTGGTATGCAGGCAAAGTAAGACGGAATATATTTATGTTTCAATGACCTAGCATTTTACCACTGAAATTGTGGAGTCATCGGCGCCGCATAAGAACTTTCACTTCGACTTGTACGAACGGATTTGCTCTTGGATTTGTGACAAATCCTTCCATCCATGTACGTCTGTGCACGAAGAAATGTCAAATAAGTGTGACGTCAGCTTGGGAAGAATTGACATGCTGTAGGCAAAATATTATTCACAATTAATTAAAAGAAGATAACAGAAAATATTGTCTAAGTGAAATTTAAACACGGCTAACTACTAGGCGTAGTGAAATACCGGACTTTTTAACAAAGAGTTTAATAAATTTCTTCCAAAAATTATTTCAAAGGACAAATAATAGTATTTTCCTGCGGTAGTTAGCCAAATTTTCAAGACGTCGGAACAATTATAAGAAAGTTGGAAATATTTTAAATTCACTTTACTAAAAACATTAATGGTACATTAGCGCTCTCTATTGCCGTTCCCATGAGAAATCATCTAATAAACATAAACAAACATAAACAGAGGGTCAAAGAATTCTGTTGAAAAATTACCGTAAGAGAAACTCCGTATATCAGAAAGATTTTAAGCATAATATTAATTACCATGCCTATCTATTTATTCTTTCTCTCTAGGTCCCGTAACCCCTGGGGAATAGGGCAGATGAAGAGCTTTAACGATTGTAAGTGGACCGAAAATTTAAGGTGGATTCTGAACCACCTACATGCAACCCTCTGTTGCCTTTTATTGCAATCTTTTGTCAGCAGAACACAACCGTGGGAAGCTACTTGTGGGGTTCAATCCTGGGACCTAAGGTATGTAAGGCCAACAAGTTACCACTTATTCCACCGACGAACTGTAACTTTACTATAAAAATCTTAATTTTGTAAATTTTAAATATTTTTTTCGAAATTTTGAGTATGCTGATTTTTACATTATAAGGGACAATGTTGCCGTGTCCGAAGAAAGTTAGTTTAGGGTAAAAAACTTTATTTCAAGGTTTTGAATTTTTCTTCCCAACTTTGCTCTTTCAAAAGCAACGTTGATCCATACTCAAAACCATTGAAATTCATTCAGTTACGACTATTTAAAGGTATGAAATTCGCTGACTTCTACAGCTGTGGCAAAGTTCAAGACGATACCAATAGCAGTTGTTGAGAAAAAAGGCCGTGGCATTTAGATAGATAGACATCGAGGTCTCACTAAAAATGTTCTTTGATCTTTCAAGTACAAAACCCTAAAAAAAATTTAATGTGGAATACAAATCTGTACAAATTGAATGAATTTTACATATTTCCGAATGAACTGTAGTCCGATAATTATTATTGCTTAGAGGTTTATTTTTAATTTTTTTTCGGAAGCTGCTAATACTCCTATTTAGAGATTTTGCATTTTTAATGATCGGAATTTAAGGCATTACTTAATTATTATTAATTAAATCAGGCTTACTTCTCAGTGTAGTTCACAAGTGAAGTCGGAAGTCTGCCTAACGCGTTATTTATTTCTTTCTAAACAAAATCCACCAGAATTCCGAATCGGAACACGCTATTTCGGTCAGAGAAATATATCCATTGAATGAAAGGGGATGGAAACTATAACCTGGTAAGTTTAAGTCGATCAAAGGCCTTACTAAAATCGGTGTAAACACAATCAAGATCTTAACCAGTTTCGATGGCAGAAATTTAATTGTTAACGAAGCAAAGAATTGTTTCCTTTTTCTTAAGCTTACGATTAATTAAATAACCGTCTACCCTTAGATAGTCACGATAGATAAGCCAGGACTTAAAAATAAAATGATCGTGCATATCCGAGTAAATAAAATAATCTTTATAACTCCGGGTCAGAAAAACCTCCTCCAAGTATTATTTCTGAGGTTTTTTAGTTATTTTAGAGACTTGCTAAGCCTAGCCCTGAAAGAGCTAGTATCCCTAGATCAAGTCACGAGAACAGAACGGGCAAAATATGTAAACATAAGGTTGTAAAATAATTTTTTAATAAGCCCTTATAAATTTATATCAAAAGAAGGCAGGCCCATAAAAAGCTTACAGCAGAAAACAACATGAGGAGCGGGATGAAAGTCTCAGGAAGCATACTCCAGAAAAGAAGCCTGCGGGAAATTGAAAATAACAGAGCACCGAGTGCTGCGCTTTAAACAAAATCTTTGTATCAGTTTTCCAGAAATACTTTTAATTTGTAAAAAGATAATTTCATATAAATAGATTCCTTTTTTATTTAAATGATCAAGTTTATAATCCACATGAATGTTCTTGATTTATATTTTAGTTATAAATAAATTGTAATAGAAAAAATATTTTCTTGAATAATTAAAAAAACTTTTATTTTAAGTGAATTTTCTTGATGAGATTAATTTTGGCTAGGCCGGAAGGAAATGACGGAATTGAGCGAGGCTCGAGCCTGCATAAATGGCGGCGGTGATTGTGCCATTCATCATACAAATTTGTTTTTTATGATACAACATGAGGGTTCAGCTCTGTGATGCGTTAGGTCCTAGCCCCAAGGACTGCCTCCTGGCCTTTGGTTACATCCTACCATAAAAAAACCTGAACTGCAATACCATAAATGCCATTATCTCAGTACAACAAAGTTAGACCTATATTCAGTTCTGCTGCCGTTTCTAGACTGAGACTTTTTTATAATTTAAATTTTTTTCCCTTATACAATAAAAAGAAAAAAAGGCAGGATAAGTACAATACTTTATTAAAAATAAATGTAAATGTTGAACAATTCCAAGTAAGGTAAATTTGCTAAGCCATTGTTGTTAGATTTCATTCCAAATCGGGCAGAGGAAGCTAGAAAAGGACTACTAACCTGTTGCAAAAGAATTGGACCAGTCAAACATTTCTTAAAAAATTTGTGACTGAATTTTATTATTATGTTAAACCAATTTCTTTCAACTAGAATATTTTTCTAGCAACTTATCCTATAAAAAGTTGGTTATTTATTTAGCATAGTTAGCAAACTGAAGCTCGATATATTGTTATGTGAGCTTGATAATGGTCTTGTTAGGTGTTACCCCCTGAGACAAACTCCCTTCCTTAGCTAATGCATTACCATAAATTTAGGATGTCTCATTGTTGGTCATATTACTGACCAACAGATGGCCAGGGATCAATTAAGCACCTCATGTCACAAGAATTTCATGCCTGGCCATGCTGGCTTGAATCACTGTGACAGTTTGAAAGATGGCTGCGTTTGTTTTCGGCTTTTAAGTTATGCCAATTGATAAAAGTATCAATTTAAGTATAAGTAATTTTGCTAAAGTGCTATAAAGCATAATTGAATGAAGCGTCGTGAACTAAGTAAATATGTTAAAAAGTGATTTCAAACGGTATTGGGAGCACAGTGCAGAAATTGACAACCGGGAAAAATCCTTGGGGCAAATTGGACGGGTGCGATTTTACCTCATTTTCGGCCTCAAATGAACAATTTTTACCGTCGCCAAAAGTTTGGCGAAATCAGTTGAGTTCTTGCATTAACACAACAAGAAAACCAATTGTTGATTGACAAACATGACGGCACCCCCCATCCCTCCCACCAACAATATGGCATACACCCACGCTATATTGGCGGGAACTTGACCATCCGGAGGGGAAAAAGAGGGCAACTTTTGGTGTGGACGGGAACAAGCTTTCTTTCTGGTGTAAACGTTCAACGAGTACAGAGAGTGTGAGTTTTTTTGCTTTTTGGTGGTGAATAGTGCCAAGAGTAGTTGAAAGAAATCTAAAATTTAAAAATTTGAAAATCACAATTTGTTGTAAAGAGGATGGAAAGGATTGGATCCGGATCGCAAGGAAGGAGAACAGCTGGAAATCGGCGTTAGCATATACCAGGAAAAATGAAGGAGTCAATACGGAATGGATAAGTAAACACGAGGTTCTTCGAAGTTGTACGTCTTTTTAAATTTTTTGGTTATCTTTGGTACGATCGCGTTTTGCTCTTATCCTGGAGCGATAAAATGTGGTACAAAGGTGTTCAATTAAATCAATTTTTTTTAAGTTATTGGTGAATTCTAAATTCACAATACTTGCTTAACTCTTAAAATTTATACTTATTGGGCCAAGGTTTATAGTAAGAAATAATAAGATTTCAATTACCTGAAGGTTTTTCTATTTTCCGGTAATATATAATATTCAAAAAAAAACCGCTATAGTAAGTGCATATGATAAACGTGCTCTGAAATTTAGTAGAACGCTAATAACAAAATTGTTAAAAACGATTTTAAGTAAATTAATAATTGAATGATTACATTACTTTAATTTGTACGTATATTATTCAAAATATCATTAAAATTCAACACATAGGTTATATAGAGCTCACTATAGTTTAAACAAATCAATTTTTAGTTCTAGTAAGTCTTTTTTGTATCCCTCATAATATTACTACATATTAGGTATCTAAAATAATCATTTTTTAGCTATTCGAGTAATCTTGAATGGTAGATTAAGTTATATTTGATATTAATATTTGTTGAAATGGTGAATGAAAGACCTCACTTTCTGTCCATTAGAGTAATACAATTTTGGGAATTATCTATGTGGAACTTGGGAACTAACTAACGTGCTTAGGCAACTAATTAAAATTGCCCTCACAAACATATATAATATAATAACGTGATTTCTTTAAGTATTTTTTTGATCAAATTTTCTATGATAAAAACATTTTTCCTCAAGTGTATGATCACACAAAATACATTCACATCTTTAATTTAGGTAGGCCGACATCTAAGGCATGAAGCTGCAAATTTTTTTTTTTAATACGAGTTTATACTATACATAAACCTGGATAAAATTAGGAACATTATTTCTCATTTCCTTTTTCATTAATTTTTATTATAATTATAGTAATGGTTTAATCCTTAGAAAACTTGTAATAGTATTTCAGAGACAAAAAAAAATCTTAGGATATAATAACAAACTTGGTATATAAAGACAACAAGTGAAATTGAAGATTATTGAAACTTATTTATAAATAAATAATCTGAAAGTGGACATACTGCTACATATGTGAGCGATGTTTTTTCTTTCGATTACTTTTTTTGACATCAGTCCAAAAGTATCTTTGCTCTCATCGCTAATGTATTAAAAAGGTGTTTGTTATTCCTTTTCTTCAATTAACTAATTGAACAGCTAAGCGAAATATAACTGTTGGTTACACTAAGTATAGCTAATGGCCGAAGCAAGTTAAGTTCCCTTTTTTTTGCAATCATCCACGATATCTTTACAAATATAACTTGGGCTTGCAGTGGACCCGAAGTACCATTATGTGAATTATCTTTACCTTAAACTATTTATATTTATAGCTACATAATTATATAAGGTATCAAAAAAAAAATTATTATAAAAATAAAATTTTAATGATGAACCTTTTGAATGACTACTTTAAACTTTGCTGAATTTATCTAATGTGCGACTAGTTTTAAGGATTGAATGATGATCTTAAAAGCCTAAAAGAACTCATATTACAAAAAAATATACTTTTGAATAACCTACGAAGCTGAAGAACTAATTTTTCTAGACGTGAGCCTACAAAAAGAAATAAAAACTTAATACCTATTATAAGGATATATGAATATCGCACCGAAATAATGATGCTATAAACTAAAGTTGTCTAGTTCTAAGTGCATACAATTGGGTGGAACGTAAAGTGATTTTATTATTCCTTCCTTATATTTTTTGTGCTGTTAGCAACTTAGTAATACTTCAATAATACGCCTGTTCAATGAATAGTGTCAGACGGTTTAACCTAAGCAAAGCTAGTACCGACTTTAATCAGTATATGATATTTTTTTTTATTAATCTTTAAAATTTATTTACTTTATGCTCGCGTACATTTAACCCTGAATAATCTTTTGTGTTTCTACGCTCGGATGGCCTAGGAGAAGTCATATTCCTGGCTATGCAAAAAACCCTTACAGAGTTAGTCCCTCTTTTATGAAATATCATTATTTACACGATGATTCTGTGAGTTTTCTATTTTGGAGGTTAGTCTCCTTCCTCTCTTGTCTAACCGGACCCGAACAACTGTCTGAGACATTTGGGACTATGCCGTAACAAGACTAGACATAGTCGTAGGATGGGTAGGGTTAGCCCTATAAGCCTCGTACCAACTGGAGGCTGAGGTTGTTTTCAAAAGCATGATAGCGGTTGGTCTTTTATCCCTTTTTTATTCCCTTTTTATTTTGTGCGTTCCACTTTTTCCTGAATAGTCTTCGGTTCATCAGGACTTAAAGCTCCCTTGGTTGTGAGCTACAACTAAGTTGTGACAAGGCAACTTAGTGGTGCTCACTACCCTCCATCCAATCCATGTCCGCATGCAGCCACCTTGTGGTAGCCTGTGAACATGGATTTCCACGTAACCGATAACAATATATCCAAACAACTATCGAGGAAACAAATTTAGAACCGAAAATTTTGGCTTGTATCGAAAAAAGTGACATATTTTTTTAATTCGATAGTCAATGTAGATTAAGAATGTTTAGTTTACAAAAACCTATACTACGAGTATATGTTGAAATCACGACAATGCTGCTTTGCTAGTAGTAATTGTAAACTATAAGAACAATGCAGGTTGTTCCTTTTCAATTATTCTTAAGTCTCTGGGCTGCTGTTAAGCCCGCAGGACTACAAATAATAAGACATTTAAATTGCCTAATTTCTCTTATCCCATCATCATAAAAATAATCATAAAAAAATATTTCTTTTCTGTTGGCAAAGGAGTATTGTTGTGATGAAAAAATGTATATTTTTGCAAATTCGGTTTGTTAAGTTCAGTTGCACATAATTTAAATATTTTAATATTCTCACATTTGTTAGTGGAGATTCTGTAATTGTTGCATATACCTCGACTACCTGTAAATCTCCACAAACTTTTCTTCTTTTAAGGGCGGAAATACAGGTGATGGCATCAAAATATGGTTTTTTGCGTAAAATATTAGTCAAACACATCACAAATACGGTGGTATAGTTTTAGATCAAAATTCGTAGCTTTTCCGAAATAATGGCTGGGGAGCGTGACTTATCTCACTGGTTAGCGGGAACAGTTTAGTTGAATAATAAGATGAACCTAAAGTTTTATAAATGCAAAGCGTTCTGTTCTTCTCCAAAATATAAAAAAAACAGTCGAACTGCACAAACAACGCTAAAAACCACAACATGTCTATCTATTTATATATTTACATTTTTTTAAAACGTCATTTTGAAGTTAGGGCAAATTAAACAAACAAAACAACAAACACAAAAGTATTTAATCCTCCTTCCTCCTGATCTCATGAGCTGAAATGTTTAGGTAGTTCTTCGATTGTGGTAAGGTAGTTCTTTTGTTTATATAATTTTCACCGACTGCAAAATGTCGTAATAGATATAAAATTATACATTATTTTACACTTTTTAACGCTGTCTGTCAAGCCGATTCAGCTTTTTTTTAAACTATTGTATTTATTGTTCACTTTTTAGAGTCTTCAGGTATGCTATTTGAAAAATGCTGAGTTACGAATAAGGCAATTTCAACAGTTACAGAGGTAGTGCACTCTATAGAAGTCATAAAAATCTGCCAATAAGTTAGGAAATAAGGCTTGGAATTAGGGTATGAGCGGGTACCGTAATCTTAGATACTTAATTATTCGAGGGCCCCTGTACGCCAACGTACATTGTACAGCAAAAGGAAATCATCATAATCAGGAGTCATATTACGAAGCTTAACTACCCCTCCCCACACGCACCATAGGTCAAAATTTCCCATCTTTGAAACAATGGGGATCATCATAATCTATAAAACAATAAAAGAATCATTCATGTCGGTTTACGTGTTAAGAAGTTAATTTCAACCGCCACCTTCTTCTTATTGGAAGATTAATTTGTTTTGCATAAAACTCTCAGCTTTAGTTTTCAGTTTGATAAAATAAATAAAATGGTCGCCGTGCTATTTTAGATTTTTTGGGTTTTAATTTTAATCAACATTATCTTACAAAAAAAATAGTTTTTACTTTTCAAAAGCCTTTATACATTTTCAAGACAGTTGATGATTGTTTCTATATCATTTGAAGGCTTGTTGGCACTAGTAGTGCATAAAGTAGAAGCAATTGTTTAGAAGCTGTGATCATGTAAAACTTCATACAGTTGCATACATGCGGTCTAACTTGAAAATAAAAATTATAATTTAATCTACCTTAAAATAAAAAGAAACTAGTTCTAAAGGAGTGGTCGATTTCGAGGAATTTTAATAAGGTAATTTTCACACATGGTTTTGAGAAAACTCATTTTCTATTATCTGATATTACTAAAAATTAGGAGGTTATAAAACTTTGATATTCTATTAAAGTATTCCATTAAAACCAATATTTCCAATTTTTCAATATTTAGAAATCGATTTTTTCCAAATTTCGGTGGAGTTTGTGATAACGTGTCGACCAATTCGGGGGTTCCGTGTCCGAAACCCACAGGCGGTGATCTATGATTGTATTCTGCTGACAACAGATTTCGATAACAAGGCTATGGGGGTTGCCGAGAAAATGTCAGTGGTTCGAAATACACTTTAAATTGTAGGTGCAATTGCAATCGTTGCCTCGAATCGGGTGAAGTTTTTCTCCCGCCGGGGTTACGGGAGCTAGAGGGAGAGAGATGTAATCCCATAATTATTTAAAAATATTTATTTTGTATGGTGCCTCCATATTTTGTTATCTATTTTTGTAAAAGGTGCCAAAAATGTTTATGTTGTTTTAGAAATTTCAACAAATTTTAAATATAAATACTGTTGGTTTTATTAAAACATTTTTTAATCGTCACTTCCTGTAACCTGAGAGAGAGAAGTTAACGCGATTCGATGAGAAAACTTGTAAGCGGACCTACAATTAAAAGCGAATCTTTAAGCCACCGATATTAATCTGCCCCCGCCAATCCCCCTATAGCGTATTCTGTTGTTAACGTAAAGCAACCTTTACCTCGTGTGTGGAAATTCAGTACGTGAATAGTTACATCACTGACGACTTGCTCATCCTACCTATCACAGCTTTTGAAAATACATGAAGAAATATTAGTTGTTCGAAATTTAGATACCAAATTAATATTTTTCTATAAAGTTTATTTTGAAGCCGATCTTTCATTAATAAAACACGTTTAATTGCTGGGAGCAAATGAACTAAAATATTCCTCCCGTCACCAGAAAAAGACCTGTGTTGAGGCGTTACTCGCCTGGAATGCACTGCTTTCCCATTTTTAATCGAACAGTTAAAGAGCATAATGGACGATATTTATAAACTACATAAAATGTCAGCTAATTTTAAAAACACAACTCAAAGAGTTCTATTTTTAAAAAAATACACTCACGCTCTGCATTAGATATATCTAGGAAATCAAGAATTTTCGAAATCCCACGGTGTTTCAAATAATTTTATGAATTGAATCATGTGTATTCTTTGGATTCACTCTTGGAACCACTTAAATAATTTCTAGAGGCCAAAATTAGAACTTATTCTCTTGAAAATACATTTACCCATAAATTAATCTGAGTTGCAATTTGAAATATATTATATTATATATTTTAAACCCCTAGTTTGCATATTTCTCCCTTGTCTTACAGAAACCTTCAGTTTGGTAGAGACCAATTAATGAACCTGAAAAATAATTAATTTCACTAAATGTTTTTCGAAATAAAAGCGAGTTATAAACAGCTGTTGTGGATTACACTTCATGTGCAATCGAAAGATCGTAGGAGACATATGTATGTAGTATAAAGACTAATAGATGACAAAAGTTCATCTTTAAAATACTGAGAAAAAACGCAAGAAGTAGCAATATTATGTAACCCACCAATTTCATTTTCAATGACTAAATACGAATAATAATACTTATTCCCATACTGATCATATTTCTCTGAAATTTATTGATGTTGAATAGTCTGCACACTGCACAACCTTAGGTCTAGAAAATTTAAATTGGGCAGAGAGGTTTAAATTAAGGCCGAATTCTGAATGCCACTTGCCCGTAGTGCTCCTGGTGCACGTCTTGCTCGTGGAACCACAAGTACACCCATGATATCTTTATTTGACACAAGACAAAGTATATTCAAATCTATCATAGTTTGTAGAATTATTTTAAATCTGTTTCTCAATTTGTTGATTGGAGTGGAATTTTTGATAGATGCAACGAAGATAAAGCTATAATGTTTTGCAGCTGGTGGTCATTTTAGCTTTGGTACGATGCTTTTTTCAAGCATCTAAACTATACGGTTTTGTTGTAGGAACAGTGACCCTCATTATTTTATTTTATTTATCTTGCGTCCACAGTTTATTTCAGTATAAATATCTTCATACAATGTACAATTGGATTAAATGAGATAAATTGTGTATTTGTTCATTTTCGTCTTCGCTTGCTTTTTTAACCGACTTCCCAAAAACAAAGAGGTTCTAAGTTCGATTTTTTGTTTTTTATGTCTGACCGGGCATAACTTCGTAACGCGTCGACCGATTTTGATATTCTTTTTTTGTTGGGTAGAGTATGTTCACCGATTGGTACCATGTCAAAAAAATTTTTGGTAGGGTGGTGGTGGGGGGTTGGGGTGAAACCTAACTTTGTAACGCTTGGCCGATTTGGATGGTTCTTTTGTTGTTGTACAGAGTACGATCCGCCATTGCTAATAGCAGAAAAAAAATTTGGCCTAGGGTGGGGGGAGGGGGGAGGGGTAGTCTAACTTTGTAACGCGTGGACCGATTTGAATATTTCTTTTTCTGTTGGGAAGAGTATGTTCCGTGGTTGATACCAGGTGAAAACATTTTTGGGAGGATGGGGGTGGAACCTAACTTTGTAACGCGTGGTCCGATGTCGATGGTTCTTTTTCTGTTGTATAGAGTATGATCCCCCATTCCTAATAGGAGAATAATTTGTTGCTAGGGTGAAAGGTGGGGGTGGGGGGAGGGGTAGTCTAACTTCGTAACGCGTAAACCGATTTGGATAATTCTTTTTCTATTGGGTAGAATATGATCCTTGGTTGATACTGCGAGAAAACAATTGTTGGTAGGGTGGGGGGGAGGGTGGAACCTAACTTTGTAACACGTGGACCGATTTGGATGGTTCTTTTGCTGTTGTATAGAGTGTGATCACCCATTGCTAATAGAAGAATAATTTGGCCCATGGTGGGGGGTATTGTGGGGGGAGGAGTAGTCTAACTTCGTAACACGTGGATCGATTTCTATAATTCTTTTTCTTTTGGGTAGAGTATGCTCCCTGTTTCATACCACGAGAAAAAAATTGTTGTTTTGGTTGGGGTGGGAGAAGGGGGGTAGAACCTAACTATGTAACGCGTGAACCGCTTTGGATGGTTCTTTTGCTGTTGTATAGAGTGTGGTTCCCCATTGCTAATAGGAGAAGAGTGGTCCTATGGAGGTGGTGAGGGAGGGGTAGTAATTTCGTAACGCGTGGACCGATTCCGATGATTCCTTTTCTGTTCGGTAGAGTATGTTCCATGAGAAGAAAAGTTCAGTGGAATGGAGGTGGTGTAGGGGGTTAAAACTAACTTTTATTGCGTGGACCGATTTGGATGGTTCTTTCTTCGTTGTATAGAGTAGAAGACACTAAAAAGTGAAAAATAAAATAGTTTTTAAAAAAAAAGTTGAACCGACTTCACAAAAAGCGCTAAAATGTATAAAATAATTTTTATTTTTATATCTATAACGACATTTTGAAGTCGGTGCAAATTAAACAAATAAAACAACTACAGTACCACAATTGAAAATAATACATAATACTACCTGAACGTTTCAGCTTACGGGATCATAAGAAATGACGATTAAATATTTTTGTTGTAGTTGTTTGGTTTGTTTGATTTGCACCGACTTCAAAATGTCGTAATAGATATAAAAATAAAAATTATTTTATACTTTTTAGCGCTTTTTGTGAAGTCGGTTCAACTTTTTTTTAAAAACTATTTTATTTGAGAGTTTGCTTTGAAGGTAAATGATTCAGCAAGCCGATGCATGTCCACTTAATTGAAATATTTTTATTGCTGCATCTTTTAAAACTAGTTAGTTTTAAAAGATGCATAGTTTTTACTTTCAGAACCTCAGGAAACTTCTCAACGCTGGAAGAATATTAAATCTTCAGGTCTGAGCCATGGTATCATGGAGCGTTTCGTAGGCTTACAATGAGGGAGAAGATTTAAATGAGGAGTGTACGACGTAAATGCTTGAAATGTTTTTGGACGATGGCTTTATAACGCCAGAGCCAATCGCAGGTAGTAGAAAAAGGATGGAATCGGAATTTAGCAACAAGTCGTCTAGTTCTGGATCTAGCAAAACAAACAAGTGTCAACATGAATCCGAAATTAGGAGCTTCATTGAGAAATGGAACGGAAATGGCCTCTTTAAATTGAGCTGGGTTGATGAAGGCGATTGAAAATATAACTTAAGAACTTTGCAATGGGCTTGGCGTTACAGACATTCTACACCAGCAATAATATATATAGTAAGAAATATTTTCGTGCTGCTAAATTGCCTATGTAGACCAGATAGGGTAGACAATTTTCGATGGTAAGAAATAAATTAGGGCAGTAATCGCAAGCAATATCATCAGCCGTAAGTGTGGCAACTTTTTTTGACATTTGACGGAATTTAAACTCAACAGATTGGAAGTACTGAATTCAGGCGAAATTCAGATACATACATATGTATTATGTACACAATTGTATTTATTTCAGAAAAGAGAGTGACAGACTTTACGAAAGAAATTTTCCGCAAGTACTTGCTCTTGATTTGCCCCCATCGCTTTGGCTGCCTTTGCCCCCTATGTCGCCTGCTGTGAACGCGTAATTGGCATCGCAAACAGCTAGCAAAACAAAGCTATGACGTCGTTTATAATTATAACGTTGAGAACAACTTGAGGGCGGGCAAACAATATTTATGTCTTCCATCGCTAGCATCAACGTAATTGGAAAGGTCCCAACGAGATTAGTACTCTTAAGATATTCTGTTTCACACAACTTCAATTGGAGGTGATAAACAAACAGGTGATATTTCTTCCTAAAGTGTAATACAAGTATCCAGTACTATTCTCCCCACAGTAAAAGTTACCATCTTAAACTTAAAAACATATGTGCTCCTAGGTCATCCGTATGCTAAATACCTAAAAACATCTATATCTTTAATAATTTCTACACAGTATTCTAAGGTGTATTTAAGAAGTTATATAGAGCATTAAAACTAGGGGCAGCTGCAGGGTTACATTTGCGAACACTTAGAACAGAAAACGAAAGGAAGTGCAATACCGTCTATAAACCGTGTACGTGTTTTCCGATTTTTTGTTCATGGGAAAGGTGTGGGAAGGGAACCCAGAGCACGCCTTCCGAAATGTCAATTTGACGTGGACTATCTGAAGAGTGCACATTCAAAGTGTTTATAGAGTGTTTAGTGAATAATTTTCACTGTTCTATTATTAAAAGTGGTGTAATTTTACAAATAAAGACAATTAACATTTAAAAGACTGTTTTGGTTTAGTTTACTAAGAATCTGAGGTGCTTAATTTGAACATTTTTCGTGATGAAGTGTGCGGTATTTTGTTGTAAAAATAATCGGTGCAATTGGTGTGGAAAATCATTTTTCAGGAAAGTTAAATAATGTAATAAGCAATTATACAGCATTTTCTTTGAAATATGTGCAAAAGCTGTATAAATAAAAGCTAAATTACCAAAGAATATAAACATTTCTCTTGATGGTGCTCGTTTGTTTCCATCGGTAGAACTGATTATATACCATCCGATGGTAGTAATATTTGCGAGGACCACTTTGAATGAGTCAAAAATTTACTACTTCCATGGTGAAAACTAACACATTTACACCTTTCAAACACATAAGGAAAATTCGGACACTTTTTGAGCATAGTGCACTTCCTTTCGTTTTCTGTTCTAAGTGCGAACATTACCAAATCTCTTTCTTTCATTACTTAAAAAGTTTATTCAAAGAAATAGCTCGGGATCCTTGTTGACGTAAATTGCTCGTACCCAACAGTCTCTTTCCCCTTTGGACAATGAATAATTGTTTCGAGGTAATTTTTCCTGTTCTCAGAATTGCTCTAGCACGTCAGGTGTTTGAGATATTTTAACCTAAAAGTGCAGAAACACTGTTTTTTGACATATTTGAAGTTATGTAGCACCGCGGTTATTCAAATGGCCATAAAGTTTTCGTATACCAAGAAATTCATGAACATGAAAATTTCAAAATGCGATATCTCGAAAAAAAAATATTTGCGCAAAGTCAACGGCATTTGAAAGAGAAAGACTTGAACTATAAGATCCCACACATAGTTTTTTGAAAAAAAAAACATCGCGGGGCTACATAACCTCACATATGCCAAAAAACAGTGTTTTTGCACTTTTAGGTTAGAATATCTCAAAAACCTGACGTGATAGAGCAATTCTGAGCCCGGATTCGGTTTCAGCGGGAAAAATTACTTCTGAAATAACTACTCATTCTCCAGGGGGAAAAACTTTTCAAAATTTGGCAGGCCTGTGTATTTAATAAAGTACACGCCATAGAAAATGTAGACTGTGGAATTTTTAAAGCCGTTTTCCTGTTTATTTTTACCAATTTTTTTAAGTTCAGAAATAAAAGTCACATATTCAGCTTTAATATAGACGGACGGGTTAGGGAAATACTTGACTTTCGTTTGAGAATCACATTGATGGGATAGTGCACAATGCTAACTTCAGATTTTGTAAAAAGGTGATCTAAATAATTTGGCATTCAAATATACAAGAATGTACAAATAATATTTGACCTGAGTGAATTTGTTTTAAAATCTAATACAAAGCTGTTCAAAACTCAAGTTGAAAAGAAATATTAAAGTTTCCAAACCCACATTACGAAGCTATTTGCACTTCGTCAGGACAATTTTAAAGTACATATTATAACCATGTATCGTTTGAATCCCCTTCTCAGCGGTGCACATGAGGTGTTCCAGTAAATATTTTCAGGTTTGCGCTAAATGGTCTTCCATTAAATTAATTTCTTGAAATCATTTGATACACTTGCTGAATAAAAAAAAATATTAGTTTGTGAGTGAAAAGAAGGATTGATTGGTTGCTACTAATTAGTTAATTGGTATTGAAAACTGAAAGATTTTTGTGCATACAAGGAGACTTAAATCTTAACAAACAAATGAAGGATCTGATGTAGTAAAGTAAATAATAAAACTGAGCGAAAGCGGAAGCTGCTGGACGATATAGTTAGAAATCAGGATCAACATAAGCGTTGTCACTATCAAGGTCACACGTAAGGGTAAAGACAAATGTGGATACTGAAAATATCACTCGCGAATAGAATTTTATTTAGTAAGTTTCGACGGAGATATTTATTGTGCAAATTATTTCTTTCCATTCGGTCAGGGAACAAATGAAACCGAAGAAATAGTTGCATTCGTGAAAAGAACGAAATTTTCCATTTGATTGCTTTCCATGCTGAGAAATAAAAATATTTTCCGTGAAATTATTTTTTAAAATAAGTTGATAATTAAAAAAAACAATTAATATTTTTCATTCGTGATTGTTTACTTATCATTTATGAACAGAATGAAAAAATAAAATTCTTAATAAAAAGTAACGTCTCCAAGTGATAAATTCCTTTATAAATGAAGTTAATTTTTCCATTCTTTCTACCGTGAGATAAACTAATTTTTCACAAAGAAACAAATTCTGTAACACAATTGTAATACAAATATAAAACGTAATTCATATATTTTATTACACTTTTAAATAAAGCAAATTTTAAAGAAAAATTATGGAATGAGTTCGATTTTTCTTTTTGTTATTTCATAAATACTAGTCTGGTAAATCAAAATGATTCTATATATTTTTTTAATTATTATATCCTTCTATTTTTTTTTTATATATGTTGATGCCAAAGCTCAGGGGATGCCCTATGATGCTTAAGCACAGCCTTGGCAGGAAAGGAATTAAGGATGAGGGAAATGGGTTAGGAGTTTGGGTGAAGGAGGTGTCGATGTACGCCCCGTTTGAAAGTTTCAGGCTGATAAGACGAGGGAAAAACAGAAGATGGTAAACTGTTCCACATTCGTGTTGTTCTGCTTAGAAAAGATTCCCGAAATTTTACGGTACGTCCAAATTTGACCTGGAGAGTATAGGGGTGGGAGCGACTTGTTGATCTTGTATCGCGCGTTGTCATGAGTCTACAAGGAATCAGGCTAGCAATTTCGTTAGAACAACGGCCATGGAAATAACGATAGAAGAGTGAGAGACAACCGACATTCCGTCGATGCTCCAGAGAGTCAAGACCCTCAGAGATTGAGGGATCGCCAATAAGCTTAACAGCTTTACGCTGAACTTTGTCTAACGCGGACAGTGCGGTGTGTCCGGCCCCTGCCCAAATATGGGAATTATATTCAAGTCTAGGCCTAATGTGGGACTTGTAGATCAGCGCTAAGTCAGGTGGGGTGAAATATTTCTTACATCTCTGTAGAAAACCCAAACATTTCATCACATTTTTAGCGATTGCAAATATATGATCAGTCCAGCTAAGATTGCTGGATATCTCGATACCCAAGATGTTTAGGGAGGGTGAATTGGGTATATTCACTCCGTCGACTGAAATGGGTTGGGGTGAACTGGGCGTTTTTTAAGGGACATTAAACAGCATTGGGGTTTGGATGCATTAAACGTAACACGATTTGCTCTGCCCCAAGCAAGGACCTTGGAAATGTCGTTGGATGTATGGATTATAAATAAATTGTATCATTTACTGATGACTATTATCACAACCATCGATTCTTTTAATTATTTTCATTAGCACATGTTTTAAAAGGTGAGCAATAATTATAGAAAATGTATGAAGTGTAGTTCATACAACCCGTACGTTAGAAATGACACTTTTTTAAACATTTTATGTAGGTACAGTAGAACAGAATTTGATTGAGCTAAGCATGTAATGACGAAACGAGTTATATAGGTAATGATAATATAATTTCTCTGTAATAGCACAAAAAATCAAAGAGGACTTGTAAAGTAAGAGTAGAGCATACTTTTGATTTCCGGAAAAAAGATACCACGCTATTAATAATATCAAAATGTCCTTATCATCTGCTAAGGTAAAAACCATTCACCGGCACAAATCGAAAAGGTATGTACAATCTTAATAGTAAAGTAACAGTTTCTACGATAATTCATATAAATCAGTAACTTAATTAATTCAAATATATTATGTATGTCGCGCCAAAACAAGTAAAAAGTGTCATTACCAAATTAGGTGCAGAACAGCAAAATTTAACAGCATACTTCGAGGTTGGAAACATTAAAAGACGAGCATATTTTAGTTACCCCAAAGGCAAGTGCTAATCTTCGGAGCAATCATGTTATTTATTCGATATCTGTCAGTCACCAAGAGCTAAGATTAAATTTATGAACCGCAGTGTCCAAATGTGAACGGATTATGAGCTCATGACGACTGCAAAGGTAATAACGACATTTCTATCACACGTAAGTTAACAGTTGCAAGTGCATCTGTCGCTGGGAAAAATAAAGTCTTCATTTCGTTGACCGTGTCCAAAATAGAAAACAACCAAATTCAATTTATTCAGAGGTCAGTTATGTAATTGTTCTCAGGTACAAGTACGCTGAGATTACTTTATTCATATTTTTTTTCTTTTCCTAAGAACTCACAGTTTTCACCAAATTGAGATATAATTATTAGTTTTTATTTTAATCCGTTAATGAGAGATTATTAGATTAATTACTATTTCGTTTTTCTTACCTGGTTTTTGGCAGCATCTCCAATTAGGCGCTCAGTATCGGTGAATGCAACATAGCTAGGGGTTGTACGATTTCCCTGGTCATTTGCAATTATCTCAACTTTTGAATGTTGCCACACACCAACGCAAGAGTAGGTCGTGCCGAGATCAATACCGATTGCTGGAGTCTTTCCCATTTTTGATTAACTCAACCGCCAAAATAGGAAGATGCAATCGATTAATCGCCGCTTAATTAGTGTACCGCACGAAAAGGTAAAACGCGTTAAATGCAAATGTAAAAAGCTCTCAAAACAGCACTTAATTGAGACTTTATTTTATATATTTTAACTCTACACTGGTACTCACAAACAGTAATTAACAAATACCGAACTGCTCCTGCTCCGGAAGAATTACGTTTCTAGACTACCGAGCGCAGCAAGAGTCGCGTATTTTTATTAGATTTCTGGAGGTAAACCTAAGTGGGAAACTGATTCTGAAATTGTGTTCAAAGATTTTCGTTTTAATTCGAGGCGTTTCTAAGTTTACTAAGTTCTAAAAATAAGTAGAATTCTGTTCGAAGTTTAACTCATCTTTTGAATGAACGTGCATGCGAGTGAATTGCTAGAATTTTCTCCAGTGTAATGATGTTATAAATTTATCTTGTATACTTTCGCTGCGACTGTTGAGATTAATTTCATTCTAGCCCTGCCTATATCTACACTTGTGTGAGTAAAGCTCGCAAGTTCCGAAATTAATTCAAATATTTTAAGAAGTTTTTTGTTGCAAATAGCATCAGTTTCGGAAGCCAAGAGAAGCTAACTATGAAACTGTGCATTATTAATAATTTTCTGATGCTTATGACAACTAACGAATACATTATTAAAATTTAAAAGTTGAAAGTAAAATCAAAGTTAAAATGAAAATATTTGTCCCTTTAATTTTAATTTTATACATTACTAAATTAGCATTATTATAATTTTTAGTATTGACTTCACGTATCCAAAGAAATTTATGTTATATTGTCGACGCAAATTGTAGATACTACAATGGTCTTAGATTGTAGCTGTATTGATGTCGTTTTTTAGAAATATATAATATTATAACAAACGATAATAATAATTATAACTGCTTTCAGTTTCATTTTGTTACAAGTTTTTCCTGATTGTCAATACTATTTTTTTATGATAATGCCAATGATCAGTGGATGCCCTATGATGCTAAAGCACAGACTTGGCAGGTAAGGAATTAAGAGTGATGGAAATAGGTTAACAGCCTTTCTTTGATCTTTGCCTAACACGGACACTGGAACATGTCCGAACCTTGCCTTAACATGGAAATTATATTCGAGTCTAGGCTTGATGTGGGACTTGTAGATCAGCGTCAAGTCATATGGAGTGAACTATTTTTCACATCTCTGTAGAAAATACAAGCATTTATGGCATTTTTAACGATTGCAAGTATATGATCGGTACGGCTAAGATTGCTGAATATCTCAATTCCCAAGTTGTTTAAAGAGAGCGAATTGGGTATATTCACTCCGTCGACTGAAATAGGATGAGAGTGGGCTGGGTGCCAAAGCAGAGGTTTAGCATTTTAAGACCAAGGGGTCTATTATGGAATTTGATTCGAATAGAAAATCGCGACGTATGGAGTTTTTGGTATTACTAAATTCGATTCTCGACTCTCGTTCTTTCGAATATTTTCTCGTTGACATTTCACTTGACGGAATAAGCTACGAATATTTGGGACGAAAAGTAATAATGTAAGAAATCATGAAGATATATTTTATTAATAATCTCATAATATTAGAATTCTAGGGCAAAGCATACTACGCATAGGCAATATGAAATATTGGTTAATTTTTTGGGAAATAACCCTTATATGGCAAAAGGAGTGAGTAAAAAAGGTGAAGGGAAAATAGACTTGAAAAATAAATGGAAACAGCTTTCTTTGGAATTAAACTCATGTGGGCCGTCTCAGACTACTAGCGATGGATGGAAAAAGGTAAGGTCTATGCAACGTACGTATCATCCCCAGGATTGTATTAATAATTTAACAAAAGAATTTCTGTGCAATAAATGTAAAGTGCACAAGTCCCAATTAGTAAGACTCCTCTAGCTGACATAAATTTAATCATGCTCCTTAGAATTTATGAAATAGTCAATAAATTTTTAAGCAAATTTCTTTTCAGGTTTGGTCAGATTTTAAATTCATAATTAGGAAAGACCTTAGCTTCAATAAGAGAGAGATGACAAGGACAGGCGGTAGTCCATGTAAATTGAAAAGGTTGTCTGCTTTAGAGGAGCGTGTATCAGAGTTGCTTAGTTTAGATAAAGCGGTACAAGAAGTTGAAAATTCTGTTTGCTACGGTAAAGCGAGCTCAACAGAAAATGTTGAAACACCCCGAATCATCCAATCTTGCACAAGTCCAAATGAGTTGGAGCTACCACAAGCTAGCGAAAATCTTGTATTAATAGAAAACACACCTCGCTGCTCTTCTATGCAGGAACAAATTAATATGCAAAAAACATTTCACAAAGGCTTAATGAATTCTCTAGATGCCTTACTAGAAACAAATAAACAAATTGAGAAGAGGCTGAAAAGATTGGAACATATAAAAGAAAAAGAAGTAGATCTAAAAGAAAAAAAATTTAAACTACTTAATAGAAATAGTACCGATTACTATAATTAACGAAAATAAACCTTAACTAACGAAAATTAGAAATCTTAACAGCGTAATTCTAAATCTGTAACTTTAGATTTAATGATTTCTCTATGTTTTTTTTATAATTTGCAATTAAGTATAATTGTTCTCTTTAAATAGGATTAGGTGATTCATAGTACAATATGAAAGAAGTACAAAAATATGAGATATTATTTAACATATTTGTTATTCTTAGTTCTTTAGTTTTCGTTGTTTCTTAGATAGAGAGAGATTTTCGTTGGCTTTTTATTTAATTAAAACAATTTTTCGTATTAAATGTTATTTTATTTTGCTTATTTGTTTGTGCTGCGCAGGAGTTAATAATTGTTACGGCTTTTGAGAACTCCTGTTATCCTTTCAATTATATTTCTGGTTTGAGAATGCTTCCAATTGAAGTGCGCTTCTCTGCTACCTTCAGCGGAAATCCTATAAGGAGTAATGAGCCAAGGCTCTAGCGGATAGGCTGAATCACCTGCAACAACAATAAAATATGCAAAATAAATAACACACAAATTTTCGTATTTCTTACCAAGTAACCACGTGTTCACATCTTCATTCATCTGTTCTTCTATATAATTTCTGTAGTCCGAAATACGCCATATAAAAGAATCATGAGAGGATCCTCCATATCGTGCATCTATTGCGATAATTTTCATGTTGTGCTCAGCAACCTGAAAGGTATTAAGCAATTAATTTAATTAGGACCCCGGATACATTTAAGAACGTATTTTTTCATTTGGAATAGGGTGAACATTAAGAGTCTTTTAAATCTTAAACCACATTGATTTTAAACTTTAGTTAACTTACGATCATAGAATTAAAACCGTGCATGCCCTTCCTATTGTAAAATAAATGCTCATTATCTTTAGGTGCCTTAATGTTTATGTGAGTTCCGTCAATGCATCTAATTACACCAGAAAAAGATGTTATTTGTATAAAATTATTGTTTACATTCTTCCTTTTCTGTTACGGAACGTTCACAGCAAATCCATTTCGGACAAATTTTTCTCTCCATAATGTTTAAAAATTCACTCAAAACTACTAAAACCGTTGATTGTGCCATTCCGATAATAAAGTCTTGGCCTGTACCACGCTGGAAGTTACCTTCAGCAAAAAACCGTAGTGCTGCGGCTAATTTTAGCAAAGGTGGAATTGATGAAGAACGCGCTGTTGCCCGGAACTCTTTCATCATATTTTCCAATAAGTAATTAAAAGCTGGCTTTGTTAGCCTGAAAAGCTCTGTAAACCTACAATGTTTATCATTATATTCTTACATAAAATTTACAACAACCTTACCTTACATCTGATAATGATAATGGATTTAATTAATCCCGTAATTGCCGCCTTACAACTGCCGTATTTCCTTCCTCATCACTACTACTACTTAAAAATAACGCACTAATACTTAAAATTAACGGAAAACAAAACAAAATATCAATCAAAATAGATACTAAGTTGGCTGCAGTTTTAAGCAAATGCCATAATTTTGAAGTTCACTAAGGTAACACTGAATTAATGATTCGATCGAATTCAGTTATACCAAAAAACAATCGAATCGAGTTTACATTTCGAAACGAATGCGCTCTCGAATCGAATTCCATTATAGACCCCCAGGGGCGAGAACCTGATGGTTTCCAGTAGCTTTGAACACGTCGAGTTTAAAAAAATACTTTAAAAACTTTCCCGAGTGCGATAGAGATAGAGTTAAAGTCACAACTAGTGAATTAACACAGTTTTCTACACACATTATCATTACAATTGTAGCACTTCTACATATTTGAGGATGTGAAATTAATTCAAGAAAGATCTTAAAATTCATCCATAATCCTAAATGAATCTAACATTTTGCGTATAACGTATAGTCAAACGAAACCTTAATTTCATGTACCAAGCAATATTGTCTGTAATAATTACTATTGTAGCCCTGTAAAACTCATTCGCCTTAAGATTATATTCATTTATTGAAATTTTATATAAATAAAGACATTTTCCTGATGCAAATATTTAATACTTTTTGCTATGAAGTATTAAAAAAAGTTTTGTAATTATATACATTATATTAAAATTTTCAGGAAATGTCAATAAAATTATTAGATTTGAAGTATTTTAATTTAATTTGTTTTCGCAGTTAGCTCATCCATTTTGGGAATAACACATTTCATGTGGTAATTATTATTACACTCTGTTGCAAAATTATAAATCCACCCTGAAATTTGAAGATTTTCCTATTTTTCAACAGAATTTAAAAAAAAACTTCTTCTACGAAAGATCCTCGACAATGAACAAAGTACTTACATTATGGCAAGACTGCAATAACGGTAAGTCTTTTTACATTCTCTGAGAGTTTTTAAATTTCTGCTGTTGCATAATTATAAATCCATCACTGCGTGCGGAGTTATTGAAGCGTTTGCATAAGTTTTATTGGTGGTAAAGTGAGTGTTCAACTTAAATTATTCTGAAAAAAATTGTTTTTAACAATGCCGAGAGGAAAAATTTGAAATCAATTTGAGAAAGGACAAATCATTAGTTTGCAATCTGAGGGAGTTAGTTTAAGAGCAATTGCTCGAAAAATCGGTCGGAGTCATGGGGTTGTGTGTAGTTTTTTACGTAATCCTTCTGAATATGGCTGCGCGAATGGGCGATAAAGGAAGAAGAAGCTTAATGAACGCGACGATCGACTCTTTTGTAGAGAGGCGAGTAACTCAACTAAGAGCTGTAGTCAACTAGCGGCGCTCTCTTTGGTTGATGTGTGTCGGCAAACCATGTGGAGAGCACTAAAACGGAATCCCAACATCCGGCGAGCGAAATGAACATGGTTCCGCGATTGTTGCAGCCTCACAAAGACGCCAGGATGAAATTCGCAGAAGACAACATGGGTATTGATTGGACCTCGGTAAGGAATTTTTAAAAAAATTATTACGCCAATATTTTTCAATGGAAATTTGTGTTCAGGTTATTTTTTCAGATGAAAAGAAGTTCAACCTTGATGGCCCACATGGGTTTAATGGGTACTGGCGCGATCTCAGGAAGGAACCACGGTATTTTTCTCGCCGTAATTTCGGGGGTGGAAGTTTAATGGTTTGGGGTGCGACTTCCCAAGACAAATCCCTTGAAATTCAGTTCACCTCTGCTCGTATGAATAGTGATGACTACATAACTGTTTTGCAAAGCAGCTTAGTTAATTTTTTTTAAATAATAATCGTCAAAAGCAGTGGTTTCAAGCCAATGCTGTTGAAGTTTTGGGATAGCCAGCATGTTCTCCGGACCTAAACCCTATGGAGAACATTTGGGGAATTTTAGTCCGTAGGGTTACGCTGGCCAACGCCAATTTAATACTGTTGAAGAACTAAAACAGACCATCGTTGAAGAATGGGGCAAATTGGATGGCGAATTATTAAAAAAACTAATTTTAAATATGAACAAAAGAATATTTGAAGTTGTAAAAGCTAACGGAAGTCAAATAAATTATTAATAATTATAATAAAGTGGGTTTTCATGTGATTTTAGTAGTGGATTTATAATTATGCAACAGCAGAAATTTTAAAACTCTCAGAGAATTTAAAAATACTTACCATTATTGCTGTCTTGCCATAATGAAAGTACTTTGTTCGTTGTCGAGAATCTTTCGTAGAAGAAAGTTTTTTTAAATTCTGTTGAAAAATAGGAAAATCTCAAATTTCAGGGTGGATTTATAATTTTGCAACAGAGTGTATATTAAAACCGACACACAACTGCTAGCTTTATAGTCGTATATAAGTTATTTCGCAACTGTTATTACAACGCAAGTAATATATTCTCAAGATGTATTATATTATTATAATGTAGTTGGCTTAACTGTAATATGATTTAAATTTTAACTAGTCGTATGTAAACCTTGAAGTAGCCAGTATGACTAGAATTACAACTAGTCTACGCAAAATAGTTCGCCCAGTCGAAAATTTCTTTAAAAAAATGTCATTAAATTTAATTATTATTTTAAACCAATTCTTTTCAAGAAGAAGTACCTTATTCTACGAAAGGTTGATTATTAATTTATCGTAGTTTGAACACCGAAGCTCTAAGTACATTAGAGTAACAGTCAAGGAAATAAAATTTGAACCGAGAAATTGACTTTTAATTAAAATTGTGCTTAAAATTATTAAGCCCTAAAAAGAAAAAAAGTGACATGTTTTCTAAATTAGTAGTTAATGTAGATGAAAAATATTTAGTTTACAAACTTAAATTAAAATATTAAAATTATAAGCGACTTTATTTTTATAATTTTATATGTTATTTTTATAATTTTATATGTCAGTTTTGGATTTTTTCCGGATGCTATACATACTTTAAATTAGCCTCGTAAAATCTTCGTTGCAACGTGATGACGGCCATGACCACCCCTTGCTCATTTAACTGCCTTTTGAAACACACTGTACGTTGTAGTCAAGCACTATGTATTATTTTCCTGTCCATTCACTTCGTTCGTTTTCGACATAGCTAAAACTAGTTTGTTAATTTAATTTGCGACTTCAAAATTTCGCAATAGATATAAAATTAAAAATTATTTTATGCTTCTTAGCGCTTTTTGTGAACTTGTTTTTTAAACTATTTTATATTACGATGCAATTGAAGATATTTTTTGTATGGGAGGGGGGAAATGCGTTTACGCACCTAAGTGACCGAAGCCACCCGTGTGCCGGGCTCACCTGGGTAACGACCAGTGCTACCAGCTAAAACGGCCAGTCCTACCGGCTAAAACGACCCTCCCCCTCCAAGAGGACCACCACGGAACCGTCTTGGAGACATTACCTCACGGTGGAGTCCTATTGAACAGCCTCATACGAGGCCCGTAGGTCAGCAGGACTCCCTAATGGGAGCTCCCGTTGCGCACATCCAAGATGACCAGCAGGCACAACGGGCGGGAATAATAATTTCCGCATTCGGTGGCCAGGGCCGCGTCCACTACCTCCTGGATAGCACGAACCATGGACCTCACTTTCCAAAAGCCATACTGCCTCTCGGAAAGGTCCCCAGCAGCCTCAAAGGCCGCTTGGAGGTGAGTTTTCAGGAGCTTTTCCAGGAGTTTGCCGGCTGCGTCGAGCATACACAGCGGTCTGTGCGACCCGGGGGCCCCTACTGGCCCCTTGCTCTTGCTGAGCAAGAGCTCTGGATGGCTCGCCGCCAACGCCTTCAACACCACTGCCGGAGCCTTTTTGTTTTGCAATTGAAGATATTGAAACGTAGTTTATTTTATTGCACTGTGTGTTTGAAGCTACTGCGGTTAATGCAATAGAAAAATTTATTACATGTCATAACATTTACCAGTACTAGATTGTATTTCATTTTCAGGAAAATATACTGAGAAGGAGCTCTTTTTACTATATTTATAATAAAATACAACTTTTCCATCTTTTAGGTTGTTTTTTTTTACAATCGGTTACCGAAATTAATTTTATTGTAAAATATTTCTCAGTGTATATACTCGGAATCTCGCAGCTCCAGGCTGTCTTGTTTTCATGTCTCAACCTCTGGCTTTAATACCTAGGCAAGGTGATATGTTTTGGAGATCGCTTAGAGAAAAAAGAAAGCGTTACTATTCTATTGAAAGTCTTCTTCTTAAGTTCAAATCTTTTTTTAAATTTTTCTTTCCTTTTCGTCACTTAAAATCCTGAATACTTTGAAACTGCCCATCCGATTCCCATGAAATGTGGAACACATATTCTCTTGTAGATCAACTAAAATGTGTCGTCAATTTCACCAGAAAAAAAATTTTTAAATAAAAATATAATTTTTTGTTTTTTACGTTTTCGTCAGTTAAAATCCAGATTACTTCGAAAGTGTAAGAATTTTACTAAAAAAGTACCCTTAATTTAAAAAAAAAACGAGTGTGCTTTAGACCACACGACTGAAGTAAAACTTCTTTAGCTCCATCTATATGTCTGTATATATATATGTTTACATATGTTTATATGTATGTATAATATATACATGTATATACATATATTAATTTTCTACAAATATTACAATTTATTATCGGTTTTCATTGATAAACGAAATGAAATTACGAAATAATCAAGAAATCACCGTATATCTCCCTCTCAACTTCCGTTCGCCTTTTTCGTTCCTTTTCAATAAAGTTCACAGAAACTTTTAATCACTTTGGTAAATTATTACTCACTGAAACCGAACGCCATGAAAGTTCCGTCTCAAATTGGTTTTACTCCCTTAAAATAATAGCAAAGAAATACCATTCGAAAATTATCTACTATAATTAAATAGTACCTGCGTGACCGCGTGTCATTCGAGCTTAGCTACCTTTATTCATTTTTCCTATGTTAATCATTTGATCACAATAAATACTTAATTTTTCATAAGGATAAATGATCATCAAAATCGGTCCACGCTTAACGAAGCTAGATGCTGCCCCTCCTCGCACTCGCACCCACATACCAACACTTTGGTCTTGATACAAATGGAATAATCCAAAGCGGTCCACGCGTTACGAACTTAGGATTCACCAGTCCTCCAATCTTCTCTATGTGCTAAGTTTTTCCCATAGTAAAAATGGGGGAGCATACTCTCTACAGCAAAAATAGAATCCGAACGGGTGGACCGATTTGGATGATTCTTTTCATCAATTTTCAATTAATTTCAATGTCTAATTAGATAATTGTATTAGAAATTTTTGATTGAGATTTGGTTGCCTTTGGGATTTTTCTTTTGTGATTTTTGTGTAATCCCTATTTAGCTTAAAAAAAAAGAAGATTTAATAAAAAACGAATAATCAAAACTTTCTGACTACCAGTGGTACCAGTGGTCAGTATTTGTATTTATCTTTTAATTTAAAATTCCTTTATTTGAACATGTATAAAAGACACTAACCGCAGGTATTCCCATGCAAAAAAGAAATACAAGTTATAATTATCTCTTCCCCTTTTTCTTTTTCTTTTGAGCTTCTGGCCATGGAAACCCGCGGGACTTCAAGACATCCTAAAAAACGTTAGTTAACTTACGATTGAAAAACTGAAACTTATAATAACATACTTGCACATTATGACAAACGTAGTACGCATTATCCATCGCAGCATCATTAAAAATATCGCATTGGATTTTGGAACCTTTCCCTCCTTTGGATGACCCTTTCTTTTTGCCTTTTTTCTTTTCACCTCCTCCACTACTTGTGGAATCGTCACTATTACGCTTTTTCTTGCCAACCATTGCAAAATATTATTAAAGAATATTTTCTACCTAACTTTGTGGTCAGATAATTCAAAGTAACTGAGTAACGATCAAACAACTTCCACAGCACAATGAATACCAGTCGTCTAATCAATAAGAGCATATGAAGGGAAAGAGAATCCTCACTTTGCGCGAAATTCCTAAAAAATCTAAAGAAGTTTTAGCTTAATGTATGATGTATTGCATTTTATGTTCATAATTTTATTTTGATAAAAAAATTTACTATCATTAAGTAATTAACTTCCATTCTTTAGATTATTAATCAATAATTACTTACGTTTAGTATGTAGGACAGGGTGACGAATTATACGGTGCAGCTGTAAAAATTAACCATTTCCGGAAATTTCCCTTTTAGTGTAGAGTTCTTATTTCCAGTTGTTAAAACAAATTTACAGCAATTTACTTCCAGGAATTATAATGGATGCTTTAGGAAATACAGGAAAGTTGCGTCGGCACTTATCTTGAAAGCAATAATCAACAGTATAGTAAATTCTTTTCTTCTTGAAGGAAAGATTTGGATTTTGAAGTAACTTTTAACTGCCTTCAACTTAAAACCAAAAAAAGAAATTATTATCGCTTATGTGCCAACGAAGTGCATTTTCCCCTGCTGCAATAAAAATAATCAGGAATATAGCTGCAGAACAATAGAAAGAGAACCAAGGTTTATTGATTAAATAACTTTATATTTTGGTATAAATTGTCATCCTCTCAATTTGGTTTTTGTTTTGTGCATATTGTGATTTTATTGATTGTGTTATCGGATGGCGAAAATAGAGTTTTCATTCATAACAAGTTTTAAGACCATGTGGAGTTCCTTACCCATATAATGTCATTTGGATTAAAAAAAAACATAGAAACAGTCTACAGTTATTAGCATTATTTTCACTTTTCTCAATGCGTACAAAGAAAAACAAATTACCAGCCAAGTGCGAGTCGAGCTTGCACACCAAGGATTCCGTACTTTGGAAAGTTGCTAATTTTTTAACCGACTTCCCAAAAGTAAAGAGGTTCTAAGTTCGACGTGTGTTTTTTTATTTATGTCTGGCCGGACATAACTTCGTAACGCGTTGACCGATTTTGATGATTATTTTTTCGTTGGGTAGAGTATGTTCACCGATTGGTACCATGACAAAAAAATTTTTGGTATGCTGGGGGTGGGGGGTGGGAGTGAAAAACTTTGTAATGCGTGGACCGATTTGCATAATTCTTTTTCTGTTGGGTAGAGTATGTTCTCTGATTGTAACCACTAGAAAAAAATGTTGGTGGGGTGTGGGGTGTGGAACCTAACTTTTTAACGAGTGGAATAATGTGGTCCTATGGTGGGGATGGGGGAAAATTTTTTTAGTGGGATGGAGGTGGGGCTAGGGAGTTGAACCTAACTTTTTAACACGTGGACCGATTTGGATAATTCTTATTTTTGTTGGGTAGAGTGTGCTCCGCGATAAGTTCAATGTTAAAAATCTTGCTGGTGCGTTGAGGGTTGGGGGAGGGGGGGGGGGTGTGGTGGGCTGGTACCGAACTTCTTAATGCGTGGACCAATTAGGATGGTTCTGTTTTTGTTGTATACAATATGACCGCCTATTGTTAATAATTGAAATCAAATCTTCTGTAGCGGGGCGGGGAGATGTAGTCCAACTTCGTAACGCGTGGACCGATTTGGTTAATTCTTTTTGTGATGTATAGAGTATGTTACTCCACTGGTACCGCGACAATATTTTAAACGTTGGGGTTGGGGTGGGAGAGGGGGTGGATGTCAACTTCTTAAAACGAAGATCGATTTTGATGAATTTTCTTTTGATGTATAGGATATGTTGCCCCATTGGTACATAGTTTTTTGTTGTAGACATTGCTACTATAAGGAAAAATGTTGACCAAGGGTTGTGTTGGGTGTGTGATTTACTCACAAATAGAAGAAGGTGCCGAAATAAAAACAGCCCTAAATTAAGCAAAAAATAATTCAACAATAAAAATCTTAAAACTAATATCACAATTTGTAAGTACACGAATTCGATAATTAAATAATTCAGTACAAAATAAATTCAATAAATTCCAACAAAATAAAATTCAACAAAAAAAGTTCAATAAATGCAGTTCAAAAGGAGAAAATTCAATGTAATTCCAATATAGTTCCTTTACTTGCCGGTAGATGGTTCCTGTAAGAGATTAAACAATTAATTAGTGGATGTAATAACCCTTATGCAGATGACAATTTGTTCTAATTTAAAGGGAAAACAGAACTATAATTCAGATTTTAGACTCTGCTTAGGTGGATAGGAAATATTCAGATTAAACTCTGAATAATGGATTGCAGATTAAACTCTTCCTGGGTGATAGGATGTGTCTAGATTAAACTCTAAACGAGGAATGGAAGATATTCGCCTTGTTCGCCGGCCTTTTATACATATTTTCACTACGGCCATCTTTTTTCGTCTTTTACCAGCGTATGTGGCATCATTGTTTTACCAATTCGCCTTATGGAAAATCAAGTGCCAAATGTCAAATTTGATTTAAGTGACAGAAAAGTGACAGTTGTGAAAAAATGTTTTGGTAAGTTCTTTTTATGCAAATTTTATGTTATTTTAACAAATTTGAATAATTTTAGGTGATGGATTTTGTTGGAGAGGATACAGGAAGGAATGGAGAAGATAAAATGCACTTCCCCTGCATTATTAGATAAGTATTATTGTGTATTCAACTAAAGTACTGATACTTTTTGTTTTGTTTTTGATAGAGAATTTGACTGCTGGAAAACCACTAGGAGTTTTTTTCGAGACACAAAAGGGGAATAAGGATAAGTATTAGTGTCGGACACAATTTGTAATTTTCAGTTTTTAATTTTTTTTTTCAGGAGTTCTGAGTGGACCGAACATCCTCCCGCGTGCAAAAAAGGAAAATAAAAAAATATATAGCTATACATAAACTTACTGTGTTTTGTTTGAAAAAATGTAATATTCCTTTTTTCTTTTCATTTTTATGATACAACCCTGTGAAAATTGTATTCGAAAGAATGTTTTGGCTGTTCGTATATCACTCCAGGGTATTGTTGATGTTTGCAGTAATTTAATTACTTCATCACAGGCCTCCATTGTTTTCTGAATATCGTCTGGTATTTGATTAATGGTGATTATATCCTTTTGTGATGTAATAACATCCACTACATCATTCTTGATGTGATGACTAGTCGCAGTAAGTTGTTGTGGTTTTAGCACATTTGTCGGAATTCGGTTCGGCCTTGTGGGTCTTCTGATTTCCGGACAATATTTGATAGGGCTTTGTTTGAGTTTGCAATATTTGTTCGAAACTGACCCTTTCCCTAAATTTTTGACATTAGTTAGGTTTTGCTTCAAAGGGTCTGTAGATATTCTTTATGGATAAAATATTGGCTGGCGGTGGTCGTATTGCTACGGATTTTAATGGCCATCTTGTTGTCTTCGAAGGAAAAAGAACTTTCTTTCCTATTTTACTTGTGCCTTGAACCTTGCTCGTAGTTGGCTCTGCTGCTGGTCTGGTTTTTTAGGGAGTTGGTTTTAGAGGACTCACCGGTGGTGGAATGTCTTGGAGTTCCTCCAATAAATCCCATAATTTTCTTTGCGGCGTGCCTGGCGGAGTGTTTAGGAGTCCAAGGAGTCTGCGTTGAAAATTTCCAAAATTTCTTCCATTGTAAAAAAAATAAACGAAATAATAAAAAAAGAAAAGTAATAAAAAAAAAGTAAGTAAGTAAAAGTAAGTAACTTCCTTTTACACGAAAAGGGCGGCAAAATGGGAGCCAGTATTGCCAAATTATTATAATTTATATTTTGTATTGTAGGGAGAGGAGAAATTTTAGTGATAGGACGGGTTAGAATGGTTTTAGGAATTTTTATTGTGACAGCTCTTATTAGGTCATTATGTCCAGTGTGGAAATCGATTATTCGACCTAGCGGCCATTGGCTTATTAATATTTGGTCGTCCCTTAAGGGGGGAAGTACATGAAGACGTTTTCAAAAATCGATTTTTTTTTTATTGTCTTAATCGATAAGTATATGCTCTAAGAATATAATTCCAAAATTCCAAAAGCCTATCTCCAAAATTGTGAAAGATATGCCACTTGAAAGTGGTCAGCGCCGATCCGGCCCAGCGCGCCTGGAATCGAGGATCTCTGCTGCGCGCGTGATTCCGCTTACCGGATTTTTTTTTTCTGCTCTGGAATTTAGAGTGATGAATGCGACTTTGTTAAGGAGCGTTCTCGACGTTTTCAGTTCAAATACCGATTTTTCTGAGAATACCCCTCCCCTCTTACCTTCTCCTTATTCCCTTATCTTTTTCGTCAGTTTTTCGGGACAAACTTTAAACGGCGTTTTCTCAAAACCATGTTATTCAAATTGGCGTAAAAGATTACAAAAAAACTAGTGAACCGATTTTCTTCATCCAGCACTCATTTTAAAGGTCATAAAAAACTACTCTAGATAGACTACGGACATAGCAAAAAAATTATTTTAAGACCATTTTTGACGCGAAAATAATCAAAATTTTTGCAAAAAAAGCCAACTTTTTTTTCATGCCCGATTTTTAAAGTTAATGTTCGAATTTCGAAAAGATCGTAGTCTATCTAGAATAAACAACCCCCTCGAGTATAAAAATGTTTGGTTTTTTGATTTCAGATGAAAATTGCGGCCAGGAGAATTTACGCCGATTTCGATGTCAGCCGCGACACGAGTTACGAAACCCACCAAAAGTTGATTAATTTTTTATTTTTCAAAATGTAAAAAATGTTTTTTCTCTTCTTAAGACATTGCCCTAAATACATATAACATCGATTTCATCTGGACCTTTTTCATTGTCCCAAAAATAAATCCCAAAAAAGTCCTTTTTTTCGGCCTCTTCATGTACTTCCCCCCTTAAGAGAACGAATGTTCAATTTTTCAAATTGTCCTTTCTGGTAAGCCATTTATGTCTCTGTTGTAGAGTATGGAAATAGTCCTTAGACCATTTTTTCCAAAAATGATGAGTAAGTAGTTGGATGTATTTCCATCTCTTTAGTGGATGTTGAAGAGGATCTAAAGATGGGGGTTCTAAAATTGTTAGGTTATGTCGACCGGTGAGAAAATGGCCAGGAGTAAGGATATTATAATCTTATGGATCGTTGGATAGAGGATTTCTGGCATTTAAAGATGCCTCTATTTGAATAAGTACAGTGTTAAATTCTTCATATGTCAGTGTAGTGTTTTTAATAGTTTTAAAGAGATGGCGTTTTGTGGATTTTACTCCGGATTCCCATAGTCCACCGAAATGTGGGGCAGCTGGAGGATTGAAATCTCACTGATTAAATGACTTTCTATGGACTTAACTGTGCTTTCTACATTTTTTTGTAGTACTCGATTGGCTCCAATAAAGTTTGTGCCTCTGTCTGAGTAGATATGTGAACAAAGCCCTCTTCTTCCGACAAAACGTTTTAAAGCGACTAAAAAGGCTGGTGTGGATAGGTCTGACACAAGCTCAATATGTATGGCCTTGGTAGGTAAACACATGAATAAACATATATATGCCTTTGTTATTTTTGCTCCCCTTAAATTTGATGTCTTCATATCAATTGGCCCTGCATAATCGGCTCCAGTGTGTTAAAAGGGTAGTGAGACATTAACTCTAGCTGATGGTAGAGAGCTCATCAACTGAGAACTGGGTGGCGTTAAAACGAAAACAATTAATACATTTGTGTATTCGATGCCGAATAGTATTTCGAGCGTTTACTAAGCAGTAGGTGTTTCGCAAAATGCTTAGTATAATTTGAGTTCCACTATGTAATGAATAGTAGTGAATGTGACCTATTAATATATTTGTAATGTGGTGATTATTTGGGAGAATAATTGGGTATTTTTGATAAGTGGTGAGATGAGACTCTGTGAGACGACCTCCTACTCGGAGTATGTTCTCAGAGTCGAGTATAGGATTAAGGGAGAGGAGATGGCTTTTCTTTGGAAGGGGAAGGTTCTTTTGTAGGCATGACATTTCGGTAGCAAAAATATTTTTCTGAAGAGTTTGTAAATATAATGCATTTTTCGGCGTTTCTCAGTTCAGCAACAGATTAATATGTTGTAAGTGGTGGTTTTTAGTAGGCTATATATAAATCGTAAGCAGTAAGCGGTTATTCGTAAAGTTTTCATAAATGATGAATACTTATGTAGAAATCCCAATTTTTCTTCAATAGTATTAGTGAGATTTTTAACCTTTCGCTCTTCTAAATTAGTTTGTAAGTCATTTGCTTGCTCAGGCCAAAACTCTTCGGTTTGATGCAGCCATTTCTACCATATGTCGAGATTTGGTAATGCTTCAGGAAGAATGCCTCGTGAAGCTACATATATCAGCGGGGTTTTGTTGTGAAGGAACGTATTTCCACACATCTTGTGGAGCATTTTCATAGATTTCGGAAACACAATTTCCTATGAATGTTTTCCAATTAGGAGGGTGCTTCCGAATCCAGGCCAGAGTGATTTTAGAATCTGTCCATGTAGTGATTTTTAATTGGTTTACATCTCCGGAAATTTGCTTAATCAATCTGGATGGTAATAGCGCACCACAGAGCTCTAGGCGTGGAAGTGAAATAGTTTTAACAGGTGCTACCTTAGTTTTAGAAGTAATGAGATGGACTGTTGCCTGTCCACTCTTTATTGTTTTTAAATATAATGCGTTGTTGGATGCGTCGCAAAACCCATGTATTTCCATATGTTCCGCGTAAGGCTCATATCCTAGCCATCGGGGAACAGCGATATTTTGCAAAGTGTCTAATTGATTCTTAAATGTGCTCCATTCCCTTGAAATTTTGGATGGTGCTTCGTCGTCCCATTCGCACATTGTTAGCCAGAGTTTCTGAATGAGAATTTTTGCCTTAATAACGCATGGGGCTAAACAACCCAATGGATCGAAAAGAGTAGAAATTTCTGACAGTATTTGCCGTTTGGTGTATGTGTTTTTAGGCTCAAATAATTTTACTTTAAATGAGAATGAATCGTTTTTCGGACACCATCGTATGTATTATGTTTTAATGGATTCTGTTTCTGAAAATTCTAAATTCGTTTTAAGTTCTCAATGGTCTGGGTGATTAGCTCCTTTGTTTAGGGCTTCTATTAGTTGTTTTTGTAGTTGTATAGATTCTTCTAGGCTACGAGCTCCTGAAACGACGTCATCGACGTAAAAATCTCTCATAATACTTTGTGATGCGAGTGGGTAGTTTTTGGCTTCATCTCTGGCTAGTTCTTGTAGCGTTTTAATGACTAAGTATGGAGCAAGCGCAGTGCCAAATGTAACTGTTGTTTATGCGTAATCTTGCAATTCTTCGTCTAGGTTGTTCCTCCATATTATTCGTTGGTACACTTGATGGTTTGATGTCATTTGTATCATTCTGTAAATTTTTTCTATGTCTGCCGTGAAAGCAAATTGAAATAGTCGCCATTTTAATAATGTACTCCACAATGTTGATTGTAATGTGGGTCCAATCAGTAATTGTTCATTTAATGATTGTCCATTTGACGTCTTTGCTGAAGCGTTGAATACTACCCGTAGCTTAGTAGTTGTACTATCCTTAATGACAGCGTGGTGTGGTAAATAATAGAATGGACATTGTTGGTGATATTTTTTCTCTAATAGTATTTGTGTCGGGGTAATTTTAATCATATGTCCAAGTTTGTAATACTCTTGAATGCATGTTTGGTATAGCTCTTTAAGCTCTGGACATCTTGAAAATTTTTTCTCTAATTGAAAAAACTGTTGAACTGCGATGTTTCTTGATTGTCTTAGTTGTGGTAATTCTAATTTTCTAAATGGGAGATGGACTTCATATTTTCCATTTCTCACACAGTTCATTTTCTGGCGATTGAAGTTGACTGGTGTGATATTCTTCAATTATCCAGAATTGTTTTAATTGATCCTCTAATTTATTGTTGTTGATAGTAGTGTGTGTACTAATAAGAGAAAGTGTTTGAGTTTCGGGGATTTTTCCAAATAATATCCAACCCAGCCTCGTATTTTGGGCAACTGGTAAGCCTTCTGATCCCTTCCTTACTCCACTTATAAGTATGTCAGTGTATGCGTCTGCACATAAGAAAATGTAAATTTTTCTTGGTGTTGCAAATGTTGGATCAGCGAGTGGAAGGTTGTGTATGTGATCCCAATTAGCAGAATTTATAGATTGAGTTGGTAACAGATCAGTGATTCTCTTTATTATTAATAAGTTGAGTTCCATTTTAAAATTGGAATGTAAGGACCTCATAGTAATTGTTGCTTGTTTTTGGACAATGTTTGTACGAGTTGTACTTAAGCCAATTAGTTCAAAATTAGTTGGAGATCCCTTTAATTGGAGTTGTTTACAAGCTCTTTCAGTCATGATAGGCACTTGTGATCTAGAGTCAATAAGTGCTCTAAAGGTTTGAGTGATTCCGCTTGGTGTGGTGATATTTATTAGAGCTGTGGAAAGCAAAGCTCTCTTCATGTTTTAAGTTAACAAAATTTTAATTTGTTCTTCTTGTTTAGAAGTCGATGACGTAGATCTTAATTCCACATTTTGATTTTGTGTTAACGCTTGTGTTGGTAATTGGACCAAAGGTGGTCGCTCAAAATGAAGTAGTGTTGTGACCCTTTTTACAATGGTAATATTTTTTGCTACTTGAGCAATTTAAAGTGGTGTGATTGTTCGATAAGCAATTTTTACACAAACGTTTGTTTGTAGCGAGTTCGTCTCGCTGTTGAGTTGAGAGATTTCGAAATGACGGGCAATGGTAGAGGATGTGGTTTGTTCATGTAGCCCTTGCCTTGTATTCGGGTGACAAGCTCTTGCTTTTATTCAAGAGCCCGTATGTTGGTTTAGACGTGAACAATTTTTTGCTCTCGTGTAATGCTTCTAAGGTTCTGAATCTACTCTCTAGGAATGTTGTAAATTCAGAATATGTTGGGAGTTCAGTTTTATTGCGAAGTTCTTGTTTCCAGTGGTAGTGTGTTTCTTGTGGTAATTTTTGAATAAGTATGTGGATTAAAATGGCATCCCACTTGTCTACTGGTAGATCTAAGGCCTGAAGTTCATGAACACATTCCTCGGTTTGGTCTAAAAACGTTTTTATTGACACGGAAGATTATGCTCTTATTTAAGCTTGATTTAGGAGACTTTTTAATTGGTGGTTAACGAGAGCTCGTTTGTTATTGTATCGTGTTGCGAGCTCGGACCGACACTGCTGCTGGATGATTGCCCAAGGCAGAATATGACTCTGGATGACATCAACTGAAAGTCAGCTGATGTCAGCCAGGATCACGGCCTCCGCTGGACATTCATCTGTCAGCAGATGCTTAGGCAGAGATGGAGTATGGCATGCTGGTATCGCTAGCTTTGCGATAGAGAGGGGGGGTTCAAAAAAAAAGGATGCCATCTCCGCCCGCGGTCGCGCAACAAAAGCAAGAAAATCATGCCGAAGGAAGGGAAAGGGAGGTGACGAACCTGAGCAAGAGAAAAAAAAATTGAAAAGAGAAGAAGAGAAAAAGAAAAAAAAAAAGGAAGGAAAAGGAAAAACAAACCGCGACATTCTGAGAAAGAACAAAACCCCGAAGAGAATTAAAAAAAACTGAAAGGAAAGAAGCAAAACAGGAGGGGGAAGGATGCAGGCAGGCGTTGTCAGACCTACCGGCCTTCGTTGAGGGGAGTCTGATGGCGTGACTCCCCTTTCGCTGGTCCATTTCCCCAACCGCCCTATGCACCTAGGGGGCCTATGTCTTCTAGATGCCCTGTGAAGACCTGAAAAGAGAGAGAGAGGGCCACTCACCTCATCGTGAGGACCCCGCCCACCGACGCAGCGATGTTCATGGCCGCCCTTAGGAAGGACGACGAGGAGAGAGAGTGATAAAAATCCGTTTAGTTATAGTGCAACATAAAAAAAAATTTTATTTAAAAAAAAAAATAGAATTAACCCCTCTTGCGTAGGGCACACGACCAACTGACAGAGGGTCAGGGTCAGTTAACCTCCTTGACAAGAGGCTCGGACGAAATGATTTACAAAGTTGAATTCTACTAGTATACAGGATAATGTTGTTTTTAAATACAGCTACTATCAATGGAAACCCTGGGCTAATCCACAAAAAGTCGTATCACTTAAGTAAGGGTACCTAAGCTATTCTATGCAAATTACATCAGGGCATGTGCCTTATTGACAAAAACCAGATTACTTTTTACGAAGTCAATATACTTTTCTCAATCATTATCATCAATTTGAATCTGAATACTATTTATTTTTCAGAAAAAGTTATGTATGTATACACTCAAAAAGAAAAACAAAAACCTGTAATCCAAAAATGGATGAAAATCGTATTTACTTACGGACAACACAGACAAAAATGCGCATTTTTCTTCCGTCTATATGAGTTTAAAATTTATATACATATCTTTATAAAAAATGTTTAAACGAAATATAAACTGTTTGACAAAATAAGTGCTAAAGTGCAACGATTTCACCAAGAAAAGAACGCACTCCCTATCATAATCCCATCGACGATTTGCCAAATTTTTAAAGTATTTAATTCAGTCATAATTGCACCTTATCAAGCTTTCCCAATGCCTTTAGGTAAGTTCGACACTAAGCTGCTACATCAACGGAAATATTTCGAACAAACTGTGTTTTAGTTTATAGCGAATTTAAATTTGGACACAAAACCAAACATCTTTTCACTTGTTTTCTTAAAAACGCGAAGGCGTTCCGCACTTTTATTTTTTTCTCAGCAATGCACATTCCCTTCCGGACATAATATAATCGAGATTGCAAATTGCAAAATAGAAAAATGTTATTGTTTAAAAATATAGGGGAAAATTTAATCCAAACACTCCGACTTAAATTTGTCAACATCACTGTGAAGCCGCACATAAGCGTGTTATTATTTTTTTTCTGTCAATAGTAAATCCTTGGAATAACAACGATCCTACGACTTCTTAATAAAAAACTGTTTTGTATAGGTTCAACCGTCAATTGAGTCAGACTAATCACGCAAGACCATGGCAGCTTTAAACATGAACCTATTCATGAACACATTTTCTTAGTCGAACTGCAGATTTTTGTCTAATTGTTAAAACGTCGTAGGGGAGCCTCCTAACGCAGGTACTTCAACTTAAACACAATGCACGTTGCTCCTAAACTTAGATGCTTGTGACTGCAGCAATTCGTCTATTTATTTAGCGCAAAAAAAAATTTGTACTCCACTCAAAAATTTCGAAATTGTTCACTTAAACGATTTTCCACTTGGACGAAATAATACGTGCTTCTTACGGCAGCTATGAATCCTGTTTCCTGGGTCAAATCCTCCCGGGTCGTAGTATACTTGTAAGTGTTAACGTGCTCTGCCCAGGTTGTTTAGTAGCCTTAGGTACATTTACGGCTGTTATAGACGACATACTATCGCATATCCTTTTGAGAAAAATAAAGCTAAGTCTTCCCCTTTTTGCGATGATTTCAATGTTTCCATTATTCATCACAGCTTTATTAACTTTTAGTTTTTTTTTTTTTTTTTAAATTGTTCGATTTTTTTTTTTGTATCAACTTGAAGGTAATAAATGTTCATTCCCTAAATATAAACTAACATGTCGCTGGCGAATACTCTACGAAGTGTTCTTTAACACCAATCCACCACACTTTCCCGAAAATACGAAACTGCACATCAGTTTTTGTATTTGTTGTAAATTTCTAATCACGTTTTAACTCGGAAGTGAATATTTTCAGGCCTAGTATTCTTTAATATAAAAAAAAGTTTCTGGAATACTCTAAGTATTGCTTACATCCGTAAGGATACTACTCTACTTCTTCAACACATATTTTCCAATTTTTTTGTCTTAAATTCACTGTTAAATGAATAATACGTTCCTTTATGGAACGGACTCACCGGGTTCCGCGCAAGTGTTCCCTTTAAAGTTGCGCCTGCGTCGAGGCGTCCGACGGCGTGCGCCTCATAAATTTTCCTTTTTCCTTTTTTCTTCTTTTTCTTTCTTTGGCTTCGGTTTTCTAGTCTTTTGGAAACTTCTTTCTTTTCCTTGTTGATTTTTTTCTCAGGTGACAATTTCCTGTTGCGGCTGTTAACTTTCTTGTTTTCTCCTTTTCGTCTCTTTGGCTAAAAATTAGATTTCAGGCATAAATTCCATGCTCGTTAATTGTTTAATTTGTTTTTAATTTTGTTAACGATAACTTACCCACGGCTCCAATTCTTTTGGGCGCAGTCCTGCCACGAGGTCCCCGGTGAGTCCGTTTACCACTCCGTATTTTTCCCTATTTCCCTTTCCCAGCTTGGTTGTGCTGCTTCGGAGGTTACTTCCAAAAGAATCATCGACGTCGTCTTAGCCAACATTTCCCGCCAATGCACACACACACTCACAGTTTTCCGTTGGCTTGGTTCGTTTCCATTCTCCTTCATAACATTATTTTACGCTTGTTCACGCGTCTCGCTCACACGACCGTTGTCGGTTTCACTCCGACTTTGCTCTCTCTGGCAATTTCTGGCATGTTTGCATGAGTGCCTTCGGAACTGAGCGGTACTTGTTATGGTCGCCTATGTGGGTGTTAGAATAAGGAACCAGAGAAGAGCTGTAACCCGATTTCAGCGAAGCAAACTTCCTCTGTAGTAGAATTTCAAGAGATGTAGTGGTAGCAACAATTCAGGCGTAAATTTAAGTCCGATTCAGTGTGGGGCCAAAAGTAAATTTAAAATCTTGATAAATCGCTAAAGAATAATCCGATTTTAACTTCTCTGAATAAAATCTTTAAGCTGCATATCAAGTTTGCCGCCACATTATATGTCAAGCGATTCATCAATTTTGGTTTCTACTGACCAAATCTTATTTAAAATCTCCTATTGATGCCTCCTAAAAATTTGTTTGACGCCTTCCTGGTGCCAGCGACCCAAAACATTAAAATCAGTTTTCACGTTAAC
Organism: Leptarthrus brevirostris; assembly: GCA_964036015.1. Lineage (NCBI taxonomy): Eukaryota > Metazoa > Arthropoda > Insecta > Diptera > Asilidae > Leptarthrus > Leptarthrus brevirostris. Next base: position 112,772,622 of record OZ038371.1, read on the forward strand.
CTCACAAATATTCTTACGAAACTTTTGCTTTTATCCATAAAATGGGGTTTTAATTGAACTTCACATGTTTATAGAATGAATTTAGAAGTAATTTCAGTTATGTATTTACAGGAAAAACGACTTCCCATCATCTTATTTCTGCTTATTTGCGCACGAAAAACCCGAACATGTCAAGCTGATTAATTTAAACAAATTCGGGGTGTTCAGGCAAAGTAGGTTCACAAAAAAATCACAAAATAGTATAATAACTTTATTGGAATGATTACATAAGGATTTAAAAAAACTACTTTAACAAATTTAACAAAATTTAGCTTAATTCACTCGAGGAAACTTTTTCACGCACAAAATGTAAACACCATCTGACAGTACGAAATATATTTGTCGCTCTTTTCAGTGTGCTTTACTTTAGTATAGCTTCACACACAGATAGGAATTTTACACGGTACAACGTTTTCTCTAGTCACTCTAGTTCTTTATTCTAAGATGCGAATGTATAAGAAACCGGTTATGGCAGACACTTTTCACTTAACCAAAGACAGTTTGAGTTGTATTTTCTGGCGTTGAGAGAATGTTGAACGACAAATGATTTTATGAATCCATAGTCGTGGCCTTAAAATATTTTAGGTACGCCGTTTAGCAGTCATTGCAAAAGATGGCGTTGGGGTTTATTATAGAGCAGTTTAGTTAAATTCTGCCGTTTTAGGGATTTTTTTTTGTTTTCGTTATGCCGCACATCGCTTTTGCTGTGGGAGATTATATTTTCCAAGCGGACAATTTCGCAGCGACCATACAATCGTTTGATTTTTAACTTGAGAATAGATCATGAAATGATCGCCATGTTTTATAGTCGCCATCAAATTTTAGAATGGCTATGGGTGGAAGTTTTACTGATGTACTTTGGGTGATAGAATGGCTAGACTCTGAGCCTGTAGTGCATTCCTCAAGTTCTGCGTTGAGGGTTGCTAGAAGGTCGAAATACTTTTCTTCTGTGTTTTCGTACACATTCTATGTAAAGTATTTATTATCCTCATTAACAGACGTTTCCCATACTTATATATGGTTTTTGGAGAACTGTTCCCAAATGTCACTAAGATGAGCAATTCTGGCGTTGAAATAGTTTTCTGTTCTTCTAGCTTTGCCAGCCTTTTTATGGTTTATGCAGGCTTTGGATATTTGGTCGCTGAGAGCATTTTGCCACTTAGGGCTTTATACGGCTCGAAGGACCAATGTGTGATTTACTCCCAAATAGAAGAAGGTGCCGGAATAAAAACAGCCCAAAGTTAAACAAAAAATCCTTTAATTCAGCAATAAAAAATCTTAAAATTAATATCACAATTTTTAAGCACACGAATTCGATAATTAAATAATTCAGTACAAAATAAATTCCAACAAAATAAAATTCAACAAAAAAAGTTCAATAAATGCAGTTCAAAAGGAGAAAATTCAATGTAGTTCCTTTACTTGCCGGTAGAGATTAAACAATTAATAAGTGGATGTAATAACACTTATGATGATAAAAATTTGTTCTAATTTAAAGGGAAAACAAAACTATAATTCAGATTAAACTCTAAATCTAGCAGGTGAAGAATATTCAGATTAAACTCTGAATAATGGATTTCAGATTAAACTCTGCTTGGTTGGTAGGATGCGTTTAGATTAAACTATAAACGAGGACTTCTTGGAATTTCAGATAAACTCTGAATAAATTGGGTGGAAAAATTGCAGATTAGACTCTGCTTAGGTGGAAAGGAAATATTCAGATTAAACTCTGAATAATGGATTGTAGATTAAACTCTGCCTGGGTGATAGGATGTGTCTAGATTGAACTCTAACCGAGGAATGGAAGATATTCGCCTTGTTCGCCGGCCTTTTATACACATTTTCACTATGGCCATCTTCTTTCGTCTTTTGGCGAGCGTATGTGGCACCATCGTTTGTACATATGAAACACGTAATATTCCTTTGCAAGAGATGGCAACGATGGTAAGAAAATTAAGTACATTTAAAGTAATATTTTAATGTTGGCTTATTTATTAAAGGAAAAATTTACAATGTACCCCTAACTGGAAATATTGCACAGCAACTTGGATTGCAATATCCTGCTCAACAGGTGGTACCTACACGTAGTATTGCGTTTATACCAGCAAAAGCTACTACTTGTTCTGCAGCAAAAGTAGATCGCCAAAGCGGAAGTTGACTGATGTTACTCCACCGAGATCATCGGTATTGCGCCCTGCAATAACAGCAGATTACTCGTTACCCGGACCATCGTTTAAGCATGCAGCGCTTACCAAGCCTGCCACAGAGGTACACTCAGCATGTACCGCACAGCCGTCAACACAATTCAGCATAAACCTGGGTATGAATACGGTGTTGTTATTGTTTTGTTGTTTATTGTTATGTGCTGATAATTTTTAATCAATTTGATGGATATATGCTGATAATTTTTTAAATATTTTAGGGAAGAAAAACTGGACGCGGGAAGAAATAAAGTGTCTTCTTGCATCGTATCAAGAAGAGTTAAATAAAATTCGTAGCACATCGATACGAAATGATACGGTATGGGTAATAATTTCCGAAAAAATGTGCGAAAGCGGATTCTCAAACAACCCATCTCAATGTAAATTTAAATTGAATGCCCTCAAGAGAAGATATTCCTTTATAAGAGATAATAATAGTAAAAGTGGTGCAGCAAGGATGGATTTCGCCTACATGGAAGAATTCGATTATATATTCGAGAGGGACCATTTAGGGGAGAGTAGGAGAGAGCCAGTATTGTCCGAAAATTCTACGGCTCCTGTTGATAATATGAACGAAATTGATAGTGGAGAAGAATTGTCTTTTACTGGGTCCAGGACGAAAAGAAAAAGTTTTCCTGAGATACTGCTGTTTAAAATACAGAAGAGGTCAGAGGAAAGGGAGCAAAGGAATGAGGAGCGAAAAGCAGAAAGAAAAGCCGAGCAAGAGCTAAAAATTCGCCAGCGGGATGAAATTGTACAGGCTATTTCAGAAGCTATACAAGCTTATAAGGATGCGATGGAGCGGCTTATAAGCAAATTTTAATGCATTTGTTGAATTTCAATGAACGCTGTGTTAATGACTGTGATATTTGTTATTTGTTTGTATGTTGTATGTTTGATGTTTTTGTGTTTGATGTTTGTATGTTTGATGTTCGTATGTTGTACGTTTATATGTTGTGTGTTGTATATCTGATTGTAAAAAAAGAGGAATATTTTCCAATTTTTTATTATAATTAAAAACATAATGGTGCTTTTAATATATATATAATAATTTCAGCGTAGTTAAAGTTTTACATCATTTAAACAGTATCGAGAAAGGTCAGCACTCACAGCTAATATCACTTTTAGCAAAAGGATCTTTGAATTTCAACTTAGTGATAATTGTTATTAAAGTTTAAATGTTGATGTTTATTTTCAGATAGTAGTTTTGTTATTTGTGCAGATATTCGTAGAGTTCCCACCTACAATGCAGAATTGAATAATATAATCAAATTATAGTCATAATTATTTTTATAATTCATAATTAAAATAAAATATAATTCAATTTAATACAGTTAACATTGCTTGTATTAATTATAATTCTTGAGCCATAAAATTTCTCAAAGCTGCACCACTTATAGTTCTCTCCCGATTTGCTGTATTGTAAACAGGTGAACCTCTGCTTGCACGCATCCGTCCTCTAAGAGTGCGTCAACAGTTTGTTCAGTAAAACGAAGACAAACGTTATGAAGAACGCAACAGGCCATGAACACAGATGGGATTGCTTCAACATTATTCATGTCGAGGTATCGCAATCTTCGCCATCTACCAAAAAGTAATGCGAAACTTCTTTCAACAACTTGCCGTGTCATCGCATGGGCCTTGTTAAATTTTTTTCCGTTCACTTAATCTTCCATTGTCTACAAAGGGTGCGATGCACCATTTCATTACTGGATACGCCTTATCTCCTAAAATTACTGTGTTGTCTGGGAAAGTCGTTTCAGTATTTTGCTCAGCATGTTCGTATATCTCAGAATTTCTTAAAACGCGAGCATCATGAACTGAACTCGGATACCCAACAGAGCAATCAGTAAACCTCATAGGGTGGTCACAAATGGCTTGCAGTGTTATGGAATGGAACTTTTTCCGAATTGTATAACAGTGTGCTTGATCTAAGGGAGCTTTAATTGGTATATATGTACCATCTATTGCTCCAATCACATTTTTGAGCTTTCCACTTTTTTCAAATTCTCTTCGAATTATTTGAATTTCCTCTCCGTTAGGCCAATTTATAATATCCGGAGCAATTTTATTTAAGCTCGATATTACTCGGAAAAATGTATTTGATAAATTAGATTTACCCATGTTGAAACGTTCGCTTACCGATCTATAAAATTTAAAGGTTTATTTTTAATAATTATGTTTAACAAATATCATGCCTGTAGCTTTCAGGAGTGGCCAGTAACCAAATTGTTGAAAGTAATTGATCTTCAACACTTCTTTGTGGCCGACCTGTATTACACTTTGGAATGTTTTAATCAATAAGTGGCAGTAAAAATTGGAAGGCTTCTGTCGTCAATATAAAGTTCTGTTGAAATTGAACTTCGTTATAGTTGCTCACTACAGACCCTAAATAACTTTCTATCCGGACAGGCGACTCTTTAAATACTTTGGCTGAAGTGGCAACTTCAAATAAATCATCGTCTTCAGATTCTGAGGCAGAGAATTCAAATTCCGGCTAATATAATTTCAGAACTATATAAATTCAAAATTATTTTAACAGAATACAGTCTTACAATTTCTCAAGAGCAATCCTCTTATAGTGGATAAATACTGTTCGCTTATAGCTAAAGCGGATGATAATAAATATTTTTTATTCCTAGCACTATCGGACATTTTATCGCAACTGTACTTTATTAACTTTTTTTTATTAAATTGAAACTTAACTCGCAAATTAACTTCCGAAATTTAAAAAATTGACAGCTTTGATTAATTCGGGTAATTTTAATTCTGTAGATTTTTTTAAATTGGCTACTCAGTTTTTTTTATACCACTCTCTTCTCCCCGCTCCTTATACACAGTTCTCTACTTAATTAATTGAAATATATACGTATATATAAAAAAGAAAAAGTTGGACAATAAATTACTTTTATTTCTAAAATCTGAAATTGACAAACTTACTCTAACAAAGTTTTATTCAAAATGTAAATAGTTTCCTTTCTTCAGCAAGGTTCAAGAAGGTAAGTTTTACTGCTACTGAGGTTTAAATTATTGTCTTTCCAATTATTGTCAGTTTCGATTCTATAGGATTAACAGAGCTTGGAATGAAGACACAAAGCCCGTGATAATCTCAATTTTGAAATGTTATCTGGCATGCCATAGAGTAGTTTTCGCAGGATTGGTATTTTTTGACTTTTTGCTCGGAAAACAAAAACTACTTTTGTTTTAACAAAAGCTAACAGTATTGTCTCCAATTTTAAAACTAAATATCTACTTTCGTTTTTAAAACGAATATTTTTCATAGTTTTTAATGAATTGTTTCATACATGCTTACAATATTTAACGTAAGATTCATTTACTATGAGGACAAACAAACAAAACCCAGTGAATGAATCAACTGAAAAGGAGTACAATTATGAATTTATGCGATATCCTGAGGCCATTTATGATATTCGCTTAATTTCGTGATTAAATCAAAACTAATTTTTACTTATACTATTAAGTATATATACAAGTTCTGAAATATTTTTTATACAAAAGATGGTTTCTTCAATCTTTCTCTGTGCCATTGGTTCCCAACTCAAGAAGTTCATGTGGGTCTGCATTCAACTGAAAATCAAATAATATTTGATTATTTTATTTTATCAATTACATATTAATAAACTTACTTTGTCAGGAATTGATCCTAACCCTTTTTTAGAAAGATGTTTGACTAGCATTGTACCCAAAGCGTCGCACATGACGTTGATGGTTGTTCTAAATCAGAGACCGTAATCATTACGAGCGAAAAGATTAAAATCATCTGATAATCATTAATATCTAAGTTGTATTTTGAAATCATGAATAATTATTGCCAGTTGAGTTTTATTTTTTCGCTCAAGTGATAATTGTTATAAGTTAAGTTTTATTTTTTCGCTTAGAAATATTTTTATTTTTCCACTCGATTAATAACTCTTATCAGTTGAGTTTTATTTTTTCGCTCACTAATAAAACTTAAAAGTTAAAAATATCCTATTAGGCCAAAAAGTTATTGATGCTAACAAAATTGAATTGCGTTAGATTCTGTCCGTAAGACAAAATTTGAAATGAAAAAGTTAATAGGGTTTAATGTAATTCCTTATTTAATTTTCCAAAAATAATTTTTTCAAATTTTTTATCTAACAGATTATATCTATGATCAGTCCAAATTGTTTTCAACGCTTATATTTCTGACAGTCCCAGTATTCAAGTAGACTTTCGTTAATGTCGACACGCTTCTCAGAATACGACTCAATTTCTTTATATGCTGCCAATATATCTAAATCTAATGCAATATTAGATTCATCTTCTGAGGAGGAATCAACTTCTAATTCTGCAATATATTGCCTGTTTCTATTATAAGTTATTTGCTTACTTCACTTAATACGCACATTCGGATTGCAGTCATTTTTAAGTGTTTTTTGCTATTTCTCTTTTCTCCTTTGGTAGAATGCGTCGCAGTCAAGGATCGAGAAACAGAGCAGCCGATATAGTTTCATTGTCGAGTAAATTAACTTCCCTCTTTTTCAGTTGTTCAATCATTATTTTTGATAAGCTGGTATTAAGGACTTCTAAGGTAACTTTCAACTCAAGCCATAATTTGTAGAAATCACCCAAAAGTAGGTTTTTTTCTCTTGTAGTTGAATTCAAAGGACCCAGGACTCTTAAAACATCTTCTAATAAATTCCAATCTATTAATGGACCACTTTGGTTCTTTCGGAGCTTTTCTTCACAAAAAGTGTTTTATTTGGTTAACCTTTCCAGCATATTAAAAGTGAAATTCCATCTTGTTGGAACGTCAAGCTGGGGTCTTTTCAATTCTAAATGTGAAATTTGATATCTAGGGGCAAAAGTATATTTGAAATCTATAGATTGAAAATCATTCAATGGTGTTAAGCTATCGGAATACAAATATTACGCAATGTGCCTACGCAAACGGTTATTCGTGGATGTGAGTTTGTGTTGTGAATTCAAAAGATCTTTCGAGAAGAGCTTTCTAAATCGAGGAAATTTTGTTGCCATTTTTTTTAAACACTGATAATGGTTATGCCTACCTTAAATTTGCCGTTATTAAAGATTTTACAATTTAACGAGCTTCAACAATAATTTCGTTGCAAGAAGTAGCCAGAAAGTCTTTGATACAAAGCTGGACAAATGCAACATCCATGCAACGCGCTGCTTCGAAAATTTCACTGTAAATTTGAACTCGTCGCTGCTAAAGTAGCAGGCAGAAGATTATTTTTACTGGAGTATGAATAAAGATATTCTTGAATATATAAAGGGGAATTTTAATAACATTAGCCTTCCATTTCTTGCGGAAAGCACTAGTTCCAGCGCGTGTGCCTTATATGAAAATAAAACGAAAATAGCTGAAAATTCAGAAAAATGATATGTTTATTCTTATTAAGGTACACAATCACATTTTTCAATTGCACATCATGTGCTAATTTTACAAGGCTATATTAGCAACTGGAGTTACATTTTTAATTATCCAAACAAATGCCTGGAAATTCAATGTCGCTGAGGGAATTCAGAACTTTATTATTTTCCTTTTATTCGCTTTCACCAATTTCAATTAAAATGTGGGAACTCACAAAAATGCATCTCTTTTGTAGAGCTCCATGAGAGCCTCACTCTCCGTCTCCTTGCATTTAGCAAAGTACAAGAGATCTCAAAGCAAATTTTCCTAAACAACTACTGACATCTAACGCAAACTGTTTGAAGTAATGAAATTATTTGACATTTGTACATTATAGCTGCAACCATGACGGTTTCCTAAGACTAAGAAGAACGAGACTAATGAGATGAGAATGATAAACGTTTGGGAATACCCTAAATTGTTATCTGTAAAAATTGGAGTTTTCATTCTTTATTAAATTTAATCTGATCGGTTTTTTGGTAAGTCGGCAAAATTGTGCAAAATTTATTTAAGTATTACATGTAAATTTTTACGTTTTGTTAACAGTTTTAAATGAATTCAGAATCGAGTTATAGTGATAGCAGTGATGTCTGCGCTGTTAGTAGCCCGAGTTGCTCCAAAAGGATTAAACATTGTGAGGAACCAATTAAAAAGTGGAGAGGAAACAAGCATTCTCGGACAAATGGTTGTCAGATCCGGCATTTAAAGAATGGGTAACTGAAGTTCCTGAGGATAAGTACAAAGGACGTTGTAAAGCATGTAATAAAATATTAGTGTCTGTGAAAAGTGAACTTAAGAGGCATTGTGAAATAGTGGGGCATCAAAAAGCAATTAAAGTTATCAAAACAAGTAAAAAGTTGAACGAATTTATTAAACCTCTTTTAATAGATGAAGAAATTGACGCAAAAATTCGGCTAAGTTTATTAACCGCAAAGGTGTAATGCAGACTATGAAACATATCTTCAGTGATTGAAAATTAGCAAGAAAACTTAAACTTGAAAGAACGAAATGTACTTACATAATTAATAATGTGAGTAAAGCGATAGTAGACGATCTTGATTGTGAATTGAAATACAAGTATTTTTCAGTATAAGTCGATGAAAGCACAGACATTAGAAATGAAAAAAATATGTGCATATTGGTAAAATATTATAAAAATAAGCAATCTTTTGTGCATTTGTTGGATCTAGTTAAAATTACTGATAGTGCTATAGGGGAGAATTTGTATAGAATGTTTTAAAATTGTCTAGAGAAACACAATTTAAATATAGGACAAATAATTGGATATTGGAATGCGAACGTTATGATGGGAAAGAAAGAGTCATTTCTTAGTCATTTATTAAAAGATAATTCGAAAGTTTGACATAAAATCAAAACTGAAAACTCTGTAAAATCAAATGTCGAGAGAACGGACAAAAGTGTTATCATCAAAAAAAAGTGGTGCAGGGTTTGAAAACACTTACCGTCCGAAGTTATGGTTCTATGACCAACTTAAATTTATATTGACATGTACGGATGGTAGTAAGGGTATCCCGAATATAAATCTCACTAAGGTAATTTTATTTTATTTCCGTCTAGCGACAAGTCTTAGAATCGTGTTTTTTCAGGATGAAATTGATGAGGAAAAATGAAAATATTAGAGAACAAACACCAAAGGTAAATATTGACATGATTTTTATTTAATAAAATTAAATAATAAATTTAAGGAACTGCTAAATATTTAATTTAATAAATAATTAATTAACACATTTTAATTTAATTTATTTTCCCTCATTCATAAAATACTCTACAAACGCTTGCCTAATTGCATTTGCACTTTGGCTGTACGTATTTGCATTGCCGCTATTAAAATGTTCCCGTTGGGTATTACAATTTTCCTTAAGTCTAGAGTTATCTATATTTGCAGCATACCAATTGCTGTTCACTATTAAAAAATTGTGAAGGACAGAACAACATTGCATAATTGTTTTCACTTTATTTTCTTTTAATTTCATCGTCCCTTGAAGAATTTGGAACCTATTGCTTAAAATTACGAATATTTTGTCTTGCACGGCTTAAACGTTGGTTAAAAATCAGATCCCATTCTTCGTTTGAATTATAAGGATATGGCTTCATAATTCTTTCCTGCAAGGGAAACGCGTCATCTCCGATAATGACATATGGCAAAAGTCGGCCGTTTCCAATAATTTTGGTATGTGGAAAATATTCATTGCATCAAATCCGAACGACTTAGTACTCACCCATCGCTGATCCTTACATTGCAACCAATGTCCACGGTAGTAAATTTCCCGTGTGCATCAGCCATGCCAAGTAAAACAATGCTTTTAAAACCCTTGTAGTTATAAAAAGGTGGTGCATTTATTTTGGCTGGTCGAAAGGCGATGTGTTTCCCGTCAAACGCGCCTAGACATAAAGGAAATTGCCAACGAATTTCAAAATCTTCCGCTATCTTTGTCCATTCCTCCCATCACGTAGGGAACTTAAAATAAAATAATAAGTTTTTTAATATTAATTATTCTAATTAGTTTGTTAAAAAATAATTTGCAACGCAGTTTGAGCCAGCAACAAGGGAGAGAAGAAGAATTCTGTCGATACTTATGCTCAGAATTAAAGAAAATAACTATTGACAATATTTTCGATAACTTAAAACGGGAAATTCTCCAGTCTATTAGGAACGCTTTAGAGGGAAATAAAAAAATTGTGGCTAAACCATGTTCGTGCACTTCAATGGAACCGAAAACTAAGCCTGGAACAATTACAATGGTTAGTGAACTGCGAAATACGTCGCTTAGACCGTCACCTCAAATGGAATTTCCATCAACTTCATTATCGGTATCACCCTCATCATCGTTCGAAATACCAAACGAGATTTACAGATTTCGAAAACCATCACAATCGTCTAATATAGTGTCATCGCCCGATGCCAACGTATTTTCTGATAATGAAAATAATAATAGCAAACCGAAAATAAAAGTGCTGAATATTCAGACATTAAAAAGAGCTCGCAAGCAGTAACAAGAGATCCTACTGTCACCACCTATGTCGATGGTTGCACTAAATTCAACGACAAAACCGGACATATTAAAATTGGCTGTGGAGGTAATTCTAAGCGACGATAATTAATCAATTTATGTTTTAATTGTCTATTTGTTCCTTCTTTCTTAATGTAGAGAACCTAAGTATATAATTTTTAAGATATCACAAATAAATAAGTATTTAATTAAATATGGGAAATAAACGTAGTTAAATTAAAAGAAAGGCTAACTTAAAGAATGTAATAAAAATAATTTTTAAATTATGATTGGCGTTTACCTTTAAAAATTCGTCCTTCATATTCCTGTAAACTGCTTCGCAAACTTCCAAAACAGCAGTACGCAGAAACGAAGATGATAATTTGGTCTTAAAGTCCAAATCCTTAAAATTGTTTCCCGTTGCCAGAAATCTTAGTGCTACCGATAGTTTCTCATTAGCAGGAATCGCTTTCCGCATACATGTATTTTGCTTCTCTATATCATTTTGTATGCTAGCCAAAATCCGATTAAAACACGTTTCATCCATTCTTAGGAAATTTCGAAAATCGTTGTGATCCGAATTTTTTAGTTCTCGCATTAAATGTTGAAAGTTTCCGTATTCTTTTCGCGAATATCTCCACTCATTCACCCGACATTTTCTCTCGCTCAAGGCTTTCATGTTTTCTTGATCATTTTCATCTTCTAACAGCAAACAAGCAGAGGCCGCAGAAGAAAGCAAAATCATTGACATATTAGTGAAGTCCAGTATATCAAGGTCGCCTTAAAATAAAACAATTAATTGTTTCAATGATTACAAAATAATGTGAAACTATCAACTTTCTATTAAGTTATCTTTAAGGTTTTACTGCAAAATAATTTAAGTTTTTGCAAAATGTTAGAAGTATATCTGTGCGGCCACTCGTCAAATATAAATAACTTTAAAATTGAAAATTTGTTGTTATACATATGGGCCGTTAATTTTTAAAGTGGTGCAAGTCCATTTTGCAAGTACTTTTCATTTTATTTTCCAATTTATTAAAAACATTTAACAAGCTTGAAATATTTTTGTCGTTGTAACTTTTAAACATAATAACCTTTAGAATGAAAACAACTCTTTTCAAGATCTTACTCTTATTAATAACTTTTTTTTAACTGAAGTCTCAAATTTGGCAGATTTCACAAGTGGACTTACCCCACTATCAAAATAAATGGCTCATATATTGAATTTTTTTTCCAACTTACTCTTATTTTTCTATTTAGTTATTACCAATCCACATTAATTAAAAAAAACTCTTATAATAATGATACGTAAATAATCAGTATGGTTACATACATAATTGAGTATGTGACTTGATATTAACTGGAAACTCAAGAAGGGTTTTTGACTAATTGACTTTAATTACTTCACTTCAGATTTTCTTGAAATTACATTTAAGTTTTGAGATTTGTGTTGTGAAATTGTGCTGTAGTTTTGCTTTAAAAAAACTATAAATCGTAGAACGCACAGCCGATAATAACTTTTATTCAAATTTAAATGATAAATTAAAGTCAATGAAACAAAACTTTAGTTGAGTGAAAAAAACTTGAAGTCAATGCGCGTTTCCATAAATATTTTGGTTACTCGAAGTTTACTTGAACTATGCATGTAAACGTACTGAATAACTGCAGTATTTTTATTTGGTATATTTAATCAACTATAAAGAACAACTTAAACTCTAGAGTTTAACTCTTTGATTGTTGGCTCAAAATATATTACATAAATAACTGGCTTACCAAGATTTGACTTAAAGTTGTTGCTGGAATTTCACTTTAATTGAATATTTAGAAATAAAATTTGCACTGATTTTTCCAATTTCACAAATATTGTTTATGAACACTCCGCTCAATGAGATTTAATTTCGCTTTAGTCACAAAATGTCGCTTTCTGAACTATCAAACCAACACTAACTCAACTCGCATTCTGCCATAAAATTGAGTCGGAGCAAAACCACCGTAAACTACAAGCCATGAACTGGACTATATATGTGGTCGTAAATGGTCTTATTGAATGGTCCAATTTATATTGTTTCTTATGGTATGATTTTTCCTTAAACTCGCTCTAGCGCCAAAACTATTAGTTATATGAAAAAATTTGCTTTATATTAACTTAAAGCAGACTAAATGATCTTTCTAATAAAGTAAAAAAAATGTACACTTTATTAAACAAAATAACAAGAAATCTTTGGTTAAATGTGAAATTTTAGTCGCAAACCAAATTTTCATCCAAAACGCAAGCAGTAAGTCATGGTCCGACCATGCTCTGTCGATTGTATTTTCTTTAAATTTCCACTCCCGCACATTTAGGCTTAAAAATGTTTATTATTTTCTAAAGTAGCGTATGAATATTTTTACTTCATTCGAAAGATTGTTTTGTTTACTGCAAGTAGAACAAAACAATTTTTTCATAGTAGCAATAGTTTAGACACTACGGCGAGTTTAAAGAAAAATCACCCCCGGCTAGAAGTAATGTAAATTAAAGGAAATGTCATGCCACTTTGGCCTTATGTGTGTGCGAAAAATTCGTCAGTTGGCTTGTAGTTTACGGAGGTTTGGTCGGAGCAAAATATTTTACGTGTGCGTCGGGCTTACGTCCGAAAACCGGCTTGAGGGAAGAAATTTAGAGTAAGGTGTGCGTTGGGTCAATAATGCTAACTCTTTGAATACATGCAAACCGGCTGCATTCGTGTATTCTAAAACACATGGCCAAAATGTGTAACTGTTTGTAAGGATTTCTTTTTTGTTAGAAACGTCATTCCATGACGCCGTCAGTAATTTGTTCCACTGATTCTCTACTTTGCCTAAGTCTTCATCTTTTACATAAAAGTTCACAAAAGGTAAGTCTCTGAAATGAGGACGACTTTGATTCAAGCAAATTTTTGGTGCAAAAGTTTTGACTTTTTTTTTTTAAATTTCCAAGTTCATTGGCAAACGTTTTGCCAATTCCAAACAAAGGTGCTTTGAGTATTCAAAAACTTTTCCTTCAAGCAAAGATTTTTCTTCGCAAGAAATTGGATATGATGAAGATGCTCTGAAATATTCAATCCCAAGATCTGCTTTTTCAGAAAGTAAATAAGCCAGTTCATTTTTCAGAGCGTTAATCACAACATTGACGTCATTTTCCAGCAGAAAAACAGGTTTCATAATTTTACGACAGAGCAACGAAAACCAAACCTTCCAGATCTTCGCAGGCTTTCCCGGGATCAAATTGATTTTTTTGAAAGAGCAAATTTACCTGGTTCAGATCATAAAGAATTAGCTCAAGAATAGTGAGGTAAAGATAATTCGAGTTATCTTCAAGCATCATATTTAATTGTCTGGCGGTGTAACATTTTTCTTTATCTACCACTGTTGCAAAATGTGTTTTCAATTCAAAATAATGGGTTCGAATTCTTTTTATCAGTCTAAATCACGACTAAAACTACCTAGGCTACTGCTCAGCCCTATTTATACTATTTAGCTTAATTCTAGAAAGTTCAGTCACTTAGTTCTAGATATTTCTCTTACACTTTTTCACCTCATATATACACCATGGGTTCCAGTCGTCCTTGACATTCCCCGTTTGACATTTCCTTTTCTTGATTTCTGATGGCTTTTCTGCGGTTCTCCAGTTTTAATAATCCTTCCTTTGCCTTTGTACGTTGCGGCAATTGCACACTTCTCGTCTAGCTGGCTAATATGTTACTGAAGATCCCTGTAGCACCATGAAAGCCACTCCTGTTGAGAACGTAGACATTGATTGCATTCTTCCGCCTCCTTCAATTTCTGTCGTAGTTGAATAACCTCATCTTCTCCAGCATAAACAGTTGGCATGTTAGTTTCCTCGCTAACGTCACATTCTTCAACTATTACCTCCTTAGTCGCTTCAGGATTGTCTTTTAGTGAAGTTTCCAGTGCGTTCTCTAAATCTTGTAATTCTTTGTCAATAGTCTGTAGTTCTCGCTTTCCTTGGCTCGATGTCGCCAAGACAGTCAGTCTTCGCACAGGTTCAATCTTCTCCTCTGGTGATGCACTCCCATGATTCAAATGCCCAAATTGGTTTTGTACTCGGTATTTCTGGCAAGATCTTGACTCGCTTTCACTTTGTAACATTTCTTTCTTCATTCTCTGCTCTTCCTTAGTCCTTCGCCATCGATGTCCACTCAAAACACATCCATCGTTTTGGGCACCTTCTATTGGACTGTACATCTCTGACAAGCGATCAAGGGTTTTCCTTCTGTAATCGCTTTGCAGGTGACCTTCTTTACCGCAGGACCAGCACTCCCATGATTCAAATGCCCAAACTAGTTTTGTACTCGGTATTTCTGGCAAGATCTTGACTCGCTTTCACTTTATAACATTTCTTTCTTCATTCTCTGCTCTTCCTTAGTCCTTCACCATCGATGTACACTCAAAACACATCCAACGTTTTGGGCACCTTCTATTGGACTGTACATCTCTGACAAGCGATCAAGGGTTTTCCTTCTGCAATCGCTTTGCAGGTGACCTTCTTTACCGCAGGACCAGCATCTGTACTTGCAACGGGGCACTTTAGCTTCGTTGTTCCGATCACTAACTCTCTTCAATCCAAATTCTTCTTGTTCCCTTCTGCTGCACTTTGCACAACCAGTCTTCTTCGTGTCATATCCCGGAAGGGTTGATCTCCTTTGCTTCCTGCAATCTCGTCGGAGATGACCTTCCTGGCCACGTGTCCAGCATCTTGGACGGCCGCGGTTGACCTGGGTATTGAGTCGGTAGCAAATATCTTTTATTTCACGACTTAAACTACCTAGGCTACTGCTCAGCCCTATTTATACTACTTAGCTTCATTCTAGAAAGTTCAGTCACTTAGTTCTAGATATTTCCATTACGCATTTTCACCTCATATATTCACCATGGGTTCGAGTCGTCCTTGACTTTCCCCGTTTGACATTTCCTTTTCTTGATTTCTGGCCACCGGGGACATGCGCATTACAGGGTTGAATATTTCCCTTTTCGTGGCCTACCTCGTGCCTGTCACTTGCAAGGAAATATTTCATGTGTTTTATATGCATGTGTGATAGCTACTATTTGCTCCTCGTTTAAGCAGAGTAAAGAATATTTGACTATTTAGTCAACTCTTGTGAGTTCCCAAACTGTTATAGCTATCGAAAATAGTCATATATTCTGATTTCCTAACAGCAATAGTTAGCTATATGTGACTATAGTCAGCTGACTATTTTTCTATAGCTATAACCGTACGGGAACTCACAATAGTTGACTTAACAGTCAACTATTCTTTACTCTGCTTAAACGACGAGCTAATAGGAGCTATCACACATGTATATAAAACACGTGTAATTTGTAATTCAAAATCAAATCAAAGAAAGTTTTAATGTAATTTTTTATGAAAGGCAAGAAATCGTGGTTAATTTAGAATGTATCTGAACATTTTTATTAGTATATTATCTTTTTGCTGTTTATCAATTCGAAACAGATTTAAATATATATTTTTAGAACGCACTTAGCACTGATTTATACTTTAGAAATAACAGATGATTGCTACAGGGGCATCGTACTTGAAAACTGATAGACACATCCTACGAGGAAGAAACTAATGGAGATGCCCTAAACTTGACTAATCGAGGCAACTTTAATAGTGTGCGGTAATCGTTCCCAACCTCCGTAAAACGGCATTGCGGGCGGCGCAAAACTATTTTGATTGAAAGTGTTCTTGGCCCGTTTTTTAAACAACCTAGACACATTCAATTAAAAAAAATATTAATACAAATTTCACCATATAAAATTGGAAGTTCGTTTCTGCATCTCAGCATTATTTCAAAGAATAATCAGTGTACCGATTTTGAAATAAAACATTAAGTTATTAAAATTGCTTAATATTACGACTTCAGTTAAATTTGATGAATTTAATTCGACTCAATGATTGCAATGTTTTCCCTCACACATTTATTTTGTGTATTTCTTCAGAAAAGATTAGATTAGCTGCAAAAAGAATTTCCACTTATTGAAAATATTTAATTTAATTTGTATCACTTCCTAGTTTTATTCGTTGTGTTGAAATTGGTCTTGATTTACAAAATGCTCTGAACAACCTTTAACCTTGCTAGTATGAAAATCTAACTTCCAACAACTTTTGCCACTGAAAAAAGTTATTGAAAATATTCAGGGCTAATTTAATTTGTAGGATTTTACAACTGCCTAGTCTTGTTTCGCTGCTCTCGTTGAAATTTTTTGGGAACGTAAAGAACAAGAATACTAATCGCTGTAGAATATTCGCAGAGCAGCTTGTAACCTCAAAATGAAATGTAAGCAAACTTTCATTTTTACGTAAAATATGAATATTTCGTAATTAATCTTAAAACTTCCCGCATTTTTAGATAACAGGTTAACGGTAGCTTGTCTTAGGTGTGATAGGATATTCCAGATAGTCGACAAACACCCACTATGCATTTCATAAATTTTCACTAAATTCTTGTTTATTTAACTAACAATTCCATTTAAGTATATATAAAGCTTCTTTCACTTCACCAATATAACATTATTAATTATACATATTACACCAAACTTATTAATTTAGAGCTCAACAAGTTTATCACGTCAAGTAAACGGTTAATTCGTTAATTTGATAACACTCGGATTAAAATGTGACCAGAGAAAGTCAGCGTATATATATAGACGTAAGGGCATCTCCATTAGTTTCGTCCTCGTATTACACATCGATGGTTAACTGCACAAAAGTTGTATCTCCAATAATCTTGATTTTGAGTTAAAGGCTTTTGAAAGTTGACGCTAACATATAAAGGAAAGTAGAAGTTTAAATTCCATGAAACTTCCTAACCTTTGAATCAATTAAATGCCAACTAATTAGACATTGAAAGTATCAGTCCTTGTGCGTTCATTATTTAGCAAAAAGCATTTTATTAAAAATGGAGATATTGATAGATTTGGGTGTAAAGTACCTGTAATAGTGTAATGTGTGTCGTTGATGTACAACATTTGTCAAATGTTTAACTTCCAATAGTCTACTTAGGAATATAACGTTTGGACAGAATAAAATATAAGTCTAAAGGAGTTGTTTTATCTTAAAACCTAAAAATTATTAAAAACAATCGACACATAGAATTGGCAGGAGTTGTACCCAATTGGCTGGAGACAACCTAAGGTCATTTTGCAAGGGAATTTACAATTTACAATATAAATACCATGGCATATTTCAAAAGTAAAACTCACCAGCACGAGCATTACAACCGTCTGAAGCAAGTTCACGCTATCCTTGTAACCGTACAGAATAAACAATTTTTAATTAATTGACTCTCCTGCGGCTCCGACTAGGAAGAACACTTGTAAAAAGTACTCTTGAAAACGAAGAACGAACTTTGCCAAAACTAAGCTCCTTACTTCCAGACGGAATACTGCCAGAGATCAATACAACCAAGTATGAAAGCATAGTTCTAGCAGACCCGAATTTTAATAAACCTGGCCAAGTTGATCTGGTCCTTTTACCTGACGTTTATGCAAACAAAATCTTAGACGGTGTTAAGCAAAGCCATCCAACAGTAGAGAACACAAAACCGGACTTGATCTTATTTGGAAACATTCCCACTGCCCATCAGAAAACGAATAAGGTGCCAAGCTTTCTTTCAATACCCGAGATAGATCAAAAACTAAAACAGTTTTAGAAGATAGGAGACAACGTCCCTCCCAGTCAGTCAGCTGATCATTGTACAGAACTCTCATTTTGTAAATTACATTGAGCATATCGAATGTGCTATCCCATCTAGTACGAACATCTAGAGGTGGCTTTTTAAATTTGAGATCTTCGGCAATGCAAAATTTTTTCAAGCTCATTAATAAAACCCCAAAATTTCTAATTTTCTTACATACAAAGCGGACTTTTTTACAATGTTCACAACATCAGGATTTTCAAAAAACTTTGCATCTTCATGTAGTAATAATAATATACTTGTAGGCCGGTTGGATATATTTTCCTCAAGTCAGAACCCTGCAATCAATTGAAAACGGCGGTCTAAATTCCGAAAAAGAAAAATCCCGAAAAAATAAAATCCCGAAAAAAAAAACCTGAAAACTCAGAAAGCAAAAATAATACACGTTGCTTATATGTGCATATGAACAAACTAAATGGCCAAAAAGAACGAAATCTTAACCATATGACATTTACAGTTTTGTGTAAATTTTGCACAATTTTATTTTTATTGTTGACTCTGCAGATATTTTATTTAGCAGGTAAAATTTATAATTAACTATAATAATTATAAGATTAATTATATTTTGATCAATAATTACCAGTAAAAGAAGATTCAATGGGCTGCCAATAGTCAGTAAACCCTCTTATGAACCATCCTTTTTGGAGTGTCTCCGAACTTATATTACAAAAGAAAAAAGACTATGAAAAATTATTCATGATAAATATGAAAAGCCTAAATTAGCATTTTTGCATTTAAAACTAACTTAATAAATATATAAATATTCTTGCATATAAACCTGCACGTTTCAACACTTTCTAATTTTAATATCAAAATCCCTAACACAATCCAGAAAGCCTGTCGTGGGGGGCAGCGCCGCGCCGTGACAGAGATGATGACGAGTTGGCTAGCTCCGCAGTACATGCAGCAATAGAAGATGCAGACCTGACTTCCGAAGGGTAAGTTGTGGTTAATCTGGAGGAGGTTACTAGTCTTGGCTCTTGGTTAAAGCTTCATGGCCAGAAAACCTTCAATGTCCTGAGCAGAGAAGGGGCGAAGGTCATGTTTAACGCATGGACGAAGAAAGAACCCTGGAGTCGGTGGAACAACTTGGATTCCTGCAGATAGGCTAGGATTTTAGCAGTGACTCAGGGAACCCAGGTTAACGGCGATAGTGGGATAACTGGATACTCACTTACCCCCGCTAATGAAGATTGGGAGGGGACCCGCTTCTATGTGGTTTGTTTCAGCGGAAGGGTGGTGCTTTTAGTGAGTAAGAATCTCACACTACTGGAGCGCATAGGCCGTCCGGTGACTTTTTGAAGATTTTCACTTCACGCTATAAAGATGGGCTAAAGTCGAATATAACTTTTGCTACAAAATTAATTACAATACATATTTCTAACAGATATATAGTGAAAGTATCGCCAACTCGTACACTCAATTAAGAAAAAACAACTTCTTCCCTATTCTTAGTTTTGATCGTAGCCACCATTGGCGCTATTTTTCGTGCATTTCTCACTAGACGGTTCATTTCTGCAAATAGAAGTGACGATTTAAATATATTTAAATAATTGTTTCTTGTTTTAATGTACCGAAAAAGGTGTGAAATAAGAGCTTTTGTTGCAATTTCCAGTTTGTTTGCTGGAGAATGGACGGACGAGTTGAAGCCTTCTAGGATTCGGTGATTCTCATCTGGATATTCTCAAGTGTTAGTTACACCTACAAGGGGTAGCAACCGGGCAATGCATCCTAGAATGTAGCCAAGTAACTAATGCGGGAGAAGATAACCTCTTGAAAAATCCCCCTAACTCCAGTGTCGTCGTTCCCTCTCCAGGACACAGGGGTAATTGGGTCACGAATGGCGTTTTCCGCGGGTGCTTCTGTGATAGTGGAGGTGGATTGCATGGGAGACCCCAACAGGTTGGTTATACCCACGGTACCCACAACACAACAGTAGCAGCTTTGGGAGAATTACCTTTCGAAGGAACTGTGGCGGCTATGGAGGCTGGCTCGCTCTTCCACCGGCTGAAACTGCTGTAGCAGTCCTGGAAGAGGGTGCCATTGGCATAATAATAACTAGCACTTCCTCAGGTGCTGCGGTGCAGAGACGGGAGACTCTAACGAGTTGGCTATCTCCGCGATATGCACACCAGTAGAAGATGCAAATCTGCCTTCCAAAGGGTTAGCTGCGGTTAATCCGGAGGGGGTTCCTTGTCCTGGCTCAGGAATAAAGCGTTACGGCCTGGAACCCTTCAATGCCGTAGACAGAGAAGGGATGAAGGTTATAATTAACGCATGGACCAAGAAGGAACACTGGAAACTGTGGGGTTCCTTGTCCTGGCTCAGGACTAAAGCGTTACGGCCTGGAACCCTTCAATGTCGTAGACAGTGAAGGGGTTAGTGATGTAACTAATGCATGGAGCAAGAAGGAACACTGGAGACGGTAGGAAAACATGGATTTATGCAGATAGGCTAGGACTCTAGCAGTGACCCAGGAAACCGAGGTTAGTGGCGACAGTGGGATAACTGGATACTCAGTTGCCCCCACTAAGGGAGACTGGGACTGAACGAAAAGGGACCCGGTTATGTGGTCTGTTTCGGCTAATCCCCAGAGAGGTGTTTTTAGTGAGTAAGAATCTCACACTACCGGAGGGCACGGGCTGTCTGGTGTCTTTTGGAAGATTTTCACCTCTCCTTTTGTTATTTGTTTGAGTAATGTTTTCGATAATGCAAACACTTTTGTCTTTCAGAATACAGCAATTATCACATCGTCTTAAGGAAAACGACAATTTATTTAATTGAACCCATTTATACTGATATGCGTGACATAGACAAAACGGAATTGGACCGGCATTATGTTGGTTCAAAAATTTGATAGTTTTTTCACACAGTTTTCTTATGTCTAATACTTTCTTCATTTCGTTGTGTGATTTGCTGTCAGTCCCAGTGCCTATTTACACTGGCACTGGGACTGATACTATCGCTATCAGCACTACTAAGTGTCTCTGAAGTCGAGCAACGTAAGAAATATTAAAATTTCTTAACACGATCGGCGTTTCTTATACAGAGAAGTTAAGTTCCTTTGGCTCGTTATCAACAGCAGCACCAATGGGCTAATTTTTCTTCAGCTGCTGGACGCCTGCGCGACAAAACGAAAACTATATATAACTCCAACACGAAATTTAATACCGATCTAGACAGCTAAATTATGATCACTTACACTGTCCCACTAACCTTGCGGTAAAACTATTTTCAAAATGCACAAAATATTCACATGACCCGAGCGAATTTTCAAAACCCAAATAAAAACAAACTGTTTCAACCGGCAGCAGAGTTGAGGAGCCCAACGACGAGACCAAACCGGGATCGAGGCCGGCAACCGCAGCCTGAACGTCAGCAAGCGAATCATACATTACCAACACTGCAGAAGACAGCTCGAGTGATCTCGCTAATAGGGCTTTGGAGTTAGACGCCAACGCACCAGTAATATCCAGCAGCTTATCCACCTTGGCTGTAAGGGCATTAGTGTCTTCGGACACGAACTGAGGATTGAAAACGACCCCGGTGCCGGTGGAAAACAACAGCGAAAAATAAAAACAAATACCGAAGTCAGAAAAAAGATAACGCAGAGATAAAATAAATTAAAAATAAAACAACGTAAGAGTCAAATATTGAAAGACCAAATGAAAACAACCGACAAAAACAAATACAATAAAAATAACAGAAAACAGCGGCCAATAATCACAGAAATCGCAAATTAAAACAAAAAAAAAATAAATATATATATATATATATAAACACGGCAGAAAAAAACAAAAAGTGAGCAGAAAAATTTACACAATATTCCAATCAAATTAGCAGGGGTAACTCTCCCCCTTGCCAGAAAAGAATGTAATTCTAACAACTCAAGCACAAGGAGCGCACTCAAAAATTAACCGCGACTGTAAACAAAATTGCATAGCCACAGGCTTTATGAATAAAAATTGAAATATAGACATTAAGAGTGATTAAATAAATAAAGAAACAAGTAAGAAAGTTGTTACCGTAGATGTCAATATGAACACGTATTAACACTGACATGGAAATGCACCACGGCACGTCATAACACCAGCACAGAAGGTCAACGAAACAGTGAACAGTGAACACCAGCACAGAAGGTCAACGAAACAGTGAGCCCGAGAAAAACGTTAATTGACCCGTAGGCAGATGCAAAACTGTTAGTCTTTATTAACTTGAAACCCGCGGAAATACTTCCGATCAACACGAAAATAAAGCACAATATCGAGAGCACCAAGCAAATCTCAGAAAAATTGACATTTGAAGCACTAATTACAGATCAAAGGTCAAACAGGAATAAAGATATTTATACATACGTCCACGGATTACAATATTAACCCAGTATATGCGACAAATGTACACCAAACAGAGTACTCAACTGAGTATCCCAAGGACACACAAGTATGATAAATAAAATCAAAACAAATCAATCGATCTACGATAACCCGAAACAGAATTAAAATAGAGATATAAGCTCAACCGGATCAAAACACAATTCGAATTTTTAAAAATTAACTGGACAACTTTAAAAACAATTTTATTACAAACTCAAGGTCACAACTGGAGAAAAACAAAAATACGTCCGCACAGTACGACACTAGTTGACAAACTCCACAAATCTGATCGCTTCGGCTGGTTCGCCATGATCCAAGACTTTACCTTTCTTTAATTTGATGGGGTTTTGACGGGAATTTAGTATTCGTACCAAAACCTCCCATATTTACCATATTTACATCCTATTTCACAGTCCTCAAGATGTATTGATTTTTGTTGATGAAGTTTCTTGTTTACCGTCATATCCGTAGATAAACTCGTCGTTCGCCGCTTCTTGACATCTTCTAGTTCATTGCTTATTGCACTAAGATCATCTTTAACCTGTTCGTTCAGTTTCTTCTTTGTATCCGACTTAAGTTCACCGATTTTCTTTTCAATATGGGACTCAAGATTTACCTTCATTTGTTCTCCAGTTTCTTCTTTACGGTGGCTTATAGGATTTCTATTTCATCTTTTACTTTTTCAACGAAGGCTTTAAGTTCTTCAGCATTCGATTTTTCTCATTCCATTGATGATTTCAACTCTGCCATCGATGATTTCTGTTCTTCCATTGCGGCCTTCAGCTCGGTTCATTAGGTCTTTTGTTCTTTCATTGCTGACTTAATCTCGTTAATGGACGCTTCCAACGAGAATTTTAATTCGGCTGATAAAGTTTCCTGTTCTCCTATCGATGCTTTCTGTTCTGCATAAATCTGTCATGCTTGGAGAAATTTCTTCTCTTAGGTCGTCTTGAAAAACAAAAGTCTGGATTCTTTCCCTCGTGTTCCATGGCTTTGGGAGATTTTAGTTTCCGTGGCACACCGATTTGACGATGAATTTCGATAAAGCACCCCAAAATAAAACGAAAATAATAAATACATTTTTTTGATATCTGTCTTAGTTTTGGAGATATTCGATCTTAAAATTTTAAAAACACATCACTTCACGACTTGTCAAAAGAGGTGTATTAATTAGGCTTTTAGGTGTTTTATTAACTAACCAATGAAATATATGCCTCTGCAGGGTGGGGGGGACAAGTTAATAAAAGAACTAAAAGACTTATTTATACACCTCTTCCTACCAGAAAGTTTAATAAAAAAGTTCGCGCTATCTTTAAGTTCGGCCGTTTTGACAAGTAATGTGTTCCTAAAATTTCAAGATCGAATATCTCCAAAACTAAGCCAGATATCAAAAAAATTTATTTATTATTTTCGTTTTATTTTGCGGTGTTTTATCAAAATTCATCGTCAAATCCGTGTGACACGGAAACTAAAATCGTGCCCATGGCTTTTTGTAGTAACGCTATCAGGGAATTTTTATATCCATTCGTAGGTTGGGAACGTTTACTTAATTCCCTCTTCAAATCTTGAACACCTTAAATTTGCGACCCATTTTAGATTGACTGCACTATTTCGCTTTAATTTCACAATCACATTTTTTTTGTAAGTTTACCTTGTAGTCTTTCTTAATTAATCCCACTTCTGACACCAATTGTAACGTAAATGGAATTCTTTGGGCTCGAATTAATAAGGCACTTATCTCAAATCACAAATGTTCACAGTTTTATTCCCTTCACTTAATTAGTTCATCTCACAATTTCCTTTAAACATTTTCTTCACAATATAAAGTTTCACTTTTTTACCGGCTTCCCAAAAACAAAGAGGTTCTAAGTTCGACGCGTATTTTTATTTTTTTTTATTATTTTTTTTTTTCTGTCTGACCGGGTATAACTTCTTAACGCGTCGACCAATTTTGATGATTCCTTTTTGTTGGGTAGAGTATGTTCACCGATTGATACCATGTCAAACAAATTTTTGGTAGGGTGGGGGTGGGGGGTGGTTGTGAAACCTAACTTGTAACGCGTGGTCCGATTCGGATGGTTCTTTTGCTGTTGTATGTGTGATCACCCATTGCTAATTGAAGAATAATTTGGCCATGGTGGGGGGTTGGGTGAGGGGAGGAATAGTCTAACTTCGTAACGCGTGGACCGATTTGGATAATTCTTTTTCTTTTGGGTAGAGTATGCTCCCTGGCTGATAACACGAGTAGTGATTGTTGGTGTGGTTGAGGTTGGAGAAGGGGGTGGAACCTAACTTTGTAATGCTGGACCAATTTGGATGGGTCTTTTGCTGTTGCATAGAGTGTGATCCCCCATTGCTAATAGGAGAATAATTTGGTCCTATGGTGGAGTGGGTGGGGGAGTAGTAACTTCGTAACGCGTGGACCGATTTCGATGATTCCTTTTCTGTTCGGTAGAGTATGTTCCTTGATTGATACCATCAGAAAAAAAGTTTAGTGGAATGGGGGTGAGGTAGGGGGTTAAAACTAACTTTTAACGCGCGGACCGATTTGGATGGTTCTTCCTTCGTTGTATAGAGTAGAAGACACTAAAAAGTGAAAAATAAAATAGTTTAAAAAAAAGTTGAACCGACTTCACAGAAAGCGCTAAAAAGCATAAAATAATTTTTAATTTTATATCTATTACGACATTTTGAAGTCGGTGAAAATTAAACAAATAAAACAACTACAGTAGCACAATTGAAAATAATACATAATACTACCTGAACGTTTTAGCTTACGGGATCAAAAGAAATGACCATTAAATATTTTTGTTGTAGTTGTTTGGTTTGTTTGATTTGCACCGACTTCAAAATGTCGTAATAGATATAAAATTAAAAATTATTTTATGCTTTTTAGCGCTTTTTGTGAAGTCGGTTAAACTTTTTTTTTAAAAACTATTTTTCTAATTAGCACTTCTTACTTCAGGGTTTAAAATACAACTAACTCACTAGGCTGCTACTATGTATACTACTTAGCTTAATTCTAGAAAGTTCAGCAACTTAGTTCTATAAATTTCGGTTATTGATTTTCACCACACCAAGTCCCTTCGTATGGCATTTGACGTTTTTCTGGTTTCCGAAATTCGGGACATGCGTATTGCACAACTTTATTCCTCTTTAATCGCGTAGGATATGCCAGACTACAGTACATGTAACAATATAAAATATTTCATCCGTTACGAACATTTGTAAAAACCTTCATGAAAAAATTCGACAAATAATTGAAATATTCCAAAATAACAACATCGCACAGCAGGCTCTAAATTGGAATTAATTTCCAACTGAAAGACCGCTCAACGCATGGAAAAGACCCGGCGAGAATGAAGATACCCAGATGAACAAATCGTAGCCACAGTTGAAGCCGTAGGCGCAGAACCGCACCAGGTTCAGAGTCGGTGTAGTAGATGCCCTATGTCCCATAAAGCGTTAAAGGACCCATAGACAAAGAGGTTAATTAATTTACCTAAGCTTTGAGTAAAAATGAACATCTGAAAAAATTTGTTAATGCTTTCGGCACTGTTTTAGTGAAATATACATGTAGTAAGGCAAAATATAAACAATTTGCAAAATTTTTTGGCAACTTTATACACTTCATCTTAGGCCAATAGTTCTGTAAACTGCTAAGACGAAATATATATAAACTAAACATAGTTAGGTGAACATATACGGGCTGTAGATCACAAAGAACGGCTGTATCTTCGGTTTTCTTCGTCGAAATCTTAACCCCGCTTTGCATGGGTATGTCCCCTTACAGAATGCAAACAGTCTTCCATTTCTTAATATTAATTTACTATTTTGAATTTTCGCCTATTACAAAAAGTAATATTACTAAAGTAATATCTATAAAGTATTTGACTCGTAAAATGGAACACTTGGTGCAGCTAAACTTGTTATCTTATCGTTATTTTTAGGCTGTCGGATTCAAATACATACCTTTGTTTTAGCTAAACGAGTGGACTTTTGACACAAAATATCTATGTCTATGTCGGAGTCAAATACATACCTTTGTTTTAGCTAAACGAGTCGACTTTTGACACAAAATATCTTAAATTTCGTTTTTCCACAAAGTTCAATAAAGAAATATAATATTAAAATCATGACTTATACATTCTTTATTTCATAACTGAAAATGGTGAAGTACTGCGATACACTTATTCAACAAAACGAGGTAATAATATGCACTATTTTCTTAAGAAACCACATCAAAGAAAACTTTGGGCAGACATGATCAATAGACATAACGTTTTCCCAAATGGCCATAGCATTCGTTGCTCAGAGCACTTTGATGAAGATTTTTATTTTCGAGACTTTAACGGTAATTTAGTTTTAACGAAATCTGAAGTTCCGACTTACTTTTCATCATTAAAATTCGAGAAATTCTTACCGAAATGAAGTATCAGTTTCTTCGGTTCTTAAAGAAAATATATGCAATTTCCAGAACGCATTACAGCCTAAACCTGCAAGTACGGTTTCGAAAAAAGCATATCCAGTATCAGGTTTAGTAATTGTTCAAATGAGACACGCCCCATAGAAAAACATATAGACAAAAAAAAATTGAAGTCGGGATACCAAAATTATAGGTCCTGTAATACCGCTAAAGCGGGTAAATAAAACAAAAAAGGCCAAAAACCAAAAATTGCGAAGTAAAGTTCACGGTTTGCAAAGAAAGAAGATTAAAAAAAACGGTTTGTCCGTGTGGAGGTAACTAGATTATAACCTCTACGTAATGAGGAGGGCACGTGTACACCTCCAGTTGTGTGAGTTCACCGTTTATATTATTTAGTGCTTGTAGAATTTCTCAATAGTTTTGGAGTCCTTGAGGAAAGTTGTCAATGTTATCGTTGACTTGTGTCGATTCGTCGGCTTGTTGTATGGGTTGAACCGAATTACATCTTTCAGTTTTGTCTTTAGAGTAACTGTAGAATCCGACGCTGATTCTTGTCTCATGCAAGAAGGTTTCTTCTCCAGTTCCAGTGTGTTGGAAGGTTCCATCCTTCCTGAGAGGTCTGAACCTTTAAAAAAAAAATTTACTTTTACTTTTTGACTTTTTTTTTCAAAATTTGAACTTTGACTTTATTTTCTATTTAACGCATTTGTCGTTAGAGGTCGGAAGGTGAACTGAAAATTTACTCTTTCAGTTTCCCTTTTATAATTTTTAATTGAAGGAAAAGGTTACTGAGTTTTTGAACTGTAATTTCTCGGCAGGGTTTTTTAAATGGTAGCGAAATGTTGCTAACTTCAGTTAAGCCGCCACATCTGTCCCTCCGTTGCATTAGAAAAGGTATTTAACGAAGATCGACGTATACTCTTACATATGAATTCTAATAGGGGATGTAAGTGATCTTCAGTTGCAATAACAAAGTCTCTGAAAACCTTAACATATTCTTAGTAAATCCTGAGGAAGAAAATGCCATGACATATCTGCTGTAGGCAATTATTGATATTGAGGTCAATAGTATTACTTGTGACATGGGAGCGTACCACTAACAAATTTGGAATGAATTCGGTATACATCACACGAAGGCAAGTATTACACATTTCATTCCAAGAAGAAATTGTATTTCATAGCAGATCCTTCTCATCTATTCAAAATCTTACAAAATATATAACAAATAATAAGGTTTCGGAGCTACCAAATAAAAAGTACAACCCGTCTACCAATACATATATCATATTTATATGACACTGAGGTTAATTTGGATGTATCATATTTATATGACACTGAGGTTAATTCGGCTCCAAAATTACAAACTAATTCCAAAAGGTAAGAGTTCAAACTTCACACCCATGGTTCCCATCCTGATGTGTACAGTGCTCTTAAAGCAATTGTTGGAGAGCCAGGCAAAGAAAACTACAGCGTGGTTCTTAGAATACTAAGTCAATGGTATACATTTATGTCTACTATGGCCTTAAGCCTTGCAGACCCCAAAAGTATTCAGAAGCAGTTACATTTTTAAACGAGTGCACCGACATTATTCAAAATTTACCTGTAGGCAAGAATAAAAATATGTGCCAACTCAGACTATTTTATTCATTATTGCCTTGGAAATGTTTTTGCAGACTACGCGCTGCCAATAGCAAAACCTAAAGATGTCAAGTTTAAGCAGAACCTTCGATTGCTGACAATATCATTATTTTTCAAGAATCCTCATAAAGATTCTTATCAAGAAGATGTTAGCGAATTTTTGTCGGAAGCTTCTGACTACCGGAGCAATGGTGCTTTTGAGACCGATCCACAGGAGGTTTCAATAATATATGAGCAGCTCCACTCAGAAACTGTTCATCCTCCTTCAAAATATGAAATAAATATCTCTTATATATATAATTAGTATAGGGTATATAATTAGTGATGTTCCGCAAAATAATGTGTAATGCAATTGCCAATATATACCTAACCTTTTAACAGAGATACCTCCCAATTTAGATTATTCTCATTTTGCTACAGTAAAAGAATTTAAGGAGGGTGTGCGAGCTGTGCGCAATAAGGGGAGGTGCCGGAATTAAAAATGCCCAATCAAATTCAAACTCAAAATGTTTATTGAGAAATTCAAATTTATAATAATCAAAAAATTCAATATAAACACTTAATCCTAATATCACAGTCAATTCAATAATAATTTAATAAATAGTAAATAGTTCAATAAATATAAATTCAAAATAAATTCAAAGAAAAAGAAATAAAGAATAATTTAAATAAATTCAAAAGAATCCAAGTGCTGGTTTGGTGGTTTTCTGAAAAAGAAGAAGAGATTTATTAAAAGAAACTCAAAATTATGTTTTGAATTGTAAAATAGAATTAATTTTCTATTTCGATGGAATGTAGAATTAAGTTTTTGCAAAATACGCACAAAATATGCACAAAATTTACACTTGACACGAGTGAATTTGCAAAAAAATTAAAAATAAACTTTTTATAAACTCGAGCGACGTGAGAAATATAACAAAATTTCTCAACACGATCAGCGTTTCTGATAAAGAAAAACTAAACTCCTTTGGCTCTTCCTCAACAGCAGCACCAAAGGGTTAGTTTTTCTTTTGCTGCTGGACGCTTGCACACGAAACCGAAAACTAAATCTTAATCCAGCTAATTTAAACACCGATCTCGACAGCTGTATCATATTCTGATCACTTAACTGTCACACCACTTTTGCGGTAAAATATTTACAAAATATGCAAAAAATTTACACTTGAGCCGAGTGAATTTGCGAAAAATCTAAAATAAACTTTTTATAAAGTCAAGTGACATTTGAACAAAAGTCAAGTGACATTTGAACAAAATGGAAAAGTGACAGCTGATCAAGTGGCATAAACTCGGGTTAGTTTTTGTTGGGAAAAATAAAGATTAATTTAAATAAATTCAAAAGAATCCAAGTGCTGGTTTGGTGGTTTTCTGAAAAAGAAGAAGAGATTTATTAAAAGAAACTCAAAATTATGTTTTGAATTGTAAAATAGAATTAATTTTCTATTTCGATGGAATGTAGAATTAAGTTTTTGCAAAATACGCACAAAATATGCACAAAATTTACACTTGACACGAGTGAATTTGCAAAAAAATTAAAAATAAACTTTTTATAAACTCGAGCGACGTGAGAAATATAACAAAATTTCTCAACACGATCAGCGTTTCTGATAAAGAAAAACTAAACTCCTTTGGCTCTTCCTCAACAGCAGCACCAAAGGGTTAGTTTTTCTTTTGCTGCTGGACGCTTGCACACGAAACCGAAAACTAAATCTTAATCCAGCTAATTTAAACACCGATCTCGACAGCTGTATCATATTCTGATCACTTAACTGTCACACCACTTTTGCGGTAAAATATTTACAAAATATGCAAAAAATTTACACTTGAGCCGAGTGAATTTGCGAAAAATCTAAAATAAACTTTTTATAAAGTCAAGTGACATTTGAACAAAAGTCAAGTGACATTTGAACAAAATGGAAAAGTGACAGCTGATCAAGTGGCATAAACTCGGGTTAGTTTTTGTTGGGAAAAATAAAGATTAATTTATTAATTGTTGGTTTGTTTCAGCTGATAAATTTTGTTTTAGGGATGGTCGGAGAAGACTGGAGGATAAATATGCACTTCCCGTGCATTTAGATAAGTATTTCAAATTGTAACCGAAAGTTTTGTTTACTTTGTGGGTTGTTTCTATTTACAGACTTGGAATTCGAAAGATGAAGAAGGGAGTAGTATTACGGAAGCAGCAGGACAATATCTGGACAACGGGGGATTGTTTATTAAGTATTATTTTAATGAAATTAAGTTTTCATTAAATGTTTTTCTTTTTAGCAATATTTATGAACGGACTGAACATCCTCCCGCCTCCAAAAAAAATTGAATATTAGTTCCGTGTCAACTTGCTTGTTGTGTAGACGTGCTTTTGTGTTTTCTCTGTGTCATTTAAATTTTTGGTTTTGATTTTCTATGTGCAAGAGTTTCTGTTTAGTGCTGTATAGTGGCTTTCGCTTCGTGATTTAGTCTTTGATTGTTCTGTGGAGTGAGTTTTATTGCTTTGTTTATTTATCTGGTTTGTTTGATTTATTTTGTTGGTGCTTATTTCTATTCCCGGTAATTGATCTGTTTGTGATGGGTGCCCCTTTTCTGTTGATTTCTCTTGGTCACCTTGCGGTTGCGTCTGCTGTTGATTTGGTTTGCGGAATTGCTTTTGTTTTCTCTGGATGTCATTTCTGTTGCGGTTTTTTCCTTCTTTGTGGCTTTCGTTTAGATTCTTGCTCTTTCGTGTGTTTGCCGTGCAGGTCATTGCTCTTTTCTTTACATATTAACTGTGAGCCATTGTTCTTTGTGTTTTTCTATTTACATCTGTTATTTTGCATTTGTGGATATTATTGTTGTTGTTTTTTTTGTGCATGGTCGTGCTCCGTCCCTGATTCATTTATTTTCTATGTTTCGCGTTTTGGCCGCCCATTTTTTGGGATTGTTGTTGGCTCTGTTGTGTTTTTCATATTAATTTATAGTTATGGCGGCATGTAGAGCATGCGCCACCGCGATTATTGAGGAGGCCGTGGTTTGCGATGGTATCTGCGGTGGCTCATACCAATCCAAATGTATTAAACGTAGCTCTAGATCCTCTTGTGGGCCTACAACTTGTGCGGAATGCGGAATCCTTCGTATGATGCGTGATGTCCTTGCCCCTCTGTCCGGTAATTTTTCTATTGTGGCGGATAAGGTCTGTTCATTTTCAAAATTCTCAATTCTCGCCTGTCTCAGGGATATGTATCGTCTTTCAAGTTGACAACTTCCCCGGCTCTTTTTGAGATTATTTATTCTCCGGACTTCTGGCCCAAGAATGCTATCGCACACGAATTTGTGCCTCGAGGCAGGGTTACTAACGGAACACATGACAAAGTATTAATGAATGCTCAAAAAAACTAAGTACGCTGTCCCTTTACTATCAGAATGTAAGGGGACTAAGAACTAAAACTAATTATATATTTCAGGCATCCCTTGCCTGCTTCTACGATGTAATCGTGTTGACTGAGACTTGGCTTCATCATGGTTTTAATGATGCAGGGATTCTTCATGATTCTTATCAGATTTTTCGTAGGGACAGGCATTCTGAATCTCTTTGTCGTGGTGGAGGTGTGCTGGTTGCGTGCAGATCACACTTTAATTGCAGCTTTGTTGATGTTCCTGCCTTCTCTAGTTCACTTACTATTGAACTCTTGGTTCTTTAGGTATCGCTACCTAAGCTTAATATCTTTTTGCTCTGTTGCTATATTCCGCCTAACCTGACAAACTTCGTTGATACTGAAGGGCGCAGTCTCTATGATATTCTAAGCCTTAGTTTAGACTTCATCCTTAATATGACGAACCCTGAAGATGAAATTCTTCTTCTTGGTGACTTTAACTTACCCAATGTTCTATGGGTACCTAACTATGATGACGATGACTTCCTTCCCTCATGTTATCCCACAGCTATGGTTTCTAAATTTCTTGACACCATTACTTCCTCTGGTTTGCACGAAATGAGTAATGTAAAAAACTCTATGGGAAGGCAGTTGGATCTCGTGTTTTCTTTTGATTCGACTGACACTATAGTCGACTTAGCTTCTGATCAGTTATCCGCTGTTGATGGTTTTCATTCGTATGTCTTTGTCTCTTTCTGTTACGATATTACTAGTATTGCGGATCCCAATTTTGAACACCTTTAAGATATTGAATTTCTCTGAGATATTGTCTAATCTCCTTTCAGTCGATTTTTTGGCATTGCTGGACAATAATGATATTGATGTCTGCGCCTCCCTATTCTATAACAAGATATATGATTTGTTTAACTCCTTTGTTCCATTAAAATGGATTAGGTCTACATACTCATCTCCCCCGTGGTACAATGCTGAACTCCGCAGTCTTAGGAACAGGGATAACAGACTCTGGAAGAATTACTTGCGTTATAATAGCGCAATAGCGTATTCTGACTTTGTGACCTGTTATGAAGGCTTTAAGGCACTATCCTCTTCGCTCTATAAGAAATACCATGTTAGTGTTAGTGATGATTTGCATAATAACCCTCGCAATTTCTTTAAATTCGTCAATATGAAAAAGAAATCGGGTAACTAACCATCTACGATGTGGAATGAGGGGTCTTCTAGTAATAACGTATCCGACATAGCTAACAATTTTGTTTCATTTATCGAGAGTGCCTTTTCTTCGGATAACTTTGAGCCTTGTGAAAATCATTTTGATCATATTCTTGATCGTCCCGCTTCATCCGATTTTTTGTGTTCATGTCTCGGGATCTTATTATGGAGAAAATCAATGAACTCAAATCGGACTTTTCTTCTGCTCCGGAGGGAATCCCTCCAGTCTTCATCAAGTTCTGTTCCGATGCCCTTCTTACTCCATTAGCAATTCTCTTCAACAAGTCTTTTATAGCGGGTAAATTTCCTGCATTGTGGAGGAGCTCTTTTATAGTCCCTGTTCATAAGAAGGGCCATAAGAATGTTATAACTAATTATAAATAATAATATCTTGCATACCTAAACTATTTGAATCAAAAGTGTATTCGGAGCTTATGGAGCGTTGTATTGGCTTGATCTCTCCCAGTCAGGACGGGTTCTTTCCCGGTAGATCAACGACTACTTACTTACTGGAATTTACCTCCCACGTTATTTCTGGCCTCCAGCGAGGCATGCAAACTGACTGTATATACACGGGTTTCAGTAAAGCCTTTGATAAGCTCCCTCACTCCGTAATTATGTTTAAACTCGGGAGGTTGGGTTTCCCAATGTTCTTCTTGGCTGGATTTCTTCCTATCTAAGAGACAGGACATATCGTGTGTCGCTCCGTGGCTCTACCTCTAAAATCTTCAGAGCTTCATCTGGTGTATCACAAGGCGGTCATATCGGCCCTCTACTATTCGTTCTTGCCATTGACGACATTGTCCATCTGATCTCGCACTCTAATGTTCTAATCTACGCTGATGACATGAAAATCTTCTGTTATGTTAACGATGGTGGGGACGCCGCCCTTATTCAAAGGGACTTAGATACGTTTCTTGAGTGATGCGAGCATAATGGCTTACACCGCAATTTTGAGAAATGTGAGGTTATGACCTTTTCTCGGAGCCCTAATCCACAAGCTTGGGATTAGAACTTCGCGGGGAATGGTCTCCGTCGCGTACTATCCGTAACCGACCTTGGGGTGTAACTTGATAGGAAACTTGACTTTACACTGCATATCAACTATATCGTGGTTGTTTAGTCCTGGGCTTTGTTAAGCGTTGGTCTAGAGATAGGATATACCAACATTTATTCATTTGTACTTCTCCTTATTAAGACCTATTCTTGAGTACACATGTCAGGTTTGGTCCCCCTACTACGTTGTTCATTCCAAGCGTATCGAATGGGTGCAGCGTAATTTTCTTAGATTTGCGCTAAGAGGGCTCCCATGGGACGATCCGTTCAGACTCCCGCCTTATACCGATCGCCTCCGGTTGCTCGGTTTGCCCTCGCTTAAGAAAAGGCGCAAAGTTGCTGACTTGGTCTTTATTCACCAGCTCTTGAACTCTAATATAGACTCAGGTTCGCTTGTTAGCAGAGTTTCCTTCAGACAGTCTCAATATAACCTTCGAAGACTTTCTTTTTTGCATGTCGATCCATATAGATCAAATTATGGCATGCATGCGCCTATTAATCGTTTATGTAGGGCTGTAAATGCATGTCCTAATTTTGATTTAACTCTCAGCAAGTTGTCGTTTAAGAATTATCTGTTTTCTGTGCTCACGTGACTTTCTGTTTTGCATGTTGTGTGGTGGGTTCCCTTATTTGTTTTCTTCCTGCTCCTTTCATTTACTTATTATTTTTTCCTTTGCATGTTGGTGTGGGAGCCTCATTTCATCGATTTAATGGAATAGGTGAATTAATTCTGGGCTCCTGCCTAAGAAGTGTGCCTTCTGTGTTAGAAGGGTTAATTCTATAAATATATATATATGTATGATATGTATGTATAGTATAGTTGATTAAATAAATTTACGTTTTTTTGATGGAAGATGTGGTATTTTCCTTTCTTTCATACCATATTCATGAAAAAAATTTCTCGGCTTTATGATGCATTCTCATGGTGTTTTTGTTTGTTTTAATAATTGCAGCACTATGGGAGTTGTATCTATTAGTGGCTCCAGTTCTTGTGGGATACCTGTCTCGGGGTATCCTGGAATTGGATAGGTGGATCGATGATGTTCGAGGTACCTGGGTAACTCACTGCTGGGGTGGCTGGTGGTGTTGCCGGGATGTTTAGCGCTGATACTTTTGGTGTTGATGCCTTTGATATTGATGGCGTTGGTAATGCCTTTTGTGGTCTGTTAATCAGAGGTCCTGGAGATAGTGTCCTGACGGTGTTGTTGTTAACTTCAGGCCATTTTAAAGATGTTTTAGACACTGGTTTGGGCCTGGTTGGAATGCGTATTCCTGGGAGGGATTGGCTCGGTCTCGGTTTTTTTGTATTTTTCGTATTGGGGATGACAATTTCTGGCCCTCCCAAGGTCTATATTTCGTAAAGATTGGTGACGAGTGAGGTTGGATAATAACTGATTTCAACCGTCGTCTTGTTCATTTTGGTCCAGTGGCAGTTGCGAACCCTTTTTTCACCTTTTCTTTTGGCGCGACACCCTGCTTGGTCGGAGTTCCTTTTAAAGGGAAACTGGTGCAGTAATATCCGTCATTTCGTCCAACAGATCCCATAATTCCCTTTTTGGTGTATTTAGTTGAGTGGTCAACAAATCCAAGGAATCAGAATTGAGTAATTTTAATAATTTCTCCATTTTGCCAATAAAATTAAAAAATTAAGAAACTCAAAAGACACTTTTGGCGCGCACTTTGTTCAATTTTAAAAATTGAAGTGAATTTTGGCGGGTTTTGGATTCGCTTATATTCAAAATAAACGGGAATTTTCGAAAACTTAGTGTTTTCAAGAGAGTCAATGTGTAAGTGTAGTTTATATTTTTTGGGATATGTTGGAGAAAGGGAGAGAACAGACCTTGGAGAGTTAAAATATTTTTTGTAGCTTTAAGCGAGTTAAAATATTTTTTGTAGCTTTAATTGTTACTGCTCGTACTAAATTGTTATGACCAGCACGAATTTCAATTATTCGTCCTAATGGCCAATTTCCTATTGGTACTTGGTCTTATTTTATTAATACGAGTGTCTATTTTCAAACTCTTCTTTTGGGTTTGCCATTTTTTTCGTTGTTGTAGGGTATGAAGATAATTTCTTGAGAACTGCTTCCAAAAATTATGAGAGATCCATTGTATATATTGTCAAGTCTTTAAAGGATTTTGGTTGGGATTTAATTTGGGAGGTTCTAATACAGACAGAGTATGTCTGCCTGTCCGAAGAGGCCAAGGACATTGTAGTCTGTGGCATCATTAGAGAGCGGAGAGAGTGGTCTAGCATTTAAGCATGCTTATATTTGAACTAATACGGTATATAATTCTTCGTATGTGAGCTTTGTGTTTCTGCTAGTTTTATACAGATGGCGTTTTGTAGATTTAACTCTAGAATCCCACAATCCTCCGAAGTGAGATGCTGCAGGACGGTTAAAGTGCCACGTTATGCCTTGGTTAGCAAGTTCGGTAGCTAGATCGACTTGAACTGCTTTAATATTTTTTCTAGGTCAGTTTGTAAAGGCCGATTAGCTTCTACGAAATTTGTGCCTCGGTCGGAATAGATGTGAGCTCAAACACCTCTCCGGCTTATAAGTCGTTTTAGAGCGGCTATAAAAGCTGGAGTAGATAAGTCAGAGACCAGCTCAATATGTATAGCTTTAGTAGCTAAACAAATGAACAAACAAATATATGCCTTTGTAATTTTTGCCCCTCTTAGTAATGAGGTTTTCATGTCGATGGGGCCTGCATAATCGACGCCAGTGTGTTGGAAGAGTAAGGACGTGTTGACTCTAGCAGCTGGGAGAGAACGCATTAATTGAGAGGGAGGTTTGGCATTGAATCGAAAACAATTAATACATTAATGTATGCGATATCTAATTGTGTTGCGAGCATTAAGTAGCCAATAAGAATTGCACTGCCTCCGTGCAGTGTAATTGTGAATATGGTCGATAAGGATATGAGTAACATAGTGGTTATTTGGGAGGATTATAGGATGTTTTAGGTTATAAATTAAATGTGCTTTTGTAAGTCGACCCCCTGCTCGTAGGACACTCTCAGAGTCCAGTATTGCATTGAGTGAAAGAATTCGACTTTTTTAAGAAGGGGCAGATTTTTTTGTAAACATGTAATTTCGGTAGAAAAAATTAATTGTTGGAGAGTTTTTATTAGGCATCGTTCTGCCTTTTTGAGTTCGAGGACTGATAAATACTGTGTGGTTGGGTGTTGTTTCCGCATACTGTTTATGAATCTAAGGCAGTATGCAGTTATATGGATAGTTTTCTGGAATGATGAGATTCGATGGGACGTGTTTCCAGATTGCATCTGCTATGTTGTATGTTCTCGTGTATTTCGGAGACACGATTGGCCACAAATGTTTTCCAAGTTGATGGGTTTTCCGTAATCATGCCAGAGCTATATTAGAGTCTTTCCCGGCTGTCACTTTGATTTCTTTGCGCTCTAAATCGATGGTGACTTGTTTTATCTCTCGAGAGAGTTTTATCTCTCGAGAGAGGCAACGCAACTGGTTTGATAGTAGCGACTTTGGTTTTTGCTGTAATTAGTTGAACTCTGGAATTGTTATTTTCCTGTGTTTTTAAATATAATACAGCTGAATAAGCGTTATTGGAAGCATCTCAAAACCGTGTAGCTCTATCTCTGGGAATTTAATATCTGGGAATTTGAATATCTTGCAATGTATTTAGTTGTGCAGTGAAATTACTCCATTCTCTTGGAATTTCCTTAGGTACTATGTCATCCCAGTCACATTTTGCAAGCCAGAGTTTTTTTATTAAAATTTTGGCTGTTATTATACATGGTACCAGCCATCCTAATGGATCGAAGTGAGATGAGACTTCAGAGAGTATTATTCGTTTTGTGTACGTATTAGTTGGTTCAGGAATTTTAACTTTAAAAGAGAAATGATCTGTCTCGTGTTCTGAGAATTTTTAGTTCGTTTTTAGCTCTCGGTGTTCAAGGGGTATTTTGTCTAGCAGATCGGGATTTTGGGCACCGGTAACCAAGTCGTCGACGTAAAAATCTTTCATTATACTCTTTTCTGCGAGTGGGTAATTGTTAGCTTCATCCTTTGATAACCGCTGCAAGGTTTTAATGGCGAGGTATGGAGCTGGCGCGGTTCCGAATGTGACTGTTGTCAGAGCGCAGTCCTTTAATTCTTCATTTGGAGTATTTCTCCAAATTATTCTTTGGAACAATTCTTCTTTTACGTTGATTATTATCGAGACGATAATATTAAGTATGAATTCTACATTTTTAAGAAAATAATTTTTATTAAAATAAAAATGTTATCTTCTCAATCTTTCGATAGTTTGTGTGAATTTCAAAACGTTTTGCTTCCACAATGAGGGAGTGTTCACCTTCGTAGTTATTCGCTGAACTCAGCATACTACCACGAAGCTGAACATTACAACACTGCGGCAGTAATGCGTTTTGGCATACACCCGCACCTTTCATGCAGTTCCCTATAAACTTTATTTTAAGTCTACAAATAAACTTATTAATAGCTTAAATATAGAAATATATTTATGAGTAAGCGTAATGAACTTATTATATGTAATTACTTATAATATATAGTTAGATATAGAAAATATATAGTTAGAAATACTTAAAATTATATATTTCACTAATTGGAAGGCTGACCTCTATTTTCTAGTTTGCGGCACCGATCCTTCGCATATTGAAACCATCGCTTGATGATATTAATAACATCTGACGATCTGCAATGCGGAGATTTCTCCAGTGAACATTCTGTAACGAGATTAAATATAATTTAGGTTTTACAAATTACAATCCCAATGTTACCTTTTAAAATATTCATTATGACAAATAATTTGACTGGAACATTTTCAAATTGTCCAAACCACGAAAACGTGCATGCAGCTTTGTCGGATATAATGCTTTTAAGGCAACTGCGAACGTATTTCTCAAAATTTGGGTCATTCGAGGTTTTAAAGAAATTTGTCTGAAACAATTAAATTAGTATAAATATTTCTTAATTAGTTTTTTATAATATGACATACCAGTGCTTCTTCATATGACTTATTACATTTAACAATTTCTTCCAGCTCTCTGAATGCTTCTGGAGTCATTCGAGGTAAGTTCAGATCGATTCTCTGATCACTTGGTAAGAAAGCTGTCCTGCTTTGCTTTAATTCCTTCATCTCCTTTCGCAGACATTTGACTTTTCTTAGAAGGCACTTCAAAATCACATTGCTTTGTTTGGCTACTTCTGAAGCATTTCATTCCTGAAGTGGGCGGACTGTTCTTCATTTCTCGCTGCCTGGCTTGTACAAGGTCCACAGTCATTTTTGTAATATGGCTTGTACTGAAATTTTTTTATTTATTTGCAAAAACTTTCTATAATTAGCATCTTCGTCGGAGTCGAAAGATTGGAATAAATATTCGACATTATCAGCTGTTTAAGAAATAATTATACAGGTATTGTTCTATTTATTTATGTATATATAACAATTATATATATAGTGTACATATAATATTTAACTTACCAATAATGCCGCATTGATCAGAATCTCCCGCTGACATGCCTGCAAAATGAATAAATTAAAAGTGAATTAACGGAAAATATATTGATGTTCATAAGTCGGTCAGCTTAAGAACTTCCGAAGTTATATTCTTAACGTCATAAGGATAAGGTAGTGATAATGCTTCTTCTTCATTTCCACAAAAAATTCCTAGACTTGAAGAGGAAATAGGCCATTCGAAATAGTTAAGTTTTCAACTTTTCGAACTTTGGAAATATTATTAGAAATATTTTCTATTTTCATAATATTTCCTTCAATAGTGCAATAATTTTCAGGATATTTTTCGGATAAGGCCATAGTTTCACATATTTTTTCAGCTCTTTGGTCGAAGCGTTTACTTACTGTTTGTAGGTGGTTGCCAAATTTAAATGCACTGTATCCATCGAGATGACCATACATTTTTACGTCATCTGGTACATGCAGTAAACTATGAATGTTGTACGAAACTTTTTCTTGCCCATAAAGTTCATGGAATCTATCAACGAATTCTTTTGATTAGTTCAAACGCACATTCGTTGTTATTAAAACAATCTTTTGGATGGTTTAAAATTCGTATTGCACATACTAAGGGTAGCCGCACACTGCTTAAAACTGACTAAAGGGGGATACATCTCGAGTAAGTAAATTGTTCGGCGCACACTGGTAAGGCAAAACGTTTTTAGTCGTTCCGTCATAATAAAACACATTTAGGCGTGACATAAATATTAAGCATGGATTTGGACGCTGAAAAATTATTAGTTTTAGTGGAAGAAAGGAGAGCCATATATGACTATAGCATGAAGGAACACCATAACCGTAATAGCTGTTCTATTTATTGGATGCACCCATAATGTTATCTCGACTTCTTCTATTTGTGAAATCCAATTCCACAAAATTACTAGAAATACTTCTTCTTCTTCTTTATAGGAAGACATTATCACTATCACTGTACTTTCCCTACTAAAAGCTAAATGAAAATATTGAAAAATTACTGCATCAGGCAAATTGTTTTCACTTCAAACAAAATGTTTTTTCATCAATCAAAACGATTTCAGCTAAAACATTTTTAGGCGGTTTTGCTCGATCAGTGTGCGGCTACCCTAAGATATCCTTAAGTGCAACTGGTCCAGTGTACAGAAGAAACATTCGAAACTCAACAGCCTTCCAATGTTCCATTTCCTCAAGTGTTCTTTGTTTTCTTACAAATTCCGTGGGCATACATTTTCTTAATGTTTTAAGACTTTTATTGATGTCATCTATTGCACATTTTTTCAAGGAAAATTTTTGTTTTCTAATTTTTCTCAGATAATTCAGAATTTGTCTTCTGGCACCTGACTACACAATGCATCTAGTCAATTGGAAATTGCCTAACACATCCAATTTGTATGTTGTCCAGTGCTATATGCATTCTAACATGATGTTCCTTGCATGTCCGTTTACTAAGACTATCATCTGTTCGAGGAAGATAGTCACGGCCAATCAAACAAACTTTGTGCTGGATATATTCTCCCTTTATGGTGCACTTGGTACAATTATTGTATCCAGTATGAGACTTGGTTCCTAAATTTTATAAGTGTTACTTTTTTAATAAAAATCTGGAATAGTTTATCTTACCTAATATAAAATACAGAGCTGGTGAGTCTTATAAAAGCTCTTAAATTAATATTATATTTCCAATTATTGTTCATTAAGCCGTCCTCTTGCAACGATTTCCTCTGGTCCGGACGGTATTCCTCCAGTTTTCATTAAGTCCTGTTCCGATGCCCTTCTTACTCCATTAGCAATTCTCTTTAACAAGTCCCTTATAGCGGGTAAATTTCCTGCATTGTGGAAGAGCTCTTTTATAGTCCTTTTCATAAGAAGATTATAGACCAATCGCGAAGTTATCTTGCATACCTAAACTATTTGAATCAATTGTGTATTCGCAGCTTATGGAGCGTTGTATTGGCTTGATCTCTCCCAATTAGCACGGGTTCTTGCCCATTAGATCAGCGACTACTAACTTCCTGGAATTTACCTCCCACGTTATTTCTGGCCTTCAGGCAAACTGACATGCATGCAAACTGTGATGACATGAAGATCTTGTCTTATGTTAAGGATGGTGGGGACGCCGCCCTTATTCAAAAGGACTTAGATACGTTTCTTGAGTGGTGCGAGCATAATGGCTTACACCTCAATTTTGAGAAATGTGAGGCTATGACCTTTTCTCGGAGCCCTACTCCACAAGCGTGAGATTACAACTTCGCGGGGAATGATCTTCGTCGCGTTCTGTCCGTAACCGACCTTGGGGTGAAACTTAGGATAGATAGGAAACTTGACTTTACTCTGCATATCAACTATATCGTGTCTAGAGGTAGTTTAGTCCTGGGCTTTGTTAAGCGTTGGTCTAGAGAGTTCTCGGATACACCAACATTGATTCATTTGTACTGCTCCTTAGTTAGACCTGTTCTTCAATACGCATCTCAGGTCTGGTCCCCCTATTACGTTGTTCATTCCAAGCGTATCGAATCGGTGCAGCGTAGTTTTCTTAGATTTGCGCTAAAAGGGCTCCTATGGGACGATCCGTTCAGACTCCCGCCTTATACCGATCGCCTCCGGTTGCTCGGTTTGCCGTCGCTTGAGAAAAGGCGCAAAGTCACTGACTTGGTCTTTATTCACCAGCTCTTGAATTTTAATAAAGACTCAGGTTCGCTTGTTAGCAGGGTTTCCTTCAGACAGTCTCAACATAACCTTCGAAGACTTTCTTTATTGCATGTTGAACCATCTAGATCAAATTATGGCATTCATGCCAATTAATCGTTTATTTAGGGCTGTTAATGCATGTCCTAATTTTGAATTAACTTTCAGCAAGGGGTCGTTTAAGAATTATCTATTGTATGTGCTCACGTAACTTTCTGTTTTGCATGTTATTTTGCATGCTGTGTGCTGGGTTCCCTTACTTGTTTTCTTCCTGCTCCTTTCATTTACTTGTTATTTTTTCCTTTGCATGTTGGTGCGGAAGCCTCATTTCATCGTTTTGATGGAATAGGTGAATTAATTCTGGGCTCCTGCCTAAGAAGTGTGCCTTCTGTTCTTCTATTATTTTACTTCTAAAATGTCATGTATAAAAACATCCGCATTATACGGTTTTCGTTGACCATGATATATACCTATAATAAAAATTTCTTTGCAAGGTGGTATGTTTCCAAGAATCACCACTAATTGACTTTGCGAACTTCTAGTTAAAGGGATCCCATCCATTCCAATGTCAATGCTGATTGTATTTTCGGGATAAACATTTTTATTTAAAAAATTGTCAATTTGATTTTTTAGGCCAAAGTGCGTATAAAGTCCAGAGCCTAATGTTACAATATCTGTCTTATATATTGGAGTTCTTTTTAATGTTCTTATGTCCTTTGGAATGCTTGGGTGGTACTTTTGTAAGATCCTAAGCAAACTATTAGCACAATCATTAGAGACATTGTACTGAACACTCCAATGTGATAAATCATAAGCAACGTTATTAGTTTCTAATTCTTCTATTTTATCACTCATATATTCCTTATCAGAACAACTGTCAACGCTTGATGATGAATCATTGCAGTCTTCCTCATAATTAAGTTGTAATAAGTTGTATCATCAGAAAGTATTCCTGGTGTTTGTTCGGAAAATGGTGGAGTATGAGAAATCACAAATTTGCTACATCCAGCGGTGCAAATTTCCACAATCTCTTCTTTAATCTCACGATAGCCTTTCTTATCCATTGTTTTTTATCTATAGAAAATTGTTATCTTGATCAATCTATTAAAAATTAATTTTACTTACTGGAAGTTTATAAAAAAAACGGCAATGGGTTCCACATCAAATCGACGCTGACAAAATTTATTTATTTTTTATTTTTTTACCTAAATTTGTAGTATACTTAGAAAGTTGAAAAAAGGTATTCATTAATTTTTTAGATGTTTTGTTGTTGTTTGTGTGTAAACGCTGTAACTTCTTGGTTTTTAAAGACATTCAGTTCAAACAAAAACCATGTTAAAGAGCATAAAATGAACAATATTTTCTGTCATATTTAGGCCAACTTAAAAAATCGGTAACTATTAAAGTTTTCAAACTAAAAACCTCTTTCTGGATAATGTAAATTTAAATTAAAGGATATAACTGTATGATCTGAAACTTTTTAGGGAAGTAGTATAGTATAAATATGAGTCTTCAAATATTGCGATTTTTCGAAAATCGCACATTTTCAATCTGAATTATCTCAGAAAGGACACAATTAAAAAATCCAAAATTTTCAGGAAACATTCCTTCTTTATATTGTAATAAGTATTTCTTCACTGAGACTTTATTATTTTTTTATTTATAATAAAATAAAAATTTGCTATATTTAAGAATTCATAACTAAAAAACTAATAAAGTCTTAGTTGTGAGATATTCAGGAAACATTCCTTTGTTATGTTGCAACAAGTGCTTAAAATTTCATCACAAAAAAATATTTTAATAACTAAACACAGCAGCTATTAGATGGCTTTAAACTGATAGATCCAGATAAGTAATTAATGAGGGGGCT
Organism: Leptarthrus brevirostris; assembly: GCA_964036015.1. NCBI lineage: Eukaryota > Metazoa > Arthropoda > Insecta > Diptera > Asilidae > Leptarthrus > Leptarthrus brevirostris. Next base: position 112,817,150 of record OZ038371.1, read on the forward strand.
GTTTCCAAACAGTTGGAAGGAATCATTGGCAATACCATTTGAAAAAGTTCTTTTTAGCAACATAGCCGAGAGTAGCTCAGGGTTTTAATGCATCAATATTAAAGCAAAGGCTAAATCAATTAACAGGGAGATAAACTGCATCATGATTTAATGTGCAAAGCAAAATAATAAACGGCACAATTAAGTGATAAAGCCTTAAATTTCCACAGTACTTTAATCCAAAACCAAAAGTACTCTCATGCTAAAGACAAAATTCTAAATGAAGCATTATGGGGGGATAAGGTATAAAAATTTTTTTTGCATATTTTTTTTATTTGATAGTACAACTCTTCAAGAGTATCTAGTTAAAATTTGAGGTCGATTGGAGAGAAACTTCCGGAGATACAGTGCCTCGGGTCTCCCTTTATCCGATACATCCCATATACAAAAGATCAGTGTTAAAACTTTTTCTTTATATAAATGACGAGGTAATGACGTCGAGTTATTTTAATTTTAATTTTAACGTATTTTAAAATTACAAAATTTTCTATTTTTTTAATGAAAAATCGGCATTTTGACTTCCAAGTGCTGTAAGAAATTGAAAAACCAATAAAAAAAACTCGACGTCATTACGTGCAGAAACTTGTGAACTAAAAAAATCATTTTGGTTTTTTGACTTCAGATGATCCAATGATGAGTTATGAGGGGTACCGCAATCAAACTTTTTTTTGAGATTCGCTGTCAATGGCTCATTTCTACATAAAAATTAATGAAAATTTCACGAAATGTTCTTCAAATGTTATTTTATTATGTAGTAATTAAAGAAATAAATCTATATTAACTGTGTTGCCAAAAACAAATTATCGAAAATATGCTTCTTTTAAATCGAATTAACCTTACTCCCCCTTAAACGAAATGTTATTATAGGTAACCCATTAACACATTGGACAATTACCTCATCGCCAACTGAATTATTGTGATAGATTAAGACAAAGAATCTTTGGGAAATTGACCCCACAGAGCAAACCAACCCAGCACAAGAACATTGACCTAGTAAAGCATAACATTTTTAGACTCTGCATACATTTTTAGTAACAATCAATGTTTGATAATTATGAATAAGTGGAACATTCTTAGAATCAACAAACATGTTTTGTAATAATTAATCGATAGAATGTAAGTAGAAATTTATTTGTATGTTTACTATACAAAGCATGCATTTTATTATGCCCGAATTAATACTAAAGTTTTATTTTCACTAGAAAAACTTCACTGAACTACTTGCTTGAATAAAAGCGTCACTCCTCGAAAATAAAGCACCTAATTCTCTATTGTCTATATTATCCACTATTCACTAATTGTCTTATATCAACAGCAACTAACTTTATTTTAATCACTTTAAAACAGAACTGCAACATTTTTCTAAACACTTTGAACTGCACAACTCAAGGTGGCGAAGGTGAGTATAGAAATGACAGGTTTATTTTTATTTGGCACGCTTCGATACATTAGTGTTGGTGTCAGAGCGGCTCGTAAACATTACGTTTAGGTTTCGCCTGGAGCGAATTCGCCAAAATGCTTAGAGGGTAGTTTTGTATTTTTAGCTGTAAGTGGGTTGAAAGTTCCCCTTTTAATTCCATTTATGATAATGTTGGCATAAATGTCAGCTCCGAGAACAATGTCGATCTATGCTGGAGTTGAAAAAGTGGGGTCAGCCAGAGGGAGGTTAAGGTCGAGACTTTAATTGTTTGAGCTGGTAACAAATCGGTGATTTTTTCGATTATCAATATGTTAACTTTCATTTTAAAATTGAAGTGTAATGAATTGATGCTGACTGTAGTTTGTTTTGAGCTTGTATTAGTAGGAGTTGTGCCAAGCCCAATTAGTTGGTGATTTGTTGGGATTCCTTTGAGCTGTAGTAGTTTACAGGCTCTTTTTATTATAATGGATACTTCTGATCCAGAGTCTATTAATTCTCGAAAGATCATTGTAATTCCAGATGGGGCAGTAATCTTTATTAGTGCTGTGGAGAGTAAAACTCTTTTCGTATTAGAAATGAACAAATTTTGAACTTGTTGTTCATTAGCTTCGATAGTGGATGGAGAGTTATGTGTTGTCTCCATTTTTGATTTTTGAGTAGATTCGGGGGTTGAATTTTTATTTGAAAAAAATTGTTCATAGTGAAGCGAAGAATTGTGTTTTTTGCCACAGTGGTAACATTTTTTGTTACTAGGACATTGTGAAGTTGTATGTCGTTGTTGAATGCTTAAATTTCTAAATGTGGGACAATAGAAAATTATATGGTTTCCTCTGCAATGGCAGCACGAGGTTTTTATATTCTTAGGCGAATATGGTTTTTGAATTGGCGCTGAACTGTTATTTTTGTTTAGGAGTCCATACGTTGTTTTGGGGGGGGGGGGGGGGTATTTCTTTCTTTCGTTTAGAGCTTCAAGCATTCTAAATCTTGAAAATGTAGTGAATTCTGTATAAGTTGCGAGTTAAGTTTTGTTTCGTAACTCTTGTTCCCAATATGATAATGAGTCTCTTGTGGTAATTTCTGGATTAGTATGTGGATCAAGATGGCGTCACATTTGTCCACGGGTAATTCGAGAACTTGTAGCTCATGAATACATTCCTCAGTTTTATCTAAAAACGATTTAATACTGGTGGATGTCTCAGTTTTAATTTGAGACTGGCTCCGGAGATCCCTCAATTGCTGATTTACGAGAGATCGTTTATTATTATATCTCTTCGTGAGAAGTTTTCATGCCTTGTCATAATTGCTCTCAATCATGTAAAATTGTTACAGAGCCCTTTCTGTTTCACCAGAGACATTTGCTTTGAAATAATGCAATTTTTGGACTTTGCTCAGATTTTTATCTAAATCTATTAGGGCGGAGAATACATCATGGAAAGATCTCCATGTTTTGTAGTTGCCATCGAAATTGGGTATGGCAATAGGTGGTAGCCTGATTGTGTTTGACTGCGATGGATTATTTTCAGGAGTAAGTGATTCAGAATAATTGCTCTTAGTGAACTCTTTAAGTCCATCATTACGGTCTGCTAAGAGATCGAAATATGCCTCTTCAGTGTTTTCGTATTTATTTTCAGAGTTGTATTTGTTCTCTATTTGTATGTGCCCATAAATCGACATGGTTTGCAGAGAACTCTCCCCACAACTCTTTTAGAAAGGCGAGACGGGGTTCAAAATAGCCCTGGTGGCTTTATTTTTTTGTTCTTTCAAAGCATATTGCTTATTAATGATTAGATAAGGATAAGATTTATTAAAAGAAATTTAAAATTATATTTTTGAATTGTAAAATAGAATTAATTTTCTATTTCGATGGAATGCAGAATTAAGTTTCTGCTACAGTATTATGTTTCTGCGAGAACAATACAGAAATAAGTTTCTGCGATAGGATTTACAGAAGTAAGTTTCTGCGACAGGAAATTTTCAAATTAAGTTTTGAATATCACGGGTGGGATTGCTTCAGTTTGAATACTGATCAAGGAATGAGGTCTAATACTGAAAATCTCGCTGGCATATATAGCTCCAGGTAAGCTGATTTAAACTTTGTTCACTCATGAGCTCGCCTGATAGTACTATTTTTTCTTCTTTATTTAAAATGTTTAGGCCATTCATAAGTGGAAATGTCAAGTGGCATTTGAACAAAATGGAAAAGTGACAGCTGATCAAGTGACAGAAACTCTGGTAAGTTTTTGTTTTGAAAAATAAATATTAATTTATTAATTTTTGGTTTGTTTCAGCTGATAAATTTTGCTTTAGTTTTTAGTTTTGCTTACTTTGTGGGTTGTTTCTATTTTCAAATTGGGAATTCGAAAGACGAAGAAGAGAATATTAAGGAAGCAGCAGGACAATATCTGGACAACGGGGGATTGTTTATTAAGAATTCTGTTAATGAAATTAAATTTTCATTATATGTCTTTCTTTTTAGGCAATATTTATGGAGGGACTGAACATCCTCTCGCCTAAAAAAAATTGATTATTATAAATAAATATTTATGTATGATATGTATGTATAGTATAGTTGATTAAATAAACTTGCTGTTGAAGCAGATGTTGTCAGAACAGGTGCTGTTAGATTTTCTACAAGAATCGTATAATTTCAAATAAACATAAAACTAAGTACCTTATGTGCGTTTAACAAAGAGCCTTTATACACCATAATCATCGGTGGAGTAATTGATAATATGCCGGCCTGCCAGCCCAGAGGTCCTAAGTCAGAGTCCCGCCGGCGGCAATCCATTAAATTAAAGGTTCCTGTGCAATCGTTGTTTTAAACCGGGTGAAGTTCTTCTCCCGCCGACGATAGGAATGGTAGTTATTCCGACGATTTTATGACGAACAGATGATCCATGGCCATCTGTACAAGAATATTTCTTAAAAATAAACAAGAAAAAACCAACATTCTGCGCGGCAGATATAAAAAAAAAACAATAACTCGTTCAGAGTTTACTTCGTTTAAGAACATTTCTTGACAGTTCGCAGCTGTCAACTTGTAAAATAATCGGATGTCATCGCATTCAAATTTCCAGTAAAGCATAGATCAGCTCACAGAAAAAGCTAAAGCTGGAATTATAGGACGTCGTATGCCATCTCTTTTCAGCAACTCAAGAGGGTCATGTAGGAGACTTAAATGCCAGCTCCAGCCTGAAGATTCATTCAGTCTTCGAGTGTCAAATAGTAAAGAAGTATTCTAATACAAAGCGTGCATAATTTTGAAAAGGTTTAAGTTGAGTGAGTAATTATTTTGAACAGTGAAAATTTATTGGAGTTGGGCTGATTACCAAATTAATAATTTTAAATAGTTCGTGAAGTTTACGGCGTGGGTGAAAATAAATTAATTACTTTGGGTTTATTACCAGGTAATTAATTTGTTTGTAAAAATAGTGAGAAATTATTGGAGTTGGGTTTATTACCAAGCCAATAATTTTGAACATTTGTTTGTTGTTGTGGGATTTAAGAGTAGTCAAAAAAGTAATTACTCTGGGTTTATTACCAGGTAGTTGCCTTTGACATAAAGGTTAATCTAACATTTGGAGGGACTAGGTCAAGTAAAGAATTATTTGTATTGGGCATATTACCAAACAAATAATTTTCGAATTATTACTAACAAATAAGTAATCAAATTGTTGGAGTTGGGTTTATTACCAGGCCGACAATTTGAACGTTGTTCTGTGTGGGGGTTTTTGTGAATTACTAGTAGGAGATTAATTACTCTGGGTTATTACCAGGTAATTAATTTTTACAGTAAATTTAAATTCAACATTTGAAGGGATTAATTAGAGTAGAGAATTATTGTGTATTGGGCAGATTATCAAACAGATAATTCTCGAATATCTTAATAATTTGAATCTTAATAATTTGTGTCGGATAACAACAAATTTAATTCGGGAATAAATGTGACAGTTGTCAAACTAGATAATTGTTTATCAACAAATAATTGTCTAATTTTTATATTGTCTGTGTGTGAATACTTGAACTGCGAGTAATAAAATTTTCTTTTCTTTTTTACAGAGTTGGATTAGTAGTATTAAGTTTAAAGTAAAGTAATTGAAATTTTAGTTAATGAAATATGGTTTTTTTTAACTAGCAAAAATTTTAGTTATAGTGTAGAATTGAAGCAATAGGGAAATACACGTATTTTAAGCTGACTTTCCTGTTTTAATTAAACAGAACCTTAACTTTTCCTCTTCCTATTCGTAGTGACTATAAGAGGTCACTACATTGGTCCTTCGAGCCGGATAATGCAGCCAAATACGCTTATTTTACTATCGTTTCTCATTGAATTACAAAAACACAGTTCAAGTATTCTATAATTGTCGTGTCGATACTTAGGAGAAAATGTTGTCCTTAACGCCCCAGCAACCCGCAAGGCACAATTAGACCAGTCGATATCTAATTATAAAAAGACTGGTCCATCTTGACGCACTCGAGGCTATTTGTCTGGTAGGATAGAGAATGTAGGAAAGATTTGGGGTCAATTCGAAACTGCCCATTTAGAAATCTGCACAACCGAAGAAACTGAAGATGCTTCTAACGAGGTATTAGCATCAGTAAAAGAGTATAAAGAAGGACTTTGAAGCAGCATACTTCGACTACTTAGGATACCTACAAGATGCTCTTGCCAATCTTACAGCACAAAGTAAAGAGTCAAAATGCTCACACCAAACGCCTCCAAATCATTCCGAACAAAAGGTAGAAATAAAACTACCAAGAATCGATTTGCCAAAATTTAATGGTGAACACAAGTCATGGAGATCATTCTACGACATGTTGTCTCCTTAATACATTCGGATAGTTGGTTACCACCTGTCCAAAAACTGCATTATTTAAAGTCAAGTGTGACCGGAGAACCTGAGCGAATTTTGAGACAATTCGACATGGTATCTACAAACTACAACGCAGCATGGGAACTCCTAATTAAACGCTATAACAATCGAAGAATTTTAGTCTCTGCGCAATTAAAATTGCTCTTTAGTCAATCGCCGATCAGACAGGAATCTGATAAAGAAATCAAAGCATTACTTGATAAAACTCAAGAATGTTTACACGAGTTAAAAAGATTGGGGGTAGATACAACAAATTGGGATCCTATGATTGTTCATTTACTAATCCAGAGATTACCGGAAGGAACACGGAACCTTTGGGAACAGAAAATTTCCAATGAAGATAACTTACCCAGTCTCACTCAACTGCTTGAGTTTCTGGAATCAAGATTCTGAGCGTTAGAAGCCATGATTGACAGCAAGTCAGTCAAACTCAATAGCGCGTTACACAAAGCAATCAAACATACAAACAACTACCACATAAAACAAAGGAGTGGTTGTTTATTGTGTAAAGGGAATCATACATTGCAACATTTATCTGAACATGGCATTTGCTACTTTTGCTTTCAACAGCATTCAAACGAACAGTGTCATTACATTAAGAAATGTCACATGTGCAAAGGAACACACGCCTTGCAAAGATTCCACGATTTCTGTCAGCTGAACCATAAAGGGAAACGAGATTTCGTATCAAAACACAACTTGTGTTTTAATTACTTACAACCACACAACAGTAAGGCATGCCCAAGTCGCAGCAGTTGTTTTAAGTGTGGCAAGCGTCATCACACATCTTTACATGAAGACAATCAAAAGGCTAGATCCAATGCGTCACGCAAAAATCAGAAGGATACGCCATCTGCCCATGAGGCAAAAACTGCATCAGAACCAGAGGTGATAAACTGTCACTGTAATAAAATCACCAAACAATCGTTGCTTGCGACAGCAATGATAAAGCGCTGAGTTCGGGCTTCATTCAGCTCATTCATAAGCGAAGCAGCGTTTCAAGCATTGCAAACAAAGGGCAATACAACATCGCTGCAAATTACAGGGCTTGGATCTACTAAGGTAGCACATTCAACAAAGGAAACAAGGTTTCACTTGCGATCACACATCGATCCAAACTTTAAGCTGCCGATGGAGGCTTATGTTATTTAAAAATATCAAGTATTGTCCCTCCAAGGCAAGTCTCTCTACTGGATTGGAGACATATTCAAAATTTACAGCTGGCAGACCCAAGGTTTTCAGAACCAGGAAAAATTGACCTGTTAGTGACTGTGGAAGTAACACCAAAACAAAAATTTACAAAAGAAGAAAAAAGGTGTGAGGAACATTTCAACCAAACACATTGCAGGAGGCAAGATGGTTGCTATCAAGTTCGATTACCATTTCAGGACAATAGAAGTCCAGTACTTGTGGATTCAAAGAAGCAAGCTATGACAAGGTTGCTTCACATGGAACGGAAATTCAGCAAAGATATCGAAATCCAAACTGAATATGTAAAATGTATAAACGAATACATTAACTTAGGACATATGACACTAGTAGAAGAAGGAAACCCTGAGAAACCTTTGCGGTATTATATGCCACATCACGCGGTATTTAAGGAAAGCGCAACAACGAAGCTTAGAGTTGTTTTTGATGCTTCCGCTAAATCATCAAATGGAAGAAGCCTGAATGAACAAATGATGACTGGCCCGGTTATTCAACCTAAATTATTTTCAACGCTCATGAAATGGAGAAAATTTAAGTACGCCATGACGGCTGACATAGAGAAGATGTACAGGATGATACACATTCATCCTGAAGACAGGCGTTTTCAAACCATACTCTGGAGAAACAATAAGGGCAAAGAAATCAAAACATACGAATTAAATACGGTTACTTTTGGCACCACAGCTGCCCCGTATTTAGCCATTAAGACGCTTCAACAGCTAGCGAGAGACGAAAGAATAAATTACCCTAGAGCAGCGCAAAGTATATTTGAAGATTTTTATGTAGACGATGTTCTTACAGGGGCAAGCACATTAGAAGAAGCTATCAAGCTACAGCAAGAACTCATTGAGTTACTCAAGCGAGGGGGATTCAACCTACTCAAATAGGCTGCGAACAACGAAGGATTGCTAAAGTCAATTCCGAGCAGCGAACGTGAATTACAATTACCGTTGAGCTTTGACGAAGATAATCAAATAAATGCATTAGGAATTTACTGGCATCCAGCAGCGGATTATTTTACACTTTCTTTTAAGCCAAATGAATTAAGTAAAGGCGTAAGCTCAAAGAAAAAGATACTGTCAGAGATCGCAAAATTATTTGACCCGTTCGGATGGATTGCGCCTTGCGTCATACTCGCCAAAATTCTCATGCAAATACTATGGATGTCGGGATGTTCTTGGGATGAACTTGTTCCAACAGAATTGGACCAAGAGTGGTCTCAATTCAAGGATCAATTGAGCCATCTACTCGACTTACAGATACCACGTTGGGTGAGCATAACCAGCAAACAATAAAGCTGCCAGCTACATGGATTTTGCGATGCATCCACTCTGGCATACGCAGCTGCCGTTTATTTAAGAGTAGTAGATGAAAAGGGAATTATACATAGTAATCTACTGATTGTAAAAACGCGTGTAGTTCCAATTAAACCAGTATCGTTACCAAGGCTGGAATTATGTAGAGCTTTACTACTTAGTAGACTGATCAAGCAAGTAAGGACAGACATGCAACAGGAACATGTCAATAGTATATGTTGGTCAGATTCTAAAATAGTGCTGGCCTGGATACAAGGACATCCAACAAATGGCGCACTTTCGTCGCCGATCGAGTGGAAGAAATCCATGAAAATTTAACAAAAAAAACTTGGAAGTATATACTTACAAAGGAAAACCCTGTGGACATGGCGTCCCGAGGCATCATGTCGTCTCGCATCATAAAGAATCAGCTTTGGTGGAATGGACCAAGTTGGCTACTAGCTAATGAACAAAATTTGCCATCCAAAACAATTAAGGATTTAAAAGCGGTGGTAGAGGCAAAAAATACAAAAAGGAACTTGTTAGCAATGGAGACTCAAGAGGAAGACCTACTGATTAAGTTTTCATCGTATAAAAGACTCACACGTATAGTTGAATATTGTTTACGTTTTGCTTATAACTGTAGAAATCCCAAGGAAAAACGCGCTCAGCATTTGCATTCGGATGAACTCGCCAAGGCAACAGGAGCAATAATACAGCTCATGCAAAAACAGGAATTTTCGAATGAATACACCCAGTTTCAAAAGGGAATTTCAATAATGAAAGAAAGTCAATTAACAAAACTATCTCCATTTCTAGCCCAGGATGGAACAATTAGAGTAGGCGGTCGACTACAAAATTCGTCATTATCGTTTAACACTAAGCATCCGATGATCTTTCCAAAGGGTTATCATTTGACAAACATAATTATTGATCATTTTCACCTGGATACGAAACATGGTAGAGCTCAGCTCGTGTTAAACACGATTCGATATAAATTTTGGATCATAAATGGAATGGCAGCAGTTAAATCCAAAATATACAAATGTGTAAGGTGTACACGTTTTAGGAAACAAACAAGAACCCAAATCATGGGAAACTTACCAGAAGTCAGGGTAAAACAGGCAAGACCATAGAGCGTCTTGAATTTATAAAGGGTGTTTTTGCATTTTGGTTTGCTGGCTACGAAAGCCATACACATCGAATTAGTTTCGGACCTAACAACTGAAGCATTCTTAGCGGCCTTTAGGAGATTTACGTGCAGACGAGGATTCGCTACAAATGTTTACTCGGATAACGGCACGAACTTCGTGGGAGCTGAAAAAATTTTAAAAAGAAATTATAATGAAGCTATTAAGGAAGCAAATGATCACGCCGCAGCTGTGGTAGCCAACGAAGGAATAAATTGGCATTTTAATCCTCCAGCTGCGCCACACTTCGATGGAATTTGGGAGGCTGGCGTCAAGAGCATAAAACATCATCTCAAAAGAGTTTTAGGTCAGACAACACTTACGTATGAAGAGCTTTCTACCTTACTTGTGCAAATAGACTCCGGGACATTTTTTAATAGGTACGGCTATAAAAACGCCACCGGAACCTAGCGTTGAGGACAGCAAAGTCCATACGCTTAATCGTTGGAAACATATCCAACAACTTCATAGTCAAGTTTGGAAAAGATGGTCTGACCACAGAGCAGGACCACAGAGCAGCATAACATACAAATTGGACAAATAGTAATCATAAAGGACGACAAACTACCGCCTTTAAAATGGTTACTAGCTAGGGTTGAAATGGTTCATCGCGGTCAAGATAGCAAGGTGAGAGTAGTCACTCTACGAACTAATTCAGCTATCATAAAAAGACCGATTAGTAAACTCTGCCCTTTACCCCTACAAAACTAAGGTTGACGTATGATTATTAAGGTGATCGTTTTGTCTACATGTAAATGTTCAATGTGTCCAAGTTGCACATCGTGGCGTCTGGTCCAATCTGGTGGTGGAAAACATAATGACAGTTTACTTACATAATGTATAGTTCACAGATAAAATGGAGCAAGAGACAACAGAATTCCTGCAAATCCTGGACGAATTCTTGAACGAGAACGACCACATGGTTTATACGTTCGATGAGGTATTAAGAAAGGAAGAGCTGTGACTTGGTGATGATATCCTGGATATCGATGATGTGCCCAGTATCAGCTCGGGTACCATAACTCCCCCCATAGTGGAGGACGGTCCACCACCATCATCTCCCGTAACACCCCAACCGAAGTCATTCCCTAAAATAAACGTGGGCTCATCACCACACTCGTCCCAGGAAAAATAGGCTGCGACTGTTGAAAGTATAGCTCATACACAACCTGCAGAACCGTGTATGTCGTGTCAACCGACCAAGCCAAAATTGCTGGACGACAAGGCATATGAAATGGTTACCATTGAAGGGCAATCATTTAAAATAAAATTTGCCCAAATGCAGAAAATCCCTTTTCATCACATTCGCAGCGGAAAAAGAAAGCGATATAATGTGTTTCTGTCCAAAGGCGAAAGCGTACGTCTAAAATTAAGAAAGCATAAGTTGATTTGGACAGGGTACCGTAGAACCAACAAAAAACAAATTTAATTTAAGTAGTTATAAGTACGAATATAAGTCTTGAAATGTAGAAATAAAAACAAGGAATTATAACAATAGTTTACTTTATTGATCCAATCTAGTTGTCTCAAGGGGGGGGGGGGGGGAATGTTGAAGCAGATGTTGTCAGAAAAGGTGCTGTTGGATTTTCTACAAGAATCGTATAATTTCAAATAAACATAAAACTAACTACCTTATGTTCTTCCAACAAAGAGCCTTAATACACCATAATCATCGGTGGAGTAATTGATAATATGCCGGCCTGCCAGCCCAGAGGTCCCAAGTCAGAGTCCCGCCGGCGGCAATCCATTAAATTAAAGATTCCTGTGCAATCGTTGTTTCAAACCGGGTGAAGTTCTTTTCCCGCCGACGATAGGAATGGTAGTTATTCCGACGATTTTATGATGTACAGATAATCCATGGCCATCTGTACAAGAATATTTCTTAAAAATCAACATTCTGCGCGGCAGATATAAAAAAAACAAAACAATAACTCGTTCAGAGTTTACTTCGTTTAAGAACATTTCTTGACAGTTCGCAGCTGTCAACTTGTAAAATAATTGGATGTCATCGCATTCAAATTTCCAGCAAAGCATAGATCAGCTCACAAAAAAAGCTAAAGCTGGAATTATAGGACGTCGTATGCCATCTCTTTCCAGCAACTCAAGAGGGTCATGTAGGAGACTTAAATGCCAGCTCCAGCCTGAAGATTCATTCAGTCTTCCAGTGTGAAATAGTAAAGAAGTATTCAAATACAAAGCGTGCAGAATTGTGAAAAGGTTTAAGTTGAGTGAGTAATTATTTTGAACAGTGAAAATTTATTGGAGTTGGGCTGATTACCAAATTAATAATTTTAAATAGTTCGTGAAGTTTACGGCTTGGGTGAAAATAAATTAATTACTTTGGGTTTATTACCAGGTAATTAATTTGTTTGTAAAAATAGTGAGAAATTATTGGAGTTGGACAACGTTTTTTCTATTTTTCGTATTGGGGATGACAACTTCTGGCTCTCAAAAGGTCTATGTTTCGTCCTGATTGGTGACGAATGAGTTTGGATAATAACTGATTTCAACTGTCGTCTTGTTCCTTTTGATCCAGTGGCAGTTGCGATCCCTTTTTTCACCTTTTATTTTGGCACGACACCCGGCTTGGTCGGAGTCCCTTTTACAGGGGAAACTGGTCCAGGAATATCCGTCATTTCGTCCAAGAGATCCCATAATTCCCTTTTTGATTTTGGGATTATCTGCAACAGGTCCTTACTGTTTGTAGCGCATCATATCACGCTGAAAAGTAAATTTTATTCCTAATAAAATTATTAGTTATATATTATAATTCGTTAAAATGGAGCTCGAGATCTGGAGATCTGTCGTTATAGTGAAGTATCAATAACGTTGTACCATATAAATGAATACATTCCGGATGATCTGTTGGGAAGTTCTTCATTTCCGAGGTCACGTCACAACTAATTTTGTTTGCCGATATCTCGGTAATCGTGAGTCGAAAAAAACTTAAATTTTACTTAAATATTTTATTAATAAATTTTTAAGTAGTATTGTTATTAATTATATAATATATAAATCCAAATTTAATGGAAATATAAGAAAAAATGCATTTGAATTTTTTATATAACATTTTGAGGAGAAAATCGAACAGGTCTTTTTTGTAGAGAATTTTTTGACAATATATTTTAGCTCATTTTGGCAATTGTAATTACTTTTTAGGGGTTTTACAGTATCACAAAGGGACAGTATACAGGTCATATATAACACTAAAGGGTTAGCTTTTCTTGGGGATTAACATCTAGTTTTCCATTTCTTGGTAAGACGTCCAGTAGCATAAAAATAGTTAACCTTTTGGAAGGAAGTGCAAAATAAGTTTAACGGGTTAGGGGTAGTCAGCGGCTTTAAAAAATGAATATTTGAAATAATTTTTTTTTTCAAAGTAGTATAATTTATTTTATTGAACAAATAATACAAAGAAATTATATTATGCTTTAACTTTATTAGAAAAAAATAAAAATAAATATTATGAATAAACTCATCGCCATATTTGTTGGACACACAAGTCTTGCTTTGCCGTGACCATCCTAACATTTTAGTGGTTCATCTAAAATCAAACAAAAAAATCATTAGTTTAATAGATAATCTAGTGCGCAATTGAAGGATTTTTTAATTTAAATTCTTATTTTTTATAACCAATAAACGAAAAATTTTTTTCTTAAAAATTCGTGAGTAAATTATTATCAGTGGCTGCGATTATGTTTATTTTCAAAAGAAAAGAAAAGCTTCGATCAGGCATTAGATTAACTATTAAAGTAATGATTTTTTTTATTTGATTGCTTTTAGATGAACAACTAAAATGTTATGATGGTCACCGCAAAGCACGATTTTTGGAGACGGGGTCGAACAAATACGGCGATGACTTGGTTGGTTGGTTGGTTAGTCGGGCTGTTTGTTGCTAAGAAGCACCAAATTCACTCGGAGGCCATGAAGGCCCATTGTGAATGCCCTTAAAAAATAAAATGCATGGTCAGAACTTAAAACCACCCAGATCTCTGTAAGAATCTATTTAGGTCCACCATTGCTACCTCTGCTAAGTCGTCCAGGTTGTCAAAGAACCTTGCTCCCAAACAGGCGAGTCGTCGTTCTTTTAAAGCCGGACATTCGCAGAGTAGGTGCACTATGGACTCAATTTCTTCTTCGTCTCTGCAGCTTCTGCAGAACTCATTCGATGGTACGCCGAGTCTGATGTCCATAGTTCCTATGGGGCAGTGTCCGGTGATGACGCCGACGAGTGTTCGAATGCGCTTTCTATCGAAGGATAAGAGATTTGAAGTTCTGCTCTGATTCAGCTCCGGCCATATACTTCGTGTTGTGAGACAGTAGCTGATATTTCTCCACCGTTCCGAAGTCATGTTGGAGTAGTGTCTATCGATTTGACTTTTTGCTGTATTGAGGGGAGGGTGCACCCTTTCCACCGGCATGTCTATATCTGTACTTGAACCATTTTTGGCCAGTTCGTCGGCTTTTTCGTTACCCTCTATACCGACATGTCCTGGAACCCAGCAGAGCCTAAGCGTATGTTGTGAAATATTTCTTAGGGCTCTGATACAATCCTTCACACATTCTGACTTTATCACGTTGGAGTTCAACGCCTTGAGTGCTGCTTGACTGTCCACACAAATAGTGATCTCAGTTGTTGAAATCTGTTTTTCTTGGACAATCAGTGCAGCCTTCATTATAGCGTATATTTCCGCTTGGAAGATGCTGCATTCGTTGGTGAGTCTATACGACCTACTCATTTGCAGCGCCTCCGAGAAAACTCCAGCTCCAATCCCCCTTTCCGTTTTCGATCCGTCTGTGAAGATGGCAGTTCCTTTAATTATGTTTTCAGGATGCTTCCAATCTTCTCTATTGGGTATGATAACGGAAAAGGGTTTTCTAAAGTCATATTGTGGTTTCATATAATCAGTTGTGGGGTGCAACCCATTTTGATTAAAGAAGTTCAGTATGACTGCATTTCCAAAATTCTGTGGTATCCATTGGCTGTTTTCTCTGAGTCTGAGGGCTGCCAGGGTTGCCATTTTTTTCGTGTGGAGTTCTATGGGTTGAAGGTGTAAAATGGCTTCCAAACCAGCTTGTGGTGTGGATTTTATTGCACCTGTTGTTCCCAAGCACGCGAGCCTTTGCACCTTTGCTAAAAACTTAAGGTGCGATTTCTTATTTAATGCATCCCACCAAACAATTGACCCATGGGTAAGAATAGGCCTGACGATCGCTGTGTACATCCAGTGTACAATGTGCGGTTTCATGCCCCATTTCTTACCAAAGGTTTTCTTGCAAGCATAGAACGCATTGAGTCCTTTCTTCATCCTCTCTTCCATATTCCGTCTCCAATTCAATTTGGAATCGAATATGACGCCTAGGAACTTTGCTTCCGAGGAGAGTTTGAGGGCACTACCTATAAGTTTTGGTGGTTTCCAAATAGGTAGTTTGTATTTCCTTGTGAACAGGACCAATTCTGTCTTACGGGGGTTTATAAGACCATTGTCCTCTGCCCATCTTGCTATGTCTGTCAAAGCAGAGCTCATAACATCACTGACCGTTTGTAGGAACTTTCCTTTTGTCAGCAAAACTATGTCGTCTGCGTACGCTACTGTTTTAATGCCTTTACTGACGAGAGATTTGAGGATTTTGTTTAGAGAGATGTTCCAAAGCAGGGGTGACAATACTACCCCCTGTGGTGTACCTCTGTGAACTGTTCTCCTAATGGAAGACTCCCCTAAACTGGCATTGATGACCCGGCTATTTAGCATTGTTTGTATCCAGTTTGTCAGAAATATTTCATTTCCAGATTCCTCTAAAGAGGAAGTGATGGATCCTGTTTTAAGGTTGTTGAAGGCTCCTTCAGTATCAAGGAAGGCAGCCAAGGTATATTCCTTATCATGGAGAGATTTCTCAATCGTTCTCATAACCTCATGTAGTGCTGTGTCAACAGACTTGCCTTTAATATATGCGTGTTGTGCATTACACAGGTACTTGGTTGACTCGAGATGTTGCCTGAGATGTAGATCCAGTATCCTCTCTAGTGTTTTCAATAGAAACGATGAGAGGCTGATTGGTCTATAATCTTTGGCTATTGTGTGGCTTGGTTTCCCTGCTTTGGGAATAAAGGCCACACGCACCTCTCTCCATCTTTTCGGTACGTATCCGGTAATAAGGCATGCTTCAAAGACTGCTTTAAGCCAGGGAGTGATACTCGTTACAGTATTTTGTAGCATAGCGGGGATGATTCCATCCGGTCCTGCAGATTTGTAGGGTTGGAAGGATTTCACCGCCCATACTACCTTGTCCTCACTTATGCAGTCCCCGATGGCTGCCAAGTTTTCCATTGGAAGTGGAAATTGCCGAACATCTTGTTGTTGATCTTCTAGGTTTCCGTCCGAGCATCCAGGGAAATGAGTGGAGACGAGCTGTTCAAGAATTTCCTGGCTGTCCTCTGTCCAGGAGCCGTCGTCTTTACAGATGTGCCCCAGGGGTGTAGGGGCTTTGGCTAGGATCCTGCGGAGTCTAGCAGCTTCTGTCGTTGACTCTATGTTCGAACAGTAGTTAATCCAGGATGTTCTTTTTGCAGTTCTCGTTTTCTTTTTAAATTCATTGAAGCTGGAGCGATATAGGTTCCAATCTTCTTCTGTTCTTGTTTGCTTGGCCTTATTGAAGAGTTTCCTGGTCTTGGTCCTAAGTAGTCGAAGTTCCTCTGTCCACCATGGAGCATGGCTTCTTTTAGGTGGTCGACTAATAGGACAGGATCTCTTGAAAGCAGCCGTTAGCGCATTCGTGATGAGGTTGACTGATTCCTCGATTTGTGTTTTGTTCGAAATGTTACCCTCTGGTGAGGATTTTAATCGACTTGCTACAAACCTAGAGAATTTATCCCAGTCAGTCTTGACAGGGTTTCGAAAGGGTTTACCTATCCGAATTTTAAAGTTGATACTGAAGGTTATCCTAAAATGATCCGAAAAGGAGAATTTAGGTGATACTCTCCAGTCACTAACCCTAGATTTATCTGTGGTTTGAGCTAGTGTTAAATCTATTACTTCCTGCCTAGATCTGTTTTGAAAGGTAGGATGTCTTCCTCTGTTACAGATACTTAGTTTGGAAAGTAGAATAAATTCAAAAATAGACTCACCTCTAGTGTTTGTGTCGCTGCTCCCCCATTGAGTATGATGAGCGTTGGCGTCCATTCCAATGACCAGATTTGCTCCGGTGGTGCTGGAGTAGCTAACCAGGTGTTTCAGGTCACTCGATGGAGGGTTCTCTTCTTCGTATGGCAGGTACGCGGATGCGAGAATGAGTTGTGTTCATTCTTGCGGTCGCATACTGCTACTGTAAGGTCGCAGGTACTGAAACGATAAGAAACTAAGAAATTTAGCTTTTTGCTTACCAGGATGCAGCTTCTCAGTTTACCTTCCTTATTTGTATGTAGGAGCTCATAATGTTTTGTCCTGAATCCTTGAATTGCAGCTCCGGAGAGCCACGGTTCTTGGATTAGGGCAACATCTATTTTCTCCTCCGCCATGAAGAGCAGCAGGTCGTCGGTGGCAGTTTGGGAGTGGTGCAGATTAATTTGCACCACCCTTAGATTTCCAACTTCCTTCATTTGAGATAGTGAATCTGAGTCGCCCCAACCCGAACTTCACCACCCCTGTAGCCGCTCTTAAGACTGTGGCGGACGCGTGGTCCATCGCTATTTTAAGGTCTTGTCCCTCTCCTTTTGTTCCGGGTTTAGAGGACAGGACCTGCCAGCCGCTAGTACACAGGCCTTTGTTCTGCAGCGAGATTAGCCGCAGTGTGGAGGTTACTTCCAATACTGGAGGCGGTATCCACACATGGGCTAACACGTGCAGAGGCAATAATCAGGAAGTCGTAGGATTCCTTATTATTGCATCCAATAATCTTAACACCCTTCCGCCAGCCAGCCCCGTCGAAGTTGCAGATGTTTCCAACATCTCTTGTTCTCCGGCGGCTAGCATGGCCTCCATTATTTTGGCTTCCACCTTTAGCCAGTTTTCCCTCGAGATTTTACCGTCCGGATCGCTCCGATCGATCACTGCCAGAGTGAGTTCTTCGCTGCTGGTGAGAGTTGCTTTAGCCTTCTTCTTCATATTTTCATTTACTCCCTCGTCAGCTGAGCGTGTTCTCTTGGGATTTGGCTTTGCTGTATCCCTCCCTTCAGACTTTGTGGTCCTCAGTTTGGTAGGTTGCTTTGCCTTACTCCTTGAGTTGTCACCCAGCTTTAGAATGACCTTGGATGTGGAGGGGCTTGAGTTGTGCTGTCAAGACGTTTCTCGCCCTTATCCTTCTCCTTGGCATTTTTGCTCATTTCAGAGGCGTTTGCCGCGGATGTGGAGGGGGCTTGAGTTGTCTTAATAGGACGTTTCTTGCCCTTCCCCGTCTCGCTAGGTTTCTCTTCCTCTTTTTTGTTTGTGGCTATTGAAGCTGCACATGTCGTTGAGACTTCGGAAGGTGCTACTTCAACGTAGCGTTTTTCGAAAGCCTTAACTATTTTCCTGTGCTTCTTTACTAGCCTCTTTTCTCTATCCGTCCACGTCTCGGTGTCCTTCGCATCCACCTTGCGGAGGAATTTAGCTGAGCTTTTGTAACCAGATCTGGCTACTTGTTTAGCTGATTTCCTTCTTTTTGATGCTTCTGGTTCCTTGGATGCCTGGTCGGTTTCCTTCAGGAGATTTTCCTCTGTCTCCGTGTCCATTTCTGAATCATCGCTGCCCTGAGAGGACAAAACCTCCTTCAGGGCAGATAGATCCATCAAGGGTCCCGTCGACAGCGGCGTGTTTCGAGAAGGACAAGCATCTTGACGTGTGAGCCTATTAGTGTTAGCCGTAGTCGTCGTTGTATTTATCTTAGTTGCTACTACGCTTGTTGTTTCTGTCGTCGTCGTTCGTGTAGTCGTTGTTGTTGTTGTCAGCGTAGCAGCTGTTGTTGAGCCACTGGCGACGTGCAGAGGAGACTTGATGTCTCCACCACGCCTGCCGGAGGTCGCGGCATCCTCCGACATTGGAATAGATATCCCTATCCCTGTTTGTGCGTTTTTAGACTCCTCCATGCATGCAGTTTATACCTGCTGCCAGGTTGCATTTTATACCTACTGCCAGGTTGCATCTACTTCGTCTGGCATCTCCAGATTGACCTGTTCGGCATGGGTGACCCTGCCAGTAGCTTAAAAGAAAACTACAGCCGACATAGCTCAATCTATCTTAGATGCACACAAGCCCATCCACCACGACAAGGTGCAGATGCACGGATGAGCGATGACTTTATTCACAATAAATATTTTCTGCAAATTTTTGTCTAATAAAGCTTAAGTATAACATAATAACTTTGTATTATTTGTTTTATAAAATAAATTAAACTATTGTCAAAAAATTATTTAAAATTCTCCTTCTTTAACGCCGCTAACTAGCCCCTAACCCCTTAATTTTCCCTATCAAAATCGCCGGTCGTGTTTGCAAATTTTAATATTTCTTTCTTGCTCGAGTTTTTTTGGATTTTATGACAAATTCTTACGGTTCAAGTGCTTTTGTTTAGCTTGGCTTCGGCAAGAAGGGAATTAGGGTATGGGGAATGAGGGAACTTGAATGTCTTGTTTATACATTCATGCTGAGACGAAGTAGACTTTTACTTTTTAATTAAAAACTCACGGCGAGACCGAGGATCAAACGCTCCATTCAACCAATCGATCCAACTCCGTCTGTCTGAATTTTTTATAGATTTACACTTGCTAGAACTATACTATTAGCCAAGGCAAATTGTCAGAATAAAGGGGCTGGTCAAATGTTTTGGGTAGGGAGAGATTTCTTTGTAGGATTCTGTTGGAGGTTGGTGGTGAGTAATAGAAGTTTTATAACCCTAAATAGTTGAAAAAGTTTGTTAAAACTTTTTTATGAGAAATCTAAACTCTGTTGTCGCAACCAGCCATTTCTGCGGTTGCAACGAATTAGAGCTTTTTTGTAGAGAATTCTCTCACAATTATTTTGGCCTGCTCGTTTTTGCAATTATCACTATTTCTGACCTGTAACAAAATTTTATTAGGCTAGGTTCATCTATGAACTCCCCCTCCAGACAATTTGTTTTGAATAGTAAATTAACAGAATTAATTGACTTTTTTCCCAGTTTTTGAATAAATATTAGTTTACACTTAATAGATAAAATTAAAGATTTGAAATTTTCATCCAATTCAAAACTAGTTTCATTCGATGCGGCCATGGATAAGAATTTAACAGCAGAATTTAATGGCATAATTAGAGCATGTTTAAAACTAAAATTACTTTCAATTTAATGACAAGTTTTTGGTCCAAAATGAGGGGTTGGCTATGGGTTCAGCACTTTTTCCTTTTTGTGCTGGGTTCTTCCTGAACTATTTAGATAACCTTTCGTTTTCATCAAAATTTTCCAGCCCAATATTAATAAAAATAAATTTAAAAAACGGGTCATTTAAAGATTTTTCCCACAAATCACGAGTACCAAGACAGGCGAATACCAAATATAAAAAATTTATCAGAAAACATAAAAAGAATTCGTACAAATACAGACATCACTGCAACCTTTTCCAACAAAATTTCTGTTAAAAATTTAATAGCGAACAGTTTTTCAGGGATGACGGTACAAGTTAAAGATCTTGGTGGTTCTTCAGGACTTCATTTATTCGCTCCACTTGGTCGTGCGAAAATAATAGTAGATTTCACGCAACTTCTTAACGCGTACACCGATTGAATGATTCGATTTTTGTTATACATATAGAACATTTGCCCCCATTGCTACTATGAGGATACATTTTGAACCATGGAGGGAGGGGGGGGTGAGGTAGGCTAACTTCATTACGCGTGGACAGATTTGGATGATTCTTCTTTTGATCTATACTATACAATTTGCTCCCCATTCCTATCGCGACACATAATTCCGCCATCAAGAAAATTATGATGGATAAAATTCGAATTGTTTCGTTTTAGTACAAATTAGTAGTAATTTTTCTGGCAGATTTGTGTGAATAGTTGAAAATAATTCATTCGCGAATGACAAAAAAACTTTAGTCGGAATTTGTCTCATTTAACTTTTTAATACATAAACATGACTCTTCCTCTGCCTTGTTTAGAATGTACTGATAACCTCTAAAGACAATAAATCAACAAGTATTGATATTATCAATTAAATTTTACGAGAAATGAAGCTAATTTTTCTGCAGCTGCAGAAAAATTTTCCTTTGGTAGGAGTAACAAATTGTTTTAAAAAAAAGTTGTATTACCTTCACAAAAAATGCTAAAAAGTAAAAATTAATACTTCATTTTATATCTATTACGAAATTTGATAGCAAATTAAACAAACAAAACAACAAAATAATTTAATTGTTATTACTTATTAAAGTGCAAAGATATTTTATACTTTTTAGCGCTTTCTGTAAAGTCGGTTAACTCTTTTTTAAAACTATGTTATTTTTCACTTACAATTAGTCACGGCCACGCCTTCATACTCTTACCATACTTAAATGCAAAATTCTTAGGTAAGCGCTACTACACCAACGTACCCTCTACATTAAGAGAGAATCATCAAAATCAGGGCACGGATGGGACTGTTCGTTTCTCTTCCCTTAGTCACTGAAGGTGGAAGGTATGATTTACCCCTGAGGGAATGTATTTTGCCGCACATGCAAGTTAGGCACCTCTCCTGCACTAACCCCATTCCACCCTATAAATTGCTGTCATGGAGTTATTGTCTCCCTACCCGCGTAGCAAAGTTGGTTCCGCCTCCTTTCCCATCCTACACCTCCTAAAATTTGTAGCATGGGGAAAATAGGGAAATTCTGTACATCAAAGGCAAAATGATCTAAATCGGTCCACGCGTTACGAAGTGTGACCAACCCTCCTCCCAACCAATTACCAAATTGTTTTTTCATATTAACAATGGAGGATCATATTCTATGCAACAAAAAAAGAAGTATCCAAATCGGTGTACGCATAACGAAGCTATTTTCCCACCTCTACTACCCCATACATTTTTGCCGTGGTACCACTTTAGAACACACTCTACACGTAAGCAAAAATATCCAAATCGGTTAACGCGCTACGAAGTTAGCCGCCCACCACACCCTCACACACACACACACACACACACACAAACATCAACCCTCGGTTCAAGTTTCTCCTCATCGGGATCATACTCTATACAACAAAAAAGGAATCATCCAAATTAGTCTATGTGTTAGAGATATTAAGTCGTATAAAGAATAAAAAATTAATAAAAAAAAATACGCAATGAAATTACAAGGGTCTACTACGATGTATCGCCTTTAAAATTGCCGTCTACCAAAATGTCGTCAGTAAAAATACCGCTTAACAAAATATCGCCATAAAAAATTGCCGTCCTCCGAAATATCGCAGAAATATAAGACCGATTTTCAGAATGTCGAAATCGCGCACACCAGAAACAAATTTCATGTTTGGAGACAGTTTCTTTGAGAACCGAGTTTGTTCTTTTTCGTTTCATGAAACATTAATAAATTTATTGTATAACGTTTACCATTTTAATAGATAATGGAAGAAATACACAGAAATCACAGATTCGAAGAGCTGCGTAGAGGTGATAAAAAACGACGCAAACGCCGAACCACTAGTAGCATGGGCCAGACAGACGCTACTATCTGAAAGACCCTAACCCCTTAACTTTTCTCTATCAGAGAAGAGAATCAATATAGAGAAGAGATCAAATAGAGATTCAGTGGATCCCAGTGCACCAGAGAATCCCCGGAAATGAGGCCGCCACCAAGAAGCGAAACGACCTGTTAATAAATAAGGAAATAGCCTTAAGCAATTGTATTAGACGCGCTTTATGGACTCGGTTCCCAAGCGCATAGTTAGTTGATTTATACTAAGGGTATAGGTCAATAAAATAATTTGAATTTTAATTTTGAATTTCTATTTACAAATTTAACTAAGGAGTAATGACATTTGAATACATAAGAAATTGTATATATATATATATATATATATATATATATATATATATATATATATATATATATATATATATATATATACCCCGCAACAAAAAAAAGCCGCACGTGGAATTTTATTGATGAAGGGATATCAAGGTTAATAACAACAATTTGTTATATAATTTTTTGTATTTTATATTATTCACATATAGCCCAAATAAAAAATATGTTTTATGCAATATGTAATTTGTTTTTAGCAATAAAAATTAAGTTTAACGTTCGAAATCAAAAAATGCTTTATTTTGTTCTAGTGTTTAATGCAATGTTATTTCATAAAAAATTAAAAATACAGTAGGCCAACAATATCTCTTTATTTTTATGGAACTTAAAAATGAGTTTCCAAAACTTAAAAGTTTTAAAATTGAATTTGAAATTGCAATTAGTACTTTGTAGCACCGCCCTTTGCCTTAATAACGTCTCGTGTGATCTACTCACAAAAAAGGGGGGTGCCGGAATGATAACAGCCTTAAGTGTAATCACAAATGGTTTTATTCAACAATCAAAAATATTAAAGCTAATATCACAAAATCTAATCACAATTCAAGTAATAATTAAATAATTCAAGTAAAATAATTCAATAAATAAATTCAACAACAAAAAATTCAAAAGAAGAAATTCAATTCAACTTAATATTTCCGCTGCAGTTCCTCTACTTGCCGGTATATGGTTCCTGTAAAAGATTAAACAATTGAATTAGTGGATGTCACAACCTTATGTAGATTAAAATTTGTTGTGATTTATAACGCGAGTAAAATTCAGATTAAACTCTGAATAAAGGATTGCAGATTAAACTCTGCTTGAGGATGGGTACGTTCAGATTAAACTCTGATCGAGGAATGGAATTAATTTCAGATAAACTCTGAATAAATCGGGTCTAAAAATAGCAGATTAGATGTTATAATAGAAAATCCTCCTATAATATAAAATATATAATTCTTTCAAATCCTTTCCCACAGCATATTATCATAAAATTCCATAAGTTCACTTCAACTGAATTGATCGCTGATGTTTATATTCAGTGAACAAAGAATTAATTGCATTGCAAAATATGCACTTGCACAAACAATTCCTAAGAATTGTTTTCCACCTTAAAGTGAGTACCAAGAACTCGTTGATACAGACCCAACAGATCCGAGTCAGCACAAATCCCTCAAATCTTGCTATCCTAATTTGCTTCCCACAAAATAAGTCAGTTGCAGTTTGGATTGACTCGCGCGAATTAAACGACGTATCTAATTTAATTGAATGTAATTTATAAGCTAAGTTTTTTGTAAAAGTTATAAGTGGTAATAAATATGTATATCTTTAAAAATTAAATTCTTTTTTTTCGAAGAAGAAAAATTAGAAGTTAAAAGTGGCGCAGTCGGTAGGATACGCATAGATTTCGGGCAATTAATCATTAGAGTGATAAATTAAAAAGTTACGTAACCCAGAAAGATTTGGGTACAATTGTGCTCATTTCTTGTATATCTATACTTTAATGTGTAATCCAAAACTCCACACAAGAAGATTTGTGTAATTGAAGTTTCTATGTGATTTTACACAAAAAGATTTGTGTAGCTGAAATTTCTTAGTGACTATACACAATATGATTTGTGCAATAAAAATTTATATTTTTTGGTGATAAGAATCAACCTGTGCAGTTAAATAAACATCGATACAAAAAGATTTGTAAATCGATCTGTGCTGCAAAATACTTTTAAAATAGAAAAAAAGTGTGAGCTAATTATCTATACAATTAACTGCAAAAATTGCTGTCCAAGAAAACAACAGTACATAAGGAACTCCAGGAACCATAAATCAGCACTAAATTGAAAAGCTGCTATCCAAGAAGACAACAGTATCCACCCAAGGATTCTGCCATTCCAGAAGTCGTTCAATCGTGAAATATTACAACGCCCTTTCATCCAAGGAGGACACAACCGAAGCTGAAGATACCAAGTGACATTCAACAATTTTTTTTAAATATATATAAATAATCTTTTCATTAGTTAGAATAAAAGTGAATTGTTAGTTTAAGAATATTGATATTTCTGCATATTTTTATTTGATTCATAATATTGAGTGTTTCGATCTCCTCGTGTTTATGCCATATTTAAAATGACGGAATCAGGTGATAATTTAGGACAGTTAGGTGACAATTTGAAAGCTACAATAGAAACCATGAGGAATCGCATTGATGCGATTAATACAGCCACACGTCAGTCAATAACAATCGATCCCTTAAAATACCTGTCCAAATTACCCGAATTTGACGGGAACCCCAATCATTTGCAAAACTTTATCGACTTAATAGATAGAATACATCCGACTTTACGGACTTTTGACGAACTATCACAACTAATATTTTCTGACACTATAAAATCTAAACTTAAAGGTAGAGCTCGAGAAGTAGTTGAGATAAATTATCATGTTAGATCCTGGACAGAAACTAAAGCCCTTTTAAATAATAATTTTGGTGATAGAAAGTCAGTAGACCAACTTTTTGACGCGATGAGAAGCGTAATTTTTAAAACAAATAGCCATGATCTATACAACGAAATTAGAACCATTTTAAGGAGACTTAACATAAAAACAGCTAACGACAACAGCTTAAGTCAAAAACATTTAAACTTAACTCTACAAACCAATATTAATTCGGCCTTAAACATTTTTAAGAATAAAATCCCAGAACCAATGAAGTCGATTTTATATTGCAGGGCACCAAGTGATTTGGAAACCGCAATTAACATTTTATACGAATCAGGACATGCGTTCTATAATCCATTCGGTCAAAATCAGAGAACTCATGTCCAAAGACAAATTCATATTAACAGAAATCAAAATAGAGATAACGATGGGCAGACTTTTACTAGCCGTACAAACCCGTCTTCATCTAACCAAACTAGAAACATTCCCTTTAGAGTTTCGAATATGGGAGACCAAAGAAGAATCACACAAAATTCCTCTTTTTCACTTCAGTATCCCCAAAATAATAATAACAATTATAATGCTAGTTCAAATAATAATTATAATCACAATCCGCAATACAGATTTAATCAAAGTAATAATACAAATAATATTAATAACCGCCCTTTTCAGAATAATTTTAACCCAAATAGTAACAGATTTAATACAAATAACAATCAGTCTAATAACAATAGACCAGAGCCAATGGAAGTGGATTTAGTACATATTCACCCAGATAGACAAGATCGTTCCGAATGTCAAAATTTTCAATCTCTAGCCTCAGACCCAAGCTTCCCTATATAATAGTCAAATCAAAGACAATTCCATTAAAATTTATAATAGATACGGGAGCTACTCATTCAATTATAAATCCCAATCTTTGCCATCCAAGATGGAGAGTAGAACTTAAAGAAGCTCTTAAATTAAAAACCCTCAACCATACTATAGAAATTAAAGAGAAAGTCAGAATACCCTTATTCGCTGAATTAGGCGATCCTTCAAATAAAATAGAGCTATTAGTTTGTAAGTTTCACACAGAATGCGACGGGATAATTGGCAACAACATCCTAAGTCAACTTCAAGTAAACATAGACTACAAAAATAATATTCTTACTTCAAGTGAAAATAACCTTAAACTTCACTTTGAATTACACGAGAAATGTAAAGAAGAAAACTATAAAACTGTTGATTTGAACCTACCTGTACTTCAAAAGGATGGGCTAGGATATTTAAAGGAAGAGCGAGCTAAAGATAGTTCGTTTACCATTAAAGAAGGAATTTATAACATTGAAGATTATAAAATCCGTGCAAAAGTGGAAATATTAAAAAATGCCTCTAAATTACTAATTCAACCCCTGGAGGTAGAGAAGGTGGATCACCACAATTTTAATATAATAGAAACTAAGGAACATAAACCGCTTCTTAATCAACTAAGGATCGATCATTTAAATAAAGAAGAGGGAACTTCTTTGATAAAACTAGTTAAAAATTACCATGGGATTCAAACCTTACGTTTACTAGCGCTATAAAACATGAGATTCGGACTACAAACGACATTCCGATCCATCGTAAAACATATCGCTATCCGTACATTCATAAAAAAGAAGTCGAGAATCAGATTCAGGAGATGCTTGAAAATGGAATCATCCGTCCAAGTAATTCTCCTTACTCCGCACTTATCTGGATTGTACCTAAGAAGGCCGATGCCAGTGGAAAATCGAAATGGAGACTGGTCATCGATTACCGTAAGCTGAACGAAGTAACGGTTGATGACAAATACCCAATTCCAAATATTGATGAAATTCTGGACAAGCTAGGGAAATGCCAATATTTCACTACGCTTGACTTAGCCAAAGGTTTTCATCAGATAGAGATTAATGAAAAGGACATCCATAAAACCGCTTTTAGTGTGGAAAGTGGCCACTATGAATTTTTACGTATGCCATTTGGACTGAAGACAGCCCCAGCCACATTTCAACGCTTAATGAATAGCGTATTGCACGATTTGATAAACAAAATTTGCTTGGTTTATTTGGACGATATCATTATATTCTCGACCTCCTTACAAGAACATTTAGACTCCCTTAATAAAATATTCAGAAGATTACAAGAAGTGAATCTTAAAGTTCAACTGGATAAATCCGAGTTTCTTAAGAAAGAAACCGAGTTTTTGGGTCATATTGTTACACAAGAGGGTATAAAACCCAATCCTAAAAAGAAAGAGTGTGTGAAAAATTTCACAATCCCCAAAACAAGCAAGCAAATAAAACAATTCCTGGGATTAACGGGTTATTATAGAAAATTCATTAGAGACTATTCAAAAATAGCAAAACCCATGACAAAATTCTTGAAAAAAGATGCCAAGATAAATATTGCCGACCCAGAGTACGAGTACCTCTCTCAGGACAATCATCCTGTTTGCTACGCTAGCCGGACTCTGAACGATCATGAAATCAATTATAGTACAATTGAAAAGGAATTGTTGGCGATCGTGTGGGCGACAAAATATTTCCGTCCATATCTTTTCGGCCGAAAATTCATCATTGAAACTGATCACAAACTATTAACGTGGCTGTTTTCAATAAAGGAACCCAACTCTAAGCTAATAAGGTGGAGATTAAGATTGTCAGAATTTGACTATGAAATTAGATATAAAAGGGGAGTAAAGAATAGTAATGCTGATGCGCTTTCACGCATAGAAAATTTAGAATTAAATCTATTGGAAGAGGATAACATACCCATCAGTAACTCATCATTAAATATATTTAAAACGCAAATAATTATAAATAAATCCAATACAGGATCCATGAGAATGAGGAAGAAGAAAATATTTGATAAAAACAGAACAATTATCTACACAAAATCGCTGGATGTACAAACAGCCACCGCTTTACTAAAAAACCATTTTAACCCTAACGGTCTCAATTCCGTTCTCATAGAAGACGAGGATTTCTTTAATACACTAAGGAGTACATATCTAGAACACTTTTCCACTAATAGTAAATTTAAAATAATACGATGTTTGAGTGTATTAGAAGATATAATTGACGAAGAGAAATTAGTGGAATTAATAAAAATAGAACACTTAAGAAATAACCATCGAGGAATTGAAGAAGTATTCAAAGAATTAAAATTAAAAATTTATAATCCAAAATTAAAAATTAGAATTACACAATTCATAAATAACTGCGAAATTTGTAGTCTCGAAAAATACGAAAGAAATCCAATTAAAATTAAATACAAAATTACTGATACGCCGTCCGCCCCTAACGAAATGATCCACATCGATGTTTTCTATACCTTAAAGGGTCAACTTTTCTTAACGGTAATAGATAAATTTAGCAAATTTGCTCAAGCGATAAAAATCTCCAGTCGTACTTGGACAGAATTCAGACGGGCTCTTTTACAATACTTTAGTAGCCATGGAAACGTAACCAAAATAATCGCAGACAACGAATTAGGTTTTAAAGCTCTTCCCATACTAGAATTTCTTAGAGAAAGAAATATTGAAGTTCACTATACGTCAAATAGTAATCATACTTCTAACGCCGATATCGAACGGCTGCACAACACCATAAATGAACACCTTCGTCTTCTTCGACACGACGAAAACAAAGACGTCGAGACGGTTGAGGAAAAAATCCTTAAGATTATAGGTTACTACAACAACACAATCCATAACACCACAAATAAAAAACCAATGGATTTTGTTACCGGTAAAGTGACCGAAAGCGAATACGGAATCATACGTGAAAAAATTATTGAAAAAAAAGAAAAAATTATTAACAAACTGAATACAAATAGAAATGATGTCAGCCTGGACCCAGGTCCAAATTTCATTAAAGAAATCAGAGGTGGCAAAAACCATCGTAAATATAGAAAGATTGAAGCGGAGAAACTGGATGATGAACACGTAATAGATGTTAAGAACAACCTAAAATATTACAAGACACATGTAAGAAAAGCAAAGAAATATCAAGACAGAAGAAATCCCAACATTAAAGCTAAAAAGGGAGTGTGAATGGAAATAAAACAAGACGCAAATATTAACATAAGAATATAAAACATTAATC
The DNA here is from genome assembly GCA_964036015.1 of Leptarthrus brevirostris. Taxonomy (NCBI): domain Eukaryota; kingdom Metazoa; phylum Arthropoda; class Insecta; order Diptera; family Asilidae; genus Leptarthrus; species Leptarthrus brevirostris. Next base: position 112,846,701 of record OZ038371.1, read on the forward strand.
AGATAGAGATAAATAAATTTTAATAAAACGAATTTCTAATAAATAAAATATTATAACAATATAAAATAAAAATACAAACATTATAATTTTCTCTTATATAATAAATAAATTATAATTAAGTCTGGTTTTAGGAACCAACAATGGAAATACTGTTACTTCCAGTACTGCTACTGATCATGATGACGGTAGTCCCAACAAGAACGCAAGAAATACAATTACATGACCTAAACAACAACAGCGGATATATAACACTCAACCTGGAAAATGTGAAACTAATTAAAAGTTATAAGAAAATTCTACACATTGTCAATGTGACCGAATTCATGATAACGAAAGACCACATAAAAGATAATCTGTTAGCACTTAAACCAAAATCTGGATTAATAGGACCAATGTATAACAGTATAAATCAAAGTCTTTTTCTCTTAGAAGCAAAAATAAATAATATGATACCCCATCATAAACAAAAACGAGGACTAATCGATATGTTAGGTGTAGGTTTAAAATATGTAGCTGGCACTATGGACCATGCAGATGAGATAGAAATTAAAGAAAAACTAGATAAACTTTTAGAATCTAACGGAAAATTAATTAAAGAAAATAATAAACAAGTTCTAATTAACAAAGAACTTTCAGATCAGATTCAAAATATTACTATACATATACGAAACCAACAACGGACTATAGAACAATACCTCAACCATTATAATAACGGACTATTAGACAAAATAGCAACTATAGAAGATGAAATTCAATTAATGCAATATATTTATCATACTAACCACGATATACTGCTTTTAAGAAACCATGTCGATGATATAGAACAAGTCATTTTTACTAGTGGATTAGGCATCCTTTCTAAAAATATCTTAACCATGAATGAATTGGAATTTATTTCAGATTTAGAAAGTTACAAAAACATTAAGGTGACAGTTAGACTTTACAGAGATCAAATTATAATCGTCCTTCTCATTCCTCAAATTTACGACCTGGTCTATTCCAAAATACACCTAGAACCAATCCCGGACCAATCAAACAAATCTATATTTTTAGAAAAAAATGAATATTTAATAGATAAAAACAACGAAGTTTATAAGTTTCCAATTAAAAATAATTTAGAGAAAAATTTGATTTCAATACAAAATTCTTGCATTAGAGATATAGTAAATTCAAAAGAAACCTACTGTCCGAAACAAATAGTAAGAACGGAGGAGATAATAGAAATAACAGAAGGCATCCTAATAACTAAGAATCTTAAAGAAACAAACCTAGTACAAAATTGTAACCAGCCAATAATGTTAAAATCAGTGGAAATTATTTAATAAAATTTAAAAACTGTAAAATAGAATTAAATAACAGAACATTTGAAAATTATGTAACAAAAATCTATGACAAAATTATTCTACCAAATTTTGTTGCCAAAATAAAGGAAGAAAAAGTTATCCAAAATATTGAACTGGAAGAATTGTATTTAAAACACATTAATAATAGAGAGTTCATAGAGGAAATAACCTTAGAAAATAAGAAATTTAGTTCAGCTACAATAAGCATAAATTTGTTAATTATTATCAGCATTTTAATTGTATTGTTAGTTATAAAATTAAGAAAGAAAAAGGAAAGTAAAATCCAAACTGACGTAAAAATAATTTCGGCGGAGCCTCAATCTAGTGGTGGGGGTGTTATAATAGAAAATCCTCCTATAATATAAAATATATAATTCTTTCAAATCCTTTCCCACAGCATATTATCATAAAATTCCATAAGTTCACTTCAACTGAATTGATCGCTGATGTTTATATTCAGTGAACAAAGAATTAATTGCATTGCAAAATATGCACTTGCACAAACAATTCCTAAGAATTGTTTTCCACCTTAAAGTGAGTACCAAGAACTCGTTGATACAGACCCAACAGATCCGAGTCAGCACAAATCCCTCAAATCTTGCTATCCTAATTTGCTTCCCACAAAATAAGTCAGTTGCAGTTTGGATTGACTTGCGCGAATTAAACGACGTATCTAATTTAATTGAATGTAATTTATAAGCTAAGTTTTTTGTAAAAGTTATAAGTGGTAATAAATATAAATATCTTTAAAAATTAAATTCTTTTTTTTCGAAGAAGAAAAATTAGAAGTTAAAAGTATTAGACTCTGCTTAAGTATATAGGAAATATTCAGATTAAACTCTGAATGATGGATTGCAGATTAAATTCTGCTTGAGGATAGGTACGTTCAGATTAAACTCCAAACGAGGAATGGATACTATTCGCCTTGTTCGCCGGCCTTTTATACAAATTTTCACTATGGCCGTCCTTTTTCGTTTTTTGGCGAGCGTATATGGCATCATTGTTTTGCCAATTCGCCTTATGGCAAGTGAAGTGCCAACTGTCAACTTTTATTGAAGTGACAGGAAAGTGACAGGCAATGGAATTGCAAAATTGTTTTTTATAGGTTATTTTTTATGAAAATTTTATGTTATTTTATCAAATTTGAATATTTTCTGATGATGGATTTTGTTGGAGACGCTTTATTAAGAATTTGGATACGAGAAATGCACTTCCCGTGCATTATTTAGATAAGTATTTTTGTATTTATTTAAAGTGTTGATACTTTGTGTTTGTTTATTTAGGATTGAGGATTAGAGAATTTGGCTGGGATTTACCACAAGAGGAAACACAAACGGAGATAAGGATAAGTATTTGTATCGAACAGAATTTGTATTTTGAACATAATTTAATTCTTGTTTGTTTTTCAGGAATTTTTTTGAGTGGATCGAACACCCTTTGTTTGTATGCAACTGTACACAGTGAATATTCATAGCAGAAGAGTGGTATTGCACATCAACAACCGTTAAAAGCAATTTGGATACCTTGGCGACTATTTAGTACGAATTAAGCCGGCAAATATGAAAAAGAAAACCACGTGGGGATTTTTTGTTGCGCGGGGTATTTACATATCTATATATATATTTACATGGTGTCCAATATATTCCAATAAAAAAACAAATTGAGAAATAAAAACAAGTAAATAATATTTCTCAAAATCCTTATTTAGATTAAATGCCACGTATTTAGTGATTCATTTACAACAAATGTTTTTTTTATAATTCCTCCATTTGCTTTCTTTACTAACATTAATCTTTAGAGATTACTCGCTTGAACTTCTCCAAATAGTTAATATTTTTGTCCCTTAGTCTCGCCATCATATAGCCCCAAGCAAAAAATCCAAAGGATTTAAATCAGGTCTGCTAGGAGGCCATTTATCCTTCGGCAAAAAGTCAACTTAATTCTCTTTACACCACTTTTCGACAATATTTGCAGTATGCGAAGGTGCCCCGCATTGCTGGAAGCAGTAGTAATCGCCTCCAAATAATTTTGCGGCAGTTTGGAAGTACAACTCTTTGAAGTACTTCATCCTTGTAATATTGACCGTTGACCTTGACTCCTTTTTCAATAAAAACAAGGATGAACTTGCCTCTTTTGCAGAAACCTCCCCAAACCATAACTGATGATGTATCTGGATACTGGGATCTGGGTACATAAAGTTAATTTTCGGGAATATCCTCTACTCTTAAAGACCACACACGGCCATTTTATGCATTGTGTGGTTTCTCCAAAGCGAACAGTTTTTCATCAGAAAAAAAGTCATCTCCAGCGTGCCAAGCCAGAATGTTGTCAACTCTCGTAGCTCTTTTAACCTTAGATGATGTGGAAACTCCTTAAACTTAATGTTTTGTGTAAGCCTTTGTACCAATATGTATAATATTCTCTGAAGAATATTCATCTTTAACAAATGTTTACATCTGCAACCAATATTCACAGCATTTCTTACTTGAACAAAGTTTGAGAAAAAGTCAGAAGTTAGTTGCGTGTGTATATTGCTTGATAGTTTACATTAAGCTGAATAACTGCCACAAAAATTGCAAAAAGGTTTACATCTGCTACATTGAATTTATGCGATTAATAACATGAATAAAATTCAAGAAAATTCGGTTGGCTTATAAAAAGAAAAGAAAATTCATACACTTCAGTACTTATATGTACAGATAGCACTCGCATAGCGTATCATATAAAATAGTTTTAAAAAAAAAAGTTGAACCGACTTCGAAAAGGCGCTAAAAAGCATAATATAATTTTTAATTTTATATCTATTACTACATTTTGAAGTCGGTGCAAATCAAACAAACCAAACAACTACAAAAAAAGTATTTAATCGTCATTTCTTATGATCCCGTAAGCTGAAACGTTCAGGTAGTATTATGAATTATTTTCAATTGTGGTTCTGTAGTTGTTTTATTTGTTTAATTTGCACCGACTTCAAAATTTCGTAATAGATATAAAAATAAAAATTATTTTATGCTTTTTAGCGCCTTTTGTGAAGTCGGTTCAACTTTTTTTTAAAAACTATTTTATTTTTCACTTTTTAGTGTCTCCGACTCTATACAACGAAGAAAGAACCATCCAAATCGGTCCACGCGTTAAAAGTTATTTTTAACCCCCTACCCCACCCCCATTCCACAAAACTTTTTTTCTCATGGTATCAATCAAGGAACATCCTCTGCCGAACAGAAAAGGAATCATCGAAATCGAAATTATTCTCCTATTAGCAATGAGGGATCACACTCTATACAACAGCAAAAGAACCATCCAAATCGGTCCAGCGTTACAAAGTTAGGTTCCACCCCCGTTCTCCCATCCCAACCATTTTTTTCTCGTAGTATCAACCAGGGAGCATACTCTACCCAAAAGAAAAAGAACTATCCAAATGGGTCTACGCGTTACGAAGTTAGACTACTCCTCCCCATCACCCAACCCCCCACCATGGGTCAAACTATTCTTCTATTAGCAATGGGTGATCACACTCTATACAATAGCAAAAGACTCATCAAAATCGGTCGACGCGTTACGAAGTTATGCCCGGTCAGACAAAAAAATAAATAATAAAAAAAAATACGCGTCGAACTTAGAACCTCTTTGTTTTTGGGATGTCGGTTAAAAAGGGAAGCGTGTGGAGCATTTAAACAAATTATGAGTGAATTAAAAATTGAAGATCCGATACAAATGCGGAATTTCTTGCGAATGACAAAAAATTTCATTTTTATGGGTTCCAAATTTTTCTGCCAGTGAATTTAGAGCATCTGCACTCTATCATGATACTTCGGAGAACTGGTATCCCAAACGTTGGAAACATTTATATTTGATAATGAGTTTTTTAATATCCTCCCTGTCCCATAATTTTTTAACTTCTATTTCATTAAACAAAAAACAATATTTATATATACAGGGTGTTCGAAAAATTTGTAGGAAACGCTATACCAATGGGTTCTCTGAAGTGTACTGTTCAAAATTTTCTTTCATAGCTTTTTCTTTGAAAGCTTAATCCGTTCTAATGGTACCCAACATGCCAAAATTCACTTACAAATTTTCTAGTTATTGGACCTGAGTGATTCCTCGTGTGGTGAGGCCAACTTTACTGAAGAAAGCCATTACATAAGTGCATTAACAAAAACAAAAATTTATGCAAACGGCTGGGGTTGATCCCACGAATCGTTGCTTAGCAGTTTCGCGCTGCCGCTTCAGTCCATTCAGGCATACGTCAAGTGGTTTCTAATTATTAACTTGATGAAGATCGTCGTCAGGAACAAGTAATACTATATAATGTAAACAAACGTACAACTTTAAAAGAAATATTAAATATTTTACTCTAATGATGCAATTATATCCTGGATAGACACGGCAAGAATAACCGGACATCCGTAAATGGAGATAAATCTTCCTGAACACAAAAAAAAAAAAAAAACAAAAAAAAAAAGGAAAAGGAAGAAAAACAGACAAGGTCTGTTGGTTCGCTGAGCTTACACAGTCTAAAGATGCTACCGACAATTAGTAATAAATTAAAGTTGTACTCTCAAAATCCTAATTAATAATACGTATAAGTTATCCAAGAGGGTCGAATTGGTTTAGCAAAAGCAAAAACCCGGGTAGATCATTATCCATAATTTTCGGAGTGAATTTTTGCAAAATATTTTGGAATTTAAACTAAAATTTGTATGCAGATTTTCCTAAATTACTGTGGGTTCCCTTGGGGCTTTAATAAGTCCTTTTCGCATAAAAATATCGACCGGAAATCATACTGCATTACCAAGAAATTTCCAGAGGTACTCAACTCTTATACTGTGGGAGGAGCAGAGTATTCTAGCGGTCTATGGCAATATCCCTAGTAACAACGGTTGTTAGTAGACTCAGGGATCCGCTTATTCAAGAACTCTCATCAGAGTTCAGAGTTGGTTGTCGTCTGAAGCAAAAGCCACACGAGTTCCTTAAAGCGAGTTGCTAAAATTAAATTTAAATTTAGTTAGTGAAGTGCTGTGGAGTTCCCTTATATAGCGGTGAACAGCAGGTTATTGCGTTCGCATTTTGCAATATTCAATGAGCGCCAAAAATAATTAAAGGTGTGATAGGTAGACCCCAGCAAAATATTGACCAGGAGAAAATTTGCGAAGAAGGTAGGAAATTGCGTTAAAGCGAGAAAAGAAAATTTTTAATCGTGATCCATTAATAGGTTCTCGGAAAATTTAGTTCAATTAATTCTGGAATCAGACAGGAATAAATTTAAATTAATTTAATTGGCCATAATTTTAACACGTGTGCTGTTCAGTTGTTGAAAAAACAAATGTATAGATTTATGTAGGGGAGTTAACGTTATATCAATTCTTCCGTCCACGTTGATTTATTAAATTTAACCGATGTAGGAATAGAATCGCCAGATCAGGGCGTTTTCGAAATTCGGTGTGGCGACCAAAACAAAACGTATTCGTTCATCTTGGATGGACAAATTCAAGGTCAGCATGGTTGCTGTTCTTAATCTTCAGGGATTGATTGGTATTCGCGTGGAATTAATAGTAGCTCGTCTTTTCAAGAAAACATCATCAGGTTGCAGCGGCAGAGAGTCATACATCCACTTCCCAGCATTGAAAAAATAAGTATATAAATTCCTTGTAAAAATTTGTTATAGCAAATTAGAATATAAAGGAATTCTATCTCTCCTATCCATCGCAGGTAGTCGTCACATGCCAAAAAAAAAATTAATTTTTTTAGAGTATCCAGCAAAATAATTGCACAGAACCCCAAAATGCATTTGGATTCCAGCCGGTTGAGTGATTTTCTTTATTTTTATTATTGTTAATAATTGTGTTATTGTTGATAATTGTATTATCGTTATTGATGATCACATTATTGTTATTGCTAATCGCCATATCTCTACCTATACGAAATAACACCTAAGACGGGAGATAGAGGTAAATTAAAGTCCTAAATTTAGTTATCAGGGTTTAAATTTTGCAAAATTAATTAGTCAACTTATAAAAAGTGGTTAGTTTAATTTATAATTATCGAAATTCCGATGAGCCTAAAGTCCTCGATAGTATAGATATGCAAGTTTAATTTAATTTAATCGAGGGAAGACAGAGAGATGCGCAAAATTTTATTGAACTTAAATCAGATTTAAATTATGGCCATATAACTCCGCTAGATAGAATTGGTTATTGTTTGCACTCAGGTAGAGGAAGATTTTTTTTAAATTAGCTTACCTGATTGCATGGAATTATTATGAATAATAATTATTGTTAATTATTAGGTGACATTAATTATTTTGTAAACTATAAGAATTATATTATATATATATATTAAATGAATTATTAAATTTGTTAGGAAGTATATAATTACAACAAATACGATCATAGAATGATAATCCAATTGAATTATTGAGCTCGTCAGAACTAATACGATTGTGTAGTAGTTAGACATGTTAGGATAAGTTCAGTCATAACTTTCAAATCAGTTTTTTTTATCTTAAGAATTTCATTATTGATTATAGATCAGTGACAAATTTAAATTCGTTAGTTGCTTGTTAGATTCGGTGCATTATTACGTTATTGTATAAATAAAGTTGGGAAATTCATAATGAACAATTAAATTTACTGGATGTGCATTTTTTTTGATCTCGTCCCATATGTATTCTGTGCATTAATTAGGGTTGAATAAGCCGTAACGAAATTAAAATGTTAATCGCGAGTGGAACCATAGATTCGTTTCATGGAAGCGGTAGTAGACCCTATTTGCTATTCACTTATAGCTTGTGTGTTGTGGAAACAGTGCTCTGGGAAACCAGAATCCCATTTGGGCAGGCGTAAGGTGGAATCATTTTACGATGGGGTTTGTCAATTTAGTGAGATTGGGAGAGGTTGTTGATTGGATTGATGAGCAATGGTGTTCCCGAATGATCCTGCCTGCGCCTGAACGCCACCACGACCCAGGTACTGAAGTCATTCCTACAGGAAATTAAGGGGTGCGCTTCTTGTAGGATATTTTCTTCTGTCTATCAGCCCACGACCCAGCCGACAAGTATAGCCGCAACTCTTATAGGAGGTTGGGATGGACGGATGATGTGTGAGAGTTGTTGTTTATTTTGCGCCGTACTGGTAGTTCTGCAATTTAAAATTTGGTTTCCTAAATTTTGTTCGATAATATAGTTCGATGAATTGAACGAGTATGGTACCTGTGAAATAAAATTTCCCAAGGAACCTGACGCCCGGTGGATCTTGGCTAAGTGATTCTCTCCCTATTGTATAAAACCTCCGACTAGTAACCTCAGCTTAGGACGATAGTGGTACATTGCTACGCTGTTGCTCCAATACCACTGAGCGTTACAGACCTCAAAGATGAATATTGGGAAAATTTTGCACAAAATATTGGTATGTTATCCTCGATCCTGCAAAATTTGTGCACCAAGGATATCATTTTTTTTCTTTCGTTATGAGGCTATCAGAAAGCTCTTTACAACAAAAAAAGGAGTAACTCGATATCTGCAGCCATTCAAAAGTTATTAACATTCTTATGCTACTCGAGAAATTCTGTTTTTAAATTAAGTGTTCTACGTGGCCTCCATCCTGCAGAACACATGATCTTATTTCTGACATTTCATAGACAAGGTCTTTTAAATGACCGCATAGATAAAAGTCTAATGGATTCAGATCAGGCGGTTAAGCTAAGTACGGTTAGCTAGGCGGGCCCTTCAGCTCTTCGGTTACCACTTGTCCAGCCTACTCGGCAAATCATCAACGCCCTTATTCCAATCCATGCACACATTCTACCATCATGTGGTTGCCGGCGTACATGAATTTACCAATAATACCATAACAGAATTATTCGCAAATTAGAGGAATTCTCTCAAATGTGGAATCTGCTAGTGAATCTACATAAATTTAAAACAATGGTCCTTCAAAGGGGAGGCGGGGAAAGAGCGAGGTATGAAAATTGGACTTTTATAAACGAAAGTATTGAAATGGTGAATCAGTACGTTTTGGGCATTACAATAATCCCGAAGCTATACATAAATGAACACCTCCAACAGCGCATAAGTCGAAAGTCAGCCTTAAGTGCACGTGGCAGAATTTTATGAAGAAAAGTATTAGAATATAAAGAATTCTGGTAATATTAAACTATTTGTTGCAGTCAAAGAAATCTGTATTTGCTGTGCTTCACAAATATGGGACCTCAGTCAATATGAACATGCAGAAAAGTTGGTAATATTACTTTAAAAAAAATTATGTTATTTACCTCTACAAACTTCTAATTACACCCTCACCTTGGAGACAGGACTATCGGATTTATACGTTTTTAAATTGAAATGTCACCGTAAATATACACTTCGAGATTTGTTTTATTATCTCTCTTTCTCTAGTTCCCGTAATCCCTTTTGGGCAACTTCTTTCGATTCGAGACAGCCATTGCAAGTGGCCTACAATTTAAACATTTTTGACATTTTCTAGCAACCCATAAGGCTCTTTTATCGTGAACTGTTGTCAGCAGAAAACAGCCATAGGTGACCTTCGGGTTTATGGGCGGACATGTTATTACTTACTCCACCGACGACGTCTGATGGACGAATTTTGATAGATTATTATCTGAAAAGTTGAGCTGGAGATTATGTAAAATAATGTAAGTATCTAGATGAACTCAATCAATATTAAGCAATATTCTGGACAATGTTAGATGACTATTTAGACTTTGTATGTTTCATTTCATGGCTTAATATATTTATACCTGATTATATGAGTTAAATGCTTGTTTAAATTTCAGGAGACCCCAGGAAGCCTCTTTTCTTATTGCCTCCCGTATCCCTTTTCCCCTCATACCCAATGCCTTGATTTTCTTTTGTATGTTTTAGTTTTTTTCTCTCACTTTTTAACTTTTTCTTGTTTTTAAGAAATGATGGTTAAGCGGCCGGGAGAGTTAGGAGTTACCTAGCCTGTCTCTCTCTTCAATATTTTTATCTCTTGTTGGTTTTATCATTTGTGGCAGATCTGAAGGAGGAATTCCGCAAACCTCTTTCGCCACAGGCATTCAAGTTATGTCATGTGAATTGGATGTCTAAGAACCCAACCTTCAAGCCGCCGAGCTATGCACGTGCTGCAAGCTAGGCGTACCATCTAGACATCCTGAGGCAACTTCACGTTGTACATACCGCACACACTTCACAGCCTCTGATTGCTCTCTGAAATAAAAAAAAAATCGTTCCAAAATGTAGTCAACGACTGCCTTGTTGCTGCAAAATTTAGAAAAACACCGAATGAAACATCAATAATTTCATATAAATGTTGGGCAAAATTTAAAGTGAAAAGTAGCCATGGGTCTCATTTATCTACCCAATCGCATTCCACTGCAATTGTATTGTAAATAGCTTACTACTACGATACAGTAATAATGCCTTTTGTACAGAATTACGCTGATATTACGACTTTTAAATCACGACTTGACTTTTAAAGATCGATGTGTTAATGAAAAAGCAATTTCAGATTTGATAATAAACGTTTTTGACCAAAAACGACAAACATTTTAAACACTTTGATCGACCTTTTAATTTGAACCTTTCGCGCATTATAAATCGCGACTTTATAATCGAGTATTTGTTAATCCCTCGGGAAAAGGATGTAAATAAAAACAATTTTGAAATGTTTAGATCTACAGATAGATTTTTTGAATTTTGCGTAACTTCAACGAAAAGTCATATATTAAAAAAAACAGAAGTTTTTTCCCAGATGGCGGCAAAAATTACTCATATAGTTACCTGATAATGCGATATTATACTCAAAGTTCCTCTCCAACATACCTCTAAAAATCAAAAACGTGGCATAATTTCGATTCGTGAATTTAAAGCTAAATCAGACTTGAAGATCTACCTACCGGTCTATAATATCACTCATTAATTCCAGAATACTGAAAATTTCAAATTGTTTTTCTAAAAATTTATTATATTGTTATAAACATAACCAACCTATCATTATTTTTCGTAATATTGGATACAAATAGCAGTTAATATTAAATGTAATACTCATTAATTTATTTAAAATTTTTTACGAACGCGTACATCCCCAGACAAATTTCTCACCAGGCTTCTTATTCGAGCACAGTTGTGGCCAAGCTATGCCTTTTGATCACTAATGATGACATTATTTAAGTTAGATCTAAATTATTTTCAACAGGTAATAAGTATAAAAAAATATATATTGGTCAAGCTAATCAAAGAAATTCATGGGGATTTAGTCAAACCAAATCGACATTTAAAATCAAAAATTAAACGGAATGAGTCGTTAATCATTCAAAATAAACAAATATTTTTAACTGTCTCAATATTAACAAATAAATTACTACGTTTTAAGTGGTTTAAGGTTAAGAAACATTTAATAGAACGCCAACGATAAATTCGCGGTTACAAAGTTAATGAAATAAAGAAAAGGGGATTTAAAGACTCTTTGTCTGTCTTTTAAAATTTTCTCTGACATTTGACGTCTCGGTAATCAAGGCATCTTTCAACATTTTAATTTCATTATTACTCAATTTCGGGTATAAAAACAGGTAAGTTTATCAATGATAGTTCATATCGACCAGCGGCGGCTTTTTCTTCTTCCTTAAATTCTGGTACCAATCTTCTCTACGTAAACCACAGTAAGCCAAAAGGAAAGGAGAAAAAAAGATCAAGCATTTGGTTTCATAACCAGTTTTTAACCGAATCATCTTACGATACACTCACCTTCTTCCGTATAAGATTGTGCAGAAGTGCAATAAATTCGAGGAGAGAATAACATTACCAGGCAGTGCAAATTGTTACGCGATTCGTGTGACATACCTACCGTCTAACTTCTGTCAAAATTTTATTCGCTTCGCGTAAAAACGTTTAGTGTACAGCACCCAAATCATTTAAATTGAAGTTTTACCACAAAATGAAAGCGAAAGTAGTAAGTGATTTTCTTTTTTAATCTATGGCGGAATTTTAATCGAAAATTATAATATATAGGCTTTTGTACTAACATGTGTAGCTCTATGCAGTGCAGTACTTGCTCAAGATGCCGAAAAACCAACAAGTGCTCCTGAGATAGTGTACATCCACTACAGCACACCGGAGGAGGCTGACCTCGCGAGACAACAAATCTTAGGTAAACTTAACGTTCAAGGTCCTCTAATGCTAATTAATATTTTATATTCCAAAGCCCAATATGAAGCTCTAGGCGGAAGTGCTACCATAGTCCATGAAAATGCTCCTGACATGCCATTGACAAATGATGAAGCAAAACCTCAAAGTAGTACAGAAAAAACCGATAAAGAAGAACCAAAAAGTGATAATTAAACAAAAAATGTTTTAGTAAATTCGCTTCAAATTAAATTATTACATTAATTAAAACATTATAAACTATTGCTTTCATTTTATTTCTTATAAATTTCACTTAATAGTGAGGTGCCTTCCCATCACTCTGATCATTACGAAAAAGTGTAAATTATTATATGGAATAAAGCCAATTAAGTACATTAAATTTCAAATTTCTTTATTGGCGACATTAATTGTGTTCAATTAGCATTTTCCACATGGCTGTGTTATCACTACTTATGAGAGAGTTTCTAATTTGGCCCTGATTTCTCATCTATTTGAACGGTACTTTATAGCTGTTTTATACAAGTAAAAATTTACAGTTTTTCTACTTTAGCCTTGCGTGTCTAGATTTACATTGGTATTTAGGAAAGTGAATTAGAATAAATCAAAATTTTAGACAGCGGCTCCCGATGTTGTTTCAAAATTATGATTATTGTTGTTGATGTGGAATATGTTATTTGATTTTGGTGTTCTCTCTGGCTCGCTAAGAATTCCCGCACCAGTTTTAGCAGTTGTTCACACAATGCTTTCATATTAGGAAGCGTAGTCGCCGTCCTGTATACTTGCTTCTTGTTGAAGTATCTGCAAGAAGACTGAAAATACTAAGCACTACAAGCTTTTAACACTTTTCTCTCGAAGCTTAGTAATTCTTGGAGATGTTGTTAATCATGAACGCAATCGCGTGTGCATATGTCAGAATTTCCCGAATCACAGCCTACTCTAGATACAAGCCCGGCAGCTGAAACGATCAGCTGAGCATTGGTGGTGTAAACATGTTTGACAGTTCGATACAAATTCGCGCGCGAAACGTGAGGTTTTTTATTCGTTCCGGTAAAAAGTTTTAAATTATCTGGGATTTTGCGAAAATTACAATCTGAAAGGTATTTATTTCTAAAGTGTAATATTTCATAATTATATTGTGATAAAGGGTAGACAGGTTTCGCTCAAGTTGACTTTGAAATAATTTTGATAAATTGGAAGAGTCTCCTTTACGTTCTGCTTCGTTAAGTGTGAGAAAGGCATGAAGCTATGACGTCGGTAGTTTTTTTTGTAATGAGTTCATTTGTTAGGTTAATGTAATTTATTGAAATTAGGGAAGTTTTCAAGATACTGATAAAATCTAGAGTAGGTTGTGTCAATTCGATTTTCCTCATGCTGCGGGTTGTTCGCGGAGGACTTATTTAGCAAGTGATTATATAAGTATTAGCGTTTGGTTAAAACCCGTGACCCGCTTCTTTCATGTCAAGCAGCGGGCGCGGATAGCTAATTATTTGTTTATAAATATCAAGACTGAACAGATTTTTCAATCACAATCTTAATGTATATTAAAGGAGACAGCATCTGACCGGATCATCTAATTGTATCTACTTGTGCAAAGATTTCAAATAGTATCTCTTTTAAATTTGATTTGATACGACAGGTTGTTTGTATAAATTGAATCTAAATATTGGCATGGCTTGCATGCAATTAACAGGATTATTTTAGCAATTTGAAATTTTTTAAAGTGATGTGAAGACCGTAAAAAGATTTAAGTAGAAGTCGGAAACAACATGTGCATATTATTGTTTAGAATAATTTCGGTATAAGAAGTTAAAAGGTATCAGTAACCTACTTATAAAACAAAAATACAAGGAGAGCTTGACAGCGTTAATTTTCACAAAACTCTATGTAGATACACTAAGAAATAGGCTTATTGTTATTCTCTTAATTCCACTAGATAATTGACTTATTCAAGTAGTTCAAGTTTTGCAAAGATTTTTAAAGTTTGTATCAAAAAGTTAACACATTTAAAGTAGCTGAAATCTTATTCCAACTTGCCAGCTTGCACCACAAAATATACACATTTTGGCCTGATTGAAAGTTTGATTGGTAAAAATTTATACTTTTGAACACAAGGACTCAAGTTCTTCGCATAAAGAGTCAAACTCCATCTCCAGTTGCTAGATAATTTCTTGAAGCTATCCTTAATAACGAGTTTATGACGCGATTGTATTATAAATGAGGACAAATAGATCTAAGACGTTTGCATATATTGTTCGTTAAAATGCTTCAGAAAAACTTTAAAACTAACTTTTCTGTGGTAGAAAAGTTTACTAAATAACATCAATAACAATTTGCTGAAAAGATGGGAAACGAAATAGCTCTCTACATTTTTTTACTCTCCGTTTTTGTAACTAATAGATGGAAATGGAAATATATTGAACGTAATGAACGTAATGAACGTAAGACATCTGTGGGGTGATTGTGGATACACTAAGATCATGGAGGTATGGCAGGAAATAACCCAGTATAGAACATGTATGAACTTACCTTCCCAACATTATTAACTTCGATTTTTAAATGACTTCAAAAAAGGAGGAGGTTCTCAATTCGACTTTATCTTATGCAGATTTCAATAAATCGTCTTATTTTCTTTCGCCTAGATGCCCTTTTATTGCGTGGTTCCCCGGTGTGGCAACAGCTCTCTGAAATCGTCCTAGTTTCTATTTCCCCGCGAAGAAAAGAAGCGTAAGACTTGGATAAAGGCCATACCACGGAAGGATTGGGAACCAACAACGAATTCGCGAGTTTGTGAGGACCATTTCTATCCCAGCGATATTAGTAACGAAGAAAAATATACCGATATAAATGGAAATAGTTGTTCTTATTTGAAGAAGAAGAAGAAATTGCGAACGGGTGCAATACCTTCACTATTTCCGACTCTTCCTTCATATTTATCGCAGCGAAATAAATATGTTCGTCCTAAGCCCAAAGATCGCGAAATTCCTCTGGTGAAAATATTGATAAAATACTAAATTTCAACGATCTGAAGAAAAGTTATTTTACTAAATTATTCCTTTATGATTGGCAAATTTTGTGCAAAGAAGATCGTGTTATATTTTATATACTCTCTGGCTCGCCCATTGAAGAAAATGTTTCGGTAGAAATAGATCTTAACTTGAATTTAAAAGTTTATTTAAACAACAGTAAAGTAGCTTTAAAAGATGTATCCGCGGTGCTCCCGTCAGCATCGAGTAATTTTAAATTAAAATCTTGGCAGGAACTTCGAAAAATTTTTAATTTTTATGCAACGGACTTTATCAACAAAATTGTTAATTTCTTTCTAATGCTTCAGAACTTCTTTCCACAGCTTTAGAATTGGAAATTAACGAGAATATTGATGATAAGTCCAGTAATTCAAAATTAATATTTTTTCGGGATCAGTTAGACTTATTGGTAGGAGAGAAGAAAGTTTATAGTCCGGAAACTATAAAAACAGCTTTTGTAATTAATATGGTTTCTTCGGCGTGTTACAGAAATATAAGAAATAGTAATATTTTAACCTTACGGGGTGAAAAAACACTTCGTAGTCTTTCATCTCAAATGGCATTTTCCCCAAATTCAAGTAGCAGTAATAGTAATTACTTAAATAAAATTTCCCAAAATCTAACAGATCTTGAAAAAATAGTTATCCTACAGATCGATGAAATTTATATGAATCAAAAGATAACTTTTAAGTCACAGAAGATTGTTGGATTTGCAAAAAATACTGGAGACAAACTTGAACCCGCGAAAACTATTCAGGCTTTTTTGATTTCTTCTGCTTTCGGTAATTTTAAATCCGTAGTGTATTTGTCTCCCGTTAAGCTCATGTCTGGTAAGGATTTGCATTTGTACAAAATCATGGTTTTCAAGTAGTTTCAGTAGTAACGGATAATAATAGAGTCAATCAAAGAATGTTTAGATTATTTTCAGAAACAAATAAATTTGCAAATCCTTCCAATCAACAACTAATATTTCTAATGTACGATACTGTACATGTTTTCAAAAATATTTGAAAATCGTGGATAAATTTGCCTGATAAAACGTTTCAATTTCCAGCATTTTCTGACTGCGAAAATAATATTACAGCAGATTGTCCCAACATTGCATGTTTTACAGATTTGCGAAACATGCATAACGAGGAGGCTAAATCTATTGTAAAATTAGCTTTTAAATTGAACACAAAAACTCTGTATCCAACATCCTTCGAAAGACAAAATGTACAATTAGTAGACAATCTTTTCCATGATTCCACAATAGCCGCTGTAAAATCCTGTAAACAAAATACACATGATGCAGCTATTTTCTTGCAAATTATTAGGTATTGGTGGGACATTGTCAATACAAAATCGTGTTATAAGCATAAAGTTAAAATCAATCCGTGGGCTTCACCATTTTCATCCACTTCGGATTTTTGTTTAGAATTTTTAAAAGATTTTATTAAATGGTTAGACATTTGGCATATTGGGAGTGTCGTCTCACACAATGTACCTATAAAGCGTTAAAATTTTCAACAACATCCCTCATAGAAATAATCTAAATGTGAAATTTGTTTTACCGGGACATTGGCAAACTGATAATCTGGAGAAACGTTTCGGACAGTATCGTCAGTTAACCGGTTGCTCTTACAATGTCTCGGTACAACAAGTTTTTGAGTCAGAAAAAAAAGTTAGAATAAAAAATTTTTTGGGCCGCCATTCTAACTACGGTAACTTAAATTTGAAAGAATTAAATGATGAAGAATACTTCCAACCTTGCAATAGTAGTTTAAATGTAGATATAGATAAATTTACACCAGTTTTAAATTCAAAATTCTTAGAAAAATTAGATATTGATTTTGATGTGATCATTTATGTATCGGGTTATGCAAGTTTTTCACTTTGCAAGAAAATAAGCTGTGTCAATTGCATAAATTTTGTCCGCTCGCAAAAGGGGGACAAAATAAATAGTAAATATTTCGACTCTTTGCAACGAGGAGGTTTAAGTGTTCCATCCAATCAATTAATAAATTTATGTGTTCACATAATTTCTATTTTTCAAGAAATTATTTCAACGCCAGGGATTGAAAAGGTTCTAGTGGACTCGCCAGCGTCAGGAGTAATACTTTGGAATTCAACACGAAAGAGTTTACAGTCAGACGGGTTTGTTTTTGACTTTGAAGAACGCTGTGAAGTATGTATGTAATACTGAAGTAATATACTTGTATAAAAAAGCAAAATTTATGCAAATATATTACTAATAATTATTCGAAAATGGTAAATTCTAACGTAGTCGACAAGAAAAAGGTCGAGAGAAAACTGAGAACTCTTTCTGTTATATAATTCTGTGATATTTTTATGATTTTTATGTAAAAGAACATATTTATTTTTCTTACTTTAATAGAAACTATTTATTTTTACTTCTTGTTATATTTCTTTATAATGTAGAACATTATATATTTATCAATTTTAGTAATGTTCTATAGCTAGCATGAATTAAGCTTTATTTATAATTATTGTTATTGTTTTCGTTATTTAATTTATTTGTAGTTTGTATAATGGTGCATAGGCCTACCGGGGAAACCGACCAAAACAGGTTAACGCGCTAAAAGTCATTGCAGTGTTTAATTTGTTTTTTCATAAAACATTTTAAAGATTTGCTGTTAAGACTCCTATTCAAGTTCATATTAAAAGTGTAAACTATTCAGTGACTTTTCTTGAGGTCTCTTTCATGAAAAACTCACTGAAGTGTGTACATTATTAAGTGAAGTAGAATTGGAATTTTCAGACATCACAGTACCTCAAGGGTGGTGTGGAAATCTGTGAAAACTTTGTGAGTATATAGTTGTTTTTACTCGATTATTATAAATTTGTGCCAAAACAACAAATTTCAAATTGTTTGCGATTGGAGGTAAATCTATTGGCAACTTTTATAATTGAAAAGTTGTCTTAGACTTAACCCCAGTTTCTAACATAAACAACTGAAGGAGCAATATTTAATTGTATATATAATTAATTTTATTATTATTTAATTTATTTAATTTTTTTTATAGAATTTATATATTTTTGTACTCGTTGATATTATTAAAAAGGACTCTAGACTACATTCGGATCGGACATCCTAGAATACATGCCAGAAAAAAGCCTGCCTAAAAAGGGCTTAAAACACTGAAAATAAGCCAAAAAGCGGTTTGAAAAAGGATAATGCAGACAAAATAAGATTTCCTCGATTATCTATCTATGTACGGTCTATGTGCGTCTCTTTAATTTTAGGACGTTTTAGAGTATATCAACCCGCATAAATATGATATGCATCTATAAGGATACTGTCCAGATTCACTCTTATAATCTCGGTATTGAAATTGCTCACGAGCTCTAGTCGTTGGAATATCACACGATAGGTAAATAAAAGCATGCATAGAAATTCCTGGGATCCACAAAAGATCGCTTAACTGAGCCATGTCCTCATCACTGACGATAAAGAAGTCAATAAGGGAGGAAGAGCCATGTGCTACACAGTAATGAGAGGGTCGCAAACTAAGCTCAAACCTGGTGGTGCCTGAAAGAAAGCCTCATTACGCCGTTTCACCGCTGTTTCCAGCAGATTCAAATTGAAATCGCCCATTAATACTACTTTAGCATACCTTGGAATTAGATCGACCAGCACATCCTCAACACCCTCTAAATCCCCCCGTTAGCGATAATGCAACACCCTACAAGTACTGACGACGGTTTCAAGAAAAATAAATTCCACATCACAAGAATCCGACTGGGCAACTTGCCTGGTTTTAAATTGATGGGAGATATAAAGCGCAACACTACCACTCACAAGTGGGCGGTCATTACGATGAATACGACAGCCAGGGATGAAGAGAGATTTATTAGACACATGCGGTTTTAACCAGGTCTCCGAGACGCCAACTGCATCCAACCAGCAGTCCTTAAGGATACGCCCAATCTCATCAAATTTAGCAGTTTGCATAAAGGGGTTAATACTTTGTCCAGTGAAATGTCCAATATTAATGTGTGTCTCATACCCCCAAGAGCAGACCTGAGCAGTGTCATCACTCGCCACCGGCCCATGTAGGCTATGCATGACTTGAAGAGAACGATGTGGGAATTGGGATTGTAGGGCGGCAGTAGAGACGCAGACGCGAGAGCATTACCTGTCGAACATAAGAAAAAACACAGACATATAGTTACAGGTACATGTTTGAAGTGCCTGTCAGCCCCGCGTTCCAAGAATCCCGTAAATGCGCAGACCACTACTGTATGATCATATGAAACTCAATACCAAGTACTAGAAATGACAATAAATGACAATCTCTCTGGCTCATGTAATCCCTTGTGGGTCATGGGGCCGGAAAAGAACTTCTTCCGTTACAATTCAAGATGGATTCCGAACCACATTACTTTGCAACTCCCAATGGCCTTACCGTAATCTGTTGTCAGAAATTCAAACCTAGGCCCTTCAGAATGGAAGGCTGACACTATCATTTTCTCTACCGTCAACTGCAACGAAAATCACATCAAGGATATTCGTATCGCATGGAAAATCAAAAAAATAAATCCTATAATATAAAGTTGTAATAGAATAAACTGATTCGGCTACAGACACTAATAGAGAGCTTTACATCGCTCCTTGTTCCATATCTGTTATGAAACAACGGCTTAATAATAAAAATTAAAATTGAAAACCGTTTCAAAATAGAAGCCAATGGCTATGATCATTATATCCAGGCGCTATTTCTCGACCGATAGTATTGGCAGATCTTTTAGATAACAACCTTCAAAAGAATGCCTACTGTTATACTATTCAATTTCGATTCCGTTGAGCCCCAGATCCTCAAATTCAATCTCTGATAAAGAAACCATTATGCCGTCCTTGCTATAGAGGCGTTAAATTGGACCAAAGTAAAAAGTGTAATGTGCTATAATTTATGAAGTTGGAACATTAAAAAATATAAATATCATGTTAATGTTTTTATTTGGCTTTATTTAGTTAGAGAAAACTTGGATAATTCTCAGTATTTTAAGAATTTTGAGTGATACTCGATGTGTTCTCCGATTACAGAATCAACGTAATAATAACTGTGGTCATATCCATCTCTCATTTGCAAAATGCATTGAACACGATCATTTTTTGCGGCAGCATCAACCAAGTTCTCCGGTAAAAGCTGTTTTTTTTTATAGAAGTTGTCCTCAGTGCCCTACAAATATAATTTGTAAAAATGTTCTTCATAAAATCATAATTCTGCTCACCTGATCTACAAAAAGTACAACTGGAGTACTATCATAGGATGATACAAGCACAGTAGCATCCCACTCATGCCACTTCCTTTTTTTCCTTATCATCAAGATAACCTTTAAATGCCTTCTGACCTCCCATACTATGGCCTGTAATGCTTTGCTTATTTGGTATAACTGGAAAGTTTTCATTATTCACCGAAATAAGCTCTTCTTACGTAACTCATCATCCGATAATGCTTATCCCATGGACTCTATACGGCATCTACATAAAAAGCAGCACCAGAGCCAAAATCATTGAATCGTCCTGTACAGGAATATCAACATTTCTTGGAGATGTGTCAGGACAAACAATGCAGCCCAGCATAGCTGCATACTTTTGTGCACCTGCTTTTTGAACGAAATTTTCTTCAGTACATGTTAGCCCACTTAACCTGTAAATAACTGGAACCTTTTTCTTTTCCTCAACTTCTGGTGGAAGATAGAGAGCAAATTTCATATTACAAGCTAAAACTATTGAATGATGGGAAAAGACTTTTTGGTATCCTCCGAAACATTTGCTGCACGATACCTGTATTAAGGCCATATCTGTTAAAATAATTCGGCCGGAAAGCTGATAAAGTTGGTTGTGTCTCAATGTAAAGGTCAATGTATAGGTTAACTATGCAGTAATCAAAGCTTAATAGAAGTTAAATTAAATGTAAATTAATTAATTACCTAAACAGTCGGATTTAACTTCAGTAATCTATAAAATAGCCTCGAAATCAATACTCGACTAAAAATTCCATCGATCAACTGATACACAGCCCACTCTTGACATTTCATCTAAAGTGAAAATTTCTGATCAACTGTCAGAGCTTCAATCAAAATTACGAAAAACGTCAGAGGATTGATTTGGAAAACGAAACAGTGACGACATCCTTGGTGGTAAAATGGCCGAAATATCATGTCTGCCGGGCTTGTATCTAGAGTAGGCTGTGCCCGAATCAATTGCTCATATACAGTATACTCTCGATAATTTGCCGTTCGATAACTGGCGGCGCCGGATATCTGGCGGCCTTTCCTCGGTCATCTCGATTATTTATTTCTTCTCCGAAATAAAAATTCTCGTTCTCATTGCGAAGTTGCAAATATCAGGTCAATGGTGGTTGCTTTTTGGTTTTAGCGACTTAAGGGACTTAAGGTGCATACATACTACAAATTTTTCTTTATCAAAATGACAAAGGCCTTGTTTATCTGGCTGCTACGTAGCTCAACTAAAATTGCGCTGCCAACTTTACTCCAGTTTATGTGTATTTGGCGTAAGTTGTCAAATCCGACGGGCAGAAAACGGAATTTTGCGAAATGATTGAAAAAGTGCATCAAATTGGGATTAGTTATTACCGGCAAAGGGAAAGGAAAAGAAAAAAGAGGCAAATACAATTGATGAAAAAATTACGGTAACATGTAGTAATTTAATAAGTTAATTATAAGGAAGCATTTTGAAAATGTGAAGATAATTTGCGAATCAATGCATTCCATAATTAATAGTTTTAGGCCAAGGAAAAGAAAACTGTGGGCGCATTATCGAAGTAAGAATGTTTGGGAAAATTTGTTGACGACGTTGGATGAACAAAGAAGGTACGAGGAATTTCGAGTTACCCGGGAACAATTTACCTACATATGCAATGAAATGAGGAACGAACTCAAACCAAAGTATAATCCTGTCTCGGCTAAAAATTTTGTCAGTGTGGAAACTAAAGTAGCAGTTACTTTATATAAATTAAAAAGTTGCGCTGAATATCAAGTCATCGGCAACATATTCGGTCTTCATAAGTCATAGGAGCAATCCTAAAAATATTGACTCTAAGGTGGATTAAAATGCCAACGCTTGAGGAGGCTCAGGGTATTTCTTTGAGTTTTAAAACGTTAACAAGAATTCCTCAAATACTGAGAGCTATTGACGGTACCCATATTCCAATCAAAGCACCCTTGGAAGGAACAAGAGATTTGTTAAATAGAAAAGGCTGGACATCAATTGTTCTTCAGGCTGTGGTAGATGACCAATGCAGGTATATAAATTTAGAGTTACTATTAATAGTAAGTATTAATAAAATTGCAGATTTAGAGACATTTCCTGTAAATTTCCTGGTAGTGCACATGACGACTTGCACTGAGAGGGTCTTTTATATATCAAAACCAAAGTTCAATATTTCCAGAAGTAAGTTTTTATAATAATATAAAATGTATTTAAGTAACGGTTCAAATCTTTGCAGTCTTCATACTGTATAAACAATACAACCATTCCATTTTTCTTAATTGGAGATCCTGCTTACCCACTCTTGCCTTGGATTATGAAGGACTTTCCAGGAAAAAATTTGGAACAGACAAAATTTTTATTTAATAAATATTTAAACCGCGGTCGTGTGAAAGTAGAACAAGCTTTTGGAATGATGAAAAACAAGTGGAGAATGTTATTGAAGAAATCTGACATTAACTATGAATTTGTTCCAAAAGTAGTTGGGGCTTGTTGTACTTTACACAACATAACTTTAAATAACAGCAATTACCCCTCACAAAGTACCAATGGAATATTAGAAAACAATGAAATATTACACCAACCCGAAACTGTAGAAAGTAGATTTGCAGATAATGATGAAGGCATACTAATTAGAAATATTTTATATGAAGAGTTCTGTCAAAACATTTTATAAATTAAAAAATATTTACCAAAATAGTTCAAATATATATATTTTCCTCTAAAATAGACTTATATAAAATAAACAACATTATAAATAAAAAAAACGTAAGCAATTTCATTGAAAAAATAATAATACTAAAACAGAAATATATTTCTTTTTAAATTTCGCTATTCGTCTGAATAGACATAAACTTCTTCCATTCTTTGGGTTGACGAGTTCACAAGATTTGTGAGAAATTCCTCATCTCGCAAAGCCCTTCTCTCTTCCCATTCTAGGCTTTCAGTTTGAAGGTTTCTCATTTCCTCTAAAAATTTGTTGTTTTGTTCTTCCATTATTTTCCTGAAGGAATCGGAAAAATCCGTTAAGGCAGCGGCATACAAGTTTTGACCTGAGAATATAAATTATGGATAAAAATATAACGTGTTTTATTCAAATATAATACTTTTTTTCGGTCTTCTTCGTCTTGTCCGGGAATCTGTGGACGTGCTGGGCTCTATAATTTCATCATTATAAGCAGAATCTAAATTAAAATATAATTTTAATATTTCCATTCGTAAATAAATTAATTCCTTACCACTAGGTTCATTTTCCGGATCTGGAATCGCCGCACTTTCAAATTCAATACGAGGTAATTCCAAACACGGTCTACCTCCCAACAAAATTTTCATTTTATCACCATACTAAAAGTCTTCTCTACCGTGTCCACTCTTGTTATTGTTAGACTTCTATTTTAAAAATGCTGACTTGAGCTTGCTATATTTATACTTTAATTGTTCGTAATCTCTATGATAATCCAATTCTGCCATTTTTACTTCTACTTCTTTAAAGCATTCATTAACCCGTACTACCTTTGAGTCTAACATTTTTGGCAACTTTATATTTATGCAAATATCCAGAAAAGCTTCGGTTTCTGCATAAACCCAGTTTTTACTTTTTTTCCTTTGTGGTTCCATCTTTTAAAATAAATACTTTTCTAACTAATTGCACCAATAACAAAACTAAGTAAATTTTAGGTTAGGAAGAGGTAAACAAATAACAGAGCAAACTTGGCTGCGGTTTATCTGCTTACTGAAAATTGATTTTTGTGCTAAAGTAGTAGAGCTAAATTGTCAAGCTCTACTACTTTGGCCAGTGTTTATCTGTACTTATCTAGCACAGCCTGCTAATTTGGCTCTGCTAAACTTGTGCACATAAACAGGGCCAAAGTTTTCTCTGTTTCCATCGACTTTGTTGTGTGAAGGCCAAGAAATAGCTCTTGCACAGAGAAAATCATATTTCTCCGCGGAATGCTCGGCAGAATTTTTATAGTGTGAAATCAAAATGACAGAGAATTACGCAGAGATTTTTCTCTTCTGAAATTGTTTGAAAAGATTCTGACTCTGTAGATGTCAGTTGCAGTTGTCAGTTGCAGATTTCAGTTAGTATGTTAACGGCAAAGTAGCAAAAACTGCCATTATTAGTACTAAGTGGACGCACGCAGAAACTTTGGAATTAATTTCAGCCTATGAAAGCTGTCGGGAGTTATGGGACTTAACTAATCCTTATTATCGCGACAGAAATAAAAAGGCGGCTTCTTTAAAATCTATTGCTGATAAATTGTGCCGAACGGAACCAGAAGTTAAAAAGTAGTTCGATAACCTGCGTTGCCAGTTTAGATCGGAAAAGCGAAAAATGGTACACATAAAAAGTGGAAGCGGAACATATGAAAAATACAGTAGCAAGTGTGAGTAGATGAGTGCAATGGAATTTACTTCAAATATAAAACAAGATTCATCGTATGTAATAGATAATTTGGTAAGTTTAATATATCTTTTTCTTTTTTTACAAACTATAAAACAGCATTAAATGAACTTATACTGCCAAGGAATTTCTCCAGTTCTCGTAACAAAATACTTTTTAAATTCTTCTCTAATGTCATTAAGTGAAACATTGACAGTATGATTTTTGTTGATTGTAATGGTAGTAAACTTTGTAAAGGCATATTTTCCTGTCTCCACAAAGCTGCGACTGTATTTCCAAATTCGTCCTCAGAGTCAAATGTGCCATGCGGTGCACATATTTTCGTACAAGTGCTTCTACACATTAAAAAGTTGTGCAAAGCAACTATAGCTGAAACAACAGTTCCCATTGTTTTAGGCTGTAACTCGCTTTCGCAGCACCCGAAATCTCGCAGACATAATACCAAAAATAATAATTCTCCGTGCTCTCGAGAGTTTATAATTAAATATGCGCTCTAGTGCGTCTTGGTCTCTAGACGGATATGGTTTAATAATATTGCAAGAACGTGCAAAAGCATCATCTGCTACAAAAGTAAAAGAATTAACACGTCCCGACCTGGAAGTGATTTAGGTGGTGGTAGCTTTAGTGAATTATCCATTAGGGCTCGTGAAAAGCTACATGAAGAAAAACTGCTATAAGTACAATACTATTCGTTCCTCTGTAGTTGTAATAAAGACTTCAGCTCTCATTTGGTGCCTTTAGTACAATGTGCTTTCCATCAATTGCTCCAACGCAATTGGGGAAATGCCACTTTTCTGCAAACATATCTGCATGCTCCTGCCATTAAGCTGCAGTTTTTGGTACCTGAAAATATTAAATGTATTTATTTTAGGGTGAAGGACACCTGTTTCATTGCGTAAACATCAACTAATGTAGAAATAAGTAGTGGTTCATCGGATTCTGCCCAAGAACTACTTACTTGACGGAAAAGAAGCAAACTTTCACAGCAGAATCTACAAAGAGAAACTGTTTTGAAGAGGGCAATATCTTTAATGGAAAAACCACTAAATGACTGTAAAATTTTTGCTGATTTCGTTGCAACTCGATTACGCAAAGGCGTATTCAAATGGTAAGTCTTCAAGCAGAAACTGAGAACAGTCGTCAACTTCCAAAGTCAACTTTTGCCCAATAAACGAATATAATTTATCAGATAGTAATATAACTGAATTATGTGAGGTGCCATTTTCTTTATATTAATTTAACGTATTTATGTACATATAACACATTTTAACACAGTTACATTTTTGAAAGATGAATTTTGTTGCTATTATATATTTTTTGAAATAGTTCTTGAAATCCGGAAACTTTTGTTAAATTAAATGTTATATTGAATTAATTGCAGGTCTTTATTTACATTACTTACCCTTCAATAATTATTGTTTAAAGCTTCGCAAACTTCAGAAATGATGTACGAAATTGTGCTACTCGGTATTGTAAATAAATACATCAAAGAATGATAGCTCTCGCCTTAAAGAAAACATTAAATGTTTAAAAAAATTTACAAAATTAAATTTGCCAGAAGCTAAATAACGCAGCGTAAAGGCCCCTACAGACGCACGAAAAAGTTCGGCGAAAAATACCGTGGTAAAGTTTGCGGCAATAATACCTTGTAACTTTTGTGCCCACAGACGCACGAGCTTCTCATTTCAAAGTGTCCGTGGAAAAGTAAACGTTAAAAAGGAAAATATCGGGTTTAAGTGATGACGATTTAATGGCTATTGCTGGTGGTATTATTTTAAACAAAACATTAAAAAACAAGAAAATACGTTCGAAGTGGGTAAAATCGTGGCTCTTGAAACGTAATAAATATTCTCATATTGGACTTTTAAAAGAATAGATGTTTGAGCCATGTGATTGGTTCAATTATATGAGGATGGATTTGGACGCATATAAAAGCTTATTAAAGTTAGTGGCACTTAAAATTAAAAAACAAAATACAGGAATGAGAATGGCAATAAGCCCACATGAACGTTTATCAGCTACATTGAGATTCCTGGCTACGGGGCGGTCATATGAAGACTTAAAATTCTCAGTGGCGATTTCACCACAGAGTTTGGGCGTAATCATCCCCGAGACTTGCCAAGCCATTTGTAATTCGCTGAAGAATGAATATATGAAGGTTAATTTTTTCTCGTTCTGTTTGATATGATTATAACATTTTTCTTTTAGTTTCCAAAAATGGAGAATGAGTGGAAAAACATTGCAGCTGAATTTGAAAACAGATGGAATTTCCCCAACTGTTTAGGAGCTGTGGATGGGAAGCACGTCCGTATCATACCTCCCCCAAACAGTGGTTCCTATTATTTTAATTATAAAGGCTTTAACAGCATTGTTTTAATGGCAATAGTAAATGCCAATTATGAATTTATTATGTGTGACGTCGGCGTTAATGGGAGAATTTCGGATGGCGGAGTGATAGAACATACTCTATTCTATGAAAAACTTAAACGTGACAAATTGTGTATTCCTTCGCCACAAAAGCCTTCTAACGGTTCACAAAATTTGCCATTTGTTTTTATAGGAGATGAGGCTTTTGCACTTCGACCCAATTTTCTGAAACCTTTCAATATTAAAGAACCAAATAATGAAAAAAGAATTTACAATTATAGACTATCACGTGCTCGAAATGTAGTGGAAAATGCATTCGGAATACTAAGTGCAAGGTTCAGAATATTGCAATCAGCTATAAATTTAAGAATTGATAGAACTGAATTAGTTGTGTCTTACATAATTTCTTAAGAAGAAAGTGCCAAGAGCAGTATACGCCTGCAGAAGATTTGTATTCCGAAAATAAGGAAACAGGTGAATATAGCTCAGGAATTGTAGCAGATGAGTGCACAAATTTAAGACCGTCACAACAACGAAACCCATCCAACTTAGCTAAGGATGTGAGAGAACCATTCTCACGATATTTTAATTCAGAAGGAAGGCTTCATTGGCCGGATATATTTATAAATAATAATCTATGAATTTGAGCATTTTTCTTTTACCTCATAGTAGTAAGTTAATGTCAGTAGATAGTAATTTTAAAAAGTATTTTCTTGAAGAATAAAGCTTTTGAATCATAAACATAATTTTTCAATACACACCTCGTATTTTATAGTACATGATTCTTGCATTTTAATAGTTGAATCAAAAACTGATGGCATATAAAATTTATCTTCCTGCATTGCTTATTAAAGTTAAGGACAACAAATAAATAAAAACTAATGCAAATTGCTAAAATCATTTATTTTTTATAGCTCTTAAAACACGACTATCACAAAGCGTTTTAGTAAGTATTTGGATCTGATTTGCACTTTTGGATATTACAAAAAGACTACTTCTTTTATCACAGATAGGACAATCGTTGCACGGCCCGGACATAATAAGTTTCGCAAGAAACTATTAAGCCTAAACAGCTTGATAATTTCTTGTGAAACTCATTATTCCTGAGCTATATGGCCAATGGAGCGTTTACCATATATAGACAGATTCAAAATAAATACTGAATTAACGTATTTATAAACAGAACATGAAATGACATTCGTAAAGAACTTTAAAATAAAATATTTCAGATTTTCATTTCATTTTCATTTATTATATTTCATACCTTACACAATTAAGATACAAGTGTATCGAAGTGTAGGCAAATAAGAGTAACATTAGTATAAAAATAAAAAAGAAGTAAGAAAGAATGTACAGTGAGTCAAAAAAGTATTCGTACAGCAGCACTTTTGGTCGTGGATCCTTTAAATTTTATCATAAAAGAAAACTTACATTTACTTTATTAAACTATTTATATCCTTCATATAGTTGTGTATACGTGTACAGAAAATAAACTTCAACTAATGAAATCTTCACTAGGAATTAACTCAAAATTGTTTAGTGATCACAAAATTATATCAAAAAAGTATTCGTACATTAAAGACTAAAACGGTAAAATATTAATAACCTTAGCAAAAAACATTTAGCTAATACTTTGTTGGATTACCATTTTGCTTAATAATACTCTTCAGTCTTCTTGGCTTTGAAGCCACCAAATTTGATGTTATATTTGAACTTATATTTTCCCACTCTTCTTGAAGGGCGTTTTTTAAACCTGGCTTATTGGATATTTTCCTTGTACGAATCCTTCTATCAAGAACTTCCCAAAGATGTTCGATGGGGTTTACATCTGGCGATTGTGGAGGCGTTTTGAGATATGCAGGCGTATTGTAAAGAATCCAAAGTTTAGTATTAAGAGCCGTATGTTTCGGATCGTTATCCTGCATAAAGATAAAATTGTCAGCGATGCACATTTTTTCAGCACTTCTTCGCAGATGTTCTTTTAAAATATTAATGTAACAATGGTGATCCATTACACCATCAATAAAGTGCAACTCTACAACCCCAGCAGCACTCATACAACCCCACACTAACACGGAACCTCCACCATGTTTAACTGTAGGCACTAAATTCTCTTTATTCATTTCTTTGTTAACTTGTCTCCACAATTTTTTATTGCCGTCTGGTCCAAAAATATTAAATTTGGATTCATCGGTAAATATAACTTTATTGCAGAAATCTATATGGACTTGTTTTTATAATCCTTAGCGAATTGCAAACGTTTACGGCGATTGGTCTCACTAACAAAGAATTTTTTTCTTGCAGTATGCTCGTGATATCCCGCAGCCCTAAGAACGTTTCTAACGGTCTCTGGAGTTGTATGTTTACCTGTTGCTTCTAAGGTTATAGATGTTAGCTTTGGAGCACTAAGCTTAGGATTTTTTTTTATTTCACGAACCATAGCTCGCTCTTCTACTGCATTAAATATCCTTGGACGACCCTTTCGCTTAGCATTTTTAACCGTTTTTCTCTTGCTATAACGGGCAAGAATACTTTGTACTGTTGAACGGGGTAATTTTACAATTTTGCTAATTTCTCCCAATGATTTACTCTGGTTACGAAGGTCTACGATAATTTTCCGGACACTTTCACAAATTCCTTTCTGCTTTCTACCCATTTTTCAATAGCTAAAATTTTACACAATAATAACTTCACTACTGACTTCTTTACGCAAACAACACTGACTAAGAATATCATGTACTAAACCTTTAGCATTAAAAACAGTAATAACGGTAAAATTTATGCTCTCAAATTCCAAGAAGTGCTCATTGTACGAATACTTTTTTGACATTATTTCTTCGTATTTTTGTAGTTTGAGTTGATCTACAGTATAACGGTAAAGTGTTTTGGTCGTTTTCTTTGCACATGGAACGCCAAGTGTTGGAGGGTTATAAACACATCCTCAATTGCAAGTTAAGGCTTTTTATTTTTATATCTCAAGCAGATAATTTAGAAAATTATTACTGTACGAATACTTTTTTGACTCACTGTAAATAACAAAGATATAAAATAATTCAATTAAACAAGAAACTTGTAGAATACAGTGAGATGAAAATAAAAAAATAAAAAGAGCTTATTTATCTATTCAACTTCATTTAAGAGATAAGAAAACAAAATGTCTTTGAACCTGCTGCTGTTGTATGACCTTTTAATATTTAGCGGTAGCGCATTCCACATTCTAATCGCCTGAACAAAAAATTGTCTCTCAGTAGTAATACGAAATCGAAAGATTTCTAGATGATCGCAGAGAAACAACCTTGTCACTGAGGTAACCGGGATATCGGGTAATAAGAAGATTGTTTAAAAAACATATCGAGCGATATTGAAAATAAGACTTTAGAGAGCAACCGAAAATAGAGTTGGCATGTTGGGAAATGTGATCATGTCTCCGAAGTCCAAATATATATCGTACAGAGGAATTGTGAGCGACTTGTAACTTCCTAAAGGATACGGAATCCGTCTTGCTAAAAATCTCACTACCATAAGTTAGAATGGGTGCAATAAGTGTCTTTACAAGATATAGACGTGTTTCACGAGGTATAAAATGTGCCGATAAAGACAGTTTGCGTAGGGTTCCATAAATTTTTGCAACAATACTGTCAATGTGACTATTCCAAGATAACTCACTGTTGATCAGAATTCCCAGATCTTTAACAACTTTCATGTAAGGGATGACCATATTATCAATAACTATGGGAGGTAAGCAAGAACTATCAAAGTCCCGCTTGTAAATAGCAATAGCATTAGATTTCGATGCATTTAATACAAGTTTATTTCTCTCAGTCCAACCTAGTATTGCTGTAAGGTCGTCACATAATCTATCTACTAGGCAGGGCCGCCGACAGGGGGAGGCGAAGGGGGTAAACCCCCCGGGCCCGGGCTTTGAAAGGGGCCCCGTCATCTAAGTCATCAACAGAAATTTTTTCCATTTTAATTATTTATATAAAAAAAATGCTTCACGATCGAAAAAGTGTACTATACTAGACAGATTTTAAACTGAAAGTCAATCATTCGATTGTATATGGGCCCGTAAACGCTAAGTGCTGGGCCAGAAATTCGTTTCGCGGGGGGCCCGTATTAGTCCGGGCACAATGGGGGGGTCATGTATGCAATTTGGGGTCCCCGCGGTAACTTGTCATATTTTTATGTTTTTCGGCACGGAGAATCGATTTTTCGAGGTTACCAGGCTCAAAAATTTGTCGTTTTCGAGATATGGTTCGATTTTAGTCAAAATTGGTGGTTTTTCTGAATTTTCCAAAAAAATAAAAAAATTTAAAATTATTAACCAACTTTATGTGAAAGATCTTTTGATTTTAAACAATTTATGTCTGTAGCATTTTTTTCCTAAAGTCCTTGGTTTAGCTGTAATTTGCAAAAAATGCCTCACATTTCTTATAGAGTATTTTAAATGGGATAACTTATATGGGGCAAAATTCCTCAAGTGTACCAGGTGAAGAAACTCGATGTCTCGGATTTTGTTCAAACTTCACCACAATATTGTTACTGGTATAAGTAATTATGGTGCTAAAGGATTTAAAAAAAATTTTTGTGCAAAAGTTATAGGGTTGTAAGCTTTTGCATTTTTTAACTTTTTCTCGTGATCATATCTTTTTTGAAAAATCATAACTATCGCCACCATTGCAGTAGAACAGTGATCTTTAGTGATTCGTAAAGGTTGTTACATGCCGTTCCAAATAAAAATATAATTTTCCAAAAAACTAAATTTAAAAAAAGAAAATTTTGACTTTGAAAAATATTTTTTGGTTTTTTACACAATACTTGATCATTAATTGTTTTCATATTTTTTCAACTGAAAGTGTCATCTCAGCTTTAAAATCATCTATCATTTAGAGTGGCAAAGCAATGTTAAGTGTAAATTTTGGATTTTTGAAAGCCCGCGCACACCTTTTTTGCTTGTTTGTTGCTTAGAACAGATGAACATAAGATAACATAAGAATAAGATGGCGCGTTAAAAAGTATTCTCACAGTCAGTATACAGTCAGTAAGCATACAGTTAGATATCGCCACAAATAGTCAAAATGCCAGACAAGTTGAAAGATTTAAAGTATTGTTGCAATCCTTTGAAGGTGAAGAATCATACGTGGAAAAACAAGGGTATAAGTAGACTGACCTCAAAAATTCATAAACAATTTCTGACCCTTCCTGTCATCATAAAAGTATGTGGATCATGCAGAAACAAAGTGAAAGTGATTTCTGAAGAAGAAGGTGCAATTTCATCTGGAGATGATGACACAGAACGAGTGCCCGATGTAAGTTTGACTTAATTTTTTATGATAATGGGGATACAGTGAGAAATCGACTACCGGTCTCTAAAAAAGTACGAGATATATAAAAAAGTAAATGAAAAGATATTTTATAGGTTATTTTTTCATTTGCCCCAAAAGTCGTTAATTTCCGTGTTATTCTAGCTTCAAGATTACAATATATAGATGTACTATCCGTAGAAATGACATCACCTGGCGATGAATATCAAAGCACTGCATCTCGTCCAATTTGTAAATACAAACAAACAAATACGTATCGAATATGTTTCCTTATTCTACAATTTAAGCATTACATAGCTCGTACTTTTTTTGAGAGCAGGAGTCAATTTCTCACTGTATCCCCATTATCAAAAAAAAATGAAGTCAAACTTACTTTCACTTTGTTTCTGCATGATCCACATACTTTTATGATGACAGGAAGGGTCAGAAACGAAACTGAATTATTGAAGTCAGTCTTCTTATACCCTTGTATTTCCACGTATGATTCTTCACCTTCAAAGGATTGCAACAATACTTTATATCTTTCAACTTTTCTGGCATTTTGACTATTTGTGGCGATATCTAACTGTATACTTACTGACTGTATACTGACTGTGAGAATACTATTTAACGCGCCATCTACATTTTCTTATGTTTTGTTATGTTCATCTGTTCTAAGCAACAAACAAGCAAAAAAGGTGTGCGCGGGCTTTCAAAAATCAAAAAGTTACACTTAACATTGCTTTGCCACTCACTAAAGATCACTGTTCTACTGCAATGGTGGCGATAGTTATGATTTTTCAAAAAAGATATGATCACGAGAAAAAGTGCAAAAATGCAAAAGTTTACAACCCTATAACTTTTGCACAAAATTTATTTTTAAATCCTTTAGCACGATAATTACTTATACCAGTAACAATATTTTGGTGAAGTTTGAACAAAATCGGAGACATCGAATTTCTTCACCTGGTACACTTGAGGAATTTTTCCCCACATAAATCCCATTTAAAATACTCTATAAGAAATGTAAGGCATTTTTTGCAAATTACAGCTAAACCAAGGACTTTAGGAAAAAAATTCTACAGACATAAATTGTTTAAAATCAAAAGATCTTTCACATAAAGTTGGTTAATAATTTTAATTTTTTTTATTTTTTTGGAAAATTCAGAAAAACCACCAATTTTGACTAAAATCGGGCCATATCTCGAAAACGACAAATTTTTGAGCCTGGTATCCTCGAAAAATCGATTCTCCGTGCCGAAAAACATAAAAATATGACAAGTTACCTCGGGGACCCCAAATTGCATACATGACCCCCCATTGCGCCCGGACTATATATAGTGTTTTCCAAAAAGAATGAAATGTATTTTCTGATATTTTTAAATGAAAGAAATGGTTTTTGCTATCTTTTTTATTTAAATTTTGAAATGAATAAATTGAGTTAAAAATTATTGTTTCTTGTTGTAAGTCTCTTATTCAGCAGTTCATCTGCCATGCTGTTTCGCTCCAACTGGCCATCACTTCTGCTGTGACTATTTGATTGGAGATATTCTGTTGCATTTCTTGTAGAGTCCTCAGTCCCATTTGAAACATAATCTTCGATAAAACTGGAATCCTCATAAAATCGCAAGCACACGTTATGTAACACACAGCTGGCAAGAATTGTGGCGGGCATATTTTTTACTTGTTTCATTTCCGGATAATGAAATCGTTGAAATCTTCCAAAGAATAACACGAAACATCTTTCAATTACCTGTCGGGTAGAAGAATGAGCTTTATTGAAGCATTTCTGTTTAGTACTAAGCCGACCTAAGTTATTGTATGGAGGTATGCACCACTTTTGGCAAGGACGTGCTTTATCACCTAATATCTTAGCATTTGAGGGAAAAAATCTTTCAGTGTCAGAGGAAACCCTTTCCTAAAGAATAGAATTACGAAAAATACGTGCATCGTGCGCTGAACTAGGATAACCAACGAAACAGTCAGTGAACATCATTCTGTCATCACAAACGGCCTGTAATGTAATTGAATGGAACTTTTTTCTGTTAGTATGACAATGGCTCTGCGTTGATGGAGCACTTATGGGACAGTACGTTCCGTCAATCGCTCCTATTATGTTCTTTAAATTATTTTTACTTTTAAATGATGTTTTTATCCTTTTCTGTTCATCTTCATTGGGCCATTCAATAAATTTTGGAGATAACACATTAATAATTCTTATTATTCTTAGAAATACCCAGCTCAAAGTAGACTTTGCCATGTTAAGCGATCTGAGATTGATCTAAAAATCGATTCGGGATTGTGTATTTAATTATTATATCAAAGAAAATATCACAATAGTTAACTATCTATAAGACTCTCTATTTGCCAAAGTCCAAATAACTGCCAGAAGTTGTCTATCAATTGGAATCGATGTATAGTTAGGATAATTGTCGCGATACGCCAGAGTTACTTCTTTCAGTAGAAATTCATATGCCTCTATGTGCATCCTGAAATTTTGCTGAAACTCCTGTCTTGTATAATTGTTTATTACTTTCTCAACAAAAAATTCACTACGCTTTAGTGAATCCTTTAAATTATTTACGATCACCATTTCCTCGTTGTCATTGTCATCGTAAACATCATTCAAGGGATGAATCTATAAATGTGGATAAAAATTTAGTCTCGCTAAAATTTACTTACATTTACCATGCACCACCGCCGTAATCGCATCTAAAGAATTTTTAAATTTGCAATTTAATTCCATTGCTAACAATAACATTGCAGTAGCCATCTGTATTACAATGACAGCTATACACACTAATAAAACTGCATTTGGTCTTTTTACTTAAGCTCCAAACTGCGAGCAAATAAATTTACTCAAAGAGCTGCTCTTTTCTCTACCTTGGACACATATAATTTCAAAAATGAAGTAAAAATATCAGCTATTTTGGCGCTTTGAACACCGGAGAGTAAGAAAAACCAGCTAAAACCAACTCGATTAAAAATCTTGAACACACCCCTGGTTTACTGTCCGTGCACTTTTCGGCTTAGTTTCTGATTACATGTCAGTTCGAAAATTGAAAAGTGAGTTGCAACTGAGTTTGTCATGTAACTTCGGTAATAGTCAGCTATAGTTGTTTTTCCGAACGAACTCTATATTTAATTCGATAAACCTTTTTCGATGATTGCTGCAGTCAACTGCTTTCGTGTTTTGGAACGCGCTCATGTAAATCATATTTAAGTGTTAACTCAAAAATTTAATTTATTTGATAACTTATGTTAGGGTGAATTTCAAAAGGCATATTACTGCCGCAATGATGCAAGATTTACCCCCGTGGGAATACGTTTCACTGGACGGTTCCACGATGCCTTTTTCTCTTGCGCTTAAGGCATGCCCTACAGCGCGCGCTATAGCGCATGGAAAGCATGCAGAAAGGCATGCTTTTTTTCGGGAAATTAGTAGCGCATACAATAGCGCACGTATTCCCACAGAAGATGGGAACACTTGCCTCTTATCATGCGCTTTTTCAATCATTGTTTGGGATTTAGAGTGATTAGAACTACTACTCAGGAACACACAAGTTCGCCTAACACTCCTGCGAATGAGTAATTGTAAAGAAACTTTAACATTGCGAATCTGTAGTATTTAAAAGAATAACTTTAGTAGCTTTAAGGTTACTTATTAAATGTTACGAACAAAGTCAGAACAATTTATAACTTATAACAATATTAGTGAAGAATAAGAATGCTAAAAAATAGTTCGCCTAGGTCAAACAAAATTGTTCGCTCACCAAAACAAGTTGTTTGTAGGCAGCCAGGTTTTCGTAATTTTAGCTGCATGACAGAATGATTCGTCCTGTTGAAAAATATATTATATTTGCCTTTAGGAAATTCCAACAAAGAGTGTATCCCAGCTGATGAGAAGTTTTGATTTCGATAATATTTAGAAAAAAGATCAAAGTAGGCCTACAATTTTGTTTTAACTTTCCCTTATTCGCAGCAATGGTAGACAAACTTTTCTGTGATTTGGTAGTAAAATGAAATCGAAAGAAATTAAAGAAACAACTATTTCGTTCATTAAAGATTATGAAGAGTTAGAAATTTTATGGCGCGCCGAAAAAGAAGACTATTGTAATAAACAGAAAAGAGCAGATGCTTTGCAAAAATTGTGTGACAAGTATGGGTGGAGTGAAAGTGTTGTAAAAAATAAAATTAAAAGTCTTCGATCCTACTTTCGTAAGGAACACGCGAAAGTAAAAAATCTAAAAAGTGGTGCTGGAGCAGATGAACGTTATGAGTCGACTTGGTTTGGTTATAATCACTTATTGTTTATTTTGAATTCAGATACTCCACGTCAAGGCAGGAGTACGGAATCTGAAGGGTCTCAAATTCATGAAACAGAAGAAGTAAGTTGTAATTTTAAATTAATTGTATTAACCAAAAGAACATAACAACATAAATCAATACTTATTGAAAGATATAAACAATTTCAAATTTCAATTGTATAT
Source organism: Leptarthrus brevirostris (assembly GCA_964036015.1). NCBI lineage: Eukaryota > Metazoa > Arthropoda > Insecta > Diptera > Asilidae > Leptarthrus > Leptarthrus brevirostris. Next base: position 112,884,011 of record OZ038371.1, read on the forward strand.
TTCTAAAAACTCAAGTTAAAAAACCAGATAATTTTCGTAATACAAATCAAAACAAGAAGATTTGGAGTAACAAAACGAATTATAAATACTGATTTTGCCACGGAACACTTCCTTCTTGCGAAATAAAGTACTCGCAAAATTCTTGTCTTATTTGCTGAGCATCTTGTGGAGGTCTCCGTGGAGTTTTTGAAAGTGGTAATACGCCTCGATCATGTTGTACTTGTTTCCTCCATGATCCTTGAACAATTTCACCTGAATCCAGATCTTCCATATCAAAGGTCCCTGCGGGGCTATACAAATTTTTCGAGGCACTTTTCCGTAAAAAATTGTGCAAGTATATGCAAGATAAAACTACAGTTTCAGCTGTTTCTACTTTCAAATCAATTGGTCTTGAAAAAATTCTAAAAACGGCTGACATTATACCAAATGTGTTTTCCACTATTCGGCGAGCCCTCGATAGTCTGTAATTAAAGACTCTCTTCGGTGAACCTTTACTGAGATCTACAGTAAATGGTTTCATAATATTTCGGTTAAGAGGAAATGCATTGTCAGCTATCAACACGTATGGTAGACTTTGTTCTCGGCCCCTCAAATTATTTTCTTCTGGTAAACTTAACTTATTTCTTATCAGTTTCTCATAAAACTCCGTTTCTTTAAATACACCTCCATCTGACATTCTGCCCTGGCAGCCAACATGAGCGTACCGGAAACAATAGTTGGCGTCAACAATGGCTAGTAATATAATACTAAAAGTCCCCTTATAGTTATAAAAAGTGCTTCCGCTATTTCTGGGGCATTTCAACAAAACATGTTTCCCATCTATTGCACCTATGCAATGTGGAAAATTCCAAATATTGTCAAATCCTTTAGCAACGTCCATCCATTCTTCACTGTGAGTAGGAACCTACAAAAGTAGTTGATAAAGTATTTTTAGTTTGTAGATTATTATTTCAATTCTTTGAAGTGTGTTTTATTATGTTACAGGATAATCATGAAAAAACCCGAGAAACTTTAAATGAAGAATTGGAAGAAAGTAAATATCGTGAAGATACAGAAGAAGCGTTTTTGAGACCTACGTGTACAACTCAAAAAATTAAGCGATAAAAAACATCTAATAAAACCGTCGATGAAGCATTTGATTTTATGAAAAGTGTGCAAAATAAGATGCGAAATAGGGATCACTTTGCTATATATGGGGAACATATTGCGTGCAAAATTAGAAATTTGCCTTCGAATCGCTTGCAGAATATTGCAGAGCACAGGATAAATAATATATTACTTGAGCTGTCAATGGAAGGCGACGGCACCTATTTTTCCATTTCAAATGCTTTTTCCGAATCACAGCAATCGTCTTCATCTTTATCGCAAACTTCTGAACAAATGCCGTCAACCTCAGGACAGCACTTGTCAAAATATTCTTCAGCTGATAACAGCAATTTTAATTATGACCCGACATATACTAATATATAAATATTGTTTTTATACTTTTAACAAATAAACTCTCTGAATTAAATTAGCCATGCATTTTTTTTAAATGTTTAATTACCTTAACGTAATCCTTCAACACATCTATTATGCTAGTACAAGTTTCCAAAACTATCCGAGAAATAGATGTTTTCGAGATGTGGAAAAGGTACATTAAGCTTTGAAAGGATTCTCCTGTTGCCAGAAATCTTAGTGTTACCGCTAATCTCATATGAGGTGGAATAGATTCTCTCATATTTGTATTTTGTTTTTCTATCCGTGGGGTAATCAGCTGCAGTAAAATTTTGAAGTCACTTTCACACATTCGAGTAAAATTTTTAAAAAGTTTTTCCCCATCCATTTTCAGTTCGACTAATATATTATTTGTTCGGTTTTTGTAATAATTCAGCTCCCAAATTTCACGAGAACTTTTCTTTTTCTTTTCATTTTTTTTAATGATATAATATGCTGCGCAAACACCAGCAAACACTTCCTCGGAGGACAACATTTCAACATAAACTAAATATCCCTGGAATAAAAAGCATACCGTTGAAATAGAAAATTGTATGCTTCTTGAGGCATGCTTTTTGTTCATGAAAAGCATGCAACTTTATTCCTTGCGTCATGCGCTAAACGCATGAAAAAAAGGCATCGTGGAACCGTGCCTTTAGTGACATGAAGTTTTCGTTCAAGTTTTGGCAATCTTTGCCTAACAACAATTTTCTGAATGAATGCAAATTTATTTTTCCAATTAATACTCCAAAACTCTAACAAGACTTCCGCAAATGAAATAAAGAACAAAATAAAAGTGTATGTTGGCTTGAAGATGATAATTTCAAATGGCCACTTACAATTAGAATCTTTTGAATTACCACTCTTTAATTCCAGTAGACAGAATTGAATTGTTAGAAGAAAAAAAATATAATGATGACTAAGATAATTCTGTGTTTTTAGCGTACCGTAATAATAGATCAATACTTGATGTTACGTTTTTAGATGTTTTACCAGCTGGAATATCTGATATCATTAATAAAAAACTATTTAATGACTGTGATTATTTACACTTGCCCTGGCTTCGTGTACTTTTGTTTACTTGTATTACGGAAAGTTCTGATTTTATGTTTATATTCGTGTAAGTGTAAATAAAATTATAATTTTGGTGTACAAAAAGCCTTCCTCGAATAATCTGTAACAGGCAAATTATAAGGGAATATTTGTACACCAAAACTAAAATTTTATTTTACACTTCCACAAATACATGTAAACATGAAAATACTCGGATGTTTATGTAAGTAAACGAAAAAACTGGCAAGTCAAAATAATAATTTGCGTAATAAATAAATTCGCGGTTTATATTACTTTTCTGTTTTTATCTAAGTTCTTATATAAACTAGTATATATTTACCCTTTACTATTGACCGACATGAACGCGATTGCTGCCATTTTCATTTTCGTTGATTAATAGAATCAATTAAAAGATTTTCATTTTCATTTCCCAACAAAATTTGTTTCATGTAAGGAATGCTATGTAAGAGAAGCACGATTTTATATCTATATATACCTTTTTTCCTGTATGTAAACAAAGAGTGCTTTCATGTTAATTCGTATGGTCAACTAATGCTGGGCAAAATGAACGAACTGGAGAAGTTGAACTCAATGTTGAATATAGACTGTCGAGATCTAATCATTGAAGCCGGTTTAAAGCTGAACACGGAATGACAACAAAACAGCTGCCAGTCTAGTGATAATTTTAATAGTTCTGTAGTCTCTAAGCAATTGAAAATCTTATCATACAATATTTTTGGATTAAAAAGCAAATTGATAAATCCTCACTTCTTTTATTTTGTTAACAGTTACGATATTATTTTGATAGAAACGTTTGTATTGAAGGAACAATGTATATACTTTGAAAAATATTTTAGCTCATATAATTTAAAATGGATTTTTGCGCAGAAGCAACATAAAGCTGGAAGAGCTAGTGGTGGTATATTGCTTGACATAAAGAAAGATGTGAAATATACTACGTTTGTAGATGAAGGTGTGGAAGCTAGGATATGTGTGAGCCTGAAGGATCTGAAATTTCAAATTGTACTAATTTACCTCAACGGTAATAGCTGGGATGAAGACTTCGATCGCTTGAGTTGCTTGTTCCAGAAAACTTCAATTGATAATTTTGTTATTATGGGTGACGCTAATGTCCGCACTGTGAAATGCAGGAACTCGATTACTCCCTTTTAAATGTGAATCCTAGTGCTTCGAAGAAAAGGAACTCTAAAGACTTAGTTGTAAATAGTAGGGGTAGAAGATTCGTCAACTGGATGGACGAGTATGTTTGTGTTATATTGAATGGTAGAATGGATGGTGATCTGGATCTTTCATGGGAGCAATGGGATCGTCAGTAAATGATTATTGCTGTGTGTCTTTTTTTTTTTATACGATGTGGCCAAATCCTAGGGGACAACCCTTTGATGCGTTAGCATGGTTTTGGCCGGAAGGGAATTAGGGTAAGGGAAGTGAGGAAAGTTGAGTCTTGTTTGCATTGCTGCGAGCTAGACAACAGCCCAGAGACGGAGTGGAATATTTTAATTTCTTAATAAAAGCTCACGGTCATCTGGGCTCGAACCCGGGACCCATGGCATGTTGGTCTTGCCGCTCAACGCATTGATCCAACTCCGTCTCCGTGTCTGGAGAGTTGTTCAAGAGTGTGTGTTGACTTGAGGTGGTTCCAGAGATCTTCTCTGATCATTTACCCCTAGCCGTTACACTGAACCGTATGAGAAAAAAACAAAATTGGTTCCTGCTGTACGCTGGATTCCATCCAGAGTGAATGAGTATAAAGAGGAATTGGATCGCATAATGAATTGCATCGAAGTAGAGCCAGAAGAGCTTGGAATTGAATACATTACTCGAATAATTGATAGAGCTGCGAAATACAATCCTTCTATGTGCATGCTCAAGGCTAAGTTTAAATGTAAATGGTTCGACTTTGGGTGCCATAAAGCTAGACGAGACTCCTTCCGATTGCTAAAGGTAAAAGAAAAAATAATACTGATTTTACGCGTAAGTGCTATCTAGAAGCTAATAGCCAGTATAAAGCAATGTGCAAGAATGCGAGGACACTGTACTACAAGCAGCTTGGAGAAAAACTGTCGGCAGTTAGAGATGTTAAAGAATGGTGGTATACGCTCAGAGAAATGAGATTGGATAAGTTTGTGGGAGGCATAGCTGTTACTTATCACCAATTTCGGTCATATTTTCAGGAATTACTTAATCCGAAACGCATGGTTGGTTCCATAAACTATGCAGAGCCTCTCATAGTAAATGATATATTGGATAGTTTTTTTTTTTTTTTTTTTTTTTATATATGATGTTGCCAAAGCTCAGGGGATGCCCTATGATGCTAAAGCACAGCCTTGGCAGGAAAGGAATTAAGGATGGGGGAAATGGGTTAGGAGGTTGAGTGAAGGAGGTGTCGATGTACGCCCCGTTTGAAAGTTTCAGGCTCATAAGACGAGGGAAAAACAAAAGATGGTAAACTGTTCCACATTCGTGTTGTTCTGCTAAGAAAAGATTCCCGAAATTTGACGGTACGTCCAAATTTGACCCGGAGAGTAAAGGGGTGGGAGCGACTTGTAGATCTTGTATCGCGCGTTGTAATGAGTCTACAAGGAATCAGGCTAGCGATTTCGTTAGAACAATGGCCATGGAAATAGCGATAAAAGAGTGAGAGACAACCGACATTCCGTCGATGCTCAAGAGAGTCAAGGCCCTCAGAGATTGAGGAATCGCCAATAAGTTTAACAGCCTTACGCTGAACTTTGTCTAACGCGGACAATGCGGTGTGTCCTGCCCCTGCCCAAATATGGGAATTATATTCAAGTCTAGGCCTAATGTGGGACTTGTAGATCAACGCTAAGTCGGGTGGGGTGAAATATTTCTTACATCTCTGTAGAAAACCCAAACATTTCATCGCACTTTTAGCAATTGCAAATATATGATCAGTCCAGCGAAGATTGCTGGATATCTCAATACCCAAGATCTTTAGGGAGGGTGAATTGGGTATATTCACTCCGTCGACTGAAATGGGTTGGGGGTGGACTGGGCGTTTTTTAAGGGACATTAAACAGCATTGAGTTTTGGATGCATTAAACGTAACACGATTTACTCTGCCCCAAGCGAGGACCTTAGAAATGTCGTTGTTTAATGATCTAAACATGCGTTCCCGATTGACTTCTGTAGCATTTCCACGTGAATTCATTACAGAATCAAATGAGTACGCGAAATCAAGGGTGCTGTCGTTGGAAAAACTATGAATAGGATTGAGAGTAAGGGATAAGAGATCATTAATGAAAGAAGAAATAAAGTTGGTGAAAGAACTGAACCCTGAGGTACACCGGCATTTATTTCGTGGGATGCAGATGTAACGCCGTCAATAACTACACGGATTGAACGGCCTGACAAAAAGCTCTCTATCCATTTAACGAGGGTAGGATGCAGACCAAATGTTTGAAGTTTGGCTAAAAGGGCAGCATGCCAGACTCTATCAAAAGCCTTTGAAATATCAAGAGCGACGATTTCGGACTCACCGAAATTGTGGAGACAATGATTCCAACGCTCCGTTAGAGCCGTTAGTAAGTCTCCGGTTGAGCGGCCAGCGCGGAAACCGTACTGGCAATCGTTGATAAGATGGTTATATTCTAGATATTTTAACAACTGAGAGTTGATGAGTGATTCAAAAAATTTGGATATGATCGAGGTTAGTGCAATTGGTCTGTAGTTAGAGGGGTCGCATGCCTCTCCTTTTTTAAGTATCGGCTGGACATGAGCAAGTTTCCATACACTTGGAAATATTCCTGTTGAATATGACAGGTGAAAAAGTTTGCGCAGAGGTTTAGCCAAAGCAGTGAAATAACTATGGATGAACTTAAACAAGTTCTACGAAAAGCCAAAGATGGTAAAGCTCCAGGGCTAGACAGGATACCCATGGAACATTACAAAAATTCCACTGACCTCCTTGACATTCTACTGCGTTTAATAGTTATTTAGCTGTTGGCACGACTCCATACCACTTCAAACAGAGCATACTGTTCCCGTTGCATAAGAAGGGTAATCTTAGTGACCCTGCCAATTATCGTGGGCTATCTTTTTTGGACACTATTACAAAATTGTTTACCGGAATTCTACTCCTGAGACTTGAAAGGTGGGCTGAAGCATATGGAATAATAAATAAGTGTCAAGCTGGTTTTAGAAGAAACTATTCGACAGTGGATTATATCTTTAATCTATGGTGTATTGTAAAGCTGTATCAACAACAACGGCGAAGGAAAGTATATGCGTTTTTCGTTGACTTCAGTGTTGCTTTTGATTCGGTGAACAGAAATGCTTTATTTTACAAACTGCTGAATATGGGTGTGACAAGTAAGTTTGTTAGGGTACTAAGGGACTTATATACTGGAGCCCGAGCTGCAGTGTGGAATGGGGAAAGCATGTCAGATTTCTTTGATATGCATGCAGGTGTGCGACAGGGTGATTTGCCAAGTCCGTTGCTGTTCAGTCTTCATCTAAATGATTTGGAGGAGCACTTGGAAGAAGTTGGTATAGATATTGGTGGTGTGCAAGTTACTTTGCTGATGTATGCGGATGACATTGTTATTTTGGCTGATGACATAGGCAAGTTACAGCGTATGATGGATAGTCTGGCGCAGTACTGTGACACCTGGGATTTACAAGTAAATCTTTTGAAGTCAAAGATCATGGTTTTTAATACAAGAGGCAGGAGGGCACGGGAAGAGCATTGGACATATAAGGGCGCAGAGGTTGAAATTGTGGGCAGCTACAAATACTTGGGAGTTATACTTACACCTAACCTTTCTGCCCATCTGCATCTGCGCGGCCGACTACGTATGGCAGAGTATAGTATTCACAGCACCTGGAGAAGTTTTCTTTCCAGGAGTGATGTTTGTTTAACGGATAAATTACATGTATTCAGGGCGGTATCAGTAGCGATTAGATTCTTTATAAAACGGCTTCTCCGACTACCGGATAATACACCCAGCTACAGGTTACCGAAAAGGCTGGTAATACTTTGTATAGAGAAGAAAACTTTTTTCGTTTCTGCTTTGTCTGAGATAGCGGATAGAGTAGGTGTGCAAATGGAGCTTGAATCTGTGGTGCCCGGGATATGGCGGCAATGTAAGGAAAATTTGCTAGAAGCATTGGAAAACTGGACGTGGAGGAATATATTTGCATCGGCTAGAGGTTCCATGTATCACGATCGTTACTGCAGTTTGGAACATGAACGCTTAGAGGTACTTTATAGATAAGTACCCGGTACGTGTTATCGGTATGCTCCTGAAGCTAAGAGGCGGGCTCTTGGACCTGAATGGTAGAGCGTGGAAAAAGGACACATTGGGTTTTTGTTCTTTGTGCAATATGAATGAGGTCGAAAACACATTTCATTTCGTCGCAGTCTGTCCTATCCTAAAGGAATTCAGGTTGATTTATCTCGGAAGAAGTTCTCTTGATGAAGCGGGTTTTTATGATTACTTAAATGGTAGAGACTGGGCAGCTTTATATAACTATAGTGCTGCAGCATACGCATACAGATCGTTTCTCGTTAAAGAGTATAATTGTTGACATGCTTCCCACTTTCACTGCATTTCCTTTTCTTTTTTTTTTCTCTCATTCATAAATATGTATACTTTTCTGAGCTTAATTATTTATACTTTGTAGTTTTTATTTATTTTTTATTTTTGGTTGTCAACTGGCGGACGGCTTAGAGCCATAGCTTTAATGTTTAGTATTTTGTATTTCGAAGCTTGTATCTCTTGAATTCTTAATAAACATATTATTATTATTATTATTGCAGTAGACGGACGTGTTTTTTAAAGAGATTGCGAAAAGTGCCAAAAAGTATCAGAATAGTGAGAAAAAAGTAACCGAATTTGTTGAAAATTAGTGCATCTGATTGCTAAGAGTCACGTGCTTTAGTGCAGTGAAAAAAAGTTAAAAGTTTCGTAAACAAAGACTAGAAAAACTAGAAAAAACTAATTAAATTTTTTATAAAAATCGTGACAATTTTTTGATAATTACTAACAGTTGCTAAGCAACGGTTAAAGTTATTGATTTCCGACAACAGAAAATCGCGTTGCCTAGCAACGGTTGAGTGAATTTCTGTTACCGGCATCGAGTAGCCAAAAAATAAAATTATTTTGAAATTTAAAAAAAATATAAATCTAAATCACATTTGCTGCTGCCCTCAAAAATGAGCGGCAGTAGCAGCGACTCTGGGGGGAAAAAGAAACCCACCAAAATGAAGAAAACGAAGACGCGTGAACTCAAAGTTTCACTTGTGGATTTCTTGAACCCCGCAGAGCCCACTGAAAAGGCTAAAACAGGGCCCACTGAAGAGGCCAAGGCAAGACATTCAGTGGCAAAGGAAGTGCAAGTGCCAGCAACCACCGCGACAGGCGTCGCGCAACTACAAGCGACATCCATCGCTTCAACAAGCTCTGCATTGGCCGCTACCGTGCCAGCGACTATCGTCGGTTGAACAAATGCGGCATCTGCCGCTCCAGTGCCAGCGACTTCCGTGGCTAAAGCTTCTGCAGCAACCGCTGCGAACACATCAGCAGCATCCGCTGCTAAAGTGCCAGCAGCAACAGCTGCTAGAACCTCTGTGGCAACAGCCACAAAACCAGCGTCACCAGTAGCACCGCGACTAAGTGAAGTCGTGAAAGCTGCTTCGAACGCAGCGCCACCGCCGAACCCGACACCTCCTTTACGCCCAATACTTTCGGGTGCTAAGAAAGCCGGGCACAGCAAACCAGCGCCACCGACAGGAACCCCAGCTCATACAGGCAGGATCCAGCTACGCCCAGCAGGTGAGTGGAAGTTCCTATAATAAGAGTTCTTACATTACTGTATACTGTAGAGGGTAGTTACGTAACTCCTCGTCATCCTCCAGCTGATTTGGGGAAGTCTCGACTCAAGTCTGCTGCGGGTCTTCAGGGGCTTTTTGACGTCCAGTGGCAAGACGACAGGTACGGTATGTACTTTAAACACCTCCGTGGAGTCACTCAAAGTGCATACCTTCGAGCCATGTCACTGGTCGTCCCATTGGAGAAAATATTCTCCTTTGGTCTTGTTGGACGCGGAATGGTAGAGGTGTATACCACCACCATTGATGCTGCTCCCAAGCTTATGCTTGAAGGCATTGATGTGGGTGGTAGACACCTCCAACCGTACCCAGTAACGGTGAAGCCGACGAGAGTAGTGTTTTCACGAGTGCCACTCCGGGCTAAGCCAGAAGACCTCGAATCCTTCTTACGAAGGTTGGGTAAGGTTCAAGGCAAAGTCCGTGCTGTTCCGTTAAGAATTGGGGATGAAGGTCTTGGTCGGGGCATTCTCAGCTCCAGTCGGGATGCATACATCACTCTGAACCAGGGGTGTGTGTTTCCAGACGGGTTCTTTTGGAGCATGTCCATCAGGTAGGGCATTTTCCTGCGGATTTCCCTAAAAGATCCGTGAGTGCGGCTGAGGTTACTGTGGAGAGCATCTCTGCACCAGCAGTGGCTCTAGAAGCAGTGCAAACCGCAGCAAAAACGCCTGAGGAAACTCCGCAGATAACGCCAAACCTGGCTATAAACGGTGCTTCGCCTACGCGAAGAGAAGTCGTGAGCTCGGACGAGGAGTTCACCAAAGTTTCGGATAGGAAGAAGAGGATGAAGAGAAAGTCCAAACAAAGGCCTGATCGAGAGGCAATGCCGGTTAGGAATCGTGCAGTAGTACCGCTTCAATGAGTAGCCGCTTTGAGGTCGACCCCGATTTAGAAGAAATGCCTAGGCAGAAATTGCGCTCGCTTCTCGACAGCCTTCATTACAAAAAGAGCGGCGAGAAGATCCTCAACATCCTCAAGCGAGAGCTTGGGGATCCATCTAGGATTCTTCCCCAATTAAAGCTTTTGATGTCTGAGGCAAAGAAACGGGCAAAGTATAATGAGGTGTCGAGGTGCGAGCGCCTTTTCAACAAGGTCTCGGATATCCTCGAGGATCATCGCCTCGACAAAGCTCTTCATCCGTAGAGTCGAACAATAATGGTTTAAGTTCGAATATTTCCTTGGATGTGTAAAATAACATCGATTAATGCTGGGGGTCTCAGTGCATTCACACGTTTGCACGCAATCTTTGAAGACATCAAACACTGGAACACAGACATCTCATTAATACAGGAGACAAATTTTACTCAAGAAATTAGAACGAAACACTATTTTAGACAAGTTTTTGCCACACCAGCTCCTAGTAGAGGATCTGGTGTGGCAATTGCTGTGTCCAACAGTTTCACACTAACATCTCCTGTATTCACAGACATTCGCTCAGGTTTTGCGTCTTCCTTAGAATTCGTCTTGCGAGACAAAACACTAAGGATAATAAACACGTACCCGCCGCATGACCAGGATATCGCAAGACAGGTAATGGACGCTGTCCTGTCGCATCTTGCGAACTTCGGTGGTGAAGTTATCCTTGGGGGTGACTTCAACTGCACACTGGATTCTGCGCTCGACCGCCATTCCGGAGTTGAATTCAACTCAGTGAACGCGGGACGATTGCGGAACCTAGTCAGACAGCTCAACCTTGTCGATGTCTAACGTTGGCTCAACCCAACGACTAGGTCATACACAAGGGTGTCTCGAAATGTCCATTGTAGCTTTTCGGGCTCGAGAGTAGACAGACTTTACGTCTCGTCTAGTCTTCTTAGTTTTTTCGATAGTGTCACTCATGAATTATGCTCACTTAGTGATCACCTTCTTGTTGTGGCGACTAGCACTTTGGTCGAAAAGCGAACTGCTTACTGAATTTTCAGCAATAACTTGTTGAATTCAGAGCAGTTCATTGAAGAATTTATTCAGTTTTGGCATCAATGGCGAGACAGGAAAAATGACTACGCGAACCTTAGTCATTGGTGGGATGTTGGAAAGCTTCAGATTCGCTCATTTATTTAGACGAGATTCAATCGAAGCAGGTATATAGCATCGAGTTTGACGGCCGAAGTAACCCGGATTGGTACGCTTCTGCCCGCGCAACCAGAGTTGCTCTCGCAATACGAGAGATTAAAAGAACGGCTGAGAGCACAAAACTGCAAGCATGACTTGGAGTTTGTACTCCGAAATCAGTCGCGCTGGTTGCGAGAGGGTGAGTCTCCGACCGAGTATTTCTTCCAGACAACGCGACGACGTACCGCTTCTTGTGAAGTAGATTCGATTCATGTCGAATCTGGGCAACTCCTACACAGAGACGAACTTGCGGATTATATCCGAAACTACTACACACAGCTATATGCTGTGCCGACGTTACCAACATCTACGTCTACTGATGAATTCTTCCAGTACGTTCCTGCTTTCTCTAATGAAAGTAGAGAATTCCTGGACAGATCATTAACCCTCGACGATATGCTTACCGCTGCGAAGGATCTTCGTCGTCATACCTCTCCTGGTTACGATGGTCTAACTCCAGAATTTTTTCTACGCTTCAGGAATCTTTTGATTCCAGAACTATTGGAGGTCTTCAGTTCTGCAGTGGTTGGACATACCGAATATCCCTCAAGTTGGCGGAGGTCCGTTATGCGTCTAATACCCAAGAAGGGAGATCTTCAGAGGCTGGGAAACTGGAGGCCAGTTACGCTGTGCAATACTAAGCTCAGTGATAGCATCGGTTATACACCCGGAACAGTCCTACTGCATTCCAGGTCGTAATATTTACGACAACATCGCCGTAGCAAAACATCTTTTCGCCTACCACGAAAAGACTGGTTCGCAGATGGACATGATCTCGTTAGATCAAGAAAAGGCGTTTGATAGCGTCTCGCATGAGGATCTACTGAGAGTGCTCGATAAATTTGGGCTTCCGTCCAGATGGATTGAGATCATCACTGGTCTGTATAGAGATTCAGTGATTCTCATAAAGCATAATGCGCATATATTGTCTCCTATTCCGTTTCGTCGGGGTATCAGGCAGGGATGCCCGTTGTCAGGAATGCTTTATGACTTTTCACTGGAGCCGCTGCTAGTAAATCTTCGTCAATCGTTGAGACAATATTCAGTTCACCTACCATACACTACTAAAAGGCCACATATTCTAGCGTATTCAGAGGACCTGTCTATTTTTGTTACGAAAGAAGATGCATTTCCAGTCGTTCGTAGGGTTTTCGAACAATATGAGCGATTAGCGGGCGCTAGGATTTACCTAAGCAAAAACTAAGGCCTATGGTGTGGGAGGTCGTTCAGATTCTCCCCTCGGCATACGATGGACCTATACTTGCTTGAAGTATTTAGGTGTGTATATCGGGCTCGACGGTAAAACACGTAATCACCGCATGGCTCTGGAGAAACTTTCCGGAGCAGTGAATTCCTGGCGGACTAGATTGTTCCCCCTTTCGCTGAAAGGACGTGCAGTCGTTGTCAATTACCTGATTACCTCGTCCATCGTTCACCTGCTCAAGTCGGAGTGCTTCGAGGAAGGCTTCGTTAAACTTTTGCAGGCAAAAATTATTGACGCATTTTGGGGGGGAAGAAGATGGGTCGCTGAAAGCACGCTCTGTCGACCAGTAGCGGAGGGTGGATTGGGTCTTACGGACATGGTCGTTTAAACTCGTTGCCTTCAGATCAGAGCATTCCAACGAGTGTTCCGGTTTGAAGACAGCTTGATTTCTCAGCTGTGGGTAAGTTCCTTGGGGGGTGCCGGCGAAGGAAAGCATTACTATCTGCTTTCAGTCCGCCCACCCTATCCGCACGACTGGTCTCAGGAAATGATCTCTACGATCACGACCTGGGGCAGAATAAGACCGGCATTCCATTTGCAATGGGATGAAATTGGGTACGGGGATTTTTCAGCTATACCGATCAGGTTAAATCCTGAATTAGTGGATTCGGTGTTCAGTAATGCTCGAGGTGTAATAGCCGATACAGGACAGCTTACAGTTCTCGGAGATATTATTGATGCCTCTGGGAACATACTAATACACCCACATACACCACAATTAAACCAATTGGTTGATACAGCACGAAAGCGTTTCAGCCAACTTAGTACCAGGTCGCCTGGTACAGAGGTGGTGAACGCTTTTGTGGTGAATCAACCGCCGCACACGCCATTCAGTACACTGACATCACGTCGGCTGCGCGACCTCTTCACAGTTTCGATACCTGCAGAACACCAAGGTATCAATAGAAGGAGCGCACATCTCGGGGCAGAATTGGGAGTAGTCGGAGGGGTGACTAGCAGAGTGGTCTACAGTTATCCGTCCAATTACAGAGGCTCTGATGTGGCATTCAAACTGTTACATCATAGCCTCTTGCATCCAAATCAGGTTTCGCACATTGACCAGAGCGTTCAAAGAGTCTGCACGGTTGGTGGGGGTGAAGGCACTTTGTTCCACCGATACTTCACATGCCCGGCCTTGTGCGAGTTAATGCTACTGGTCCGTCACTTGTGCCAGACAATCTACCCGCGTTTCGGCATTACTCGAACATCGTTTTTACTGGGGCCAAGGACATGCAGCCAGGTGAATTGTTTAATTAGCTTTGTTATAACACTAGCTAAATCAACAGTTCATTTGTATTGCATGCGGATCGAGCCTGGGCAACAGGCCACTGACACACAGATACACACACGTGCACTTAAGAGGCACTTTGTTGCCAGATTGAGAAGGCGTTTATGTCTTGAATACCTGGTAACGGAGCCAGACACATTCAACTGTACCTGGCAGCCACTAGCGTCGGTACAGAATGGTAGCCTTGCCTTTCACTGGTGACAATAGGCCGCAGCCTTGTAGCACCTTATTCACGGAGCTTCTCTCCGCTTTGGATCTGCTGCAAGTGCTCCGTGAAAGATGAGTCCTACGTTGGAAGAATTGAACTGAGACGATGATGGGAGCAGTTTTCGGACGTCCATGACTCTGGAGACCGCTCTCGTGGGACTTTATCGTCAAAATTTTTAGTACGCTCACCTGGGACTCTTGAAGCTGGGTGCTCGAAGGGGACCAGAAAAGTGGCGAAGACTCCTGCGGAGAGCGTCGCTGCTTGCATGCGAGTAGGTATTCTCGATGTAGCGTCTTCGCCCTGTGCTGCATCTACCTCCGGGGATCATTAAAGCTCTGTAACCAGGTGGCTTAAATTCATTTATTTAGGTCTCTTAGTTTTTTAAACATATTTTGGCAACTTAACTTAAAATTTTATAATACTTTTCGGAACTTTCACTCACCGGGTGGCTCTCAAATTTTGATTTAAATTTTCTTAATATTTCTTTACTTTTCTTTTTTCACATTTTGTCAGGTTTTATCTATTATTTAACAAATTTAAGTCTTTTTTCGTCCTTCTGATATGTTTCAAGTCTATTTTATACTTTTTGATATGTTCCTGAGTCTTTTGCGATTTTGTGATATGTTTTTGAGCCCTTTTGCTATTTTTTGAGTCTTTTTGATGAGTATTGAGCCTTTTTATAGTGATATTTTGTGCCTTGTTTTTTATAAACTTTTTGATATATTTTACATATTACAGAGTAGCTAGGGAGTTTTTCAGTTTTTATACAATATACAATTTATAACGATGAGCCTATTAAAGTACCATATATACATAAAAAAAATTATTATTATACTTTTTTCTGCATCTTGTAGTTTTAAAATATAATTATTTTTTTTTAATTTACATTCTAAAATGAATCATGTCATCATAGGGGTCATTGACAAGAAAGTAGGAATTTATTCTGAAATGCTTACTTGAGTATTTTAGAGTTATGTTAACATATTTATGCTTATTTTTATAATTTACAAATATGTCTGGCTAGGAAATGAGTTAATGACCTTTTGTAATGAATAATGTGACAATTTTGCTTTCATGGAAATGCCCATTTAAGCGTATTGTTAACATAATTAACTTCCATATAATATAGATAAAGCATAATTATATCCGAGTTGAAAAACAGGTCGGCAAGTAATTGGAATTAGCGAGTGTTAAATGTACGAGTGTTTAAATTATAATAAGTTAAAATAAAACTTGGCATGCAATTGAAATTATCGGGTGACCACAATTTCATATTTGCTATTATTTTGTTCGATCTCACTATGAATATTGAAGAGGTCAATAATGTAATAATAGCTGCGTTCCATTGGACCTGGCAAAGTACTCGCAAGTACTTCTGGCTGCCGGGAACTACACATGCTTCTAGATCCAAGTAGTTGATCAAAAATTTCCCAAGTAGTTACGCAATTTTTTTGCCGCTAGATGAATTTAATTTTTCTAACGCTCAATAGATGGATTTAAATGTATTTGGGTGTAAATGACGTTAATTTTCATTTGAACAAGTATAAGAACGAGGAGAAATTTGTAAAATGGATATGAATACGGAGAATTTTAAGATATTTCTTATCGGACACAAATTTAAATAAATCATTTTTAGCTTTTATTACAAAATTTAAAAAATTTTTATTGAAAATTAAGAAAATGTCACAATACCTCCAGCCAAAACAGACAAAATAGCGTTCCATTGAACGCCTACTCGCGAGTACTTGCGAGTACTTTGCCAGGTCCAATGGAACAAAGATAATGTTTGAAAGTTTTTAGTTGCGTTTGTGGTGTAAACCCAAACTGACTACAAAACCACACCATATATTCATATATTTATTTTCCGTAGATGATAGATAGGAAAAAGAACGGAGAGCAAAAGTTAGGGTTGTAAAGCGAACGTTACGTGATGGATTGGACCCATTTCAAGTTCCAGAAAGAAGGTATAACATATATTTTGGTACTACGACACAAAAAAGACATTATTATAATAATTGTTTTCTATAAGGTTTATAGAAATGTACCGCATGCCGCAAGAACTGGCACAGCGATTTGTGCAGGAGATTAGTGAGTGCGACGACCCGGAAAACACTTGTCGCATTCCAATGCACCTTCAAGTTCTTTGCGTGTTAAATTTATATGCATCAGGTGGTCACCAAAGGAGGGTTGGCAGTGACACATTTTTAGCCTTAGCCAGGCTACAGTGTCAAGGTTAGTGCGCCACCTGAGCAGATTGATAACTGAAAAGATGGGCAGAAAATACATTTAACTGCCAGTATCGGACGAGGACATTATTGAAGTATCTGCGGCATTTGAGGAAAAGTGGCAATTACCGGGCATTGTTGGGTTAATTGACAGTACCCATGTCGCGCTATCTGGTCTTCATAAACATATTGAAGCCAGATATGTGAACCACAAGGGATGGCATTCCATTAATGTGCAAATAGTAAGTGGGTTTCAAGTACAAACAAGTTAAATAAATAAATATCGTTATACTTGCAGATTTCAGATAACAAAATGGCGATCAGGAGCATGAATGCCCGATTTCCGGGTGCGACCCACGACTCACATATCTGGAATGCCTTTCGAGAGCAGATATGGAGGATAGTTACAGGAGGCGCGCTAATGTGTGGCTTTTCGGTGAGATATACTAATACAATAATATAAATATAACATTAGAAATATTTTATCATAATTAGGTGATTCTGGCTATCCCCTGCAGCCATGGCTTATCACTCCATACCGTAATCCACGAACTAGCGCTGAAGTGAACTTCAATAAAGTTCATGGAAAGTGTCGAAGTTTAGTTGAGCGGACAATCGGGCTGTTGAAGAATCGTTTTAGGTTCAAATTTTTAATTTAAAAAAATTATATATTTCAATGTTTGATTTACAGATGTCTCAACAGAGAAATTAAGTTGCGATATGACCATCTGGCGGCATTGAATATTGTATATGCTTGTGCAACTATACACAATTATTTAGTGTTCAGTGGCTACATTGGTACGTTTGAGGAGAATGAAGTAAACCGGGATGAAGCTATTTTTACTTCATCCCGAGAACTTACAGCAGAAGGGCAAGAAAATAGGGATTATCTTGCCTCGTTGGTGGTTAACCATCGAGGATAAGATTTCCAGTAGCTAGTATAATTTCTTAAAAGTAATATGATTCAGCAAATCCTTCGAGGGGTGTTTTTAGTGAGTAAAAATCTCACACTACCAGAGATAATCGGGTATCATGGTTTCAGCCTTCACGAAAAAAAAAATTAAATAAAAATTTTTATTGTATAAATTATTTAATTTCGTAAACAAAAATCATAACAATTAGTTGTAAAAAAAATTTAAAAAACAATGAAAAATTAAATATATAAAAACTTTAATTATGTGAAATTTCAAATATTTTCTTCGGGTTATATATAATATGACTCTAAAAAGAAAAAAAAATGTAAAATTGTAAATATTTTCAAAATAAAATGACTTACGTTACTTATTTTTTATTCAGTTGTGCTTCCATCATTTTCATCATAATTATGTTACTAGTTTTCTGTATTGCACTTAAATTTTTCAATTCTTTTAGTATTTCAGAATTTGAGTTTTTGGTATCCCTTAATTCGCTCAAAATTTTTTCTTGCGCATTTAGGGCTGCAGTGTGCTGTAAATTTCTATTAATCTACAGGAAGATTAAATATATATACATATATCAAATAAAGTTAATATAAATTATTACGTTGACTTGTGAAGAGGAGGGACCCGGCTGAATATTTTGCAAAGTGGTTAACGTTGCAGGTAAATTCCTCGCAGTATTATTCTGAAATTAATTAAATGTAAATATTATATACAAGTTCGAAGACGACGTTGAATCCAAAAAATTGTATTCGAACAGTTAAGCAGGGAGGAATGAAAAGCGTGATGGTCTGGAGATGTGTTTCCGGTCAAGAAGTAGGACCACTACATCGCATTGATGGCATTATGGACAGATTCCAGTCTAAAAATATACTAGAAACCGTTATGCTTCCATATGAAGAGGACAATATGCCGTTGAAATGGAGGTTCCAGCAAGACAACTACCTGAAACACACCGACACTGTATATATATATATATATATATATATATATATATATATATATATGTATATATATTTATATATAATTACAGAAAAAATAACTCTCTCGTTGATGGCCTCGTTACCTCGTAGAGGAGGGACCCGGCTCATCACAGTTTTGAGGTGGTTGAAGCCTCCGTCTTTTCCCTGATGGCTCTTCAACTCAACAAATAAATATAAAAATAAGGATATAAATAAATATATGTTGAATTACGTGTTTGTTGTATCTATTGCCACTTCAACTTCGGTACCGACTATGAAGGTGGACCGCATTTCTGGAGGAAATGGTTGGAATGGTCTGACACACCCCATCTCCAAACCTTCTTCCAAACCGTCTGCAAATGAAATGTCACAGAGGTCAATAATCCTTTCCTGTTCTCGCGAAAGGATTATGGAACAAGGTGGACCTCCACCTGTGGCATTTACATGCACCCAGATTTTTAACAGTTTCGCCTTTGCCAGCGCCTTTACTTGAAGAACATTACTTAGACAAATTTCAACAACACATTCAAAAATATCTAAAAAAATGGAACATTTGAACCTGTTCGGGTTATAGCACGATTCAAATACATCAGTCGATGTAACGAGCACAATTTTGAAATCATCGAACTTAATACAAATCTTAAGGATGGTGATATTAAACAGGAATATCTAACTAAAGTTACACAGCCTATAATTCAGAAAATGGAGGAATTTGAGAGATAAAAAGATGTTCTTGTATTTAATATATGCTTTGTAAAATTCTACCCTTTTTCAAATACATGTTTATACTTGCTAATGCGAACAAAGTAAATGGCATGTACAAAGTAAAGTTAATAATTGCTTAAACTGTGATAATTTTAGTAAATTGAACTGTGCTCCAACCAAAAGATTTAATCGTGATATTAGAATAAGTCTTGACAATAGTAAGTACCTGTTGAACATTTGAATATAGCTAAGAACGCAAAATTAGTGTAATTCATCGTGATAAATACAAATTCCATGAGAAGAGCTGTCAAGAACGAATTTACTGTAGGTGAAATACAGCGTCAAAGCTTTTAATTTTCACTAAATTTTTCAAAGCAATTAAGGTATTCATAGGGAAAAACCTCTTTTTTCTCATTAAATTAAATAAATCGTCATTTTTATAAAAGGATCTAGTTAATATTAAGTTTGCATCATATAAATTTTTTCGCTAATTTTTCTACGCTAGAGGGTATAAATCTATATGAATCTAAAAAATCGTATTTCTATAATTTGATTCCTTGCGACATGAATTCTTTTCGAGATTGACAAATAGCGCTCCTTATTTAATGGTGTGGCGAATGAAGTTGGATACACTTCAACTCCACAAAGTACTCAGCTGAAATAACAAAACTTAATAACATAGCAAGCTTAAAATATTTTGTTTAGATTTTCACGCATATAAAAAGGCGTGAAAATTTAATATCTTTAGTTCTTCCTGTTAAGCCTTACAGAAGGGTTCCTTAAATAAGAATAAATTAAATAAATATTTTTCAAATAATTAAAATAAAATAATTTCATTTAAATATTTTCAATTAACTATTTTATTAAAATATACCAAGTTGCAGACTAAGATCAACCAAAAAGGATGGATCAAATCAAAGTCGAAGAAAGTGGAGAGAAGGCGCCGACCATGAAGACAACCACTACCTCGACTTATATTACCACCATCAAAACAACCGCGAAGGAAGGAAAACGGATAGTTCCTTATACGAAGTCAAAGCCCCCCTGTACCAGCAAATATATCGTTTCATTAACAACATTTAATGAAGAAAGCAGTAGGGTAACAAAGTCCTACAACTAGCCATACAGAAGAACTCATCAAATTTAAGATATATCAAAAGAGGATAACCAACACATCCTCTACAACAACAAGTAGTAACTATTATGTTACCTACAATGGTATAATATTTAGTGCACCTTTAATAACATCTAAGGCTGCAATAAATAAACGACAATCATACTTTCACGTCAATGTAGATGATTCTTAGAAGAGTCCAGCCGCTATCAATTTCTTGAAATTCTTCAGAATATGCAATAATTTGTTTCATCATTCTATCGAGTATGTCTGGAAATTGTTTTTTATCGGATGCTATGTTCATCTTCACCTGAGAATATTTTATATCTTAAGCTACTTCGTTTTAATCTACATCATCAGTTTTAGCATATTTCATAAATTCACAAAATAATTCAATATTGAACTTTATAGCATTGTGTTTCTGAAGATGAAAGATTTCAAGAAGATGTATAACTTGTGGTTTGATTTTGTGGAAAAATTGTTTTGGGTTCAAAATTCCTTCATCATAATTTTCCAATAGAAAGATTTCAATACGATTATTAAAGCCCTGTTTAATGCGCTTTAAATTTCCTTAAATTTTTCTGGATGAAGATTAAAATTGCAAATAATTGGAAATTCGAGAAAAAGCGGGATTTGTTAACTCCCCCGCGATTTACTTCACAATTTGACCATTTTTAATGTACACATTTCACATTTGAGCCAGAAACCTCATATCCCTACTACTAACCATTTTATTTTTTCTGTTTGCTCCACCCAAATTCTGGAGAAATCTTTATTTAATTTTGCAAACTCTCTAGAATAGTATTTCTTCTTAAACCTTTCTTATGACCAACAGTTGTCTTTACTTTGTTATGTTTGTAGACAAAACAGAAAAGGAAAACACGTATTCGCGATGTGCAGTGCTAATGTTCATCACTTAACCGAAATGGTAAGTAAAATACATCTTTTTCATTTAATAAGTAATAACATTGCTTCTCAAGTAATATAATATTGAGATTTTGTTCGTGCTTGCCTGAAATCAGTCGTTTACAATTTTGTGTATATGAGGTTATGTTTTTAGAAATAATGCTAATTCTCAATCATTTTATTCAATTTCAGATGATGAATTACAGATTATAGGATCTAGTGGACATATTTCTTAAGACGGACGGATAATCGGACAATACAATTTAGATAAGTATACGATATTTACAAGAATTGCCTTTTCTTTCAGGTCTCACCTGGAACATTTTGCCCTTGGATCCTCTGGGTCAAACAGATGTAGATGATGCAATTACCGGTGAGGAATGGAGGCAGTGCAGTGACCAGTTTCGAAGTCGGATGAATGGGTGGGAATGAATGTGATTTATATAATTCTCTATATTTTAATTATATTTATATATTATATTTATTGTATCAACTCTGACGTAACCTTAATGAAGACTTCATTAAAATTGGCAAGCAGAGGAAAGCGTTAAGGAAAGGTGCCTTACCACAATTTTGCAGCGTGCCATAAATGTGCAACCCACTGGACAGTAAATATTTTAAATAACCAAATTTTTCTTATTTCTTCAATATATTATTTAGATCCGAAATGAACAACCTATGTATAATCCAACCCACCATTCATATGAACCTTTATTGGAAAATAATTGTTCTGTGCAGGTAATTCGAAAAAAAACTACTAAGAATTACATGACATACAATGGAAATATATACATCATCAGGTTTACGAAAAAGTGGACATTGTAAAGGATATTCTTCATGAAGATGAAGCAGTTCTTTCAGTTGCTACCGTTTCAATTACAGGGGTAATTAGACAAATTCATTGATATGAAATATTTAAATTAAATTATTTGTTTTTTAGAATATTATCTTATATGAGCAAACTCCTGCAATGCTTTATTCAGGTTGTTCAGATGACATCCAAACCCCAGGGGAGACTTGCAAGCCTGAAGAAGTTTTACGGAAGGAAGACCTGACGTCTCCAGATGTTGAAAATACTACTTCTTTGGTAACTTTTATCTATAATTTAAGTGCTTCTAATTTTTTATTTCGTGGCGTGAAGTAAATTTAAGGAATAAGCCACTTAAGAAATATTTATTCATTACTAAAATGGCCTATTTATTTTATCTTACTCATCTTTATTCTTAAGCATAAAGTATTTCTTTTACTTTAGATAAAAAGCTCTTATTTTTAATCTAATATATAAGACTTTTCATAGATAAGAATAGATATTTTTTAGCTATGAGAAATAAATAATAATTTAAATAATTAATTAAAAAATAGAAAATAGAGTAAATCTATAAAGTAAAATAATGTTTCAATTAAATTACTTTAAGATAAGAAGATATTACACAGTCATATTAGCTCAAACAAATTGTTTTGCATTTTTATTAAGAAACCTTTGCACACTTTTGTTGTTTTCCCTGCTACTTAGAGATATGTAATTAAACGCAATTCCTCGTGTATCATAACATACCTCTTCAACGTATTAACAAGACTCCTTTGTTATTAGTACTTGCTTAATAATAATAATTATACGCTTATTAATTTACAAAATATTTATTTTAAAAATTAACGGAAACAATAGGTTAATAATAAAGACAGACTAACCCTTAAGGAGTGCTTGGATTCCTCAGAAGAAGAAACTTGTCATATGCAAAAACCGAATAAAAGGCACGAAAAGCTGGTAAAATTACGGAAGGTAGTCGTGAGGAAAAACCGGGTAATAAAGACATTACGGGAGACTGTAAGAAATAAAACTCAGAAAATCACTGAAATGAAGCTAATAAAGCACATAAAAGATAAAAATCTTATTGGGGAATAAGTTTGTGAAAATTTGTCCGATATTATTGGTCCAAATTAGAAAATATTTTAACGCCAACTAAAGAAATCAAGAGGGAAAACGCTTACAAAAGAATATGGACTAAAAATTCGGTCCTTTGCTCTAAATCTTAACTTTATGTCCCCAAAGGCTTACGACTATGTGCGAGAACAATTCAGCAACTGCTTACCCCATTCGAGAACTCTAAGAAAATGGAATGAAAATCTGCACTGTAATCCAGGTTTTGCAAAGCAGTCTTTCCTAGCTATAAAATTAACTTGCGATGAAGCAAAGAAAAATGGAGAAAGAATTTTTCTAAATATCATTTTCGATGAGATTCACATCAGGAAACATGTGGATTGGGATGGGCAAAATTCGTATGGTTATGTTGATGTCGGTGACGGTAGAGAATCGGGAACAATGGCCACGCAAATATTAGTTTTTATGGCAATATTTCTAAATAGGTCATGGACAATTCCTATAGGATTTTTTAAAATTGTTTCCATGACTGCTGAACAAAAACATATCCTAATTGTTTTATCTTGCGAGCATATCCTTCAGACTGAAGCGGAGATTATAGGTATATGTTTTGACGGCTCATCCACTAATTTGACAGCAACCAATCTGTTCGGTTGTGATATTAGAAATGTGGGCTCGCAAAGTACATTTAAAATTAATAATAATGATATTAATTACATTGCTCACCCGGATCCATGCCACATGCTTAAGCTTGTTCGATTTAAAAATTATTATTAATAGCTCGGATCAAAGTATTCAATGGGTTTACCTTGAAAAATTAATCGCTCTGCAAGAAAAAGAAGAGCTGCACTTAGGAAATAAGATTCGTACAGCTCATGTTTATTTTAGACAACAAAAGATGAAAGTAAAACTAGCTGTGCAAACCTTCAGCAAATCCGCTGCAGATGCCTTGGACTTTTGTAGAGAGGTGCTTAAAATGCCAGAGTTTGCTGGAAGCAAACCTTTAAGTGTGTTTATTCGTTTTCTTAAGGGGGCGTTTTTCTCAAAACTTTTTGTTTAAGTCGGTAAGCAAAATTTCTCGAAAACCTTTGGACCGATTTCGCCAAAACTTTGAACACTTTTTTTAGATACTAAATACTCGGATCTGAACGAAGGATTTTCTTTTGTGCAATTACTACTTAGTTTTTTCTTAAACAAAAGGAGCAATTTTTGGTAAAAATCAGAGCTTTTTGATTGCATCTTTACCAAAAATTCAAAAATGAAAATTTTGTTTATTCCTTCATTCAAATCCAAGATAAACTTATGTACTAAGGAAATCTTTTTGGTTTTTTGATTTCAGATGAAGCAGTAATGAGCTATCCTGCCTACCGCATGTCGACTTTTTTTTTAGGTTACTCGATTCTCCCCACTACCACTGGCTTATTTTTTAATATTTTTTCATGAAAATTTAGCAGAATATTCTTGGAATGATGCTAAATAATGTCACAAACTTTAAGAATTTTAATAAAGAAGGTACTGTGAAAAAAAATCAAAAATATGCCCTTTTTTTTGTCTCTCAGACCCTAACGATACCCTTAACGATACCTTTGACATCCTACATAGCAGGAAAGTCAGCACCTGTGAGTACAAAAAGAAGGCTCTGTGTAAAAACAATTTCAACACAGTTTATAATTTTGCAATTGAATTAATTAATTATCTGGCAACCCTAAAACTTATAGATGGGACTTTGCTAATTAATTCACCCAGAAAAGTTGGATTCTTGGGATTAATTACAAATTTAAAAAATATAAAAGTACTATATAATAGATTACTACTTACAAATGAACTCAAATTTATTCCATTTAATAAACTTTATCAGGACCATATTAAATTGTTCTTTAGTTCAGTGAGAATGGGTTTAGGAAGAAATAATAATCCATCCGTAAAGCAGTTTATTTCTATTTATAAAAAACTTTTTGTTCGATGCACGATTAGAGAAGGCGGTATAGGAAATTGTATTCCTCAAGAATATATTGATATTCTTTAATTATTTCCTTAACAATTTCAAAATATTGATCCGGAGCTGGAAATAAAGACGAAAGAAGAAAGAAGACTAAATCCTTGACAATGAAACATTGGACCAACAGTTTCTAGATGAACATTATTATGCAATGTATCCAGCGAAATTGATGGAATATATAAAGCATGTCGTTTATTACATAGCAGGATTTGTTGTTTTCAAAATATATGAGCCTTAATTGTCCTGAATGTTTATCAGCGCTGTAGGGTGAGTATTCCGTAGTCTCACTTATAGCCTACAAAGATGGAGGTGCGCTCCAAATGCCTTACAAAAGCGTTAAATATATATGCGAAATAAATGAAAGCGTTATTCAGCATAAGATCCACTTTTTGATGTCTGACAGCACTATATTGAATAAAATTAAGTTTACGGAAATAATCATTGAAGTTCAACAGCATTTTGTAAATAAAACTATTTTTAAGGATCAACATTATCACATATTAATTCATAAAAATCACTACAGTGCGCTTCTAAAATTAATTGCCGAATTGAATACGAGGTACTTCTTTCATGCGAACAGAGCCTCAGAAAAATGCTCTATACGGCAGAAATTTAATAAATTAGTTTTATTTAAAGGTATGTAACCTATAACCAACATTCAGTTATCCATATATATAAATATATTTAATCTCTACAACACATTACAACAGTGCCATTAAAAAAAGATGTCAAAATCATAGAATCTGAATGACCAAGGGGACTAAATGAGGTACTTGCCTTATAGATAGTACAAGCTTATTTCATTGAAGTAATTATTAAGTTATATTTTATCATAATCATAACTACATCTACAAGGCAAGTGCCTAATTCTCCTATCTCAACCTCCACGTGGTGGTCCCCGGAAACAAGCATAAAAGTTTATTTAAAATAGTTCTAACTGGCATGGCTAAAAGAGAAGGTGGACTTTGTTTTTGAAAATATTTAATGCAATATTTTAGTAGTATTCCTAAAATAATTAAATTAATCTAAAAAAATATAACTTGAAAATTATTTATTTAAAAAAAAATCATAATAAATTGTTAATTACGATTCAAATTTTCGCGCCAATTTATTTTCGCCCCTACTTTAGAAATGACGCTGTTTTACTACTGCCATGACGAAAAGAACCACAACTTAACGATTCAACGACATCAAGAAAAGTGCCGAGGTTTTTGTGGATTTAGGGCCTCTCCTTATAGTTAATATATATACTCTAAGTATACAAATTATACCGGGTGCTTTTTTTAAATAAAGTTTGTTTTATTTGGTGGGGGAAGTCTGACCAAAGAAACTTAAACCTCCCACCACTATCCCAAAGGTGGGCGCAACTTTAAAATTTCAAATAGAAGCCCATACTTTTTACTGCAGATTCTGATGCTCCGGACACTTTTGTCTTAAATTTTTTTTTTTAAAACGTCAATTTTTTGAGATTTTGGAAGGACAAAATTGAAAATCTTTTGGAAATTTAAAGATTTTTTCCTCAAAAATGGCTGGGTTTACAGAAAAATTGTAAAGGAGTAAAAGTGCTTAGATTTGTACAGGGAATCTGACCAAATTTTGTGAGAGTTTTTTTAGAAAATTTTTTATAAGCAAATTTTTTTTGGAAAATTTTGCATAACAAATTTTTCAAAAAGTTTGGTCTGATTCCTTGAAGAAATTTAAGCACGTTTGCTCCTCTGAAATTTTTCTGTAAACCTAACCATTTTTGAGTAACAAATCTTTTAATTTCCAAAATTTTCAATTTTGTCCTAAAAAAATCTCAAATAATTGACGTTTTCCAAAAAAACTTTTGAGACAGAAGTTTCTTATTTTTGTCCGGAGCATCCGAATCTGCAGTAAAATTGAAATTTTAAAGTTGCCCTCACCCCCACCTTTGTGGTAGTGGTGGGTGGGGGTGGGGTTTAAGTTTCTTTAGTCAGACTTCCCCCACCAAATCAAAGAAACTTTATTCAAAACTTTTTTTTGTCGGACGCCAATATTTTGGCTATATTTGGATGTCTACAGTTAAAAAACATGGTATAAGTTAGGCCCTTGTTGAATCACATATTTCTATAGGAAGTTTAATGGAATTGTAATTTCTACTTTGATTTACAGGTTGGTTTCAACTTACCAAAACTTTGATTTATTTATGATTTATATACATTAATCAAATACTGAGTACAACATCAAAATAGCAATATATCCTCAAGAAGCAAGCAGGAATCGATAAATACCCAGCAGTTCGGGGGAATTAAGCGCGCCTTGTAAGCAGTCGAAGGCAAAAACAATCCTGTAGTTGTCGCGTCTACTTTCAAGGGACTCCAATGAAATGAGCTTTAAGCGTTCAGTGTAACGGGGTAGCCGAAGAGCATCGATTCAAGGAAGACCGCGAAGGGCAAATCTTACGAATCTACGATGTACAGTTTCAATGCGATTAATATGAGTCGCGTAAAAAGAGACCACACTGGACTATCGTACCCCAAACTTTTTTTTTATTTATTTTAAGCTTAATACAAGCTATAATATGTAGGTATAGATATTACGAAAGTAAAATAAAGGTGTTTAGTTATATATGTGTCAAACTCCTTAGACCATCTCTTAGCCAAGCCCAGAGCAAAAGTAGCTTTATTTATGATAGCGTTCATATGGGTTTTTGAAATGAAAAGTTTGTGTTCAGCACGACCTTTAATCTTTGGTCTTGTCAAATATATTCAGACAGCCACCACTTAAAGCGCACTGGATTCCTGGATCGACATATATGTAAGTGCATTTCCTAATATTCAGAGGAAGGGAATTTATAGAATACCAATTGCGAAAGGCGTCTAAGTCACATTTTACCCTCCCTATAGCGGACTAATTGAATTACGATATGGTATTTTTTGTGTATTCGATAATCAGTCTCCAAAAAATTTCGAAAGTTCATATTAGTCCGGGCGCAATGGGGGAGTTATGTATGCAATTTGGGGTCCCCTCGGTAACTTGTCATATTTTTATGTTTTTCGGTACGGAGAATCGATTTTTCGAGGTTACCAGGCTCAAAAAGGGTTCCGTTTCGAGATATGGCCCGATTTTAGTCAAAGTTGGTGGTTTTTCTGAATTTTCCAAAAAAATTAAAATTATTTACCAACTTTATGTGAAAGATCTTTTGATTTTAAACAATTTATGTCTCTAGCATTTTTTTCCTAAAGTCCTTGGTTTAGCTGTAATTTGCAAAAAATGCCTCACATTTCTTATAGAGTATTTTAAATGGGATTTATGTGGGGAAAAATTCCTCAAGTGTACCAGGTGAAAAAATTCGATGTCTCCGATTTTGTTCAAACTTCACCAAAATATTGTTACTGGTTATTATCGTGCTAAGGGATTTAAAAAAAAATATTGTGCAAAAGTTATAGGGTTGTAAACTGTTGCATTTTTGCACTTTTTCTCGTGATCATATCTTTTTTGAAAATTCATAACTATCGCCACCATTGCAGTAGAATGGTGATCTTTAGTTATTTGTAAAGGTCGTTACATGCCGTTCCGAATAAAAATATAATTTTCCGAAAAAAAGTTGACTTTGAAAAATATATTTGGTTTTTTACAAAATACTTGATCATGAATTTTTTTCATATTTTTTCAAATGAAAGTGTCATCTCTTAGCTTTAAAATCATAAGAGTGGCAAAGCAATGTTAAGTGTAAATTTTTGATTTTTGAAAGCCCACGCCTTTTTCACTTGTTTGTTGCTTAGAACAGATGAACAAAACATAACATAAGAAAATTAAGATGGCGCGTTAAAGAGTATTCTCACAGTCAGTATACAGTTAGATATCGCCCAATTATTTTTTTTAAATCCTTTAGCACGATAATTATTTATACCAGTAACAATATTTTGGTGAAGTTTGGTACCGTCCGCCTAAAAGAAGATACCGAAATAGAAGATATTTGTTACCAACCGATCGTTTAAGTGATTAATGAGTCGTCTCACCTTAAAAAGAGGATTATAGCCTTCTTCGTTGGGTTTTTTCATTTTAGAAAAGTCATTAAAACGGAGAAAGCGTCTGATTCTAAAAAACCGTTTGGATGGCATTGTTGCTTTTATTGGTGGAAATTCATGTTTTCTCCAATAATGCTCAGCAGTTGGGTAATGGTATAACGACATATAAATTAAAACGCCAACAAACTGTATCATTTCAGTAACTACGAAGTTTGTGTTTATGTCCTTTGTTTTGTCGTTGAGATTCGTGTATTCGGCAACCATCCCCAAGAAACCATTGGTGAAATAATATCTGAAAACCTGATGTGGTGTCTCTAGATTCGTAAACTCATCAGGTAACGTTGCGTTGCCTCTGAAAACAACTTCATTCTTATGCAATTGCATATTCTTCTTTCGCCACTTAATCTCCATGAACTCTTTAGATTTCGGATAAATATCCGTAACATTTTCCAAAAAACCGCCAGAGTTTGTTTCGAAATGTGGATAATCTTTTTCCAATTCTGTTGATGGCGACCGTAGTCATTTTAGTGAACATATGGTGATGATGATGGCTCTGCTTCGAATGGTGCTGGAGCTGCAAGTGGTTTTGATGACGTTGATGCAACTGGTTGTAATACTGGATGTTCCACTTCTTGTGAAGTGCTAGATATCGGTGGTGTTTACGGTGCTATTGATAAAGCACAAATGCTGCCACTGCTGAGATTTAGACTTAAGTTTATAGCCTGTGTCCGATTATAATGTGAATCTGATTTTCCCAAAACAGAAACGCATTCATTAACCACCGCATCATCTTCAGCTGATATTTCTTCCACTTCTGCGGCATGGTCTGTTCCATCAGCAGTATCAAATATTTCACGAAGTACATCTTCCGATGGTGATCTTGATCACAAACACTGTCATCACTATCTTCCACAACCATATCTTTATCTGTTTCTGATTCTTCATCAGTAGGACAAGATGGTATCAACATTTCAATGTTTTCGTATGACATGCTACTTAGTTGAGCTAAGCGGAACGATTTTCTATGACTATATTCCCATTCTGGATTGTCTGGTGGTGGCTTGAGTGGTTGCATTTTTACTAGAAAGAAGGTCAGTCACACTTCAATTTCCAAAAGAAACGGTAAAATAAACAAAACAAGAGATAAAAAGATGAATAAAAGTGGTAAAATTATGTCATTCAAATATCAAAAAATTAAAACACAACTACGCAAAACCCGGCAGGACCGTCTGAAGACGGTCTATGTTTCACCGATTGCTGTGCGTGTGCCAAAATATTACTATTTACTTACCCATAAATAATTTTTTCAGCTCACAAAACCAATAAAAAAAAATGTTTTCCTTTCACTTTGAAATTCTAGCTTCCACTGTCGATTGTGTCAACATGAAGTAACCGATTACGACGAAACTAACATTACCGTTAACATACGGTTTTTGACTCAAACAGCTTCGCGACCTGCAAACATAGAATGTGCTTATGTAGGCCGTCTGTAGGCGGTCTTTCCTACTAGAGGGTTAAGTGAAGGGAATGAAACTGTGAACATTTGTGATTGAAAATAAGTGTCTTAATTAATCCATCGAGGCCGAAGAGCCCCATTACGTTACACTATTAAGATGAAATTTGGTACTCAGATGTTACAAAAAATAGATTTCGTGAGTTTTGGAAAAATAAAACTGAACTGGCGGGAAGTTCAAATGTTGCTATTGAATTTAAATTTACACGTTCAATATATTGAATAAAATATTTTCACTTGTGACAAATTTTGTCATCATGCATTAAGAAAAAGAAAAATTACGGTCTTCAGAGGGGGAGGGAGTTGAAAACGGACTCCTAATGAATGTTCGGAAAAGATGTCACTCGTGAAAATATTTTACTGAAAATATGGAACGTAGATCCGCCTCTGCTCTTATTATTTAATAAATTCATACTAGTATCAGATGACAATTAATTAACAAACTGATTTCCTAATTTCTGAAAGAAGTGCATGAAAAATCTCTTGCATTTTCTGCAAGATTTTTATACGTGGTTCTACTGCGGCCAAGTTTTCATCTTCTAATTCTAGAAATTCCTTGTAACGTTTTTTCTGTTATTGATCTTGTTTCTTCAAGTATTCTAAAATATTCTCGTCCTGTTTCTTTCTTTTTAACCGACTTCCCAAAATCAATCATCCGACTTCCCAATAACAAAGAGGTTCAAAGTTCGACGCGTTTTTTTTTATGTCTGACCGGGCATAACTTCGTAACGCGTCAACCTATTTTGATGATTCTTTTTTGGTTGGGTAGAGTATGTTCACCGATTGGTACCATGTCAAAAACTGTTTGGTAGGGTGGGAGTGAAACCTAACTTTGTAACGCGTGGTTCGATTTGGATGGTTCTTTTTTTGTTGTACAGAGAGTATGATCTAATAGGAGAAAAAAAATTTGGTCTAGGGTGGGGAGGGGGGACGGGTAGTCTAACTTTGTAACGCGTGGACCGATTTGGATAGTTCTTTTCTGTTGGGTAGAGTATGTTCTGTGGCTGATACCAGGAGAAAAAAATTTTGAGGGGATGGAGGTCGGGGTGGAACCTAACTTTGTAACGTGTGGTCCGATTTCGATGGTTCTTTTTCTATTCTATAGAGTATGATCCCCCATTGCTAATAGGAGAATAATTCGGACCTACTGTGAAAGGTGGGGGAGGGGGGGGGGGTAGTCTAACTTCGTAACGCGTGGACCGATTTGGATAATTCTTTTTCTATTGGGTAGAATATGATCCTTGGTTGATACTACGACAAAACAAATCTTGCTGTGGTGGGGGGAGGGTGGAAACTAACTTTGTAATACGTGGACCGATTTGGATGGTTCCCTTGCTGTTATATAGAGTGTGATCACCCATTGCTAATAGAATAATAATTTGGCCCATGGTGGAGGGTTGGGCGAGGGGAGGAGTAGTCTAACTTCGTAACGCGTGGACTGATTTGGATAATTCTTTTTCTTTTGGGTAGAGTATGCTCCCTGGTTGATACCACGAGAAAAAAATTGTTGGTTGGTTGGGGTGTGAGAAGGGGGGTGGAACCTTACTTTGTAACGCATCGACTGATTTGGATGGTTCTTTTGCTGTATAGAGTGCTAATAGGAGAATAATTTGGTCGTATGGTGAGGGAGAGGGAAGGGTAGTAACTTTGTAAAGCGTGGACCGATTACGATGATTCCTTTTCTGTTCGGTAGAGTATGTTCCTTGATTGACACCATGAGAAATAAAGTTTAGTTGAGGGGGTTAAAACTAACTTTTAACGCGTGGACCGATTTGGATGGTTCTTTCTTCGTTGTATAAAGTAGAAGACACTAAAAAGTAAAAAATAAAATAGTTTTGAAAAGTTTAACCGACTTCACAAAAATAATTTTTAATTTTATATCTATAATGAAATTTTGAAGTCGGTGCAAATTAAACAAATAAAACAACTACAGTACCACAATTGAAAATATTACCTGAACGTTTCAGCTTGTGGGATCATAAGAAATGACGATTAAATATTTTTGTTGTAGTTTTTTGGTTTGTTTGATTTGCACCGACTTCAAAATGTCGTAATAGATATAAAATTAAAAATTATTTTTGTGAAGTCGGTTCAACCTTTTTTTTAAAAACTATTTTTTCTTATTTTGCACTGAATTTTGTTCTTTATTAATCTTCTCATCAGTCTCTTTCTTAGTGTCATAATCGTTCTTTTAGTAACAGCTAGTTGGCGCAGTTTAGAAATTCCCTTTATGCCGTACATATCATCAAGTAATTTTGCTGACATTTCATTCTTCTTCTTAAAAGTCAGTACTTCATGCAATTAAAAGTATATTCATAACTTATCGTCTTTTGCTTCGCGGGTTTGAAATTAATGAACCACGTGCAAACGCATGTTTTGATTTCTTGTTTTAATGAACTTAATGCAAAAAAAATTTGCGCACACAAGCTTTAATTAAAGCACGCTATGTTTGAAAAGTGAGAATATTTATTAAGTAACTAAAGAACTGTTGGATACATTTAATTTTTTCCTAATATATCCTCTTTTTTAAATAAGAGAATTTTATAGTCTATTTCTTGTTGCACAGCTACTATCACATAAATTTTTCTACATAGGTACCTGCTTTCACGTGGTCATCCCTGGTAACATAATATATAATTAATTTTGCTATCGCTAAAAGGTGTAAAATTATGTGTTCAAAATGGTTACAAATATATATTAAAATCTAAAACTTTTGACATACAACAAAATCGATAATTATATTGAAACTTATTAATTAAAACTTAGAATTTCTTTTAAAAATTAAATTTACAAATAATTAGGAATTGTTTTGATTTGTCTTTCTGATTGATATAATATTAGGTGAAATAAATATGAATGAAATATAATATTAGGTGATATAAATTTAGGTGAAATATGCAACTAAAATATTTTGTTCACAGCCACTAATTTAATTATGTTTTTAGCAATTGTCAAGATTTTAAAATTACTTTCGAACCCTCCTTATAACTGATTTTGATTATGCCTGTAATGCAGACCCGAAATTCTACTATAACATAATTAAGCTTAATTTCACTGTTAAGGTGGCGCATATAATCTTAATTTACACCATCACACATTTTACATAGCAGTATCAGAAGTGCACAATTTATTTATTAAGATTTAAAAAGTAACCACATATATTTTATTCAAGCAAGTTGTCACAGTTATCGCACTGGTTTTGTATTTCCCTAAATTATTATAATAACGCATATATTAGATATGTTATCAGATTACAGAAATTATAATTCTGAGTTATCTAAACAGATCTGTTTTCTTTTTTATACCCTTTCGAACCAGTAAAATAATAATTTCAGATGGGTTTCTTTGTATTATAAAGTTATGTAATAAAAAAACGTTAGTAGCTAAAGACGTACATATTATCTTACTATCGAATATGAATGACTGTTCCATTTTGTTTCCATTACAAAATATCGTGAGACTTTTTCCGAAGCATTTAGGTATTTCAGGTATGATGGGTAAACAATACATATGTATTAATGTAAATGGGACGTGCGCCGAAGCAACCGTTTAGGTGTGACTTTTAGAGGCATGAAGAAAGGTGCAACTGTTTCATTACTATTGGGTCTAAGACATTTCTTTTATTATTGGAATTTAGCTTATGATGCCGTCTGAGAAGACCAAGGGTACGTAGTTTTTGGCCCTGGCATCCAAAACAATAATATTTAGATGAAAGACATAAATTAGTCTCTTATTTCAGTTTTTATAAATATTTATGGAACCGAAGATTATCAATGAACAGCAATGTAGACAAAATCTCAAAACATTTATTTGCATATTTGCGTTATTGAGCAAGAAAAATTCAAACTATCATTTCAATACACACCTACCATTCTTGAGCTAGGCTTTTACTCCATGTTTACATTTTTCTTCGGATAGTTGATCAGAGTCTACCTTTCGAATAGGAGTAGCTTATTTTAATTAGCTGTCGTGAAAAGTCACTTAAAAGTGGTGTAAAAATGAAGTTACTGATGGTGAGTGGCAAGTAATATAATTTTATTCAAATTTTAATAGTGAAATCTACTTTGCAGTACTTCTGCATATTGTTTGCAAGTGCTTTTGCATATCCCATAGAGGGGGAAGATGAACCTGTAACTGCTGAAGAACAGGCGGAAGAAAATGTTCACCAAATAGAGCCTTCAACACTTTCAAAAGGAAAAGATGCAGATGTTTTTATAAGCAAACAGTTTTATGTTCACTCTGCTCCCGAAGAATACCAGATCTACACAACTCCGAAACCAAGTTATCGAGTGTACTTTATTACGTTACCACCGAAACATCTTAAGGAGATTAACGATTTAAATGAATCAAGTGAAGATACAGTTGTTTTTGTTATAAAAAAGAAAAAACCTGTTCAAGAAATTGATTCTTCCAACAGCAATTTCAACGGTAAGGTTGCAAATGTTCGTATGAAAAGTCTTTACGTGTAGTTTTTTTTAGATGACTGGAAGAACGAAATTAGCCAAAATGAAAGCGAATATCCTGAAGAACCCAAGTCGACTGATAATCCAGCAAATATTGATGCAGAATGAGTTATGATAGAAGAAGTAACTCAAGTATTTTCTTTACAGGTTTAGAATAGTAATTTTAGTTTCCGTGGCTCACGGATTTGACGATGAATTTCGATAAAACACCACAAAATAAAACGAAAATAATAGATAAATTTTTCCGATATCTGTTTTAGATTTCAAGATATTCGATCTTGAAATTTTAGGAACACATCACTTGTCAAAGCGGCCGAACTTAAAGATAGCGCGAGCAGATATTTCATTGGTTAGTTAATAAAACACCTAAGAGCCTAATTAATACACATCTTTTGACAAGTCGTGAAGTGATGTGTTTTTAAAATTTTAAGATCGAATATCTCCAAAATTAAGAAAGATATCAAAAAAATTTATTTATTATTTTCGTTTTATTTTGGGGTGCTTTATCGAAATTCATCGTCAAATCGGTGTGCTACGGAAACTAAAATCTCCCCGAACTACATTTCACTATAAGTTCACTTTTTAAAATATTGCTGGAGAGCAAAATACCCCACTTTTTTAACCGAAAAATTCACCACTGCGAAAAGTCGACCATAAAAAAATCAATCTTCGTGTAAAATGTCGCGAAAAATTTCGCCAATCTAGCTTATGATAGACCAATAATTTTTGTTTTTGGATTTTCCTACAGACCATTCAGAATTACTGTTTTCCGTACTGCAAAATTCTCAGCAACTTTGAAATTTCTCAATATCGAAGTTGAAGTTGAACCTTACTTTTTAACACTAGAAAGTGGAAAATAAAATAGTTTAAAAAAAAATATTGAACCGACTTCACAAAAAGCACTAACAAGCTTAAAATAATTTTTAATTAAATATCTATTGCGACATTTGGAATTCGGTGCAAATTAAACAAACAAAACAACTACCCAACCATAATTAAAAATAATTCATAAAACTACCTGAACGTTTCACTTCACGGGATCATAAAGAAGGACGAATAAATACTATTGTTGTAGTTTTTTGGTTTTTTTTTTATATATGATGATGCCAAAGCTCAGGGATGCCCTATGATGCTTAAGCACAGCCTTGGCAGGAAAGGAATTAAGGATGAGGGAAATGGGTTAGGTGGTTGGGTGAAGGAGGAGTCGATGTACGCCCCGTTTGAAAGTTTCAGGCTCATAAGACGAGGGAAAAACAGAAGATGGTAAACTGTTCCACATTCATGTTGTTCTGCTTAGAAAAGATTCCCGAAATTTGACGGTACGTCCAAATTTGACCTGGAGAGTATAGGGGTGGGAGCGATTTGTAGATCTTGTATCACGCGTTGCCATGTGTCTACAAGGAATCAGGCTAGCAATTTTGTTAGAACAACGGCCATGGAAATAACGATAGAAGAGTGAGAGACAACCGACATTTCGTCGATGCTCCAGAGAGTCAAGGCGCTCTGTGATTGGGGGAGCGCCAATAAGTTTAATAACGCGGACAGTGCGGTGTGTCCGGCCCCTGCCCAAATATGGGAATTATATTCAAGTCTAGGCCTAATGTGGGACTTGTAGATCAGCGCTAAGTCAGGTGGGTTGAAATATTTCTCACATCTCTGTAGAAAACCCAAACATTTCATCGGTTTTTTTGATTTGCACCGACTTTCAAATGTCGCAAGAGATACAGAATTAAAAATTATTTTAAGCTTTTTAGTGCTTTTTGTGAAGTCTTTATTCTATTTTATACAATTCAAAAACCTACTTTTGAATTTCTTTTAACGAATCTCTTCTTATTTTCAGGAAACTACCAAACCAGCACATAATTAACTTGGAATTCGTTTGGATTTACTTCTTTTTTTGAATTTATATATTTATTGAATTATTGAATTAAGTGATTATATTGAATTTTTATTATCATTATTGAATTATTCAATAAACATTTTGAATTTAAATTTGATTGGGCATTTTTTTAATCCGGCACCTCCCCTTATTTGCGCGCAGCTCGCACACCCCCTCTGAACCAAGCTAATTCCTGTCTCAGTAGAGCCAGATCACAAGGAGCCACAGTAAATTTGGCTGGAATGTGAAGAGTTTTCAGCCTTAACCTGTCGTTGGGAACCATTTGGAACTCCTGCTGAATCGAGCTAGGTTTCTGGCGTGGGTTTAACTTAATTCGGTTAGCTCTTCAAAGAAGGGGAGCCCAAAAACCGGTTCCTACGGTTGGCTAGGCCGGGCATTTGCCGAGGAGGTGGAGTATGATTTCCTCTTCCTTTTGGTCATGGCAGGCCGCTGCCTTCAGATTTAAAGGGGGACCAACGCGTTAACAAATTATCATTAATTTGTTGGAGTGCCGTAACTGTGGATACTGTAGGAAGTTCGCATCTCCCTCCACGTGGGGCGGCTGGTAACAGTCATGTAGTTTACTATATACTGGATAATGATGACGGGCGGAGAGACAGTCACTCTCTTGAGCAAACTCCCCCAATCCAGGGTGTTAAGCGACTACCGCGCACATTGTATAGTTTGCAACTGGGGGCAACTAGCTGTATTCTAACCGAGCCTCCTTGATACCTATCCGCCTCAAGGAGTATGTAGGACCACCATGGTAAGGGGCTCTACCATGGTTGATTCCCCCAACCCCACTAATATAGCGAGACCATGAGTACCGCCTTGTCGCGAAAATGGCCGATCATGAATTATAATATGAATAAGAAACACCCAGCCTCGGATAAAACCGAGACTACTTCATCCACCCGAAAATGGGGACAACCCGCCGTCAAGGCAGACCCGGCCCACGGGTTAAGTGGACAACCTTCTGCGAGCATTGCTCGCTCCTCCAACACTTCTGAGGCTAACACGGTGACCCTCCCAAGGAGTCCTGTGAACCCCCATCCTCGAAGAAAGTACACGCCACTGCCAAGGACCCTAAATCCGGTAGTAGCAGCACAGTTCCTCCTCCCTCTGCGAAACATGCGCGTGGTAGTACGATCCTGTCCAAGGCAAAAACACCCGGACATACATCCTCCAGCGCGCCTCTCATCCGCAAACTGAGCTCCGTGTCTCAGGAGAAACTCGCAGAGAAGGAAAAAGCCTCTCTGCAATTGGCTAATAAGATTATTGCCCAATTATTGCGCTCGCCTACCAAGCAGCAGCCATCTTCCAAAAGGATTAAGGCGGCAGGCCCCCTTTCCTCCACCGCTAAGTCTTTCAGCGAGATAGCGAAGGACAGCTTAATAAGGGCGATTATAGAAATCTGGAAATCGGCGAAATCTGGACTGGCGCAAGAATTGAAGACGTTCCCAGGGATGAAATCCCTTGTAGACCTAGGTCACGGGCCTGGATACCAACCGAACCTTCGGATCCTACATAAATCCTAAAGTTCATTCAAATGGCCAACCCTGGATTACCTACCCATGATTAGAAAGTAGCCCAGGTTAGCGAAGTCAAGGGAAACTCAAGGCAGGCCATTGTGATCCTAAATGAGCAACACCGCGGATATGGAAGGAGTACAGAGTGTAACGACAGTTTCTGCCGTTGTAACTCCCTCAAAAGAACTTGGTGATGCGATGGTCGACACTATTATGGTAGTTGACACCCTTCCGGATCCCGAACCAGAGCTGGAGGACCAAATCCTTGGTTCCTCCACTGACGAAGATGCCAGCAATGGAAGACTGCTGACATCACTGTGATAGAGGTATCCTCACCTAGACACAATGATGTTAATAGTGGTCCAAATTAACCTTCATCCCTCGAAGGCAGCGTCCGCAGCCCTTCTCCTTCGTCTTGCTCAAAAAGGAGAAGAGCTCATCCTTGTCCAAGAACCTTGGATCATTAGAGACAAAGTTTGCGGTAGATATGGGCGATACAGTATCGATATACCGGAGTATCGATACTTTGCTTTCAATACTTCGAGGTCTTGTAATCAGCACCACCAACCCTCGATACTACCGATCCTCGATACTTTTCTTTCAATTCTCGAAGTATTGACAGCCCAGGCCAGCCCAGCCCGTCTCATTATTTGGTGTTCGTGTTGGGTCCAATCTCTAGTCGTGTGGCAGTATGCAAAAGCTAAAAATAGATTTCCTGTTTTTAACCGTAAAAAAACAGAAAATCTATTTTTAGCTGTCGCATACTGATACTGTATTACACTGTCTTTGCCAGCGATGCAACTCATACACAAAATAATGAGATAGGCTTGTGCTTTAACGTTTGCCGATTTCACATTGACACAAATTGTGATGAGGTCGTGGTTTATTGCGTGAAGGTCAAGAAGAAGTAAAAAGTAATTAGTCTTTTGTCTTTCGGTGGTGTGGTGGCATAAGGTCTGTCCTACATTTTCCTTCTTTGTGGTGCGGGTGCAGTTTTTAAAAGTACGAAAACAGTTTTCTGCAATTTCGTGTAAAAGTAGAAGCCAAAAGTGACAAGTGAATAACCTCAAAAAAACACAACTCAACTATTTGAAATCAGCCCTCCGGCAACAAGAAAAAATAAGGCTATTTAAAACTACTGCAAATTCCTGAACTTTCCTTCTGGTGGGGAAGCGGTGCATCACCAAAAATCTGCTTGTAAACTGACTGAGTACGGAAGCAACTTTTTGCAGTTTCCTGCGCAGGAATTATAATTCCTGCAGGTACGTGAACAGACCTATAGTAAGCAAGTCAATTTGCTTTTTGTTGGATATAATAAAAAATTTTAGAGTTATCTGGTCGTATTAGCGAATTAGTTTTTTAGTTGTCCTAATTATTTGGACTGCATTTCTGTACTCCGGGCAGGTAATTTGTGAGATTTTTAAATTAATCTTGATTTTAGCATCCCGTTCTTTTAGAATGCCATAAATGCCGTAAGTGTTTCCAAATGTTTTTCAAGCTCAAGGATTGATTTGGATTTCACACCCCACAAACATTAAAGGAGAATTCACTTTTCAGTATTTGGATTCAAGTAAATACTTTATTACTTTCTTTGCATATGATTTGAGTAATTATTGCTGTGTGTGTGTGTCATTGCTAAAAAGATTTATATATAGAGGTTATATTCAATTTTAAAATATCAAAGCCGTAAGTTCGTTTTCATTAAAATTGTATTGCCCGTAGCAATAAAAGTTACCTATGGTTGCACTTTAAGAAATTAGAAAAGATACGAGCACAGTGCAATATATGTGGTACAATATACGCGACTTCTAACGGCACCAGCAATTTGTGGAAGCATTTGGTGACCCATGGCATCGTTAACAAAAAGGTCCAAGACCGAACGAATAATGGTCGGAAAATGCAAGGGAAAGCGAAAGAGAAAGTTAGTATGCTCTA
The DNA here is from genome assembly GCA_964036015.1 of Leptarthrus brevirostris. Classification (NCBI taxonomy): domain Eukaryota; kingdom Metazoa; phylum Arthropoda; class Insecta; order Diptera; family Asilidae; genus Leptarthrus; species Leptarthrus brevirostris. The sequence goes on from OZ038371.1 coordinate 112,924,304, forward strand.
TGGTGCTTAGAATAAAGAACTAGAGGAATCGCTATCCGTGAGTTAAGCTTGGAGTTGGAGTTGAACTACTGACGGGGACGGACGTGCCGCCGTGTCTTGCTTCCCAAAAATTTTTAAAACGGTTGCGAAAGCAAATAAAATTAAAAAAAATTCATTCAAATTCTCCCTTGGGTAATTCGGACCATTGTCTAATCTCCGCCCAATTCTCCATCTCCTCTCTGACAACCACTAACCTAAACTCCACCAAAAGATTAGTGTGGCATTATAAAAATGCTGATTGGGCGGGACTTAATAAATATCTCAGAGAGCTGGATTGGTCTGATTGCTTTTCTATGAAGGACGTTAACAGAAGCACCGATTATATCTTGAACATCCTATGGTTTGGAATGCATCGCTTTATTCCTAACAGCTTCAAGAACATCAAACCAACTAACACCAATTGGTTCAATAATGACTGTTTCGCAGCCATTAAAAAGAAGGAAGCAGCCTTCCAGGCATATAAATTGTGCCCTTCAGAGGAATTGAGACGTATCTATAGAGATGCGCGGAATATTTGCAATTCAGCAATTAGCCGGGCTAAGTTCAATTTCGACCAGAGCATCAGACGGAAGGTATTTTCTACTCAAAAGGGTAGTAAGGGCTTCTGGTCTCTAGTAAAAACCGTAAAGAACAATTTCACCTGTTCGTCAACACCACCACTCATTTATAATGGGAATGTTTTTACTGACTCATTGGACAAGGCCAACCTGTTTGCTGCTAATTTTGCTGCTAACTCGTACTTGCCACCTTCATCGCAGCCGCTTCCATCTCCATCACAGTGCACTAGTAGGCAAAAGCCGCTACACTTTCGAACTCGGGATGTTTTTAGAGTACTTTCGAAACTCGACGTGTCCAAAGCTACTGGGCCTGATGGTTTCTCGCCCCTTGTTTTAAAATGCTGCGCCTCTGCTTTGGCTAAACCTCTGCGCAAACTTTTTCACCTGTCATATTCAACAGGATTATTTCCAAGTGTATGGAAACTTGCTCATGTCCAGCCGATACTTAAAAAAGGAGAGGCATGCGACCCCTCTAACTACAGACCAATTGCACTAACCTCGATCATATGAAAAGTTTTTGAATCACTCATCAACTCTCAGTTGTTGAAATATCTAGAAAATAACCATCTTATTAACGATTGCCAGTACGGTTTCCGCGCTGGCCGCTCAACCGGAGACTTACTAACTGCTCTAACGGAGCGTTGGAATCATTGTCTCCATAATTTCGGTGAGTCCGAAATCGTCGCTCTTGATATTTCAAAGGCTTTTGATAGAGTCTGGCATGCTGCCCTGTTAGCCAAACTTCAAACATTTGGTCTGCACCCAACCCTCGATAAATGGATAGAGAGCTTTTTGTCAGGCCGTTCAATCCGTGTAGTAATTGACGGAGTTACATCTGATTCCTACGAAATAAATGCCGGTGTACCTCAGGGTTCAGTTCTTTCACCAACCTTATTTCTTCTTTTTATTAATGATCTCTTATCCCTTACTCTCAATCCTATTCATAGTTTTGCCGACGACAGCACCCTTGATTTCGCGTACTCATTTGATTCTGTAATGAATTCACGTGGAAATGCTACAGAAGTCAATCGGGAACGCATGTTTAGATCATTAAACAAAGACATTTCTATGGTCCTCGCTTGGGGCAGAGCAAATCGTGTTACGTTTAATGCATCCAAAACTCAATGCTGTTTAATGTCCCTTAAAAAACGCCCAGTTCACCCCCAACCCATTTCAGTCGACGGAGTGAATATACCCAATTCACCCTCCCTAAAGATCTTGGGTATTGAGATATCCAGCAATCTTAGCTGGACGGATCATATATTTGCAATCGCTAAAAGTGCAATGAAATGTTTGGGTTTTCTACAGAGATGTAAGAAATATTTCACCCCACCCGACTTAGCGTTGATCTACAAGTCCCACATTAGGCCTAGACTTGAATATAATTCCCATATTTGGGCAGGGGCAGGACACACCGCGTTGTCCGCGTTAGACAAAGTTCAGCGTAAGGCTGTTAAACTTATTGGCGATTCCTCAATCTCTGAGGCCCTTGACTCTCTGGAGCATCGACGGAATGTCGGTTGTCTCTCACTTTTTTATCGCTATTTCCATGGCCATTGTTCTAACGAAATTGCTAGCCTGATTCCTTGTAGACTCATTACAACGCGCGATACAAGATCTACAAGTCGTTCCCACCCCTATACTCTCCGGGTCAAATTTGGACGTACCGTCAAATTTCGGGATTCTTTTCTTAGCAGAACAACACGAATGTGGAACAGTTTACCATCTTCTGTTTTTCCCTCGTCTTATGAGCCTGAAACTTTCAAACGAGGCGTACATCGACATCTCCTTCACTCAACCTCCCCAACCTTAAATCCTTTCCTGCCAAGGCTGTGCTTTAGCATCATAGGGCATCCCCTGAGCTTTGGCAACATCATATATATATATATATATATATATAAAAAGCTACATGAGGAACTTAAAATCAGCTATGACAGCTAGTCGTTCAATCAATCAGTACATATTTCCAATCCGTACTGTCAGGGGTTATTTACTTTTGGCCGTGAAAAAGTTTCCTCGAGTGAACTAATTTAAATTTATCAATTTGTTTTAACAGCTTCTTTTAAAAATTTACGTTAATTTCACCTTATATTTCAATACAATTATTAAACTATTTTGTGATTTTTTCTGAACCAACGTTGCTAAAAAAGACAGAAGTTGTTTAAATAAAGCAGTACGAAGTGTAAAGCTTTTGGGTGCCCGTATAGTTACAAATAGCATGATGGGAAGTCGTTTTTCCGGTAAATGTTTTACTCGAATTACTTCTAAATTCATGCTTTAAACATATTATGTTCAATAAAAAGCCCAATTTATAGAAAAAAACCAAAGTTTCGTTAGAACAAAATGTTTAGGAGACGTCCAACAACATTGGTGATTTGCTTGAGCTCTAATATAACGTCAAATTTAATAAGCAGTTTAAATATTTTATTTAGAGCGAGTAAAATTTCTACTTTCCTGAAATTCTACTACAAAAGAAACTTGCTTCACTGAAATCGGGTTTCAGCTGTTCTTCTAGTTCTTTATTGTTTATTCTAAGGTACATATTGTGTTCATAATATGCATAGCTTTATTTCGAAATTTCTTTACTTCTCTTTCTATTCTGTAAAACCTTTCAAATACAGAATAATAATATTGACGATCCCTCCTCTGAGAAAACTAATCGTGCACCGGTCTGAGAACTAACAAATGAGAAAACAGCGCAAAAGAGTCCCATCTTACGCAAACAAGGACACATTGGACAAAGCAGTTTCATATAAAGGTAAAAAATTAAAGGCACAAAAGATAATGTAGTAGTAGTAGTAGTAGTAGTAGTAGCATTAGTAAACATTTATTTACTTTTTCAAAGCTTTAACAAAAATAACAATATCTTATTCAATACCATCACAAAATATTACTTAATTGATACAATAACATATCGAAATAAGTTCTTATAAACTCTACGCAATACTGAAACAAAAGTATAGTATTTGAGCTATTAGAGTATTAACTTAACTTATTAAAGACACTCCTCTGGAAATTTTCCTTCTTTAAAGATTGATTTATGCTTCTTAATAATGTTTCACGTGTACATTCATTTACAATCTGCTTAATCCATTACCCTGAGTTATTTCTTTCATCTTAATTGAATATGCAGTTTGCTCCAAGTAATTTACGTTAAAATAGGGCAAAATAACATTGTGACCTATATCTGAGAGGTACTCAGCTTGCTTTGCAAAATAGCGATGTTAAACCAAATGGACAACAATACTAGCCCAACCTTAGAATATATGTGTAATTAAGAAAGAAGTGCCATAAGTTGAAAAAACTTCGGCATATCTATTTAAGTAGTGGAAAGGCTTTTTCATGTGTAAATGCATCTTGGAAGTAGTAACATTTTAGAATTTCTGTGGAGACGTACGAAACAAATTTAAAATAGGAAATAGTAATAAAAACTTCGTAAGATTATCATTTCCTTTCCAGTATTTACACTTTTTTTAAGTAAATATAGACAATAAATAGTCATAAGAAGGTATTTATTAACTAAAACTTTCCTGAAAAATGATAATCCTCGCGAATTGCAGCAATTATTTTCATAGCACAAAATATCACAATTCATTGCGAAATTAGTTAAGTTAATTAGCACACTTTAACTTCTCACAGATTTTTTCAAAACACTATTTATATCGTTCTATATCTATTTAGTCACACAAATCTAAGAATTCACTTATAACTTGTTTATAAACTCAAAAAAACTTTTCTGACAAACGCTTTAGACAAAAATCGCCGAAATCAAAAGTTGTAGAAGTGATTATGTGCAAAATAATTGAAGCCGAACATCCTGCATTGTTTCTATAAGTTATCTTTGCTAATGGCAAAGAAGAATTTTCGTGGTTTTTGTTAATTTCCCAAATTCGATTTTTTAAGCTCAGCGGCTTATACTTTTAATATTTTAATTTCCTAAAGTTCGTAAACTAAATATTTTTCATCTACTTCTAATTTAGAAAACATGTCACTTTTTTCTTTTAGGGCTTAAGGTACTAGAACACTAATAATTTTTCGAAAAATAGATTCGAAAAAATAAGAAAGTTGTAGCACTTTGTGCGCGCGCATATTTTCGACTCTTACTACACTACGGCGCCTCTCGCAGCTGTCGGCGCGTGTTCATCTCCCCTCTTCAAAATACCGTTATTATACATCTATACTAATATATTTAGCTGGTTCAAGAGCTCGTGAAAGCCGTATTTACAAAATTGACGGACGAAAATCTTTTAAAACGATGTTTAGGAAAAAACACGCAAAATAATAACGAGTGTTTTAATAAAACGCTTTGGGCTATAATTCCCAAACATACGTTCGTCGGGAAGGAAGTGACGGAATTGGCAACAAATATTGCATAAGCAATTTTCAATGAGGGTCGGATGACACTTCTGAAGATGTTGGAGATTATGGGGTGCACTTTTGGACGATCAGCCTTCACTTATGTCCAAATGAAAGACGACGAGTGGATCGCAATGGCTGAAAAGATCAGTACAGCGGCGTCAAAGGAAGCCCGTTTGGCTAAAAAATCGGCTAAGCAAGATGAAGAGGAGGCTTTTATTGAATCGGGACTTCTTTTATATGGACCAGGGATAGCAGATTAATCTTTTGTTAGAGATCAAACTTAAACTTTTAAATTATATAAGAAATAAACCGAAAAAATTGGTTTTTGCGTTTTTCTCGAAACTACATTTTTCAAATCGGCACAGACTTATTCTCTGCAACTACGAGTCCGATTGTTCTCATTTTTTATGTAGGTTTATTTATCTATCCGACAGCGTAATCTACCAGAAAATTGCAAAAATATGTAAAAAAAAATATTTTGGCTTGATAATAAAGTCGAAAAAAACATTAAAAAAAATGTTTTTTTTCATATTGCGACTATTTTTTTTTAATTCGATTTTTTATAAAATTGTGGTAGATTACGGTGTAATTAAGCTTCCTTTTTAACATCCCATTTTTATTTTTTGTTTCAGAGAAGCCGTTTTCAAGAAAAACTGCCATGAGACAATGCAATTTTAAAGAACAGAACTTTGGCGCCCTCTGTAAAATTATTATCATAATAATAAATTTAAAAAAAAATTTTTTTTATGTTCTTCAACTATATATGTATATGCCTAAAAAAATTTATAAAATAAAATAACAAAATTAGCGGAAAAAAAATTTATTTAAATAAGTGTTAAATTTAGGTATTTATTAGTGTAATAATTTTAAGCACAATTTTAATTAAAACTCAATTTCTCGGTTCAAATGTTATTTCCTCGACTGTTATTCTAAGATACTCAGAGCTTCAGTGTTCAAACAACGATAAATTAATAATAAACCTTTCGTAGAATAAAGTACTAGACAAAAATTCTTTCTGAAAACAATTGGGTTAAAATAATATTTTAATTTAATGACACATTTTTTTAAAGAAATTTTCGACTGAGCGAACTATTTTTCGTCGGGGTAGTATTTGTCAAACAAACATCGTAGTGTTAGTATGATATTATTTTTTGTCTGTTAACGAACTAAATAACTCTTTCTGCAAAGGGAGGATATAGATCAGCAGTAGTCAACGACGCTTTGCTCTATAATTAAAGACAATTTATGTCTTTCGACACCAGAAAAAGAAGGTTTTAAATTCTTTAGCACAGCCACAGTGCATCTTTGGAAACCGCCTTAAAGGAAAACTTTAACTTCATTGATGGAAACAACGTATGAAATTTTATCCACAAGAGTCAAATATGATTTAGAACAACTGGAGTCAGTTTGCTTAACTGGAGATTGCTGGACCGAGCGACACAAAACAACAAGTCTTTTAGGCATTACAGTGCATTATGCTGTTGGCGTGAGCATAGAATCTGCTGTTCTGGGTGTGCAAGTTTTGAATGAATCCCACACTGCAGAATATATGGCCGGAATATAAGGAGTTTTGCACTCAATGAGGTATTTCAATATCGAAAGTATCACTGATCGTGACAGATAATGCTGAAAATGCTAAAGCCTCTGCCAAACTAGTGTTTGGTCCTGACAAACACTTAGGGTGTTTCGATCATACGTTCAGTTTAATACCCAAAGCTGCATTTGGGTATAAAAATGGACAGCAGAGATGTTGCTAATGTTCCAGGTTTCCCTGAACTCAAAGTGAAGAGCATTGTAACTTTTTCCCACACAAGTTATCAGTTTGCCAATGAAATAGGAAAGATTCAGCTGGAAAAAGGGAAAACAGAAGGAACCTGTTTACGATTAGTACAAGAAGTTCCGACACGATGGAACTCGGCTTACAATATGATGAATCGGTTTTTGGAAATGGCTGAAGTGATCAGTGCGGCAGCATTCGTATTTCCAACTAAAGTAGAAATGCTCACTGGATCCGAGTTGATAACCCGTCGAACGTGCACCGATTTACTCCTTCCGTTCCATCAAGCAACGCAGGAAATGTCAGCGGAAAAAACCACCACATCGAGCAAAGTGATACCAGTTGTTTACTTGATTCAAGAGGTTTGAAAAAATGCAACAATTTCTTTTTATTTTTGCAATAACGAATCTCTATTTTTTGTACTACTACTACTGAGGAAAATAAAAACTGCACAAAATAATATCGCTGAAAAAATTAAAAGCTTTAACAGAAAGAATTGGATAGACGCTTTAAAAATATTGAAAATAATATGCCTTTGGCACTTGCTACCATGCTCGACCCGAGATTCAAGAGAATTTATTTCCAAAAAGCGATGGCTGTATCTAAAACTTTGATGGTCATAGAGAAGAAGATTGTAATGGAACTGCGTAAGGAAGCCGATACCGTGAGAAAAACGGTACAACACACTGAACTGCAAAAAGGTATTTGGTGTGATCAAAAATGGAAACTTTCAGATGTAAACAAACTGGGAATTGTAATAAACACTTTTATTTATTATCCCTTACCCTAATTCCCTTCCGTCCAAAACCATGCTAACGCATCAAAGGGTTGTCCCCTAGGATTTGGTCACATCGTATATAAAAAAAAATCACTTCTTTTCCACCATTCACACTTTTTTTAAGACAATAACCAATTAGTTATAGTTAAATAATAACAATTTAGTCGTTAACTAAAACCTTCCTAAAAAATGATATTCTAGGCGAATTGCAGCGATTATTGTCACAGCACGAAACAGAACACTTTACTATGAAATTAACTTACTCAAAACATCTCAAGTTCTTAAAAAGTTTTTTTAAACACTGTTTATTGCGTTCTTTGTCTCTTTAGTCAAACAAATGCACTTCTAATTTGTACATAAACCCAACAAATCTTTTTCACGAACGCTTTAGACGAAAATGACAAGTCCAAGTTGACAATTAACCTTTATCTTCCTTCCTTTGCGCACCTTCCCAAGGAGCCAATTGGCTTTTCTTACGTACACGGCTCATAAACGAAACGGCTTATCCTGTATGTTCTATAGTTTAAGATCTATGTTCGTGGCAATCATACCTTGTAACTTCCGTGCCAATAGACACACGAGCCTCTCATTTCAAATTTTCCGCGGAAGAGTACACATCAATAGACGAAGGCACGGAAATAAACTATAAAGCTCAATGAACTCAATCAATAACTTTTTCGGGCATATTTAAAATTTAATTTCTACCGACGAAAACAAAACAGTTTTTAAATTGGACACAATCAGAATATATACTATAAGAGAAAATGTGAAATATATAAGTAAACTATTATGTGTATTCAAATTCAATATCTGTATATGTTAAAGTTCATATTTGAAAACGTTAAATATTCTATTGAAATAAAAATTTATTGTTCTTTATTTCATCTGCTTTTTTAGTTGTTCTTGCGAAATTTCAAATTGTTCATTTGCTAAAAGGATATATGAAATCACCCGCTGAGATGCGTTTTCATTTAAAAAAATATATCAATCAAATGCATATATCTTTTGAGCAAATCGATATTTTGATATTTCTCAAAGATAAAGTTGTTGCAAGCTGTTTTGCAACAACAAAAAGAACCAATAAGATAATAATTCTACTTTCTAAGCAATTTCTACACCATTGGCCTTATTACTGAATACGATTCGATTGTACTCGATCGTAAATATAGAAAATTTGGAATTGAATAAGGTTAAAAAGATATATTGTCCTTGCTTGAGTTCCTTGAGTTCGAATCGTATTCAGTAATAAGGCCCCATATATAATTTTTCATCCATATGGTTCCAATACTTTTGAGTATCGACACTTCTTCAACGGTATATTTGTATCTAAGTACCGAAAGATGCGGATATATTGCAATGCCAAGTATCGATACTTTTCGATTCGGTTCCCATCTCTAGTTTGCGGACTCAACATGAAGGGGTATAAGCTTCTCTATTTACAAGGTACAGGTAAACCAAGGTCATGTATCCTCACTAAGAATAATATTAATGCATTTATTCTCCCTCAGTTTAGTGATAAGGACACCACAACAGCCATACTGGAGCTCAAAAACAACAATATCTGGATAACCTCCAGTTAGATGGCGCACGATGTGGCGGACATTCCTGGTACAATACTCAGGAATGCGATCAAGGAAGTCACTAGACAAAAGAAGACGCTGGTGATCGGAGCAGACGCCAACGCACATCATATAGTCTAGGGCAGCTCGGACGTCAACGAAAGAGGTGAGTTACTTTTTGATTTTATTATCGGAACTTACCTCCAGATTTGTAATGTGGGTGCAGAACCCACTTTTACTGACTCAATTAGGCGGGAAGTTTTAGATATTACTTTAGTCTCGGAACAATCCGCCCACTTAATAATGGAGTAGAAGGTATCCAAGGAACCATCCTTCTCCGACCACGCCTATATCGAATTTGGGATAACACTTCACAAGCTGATGTGTCCTTATAAAATCAGGCTAAGGACAAACCTCCGTGTATCGTAAACTTTTTAACCAAGCAAAAAGAACTAATGTATGGAATTCTTATAAAGAATGCCTCAAAAAATTCATGAAATTGATTTTGAGAACAATCTTGAAAAACATTTGCAACAAATAGTGAATAATTTTGAAGATAAGTTTCTTTTAATAAGCACCAAAATTCTAAATCTTGAGCAACAGGTGCAAGATCTTCAAGAGCATAATAACAAACTCACTGACACACTTAACACCTTACACAACAAGAAAAACAAACTCCAGCGGCAAGTTGATGATGTTGAACGACGTGAACGACTTTGCGATGTTATTGTACGCGGCATTCCTATTAGGGACGATGATAATCCTACGAACTTAATTCATGCTATTGCTGCCAGAATAGGTCACAAAATTACACCGTTCACACACGCTTTTCGAACTAAAGCCGTCAAAAACAACTCTTTAAAGAAGCACGGAAACAATCCTATCATCGCCAAATTTCCTTCTCAACATGAAGCCCGAGAGTTTTTATCCGCTTTCTATAACCATGGCAAAGGTACTTTTAAACTCAGTTCGCTTGAAGGTTTCTATTCAGACAGCTTTGTATATGCGAATGAAAGCCTGACACCGATAAATAACAAAATTTTATACGATGCGATTCAATTACGGAGATCGGGTGATTTATTTTCTGCAACCACTAGAAGTGACCTTGTTCGGGTCAAAGTAACTAAGAATAGCAGCCCAAATACGCTTCTTAACCTTGACCAACTCAACAATCTTGCTAATCATCGGGAGCTCTATGCTGGCGTGGATTCTTAACATCAAAACAATGATAATTAGCGGTATAGTTGTTTGCTTTTTTGTATATTTATTCTATAGTAATTATTTGTTAGACATTTATAATTTAATTGTACTTTTAGGATCTTTATTGTTTTTCATATTCAAATATCATGTATTTGTAATAAGGGTATGCATCTTTCTTTGTTTCGTTAGATTATTTTCAATGAATGAGTTGCTTGAATCCTTAGCCTTGTGATATGTTATGAATTCCTATGATGGTTCATCTGGATTGGACAGGGTGGGATATGAGATCAGCAATTTTTGCAACGACAACAATGGTTTTAACGTCTGTCACTTTAACGAAAGAAGTCTGAAAAACAAAATTGATGAGTTGAGAGTTTTGTTTGGTAGTGCGGAAGGATTACATGCGATTATGGTTAGTGAAACGTGGCTGCACAACAACATTCCATCCAGTTTTGTTGAGATTCCTTCCTTTAGATTATTACGAAACGATCGAGCTGGACGAAGAGGTGGGGGTGTTGCAATATATTTAAGGAACAATATTAAAGATAAAATTGTGCAGAGATCTCAAATTAGCAATATAGAATTTATTTGTGTGGAGGTGAGTCTTTGTTTGGAGAAGTATCTTATGGTGTGCGTCTATTGTCCTCCCATGACTTTCGCCTTGGACAATTTTCTTGAGTTGAATAATGCTCTCTCTAGGTTTTCTCGCATATACCGGACAATAATAGTTGGTGGTGACTTTAATGTCAATGTCATGTGGTGTATCTGATAGTTTCTTGAACTGTCTTTAAATTTTAGATTTAAAAATTATTAATAAAAATCCGACTTATTTTCGTGCTGTTGAGCCTTCGTTGCTTAACTTGTTTATGATCTCGGATATGGATAGAGTACTGGACAATAACCAAATAGATACACTTAGTTCTTTGGATCACAGCCTATTGCTGCTAAGGCTTGATATTATGGTAAAACACAAAAAAAGTAGCAACCTAATAAAATGTCGGTCGTATCAAAATATAAATATGCATGATTTATACTCACGCTGCAACGAACTTCACTGGCACGATATTTTCTCAACCTCATCCATTGATCATAAGGTATCACTGTTTAATGGTTTCATTCAGGAATTACACGATGAATTTGCTCCTTTACGTACAGCCGCAATTAAGATTCAAACGAATCAATGGTTTACAAGTGAAATTAAATCATTGATTAGTGAAAGGGAATTTCTCTACCAGGAATATAAACGGCTTAAGAGTGAAAGAAGCTATTGTAAGTTTAAAAAGATCAGAAATTTAGTAACTTTAAGGATAAGGGAAGCAAAGCGAGAGTTTTATAAGGTCAAGCTGGATCCTAGTTTGTGCACAAAAGATCTCTGGAAAAATATACGTAATCTGGGAATTAACTCCAGGCCAAAATGTGATATTACTTTAAAACCCGATGATTTTAATGAATATATCACAGCAAACCAACTCTTAACGCAGCAGTCTGCAGAGTATTTTGAAACCCCAAATAACACCTCAGGTTTTAGTTTTAGATATGTTGATGCAGAGGAGATTTTTACAGCTTAAATTCAATTAAATCCTGCTCTGTCGGACCTGATGATATTTCTCCAAAGTTTCTTAAACTTATCTTACCACGTGTAATTCCATTTATAGTTCATATCTTTAATTTTTGTCTTATGACCTCGCAGTTTCCCACGGCATGGAAAAAAATCTTTTGTCGTTCCAATTCCGCAGGTCCCACAGGCTTCACAGGTAGGTGACTTCCGACCAATAAGTCTTCTTTGTTTTCTTGCAAAGGCGCTTGAAAGAATCATGTCTAACCAAATGCTGAATTATTTTGAGAAACGAAATATTATTACCAAGTGGCAATCAGGTTTTCGTAGGGGACACAGTTGTGAGAGTGCTCTTTTAAAAGTAACAACGGATATTAGAGCAGATCTTGATACGGATCAAATATGTGTGCTTGCACTCCTCGATTTCAATAAAACTTTTGACTATGTTAACCATTCACTTCTGCTTAAAAAATTGGATAAACAGTGTGATTTTTCTTCATCGGCGTTAAAACTTTTGCGGAACTATCTTGCTACTAGGAGCCAGCAAGTCAAGATAGGAGAACGGCTTTCGGCTTCCACATATAGTACATCTATAGAGGGGTACCACAAGTGTCAGTATTAGGCCTACATAAGCAGACCTAGAGGACTCGGTGAGGATTGTGTTGCCCGACTTAATGACGACCTGCGGCGAGTGTACCTTTGGTCAAGGAAAAATTATTTGAATCTTAATGGTAACAAATCCGAATGTATCCTATTCTCTCGAAATGAGATTGACATGGAGGGGTTTCCGGAGGTAGCCTTGGGTTCGACAGTTTTGGAGTTTAGAGACAAGGTCAAAAGTCTTGGCGTGGTACTGAATAAGTCAATGTCATGTTGTGACCAGATTAGCTCAAATTTGAATAAGATATACGGTACTTTGCGCAGATTTTGGCTTTTCGGAAGCTACTTGTCAACTGATACACGACTTAAACTTGTTAGAGCTCTGCTTCTGCTTCGTTTCTCAAATACTCTTACTTGAAATATTAAAAGCACTCGCTCGGATGGCGGATTTAAGCAACTCTTGGAACGGCACTTTGGCATGGATTAGATATGTAGTGGTTAAATTGATGCATACTCTCTTCTCTTTCAAGTAGTGTAATGTTTATTTTATTGATTATTAATTTCTTTTAGACTATTGTAAAATTTTTATCGTATTATATAGTACTTATTTATTTATTTCCTATTTATTACTTTCCTTTCTTTCAATTAGTGTAATATTCATTTATTTTGTATATTTACTTGTTCTAGCTTTGGCAATTTAGATTTTTGGAAATTTTTTTTATTTTTATATCATATTGTATTAATTTTCACAATTCTTTACGGTACACTTATAAGATTATAATCTTTTTGTACTTTGTCTGCAATAAATATTATTATTATTATTAGGAAAGCAAAGAGATCCTCGTGGGAGGGCTTCTGTAATAAAATCGAAAACTCCTCTGAAGTGAGCCGTTTGCGGAAAATCCTCTCAACAACGCCGATCACCCCAACCCTCTTGACCAAAAGTGATGGAAATTGGACTTCATTCAGTCTTGAGTCACTGGAGTTACTTATCAACACGAACTTTCCGGGATGCTCAGCAACCGGTAATGTTGAGTTGCCGGGTACTTCGGGCGGCCAAGAGCTGGTCCACAAAGTACTTAATGTGAGGAAACTTAAATGGGCGATAAGAAGCTTCAAGCCCTATAAATCACCGGGATTAGATGGCATCATCCCAGCTGAACTACAATTAGCTTCCGAGATACTGGTTCCGTGGCTACTGATCATTTATGAGGCTTGCCTTAACCTCACCTACATTCCATCCTCATAGACGAAGGTGAAGGTGGTCTTTATTCCGAAAGCAAGCATTTCAAAAAAGATAATTAAAGCTGAATTAACAAGCTATCTGGTTCATAGGGTGGTCAAATAAAAAAAAATTTTCCGAGTCCGTGCACCAATAAAAAATGACTAAAAATTTTGAAATTTTTTTCTTCCGCTATTCCTTTGAATTGCGTGAGCAAAGGCCACGGTGGCCTTTAAAATTGTTTGGCTGAAAGTTTCAAAAACTAGAGTTTTGGAGCTTTAACACGTTTTTTTCAGATCCTCGATACGATTATTTCTCGCTTAGATACAGCCTGCCAAAAATCACTAAAAAATTTAGATATTTTTTTTGTTCCCTTAATTGTTTTGATTGTTTTGATTAGTATATAAAATGAAAAATTATTTTATGCTTTTTAGCGCTTTTTGTGAAGTCGGTTCAACTTTTTTTTAAAAAACTATTTTATTGGATATTTTCGTTGGCTTCTCAGGCTCTGCGCACGACAGCCGCGTCTTCAAGAATTCTTTTGTATATAATGATTTGGATAGCCTCTGCAGTGGTAAGAAATCTTTATATCTCATATATTCTTAACATTTAATTATTTATTTATATTTAGCTTATTACATATTAGGAGATTCAGCATACCCTTGCGAGAAGAGCCTATTAACGCCGTACAGGGACAATGGCCATTTAACTACAGCACAGAAAGTTTACAACAGAAAGTTGAGTTCATATCGTGTTGTTGTAGAGCATGCTTTTGGCATTCTCAAGCAGCGTTTCAGCAGCTTTATTATTGTAAATTACGTGGAATGACAAAATTACGTAAGATCATGTTTATATGGGTCTAGTAACAAACCCCGAAAAACAAAATGCCGAAAGCAAAATCCCGAAAAAACAAAATCCCGAAATGACAAAATCCCGAAAAGTCAAAATCCCGAACACAATCCGGAAAGCCTGTCGTGGGGGGCAGGCCGCGCGGCCTACCCCCCACGACAGATTTTCCGGATTGTGTTCGGGATTTTGATATTAAAATTAAAAAATTTTGAAACATGTAGGTTCATATGCATTTATATTTAAATATTTATTATATTAGTTTTGAATGTATTGCAATCCCTTTTAAAAATGCTAATTTAGACTTTTCATATTTGTCATGAATAATTTTTTGTAGTCTTTTTTCTTTTATAATATAGGACCTTCGTATTTTTCTTTCTACTCCAGCGTTTACAGAATCCAATATCGTTTTCACTCTTATTTGCTCTTCTCCAAGAAGAGCAATAAGCTTATATAGACCCAAATGTGGTCTTCCAGCTAAAAGTTTAAGTCTTCGGTGCCACGCCTCAACACTATTTTGCGTCCGCGGCAAATTTTCTTCTAAAAGTTCGGAGACACTCCAAAAGGATGGTTCATAAGAGGGTTTACTGACTATTGGAAGCCCATATAATCTTCTTTTCTTTGTAATTCCTGATCAAAATTAATAGTATTTAACCTTATAATTATTATAGTTAATTATAAATTTTACCTGCTAAATAATTCTTCGAAAACCATTTGCCTACTTTTCTGGCGTCCTTGTCAAAAGTTTTTTCCAAATCTTCATAGTAACTCTCAATTTCAACGGGTGGTAAAAATGCTAAGCTTTTTAGCATTCTTATTTTTAAACTAAAATATAAAATCGCACTTCAATATTAAGATATCATTTAAAGAGCTACGATTTTTTAAGCCAGTAAACGACTTTCTTAAATTGCATAAGACAATAGTAAAAAATAGGCTAATCCGCCGCTACAAAAACATTTAGTAATAAATTTATGAATGTACCTTCATTATTTGCATATTTTCTTTGCAATCCCTCAGCTTGCACTCGGCGCCAAATTATTTGGCCGAAATGAAATAAACAGCCTTTGCATCTTGTAGATGGAAACGTCTCTAGAGCAGCTCTCACACTAGCTTTTTCAAAGTCAGATATTATATAATCGGGGGCTAATGTAATTCCCTTTTCTCCAGAAAATAGCACTAATTCCGAAAAAAATTCTCGGTAGGCTTGCAGACTCTTGGACGTCATACGGCCGTACACTAAAGGTACAATTTCGGAACCAACTTTTCCATGTATCGAAAAAAGCTGCTGAAAAATTGCTGGAACTAACTCAAAAGCACCATCCATAAGCCATACCTTGCAGCTTGCTAACTGTCTTATAATGCGTAAGGTGCCTAGAATAATTATTTTATGAGACAGCGCGAATGATTTTTCCTTCATTAAGAACTGTTCTCCATCAATCGTTTTAAGTTCTTCCGGAATATTTATATTTTCAATACTGTATGGCTCGGGATTTTGAACACTTCTCCTCATGCGCTTAATCTTCGTTTTCTGAGCTGCTTCATTGGGCAAATATACGCGACAATTTTGGCTGCAACTTTTGTGAGCGGTCGTTATAATTCGGGCGGGCGGTAGGGCCGTTGTTTGGGCAATATGTTTCAGTTTTTCATTACTTTCCGCCACTTTCTTATTATACGCCATTGGATCATGGGTATGATCGCTGGGCCCATTCTTCACTATGTGACTGCTACCTTCCATAATAGTGCTTACTCTACCCCGACATGAAATACTTTTTCTTTAGTCGCAACTCCGGTGGTACACTTCCTGATATTTTTTATACAGATTATAGGAATAGCCATCTATCACTAACTTAACACCTCCTTTATTACTTTTAATCGTTGAAATATTCATCATAGCACAATAATTGAAGCAAATATAATCACAGAACCAGTAAATGACTAAATAATATCAGCAGAGCAAACAATAATAACAAAATTGTGCAAAATCTACACAAAACGTCATAAAAAATGTCATAAAAACAAAGGTATTGTGATTGCATTATCTGCAAGAGGAAAATATTTTTGGTTAGTAATATGGTTAGAATTTCGTTCTTTTTGGCCATTTCGTTTGTCCATAAGTACATATTAGCAACGTGTAATATTTTTGCTTTCTGATTTTTCGGGATTTTTTTCTTCGGGATTATTTTTAGTCGGGATTTTATTTTTCGGGATCTAACCTACTCCCTGTTTATATAGCAAGCATTTCACCAACAATTTTATTTTAGATTCAAAATATTCTATCCTTCCGGAATCAAACTCCAAGGAATTATTATTTTAATTAAATTTTTTAAAAATTGAGACTCTTTTATATATAAAATAAAACTAGAATTAAGACTTTATTTGTATACATATATGTAGATATTAACTAAATTAAATTAAAAGTAAGACTGTATTTTTATATATAAATAATAATATAATAAAATTTAATTGAAATAATACGAATTTTTACGTATGGTTTTTGTTATGTTTTAATCAGCAAGCAAGATAGCTTAAATACGTAAACGAATCCTAGTGAAATAAATCATGTTGAATAAACGTAGATTCAACATGGAATTGCTTCGTAACTCTACTTGGCAATTAAATTGCATTTTATATTCGGGTATCCTAGTGTAAGTCCGGGCGCAATGGGGGGGGGTCATGTATGCAATTTGAGGTCCCCTCGGTAACTTGTCAAATTTTTATTTTATTATTTTTTCACTTTGTTTCTGCATGATCCACATACTTTTGTGCTGACAGGAAGGGTTGGAAACTGTGTACGAATTTGTGAAGTCACTTTTCTCATACCCTGGTTTTTCCACGTATGATTCTTCACCTTCAAAGGATTGCAACAATACTTTATATCTTTCAACTTGTCTGGCATTTTGACTATTTGTGGCGGTATCTACTTACTGACTGTAAGAATACTCTTTAACGCGCCATCTACATTTTCTTATGTTATGTTATGTTCATCTGTTCTAAGCAACAAACAAGCAAAAAAGGCGTGCGCGGGTGTTCGGATTCCCGAAAACTTCCTCGCCAGTTAAATTAACATCAGCAACCTAAAATTAAATCAATAACATAATTTAATCAAAGAGTATGTACAAATTTCTTACCTTATTGCAATGCCGACGGCATTCGCTAAAATTCCAAAATCCTGTGTACATCCAACAGAATTTCCATTCCTGTATCCAGTGTACCGTCCATTTGATCCAGCTCCAGCCCTGAAAAAGAGAAAAAATCCACAAAGAATCATGTTTTTTTAATAAACATCATAGAAAACTTACCTAATAATTTAATATTTTCTGCAGCTATCCCAGTCACATTCAAAACAAAACAAATAAATACTTTGACACATCTTGACAGATGGCCAGTATCAAATTTTATCACGGCTAAACGGCTAGACGGCTTGGACCAATTCTCTTTTCTACATGCAACAAAACCTTACAAATGTTACAAAATTAATTTAACTGCGCGAAAACGACGATACTAAGGAATTAAATTTATTGCTACATGAAAGTAAATATAATTTAGTATTATATAAAAGTAGATAATAAATAAAAATCACAAATCATTGTAATAAATTTGTAAAAGACATAAGTGGGTAAAGATTTCAAGAATTGGAAAGTGGTAACACTAAAGAAATTACGTCATTAATTGCAAATCATAGTGCCGCTAGCTTTTCATCTATAAAAGGACTGCGGATACCGTTGATCCTTCTCTTTTATCATTTGGCTTTCGGTGAGTAAACATTAAAAAATATATTTGCGTAGTAATATCCACTTTATTCTGGGCATTGACTAGAATAAAGATTTAACTCCACTTTATTCAGGGCATTGACTTGAATAAAGATTTTATTCCACTTTATTCTTGGTATTGACAAGAATAAAGATTTTATTCCACTTTATTCTTGGTATTGACAAGAATAAAGATTTTATTCCACTTTATTCTTGGTATTGACAAGAATAAAGATTTTATTCCACTTTATTCTTAGTATTGACAAGAATAAAGATTTCCTATCACTTTATTCTAGGTTTTCGACTAGAATAAAGATTTCCTTACACTTTATTCAGGGTATTGACTTGAATAAAGATTTCCTATCACTTTATTCTGGGTTTTCGACTAGAATTAAAGATTTCCTTACACTTTATTCAAGGTATTTACTTGAATAAAGATTTCCTATCACTTTATTCTGGGTTTTCGACTAGAATAAAGATTTCCTTACACTTTATTCAGGGTATTGACTTGAATAAAGATTTCCTATCACTTTATTCTGGGTTTTCAACTAGAATATAGATTTCCTGTCCGTCATTTTTAGTATACGACTTAAACGATCAAATTGCAATATAATATTAGTTATATTACTTTAATATATAAGCGACTATATTAACACAGTCATCGTATATTTGAACTTTTCTATTTCTTGAATTTATACTTGCTCCAGTCTTGAAATTTCTCGCCCTGCTTTATTCTCAGGTATTATAATAACTTTGTTTCGAGCGAATATTAGCGAATTAAAGTGATTAGATTGTAAGTTAACTGATAGTGTTTATTGTAAGTGAAATCTGTGATACAATAAGGAGAACAAAAATATATATTGAACTGTTTCCGAAATCTTCTTTTCTTTTTCTCTTATTTTGCGTGTTCGTCCTGTTACGGGCAGAACAGCGGGCTTTCAAAAATCAAAAGTTTACACTTAACATTGCTTTGCCACTCTAAATGATAGATGATTTTAAAGCTGAGATGACACTTTCAGTTGAAAAAATATGAAAAAAATTTATGATCAAGTATTGTGTAAAAAACCAAAAAATATTTTTCAAAGTCAAAATTCTTTCTTAAATATTTTGTTTTTTGGAAAATTATATTTTTATTCGGAACGGCATGTAACGACCTTTACAAGTCACTAAAGATCACCGTTCTACTGCAATGGTGGCGATAGTTATGATTTTTCAAAAAAGGTATAATCACGAGAAAAAGTGCAAAAATGCAAAAGTTTACAACCCTATAACTTTTGCACAAATTTTTTTTTTAAATCCTTTAGCACGATAATTACTTATACCAGTAACAATATTTTGGTGAAGTTTGAACAAAATCGGAGACATCGAATTTTTTCACCTGGTACACTTGAGGAATTTTGCCCCATATAAGTTATCCCATTTAAAATACTCTATAAGAAATGTTAGGCATTTTTTGCAAATTACAGCTAAACCAAGGACTTTAGGAAAAAAATGCTACAGACATAAATTGTTTAAAAGCAAAAGATCTTGCACATAAAGTTGGTTAATAATTTTAAATTTTTTTGGAAAATTACAAAAAAACCCACCAATTTTAACTAAAATCGGGCTATATCTCGAAAACGACACATTTTTGAGCCTGGTAACCTCGAAAAATCGATTCTCCGTGCCGAAAAACATAAAAATATGACAAGTTACCAAGGGGACCCCAAATTGCATACATGACCCCCCCATTGCGCCCGGACTATGTTATTCATATTAGTTTACCGGAATTGTCACATAAACTCCAAATGGAACAAAAGTACATTGTCCATCAGCTGTCCACGTTCCTAAATTTCTGCTGTGTACTCACTGACACCTTCTTTTTGATATAAGAAATAGCTCAAACTATTTCAAATGTTTCCTAAATATAACTATTTTCAATCACAAAATGCATGGTAAATATTCCATTGACTTTGCACGGTTACTGAATTTCTCCTGTGATATGCATTCAACAGATACAGAGGACGACAAACAATCAGTAGGCAAATTGAAAACGTAAGGTAATACTACGTTCCTTACGACTTCAACACCCAGTACGTTTACATGCATACTGGGTACTTGACTTGAAATTTACTCGGCACTCAAGTTGGGTTTTTGACTGCAGTTACTTCACTTCAACTTTTCTTCATATTTACCTTTTCTGTTGTAAAATTGTGTTGTCGTTTTGGTATTTAGCTCAAATAAACCTTTAAACCGCAAAACGCAAAACGCAAAACATATCATATTTTTATTTACAATCTTCTTCTATTTTATCTTTCATGTAGCATTTTCAGCTTTTCATTTACTGAAGTACTCAAGTCCCGTTTACATGATAAATTTTAAGTTAATCAAACAAAATTTTGTGATTTACTTAGGTGTAGTAAACTTGAAGTCAATGCGAGTTTACATGATATTTTCGTTACTCGAAGTTTACTTGAAAGGTACTGACCGTTTAACAAAAAATTTAAAACCAATTACTCTCAGCGCTAAATGAAAGAACGAAAATACCATTTTTTACAGAATTTATTTACATTAGATATACATAGATGTTAAAAAGAACTTTTTTAAATATAAAAACTAAACCTAACTCAATAAGAATTTTTGAAACTAATAAACTAACTAGTTATATTAAAGCAATAAAAAATTTATTTAGATTAAAATGATCTTATTTAAATAGGTATATTAAACTAAAACCTAAACATGAAAACTAAAAGACAACAAAAGTTATTACTTATTAGCTTACGGATATGAAAAATGTATACACATACAAACTAATAAAATGAAAAGGTAGCTATTAATTTAGCTTTGATTGCAAAAGTGCCTTTAAAATTTCATTCTTTTCACGCGATATTTTATTTCTTTCCTGGGCTAATTCATTGCTTTCTTAATGCAATTTTTCCGCGTTCTCTATTGATTTTAAAACTTTTTCCTGGAATAGCTCCTCCTCCTCTCCTCCCTCATCTGGTTAATTTTTCTGAACAGCTATAGTAATTTCTTACCATCTGCGGTTGGAAAAAGCGGATCATCGAAAGTTCTTGCTGACGTTAACGACATCGGCTATGTAGCTGCCATAAGCTCGTCACGCGTCATTTCGTTTCCGATTCCTCGACCCAAAATTGTCCAAGGTAAATAGAATTAACCCTTCTAACTCAGAATTCGCACTTCACAGGCAGAGGCCTGGAATCAATTGACCTATTCACCAGAATATAACATATTTTAAGATGAATGAGGCTCCCACAACCCATGCAATAAAATATTAGTAAACAAAAAAAAAAACAGCAAAAAAAAATTCAAAACAATCCCCAAATCTACAATCAGGGTTGCAAAGACAACAGAGATCGTTTAAGCAAATCCTTAGTAAGAGCCAGGTCAAAAATAGGACACATATTCACGGCTGTACACATGCGGTTAATAGGCTCATGCCTACCATAATTAGAGCGAGAATGGATAACATGTAGTAAAGGCAATCTCCTTAAGCTATACGGGGTTTGCCTATAAGTAACTAAACTTTCGAGAGTGAGAGAATCTATATTCAAGTTCAAAAGCTGATGAATAAAAACTAGGTCAGCAATTCTACGATGTTCCTCTAACAAGTGCATATTAAGCAATCGGAGACGATCCTCATAAGGAGGAAGCTTTAATGGATCATTCCACGGGAGGTCCCTTAGTGCGAACCTAACAAAGTTCCGCTGCACCGATTCAATGCGTCTAGAATGAACAGCATAGCAAGGAGATTAAACCTGAGATGCGTACTCAAAAATTGGTCTAACTAAAAAAAAAAATAAGTGAATAAGGGTCTGCCGATCAGAAAACTCCCTTGACCACCGCTTAACAAAACCAAGGACTGAATTACTCCGAGATACTATATGGTTTATGTGCAGAGTGAAATCGAGTTTTTTGTCTAGCATTACACAGAGGTCAGTAACGGACTCCACACGACGGATATTAGTTTCCGGAAAGGTATTATCAAAGATGAGCTGATTGATGTTCCTAGAAAATGACATAACTTCACATTTATCCAGGTTAAGTTGCAGTCCATTTATGGCACACCAACCTCTGAAAGTATTCAAAGCATCATAAATGCAGGAAGAATCATAACTGTTTCTAACGCATGAGAAAATCTTCATATCGTCTACGTAGATTAAAACTTTGGAGTGCTTAATCAGAGGGACAATGTCGTCAATGGCAATATTAAACAGCAGCGGTCCCATATGGTTACCTTGCAGTACACCAGATGAAGCCCTAACGACTCTATATAAAGTATTACGGAAAGAGACACTGTAAGTCCTATTTTTTAAGTAAGAGCAGAGCAATAACGGCGGAAAACCCAACCGTTCAAGCTTAAGCATAATCACGGGGTGAGGGAGCTTATCAAATGCCTTGCTAAAATCAGTGTAGACACAGTCAGTCTGGAGTCCCTGTTGGAAGGCAGAGATAATGTGCGATGTAAATTCAAGAAGGTTGGTTGTTGTCGATCTACCAGGCAGAAAGCCATGTTGATTAGATGAGATTAACCACTTACACTGCTTAACAAGCTGTGAGTATATAAAAGATTCAACAACTTGGGTATGCAGGAAAAGGAGTTCATCCATAACGTAGGAAATCTGCCGGCCTGAAGAGATTTGTTGAAGATGAGCTCCAATGGAGTGAGTAAGGCATCAGAACAGGATCGCAAGAATGCAGATGGAACACCATCAGGACCAAAAGAAAAGTCCAGGTTAAGTTCCTTGATAGCATTCATGGTAATATCCCGAGATATAATGGGTAAAGCAATGGAGGTAGCGGGACTATTTCGGATATGACCAAACTCTTCCAGGGAAGGCACAAAGTTGCCTGATAAAAAGGCACCCTCAAAAAGCAATGCAAAGTTATCAGCTATATCAGGCGCGCTACAACTAGAGGATCCATTATACCACATTGTAGATGGATAATTATCAGTTTTCTTTTTCAGATTTACAAATTTAAAAAAGGTACGAGGATCATTGTGCAAGCTACTGCGACCATTATCAAGGTATTCCCTGTATAAGGATGACGATAACGCTAAGAAGCATTCATGACAATAAACGAAACGAAAGCAGAGGGTCTGTCCATTAAAATATCAGCCAGCTCCCTGGAAATAAACATTTAAAATATTATAAATTTTACGTTGATAAGAAAGGAATACTCGCGGTAACTTACTTTTCATAAGGACAAGTCCGGCGATCCCTGCCCGTTTTGTTGTTGTGGTTCCTCGTCTTCTTAAAAGCTCTCTCTAAACCCTTATATTTATTTTCTATTTGCACAACTGTAAAGTTATACCCAGCGGTACAGTTGCCTTGACTCAAGCGGCTATAGATTTCCTCGAGAATTTGTGGATCTAAAATTTTATAAAATCACAATCAATTAAATATGATTTTTTCATTTACAGTGACTTTCGTGCACTCTTGCCATGCTTCTCGGAGTAATTTCAACATTATACTCTTCCATTTTTATTTTTTTATATTTTCAGATGAACTTCGTAAAATTTTCCTTTCACTTTGCTACTGTCAATTTGTGACTGACAGTTTAAAACAAATGTCACTGAAAGGCACTCAGTAGGGACGAGTTGTAAAACTCAGATTCTTGAAGATCTTCAAGACAAATCAGTCGTAAAACACATATTTTCTTAAATGTCAAGAGATGTAAAACACAGCTTTAAGAAAAAATCTTGAAGAATTATCCAGTGCGCTTCGATTGCACTGAATTGCCTTGACATTTCATTTCAGTTTAGTGGTATGTGGGACTCTTGTCAATTATTTAATTTATTAAATTTTGTTGCAAATTTTTAAATTTTAATCACAAATGATTGTTGTTTTAATGTTAAATGGGAGGAGGACTAAGGTGGAAATCGGTAGTAATACCTATAAGGAGCTAGTGGACAAAGGCAAGTTATCACCTTTCATAAAATCTTGGAGAGGTGTTTAATTAATAATATTGTTCAATTTATAGGGGGAGACGAACTTTTGAAATACTGTTCGTTCGTCTTAGGTATAGACGATTCGACGTATCCATTGACAGGGGCACATGAAACTCCAAGTTAGAATAATACTAATCCAGAGTTGAACAATTCCCTCAGTTCAGATGACGTTCATCCACTAACGGATGTGACTGGAGAGTGAGGCAGAATTTAACCGTCCCGTTTGCAAAAAATCTAAGTTGTGGCCAACCGTTGCAAACAATTTTAATTCTTAAGGGTACAATACGTCTGCAAGGGTTATGGAAAAAAAATTTTGCAATTTAAAGCAGACATATATAAGAAACCGTGAAAAGAAAAATAAAACAGGAGAAGGGCCACCATCGTGGCCATATTTTGAAATTTTTGATGGTGTGCTTGGCGTAAAGGCAAGTGTCCAGCCTCCGGATGGTACTGTAGATGGCGTCATTTCCGACGACGACGACACTAATTTGTCTGTACCATCAACAAGCAGCAGCGGTTCAACTCAAATTCAAAAAAGGAAGGCCAATATGTCGGAAGAGTTATTAAAACTTAAAAGAGAGAAATTTGACTGACAGAAAGAACAGTTTAAGAAACTAGAATCGTTAGAAGAACGGAGAGTAACATTTATTGTATACTAATTAATACTATTGAATACTAATTGTGCTAAATCTTCCCTCTTTGCATTCCCTGCTCTCCTTTCTACTTAATTTCCACGTTCATCTAAGGGAACACTAGTTTCTTCCAAACTTTCAATTTCTATATTATTTTCAAAACCTTCACCATTTACTATTATAAAATTATGTAGAATACACGTTGCCATAACTAGAAATTTAACATTTTCGAATTTCCTTATTTCTAAATACTTTAACTTTCTAAATTTTCCTTTTAGTTGGCCAAATGCCTGTTCGATGACAACCCGTGTGCTACTCAACCTTTTATTGAATGTTTTTTTTATTGAATTTAAATGCCCGTCATCTTTGTAAGGCGTCATTAAAAATTTTCAAATTGGATAAGCCGAATCACCCAACAAATGGATATGTTGGTAAAAGAGTTTGCTCGGAGAGTTTTTTATGCAGTGTGCTATTACGCCTCACGCGAGCATCATGTACACTTCCGGGCCATCCCACGTATACATCCGTAAATATCCTTTCCGCGTTGCATGCTGCTTGCAATTGCACAGAATGTTGACAATGTCTGTTATAATAACTATTGTCAGACAATGGACCAGTTATAACTATATGTGTACCGTCAATGCATGATACCACATTAGGGAAGGAAGTCCTCTTAAGATATTAAATTTTTCTACTGTCCTTCTCAAGCTATCTCCTTCTGGCCATTGAATTTTTTTTTTTTTTTGCGCATACATTATTTTTATATTTTTATGAGTGTTGTTTGTGTCATCCCTTTTTCTAGATCAAATCTATCACCAACTTCCCTGTAGCTTTCCATGTTGGTGAGGTACCAAATTGTCGTTAACATGGCTTTCTCAAAACGTCATTTGGATCTTCCAATACTGGGTTCTTCCCAAAAGCTTCCAAAATTTTTAAACAAAATCTAAAATACAAAATTCACGAGTATTGCAATAATTAACTAATTATATTTAAAGGTACCTCAAACGTAGACCTATTCATTCGAAAATGACTTTTGTAATCGTCAGCGCAACTTCGTATACATTATTTTCAATCCTCCTTTTCTTGGGCCGACAGATAACTTCATCCTCAGATTCCGATAAACTGCTTGAATTCAATGTTTCTCATTGACATTAAATTAGAGTTATCAAAAATAACTTTGTAAAACTCTTAACTCTTCACTAAGTTATCCATCTCCAATTCTATTTTAAGTACAATGTTTAACTCAGAATTAAATCAATGACAATGACAATATCTTTATTGTTAATAGCTTTTGTTAATATATTTTTCATAACATACTACCATTAATTTTTCTAAGTTATTTCTTCTTCGTAGATGAAGTCGTCGATTTCGTTTGAAAGAATTCTTTCCAGAATTTTGCCAGTGTTTGATAACAAACATAGAGTTGTTTATGCAATTGTTAAAGATAATCGTGAGAAATGTTATTGGCAGTGTTTTAAGAATCGGTTTGGAATTTCGTTGTCTTAAATCGGGTGAAGTTTTTCTCCCTCAAACACTACCCTAGAAAACAAATTTAGCCGTTACGTGAAATTTCCATAAACCAGCTTGTTTTCCCCCTTTCACTAGACCTGGGTACTCAACCACACGTGGCAGAGAACTCGCCATTTAGAAACTAATTTGCACTTCTACTATACCAAATGTAGTGAAGTAAATTACATAGATATATAGCGTATAGTTAAATAAAGATAAATAGATTTCCGTTCGAGAAGCCTATAGATTAAGGTCAAGGTAATCAAGGTTTGAATAACAAGTGACAATTTAATTATGATTTATCAAGCGAACGAGTGAGGACCTGCGAAATAGTTGCGTTAATTGTAATGTTAGTAATGGAATTGGGAATATCTAATGTGTGAGCTAGACAGATATATATTGAGGGGAAGTTTATTTGATAATTCAAATATCGAGCACTGAAAGTTGGGGAATGCATTCAGTGTCTTTTAGTGAGCACGAGTTATCACTAGTGCTCGTGAGGGAATAGACCTTTTGCAGTATTCGAGAAGAAGCTCAGTTAAAATGTAACCGGAGAATTCTCAATTAGGAAGGCTCTTCGATATATCCAACGAATGAGCAAGTGAATGCACACAACAAAGCAGTACTCGAACATTTCAGCAAAGCTATTCGCAAATAATCAAGCCTATGTCGCTCTTAGTAGAGTTAGATCGCTAGAAGGACTTCTGATAGAGGAATTGGATAACTCGAAACTGTCTGGAAAGAATCCATGCAATAACGATGCATTGAAAGAAATGGACAGAATGAGAAATATACAGAGAGAATAGAAATCATGGTCCATTTCATAGCCAACTCTGGTGCTCGATTGTGTGATGAATACAACCCCTACATACACAAATTTGCTTGGGTACGTTGTAATCTTCTGAATAAATAGATTACAATGTGCAGAGCAGGGCTTCAAAAGGAGGTTGATGTGAAATACATGTACCTCGGTGCACTTAGCCTCTCATCTCCAAGCGCAAATCTTTACCTTCACGTGGTGGATCCTATTAATCCGAAATATTCATTGGCAAGGAGACCAACGCAGATAGATAGCAAACATAACAGATGTCACGAAATTCATAAGAATCAGATAAGGTTGAAAAAGTCTCAAGAAATAAGACACACAATAAAAGCTTTTTTTTAAACATTTTTTTATTGTGTAATTGTATTTAATCATCAAATAAAACCAAAATCGAACTTGCTGCAAAAATATAATGGGTATACCAAAATAAATGTGATAATTGTTCCGGTGTTTATGTTGGAAAAACCAAAGGAACGTTAAATAGAAGATTATCTGAGCATATTGCAGGAGCTTGAAGTATGATGCCACAATCTGCTATTTCAAAACATTTACAAGACAATAAACATAAAATAAATTCAAATAGTATTAAACTACTACATAACATAGATGGATGAAATAGATTTTTGAAATAAGGAAAGCTAAATACATAGGACAAAATATGTTTAATGACCAATTAGATTTCATGAATAATAGTCGGCTACTAGATCCAAAAAATTTTTGTAACTGGTGAAAGAAAACAGTCGATAGCCTATAGGTCGAAACGCGTCGCACTATGTATATTTTTAAATAAAAATTATTATATACGAACAAGTGTTTAAAGTCAACTATAGTATCGACTGTCTGACGAGCAATAAAATCTCAACCACTTACCCAGCCAGCAAAGTTAAAAGCAGCACCACGTTTAAAGCCAAAACATAAAGAAAATCGGTTGGAATTTTCCAAGATCAACAATTGGATTCTTATTTTGATAATAACGTACTTGCAATTTTAAGCAATATTATTTTTTCTAATAAGAAACAATTAATTTGGACGGCCCAGATAGTTTCAACGGATATTGGAGGGATTTGAGGAAGGAGGAACAAAGAAATTTCGGTAGTGGTTTATTAATAGTATGGGAGGCTTAAGCACACTGAGAACTTTGACCTTGGCATTTCCATCTACCTGAATGAATAGCACGGAATGTCAGAGAAATAGCAGAGAATGTTGCAAGAAAATTTAATTCCATATTTAAATAATTATCCTAATGATAACCTCACATTTCAACAAGATAATGCCAATGTACATACATGAAGCAGTACAAAATCGTGGTTCAGAAAACATAATATCAATGTCCAGTGCATCCTCCCGACCTGAAACCCATCGAAAATCTTTGGGGCATTCTTGCCCGGGTAGTTTACTCCAAAAACAAACAATACAGAAGGAGTGCTGAACTGAAAGTGGTTATCCTGACAACTTGGCGGAACTTAAGATTCTCTACATTGGACAACTTAAACCAAATAGAATTTTTGACCTCATTCGAAAAAATTAAGGACCAACAAAATATAAAAAATTTAAAAAAAAATTTTATATAATCTTATTTTCTTTTCGATTTTTAATCTGAGTTTATCTTTTTGAAACGCCCGATATTGAATGTTTCTTTTATGTTTAACATTCATTGAAAGATAATAAAGGATACAATAAAAAAATTGTAGATTATTAATTAAAGAGTAATACTTTTGCCAACTCAATAAGATTTTCATAAAAAATTGTAATTTTAAAAGTAAGTTTATCATTTTGAAACGGACTGTATATCTAGTCTAAACTGATATCTCCATGCGTTTTTGAGGTATCGATGAGCAAAGTAGATATAATTTAATGTCCTTAGTACTAAGTAGATTAGTCCTGTATGTATCTTTTAGAAGTTATGAATAAAAATTGATATCTCGTAAAATTTTTTTAACAATAAATTCAAATTCCATTTCGAAAAAACTTCGCAAATAAACTCTTTTTTAATCATTTCGATTATCATATTTTTATAAATTTTTAGAACATTGACTCGAAAAGCGATTCACCGAAATTCTTTATTCTTTATTTTTGCTTATCTCATCGAGCTCTCTCTTTCCCTGATTAGTACAATGTCAAAATTTTTTTGGTGAGATAGGGGTCAAAGCTAACTTCGTAATGTGTGTACCGGTTTAATTTTTTGGAGGGGTAGGAAGTGTTATATTCTTCATTATCCATTGCTATTCACGACTAGCGAACCAAAATAGTAAATGGCGTGCTTCCTCGGCTAGAAAATAATGTTTCGACATTGTAATTTATCTTTATGTTATTAGTCTCACCAAAAAATATTTGTCTGTCAAAGCCCTGCGGCTCGTATTGATTTGATTTTTATAAGTAATGAGTATTGATTAAATCAAAAACTTATATTAGTTAATAATATTATTGGTTTTTGGTGAGGGGTATATTTATACTTTTCTTAAGCTTTTGATATTTCTGTGAAAAGCACTACTGCAGTTGAGTCAAGGTATATTTTTAATTACTTTTTAATAACAATATGGCAAAGATGAACATTTTTAGGAATTTTCTTCTAACTAGTCTTATTTTAAAACTGCTCAATTTAGGTTCTGAAAAATATCTATTGACATTTTCGAAAACTTTACCCAAAAATAGTACCCAGTTATATTGCTAACCTGCTATTCAATATAAAATTTGGGTAAGCAGTTACTAAAAAGAGAGAGGGATTGAGTTGAGATTGTTTCTGCATATAAGTGAATGTTTGCTGCAAAATAAAACGCAATTAAAATTAATCAATTAAATTTTCCAATTGTTAATGATATAAATTATTAAGAACGCTGCGATGACATTCTTTTGAGGATTATAACAGTTCATTACCAGAGGTAACCACTACTACATATATATTGAAAACTGTAACAAGTCACTAAGATTTACTACCTTGGCAACACAACTGCCTCTACCCAGCCCACTATAAAAAGTAACCTTAAAGTAAGTTTCTTCCGATTTCACTATCAGTATCATCCGTACCTTGTTCAGAACCGATTGACTTACGAGGTGAGAACGACATAGCATATGGGAGGCAAAATTATGCAGTTTTATGTAAAAAAAAGTTGTTTTAATCCCGTATCGGTATTTAGATAGAGCCCAGCTATTGCTATTACTTTGGGCACCTCGCTAAAGCCGTTCAAATTGGAATTTAAATGAGGTTAATGCAAATTAAGTTTTTTGGAGGCTCGGCCAACAGGCACGGAAGAAGTGCAGGTACAGATGCCCATCGAGTTAAAGAACTTCTTAATAAAAGTGTTTCGTCTTTTAAAGCAACGATTACAATTAAGAGCCATGCTCGAATTTGCTTAGATTTGTTTGGCGGTGAACAAAACAAAGAAGAAAATAATGGCTTTTGTGTCAAAATTTTATTGGAATGTATTAAAGATGCAACAATTTTTTTCCAACTGAAAAATATTCATAAGACTACAAAAATTTATTGTGAAATTACTAATGTGTAATGGCGGAGACGCGGCTTTGGCTGCTCTGATGAGTGTCAAGGGCACGCGAGATAAATAGGCAATTCCTCCATATAAAAGTAAACTTTATTTGATTTTTTCGTTTAGTCTCCCGAAATATACACAAGCTTAAATGAGAGGCGCTTTGGTAGGTGCTAGACGTAACTTTTTTATTAGACTGTTTATAAGTATAATTGAAGGTTGTTAATTGAAGGTTTTGTGGGTGATCACAACGATCGCACTTCTTTCTACAAAATGCAGTCCAATCGACCCGTTATTTCCTGGTTACCCGCCATATCAAGGATTTGTGCCTCCGCTACCTCAAGGATTACCTAACTTTGCTCTACAGCAGCAACAATTTTCTGCAGGTTTGAAAGTAATTGCATGATATTTTTGTTATAATTTCAGTTACCTCCTTTAGGTGGGCAACAAGTGCAACAAATAGCAAACCCAGCTCCAGTTGACTCCTATGCACCGCCGCCTTCTGGCACGGGTAAGTACAATTTATTTGAAAGCTATTTTTACAACTTTGTGCATTTTATTTACTTAGAATCACTTCCTCCGACCAGTCACGTTATTCAACCACTTCCACCTCTACTACCGAGTTCGGTCTTAAAACAAATAATGCAAACCCTGCCGGCGACATCACCTAGTGCAGCATCGCCTGATTTTAGTCCACTTCCTGCAATTCCGACAATTGAATCTTCAAAAGAGCCACTAGATTCTCTTGAAGCTAATGCAACTTTGTATGCCGCTGGAGTACTGAGTAGTCTCTTTCACCCCGAAATCTCGGGCTTCCCATCTCAAACAACCTTTACAGAACTCGATACTAGAAAGGTGAATGAACAGTCCCTGAACAAGACAAATGTCGTCATAATAAAAAGTGAAAAGAGAGCGTTTCTTGTTCCATCGAAAATTTCTGGTATTTCAAATGAATTATGATGATATAACTGATTTAGAATAATTCTTTTAACAGAACGGTTGGAGCAAAGTGCTGTACAAGGTCTGTTTGGTCAGAAAGATAAGTTCGAAAACGTATACACCGTCAATCAGTTCCTGTTTATTGTTAAGCCAAGCAATGTTAATTTCTTGAATAAACTTGTTTGAGTTATTCGATTCTTACCCGATTAAAATTGCTGCAAAGAGTCTGCAAGAACGATTTTCCGTGATATGTCATAACATTTATATAGTAAGATAACATTAAGAATATAAACTTTTATATGTAAATAATAATAACTGCCACTGTAGAATATAAGCTGATGACTGTAAATAAAAGAACTCAAATATTAATGGTGCCTTAATTTTTTGTCTTTACTTGATAAGATTTTCATGACAAAGCAAATTTATCAACAACTCGATTTGGTACATTACTCTGTAAGTAATACGGAATATAATTCTGGTCATTAAGACGATGCATCTCTAGTGAGGAGCGACGGCTCAGATTATTATTTTCCTACTTTTGGTAAAAAAGAATTTGTTGCCTTTTAATATTAACCAATTTAATATTCAGGCATAAATAAAATTTTTTAAATAGCTGATAACCATATAGTATAAAAGTAAAACAAACTGAGTTGGATCGATGGTTAAATGGCATGATCATTGTGACGTGTCTAAGAGGAATCATGCCGGTACTTTTCTTAGTACAATGGACATGGAAGTTATGACAGAAGAGGGAAAAGTCCACGTCCCAGAAAGTTGATGGTATACAGGGTGTTTCAGATCTGACGTGCCAAAATTGGTAGGGTGATAGATCTCACCTAGGCAAACAAAAAATTGTATGGCAAAAATTTCAAAATTTTCTCCGAAATTCAAGTAATTAGTACACCTCCACCTTGTTATCTTGACTGAATTGCCCATATTATTATCTTTTTCAAAAAGGTGCCATATGGCAAGGTAGACAAAGGATTAGAAAAACCGCATCCTTAGAAATCTCTGACTAGGAAATTCTTTAAAGAAACAAAATTTTTAAGAAAAAGGGTCGAACATGTTTGTTTTGGGTTAACTGGTAATTAATTTTAATTATTGCTGCTAAAAAAGTTTTCAAAATTTTAGTGTAATTTTGTTTTATTGCCGATATTAGCTCGTGGTAGCAAGAATTCACACCCTTGTATTCCGGCGTTCTATTACTCGTACCTGATGAAAATATTACTATAAAAAAGGATCAGTCAGCAAGAATACCTATCATAGTTAAAAAACATATCAATAAGTACGATTTTTTAAGCAAAAATTATTAAAAAATGGTAGAATTTACTTTTGAGGAATACGCTGTACCGGAATATCAAAGGAGATTCCCTAATCGGCGAGCGCCACAATGAGGGATATTAACACGGACTTTCCGAAGGTTAAAAGAAACAGGAAGTATAACTTCACACGACATGGAGACACGATCCGAAACTTAGGGAACTTCTGCCGACGTCGAGCAGCAAATAATCACCATCGTGAAGCAAGACCCTGAGACGAGCACGAGACGAGTCGCAAGATGAGCTCCTCATGTAAGGTTTGAAGGGTTATTCATCGAGAGGGATTTCGTCTATAACACCATCACTCAGTCCAAGAACTGCTTCAAGGAGATTCCAAGAGAAGACTGGAATTTAGCACTTGGCTTCTGGAACGTGACATGGACGACAGGGCGTTTCTGTACCGAATTCTGTGTACGGATGAATCTCAATTCACCAGGGATGGTATAACAAACTTCCATAGACTCTATACCTGGTGGGAAACTAACCCACGCAGGACAAAGATGCCCTCACTAAAGCAGAGATTCACTGTCAATGTATGGGCGGGTATCATCGGCAAGATTTGGTAGGATCATCAATTTTGTCGCAAGTGCTCAACAGTCAAATTTATGCGGATTTTTCGGAGAACACACTTCCAGATTTAATAAAAGACATCCCTGTGCATAATCGAACATACATTTTATACCAACACGATACAGCACCAGCCCATACTGCTTATATTGTGAAGGCAATGCTTAGTAAAAAATTTCCTAACCGCTGTATTCGACGAGGTTCACCGACTCCTTGGCCTGATCCAGTAGTAGGGATATGTATGTTCTGCCCCAAAAGGTGCAAGGTGCACATTAAAAATGGTCAAATTGTAAGGGAATTTGAGGTCTTACGTCACATTTTTGCACTTTTGGGGCAGAACATACATAACAATTCTGGGAGAGGAGAGATAAGGAAATGGCTGGAGATAAGGAAATGGCTGGAGATAAGGGAATGGTTGCGTGATTCCGAAGGTCAATTTAGATTGTTTTGTTTTGGCGGCGGCGCGCTAGTAAAGGTAAGTATGAGTTGCACCTGGGTCTGGATCTGGATCTGGACCTGGACCTGGATCATGGGTATAGAAAGGAATGTTAAGCTAATTGATAAGAGAGCTGGCTATAGAAATTAATAATTTGGTCGCAATGTTGTGGTCGTTGGGTGATAAGGTTTTGTAGATGAACCTGGGCTCGTGCTGAAGATAAGAGTTTGCTGCTTTGAGTTTTTACTATGCCGGATATTTTCGGCGGGAGCTTTTACTACGAGTGATGATAAAATAAGTTGCTAGTGTAGGATTACGTAATTTGGGCAGTAATATATCTTGAGGTCAATGGATTTCCGAGATATTGAGTATGGTCAGTAATTATGAAGTTAAAATTGTTATGAACATTTTCTATATATTTTCTGGAAGATATTTATGAAAATAATTTCGTGTTTAACCACGTTTTGTGCTAATGATGAATTTACAGGGGGAACTGCAGAGAAATTAAGCAGTTGAGCGTGAGAAAATTTTGTAAAATAGTATAGGAATATTTCTTCTTGAATTGTATTTAAGTATTCATTGATTTTTTATTCTTTTCTTTATAGTATTTCTTAATAAAGATTTCACCACTTTGAGTAAATGGGTTTTTTGTTTTTTGTTTTTGCAACTTCTTATTTCTGTGAGATCATTTGTTTCCAAGCAAGTTCTAACATGTTCTCAATAATGTAGATTCAAAAGGAAATTGCGGTTTTTAATTTTTTCCAAAGCAATATTGGCATTTGCTGTAACTTACTGATAATTGAATGTTATCAAAAAGTATCATGGGAACATTTCATGTTTATTCAAAAGAAGGTAACCGCAACTTTTTTAGACCTACTTAAAATTAATCGTAATGAGAACAGCATGGGAATATTTCAGTTTTATAACAAATAAACCGCAAATATTTCCTGCCTTCGAAACTACTTGAAATTTATCATATTTAACATACAACAACAACAAAAATTGTTTGCGGTCATCTTTTTCCCCCCCAACTTAAATTTTACTACCATCGAATCACAATCTAACTCAGTTCAATTTTGAATTGGATGAGAGTCGGACGTGTGTTTTGTAAACTAAATCAAGCGTGGTTTATTAAATGGTTTTAAGACTAAAGAGAAAAGAATAAGAAAATTTTATTTAAACTTTTAAAGTACGTAGTGAGTTTACTATTAATACTAAAAGACTACTTAAGAACTCTTGATAATTATACAAGAAGTGCAATATAATAGAAATGAAGTTCATATTGTGTGAAGTGTGTGGAAAAACATTTAAACGTAACTTCACCCTACAGAGGCATGTAAAAAATATACATAACAACACATTGGGTACAAGATCACATCGTCTAAAAAAAGATACTAAAGATATGGCTACATCTATATCGTTATCAGGTTCACCAACAACATCATCATTAAAGACATCATTAAAGGACGCTTTAACACATATGTTTTGTCAGGCATGTGATTTACAAATTAAAGTAAAAGACTGGACGCATCATTTACGTACCAATGTTCATAAAAAGAAAGCGTCTATACCTATAAATGAACATCTTAGGTGTGTTAAAGAAAATTTCGGTGAACGAATTGAAACATTTATGCTTGAAAATAGAGATGAAGGATTACTCGATATAAATAAATTCTTACAAGAATCTAAACATCAACTTTTGGAAGTGTTAAATATATCGTTAGAAAAACATATTTCTTGTAAGTTCAATATTGAACTTTTTGCAGAATATATCAAAGCTGTAAACTCAGAAGACAAAAATGAAATTATTTCTTCAATAAAATCATTTCAATCCAAAATGACTGTCATATTCAACAACAGCGATTTATCAACTTTATGTAAGAATATGATTAACTGCATTAACACCAAATCAGAAGAATTTCAAGAGAAAGATAGTGGATGGTCGTTGATTCGAATAATACATTTAGAAATCAACATTAACCAATATCACCCGTTAAGAGGTTCTTCCAACATACCTTTACCAAAGGTTATAATGAACAAGAAAGCCTGCATTAATGTAAAAAATAGTGATATTTACTGCTTTAAGTGGGCTGTTATATCAGATCTACACCCACCAACTCACTATTCTGATAGAACATCTTCATATTCAGTTTCTGATATATCAGATAGCGAAATAGAGCTTATAAATGGAGTGAAATTAGATTTTACTGGGCTGGAATTCCCTATGACTTTGCGTGATATAAAAGTATTCGAAGAGATCAATCCGAATATAAGCGTAAATGTTTTCGGTTACGAAGTAGTGCAAAGTAGTTGTCAGATTGTGGGACCTTTTTATTGTACATCAAATGAGAAAGAAAATCATTTAAATTTGTTGCTTCTTCAAGATGAAACTCTAAATCACTATGTCTGGATTAAGAATATTTCAAGATTGCTTAACGAGCAACTAACACAGCATAAAAGACAAATTTACTTTTGTAATTCGTGTTTTCAACATTGTTCTAATATAGAATCTTTTGCTATACATAAAAATGAATGCTGTAAAATAGTGACTACTATGCCTACCTCGGAAAAAGCTTTTTTGGAATTTGAGAAGTATGAACGCAAGTTAAGTGTGCCATTTGTTATTTATGCTGACTTTGAATGCGTGCTGAAGGAAATTAAAACGTGTATACCTAATCCTATGCTGTCTTCAACGACCAAAACTCAGGAGCACATACCCTGTGCTTTCTCTTATTTTATCCATTGCTGTTATGATGACGCTTTAAGCAAGTTCAGGATTTTTCAAGGTGAAGATGCTGTTAGCCAATTTGTACAGTTATTAGCAGACGATGTGAAAGACATTTATAAAAATCAAGTTTCAAAGTGTAAGCCGCTTGTTTCCATGTCACCAGATGAAATAAGGATGCAACGAGAAGAGCAATATTGCCATATTTGTAAACAATTATTAACAAGTGATAGGGTTATTGATCATTGTCATCTTACAGGAAAATACAGGGGTCCAGCTCATAATAAATGCAATCTAAGGTATAGGGTTCCAACATTTTTCCCAGTTTTTTTGCATAATTTTTCTGGTTATGACAGTCATTTATTTATTAAATCTTTAAATGAAATTGAGGGTTCTATTAACGTTATTCCTCTAAATAAAGAGGTATATATATCAATGTCAAAGAAAATTTTATTTGAGAATAAAACGATTGAATTACGGTTTTTAGATTCCGTTCGTTTTATGCCTGCGAGTTTAGATAATCTGGCAAAAAATCTGCCTGATGAAGCCTTTAGAATAATCCGTAATGAATTTAAAGATGATCAATATTTTAATTTAATAAGGAGAAAGGGGGTTTTTCCATATGATTATTTAAATTCTTTTGATAAATTAAATGAAACATGTCTACCTCCTCGCGAAAAATTTTTTAATAAACTTACGAACAATGAATGCACAGAAGGAGAATATCAGCATGCTGTTAACGTATGGAACAGTTTTAATTGTAGAAATATCTCCCAATATTTACTATTATATTTAAAGTGTGATGTTTTGTTGCTAGCAGATATTTTTGAGAATTTTAGAAGAGTATGCATAAATATCTATGAGTTGGACCCCTGTCATTATTACACAGCACCAGGATTGTCGTGGGATGCGATGTTAAAACACACTCAAATTAAATTAGAATTGTTAACAGATATAAATATGTATAATTTCATGAAAAAAGGTATTCGAGGAGGTTTAACGCAATGTTCCTTAAGACATTCTCTAGCTAATAATAAATATATGGAAAATTTTAATCCTTCAATCGATTCAAAATATTTGGTTTACCTTGATGCTAACAATTTATATGGATGGGCTATGTCGGAATCACTTCCATATGCAAGTTTTGTTTGGGTAGATAACTTTGCTAATATAGATTTCATGAATGTTCCTGAAAATTCAGAAGTAGGATATATTTTAGAAGTTGATTTAATTTATCCAGATTTATCTCATGATGCTCATAATGATCTCCCCTTTTGTCCAGAAAATAAATTACCCCCCCCAAGCCAAGATTAAAAAGTTAATTGCTGATTTAGAAAATAAATATAATTATGTTATCCACTATAGAAATTTACAGCAGTGTGTAAAGCACGGATTAGAACTGCAGCGTATTCATCGAGTTTTAATGTTTAAACAATCAAATTGGTTAAAGAGCTACATCGATTTAAATAATTTCCATCGAACTGCCGCAAAAAATAATTTTGAAAAAGACTTTTTTAAATTATTAAATAATTCGGTGTATGGAAAGACTATGGAAAATGTAGATAAAAGAAAAGATGTAAAAATTGCAACAGAGTGGGAAAGCCGTGGTAGACATCAGGGTTTGCGTGCTCTTATAGCGAAACCTAATTTTCATAGTCTTTCTCATTTTACATCAGATATGACTGCAGTTCAATTAAAAAGAGTCCACACAATTTATAATAAACCAATTTACTTAGGCTTCACAGTCTTAGAGCTATCAAAGCTAAAAATGTATAACTTTCATTATGAATATATGAAGCCTAAATACAAAGATATGGTCTCCTTGAACTATATGGACACAGATTCTTTTATATATTCTATTTCTGTTAACGATTTTTATAATGATATTATTTTAGATATTAATGAAAGATTCGATACATCAGAATATCCCCACGACAATCCTTATAATATACCGTTAGTAAATAAAAAGGTTTTAGGTTTAATGAAAGATGAGAATAAAGGAAAAATTATGACTGAGTTTATAGGTTTACGATCAAAGATGTACTCTTTAAGTATTGAAGAAAAAACCGAAATAAAAAAAGCTAAAGGTATTAAAAGAACAGCTGTAAATACTTTAACTCTAGATAATTACAGAGATTGTTTATATAAGAAAAAATTATTTTATGCCAACATGTTAGGATTTAGAAGTAAATTGCATACAATATATACGGAATATATTAATAAAGTAGCGTTGAGTCCATTTGACGATAAAAGATTTATAAGAGAAGATGATATCCAAACATATGCTTGGGGTCACTATAGATTATCTAAAAATAGTTAAAATAAGAATTATGAATAAATATATGTAGAAGGAAAATAAATGAGTAAATGAATAAAATGCTATTTTAACATTAACAGAAAGACTTTTATTAGTATAAAATTATAAAACATTTATTTCTTATTTCTTGCTATTATCTAAAAATTTTTTAAACAGGTATACATTTTTTTGGGCAC
The DNA here is from genome assembly GCA_964036015.1 of Leptarthrus brevirostris. Lineage (NCBI taxonomy): Eukaryota > Metazoa > Arthropoda > Insecta > Diptera > Asilidae > Leptarthrus > Leptarthrus brevirostris. The sequence goes on from OZ038371.1 coordinate 112,963,423, forward strand.
ATTGCCCCTGATGACATAAACAGCAGGGGATGTTACTATAAAAAGATTTTAAAACTTCTATATTAGGACACTGCAATTCTTCTTCCATATTATATACTATTACTCCTTCATCAAATGTATTTTTGATCCAGCAAACCTTTTCACAGCCTTTCACATAAAGTACTTTGTTTCTTATTAAAGGAGACACTATAGCACGTAATTGATGATAGGGAATATATCCATCGTTCCATCTGAATCCATGATAATTATTATGAAGCCATTTCGCTTCTCTTCTCTTTGCAGGTGTTAATTCCTTAAATTTGAATGGAGGTTGAAAAATAAAGTGCTGCATTTGGTTTTCATTTGTCAAAATCGCCAATTCTTTCACAATAAACTTGTTATGTTCGTCTTTAAATCCTTGAATATCCACAATTGCATCCATTTGTACTCTTAAATTATTTTTCTAACTTCACTCGTCAACGAACTATATTCGACTATTCTGTCATGCAAAAGCAAACAAAAAGCGGTTGTGTTTGCAGGAATATTGCTGTGAGTTTTAAATTGTATACGAATATCGACGGGTCCTGATTTGATCACCTCGTTTTGATGTGAGCAATCGATAACTGCAATGGGAGCACTATCCTTAAACTTCTCTCGAGTAAGCAGCGGTTGATGGAGACGTCCGTAATATGACTGTTGGAATTTTATATACATATCATACAATAAAGCATATCTCTCCCGATCAAATTTAATGTTTAAGTCTTCATATGGGAATGTTTCAGAATTTAGGTGAAGTTTGACATCTAAAAGTTCGCAATGATCGAACTTGCTTGCATCTTTACTCTTCTCGTTTTTTCGATCCGTTTGAAGTGCTAAAATGACATATCGAGGTTTTTCTAACTGAGTAGATGTTTTAATTGTCCAATTATGATAAACAGTTGTAGGTAATATAGGATATTCGTATATATCCCAGCTACGAAAGCTCATTTGTATTGGTCGTCCAGTATCGATTAACTTAAGCAGCGATAGTTTTTCTTCATCGGCTACACTTATGTGGGGTACTCGCCATTGTAGTTTGAAAATATCTATTTTAACTTCATCATCTGGTGATATAAAAGCATTTTCATCGCCTCTACTTCGAATCAATATAAGTTCATGTTTAGCATTTATAACAATTTTCTTATAGTCTTCAGCAAAGCCGAGCAACAACTTTAAAGGAATACAAAAATTGAAAAATCCTCTTGTAGGTAATATTGAATTATCTGGAGACCAGGACGCATTTAGTAACACATTGCTTTCATTTTGATTTAAAGATATGTAATTTTTTATTGTTGTAGCAAACCCCAGATTTCTCGTGCGATCAATTTCTACGCCATTTAATTCATAGCGAATTTCATCAAAAAGAAAAGATATAGCATTATTAGTTAATTTTGCTGTTGTTGATGCAAGTCCATCTGATTTTGTTATCGCGCCTTCTATATATATGAAACTTTCACTTGGTAAAATATACAAATCCTGATGTTGTAATGATATTCGTACTTCATCACTATTCTTATATGATGCTAAAAACGGAGAGTAGCTGTGATACTCAACTTTTGTAATGCTATTATCATAGCTTGCACCTTGAGTAATATCGAGTATTTCATTCATTTTTTTAACTTAAGACCAAGAGCTTTTAAGAATTGTTCGTTAGCACCTGTTAGCGTTATTCCTGACTGCTGTATGGTTTCAGACTGACTAGAAGACTTAACACTTTTGTATTTGTATTTATTATCAATGGTTTTATTATATATTAGCATGTTGCGGCTTCAAATGCAATCTCACTGTAATCGTTTCTCCTCTAAAATTTATTAGATCACCGTCCTGATCTACGAACTTCAGTGTTAGAGAACTTATCCGTCTGAGGTTCAGAGGCAAATAAATGACATTCTTAGGAACTTCGATTATTTTATACCCCGGACCCACCTTAGGAGAGAACTCGTGTAAGGTGTGAACTTGTTGATTATTTATGAAGGCGCCTGATACTATATTACATTCAACTCGTATTACATTAACTTTTATTATATTCACTGGTAAATCAGATTGATATAAAATATTAGGTTCTAGAACACGTTTACTAAATCCTAATAATGGTCCAATAGAGTTCTTCTTATTCAATAATATTCGGGTAGAACTTCTAACTTCACTTTTCAATGTGTTATTATTAGCTACTAATTGTACTATAGGCTTAGCTTTCGTTTTAGCTAGTTCTCTTTTGATAAATCCCGCAATATCATCAATCTCATAGGAACCTTCTGGAATTTTAATTTCATCATCACCAACATGAAATAAGTTATTTCTGCTGTCCACATTAGGTATTGAATTATATGTCTGTAAATCAATGAGTCCACAAACGTATTCCGATGTAAGATCCAGTGGCGGAAAGTACTCAACTGTGAGTACAGATGAATTCCCAGTCAAAGTTAGTGTTAATGACATAGTAGGTAAAAGTGAAATGAAACTGTTATGTTTAAACAGAGTTTATTTATAGTCCAACTTACAATAGTCAATTAAATTCTTAAACTTATGGTTACTTATTATTACAATGTTTATATAAAAATTTCAAACACAAATGACCGCAATTTATCATATTATAATTTTGGTAAGACTTATAATTGTAAACAATGTTTTTTCCTAAATAGCTTAAAATTTCCTTTGGTGGTTGTAAGTTTCCAAAGCTGTCAAAGTACTCCTTTTCAGACCCCCTTTTGTAATATGCTACCCAATGACTTCCAGGACCGGTGGTAGTATCCAAATTTACGATTCCACATTCATATTTTCTAGGTTTGTTGGGGAGAGCATCAAGCATAAAAACACCTCTAAAATGTGGTAAATCATTCGCATATTTATATAAATCGATTTCATTTAATGCTCGATTAGGTAGCAGTTTTAGAAGTTTTTTGAAGGTGGATTTAAGAATAGACCAAGTCCTTTTCTGTAAGGCTTTAAATATAAGCCGCTACCTTTCTTTCCTAAAGCAATAGCTTCCATCGTTTCATTATGTCGGTTGCTTTCCTTCAGCTGTTCTTTAGCACTTGTAGCCGCATTAACAGCCTTTGCGACACCAGATGCACCACCTACTAAAGCACCCAGTGCAGAAAGCCCAGCAAAAATAGGAATGAGAGGTAATATTCCTCCAACCTTCGGTATAGGAATTATACGGGGAGTCTTTACATACTTCTTTTTTCTTTTAAATACATTTTTAGTGCTAGCAAGTGCAAGTGTAATAGCTTCTTTTAAAGAATCTGGTTTTTTCACTTTTAATATATTTCTAGCTTCACGAACTCCTTTTTGAAGCGTTAACGTTTTTTTATTCCTCTTAGAACGAGTTTTGGTCTTTTTTATCCCCATTCCAAATTTTACTTTTGCTTTCATAGCGTTTGTTACAAGCCAGGCGTTGCTACGTTCACCAAGAGATGCGTCTGAAGATGTCACTCGTTCCCAAGCTTTACCTGATAATATACGATCAGCAATATGACGATCCTCAATATTTTTATGCTGGGAATATGCGATATCGTGATTTCTGCAAGCTGCGTCAAGAGGGTTAATTCCAGGATCACCCCTTGCTAATCTTTTTTGTAATTTAGTACCAGGACCGCAATATTGATATCCAGGCAAATGAAATTCAAATGGTAAATTACTAATTGCTGTATTTAGCAAACCGCCTCCTCTTCGACATTTACGCTGGCGAGGACGATTTTGATTCTTTGAATGATCAATCATTCGATAGATAGAATATATTTTTATACGTCCACACAAGACCACACTGAGCTGATGACTGATATAAAAGCTCAGTGTCGTGCAATAAATATTTCAGTTCTAATAATGAAGTTCGTGAAGCAGAAAGTCACTTTACCAATAAAAAATCTAGATATAAAATCTGGAAATGAAGTCAAAAGACATAGCTCACTTATACCTGATACTGTAAGAGGAATTCTTGTGGGACCTTCTAACTGCGGAAAAACCAATCTTATGATTGGTCTTATAGAACATCCAAATGGACTCAAGTTCGAGAATATTTACATCTACTCAAAATCACTACATCAGCCCAAATATCAGTATCTAGAGCAGTTGATAAGTCCTATTGCTGGTATGGGCTACTACACATTTTCTAATAATTGCGAAGTTATATCTCCTGAGGAAGCTAAACAGAATTCTGTTTTTATTTTCGATGATGTAGCATGTGGGAAACAAAATAACATACGTGATTATTTTTGCATGGGACGACACAATAATATTGATAGTTTCTATCTCTGTCAGACATACACCCATATACCGAAGCACTTAATACGTGACAACGCTAACTTTCTTATTTTATTTAAACAAGATGATATGAATCTTAAGCATATATATAATGACCACGTTAACACAGATATGACCTTCGAAAAATTTCGTAATATTTGCAGTGTTTGCTGGAAAGACCGATATGGCTTTCTAGTAATTGATAAAGACAGTCTATTGGTTAACGGACGGTATCGAAAAGGAGTTGATACATATATTTCACTATAAATTTAGAAGATCTGGTGTAGCCGATATTAAACCCGTTATAGCTGTTAATATATCTGATAGACCTGGTAAAGCTGTTCGTAGACCTGGTAAAGCTGTTCATAGACCTGGTAAAAGCTGTTCGTAGACCTGGTAAAGCTGTTCGTAGACCTGGTAAAGCTGTTCGTAGACCTGGTAAAGCTGTTCGTAGACCTGGTAAAGCTGTTCACAGACCTGGTAAAGCTGTTCGTAGACCTGGTAAAGCTGTTCACAGACCTGGTAAGAGCTGGTCGTAGACCTGGTAAAGCTGTTCGTAGACCTGGTAAAGCTGTTCGTAGACCTGGTAAAGCTGTTCACAGACCTGGTAAAGCTGTTCGTAGACCTGGTAAAGCTGTTCACAGACCTGGTAAGAGCTGGTCGTAGACCTGGTAAAGCTGTTCACAGACCTGGTAAGAGCTGTTCATAGACCTGGTAAAGCTGTTCGCAGACCTGGTAAGAGCTGGTCGTAGACCTGGTAAAGCTGTTCATAGACCTGGTAAAAGCTATTCGTAGACCTGGTAAAGCTGTTCGTAGACCTGGTAAAGCTGTTCACAGACCTGGTAAAGCTGTTCGTAGACCTGGTAAAAGCTGTTCGTAGACCTGGTAAAGCTGTTCGTAGACCTGGTAAAGCTGTTCACAGACCTGGTAAAGCTGTTCGTAGACCTGGTAAAGCTGTTCATAGACCTCTTCAGATCAGTATAATTCAGTTAACAGACCAGTTCAAATCTCATTAGAAAGATGGTTAAAAAGAGAGACGAACTATTAAAAAATCTTATCAAAACTAGAAATGCCATTAAGAAGAAATTCCGCGCTGTGAAAACTGGCTGAGTTGAAACTGAAACTCGTCTTGAGGAGACATTTAAGCCCATAACAAAACCGCTTCATGAATTCATAACAAAAACAAAATATGAGCCTAAAATTAAAGATGAATACAGAGATGATGATGATTACGACAATATAAATTTTACTCCTAAAATTAAACTCCCGAAAATGGAGCCAACAAGTACACCTATAAAGCGTCCAGATTATTCCTTAATGTCGGAAGACGATGAATTTGCAACACCTACACATTCTAGAACTTTGATGGAAAAGAGAGATTCTACTCTTAATTTATCAAGTGGATTAGTTGATAAATATTTAGAACTATGTATTAACAAAAGCCCAAAAATTGACAACACTTATGGAGTTTATTTAGTTGATGATAACGAATGGAAAATTGGAAATTCAAAGATTGCAATTGAGGAAGATTATTTCCTTATTAACGGAAAACCGTATAAAATAACGCTAGGTCTCTGTGAATTGCTTTTTATGAAACAACCTGCAAAAACTTTGTATAGTAAGGATGACTTGAAAGATTATCAAGCTATCTTAAAAGAAACTAATGCCTATAAAAGAGAATATAGAACGGACGGTCAAATAAAAGGTACTAGAGCTTCAAAGTATACAGAAATTATAAGTAAACTGATTTCTCATGATGGCAAAGGGTTGATGCATATACCCAAGAAAAATATTGATTACGTTTATTGGAATGATCCGAATGAGCTTGTGGATAGACTTCGTCTTTTAATAGCATCTCAAGGTGCTGGACACACTAACCACAACAATGAAATTATCTCAATTATTGAAGAGTTAAAAGAAGGTGGCATTATAATATAAATAACATCTTTAAACGTATTCAGCTTTAATGTAATAATGAGTGTCGACAAGTTTGGAAGATATTCTAAAAAAGCAAAGGTCGGACCTGCTGGCGATCGTGGTCCAAGGGGGCTACCTGGTGAACCTGGTTCTCAAGGGATCCAGGGAATACAGGGTGGTGTAGGTTTTAAGCTCACTCAAGATGGAGATTTCAATGTAGGGTTTAAAAATTTGAAATATATTAAAAGCCCAATGGAAAGAGATGATGCAGCAAATAAAATATATGTCGACGATGTAGCTGATAAGGTAGTACATTTAAGTAATTCTCACGCTAATGAAAAAATTCAGTTAGTCAGCAACAATCTAACTGAGCAAATACTTAAGGAAAGTGCCGTTCTTAAAGAAGAGTTAAAGGAGATCTACAGCATAATAAATATTACAAGTGAAAAAGATAAAGGAGCCAGTCAATTATATACGAGTGAATCAATTGCCATTCTACAAGGAAAACTCAAAATAGCATACGAATTATATACAAATGAATTAATTGTTGACGTTCAGGAGAAGTTGATGAAATATATAGATCTGAATCTACAGGAAATTAATGACACTTTAAAAGCGTTAATTAATGTAGAATCTCTGACAATTTCAAAATGAATAAAACCCAAGTAGTTAATGAGCTTCATAAACCAGCCAGAAAAAATTTTATAAGAAGACGTGTTGTAATTAAAGGAATAGATGACTTATGGCAAGCCGATTTAGTTGAAATGGGTGCTTATGCTGCAAGCAATAATGGTCATAATTTTTTATTAACTGTAATAGACGGATTTTCTAAATATGCATGGGCAATTCCTATTAAAAGAAAGACTGGTGTCGAAGTTACTCAAGCTATGAAATCCATACTAAAAGAAGGTCGGAGTCCCACAAATTTACAAACTGATGATGGAAAAGAGTTTTTTAATAGCTCATTTCAAAACTTAATGAAAAAATCCCTCATCAATCATTTTTCTACATATAGCCCTTTAAAAGCATCTATAGTTGAACGATTTAATCGAACATTAAAAAGCATGATGTGGAAAGAGTTTAGTATGCAGGGCTCATACCGATGGATAGATATGGTTAAGAAATTACTCGTAAAATATAACTCAAGTAATCATCGAACAATAAAAATGCGACCCCGGGATGTGACAAAGCAGAATGAGAAAAAATTGTTATCAACAGTTTACAATCATTTAAAGACGTTTCATTTGCCAAAATTTAAACTGGGAGACTTTGTTCGCATTAGTAAATATAAACATGTATTTGAAAAGGGGTATACACCAAACTGGACTACAGAGATCTTCAAGATTGCAAAAATTCAGATAACGAATCCTGTAACATATCTCTTAGAAGACCATGAAGGAAAGGCAATAAAGGGTAGTTTTTATGAAATGGAGCTCCAAAAGACGAAGAATCCTGATGTTTACCTCGTAGAAAAAATATTGAAGAGAACCGCAGATAAAGTTTATGTTAAATGGCTCGGATTTTCATCAAAACACAACTCTTGGATTAAGAAAGATAATGTATTATAATATTGTTATACAAATATATATTTTATATTAAAAGTACTTGAGTTCTTATTTTATTACTTTATTTAAAATTTTTAAATCTTAACCTATAAATTTTATTTCTATGCGAGATGAATAAAATGGGGTCCAAAATATCCTTCATATTTCGAATTCGCTCTTGAAATCGAAATCTGTCCAACGCAAATGTTTGCCAGGGACCCTTACGCTCGTATATTGGAACGAAATGTATCTTTGGGATGATATTAAATTGAACTACTTTTTCTCTCACTGCTTTGACGTTTTCTTCTTCTTTTTGTAGCAAAAGCAATACATCTTGAAGGTGCAAACTCCTACAAATATCCTTGAATTTTTTATATGCTGCTGAATCAGATTTAGAAATCTTAAGAAAGAACCTCCCATGCTTTTGATAATCGTTAAACAAAAGTTCGTTCTATAAAGAAAGAATTGAAATATATAATTAAATGTCTACTTTGTTGGCTTTACCTCTATAACCTCTTTAATAGCGGGAGTTAATAAATCTAGCTTTTTATATGCTGCAATAAGTTCACTATAATCTGTTAATTCGATTAATTTGCAAATATTATCCCAAATTATTTTTGTATGAATGTGCTCCATTTTGAACTGTCTTAAAAATTAATTACACTTCCTTTTATAGCTGCTTATTTTGAAATATTCATTTGATATGTTTGCTTCATTCCTCTTAAATTCACTAATTCCACATCGCTTTTATAATTAGCATCAACTTGTTTAACCATCTCTACTTCCCCATTACTTAGAATTCTTTCAGTTTCAAACTCACGATATTCATAGCATGATATCTTCAATGAACGAGTTACGTAATTACTGTCATATGTACAACGAATGGTTAGCATAGTTTCGTCATCGAATTCAAGTTTAAAGTGTCTGTAAAAGATATCTTTGCTCTCAATAATTCCTGCAATATCCAGTTCTTTCTTTAATAGTTCTTGCCTGAAACCTTCAATGGCCTCGTCAATAGACACAATTTTTCTTTTTAGGATTATCAATCGTAGTAGTCCTTGATGTAGTAATAGGAATTGGCTCGTCATTACTTTCTTTTAAGGTAGAAGCTGAATCTTCTTTGGAATTGCTTGTGTTACTGTAAGTCATCAGTTTAAAAGTTAATCCAATTTGAATAGAATCATTATTTGGTAGAGTGAGAGCAAAATCTAAATTGCTGCTACTTTTATCCATTAGGTTTACACTTAACGGGATCGGTAAACTATTAATATGTAAGATGCATAGCGATAAAACTAAAAGATTTATTGAACGTCTATCCATTTTTAATGCTATCATGTTGACTTGAAATCGAGAACTAATTGAATTTTATGAAGTTGTCATATATATACCATCCTCCTGTATTTTTGATTCAATTGTCAGCCTGCAAATAACTTTTTACTCTTTTCAAGCTCTAGGGGAGGGAAATGATTGTAAGGTTAAGTGTAATGAAACATATATTTAATAAAAATACTTTATTTATTTATTTATAAATTTAAATAATAGCCAGTGCTAGGTGTTATCTTAGAAAACATTAAATTAAAATAGCTGCCACCTGCTGTTTTTCTTTCAACAAAGAAACCTCCATTGTTAATTTTATCAATTGAACGGTCAGTTATTTTAGCGTCGAATCTAGGCGGCAAGAAAACATGATAACTCTCTAGTTCTAAAAGAATCCTGGGTCCATATTTCGTGGTTGTTCTTCTGCAGCTTATGATTTTATAATTCTGCGATTCTTCCATATCTTTACCAGCGAGTGCGGGCTTAAAATTTACAGAATTTAGCTCCTCCAATACTTCGAAGTCTTCGATGACTGCTTCGTTGATAGCTTGTTGATACATTTTTAATTTTTTTGTAAGGAGATGACACAAAATTTATTATTATTTTAATCTGAGGTCGAACACGAATTTTAATTGCGACAATTTCACTGGTTGACTTCACTATGAATACTAAAAGACTACCTAAGAACTCTTGATATTTATGCAAGAAGTGAGATATAATAGAACTAGAGTGGGGGTGCAAACGACAACCACAATATCCTTTGGAAAAAATTAAAAACCGCAATTTCCTTTTGAATCTACATTATTGAGAACATGTTAGAACTTGCTTGGAAACAAATGATCTCACAGAAATAAGAAGTTGCAAAAACAAAAAACAATCTTCACCCATTTACTCAAAGTGGTGAAATCTTTATTAAGAAATACTATAAAGAAAAGAATAAAAAATCAATGAATACTTAAATACAATTCAAGAAATATTCCTATACTATTTTACAAAATTTTCTCACGCTCAAGTGCTTAATTTCTCTGCAGTTCCCCCTGTAAATTCATCATTAGCACAAAACGTGGTTAAACACGAAATTATTTTCATAAATATCTTCCAGAAAATATATAGAAAATGTTCATAACAATTTTAACTTCATAATTACTGACCATACTCAATATCTCGGAAATCCATTGACCTCAAGATATATTACTGCCCAAATTACGTAATCCTACACTAGCAACTTATTTTATCATCACTCGTAGTAAAAGCTCCCGACGAAAATATCCGGCATAGTAAAAACTCAAAGCAGCAAACTCTTATCTTCAGCACGAGCCCAGGTTCATCTACAAAACCTTATCACCCAACGACCACAACATTGCGACCAAATTATTAATTTCTATAGCCAGCTCTCTTATTAATTAGCTTAACATTCCTTTCTATACCCATGATCCAGGTCCAGGTCCAGATCCAGATCCAGACCCAGGTGCAACTCATACTTACCTTTACTAGCGCGCCGCCGCCAAAACAAAACAATCTAAATTGACCTTCGGAATCACGCAACCATTCCCTTATCTCCAGCCATTTCCTTATCTCCAGCCATTTCCTTATCTCTCCTCTCCCAGAATTGTTATGTATGTTCTGCCCCAAAAGTGCAAAAATGTGACGTAAGACCTCAAATTCCCTCACAATTTGACCATTTTTAATGTGCACCTTGCACCTTTTGGGGCAGAACATACATATCCCTACTACTTGATCCACCTCCAGGCCTTACCTCATTGGACTTTTTCTTATGGGGAGCAATAAAGGATGAAGTTTATTTAAGCCCTGTTAACACTAGGGAAGATTTAGTTAGCAGAATTAGGAATGCAGCAACGAAAATTCGGGGGTGGCTGGCTCCAATACGCCTTAAAGAGAGGCTTAGAAGGAGATTGTTGGCATGTATACAAAGTGACGGTGGACACTTTAAACAGCTTTAGTAATTTACTAAGATTAATTGTAATACGTTTTGAATTCAATAAAAAGGATTTTAGAGTTAATATGAGTTTAATTTCTTTAAACTGCAGATTTTCAAATACTTCCCAATAAATTGTCTACACTCTTTCTTTACCTGGGCATGTTGTACCTTTTTGGAAAGGTAATAAGATGGGCAATCCAATAAAAATTAAAAATAGGTGTACTAAATACATGAATTTCGGAGAAAATTTGGGAAAATGCTGAATTTTAGGTAATCGCAAACAATTTTTTTCACTTTTGGAAGTTACTGTACCTGCAATGGTAAGAGTTATATCAACATTGTTGATAATTGTGGATAGGTCATTGGGATAGTAGTTTCAAAAGATAAAAATAAAAGAGTAATGTGCATACCGTGAAAAACTGAAATTTATGAAACACCCTGTAACTTCTAAACGGTTAAGAGTGCCCCCCTCCCCCCTGCTATACAATTTTTTGTATGTATGCACATCACTATTTTGTTCTTATCTGTGATCTGAACACAGCGGCATCAAACAAACGCTAAAAAACTACACACACTACCCCGCCCTTCTCAAGTTGTTAACTTCTACCATTGCAGAAATTGAAAAAAGGTTTTCCGATTACCTAAAATTCAGAATTTTCCCAAATCTTCTTGAAAATTCACATAATTAATACTTTTGTTTTTTTTTTTATTAAACTGCCCATTTTATTGCCTTACCAAAAAGTTACAGCATGTTAATGTGGAGAAAGGATTGGAAGAACTGCTTCCTTAAAAGTCCCTGACTACCTTATTAGTTTATTGCATTGTAGTTAGAATAAACAAAATTTCTTAGAGAAAAGTTCGCAAATCTTTGTTTAGGGTACATAAGGAAACTAATTTGAATTACTGCTGTTATAAAAAGGAAAGTGCATTTTTTTATTATCATTATTACCTTACGTTAGCCAGTGTTCACACCCGATAATCCTGGCAATCAGTTACTAATGCCTTGTGAAAATTTTAAAATTATTAAAAATTGGCAGAGCTTAATTTTGAGGAATACGCGGTTACAATTTATATATACTGTATGTAGAAAAAGTTACTGTACTGGAATACAAAAGGAGATTCCCTAATCAACGTGTAAGACTCTGAAACGAGTACCAGATGAGTGGGAATACGATTACGGGTATCTTCAGTTAAAGCTTAGAGGGTTATTCATCAAGGAGGATTACGTCCACATCGTATAAAAAAAATAAAAAATAAAATTAAAAAAATATTATTATATCCCATTACAAGGAGCAATGAAAGATGATTCCAAGAGAATATTAAAATTTTGCATTTGGCTTCCAGAACGAAATGGAAAACGGGGTGTCTCTGGAACGAATTCTGTCGACGGATAAGTCGCAGTTCCCCGGGGATGGCATTACGAACTTCAACAACCTCCATACCTAGTCGGATACTAACCCACATAGGACAAGCGCACTTCCTTCCAGCTAAAATTCTGAACCAATAATTGGATTGATATCATCGACCCCCATTTAATAGGATCATTCATTTTGCAGCAAGTGCTTAAGAGCCAAATTTATGCGTACTTTTTGGAGAATGCACTACCAGATCTACCAGAGGACATCTCTATGGATAATCTGGTATTATTCCAATGGCAATACTGAATAAAAAATTTCTTAACCCTTGGCTTGGAGAAATTGGACCGATTCCTTGGCCTGCTAGATCCAAAGATCTTACCCCATTAAAGTTTTTCTTAAGAAGAACAATGAAGGATTCAGTTTACTCACGGCCGGTTAACAAAAGAGGCGAATTTGTTAACAAAATTGAGATTGCAACGACGATACGGGAGAGGCTGGCTACAATACACAGGAATTATAGGAGGGGGGGGGGGGTTATTGGCATGCATCGAAAGTGGCAATTAATTAATCTAATAAGTTTCGATGTCAATAAAAAGCATTTTATGGTTAAATTGAATTTGATCTCTTTTAATTGCAGATTTTTAAAATATTTCCTAAAAGGTTTTCTACTTTTTTACATCGTTTCTATGCCTGACATTTTGTAAATTTTTGAAAAGGTACTGCGATGGAAATTTAATAAAAATTAAAAACATGTTCATTAATTACATGAATTTCGAAGAAAATTTTGAATGTTACAAAATAAATACATCAAAAGAGAAGAATAAAATAGTGATGTGCATATGAAACACCCTTGTACTATGGTGTTTTAAAAAAATCTAATATTTTTTCTTAGTTCCCATTGTGCAAGACGTTAGTATTCTATAAAATAAAAATTCTTGCGATATTGTAAACTCGAAGCTCATTTTCAAGCCCCCTGAATAACTTAAACTCGTCCCCTGCCAAAATGGCACAACCAAGAAACTAAAATTTAGGATTTGTATATAATTTTATGTCTATATTAGAATTAAGTTTCTCGCGAGTTCACAGCACTTTCGGTTTCGCCGGAAATGAAATAAGTACTAATACTATCGAAAAAGTAAAAGTGCGAAGTGTTTTGAATTCCTTTCGGTGACTGCTTTCAGAATAAGAACTAAGAAAAAAAATTTCGATTAATTTGAAGCACCCTAATATATATATATATAAATTGTGAAGACTACTTTTGAAGAGCAGGCAATAACGAGCGCTATGACTTCGCAATATCACGACGTTTATGGTACCCTGTCTTTCGAAAACATTGACAACTACTTCACGGACGAATTTTCAGTTCATTTTATAATAAAATAGTTTTTAAAAAAAAAGTTGAACCGAATTCACAAAAAACGCTAAAAAGCATAAAATAATTTTTAATTTTATTTCTATTACGACATTTTGAAGTCGGTGCAAATCAAACAAACCAACCAACTACAACAAAAATATTTAATCGTCCTTTCTGAGCTGAAACGTTTAGGTAGTGTGATGTATTATTTTCAATTGTGGTACTGTAGTTGTTTTATTTGTTTAATTTGCACCGACTTCAAAATGTCGTAATAGAAATAAAATTAAAAATTTTTTTATGCTTTTTAGCGCTTTTTGTGAAGTCGATTCAACTTTTTTTTTAAAAACTATTTTATTTTTCACTTTTTAGTGTCTTCTACTCTACACAACGAAGAAAGAACCATCCAAATCAGTCCACGCGTTAAAAGTTAGTTGTAACCCCTTACCCCACCCCCATTCCACTAAACTTTTTTTCTCATGGTATCAATCAAGGAACATACTCTGCCGAACAGAAAAGGAATCATCGAAATCGGTCCACGGGTTACGAAGTTACTATCCCTCCCCCTCCCCCACCATTACCATAGGCCCGAATTATTCTCCTATTAGCAATGGGGGCTCACACTCTATACAACAGCAAAAGAACCATACAAATCGGTCAACGCGTTACAAAGTTATCTTCGACCCCCTTCTCCCACCCCAACCACATCAACAATTTTTTTTTCTCGTGGTATCAACCAGGGAGCATACTCTACCCAAAAGAAAAAGAATTATCCAATTCGGTCCACGCGTTACGAAGTTAGACTACCCCTCACTTTTCACCATAGGACCAAATTATTCTCCTCTTAGCAATAGGGGATCATACTCTATACAACAGAATAAGAACCATCGCAATCGGACCACGCGTTACAAAGTGAGATTCCCCCCCCCCCATCCGAACAAAAATTTTTTCTCTTGGTATCAACCACGGAACATACTCTACCCAACAGAAAAAGAATTATCCAAATCGGTCCACGCGTTACAAAGTTAGACTACCCCTCCCCCCTCCCCCCACCCTATTTCAAATTTTTTTTCTCCTGTTAGCAATGGGGGATCATACTATGTACAACAAAAAAAGAACCATCCAAATCGGAGCACGCGTTACAAAGTTAGGTATCACCCCACCCCCCACCACCACCCTACCAAAAATTTTTTTGACATGGTACCAATCGGTGAACATACTCTACCCAACAAAAAAAGAATCATCAAAATCGGTCGACGCGTTACGAAGTTATGCCCGGTCAGACACAAAAAAAAAAAAATAAAATACGCGTCGAACTTAGAACCTCTTTGTTTTTGGGAAGTTGGTTAAAAACGTTATTGGAAACGCGTGGTTGTTTGCTTGACCTAAATGCTAGGGCGAGGAAAAGGAATACTTCTGGTTTGTGTTCATTGTGCAATAAGGATGAGGTAGAAGATACGTTTCACTTCGTGTCAGTGGGTGTATTTCTTTATTCATTCCGTGGAAGGAATAAAAGGAACAGGATGCGCGCCAGAATAAACGGAATAGAAGCAATATATGAACACAAAGAAATATTCTTGCCAATTGAAAACTGAATTCAGGTTAAAGCAGTTTCAGTATTTAATATTATTTAAAATCAACGCAAAACACATAATACGACAATAAATTGTGTATTTATTTACAATTATGACTTTCTTTTCCTTCTCTTTTGATACTGAATTATTTTTTGACAGTTTTATTCTGTTTATTCCATCTACAACTTCGATATAAGACGAACGCGTTCTAAATGCGCCGGTGGTAAAAAAAACACGGAACATTAGGAATAGAATATTTCAAACGAATAAAGAAACATATTAGGTGCGTTCCGCTCATTCGGAATGAATACAGAAATTCACCCAGTGTGTCCCATTCTAAGGAATTTAGAATGTGTTATCTTTTATCAAGTATGTTAGAGGCAAATGAATTCATTGCACTTATGAACGGCAAAAATTAGTTATGTTTGTACAAATACATTAAATCAGCCTATTATTATAGACAAGTTTTAGTAAATGAATACAACTGCTAGAATCGAACACCTTTACAAGATCAAACTTACTCAAGAACTGAATGCTCTTGATTATTTGAAGTGCCGAAACTTCTCCGATTGGGCTCTGCTAAAATTTGAAGAAAATCCTGAATTTCATCGAAAAATCATCTTCAGCGATGAAGCTCATTTTTGGCTTAATGGCTTCGTCAATAAGCAAAATATGCGTTATTGGACAGCAGCAAACCCACATGTGCTTCAAAAGACTCCCTTACAACTACTGTGACCGTGTGGTGTGGATTTCATGCCGGAGGTGTGATTGGATTGATATCAGTGATATGTGGTTCCAACATAATAGTGCCACATGCCTCGCAGCTGGTCAAACAATTGATCTATTGAAGGGGAATTTCGGTAAATGTGTAATCTCGAGAAATGGTACGGTCGAATGGCCACATCGCTTATGCGATTTAACGCCGTTGGATTTCTTTTTATGGGGTTACGTTAAGTCTTTGGTTTATGCCAACAAGCCAACAACGTTACAGGACCTCAGGGGCAATGTCGAAAGCTAAATTGCCAACGTTCCGGCCGATATGTGTAAAAGAGTGGTGGAAAATTGGCTCAAAGAATCGATCGCTGCAAGCGTGCTCGCGGTGGTCATATGAACGAGATCGAATTCCATAGTTAAATGCAACATGTGTACTGCACCTGGAATAAATTTCAATATCTCAATTATTCTGTGTTTTATTTAAATACAAAATTATTATGTCCTTATTAAAAAACCCTTAATTAGGCCGGGTTAATTTATATCGATGGATTTTTTTTTGATACAGTGCGAAAATAATCTGACTAAAATTGCTGAAAAGACCATATAGTTCAGTTAAATAAGCGAAAAAATACCTTGTTCTTGACACTCACTCATCCAGCAAACCGACACGGTTTTTATGTAATATAAGCATATAGAAATAACCCTTATATAAATTATACAGAAAATTCTTTGCCGTGGTCGAGTTATAAACAATTAAAGTCGAAAAATTGCAACAAAATGCAGTTTGAAAATTGTAAAAATGTTAATTTATTGCTTAGAAAATCGCAAAAAACCATTAAAATATTAGAAACTTTCAATTAACAATAACTATTATAAAATTGAAAGAATAAACTTCATAGGTAGGTTTAAAAGTGCTTAATAAGTGGTATAAATATTACTTATTTTGCAATAACGTAGTACGCACAATTTGGAACAGAAAATAGTTTTGCGCGTCTCATATTGAAGGGGAGGTGTTGCTCTACGAATAAAATTAATTAGAATATTAAAAAAACATTTGGACTATTGCAAAATGACGTTACAAAAGTGTTACTATTTTTACCTTATAAACAAATAACTCCGTTGGTAGGGTTTTTTTTTATATATTTCGTTTTGATTTTTAAAAAGCTGGCATTTTTTCACAAATTAAAAAACAGGACATCCTAGGTGCTTCCTGAAGGAAGTTAAAAAGAAAACATCAATATATAACATGCTGCATCGATTTGAAGTTGCAATATCAATTTTCGAAAGAAAGTATTTTAGATTTCCCCTTGTTCGGTCCACTCACAAATTCCTGCAAACAAAACAAAAGTGAACAAAAGCAAAAATAAAAATATATCCGATAAAAATACTTATCTGACTCCATTTTAATCCTCCTCCTTTAAATGTAATCCAAATTTGTCGTCCCAATCTGAAACAAAATCAAAACAAACACAAAGTATCGACACTTTAATTAAAGGCGAACAGTTCCATCATGGACTCCATGAAGGCAAGACGTGTTTTGGACGGACCGCTCTGCAAATTAAATCAAGTTTAATTTGCTAGAGCGGCCATGTTGGCGAAATGCGTGGGGTCATTGTGGAGTGAAGTCGGAACTAAAAAATACAACATTTTTAAAAATCTACCAAACTAAAGTGAAACTAAAACATATAGAAATTAAAACAGTGCAATTAAATTGATTATACCCAATATAAAGTGAAACTAATAAAAGTGAAAAACTGAATAAACCGTTATCGGAAAAATTGAAACAAACTTAAAAAAGTGAAAAATTAAACTATACTAAACAACCTAATAATACATGTGAAATGAACAAATATGGAATTCTAAAAAACAGAAGTTAAATACAAATAACTTAAATAAAACTTATAAAGCATTTATTTGCTATACTTTTTTGGCGTTATACCCTAGATGGTCGAGCCAGGAGATCGGAAACTCCAGCTGCGCCAGAGCAGCCCACAGTCCTCCGATCTGAAAGCAATAGTAGAAGAAGAAGAAGAAGAATTAAAGGCGAAAATACTTATCTAATAAAGCACGGGAAGTGCATTTTATTATCCCCATCCTTCCCTAGTATCTCTGCAATTAATTTCTCCTCGTGAAAATATTGAAAATCATTAAAACTATATAAAAATTCAATGAAATAAACTTACCAAAACATTCCAACAATTCCATCTCCAGTCACTTTCCTGTCACTTAAATAAAATTTGACAGCTGGCACTTCACTTGCCATAAAGCGAATGGAGTTCGGTACTCGCCGGCAGCGAAGTAGGTCGTGTTTTTGGTGCAAAGCTGAACACGTTAATTAGGAATATAGGGAAAGTAGTGGCATCGGTCGCCTAATTAGGGAATTATATAGTGGCAGTTAATACTTCGGAGATAGGGACTCTTATGTGAAATCGTGAAAATTTAATTTAAAGTTAATTGAAAGTTAAATATACACAAAAGTGCACATTTTAAAGGAATGTTTAGGAAATTCTACGCAAATTAGGAAGAAAGTGGAAAGTGAAAAAGGCGCAAAGTGCACACATGCGTATGTGGCGTCGGTTTGCCGGCTTGGCGTCCCTTTGTTAAATTTGATAAATTACTTGAGTTAGGGACTCAGTGAAGTAATTAAAAGATTATACAAACACGAAAGTGCATTTTTCGACGAAAGCCAAGGAAAGCACCTGTTGCGCACCTGTAGGCTTGTTATTTTTCTAAGTGCAATTAAAAACCGAAAACAGAGTGTATTGTGCCAGTTTCAACTGCTAAAAACCTTGTACTTAGTGCGCGCGCACTAAACAAGTACCTTTTTCTATTGCAGTGGCAAGCTACAACTATGTAAGTGGTGATTTAATATCACAGGTGCAAAATCAAGAAGTGAATTTACCCACGGAAAATGTAACAGGCTTCGTTAGCCCAAAGCAAGCTAGTCAGTCCCGGCAGGACTATGCAATAAACCAGCAAATATATAAAGGCATGGAAATGGACTCGGCAAAGGCCATAATAAATTTAACCGAAGTGGCAGAGGATATAAAAATGGGGCCACCACCATTAATTTTACAACAGCAACTGCAAATACAGCAACAGCTACAACAGCAGCTGCAAATCCAACAGCAGCAACAGCAACTGCAAAAGCAAAAGCTGCAAATACAGCAGCAACAGCAGCTAAAAACAAACATAGCTGAAAAGGTTTCTGTATCGTCCCATAATTATTAAAAGTAATACTTCTCCTTTTAGGAAAAACAAAATTTTAAGCAAGGGTGATATTAGTCCGAGTCAAACGGACATATACATTAACAACAGTTTTCTGGAAGAAAACGAAATACAAATGCACAACAAATGGGAGCATTATTCGAAAACATCAGTATGGACTACGAGTTCCCAAAGGAAGTCTACAAAACACCACCAAAGCGGCACACCAAAAGGACGCATCAACAAACGCCAACGAAGTACACTTATAAAAAGCACATATCAATTAACAGGTACGAGGTGTTTAGCAAAGAAGTAGGTGAGGACTATGATAATTTAAAAAAAATGAATAGTTTAAGACAAAATAGAATTGAGGATAATTGCTCCCAGAAAAATAATGAGCCCTCAGGGGCCAACTTAATTAAGAGTGGCAAAAGCCAAAATAAAAATTTTAATACTAACATTCCAAATAAAATAAATGCTAAAACTAAAGTGGTCAATGAACCAATGAAAAAATTAAAATATTTGCCTCCGATTATAATGTCAGAGGAAAAAATTGAAATTATTAGAATATTTCTTAAACAAAAGTGCAATGCTAATTTAAATATTCAGAGAATTAACAGATTTAAATCCAAAATATTTATCAGGGAAGACCATAGGGAAGCCAGGGAAAGGCTACTTAAAGTGATAGACTATGATAGATTTCGAGGCATATACATACACGCCCAAAGGCGAGAGGCCTGTTGTAATGCTTGTGAAAGGTATGAACTATATGATACCTACAGAAAAAATAAAACAGGAAATAAATGAGATTATGCCAGACATAAAGGTAGAAAATGTTAGTGTATTTACGACCAAAAGGTCAATAGAAGGAAATATGAATTTGAATATTTTCAGAATTGTGTTCGGTCCTCAAACTAATAAGGCTGATATTATTAATAATATTATTTATTTGTGTAATTGTAAGGTGTATTGGGAAGGGGTCAAGAGCGAAGGGCCTGTTAGATGCAAGAGATGCCAGATATATGGTCCCCTTGCAATTAATTGCTACCGTGTAGCAAAATGTGTAAGATGTGCGGGAACGCACAAACAAGGGGAATGCCAATTAAGCCAAGAGGAGAAAATAAAGTGTGCAAACTGTGGTGAACTAGGGCATCCAGCGAGCTATAGAGGATGTACCTTTTACAAAAAATACCTGCAAAAAACTAGAGATTAAATCAAAATTAAAACCAAAGCCTAAATGCTAACACCAAGAGGATTAGCAGTTCACGAGTGACGGCGGGGAGGTCATTCGCGGACAACTTTAGGGACAATTTTCCCCCACTTAATAAAGGAGCGAATTTTAATGTTCCACAAGCCAACGTAAGTTTTAACTCTAATAAAATTTTTAACTCTAATAAAAGTAACATTTTTACGCAGTATGCTCAAAATGAAGAGCAATTCAACGGACTGGCAACATTTGCTGAAAATGCAAAACGACTCTTAGGAGATAACAATGACGAGATTATGGAAGAGATCCATATATTAAACAGAGATTGTAACAATATGCCAGTATGGCAAGCTAAACAAAAATGCATCAACTTAATGTTAAAGCTAACAAATAGTAATGGCAGTAAATAAATTAAAATTACTGAATCTCAATGTTTGTAGTTTTATCGCGCAGAATCGAAGAGCTCTCTTAACAGAGCTAGTAAATAATTTAAAAATTTTTTTCTTAACTGAAACTTACTTGAATCAAAAGCACCGAGTATTCGTTGATAATTACAATGTAATTAGAAACGACAGCGACAACGGGGCACTGATAGGAATAAACAACAAATACAAATATGAAAGAGTTCGCATCGACTCGCAAATACAAGTAACTGCGGCTAAAATTAAAATGTGGAAAAACCACGAATACAAAAATGTATTACTAGTCTGCGTGTACATTTCAGCTTCAATAAACGCGGAAAAATTTTGTGATCTACTCGACACAATTGAGCAGAGTCATTTAATGACATAGTAATAGCAGACAACTTCAATGCTAGACATACTTCTTTCGGGAACACTAAAAATAATACCTTTGGCATAAAACTGGCTAATTGGATGATAGATAGAGGGAATAAAAATTATGAAATAGTCTCTAAAAGGGAAGCTACGTTTCCACGCAGTGGATCCATTCTTGACCTATTTATAATCAGTAACATGCTATCTTTAAATTCTAAGCAATCTCTTGAAGTAGTACCGACATTCTCAGACCATAATGCCGTAATCCTTGACATTGAATTCGATAGCTTAACTATCGAGTTTAATGAACCTGAAACTATAAAGATGTAGAATGGGATAAAGTAAAAGCCGAATTAACAAACAAACTTGAATTAATTGAAATAAAAAACAACATCGATTTTGAAAACAACGAAATAGACGACAAAATATATAAATTCACGGAATGTATCCAGGACGTGCACAATAAATACACCCAAAATCTTAAGAAAGTCGTTTAAAAATACCTAGGAATGCCAAAAGAAATACTAGAAGACATGAAAGAAAAACGTAGAGCAATATGGAGATGCAAAATATTACTCAACAGCACATATAACATAAACAGTCCTGAATACATTGCGTTGATAAACAGAATTAACCAATTCAAAATAATTATTCGAATTAAAATAGCAATGCACAACGACAAAACCTTTTGTAAACAATTAGGAAAAATTAAACCAGGTCCAGATGCATTCAGGGAAATTAACCGAATTACGGGGAGAAAAAAGGGGATTACGACAAATGGGATTGTAGTAAATGGTAGCAACAACGAACAGATAACGATTAACGACTCAAGTAGTATTGCAGAAACTTTCGTAAAATATTATAATACAATCTACGAGAAAAAAGATCCTAGGCATTGTGAAGTAACAAACCAGTAGAGAAATTTAGGGGAAAAATATAAAAAAAGATAAATGAATTCAATAATTGCAACCCCTCAGATGCTCCTAGAGCAGGCACTTCGGAATTCGTGCAACAGCTGCAAGTAGAAGAGATAGTTGTCTGCAGAACGAACAGAAAACTTTCAACGGAAATAGATGAAATTCCTAACTTGTTTTTAAAACACTTGCCTAAATTGGCAATAACCTTCTTAACAATTATATTCGTATTTCCCGGACTGTTGGAAAATAGCCAAAGTAAAACCTATACCTAAAAAGACAAATGCTAAAGATGTAAAGGATTTCAGGCCGATATCTCTTCTTTAAAATATAGGGAAAATATTAGAAAGAATCCTCGCGGATAAAATTGATGATTTCATCAATGAGGAGGAATTAATTCCGGCGTACCAATTCGGGTTCAAGCCAGGTCATGCTACAGTTGATGCTCTAGCGAAGTTCCATACGGACATTATAAAGAACTTATCCAACTATAGATCCACTGTGGCCTGTGCACTGGACATCGAAAAAGCATTTGATTCAGTTTGGACTGAAGCGCTAATATTTAAACTAATCGTTTACGGCTGTCCACATAGACTAATACTATGGATCGACGATTTTCTTAACAACAGAACCCTTACAGTCACTATAAACAAACATCTGTCAAGGATTATACAAGTCTTTTCGGGCGTACCCCAAGGTTCCTTAACGGGACCCAAATTGTATAATCTATTCTTAATAGAATTCCCGCATATAAAGCAAGACAATGATGGAAAAATTATCTCAAGAGCTCTGCTATACGCAAATGACACACTGGTATATGCAGACAATTTATGTCCACTAATGGTAGCAAAAACAGCTAACGAACATCTTGATGAAATTAACGAGTATTATAAAACATGGGGCATTAAAATCAATGTTAATAAATCAGAATCAATATGTATCCGAAATGCATACGGGAGAACAGTATCAACAGACGTAATTACGAAAAGTAGGGTAATTAAAACACATATAGGCGAGAATGTGATACCGCTAAAAGAAGAAATTAAATACTTGGGGGTACTATTTCATAATAGACTGAAGTTTAACAAACAGGGAAGGGCAGCATTAACCAAGGCAAGAAAAGCCTTTTACTCGTTAAAAAGTCTCTTCTTTAATAAGACATTAAGCACAAAAACGAAATTTTTAATGTATAAACAACTTATTAGGCCGATAATTTGTTACGCGTTCCCTATCTGGCATGTAATATCGCCAACAGTCGCAAAAGAAATTGCTGTCTTCGAAAGAAAAATAATAAGAGTATGCATTAACAAAAATTACAAGACAAGACACAAACGGCATAGTAACAGCTATATAATTAAAGAGACTAGAATAGTTCACCTGATGATATATCTAATCAATGCTATGAATAAAAATAACATTAGGAGTGAAAATCACTCGAATATACTAATTAGGGAAGCTGTAGAAAGCCAAAAACATTATAAAAGTCAAAGGGTCTATTACTTATCACCTTTCAATCATTTGAATAAAAAATCTAAGGAGGAAATGTTCACCCTCGATAGATAAAATAACATGCCTAACTTCTATAAATATACTAACAAGAATCATTACAGAGGCTAAAAATATTAATTACTTAAGACTTAAAATTGTTAAGTAAACCCAATTGGGATAAGCTAGAGTGGGAAAATTCCCTACAAATAGGCAACGCTTGTATGTGCCAGTTTAAAAACAAACAAATTATATGTGATGTCATAAATGAAGGGAGAGAAAAATAAAATGTACAAAGAAAGAGCGCTGTTGGTGTGTTGGTGAGACACGACAGTGTGGAGACAGTGCAGTGTTTTAAGATTGTAAATATATTAGTTTTAAGACACGCACTTGACCAGAAACAAAGCATTTGCAAAAAGGTAGTGGATTGTGACTACCTTTATAAGTATAAGTATGCTGTGAACAATAAAAGATTATCTATCTATCTATCTTTCATAAAGCGAACTTGCAAAACAATGATGCCGCTCGCACTACAGGCACAGAGTTTAACCATTCTACCAACCAAAGTACTTCAAGTACATCAGTAAAACTTCCACCCATAGCCATTCCAAAATTCGATGGCAACGATGGCGATCATTTCATGATCTATTCTCCTCCTAAATCGACTCTGACAAAAAGTTAAGCAAAGTGCAAAATCTGCACTACTTGAAAACAAATATTTCAGAAGAAGCAGAGAGACTTCTCCGACAATTCGAAATAATAGACTCCTATTACGAAAAGGCCTGGGAGTTACTCACCAAACGATACAATAACAAACGACCTCTCGTTAACCACCAATTAAAAAGTCTCCTAAATCAAGCTCAAATAAGAGCAGAATCTTCCGTGTCAATAAAAACGTTTTTAGACCAAACCGAGAAATGTGGTTATGAACTTAAGGCCTTAGAACTACCAGTGGACAAGTGGGACGCCATTTTAATCCACATACTTATTCAAAAATTAGCACAAGAAACACACTACCACTGGGAACAAGAACTTTGCAATAAAACTGAACTCCCAATATATTCTGAATTTACAACATTCCTAGAGAGTAGATTCAGAACCTTAGAAGCATTACACGATAGCAAAAAATTGGTTACGTCTAAACCAACATACGGACTCTTGAATAAAAGCAAGAGCTCGTCACCCTAATACAAAGCAAGGGCTACATGCATTCGATGTGGAGCAAACCACATCTCTCTAAACAAACGTTTGTGAAAAAATTGCTTATCGAACAATCACACTACTTTAAATTGCTCAAGTAGCAAAAAATGTTACCATTGTAAAAAGGGTCACAACACTACTTCATTTTGAGCGACCACCTTTGGTCCAATTACCAACACAAACGTTAACACAAAATCAAAATGTGGAATTAAGATCTACGTCATCGACTTCTAAACAAGAAGAAAAAATTATGAATTTTTTAACTTCAAACATGAAGAGAGCTTTGCTTTCCACAGCTCTAATAAATATCACGACACTAAGCGGAATCACTTAAACTTTTAGAGCACTCATTGACTCTGGATCACAAGTCCCTATCATGACTGAGAGAGCTTGTAAACGACTCCAATTAAAGGGATCTCCAACCAATTATGAACTAATTGGCTTAAGTACAACTCGTACAAACATTTCCCAAAAACAAGCAACAATTACTATGAGGTCCTTACATACCAATTTTAAAATGGAACTTAACTTATTAATAATAAAGAGAATCACTGATCTGTTACCAACACAATCCATAAATTCTGCTAATTGGGATCACCTACACAACCTTCCACTCGCTGATCCAACATTTGCAACACCAGGAGAAATTGACATTCTCTTAGGTGCAGACGCATACTCTGAAATACTTATAAGTGGATTAAGGAAGGGATCAGAAGGCTCACCAGTTGCCGAAAATACGAGGTTGGGTTGGATATTATTTGGAAAAATCCCAGAAACTCAAAAACTTTCTCTTATTAGTACACACACTACTATCAACAACAATAAATTAGAGGATCAATTAAAGCAACTCTGGGAAATTGAATAATGTCACACCAGTCAACCTCAATCGCTAGAAAATGAACTGTGTTAGAAATATTACAAAGAAACAACCACACGCTTGCCAAATGGGAAATATGAAGTCCATCTCCCATTCAGAAAATTAGAATTACCACAACTAGGACAATCAAGAAACATCGCGGTTCAACAGTTTTTCCAATTAGAGAAACAATTTGCAAAATGTCCAGAACTCAAAGAGCTATGCAAGACATGCATTCAAGAGTATTATAAACTTAGACATATGGTTAAAATTTCCCCGACACAAATACAATTAGAGAAAAAATATCACCAACAATGTCCATTTTATTACTTACCACACCACACTGTCATCAAGAATAGCACAACTACTAAGCTACGGGTAGTATTCAATACTTCAGCAAAGACGTCAAATGGACTATCATTAAATGAACAATTACTTATTGGACCCACATTGCAATCAACATTGTGGAGTACATTATTAAAATGGCAACTATTTAAATTTGCCTCTACGGCAGATATAGAAAAACTATACAAAATGATACAAATGACATCAAAACATCAAGTGTACCAACGAATAATATGAAACATAGTGTACCAACGAATAATATGGAACCCAAACGAAGAATTGCAAGATTACGCAATAACAACAGCCACATTTGACACTCCCCCAGCTCCATACTTAACCATTAGGACGCTACAAAAACTAGCCAGAGATGAAGCCAAAAACCACCGACTCTCATCACAAAGTATTAAGAGAGAATTTTATGTCACAGAAGCACATAACCTCAACAATGCAACAGATTATAATATCCTTACTCCTGGCCATTTTCTCACCGGTCGACAAAGCCTAACAATTATAGAAACCCCATCTTTAGATCCTCTCCAACATCCCGTTAAGAGATGGAAATACATCCAACTACTCACTCATCATTTGTGGTCTAAAGACTATCTCCATACTCTGCAACAGAGACATAAATGGCGTACCAGAAACGACAAGCTGAGAAATGGAATACTTTTTCTCCTAAATTACGACCTAATACCAATAAGCCAATGGCCACCAGGTCGAATAATTGACGTTCACACTGAACACAATAGCCTTGTAAGGGCTGTCACCTTGAAAACTCCTTAAACTACTCTAACCCGTCCTATCAGCAAAGTTTCTCCTCTCCCATTTGAATATTCCCCGCAACAAGCTACAAAATATTTTTGGCAATACTGGCTCTTGTTGGCGCCCTTTTTGTATAAAAGTAAGTCCCTTTGCGCCAAAAATCACTTCAAAGTTGACAGTGATCAAGTGCGCGTCAGATTTATTTTTATTTTTTATTTTTTTATTATTTCGTTTATTTTATTATTTTTTATTCACAATGGAGGAATTATTAGAAATTTTTCATACCGATTCATTGGATACCCCGCCAAGTTCTCCACAAAAGTATTTAATGGACCTTCTATCAGAAATGCAGGACATTTAAGCTCCATTAAGTCCATTAAAACAAACGCCGGTAAAAAAGCCCGCTGCAAGTTTTAATAGACCTACTCAACCAAAGGCTGCGAGAAAACCACAATTAAAAACCCGTACGTCAACTGGAATACGTTAAAAATCTCGACCTCCAGCAGTCCACTGTTCCCCCATACGGTTCAAACGTCCACCATTTGAAGCTCAACCTTCATCAAATAAAGTGAAGGAACTGCGGACTAAACCAACGGCAAAAATGGCCTTGTTATTTTAAGATGACACTATTGAAGACTCTCCTGGTATACGAGTACCTACAAGACCAAGGCCTCTAAGCTCCATACTTAAACAATCAACGTCACCAACAATCAGTGCAGACATAGTCAACACAAAAATAAGGTCATCAACTGCAACAAATACTCAACGACCGGACGTTGCAGAGCCACACCAGATCACTGCCGGGATACCACAAGACTTAGCTCCGACAATAATAGCTGATCCCGTCATATTGAAGTTACTTGAAATTACATCAATACCCTGGGAGGATATTAGAAAAGCAAAAAGCCTTTTCCGGTTCCAGCCACCCGGAAATACACAAATAAAAATTAAGAAGAAGGGAGCAAAAATACACGTCTTTCATCAAAAGAACGTAAGTTTATTCAAAATTTTGATTTACAAAGTTTTCCCATTTTTTTGAGTCGGGAGGATGTTCGGTCCACTCACAAATTCCTGCAAACAAAACAAAAGTTAACAAAAGCGAAAATAAAAATATATCCGATACAAATACTTATCTGACTCCATTTTAATCCTCCTTATTTAAATGTAATTCAAATTTGTCGTCCCAATCTGAAACAAAATCAAAACAAACACAAATAATCGATACTTTAATTAAAGGCGAAAATACTTATCTAATAATGCACATTAAGTGCATTTTATTATCCCCATCCTTCCCTAGTATCCCTGCAATTAATGTCTCCTCCTGAAAATATTGAAAATCATTAAAACTATATAAAAATTCAATTAAATAAACTTACCAAAACATTCCAACAATTCCATCTCCTGTCACTTAAATAAAACTTGACAGCTGGCACTTCACTTGCCATAAAGCGAATTGGCAAAACAATGATGCCACATAAGCTCGCCAAAAGACGAAATAAGATGGCCATAGTGAAAATTTGTATAAAAGGCCGGCGAACAAGGCGAATAGCATCCATTCCTCGATCAGAGTTTAATCTGAACCTTCCTATCGTCAGGTAGAGTTTAATCTGCAATCCTATTCACCTGCTTTATTCAGAGTTTAATCTGAATATGTTATATCCACCTAAGCAGAGTCTAATCTGGAATTTTTTCCACCCGATATATTCTGAATAGGATCCATTCCTCGTTTAGAGTTTAATCTAGACACATCCTATCACCCAGGCAGAGTTTAATCTGCAATCCAATATTCAGAGTTTAATCTGAATTCTCAGTAGGGGAAACTTGCATCGTTGACTTATTCCACCCAAGCGGAAAACATGAGGACTTTTTCCTCGTATTGTGATTTTGAATTTATTGAATCGTATTGAATTTTGAATTTATTTATATTTTTATTTATTGAATTTATTGAATTGGTGAATTTTATATTGAACTTCTGTGATTTTGAGTTATGGTGTGATATTAGCCTTAACATTTTGATTGTTGAAATAAAAAACATTTTTGAACAAATTTAAGGGCTGTTCTTATTCCGGCACTGGCCCTTTCTATTTGTGATTAAATCACACACCCCTTCTACTCGGTCTGGTCTGTCTTCGAATAATGTTAACGTTTAATGTAATGCCAATGATGCAGGTTAAGTCAAATTTCTTTTAAAAGTTGTATGCAATAACTTGAACTTTTGATCTTAAAAAAGAAACGCTAGCTTCGTTCGGGAAGCACCTATGATGTTTTTTTTTTAAATTTGTGAAAAAATGGCAGCTTTTTAAAAATCTAAAAGAAATATATAACAAAAAAGCCCTAGCAACGGAGTTATTCCATTTGTTTATGGACGTGGATAAATGGACGGATCCCTAGGAGGGAAGCTCAGGGAAATTATTCTGCTCTCATTTATCTCACGAATTATTTGCAATGCTGCTTCCCTGTCACCCACCTTTTTTCTCTGTATCATCTCTGTCACTCGCTTTTTTCTCCTGCTGTATAATAATTAGATGGCGTGGCTTGCTTAGTTATACTCATGCAGGTTTGAAAAATTAAGTATATGAGTTAATAATTTATATACGTAGTCAACGTTATCTTGATAACTACAGGCCGTAAGGTAGAGCCAGTTAAGCAACGTGACGTCAAACTATGTGGGAAAACATGAAAAAGTTGAAATTCTGTCTTCCGAAGTTTTGTTTAATTATAAGAAGTGTGATAAACTTTTAAAATCGTTCTAACCAAAAACTAATAGTAAATCGTTTAAAGAGTAATATGCGGTATAAGTTTTGTGACATTCAACTGGCGAATAGCCCAGTCATATTAGGTAAAAAAAGGGGGTCAACCTCGGAATGAAAGATAATAAGCTGTAAATTGGTATAAACCTTTGTTTTGTCGTTCTAAATGTTGTCTCAAAAGTCACAAATGTTTTCGTGTCCGCGTCTTAAGATATTGAAGGTCAAAGGTCATAAAAATCGGTTTTTCGCGAATATCTCGCTTTCTATTGCTTAAATGAGATTTGCACCTATTATAAAAGTTGTAGAGTATAAAATTCTCTACAACTTTTGTTTGAACTTTTTTTTCATACGATTAACCGTTTTTGCGGTAGACCGCGAAGAGTGCGCCGCGTACAGTCATATATGGCCTAATGCAAGGTCAAGCGTGAGTTACGGTTATCAGTACGTTGTATAAAGTTAATTATTTACAAAATTATAATTATTAAACAATGCCCATTATTTATGTACTAATTATTAATTATTTATATTTAATTAAAATAAGTGACTTAATTATTTATATTTAACTATAGTATATTATTAATTTTGGATTATATATTTTAATTATATTTTAAGTTAAAACGACATTATATACGTTTTCTTTAAAACGTGTAAATTTTTGAATACTTATATACCTGGAAATACTTGTCCCTACCCTATGACCTTTTCTATGTATAGCCGGGAGAGATGTTCTATTGTATTCAAGGCCACTTTCTCTTTTAAGGGACCACTTTGTATTAGTCAAGATTATTCGTTAGTTTGAAATTGTATCTTCACAACGACGGACGTACGGTTTTAAGAGCTATGGCTGATTTGTGTTTTATATGTGATAAGTCACTTTCAGAAGGTGTTTCTGTGAATGTCGTACGTGGTTTACAAACTTTAAAAACTGCAAGTATTGAAAGGAATGATGGACATATAGACTATTTAAATACTTTAAGATCTGTGAATGTGCATTCCGAGTGTCGAAAAGTGTACACTAGTAAAAATGCTATTGTTGCATCGAAACGACGCACAGAAGAGGGTGAGGTGAACCTTCAACGTCAAGTGCACCTCGTAAAAAAAGAAGTGAAGTATTTGATTTTCAAAAATTGTGCTTATTTTGTGGCCAAGAAGCTGATTTGTTTTTATTGTTTTGGTTTGAGACGTGCGCTTTAAAGCCTTAACACAATGTAGCACCAATTCCTACGAGAAAGAAACTAATGGAGATGCCCTAAACCAATGACTTATAACTATGGACGGATAGTCCTGTCAAAATTACATGCAGCAAAGTGAAACAATTTTGTATGTTCATCTTTTTCCCTATAAGCACATTGCGCTGAACTCTAACAGCCAAATTTGTATACAGTTCATTGAGTTATTTCGGACCTAGCAACATAAGGTCTGTTCACGTACTTGTTGGGTAATAACAGTTTTGAGTAAAAATTTTAAAATGGGGAAATTTTTAAATGTCAAAGTAAGTGAACGCATTTGAGTAAGCTTGGACAGATGTGAAAATTTACAGCTGGATGACAGAAGTAGAAGCTTGCTTTATTTAAGTATTTTTCTGATAAAGTATTTAGTTATGGATGCAAGAAAGAGGAAGCAAATTATTGCAGACATTTTGTATGGGGAAGGTTAGAAATTTTCTCAAGTGATGACGATGAAGAAGTTATTTTCAAAATTATTGAGGAAGACCTGCAAAGAAAACGGACTTGCATTAGAAACTACTTGGAGGAAGTAGTTCCAAAATATTCTGAAGAGGAGTTTCGGATTCATTTTCGGCTTAGCAGAAATTTATTTCAGTATCTAATTGAAAGATTCATGGAAAGCGATGAATATAAAAAGTTGAGGGATGACAAAAGACTGCCGGCTGACAAACATATCGCAGTATTGTTATGGTTTGCAGGCCATGAAGCTTGCTCTTATATAGATCTGGCAGACAGATTTGATGTGTCACTGGCTGCAGTCCCTTCTATGATTCGTAGAGTTTCGATGTTTGTAAGTAATCTTTCCGACGAGGTTTTAATATGGCCAAATGAAGGTAGAAAATTGGAAACTAGCAGTTATATTTGCAGCAAATACGGATTTCCGAAAGTAATTGGTATGTCAATAAGGTCATGTGATTTCAAATATGTATTTAAATTTTCTAGGCGCAATCGACGGCATCCATATAATTATAGACCCTCCAAGTCATGGAAAAGACGACTATATTAGTCGAAAGGGAAACGTCAGTATCTGTGATGAAAAGGCACGTTTTTTAGATATATTTGTCGGATATCCAGGATCAACTCATGACAGTAGAGTGTTACAAAATTCATTTATATATTCAAAGTTAAAAAGTCTTTCTGAAAGTAAATTTTGCATTTTTCATTACAAGTACGTATTGTTATACTACGCATTTTTTTCAGGATACTATATCTTCGGTGACTCTGCTCATCCGTGCCTTGAATTTTTGTTAACGCCATTTAAAGATAATGGTCATTTGAGTACGTCTCAAAAAAAATACAACAAAACTCTCAGCTCAAGTAGAGTAGTTATAGAACATGCTTTTGGAATCTTAAAGCAAAGATTCCGGCAGCTCTACTAGTGTAAGGTTAGAGGAATAAAGAAACTCTGCCATTTTATAAGAGCGTGTTGCGTCCTACATAATTTTCCACTTGATATGGATAAGGAGTTCGCTCTTGAAGAGTGTGAAGAAAGCACGAGGGATGATGTAGCTGATGAAAGTTTGAATGAAGTAACTACACTCGATAATAACTTAGGAAAAGAGTTACGGCAAATTGTTTGTGAAGGAATAAGTGCTACACAATTATAACATTATAACGTTTAATAAAAATAACATTAATTTAACATAAATAACACTTTTTCTTTTAAATTAAAAACCTTCTTGGTAAAATAAAACAAACATGTAATAATTTAGTCTTTAACAGTTACTGAGCTCTTTAGTCTTTTCAAAGATCTTTTATCTCCCTTAACACGTCTAGTTTCTCACTCTGTTGCTCCTACATGCGTAAAAGAGCTCGATTCCGCTCTGATTGAATTTTTAATATTTCTTCATGAAACTTCTGTTTTTCTTCCCGAAGTAATCTTAATTCTTTCAATATGTCCGACTTATAATTTGTGCGAACTCTGCTTGATGTTTGACTGGACGATGACGTTTCAAGAAGTTAGTCTGTTTCTGAAAATATAAATTAAAACTTATATTTGTTAAACTTAATTATATAGGCTAACCAGTGATTATTACAGATGGTAAACGAGAGCGGGAGCATGATGGCTGTGGGGAGGGTCTTCTATCTGGCTCTTGTGTGCATGGTTGAGGCGCAGTTTTTCTTATTAGCTGGTCTTTGCTTAGACCTGTGCCAGTTCCTTTCCCACCCAGTATAAGTTCTGGAAATATAGGAGGTCTTTCCTCTAAAATATCTCTTAGTTCACTGTAAAACAAATATTAATGAAGATATATGTTTAAAAAATATTATTACCTTTCATATCTAATTGAAACTCGTTTTCGGCCTGTTTTCCTATTGTGGGAGGTGGCTTTCTTAAATTGCCTTTCTAATGCCCGGTACTTGTTTTCAATTTGGGAAACTGAAAAAGTATAGCCCTTCTCCACAAAGCAGTCGTGAATGTGTGTCCACATTTTTCTTTTATTCTTGAATTTTATTGACTTCCCAACTTTGCTATTGACCTCTTTCACCAACGACAACAACAGCTTTGTTTGAGCTTCTAGCCAAACTGGCTTTTCTTCGCATTCTGCGACCATTTTTTCGCATTTAGGCGAATCAGCATTTTAATTGTCGTCGATTTGTGCAAAATACTGATCTATGTCATTTTGGCATTGCGATAACATCTCTGGCGGCGCATCGTCAGAGGATTGCACAAAACAGCTTCCGTTAATGCTGGCATTAAAAATTTTTTCTTTAACTTTCTCTAGGTAATTAGGATCTAAAATAAATTTATTTGAAATTCTTGTTCCTTGTAAAGTTCCATTTTTCTCAGTGAGTGAGTTCTTAGTTTATACTCAATTATTTAAGAACCTCACTGACCTAATTTCAAATATTCAATTATGTATCTTTTAGTAAGTTCTTGGAGAACAATTTACATCTATTTCCTCGAAATTATTCATAATTTAAAATGTTCGAAAGAAACTGTTTAACAAAATTTACACACTTCTCATTTGACATTTGTCATTTCACATTTGACGTGTTTTACATGAGATACTCGATAATTTTGCTTGAGTAAAATTGGACTAAAATTTTAAAATAGGGGAAATGTTACGTCAGCAAATTTACCCCCATTTCATGAGTACGTGAACACGTTTGGATAAAAATATCATAATGCATTTACTCAAAACTACGTACGTGAACCTATAAAGACGAAATTGACAACTGCTTGACATTTCTGTTGTAAATAAACGAAGATGAGAAAAAATTTGGCAATTTCTTCTGGTTTTTAATTGTTTACTTTGAATAAATGTTTAAATTATTGTATTTGAGGAAGTGCAATGTTGTTTATTTAAGCATGATGAAGAGTAGATGTTGCACATCGCAATTTATACATAAAATTGTTTTATTGTGTTAATATTCCAATTTCAGACAGAGGTAATATTTAGAGAATTTAGTTAGTAAAAGATAACATTCGTATTCTTTTAAAATTTCTAGCAATAAGTCGCAGCTACATAAAATGGTAGAAGTCAGGAATATTTGACGCTGGTTGTGCCACGAGTGAGTTATAGGACGGAGTACCAGCCAATATTCAATTTCTGTCTTGCGGAAAGATATGTAACATAATCACAATAAAATTCTTAATGCCTTTGTAATTTTAGGTACTACGGAAATTAAGGAAATATTGTCGGGAGAAGGACATATGTGGTGACAGCAACTGTTTACCGGTATTCAATTTTAAAACACTAATTTTACAGAAAATAAGTTATAATAAAGATTAATTATGACAAAATATTATATAACGCGATAGTCGGGATCTTATTAAATAATTATAAGAAAGGTTTGTTTCTCTTGATATATATTCTAATTTAATTTTAGTGTAACAGTATATAACACACTTAGTTAATTTATAAATATGATTATTGCACGTTTCCATTTCTTTTATATGCTCATTAAGGCAGGGAAATAAATTGTATGAAATAACCTTTTTCATTACACTAAGAGCAATCCTTTCGGGTAGGTCCTTGGTATTTATAGAAAAGTTTAGAGATGTTACTAAACCAACAATTACCTTTTCTATCTCTGCACAAATAATGCGCACATCGGCTGATGGTACTATAAGGCCTCCTCGAGTTTTCTTAAAAATAAAACTATTTATTCCAGCTGCAGCACCCTGCTTCTTCTGCATATAGAGCATCAGTACATTCAATGCAATTGATTATTTGAGAGACCATCTTATTGACCTATCCACTAATATAACCAATTACATTTGTTTGAAATTCTGATAAATTGCTATATAAATCGAAGGGCAGATCTATATTTTCTTCGTCTTCACTTGGCTACATTTATAGTATAAAATATATTTTAAGATATTGGTAACAACTAAATCCGAATAAATAATTTTAATAATTTCTAGGCCAACATAAATTCCCTGAAATCCAGTACAAATTTTTGTTTTATAAATAGGTCTATTGGAATAATTTTGGAGACTCAAAATATATTGCTGGACGTTTTGGATGTGTTGCAACACTTCGGGATAATTTCTCTGACCTATAGGTGCTTTGGATCCTTTTGCTAAGGCATTTCTAGAATTTAATAAATCGAAGGCATAATTCATTACCTGTATGAATTCGACTGTAGCTGCACTTCCTTGGAATGCCGAAAGATGCAGGTTCTTGTTGCAAAAATCAATTGCATCAGCTACACTTGCACTCAGAGTATGAGTAGCTAATCTTACCTTCATTTTATTATCTTGCCAACGTATATGTAATTTTGAGAGCTTATTTCCTAATTTTATGGTTTCTTTTTCTTGCAAGGTATACAAAGCATTTACATAGGCCCACACGATTACTCCTTTTTCTGAAAAAAAATTCTCACTTGTCGCAAAGTGGTTCCGGATTAACTTAATGGAGGGGTATGCGTCAAGTAGTGTGCAGATTTTTTCATTTGGCTTTTCAGGAGTACAAAAATATGGCCGCTGTTCAGGTAAGTCAATGCTGCTGCCCAGTAAACGGAACATAGTCTTGTTATAGTTTGGGCCATCGCAAGTGAGACAAACTATCTTAAAATTTATCTCCTGCAGCCGCTTTATTGCCTATAATACCAAATTTTTCCTTTTTTCTGCTGTCAAAGTATGAATAAGGAAGTAGGCTATTGGCAGCTTGCAAATAGCTATTGCAAGCTGACACAACCATGAACACATATGCTTCCGTGGCCTCATCGGAATCTTTACATGAAGTTCGACGCATTTCTTAATGGCCATTTCATCAATAATTAGGGAGCAAATGCAAGACTTGTTGTCTGCTTCCAGTACCTGCACTTTAGCTGTTAACTACTCTTTGCAGAAACCAGGCTCGCAGTTTATACTCGCGTACCATTCCTGTATTGTGGAGGTATGTGGTAAAGCTTTGCAGAAAGTTTTTCGGACATAATTATAGGCCTTAGGAGAATAAAAGTGCAACGTTGCAGCAAATATTTTTAATTGTTCTGAATAAGCCCTCGGTTTTTATATACTACCCTATTGAAAAAGCTCTTAGGTATTTCCATTCCCATTTCTTCCAGGCAATTGAAAATATGTGACGATATTAAATTTTGTTCCCTTAAAACATGTAACAGCTCTTTTAAGTTTACTACTTTTTTGTTTATTCTGGTAACATTTTGTTTCAAAGTGCGAATTTTCCTTTCTTTAATTTAAATCATTTTTTTATACTTAGTGTAAGGCACTACTATATTTCTTATATTTTTAATTTGGGAAATAGAAGTTCCCTGTACAGAGACGGAGGTAGAAGGTGGAATACACATGTACCGGGTATCACTTTCAATTGTATTTAGAATTTGTTCTTCTTCCAGTTCTATTGAAGTTGGCTCCCGTACAAAGGTAGTGGAAGAAGTTGGTAAAGGTTCTTCTTCAATAGTATCGAGAATTACTTCTCCTTTCGGATCTATTGTTTCTTGCTTTAAAGGATAAGTAATTTTAAATTAGTTGAAATTTGTACGACAAATATAATAACCATTTACATACAAATTTACAAATAACAGGAAAAACTTAAAATTTGTAGAGTGATTTTGCTGGCCATGTTGAGAGTAGCCAAAGTGTACCGATACAATTTATTCAAAAGCATGATATTACAAAAATTGACTTAAAAAACTATCTCAAATTCATCAATAAAAACATTAATAATTTCTAATTTTTAAGAATGTGTATATCATTTAGAATTCTCAATTTCGTTTTAAATGTTTATCGGTTAACTAAGCCTTCATCAAACGAACAAATTTACCAACAGAATCACTATCCTGATATCTGATTCATTCAAACAAATTTAACTTGATTATAGATAAAAATACTAGTATTACACTTATTGCTAGAGAGAGTTATTTAACGAGGAATTTAACGAAATCAGTTTTCAGATATAAGACATTAAGGATAATTTAAGGTAAACTAATAAATTTTCAGAAAATTAATCTTAAACTTATATAAATACATTTAAATACCTCATTTAAATTCAAGAATATAGTTTCCATTGGCACAGCACTTTTAATAAGACGAGTACGTATTCCCCTACTAATATCACTTTCATCGAAATGCAAACTGCAAATAAACGGATATCTCACAAGTAGAATATCTTCATATTCCATATTTAGATAAGAATACCACTTCGCCATACGTTCTCTATTTAACGGAAACCTTAAAAATTTAAACTATTTACTCCACTTCATCTTGTAATAACTGAAAATGTTTAGAATTAAATCTACCTAAACAACTTAACCAATTTTTCACTACACAAAAAGTGCAAAAATTTTAATGCGATTGAAAATATTTTCGGTGAAATTCTCGATCTCGATTTTAAAAGATTTTACATTGCCGCCAGCAATTAAAATCGCGTTCTTATGTTGGTAGCTCTGCAAGCACATTCAAAACAATTTAAGAGCTAGGAAAGTTCATGTAATAGAAATAGACGAATATATAGGAAAATATCTCCGCTCTCGTTCTGGTTAAGCACAGTCCAGAGGAAAATAACCATTTATTTCTAAATTTTATTTCATTTCAGAGAAGACAATTTAATCTGTATATATTAATGATTTTTTCTCTCGACAGTATTAGCATAATACTCGAAACAAAAATGCAGGCAAAAAAGGTTTTCCACTACTGGTAACAAAAGTTGCCTCAAAATTAAATAGCATACCATCGGTCCATAGCTATATGTCAGTGCCCTAAACTCGAAAAACCGAGGCAAGTTTAATAATGTGCAGTAATCTTTCCCACACTATGTAAAACGGCATTGTGGGCGGCGCAAAATTATTTTGATTTACCGTATGCAGATCAGGCAGACCATAGAATTGATTTAAACCTGAAAGAAATCAATGTTTCTCATTTACCAGTGTTGCCATTTTTCGATGCTGCGATTCGTCTTTAAGTTAAAGGAAGGCTGTAACGGCTATCGTTATTCAAGGTCCTCTGCGTATAACGTACCCAAGCCGGCAGGCATGGCACCACAGTCGATTGTAGACATTTCCAGCTTATTCTGGCAAGTTTTTCGATAATTATCTATTCTATTGAGTATTGAGTTCTTTCATTTATTACTATAAATCAATCGTACTACCCACATTCAAATAGAACCGGTTACTAGGGATATACAGCGCAGACTCAGTCATAGCTGGTGTTCGCATGAAGTCGTTGAAGATTCCCTAGTTTCACGAAATTGTATCCGAAGTAACGGGTACAGGAAGATTATTATTATATTAAAAGCCTCCGTCCTAACTGTGTTACGTAATACTTGAACGGCCCCTAGATTAAATTGTTCGGCTAGTTGGAAAGCATGGTTATGTCGTAGTTTAGGTAAGAAAAGTGATTAACAAACCTCCATCGAATATCTGGATTGATAAGATTATCTTGCTCAATTCTCAACATGCTC
Organism: Leptarthrus brevirostris; assembly: GCA_964036015.1. NCBI lineage: Eukaryota > Metazoa > Arthropoda > Insecta > Diptera > Asilidae > Leptarthrus > Leptarthrus brevirostris. The sequence continues at coordinate 113,001,990 of OZ038371.1, forward strand.
ATAATAACAATGAGGAAGAGAGATGGCAAAAACGTCTTTTTGTTTTACTTCACTGCCACCTTAGAATAAATGTATGTCAGGACATACTTTGCTCATGGCCTATTGAAAATTTAACTTTACTTTCTTCTGGTAGAGTTCTGTGCTTATCACCAGGGGCCTTATTATGAAACACGAAACGAAAGTAAAACGAAACGAAAGTTGTAAAATTGTATTTGGCAACACGAATTCGTCATGAAAACAGGCATTGATGATCGACTGTCATTTCGGTTGCAATTGCGCACTTGTCTTCCTTATTTACGTGGGGAAAAGTGACCAACATGTAAGTTGTTTTATTAATATATAAACATTTATAATTTAATGATAATGATTTAATAATGATTGTAGGGCAAAAATAACTAAATTAAAGCAATATGAAATTCGTGGGCCTTATTATGCAACACGAAACGAAACCATAAACGAAACGAAATAGCAATACCTTTCGTTTCGTCTTGCTATTTGGTATTATAGAACTCGTTCGTCTTTCCCAATATATACTGCCACATAAAATTCAATTTTTTCAATTGCAACCAACTTAACTTTGTTATACAAGGTACAAATAGACAACTGACAGTGCAGAGCTAGTTTTAAGTAGTAGCAGTGGTTCTGAAGATGAGGAGAATTATAGACTTATTAGAAAAGAAATCCGAGATAAGTCAAACCCACTAGAATTGCCAAATTCAACGTAAGGTTTATTCGTACATATATTATACTTTTTAGGCTAACTTATGTAAAAGTTTTTTACAGCTATTTCGAATAAATAAAGTAGCATACAAATACCTTCTTGAAGAAATGAATGCTAACTTTTGTCAGAGTGCACGATCATCATCAACTCCGCCGTATTTGAAAATAGCAGCAGCCCTGAGATTCTTCTCTGAAGGCGGCTATCAAAAAGGTTTCGAGCAAGATTTCAATATCGGCATGTCCCAGTCCACAATTTCAAATGTTTTAGAAGAAGTATTAAATATATTTGAAAGTTGGTATTTGTCCAAAATGGATATCTTTTCAATTAAATGAGGAGGAAAAACATAAATCAAAGGCATATTTTTTTTTAAAGTACGGATTTCCAGGAGTTATAGGATGTGTGGATGGGACACATATCAAAATAATTCGTCCTTCTGAAAGTGAGCATTTATTTTTCAATCGCAAGGGATTTCATAGTATAAATGCTATGTTGGTAAGAAAAATTAAATTAGTGAAGAGTGTTTAAGACTTTAAGTTTTAATTTTGCAGTTATGTAAGTTATGTTTACATGTGTGGGAACTCACTGAAATTAGAAGAAAACTGAGCACAACACCGCGGGATAAAAGTTGGTTATTAGGTAAGATGTTTGAAAAAGTACGAAAGACAATTGCGTTATGGTTTCTGGTCTTAAATTAAGTAATTAAGTGCAATTACGTAATTTAAATATATTTTTAAGAATAACGAAACGGCAGTGAGAATTTAAATAAATACGTAGAGTTGATTTAATTGAAAACGTTAATATAATTTAAAATATTATATTTTATTGCTTTAATAGGTGATTCAAGCTATCCACTTGAACCTTGGATTATAACACCTTTTAGAGCAGCAAGAGAATGCACCAGAGAAGCTAGATTTAATATGCTTCATTCCAAGTGCAGATGCATAGTTAAGCGCACTATAGGACTCTTAAAGAATAGATTTAGATGTATTTTGTCGGCTAGAGAACTACATTATTCACCAAATAAAGCTGTGCGTGTTATAAACGCCTGCTGTGCACTGCATAATATTTGTTCCTATTATAATGTGGAAGTATGTGACAGTGCACAAAATAATGAAAATGATCACGAAGTCTTATCTCCTGATGATTATTTTTCAAACGTTGGTAGTGAGAATGATGAAGGAAGAAGAATTCGTCATGAAATCTTAAATTATATTTATTAAATAGAAAATGTTTAAGAAATTTGAAGTTAATTTTTTATACTAAAATATATAAGATAATAATGATGTTATTTAATTTTTGTGATTTAATTTTCTCTTTATAATGATCGTAACCTTGAAAAAGGGAAATTGAACTTGTTTTTATAATGCCATTTAAAATAACTTTGATGTTATCTTGCCCACTTCCTCTGATTTTGCAAAGATAAAGATATAGGACAAATTTGAATGCACCAACTCGTTACTCGAGTGTTATACCGTACAATTTTTGTGTACTGTTCTTCTTCGCTATATATTATTAAAAAGAACTTTCCCCAACGAAGAAAAGGCTAAGTGAGTGAATATTACATCGCTAAAGATATCAGACAACCAAAAATTGTGTATTAGGAAAATACTTTTCAAATATCATAAAAAAATTAATTCTAAAATAAAGTATTCTTGTTTTTGTGGAAAACTAAATATGTATTATAAAAATATTGTCACTCTTGCAAAAAAAATTATCCATATTCATGACCATAACTTATAAATTAATTCATAAATATTGCAACACTTACATAAGAAAAAAAAACCTACACTTCATTTGGTTTCAGCTTGATATATCGATTATTACTATGTACTAAAAAACTTACTTTAAGTCTAATTGCTCCTGTAAAAGGTCTACTTTTCTTTTCTTAATTTGTATCTCCTGTAATGAGTTTCTTTGATAATCTATATATTTATTTTTTTTTTTAATTTAGCCTCTTCTTTTCTTAAACTAAGAATTTCCTTTTCTATTTTAAGTCTTTCTTCCTCCACTTTATAAATTTTCCGTAAAGTGCGGCCGTTCTCCTTCATTTCGTCTTTAATACATTTTAAAGATTGACAGAGATTATTAAAAACTTCCTTTGTAGTTTCAGTCTGTTCCTCCAAAAGTTTAAATTTTTTATTTTCGGTTTCACTGTTTTTTTTTTTTTGTGTAGACTTTTTATGTATCCGCGGTGTGGGAGGCCGCTCATTTTCGAATGGTGATGGAGATAATTCTTTTCTTCTTTCCTCTGGTTCTTCTAAAATTTCTGAAAGAATACCAGAAATCTCTTCATCACCCCCAAATGCCTTCGCACCACTTATTCCGTCAACTGAATTTCTCAAATTCACTAAATTGATAACTGCTTCCTCAAGGGGTGAGGAACTGTACTGTTTGTTTTTCCCGCCGCCTGTACCTTCTTGTTGCCTTTTATTAAATTTTAATTTTTTCTTTATAAAGAATTTATAATCCGACCAGACCTGTGAAGATAAATTATAATTTTATATATTTATACATGATTATATGATTGTATACCTTTTTCCATTCTTCTGGATTTCGAATCGGCGGTCCTTCTGCATTGCACTCACTTGCAATTCTCTCCCATAAATTCCTACAGGCTGCTTTCGCATTTGCCGTCGGGTGATAACCTTTTGCAAACTCGGGGTTTTGCTCCATGTATGAAATAAGTATTTCATACTGCTTTAATTTAGTTGCCTTAGACCTACAATTGTAGTTTAATATTAACAAAATATAATTATGCCGCTATGCATAAGTATTACAAAATAGAGAAAATAATAAATTCATAAATAAATAATACTAAAAACTTACATTTTATTTAACTTTGTCTTCCAGACGAGAGCACAATTGCAATCGAAACGTCATTCGATCATCAACGTCTGTTTTCATAACGATTTCGTGTTGCCAGATGCAATTTCCAAACTTTCGTTTCGTTTCTATTTCGTTTCGTGTTCCATAATAAGGCCCCTTGTTTCAAATATGGAGTAAAATCAAGATTTTGCAAAAGCGCACCATCCAATAGCTGATGTCGAAATTGCATGTCGCATGCAATTTCTGTGAAAGAATTGCAACGGACTGCAACGCTGAAAAAATAATAAACAAATGGAGATTCTGGTTGCAAAATCATTCCTCATTAGCTAAAAATGCATTGAAAGCCGATGTAAATGGGAGGAAGAAAAAAATGAGCTGTGGAGCAAATTAACAGATGTGTTGAATTCAAATGGACCGCCAATAAAAAATTCAAATGGTTGGCAAAAGGTATTTTAAAAAAAAATGTTGGCGATAAGGAGAAGTTGTATTAAAATATCTTAGGTGTGGCGGTATTTAAAATACAACACAAAACGCAAATTAATTGCGAACAAGAAGCTCATTGCGAAGACGGGCGGTAGATTATTCGAAGCTGTTCGTACAACACCACTGGAGGAAACTGTGATAGCAGCAGCAGGTCTGGCCTTCCAAATGTAAATACTTACGGTGCTAGTAGTAATAGTGGGGAGTGTTCCTTAGTAAGAAGCACTGCTTAGGAAGAGGCCGATACACTACAAGATGATATCGAAGCAGGTTTAGTTAAGTTACTGGGGAATTCTTCAGATGGAAATGAAAACATCCCACCAGCGTCAACAGAAGCAGCAACTACCGCAAGATAAGGAAGTTCTTCCATTATCCATCGGCAGGATGCACCTGAAAAAACCTTACAGCTCATTCAAGAAGAATTAAATGAACAAAAAGACTTCCACATAAAAGTTCTGGCAACGCTTAACGAGCGTAATGCCATCGAAAGGGAGAAAGTAATAATTGAGAGAGAAAAACTAAAATTATTACATGAAGACAATCTTGAAAAAATTCAATATAGAAAAAGAAAGATAGATTTGAAACTCCTTGAACATTATGAGAAATTAATTTTTATTTTGATACTGTGTAGTTACTTTTGATTTTTGTTCTTTTACATGAAGTTTATTTATTTTTCTAGTTTTCGTTCTTTAACATGAAGTATTCATATGATGTGCAATTATTGTTTTATAAGTTAAGTTTATAGTACTGAAGTCTTGTCTTTTAATAAGTAAATGGTTTTTATTTAATTATTTTTATACATATATATAATTACCTAAACTATTATTTATATATTTCTTATAAAACTGGAGTACATAAACTAATGAGTTAAACTTATTAAGTAATTGTCGATTTAATATTTTCCCTATTCCTTTCTGCCTGTCGTCTTAAAGATGATGTTGATAAAAAATCAGCATCAGGAATGATTTTATGTGGAGATCGTTCTTCGCTAAATGGGGAAATGTTGTTATTGCTCACTTTATAACGAATTCTTATGTTGTGTAAAGCCGCGCAGACATTTGCAATGCTGGCCACTTTCTTGGACGTGTACCTCGTTCTTATTTCTTCGCAAAGTATTATCCATACTCCTACGATACAAAAAAATTATTTGATCTGTAAGTAAGAAACATCCTATTCTACCTTTATAAATTACAATGCATCGTTCGACGGTGCTTCGTGCTCTTGCATGAATGTCATTGATTTAAGTTTTGATCCATCCTCTGAAAGTACTTCCTTTCATTAGATTCACCCCAAACAAACTAATCATGCGTAGCTCCTCCATACCTGGCATTTATTGACATAATCAGGGTCGCCAGATGTGGCGATTTTTCGCCAAATTGGCGATTTTTTATCATTCCTGGCGACAAAAAATATGAATTTGGCGATGGCGATTTTTTTGGCGATTTTTCATCTACTTCGGGCGTTTTTATGGCGATTTTTCTTGAAAGAAAAATTGACAGATTATTTACCTTTTAAAAACTAATTTCTAAAATTTTACAAATTTAGCATACATCCTTAGACTGTAGAACGAGAGGAAAGGCTATCTTAAGTAAAAACCCTGTACGTGTGATAAGCATTTTTGCTTCTTGGCCAAGTGGTGAGTGCGTTAAGGGGGAATGACGCCTGAAATGTCAAATTGTACCGAATGTCGCCTTGTAATCAAAGTCGTCGTCGTAAAATTAAGTAAATTAATAAAATATGTTCGGGCAAAATTATATTATATTAAAAGTGTTATAAAAATATATTTTAAAAACACCTAATTTAAAATATTATCAAAATGAGTTGGCCCCTCCTGTATACAAGCATAATTTTACTACTTTCATGTCGAAACGCACACATCGCTTGGGTTCTACTACATATAGCAAAATGCTTACATTTTTCCGAATGATGTCCTTTCCTCTAGTTCTTTATTCTAAGCATACATCAATTCAGCAGAATTTTCTCAAAAATTTAGCTAATTTGAGTAAAAGTTGCCGCAACTGCAAGTGACACTTAAAGTGACAGAAAATTCTACGGCACGTCTAATGAGTTATTTGCCGGCTTTTTCGCAGTTTTATTCTGTGATTTTTAATAAATTTTGGGAGAAATAATGGAACCCGGTTTATTAAATGTAAGAGATCCTACTCTAGCAAAAAGTTGTATACTTTTGGGAAACCTACAAACATGTACCAGAGAAGAACTCGAAAGTATCTGTAATAGATGCGGAACAATTCTTGGCTATTTGGAGCAAAAATATTTCGGATTTGTACAATTTGAAACAGAAGCGATTGCTAATAAGGCAGCTCAAGCCCTCAATGTATCTTTGTTTAAAGGGTACAAAATAACAGTCCGGAATAGGTAAAGGTAAGAAACCACAGCTAAAGAAAGAAACTGTAGAGGCAACTCAAGCCTGCAGCATGCTCACGTTCCTCCTGATAACAATGATTGTGAGCTAATTGTCATTAACCAGGGGCACACGTTATTGGACTTTTGAATATGTATAGATTCATTACTTTTTTTTACCTTTTATAGAGAATATGCCGAATATGAAAAGGTTATATTTAAAAGTTGATTTGCTTTTCCCAAATGAAGGGGTACCAATTGGGAAAGTTAGCGCAAATATTTCGTGACGTGGATGTTTATATACAGTACTTGTCACCGCCCAAAACGAATAGCATCGAAGTATCACAGAAACGTACTTTATGGGCAACCAGCGGAGCACCGAAATATGGCAGTTGATAATGCCATTAACTTGAGGCCCGAAGTACAATTCCAACGGACCCGTCAACTGCAACTTTGCTCAAATGGGAAATTCATGCGACATGATTGTTACAATTTAACGACTTACCAGTCGACTCCGACTGAACTTAGACTTTGCTCAAAGTGCAAAGTTGTAGTCACAAAACTCGACTGCGGCTAACTTCATTTGAAATATACATGCAAATAGCTCTGAAAATGACAGAAGCTGAAGCTACAATTTAATTTCAAATTTGATTTTGGCGTTGACTTCGGCTGAAAGCTCAGTTGCAGTTAACTGATCAGTCGGAATTTTAACTCGGGCCTAATATCGAATGATCGAAAGATTTTCAAATCAAATTGAGAGTAGAGAGGCAGAAATTACTGAGGACAGATTTGCCAATCATTCCTCCAAATAGCTCAGTTGCTCCTCCCTTAAAAGAATGTCATCCAGACGCGATACAAACTTTATTATACGCACTTGCTGACAATCGTTCCTTAACGGTCTTACAATAGTTACAAGGTGTGAGTTACAAAAAAGGCAGAGTTAGGCGACGCAGCTGACCTTCCAGCTCCTCAACCGAAAATTGTCGAACCTGATCCAGAGATCGAGTTGCAGAAGAAAATTTTAAGCATCCTCAATAATCACATGTATACAATGTACAAACTAAACACATAACCCGAGTACATTTTTCAAAAAATTTTAATAAAAATTCCGAACTCAACCGTTCAACTCGAGCAAAGTAAAAAATATTAAAATATTTCTTAACGCGATCGGCGTTTCTAATAAATAAAAGCTAAATTCTTTTGGTTTTTCGTCAACAGCAGCACCAAAGGGTTAGCTTTTCTTTAGCCTTCGACCGAACACTAGATGGAAAACCAACAAATTTAAATAAAAACACTGATCTAGACAGCTGTTTTTTTATTAAAAATTTTCAATAAGTCATCTATAACGGTGTCAAAATCCGATCTATTGTATGCTAATGTACAATCACTGCAAAACGATTCAAACATAATTGAACTTCTAAAAGATAATAAGGTGCAACGAGCCTTGGATTCCCTGATCAAAGCGTTAGTATCTACAATTGAAAATCACTTTAACTATAGGTAGATAATGAAATATATTTTATTGGAAGTCTTTAATTGTTTGGCGTTTTTTCTGAAACTCTTTCATATAGGGAGTTGATATTTGGCACGAAGATAGGAATTGGTGGCAGAATAACAGCCGTGTAGCTAAATTTTCATGTTTGGGTCTAATTTTCATTGGGGTGAAATGAGAATCAAATGAAATTGTGCTTGTAAAAACGAGTTCAAAAATATTATTAGTGGCTTAAGCAAACATGCTGGTAACGATTGCTTTACTAAAATCCAACGAAACTTAAGGTGTGTAATTAAAGAAATTACTCGTACCTTAACACAGTATATTGCATACCCAATAAAACAACATTTAATTGTAGTATTATCGCTACATGGCTACAAAAAATTTATAGAATGGCGATTTTGGCGACTTTTTAGTGTCCATCTGGGGATATTGTCTGTGGAAAGTCTGGGGACCCTGGACATAATTCTTAGGTTATTGTCGCAAATCTAGGAGAGAAGGCATTTTTTAATAACATGCTCACTGTTAGTTGATATATTAATTAACTCCACAATCATAACATTCAAACTGTGTTTTCCTTTCCTGTTAAAGAACATAAATTCATCTTCCCTTGGCTTTAATATATGTATATATATACATATGTATATGTGTGTTCCATCTACACGACCTACAACTGTGAAATATTATTTAGAGTGTTATAGTCAAAAATTTTATTTTCATTACAAACCTCCAGGAATTTTATATATTTCAAAAAATTATAGTTTTGAATTTTCCAGCTGGTAAACTTGTATTCACGGGCGGCACAAAATTTCCTCAAAATAAAAAAGGACCTCACTAAAAATTAATGAAATGCATTCTTTAGACATTTCACAAAGAAAGTAATTTCTTGCGAGGTTTTGGTAGTGTATATTAAAAGTGCTATTGCCACTCTAATAACTGATACAACTTCGTCCACCCGAAAAGGAGGACAACCCGCCGTCAAGGCAGACCCAGCTCACGGGTTAAGTGGGCAACCTTCTGCGAGCACTGTTCGCTCCTCCTCCAATTCTCAGGCCAACACGGTGACTACCTCCAAAGAGTCCTGTGAACCCCTTTCCTCGGGGAAAGTACACGACACTGCCAAGGACCCCAAACCCGGTAGTAGCAGTACAGTTCCTCCTCCCTCTGCGAAACCTGCGCGGGGTAGCACGTCCCTGTCCAAGGCTAAAACACCCGGACATACATCTAGCAACGCGCCTCTCAGGACATCCCAGTCCAACCCGACGACCACCACCAAGCAGAAGGGAAACGCCTTAACGGTGGCCTTCAAAGAGAGACGGACTGCGCTCAGAATCCTCCGAAAACTGAGCTCCATCTCTCAGGAGAAACTCGTAGAGAAGGACAAAGCCTCTCTGCAATGGGCTAGTAAGATTATTGCCCAAGGTAGCGCTTCGGCCTCTATAGGCCCACTACAAGCTACCCCGAAGAGGTTGCGCTCGCCTAACGAGTTGCAGCCATCTTCCAAAAGGAGTAAGGCGGCAGGCCCCCTCTCCTCCACCGCTAAGTCCTTCAGCGAGATAGCGAAGGACAGTCTAGTAAGGGCGATTATAGATCGCAGCAACGCGGACGGCTCCATCACGCCTGATAAATGGAAGTTGGTGGAGGTTGCGTTGCTGAAGGTTTATATGGAGGTTCTTTCACTGAACCCCGGCCCTCCCCCATGTTGTCTTGATGCTGGCTGGCATCAAGGCCACATTAAGTTACTGGCCTGCTCCGACCAACGGTCGGTAGAGCTTCTCGGCCAGGCGATTTCCCGTCTCGATGAGATCTGGCCTGGTGCGAGAATCGAAGCCGTTCCCAGGGATAAAATCCCCTGTAGACCCAGGTCAAGGACCTGGATTCCGATCGAACCTTCGGATCCTTTGGAGATCTTAAAGTTCATCCAAGTATCTAACCCTGGGTTACCTACCCATGACTGGAAAGTAGCCCAGGTAGGTGAAGTCAAGGGAAACTCTAGACAGGTCATTGTGATCTTAAATGAGCAATCCCTGGCCCCACTTGCCGAACGCAATGGCATTATCTGCTATGGGTTCAGCTCAATTAGCTTGAAGGTCTATGAAAAGGACCTGAAGGCGCACAATACTGCTAGTAATCAGGAGAATTCAGCAGCCTCCACAAGCACTACCGCGGAGAAAGAAGGAGAACAGAGTGCAACGACAGCTTCTGCCGTTGCCACTCCCTCACCAGAAGATGGTGATGCGGAACTCAACTCCACTATGGAAGTTGACACCCTTCCATATCCCGGACCAGAGATGGAGAACCTACTTCTGGGTTCCTCCACGGATGAAGATGCCAGCATTGAAGGGGAGACTGCTGACATCACTGTGATAGAGGTATCCTCACCTAAACACAGTGATGATAAGAGTAGCTCAAATTAACCTTCATCACTCGAAGGCAGCGTCCGCAGCCCTTCTCCTTCGTCTTGCACAAAAAGGAGAAGAGCTCATCCTTGTCCAAGAACCTTGGGTCGTCAGAGACAAGGTTTGCGGACTCAATATGAAGGGGTATAAGCTCCTCTACTTACAAGGTACAGGTAAACCAAGATCATGTATCCTCACAAAAAACAATATTAATGCCCTTATCCTTCCTCAATTTAGTGATAAGGACACTACAACAGCCACTCTGGAATTCAAAACCCACAATATTTGGATTATATCCAGCTACATGGCGCACGATGTGGTGGACATTCCTGGTACAACAATCAGGAACGCGGTCAAAGAAACCACTGTACAAAAGAAGACGCTGGTGATCGGAGCGGACGCCAACGCACACCATATTGTCTGGGGCAGCTCGGACATCAACGAAAGAGGTGAGTTACTTTTTGACTTTATTCTTGGAACTAACATCCAGATTTGTAACGTGGGTGCAGAACCCACTTTTACTAACTCAATTAGGCGGGAAGTACTAGATATTACAATAGTCTCGGAACACTCCGCCGATCTAATAACAGAGTGGAAGGTATCCAAGGAACCATCCTTTTCCGACCACGCCTATATCGAATTTGGAATTACACTTCAGAAAAAGATGTGTTCTCCTTATAAAAACAAACCTACCTATCACAGGCCCGCCGGTAATTGAAAACAGGCAAACCCTTGACAAGGTGGTGGACACCCTAACGCTTGCGTGTAATGCGGCGACACAAATTTCCTGCCTCGATAGGGTCCCCAGAGGTAAACCCAAACCTCCGTGGTGGTCGAGTGAGATCATGACCCTAAGAAAGGAATGTCGTAAGCTTTTTAACCAAGCGAAGAAAACTAATGTCTGGACTTCTTATAAAGAATGCCTCAAAAAATTTAAGAAACTGATTAGGAAAGCAAAACGCTCCTCATGGGAAGGCTTCTGTAATAAAATCGAAAGCTCCTCTGAAGCGAGTCGTTTGCGGAAAATCCTCTCAACAACGCCCATCACCCCAAGCCTACTGACCAAAAGTGATGGTAGTTGGACTTCATCCAGTCTTGAGTCGCTGGAGTTACTTGTAAACACGCACTTTCCGGGATGCTCGGCAACCGGCGGTACTGAATTGCCGGATACTCCAAGCGACCATGAACTGGTTCACAAGATACTCGATGTGAGAAAACTGAAATGGGCGATACGAAGTTTCAAGCCCTATAAATCACCGGGATTAGATAATATCATCCCAGCTGAACTACAACAATCTTCCGAGATACTTATTCCGTGGCTAATGGTCATTTATGAGGCTTGCCTTAACCTCACCTATATTCCATCCTCATGGACGAAGGTGAAGGTGGTCTTTATCCCTAAAGGAGGTAAAGCCTCACATTATAAGCCCAACGATTTTAGGCCCATTAGTCTATCCTCCTTCCTGCTCAAAACCTTGGAAAGACTCTTAGATATCTACATTAAAGAGACAATCAATTATTCCAAGTTGTCTCTCTCGCAACATGCTTACACTAAAGGTAAGTCCGTAGAGACAGCCCTACACGAACTTACCACAATCATAGAGCATTCGCTACTACAAAAAGAATATTCACTTGCAGCCTTCCTTGATATTGAGGGTGCTTTTAACAATATTAGATCAGAGGCGATAATGGCATCCTTGAGGAGGCTTGAAATCGACGATCCTCTCATCAAACTTATTGACCTAATGCTAAAAAGCAGGGTCATTATCTCCAGCTTAGGAGGATCCAATATCCAAAGAGTGGTAACTAGAGGTACCCCTCAGGGAGGAATCCTTTCACCACTTTTATGGAACCTGGCTCTGAATGAGTCACTAATAGACCTGGAGTTGTCCGGTCACAAGGTTATTGCCTACGCCGATGATATTGTCCTGATATGTTCAGGTAAGCACCCCAATACACTGGCTGAGGTGTTACAACACGCCCTATCTAAGATTTCATCATGGAGTGATGGATGCGGTCTGGGTATAAACCCAAACAAAACAGAGTTAATACTCTTCTCTCGGAGGCATAAAACACCTCACATTAATTGCCCTACACTAGACGGGGTTAGGCTGGAACTGTGCAACCAGGTTAAGTATCTAGGTGTAGTCCTAGATAGAAAACTTACCTGGAAGCCTAACATCCAAGAAAGAGTACGGAAAGCTACAGTAGCGCTGTACTCGTGTAAGAAGGCTATAGGGAAAAGATGGGGTATGGAACCACGCATTGTGAATTGGCTCTATACAAGTGTCATACGGCCTATACTTATGTATGGGGTGATTGTCTGGTGGCCGGCACTAAACATAGCAACCCATCTCAAAGCAATGGACAAAGTTCAGAGGATGGCAGCACTGCTGATAACAGGTGCCCTGAGAACCACACCTTCTAAAGCCCTGAACACTATTCTCCACCTTCTACCGTTGGATCTCTTTGGTAAGAAAACCGCATCATTAGCCGCCATTAGGCTTAACTCAATCCAGACCTGGAAGCGAACTGATTTCGGTCACTCCAAAATATTGCACAATAGAACTGCCAGCAATATCGACTACACCTCGCCCAAGCCTTTCTTTGGAACAAAATTCGATTCCTTCTTTCCCACCAGATCGGAATGGGAGAAAGGTCCTCCCCAATGCGGGAACTCAGTGCATCTCTACACTGACGGCTCCAAATTGGAAGGCAAAGTGGGTGGAGGAATATTCTCGGAACATTTGGACCTCGATGTCTCATTCCGCTTGCCTGACTATATGGTAGCTATAAAGGTAGCTGCGGACCGCCTGAATCAACTAACGCTACCTACAGACGGCGTATGTATTTTCTCAGATAGTCAGGCCGCTATTAAATCCCTTTCGGGAGTATACACAACCTCCAAAACGGTTATAACATGTCGCTCAACACTAAATGACATAGCTGAGCATCTGAAAGTACGGCTCATCTGGGTGCCAGGACATAGTGATATTCCGGGCAATTGCAGGGCCGACGAACTAGCGAGAAACGGTACCACACGTCCTCTTTCGGACATTAACCACCAGCCGGGTAAACCGCTAGCTACATGCAAACTGGAACTCTCACAGGAGGTTCTCAAGATTGCTAACACAAACTGGCAAGAGGAACACACCTGCCTGATTACCCGACAGATATGGCCAAAGATTGACCCTAAGCGGTCAAAAGGGCTCATCCTACTCGGTCGCAAAATAATTAGCAGTACAGTAGCCGTAATCACGGGTCACTGCCTCATAGGTAGACACGCCGATAGGCTGGGCGTGTCTTCAAACGACTTTTGTAGAAGCTGCCGCGACGAAGAGGAAGAGGAAACCATACTTCACCTCCTCGGTAACTGCCCGGCCCTAGCCAACCGTAGGAACCGGTTTTTGGGCTCCCCTTTCTTTAAAGAGTTAACCGAGCTGAGCTCCACGGATGTCAGAGACCTGACTCGATTTATCAGGAGTTCAAATTGGTTCCCGACAGCGAATTAAGGAAGAACACCCTTCACAACAAAGTCAAAATTATTTCGACTTCCCGTGAACTGGTTCCACTAGATACAAAAAACTGGTTCGATACACAGGGGGCAACATGTTAACCCTCTCATTCCTTAGGTAGTTCTATGGGGTTGTTAAATTCAAGCCTCAACGTGGTAGCACAAAGGGCCTCTTAGGCCTAAGTGTGCCTTCTTAGGCAGCCACTTTAACCTAACCTAACCTAATAACTGATGGAATATATGTATTTCTCGTTCCTTCAGGTAAATTTAAATGATGTAATATATAAAGGAACGCTTCCTTTGACAACCTATATCTCTGGAGAAAACTAAAAGTAAAAGCATTTAAAATATATTTTCCCCAAGAATGAAAATGTTTACGCATTTTCCGGAAGAGACAGAGGATCTAAGAAATCTCTTAGCGTTAGCCTACTGATCCTTCCTTGGTAACCTCTTTGTAAAGTTTTATCAACTAAAATATATTTCAACATTTTACAAAAACTTTAGCGATTTTATTAACGAAACTTTAGCGATTTTATTTACTTCCTAAACAACGTACCGGGTAGCGATTCTCATTAAATGAGTAGCCCGGTTGAACTGACAATTCTGCTTGTCAAAGTTGTCAAACTGACAAATAAATTTATTTTGGAAGTGTCAAAGTTGTAATCGCAAAGTTTAAAGGTATATTGTTATAATATATATTTGTATTTTTATTTATTTATTTATTCGAGTGGTTATTATGCGGTTGCTTAATGTAACCGTGGATATTATAAACGTTTTCGTTTTTCTGGCACCATTTTTTTCGTCCCATACAACCATTGTGACATATTTGTTAACTAAAGAAATTCATAGCACCGGTGCAGGTTTACTATAGTTGCTGCAGCAATGATATCAATTGTCCCCGGTTATATATCACGTTCCGTAGCCGGATCTTACGACAATGAAGGAATTACAATATTTTGTATGCTTTTAACGTATTATATGTGGATAAAAGCCGTTAAAACTTTTGGCATTTTGTGGGCTACCTTGGCGGCTCTTGCCGCATTCTGTATTGTATTGGAACAGTTTTATCAATGCAAATATCGTTTGTTGGTTTTCAGCCAGTACAAAGTTGACAAATAATGTAACATATTGAAGTACTTTTCAAGACATTACTATCAACAGTTACAACTATTGTTATAGTTGTTGAAACAATATTAACAATAACCGGAAAAGTATCACCATGGACGGGGAGATTTTATTATTTATTAGATCCTTCGTACGCGAAAAATCACATTCCAATTATTGCATCCGTTTTGGAACATCAACCTACGTCACAGTCTTCATTTTATTTTGATTTGCAGATATTAGTGTTCCTGTTTCCTGCAGGATTGTATTTTTGCTTTTCCAAACTATCGGATTCTTATATCTTCATAATTCTTTATGGAGTTACAAGCATATATTTTGCAGGAGTAATGGTGCGTTTAATGCTTGTACTTGCGCCAGTTATGTGTGTCTTATCAGGAATTGCAACATCACATTTACGTTCAAAATATATCAAAAGTGTTGACAACACTTCTTCAAAGGTTGTTGAAAAAAAACGGCATAAAAAACTAGAGCAACAATCATCAGTTAAAAGTGAGGTTGCCATTGGTTTTGTTGCTCTCATCACAGTTATGCTTATTACGTACACATTCCATTGTACTTGGGTTACATCGGAAGCTTACAGTTCTCCCAGTATTGTATTAAGTGCAAGATCTCATGATGGCGGAAGAATTCTATTCGATGATTTTCGTGAAGCTTATTATTGGCTAAAAATTAACACCCCAGAAGATGTACGAGTAATGTCATGGTGGGATTACGGATACCAAATAACAGCAATGGCGAATAGAACTATTCTAGTCGATAACAACACCGAGGGCGGAAAACCTCCAGGATATGACAGAGTTCGCGCCGCGCAAGCATTGGCTTGTACGCATTTATAAAGTAAAGGATCTTAGAAACCGTGGAGTTTACAAGCTTTTATAAAGCACCAATTTCAGTTAGACGGAATGAATAATGTTAAATCATGATTTGTACGAGTCTTAACACAATTTAGATGCATGCTCTCACCTTTATTGTCCATGAGAAAAACTTATGACTGTAATAAATTAATGATTATTGTTTCCATATTTTGAAGAAAACTAATGTTTATAAGAAAATGTTTTAATTGTATTATTGAATTACCTCAAAGATCACATCTACGCTTATGAAATTAATGCATTGGCTTAGGCCTGCAGTTTGGTCATTCCTGTTGTTATAATTTTCATAGATATTTTACTAAATTTGCAAAAATTAAAAGCTTGAAGCAAAAAAAATATATACTAAGGAAAGTGTAGAAATAAAACCAGAAATCTCTTCTTTTATATTCATATAAATAGAATAATAATACAACAGAAAGCAAATAAAGGAGTTGACTATGTTTAATAAAGGGATGCAAATGTGCCAACAAACCCCGTAATGGGGATGGTTGGCACAGAAGCAGGGGATGGTTGGCACGTAATTTAGCAACTAAGCAAATCAAAAGACAATTTAAAAAGATAACTATATTTATACATATGATAATATATATACATAAAACAAAACAATATATATACATATTTTCAATATTTTGTAGGTTTAAACTTAAATTGCTACTTCTTCTTTGTTTCTTCTAATTCTCTTCTTACAGGTGAATCAGTTAATATGGCAGTCTTCCTTTTTCTTCTCCTGTTGATGTTCTTTTTTGTTCCGTTGCCTTAGGAAGTGGTCTGATAGCTTCCAACGGTGAACATGTCGACGTTGAGGGAATGGCTTCTATTAAATTGTTTGTTTAAGGTGCTGCTTGTTCTGTATGAGCCAACCAACCCCAAGTCAATTTTGGGAATTTAAACGTGACTTATGAAGAGGTTATGAAAATACTTAAAAACAATAGTGCACATACAAATAAAGTAAAAACTTCCTCACATGAATAAATATTAATCACCGTACGTACATAATAAGTTGTAATCGCAAGCGAAAATAACTGAAACAACAAATTTTGACATTTACGTCTCAAGAAGTTATATATCCAGGTCGCGTCTAAGCAAGTGCTGGCTGAACGCTGAAAACAAATATGCCAGAGCACAGTACCATTCTGCATTATTGACTCAAGTATTGGTTCGATCTGTCGTGTATACTGAGAAATATTAAGATTGTGCCAACCAACTCAATATCAAATTCGATAAACCTTTTTCGATGATTGCTGCAGTCAACTGCTTTCGTGTTTTGGAACGCGCTCATGTAAATCATATTTAAGTGTTAACTCAAAAATTTAATTTATTTGATAAACTTATGTTAGGGTGAATTTCAAAAGGCATGTTACTGCCGCAATGATGTCTGGCTAGGAATTGAGTTAATGACCTTTTGTAATGAATAATGTGACAATTTTGATTTCATGGAAACGCCCATTTAAGCGTATTGTTAACATAATTAACCTCCATACAATATACATCGAGGATAAGATTTCCAGTAACTATTTGTGTTTTTGTATTCTTTTTGTGTTAATGTTTTTTCGAGCGTCCTTTTCAGAACGACCGATAATTCAAAGAGTAAAATTAATATGATAATCGGGTCTCATGGTGTCTTTGGAAGATTTTCACCCTTCACGAAAAAAAAAAATTAAAAAATTTAATAAAAATTTTTATTGTATAAATTATTTAATTTCGTAAACAAAAATAATAACAATGAATTGTAAAACAAATTTTAAAAAACAATTGAAAAAAAACAGTAAAAAATTAAATATATAAAAACTTAAATTATGTGAAATTTCACAGGACCACTACTCCTAAAACAAATTTTAAAAAACAATTGATAAAAACAATGAAAAATTAAATATATAAAAACTTAAGTTATGTGAAATTTCACAGGACCACTACTGCAAAAATCATAACAATGAATTGTAAAACAAATTTTAAAAAACAATTGAAAAAAACAATGAAAAATTAAATATATATGTTGAAGATCCCTAAAAATAAAGTGCATTAAAATTTATTTTACAAGGTGTCGTCAATCATAATTACCTGATTGCCTAGGAACTCTACAGGCACTTCCAATTCCATTACATCCGTCCTATGAATCCTAAAAAAGAAAGAAAAAATTAATTCATTAAATTAAGCATTTTGAAACAAACAGAAAAAGTTCCAAGAAATTTGTCACTCACAAAAGGTAAACAAATTTCTTGGAGCACAACAACTTAAATAATGTTAAATTCAAATATTTTCTTCGGGTTATATATAATATGACTCTAAAAAGAAACTAGCGGGGTAGGTCCAGATTCTGGGTGTCGCATCATTGGTGCGAACCTTGAGGTCCACACGAACAACTTCCCAGTTAATAACAATTTTCAATTATTGTTAACAATATTCAATTATTATTAACAATATTTAATCGTTAATAGCGATAAAATTCATGATCATAGTACAAACGAGTAAGTGAAAACTCAATAAAATTCATACTATTCGATTTATCGTTTTATTTATCACTACTTAAATCATTTATCATTTTTTTAATGTTACAAAAAACTATAAAAGTTCTGGATTTTTTTTTAAGTATCCAGTTGTATCAGAACCAATTAGATCAGACGAATCTTTTTCAAAAAAAAACTTTCGCCCACTTGTATCTCATTTAAAAATACTTAAAAAATTTATATTTTAAATTCATAAATAAATAAATTAATTGAATTTAATTTATCATGATAATTTCGTTGTAATTAGATGCAAAAAAATTTTTTCGTTATAGCACTATTTTTTAATGAAAACCAAATAAATGCACTCTGTTTGGAACTCATTTGTTATTAATAATTTTGAATGGTTATAAACAATTTATAATTGATATAAACGATTCTTAATTGTTATAGACCATTTTTAATTGATATAAACAAAGTTTATTCATAAAAGAAATTTTTTGTGGTAACAAAAATTTCAATTGTTTATAAGAATTTTCAATTGCTATTAACAATCTGCAATTTTGTATTAAATTTCCAATTTCTAATTTTCATAATCAATTTTCAACCAGGTAAAACCATTTTTTATAATTATAAATTTATTATTGTTATAAACAATCATTTATTGTTAAAAACAATTTTTCATCATTATAAACAATTTCTGTTCATAATAAATTGTTATTATCCGACTTTTTGATGTCCCGATCGTCATCAGAACAAATTACATCGAAGAAATCCTTTTCAAGAAAGTCTGAAATCTTTTGAAAATTTTGTTTTAACAAAAAAACTGAAAAAAAGTTTTTCAGTTTTTTTGTTAAAACAAAAAAAGGCTGAACCGAAATTGATTAAATGTCTTTCAGCTCTTATTTACAATAATACGCTTCGAATGGCACCATAGCGAAGTCGTTATCATTTTTTGTTCGCGAGATTTCGTTGTCGAAAAAAGTGGGACCGAACGTACGTACACACACACACACATGTGTTCAAAAACATGCGTAAAACACAATGGTGACTTTGAAATGTAAAAAAAAATTAAAACTAAAAATTTTGAAAATCGGGCCCATTACAATAACTTCCTATATGTGGGAAGCTAAAATGTAAAAATTGTAAATATTTTCAAAATAAAATGACTTACGTTACTTATTTTTTATTCAGTTGTGCTTCCATCATTTTCATCATAATTATGTTACTAGTTTTCTGTATTGCACTTAAATTTTTTAATTCTTTTAGTACTTCAGAATTTGAGTTTTTGATATCTCTTAATTCGCTCAAAATTTTTTCTTGCGCATTTAGGGCTGCAGTGTGCTGTAAATTTCTATTAATCTACAGGAAGATTAAATATATATACATATATCAAATAAAGTTAATATAAATTATTACGTTGACTTGTGAAGAGGAGGGACCCGGCTGAATATTTTGCAAAGTGGTTAACGTTGCAGGTAAATTCCTCGCAGTATTATTCTGAAATTAATTAAATGTAAATATTATATACAAGTTCGAAGACGACGTTGAATCGAAAAAATTGTATTCGAACAGTTAAGCAGGGAGGAAGGAACAGCGTGATGGTCTGGAGATGTGTTTCCGGTCAAGAAGTAGGACCACTACATCGCATTGATGGCATTATGGACAGATTCCAGTATAAAAATATACTAGAAACCGTTATGCTTCCATATGCAGAGGACAATATGCCGTTGAAATGGAGGTTCCAGCAAGACAACTACCTGAAACACACCGACACTGTATATATATATATATATATATATATATATATATATATATATATATATATATATATATATATATATATATATATATATATGTGACATTCCACGTCAAGTGGCCCGCCCCTGAGTCCAAAAATAGGAGCCACCAAAAAAATCGAGTGACGGCTTAAAATGTTCGTATAAAAAAGGGCTTTCGAAATTTACGTGGCCTTTTTTCCGAAACCCACCATCCGACCCAATATGGCCACCAACACCACGTGACCCAACTTTTTGTTTCCTTCAATTGATTATAAAACTGGCACCATAAGGCCGATTGAGGTCTACGATGTACCAAATGAAAGGTCTTGGACCTCTTCTTTCTAAAACCATAGGTAAAATTATTTTTGGGTGCTGCTAATTCCCACATGACACCCAAAACCATGTAACACGTATTTATTTTCTATCTCGAAAACCGTTGAGTTACGGAAAAAAGTTCATAGAACAAAAAAGTCTTAGAATTGATCAAAGAACAACCTCAAATTTTTTCAGAATTTTTGGAGATGATTTTGAAAATGGGATTTCCCGTATTTTTCAAAAATTGAAAATTCGTCTGAAAAATTCTATGGTTTTAGAAAGAAGAGGTCCAAGACCTTTCATTTGATACATCGTAGACCTCAATCGGCCTCACGGTGCCAGTTTTATAATCAATTGAAGGAAACAAAAAGTTGGGTCACGTGGTGTTGGTGACCATATTGGGTCGGATGGTGGGTTTCGGAAAAAAGGCCACGTAAATTTCGAAAGCCCTTTTTTATACGAACATTTTAAGCCGTCACTCGATTTTTTTGGTGGCTCCTATTTTTGAACTCAGGGGCGGGCCACTTGACGTGGAATGTCACATATATATATATATATATATATATATATATATATATATATATATATATATATAATTACAGAAAAAAATACCTCTCTCGTTGATGGCCTCGTTACCGTAGAGGAGGGACCCGGCTCATCACAGTTTTGAGGTGGTTGAAGACTCCGTCTTTTCCCTGATGGCTCTTCAACTTTACAAATAAATATAAAAATAAGGATATAAATAAATATATGTTGAATTACGTGTTTGGTGTACCTGTTGCCACTTCAACTTCGGTACCGACTGTGAAGGTGGACCGCATTTCTGGAGGAAATGGTTGGAATGGTCTGACACACCCCATCTCCGAACCTTCTTCCAAACCGTCTGCAAATGAAATCCCACAGAGGACAATAATACTTTCCTCTTCTCGGGAAAGGATTATGGAACAAGGTGGACCTCCACCTGTGGCATATATATGCACCCGGATTTTTAACAGTTTCGCCTTTGCCCGCGCCTTCATGTCTTTCCAACACTAAACAATTAAATTAATTATTCGACAAAAGATAGCAAAAACATTTTATTACTATTTTCCATTTCTCTTCACTTTTGGGCGGTCCCAGTGCATTAAGTTCCACAGAAATTGACCTCCACAGTCTCTCTCTAACTTGCCGGCTGTTAGGCAGGAGGCACCCTTGCAAGTTGGGATAGTGCTGAGCCATCAGGGAAAGAAGACTTTCTCTTTGGCCATCCGTGATTTTCTGCTGTAAATATGTGAAATATTTGTGGGACTTGGTATGTGCAAAATTAATTCAAGAAATATCATGGTAATAGTAACGGAAAGAACAATTTAATGATGAACGATATTAAACAATTAATTAAACAAAGGATATTGTCTTTAAAAATTGATACTGCCACTTGACTTGATCGAGGCATATTAGGTGTAAACATCCAATTTGTAAGAAACAATAAAATTTGTATTTAAACATTAGATATGATAGAACTTCATACAAGGCATACGGCGGATAATTTGAAAAACGTAATTGAAAAAGTGCTAAAGAATTTTGACATAAATAAAAACCAAATGTACACAATAACGACGGACAATGGAAGAAACATGCTAAAAACAGTAGAGTTGCTAAGTACCAGTATTGATGATGATATAGATGGTGAAATTGATTAGGAAAGTGAAGATTTATTTGAAAATTTAACAGCCAATTTAAGTTTTGAAAATATTATATCCATACACTACAGTTAGTAGTGAAAGATTATATTTCAATAAATCACATGAATGTAATTGATAAATCGCGTCAACTAGCTAAAAAATTAAGAACACCAACATACAGGTAATTTTGTAAATACATTTTTTAAAAGTCCATCACTGAGTAACACCTTTCCTCATTTGGAGATTAACCGACCGGACCTTGATGTTTGCACTCGCTGGAATTCAACACATAAAATGCTTCAACAACTTTTAAAAATAAATTATAAATTAATTCATCTTATTTAAAAAAAATAATTATTAATTGCTATGGTTTATTTACGGAAAAACAATAAAAGAGTATGGTCGCAATTGCGCCATCGACATTATGGACATAGACGTATTACCGACCCCTGGTCGGAAGTAGGTAGAAGAGAGGATTTCATGTATTAACGTATTTCCGACCTACCAATGTGGAATGGTGGAGATTTTGTTATCGTAAATTATGAAGTTGAATATTTCCCTGGAACAGTGATCATCTTCGAGAATACGAAATTCAAAATTCAAACAATGACGATGAGTGGCCATTACTGAAAATGGCCAGAAAAAGAATATATTTGGGAGTACCTGCTGAGTGAGATTATATGAAGATAGGTACTCGCGGTACCTATGATGTCCCTAAAATTAAAACTCTATGAAATAAAGTTAATTAATATAAGTGCGAATAGATTTATAAATGTGAACTATTTTTATTCCAATGATTTATACTAATGGAAAAGAATTTATAAATTTATGTTAAGTTTTAGAAATTGTTTTTCTTAAAAGTTTCTTTGGTTTTGAAATACATACATTTTATAAACCAAATTATTGTTCATGTGTGGCCTTTTAGATTTTATTTATAATTATTTCATAACTTTTAAATAATTATTTATCTAAAAATAAGTTGAACTTTGCATTGGATTTGATCCGGTCGGAAATGGGCTTAATGGTGGTTGGTAATAGGAAATGACCATTTTGATGGTCGGAAATACGTTTATGCGACCAACTGTAGCACATGCATTTCTAAAAATGTTTTAAAAATATTTCTAATATAAAAAAGTTAGTGGAAAGTTTTTTTTTAATTCTACAAACAGTTTGCATTAATAATCCGTTTTTGGAAATTTGTTTTGTTTAATACATTTTGTAAATTAAAACAAACAAACTACTTAGGAAAATTGTAGATTAAGGAAGTGACACTGTAAAATCGCCGCAGACAACCCATATCTATTAGACGGGCTATCAAGCGAAGACTCTTCAATTTCATCTTCCACTCACCATTCTCAAACTCTTCACTTCACTTGTTTCCAAATTTCTTCACTTTATAATTTAAATTTTCAAATCTGCAATTTCTTCACTTTTAAATTTTCTTCAATTTCTATTATCTCTGCGAGGAAACATTTACAAACAATTTTATTTAAAATAAATAAATTTACTTACATATTTTATTTCTTTAATTTCTTTGGAGCCTATAAATTAACAAGTCCAATTAATTATTCCTCTTTCACACTTTATTTTGGTATAAGTAAAAATTCTGCTTCTTCTTATTATTATTATTATTGTTTTCAACCTCTCCACTATGTTGTCACCAGGTGACTGGAGCTTACGAGGTTCCTGGCTCGACCCGGTTAGGGTATAACGCCATAAAGTGTTAATTATGATAAAATGTATTTTAGGTTGAAACCAAAAAGATTACTTTAATTATATTGAGGATAGAGCAATGCGCAAGGTAATTATGTAAAAGGATGTAGGAAGGGATGTATCTTTGGTTGTGAGAGGATTGTTTCGTGGGAGTTGGGGAAATTGAAGAAATATAACCAGCGAAAAAAGATACTTGTTGATTATGTATATGAAAAATGAAGCTGTAAAAATTATATATATTAAATTTTAATTAAATTAGTTAGTGTCACAAATCTCATAAGAGCCTTGGCACCTCTTTCATCTAGATTAGTTAGCAAATCGGTTAAAGAGACGGAGTCACTCAGCAGGGGAAAGTCTCTTCTGTTTAATTCGAATTTTATACAGTATAGTTGCATGTGCTCTATATCATTGAATACACCACACGAGGGGCATAGTGTAAGTTCTATTTTACCAATGAGTTCAAAGAATTTTGCATCAAAACTATGTCCACAAAACAGTCTATTCAGAAATCTGACTTCCATAGGGGTTAAACTCCAATTGAGCCAAGGTGGTTTTTTTGGGCGTGGAAAAAATTTGTGAAAAAACTTTCCGGTGAGATTACTAAGTCTAGTGAATTCGTTATTCCAGTCGTTATTGATTCGTTCTTTTATTGTAGAGAGTATGTCGTCCAGTGAGAGTTCAGTATCAGAAAAATTGGTTTTATTACAGGCTTCTTTGGCTTTTTTGTCGGCAATTTCATTAAGTAGTAGACCTCTATGGCCTGGAAGCCATATGATCTTGTAGGTTCGCGAGGTCTTAATTGCAATTTTCTGTCTGATGCGGTGTGCATAAAGGTTCAAGTTTGGTTTGCTTATGAGAGAGCAGGCAGACTTGCTGTCCGTGATAATTAAACAGTTCTGATAGTCAAAACTGTTTGCCCATTCAACCGCAGCCCCAATGGCCACAAGTTCCGCAGAGGTAGAAGATTTAAGACTGTCATAGCAGTTTTGTAGAGTGTCGTGAGTAGGGTGTTTTACTACGCTGGTACCAGTAATTCCATTGTGTTCTGATGCATCAGTGGCCAATATAAGCCAATTGTTGGAGTGCTCATGTAGCAACATAGCATATGCTTGTTTAAGTTGCTCATTCGTAATTAGTTCCGTCTTGAGTCCCGGCGTTTTCATATAGTTTGTATCAATAAGAAGATTAGTTGGAGAAGTGGGAGTAAGTTTGCCTATTCTATCGAAGAGGTCTTGAAATTTTAAGTATGTGAAAGCATGATTGGACCATTTTGGATTAAGTTCTTTGAGGATTTCCGTTTCGATTTCATTTGTGGCAATCATCTTTGAAAGCTCTCTTGATGATAGTATTAGAGATGATAGTAGAGATGTGGTGGTAACTCATTTGCAAGCATATAGAGGGCTTGTACAGGGGAAGTGGGTGATAGTCCTAGACAGGATCTGATGGCAGCATTGGTGATGGCTTTAAATTTTTTTCTATATGAAAAGGTCTATTAACAACTGTGGGTGTGATCGCCTCGAGCTTGGCTCTTATAGTAGATTTAAATAATCTGAGCGCTGTTGACTGCGGTATGGGGGAGTTGTGATTAATGAGTGTTTTCAGAACGGAGAGGTCCGGAGCTATCGATTTGATTAACGTGTTGTATTGTGGTTTTAGTGATAGGAATGAGTTGAACGTCCTGCCAATGAATTTCAGTTCATTTTTGATAGGCACCACGTTGCCATTAAGGAGTAGTGCATTTGTGGGAGGATTTCTGCAGGAAAGCGGGAGCATTCCTATTTTATTGGGGTTGATAGTGAGGGAGAGTTTATTAGCAATTTATGCAAAAGATTTTAAGGATTCTTGTAGTTCTTGTACCGCTAGGTGTAGAGTGGCTCCTGTGGCAATAAGCATGAAATCATCTGCGTATTGGAATAGGCTTGTGGAAGTTGCTTCAGTGGAGTAGAAGGTAGTGGTGTAAAGATTGAATAGAGTTGGGCTCAGGACGCTTCCCTGTGTTATGCAATTGTGTATGTTTAAGACAGCATTGCCAAGCTTTAGTGTTCTGTTTGATAGGAAATTTAAGATCCACAAGATTAGTTTGTTTGGGATGTGATTGCTTTTCATACAATTTTTCAAGGTATCAATTGAGATAGATTCAAAGGCAGAGGAGATGTCGCCAGTAGAATGGTTTTTACTCCATTCTTTTTGTTTTGGGCAATACAGTTAAGAATGGCATTTATGCACTTACTAACTGATTTGCCTTTGGTATATGCGTACGAGTTTGTGGGCAGTATGTTGTTGCTGTTTAAGAAGGAAACGAGTCTTTTGTTGACAATAGCATTAATACATTTCAGGGTTGTTGGAATGAGTGCAATGGGTCTGAAGCAATTTAGTGTATCACCCCGATTACCAGGTTTTCTGATTGGAATAATTTTAATGTTTCTTAATTTGCTAGGTATGTAGTTATTTTTCCATAGCTCATTTAATAATGTGAGTAGGCTGTTCAGTCCATTGTTATTGATGTTTTTCAACATGAAGAAAGAGATGTTATCTTCCCCAGGAGCAGAGTAATTAGACTTTTTGTTCAGAACTTCGTTGAGTTCTGATATAGTAAGTCTAGTGAATTCATCCCTGTTAATCAGAGTGCTATTGATTAGAATGGAGTTGTTAGTACAATTGTTAGCAGAAATGTGCTTAAGGAAGTTCAATGAGAAATCCTCATTCCAGGTAAGTTGACAGTCAGCATTGCCCGTGTTCTTTCTCATGCCTCTGAAAATCTTGAAAAGGTTTCGTGAGTCTTTAGCGAAGTTGTCGTTATGAATCTTTTTTGCTTTTTTAATCCCTTTTTTGATTAGTTTGGAGATGGCTATATATTTTTTTAATAGAGTGCTAGAGATATTGTTAACTAGTTCCGCAAAACATTGTTTTTTCTTTAGAAAGGGTCTTTTAAGTTCATCGTTCCACCAAGGTTTAGGTGTGAAGTTGGAGTGTGGTGCCGTGAAGGTATTTTCTTTTGCTATACTGGATAGCTTGTCTAAAAGAGATATATCTGTGGGGATGGGGGAGAGGTTGGCTAATTGTTGTTTAAGTAGTTTTTGATGTTTTAGTGTTCTTAAATTAATTGTGTTTAGTGAATTCGTTGAAAAGCAGAGATCAATGGTGGATCCGTTATTAATGGAGTGTAGGTCCTTAAAGAAGGTATTCGAATCAGGCATTATTAGCTTTAAGTTTGACTTTAGTGCGTTGTTGTGCAGTATGTGTCCTTTTTGTACACTCAGATCAATTCTTGTTATGTTACTATCCCAGAAAGAATTTTTAGCATTGAAGTCACCGCATAGTACGACATTGCCTTTCATCGAGAGGAAAGTGAACAAGTCCTCTATGCCTTTTTTGAATTTTGTAAGTCAATGGATGAGGAAGCGTAAACAGAGGCA
The DNA here is from genome assembly GCA_964036015.1 of Leptarthrus brevirostris. Taxonomy (NCBI): domain Eukaryota; kingdom Metazoa; phylum Arthropoda; class Insecta; order Diptera; family Asilidae; genus Leptarthrus; species Leptarthrus brevirostris. The sequence continues at coordinate 113,029,107 of OZ038371.1, forward strand.
ATGAGGAGATTTCGACTAGTGCTATTTAGTTGTACTATAGTACAGTCTAGCGGGTTATCAAGTTGGATTTTGGTATAGTCTAGATGTTTTTTTAAGCCAATGAGCGACCCACCATATCCGTCAGATCTATCACCTCTTATAAGATTGTATCCAGGAAGGGAAGCATGTTGAATTGGTTTTAGCCGGGTTTCATTTAAAGATATAATACAATTTTATTTGTGTTTAAGAAGAGATGTAGATTAGATTTATTTGCATTCAAGCTTTGTATGTTATAATGTAATATGTTTAGAAAAGATTTTTGTGTCATGTTATTGCAGTTGTTTTTGGTTTCTAAAGTAGAAGTTAAACTATTAGACGTTGATTTTATTTGTAAGTTTAGGTCTTGGTGTTTTGGGCTTGTTTTATATTAGTGTTATCATTCGGATTAACTATATCTATTATATCAATGTTGCTATCTGAGAGCTTTACTTTGTTCCTAAGTTCATTCAAAAAGTTTGAGGTGTTAGAAGGTTCGTTACTTAGAGTGGCAATTAGTTTTGTTCTCACCCAATTCAATACTTTTTCATATTCCGTGACTTTACTAGGAATATTCAGCATAGTACCATTTGCGGTTTTATTATCAGTAAGAAAGGAATTGTAGTATCTATTTATGGTATTGTCAGGAAGTATTTTCACAATTTTCGAGTAGGTCTTACTTTTTCTTGTAATAATTTTGTTAACATCTTGATCAGGGTTTTTTAAATTTGAAATCCTGGTTAAAGGCGGAAAGGTCTAGATCTACTTCATTTATTAAACCGAAGGAGTTCGAGAAATTATGTTTTTCGTGTTGCGTTATGCTTGAGGAGGCTTCCCTTCTCGAGCAGTTTGTTATGGTCATAATTTTCTGGATATCTACTTCCTTTTCTTATACAGAAAGGCGGGTTGTTACAGGGAGTAGTAGTGAATTGATCACTAGAGCAATTTGTGCAGCGTTCCAGAGTTGCTTTACATTGTGGTTGAAAGTGTCCCCATCTGTGACATTTTGTACAGAATCTTGGCTTCGGGGTGTAGTAACCTACGAATCTTCATTGGGTATTCTATTGCCCTTGAAGGTTAATTTAATAATCGTTGTGGGGGTTCTTGTTTCACCTTCTCCTTTTTTTGCAAAGCGCATAACTTCAGTTACTTGCACAGGTGATGATATATTTTGAAGCAGTTCCTCTTCTGTGATGTGAAAAGGTACCCCTTTTATTATCCCTTGCTTTCTGATATAGCCTTTAGGAATAAAAGCCTTTTTGTTATAAGTAGACAGATCTTTTCGGATTAGATTATTAGCAGCTTTAAAGTTTTTGAAAAATACTTTAGCGCTATTTGAATTTTGCTTCTTAATAGAAGTAAATTCGATAATGTTTAATTTTCTGAGTAGGTGACCTAATCCAATGTCCGTGAGGTTATTCAAAGGGCGGTTTTCATTATCAATTAGTTGGACAATTACCCAGAAAGGTCCTTTGTCGTTCTCCTCATATAACAGAGGGGTGTTTGGGTTGTTTTCAGTTGGGTTTAATGTTGCTATAGAGGATACAGACGTATTAGTGTTCATGGCGAAACCTTTAAAGCTAGAGTCTTCCAGAAGTGATGCTGGTTGCTCGTAACTGACAGTTTCATTCATTTTGTTAAGTGATTTGATTAGAAACGGTGGGGGATTGTGGTTGCCTACATCTATTATTTTAACTAATTTCCTTTTATCAGGCTTTAATCTATCTAGAGAGTGTCTGTTTCTTGATCTAGATCTAGATCTGGATCTGGATCTGCTTTTTAAGTAACGTTTAGGGTATTTTTTTCCATCCGGTGGTGGATCCTCCAGAGGAGGATCCATAATTCGGATCTATTTATTCCAGTAAATGGAGTGCAGTGTTTCACTTAAAGTCTCAAAATTGGTTAAAAATGCGTAAGGAAGTGGAGGTAAGTTTACGCAAAAACTATTTATATTATATTGTAGTTCAAATTTTTATTTTTTAATAAAAATAAAACTATTTGCAAGAAAGTCACAAATTTGGTCCAAGATACGTGAGGGAGTGGAGGCAAGTTTTACGCAAAAACCATTTATGTTATATAGTTGTTCAAATTTTTATTTTTGTTAAAAGAAAACCATTTGCAAGAAAATTTTACACAAAATGAATTATTATTATATATTTGTTCAAAATTTTATTATCTTATTAGAAGAAAATTATTTACGGGAGAAAACACAAGAGTTCTAGCTCTGCTGAGTGACTGCGCAAGTAATTTATATGATAATTTAGCAAAAATGCTTATAAAGATTCGACGCCACAAAATGGCGGCTGTGATTTTGTTTTAATAAGAATTTTGTTTTTCAATGAAAGAGAAATACCATTTACCTTATGAAACTTGGTCCTTAAACTCCAAACAAATTATTAAATTATCTGCTTCTTTGCGATTAACACCTTTTTATCTATTTCACTGGATATATATACTTCACTTTGTAATGAGAAATGAACTAGGAAAAATTTTTTTTTTATTCGAGTTTCCGAGTTGAAGTGAAGTAAAAATTGTATTTAAAAAATTACAATTTCCTTTTAAACAGTCACTTTGTTATGATTTAAAACTATGGTAACACAAATACTTAAATTTTCCAAACTAACACATTTGCACACAATTACTAAGAACCACCTCGAAAGTTATCGTTCGATTTTGACATTTCTCGGTGCTTAGCATTACCATGCATTCATTCCGAAAATTCAGCGGCCCGGTTCAACACATAACGCGAATTTAACACATTGACAAACTCCCATTGTATTTACAAGGCAACCAGGTTGTCTGAAACGTGAGAATTCCTACCCAGAATTCTTTATCTTTAAATTATTCTTGCTGAAACATGTCCAAAATTAAGCCTATTTAGACCGTAGGGATATAAAACTAGTTTTATGTAGGCTGATTTTCGTAATACTAAAACTGCGTTTAGTCTGCTCCTATTCATCTCTTAGTGCCGTACCACACTTGTCCTGCATCATCGCAGTTTGTTGGAGAGTGGTCGTGCAGGGGTGTATAGGGAAATCCCCACTGAACTTACCTATTTATCTTCGCATCGGCACGCATACATCAAAGCAAGGTTTATTTGGGTTCGTAAAATGCTTTAATGTTACTGTAGGTAACATTATGGTTACTACTTAATGTTGTGGATTATTGATGAGTTCTTCGCTATGTCTAATTCTAGGACTTTGTTACCCTACCACTCTCTTCGTTACATGTCGTTAGTGAAACGACAATTTTGCTAGTACAGGGGTGCTTAGATTTTGTATAGAGAACTATCCTTTTTCCTTCCTTTGCTGTTGTTTTGATGGTTGATATATAAGTTGAGGTTGTGGTTGTCCTGATGGTCGTCGCCGACTTCTCGTCACTTTCTTCTACTTTAATAGGATCCATCCGATGTTAGTTATCTTCTTTATCTAAGATTTGGTTAAATTTAATAATATAGTTGATTTAAAATATTTAAAAGAATTTATTTAATTTTTAATTATTTTGAAAATATTTATTATTTTTATTCTTATTTAATAACCCTTCTGTAAGGCTAAGCTGGAAGAACTGAACATATTAATTTTTCACGCCTTTTTATATGCGTGGAATTTAAACAAAATATTTTAAGCTTGCTAAGTTTTGTAATTTCAGTCGAGTACTTTGTGGAGTTGAAGTGTATCCAACTTCGTTCGCCACATTACCACTACACACACTACATTGCGTGTTCTACACAAAATTCGACACGACATTCTGTAAGTTATTTCCGATATCGTAGATCGATTAATCGCCTTAAAAAGATCGATATCCATAGATCGAACAGATCGATTCAATTAATTAGAACTGTTTCTCTAAATAAAAATAGAGGGTCATAAGTAAACTAATTTATTAAATAATAGAAAACAGCCTCTGTAGCTTACAAATCTTGATTAAGCACTAATGGGTATTTCACAAATATTGCTTTTTTAATCGAAAAACAAATTGCGATGGAACAGAGTCTTTGTTGAAAGTACAAACTAATATTGACTCGTCTACATTAAAGGAACAGAACTTAAAATTTACACCCCAAAAGTAAAAGGGAAGCAAAACTTTTGTGTCGCGCATTTACAAAAAAACGACCCCAAATCATTTCTATGTCTAATTTCAGAACCGATTCCAGAACATTTTATAAGTACTTACGAAGAATATTCTCGTAAATGGGAAGGTTTCTGGTCTCAACCCTAAAAATGTATATCTTGGGGACGTTTTTGAAAATATACTGAGAGTGTTTTATTCTATCGTTTTAAACGGAAGTCACCGCACGTAAAAGTTGAAAGTTCAACTAAATCTTCCTCCCTGTCTTCACCTTGCCAAAGGACAAAATGGCCAACGCAGCAAGTTGTCAACGTTAAATTCCAAAAGGTACTATTCAAAAAAGATAATTGCGAAAGATGAGATTTAAGTGTAAAAGTTGCCAAATTCGAAACTTTAGATTAAATAAACTATTAGTAAGTGTCAAATTTTTGATAGAGTAAAAATGTGCAGTACTCAAAAAAATATATACGCTTTTTTTAGGAGATTAAGATCTACGTCCTTAGAACATAAAGCTAAACAGGAATGGCAGTATGCTAGGAAAACGTTGGCATTTCACTTTCTGTAAAAGTGAGGGTTTTCTATGTGTTTGTAGACCATGACAGTAGTCAAATTTGAGATTTTTTGAAGCGGCGCTGATATATCTTTTGAATAATTACAAATTTTATTTATTCAAAATTAACTAATATTTATATTTTAAGTTTTATTATTAAATTACATTTAAAAATGTGCGCAAAGAAGATGAAATAGATTTTCTATTTATAATACGATATAACACAATTTAGAAAAACAATTGTGAAACGCTCTGAAATTTTCTATATTTTATGCATTTAAACTGTTCCACCTTATCTATGATGGATTTAAAAAGTTTACATGCCTCTGAATAAAACCAATTTGTTGAATTTCTGCTTGACCGAACATTTTTCGGAAGGACTTTTTGCTAAGAATTTATACCTTGTCTAAGTATCTTTCTGCAATAAGCTTGATCAATGCACGGTAATGATTACTATTTTGAGTCACTTGTGGTAACTGGTCTTCAAAAAGTGGTTTACCAATGAAACTCTATTGTACATTAATTATGATTTTTAGAAAGTGATGTTTTTTTGGAAAATCTATATAATTATAATTAAAATATTTTTAGTTTTAAATCGAAAAATATGTGCTTCCCCCTTCTAAAAATTATCCGCGAGCCGACAGTGATGATAAGGGCAACGCTATATTTGGCTCCATTAAAAATGTAAACAAAAATAAGGGGACAGTACCTCAAACCTTTCCTCGCTTCCACACTTCTTCTAACATTCAGATGCCGATCACACCTACAGCACCTGTTTACCTTTATGTTCTAAGCTACGCCGAAACTACGTGTATTACACATGAGTTTCTTACTAGGATTATACGTGGAGTTGATTTAGCGGTTCAGCGTAAACTAATATGCATAACGTCTAGGACATCGGTATACAAAATTCAACTTACTTTCGAAGCAATTCCACGTCAAATCGGGTATTCTAGGTGTTTTTTTGTGCTGGGATTGACTACGCAGCAAAAAACAATTTGTATTAGAACTTAAAATCCCACATTCGAATATCACTTACTTCAGATTTTTTTTAAATAACTTATTTTTTTCTAGTTGGGGAGTCCCAAAACCAGAAATAAAACATAACAAGCTACCAATAAGAAAATCATACAATAGTCAATAAACTACACAGTTAACACTAAAATATTAAAGCGATCGCACACGCATTCATCTAGCATTTACGATCCTTTTAAAAAAAAATTTCATTTTTCAGATTATTACACAAATTAAAAATAAAATGCAAAAGAAATTCACGACTGAGCTTGTTTAATTTTTGGCACGTCTTAAATAGATCGAAATCGGAAATAAATAAATCGATTCAAACTGAATCGGTCCCGCGTAAAATCGATTCAAAAATCGGCAGACTGAAGGCTTAAAGATCGATCTCTCGAGATCGAATCGAAGATCGCCCATCCCTACTCGTGCGTACTTCATCGCGCGGAAGCACCATTAGTGTGGGATTTCACTTAAATTGTATCTTATTTAAATTTTCTGTCTCTTTTCCTGTATTAGTTAGTGTTCTTTTCCTTTTTAATACCCATTATTTGATAAAATAATATTGTAATATAAATAATAACAAACATTTGTCCACTAAGCTGTTAAGAAATTCAAAATGTGAGACTATGTTACTTTAAAAATTAAAAAAAACTTTTCATTTTTAAATAAATGACTTCCACCAAGTGTTGCTGAAAGGAAACTTTCTGTTTAAAAATTAATTTTTTAAGTCAGTACCGCATCAGATGGTGACATAAAGTTGTGCCAGTATTTGCTAATTCAAGATGTTTAGATTACACCAACTTAGTACGAATTACGTCAAACTAGTCCTAAGTGGCTCATATTCTTGCAATTTAGAAAACTGACCAATTACACATTTCTAGACAAAAAACACCAAAAGTAAGAGTTGACAAAGTTCATATGACATGGTGCAAAAACATATTGACCTTGTTAAAACAAATACATTTGCTAGAAAAACTAAAACATCTCAGATATCTTCAAATTTTAAAGTGTGCAATCCCGCGGAACTGAAAATAGTGCGGGTTTGCAAACCTTATATATTATTTAAAACAATAAAAATAACCAAGGTGTAAAGTTCCGCTAGTGTGATATTAGGGTAAAAATGTGAAAAAAAACTGGATTGTTTTTTAATACAGGAAAATATCGAAGACTGTAAGACCTTGCACGAGAGTATGTTTGTCTTAATTCACATGATATCCCCTTACATCTCCGCAAGTCTTTGCATCGACTGATTCGGGGGGTTATTTAAGATTCCTACATTGTTTATAAGAGGTGCGATAGGATCTGTTACGTTCTTAAAGTCAAATTAATCAGAAAAGGAAGATCCTGATCATGCCGCTCGCGTTTAGTTTATTCTGCTGAAATTAATATGTTCCTATTCTTTTTACGTAACATTATTTCCTTTTTACGAAATATAATTCCCGAAAATATTGGGCAATAGTGTTCTTCATCTCCAACCTACAAACTATTCTCTATAACGAATTTATAAATTACATATAATAAGTATTGTTTTCTATACTTTGGTTGATTTACGGTAAGATTTATTCTACCATAATTAAATCAACTTGCAATAAATTCATCTATGTCAATCGAAACGTTATAACTTTTTGTTTAGAAATAATTATTTCTAATTACTCATATATGACTCTCTAATTTGCTTATAATTACCAAATCATGATTTAATATTCTTTAAGATATTTCCGGTAGAAAATTTCTATAACTCAAAATTGTTTCAATTGGATTTATTGCGTATTGAATAATCGGCCCTCATGTTGACAGCAATGTGCCAACGCAGAATTTCTCTATGTAAAGATAGTAGACCACAAATTTTCTTGCGATCAATACTCTAACTCTGGCGAGATTTGGAATTTATTTCATATTTACTTTTAATAATTAAAAATGTTATTTTTATAAGGTCCGTTTCGTACGTAAACATTTAAATAAATTAGACCCTTAGATATGGGCCATTTCAATACATTACCTTGCATTCATTTAATAGACCTAATAATACTAATATAAATATTAAATAATATAAATAATTATTTAAGCCGTTTTCTTAATCTTTCTTTTTTTTTCAAACCGAAAAATGTCAACATCATTGTATAAAACTTTAGAATTTATTCTATGCAAAATAGATTACAAAATTTTGTCCAAACAAAAAGAGAAAGTAAATTAAATAAAAGCATTTCCTTTTACTGCAAAACTTCCATACATTTTGTCTAGTTTAATATAATTACGTTTTACTGGTGTCATATAAGTTCTTATTGGCAAAGCAAACAAACGTCAATATCTAGACTTTAACAATAACGATACCTGGCTCAGTTTACTTTGCAAAAAAGGCATTAGTGTATCCAGTCCACCTTCCTTACAAATATAACAGGCTTATCATATATTGTGGATTATAGTCAAACTTTAAGTTGTAAGTCATATGCAGCTCTCGTAAATCGAATAATTATTTTCATGAGAAATATGGACCATACCGTATAGAAGTTAAATTAACACCTTTGCTCCATGCAAGAGTTGCACCATATTAAAAATTCCTCAGCCGAATTAACAAATCGTCTTTTCTTGATCGCAAGATAAATTCAGTCTCAACCTCTGGCAATCGATCTCTGCTTTTATAGTCATCTTATGCGAAGATTCAGACGAAGAAAGTAAAAATCGAAAATGAAAGTGAATTTTGGTTTGTATTTGGTAAGTTATGTGAAATTAATTCCGAGATGGCCTGTTGGTTACTGTAAGCTATCAATTACGTAATAAATTTTTGATGTCACAGATTGCACAAATATTTTGATCAGAGCGTAAAGAAATAAGGAAAAACTATAAAATTTGCATAAACTTAAGCGCCATGCCGACGTCAACTTGTATTTTTTTTTTGGAAAGAATAGTTGTTCATTGATGTAGGTTAGTTTTATTTGCAGGTAAAATATTCACATCATTTTTGGTGATCAATATAATAGTGGCTTTAATCGTTAAACTTTGCGCTGAATTCGGGTTAATCGCGAATTTTGACCCTGACTAGTCTATTTACTCTTTTTAAGATCGAAGGCTTCCACATGCATAGTAATTGTTAGTTTTTTCCGGAGGTCAAACAAATTCATCAATAAATATTGAAATCAAAATATGAGCGGAATAGAATTGTGAAGTAAAAGAGATAATGAGTTTCTTTTACTTAAGTTTTTCTTTTATAAAAATCGTTATATTAACAATACGGAAGCATTAGTTTTTTGACATCAAAGTGAATTTAACGATTTTTTACATTTTGGGGCTATGCTCACACCGTACTAGTAGTTTTATCTATATGATGTTCGAAAATATCCCACCTAAAAATATCTTTGGTACGCCTTATCAGGATCCGATCGAGACCGAATGATTTGAAAAATTAAATATTAAACTATTTACGCAATCACGGCCAGATCAGTAATTATACTCTATTATAATTCAAGTGGAATAGAATTTACGTGGTCAAGAACAATTAAGAAATCTGGTGCCTTATTGGAAAAGTTGAACCTACTTGAAGTTAAGCTTCCTGCGACATCGCTCTGAGATTCATTGGGCGTGCTAAGCTCCCTCAACATGACAATGTTAAACTCCGAGGGGGCGCATTATTAGTATTATTTTATCTATTAATTTAATATTTGATTTTTGTTTTCCTTAGCACCATGCCAGAACTCCGGGATGTAAAAAATTTTTGGATGTTTCCAGAATTTTTTTTTACTTGTTATTATTATTACTCACCTAGAAACATATTAATAACGGAAACACAATTACACCATTAACTAACCTTATACCTACAATTTCATGGGTGTACGAGTTTCAATAGAAAATATTGATTAGTAAGAAATATATTGAAGATAGTGTAGTGTATATATCGCACTAAACATGGTGTTACAGATCGAATTATGCTTATCATATCAACATGGATTCCTGCAGATAAGCTAGGATTCTAGCATTAACCCAAGGAACAAAGGGTAGCGGCGACAGTGGCATAACTGGATTACTCAGTTGCCCTCGCTAGAGGAGACTAGGAGGGGATCAAATGGAACCCGCTCCTATGTGGTCTCTTTCGGCTAATCCCCGGAGACAGGGTCGCCAGATGTGTCGATTTTTCATCAATCTTGGCGACAACAAATATGAAATTGGCGATGGCGATTTTTTTGGCGATTTTTCATCGATTTTGGGCGTTTTTATGGCGATTTTTCTTGAAAGAAAAATTGACAAATTATTTTTCTTGAAAGAAGAATCGACAGATTATTTACCTTTTAAAAAATAATTTCTAAAGTTTTATAAATGTAACATACATCAATTTAGCAGAATTTTCTGATAAATTTAGATAATTTGAGTAAAAGTTGCCGCTACTGCAAGTGACACTTGAAGTGACAGAAAATTCTACGGCACGTCTAATTTCTCGGCTTTTTCGCAGTTTAATTGTGTGATTTTTAAAAGTGTTAGGAGAAAGAATGGAAAACGGTTTATCAAAAGTAAAACATCCTACTTCAGCAAAAAATCGTATATTTTTGGTAAATCTACCAACATGTACCAGAGAAGAAGTCGAAAATATCTGTAATAGAAACGGAACAATTCTTGGCTATTTGGAGCAAAAATATTTCGGATTTGTACAATTTGAAACAGAAGCGATTGCTAATAAGCCAGCTCTCAATGGATCTTTGTTTAAAGGGTACCAAATAACAGTCCGGAAGGCGGGAATAGGTAAAGGTAAGAAACCACAGCTAAAAAAAGAAACTCTAGAGGCAACTCAAGCCAATTTACAACAGCTTAAGCAGCAGTATTATGCTCACAAGGCGCACACGTAATTGGACTTTTCAATATTTATAGATTCATTACTTTTTTTACCCTTTACAGAGAATATGCCGAATATGAAAAGGTTATATTTAAAAGTTGATTTGGTTTTCCAAAATGAAGGGGTACTTGAAGCAGTACTTGTCACCGCCCAAAACGAAGAGCATCGAAGTATCATATATTGATTTTGGCGTTGACTTCGACTGAAAACTCAGTTGCAGTTAACTGATCAGTCGGGATTTTAATTCGGGCCTCATAGCGAATGATCGAATGATTTTCAAATCAAATTGCGCGCAGAGAGGCAGAAATTACTGCCGACAGCTTTGCCAATCATTCCTCCAAATAGCTCAGTTGCTCCTCCCTTAAAAGAATGTCATCCAGACGCGATACAAACTTTATTAAACGCACTTGCTGACAATCGTTCCTTAACGGTCTTACAATAGTTACAAGAAAGGTGTTAGTTACAATAAAAGGCTAAGTTAGGAGACGCAGCTGACCTTCCAGCTCCTCAACCAAAAATTGTCGAACCTGATCCAGAGATCTCGTTGAAGAAGAAAATTCTAAGCATCCTCAATAAGTCATCTATAAACGAGTCAAAATCCGATCTATTGTATGCAAATGTACAATCACTGCAAAACGATTCAAACACAATTGAACTTCTAAAATATAATAAAGTGCAACGAGCGTTGGATTCACTGATGAAACCGTTAGTATCTACAATTGTAAATCACTTTAACTATAGGTAGATAATGGAAATATATTTTATTGGAAGTCATTAATTGTTTGGCGTTTTTTTTTAAACTCTTTCATATAGAGAGTTGATATTTGGCACGAAGATAGGAATTGGTGGCAGAATAAATAAATTTTGATGTTTGGGTCTAATTTTCATTAGGGTGAAATGGGAACCAAATGAAATTGTGCTTGTAAAAACGAGTTCAAAAATATAAATAATTAAAATAATATAAATAATTAAATAAATTACTCGTACCTTAACACAGTATATTGCATATCCAATAAAAAAATAATTTATTGTAATATTGTGCGATAAGCTAAAGGAAGTGACTATTTGCACTTACGTGTACTTCCGTGTTCACACGTATTTGCTATCTTGATTTCCACTTTGACATTTTGGCTATAATCATGGCTACAAAAAAGTAATAGATTGACGATTTTGGCGAATTTTTAGTGTCCATTTGGCGATAATGCCTGTGTAAAGTCTGGCGACCCTGCCCGGAGAGGTGTTTTTAGTGAGTAAGAATCTCGCACTACCGAAAGTCACGGGTTGCTTGATGTCTTTTGAAATAGTTTCATCTCTCCTGCTAAGAAAAATGCTTATCATCTTTGTTTAAAGATAATGAATAAATTTAAAATGCGATTTACAATTATGCTGAAACGAATTTGCGTAATCTTGTGATTTCAATTAAGAACTTTATATCATTTGTTTGAGGGTCAATCCATATCAAATCGACCAATGATGGTCGCTGACAAAATTTATTTATTTTTTATTTTTTACCTAAGTTTGTGAAAAAAAGTATTCATTGATTTTTTAGAAGTTTAGTTTTTTTTTAGCCGCCACTTTATATTGGTGCGTTAGTCTATTTTGTATTTTACAGAGGCTTGTGTTAAACGCTGTATTTTCTTGGTTTTTAAAGATATTCAGTTCAAACAAAAACCATGTTAAAGAGCATAAAATGTACAATATTTTCTGTCCCGTATATATTTATGCCAACTTAACTGTAAATACGAAAAAAAGCGTTAAATATTAACGTATTAAAACTAAAAACCTTCTGCTTTAAAACTACAACTGTTAAAGATAGAACTAAGACTCATCTTCAATTTTTTTTTCTGGATAATTGCAACCTTTTCCGCATTAAATGCAACTTTGTCCGAATTTGCCCTCAACAATTGTGAATACAGATGGACATTAAGTGTTAAGTGGGATAGCCATTCCAGGCACAATATAAACAATGACTAATACATTTCTTTACCATCCCAGCACATATAACTTCCCAATTCTCAAATTCTTACTAATGTCAACAAGACCTGGAGAACACTACTAACGGTGAGATCGTATGTAGATAAGGATGATTTTTCAAGATCTTCAAATTAGAGTTCTTTGTTATGTATTTGCAAAACAGAATTTCAACACTGTCGAGAATAACATCTGCTAGGAAATCGTGATATACAAAATTTGAGAAATCAAGTGCAGTGGCATTTAGAAAGATTGAGGAGTAAACAAATAGCGACCGAAATTGGGAGCTTGACAAATGGATATTTGGCAGGCTTAGAGTAAAAATGAGCTATCTACAAGGTCCGACCAAAAGCGGCTTAGAAAAAGAACCTCTGGGCAAAAATGACTTAACTGCATTAACTGCTCGGAATCTCATGCTGTTCGTTTTTGCGCGAACATTTTCTAAACCCCTTTAGCTCGGACCTCGTAGATAGGTCATCTATGAGCTCAGTAAGCACATTAGAATAGAGTCCGTAGTCTTTTGTAACTAAACATGGGTGCTTTACGATGTAGCGAATGTATACGTATAAAATAAAAGGACAAGCTATGCATCGAAAAAGGTATAAAGTTTAAGGTTAGAGTGAAAAGACACACTTATACCGTAATGGCCCATTGTGATACCATATTGGGGCTAGATTCCTATTCCTATCAATGATACCTAAAACGATTTGGAGCTCTTAATAGACTGAACTGGGTTCCTCATATCAACAATTTCTAATTCGTTATCGTGTTAGATAAAAATTCAGCATAGGAAACCTGCAGTCCAGAAGAAAACTGACGACAGAGATCAGAATATTGCAGGCAGTGCTCAGGCACAGAACCTCTTCTTCAAGCATTACCCCTTCAGTGCCGTCAAGGCAGGGACGAAACAAATGAGAGGATCCCGAACTAGAAGTTCCAAAACAATATATCGGACAAAACATGCATTAAAGACATCGCGTAAAGCACTCATCGTTAGATAGATGTCGCCAATCAAAAGGACAGTCCGTTTGAAGTTGCAGCAGCAGTCGCCAAGTATAGAGGAAGATGAGTCGGCAGTATCAAAATTAGGACTTCTCATTTCCCGGGATTTTGATCCCGGAATTCCAGGTCGCTTTTCCCGTGATTTCCCGGGTTTTCGCGGGATTTCCCGTCATAACATATTTAATTAAGATTAAGAAAAGTACTAAGTGTTTTATAAGAAAAAGAAAATATATTAATTAATTTGTAAAAATAATAATAAAATAAACAATAAATTCTTAAGTCAAAAGAAAAAAAGAGTTCATTTAGCGGAAAATAATTAACAGTTACATTTTTCTTCGTTTTTAAATCACAAGTAATTTTTCAAAAAAACATAAGTTATTGATAGATGCATACGTTAATGATGACCTTATTTTGGTAATGAATAGTCCAGTTGCAGAGAAGGCTCTTTCAGATTCTATTGATGTTCGTGGAATTGTTAACAGTGTGTCATACAAATGATTTAAGTTCTCAGTTCGCTTTCATGTAGCCTCAAAGATTTTCGTTTCTTGTACGATGTTTATTAAATCATAAGAGTTAACTTGATCATCAGATTTACTAATATTTTGCGTCCAGCTTTTCGATTAGTGTTAAGGACCGAGAAGAATTAGAAGGAGGATCAACTGAGAGATTGTCGACATCATAAACGTCACTCAATATTTCATTGTCTTCAAAGCTGTTCATATATAGCCTGGAAAATAGTTTTTTAGCTGTAGACTGAAGCGTTAATTTAGGTGGTAGCAATAAAGTGGAACTTTTATGGGCGTTGTAATTATAACTTGAGAAATTATTTAAATATTTCAATAATCCAACTAAATTTATATTTCTTCGCTCAAGTAAGTACTCGTTTTTAATTGCTTCCAAAATAAGAGAAGAAAAGAAATCTGTTTTCTCGCTTAGCTCGTTTATTACAAATACTAAGACGCCTTCAGCTTCTAGTAATGTCGTCTCTCTGCAACCAAGTCTTTGAGTGCCTATTTGTATTGACTTGAGTGAAGATGCTATGGCGTTTATGAGTTCGAACTCTATTTCAGAGATGTTTCGGGATTTATTCAAATCCATCATTGCCTTCAATATCGGAGATTTTAACTTCACAAACCTTTCCAACCTATCAAGCTATCAAGAAGACTACTCCATCTAGTTTTTATATCGAGTTGTAGTTGAAGTTCCTTGTTATGGTCAATTCGTACGTATTTCCGAAGTATTTCATTCTTTTGTGGTGACCTACGGAATTTCTTTACAACTTTCCGGACCTTTTCAATAGTTTTAGTGTTATCTATATCATCGAACTCAACACTAAAATAAGAATCTGGGGCGTCTTCGTATGTGTAAAACTCTATAGAAGATTTTAAAGTATCTTCTTCAATTTCATTTTCATTATCTTCTCGGATCACTAGTAGGTCCATCCCATTTTTGATTACCTTTTCACTGTTCGACCGGTACATTCGAATTGGTTGATTTTTTGTAAAGGATATCGCAAACAGAGAAATGTAAACCGTGTGCATAACAAAGTTGGTGCTTTTTTAGGGATAAATTGAACTCTGCTAATTTTCCTTCAACAACTTCAACCAAATTTTCTGCATGTAGTGAACCCAATATTCGAATCATGCCTAGATTCCAAAATGTTGCTTTTGAATGAACATTTATATTCATATAACGAAGATTTTTATGGGATTTGTACTCATCCATGGATATAGAAAATCTCGAACCATCAGAAATATGTTTGGCTATCTCTGCAGTTACGCTTACTTTCGCTAAATTATATTGTTTTTCCATCATATCCATCACATGTGATGGGTCCATTGGTAAAGCCATAGCTTTTTCCGCTAAATATGTTCTTATAAATTCTGATGCTGTAATAGCATTAATAGAAAATTCATCTACAGCAGCTAACTTCGAAATAATCTCTTCAGTACTTTCATTTTGTTTTCTCCGTTCTCCATATCCCTCCTCTCTATCATTTTCATGCATTATCCTATTGTTTATTTGTGCTTGGGATCTTTCACAAACTTTTATGTGCCGTAGAAGCCCACTTGTTGAAAATCCTCTACACTTTATAACTGCATTGAACTTATTGCATCTAGCACTTTCTTCATTTTCTCTCCGGAAATATTGCCACGCCTTCGATTTGTTTTGCTTTGACATGATGCCCTAAGCAAGGTTATTTTTAAAATAATTTAAAAGGACAATTTAATATAAAAGTTTACCTTCAATGAAATAACTACAAAATCACAATTTATTATGCGAAAGTGTTCTAGGGATTATTAGGATAATAGCCGCAAACATGCTAAAAGTAGTTTTAATTAAACGTAAGATAAGTGAGAATGCACTAAACTACTGGATTTTAAAAATAGGCAGAACAAATAGTTGAAAATTAAAATTCGCGAGAAATCCCGGGATTTACCGGGATAAGTCCCGGTTCCACATTCGCCGGGAATCCCGGGAACAATTTGAGAAGCCCTAATCAAAATACACAAACAACCAAGAGCACATAGTCTATATCAGGACTTTAGAGCTCTTAAAATGTTGAGAATTTGTACGGCTATGAACTACTACTACTATATCTAGTCAGCGCCCAAATAGAATGCACCTTTGCCCGAATTAACTACACCCTTGTCCGGATAAAATGATACTTTGTCCAGTTGGAATGCAACTTTGTCCGGATTGAATGCAACTTTTTCCGAATTGAATTCACCTGAATACTGAAATGTGATTTTTAACTACCTGAACTTTCTACAAATAAACAACTACGGTATTTGCAACTGAAAAATCTATTTATTTCTTTCGAAAATAATATGTATTTAGTATATTACTTCCCTAAAAAGTTTCAGGCCTTATAGTTATGTATATCCTTTTTTTATAATGAGTCTTCAAATATTGCGATTTTTCGAAAATCGCGCATTTTTAATCTGAAATATCTCAGAAGGTACACAATTAAAAAATTTAAAATTCTCGGAAAACATTTCTTTAATGTGTTGTATTAAGTGTTTAAAGTTTCATCATTAAGACTTTATTAGTTTTATAGTTATAAATTTTTAAATATAGCTAAAAGTATTCTTTTAAATTTTTGTAAATGGTCAAGTAAATAGTCTTTCTGTGTAGTTTTCAATGTTGTCCCGCTAACGTTATATAAGTGTAATTTTTTAAGTAAAAGAACGACAACATTTTTTCTTCACAACTAATAAACGACAAATTTTGAGCCATTCGTGTTTCGCCCGCTAACTGTCTGTACGTCGGTTTAAGGATTTATAGTTGCTTTTATCTTTATTGCGCAATCCACTGTTGTGGAGTTAACTTGAAGAATATTAATGTTTTGCTTTTAAGGTTATATGAAATTTTTTAGTATTATGGAGTGGTCTGTAGGGTAACTAACTGGTGAATTGTGTCATAAGGCTGACTAGCATTTTTCAAAGGAAATTTGTGAAATAACTGATTTAAGGGGATTGAACAATTATTATTGCAACTAAGACTATCCAGTGAACTAGAAACTATTTGTAACTTTCATAAAATTAAATATCTTAATATGTACCACCATATATTTTGAAGAAAGTGTAGTGATCCTCTAAAAATTCACAAAAAACCTATAAAAAATGGGAATATTTCTTGAACACTTACGAAAAAAGCAAAATGTTCCTGTTAATTTAATTCCTGGTAAATAACGTTGTCCAACACGTAATAAAAACATTTTTGGTGTAGTTGTAGAAGAAAAGACAAGTGACATCGACATAAATTACCAATCAGAAACAGCCATTAAAAAATTCTTCGTTGGCGAAGGTAGTAGTTTAAATGTAGTAGATACAAATCGTTGAATATGTCCCCCCTGCATCCAAAATAATAAAACTGAGTAAAACCAAACGTCAGCCAGCAGTGAAAACTAGAGCAGAAAAAATAAGTTCAGCTGTCGAAAGGAAATTGGCCTTTTCTTTCAATGAGAGTTTAACAAATGAAGATGAAAAAGATAAAGAAGGTGAAGAAGACTTTTCAAATGAATACAAAAAACTGATTAAACAGTTGAAAGAAAAATGTAAATATGCTAAAAAAGAAGAAAAAAATAAAGATCATCAGTGTTTTACCAAGCTGTTGGGGTAAACAAAGGATATGTGAAGAATTTAATGTACCTATCAAGTACGGTTATCACGGAACTTATTGAAAACTCAAGGTATCTCTGCCAGATTTAAAAAAAGGATGGCAATAAATTAAGTGACGAAGTTGTTAGGGATGTCATTAAGTTTTACGAAGATGATGACAATATTCGATTGTGCCCCCCAAAGATGGAATGTGTTTCTTTGGGTCATAAAGTTTACAAACAAATAAGATTAATATTGTATTCTTTGAATGAGTTATTTGTTAGTTTTAAACAAAAATACCCTGATCATAAAATTTGTGGGTCGGCTTTTTGATCCTTAAGACCTAAGTGGTGTATGTTACCTGGATCAGCTGGTACACACAATGTATGCGTATGTGAAGTACCACCAAAATGTTAACTTATGCTTGCAGGGTCAAAAAGGAATACATGTAGATTACAAAGCCTTATTTGATTTACTGGTTTCTGACTCTCAGAATAGTGAGTGTACGCTCGATAATTGCCAGCTTTTCCCAGGAAAAGAATTTCTTCTTCATCTTTTAAGGGGCGATGACGTTACGTTTATGCAGCTAATAACTCGAATTTTTTTAGGACTTAGTTGAAAATTGTTAGCATAAAAGAAACATCACTTCGCTTCAAAAGCACGGTTAAAATACTTGAACGGACTCAAGGAGAATTTATCAAAAGATGTTTGTATAACGCTATGTGATTTCGCAGAGAACTTCATACAAGAAGAAATTCGAAGTTTTCATTGGTCCAATCCACAAGCCACCTTACGTCTTTATGTGTTTTATTACAAAAAAGATGATGAAGACAAAATTTACTGCAAGAGCTTACGTGTTATAAGTGATAACTTGGAGCACAATACCGCTACTGTACGTACTTTTTAAAAATACTTCGTTGAAGAAGTCAAGAAAGTAGCCCCAGAAGTACAAAAAATTATCTATTATAGTGATGGAGCCAACAGTCAATATAAAAACAGACAAAACTTTATAAACATTTGTCACCACAATACTGATTTTGATCTAGAAGTTGAGTGGAACTTTTTTGCTTCCTCACACGGCAAGAACGCTTGTGATGAAATCGGTTGCTCCACAAAAAGAGCTGTGTATGAGGCTAGCTTGCAGCGACCACACATCAATCAAATTTTAATAGCTGAAGATATGTAAAAATTTTGTCTTGATTATGTAACAGGCATAAATTTTAGTTATGTAACATCCACTGACATATAGCTATGGACCGATCGTATGCTATTTCATTTTGAGACAACTTTTGTTACCAGTGGTGGGAAACCTTTTTTGCATTGCATTTTTCTTTCGAGAATTCTGCTAACACTGTCAAGTGAAAAAAACATTATTATTAATTTATGTAATGTAATTTTGACAGCTCTATCGGTCCATAGTTATAAGTCATTGGTAACATCAAAAAAAGTTCAATCAAACAGCATGAAATTACAGAAAAGTTTTGATCGTTGCGTACGAATACCAAATGCAAGGTTATATCAGAGATTTGTACCTCTAAATTAAACACAGATCAGACGTTATGTGTAATCAGAAACAGAAAAATTTACTGATTGCAGCACTTTAGTACTTCCAGGGTATAGTGTATTTTCATTTGAAAAAAATTATATATATGCATGCCTTTATTGTCATAATGGTGGATCGGGAAAATTGAGGAAACAGTGGAGGAGTGATGCAATTTTAAACACTTATCACAACACAATAAAGGAATGTTTTCCGAAAATTTTTGGTTTTTATATTGTGCCCCTTCTGAGATATTTCAGAATGAAAATGCGCGATTTTCAAAAAACCGCAATATTTGAAGATTTATTAAAAAAAAGGATAACACTTTAAGGCCGGAAACTTTTTAGGAAAGTAGTATACTATAAAGACATTATCCAGAAAAGAATTTTTTAATTTTAAAAGAGCAGGTTTTGTTTAGTTTGAATATGTTAATATTTACCGTTTTTTTTCGTATTTACAGTTAAGATGGCCTAAATATATAGTAGACAGAAAGTGTTGTACATTTTATGCAGTTTTTCAACTCTCCAAGTATAAAAGGTAAAGAAATGAAAAATAAATAAATTTTGTCAACGAGCTTTACTAATTAGTATTGTTTTATAATTACAATTGTTTTAGTGCGTTTGAGTAAGCATTTTATATCGTTTGTTTAAATAAGTTACTTAACCTGTGTTAAGTTAATTAAGAATTTTATATCATTTGTGTGAATAAGTCGAATAAATTGTGCGTCTTCGTGCATTTAGTTAAAAACTTTAGATCATTTGTTAAAATCGAATACCTTGAGTAAATTGGTGTTTTGATTAAGAACCTTAGAAGCGATAGTGATGGAATAAAATGTTAGTTTTGTTTAAATAAATATTAGCGCTACTGTGTTAATTACGGAACTACTCGGGAAAGCACCGCGATTGAAGTTAAATTATTTTGTATTGAAGAAGTGTTTTTAAAAAATAAAGTAACCTTAAAATAGATAATTATATAAATTCATCTAAATCTCCAAACAAACAATCTCATTACATACAACTACATTCAATTTCAGCAAAAAAATTAACGAACGGTTTCATTCATTTTTCACAAGCACATTTTTTGTCACAAGCAAGTGACACTGTTAAATCAACGCAGAAAATCCATATCACAAGAAGGGCTATCAAACTTCTTTCAATTTCAACTCCCAAATATCACACCTTTAACAATTACATAAGGGTTAAGGGGGTATGGGTTGTCTGCGATGATTTTGCAGTTTCACTTCCTTGTTCTGCGGTGTAGTATGCTTGTTTCACCTTTGCACAATGGTCACTTTTATTTTATTTTTATTCTTTATTAATATTGACTTGATAATTGAGTTGAAGAAAGTTGTGAAAAATTTATGAAGCCGGATTTCCCGTACATGTATAGGGAATCTGACCAAATATTTTGAGATTTTTTTTTCTTAAATTTCGGATCTTTTACTCGGAAGGGAAAAAAATATTTTCAAAATATTTGGTCACATTTACTGTACAAATCTAAACCCTTTTGCTCCCTTGCAATTTTCCTGTGAACCTAACCAGTTTCGAGTAAAAAATCTTTAAAGTTCCAAAATTTTCAATTTAAAAAAAAAAAAATTCCTGTTGATAATTTCAGCCTTTTGAAATTATATATATTGCTTGATTATGAAATCAAGCTCGAAATGTTTAATGAAACTCACACGTTGTCAGCGAAATCAAGAATGAAATTTTATTGCAAAAAACAAAAGGCTTCATTTATAATGACAAAGCGGAACTTAGTATGCAATGAAGTTGTATGAGATATTATATATTAAAGGGCTTTATAGATAAGCTCGTGATTGTATTCCTCGATTCTAGCTTTCCATCTTTTTAGTTTGGCATTAGTGTTTCTATTACTGAGGCTAAATGTTAGGGGTTCATGGTCAGGTAGTATTTTTATCTTTTTTACTCCGTACAAATAATTTCTTAGGTTGTCCAGTGCCCAAACTGTGGCCAACATCTCTTTTTCGTTTGTTGCATAGTTTTCTTCCGTCTTGTTGAGTGATCTAGATATGTAAGTGATGGGTTTGTCTTTCCCGATTTCTCAGCACTGCTCCGATTGCATGGTCTGAACATTACCTTCTCTAGTTCCAAGCCGTGGCGTTTAAAGTTGAGCATGTGTGAAAGAAGTGTCGTTTCAACCATTAAAATCTATAAAATGTATGAAAAATGGGCACTTCTTGAGCACTTCTTTTGTTCAGAGCTCCGTCCAGGCAAAACTAGGCCTCTGATCAAAACATTTCCCGAGAATAAATTTAACCTAAATATGTTATCTTTCCAAATATAAAAAAAAATTATAGGATATTTAACAAATTAGTACACATTTTAGCACTTTTAAGAACTCATAGCAGTACAAACAGAGAAGCTTTTGTTATCGTGGAAGAAACTTTTTCCTAAAAGGCTTTTTCATGATTTTACAGTGTAATCTTAATGCCGGCACGCAGTTGCAGTGAATCTTGCAGAATTATGTGAATTTTATGCAATTACTTTTGACTTTTGTAAAAATTATATTGATATATGTATGTGCAGTGTGTACCTATAATTAAACTACATATATAAACTATACAACCCTTTTTTTGAACTCGAAACTCGGAACTATGCATTATAGTGCTTAAAGAGTCTGAGGTAAAAGCAGTAATAATTTTTTCAGGATTTGTTTAAGTGACAACTAAATCATTTTTAAAAATGTATACTTATATTTAAAAACCAATTAACAATGTAATACATCACTCTTTTGTATAAAGTTATATAAAAAAAAATCACAGAATTCATCAAAGTTAATTAAAAAAAAAGTTATAATTTTCAAAAAAAAATTAGTTTATAATTCAGGTAGTAATCTTATTTACTAAAAAACAATACATAATTGTTTAAATTTGTACATATATTCATGTCTATCACATTTTTTTACTTAGATTTAATTTTTTTATTAGATTTGTGGTAAACTTTAATTTTACGCTTTGCTGTTTCCAATTTATTGTTTTCTGATTTTGAAAAGTTGCTTAAAATAATATTAGAAAATATAGAAAATAATACATTATATAATTTTCGTATTGAATTCTTACACGCTCTGCAACTATCACAAGATATATCGAACTCGTTTTCAATTAATGATTGATATGTTAATTTGCATAAAATCTCTTTCTGATTTGTTCCCAATATAAATACATATTTTTGCAGAGAAATAATTTTTTGAAATATTGCATTCATATGAAAGAAAATAGTGACAACTTCTTCTGTAGGTGTAATTAAGCCTCCGTTTTGCAGAAAATCAAAATAATCATCATTAATAGAATTTCCTTTATTTAAAATAAAAATTGATCTACATTCTTCGCAATTAATTTTTTTCGCAATGGAATGGGCAGCATACCCTGCTACATAAGCATCAGCTGATTTGTCATTTTTACATTCATCCAAATAATTAGTAACTAAAATATCTGTTAAATATTCTCAGTTTTTTTTTCGGACTCAATAACTTCTTGATATGAAACACAGTAACTGCAGCCAGACAATTTTCTATACTGTCCAAATCTTCGTTCTAGTTTATCAGTCTGAAACTTACCCGGGAAAAAGTGTTTTATATTCAAATTTTTGAATGAATCCTCTATTATCTGAATTAATGCTGTAGTACTTTGAATAATAGCGTCCGAGGTATCTTTTGTTAAACGGCTATTGGAGCTACCAGTTGACCTCCATTTCTCAAGCCAAATCAAGAAATTTCGCAAGAATTGTACATTTTCATCATTTATACTACATATAGGAGGCATTGATTTATCACGTTTAATGACTCCTTTAAATGATGACTTATTATTTACGATGTTCCACCATTTGTTAATTATTATTAAGAAATCTTTAGTACCTTCATAACCTGCATTAAAATTGGTAGAAATAAAGTTTAAGGTGGCAATCTTGGTATCGTGAAAAAGGTTTACTACTGGTTGCACGCTTTGTCTCTCGGTACTAGAAGGGTAAACAGTCTTTTTATTTAATTTACAACCCTTCTTTATTAATAAATAACTTTCATTATTATAAATGGAACGAATTGCTCAAAACAAGCCTTTTTTCAGTTTTACAGTCAAAACTAGGGTATATAAAAGTTTTTTCCGCATCTGTCTTATTGAGCCAGTTATTACGAATATTTTTAAAAATATGGACGCTGTCAAAAAGAAGATATATAAATGTGGAATCATTATTTGGATTTAAAAATCTGAAGTTTTTTTCAGGTGCAAATTGTAAAAACATATTTTGGTTTATCCTATTATTATCAGTAATAATTGCTCCAATCTGAAAATCACAACTTTGGACTAAAGCTATTATATTTTTAGTATACTCATATAAATTATTACCGGTGGGTTTATTAACAGGTATCAGAGCAACGACCTCATTCATTTTCCCAAATGCTGAAGAAATCATAAAAGCTAGTACAGTTTTAGCGACGTCTTAAGCATTGTTTGCGTATCCGGAAATGGATTTTGATTTATATTGAATTTGCGCTTTAACATATATTTCATCAATCTGTAGGTTGACCTTTTTTTCTAAAGAGCTTAAATTAGTAGAAATTTCTGTTAAATAATGGTTATTACTGTCTTTCTGGTTCGGATTAATATTTTGTTGATTTGATAACTGTTGCAATGTTCTTTTATGGGGTAAAATTAAAATATTCATATTCCGAATTAATTCATATGCAGCTGGAGATTGTATATAAATCAGAAATGCTGATATAATGGAATCACTCGAATATCTTTTTTTTGGAAGAAATATTTGTTTTAATTGATCAGTGATGAATGATATATTATTTTTGTATTTATAATTAGGTTCACTAGATTGCATTAAACAAGTAGCTTTTTCTAATTCAATTTTAGACCTTTCAAGATACAATGTGATATTTTGGTTAAATTCCTTTTCTTCTTGTAAAAATATATTTAAAATCTTTTGAATTTGGGACCAATAAATAACATTTTTATCTACAGACGCTAAACGTGTGACATCAATTGAATTAGAAAAATTCTGAATTTTGAATTCGGAATCAATGCACACAGATTTAGAAATTATTAAATTATTAGTTTCTAAATCAGCAGAAACAATATAAAGGTAAACATTATTTTTACAAACGGTTGTTTCAAAATTATCTAGACATAGTTTTGTGGTAAAATTTTTACAAAAATCTGCAAATGAAGTTATTGTGTCACTTTTAATTTTTTCAACTTCATTATTAATTTTTGCTTGGAATTCTCGGTCTTTTATTTCTTCCTTTCATAACGATGGATCACGTCTTGTTATTTTTTTCTTGTAATAGCATGGCGCACGTTGAAAAAATACTTTTGGAACTGCTCCTGGCAGTAACCTCGGGTGTTGCAATGGAACATTCATACTTCGATCTTGATTGTGGCATTTGATTTGTGATGCATCAAAATGTTTAATGCAAACAACAGAATTATTACTAATTACAAGCTTTGATGTTGTAGGAATCGCTTTTACCCATACTTTCCGTTCGCCTTCTTGTTTTGGAAATTTAAAGGCCGTGACACTACCTTCAATTTTAATGGAACTTTTATAATTTGAAGTACAGCCCGGAATACAACATGCACTCGGCATTTTTGCAAATCACATTGAAAGTTTAATACTATAAAGCCCTTATTTTGAATAATTATTTTCTAATAACAGAAGAAAATAACCTATAATAAAATGATGGAAATAATAGCTTCCTGACTCTAAAAAATTAACCAATATCTCTTACCAAAATTGCTTGTTGATCGCCAAGTTTAATAATTATAATTTTCTTATATAACTGAATTATAGGTACACACTGCACATACTTATATCAATATAATTTTTACAAAAGTCAAAAGTAATTGCATAAAATTCACATAATTCTGCAAGATTCACTGCAACTGCGTGCCGGCATTAAGATTACACTGTAAAATCATGAAAAAGCTTTTTAGGAAAAAGTTTCTTCCACGATAACAAAAGCTTCTCTGTTTGTACTGCTATGAGTTCTTAAAAGTGCTAAAATGTGTACTAATTTGTTAAATATCCTATAATTTTTTTTTATATTTGGAAAGATAACATATTTAGGTTAAATTTATTCTCGGGAAATGTTTTGATCAGAGGCCTAGTTTTGCCTGGACGGAGCTCTGAACAAAAGAAGTGCTCAAGAAGTGCCCATTTTTCATACATTTTATAGATTTTCATGGTTGAAACGACACTTCTTTCACACATACGCATTCGAGAAAAAGCTCTAACGACACGGCTTGGAACTAGAGAAGGTAATGGTCTGAAGCATCTGTTGTCAAGATGAAATGCAAATCGAAGTCTGGAAAGGTCAGTATTTCGGGGGATGCTAGGTGTTCTTTTAAATTGTTAAATGCTTTCAATTCTTTTTCTCCTAGGTGGATTTTTATTTTCTTAGATTGATTGGATTTAATCCGTCCGTGTTCTCCTCTTGTCAGATTAGTCAGTGGTTTGGCGATTTTTGCGAAGTCTTTGATAAAACGTCGATAATATAAGATGTTAGTCCAATAAAGGTTTTTAAATTTTTCAAATTATCTGGTGGTCTAATTTTCTTTATTGCCATTACTTTTTTTATCAGGTTTTATCCCTTTATTTGTTATTAAGAAGCCTAAAAAGTCCGTTTCGTTTTGGTAGCCTAGTATATTCATATTCCCCATTCATTGTTGAGAATGCTGTTTTTGGGATGTCTTTTTCTTTCATTTTAATTTGATGGAATCCTGAGGTTAAATCTAGAGTTGTAAAAAATTTTGAGTTTCCAAGGCTGGCAATTGTGCTTGATATGTCGGGTATAGCATAAGTATCTCATATGGTTACCGCGTTCAACTTCTTAAAATCGATCACCATCCTGTACTTTTTAATTCCTGAGGCGTCTAGTTTTTTTCGACAATCCAGAGAGGTGAATTATACGGACTTTTCGAGGGTCTTATTATTCCGTCCTCCAGTAGTTTCCCAATTTGATTTTCGACTTCCTCTCTCATATTAGCGGGATAAGGACATGTTTTTTTGTAGATTGGTTCATCTGTTGTTGTTTTAATTTGTGCTTCAACATTTGTGTGAACTATTTCTTGATCATTTATAGGTCCGAACAGTTTTTTTATGCTTTTTTATAATTCCATGTAATTTTTCCTTCGTCTCAGTCTTTAAGTGATTGCCTCTTATTACTATGTTGTTTACCTGAATAGATTGCTTTCCTTTTAGAGGGATTATGATGTTAGGTTTAATTTTTAACAGATTATTTTTGCTATCTATTATTGCTTCCAACTCTCTCAGAGTATCGTCTCCGATTATACCGTCAAATGATTTTAAACCGGGTAAGACGAAAATTTTTATTAAGGTATCATTTCCGATGCTGGCGAAGAATTTTCCTAAAATCTTTTCTTTTATTTCTATTTCTCCTCCAGCTGATTGTATTTTGAAGGTGGTTTCAATAGGTTGCTTTTTTTAAGCCAATTCTGGTCTAATGAAATTTTTGTTAGCGACTGTGTCAATTAAGAACTTAAGAACTTTTCCATCCCGTGTTTTGTATTCAAGGTATGGTATGCTAGAGAGGCTTCCGTCATAAATTTAGCTCAAAGTTTTCTTCTTCGGTTAGATCAAGACTCTCATCACAATTTTCCGCTTCATAACTTTGGATATACTCTTCATAAGACGGTTTCTCCTTTGTTTCCGCAATGTTCACTCTTTGTTGTTTTCGCGGATAATTATCAGAATGATTGTACCTTCTGCAGGGAGGATTGGTATTGTAATTAGGGCGGTTCATATAATTGACCTGTTTTGTTTGAATAAATTGATCAACTTCCATAGGAATCGGGGATTTTGGTTGGGTTGGCCTTGCAGAGGGTTGCGTATGTTTTTAGCCTTGGATATGATATGCCTCGATCCTCTGATTAAATGGTAGCAGTGTAGGTGCTGCTGTTCCTAGTGAAGATTATGGTGGAAATTTTGAGATCGGATGTTTGTACTAACTGGAGAAGAATTGATTTATTGGAGCGGTCACTGAGTTATTAAAATTTGGTTTACGTATGGTTACATTTGGGAAATTTAGATTCAAAATTTCTAGACAGGAGGCATATGCATCCGGAAGGTTTTGTGGTTTTTGTATTATTAACATTTTTGAAAGGTCACCATTCACTCCTCTAATAAAGACATCGAGTGCCCTATTCCTGTAAGTTTCCATTAGCACTTTCACTGTTTCTGATGAGTAATCTTCTGTTTTAATTTTATTCACTATTAAAGAAAACTGATAGTTCACATTGGCATAAAATTCGTCCAGGCTCATGATTTCTTGATTTAAGAGATTTAGTTGATGCTCTAAAGAGCAAATGTCTCTTTTATCAGCGTAATGGAGTGATAGACGCCTTTTGATGAAAGCCCAATCATCACCAAATATGTTGTATGAAATGAGTGCAGTGTCAGCTGGACCCCTTAATATTTGTCGGATGCTTTGTACAATTGCCCTGTATATGGGTTTGTTACGCACTATTTCATGGTCCTTTAAAATGTTTTCCACATTATGTATCCACGATATGTATTGCACAGGATTTCCATCAAATATCTGCAATTCCCTCACACAGTCTGATAGCTTCCAATTCTCTTTTAGTTCCTCTTCGTTTCTAGGGGTTTGCAGTGGTCTCTCCTGTGTTCAGGTTGTTGCTGGAATTACTCTTTCCTGTTCCAATTTTTGGAGTCTGCGATCGATATCTTTTGTTAGCTCTATTTGGGCGTTGACAGCTGCTGTGAGTTGCTTGATCATTTCCTGGATTTGCTCCATTTTATTTTATTTCAGACAACACAATGGGTACTTAACTATTACCAATTCCGATTAATACGATTTTTAATTAAAAACACTTCTTTCACTAATTTATTTAGTGGAGAGAGAAAAGGAAGGGGCTTCTTTGTTCATTTGTAATAATCTTAACTGCCACGCACACTTTTCTTGTAGAATTAATTGCACTTTCTTAACTAATAATTTCTATTTAAATTTTTAAATTACTTACATTAAAAAGAAGGCAAGAGCAAGTGGGGGGCTGCTGCTGGGAATTAAATCTGAAGTATTCTTGGCAGACAAGCTAAGATTCTTGTGGAAGGGAGACAGGCCCAGTGATGCCAATTCAGTGATTTTGTCACCAAATCTGGTGTTTTAAAACACCTCTCTAGTGACAGAATTTTTTTTCTCAGACACGTCTAAAAGTTGGAGATTTTTAACTTTCACCGCGGTGACTTCCAGTAACTGTTAATGCAGTGATGTCAAATGAGGGACTTTGTCATCAAATCTGGTGTTTTCGATTACCTTACTAGTGACTGATTTTTTTTCTGCGTTACTGTGATTTTGAACCTCTCCTGATGACATCAAATGTTCATCGACTTTTTAACGTTTTAACGTAAATATTCGGCATTTCTCATTGCTTTTGACTATTTTTGTACATATTTGCTGGCTTACAACTTAATTCAGTTACAACCGGTGTTGCACCACACATTCATACTGGCCTATTTACTGCTTTTGTTGCTAAGCTAAACGCATGTGTAGGACAACTCTAACAATTTCCTGTAAAAGTTCATGACTTTCCGGCCGGACCCTGAAACTTTTAAAGATACTTATTTTTGTCGCTTAATAAGAGGATCGCCCTCAAAATTAGAAATTTATCATATTCTAATAGTTTTCTGTTTCTCCCCCCTTTCCTTTTACAAATTGAAAGGAAGAAATTACACGACGCTTAAGTACATAAGATTAGCTGTGGATCCAATCAAAGTGCACTTAAGTTCTTAATGAGCACCAATTAGAGGTAAATACTCTAGTGATTCAGGTAAATACAGTCTTTTATTGAGTAGTAGTATTTACATTTTTGTTACTTAGAAGCAATTTTGAAAAAAAATGTATTATTTTATATCTGGTGATTTTTTTTAAAAAAAAGGTGTCCTTTTTAGTCCCTATCTAGTGACATGCTTCATCGACGACTTGGCAACACTGGACAGGCCATTTGTTCAACTGCGGCAAGGCTCGGACGTGATTAGTTTCATAACAGCCTACATTAATTGCACTAGTTGTGAATTTAATTTTGACAGGTTTAACGATTTATTTACTGAAGAGCAAATAATAAACATAGTTATTTTGGGAGACTTTAATGTGAGAATAGGCCGCTGGAGATCACAGGATGCTATTGTAAACGGAACAGGGAAGCGTTTTTTTAGAGCCCTGTAGTGAATTAGGCTTAGCAATTTTACAAGTACACATACGTGTCCGGAAGTGGTGCTTCTGTGAATGATATTATTGCGGTCTCTTATAATCTCTGCTCATTGGTATCTACATAGGCTGATAGTAAATGAAAAAATGTTTTCATTTTCCTCTGCACTATCGTGGACAATAGATAATTCACGCTGCTTCCTAAGCTCAGTTGGAATGCTCAAAACCCTGATATTTATAGATCAAAACTTAGCTACTATTGCAATACTAATAACTTTACTGGATCAATTGAGAGCTTAGTTCAGATAATTGGACGTTCTTGAGTGAAGTCTACTTGTAACAAGCAGGTATTGAAACAAAAGTGGTTTGATAATGATTGCTTGCGAGCGCTAAATCTCTCGTTTAAATTGTTAAACATATTTCAAAAAACTGCATCAGGCTTGGCCAGAACAAATTATGTTAAATACACTAAGAGGTTTAAGGAGCTCTGTAGGGCAAAAAGGACCATTAATATAAAGTAATTATAGTGAAACTGGAAGTAGCGAACGACTCCAAAACATGGTGGGGTTTGGCGAAGGAAATAAACGGCAAGAAATTCATAACTAGTGCAATGTTAGATGTGACGAATTTTAGAGAATACTTTAAGTTGCTGTTAAATTCTGCACCGGTTACTCACACTATCCTTTACGCCGATCCACTTTTACAAGACAACATATTAGATAGCAATTTTGAGCTTGGTGAGCTGCCAGAAGTTCTAAATAAAGTCAAGGACAATAAGGCTCCCGGTATTGATGGAATTCCGTATGAATTTTATAAGCACGAACCTGCGGATTTCTTGAGATGTCTGCTAAAGTGTTACAATGAAATCTACGAAAATGGTGA
Source organism: Leptarthrus brevirostris (assembly GCA_964036015.1). Lineage (NCBI taxonomy): Eukaryota > Metazoa > Arthropoda > Insecta > Diptera > Asilidae > Leptarthrus > Leptarthrus brevirostris. Next base: position 113,059,280 of record OZ038371.1, read on the forward strand.
TGTTCCCAGCAGCTTTGTAAAATCTGTAATCTTTCCTATACACAAGAAAGGGGACGCGAACTGTGTAGAGAATTACCGAGGGCTGTCGTTTATGGATGCTGCGGCGAAACTTTTTGCAGGTATACTCTGTAATAGAGCTTCCCTGTGGGAGAAAAGGTATAAAATCCTACACGAATGCCAAGCTGGCTTTCGTTCTGGATATTCGACGGTTGATAATATCTTTAACCTATGAAATATTATAAAGCTGAGTCACTCGCTAAATACTAAAAAGGTATATGCATTTTTTGTCGACTTTAAATCGCTGTTCTATAAACTTTATAAATTAGGCATGTCGACAAAATTTGTAAGAATACTACAAAGCATGTACGAAAATACACAGTCGCAAATATGGAATGGGGATAAGCTCTCTGAGAGTTTCCTTAGTAGCACAGGGGTAAGGCAAGGAGGTATTTTGAGTCCTTTGTTATTTGCATTGTTTATAAATGACATTGAGGGGATTCTGGAAAGTGCACTAATGATTGAAGATATTGAAATAAAAGTGCTTATGTATGCAGTGACTTAGTTATCCTCTGCGATGACCCAATTAAGTTGCAAAGAATGATCTATCAGTAAGAGGGATACTGTGAAATGTGGAACCTTGTCGTAAATTTTGGGAAATCGAAGATCATGATTTTTCAGCGGGGTGGCGGTAGGAGGACACTGAGAACTGGTGCTACGGTAACGTGGCAATTGATGTAGTAAGAGAATACGCATACTTGGGAATCATTCTCGCTACGAAACTGTCAATGGCAACTTATTTTAAAATCCGTCTTGACTCTGCAAAAATTAGCATAAATATAGTTTGAAATAACTTTTTTACAAGTATCAAAACAAGATACCCAGATAAACTTAAATTATTTGATGCAGTGTAAGGTCTGTTTTATGCTACGGAGCACAGATTTGGGGATATCAGCAGCATGAATTAATTGAGAAGCTGCAACGCTTTTTTATAAAGAAACTGTTTAAGTTGCCACAACAAACTCCAAACTATATGACGGCTTTGGAAACTGGTTTATCTTGTATCTATATCTACACTTTAAAGTTGCATTTCGAATACTTAGCTAGGGTACTTTACAAATACGACAAAAATAGACTACCATATCGCTTGGCACGTAAGATCATGGAGAAAAATATATACTGGTATACTACGTGGCAAGATTTAGCGATTAAGCACTATATTGATCTGAATACTGGCCAAATAAATAACCAGTCCTTCAAAGCTATGATCACACACATAATTAAAAAAAGAGGACGCATGGCTGAGGAGTAAAGCAGTACATCAAGCTAGAAGTACCATACGGCATGAATTTTACGACAAATTGCATTACTTTTCAGCGCAAAGTTATGTTAAAGACTGCTTATCGGTAGAAAAAATCAACGTAATTTGGAGATATAGGGGTGGGGGGGGCTTAGTATACTTAAATAGCAGTCCTGGGATAAGAGGAGGAAGCAGTTAATGCTCCCTTTGTAACTTAAATGAGGAGGAGAACCTGCTGCACTTTGTTGGCTGAACTCCGTGTCCTAGCGTTTGGTAAGCGAGTGCTAGAAGAAGCTGAAATAATTGATGTATTAAATGGTAAGTAGAATTATAATGATTTGTTTCTTTTTACTACAAAAGCCCGGAGGTACAGGAAATTCCTAGTAAATGAATTTAACGACTGGTTTTGCTATTCATTTTTGTCGCTAAATGCATGATGTCGAACTTTTCCACTGAGCGCATTCTCGCATTGCTTCTTTTCTTTTTAATTGAAGTTTTGTAAGTATGTGGGTTGTAATTGGATGTAATTTTTAATTAATTTTTGTGTATATTTTACTGTTACTATTTTTTTAGTTTATATATAAATATATATATATATATATATATATATATATATATATATATATATATATATATTTATATATATTTTTTTTTTGCGGGAGAGGTGGAAATCTTCCAAAAGACACCAGACAGCCGTGCCCTCCGGTAGTGTGAGATTCTTACTCACTAAAAACACCTCTCTGGGGATTATCCGAAACAGACCACATAACCGGGTCCCTTTTCGTCCCCTCCCAGTCTCCCTTAGTGGGGGCAACTGAGTATCCAGTTATCCCACTGTCGCCACCAACCTCGGTTTCCTGGGCACTGCTAGAATCCTAGCCTATCTGCATAAATCCATGATTTCCTACCGTCTCCAGTGTTTCTTCTTGGTCCATGCGTTAGTTACATCATTTACCCCTTCACTGTCTACGACATTGAAGGGTTCCAGGCCGTAACGCTTTAGTCCTGAGCCAGGACAAGGAACCCCCTGCGGATTAACCGCAGCTAACCCTACGGAGGGCAGATCTGCATAAATCCATATTTTCCCACCGTTTCCGGTGTTCCTTCTTGGTCCATGCGCTAGTTACAACCTTCCAGGCCGTAACGCTTTAATCCTGAGCCAGGACAAGAAACCCTCTCCGGATTAACCGCAGCTAACCCTTTGGAAGGCAGATCTGCATCTTCTCCCGGTGTGCGTATCGCGGAGATATCCAACTCGTTAGAGTCTCCCGTCTCTGCACCGTCGCACCTGAAGAAGTGCTAGTTGTTTTATGCCAATGGCACCCTTCTCCAGGACTGCTACAGCAGTTTCAGCCGGTGGAAGCCAGCCAGCCTCCATAGCCGCCACAGTTCCTTCGAAAGGTAATTCTCCCAAAACTGCTACTGTTGTGTTGTGGGTACCGTGGGTATAGCCAACCTGTTGGGGTCTCCATACAATCCACTTCCACTACCACAGAAGCGCCCGAGGAAAACGCCATTCGCGACCCAATTACCCCTGGGTCCTGCAGAGGGGACGCAACACTGCAGACTCTCTTGGAGTTAGGGGGATTTTTCAAGAGGTTATCTACTACCGCATTAGTTACTTGGCTACATTCTAGGATGCATTGCCCGGTTGCTACCACTTGGAGGTGTAACTAACACTTGAGAATATCCAGATGAGGATCACCGTATAGTGATGAGGTAAAACACGTGAAAGTGTGGGGAAATAATTGTACCATGTAAGTGATACGTAGCTTAAGTTTTTTCTTATTTTCGATATTTGTAAAAAAAATATATATATTTATATTTATAAAAAAATTTCGGAGAAGGAAGAAAAGATGACAACACTTGTTTGAGTGGTCAGTGTGGACATTCAGTTAAAGCTTGTTAATGATTTAAAGTGTAATGAGTCGCAATTCACAATGGAGCCGAACGAAAAACAAACCACTTCCGATATTCATGAAATAGTTAACAGAATAAACGGAGAAGGTAAACCGATACGAGAGACAGGAGATACTGTTGAAACAAGCCATTCTACCATTCACGGTATTGTAGAAAGGTATCGTAATGAAAATCGAATTGCATAGAAAGGTAGCAAGGGGCAAGAAAAAATTTTTCTCCATTCGGCAATCAATTTTCTTCTTTTCGACCGAATATCTTAAATTCCTTTTTGTTGGCCCTTTCTTCGTGCTTAGCTTCCATAATTACACATTTATCCTCTAGCTGGATGTAGCGCAGCTGAGGATCACTGTAACACAACGAGAACCGCTCCAGTTGAGAACGTAGACTTTGAATACGTTCTAAGTCGTCCTTCAATTCCCGTCGTAGTTGGACAATCTCATCTTCGGTTGAAATATTAATTGGCTTGCTAATGTCACATTCTTGAACTCCAAGCACCTTTATCACTTCAGATTCTTCTTCCAGTAGAGTTTCGTACTCGGCAAGACAGTCAGTCAAGGGCCCAGGTATTGGTCCGGGACAACCGAGTAATGGGTTTCCTCTCTTAGATGAATGGGTCTTCTTTATGCTTGTTTTGCCGCCTCATAAGCCAAAACTTCAGTGCTTGCGTTCTTTTCAGCCAGCCGCCCTTCTTGCTGCAGGTCAGGATTTAATGAACGCTTCTCTTGAAACCTCGTTAACATAATCTGAACTAATACTGGGATAGCTCAAATGTCGTTTTATATCTGCACAAAAATGCTGCAATGTCTCTCCATCTCTGATGACGGTAAACCTCCTCCATGTACTGGTTTCCATACCGCAATTCTCAGACTAGTATTAAAGATGAATAACTTTACCTTTGCTCTGCCGGTGTAATCTCTCATAATTCTGCGACTGCACTTCTAAGTGCCAAATTTAAGGGTGTAGCCTTTTCCTCGTCAGTCCAAAAGTTCTCGATGCTGCCGTCTCGAACTTTAGTCTTTGTCTGCCAGGCTGTTCTACCGTCAAATATTGGAGGAGTTATGTTAGTAGATAGCATAGCTGAATGCCGTTTCTGGACACTGTCTAGCTCAATCCTAATTTCATCGAAATTTTTTTTCACTGACAGTTCCGTTTCACATTTAGTCCCTTTTATTTTGAGCTGTCTAGAAGCTTTTACCTCTTCCAATCTCTTTTTCATATCTGACTTCAGTTCTCCTATTTTATTATCCATAAAATTCACTATATTCTCAAGTTTCATCTCTACAGTTGACTCCAGAGCCTCAAACTATTTTCGCACAGAAGGTTTCATTTCAGTTTTGACTTCTTCAACGGAAACCTTAAGTTCAACTACTTATGACTCTATTGACGATTTTAACTTTGTTGATGACTATTTTTGACCTTCCATCGATAATTCCCTCCATTGCTGCTTTTAACTCATCGGAGCCTTCATTCGATGATTTCAAGTCGGCCGTCAACGATTTCTGTTCTGCCATCGATGCCCTCTGTTCCTCCATTGCTGGTTTTAACGCGGCTGAGGACAACTTTTGTTCTATTTTAGAAGATTTTATTTCAGACATTAAAGCATCTGCCATGCGTGGAGTGATTTCTTCTTCTAGCTCATCTTCAAAAACAAAAGTCTCTGGATCCTTTTCTTCGTGTTCCCCGTCTTCTTGTGGTAACGCTACCACGGCACATATGTATCCAATCGTAGGTAGGGAACGTTTACTTAATTCCACCTTCAGATCTTAGATTCTTCAATTTACTTTAAATTTATAATCACACCAATTTTGTTATGTTCACATGTTAGCCTTTCTTAATTATTTCCACTTTTGACACAAATTGTAAGGTTGGAGATTAATTAAGACACTTATTTTCAATCAATTCAATTTTTCTTTACAATTTTTCTTCACAATATACCGTTTCACTTTACTTATTTAAGCTTATCACATCACTGGCTCAAACGCTACTAACTTTTCACATTATCATACTCTTGGTAGTATAAATTACGACTAAAACTAGACAGGCTGCTACTCATCCCTATTTATACTGCACAGCCTAATTCTAGAAACTTCAGCCACTTAGTTCTAAATGTTTCCGTGATGCATGTGCACCTCACATTTGAAATTTCCTTTCCTTGATTTCTGGCCACCTGGGACATGCGCATTACACAATTTACTATTGCCGTTTTTATGGCCAACGTTGTGCACGTGACAATATAAAATTCAGACGTATTCCGGCAGAAGGAGCCAAGGAGTTGAAAATTTTCGTACTTAACAAAATTGGAATATTGTGTTGAAACTGTTCAAAATGTTTTAAAAAGAAATGATTACCACGTAAGAGTTATGAGGAAAAAATTCATTCATAAGCGCTGCAAATAAGGACGTACATACGCTTTGAATTTGCAAAAAAATATTTATTGAAAGATTCAATTTAAAAAAACCGTAAGAACTCTTTGTAGATAATTATTAAAGTTAGTATTTTAATGGTTTCCACTATAATTTATAGGTCCTATTTACTGCTGTGAGTAAATTTAACTTACATGCGTCAGATAGAAGGACGTACGTGTCGCGAAAACCCAACACTGAACTTCCTAAAAAAATATACTTGTGCTACTGTGAAGTATTGGGGTGGATTAGTAATGATTTGGGACTTATATCCAATGCGAACGTGGGTAATTTTCATTTAATCGAAAGTAAAACGGACAGATATGCTTACTTGAACATTACTAAAATGTCAAACAAAGTGCCGAAAAATTCGACATTTTACAGAACTATATTTTCTAATAACTGAACGATCCGCAACATACATACATAGATCGGAATTGCACAACTGTCCCAAACTTTTGCAAACGCCTGCACAGGTACCGGACTACAGTAAAGTAAATAAGCCGCCGGTGGTGTAAATGATAAGGTATCGGCCTACTAATCCGCAGGTTCCAGGTTCCAATCCTACCAGCGGTGACCCATGATTTTGATGAACTTGATTTTGTTTAACTTCTTAAATTTCCTGTTGTGACTGTTTAGACAGGGAGTGGAGAGAGCACTCGTTTTACTTGGCCGGATTTGATTCTTTCCTTCGGTATGGAATACGTTGCGGGACTACTACCGAGGAAAACATCTCTTTTCTAGGGAGAAGGTGTAGAAATAGATGTGTGACCGGATTTGGATGTTTCTATTTTGTTTGTTTAGAGTGTACTATCACTTGACCTGTTACAATTACTTTGTCCTCACGAGTAGCATTCTTCGAATAGCATCAAAAGAAAATAACACACCACTGATTAGCGTGGGTTTAAAAAAAAAAGTACTGGAGCTAGAGCCACTGTCATTAGCATTTACATTAAGCATTTGCATTGGTGACGTCGAAGGGATATATTTCGTAACTTCGAATAGCCATAACTTTGCGAAAAAAATCTTAATTGATCTCTTGAATTCTTAAATTAAAGGGTAAGAGTTGTACTAAATGATGTAACTGGAGAGAAAAACCACAAAATTTTTTTGCACGCTGTACATAACCTCAAAAGTAGGAAAAAGCGCCGTTTTTCGGGTACATAACCTCAAATATCTCACAATCCTGAAGTGATGGACTAATTCTGACGCCCGATGCGGATTCCACGCAGCAAATTACTTCGGAAATGACCCTCAGCTTTCCAACAGCTGACATGACCCTGGTATTTGTAGACCTGTGTTATATTTGTTTTATGTCTATTAATACATTTTTAAGTCGGTTCAAATTGTTTGTATTGATTTAGTATTTCTTTTTATATGTAAGTAGTTGCATACCTACATAGTTCACTTCTGCACAAATTGACAGTGTAAAATCGTTTTAAATAAAATCGATATTTATTTTCTTTCTAATTAATCTCAAAGATCCTTTGCGGAATACGAATTACTCTGCGGAGCACGCCTTGATAACCGCTCCTATAATGCATCTACGCTGTTCTCTTTGAATTAGTATGTAATTTTTATTTGTTATTTACTGAAGCCGCCTTTTTTTGTGACATGCGTCGGAAACGCTTTATACTTACGTAATTGTTCTTCTTATTAGCATGAAATACAAAAGATACACTTATCCATTTACAGATTTTTTTTTATACTAAGACCCCAAAACCGAGTAATAATATGGTAATGTAAAACTTAATTCTCTTTGCATTGTTAGTTAATAATTCGAAGTTGCTGGTGTTTATGAAAATTTATACAAATTGGCCAACAATTTATTAAAGATTCATTTAATTTTCCACACTTTGGGCTCAATAAATTTTCACCTTTTCTTCATTGTTGTTTTTCTTGTCATATGTAAACATAAACTATGCGAACACAAAGTTGATTAATGCTTCTTTCAGAGCTGTTTTCGGTAGCAGTTTTCGTTTAGCAAAGTATTGAGCTGCATAAATTTAAATATTTTGTCATCTAAAATTATAACAAAGGTTATGATTTGGTGTTGCGTGCTTCATATGAGATACTAGTTTGCTATTAATGTGAATCTGTTAAGCTCTAAACAAAAGAAAACATTCGCATTGCGTCGACTTCAATGTTGTCACTTAATTAAGGGGAATCGAATTGGTGGAGTCGTTCAACTCATGCAAAAGTTTAATGACTACCATTAATAAAAAACTGATTTGATTTTTAGGAAATTGGCAAAACTTATGAAATTTTATGCCCTCCTACATGACTTTTGAAGATATGAAAATTAATCCAATAATATGGGACAAGTTTTTGTTAACTTAAAACACAATAAGTTGGCTATAAAAGTATCTCTTGTTTGTAGTTTTTAGTTAGTATATCTTACTCACCGAAACACAATTGATTTTGCCGATGAAGCGCGCGTTGTTCGTAAGTTAGTACAAGATTAAATTGTAGTATTACCTATTTAATATACTTTTGGATTTCTACTCAGGTGCTTTGCACTGTTACATTGGTGACTGGTAATCCGCGGAGCGATCATTATGATACTTCTGTGGGGAAATTACAACCAGTATTTCCATTTAAAAGAGATGTACAAAGTACACCAAGTAAGCTCTATAATACACCAGATACCTCTCAAAGCTCACCATCTTTAGAGCGCGAATCGTCGACTAAGTACGCAGCAGCAGATGTAACTCGACAAGGATATAACTATGATGGTCCTGTAGTAGCAGGATCAGAAATTACGCAACCCGGAATTTATAATGCTCCTTCCGACGTCCATCAACCAGCGCAAAAATATTTACCTGCGAATGGAGTTCCAATGGAATCTGTACTATCTCAAAGATACCTCCCAGCTCGGACTCAAGGATATCACTATGATAGTCCTTCTCAAATAAACGCTGTTCCTTTAGAACTAAAAGAACCTGCGCAGACATATTTACCAGCAAAGGAAGTTCTAATGGCATCTGCACCATCTGAGAGATATCTTCCACCAGAACAGGTCACGCCGAAAGGATATCGCTATGATCCTCCATCAAATCCATCTCAACTTTATATGGCACCTTCAGAACAACAACAACCTTCTCAAAAATATTTGCCAGCCAACGAAGCTCCACTGGCATCTGCACCAGCTGAGCGATATCTTCCACCAGAACAAGTCAAGTCGAAAGGATACTACTATGACCCTCCATCTAATCCGTCGCAAATTTATGCTGCTCCTTCAGAACAACAACAACAACTTGCTCAAACATACTTACCAGCAAACCAAGCTCCAGTGTCATCTGCACCATCTGAGAGATATCTTCCACCAGAACAAGCCAAATCGGCAGGATACCACTATGACCCCCCTTCTAAACCATCTCAACTTTATGCGGCTCCTTCGGAACAACAACAACCTTCTCAAAAATATTTGCCAGCAAACGAAGCTCCAGTGGCATCTACACCATCTGAGAGATATCTCCCAGCAGAACAAGCCAAGTCGGCGGGATACCACTATGACCCCCCATCCAATCCATCTCGATTATATTCGGCTCCTTCAGAACAACAACAACAACCTGCTCAAACATATTTACCAGCAAACCAAGCTGCAGTAGCATCTGCACCATCTGAGAAATATCTTCCACCAGAACAAACCAAATCGGCAGGATACCACTATGACCCCCCTTCTAAACCATCTCAACTTTATGCGGCTCCTTCGGAACAACAACAACCTTCTCAAAAATATTTGCCAGCAAACGAAGCTCTAGTGGCATCTACACCATCTGAGAGATATCTCCCAGCAGAACAAGCCAAGTCGGCGGGATACCACTATGACCCCCCTTCCAATCCATCTCGATTATATGCGGCTCCTTCAGAACAACAACAACAACCTGCTCAAACATATTTACCAGCAAACCAAGCTGCAGTAGCATCTGCACCATCTGAGAAATATCTTCCACCAGAACAAGCCAAATCGGCAGGATACCACTATGACCACCCTTCTAAACCATCTCAACTTTATGCGGCTCCTTCGGAACAACAACCTTCTCAAAAATATTTGCCAGCAAACGAAGCTCTAGTGGCATCTACACCATCTGAGAGATATCTCCCAGCAGAACAAGCCAAGTCGGCGGGATACCACTATGACCCCCCTTCCAATCCATCTCGATTATATGCGGCTCCTTCAGAACAACAACAACAACCTGCTCAAACATATTTACCAGCAAACCAAGCTGCAGTAGCATCTGCACCATCTGAGAAATATCTTCCACCAGAAAAAGTCAAGTCAGCAGGATACAACTATGACCCCCCTTCCAATCCATCTCGATTATATGCGGCTCCTTCAGAACAACAACAACCTGCTCAAACATATTTACCAGCAAAAGAAGCTCCAGTAGCATCTGCACCATCTGAGAGATATCTTCCACCAGAACAAATTAATTCAGCAGGATATCACTATGAAACCCCTTCTAATCCATCCCAACTTTATACGGGCTCTTCAGAACAACAACGACCTGCTCAAACATATTTACCAACAAATGAAGCAGCCGTTCCATCTCAACCTGCTCCGAAATATCTACCAGCAGAACAAAAGCCAACGACTGGTTATCATTATAACGCTCCTTCTGTTCCTTCTCATATATATGATACTGCTGCAGCTTCAGGTGTGGAACCAGCACAAAAATATTTACCAGCAAAGAATGAAGACCCTGCACCCTCAAAGAACGCAGAAATATCAATCCTGCAGCCCGAGAAAAAGTATCTTCCTGTTAGAGGAAAGACCCCAGCACCTTCTCAAGCATATCTTCCAGCCGACGAGTCACATACAAAATCTGTTGCTGTATTACCACCAGCTACATTATATCTTCCAGCTCAAACATCAAAAGTAACTGTCTCAAAACACTTCTTTATCCAAAATTCAAAGGACTATATCCCTGAGACTGATGAAACGGGTTCTAGCACTCTAAATAACAAACATTATCGTCTGGTTTTTATTAGAGCGCCAAATCCTCAAGTAAGCAGAGTTCAAGCAAGACAACCACATAGTGAAGAAAAAACTGTGATCTACGTCTTGAGCCAGAAAGAGGAAAATGCACAAGATCTTCCGGAATATGGCTCTTCTTCAAGTATATCAAGTCAACCAGAAGTATATTTCATCAAGTACAGAACGCCAGAGGAGGCGTTACAAGCCCAACAACAAATTCAAGGTAAATTTCATTTTAAACTCTAATTGACTTAAATGACCAATTTAAATTCAGCTCAATATGATGCCATTTCCGGATTGCCAAATTCATATCTTACTTCAAATTAGTAAGAGCTAGTTGTTAATTTCTGTTATTATCGTTATTAAATTAAATTCCTTAGTGTTTTTGTTTTTATTTTTAACTAATTTAGTCATAATTTGTTCTGCTCATATAATACCTATTTTCTGTATAAAGTGCACTAAAAAAGTTTGAATGCCAATCTATCAACAAGCGTGCAATAATATCGGAAGGCGTGATATGCAGTCCATCGCTAGATTAGAGCTGAACCGCAATACCCGTACCCTCCGGTAGTGTAAATATTCTTATTCATTAAAAACACCTCTCCGGGAATAACCCCCCCCCCCTCCCAAAAAAAAGAAACTATTTTTAATCAAATACGCGAGGGCTACCAGAGGCGATCAGTCGCTATTATGCTAACTCTGGACACCAGGAGACTTCCAATTTCATGAAGCCTTGCCTTGATAATACGATGCTCTGCTGCAGGTGATCGACCTTTCGCGCCACTCTTCTCGTGTGAAGGACTGCTATAGATTGACCTGAAGTTCTACGGATTCGATTCGATTTCGATGGACACGGGGGTGCGTTTGACCGCCGGTATCGAAGATAAAGTAAGGCGTTAGGAGAAAGATGTCCAAAAGCTTGTGTAGGTATGGTATGTTCGATCCGGCGAAGCTTCGCATTCTCTCCGCCAAGCAGCCGGAAGCGCTCTCAGGAAAAGCGAGCAATAGTTTGAAGGGCGCAAAGGAGGTCAAAGCCAAAGATGTTAAGACTAAAACGGCCACCAAAGGTAAGCAGCCTCCGAAAACGGGAAGCCAAAGCTCCTAGAACGTCCGAGAGTTCCGCTGCTGAAGCTAGCGAGTGTGCGACGAGTAAGGTGAAGGAAGAGAGTCATATCAAAAGAGATCGTGATTTCTGAACCTAAGAGGTTGAAGTCTGTTTAAGCCCTAACTGGCTTAAGCTAGAAGTAAGAATTGCCGGGTCAAAAATTATAACAATTCAAAATCTTTTATTTAAATACTTTTTATTAAGAAATTAAAGATTCTTATAACCTAATGTGAAAAAGAAACAAGAAGTACAGCAAAATAATAAAATTAAAATCCAAAAAAAAAAATAATACAAGGAAAAGAAAGCGAAAATTCAAATATTAAAATAATAAATTATACCATGAAAAAATTCCTGAAATTATAAATAAATTAAAAAATAAATAATTCAAAATATGGCCGTCCTGTAAAGAGAAAGGACTTTAGTTCTTTTTACTTAAATGAAATAATAAAAAAGTAGTGCCAGTTCACTTCACTGGTATAAATGATTTCAGATCTAATACCTCTCAACTGTGGGCTGAAAAGAATAAGTTTAAAGATATTTAACAAACAAGGATACTTAAGTAGTCGTGCCAAGTTCTACCAACAATTTTTACTTACTGCCGATGTAATCGGTTTCATTACTCAAATCACAATACTTAACGTAACTGTTGCAGCTATACATAGCTAGGCTAATAACTTCTTGAATGTAATCGTAGTTGATAGTAATTTTGAGAGTTCCAGCTTTAATAAATTCACCGAAGGAAAGTGATATACATAATTAGCTATAAAGCGGAAAACAAAATTGTAACTTTCTCAACTTTCAACTTTTTCGGCTTTTGAGAGCCCCAGCTTTCAGAACTTTCTGAAAATGAACAGAACACAATGTTAACTTTGCCAGCTTTTGACAGTACTATATTTAATGTTCAGGTGGGAGGTATTTTTGTAAAAAAAATGAAATAATTAATTAAAGAAAAATATAAAGTTCCCTTAAAAGACATTTTAATTTTTAAACTCCGTAAAATTCCAAGCCTCGCTCGAAATAAAGCTGACTGTCACACATAAAATAAATGTAAAATTGCCATTAACTCTTTCCTAACTTCATTACGTGTGTTTATGGATATAGCTAGACTGTTGCTTGTTTGATCGAGGCTTTAATATATTTGTAGCAGTGTATATCTATAATGTTTTAACTTGAGTTTTAAGAAATTCACCAATTTTAGTTTGTTTCAAGACTTCTGATGTGACCGCGACGATTGCTCAAATCACAATGCCTAGTCAAAACTCGAATACGTTTATTTATACGTATTGAATTGAATAACTGCATAGATTAGCTGGCGGTTTCGGTTTTATACAGGGTATTTCAGATCTGACGTGCTAAAATGAGTGGGGTGATAGAGCTCACCTAGCCAAGCAACAAATTTTACGGCAAGCGGTAAGGGAAGGGGGGAATCTCAACCGTTTGGGTGTTACAGGGTGATTCATAAATTTCAGTTTTTTGTGGTATGCACATTACTCTTTTATTTTTATCTCTTCATCTATCCAACCCAGCCACATAAAACAAACAATAAAAACAACTATCCTAATTACCTTTCCAAAAATGTCAACAATGTTGATCTCACTACTACCACTGCAGGTACAGTCACGGCCAAAATTGAAAAAAATGTTCTGAAATTACCAAAATTTCAGCATTTTTTCAAATTTTCTCCAACATTTATGTAATTAGTATACCTCTTTTTTATTTTTATTGGATTGCACGTCTTATTACCTTTCGAAAAAGGTGCAAGATGTCTACGTAGGGAAAGTATATAGCAATTTATACGTAGAAATCCTATCAGAGAATATAAAAATCAACAAATTGAAAAAATTTAACTAATATTAATAACGCAACTTTCGATGCATTTCAACAACCTCCTTCTAACTCCCTGTCTAAGGCGTATTGCAGCCAGCATCTCCCGTATTTTCGTCGCTGCATTTCCGATTCGGCCAAATAAATTCTCCCTATTGTTAACTGGGCTTGAATAAACTTCATACCTCATTGTTCTCCATAAGAAAAAGTCCAATCGGGTAAGGTATGGAGATCCAGCAGGCCAAGGAATCGGTAAACCTCGTCCAATCCAGGGGTTAGAAAATTTTTCACTTAGTATTACCTTCACAATGTTAGCCATATGCACTGGTACTCCATCGTGTTGGTGAAACATTCAACTAAGATTATCCATAGGGTTCTCTTCTATTAGATCTGGCAGTGTATTGTTCAAAAAGTCCGCATAAATTTCACTAATAAGCACTTGCGGTAATATGAATGATCCTACAAAATGGTTGCCGATGCTACCAGTCCAAACATTGACACTGAATCTCTGCTGGAATGAGGTCACCTTTGTTGTGTAGTCTTCTACCAGGTATGGAGGTTATGGAAATTCGTGATATCATTCCTGGTGAATTGACATTCATCTGCCCACAGAATTCGGTCCAGAAACGCACTGCCGTCAATGTCGTGTTCCAGAAGCCAAGTGCTAAATTTCAGTTTTCTCTCAGAATCTCCTTCCAGTAGTCCTTACGTTGGGTGATAATGATATGCACGTACCCTCTCTCGATGAATAACCCTCCATACCTTAGATTACGACACTTCTAATCGCATTGCGACTCATTTGGCGCACGTCTCAGGGTCCTGCCTCACGATGATGACTATTTGCTGCTCGACCTCGGCATAAGTTCCCGAAGTTTCGGTTCGTGTCTCCATGTCGTGTGGAGTCACACTTCCTGTTTCTCTTAACCTTCGGAAAGTCCGTGTAAATACCCCACTTTGGGGTGCTTGCCGGTTGGGGAAGCTCTTTTTATATTCCCATACAGCCGCTCTCTCTTCTCCGTCTACTACACCATAAATGTAAATAATATCCGTGTATTCCTCAAATGTAAATTTTACCATTAGTTACTAATTTTTGCTTAAAAATACCGCACTTATTGATTTGTTTTTCAACTATGATAGGTGTTCGTGCTGACTGACCCTTTTTTGCTATAAAATTTTTCATCAGGTACAAGTAACAAAACGCCAGGATACAAGGATGTGAATTCTGGCTAACACGTGCTAATATCGGCATTAAAACAAAATTACACCAACATTTCTATAACTTTTTTGCAGCAATAATTAAAATTAATTACCTGTTAATCCAAAAGAGAAATGTTGACCCTTTGTCATAAAAATTTTGTTTACTTAAAGAATTTGCTACTTAAAGTGCAATAAAATAATTAGATAGTCAGAGATTTCTGAAAATGCGGTTTTTCTAATTCTTTGTCTACCTTGGCATATTACACCTTTTTGGAAAATTAATAAGACGGGCAATCTAATAAAAATAAAAAATAGGTATACTAATTACATAAATTTCGGAGAAAATTCTGAGATTTTGGTAATTTCCAAACATTTATTTCAATTTTGGCCGTGACTGTACTTGCAGTGGTAGTAGAGAGATCAACATTGTTGACATTTTTGGAAAGGTAATTAGGATAGTTGTTTTTTAGCGTTTGTTTCATGCGGCTCCTTGGGTAGATGAAGAGATAAAAATAAAAGAGTAATGTGCCTACCATGAAAAACGGACATTTGTGAGTCACCTTGTAACTCCCAAACGGTTGAGTCCCCCCCCGCCATACAATTTTTTGTTTGGCTAGGTGAGGTCTATCACCCCACTCATTGTGGCACGTCAGATCTGAAACACCCTGTATGTCCACCGAAAAAGAGTGAGAGAATCAGCTTCAATAACTTCAATTGCATTGAATGATTGCAATGCTTTGTTAATGTTCGAATACTTTTGGGGGTACGTCTCGAGATGAATACTAACTGTAATACTAAACACAAATGTTATTTCGCCTTCAATTTGTCCACGGAATTTTGATGAAAAAATCGTCTTGATTGCTGCCGATGTAGCTTGACTGATTGGTGAAGTTTCAATCCTGAGTCAAGGCTCGAATACGTTTATATATTCATTTCGAGTAGGGTACTAACGGCAATGATTAGCCTGTGATCTTGTGGTTTCAATAAATCCATAAAAATTAACTTGCTACAGAACTGCAAGATATGATTGGGATGATTGTTCAACGCGCAATGATTTTCTCAGTCCGGGCTGCTCTATTTATATGATTCCGTTTACACGAAATTTTATAAAATTAAAATTGTGTTAGTGTAACACTATTAGAAAAATACTGACTTCAAATCAGTCAATAGAAAACTTAAGATTGATTTAATAGGATGTATGTCAAATTTGTCTATGCGCCATCCAGTCTTCAGTGTAACTAACAACTGAAAATTAGAGCGCAGAGATCTGCTTTACAGCAGCCGACCTGGAGCGCGTTGATAAACTTAACAATAGTGAACTTTGTGGTAAACCATAGTTATTCCAATTGAAGTCACCTAACTAAGGTGTTATGCTTAACAACAAAGTGCTTTTGAACGAGCGGTAGTTAACTACGCAGGGTTTTCCCTTATCAAACTCATATGTGCTATATTTTGTCCAACTCTTAAATAACATATAAACTCACTGATAAATTTTCAAAACAAAGTAAATCGGCCGTCAAAAATTCGACAACATTTTCTTCTTTTTTATCTTTCAATGTGTTTATTTACTATGAGCTAACCATTCTCAGGGAGTATGGTTGAAATATAACTATGGCGTAGTTAACTACGACAGTTTTTGAACAACAAATAGTTATGCTCGTGTTTCTGTCGTGTTAACATTGTAGTTTTTAAACGACAAGAATTGACTATAGTTAATTATGCTTAACTATAGTCAAGTTTTTGAACTCGCTCCCACTCTTGTTGATTGTAAGCAGTGTAATAATATGAAATGTAGGACTGCTACTTCTTATAAAGTACTCAATGCTGAGTAGTTAGTGTGGCAGTACCAAATAATTTTGAACGAACAATGTGACTACTATTTTTTCACATTCGTTCTATTCGGTGTACTTCGAGAATTTGACATTTCACAATTTAGTTTTTTGAGATGCGAATTTTAATTTTTGTGGTTGTATTTATATGTGTAGTAAAGGTGTTTTTTTGTTTTTTTTATCTTATGATGGCTTTGGTATGAAGCCTGTATAGTGCATAAAGTGAAATTTGAAAACCTTTTCACCTTGGTGAAAGTCAAAAACAATAATTATTTTCAATATTTGTTGTGGAAGTTTAATTGAATTATTTTGTGTTTTGGAAAACTAATGAGTTGATAATGCCATCAAATTAAGATCACTGATGAATTTTAAACTTATAAAGACCAACTCTTGGCCTACTCGTGGCATAAGTTGGGCAACACTTGGCACTTTCTATAAAATTTTCCTTTTTATTATAGCTAGGAAGATTGAAGAGTGAAGAAAAAAGGAATTGGCTTGGTGTATAAACATCACTGCCTGTTAATCTAAGACTGCTAAGCCTGAGCCTCGAGCGCGATCCCAAGGTACCAATACTATCGAATAGGTCTTCGCAATACTCGATATAATTCTCGCTGCCGGTGGCGGTCTCGAAACGGCAGCGATACCAATATCATTAGTAACAGTGCGATACCGAGAGCCAGATTGAGGTGTCGAGAGTAGACGAAATATTAGTTTTTATTATTTTATTGTGGAAAATTTTTTCATGTTTCATGTCAATTACTTTTATATATTAATCTTACTCTTCCAAAATTATTTTTTCGGTACGTTTTCTATTTCGGCAAAATTCAAATATTCTCCCAGGCGGCTATGCCATTGGAGAATGGCCACATAGTAGGCTTAGCGATAATTGACAGTTGTTGTTAAAAACACATGATGAAGCGAAAAAGTCAGCAATCTCTTTTGGATTTTTTTCCTTAAAAAAGACAGACCTAGTGAACACACACCAAAAGGCAATGGCATGTCTCCGACTAATGCAGAATCCTTTAATGAAAAATTAGCAGAAGCGGGCCCGTCCCCTAAAATTGGCTATGAAGCGAAGAAGGGTAAGTAGCTCATTTATTATTTGTGAAAAGGTTTTTAGAATTTGAGCTGTAAATGTTGTAGTCTAATTGTGCAGACTAATTTTCGGTGCAATAAAGTACCTGAGATCTTAAGTGACATCTGTTTATTGATCTCACCTGAGATCTCAGTTAATTTATGTTCAGTAGATTGTATCCAGTGAACCTCAAAACGTTATGTAAACGTTTTCTAAAGGGCATTAGAAGAAAGCTTTGGAGTCCTTTGATCATCATTCAAATACAGAGTACCATTAATTCGCTGTCGAGCAGGCAGAAAATTTTGTAAAGGTCGCAAAAGGCAAAGCCCTTGATGTTTCAGAATCCATCAATGTTGAAAACAATAAAGTAGCTGAAGATAACAGAAAAATATTGAAAGCTATTGTAGAGACAATGCTTCTGTGTGGAAGACAAGAAATGGCCCTAAGAGGAAACCGGGATTCGGGAGAAATTGGAATACACGAACCCGCACATAATGATGGTAATTCCCGAGCAATTCTCTATACCTCATCGGGAATCCAGAATGAAGTAATTGAACTATGCGGTAATGCAATTCAAGCGCAACTACTAGAAAGAGTCAAAGCTGCAGGGTTTTTTAGTGTACTAGCTGATGAAACCCAAGACATATCACGGCGAGAACAATTAGCTTTATGTTTACGATACGTGGACTGCTCATCTGGAACATCGGTTATCCGTGAGGATTTTCTTGAATTCATCTATGTAGAAGATATTTCAGCTCAAACATTGGCGACTACTATTTATAACACATCTTTTATCCTATAACTTCGATATGGATAAGTTCATTGGGCAAGACTTTGATGGCGCTGCAGTGATAAGCGTCCGGCTACGAGGTGTGAGAACAATAATCGCAGAGAAATACCCGAAAGCGCAATTCGTACACTGTGTAGCTCACGTTCTTAATTTAGTTCTAGCACATTCATCTCAGATACCTATGATACGGAACTGTATCGGAACCATAAAAAGTATAATTAACTTTTTCTGACAATCTCCACTTCAAGACAACCTTTTGAGGAAAACTGCGAATCAAACCGACTCATCGCACTCAACACTTATCTCCCTTTGTGAGTCGGGGTGGACCGAAAACATGTGGCTGTGGAAAGATTTGCAGAAATGTTTCCTGTAGTACATACAACACTTGAGACACTTCAAAACGCCGCTAATAGGGATGTGCCCACCCAAGGGTATCAACTCCAGACCGCCATGGAAAATAGTCCGTTTATCGTGTCGCTAGCTACACTGAGAAAAGGCTTTTCGTATACAACAAACCTAAACAAAGCAATGCAGAAGGTCAATGTCGATTTGTCCAACACTTGCAGTTACGCTAAGACAGTAAAAACAACTTTACAAAATCTAAGGAATGAAATGCAGTTTTCGATTCTCTGCGAACAAGCAAAACAGATGAGTTCAAGCGATATATTTGTTCCAAGAACTACTGGAAGGCAAACCCAACGCAGTAATGTACCAGGAGAAACTGCAGAAATATATTATCGCCGAAACGTATTTTATCCGTTTATTGAACACGTGATTACAGAACTCAATGCTCGCTTTGAACCACATGAAAAAACAATCAAAGGTATTCAAATGCTTGGGGGGACCAGTAATAACTCCGAAACAAAAGAAACCCTTAAAAAGATAGCACAAACATTTCTGGGTGAAAATGAGTGCACGAATTATCCGAGTGAATACGAGATATGGCACAATCACTGGAAATCTGTAGTGCAAAAACCTGCCACTGCAATAGAAGCTATCGATCAGTGCGATGAAGAGTTTTTTCCTTTAACGAAGAAGCTCCTTATCATTTTAGCTACACTTCCAGTGTCCACTGCGACCCCTGAAAGATGCTTCTATACCCTGAAGAGGTTTAAAACTTACATAAGAAATAAAACAGGAGATGAAAGACTGACTGGCCTTGCTCTAATGAGTACTCATCGAGATCTGGCAGTGCAAATAGATTCCGAAAATAGACAAGTTAGCAATAAGACGTAAAAGATTGAATTTAATAATGTAAATTAAAGTTCTTATTTTGGCTACATTAATTTTTGGTTTAAAATTCAACTAAATGCCAAAGTCAATGCCAAACTTAAATATAATCTTTGACTGAAATATAAAACAAAGAATAGCGTATATTCAATGATATCTTAATACTGTAATGAATTATATAATGACGAAGATTATAGTATGTAATATTCTACCGTTTTAGATTTGTTGTTACTTTTGTGTTTCGTTTTGTTATTAACAAATGCCTCTACTGCTAGCGCAGCACATTCTTGGTACATTCAGAAATATTTTCTGCAAATATAATGCGATACTACTATGTCTCATGCCGGGTATATTCTGACAACATTCTGTTCTGCTGTTTTTCAAAAAATACTTGGTACTTTTTTTTATATACAATACTCTACCCAGAGTACATAGTAGACACTTGTCCCTTGAATGTTTCGAGTGATATTTATAAAGTTATCCAAATACATAAATGATATTAATTTTAAAAGTCCTTTAAGACTGTTAAATACTATTGAATATCGTTAAAAAACGATAATGAATTTTTTCGACTTATTTGGGAATTCTTTTTGCTTGACTTAAGAATAATCCAAAAATATGTTGGTGATACACCAAGGATGAACCTCATCTTTCTGGGATATTTCTTAGAAACGCACCCAAAATAAACTAAGGATATGACAAAAATATTTTTGAAAAAATTCGATTTGATAAGAAATACGAAACAATCCAGTGATATTCCTGTGTCTCATTCTATAGATTTTGTCTTTGATTTATTTAATATATTCCATAGATTACGCTTTTTGATGAATTATGACGTCACCATGTCACTTCAGCTCCAATACCTACTATAGAGTAGTAACTTTTTCCCTGTATAAAGTGCAGTGCCTGACACCTCCCTTTTGAAAGCTATAGCTACGTTCGTGCCTCAGAGTAAAAGGGTATTAAGTTCAAAATTTAAATTTTCCGGTTTGTTTTTTTTTCTTTATCATTATTCATATAAATAAGTAATCTAAATCAAGTTTAAATTACTGATTTATATAGGTTACAAAGCAAGTCGAAATGATAATTATTTCTTCTTACTTTTTACACAATAAATTATTGTACTTATTTTATCTCCTGTAAAATTTACATTTTGTGACTTAATTCGCTTTTGCTCTGAGGTAAGGATATATACATAGATATATCACTTGTCCTCGCTTCCCATTATCCCACCGAAATGCCCTTTATTTAATATTGCCGAGAGCAAGATCGGACCGAAACTCGCCTTTATCTCGGCAAGATTGCGACCATCACCTTGACGAGACCAAGACCGAGATGTGCCAAAGTCTCGGTGCCGTGAAGTCCTACTATCGAATGATGGAAACTAAGTGAAACTGGGGGATAATTTAAATGAAGTTAGATGACTTCAAGTACCAAAGAATTGCTGTTAATGAAAGAAATGCAAGTATGTTGAATAAATGGCCATATTGCAGCGTAGAAATTATTAAAAGAAAGTTTTTTAGGTTTTACACCTGATCTGCACTTAAAAAACGCAAAGCTAGGTGTATCGCTGATTTTTCGTGTCAGAAAAATTTTGTGCTGGTTACTAGAATATGATAGATGGTTGGCGAATATACAGGGCCAGTCCCTAGTAAGCTGAGCCGCAACAAGCAAATCTCCAACACACCGGACACTAGCAAAGTAGGTTAGAAGGCGATGAAAGAGCCTGGTATCAGTCGGAAAAGACTAATAGGCCATTTAATGAGGTGGCAATGGATAGCTTGAGGTTAGCATTGATTGACAGGAGCAATACGAGGTCTATTCACAGGGGCAATGGAAAAAGGTGGAGAGGTTATCATCTGGCGCCGTCAACAGCCATGTCCTCAAAATCCCTTCATTGACTTCACCCATGTTCAATGGAAACATGGTGTAGCTTTGTAATCACGGATAAAAATAAAAATATTTTTGGATATTACAATCCAGGACCCTTACACCATTAGATGTAAGGGTCTTGGATTGTAAAGATTGGGCTACACATGCCTTCGCTATCGAAGCGATCTCGCGGATGAAGGCACCTTGGAAAGGAGTTAAACTTGAGCTCGTTCTTCTGCACGATATCCAAACGATACCGAGGGGAAGGTCGATAAGGCCAATCATGTGTAGGTATCACAGGCACCAAACCCGGATGTGAAGTGAAGATGTTTACACCTTTAATGTAATACTTTTTACAGTAATCACAGCAACAGATTCTTTATACTCAAGTTATTTTACCTTATATAATAATATAAAATACTTTGGGGGTTTAATTATGAACGTGCAATCAGTGGACTTATCGATAATCAATTAGTAGCCCTGGCTTTCGGCATCATCAATGATCAGTTTGAAGAATGCTGGTGAAACCACAGTGACGATTAATTTCGAAAATTTTGTTCGATGCAAATGCATTTTGTCCAAATCCCAGACGTGAAGATAGAGAGTTTCAAATCAATTTTTTTTGCGTAAGTGAAACAGACGGCGTTATTCCTGCAACCAATTTAATGAGTTAAAATTCAATTATTTATCACACATCAAGGAATAATTATCAAATTTCATTATTTTAGGTGTAAAAGCAATCAATTTACCGCATGCCGCTCGGCTTGAAGCATAACTTATTGGTCTCGCAATGTTTTTTGAAGCCCGTTTATGTGCTCGAAACACGGCATATTTTGCACCAAGCTTTTGTATCTGCAAGTGCCTCGCATTCATGTGAAGTGTCAGTCAGGATTTAGACCTAAACATAGCCGCGTGACAACATTAATTAAGGAGACCGATCGCATTTGCTGCGCAATTGATCGTGACTTGTTATTATTTCTTGTTCTGCTTGAATTCTCCAAGGCTTTTGACAGAGTTGATCATATTACTATGATTGAGAAGCCATGATTGAGAAGCCAGTTTTTCTTTACAGACTCTGCCTGTAAATTGATCTGGACTTATCTTGGGCGCCGTATGCAGAAAGTCTTCTCCATCGGATTGTATTCTAGTTTTCTTAACATGCATACTGGTGTTCCTCAGGGATCTATCTTTGGCCCGCTTCTATTCTCCTTCTACATGCATAAAGAATTGTAGCTTTCACATCTATGCCGATGACGTTCAGTTGTATATTTCTTGACCTCTCGAATTGATGGAGGATGCTGTTCCCAGGTCGAATGAGGATATTTAATCTATCAAAGATTGGGCTTTTGATAACAAACTACTTCTCAACGCATCCAAGTCCTAATCAATTTTTATTTATCGAGAGTACATTGATACAACCGATATTCCTAACATCTTTTTGAATTGTATTGAAATACCATACAAGAATGCGGTGAGGAACCTTTTCTATTTTGTTCAAAAAGTCAGCTTTTTTTACGGTTTGGCAAAGCCTAGAGGACAACACTTTGATGCGTTAGCATGGTTTCGGCCGGAAGGGAATAAGGGTAAGGGGAGTGAAGAAAATTGAGTCTTGTTTTTGCATCGCTGCGAGCTAGACAACATGCCAGAGACAGAGTGGATTTCTTAATAAAAGCTCACATGGAGATCTGCTCTCGAACCCGGGGCCCACGGCATGGTGGTCGTGCGGCTCAACGAATTGATCCAACTCCGTCTCTGGTTGTTTGGTTTGTTTAACTTGCTCCGACTTCAAAATTTCGTAATAGATATAAAATTAAAAATTATGTTAAGCTTTTAAGCGCTTTTTATGAAATCGGTTTAACTTTTTTTTAAAACTATTTTATTTGTCACATTTTAGTGTCTTCTACTCTGTACAACAAAAAACGAACCATTCAAATCGGTCCACGCGTTCAACCGGTCAACGTACTCTACCCAACATAAAAAGAATTATCCAAATCGGTCCACGCGTTACCAAGTTAGACTACAACCCCCCCCCCCTGAACCAAATTATTTTTCTATTAGAAATGGGGGATCACACGCTATACAACAGCAAAAGAAACATCTAAATCGGTACACGCGTTACAAAGTTAGGTTCCACCCCCCCCCCCCTCCCCCCACCACCCCACCCAACATTTCTTTCTCGTGGTATGAACCATGGAGCCCAACAGAAAAAGAATTATCCAAATCGGTCCACGCGTTACGAAGTTAGACTTAACTGTGGCTCTACGTGTATATGATATTGCAGAGAATATAATAACTCACTTGTCTGACAAAAATCGGTATTTATACCCTGTTCCAAAAAGATTGGCAAGTCACGGTAAATGGCAAGTGATGATGCCAAATTTCTCAAACTCGCCAAAAACCGTGTATAGCCATTCTTTCGATCTTTCTTGGTTGAGAAACCAAGAGGCACTGATTGTGATAAGAACAATTAGCAGACGGATGCTTGTGGACGACCGACAATGATCAGCACTCAGTGGTGGGTGGTGGGTGTTTTTACATTCGAAGTCCTCCGATGCAATACGAATTCGCAGCAATAGTCCATAAGAGCGTGTACTGCCAATCTTTTTGGAACATATTATAGAGTGGTTCTCTTTGACTCTGCATGAGTAAACAGATGTATGAGATAATGTTCAGAGGTTACTTATAGTTCGAGGGATAGATAAAAATTATGAAGTGTATGAAGAGCTTCTTGATGTTCATTGCATTCACGGCACGATCACTGGAGAAGATATTTTGACAGGAGTTGAAAATCCTGTTCAAAAAAGAATCCTCAATTAAAATAGTTGAAGTGTAGCACTTCTGATGATGGCAAAAACATGTGTGTAAAAAATAAAGGTGTTATCATGTAGCCGTAGAAAATTACGGTGCTTCAAAACCATTAAATCGTACATTGCATCATTCATTAACATTCTGTGTCCATATATATATATATATATATATATATCTATATATATACCTATCTAGAACTAAGTTGTTGAACTTTCTAGAATTAAGCTACATAAGTAGTATAAATAAGGCTGAGTAGCAGATTAGTCAGTTAGTTGTATTTTGAACCAGTAAAGTGATATTTCATTTAACATAAATATATATGGTAAGTAAATGGGGCTCTCCGGGCTCGACGGATTAACTAAGAAACTTATTTCCAATCACAAATGCTCACAATTTTATTCACTTCACTTAATTATTTCATTTAACAATTTCCTTTACACGTTTTCTTCACAATACACTGTTTTATTTTACTTATTTACACCTATCACTTTACTGGTTCAAAATTTAACTAACTGACTAATCTGCTACTCAGCCCTATTTATACTTCTTAGCTTAATTCTAGAAAGTTCAGCAACTTAGTTCTAGAAAATTCCGTTACTCATTTCTACCACACCAAGTCACCACAGGTTCGAATCGGCCTTTATACGACATCTGACGTTTTTCTGGTTTCCGAAATTCGGCATTGCACAGCTTTATTTCGTTATCATCTGTAGCTTATGACAGATACTTTTGGCCATTTACTGAAATAATCCATTACCACTAGAATGTACCGGGTGCCCCGAGCTGACTCTGGGAAAGTTCCCGCAACGTCAATCGCGATTCTCTCAAAAGGCGCTCCAACGTTGTATAGATGTAGCTGTTTTACTTCCTTTTTGGCTGCTTGGTTTGATCTAAGCTTGAATGTTCCGCCAACACGAACTCTTCCGGTGGTTCGCCATGACCGAAGACTTTACCTTTCTTTAATTGGATAGGTTTTCAACGGGAATTTAGGATTCATACCAAAACTTTCTTCTTTTCATCTATAGTTACTAAGCATTTTCCAACTGCGACATTTCTTATTTGTTCTGTTCGGTCTGGTTCTACTAGATAGAAACTTTTGCTCGTACTAAGGTTTTTGCAAAAGGAGGAGGTTCAACGTCTTCATATGCAACGATGTTCGATGCTTCGAGTAGCAACTGGATCCCAGAGCCATAGGAATCTCTTTGTTGTCGTATTTCATGATTCGTCTGCCAATATCCAGTTGAATGTTGTGTGCTCCCATGAAATCGAGTATGTACTGATCCGTTATACCTACGTCAAGTATGTACTGATCCGTTATACCTACGACAAGAAATCTGTGTGAAAATCGATTGTCACTGAGGGATATTGTCATTAATATTTCCACACTTCAACGGATTTTCCTTTAGCTGTCAAAATGAATCAATTTTTTGTTGCTAAGCCAGTTGTCTTTAGCATAATCGCACCGAAAAATGGACCTGGAAGCACTTGTTTCGCTGCAATTTCTTAATGTTGATGATGAGTTGGACTTTACTCGTTTCCCTGATGCGAGCGTCGAGTTGGTATGGGGCTTACATCTCCATTCCTTCTTTGTTCCACCCGCTACTTTTCTCTGCATTTTTCACAGCCGGATTTCCTCTTGTCATCTTGTGTGGAGTTTCATCTCCGTCCCTTTCTGCAATCTCTTTGGAGGTGGCCTTCTTTGCTGCAGGTCCAGAATTTAAATCGACTCCGTCTTTCCGATGTATTGACACGACAGCAGGTATCAGTTACTTCTCTTAGACGGACGGTACTTCTTGGTATTTTGTCCAGCCAGTCGAACTGCTTGCTGCAGGTCACGATCAGCAAGTGAATTAGTAAATGCTTCTCTGGCAACCTCGTTGACATAATCTTGGCTAAACGTGGGATAAGCCAAACGTGTCAACCATTCTATGTCCCTACATAACTGCTGTAACTTCTCTCCATGCTTCTGTGTTCGAATCCGTAGCTGCAGATGGTAGAGCTCTTGCATGTGTTGGTGTCGTATCGTAATTCTACGGCTTGTACTAAAGATGAATAATCGTACCTTGGCTCTGCCGGTATAGTCTGTAATAGTGTAGCGGCTGCTCATCTGATTATCAAAATTAAAGCTGTAGCGTTTTCCTCGTCAGTCCAAAAGTTCATTGCCGCTGCTGTCTCGAACTGTAGTCTGTAGTTTTGCCAGAGCGTTTGGCCGTTGAAGGATGAAGTCATTTACTTACGGTTACGTCTGTAGACAAAACTCCTGATTGCTTTTTCTTGACGCTCTCCAGTTCATTCCTTATTGCTTCTATAACACCTTTAACTTGTTTAATAGTCATTTTTCCAGAATTTTCTACTTCTTCCAGTCTCTTTTCTATATCTGACTTTAACTCTCCCATTTTGCTTTCCACTTGGCTTTCGAGACTGACTTTGTAGAGTTTCCGATGGTCTCCAGTTTCTTCTCTACAGTTCACACCTGATTTTCAAACTGTTTTTACATAAAAATTTCCATTTCAGCTTTCACTTCTTCAACAGAGGCTTAAAGTTCCGCTACCGATAGATTATGTTGTTCCATTGCTGATTTTAACTCGTTTACGGAACTTTCCATCGTTGTTTTCTGTTCTTTCAACGCTGACTTAATGTCATTTACGGAACCTTTTATCGCACATCAGGGTATTGCGAAGATCTGTCATACTTGGAGTACTTGCGTCTTCTTCTTCTAGCTCGTCTTCAAAAACAAAAGCCTCTGGATCCTTTCCTTCATTTTCTATAGCTTCTTGTAGTACCACACATTTATTTCCAATTGTAGGTAGGGAACGTTTAATTAACTCCTCCTACAGGTCTTGACTGCACTATATCACTTCAATTTCACAATCACACCTTTTGCTTTTTTTTCGAATTTCACTTTTTATTCTTTCTTAATTGATCCCACCTCTGACACCAATTGTAACGTAAATGAGGCTTTTCAGGCTCGATGGATTAATTAAGACACTAATTTTCAATCACAAATGCTCACAATTTTATTCTGTTCACTTAATTAGTTCGTTTAACAATTTCCTTTACACGTTTTCTTCACAATACACTGTTTCACTTTACTTATTTACACCTATCACTTTACTGGTTCAAAATTCAACTAACTGACTAATCTGCTACTCAGCCCTATTTATACTACTTATGTAGCTTAATTCTATAAAGTTCAACAACTTAGTTCTAGATATATATATATATATATATATATATATATATATATATATATATATATATATATATATATATATATATATATATATATGTATATATATATATAATCTAAACTTCTGGACAAAGACTGTTAATAAATGATGCAATGTACGATTTAATGGTTCTGAAGCGCCGTAATTTTCTACGGCTACACTATTTTCAACTATTTTCATTGAGGATTCTTTTTTTGAACAGGATTTTCAACTCCTGTCAAAATATCTTCTCCAGTGATCGTGCTGTGAATGCAATGAACATCAAGAAGCTCTTCATACACTTCATAATTTTTATCTATCCCTCGAACTATTAGTAACCTCTGAACATTATCTCATACAACTGTTTACTCATGCAGAGTCAAAGAGAACCACTCTATAATATGTTCCAAAAAGATTGGCAGTACACGCTCTTATGGACTATTGCTGCGAATTCGTATTGCATCGGAGGACTTCGAATATAAAAACACCCACCACCCACCACTGAGTGCTGATCATTGTCGGTCGTCCACAAGCATCTGTCTGCTAAATGTTCTTATCACAATCAGTGCCTCTTGGTTTCTCAGCCAAGAAAGATCGAAAGAATGGCTATACACGGTTTTTGGCGAGTTTGAGAAATTTGGCATCATCACTTGCCATTTACCGTGACTTGCCAATCATTTTTGAACAGGGTATAAATACCGATTTTTGTCAGACAAGTGAGTTATTATATTCTCTACAATATCATATACTCTTAGAGCCACAGTTTAGTCTAACTTCGTAACGCGTGGACCGATTTGGATAATTCTTTTTCTGTTGGGCAGAGTATGCTCCCTGGTTGATACCACGAGAAAAAAATGTTGTTAGGGTGGAACCTAACTTTGTAACGCGTGAATCGATTTGGATGGTTCTTTTGCTGTTGTATAGCGTGTGATCCCCCATTTGTACGCCTTGATGAGCGAGGCTTCTTCGCGCAGGGCTATGCAGAGGACATTGTAGTTGTGGCATGCAGCGATATGGGGAACAACATTACGATGCAACTCCAGGGGGCTCTAGACGTAGTTGCAACCTGGTGCAATGAGGTTGACCTCAAAGTCAACCCTGACAAAACAGTCGTAGTTCCGTTCACTAGGAAGAGGAACACGACGGGCCTTCCTGAATCGACCTTCTTGGGCATTGCGCTACCCTTCAAGGATCAGGTGAAGTACTTGGGGGTGATCCTAGATTCCAAGCTATACTGGAACCTGTACCTTGATATAACTGTGGAAAAGGCTCGGAAGTCCTTCTGGGCATGTCGTAGAGCCTTCGGGACCGCCTAGGGACTTTAACCCAGAACAATGCTCTGGATCTACACATCGGTAATAAGGCCCATGATAACTTATGGAGCGATTACATGGTGGCACAGAACAAAACTTAATGTGATAAGGACTAAGCTTAGCAGACTGCAACGTATGGCCTGCCTATGCATCACTGGAACCATGCGCACCTCGCCGACGACTGCACTCGAAACCATGCTAAATATTAAACCTCTTCATATAGAGGTTGAAAGCCTGGCTCTGTGTGCGGCCTACAAATTAGAGGGAGCCGGTCTCCTTGGGGAAAACATAGGTAAGGGCAACACAACAATAAGGGAGATTCTTGAAGCCACACCTGAGTTGGCCATGCTAACTGATCAGATGCTGGCAAGACTCTTACCATTTCAACCACCCTTAATACGGGTGGAAAAGCGTGAGACCTGGACGCTTCCAGCTGTCTGTCCAGGGGAGCTAGTATGGTATACGGACGGATCCAAGGCTGAATCAGGTGTTGGGGCAGGGGTCTGGAGCGACTCTCCTCGATTCAGTTTATCACTGGCCCTGGGAATATATACCACGGTATTCCAGGCTGAGATCTTCGCCATACTGACATGCACCTACGAGAACCTAAGAAAAGCCTATAAAAACAAAAGGATCTCAATCTTCTCGGTCAAGCTGCAATCAATGCAATTGCCTCATCTACCACCAGATCAAATCTGGTGTGGGAATGCCCAAGGAGCCTAGACGCACTGTGTAGAACTAATCAAGTAAGCTTGATCTGGATACCGGGACATCAGAGCTATACGGGAAATGAAAAAGCAGACGAACTTGCTAGGAAGGGGTCTAACACCCCTTTTATAGGGCCGGAGCCGGTCTGTGGAATACCTTTCTGCACGGCTAAAAGGCTAATAACAAACCGCGCAAATGAGGGACATAGGCTGTATTGGAACAATATTGAGGGGCACGCTCACTCAAGAAGCCTTATGCCCTCACCGTCGCCGGGTAGATCCAGGGAGCTCCTCAAGCTGAGCAGGTCGGCTGTTAGAACTCTGGCAGGCCTACTTACCGGCCACTGTCAGCTAAGGAACCACCTGGTGAGGATAGGCAGAGCCATCGACCCCACTTGCAGACTCTGTCTGGAGGAGGATGAGACCTCATTACATGTGCTATGTGAATGCCCTGCAGTAGCCAGGAGCAGATTTAGCCCATTCGGGAAACCAACCCTGGTACCGAGCGGGTTGAATGACTGCCAATTGCGGGAGCTGTTGAACTTCTTCGGAGGGACCGGCTTACTATAAGGAGTTGAGAGGGTTAGCACAATAGGCCCCAGTGACCGCGGCGCTTGAGAACCTCACACCTCCAAATCTAATCAATCAATCAATCCGTCGAGCCCGGAGAGCCCCATTTACTTACAATATATATATATATATATATATATATATATATATATATATATATATATATATATATATATATATATATTTATTTATTTATATAGAAAGGTATAGTCCTCTGGCTGAGTTACAAAGCAATGAGTGGTTCTGGAAGTCCTTTTGCCAAAAATTGTTTTGTTTCAATGTCAATTGAACAAGCAATGTTTCACGCATTTTAATACTTGACAAGCATGCAGTAAACAAACTGAGACCGTTTCCGGTAGTTTCTCAACTATAACTATATCAAAATTTTTCAATGTATTATAATATTTCATTTCATTATGTGAATTACCTATGTATGTCACTTATTGTAAGTTTTTGGGATATATGTAGCTCATTTCGTAAACTACAGTCAGTTATTATATTTCATAATCGGTTTTTATTGTAATTAAAATAAACCGGGTTGGTGGAGCTCGCGAGCCGTAGTTTGGAGAAGCATGACTTAAAACATCAAACTTAATTATTATTTTAGTGCGACTCAAAGCCATGCGAAAATTCATGACTTTTTATTAGTTATATTTAGGATAATTCGGCCTTAGGTAATGCACTTTCAACTCGAATTGATTTTAAAGTATTTTATAAATGGAGCAATAATTCCTATTTGATTACTTATTAGGTATTTAATTATGTAATTATTTAAAATGAAATCTGATTGCAAAATCTTTTGAATTATAGAAAAGTCTAAAAGTTGTGTGTCTTACCCTAAAATTAAATGATCCTTTCTTAATGTTTAAGTAAATTGACGAATCATTATATTTTTAATAAATTCCTATTTGTATGTTATTGTGTATTTCAAAATTTCAATTTGAGATCTTCTTTCAATGTTTCACTTACTTGAAAATTAAAAACAAGAAAATTCCGAATATCGTTGAAGTTAATATTCGTCAACACATTATGTGCTATCCTTCCGTTGCTTCTCATTATTGTAGAGTAATAGAGAAAAAAGAACCTAACCCTATTGAATATAACTATCATATATTAAAAATTTAGGGCTTAAAATGAATAAGAAAAGTCTTTTTCAAAACAGAGCTGTTTTTGGAAACTGTAATTTAAATATTTTTTAAACCAAGAAAAGACCAATGTGTGTCTTGACATTAAATTTACTTTGAAAACGAAAAGGACTAACGAAGGGCTGACTAGGAAAAATATTTGGAAAAGGACTCAGCCGACACATTTTTTATTTGAGAAATTTGGCTGTTTATAGCTTAAGAGTATATAATACAGGAAACTTTGAAGGGCATTTTTATCTTCGCAACACGATTCAAGGAAACAGAGGCAAGACTGAGATCTTTACTTGCATATACCAATACGTTATGGCAACAAAACCATCACACATGTGAAAATGTATTATCTCAAATCAGTTGTCATTACAGTGGCAAAGCAAAAGGATGATATCGCGGGTGGATCAATCGTTTTTAAAAAATTTAAAAGCAAAAATCTGAATTCCTCGGAACCACATGTGTCAGAAGGTTCATATAATGAAGAACACATTTTCTTTCTTAAAAACCCATAAGAGATTTATCTGTACTAAAAATACGAATGTGTTATTCGTATTAGGGCCGAATGGGGGCAAAAAACATTCCAACGCCATATTTTTCCACCCCTCGCGTCGCTCGAAAGTAAAATGTGTTATCAAAAATTACATAAATTTTATATTTTTTAATAGTACCAAATTTCGTATAAACATGCGATTTATTATGTAAATTAATTAGATTGAGACTTAACTTCAATTGCTTTCAATCAACTACATAGGCCTCCAAATTAAAAATTGTTTTCCTTTTTCGGTTTATATAGCTGATTATCTAATTTTTACGAATCTGAACTTAGTTTCTTTTATCACATCAGGACTTTGTGTCAAAAACAGTAATAACAGTAGTTAACACAACGACGCGCCATTTAAGAAACGATATTTGTGTCAAATGGAATTTTCAAAAATTTTAATATTCTAGCTTAGGTACATCTATAGGCACTTTCATACATTTTTTCATGTAAAATTCGAATTCGCTGCCGAAATTTATAAACATTATTAAATTTAAAGTTATAACTTCGCATTTTGAAATTAGGATATCTCAAAATGCTGACGTGCTAGGAAATTTTGACGGCCATATTGCGATTTAGCGGTCAAAATTACATAATAATTCACTAGTATTTCTAAATAAAATATTTTTTAAGAAAAAGGTTGAACCGACTTCACAAAAAACCCTAAAGATACATAAAACATAAAATAATTTTAAAATTCGTCACCCTTTCATATCATCACCTTAGAAAATTTGAACTCTATACAGCAAGAGAGAATTATCGTAGTCAGGAATCACTGTAGTCACTATAGGTACAAAATTGTTATCATTTCTCAACCAGGAAACCTGTTCTGTACAACAAAATCAAAATCATCAAAATCGGTCTATGCCTTATGAAGCTCGGCGCCGCCCATCCTCCAACTCTCACCACAAGCCACAATTTCTGTCAGAATATAAATATATACTCTATGCATTCATTCATTCGTCGTAAAGAAAAAAATCATACAAATGGGTCCACACGTTACGAAGTTAGCCTACCCCTCCCCCCACCATCCCACCCTAAGACCAAATTTTTTTCATTATTAGCAATGGGATATAATACTCTATACAATCGAAAGAGAATTATCCAAATCAGTTCACGCATTACAAAGTTAAGATTCACCCCTTACCACCATCCCCACAACACCAAAACTTTTTTCTTAACATGGTACCAATCGGGGAATATACTCTACCCAACAAAGAAACAATCATTCAAATATCGTTACATGCGTTACGAATTTAGACTAACCACCCCAAGCCCCCCTCCTCTACACAACAGGGGAAGAATAATCCAAATCTGTCCACGGTTTGCAAAGTTAGGTTACAACCCCACTCCTTACCCTCACCCCACCTAAAATTATTTTGATATGATACCAATCGGGAAACATACTCTGCCAAACAAAAAAAGAATCATCAAAATCGGTCCACGCGTTACAAAATTATATATTATAAAAAAAATACGTGTCGAACTTCGAACCTGTTTGTTTTTGGGAAGTCGGTTAACAATTAAAAATCTTGTAGGCCTGTATTATCTTTTTCTTATTATTTTCACTGACAATTTACACTTTGTATCTTTTATACAGATGCTGCCGACTTTATTATATCTTATGCATCCATATTTCAAATTAATAAGAAATATAAATTATTACACATTTAGTCATTTGCAAATTCAATTATGATTGATTTCACTGATTTCCTTTACCCTTAAATCCTTTCCTGCGAAAGCTTTACAGAGTACCTCCAAGCTCCTTATAAAACTTTGCTGCCCAAGATATTGCGTTATTGCAAATCTTTGCGTTTGCCTTTATGTTGATCGGTACTCACTTCCATTCTAATAAAAAGTCTTACACACGTTATCGATATCTTACACTTAGTAGTTTTATTTGCTCAAAAATAAGCATAATATTCGGACGGGTTACAACTAAATAACAATTACTCTAAATATTGTACTAACAAAACCGAAGAGTTAAGACTTCGGTGCAATTACTTTGGCGGCAAGTATCCTAGATTAGCAAATACACTATGTCCGGAGAACGAAGAGCTACCTCCTTTATGGCCCAGAGATCCAATAACTGACTGTACTGGAGCTATACCCTCATCAGAAACTTGGGTACTTCCTCCCAACGCATCATATTGAGCTAAGTAATAAAATAATAATTGCAAAAATTACGCAAAGGAATAAGCTTATTTACCTTGAATTTGGTGTTGCGCATGAAGAGCTTCTTCCTGTGTCTTATACTTAATGAAGAAGACTTCTGGTTTGCTTGGTTCGGTTGGCTGCACTTGAGTATTAATCTGAATATCAGATTCATCAGTCTTTTTGCTAAGAACGTAAATAAGCGTCTTCTCTTCGTTTTGTGGTGGTATAATTGAAAGTTTCTTGCTGGATTGAACAGGAGCTTTGATGAATATTACGCGGTAGTGTTTATGTGGTGGTCCTAAATTAATTGCCTCTGAAGGACCTTCATCTTCTTCTTCGGGTGCTGAGTGAACGTAAATGTGTTTCGTCACTACAGCAGCAGGAGGACCAGGAGGTAAATATGCCCTTGGGTTTTGATTGTATTTATATCCTTGTGGTGCTGCTACAGCGGCTGCTGCGAAACATATCACCTAAAGAAATGCACATATCTGTTTAATATCACTGATCACTAAAATAAAGCAAACGTTTACCAAAAATCCAATCAGTTTATGCATCGTTTCACTTTCAGGGCACCAAAAATACTGAGGAAAGTGACGCACTTTCTCGCTTTTATATCTTTCCACATAACAAAGCGTTTGACTTAAAATTCAAAGATTTGGTCATCGCTTCCAAGAATTATATAATATAACAATATAACATTATGGGATTGACACATCTGCTAGTTTTGGATAACAACTCTTCCACCGGAAAATTAAAATGCGCCCGAACCTACTTCCAAGTTTTTATTTCCATTATGTCACCAAAAAAATCGTTATCTCCATTAATAACGTTTAAGCAATTCATCCAACATTCCAGAATGCGGAAGATATATATTTTAAATGTACCTCAAGTGAATTAGGTGGGCTAATGCATCACCCATACTTCGCGGCTCGGCTGAAGTGCTTTTGGAGTGCGAGATCAAACTGCAATTGATCTCATTGGGCAGCCTGTCCATTAGCAATGTACATGTAATTAAAATGTAATAAGTTGTTCTACGATATTTAGTCTATAAATAAACTGGCGCAAAATCCAACCATCTGAATAAAATCAATATTTATTTGCATACATAATTATTCACACAGAAAGTGTGACAGTTTTTGTGGGAAAGTGGAAGAATCTCATTAATTTGCCTACTTGTCAATGGGAAAGATGAAAGAGATCAAGTCTGGTACTGCTTGGCCTAATTTTGTTTTATTGTATTTTAGAGCTATAAAATTGGGCGTAAAAACTTAGATCTCTCTTAAATTTTAGAGAATGACTTAATCTCTAAGCAATAGTTTTTTCTTGCATCAAAACAATTGTGATAGCCTTAAATTGAAGCCTTCTTAGCGTAGGTTAGCAAGAGGCTAATGCACCTTTCGTAATTTATAATATGCCAAGAATTTTTCCTTCTGTAATTTTCATGTCACATTTTGTTCGCTGATTAAACCAACTTTATTAGACTGCAAATCACAAAAACTTAAAATATATTTTACTGTACTCTTTTATTGATTCATTGAGGATTAAAGAAAATTAGAAAATTTTTTTTCGCTAATAACTGTTACGACTGCAATTTCACGTAATCTACAAAATATCTATTTCTATGAGAGTCAAAAATTGAACCACAAATTTTTTATTTACAATATTATTAATTTTTTCGTCTTATTTTTATTCAAGTAACTAGGAGGACATTTATTTATCGACAGGAATATTACCGAAAACCGACTCTGCCAGAAAATATAAAAATTACTTTACCGATTGAAAACAATATCTGGTCTGCGTCGTTTGCTGCCGGAGTTTTTTTAGGAGAAATACGAGTATATATAATATTTTCCATTGATTAAATTCTTCTCTAAAAAAAAATACCGATATCAAATTAGGATTTATGCATTAAATTATTAAAGCTTTTCGAAAAGTAAATTGAAGTGGGTATTAGATAACGTCTTGCTGTATAGAATTCATAAGAGATATATACTGGAAAGAAATCTTCTTAAGGAGGTGGTAGTTTGGGTCCATATTCAGTAAATAAACGAAACATTGCGTTAGCGCTATTTTTTATTTTATAGGCATTTTAATGTACATTTAACAGACCGGATCCTCGAGGAAACAGGCAAAGCATTATGTTGTGTGAGTCTGAAATGGAAAAACCCCAGTTATTTGTAACCGATTTCCCAAAAACAATGAGGTTCTAAGTTCAACATGTATTTTTTATTTTTTTTATTTATTTATTTTTTTATGTCTGACCGGACATAACTTCGTAACGCGTTGACCGATTTTGCTGATTCTTTTTTTGTTGGGTAGAGTATGTCCTCTGGTTATTACCACGAGAAAAAGTGTTGTTTAGGTGGGGGGGGGGGGGGGGTAGTAGAACCTAACTTTGTAACGCGTGGATCGATTTGGATGGTTCTATTGCTGTTGCATAGAGTGTGATCCCTCATTGCTAATAGGAGAATAATTTGGTGCTATGGTGGGGTTGGGAGAAGGAGGAGGGGCAGTATGTTCCTTGATTGATACTACGACAACAAAAATTTTAGTCGGATGATGGTGGTTCTTTTTTCATTGTATAGAGTAGAAGATACTAAAAAGTAAAAAAATTAAATAGTTTTTAAGACCAAGTTGAACCGACTTCAGAAAAAGCGCTAAACAGCATAAAATAATTTTTAATTTATTTTGAAGTAAGCTATATTACACAAAATCAAAGTAATTTATAAATCATTCTGTGTGACTCACTAATGTCCAACATCAAGTTCTTAAGGCTCAGTTTAACGCATTCACAAAACTTAAAAAGGTAAGCCCTTATAACTACAAAACAAGTTTGAAAATCGTTTAAACCATTATTTCGGCATTGCACAAACATTTTTATAAATTTAAATTGGTTAGGATGGCTACCGTTATATTGTTTCCAAAAAATGCTGATGTGCAAAGTTAATATACAAACCTACATAAACATATTTTCTTTGAGCCAATACAACTCTTTGCATTGAAATTTAATGGAACTGTTTTCTGTAGAATAACAACGTCTAGACTTATCACATATTTTGATAGAAATCTTTTCATTTAGATCTGTAAAAAAAGCTTAATTTGCACATCAACGTTATAAGGCTATCAATGCTGTGACATTTCACTTGTGGTCAAGAAGCACCATAGCTCAGAGATGTCAGACGGTATGGAGCAAAAGTTGCCGGGTCGTGGCGCTGAAGTCGCACAAAGTCGCCGCGCCATTATTTTAAATCGCCCAAAAATCGCCTTTTGATTTTATAATCAATGAAGTCTTTCAAATTGTTGTTTGTACAACTTTAATGTAATATTTATTACAGTAATCACAGCAAAACTGTGGTTGAGGCGTCGAGAAAAACAAAAAATACCCTTAAGTAGGTATTTAAAATGGAAGTGGCTATTTGCACTTACGTGTATTTACGTGTACTTTTGAATTCGGGTAAGCAACCACAGGGACGACAGAAAAACAATTTTGATGTCGGCTGTACAGAATCAGATATCCACGACGTGACGACGGCATTGAACATACTTTTATGTTTGAGCGAAAAAATGCCTTTGCGATAAACGTCAGTTTGGAATCGTTCGGAGTTCAGTAAAAAATTATTAGCGCAGAATTAGAATTTGAGATGACTCGACAGCAAAAAGTGTTCAACTGTCTCGTCGGGTTATGTGATTTCGATTAGCCAAAATGAACTATTGCAGTAGGCTGCCGTGCATTCTGATTCAGCCTATAGCCCAAAAGCACCCAGCAAGAATTAAAAATCGCCCAAAAGCGCCCAGCAAGAATTAAAAATCGCCCAAAAAGTGCCTAGTCGCAGAGAGAAAAATTTTCTCGCCCAACTGATGGCTCAAGTAGCCCAATCGGCGAGAAATCGCCCGAATTGGCAACTCTGCCATAGCTGACCCACAGCAAAAACTAACTGACGTAATGAAGTTATCACATCGACAGTGCTCCAACTGCTCCACTCATTTGTGGGTGTGGTTGGTGAAGTTGTGGAGGAGGAGGCGGTGGGACCGCGAGGTGTCCGTGATGTAATACTGATGGGTGAAGACTCATTGGCGACATTCCCATTGGCATTGAACTCATCTGATGTAATGAGTGTTGTAGATGTAATCCCGGTTCGATTTTGGGCTTAGTGTCCATTAAAGCTGCAAGATCATTAACGTGACTAGTTGTCATGTATAGTAGTAGGAATACGGCAAAGAATTGTAATACGAAACCATTTTGCTGTCACATGCAATAATGAACGCCTGTCAATGCAACTAAAGCACATACATTCCGAGCCCGTCCGAACCGAAAAAAAGGAATTTTTTTTTATATCTATTACCACATTTTGAAGTCGGTGCAAATTAAACAAACAAAACAACTACGGACGATTAAATACTTTTGTTGTAGTTGTTTGGTTTATTTGATTTACACCGACTTCAAAATGTCGTAATAGATATAAAATAAAAAATTATTTTATGCCTTTTAGCGCTTTCTGTGAAGTCGGTTCAACTGTTTTTTTAAAACTATTTTATTAATCTCAATACTTGAAACTCAATTTCTTTCCGGGTTCTTGTTCCTATCTACAGTGACGAGCAAAAATGAACAAATAATTGTAATTTTTAAAGGAAGAAGGTATGTAAGAAAATACTTACTGAAAATTGAAATAATTTTTATTCAATTCAGTTACATATTTAATTAAAAATAGAAATATATATAGAGTTTGTAATAAAATAAACAGTTTCTTCGAAAAAATTGATTCAGAATGAAACATGTACATTTACTCAATTTTGCACGTTTTTATAAAAAATTACAAAATTTGAGTTTTTTTAATATTTTGTGCACATTCCTTTCCTTTTCAGCACTTCGTAAATTCTTCTCGTCATACTTTCCACCAAATTATTTAAAAGATGTTTTGTTATCCGTCTTCATTCGAGTTGAAATCGGCTCCACAACTCGTTTACGTTCCTTGGATGTGTCTTGTATTTTCCCAATCTCCGCTTAACGATTGCCCAGAAGTTTTCAAGCGGATTTAGGTCCGGACTTTGCGAAGGCCACACCATAGTCTGAAATCGTTGATTCTGAAGCCACTCCTTTACAATTTTGGATGTGTACTTTGGATCATTATCCTGCTGAAATATTATCTGGCTTTCTTCATAAGCACATCGTCCAATGAACTCTGTCAAATGATATTTTAATAAGTTAAGGTAGTTTTCTTTGTTCATAATACCTTGTATTCTCACAATGAGGCCTAAGCTGAAGCAAGTAAAACAGAGCCTCCGCCATATTTTAAAGTTTGCTTTACTTGATAGGGTTAGAGACTTTCACATGATTTATGCCAGTAAAAAGAGTGGCCATCCGAGTAAATGCGGTTGACTTTCGTTTCGTCAGACCATATTACTCTCTTCCAGTCATCTACAGACCAGTTTTTGTGGGCTTTGGCATTTTTTTGTGAGAGAGCTGGCTTTTTCTGCTTTTGAAGCAATCATTTCAATTCTTTTAAGATCTCTTCTTTCCTTCCATTCGCTTACTGGCTTCCCGACATTCTGAGCTGTTTGTTTTGGTGTATTGGCTCCCGCTGATCGTAATTGCCTTTCCATAATACGAGCATCAGCGTTCGATATAATCCGCTTACAACCACGTTTTGATACTGGGACCTCGATGGTATTATTTTTTTTTTTCACATTTATAACCATAGATTGTGGCACTTTACATATTCGAGCAATTTCCCGGCTAGATTCTCCACTTTTTAGCAATTTTCTTCATTTTACACACTTTTAAATAAATTCTATTTATTATATTTTACGTTTTAAACAAATTCCGTTTAATATTACAAAAATTTAATGGATTTGCCTTTACGCGAAGTAAACTTATGAAATTTCACAACATAACGGTTAAAAAATTTTGATTTGTGTGGCGTTTCCGGAACGTGCATAACTGAACAAGTATGACGTTTCCGTTGTGTAGAGATAAAATGTGTAGACATAAATGAGTAGAGATAAAATGTAGGCATTATTTCATTTTAAAACTAGTAAAGAATATTTAATTACAAAAATACTTTATTTTATACTTACGAGAAGTTACAAAATCTCATATTGCTTTACATTTTGCGTTTATTTGTTCATTTTTGCTCGTCACTGTATATTATAAGGGTTTTTTAATGTTTTCAGAATAAAATTGCCCTAGTTAGACGTTCTCATACAAAAATGATCTAATCCACAGGGTAGTGATTTCGATTTATTGGTACTTGAAATTGATCTTATAAAAAGAAAGTAAATGTTGCACAGGGAACGGTAAAATTGGTTAAAATTAAATATCTTTAACAAGTGCTACTAATAATATGCAATAAATTAATTGAATAACATTATGATTTATTAGATATTCTGATAAATAGCTAATTGGATAATTTTTGCAAGTTTGACATACTTACTTACTATATATTAAATTCATTAACGTTGAGTCTGTAATAAGGGTTGGAGAAATAGAGCTATTATTGATGACAAGTTCTTGTTAAATCAGTTGAAATATGTGTGCATAATAAAAAAAAGTCCTTTCTTTATAATTTGAAACAATTGACTCATGTTTTAGTCCTTGTGGGTTGGATCGTTCTTACATGACAATATTATTATCTATATTTGTATTTTGTTACTTCGTTGGTGGTTACGTTATTTTGGCAAATAGTGAGCGCTTATGTGTGGCTTTTAAACTGTAAATGATCCAGTGTATTTAAAGCCGAAGTTCATGCCTTCGAAATTCGCGCACTTATCAACGTCAACAAAGGACTTAAATGTGCTAATATAACTATCTTGTCTGATAGTCAAGCGGCACCCAAGGCTCTATTCTTAGAGTTTTTCCTCGAGCCTTACCAACAACTAGCCACCCATAACAGGGTTACACTCTGTCGGATACCTCTTCACTCCGGTATCGAGTGAAAGAGTCAAAGCTGCAGGGTTTTTTAGTGAAATCCAAGACATATCACGGCGAGAACAATTAGCTTTATGTTTACGATACGTGGACTGCTCATCTGGAACATCGGTTATCTGTGAGGATTTTCTTGAATTCAGCTATTTAGAAGATGTTTCAGCTCAAGCATTGGCAACGACTATTATAACACATCTTTTATGCTATAACTTAGATATGGATAAGTTGATTGGGCAAGGCTTTGATGGCGCTGCAGTGATGAGCGCCCGGATACGAGGTGTGAGAACAATAATCGCAGAGAAATACCCGAAAGCGCAATTCGTACACTGTGTAGCTCACGTTCTTAACTTAGTTCTAGCACATTCATGTCAGATACTTATGATACGGAACTGTATCGGAACCATAAAAAGTATAATTAACTTTTTCCGACAATCTCCACTTCGAGACAACCTTTGTGAGACGCGGTGGACCGAAAAACATGTGGCTGTGGAAGGATTTGCAGAAATGTTTCCTGTAGTTCATACAACACTTGAGACACTTCAAGACGCTGCTAATAGGGATGTGACCACCCAAGGGTGGCAGACCGCCATGGAAAATAGTCAGTTTATCGTGTCTATTGTAAGTCTTTTAAAAAAAATTTGAACTGACTTCACAAAATGCGCTAAAAAGCATAAAATAATTTTTCATTTTATATCTATTACGACATTTTGAAGTCGGTGCAAAGTAAACAAACCAAACAACTACAACAAAAGTATTTAATCGTCCTTGATTATAATTCCGTGAGCCGAGACGTTCATCTAGTTTTATATATTCAATTGTGGTTGAGTAGTTATTTTGCTTGTTTAATTTGCACCCAATTCAAAATATCGTAATAGATATAAAATGAAAATTATTTTATGCTTTTTAGCTCAGTTTGTGAAGTCGGTTCAAATATTTTTTTTAAACTATTTTATTTTTTTGCTTTTTGGTGTCTTCATATATACGACTCGAAGAATGCTGCTGGTACGAGCGAAGCAATTTCAGAAGTTGCAGAGGTAGTGCGCTAACCAAATTATCCAAATCCGGCCAGAGATGCCAGACGGTATGGAGCAAAAGTCGCCGAGCCGTGATGCTGAAGTCGCCCAAAAGTCGCCGCGCCATTATTTGAAATCGCCCAAAAATCGCCTCTTGATTTTATATTCATTAAAATTGTTGTTTTTACAACTTTAATGTAATATTAATTACAAAGCAGATACAAGTAACACAAATTTAAAATGTTGGTAGAGGCGTCGTGAAAAACAAAAAAATACTCTTAATTATTTAGTAATGGTAGTGACTTGCACTTACGTGTAGTTTTGTATTCGGGAAAGTTCCGCTTTTATTTGCTACTACAGAAATATATTCCCTGGCGGGAGCGTAGTTAATGAAGTAACTAAAAGTCACACGTCTTCCTGCCAGAAAGTCTTAAAATTTTTTGACGCTAATACACGTAAATACATGTAATTACAAATAGTCACAAACTTAAACAATTTAGGAATTATTATTTATATAAAGGAAAACGAAAATTATTATTTAGTGAATCGTGCATGCCCCTTTTCAAAACATAACCAAGAACTGTCTTTGCGCAATTGGTGGGATTAAAAATGAACATATTTCAGATATAAACACGACGGCATTGAGCATACTTTGAGTTTGAGCGAAAAAATGCCATTGCGATAAATATCAGTTTGGACTTGTTCGGAGTTCAGTAAAGAGTTATTCGTACAAAACTAGAATTTGAAATGACTAACAAAAAATTTTTTACTGCGACAAAAAATAAAAAAAAGCGCCCAGCAAGAATTAAAAAATCGCCCAAAAGCGCCCAGTAAGAATTTAAAATCGCCCAAAAAGTGCCTAGTCGCAGAGAGCAAAATTTTCTCGCCCAACTGATGGCTCAAGTAGCCCAATCGGCGAGAAATCGCCCGAATTGGCAACTCTGAATCCGGCAACATATTACGAAATCAGTCATGGTCACCCTTTTATACCCTCACCTTAGAAAATTCTTACCACGGTCCTAGTACGCTAACGTACTCTATACAGCAAGAGAGAATTATTGTAGTCAGAGAATCATCGTAATCACTCTAGGTACAAAATTGTTATCATTTGCCAATAGGTAAACCTATTCTGCACAACCGAATCAAAATCGGTCTATACCGATATAAGCCACAATTTTTGCCAGAATACAAATAGATACTGTATGCATTCAGAATAATCTAAATCAGTCCACTTATTAAAAACTT
The DNA here is from genome assembly GCA_964036015.1 of Leptarthrus brevirostris. Classification (NCBI taxonomy): domain Eukaryota; kingdom Metazoa; phylum Arthropoda; class Insecta; order Diptera; family Asilidae; genus Leptarthrus; species Leptarthrus brevirostris. Next base: position 113,102,420 of record OZ038371.1, read on the forward strand.
AGATTTCTCCGCCAACCCTACGTCAATATTTTTTCACAGAGTAGCAATGGGGGATCATATAACACACATCAAAGGAGAATCTTCCAAATAGGTGTGTGAATTAAGAAATTGTGTAACGCCCCCTTCGCACACAAGTCAACTTATAAATTTTTGTCGCCGTATCAGGGAACATATTCTACACATTGAAAGAAGAACCATCGAAATCGGTGCAAGCGTTACGAAGTTAGACTACCCCTCCCCCTCTCCCACCCGCCACCTAAGGACCAAATTATTCTCCTATTAGCAATACGTGATCACACTCTATACAACAGCAAAAGAACCATCCAAATCGGTCCACGCGTTACAAAGTTAGGTTCCACCCCCACTCGCACCCCACCAACATATTTTTTCTCGTGATATCAACCAGGTAACATACTCTACCCAACAGAAAAAGAATTATCCAAACCGGTCCACGAGTTACGAAGTTAGACTATCCCTGCCCCTCCCCCCGCCCTAAGCCAAATTTTTTTCTCCTATTAGCAATGGGAGATCATACTTTGTACAAAAAAAAACAGAACCATCCAAATCGGTCTATGCGTTACAAAGTTAGGTTCCACCCCCACACCCCACCCCAACCACACCAACAATATTTTCTCGTGGTATCAACAAGGGAACATACTCAATTCAAGAGAAAAATAATTTTCCAAATCGGTCCACGGGTTACCAAGTCAGACTATCACTCCTTCTCCCCCCCCCCCCCCCCCTCATCTGCCTTTTTAATAATAAGAATTTATTTATTGTACTCTATATTGTAGATATGTTGTATACTATTCCATAAAAAGGATGCAACTTTGTTTCTATTCATATATCACAGTTCCCTGTTACCTGCACTTGTGGGTTACCTGTTCACGTGGTAACTTCAGTACAGGTAACAGTTGCGGCTGCAGATGCAAGTACAAGAATATACCTGTGCTTGCGTTATCAGTTCAGATTCACAAGTATCTGCGGAGGTTTATAATACCTGATGAAGTACTCTAGTACAGACTACCTTGCCCACCTGGTTATGGGGGAGTGTTTTTTACAGTAGAAGAGGTTTTGGCACAAAACGCCGAGCATGTTATAGCTGAGACTATAAATAAGTATTAATATTAGTTCTTTCTAAGTAGCAAGGGCTGCAATTCGGTTTTGGCATGTGCAACTGTCACTGAATACATACATTAATATCATTTGCACCCTTACAATAATTTTTCCACTAATATGTAATGCATTGTGTGAAAACTGAGCAGAGAAATCGCATTTCACTTCAGAAAACCAGTAACACTTGCTTGAACAGTTACAAAATTTAAACCATAACATCATGAAAACATAACTTTGTTTTATAGAATATTGTATTTGCGTTCAGACTTGGAGCAACATTCACCGCTTGTATATTCATTTTTTACTTGAACATAATAATCGGCTTCCCATCTGCAACTGGCCCGCTTTACAAAAGCGCTCACTCTTTCGCTACACACTGTCTCGATGGCATATTTCAATGCAACACATTAACTAAATACACTTAAATACTTAAATACGCCTTAAATACTTAAATATTGTTTAAATGACGCTACTACGATTTAAATATTTGCGCTAAAGAGCCCTCTTTGAACATTGTTTTTTAAATGATAGTATATCTAACGTAGCTCCGTAGTAACGTCATAATCAAGAAAAAAGTCTAAATGTTGGCAATAGAAATTCATATTCATAATTATCTTACGTCCCTTTCTGGGTAAGCATTTTTCAGACTAAAACAACCTTTTATTTGTAAATTTTGTTTCCGTAATACTAATGATTTTAAAATTTTTCCCACGTTAATATCGAAGATTATAATTAAATATGTCACTTCTTATATATTTAGTTATATTATTCTACTCTCTGAATAGCTGCGAATTCGTAGTAAACAGTAGTGATTCAAAACAGTTTCCTTCACTGAAACTAAAATTGAACCCATATGAGATCAGTCACTCTATTTTAGTACATCTCAGTGCTCAGAATACAAAGAGTTATAAACTTTGTTGTGTTCTTCTCCAATATTAACATTCATTGACGTCAAATATTCTCATGAAATTCCGCGCAATTTATATTGTCATATAAATATCGATAATCCGAGTCTTTCAAAATAAAACTAAGCTGCTTCCACTGCACCATCATCCAGATAAACTCCTATGGAAATTATCACTCTTAAGTAATTAGAAGTCGAAACGCACGTTTCATTTTTCACTGCTCGGCTTTTCATGCAAAAATTAGTTAACATGCGGTAGTAAAATACCGCAAAAGATTTAAAATTATTTAATTTATTTCTGGTCGCCGTTGTACTCATTCCGATCTTTTCCTTGTATGCGTCTAACAAATGTTTTAATTCCTAATTTCGGCAGTTCTCCAAAAAATCGAGAAATTCATCTAGTCGTTTACTAAAATTGTTGGTTTGTAAATTTGATTCTTGATTTTTGGACAATTCACGATTCAAGTTTTCGCTATGATTAAAACTAGGTAAATTTCGATTACGAGTAAGCATGAGTCAAATTTTCCCTACCGGCAAAAATGAGTTATCTGTACGCTGCGGATAGGAACGACTTGGATAGTTAACTTGTTTTTGCTCGAATTTCTTTTTTTTTTATACCACTTTTGCTCTAAACTATCATTGTCCGCTTTTGTGCTCAATTATTGCTATCCCGCTTTTGCTCGCAATGTGGTTTTTACTCACTTCTGCTCTCAGCGTGTCATTCAATCAACAGAAACATATATTTATATTTTTATTATTTTATTTATTATTAGTTTCATTGTCTTCAGATCTGCTACTCCAAAAATAGAAATAGAATTATCCAAATCGGTTGTGGGGTATAGAGCAGGAGAAGAACTTTACCTGTTTCGAGATAATGATTACAACTGAACCTACATTTTAAAGTGGATTGCGAATCATTGGCATTTTCAATACAATGCAATATTTATTTACTGGTTTGAGGTACACTAAGAATTAATATTATTTTATCTGCACCTACTTTTATGTATGACATAATCAAAAACTAATACACTAATTCAAAGCCAAAAATGAAAAACAATCACAAAATAGTAGATAAGAAAACTTATTTAATAAGTATAATTAAATAAAATTGAAAAGAAGATAAGTACAGAAGAAAATAGTGACAGAATGGAAAAAGCAAATTAGTTCAAGAATATTGCTGCTATTGAATAAACGAAGACAAATAGACAAAAATATATAGAGAAAATCACAATCAATCAATGGGCAAATATTCCGACACAAGCATCTTGAGAGCCTCCATTGTGCCAGAACGCTGCGAATTCAAAAGAAGTGAATTCCACATACGTAGGTACTGCTCGAACAAAGTAAGAGTTCCCCGTTACTGAATATTTATGACTTAAAATATAAATGCTTAAACTTCCAGATACAAGCAGAATATTCAACTCGTATTTACTCGTTTCAGTATGAAGGCATCCTCTTCTTGAGAACAATTTTGTACATAAAAGCCAACTGCTTGCTAATTAGGAAAACATTTATAGAACATCCAAGAAATTGAAACCAAAATTGCGATATGTGGTCAAATCGCCTTAACCCAAATACAAATCTCGTGCAATCATTCAGAGCGATCTCCAGTTTTCTGGCACAGGAAGAGCCGACATCTAGATTTTGGCGTATTATATCGTTTATGTGATCCCAACAGCCCAAAGACGAATTGAGAGTAACACTAACACTTTTAACAGTATCAACGGAAGATAGGATACTACCATTAAGTATAACCGGTGGTATATCGCTGGCATCAAGATCATGCCTGTATAATATCTTTGATTGATATTTATTTGGATTTAATATGAGATGGTTTTTTGATGCCCATTGTGAAACTTAATTTATGTCAGAGTTAAGATGATCCACACTAGGACTTCACGATACTCGAGATAATTCTCGCTGCCGGTGCCGGTCTCGACACGATACCGGGACTGGCAGCGAGACCAATATCATTGGTAACAGTGCAATACCAAGAGCAAGATTGAGGTGACGAGAGTGAACGAGATATTAGTTTTTATTATTTTATTGTGGAAAATTTTTTAAGTTGTTTCAGCTTCTCTGCCGCTCCGGAAATTGTCAATTTTGTGATTTATGGGGCATATAAGTATACACTGCTTTCCTCATTATCTTCTTTCTACATTATTTCCATCTTCAGACATTTGCGTTTTATCTCCAATAGCAAAGAAGAGCCTTTGCTACCTTTTTTTTGGCGAGGGGAATAAGAAGAAAATGCATATATACATAGATATATCACTTCTCCTCGCGCCCCGTTATTTCACCGAAATTATCTTTTTTTTTATCTTGCCGAAAGCGAGATCGGACCGAGACTGGAATTTATCTCGCCGAGATTGCGTCTTCACCTTGACGAGACCAAGACCGAGATGTGCCAAAGTCTCGGTCTTGTCTCGGTGCCGTGAAGCCCTAATCCACACAGTCCTCCATATGACCTATAGGCCTGCTTTAGTTAAGTTGAACATCATCTGCTTACAGATTACTTTTACAGTCTTGGATAACATCGCAGGGAAGTTGTTAATCCACAGGCCAAATAATAGTGGCCCGAGAAGTGATCCTTGAACAACTTAGAGGTACTGCCTCTGAAAAACAATTCCCAAACCTCACCTATTGTGATTTACAATTCAAGGAATGATGAAGAGAAATTAAAATTATAAACCAACTTAAGTAACAATTTTGTGTGGTTGACACTGACAAAGGCCTTAGAAAAGTCCAACATAGCTAAAACTCCAAAGTTGTCTCTATCCAAAAACTTTCGAATGTCATTGGTGACTTTTAAAACAGCAGTTTGCAGCTGTGGAAAGCAGGGAAGGCTGACTGTCATCTGGACATATACCCCTGTATATGTACTCCATTATCTGGGTATAAATAATTTTTTAAAGGTTCAATTATAGGTAACACAAAATAATAATAGAGCTAATGTCACTTCAGCTCTTAGGGCTATTGGCTTAGCTATTTTCAATATAATGGCATTACCGTAATAATGCTACAAGATTTGTCAAATTTTACTGAAAATTTATACGTGAGGAATAAAATATCATGATCAAAAATAGCTAGAGATTCCAATTCATTATGGAAAAGAACTGCATTACTATTTGCAGCAAGGTGTATGTTTAGATGGGTTAGAAGAATTAAAATAGATGGGCGAACTAGATAAAATATTTAGTCGTAAGAATTTGAAATAATTTAATGTACTGTTCACATTAAGCATGTTACCACTGAAATCACCCCCGATCAAGACATTAGAATGTTTCTGAGTGAAGTTAGAAATAACAGACTCAAACTCTGAGGCATTTTCAGCAGTTAGAAATATAATGGAGGACAGTAATCAGCCGTTATCATACAATTTTCATGTGTTGAACTTTCTTCAACACACACAAAATTCAAGGCCAGAGAGATGTGACCGATACACTACCTTGGATGCAAGATCCGAGCGTACATAAATCGCAACATCACCTCCAATGTAATGATTTGCGATGAATTTGTACAGCCCAAAAGAAACCAAGGAAGAAGGAATATCACTGCGCAAATATGTCTCATTTATTTGTACAACGTCTACACCCGACCCAACGAACATTTCCCGCATTTCATCAACATTCGGCCTCACACTCCTACCATTAATTGATACCACATTAAACCAACATTACTACCGACAAAAAACGTTGATTAAGATTCTTACCTTGTTCGACTGGACTTGGAGAATCTTGTTCACGAAGCTTCTCTTCGCTTTGGTATTGCTGCAAATGCTGCGGGAAGGTCAAGTCTCACGTTGGAATTGAAGAACTGGGAGGATGATGGGAGCAGTTTGCAGACGTCAATGACTCTTCAGACTGGTCCCGCGGCACTTTAATCGGTTCGAAATTTTTAATTTCGTTTAGAACATGTTTGGATGAGTGCTGCCGGAGAAATAGAAAAGTGGCAAACGGCTCTACGGAGAGGGCATTTGCTTGGGAGCAGTGGTTCCCGAAGTAGGAACTTCGCCCGGTGCTGCACCAATCCTCTGGGAAAACTCAAAAATACTTGTTCTAGTTTGATTTTTCGGTTTCGGTTCATTTTTTTCGTTTGTTTTAGGTTTAGCTCTAGTTTTTTTTTGGATTTTTTCAAAATTTTTGGGAACTTTTCTTAGAGCTGGCAGAAGAGTCCCTTTTTAATCTTTATTTCTGTGTCTTTTTAATGTTTGTGTAATTTTTAGGGTAGCTAGTTTTTGTAGGATTTTTACGTTTTTATAACGACGAGCCGAATACACATAAAAAAAAATTTAAAACACGCCAGCGACGGCCGAGACACTCAAAAAAGCTTGAAATTAATTCTAGTTTGTGTGGAATCCCCAATACAAAAAAAAAATTATCCCTACAATAGGAGAGATCGCATTCTATTAAAATTGAACCAAACTAACGGAATCTAACTTTGTAACGCGTCGTCCGATTTCGATGGTTCTTTTTCTGTTGTATAGAATGTGATCCCCCCATTGCTAATAGGAGATTAATTTGGTCCTATGGTGAGGGGTAGGATGGAGGGGGGGAGTAGTCTAACTTCGTAGCGCGTGGACCGATTTTGATAACTCTTTTTCTGTTGGGTAGAGTATGCTCCCTGGTTGATACCACGAGACAAAAATGTTGATAGGGTAGGGGGAGGGGGGAGTGGAACCTAACTTTGTAACGCGTGGACCGATTTGGATGGTTCTTTTGCTGTTGTATAGAGTATGCTCCCTCATCGCTAATAGAAGAATAATTTGTTTCCCTTTCCTGTTTTTCCACTATGATCGATATTCTTCTTGAATTAGTAACAAATTTCAAAATACTTGGGTGTTTACACTGGCTAACACAATTAAAAAAACGACAATTAAATAAATTACACTTACCCTTTTAAGCTTTTAGCAGCAATAATTTAAATTTGTTACCTGTGTGCCCGGCATAAAACCGCAAAATTCCTCTGTGGATTAAGTGATAAGGTGTCGGCCTATCAATGCGGAGGTCTCAGGTTCGAATCACACCGGCGGTGACCCATGGTTGTTTGCTGCTGGCAACAGATTACGATAAAAAGACCATTGGGGTTGCAGGCAAAATATCAGTGGTACGGAATTCACTTAAAGTTGTAGGTCTACTTGCAGTTGTTGACTCGAATCGAAGTTCTTCTCCCACCCTCCCACAAGGGATTACGGGAACTGGAGTGAGATCTACGAACATTTTTGAACACTTTCTCTTATAAATATTGTTTTTTTAACGAATTTCCTAATTACATGGCAATAAAATAATTAGGCAAATAGTCATCTTTAAGGAAGCGGTTTTTCTTCTCCACTTTGATGTGTTGTATCTTTTTTAGAAATGTAATAATGGGTAGGGTAACATAATAAAAATAAATAACATAGATTTCTGAGAAAGTTGGGAGAATGCTGAATTTATGTGATCGTAAAATTTTTTCACTTTCACGAGGAGTTCAACATTGTTGACACTTTTAAAAAGGACAGTGATCTTTTAGTTCTTAGGTAGGTAGGTTCTTAGGTTGAGTAGATCAAGTGGAAAAAATAAATTATTGATGTGCATACCGTGAAAATTTCAAATTTATGGGTCAACCCGTAACTCTCAAACGGTTGAGTTAAAAAATTTATTTTTATTGCTTTTATACTTCCACTGCAAGCCGTTCTTGAAGCCGCTTCAACATGGCTTCATTAGGGGTAAGTCAACTACCACCAATTTGTTGGTATTTTCAAATTTCTATATTTCTGCAATTGAAGGTGGTAAGCAAGTTGACTGTATTTTTACTGATTTCAGCAAAGCTTTCGATAGAATAAATCATAGAATTCTTATTCTCAAACTTTCCCTTCTTGGGTTTCCGCGAGTTTTTGTCAATTGGATTCATTCGTACTTGTCTGAACGCACTCAGAGGGTTTCTTTTCGTGGAGCTCTATCTGATGCAATTTTCAACACTTCCGGTGTACCGCAGGGCTCCCACCTTGGCCCATTGTTATTTATAATTTATATCAATGATGTATCTGCGATACTGTCTAACTCTTTGTTATGCCGACGACGCTAAGATATTTCGCACTGTGTCTGACAATGCCGATTGCCTACTCTTAAATTCTGACTTGGACGCCTTTCAGAATTGGTGTTCCATTAACGACCTTCCCCTAAATATTTGCAAGTGTACATCTATGTCTTTCTCACGAAAAAGGTCTCCATTTCAATATAACTTTACCATAGAGGGTTGTCCTTTAACAAGAGTTACTAAGACTAAGGACCTGGGTGTTTGGCTCAATTCTCAATTTTCTTTCCAGGATCATTTTGATGCCATAGTCAACAAGGCTAATATGACTCTTAGTTTCGTGAAGAGGTGGTCAAGGGAATTTGATGACCCTTACATTACAAAGCTCTTATATTGCACTTCTGTCCGGCCTATTCTGGAATATGCCTCTCCAGTCTGGTCACCGCTCTATGTGTCACATATCAATCGCATTGAAGCTGTTCAACGGAGGTTCGTTAGGTTTTCCCTTCGAGGCCTTCCTTGGAATATCTCCCTAATATTACCTCCTTATGCTGATAGACTTAAACTTCTGCACTTGGACACACTTGAAAAGAGACGCCGTAACGCCGGGATCCTTTTTACTTTCGACTGCATTCGTGGGTCCATTGATTCTTCTGTTCTTTTGGGTTGTTTTGGCATTTCGGTTCCAGCTCACTCCCTGAGGAATCATGAATTTCTTCGGTTACCTTTTCATCGTATAAATTATGGATTAAATGAACCTATAACGTCTATGTCGCGATTTTTTAATTCCGCTTTTAATTGCATCGATTTTCATCTATCGCGTAATCATGTGAGGAGTCAGCTTTGTTGAGGTTACTTTTTGGTTTTTGTTGTGCTTTTTACTTTTTATTTGCTTTTTATTCACTTAAGCACTTTTGTTTTCTGAATTTATATTTTGCGAATTCTCTTCTTGTTCTTTGTTTTTATATGATTTGTTATAGTGTTTTTATTAAGATTTATTTAGTTTTTTTATTTAGTTTATTGTTTAGTTCTCTTTTGAAGTAATCAGCACATTGATGAAATATTGTAAATGAATAAATAAATGAATAAATGGTGGTGGAGGGGGGGGGGGTGCTTTATTTTCAATATTTTAAAAATATTGTGAATTGAGCGACTGACAGGAAATAAAAAGATAGTTTTGAAAAAAAAGATACTATGCCGTGATTATCATAACTTATTACTGGAACATATGTTGGCAAAAAAAAAAAAAAAATCGTTAGTTTATGAGTTTCTCGAGCTAACAACGTCGAGATTTTGTTTATCTTATTGATTTTTCAATTTGTAGAAGTAAAATAAAACGAATTTTTTGAATTTATGAAAGTTTATTGATAAAAATCGGCGAATTTGTTGTTGTAAAATTAATTATAATAATAAAAAATACAAAATCTCGACGTTGTTACCTCATAATTTATGTATAAAAGATGTGTGCAAAATTTGATGAGGATCGGATGAGTTTTTTTTGAGTTACAGTGATCACCGATTTTGAAAAACTAAATCTGAGAAAAACGCGTTTAAAGTTTTAACACTACTCTTTTGTATATGGGATGTATCGAATGAAGGGAGACCCGAGGCACTGTATCTCCGGCAGTTTTGCTCCAATCGACCTCAAATTTTAACTAGATACTCTGGTCTTGACTTGGTCTTGATATCAAATAAGTATCAAATAAAAAATGCAAACAAACATTTTGATACACCCCCCACCCCCCACCTCACCACTTCTTCAGGATTAAAACCGTACTGTTATACATTGTTCTAAGCAGCATACATCTCCAGATCATTGTTTTTGTATATTTAAAAGTTTTTTACTTAACTGATTAGGGCATTAATAAAATAGGAATACAAGAGTTATTGTGCAACTTATAACAATTTACGTTTTAAATTTTACTGTCATTTGTAAACAGCGAGCCCAATTTTAAGAAGAAAGACCGAAGTTCGCTTTTCATATGCAAATCAAAATATCACGTATGAATTCTCATTATTTGGTACGTTTGGCTAGCCGCCTTATCAATATTCAGCTCGACATATTACACAACAAATTTTTTACGATTTTTTATTTGTTATCCACCTGATTGTTTTATGAATGAAACCGTGCAATATCCTAGGGAATTAAATACTGACCTTGATTACTTAAATCGTTTTTGCGGATCGATCTTGGTGTATAGTTTTGGATCCTATATTTGTGGGGGTTAAAATGTTAGGGCGTCACTCAGGTTGCATATTGTAGTATCTTTCATATCTTTCGTTGTTTGTTTCTCGAACTCGTCTTAAATCAAAGCTCGCTTCTTTGTTTATCAGCCCTATTAAAACGATCATATTAAATTTTTTTTCATAAAGAAAGTTTGTACGAGTTATACCTATAATGACCATTTTGAAAATTAAATTGTACCAGTATCGGCCGCATTTTTCTACCAGTAATGGCCATACTTTTCTAACATGGGAAAAAAAGATAAGAAAAACTGTTAATTCTAGACCTAACTTTTTATCAGTTTATTTACCCTGTGAAACATAAAAATAAAAAAGCAATCAAGTTAATGCAAAGATTTTATTAGTACTTTTCCCTGATTTAGCCCAGTAGTCATTTCCTAATATCGTCTCGGTTTTTGTGTTTGTTGGCATCTTCTTTGACGTGCTCTGTTCAGATTTATTTCGTTGCAGCCTCCCGTTCTTATCTCTTTTTTAATCTCAGTGCCGCTCTCTCCTCCTTTTGCTTCTCTATCCGTTTTCTGTTCGCAGCCAGCCTTGTTTTGGTGGTATTCTTGCCACCATTTTGAAATTATAACGCTAGGCCAAATTTCTTTCTTCCAGCGCTTTTCCTTCATTGTAATTGGTTGAGGCCAACGCAGAACTCATTTATAAGGTCTTGAAATGTTGTCTTTTTTACTGTTGACGAAGGCGGTGTTGCTTCCTCGGGAATTGCTTTTTCATTCTCGATTCTTAAATTATTTTCGACTTCGGTTTCAATCAAATGTTCCGAGCCAACGACTTTACTCTGCAACTCCTAATAGCCTTTTTTACCGTAATCTGTTGTGAGCACAAAACAATCATTGGTCACCGCAGGTGGGATTCGAAACTGAGATCACCGGGTTAGAAGACCGATATGATATCGTTTACTTCACCGATGACTTGTAACAGATTACATTATTTCGGAAAATATCCATCATCTTTGGTACTTGCTTAAACCGCAGGTAACTAAACTCAATTTAGTGTTACTCTGTAATTTATCATTCGACTCATCTTGTACTAATTGAAAAATGTGTATTTTCATATTTTCTTTATTTATTTTAATTAAGAAATAAAAAAGTGGTAAAAATTAGCGTTTGCAATCTTGCTAGATGTTTAAGTGTGCTCCATAAATAGCTTTGTAACATTTGTTACGTTATTTTGTCTTCTATAGCTGCATCCTGAAAGTAGACATGATGAGAGGGGAACAGGAGAACCAAAAGTTAATTTTTACCTACTTGTGTAGTATATTGTCCGAAATGCCAATGTTGAAGTGGTGCTGCAAATGATTTTAGTTTATTTACAGACTAACTGGAAACCATTAAATACGTACCTGGTCAGGAGAAGAAGTGGCTTCGTATCTCCTCTTTCAAGCATTAAAATTGAATTGGAATGCCTGGAATCCAGTTTTGTTCTCGTATAAGTTACGGCATTCTCACTCAGTTGCGTATTGGTACAATCGTACTAGAGGCTTCAGAATATACTGGATTGATTGTAATTACTTACCTGCTGAGAGTGTCGCACATGAGCTGAAAGAAAATATATGCTAAAAGTATTGTACTCACCTATGTGGACTGTTGCATTTGCTGGCATAGATTAACTCTTCACCATTTTAAGAGGACCTAAGAAGAAAACGTCAAGAATTATAAGTGAAGGAGGTACGAATTAAACTAAGTTTTCATTTACTTACGTTCCCTGGATTTCTGATGGCGAATAGGATTCTGTAAAGAAAAATAGATTTACAATTAATGAATTATTGGAATTCGGATAGGTATAATAATTAATATAGTTAGGGCGAGTATATACAGTTTTGAAATATCATCATAGTCATAAATCTTTGTATTTATTTGATAAAAAGCTAACGTAAGTATAGGTAAAACTGAATTGTTAAAGCATATTTAGCTTAGTATAGTAAAAGAAAATAGTATTAGGTCCAAGTTATAAGCATTTTGGAAAAAATTATAAAACTCAATTAAAACATACCATTAATAAATTGCTAAAACGTTAAACTGAAAATTAGAAGAAGAATAGAGTATATGCATATAACTAGTTCTAACTTTTGAAATTAGAGGAAGAAATAAGTTAGTTAATTTACATATTTCAATCTGACTAAGTTAAGGAAGGAAAATTATTGGAAACTTAGATAGTTTAATTGTATTAAGTTAAGGAGGGAAAAGAAAAGAAAAATAATCTCAATATTTACCTTAACGTATGTTGTGAAGCCAAAAAAGCTCAGCGAAGGCAATTTTTTTGTTAAACCTGAAAAGAATCAAATATTAAGAAATTTTCACTTGCAAATTAATTATAATAGTAATATAAATCATTTTGAAGTACTTACCTGTCCTGGACTTCCACACTACACTTTGGAGACACGTAAAAGCCGTCCACTTAACCTCGAAATTAAAACAGAAACTTTATTTTCCGAAGATAAGCGTATGACCTATAGGGCTGTTCGTAACCCAAAGTTTGAGGTGGTTTGTTATTAAAAACACAGAACGATGAAATAAAGACATTTCGAAGCACGTGAAACCGGATGTCAACTTCCGACAAAAACGCAGATTTAGTGGACTTCCTGTGGAAATAGAATTTTTCCAACTAGACAAAAATGCTAGATATCATTTTTATTCAAAAATATTGAATTTAATTTTATTAAATTCATGCAATTTCCCCGTATTGGAAGAATATCCCCTGAAATCGGAATAATAGGGGGCGATTAATTTATAAAACCACCCACTTTGGTAGGTGAAGCGAGCAGTCCAGTGACAGTTTTGGTGATAGAAGTGTGCGGATAAAAAGTTAAGTTTTTTTTTGAACAATTCATAGTTAACAAAATAAAATAAAAAGCCAACAAAAGACATTTTGAACCGAAAGCAGCACAGCGGATTAAAGTGAAGTTATTAACTAGAATTTAACAGTCAACGGAGAAAAAGAGAGAGTCAAAAGAGAAATTAAGAAAAAGTAGCACAGCGGGTAAAGGAAGTTAAGGATAAGGAAGGAGTCCAAGTCAGGGAAGATAAGTAGTTTTTGTTTTATTTGAAGTGAAGATTTCTTTTATGGTTTTCTTGTTTTCCTATTTCTTTTCTTTTATTTTCGGCAATTACATGCTCTGCGCGGACTTATTTTGGTTTTTCTTATTTGTCAAATTCTGGTTAAGTTACAAATTAGTTTTAAGACTGAGTTGATTTTACGGTTTATAAAATATAAATTTAAGTTGTGTTTTAAATTATTGTTTTGGCATATTCTACTCCAGCCACATTTGAGTTCGCAGACTCTAAAACTGCGTGGCGCCCGACAAAGAATTTACCCATAACCCTTCCTCCACAGAGCTAGCATAATCTATATGCTCAAAGGGAGTATATAACACATTCCCTACATATAGAGTGTTGGTAATGTCTGATTCGCTTGCTGCTGTTCAGGCTGCGGTTGCCGGCCTTGATCCCGGTTTGGTTTCGTGGTTGGGCTTCTCAACCGGTTGAGGAAATTCGCCGCAATATCCGGCAGGTAAAACTCGACATTGATACTTGGATCTATTGCTGCTAATGTGAAGGCTCTTTCAGCCTGCTTTGGGCTTTTGCCTCTGGTTTTTCTGATGGCCCTGGTATTTGTGGCGCCCCTAGTATTTCTGACGCCCTTGTTCTTTCTGCCGCTACTAGTTCTGTCAGCGAGAAACTTGACTGTCCATCTTCAGCGGCTCCTGCTGTGCCCCTGGCAGAGTGTGGTCGCCCATATACATCTCATACGAGCGGTGCTGGTGGCTCGTCTGGCCCTCATGATGCTCGTGATGTTGTCTGCGTGCTATTGTGGCCCCCACTTCGTTCACATGTACTTCTCCTACTCCCCCATTCACCCTGCATCGGACCCAGCTGTGAACATATCTCCCGGCGCCTCTCAGTGTAATCCTCACCCATTGCAAGACACAATCCCGTTGAGATCTATTAATGTGTCTCAAAATGACGGTTTCACTCGGAGGATTGCGCAACCACCGAGGTCCTTTTTTGTTTCCCGACTTGATCCATCGACTTCTGTTGACGACGTTATTGGCTACATGAGGGAAAGGAGTGGTGCTGAAGGCTCTGCACTTCTACGTTGTTAATTTCTAGGATCTCGTCATTCTGAAGGGCACATGTCGTCTTTTAAGTTGACATTTTCCCGACATTTCTGGCCCGAGAATATCATTGCACAGGAGTTTTTGCCCCGTCGTAGGGTCACGGGAGGCATTCAAAATCTAACCACTGTTAGCAACCAAAAAAAAAATAAGTGCCCTATCCCTTTACTACCAAAATAGAATGGAATGAAGAACAAGAACAAGCCAGTTATTTCAGGCTTCTCTTGCCTGTTGTTACGACGTCATCTCACCGAAACCTGGCCTCATAACGGTTTTAACGATGCAGAAATTCTTGACGACTCATATCAGATTTTTCGTAAGGATAGATGCTCTGACTCCATGGCTCGCGGCGCACAATCAAGCTGTTAGCTCTTAAAATATCTCTGCTGAAGATGCACATTTTCCTGCTCTGTTTTTATGTCCCGCCAAACTGTACAAACTATGTTGATGTAAATTGTCGAAGTCTTAATTCTTAATTCTTAGCCTAGATTTTTTTAATAATATGACACACCCAGAGGACGAAATCATCCTTCTTGGTGGCTTTAATTTACCCAGCGTTCAAGGAGTATTCAACGCTGATGTCGATGAATACCTTCCCTTAAATTGTCTTACTACTAAAGACTCGCTAATATTGCTGACCCCAGCGTAGATCAGCATGTTCTGGCTTTTCTGATTTTTAAAAAGGATAATCTTAATCGACTTCCCATCTCTTTTTTATGATAGCGATATCGACGATTTCGTTTCCGTGTTTTATGATAGGATTTATGATCTGTTTAATAAACGGTCGAGATTATCCTGTCATTCTCCACCGTGGTATACTAGAGAACTACGGAGCCTTAAGAATACTTGCATAATGATCCTCGTAGCGTTTTTAGATGTATAAATATGAAGAAGAAAACTGATAACCCAGTCCTGCGACATTTTTCGTCCTGGGCAATGAATAGTTGTTTCTGAGGTAATTTCTCCAGCTGAAACCGAATCCGGGCTCAGAATTGCTCTATTACGCCAGGTTTTTGAGATATTCTAACCTTAAAGTGCAAAAACACTGTATGTTGTAGGTTATGTAGTACCGCGATTGTTTTCTTTTTCATAGATGAATGTGTGAGATTTTATAGTACAGGGCGTCCTCTTTCAAATTTCGTTGAGTTTGCACAAATATCTTTTTTTTTCGCCGAAATATCACATTTTTAATTTTCATGTTCATGTGGAATCTAAATTTATGTAAGCGCCATCTGTGTTTTTTGCCATAAACAGAATGTCACGTAGCATACGAAGTCAATGAGTACTAAAAACAGGCCGCCATCTTAACAGTTCTGTCGACAGCCACACGGGAACGATATCTCTACTTTGACACTTTCTGGTAAGGAGCAATCCTTGATATCTTAACACTTGCTATGATATATAAAATTTTCATTATAATTTTTTAAACTTTTAAGTGGCCTTATTAGTTTATGATTTTGTGAACATGTCTAAAATTAAAAATGTGACATGGAGTTTTAGGTTAAGATGTCATGTTGTGAATATTCCAAATTACCTACACCCTAAGTGCAATGACGCTTTTGGAGACTTTTAGTTTGCTAAAACTTTTGAGAATGTTCCTAATTTTTGTTTTGTTTCATTATTTATATTATTAAAGTTAAAAAATTTTCCCATAATTTAATGTATTTTTTATTTATCTAACTCGTTTCCTTTTATACTTATTCCCAAAAAACAAACTGATATTCCAAATTTACTGCACTTCCTCTCCAAATCGGGGAACATACTCCACCCAACAAAAAATAATCATCCAAATCGGTCCACGCGTTAAGAAGTTAAATTGCCCCTCCCCCTCCCAACTCCAACCTAGTACCAAATTTTTTTCATTACTAGCAATGGGGGATCATACTCTAAACGAAAAAAAAAGTAATTAAATCGGTCCAAGCGTTACAAAATTATGCCCAGTCCTAAATAAAAAATAAATAAAAAATACGGTTTGAAAATAGCCTTTCTTTGAACTTTGTCTAACGCTGACATCCCTACCCAAATATGGGAACTATATTGAAGTCTAGGTCTGATGTGGGACTTGCAGATCAGCGTCACGTCAGAAGAAGTGAAGTATTTCTTATATCTCTGTAGAAAACCCAATCATTTCATCGCATTTTTAGTGCTATATGTTGACTCCGTCGACTGAAATATGTTAAGGATGGACTGAGTGTTTTAAGGGGTTATATACAAAGTTGGGCTTCAAAAAATCAAAAAATTTTTGATTGCATATTCTGAAAGAACATACTTTCGAAAATATCTGTGTGAAATTTCATCCAGATCGGAGCACTAGATTTCAAATGACAGCCGTTCGCAGCGCGCAAGTTCCATCCATAAGTACTTGGCGAGCGGCGTCCAAAAACTTTAAACGCGATGATCTCGGAGTAGAGTTTTTTGAAAAATACCATTGCAGTGAACGTGATATCTCAAAAACTTTGCAACCGATTTTCATAATTTTTTTTAAATTGTTCGTATTTACAATCTCGTGTACTTAAACGGTTCCTTTTTTATCTAAAAATTTTCGATTGTTTGCAATGAATTTTTGTTTAGAATTTTGAACACCTCAAAAATCGATTTTTTTGTCACCATGGTTTTTTTATTGGAAAGAAAAATTTTCGAAAACCGAACCGTTCAAGTACACCATAATACATTATTCTTCAATAATTTTTTTACTCTTTTGATTTCAGTTAAGCGGTTCGCCTTGTAACTCTACAAGCACCGCAAGCCTCTGCAAAAAAAAACGCGCTTCGGGAGAGGGGCCATAACTGCGACAATTTTCAATATCTTTTTATAATTCAACTTGTTTTTTTTTCTTCGATAGTAGTACCAACAAACTGTCTTTCGCTTTTTCTAATAAAATTTGCATAAAACCCTTAAAAAAATCACCAACTTAGCTCACTTTTTCCCCTCAACTTTGTATATAACCCCTTAAGGGACGTTAAACAGCATTAAGTTTTAAATGCGTTAAACATAACACGCTTTCCTCTGCCCCAGGCGAGAATCACAGAAATGTCCTTGTTTAATGATCCAAACATGCTTCCTCGATTGATTTCTGTCGAGTTCCCTCGAAAACTCATTAAAGAATCAAAAAAGAACGCGGAATCAAGGGTGCAGTTGTCGGCGAAGCTACGAATAGAACGGTGAGTGAAAGATTAAACATCATTGATAAAATGAAGAAATAAATTTGGTGAAAGAACTCAACCTTGAGGCACATCAGCATTTATTTCGCAGGTATCAGATGTAATTCCGTCTATTATTACACGGACTGAGCGGTTTGACAATAAACTTTTTGCCAATTTAGAAACTTAAGGATGAAGACCGAATGCTTGAAGTTTGGCTAGAAGAGTAGCATGCCTTTAAAATATCGCGAGCGAGGACTTGCAACCAACACCAACATTATGGAGACAATGATCCCAACGCTCTTTCAGAGCAGTTAATAAGTCTTCGGTTGAGTGGACAGTGCGAAAACTGTACTGCCAACCGTTGTTAAGATGGGTACTTTTTAGATATTTCATCAACGGAGAGTTGATGAGTGATTCAAAAACATTATTTTTAATTTCAAGCTTAAATATCTGTCCAAAATCTATCCCTTAAGACAAAGCTCCTCGATCACTTTTGTACGCAATCGACATCAGAAAAAGTTTTAACTATTTCGTTTCTTATTTATTTTGCCATGAAATACCAGGCAAAAGACGATGTAGGCGACTCAGCAAGCGCTGACAAGGCATCTTTTCCCAGGGAACGATTTTTGTTTTTATTCCTCCACTTTATCACATATTGGATTATGAGCACATATTTTATAGAGAATAATGTGGGGTAACCTCAGCGACTTGTTTCTTTATGAGTCAGCTATGTGTTGAAATTTTGTTGCAAAAATTATTTGGACATTCAATACTGATTCAATACTTTATATTCGGATTCGGATTTTATATATATATTTTGATGAACGAAATCCAAATGTAATCCTTGGATATCAGAAAAGTAGCATTTCGGTTTCATTGGCATAGCTTAGGATCGAATTACAATTCACCCGACTGCGACTTTGCTCACATGGGAAATGCACGGCACATAATTAAACTGCAGCTTCCACTTATCATCGACTGAGATTAAACTTAGACTTTGCCAGTCGCATGACGCAGTCAACTTCATTTGAAATGTACCATGCAAATATCTCTGAAAATTACAGAATCTGAAGCCGCAATTTAAATTCAAATTTGGATTCGGCGTTAACTTGACTTTCTATTTAAGGAGGGTTCTACTGTTTAAAGTATCTAAGGTATTTAATTTTAGACTTGATGAGACGAGTATAGCTTTTAGATTTTGTATTTAAGTCGATTCAGTGGATAATCATGACATACAGTTGTATACAATAGGACATTGAGTTTGCAATTTTCATTATAGTCCCTTAAGTTAGGGTACGGGACTATCAAGAAGAAGTTCCTGGGCTTGACCAGAATTGAATGTCTTAATAATTGTTTTCGTTTGGGCGTAGGAAAGGTGTATGACATTTTTTTTAAACAAATATTCTCATAATCGTTATCTCGCGGACAGGGAGGAGTTCAAGAAGAAATTCCTGCGTTAGCTCTGGAAGAGAATTATTATTACTATTGTTTTGGAGTTTCCGAGTTTTAAAAGTTATTATGACCATCAGACATATGTCTATCTGTTCAAGTGAAGTTAATGTGGGTTTATATCCACTGCTAAGTTAAGGATCATTGTTTCGTAAGCATAGTTAATGAATTGCCTTAAATTTTCCTTAAGGCGACAGTACACTAACTTAACAAGAGAGTTTTTACGTAAACTTATTTTACGTCATCGAAAATACTGGGTATTGGAACAGAACTATAAGGTAGTAGATTTTTTTTGTTTTTAAAGGGGAATTTTGGCTATTAGAAGGTGTGTACGATTATCTTTTTTTTCTTTTTTTGGGTACTGTGCATAAATATAATGAAATAATATGGTTCGTTAAAGAGTTGTCATATGGCAAATTAGGTACCCGGAGAAGAAGGAACATAACTCATTGTCAGTCGTGAAGAGGCTTGAGATGGTGATTGTGAACCGTGACGGCGCGTTTGCCTCTCCTTAGTATATACCGATGAAGGTATGCCTAATACCTGCCTGGATTTGCGAGAGCTTATCGATAGTCCCGAGCAACTTTATCGTAACTCGAACAGCTGCGTATAGTTTGGCGCATCTCAGCATCTCGCTTTCAAATAATGCAACTCATGATACTGCTGTTATTTTGTCGCAACTCTGCTCACTCACTGTTTATGCTTTCTTAAAACTTTCTTTACATTTAGAAATTGCTTATATTATAAAATAATATTTTATTTAAAAATTTTCAGGAAGGCAGAAAAATAGTGAAAATTATTATATTATTTCGAATTATCAGTGAACTGAATAAACTATATTATGATACTGAAAAATTGATATTTGAGTTACCATAATTTGTTGCTGCGTCACTGAGTTGCGAAAAAATGGTACCGGTTTCATAAGTTGCAATTATTTGAACCCGAGGCTCTGAAATTCGCTAAACTGTACACAACTATTCGAGTTGCGATTAAGTAGCTCGCGACCGTCTTTATGCTTTTGGTTTTCGCTCTTGAGTAAGACCTTTGTGAAGATAGGGATCGCACAGCGTAGTACAATTTCATCCCGTCGTGTACACTTTTGCTGTATACGAATGCAGCGGTTCGCAGTTATCGATCCCATGACCTGGGATTTTCGTCCACTATGGTGCGCAGGTATTCGATTAAAAGCCTAAGTGCCGTTTGACAGTAAGTGGTAAGCAGCAAGTGTTTAACTTCTTTACCCTTAACAGTTTACATACCATTGAATAAGTTACTCAGGGAGATGCTTTCCTGATCAACTATTCGTTTGTAGATACAGTAGCTTACGACAATTTATTCGAAGAAGATTTGCGTTACCGTTACGGGTTCCCCGAAAGGTATGGAATATTAATCTATAAATTTTTCGAGGTCATCCTGGAAAGTCCAGATATATTTATTTCCGGAGTTAGTTTTCTTAAGTGCGCCGACAATGTCGGCGCTGCCTCTATCTTTTGGTATTCTGAGCAACGCTTAATTAATTCTTTATATCATTAAGCATATGCCTGCACCAGTACTTCCTTTGAATCCGTTTGTATGTTTTAATTACACCTTGATGTCCGCCAAAAGAAGAGTTATGATAATCACATAATATTGTTTGTATATATTTGGGGCATGCGATCATTTCAGGAGATTTTAAATTGTTGCTGTTTAGTGGATCAGTACCTAGCGGATGTCTGTGGTTATAATTTCAGTGTGTTCAGCGAGCCGTGGTCACAGCATTGCATTTGAGGTGACTTTTTTGTGTAAAAGTTTGCTTTTAGTTCTAGTCCATTCTTTGTGGACTTGAACGCTTTCTTAGAGTTGCGCTCTTTGCGTCTTCGTTTACTTCCCGTGGAATGCGGCTTAAAGTGTCTGTATTCGTATTATACTTTCCTGGTTTCTCTTCGATTTGATAATAAAATTTGAGTAGTTTATAATGGAATCTCCCCAGATGGCAAGTGAAGTCTTTCATATTGTAACGTGCACGAGGTAGGCCTCACAAAGGGGAAATAGTGAATCGTGTAATGCGCATGCTCCAGGTAGCCAGATATCTAGGGAAGGAAATGTCAAACGTGGAAAGTCAAGGTAGACTCGAACCTATGGTGAACATGTGAGCTGAAAATGTGTAACGGAAACATCTAGAACTAAGTGACTGAAGTTTCTAGAAGTAAGCTGAGTAGTATAAATAGGGCTCAGTAGGAGCTTGGTCAGTTTAGTCGTGATTTAGAGTGCGAAGTGTTTATATGTGATACCGCAAATACTCGTAGTTAGGTGTATTATAACCCGTAAGTGCTAATTATCAATGTGGAACGTTATATTGTGAAGACATATTATCAAGAATATTTTGATCATCTGAAACGGTCAGGACAAAATCCGTAACGAAATTCCAAGTGTTATGGTAAACCATGAGACTTTCGAAGTCCTCGAATAATACTCCCGTGTAGTTGAGTGGGTTTACTGTATGTATATAGTTCCTAAGTTCACCTTCCCAAAATGGTCACAATTTGTCCGAGGATGATAACAATTACCTAATACCTACCTAAGGAGAGGAATTTTAAGGATTAGTTTGGGTTTACTTTATTTCTTCACTTATTTACTAGGAGTAGATTTTCCCAATTAGTTCCCTTTCTAATCAGTTGGAGTACTAATATTTAGGGCGTATAAGTAATCCCCATTTTAGTTTTGAACGGACTGAGGCATATTTTTTCTTTTTGTATTCAAGTTGATACAATAAATATTTAGGTCATACAGTTACATACCATAGACTTTCAAATAGGTGATTTCTAATGTAATCCCCAGAAATAATTTGATGATAAAAAAGTTGTTGCAGTTCCAGAGGTAAGTCGCAAGGCACGAGACTATCAAGAAGAAGTTTTCTGGGCTGGCCCCGAAGGCGAATGTAGTTATGGTCATTTTCCAAGAAGTATAGGAAAAGTGTAAATGAATTAGGGATTACTAAAACGGTTCTTAAAAGAGGCGGGTCCAGTAATTCCCTTCCCATTAATACAGGAGAAGGAATTCAAGGCGAGGGGCTATCAGTAAGAAATTCTTAGGTTAGCCTTGAAAGAGAATGTTATAAATGTTTTGGGGTTTAAAGTTGTAAAATGAACATTAGAGTTTTAGAAGTTGTTTTTGTGTGTTTTACTGCTAAGGCGAGAGTACGTTTAGTTTGTATGTAAGTTAAGAGTTCCTACGTCAAAGTATTTAAAGCTCAGTAAGTCTCTTAGGTTAATGTAATGCAGCAATGCAAAAACAGGACTCAAGTTTCCTCACTTCCCTTACTCTAATTCCCTTCCGGCCAAAACCATGCTAACGCATCAAAGGGTTGTCCCCTAGGATTTGTCCACGTCGTATAAAAAAAAGCTAAGTAAGTCGCTAAGGTTAAATTTTAAGCATTTAGTCAAGATTGAATTGGACCCAATTAGACCGAGTTAATTAGTTCTTCATTTTCTCTTTTTGTGTCTTATTTGTTAATTGGAACACATTGAAAAGTTTTTCTCGCTCTCATAGCTCCTACTTTTTTGTCAGTCCTCCTACTACAATTCTGAGAATATTAACTCAAATTGTTACTAATGAAGTGGACGTTTATTGTTATTTACGTCACTGTATATTACGAGCGAAAGGAGATAACATCAGCAAAGCTTATTAACTAAGAAATAATATATACTTTAACTTGATAGATATATATTTCACTTAGCTTTAATTTTTACCTATCACAAGCATTACGAATATATTGTACCGTTTCAATAAACAAATGTGTACGGTTGCATATAAATGTATAACAATTATGCTTATATTTCAATAAATTAACAAAAAACATGTAGTCTTACTAACGAATGTGAAAATAACATTATTTTACTGGCGGCAAGTACTGACTCTCATTATCAGAGCTTAAGAAATCTTCATTTTCACTTTTCGTTGTTTGATGCTCTGACTGCTGCAGATTTGGTTCTTTTAAAAGACTGGCATCTGATACAATGGGAGCGGTTTCTTCATTATCTACTTGAGTAGTTCCCCCCAAGGAATTGTACTGCTCTGTAAGCAATATGATTAATCATTATAACTAAATTTTAAATTTTGTTTAATACCTTGTATTTTCTGCTGCGCATAAGCTGCTTCTTCCGAAGTCTTGTACTTAACAAAAAACACTTCCGGTTTACTAGATTTCACTGGAGATGGTTGCAGTATGGCTTCAACATCAGAAGAATCTGTTTTTTTACTCAAAACATAAATAATAGTTTTTTCTTCCCTTTTAGGCTCTGCAAGAGTAATAGATTTCCTTCGTGATGTTTCAGGTGCTTTTATAAATATAATTCGGTAGTGTTTACGTGTTGGCCCAAAATCAACATATTGTGGTTGAGGATCATCAGGTTCGTCAGGTGGGGCGTGAATGAATACATCTTTGGTAATTAATGGTGCTGAATTCTGTTCATTGTGATGATAAGAATTACGACGATATTGACTAGGTGGACTTAAGTTAGGAGTAAAATGACCCAAATTTGGTTCAATATCTAAACCAATATTGCCCCGAATATAACGTTCACCATTATGAAATTCTGCATAACTTCCAACAGGATTATAAAATCTCTGATAATTATAGGGTGTTTCAGGAATAAGGTTATTATATATTTGAGCAAAACCTCCAACAGAAAGAGTCGAAACCTATAATAAAATCAATTAATAAAAACACAATATTAATTTTTCAAAAATATACCAAAAATAATATCATTGTCATTATAAAATCACCTTTACCTCGCGATTCTGTCGATAATGTGTCACTGACTCAGAGATTTCAATTTTTTATCTTTTATATCATTCCAATTGAAAAATTACTTCGCCACCGCCCGACATTTCTCTTTCGCATTTTGCGAAAAAATAAAAATTTGATTTCTTCGAGCTTTCAAACCATTTATGTCTTCGTGCCCATTTATTCGTCTATAAATTGCATAAGTAGTACGAACTAATGACACAGAATTCGCCTCAGTTGGATTAAATGCCAAAACACTCCGCGTGAAGATAATGGCCGTTATACATCAAATTTCTTCACTGAGCTACATAAAAGCAAGTCTTCACTGAGTTATGGCCGAAGAATCTGTTAGAGTTCGAGGCTAACCACAGTGGCGATGTGACAGCTTTTTGAAACAAAGGAGTATCAAGTCGATTCCTCTCTTAAAAGAAATATAAATTTCTGATAACCAATAAAATATTTATATATTTTCTTCTGGTGCTTCACTACATATATATAGTGTCTTTTTTCAGTCTTTAAAGAACTACAATATGAGCGTAGTTTTGTGACTTTAACACATGAGGTGTAGTACAAGATGCGCTACAAGCCATGCCGAAAGATTTTCATTTTGACTTTGAAAAAGAAGAGCAATTAACAACTTAAATACAAGTTAATGGGAGCACCAAACACCTCATTTTTCTTTCATTGTTCATTGATTAAAACACCTGTGCAACTGTAATGAGATTTAGTGTAAACAGACACTTATTTGGTTGACTTTAGAGCGAGAGAGCGAGTTTCGCAATGTAAACCGGGTCGAAGGAAGTCTTACGCCGAGTACAAAAGAGCACCTTACGATTTTAGTTCGTTAGCTAAAATGGAAAAGCAGATATAGATAACAACTAAGGAGTTATTCTTCAGCGGCACCTTTGATTAGTCTCCTAAAGGTGATATCAAAATAGTAATTGGGGACTTCAACGTTAGGAGTGGCTCTAACAACATCAGCCTGGAACATATAACGAGGAAGTTTGAACTCGGAAACAGGAACGCAAATAGGGTGTTTTTCGTTGACTTTTTTAACTCGCGGCAACTTGTAATCTATTTAAACATAAAAAAATTCCATCTGACATTCTGGATTTTCCCAGACGGCAGAACTGATAATCAGATTGACCATATTTCTGTTTCGAAAACACGTGGTACGATTAGAGGGCGGAAGACGACCATGGATCAGTGACGCTACATGGTCCAAAATACAGGAACAGAATTATATTAAAGACCGCATCAACCGAAGTTGCAATTAAACAATTTCTCAGAACTGCATACCGATCTCTACAGAAAGCCGTCCAAGGAAGTGTAAGGCGTGGCATGCGCTAGCAGAAAAGTCAGAAGAAGCGGCCTACAGCGGTGGCAGTGGAGATTTATACAAGATTTCCTAGACACTGGCTGGAAAGGTTCTTCCAACTGAACATCCTGTGAGAGATACTAATGGATTCCTTCTAGTCACGGACGAACATCAGCTGCGGATGTGGAGAGAATATTTTGTCAAAGTCCGTGAAGTACCTCTTTACCCGAGCCTGAATATCCATTTTAATAGAATTAACCCTTCTAACTCAGAAGGCGCACTTCACAGGCTGAGGCCTGGAATCAATTGACCTATCCACCAGAATATAACGTATATTCAGATGAATGAGGCTCCCACAACCCATGCAATAAAATATTAGTACACAAAAAAACAAACAAAATCCAAAACAATCCCAAACCCTACAATGAGGGGTGCAAAGACAACAAAGATCGTTTAAGCAAATCCTTACTAAGAGCCAGGTCAAAAATAGGACACATATTCACGGCTCTACACATGCGGTTAATAGGCTCATGCATACCATAGTTAGACCGAGAATGGGTAACATGTAGTAAAGGCAATCTCCTTAAGCTGTACGGGGTATGCCTATAAGTAACCATTGACCAGTATTAACATCATAACTCCGGTAAGATTGGAGTTGGCTGACGCAATTAAGTCGATGGACTTCGGTTAGGCCCCAGGGATTGTTGAAATACCAGTGGAACTACTTAAGGTGGATTCTATTGCTGTGGCTGATATTCTTCTTTCCGTATTCCAGGAATTTTGAGAAACCATGACCTATTCCTTTGAATGGAAAAGAGGCGTAATTGTGAAGATTTCCAAGAAGGGGCGACCTAAGGAATTGATACAGTCTTTTAACTGTCGAGCGCACTCTAAATGATGAACAGGCAGGCTTTCGTGAGGGTTTCACCTGAAGCGACCAAATCAACTCCCTCCAACTTTACATCGAACAATCCGTCGAATGGAGGTTCCCTTTACATCTAATTCGTCGAATTCGAGGACTCGTTTGATAGCTTTGATCGCGAGTAAATATGAGCAGCTTTACGTAAGAGAGACAACCTAGAAAAAATTATCACCATCATAAAGGAGTCCTACTCAGGGGCCAAATGCAATGTCCTACACACTCGGAGCCGTCGGTGAATACCGTTGTGTTAAAAGTCTCCATCACACCGCCGCTTTTCCACTGCGCTCTGATATGGAGCTTCACCGTGAAGATTCCTTAAGCCCAGCTTTGATGTCAGTTAAAGGTGTGGCCCGTTCTCGTAGTAGTAGATCCAGGATATTAATATCTCCCTCCAGCATCCTGAATCCCTAATGCTGACTTCTCCGGACAAAATGGTCATTTGATTGTACAAATCTTACTATAGTAGGTGCAGAAGCACCTAGTGATGTCAATTCCCACGGGTCATCCATACATACATACATATTGTAACATGCACGAGGTAGGCCACGAAAAGGGAAATAGTCAACCGTGTAATGCGCACGTCCCAGGTGGCCAGAAATCAAGAAAAGGAAACGTCAACGGTGAAAGTCAAGGACGACTCGAAACCGTAATGAATATGTGAGGTGAAATGTGCAACGGAAATATCTAGAACAAATTGACTGAACTTTCTAGAATTAAGCTAAGTAGTATAAATAGGGCTGAGCAGTAGCCCAGGTAGTTCAGTCGTGATTTAGACTGAGAAGTGTTTACATGTGATAATGCGAAAAGTCAGTTGTACTTTAACCAGCGAAGTGATAAGTGTTAATTAGAAAAGTGAAGCGTTATATTGTGAAGAAAACGTGTAAAAGAAATTGTCAAACGAACTAATTAAGTGAAGTGAATAAGATTGTGAACACTTCTGATTAAAAATAATTGTCTTAATTAATCCTTCGAGCCCGAAGAGCCCCATTTACGTTACAATATTGTCACGCGTAGAATCGATATACATCAATAATGTCATTCCAAGCATAGAAGCCAATGCAGGCTTTCTTAACCCGTTCTTCTATATGAAATTTTCAGCTAAGTTTGTGGCGAAGAATGATCTCCGATTACTTCCCACTAGAGGATAGCTTAGGAGGCTTAAGGCCCGGTATCCTGGTAGAAATTATCAGTACATTTTACTTCCATTAACCGATGGAAACATTCCTGACACCAAAATTGGTCATCCGCCTACATGACTACTTTAATCCTATCTCTATCTAGTATGGGCAGGATCTTATTCGTGACAATAAGTAGTGGAAAAATGAAACTAACCTGGGGGTATTCCTTTGCAAACGAATTTCATTATTTGTGTTCTGCCTATATCCGACTGAAGAGTAGTCCTTGCTCTTAGCATTAAAATATCCAACTACTAAATATCCTTCTACTCCCAAATCGACGAGAGACTCTTAAATTAATTTAGTACGGATATTATTAAAAGCATATATCTGAAACGGTGGGTAAAGTATATTTCTTATGTTATATTGTTAGCTCGATATTCCGTACTACCTCATAGAGAGCTGTTTTGTAGATCTTCCTTTAAAGAATGTGTGCTAAGACTTAGATAGCGGCGATCGTTTCAGGATTTGCTGCAGATGTTTATCGAGAATTTTCTTCAGAGTTTTAAGTAAGTACGAATACGGGGATTTGTAAGGAAAAAGCTACTGAGCGCCCAGGAAGTCATATCCTCTAGTATAATGGATGTAATGGTCTCCCACGATGTATTATGCATACCGCGAAGAGCGGGGATTTTCGCGCTATTTTTCTCCAGAAGAGTGTGTGCTTATCAGAAGTTCCATGACCAATACCGAATTCTCACAAAGGTTGGGTAAGTTTGGCCCCTTGCTGAGTGCCTTCTGTCTTCAAAGGCTTCACAGCACTTTGTCCAGGCCATCTTCGCTGATTTTTTATAAATTTTGAGACAGTCTTTATAGGGCTCCCAGAATATATGCTTGTAGCCGATGTTGAAGACCTTAATAATTCACTTCCTAAGTTCAGATAGATCCTCATTTCACCACGGAGGAAGAGTCTAACTACAACCGCTTCCGCGAAGGTGAGGCTTAAAAGGCAACATCTATAGCCTTTTCAAGAGTCTTAACTTTAGCATTCAGCTCCTCTGCCGAAGTGATAGCAGGGTTTAGAGGTTATGATTTGACTGAATTTCTTCCAATCGATTCTCTAAGGGTTTTTGTAGAGTTTGCTAACCTCGGTCATGAGGTACACGTTGAAGAGTAGTTAGCTGTGATCAGAGAAGGACCTTAGATAGGACACTCTCCAGTTTTCCACACAAATGGTTGCATTAAATGTTAGTAAAGTAATATCAAGGACTTCCTACCAACCGTTTAAGTTTCCCGTGCTTATGCGTATGTCTGGCGTTGGTATCGCAGATAACTAATTGCTAATATGTTGGCTGTTAAAATCCTGAATTCTTCCGGAAGCCCTCGCCGATAGTGTACAATGTAGAACGAGAAGATGAAAAGATACCCCTACATGCAACCTCCAATTTAACTACTTTTAAATCGGCAGAACTAAGGTGCGAACATAAAAAACATGTTTTTCTTAACTTAAATAAAGGTTCAAAGCTTACTATCCTCCTTGGTATTAAGGTTGTAGAAAAGGTAGTATTGCTTATTCTACCGGCCTATGATATTAAAGCCATTATCCAGGGATCCTGTATAAGGATGATGTAGATGTTTTCCAAAACTGAAAGATTATCCGAGGCGCTCGTAGTGTTTTAGGTTATTCTGCAAGAGCAATAATATATGCATTGTTGAAGAGTAGGAGAAAGCAGCTTGGGGCTGTTTGGCCTAGATGACTACCTATTCATGCATAGGTACTGCAGGGTTATGGAAATGTAGACATTGCCGCAGACCGCGGTCCAGTTTCGTCTTGTTCAAACAAATTTGAGCCCTTGGTCTCCTCGGTTCAGAATCGTTCCAAAAACGAAGCAAATTTCTTAAAACGAATTTTTTTTTGGTTTCGTTTTGGCAAGCTAATAGCGTCTTGTATTTGGTTGCAATAATCGCTTGTGTTTGTTACTAGCAAGTTTTTTAGTTTTTTTTTCGTGAAATTCATTCTGAAACTGATCGCAATGGTTATTCAGGATGATCAGACAGTGAGAGAGAAATTTAAAAATTAAAAGAGAAAGAGCGTGCATTGAAAACAACGTAATATTTTTTTGAAATTCGACTTACTCAACGCATCAACCCGTGGCCGTGCCTTACAGCGATTTGATGTAACATTTCCAAGTGGACTTCATACCATGCGTTATAGAAGGAACTTTAGGAACAAAGATAAGAAAATGGCAATGAAACAAATTCACACTTGATAGCCGGCAACACGATCTTTATCTAACCCAGACACTTATTTCACCTGTACTCAAATTTTTGTATTTTTAACACTTTTAATTCAAATGCGTCCGTTCATAGTTATGGGAAGACAACAAGTCTTAACATGATCCTTCTTTTGAGCACAGGATGGGATTTTGCCTGGTTACACTCACAACACAATTTAAATAAGTCAAGATGAAATGGAAGGCATTTGCGTTCAACTGATTATCAAACATGGACTACACCTTAGTGTTTTTGATATAGCACCACTACGCCGATTAATACAACCTATTTCGTATGGTTTAAATATGAGCCCTATCAATTAAAACAATGTAATATCTCTCATGGAGACTGCAGAATGTAAAATGCGAAAGGAGATAACAGAATTGTGCAAGAGTAAAATGATGTCTTAAAATTGATGGTCCTTCTAGACATAATCGCACCGTAGTTTGTTTAAACCTACAATCTACAATTAATAAATCAAGGTGGGATAATAAGTAAGACGTTGGAAATAAGGGAGATACTCGTGGTACATATAGTTGAAAATTTAAGAAAATTTAATCCTGAAATTTTGGACAGATATGTTAATGTAATATTTTTGAGATAATAAACATAAACGGAACATTATTGACATATATGAAATTCAACTTTGGCAAGTAAATTCTATAACGTCCAATATTGACTAAAATATGATAGCAGCTGGAAATTTGCTACAATATCCAAACGAAAGTGCAGAACATATTACTGATGAAAATTATACATTTTTAGAAATTTCGCCATTAATTTAGGAAGAGTACACTGCGCCGAATACACTCCAGCTATCCGTTTACGATGTTTTGAAAGACAAGGCCATCGACAGAATTATTACAAGGGCCTCAGTAGAAAAGCTTCGCACACAGGCTTATATTCTGCAGTTGAAAGTTGATAAATTAGGAATGCCAATAATTTACTGTAGAACTAGTTGGAACTCGACAACGATAAAGCAATTTTTTCGATAAAACTGGCAGAAAAGGTATAATTTTTCTTACATAAAAGAAAAAAGGACCTATTGGACAATGAAACTTTTCTTGCAGCGATTACCTAAAGTTCAGCATTTTCCCAAATTGTCCCCGAAATCCATGTAAATAATACATATTTTTGATTTTTATTGAATTATCCATCTTATTATCTTCTAAAACGGCACAACATGATGTACAAACCCTAAAATGATTTTTATTGAATTCGCAACTAATTACAATTAATGTTATTATGTTACAAAAATTTTCCGAAATGTCCTCCGCAACTGTTGATACATGCAAATAACTTCTTACAGTTTCATGTGCAAGGAGCATTGTAACCACCCTCTGATACATTTTTATCGCTACAGTTCAAATTTCAGCTCAAGGAATACATCGTGTTGGTAACGATTATCAATCAGGATGTCCTCTAGTAGATCTACGCTGCCAGATCTCTAAAAAGTTGGCATAAATTTGGCTATTACGGGAGATTCGTCAAAACCGTAATTTCAAATGCCAATTAAACAGGATCAATTTTTTGGTTTCGGATTTTTTACAAAACTTCATTCAATCCCTAAAATAAAAAAAAAAATAGTGAATTGGAAAATAAAAATGTTAAGTATAAGTTTTAATTTGAGAAAATTGCTTCTATAATATGTTCATCTGACACAAAAAAGTCGAGCAACTTCTAATTTGTTATAACATTTTGAAGTAATTGGACTTAAAAATGATTGGGGAATTTTGGTGCCATTTGTACCTGTAACGAAAGTAGAGGGTACCTACCTGAATTAACTCATCTGTCCTGCAGTCAACACAGATATTAGCATCAGTCAGCATAATATCATTACAATCAATATTATTGTACTTACCTCATTTTGTCTAAACGAATTATTTTGTGTACGCATAATTATACTTACCTTGAACAAAAGCTAGAAAATATGAAAGATTATAAACATTGTAAACGGATTCTGTAACATTCTTAGTGTAACCCAAGCAAACACGATCTCAACTCGATATCCTCAATCGGTTTTCATCACTCATAAAGTTGACTCGAATTACTGCTGTAGGCCTGAGATTCATCCACAATTGCAGAACTAAACTCAGCTCTCATAGTTTTATGCAAAGTAGCGCAATCAATGGACTTCCCTGAAGATATTCAACTTGTTAGTCAAGGACGCCATGTTAAAAAGAGTAGCAAACTAGCAAATCTTCACCCCTATATGGATAAGGACTCAGTGCTTCACGTGGGCTGGCGGTTACACGCAGCAAATCTTCCAATGTCGACCAAGCATCAAATTATTTTAGCGAGCTACAACCCAATTTACGCATTGTTGGCAGGTAATGCAAATATCGTTACACTACGTGGCGGTATCCAACTTTCCCTCGCCCACTTAAGAAGAAAATATTGGATATTACATTCAAGAGGTTTTGTCAAGCGGCGAATACGTAAGTTCATTGCATGTGTAAGATACAACACAAGGACGCACGGTCACTTAATGGGTAATCTGCCAGAACCACGAGCTAATACAGGGAAGGCTTTGCTACATAATGGCACAGATTTTGTTGGCCCAATCAATATCCGTGCAAGTAAAGGAAGAGGACACACAACGATATATACAGGGTGTTTCATATATGACGTGCCAAAATGAGTGGGGTGATAGATCTCGACTAGCCATGGCAGGAGGGGGGGGGCAATCTCAACCATTTGGGAGTTACAGGGTGATTCATTAATTTGTGTTTATTACTTTATTAATTTTACTCTTTAATTACTTTATTAAAAGCAAAGTCACTTTAAATTGTGGCTCTGCCGAAGTATTTGAAAGAATAACTTTATTTATCTGTTAGTTTTTAGTTGACTTATAAAATGTTAATATTAAAGAAAGTCCAATTTATAATTTGTAACAATATTAAGGAAGAAAAGAATTTAATAATGCTCCAAAATAATTCGACTAAAAAACAACAATTGTTCGGTCTTCTAAACAAGTGTAGTAGCTACCACCCGTACTAATTAAAACTTTAATCCGACCAGACGTTGCTTTAAGAGGATTTACACATTCCGCCGGTCCTATTGATTCCACACTTCCGGTTGCTTGCGTAACTGGGTAGATCTGCGTAAGTTGTTTGAAGAAGAAGAATTAACTTATTTGATTATCGTGCTCCGCCCTGCTGGAAAATATATTCGTCTTCAGGACATTCCAACAAGAGAATCGAAGGGAGTAATTCGATGAAGTGTAGCCGTCCAATTCCTTGCTGACGTGCGATCCCCACACCATTCCAGAAGACGGAAACTTTAATGTTTAACCTATTTTTGTGAACTCCTTCCTTTGATGTTTGTATTAACCTTTTTCGGTTGTGGCCTGCCTGCGACGAATTCTGTTTTTGGGTTGCTGTAAGGAAGAGTTTTCCTTTCACTGTTTTACTTCAAAATTATATTGTGTAGCCTAATTTTTTTATTGCTCGTTTACATGTTTGGACAGAATGCTTCATTCATATTGAATCCTTCCATTGGGCAGTAATTTTTGTTGCTGTTGATATCGGTTGAGTTTAATGATGTTCATCCGGCTCGTAGATCATGTCTATTTGCGATACTGTGACGCTCTGTTTTACTCGGATCGTCGATCGCTTTTATAATAATTTGGCACCCATATTTCACGAAATCTTTCCTTTTTTCTCACGCTTTTTAACAACACAATGTGTTGCGCAAACACCAGCAGACACTACTTCGTCTGACACTAATTCAACAAAACATAGATATTCGCATGGCGGATCCCTGGAATAAAAAGCATATCATTAAATCAGAAAATCGTACCTTAAGTAGCACAAATATTGACAGATAATTTTGACTGGAATGATTTCCTATGTCATTTGAGGGTTAGCACCCGACCAGGTATGGAGGTTGTGAAAGTTTGTGATAACAACCCTTGTGAACTGCGATTCATCCGTTCACAGACTTCGGTCTACAAACGCCCTGTTCTTCTTGTCCATATTCTTCAGTAGCCCTTAGACTGAAATATTATGATATGGACGTAATCCTCCTCGATAAATAACCCTCCAAACTTTAACTAAAGGCATTCCTAATCGTCCTAGGATTCGTCTGGTGCTCGTTTCAGGGTCGGCAGAATCTTCCGGTGTTTCAGATCACAATTCCGTGCTGTTTGAATTTACTTTTACGCTTTATCTTAAATTTCGAAAAGTCTGCAGAAATACCCCTCTGTGGACGTCAATTAGGGAATCTCTTTTCATATTCTTTTTCAGCCACTCTGTCGTTTCCGTCTAAATGGAAATTATATCCGCATATTCCTGAAAATTAAATTCTGCTAATTTTTAATACGTTCAGTTTTTAACTAACATATGATCCAGAACGTCAGAATACTTGCGTGTGTACAGTCACCTTCTTATAACTTTTATTAAGCAGTAATTAAAATTAGTGTCCTGTGTTCCCTCAACAAACATTTTCGATCTTAGAAATTTTGTTTATTTAACAAATTTCCTCCTTGACAAGTTGTAGCTTTTTGGAAAGGTCATAATATGGCAAATTTATTAAAAATAAAAAACGGTGTACTTATTACGTACTTTTCCGCGAAAATTTTGGGAGAATTCAGAATTTATTTCTTTTCGTAAAATGTTTGTTTCACTTTTAAAAATGTTAACAATGTTGATCTACCGAAAAAGATGTTTTTTTTTCTTTGGTAGAAATACATTGTTGACATTTTTAGAAAGGACATCTTATGGTCTTTTCTTGGCGTGTTTATTAAGTCGTTGCGTTGAGTAGATCAAAATTAACAAATTCAATATTGATGTGCATACTGTGAAAATTGAAAATGTATGAATCACTCTGAAACTCTTAAAATTGAATCTCCCCCTGCCCTACAATTTTTTATTTTCCAAACTCCAGGCATTATTGATGTTAACAGCAATGCTTCATAGGAATTATCAGGGTCACAAGCCCTAAATATAATACTATCAGATAAAATTATCTCAAAGAAGTTTGTGAAGAACTTTGAACTGACGTTGAAGCTATTTTTAACAAAATTGATGATTATAATGACAGGCGACCACCAGCAGAAAAATTGCTGTTATTGGAGGTCGCTAAGATTTCCTGAGCTCACACCAGTGTGTCGTACATGGCATACCCGCAACTCAGCCAAGCGTGGAAAGAGCATTTTCTGTATTAAAGTAGGTACATTTTAAGCGATATTTGTTGCAAATTATCTACAAAAACCTTGGAAAATATTTTGCTTTTGAGATTAAATTATTATTATTTATTGTAACACATATTTCATACAATAAATTTTTGGTAATTTTTCGGATAAATTCCCTCCCTACCCTCGCGAATAGTTTTTGCGGTACAACGCAAAAGCTAGAAAAAATCAGCCTATTAATTCGTGGAAAAGAATGTGGAGTCAAGCCCCTTACTCTACAAGGCCTAACTCTATAACCCTAACTCTAGAAACCCTACTTCTTGTGCAAAAATTATGGCTTGGCAGTTACGCGGGCGTCGCACATGTTGTGACCCGGGTGCATTCCTTCACGTTCAAGTTTTGCCTATGGGAACTTACTGCAATGATGGTTCCTGTGGGGAGCCATCCCAAAAAACCTCGGCGGCAGTCTGTCTGTACTCGGTTCGAGGTTCAGTCTACGCTAATAATCGAGATCGTGTTTTAATGCGCAATTCTTAGAGATAGTTGTAAATCTATTGAATTTGTGATAATTGAAAACCTGTTAAAAGTGAGATAGTTGAAAATCTATTCAATTTGTGATAATTGAAAACTTATTAAATGTGGAATAATTTGGAATCGTTGTGAATGGTGATAGGAGTCTAACAATATAATGTGATGTAGACAGTGTACAAGAACCTAAATTAATAAATTCGAAAGTGTTACGAGGACAGTGTTGTTTTATTAAAGAAAGGGGAATCCCCATTTTACAGTTATTTTTTGTTCCACATACAAAATCACGTAAGGCTTCTTCTAAAAGAAGCACGAGCCTTACGACAACACACAATCACTCCTATGGACTTATGGTAAGGAATTAAGTCACTGATTTTTAATGTTGTGTCATGCCTTAGATCCATGAAACGTAAAGAGGGGCTGGAGGTTTTTTTTGTTGTTTGTGTGCTAATCCTAGCCAGCATACCAATTTTCAGCTTTCTAAGACTTCAGGAAGTACCCTAGAGGTTTTGATGATCATGTGGCGAAATAGACGTATTTCAGGTATTAATAAAATCTAAAGTATGAAAGCTGGACAAATGAAACTTAGTATGTTATATTAGTCTAAGTACATTAGTAACTACATTTTATTCTAGGAATTTATGCTCTCTGGTATTATCCAGACCGAAGCTATGAAGGTTCGAAAATACGACGAAACGTAAAACGTCTTGTTGAAAACGTAATTTCGTCTAACAAAAAGTTTTCTGGAACTTTCTTTGAACTTTTCTGAAAAAGTTAGAAACATATTTTATATTCAAGTAAAAATTAAAAATGGAACGTTAAAATGGAACCCTGCTACAGGAGTGGAAGGCCGATTGGTTCCTGGTATATTAGCAATAGTTCTGGCAACCTTACTACTTCTGGCCAAGTTCAAGTTCGATCTCAACTTGTGGCTGATTCCTCTTTATGGCCGTCTTCTCGGACTTCCGTTTTCTAGCTTCCAGACGAATGTTGTGTTCTTTAACAATCTTCCGGTGCTTGCTCTTGTCCGCCTGGTCACGCTAGCGTACAGTGTGGTCTCCTAATCCTTGGAAATCTTGCTTAGTATGAAAAGGGGCTTTCAGCTACTCCTTATGAGTGTATCGGAATGTATCTTTATATCGTTTGATTTTATTATTGGTTTATTAATTTGTCATGTTATTCCAACGAGTATGTGCGAAAGCGGTATCTACACCATGGCAGAGCCGATATAACAGAGGAAGACACTTACACAACTTGCCCGGACATCGGAGGGGACCGTTTGCGAACAATTTTGTTTTAAAACTTACTGGTCATGCAGACCTTGCCACGGGTCCCTCAACAAATTATCTTAAAAAGTGGTAATCTCGCCTTGGTATGGCATCTTTGCACCTACCTTTCCGGCATTGGTGAACCTTTTGATAGCAAGCTTTCGCCGGTAGAGCTCTGTGCTGCAATAATGCAAATAAGCCTCTTTACCACCACAATTTGCGAACACGAGAAGAAGTTTTTTTTCAGAATTACTTACTAACTCACTCATTTCTTGGAAAGAGATTCGGCCGGCATATGGTTATTGCGTTACGGTTTGTTGTATCCTGATTTTATTTTTTATATCTGAGTAACAAACATGAACGATCAAGTTAAATCTGCAACACAGCTGGAGCATTTTCACCATCTTGAGCTTTGAGGCAATACTAACCAAATGTGACAATGTGTGGGAGTTGTTTGAACCCATATAAGAGTGATCCACATACTCACCCTAAATAGCAATTTAAATTGTGCTTTATTTTGATCAGAAATTCTCGATTATTGCAACTGTTACTCACTTCACATTCCTTCAACATTGTATAGGCAGATTTGAGGAATTCTTTTTTTTTAGCTGAAGTGTCAAGTCGTACTTATATGGACTGAGCATCAGTATTAGATATAGATTTAGATTTAATTCTAAATATATTACTAGGCTTGAGCGATTTATCCAATGCAATAGGAGTACTAGGTTAGGTTAGGTTAAAGTGGCTGCCTAAGAAGGCACACTTAGGCCTAAGAGGCCCTTTGTGCTACCACGTTGAGGCTTGAAATTTACAACCCCATAAAATTACCTAAGGAATAGGAGGGTTTTGTCCCCTTTACACCGAACCAGTTTTTGTATCTAGTGGAACTAGTTCACGGGAAGTCAAAATTATTTTGACTGGGTTGTGAAGGTTGTTCATCCTTAGTTCATCGTCGGGAACCATTTTGAACTCCCGATAAATCGAGGCAGGTTTTTGACATCTATGGAGCCTAGCTCGGTTAGCTCTTTGAAGTAGGGGGAGCCCAAAAGCCGGTTCCTACGGTTGGCTAGGGCCGGGCAGCTACCGAGGAGGTGAAGTATGGTTTCCTCTTCCTCCTCGTCGTGGCAACTCCTACAGAAGTCGTTTGAGGGCACGCCCAGCCTATCGGCGTGTCTACCTATGAGGCAGTGACCCGTGATTAATTTGTTTGCGTCAGAGTAGGATAAGCCCTCTTGACCGCTTAAGGTCAAGCTTTGGCCATATCTGTCGGGTAATCAGGCAGGTGTGTTCTTCTTGCTAGTTGTTATTAGCAATCTTGAGAGCCTCCTGTGAGAGCTCCATTTTGCATATAGCTAGCGGTTTACCTGGCTGGTGGTTAATCTCCGAGTCAGGACGTGTGGTACGTGTGTGGGGCAATTGCCCGGAATATCACTATGTCCAGGCACCCAGATGAGCCGTACTTTCAGGTGCTCAGCTATGTCATTTAGTGTTGAGCGACATATTATGACCGTTTTAGAGGTTGTGTATACTCCCAAAAGGGATTTAATAGCTGCCTGACTATCTTTGAAAATACATACATTTCCTGTAGGTAGCGTTAGTTGATTCAGGCGTTCCACAGCTACTTTTATAGCCATGATTTCTGCTTGAAACACGCTGCAGTAGTCAGGTAAGCGAAATGAGTCATCGAGGTCCAAGTGTTCCGAGAATATTCCTCCACCCACTTTGCCATCCAATTTGGAGCCGTCAGTGTAGAGATGCACTGAGTTCTCCCATTGGGGAGGACCTTTCTCCCACTCCGATCTGGTGGGAAAGAAGGAATCGAATTTTGCTCCAAAGAAAGGCTTGGGCGAGGTGTAGTCGATATGGCTGGCAGTTCTACTGTGCAATATTTTGGAGTTACCGAAATCAGTTCGCTTCTAGGTCTGGATTGACTTAAGCCTAATGGCGGCTGACGATGCGGTTTGCTTACCAAAGAGATCCAACGGTAGAAGGTGGAGAACAGTGTTCAGGGCTTTGGAAGGTGTGGTTCTCAGGGCACCTGTTATCAGCAGTGCTGCCATTCTCTGAACTTTGTCCATTGCTTTGAGATGGGTTGCTATATTTAGTGCCGGCCACCAGACAATCACCCCATACATGAGTATAGGCCGTATGACACTTGTATAGAGCCAACTCACAATGCGTGGTTCCATACCCCATCTTTTCCCTATAGCCTTCTTAGTACAGCGCTACTGTGGCTTTCCGTATTCTTTCCTGGATGTTAGGCTTCCAGGTAAGTTTTCTATCTAGGACTAAACCTAGATACTTA
Source organism: Leptarthrus brevirostris (assembly GCA_964036015.1). Taxonomy (NCBI): domain Eukaryota; kingdom Metazoa; phylum Arthropoda; class Insecta; order Diptera; family Asilidae; genus Leptarthrus; species Leptarthrus brevirostris. The sequence goes on from OZ038371.1 coordinate 113,141,040, forward strand.
ACCTGGTTACATAGTTCGAGCCTAAGCCCGTCTAGTGTAGGGCAGTTAATAGGAGGTGTTTTATGCCTCCGAGAGAAGAGTATTAACTCTGTTTTGTTAAGGTTTATACCTAGACCACACCCATAACTCCATGATGAAGTCTTGGAGAGGGCGTGTTGTAAAACCTCAGCCAGTGTATTGTACCTTTAGTATAGACAACCTATGTACCTTTAGTATAGAAAACCTGGTATGATTGATTGTCTCTTTAATGTAGATATCTAGGAGTCTCTCCAAGGTTTTGAGCAGAAAGGAGGAGAGACTAATGGGCCTAAAATCATTCGGCTTATAATGTGAGGCTTTTTCTACCTTAGGGATAAAGACCACCTTCACCTTCGTCCATGAGGATGGAATATAGGTGAGGTTAAGGCAAGCCTCGTAGATGACCATTAGCCACGGAATAAGTATCTCGGAGGCTAGTTGTAGTTCAGCTGGGATGATGTTATCCAATCCCGGTGATTTATAGGGCTTGAAACTTCGTATCGCCCATTTCAATTTTCTTGTATCAAGTATCTTGTGGATCAGTTCATGGTCGCTTGAAGTATCTGGCAGCTCTACTCTTCTGTTCGTAGAGCAACCCGGAAACTGCGTGTTTACAAGTAGCTCAGAGCTTTCAATTTTATTACAGAATCCCTCCCATGAGGATCGTTTTGCTTTCCTAATCAGTTTCTTAAATTGTTTGAGGCATTCTTTATAAGAAGTCCAGACATTAGCTTTTTCGCTTGGTTAAAAAGTTTGCGACACTTCTTTCTTAGGGTCATGATCTCACTGGACCACCACGGATGTTTGGGCTTGCCTCTAGGGACCCTGTCGGGGCAGGAAATTTGTGTCGCCTCATTACACGCAAGCGTCAAAGTGTCCACAACCTTGTCAAGGGTTTGTTTACTGTCAATTACGGGTGGACCTGTAGTAGGCAGACTATTACTGAGGACCATCCTGTAGAGGTCCCAGTTTGTCCTTAGCCTGTTTTTATAGGGAGGGCACATCATCTTGTGAAGTGTTATTCCAAATTCAATATAGGCATGGTCGGAGAAGGATGGTTCCTTGGATACCTTCCACTCTGTTGGCGGACTGTTCTGAGACTAAGGTAATGTCTAGAACTTCCAGCCTAATTGAGTTAGTAAAAGTGGGTTCTGCACCCATATTGCAAATCTGGAGGTTAGATCCGAGAATAAAATCAATCACCCTTTCGTTGACGTCCGAGCTGCCCGGGTATTTTAGCCTTGGACAGGGACGCACTACCACGCGCAGGTTTTGCAGAGGGAGGAGGAATAGTGCTGCTGCTACCGGGTTTGGGGTCCTTGGCAGTGGCGTACACTTTCCCCGAGGAAGGGGGTTCACAGGACTCCTTGTGGAGAGTCACCGTGTTGGCCTTTGAATTATTGGAGGAGCGAGCAGTGCTCGGAGAAGGTTGCCCACTTCACAAGTGGGCCGGGTCTGCCTTGACGGCGGGTGGACGAAGTTATCTCGGTTTTATCCGAGGCTGGGTGTTTTTTGTGCATATTTTTAGTTTCATAGTCGACCACTTTCGCGACAAGGCGGTACTCATGGTCTCGATATATTATTGGGGATGTGGGGAATCAACCAAGCTAGAGCCCCTTACCATGGCGGTCCTGCATACTCCTTGAGGCGGACAGGTATCAAGGAGGCTCCGTTAGAATACAGCTAGTTACCCCCAGCTGCAAACTATCCAATAGGCACGGAAGACGCTTAACACCCTGGATTGGGGGAGTTTGATCAAGAGAGTAACTGTCTCTCCGCCCGTCATCATTAGCCAGTCTATAGTAAACTACCTGACTGTTACCAGCCGCCCCACGTGGAGGGAGATGCGGACTTCCTACAGTATCCACAGTTACGGCACGCCAACAAATTAGTAAAAATTTGTTAACGCGTTGGTCCCCCTGTGAATCTGCAGGCTGCGGCCAATAGGAGTACTACGAGTATTAAATACACTAACCAAATTTTCAGCAAGTAGACGTGGTACGCCAGTAATTACTATGTCACAAACCTTCCTGTCCCTTTCATAACTATCCAATTGTTTTTTGATAATTTCTAAATCATTCATTAATGTGGCGACTATGGCATTTACCACAGAGAAGCGCTCTTCAATCAAATTTGTTAGTTTACTTTCAAGTTGAACCATTATTTGACTTAAATCTCCATTTTATATACACTAATCAAAACAATTAAGGCAACAAAAAAAATATCTGAAATTTTTAGTGATTTTTCCATTTTTATGAAGATGACACGATGTTTGAGATCACAATTCTTGTTCCTTTAATTTTTTCCAAAACTTTGACCGATCGGGCCGAAGGAACCGTCCAATAGATCGATCTGCGGATTTACAGGGCTATTGTGCGTACATTGAGGTGTAAAAATTCCTACAAACCTTAGCCTTTCCATCAGTATTTGCAAAGATGCGGTCAATTTACCAAAACAAGGAAAAAAGTCACTTTTTTTGACTTTTTCCAAATTGAAATTACGGATAAAAAAAAATTATTATTTTTTATGTCTTGACGAATTCTTTTAGGAAATGTATTCCAGTTTCCGAAACTGCCCTTAAATTTTCTGTACGATCATTGGTTGCTGAGATATCCATGGTTGAATACAAAAGTGTCCTTTTTCGTTTAATATCGGATATCTCCGCGACAAATCGACGTATCAAGGATTTCAAAAAAGATAAATTAAGCTGAATTAACGGCTATCTGGTTCATAGGGTGGTCAAAGAAAAAAATTTTCCGAGTCCGTGCACCAAAAAAAAATTACTAAAAATTTTGAAATTTTTTTCTTCCGCTATTCCTTTCAATTGTTGGCTGAAAATTTCAAAAACTAGAGTTTTGGAGCTTTAACACGTTTTTTTCAGATCCTCGATTCGATTATTTCTCGCTTAGATACAGCCCGCCAAAAATCACTAAAAAATTTAGATATTTTTTTTGTTCCCTTAATTGTTTTGATTAGTGTATATTTAATTAGATAACTCACAGTCACTAAAGTAGCATCATAACTAGCCCACAACAACCAAAGAAAATGGCGAAACTTATTGGAGCGATTCAGCACTCGTCTACTCACTACAACAGAACATACTTCATATTAGACTGTTACATGTTACATGATTCGAACCGGATTGGTAGCCCGACACGTTATCATTTACCCTACCGACGAAATTATAAGAAATTAATTACAAAAGTAGTTCGTGCAAACGAGGAATTTTGTGATCAAGAAAAATTTAACCAAAGATTTTATCGTTAAATATAACGGGATTAAGAAATAAATATTATTTCCAGGTTTTTCAGCTATATTAAAAGCTATAATATATTCTGGCTACTCGAAACGCACGTGTTGAAACAAAATTATGATAACTTTACAAAATGCTTTGGTGGATATGACTTGTTCTGGGAGGGTGTGGCAAGTTCTCGCTATCGAAAGGAAAGTAAGCGGAATGCTATTTGGTATTCGAAATGAGTTCCGGGACAGAAATTTAGAAATTTTAGAACCTCTAATGGTCTCGAAGTGAATTTAAAAGGTTTATAGATTTTTGTGAGGAACACAGGCTTGTTATTTTAAATGGTAGAAACTTGGTAGACTTCGAGGGGAAGTACACTTACATTGGAGGCAATGGGGCTTCAGATAACGATATGGCTGCTACTTGATGTGACATAATAGAAGAACAAATATTCCCAGATCATCTTCCGCTAGCACTAATACTGCTTATTCAAAATAACCAGTTAACATCCGATAATAAATAGCTAAGACTTCTACCAAAGCTTAATTGAAATATTCAATGCATTGATACCTTCCAAAGGAAGGTAAAGAAACTGTGTCCAGGGCCGGATCTAGCTATTTACCCGCTCCGGGCAGAAATAATATTCACCGCCCTTTGCGCTAACACCAAAGATGGGATGTTATATATATGGTGTTGTTGGAATTGTATATTCACATATCGGGCCATTCAAGTATTCCGTAACGCAGTTTTTGAAGATTTCTAAAAATGTTCAAGGTCAAATGAAGGTCAACTTTGATTTTTTAAATGGAAATCTATATTTTTTATTGCATATTATACCGAAAAAATACAAAACTTTTGTCTCAAACATTTTTTTAGAAAACGTCAAGTTTTTAAGATATTAGCCAAATTTTACCAACATTTTAAGATATTCAATAATTATTTACTCAAAAATTAAAGATTTTTAAAAAAATTGCAAGAAAGAAAAAGTGCTTGATACGAATATGCAATAAAAAATAAAGATTTTCATTTAAAAAATTAAAGTTGACCTTCATTTGACCTTGAAAATGAGTTTCAAAGTCAAATTTAAGGTCACCATCATTTGACCCCCTCAAATTCTGATAACTTTTGTCCCAAACATTTTTTATCGAATGTGTAATTTATAAAATATTATAAAAATCAGTTTTAAGTGCCTCACCCTCCCGGCTATTTAGAAACTCAGACAGGAAGCAAGGAAAACGTATGTACTTGTTAAATCAATCACTAGATCATCACTATTCCTGGACATAAACAGCGATGGAAGCAATTGAAACGAGGGTAATAATTTTTTGGTTTATTAAAATGTAGTATTTTTACATAATTTGTATAATACAGAATTTATTAACAAAAATGTGCCGTTGTCGGATTTTCGGGTTCATCCGTGTTTCAGCGAAGATACAAGCTTTATTATTCACGACACGGTGGAAATGGATGAGCAACAAATTTGGGTAAATTTTGCGGAAGAGGCCAGACCGCTAATGCGTCTGGCTGTAATGGTGGTAATTTATTAATATTTTAGTATATTGTGTTAGACTGGTCGAGCAATAATGTCCTGCAGCTTATACAATGCTGACAAGATAGAAAGGCACATTTCACTGCAGGAGGAAGAAATTTAAAAAAAAACTTTGGACAGACGTTTCAACTTCCTTGGCCGCATTGGGTTGCTATCGCACCCCCGATCAGTGTGCCGCCAAGTGGAAGAGTTTGAAACGAACGTATAAAAGGATTGTCGATTACAACAGCACATCAGGGCGGGCATACCAAAGCTGGCAGTATTTCGATTGCATGGAACCAGCACTCGGGGATCGTCCAGAGATAGCCCCAATTTCTACTGCTAATGCGGTAGATGGCTTCGTTTCCAACGTACCCCAGGCATCCGAGGAGGATATCAATGACAGCGGAACCCAATCTTCGACTTCTGGCAGCACAAGCCGACAGAGGGCTTCAAAAGGAAAGCCGGACTGGCTGCATGACATTCTCATTGACCAAGAAAAACGCCATAAGGGGACTTTAGCTGCAAAGAAAGAGCTAGTTGACAAAATTTGTTCAATTATGAACAAAATAGCTGATATTTTCTACTATTATTATAATTCTTGAATAACTTTATGTTACCGTATAATGGAGTCATTTTTTTCCAAAACTGTACTACCAAATTTTTTTTGGCTATTTCGAAATTTTTGTTTTCCAGCAATTCACCGTAGACGAGTGTACTCAGCTGCCAATTTCTTTAACTTTCATGAGTATTTTAACAGGCGCAGTGACGTAAAAGTTAATGAAATTGTTGTAACCCAACGAAATTAATCATGCAATCAACTGATAGCATACTTAATTCAGCGGATGATTACTCCGTACAACCTTTATGACAACAGAAATCTGTCAGGAAGATGCTGCTTATAAAATATTTTAAATTTTAAACAAAATTGGTAAACAGCTGTAATATTATTTCAGTTAATTAGGGAATGAATTGCCTATTTATTTGTATTTAATTTTTATTTTCTACAAGTGCATTGTAATATAATATAATTGTTTCTTAAATAAGTGAGTAATATTTAATAAATTTATATAAAATGAAATAAAATTATATACAAACGCAATATGAGTTATTATTTCCTTAACCTAAACATTTCTTTGCAAATAATTTAACACAAAATTTCTTTTGGCCCTTCCCAAGTTCGCGTTTTCCAGCAATCATTTGTAGATTCAGGTTCGTCTGCTGTTGCTTCTATTTCAAAGCAGTCATCCCCAAACTCTATACATATATTATGCAAAATGCAACAGGATAAAATGATCAGTGGAATCAAATCCGTCCGATGCATATATATGTATTTAAGTCGACGAAATCTACCTTTCAGCAGACCAAAGGTTCTTTCTATAACCACGCGTGTTGAAGACAGTTTTTGATTAAACCTTATTTGTGCTGGCGATAAATTTCCAAAATTTCTAATTGGTACCAGAAGTATATCCGAAATGGGATAAGCCGGATCTCCTATCAGATGTGAATCCATTGGAAACATTAGATTCCGCTTCTGCCTTATTCGCTGCAGCAATGATGATCTGCGGAACACTCTCGCGTCGTGCATGCTGCCTGGTGAGCCAATATCGACACTGATAAATTTCATGTCAGAGGTACATACACCCTGCATGTTCATGGCATGAAATTTCTTGCTGCAGACATAAGCATCCTGGTGAACAGATGGTGTACTGATGGGAATGAACGACCCATCAATCGCACCTATTACCCCTGGGAAGCCACATATGTTTTCAAACTTCCGAATTTCATCGATGGCAGCTTGACCCTTGGGCCACTTAATGAATTCGGAGCAGTTCTCCACCAGGAGCTCGCATACTCTCATTACGCACTGCCAACTTGTCGATATTGACACCCCGAATCTATCAGCTACTGATCTATAAATTTAAACAATTTATATATTATTCGTAAAAGTAGATTAATCTTACCTGTATACTTCTTGGTTGCCCAATATCCATAGAGATATTTGCAGTTGCTTCTCTAAAGGAATCATGGGATTTCCACAAGTATTCCTTTTAGCGCTCTTATCTTGCAATAGCCTCAGCAGTTTTCCAAAAGAGCTCCTAGTTAGACGGAAGTGGCTTTGAAAATCTAAAATGCATGCATTACTTAATATATTATAAATTAAATAAATATATAAAGCAATTTACCCGCTTCTGAGTACATCTCAACTAATCTTTCGCTGTATCCACATATCTTCACTTTTTCTTCTCTCAACTGGATTCCTAAAATATTTATTTTGTCTAGCTCGTCTATATTTTCCGAACTCTCATCCAATCGTCCATTTCTATCCAAAATTGACTTATTGAACTGCAAGCTCCAGCAACAGCCGCTACACGTCGATCAGCCATTTTTGACGTTTGATGTTTTTTGACCCCGACAAACAAAAACACGAACCGTGACCCTTGGAGTCAGCAGCCATATTGGTAGCAATTCCTGCGGTTCTGACATGTCGCTAATGTCTCCGGAATCATGCTTCGGAAGCAAACTCGAAAACACCAAAGGTGATTCATAAATTCCAGTTTTCAGTTTTTCATGGGATGCACATTACTCTTTTATTTTTATCTCTTGATCGACCCAACACAGCCACATCAACAAAAAATACAGCCACGCTAAAAAAGAACTATCCTAATGACCTTTCTAAAAATGTCAACACTACTGTTATAACTCTTACCATTGCACGTACAGGCACTTCCAAAAGTGAAAAAACTGGTTTCCGATTACCTAAAATTCAACGTTTTCCCAAATTTTCTTCAAAATTCATGTAATTTGTACACCTATTTTTTATTTTTATTGGATCCATCTTATAACCTTTTCAAAAAGGTGCAACATGTCTACGTAGAGAAAATATGTTGAAATTTATACGTAGAAATCCTACCGGAGAATATTATATTATAAAAATCAACAAATTAAAGAAATTAAACTCAAATTAATTCTAAACTGCTTTTTATTGAATGTAAAAATAATTACAATTAATGTTGATAAGTAACAAAAGCCGTTCAAAGTGTCCACCGCCACTTTGGATGCATGCGAACAATCTCCTTCTAAGTTCCTGTTTAAGGCGTATTGCAGGCAGCCTCTCCCGTATTTTCGTCGCTGCATTCCCAATTCGGCTAACTAAATCCTCCCTATTGTTAACTGGGCTTGAATAAGCTTCATCCTTCATTGCCCCACATAAGAAAATGTCCAATAGGGTAAGGTCTGGAGATGTAGCAGCCAAAGGAATCTATGCACCTCGTCCAATCCAGCGATTAGGAAATTTTTTACTTAGTATTTCCTTCAAAATGTTAGCCGTATGCGCTGGTACTCCGTTGTGTTGGTGAAACATTCCCCTGAGATTATCCATAGGGTTCTCCTCTATTAGATCTGGCAGTGTATTGTCCAAAAAGTCCGGATAAATTTCACTATTTACGCACTTGTGGCAAAATAAATGGTCCTACCAAATGGTTGCCGATGATACCAGGCCAAACATTGACACTGAATCTCTGCTGGAATTCACCTTTGGTCCTACCAAATGGTTGCCGATGATACCAGGCCAAACATTGACACTGAATCTCTGCTGGAATTCACCTTTGCCCTGTGTGGGTTAGTGTTCGACCAGGTATGGAGCTTATGCAAGTTCATGATATCATTCCTGGTGAATTGACATTCATCTGTCCACAGGATTCGGCCCAGAAACGCTCTGTCGTCAATGTCGTGTTCCATAAGCCAAGTACTAAATTTCAGTCTTCTCTCGGATTCTCATTCCAGTAGTCCTTGGGCTGGGTGATGGTGATATGGACGTAATCCCCCTAGATAAATAACCCTCCAAACTTTACCTGACGACAGGGTCCTTCCTCACGATGGTGATTATTTGGTGCTCGACGTCGGCAGAAGTTAACGAAGTTTCGGATCGTGTAAAGTTACACGTCCTGTTTCTTTTAACCTTCGAAAAGTCCGTGTAAATACTCCTTTGGGGAATCTCCTTCGATATTCCAGTACAGCCACTTTCTCTTTTCCGTCTACCACACCATCAATTTAAATAATATCCGGGTATTCCTCAAACGTAAATTCTACCATTTTTTAACCGACTTCCCAAAAACAAAGAGGTTCTGAGTTCGATGCGTATATTTTTTTTTTTTTTTTTTTATTTTATTTTTTTTTTTTATGTCTGACCGGGCATAACTTCGTAACGCGTCGACCGATTTTGATGATTCTTTTTTTGTTGGGTAGAGTATGTTCACCGATTGGTACCATGTCAAAAAAATTTTTGGTAGGGTGGAAGTGAAACCTAACTTTGTAACGCGTGGTCCGATTTGGATGGTTCTTTTTTTTTGGAGTATGATCCCGCATTGCTAATAGGAGAAAAAAATGTGTCATACGGTGGGGGAGGGGCGGAGGGGTAGTCTAACTTTGTAACGCGTGTACTGATTTGGATAATTCTTTTTCTTTTGGGTAGAGTATGTTCCGTGGTTGATACCAGAAGAAAAAAATTTTGGGGGTATGGGGGATTCTGTTGTATAGAGTATGATCCCCTGTTTCGACGGCCACACTGCCCCGTTCAATTGAAGATACAACTTGTGAAGTGAGATACGATGATACTTCCACTGGACTTCTCCAACGGATACACAAATTATAGCAACCCATTGGAAAAATATTCTTTTGTTTTTTTTATATAAAAATAGAAAAGATTTGTAAATAATTTCAGTTTATTTCTGGGAATCAAGTTGTAACATTCAGCTTGCAGTCCAGCATTTGTAAATAGTTTAAAATAGTTAAAATATAAATTATCAAAGTTAAATTAAAAATAAATAATTCAAACAAGGAAGAACAAAATTTCATTTTCATATCAGATCTTTTACATGTCTACGTTTTAATTGAATTTCAACTAAGGACGATGAAGATAATCAATCGATGATATTTCCAGAAAACGTAGACAACAAAGGGGCGATAAACGACAATAACCGACAGGTTGACGAAGTCAATAAGGGGTTATATACAAAGTTGGGGCTCAAAAAATCGAAAATTTTTTGATTATATATTCTGAAAATATCTGTGTGATATTTCATCCAGATCGGAGCACTAGATTTCATATGACAGCCGTTCGCAGCGTACTAGTTGCATCCATAAGCACTTGACGAGCGGCGTCCAAAAACTTTAAACGCGATGATCTCGAAATAGAGTTTTTTGAAAAATACCGTTGCGGTGAACATGATATCTCAAAATTTTTCAACCGATTTTAATTTTTTTTTTAAATTGTTCATATTTACAATCTCGTGTACTTGAACGGTTCCTTTTTCATCTACAAATGTTCGATGTTTTTGTTTAGAATTTTGAACACCTCAAAAATCGATTTTTTTTTTGTCAACATGGTTTTTTTATTGGAAAATATTTTTTTTTCGGAAACCGTTCAAGTACACCACATTACATTTTTCTTCAATAATTTTTTTACTCTTTTGATTTCAGTTAAGCGGTTCGCCTTGAAGAGTGTTCACCGCATGCCTCTGCATAAAAACGCGCTTCGGGGTCGGGGCCATAACTCCGAAAATTTTTAATATTTTTTTATAATTCAACTTGTTTTTTTTTCTTCGAAGGCTTGCAGCCATCATAACCTAACCTTCCTACGTTAAGGAACGTCATGAGCGGTTAATTTTGCCAAATTTAGATTTCACTATACAGGTACAAATTTCAACAACATGGCACAACATATGCACAAAGTTTATCCCCAAACCCCCATTGCTAATAGGAGAATAATTTGGTCCTATGGTGAAAGATGGGGGGGGTAGTCTAACTTCTTTACGCGTGGACCGATTTGGATAATTCTTTTTCTATGGGGTAGAATAAGATCCTTGGTTGATACTACAAGAAAACAAATGTTGGTGGAGTGGGGGGGTGGGGAAGGGTGGAACCTAACTTTGTAACACGTTGTCCGATTTGGATGGTTCTTTTGCTGTTGTATAGAGTGTGATCACCCATTGCTAATACATAGAAGAATAATTTGGCAAATGGTGGAGGTTTGGGTGGGGGGAGATAGTCTAACTTCGTAACGCGTGGACCGATTTGGATATTTCTTTTGGGTAGAGTATGCTCCCTGGTTGATGCCACGAATAAAAAATTTTTGGTGTGGTTGGGGTGGGAGAAGGGGGTCGAACCTAACTTTTTAACGCGTGGACCGATTTGGATGGTTCTTTTGCTGTTGTATAGAGTGTGATCCCCCATTGCTAATAGGAGAATAATTTGGTCCTATGGTGATGGTGGGGGAAGGGGAGGAGTAGTAACTTCGTAACGCGTGGACCGATTTCGATGATTCCTTTTCTGTTCGGTAGAGTATGTTCCTTGATTGATACCATAAGAAAAAAAGTTTAGTGGAATGGGGGTGGGGTAGGGGGTTAAAACTAACTTTTAACGTGTGGACCGATTTGAATGGTTCTTTCTTCGTTGTATAGAGTAGAAGACACTAAGAAGTGAAAAATAAAATAGTTTTTAAAAAAAAAGTTGAACCGACTTCACAAAAAGCGCTAAAAAGCATCAAATAATTTTTAATTTTTTATCTATTACGACATTTTGAAGTCGGTGCAAATTAAAGAAATAAAACAACTACAGTACCACAATTGCAAATAATACATAATACTACCTGAACGTTTCAGCTTACGGGATCATAAGAAATGACGATTAAATATTTTTGTTGTAGTTGTTTGGTATACCCTGAACTGGCATTTTCCACACACTGTGTGATCTTTGGTCGAAGTCGGACGTGTTTTTCTCTTTTCTTTCATTGTTGTTCAGTTATTTCTTGTTTCGCTTATTTGCGATTTTTTTCCTTTGTTTTTACTTTCTTCGGTGATCGCTTTGTGTTTCAGAGTTGTGTTTGAGTGATTTGGTTCAGGTGTGATTTTTCCCACTTGCTCGCTGATATCAGCTCTCTGGGTCGTTTATTTTTAAGGTTTTGGTTGCGGCTTGGGTTTTATTTCTTGAGTTTTTCACCAGAAACCCTCATTCTGGAGTTTTTACATCTTTGTTCATTGCTTTTTGTACATCTTTGTTCATTGCTCCGTTTGTTGTTATTTTATTTTTGCGGTCGATCTTTTTGTTGTTCTGGCGCCATTTCTTTGCTCTTGCTGTTGTGTGTTTTACTTGAGCGTTTCACGGTTGAACAGACTTTAGATCTTATTTTGATTTTGTTTTCTGCTAACGGTCGGCCGGTTCTTATTGGTGCAGCTTTGTATCATACAAGTGATTACGAGTTATTCTGCAGCACAAAATAAAACGAAAATAATAAATAAATTTTTTTGATATCTGGCTTAGTTTTGGAGATATTCGATCTTGAAATTTTAGGAACACATCACTTGTCAAAACGGCCGAACTTAAAGATAGCGCGAACTTTTTTATTAAACTTTCTGGGAGGAAGAGGTGTATAAATAAGTCTTTTAGTTCTTTTATTAACTTAACTCCCCCCACCCTGCAGAGGCATATATTTCATTGGTTAGTTAATAAAACACCTAAAGGCCTAATTAATACACCTCTTTTGATAAGTCGTGAAGTGATGTGTTTTTAAAATTTTAAGATCGAATATCTCCAAAACTAAGCCAGATATCAACAAAATTTATTTATTATTTTCGTTTTATTTTGGGGTGCTTTATTGAAATTCATCGTCAAATCGGTGTGCCACGGAAACTAAAATTTCCCCTATTGCTCTGTCGATCGCTCTTGGATTAACGATCTCTTTTTGTTTGACTTTGCGTTTTCATTTGTTTGGTTCCTCATCACTTTGTTCACCTTTCCTTGCTTTACCCATCTATGCCTTCGCTGGTCTGGCCTGATTTCATTTTTTATGGCTTTTAATTTTAAATACATTACCCCCTTACTTGTTTTTCTCCTGTTTCTTCTTCGTTTCGGCTGATTTTGTCTCCTTTCTGCCTATAAGTTGTTCTTATATGTCCTACTTGTATTTTGTTTCCTTTTTATCGGATCTTACTGCTTGCTGCCGGTTTTTCATTTCGTTCTGTCGCCTAACTTATTTAATTTTAATTTGGCCACCTATATTCTCGCTGTGTGCTGCTGGATTTGTCTCGCTCCGACCATTAGCATATTTCAATTCACTTTTATTCTTCTGATCTTAATTTATTTTATTTCATTTCTACTTGTATGTTATCTCTCGGCTCCGTTAGTTCGCTGTTTTTCTGCCGGTTTGTTTCATTCCTACTCTATATTTTTTAATTTTGACTTGTATTTTGTCCCTTTTCTTCGCTGTCTGCTGGAAAAATATGTCTTTAATATTTTCATCTTATTTATTATATTTTGTTTTTTCTTCTGTCTTGTTCTCTCTGCTCTGCTTTTCCTGCTGGTTCTGTTTCGTCCCTATTTTGTATTTTTTCTGTTTCGCATTAATACTTGTTTATTTATTTATTTATTTCTTCTTTTGTGTCTCTTTTCTCTACTTTTATCTCTCTGCCCTGATCTATCTGTTCTTTGCTGCCGGCTTTGTTTCGTCTCCATTTTGTATTGTTTCTTTTATTTTTCCTCTTCTTACTCATCCAGTTCGTCACAACCCTGGATCGATGGCCATTTGAGACACCTTAAAAATCTGAAGTGTAAAGCCTGGAAAAAGTTCTGCTCCTCTAGGCGCGATGAGGACTATCTGGTTTACTATGACCTTCACCTGCGGTTCTCCTCCGATCTACAGACGTCATACAGTAGATTTCTCTCTAACTCGAGATTCAATTTGCTCAATAATCACAGGCAGTTTTGGAGTTTCATCAACTGGGCGACCGCTAGAGCCTAGACCCTCTTGAGGTGGCAAACTTACTGTGACGTCACTTCGATTGATTTCTCCCATTTGACAACTGCGCTGCTGCGCAACGGTCACTTCTGTTTTGTGTCATTTGTTTAACCTGTCCCTGCGCTGTGGTCGTTTCCCGAAGTTTTGGAGAGATTCTGTGATAATTCCTTTTCACAAGCAGGGCGACAAGGCAGACATATCCAACTACAGACCCATCGCGAATTTGTCACACGTTGCGAAGGCATTTGAAACCATGATTATTTATGTGTTCCGCTTTTATTGTAGACCTTTCCTGGGTTTTTTTCAGCACGGCTTCTTGAAGGGTAAGTCAACCACCACCAATCTACTCGAATTTCTGCATTGCTGTTTAACCCTGATTGAATCGGGTATGCAGGTCCACTGTATATTCACCGACTTCAGCAAGGGTTTTGATATGATTAACCATGTCCGGCGGTTGCGAGCGAGTCCTGTTCCGTGGCGCCCTATCCACTGAGATCTCGATCATCTCTGGTGTGCCCCAGGGAAGCATCATTGGCCTGCTTGTCCCGTTATTCCTGCTCAGGTCCAGAATCCTTTTTATGCTGATGATGCTTAAATTTTCCGCGCGGTCTTCTGTGACAACGAGTGTGCTCTGCTGAGCTCCGATATGCGCATTTTTGAGATTTGGTGCTCCAATAATCGTCTTCCGCTAAACGCCAGCAAATGCACCGGTGTCTTTTTCACGTAGGATTGGTTCTATTTCCTTCAATTACTCCATGGGGAGTTGAACCTTGTGCTGAATTAACTTCATCAAGGACCTGGGGGGTGTTTCTTAACTCCCGTTTCTCCTTCGAGGCCCTCGTGGACTTCCTGGTTGGCAGAGCCAATTCCACGCTTGGCTTTGTAAAAAGATGGTCTAGGCAGCTTGATGATCCCTATTTGACGGGGCTTCTCTACTGCGCTTTCGTCAGACCTATCCTGGAGTACGCCAGTCCGGTCTGGGAGTCAGTTCAGCGAAGATTTCTCAGGTTCGCTCTTAGCGGACTCTCCTGGCGCGACCCCTCCTTCCTCCCTCCGTATCCTGCCAGACTTAGTCTGATTTCCCTTTAAACGCTTAAAAAAAGAGAAGCAAGGTCTCCGAATTTTGTTTTTTTATATGATCTGTTGCAGGGGTCAATAAACTCTGGCGAATTACTCAATGACGTGAGCATTTTCGTCCCGTCCGGGACCTTGAAGAAACATGACCTCCTCCATGTGCCTCACCACCGAACCTTGTATGAAATGCACGAGAGCATCGCATCCGTGTCCCGCCTATTCAACGAGTTTGCGGCACACCTCTAGCTCGAATGTGCCAAATCGTCGAACTGTGATTATTTTTATCTTAGGTATAAGTTGTAAATATGTGTCACAATTGTAGTACCCAGCCTTGTCAAATCTTTTATAAATAAATAAATACATCCTCAAAGTGCTATACCTATATGAAAATTACAGACTTCCCTCAATGCTGGCATGGGTGATGGTGAATAAAAACGCATATTGCAGTGCTATCTGGTCGGAATCAGCTAAAAACATAATTTAAATTTTAATGTGAGGCAGGACTCTCAACGTCATATATGATCGAGAATATTTGAAATAGTTAAAGCTGACGATGTCTGGCATAAGCGAAATGCCAGTGAAAGAACTAGGCACCGAGACACGATATTTTTGATAGGTTGTATAATGATAATAAGGGAATTACTTCATAAATGAGCTCCCAATAAAATAATTGAAGTCTTATACTGAGATGTAGGTGCAGACTTATAGATATTAACGACAGCCCATGAAGAAATGAAGGTTCTTTGATGTGCTCTTTGTGTAATATATCTGAGGATGGAGCATTTCTGCACTTTCTTGGCACCTGTCCTAATTCCGTGTATCTTGGGATCGAAAATTGCCGGGTAACAACATAATGGCAAACTTTTAAGAAAGAACTTTCGGAACTGGAGAACAATAAAATTCCTAGAGGGATGGATGCAATATAAATAGGAAGAAACAATAGAATTGGTCGCATTCTGTCATGCCCCTGAAAAGGCTTATGCTGCTGTTATATATTATAGAACTACGCCAAAAGCTAAAGTTGCGCTTATAAGCAAAAGTATATCACTATCACACCTGGAGCTATGTGTTAAGCAATGTTATTATCCAACCTTATGAAGCAAGTAAAAATGGAATTTGAAGATGTTGAGTTCTATTCATATACTGATTCTACAATTGTTTTGGCATGGATACGAGGGCGCCCTAAGAAGATGTTCGTAGCAAATAGAGTGGCGGAAATACATTCGGCTTTAATATTAAACCAATGGCGGCACGTAAGCTCAAGTGAAAATCCAGCGGTCTGTAAAAGATGGATTTTTATATATATTGCAAAACAAAAATAAAAACAAACTGTTTTTGAACTCGAGCAACGTAAGAAATATTAAAATTTCTTAACACGACCGGCGTTTCTAATAAAGAAAACTTAAGCTCCTTTGGCTCGTTATCAACAGCAGCACCAAAGGGTTAACTTTTCTTCAGCTGCTGGACGCCTTCGCGAAAAAACGAAAACTAGATTGAACT
The DNA here is from genome assembly GCA_964036015.1 of Leptarthrus brevirostris. Lineage (NCBI taxonomy): Eukaryota > Metazoa > Arthropoda > Insecta > Diptera > Asilidae > Leptarthrus > Leptarthrus brevirostris. The sequence continues at coordinate 113,157,195 of OZ038371.1, forward strand.
CCAACACAAAATATTTTAAAAACCGATCTAGACAGCTGTATCAAATAAAGATCACTTTCACTGTCACGCTAACCTTGCGGTAAAATTATTTTCACAAAATGCACAAAATGTGCAGCAAAAATTCACTTGACCCGAGTTAATTTTCAAAAATAAAAATCAAAACAAACTACTTGTACACTCGAGCAATGTAAGAAATATAAAAATTTCTTAACATGATCGGCGTTTCTAATGAAGAAAAGTTAAACTCCTTTGGCTCGTTCTCAACAGCAGCATCGCGAAGGCGTCCAGCAGCTGAAGAAAAGTTAACCCTTTGGTGCTGCTGTTGAGAACGAGCCAAAGGAGCTGAACTTTTCTTTATTAGAAACGCCGGTCGTGTTAAGAAATTTTAATATTTCTTACGTTGCTCGAGTTCAAGAACAGTTTGTTTTTATTTTTGTTTTGAAAATTCGCTCAGGTCATGTGAATATTTTGTGCATTTTGTGCATTTTTGGAAATATATTGCATCTAATCCCTGATTTGCATCTAATCATTGATTTGATTTGATCAAATTGGAGGTGTGAGGTTCTCAAGCGCTGCGGCCACTGGGGCCTATTGTGCTAACCCTATCAACTGCTTAAAGCAAGCCGGACCCTCTGAAGAAGTTCAACAGCTCCCGCAGTTGGCAGTCATTCAGCCTGTTCGATACCAGGATTGGTGTCCCGAATAGGCTAAATTTGTGCCTGGTCACTGCAGGGCATTCACATAGTACGTGTAATGGGGTCTCATCATCCTCCAGACGGAGTCTGCAGGTGGGGTCGATGGCTCTACCTATCTTTACCAGGTGCTTCCTTAGCTTACAGTGGCCGGTAAGTAGGCCAGCTAGAGTTCTAACATCCGACCTGCTCAGCTTGAGAAGCTCCCTGGATCTGCCCGGCAACAGTGAGGGCATAAGGCTTCTTGAGTGAGCGTGCCCCTCAATGTTGTTCCAATACAACCTATGCTCCTCACTTGCGCGGTTTGCTATTAGCTTATAGTCTTCCTACATACACATACGTATATACAATGTATTCTCGGTAGCTCTTCCCCTTCACCACTCTGCTCCTTTTACAACCCACCTTCCCACACTACTCGATGCCCCACTACAATCAGTACCACACCACATCCACAAAGTGGGAATAGCGATAACATATAGCCTATGATAATTTTTATTAAATTAGATTTCAAAGTATAAAGGAAATTTTACAATAATACAATTTGAAACTACCTCTTATATATAAACAAACTTTTTATAATATTACTACTGCTTTTAAGTTAAGTTTTCCTTTGTTCTTTTTTCTCGAAGGAACATTTCTTATTTTGGAGGTGACAATTTACAAATGAGGTGGCAACATTTACTGAAAAATACAATCAACGATTAGATATGTAAAAGCTTAATCAAGATTTCAGCTGCCTCAAAGAAATTTAAACAAAATGATTAACGAGCGAGCTTAATCAAACCTCGACAAAAGAATATCAATTTACGAATTATGGCATAAATTATTTTGACTAATGATACACCGCTAATTTGTTCAAATTTTTCACTTCCATTTTTCACTTTGTAGATCGCGTGAATAAATTCGGTAAATAAATTGGTCACATCATGGCAGAATTAGTTACAGTACTGCCAAGATTTCTACGATTTAGTGTTAGCTTTTGAATGTAAATCATTTTATAAGTAACTTCAAGGTCATAAAATACCGGAAGTTTTACCATTTAATATTATTAAAACAAATTAAAGTATTGGTAATTTACGAAACAGGATCGACTTTTAGTCAACTTAAATTGTTTAATTTAACAGAAAAAATATTGGTAATGTGGGGTTGAATGTAAGTAGTACCAGTAATTGTTGCAAACATATTAAAATAAAATGTGGCGCTTTTTGTGATATCTAGCAAGAAGCATAGACGAGGCTTCCTTATAATTCGCTTCTATTACCGCAGTATGTTTTATCAAGGCAGCAGCTTCGCCCTTTAAGAGGCCCTTGCAGCTTGGCTTGAGCACCTGAAAGTCCCTTGTGTGCATCTGAAAGTCCCTCTCTCTTATCTACAGAGCACAGGAATAAGTCCATAAACGAAGGCCAACTCTTATAGTCGCCAGAAAACGGCGGAATAATAATTTTTGGCAGTCTCACCTCAATTGAGGACCTTTCATGAGAATTGGAATTATTTGAAACTGTGTCAAACAAGGTTCGTTGCTGTTCTAGAAATTGGGTCATTGTTGAATTCAGGTCGCCAACTGCCATACTTTCTTTTGTTTGATTGCGTTTTAAAGAGTTAATTTCCTTTAGCAGCAAAGGTCTAACGGAAATATATTTGTCCTCGAATTCAGGGTATTCAGAGGGAACACCAAGAGCAACGAACTTATCATCCATTACAACGAATTCAGTGAAAAGTTTTTCTAAAAATTCTAAACGCGACTCGAGTTCTTCAATATTTTTTCTTTCTTGAGGAATATTGTCTACGAATGATTTTAATTTAGTCATCGAACTCTTAACACGACCCCGTTTGCACTTGTGCTCTGAACATTCCGCCATTTTATTGTTTAAAAATCGCGAATTGTATGCCCTTGTAAGTCCTTCGAAAGTGTTCGGTTTAATCAGCGCTCACAAAAATTACCGGCCCTTACGCTACAGAAAGCAATCATATGAGTCTGTATAAACTCAACAAAATAATTGTTGTACTTCTGATATTCCCATACCGATTATCACTCCTTTCTAAGTTCACATATATATTTTAGATAAATAATAATTGTCCACAAAAAATGTTCAAAAAAAATTGTATTTTTTATTCAAAGTTCAATAAATATATATGAATTATGTAGCTTTAATTTTATTCAAAAGTTCAGCATTGTTTTCAATCTTGATTTGACATAAAAATAAATTTTCACCATGAAATTTTCAAAATATATTTCATCAAGAATTCAATAGGGCAAATAGAAGGCATACATAGTATATATAAAATATTATAAAATGTTACTTATCTGCGGAATTTAGCAGCATTGTGATAACACCTGCACGTGGCTTTCTTTATATAGGATTTTCGTATTGCACCTGAATTTTTGTGGTAACTATTTATTTGTTCTAAAATGTTTTTCACGTTTAATAACTATTGTCCATTTTGGCTTTAAAGCTTTGAAAATTTCACAGGTTTCGACACCATTAATTTATGGATGAAAAATTATTACGTTAAAAGAACTACACTTGATTTCTTTAGGAAATTTATTACTCTGACTACTCACAACTCTGGACTGCTTGAACTCTACATTTGTAATGCTAATGACTAACTTTGCTCCAGCTGTGATATTTCTTTCTAACTGTGATAAATTGCTGTGATTCTCTTTTCTGTGATATAATGGGTTTATTGACAAACTGTTACTTTTTGATTTGTGATATAAAAGGAGCAATGAGAAATGAATTTAAAAAAAATTTATAGTGACTTATAAAATTGAGAATTGAATGGCTTACAAACTTAAGCGTACATGATATTTAAAAATTATTTGTATTTGATAAGACAGAAAATTATTGCTGGATCAGAATCACAAACAGTTATTAAAACTCAATAACGTGGTTTATATTAAGCATATTCTATATATTAAGCGATCACATCGTCCGAATTATCATTGAGCAATCCGCGGAATTGAGGTATCTTTTACATCTAATGTTCTTCGATTTTGAGATCGCATTTAATAGCGAAAAAAAATTATCACCATCATAAAGGAGCCCAATATCGCGTCCTACACAAGAGAACGGCGTGAGACAAGGATGCGTACTGTCCCCTTTGCTTTTCCCGATCGTCATTAATGACATTTTGGGCAGTGCCCTAGGTGACCACTCATCACGAGGGATTAGATGGAAACTTTGGAAACCACCTTACGCACCAGGACTATGCCGACGATGTATGTTTTCTATCAAACAAACAGAGTCATGTAGCTCAAATATTCGAAGCCATGAGTAGAGAAGGTCACATGAATAAGGCTGGAGTTGCAGTTAATAATCTTGTTGAGATATGGCGCAATAGCAACATCTCCACATGCACAAAACTTGGGATCTTCGAATCGAACATAAAATCTGTTCTGTTGTTGTTCAACATGGCAAGTGACTTGTTAAATATCATTTAAACTACAAGCATTTATCAACCGGTGTTTTTGGCACATCCTTAACTTCCATTGGCCGGAGGTCACTACCAACGAAAGTCTAAACAGTCTTACAGACCAAGAGGGGATAGACACCAGTATTCGCAAGCGAAAGTGGTAATAGATAGGCCACACACTAAGAAAAGGGCCAAAGAACATCGCACAACAGGCTCTAGATTGGAATCCCCACGGGATCCAAAGAAGACGCCGTATTGGATAATCGCACAATAAATGGAGAAGATACGTCGAGAGTACCCAGGTACTTAGATCAACACATCGTGACCACAGTTGAAGGCGCTAATATTTATTTTTTGAAAATTTTTATGAGCAAATACGTCTTCTTTTTAACCGACTTCCCAAAAACAAAAAGGTTCTAAGTCCGACGCGAATTTTTATTTTTTATTTTTATTTTTTTGTCTGACCGGGCATAACTTCGTAACACGTAGATCGAATTTGATGATTCTTTTTTTGTTGGGTAGAGTATGTGGGTACCATGTCAAAAAAATTTTTGGTAGCGTGGTGGTGGGGGTGGGGGTGAAACCTAACTTTGTAACGCGTGGACCGATTTGGATGGTTCTATTTTTGTTATACAGAGTATGATCCTTCATTGCTAATTTGGCCTAGGGTGGGGGAGGGGGGACGGGTAGTCTAACTTCGTAACGCGTGGAGCGATTTGGATAATTATTTCTCTGTTGGGTAGAGTGAGTGGTGGTGGATGGTTGGGTGGCGGTGGGGGTGGGTGTGGAACCTAACTTTGTAACGCGTGGACCGATTTGGATGGTTCTTTTGCTGTTGTATAAAGTGTGATCCCCCATTGCTAATAGAACAATAATTTGGTCCTAGGTGCTACTAGAAGAATATTTTGGTCCTAGGTGGGGGGTTGGGTGAAGGTAGGAGTAGTCTAACTTTGTAACGCGTGAACCGATTTAGATGGTTCTTTTTCTTTTGGGTAGAGTATGCTCCTTGGTTGATACCACGAGAAAAAAAATGTTGGATGGGTTGGGGTGGTGGAAGGGGGAGGGGGACCTAACTGTGTAACGCGTTTACCGATTTGGATGGTTCTTTGCTGTTGTATAAAGTGTGATCCCCCAGTGCTAATAGGAGAATAAGTTGGTCCTATGGTTGGGGTAGGGGAGGGGGAGGGGAAGTAACTTAATAACACGTGGACCGATTTCGGTGATTCCTTTTCTTTTAGGTAGAGTATGTTCCTTGATTGATACCATGAGAAAAAATTTTTAGTGGAATTTAGGTCGGGTAGGGGGTTAAAACTAACTTTTAACGCGTGGACCGATTTGGATGGTTCTTTCTTCATTATATAGAATCGGAGACACTAAAAAGTGAAAAATAAAATAGTTTTTTAAAAAAAAGTTGAACCGACTTCACAAAAAGCGCTAAAAAGCATAAAATAATTTTTAATTTTATATCTATTACGAAATTTTCAAGTCGGTGCAAATTAAACAAATAAAACAACTACAGAACCACAGTTGAAAATAATACATGATACTACCTAAACGTTTAAGCTTACGGGATCATAAGAAATGACGATTAAATATTTTTGTTGTAGTTGTTTAGTTTGTTTGATCTGCACCGACTTCAAAATGTCATAATAGATATAAAATTATATAAAACTAAGCAAAGAAAGTCATAATAACAAGTGTCGGAGAATGGATGGAACCATCAGCAAGACATCTAAGACTAATTTAAAGTGTACACTTAAGAGGTAAAGAAAGTTATACTTTAGAAATTTTAAAAACACTTTTATTTAAAGAAATAAAAATAAAATGTATATAAAAATCCCTTTTAAATAAAGCTTTCATTTAAAAACCACTAAATTAAGAGGTAGAAAATAATGCTCAGTGAAATCTAAAGTTCAAAAGTACAGCAACAGAAAAACACCTTCCTTGGTCACTGATCACAGGCACAGTTACTTAAAAATGAAATATATATTTTAAAAGCTTGAATTGTGAAACAAGTAATACCACTTTAAAATTTCCTATCTGAAATAAAGCCAAGGGGGTTTTCTGTAACTTTACTTTTTAGTTTTAAATTTCACTGAATATTATTTGACTTTATAATTCAGTGGTTTGTAATTCTGTGGCTTCTCGGAATAACCATTAGTCCATTCCTTCATACAGTAATCCCAAAGATTGTAAAAGTAGAGTATTTAACGGTCAAAGCATACAATCTATATGGGCAATGAAACATAAAAAAATCGATTTCTCGAAAATTTTATTATTGGACTTAAGGGAGTCCTCTACTCTCGCGGTTTCAAAAAATCGATTTTTGTTTTTTTTTTTTTAATTTCAATCCGGCCGTTTGCGAGAAACTAAGCGCGGCGCGCCACGACGGCGCTTGTCCAGTTAAAAATCATTGTCCAAAGAAATTACCGGTCCGTTATTGAGAAGAATATGGACAACCAAAAACATCAACGTGATGAGGAAGGAGAACTCTACGGCCCCGGTATAGCAGATTAACTCGCAAGTTACTACAATCAAGTTATACACCGTGTGTTTTTTTAGCTGCCGAGTAAGATTTCTCATAAAAGTATTAGTCCGATTTCAATAATTTTTTTTTCAATTGTTCAGAAAACATAGCGCTATGTTTTCCCGAGTACGATTTGCAAATTTTGTTCCATTTTTAAAGCCTCTAATAGGTCAAAAAATGACGTAAAAATTGGAAATTTTTACAAATTGTTGCATCACTTTTACAAATTGCAAAATAAAAAAAATCTGTCTCGGGAAAACATAGCCAACGTAACTATGATTATAAAGAATATCAATTTTCAGATTACAGATTAACCAATTGGCCACAACTTTGCTTAAGCCGGAACCATGCAGTTTGAATATCAATGTCATTGAGGTATGTCAGGATGTCTGGAATTATAAGTTGACGTGGGGGCGTAGTCCCTTTATTTTTGAGCCTCCAAAATCCTAAGTCCTCTTTGTATCTAATGGGTAAGATACATTTTATTTTATAATAAAAAAAATTAAATATTTTAGTTTTTAATTTTTTATTTAATTTCCATACTACCAGTCCGGTTGTTCTGGCTAGACTAAAATTATTTACAATTTATTTTGTATCCTACTTTACGTTATATACATAGATAGTTTGTTAAAATTTTCTTTGTATTGAGTACAGTATTTTATTGTCAATGAATAAATGATTATGATAATTTTTAAAGTGTTTGTGTTTCACACTATTCAAAATTTATCGAAGTGTACAGGTTGACTAAAATATTTTTGACAATACAGTCTGATTGGATATTATTAAAGTCGATTTTAATATAAATATTTTATTAATAATATAATCAAATAATAAACTTTTACTTAAAATATAAAATATTAAATTTGTAGCTACTGCTACATTACTCCCCCCTCAGTGAAAACGTCCATTTTAAATGAATCGTAAAATTAAGAATATGATGAATAATAATATTGTTAGTCATAAAAAAATTATAATTGAAATTTTACTTTCTTTTTTGTATTGTTTTTGATTGGTGTAATAATTTGTTCCGTGTTTTCGATAAATGCTGGTTTTAGTCTGTCGACTGAAATGTTTGTAGCTTTACCACGGTAATCGATTTGATAAAATTTGTCTAGTTTGTTTAATACTTTGAACGGACCTTCATATGGGTTTTGTAAAGAAGATTTGCTTCTGTCGATTCTAATAAAAACAAATTCTGTATCTTTTAAATCTTTAGGTACGTAGATTTTAGAATTTTGTTTTCGAGAGTTTGAAGGTTTGAAGTTATTAATGCAACATCTAATTTTACTTAAGAAATTTGATGGATCTTGAATTGTTGAATTGTTTAATGGAATTTGGAGAAGGAAAATTGTTAATAATTTGGACTCTGTCTTCTGAAGGTAAGATCCCTTCTTTTGTTATTTTATGACTGAGGAAGTCCAAAGAACCAACTCCGAAAATGCATTTGGATGGATTGATATTGATTCCGAAATCTGATAGTTGTTTAAAAATTTGGTTTAAATGATTTTGATGTTCGGATTCAGATTTGCTGGCAACTAAAATATCGTCAATGTAGACAAAAGCGAAATCTAAATTTTTAATGATTTGGTCCATGAATCGTTGAAATGTTTGTGCAGCATTTCTTAGACCAAAAGGCATCCTTGTGAATTCAAATAATCCGAATGGAGTTGTAATGGCTGTTTTGTGTATGTCTTCTTTAGCCATTGGTATTTGGTGGTAAGCTCTTATCAAATCAGTTTTTGAGAAAATGGTGCAACCGTTTAAGTTCATTGAAAAATTTTGTATGTGTGGTAATGGGTATCTATCCGGAACTGTGATTCGCGAAGTTAAGTCTCGTTAATATCAGTGTTTTTAAAAAAAAAAAGGTGAAATTTTATTTTCAAACGGTGAACATCTATAATCATGATGACTAGTGAAGACGAGTCAAATTTTTCACAACAAACATTACATACAAATGCTACAAATTTCAACGAAAACAATTATGTAGCCTTAACTGCAATCAAACTACCAAGCTTTTGGACTCCATATCCAGAAGCTTGGTTCATTCAAGCCGAAGCCCAATTTGCTTCTAAAAGAATAACGGTTGACGAAACAAAATATAGTCACGTTGTTCAATCTTTACCAGTGGAAGTTATAACAAATATTAAATTTGTAGCTACTGCTACAGTCATCAATGACGTTTCAAGGTCGCGAGAGTTATTTTTTTTTCGTCTTCAAAAGTAAAATTGAAAATTCAAAACATGTATCTTCGAAATAAAAAAAAAAATAATTTAAAATGTATTCAGCAGATCCTTCGCAATTTATTCCCCAAAAAACCGCTCAATTTCAGGCCTCGAGAGTAGAGGACCCCCTTAAGTGGTTATCCCAGGAAGCCACAAAATTAAAATTTAACATTTAAAGATGTGTGAAAGGAAAATTTTCATTTACTTTTACGACGCACAATTTTATTTCTATGCTATTTTTAACCTTTCAATATATTATAAATTTAGTATTTTTAATACATTTGTTTGCCTGTAGATCTTAGAAATATCAAGCAAGCAGCAGGCTATATTCCTGCAAATGTCTACTAGAAATTACAAAAATTACAGACGGGACAACTATCCTGTCTCTCTTCTATTTACAGACAAATAAGTCCACTTTGATAATCGTGGACCCGCCCTTGGGGGGGGGCGGATTGTTTAGCTGAATTTGATCCTAAAAAAGCACTCCCGACTCCCGACTTATTAAGACGAGCCACCAGAGAAAAACTAAAGAAGAAACCTAAAAAGAAACTAGTGGGTGGGTCCAGATTCTGGGTGTCGCATCATTGGTGCGACCCTTGAGGTCCACACGAACAACTTCCCAGTTAATAACAATTTTCAATTGTTATTAACAATATTCAATTATTATTAACAATATTTAATTATTAATAGCGATAAATTTCATGATCATAGTACAAACGAGTAAGTGAAAACTCAATAAAACTCATACTATTCGATTTATCGTTTTATTTATCATTAATATCAACTATTTATGGTTTTTTTATCATTTTTTTAATGTTACAAGAAACTATAAAAGTCCTGGATTTTTTTTTTTAAAGTATCGAGTTGTATCAGAACCAATTAGATCAGATGAATCTTTTAAAAAAAAAAACTTTCGCCCACTTTTATCTCATTTAAAAATACTTAAAAAATTGATATTTTAAATTTATAAATAAATAAATTAATGAATTTAATTTATCATGATAATTTCGTTATAATTAGATGCAAAAAAATTTTAAAAAATTATTCCGTTATAGCAATATTTTTTAATGAAAACCAAATAAATGCACTCTGTTTGGAATTCATTTGTTATTAATAATTTTGAATGGTTATAAACAATTTATAATTGATATAAACAATTTTTAATTGTTATAGACCATTTTTAATTGATATAAACAAAGTTTATTCATAAAAGAAATTTTTCGTGGTAACAAAAATTTCAATTGTTTATAAGAATTTTCAATGCTATGAACAATCTTCAATTTTGTATTCAATTTCCAATTTTCATAATCAATTTTCAACCAGGTAAAACCACTTTTTATGGTGTTAAATTTATTATTGTTATAAACAATTATTTATTGTAAATTTTTCATGATTATAAACAATTTCTGTTCATAATAAATTGTTGTTATCGGACTTTCCTTTTCAAGAAAGTCTAAAATCAACTTTTTTTTCAGTTTTTTTGTTTAAACAAAAAAATGGCTGAATCGAAATTGATTAAATTTCTTTCAGCTCTAATTGACAATAATACGCTTCGAATGGAACCATAGCGAAGTCGTTATCACTTTTTGTTCGCGAGATTTCGTTGTCGAAAAAAGTGGGTCCGAACGTGTACACACACACACACACACACACACACACACAACTTAGATATAATAGTGATGCAGGAATGGAATACTATAATGGAATGGAATACTATAGGATCCATCCTAGGTCTCCTTCTTTGGAACATTATGTATGATGAAGTTCTTAGGCTACAGATAACCCAAGAGACGAAAATAATAGGGTTCGCAGACGACATTGCGATCGTTACAACAGCGAAACATACCCACCAATTAGAGGCGGCAACAAATGAAGCTATCGCCAAGATTAAGAATTGGCTTGAGTCTGCAGGCCTTGAACTAGCAGAACAAAAGACGGAGGCGATCTTAATCACAAGCCGAAAAATGGTGGAATACATCAATGTCAAGGTGGGCAATCAAACAATAAGGTCTAAACAATCACTGAAATACCTAGGAGTAATGCTGGACAATAGGCTAAATTTCAAATCGCACCTGGAATATGTAAGCAAAAAAGCTTCGAACATACAAGCGCCTCTTTCCAAGATGCTGCCAAATGTTGGTGGCCCCAAACCAGATAGAAGAGCCCTGCTATTGAGAGTGGTAAGCTCTTTGCTTCTATATGCCTCCTCAATCTGGGCGAAGGCATTAGCGGTGCAGGAGTCAAGAAGAAAACTCTCATCAGTCTACAGACTGTGTAGTTTAAGAGATTTAAGTGCCTATAGAACGGTATCGGACGAAGCAGCTTGTGTCATCGCTAGTATGATCCCGATCGAAATCCTCGCGGACGAGATGGGACGCATTTACACAAGAATCGCAACGAGCCAGGGAAACCGCAGAAAAAAGGAGATTAAAAAGGAAGAGAGACAGATCTCGATGTTAATGTGGCAAACCCGATGGGACAACACTACGAAAGGAAGGTGGACGCACAAACTGATCCCATGCATTGAAACTTGGGCCAACCGCAAGCTTGAAGAAAACAACTACCACTTGACGCAATTCTTGACTGGTCATGGTGGATATAGGAAGTACCTGCACAGATTTGGACATGACAGCTCTCCGATATTCACGAACTGCGTAGATCAGGAGGAAGATGTTGAACACGCAGTATTTCATTGTCCACGCTTCCAAGCACGGCGTGTAAATATACTGAATCCATCGGTAGTAATTGAATATATGCTACAAAGGGACGAAAATTGGAGAGAAGTGACTGAGTTTATAATAAACGTCCAAAAGGAACTCAGAAGACTGGAATGTCTTAGACACCAGATTAACACTTCAGGTTGATAGCATGCTGGCTAACCAATTATAAACAAAAAAGAAATTATACATAAAGAACTAAAAGAAGGGTCCAACCCTAATCGGGGAGGGGTAATGTATACCTCAGCATCTAGAAACGTGACGTTACCAGAACTACCTGAGAATCCCCGCAAACTTAGCATATTTTAAATAAAAGCTTTCTCACGATCTAAAAGCTGCATTCAAAGGTGTCAAATAAAAGTATGCAGCCAGATTAATTTTTGTTAACACATCATTCGATGCAATCACTCGGGCCCTAAGAAGGAGGGGCCTTGGGCCGACCTTCTGTCGTTGGATAGATGTGCTGCTACGGTCTCGAGATCTTACCTTGAGTCTCCTCGATAGGACGATCAGGGGCTGCGTCACGAGAGGGTGTCTGCAGGGTGGGGTGCTATCACCGCTCCTATGGTGCATTGTGATCGATGAGCTACTTGTACGCCTTCATGAGCGAGGCTTCTTCGCGCAGGGCTATGCAGATGACACTGTAGTTGTGGCATCCAGCGATATGGGGAACAACATTACGATACAATGGTGCAATGAGGTTGACCTCAAAGTCAACCCTGACAAAACAGTCGTCGTTCCGTTCACTAGGAAGAGGAACACGACGGGTCTTACTAACCGATCTTCTTGGGCACTGCGCTACCCTTCAAGGATCAGGTGAAGTACTTGGGGATGATCCTGGATTCCAAGCTATACTAGAACCTGCACCTTGATATAACTGTGGAAAAAGCTCGGAAGTCCTTTTGGGCATGCCGTAGAGCTTGCGGGACCACCTGGGGACTTAAACCCAGAACAATGCTCTGGATCTACACATCGGTAATAAGGCCCATGATAACTTATGGAGCGATTACATGGTGGCACAGAGCAAAACTTAATGTGATAAGGACTAAGCTTAGCAAACTGCAACGTATGGCCTGCCTATGCATCACTGGAGCCATGCGCACCTCGCCGACGGCTGCACTCGAAACCATGCTAAATATTAAACCTCTTCATGTAGAGGTTGAAAGCCTGGCTCTGTGTGCGGCCTACAAACTAGAGGGAGCCGGTCTATTTGGGGAAAACATAGGTAAGGGCCACACGACAATAAGGGAGATTCTTGAAGCCACACCTGAGTTGGCCATGCTAACTGATCAGATGCCGGCAAGACTCTCACCATCTCAACCACCCCTAAAACGGGTGGAAAAACGTGAGACCTGGACGCTTCCAGCTGTCCGTCCAGAGGAGCTAGTATGGTATACGGATGGATCCAAGACTGAATCAGGTGTTGGGGCAGGGGTCTGGAGCGACTCTCATCGATTCAGTTTATCACTGGCCCTGGGAATATATACCACGGTATTCCAGGCTGAGATCTTCGCCATACCGACATGCACCTACGAGAACCTAAGAAGAGCCTATAAAAACAAAAGGATCTCAATCTTCTCGGATAGTCAAGCTGCAATCAAAGCAATTGCTTCATCTACCACCAGATCAAATCTGGTGTGGGAATGCCAAGGAGCCTAGACGCACTGTGTAAAACTAATCAAGTAAGCTTGATCTGGATACCGGGACACCAGGGCTACACGGGAAATGAAAAAGCAGACGAACTTGCTAGGAAGGGGTCTAACACCAATTTTATAGGGCCGGAGCCGGTCTGTGGAATACCTCTCCGCACGGCTAAAAGGCTAATAGCAAACCGCGCAAATGAGGGGCATAGGCTGTATTGGTACAATATTGAGGGGCACGCTCACTCAAGAAGCCTTATGCCCTCACCGTCGCCGGGTAGATCCAGGGAGCTCCTCAAGCTGAGCAGGTCGGCTGTTAGAGCTCTGGCAGGCCTACTTACCGGCCACTGTCAGCTAAGGAAGCACCTGGTGAGGATAGGCAGAGCCATCGACCCCACCTGCAGACTCTGTCTGGAGGAGGATGAGACCCCATTACATATGCTATGTGAATGCCCTGCAGTAGCCAGGAGCAGATTTAACCTATTCGGGAAACCAACCCTGGTACCGAGCGGGCTGAATCACTGCCAACTGCGGGAGCTGTTGAACTTCTTCGGAGGTACCGGCTTACTATAAGGAGTAGAGAGGGTTAGCACAATAGGCCCCAGTGACCGCGGCGCTTGAGAACCTCACACCTCCAAATTTAATCAATCAAAATCAATCAATCAATCAGATAAATTGTAAATCGTGGGAAAGTGTCGAATAAGCATTTCGGTATTCTAAGAATACGTTGGACGTTAGTTAAGAAGATAATTAAATTAAGGGAGTTTGTTAGTTAAGTTAGTTTACACGACACTGTAAAGAACGGTTCAATAAAGTTGCAATTGTCGGATTTTGTAGTTTTTTTGTGTAAGTAATTACCAATTACATAAGTCGCGCGGGCAGATTTGGATAATTCTTTTTCTATTGGGTCGAGTATGGTCCTTGGTTGATACCACGAGAAAAAAAATGTTGGTGTGGTGGGGGTGGAACCTAACTTTCTAACGCGTGGGCCGATTTGGATGGTTCTTTTGCTGTTGTATAGTGTGTTCCCCCATTTCTAATAAAAGAATAACTTGGTCCTACGGTGGGGTGGGGGACGGGTAGTCTAACTTCGTAACGCGTGGACCGATTTCAATGATTCTTTTTCTGTTCGGTAGAGTAATTTCCTTGATTGATACCATGAGAAAAAAAAATTTGTGGGATGGACGGATTTGAATGGTTCTTTTTTCATTGTATAGAGTAGAAGACACAAAAAAGTGAAAAATAAAATAGTTTTTAAAAAAAGCGTTGAACCGACCTTACACAAAGCGCTAAAAAGCATAAAACAGTTTTTAATTTTATGTCTATTAGGACATTTTGAAGTCAAATTAAACAAATAAAACAACTACAGAACCACAATTGAAGATAATACATAATACTACCTGAATGTTTCAGCTCACGGGATCATAAGGAAGGATGACTAAATACTTTTGTTGTAGTTTTGGTAAACTATTTTTTAGAATATTTCAAAAGATATAAAAATGGAAGAAGTGGAGAATGCTTTTGTTGATGCAGGGCATCTGTTAGATATTCAAATTGGTGATGTCTTTTCTCAAGAAGTTTTGATTGTAAGCTAAATATTACCATTATTTGATTATATTATATATTAACTTTCTTTATTAGGATACTTCAGAAGAAGTCCCAATGGAAATTATGATGTTCTGTGTTTTAGTTTTATTTATATGTAATGCAGCGTTTTATAAATAGATGTGGACCTTTGTGTATGCCAGTTAATAAATTGCAAAAATCACAATTTAAATTGAATAAGTATGGTACCGGAAAATTTTAGTTCTTGACACATTTATTTATTATATACATATTTCATTGCTAATTTTATCGCATTTAACTTTAAAATACTTCTTACAAGGCACACTTAAAAATTTTGAATTACTTTTAAGTACGTCTTAACTTACAGGTTGAAGAAGATAATTTAAGGGATATATATTTCCTACCTGGTACATCAAATAGTACATTCAAAAATTAAGTTTATGTATTTGTTTTTCTTATTGCAGAAGTTAACAGAGAAATGCACCTGCTTTTTTCTGTAAATTTTAAAGAGAAATGCAGACAGTTCCATTATGTCACCACTTCTCGCGCTTTTCTTTTTGGATACTTCGTTTTGCTTAATCCGCTTGAAACTCCTATCATATCCAATAATACCATAATAATTACTAAAATATAACTGTTGTGCCATCGCAATCAGTAAGTATTTGAGTTTTAACAAAAAAATAGCTTTGATTTATTATTAATTTCTGAAATTATTTATGTTATTAGAAAACTATTGAAACAAATTTGACAATAAGGGAATGCAAGAATTCTTCAGAAGAAAACGATATGAATTTACCTTACACTGCTTTGATTAAAAAGGCAAAGCTAAACAAATTCAGAAAAGTTCTTCGCAATCGGTGCATGAAGGTTAAAAGATTAGGGTAGAAAGTTCGCAGGAGGCAGAAAGTGAAAATTATTAAAGTTGAAGAAATAATTAATTAAAAAACTTGGGAATAAAAATTTAATCGATGATTATTTGAGAAGAACGCTCAATGGAATAGTTGGACCCAGCAAAGAAATTTTCAATATACACTTTAATATTCAAAATAAGAAAAAAATATCGAAGGTTTATAATGAGGAAATACGCACTTTTGCTCTTAACTCAAATTTTTTATCCCCCAAAGCTTATTCATATGTACGAGACGTTTTCGTTAATTGTATAGCGCATAAAAGAACGATTACAGAATGGTATCGTGTCTATGATTGCAAGCTAGGACCCACAAATCAGTCATTCCTCGCTATAAGGGGCCGCCTGTCAAGAGGCAGAGAAAAATAAAGATAAATTATATCTTAATTTAATCTTTGATGAAGTCAGCATAAGAAACCATATAGATTGGGCTGGCGTCAAATCATTTGGATAAGTTGATATGGGAGATAGTGGGGAATGCCAAGTTACAGCAAGTCAAATTTTAGTTTTTTAAGTGGTTTGTGTTAGAAGAGAAGGAAACCCAATTCGGAAATGAATTCAAGAAATAGGAGTTACTTTTGTTGGAGCTTCAAAGAACCTTACTGCTTTTCTGAACTTAGACACTGACATTAATGATGCAGCAGAAAAGCCTTACTTCATAATTGATGATGAAAAGTACGGAGCTCATCCTGATCCTTGTCATATGATTCAATTGATCCGAAATACATTCGATGACTATTTGATGAATTTTTAAAAAAAAAAAAATTGGACAATTAATTGAATTTTCTTACTTTGAGAAGTTGGAAATTTTACAGGAAAAAGAGGAATTGCATCTTGGCAACAAATTAAGACAAGCACATACATATATACATACATATTTCCGAAAAAAGAAAATGAACGTAAAACTAGCCGTTCAATTGTTCAGTAAGTCTATTGCGGATGCAATTGACTTTTGCCGGGAAGTGCTTAAACTACCTGAATTTTATTGTAACAGTGCAACTACGAAATTTATTCGCACTGTCAATGATGCATTTGACATCCTTAACAGCAGAAAAATCTCAACATTTAAATAGAAGAAATCAATAGAACAATCGATCGCGCACATTTTATTGATGAAAATGAAATCTGAGTGGATGACAGTGATGTTCTAAATTCACAATTTTCAATGTAACATAATTATGTTGCACATCCAGCTAAATTGTCCGAATATGTCCACCATGTCGTAACCTATATTGCTGGATTTGTAGGTAACAAAATTATTAAGTTTTAAAGTGTCCAGAATGCTTGTCTGCCCTTCAGGGAAATTATTCACCATCATCACTGATTACATATAAATCCAAGGGATACCTCCCACAACCTTCCTAAAGCGTCATTAAGATTTGTGAAAAAGCTGAAAACTTGCTACGTTTAAAAATGCATTTTCTAAAAGGCCATGATACAGTATTTCAAAAGAAAATATTTTGGAAAATTTGTATTGAAGTCGAAGAGCATTTTTTAAGCAAATCTCTCTTTGCAGATCAGTATGAACACATGCAGAGCAACAGTCACTATAGTTCCTTGATCAAATTAATTTCTAAGAAATACGTGAACACTCGATACTATTTTATTGCGAATCAGATAGAATTTCTATGCGACAGCACTGCGACTGGTTATTTTTCAAGGAATGAAAATATACATGTGCATATATACATAAAAAAACTATTTTAAAAACTGAGAATATTTATTGAATAACTACACAATAGGACTGTTAGGGACTTAATTGAATTAATAGAATTTTTTGTTGCCACTTGGTAGAACACACTCGTTTTTATCGACATTTTATCAAATAAAAAGCACTCGTTAAATTCTACAATACTTTATTTTAAATAATATATAGGTACATATATATATATACATATATACATATTTATCGTCAAAAAACTTTTTATTTTATTTTAATGGATTATTTTAGTTTGAACTTTGGTTTAGAAAATTTGTTTTGATTAATGGACTTGAATTATTAAAATCCATTAAATCGTTTACCAAAAATGAGCCTTTTTCTTTTTCTCTTTTTATTTCCAAAATTTCGTACTTATCTAGAATTTTTCCGCCGTTAATATTACGAATAAGTTTTAAATGGTCAATTGATGTCGTGTGTCCTGTATCAATTAGATGTCTACATAAGCCTGAAGTAGCCCGATTATTTTTGGCTGCTGATGTATGTTCTAAAAATCTAGTTTTTAGGGATCTTTTAGTTTTGCCAACATAAATAGCATTGCAGTCGTTAGGGGCGGTTTACATTTGGAATTTTTTCGCGAACTTCTCTCTCAGAAAGTGAATGAATATTATTCAACCGCTTGACTTTTTATTCAAGCAAGATATTCAAAAAGGTGATGTAAACCTCCCTGATGCACATGTGAATTTAATTCCTGAAATTTTGAATTAAAAATATTCAGTCCGAAGAGAGAATAAATTCTAGGCACATGCAGAATATTCCCCTTCTATCAGGAGAGTGAATAAAATTCCTAGTGTAAACGATCATCCCATTTATTCGCGGTCAAAATATTCGTGCGCTACTCACGAAGTGAATAAAATTCAAAAACTGACGGAAATTCAACTGTTTTTTGGATTTTTTTTATATGTGTTGTGCTTCAAGAATAATTTGCTGGAGTAGGCTTGCGTTCAACTTTTAGAATATTTTAAGTGAATATTTTATAGTGTGGTGATTCACCCAAGTGCTGCTTGATATAAATATATATAAATAAGTATTGTTTTTTATTTACTACAATGGAAGGTAAAAAATTATGGGACAGGGAAGAAATCAAAAAACTTATTATGAAATATGAAATATTTCCAACGCTTTGGGATACTAGTTCGCCGAAATATCATGACAGAATAGAAAGGAGTGATGCTCTAAATTCACTGGCCGAAAAATTTGGAACTAATAAAAATGAAATCTCCCGGAAGCTACACAACCTGCGTAACCAATTTAGTGCAGAACTAAAAAAAACTAGATCTCATAAATCGGGACAAGGCACGTCGGAGCTGTACACTTCAAAGTGGCCTTTTTTCAAGTCACTAATGTTCTTGGAAACATTCAACATCAAGAACTTCAATTGGAAATTTCGTAAGTATAATAAATATTTCATAATTTGTTTTAATAAATCATTATTATTGTCGTAAATATCTAAATATAAAAAGTACAAGGATAATTCAGATAACAGCCTTACTGGCGCTCCCCAGCACATTCTGTCCCTTCTGGACACCCTTGCCTCTGCGAGTCTTACACAGTGCAGCGATGTCGTGAACGACCTTGGAAGATCGCTGGACCTTGTTTTTTCGACCGATCCGGGTGGCTCGTTTGTGAGAAGGTGTCCGACTCCCATAACTTTGGAGTCCAGCCATCATCCTGCACTTCAGGTATTCCTGCGTTTTGAGGCCCCCGACAAAGTATTTTCCTCTCTTGCGGGATGGTCATTCAACTTTAAAGCCGCTGATTATTCTTCCCTCAACGACTGGCTCCAGGCTTATGACTGGGCGAACATACTTGCTGAGCCCGATATTGATTGGGCCGTTTGTTCCTTCTATGACGTACTTTATACTTGTTTTACTCAGTGCGTACCGGTCTCCTTTTCGCGCTCCCCCCATTCATCTCAGCCATGGATGAATAGCTCCTTGAGACACCTGAAAAACCAAAAGAATAAGGCCTGGAAAAGGTTCTGCTCCTCTAGGTGCGACGACGACTAACAGGCCTACTACAACCTCTACCTTCGTTTCTCTCTCGATCTTCAGACGTCCTACAACAGATTTCTGTCCGACTCGAGACATATTCTTCATTCTAACCCCAGACAGTTTTGGAGATTTCTTAACTCTAAGCGACATAGTGATGGCTACCCTTCCTCCCTTAGGTTTGGTGATTGCGAGAGTTGTGACCTCGTCATTGTGGCCAATTATTTCGCCGACTTATTCATCACCTCATTCTGTGATTCTGACTGTGATATTGTTTCTTCCGATTTTATCCACTTGACCAGGCTTCCTCATACTTCCCTTGAAACTAAGGACTTAGTTTTTGACGATGGTGCTGTCACCGATTATTTGTCTAGTTTGTCCAACGGATTTTCGTGTGGTCCAGATGGTGTCCTTTCGTCCTTCCTTAAAAATTGCTGTTCATCTGTGTCCCCTATTCTTTGTCATTTGTTTAATCTGTCTCTGTCTTGTGGGCGTTTCCCCGGTCTCTGGAAGGATTCTGTGATTATTCCCCTTCACAAAAAGGGTGACAAGTCCAACATCACCAATTACAGACCCATCGCCAACTTGTGTCATGTTGCGAAGGCGTTCGAGGCCTTAATCAGTGATGTGCTCCGTTTTCATTGTAAAACCTTTTTAGGCTCTTTTCAGCATGGCTTCATTAAGGGTAAATCTACCACCACCAACTTACTCGAATTCGTACATCACTGCTTGCCTCTGATTGAGTCTGGCTTACAGGTTGATTGCATTTTCACTGATTTTAGTAAGGCCTTCGACAGAATCGATCATGGGATTCTGGTTCATAAATTTCATTTGCTCGGGTTCCCACCGCTTTTTGTTAACTGGTTGTCCACTTACCTCTCTGGGCGCACCCAGCGCGTCTTGTTTCGTGGTGCCCTATCCAGTGAATTCTTTGCTTCTTCTGGGGTGCCTCAGGGCAGCATTCTTGGCCCACTTCTTTTTATTATTTTTATTAATGACGTCTCGGTGCTCCTTTCTAGCTCCAAGATTCTGTGTTATGCAGATGACGCCAAAATATTCCGTGTCGTATCCCGCGACGACGATTGTGCTCTGTTGAGCTCTGACATTCACGTTTTTCACGACTGGTGCTCTAGTAATCGTCTCCCTCTTAATATAAACAAATGTACCATAATGACCTTTACCCGCAGAAACTGTCCCATTCTCTTCGACTACTCTTTGGATGGCAGTGTCTTAAGTAGGCTACATAGGGTCAAAGATTTGGGGGTTGTTCTTAATTCCCGCCTATCCTTTGATGATCACATTGACTTCGTGGTGAGTAGGGCTAATTCAACGCTGGGTTTTGTGAAAAGGTGGTCCAGGGAACTTGACGATCCTTATCTAACTAGGCTCCTCTTTTGCACATTCGTTAAACCCATTCTGGAATACGCTTGCCCGGTTTGGGATCCCTATTTCGCTGTACACATCAACCGGATTGAAGCTGTTCAGCGTAGATTTCTTAGGTTTGCTCTCCGCGACCTTCCTTGGCGTGATCCTTTATCCCTCCCATCATATCATGCTAGGCTTGGACTGATTTCTCTTGATTCCCTTGTAAAGAGACGCCGAATATATAAGATCACTTTTATGCATGATTTATTGCAGGGGACGATCAACTCCTCCAAAGTGCTGAAATATACAGGCATCTCCATTCCCGCCCGGTCCCTTAGGAATTTCCCTTTCATCGTACGCTCTACGGCATGCACGAGCCTGTCACCTCTATGTCCCGCCTCTACAATGACTACGCTGCCTATATCGAGCTGGGATGTTCTAGGCGACAACTGAAGTGCCATCTGAGGATACTTATTGAATAAATTAGTTTAATGATTTGTATTAATTTTGTAGTCCTTTTGGTTCATTTGTAATTTTCTTAGTAGCCAGTATTTGCGAAGCTGTTGCTAAATAAATAAATAAATAAACAGTTTTTTATGTCAACAAGTCGATTTTACGATACAATTACGTTATGATTCAATTATAAATGCGTTTTTCTTCACTACAAGAATTTGTATTGCCAAGGCACCTCACCTTCTGCTGACACAAAGTATTCTCGGAATTCTTCCCGTGTTTCCTTAGCATTCATGCTGAAATTGTTGCTTCCTTGATGAGCTAATGGCAAAAGATCGTCCTTTGGCATGTCTCCATTTTTTCTCCAACTTCCGGGTCGCATTATTCCCGAGTTAGTGTCCTCTGCATCAAATGTTCCCAGTGGCGCATAATTATTACTTGTAGACTTACAGGACATAAGGAAGTTGTGAAGATAGCACATTGCTAATACCACGGAATCAATACGTTCTGGCTTTAAGTTAATTGGCCGCCTCAGTAATCTGAATTCAGTTGCCATAATGCCAAAGACACTTTCTACCATTCGCCTACCTCTTGAAAGCCTGTAATTGAAGATTCGTTTAGTAGCTTGTGAGTGATAAGGGTAAGGCTTCATTAAATATGTCCAAAGAGGAAAGGCATCATCTGCTATCACCACATATGGTACAGGATTTATTCTTCCCGGCAATGGTGTAGTTGGAAAATTTATCATTTGATGTTCAAGAAATGACGATATTCCACTGGCAGTTAATACTCCTCCATCAGATACTCTTCCATTGCACCCAACAGTTGCAATAATAAATTGGTAGGCGTCAACTAACGCCATTAGGACGATGCTGTGGTGCCCTTTATAATTAAAATAAAAACTTCCACTGTTTTTCGGAGCCTCGATTGTAATGTGTTTTCCGTCCAGGCTCCCAACATATTTCGGAAACTGCCATTTATATTTATATTTAGTCATAATTGCTATTGCGTCATTCCACGCTACATTGACAAACTTTCTGCAGCGATCTCACCGATTTCGTTAACAGTTGGTAAGTTGGTTGCTTTACATATATGAGTTATTAACAGAACTGAAATATTTTACAAAAATAACGGAGCTGCAGCTCCTACAATTAGCATTATTTTTGCAAAATATTTCAGTTCTGTTAATAACTCATATATGTAAAGCAACCAACTTACCTACTATTAGAGAAGTCGGTGAGATCGCTGCAGAAAGTTGTTCTGGAGCTTGTCGATGCATCATGGAATGAACCTATTACGAACTGAACACATATTACTTATAATTCTTTTACAGCCTAGTGTTGCAGAAACCACGGAAGATATTTTCGAAGATTCTAGGGATTCTGCGCACATCAGTAGAGAACAACAAGTAGACGAACCAATTGCTGCTAGGAAACCAACTGTCAAGGCATCAAGAAATGTTGCAGATAAGAGCCAACGTTCACCACAACATTCATTAATGCAAAAAGCGGTGGCAACACTTTCACATGACGATGATCAACATGACATATTTGGAGCATATGTGGCTTCAGAAATCAGAAACTTGGAGTCAGCATTGTTAAGAAGAAAGTTAAAGCGAAAAATACAAGAGGCGATACTGGAAATTAGTAAGGAGGAGGATGAAATTTTGAGCTACAATCAAAGCAGTGCAACAGAAGTTGCCGCTTTTGTGTATGAATGGATTTCTCCATCAACTTCCAGAAATGCCACAGAGATTGCGCCACATAATAAACCACATATATCCAGTACACCCTGCGCCAACCAAACATTGGAGGATTTAACTTCTATAACACCAAATCCTCAACCAATAACATCACCTGATGTGGTTAAAAATAAAAACCTACTAGCATAAACTCCGCCAAATTTTGCACCAAACCCTTCGATACTTCAAATACAATCTTGCTTATAGTACATTTGGGTATTCGAAAATGAAAGCTTAAACTTTGGAAGGAATCACCTGAAAAAAATTACTACTTTTATATAAAATACAGTGAAGTGAACCTTGGTATGTTTTTTAAGAAATATATGATTACGTTAATTTGATTGATGTAGTTTTAATTACTTTGAGTATTCACCATATTTACCTGATGCGAAGTATCTTAAAGTGACTGCTAATCGCTCTTGTACAGAAATCGCCTTACGAAATTTAGTATATTTTTTGTAGATAAGCGGCCCAACCCTTCTCACGAGCTCCTCGAATTTGCTTGCTGTCATTCGCAAGAAATTCCGCATTTGTATCGGATCTTCAATTTTTAATACACTCATAATTTGCTTGAATGCTCCACACGCTTCCCTTTTTAATATCCACTTTCGAACCCACAGAGGTTTCGTCCGAGTTCCGATATCATCTTTATATTCATCACTATTTAATAAAACCACCGCAGCAGCTAGCTTTTCTTTGACGGTCTCATCTTTATGATACGCTATGCGAGTGATATCTGTACATATACGTACTGAGAAGTTTGGATTTTCTTTTTCAAGTGTAAACCGTGTCGATAGTAAAGATAACCGAATTTTATTCATGTAATTAATCGCATATATACAATGTAGCAGATGTAAACCTTTTTGCAATTTTTGTGGCAGATATTCAGCTTAATGTAAACCATCAAGCAATATATTCACCCAAATAACTTCTGACTTTTTCTCAAACTTTGTTCAAGTAAGAAATGGTGTGAATATTAGTTGCAGATGTAAACATTTTTCAAAGATGAATATTCTTCAGAGAATATTATTCACGAATAAAATGTCAGATGTAAACCGCGCCTTACATTCAATTCTGTAAACACCGCTTTTTTTCGTAATCTTCTATTTTTGGTTTAAACTTGTTATTAATGATCAACTTTCCCATAGTTTTATTCTTGAAGTAAGCTGGTTGGACGTTATGTTTTAGAAGCGTCTTATGTATTTTGTCGGAAGTGCCTTGAATATAGGGATGCCTTGATGTTAGGGACGTTTAATTTTCTGCTAGTATTTGCTCTTTGCTAAATTTAATAATTTATATTATATTTTTGTTACATAACTACTAGCACAAACAATTGTCTATGCACCTGCTTGCATGTGGTCGTCCCTGGTAACATAATACAATTAATAATATATGTAAAATTTATTTTGTTATGGCTAAAAGATGTATATTTGGTAAAGGTTAAGCAAACAACCCCCGGAGGGAGGGGGGGGGGGGCACGCAAGCCATGAGGGGAGTGGTGGGGTAACTCCCACGCCAAACATGGGGCGGGCGAGTGGTGGGAGAAGTGGCGGGACGCTAAAGTGGTTTGAATTTTGTAAAATAGCTTACGTTGCCGTCTTCCAGGCGCGCAATTCCGTTCCGTTGCCGCCTTCCAGGAGCACAATCAATGTTTTATTAGACTTTCTGGAGGAAGAGGTGTTTTAATCAGGATTTTAGTTGCTTTATTAACTAGGGGGCTGCCGCCCCTACCCCCGCCTATTTTATTATATGCGGGTGTTGGGGACGGCAGCCCCCCAGTTAATAAAGCAACTAAAATCCTGATTAAAACACCTCCTCCCAGAAAGTCTAACAAAACATTGATTGCGCTCCGCCACTTCCCCCACCACTCATCCCCCACCCCATGGTTGGTCGAGGGGGCCATCCGCACTACCTATAAATATATATATATATATATATATATATATATATATATATAATTAGCAATTGGTTTGATTCGTCTGTCTGATTGATAAATTAATAAGTATGGTTGTGAACAAAATATTTTAGTTTCATACTAAATTATACCTAATAATATAATATAAGGTGAAATTCAATATGTAACTTAAATATTTTGTTCACAGCCACTAATTAAATTATGTTTTATCAATTCTCAAGATTTCAAATTTACTTTCGAGCCCCTCCTTAAATCTAATTTAAATTACGAATGGAATGCAGATACCTCTACATTGCCCGAAATTCTACTACAAGAGAAATTTACTTCACTCAAATCAGGTTTCAGCTCTTCCTCTAGTTCTTTATTCTAAGGAGCATACCGCATTGAATAAAGTTCAAGGAAGGGATATAAAACTTATTGGCGACTTCACTATCTCTGAGAACATTAACTTTCTGAAGTATTGACAGAACGTTGTTTGTCTTTCTATCTCTGTTATCGTATATTTCACTATTTTATCGGTATTTACACGACTGTTGTTCTAACGAAATTGCTAGCCTGATTTCTGCATCTACCTATACACTGTAAAGGTCAAATTTGGTCGTACTGTCAAACTTTAGAGAACTTTCCTAAGCAGTGCAACACACATGTGGAATAGTTTACCATCGTCTGTTTTCCCCCCGTCTTATGAGCACGAAAGGTTCAAAGGAGCCATACATCGTCACCTCCTTTTTTAACTCTTTGGCTATCATTAACAATACTGAATATTATTTAAAGATTTTATTAATAATAAAAATCATTTTACTAATAAACAAGTCAAATCAAATCATGTTGGACGTGCACATGATAATTTTAGTGGATGTACTAAGTAAACGCTACATTAGTTTAAAAATCCCAATCGGGTAAAGGTTCTAAGTAATTCTTGCATCTTAGGAGGCCTATCTAAGTAAACAAAATTTTTTCAGCATACTACACTTTGTGAGAAGGAGGTCCGCATAAATATTTTTCCAAAAACCGGATTTGATGTTTCTCTCTCACAAGTACGGTTTCATCGTCGTCTCGGCTGGAGTTCCGAAAACCGGCGGATTGTTCGGACATATTTTTTCCTACTCGCTATTATTTTAGATGAACATATCTAAAAGATATATTGGCGACTAAAACTTATTTCGTATAGTTATGACTTTAATGTGTAGCCATAAAAATGTGGTTTTATCATGATTAAAAATCAGGAAGAGGAAGGAACGGTGAAAATGAAATGAAAATGACTGCTAAAAGTATATATACTAAAAGAAAATAAATATAGCTCGCACCAAGAGCAAATAAGTCATAGCAATATAAAATAAATATAAACTCGCTGAGGGTGTGTTGTTCAGACTCGGCACCGCGAATACATAAGTATGTGTTTGCGTTTACGGGGCTGATCAACACAATATAATACAGCTTTGATAGGGATGTGAATATAATCCCCTTTAATTTAAGTTAGGTTAAGTAAAATCTCTTATACATGCACTCACAAGAGAGTAAAAGAAAACTGTAAAAAAGTATTGTGCCTGTTTAAGATGCAGAAGTATAAAAGAAAATAACTGATATGTTATCATTGGAAAAGAAAAATAACCGCAAATGTCCCAAACCGTATGGTGGGCCTTTGCGCCACAGCCAATGGCAAACTCATCAGTTTGTCCGTCGACAGTAACTGATGAGTTCTTGGACTTCATAAGGTGGAGCTGATGGACAGGGGTTTTAGCGAGTATCAAGGTCCACAAAGTCCCTGCAAATAAAATTGCTTACGGGGATATGATTAACACTTTCGTCAGTGACGGCCGCCCGTGGCCTTCCTCTCCGCGGTCATAAAACAACTTAGATGAGTTGATGTTGATTCCTCGAGCTTTGCAACTAAAAACACAGGGCTCCTGAATTAGCGCCAGGATTAACTGTTGTTCGGCAAAACTCCTGCACATTGCGGCCAATGCTCCTTGGCTGTTTTTCCTCGTGGACTACTAAGGAGTGCTTCAACACCCTCCAACAACTAGCCACCCATAAGAAGACCCGCTCTGTTTGTTTCCTTGTCACTTGGCTATCGAGATCGCTGATGTATTGGCCAAGAAGATTTCATCCTCTGGGTGCCAGCGCCCTAAAACTCATTGTATCCTCAGCTGGTCTTGGGCGAGAACTTTTGTAGAAGATTTGGCTAAGACTCAACAGCTGCTTTACTTGAGAAATGTCCCCGGACTTACCCAGGCTAAGGCGCTTGTTAGACCCGGTACTTACAATGATACGGTGTATTGCATCCATTCCACCTGAATGACTTTAATATATCCATACTCGTCCCAAGGACTTTGTACGTTTCATGGTACAATCATAGCAAGATATGTATAGCCAAAGATCGCCACCACAGAATCCAAAAACCAGAGAAAATTATCAAAAATAAATTTAAATTGACTTCGAATGTACGCCTGCTCTAAGAAAAGTAACCATTTGTTCTAGAAATCGAAAACTAAACATAGGGCTCGCTTAACATAAAACAACGAAAATATCTAAAAACAAGTAATCAGAGTATTGTTGTCTGAATGTTTTACGTAGCTACAGTGATTCACAAAGCTTACCACAATTTTGTCAAAGATAAAATTGGTTTTGAAAAGCTTTGTCCAACTTTTGTTTTATATAAATATTAAGCATTTAAAAAAGACAAACTAACATTTATTCATTATTTATTGTAACAAAAATATATCAAGAATAAGAAGATTATGTCGTATGATAGTTTTTGTGAGTTTGTATAAATTCATCATAATTCACTCCTAATATTTCGTGCTGCAAAAACGACTTGTATTTTCCTGTGCACGTTTTCAACTAGGTTTTTACAAGACCCGGCGGATATTCCGTTCCAATCAATTTGCACATTTCCCTCAGTTCGTCTCTATTAGCGATATCTCCACCTAACTAACCTTTTTATAATTTCCCATAGATCTTCTATCGAGTTAAGATCAGAAGATTGCGGAGGCCATATACGAGTATCAAAGTTATGTAACTTTTGCGGTGGGTTTTGGATCACTTTCTTGTTGAAAGACAATGCCCGAAGCGTGTAACTCCACCAGTGAATTGAACTTTCATCGAATTCTAATGCTAGCGTGCACCTAGGGGAATTGAAATCGACTTTTCAAAAATTATTTATTAACTAAAGCTGGCGAAGTTAGATCGGAAAATAGTTGACCTGATCCGCTCCCTGCTGATCTTACTTAAAACGCGTGTTTCTCAAAACTACATTTTTCAAAACGGAACCCAATATATCTCGAAAACTAATTGGCCGATTTAGTTAAATTTTTTTTACCAAAGCTTTGTTATAAATTATCGGAATTCCGTCGACCTACTTTTTTTAAGCTTAACGTCTTTAGGATTCCATACCAACATGGAAACAAAAGGAACCCGACTGCGTTTGTCTGTTGGTCACGACTGCTTATTTCAGCAACTACTAAAGCAATCGTCTTGAAATTAGAAATAATTTTAAAGAACACTTGCCCAATGTTAGCAAATGAAAAAATTTCAAAATACACTATTCCCCTCCCCACTGCCCTCTATCCGAAGTTTGCAAAGTGAAATTTCTGAAATAATAAGAGGTGATAAATTTTTTTTTATAAAAATCGTGAAAAATCACGATCGAAACTTTTATTTTTAAAAAATTTTAATTTATAACATTCGGTTCGGCAAAAAGCGCTTTATGCTATCTAGTTAGAAATATAAAATAGTTTTTTTTTCAGATAAAAATTTACGAAATTGTAATGGTTACCATAAAAGCCGTTCACGTAACGCGGATTTATAATAAAACTTATTTGTAAATGCCCTTGTGGCTGCAATTTTTTACCTGGAGTTGACCACACCCAATCTCTACCATCGGAGCTTTGCGTAAACGATTAAACCCAAAAGACTTATCTACAAAGTTATGGAACTGCTTCTATTACCATCCGAGTTGAACGATCCCACGTGATCTTCCTGCAGTACCTGCAACAATTCCAGAAGTAATAGAACCTTCATGAACAACGAGATGCAAATCTTCCGAATGTTGTTAACATTGAAGATCGAGGTTTTCTTTCTGCATTGACTCGATGGACTGCTAAGTGCATTATTTTAAATACTACAGTAATTCGACCAAATGCTCTAAAAATGCTAAAAACTCGCTGAAATGTCCTTGGCGGCAGAAAAAAAAATGGTTTCTTGATTAGTGTTATTTCTACAAATTAAGTTTTGAATAATTAGTTTTTTCTGTTTCTTAATAACCTTCTATTTTTCGATTTAAGAGTGCTCTTGTTTTTTTTTTTGCTAATCTTATTTCTATGCGCTTAATTACATTCCCATAAACAAGAAGCTTATACCATTAAACGAAATGTTGAATCAAATTTGTGTAACATGAGCAATAACTTTCGTGTTCTTCTCAAAATTCCATTTATAGACAAAAATAAACTCTGGCCTAGCTTAAAACCTATGTTGAGCGAAGATCAGAGTGCTTCAATTAGGCCTACTTAATATAATAGAGTGTATCTTCTAGGTTCCGAACCAAACTTTATGCTTCAACTAAACAAATGTTTCAAATGTAATTTTTATAGATGTACCTATTTAGCTACGGCAAGAGTTTATGTAGATAATAATTTCAGACCAAAAAAGAACCGCATACTTCAATTGGGCGTTTGACCCAAATTTCATTCTCAAACTGAACCGGTCATCATTATTGCCTGCTAAGATTTGCTTGTTGCCAACTTGCTTCAATTTGCATATTATTGTATTGATTCTTTTTACTGTCCACCACTAGAAAAACTATTGAATAAGATGTTACAAGTGACCTTTCCCAAAACACTAATCGGATATAAGGTTTTCTCAAATGCAATAATTGATCTTATGATGCTGATTTCTAGAGCAAAAGTGGTATAGCATTCAACTTTTGCCGGCAACAATATGAGTCACGAGATAGTATTCACTCTCTTTGGGATTTTTATTGAATTTGTAGACACATCTCATTGAATCGCGCGAATTTCCATTTTATAGCCGAAATAAAAAAAATTTATTTCGAGCAAGCTATTTGAATCATCATAAGGAAATAAATAACCGTCAAGTGTGAATGTGAAGTTGCGCATAAATCATTGCAATCACTGCGCTTCGATTAATTCCCCGCACCTCTTTGAAATTCCCGAAGGTTTGCAAAAAAAAAAACACTTTGACTTATGAAAATGTGAAAGATTTTTTGGACGGCAAAAATGTAGAAAACGTGCAAGATTTTTGGTATTTTATGGAGATTCAAGGTAGATGCATCTAAGTTTACTCTAGTATAAAAGAAAATATAGTCTTAGAGATATTCACAGTTTTTTCTGCTCACTCGTTCAATCAATTAATAAGCCAGTCATGTGGAGTTTTGTGGTAAGCAGTTCATTTGATTTCGGAATAAATAGTAGTAATTCACTTATTTATTTACTCATTTTAAAGGTACTTTCAATATTTGCCGTGGCGAATGCAGGAGTAGTACCACTTTCTACTGTCCATACCTCCGATGTTTCAGGATTACACGGATTACATGGTGTTCATAGTTTACATGGATTACAGGGAGTACATAGTGTACATGGGCATGGATACGGACATGGACATGGCCACGGAGTAAACGGGGTTCATGTTTACGGAGTTGGAGATGCTTCTAATGGTTTTCTAAGAACAGGTGGAGTTGGAGGCATTAGTGGAATTAGTGGCATACATGGAATTAGTGGCATACATGGAATTAGTGGAGTTGGTGGAGTTAGCGGCATTGGCGGAGTTGGTGGAATTGCATCATTGTATGGGGGACTTGGTGGCCTCTCTAGTGATTCAGTAATTATTAATGGTGGCGATGGAATTGGATTCCAACATGGACCTATTGTTTCCAAAGAATTCTACATCCATTCTGCTCCTGATGATTCCGATGAACCTGTCCATAAAGTAATTAATCTTGGACCGTCGCAGAAAAAATATCGTGTAGTGTTTATTAAAGCTCCAGCACACAATCGTGCATCTACAAGAATTTCAGTTGTCCAACCACAAAACGAAGAAAAAACTGTCATCTACGTCTTAGCTAAAAAGCCTGATGGTGGAAATATTGAAGCTGACGTTCACACAACACCAACAGTAGCAAGCAAGCCTGAGGTATTTTTCGTCAAATACAATACCCATGATGAAGCTATCGCTGCTCAGCACCAAATCCAAGGTAAGTTATTATTGATCCTTATTAAGTATTGCCAACAAATTAAAAATAATATTTTAGCACAATACGATGCACTTGGTGGAACCAGTCGGGTGTCCGATGAAGGAGTTGCTCCTGTTACTTCAGTGGTTGGTTCAGTAGGTGGTGGTGATCACATTCTTCACAAAACATTGGTAGGCACTGTAGATGTTGGCGCTGACCATGGCCACCACAAAACCTTATTTCTGGAGAACCCGGGTGTGACCATTTTGGGTGGAGACTCTCATGGACATGGTTCAATAATTACAGAAACTCATACAAGTGGCGATAAATATTTGCCGATTAAATAAAAATTGTTCATTTATTTTTCCTTTTCGATAAAATATAATTTATTTATGACATATAGCCGTGTTTCTATATATTTTGATTAGTTTAGTTTTATTTCCCTTCAAAGAAGGTAATGTTTTTTTTTGTGTTAACAGTATTGCCTTGCAATTTCTTTATTATTAATAAAGAATACTTTTAATTAAGCTTTCGGAAGAGAATTATTTAAATACATATATATTTTTTAAGCAACATTTCAAAGCTTTCGATTCAGCAGTATCTATTTCATTTTGAAGAGTATTAGTTAGAGAAATGAGCGCAATTATAGGTCAGGTGTTGTTCATCGGTGAATATGAAATGCACGATACTCGATTCGATCTCAATAGATCGATCTTAAACTATACGATTACGTGCGTATCGATCTATGCGATTTTCGAATCGATTTTGTCTTCAATCGATCTATTACGAAGCGAATGTTTTTCCTTCCGATTTCCGATTCCGCCCAGAGTCACTTTTGAAGAATGATGAAACACAATCGCATCTCATTGCATTAAAGTTAAACGTTGGCCAAGTCCACGAATTTCTTGTTGTTTCTCGTGCATATAATTGGTATATTGTGAACGTGATTCTAAAATGGCACCAAGCAAGGAGTAGGATTATTTTAGCAAAACAACAAAGTACAAACGAAATCGAATCATGTAATACAAGTGTTTAAGTGTCTGGAAATACCACTCACTTGTTACGTCACTACAAGATTGAAAAATCAAATAAATCACATTACCGGCAAGCTTACATGGCAAGCGCAACCTCAACCTTAGTAATAGCATTCCATAAGCTGTGAGTCATCTACCTACTTCTCTGGAAAGTATTAGAGTACTCCTTTCAAATATAAGGAAAGTAAAGACGCCTAGGAACGCAACTTGAAAAAGTAAGTCTTTTGTTATTAGTTCCTGTTTTTTAAACCAGAGGTGCTTCATTTCACATAATTACGGGTAGTTTGCGTTGTTTGACAGTCATATTTCCCACGTCGTCAAAAAGGTGTTGGAGATGGACCAATTTCTTGGGGTCTCGAGAACGATGATGATATGAATTTGACGCAAAGGACAGGAATGATAATTGGGCCACCTAGCACATCCTATGAAAACAAATTATATTTACTAAAAATTGAATCTGGTGAGCGCTATCCCGATGAGCCCCGAGTATATAGATTCTTTTTTATCTAAAATTAATAAAAGGTTGTAGCTATTTGTACCGTCCGTGCCCGTGTACGCAACTATTACATGGAGTTCACGGACCATGTACGTAACAATAACACGGAACACACGGTCCATGTAGGCGATATTGAATTTCCCTTGGAATCCTCAAGGAGAGAAACAGTGTTGCCAAGTTGGTGGTTTTCCCACTAGATCTAGTGGTTTTTATGTCTCTGGTGGGGAAAAAACGTGACGGTGGGTAGCAGAAATTCTAGCGAGGAAATGGCACTGTCAGTGGTTTTTAGTAGGTTTGGATAATTTTAAACAATTTTGTAATATTAAAAACAATTACTTGTTAATAAATGTCTATACTCCATATCTGAATATATTTTCCCTCCCGCGAAAAAATTAACTCCGTTTACAACCATACTTTACGATGAATTCGTAATGTTTTCATGTAAACGTATCAGATGGACTCGGCAGCAAAAATTTTTCTTCTGACGGGTCGGCTTACGCGATTCGGATTAGTGAATAGGTCTGTTCTAGAGCAGGAAATAAAATAGCAGCGCAGAGCCCTGCTCTAATCCGAGTAGCAAAACCCAACTGACACTGACTGACATTTCTGTTTTAAGAACTTGACAGCTGACGTTTGTGTTTTTCCTGATTGTGCTGAATTAAAGAGTGTATTAAAAAATTACTAAGGTTTCGTGAATTGCAATAAAATAAATGTTTAAGTGAATAAAATAAATGTTTAAGTGAATTTTGTGTTCGGGAATTTATGGGAGATTCAGACTCTGACAACGATGAACTCATGAATAAAGAAATGATAGATTCAGATAGTTCATTTGAT
Source organism: Leptarthrus brevirostris (assembly GCA_964036015.1). Classification (NCBI taxonomy): domain Eukaryota; kingdom Metazoa; phylum Arthropoda; class Insecta; order Diptera; family Asilidae; genus Leptarthrus; species Leptarthrus brevirostris. Next base: position 113,190,616 of record OZ038371.1, read on the forward strand.
TCTGATGATAGCAACGTAATTTTATTAGCTGTGTCAAATATTGATAGCAATAAAAGAAACGCGATCAAGAAGTACGTCGAAGAAGTCATCCCGACGTATAGTGATTAAGAGTTTTTAACGCACTTCAGAGTATCTAGGAACATTTTTGATTTCTTAGTTCAGAAGTATGATGAGTCGGCAGATTATCGGAAGCTCGAACAAACCAAAGTATGTAGCGCCAAAGAACACATAGCTCTATTCCTGTGATTTAGAAACATTGCGGACAGATTTGACCTGGCTCTGTGCAATGTTCACAATGTAATCAACAGAATTATCTACTTTCTAAGTTTTATGTCCGATAAAGTTATTCGTTGGCCTACTGAAGACGAGAAGAAAGCAACGGCTGCGAATATAAAAAGTAAAACTGGACTTGATGGAGTTATAGGTAATGTTAATAACTTTATTTAATATTCCAGATATTCCAGATAGATGCTACTGACGGAACGCATATTAGAATTGATCCTCCAAAACGTTCAAAAGATGACTACATCGACAAAAAGAATGTAATTATCTTATGCTTGCAAGCCATCTTTAATGAAAAGAGGAAATTCATTAGAATTTTTGTTGGGTTTCCGGGTTCAGGCCACGACAACAGAGTGTTCGAAAACTTTAATGTACACTCCCAGCAGCCACGGCTTTGCGGTGACTATTACATAATTGGAGATTCGGCGTACGCGTGTTCCCGATTTCTTATAACACCATACCGAGATAACGGGCACTTGACAAGTCAACAAAAAAATTTCAACAGAAATTGTGGCAGGATAATCATAGAACATTCCTTCCTACTGTAAACTTCGTGGAGTTGAAAAAGTATGCCACTTTATTTGAGCGTGTGTAGTCTTACACAATTTATGTGATGAAGACGTTTTCGAAGTATAGGAAAATGTTAATTTACAGGAGGACAATAATGACGTAGACGGCGATAGAGTCCCTGAAAGAGATACTTCATATAGAAACTAGCTATATAAGGAAGTAAATGAAGAAAATATAAGTTAAGTTATATCATTATAATAATATATTTATTTAAGTCTATAAATTAAGTATAATAGTAATTACCTAAATGGAGAAATAAATATAAGAGTTCATTATTTACATAAAAAAAATCAAAAAAATATATAAATGGAGAAATAAATATAAGAGTTCATTATTTACAACAAAAATTCCAAAAAAAAACTTTGTAAAAAAAAATTATATAAAAAACTATTTTTGCGACATTAATAAATTTAGGTAGTCTTCAAAAAGATCATTCTTTCTTTTTAATTCCTGGTTTTTTTTCTTAAGTTCATCAGCGATTATTTTATATACATCTAGTTTTCTTTCTTTGTACTTTTCCGATTTTTTCTGTAGTTTTTCATTCGACACCCTCCAGTCCCTTATTTCGCAAGCTATCGCTGGACCCCTCTCCTTTCTCTTTCTGCTTTCTCTAGAAGTTGTAGCTGTTTCCAGGCTGCTACTTCCGGCCGAGTTTTCATTTTCATCTGCAATTATGTAAAGATTAACATTTTGCTATCATTACGTGAAAATTCAACATACCTGAAGTAAGAGACAGTCCTGCATCCCTCATTAGTGTCTCCCTAAGTTTGCCTGAGCCGACACTTTGCAGCAGGCATTCCGGAAATACGGAGGGTCTCTCTACTATAACGTCTTCAAGCACTCTGTAATTATAATATAATTAAAATGTTAATTTTGTAAATCTTAATAAATAATTACTTCTCGAAGGCGAACGTTGCTCTACTCCGCCCTGTTTGCATATTATTTGTTATTTTTTTTTTAAGCTGCGTTCCAACGTTTTCCACTTGCTTTTTATCTGTTCAGGCTTAAATATGTAGCCTTCTGCCTGCATTTTCTCTGCAATCGTTTTCCAGAGCTTCTTCTTCGTTTTGAGGCTCTGAGTTTTTCCTACCATGGGTTTGTGTTCTTTATATAAAGAAATCAGCAGCTTCATCTGCTCTTACAACCAAATAGCTTTACCTAAAAAGATTTCAAATCAATATTCATGTGTTTTATAGTAACGAATAAATATTAAATAGAAAAAAATTAAAATATTCAGTCAAACATTTTGAGTACATTTTTCGGTTTAAAGTCCTTATAATTAGCGGCCAGTATTAACTCAAACACCGAACTAGCATCTGACACATTCATATGACAATTAATGTCCATTTTTGTAGGTGTCATGTAACAAGAGACCGAAATTGCGAACTAAGTTCCAACTTAGTTCAGTTTACTTTGAGTTATTTAACTTATAGTAATGCTATTTATTAATAATTATACTAACTTGGACTTTCATCACTGTCACAATTTTCGGTAAAGTCATTTTGGATTTTCGCATCTTCCAATTGTTCCAAATATTCATCCACGTTGGGTTGCAATTTTGAATCTAAAAGGACACTTTATTTATAATCAATTCAAAACATAAATTCAAACATTTCCTAAACATACCTTGACACTACTTTCCAATGATCACAAATATTAATTACTGTTGTTTTCTGTCTGAATTGCGGGGCCAGTGATTTTCGAGTTATCATCATTTCTCATTGAACATTGCAACAGTTCTTCCATAAAAGTTTCATCTGCAAAAGTATTAAATATAATTATCATTCAACAAATTGTTATCCAATAAACCTGTCTCAAATTTTTTGGCTGTGTTTGGTGAGCATGTCACACAAAACATCTTTCCACACGAATTAACCATTGTTACTTTATGTATTTTCTAAAATAATGCTTTTAATTAACACTTAATTAATAAAACTTGAAATACTTCGAAATATATTGATCTTAAACGTCAAAAAGCTTCACTTCAAATAACTCGATTTTAAATGTCAGAAAGCTGAACCTTCTTTAAAGTAGGAGCAGAAAAGTTGGCTCTAAAACACTCTAGATTGCTGCTCTTTTCTCAAAGAACATAAAAAGCGCAAGAAGATTTCTACTCTTTTCTCAAAGAACACCGACTAGAGTAGCAAATGACTCTTTTTGACTCGGAGTGGCTGTAAATAACAGACCTAATAAGAATATTAACTGGAATTTCCACAGTGTCTTGCCAGCATAACATTTTTTAGTAATTACTGAATACTAATACCAATATGAGTAAAGTGCCATACACTAGGAGTTATGTTCAGCACTTTAGATACGCATGGCTCACAGAACCGAAGTTGAAAGGGTGGGTATTAAAAATAGAAGGAGTGCCTACAAAAGCCCGAAACAGGTAAATCATCTGTAAATATTACTATTTCCATCTCAAAAAGATTAATGATTTATAATATATAATTTCTTTTATAATAAGTTTTGTAAATGCGACATAGTCGCGAGGCATGCTGATCTTGTTGCACATTCCGAGACGCCAAAACATATTCGCGCAAGTGAGCCGTTTTCGTCAAATAGACAAGCCACGCTGAAATTGTCCGAAATAACTAACGATTTGGAAAAAGCTGAAGCAACCACAGCTCTATTTATTTCTATGCATTGTTCCATATTAGTCACAGACCACTTGACACAAATGCAAAGTGCCATTTTTCCTGATAGTAAGGTGGCTAAAACCATAAAACTACATCGTACTAAGTGTAGTGCTATCATAAAAAATGTTATTTACAAACATTTTCGAGAAGATCTGCTTGAGGATTTAGGGGATGGCCCGTATAGTCTATTGCTAGATAAGTCGAATAACATTTCCGTAACTAAATTGTTTGGAATCGCAATTACTTATTTTAGTGAAAAATTAGGCATAAAATATTTTATGTTTTATATATTTTGTTTATATTTATTTAATAAGGTAAGCAAACCACTTATGTTTGGTTATGTTCAACAATCGCACCAAATCAAGAGCATTGCTGCGATTATTTTTACCATCGCAGCGACGTTAGACAAAGCCAGCGTGCCAAGTAACGGGCATATGACTTTTGCCAATTAAATTACAATCGCATGCACTCGAATCGAATCGCACTCGTGAACGAGGTTTAAAGAAATGCAATTTCATTTCAATTACATGAAATTTAATATATAAAAAATTTGGTGGAAATATAGTGGGTTTTAACTTTGACTTGATGGAATCTAGTGGGTTTCCGAGTGATTTCTAGTGGGAAAATCTCCAACAGACTTAGCAACACTGGACAGAAACGAAAAAGGCTTCAATTATATAATAGACAGAATAGTACCCAAGTTCCATGACAAACTGAAAGTAAACCGAACTCAGTTTGAACTGGGTTCGCAATTTGGGTCTCTTGTTACATGACACCTTTAAAAAAGAACATTAAATGTCATATGAGTGTAAATGTCAGTTCGGTGCAAATTTAAAATGAGTGAAGTAAACTTAAATATGATGCGTTTGTGCATCTTAGAAATGGAAAACACAATATCGATCCAACAAAAAAATTGTTCTCCTATTATCGCGACTGAACCATAAAAAAAGGAAGTCTATGGCTTTAAAAAGCTTCATGAAGAATTCTTTAAAGAAATAGAACTCTTTGGAAGAAAGAAAGGAGCTCGGATTGAACGCATTGTCGAAAACCACTTCGACGAGAACGATTTTATGAAAACTTCCGAATGTCTAAAAAATGCTTTAATTGAATCTGCAGTATACTTGAAGATGAACTACAGCCTTCAAGAGCCAAGAAGCAGCGTGGTTAAGAAAACACCCCACGGGGGATGGTGGGAGAGGGGTGGAAGTGGTGGGGGGTAACCCCCGACCAACCATGGGGTGGGGATGGGGGACGAGTGATGGGGGGAAGTGGCGGGACCTCGCAAATGACTCAATGGTGACATCATTCACATTCATTTCACACAAAATTATATTCCGTTGCCGTCTTCCAGGCGCGCAATTCCATTCCGTTGCAGCCTTCCAGGAGCGCAATCAATGTTTTATTAGACTTTCTGGGAGGAAGAGGTGTTTTAATCAGGATTTTAGTTGCTTTATTAACTGGGGGCGACCCCGCCACTTCACCCCACCCCTTTACCCTGGTTGATCGAGGGGGCCACCCCCACCACTTCCACCCCCTGGGGTTGTTTGCTTTACCTTTACCAAAATAAGCAACACTTCATGTGTATGCATAAAAGTAATAAAATTCATTAATATTTAATATATATATCCTTAATACTACTAATATAAAAAATCAACAGTACTTCTTGTGTTAACATAAAAATATTAATTGTTGTACATTTGAAAGATAACTGAAATAGTTTGTCCTATTCTAAATCTCCACTCCCCAATAATTATATTTTCCTTAATACTGTTTATATGATCACAAAATCTTTCACTAGACTCTTCTAATAGTCTTCGTGTCTCATTCGTCATTTAGTAATTCCTTTACGATTTGTCTTCTGTCTATGTATTCCCAAAATTTCAGAAAGTTCATCATAGAAAGGATAGGATGTTCTTTCTGTTCCGCTTATTTTATTCTTTTTCACTACCCTTACATATTCCGCCTTTGACTTTCTCCATTTTAAAATAATTTGTTCTCCACTTTTATTGCTGAATCCGAAATTCCTCATCTCTTTTTCCACCATAACATAAACACTCTTAATTTTATATTTCTTTCCATCTTACTTCGAACTTTTTTGTCTCTAATTATGTCCAGTGAAGTGATAGGGATGTAAATGGGGCTCAAATTAGATTTATGAAGTCCCTTTTATTGTAGAGCCTCCTTCCTAATACTTCTTCGTATACTAATAGTTTGAGATCAACTCTTGAGGCGTTGTAGAATGCAAATGCGGCTCCTAGTTGATAATTAATAATTGAGGGCGTAGTCCCTTTCGTAAATCTCCAATCCTAAAATCTTTTTGGTCTAGTCTAGATAAATTTTATATTTATAAGAATAAGACTATTTTTATTTTAAAGATTTAAATTTTTTATTTTTATATATTTTTAAAACTACCAGTTCGGTTGTTCTGGCTAGACTAAAATTATTTACAACTTATTTTGTATCCTACTTTACGTTATTTACATAGATAGTTTGTTAAAATTTTCTTTGTATTGAGTACAGTATTTTATTGTCAATAAATAAATGATTGTGATAATTTTTAAAGTGTTTGTGTTTCACGCTATTCAAAATTTATCGAAGTGTACAGGTTGACTAAAATATTTTTGACAGTACAGTCTGATTGGATATTATTAAAGTAGATTTAAACATCAATATTTTATTAATAATATGATCAAATAATAAACTTTTACTTAAAATATAAAATATTAAATTTGTAGCTGCTGCTACATTACTCCCCCCTCAGTGAAAACGTCCATTTTAAATGAATCGTAAAATTAAGAATATGATGAATAATAATATTGTTAGTCAGAAAAAAAAATAATTATAATTGAAATTTTCTTTCTTTTTTGTATTGTTTTTGATTGGTGTAATAATTTGTTCCGTGTTTTCGATAAATGCTGGTTTTAGTCTGTCGACTGAAATGTTTGTAGCTTTACCACGGTAATCGATTTGATAAAATTTGTCCAGTTTGTTTAATACTTTGAACGGACCTTCATATGGGTTTTGTAAAGAAGATTTGCTTCTGTCGATTCTAATAAAAACAAATTCTGTATCTTTTAAATCTTTAGGTACGTAGATTTTAGAATTTTGTTTTCGAGAATTTGAAGGTTTGAAGTTATTTATGCAAGATCTAATTTTACTTAAGAAATTTGATGGATCTTGAATTGTTGAATTGTTGTTAATGATAAATTCTCCTGGAACGCGAAGAGGTTGTCCATAGACAAGTTCTGCTGGAGAACATTGCAAGTCTTCTTTAATCGTGGTTCGGAAACCTAAGAGGACTGCAGGTAATTGTGTGACCCAATTATTTTGGCCGTCACGAGCGCGTATGGCTGCTTTTAATTGTCGATGAAATCGTTCTATCATTCCGTTTGATTGTGGATGATAAGGAGTAGTACGGATTCGATGTGATCCTAAAATTGTAAATTCTTCGAATAATTTGGATTCGAATTGAGTACCTTGATCTGTGGTAATTTCTAGAGGAATACCAAAACGTGGAAAATATTGTTCGTATAACGTATTGATAACTGTGCTTGCCTGTATATCTTTGATTGGATAAGCTTCTGGCCATCTAGTAAATCTATCTATTATTGTTAAAATGTAAGAATATCCATTTGAAGACGGTAAAGGACCTACCAAATCTAAATGGATATGTTCGAATCTTGTTTTGGGTAGTTCGAATTTACCGATTTCTGATTTTGTGTGTTTAGTTATTTTGACTTTTTGGCAATTGACACAATTTCTAGTCCACTTGTTAATATCTGTATTCATTCCAGGCCAAAAGTACTTTGAAACAATAGATTTTCGTGTTGTTCTAATTCCTGGATGAGATAAATTATGTATGGTATTAAAAATAGTTTTTCGAAGTTCTTTGGGTATATATGACCGTGAATTTTTAGTAGAAACTTCGCACCAAATGTCAGATTGAGAAGTGTTTAATTTAATTTTAATAAGTTTATATTTTGTATTATCTGGTCTGTTATGCTGAGTTATTAAAAGATGTGTAAGTTCTTCATCACTATTTTGGTACTCAGCGATAGTTTTTAAATCAAATTTGGTATTGTTATGCCTTGAATGTTCAAAATTGTCGATAGAAATTCTAGATAAAGTATCTGCTACTGTGTTTGATTTGCCTTTGATATGTCTGATATCTGAGGTAAGTTGAGTTATGTAGTCCAGATGTCTAGTTTGTCTTGGACTTCTTTCTGTTTTAGACCATATTGCTGTAATGAGCGGTTGGTGGTCTGTAAAAGCTGTAAATTCTCGACCTTCTAGAAAATGTCTAAAATGTTTGATGGCTAGATATAATGCCAAAAGTTCTCGGTCGAATGCTGAATATTTGATTTCTGCTTCTTTTAATTTTTTAGAGAAAAATGCAATGGGTTCCCAATGATTTGCATTGGATTGTTGCAGAACTGCACCAACAGCGCTAGCAGAAGCGTCTACAGTTAAATTGAATTTTTCATTTTCAATAGGATGAATTAATAAAGTTGCTTTTGAAAATGATTGTTTAATTTTGTTAAGTTGATCTTCACATTCTGCTGGCCAAGAAAATTTTTTAGTGTTATTTGGTTTCTTTTTGAGAAGTAGGGCCAAATGAGTGTGAATTGGGTTAAGTAATTTGGCAAGATTTGGAATAAATCTATGGTAATAATTAACCATGCCTATAAATTGTTGAATTTGTTTAATGGAATTTGGAGAAGGAAAATTGTTAATAATTTGGACTCTGTTTTCTGAAGGTAAGATCCCTTCTTTTGTTATTTTATGACTGAGGAAGTCCAAAGATCCAACTCCGAAAATGCATTTGGATGTATTGATGTTGATTCCGAAATCTGATAGTTGTTTAAAAATTTGGCTTAAATGATTTTGATGTTCGGATTCAGATTTGCTGGCAACTAAAATATCGTCAATGTAGACAAAAGCGAAATCTAAATTTTTAATGATTTGGTCCATGAATCGTTGAAATGTTTGTGCAGCATTCCTTAGACCAAAAGGCATCCTTGTGAATTCAAATAATCCAAAAGGAGTTGTAATGGCTGTTTTATGTATGTCATCTTTAGCCATTAGAATTTGGTGGTAAGCTCTTATCAAATCAATTTTTGAGAAAATGGTGCAACCGTTTAAGTTCATTGAAAAATTTTGTATGTGTGGTAATGGGTATCTATCCGGAACTGTGATTGCGTTGAGTCTGCGATAATCTCCACATGGTCGCCAATCTGTATAATTTTTCTTTGCTACTAGATGTAGTGCAGAAGATACTGAAGAAGATGATAATTGGCACAGACCTAATTTAACCATGTGATCAAATTCTAATTTTGCAATTTTGTATTTATGTCCATATAAACGTCTTGGACGAGAAAAAGGAAGTAATCCTTTAGTTTCTATGTGATGTACAACGTTATGTTTAACTGGGATATCATAACGAGGTGATTGTGTTAATGTGGGAAATCTTTGCAAAATTTTACCGTACTCATTACTGATTGCGTAGTAACGAGGAGTTGGAGTATTTGCGTTTACCGTGATTCCACTAACACTTAAGGTTGTTGTACCGTCGAGAAATCTTTTGTTTTTTAAATCAACGAGTAAATTAAATTTTGTTAAAAAATCTGCTCCGATAATGGGCTTGTTGACATTAGCAATTATAAATGGGAAATTGAATTCTCTCCTAAGACCGAAATCTACTTTTAGTAATTTTGTACCATAAGTGTTAATGGTAGAACCGTTTGCTGCGGATAAATATAAGTTAGGGTCTTTGTTAAATTTTTTAAAGAATTCATTAGGTACTACTGAAATATCAGCACCTGTATCTATAAGAATTTTGAATTTGTTTTCTTTGTCAGAAATAAATAAACGTTTAGAAATATTATTGTTAAATATATTATTCACTGAGGGATTAATTAGTTTTTTTTGATTATTAATAGTTTTATAAGAACACGGCGAAATACATTTATTCGCTTTGGTACCATATTTATTGTGGTACCAACAATAAGGATTGTTATCTCTAGATTTTGAAAATTGTCTGCTATGCGAATTGTTTCTAGAGAATGAATGATCTCTCGATCTGTTTCTAGAACGTGAATAAGAAGGTTGGTTTTGATATGATAATCCTTTTATCAAATTTTCGAGATTTTCTATTTTATTTTCTAAATTGCTAATTTTTAATAAAAGAAAATTGTTATCTATGAAATTGTAATTTGATTTTGGTAGATTTTTATTTATTTCCGATATAAATTGAATTTTGGAAATATCGTATATATTATCTGCCAAATCTAAAAGTTCTTTAATATCTTGTTTTCCGGAAGATATTAAGGCAATGTTTATATTTGCCGGCAATTTTCTCATCCATAATTTCTTTATTAACAATTTGCTAAATGTGGATGAATTGCCTGCAAGAATTTCCATAGAGCGATAAAATTCTGAAGGTTTTCTATCTCCGATTTCAGTTGTAGATAGAAGTTGCTCTAACTTCATTTCTTCTGCTTCAGTAAAATGTTTGATCAGAGTATTCTTTAAACATTCGTATTTATTTAACAGTGGAGGATTTTGTAAAAAATCTAGAACATTTGTTATAACTTCCACTGGTAAAGATTGAACAACGTGACTATATTTTGTTTCGTCAACCGTTATTCTTTTAGAAGCAAATTGGACTTCGGCTTGAATGAACCAAGCTTCTGGATATGGAGTCCAAAAGCTTGGTAGTTTAATTACAGTTGTGGCTACATAATTGTTTTCGTTGAAATTTGTAGCATTTGTATGTAATGTTTGTTGTGACAAATTTGACTCGTCTTCACTAGTCATCATCATTAATGTTGTTCACTGTTTGAAAGTAAAATTTCACTTTTTTAATTTAAACACTGATTTTAACGAGACTTAACTTCGCGAATCACAAAATGAAAGTATAACCCCTTATTATGTAAAAAATTTTTAGATGATTATAACATGATAAAATATATTTTAACTTGATTTAAAGATATAATATTTATTGAAATAAAAATATACAAATTTTGAATGGTGAGAAAAAAAGAAAAGAAAATATGATGTAATGTGGAATTGTATATGTTTATGTTGAACAATAATATTAATTTTAATTAAAAAACAAGAACATACCAATATAAAATTTTTGTTGATGTGTTGTCTTTTTTTACTTCTGATACTTCTGAATGTTGATATTTTCTTTCTTCTTAAAGATGTATTTTGAAACGTTGACTTGTTGCTTGATGGATGGATGGTTGCTTTTATAACGAGGATGATTTGTCTCGGTGTTGTTTGTAAAACTTGTTACTTTTTTAAATAATGAGGATACCTTACCACGGGTGGGGGGTACCTCTTATTTAAAATGTTGCTCTTTGATTTTTTTAAAAACAGAGAATACCTTACCTTGGGTAGGGGTATCTCTGTTTTTAATGTTTTTTGTAGATGGCTTCTGCTTCTTATGTTGATCAGAAAGTACCCTACCTTGGGTAGGGGATTCTTCTGATTTAAATTATTTTGATTTTTGGAGTCTTCTGTTTGTTAGAAACCAGGAAGTACCTTACCTTGGGTAGGGGGTACTTCTGTTTCTAAAATTCCGAAGTCACTAATGTTGTGACCGGAATGTCGGGGTCACCAATGAAGTGATAGGGATGTAAATGGGGCTCAAATTAGATTTAATGAAGTCCCTTTTATTGTAGAGCCTCCTTCCTAATACTTCTTCGTATACTAATAGTTTGAGATCAGCTCTTGAGGCGTTGTAGAATGCAAATGCGGCTCCTAGTTGATAATTAATAATTGAGGGCGTAGCCCCTTTCGTAAATCTCCAATCCTAAAATCTTTTTGGTCTAGTCTAGATAAATTTTATATTTATAAGAAGAAGACTTTTTTTATTTTAAAGATTTAAATTTTTTATTTTTATATATTTTTAAAACTACCAGTTCGGTTTCTCTGGCTAGACTAAAATTATTTACAATTTATTTTGTATCCTACTTTACGTTATATACATAGATAGTTTGTTAAAATTTTCTTTGTATTGAGTACAGTATTTTATTGTCAATGAATAAATGATTATAATTTTTAAAGTGTTTGTGTTTCACGCTATTCAAAATTTATCGAAGTGAACAGGTTGACTAAAATATTTTTGACAGTACAGTCTGATTGGATATTATTAAAGTAGATTTAAACATCAATATTTTATAAATAATACGATCAAATAATAAACTTTTACTTAAAATATAAAATATTAAATTTGTAGCTACTGCTACATCCAGCATATACTGGACTTCTGCATCTATCCACATATTCCTTTTGCATATGTTACTCATTTTTAACCGACTTCCCAAAAACAAGAGGTTCTAAGTTCGACGCGTATGTTTTTTTTTAAATTTTTTTTAATTTAATTTTATTAAATTTTTTTTTATGTCTGACCGGGCATAACTTCGTAACGCGTCCACCGATTTTGATGATTCTTTTTTTGTTGGGTAGAGTATGTTCACCGATTGGTACCATTTAAAACGTCATTTTTTGGTAGGGTGGGGGTGAAACCTAACTTTGTAACGCGTGGTCCGTATTAGATGGTTCTTTTTTTGTTGTACAGAGTAATTGCTAATAGGAGAAACAAATTTGGCCTAGGGTAGGGGGAGGGGGGAGGGGGCTGATAGCCGCCACCCTAACCTAACATATGGACCGATTTCCATGGTTCTTTTTCTGTTGTATAGAGTGTGATCACCCATTGCTAATAGAAGAATAATTTGGCCCATGGTGGGGGGTTGGGCGAGAGGAGGAGTAGTCTAACTTCGTAACGCGTTGACCGCTTTGGATATTTCTTTTTCCTTTGGGTAGAGTATGCTCCCTGGTTGATACCACGAGAAAAAAATTATTGGTGTGGTTGGGGTGGGAGAAGGGGTGTGGAACCTAACACTGTAACGCGTGGACCGATTTGGATGGTTCTTTTGCTGTTGTATAGTGTGATCCCCCATTGCTAATAGGAGAATAATTTAGTCCTATGGTGGTGGTGGGGGAGGAGGAGTAACTTCGAAACGCTTGGACCGATTTCGATGATTACTTTTGAAAATAATACGTAATACTACCTGAACTTGTTTTTAGTAAGAAATTGTGTAAAAAGCAGCAGGCAGTAATAATTTTGTGAGCTCTGTCTGGTGAACAAAACTTTGTTCTTCCCAAGCATAGTCATTTGGAACATAAAATTCCGAAGGCATTTTCTACACAACGCCTGGCTCTGCTCAACCTGTACTTCAAAATTATTTCTTCCTCTGTCAGCTGCTGCGATTTCCTTCTTGCATATGGCTTAAAATTCTTTTACATAGGGGAATTTCATCGTTTCCTATTAAAAATAGGGCACTTTAGTATTGTTAATTTTCGTATCTTCTGGAAATGGTAATGAGTCTCGTAGTATTCCTTTCGTCGGCAATATCCATTAAAACAATACTATGGAACCCCTATAAAATATTAATTTGTATGTTATGTCAAGTTTAAAGAATTATGCTTCAAAGCTACGTGTTTCCCGTCAATTGCTCCGATGCAGATTGGAAAATTGAACCGCGCATTAAAATCATTTGCAATATTTATGTACGAGGTTTGATGCAACTCGGGTATAGCAGACTTTAATGCTAGAATTAGGCTATCGCAAACCTCGTGGATTATTGTACCTAAATGTTGCTTACTTATTCTATAGATGGACGCCATATGTCGTTGCAATGATCCAGATGCAAAGTACCTTTAAAAAATTTGTTTTAATATAATATACAGAAATAATTATGTAGTTCATACTCTAATACAACAGCCAATTTTTCCTTTGGAGTAATTTCGGCATCTGGTCTGCTGTGCATTTTGGGAAGTAAGTTATATTCCACCAGCCTACAAATTTCTTCAAAGTCCTCCAAAGTCATGTGAAAGTTTTCTTTAAAAACTTTACTATTTGATGCCATATCTGAAAAATATCGCTTAGCTTATTAATATATCTCTTTATTAATACTTACATCAGAAGTAAATCGACCCTTATATTTACTCTTCTCGCCGGAAGTTTTCTAGTTGGTTTTATTAGATCATGTAGAACCAAGGAAACAGTGATAATAATTTCATCTATAATTATCTTATAATATAATTTGGACATCAGTACCAATTTAACCAAAATTTAATATAATAAAAACACTTTCTTGCACTTGTCAAATTCAATTTGTCGTTGAATGAGTCTCCATTCAAATTCTACACACATTTTTTCCATTACGACTTAAATGTCCAAAAGGGAAACGAAAACTTCGCTTGAGCTGCATACCGGACTTTCCTGAAGAGCAACCTTACAACAGGGAATTCTAGTGTAGCGGGAAAAAATAACAAAATATCGTTCAATTCAACTAGTTTATAAATACTAAATTTCTAATATTCTTAATTAAATTCAATAAACTATACTAATGCTTTGTATTTCTATTTAATTCTAAATTCAATCAATCTATTCTAACAAAGCTTACTTCACAATTCTATGCCAGATTACAAATTCAGTTAAAAGTCAATTTCATCAACAATAATAATAATAATCTAATTCAAAATTTTGTTGCTCAAATTTACTTTATGACAAGTGGTTTGTTATGTAAATACAAAATGTCTATTTAAATTTTACTAACACTGCTGAAAGAAAAAAATATTAATATTAATAATATTAATGGCTTATTGCTGAGCGTGACAAAAATTATTGACAATAGTTAACGTAATGTTTGATACGCATAGTATGTGCACACAAAGTTCAAAAATTTAAAATAATTTATTTTCTCACACTATTAGCATTAATAATTATTACTACCTTTACCAATGCCAATAACCAAAAATTTTCCCAGTTGTATATTTGAAAATATGCTTACTTGCATATTTTTTGCAATACAAAAGCTGAGAAGAAAGAGACCTTTTGTAGGCTTGAGCGCTGCTTACATATATAGCAAATTTTGTTTCAATTTTACATATCTCTATATTCATTAACAAATAAAATTTGCTATAATATGGCACATTTGGAGAGTTTAGCAACTTTCTCTCTCCCACAAGTTTTCTCTGTCACACTTATTGTGACATTATGTAATTTTTTAATTTCGCGAATATTTCGAAATTCGCGTCAAATAATGCGAAGCGAGCGCTACCAATATGTTCGCCGCGAAATTTTACGCTGTTTTGACACGTCAGATATCAACAGCAATTAAAGTTTGAAGTGTTTTCTTGTAAGTCGAAGTGTCACGCGCGCGAGTGTTATTAGTGTTTTTTTAGAAAATATATCCAATAATATACTTTCACTAGTTTTTGTTTGTTTTGTTTTACATGTGTTGTTGTTGTATGAAATTGAAAGTCGTTTTTAGTTTTCAATTTATTTTTCTAATTATTCATAAATATTTATTTTATTTTATCTATCAAATGAATCCAACGCTATATTATTGGAAATCTGTGAGTACCCAGGTTCAGGTAACCTTTTATATTGTCTGGTGTTATTATTATGATGATATCCTTTTCAGGTTCGTCGAACAATTTTAATTTTTATTTATTATAGAAAAGGTGGAAATTTATCACGGAAACAGAACTCACAACGCAAAGTAAAGTAACGGCTTCAGCTTAGGTTCCAACCCAGCAAAATTATATGAGGTGCAGACTAAGGCTCCAACAAATCTTTATTTCCTTATCAGTGTTCTTCACTATTTGTGCTATGCGAGACGGTAGTGCTTACTGCCAGTAAGTACGCCTAGAGATGCGACATGGTGTGTGCTTACTGGCAGTAAACTCAACGATGCTTGCAGAATGCATTATCCAGATTATGTCAACGTGAAGGTTTTATCAAAATAGGACAACTAGAATACGCGCCACATTCTAGAATCGTTACACATCTACAAAGCCCCCAATACACTAAATAGAAATACGGACACGGACAACGTGAACGCAATATCCTGTACCATATTGGATGATTATTCCGTTGACGGCCATACGAGGTAGCCGTTCTTGGAAAATTTTCTTTTAGCTGGTGATGACCAAAAGTAAGGTAATATGTGACGAATATAGAAAAGAAGTTTTTGCATATATGAAATTAAGAAAATTTGTTTTAGCAGTTTTTGAAGTGAGTTTTTAAAAGTCTTTTTGCTGATATTGTACTCCATATATATATAGTGTTGTTTGTTACAGTCCTTTGAAAACGCCAGTGTAGATCGGTGTAACGTTGGGCTATACATTAAATGTCTAATAGCCAATAAATTGTTTCATTTTAAGCGGATGCCCTGAAGTCCAATTACCTACATATTTCCTGTTGTCATATCAAGGTCAAGAAATCATCAATTTGCTGTGAGCTAATGGAGGGCAAATTCCGAACGCAACATGAGCACATCATACGCAAACATACGTTTTCATTATGGAGATAAAGTTTATGGTATGTATAAGAAGTACCTACAGCAAACAATTTATAAGAAAATCTTTATTGACACAGTCGAGAAGATTTCCCATCTCATGCCTTGAGTATGGACTGATATTAGTTATCCTACTTATTCTTACATTATCTTATATTAGTTATCCTACTTATTCTTACATTTGAGGTATAGATACAATTCAAAATTGGTACAATGTTTCGTTCATTCTTACCCTAAAGAGCTATAAGGATTGGATTCATTCTTTATATACAGTTCTTATAAGACGTATACACCGTCTATAGTCCCTAGTCTTTTACCTATTAGTCTAATCTAGTAATAAATAATACAATGTATCTATTATTATATCATTTGAGCTATATTATCCTTATCCTAGAGGAAAATATTTTCTACGTCTATGCTTAGAATTAGTCAAGATACATACATTGCGTTGTAAATTTTTATCTTACTTAAGTATTTTTAATTGTCGGGGAAGTTACGGTTTAGTCTTTAATGTATCGGTCATCTTCTGTTCTGACTACCAATAAAGAGCGATTTATATAATTTAGGCATAGTATCTGTGTCACTTGAGTTTTCCAGCAATTCTGCTGATGTGCCATTTATAAGGGCTATAGGCGAGGGGTAGTAGTCATCGATTCGGGAGAAAATGTCTCTTTCGTATATTTCTTTCAGAAGAGGGTTGTCGTGATCCTCCAGCCTTGCTGCTATTTTCATTAAGAGTCCCAGCATGTATTTGATAAGAGGTGTAATTCCGGCCTTAGAGTATATGTAGTTGTTAGAGAATCTCCTGTTTCTCGATCGGAAATGGGCTCCCGTGCAGTATCTCAGTTTTTTGCGTTCGAAAGCCTCAAGCTTTTGGGCTGTTGTTGGAGATATATGGAACCAGTTAACGAAACCATAGGTGATGGTTGGTCTGAGGGCAGATTTACCTTGTGAGTTTGGCTTCAGTAGATGGTTAATAGTCAGGCCCATGTATTTGATCTCGCTTTTAGCCGGTATAAGGCTGTCTTCTATTCGTAGTTTGAGATGTCTTGCTCTGCTGGCGACGCCAGAGTGCCCTTTGCCATGTGCGTTCCTTATGCAGAGCATTTCAGTCTTGTTGATATTTATTTTAATGCCCCAGGTTTTATAATAGTCAAAAAATTTTAATAACTGGAATTGCAAATTCCGAACTAAACCGTTCAAACTCGAGCGAAGTAAGAAATATTAAAATATTTCTTAACGCGATCGGCGTTTCTAATAAAGAAAAGCTAAATTCCTCTGGCTCGTCTTCAACACCAGCACCAAAGGATTAGCTTTTCTTTAGCTGGTGGACGCCTTCGAAAGAAACCGAAAACTAGATGGTGATCCACGCAAATTAAAAACAATAACCGACCTAGACAGCTGTATCAGATTATGATCACTACACTGTCACACCGATATTTCGGTAAACTATTTATCGCATGTACACAATGTACGAAATAAACACATGACCCGAGCAAATTTTCAAAATATTTTAATAACTGGAATTGGAAATTCCGAACTAAACCGTTCAAACTCGAGGAAAGTAAGAAATATACACTTTATAATAGTCATTAATCACCTCTAGGTGTATTTTGATTTTGTCTTAGGCGTTTTGAGGTATTTTGTCATGGGCATAGACAAGGGTGTCGTCCGCATACAATATAGCCCTGGAGTCGATTGATTCTGAGCCCGCGGGGTTGATGTGCGGGAAGTCCGACAGGAAAAAGTTATATAGAGCGGGTCCAGTTATAGATCCTTGGGGAACTCCCGAGCGTACCTCAATCAAATCAGATTTCCTTCCGTCGATATTGATGTAAAGCTTTCTATCAGCTCAGAATTCCAAAAATATCTTGACAAGTTGGTCGGGGACGTTGTAGGCGATTAGTTTGAAAATTAATCCCTTATGCCAAACACTGTCAAAGGCCTTTTCAATGTCAATTGACGCTACTGTTGTGCATTCCCTATCTTTCAGCTTATTCGATGCATCGCTATGCAGTTTAATCAGGGCGTGGTTTGTGGAATGTCCACTTCTAAAGTCGAACTGGTAGGCCGGAATTGCGTTGTCCATATCGCAGAACCTCTCAAATCTGACTACTATTATTCTCTCCAGGATCTTGCCCACGTTGGAGAGCATTTGGATAGGTCTAAAGTCTCCAATCTCGCATGAACTGGGTTTTTTTATTGGAATTAGTTTGGCAATCTTCCAGGCCTTGGGAAAGTAGCTGTTGTTGATGTAATGGTTGTTTATAACTGTTAGAAACCTTAGTGCGTTTTTTGGTAGCCTCTTGATAAGATAGTTCGAAATGTCATCTGGACCGCAAGATTTTCTTTCAACACGCTTTGAACAGCACGAATACTTTCATGACTTACGCTATGACAAACGTTTTTCGGCATCGAAACATTTATTGTTGTTCTTGTGGTTCGCTGAACATGAGGCATGCAGCTTCAGTAATATTGAGGACCGATTCGACACTTGTATATCTAGTGTTCACAACATCATGAATCGCGTTACGATGTTTCTCAGCAGTTTGTCACCAGAAGTCATTCGCTGGCCAAATGACGAGGCAATGGAAAGATGTTCAGCATATTTTGAAACAAAATACAAATTTCCAAATATTATAGGTAAAAAATATAAAGTAAAATAGAAAATATTTAAATTTTTTAATGTTTCAGGAGCTATTGATGGTAGCCACATCGTTATTGACCCACCGAAAAGAGGAAAGGATGACTATATAAACCGGAAGGGACAAACAAGTATTATCCTACAGGCGATATG
Source organism: Leptarthrus brevirostris (assembly GCA_964036015.1). Lineage (NCBI taxonomy): Eukaryota > Metazoa > Arthropoda > Insecta > Diptera > Asilidae > Leptarthrus > Leptarthrus brevirostris. Next base: position 113,209,281 of record OZ038371.1, read on the forward strand.
CGACGAAAACAAAAAATTTATCGACGTATTCGTTGGTTATCCGGGTTCCGTTCACGACAACAGAGTCTTCAGAAACTCTTTTATATATCCAAAAGTGGAAAATGCAGCGAAAGGTACGATGCATTATGAAATTTATTTCCAATTGTGAGTTCAATACTAATTACTTTCAGATTATTATATATTGGGCGACTCTGCCTACCCATTAATGAATCATTTGCTAACTCCCTACAAGGATAACGGCCACCTGACAGCAGCTCAGAGAAATTTTAACAGATAGCTAAGTTCTTGCAGAGTTGTTATTGAACATTCCTTTGGAATCCTTAAGCAGAGGTTTAGACAACTCTACTATTGCAAATTGCGAGGATTGCGAAAAATATGCCACTTCGTCAGAGCCTGTTGCATTTTACATAATCTGGCGAATGAGATGGATTTAGATTTCGTGGAAACAGACAATATTGAGTTGAGCGAAATTTCCACGCCACAAGAAGAGGAAAATGCAACTGCTAGAAATTTAAGAAATTATGTTTGTGCACAACTGTGGGAATTAAAGAACACTTAGAATTTAAGTTTGTTTTTATTAAAACTTTTCCAACAACTGTCTTAATATAGCATTTTTTTATCTTTTTATTATTGGAAGCTTCTAACAACTTAAGCACTTCTTTGTGGTGTTCTCGTTGCTCTAAATAAAATAATATAGGATACTATCCATGTCCAATAAAGAAACTATATGTGAACTTACTTGATGTTCCTGGTTGAGGATCTGCACTTGATGCCGTGAAAGGTAATGTCTCCTCTCTAGACCGACTCTTGTTTTCGTCTGATCCTAAGACGAATTCAGGATTTACCGCTGGCCTATCACGAACCATCTCAGCCAGTTCTCTAAAAATATTAAATTAATATATAAATGTACTTTGGTAGTTGCCTTACTTCTCATAGGGACACAACACACGATTCCTTCCACTCTTGTTGTTGTGGCACTTAGTTTTTTTGTAAGCCCTCTCTAATGCTCCAAATTTGTATTCTATCTGCTTCTCCATGAAAATATACCCACGCTCTTCCAATCTTCACTTTACTTCCTTCCACATTTTGCCTTTGTTTTTCAATTTTGGGCTTTTCCCAACTTTAGGCCTTAATTCCTCTACATATGCCAGTAACAGTTTTATGGCAACATCTAGCCAAATTGATTTCTCCTCCCTAATTGCATCTGCCTGGTTAGATTGCTCTGAAAAATATATAAAAAATAAGAAAGCCTATTTTAAGAATACTTTTCACTACCTTCATTTTCACATTCTATGAAGGAAGTGCAGTCAACACCTGTAGTAGCAGCTACTTCGTGCTCATTGGGAGAGCATGCTTGTGCAAATAAGTCATCTATTAATTGCGGATCTGGAATAAAACATTAGTTAATCAATTAAATATTAACTTCTACCATTTAGAATTAAAGTTGGAAGTTTTTTTTCGTGAAATACTTACTATCTGTAAGCAATTTTGCAGCTCCAGGAGAACATTCTAAAGTCACTAGGTTTTCATCCATTATAATTAAATTAAACTCACAAAAATAACCTCAAAAATGCACAACTCAGCTATTTCACATCAGCCGGTGACAGTAAGGAAAAGTAAAGCAGTTTAAATCGACTGTAAATTTCTGAACTTTCCTCCAGGTTGGGAAGCGGTGACGTCAGCAAAAATCTGCTGTCAAACTGAGTACGAAACCGACTTTCTGTATTTTACTGCGCAGGAATTATAATTATAATTCCTGCAGGTACGTGAACTGAGAAGTTGGCCAAACTGAAGTCGATGGTTTTTTCGGACATGGGCATTGGCAAAACCACCGTAAACTACAAGCCATGAACTGGACTTTTATATGTGGTCGTAAATGGTCTGACTTTGACATTTAGTTTGAAAAGTTTGTTCGGATGGATTGTGCGCGCGAGATATTTCTTCAAGTTTGTAATATTACCTGTTAAATAGGTAAGTTTACAACAAAAGTGTTATTAATATTTATAAGATAAAGAAAATTATTAAGTGTTGTGATTTCTTAACGTTATTTATAACATTTTAAGAAAAGAATTCCCTTCAAGTTTTAGGTTAAGTTGAAATTTGTGATTCTGTGCACAATTATTGTAAATAAAGGTTGATTAGTGGCAAATGATGTTGAAGCAATTGAGACTACGGAATTATCTTCCCATTTGAAGATTATAACGCCTTCATCTTTGTGTGTCCTGGAACGATAAGTACCCTTCGCTTTCTTTTTAAACTGTTTTGAATTGGGAAGTTCACTACGTTTGTGAATAAGTATGCTACGAAATTGAGCAAAACCATCTATTGATGGATTAGAAAGGTCAGTGAACTTATTGATTTTCTACTTTCAATGTCAGAATTGAAGTAAAGTATCAGGAATTCAATGATATTGTCTAGCATTCCCAAGTCACTTTGAGGTTCAAAATAAATAGAAAATTTCCCAGTAGGAGTAATTGCTGTCGGTCTTTATTATATTATTTTTATATTCATAGCCGTGCTACCTCTAATATCAGAACTGCAATTCTGAAACTAGTATGCGCTAAACAGCAGAATTTACTTTATCTACGAGTACTATTGCAGATTTTAATGCTTTCAATTTCTCTATTTTCCAGATATCCAGACGAATGAAAGTAATATAAATCGCAAAAGGAAAGAAAGAAATGACATAGCTGGGACAAGCGTTTGGATGGCTATAAAAATATAAGTATTATTTTGTTATTGTTTTATAGATGTATTATCAACTTTTTTAATAATTTAAATTTTATTAATAATTTATTAGTGCACCAGGTAGAATTAAGTCATTTACAACTGTTATTATATATATTATTATTGTTTGCTGCCACTTTTGCAAAACTTATATTTTTGTCCACAATCGTATTTTGGACAAATTCGTGCTAGAGGGGAAGTTGTGAAATCAACAAAATAAATTTTTTTGAGCCCTAGAAAAGTAGGGAACACAAATTCGATGTTTGTGCATACTCGTGTGAATGAGTAAACCCAACAATTTAATAAGGAACAAATCTACTAATTGCTGTGAAATTTTCATATACATTAGTATTTTTGGTTTCTTCATAAGTAAGGTAAACTAGTCCTCTGTTTAACATAATGTCAAATACAGTGTTTCATTATAAGATTCGTTAATTTTTACAAAAAACGTGAAATTAGAATACGGAAGCCGACTGTAATCGGGTAACAAATATCCATTTCGACGAAGATTTTGTTGACAAATTAAGTACTTACTGTGGGATAATGCGGCAAATAGATTGTAAAAATTTATTTTAAATATATTTATTTAGATACAAATAAGTAAAATGCCTCGTCATTGTTGCGTTCCACTTTGCAACTCCAATTATGATAGCACTCGCGAGTCAGGTGACAAACTTATCCCAACATTTTCTTTTCCTAAGGATCCTGAACTTCGTAAGAAATGATGTTATGCTATTCCACGGAAATATTGGGAAATAACTGATTGTTCTTTGGTATGTATAAATCATTTCCACGATGAAGATCTGTATAAACCGAGAAAAAAGTTTACGGGAACTAAAGTAATCTTGTATATGCTCGACGAGGACGAAGACACCGGTTGTGAGTTTGCCGTTCGTATCACCATTAATTCAAATTTAAATATTAAAATATTTCTGCGTGATTCCAAAGTTCCTGGTAAAGATTTAGCTTGGATTCTACCCAAAAGTTGCAAATTAAATGTGTGGTCACAAACTGAGAATTTGCTCTCTCGGTACAAATTTCAACGTTCTTTGTCATACGGTACTTGTGATTAATATGTCAAAAAAAAGGTGTTTCGAATTTAGAAACAGCTAGTAGCTTTGAAACAGATCCGGATTTTCAAACTAAATTAGAATTTATTTAAGATCAAGCAAAGTTATTATCGCTTTCACAACCACGTTATAATACTTCCACAATAATCGCGTCGTTCTTAGTTTTTTCCATGTCTACATGTGCATATGAGCAACTTCGTAAATTTTTAAATTTACCGTGCAAACGTCATTTGCAAAATATTTCCTCCTCTATGCATATTGCGCCGGATTCAAAAAATTTCAATAATGACGTACGTTATATTCGCCATATTTCATTTCATTTCATTTCATTTATTCAAATATAAAAGTGCATACACAAGTTTAAAAAACTTTTAACAGTACGCTACAGTCAATTTAGGAAATAAATCAATTTATGGTGAACAATGAAGCTACTAAGAATTAAATCAAATAAGAGTCTACTACATATCATAAAGCAAATATAAATAATTTGAAAGTAAAGCAAGCGAAAATTGAATTTGTAAATAATAAGAAATAAGAAAATAATCTTATAAATAAATTAAATGTATAGTCTTAAAAATTCATATAAATATAAAAAATACTGTACAACCTTTCACACACGAAGCAGAAGTTATAATCCACAAAAAGAAATAAGACGTTTGAACTCATTGACAGAAGAAGCATCCTGAACTCTTGCAGGAAGAGAATTCCAAAGTCGGGCGAGCTGGACAAAGTAAGAACCCTGAAGGACTGACGAATGATGCCTAGGAATCAGCAACCTGCGACCTCTCCGCGACTGTAAAAGTTGAATGTGCTCAGCAAGATATATTGGTTCTCCAGAATGAATTAAATTAAACAAAAATAATAAGGCCTTACGCTTTAAGTATACATCAATATTACAACCCAGTAAAGAAAGCTTCAAGGGAGTAATGTGATCCGATCGGCTCAGTTTAAGAAACAAATCGAATGCAGTCATTAAATGCAACCTCTACCCTGCGCCTGCAAGTTGAGTCAAGTTTTGGGTAAATTAAGCTACCAAATGTGAAATAAGGCAGAGTAAGACTTCTAACCAACTTTAAGCGACTTTCAAGAGCCAATACATCGGCAGACAACCACAGCCTTCTCAATCTACCATATACCATAATATAAATAATAAAGGTCCAAGAACAGACCCTTGCGGAACTCCACGACGTAGAGGTAACAACGATGATAACTTGTCCCTTATTCTTACCCGCTGAAACCTGTGTGCGAGAAAATTATTTATCAGAGCTGCAGCAGAAGTAGAGAAACCAAATTTACTATAAAGCTTTTCAAGCAGAATCGAGTGATCAATGCTGTCAAATGCTTTTGAGAAATCAAGCAGAACCAGAACACCAACATTTCCCGCATCAAGTGCAATTCGAAGATCCGTTGACACCTTCAACAAAGCAGATTCACAACTATGCTTCGACCGAAAACCAGATTGAAATCTACATAAAAGGTCATTCATTACTACTCAAAAACTGTTGAATTTGAACCACCATTATTTTCTCCATTACTTTTCCAAGAAAACTCAGTATGCTAATAGGCCTATAGTCAGAATGGATACTGGGGAAAGTTTTCTTAGCAACTGGTGAAACAAACGCTATTTTCCACGCATCCGGGAAGGAAGACGACATTAGGCAACAGTTTATTATGTTAAGTAGATATGGTGAAATACATGGCAATATCAATTTAATGAAACGAGGATCCACTTGATCAGAGCCAACAGCATTCGATTTAATAGAATATATAGCTCGCAAAAGTTCAAGATAATCAATGCATCGGAATGAAAATGCATCAGATCCAGATTGATGAACGCGAGAAGAACTACTCACACCATAAGGAAGACTTATCAAGCTGCAATGAATTGGACGCAATTTCAGTAGGGTAAGTAAAAAACTGGTTCATTTCGTCCGGATCGAGATTACACTCCACACCAGATTCTTTATGGATGCTAAGCCTCTTCAGATTACCCCAAAGGGTTTTAGGAGGTAGAGTAGGGTCTAGTCTGGAAGCAAAATAATCACGCTTTGCATTGCGAATAGGCAAAGTAACTCTATTCCATGCAGCCCTATAGAAGGAATGACTGCGGATAGTCCTGAGTCGTCTCCACCCTCTGTACAAATACTCGCGCGCCACAGTAACAATATATCCATATCTATACAATTCGAAATAATAAAAAATAATGAAAATAATTTTTTACAGAAATAAAAGCAGAAAAAAAACAATTATCAGGATAAGAATTTACCAAATAAAAATTATGTTTGATCACTATCGACCGCATTTGATGCACTTGCACTTGCTCCACACTTTACGGTTGCAGTAATTTCACGCAATTGATTACAGCTGACAACTTTAAGACGAGCATCATCAGATTTGCATTTAATGTAAACAAATCCATCTCGGCTGAAAACTGTTGCAACTTTCCCAGATCTCCGCAATCGTTGCGCCTCCCTCAGAATTTGATTATTCCTCGCCGTTTAGCTCTCATTTATATATACTGGGCATTCGGACGAAAATCCACTAATTTGATTTAATTTAAATTTAGACTTTTTAAATAATGAAATAAATGAGATGCATTCAACGGAGGTAGAAAACGTCAAATGACTGAAGCTCTCACGGAACGGGAAAAATATGTAGCTTTATTAATTGATGAAATTTATATAGGGACTTCAGTATAAATCAAATAATGTTGCGTGATGAGCAGAAAATAGGGATATGCAAACTGCACGAACCATAGTTTCATTCATGATAAAGTCAGTTTTCGGCTCATATAAAGATTAATTCCCGTCTTAGCTACAACTGGAGAAAATTTGTCCGCGTTTACTTTGGAAGTCTTAGGATTTCTTCAATCTCTGGGTCTACACGTGATTGTTATCATTATAGATAATAATCGTTCAAATCAGGTAATATTCAAAAAATTGAGACAATTTTTCTTCAATTTATTTAAAAACTTTCGTAATAATTGGTTAAATGTTAGGACACCTTTACATACTTTCACGTACCCGAATTTTGATAGCTACGAAGGCATCTTTCGATGATTTTCGAGACTTATATAAAGAAGAATTGGACCTAACTGTAAAAAAGCATACAAGTTAAATTTCAAGACTGTGTATCCTAACAATCTTGAAAGACAAAATGTATTTCTTGTTGACAATGTTTTTCATGATACCACCATTGCCGCTCTTTACGAATCTGAAGCCACGCGCGAGACAGCGGATTTATGTTTGGTTTTTTCTAAATGGTGGAAAATAATGAACATAAAAGGTACTTCAAAAGGAGTTTGGAAGCGAGAACCCTATTATGATCCATTTAAGAGCAGTACTGATCCAAGATTAGATTTTCTAAAAAAATTTATAGCGTGACTCGAAGCGTGGAATCAGTCTGAAAATAATGCGGGACGTTTATCTTCCGATACATCCAACGCGTCAATTTTAACTACTAAAACTGTATTAGATATAATTCAATATTCGATAAATATTTTAAAAGTCAATTTCGTTTTGTCGGGAAAGCTTCAAACTGACGACTTGGAAGGGCGATTCCGTTTATAAAGATCTTTGTCCGGTTGTAGTTAAAAGTAGTAGTAGAGTCTGAAAAAAAAAATTAGAATGCATACATTATTTGCCCATAACCCAAACGATTATAAAAAGCTTGTCGCGGAAAGTAATGATAACACTTTACACGAACCGGCTGACATATCCGTTGGAAAACGGATTAGATGCTCTAACTTTAAAAACCTGATTTAAAAAGAAAAGGGTTCGTATGCCAACAACGACTTTTTCGATTATCTTCAACGAGGTGGGTTAAGTATCCCTTCGGATGAAGTGCGCGTTTTAATGTACCATATGTCTGCAACATTTCAGGAAATATGTCGGGACAACAACTACTCGTCTTTATTCTTCGGTATGAAAAATCAAAAAGGACTTTTACGTTCATTGACAGTAAACTCAATTTTATCGGACAATTTTTATATTGACTTAAATCATGAATGCACCTGCGGTTCTTCCAGTTATTTAATTTATTTAGATATTTGTCACCGCTTGTCTAATATTTCATTAAATAACTATGTTAAAAATAATAATAATTTAGAGCGTGTTAATTCTGATGCTACGAACCGAAAAATGTTAGTTTTCAAATAAAAATATTTAAAATATTAAGAAAGTTGACATTTATATATATATATTATATATCGTCGCTTATACAACAATACCGCGTAAGTCAAAAATAGGCCATGTGACGTTTTATATGCCATTCGGTAGATTATTTTTCCGTGCATCCAATGGGCTCACACTGAAGGCAATTCCATCCAATTAGAGCGCGTTACTCAAACAGTAGTAACACAACTCAACTCATTGGTTGCGCTAACACCGCGCAAGTCATCAGTCCGCCATAGAATTTGGCATGGTTCACGTCACTAGTTGTAAGATCGTTTGTTGTTTTTAAATAAGTGGAGTTTTTCAAACGGACTGTATACTTGGAGGTAGCTAAAAGGTAAGTAAACTTAAAGAATAAACAACATTATAAAGTTATATATATACAGCCTGAAACTATTAATCTGAGCAATTGCGTTTTGATGAATATTTCTACTAACGAATTAAACATTTCGTCAACTGACCCGATATTTTTAGAAAATTCCAGGGCTACTCCGGTAATTTCACCTGTACAGCCTGAAACTGCTATGCACCTCAATCATAACGAACCTGAAAAACCTGATTCTCAATCTATTACCTGTCCAATATCCGTGCTATTCAGCCCTCGACTTCGACCATATCTATTTCAGAAAACGACATAGAAAATAGTGAGAATGACAATGAAATCGCGCATCATGGAGATCTTGCAGCAAACAGGAAAAGGAAGAGCACAGTTAATAAAGACACAAGCAAATGGAAAAAAACCTTTAACCGAGATTTAAGAATGATAGGGGAGAAATATCTGAGATACAGATGAAATAAAAAAGAAAACAATAAAAAAAGTAAAATACACCATGATGTTTATAAGCCAGCCAGAACTATGAAACAGGCGTGTGATTCAACATTTTGCAAGAAATCGAAACTAAGGAATTGTAATGGAATTGATGAATACCGAAGGCAAAACTTATTTTACTTTTTCTGAAAAACGATGTCTTGGGAGCAACGGAGGCTTTTTATATGCTCTAATGTGACAGCTTATGATAAAAAACAAGTAAAAAATCCTGATTCTAACAGATCCAAAAGTCTTGCATACTTTCTCACGATTGACAACGTACGTCACCAAGTGTGTAAAAAATCCTTCTTAAATACGTTGGGTATTAAATAATGGTTTGTCCGATACTGGTCGAAAAAGACAGATTAGGCCATGCAACCGCCTTCTGTAGTTTCTCGAAATATAGATCGCTCTAAAAAGAACTCCGATGGTCACGAACATCTACAGCGATTTTTAGATAGCCTGCCGAAGATGCCATCGCACTACTGTCGAGCAAATTCATCTAGACAATACTTAAAACTAGTATTTCAAACCATGTCGCAGTTATACAGAGAATACGTCAGCAAATGCGAATTAAATGCTTTAAAATGTCTTAGTCGTAGGATTTTTGACAATGCATTCCTAAAACTAAATCTTAGTCTGTTTCGTCCAAAAAAAGATCAGTGCGATGTATGCTGTGGTCATAAAGTTGGTAATATTAGTGATGCTGAAATGATGGTACATCGCAATAGAAAAAACAGAGAAGAAAAAGGTACATACAAAAAATTGGCAATAGAAGGCATGACATTGTGTTTCCGCAAGAAGTGCAATCTGTTAAATTAGCTCCCTGTCTTCAGGCTAGTGCTACAACTACAAGACAAAATTATGTGTTCATAATTTTAGAATGTATAATTTGGCAACACATGAAGCTTGCTGCTACTGGTTCGATGAAACACATGGCTCCCTCGAAGCTTCTGTGTTCGCATCATGCATTGTAGATCAACTGAAGAGTATTTTAAACAGAAAACTATTACCGGTGATACTGTTTTCCGATGGTTGTTGTGCACCAAATCGAAATTCGATCTTAAGCAATGCTCTTCTGCGTTTATCCATTGATAAAAATGTTATGATAAGTCGAAAATACCTGGAAAAAGGTCATAGGCAGATAGCCCAGTCATATTAGGGGTTTCACCTCGGAATGAAAGATAATAAGCTGTAAATTGGTATAAACCTTTGTTTTGTCGTTCTAAATGTTTTCTCAAAAGTCACAAATGTTTTCGTGTCCGCGTCTTAAGATATTGAAGGTCATAAAAATCGGTTTTTCGCGATTATCTCGCTTTCTATTGCTTAAATGAGATTTGCACCTATTATAAAAGTTGAAGAGTATAAAATTCTCTACAACTTTTGTTTGAACTTTGTTTTCATACGATCAACCGTTTTTGCGGTAGACCGCGAAGAGTGCGCGGCGTACAGTCATATATGGCCTAATGCAAGGTCAAGCGTGAGTTACGGTTATCAGTACGTTGTATAAAGTTAATTATTTACAAAATTATAATTATTAAACAATGCCCATTATTTATGTACTAATTATTAATTATTTATATTTAATTTCCAGAATTTCAGGATCGTATGCGCTTTCTTCATCGGGATTACTTGGATATAGTGACACGTTGAGGCAAGCTTGTTCATTGCACTGGCCACAAGCTAAAGAACATAGTAGCCCTGATTTTCTGCATCCACAGCGGGAACCACAACCGTTTTTGCAATTGCAAAATATTATATTTAGTAGTTCGGCTGGTGCTGGAGGCAATAACGTTCTTATGTGCTCCAGGATTTCATTTTCAAGCATCCAGCCCCATTCTTGAGGTTCTAAGTCTTTCCCTAACCACGTTTGAATCTGGTAGTAGACACGATTTATATGTTGATGAGCTGCTACACTTGTTGGTGGAAGTGTTGACAATTGTACAGGTTTATTTAGTTTCGTTAATTTGATGAATTGCGTGTAGCGGAAATGATCAATGTTGTCCTCAGATTTTGGAGCATTATATAATGCCAACAAGATACGCACTCCATTTTCAAATAATGTTTGTACGGGGGAGTTTTCTTGTTGGAATACTTCCACCAGTTTATCCAAATTGGGAATTTTTTCCAATGCTCTTGTAACAGTTTTTTTTTCCTTTTTTAAATAGCGCAGAAGTCGTGTCACAGCCACTAAATGCGTGTAAAAATAGAATGTGTTTTTTAGTACGAGGATATTGATCAAAACTTTTAGAAGAGTATATTTGTGTCTTAACATTGCCTTTGCCAACTTAATTAGTACATAACTAATGGGCATTGTTTAATAATTATAATTTTGTAAATAATTAACTTTATACAACGTACAGATAACCGTAACTCACGCTTGACCTTGCGTTAGGCCATATATGACTGTACGCGGCGCACTCTTCGTGGTCTAGCGCAAAAACGGTTGATCGTATGAAAAAAAAGTTCAAACAAAAGAGAGAGAATTTTATACTCTACAACTTTTATAATAGGTGCAAATCTCATTTAAGCAATAGAAAGCGAGATATTCGCGAAAAACCGATTTTTATGACCTTTGACCTTCAATATCTTAAGACTCGGACAAGGAAACATTTGTGACTTTTGGGACAACATTTAGAACGACAAAACAAAGTTTTATACCAATTTACAGCTTATTATCTTTCATTCCGAGGTTGACCCCGTTTTTTACCAAATATGACTGGGCTAAGATGGAATGCGACTCTATGCACAGTGCCATCGAATGCAAATTATAAGGAAAAGAAATTTACCTTCCTTCTCAGTATGTGAATATAGCAAATATAGCTAGAGATTATCCAATGCCATACGAGTCTCGATTATTAGAATTCTCGTTTTATACTGATTCCAGGAAGGATTTAATTTACAAAAACATCAGTCCTGGTAGAAAAGCCGGAGATCCCACTGTTACTGATTTAAGGGTGTTAAATTATAAACCAGATGGAACAATTTGCTATAGCTTAATTTTTGATGAACCTTTGCAGCCGTTGCCTGAACGTCCAATGAAAATCAATAATATCAGACCGTTAGAAGATCTCCCGAATTTTTTTTTAGAAAGACTGCCAATTTCCCAAAGAAAATATAAGGACCTTCAAGATTTAAAGTGATACCTTCGGACTGCCACTCACTCAAAATTAAAATGTTTTGTGTCATTAGATCTAAGTACTAGTTATCTATTGAAACTTATTGAGACTGAAATTTTGGCTAAAGTTCGTTATATTTTGAAACTTTTTATTTTGAGTTTGTTTATGATAATTATATGGTTTTGTTGATGTTAGTACCGTTTTTATGAAATACAAACACTGCATAAGTCTTTATTTTGTTGGAATAAAACCGCGTAAGTCGCGAAAATGACCAATTCAGACACTATTTTTTTATTTTTTTAATACTAATCATAACTTCACTCAATACGTAATATATTAATACTTTAACATGCTGTGTATTGTATAAATTGAATAAATAATGCAGTTTTTTGTCTCTCCTGAAAACTAAGCAAATTTGACTTACGCGGTATTTTTGTATAAGCGACGATATATATATATATATATATATATATATATATATATATATATATATATATATATATATATATATATATATATATATATATATATATGTTTCTGTGTGTGTGTGTATTTAGTTTTTCTAGTCATTACTAATTTAGTGGTATGTTTCCATTGACATATTTTTAGTCAATGAATATATATTTTTGTTTGTATTATGTCGGTGGAAACATACCTGTTTTCTTTTCATTTAGGAGGCCGTTGCTAACCTCTATGGACAGAATAGTTTCGAAGAAGTACCTGCAATATGTTTACTTAATTTTTTATTCATTAGTGTAATTTATTATTTTTAACATGTTACATAGTATATAATTGTTTTTACTTACTTTTTGAATATTGTTAATTTTATTTATGTCTATTTTGTTAATATGAATATATTTATTTTGTTATTTATTTTTCTTTTTTGTTTATATGTATATATTTATTTTGTTACTTTAAGTTTTGTCTTTTAATATTTGTCTGTCCGTACTATACAAAGAGAAATATTTCTTTTGTTTTGAGGCGGGAGGATGTCTATCCGCCACCATTTTTTGTTTAATTATGACATCATAGGTATAATAAAAGATTGCTATCACTAGATAAACAATATCGAACAAAGTAGTGAAAAATACCCTACAGTCAGAATTAAAAATTTTGTTTTCCGGGAGAATTTGTGGGACACGTATGCCTTTCATATATGCATTTGCAAATATCAGGTGTACTTCGCTCATTAAAAAGATCAGAATACATCGACGGTTTGCGCACATTAGTGGCTGACTCAGTTATGTGATTCACATAAATTTTTTGTTATTGGTGGTGTTTTTGGGTACATTTTTCTCTTCGACAAGATTTTGCGGTTTTGAACAGAAGCAACAAACTTTCAGCTAACAAATAATAACTGCTGAATACAGTTGAAACCATTTTTTAACTTGCCACTTTCTTATTGATAACACAAAATCCCGGAATTATGTTCTTCATTTATAATTGTTTTTGGCATATCGAACAGAACAAATATTGTTCTAGGAAGCAAAAACATACTCCATATTGGCATTTCTGCGTGCAAACTAGAATGCATCTGCAATTCTGACCATATCATTTCCAAGGCAATCTTACATAGCTTTTCTTCACAATCCTAAAAGAGAAGAAAGGAAATTAAATAAAAGTGCCAGAGCCCTTATTCGCAAGTCACTAAGACTGTTGCCCAACTTACGCCACGGGGAGGCTAAGGGTTGGTCTTCGCAAGTTAAAATTTTATTTTACTTACCTCAAATTTCAATTGCACTAAGCAAGTGCAATTACCTCAATTCACTAAATCACTGTATCACAAACAAAAAACTTTAACTCGCTTTCAACACGAATTGAAAGCAATGTACTTGTAATATTCAACACAAAAAACACAAGCACGTAAAACAAACAAAACACTTATTAAAAACTCAACATAAATAGTTTTCACAACACAATATTTTAAAAACAAAAACATGAAATGTCAAATACTTTCCGATAACGAATAGAATAAATAAAAAATCGTAGTAGGCAGATTTCTATTCTAAGATTTTTGTTAACCAAGTAATTTAGTACTGCCGCACTTAGAATTAAAACTTCATAAGCAACAGCAGTACTACATCTCGCCACATTGCGCTGCTTGCAATCGACGAGAGCAGGTCGGCTGGCATGAAGCTGATCTCTTCGCTCTAATTTCAGTAGTAATGAAACTGAAAACTAGACGGCGCACATATGATTTTGCTTAAAAACTATTCCATCAATTTCAAAATGTTATAGTACCGAATTAAAAGGTTAATATTTTTCAATTGTGTTGTACTAACACAATTATATATTTATATAATTTCGTGTAAACGAAATGATATAAATAGAGCGTTCTGAGCTCACAAAATCATTGTGTCTTGAACAATCATCAAAGTAACATCAGCGGTCTTGAAGCTGAAACAATATCTAAAAACTATTTGGTGGATTTTTTGAAGCCAAAACTATATAATTAATAGAATTGTGTCGTGAACAATTCTGACCATATCAGCTGTTTTGAAGCTGATAATTACAGCACACAAAAACATACACACTTATTTTCTGCAACTAGTCTAGCGATCATATCTAGTTGTCTCAACTCCTTTCGGTGGATTTTTTGAAACCGCCAAACTCTGTCTTTACGACAAATACCCCGCTCGGTTAATATAAATAAAAGTACTCGAGCCTACCTTTGGCATTGCGTTCTGAGCAATCGAGCCGAGAACATCAATACGACACTTGCGGTATTGAAGCAAGTTAGCAGTTAATATAAATCTTTTCTCTTGCAGCTAACAGTTGAGGAGTTTTTGAACCTCAACTTATTGACACCAGCGAAGTGAGCTGGAAATACATTATTATTTTATTATTTGAATTGTTTCCTTTTTATTTTTTTATTTTTGCATTGTTGAATAACTTTATAGACTCAATTTTTTTAATAAAACATATTTATAAAATACTCCAATTGTTATCATTTGTTACCCGGCAACCCTCCTTTTTTCGCTTGAGCCAAGTTAGGGCTCAAACAATATTTATACTGAGAAATAAAATATATGAAAAGAAAAATCATGTTTTTTAAAATATTTCATTTTGTTCATGTTTTACAGATATTCCCCTTTGCCTTCAAAGTAGAACTATTAATTAAATCCCAAACCTCATTCATCGATTATTGCAACGGATCGATTTTTTCTTGTTGCAAATTCGAAGAAACGTTCCTAATTGACCACATAACATATTAAGGAGTTCCATCTTCAAGCGATCATAGTTTGTCTTTTTTAAGTTTGCCAAAAACTTGAAACCATTTAAATTAAGCATTTTGATAGATTTTCAACAATCATCTGTCGACTTCACTTCGTACTGAAAAGAATTTTTTTCGGATGTTTCACAATTCAATTTGCAATATTGTCAACTTGTTCGGAAAATGCTGTATAATTCTTTTAGACGGTACAATTCAAACGCGCCTCTAATCAATAATCGGTTATTTGTTCTTGTTTTGTATACTTTATACATTCAAACAAACTCGAACGTAATTTAAAACAAAGAACAATATGGTTTAGATCACAATTTTATTAGGTCATATTATTTGGCTACACACTTTAACATCCTCTGCCCTGATCTGCTTAAACAGAATAGAGTAGCACTCATTACATTTGCATAACTTAATGGCACCAAGTTGAAAAAATTGCAATCCCTGTACAAACAAGTTTCGGCTTTTTTCATCTTACTACAGTAAAAAGGAACATCAATTGTTGGATGTTTAAATAATTAACAATAAAATAGAAAACTTCAAATAATTATTTAATAAATACTGTGAAAATTGTATGCTAATTCGTATGCAGTAGTGATAATAAATTCCGTGCTTATACCTGTCACCTATCTCTTCATCTGGTGGTACTTCATCCTCGGAATCCATCGTGCAATACGTGTCTCGTAAAGAACGAAGTGAAATATTTTCTGTCATGCCCAAATCCAATAATCCGAGTTTCAGAATAGCAGACTTCTTAATCTTCCGTAAGTTCCGATAAATGTTTTGTATCAAGTACCTGGCTGATATCTTCGTTCCAAATATAGCAAAAACAAGAATTGACCCTATAATCTGGAAAAAATTACCCTTATGCGAATTTTCCTATAAACAGTAAATATCATACTTCCCATCAGGCTCGCCTCCTTTTCACCGTCTTGTTTATCAGCATTTTCGGCTATGCTCCAGTAATGTTTAGATCATCAGGCTTCTTCGGAAATGATGCTTCCTAAAAATATAAACACGATATTAGTTTATTTGTAGTAGCTTATTTAAAAATATAATAATTAAATTATTGAGTTGCCATTAAAATCACTTGTCATAGTCCACAGATTACATTAAAGAAAACAAGCAAACAAATACTAAAAGTCTATTGATCAATAAAATAATTTTAAACTTACTGGCATTTCTTATTCAAGCATATTCCTATAATCCATAATTCCCAAGGTAGTACTTTTTTTAGCAATGTCAAATAATCGTCAGACCATTTGCACTTTGCAGTAAGACCATTTTCACTTCTGCACATTTCCGCACTTTTAGGCTTAAAAATGTTTGTTATTTTCTTAAATAGGGTGTAAATATTTTTACTTCATTTGATATATTGTTTTGTTCACTTCAAGTAGAACAAATCAGTTTTTTCATAGAAGCAATAGTTTAGGTACTGCGCCGAGTTCAAAGAAAAATTTTCCCCCGGTTCCCATAAGAAGACCATTTTGGCCTTTATGTTTGTGCGTGAAATTCGTCAGTTCATGGCTTGTAGTTTACGGTGGTTTTGGCATTGGGAACATAAAGAAGTACTTCGTTAACCGCACCAGTGTGGTGTTCCCTGACGACATACAAACTTTGTTGTCACTTGGAGATAAATTTGCGTTAGAACATACTCAAAATAATATTCCGCTATTACATATTATTGCAGATGGGGAACATTGTATTCGAGAGATAAAAGATGAAAAACACAAAGACATTTCCAGGTCTAAATTTTGTGACTTGATCCTCTGGGCTTAGAAAGAAATGTAACAAGAACAGACCGATCAGATTATTTAACAAGATCTTTAGGGATACGAAGATTTTCTTATCCAAACACAAGGATGTCATCATATTTCCGGCTGATTGAGATTGGATTTTTCTGTATTCGATATCATTTTTAATTAGTAGAGCTACCCCTTGGCCACTGTCGCCTCTTCGAGTGTTGTAGCATGGAGGGCCTTAGTATATGTTTGACCTGTTTGAGTTCGGTTTCCGAAATCATTGTGAAGTCTGGTGTGTGTTTCTCTAGTAGGTGGTTTAGTTGGGCTTGGCTTCTTAATAGATAGCCAACGTTGAGTTCCACAAGAATGATTTTATGTTTCCTTATAAGAAAGTTTGAGTATAAACAGTACAATAGCCTGCTTTGCAGTGATGCCATAAAGTGGTTAATCTCCCCAAAGAGGCCTTCCATCAATAGCCCAAAGAGTTCTGATATATATTTGTTCAATTCATTAATGCCTCCACCTGGGTTGTCTCCAGGTCGATAGTATACCTTGGCCTCATCTCTTGAATCCATTTCGGGTACTCTTCCCAAGCAAGCGTCTCTGTAGCTGATGCCCGTTGCTATGATGTAAGCTTTGTATTCGGTTCCTTGAGTGGGCGCAGGCGGGTTTTGTTTAGGTTGGGACGATCTCAATTTTCGAGCGGTGATGTAGTTTTTATAACTAGGGCAGCCCCCTTAGCTGGCCGGGTGTTTATCTGAGTTACAGTTTGTGCATCTAGTCATCTGTACCTCGCCCTCTGTTTGGGTGCATTCTTTTAAAGCGTGCTTGCCTGCACATTTGCGGCATAATGTTTCTCGTCCACAGTAAATGGCTAAATGTCCGAACCCGTGGCAGTTGAAGCACTGCATTGGTCCCTCGTTACTAACCCTCTGCCAGGTTACTCTTTGGAGTAGAAAGTATTTAATTTTCACGATGTTACGTGGGTCCAGTTTGATAAGGAAGTGCTCGACAGTATATTGCTGTTTTCGTGACTGGTTAGTGGAGACTCTTGCAACTTTGAGAGTTGTAACGACTGGGAAGAGTTTAAAATTGACAGTGACTTCTCCACTATGCGCTCCAATTACATTCATCTTTTCCTTTTGAGAATTTAAACATTTTCATTAATGGCGAATTTAGTTTGGGCGACATTTTGCCAAACAAATTCATTACATTTTTTTAACTAATTAAATTGTGGTAGGTATTGCCCACAAATTGATATTAGATTCAATTGATTTCGCTTCATAAATTAATTGATCAGAAGCAATATCCAAATGAATTCTATTAAATTACTCCACTATAATTCTTATAAATTTTATATATTTCATAGGCCGATCGTTATACACGTCATGTTGACCCACGCTACACTCACAACTATATATATTTATAAATATTTTAGGAATCCAGTCGAGAGAAGAAAAAGTGAAGATATGTGGATACAGCGAAAGATTAGTTGAGATGTACTCAGAAGCGGGTAAATTGCTTTATATATTTATTAAATTTATAATATATTAAGTAATGCATGCATTTTAGATTTTCAAAACCACTTCCGTCTAACTAGGAGCTCTTTTGGAAAACTGCTGAGGCTATTGCAAGATTGACGTTTTTCTTGGTCAGTTAGAATGTCAATCAACCAGTCCGGCTTTCTTTTTGAAGCCCTCCGTCGGCTTGTGCTGCCAGAAGACGAAGATTGCGCTCCGCTGTCATTGATATCCTCCTCGGATGCCTGGGGTACATTGGCAACGAAGCTATCTACCTCATTAACAGTAGAAATTTGGGCTATCTCTGGACGATCCCCGAGTGCTGATTCCATTGAATCGAAATACTGCCAGCTTTGGTATGCCCGCCCTGATGTGCTGTTGTTATCAACAATCCTTTTATATGTACTTTTCAAACTCTTCCACTTGGCGGCACACTCATCGGGGGTACCATAGCAGCAACCCAATGCGGCCAAGGAAGTTGAAACTTCTGCCCAAAGTTTTTTTAAATTTTTTCTTCATGCAGTGAAATGTGTCTCCCGGTCTTGCCAGCATTGTATAAGCTGCAGGACATTATTGTTCGACCAGTCGCCTGCAGATGAAAATACTGTAATATTGCTTACACAATATACTAAAATATTAATAACTTACCACCATTACAGCCAGACGCATTAGCGGTCTGGCGCCCTTCCGCAAAATTTACCGCTATTTGCTGCTCATCCATTTCCACCGCGTCCTCAATTATAAAGTTTGTATCCTCGCTGAAACACGGATGAACCCGAAAATTCGCCCACGGCACATTCTCGGCGTAGTTACCCAAGTTATGATCGACCGGTTACAAATAAGGATAATTTTAAAGTGCAATAGATATACACGAATTCAATAAATGCTTGATACGTTGAAGTGGTTAAATGTAAAACAAAGACTGGATCTGAATATGCTTTTATTTACATACAAAGTCAGAAATAAAAAACTTGCGGAATACTTAAGTAAATATGTGCGGTATGTTGGAGATATTCAACCATATCACCTAAGTAATCACTACTTAGTACTACCGAGGTGTTATAGCAGTGCCGGGCAGAATTCCCTAATATATAGAGGCTTTCAACTATTCAATGAACTACGTAATGATGTCAAAAGTGAATGTAGATGAAATTTTTATAAAAGAAAATGTACTTAATTTGTAAACAAAGAAATTTAATGTAAATGAAATGTGAATGTTAAGTTATGGATTACCAAATTTTGAATATTTGTTGTTAAATTGAAGTATACAAAGAGTATATTTAATACTAATAAATTTCTAATATTATTATTATTATTATTTTGGCCACGTATTCATGTCTGTTTTAGCAGTTCACGGCAAGAGTACGTTTCTGAAGTAATCATCTTTTGTCCTGTCAGAAATCACTCGATTATCTGAAATGAAATAGATTTTTTTGAGATTATTGAAAACTAAAAGTAGTGCAAATAATTGATGAATTTCCTGTATTGTTTAAATTGTCAGGCTTAAAGTGTGGCTTCATGCGATCAACAGATGGGATGCTGCAAACGACGTAAAAAGTGGAAAGGATGTTCGCATCTGCAGAAAACATTTCCATATCATTCTTATGTTTCATTCGCTTTTTTATTTAATTTAATATTTGGTTACGTTAAATTAGGAACATGCTAATTCTGATGATGATTCCGGCGACGTTGTGGACACAAGAAACGAAGTTAATTCGTCCACAGCAGATTCTTCAAATGTAGCTGATTTACACCAACTTTTGGGTACCAACAAAATAAATATATTATTCGTTATTAACTTGCCAAATAGAGAAACAAAACGGCAATTAGAATGGGATTCGTTTGAACAGGAGAATATACCTCCTAAGAAACGAAATTTCACGATTACAAGTAGGCAAACTGAAAAATCGTTAACCAAAAATACCCCTAGAAAGGTAAAATTGCAACTTCAAATTAAGGAGTTAAAGACGCAGCTTCACCTGCAAAAGAAAGCAATCAAAAAGAACATAGACAAGAATTGGCACATCTAGTGGAGTGCCAAATTCAAAATGTTGAAAAGTAGGACAAAGGACATCGTTATAGCGATGAACTGAAACAGTATGCTCTATGTTTATTCTTCTTAGCGCCATCTGCATATAATTTTTTGTCAAAGACAATTATACTTCCTTCAAAAAGTACGTTGCAGAAATATGTGCGAACATGGCCTGCTGGTCCAGGGCTACATGATGCCTATTTTAGATCTCTGCAGCTTAAAGTTGAGCAATTGCCAGAAAATGCAAAAAAATGCATTATAATGTTTGATGAAATGTCTATAAAAAAATCTGTTTTATGATAAATCTGAGCAAGAAATAATTGGCTTAGAAGACGATGGAAGCGAAAAGACAAATTTAATTGCCAAATATGCTTTCGCTTTGTTAGCAAAAGGCATAACCCATAAGGGAACAACAAAAAATTTCGGCAAAATAAATTTCGGCAAACTTGAAATGTCGCCAAATTTTTAATTTATAAGAATTATAAATGTGGGTAAATCTCGACCATAAAAGAACCGATCAATGTCGCCAATCTAAAATATGACAGACCAATAATTTTTTTTTTTTTGATTTTCCTACAGGCCATTAAGAATTATTATGTTGTCAGTACGGTAATAATCGAAATTGAAGTTGCATTTGTTGCTGCCGCAACTGCAGTTATTCTAGCGGCTTGATGTTCAACTAAATAAGATAGCATGTGAAGTAAATGAGTAGAAAGTAGAAGTCGCTGTTGCTACAGTCAGTCTTTGAATTGAATAAATGTTTCATTTTCCAATCTAGTTCTTTCCTTCTTTTGTTAAATCCTATCCCAAGTTATTTTGATAGTTATATTACAAAATTTTTATTTTATTTTTTCTAGTATTGCTTTTGTCTTTTTCAATTTCTTCCTTCTCTTCAACAATAAATACTAATTAATAAGAGGCAAATCATTAAATTTTGTTGTTATAAGTGAAGTAGGTAAGTACCGGTAATAGAAGGGGGTTGCTAGTTGCAGCGCGAGTGTGGTAAAGTACTAAAGGATAAGGTGGATAACATTTGTTAATAGGCAAATTTTGTTGCTTACATTGAAAGCAAATTAATAAATGCCTAAAACAATTGACGATATGGTTCTTTATTGCAGCGCCCGCTGAAATTAAGAACCATTTCGTCAATTGTTCTCGGCATTTTGAAAGCGACATTTTAAATTACGACATTCTGAAAATCGGTCTTATATTTCTGCGATATTTCGGCGGACGGCAATTTTTTATGGCGATATTTTGTTTAGCGGTATTTTTATTGGCGACATTTTGGTAGACGGTAATTTTAAAGGCGACATATCGTAGTAGACCCAACCCATAAATATAAGCACTTTTTAGGTTACATCTTTCTTCATTCTACATGTCCTGCCGCTAAAGTAAAGACATTAGTATTAGAAGCAATAGATAAATTTCAAAAGGTAGGCCTACAGCCAAAAGCCACTGTGTGTGATCAAGGTTCCAATTTTGTTGGTTTGGCAGCGTCAAAGCCCACATTCAAGGCAAATGATAGAACCGAAATGGTTTTCTTCTTTGATCCTCCGCATTTACTAAAATCTTTAAGAAGCAACTTGCTTACAAAAGACATTCGAAGATTTTACGAATGGGACAGCCCGAGGAATTATCGGTTAGCAACAAAGTTAATTGACATTCATATTCAGCCCAATAGTTTCCAAAAAATGAAGGTTAAATTTTCTGCTCAAGTTATCAGCTCTACTGTATACGCAAGTGAGAAATAATGAAGCGCCATCCACAGCTATTCACACAGCTGAATTAATAGAAAAATTTGACGGATTATTTGACATGTTTAATTCGTCAAAATTGTTCGATGCCAAAGAACTTAAGCGGGCATTTAAAAATACCGAAAATCAAGTAACATTCTTGAAAGAAATGCAGGAATTGTTGAAAGGAATGCGCATTATTGAAAAAAACGGGAGAGCTGTTACCAATAAAATGAAATTTATTAAAATGTAGAAAATACATGCTGCCAAGATTCAAATAATTAGTATATTTTAAGACTTTTTATAAGAACACGGATTTATTATACTTTGAAGTTCTTAAATAAAGACATTTCTAAACCAGACAGCAGGCAGAAAATTTTAACAGTGAGTCATTTATAAAGTCAATATTAAAAATAATCAAGGGATAAAAATAAATAGGGCATAAAGAAGCAAGATTCCTAAATTTTCGTACAGGTGAACTCTCAGTATAGCTGGGAGAACTTCACCGTATGTATATATTCAAACAGACAACAAAAGAAAGAAAAAACAAACAAAACAGCATAAGAAAGCAGACAACGAAGAAGCTTAAGAAAGCAGACACCAAAGAAGCTTAAGAAAGCAGACACCAAAGAAGCTTAAGAAACAAAAAAACGAACAACGATGAAAAACACGAAATGCCACCATAATTATAAAGAAAATGAGGGAAATTGGCATAAAGTAGAAACGGAAGCTCAAGAAAGCAGACACCAAAGAAGCTTAAGAAAGCAAACCACGAAGCTTAAGAAAGCAGAAAACGAAGTCAGCAAATTCGAAAAATCAAACGGAGGACATCATTATAAAGAAAATGAGCGTAATTGAAAAAATTGCAATATAAGAAAGCAGACATCAATAAAGCTTAAGAAAGCCAACAATAAAGCTAAAGAAAGCAAACAACGAAGCTTAAGAAAGCAAACAACAAAAAAGCTTAAGGAAGCAAAGAAAGAAGCTTAAGATAGCAGAAAAGGAAATTTTTAAAACGAAATAGAGGACATAATTAAAAATGAAATGATCGGAATTGAAAAAATTGCAATGGTAATGAAATTTGTACCAAAAATCAAACGAACGGATATGAAATAAATATCATGAAAAATGGAAATGTATGAGCACACTAATGAACGTGCAACATAGTTGTGAGAGCTTAATTGTGTGTAACCGACAAATATTTTGAAAATGCTACCCCGAAAGTTTTAATTAAGTTGGTGTAAATTGGAGCAAACTACCTTGGGTACTTGATATAAGGTAATGAATAAAAGAATATTATCTAAATATCTTTCTTAAATATTCATAATTATTATTGATAGCTGACCTTTAAAAGAAATGCCTCAACAAGGAACGTCTTGGAACAGCAGCAAAAAAAGTGAAGTGAATTAATATCTAGTGATAAACTAAAGTACGACTAAAAAACTGTGAAGTGTAAAGTGAAAGTGAAGTGATTAAGAACAAAGTAATAATAATATAAAGATAAAGTGAATTAATATGTAGTAATTAACTAAAAAATAATATACAGAGAAGTGAATAATTATTACTCAGAATAAAATGGAAGTCATACAAAGAGAGACTATATGAAGGACAGAATTAATACGGAAAAAGGTAATTTCATTTCACAAGAACTACCCATAAAAAATAAAACTCTATCTTCGAAACTGCTTTATTGCTGTTTAGCACTTTTTGAATATAATATATATAGTGTGTTATTCTTTATGGGTAGCATTTTCTTTTCAGGCCCCTCCAGTGAGTGTAGACGTTGCCGGGGTTGGAGGGCTTACAGTACCTTTTTATTTCATGTAAAGTTATTGGGTTAACTTAGAAATGAATTAATTTTAAGTTTACCCATTTATACATTAGATAAAAGGAGTACTCAACTAACATACACTCTATGTAATAAAAATGCAAAAAGAAAAATTGTTTGGGTGGGCTATCATACCTACGCTGACCTACGTCCGATGTATGCCAAGGGGATAATCTGTTCGATTCCACCGCCTCCCACACCATAGGCATTGACTTTTGCTAAGGTTCACTTCAACTCAGTAGATATCCCACCTAACCAAACATCAGCAGTTGCCGGTGCTGCGACTGCCACATGAATTTTCCGCGTGATTCTGGCTGCACTAATACTGCTAATCTCTCTCCTCAGCTGATGTTAAGATACCGTATCCCCAAGTTAATCAGTAGCAACATCGAGCACTTTAAAAAGACGCGCTTTTGATACCGTCGTCGAAAGAGACACTGGAGCATTAAAACAAGTAGCAATATGGATAAGGAAGACTTCTTACTTCAAGCAAAATAAGAAATTTTAAAAATATCTACAAAATACAGTCGGTATTCCTGATAAAGAAAAGTTAAAAGAACCAAACATCCCTGATGTCCCCTTCCAAGACGAACAAATTTTAATTTTAAATTGTTTTGAGCCGATGTATAGTTTTCGAGATATTATTTCGTCTCAAGATAAATGCCCGACCCTGTATATACATATATATCGTTCAGATTTTTTTTTTTAATTCTTAGATGCACTTTTTGTCTCTTACAATTTAAAAAAAAAATTTAAATTTTAATGCATTTAAAACTGTTTTTTTATAATATCTGAACGATTCCTTATTAAAATCTAAGCAATTTTTGTCTCTTGGAATTTTTTTTAAAAAGCTTTAATTTTTGAGTAAAAAATTATTGAAAATCTTAAAATGTTGGTAAAATGTGGCTAATATCTAAAAAAAATTACGTTTTCTAAAAAAATGTTTGGGACAAAAGTTTTGTATTTTTTTCCGTAGAACACGAATATGCCACAAACAATATAGATTTCCATTTAAAAAATCAAAGTTAACCTTCATTTGACCTTGAAAATTAGTTTGAAGGTCAAATTTAGGGTCACTATCATTTGACCCCCTTGAATTCTGACAACTTTTGTCCCAAACATTTTTTTATCCAATCTGTAATTTATAAAATATTATAAAAAACAGTTTTAAACGCCTCACGCTGTATATATATATATATATATATATATATGTATATACAGGGTGTTTCAGATCTGACGTGCCAAAATGAGTGGGGTGATAAATCCCAACTAGACAAACAAAGAATTGTATGGCAGGGGGGGAGGGGGCAATCTCAACTGTTTGAGAGGTACAGTGTAATTCATAAATTTAAGTTTTTCATAGTATGCACATTAATCTTTTATCTTTATCTCTTGATCTACCCAACACAGCCATATCAAACAAACGTTAAAAAACTAATATTCCAATGACCTTTTCAAAATTGTCAATAATGTTGAGTTAGCTCCTACCATTGCAGGTACAGTCAGTTCCAAAAGTGCAAAAAATGGTTTGCGGTTACCTAAATTTCAAAATTTTCCCAAATTTTCTCGGAAATTCATGTTGTTAGTAGACCTCTTTTTTATTGTTATTAGATTTTCCATTTTATTGCCTTTCCAAAAAGTGCAACATGGCAAGGTAGACAAAGGATTAGGAAAACCGCATCCTTAGAAATCCTTGACTACCTAATTATTTGTTTGCGCTTGAGGTAAGAAATTCTTTAATTAAACAAAATTTTTATGATAAAGGGTCGAAAATGTTTGTTTAGGGTACACAGGGAATTAGTTTTAATAATTGCAGCAAAAAGTTATAAAATGTTAGTGTAATTTTGTTTTATTGCCGATATTAGCTTGTGGAAGCCAGAATTCAAACCCTTGTTTTCTGGACCAAATTCTGTGGACGTTTCTGGACCAAATTCTGTGAACGGATGAATCTCAATTCACCAGGGATGGTATAACGAATTTCCATAAACTCTATTTATGGTTAAAAGAAACAGGAAGTGTAACTTTACACGATCCGCAACTTCGGGAACTTCTGCCGATGTCAAACAGCAACTAATCACCATCGTGAGGCAGGACCCTGAGTCGAGCACGAAACGAGTCGCAAGGCGATTAGGAGTGTCGTCATCTTAGGTCGGTGGGTTATTCATAAAGACGGATTACGTCCATATTACCATCACCCAGCCCAAGGACTACCGGTAGGTGTTTCCGAGAGAAGACTGAAATTTAGCATTTGGCTTCTGGAACGCGACATTGACGACAGAGCGTTCCTGGACCGAATTCTGCGGACATATGAATGTCAATTCACCAGGAATGATATCACGAACTTCCATAACACGGGAGAGGCTGGCTGCAATATGCCTTAAACAGGGACTTAGAAGGAGATTGTTGAAATGGATCGAAACATATATATATATATATAGGGTGTTTCAGATCTGACGTGTGAAAATGAGTAGTGTGATAGATCTCAACAAGGAAACAAAAAATTGTATAGCGGGGGGGGGGGGGGGGGGGGGCGGGGGGGGGGAGGGGTCAATTTCAAACGTTTGGGAGTTACAAAGTGATTCATTAATTTCAGTTTTTCATGGTAGGCACATTACTCTTTTGTTTTTATCTTTGTTAGAGCCATTTTTAATTATTCTCGATTTATAAAATTAAGGCAATCTTTATTTGCCACTGTCCACCAGATTATAAAATAATTTTGAAAGAATTAAAAGCCCCCAACATAGTAAAACAACCAGCCAACACAAATTTGAAGTTGGACACTTTTACTTTTGTTTCTCTTACTCTTTTCCTTGTTGCGAGTAAAAGTGCAGCTATCGACTTTTATAATAGATGGTGTTTTGTGTAATTATACTTTCTCTTTCACTTTAATTAGTGATTCAGAAAAGCACAAACACATTAATAGTTTTTTGCTCGATTTTATTATCAGATGTTTAAAAGGGTAATGAAAATATTTGAGTTTACTAACCTGAGTAAATTTTCTTATTGCCTTATTGTAACTGTACCGCGGTATTTTTCGCCGGACTTTTTCGTGTATCTGTGGGGCCTTATGAATGACTCCTCATCAGTTCAATAATCTCGTTTTCTTAGTAGCCCCATTGCTTGTTAAAAACAATGTGGGTCACTACGGAAAAATTGGTGTAGAGCAAAGGCTGACTTAACCCTAAGGTAAAGTAGTCAACAGATATTCGTGTATCTATATATACAGCGGTAGAGTTGTGAGATCGGCCCTTCGTGCTCTACCATGGAGTCACCCTCTTATTCTCCCTCCATATGATGATCGGTTGGGACTGCTACAACTTGCTACTCTTTGGCTTAAGCTTTATTTGTTGCCCGCCCACCCCTGATTGTTTTGTTTGGGTGTGTTTTGGCTTTTGTTTACTAATAATTTTATACATGTTGGTGTGGGAGCTATATCCAGCTTAATATTTTGCATACATGTTGGTGTGGGAGCCTCATACAGCTTAATATTTTGTATATTTTGGTGGGTAGGTCAATTGATTCCTGGCTTCAGCCTGTAAAGTGCGCCTTCTGAGTTAGAAGGGTTAATTATACACTCAAATTATCATAATATAGAGCGGTGAAACCTCAATACCAACAAAAATTTCGGAATGTTTGGAAAAGCGACAAGAAATTTAAACATTGGCTTGAACCTGTTGTAGAGAACCCGACAAAAGCATTTTGCAACACTTAAAATGTGAATTGAAGGCTGGTATTGCAGATCTAGAATAATATATGACTCGTACGAAGTACATATGTAAATCATAGTGAACTATTCAATCCCTGAGACAACGTAAATTACAATTTCTTGGCTGCACATTCCAATATGAATACAATTGATCATTTAAGCGATTTATGTTCATTGCGAATTTCAGAAAGCGATGCAACGAACATTAGGATTCGTAGAACAAAGTGCATACAAGATGTTTAGCCTCTTATTGGATGAGTATATTGACGTATCTATAACAAAATTGCTTGGAATTGTCATAAAGTTAGATATAGTTTATATAATTAAGTGAATTTTATACAGGTAACCCTCCTATAACACGGTTTCGCCCTAACAGGAAAGATAAATTGCAGAAACTCTCGTATAATACAGCAACCAAGAACGCGGTTTCGCTCGAACACGATATTAAAATTCCAAATACCTTTGTACAACACTGTAATACAGCGTCAAAATAATGTTTCTGCCACCTAACACTACTTGGTTGCTTCAACCATTGGATATTTATAACTTTAAAAGTTACTGCAAAAGATCAATACAGTGGACCTTAGACGTAACTGATTCAAAATCAATTAATGTAATAGAAGGTTGAAAGCAATTTGCAATTAAACACTGCATCGAAATTATATCTTTATTGGAAACTGCATCCCGAGTCTTAAATCACATCGATTCTGAGGACTATTGACCTGATTTTACACTGATAAAGATTGGGAACTTAGTAATTTAACACTAAAATAAGCACAAGTCCTAAGCTTAGCTAAAAATCTGAAAAAAATGGCAAATTGTGCTTTCTTTTCAGTAAGGCGTATAATTCATTGTTGACTCCGGCCATTGCTGAAGCATTATCCCTGTTGAACTTTTTTATTTCTAATTTGTAACTTTGCAATGAGCGTTCGATGGCTTCCAACATCGCTTCCGAATTTCCCGATATAATTTTTTCTAGACCCAAAAAGTTGACACAATATGTTATGCCACTTCTATCGCTGTGATATCTAAACGAACAGCCACACACAATTTTTATTTACATTTACATTATTATGTGCAAGAAAAGTATGTATGTAAGAGATTATCAATGCAGGTATCCCTCCCATAACACGGTAGATATGTTCCTAGAAAATGACGTGTTCTGTGAAACCATGTTATATAAACTCAGCGCCAGTACAAAAAGGGGGGATATGTTCCGAAAACACTAAAAACAATTCTTGTTTTAGTTCTATGTAAGCAACTTAATTTTTATTAAAAATATACATGTCTCTATAACACAAAACGAAGAGAAACAAACAATATTGTAATAATGTAAGCTTAATTTCCAATTAATTTCTTCCTCATCACTGCTCAGTACAATCAAACGAGATAATTTTTTTCGGCTGAACGATACACTTTAACTTTGTGAACCTTTTTCTCAATTTAGCTTTTTCGCACCATCTATCCACTTTATATAACTGTAATTCAGGGTCATTTGCTGATTCTTATAAGGGCGTTGTAGATCTCATGCTATGGAGATAGACAATTTTGCAACTCCCTTTTGAATTTTCGGTTTTTTTTTCAAATTTTTAGCTAAGCTTAGGCCTTGTGCTTATTTTAATGTTAAATTACTAAGTTCCCAATCCTTATCAGTGTAAAATCAGGTCAATAGTCAATAGTCCAAATCGTAGTTGAAGACAAGTCAAGATATTGCAGATGGAATTGACCTTAAAAATACCAAAAAAGCAGCAAGAAATAGAATAACAAGGAATAGAAAATTCCGAATGAATAAACAAACACATTAAATGCATTCCGTTCATTCTTATTAAATAAAAAAATACACCCTGTTCGGAGTCCGCGACAATATCCATCCAGACTCCAACTCCTCCAAATCAGACCTAAAATTAAATCATTAGAAAACATAATTCAATCAAAGAAAATGAACATAATTCCTATCATAACATAATGCCGACGGCATTCGCTTAAACTCCAGAATCCTGTGTACATCCAACAGAATTTCCATTCTTGTATCCAGTGTACCGTCCATTTGATCCAGCTCCGGCCCTGAAAAAGAAGAAGAAGAAAAATCACAAAGAATCAAATTATTTTATGAAAATTATGAGTGTGCCTTAGACCACACGACTGAAGTAAAACTTCTTTAGCTCCATCTCTATGTATGTATATATATACGTTTATATATGGTTATATGTATAATATATACATGTATATACATATATATATATATTAATTTTCTACAAATATTAAAATTTATTATCGGTTTTCATTGATTAACGAAATGAAATTACGAAATAATCAAGAAATCACCGTATATCTCCCTCTCAACTTCCGTTTGCCTCGCCCGATCGCACTTTTCGTAACGCATTCACTAGCTTACTCCACCAGGTCAAGCGTGCCTAAAGAAGTTTTACTTCAAAAACATTTATAAAACTTACTTAATAATTTAACATTTCACACAGCCATCCAGAATTGATTAAAACAAATAAACATTCTGACACATCTGGACAGATGGCCAGTATCAAGTTTTATCACGGCTAAACGGCTTGGACCAATTCTATTTTCCACACGCAACAAAACTTTACAAATGTTACAAATATTAATTCAACTGCGCGAAAACGACGACACTAAGGAATTAAATTTATTTTTACATGAAAGTAAATAGAATTTATTATTACATCAAGGTAGATAGGAAATAAATATCACAAATCATTGTAATAAATTTGTAAAAGACATAAGTGGGTAAAAATTTCAAGAATTGGAAAGTGGTAACACTAAAGAAATTACGTCATTGATTCCAAATCATAGTGCCGCTAGCTTATTATATAAGCGACTTTATTAACCCAGTAATCTTATATTTGAACTTTACCATTTCTTGAATTTATACTTGCTCCATTCTTGAAATTTCTTGCACTGCTTGATTCTCCAGTATTTTAATGAATTCGTTTCGAGCGAATATTAGTGAATTTATCTTAGTGAATTAAAGTGATTAGATTGTAAGTTAACTGATAGTGTTTATTGTAAGTGAAGTCTGTGATATAATAAGGAGAATAAAAATATATAAAGAACTGTTGTCCGAAATCTTCTTTTGTTTTTCTCTTATTTTGCGTGTTCGTCCTGTTACGGGCAGAACACACCCTAAAAACTGGAGCAACGAAACTGAAAGGAGAGATATGTGAAATGAACACAACGAAAAGGAGGTAAACGTTCCATGGCTACAATGGACGAATATTAGTTTAACAAAAATTTTTTTATAATATATAATAATAAACTTACGCGGTCGCAATCAAAATGTAAACAAGCCGATGTTAGGTTATGTCAGTATCCATCTGCTGTACGTAGTTCCATAGTACTATACCACCAGTTAAATAATTATCTTTGTATGTAATGTATTGAATATTCTGAAGAAATTTAATTTCTAGCCTGTTTTTTTATAGTTTGTAGGTTTTTATGTAATTGGCGGGAAGTTAATATTCCGCATAAAATTATGTCATTGTACGTTAGTGATTTTAAAAGTGAATTAAGTGCAGTGAATGAATTGTATTTTTCAATGCAATCACCCAGTTTGCATTGATTATAAGGGAATATATTATAATTGTGGAAGCTCCTTACCTTCCTTCTAGTTTCCCGACGTTGTAGTCAAAGGTGAATGTTTAGTATTCAAATATTTTTGTGTAGTTTCGGTACTTTCTCATAATTATAGTAGCGAATTACCAGTCATGGGATACGAATTTCGGTACTGTTATCCTAACTCATTTTAGTAGCAAATTACTTGGCATGGGATATAAATTCATGTTTCGTTTTGTGCAATCTCTGTATGCATTTTAGAATTTTTTGTTGTTTGTAAGGTCATATTAATTATACTAAGTTAAAAGTTTTACATCGCTTATGTCTTAGTTCTAGTATTATTCTAGGGTAAGTTACGTTATCTAGGTAACATATCGATTGCTTCTATTAAGTTATAAGCCTATTCTTTGTGCATCCTTCTATAATCTTTGTATATATTGCCTTTTGATTGTTATGTTTCAAATCGAATAAAGAAAGAATTTAGGTCGTTTGCTTATTCGATTTTAGGAAAATTACAAATGATAATGATCTTTTATGGGAATTGATATGTATTGATAATGCATTATAATAATATTAACAATTTCAATGCCAATGAAAGAGTTTTCTTATAGCTGAGTTTTTAAATGATATTGCTAAAATGGTCATCTTTGTA
Organism: Leptarthrus brevirostris; assembly: GCA_964036015.1. Lineage (NCBI taxonomy): Eukaryota > Metazoa > Arthropoda > Insecta > Diptera > Asilidae > Leptarthrus > Leptarthrus brevirostris. Next base: position 113,241,195 of record OZ038371.1, read on the forward strand.
TATGGTTATTATTATTTATTATTATTATTATTAAGGATTGGATCAAGGACTATTCCGCATCCTTTAGTCACTGCGACCAGTTTGATCTTTTGTGACATGATCCAGGTTCATTATTAGGCCGCCCCGTCAATTTTTAGTTCCCTTATCAGTCCTAAAATTCTCCTGATGGCTATCTTGGCTATGTCTGACGGTGATGGGAAAGCCCCACCAAGATGTCTGAGCCTGATGCGGCCGAGGGCCTCACAGTGACAGAGGATATGTTCCGCAGTCTCTTCCTCTTCTAGACAGAATCGACAGGTGTTAAAAGTCCTGTTATCAGCCTTAAATCTGGTCTGCTGAGTGAGAGCAGCTCCTTCGTTTTCTGTGTTGAGTAGGTTATAAACCTCTTTGCTTGTCTTGACCCTGGGATGTTAGTCCAGTGTGAGTGCTTACAATCGTCCTCCCATGACCGGATACGCATTGCTATTCGGCTTTTTGAGTAGCCGCAGAATGGCTCCGGTCTTGTATATGGTTAGCATATGAAGAAAAAAAAAACAGCTAACTGACATTTAGACGTTTGCGAGGTAAAACTAATAGAACATCGGGGTCGTATATTAAGTCGTATTTTATTGAATATGCTAAATATAAACACAAATTGTACAAATTTTAATAGAGAAAGGAGAATTCTAAACATATTTAAGAAAAAAAGTTTTCTACTAGTAGGTACCTTATGGAACTTGTTGGAAATGGAGAAATCTTTTTGTACATAAACAACGCGGTTTTACCAAGCAATATTGAACATTACCACTTTATTTTAAGATAAATGCATGAAATAGACACAATAAAAGGTATATAATATGATTATTTTGAAAAAATTGAGCAGACCACCAGACTTTATTTCTGATGCCTTATTTATTTAGCTTCATTTTCTATAAATTGCGTAATTAATAAATCAGCTTTTCATCGATTGTGATCAAACAACTTACCGGTGATTTCTTTCTTTTATTCCTTTTATTAATTTCTTATTATAATTTTTCCTTCAACCCTATTTTATATCCTTATTTTTGTTGTCACAATTATTTCTTGATTTTTTTGCTTGCATTTTAATTTTAATATAGCAGGGCCCTATGTAAGGACTAGAGCCGACAACGGAGAAAATCTAGAGTTCTAGAGTCGAAGATCTAGAGTTCTGTTCAGGCTACCTGCTGAAAAGAGATACTGGTTACGCGAACATTAAAGATTTATTGCTGATAAAATAAGTCTTATTCATTTCAGTCTTTAACACTTGCACTTTTTATATTTCATTTTAAATTCACTCAAATTCTTAATTTAGCACTTAACTAACTTATTTCTGCACTTATAGTTAATTGCAAGCTCGCTGAATATTAGATTTCCAAAAAGAAAGAGACCATGTGCATGCAGCTCTTTTATAGTTTGAATTCAAACGGTGCATACAAAAATATCGAATTTGAATCAAGGAATTCAAATTTTAACTATGATGTTGGCGGGAAACTTTTTATTTTAAAGACTTATAAATTTACGTTAAAGTTTAAGTTTTCCTATTAATATATTAAATTAGATCATTTAATATATAATTAGTTTTTGGTCACACAAAAGTATTAATTCCGATATTTGTTTACGTCGGTTGCTGAGCACCGTGTAACCAAATTGCTCTTGCCAAATAAAAGAAGAAAGAAATGTCTTTAAAAAGCAACCTATACTACGACGCCAAAATTGGTAAAATTATTGGTTTGGAGGATGACGGTATTGAGAGGACAAGTTCAGTAGTTAAAATCGTTTAAGTCCTAATTGCTCATGGATTAGCCGAGAACTGGAAACATCCATTGGGATATGCTTTTGGCCGGACAACTTACCCCGCAGATAAAATTAGAAGGTTTTTAATCCGAGCTATTGAGGCACTCCAATCCTTAGGGTTTAAACCAAAGGCGGTTATCTCTGATATGGGTTCCAATTTTCAATCTTTCTCTAAAATATTGAATTTTAGTAAAGATAAGCCCTTTTTTGAAGTAAGTGGTCAAAAGATTTTCAACTTCTTCGGCCCACCACACTTAATCAAATTAATAAAAAATAGTTTCCATAATTACGATGTAATATTTCATGGGAATAGGAAAGCATCGTATAAGATTATTGAAGAGTTTTATAACCGAAATAGCATCTGTAGATATAGATTAGCTCATAAATTGACAATATCTCATATTTATCCAAAGTCGTTCCAAAAACTGAAAGTTAAATTAGCCACCCAAGTAATTAACGATTCAGTTGCTTGCGCGTTGGAGGTAGATTCTGGGGAGAATCAAAACGTAACAGATACAGCTGATTTCTTGCGGTATATGGATCAACTTTTCGATATTTTTAACTCATCTTCACCAATTGCAGTTAGAGAGTCAAAAGAGCCTTTCACGGGGAGTGACAGTCAAATAACTCTTCTCAATGAAGTGGAAGACCTCGTATCTTCTCTCCAATTTGTGACACCTTCCGGAGATGTTCCAACCAATTCAATTAGGTGCGTAGGTGGTTTTTTAATATCACTTGCAAGTTTAAAAGCAATGTGGCAGGATATAAAACCAGAATTTGAGTTGCTTCTTACTCGTAGAGTCAACCAAGATTGCCTAGAGAATGTTTTCGGAATTATAAGAAGGCAAGGGTGAAACAATCCAAATCCTACTCCGCAACAGTTCATGTGCGCTTATAAAAAATCATGGGAAATAGATTATTTAAATCTATCAGATTCGGGTAATTGTGAAAATGACCAGGAACTTGATTTAGGAAGATTAAATAGAGCTTCTTTAGACGTTATATCTTGGATGTTGTATGAACAAACTTCTTCCTGCACTTATGAATTTCCATCTGAGTACAAGCAGTATGAACTCAGTGAAGAAAATGCGTTAACATACGTCGCTGGATATTTATTTAAAAAAGATACAGAACAACCATGAATGTTCATTTAGCAGAACATATGTAAATCTAGCCTCAATTACCCTATTTTTAGATTTAAAGGAGTACAATGATTGTAATCTTGTAACTCCTCCTCCAGATTTTGTTGAGTTTGTTCGAAATCTAGAAGAACTTCGTTAAAAGAACTTTGACAATCTAATTGCTTTAAAGGGATTTGATTTGAACCTTCATCAATTATGTTCTTTGGTCCCGCCATTTAAGGGGTAACACCACTCTAGAATTTTGAAAAAATAATTTTTTTTTGGCTTAAACAATACTTTAGGGTCATAAAAATAATATCCACTGACTCTTATAATGAAAAAAAAAATTTGAAAAGTTTAATTCTCGATTTTAATATAGCGTCACGGAGCACTATGAATTACTCGTAAAACTACAAACGCGTTTTTCTCGAAACCATATTTTTCAAACTGGGAGGACAGTTTATTTCAACACCATTGCATGGATTGCTTTAAAATTTTGACAGTAGCTTCATAATTATATCCCCTATGGAAGTACGCAGTTTTTTTATTTAATGTAAACTTTTTTTTATAAAGAATTTATTGCTTATTTTTTTGACAAAAATCGATTTATTTTTTCAAAAGTGCACCATTTCTTCAAAATTTGATTTTAAAAAAAAATCCTACGTACTTCTGTAGGCAATAGTATATAGATATTAATTTTTTTTTTAATTTTTTGTTCTAGGTCTTATATTTAACGATAAATCCATCAAATCAAATCAAATTTATTACGAGAATTGTACACAAGATATCGTACATTTACATATGGATCTAATGAATACAATAGTAATGCGTATGGAGTAATTAATTCGTATTTTAAAAGTAACAATTTTTAGAAAATGAAATATATGTAACCAAGAAACATTAATTCAAACTTAAAGATTAGGTAACAAAGAATAGCAAGAGTTTAAAAAAAAATCAACATGTAGGTAAAGCAACCTTTTAGAAATCTTATATATTAGAACCAAAAAGAAATTAATTTTAACTACTTATGCCTATTACTCGTGATATAGGAGCCAAGCCGAAAAACCCACTAACCAAAAGCTATAACTTCAGTATTAATCATTACAAAGTATTAAGACATTATAATGCTGAGAAATGCGTCAACAATAGTATCCTGAACCTATCGAGAGAACCTGCATTCCGAATATAGATCGGTAAGTTATTCCAAGCGCGAGCAGCTTGAACAAAGAAAGAGTGCTCTAATACTGTTCTATGAAATCGTGGGATTAAAATACTATGGTGTCTAGAGGAACTTAGAAACACGAGGTGTTCATAGAGATATTTTGGTGCTTTGTTGCGAATTAGATTAAACATAAAAATTAGCAATTTTATTGTACGATGGTTATCCAATGAGTGTCCCAAGAATTGTGGAATAAAAGAAGAAACGCTATCAAAGCGTCGAAGCCCATGTATAAAACGGAGACAGTCATTAAAAGCGACGTTAAGTCTATGACTACACGAACTATCAAGCCTGGGGAATACTAAGCTACCAAACATAAAGTGAGGAAGAAGTAAGGCTTTCACAAGTTTTGCTCGCAGGTTTCTAGATAGAATATTGGCCGACAGCCAAAGTCGGCGTAGTCCACCGTAAATTTTTCCAAGAAAGCGATTGATGTGGTCACAGCATTTCATCGAAGAACCAATAACCACTCCCAAATTCCTCGCAATATCCACGCGCGGCAGCTGCGAATCGTTAAGCCAAACACTAGATAAACCAATACGATCGGAGTTAGAATTGTTTTGTAATAATACGAACTGTGACTTTTGAGGATTCAGGCTGAGATTGTTACTGATTAACCAGTTATATATTCTGTTGAGGTCACCATTAATACGTTCAATATTCCAGTTTAGTCGATCGACAGGACTGCTACTGTAAATCTGCACATCATCCGCATACATATGAACCTTCACATCCTTAACCACTCCCGGAAGATCATTGATGAAAATACTAAATAGAAGAGGACCCAGGATAGAGCCTTGAGGAACTCCACATGTAAGCGGGAGAGTTCCTGACACTTTATCCCTCAATTTAACCTGCTGCCACCTATCAGACAAAAAGCTCCGTAACATACAGATAGCCGATGAGGAGAAACCGAAAAAGGACGTCAATTTATGAAGCAAAATACTGTGATTAACACTATCAAACGCCTTCGAAAAGTCAAGCAATACCAGAATACAAGTATGCTTCAAATCAAGAGCAATGCGAAGATCGTGTGTTACTTTGAGCAAAGCCGTTTCACAGCTGTGTTGGGACCGGAAGCCAGACTGCCATGAACACAGAAGTTCATTTGTGTCTAGATATTCTGTTATCTGCGAACACATCAACCTTTCTAGAACCTTAGAAAGAAAAGACAAAAGACTAATCGGGCGAAAGTCATTTATATCATTAGGAGATGACTTTTTGGGAATGGCTAAAACAGTAGCCATTTTCCAAATGCGCGGGAAGGATGAGGAGGTCAAGGAATAATATGACATGCAGTACTTGATGCAGAATGAAGGGCAGAATCATTTTTAAAAAACGAGGGTGACTATCATCTGGCCCAGTAGCGTCAGATTTTATCGAGAGTATAGCCCTATGCAACTCATCGACCCCCACACAACGGAAAGAAAAATTGGAGTCAGACACACCTATAGTCTGTTCAAATGCATCTACTGAAACTTCATTCACTCCCCGTGATGTGAACAGGGCATTTAACTCATTCGGATCGAAGGTGCATGTAGGTTTATTTCCTTCCCCATCACAAACGCCAAATCGTCTGAGATTCTTCCAAAGCTGCCTGGAAGGTAGCTCAGGGTTCAGCAAATTTTTAAAGTATTGCCTTTTAGCTCTTTTAATCGCTGCAGTCTCCCGATTGCGAGCTGATATGTACAAGGCTCTAGTACTTTCAGTTTTAACCCTGTGATGAATTCGATAGTAAAACTCTCTTTCCTCAATAAGAGACAGAATTTCTGTAGAGAACCATGGAGAGCTATTTGGTCGAACTTTACGTCTGATCGCGGGAACGTGTTGATCATGTAGATTTTTAATATGAGAAGTCAGTATTTCTGCTTTGGAGTCCACTGAAGTACTACAATAGAAGTCATCCCAGCACAGCGAATTACAATCATCACCGAGATTCTGTAAATTTATATTATTATAATTCCTAAAAAATACAATCCTAGGTTGGAATGGTTGCAGAGGTAAGCCATAAGATACAAACAAGATATCATGATCGAGAAAGCTCGGAGGAGAAATTTGGTTCTGAAATAAAACCCGATCAGTGTCAGAGACGAGGATCAAGTCCAGCTGTGATGGGCAAGCTGCATTCAAATACGTTGGAAGACTATTTATAATTCCTAAATGCAGTGATTGTAAAAGGGATACAAAACTTCTAGAGCGCAAATCGTTCCGGAGGACGTCGACATTAAAATCTCCACCCAGAATCACGTTGGAATACTTCCGAGTACAACAGCTTAACGACTCCTCAAAACCCTTCATTAAATCTAAATTGAAGACCCCCGGCGGGCAGTATACAGCTCCCAAAGCACACCTCTCAACGCCGGTATCTACCTCCAAAAATACATACTCACACCCCTCCGAACGCGAAAAGTAAATTATTTTAGCTTTAAAATCCTCTTTTACGTATACGGCCACGCCACCCCCTAATCTTTCTCTCCGATCATTTCGAAATAGCTTGTAACCCTGCAATGAAATATGGGAAGAAGGTACATGCGGCTGCAACCAAGATTCACTAACTACAATTGCATGAACCCGTGACCCCTCAAACATTAGTCGAAACTCGTCAATCTTACCTCTAATACTTCTGGCATTGAGGGAACAGATATTAAAGCCCATCGCCTGACAGGAAAAAATATTCAGAAGCACCCTAACCCTGCTCACGCTGTTAAAGTCACTTACTAAAGACATGGTAAAAATTTTAACCAGTTTCTCACGACAGGTGCAGGATTAAATGCAAAGCGAAAATAAAGTACTGTCGATAATAACATAATGTCACAGAAAAACAATAACCGGAGATTTTCGACCCAGCAAAAACATGAAAAGAGCGTCAATGCGACATAATTCAACCCTAATATTATATTGAAAACAACATATTTAAAAAAAGAATTTGCAAAAACTAATGAAATGCTAAAATAGATTAATGATATGTAAAAATTTTTAAAGTTCAGAGCAAAATAATAATCAAGTAAAACTAACAAAAATTTGAATATTAGCAAAAACTTTTTGAGTTTCATTTCCACAAGACACGATTACACAGCACCAGTGGCAGTCGATGATACAGTATGGAGTTGGCTCTTAGTAATTATCTTCACGGGACGTTCATTCTCTTTGAATTTCACAAACACGTATCCATTTCGTATAAAAACAGAGGCAATTAGACCACGCTTACGGAGCATAAGAGCTTCTCTAAACAGAGACTGATTCGTAGCAGTCAAACTTGGGTTAACGTAGACGGGACCCTCTGAAGAGAAGCCATCAATTTGATTTAGCTTGACCCCTCCACGCCTCTTAAATGCTGAAATAAAACATCGTTGCTCATTAGCTGAAGAGAACCTCACCAGAATTGGAGCTTTGGATTTGTTCCCCAGCCGAAAAGCATGCACGTACGGAGATAAGCTATGTCCGATGACACTCGCCATACTTTGGAGAATTTTAAGCGGATTTTCAGTCTCTTTAACAGGAACCCCGCTCAATGTAATATCCCACAAGCGTTGACAACGGAGGAGATCCTCATTTTTCTCACTGATTGAAGTGTGTTGCTCTTCTAAGATGGCACATTTCTCCTCGATCTGCTCCAGTCGCAATTTGAGTGGATTTATTACAGTGTCAATCAAATTGGACATAGATTTCGACTTAAACTCCTCCATGGCTAGAAAACGTTTGTTTAACCGTTCCTCAAGATCCAAGAGCAGACTGTGGTACTCCGACTGGGGATTCTTCCCCTGAACTGCATCTTGATTAACTGTAGCTGCACTTCTAGTAAACACAGGAGTCGAACACACAGAGCTCGCTCGTTTTCTCTCCTTTTGGTGCTTGGAAGAACTAGCGGATTGTTTCCCCGCCATTATTTAAAATGATAAAATTTGAGAAATTAGCCGATAGCTAGAATTTTTATTTTACAGCGCTTTTACTAACCAACCAATTCTTTGGTGGATAAACCGAGCAACCGAAACAATCGTGAAATGGTATTATAAAAATTATATTAAATTATATTATAAACACGGATTAACTGCCGTTCTAGTGGAGCGAAATCAGAAACACGTCTACTCTAGTCGGCACATCCTCCAATGAAGAAGTTTTAAAAAAAGGCGATTTCAAAGATTGGCTCTACCACCGCCATTTTGTATCAAGATTATAAAAAAATATATATATATATTTTTATACTTCAATATGTTTTAAATAAACCCTGTGAAAAGAAATCCTATTCCTTTTTCCATACTCCCAAAATAAATAAAATAATGTTAGGTCTTTTTTTCGGCCGCTAGAGTGGTGTTTCCCCTTAAATGTTGCCAAAATGTTGATTCAGACAAATTTATTTGGTTTTTCTTGAAAGTGCAAATATGCTTTATTCTGAAATTTTTTAATCGCAAAATAAAGGTTTAAAATTATAAAAATAAAATATTGTCAGTCAGTAATCGATAACATGTATTTTGATGGCAAACTAAGCCAGTGAGACTTCAAAGTTATACTTTATACTTCTAACTATACATGTTAGAAAACATCGAGCTTTAAAGCAAAAAACTTCTGCTTAGGAATGCGAGTATATCAGTCATAGGAATAACACCGGTCTGTCTTCATTTTCTAGATCAGGACAATAGAAATAGGACACCAACAAGAAATTTTATTTTCACATGGAGTGACCTGGTAGGAAAATTTTCTTTTTTTGTTTAAATTAACACAGCAGACTTCTCATGTCACGTTACTATTTCAAGTTAAGGTATTTCTTAACTTGAAATAGTAACGTGACATGAGAAGTCTGCTGTGACGAAGGGTAAGGGGAAGAGTCGAATATATTATAAACCAGCGCTAGATAGATTCTGAAAAGTCAATTTTTGTAATTGTATGGGCAGTGACGGTAAACACTTAAAGTTAGTATGAAGAACGAATTACGGATCGGTATAATTTGCGTAGTTCAAGTCACCGGTGCCAACCTTAGAGTTGCGACTTTTAAATCCTACTTCTCACGACAATTGTATCATACTGCGGCTTTTTCATGTAATCCTATGATTACTATACAACACTATTTCGCAAATTTTACATAAAGAATGGTTGTAGTATAGACAGATGTGTGGCTGGATGACAAAACCCACCTAGTGCGTCGAAAAACCAACAGTGTAACATATATTCGAGTTCTAATGGTGGGGTGGGGGAGGGGGGGGGGGAGTAATATGTAAAAATAATTTAAAACGACATTCACTTGGCAGAAGTTCGAGCAATGCCTGGCAGGTTTCTTTAATATAAACAAAAGTTTAAAAGGTTATTTGTAAGTACTGGTTATACTCAGTATTTACTTCAAATGATTTCGTTTAATAAAAAGAATTCATTTTTAGGATGGCATTATTTCCGAGTAAATTGATACATAAATACACTAGTGTGCAAAAAAAACGCAGCACCGGCAGGTATCCTAGGAAAATCATGATTTCTTCTTATTAGTAAGTAGTCCTGCGAAGGGCCCTGAAAGATTTGATACAAAAGCCTATAGACGATTCAAAAGTAGCTGTTTGATTTCATTTTCAATTCAGTGTTCAGATAGTGAAGACATTTGTGTATTTAAAGAGAATTTTTGTGAAATAACATATATGCTTTAATATTCGAGTGTTGCGTTTTTTTGCACACTAGTATATTTAGACAATATAATACTAGATATAAATTTTGATGGCGAATGTGTACAGAATATAAAAATCGATGACGATTGCTGTGTTGGTCAACAAACTTTATGGGTTTTATATTGTGACAACTTTTTTTAATTTTCACCTTAGTATTTTCTTCCCTCAAAAAAAAATTTAAGTACTTGCAAGTACTTGAGGTAGTTGTCTATGCTAAATCAACCGTTCTGAACTGTTCAAGAAATTTTTTTCAAGTACTTGCGAGTAGTTAGGCACACTTTTTAATCCAGAGGGCGAATATGATGTTAAACTCATTTCAGCAGATGTCTTTTGGAAAATTACGGTGAAAATTGTCAAAAGTTAATATACTTGTGGTTGAGTTCTGTTTGCATTTAAAAAAAAAATTTAATTAATATAATGATGTAACTAAAATGTATCAAGTAAATAAATAAATATTAGTTTTATCCCATGCATTGCTGCCGCGTTACGTCACAACCGATCAGCTGTATTGGTTCAAAAACTTATTCGGAATACCTTGTATTCTGAGTACCGTGGAGTCTGTTAGCTGTCAATTCTTTTTGCTTTCCCATTAACAACTTCATTCGAGACACATTTAAGTACTTGCAACTACTTGAAATGTGCGTTTGGATTTTGGAAAGCAGCTAATTTCCTTATTTCGATTTTGCCAGTTGATGTTTTTGAGAAATTTAAATGGAGAGAATGGGTAAAAAAGGTATTTTTGAAAAAATGTTCTTAAATAACTTTTTTTTGGGAGCGGGTAAACCGAAACCGATTGCGGGTAAAATTTGGTCTAAGAATAGACTATCGACTGGGACGTTTTACCGCCCTCAACGCTTAAAAGCTTTCCTTCGTCATATTACAGCGAATTATGTTATTTTTGGAAAAAAAACTTTGTTATTAAATAACTTTATTTTGGGAGGAGGTAAAACGAAAAGAATTGTGGAAAAAACGCACTGACGAAGGCCTTTCGATTGGAACGTTTTAACCCCAGCGCGGAAAATTTTCCGGGCTTGTAAAATTAACCCGGAAATTTTTTTTTCGAATAAAAAAACCTGGGGGTAAAACGAAAGCAATTCAGGGTTAAATGTGGTCTAACGATAGACTATCGATTGGGACGTTTTACCCCTCAGCCCGGCAATTTTTCCGGGTTTCTGAAGTTAACCCGAAAAATTTGTTTTTCGAATAAAAAAAATTGAGAGGGGGTAAAACGAAACCAATTGGGGGTAAAATGTGGTCTAACGATAGACAGACTGACTTTTCTTCCAACTTTTCTGTAATACTCGAAATAGCAGCCTAAGTTAAAACCTAAAGGCCTTTTTGACTACTGAAATAAGACAACAAAACTAGAGGATCATGGGGGCTTGTATTTAATTTCCAGTGGATGTGAAAATATTTATAATTTCAGATTAGCAATAATGGAGTTCTTTTTATCCACTTTTATATGGAAAGATGATGTTTCCTCGTTGAATTCTACAATATGAATCTGATTGTTTGGCTTAAGTAATTGTGTAGTTGTTAAAAATCGGACTTCATTACTCTCAACAAGTCGCGGTGTACATAAGAGATCTAGCCTGTCGAATGTTTTAAAGAATTACATTTAGCTATATATATATATATATATATATATATATATATATATATATATATATATATATATATATATATATATATATACACTGACGAGCAAAAATGTTCCAATGTCATACAAGTTTGAGTTTTAACTGAGATTATAGAAAAACTAGATAAATATGTTTCTGGTTTTTACCATAATAAAACACTTTGGACTTTTATAAAATAAAATGTATTCCAGAAATTTAACATATTGTAATATAAATAATAAATAAAGCATTTTCATTTTCAAAAAGTCATTGGTACAATTTTGCACGGATATATAAATATAAAGAATGTTTCACTAATTAGTATTTTGTCCACAAACCCTTCGACTTTTTCAGATCTGTTATCCTCCGCGGCATGCTCTCATATAAATTTTCAACTTTGTGCAGTGGAATACTCTCCCATTCATCTTTGGCCCGTTTCCATAGCTCATTCATTCCTTTTGGAGGATGTGCATAATTTGCCAGATTTCGTTTTAATGAACTCCACAAATTTTCGGTTGGATTCATATCTGGGCTTTGTGGTGGCCACTCCATAACATCGATTTTTTGATTTTGAAGCCAGTTTTTCACGACTTTAGCAGTGTGTTTGGGGTCATTATCTTGTTGGAAAATCAGATCTTCCTCTTTTAATCCAGATTGCTGGATAGCTATTGGCAAATTCTGTTGCAATATTTGCAAATATTGCTCCTTTTTCATTCTACCTTCAATCCTAATAAGAGGGCCGACCCCATTTTTTGTAATACAGCCCCATACCATGATCGAACCACCCCCGTGCTTCACCGTTTCCTTAAAATTCCTCATATTTCTTCGATCATTCAATAGAAGTTAGGACAATTACCTGTTTCCAGTCATCAACAGTCCAATCTTTGAATTTTTCAACGAAATCCTTCCTTAATTTTGTATTTTTTGCACTCAAAGCTGGTTTGGCTTTCTTTTCTATTGCTTGTAGACCAATCCGCTTTAGTGAACGCCTTGCAGTCCATTCGCTGACATCGTACCGCAGAAATTTAGCTGCTTCTTTCGGCGATTTTGCATCCCCTTTAATTAAAATCCTCGCCATTTCTCGAGATTCCCTTTCAGTAATTTTTCTTTTTCTTCCAGGATCTAAATTTTTAAATACTTTGGCACTCGATTTTTTTATTCTTATTACAGAAGAAGCACTAATATTACACTTCTGTGCTATTTAACGCGTAGATTTACCTGCCTCCAATAAATTTAAAACACGCGTTTTTATTTCAGCTGATAAAGGTTTCATTTTGCAAATTAAAGTCCTAACAGCTCAAATGACAGCGTAAAACTGAATTACTCATCCATTGCGAAAAAATAGTAAAGCAATAAAACCGTTATCTTCAGCGTGCAAAATTGTGCCAATGCTTCTTGTAGCATTATGGCTCCCGTCAACGTTTAAAATAACGGGTTTCTGATTTCATTGAGTAGAATTTATTTTGAGAAGGACTGAGAATGTTTGATTCAAAAAATTCAATCATACCTTCACCATATTACCAAAAAATTCAAGTAAAAACTGGTATTTATATGACACTGGAACAATTTTGCTCGTCAGTGTATATATATATATATATATATATATATATATATATATATATATATATATATATCAGTAATATCTTGCCTGAAATTCCAGTCCATACATAACCGAATTATTTTCATCCATTGCGGGCAAGTGCTTCCAAGTACTTTCCGTTCAGATGTTCAGATTAGTAAAAATATGTAATTTGAGACAGCACTGTTAAATACTGTCTGCGCCACCTAGTGGTTGTATCTGTAAATACATATTGTATACATTCGCCCACCAGACTTAACCATGAAGATAGTTTCGGTTGACAGGCTGAAAGAAATTACAGAACTGTCTAATTAGTTAGACTTCATTTCGCATCTGACTGTCAACTTGCCATCATCCTTAGGTAAAAAATATTTCTGAAAATATTCTTGCAAATTTATCTGAACCATCCTGATTTTGAGTAATTTCTAATAATGTATTTAATATTTGTAGTGTAATCTGCAGCGGAATTTAGAACTTTTCGAAGAGCAATTCTGCTCAGTTTTCAAAATTCCCTTGTCTACCAAGATAAAGGACAGCATCCATTTAACATCCAGGAAGTCTGGTATTATATTTACTGACGTGTCATTCACACAAATTAGAAGTGATCAAGTGACGCAAATCAGCTCCATTTTCAGGAAAAATTTTCTTTGGTTATTGGACGACGGGGAAGTATATTAGTTTGCTCCCACGTGCCACAGTTCCACTGTCGGCTGTAACTAAACAAGACCCTGAAAAAAACAAAGAAGGGAAGACATCAAGATCGAATGGTAACTTACATATACTTTTAAACCCTCGCCTAGACTAATAAGTAAATTTTTTGTAGCTATTGGTTTTGTCACAACTTTTTTTGTGTGCTTAGCCGCCGGGGTAACCAAACGTCGGCCGCTTTAAGTCCGGTGGAGCTACAGTAAAAGGCCGCTTTTCCGTACCACTTTGTCCCAAATGCAAAAGGGGCTCTCGCCTAAAAAGAATGGGTACGATGAGGTGGTAAAGGCTCAGCTGTAAGTACATGAAGACAGGAATAAAGGAACATCTGCAATCAGGTTAAATCCCTTGTAATCCATCAAGAACCCATATCCTACAAGACTTGAAGTTCTTATATAAGGTAACGAGACATTATATTCCAAATTTAGTTAGCCAAATTAATTGAAGGTTTAAAAAGAGAAAAACCAACAAGGTTAGTGAGGTAGTCAAGAGCTGTGTACCTGACAGGCAGATTACGTTTAACTGTTCCGACTGCATATAGTACAGTCAATCTGGCGAAAAAAAAGTCATAAGGCTGCAAATCACTCCAAAGTGATGAAACTTGGTGAGTCGTTAAAGAATGATGAAAGAAAGCTTACCTGGCGATGGGTACCTGCTACCTGTTCAAATACTCAAGAAAAACTCAAAAAAATATTTTGAAATGCATTTTTCTCGAAAACTATGCATTTTACAGAAAAATTTATTTAACAAAAAATGTAGAGGGCATCGTTATCTACAATTAATGTCATTGGTGCTATGTCGTACAACAAAAAATGTGCGCAGTACGTGGCGCTAAAGCTGCCGGAGAAAGTCACAATAGGACCGAGAAACTTACCGTTAGCATCACTGCGCTGTTCACACAGCGCTATATGTATTACACTATAACTTTGAAACGGTAAGTTGTATGAAAAAAATGTTGAAATAAAAGTTGTTTATAAAATTAAAAGGAACAATTTTTCCATTTGAATCGTAACTGAAAAATGAAAATTTCAAGTCAAAAAAGTGGAAAACCACTTTTTTTGGCACTTTAGCGCCACCTACTGCGCACATTTTTTGTTGTACGACATAGCACCACGGACATTAATTGTAGATAACGATGCCCTCTACATTTTTTGTTCAATAAATTGTTCTGTAAAATGCATAGTTATCGAGAAAAATGCATTTCAAAATATTTTTTTGAGTTTTTTTTTTAGTATTTGAACAGGTAGCAGGTGGCCATCGCCAGGTAAGCTTTCTTTCATCATTCTTTAACGACTCACCAAGTTTCATCACTTTGGAGTGATTTGCAGCCGTTTTTGCCAGATTGACTGTACTAATATCATAATTCAGAAAAGTTAGTTTTGTTTGTGGTAACTCATTCAGCTTGTGCTAAATCCCGTCGACTCAGGAATTTCTCAAGTTGTTTTTGTTATAACTTGAATGTTTAAAATTACTTTTGTGTTACTAGCATAGTGAAGAATTAAGACTCGTGTCACACCAGATCAACAATTTATGCTTAATTATTCTCTTGGTAAATGACAATAAAGACTTATTTTTAGTACGGACAGGAATCTGGAACTATAATAGATTCAACGATAAATCCATTTAGTCTTTGTTCTAGTTTTTGTGACAGATTCGAGTTCAATTCAGAGAAAACCTGTAAATACATTACCGAATTGGTAGTAATTTTTTTTTCTTGTCTTGGAAATTATAAGCTTGCAGTGTGTAAAGGTGATCGCTTCGACTGTAGGAATTTAAGAACGATTATTAGCAACTGCTTATTCCCAGTACTTTTATTTTATTATACCGGGAATTCCTGATTCCTTACAAATTGAATTAATTGTCATCCTCCATTAGGGGCTAGACAAATTACGTGTGATAATATATTATTTTGATTCAAATATTAAGTGTTCTTAGAAGTCAATATCAGGTTAATTATACGCACATACATAAGACAGACATCTTATAAAATGTTACTAGAATGTTTAATTATTTTTATCCACGATTAGTCTTTACACATATTTGAGTTCCTTATTTAGAGACATTTTCCTTGTAGTAAAAACTCATGTGTTTAAAGTACGGTAATGTAACAGAATTAAAGCACAAGGCAATGATTTTTAGTAGTGCTAGGGATATATGTATAAGTCCGAATGAACAAATGACATTATAGTAAAGCGACAGTTATAAGATTTTTTTTTGTATAAGAATATTATAAGTTGTAAGAATTTGGAGTACATCATTATACATTTTAAAATGTAAAGTATATCTAAGTAATGGAAAGAATAGCTCGGTTAATTTTTATTTATCTTCATTTTGCTCACGGTGCGTGCCTCACTATCGCGCATTGTTCTGCCAATATATCTAGCGCTAGATAGAAGTGCCGGTAATCGTTGGGATAAGTAAAGGGAAAAACATGAATATTGTTTAATTTATAAACTAACACTTGATTTATTTTTATCAAGTCAAATCATACTTGTTTACTGTCTGCGAACTAAGTTATTCTCACCCCCTGAAGTAATTAAATTTGTAAATGAGGAGATTGTGGCTAAGGTCTTAAGCATTCTGAACTAATTTTTATTCATTCTTTAATTCCAGTTTTTGCCTAATTTTAAGAGTAGTCCTTATATAATGGATAATTTACGTCTACCTAATTTTATTGAATATATTGTGAGAACAATGAGTTAAATAATATCTTTTATTTCAGGAAAAACCCCCATGAAGTTTCTTCTTCCGCATCTTGTTTCATTTCCCCCTTTTTCTCCCATTCCCCATGTTTTAAGTGATTTTTAATTTTTTCAGCACTTTCTTATAGGTTGGGTATAGACCCTAGCCAGGTCCCTACACCTGGCGTGGGTTAGTGATCTACACTATCGATAAGGGGGATAAATTTTCTTGTTTGTGTTTTCAAGATAGTTCAGGGTGGCTAGGAACAACAGTTGACACCAGATCTGCTGTTCTTCCTTCGATATCTGTCTCTCTTGTGTTTTCATCCCTTAGTGGCAGACCTGAAAGAAGGAATCCACTACCTTCTTTCGCCAGAGGCACGTGAAACTCAGTTATGAGTGTGTGACTCGGATGTTCAAGAACCCTAACCCCATACCGACAAGCTAGGACGTGCTGCCAGCTAGCGCGTGCCAATTTAACATCCCGCGGCAACTTCACACGCGCACACATTATACATCATAAATAAATTGACTGTCCTTCACTTTCGAAAATCAAAAATCAGTTCTATCGTTGCTAAAACTAATGTTACACTGGTTACGCTTTTCGTAATAATAAAAACTATATTTATGTTTATAAACAAAATATTTTATCAAAATCACCATGAACAAACACTCTTCAACAGGAACTTGAAGTTTTGACGTTTAATAAATCTCTAAAAAGCCAAACAGGTGCAATTGTTGTATCTCTTTCAATCTCGTTCTTCATAAACCAAATTCGGCAGCTATCAATTTCTTTCAAAAAATTAATGCGAGAGAAATTTATTCTTTTGCTTGAAGAATCCGTGTGCATAAAATGCAATACATTCTCAGGTTATAGTGTCCAAAGCCAATGGCGTGTTGAAAGCTCAATGTTCCTAGTGCCAGGCTCCTGGTCATAAGAGAGCAGAGAAAGCGAAGCAACCCTTCGGCTTAAGATGAATTTACTCTCGCTGTCGGCTGTGGGAGGACGCCAAAAGACGCCATATTCAACAGGCGAGAAAATGTTGTCCAAAGAAATTAATTTAACACATTGACGAGCGAATTCAATATTTTTAATTGGCTAACAGCATATTCAACGCTAATTGCAGTAAAAGTGTGAACCTTTAATCGTTTACTCCGAGAAATTGTAAGTTTCGCGCTAGGAATTAGTGGGGTTAGTTTACAACCCCACAAACAATCCACAAAAGTAATTTCGTGACATGATAGTTTCCTACCTTCAAAAGAAATATAAAAGTGAGTGAGGACACAGGACCTACAGGGATGGGTGAAAATGCAGCACCCGGCCCAGCCGCAGCACTTGTCCACACGGATAAATCTGTAACTCACGCCATAAGCAACCTGACGCCGAAAATAAAGACGTTAGACTTCAAGGAAAAGAACCCGTAGAACAGATCAAAGGTTGGATCGGAGAAATTAAAGATGATTAAGCCCGAAGCACATGCTTTGCAACATCCTAACGGTAGTACATTGAACCGCGATAAACGGGAGCTTGACGCTGCAAATATCATGGCGTCCCAGCTAAACTTATTCCCGGTGGGGACAATCAACCCAACTAGTTCTACTAATACAGAGGAAATCAGAAGTTTTCACAGCGAAATGTGTGCTGGTATAAATTTTGAAGGCACACCTGAAAAATATGAAAGGACTCCGGAGAATCTAAAACTCCCAAACCTAGAGGACTCTACTCTTAATGAAGGGAACATACCGATAACCGAGAGTGAAAACATGGACAGCGACGACAACTGGAAATTCGTCGGCTCAAAAAGAAGAGGACACGAACGATTGACAGGCGCCAGCACCAGGAGAGATGTGACGACCCAATCAACATTGGCGGACAATAATAAATGTAACCAAAATTCTAATTTTACTCTTGAAAATGTTAACTTAGTTGATAAAGCAATTAGCAATAATAGATGTGAAATTTTAAATAAAATTATTTCTGACAACGAATTCATTAATTCAAATATGTGCGCGGACTCTGAACTTAGATTGAACGAATTAATAAGAAGCGGTTATAAGGCTAGTGATAATGCACAAAAGCACAATACTAACGTCATAGATAACGTTAATTTTATGGGCGAGGGCAACAATTCCCAGCGCATCAAATCCAGTGCAAGGGCAAGACCGCCACCTATTGTGGCCAAAGAGTTCGACGTCAGCAAACTGAGAAAGGCTTTGTTGCAATCTCAAATTAAAGCACGCATCGCGAATCTTAAATCAGGGACATGCAAAATTTACCCCGAAAACAACATCGAAAGGCATCGAAAGTGCCTCAAGAGGAGACACAAAATAGAATTTTTTACTTATACCTCCAACTAGGATAAACCTACAAGCCTACTGCTAAAGGCTTACACATGTTTACCTCAGAGGAGGAAGTTCAAACTGAATTTAAGGAACTTTTCCCAAATATTACAACGTTAAAGATCTCTAGATTCGAAACTAACCAATCTAGGAGACTTAAATACCCCTGAGCTTTTTCATCGTCAAACTTGACCCACGAGCCGATTATACACAAGTTTTAAATACTAAAATCTTCCTACTTCAAAAAATATCTTGGGAAAGGGTCAAAAGTGAGGGCCCGACTCAATGCTATAACTGCCAGGGGTTTGGCCACTTTGCGATTAAGTGTGGCCGAACAACGCTGTGCCGCAAATGCGCTGGAAAACACGCATTCAGGGATTGCACGGAGATAGAGGGGGCAGAACAGGGGAGCAGATGTGTGAACTGCGGATCAACAGAACATCCGCCCAACTATAAAGGATGCCCCAGTTACAAAAGATCTACCGACAATAGGAAACTAGGAGCATCTCAAGTAAGACCATCGAACACGGAAGGCATCACCAGAAAGGAAGTATATCCCTCGGTCTGTAAGGCAGGGATCAGCTACAGTGACGCCTTCGTTGGGAAGTCGACCAGTTTCGGACCATCAGGAAACACTTCAGTCAGACGAGCCGAACGCGGA
Source organism: Leptarthrus brevirostris (assembly GCA_964036015.1). Taxonomy (NCBI): domain Eukaryota; kingdom Metazoa; phylum Arthropoda; class Insecta; order Diptera; family Asilidae; genus Leptarthrus; species Leptarthrus brevirostris. The sequence continues at coordinate 113,260,559 of OZ038371.1, forward strand.
ATGGATGGGGGAATAGGAGAACTAAACAACTGTCTCTTTGAAAAAGTTAACAACCTAATGATTTCGTTACACAGTTATGAAACCCTACCACAAAAAAACAGGCCATCCTTATGTTCATCTTCAAACTTTCTTATGAGGAGTTGTAAAACAACCTTCCTTGAACTTAACACGGGATCACTGATAGACAGAGGAAGAAAGGCCCAATTGTACAACCTCCTGGAGCTACACAGACCGGAATTTGCTATGATCTCAGAAACAAGACTCAACACCGAAAGACCCAATTTGATCATCCCCGGATACAACATTTTGAGAGACGACAACTGGCAGAGAGCCGCTCTCCTAATAAAAACAACATCGAGTTCTCCAGAGTCTTCCTGGACCCAACGCCAGTTCTACTGGTGCTTGCGAAGATAAAAACCGAAAGCTCAACAACGCACCCCGAACAGTCTTAACCTCAACGCTGAACCAACTAGCCTCTACAGCAGCTAACTATAACACTATTGTAATCGGAGGAGACTGGAACGCAAGACACAACTTATGGGGCGACTCTGCGGAGAACACAAACGGCTCCAAGATGGCCAAATGGATCACGGATGTAGGACCAACCACGGGTTCGCAAATCATTTCTCCGTTCACACCCACATTCACCAAAAGCTCATCCATACTGGACTTTTCGTTACCACAGAAACGCAGAATGGGACACTGTTTGGTCAGTGTAAGTGCGAGACAGTGTCAATCCTGGTCCACATTCGACCTTCCTGAATTTCAAAAAGATATCGAAGCAGCACCGCCTTACGACACAAGCATTACCAACCAGGAGATTGACAACTGGATAGAGGAGTTTAACACAAATGTTATAGAGGCTAAAAATAAACACATTAAAAAAATATCAAGAACAAGCCAGAGTTAGCACTTGAAGCTCCCCCAACACATCGCAAACCTTATTAAAACCAAAGGTAAGTGGGTGAAACAACTGAGGAAAATGTACCTACGCACACTTAATAAAAACTCCCAGGAATATAAAGCCCTTTCATCCCGTATCAACTGTCTGAAGAAGATAATTCACGAAAAAGTTGATGTCCACCTTAACTCACAGTTCCAAGACAGACTGAAAAAAATAAAGCCCGGACCTAACGCTTTCAAGGAAATTTACAATATAGTAGGGAAAAACAATGCAACGAAAATAGAAAAGCTAATAATCCAAGACAAAGAGACTTCCTCACCAGACGATATCCTAAAAGCCTTCCTCACTTTCTATAAAAACCTCTACTCTGACAAGATCCCAACTCATAACAACCAACTAACAAAACAGGTCGAGGAAACAGTCGCTGATTTCTATACAAGAAACTCTAACTTAAACAAGGAATGGATGCCTGCCCCCACCCTAACACAGGAAAACAACATGCTGAACTCTACAGATGAGCTATGGATAAAGCCCCAGGAATTACAAAATACCATGAAATTACTATTACGGGAAGAAGTCTTGTGGCGCGGACGGAATTTCCAACTTCCTAATAAAAAGACTACCCGGCAATGCATTGAGGTTCCTCGCAATCATTTTTAACCACTGCCATAACAATAGCTAATTCCACAGGACCTGGAAAATAGCAAAGTTAATACCTATCAAAAAAAACCTAGTTCTTGTAAGGTGGAGGAATTCAGACCGATCCAAATGCTTTCAACGTAGGCAAGCTCCTCGAAAAAATAATAGCGAATAAATTTGAAGAATTCTGCGACATGAACAAGGCCATCCCGGCCTACCAATTCGGTTTCAGAAGGGAACACTCCACTAATCAGCTAAGATCCAAGGAATGCACTACTGTTGCAGCAATGGATATTGAAAAGGCGTTCGATAGCGTCTGGCATAAAGGATTGATCTTCAAACTGATAGCCTACAATGTCCCAGACCAACTAGTCAAAATGTTCGCAGATTTCTTAACCTACAGAAAACTCTATATTACTGTCAACAGAAAAATGTCTGAAACAATAGAGGTGCACTCGGGGGTTCCCCAAGGGTCGATAACGGGCCCTGCACTCTATAATTTCTTCCTGTCCGACTTCTCACACGTTCAACCTGTCGACGTTGAAACTCCAGAGTCTAAGGTAATCCTATATGCTGATGATACTCTTGTCTACGCCCGTGAGAAGACACCAGACAACGAACTTGGTAAATTAAAATCACATATAGAAGAAATTAACGATTATTACAAGACTTGCGGCATCAAAATAAATTCCAGCAAGACAGAACTCCTGTGCATAAGAAACGCGTGTAACAAAGGGCCTCCAGGCATCGCCAGCAGAGCAAAAAACTTGAACCTCACACTCGAGGACAATATCATTCCGACCAAAAACGATAAAATATCTTGGCTTGAATATTAACAACCTACTCAAGCCAAACCAACAAGAAAAAATATATAGAGAATTAACCCTTCTAACTCAGAAGGCGCACTTCACAGGCAGAGGCCTGGAATCAATTGACCTATTCACCAGAATATAACAAATATTGAGATGAGTGAGGCTCCCACAACCCATGCAATAAAAAATATTAGTAAACAAGAAAAAAGAAAACAAACAAAAAAAGTCAAGAACAATCCCAAACACTACAATCAGGGGTGCATAGACAACAGAGATCGTTTAAGCAAATCTTTAGTAAGAGCCAGATCAAAAGTGGGACACAAATTCACGGCTCTACACATGCGGTTAATAGGCTCATGCATACCATAGTTAGAGCGAGAATGGATAACATGTAGTAAAGGCAATCTCCTTAAGCTATACGGGGTTTACCTATAAGTAACCAAACTTGCAAGAGTGAGAGAATCTATATTCAAGTTCAAAAGCTGATGAATAAATACTAGGTCAGCAATTCTAAGACGTTCCTCTAACGAGTGCATATTAAGCAATCGGAGGCGATCCTCATAAGGAGGAAGCCTTAATGGATCATTCCACGGGAGGTCCCTTAGTGCGAACCTAACAAAGTTCCGCTGCACCGATTCAATGCGTCTAGAATGAACAGCATAGCAAGGAGACCAAACCTGAGATGCGTACTCAAGAATTGGTCTAACTAAGGAAAAAAATAAGTGAATAAGAGTCTGTCGATCACAAAACTCCCTTGACCACCGCTTAACAAAGCCAAGGACTGAATTACTCCGAGATACTATATGGTTTATGTGCAGAGTAAAATCGAGTTTCTTGTCTAGCATTACACCGAGGTCAGTAACGGACTCCACTCGACGGATATTAGTTTCCGCAAAGGCATTACAAAAGGCACACAAAGCATACGGAATTCTTCTACTGCTACTCAGACTTGTGTATAAACAGCTGATTAGACCAACGATGTCATATGGATTCGCAAACTGGTTTCACATGTCTCCGACAATAGCCCAAAGACTGGAGGTTTTCGAGCGTAGGATACTGAGACATTGTACGGGAATCCATTACCAATCAAAAGACAAAAGATTCTAAAATAACTACCAAATCCGGAATCAAACCACTTATGAAATACTTGCTGAGGCTCTCAATAAAAGTTGTAACTAGACTGAAAGATCACACCAATCCCCTCCTGAGAGAAATACATGACAGGGATATCTTCTCCAAAATTGACGACTATTACCCCTCGCCCGTAGCCCTGGTGAACGGCACATCCGAAGAATGGCTAGAAGACACTAGCGACACAGACCCAACGCCCAAATACTATAAACCGCATCTTATTGGAAAACAAAACAGAAGATAATAATTAACCATGACTGAATTGCGACGCTCCTACTAGACTGATAGGAAACTTAAGGCAGCACTTAACCTATTTAGAATGTAATAGATAATGTATTGGATAATATATAAGATCATGTTTTAGACATACTTTCCGTTCAACGTAATTTAACAGCAAAATTGTATAGGACAGCATAATCCCCGTAGGTAAGGACAATAAATATACTAATTTGACTATCAATCAAAAATTGAAAACAGATTCTGCTAGAATAGGAACTATTATAGGTACGTAATTAAACAGAACCTAATTGTTAGCCACAACTAATCTAATAAAATGTAAGCTTCTACAAAAAAGAAAATGTAAGTAAGAATACATAAGATGAAATAAATATTAGGTAAGATCCGGTGCCAAAGATAAATGTAAGCAACACAAAATTCTACACAATAGCTATGTACATATACCGTCTGTTAATAGGAAACAAAGCGAACCATGTAATAAAAGATATTGTAATATCTTCGTCTTAACATTACGATTTTAAAATAATATTCACTAAGATCTTGCATAAGATTAAGAATTTCTCTCAACTCGAAATCTTTAACGCTAATGTATATTGTACCTTCCTATTAGAAATTACATCACTCTCACACTAGTCTAGGCTAAGGTGTAGAATCTCGCTAGATGTATAAGAGCATGTAAAACTAGACCTAGAGTCATTGTATAAGTTAAACACACCGGTCGCAAGTGTGTACGAATGTACTCTTTTTGATTTGTGTAAACTCTACCACCAAGAATTACCATGGCTCGCATGTATGAAAACACTTACTGATAGGTTTATTGAACCAAACGTTTTAGCTCATAGCAAATGTATTGTATATAATAGCTAAGTTTCGAAATTGTACATTGCTTATGTAGTCGAATAAAGGTAATCTTGAATCTTGAAAATCGCTGTCGGCTGCCATGCATTCTGATAAGGGCTTTAAACTACCAAAATATAGTGAGAACACTAAACTTCTTACTCAATTACAATAATCAAATAAAATAAAAGACTGCATTTCATTACATTCATATTTACCTTTGGTAAGCGCATATAGAAGTGCACTGTGTCTATTGATTGTCCTCCTGCTCCCGCTTAACAATTGAATAAGCAGATCTACTTAGTGAGTCCGCTTGAATATGTGCACAATACAACACCGGTGTTGTGTGGTAGCTGGATAATATGATATTTAGTAGCCCAAATATTAGCCGCTGTAAACTAATGAACAAATAAAATAATAAGAATGCATTTAATTACATTCATATTACCTTTAATAAGTGCACTGTACGGAATTTTGTTTGACTTCCTGCTCCCACTAAACAATTGAACAAGATTGCAGATCTGCTTAAGAGGTTATATACACTTAAAATTTTCAAAAAAATCGATTTAAGTACAAACTATATACAGGGTGAGGCATTTAAAACTGGTTTTTATAATATTTTATAAATTACACATTGGACCAAAAAATGTTTGGGACAAAAGTTGTCAGAATTCGATCGGGTCAAATGATGGTGCCTTAAATTTGACCTTGAAACTCATATCCAAGGTCAAATGAAGGTCAACTTTGATTTTTTAAATGGAAATCTCTATTTTTTTTTATTGCATATTCGTATTCTGCGGAAAAAAATACAAAACTTTTGTCCCAAACATTTTTTTAGAAAACGTAAATTTTTTAAGATATTAGCCAAATTTGACCAAAATTTTAAGATTTTCAATAATTTTTTACTCACAAAATAAAACTTTTAAAAAAAAATTCCAAGAGACAAAAAGTGCTTAGATTTTAACAAGGAATCGTTCAGAATTTTTTTTTTAAATTTTTAGGTGCACTTTTTGTTTCTTACAATTTAAAAAAAAAATTTCAATTTTAATGCATTTAAAACTGTTTTTTATAATATTTTATAAATTACACATTGCATCAAGAAAATGTTGATACAAAATTTATTTATCTTCAAAGGGGTCATTCCATGATATCAATTTCAATCCAAATAGTGTATTTTTGTAATTTTCAAAAAATTCATTTCAAAATGATGTAACTTAAGTCGGGATGTTTATTAAAACTGCGTTTTTCGTAACCCAGGAACAACGACGTGGACGTAGCAGTATTATGTTCCCTTTGGGGTACTTGTTTTAGGTGAGTCCCCTTGCCTCTCACCGTTGGGGTGCTTGTTTAAGGTGAGTCCCCTTGCCTCTCTCCGTTGTCGTGCTTGTTTAAGGTGAGTCCCCTTGCCAAAAATTTTAAATTTTAATGCATTTAAAACTGTTTTTTATAATATTTTATAAATTACACATTGGATCAAAAAAAAATGTTGATACAAAATTTATTTATCTTCAAAGGGGTCATTCAATGATATCAATTTCAACCCAAATAAGGTATTTTTGTAATTTTCAAAAAATTCATTTCAAAATGATGTAACTTATCATATTTAGCTTTAATAAGTGCGTATAGAAGTACACTGAGCTGACTTTTGATCGTCCTCCTGCTCCCGCGTAACAATTGAATAAGGAAATTGCAGATCTGCTTATTGAGCCCGCTTGAACATCTACAAAATATAACACCGGTTTTGTGTGGTAGCTGGATAATATGGTATTTAGTAGCCCAAATATTAGCCACTGTAAACTAAGGATCAATTAAAATAAGAGAATGCATTTAGTGACATTCATATTCACCATTAATAAGTGCGTATAGAAGTTAAATTCAAGTGAAGTGAAGTTGCTGACTTTTGATTGAGCTCCTGCTCCCGCTTAATAATTGAATAAGCAGATTAAAAATCTGCTTAGTGTGCCTGCTTATGTACATATAACACAACCCCGGTGTTGTGTGTTAGCTGGATATTATAATATTTAGTAGCCCAAATATATAAACTAATCATCAAATAAAATAAAAGAATACATTTACTTACATTCATATTTACCTTCAGGAAGTGCGTATGCACTTTTGATTGTTACACTGCTCCCGCTTAACAATTGAATAAGCAGATCGCAGATCTGTTTGGTGAGCCCACTTGAACATTTCCAAATTACAACACCGGTTTTGTGTGTTAGCTGTGTTAATGATAAAATTAAATAAATTTAATTACATTCATACTTACCTTTAATAAGTGCGTATAGAAGTGCACTGTGACTTTTTATTATCCTAATGCTCCCGCTTAACAATTGAATAAGAAGATCTGCTTAGTGAGCCCGCTTGAATATTTACATAATGCTACACCGGTTTTGTGTGGTAGCTGGATAATATGATATATAGCCCAAATATAAGCAGCTATAATTTATTTATGATATAAAATAAAAGAATCCATTTAATTACATTCATGTTTTCCTTGTTGTTTTGTACACACGCTACCATAAGATGGCAGCATGCGGATATTGATTGGATGGAAGATTGTGAGCACAACTAAGAAGCTTGCCGCTACTTAATCGTAACTCACAACCAAAGGGATGTGGAAGGGTATGGGTGAGCGTAAAGGCCATTCTACATCCAAAAGTTCGGCTTGGTCGTCGGGTTTGACTACGTGTTAAATGAATTGTTCTTCTACATACCGGCTTGGTCGTGGGCGTCGGCGTGGTCGTCAGTTCCAGCTTTGAGAAATTTCAAAGCTGACACTGAAAAAGCAGGCGAGCCAACTTAATGACCCAAATCAAAGTTACCAATTCCTCACTTGAAAATTGTTTTGACAAGGGTTTGATGTGAAAAAATAAAAATTGAGATGGAGGAAAAATTAATAGAAAAAGTCAGGGAAAATCCTTGCCAAGGAAATAGGTGATGATTCCATCAGGAAGTGCAGCAAGGGATCCCGGAGAAGAGTGGATTTATTTTAGAAATATGGAATTCATATCTGCAACAATTCAACCAGCGCAGTAAGTCATTTAGGAGAAATGATGCTCCAGTTTAAATCTATATATATTATTATTTTCCAGAACTATTTCAAACTGTGAAATGGAGGAAAAAATGGTAGAAGAAGAGAGCTGCAAATCTTTTAGCTTATCGGAGCTCAACTTCGAGGAAATAATTGAGGACGATAGCTTTCTTCCGTCAACATCATCATCTTCACTGTTTAGTACTTCCTCTCCCGAGCCCAGTAGTTCATCAAAGCAGTGTACCTCGCCGCAGCCAGTACATAGCACAGTGCGACAAAAAAGGTGCAATAGGCTGCAAAGAGATGTAGTTTTAAGAGAGGCAGTTGATCGTTTTGATTCGTTCGTACAACAGGCGGAGAGAAACTTTGAGAAACCAACTGCAGTCCAAAGTTTTTTTAAGGGCATAGCCAAACAAGTCGAAACACTTTGTGAAATTCAAGTAGCCGTAATAAATATATTCAAAGAAAAAATTAAGAAGTATTTATGTTGTTTTTATTTATCAATTTTTACAATTATTAAAGAAGTATACATAACATTATTCGTATACGTCATCGGTAGCATGTACTAAGTATTGAGCTAAAACATTCCTCGAGTGTAATGCATTCCTAGATGAATTGAATCCGGTGAATGGTCGCAATTCTCGTAGGGGTATTACCTTTTGGCGCCACAAAGCTTCAACGAGGATGTTTCCATCGTAATGGTCTGCAAAATTTACGGGGCAGTAGTTATGCAGAACAACTGCCGCCTGTACAATCTTACATATATTTTTTGGGACACAGTGTATTGTAGTTAGTAAAATCCTCTATCTAGCACACAAAATTCCGAAAGCGTTTTCAATCAAACAACGAGCTTTTGAGAGATGTGTATTGAAATTCCTTTTCATTTGTGGTAGCAGAACACCTGGGAAAGGTCTCATAATATTTTGCCTCAAAGCAAATGCAGCGTCAGCTACAAAGTTATGTGGGAAGCTAACGTCACTATTTGGAAGAATTCTTTCTCCTGGGAGTCCGAGAGTGTTGTTTAATATTCTCCTACCAAATCTAGTGTTATTGAATATTCTTCCGTAGCTCTGGCTTCCATATGCGCCGATGTCAACCAATGTGAAACAATAATTTGAATCGCATGCTGCAGGCAGTACAATACTATGCTGTTTTTTGTAATTGTAACAAAGTGACCCGCCTCGTGGGAGCCACTTTATATTGACATGTTTGGCATCTATAGCACCTACACAGATAGGCATTCCGGAAATAGTATATATATCCTCAGCTATCCTTTTCCAATCATCTTCACACGGCGGCGATAAATATATACTATTAAGAACAGTCCAGATTGTTTCACATTTATCTTATGTAATTTTAGCGAAAGTTGAAGAACCCAATTTGAAAGCCCATGCTAAAACACGACGTGGTGCTCCATGAGCGAGATACATATAATAATAAAATTAATTAATTTTGCTTATTTTAATTCATTAATACTTACAGTAATGTCAAAGCCAATCTGCATTCAGCGCTTATGGGTTCTCTGTTTGAATTCTTGCGTAAATTTTGGTTTAGCGGTCGTAACAGCAAGTCAAATTGTTGTACTCCCATTCTAGTAACTTTTCTAAATTCCTCTTCATCTCTTTCCTTAATTATTTTAAACGCCGTGCTGAAAAACCCGTGCAACCTACGTTCTTCAATAGTATTTATCTCCTTCGTCCAAATTCTCGATTCGGTTGACTCGACTAGTTCTAAAAAAGCTATAAAAACTTTGAACACTATAATAATTATCTCTATATTTTCCATATTAGCGTTGAATTGAGCTATGAAGCCCACTACCACGCCGACGACGAAGCCGAACTTTTGGATGTAGAATGGCCTTAACAGTGCCGTGCAGGCTTGGTCAGTGACCGAAGAGGTGAGGGTCCCGCCTAGCTAGCCGTGCTTAGCTCGCCGGATCAGTGTGGGATCTTGCATCACACTCATCGGTAACTCACCCAAACATCAATGCGAAAAAGATGCAAAACAATTAGGGATTCTGTAGTAAAAAGGATAAAAGAACACACGCTATCATGCCCGTGGCGAAAAGCAACCTCAGCCTCGAGATGTTACGAGGTACGCTGGGCTATCCTACCCCATCCTATAACTATGTCTAGCCCTTATCAGGGTCGCCAGACTTTCCACAGACAATATCGCAAGATGGACACTAAAAAGTCGCCAAAATCGCCAATCTATAAATTTTTTGTAGCCATGATTATAGCCAAAATGACAAATTGGAAATCAAGATGGCGGTGATCCAGCACACAGCCAGCGCCAACTAGACAGCTGTGACACTTGACACTTTGACAGACAAGTGAAGAATCAGCTGATTCTGACATTTCAAATTGTGAGCGATTTTTAAAAAGTTGTTGGTCAAAATGCAACACAAAAGCAAGAAGATATGTTTGTGCCGCGAATTTTTTGTAATAAAAGCTTTAACGTAGCTAAGAAATACTTATTTGTATCGTATCGATACGGTTTAAAATGTACAGAGCAAGACAAATTTCACACATTTTCCAAATTAAATGCAAAATTATTTGTTGATAAGGAAAATCAGTATGCTCACAAAATTCTACAGCAATCTCCTCTACACAATATATTTCACGAGCCAGATTCAACTGCAAAAGATGTATCTGAATCAATAAATATTGAGGAAGTACTTAACACTCGTGACTCCTACTCGCCATCTGAAATTTTAGAAGACTTCAAGAAACTCACGTTATATTGCAAGAACATGGAAACATGCATCACCCACGAAAAGTTTGATAAATTTGTGATTTAGTGATGATCAACTTATAGACTGCTTAAAATATCTTTACTTTCTCCCAGAGACTCCAGGGATAAGAGTAAGAAACTATTTGGAGTTGTGGTCTACTCTAGATAAAGCATGAGAGAATTGAGGGATGGTCAACGGATAAAATTCTTTTAGTTTGTGACTACTGGTATGGTTTAAATCTTGCCAAGCCATGCGAATTTGTCTGGAGGTCCCTAAGAAAACTTGGTAGAAAGCTGCGGAAGCTAACACCTCAGCAACTAGTTCAAACTATGTTTTTCTGCAATACAGTTCGAAAAGCAGTATTTGAAATGTTTGATTTTAAATCCTAGCGATTCTCAGACAATTTGGTTGCTTCCAGACACACAAACCGTTTCAATAAATTAAGCGCATGCCCAAAAAATGTTGTGGCAACAGAAAAATATTTCATAGCGACGAATAAATATGTCAAGTCTGTGCGCAACGCCATCTTGATAACTACAGGCCGTAAGGTAGAGCCAGTTTTGACCCGTGACATCACACTATGAGGAAAAACGTCAAAAAGTTTAATTTCTGTCATCCGAAGTTTTGTTTCATTATAAGAAGTGTGATTAAGTTTTAAAATCGTTCTAAGCAAAAACTAATAGTGAATCGTATAAAGAGTAAAAGTTTTGTGACATTCAAGTGGCGAAGTGTATATATTTTTTAGTTAAAGTGAAAATTTCGGCTAATTCGCCTCGGACTTTAAAGTAATATTGTGTGAGTTTCAGATATTATTTAAGTGAAATAACTAGTGTGTGATAAAATTAACTTGTGAGATAATGTCGTGATAAAAGTTTCGTTTAGATCTATTTAATTATATGTGAGTTATCGCCGGTCAAAATATATTGGCAATATCCAAAAGAAATGTCAAATGGAGGGAAGTAATGACGTCTGCTCTTCAACCTAGCGGATGTAAACTCTCAATCGTATTAAAAAGTGAAATAAATTACGTTTAACTTTATTATAAGTGATAATATAATAGTTTTGTGATGTTGTGAGAATATGTGGTACTAGTGATTCGAGTTTTGTTGGTAAATGGGGACAAATCTATTGACAACTTTTACATTTGAAGAATTGGCTTAGATTTTTCTCTAATTGCTGGCATTATACAACAAATTGTATGATAAATATGAAGTGATCTGATTTAAAAATGTATTCGGGAGAATATGTGAAAACAGTGATTTGCAATTCTTACAATTTGTTGGCAAGTGGGGATACATATATTAATAAATTATGCAATTAAAAAGTTGGATAAGATTTTTTCTAAGCTGTCACTTGAACAGCTGATAACAACTTTTCATTTGGTCGTATAGACGGCGCTGGTTTCGTTTCCTCATAAGCTGACATCATCGTTTCTACCTTACGGCCTGTAGTTATCAAGATGGCGTTGCTGTGCGCATGAGGCCCGAATTACAATTCCGACTGATCAGCCGACAGCGACTTTGCTCTAATGGGAAATGCATGTAAAGCCGTGTTTTTTTAATGAGCGGGTCATCAGATCATTAAAAGAACGATTAGGGAAATTTTTAAAATAAAACTGCAGCTCACTTCCCAAGTTACATATTTGTCAGTTTTAGACGTTTTAAGTTTCTATTTTACGCCAAAGATAAAGCCCAATCTTAAACAAGAAGATATAAAATAGTAAATATATCTAAAACGCATTGAAAAAAATTCTGTTTGTGGATTTAATCAACATTTTAATTTCTTTCGTTATATTGCACCTTCACAAAAATGACATTTCTATTGAAATTGAAGTTGGCAGCGTTTTATTTTCAAGGGAAATTTCTTAAATTCCCTTGAGCAGGATAGTGAACTAGATCATGAACTGGTTCAGCAGTTTGTATGGCGGAGATCTATATAGCTCATTAAAAAAACACAGTTTAACTTGATTAAATTGCAGCTTCGACTTCTCAGTCGACTGCGACTGAACTTAGACTTTGCTCAAAGTGCAGTCACTAAACTCGACTGATGCCAACTTCATTTGAAATATTCATGCAAATATATCTGAAAATGACAGAAGCTGAAGCTGCAATTTAATTTCAAATTTGGATTTGGCGTTGACTTCGACTGAAATCTCAGTCGCAGTCGGCTGATCAGTCGGAATTGTAATTCGGGCCTGATCTGTAATTCTCCCATGCCGTTCCCTGGAGCTTGCATCTAAATATTCAGTCGCCTGGCTGGAAGCTGGCGTGTGATTTTGACACTTTATAGCGCTTGGACTGCCATGAGTTAAAATTTTGTAAAACGGTTGGCATTCCCCATCAAGCATACACTTGTTAAATTCAAGCTCTACACATTTTTACAATTTTGCGTACTTACAAGGCAACCAGGTTGTCGGAAAACAACCAATTTCGTGAGAATTCCTACCCTGGCTTATTCAAGTGACACTTGACGTTGACAAAGGCCTGTTCACGTACTCAGTTTTGGATAAATGCATTATGATATTTTTACCCAAACGCATTCACGTACTGATGAAATGGGGGAAAATTTGCTGACGTAAAATTTCCCCTACTTAAAAATGTTAGTCCAAATTTACCCGAAAAAATAAGTTGAGTACTTTTGTTAAGCTTTGTTATAAAGCCACAAATTGTCACTTTGACAGTTATTGCTTTAGTTTTTGTCCAAGACTACTCAAACTTGTTCACGTACTCTTGGTATTTGGTAACTTCTCCTATTTAACACTTTTACTCAGAATATTTCTGATCAAAAAGTACGTGAACAGACCTAGATACAATACAAATTACAAATGCTTTCTGTCACGTAGTCTTCGAAATAAAAGTTTTATTTGATGGATATGGAATATGGATAGTCTTTTATGCATCCAGACAATGCCATCTCGATAACTACAAGCGTGAAAGTGAAAGAAATTAAATTATCTTTATTATAATTATAGGATAATATTTTTGTGGTGATAAAATATGTGAATTTGTGATTTGTTCATTTTGCAGCTTATTTAAAAATTTTTGTTGGTAAATGGGGTGCAATCTACTGCCGACTTTTACAATTAAAGAGTTGGCTTAGATTTTTCTCTAATTGCTGGCATTATGCAACAAATTTTAATATAAATATGAAGTCTTCAACCAGGTACCTACATATTTCTTCCCTAAAAATTCCAAGGGTACTTAAGAGAATACTCTCAGAGCTAAACTAATTAGCTAATTACGTGACACCAAATGTTTTAATTTCCTACAAATAAGAACTTGTTCCTAATTGTAGATATGCTTAGCATAATGCTGAAATTATTCTAATTGTTTGTGTAGATGCGACGTTACTTCTTGGAATAAACTGCCCCCGTTTCTAGAGAAGAATTGCTTACAAACATGCCCGGGAAAAGCATATATTGACAGATAAAATTGATGCAGAACTTTTGGATAATAAGACTAGCCCTAGTTTACTTGATGTGCATGAATACAAAAAGCAGAGAATTTGGATAAGTTATACGCCAGACACTTCAACCGATGCAACCGCGGCGGAGCTAACATACGATTGATTATCCATTTTTGGTTCTTTTAATTTATAATTTGTAGGTGCTTATTAGAAGCTAATGAAGAGGTGTACAGCGGTGTGTGGAGAGCCTGGTTCCCAGGTTGGATGTGTGGTGCTGCACTGAAAGGATATACAGTTGCAATATATAAATGGTAGAATAGCAGAAGATTATTTTTACTGGAGTATGAATAAAGATATTCTTGTATACATAAAGGGGAATTTTAATAACATTACCCTTCCATTTCTTGCGGAAAGCAATAGTTCCAGCACGTGTGCCTTATATGAAATTTTCAGCAAGTTAGAACGCAAAAAGAAATAGATTTCATTTTGGCTAAATTTTTAAGTCGATTAAAAAGAATCCCTGACTATATGGTAGTTGTGGACTCATATAATTAAAAAAGTACTTACAAATCTGCGTTCATTATCGTTCGTTTCAGAATTTAAATCGGAGTAGAAAAAATAAAACGTAAATAGCTGAAAATTCAGAAAAATTATATGTTTATTCTTATTAAGGTACACAATCACATTTTTCAATTGCACATCATGTGCTAATTTTACAAAGCTATATTCACAAAAATTGTATTTATTCTTATATAACAAATGTTTGAAACACATCACATTTTTCAATTGCACATCATGTGCTAGTTTTACAAAGCTATATTAACAACTGGAGTTACATTTTTAATTATCCAAACAAATGCATGGAAGTTCAATATCGCTGAGGTTATTCAGAACTTCATTATTTTCCTTTTCGTCGCTTTCACCATCATTTTTTGCAGGATATAATTAATCACTATTGAATTTTCTTATCATTTCTTTCGTCGGTTCAAATTTTTCGCAACAGATTTTGAGTTCATAAAAGTGAAGACGAAGACAAAGTAGTGCGTTTAGCATTTTTAATTGCAATTTGTTCCGTGCTTTTGTCTTGATGGCGTTCATAACAGAAAATGCTCGTTCTACAATCGCATTACTTGTCGGCAAACTGAGAATTGTTAATACAAATAATGCTAACTCTTTGAATACATGCAAACCGGCTGCATTCGTGTATCCTTAAACACATGGCCAAAATGTGTAACTGTTTGCAAGGATTTCTTTTTTGTTACAAACGTCATTCCATGACACCATCAGTAATTTATTCCACTGATTCTCTACTTTGCCTAAGTCTTCGTCTTTTACATAAAAGTTCACAAAAGGTAAGTCTTTGAAATGAGGACGACTTTGATTTAAACAAATTTTCGGTGCAAAAGTTTTGACTTTTTTTAAAATTTCCAAGTTTATTGGCAAACGTTTTGCCAATTCCAAACAAAGGTGCTTTAAGTATTCAAAAACTTTTCCTTCAAGCAAAGATTTTTCTTCGCGAGAAATTGGATATGATGAAGATGCTCTGAAATATTCAATCCCAAAATCTGCTTTTTCAGAAGGTAAATAAGCCAGTTCATTTTTCAGAGCGTTAATCACAACTTTGACGTCATTTTCCAGCAAAAAAACAGGTTTCATAATTTTACGACAGACCTTCCAGATCTTCGCAGGCTTTCCCGGGGTCAACTTGATTTTTTTGAAAGAGTAAATTTACCTGGTTCAGTTCATAAAGAATTGGCTCAAGAATAGTTAGGTAAAGATAATTCGAGTTATCTTCAAGCATCATATTCAATTGTCTGGCGGTGTAACATTTTTCTTTATCTACCACTGTTGTAAAATGTGTTTTCAATTCAAAATAATGGGTTCGAATTCTTTTTATCGCACTGTGCATACAAAGCCATCGCGTTGGGCATAATTGTACAAATTGTGTAAATTGTTTCCCATCTTTCTCGTAGTTCAACAGCTCGAAATCTTTTTTATAAGTTGATCGGCGCTGTGAACTGTATCTGAACCAGTTGTAAACTTCGCGGCAAAGAAAAGCAATATTCGCAGGAAGAAATTCAGCTGCTGTTGAACTAACATTGTCCATCGAGTGACAAACGCATCGAATAAGAACCAAACTTGGACAATCTTGCTTTAGACGCGTATACAATGAGTTGTTTCTGCCACACAAATTTGGTGCTCCATCAGTACCAAGACCAATCAAAGGTTTTAAAGAAAGTCTTATTTCAATTAAAAATTCTACAATATATTTGTATAGTGAAGCAGAATTTGTTTCCTCTAAAGCAATAATTCCAAGAAATGCCGTGGTTATTTCATTTCCGTACAGACTGAAATATTTCACGCATATACACATATATTTCAGCACCGACACATCAGTTGATTCGTCAACAATTAACGAATAGTGCGAATCTCCAATATCGGTTATCAACTCATTTAACATGCATGGCGCTATGACATTTTTAATTAAACCTGTGCATTTCGTTCGATGTAGCTTTAGAGTACCAAACGTCGATGATTTTTTGTCTAATTTTACAAGTAAGTCGCAGAGGTGGTCGATGCTGGTCACTGAACAATGAGCTCCTATGTACGCCGCTAATTTCAAGTCCCGTTCCTTGTCCAAAGTGGACATCTTCCTTGAGAAGATGGCTTGAACGACTCTTGTTTTATTTTATGTTTCCTCGCATGTTTTTCCAAATCTGAGACATGGGCACGCAACGTCTGCTTACAAAGTTTGCAGTAGGCCCTTTTTTCCGAATCCGGGTCTGACTCCTTTAAATCAAAATATTGAACATTTAAATTGCTATCTTTCTCGAAGTCTGGGTTAATGCACAAACATTTCAATAGAATTCCTATGTACCTGCTGCCCATTTTTCTTTCTCCCATTCTTTGCAGTATTTCCGAACGGGAGGACTCCTTTCTCTTCCCAACGATTTCTTTTTCAGCATATTTGGAGTCAGCAGTGTTGTTTTCGATCGAACGACTAAATATGGACTGAAAACGACACCATTAAAAAAAGTCACAAGATACAAAATAATAGTTTTTTATTTGAATATTGACTCCTATTCTGCCGAAAAGTGCACTGAAAGTAAACCGAGTTTGGTTTTAAAATTTTGCTTGGTTGAGTACACTTTTCTATTGTTACTTTTTCTATTCTATATTACAGCTACAATAAAATGTTAGATAATGATAGCAAACAACAATTTGTAAGAAACTATTTATCCACTTTAGAGAATTACTTTTGATATTTTTTTTTACTCTCTATACCGTGCTTAATTTCCGTACTGTTAAATATTAAATAAATTGTTTATTCATCATCCATATGGATTAGTGAGTGAGGACATTTAGTACTTTCTGCGCTCCAAATAGAAATTCTAGTCCTACCGAAAGAGACCTAATAAATGTCAAACTCAAAGTGACAACTTGAGAACTTGAGAAATTACACGAAGTGTACATGCTTTGTGGAATAACAAAAGTAGTGACTTTTTAAAAGCTTTAAACTTTGCTTGGTCTCCAGATACACAACCTATAATGAGTGAATTGGAAGAAAAAGTCAGGGAAGATGTTCTGGATTTAATTGGGAAGGCGTACACATCGCTTTTTGAAAATGTGTTCATATAAATGACTAATATTTCCTCAGAAAAAAATAAAGATATGTGCAGCTCTTTAGAAAGGGACATTGTGGAAAACAACGCGCTTAATATATCCCAAAAAGAAAACAGCCCAAAAGTCAATTTCAACGTTCTCAGAAGATCAACTTTATATTTTAACAGAATTTTTTTCTTTTCTTGAAAATTAATTTAAAAATATTAAATATTTCATTTATGTCAAAAAATATTTTATTTAAAATTATATATTTTCTCAATTTGTAAAAAAAACCCGTCAGAATTGGCTTATCTGTCACTTCCAAGGAAATATTTCATGTGTGATAGCTACTATTAGCTCGTCGTTTAAGCAGAGTAAAGAATAGTTGACTATTTAGTCAACTATTGTGAGTTCCCGAACGGGTTTAGCTATCGAAAATAGTCATATATTCTTATTTCCGAACAGCAATAGTTAGCTATATGTAACTATAGTCAGCTGACTATTTTTCGATAGCTATAACCGTACGGGAGCTCACAATAGTTGACTAAATATTCAACTATTCTTTCCACTGTTTAAACGACGAGCTAATAGTAGCTATCACACATGCATATAAAGCACATGTAATTTGTAATTCAAAAGCCAATCAAAGAAAGTTTTAATGTAATTTTTTATGAAAGGCAAGAAATCGTGGTTAATTTAGAATGTATCTTAACATTTTTATTAGAATATTATCTTTTTGCTGTTTATCAATTCGAAACACATTTAAATATATATTTTTAGAACGCACTTAGCCCTGATTTATACTTTAGAAATAACAGTTGCTACATGGGCATTGTACTTGAAAACTGATAGACACATCCTACGAGGAAAAAACTAATGGAGATGTCCTAAACTTGACAAATCGAGGCAACTTTAATAGTGTGCGGTAATCGATCCCATACTACGTAAAACGGCATTGCGGGCGGCGCAAAATTATTTTGATTGAAAGTGTTCTCGGCCCGTTTTTTAAGCAACCTAGACACATTCAATTAAAAA
This sequence comes from Leptarthrus brevirostris, assembly GCA_964036015.1. Taxonomy (NCBI): domain Eukaryota; kingdom Metazoa; phylum Arthropoda; class Insecta; order Diptera; family Asilidae; genus Leptarthrus; species Leptarthrus brevirostris. Next base: position 113,278,930 of record OZ038371.1, read on the forward strand.
AAAACTATTAATACAAATTTCACCATATAAAATTGGAAGTTCGTTTCTTCATCTCTGCATTATTTCAAAGAATAATCAGTGTACCGATTTCGAAATTAAACAGTAAGTTATTAAAATTGCTTAATAATACGACTTCAGTTAAATTTGATGAATATAATTCGACTCAATGATTGCAATATTTTCCCTCACACATTTAATTTGTGTGAATTTCTTCAGGAAAGATTAGATTTGCTGCAAAAAGCATTTCCACTTATTGAAAATGTTCAATTTAATTTGTATCACTTCCTAGTTTTATTCATTGTGTTGAAATAGGTCTTGATTTACAAAATGCTCTGAACAAATCACTTTACCCCTGCTAGTATGAAAATCTAACTTCCAACAACTTTTGCCACTGAAAGTTGATGAAAGTTATTGAAAATATTCAGCGCTAATTTAATTTGCAGGAGTTGTACCCAATTGGCTGGAGACAACCTAAGGTCATTGTATAAATACAAAAATTAAATAATTAAATTTATCTCAATTTAAGCAAGAGTCAACGAACGTAATTTCATACAAATCATGCAATCTGATTTACCTTTTTATGCTACTAAGCATTCCGGCAATTGCATGAAGTCGCGATGGAAATACGATACGATGACCTTGCAATCAGTCAGTTATTTCCTGAGTTCAATTGTTTTGTTATTTTACTGTTTTTGTATTTGATTGCTTTCCTTTGTAAAATTCCTTTTATAAAATTCTTAAATTTGTAGACTTTGCAATTTAGGTATAAGAAATTTGAATATAGAACTGGTTCTTTTAATAAAGTTTTTAATGTTTATTGTACCGTGATTAAGAGCGTTTTATTTAACAGTCATTTTGCAAGGTGATTTACAATATAATTACAAGTGCATAGGGCATATTCAAAAAGTTAAACTCACCAGCACGCACGAGCACTAAAACGCTTGAAGCAGGGCTACACTTTCCTAGTCCTGTTAATGAATAGCGTGTGTGGGTTTATGCTAAGTGCATAAACCGTACAGCATAAAAAATTGTAGATTACTAGATTGAGTGGCTTCTGCTTCGGCTCCGACTTGAAAACACTTGCTTGCAGATATGAGATAGCTGATCACAGCCGCTAGATCTAGAAATATAAATAATAAATAAATTAAATGCATTACCATGGCATATTCAAAAGTTAAACTCACCAGCACGCACGAGCACTACAAGACGCCGTCATCCACGTGCAACTTGCAGTTGCAACAACTTTGAAATGGATACTAAAAAGTCGCCAAAGTCGCCAAAATCGCCAATCTATTATTTTTTTGTACCCTTGATTATAGCCAAAATGTCAAAGTGGAAATCAAGATGGCAAATGTGTTAACACGGAAGTTCACGTAAGTGCAAATAGTCACTTCCTTTAGCTTATCGCGATAATATTACAATAAATTGTTTTTTTATTGGGTATGCAATATACTGTGTTAAGGTACGAGTAATTTATTTAATTATTTATATTTTTGAACTCGTTTTTACAAGCACAATTTCATTTGATTCTTATTTCACCTTAATGAAAATTAGACCCAAACATCAAAATTCAATTTCTATCTTCGTGCCAAATATTAAGTCCCTATATGAAAGGGTTTCGGAAAAAACGCCAAACAATTAAAGACTTCCAATAAAATGTTTTTCATTATCAACCTAAATTTAAAGTGGTTTTCAATTGTAGATACTAACGCTTTCATCAGTGATGCCAACGCTCGTAGCACCTTATTATCTTTTAGAAGTTCAATTGTGTTGTGTTGAATCGTTTTGCAGTGTTGTAGATTTTTGTACAATAGATCGGATTTTGACTCCGTTCTAGATGACTTATTCAGGATGCTTAGAATTTTCTTTTGCAACTCGATCTCTGGATCAGGTTCGACAATTTTCGGTTGAGGAGCTGGAAGATCAGCTGCCTCGCCTAACTCAGCCTTTAATTGTAACTCACACCTTTCTTGTATGTAAAACCGTTAAGGAACTATTGTCGGCAAGTGCGTTTAATAAAGTTTGAATCGCATCAATGAAAAATCGCCAAAAAAATCGCCATCGCCAATTTTTTATTTTTTGTCGCCAGGGCTGATGAAAAATCGACAATTTGGCGAAAAATCGCCACGTCTGGCGACCCTGGCCCTTATTATGAAATAGTCCCTAATGTCAGGGACTGTTTCCCGGAACTAGATCTTAGCGAGAGAGAGAGAGAGAGAGTGTCGAGAGGAAGATCAGCTCATGTTCTAGCACATCGAGATCATTCCCGGTGATGGATAGAAAGCTTCATGATAATTATAATAAACGAAAGAAAATTATGGTATAGAATTCAACATAACTTGTAGAATTCAATGTCCAACTTTAAATCTAAAATCTTAAGCAAATAATAGACTTTAATTCTCTGATATAGAATTCGTGCAAATATTAGAATCTAATGCATATATTATAATTAACATAGTTTTCTGGTATACAGCTATTTAACCCTTCTTCTCAGAAGGCGCACGTCTTTAGCTACTGCCAAGAACTATTGACCTGTTGGATAGGCTTTGATATACCAGAAAATATTGGGGAACCTATGAATAAAAACAAAATTCGATATCGCCTTCGCGAAATACCCACGTAAATTTATAATTGGATAACCAGGTATCTGCGTATGTAGTTTCATTGGTTCCAATTTGGCACTACTGAATTTCAATAAAAATAATTCAACAAGAGAAAATCTAGGTACATACCTTCATTACCGGCTAGTCTAATTTAGGAAATTCAACCAAGAACTAAATTCAGGACTAACATAATATTATATTACGGTCTATTAAGAAAAATTGTAGGAGATCTACAAAGTCTTATAAGTATATTTACATTCATATTGCGGGTAAATAATTCAATTTCACTATATGAAACGCGTTTCGCGTTTATGAAACGCGTTTCGCGTTTATGAAACGCGTTTCGCGTTTATGAAACGACCAGATTAGTTTAAGACTGAATTTTATTATATCCTTCAATCAAAACGAAACAACTTATATAATAAGTACTATTGAGGATTGCTGTTCCAGAAGAGGTTAATAATAAGTCAATGTTCTAAAAGCGACAACAAGTTTCAAGTTTTTCTTAACCTAGATACAAAAAGGAAGAGAAAACTTACTTCCATATATATATATATGTTAAATACATGGCTTAATTTGCGTATAGGCTGGTCCAAGCCTTGATTATGTTTCCTTTTTTTCTGCTCTCTATCAACATTTAGAATATCACGAGCAATTAGGTAATTTTAATTCGCAGACCAATAAAAGTTATGAAATAGCTTAGCCGTAAGAAGATACAATTTATGCTGTTTTTATGTTTATCGAGTTATTTCAATAATAAATAACTTCGACAAAAAAACGCATTCTTTTAAGAGGGAATAATATTATTATGAAAATCTGTTTTTGGATACTAATCCGACTACTGCTGCAAGAAAATTTATGGACCTACTGGCATATGCACAACAGCCTGTGACTATAAGCGTATATCCTTAATTCCACGACAAAAAAATCAAAGAAAAATGTACCTTGCTTAAGGGGAGGTTACCGTTTATGATGTTCAAAAAATCGATTTTTTTGTTTGTACATATTTGTCTAGTATATGAAGTTAAAAGGATTTTGTAAAATCTGATGTAGTGTAGAAGTAACAGCGCATCCCATGTAGGGTTTAACAATATCCCAGTAATGGGACATTACTGGGTTCCAGTTGCCCAGTATTGGCGCAATAGCACCAATCATGACTGGGCCATTACAACAATATTTCCGGATGTTAACCTCGGCCCAATAATGGTCATTTATCATGGCCCGAACTTTGGCGCGATACAGGGCCAATAATAAAACCAATGTAAAACCGACTTATTTAGCTCTGTGCCAGCAAAGATCGCCAAGAATGAAGAAATATTAGTTTTTTAGATTAAGAACTAGTTAATTCCTAAAAACGTAATTGATACAAATCGTTTATGCAGAATATCAAAATATATTACTTCTAAGAATTAACGAAAATGATTTTTTTTTACATTGAACTAGTATTTAAAAAAGTTATTGATACGAACATTTTGCATGCAATTGCGGAATAGAATATTATGGTAATTGGGTAAATGTCTAGATAAGGAGGGGTGGGGGGGGGTGATTGTATTGTGGACACTTTCTTCTACAAATTCCACCCCCACCCTCCGGATTGCGAGGATCTGATTTAGACATTTACCGATAATTGGTAATAACCTTAGAAGAAACGGTTAATCGCCAAAAATAAAATCAAAAATAGATTTTTTTAAATTAATCACTAATACTTAAAAGAATAAGTAATAAAAATATTTTTATAATATAGCGAAATAAAATATAATAATTAAGGGCAATGTAAGGATATTAATATTATCACGATCATCAACGTTGTTTGCGGCCTCCCTCACGGTCAGATGCTCCAGAAAGCCAGACACCAACTTTTCCAGCTAATGATTTTGGAATCTCGAATTTGTCAGCAATTGCATCTGTAATAAATAATATCTCATCAACTATTAAAAATATCCTTAAGTATGATTGATATCAGCTTTTTTAATAAGAATGATACCAACCTTGCAAACAACGAAATGTTTTGTTTATACAAAAATTTTTCTTGCTATGTCCTTTCACTGCTCGGCCAGCACCAGAATATTCCAATTGTACAGCTTTAGTAATAGTAGTTTGCATTATTTGTCCGATGGAATCTTCTAATTTAGACTGTGCAGCTATCAAAACTCGATATAAGGTAACCTGTAAAAATAAATAGATATATTTTCTTTCAATACGAATAAATAAATAAATGGACTCTTGATTGAATGAAAAAGTAATTACCAGTGATTCTTGATTTTTAGGCTTTACCAAAAGTTCACTAAATTCTAGGAACTGTTCAATAATTTTAATCGGCAAACGAGGATTAAGTCCTTGTTGTCTGATTTCGCTCAAATTTTGTCAATTATTGACTCCATGATTTGTTACCATTATGGTTTTTAACATTTCAACTTTTTTATCAATGTCATATAATATGCTGCGTGTAGCAGCTGTAATTTGTTTAGATAGATCATTTTTAATTTGCTCTAACTTCTTATCCATACACTGTAGTAAAAAGTTTAATTCTGGAGTTTCCAGCTCTTCTGAAATTTTCGATAGTAATTTTGTGAGATCATTTGAAGAAGTGTGAGACTCTTTTGGCAATGAAGATTTAGATATTGAAGCGCCTACACGAGAGTTTTGAGGATGCATTGGATGCGTTTTTTCTAAATTCCTTTTGTACTTCCGCTCTTGACATTACAGTTATAGATTCCTTAGAATGATTATTTTCCCCATCTGTACTACTTAAATCTCTTGCTTTGTAGGCTTTTTTCAACCGTCTTTCACCTTGCTTTAAATCACCTACGATACAAATATTAAAAATAAGTAAATAGTAAAATAATATGTAAATAGACATTGGATTTATAAATAATTATTCTTTTTATTTTACACCAAGTCTGATTGTATAGTTTGAGAAATAAATAAACATTAAATTATTATTTGCAAAGTATCATTCACTTGATTTACATTAATGGTATAAAACAAAAAAAGGGTCTTCAACAATTTTCAATAGGAAGATAGTTACTTTGTTCTGTTCGTTTATTCAAAGAAGAAAAAAAAAGTTAATTTCAATCGATAACAATTTAAAACAAAATCATTCGTTTTTATTCGACAGAATATATAATTTGACTGTTAATTTTTAAATTTGTCAAAAAATATGTTAAAATTACTTACGTGCGTACGATAAAACTTCTATTATGAAAGTTTTCCAATTTTCATTATGAGTCTTCAATTTTGTTAAAAAATAATCCATTTGGGGATAATCATCTTGTGGAGGATAATAACATAATATCTTTTTCCCTTTCTTAAAAATCCATTACGTTGGAATTAGGTCGACTTGATTGTTTTGTTCTACAAATGTAATGACTGCATACGGTTTTCCATTATCTTCAGAAACACCATCCATCGATGTATTTTCTTGAGGAACATCCTCCGTTGATTAGTTCCCATTAACAGAGCTCATCTGTAAACGTATTAAAAAATTTAACTTCAAAAATTCACTCTGTTAACGAGGTTACTGCAGGTTTAACAAATGAAGAGAGAAATAATCAAAATTTTTATTATAGAAAACCTAACTATCATGTCTTGTCATGTTCACTGTTCTGTTTCAACAATTTTTAATTACCTAATTGTATATATATTTTTTATATTTGTGCAATAACCTCATTATATATATTCTCATTACATTCAAAAATAAAAAAATAAAAAATAAGTACTTCATATGCAATTTGATGAAGAAAAAAAGAATGAAATAAATGACGTACTAAATATTAAGAGATTAATGCAACATAATCAGCCAGTCTAATTTTTTATATTAAAGAAAATAACTTACCACTTGTAATTGATGCTCGAACAGCAGCAGTAATAAATGTTAACACTAAGGCAATCACTGAACTTTTTTCAAATATTTATGATATCCAATGTTTTTTTTATAGAGCTTCAAAAACACAAGCGTTCGACACTGCGAATAAAATTCAACTGACCAAAGATAAGTTCTTTTAATTTTGACACCCAATAACAAAGACCTAAACGCAATGCTAAGAATAATCGATTTCTTATTATGATACCAGGAACTCTTAGCTTCATCGTTGCGAACGATTTATATCTACACTGTACTAGTCCATTGTTTTTGTACACCACTATATTTTTTTAAAGATAAAAGAAAATTAATATACATAAAATTACTTGGAAACCGTAGATTTGTTTACATGACTGTGGTTAGTCACAACTTTTGTTGGCGGTTTGGTGACCATCACAACGAAAGCCTGGAAAAATGAGAACGTCTTCTAACACAGACATGCTGCATAAATAAAAAAAATGAAACACTCTGAACTTCTTTTTTTAATATAAAATTTATCAATTGTTAACGTAGTAAAGAAATCATATATTTATTTCCTACTAAAATACACTTGCACTTGATTTTTTTAACCGCAATAGTTTCTTCAGTGTTAGAAAATCCATTACCAACAATCATCCCTACATCGTTTGAGGGTGTTGGATCAATAAACACATTGCGTTGATCAATCATTTTAAATCCTAAGAAATAGAAATCCTTCACTTTTAACTTCATTTGCTGATTATTATTTTTTTTATAATTTTAGTAATCTTCATAACTTCACCAGTAGCAAGCTGCACGATATTATTCGGACAGTTCGTTGTAATTAATCCTTAAATTTGATGCTGGAATAAATATCACATGTGCTTCCTTCATAATCATAAAGGAGGGAAAATTTATGAAGAACATAATCACTCAAACGTTGCTTTTTCTTCATTATCATTTGCTGTTCGAACTCATGCTCATCCAACCTATTGACGATTTGTGTCAATGGCTTGCGTGGTGACTTGACAAGTTTTTTAAGAAGAGCTATATAATTTTCACCCCAAAAAGCAGAAATATCACTTAAAGGGGTTTTAAAGTTTTCAACATCATCTGTGATATGAATTAAGTTATTCATATTCAAAACTTGAGATTCAGGTCCATATAGTGAAGGTAATAAATAGAAAAAACGTGTTAATAACTTTTTGGCATAATCAATATTTGTTTGACTTATTTCTTTCTCGTGGAGAAGGCGACAAGCAACAAAAAGGTGCAGAAAATGATTATAATAATCTGCTGGTAAAATATCTTTTAAAACTATTGGCCCACAGTACAAGAGAACGAAGCGGAATTGAGTGGCCTTCCATTTAGATACAATGTTTATATCATATCTTTTTCTTTGAAACTCTACGGGTATATCACTCGTTAAACAAAGCATTCGAAGTATTATAACTTGAGATCTTTTTAAACGAGCAATACTCGATCGTTGGACCCACTTTTCCATTAAACATTTCATGACCCCATGGTGCATGGCATCAAGTATAACAGATTTAACAGGATTAAATTGGGGTATTTGTAGCAGAGGGCTTGTAATGCTTGGTGTATAATGGTGTGATTGCAATTTGAAAGATCTTCTAGTTTGCTTTTCACCATTTAATTTTGGATACACTCTTTTCTTTCTTCTTTGCTGTCCGACGGTGGTTTAATACATTTCAGCATAGCTCTAGCTTGAGAATCTGCTATTAAACAAAGAACTTTAAGACTGTAATGTTTATCATTGATGACAAAACCATTTCTTATTAAAGTTTTTAATTCCTCAATAGAATCCGTTAAGAATTCAATCATATCAGCTGGCTTGGAATTTCCACAATATATCGCACACACAAGAGGTTTACTATGCACTTTTTATCAAATATTTTTATAAGTACAGGCCATACTTGAACTTTTGAATTATTATATACATATTTGCATTCCGTCAATTTAAATTAAAATAGTTTGATCACAACTCAACATACACTCCGCGAAAAAATGATAGGGCCAACTCAGATATCATAATTTTTTTGTTATTTTGCAATTATTAACAAAATTTAATATATTATTTTTCGTATATAACTACTTACAGTTACTGTCAACTTAAAGAATTTTCATTAATATAACTGTTAAATAAAATATAACCAAAACATTTTTTTGTGGAACGAAATAATGATAAGGACAAATATGAATTTAAAAAAAATTAAATTAAATTTTCATGTAAGGATTAAAATAAAATAAAATCAATAGTCTGTAGATGAACCTCTCTGTATAATGACTTGCTGCAAGCGTCGTGGCATTGAATTAATTAACTTTTTTATTATTGTCTGCTCAATACTGGTCCATTCAGACTGAATTGATTCCTTTAATTGCTTAACGGAGTCATACTGGCGCCCATTGTGAAAAACCCGTTTTGAAAGTATGCTCCAAAGGTTCTCAATCGGGTTTAAGTCTGGACTACATGCAGGCCATTCCAGCAATGGGATACCTCGAGTCTTCAAAAATTGCTTGGTGACCCTTGCAGAGTGAATTGCCGCGTTGTCCTGTTGGAATATCTAATCTGGTTCGCTTATTTCATCTCCAAAGTTAACAAGAACGTCATCTAACAGCTCAACATATTTCTCTGCATTCATTTTCGTAGAAATAATACATATAGGAGTCTATCCATAGTATCCCATAGCAGCCCAAATCATCACCGTTCCTCCGCCGAAGTTTCGTGACATCCGCTCCTCTTTTTTGGTACGCATATCATGCCAATATTTTTGAAAACCCTCTGGACCGTCGAGGTTGAACTTTTTCTCATCGGAAAAAAATTACTTTTTTCCACTCTTCGTCCCAAAATTGATATTTTTCCGCAAAATCCAATCTCGCACGTTTGTGACACACTGTTAACTTCGGCTTAGGAATGCGCTTGACATGCTCAAGATTTTTATCTGCTTTTAAAATCTGCTGCACACGTCTCACGTCCAATTTCTAACTTTTTCATTTATTTGTAAATTGTCATTACAAATTTCTTCCTCTTGACTAGATGAATTATTAAGACTAATACTGTCAGCTAAATGATCAAAATCAGCTTCACAATTGGTAACGAATTCAAAAGTCACGATCAACAATAACCTCATCAAAAATTACCGTACCGTATCTCGAGTATCTTCAGATATCACAACATTAGTTTCATCACTATTTAAACCATTATTATCACTCCCGGAAATTACTTCAGATATTACAATATATTATCGGTATTCAAATCATCGTTCTGACTAAATTTTTGTTTGTTCTGTGTTCTCCGTAAGTATCTATGCTTTTTCACTCTATAACAGTTACGCGACATTTCTTTAATAGGTTTAGTTTCCAAAACTGATCAAGACAAAATACTATTCTAATACATGATACAGTTCAGTCAGACGCGCCCCACTCTTAAAAAGTAGAGAAGCAATACATTCGAAATACGCACTAACTGTAGGCTCAATCAATTTTTTTAAATGAATAACATTAACAGTAACCAGCGTTGTACCAGCTATTGCAAAACCACCGTAAACTACAAGCCATGAACTGACAAATCTCACGCACGCACATTAGGGCCAAAATGGTCTGATTTTTCGATACATTGCTTCTTATGCAGCCGGGAGGGGTGATTTTTCATTAAACTCATCGTAGTGCCTAAACTATATCTTCTATGAAAAAATTGTTTTGCTCTACTTGAAGTAGACAAAACAAGCTTTCGAATAAAGTAAAAATATTCATACCCTATTTAAGAAAATAACAAACCTAAAAGCGCGGAAATGTACGGAAGTGGAAATTTAAATAAAATACAAGCGACAGAGCATGCTCGGACCATGGCTTACTGCTTGTGTTTTGGATGACAATTTTGTGTGCGAATAAAATTTCAAGTTTAATCTAAGATTTCTTGTTATTTTTCTTAATAAAGTGTAAATGTATTTACTTTGTTAGAAAGGTCATTTAGTCTGCTTTTAATTAATATAAATCTCTTTTTTTCATATAACTGATAGTTTTGACGCTAGGGCGAGTTTAAGGAAAAATAACCCCCTGGCTACCATAATAAACAATGTAAATAGGTCCATGCAGTAAGACTTACGCAGTAAGATTTACGACCATATACAAAAGTCCAGTTCATGGCTTCTAGTTTACAGTGGTTTTGGATATGGCCGATTATCGGCCTTTTTAATAAAACTTAATTTTTTCACTTAAAGTGGTACCCAATAATTTACCATGCGTGTGGCCCAATAAAAAATTCCAAGTCCTTGCCGACTGATGGCAACCATCAATACAGGCTACCGCTACCATGAATACAGGCATGCATTTCAATGAATCCTTATCGCATAGTTGACCTTTTCTTGGCTATAGATGGCATTGGTCAGTTTATCTACGGAAGGTAACAATACCAGATCAATAAACATTAAAAACAATTATAACTTAAAACTGCTGTTTCGAGAAAAATGCATTTTTGTCGAAACAGCTTTTTTCAGTGCGCGGGGCGCTCTACAGCTTCACCGGATGAACCGATTGACTTGTAATTTGTTCAACCGTAAAGGAAATTTAATTTCGGGGGCCTTATCGAGGCGATTTTTTTTTATTTCGACTTAAACTTTCTTTTTGCTTCCATTGAAGCTTAAAAAAATGTGAAAATATGACGTCTTTTTTTAAACGCCCGCCATTTTCATAAACAGGGGTTTCCAGAAAATTTAAAAACGATAAGGCCCCCAAATTTCATGTAGATTAATAATTTTTTACCGTTTGTGTTTCGGATTAGCTGACAAGGGGGTTGAACGCCCCGCGCAGAACATTGCACGCGGTGCTTGGCTTCAGTTTATAGGACTTACAGCCGCCATTTTGGATTTTTTTTATAAAAATTTTAACATATTATAAAATATATTAACTGCCGTTTTAATAAATATTTATTATAAACCCGAAAAAATCTCAAAATTGACGCATTTTTCATGCCTATGAACGGTAATCTCCCCTTAAATTTTCTTGTCCCAAAAAAATTTGTATAATGGGTTACCATAAAATTAGGTCATCAACATGATTAAGACCAGCATTACTTTAACAAACCATTTGAAAAATTCAATAAGGACCTACCTGACCACATGGTTTTCCGGTTTCCACAAATACACAAAATCTGTGAACATGATTAATTTTATTTTTACATAGCCTCCGAATCTGCAGTAAAAAGTATGGGTTGCCATTTGAAATTTAAAAGTTGCCCCCACCCACACCTTTGGGGTAGGGTTAGGGGGGGTTAGTTTCTTTGGTCAGACTTCCCCCACCAAATCAAACAAACCGCCGGTATATGCTTCTATTAGAAAGTTTTTTTAAAGGTTAAATAATAATTTTTTATCGAAAGCCGTATTTGCAGGCGAATAGTAGGATTTTTCTCTCTTCGCTACTTTGATTGTAACATATTTTTATTAATTAATATCATCAAAACTACACGGTAAAACGACTTATTGGTAGAGAAAATTTAATTCTGTCTAAAAATACATTCAAAATTGAGGTTAAATTGTTGACCAGTTTTATTCAGTCTACCTTAATAGGGATATATTTAGCGTTAATAAGAAAGAGCCAATCATAAGCTATGCATTTGTATATCCTGCAACATCAAGGTTTATAAATTATTTGATCGTTACATTTTATTGTAATATTTTATAGTTATAGAGTGTCTAGATAACTTATAGAGTTATAGAGTGTCTAGATAACTTCATAACTTTTTAAATATTTTAGTCGCTTTTCCGGTCAGTATTGCATTTGAAGAAACATCATTTTCGTCCTTGTGTCCATTAAAAACGTGGTTGCGCTCTCCAACTGGGTTGGCACTTTCACAAAATATACGAATAAGTGCTGACAAAGTCTTAGAGCGTTTTGATAAAAAATTAAAAGGGAAAATCCATTTTACACTAAATGTAATATGACTCGCAGGCTACTACTGGATATGTTATGTTTTCTACGTTTGTGTTTAATGTTTTTTGTATAATCGTAAAGTTGTCTTTTGAAGTTGTTTAATAAACATTTGCGAATAATAATCCTATGAATTTTACTTTTTTTTAACATATCTCTCAACTTCCGCTAACCTCTTGTGGGGCATGGGGTGAAAGAAGAATTTTCTCCGATTCGAGACACCGGTTTCAAGTGGACCTACAATTTACAGTGGATTCTTAAACACTGAATTTTCTCTGCAACCTCCATGGACTTTTTATCGTAATCTGTTGTCAGCAGAAAACATCTATGGGTCGCAGTCAGTGGGATTCGAATCTTGACCTCTGGATTGGTAGGCCGACACGTTATTCCAGCGACTACTTATACAAATAAGTATTTATTATCAGTTGTTAATATTTATCCCATAAGAAGTTCCGTGCAGTATCTTCGAAAAAGGAGTAAAATTTTTGGAATTCATTAATTTAATATTGAATTTCCCATCACTCGTAAAAGAAAAAGAATGTAGAATCAACATTCTACACGATATTATCGATTACATGAAATATCAATTATGCTTAGCCTTTGAATTCAAAACTACTCAATCGGTAGATAGCGCACTTCTTTATATTGGGCCAGTACACTACAGGCGTTGTTATCCGCAAATTTTATGTAGAACTATTAAAAACTTAAATGTATTTTATACATTGCTCCAATGCAATGGTTTAACGTCAACCGTCTTGTTTGGTGTGGTAAAAATTGTTATGTTTTTAAACTTTCCTTTGCTCAATCGAAGAGTCGAGTTGAATTCAAAATCTCGTCATTTGACTTCACCTGTAAACTTGAACGCGCGATTTACCCCTTTATAGCAGCCATATTGGTACAGCCATATTGAATTTTTTAAAGTAATTATTATGTATGTGGTATGTAATGCAAGGCGATGTATTTTTGTAAGAAAAAAATTCCATAATTGAAAATTTTTTTGCACAATTTTTCTTTTTAGGAACATATTGGAACCGGCGTATTAGTGTTTCCAAAAATACCTTTTGGTACCCTAGCCAATTAATCAATATTACATTTACTCTTTGGAACTCTAATAGGTTTTTAACTGAACTAGGCTAACTAAATTTTCTTATTCTCTATTACTGGCTGTTTACCCATCTTGTTTTTTTTTCAGAAACGGCACTCGGCATTCGAAAGTTGACGACGAAAGAAACTTTTAAAATTCTTTTTGATAACCCTATTTCCACTCAAGCCGCTACGCTACAATACTGAGCGTTTACAGGATAGATATCTCCAGTTCCGGTAATTCTTTTTGGGCGTGGGCGTTAAAGAGCTAAGTACTCTTATACAGGGTGTTTCAGGTCTGACGTGTCAAAATGAGTGGAGTGATAGATCTCAACTAGACAAACAAAAATGTTATGGCAGGGGGGGGGGGGGGGGGGGGGCAATCTGAACCGTTACAGGGTCATTCATAAATTTCAGTTTTTCATAGTATGCACATTACTCTTTTATTTTTATCTCTTGATCTACCCAACACAGCCACATCAAACAAATGCTAAAAAACAACTATCCTAATGACCTTTCCAAAAATGTCAACACTACTGACCTAACTCCTACCATTGCACGTACAGTCACTTCTAAAAGTGAAAAAAATCGTTTTCGATAACCTTAAATTCCGCATTTTCCCAAATTTTCTCCGAAGTTCATGTGATTAGTACACCTTTCTTTTATTTTTATTGGATTGCCCATCTTATTACCTTTCCAAAAAGGTGCAACATGGAAAGGTAGATACAGGATTAGAAAAACCGCATCCTCAGAACTCCCTGAGTACCTAATTATTTTATTGCACTTTAAGTAGGAAAAGTTATAAAATGTTAGTGTAATTTTGTAATGTTACTGATATTAGCTTGTGTTACCCAGAATTCACACCCTTATATCCTGGCGTTCTGTAACTCGTACCTGATAAAAATGTTGCTATAAAAAAGGGTCAGTCAGCAAGAGTACATATCAGAGTTAAAAAACAGATCAATAAGTACAGGTTTTACATTTTACATTTGAGGAATACGCGGATATTATTTACATTTATGGTGTAGTAGACGGAAACGAAAGAGCGGCTGAACTGGAATATCAAAGGAGATTCCCTAACCGGCGAGCACCCTAAAGAGAAGTATTTACACCGACTTTCCGAAGGTTAAGAGGAACAGGAAGTGTTACTTAACACAACAGAGAGGCACGACCCGAAACTTTGGGAACTTCTACCGACGTCGAGCAGCAAATAATCACCATCGTGAGGCAAGACCCTGAGACTAGAAAGAGATGAGTCGCAAGATGATTGGGAGTGTCTTCATCTAAGGTTTGGAGGGTTATTCATCGAGGGGGATTACGTCCATATAACAATTACCCAGTCCAAGTGCAACTGAAAGGAGCTTCTGAGATAAAACTGAAATTTAGCACTTGGCTTCTGGAACGCGACATTAACGACAGAGCGTTTCTTTTCGATTTTTGTGGACAGATGAATGTCAATTCACCAGGAATGATATCACGAACTTCCATAACTCCTCGATACCTGGTCGAACACTTACCAACACAGGGCAAAGGTGATCTCATTCCAGCACAAATCCAGTGTCAATGTTTGGGCTGGTATCATCGCAACCATTTAGTAGGACCATTCATTTTTCCGCAAGTGCGTAATAGTGAAATTTATGCGGAGTTTTGGAAAATACACTGCCAGATCTAAAAGAGGAGAAACCTATGGATAATTTTAGGGGAATGTTTCACCAACACGATGGAGTACCAGCGCATATGGCTAATATTGTGAATGTAATACTAAGTCAAAAATTTCCTAACCGCTGCGTTAGAGTAGGTGCACCTGCTAGATCTACAGACCTTACCCTATCGGACATTTTCTTATGGGGAACAATGAAGGATGAAGTTTATTCAAGCCCATAGGGAGCATTTAGTTAGCCGAATTGGGAATGCAGCGACGAAAATACGGGAGAGGCTGGCTGCAGTACGCCTTAAACAGGGACTTAGA
This sequence comes from Leptarthrus brevirostris, assembly GCA_964036015.1. NCBI lineage: Eukaryota > Metazoa > Arthropoda > Insecta > Diptera > Asilidae > Leptarthrus > Leptarthrus brevirostris. Next base: position 113,294,351 of record OZ038371.1, read on the forward strand.
AGGAGATTGTTGGCATGCATCCAAAGTTCCGATGGACATTTTGAACGGGTTTTGTTTCTTATCAAGATTAATTGTAATTATTTTTAAATTCAATAAAAAGCATTTTAGAATTAATTTGAGTTTAATTTCTTTAATTTGTTGATTTTTATAATATTCTCCGATAAGATTTCTATGTATAAATTTCGACATATTTTCTCTACGTAGACATGTTGCATCTTTTTAGAAAGGTAATAAGATGGGCAATCCAATAAAAATAAAAAAGGGGTATACTAATTACATGATTTTCGAAGAAAATGTTGGACAATGCTGAACTTTAGGTAATCGCAAACCATTTTTTTCATTTTGGAAGTGCCTGTATCTGTAGCGGTGGGAGTTGTTGACAATATTGGAAGGGCTATTGGGATAGTAGTTTTTTAGCGTTTGTTTGATGTCGCTAAGTTGGGTAGTTCAAAAGATAAAAATTAAAGAGTAATGTGCATACCATGAAAAACTTAAATTGATGAATCACCCTGTAACTCCCAAACGGTTGAGATTGCCCCCCCCCCCCTCATTCAATTTTTTTTTGTCTAGTTGAGATCTATCATCATACTCATTTTGGCACGTCAGATCTGAAACACCCTGTATTCTGAAGACGTTTTTCTTTTGGTATTAATTTTTTGTTATATTTATGAAAGAATACTTATTTTTTCTAGAACATAATTATAAATAGGTAGTATATAAATGTGTAGTAAAACTCCATTTTTATTTTACATTCTCTTTTATGTCGTTTCCTACGAAGGGCGTGTTGATAAGATGAGCACTTATAATTGCTTAAGTTCGCATACTGGTTTACAAAATACATATAATACTTTAGATGTTTGGACATTAAGAAGAACTTATTCAATAGAACCGAACTAATGAACTTTTTAGACGGGGTTGGACCAATGGGTTGGCGGCACGGCCACCATGACATGATTCCCGGGTTCGAGACCAGGTCTCCCCATGGGTTTTTAAAAATTGAATTAAAAAATCCACTCCATCTGTCGGTTTTTGTCTAGCTCGCACCAATGCAAAAATAAGCTATTTAAGTTTCCTCATTCCCCTTATCCTAATTCCTTTCCGGCCAAAGCCATGCTAACGCATCAAAGGGTTTTCCCCTAAACTTTGACCACACCGAAAAAGAAAAAAAGATAGAAAACTAGTTTGCATGTGAGTTGAAGTAAACTAAAATACTCAAAGTTTATTATTTGTTCTCTCATAATTAAAATTTATTACAAAAGTTGAGAAAATGAATAAATAAATCAATTTCCAGCCCTCTGTTTAATAAACTGCGCAAAATATTACTACTTCAATTTTAATTACTTACTTTTTAATATATCTTGAGGCAAACTTCATTTTAATTAGACATAAATACTGGCGCATATGGCACTTTACGCATTTGTTTTTATGACATAAGTACTGTCACTAAGCCTAAACAGTCGCATTTCAGTTTCCTGTACATAATTCAGTTATCAAAATTGCTTCATGTACTCAATTTAACTGAAAACCTGACTTGCAAGAGACGCTACCGATTTCTTTCCGAGTTCGCTTTCAATTGGAAAATCTTAAGTCAAAGATTCAGTTCGTCCAAAGCCATCATCATAGATAGGTAGGTGTTACTTTCTTTTTATCAATTAGATTAACATAAAAGTCACAATAAAAGGGAACTTTAAGGCATTAAAAATTATGTGTGGTGACGAGTCCATTAATTTTGTGAACATAAAATTCGGCACGAGTGCATGTAACACCTGTCAATAAATCGCTGTTGGTATCTTGTTACAAAGAAAGTGATTACCTTAAATGTCTAGTGTTGCCTCAGTAGAGAATATTTATAGCTCAATTTTCATGAATAATGATCTCGTTAGGAAGATCAGTAGCTTGTTAGTAGGTGGGATGACTTTAACTTAATCAATAAACATAAGCGCTTGTTTTGCAAAAACTTTCTATATATAAATTGAAAACTTGGAAAAAAATTCACAGTCTTGTAAGTCTTCCTGGTGAAAAAACATAGCATGAGAGCGTTAACAGTAAGTATACAGTATTTTCAAATTGTTTTTGTTTATTTATGTTTTTGAGTGAATTCAGATTTTGGGTATTCTAAGTGCAAGTCATGCTGGTTATTCTGGATACAACTACAACCGCTTTCCCGGACAGCGCTTTTCAGAAATCTCATCACAATCTATTGCTTCAGGATCGGCGTTTGCACATTTAAATAGACCAACTGGATTTGGTGGCAGTAGATTTCATAATCGTGGATTCAGTAGCGGTGGATTTGGTGGAAGTGGATTTAGTACTATTGGTTTAAGTGATGAAAGATTTGGAGGTGGAGGATTTTCTGCTGTGGAGGGATTCGGTACTTCGGGATCAATTGAGTCAAGCAATCCAGGTCAACATAGAAATGAGCCTCTTGTTACAAAACACTTTTATTTCCATTCAGCCCCCGAAGAGCCAGAAGAACCCGTTCACAAACACATTCGTGTAGGATCTCCAAGAAAAAATTACAAAGTGGTCTTCATTAAAGCACCGTCATTATCAAGACAACCAACAAGAATTTCTGTTGTTCCAGCTCAAACTGAGGACAAGACGGTTATTTATGTTTTGAGCAAGAAGACAGAAGCTACAGATATACAAGCTGAGATCCAACCAACATCAGAACACCACAGTAAACCTGAAGTCTATTTTATTAAATATAAGACGCAGGAGGAAGCTGTGCAGGCACAACAACAAATCCAAGGTAATGACTCCAATGTTAGGAACTCAAAATATATTATTATCTATTAATTTAACAAACATAGCTCAATATGATGCTCTTGGAGGTACTAGCCAAGTTTCTGATGAAGGTGTTGCACCAATCACGTCAGTCATTGGATCAAATGATGGGCCTTCAAATTTCGATAGTTCATATCCATCAACAATTTCTTCTCACAATGGAAGAGGATACCTACCATCAAAAGTTTAATTATGAGAAAATCTTTTAATAAATTCCATGATTTTGTAATTTATATAGTAAATAAAAGGAAGAAGGAAGATGTTTGAAACTGTGCTCTTCGCACACAAGGTTATGATGTGTTAGTGGATACCTAGATATTGCTACATTTATTTCGTCAACATAAAAAACATTGGTAAAAGAAAGTGCGCACTAAACCGAAATCGCATCAAATCGGTTGAGAATTGCGACGTATAGTATAGGGTGTCCTCATACTTATAGCCCAACAAATTCAAATCTGCATTAAAAGTTGATTGCTTGTAAAATTACCCGATTTATAATTACTTCTATCGTCATAATACGTGGCTGCCGCGCTAGTCGATAATAAATCACACCCACAATGCAAAAGTTTGAGAAAACCTACATTATTTTTGAAATTAGCACACTTTATTAAATAAAAAAAAAGTATTACTATTAAAAAAGGGAAATTATAAGTTTAAACTCGAGGCCTGTGTAATATGAAGAATCTTTCATAGCGATTGATGTTATTATGATAGTGCATAAATAGAGTTTTTTCATAATAATGCAAGTTATTATTAAATATTTAATGGCAGTAAAAGATTGTTCTCATTTTTATAATAAGTATTTCAATTAAAATTCAAATCCCCACTACCTTGTTAATGATGCTTTTACAAATGCCTTGTTCTTTGATACCGATCTTCGAAACTAATTAAAAAAAAATTCTTATTTCCATTCATTTATTTATTGCATTAATTATAAAATTTACAAATATTTTCGAGATTGAGTTTATTACAATACAGATTTTTGTCACCAAAAGAACGTTTCTGCTGAAATTTATTATTGTATTTCGAACGTATTATCTAGTTTGAAAGTAGAGAAAACTGATTAAAAACCTCATAAGTACATACAAGAACTTTGTACAGCGTTAACCGATTTAGATAATTCTGTTTTTGCAGTATAAAGTATGTCCCCCATTCTGGTGGCCGGCACTAAATATAGCAACCCATCTCAAAGCAATGGACAAAGTTCAGAGGATGGCAGCACTGCTGATAACAGGTGCCCTGGGAACCACACCTTCCAAAGCCCTGAACACTATTCTCCACCTTCTACCGTTGGATCTCTTTGGTAAGCAAACCGCATCGTCAGCCGCCATTAGGCTTAACTCAATCCAGACCTGGAAGCGAGCTGATTTCGGTCACTCCAAAATATTGCAAAATAAAACTGCCAGCAATATCGACTACACCTCGCCCAAGCCTTTCTTTGGAGCAAAATTCGATTCCTTCTTTCCCACCAGATCGGAGTGGGAGAAAGGTCCTCCCCAATGGGAGAACTCAGTACATCTCTACACTGACGGCTCCAAATTGGATGGCAAAGTGGGTGGAGGAATATTCTCGGAACACTTGGACCTCGATGTCTCATTTCGCTTACCTGACTACTGCAGCGTGTTTCAAGCAGAAATCATGGCTATAAAAGTAGCTGTGGACCGCCTGAATCAACTAGCTCTACCTACAGGAAATGTATGTATTTTCACAGATAGTCAGGCAGCTATTAAATCCCTTTCGGGAGTATACACAACCTCTAAAACGGTCATAATATGTCGCTCAACACTAAATGACATAGCTGAGCACCTGAAAGTACGGCTCCTCTGGGTGCCTGGACATAGTCTCACTTCGTAACGCCTGGACCGATTTGGATGATGTTTTTCTTGTTGGATAGAATATGTTCCCCGAGTGGTACCATGTCCAAAATATGCTATTGAGGTGCGGGCAGGGGTCTTTTTTAGTTGTATGGAGAATGATGCCCCATTGCTAATAATGAAATTTGGTCCTATGGTTGAATGGGAAGGGGGAGGAGTAGTCTAACTTCGAAAGTTTCTTCAGAACTAGAAATTCCTGAGCTTTTGTGAGAAAAAAGATTTTTTAGCGGCATTTGTGGAGTCACGGAGGTTTCGGATAAAAAAATGTTTCAAACGAAAGTTGGATATTATTCTTCAGAAAATCATAATCTGCCATACAAAATGGGGTTGCCTTTTAAAAATTTAAAAATCGCCCCAACACCCCGCTAGGCGGTGAGGGGGTAGTTTTGTGCGCAGACGATTTCACCATCAATATCAAGCAACTTTTGTCTGAAACTTTTTTAACGAAAACCTGACATTGGGATAAGTAAGTTCTGGGAACTTAACGTTAACACCATGTGATGTCCTCCGCTTCAAAGCAAAGATTGACTGAAGGGAATAAAACAAGTTTCTTACGACCAGTGAAGAACACAGCCTATGCTTTAGCTGTATTAATTTTTATTTCGCATTTAAAGGAGAATAGTAAAGGGCGGTGTTATCCGCGAACATGGACAAATTGCATTGGGTATGGGTAAAATCGGAAGTAAATATATTATAACGAATTTGAATCACCAATACTCCCGTTCTAGCCTGGAGATTTCATTGGCAAAATTTTTAATAAGAAAAGTGTTGTTAATTAAGTCTGATACCTCAGATGTTGTATTGCGGTCACTAAGATTGTTTGATAACTTATTGTTATTATCAAAAATATGAGGAAACAGTTTCGCTTTTTCTTTGAATAAAATATAGCGTCTATTTCCTGAGATGAGAGCTGGCAGCAAAGGATTCTTATTTGTAATGAACTTTGTAAGATTCCAGAATGGTTTCATTTAGATGATTTATCAAGTGTTGATAGTTTTAATGCCCAGCTGAAATTTCTCAATTTATCTAGTTTAATTTGAATATCTTTATTTAAGTATTGCATGCCTATTCTGAAGGGAAAATGAACATGCTCTATCCATTTTCTACGAACAATACATATTTCTTCGTATAATGATCTGCTGAATGTCCTTTGGTACGAGACCTGCTAGTTGCATATTTTATAATATAATTGAGACTTATTACCATGTTATCTATTTGTGTCTATCGACGATATCGACAGATTTTTTATTATAGGTCGAAATTGGTTTTGTACATTCAGACAGAGAGGTGGCCAGTCAGCCTTGTGAAAATTAAATAAAAGAAAATTAACAGATAGGCAAGAATTTCGCTTTAATATTTTTGCGAATAATTTTGGCTGCACCTCCGCCTCTTGAGCAAGTTCTACCCAAGCGATAACACTTACAATTCAAATAGTTGAAGATAACAGAATCTTAATACCGGTCTTCTTTAAGAAGGAGAAAATAAAATTGAACCACTCAGTTATGTATTTTGTTGCGAATACCTCGAGCATTTCGAGTGATCACTTTAATGGAATTATATGTGGCCAGATAAATATTTAACTGGTAAAAAGTTTAGTTATTACATTAAAGTGATCAAAATTGTCTTTACAATTTTTATGATTAACTAAAATGTCATTTGTTAAATCCATAATTTTCTCATACCTGAATAGGTTATTACTACAGTCTCTGTCGGAAAAAGAATAAGAAACGTTGGTACCATCGTTATTTCTAATCAAATTTATAGAGCATCCTCCTTGTGCTGGGGAGATATTTGACGGTCCAGTTGGTCTCATTTGCAGGCGTGGGAGGAAGGATTCTTTCTTTAATTGCTGGTGGCAAATTAGGGATTTTTGTGTTTCGAGTATTTTTCTGGTGCAGTTTTTGTCTGATTTCGTTGTAGCTTATTCTGCTTGGGTATTGCATATTCATAGATTTGTTTTGTTTATTAGAGTCCGAACATTTGCTGGTCTCTTTGTTTACGCAGTCTGTGGTGCGGTGATTGCCGGGGTAGTGCACAAAGATAATTTTAATGTGACACACATTATGAGTGCTAATTGCATTGTGAAAATTCAGTGTTTTTAAAGTGGCAAGTAATCATCTGTAAATCATCCATCCTGAAATACGTGACGCGGCTTGACACACACTCCGTGTCATAATTAGAAAACCAGCTCAAAATTTGTCATATTCCTTCTGTTAAAGCTCAAGTGAAATCAAACAAAATATATAATGAAAGTAAAAGTCTTGAAAAGCTTATCTAAATATGTATATATAAACAAAAGTCCCGAGTCACTTACTGATTCATCAACGCCCAGGCTAAACTCTTGGACCTAGAAAGCTGCGCAGAGGTTTCGTTTATGATGTATACAAGGAAAAAGGAAGGATATTTCGAAATTCAACCCCTAAGGAGGTTAACAGAGGCGGCAAATTTTGTATGGGACATATGTATTTTATTTGTGGTCGGATTAACTTGAAACTTACTGTGGCAATTTCTTAATTCAATCCCTTATACTATAGAATGAAAAGTCCAATATCCGCACGACAAAATAATATTGTATGTTTTATAAATATATAAATAATTAATGAACAGCTACTTTAGTTAGTTACTGAATCAATCAACGATAAAAAAATTTATAAAACATATAATATTATTTTGTTCTACGAATATTTTCTCTTGCAGATATTTTGTCCGCAGATCTTTTATCGTATCTTTTGTTGCGGATCTATTGTTGGGGAGCCAGTGAAAAGGGGTTTTGAGGTTTGTATGGGACAGATTTTGGTCGTGGTCCGATTTACTTCATACTTTGGTCTTAATGCTCATTAATACAATTATTTCACTTTAAAGTTGCCTTATTTCCGTAAATGTATCTAGAAACTTCAAATTTAACATGTAAGTGCGTAATTATTATCTTATCATTAAACCGTTGCTTCAAAGTTATAAGGCCATTATCATCCACCAGAGTTGTGCGCGCCGCCGCACAGTGGTCCCGAACTGAATTTTTGGTTCAAAAATGGCTAGAGAACCCAAATCTTACTAGAATTCCAAAAGAACCTCATAATTTCTGCCACCGAAAGAAAAAGATTAAAAGTAAATTAAGCGGGAAAATAGCTGCATTGGCAACCATATTTCCCTCCAAACTATACCATTTTCCGTGTTGACGGTTGTATAGGCACCAATGAGCCACCAGGTCGCGGGGTTCTCATAGCTGCTCACAACCGTTATGATGCCACCCTGCTAAAGACCTCCGACTCTACAATATCAGAATTTGTATGTATAAAAATAGCACTAAATAAGTGCCTTCTGTACATTCTCTGTTGTTACATTCGTCCCTCTCAACCACTTGACGCCTACGAGCCCATAATCGAAGCGATCGATACCCTGCTTGAGAACGCTAACGCGTCCGATGAATTTATTTTATTGGGTGACTTTAACCTCCCCCGTATCCAATGGTCATTGTCCGAGGACTGTTCTCACTTTGCCCCCTTAACGCATCTTCGGCCAAAGAAGCCTTCTTTACCGATCAGCTCTCCGTTTCAGGTCTCTTTCAAGTAAGCGGAGTCAGGAACTTCCTGGACAGACAATTAGACTTAATCTTTTCTTCAGACCCAGTTAACTCGGCTGTTGCAGAAAGCAACCATCTTCTCTCCTCCCTCGACCGTCACCATCCTCCTTTGTTCCTCGTTTTCTCCTACGAGCACCCTCATGCCGTTTCAGGCTCCGAGTCTTCTTTATCCTTCAATTTTCGTAAAGGCGACTTTGACAAATTAAATCACTTGCTCCTCAACTCTAATATTGGGGATATCCCTCAACATCTCCCAGTTGACGTTGCTTTAGAGGCGTTCTACTCGGAAATACACGCTTGTCTTACACAATCTATCCCTCTTCTTCCTCGTAAAAACTACTCCTCATCCCCCGTATGGTACGACAAAGAATTGCGCTCTCTTCGCAACAGGAGAAATAAACGTTGGCAAACTTTTCTTCTAACCCAGACTGAGTCTGACTATTCTTCCTATCTATCTGCTTATACCTCTTCTTCTGAACGTTGTGATACCCTCTACCATGAGTACCTCCAACGGATGGAAACTAGCCTCATATCCGACCCCAAACGTTTTTATAGCTTTGTTAATTCTAAGAAGAAATCCAATGGTTACCCTTCCACCCTAAAGCTCGAGAATACCTCTTCATCTGATCCTAAGGTTATCGCTAACCTCTTTGCACACTTCTTCAGTAAATCTTTCAGCGACAATTCTCTACAACCCGACCTTAACTATTTTGCATTCATGGACAAATGCACTCAAACGTCGTTTTCATCTTTTGACCCTGAACCTGAACTAATCGCCGCCAGTATTAATAGGCTTGAGGAGGACTTTCACCCAGGTCCTGATGACATTCCGGCGATCGTTCTGAAAAAGTGTGCCATGCATCTAGTCCAACCCCGTACTTTGCTTTTTCGTCTCTCGGTCACTCAAGGGGTTTCCCTCAATTATGGAAAAATTTGTATATTATTCCCATCTTCAAAAAAGGTTGCAAGAACGATGTGTCCAAAATTATCATCCATATCTAAACTATTCGAAGAATTGGTCTATGAATCCATGTTCTTCCACTGTAAGTCTATCTTCTCACTCTACCAGCATGGCTTCCTCAAAGGTAGATCTACAACCACCAACCTTACTGACTTCGTCTCTAAAACCCTATGTGCTCTGGAAAACGGTAAAGATGTTGATGTTATAGCCACCGATTTTAGTAAAGCCTTCGACAAGATCTCCCATAACGTTATCTTGTTCAAACTCGATCGCCTAGGCTTCCCCCCCAGATTCATCTCCTGGATTCGATCCTACCTCAACAACCGTCAGTACAATATTCTTTTCAGTTCATCCATTTCTAACCCTATTGTCGCTCGTTCCGGCGTCCCTCAGGGCAGCCACCTTGGTCCATTGATTTTTATCCTCACAATAAATGATGTTGAATGTGTCATCAAACACTCAGAGTTGTCCATCTATGCCGATGACATGAAACTAATCAAACATATCTCCTCCACTACCGACTCTCTTGTCCTGCAAGAAGACCTCGATTCATTCATCACATGGTGCATGAAAAACTTTCTGGAGCTCAATGTCTCCAAATGCCAGTCCATCTCTTATTCCCGCAAGCGTCTTACCACCACCCCGAGAGTCTATATGTTAACCGACGTACCAGTCCCTATCGTTACCTCTTTGTGTGACTTAGGAATAATCTGTGATAGTGAACTCAATTTCCGTTCCCACATTGACAGCATAATTAACAGAGCTAACTCCGCGCTAGGGTCTGTGAAGCGCTGGTCTAGAGAGTTCTCCAATCCTTATGTTTCCAAATCTCTCTACGTCTCCTTCGTTAGACCTCTCCTTGAATATGCCAGCCAGGTATGGTCCCCTACACAAACAACTCACATTAATAGGATTGAATCTGTCCAGCGTAGGTTTATTCGCTTCGCTCTACGTGATCTTCCGTGGGTTGACAGATTCAACCTTCCTCCCTATGAAAACCGTCTGAAACTGATCGACTTACAACCGCTAAGCAAACGTCGTGATGTTTCCGACATTCTCTTCATTTACCAATTATTAACTGGTGCCATAGACTGCCCCTCCATCCTGCAATCTTTACCCATCTATACCAATCCCTGTAACCTTAGGTCCACTCCCCTTTTCCGACTCGACCGCCATCGCACAAACTACGGTCAAAGCGAGCCAATTACCAGGATGTTGCGAAAAGTCAACGACATTTCCTCTTTTGACTTCCATATGAGTAAATCATCACTCCACAAAGCCCTATATCTTGACCCCGCCCATCTTGATCCTGATCGCCTACTTTAATTCTTCTTCCTTACGCCCTCTGCCATTAATCAATATATATAGCTCATATTGTAGCTTATACCTTTTATGTATTTATTCTTATTATTCATTTATTATAGTCTGTTGAATTAGTATTAAGTTATAGCTTGTATTTTATTTTTTATTTTTTTATTTTTTTTACGTAATAGCTTGTATTAAGCTTAAATAAATAAATAAATATTTGTGTGATATGGAACGATAGAAAAACGTGTGACACATTATTGGAAATAACAACAACAGAGTGCCATGTACAGATAATCGAAAACAACTGATATTAGTGTCAATTTCATAGCTTTCGTGATCGCTGAAATAAATAATGAATGTGCCGGTGCCATTTGATGCTGTGGAGTAATACACCAGCATCCATGGGGTTGGAGGTGTCAGGAAAATGATACCGTAAAATAATCGAAAACGACAGATATTATTGTCGAAGCCGTAGTATTCTGGGTCGCTGGGATGAATAATGACATTCCCGATACTATTAAATACTGAAAAAATAATTGAAAAGGACGCTTATTTACCAAAATTCCGAGCAACGCCGGAATAAATATAAATATTTGTCTTTATTTTTTAAAAAAATATTCGAAAAGAAACGTTTTGCTGTTGTTCCAAAACTATAACATCAGCAAATAAAAAATTTTATAATTTTTTTTTAAATTGGAAATAAAAAAATAACAACTCATGTTAGTAATAGTGGGTTGGGCTTCCTTTATTTTCTGCCAGCTCAAGAATACAGGTTGGCATACTTCAATTAAAGAATTAAGAGTGCCGCCTGTGATGTCACTCCACGCCATTATAACCGCCTTCTGAAGCTCCGCAACGCTTTGGTACTGATTGTTATTGTGGTTAACTTTTCGCACCATAATAGCCTACATGTTTCCAATCTGATTTCGATTCGAAGAATATGCTGGCCATTCCAAAACGGGGATGCCGTGGTTACGAAACCACGCCAAGGATACGCGACTACCGTGTACTTCGACATTATCCTGCTATAAGGTCCAGTTTACTTCCCTGTTTTCCTCCAATATGTTTAATCTCATTTAATTCTAAATTTCCTATATTTACGATTGATTGCAATCGAATCGTATTCGGTAATAAGACCCCAGATATATTTCTCCTTTATGAAACTGTAGTTTCATATGTTTTTTTCAATATAATTTATATAGTGGACTCATTTCATAGTGGTAATCCTTTTCTTATTTTGTATTTTACTGAGTCGGGCTTCCATATAATAATCGTTGGTTGGTTGTGGCATTGCGGGAAGTTATAAAGTATTTTTTTTGTAATTCCAATGAACACTTGCTTTGTCTATTATATTAAAGTTCGTTCTAAGTTGCTCCATAGAAATTGTGTTTCTCTTCCGGTAAACAACGTACATGTGAGTTTTTTTTATAGTGATTGGTCTTACGCCCACGCATTTGAGACCTTATGCCCACAGAACGGTTTTTATCCGGATTCATCACATCAAGTCAAGGCAGCTACACTGTGATCAAGGTAGAGGCAATCGTCATTGTTTTTATCGCTAACTCCTTGGATTTGCTACATTGTCTTTAACGTTTTGCATTAACATTTTGCAAATGGGCAAAGTATTGTAGTAGAAAGCAAATGTCAAGGTCCAGGTGTTGCGAGTATACATTTTCACTTAATTTGCTTCCAACTACGAGTCGACATGTTAAAATGTAGTGATTCTCCCCGTTTGTGCGCCCTTCCGTTCATTCCAGGGAGTAGACGGAGTTAATGGTTACCAAAGTTATTTCGGAACTAGAGGGAGGACAGGTTAAAGGCTTTGGAGTGTTAAGTTTTGAGAAAGCGTGTAAATAGTATTGCCGCAACCCTTTGAACTCTCTTAAGTGCTTTCTGGTGGGTCATTTTATTCAGTACAGACCACCAGACGACCACTCCGTATGTCCGTATAGCCACCCCGTATGTCCGTATAGACCTTATAATGCTGACATAAAATCAGTGCACATTCGCGGCTCCGTATTCCCATCTCTTGTCTATATCCTTTTTGCAGAAGTACAAAGCAGCTGTTGCTTTACGTACTCTTTCTGAAATATTGGGGTTCCAACTAAGTTTCCTATCGAAAACAAGGTCCAGATATTTAACTTCGTCACTTGGTTTAAGTTTGATCCCATTTAGTGTTGGGTAATGGGAGGAATACGGTGATTCGGTGAGAAGATATACGGGTTTATTCCAAGAACACACTTAGTACTCCAGAAGGATAGCTTCGAGAGGGCATGGTATATGACCTCAGCTACGGTGTTAGCATGTAAATAGGGCAGGTAAAGAAATTAAAATATGCAAGGATTACTGACTCTGTACAATGTTTTATTTCACGAATTCATTTCTCAACTTCAAAAAAACAATTCAATATAACAATTTCTTTTTAATAATTCGAATAATTCAATATTTCAACAAAATAAAACTATAACTATAATGTAAAACTGTAAAATGTAACCGTAAAATTCAACTACTGAAAGATTTATACGAGAATAGAATATAATCCGTTAATTCTGCATTTAAAATCACCTTGTTTGCAAAGGAAATTACCACTATTAATGTGTTTTTCTTTTTCACAATTACCAAGTTGAAATTTGTGCAGAATTTTCACCGATTATATAACAAATGAAATGATTTTTGAAATTACAAAAGAAAAGCAAATTATGAAACTACGAAGTAGGGAATGCAAGTACTTGGCTAAATGGACACAAATGAAATTTGCGGAAAGAAAAAGGAATAATAAGATAAAAAAAAAATAATAATAAAAAGGAAATAATAAAAAGAAAAGAAGAACGATAGTCGCGAACTACGAAAACCCAATAAGTCTTAAATCTATTTGGAACAATGGAAAAATTTGCCACTAAACGTGTGTTTTTCCACTTTATCCAAATTCAAACCTTTTGTTTCAGAGTACTACTCTGTTCAACTGCCAGAAAAATAAGAGATCGTATGCTGATTTTCTCGGCCTTATATAGCCTTTGGAGACCTATTAGATCGATTCCAGAAAATTCTTCAGCTTATCGATTTAATAATTTTTGCTATTTTCTCAAATTTTTGTTCGTTGTCTGTCTGGTATTAAATTAATTATTGACCCAAAAAATACTTTTTTCATATTTAATTATTCAGTTTTATGGTAATTAAAAGGAAAATTTTACTCAATTTGACTTTAAATTGTAGTACTAGAATTTTTTGTCAGTTGAGTTATCGATAACAATTGGAGAGTTTGCATTTTACTCCACTTTTATCATCTGTCTCTTTCTCTCCAATAGGCGATATGTATTTTATAAAAATTGCGAATTTCTTTTAATTCAATTAAATTCGCCGCAAAAAGTTAACTCTTACGAAAAGTTCCGGCGACATTCTAATCCACTCAGGTGGTTTTGATATCGGGAACGTCAAGATAGTGTCTTTTCGCGAGTTCTTGAAGTGCGTGACAGGTAATCTTTACCTGTAGTTTTCGTGTGAGTGGGTGTTTTTCCTTTACAGGTTATCACCTATAAACCCTTATGGGGCATCGTGGGAGCGTTGAGCATAATCCTAGAGTGAAATTTATGCTCGAAATGGAGTAATTAGTGCAGGTAAGTTTTTCTGTTTACATCTGTCACTTGCAGATTTTACGTGGAAATTTTTTAATAAACTAAATCAAATTTTAGTTGATGTTCTACTTAAAATCTGCTAGAGTATCTAAGCCACAAGATACAAGAATGTAAACAACATCCAGTAGAACATTTATGTATAGAAACTTAAGTTTTTCAATTTCCATGTTGTTGTTGTTGCTTTTTTGTTTACATTTGTGCTTTGCGTTTATGCTTTTAACTTGTACTTGAATGTTTGTAATAACTTTTTTATGCATTTTAGGTGGACCGAAGGATATCATTAGGAAAGAAGGATGAATTTTTACTGCCCGTTGAGGATTCCCCGTGTAAGAGAATGTCAGGTAATTCTTGTAATAAGAACTCTTTTCTTGGGGGTAAATTTGCTTTTCTTTCTTTTTCAGGTTTATTGGGATCAGGACGACGAGGGATATGTTGGCCCCAACATTTCTCCCACCTCTTGAACGACATCGTTCAACAAATTATTTCAATTTACATATTTTAAAGTTCATTCTTTTATAATTCAATTCACATATAAAAACTAACTTAATAATAGAACAAATGAAAAAATTCAACTTAACTATTTACTGTCTGTTGGCTTTCCTCGATTCCTTTTCTGGTAGTGGTGGAACACTATTCTGTTGTCGGCATAAACTCGAACTCTCACTTCATAGCGATTTGGCATGTTGACTTTAAAATCTCTGCTTCTTGATTTCTGTATTTTTCGAAAGTCGATTCTGTTCAACACATTTCGTGGAATGAATATATCCTTGCCTTCCTTTGTGGTAAAACGCTGGATGTCATTTTCTGATCTCATCTCGATATCGTTGATGGATCTCGAATGCCGCAGACGATTCCATTTCGTGATGTATTGACCGTTGATTTTGACTTGGGGGTCATCTCCTTCGAATTTACGGCTCGAACTGGCTGACTGCTCTGGAATTGCTGCTGGGGCCCTTGTAGATTCTTCCATCCGTTTTATCTTTTCGGTACCTTTGGAGACGCGTTGAGGAACCGTATGGCGACCGAGTTCTTTGAGCAATTCAGGTGGCGGTGACGGTGGTGGTGAAAATTCTAGAGCTTCCGGATGTAGTGAGAGGAAACCGTCCCAGTCAGCTTCACTCCAGTCAAGATCACCCATTTTGTTTTTTTCTGTAAATAAACAAACTAATAACTACTATGTTTCAGGTTACACACAGGACATTAAGGATGCAACATCACTTAACGGAACGACACTTGAGGACAGTTACCAATCACCATCTTAATTCTTTAGGTGGAAGCTTCAATGGGCAGTCTACACAGTTTTGTTATTGGTCTTCGAAAACTGTTTGTACTAGTTCGAACCTGAACAACTCTGACTAACCCATCTTCTCCCGGGAACACCTTCTCCACACAGCCTAATGGCCAATGTGTTGGTGGAGTACTTCCAACTTCTATGTTAGGTTTAACACTGCACCACTTAGGTCTCTGTTGTAATTTGTTTAAATAGTCCGTAGACCATTTCTTCCAAAATTGTCTGGCCATAAATTGGACATGCTTCCATCGTCTCCCGTAAGAAATGCACTGCGTATCTGATTCGACTTCGGGTACTGCATTCAGTGATTGTCCTATTAAAAAATGTCCCGGGGTTATTACTTCTAGATCTTCTGTATTGTTATTAATTGCACATAATGGTCGGGAGTTGACGCATGCTTCGATTTGTGCTAACAACGTTGCATATTCCTCAAAAGTGTATACTGATTTCCCGACGATTCGACGTAAGTGATACTTAACAGATTTCACCCCAGCTTCCCAAAGGCCGCCAAAATGAGGAGACGCCGGGGGATTAAAATGCCAATTAACCATTTTCGACGTCAAATAGTGTTTTATATCAGGTGAAGCTTCACGAATTGCCCTTTCAAGATCTTTACTCAAGACCTTTACAGCTCCCTTGAAATTAGAACCGCAATCTGAGTAAATATCCCTACATAGTCCACGCCTTGATGTAAATCGCTTAAAGGTAGCAATAAAGGCCGTCGCAGACATATCGGAAACCAATTCTAAGTGTATGGCCTTTGTCACCATGCACACGTAAATGCAGAAATATCCCTTGTAAATTTTTGTTGTTCCTAGTGGTGACATTTTAAGATTTATTGGCCCTGCGTAATCGATACCAACATGAGAAAATGGTTTGGATATGTTCACTCTAGCGGCTGGAAGGCTTCCCATTAATTGTGATCTTGTTTGGTGCTTATGAGCGATGCATACCTTGCAATTATTTATTCTACTTGAAGTAGTTCTCTTGGCATTTAATATCCAATATAAATTTCGGCTTGTGTTTACTACTAATCCCACTCCACCATGAAGTGTATCCTTGTGTATCTGATCTATTATCAAATTTGTTATATGATGTTTGTCTGGCAAAACTATTGGATGTTTTCTGGAGTATGCGATAGCGGCATTATTCAATCTTCCGCCTACGCGAATAAGTTTATCCTCATCAAGAAACGGGTTTAGACATATTAAACGACTATTCTTAGGCAATGCTTTATTATCCTTTAAACAAGCAAACTCGCTAGGAAAGCTTTCTTGCTGAACGTATTTTAGGATAATTACAGTTGCTGCTTGCATTTCTTCGAATGATAGTGAGCCACCCTTTTTCACATTCCCCTTCTGACAATTGGAAGCGAATCTTTTGATGAGTGCAGTAATTCGGATTAGTTTATGAATTGATGAATAACGAAGAAACAGTGCATTGGAGCTTTCCGCTTGAAATACTTGTGAGGATGGTTTTTTCAATTCCAACTGTGGTTCGCTTAATGGTATTGCTAGGTCTGGCCAACAATTGCTATCCTTTTGTAGCCACTCAGGACCATGCCACCAGAATTCATTATCTATTAGTTCATCAACAAACATACCTCTAGAAGCCATGTCTGCAGGATTCTGTTTTGTAGTGACATGTCGCAAATTCTCTGGACCTATAATTTCCTGGATTTCGACTACTCGATTGGCTACATAGGTTTTCCACCTATTGGCATGACTTCTAATCCATTGGAGTGTTATAGTGGAATCACACCATGCAAACACTGGAATATTTCCGAACTGCATGTCTTGCATAACATTTTTTATAAGTCGAGCCAAGAGTAATGCTCCATTAAGTTCCAGTCGAGGTAACGTAAGTGGTTTGATTGGAGCTACCTTAGTTTTTGATGTTAACATGTTTGCAGTAAATGATCCGTCATTATTTTCCACACGCACATATACCACTGCAGCGAACGCTTTCATAGATGCATCGCAGAATCCGTGTAATTCTACGTTATTATTTTCTTTCGTGGTACCAACCCATCTCGGAATTTTTAGTTGGTCTAAGACTGTAAGCTTGTTTTTAAATTGGTGCCATTTAGTTGCGATTGATTCATCCACTTTAGCATCCCATGAACATCCCGATATCCATAAACTTTGTATTAGTAGTTTAGCAACAATTATTAGTGGTGCTATCCAGCCCAACGGGTCATATAAAGATGCTACTTCTGATAGTATTGATCGTTTCGTGACACTGTTTTCATTTTTTCGTAATGCAATTGAAAAAGAAAAATGGTCTGAGCTGGGGTACCATTTTATTCCTAAGGTTTTTATATTTTCACGTTCATCAAACTCAAGTGAGTTCTTGATCTCTCTATGTTCCATGGATATCCCTTCTAATACATCGAGATTATTACTGGCCCACTTACGTAAATGAAATCCTCCTGCATTTAACATATTGATATATTGTGTTTGCAGTATTCTTGCTTCTTCGATTGTATCCGCTCCTGCTAGTAAATCGTCTACATAAAAATGTGTGGGTAAATTCTTCGCTGCTAATGGCCAGTTTAACCTTTCATCTCTTGCTTACTGCTGCAAGGTTCTTATTGCTAAAAATGGTGCTGACGAAGTACTAAAGGTAACTGTATTTAATTCATAATCTTGAATTCTTCCTGTGTTTGGGTTCTCCCATAAAATTCTTTGATATTTACGATGGTCTGGATGGACCAAAATCATCCGGTACATTTGCTTGATGTCCGCAGTCATTGCAATCTTGTACTTTCTCCAATTAAGTAACGTGGAAAACAATTTCGGTTGGATTGTAGGCCCAACAAGTAATTGATCATTTAATGATCGACCGTTCAAACTTTTCGCTGACGCATCAAATACTACGCGGAGTTTCGTAGTAGTACTTTCCTTAAACACGGCGTGGTGTGGAATATAATATGTTTCAGTGCAAACATTGGTGGGTGATTCCACTTGCTGCATATGCTTTAGCTCTATGTATTCATCCAAACATTTTTTATACTCCTGTTCCAAATTTTTGTCAGCATTAAACTTTCTTTTCAAATAATAGAATCTTTTCAAAGCCATCTCTCTTGAGGGACCAAAATTAGGGCTTATTCCACTACTAAATGTCAACTTAACTTGATATTGCCCATTTTTTAATCTGCAATGATTTTTCCTAAAATCATTTTCACACTCTATCTCTTCTGGCTTGAGAATTTGTTTAACATCCACTTCTTCAGTTTCCCAGAACTTTCTAATTTGCTCATTTAAACGTTCATTATCCTCACTGATGACTGAATACGTTTCCACATTATGCACCGATGGTTCAGGGCTATCTCCCAACACTAACCATCCAAGAGTTGTATTGACCGCAATTGGTGCTGTTGCCGGTCCTCTCTTAATGCCTTCCAACAATATTTTTGCATAAACCTTTGCTCCTAAGAGTATATCAACTGGCATGGGCTTCCAATAACTTGGATCCGCTAAGTTCAAGTTTCTTAAGTGGTCCCATTGTTTCGCGTCCAGTGGTACTCCTGGCAAGACATCTGCTATTTTATTTATTATTAACATGTTCACATTTAATATGTTATATTTATGCTGGCAAGACATTAATTCCACGCTAACTTGCTTAGTGGACCATGCCATCTGACTTCTATTTAACCCAGTAATTTTTACCTTAGTTTGTTTTTCTGCCAACCCTAATCTTTTTGCAGCACTCTCTGTAATAAAGGAAGTTTGTGATCCTGGATCTACTAAGCATCTTAATAAAATTGATCGATTGTAATTATCTTTAACTCTTACAATTGCTGTAGCTAATAATGCCTTATGGGTTTCATTTGAAAAGAAACTTTTTACTTCTTCCTTATCCTCTGATTTTATCGTGTCGATTGTCCTTTCTGAATTTCCTTGAGAGGCTATCGGATTAGAATTGCTCAACTTCGTGTGCTCCGGCTGCTGCTCTTTATTTCTTATAGGCTGGTTAGTGTTGGTAGAACGTAAATGTAATAAATGATGATGAGAGCCTTCACAATATTTGCACCTTCTATTGCTAGGACATTTACTAGCTATATGCTTGTGTGAAAAGCAATTGAAACATCTTCCAGAAGATTCAACGCACTTTCTGCGATTTAAAGTATCCAATTTTAAAAAACCTTTGCACGTACCAACATAATGACTACCACTGCATGCAGGACATTTATTAGAGTTCAACACATGATATGTTTTTGTGGATTGAACTTGGGCTTTAACAGGAACTGAGTGTGACATGGATTCTAAAATTCTAAATCTTGTATTTAGGAATTTTTGAAAACGCTCAAAATCTGGCAATTGCTGAGTGTCTCCTAATTCTTCTTCCCAAAGTTTAAAAGTTGTATAAGGTAATTTCTGAACTAGTAAATATATTAAAATCGTACTCCAAGCTGACACGTCTACGTCTAAAATCTTCAACTGTTGAATACATTCTTCAGTAGTGTCTACAAATAGTTTTATGGCTTTGCTATTTTCTACTGTCAACTTTGGCTGTTTGAAGAGCACCTTCAATTGTGTATTCACAAGTAATCTCTTGTTTTCGTAGCGTGTTTTGAGTTTTTCCCATGCTGGCAAATAATCTTGTTCAGTGATGGTAACATGCTTTAACAATCTTCCAGCTTCTCCGGTAAGACATCCCTTTAAATGATGAAGCTTTTCTACTCCTGACAATTGGTGGTTGCTATGTATTATCGACACGAAAAGATCATGAAGGATCGCCAGGATGAATATTCACCATCAAATTTCGGCAAATGAATTCGTGGAAGATGTCCGTGATTCTTATTTGTATATATTATAGTTGAAGCCTCTTGTGCTGGAATGCCGACAGTCTCTTTGGGACTTTTTTCCATTAAACCATCTGCAAGTTCGGTTAGATAGTCGCTATATCTCAGTTCTACTTCTGTATATTTATCTTTGGTTAAATACTCATGCGTAAATTCCTTTTTGGATAAAATTATAAGCTCTCTTAGCTTATTATCATTTTCGTCAAACTGTGTCCAATTATTTTTAAGTTCCGCAATTTTGCTTTGATAAAAACCGAAGGTTCTTCTTTCTAAGTTAGTCTTTTTGCCTCTTGTAATGGAATCCTTTATTTTTTCCGCGAGCACTATTTGTTTAATACACAATTCCTCCATCGTATACACTCACAAAATTGTATTAGAGACAAAAATCAGTTTATACGGTTAATCTAAGGGGAGGGAAACGGAAAAATGGTACAAATAGGCTAGCCAAGTATTTGCATCAATTAAAAATATGTATACAGAGCCGTGTCCTGCAAATCCGGCTCGAAGGACCATAAAATGTTAGCATGTAAATAGGGCAGGTAAAGAAATTAAAAAATGCAAGGATTACTGACTCTGTACAATGTTTTATTTCACGAATTCATTTCTCAACTTCAAAAAAACAATTCAATATAACAATTTCTTTTTAATAATTCGAATAATTCAATATTTCAACAAAATAAAACTATAACTATAATGTAAAACTGTAAAATGTAACCGTAAAATTCAACTACTGAAAGATTTATACGAGAATAGAATATAATCCGTTAATTCTGCATTTAAAATCA
Source organism: Leptarthrus brevirostris (assembly GCA_964036015.1). Lineage (NCBI taxonomy): Eukaryota > Metazoa > Arthropoda > Insecta > Diptera > Asilidae > Leptarthrus > Leptarthrus brevirostris. Next base: position 113,315,376 of record OZ038371.1, read on the forward strand.
CCTTGTTTGCAAAGGAAATTACCACTATTAATGTGTTTTTCTTTTTCACAATTACCAAGTTGAAATTTGTGCAGAATTTTCACCGATTATATAACAAATGAAATGATTTTTGAAATTACAAAAGAAAAGCAAATTATGAAACTACGAAGTAGGGAATGCAAGTACTTGGCTAAATGGACACAAATGAAATTTGCGGAAAGAAAAAGGAATAATAAGATAAAAAAAAATAATAATAAAAAGGAAATAATAAAAAGAAAAGAAGAACGATAGTCGCGAACTACGAAAACCCAATAAGTCTTAAATCTATTTGGAACAATGGAAAAATTTGCCACTAAACGTGTGTTTTTCCACTTTATCCAAATTCAAACCTTTTGTTTCAGAGTACTACTCTGTTCAACTGCCAGAAAAATAAGAGATCGTATGCTGATTTTCTCGGCCTTATATAGCCCTTGGAGACCTATTAGATCGATTCCAGAAAATTCTTCAGCTTATCGATCTAATAATTTTTGCTATTTTCTCAAATTTTTGTTCGTTCTCTGGTCGACAAATTATTATAAATTGTATTAAATTAATTATTGACCCAAAAAATACTTTTTTCATATTTAATTATTCAGTTTTATGGTAATTAAAAGGAAAATTTTACTCAATTTGACTTTAAATTGTAGTACTAGAATTTTTTGTCAGTTAGTTATCGATAACAATTGGAGAGTTTGCATTTTACTCCACTTTTATCATCTGTCTCTTTCTCTCCAATAGGCGATATGTATTTTATAAAAATTGCGAATTTCTTTTAATTCAATTAAATTCGCCGCGAAAAGTTAACTCTTACGAAAAGTTCCGGCGACATTCTAATCCACTTAGGTTGTTTTGATATCGGGAACGTCAAGATAGTGTCTTTTCGCGAGTTTCTTGAAGTGCGTGACAGGTAATCTTTACCTGTAGTTTTCGTGTGAGTGGGTGTTTTTCCTTTACAGGTTATCACCTATAAACCCTTATGGGGCATCGTGGGAGCGTTGAGCATAATCCTAGAGTGAAATTTATGCTCGAAATGGAGTAATTAGTGCAGGTAAGTTTTTCTGTTTACATCTGTCACTTGCAGATTTTACGTGGAAATTTTTTAATAAACTAAATCAAATTTTAGTTGATGTTCTACTTAAAATCTGCTAGAGTATCTAAGCCACAAGATACAAGAATGTAAACAACATCCAGTAGAACATTTATGTATAGAAACTTAAGTTTTTCAATTTCCATGTTGTTGTTGTTGCTTTTTTGTTTACATTTGTGCTTTGCGTTTATACTGGGTGTAGTACTTGCTCTTAACTTGTACTTGAATGTTTGTAATAACTTTTTTATGCATTTTAGGTGGACCGAAGGATATCATTAGGAAAGAAGGATGAATTTTTACTGCCCGTTGAGGATTCCCCGTGTAAGAGAATGTCAGGTAATTCTGTCTTGTAATAAGAACTCTTTTCTTGGGGGTAAATTTGCTTTTCTTTCTTTTTCAGGTTTATTGGGATCAGGACGACGAGGGATATGTTGGCCCCAACAACGGTATTCGATTCTTTGCCTGAGATGAACAGGGCAATTTATTATTTATTGTTCAAGGTCTCAAAATATCTTGTTCTTTTTTTGGGAGTGCCTCTTTTTGCACGTATTTGTATGGTGGATCCCGCACTCTAGAGCTTACGATTTTGCTTCTGTGCATAAGATCAACAAACTCTATAAATGTTTTCTAACTCTACCTAGCCTTACTATAAGCGTGTTGAGCAAGAAGACTTAGATAAAGCAACTGTTCTTTTAATGTGTACATCGACAAATCTCTCCAAGAAGAAAGGTAGAACTCCTGTGAGAAGACCTTCTTCCTTTGGAAATTAAGACTAGCTCTGTCCACGAATCTGGTTTGCACGAGCTTCATAAATGGCTTCCAGGCATGGGATTAAAAACTCAAAGGTTGCTGGAATTCTCGCAGGGATTATAATATCCATATATAGGCCATGTGACTGTTAGAAGCTACTCTAGACTCAGTTATTTTTGCTGTTAGGTAGCCCGGAAAGTAAGAGTCCAGCTGCAGCTCCAGGGTTTTTATGATAGCTGAGGTGCTACTAACATCCTGCCTAATTACGTCGCTAGGTGAGCTTGGTGTTGTTGAGAGGATCTTACGCAAACTTAGAGGTGCTTTAAATGTTTGTGGCGAAACTTCTTAATGCGGATTTCGGAATGGGGAGTCCGCATAAAAAAACCGAACGTTACGAAATGAAAGAGTCGTCATTTTCTACGTGGTAGTAATTGGGCCTACTCGATAAATTTATTTACATTTTTTCTTATAGCAGCCAGGGGTGGTTTTTCCTTAAACACGCCTTACAGCCAAAACTATTAGCTCTATAGAAAAATGATTTATAGTAACTTAAAACAGACTAAATTATCTTTCCAAAAAAGTCAAATCAACCGAAAAAACTAGAAATCTTTATTCAAACGTAAAATTTCAGCCTCAATCCTAATTTTCATTCAAAAAGCAAGCACTAGGTACCTACATAAGTCATGCTTTGCCCATAGTGTGGCGGTTGTACTTTCTTTATAATTCCATTTCCCTACATTTCCAAGCTTTTCGACTTACAATTGTCTGTTATTTCTTTAATAGGCCGCAGATATTTTTACTTCATTAGAAAGATTGTTTTGTTTACTTCAAGAAGAACAAGATTAAATAAAAGCAATAGTTTAGGCAGTAGGATGACTTGTAAGAAAAATCTCAAGCCAGCTCCCATAAAAAGCAAAATAAATTTTTTCTTTCCTTATGGCTTGTAGTTTATGTGGTAGGGAATATACTGCATTTGTATGCTGTACAGTAAACACGTGATGAATGTAATATTTTATTTTATTATCGTTATTAATTAAATCTAAAATATATCAAAAATTTATTTATATTTATAACATAAATATGTATACTAGATATAAATATATTTCTGTAATAATATGGGATCTATTCCTTTAATATTTTATTTAATATTAAAATTTTATTATACGTAATATTTTTATTTAGGGCGGGAAGTGAAAAATGGAGAAAAAGAGAGAGTGATTCCACCTTTATATATTTATATAGAAAAGCGTAAAAAGCTTGGCTTCTGTTGTGTGTTCATTTACCGACACAGCCGTTTTTTATTATTACAAAAGTACACTCAGGAAGATCGGTTGATATTCCTAACGATTTTTTTGAAATTTCTGAAGAATTCTTCATAGGGTTTCAACTTGCATACTTACTTATTTAGCTCTTTTTGTTTGATTAAGCAGTTGGCGACATTCCTTGCTGAGGGTAATGATTTCCGCTGACCAACAGATCTTGGCCTGCCTCTGGAATTTCGGTCGTGACAGAAAATGGGTGTCGTTTAATTGCAAACCACTTTGTAGAATCGATACTATGTGGACCCTCGTTAGGTTGACTATTTATTAGGACAATTTCATATATGTTCCAGTTTGTTCTTTGCTTATTTTTGTAAGGACAACGAACCTGATTGTATAATACTCGTCCAAATTCAATACACGCGTGGGCGGAAAAGGAGTTTTCAGGATACCTACCCCTAATAGAATTGATAAAGGTTGGTACTTAGAATAAAATCGAAATATGACTCACCTATCTTATTTATGTCCGAGCTGCTCCAGCTGTGTGCTGGAGGTTAGTGCCTCCGCAACCATCGCCACCGCATCGGGCTCTGTTGGGAAGTTCTCCGAGTCGTGAGCTATGTAGCTGAAGACCAGCGACCTAAGGTTCTTGGACTGGAACAAACTTATCTACTTTTTGTCACAGTTGAAGAAAGAGAGCAGCCGAAGTTCCCTTGGAGTGGTGAAAATTAATCTACATCACCTTCAACATTGCCACATTATCATCGACATCACAACAGATCAGGATTAAAATAGCCTGCCTTGAGTTGCCCATACCTTCACTTGCCCGAGCTACCTTCCAATCTTCTCTGAAATCTGATCCATTAGACCAGTCTCGATTCTAGCTCCTGCGCAGATCTTACATAAAAAGGAGATCAGCTGCTGCAAATAATCAAACCTTTCATTAGCGCAAGCGTATTGTTTAATATGGCCTTGGCGCCAGCTAGAAACTCGACAGCAGAGTCAGGTCCAGGATTTTTCAAAAGAATTTTTTTGTATAGCTTCAGCAACCTGATTTCTATCAAAGTTGTGTTCTTTCTTCTACGTTGCATCTTTTTTTTATCGATAATCCCTAACTTTCAATCCTTTCTATAGCTTCGTAGATGACAGCAAACTTGATTTGGATGATGGAGTCGTTATTGAAAACTCGCCTGGCTATGTTTGGGTTTCTTACAAATATGTAAGAAGTATTTAACCCCAGCTGATTAGGCGTTCCTTAAGACGGAGTTCGACTTATGAATTGCATGATCACCACGTCATGGTTCCAGAGTTTGAACCTCAGTCTCCCCTTGAGTTAATTAAAAAATTTACTACAGTTAATTTACGGCAGTTAGCTAGCTCGCAGCAATGCAAAAAAAAATAAGGCATTCATATTCCCTCATTCCCTTTACACTAATTTCCTTTCGGTCAAAGCCATGCAAAGGAATCATAGTGTTGTCCCTGGGTTTTGGCGACATCATAAATCAAACCATATATGGCAGTAAAATATATGAAGGGCGCGACAAACTGCATTGTTTATATAAGGTAAGGTCCAAAAAAATTATTACGGCTATTGGCTATTTACCAATAACTTCCAGTAATAATGCTCTAAACCGAAGCCGCATTTATCTTTAAAATAGGCCGTATCATAAAATATCGCGAATTTTTCTTAAACCTTTCTTTACCGCTGCCCACCAATATTGCGTGTTCCTTTATTGATCTTAAGAGATCGACAAGATTCTAGAAATACCTCCCTCTCCTGAAATCCTTCTTGCTGTCGCTGTCAACGTCCAGAACATGTAGTGGCTCAGGTATCATTCTACCATAAGCCCGTCTGGAAAACATGTCGAGTTATTCAACGAGTCCTTTAATTTAAAATCACTGGTTCAGTATCCAACTCGTGCTCCTAATATTTGCTTTAATATCGCATCCAGACAAATACTCGGTTCCGGTCACGGCTCCCTTGGAGAATTCAGACATTGTCTAATCTCCGCCCAATTTCAACCTTCTCTCTGATAACCACAAATCTACATTCCAGCAAAAGATTAGTGTGGCATTATAAAAATTCTGATTGGACTGAAATTAATAAATATCCATTAGCCATATCACCAAATATATTTTGAACATCTTATGGTTTGGGAGTCATCCTTTTATCCCTCATAGCTTCAAAAGCTAACACCAATTGATTCAATAGTGAATGACTGCTCAACATCCATTAAAAACAAGGAAATAGTCTTAGAGGCATATACATTGTGCCAACCAGAGGTATTAAGACGTATCTATAGAGATGCGCGAAATATGTGCAAATCTGTGATTCGGCGAAGTTCAATTCGACCAGGCCGTTAGACGGACGGTGTTTTCCCAAATTCCCAAAAGGTGGTAAGGGCCACTAGTCTCTCGTGAAACTCATAAAGAACCATTTTACCAGTTCTTCAATACCAGTCATTAACAATGGGAATTATTATACTTATTCATTGAACAAAGCCAACCTGTTCCCTGCTAATTCCTATTGGCCACCTTCATGGCATCTATCTCCATGACATTACACTAGCAAGCGAAAGTTGCTACACTTTGACACGCGGGAAGTTTTTCAGTTCCTCTCTTCACTCGATTTGAGTAAAGCTAACGGATCTGATAGTTTCTCGCCCCTGGTTTTAAAATGCTACACCTCTGCACAAACTCTTTTACCTGCCATACTCAACTGTAGCGTTTCCATGAGCATGTATACTGTCTATATATAAACCAACTGCACTTATTTCGGTTTTATCTAAAGTTAAGAGAATCACATATCAATTACACAGGCACACCAGAAATAAATAAATTCATTCTCATAGCCCCAAAAACGATGAACTCAATCCCCATTAACCCAATAACCCCATATTCCAATAACCACATAACTCTAGTCCTTGTACTCAACCTCTTCTTGTGCAAATTTTGTCTGGGTACCCCGATATCTAAAAAAAAACCTGACGTGATGGGGTTAAAGGACTTCTAATTCGGTTTCAGCAACCCCAAAATCATGTAGTAAACATGGTCTGACCCCTAAGTAATAAAAATATTTTACTTCTATTGTTGAAAAACTTCAGTTGTTGAAATATGTAGAAAGTTACCATATTATTAATGATTGCCAGTACGGTTTCCGGTTTGTGTTTATGATTTTGGAGAGTCTGAAATCGTCACTCTTGATAATTCAAACGCTTTTTATAGACTCTAGTTTACTGCCCTGCTATCCAAATTTCAGGTATATGATCTGCATCCTCACCTCTTAAAATAGATATGACGAAATTGCTAGTCTGATTCCTTGTAGAAGGTCTTAGCTCTATACTCTTCAGGCTAAATTTCATCGTACCGTAAAATTTCGGGAATCATTTCTAAGCACAACAACACTTATGTTAAACAGTTTACCATCTTCTGTTTTTCCCCGACATATGAGTTCGAAATATTCAAACGAGCCGTACATTATCACCTCTTCCACATAATCTCTTAACCCATTTCCCTCACCCTCAATTAATTTCCTATCATTATAAGGCATCCCCTGAGTTTTTGCATTATAATAAAAAAAACATAAACATATGGCACTTCATGTGAATCATAGCTTTAGATGAAGAAGCATGATTTCGGCTCTAAATGTACGATAGCTTTTTGCGGAGACGATACTACAATTGAAGTGTTTATCCTATAAAGGAACCTGAAACTATTAAGCCCTAAAAATAATGCAGTACTTGATGCCAGCACCAGGATTAAAGTGAAGTGCTTGTCAATTCAAAAAATATAAAACAATATAGCGCATGGCAGAATAGCAATCCTGATGCCAGCACTCGTCGAAATCGAAAGTTGTTTGCATTTGATGCTCGGTGCTGTCAGTTTTGAAGATAAAGAACTTTTTAAAAATTAAATGAATTTCATGGAAAACTTATAGAATTAATCAAAGATTACACCGGTGCTTATATAAAAAAGCCGATAACAATTACAAAAATATTTTCATGAAAGACGTTTTTATGAACGACACTTTAATACATTCTGCTACGACTTGCACCAAATGCGAGTTTTTTGACAGTTTCCGCCAGAGAGTCAGAATTGGTGCTGCATTGTGTTAAGGCTTTTACTTAATCGAGGTGGTTCTGAATACAGAAAATGGGTGAGCTATTGCCAAGAAATGTTACATTATGTCTCGTTAGAAGAAAAGGATTTTCATTAAGCTTCAAATATTAATAAACATATCGATATTAAGACACTTTTGGGACCTACAGAATAACATTTACTCCTATGAATATATATGATCTTTAATACCGACCGCCAACGACTAAAGATAACTGGATGATGGTAAGATAGCGCTAAAACTACCTCAAACACACTTGCCCTCAACAATTAAAAAATACATTAAAGCACAATATAATAAACTTGTTTATCTTACAGGTAATTGTTGTCCTAATGTCAATTAACAAATGCTCTTACATAAATCAAGATGAAGGTATTTTCTTCATAACGCAATGGCGTGATTATTTTCTCATCCATATATGAGAAGATTCATTCCCATCTCAATGGTCAATTAATAATAACCTTTAAAATTTAAAAGAAGTGATCTTAATTTACGAAACCTTATGAATTCGATGGACAAATTTGGAAGCAAGAAAAGCTTCGTTAGATATTTCTGTACACAATCATAAATGTTACGCAAAATAACATTTAGCTGGCTTTATTTTCTTAATTGCGTCTTTGGGAGCAAGAAGGTGTGACCAACCGTGATTAAGTATAAAAGATGTTGACTATCTTCGAACAGTCATTAGTACAAAAAATCGTCAACGAGTTAATTCGTAAAAATGAAAATATTACTGGTAAGAATTCGAGATTTCCGAAAATAAGCAAAAGTAATCCTAAAAGTTTTTTCTCAAAGGTATTTTATTTGATATCTGTGGCTTCGTCCCGACCCCAAGGATATGAATATAATATTCCTAGCGGAGGACAACCAAGCAGCTTGTTCAACGGAGCATTGAACACTCATGCTTTCACATCTACCGGAAGTTCTGGACATATAAATAGTTTACATAACGAGCAAATAAAAATTTCTTCATTTACTCCTGGTTTTACCCAAGATTCTACAACGAACACTATACAGGGATCTACTCATCATAATTTTCAACATCATAAAACCGTGCCTATCATTACCAAGCATTTTTATTTGCTTTCAGCTCCGGAGGAAACTGAAGAAGAAGTCAAACAGGAATTAATTAATATTGGCCAACCTCGCATAAACTATAAGGTGGTGTTTATTAGAGCACCCGTGCAGTCATCTAAGGCAACTAAATTGGCTCTAAAACAAAATCAAGTAGAAGATAAGACAATTATATATGTTCTTAGTCAGAAAAGCGATGTATCTGATATTCAAACCTCTGTGGAGTCCGAACCATTGCCTATTAGTAAACCGGAAGTTTTCTTTATCAAATACAAGACACCAGAAGAAGCCTTCCACGCTCAAAAGCAAATTCAAGGTAATTCAATGATATAATTAAGTGGAAGATATTACACATAGCGCACTCGAATTTATTGTTAAATAATTTTGGAATAGAAATTCATTCGGCATCAAAAAATATTAAAAATGTGGTAGATAATGCTAAATATAAACAATATCTACACTAAGTAGGCAAAACAGCTAAATCCTGTTCTTGCGTTTCACCTAGCTCTCGAGATTCGATAAATATTTTTTTTATTAAATATATATATTTCAGCTCAATATGATTCTCTTGGAGGATCAACACAAGTATCAGATGAAGGATTCGCCCACGTTTCATCTGTAATAGGATCCCTAGGTTCCCAACACCATCATAAGGAAGTAATTGGGTCATCTTCTACCACTGTTGGCAGTCATAGTATTAAGCCAACATATTTGCCATCTAACGAATAAACAACATAATACTTGTATATAGTATATCTTATATATATACAAGAGAATTTAAATTATACTATAAATTTAATTATACATACAATGAGATCAAAATAAAAAGTTTGTAAGGTTCTAGCTGATATAATCCACTACAAAATCATAACAAAGGTTTCCAAATACCTACCCAATTTTTAGCCAGACTATTAGTCCCATGATGATGAGGTCATTGTGATTGCCATGCCGAACGTTTTGAATATGTTTTCCGACTATTTGGCAACTATTCGAAAGTTGTTTGTGAAGTTTTCACTATTATTTGATAAATATTATTAGAACAAAAATGGTATGAATATTTTGTATGAGATAATAAATCCAAATTTGGAAATCCAGCACACCTCGGATTCCTGGGACTAGAGTTTGCGAGGATTCAGCATTTTCGGGGATATCTGAGATTTTTTAGTTTTTCTCGCAAAATTGACAAGTTTATTTGTTTTTAAAATGTTAAGCATTTATTTTAGACCATGTCTATTGGGGTTTGCACAGCAGAGTCTCCGACTAATATTCTACTAAATATTATCGAGAGACGATTGTTGACATTGATGAATCCTTTCTCTTTAGAGCTTAAAATCGTTTATATATTCATTCAATTTATAAAGTATATAAAAATAAAGTAAAAAAACTAAAACCCAACTACGGCTCTAACTCCCCTCTTAACAGTTCTAAATAAGACATAGTAGCTGGACCTCTATTGTGTATATATAGTATATGTAAAGAAATGTTCGGCCACATAAACGCCATAGTCACACGTAATGAAAAATTTATCTTAATTGGGATAAAACATGTGACTAAGGCGTTTACGTGGCCGAATATTTCATTCCATATACATATATACACAATAGAGGTCTAACTACGAAGTCTTCTTTACAACTTTTAAAGGGCAGTTGAAGCCGTAGGTGTGGTTTAGTTTTTTAACTTTATTTTATATTTAAGACATTTTGAAGAATATTCTGAAACTGCAAAATTTCTTTAGTAAAAAAAAATGTTTCTTAACTAACGTAGCTTACCTGAACCAGAATGTGAAGACGAACACCTGAAAATCTTTAAACTAATCAGAAATATGGACGAAAAACTACACAACCTACCTTTTACAGCTTCTAGCAACACGTCATATTTCATCTGCATGAGCAAAACTTACCTCTGACTGGATCACTAAAGAGAAATTATTGGCAAAATGTGGCTATCAGTTAATACTGACCGTAGGATTTAACTTTACTTCTGATAAGCAGCATCATCACTTATACTCAGCATTTAGCGGAGGTCATACCGTTTTTTACCCAAAGGGAAATTATTGTAATTATTGGGTACAAGGTACGAAGTTGTAATTAAACGTGAAATTAAATAGTGAATATAAAAAAAAGGTGCAAAGGATTTCTCTTATGTCACCTGCACAGTCCATTAATTACCTCAACAGTATGTTACGCGGAGCATCCACTCAAATCCAATGAGACTTCATTTGTCCAAATCTGAGCAGTAGTTCAGGAGCTAAGAAGGATCATACCGCACCTTGCCATGCCCCGCCCGCCCTGACATATCACCATTTCACTGCTCACCATATAGCCTAAGGTACGCGGAACATTCATACAAATTCAATGACACCTCATTTGTCCAAATCTGATGAATAGTTTAGGAGCTACCAGGAAATAGAACGCAACCACGCCATGCCCCGCCACACCCCGCCCAACCTGACGACACTACGATGCTCGCCATATAGCCAATGTTATGTTGTTTAGAAGCAACGAGGAGATAAATGAACATTCATACTAACAAACATACATACATACATAGACTGCTAAGCTCATACCCTCTTTTTTTGGCCTTATTCGGGTAAACTTTGGAATTGGTAAGAGCAACAGTAAGGCTGCGATGGTTCCTGGTTTAAATGCTAAAGGTATTGTTTAACATCTTGGGTTTCGTCAGAAGGTACAACTTAGAACTATATTGACAATGAATGCGATCACGAAGTACGGAAGTAGTACTCTAACGTAATGTAACACGGCTAATGTGCCATGGCTTAAAATGCAGAGCCCTAAAACACCGAACAACTACCGGACTACCACGTCTACAGAATACATGTCAAATTTGTCCAACCGATATTTGTGTGGTTTCGATGATGCTCCTTTGTTCTTTAAAAGGTGCTGTTGATCGATTGTCCTTGTTTTCTATCATTTGTTCAAATTGTATCCGTGCTGTGGCCGTTTTCCTGGGCTCCCTGGCAGGAATGCATTCAATTCATTCCAGTTGCGAAAGCTTTCGGTGCTTTAATAAGTGACGAGCATAGCTTCATTAAGGGAAAACCTACCGCCACCAACTTACTCGGATTCGTGCATCACTGCTTGCCTTTAATTGAATCAGTTTAGGGGGGGTTAATCAATTTTAGAGGTGAATTCCGAAACACCAACATTCAGCTCTACCGTAGAATTCGATTAGATCGAATCGAATATTTTTACCGTTCATGTTTCAACAGTGAACATGATCCAATTAAAGAAAATTAAATTGCAAAAAAAAAATTATGATGTACCTTTTCGATTACGCCTAAGTATTTTTTAATTAATCACTACTGTTTTTCATTAAAGTACAACTCGATTCGATCAAATCGAATTGCCCGGTAGGCTTACTTACTTCGCAAGCGCTAAGATGTTACTTTGAAGATTCCTAAAATACCATTAAGAGTTTGGAATAAGTCGTCGGTGGAGTAAACGGTAACTTGGATTACTACCAAGGATGTCTCAGGTTCGTATCCCACTAGCGAAGAGGCATGGTTGCTTTCTGTTGAGTACAGATCACGATAAAAGTGCATGGGGGTTACAAAGAAACTTTCAGTGGTTCGAATCGGGAGAAGTTCTCCTTCCGCCCCATACTTCACTAGGGTTTCCGGGCACTAGAGACAGAGAAGGGTTTTAACTGCATTCTCCAAAGTAATAGCAAACATTATCTTAATGTCAATCAGGCATCGATTAACGGATTGACTCCCGAATGACTACATCCACCTCTACCAACACCAGATAAGTATCGAACAATTAGGCAAAGACTGGTCGTTCTTCTTTAGTTCCCGTAACCACTTGTAGGGCATGAGCCCTTAGAAGAACTTCACTGGATTCGAGACAACGATTACAAGTGGACCTACAATTTATTGTGGGCTCTGAACCACTGACATTTTCTCTGCATGGCTTTTATATCGTGATATGTTGTCAGCAGAAATCAACCATAGGTCGCCGCGGGTGAGATTCGAATCTGAGACCACCAACCCGGAGGCCGACACATTATCACCACGAAGTTATTACATCTTACGTTCATTAAATTTCGAAAGGTTGTTCGATAGTCATAATCGCAAGTATGTATGACATTTTTACTTAGAGGTTTCCCAGGAAACTTTACAATTCCTACTGAGGTGCTCAATGTCAAGTTCTTTACAAAGGAAAACTTGAGAACTACCTACAACTGCTTATAGGAGTAAAGCAAGGATGCATACTGTAACCTACTATTCTTGATCGTTATTAATTAGGTTTTGTGCACCGCCTCAAACTCATCGCAAGAGATTAGAAGAAAAATATGCAACACTTTACGCACTTGTACCATGTTAACGATATCTTAGCTTAAGATCAATGCTACTAAAAGCAAACTTATGAGCTTGTACTACAGCAAATAGAACGTGTTATAACTCTTCGGTTTTGGACGCTTTGTTAGCGGTGGAGTAAAATGGGTCGTTGGTCGCGACACTTAGTACATGCTAACTGATGTTACTAATTTTATAAATCTGGAACTTTGGTTCGAATGAAACTATTTCATAAAAGCGTTTACATGCCTACAATTTATATTTCTCCTAACTTACTACTTAGTTTATATAAGAGGTTGGCTCTGTCCGTCGAAGTGCTAACCGATGCGTTGCTCCTTTCCGATCGCTTGTTACTTTATGCAAATTTTAATTTATCCGCTGTTGCTTGATACCGTCGGCTATCGGCGAAGTTCTTTTTTGAACTCTCGATCTCAGCACGCGTCGGCTCTCATCGATCGCATTGCTTCTTCTGGCCTCACACAATTTAGTCATATAACAAATGACTCGGGATGATCTTCGAGATCCTCTTGTAAGGTGTTGCTTGACTACCTTGTACCTTGACTCTTTTTATCATCCACCACGAAATTGTTTTCTGATTCAGTGTTTGCTTTATGAATAGTTTCTAATCAATACTGCAACTACCTTAAAAGGCTGATTTTTCCAAAAAGCTTTCGCCGACTTCTTTTCAGTACAAAGATTATGTATTGTACTTGACGAGGCGTCAATCTCTGTGTGGATTTTGAATTTGGCCGATGGTTTTCGGGGTGGTACCGATGGCATGGCGTCCTCGTTCGTTAAGCGCTGCGGCCAGTGTTTTGTTTCTATTTAATGTTATTTATTTAATCTATCTTTTCTTCGTGGCTTTTTTCTATATTTTTATAAACTTAATAAGTAAGATAATAAGTGTGATATTTCTAATTACAGTTCTGTTGCTAATTTGTGTTACATTGCGAAACTTCTTGAATCTTTGTTTTGTAATTTTTTTTATTTTCATCGCAAACCTTTCCTATATGAAAGGTAAATTCACTAGGAATTTAGTCGATTGTATTTTACGGACCTCAGTAAGGTTTTCTATAGAATGGACCATATGATCCTGATTCATAAGATCTCCGCTTTTGGGTTTTTCACAGTTTTTGTCCATTGACATTTCACCTGTCTAGTAATATGGTGGTGTCCTTCCTACTAAATCGGGAATTCTTTTCTAAACTAACTATGCCTAGATCTTTCGTTCAGTACCTAGTAATTGCGCTTGCATAGTTTTGAACTCATATGTTGATGCCTTCTTTAAATATTGCTTCCATCTCAATGTATCCAAATGCGCTACCATGGCTTTTTCACGCAAAATGAGCTCTCTACATTTTAGATATAATCTGGATTGAAGCGCATTGACCAGACTCGACAAAACCAAAGACATGTGTCATACCTAATTCTCGCCTTTCATTTGAACAACATATTGATGCCATCATCTCTAAGGCCAACGCGACCTTAGGTTTTCTAAAGAGATGGTCCAAAGAGTTTGATGATCTTTTTACAACTGAACTTCTGAATTCCAATGCCCCAGTGATAAGGGCATTGCACTTGTTCAGCACCGATAACAGGTCAATAGCCTCTAAATTCACTGCCATATGGCTGAAGAGAGGTGATGCGATGGGACCATCATCGATATTTAAAATATTATTTTTATTTTTGGCAATGTAGAGAATTTCCCATGCGTCTTATTCAATTCTTTTGTTTACAGCTTTTTCTAATTTCAATCTAATTATTCCCATATCCGTATAGTTTTCTTCCAATATATGTTGTGCTACAGCTGATTTTCCAGGTTGATTATTTTTCGCGTGGCTTATATGTTCTTAATGTCTGATTTTTATTGATCTCTTAGTTTGTCTAATGTACTTTTTGTTGCACTCTCCGCATGTGATGCTGTAAATGCCTGATTTGTCTATACTTGTTATTTTGTCCTTTGGATTGCTTAGTATGTTTAGCAGTTTTTCATTATACTCATATACTATTTCAAGGCTAGATTTGTTCAAAATTTTCTTTATGTTATCTGTGACTTTTCCTTGAAATTTTAATGAAACTCTTTTCTTTTCATTTAATACTGGTTTTAGCGTAGTTCTGCTTCTATTTTTTACTCTATTTGCGTGTTTTTTAACTATATCTTCTATATCACGTTCTCTGTAGCCATTTTTTTTTGCGACGTCCTTTATATATTCGTATTCATTTTTATAATTAATTAGAGATAAAGGTAACTTATTCAGCCGGAATGCCATGCTATGAAATGAAGCCATTTTATGTTGTCTAGTGCAAAAGGAATCCCTAGTAATAAACCGTTTAGTCATAGTAGGTTTTCTATATATATCAACTTCAATGTTTCCATTTTGTCTTATTAGCAATAAATCTAGAAATGGTAGTTTGTTGCCAATTTCTTCTTCATATGTGAACTTAATGCTCGGGAAAAGGTTGTTGATTTCGTTAAGTAAGAGGGGTACATTGTCCTTATGTATCACAATAAAAATATCGTCAACATACCTTTGCCATGTTATGGGCAGTTTTCCAGCTCTTTTAAGGTTCATTTCTAGTTTCCCCATAAAAGTATTGGCAACAAAACAAGAAATGGGGTTTCCCATGCTTGTACCTTCAACTTGTCTAAAGTACTTGTCCCTAAATTGAAATACATTATGATCCAGGCATAATGTTAGAGCTTGCATGTAGCACTCTATTTTTATTTGCTCTACTGATTGAGTTTCTAACCATTCCTTTATATAAATTAAACTTTCTTTTACAGGTATACCAGGGTACAAGGCTTCAACATCTAAGGATGCCATTATAACTTCTGGTTCGAGATGTAAATTTTCTAATTTTTCTACTAGTTCTAGTGAATTTCTTAAATATAAGCCCTCTGGTTGTTCTAGATTTCCAAATTCCTCGACCAGCCATTTAGCAATTTTGGAAGAAGGTGCATTCGTATTTGAACAAATAATTCTCATTTTGTTACCTGGTTTATGTAGCTTTGGTAATCCGTATAGTTTAGGTGTTCTTGGATTAGGTGTGACTAGTTTCCATTTTGGTATACAAAAGGTATTACTTATTTTTGATGCCATTTGGTTCGCTTCCCTAGTCATTTTATTGATTGGGTCTTTTTTTGTTCTATATATTTTCCTTCTTTAATAGTGTCCAACATACGTTTATCATAATCGTCCTTGTCTAAAATGACCAATGAGTTACTTTTATCTGCTTTTAAGTAAAAGACATTTTTTTCTTTTAGTGATTTTAAAACTTCTTTTTCGCGACTACATTTTTCTCTTTTGTACATTAATTCCTTTTTATTATTCTTGAAAACTTTCTTAATATTTTCTCTAATTTCATTTTACCTATTTTCTGGTAGAGATTTAATAGCAGTCTCTACATTGATTATCAAATTGTCGACATCAAATTTAGTTGGTGTTGGGGTATATTTTATCCCTTTATTTAGTAGATCTAATTCTTCTACAGAAAACTTTTCGGAAGAGATGTAATCAGGCACTGATTACTGGAGGGCAATTATCGTTCTTCTTATGTATTCTGATTAAATTTTTAAACTTACTGTCAAGAATCTTATTCTTTTTCTTGATGTCTAAATCAATCTGGAAATCTACTCTGTCTAGAAATTCTAGCCACTTTTGATATTCAAAATTAGTCAGCCTCTTTGTTAGCAGAAGATGTATTTCGTACAACTCTAGTTCTAAGCTACTCAATGTAGAGTATGATTTTTTAATTTCTAGATTTAACCACTTCTTCTAAGCACATATAATAACTTTTTCGGTAACTATATTTTGATATTTTAAACGGTACGTGAGAAAGGTGTTAGTTTTTGTCATTTATAATTTAGTATTTAACAAAATCTGTATTTTAACTTATTAAATTGTACCGTTGACCGTTCAAATCGTTATTTGTTCATTATTGAAGTTGCATTAATAAAGTAACAAATAAATTATCTCGAAAACATAATAACAGTAAATGAAAGAGCTGAAGCTGATCCGTTGCAGGGCTTTTCAACTTGAGAAGCAAGTAAAGTAAGAAAAGTTAAATGACATTTAATCGGGTTGGGAAATTCTTCTTTCTTGTAAGATATTTTTAAGTTTTTTTTAATGTTTCAAGTAAAAGTTTGTTTAAGGGTCAGTCAATCTACAATTCTTATCAAGCCTTTTCTTTAAAATTTTCATTTAAGGTGCAGTATTTTAGAAAAAGACTCTCTTTTTTGTTTGTTATGTGGAAGTATTAACATCAATGAGTAGTGAGTGAGTCAATCACATCAGTATTTCTCTTTGGATTTGGTAAGGAGAGTGTAAGGTTAGAATTTCGTACGAGAAGTGGTTAATCTGTGTTACCAAAAACATACAAAAACATTAAACAATGACGACAGGCTTGGTGGTAAAATGGCCGCGACTATCATTATTTCCTGGGTTGTATCAAGAGTATTATTTGCTCTAACCTAAGGGGGTCATTCCACAATTAGTCGATACGCTCCGGAACAACTTTTTGCAGCAATCTGATCGATTTCGCCTTAAAGTTAGTAAGTTGGTTGCCTTATATGAGTTATTAATAGAACTGAAATATTTTCAAAAAGTTACGCCAATTGTAGGAGGTGCAGGCCTTTAAAAATCGCAAAATTGACCATTTTTTACACTTTTGATATAATCAAAAAGTTAAAAGTGGTTGTACTGGGCCAATTTAAATGATCCTTACATTTTACAAAGGATAAATTTTATATTTTCTAAAAAAAATATCTTCGAGGAAATTAATTATTAATAAACGATAATGATTATAACTTTTATCCATAAAAAAGTCCTTGATGGGCCATATTGCGATTTTCAGATTTTTTCATAGTTTTATTGATCTATAAAGTTATAGAGTGGCTACAATCTGTGAAAATGTCAAGTTGGAATCTCTACGGGTTCATGTGCTTAATTATTTCAGTCGACAAAATAGGTAAAAAATCACTCGTTATTTGAATGGCGCATATTTTTTCTTGTTGGCAGTAATTTGAGTGTTAAATATCTTTTTTGGAAAGCTTGGTCGATTTTTCCATAATACGCATATTGCTTCCAGTATTGCAACCCCATTCGTACTGGTTCAATTTGCTCTTCATATATTTCTCGGCTCGATGTGTTCTATGATCAAGTTTTTCCTCATTAAGATATAGAAGACATTCATTAAAAAAATCTGATGATACACCATCAACATCTTGAAAAGGACTTTCCAATTATTGGGAATGATTTCAATCCTTTTTTGCAGGAAGAACAAAATTTGCGCTTACATCCATCGCTGGTATTCTTTGTACCATCCAAGGCAATATTTGACTTAAGTCTTTTCACTTGTCTTGTGAGTTTGTATATTAAAAGGATTGTGGGACTTGAACACTATTTTTGCACTACATATTACTTCAAAGTCCGTATAAAACTTCACTCTTGTCACAATTTGTAGGTTGATCGCTGATGTAAATCGCTAAACTTCCGAAACACGAATGACATTTTGATTCCTTTCTCCAAAATGATGTCCTAGCTAAGTTAGTCCTCTATTGTCTATATGGACTTTTCTTTTAATTTTATGAGGTTGAGAGATTGGGCTTGGTACCATAAAAAAGGTAGTCAATTAGTATTAATTCGGGTAAATGAGAACATTAGCAAGGGCATCCCATGTACCTATATATAGGTGCGTAGAGTAATGTAACAAATTTATGAATTAACCCATAGATAAGTTCACTTTAAATTTAAAACTTTCTTTCCTTCACCACTCCTCAGGTAGGTATTATGATTAATGATTGCCACTCCATTCAAAGGATTTCCATCCGGATTTTGTTCACTAAAATAATTGTAGCATATGAACCCATAGAGATCCCAACTTTAAATTTTCACAGATTGTAGCCTCGTAGAGCTGTAAGAATATGAAAAAATCGGAAAACCGCTATGGTCCACCAAGGACTTTCTGAAGGATAAAACATCTAACCATTATGATTATTGTCCTTTTGACCAATAATGTCCCCTAAGATATTTTTCTCAAAATAAATGATTTCTCAGGCAAAACTTTTTCCTAGTAGAACCGAAGATATACATTTTTAATTATATGAAAAGGGTTAATACGGTTTATTTTGCGATTTTCAAAGCCCTACAGCTCCTCCACCTACCGTAATTTTTCCAAAATATTTCAGTCCTGCTAATAACTCATATAGGGCTACTAACTTAAAGACTTTAAGCGAAATCGATGAGATCTCTAAAGAAAGTTTGTCGATGTAGCGTGTGATGACCCAATGGATTTTTTCGAATGGTGTCGCCGGCGCGGGGATAATCCAAGGAAGATCTTTAAATTCCAAATGCCAAATGTTAGACAGCGATGTTCCAAGACGAAATATTTAGGCAATACATTAAGAAAACAGCTAAGCAACATATGGGTCCCAAGACGTATGATTAGACAGACACTGAATACGTTAAGTACAGCTTTAGAAAATACAGAAACCCAAACTAATCAATAGTAGTAGAAGCCACATATATGTATATATCTCAAAATCGGTCTGTGGAAGTAGCAGTAGATGCCCCGACAATTGTTAAAAAATAGGAAAAATTAGCTGCGACTGCTCACGTTGATATAACAAAATACTGCTTATTATTTAGTAATTTTATATTTTCATTCAGAATTATATTAACTTTGAAATGCATTGTCCGCCATTGAAATACATATCATAAATGTATCTAATGCAAAAATGTGAAATAATCATACATTATAAGTTAAGATATTGCAGTTAAACTGTAAATTGATAAGAGAAAATAATCGACTTTTAAAACAGCAACTGCGTTTTCAGTGATGAATATTATATCAGTTTCAATACTTGATTTTGATCTGAAGTTAGCCTCGACTCGGGTTCCATTCAAATCTTCAATGGCTGTGAATTGCTCGAGCTGAAATTAGAAGTTATCATAATTTGGTTTGCGCCAATTCGATCCCTTATGTGTTAAACCTGTTTCATCGTTAATGGTTGAATTTGATTAAATACGCTCCACGAGACAATTTCATTACAGCCGTCAGCCTGAGTTGTACTCGCGTAATAGAAGTAGTATAGACTCGGATTATGTGGCAAAAAATTATTTAAAATTATTTCTTCGTTCACAGGGACCTTAACACCAATTTTATCTTTTGAAGCGATTTCTTGTATATGTCGGGCAATTTTATTAATATCTTTATGTGGAGTTTTACTAATTTGAAATACAACTGCAAGTATAGCAAGAGTTTCTGTATGTGCACTTTTGGATTTCGTTTCATTATTAATATTAGAATGTACCAAATGCATTTCAAGCGCAAATCTGAAAAATTAAAATAACTATAAAACTAAAACGACAAACTTCTGTTATTTTAATATAATTTGTATTGAATATAAACATAACTGTATCTGATAATTTGATTATTTCAATTTCGTCTGTAACGATAAGTAGGCTCTCCACCATTAACCATTTGCAATCCCAATAACAAAAATTACACAGAAAAAAAAACATAGAATAATGTAAAGAAGAATTTCAAATTTACGCTATTAACAATCAGCACGAGCACGAGTCGCAAGAAAGACGTCGAATTGGATGACGAGTAAACATGTAGAAGTTCCGTAGAGAACCCAGATCAACAAATAGTGGCCACAAATGAGGCGTTGCGGCAGAACCGAACCAGGTAAAGAGTCGCCCAATGACCCACAAGGGGTAAAGAAACCAGAAAGAGAGAGAGAGAGTAAAGATCACAAGAATTAGTTCTGCTTCATTATCTACTAAAATCTAATACAGTTTTAAACGGTGCGGGGAAGGGTAGCGTCATTTGAGACACTGAGACTGCTGGTTTGTCAGTCAGTGTTGCCAGTGTAGTTCAAACCGACAAACAAGTATTCCTAGAAGCACGACTCAGGCAGTTTTCCCCGAATAATTTCGTTAATCTTGCAATATTTTAAGGCCGTGTCTATTTGGGCAGCTTTTCGTGAACCACGAAATTCGTGAACCACGAAATATGTGAACCACGAAATTCGTGAACCACAACATTCGTGAACCACGAAATACCTGAACCAACAAGTGTAAATGCAGCAGTTCTCTCTCCACAGCAGTTGCCCCGAAGTAGTGACTGTTGGAAAAATCAACAATCGTTCGGTTCAATCGTGTTCACTGTTTAAATCTGTGCTGCAAACGCCGCAACTTTCAACCGCTCCCGAACCATTTGTTTTTTTTTCTTTTTTTCAAAAAATTAACTTCATTCTTGTATAAAAAGTTTCAATAAATATACGACGAAAAAACATCTCAAATATGTCTTACTGATCCCAAAAAATAATTTCCTAAATTTATACCCAGAATAAGAGCTCGCGCCACGGAGTACCAGCTTAAGGGTCGACTTCATTGACTGTTGCTGGGTATCGAACATTGCTCATCATCATGGGAGAAAAGCAAAAGATAAAGTCCCTCTTCTCAGATCAGCAAGAAAATTAGAACAAAAAGAATTGTGGTACTAAAAAAGGAAGCTAGCAGCAAGAAAATGAAGTCCTTGAAAATTGTATGTCAATGAGGATAATCCCTCTCATCTCTTTATTCAATCTATAATGTTATTATCTTCAACCGCGTTGTACATCGGCTCCTCAACTTAAAATTAGTAAAGCATCTGTAAAACTAAAGTCGTCGTTCATCTTAGTCCTGAATTACACGAGAGGGATTTTACCCCATGAGTGACGAAAACCTTTTTTTTTCAAGGTGAGAGAAGTGAGGTAGCAAGAGGGTCATCTGTGAGTGTCAATCACGAATCGTAGGGGTTTTGCTTGAGTTTTTCCTGATTTGCTTTTGTCCATTTTCGTAACTTCCTCATTAGGGTTCGAAAAATTTTTGGTGCCAGGTTGATTTAGTATTGCTTGAGCCGGTGAATACAAATTTTCAACCCTGCAAAACTCTTATGAACCGATTTTTTAACGTCAGTCAAAGCCCCTTTCGTAGCAACACTCCGTGGGTTTTTCTACTTTTGCACAAAAGAGAATTGCCGTGAGTTACGGGGTAAAATCCCTCTCGTGTAATTCAGGACTTATCCGTTCAATCCAAGGAAGAAGACTCTGAATATTCCCCCAACACATCGTCTCTCAAAAACTTTAGTCAACATAAAAATTAATCATCATCGTTTTATTGTTAAAATTATAAGTCAATTTATCAATTATGATTTAAAATTTAACGTTATCATTAAAAATTGTTGCTATCGAAACTAAATGTTGTCATAGCTAAGAAATAAAATCTTAATAAAAGCATGTCTAGTGAAATTCAAATTTTGTAATCCTTAAAATTGTTGTGCTATCATAATCTAAGAAATAAAATTGTGCAATTAAAAATTTTTTTTTGTTGGGTAGAGTATGTTCCGTGGTTGATACCACGAGAAAAAAATTGTGTTGGGAACGGGGTGGGGGGTGAAACCTAACTTTGTAACGCGTAGTCCGATTTCGATGGTTCTTTTTCTGTTGTATAGAGTATGATCCCCTATTGCTAAGAGGAGAATAATTTGGTCCTATGGCGAAAGGGGGGGGGGGGGGGGGGGGGTAGTCTAACTTCGTAACGCGTGAACCGATTTGGATAATTCTTTTTCTATTGGGTAGAATATGATCCTTGGTTGATACTACGAGAAAACAAATGTTGGTGGGCTGGGGGTGGGGGAGGGTGGAACCTAACTTTGTAACACGTGGACCGATTTGGATGGTTCTTTTGCTGTTGTATAAAGTGTGATCATCCATTGCTAATAGAAGAATAATTTGGGCCATGGTGGGTGGGGGGTTGGGTGGGGGGAGGAGTAGTCTAACTTCGTAACGCGTGGACCGATTTGAATAAATCTTTTTCTTTTGGGTAGAGTATGCTCCCTGGTTGATACCACGAGAAAAAATTATTGGTGTGGTTGGGGTGGGAGAAGGGGGGTGGAACCTAACTTTGTAATGCTGGACCGATTTAGATGTTTCTTTTGTTGTTGTATATCCCCCATTGTAATAGGAGAATAATTTGGTCCTATGGTAATGGTGGGGGAGGGACAGTAACTTCGTAAACCGTGGACCGATTTCGATGATTTCTTTTCTGTTCAGCAGAGTATGTTCCTTAATTGATGCGATGAGAAAAAATTAGTGGAATGGGGGTGGGGTAGGGGGTTAAAACTAACTTTTACCGCGTGGACCGATTTGGATGGTTCTTTCTTCGTTGTATGGAGTAGAAGACACTAAAAAGTGAAAAATAAAATAGTTTTTAAAAAAAAGTTGAACCGACTTCACAAAAAGCGCTAAAAAGCATAAAATAATTTTTAATTTTATATCTATTACGACATTTTGAAGTCGGTGCAAATTAAACAAATAAAAAAACTACAGTACCACAATTGAAAATAATACATAATACTACCGGAACGTTTCAGCTTACGGGATCATAAGAAAGGAAGATTAAATATTTTTGTTGTGGTTGGTTGGTTTGTTTGATTTGCACCGACTTCAAAATGTCGTAATAGATATAAAATTAAAAATTATTTTATGCTTTTTAGCGCTTTTTGTGAAGTCGGTTCAACTTTTTTTTAAAAACTATTTTTTCACATCCTCAGTTGAATCAATTCCTGGCACGACCCGACTAGAATGGGCTAACATTTGGAACGATCTTTTTTTGACAATCTTTCCTGCGAATAGGTATGAATGAATATGTGACAGTGTTATAACCTGTGGTTGGATGAGATCTTGTCATTTATTCCAGCTGGATATATTTAAGCCATTCTAATGGTAGAATGACTAAAATACCCACACCGAGATCGGTCCAAATATTCTATCTTCTTTTTTGAGAGCGAAAGACTTCAATCTTTCCTGCGAAAAGGTACGGCATATCATATCATATCAGGATTAATACTTAATCCTGATATGCCGTACTTGCTGTTTTTATCCACAGGTTCTAAAAAACAGCAAAGTCATACATTATTAAGCGATGCACAATTTATTAAATATCACTGAATATATTACAGTGGTATAACCTGTGGTTGTAGGAGATCTTGTCGTTTCCATGTTTCAGCTTGGTGATCAATTTCTTCATGGACGGAAATTACCGGGGGATATCGACTGACTGACTTTTGTTGCTTGTACGGGAACAAATCTATTTATTATTTATATTATACAATTTTCACTCTTACGAGTGCTTCTTGATCTTATTCATTGATATTATTTATAAAATACAGGTATGACCATAAAAGCCATTGAGATTCATACCGAATTAATGAATACATGCTTAGATACCTTATAAGGCTTGGATGCATTTCAGTTTCTCCTCTTCTTTCATTAATTTTATCTAAATTGTGCGACAAGAGTTTGATTGGCTAGGTTAATATTGGTTAAGGATAAGGGAAATAACTGGAGATATTCGTGAGAGAAATGCAATTTGTTTTGTTTACAAAAATCATCATTGATAATATTAAGTCACGACGTAATTGGGTACTAAACGGTTCTAGTTCATATACGCTTCGCAACTTTGAGTGTTAGGATATATGTAAGTACCTACTTACAATATACAAATCTATTATTCCTTTGACGTGATCGAATAGAATCGTTAAAGGTTTACTCTGAGAACTTATTAGGATCCAATTATACAATTTAACGCATATATTATTTCGAGATCTCCGTACAACATCTTAGTGCTGAAATTTTTTGTTATCTTGTTAGAATATTTCATAAAGAGATTTATTTCGCAATTAGTATTTTGACTTGTAGAATAAATAATATTGTTTTTACATAAAAAATGCTCGCTAGTTAGTAATGCACATTCGTTTATATTATGGTTGATGCTATAGCTCATATGGTTATTTGAAATTACGAGGTAGTTAAACGTTGGTTGAATGTATCCGTAACTTGTGCCATGCTCCTTATCTGGGATAGGTAAGGGATTAGGTTTATATAATTTATCATATCTTAGAATATAAAACAAAACTGGATTGGCGATAGCGCATATGAATCGTGTACATGAGCGTGTTTTTTCCAGATGAGAACGAATATCCAAAAGAAAGTGAGATGGAATGAACTTAAGGGACGATCTTTCCCAAAACTAATTTGGCTGGCTTTGAATGCGGAGTGTAAACGAAATTAAAAAGTGTTATAAAAGTGATATAAAATGTTAATTGACTTAAAAACTATTACTAAGTGCAGTGGTTATTGTGGATAATGTGTGTTTTACTTTTAAAGTTGTGAGAAATTCGTAGATATTCATAAAATTAGACAATGAAGACACTACTTTCTTGTTTTTTTTTTATATATGATGATGGCAAAGTTCAGGGGATGCCCTATGATGCTTAAGCACAGCCTTGGCAGGAAAGGAATTAAGGATGAGATGAATTTAAAAATCAAGATACAGATTTGTTTATTTACGAGATTGCAAATGTAAAAAAGCAGGCTCCCATAGTTCACAAACGGTTCGATAAAACAATACCTGTGGGGGTTTAAAAGGGGGGTTTTTAAGGTAAATGCGCTTGTGATTTAGGTAAATACAGTCTTTTATTGAGTAGTAGTATTTGCATTTTTGTTACTTAGAAATTTCTTACATTATATTGGAAGCAATTTTGAAAAAAAGGTATTATTTTGTATCTGGTGACTTTTTTTAAAAAAAGGTGTCCCTTTCAGTCCCTATCTAGTGACACGCTTCATCGATGACTTGGCAACACTGGTGCCGGGAATTAATTCAACTAGGGATTGAAAAAAGAAACTTGAAGGGTTTCTTTCTCTTCGGTCGCATCTTGTGATTTTCCAACAGTCACTACTTCGGGGCAACTGCTACGGAGAGAGAACTGTTGTTCACGAATTTCGTGGTTCACGAATGTTGTGGTTCACGACTGTTGTGGTTCACGAATTTCGTGATTCACGAATTTCGTAATCCATCCTGATTCACGAATTTCGTGATTCCCGTATTTCGTGGTTCACGAATTTCGTAATCCATCCTGATTCACGAATTTCGTGATTCACGTATTTCGTGGTTCACGAATTTCGTGGTTCACGAAAAGCTGCCCAATTAGACACGGCCATATTTTAAGGCAAAAAACACTTCTTGTGTGTAAGAGGAAAAAAGTAACAGAATTGAAAATTTTTCCGTTTTATAAAAAGATGATAGCAATAGGTTATCATTCACGACGTAAATATGTAAAAATAAGACATCAAATACCAGAGCTGAATTTACAGTATTATACATACATTTATTTCACTAAGACCTGATAGCGCTTATATGCAAAACGAAGGCAGAAAATATAAATCTTCTAGAAAAAGCAAAAGTCTGTTTCTCTGGCCAGCAGAACGAAACGTTTTCTTCCATTCCAACTGGCAAGAACGGGAAATGTTTAGGTTCTGTTTTGGACGCGTTATAATGTCGAGGCATTTTGGAGCAACATTTTTGTTCACCTTGATTTGAGTAGAGATACTTTTGGCATACAAAACTTACTTAAAGCTGGCAGAATGATGGATAAATTTTACCTAGAGTGACCGCATTTTGTAGTTAAGTACGTCCAAGAAATGTTTTGTTCTTTTAGATTCACCTTTTTGGTTAAAAGAACAATATTTTTATAAGAGCTCTTACTATGAACAATTTCATATGATCACCAACACCAAAACAGCACGCCGCGGCAACTTAAGACAATTTAAATTTTTTGCTGCTCTCTATACGGACTATAAAGCACATACATTTGCATGAAGCCGCGGAACAATACGGTCTTGCTAATTCAGCATGCCAAACATTTGCCCTTTTCGATAAAAGTGTATATAACTCTCACTCTCTTACATCGGTATTGTTTCCATATAAGATATATTTTCCCTTTATGTTTCTATAGTTTAATTTTTTTTTTAACTTTATCTATATAGTGTACTCATTTCATAGTGGTGATCCTTTTCTCATTAGGAATTTTACTGAGTCGTGTTTCTATGAGATACTTGTTCAATAGTTTAAACTACGCTCAACAGCACTTGGGTTTTAGTGCTTCAAAGTCTCCCAATAGGTAGATTTACGTTGTTTTAGGTTAATTATTGAGTTTAAATTTACCTTTCTTTCTCAAATAGGTGTTCGGATGGCCAGTGAAAATGAATATTCCTCAAAACGTGCTCTTTAGAAATTCCACCTCCCTGGATTGATACTTCTGGTCCTTCATAAAGAACATGTACTATAATAAATAAGAAATAAAATCTTTAGTGGTCGATTACTTTTTAAAGAAACAAAAGCATGTATGGCATTAACGCTTCAGTTATGAATTTAACATAATGGTATTATACTAAAGATTTCACAATTGTTAAATAGGGGTGTTTTTGGCGATTAAAATGATCTAGTACCTACATATATGTATATATACAACTGGGTCGGACCTAACTTGGTAACGCATATAATTTTGTTGTATAGAGTGTATTCCCGCATTCCTGAGAAAAACTTTAGCCCTTCCTTTATGGGTGGGGGTGGGGGAGCGGAGACCAACGCGTTGACCGATTTCAATGATTCTTTTTGTTGCTCCCCATTACTAATACATAATACTGGCAAAAATTTTGGATCTCGTGCGGAGGAGATAATATCTTCGTAACTGATAAGCCGATTGTTCCCTCATTGATTGTCAAGAATTTCACCATTGGGGGGGGGGGGGGACCAACCATCGCAACGCAAAAACGATTTAGATGATTCTAGGTTATGTTACGCTATTGGTAAAACTTTTGGCCTCGGCTTAAGGTGGGGGGTCGCATCTAACTTTGTAATGCTTAAACTAATTTGGATAATTCCTTCTCGGTTGTTTAGAATATGTTGGTACAGCCGAGGTAACGTGGGGTGGCGCCTAACTTTGTATTTTATGCATCAATTTTTCCAATTCTTTTAACCGACATTAACACACTCTTTGAATCAGTTTTGGACCTTAGGAGGGTTGGGGAAGGGGTGGCTAACTTCACAACCGGTGGACCGGTTTGGATAATTTATTTGTGTACACATTATGTTCCCGCATTAATATAGCAACTACTTTGTGGGAGGGATCGAGGAATAGGAGGAGCGGGTGGAATCTTACTAACGCAAACAACAATTTGAATGATACTAAGGTAAGTTGCGTTATTTTAATTTTATTTAATTCATCAACAGGTTACAGAACTATCTGCCTTACAGAAAAAGACAAAGCATTTAAAAGAATTATCAATACATACAAAACCAATAACAAATCAATAATGGATTAAGTAACTGTACTACACAGTAACCTTTCAATTTCCTGAAAATTTTATACATAAAAGTGCTGCATTCCCAACGTCCGTAATCAGTACGATGATGATCTAGACACAAAAATGAACCCGATCTTAATTTACGGCCTGTGCTGTAAAAAATATCCTGCCAAGTATATAGTATATGGAGAATCAATGGTATCCTGAAATATTTTCCACGAACAGAACCTTAGCAATCTCACGATGCTTCTCCAATATCTCCAGGGAAATGAGATTTAACCAATGATATGGTGGGAGATGGATTGAATCCACCCAATGCAGTGACCGCAGGGTAAAGCGTAAAACTGAATGACTCCAAGCAGGGCTAGAATACAGTAATATTCAAAATTATTAGTGCAGTACAAATTTTGTAACAGAGAATATGAATACATGGATTTAACTCTTAATAATATGAAAATGCTAAACCCTTTTTATTTCTTGTTTTTCGCTTACATATTCATATTAATAATAATAATATTAAACAAAAACAGAACTCGTTATTTAAAAAGAAGAAAATTCAAATTCATCGCCGAAAATGATTTGTGCACAAATTCCGTGGTACTGTGAAGTGTTACTCGCAAGTCCTTCGTTTTTAAACTCTTAGTATAGAGAAATTATCAATGTCATAAAAAAAACGTGGTAGTTGTTCTACATCTACTAAAGCTTAGAACCTTACATTTGTTAATATAAAGAAATAAGTTAGTTTTGTTACACCACGTTACAGTGGTAAAATCGAGTTTAATTTCAGAGCAATCTGATAAATTGGATATGCAACGAAAGATTTTATCATTCTCAGCGGAAAATTATAACTCAGAATTACATATAACTGGAGTAAGATAATATATCAGACAAATATCAGAGGACCTAAAAAACTGCCTTGAGGAAACCCCGATGTCACATAGATATTTTGAATACTTTCAGGTAAATAAGACTTTAACTACACAAGAAACCCTGTAGGAAACCCCAACATATTAAGCTTAAAAAGTAGCAGCCTATGGGAAACCTTGTCAGAGGCCTTACTGAAATCAGTTAAATGCAATCCAACTACTGTCCTTTTTCAATATTTGAAACACACATAGACGTAAATTGGACCAGGTTAGTTACAATAGATTTACCTCAAAATCTCAGAGTAACCGTCAGACTTACGTTACGAATTTACAAATCGCCAAAAATATTTAGGGTCGTGCCGTACTGACTCTAGTAAGACAGACATATAAGCATTAGTGCACAGATGCTTAAAGAGCCTCCGTAAATTAGAGAAAGAGAAATAGTCATCAGAAGATTTTTTCAACACTTAGTTTTTCTAAGCTTTACATATTAAGTTATTTCAACTTCGATTATCATCACCATACCAAGGGGACGTTACTGAATTCGACGCCCGACACGTTTTAACCAGGACTGATAAAAGAAAACCGCTAATAGATACTATATCAAATCAGTCTAGAGCTATGTGAATACTTATAGAATTTAGAATTGAACTCCAATCAATTGAGAATATCAAAATTAGGCTTATGAAAACTAAATTTACTATTCACATCATATTTTCAAATGGGTTAGAATCACGTGAATGCAATTACATAAGTGACAAGTTATGATGATCCCCCTCCAACAAAGGCATTTCGCACCTGAACAGACTAGAATTACTGTCGTCAGAAGTATAAAGCAGGTCCAGCACACGCCCATTGTGATTGCAAGTACCATTAATCTATTGTAACAAATCCGATGCTGGCGCTGCGTTATATGGAAGAAAACACTCCTCAGCATCACTACACTCCTTCCCTACTACGCTCTCCACGAGATATAGGGAAGGTTAAAATCATCGAGAATGAACAACTCGTCAGATATAGCAATGTTAGCAGCTAGTCTTTCAATTAAAGTGAAGCAGCTCTCTTCATTTTCACAGACCATATTTTGCGGAATATGATTCACCACCAAGTAGATCGTAATAGAAGGAAAGGTGAACTTCACGCAAAGAGCCTCCAGTTCATCACCGTCAGGAAAGCATACTTACTCACAACGGATTTAATTCTTAACAGTAATCAACACTCCACCACCGCGAATTGATAAATTATCCTCACTTCGGGAGCTCATTCTTAAAAATACCTTTGTTCAACCAGGTTTCCGTTAAACAAATGACGTCAAATTCAGAATTTTTCGTAGAAATATAAAGTTTCTCTGCCTTGGTACTTAAGCCTCTTGCGTTTTGGTACGAGATTCCGAGTTCTCCGCGTTTTTTTGTGCAACTGGTTTAGTCAATCAGTTTTCCTTTTATTTAGCACGTACTCAGAAACAATAACTCCCTCTGACCAAAATGCAGCAATATAAAAAATATCAGGGCTCATTAAAAGTTTGAATGACGCAACCTAAGACTCCAGTCTCGGATTCCTAAAACCCAAAAAACCTCCTCTCCTCGAGATCAAGTAGGAATACGTTCGTTATTATCGGAAATATACTTTAGAAGGCATTCAACAGTAGTTTCCGAGGATTGGAGGTGCGAGGTTCTCAAGCGCCGTGGCCACTAGGGCCTATTGTGCTAATCCGAGGATAATCTTAAAACAAGGTCAACCATAGGAGGACTCACGACATGGATTTCCCCAACGGCTCTGATGTTGATTCTGTCGTTAGGAATACTCAAAACCACCAGCATAATCTGCCGTTTATTTCTGATGGGAATCCAGCGCCTCCTGTACCAATTGTTGTTGTTGTTCATGTTGCCTCTGATATCGTCGCCGTTGACTCTTTTTTTTTTTTTTACAGAATTAATCCTTCTAACTCAGAAGGCGCACTTCATAGGCAGAAGCCTAGAATCAATTGACCTATTCACCAGAATATAACGTATATTGAGATGAATGAGGCTCCCACAACCCATGCAATAAAATATTAGTAAACAACAAACAAAAAAGAAAAAAACAAAAATCCAAAACACGCCCACACAAACAATCAGGGGTGCACAGACAACAGAGATCGTTTCAGCAAATCCTTAGTAAGAGTCAGGTCAAAAACAGGACACATATTCACGGCTCTACACATGCGATTTATAGGCTCATGCATACCATAGTTAGATCGAGAGTGAACAACATGCAGTAAAGGCAGTCTTCTTAAGCTATACGGGGTATGCCTATAAGAAACCATACCTGCGAGAGTGCAAGAGTCTATGTTCGAGTTCAAAAGCTGGTGAATAAAGACTAGGTCAGCAACTCTACGTCGTTCTTCCAACGAGTGCATATTAAGCAATCGGAGCCGATCCGCATAAGGAGGAAGCCTAAGTGGATCATTCCATGGAAGGTCTCTTAGTGCGAACCTAACAAAGTTCCGCTGCACCGACTCAATGCGTCTGGAATGAACAGCATAGCAGGGAGACCAAACCTGAGATGCATACTCAAGAATTGGCCTGACCAAAGAAAAGAATAAGTGAATTAAGGTCTTCCGATCAGAAAACTCCCTTGACCACCGCTTTACATAGCCAAGAACTGAATTACTCCTAGAAACAATGTAGTTAATGTGAAGAGTGAAATCGAGTTTACGGTCAAGCTTCACTCCAAGGTCAGTGACGGACTGCACACGACAGATATTAGTTTCATCAAAGGTATAATCAAAGACGAGCTGATTTTGGTTCCTAGAGAATGACATAACTTCACATTTATCCAAGTTAAGCTGCAGACCATTAGATCCACACCAGTTCTTGAAGGTATTTAAATCATACTGAATGCAGGAAGAATCATAACTGTTTCTAACGCATGAGAAAATTTTCATATCGTCTGCATAGATTAAGACTTTAGAGTGCTTAATCAGATGAACAATGTCGTCAATGGCAAGAATAAACAACAAGGGCCCAAGATGGCTACCCTGCGGTACGCCAGATGTAGCCCTAATGACTCTGGATAAAGTATTACGGAAAGATACTCGATATATCCTGTCTTTTAAGTAAGAGAAGATCCAATCGAGCAGTAAAGGCGGAAAACCCAACTGCGGCTGCGGTACGCCAGATGTAGCCCTAATGACTCTGGATAAAGTATTACGGAAAGATACTCGATATATCCTGTCTTTTAAGTAAGAGAAGATCCAATCGAGCAGTAAAGGCGGAAAACCCAACTTTTCAAGCTTAAGCATAATCACAGAGTTAGGAAGTTTATCAAATGCCTTGCTAAAGTCGGTGTAGACGCAGTCAGTCTGGAGACCTTGCTGAAAGGCAGAGATTATGTGGTATGTAAATTCAAGCAAGTTAGTTGTCGTCGATCTACCGGGCAGAAAGCCATGTTGATTAGATGAGATTAACCCCTTACACTGCCCTACAAGCTGCGAGTATATAACAGATTCGAACAACTTGGGTATGCAGGAAAGCTTTGCGATTGGCCTATAATTTGTTATTATGTTTTTATGCCCCTTTTTATAAACAGGAATTATAAAGGAGCTCTTCCATAACGTAGGAAATCTACCGGCCTGAAGAGATTTGTTGAAGATGAGTTCCAGTGGAGTGAGTAAGGCGTCGGAACAGCATCTCACGAATGCCGGTGGAACACCATCGGGACCAAA
Source organism: Leptarthrus brevirostris (assembly GCA_964036015.1). NCBI lineage: Eukaryota > Metazoa > Arthropoda > Insecta > Diptera > Asilidae > Leptarthrus > Leptarthrus brevirostris. The sequence continues at coordinate 113,347,767 of OZ038371.1, forward strand.
AGAAAAGTCCATTCCAAGCTTCTCGATATGATCTATAATAATATCACGAGATATAATGGGCAAAGCAGTGGAGGCAGCGGGAAGCTCGTGGATATGATCAAACTCTTCCGGGGAAGGCACAAAATTGCCAGATGAAAAGGCACCCTCGAAAAACAATGCAAAGTTGTCGGCTATTTCGGGCGCGCTACAACTAGAGGATCCATTGTAGCACATTGTAGATGGATAATTATCAGTTTTCTTCTTCATATTAACAAACTTAAAAAAGGTACGAGGATCAATATGCAAGTTATCGCGAACATTGTCGAGGTATTCCCTGTACAAGGATGATGATAACGCTAAAAAGCTGTCATGACAATAAACGAAATCACAATAAGTTGATGTGTTTCTACAGCGTAAGTAAGTCTTCCATAGTTTATTTTTCTTATTTTTAAGTTTACGTAGATCTCTAGTATACCACGGGGGGACTGACAGGATGATCTTGACCGTTTGAGTGGAACACACAAATTGAACAGATCATAAATCCTATCATAAAACACGGAAACGCAATCGTCGATATCGCTATCATCAAAAAGAGATGCGAAATCGATCGAAAGGATCCTGTTTGAAAGATCAGAGAAGTCCGCCCTTTTAAAATCAAGAACGTATTGATCTACGTTGGGGTCGGCAGTATTAGAACCATCGTAGCAAAAAGAGATGAAAATGGGCGGATGCAAACTGTCAATAGCGGATAAGTTCCGAGACGTCGGCTCGACTATAGTGTTACACGAATCAGAAGAAAAGATAAGATCTAACTGTCTTCCCATAGAGTTCTTTACATCACTCATTTGGTGTAAACCAGAGGAGGAGATGGCGTCAAGAAAATGGGAGTCATTAGCAGTAAGACAATTAAAGGGAAGGTAGTCATCGTCATCAGCGTTGAGTACCCATTGAACGCTGGGTAAGTTAAAATCACCAAGAAGGATGATTTCATCCTCTGGGTTTGTCATATTGCTAATAAATTCTAGGTTAAGAATTAAAATATCGTAAAGACTTCTACCATCCACATCAACATGATTTGTCAAGTTTGGAGGGATATAACAACAAAGCAGGAAAATGTGCATCTTCATCAGTGATATCTTAAGAGCTAAGAGCTCAATTGTGAGCGTGTCGGAAAAGGCAGGTATATCAACCAACCTGCAATCCAAATGCGATTTACATGCAACCAGCACGCCGCCCCCACGAGCCATGGAGTCAGAGTATCTATCCTTACGAAAAATCTGATAGGACTCGTCAAGAATTTCAGCATCATTAAAACCGCTATGAAGCCAGGTTTCGGTAAGAGCGATGACGTCGTAACAACAGGCAGGAGAAGCCTGAAATAACTGGCTTGTTTTTGTTCTTAATCCCCTTACATTTTGGTAGTAAAGGGATAGCGTACTTAGTTTTTTTGGTTGCTAACAGATGTTGTAGTCTGAGTGCTTCCCGCGACCCTACGACGGGGCACAAACTCGTGAGCTATGATATTCTCGGGCCAGAAATCGGGGGCAGACATTATTTCAAAAAGATCCGGGGACGATGTTAACTTAAAAGACGACATGAGTCTTTGAGAATGACGAGAACCTAAAAGTTGACAACGGAGGAGTGCAGAATCTCCAACGCCACTCCTCTCCCTCACGTAGCCAATAACGTCGTCAACAGAAGTCGATGGATCAAGTCGGGAGACGAAAAAGGACCTCGGTGGTTGCGCAATTCTCAGATTGAAACCCTCATTTCGAGACACATTAATAGATCGCAACGGTAAAGTCTCTTGCGATGAGTGGTGATTATACTGGGAGACACTGGGAGATATGTTCACAGCTGAAGCAACATTCGTTAAGGCAGGGTGATCAATGGCGCGCAATCGGCGGGCACGCCTACGGGCTGCGCGGGAACGTCGTGTCACACCATCACGAGGGCCAGGCGAGCCGCCATCACCAGCTGCAAGCGATACAGACGAGGGACTGCCCACATCCAGAGCCGGAGCAACCAGGGGTTCGGAGGTAGAGTCGAGAGATGGACAGCCTCGAACCTCCGGGTCAGTACCACGTTCTGACAAACAGGTTGCCTCCAGGGGCACGGGGAAGGCCCTACTACAAGCAGAAAGAGCCTTAACATCCGTCGCAATAGCCCCAATTAGGTCACCATTGGCTGAAACAGCCGCCGACCAAACAGCGACATCGGCTTTTACATTTCTCACAGTACGACGGATGTCGTCAACTACCGGAAATAGCGGTGAAGAACCCACAGAAGAGGCAGTGGCGGGATCAAGGTTAGCGATCACAGTGTGCACATCGGTAAGCGAATCAGAAATCGCCACGACCCCAGTCGACAGCTCATGTGATCGCTTCAAAAGTGCACAGGAATTTGACTCCAAAGTCATGGTAATCTCCAACAACTTGTCTACCTTGTTGGAAATTATATTCGTGTCATCGGACAGGAGCTGAAGATCGTTCCAACGGGCGGAAAACGAGCCGACCTTATCAGCTACGAGGGCCAGGTCACCAGACAATGCCTCGATCACGCCCATCACCAGCCTGAGGACATGGCACGGTCTGATGTCCGAGCATTCACGACAAGTAGTGGAGCCAGAAGACACAGAACTGGAGCCAAAGCACGAAGAGTGGAACCAATGGCCACAAACGCCATCACAAGCAACCCCATCCCGGGTAACTTCATTGGCACAAACCCCACAAACAGGCATATTGTTATATATAAAAAAATAAATAAATAAATAAATAAAGAATGTGAAACAGGGGTAAAAATAAATAAAAAATAAATTACCAGAGATACAAACAGAAAATAGAAATTTAAAATTTAAAATGAAAGGTCGGTCGGATCAAAAAATAAATAAATAAATAAAAAATGTGAAACAGGGGGAAAAAAAATAAATTACCAGAGATATAAACAGAAAATAGAAATTAAAAAATTTAAATAAAAGGTCGGTCGGATCAAACACAAATTCAAAAAAGTCACAACCACAAAAAATGGAAAAACACGAAATCGCAAAGAAAATAAAACTACTGTACTTGAAATAAATCAAAAACACAAAACAAAAACAGAAAGCGCCACAACAATGATGCACCCCAGTATGAAAAACTAAAATAAAAACAGAAAAACTGCAGACAACGGACACAGTTTCACAGTTTTAAAAGTGCAACGATCGACACAGATCCAAACAAAACGGTTGCACCGACAACCAAAACAAAGACAAAAGCAGCAAACGAAAACTCAACAAGAAACCGCAAGTTCACAATCAAACGGATCTCCCAGAACCAAATCACGAAATCATAGCACATCAAATAAATCAGAACTTATCACAAAAACAAAAATTACAACCAAATTAGATGTGAACTTCCCAGTGAAACGATAAACTTACACAAGAGTTAATTCAAAACAAAAAACTTTTAGCAGAGCACAACCAAAAACACGTCTACACAGCACGACAGCACTTCACTGCAGTTGCACCCGTCGATGTCGCTGTTCCGGGCCATTTTGCTGCTCCGGTGGTTCTTGCAGCTATTCCGGTTGAATGTTGGATTCACCAGCACACACAGGTTCATCACAAGGAGACCGAACCGAAGTCCCTTCCAAACAGCCTCCTTCTTCACCTGAACCTCAACGTGGCCATCAGTCTAGATCTGCCCTCGTGATTGATCGAAGAGGTCAATGAAAATGGACAGATGTCGATTCTTCAACATTAAGACCAAAATTATTGTTGAAATTAAATTTTTGCAGCCACAAATTTCTTCGACTAAATTCCTGTTGCAGAGCATCGAATGCTGATTTCAAATTGTGGAAATAGTTCATTAGAACAGCAGGAGCAATTTTTCTGCAGTCATCGCAATACCATGATAAACCCTTCACCTCTTTTAAGTTATCCGCAATCCGCCCATTCAAATTGCATTTAAGGTAGGTTTTTCTCAAGAAAATTTTTGAAAATCGATTTATTTTGTATTATTGATTATTGTTGTACAAGTATTCAAGATTATTAAAAAAAAAATCAAACGAATCCAAGCATTATTAATGATTTTACAGCGCCTCAAATCCGGAGGGCCAGAATATCTAAATCGATGAAATTTCAGGAGCTATTTAACGCGCGGTTGTTACGACTTCCCTTTATCTTTTTGAAGGCAATGAGTTTAATAGATAACACATATATGTATGTAATACCACTTCATGAATATATTTTATGCATGTATATGAACGTGTGTATATGTATTAGTTAATATAAACTTAAGTTAGTGTTCCTTAGAAAGAGAACAAATCACATTTAATCACATTAATCTCGAAATATACTTTTTCAAAAAGGCCTGCAGGATTATAAAAAAACTACTCGTCCGATTTCCTTTTTTTTAAATCTATTTCTTATGCAATTCTTCAGGCAATGGACCTCAATGAAAGTTTTTGGAAAATTTCTTTTTTGGAAAATTTTTTTGGCCGCAAAAGGACGTCATTTTACAACATTTTTTTTCTGGCTTCATAACTCACATTTATCTCGAAATATACTTTTTCAAAAAGGCCTGCAGGATTATAAAAAAACTACTCGTCCGATTTCCTTTTTTTTAAATCTATTTCTTATGAAATTCTTCAGGCAATGGAGCTCAATGAAAGTTTTTGGAAAATTTCTTGAGCTTTTACAGACCTATTTTGGCCGCAAAATGACGTCATTTTACAAAATTTTTATTCTGGCTTCATAACTCGTTTAATTTTTAATATTTTTAGCTCATACAGGTTCATTCCCTGCATTCAACGGTACAATTTAACATACTTTTTTTTTGTTTCAGATTAACTAAAGGCTAGCTGCGATGCAGGCCGATTTGGACCTTTTTTTAACACGCGTACATTAGCGCCATCTTTTCATATAAAAAAATTAAAAATAATAATAACAAAAAAAATTTTTTTTTACTAGAAGAATGTGTTATTAACAAGTATAAAAAATTTTTGTATATATAAGAAACTTCTTGGGAAAACGACTTCCAAAATTTGCATTAATTTTAACGAATCTCGAGAAAAACCTACCTTAAAACAAATTTTCATTATTCAAAATAGAATGTGGCAGAGAATCTCCTTTATTAATCTCAGTTTGATGTTGAGGAAACCCTTCATCAGTGGAAATACACTGCGGAGCATGACTATAAACGCAGCCAAAAAATGCTTGTTTTTGCTATTTGTTTTGTCACATCCCGTTATTTTTTATTAATTTTGAGAGATCAGTGAGAAAGAGCACTACAGAAGAAAATTTTGCAACAAGAAATCAATAAAGGTACCCATTGTTGCAATTTGCTCTGATTTAGACGGAGCATGACTATAAACGCGGTGAGTATATTATCAGTTCTTCATGTTATTGACTGTTGATATCAACAAAAAGGTGTGCCAAATAATAAAATTAATTTATTATATTATATTATATTAATTTTGTATTAATTATTTTTTTAAATGCCACGCGGAACAGTGCTTAGTGATGTGGAAGTAGGCAAGGTGCTTGCATTTTTTGAAGATGAAAATTATGGAGAAAACCGAACAGGAGGTCCGAAAAGCAAGTTGTCAGACAGAAATAGGCGATGCATTATTCAAAACGCAAGCAACAGTATGAAGACCGCTGCCGAAATCGCTAAGGATTGCGGACTGAACGTGTCCAAATGGACAGTTCATAGAGTTCTAAGGAGTTCCAACCATATTGTGCGCCAGAAGCTGAAATCGGCACCGAGACTTTTAGCGCGCCTCAAATCAACAAGGCTGGAATTCGCGCGAACAAATATGCAAACCAACTTCTCCAAGGTAAAATGATAAAGGTTTGTTTTCGATCAATTTTTGAAACTGTTTTTTTTTAAAGATAATTTTTTCTGATGAGAAAAAATTTAACTTGGATGGACCAGATGGTTTCAATGAGTATTGGCGTGATTTGCGGAAGGATCCCAAGTTATTTTCGAAACGTAATTTCGGTGGAGGCAATGTTATGGTCTGGGGAGCATTCTGTGCTGATGGAATGCTGGAGTTGGCTTTTCCCAGTAATCGAATGAATTCTTCCGAGTACATCGAGGTTCTGCGAATGAATTTATTACCATTTATGCGGCCCAGAGGTACACATAACTGGATTTTTCAACAGGACAACGCCAGCATCCATGTGAGTCGTGCCACTAATTCGTGGTTTATGGATAATAACGTTGAAGTAATGGCATGGCCCGCTTGCTCTCCAGATCTCAATCCCATTGAAAATATTTGGGGACTCCTAGCAAGGCATATTTATAAGGATAACAAACAGTACAATACTGTAGCTGATCTAAAAATTGCCATCATTCAAGCATGGTGCAATATCGACAATACGATAATAAAAGATTTATTTAAAAGTATGCCAAACAGACTTTTTGAAGTTATTAGCAATAAAGGTGGTCAGACACATTATTAAAATTACATTTATGTTTGTTTTTTTATTCAATTTTTTTAATTATTTGCGTGCGTTTATAGTCATGCTCCGCCTAAATGAGGGCAATTTGCAGCTAACGGTACTTTTAGTGATCACCTGTTGGTAAATTTTTTTGTGTAGTACTCTTTCTCTCCAATCTGTGTGAAGTCCCAAACTCCGATGGTGACTAAGCTTGAGTTTGCAAAATTAAATTGTACGGTTTCTTTAACATTTCTACACGGAACACATTAGGTTTCTTGCCTTCACCACTACTTATATTTAATTGCCCACGTATTGGACGAAATATGGCAAATTTTGTTGGAGTAAATTACCGAACAATGGAAGATACGAAATTTGGCGGCGAGAGTGTGCTTGATGAAGAAGACAGGCTTCTTGGGCGAATCTCTTCCAAAAATTGGTACCTGGAGGTGTCGACTTAGCTAACTTTATTTAAACCCAAACTGTTTTTATTTAATTACACAAAATTTTTATAAAACGATAATTTTCTTTAATTAAATTTCACGCTAACTTCATTCACTATTGACAGCTAGCAACTTGGACACATATGAAAATATAATGTGGCCATGACACCTGTTTTGCTTTTTCCTGCCATGTTTCCCTCCTCGCCCTTCGTACATGGTTTCATGCAGAACTTGTGCTTTAGCGCATCGTGTAATTATGGTCTATGATAGGAGAAAGGGTTGTGATTTTGCCAAAAACTAGGCGTAGCATTGCAATACCAGAGCTTTGGGTGCATCGTATTTCGAGAGTACCTTTATAATAACTTTCCTTTGCAAAATAAAAAACCGAGGTTAGCTTCGTTTAATGAACCAGTGCAAACTGTTATAAAACAGTTGTTGAAATTATTTGTTTCAGTTTTAACGAAATACCAGCAACTGTTGCTGCTTTCTTGACTTGTAAAAATCTCCTTTTTATTACTATTATGTTTGAAGATGAACTTAGCCCGACATAATACGGATTTGTCTTCATTAAGCCAATGAAGTGATGCATCCCAAATCGTAGGATGCTCTCTAGTTTACTTAAGTTCAGCCAAATCAGCAGTTAGCCACAATGATTGTCGACATTATCTGAATTTTGGCGATGCTAAACGCAATACTTTCATTACACTGTTTTCTTAAATGTTGCTGTTAAATATTAATTCTAACAAAAATTAAAATTTGTCAATTTCTTTACTTAAAATATTTTAAAGGAACTATATAAATTAAATTTAAATTTACATCAATACTTGCCAGAGCTTCCTGTGTTTAGTATGCTGACCTTTTTTAGAGGTACGTCATAATTTTTAAATTCTCTATGTGAAAAAATTCCTTCAGTAGCTTTCTTTAATAATAGAGACTGCGGACTTAAAAGTCCACATTCACTTTCCCAATCCTTTATTTCTGTAAAGTAAGTAAGAAATTAAATATAAATCGGTTAGAATTCAAAGTAAAGTATATGCAAAACTTTATTTATAAAATATTCATGAGACAGGACTTGGACGAAAATAAAACTATTAAAAATTATTCTCAAATGCAAAGATGTTTCGTTTTGTGGAGGTTACATTGGGCCCAGACCGCATCCAATCGATCAGTTCTGATCCGTACCGAAACAGACTAACTCACTGAAGTCAAGTCACAGCGAACTTCTGCATATATGTATTGAAGTTAATATTCAAGTAAAAGATGCGTTAACTTTAAGAAAAATATAACTTGTTAAGTTTGTAAACAGACTTAATCGAAGAAGGGTTGCCGGGTCAACAAAAACAAGATCAAATTTTTTTAATTCAATATGATGTTTTATTAAAAAAAAGTAACTAAAAACTACAATAGATATTTCGACATACTTGTAATAATGAAAGAAATTCAAAATAATAGCAATACAAAAAAATTAAATAAAAATAAAAATATGTAAAATAAATTTAAAAATAAAGCTAAGACAAAAAAAGAAGAAGAAGATGCGATGTTATTTCTCAGGTTTTTATGCAAGAGAAGAAGAAAATTAGAATATTACTTTCTACTAACTACATGTGACCGACGTTGCTCGGCCTTTTAGTAAATGAGTGTCGTCTCTGATTATTTTTACATGTCAATAAATTCCCACACCCCCCTAACCCATATGGAAACTTTGGGGTTAAGACACATCTGAACAATCTTAGTGATCCCGTAAACTATGAATTCTTCACATTTTTTATCAACAGGATAAATTATTTTGGTTGGAATTGCCTCTTGTTCCTAAAAAATCTTAAGTTGTTCCTCCGGTTTTTGTGCCTCATTTACTTGTATGATATATGTTTTACAACTTGGTTTGGTGATATACATAGTTGTTTTTTCTATTAATTTCCAACCTAGATGAGTATTTTGATCTGTAGGATTTCCATTTATTCCTTGTACTACTTCATTCTCAATGATTTGGGCGTATATGTCATTCCCAAGTAATAACGTCTATTATTCTAGGTGTACAGGCTTTTGCATCTTCTAATTCCAAATTGTATATTTGTTTCAATGTGAATTATTGATCTGTTCGTACCTTCCTTCAGTATTGCTACGCTTGCCGTTGTTTGGGACTTGATATTTAGTGAGTTGTGTTAAACTGTCAATTCAGAGGTAGTGGGCAATCTGAGTTTTTACCGGACTGCTTATTCCCATATCGCTATGAATTCTCTTTAAGCATGTAGCTTAAGTAATAAATGAAAACTGAGAGCCTAAATCGAGTAGTGTACTAGATAACAACCATGGTTCACCGGCAGTGGGATTCAAACCTGGGACCTCCGTGTCTGTGGGCCAACACGTTATCACCTACTCCTACGGCGACTTTGACAGCAATACCCTTTTAGAATTTGTTGAAAAAAATTCCTCAGCTTGTGCATTCGTGTTAGGGATTGTATTCTCCTATAGTTGTACGGTAGGTTTAGAGAATGTTTTTCTGGAATTTGAAGTGTATGATGTTTTATGTGACATTTAAACATCTCCTTTTGTTAACTCAATCTATTGTGTGTGAACTTAAATAGTTTTTGCGAAACTAATGTTATTAAGCGAATTGTAAACCTAGTTTAGGTTGTAATTTGTTAAAGATGTTTGCATATGGCGGTGTTTAAAAGGGTATGCGTATATAATTTTTATATTATTACTAATTTTTGTTACTCTTGCTCTCTTAGAGTGCTTCTAGAGTTCGAAAACGAGACTTAAAACGTTTATTAGGTCTGGATATGACGCTATATTTTTTTTATTCCTTTGTTCTTGTTCCCATTGGCAGTAGGTTTCTTGTGGGAGATTTTGTATACTAGTGTACACTAAAATGGCGTCCCACTTGACTGTGAATATTCCAAAGATCGAAATTTGTGTAAAAATTCTTCTGTTTGATCACAAAGATTTTTAATCTTTTGAAGGGATTCTTTTTGGATCGTAGGTTGATTTAAAAGTAGGTTGATTTGAAAAAATCTTTAAGCGGTTATATGGCTTTATTCTGTGATTTCAAACTTCGTTCGGCTTCCCCACAGACGCAAGTTTTTAAGTAATGCAACTTTTGTACGTTAGCGAGTGTGGACTGGTTGTAAACCTTTTATTTAAATGATTATACTTAACACTTACTTTTACTTTGAGAACCACATAGGTTCTTTTGTAAATACGGCTAACACGATCGGTTTTATAAAATGTTAATTAAAAGAATTCGATGACCCACATATCCCCCCCCCCCCCCCCTCCCCCACTTGTCCTGTTTTATCACCCTTTTATGCGGCTTTTGATAATGATCTTAAGGTCGCAATTATTTGTTGCTTCTTACTTTCCAACGAAACTACATCACCGGCCAAGATAAAGGCATAACCCAGGGTGTGACTTTCGATGGGCTAGGTTTTTCTACTCTACTCTCTGATTTCGCATAATTTCTATACCAGTACAGAGTTTGGATTTTCCAAGATTTCTACTTTACAATCAATTCTCGTACTATTTACCATCTCCTCAATCGTTTCACTTCTATTTGTTGCGACCAGCAGATCATCGACGTATTACTACTACAACGACTACTATTAAAGAAAGTTCGTTATTACTTAAAGTGCAGAGACTTATTACAATTGGAGTTTTGAAAAACAATTTTCTTTAACTTCTTATTTAATGTTCCACTGCCCCTGCCTTCCGGACTGTTTAAGTTCATACAAAGTTTTTCTTAATTTACAAGTTTTACTTTATCATCCTTTAAGATGAATCCTTCCGGTTGCTTCATATATAGTTCTTCATCTAATTCTCCGTATAGAAGGCCGTTGAAATATCCATTTGGGTAAGTTTCAAATTACTTTCTGCAGCAATAACCAGTAGTAAGTAGTTATGTACTTTTCCTACCAACAGGTGAATGTTTCAATGTAATCTGTATTAAATATTTCTAAGAACCCCTTAGCAACCAGCCTTGCCCTCCGACGCCTAACATACCCATCTAATTCGTATGTTTTTTAACCTATGACTTTTCGTTCCTCTGTCGACGAGTTCCGAGGTTTGTTGCAGCTGCCATCCCTTTGGCATTTAGAGGGCTTTTGGTTTGATATACACCATTTGGTTCTAATTTATGAAAAGCTAAATTTACTATTTCTTTCTTGAGAGCCGTAAGTGTAATAGATGTTGTCCGACTATTTGAAGTACCTGATGAATTATTCCCTCCATCATTTGCCGCATTTCTATGATCCAGATCATCATGACCTTGTTGCTCATGTTAGCTTCATGTTCTTCTTGAACTTGTATTCTTCCGTGTTAAAGTTGTGGTCTCTATCTCCTCGACCCCTTTGATACTTTTTCTCGAACTTAAGCTCCTTTATTGTCATCATTATCTATAATAAATTCAAAAAAATTAGATTTCTCCTTTTTGAATAATAGCTGTTCATTATTGTCTTTGTTTTGGCAGCAAGTGAAATCGCGCTACTGCCTATTAGGGATGGGCGATCTTCGATTCGATCTCGACGGATCGATCTTTTAGAATTCGATCTGCCGATTTTTGAATCGATTTTTCGCGGAACCGATTCAGCTCGAATAGATTTATTTGTTTCCGATTCCCATCCATTTAGGACAAGACCCGACGTGATTTCAGATCAGATTTTTGATATACTTTGCTTTCACTTTCACTTTGATTTGAATTGAATATTTATTGTTTGAAATGTGCATTTCGGTCCTGGGCTTTTACCGTTCAAACCGAGTTTTATTTATTGATTTGCTGTGACGGTGTTTTTTCGAATGTGGGTTAGTTTGTTTACTAAAGTGATTATTCAAGAGGTAATTACTAATTACTGGCAAGAATTTGGAGGATTATTTTGACTCGAATTGCGTTGCGCGGTGCGCCACATCTTGAAAGTGTTATGCGCAGTAATATTTATGTAGTCTAATTATTCCCGGTGGCCGGTAGTATAAGACTTAATTTGAAAACGTGTGATGATAAGAGAATTGGACGTTTGAATTTAATTAATATATTTATCTTGGCTTTCCGGAAAAAACTAGCATTGCCTATGCAGTTAACAGTTATTTTATTACCGTTATAAAGTGAACAGCTTCAGGCGTGGCCAGATGCATTTTTCCAGCGAGTTCTATTTCTTCGTAGCTTTTATGTTTCTTAGTAAGCACAGATTGGAGAAGCTCATGTATTATTGATCCAATAGTCATCTGAAATACCAAGGTAAGTCTCAATTGATTTATAGAATCCGAACCTTATCAACAAATTATACCACTTCAGAGCTTGAAAATCTCAAGCAAACTAACGTGTTCACAAAACTTAAGTAATAATACCCAATGTATGGCGGTCTTTTGCATCCCCAATATCTTTTTGAAATGTCGCAGGGAAAGTATAACTATAATCAGTGGGATTAAATATGTAATTACATAAAAATATATATGAAATAGTAGCATATAAAATTGTGAACAATCATTTAACACTAATACCGCTACAAAATCTAAGAGCAGAAGTACGTACACCGAAATATATTTCAAAAAACATCTTTAATTGTCTCGCAATTCATTGAAAAATGTAAGTATTGAAATCAATTTACTTTTGGACATTATAATAACTTTCTCGTTTCTTCTAGTTTCTCTACTAGCTTAGAAAAATACATTTTCATCAACGATTTGCTATTTTAAAGATTGTTTCCATCCGAACACAGCAATATATTCCCAAAAACATCTGTAATTGTCTCGCAATTCATTGAAAAATGTAAGTATTGGAATCAATTTACTTTTGGACATTATAATAGCTTACTGTAGTCTCAAAATAGTTTAATAATACTGACTTACTGTTGACCCACTTCCTGTAAATTCCCTATACATTTTTTCGTGGCTCAATTTGATTGAATATTTATGTTTAGAGAATTCATCCGTTACAGAAGTATATATTATAAATATTGTGAAACCATGGCTCCAGTGCGAAGCGATGTATGGAAATATTTTCAAAAGACATCACAACGTTCGGCGGTCTGTAAAGAGTGTAAAGAAAGTGTCGGAACTTCGGGAAATACCAGGAATATGTGGAACCACTTAAGTCTTCGACACAAGATAAAGCAGTCTGAAAAATATAAAGAGAATTCTCAACCTGCTACTACTAATTTAGTAAGTTTTACTTTTAACCAGAAATCAAATTTTCAGCCAACTTTAGAAGCAACAATGCAGTATGCAAAATCCTTTATAGGTAGATGATTTTCTATTCATTTCTTTTATCTATTAGCATTCATGCATACTTTTTGTAAACGTACGTGTGCGTTTACGAAGGTTCCACTCCACAATATTCGAACGCCAAATGTTCAAATTATGTTACTTTTTCCTACAGATGGTGGAAGCAAAGATACAGCTTTGAAAGAAGCGCTGTTATTCATGATAACTGAAGATTATATGCCTTTAAACACTGTCGAAAGGGAGGGTTTCAAACATTTCATCAAAGTCGGTATTCCCAAGTGGCATTTGCCGACTCGTAAAACTGTAACGGAATGGACAGAAAAGAAATATACGAAACTGGCTGAGAAATTGAAGCATACTATGGAAAAACTTGAAACATATTCATTATTTGCAGATACATATATGGACCGAAGAGCACACAACACTGAGTTACTTGGGCATAACAGCGCATTATTATGACGAAGAGCAGGAAGGAATAACATCAGTAAATTTTGGACTAAAATCGTTGAACGAACCCCACTGCGGAAAATATGAAAAAGGCGATATTTTTGTATTGTGAAGACGAAAAAAAATGGCAACCATGTTTTGCACATACATTAAATTTAGTTTGTACCGACCCTATGAAATATTATCAGGTACGATAATTATATTTTCTTATATGTGAATATTTATAATTCACTTTGTATATAAAAGCAATGAAACTAACAAATCTGCTTATATGATATTCTATAATTTTTACAGGATAAAAAGACAAAAGAGAAAATACCAAATGTTCCGGGACTAGTAACTTTAATTGAAAAAGTGAAGAAAATCGTAACTTACTTTCATAGAAGTGTCACCGCTGCTGACAAGCTACGAGCATATCAAATTTCAAAAACGGAAAAAACAGAAGGAACTGCACTTCGATTAATTCAGGACATTTCAACTAGGTGGAATTCAACATATTTAATGCTAAGCAGATTTTCCGAACTTTCAGAAGCTGTGAGCTGTGCCCTGTTTGCTTGCGACAACGGGCCGAACATGCTGACTTCTTCGGAACTGCGTACAGTGCGCGCAGTATGCAGTGTCCTAGCACCACTTTACGAAGTCACAGTAGAAGTTTCAGCAGAAAAATCCCCAACGGCATCCAAAATCATTCCGTTTGTCACATTAATGAAACGCGTATGTATTTAGAGAGACCAATTTTAATGAAAAAATAACAATTTTAATTGGATATTTACAGTTTTGCTTTTTGTTTGCAGGGGATGGAATCGTTAAAAATAGATGACGCAGTTGCAACCTTCAAAAATTCATTTTGGAAAGGTTGAATGAGCGATTCGTTGATTTAGAAGGAGTTAGGGCATTCTCAGCTGCAACACTGTTGGATCCGCGTTTTAAAAAGCTTCATTTTTCCTCCGCTCTCCGTCACGCCGAAACCATAAATTTTCTTTCCCGAGAATTACGGAAAATGTCTTCAAAAACCAACGTCACTCAGGAAATAGCACTAAATGTTGATCTTCAGGATTCTGATTCAAAATCATCAAGTATATGGAGCTTCCATGATGAAATTGCTGCCGAACAGGTTAGTGGCAGTGTATCGTCGTTTTTAGAGAAACTGTGAAAATAGTAGTAATATATTTGTTATTTTTCAATGCTTTTACATAATACATTACATAAAATTAATAACAACAGAATAATAAATTAATAAAATTTCTGTTTACTTAAAAAAATAGAAACAGCTTAATATTTTTTACCATTTATAGACTATTTATTGCGATGAAGATGAAGCTGGTGGCGTGCCTATACAACTCCGTCAGTATATGAATAGGCCGACATTGCCACGAAATGGAGACCCATTTCAACAATGGAAGGTATTGCAGGGTGAATATCCCCAGTTGTTTACATTAGCGATGAAGTATCTTCCTCTGATTTCGACTTCAGTTCCAGCGGAAAGACTTTTTTCTGCTTGCAACAGATCAAAGGAGCAGGCTATCAAAATCTCATCTTTCACAATTACTCTTTTTGAATAGCATACCACAGGTTATGTGGTACAGTGTTTGAAACACGTATTTGTATTTAACGTTGTTAACTTAATCTAATAGAATATACCTATAGCAATTTATGCACAAATTAGAAATGAATTATGTATTTTCTTTGACTAAATGTACAGTGAATATGAAAGAATATAATATTTTTCTTCTTGTCTTAATATATCAAAAAAATTAAAATCCTGTAAAATAAGTGATAATTAATAAAAAGTTTTTGTTACAATTTTCAGTTTGTTTACATATGCAATTTTCTCATTTTTAATTGCCCCAGAAGCGATTCTTTGCTATGATTTAAAATGGCATGCACTATTAAATAGATAATAGTTTTGTTTTCACTATAGATCATTATTAATTCCTAAAATATTAAAATGTGCGCGGTAAATAGTTGGTAGCAACTGAGTGAATTATTAAATAGGTAAGGTTATTTTGATAGATTCGGGGATTCTGTTATTTTAGTCAAAGTTAAAGCCCAATTAAAAAATGATATAAATTCTGGTGTTCCTCTGAGTTTCTTAAACCAAACTTATTTCTTCTTTTTTATAATGGCATTTTATCTATCACTTTCAATCATATTTATAGTTTCCGTCGAAGACACGAACGTGAGACAGTTTATCATTATCTGTTTTCGCTTGGTTTATGAGCCCCAAAGTTTTTCATTCAACCTCTTTTCGCTAATCCTAAATAAGCTTGCTGCGAAGAATGTATCATATTTACCTGAGCTTTAGAATCATTATAAAAACGCAATATAGCGACTCGAAGACTTTACAGACCGGTATCACAAATAAATGAGCTTAACCTTTTTTATGAAATACTGAAAGCTATGATTTTCTAAATTTCAATTGAAGGACGTGCTTCGTATACTGGCATAAAAATAACAAATATTTAGCATTACACACAGCATAGATGAAAAATTACAAACATTTTATTTAGAGGTTTCTGCGAAACATCGCGGATTTTTTACCATATTATCCTTGATCTCTATTTTTGCACTTAAGAACCTTACGAAATCGCTCCTTTAGCCTAAGACTAGAGTCAAGTAAAAGGCAATGACTAAAAGTCGTAATCATCACATGGATTTGCTTACCTCGTCTGAATGGTTCCCTCTTTTATTCAGAGCCTTTATAGCCAGATTCAGTAAAACTATGTTGATTTACTGCAGTTTAATGAATGACTTATTTTTTCTATAATTACAGAGTTCGAATTTCATTAAAAATGAATATGGTTGCTGCCTAGCAGCTAATTCTACGAGTCAGAACAGAAGAATGAAAATATGTTCTTAGTTGTCAAACGCTTTAGACATAAGTTCAGAGGACGGCCTCTTATTTATTTAGATAATAGACAATTTGGAAAAAACAAATAGGGACATTTTATTTTCCAAATTCATTCTATGATTTGCATTGGAAAGCCCACAGATGAAGTAAGACTAGTTATGATGAAAGAAGCCTAGCAGCTAATTCTACGAGTCAGAACAGAAGAATGAAAATATGTTCTTAGTTGTCAAACGCTTTAGACATAAGTTCAGAGGACGGCCTCTTATTTATTTAGATAATAGACAATTTGGAAAAAACAAATAGGGACATTTTATTTTCCAAATTCATTCTATGATTTGCATTGGAAAGCCCACAGATGAAGTAAGACTAGTTATGATGAAAGAAACACTTATTGACATATTAAGGCCCAATCTGTGCGACGTTAAAGTATATTTTGTCAAACTATTGACCCAACTTCAGAAGTCAGTGGGGCAGCAAAATTTGCATAAGTGTATTAAGTTCTTATATTACGCAAAGAAATGCTTTACCTGGCCAGAACATTTTTCTTATATAAAACAGGATTTTTTCGTGTTATTTTTATTAAAGTATCTTTACAAATTTCCGTCATTGCAAGAAAATTTTTAGCATGGCTATTATTTTACATATATTAAAAATCCCTACTCATAACAGATGTCATTTCTAAAATTATTTTGCTAATGAAACCTCTCGCGGGAAATTTCAAGTACTTTCGTTAATTTTTACAATTCCATTCATGGTATAACGCAATTCTCATTCAATAAGTTCCGATGAAAATCCAGTGACCCTGAATGAAAAATCGTTGATTCCAAGCTGAATTATTTCTTATATCCTCAGAAATAAGTTTATCGATTTAGGCCAATTTATTATAACATTAACTGCAAAGATAAATGTTAAAATCGCAAAACCAAATTAAGAGGTTCTACTTGAAAGTTTTTACTGCCCATTATTATTAGAATCCATTTAAAAATACTTTCTGTAAGTTCGTTTTCTGGACGCATCGTTCAACCATTCTACAATCACTCTTCGATGGTGCCAAACTTGGTATTAATAGGTCTGTTCCCGTACGTGCAGAGGTTATAAGCGCTTCGAAGAATACTGCAGAAAAGTGTTCCCGTATTCACTTCTCCAAGAAAATTTTGCCTACGTCACAACTTCCCCTGCTGCAGAAAATTTAAGAATTCTGCAGCAACTTTGACCAGCAGCAATATAATTAAAAAACCTTCTTTCTGCCAAAGTGACAACTACCCACACGTCAATTGAGTGAATTTAAAATTGGTGAATCCTTTTATAGAGTTTTATATCCTAACAGTTAGGCGTTGGATTAAGGATGTGAAGTAGCATATAAGGAAGAACTGTGATTGTTTAGTTTCCATGTATAGAAAAAGATGTTTTTCTCCAAAATAAATCTTCTGCTTTTTCAGAAAATTGCAGCTGGTTGTTCCCGTACTGAAGTGAATTCACCCCCACCATATAAATAAGTAAACTGCAGCCAGCTGCAGCTGCAGAAGTACGGGAACAGACCTAATGTTTAATTACCTCTTCGACATAATCTAATTCTTCATGCAAATCTTAATTTAATGCCTTTAGAATGTATCTTCTACAATACAATATGTTAGTATTGAAGAAAATATAATTCATTGTCATGTGAAGTCCACGTTTTTGCTAGAGTTAAGTTATGACAAATTTTAATAAAGCAGCACAAAATTTGTAAAGCTCAGAAAATTTCTAGCTATATCAGTCAGCTATATCAAGTCAAATGAATTTACCAGAGTCTGGAGTTCGTTCGGCAACACAACTATAGCTGACTATAGACATATATACATAGCTAACTATTGCCGTTCGTAAATCACAAAAGCTGACTATTTTTTATAGCTATAACCGTTGGGGAACTCACAATAGTTGACTGAATAGTCAGCTACTCTTGACTCTGCTGAAACGACAAGCTTATAGTAGCTATGACACATACATAAAAAATACATGTAATCTTTGCAATTGACAGATAAAACAATTCTGACGGGTTTTTTTACAAATTGAGAAAATATATAATTTTAAATAAAATGCATGATGAATTAACAATTAATTTAATATTTAAGTACGGAAGTGAACCACGGTATAGAGAATACAAAAAACCCTCAAGAGTAATCCTCTAAAGTGGATAAATGGTTCCCTAAAAATTTTTGTTGTTTGGTATCATGACTGACATTTTATCGTAGCTGTGATTCAAGACATTTGCAAGGGACAGCTCTGACTATTTTATAACTATATATCGTTCGCAAACGAGAACGTATATAGCTGACTTGAGCTAGTCAGAGCTATGTCTACGACTATAGTTACTTCCGAACCTACACCTAATGACTCAATCAGGCTACATCTGCTATGACATCCTGCATATCCAGATTACCCGATCATTCCTTACCAAGCTGAATACCTTTGTCTCCAAAGGAAACATTAAGTTGATAACGTTCCTTTGCAAGCGTATTAGCCGCCTCATTCCTCAAGGACCAGTTACTCTTTGTATTGCAACTATGTTTGTAGGCTGTTCTGACCAGCTGTGCCCTTATTACATTTGAGTGCAATACCTTTATTTCCGCTTGGCTGCCGATGTGAATACATATGCCATTCAAATAGGTAGGTTTGGGCGTGCCAGTAATAGCATCGATACTCTTGTTATGGACAAACATAAAACTAACTGCGGTAGTCCGGTAAACGATACGTATATAGCTGACTTTATAATTTTATATAGTATGCAAACGTATTCAGCTGAATTTGACACAACTATTGCAATAGTCAGAGCTGACTATAGTTGTGTTTCCAAACGTGCTCCTGTCCTGATTGAGGCTGAGTTTTACAACGATTGATATTTCGCAACGATTGATATTTATATGGCATTACATTTTGACATTTTTTAAACAAAATCACAAATTTGTCAAAGTAAATGGAATCGATCTGTTCGATCTATGTACATCGACCTTTTTAGGTCGATTAATCGATCTTCAAAATCGGAAAAAAATTACAGATCTATCCATAAGGAATCGATTTTCTCAGTTCGATCCCCCATCCCTACTGCCTATGCTACGTAGATATAAAATGTTTAGCCTTTTTCTGGTTCTTCTGGTGTCTTCTCTAGGTTTAAATTAGTTTGACAACGATTTTGTAGATATGCGGTTATATTTCTCATTTCTGCCCATAGGAATGGGAGAGGCTAACTTCCATAATTAAACATCGTGCCATTTGCGTATGTACTTCAATATTGTTGCCTGTTTGATTCTCAGCTAACTCTTTGAAAATTTCAAATTTTGTTAACAACTCTGATTTTTTGTTTAAAGACTACATATTCGGAAATTGTTCTACTGACATCATCTATAAAAGTGACAAAGTATAATGACTTTTCAAGTAATTATACTTCAAAGGCCCACAGATACCAACTCACATTGAGCAATAGTTATTTGTACTGCTTTGCTTTGAGGAATATTCTTATTTTCTCCGAGGTTTAAGCTGGTCTGGCATTTGATTAATAATGGAATTTTTGTCTGGAAAATTATTGAAAATTATAAAATTCATATAATAGTCAAAGCATAACATATGTACTTAAATGTCAGCTTTGCTAAAGTAACTTAAAACTCCTGTTTTTTTATTAATCATTTAGAGTCTGGCAAGCTGTTAACAACAATGAAACCGTCTGGCAATAACGAATAAATGTTACTAGTAGTTTTATAGACACAATGTCATAAAAAAAAGTGTTATGTATTTATTGCATTTTTTACCTGTACAGACGATAGTCGCGCAGGTAAACGCATCGTAATAGGCTAGCCAGTCCCCACGCTTACTTTTTACAGCTCAACAAGAGTGGAGATATATCAAAATGAACCTTGCTGAAAGCATATAATAAAAACGTTGCCAGCTCTCGGACTATATGTAGCATTTCTTGGCTTTCCATTTGTTGTCTCAATGGTCGTATGATTTCAGTTGAAAGTCACCTTGCATCCATTATCTGTGCCTTTACTAGTCGATATTGAACTTGTCCTGGAATCTCGAACGAACAAGGTTTTACATAAACAAATACATTGAGGTTGATTATCAATTAAAATGTTTAACTTTACAGTTGTTTTTCCGTGAATTTTCATTGTATGATTACATTGTGCGACAAAAAATGCGGTCATTATTGTACCTGGGCAGCTGGGGATCATTTCCCAAGTAATTTGCTGCGTAGAATCCGAATCCGACGTCAGAACTGGACATTAGGTCAGGATTTTTTTATTTTTTTTTATTTTGATGCAAAGTTACGACCATTTTAAGTTATGAAATAGATATATGTATTATGTGCACTACGCAGCTCCATTCGTGCGTCTTTTTGATCCCATGCTGTTTGTACATCTCCAACGCTTGGCCTTATCTCCTTTCCCATCATATACTTTAGCAGCCTATTTTAATGTAGGATTCCCTCAATTTGAGGTCTCCAGGTTAAATCATTTTCATCATTGAAAGTGGGAATACTAACGTTCATCGATGCGGCCATCCTGACTACTTCTCTTCCTACACAACGCTTAAATATTTCAAAAAAGCAAATTCATTATACTTCAGCAATTAACTTGACGCTTTTGTGGCTTCTCTGGGCCCATAACCTGTTGTAATTAAAGAGTGAACACCCTGCTAGATGCAGATAAAAGAGACGTAATTCGATCACAAAACCAACTTTATTCAAAGTGTATACAGGAAGTGAGGTTAAAGATAAATTCAAGTTGTCAATTCCAAAGTTAAAAATGAAGTAAGCAAGAATTTCATTAATGTTAATTTACAATTTAAAATGTGAAGCTAATAACGGTGCTATTTTACTTAGTGGTATGTACAACCAGGGATGTGCGGGTTGAAATGTATTACCTTGCTCCCTAGTTGCACAATGTACTTTTTGAATTGAGTTAACATCTAGTTTTCGGTTTATTGCTTACGTTTTGGTGACGCTGCTGAGGAAGAGCTGAAGTGAAGTGGTCTTTCTCTGCATATTTCGTACTTCGAAAAATAACATCTTTCATTAAATTCAAAATGTCATCTCTCGAAAAGTGTACGCCAGATTTACGTGCTAAGATTTTTTTATCCGAAGGCATAATAGCGATCGAACAAGCCTTTATCATAACCTGTGTCGGCATACCAATCTTCAGGTCGCACATTGAATCCCGTCGGCCGTTTTCTGCTGGCAGCAGATTACGATAGACATGGGGGCTGCAGATAAAATACCAGTGGTTCGGAATCCATTTTAAATTGTACGTCCCCTTGCAATCGTTGTCTCGAATCTGATTAAGTTCTCCCGCCCCATGCCCCACGGGAACTAAAGAGATAACAAGTGATGACACGTGGCTTCAGTACTATTTATGAACCTAGAACCATCCATATTTTCTAGGACCATTATAATGGTAGAGCAGCTAAAAAGCACAGCCATTGAGAGTTAGAGCAGCTGAACAGCACGACTTCCATGTATTTTCGACTAAGTCTAGCTCCCTAACTCTGTTTATTCATTAATCGTTTAGTCAATAACTTATTCAATTCGATAAATAAAGCACTTATTCCTTATAGTGGAGCGCCTGGAGCGTTAAAAACATGAAAACCTTGGATTTCAGTTACAGTGAATGAAATTCAAAAATTCAAAATGGAATGTTTAGCTAATAATATGTATAAAAAAAGTTTACCTATTAAAAAATTGTGATCTTGATTTGAAAAAAAAATTGATAATTGCAACAATTCAAATAGTATAACACATATTAGGCAGTAGAATATTTTTGTATATCAAAATTAAGTTAACGTATCTATTTGTATAGAGACAGTAATCAGGGGAAAGAAGTTAATTAAGGAAAATTAAATAAAAAAGAAAATTATTAATAAAATATTTGTTTATTTAAACAATTTAAATTTTTTTCCATATCAAATATTCTATTCAACTTCATTTATTTGAATGATAGATGGAGTATTTAAACAACTATTTTTGCTGCACTGTAGACATGCTACACTACAATGTCACTGATCACGGCTACAATGTAAGCCACTCTTCTGAAATCCACATGCAGCTCCACATCCCTTTTTGCAATTACAAAATAACATTTTTAATAGCTTATTCGGAGCCGGCATTGTTATTGGGATGAACATGTTATTGGAATACTTCCATCCCCAATTTTCAATATCTACGTCATTTCCTAGCCATATCTGGATTTGCAAGTACACTCTTTTTTGTTGTTCAAATACTGCATCGGTTGTAGGAGGTAATGTTGACAAAAGAACACTTATTTTTTGGCTGTTGCTTTTGTGTAAGAATTGAACCTCAACATATTCAAATCTATAATTTTTGCTGGAGCTCCATATAAACCCAAAATACCTACATGTTTCATCCGCTTGAAATATATTATTAAAGTCTTCCTTGACATTTTTAAATGCTTTTGCTGATTCATGTAAATCATGATGTTTCTCAAAATTTTTGGCAAACTTATTTCTACCTTTATTGAAAAACGTAGATGTAGTACCACAACCCGTGAAAGCATGTAAAAAAAGAATATGTTCTTTACATATCGGAAGCAATATTTCTAAACTTTTCGAATACAATATTTTTTGTTGGACTTTGCCGGGATGGTTTTAGGAAAGATATTTTCGGATCCTCCTCCACTAATGCCGTTAATCTAACCAAGACGTCAATATCTTTTGAAACTATAACAACATTTTTAGTTTCTAAATGAATTGCTGTATCAACAATTAATTTGTCTGCATCGCTCTCCGCATGGCATATAAAAATATTGTTCTCAGCTAATGTATTTCTCAACATTTCTATGAAGTGGCTTTTATTTTTGTTATTTGAAAAACATTTCTCTTGAGCTATTTTCGAGGGCATATTTTCATCGAATTCAATATCTGCACGTTTATTTTTGAATGCACACCGATTTCTTTCGGCTGATTTAATACTGTCATTCTTATATCCATGAAATACCACGTACGTGTTACTATTATAATTATTCTTTAAATATCTTACATAATGCTCAAATATTATTTTAAAGGTTTCATTTAATTGACATTTGCAACAATTCAATAACACGCCTCCATCAATAACGTAATGAACATTATCTACACTTTTTAAATTACTTGAAATTTCCGGGAATAACTCGTAAAAAGATGATTATATATATATATATATATATATATATATATATATATATATATATATATATATATATATATATGTATATATATTTATATATATATATATATATATATATATATATATATATATATATATATATATGTATATATATATATATATATATATATATATATATATATATATATATATATATATATATATATATATATATATATATATATATATATATATATATTTATTTATTTAATTAAGCTTAATACAAGCTATAACATAATAATAATACTAATACTACAAGCTATACTAGATGATAAATGATGGAATAATAAATAAATTGAAAAAGCTACAATATGAGCTCTCATTAAGGAACAAACTGGCTGGAAGGAAAACGAATTAAGAAATGCGATCAGGATGGACGGGGTGAAGATATAAAGATTGGTGAAGGGATGATTTACTCAGATGGAACTCAAAGGAGGAAAGGTCGTTGACTTTTCGAAGCATCCTGGTAATTGGCTCGCTTTGACCGTAGTTTGTGCGATGGCGGTCGAGTCGGAAAAGGGGAGTGGACCTAAGGTTGCGGGGATTAGTATAGATGGGTAAAGATTGCAGGATTGAAGGGCAGTCTATTGCTCCACTTAGTTGCTGATGAATGAAGAGAATTTCAGAAACATCACGACGTTTACTTAAGGGTTGTAAGTCAATCAGTTTCAGACGGTTTTCATAGGGTGGAAGGTTGAATCTGTCTGCCCACGGGAGATCACGTAGAGCGAAGCGAACGAACCTACGCTGGACGGATTCAATCCTATTGATATGGGTTGTTTGTATAGGTGACCATACCTGGCTGGCATATTGAAGGAGAGGTCTACCGAAGGAGATATAGAGAGGTTTGGAAACATATGGATTGGAGAACTCTCTAGACCAGCGCATCACAAACCCTAGCGCGGAGTAAGCTCTGTTAATTATGCTGTCAATATGAGAACAGAAGTTGAGTTCGCTATCACAGATTATTCCAAGGTCACACAAAGAGGTAACAATAGGGACCGGTACATCGGTTAGCATGTAAACTCTCGGGGTGGTGGTAAGACGCTTGCGGGAATAAGAGATGGACTGGCATTTGGAGACATTGAGTTCAAGAAAGTTTTTCATGCACCACGTGGTGAAGGAATCGAGATCTTTTTGCAGGAGAAGAGAGTCGGTTGTGGAGGAGATATGTTTAATTATTTTCATGTCATCAGCATAAATGGACAGCTCTGAGTGATTGATGACGCACTCAACATCATTTATTGTAAGGATGAAGATCAGTGGACCGAGGTGGCTGCCCTGGGGGACGCCGGAACGAGCGACAATAGGGTTAGAAGTGGATGAACTGAAAAGAACATTGTAGCGACGGTTGTTGAGGAAGGATTGAATCCAGGAGATGAATCGGGAGGGGAAGCCTAGGCGATCAAGTTTGAACAAGATAACATTATGGGAGATCTTGTCGAAGGCTTTACTAAAATCGGTGGCAATAACATCAACATCTTTACCGTTTTCCAGAGCACATAGTGTCTTGCAGACGAAGTCAGTAAGATTAGTGGCAGTAGATCTTCCTTTGAGAAAGCCATGCTGGGAGAGGGAGAAGATAGACTTACAGTGGAAGAACATGGTGTCATAGACCAATTTTTCGAATAGTTTAGGTATGGATGATAATTAAGCGATGGGTCTGTAGTTGGACACATCGTTTTTGCAACCTTTTTTGAAGATGGGAATAATATACGAGTTTTTCCATAATTGAGGGAAAACCCCTTGAGTGAACGAGAGGCGGAATAGCAAGGTAAGAGGTTGAATTAGATGCGTGGCACACGTTTTTAGAATGATGGCCGGAATGCCGTCAGGACCTGGGTTGAAGTCGTCCTCAAGCCCGTTGATACTGGCGGCGATTAGTTCGGGATCAGGGTCGAAAGACGTAAACGACGTTTGAGTGCATTTGTCCAAGAATGAGAAGTAGTTAAGGTCCAGTTGTCGGGAATTGTCGCTGAAAGATTTACTGAAGAAGTTTGCAAAGAAGTTGGCGATAACTTGAGGATCAAATGAAGAGGTATTCTCAAGCTTTAGGGTAGAGGGGTAACCATTGGATTTCTTCTTGGAATTAATAAAGTGATAAAAACGCTTGGGGTCGGATATGAGGCTAGTTTCCATCCGTTGGAGATACTCATGGTAGAGGGTATCACAACGTTCGGAAAAAGAGATATAAGCAGATAGGTAGGAAGAATAGTTCAAAGTCGCCCTTGCGAAAATTGAAGGAAAGAGAAGACTCGGAGCTTGAAAGGGTAAGAGGGTGTTCGTAGGAGAAAACGAGGAAGAGGGGAGGATGGTGACGATCGAGAGAGGAGAGGAGATGGTTGCTTTCCACGACAACCGAGTTAACTGGGTCTGAAGAAAAGATTAAGTCTAATTGTCTGTCCAGAAAGTTCCTGACACCACTTACTTGAAAGAGACCAGAAACGGAGAGCTGATCAGTAAAATAGGTTTCTTTGGCCGAAGAGGCGTTAAGGGGTACAAAGTGAGAACAGTCCTCAGACAATGACCATTGAATACGGGGGAGGTTAAAGTCACCCAATAAAATAATTTCATCAGAGGCGTTAGCGTTCTCAAGCAGGGTGTCGATCGCTTCAATTAGGGGCCCGTAGGCTTCTAGAGGTTGAGAGGTATGAATGTAACAGCAAAGAATGTACAGAAGACACTTATTTAGTGCTAATTTGATACATACAAATTCTGATATTGTAGTGTCGGAGGTCTTTAGCAGGGTAGCGTCATAACGGTTGTGAGCAGCTATGAGAACCCCGCGACCTGGTGGATCATTGGTGCCTACACAACCGTCGACACGGAAAATAGTATAGTTTGAAGGAACAGTTCGTTGTCCAGAATTCCTGGTATTAAATTGGTTTCAGTTAAGGCAAAGATATCGTGCGGGAATTTGTGGGAGTTAAGAAAAATGTTAGATGTTTTAGTGCGAAGTCCTCTGACGTTCTGGTAATAGACTGACAAGCTGCTGGGGAGAGGTGCTTGATCAGAGACCGCAGGTGCATTAAGGGGGAGGTCAGAAATTGGGAAAGCGGGGGGGTTAGGAGCGAAAGTAGTTTAAGGAGTCGTTGCGACTTTTTTGGAGATGGGAAATGCGGCGAGAACTGACATACGCAGCATAGGTGGATAGATCTTCTGAAACCTTATGGGAAGGAATATTGAAGGATTCATGGAACTTAGTGAAAAGTTGGTGTAAGACGGTTGGGTCTGTGGGCAGGCCTTCCTGGTGTATACTTAGCATGACGTTGGTACTGGTTTTACCGTCGATGCAGACGGAATTCGGTTTGTCGTGCAGATAGGCTAGAAATAGACGAACGTTTTCATAAATGCGGTGGTCCCGTAAACGCGACAAGAGATATCGTCCATCGTTGGAATCTGCAGAGCGCAAAGTCAATTTAACTGTAGGTGGGATTAGCGGATCGATAAATGAGTGTTGTTGGGATGAAATAGTTTTGGTTAGCGGAAGGGGCGAAGTAGTGGAGGTAGAAGTAGTTTGAGATGGAGCGATAGTGAGGGAAGATGGTGGCTTATAATTAGGTGGGCATGCGGAGGAAGTTGCGGGTGCAGGGTTTGGTGTATACAGTGGAGCGGTGGGGCAGGCGGAAATCGAAGCAGAGGTGGTGGGGTGGTCGGAAAATGATGGATTGTGATAAGTGGACACACGGAGGAAGTTGGAAGTGCATGGTCAGGCGGATGTACTGGATGTACAGAACTCAAAACAGTGATGGTGGAGTTGTCGGCTGAGATGGACGTGTTCGAGGGCTTCGGTGTAAGTGGAACCGAGGGGTTAAGGGTGTGAGAATATATAAAGTTAGGATACTTGACTGGGGTACTTAGATTAAAGTTTGGAAATACTCCCATTTTGAACTGCCAATTGGAGTTAGGATTACTAGGTTTATGGCTAGAGGTGGGAGGTGCGGAAGAGTGATGAGAGACTGTGTTATTACTAGTACTAATGTTCTTACGATTAGGCTGAATGCTAAATTTAGGTATGGGAGAAGGACGTTTGGAATTACCTTTGGGATAGTTAGTCGGATTTGGTTTATTAATATTTAATTTAGACTTAGATGCAGAGGGCTTAGGCTTAAACTTAACATACTTCCTAGTCCACTTGGAAATTTCGATCGTCCCGAGAGTGAAGATTTTGCTGGAGGGGTTAGTGATGAGCCACACGTACTTGTTCGGGATGGAGATCTTGAAGTTGCTGAATTTCTCTGTGTCCGAGAGTAACTTCATGCAGCTAACTGGAATGAATGCAAAATTCCGAGTAAAAAAGCTATGTACCCAGGAAACGTTGGCGTTGTGAGGGGCACCCTTAAGAAGGAATGGAGTATGGTCACTTGATGAAGATGTGTATTTGCTTCCCAGTCTTAGTAGTCTTTGTTCCCAGTCCGTTATAGTCCAGGTGGTGCCAAATTTGTTAACCATGGATGATACTGGCGGAGAGTTTATCATAACACCAGCTTGACCAGAGTTGATTATAACACCAGAACCCGTCGCCATGCCGGCCTTGACCGGACTAACAGTAGCATCAACAACTGCAGTAGGCTGCACCAAGGAGGAATGCGGGTCTGTAGGAACCAGTTTATCGGTTGATTGAGGAGGAGCTGCTTGACCAGAGTTGATTATAACACCAGAACCTGTCGCCATGTCGGCCTCGACCGGACTAACAGTAGCATCAACAACTGGAGCAGGCTGCACCAAGGAGGAATGCGGGTCTGTAGGAACCGGTTTCTCGGTTGATTAAGGAGGAGCTGCAGATGATGAATCCTGTAGAGTGAGACATTTCCTATTCGGAGATGTAGTTTCTGAAGAAGCAGCATCTAAACTAGAAGTAGCTATGTCGTCATGCAGATGAGAAGATGAAGACCCTTTTGAAGTTAGGCTCCTGACATCAGAGGCAACTGAGTCAATGAGTTGAAAGTTTCTCCCAATGGCTGTACAGCATGAATCTAGGTCCCGCTTGACGTGCCGGACACCACGCCTAATATCGTCTATGACCGGCATTATAGATTCAGTAGATTGTCCGTTGGAGGAAGATGGTGAACCAGTCGCAGTTTGCATTGTCCGACAATCATCCAGGGAAGCTACCAGCCCGCTAAACTTCGATGAAACCTCGCAAATCTTGTTGGACAGCATCGACGAATCACTATTTAAAACTTCAGTGATATGAAGCAGATTGTCCAACTTTGAATTTAACCCGGCGCAGTCATCGGACAAAATCTGAAGACCGGCCAAGTTTGAGGATATCTCTTTGACCTTATCCGCAACAAATGTTTGTTCGGTGGAGAGCGTAGCGACGACTTCTTTCATCAGGCGTAATACGTGACATGGCCTAATATTAAAGCAATCCTTACAGGTTGATAGACCAGTGGCGGCCCTAAGACAAGTGTCATGGAAAATATCACCACAAATGCCATCACAAGCCACACCAACATTGATCAACTCACTGGAGCACGCTTTTCAAAGTGCCATTACGCGTGAAAATTATTGTCACAGAAATATAAAGTTAAGTAGATTAAGAAGATTTACACCAGATTAAAGCAATTCCGCGTATATAAATAAAGAACTGAGTCACAGAATAAAAAGGTCACTGAGAAATATGTAAACAATGCAGAAACTGTCACAATGTAAACAAACAAAGTGAGCCGCACTAAAAAAGAGGTCACTGTAAAAACTGTGTCGGGTAAATTAATGATTATTTGCTGAGATATGCACGAACCGAAAGAATTGCAGAAAAACTTGGACAGAGCGATCACGCAACGCGTCCGATCGATTATGCAGTTATATATATATATATATATATATATATATATATATATATATATATATGTATATAGCATGCGCGATAGATTGACATTTCTTTTCATAACTAGGAATTGTTTCTATTTTATTAATTAATATTATTTCTGACAGTAAAAAATTTTACGATTTTGGAATTGATTCGTCAATATCTTCAAGCCTTTTGTAACTTGGTGTACAATTTTCGTTATCGTACACTTGAGCTCATATGTCCCTCCTAATAATTTCGCTAGCGGCTTTCAAAAAATGAAACTCCTCTTCTTCTTCATTATTATGTTTTTGATTGTACCAATTTTCTGTTAAGACATCATGGTTGATTTTTTTGAAACATATAATTGTATTGGATCCAAATTTACTCGATATAAAAATTTTTGATAACTTGGAATTGCAAAAAATTCCGAACTAAACCGTTCAACTCGAGCAAAGTAAGAAATATGTCAATATTTCTTAACGCAATCGGCGTTTTTAATAAAGAAAAGCTAAATTCCTTTGGCTCTTCATCAACAGCAGCACCAAAGGGTTAGCTTTTCTTTAGCTGCTGGACGCCTTTGAATAGACCGAACACTAGATGAAAATCCAACAAAATCAATAAAACTCCGATCTAGACGCGATATAACAATATCATCATGAGAGCGATCTATTAGTCGTTTTCTAATAGTTTTTTCATCCGGGATATGCTCTGTAGTTATGACATTTTTCAACTCTTGCATGATAAATTTGCAGTCGTCATTCTCTTCTATGTACTTGTTTATTTAATTAATTGCTGCATCTATCATCACGATTCTCGGAGCAACTGTCTTCAACATTACTCAGGTGAATAGAACTTTTAAGCAAATTATAACAATCTGTATGATATTTTGCTTGAAGCGTTTGTAAATCTGCTATACCAGAAAGTCTTTGATGAATTTCTCGATAATAAAATTTACGATGGAGTCATTTAAAGTTGAAGTATTGATGTATGGAATTTGTCTTCGCCGACTTTCATTCAATTTTGCTTCTTTTTCTTTATTAGATAAATCAGTTCTACTTCGGTGCCTCTTTTTAGGAGGCGAAAATAAAGTTTCATTTGGCTTCTTCTTATACATTTCAATACACTTTTTATTAATATGTATATTTTTGTCGACTACTTAAATAAGCATAAACAAATTCAGTTTGTAAGTGAAGTAGTAATTCATCCTGTCGTTCGCTTGAAGCGGCTCCCAAAGCGGTCTCCACAGCGGCTCCTCTATTTCTTTTTATAATGTCACCCAAATCTGAATTGGTTTTGGCAGATGAACCCAATTTTTCACATATTATGGAACTATGCTCATCAATCATGCTACTAGTCTTTGGTTTATACATTGTTCGAAAACTGTAATAAAATAAAAAAATCCATATTTGTATAACTTTTGAATCAAAATTCCTCGGTCAATAGTTTCAAATGCTCTTTTAAGATCCAAAAATACAGCAATTATTTTATTACGACTGCTAAGTTCTTCTTTCTAGTTCACCATTACGTAATTTAATGCTGATTTACATGAGTGATGTCTTCTTTAACTTTTCAAGTTGCAAATGTATTATGTTTTCAATGACCTTTTCAAACGTTGGCAATGCATTTAATGGACGAAAATCTTCTGCTTGTTTTGCTCCTTTTACTTTTCCGATCGGTGTCACGATTGACTGCTTCCACTTATCCTGAAAGATTCCCATAGTCAGTAATTTATTCACCAAATGAACAAAGGCTGTTCCTGCTATCTCAACCAACATGCTGGGGCCAATAAGATTGTAATCTCTCTTCTGGTTTAGGCCGTGCAATATTCCTCAAATATTGGGTAATCCCACTAACGAAAATTTAAACGACTTCTTTTTTCAATAATATAATTAGCATATGGAGCAACATTTATGCTTTGGCGTGTATCATCTCTACTCATCACAAAATAATTATTGAATTCGTTCGCCATCCGCCTCTGATACCCCTGATCCCTCTGATTTAAAAACTAAGTCGCCTTCAGTAATATTTTTGCTTACTCCCAGAACGTATTTCTTTAATGTTCTCCACATTCCTTTTTGATCTGTATGTCTGAGCAGCCTACTTTAAATAAACTCAGCCTTACTTCTATCTATCTCTCTTTTGTACTTATTCCGATTCATCTATTAAATCTCCCAATCACTTCTAGTCTCTGAATAAATTGCCCTTTGATACATAGCTCCGAATTTTTTCCATTTTTAGTGTGTAATCACTAAACCACTCCGCTTTATGTATATTCGTCACAGAGTTTATATTAACATAACTGTTTATAATTCTTAGCAATTCCTCGGATAAAACATTTGCAGATAAATTAACGTCATTATAATTAACTACCTCGACAATTGCACTTTGATTTACATCACTAATAAACGCGTCCTTATTATATCTTAACTTTTAATTAATTTTCGTTGCTTACTTGGTCTTGGCATATCAGAATCCGACTTAATTTTTACTGTAATAGACTCATGATCTGAAACCTTTAATTCATTATCGACTTTTGCCGTAACTTAAATCAAATTAGTGACTACATAATCATTCAAGGTCATGGAATCACTCGTTATCCTCGTTGGATTGTCAATCAATTGCTTACACGCGTTTTCTTCCACAATTATTCTCTCAATATCTTTTTTGTAGGTACTTATAATTACAATTCAACCAGTTTATATTAAAGTCCCCTACTATAATGAACCCTTTTCTTTTATCACTAAGTCTGTCTAATAATTCAGAAAATCTGTCGCAAAACATATAACTCGATGCGCTGGGTGATTGACAGTGGTCGCCGCTTAATGTGAGCACGCTTATTAAAATCAGCCGCTTATTGTGATCAAACGGCCCGGTCCCGATTCACTCCTATCTAAATATATTGAATTTTCTTCGGCTATTATGATCAGAATGCCGCTTAATGTAATCACTCGATTCGCGGAATGTCAACAAACTTCCTCCCTTTTCTTTTATATTCTCTTCGATTTCGCGTATCTGCCACTCAGTTTTCAGTCATATTTCGCAAAGCATCATGAGTAAACGAAGCGATTTAAGATATGATGAAAAAGTGCAATTATTGTAAGATTATGATGTGCTTCCGTCCATGTCTCAGCGTGATGCACCTAAACGCCTGAACATTTCCCAGGCATCTTTAAGTAAAATTTTAAAATCGCGACAAGATCTCAAAAAATCACTTGTTTTTAACGAAAATAGAGGCCGAAAACGGAAAAGAAATGGAAAAGATGCAGATTTCGAGAACGTCTTAAAACAGTGGTTTGTCAGTGTACATGAAAAAGATACCAAAGTGAATGGTCCTTTGATGCAGAAAAAAAGCAGAGTGTCTGGCGAAGAAGATGGACGGACAAGGAAATTTTCTCCGCATCTGACGGTTGGTTTTGTCGATGGCGCAAGAGAGAGAACATTATTTTTCGACGACATCATGGTGAATCTGGTTCCGCTGATAGACCAGCTGCTGCCAAGTGGCTTACAGAGGTGAATTTCTCTGATACCATTTTAATTTGATTTGCGAAAATTTGTTCATTTAAATTTTTATTATTATGTTTGGCCCGCGATTATTGAGAGATATCATCGTGAAGATATCTATCACGCTGATGAGAACGGCCTATATTTTCGTGCGATGCCTGAACACACCTATTATTCAAGAGTGAAAAATCGAGTTTGAAAGGGGTCAAGGCGTACAAGGAACGTGTGACCGTCCTCTGTTGCGCGAATTTGGCTGTTGGAAAAGAAGATTTGCTGGTCATTGATAAGAGCAAAAACCGAAGATGTTTCAAGAACGTAAGAAAATTGCCAGTCACCTATAGGAAGGATGATTGGCGACGGCCTCCAAGCGTGCATGACGCTCCCATCATGCCGGCTCATCCGGGCAATGTGCGTTGCATAGCAGACAGTCGCCGTCCTGTTCCCTTTTCCCATCTATCAAATCCCTGATCCGGGGAGAAAACCTCTCAAACCTACCAAGCTAAGGTGGAAATGTCATCGTGCCGAGGGCTGCATGGCAGCGGGTAGTAAAAAGCGCTGTCGCAAACGATCTCCTTGGGGCACCAGGCGCACCCCATTGTATTTAGCCCTGCCTCTGACATGGGGGCTCTGTCAGAGGTCGATCACCCTTTCCCGCCATACTCGTGGGACCAAAATATGGACACAAAAACAAATAATAACACAAAACAAAAACAAAACAACAACGAGGCAGCAGAGGAGGGGGGACGCGCAAGTGACACCCACTCTGACGCTGCACGTCAGTTACCGAAGCCAGCCAAGTCTGGCGAGGAAGAAGCGGTGAAGGCTGTCGCGGAGGGCGTTGCTAAGCTCAACGTCAGACGCGTACGACCTTCAGGTGCGATGCGCAGGAGGCTAGCGCGGGAGAGAAAGGCAGCAGAGGTTGCGGGCGGTACACCTGCCCCTCCTCAGCAGCCTAAATCCGCCGGTGGGCAGGCGGAGAAGAAACCAGTGGCCGGTGGGAGTGGCAACAATACACGATTCCGCCCTAAGCTGGCGAATACATTCGGCTCTCTCTTGGGCACTGGGCTTCCTGGCAAGGTACGGGAGACCAACGACGCTGGAGCTGGACCATCGAGGACGGCGGTGGTAAAACGCAACCGTTCTGATGGGGACTCTCCGGGGGTACAGGCCACGAAGAAAAAGAAGACGGGTAGAGCAGGGACACAGCCACTCTACAGGGACCTGCTTGCAGGGATACCTATGGTTGTGATACCTGCTGAGTATCCAAAGAACAGGCTAACGGATGAGCAGATAGAGGCTCTGAGGAAAGCACTCGACCAGGCCATAGTGACACTACGGCCGAGGAGACTGCCCCACAATTCTGGGGATCCCGAGTAACAGGGGGCACATTGAGGCTAACCTGTGCTACGGAGGACACCAGAGGCTGGTTGGTGCGAGTGATACTCAAACTGACACCTTGGGAAGGGGCCTCCCTTAAGGCTATTGAGGAGAAGGACCTACCCAAGTTGTACAGGGTAGTAGTGTGGATACCCAAGAGCAACGGGGATCCGGCAGCGGTCTTGGGAAAGCTCGAGAAGCAGAACCAGCCGATTCCAGCAACCTCTTGGAGAGTATTGGGCCGTAAAGCGGAACAAGGCGGACAGACGCTGGCACTCTCCATTGACGAAGTGTCCATGCGGATATTAAAAGAGCGGCAGATGCGACTCTTCTTTAGCATCACCTCTGTGCTGTTTAAGGCGGCCGGTGGGGGAGCGAAAGAGTAGGACACTGTTGCCCCAAAACAACCAGATGAAGGTGGTCCAAGCAAACCTACAACACAGTAGGGCTGCCTCGGCAGTTCTCTGTAGGCTGCTGGCCACTCAAGCTGTAGATCTGGCCCTCATCCAGGAACCTTGGGTAAGTTTCGGCCAGATTTCGGGACTGCGACAGGCTGGTTTTGGAATCATTTATGATACCAAGGACAGCAGGCCGCCGACCTGTATTGTATATAATAAACAAAAAACTAACTGTTTGCCGTCCACAGACTTATGTACAAGGGACCTTACAGCTGTCAGAGTGGAGGTATGTGCGGGGGGACGTAGATGCTTGGTGCTCATCTGCTCTGCGTACTTCCCATACGACTCCACTGAACCACCACCGACGAGAGAACTAAGGGAACTCATCGGGTCGGCAAACGCGGCGCACATGCTAATTGGATGCGACGCGAACTCACACCACATTAACTGCGGGAGCAGCGGCAATAACAGAAGAGGTGAGTACCTTATTGATTATTTGCTAACTACTAACCTAGTTATACTAAACCATGGATCTAACACTACCTTTGACAATGGCCGTCGGAGGGAGGTAATTGACATCACTCTCTCCAGTAGCTACATATCAGAACTGGTTAGTGACTGGAGAGTGTCTGACGAGCCATCATGCTCCGACCACAAACACATTCTATTCAGAGTTGGAGAATGTGTCAATGAAATAAAGGAATACCTGAACCCAAGGAACACAAACTGGTTGGTTGACTTTATGGGTTCATGGGCTCGATCAAGTCTACGCAAGACGTCGAACTTGCGGCAGACCTCGTTAACGATGCCATACAGGCGGCCTTCAGGGGAAGTTGTCCGGTGTCACTAAGGTCCCAGAACAGGAACCTCCCTTGGTGGACAAGGGAACTTGCGAGACTAAGGGCTATTACCAGGAGGCTGTTCAAAAGGGCGAAAAGAGGCGGGGCTGGGAAGAATATAGACAATCCCTAACTGCCTACAACCGAGAACTGCGCCGATCCAAAAGATGCAGCTGGCAAAAGTTCTGCCAAAACGTTGAGGGCGCTGGCGAGTCTGCGAGACTGCATAAAGCCCTTATGAAAACTACGTCGGGCGACCTGGGCACACTCCAGAAACCGGACGGAACATACAGCCAAACCAGGGAAGAAACACTAGAGATTCTACTGCAGTCTCACTTTCCTGGTTCAAGGGTGGAAGAACCGAACGAGGCAGACAGGCCCAGCCTAACTGACCACCAAGGAGGGCGACCAAGGCGGACTGGAGGGTTGCCAGCTCGGTTTTTACATGTAAAGCCATCAAGGATGCTATTTCATCCTTTGAACCATTCAAGTCCCCTGGTACGGATGGTGTGTACCCGGTGCTCCTACAGGAGGGCTGTGATGTTCTTGCGCCGGTGCTGTGCAGAATATACAGGGCGTCCTTTGCACTAGGATACATACCATCTATCTGGAGGACTGTGAAAATAGCTTTTATCCCAAAGCCAGGCCGTGTAGATTACACACTCGCTAAAGCGTACAGGCCTATTAGTCTAACATCGGTCATGTTAAAGACGATGGAAAAAGTTGCTGATCGGGCGATCAGGGAGAGGTATCTTCTACACTCACCACTTCATGCACGGCAGCACGCCTACCAAACCGGAAAACCTACTACAACGGCACTCCATGACTTAACACTCAAGCTGGAGGGAGCGGTTTATAGCAAGGGAACTGCGATTGCAGCCTTCTTGGATATAGAAGGCGCTTTTGATAACACATCATTCGATGTGATCACTCGGGCCCTAAGAAGGAGAGGCCTTGGGACGACCTTCTGTCGATGGATAGATGTGCTGCTCAGGTCTCGAGATCTTACCTTGAGTCTCCTCGATAGGACGATAAGGGGCTGCGTCACAAGAGGGTGTCCGCAGGGTGGGGTGCTGTCACCCCTCCTATGGTGCCTTGTGATCGATGAGCTACTTGTACGCCTTGATGAGCGAGGCTTCTTCGCGCAGGGCTATGCAGATGATATTGTTGTTGTGGCATCCAGCGATATGGGAAACAACATTACGATACAACTCCAGGGGGCTCTAGATGTGGTTGCAACCTGGTGCAATGAGGTTGACCTCAAAGTCAACCCTGACAAAACAGTCGTCGTTCCGTTCACTAGGAAGAGGAACACGACAAGTCTTACTGAACCGACCTTCTTGGGCACTGCGCTACCCTTCAAGGATCAGGTGAAGTACTTAGGGGTGATCCTGGATTCCAAGCTATACTGGAACCTGCACCTTGATATAACTGTGGAAAAAGCTCGGAAGTCCTTTTGGGCATGCCGTAGAGCCTGGGGACCTGGGGACTTAAACCCAGAACAATGCTCTGGATCTACACATCGGTAATAAGGCCCATGATAGCTTATGGAGCAATTACATGGTGGCACAGAGCAAAACTTAATGTGATAAGGACTAAGCTTAGCAGACTGCAACGTATGGCCTGCCTATGCATCACTGGAGCCATGCGCACGCACCTCGCCGACGGCTGCACTCGAAACCATGCTAAACATTAAACCTCTACATATAGAGGTTGAAAGCCTGGCTATTTGTGTGGCCTACAAACTAGAGGGAGCCGGTCTCCTTGGGGAAAACATAGGTAAGGGCCGTGTGGCACAATAAGGAAGATTCTTGAAGCCACGCCTGAGTTGGCCATGCTAACTGATCAGATGCCGGCAAGACTCTCACCATTTCAACCACCCCTAATACGGGTGGAAAAGCGTGAGACCTGGACGCTTCCAGCTGTCCGTCCAGGGGAGCTAGTATGGTATACGGATGGATCCAAGACTGAATCAGGTGTTGGGGCAGGGGTCTGGAGCGACTCTCCTCGATTCAGTTTATCACTGGCCCTGGGAATGTATAAAACGGTATTCCAGGCTGAGATCTTCGCCATACTGGCATGCACCTACGAGAACCTAAGAAGAGCCTATAAAAACAAAAGGATCTCAATCTTCTCGGATAGTCAAGCTGCAATCAAAGTAATTGCTTCATCTACCACCAGATCAAATCTGGTGTGGGAATGCCAAAGGAGCCTAGACGCACTGTGTAGAACTAATCAAGTAAGCTTGATCTGGATACCGGGACATCAGGGCTAGACAGGAAATGAAAAAGCAGACGAACTTGCTAGGAAGGGGTCTAACACCCCTTTTATAGGGCCGGAGCCGGTCTGTGGAATACCTCTCTGCACGGCCAAAAGGCTAATAGCAAACCGCGCAAATGAGGAACATAGGCTGTATTGGAACAGTATTGAGGGGCACGCTCACTCAAGAAGCCTTATGCCCTCACCGTCGCCGGGTAGATCCAGGGAGCTCCTCAAGCTGAGCAGGTCGGCTGTTAGAACCCTGGCAGGCCTACTTACCGGCCACTGTCAGCTAAGGAAGCACCTGGTGAGGATAGGCAGAGCCATCGACCCCACCTGCAGACTCTGTCTGGAATAGGATGAGACCCCATTACATGTGCTATGTAAATGCCCTGCAGTAGCCAGGAGCAGATTTAGCCTATTCGGGAAACCAACCCTGGTACCGAGCGGGCTGAAGGACTGCCAACTGCGGGAGCTGTTGAACTTCTTCGGAGGGACTGGCTTACTATAAGGAGTTGGGAGGGTTAGCACAATAGGCCCTAGCGGCCGCGGCGCTTGAGAACCTCGCACCTCCAAATTTAATCAATCAAATCAATCAATCAATAGGAACTACCAGAATGCATGGATGGTCACTAGCATTTTTACAGAATTGGTTATGGATTTGGATCACAGATTGAAGAGACACATTTTATTATTGGTTGACAATTGTACGGCTCACAAGTGTACAGTCCCATTGAAAAATATCTAGCTGGTGCACCTACCAGCAAACACCACTTCAATAATGCAACCGTGTAACCAAGGTAGCCGGGCATTCAAGAGCCATTACCGACAAGATATGCGTGGGATAGTTCTGGAAAATTTAGACAGTGCGCATAATGCAAATTATGTGGCCAAAAAGATATCGCTCCTTACATCTGGCTGCTAGATGTTGGAGCACAGTTACAGAAGAATCTATTGTAAATTGTTTTTAAAAAGGTGGGCTTTTTCAAGGCGGCGACGTGGAGATGGACCTTGAAACCGTACATGAAGAAACCGATGATCATGTAAATATTGATGAGGATCTAGAAACTACGTCTGGGGTGACCGACGAACTTATCTGTGCTCAATATAAGGAAGATGATGACAGTGAAAACAATGAAGTTGAAAATGAGGAGGAACCTCCGAAAATTCCAAGCATAAGGGAAATGACGACGGCTTTATAAATACTCCGAAATGGCATTCAATATCACGTCGAAAATTTCTAGTTACATTATAAATATGAAAATATGATTAAATC
The DNA here is from genome assembly GCA_964036015.1 of Leptarthrus brevirostris. Lineage (NCBI taxonomy): Eukaryota > Metazoa > Arthropoda > Insecta > Diptera > Asilidae > Leptarthrus > Leptarthrus brevirostris. The sequence continues at coordinate 113,386,757 of OZ038371.1, forward strand.
TATTATTTGAAAAAATAAAAGGTGTACAAGAATTGAGAATTTCTTCTGACGGAAATAATATAAATATTTTATTATATTCATAAAGAATAAATCTTTTTGTTTGATACACTCGACCAATGTTTTTGTTTACGTGTTAACAGCCTACCGTCTATTGGAATCATCCGCTTAATATGATCAAACGGCCCCGTCCCGTATTGATCACATTAAGCGGCGACCACTGTATATAAAACAGTCACTACGGCTGAATATTTCTTGGATATCAATCACTAACCACTAATAGTCTTTTTCATACATAACAGTCTCAGTGACTTGAAATTCTAACTCATTTTTAATATACATACAAACTCCACCTGTATGTCTCGAACTGCTTTGTATATTTAAATAGAAACAATTAAACCTTGATTGCTAAAATCGGTTTTTTTTAATTTGTAGTTTTTTCAAATATACCGTACAGTTTATGTCCCTACAATCATGCTTGGTCTCCAATCTTAACACGTAATCCCCGTGTCATTTATAACTAAAGTAGTCAGAAAAATCCATTTAGTTGTACATTGCAGCTGTCTCTGCCCTTCTCCCCTCCACGTTTTACTACCTGTTCAAGGTCCCTACGACACTTAATACACTCAGGTATCTTTGAAAGATGTTCTTCTATGTATTCTTAGATAAAATTCAACGTATATATAAAAAAATATTATTTAAAATAAAATTATATGCTCAAATAGTAATTTTTTATAGTTTTTTGTTCAAATAATGATCAAATGAAAAGCACAAAAAAATGTTGTGGTAGAATTTGCAATTTATAGTTTAAATAACAAAACCCCACCTCGATCAAGTAAACGCATTCACTGTAACAAAAGTCTGAGGCCAAAACTCACAGGCGCTCCACTATTAGTCAGAAATTATTGTCTTACTGTCTGAGTATACATTTTAGTATTTAATTGATATTAAGAACATTACAGTATGTTTCATTATTATTGAATGTACCATTTTTTTTCACAGCTATTTGTCACTTTAGTTATTAAATATCACTTGTACTTAAATTATAAATTTAACAATATATCTTTTAGTTTTGCTTATTAATAGGTATATACATATATTAAACAAATAAATTTTTTAACACATATACTATATTACCTTTTTTTAATGCATCACTTTTCTTTACCAGTTCTGTACCTAAAAGGACAAATAATAGTTTTTATTTAGAATATTTTTAATATTTTTTTTTAACTGAGTATTTAATATTTTACTTATACAGCTACCCATACCTTCCTCCGTTTGCTCAAACGTGTGCAAAGATTGATTTTGATTAGTTTACAAAATAAATTTCTGATATTCTTAATATAAAATTCATTAATTCAGATATTATGTATAGTTACACTACTATTAAACATTTTTACTGTGTGAAAGTTGGGCATCCCAATCGTAATGGAGTCCCCTCTAGTTGAATTCAATTGTGAATTTCAGGTGCGAAAATATGTTCTGTAATTGGTGATGTTCCTCCAAGCCATCCAGTGAGGCTTCAATTCAACAATTAACGACACCACCAAACATATACCCCATAAACTGCTATTTGGTTTCCAACCCAGAGAACCGCTGGGAAACGAGATACTTCTCGTACTTCACAATAACGATCCGAAGGCAAAACACCAATTTAGAAATTATGTGTAACGAAGCCACAGATTAAGCAAAAAACCGCTTCGACATACTAAACAGTTCAAGTACCATCTCGGCTATTTAGTTTTGATAAATCGACCAGTAATTTTAAGTAAGACTCGAGGAAGCTCGACCTCAAAATGTAAAAAGAACCCTATATTAGAAATTTTATTACATGACCGATGTGTGATCGAGGATATCACAGGAATAGGAATATCTCAATTTCAGAGCGTTAAAAGACTACACTTACTCAACTTTACACTAGTACACCAATGAAATTTTAAGTATAAGGTTAGTTACCCAACCATCGTAGCTTTTACAGATCTAAAATTTTAATGTAATGAAATATACCAATCATGTTCATGATATTCGTATGGTATTATAAAAAAGTCCAAGTATTATTACTAAAAAACAAAAAAAAATATTTGTACTTCAAATTCACCTCAACTTTAAACTCGTACACTAAACTATACCAAAGTATGTGATGACGTTTACTTACAAGTCGATCAGTTTCAGACGGTTTTCATAAGGTGGAAGGTTAAATTTGTCTACATACGGAAGATCAGCTAGAGCAAAGCGAATGAACCTACGCGGGAGAGATTCAATTCTGTTAATGTGGGTTGTTTGCGTAGGTGACCATACCTGGCTGGCATATTCAAGGAGAGGACCGAGAGGTCTAACGAAGGAGATATAGAGAAATTTGAAAACATAAGGATTGGACAACTCTCTAGACCAGCGCTTCACAAACCCTAGCGCGGAGTTAGCTAAATTGAGTTCGGAAATTGAGTTCGCAATCACAGATTATTCCTAGGTCGCACAAAGAGGTAACGATAGGGACTGGTAAATCGGTTAACATATAAACTCGTGGTAAGACGCTTGCGGGAATAAGAGATGTGCCAGTCCATCTGTTATTCCCGCAAGCGTCTTACCACGAGTTTATATGTTAACCGATGTACCAGTCCCTATCGTTACCTCTTTGTGCGACCTAGGAATAATCTGTAGACATTGAGCTCAAGAAAGTTCTTCATGCACTATGTGGTGACCGAATCGAGGTCTTTTTGCAGGAGGAGAGGGTCGGTTATGGAGGAGATAAGTTTACTAATGTTCATGTCATCAGCATAAATGGGCAGCTCTGAGTGAATGATGAGACATTCAACATCATTTATTGTAAGGATGAAAATCAATGGACCGAGGTGGCTGCCCTGGTGGACGCCGGAACGAGCGACGATAGGGTTAGAAATGGATGAGCTGAAAATAACATTGTACTGACGGTTGTTGAGGTAGGATTGAATCCAGGAGAGGAGGAGGAAGCCTAGGCGATCAAGTCTGAACAGGATAACGTTATGGGAGATCTGGTCAAAGGCTTTGCTAAAATGGTGGCGATAACATCAACATCTTTACCGTTTTCCAGGGCACATAGTGTTTTGGAGACGAATTAGGTAAGGTTGGTGGTTGTAGATCTTCCTTTGAGGAAGCCATGCTAGGAGAGGGAGAAGATAGACTTACAGTGGAACAATATGGAATCCTAGACCAATTTTTCGAATAGGTTAGGTATGGATGATAATTTAGCAATGGGTCTGTAGTTGGACACATCGTTCTTGCAACCTTTTTTGAAGATGGGAATGATATACGAATTTTTCCATAATTGAGGGAATACCCTTTGAGTGACCGAGAGGCGGAAAAGCAAGGTAAGGGGTTGAACTAGATGCATGGCACACTTTTTCAGAACGATGGCCGGAATGCCATCTAGACCTGGGTGAAAGTCGCCCTCAAGCCCGTTGATACTGGCAGCGATTAGTTCGGGGTCAGGGTCGAAAGACGTAAACGACGTTTGAGTGCATTTGTTGAAACTGATGCGGATGTACTGGAACAGCATATCCAAAGGAATTCCAGCAAGAACAGTTATAAAATGCGTTGCCACAAATATGGAAACTGCGTAGCGTACGAGTTTAAAGTTGAGGTGAATTTGAAGTACAAATATTTTGTTTTTGTTTTTTAGTAATAATACTTGGACTTTTTTATAATAACATACGAATATCATGAACAGGATTCGGTACATTTTATTACATTAAAATTTAAAGTTGAGTAACTGTATGTCGGCTTTGACACTTTTACTGTTGGTTCTGTCAACCTTACTGTTCGTAATGAAATGCAAAAAAAAATCATCACCTCAAAATCATTTTCGATGTATTCCCCCTGTAGAAGACACTCTGCAATTGATTCTTAGAATTTAATTTTTTCGAGAAAAAGCAATATTTCTAATAAAAAATGATTTTAAGGTTAGTTTTGGATGTCATTACGAAGTGTTAGATTGGCAGACCAACAATAAAAGTGCAAACAAAGTTTGGGCGTCAGCTAACTCAACATAAAAATGGACGATAATTTGGCAGAACTATTTTCTTCACACCCGAACAACATTTTTGTAGACACCTCTAATATTACCCCTTTTCAGAATAGTTTGGCTAGTCGAAAAATTCCTAAAAAGGTGTGATTGAGTTGAAGAATTATTTTAAACCAATGCTTTTCAAGCATAAAATTTTTCGAGTAACTGCACATAAAGAAATTGCCGGTATTAAAAGGTCGCAGTATGGGCTGTTCTGTGTTGGCACAGTACTGGTGTAGTACTGACAGAGTTTTGTCTGGCAGTAGGTTCAGCACGGGTTGCCAATATTGGGCCCATTTGTTTACCAAGCATAACCCTGTACAGTGTTATGATTGGTCTAATAATACTGGCCAGGATTGATAACCAAGTATGGCCCCATGTAGTGCTATACTTACTTGGCTTATAAAAATGGCCCCAATTGTCAACCGAGTACTGCCCGGGTATTGTCGTGCTTGGCTTATGAATATGGCCCTGAGTAAACGATCCATAGCTCTCAAAAATCAATTCGAGGGAAAACCTCATCATGCAAGGGATTATACGAAGTGTCTCAACGAATATATAAAACTTGAACACATGGAACAAGTAGATCCTCCAGCACTACAAAGTTACGTGTAAATTTTGACGCGTCCTGAAAGACGACAAACTGGACGACCTTTTATAATCATTTATTACAAGGACCAATTTTGCAACCTAAAATTTTTGCAACTCTTCTCAACTGGCGAAAATACAAGGTAGCCATGACAACACACATCGAGAAAATGTATATAATGTTCATGATGCATCCAGAACATCATAATTACCAGCGGATCATAAAGCAACATCCTGCAATAGGGAATTTGAGATTATAAACTGAAAACGATTACGCTTGGAACATATTTAGCTTCATACCTGCGGATGCAAATAACACATGGCTATTAGTATCAGAGGTGATAAAAACGCGATTTTACGTTGATGATCTATTAATAGAGAGCTAGCAATTTAACAACCGAAAAGGCTACAGAAAGAACTAATTCAAATGATGAAATTAGGTGGATTTAATCTACGGAAATGGGCGAGTAGCGACTTGTAACTATTAGAAGATCTATATGCAGAAAATCGAGAACTAAACTTAGCAAAACAAAAGTAGGAAGTTTTTTGTTCAAAAACGTTTAAGTCTTTAAGGCCCTTTATTGATGCAGGTGACTGCTGCAGTACATTGCAAAATTTACATTTAAAATAAAAGTGATGGTAATTACTATATGGATATGACTTAGCTGGCCTTACAGCCCTCAAATACCATGAAAAATAATCCAAACAATAAAAGCGCATAGGTAATATTTTTCAGGAGAAAATGCTCTATCAAAAAGTTCACACTTTTCTTTGTAAAATTAATTTAAAAGAAAATATTTAGCTTCAAAGCTATTCATCCGCTTATTTCTGTTTTTTCTCCTTATAATTTATTTTTGATATCTAAATAAAAGTTGTAAATAATATCATTATTTACCTTTACAAAATGTGTGTAAGACTTACGAAAAAATAACCGCTTACACCCCTACAGAAAAAAAACAAATCTACCCAAAATGCACAGACAAATGTAGGCTTGACTGAACTATGGGGTGATTTGTCATATATGTAAGTTCTACTGCCCACCGACAGGTACGAGTTTCAATCACGTGCGAACCAATAGTTGAGATACGTTTTCCGAAATATTGATTTCTTAATTGTTGAATAACTTTTTGAGTAGATGGAAATTAAAATTAATAGTTCTTCCACAATTCCCCTGTAAATGTCAAGTGACGAAAAAACGTCCTTTGGGGTCGGATTGAAACACGATTTTATTTTATGTTACACCTTCACTTATTGGATATACTAGGATTAAGTTAATGAAGCAGTAATATAATAATATTTTAAAAAATTTTTTAAATATTTTCTTCTGTATTCGTTAGATTTTACAAAATCTAATTAAACCTCATTTCTAAGATAACCTAGTATATTTAGTTTTTTTGCATCTTTGTAATAAATTATAAAATGGCGTAAAAATTGATACCCACATATCGATCTTTCTCTTTTCCGAGTTATTTATCAACAATCGGGATAAAATAAAAATTAAGCCTGGAGCAAACAAGGTCACTTGTTCTATGCATCCGATGAAATAAATAACCATTTTGTAAATAGTGGGTTCACAAAGTCTGCCATTTTCAACTCATTTCAGCATAAAAATGTGGAGCTCCCTATTTCCAGCCTCTTTTTAAACTGTATTCCATGCCTGACCGATTCCTCCCATGTCCTTCCATATAAATCAAGATTGATGCCACCCCCCCCCCATCCCCCGCCCGGATTAAAGTTCGGTCCTCAAGGTAATCACACAAAAGAAAAGGTAATATGAACCTCAATCCACATATACAGAAAAGAAAATAAAACTCAATTACTTCTCCTATTTACCTTTATACCGCTGACCCAACAATTTGCAACATTATAGTCTATCAGTTTTTGTTTCATGCAGTAATTTGTCCCTACACCATGGACAGTAAAAGTTCAGGCATTTTACTTTTAGAGAAAAAGAAGTAAATTAAATCTAGCTAACCAACTTAGAAAATTTATTTAATGTAGTAACTACAATTCATATATAAATATTTGCGGGAAAAATAATTCTGAAATTAATTCAGGGTAACGCTTGTTCGATTCTTGTTCCTTCTTAAGATAGATATGTACCTATTTGGGACTCGCCACAACCCCAACACAGTGATGGGCATTATTCTAATAAATTTTCAATCAAATAAGGATTTTTTTCTTAAAATCGCATAAAAAATTATTCGATTTTCAATTTATTTTAAGTTATTCGCACGTAATTATTTGTTATTTGGTGCTCCTTAATCCAATTTCAAATAATTATTCGATAGTTCAAATAATTATTTGTTGTTGGTGTCCATTAGCTTAATTTCAAAAAATTATTTCTTGGTACACGCATTTCATATCACAAGGTGTCTCGTACTTAGGAAATAAAAACTGCCTTGTTATGTTTCGATGTTTACAGTAAATATTTTAGTAAATGATACCTTAAAATAAATAGGTATTCCATAAAGAGATATCAACTATCGAATAATTACTTGATAATCGAATAACAAATAATTATTTGAAATTCGAATAAAAAGCACCAAATAACAGATAATTATTTGCGAATAATTCGTCAAATAACAAATAATTTTTGTAATCAAATAAATTTTTATTCGATTTTTCAATTTATTTGAGCTTTTAGCTTTTATCTTTATTCGAATAAAAAATGCCCATCTCTGCCCCAACATTAGAAGTTGCTTATGGCAGTAAAGCCAACCATGAAAGCTTTTTTCATGTTGTGCCGTAAACGTAATAGATTCGATTACTTGACGACCGATAGTGAGGAGCGCGAGTTACATGCCAGGCATAACACGTGCACCCATAAATTCCCACATTCGACATTTCTCATAGGTTATAATATTCAAATTTCATTTTAATTGTAAAACTGCAAGCTAATGTCTAGAAGTCAAGGAATTCCTAGTACTGTAAATTCATGTTACGAAAAATTGCAAACATGATATCTTTATAAAATTTCGAGGTGACAAAACTTGTAGTAAAAGTCAGTCTTAATTATATATTCGCGTAGACAAGTAAATTTGGTCAATAAAGTCTTTTAAATTAAATCAGTCAAGTGTTTTAAATTATATTTTTTTTATTATTGATTGGGGAAAATATCCTAACTGGCGCAGTCGGTAGGATTCGCTCGTTGAATCCTTAAAAGCATAAAAAACGTGAAATAATCGACGGTTAATCGGTTCGGTCAAGTGACCATCACGATAAAGTGCTAATAAGAAAAGGATCAAGTGCAGTTATTGGAAAGAAATTTCAGGATCCTCACGTCAGAATCATCATCATTAAATTTGTGGTTCAAAATTAGACAAAAGACGATAGAACATCGTCGCAAGCTAATTCTCATCGAAGACCGAACGAGGAAACGCTTTCAACAGAAAATCATTTCGTCGTTATCTTTGGGATAATGAAGTTGATAATTTTTTACACGTGAGTTATGAATTGAATATTCCTTTCTAATCCTGCATGCCTTTCAAAAAGAAGATTTTTTCCCCAAAACCTTACCCACATAGTAGTAACAGTTGCTTAAGATTAATAAGATTTAACGAATTGTCAAGTGATAGTGAAGAAAGTGATAAAGAATCTCAAAGTGTAAGTGTTTCAAGTAACCTGCAATTAATTAATCCATTGAACCAATATAAAACTAGTGAATCAAAGCGTTCAGTGTCTTTCGAAAATCTATTGAGTATTTTTAGAAAACCTAGGAATAAAGTAAATACGCGAAATAATATTTTAATCGATAATACAATTATGGCAACAAGTGCCCAACTTTCTCAACTTGTTCCTGTTCCCCCTGCTAGGACTGTTCCCTCTACTGTCACACCAAGTGATATTTTTAATAGTTTGCGAGTACCAGACGCAATAAAAGATCTCCCAAAATTCGATGGGAACCCTAGACTTTTATTCGATTTTCTTGACAATGTAGAGGAAATCCTCAATTTAATCTCAATAATTAGTAATGCAGCTTATGGCCAGTTGGTACTTAGGGCTATAAGGAATAAAATTGTCGGACCAGCGAATGAAGTTCTCAATATGTATGGGACTCCACTCGACTGGGATCAAATAAAACAGAATTTAATATTGCATTACTCAGATAAGAGGAATGAGACTTCCTTAATTAGAGATCTCCATACCCTTAAACAAAATAGTAAGACAGTCGAAATATTTTATAGTGAAATTGTCGAATTGTTAGCAAGTATGACAAATCACGTCAATATCCATGAAACAGACCCTAATGTGATGAAAGCAAAGAAATGTCTTTACTCGGAAATGTGCTTAAACTCATTCTTATCGGGACTTAGAGAACCTCTTGGATCAACGATCCGCGCTATGAAACCGGTATCCCTCGCAGAAGCTTTTTCATTTTGCGTAAAAGAGCAAAACATGTTTTACGCCAAGCCAGAATCTGGAAAAAATCTGCTATTTTCTAAACCACCACAGAATTATTCTGTCCATAGGACCCAAACACCCCAATTACCACATCAATCAACCAAGTAACCGACAACAGAGATTTAACTCTTCGCCTGTATTCCCCTCACATCAAAGATTCCCTCAAATAAGCAACGTTCAAGAAAGATACAACCAACCAATTTTTAATCCACAGCAAAGATTCTCACAGACAAATAATTACCAACAAAGACCGATCCAAAATAATTACACAAACTCGCAACAAAGACCATTTTTCACTAATAAGCAGAACAATCCATCACTCCCTAAACCTGAACCAATGGATGTCTCATCAGGACATGCAAAAACAATTTACCCCCAACATCAAAACAGACCCTCCTTCAATAATTACTTCAGATCTAATCCTCAACCGAAGTTTATGAGCAAAGAACTGTTTCATGCCACCGAAGAGGAACCATATACAGAATTCACAGATAATCATACTAACTCTTATAAACAAAACCTTGGTAGTTACTACGATTACTATAACTATAACGGCGAAACAGAGCAACCATCCAATACAAGTTATAAAGATTATCCCGATCCCGATATAAATTTTACCAATGAAATAGAAGATGTAAATTTTTATGTACACGCCTCGACAGACCCATCGGATACGTAGATATCAATAAACACGGTTCCGAACTCCCATATATCAATATACTTTCCCCTACCAGACAACCATTAAAGTTCCTAATAGATACAGGAGCATCATCTTCATTCATAAACCCTGAATATGCCCATCCTGATGATATCTCAGAAACTAAACCGACAGTTATAACCACTCTGTTTAACAAACACTACCTAAACAAAGTGATCCTTCCAAATTTTAGCGAGTTTAGTCAAGAAGGTCAGACTCGATTCCTCGTTTTTCGTTTTCATGGGTACTTCGATGGTCTTCTCGGACAAGATACTCTAAGTGCATTAGGTGCTAAGGTTGACCTCCTTAACAAAGTATTGGTCACAAGAAATACAAGAATTCCCTTACAGTTTAAACCAAACCTAATGTCAAAATTACAGTCAATCCCTTCTAAAACAAAATTAATTGCGATAATGCCGGTAGATATTAAAGAAGGCGATATATACATCAAAGCCATGGAAATCAAACCAAATGTCTTCGTTTCCGAAGGAGTATATAAAGCTAATGACTGGTATAGTCAAATCGAAATTGTCAATTTATCTAATCAGGATCAGAATCTCTTCATAGAACAGCCATTGAAAGCAGAAAAGTTTTCTTCCGAAACCTTCGTAGAAATAAATAACTTTAATATTAATTACAACGCACACAATGAAAACCTTGAACCCATAAATAATATCAGTAACCTACTCCGAACCACACACCTAAATCAAGAAGAAGAAAAATCCCTTCATAAAGTTTGCCAAGAGTTCGAAGATATATTCTTCAAAGAAGGCCAGAAAATGGAGACTAGTGATAGACTACCGAAAATTGAACGAGAAAAGTATTAGTGACAAATACCCTATCCCAAACATCAACGAATCCTCGATAAGCTTGGCAAGTGCATGTACTTTTCTACATTAGACTTGGCTAGTGGCTTCCATCAAATAGAGATGCACCCTCGTGATGTTTCAAAAACGGCTTTTACTGTAGAAGGTGGATATTTCGAGTATATCCGAATGCCTTTCGGGTTGAAAAATGCCCCAGCCACCTTCCAGAGAGTAATGGATAACGTGCTGAGAGAATTACAAGGCACTGTATGTCTGGTATATCTAGACGATATAATAGTGTTTTCAACTTCACTCCAAGAACACGTCGAAAATGTAAAGAAAGTCTTCCAGAAATTAAGAGACGCGAACTTGAAAGTACAACTCGATAAATCTGAATTCCTTCACAAAGAGATAGCTTTTCTTGGCCATATTGTAACAACGGAAGGCGTAAAGCCAAATCCAGATAAAATTAAAGTCATTAAAGAATTCTCAATCCCAAAAACCCAGAAGGAAATAAAATCCTTCCTTGGTCTTCTTGGTTACTATCGTAAATTCATCAAAGATTTCGCCAAACTAACCAAACCTTTAACAGAATGCAAGAAAGGAAGAAAAGTCATACTAAACCAGACTTACATTCCAGAAAGGAACAAAAGTCATACTAAACCAGACTTACATTAAAGCATTTGAATCTTGCAAAGATCTCTTAACAAATGATCCACTCTTGCAATACCCAGATTTTACAAAACCATTCGTATTGACAACAGATGCAAGTAACTATGCTATTGGAGCCGTCCTGTCACAAGGACATATCGGGAGCGATAGACCTATATGCTACGCGAGTAGAACCCTTACCGATTCGGAAGTGAACTACTCTACAATCGAAAAGGAACTCCTAGCAATAGTTTGGGCTACAAAATACTTTCGACCCTATTTGTACGGAAGGAAGTTTAAGATAGTTACTGACCATAAACCCTTGTCTTGGATAATGAACCTTAGAGATCCGAATTCCAGATTAGTCCGTTGGAGGTTAAAGCTGGAAGAATTTGACTACGAAATTATATATAAAAAAGGATCACAGAACGGTAACGCGGACGCATTGAGTAGAATTAAACCAGATGATCATTCAAACCATAACCGAGCAAAGATAAATATCGCAGGATCTGGAATGAATAACACTAGTACCTCTCTGCAAAACACTGTCGGAACAACCGCACACTCTGCCGAAGAAGATCTAAACGACGGCATCTATATTTCAGAGAGACCACTTAATGAATTTGCCCTCCAATTAGTGAACTTAACCCCTCAAACAACCTTACTTATGCCCTTCAAAAACAAACAGCGAAGAATCCTTAGATCTACCCAGTTCTCAGAGGAAAACATTATCGATATCTTTAAAAAATACCTTCCACCTAATAAACTGACTGCAGTTTACGCCAATCTAAACGTTCAAACTCATCCGATGTACAGAAATTCTTCAAGACATCATAGAAAATGATGAACAGGATAAAATTATTAATGACTACCATGTTAACAACAATCATAGGGGTATAAATGAAACCTTGCTTCATTTCCCTTTTATGAAAAATAAAATCACCAAGATCGTTAACACTTGCGAAATTTGTCAAACCATTAAATATGACAGGAATCCTCCAAAAATTCAGCACATGATACCCGAAACCCCAAACAAACCACTCGACATTATACATGCAGATATCTACACTATTAATAACCAACAAATATTAACCATCATCGATAAATTTTCAAAGTTCGCAGCCGCATATACATTGTCGGTAAGAAATAGCCTAACGGTCATCAAAGTTCTGAAACAGTACATAAGCCTACACGGCATCCCTAGGAAACTAGTTGTAGATTCAGGCAGCGAATTCACAGCCATAATCTTTAGAGATTTTTGTAAACAATATAGTATCCATCTCCATATTACATCTTATCAACAGAGCAGTAGTAACTCACCGGTCGAAAGACTTCATTCAACATTGACGGAAATCTATCGAATCATATATAATAAACAAAAAGAAAAGGACCATGATGAGATCCTCAATGAGACGCTTATAACTTACAATAACGCGATTCATTCGTCCACGAATTTAACACCCTATGAAGTCTTCTATGGACGAACATACAAGTTTATTAACACCCTACAAAACGAAAATGTTCACGAATATCTTGAAAAGTTACACGAATTCCAGACAAAAGTTTATCCTGCTATAAAAGACCGGATAGACCGAATAGCAAAACAAAATATAGAAAAGATTAATAAAAATAGAGAAGCCCCTATAGAACTTAAAGTAGGCACTAGTATATACAGGAAAGAATGTAGGAGAAACAAACTAACTCCTAGATTTTCGAAACATAAAGTAAAGAAAGATAGGTTCGTAACACTAATAACCAATAAAAATACTAAAATCCATAACTCCAAAGTAAAGAAAAAACGCAAATTTCAGGTTGATAACGACAATAATAGGACAGAAGATGGAAATACTAGACCTAACCAATAACAAAGGACAGAAATAAAAGAGGTCTTATTAACGGACTGGGAACATTAATAAAAGGTATAACAGGGAACATGGATGCTAACGACGCGATACAATTGAATAAACAAATAGAAAGCTTAATGATCGATGAAAATATTATGAAAAATGATATTAACCAACAAACAAAGCTTAACAAACAAATGATTGAGCGCTTTGATAACATAACACAACACATAAATAGGCAACAGCAAATAATTGTAGATTACCTGAAACACACGCAAAGCCAATATCAAAATGTGATTAAATCTAGCGAAATAGAATTTAAGTATTTGCAGTTTTTAAATAAAATTAACTTTAACATAGATCTTCTTAATGACCACATAAGTAGTATATCAGAAGCTATCATTTTGGCCAAACTCAATGTTATTTCTAAACAAATTTTAAGTCCAACAGAATTGTCAGAAATAAATGCCATTTTTGAAAAACAAGATCTGGCAGATATTTAAATTGCTCAGAAGCCAAATGGCGTATCACATTTGGGCGATTTTGGGATATCACCGACAATTAAGAATTCTTTTACACACTTATAAAATGTCTAAGCATTCCTATAGCAAGTCGAAAGTAAAATCTCGATTCCTCAAAACTATGCTTTGTTAACTTTGTAAGCGCTTTGAATTCTGAGGCACTCAAATGTAAAAGAAATAAATTCTCTAACTTTTTTGGAATCTAAAGCGGAATGTATGTAGAATATCAATTATCTAGACTTCTTTGGAAGTAGTTGCCGTCCATACTCGGTATTTATGAAAATCATTTCATCACGCTATACGAATATGGGTACATTGTACATGTATCTGATGAATTTTTCTTTGAAATCCTCGCCAAGATTGTTGCCTGAATGAACACTGCAGTTGGACTTATGTATTTGTTGACGCAATAAATACCACGTTTCGCAAACTTTCAGAATGCACAGTCATTAGAAGCAGGAAAGCTTTTATAAAAATAAAGAAATACGAACAAAGCTAGTCCAACTTAATCGCTTTTATTATTCTTGCATTCTGTTTTAATCTGCATTAGAACCGAATCACCTTTACAAAATTATTGCAATGAAGCTATCTAAACCATAATTTTTCATTTCAATTAGTAAAAATTAATCTTTGCTAACATTAAATATGTACTTCGAAACTTACCAAAATACAAAACCAACAGAAATAACAAAGCTGTATTTTTCTCAAATTCTGCCATTCTACAATATGTATAAATTAAAAAATACACAACAGCGTGAAAAGAAAGATTATACGAGCTATTAAGTAAACAATCTTTTGTCATATATATTTAAATGTCAGATTTATTAAAGCCCACTTTGAATATTTTTAAAACCAATCGAACAACTTGCATATTGTAAACGATACTTAGTTTTGTTCTGCTGCGACATTCAATAAAGATTTAGACTTTAGAAAAATTAACTTGCCGAGCAGAGGGTAAAAAACGAATATAGAGAAAATGCACATTTTCCCGTCCTATTTTTCGTGGATTGTACACCCCCATACAGTGGCGCTCACCTACTTAAGAACACACATTAAAATTTTGAAGTACCACCCATTGGGCCATTCTACACGAGTATTCTTGCAGCTGTTGTCAAACCAGTTTGACAACAGTCAGCGTTTTCCAAACAATTCCACACGGGTATTCTTGCTGCAGTTGTCAAATTTACATGCGAATAAGAGTTGTTGAGTGCTGGCCATGAACGTTTGACCACTGGCATTCCACCCATTTTTGAAATTATTCTAGGAAAATTTAAATCACTATGAGAATTAAAGATTTGATATACATAATAATTTTTTTAAATTTAACCTAAATGGATAATTAAAAAATAAAATGTTTTAGAGGAATTTGCCCTAATTATAACGCCGCGATTATTTCCTTAACTACTACTTCTCAATAATTTGCAATTAGCACTCATTTATAAGATTACAATAAAAGACAAACAATTCCGCCTGAAGAGAAATTAGCTATAATATTATTCTATTACTTTTAGCAACATGCGAAAATTTTATAGACTTGGATTACACAGCCACACCAAAAAAATATATTTTCGGGTCTGGAGGTCAGACCATGTTTACTATATGTTTTCGGGGTCGCTGAATCCGAATCCGAGGTACAAAAAACCCCAGCACGTCAGGGTTCTGACATAACCTCAAAAAACCTCATACAAAATTTTATTCGAGTACGGGGGTCAGACCATGTTTACCATATGTTTTTGGGGTCGGTGAATCCGAATCCGTCGTCCAAAAAACCCCAGCATGTCAGGATTTTGATTTGCAAAGAAACTCGCGAAATTTATTCGTCCGAGTTACGACGTGTGTCTGTATCCAGGGCACCTCCTCGCGGTGACGGCGGGCAACGGAGTGTGCCTGTGATCCGGCTAAGTCCCTGGATTACGTCTTTCATGCCTTCATGGCAGGCGCACGCAAGCGTTTTACGGTGCAGAGAGTCGGATCCTCAGTATCGGCGGCTGGTCAGGGTGAGAAAGCGGGCCCGCAGGCGTTGTCATGAAGCGACCGCAGTTTCACATTAGTTGGTGACTTGGCTAATGTGGAATTTAATGCTACAAGAAAGCGGCCCGAAGTTTCGCAATCACATGATTGTCATGCGAATCATGACAATTTTTGTTACGTTTGTTCCAAATATGAAGTGACATCTTTGCAAAAAACGATTAACGATAATATGTATTTGCAACTTATACGAAGAAATTTTCAATTCAAAGATGGATCAACATAATAGCTGGGTTCCGCGTGTCATTTGTAACATGTGCAAAAAGATGTTGTATCGATGGAAGGCGGACAAAAATAAAGAGACAATTAAATTCATCACTCCAGCAATTTGGAGAACCTAGTAGCTCAGAGGACTGTAACTTTTGCTTAAATGATATTAAAGGCATCAACATAAAAAACAAACAAAAAATTGTATATAACAATGCTCCATCAATGACGGCTCCCGTTATATTTGATCAAGTTAAATGCCAATCCAATATTGATCGTGTTACTGAAGGTATTGAATCCGGAGAACTAGATGAAGAAAGTGATTTTTCGAGCGACGACAACGATAGCAGGGGCTCAGAAAACACGTCAAATGAAAAAGTACCTTCAATTCCTTCATTGGTATCGCAGTTTGAGTTAAATGATCTCGTTAGAGATTTAGGTTTACCAAAAGATGGTTCTGAGCTTTTGGCTTCATTTCTGAAAAAGAAAAATCTTCTAGAACCTAAAACAAAAGTTTCTACTTATCGAAACCGAGACTTCGAATTCCGTAAATTTTTTATGAAGGAGGAAGATTCATCTTTAGTATCTTGTACCGATGTCGAGGGTCTCATAAATCAGCTGAAAGAGAATTCTTACAAAGCTTCTGATTGCCGATTCTTTATAGACTCTTCGAAACGAAGTATAAAGGCGGTCTTACTTCACAACACGAACGTTTATGCTCCTGTACCGATTGCTCATTCTACTGTCATGGAAGAGAAAGATGAGAATATGCAAATACTTTTACAGAAAATTCAATATGAAAAGCATTTATTTCTAATATGCGGAGATTTGAAAATAATAACCATGCTGCTTGGACAACAGTCAGGAATCACCAAATATCCTTGCTATTTGTGTTTGTGGGATAGTAGAAATAGAGAAAATCACTACAGCACGACGAAACAATGGCCAGTAAGATCATCGCTAACTCCAGGTTCTAATAACATCATCAATGGGTCTCTTGTGGATCCATCGAAAATTCTCATTCCTCCGTTGCATGTAAAGCTTGGTCTCATGAAACAATTTGTCAAAGCCCTTGATAAATCAGGGGCATGTTTTCAATACCTTGAATCCAAATTTCCGATACTTTCTGAGGCTAAGTTGAAAGAAGGAGTATTCGACGGACCACAAATTCGAACTATGTTTAAAGATATAAATTGCATTTTGAGGTTATGTCAACAACCTGACGTGCTGGGGTTTTTTGGACCTCGGATTCGGATTAAGCGACCAAAAAAACATATAATAAACATGGTCTGACCTCCGGACTCGAATAAAATTTTGTATGAGGTTTTTTGAGGTTATGTCGGAACCCTGACGTGCTGGGGTTTTTTGGACCTCGGATTCGGATTCAGCGACCCCGAAAACATGTAGTAAACATAGTTTGACCTCCAGACCCGAAAACATATTTTTTTTGTGTGGCTGTGTTATGATTCAAAATTATCGAAATCTTTTCTTGGTCGCGCTCATTCAACAGCCGAAACAAGAATGAAATCATGTGTTCCGCTAAAAATGTCTGACCCCTCCAAACCAGAAAAATGGTGCTCTGCTTGTATTAGCGCGTGACAACAGGTGAAATAGGTTTGGATTTTGATGCACATTTCTCTCCGAAGTGCAGGACATTTGTAGAAATACCTCTTTGCTTCTGTTATCTCTTTCCCAGAAAACCGGTTCAACAACAGCTGCAAGAATACTCGTGTGGAATGACCCAATGGGTCATTGCACAGCGGAGAGAAATGTGCATCAAAATCCAAACCTATTTCACCTATTGTTACGCACAAAGTCAACCAGAGCAGCCTTTTTCTGGTTTGGAGGGGTCAGAAATTCGCTTGATTTCATTCTTGTGTTGGCTGTTGAATGAGCGCGACAAAGAAACGATTTCGATCACTTTGAATCATAATCCAAGTCAATAAAATTGTGGCATGTTGCTAAAAGTAATAGAATAATATTATAGCTAATTTCTCTTCAGGCGGAATTGTTTGTCTCTTAATGTATCTTATAAATCAGTGCTCATTGCGAATTATTTGAAATAATTTTTATTATCTGTTGCGCGTAATTGAAGTCCCTCCCGCTTGTGAGTCCGTTGTTGTTGTTTTGTTTGATCTTTCTCCTTTTATGGTTGTCCATGCATGTTTTGATTTCGCGGTGCTTGTTGACTGTGATTTGGATGATCTTTGTGTAGCGGTCCCTTTGATCTGGGCCAGTCTTCGAAGTTTTTGCAACTGTTACTGCAGTCCGTTAGTACAGTTTTGGATTTGTTTATCTGAAGTTAAAACTCTTTCACGGTCTAATGCATCTCAGGAGCCTACTGCCCCTATTGTAATCGCCCCGGGTTTGAATCCTACATGTGTTTCCGAGGCCTGTTCTCCTCCCTCCTCTTCTGTAGAGACGGAGGTTAGGAGTTTAATCTCCAAAGTTTCTGCCCATCTGGTTAGGGTACCTTCCGATTCGCCTGTGATTCCTGTAGTCTCTGTCGCCCCTCCCTCCTGTGCATCGCACCATGGTCACAAGTGCAATACCAGACGTCGGAAGGGTGTAATTGCTAGTTCTTCCCCGATGACTGAGGATGTCCGTCGATGTTCCTGTTGGTGTGCCCTTTGTTGATCGGTCCAATCCTGAGCCTGCTATTGGTGTACCTATTATATCTGGCGCTTTTGCCCCAATCCCTAAGTTATTTTTTGTTTCTCGGCTCGATCCGTCTACCTCTGTTGATGACGTTCTGAATTATGTGAGAATGAGGTCCAAGATTGACGGCTCTGTACTTCTACGTTGTCAACGTCTTAATTCTCGCTTGTATCAGGGGTATGTATCGTCTTTCAAGTTCACGACTTCCCCGGCTCTTTTCGAGATTATTTCTTCTCCGGACTTCTGACCTAAGAATTCCATCGCACACGATTTGTGCTTCGAGGCAGGTTTACTAACGGTACCCATGACAGAGCAATAAGTAATGCTCCAAAAAACTAAGTACGCTGTCCCTTTACTATCAGAATGTTAGGGGACTAAGAACTAAAACAAATCATCTATATCAAGCATCCCTTGCATGCTGCTATCATGTTATCATGTTTACTGAGACTTGGCTTTATCATAGTTTTTGTGATACAGAGATTCTTCATGAATCCTATCAGATTTTCCGTAGGGACAGATATTCTGAATCTCTGTGTCGGGGTGGTGGAGTACTGGTTGCTTGCAAATCAGACTTTAACTGCAGCTTAGTTGATGTTCCTGCCTTCTCTGATTCACACACTATTGAACTCTTGGTTCTTAAGCTATCGCTGCCTAAGCTCAATATATTTTTGCTCTGTTGCTATGTTCCCCTAACCTGACAAACGTCGTTGATACTGAAGGGTGCAGTCTTAAAGATATACTAACCCTTGGTTTAGACTTCATCCATAATATGACTAACCCTGAAGATGAAATTCTTCTTCTTGGTGACTTTAATTTACCCAATGTTATGACTTTAGGAGGTCGAACTTCTCTAAGGCTGCCCGCACACTGGATCCGAATTTCGTTCGTGCGAATTCTGAGGAGAATTCGCACTATTTCGCATTTGCGAAATGTGCTCACAGTACAAGCAGGGTTCTGACGAAACGCAAAAGTTTAAAACCCGAGCGAACCAGTACTAAGAAGATGTCTATAGAACAGGTTGTACTTTCTGAGAGTATTTTGTTGAAAAGAACGCTATTATATCGGAATAGAAGAAAGAAATGGATTTGCGAATTTAATAAAGATCGAGAATATAGCGGAGAATTCTGCAACAAATTAAATTAGTTTTTAAAGAAATTATTAAACTAATACATATCTGGGTAATTTACATGGTCTGCCACTTCATTCCATAACCTTTCTGTCACATCGCGTTTATAAGAGTTTTGATTTTTCTGGTCCCACAAACTAGGGCGTTCAAAAACACTATTTATTAGTTTTTCCACAGCCATTTTTCGCTAATTCGCAACTGAAAATCAAACATGCTTGCGATCTCACGAAATTCGCATCAGAATGGTTCTTCGCAATTGCGAATTCGGAAGCAGTGTGCGCATTTCACGCGAAACTGTGTGTTTGTGTTTTCGTCAGAATTCGTGCGAACGAAATTCGGATCTAGTGTGCGGGCAGCCTTAGGTAACGTCTAATCTCCTTTCAGTCGATTTTTCGCCATTACTGAACAATAATGATGTTGATGTCTGCATCTCCCTATTTTATAACAAGATATATGATTTGTTTAACTCCCTTGTTCCATTAAAACGCTGCATGCTCCTCTCCCCCGTGGTATAATGCCGAACTCCGCAGTCTTAGGAACAGGAAGAACAAACTCTGGAAAAATTACTTGCGTTGTAATAGCGCCATAGCGTATTCTGACTTTGTGACCGGTTATGAAAGTTTTAAGGCACTATTCTCTTTGCTCTATAAGGAATACCTTGTTACTGTTCGCGATAATATGAATAATAACCATCGAAATTTCTTTAAATTCGTCAATATGAAAAATAAATCAAGCAACTAGCCATCTACGATGTGGTATGAGGGATCTGCTACTAATAACGTGTCCGACATAGCAAATAGTTTTGCTTTATATTTTGAGAGTGCCTTTTCTTCGGATAAGTTTGAGCCATCTGCGAATAATTTTGATCATATTCTGGATCGTCCCGCTTCATCCGATTTTTTGCCGTTTATATCACGGGGTCATATTCTAGAAAAAATCAATGAACTTAAATCGGACTTTTCCTCTGGTCCTGACGGCATCCCTTCATCCTTCGTCAAGTCCTGTTCCGATGCCCTTCTTACTCCATTAGCGATTCTCTTCAATAGATCCCTTCAAGCTTGTAAATTTCCTACATTGTGGAAGTGCTCTTTTATAGTCCCAGTTCATAAAAAGGGCCATAATAATATTATAACTAATTATAGACCTATCGCAAAGTTATCTTACATACCTAAATAATTTGAATCAATAGTGTATTCGAAGCTTATGCAGCGTTGTATTGGCTTAATCTCTCAACGACTACTATCTTACTTGACTTTACCTCCCACATTATTCCTGGCTTCCAGCGAGGCATGCAAACTGACTGCATATACACGGATTTCAGTAAAGCCTTTGATAGACTCCCTCACTCCCTAATTATATTTAAACTCGGGAGGCTGGGTTTCCCCCTGTTCTTCTCGACTGGGTTTCTTCCTATCTAAGAGACAGGTCTTATCATGTATCGCTCCGCGGCTTTACTTCTAGAATCTTCAAGGTTTCATCTGGTGTACCACAAGGCAGTCATCTGGGTCCTCTACTATTCGTTCTTACCATTGACGACATTGTCCGTCTGATCTCGTGCTCTAATGTTCTAATCTACGCTGATGACATGAAAATCTTCTCTTATATTAAGGACGATAGTGACGCCGCCCTTATTCAAAAGGACTTAGATACGTGGGGCGAGCATAATGGCTTTCACCTCAATTTTGAGAAATGTGAAGCTATGACTTTCTCCAGGAGCCCTAATCCACAAGTTTTTGATTACAACTTTGAGAGGAATGGTCTCCGCCGCGTGCTGCCCGTAACTGACCTTGGGGTAAAACTTGATAGGAAGCTTGACTTTGCTCTGCATATTAACTATATCGTGTCTAGAGGCAGTTTAATCTTGGGCTTCGTTAAGCGTTAGTTTCGGATATACCAACATTGATGCATTTGTACTGCTCCTTAGTTAGACTTATTCTTGAGTATTCATCTCAGGTATGATAGCCCTACTACGCTATTCATTCCAAGCGTATCGAATCGGTGCAGCGTAAATTTCTTAGATTTGCGCTTAGAGGGTGAGGGTATGAAAGGATGAATGGGGGTCCTTGATTAATGTATATAAGAAGGCATAGTCCCTGGAGGCTGGCGTCAAAGCAATGAAGCACGACCTACGACGAATTTTAGGGGAAACAAAGTTAACCTTTGAAGAGTTGTCGACCGTCCTCGCACAAATCGAAGCTTGCCTCAATTCAAGGCCTCTTTGTCCTCTAACATCGAACTCCGAAGATCTATCTGTTCTTACTTCTGGACACTTCCTCATTGGAGAAGCGCTGTTAATACCACCAGAGCCTAGTTTATGGAATCTTAAGATCAACATTTTAACCCGCTGACAGTTACTTCAGAACCTCTAACAACAATTTTGGAAACGCTGGTCCATAGATTACTTATCAAAGCTACAGAAGAGACCCAAGTGGATAAGTCAAAATAGAAATTTTCAAGTCGGCAACATGGTCCTAATAAAAGATGAAAGATTACCTCCAGCACAATGGTCTCTCGGAAGGATCATGCAAGTATATCCCCGTAAAGAGGGTCCAGTGCGAGTTGTAATGATCAAAACGAAATCTGGTTCCATGCAGCGACCCATTCCCAAGCTATGTTTGTTACCAATCCCTGACAATAACGTTAATGAGTTAAATACACCCTGAATAAAGTTTCTATTATTATTAAGCATTTATTGGCTATAAACTTGTCTATGAATTTGTCGAACAATCAAAATGAATTAATATGAATCGGTATGAACTACTAGAATGAATTAACTAGTCCATCTGTAATTACATGTGGACTAATTGATGCTGTTTAGTGCGTGTCGCGTGATCGCTCGCGAATTCAGCTCCAAATGTCAGTTTCGGTGCTCCAGTAAATTGGCGGTGGCGTTACCTATCAGAAGACGACCTACTATCCTGCCACATCATCAGAAGGATTGCACAGGGATTTCTTTTTTTGAAGGACTTTCAGTACATCAATGGGCGGGAGAAGCTCTCTCTATTCCTTCTTACCTCCAGTATCCCAATTTCGAAAACACGTTTTACGGCACGAATGACGCTAGTAGTAACGCAACTGTTGAAGTCATTTCTGCTCGATCTCTTTTGCGAATCTAGTTCTTAATAAGGCTGAAAGAAATTATTCAGCATTAGCTGTCGCGTGGGCATCAAGCAGTTTTGTCCGTATCTATACTGTGGTAACTGACCATAAACCATAAAATCTACTAAAAGATACCGATATCCACATAAAAGAGTATATTAAAAATATCCAGCGCCTTATAAAAACATGTTGAAGACGAGATAAAACTTTCAAACGTTAACTTAGACTATTTTTGAAATACACAGGTCTATTCCAAGATCCGTCGTAATATTCCTACGAAAAGAAAGTTACGTTACGAATACGAATAAAATGGTATTCTACAATCCGAATGGATCCGAAATTAGTGATGCCATATTGTAACGCAAATTGCTAATTTCGAAATAAAATTTGTAAGATTTTTTGCTGAAGGTGGATACCAGCACGGTGTTGGAAAAGATCATGAAGTTGGAATGGCACAATCTAAATGCATTAACATCTTCCTTTCGTGATTTTGAAACCCCTTGAGCAAATATCCGGCCTTTCGGAAAGCAAATTTACTACCCTCTCATACTGCTTCTTGTTTGTAGTTATCTTTGACCTTTCATAAATAATTCATATATAAATAGTTCTATTAAGGCAAAATGAGTACTTACATTTTCAGTTTTTGTACTAGTTTCAAGTTTTTTTTTTAAAATATCAGAAATTTCTTTCAATTCGTACAAATAACTGTCAAACTTTCGATTCGTTCGGATTCTGTAATACCATTTTCGGAATTCGTAGATAATTTTGAGTTACGATGAATGCATTCGGATCGTGAAATTACAATTTCGGGATTCGTAAAGAAATCGAAATTACGACGGATCTTGCAATAGGCCTGACAATATTTCGTGAAATTAAAGCTCATATTGCTTCCTACCAAGTTTGTCATAGAGTAGAACTGGTCGCAAAACAAAGATCCCATGAAAGATAAAACAACTTCCAAGACACTCTTCGATCGCGTATCCTTAGACATAGTAGGACCGTTACCTACTTCAGAAAACGAAAATAAATTTATACTCACCTTTCAGGATGACCTGACAAGTTACCTATAAAGAACCAAGAAGCTCTATATAGTCCAGTCGGAAAAAACGACCAAACCTGGCAATTCTGCCAAACAGAACCAATTTGCACCAATTTGCACCAACATTTGGATTTGGTTTCAGCTTACTCTCTGTTTCAAAGTTGTCAATGAGCCGAGGGTTGCTTTTTATGTTTTAGGGGTGTAAAAATAATTGGAAAATAATTGTAGAATTGTAGATTCAAGCGTTTAATCGATAGAAATTATCATTGCATCATGAATTACAAGTTGCAACCCTTATAAAAACAACCCCTATAAAAACAACCCCTACTGATTAAAATTTGATTAAATTTAATTAAAAAAATAAATATATTTTTTGATATAGAAAACACAAAAAAATCAAAAAACATAATTAAAAATCATTTTCTCCTTCATCCTCATTTTCCAAATCTGCCTGATCCTCGTTTTCCTTTTGATCTATAATTGGAGCACTATTCAGACAATTGTCTGCGCTGCATGTTGAACAAGTTGAATTGCAGAAGAGTCCTACTCTTCGGCAACCGCAGGTTGAACCACAACCCTTTTTGCAGTTCTTCAGGAGCAGATTGATTTATAGTTTTGATTGAAGTAAATACTCCTGCAATATTAACCCAACCGCAATCAATTGGATCAATATTTTTATTACCCAGCCATAACTGGGTTTGCAAATACACTCTTTTTATATGCTCATTTAAAGCATCTATTGTTGGAACGAGTGAGGACAACTTTGGCTTTTATAAAAAAAAATCAATTTTGATCGTACAGAAAAAGAAAAAACAAAATTTTTAGAAAAAAAACCTACAATTTTTAACTCTTCAAAATTTTGCGTATCTTTCATAGTTTTTGAGTTATTTTTAAAGAAAGCAATTTTTTGCAAACTTGCAAAAAAGTAATCTTCACTTGAAGCTCAAATTTTTTCAAAACTAAGCACTTTAAACCGGTCAAACTTATAGGGCATATTACAAGTACATAAATAAAGTAAATTATAAAGTTTTAACGATCATTTTCAATTGGGGTGGTAATTAGGGGTGTTTTTCACATTTTTTTGCCGCCAAAAAAATAGGGACCTAGGAACTTCCATAAAAAATAAAGGTTTTTTCAAGCACTTCAAAAAAAGTCCTATGAGTTATCCCCGAAAAATGCATTGTTTTTTGGATATTTCACGTTGAAACTTTCGATTTTGGCGTTTGACGAAGAAGAACCAACCTTTAACAAGCTATTACTCCGTTAGTAATGGGTCTAGTGATATTTTAAACCCAGTATTTTATTATAAGCTACATTTTTACTCCGAATGATTTTTTCATGAAATACTTATTTTCCGAGTTATTCATGAAACACCGTCTGAAAACGTGGTTTTTACGTTTCCACTCTCGAATAAGTCGAAAAGTATTGACTTTCAGTAAAAACTTTATAGAACAAAAGTTGCTTAGAATTAGTCAATCTATCCATTCCCATACTTATTTTTAATAAAAAAATTTTAAAGAAAATTCCTGGATTAACTTCTAGTTTTCGGTTTCGTGCGAAAGCGTCGAGCAGCTAAAGAAAAGCTAACCCTTTGGTGCTGCTGTTGAGGAAGAGCCAAAGGAGTTTAGCTTTTCTTTGTCAGAACCGCTGATCGTGTTGAGAAATTAAATTATTTTATATTTCTCACGTTGCCCGAGTTTTAAAAAGTTTATTTTGAATTTTGTTTGCAAATTCACTCGGGTCAAGTGTAAGTTTCGTGCATATTCTGTGTATAAAAAACTTTTCATCCCCGAGAAGGGGTGGCGTCCACCCCCATGGTAAAAGCAACCTTCGGCACAATGACAACTTTGAAGTAGAGAGTAAGCAGAACCTACAGCCAAATTTTGGTGCTAATCGGTGCTGTTTGGTAAAATGTCTAGGGAAAACGTGCATTGACTGAACTTATAAAATATTGTACGACGTATAATCTGCACTTTCGGTACCCCATCTCAGTAAAAATTCTATCAGTCACAAAGAAAAACACTTCTTGAAAAATCATTGTGCCTTATTGCTTTTCTCCCCCTAGTGTATTACAATATACAACAAATTTACAAAGGAAATTGTAAGTAAATTTAAATGCTTAGAATCACTTCCATCTGTCGCAGGTATGTTTGAGTTGATATATTGGATATCGGAGGTTGTATTCTGAATAAATCTGTAGTTACTTCTTAATATATTTCCATTTGATTGAGCAATGGTCTTAAATTTCACAATCTGAAACAATAATCACATCAGATTAATATAAAAAATTTATATTTTACTGCTGTTCAAACCTGTTCTAATGTTACTTCTTTTGTCTTATCAAAAACTGTCCATAGAACTGCTTCTGCACAGCCTGGAGTCGTAAGCGAACCGTCATAATAATAGTAATTTATACCTGGATTACTTGGGAGAAATTCGTCTAAAATTATGTCTTCTTTCATGGGGACCTCTTGCTCTACTTTGTTACTTGGAGCGATTTGTTCTATGTATTTTAGAATTTTTGCAATATTTGGATTGGTTTGCTTTCCGATATCGAATAACACTCCAAGCACTGCCAAACCGTTCTGTTTTTGTAGAGCTTCATCCAAAGTCTTAAATTCTTCACTCATATGAACTAAATGCAACTCGAGAGCAAATCTAAAAATTAAGATAAAAAAAAGATATACAATAATTGTACAAAGTCAGAGTTTAAGATTTTAACATTGATTTCGATTAAGCTGTCGTTTGTTGGCAAATGTTTGTTGTGCATCAGATAACAAGCGATGTATTAAGAATGCCGAGATCTTTTACAATTTGTTTTTGCAATACAAAATTTCATAAGCAGCCGAAAAATGTTTTGTCTCTATAATATAATTAATTATATCCTATGACATCATATGCAGTTGCCACCTGAAATTGATTACTTTGAATATTACCGACGAGAAGTGGTGATAGAACTGATGCGTCATATCTCCTGGGTTGGATGGGTTGGAACAGTGTGACAACTGAGAACTTATATGTATGCATATGCCCTAGCAGAGTTGAAGAAAATTCGGTTTCAAATTTTTCAATGCATTTCAGATACGCAGGTGCACTATTGATGCAATTGGGAAATATAAACTATTGGGAATTTGAATTAATTGTTGAATGTCTTTTTTACGCTTCAATAATAGATTAGAGTCTTCTTCATTGTTTATACGCACAAAATATTTTAAGAGGTTGGAGTTATTTTAAAATGCAATAAATTATTAATAGTTGTAAGAATTAAAGAAGTCCTCTATCATCTCCATTGAGCAATTTCTGAAAAGGCTCCTAAAGGTGTTAACATGGTTCCAGAATTCAAGCAAAAACAAGACATTCAAGTTCCTTCATTCCCTTACCATAATTATCTTTCGGCCAAAGCCACCTTAACGCATCATGGGGTTATTCTCTGGACTTTAGCTATGTTATCAAAACAATATATAAAAATATGCGTCTCTAACAACATCGGCCTGCAACATGCAATGAGGAACATTGGCTTTGGAAACAACGCACTGTAGAATTTGGTAACTCGTGGTAACTTGGCATCGGTGGATCCATGCTTAAGCACAAATTATGCCATTTAACCAGATTTACCCAAACAGCATAATGACCATAATGCCGATTCAAAAACCTGGAAAAAGTGTTTTCTCGATGTACGGTCTAAATGCGGCGCTGATATTGGCAGAGATACCCATCAGCTAAATTTCCCTTATGCAGTGCAGCAGTACGCCCACCAGCAGCGATCAATACTTTGTAAGTTTAACTTATGTACGGCAACAGTACGATGACGTAACATAAAATCTAATATGCCACGGCTCAATATGAAGACGCTTAACACACCGAATATCCGCAGCGCATACATCACCCCATACCACCGCTGATGCACTGCACCATACCATCGACAACTTCATTGACCAAAAATGGGAAAGGGCTCAGGAATGCTTGTTGAGCTGTGGTACAGAACAAGTGGGGTGATTAGAGAACGGAAGACGACCATGTGATTCCACATTTTTTTTTATTTTTTTTTTTATATATGATGTTGCCAAAGCTCAGGGGATGCCCTATGATGCTAAAGCACAGCCTTGGCAGGAAAGAAATTAAGGATGAGGGAAATGGGTTAGGAGGTTGAGTGAAGGAGGTGTCGATGTACGCCCCGTTTGAAAGTTTCAGGCTCATAAGACGAGGGAAAAACAGAAGATGGTAAACTGTTCCACATTCGTGTTGTTCTGCTAAGAAAAGATTCCCGAAATTTGACGGTACGTCCAAATTTGACCCGGAGAGTAAAGGGGTGGGAGCGACTTGTAGATCTTGTATCGCGCGTTGTAATGAGTCTACAAGGAATGAGGCTAGCGATTTCGTTAGAACAATGGCCATGGAAATAGCGATAAAAGAGTGAGAGACAACCGACATTCCGTCGATGCTCAAGAGAGTCAAGGCCCTCAGAGATTGAGGAATCGCCAATAAGTTTAACAGCCTTACGCTGAACTTTGCGTAACGCGGACAATGCGGTGTGTCCTGCCCCTGCCCAAATATGGGAATTATATTCAAGTCTAGGCCTAATGTGGGACTTGTAGATCAACGCTAAGTCGGGTGGGGTGAAATATTTCTTACATCTCTGTAGAAAACCTAAACATTTCATCGCACTTTTAGCGATTGCAAATATATGATCAGTCCAGCTAAGATTGCTTGATATCTCAATACCCAAGATCTTTAGGGAGGGTGAATTGGGTATATTCACTCCGTCGACTGAAATGGGTTGGGGGTGGACTGGGCGTTTTTTAAGGGACATTAAACAGCATTGAGTTTTGGATGCATTAAATGTAACACGATTTGCTCTGCCCCAAGCGAGGACCTTAGAAATGTCGTTGTTTAATGATCTAAACATGCGTTCCCGATTGACTTCTGTAGCATTTCCACGTGAATTCATTACAGAATCAAATGAGTACGCGAAATCAAGGGTGCTGTCGTCGGCAAAACTATGAATAGGATTGAGAGTAAGGGATAAGAGATCATTGATGAAAAGAAGAAATAAGGTTGGTGAAAGAACTGAACCCTGAGGTACACCGGCATTTATTTCGTGGGATGCAGATGTAACGCCGTCAATAACTACACGGATTGAACGGCCTGACAAAAAGCTCTCTATCCATTTAACGAGGGTAGGATGCAGACCAAATGTTTGAAGTTTGGCTAAAAGGGCAGCATGCCAGACTCTATCAAAAGCCTTTGAAATATCAAGAGCGACGATTTCGGACTCACCGAAATTATGGAGACAATGATTCCAACGCTCCGTTAGAGCCGTTAGTAAGTCTCCGGTTGAGCGGCCAGCGCGGAAACCGTACTGGCAATCGTTGATAAGATGGTTATTTTCTAGATATTTCAACAACTGAGAGTTGATGAGTGATTCAAAAACTTTGGATATGATCGAGGTTAGTGCAATTGGTCTGTAGTTAGAGGGGTCGCATGCCTCTCCTTTTTTAAGTATCGGCTGGACATGAGCAAGTTTCCATAGCAGAGGCGCAGCATTTTAAAACAAGGGGCGAGAAACCATCAGGCCCAGTAGCTTTGGACACGTCGAGTTTCGAAAGTACTCTAAAAACTTCCCGAGTGCGAAAGTGTAGCGGCTTTTGCCTACTAATGCACTGTGATAGAGATGGAAGTGGCTGCGATGATGGTGGCAAGTACGAGTTAGCAGAAAAAATTAGCAGCAAACAGGTTGGCCTTGTCCAATGAGTCAGTAAAAACATTCCCATTATAAATGAGTGGTGGTGTTGACGAACAGGTGAAATTGTTCTTTACGGTTTTTACTAGAGACCAGAAGCCCTTACTACCCTTTTGAGTAGAAAATACCTTCCGTCTGATGCTCTGGTCGAAATTGAACTTAGCCCGGCTAATTGCTGAATTGCAAATATTCCGCGCATCTCTATAGATACGTCTCAATTCCTCTGAAGGGCACAATTTATATGCCTGGAAGGCTGCTTCCTTCTTTTTAATGGCTGCGAAACAGTCATTATTGAACCAATTGGTGTTAGTTGGTTTGATGTTCTTGAAGCTATGAGGAAGAAAGCGATGCATTCCAAACCATAGGATGTTCAAGATATAATCGGTGCTTCTGTTAACGTCCTTCATAGAAAAGCAATCAGACCAGTCCAGCTCTCTGAAATATTTATTAAGTCCCGCCCAATCAGCATTTTTATAATGCCACACTAATCTTTTGGTGGAGTTTAGATTAGTGGTTGTCAGAGAGGAGATGGAGAATTGGGCGGAGATTAGACAATGGTCCGAATTACCCAAGGGAGACGTCACCGAAACCGAGTATTTTTCTGGATGCGATGTTAGAAATAGATTTAAAAGGTGCGCGTTGTGCCCCGAAGTATCAGGAACACGAGTCGGACACTCAACCAGTTGCTGTAAATTAAAAGACTCACTAAATAACTCGACGTGTCTTCCAGACGGGCTTGTGGTAGAAGAATGCTGAGCCACTGTGTGTTGTGGACGTTGAAATCTCCAGCAAGAACGATTTCAGAAGAGGGGGATAATTCCAAAATCTTATCGATATCGGAAGACAGTTTATCGAAAGAGCACACAGTGTCAGTGTCAGACATATTCGGGCTGCGGTATAAAAAGCAGAAGTGAATAATGTGCCGATAGAGTTTAAATCTAATCCAGACATAATTAAATTCTGGATTAGTAGAAGAGAATTGAGGGAGATGGGAGAATGGCACATCATTTCTAATATAAACCGCGATTCCCCTCTGAGGAGAGAAGAGCGGCACTAAGTGATAACCAGGGATGTGATACTGATTAATATCAGAATCGGAAACAACCTTGGTTTCGCTTAGTGCAAAAACTGCCGGATTTTCCGCGATCAAGTGGCAGTAAACCGAAAAATGGTTACTTTTTAAGCCACGAATGTTGCAAAAATTAAATAAAAATTTTTGCATAGTCCCAGTCTTAATTTGCCCAAAACAAAACAAACGAAAACGTACACAAACACAAGGACTGACGAACGGGATCCACAGATGCAAAGCAAAGCCGCCTCTGTGAAAACAAAGCCAGCAGCAGTGTTATGCCTGCTGTGCTGAACTTTGATCTCGACGAACGCAGCTAAATGCTCAGCAGTGGAGACCCGTTAAACGCATTCAATGCAGCACGATTGTACTAGATTGAATGTTGGATGGAAGAAAATAAAAAATAGATAGGAACGGACTCACCAGGCTGTGCTTTCAAATAGAACATAAAAGCCCTTCACTCCGGCAAGATGGCACTAGCACTTTGAAATTTTTTAATTCGATTCGCTTTCGCTACCGCTTTAAAAATTTATTGGGGAGCAAGACACGGCGGCACGTCCGTCCCCGTCAGCCGTTCAGCTCAAAACTCACATGTCCCAAAATACAAGAAGAGGAGGAGCAGATTAAAGACTGCATCAATTCTGCAACAGACGTTGCAGTTAAACAACGTTTCAGAACTGAATATCGATCTCTACAAATTCTGCTACCGAAACTACGTTCAAACAGAAAGTGCAAGACGTGTCAAGTGCAACTACATCAGCGGACTAGCAAAGAAAGCAAAAGAAGCAGCTTGCTACGATAACAGAGGAAATCTTGTAAGAGCTACCGAGTCCTACTTGTTAAGGAGGAACATCACAAGCGGATCTGGAAAGAATATGTTGTGAAGTTTGCACAGCGGGCTACTTCTACATCCGAGCCTGAAGACCTCCGACAAGATTGCAGGTCGCGTGCGCAATAAAGTCTCAGGGCTCGACAGAATACCAGTGGAACTACTTGAGGCGGATCCCGGCAGATTGAGGAATTATAGCAATCGGCGTGGCATATGCCTTTTAACTGCATTAATCTGGAGACTGCTGATGACAAAAATCATCTTAACTTGAATCAAGCAAGTAACCAACTGCACAATTAACGGTAAACAGGCAGGGTATTGCGAGTTTCTCCTTCAGCGATCACATCAACACTCTCAGTATTACGTCGAGCAATCTGCCAATGGAAGACACCTTTTACATATAATGTGTGATATCGCAGAAAAAATTATTACCATCACAAAGTAGTCCTATACAGGTGCTTAATGTCACTTTCTTCGCAAGGGAAATCTGTGGGCGCCCATTTAAGTGCCGTAGATGACCACCTATCGCAATTTTTTGACACCTTACGCACCTGGACTGTGCTGACGATGTATGTCCTCTATTCAATAAACAGTCATATAGCCTAAATGTTCGAAGCCCTTCCCACAGGGCAGTGCTTCAGACCAATGTTGCCAAAATTAAACGTATGAGCTTGGTCTCTAGGACACATGATAAAATTTATCTGAAAGAGCCGCAAATAGATCAAGTGGATAAATTTTTCTGTCCCGGAAGAATAGTTACAGCAGACGGCGGCTCTAAGGTCGTACTTAGATAAAAAGTTATAAGCTCCATTTGGTTGAGATGAACAAAGATTAACATGTTTCAATATTCCACCGAGTTTTAAGATATTTTTATAGTGAACTCATAATATGTATTAAGGATTTTTAATCTTGAACACAGAATATATTAATGATTAAAATTTTTTTTTAAATACGGACCTGGTTATTCAGAAAGAGAAAAAAAGGGCTCCCAAAGAGAATCACTAACCTGTTTTGCGCAAATTCAGATAGCAGAACTAGATCCTGCATTCTAGTCAGGGGTCCGGAGCAGGGGTCTGGTTCTTAGCCTCGGCACTGGTGATATATTGCAAAGATAGAAATGAGGGACCACGCGAATGCCCACAATACAGTGTGCGGTAGTACAGACGACAACCGGAGAGGCTAATATGTGCTGGAATTCACGATAGGACACAACTTAACAATTCTAAGCAGGAGACAGAACCAACCTTCGTAGATGGAAGGCGTAAGGAGTTCATTGACGTCACCCTTAGCAATACTAAGTTCTTGGTTAGAGTGCTCAACTAGAGAGCGGCTGTCAGATCATAGAGCCATAACTTTTGACATTCGATATGGGGTAAACAAAAGGCAGAATAGGAGGCTGATCGTGTTCCCTAAAAACACCAACAGTCAGAAGTATAAGTAGGTCTAGGACGCCTAGAGTACGTACCGGAAAATCTCCACTCCAACTGAAGTAGTGGAACAGGACCACCCCCCCCCCCCCCCAGCCTGGTGTGACAGGGAACTGGAAGTACGGAAAAGGTTGTAGGAAGGCTTTCAACCGAGCCATACGGAGCTGGGATGTGGAAGCCTAGAGCAGATACAAGCCTCAAAGAAATAGATGAAAAAAGCTCTACGAAGAAAGAAGAGGGAGACGTGGAGGAACTTCTGCTCGAACACGAGAAATATCTCTGAAGTCTACCGACTTCAAAATATGCTCTCAAATGACCCGGTCTCCTGAGTCGGACTGGTTCGGGCCAGAACGAGAAAAATGTCGGACCTGGGATGAATCAAATGAAATCCTGCTGGAAACTCACATTCCTGTTCTATTACTAGGAGCACCATATGGGATATTTCACGTGAAGCGGCCATGCAAAATAATTTAAGTTTTCTAAATTCGGTAATATTTGAGTAAGATACACGTCTATTAGACCCTAAACAGTATACACAGTATCCACAGCTGATCTCATGTACTTACGAGTCGTATAATAACTTACTTTCAATTTGTAAAAGGAATGGGAGGAGAAACAGAACTATTATATTGTGATAAAGTTCTAACTTTCTTTGCGATGCTCTTTCGTAAGTGACATAATGAGTATCGTTAAAGATTTCAGGGTCCCGCTGGAAATCATGAACTTTCATAGGAAATTGGTTCGAGTTGTGTTACACATTCGTTTAGCTTAGCAACAGAAGCGCCGGTCAGCTTGAATATGTGGTAACTGAAAATAGTCAAAACTATGGAAAATGCGGAATATTTACGTTTAAACGTTAAATAATCGGAGAACATTTGGTGTCACCAGAAGAGGTTCAAAATCAGCAAGTTGTTGACGTGTTGCAGAGAAAAAATTCTGTCACTGAATTGGTTTCACTAGCTAGGGTGAAGGTAAAATTCAGGGCTCGAGTTATATGGAAGGTATTTGCGCAATGAAGACGCGTTACATAATTTTAAGTACAGTGTTTTTCTATTTGAAAAAATACGTGGGTGGGACACGTCTCACTACTTCTATGTATGTTCATCTAAAACCAAACACTCAAACAGATCATATTTTGCTACACAATTTTGAAGAAAGTTAATTAAAAAAATTTTTGGCCAAAAATTGTTCAACGCTTTTTCTTACAGCTTTTAAATAAAAGTGGTTTTTTAGGGTTTTCTACTTGAGTTGTTAGCAATTTATCCATGTTAAATAAAAATCTTTTTGACTGAATTTTTAATTCACTTTCAGAGTTTGTCTTCAAAAATCGAATAAACATTCTTCGGATTTAATACTCTCAACAGCTTTTCGATGTACTGCGCGCTTTGGGAAAAACGCGTTTCAGGTTTTTGGAACTGAAAATTAGAATTCACTAGACACAAGGGTCTGGTACTTCAATAAAGGCCCAGAAGGACTTCGAATTTCAGCATAAAAGTTTATCTGCGCATTTTTGAATAGCCTTTATATCGATTTATGAAATGTAATTTTTTTAACCTTAGTTACTAGAATCCTCCAGTTGAGAACTTTTCCGATAAATATTTATATGCTTCACTTTTTTCATTCCATTTTTAAAAGAGCTACGTTGACTTTGAGAGGTTGTGGATAGTTGGCCGAGGAGGGGTAACAAAAAAATTTTTGTATTTGTAAATAAATAATAAATATATACCCAAAATGTTAAAGCATTTGATGCAGCAGTTTTCTTTAAAAAAATCTAGAGAAATATCCTTATTTTTAAGTAGTTACTTTAGCAATAACAAGTAACAAGGATTAAATACAAATTTATCCAACAATCCCGATGAAAAATGCATGAATTATTATTAAACCGAAGAAAAACTTTCAGTACACGTTATTTATTACTTTACGAAAAACAATTGTTCCTTCTTTATCCAATATAAAATTACGCTGATCCTTAAAAAACTAATTTAAGTATTTGTAATTGGCAATTGTATAGCCCTAAATTTGCCGTGACTCATACAAATTTTCCCAAATGAAATGAAAGTGAAATAATTTCATGTAAAACACATCTAGGGTTAAGGTTTACTTTAAAATATTTTTGTTTAAATAATGCATGCATTTTTCATAGATATTTGTGAATAATTAATATTTACTTCTTGTTACTGGTAGGTTACTGGTGATTACTGGTGATTACTGGTGATTACTGGTGGTTACTGGTTATTACTGGTCTACTGGTAAGAACCATGCGATATTCTTCAAAAATCTGATCGGCTCACCTATGTCTCTCACTAACTGTCATTTTTCAGTTCATGCTTATGCTGGAATCAGACGAGTGACATATTTATCATAATTTATAATGTCATAAACATATAAAATGACGAAAAAATGTTGTCACTAAATGTTGTTAGCATACGGATATCGTGTAAATGCAGTGTAAACGTGTATGATTGTAAGTACCAGAGCCTGTAAATTATCAGTATCCGTACTGGTGAAAAATATTCAGTAAAAATTCAAATTTTGAAAATTACCAAAATTACTGGCGGAAGCCAGTAAATCACCAGTAAGAACTGGTGATTTACCAGTAAGAACTGGTGACTTAAGCCGATGAGATTTTTGAAGAATATCGCAATGAATTGAGAGAAAAGGCTAAGCCTGAGTTACAAAGGATCCAAGACGAAAACAAAGAACAATTTAGTAAAAGAAGAAAAATACCATATCGATACAAGGTAGGCAACTTAGTCGCAACAGAACGAAGTCAGTTCGATCAAAAAATTAAAAATATGATAAAAATACTTGGGGCCTCATATGATTATAAAAAGGTATCCGAATGACCGTTTTGACATTTAGAGGGTAGGAGAGCACGAGGGACCAGAATTTACTTCAACAAGCGTAAACAAAATGAAACTTTGGTCAACATTCTAACAAGGGAAAGAATCATTATCTGAGATATACTGAGAAGAAGATGAGGAATCATTTGAGACCAATGATGGTAAAGATAGCAGTAATCTACCATGGGAGATACACCACTATGTCGCTAATTATTCTATTAATAAAGAGTTAATTTGAACTTTTCCTTGCCCAATTATTTAGCAGTGGCGTTAAAAGGAAACTCAGGTACTGTAGTTATTCTCGAGTCAGTTGTTAAGCCAGTAGTAGCAATAACTTTCATGTGAAAAAATTACTGAAAAAAATACCTAAAACAGGAAGGTCCAAACTTATGATTTTGTTGTTGACCAGTAACTCCATTCCGTTGTCGTGTTCCAGGAGCGTAATCAATTTTTTATTGGAATTTCTGGGAGGAAGAAGTTTTTTAATTAGGCTTTTAGTAGCTTTATTAATTGGTGGGCTACCGGCCCCCAGCCCCCGTCAACATGGACGATGCGAATAGACACTGCCTATTTTTTATAGTTTTATGACAATTCGTGGATAAGCATGAAAAATAGATGAAACACGTATTCAAAACTTCAACATAAAAAAACTATGCTTCTTTATGATTTCCGCGCCCAATAAGTTTATATATTCTTGTTCGGGATGACGAATAGTACAAAGTACTAAAATGTCAAGGTCATCGGAGCTGTGACATTGCAATTTATCACTTTAATTGTAGTAATTATAAAACCTATATATGTGAGATATTGCTTATTTTTGGATTATTGTGCTTCAAACATCATTCATTTCTGTGATTAATATAAAAAATAACTGTGTTCAAGAAAAACATTTTTTCAAAAAATTTATAATTTACCTCTTGCCCTCAATTGTGTGTTCTGATGGCCAATGGAAATGAAAACTCAATAAGTTATAGCCTGATTCATATCCGGATCCTGTGATTCTTAATCCTTGATCAAATCTTACTTCCACTGTGTAATTAGAAATAATATATAATAATGTATAATAATTTGTTTAAATAAAAATATAATAAACGACTTAAAAACATAAATAATGTAATAAACGAAAAAAATGTAGAATGTAGAAAGAATTAACCATTATTTTGTAACTTTAATTTTAAACATATACATATTTATGCAGAGTGTACTGATAATTTCGATTATCCCCTTCTGATAATTTTCTAATGATATATTAATGCTTAGTAGTGAAGTAATGTATGAATAACTTGAGTCAATTGTTTTGGATATTTCGGTCCACCGGTTAGTAGCAAAATTTAATTACATATTTCTGGATTAGATTTAAACTCAAGTTAAGTGTTCGACTCATGTTCCTAGTATCTCCTCTCTAATAACCACTAATCAAAATTCCACCACAAGATTAATGTGGCATTATAAAAATGCTGATTGGGCTGGACTTAGAAGATATCTCAGAGAACTCGACTAGTATGCAGGGTTCTCAACCGTCCTATAATTATAGTACGTGTACTATAATTTGACCAGCTGTACTATCCGCAATCCTAAGTCGCAAATGTACTATAATTTCACTTCGTCGAAATTCGCTTTAGGTTTTTTAAAAAACGCGCCAAGAACCCTCTCAAATAAAATAATTTTCAGCCGCCTGCAATGCCGTTTCGCGTAATGTATGAAAGATTATCGCACACTATTAAAGTTGGCACGCTTTTTCGATTGCATCACTATTTAGTTTCTTTCTCGTAGTCGTAGGTGCACGCCGGTCGAATTCGAACTTGATCAAACGCGTTCTTTTGTTTTAATTTCTTTTTACCGCGGAAAAAGCACTACTGTTTACATGTACTTATGTGCTTTTAAAATTTTTTTTGTATTGGTGTTGTCGTTTTTACCAAGCGTACTATAATTTTCAGGTTGGTACTATAATTTCACCACCACGATACTATTTTCTGCTCTTTCCGACCTGAGAACCCTGCTAGTATGACTCCTGCTATATGTGGAACATTAACCAAAACACCGAATATATTTTGAACATCGTGTGCTTTGGGTTCATCACATTATTCCTCAAAGATATAAAATAAAATAGTTTTTTTAAAAAAAAGTTGAACCGACTTCACAAAAAGCGCTAAAAAGTATAAAATAATTTTTAATTTTATATCTATTGCGACATTTTGAAGTCGGTGAAAATTAAACAAATAAAACAACTACAGTACCACAATTGAAAATAATACATAATACTACCTGAAAGTTTCAGCTTACGGGATCATTAGAAATGACGGTTAAATATTTTTGCTGTAGTTGTTTGGTTTGTTTAATTTGCACCGACTTCAAAATGTCGTAATAAATATAAAATTAAAAATTATTTTATACTTTTTAGCGCTTTTTGTGAAGTCGGTTCAACTTTTAAAAAAAAACTATTTTATTTTTCAGTTTTTATGTCTTCTACTCTATACAACGAAGAAAGAACAATCCAAATCGGTCCACGCAATATAAGTTAGTTTTAACCCCCTACACCACCTTCATTCCACTGAACTTTTTTTCTTATGATACCATTAACATACTCACATACATACTCTACCGAACAGAAATGGAATCATCGAAATCGGTCCACGCGTTACGAAGTTACTACCCCTCGCCCTCCCCCACCACAGCAGATGAACCATCCAAATCGGTTCACGCGTTACAAAGTTAGGTTCCACCCCCCCTTCTCCCACCCAAACCACACCAGCAATTTTTTTCTCGTGGTATCAAATAGTGAGCATACTCTACCGAAAAGAAAAAGAATTATCCAAATCGGTCCACGTGTTACGAAGTTAGACTACTCGTCCAGCCACCCAACCCCCACCGTGGGCCAAATTATACTTCTATTAGCAATTGGTGATCACACTCTATACAATAGCAAAAGAACCATCCAAATAGGTCCTCGTGTTACAAAGTTAGGTTCCCCCCCTCCCCCCCCCCCCCACCCAACCAACAATTGTTTTCTCGTAGTATCAACCAAGGATCATATTCTACCCAATAGAAAAATAATTATCCAAATCGGTTTACGCGTTACGAAGTTAGACTACCCCCCCCCCCCCCCCCCCCCAACCCAAACCCCCACCTTTCAACCTAGGACAAACTTATTCTCCTATTAGCAATGGGGGATCATACTCTATACAACAGAAAAAGAACCATCGAAATCGGACCACGCGTTACAAAGTTAGGTTCCACCCCCGCCCTACCAAAAAGTTTTTTCACATGGTACCAATCGGTGAACATACTCTACCCAACAAAAAAAGAATCATCAAAATCGGTCGACGCGTTACAATGTTATGCCCGGTCAGACATAAAACAAACAAACAAAAAATCAGCGTCGAACTTAGAACCTCTTTGTTTTTGGGAAGTCGGTTAAATATCAAACAATGATTTTCCCCTTAACATTCTACATTAGCATTTAAGAAATATACTGATCTCTCATCATTTGTGGATACTTCTGAAAAAAACTTTCTTAAGGCCATACACGATCAATTCTACCGTCAAGTCTGCAGCGGACTTGACGCGGCGTCCAGTTTGCAGTGCATCCATATAGATAGACCACTCACGATCAAGTTTACCGTCCAGTTTGCATGATGCCGCATCAGTTAAAACCATAGCGTCCCCAGTGGCGGCCGACGCCGCGTTAGCCATCCTAGGCTTATTGCTCGCAATTAAGAACCAAAAAGAAAAATCTTTCGCCTGCAGATGCCGACTAACGTCATGCATACTTGACCGCTTATACACACGTTCAAGTTTGCATGACGCTGCAGGCTTGACAAGTCTGCAGAATCGAAATTAGATTTTTCCTTCATGTAGACTTGTCATGCACAATGATAGCCATACACCGTCAAGTATACTGGACGCCGCGTCAAGTCCACTGCAGACTTGACGGCAGACTTGATCGTGTATGGCCTGCATAAAGGTGGTATTTTAAAACAAATAAAAGGGTATAAGAGCTACAAACTTTTACGCAGAATCGGAGGAATATAGTCAGTCCGCCGACGAGATACCACCCGCCACCAGCTGAAAATAATGCACACGACCTAGCTCAAGTAATCCACAAGAGCATGCCATGTGGAAGTTGTGTGTGTAAAATTGTTTGCAATTGCAATGGAATGTCTTGTTATTTAACTTCTCTCTGGTAGAACCCATGAGGGCCGCGTGACCAAATTCGCGATATGATAAAATCGTTGGGGTTTGCATTGTATGACTCAAATTAATTTAAATACGTTAACATAATTTCTGGTCATTAAATGGCACCCATCATTTTGTAACCTGGAATTATAGAATTATAAAACTAATAATCTAAATATTATGCCACTTGTTGCGTTTGTTTCCTCATACCATAATTTTAGGTAAATTGACATACTAAACACTAATTAGTTTACAGATTATATTATACTAATTGTATATAAATGTAGTACCAAAGATTACTTACTGCTAGATAAACGGCTTCGAACAAAGCAGTGAAAAATTGTTGGTTGCTTTTATATATTTCCCGCATCGGGCAACCCTGCAATTAGAATTAAAAATTTGGTTTCCAGGAGAGTTTGTGGATAAG
Source organism: Leptarthrus brevirostris (assembly GCA_964036015.1). Taxonomy (NCBI): domain Eukaryota; kingdom Metazoa; phylum Arthropoda; class Insecta; order Diptera; family Asilidae; genus Leptarthrus; species Leptarthrus brevirostris. Next base: position 113,426,972 of record OZ038371.1, read on the forward strand.
AGCCAAGATACTTTTCTTATGTGCATTTCCAAATGTCAAATGTACTTCACTCATTAAAAGATCACAATACATTGACAGTTTGAAAGTTTCTTACGCACGCAAGTAACTAACTCAGTCATGTGAATCACATGAATTCTTTTTATTGGTGGTACTTTTTGGTACATGTCTGTCTTCGACAAGATTTGTCGGTACTTTTTTGACGGGAGTCTGTGATTCTCTCCGGATGAGAAGATAATTTTGACAGGAGTAAGAGATTCTCTCAAATAATTTTGATAGAAGTAAATGACTGCACACTACCTGTACTCTTTATTTCCATGAAGATTCTTATGTCTTTAAAAGCTGGATATGTTTGGTTTTACTGTGGTGCCAGTGTTACTTTTTCAAATTAGCTGGGTAATTTAGGTAATTTACACCTGTAGATAACCAAATATAGGATTTTGTAAGGAAAGTGGTTAATTAAAATATTACAAGTGTAACCAATTATTGTAAAAGTAATGTTGTGGTAGATTACTGCAATGAGAAGTTTTGCCGAAAGCTGTTAAAAAAAGATATAAATATCGATCATAATCATGAAGCTCAAAGTGAATTATTAAAAAAGTTAAAATTAATAAATAATATAAAAGACAGCTGCGGTATATTGACTCTAAAGGGAAATAATTTAAGAGAAATCTTTGACAGTGAGTGTGAAAAAGATTAAGACAGTGGGCATTCGGTGCAGTTCGGAAAAATTAGAAGACAATATCAAAAGAAAAGTAATTCCAATATAAATATTGTAAAATTGCATGGAGATCAAGATATATTAAAACATTTTGGTATGTCGGGATATAATGAGAAACGATTTTATTGGGACACTGTAATGAAGAGAAATTCGCTTATTCTATATTTATCTGTCCCGAGATATGTGATAGAATAAAAAATTATTTGAAATAATGCAACTAGTCACTTTCTATTAGACGGCACATTCAGTATCATGCTACAAAATAGTTTAAGCAAATGTTAATTATACACTTTGCTCATGATGAACATATAAGTTAATTCAAATACTTTTAGATTCAATAAAAGGAAAGTTTTAACTTATTGCTGCATTTATTTATTTCAGTCATTTCCATACATCTATATTCTGATGTTTTCTAAATCAGAGAAAATTTATATTCATGCATTTCAGTATATAAAGGCAAATCGAAATGCATTAAAGTGTGTGTATCCTGAAGTAATAGTTAAAGGATGTTGGTTCCACTATTGTCAAGCAATTCGTAGATATGCTACAAATAAAATCAGAAGATTCATAAACTTTTTAAATAAGAGTCCAGAAGGAAAGCAATTGTTTCATAAATTTTATGTATTGCCACTTTTTTTGAAACAAGAAGCTCTTACCGGCAACTTTAGTAGTATGTTCGATCCAGAAGCAGTGGATACGTAAGGTAAGAACATATATTATACGTCAAGATTAAATATTGTTTCCAATGTTTATTTTTCTTCTTTGGAATGTGCCAAAAGCATTACTTTATATAAAGAATGTATCAAAACAACTAGTGCTGTAGAATTATACAACAATATTTTCTCGCAAAAACTAGCAAAAAAGGGACAGTTCTTTAAATTTATTGATGTTCTTCTAGATGAAGAATTATCTAAACCACATGACTTCATAAATTCTTTGCAAGGAGCCACAAACATCTATGAACCACAAAAAAAGAAAATGAAAATGGCCAGAAATAATTTTATTCAAGATTGCTTAAAACGATATGAAACGAAACAGATTACTTTAATAGAATGTTATTGGTAATAATCCCACTGTTTTACTTGAGTCAACTTTATACAATTTCTCCGACAGTGAGTTTAGAAATAAAGCATATCTAAACTTTTTTACTTTAGCCTAAATGTATGTCTTATGTTAATTTCTTTTCATAAATTTCGTTAATAGATGTAAAGTAAGAACGCGTCGCACGAGGGCGGCTTCGACGCGACGCCACATGGCGTATCTCCGTGGTAACCCGGCGGGCCATGCCGCGCGGAGCCCTCGCGACCAGTGTTGCCGCCGAGCTTAATTATTTTGTATCCAAATTTCCGAAAAAATGTATCCAGTGCCCCAAAAATGTATCCACTTCTACTTTTATGATACAACTTGCAAAATCACAATGAATAATATCATAACTAAAAAATAACGATTTAAATAAATATATTTCACACACTTGTAACGGAAGCTGTAAATATATTTAAAAATTTTTATTAACTTTTACCCATTATTATATTATTATAGGAGTATTAACAACTTTTTTTTAATTCACTCATGCACAATGCTGGATAGCAAGCAAATGTACCTGCTCTTCTTGAATTTTCCTATTGCAGATACCATAATTGGTATCTGACAAACTGTCCTGCCAAATAAGTTCTTTGCAAAACAACAACTTTCGAGGTGGTATAAAATAAAATTCGTAAACCTCATATGTAAATTAAGATTTAATTTTATTTAAAAGCTTTTCTTAGTTTAAACATTCCCAGAAATCTTTCCTGAACACAAGAGCTAGTTTCATCGAAAACATTTGTAGCTAGCACAAGGGCTTTGGACGTACTTACATCCGTAGTTTCGTCCCCTATATGAGAAAAATTCCTCTTTTCCAGTACTGCAGAAATCCCCCAAGGCCTTTTCTTCCAAAGAGTACTAGTCAACAGTACTAGTCAATTATAATGAAATGGAATAGATTTGCCGCCGTCGTGTGTTCATAAGTTAAAAATGCTTTTTTAAATTTTTCTCACTACTTTAAGGGAAAATGTAAATGTTTGCGGAAAAAAAGTATCCATGTATCCAAAATAAAAATTCTACAAAAAATGTATCCAAATGGATACATTTGTATCCAAGTGGCATCACTGCTCGCGACCCCATTACATTACCTGTATTTATGTTAGCATTGTTGTGTATCGGATTTCACTTATAAACATATGTCATAAAAATCTTAATCCAATATACAACGAAAAGTCAATTTGTATAACAAGGCTATGCCGCATATCGTATTCTGCTTATTCAAAAAAAAAATCCATATGCATTCGATTGAGTCAGCCTAAAATTCATGTGTAACAAACAAAAACATTAAATTACACTCGCTGACTCAACAACTGCATAAGCAGCATTCTTTGAGTCGTATATATGAAGGCACTACAAAGTGACAATTAAAAGAGTTTAAAAAAAGTTGAGCCGACATTACAAAAGGTGCTAAACAGCATAAAATAATTTTTAATTTTATATCTATTACGACATTTTTCATTAGGTTCAAATTAACAAACAAAACAACTACCCAACCACTATCGAATATATCATATTTACCTGAAAGTTTCATCTCACGGGATCATAAGGAAGGACTATTAAATACCTTTGTTGTTTGTTTTGTTTGTTTAATTTGCACCGATTTCAAAATGTCGTAATATATATAAAATCAAAAATTATTTTATGCTTTTTTGTGAAGTCTATAAGTTTGTTGAGCAAACAATTTTTATTGAAAGTTAACAATTTAATAAAAATAAATGATAAAAAGTAGATAAATAAAACAAAAACTAAAATGAAAACTTTTTCATTTTATACTTCATACAAGGGTTCAGAATAATTTATAGATTTTTTGCTTCACACTTGGTGGAATAGATTTCTTTTCACGAACATCTTAAATAAAACACTTCTTTGTTTTCTCCAAAACTATTAATGAATGCAACAGCCAATGCGTTTCGTCTTACTAGAACAACATCAGGGCTGTATTTGTACTAAGATACTGAAAATTTTGTTTTAGCAGTCCACTAAACGACTACAATCTACCAACACTATGATATTTAATTATATTTGAATTCAAAAGAGCACTGATTTTTAAAATCTAACTGGTCATTTACTAAAAAATAGCCATCGTTTCTTACTTTTTTAATTTAAACGTTTTATATCTGTTTAATAATTTTTTGCCCTATAAATAATGTAATAGTTCGATGTCATCTGGATCTACTAATGGTAGAAAGACAGGACAATTATTATTTTTATCTGTGGTCTGTATGACGATTTCACAAACATTTTTTTCAAATAAAACAGAACTCTGAACGATATTTTAACCAAATCGCGCGAAGTTCGTTCATCTTTGAACTCCAATGATAATGTTTCACGCGGCAAGGCTGACAATAGTAATTGTTATGCCAGTGAAACCACTTCAATTGTCCTGCCGCGTATTTCCATTCTTATATTTAGTGGAGACTGCAGTTCGTGGTTGTCGTTCTACGATATATTTAGTTCCATGGTTCATTCAAGCGCCAGCATCTCCCCAGTGCAAAAAATGCACTACGTCTTTAAAAGCATCGAAATCTTAATATCACCACTGAAAATATTGTTCACTTAGGCGCTCAGTTCCCGGACATAGGAACATTGCAGGGAACGAGCTGGCTGACAAACTTGCCAGAGAGGGCGCGCTCTAAAACATGGGTATGTTGAAGATATTTATATCTCACTAGGTTCCCTTGGCGCTGACAATGCCAGATGGAGCGCCCTGAAAGCATGTAGCATATCCAGGGCAACCTGGCCATGTTATAATAAAACTAAGGCATCCGATCTTCTTAACATACCGAGACCTGTTATCGCAGTTATGACGACGTGAATGTAAAAGAAACCATTATTCGCCTTCTCTGTAAATGTCCGGCCCTTGCCAGAGTCAGAACGAGGGATATGAAGGAGTACTTCTATGAAAACCTGAAGGCAATCTCGAAGCTAAATATTAAGGAAATCGTCAGTTTCTTAAATTCCTCCAGTTGGCTTTAGTTCCTTTTTGTCATAATACACTCAGCCGACTTCAACCATAATTTCAGATAATAATCAGGGTTGTGAGTGAACTGAGTCCAACAAAAAAACCGGTTCTTAATAATTGTGGGATCAAAATGGCGGTATAATAGTGCAGATTGGAGTGTTACCATGATGGCGACGATCACAACTTATACCAAGCAACCAACACACATTCATTCTGAGAGTGCTCCTTTAATTCGTAAACTATTATATTCTACTAATGGGTGAAGAAGAGAAGGTGAAGAAGAGAAGGCGTAAGAGTAGAATTTTTAGTAATTTACATCTTAGTGGAGCGATTACGAAGTGAGACGCGGCAACTCTGGCAACATAAACAAGGGGCTACGACATCGCTTCCTAAGCTCTCAGAGATTCCAGAATTCCTTGAAGCTAGGTATCGAACATTAGATGCACTTCAATCAACGAAACCAAAGGGTCCACGAACCAATTTTAGGTATTTAAAAGGTAAATCAAAGGTTTGCAATAAGGTTTTAAACACCAATTTTTGATATTTAAAAGCTAAGTCAAAGGTTTGCAGAAATGAGTCGAAGGGAAAGAAGCGAGTTTGTTTCATCTAATTCATTGTGCTTTAAGGTGGTTTTGCTAGCAACTGTCTTAGTAAGAGCCGTATGAAAAACGGGTGAACTAAACGAAAGTGCTCTAAGAACTAGTTGACCCTGTTTATGAGGCAAGTTTTGTGACATATAGAGCTGTTCAATTTCTACGCTAAGCCCTATTCGCGCTTCTGTTCAGGTTTACGGACTTGGAAATACTCCTACTAGTATTTCCCAGTCTTTTGAATATTTGAAAATTCAGCCCTTTGTAGGAGATAGACCCAAATGACCAAAGCCGTTGTCCTTAATCCTCTCACAGATTGTTTGCCTCCAAGAAAAATATTCTCATCACCGTGAGGCTTTACAATATAATCTACATGTGGCGGATCCCTCGTTTGATAAACAAGGAAAATAATCCAGAACTATCTTATACGTGGAATAAATGGGTACCCTACTGCATAAAACACATCATTCGGATGGATTTTATTTGGTGAAATAAAACCAAATGAGTCGGAGTCACCCTCCGGGGTTATGATTCCCGTGATTGTAAACTTTTGCAATCAAGTTATTGATTGTGAGGTACTAAAGCGATTTTGGGAACTGGAAGAAGTTTCTGACCCTTACGAAATGTCCTCTGAAGATTTTCTATGTGAGCAAATATACGCCGATACTCACAGGTGAACAAAAAAATGAATATATGTTGTTAAGGTACCATTTGCCCCTATGGACCTTAATGAATCAAGATTAGGAGAGTCTATAACAATTGCCCTTAAAAGATACCATGCATTAGAAAGGCGACTTGCTGCAAATATTTCTCTTAAGATTATAATTCCCGCCTCGAAGAATACTTAGAACAAGGACACATGAAAAGGGTTCATGATTTAAATCCACGGTTTGAAGGTAGTGCCTACTACCTTACCCATCAAGCAGTCTTGAAAGCTGAAAGCTAACAACACAAACACGCGACCTGTAAGACTACCAAAGGACACTGGTTAAATGATCGTTTACTCTTTAACTCCTCTCTGCAACGAGATATTTCTATTCTTTTATTTGAATGGCGACGGAAATGGTATATTTCTACAGCAGACATCGCTCGTATGTACCTCAAATTCTCATACACCCTAGTGAAAGTGATTACCAAAGAATTATTTGGCGGTGAGATATAGTGAGAATAGTGAACAGGTTGAAGGCTATCATAACAGTAACCGGGTTCCGACACTCTCTTAAATGACTCGTATGTCGATGATGTCCTTTCAGGCGAGCGTACACTAGACGAGGCCAAAGAGGTGACATTTCAAATCGATGCCATGCTTAAGAGCGGTAAATTTGAGTTGAGGAAATGGTGTTCAAATTGTCCAGAATTCTTAGCTTACGGTTCCAAATCTCTTTTGAACGCATAATCCAGTCCTTATTCGATGGAAATACTCAATCGATTTTCGTCACTGATACGGCTTCTACAAGTCACATCTTTATGCAAGATATTTTCAAAAAGGTGCCGTGTGCTATTTTTCTTCTTCGCTTTTTTACAGTTATTAAGGAAATTTTGGATTAAACACGAACAAGAAATATATTTTCATGAATAAAATGAATAAAAAGCTCCCTAAAAGGTCTAGTACCCTAGTGATCCTTAATCCTTTCATCTACAGTTTAGGTGTACTACGTGTAGGTAGCCGGTTAGAAAATCCTTTTCTCCCGTATAATGAAAGACATCCAGTAATCCTTCCCCCAAGTATTCACTTAACTTACCTACTAGTAAAATATGCCCATAATCTCTGGGTGTATTTCTTTATTCATTCCGTGGAAGGCATAGAAGGAATAAAAGGAACAGAATACGCGCCAGAATAATATATATATAATATAATAATAGTTTATTTCAATATCGAGTACAGCATTATATTAAATTTTATATTCATAAAAAGAAGAAAAAAATAAAAAACAAAACCTATCAATATAATTCAATAAAATTCAAAAATAAATAAATAAACTTTAAACTTCAACAATGGCTTCGAGGCCGTCTGTCGAGGTTGGTATACTAATATGTAAAAATTCAGTAAATATGTATTTATCAAAGATAGGTGAAAAATAACTCAAAATTAGTAACAATAAATAAATTTAAAAAAGGACAGAAGAAAGGAAAACAAACAAGTAAGCGAAGAGAATCATGTCCTAACAATTGTATTCAGAGACAAGAAAATGTCTATATTTCCAGGCTTTGATAACTTGCCCTGTCCAAAGCTTTAGACTTCAGCCAAGAATCCTCCACTTTAACGATTTCAACTAGCTTTTGTTTCAAAGCACTGTAAGTATTCTCCATTATATTAATCTGTATGTAATGTTTCTCAGCCAGATCAGACCATACCTCATGCCAAAAAATCCCTTTGTCCGCCACCATCCACGCTAGCTTCCGAGGCAACCTTCCGGTATGATAGTTGTAAAGGACGTTTAGCATGTAAGTGAAATGGCATTGAAGTGTATGTATATATAAATTTGACAGCCCCGTCTCTAAAGTAAGCACATAGTTGGGGGTTTGCGTTGGCAAGAAAAATAGTCTTTTCAGAAAGAAGCGGAGCAATTTCTCAACGTCTTCATATTGTCTGAAGCCCCATATTTGCGCACCGTAACAAAGGACAGATCTACTAACTGCATTAAAAATTTTTATCTTTTCTGAATGTTTAATGTTTTTCCCTGTGATGAAATGTTTCCATGTAGAACTCAGCCCAATTTTAGCAGTTTGATATTTTTGTTTTAAGTGCTCAGTCATTGAAAGCTTTGCAGTAAGCACGATACCTAAGTATATATATTTGTTTACCACTTCAATTGCATTGCTCTCAAAATACCACACCTCTTCCTGTTTTCGGACACCACCCCCCTTTTGGAAAATCATTATCTTTGACTTATTCAGGTTTACTGCGAGATCCCACACCTTACAATAGCTTTCGAGCTGCCAAATCATTCTCTGTAGCCTACCTGGGTCATCAGACAAGAGGACAATATCATCTGCGTACAGAAGAATTTTAATTTCCATATCATGGATTATCAAACCAGTTTCCAAGTAGTTCTCCAAGTCGTTTACATAGAGGGCAAACAGTAATGGACTCAAAATGCAGCCTTGTTTAACCCCACGAGCCGTAGGGAAACTATTAGATAAATTCGCAGCGTCCCATACCTGTGCCGTCGTATCTTTGTAGAGCCCTTGTAGTATACGTATCATTTTATGGGATATACCATAATTATAAAGTTTGTAAAACAAAGAATGACGCGCCAGAATAAACGGAATACAAGCAATATGTAAACACAAAGGAATATTACTGCCAATTGAAATTTGAAGTCAGGTTTAAATAATTATTTAATAAACAATTTTTTAAATTTTTCGGTTTTTTATATTATTTATAATGAACGCAAAAGACAAATAAAAATAAATTATGTATTTATTTACAATGACTACCTTTTCCTATTTGACAGCTTTATTCCGTTTATTTCATCTACAACTTCGGTACAAAAAGAACGCTCCGGTGCTAATAAAAAAAACACGGAATATTAGGAATAGAATATTCCGAACGAATAAAGAAACACATTAGGTGCGTTCGGCTCATTCGGAATGAATAAATAACTACACCCTCTGTCTTCACGGTGGGCCTAAATTGACACTTTCAGTGCTAAGTAAAACAGTTTGGATAATTAGCGGACAGATGGTGGTGAATAAATTCATTCGTTAGTGTATCCCTTGTTTTAAATCCTCTTGTGAGACTCAAACCCAACTTATGGGATCCTTACCATCCCCCCGGGTTAACACAATACAAAATGTTATAAAATTATGGTCATGAATTTCCTATTGCTCAATGTTACTTTATTTTTAGATATGTAGAAAATATAAAACTTGTTACTTACCACTATGTCCCGTATTTACCACTCGAGGATTACGTAATGGCTTGTTGTAGTTTTCAAATACTGATTTAGGAAAACATCTCACATATACATTTTTTAAAGTCAAAGCCACTGGACTTTGCTTTAGCCCAGTATCACATGTACCGCCCCATTTTGGAAAATCTGTAAGATAGAATAAATATAACCTCGCATATTTCTAAAACTCCAACCAAAAAAAATTAATTATATATTAAATTGAGGGCTTCGCAATAAAGCAACTAATAGTCCGGGAGCCACCAATCCTGAAAGCTCCGTGATACGCTTTCTAAAATTTTAAATAGAAAATAAAAGTTAACACTTAGACGAATAAGATTTGCTTGGTCGGCGTGGATTTAATTAGCCGAAAACATTATAAATAAATTATATTTTTTTAAATTTTCGTAGTTTTTTTCCGTCATCACGGATTTTGATCAATCTCATAGACAATTTTGTGGGAAATATAGTACTCTTCAAGAAAAAATCCGGCCGACCAATGATTTTTAGCCGGAAAGGTCGCGCATACTTATTTAAATGGTGTGATAGGGGGTAAAATTTATCCATTATCACGGAAACCTTTTTTTTTTCATTTTACGCGTTTTGATGTTAGATTTATAAATATCTTGGTATGCGTGCTCACAAACTGCCGGAAGTATCACGCATACCAGATTTTATTATGTGGTCAGAGATTATACTGTCATAGATTCTACTCCGTTCAAGACATTTCTTTCGGAGTTATGGCTTTCTTCTACCTCTAGTTTCTTCATTGGGAATATAAATTCATATGGGAAAAAGGAAATATGGAGAAATTTTAATTTAAGCTGATCGTATAATAAATTATTATCAACATTACAATTTCATTTTTTCTTCGATTCTTTGCTTTCTAACAGTTCTTATATCTCTCCAAAGAGTGAGTGAGAGAGATTTTTGGTTTAGGATGATACCTGGCATATGTTCGTCTCTTTCTATTTTTTACAAATTTAAAATTTCTCCATATTCCCTTTTTCCCATATGAATTTATATTCCCAATGAAGAAACTAGAGGTAGAAGAAAGCCATAACTCCGAAAGAAATGTCTTGAACGGAGTAGAATCTATGACAGTATAATCTCTGACCACATAATAAAATCTGGTATGCGTGATACTTCCGGCAGTTTGTAAGCACGCATACCAAGATATTTATAAATCTTACATCAAAACGCGTAAAATGAAAAAAAAAAGGTTTCCGTGATAATGGATAAATTTTACCCCCTATCACACCATTTAAATAAGTATGCGCGACCTTTCCGGCTAAAAATCATTGGTCGGCCGGATTTTTTCTTGAAGAGTACTATATTTCCCACAAAATTGTCTATGAGATTGATCAAAATCCGTGATGACGGAAAAAAACTACGAAAATTTAAAAATATATAATTTATTTATAATGTTTTCGGCTAATTAAATCCACGCCGACCAAGCAAATCTTATTCGTCTAAGTGTTAACTTTTATTTTCTATTTAAAATTTTAGAAAGCGTAATCACGGAGCTTTCAGGATTGGTGGCTCCTCGCCTATAAAATGAGAGCTGATTACAAAAAGCATTTCGTTTTACAATAAAACGAGTAAATCACATTAACTTATTAAAGTTTAGGGTACAATTTGAAAACAACAATTTTGTTTGATCATACATAAACGGAGACTTTAATGGTGTAGGCGTTTTGGAACATGTTGTACTGGTAGACATTATATCTATAAAGCCAAGTCTCCAAAAAAAACAAGTTTATTAGAGCAGTGGATGCATATAAATATCCACCAATCAAAATTTAAATATCTAAAACGTTAGTCAGTTTAAATGCATTCAACCGTCAGGAGGAAGTAACATGTAACATTGTGGTGTACGTACCGTAATTGTGTACGTAGGTTACTACTAAGTTTCGAGATATGGCAAAACCAGTGTGAATGTCAAATCTGACATTGTCATCGTAAAGTTTGACATTTTTAATGGTAATCGTACTCAGAACGTTTTGTCATACGAGCACTATTTGTGTTGTTTACAGGTACTTGAAAAATTCATCTTGGTCAAAAAATGGAATTAAATCTCCGATCAACTCGCTCCGACTTTTGGTAATAAAGCACCATCTCGAGCAAACGTGTTTCGCTGGTTTTCCGAATTCAATCGTAGTCGCACTTTGCTTCAGGATGAATTGAGTGAAGGTCGTCTTAAATCGGTGTTTGTGCCAGAAAAATCGATTATGTGCGTGAACTGATATTGCAAGATCGTCATGTGACGTACCGTGAGATTGAGGCACGCTTGGGCACTACGCGCATACATTCAATATTGCATGAACATTTGGCCGTCAAAAGGATTTGTTCGCGTTGGATACAGCATAATGTGACAATCGCTCAAAAAAAGGCTCGTGTCGGTTGGTGCAATGAAATGTTGAAAAATTCAATTACGGTGCTTTAAAAGCCGTCTATAAGATAATGACAGGCTACGAATCATGAATCTATGCATATGAACCCGAAATTAAGCAACAACCAATTGTATCCAACAAAAGTTGTTCGCGCACGAAGCACTTTGAAGCAAATGGTCGCCTGTTTTTTCAGAATAATTGGACATGTCGCCACTGTACCATTACAGCAACGTAGAACGGTCAATTCTTAATGGTAAACCACCATTTGTTTGCCAGAAGTGTTCGGAAAAATAAGGGAAACCAATCGCAGAAGGCAAATCAATCTCCACCCAATGATCAAACATAAAATGCGAGATCAAGTTTTTTGACGCCTGATGCGCGTTGATGCGTTCAAATCACGTGTTTTGGAGGTACCTCAATCGGAGTAGAGTTCTTCGAAAGTTGATTCAAACGAATGCAAAAGTGTATTGATCTTCATGGAGAATATTTTGAAAAACAATAAAGCCATTTTCGATTATAAATATTTATTTTTACTTGTCTATCTCAAAACTTAAGTAGCAAGCCTCGTAAAGTGATGGTATTGCAACTACAAACGTCTCGTGGTGGCGGCTGGCAACAGACTCCTGATCTTGGCAGCAGGCGGTACACAGGAAAATGTCCTTGTTTCTACCTACTTTCCTGAAGACAGCTCATGCACTCTACCTGATGGGGTCAAGGAACTTATCGGCTTCTGTCAACGGACGAACCGACAGTTCATCATAGGATGCGACGCGAACGCTTATTATATGAGTTGGGACAGCAGGAACATAATTGAAAGAGTTGAGTACCTGCTAAACTTCATCACTGCAACCAGAAAAGAGGTGCTACAGCTGACTCTGAGTTCATATGGAACTGGAAAGTCTCAGATGAAGCTGTGCTGTTAGATCATCAGCCATCCGATTCGATATTCTGGACGTTCTGAGGTCATTTCAAGTACTGCTCGAAGTGTGATATGCTGGTCCCTACAATTTGAATTGGAAGTGGCAGCAAATTAGCTGTCCTACCCTGACAGCCACGTTTCAGTTCCAACCAGTGTGGTATGAAAGGTACCGTGATGGAGTGAGCGGCGGTCTAAAATGCGTAGGCAGGTGAGACGTTTGCTCAACAGAGCTAAATGGTTCGTATTCACCGAAACAACAAATATATAAGGCGCTCCAAGCGTGAGTCCTGGAGGAGACGATACAAAATGAGGTAGGGTTTCTCAACAAGCAGGATGGTGCCAACACTAAAACTTAAAGGGAAACACTGGACTCAGTTAACGCACATCCGGTGATAAACGGCCCCCTTTGAGCGGCAGGACCTCAAACTTGTCTGGTGTTATTTTTGACAATGACAAAGTAAGGTGGACAGTAGTCTCCTTTCAACCCTTGAAATATCCTACAGGCTATGGTATCTTCCGATAGATCAACAGAAACTGCCTTACACAACCTTTTTAACAATACAGAGAAAGCCCTTCACTATAAAGAAATGACATCCACTTCTCATACTATTAAGTGTGTGGGTATTATGCTAAGGGAGCGAGAAATTATATCCACCCTTGGTAAGACCTCTGTGTGCATTAGGGCAGCTAGGGGGTGCCCACAAAGCGGTGCACTGTTGCCGCTGCTCTGGTCGACCTGCTCTAGTGATGACCTCTTAAATCAGATAAGTGAGCTTGGTCGCATTACTACGGGAAAGTTTGACTCGACTGTCTCTGATCTACTAAAATCAACTCTCATCAATGGTTGCCAACTGGTGCGCTAATGAAGACCTAACTATTAACCAAGCTAAGGCTATTCTTGTGCCGTTGTCCAGAAAGCACCTATTGGGACTTTCTTCAATTTCAATCCAAGGCGCGAACATTGAATACACAATAAAGTGAAATACTTGGGTATTATACTCGATAAAAGACTTTATTCGAATGCTCACCTTGATTTCACCGTAAACAAGGCTACTCGAGTCCTATGGGCTTGTCGAAGACTCTTTGGAAGGCCAAAAGTTCTACAGCGGACGGCAAACGCCAAATGTAACAAGCTTCAGCGACTTGCTTGCCTCTCCATAACAGGAGCAATGATGACTTTTCCAACGGCTTCAATTAAAGTCACTCCATTGCACATCTCATCATGAAATCAGTTGCAATTAGCACCCTAAGACTGCAAATTACCTCAAACATGCCGACTGGTACCAGGATCACTTGGGCAGAGAACTTTGTCTTGGCAAAAAATTCGAAACTCTTTCCTGAATAAGACTAGGACACCGGTGGTCCAAGTCGGCTCCCTAATAGCCTTAAATGGTTTATTGATGTCTCAAAAATAAAATACGGTACTGGTGCTGGTGTTTTTCGACCCAACGCTAGTTTTTCGATTGCAATGGGTAATTGACCCAGTGTATTTCAAACCGAAATCCATGCCATCGAATCTGGTGCCCTTATCAACATCAAAAAAGGATTGACAGGGGCTAATACAACTATTTTCTCGGATAGCCAAAGAGCCTTAAATGATTTATCCTCATGGTGTTTTTCTTGAGGCTTACGAAGGAGGGCTTTGACACCCTCCAATAATTAGTCGCCCATAACAGGGCCTCGCTTTGTTTTATACGCGGGTTTCGAGGAAAAAACGAGACCGCCGATGACCTGGCCAGGAATGGCTCTTCCTGGTCGTCGGCAAGAGCTGTGATTGAAGATTGGGCGAAGGGTCTGCAGCGTTATACTGGACAAATTTCCCCGGGCTAACCCAGGCTAAGGCATGTGTTAGAACCTTGGGTTATAACGATAATACTGCCTTAGATAAGGCAGATCTAAGGTTCCTCTAAGGCTTAATATCTGGTAACAGTGGGCTAAAATGTCATCTACCGGATGATCTGGTCCAGTGAGGCGGAGTGTCAGCTCTTTTTGGACGAAACACAACGGATATAATGTGCTTTTATCCGGCCTTGGAACGGCTGAGGAGGATCTTCAGTCGGTGATTCCTCCACTTTTAAAGACTTCATTGCATATGAGGGTGGCTGAGCATCTTTAGGAGTAGTAGGGGTTATGGCACAAAATATCTATGTCGCAGTGCCCACCATATGGGTAAAGGCAATGTAATAAGAGTAAAATATCCAGTTCAAAAAATAGTGTTTTGTGAAAAGTTATTTAAAGTTAATTTTTTTTAATTGTCGCAAAACTGTTTTCCATGAAAATTAAGAACATTTATGTGGATAGCAATATTTGACGTTAATTGAAGACACATCTGACAAGACAAAAGTATTTATTAGTGGTTGATCTATCTTTGATAATAAATCTGGTGTTATTCACAATGTATGCTATAAATTGCCTCGAAAATAATTCCCTATCAATGTAATGCAGCTCTAATATGCTTTCGGCAATATCGGGTGTCCTGCTGGCAATATATAGGAAGAAAGAACCGTCAAAATCGGGGCACACATTACGAAGTAAAAGGACTGCTCCATCTTCTTCCCGTAGTGACTCTAGATGCACCATTTTTTATCATTTACTAAATAAGGAAACATTCTGTATAATCAAATTAAAATGATCAAAATGCATGTACGCCTTACCGTAAGTTACAATTTATATCATTACATAAATGGAGCAAGAAACTCCATTCAGCAATAAACGAGCCATCCAAATAGCTCCACGTGATACGAAATTCGGCTCCAAATCGGTCCAGGCCTTATAAACCCCTACCAGTGGTACCAATCATTAAAATTGATCTGCACGTTACGAAGTTATGCTACGCTCCCCTCTCCCCACACCTTAGGATCAGAGTTTTTCTCCTATTAGCAATGGGGAATCATACTCCATACAACAACAAAAAATAACCAAACCGGTCAAAGTGTTACAAGTTAGGATCCCCTTTACATCTAAGTTCGTAAATTTCGAGAAGACGTTTTACAGCGTTGATCGCTAACATAGTATATGGGCAGCTTTACGTAGAAGATGCATCCCAGAAAAAATTATCGCCATCTAATATCTTTTCTACCCAAAAAATCCCTAATGTCCCTTATTTTCGAAGCCCTGAGAAGGTTGCAGAGCAGGGCTTAAGATCAATGCTACTAAAACCAAATTTATGAGCTTGCATTCCAGGAGAGATAATGACATTTATCTCGAAGAGTAGCAGATAAAAAAACGGATAAATTCTACTATATTGGAAGCACAACTACAGCGGACGGTGGAGCAGAAGCTGATGTACAGAAGGCTCAAGCAAAACCACCGTAAACTACAAGCCATGAACTGGACTTTTACATGTGGTCGTAAATGGTCTGACTGAATGGTCATATTTACATTGTTTCTTATGGTAGGCAGGAAGACATTTTTCCTTAAACTCGCCCTAGCGCCAAAACTATTAGTTATATGAAAAAATTAGTCTTATATTAACTTAAAGCAGACTAAATGATCTTTCTAATAAAGTAAAAACATGTACACCTTATTAAGCAAAATAACAAGAAATCTTTGATTAAACGTGAAATTTTAGTCGCAAACCAAATTGTCATCCTAAACGCAAGCAGTAAGTCATGGTCCGACCATGCTCTGTCGCTTGTATTTTCTTTAAATTTCCACTTCCGCACTTTTAGGCTTAAAAATGTTTATTATTTTCTTAAGTAGGGTATGAATATTTTTACTTCATTCGAAAGATTGTTTTGTTTACTTCAAGTAGAACAAAACAATTTTTTCATAGAAGTTATAGTTTAGGCATTAGGATGAGTTTAAAGAAAAATCACCCCCATGCTGCCATAAGAAGCAATGTAAACTTATCGAAAAACCAGACCATTTTGGCCCTAATGTGTGTGCGTGAAATTCGTCAGTTCATGGCTTGTAGTTTACGGAGGTTTTGGCTCAAGTCGTATTTAATACTCTTGTTGAGATATGGCTCACACAGTTATGTTCAACACAGAAAGTGACCTGTCAAATGGCTCTTTATCAAAAAACAGATTTGGTATCACTCAGTTATAACGGTTATTTGCAACTACTTACTTAGTATATTATTACTACTACTTGCTACTTACTTAGTAAACTATTTACATTTACAATTTGTTTGCTGTTCCAAATAATATATTTAAAAGCAATTACAATATACAATTTTAAATGAATTAGATTTAATTAAAAAAATTTCAAATAAACAGTTTAAGAACTATAAACTCAATTATTAAATTTTAAGGGAAATATAATAAGATTTATACGATTGATTTTGTATGGAATTATATAAACTAACACTAAATGTATTAGATATATGTAGCGGTAATATTTTATTTTATTATGTATTCTTACCTTCTCCTTTTCCTAAGTCGGGATAATGCCATTCTCCATGTGCATGTATGGATTCCTTATCTGAAAGAAAAAGTAACATTACATTTCTCTATATTTATGTAAATACTCGTAATAATGTGTCCTTAAAGGGGCAGTCTGGGTTAATTTTTGAACAAATTCGATTTTCTAAAAACATCATTTACTATATATATATATATATATATATATATATATATATATATATATATATATATATATATATGTAGAATTAGTGTACAAACCCTTATTTAATCGAATTAACCCTTCTAACTCAGAAGGCGCACTTCACAAGCAGAAGCCTGGAATCAATTGACCTATTCACCAGAATATAACATATATTGAGGTGAATGAGGCTCCCACAACCCATGCAATAAAATATTAGTAAACAAAATAGGGAAACACGTCCAAACATAGGACACATATTCGGCTCTACACATGCGATTAATAGGCTCATGCATACCATAGTTAGACCGAGAATGGAGAACATGTAGTAAAGGCACTCTCCTTAAGCAATACGGGGTATGCCTATAAGTAACGAAACCTGCGAGAGTGCGAGAATCTATATTCGAGTTCATAAGCTGGTGAATAAATACCAGGTCAGCAATTCTACGACGTTCCTCCAACGAGTGCATATTAAGCAATCGGAGGGAATCCTCATATGGAGGAAGCCTTAATGGATCATTCCACGGGAGGTCCCTTAGTGCGAATCTAACAAAGTTCCGCTGCACCGACTCGATGCGTCTAGAATGAACCGCATAGCAAGATGACCAAACCTGAGATGCATACTCGAGAACTGGTCTAACCAAGGAGAAATATACGTGAATAAGTGTCAGTCGATCAGAAAACTCCCTTGACCACCGTTTAACAAAACCCAGAACTGAATTACTCCGAGACACGATATAGTTTATGTGCAGAGTGAAATCTAGTTTTTTGTCAAGCTTCACACCGAGGTCAGTAACGGACTCAACACGACAGAAAGTAGTTTCAGCAAAAGTATAATCAAAGACGAGCTGATTGGGGTTCCTACAGAATGACATAACTTCACATTTATCCAGGTTAAGCTGCAGGCCATTTGAGGCACACCAAACCCTTGAAGGTATTCAAATCAGCCTGAATACAAGAAGAATCATAACTGTTTCTAACACATAAGAAGATATTCATATCATCTGCATAGATTAAGACTTTGAAGTGCTTAATCAGAGGGACAATTTCATCAATGACAAGAATGAACAGCAACGGCCCCAGATGGCTACCCTGCGGTACACCAGATGAAGCTCTAATAAATCTAGATAAAGTGTTACGGAAAGATACTCGGTATGACCTATCTTTTAAGTAAGAGCGGATCCAGTCGAGCAATAAGGGCGGAAAACCCAGCTTTTCCAATTTAAGCATAATCACAGAGTGAGGGAGCTTATCAAACGCCTTGCTAAAGTCGGTGTAGACGCAGTCTGTCTGGAGACCACGCTGGAAGGCAGAGATTATGTGGGATGTAAATTCAAGCAGGTTAGTTGTCGTCGATCTACCAGGCAAAAAGCCATGCTGATTAGATAAGATTAACCCCTTACACTGCCCAACAAGCTGCGTATATATAACAGATTCGAACAACTTGGGTATGCAGGAAAGCTTCGCGATTGGCCTATAATTTGTTATTAAGTTTCTATGCCCCTTTTTATAAACAGGAATTATATAAAGGAGCTCTTCCATAATGTAGGCCTGAAGAGATTTGTTGAAGATGAGTACCAGTGGAGTGAGTAAGGCGTCAGAGCAGGATTTCAAGAACGCAGGTGGAACACCATCAGGACCAAAAGTAAAGTCAAGTTTAAGCTCATTGACAACATCTCCAGCTCCATGACAACATCTCGAGATATAATAGGCAAGGCAATGGAGGCAGCGGGACGGTCTTGGATATGACCAAACTCATCCAGGGAAGGCACAAAGTCGTCAGATGAAAAGGCACCCTAAAAAAATAATGCAAAGTTGTCGGCTATGTCGGGCGCACTGCATTTAGAGGTTCCATTATACCACATTGTAGATGGGTAATTATCAGATCTCTTCTTCATATTAACAAATTTGAAAAAAGTACGAGGATCATTATGTAAGTTATCGCGAACAAGGTACTCTCTGTATAATTATGAAGATAATGCCAAAAATCTGTCATATCAATCAACAGAATCACAATAAGCTGACGAGCTTCTACAACGTAAGTAAGTTTTCCATAGTAAATTTTTTTTATTCTAAAGGCTCCGCAGTTCACTAGTATACCACGGGGGAGAATGACAGGATGGTCTCGACCGTTTTTTTTTTTTTTTTTTTATATATGATGATGCCAAAGCTCAGGGGATGCCCTATGATGCTTAAGCACAGCCTTGGCAGGAAAGGAATTAAGGATGAGGGAAATGGGTTAGGAGTTTGGGTGAAGGAGGTGTCGATGTACGCCCCGTTTGAAAGTTTCAGGCTGATAAGACGAGGGAAAAACAGAAGATGGTAAACTGTTCCACATTCGTGTTGTTCTGCTTAGAAAAGATTCCCGAAATTTGACGGTACGTCCAAATTTGACCTGGAGAGTATAGGGGTGGGAGCGACTTGTTGATCTTGTATCGCGCGTTGTCATGAGTCTACAAGGAATCAGGCTAGCAATTTCGTTAGAACAACGGCCATGGAAATAACGATAGAAGAGTGAGAGACAACCGACATTCCGTCGATGCTCCAGAGAGTCAAGACCCTCAGAGATTGAGGGATCGCCAATAAGCTTAACAGCTTTACGCTGGACTTTGTCTAACGCGGACAGTGCTGTGTGTCCGGCCCCTGCCCAAATATGGGTACACACGAATTAAACAGATCATAAATCCTATCATAAAACACGGAAACGCACTCATCGATATCGCTGTCATCAAAAAGAGATGCGAAATCGATCGAGAGGATCCTGTCTGAGAGAACAGACAAATCCGCCCTTTTAAAATCAAGAACGTACTGATTCTCGTTGGGGTCGGCAGTATAAGAACCATCGTAGCAAAACGAGATGAAAATGGGCGATGCAAACTGTCGATAGCGGATAAGCTACGAGAAGCCGATTCGACTATAGTGTTACTCGAATCAGAAGAAAAGATAAGATCTATTCTATTCCCATAGAGTTCTTTACATCACCCATTTGGTGTAAACCAAAGGAGGAGATGGCGTCAAGACAATGGGAGTCTCTAACAGTAAGACAATTTAAGGGAAGGTAGTCATCGTCATCAGTGTTCAATACCCATTGAACATTGGGTAAATTAAAATCACCAAGAAGGATGATTTCGTCCTCAGGGTTCGTCATATTATTAATAAAATCTAAGCTAAGAATTAAAATGTCAAAGAGACTACGACCGTGTTCATCAACGCGGTTTGTCAAATTTGGAGGAATATAGCAACAGAGCAGGAAAAAGTTCTTCTTATAAAAAGAGAGCTTAAGAGCTATGAGTTCAATTATGAGCGTGTCGGAGAAAGAAGGACATTAATCAAGCTGCAACCCAAGTGGGACTTACATGCAACCAACACACCGCCACCAAGAGCTACAGAGTCAGAATATCTATCCCTACGAAAAACCTGATAGGAATCGTCAAGCACTTCAGCATCATTAAAACCGCGGTGAAGCCAAGTTTCGGTCAGAGCGATGACATCGTAACTGCAAGCTTGAGAAGCCTGAAATAGCTGGCCTATTCTTGTTCTTAATCCGCTTAAATTTTGGTAGTAAAGGGATAGCGTGCTTAGTTTTTTTGGTTATTGACAGTGGCTCTATTGCGAGTGCCGCCTGCGACCTTACGACGATGTGCGATTATATTCTCAGGCCAGAAATCGGGGGCAGACATTATCCCAAAAAGATCTGGGGAGGATATCAACTTGAAAGATGACACGAGTCCCCGAGAATTACGAGAACCAAGAAGCTGACAACGGAGGAGTGCAGAGTCATCAGCCCCACTCTTCTGCCTCACGTAACTAATTACGTTATCAACAGATGTAGATGGATCGAGACGAGAAAAGAAGATTTCGGTAATTGCGCTATCCTCAGTGTAAGCGCAGTGGAGACGCGTCCGTCGGCAGATATGCTAGAATGAGGAGGAGAAGGGGCGGCTCCTGTGGATTGGAGAGAAAAATCGCCATCAGCAGGCTCGGCGTTAGCACAAACGCCTTAGGTCGGAGATCCCCAGAAATATGTATATAAGGCGATACAATAAAAGGTTTGTGAGCGACACACCCGGTGTTTCGGCACTTTAACGTGTTTTCCGTTCCGGCTATAGCCACTTACTTATATTTTAATATCTCGTTTAAATTTTTTGTTTCAGAGGTTCCTGACCCGAGATAGGTATCTTGTCAACCAGTTTTTTACAGGGTTCTCTTATGACCGCCATTTTGTTGCCATAAATTAAAAAAAAACAAACTTTAATTTTTTTCATGTCGTTTAATATGTATTATTTATTGTACAAAACACACTGAAATATTTAAATAAATTCTATTATATAAAAAAATCTTGAAAATATGTGCAATAAACCCAGACTGCCCCCTTAATTATTATTTAACCCTCTTGTGAAGTACATTTGACATTTGAACAAAAAAGAAAATGTGGCCTTCAATAATTTTTCAGGGCTTTATTTTTTTTTTCCTTTTAAGTTCAAGTGAAGGTTCATAAAACAGCTTAGGGAATGAAGTAAAAAAAGACATCTATAGCCGCAATATTAAAATGTTTAAAATGGCATAACAAAAGGAACAGTTCAAAGAATTTACCAATTACAATTCAAATCTTGCCAAAATAATATGTTGTAACTTGTAAAGCAGATCGCACAGAAAAACGTTTCATGTAAAGTAGGTCTCCACGTAGTTATCATGTAGAGCTAAGCCCCTAACTCTAAAGGGTCTAACTCTACAAACCCTACATCTTGGACAAAAAGTATGGCTTCGCCGTTTCATGAAACTTATACATGACACAACATTAAAGACCACTGACTTAATTTCTTACCATAGTCCACAGGAGTGTCTGTGCGACGGCCGCGAAACGGGCCAAGCCATACTTTTTGCCCAAGAAGTAGGGTTTGTCGAGTTAGGCCTTGTAGATTTAGGAGCTTAGCTCTACATGAGATCTGATAATTTTTTAACAGTAAAAGCGTTATGAGTTTGTGAATCTTGGCAACCTAGTTTCTATTTTTTTGCGGGCTGTATTTCTTGCTCATCAGCTATTCCTTTTTTCATAACATATTTTGCTATGTTGAACTTTTAATTGCTTTAATCGACCTTTAATATGCTTTAATCAACCAGGCCAGCTTGATTGGGGTAGGGTTACTAAAAGCTGAATGATAGATAAATTTTAACTACAGTGACCGAATTTTTTAGTCTTATGTATGTGCAAGAAATATTTCCTTTTTAATTCATCATTTGCAAAAAAGAACAATATTTTTATACGAGCCATTTCCATCGACAATTCCATATGATTATCACCACCAATAGAGCGCACCGCGGCAATTTGACCCAATGTTAATTTGTTTGCATCTCTTTATACGGATTCGAAAGAAGTAACGCATTTGCATCACGCCGCTGAACAGCACGTGCTTGCTAAATGAGTAATGCCAAATGTAAAATCTTGTATTCTTAAATTAAGTAAAACATCTAAGCGAAGAAATTAATTATTTCACAAAGCAATTTTCTAGACACCTCATCAGCATTATAAGGTGAGTGCACTCAGAGAAGTGTCAAGTTTCCGAGTTCACTCACTGCATAAATGCCGATCAATGAACTTTTTACTAATCAAATATTTTGTAAGCGTAAGCAATTAAATTATGTTCATAATGTAATGAGTATATAGATTTACGATAGAAATTAAACTTATGATTAAGCAACTTTTCTGTATAAATATCATCAGCATTAAAGACTAAAGCAGAAACCAAGGTGTAACACCTTGCCTTACTCATTTTAACAAGGAACAAAATAGTTCTTTTACACCAAACATTTCCTCTTTTCAATAAAAGTGTTTATAACTCTTTCTCTCTAAGATGGGTGTTGTTTCAATATTACATATATTTTTCCTTGATGGAATTATAATTACATTTGTTTTGCTTTTTTTATTTTATCTATAGTAGTAGTAGTAGTAATCCTGTTCTAATTAGGAATTTTACTGAGTCGTACTTCTATGGAATCCTTGTTCGTTGATTTTTACTATGATAACACGCGGGGAAGGAGAAAGGGAGTGGGAGCATTGCGGTTGAGTTTGATGCCTAACAACGGCAAGAGAATTAATTTTTACTTGGGCGAAGTGCAGTGACATTTTACCAAAAAAAAAAATACTTCTAATACAATATGTATCTTTGCGGTTGAAACAACGGGAAGTACTTTGTCGCCGTAATGAATCACACTAAATTTAGAAATACTTTTTCGTGGAATAACAAATTACACTTGCGATTATTATATTAGATTTTAAAAATATCTTCGGTTTATTACTTTCCGAACGGTGGAAAGATGAGGTTTCCAAATTAAACCTTAGCAATAAGCAATATTGTATGTTATCAAATACCCATTTTTTATTCATAATTTATTATAAAAACAAAACTTGAATCAAGTTTTTACATCTTCTTTATTATGTACTGATTTCAGAAAAAGGAGATAAAACAATCAACTTCAAACCTCGGAGTGGCAACCGTCGAGGGTTGCAATAAATCTGACTGGCCTACTTCTATGCCTTATTATTCCGCTTGTATCCATTTTCGATCTTTTTCCCTGTGAACAACCCGGAAACGGGGTGGTAAATGATTAAACTCAGAACACTTTTCCCACCCTATGGAGGGTATAATTGATCCGAAGGGTAGTTACGGTCATGTTCCTGCCATAATTCTTCGTCGTTATATGCAGGTCAAATCATCAAAAATTTCCGCAGAAACCATGCTGTCGCTCGTTCGTGCGCGAAAATCTAAAAGTGAAGCTTTTGACCGATTGAGGGGTTGGACACGGATAAAAGCTCCTTTTACTTACTATGATATTCGAGTTCACCGATCTCGAAAACAGGGGGCGGGGGTAGTCTTGCAGGTGCGTTTTTGAACCAAAATCTCGACTCTCGATCCCTTCCTTCGTTCTGGTGTCAATCTTGCTGGCCAATGTTTGCAAGAGAACTGGCAAATGTGTCAAACCCAGTATGGCTTTGGGCACGTTTCAATAATCAACATGTTGAGCACTACTATTTACCATAACCTCACCACACAAACTCATCTGGTGCTTGCCAGTCTTCTTCGATCAAAGTTTCTGGTGAACAGCGCTGATTAATGAGACGAAATTTATCTTACATTTCAAACTTGTGAATTCTATTTCGAAAAGAATACATATTTCGTCGAAATTGGTAAGTTATATACAGTACATATGTATTCTCTTTTTATAGACTGCGGACTTTTTAATACGAAAGCGAACCCAAGAGAAAACATAGGTTGGTTTAATATAATCCACGGTATTAACTATCAGATCATTGCATTATTAGTAGATTAACGAAATTTGTAGCTGAGAGCTTATTATTATTATAATTTTATATACACAGAACATAGTAAGAGGGACAATTTCAGTTATTACCGAACTAATACTCATTTTGGCATATTTTTTAGTCTGCTCTCATCAATCTGTTCTCAGCGGTAAAAAAATTATAAAAAGCGACATACCAACGAAAAATGAACTTTCAAACAATAGTGTGCATCCTACTCGATCATCTAAGTATAATAATAATCTCTAAAATGGGAGAAGAAAACAAAGTTCACGATGAGCTCTTGAGAGCCCGTCATCAATGCAACAAGAAAAAGTCGTGGTGGATGTTTTAACCTCAAAATTGTAAGTCATGTTGAATCTTAGAACATAAGCTAAACAGGAATGGCAGTATCTCGTATATGTGCTGTAGGTGTAATCGGCATCGGAACGTATGAATAAGTGTGGAAGTGGGGAAAGGTTTAAGACACTGTTCCCTTATCGAAGTGTTTTGCTTTTATTTTCAGAAGTGTCAAAGTTTAAGTGTCGTGAAAGTTGTGTAAAAACAGGAATTTATCGAGTTGACAAGTGTTAACGATTGCTAATTATAGCCTCTTAAAGTATAAAAATACTGTGTGATATTTTATGGTGTAAAACTCCACAAATTTAGTGATGAAGTGTGCTGTGTACTGCTGCAAAAATTATCGCCGGAGAGCGCGAGGAAAATCTTTTTTCAGGAAAGTATATGTTATAATTATAATCTCTAGATATCTTTGCTTAAATTACTACGATTATATTAAGCGACAGTCATTTATAATAGTAAATATTCACTCTTTTCTTGTGTATAGATCTTGTTTACATTTTTTGTAATCGAGCCAAATATAGCTTTGCCCTTATTGTCACTGTCGGCTCGCGGAAAATTTTTCAGAAGGAGGCAGAACATATTTTTCGATTTAAAACTAAAAATATTTTAATTATAATTATATGGATTTCCCAAAAATATATCACTTTCTAAAAATCCTAATTATATAGATTTCCCAAAAATGGGGATTTACGCCAAAATTGGATTGAGGCAATTGGTCGTTTTGACTACATTCCAGCTGAAGGCTGGAATATTTGCGAGGACCTTTTTAATAAAGAATCACTCTCTACAGGGAAAATACAGAATTATTGAGCGAGAATTTCTGGTACACGATTTTAAATCGTGCAATGAACGTTTTAATTACATTGTAAGTGAATTGGTTGATTTTAATTGGAAATTATTTTAATGTTTATAAAGTTCAGATTAATTGCTTTGAAAACGAAGTGATTATCGACTCTACCATTGGCTTTACAACTGCAGTAAGTTAACTAATATATTCAGTTATAACAATTCAACATCGTTGTGCTTTTTTAGGGAGTTTTCTGGGAGTTGCAATATTTTAGTGAATATGAAAGAAAACTCTTAATATTTTCATTGGAAATGATGCATCAACCATTTACAAGGAAGAGGTATTTAAGAATTTAATGTAAAATGCAGATTTTTTATTTTCCACTTTAAGCGATCTGATAGGAATCGTCAAGCACTTCAGCATCATTAAAACCGCGGTGAAGCCAAGTTTCGGTCAGAGCGATGACATCGTAACTGCAAGCTTGAGAAGCCTGAAATAGCTGGCCTATTCTTGTTCTTAATCCGCTTAAATTTTGGTAGTAAAGGGATAGCGTGCTTAGTTTTTTTGGTTATTGACAGTGGCTCTATTGCGAGTGCCGCCTGCGACCTTACGACGATGTGCGATTATATTCTCAGGCCAGAAATCGGGGGCAGACATTATCCCAAAAAGATCTGGGGAGGATATCAACTTGAAAGATGACACGAGTCCCCGAGAATTACGAGAACCAAGAAGCTGACAACGGAGGAGTGCAGAGTCATCAGCCCCACTCTTCTGCCTCACGTAACTAATTACGTTATCAACAGATGTAGATGGATCGAGACGAGAAAAGAAGATTTCGGTAATTGCGCTATCCTCAGTGTAAGCGCAGTGGAGACGCGTCCGTCGGCAGATATGCTAGAATGAGGAGGAGAAGGGGCGGCTCCTGTGGATTGGAGAGAAAAATCGCCATCAGCAGGCTCGGCGTTAGCACAAACGCCTTAGGTCGGAGATCCCCAGAAATATGTATATAAGGCGATACAATAAAAGGTTTGTGAGCGACACACCCGGTGTTTCGGCACTTTAACGTGTTTTCCGTTCCGGCTATAGCCACTTACTTATATTTTAATATCTCGTTTAAATTTTTTGTTTCAGAGGTTCCTGACCCGAGATAGGTATCTTGTCAACCAGTTTTTTACAGGGTTCTCTTATGACCGCCATTTTGTTGCCATAAATTAAAAAAAAACAAACTTTAATTTTTTTCATGTCGTTTAATATGTATTATTTATTGTACAAAACACACTGAAATATTTAAATAAATTCTATTATATAAAAAAATCTTGAAAATATGTGCAATAAACCCAGACTGCCCCCTTAATTATTATTTAACCCTCTTGTGAAGTACATTTGACATTTGAACAAAAAAGAAAATGTGGCCTTCAATAATTTTTCAGGGCTTTATTTTTTTTTTCCTTTTAAGTTCAAGTGAAGGTTCATAAAACAGCTTAGGGAATGAAGTAAAAAAAGACATCTATAGCCGCAATATTAAAATGTTTAAAATGGCATAACAAAAGGAACAGTTCAAAGAATTTACCAATTACAATTCAAATCTTGCCAAAATAATATGTTGTAACTTGTAAAGCAGATCGCACAGAAAAACGTTTCATGTAAAGTAGGTCTCCACGTAGTTATCATGTAGAGCTAAGCCCCTAACTCTAAAGGGTCTAACTCTACAAACCCTACATCTTGGACAAAAAGTATGGCTTCGCCGTTTCATGAAACTTATACATGACACAACATTAAAGACCACTGACTTAATTTCTTACCATAGTCCACAGGAGTGTCTGTGCGACGGCCGCGAAACGGGCCAAGCCATACTTTTTGCCCAAGAAGTAGGGTTTGTCGAGTTAGGCCTTGTAGATTTAGGAGCTTAGCTCTACATGAGATCTGATAATTTTTTAACAGTAAAAGCGTTATGAGTTTGTGAATCTTGGCAACCTAGTTTCTATTTTTTTGCGGGCTGTATTTCTTGCTCATCAGCTATTCCTTTTTTCATAACATATTTTGCTATGTTGAACTTTTAATTGCTTTAATCGACCTTTAATATGCTTTAATCAACCAGGCCAGCTTGATTGGGGTAGGGTTACTAAAAGCTGAATGATAGATAAATTTTAACTACAGTGACCGAATTTTTTAGTCTTATGTATGTGCAAGAAATATTTCCTTTTTAATTCATCATTTGCAAAAAAGAACAATATTTTTATACGAGCCATTTCCATCGACAATTCCATATGATTATCACCACCAATAGAGCGCACCGCGGCAATTTGACCCAATGTTAATTTGTTTGCATCTCTTTATACGGATTCGAAAGAAGTAACGCATTTGCATCACGCCGCTGAACAGCACGTGCTTGCTAAATGAGTAATGCCAAATGTAAAATCTTGTATTCTTAAATTAAGTAAAACATCTAAGCGAAGAAATTAATTATTTCACAAAGCAATTTTCTAGACACCTCATCAGCATTATAAGGTGAGTGCACTCAGAGAAGTGTCAAGTTTCCGAGTTCACTCACTGCATAAATGCCGATCAATGAACTTTTTACTAATCAAATATTTTGTAAGCGTAAGCAATTAAATTATGTTCATAATGTAATGAGTATATAGATTTACGATAGAAATTAAACTTATGATTAAGCAACTTTTCTGTATAAATATCATCAGCATTAAAGACTAAAGCAGAAACCAAGGTGTAACACCTTGCCTTACTCATTTTAACAAGGAACAAAATAGTTCTTTTACACCAAACATTTCCTCTTTTCAATAAAAGTGTTTATAACTCTTTCTCTCTAAGATGGGTGTTGTTTCAATATTACATATATTTTTCCTTGATGGAATTATAATTACATTTGTTTTGCTTTTTTTATTTTATCTATAGTAGTAGTAGTAGTAATCCTGTTCTAATTAGGAATTTTACTGAGTCGTACTTCTATGGAATCCTTGTTCGTTGATTTTTACTATGATAACACGCGGGGAAGGAGAAAGGGAGTGGGAGCATTGCGGTTGAGTTTGATGCCTAACAACGGCAAGAGAATTAATTTTTACTTGGGCGAAGTGCAGTGACATTTTACCAAAAAAAAAAATACTTCTAATACAATATGTATCTTTGCGGTTGAAACAACGGGAAGTACTTTGTCGCCGTAATGAATCACACTAAATTTAGAAATACTTTTTCGTGGAATAACAAATTACACTTGCGATTATTATATTAGATTTTAAAAATATCTTCGGTTTATTACTTTCCGAACGGTGGAAAGATGAGGTTTCCAAATTAAACCTTAGCAATAAGCAATATTGTATGTTATCAAATACCCATTTTTTATTCATAATTTATTATAAAAACAAAACTTGAATCAAGTTTTTACATCTTCTTTATTATGTACTGATTTCAGAAAAAGGAGATAAAACAATCAACTTCAAACCTCGGAGTGGCAACCGTCGAGGGTTGCAATAAATCTGACTGGCCTACTTCTATGCCTTATTATTCCGCTTGTATCCATTTTCGATCTTTTTCCCTGTGAACAACCCGGAAACGGGGTGGTAAATGATTAAACTCAGAACACTTTTCCCACCCTATGGAGGGTATAATTGATCCGAAGGGTAGTTACGGTCATGTTCCTGCCATAATTCTTCGTCGTTATATGCAGGTCAAATCATCAAAAATTTCCGCAGAAACCATGCTGTCGCTCGTTCGTGCGCGAAAATCTAAAAGTGAAGCTTTTGACCGATTGAGGGGTTGGACACGGATAAAAGCTCCTTTTACTTACTATGATATTCGAGTTCACCGATCTCGAAAACAGGGGGCGGGGGTAGTCTTGCAGGTGCGTTTTTGAACCAAAATCTCGACTCTCGATCCCTTCCTTCGTTCTGGTGTCAATCTTGCTGGCCAATGTTTGCAAGAGAACTGGCAAATGTGTCAAACCCAGTATGGCTTTGGGCACGTTTCAATAATCAACATGTTGAGCACTACTATTTACCATAACCTCACCACACAAACTCATCTGGTGCTTGCCAGTCTTCTTCGATCAAAGTTTCTGGTGAACAGCGCTGATTAATGAGACGAAATTTATCTTACATTTCAAACTTGTGAATTCTATTTCGAAAAGAATACATATTTCGTCGAAATTGGTAAGTTATATACAGTACATATGTATTCTCTTTTTATAGACTGCGGACTTTTTAATACGAAAGCGAACCCAAGAGAAAACATAGGTTGGTTTAATATAATCCACGGTATTAACTATCAGATCATTGCATTATTAGTAGATTAACGAAATTTGTAGCTGAGAGCTTATTATTATTATAATTTTATATACACAGAACATAGTAAGAGGGACAATTTCAGTTATTACCGAACTAATACTCATTTTGGCATATTTTTTAGTCTGCTCTCATCAATCTGTTCTCAGCGGTAAAAAAATTATAAAAAGCGACATACCAACGAAAAATGAACTTTCAAACAATAGTGTGCATCCTACTCGATCATCTAAGTATAATAATAATCTCTAAAATGGGAGAAGAAAACAAAGTTCACGATGAGCTCTTGAGAGCCCGTCATCAATGCAACAAGAAAAAGTCGTGGTGGATGTTTTAACCTCAAAATTGTAAGTCATGTTGAATCTTAGAACATAAGCTAAACAGGAATGGCAGTATCTCGTATATGTGCTGTAGGTGTAATCGGCATCGGAACGTATGAATAAGTGTGGAAGTGGGGAAAGGTTTAAGACACTGTTCCCTTATCGAAGTGTTTTGCTTTTATTTTCAGAAGTGTCAAAGTTTAAGTGTCGTGAAAGTTGTGTAAAAACAGGAATTTATCGAGTTGACAAGTGTTAACGATTGCTAATTATAGCCTCTTAAAGTATAAAAATACTGTGTGATATTTTATGGTGTAAAACTCCACAAATTTAGTGATGAAGTGTGCTGTGTACTGCTGCAAAAATTATCGCCGGAGAGCGCGAGGAAAATCTTTTTTCAGGAAAGTATATGTTATAATTATAATCTCTAGATATCTTTGCTTAAATTACTACGATTATATTAAGCGACAGTCATTTATAATAGTAAATATTCACTCTTTTCTTGTGTATAGATCTTGTTTACATTTTTTGTAATCGAGCCAAATATAGCTTTGCCCTTATTGTCACTGTCGGCTCGCGGAAAATTTTTCAGAAGGAGGCAGAACATATTTTTCGATTTAAAACTAAAAATATTTTAATTATAATTATATGGATTTCCCAAAAATATATCACTTTCTAAAAATCCTAATTATATAGATTTCCCAAAAATGGGGATTTACGCCAAAATTGGATTGAGGCAATTGGTCGTTTTGACTACATTCCAGCTGAAGGCTGGAATATTTGCGAGGACCTTTTTAATAAAGAATCACTCTCTACAGGGAAAATACAGAATTATTGAGCGAGAATTTCTGGTACACGATTTTAAATCGTGCAATGAACGTTTTAATTACATTGTAAGTGAATTGGTTGATTTTAATTGGAAATTATTTTAATGTTTATAAAGTTCAGATTAATTGCTTTGAAAACGAAGTGATTATCGACTCTACCATTGGCTTTACAACTGCAGTAAGTTAACTAATATATTCAGTTATAACAATTCAACATCGTTGTGCTTTTTTAGGGAGTTTTCTGGGAGTTGCAATATTTTAGTGAATATGAAAGAAAACTCTTAATATTTTCATTGGAAATGATGCATCAACCATTTACAAGGAAGAGGTATTTAAGAATTTAATGTAAAATGCAGATTTTTTATTTTCCACTTTAAGCGATCTGTATTGCAAGGGGAACCATCGTGCTCGAATGCCTTCACACTTTTCGAAAATTGTGGGACAACAAATACTGCCTGCTCGTTAACTATAATTTATATACATATATCATTCTTTATTACTTAAGGTAGTGGGTTGAAGTTAAATATGAATGTTTAGAGTAAATATTTCTTTTTAAGCTTAAATATACATAGATTAAGTCAATCGGTTATGGGTTTATTTAACACTATATTATTATTTAATATTAAAATTAGAATTTAATTAGATGAAATAGGTGGAGTCGTTAATCAATTAATCAATTAATTAGGAATTAATTAAGTGATACTATTCAGTTACAGTTGTGGAAAATATGAGGGACAAGAATCTAATTGGTGCCGAAGTTTGCGACAGTCTAGCTGATATAGTCGGTCCGAACTGGTCTATATTTGAAATAATGCTGCTCAAATCAGAGGGTAAACATATTTCGAAACAATATGGACCACAAATACGATTGTTTGCCTTGAATCTGAATTTTATGTCCCCTAAGGCATATGAATATGTCAGTTCAACCATTCGTTTTCATGGTATGAAAATGTCTCTTGCAAACCCGGATTTACAAAGCAATGGTTTGTTGCTATACAAAGAGCTTGTGAAGAAGCTAGGAAAAGCGGTGAAATAATTTATTTTAACATTGTTTTCGATAAAATTAACATAAGGCAACATGTAGACTGGGATGGTGAAAATTCGTATGGGTTCGTTGATGTGGGCGATGACAGAAAAGAAGTTGAAATGGCAAAGCAGATTTTGGTATTTATGGCTGTAGCCTTAATTCGAGCATGGAAAATACCCTTCGCATTCTTTCCTATTGTATCTTTAACTTCGGAACAAAAGCACAATTTGATCGTCTTAGCCTATATTTATATTATTGATAGCGGCGCTGAAGTAGTGGGTATCACATTTCATGAAGCACCGGTTAATTTGACAGCAGCGGAACTTCTGCACTATGATGTCAGAAATGTTTCATGTAAAACTTTTTTTTAAATAAATAATTTTAACGACGAAGTTATTGTTCATCCGGATCCATACCACATGATAAATCTTGCCCGCAACGCATTAGCTGATCTTCAAATAATGGTAACTAATTCTGTTGAAAAAATTAAATGGGTGTACCCCTCCAACGACTTAAATATTTACAAAAGAAAGAGCAACCGCACTTAAGAAACAAATTGAGAAAGGCTCATATCTTCTTTATGCAGCACAAAATGAAGGTGAAGTTAGATGTTCAGACATTCAGCAGGTCTGTCGCAGACCCAGACGCCTTAGATTTTTGCAGAGACATTTTGAAGATGTCTGACTTTTCGGAAAGTAAGCCCTTATCAGTATTCAGACGCTAGATGAATTATATATTTGACATTTTAAACTGTCGGAAAATTGGTGAATACGAATAACAGAAAAGAGCTTTATGTAATAACAATTTTTATATTATTCAAGAGTTTGTTCATGATGAAATTACATATATTTGTGAACTAAATTGTCATGTGGTACATTGCTTATAAATTATTCGAGAAAAGAAGATTTCTGCAACTAGGTTTGAAGTTTTACACCACAGTCTAATTTTACCAACAACTTAAATCAGGATCACCTAGGATTATTCTTCAGTTTAATTAGATTAAATTTAGGAGGAAATGTTAATCCCTCTGTTAGACAATTTATTAGTGTTTATAAGAGGTTGTTAGTACGATGTACAATAAGCGAAGGTGGTATTGGAAATGAAAATGACTACCACAGGTACCTCAAATGATTATGATGATCCTGAAAAAGAAATAAACAGAAGTACTGAACGATTTCAAATGCTTTCGGAAGAGGAACAAAACATTTTCGACCACGCAAACTTAGATGAGAATTTTTTAAATCAGCACAGCTATGCATCATACCCGTCAAAGTTAAGCAAGTACACGAAACACGTTGTACATTATATAGCCGGTTTTTTTTTTCTTCAAAATAAATAAAAGCCTTAAATGTACTGAGTGTTTACAAGCTCTTTAAGGGGAATTCACACCATTGTCTTTAGCAGCATATAAAACACGGGGTGCTCTTCAAATGCCGTCAAAAAGTGTCACGGATATTTGTGAGAAAGCCGAAAGCACTTTACGCCATATAATTATTTTAATTGAAAATAAAATGATAGTGTTATTAATATACATCACTTTCTTTAAATCCTAATTGATGTACAACAGATTTTCATTGGTAAACCACTTTTGAAAATCAATTACCCCACATGACTCAAAGTAATAATCATTACAGTGCATTGATAAACAACAACAACAACTTGGTTTTATTCAGAGGAATATAGACTCTTTAAATCCGTCATAGAAAGCAAAGAATATACATACATATGTACTTACAATAAATGATTTTAAATGCAATAGACAAAAGACAAACCGCTGGGGACCAAAAAAGATACATAAGTTATAATAATATCATATTTTAACTTATTTATCTAAATCAGCTATCTCAACCTTCACGTGGTGGTCCCTGGAAACAAGTGAGCATGTTGTATTCAATTACAATGCTCCCTTGGCTAAAAGAGAAGGTGGAACAGTTTAAATACATATTTTTCTAAATTGTGTTAGATATTATAATTAGAAAATCTATTTCATCTTTTTTGCGCACATTTTTAAATGTAATTTAACAATAAAATTTAAAATATAAATATTAGTTTATTTTGAATTAATAAAATTTGTAATTATTCAAAAGGTATATCAGACCCTCTTCAAAAAATCTCAAATTTGACTACTATCATGGTCTACACCAAACACAGAAAACCCACACTTCTATAAAAAGGAAAATGCCGACGTTTTCCTACCTTAGTACCATTCCTGTTTAGCTTTATGTTCTAAGTGTTGAATATTGCAACAAATTTCCTGGTGCTCAACTTGTTGATTATTGAAACGTGCCCTTTCATAACTTTGCTTGTTTGCCTGTTAGTAAGCATCTTATGAGCAGATACTTTAATATTTGCATTGCGTCATTTTATATCAATAAAAGGCAAGTCAACTGACCGGCAGTGGAATCGACTGGCTAGCTGCTTAAATAACATAATGAATAAGATACCGAATGTAATCTCGAGACATTCTTCGCTACTATAATATGACATCGACTATTTTGATGTACGACCCTCCTCCCATTTTTTATTGGAGAACATTATTTAGGTGAAATGAAACCATTCACGCTTCTCCGTTGGCAACACATTTAAGCGATGATAAAAGTGATTTGAAACCGATAGACACGTATTTATATGGCGTACCTCTGATGCCATGAAATATTGTCGTAGAAAACAAAGTCATATTACC
This sequence comes from Leptarthrus brevirostris, assembly GCA_964036015.1. Taxonomy (NCBI): domain Eukaryota; kingdom Metazoa; phylum Arthropoda; class Insecta; order Diptera; family Asilidae; genus Leptarthrus; species Leptarthrus brevirostris. Next base: position 113,461,668 of record OZ038371.1, read on the forward strand.
TTATTTCTCAATTTCAAAAGGAAAAGAGATCATAAGTGGAAAACAGTATAGTCCAGGAGGTAGCGTTGCAAATTACACAATCACTTCAGGTCTTCTAATTCTTATCACAAGTAATTCTTATTGGATAGTCAATTAATGATCTGAGCGTCAGCTGCTCAAGTAGCAGTGGACCTCGTCGCGAGAGAATGTCAGTTCAGTTCAGTTGTCCATATGGTGATCGGTTGGGACTGCTACAACTTGCTGCTCTCGAGAAGCGTCGCTGGGTTGCCGATATAATTTTTCTACACCAGCTTCTACAGGGAAAGATTGACAGTGCGGAACTTTCTTCCAAAATATCACCTAGAGAACTGTCCTATTCCCTTCGAAACCGTTCGAGCTTTCAGATAGCTTTCTCGCGCATTAGTTACGGTATGTTCGAGCCAGTTAATCGCATGTGTAGGTTTGCTAATGGTTTTGGTGATGTTTTCAGCACTAACGTAGACAAATTAACATTAAAGAGGAACCTTTATAACTTGTAACCATCCTGTTGTACTCACTTGTCTTTGTTCTTTTTGATTTTGTTTTTTTGTATGGCGTAAAGTTTCCTTCCTTGTATGTTTTGTATTGACTTGGCTTAAGCTGCCTGTGCATCCCTGATTGTTGTGTTTGGGTGTATTTTGGCTTTTTTTTACTAATGATCTTACCTTTGTTTACTAATGATCGATCAATAACTGCGGATAACTTATTATTATTAACCGCATGTGTAGGGCCGTGAATATGTGTCCTATTTTTGACCTGGCTCTTACTAAGGATGTGCTTAAACGTTCTCTGTTATCTCTGCACCCCTGATTGTAGTGTTTGGGAGTGTTTTGGATTTTTACTAATATTTTATTGCATGGGTTATGGGAGCCTCATTCGCCTCAATATATGTTATATTCTGGTCAATTAATTCCAGGCTTTTGCTTGTGAAGTGCGCCATCTGAGTTAGAAGGGTTAATTCTAAAAAAAAAATATCAACAACAAAAATCTAAAAATGATTTCAGGTCGTTTGAAAATTTGCACAGGAAATGTTTTATGATGACAATAAATAAAAAAAAGTAAGCTGCAAAGATAATGGATTATGCGTCAGCTGCTTACATAAACCTGTAAAAAAATAATTAATGTAAAATCATTTCAGGTTCAATGAAACTAACAGTTAATTCTTCGTTTTATATAAATAATAAAAACAATCGTCAACTATTCTTTCAATGGGGGTAAGACCGTCAGCTAGGTGCTGAGCGCGCATTTAATCTTAGTATAGCGTAACCCAATGTATGATCTGACATGTTAGACACACGATAAGCATGACTGATCATTGCACAACCTGTGTGTTATTGTGTCATTACGTCAACGCACATGTTACTATAAGATGCATGGACACGGATGTTTTGATTATATTGTTGAGCAATATGCAGCATATTAAAAGAAATTTACAAATTAGCCTTCTACTTGGAACTGGTAATGCTAAACAATACATCAATGTAAATAGATTATACGAAATTCTTGGGAAAGACTTATGCTCAGCATTACGGGGGTTCCATGCATTCACAAGATGTGATTTTAATCCCGCATTCTACAGACGAGGAAAAAAAATTCCTTGCAAAATATTAAAAAATTCGACATCATACATGAAAGCCTTTACAGACATTTCAAACATCAGCAATTGCAACATATATGAACTTCAAAAAACTATTGAAGAATTCGTTTGCAGAATAAATGGATTTAAAAGCATCAATAACGTAAATGTAGCACGAGTTGCTACATTTAGAAAAGTATATAAAATGAACGTAAAAACAGATGTTTTCACCTTTAAAAATACCATTGATGGAGCGACATTTCCGCCATGTAAGCCGGAGTTATACCAACAAATTCTTCGTACAGCATATATAGCTCACCTCTGGAGCCATACTCATCTATCGGTTCCGATTGAATCGTCACCAGTCGACTATGGATGGCAAGAAAAAGATGATAAATATGATTTCAAATGGTGGACAGGTGTTGTCAACACTAGAGGTATTTATTAATTTATATAATTTTCAATGAAAAACTTATTCTTAAGCCCATGAGAAAAAGTAATAATGATGATCAAATTTGATTTTGTTTTCAGAAAACACTGGACAAGATGACTAAATTGAAAGAATTGAGGATGAAGAAAGTGAGGAAACTGAGGAAGATTAGAAGAAGAAATGGACTCTGATATTTATGATGACAGTTGTGAAGAGAGCGATAATGAATCAGAAACATCAGAAGATTACAGTGATAATGAATAAAATACGAGTAATTACTGGAAATATTTTTAAATAAGTTATTTATATGAAATAGAAAACTTAAATAAACTTAATTTAAAATATATTCTCTTCTTTACTTATTCACTATGTTTCACACATCCAGGTTTTCGATAGAATAAAAATAAAAATTATATTCATAAACATAACTGAATAAAATGTATAAATTTTAGTTTAAATTGATTTCAAGTCACTTGAAATCTTTAGGATAGATTGTTTAAACAATATATTGAGTGAAAATGCACGTCAGCCATTTGCAAAACGGGGGAAAGATCGTCAGTTAGATCATACATTGGGTTGCGCTATACTAGGATTAAATGCGCGCTCAGCACCTGTAATACATCAGCTGACGGTCTTACCCCCATTGGAAGAATAGCTGACGCATGTTTTTATTATTTATATAAATCGAAGAACTAACTGTTAAAGTTTCATTGAATCTGAAATGATTTTACATTAATTATCTTTTATACAGCAGCTGACGCATAATCCCTAAGTTTCTTTGCAGCTGACTTTTTTATATTTATTGTAATCATATAAACTATAGGTCTGTTTGTTTCGCTGGTAAGTCAAGTGACGTCAAAAGTGTAAAATTTACTCTACAATCACGTTAGTGAAACAAACTGTGAAGTGCAATTCCATCTTGACTTTTGTATTTGATAGCTAATTTGATAACTGAAACTTGATTTTCTTGATTTCAAAAATTTGCTCGGATTAAATTAAATTATGAATGAAAAAGACAATTTTGCATTTCTTTATAAAACATTAAATTAAAAAAAATTTAAAATAAATGTGGTATATAAATCATGAATAATTATTTATTTATATAATAATATGTATTTATATAATATATAATAGTATAAATATCGCTTCGGCTTTCTCATTTTGGACAGTATAAGCCTTTTAAATGGTCCTGACATAATTGACAAATGAATGACAACTAATTACACTTGATCAAAAGCAAGTGTAAAAATTTACACTTGAATTGCTACCACCTCAGCGAAACAAACGTTTTTTTTATTCTTTAAAAACTCGTACAGCTGACAATCGCCATCCTCATCTTGCGAGCGGTGTTGCGCGCGAGCTCTCTTTCACTCTAATCTATATTTAACAGCTGGCAACCCATCTTTGCGGCCACTTTTACATAAGCAGAGGTATTCCATCATACGCAGAAAAAAATTAACTTTAATTTGATATATAAATTATAAATATACGTCATGAACGTATAAATACAACAAAATAATAACTCTATATACCAGCCTGCGAAGAGGTTGCGACCAAGTGCGCAATGGCAACCATAACTTTTCAAGTTCTTTACAAATATTCATAAATATATGTAAAAATTAAATTTTGATTAAAAACTCGATGAACGTAGTAATCTTGCAGCCGGATCTTAGACTATAATAGGTGTATAACAAGTGTAGCGAAACAAACAGACCTATTTGGTGTACAAATTTTCAAATGACTTGAAATCATTTTTAGATTTTTTTTTACATAATTCACATTCTCTCACGACTAGGTCCACCACGATTCTCACTGCTGACGCTTGTTTCGATTGCTAGCTATATCTAGACTATCGAATCCACACAAAATCAAGCGACCTGAAATCACTATCAAAAATACAACGCTGCCTCCCAGAGTAGTACAATCGTCACCAAAAATAAAGGGGGGGGAGGGGCGATCTGGTACTGTGTAATTCTAGCAGTTACGGTGAAGATAAGAAAGATCTTATAAAATAGATCACTAACAGTAAAATTCAAAGCTTTCTTACGACAGACATGTGTGAAGTCAGTTGAAAAACGTGTTCTCAACGCTCCCGCGCGTCAATTTTCAGCGTATGATATTTATGAAATTTATATTAATTTTGTATCCTTGAAAGCAATATTGCTGTTCACTGTAAATGGTATTCGAATTGTGGCAAAATTGTACTATTTATAATATATATATATTTTTTTTTATACGATGTGGCCAAATCCTAGGGGATAACCCTTTGATGCGTTATTATAGTTTTGGCCGGAAGGGAATTAGGGTAAGGGAAGTGAGGAAACTTGAGTCTTGTTTTTGCATTGCTGCGAGCTAGACAACAGCCCAGAGACGGAGTGGATTATTTTTTAAATTCTTAATAAAAGCTCACGGGGTCATCTGGTCCCGAACCCGGGACCCATGGCATGTTGGTCTTGCCGCTCAACGTATTGATCCAATTCAGTCTCCCAATATGTATTAATTTAGAGAATTAGGTCGTGAGTTTTATTTTCATACATCCTATGTGTCGAATAAATTATTAGTTTCGTTAGACACATCAAAGTAATCTTCATGTTGCAGAAGTTAAGCAAACAGCAGTAATTAACTTTACTTTGGGACCCCCAATTCAATTAGTGTTAAACAAAAATTAATTTAAAAAAAAACTAAAATTCCTTATTTTATTATTAGTTTTAACTCATAAGCACTACAGTTTTATAATTTTTCTGAGATATAGGTACCTTAGTTCTCTATAAAAATCAGGAGCGCATATGTGTTTAAATTTGAAACAATTAAGCCACTTAGCTAATTTGTTTTCCCTTTGAAATATACATTTGATAAAATTGTCATGTATGGGTGCGTGACTAAATTCAACATGTTGAGTACCACTGTCAACAAAGTTGCTTCAAATGTGTTTTTATTCACCATTTTAATGTAAGTAACCAGAAACTGTTTAGCCCTGCCGCTGACAAGGGGGCTCTGTCAGAGGTCGATCACCCTTTCCCGCCATACTCGTGGGACCAAAATATGGACACAAATACAAATAATGACACAAAACAAAAACAAAATAACAACGAGTCAGCAGAGGAGGGGGGACGCGCAAGTGACACCCACTCTGACGCTGCACGTCAGTTACCGAAGCCAGCCAAGTCTGGCGAGGAAGAAGCGGTGAAGGCTGTCGCGGAGGGCGTTGCTAAGCTCAACGTCAGACGCGTACGACCTTCAGGTGCGACGCGCAGGAGGCTAGCGCGGGAGAGAAAGGAGGCAGAGGTTGCGGGCGGTACACCTGCCCCTCCTCAGCAGCCTAAATCCGCCGGTGGGCAGGCGGAGAAGAAACCAGTGGCCGGTGGGAGTGGCGACAATACACGCTTCCGCCCTAAGCTGGCGAATACATTCGGCTCTCTCTTGGGCACTGGGCTTCCTGGCAAGGTACGGGAGACCAACGACGCTGGAGCTGGACCATCGAGGACGGCGGTGGTAAACCGCAACCGTTCTGATGGGGACTCTCCGGGGGTACAGGCCACGAAGAAAAAGAAGACGGGTAGAGCAGGGACACAGCCACTCTACAGGGACCTGCTTGCAGGGATACCTATGGTTGTGATACCTGCTGAGTATCCAAAGAACAGGCTAACGGATGAGCAGATAGAGGCTCTGAGGGAAGCACTCGACCAGGCCATAGACGACACTACGGCCGAGGAGACTGCCCCACAATTCTGGGGATCCCGAGTAACAGGGGGCACATTGAGGCTAACCTGTGCTACGGCGGAAACCAGAGGCTGGTTGGTGCGAGTGATACCCAAACTGACACCTTGGGAAGGGGCCTCCCTTAAGGCTATTGAGGAGAAGGACCTACCCAAGTTGTACAGGGTAGTGGTGTGGATACCCAAGAACAACGGGGATCCGGCAGCGGTCCTGGAAAAGCTCGAGAAGCAGAACCAGCCGATTCCAGCAACCTCTTGGAGAGTATTGGGCCGTAAAGCGGAACAAGGCGGACAGACGCTGGCACTCTCCATTGACGAAGGGTCCATGCGGATATTAAAAGAGCGGCAGATGCGACTCTTCTTTAGCATCACCTCTGTGCTGTTTAAGGCGGCCGGTGGGGGAGCGAAAGAGGAGGACACTGTTGCTCCAAAACAACCAGATGAAGGTGGTCCAAGCAAACCTACAACACAGTAGGGCTGCCTCGGCAGTTCTCTGTAGGCTGCTGGCCACTCAAGCTGTAGATCTGGCCCTCATCCAGGAACCTTGGGTAAGTTTCGGCCAGATTTCGGGACTGCGACAGGCTGGTTTTGGAATCATTTATGATACCAAGGACAGCAGGCCGCGGACCTGTATTGTATATAATAAAGAAAAAACTAACTGTTTGCCGTCCACAGACTTATGTACAAGGGACCTTACAGCTGCCAGAGTGGAGGTATGTGCGGGGGGACGTAGATGCTGGGTGCTAATCTGCTCTGCGTACTTCCCATACGACTCCACTGAACCACCACCGACGAGAGAACTAAGGGAACTCATCGGGTCGGCAAACGCGGCGCACATGCTAATTGGATGCGACGCGAACTCACACCACATTAACTGGGGGAGCAGCGGCAATAACAGAACAGGTGAGTACCTTATTGATTATTTGCTAACTACTAACCTAGTTATACTAAACCGTGGATCTAACCCTACCTTTGACAATGGCCGTCGGAGGGAGGTAATTGACATCACTCTCTCCAGTAGCTACATATCAGAACTGGTTAGTGACTGGAGAGTATCTGACGAGCCATCATGCTCCGACCACAAACACATTCTATTCAGAGTTGGAGAATGTGTCAATGAAATAAAGGAATACCTGAACCCAAGGAACACAAACTGGGTTACCTATAAAGAGGAACTGGTTGGTAGACTTTATGGGTTCATGGGCTCGATCAAGTCTACGCAAGACGTCGAACTTGCGGCAGACCTCGTTAACGATGCCATACAGGCGGCCTTCAGGGGAAGTTGTCCGGTGTCAGTAAGGTCCCAGAACAGGAACGTCCCTTGGTGGACAAGGGAACTTGCGAGACTAAGGGCTATTACCAGGAGGCTGTTCAATAGGGTGAAAAGAGGCGGGTGCTGGGAAGAATATAGACAATCCCTAACTGCCTACAACCGAGAACTGCGCCGATCCAAAAGATGCAGCTGGCAAAAGTTCTGCCAAAACGTTGAGGGCGCTCGCGAGTCTGCGAGACTGCATAAAGCCCTTATGAAAACTACGTCGGGCGACCTGGGCACACTCCAGAAACCGGACGGAACATACAGCCAAACCAGGGAAGAAACACTAGAGATTCTACTGCAGTCTCACTTTCCTGGTTCAAGGGTGGAAGAACCGAACGAGGCAGACAGGCCCAGCCTAACTGACCACCTAGAAAGGAGGGCGACCAAGGCGGACTGGAGGGTTGCCAGCTCGGTTTTTACATGTAAAGCCATCAAGGATGCTATTTCATCCTTTGAACCATTCAAGTCCCCTGGTACGGATGGTGTGTACCCGGTGCTCCTACAGGAGGGCTGTGATGTTCTTGCGCCGGTGCTGTGCAGAATATACAGGGCGTCCTTTGCACTAGGATACATACCATCTATCTGGAGGACTGTGAAAATAGCCTTTATTCCAAAGCAAGGCCGTGTAGATTACACACTCGCTAAAGCGTACAGGCCTATTAGTCTAACATCGTTCATGTTAAAGACGATGGAAAAAGTTGCTGATCGGGCGATCAGGGAGAGGTATCTTCTACACTCACCACTTCATGCCCGGCAGCACGCCTACCAAACCGGAAAATCTACTACAACGGCACTCCATGACTTAACACTCAAGCTGGAGGGAGCGGTTTATAGCAGGGGAACTGCGATAGAAGGCGCTTTTGATAACACATCATTCGATGTGATCACTCGGGCCCTAAGAAGGAGAGGCCTTGGGACGACCTTCTGTCGATGGATAGATGTGCTGCTCAGGTCTCGAGATCTTACCTTGAGTCTCCTCGATAGGACGATAAGGGGCTGCGTCACAAGAGGGTGTCCGCAGGGTGGGGTGCTGTCACCCCTCCTATTGTGCCTTGTGATCGATGAGCTACTTGTACGCCTTTATGAGCGAGGTTTCTTCGCGCAGGGCTATGCAGATGATATTGTTGTTGTGGCATCCAGTGATATGGGAAACAACATTACGACACAACTCCAGGGGGCTCTAGATGTAGTTGCAACCTGGTGCAATGAGGTTGACCTCAAAGTCAACCCTGACAAAACAGTCGTCGTTCCGTTCACTAGGAAGAGGAACACGACGAGTCTTACTGAACCGACCTTCTTGGGCACTGCGCTACCATTCAAGGATCAGGTGAAGTACTTAGGGGTGATCCTGGATTCCAAGTTATACTGGAACCTGCACCTTGATATAACTGTGGAAAAAGCTCGGAAGTCCTTTTGGGCATGCCGTAGAGCCTGCGGGACCACCTGGGGACTTAAACCCAGAACAATGCTCTGGATCTACACATCGGTAATAAGGCCCATGATAACTTATGGAGCAATTACATGGTGGCACAGAGCAAAACTTAATGTGATAAGGACTAAGCTTAGCAGACTGCAACGTATGGCCTGCCTATGCATCACTGGAGCCATGCGCACCTCGCCGAAGGCTGCACTCGAAACCATGCTAAACATTAAACCTCTACATATAGAGGTTGAAAGCCTGGCTATGTGTGCGGCCTACAAACTAGAGGGAGCCGGTCTCCTTGGGGAAAACATAGGTAAGGGCCACACGACAATAAGGGAGATTCTTGAAGCCACACCTGAGTTGGCCATGCTAACTGATCAGATGCCGGCAAGACTCTCACCATTTCAACCACCCCTAATACGGGTGGAAAAGCGTGAGACCTGGACGCTTCCAGCTGTCCGTCCAGGGGAGCTAGTATGGTATACGGATGGATCCAAGACTGAATCAGGTGTTGGGGCAGGGGTCTGGAGCGACTCTCCTCGATTCAGTTTATCACTGGCCCTGGGAATGTATACCACGGTATTCCAGGCTGAGATCTTCGCCATACTGGCATGCACCTACGAGAACCTAAGAAGAGCCTATAAAAACAAAAGGATCTCAATTTTCTCGGATAGTCAAGCTGCAATCAAAGCAATTGCTTCATCTACCACCAGATCAAATCTGGTGTGGGAATGCCAAAGGAGCCTAGACGCACTGTGTAGAACTAATCAAGTAAGCTTGATCTGGATACCGGGACATCAGGGCTACACAGGAAATGATAAAGCAGACGAACTTGCTAGGAAGGGGTCTAACACCCCTTTTATAGGGCCGGAGCCGGTCTGTGGAATACCTCTCTGCACGGCCAAAAGGCTAATAGCAAACCGCGCAAATGAGGGACATAGGCTATATTGGAACAGTATTGAGGGGCACGCTCACTCAAGAAGCCTTATGCCCTCACCGTCGCCGGGTAGATCCAGGGAGCGCCTCAAGCTGAGCAGTTCGGCTGTTAGAACCCTGGCAGGCCTACTTACCGGCCACTGTCAGCTAAGGAAGCACCTGGTGAGGATAGGCAGAGCAATCGACCCCACCTGCAGACTCTGTCTGGAGGAGGATGAGACCCCATTACATGTGCTATGTGAATGCCCTGCAGTAGCCAGGAGCAGATTTAGCCTATTCGGGAAACCAACCCTGGTACCGAGCGGGCTGAAGGACTGCCAACTGCAGGAGCTGTTGAACTTCTTCGGAGGGACCGGCTTACTATAAGGAGTTGAGAGGGTTAGCACAATAGGCCCTAGTGGCCGCGGCGCTTGAGAACCTCGCACCTCCAAATTTAATCAATCAAATCAATCAAACCAGAAACTGTGGCTTTTGTTGAAACCAAGTTACCCCGTACTCTCAACATGTTGAATTTAGCCACGCTTCCCATTTGATTCAATTATGTTTACAGGAATTAGCTAGCCAATAAACAACATGTGCTTCAAAAGTGTTTCTGGCCTATATGTATCCACCTTTAGTCCAGTCCCGAAATGAGGTAGCCTATCTCAAATTCAATATTTAAGGCCCAATTCACTAATGAAAAAACATAGTACCATTACATTTTATAGAAGTTTTCAAAACACGTTTAACGAGCTTTAATGCTACTTGGCTCATTGCATTTGGGGTTGTTGTATGTAAAACATTTCATTCTGGTTGAAAATTCTATACTTTTCGTACCCAAAAAAATATGTTATCCTAAATAAGTAAAGTCAAACTAAAGGACCGGATGAACATACAAAGATATTTCCCACTCTCTCTAGTTCCCGTATCTCCTGGTGGGGCATGGGACAGGAGAAGATCGTCACCCGATTCGAGGCAACGATTGCAAGTGAACTTACAATTTAAAGTGGATTCCAAACACCTGACATTTCCTCTGCAACCCCCATTGTCTTTTTATTGTGATCTGTTGCCATCAGAAATATACATACATATGACTGTTAAAATGTGATTTTCTTGCAGGAAGGTTGACACATTTTTCGTATTATGCTTTTATTACGGTGAATCACATCCCAACACTTCAATATACTGCAAAATATTCTTGAACTCTATCTTAACGAACATTCTTCAATTACGTTAAAGTTTATGCAATTAGCGACCTGAAACGTGCACAACGTCTGCATAAAAATTAAAAGAAGTTGTTTGCTGCTTTTTGCATGAAGAGGGGGTCTTCTATGCGGTCAAAAAATCAAATTTTTGTTTTTCACGGAATCTTGTTATTTAGCCTCTTGAGAATATACCTACAAAATTGCCGGTAAAAATTTTTCTCGGCTAAATATTATCTGCGGACCGTGTAAATGATATGTAAATTAGCTGTAATCACAAATTTAATTAAAATTTTGATTTACATATATTATACTTAATAATAATTTAAAGTTCAATAATAAAATAATTCGAATTTTTACAAAACCCTCTGAGTAACTTTTTCGTGCCGCCAGTTCAGAATGTAGGAAAACAGCTGGAACCTCAAAACACTATGTTGCAGCATAGACCCACCCAGGGCCCAGATTAAAAGCCTACTTCCTCATAGTAAAAAGCGAAAAAATTTGACAGCATAGACCCAGCCCATGATAATAATTCTCGCAAAACTGGTTGCTTTCAGACAACCAGGGTAGGAATTCTCAGCCAATTTAGCTGCCTCCAGCAACCAAATCGTTTCAATAAATAAAGCGCATGCCCAAAAAATGAGTAATTCTCCCATTCCGTTCCCCGGAACTTGCATCTAAATCCTCATTAGCCTGTTTGGAAGCTGGCGTGTGATTTTGACACTTCTAGCGCTTGGACTACCATGAGTAAAAATTTTGTAAAACGGTTGGCATTCCCCTTCAACCGATTGAACACACATTTGTTAAATTCAACCTCTGCACATTTTTACATTTTTGCGTACTTACAAGGCAAACAGGTTGTCTGAAAACAACCAATTTCGTGAGAATTCCTACCCTGGGTAGGAATTCTCACGAAATTTGTTGTTTCGGTGCCTTGTAATTACGCAAAATTGTAAAAATGTGTAAAGCTTGAATTTAACAAGTGTGTGTTCAATCGGTTGAAGGAAATGCCAACCGTTTTACAAAATTTTTACTCATGGCAGTCCAAACGCTTTGAAGTGTCAAAATCACACGCCAGCTCCCAGCCAGGCGGCTGAGTATTTAGATGCAAGCTGCGGGGAATGGCATGGGAGAATTACAGATCATGCGTACAAACTTGACATATTTATTCGTTGCTATGAATTATTTTTCTGTTGCCACAACATATTTTGGGCATGCGCTTAATTTATTGAAACGGTTAGGCAACCAAATTGTGTGAGAATCGCTACCCTGAACAAAACTTGCCATGATCCCACACACACAAGACATATACACGGTAAGGCTTCTCCATTATCTACTTCCTCGTAGGTTTAAAATTCAAAGATTCAATTTATAAAATATGTTTGTGACCTTTGATTTCTTATATAGCTCTTTAGGTAATTGTTTCTTAAACTTTAAATTAATATTTCTGGTAACTCCTTTTTCGCCACACGTTACAAAAGACATACTAGTTCCATCAGCTTAAAATTTATCAATATATTCATTATAGTCCGAACTAAAATGAAAATCTTTTCGTTAAAAAATAACATAAAGCCATTTTCTCTAAAATCCTGAAAATTAACTTTGAACTGCCGCAATTCTGTCAAAACCCAGATATTTTTTTATTTTACTTCGCACCGTAATTATATTTATGTCGACCTAAATTACACAAAATTTTTCGATTTTAGATTACGTGTAGACGAGATATAACAACCACCCATTAAAAAAATGTTGTGCAGTTAAATGAGCCATTTTCACGACATAGTTTTCAGCAAATACTTGTATCAAAAATTTTTTTTCCAGAAAAAAACAATTGTTAAAAATTGAAAATAAGTTTTGCTTTCTTAAGACAGTTTTTTCAAAAGGTGTCAAGAAAGGGCGATTGAAACAAAACAGTCCCAGGAAACAGGCACACTTCCAGATTTTAAACAAAAGCTGGTAGCATCCAAACCCAATTAATAAGCAGTAGCAGATTTTCCTCATAATATTAACTTTTAACCTCACTCTCTCTAATTCCCGTGACCCTTTGTAGGGCACGGCGCGAGTATAACAACTTTTTAGAGTTGACGTTATGTAAAACTATACTGTAAAACTGGCTACCAAGAAACGAGTTATGATAAAATTGAAGAGAAGATCAATTTAAATACTTTGAATTTTCGCCTCAAATTTGCGTACAACAATAATGTAAATGAAAACAGTAATCTTCACTAAAATACCAAAATGAATTTTATCAATTCAATACAACACGAAATCTTTTCTTAAACTAAATGTACATATTCATACTTACCAAAATATAGAACCAATAAAAGGGCAGAAAAGAAATATCCCAATAATCCTTCCATTAAGAAAATTAGACAATATTTTTTATACAGAAAACATAAAAATCGTACAAATATGTAAAATATTAATTGTGAAGTAAAATGCAACGCAATATCTGATATAAGGCACTCTTAGATTTTTCGTCAATATAAAGCTTAGTACTATTGTTGAGTGTTTGAAATCCTGCAGCATTTTCTAATGCTATTGCTGTTACTGTGCTGCAAAACGATTTTTGTTGTTAATGCCAGCGCAGCAGGACTCTTTATTTTCATAATACCGTGTTTCACTACGAAAAGTTCAATAAAGAAAAGTTTTACTGTACTGTGCTTTTTAATGGTGGAATAGTTATCTGCTATTGCTGTAGCTTCTCTAGCTCTGCTGCGGAGCAACGAGGTTTACCCGAATTAATTCAATCTTTAAGTGAAGTTCAAATTCTAAGTAAAATAATTTGCGGAAACAAACTTCTAGACATTAAAGTGCTTATTTGTAATTAATGTCTGATAAGCTTATTCAGCGCAACTATAAATGATTGCACAATTGCGTAAAATGGATGCCTTTTACAATAAAGTTAATTCTTATATTAAATTAAATGACCATACATACTAACCACTAGGATTAAATTGAACTTTGCACTAAATGGTTTTGTTAGAGATAAGAACTAGTCCCTAACCCACTTTCTCAATAAATCACAGTTTACCATTTTCTATTAGTTCACGTTCTTTGACATCAGAGCAAAAAGGCGCTATTTACGCGTTGTACCGTGAAGATTTATCTTCACGGCTAATTTCGGTAAGGAGAGGATGTGCATCTTATTTAAAAATATCGGAAGAGTGGCTGTACGGAGCGTTGCAGTGGATCAGGTCGTCTTAGAGAATAAGTCAACATCAGGATCGAATGACTCAGCGTTTATCATTGACAAATCACTTTAAAACGGAAGTGGATATAAGAGCTGAGTTGGAGCACGAACACTCAGTAACGCAACAGCACCAACAGTTCGTACAGTTCGTATAGTGAGCGGGTAAATTCTCATTGGAGTGAGGTCGACTTTTCAGACGAGTGTAAGTTTAATTTACATGGCTTGCGTGTGCGACTTTATGTCAGGAGGAAAGTTGGTGAAGGAATAGGCCCATATTGCCAGCAAACAAACTAAAGCAACCGGGATAACAAACCATTAAAAAAAATAAAGTGAAAATTGAATTTTTGGCAGACCTTTTTACAAAAAACTAAAAATTTCGGTAAAATTTGCTCTAATTTTTTGTTTTTAAATAGTTACAATTAAAAAAAATCCTTCGTCCAAGTCCTTGTCAATAATATCTCGAAGACGTGTGTAAAATTTCATCAAGATCGGTTCAGTAGTTTTCGAGAAATCTTGATAACCGAATTTGAAAATACAGTTACGAGAAAAACGCGTTTTAAATTTTGAGTGCCAATAAAACTGGGATTTTTTTTCAACTTACATATAATCATCGATTCCTGGCCCATAAAGTAAAGGACCTGCTGCAGCTGCAATGTCCAGGGCATCCTTTTGTTCTTGTCTGTGACGAATCCTGGCTTCGCGAATCTCGCTCGCAGATTTTTTCTGAGCAGCTGTTCCAATATACCTGCGCAACTTCCCAAGGCTTTATCTCCGAAACTATTACTCCGATCGACTTGAAAATTTAGGAGAATATTTTAGAGATGTTGTAGACAAAAAATTTTTTGAAGCCGTGAAACCCATGAAACCCCTTAAATATTTTATAAATTTTACAGGTAATTAGGGAAGTATGGAATTGAAGCCATTGATTGGTTTTTTAGAAAAAAATAATATATGGGACGCTATGAAGTATATAAATTAAACGAAAGAATCCTAAGAACTGTGGTATCGTGTCAAGAAGGCCGTAGTTGTTAAACCCAAGAACAAGTATACGTGACAACTAAGCAAAAACACAGACGGACAAAGTTTATTTAACTTAATTATAATAATTGTAATTATAATTAAATTCATTAGTTGATACCAATCTGGTTATTCTGCGGATGTAAAGATCGCTCAAGACACGAACATAATTTGGGACTTTAAAAGCGTCTTGGACACACTAAGCCAACAACAATTTAATATTACCTAGAGTAATCCTATACATCTTGACAATTGCAGAAAAATGACTAAATATCTGCAAGAGGGGAAATTGAACAACTCGTAGAGAAGCTCAGGCGGACATCATTCAGTAAACATAACCCACCGCTTATATCCGTACCTCAGAGAAAAAGGGTATTAAGTATAAAATTTAAATTTTCCGGTTTGCTGTTTTTTTATCATTATTCATATAAATAAGTAATCTAAATCAAGTTTAAATTTACAAGTTTGATTTATACAGGCTACAAAGCAAGTAGAACTAATAATTATTTCTTCTTACTTTGTAGCCTGTACAACACAATAAATTCTTGTATTTATTTTATCTCCTGTAAAATTTACAATTTGTGACTTAATACCTGTAGCGGAGAAAACAGTGAACATAAATTCAAAAACAAACAGACGCAAATTCATGCTTACAGAGAGTTACACAAAAAAGAGGCCAAAAAGCACATCAGCAGCACGGTACACCGGCAGTTGCATTCGAGCGGACACAAGCGGCAGATCACTCTTCCAAAATCTATTTTTTAATAAACGTTTGGAGTAGACTTGAGAGTTTTAAATTAGTTAACCTGTTACGGTACATAAATGGTGACCCCGAAAAGACCGATAAAAGTGTTATTACAATAAAAGTGATTTAGTGCAAAAATATTATCACTTAGAATGCCGCCACGAAATTACGGTACAATACGGTAAATGGTACATTACGGAACTCTACTTGCAGTAAAAGTGCAATTACATCAGGCTTCTTTTATTTTGTAAATTATTAAACAAAACCAAGCCTTATGAGAAATTAATTTTTTCTTGTTCCGAAAAATAAATTTAATATGAAATACGCCGTATTAATAATAATTACACATGCTCGGATGCACGACACGTGAAGCAACATAACCATAATCTTATTTCAAGAAGTATGAAATAATCACATGGCTTCATAAATCAAGGGAGGCAATTCTATCAGCTTTAAACAAATTTTTTATGGGAACGCTTACCTCCAAGATATTGTACATATGAACAGCACGAGGACAGAAAACTTAAAACGGATTTATTTCGACACGCTGACCAGCAACTTATGTGCAACAAACACAAGGACAGCCACGAAAAACACACATAGCTTAGGGATTAAGAAAAGATAAATTTATATTAAAAGTTAAGCCTCAGATACTTAAATAAATTTTTTTAGGTGCCGTAAAAAACTAGAAGTCCATAAAAATGTTGCATATAATGAGGTTACAAAAGTAAAAATGTTTGATGGATACAACAATAAAGACAAAACGGATAGATTAACACCCAATAAGAAACATATTTCACATTTTC
The DNA here is from genome assembly GCA_964036015.1 of Leptarthrus brevirostris. NCBI lineage: Eukaryota > Metazoa > Arthropoda > Insecta > Diptera > Asilidae > Leptarthrus > Leptarthrus brevirostris. The sequence continues at coordinate 113,478,027 of OZ038371.1, forward strand.
TAGTAATGAGTATAGCTATGTGAGTAATTTTAACATCTTTTTCGAATAACTAACATACATATATTGAATTAAACCATTCAAACCAAATAATTCATTCAGACATCCTTGTTTAACGTAATAATATATAAAGTTCTTTTCTATCCAATAAATTTAATATTACTAAATCCTTTAAAATAACATTCATATTCATAAATTTACAAAATTATGGCTACTGGTTCTGCAAAAACGGATGTGAATGAAGGCTCTGGGAGTACCTTAGGTTCTGAAAGTCAAAATAGACCAAATGAGGAAACTATAAACCTACAAGCATCTTTAAACTCCGAGTTACCGCATTATATTTCATCCTTAAAAATTCCTCCATTCTGGAATTCAAGGCCAGATCTATGGTTCATACAGGTTGAGACACAATTCCGTGTAAACGGTATTACCTCGTCAAATACTAAATACGATTATTTAATATCGTCACTGTCTACGGAAACCATGGAGATGGTCGCTGATATATTGTTGCACCCTCCCGCACAACAAAAATACGAAAATTTAAAATCTGTTCTTTTGAATCGTAGTAGAGATTCAGAGGAGAAAAGACTTGACTCGCTTCTACATAAAATTGAATTGGATGACTACAAACCCTCAGAATTATACAGGAATATGGAATCATTAGCAGGAGACAATAGTCTTATCAACCATTCTTTGTTAAAAAAGCTATGGGTTAATAAACTTCCACCATCCATACAGGCATGCCTTATTGCTCACACGTTAGAACAAATCTTATCAATAGCAGATAAAATATATGATTCCACGTCTACCTCAAAAGTAATGGCTATACGCCAAAGCGAGCAAACCACTTCACCAAATTCCCCATGTGAACTAACAAACGTTATTAAGAGCTTAACAGAACGTATAAAACGTCTTGAGAGTATCTTACTCGCCATCAAACCCGAAAATCTGCTGGTACCATAAGAAATACAACGTTAAAGCAAAGAAATGCCTACCCCCGTGTCATTATAACAACAGCGAAACAAAAAACTAAATATAGCTACTTCGCACGCGGCAGCGAAGTCTAGTACTATTTTACGCCGCCTTTTCGTTTGGGATAAAATTTTAAAACTTCGTTTTTTAATCGATACAGGGGCAGAAATTTCTATCTTGCCCAAAAATACGGTTATTAAGCATATACCTAAATCAGATTATAAATTGGTATCTGCAAACGGTACGCCAATACATATGGTTCAAAACAACTATGTTTAGATTTAGGATTACGACGTTGTTTAACACATTCATTTATAATAGCATCAATTGATTATGCAATTCTCGGTGCAGATTTTTTATACAAATTTAATTTATTAATCGATATACGTCAAAGAAAACTCATCGATCAAAATACTCAGCTCTCGATAGATTGCGTTTTCCGCTTTTTCGAATCTTGTTCTCCAAGATTGTCTCCCCTTGAGGATGAATATGGATCGATCCTAAACAAATGTCCCAGTCTTAAAGCACCACCGGACTTTAACACAGAAGTCATCCACAATGTTGTCCATCGCATACACACAAATGGCCCACTGCCTTCAGCACGTGCAAGAAGATTGCACCCTGAAAAATACAAGGTAGCGAAACAGGAGTTCGATCTCATGGTCAAGCTAGGAATATGTCGACCCTCTTCTTCCTCTGTCGCTTCCCCTTTGCATATGGTCCCCAAAAAGGAATATACGGACTGGAGACCGTGCGGGGATTATAGACTCCTTAATGCAGCAACAATTTTTGACAAGTACCCATTGCCCAACATCCACGATTTTACCATCAACCTGTACGGATGTAAAATATTTTCTAAAGTGGATCTAGTCAGGGCATACCACCAAATACCGGTGGCTACCGAGGATATTTATAAAACAGCCATCATAACACCTTTCGGCCTCTTTGAATTTCAGAGGATGCCCTTTGGAGTTAAAAATGGAGCACAGACTTTCCAACGATTCATTAACGAAGTGCTTGACGGCCTCGATTTTACTTTTGCTTATATCGACGATATTCTTGTTGGCAGTAAATCACCGGATGAACATAAAGAACACCTTAGACTTCTTTTTACTAGATTGCAAAGATATGGTTTAAATGTGAACCCAGCTAAATTCATTTTTGGGGTCGCGAAGCTAGACTTCCTGGGACACGAAATATCCTCCACAGGAATTTCTCCTTCACTTACCCGAGTAGAGACGATAACAAATTTTCCAACCCCTACTTCTTTTAAGCAAATACAGCGATTTCTCGGTATGATAAATTTTTATCATCGTTTCCTGCCAAACACAGCTAAACTTGCAGCACCTCTCTATGACCTACTGAAGCATACAGGTTCCAAAAATTCGCCTAAACCAATCTTCTCCTGGTCAGAGAGACATCAAACCTTTTTCAATCAATTGAAAGAAGCATTAAAAAATTATACTATGCTTGCACATCCAAATCCTTCTGCAAAGATTAGTTTATGGCTAGATGCTTCTGGCGACGCAGTAGGGGCCGTCCTTCAACAGTATAATTCTGGACACTGGCAACCCCTTAGTTTTTACTCACAACGACTGCAGCTAAGGGAACAAAAGTATTCTACTTTTGATCGAGAGCTCAAAGTTGACGTTACAAAATTGCAGAAGTTACAGGTTGCAACCGGGGTGTTGCAAATGCATTTGGAACCAGCGGTAAGTACCAAAACTGTGTTCATAATTAAATTATAAAAAGAAATAAAGTCTTTCAAGGTTGGTTATTAAATTACTAGCACCAATTAGTTCTCGGAATATAATTTTTTTGTTTAATTTAGTCCAATTAAATTCATAGACAAATTGTTATTGAGTTGAGGAAATTTGTGCCAAGAACTTCAGTTTTCTAAAATATTATACATTCCTGACCGTTAGTTACTTATCGTTAGGGTAATTTCGGGTTTTAAACATATATCTGTAAATTATCCAACAAATTTTTATGCAAACTTTTATTATACAGATATACATTATACTTTTATTATACAGTCAACTATAGAGTGCTCATTACAAATTCATCTTTTAACGATTAGTTTCGACTTCTTGCTCATTATCCCCTTATCAGATGCTTATTATCTCCTTATAGATGACTTCTCGGCTGAGGCTCTCAAGAAGACCTCATTCAAGGTCAACTACATTTCGGGCAGGTGCAACTCAAACCCAAAAGTGGTTTTGCTAAGGCCCAGTCTTCGGCGGGGTCTAGCTCCAAAGAAGCTAACAAACCGACGAGGCGGGCTACAAAAGCAAGTCTCAAGGCGGCGAGAGGTGGAGCGACTCCAGCACCGATCAAAGCCGCAGCTGGTGCAAAGCAACCAGCGGGGCAGACGGCTCTGGTTTTCTCAATGGATGTTTTGCGGCCGCAACAGGCACAGGGCTGCACTCAACCCGTTCTGATATCGTTCACACAACACCCAAGGTGACACTTGCGGTACCGGGGCCCTCCAAGGCCCACATTGAACCACGCAAAAAAGTGGAAGTGGCAGGAAAAAGTACTCCTGCTACAAGCAAAAGGCCCTGTAAAATGGGGGACGACGGGCCGTCCAAAATCCAATGGACCCAAAGAAAAAGGCCCGTCGCACTCTGCCAAGGGCAGCCGATAGAGCCACTCTAAAGTTCCTCCAAATCAATCTCCATCATGCCAAAGCTGCCCTTGATGTGCTTAGCAAGAGATTCGTGCTGGAGGGGCTGGATGTGGCACTTATACAGGAACCTTGGGTTCATTAAAGGCTGATAAAGGGACTTGCATCGAAACAGGGTAAGTTAGTCTATGATGGTGAGCACGGAGCTCATATTGAAATATTAAATAAAGGCAATAAAGCAACCTTTACTAACATTGTTCGCCAAGAAGTTCTGGATCTTACGATAGCCAGTCCAAACTTGGATAACAACATTGCTAACTGGCACGTGTCGGATGGGCCCTCTCTATCAGATCATAAACATATAAGATTTGATATGGAGGCCCCTCACGTGCAGCTGGAAGCGGTCAGGGTTCCCAAGCTAACTAACTGAGAAATCTATCGGGAGCACATCAGGACGAACATAAAAGAACTCGATGACGCCCCGCTCGAATCCCAGGAGGACCTAGAAAAGGGCCTCAAACCAGCTACAAGACCTGATCGTCCAAAGCTACGAAAACAGTAATTCTGTTACACACAGAGAGGCAACCAGAGATGTTCCTTGGTGGAACAGGGCACTAAGTAAACTAAAAGCTAAATCAACAAAATTCTTCACTAAAGCCAAGCACTCAGGAGCCTGGAACGGTACAAGAGGAAAACCTGGAGGAAGTTCTGTGAGGAGAATCACGATCTACCTCCAACAGCACGCCTCCAAAAAGTACTGTTAAAAGATCACTCCAATGGAATAAGCCTCCTCCAGAGGACTGATGGATCCTACACCACTGACTCTGAGGAAACATTGAAATTACTCTTGGAGACACATTTCCCTGAGTGTTCAATATCAGAAGAATACAGAGAAACTCAATCACTCAATGTGTGCGGCGAGTCAACACGCAGATTAAGGAGCACCTCGGGTAAATTCTTCACAGCTGAGACAGTAAGGTAGGCCATTAACTCCTTTAAAGCCTACAAATCTCCCGGTGGCGACGGCATCTTCCCAGCTGTTCTGCAGCAGGGCCTATATGATCTGTTACCAATACTCATAATATATAATATTTAGGGCCAGCTATCAACTCAGCTATATCCCCAATCCGTGGAGAGAGGTAAGGGTAGCTTTTATACCCAAGAGTGGGGGCGACCAGCGTTTCAACCCAAGGCATATCGGCCGATAAGCCTATCCTCCTTTCTTCTTAAGTCAATGGAGAAAATTATTGACCAACACATCAAGTACGGTTGTTTGAAAGACACGCCGCTACACCCCAACCAGCACGCCTATCAGGTAGGCAAATCAACCATTACAGCACTACATAGTCTAGTTGAAAGACTAGAAGATCCTGCAAATTGTAGAGGTGTTGCCGTTTGTGCTTTCCTTGACAACACGTATTTCTCATCCATTGAGGGAGCGGAAACCGACAGAGGAATTGATCTGCTGCCGGTCCTATGGATTGGGACAATGCTGAGTAACCGGAACATCCCGGCGAGGCTGGGGACAAATCGGTAACAGTAAAGGCAGTCCTCAAGGCGGAGTTCTTTCCCTACTTCTGTGGTCACTTGTTATCGACGATCTCCTGGTTAAACTGACTGATGCTGGCTATGAATGCCTGGTTATTACCATCATGAGCAAGCAGGACAGTACACCTTATCAGTAAGACTGCAAAATGCTCTCAATATGGTACAATCCTGGTGTGCTAGGGAACGGCTCTGAGTCAACCCTAGTAAAACAACCATTATACCTTTTACAAGAAAAAGAAAGGTAAGGTCAGAGGTTCCTACTCTTGAAGGAACACGGATAGAATTCACAAGTGAGGTGAAATATATAGGAGTAATTCTAGATCAAAGACTCACATGGCATCCTAAACTCAATAGGGTCACAGGAAAGGCTATGACTGCCCTATGGTCCTGTCGAACACTCTTTGGCAGGCGCTATTAGAAGGCTCTACTAGACCCCCCCCCCCCCTTTACACCTACATCTAAAGCAGGGGGCTGCCTCAAGCGCAATAAGGCTGATTGGCACCAATCTCCTCTCAGCAGGTAATTGGACTGGTCACAGGAAAATCCTTGAAGAATTTGGATTTTTGGTTTGGTACACGGATGGATCCAAGATGGAAGACAGAACGGGCATCGGGTTCTACGGACCAAGATTAAGGCTGCACAAATCGCTCGGTTCTGCACAAACCATCTTTCAAGCAGAGATACATGCCATCGAAATCTGCGCACGTAAAATTACTAACAGAGGTATACGCGGTGCTAAAGTATATATTATGTCCGACAGTCAGGCGGCACTCAAGGCTTTGGGATCCTACACCTTTGAGTCTAAAATCGTCTGGCACTGTCTCACTGCTCTTAAAGAACTGGCCCAGAGCAACAGCATTACGCTAGCATGGGTACCAGGGCACGAGGGCATTAAAGTCAATGAGAAGGCGGATCACCTAGCAAAAAAAGGTGCGGATTCTCAGTTTATTGGACCGAAGCCATTCTGGGGCTACTCGAAAAGCCAACTAGCAATGCGTATCAGGTGATGGGAGGACGAACGCAAGCACTCACACTGGACAAATATTCCAGGGTTAAGACAGGCAAAGAGGTTTATAACCTACTCAAAACAGAAAAAGAAAGAGTTGCTCTCACTCAGCAGACCAGATTGAAGGCTGATAACAGGACTTCCAACTGATCGCTGCCCCCTGGGCTACCTCCTAAAAATGTTAGGGCTTGTTGATGATGACACCTGACGCTTCTGTTTGGAAAAGGAAGAGACAGCGGAACACATCCTCTATCACTGTGAGGCCTTCGGCCGTATCAGGCTCAGACATCTTGGTGGGGCTTTCCCATCACCATCAGATATAGCTAAGGCAGCCCCCAAAGAAATTTTAGGTCTAATAAAAGAACTGAAGATTGGCTGGGTGGCTTAATACTGAACCTGGATCACGTCACAAAAGATCAACTTGGTCGAAGTGACTAAAGGATGCCAATAGTCCTTGATCCATACTTTAATAATAATAATAATAATCCTCTTATCAGGGGATAATGACAAACAGTCGATGTGCCCCGCCCCTCCCCTACGATGAAATCTTAACAAAAGTAAAGATTATCATCCATCCGTAGTAACTATGCACAATTTTATCAATTAGTTATGTCAGGAAGTGTGTTAAACAAACAGTTGTCTTAGTAATTATGCAAAATTTCAGCAATTTGTTATGTTAGGAGGTGTGTTAAACAGAGGATGCAAGATTTCAAGACAAACATTCTGAAAAACTAAAGACTATACTGTGAGTTAAAGAGTTTATATTGAGCGTTATATGGAATACCATAGTACTATGAAAAAACCATTGCGAAACTAAAAGAAGGAAATACTGGTGAGGTCTAGCAAAGGAAAGTAATGGTAAGAAATTCATTACTAGTTCTGCAATAAACGTAGAGGATTTTAAGTCATTATTAAAACTTGTACTTCCTTCTCACACAATTCTCTACGTAGCCTCATTATTACAAGAAAATAAACTTGAGATTTCGGAATTCCAGAAAAAGCACCAAGCCAAAAACATTTAGAAATGAAATCAAAAATTTTTTTAATATACGTTTTTTGTTGTTACTTTTTACTGTTAAGGGCACTCGAAATACGAAATCAAATATCTTTGTTCCTTTTTATTATAATTTTAATACGATATATGTAGGTACAATTGAATTAAAATAAAATAAAATAAATGGATTACTTATTTTGAATTTGCCTTTTATTAAGAAAAATAAATTACTAAGAATTGTATTTCTTGTTACTTGTCCAATATTAAACATATTGCCATTGTTTAGGTCATCGTCCATTGGAGTGCCTTCTTCTTAATACTCGTCTAAACTATCTGACTGTTCTGAATCAACGTTGTAGAAAATACAAATGTTAGGTGTATTCCACTGAGATATATAATACTGGAGTGACTGGTGCCATGAAATTTCTTTAAGAAAATGGTATCACTTTTCGCTAGTTGTCCCTTTCTGGGTAAGCATCTTTTTTTTCAACATGGTTTTCTTAATTGCGGACGTCATGTCGCCTATTAAATGCTGGCGTTAGAAATAGATGACAATATTCACAATCATCTTACATCTCTTTCTGTGTAAGCATTATCCAGACTAAAACAACCATTTATTTATAATTTGTATTCCAGTAATTCCAATGATTTTTACATTTTCCTTACAACAATATAAAAGATTAAAATTAAATATGTCTCTTCGTATATATTTGGTTATTATATTCTACTCTGAATGGCTGCAAATTCACAGTTAACGTTGGAGATTAAAAATTGTTTTCCTCCACTGAAAGTAAAATTGTACCATATGAGATAGCTTATAAGTCAGTCCAGTTTAATACATGTCAGTGGTGTATTCTTGCTGAAGCAAAATGCTCCCCAAACCAACAGTATTCCACCACCAAAATTTCTACTCATCGCAACGCCAAATTTTTTCTTAAGATTGTGCCAATAGAACTTGCAGCCGTCAGGCCCATCTAAATTAAATTTTTCCTCGTCAGAAAAAATTACATTTCTCCATTCTTCATCCCATGACATGTGCGTCTTCGCACATTCGTGGTTTTGCTGTAATGGTGGTTTTAAACAAAGTTTTTTCTATTTAAAACGTCCACTTGTTGACAATATTTGCTGAATTCGTCTTTTCGTTGTAAAGAGTTGCAAATCTGACTGAATTTGTCCAGAAGTAATTTTCTCGGAAAACGGAGAATTGCTTACCGTTGCTTCCTGTATATTTTTTATTTTCGCTTCTTGTGATATTTTTAGCCGTAATTATCACCAGCTATCTAACGGAGTGAAAGACCTGCATCTTTGAGTGTTTTCGATTTTGCCACCGAGACATAACACCGGGGACAACTGGAGTTACTGTGACCCTGCACCGAAGTGTCATCTGCTTCCAAGTGTTAAACCCTGTTTTCGAGTTTATTATTGTCGCCCGCTGTCAAATCCAACTGAAAATTATGGCGATTAATTAAAAAGCAGCAATTTCAGCAATTATTGGTTTACTGCAGCATTAATTTAATGAAAATGAGTATTTTGAAGAAGAAGAAAGGCTAAATGACGAATCCGAAAGTACAATTTTCCTCTTTAAAATAAAAAGAATGGAAGCTGCAAAGATTTTTCGGTTTATTTTCATTCTTATTATAACAGAACAGTAAAAATAAATAATTAAATATAAAAACTCGCAGCACGCAAGATCAATACCAGTTTACTTTACTCATCTACTTCTTTTGTGTTAGTAGTGTCACAGCTGTTCCTGGTCCAAACCAGGGGCAATCGGTGTTAGCACCAAGGTTAAAATGTACCAAAAACGAACAATCCGAAGCATAACTCGGGTCATGCCACCGCAATCTCGAACACGCATTTGCTTCTTCAAGGGACAAGGGTTAACCCAGAAGCAAAATCGAAAACACCCTTTATAAGCAGAGATTTTAGCTCTCTCCTCAAGAGTTAACAACTCACTTTTAAATTATTTACTCAAATCTTTTAAACCAAGATCCAACTTAATTTCCTAACACAATGACCGCAGAACTCCATCTGAGGTATGTGGAGTTATAGGAATTTCGCATTCCTAGTCATAATATGGTATGAGTTCAGGGTTACCAACTCGTGGAATATTTCTCCCTCAAAGTCAAGTTGGAAACCCCCTAAAATCCCCTAAACCGTTTTTAAGATTTAAATTAAAAGAAAAGATATATATTAAGGTTTATTTTAAAATTGCAAACTACTTAAATGTCTTTTATTAATTATTAAAATAGTTTTTATTAGAAATTAATTAGTATTACAATATATTTATATATCAATCAGAAGCGATTTAATACTTCAAGTATTGCTTCTGATACTTCTAAAGTTTTAAGGTCGTACATCCGAACGGTAATTAAATCCAACATCCTTTTCGATGGATGAAATGTTGTGCATGATCCGTAGCTTTTTTGTAAGGAAAAGCGAGTCATCATGATGCTCTGTAGCATCTCAATCGATAATTTATTTCGCAATTTGTTTTTGACGATGTTATAAATCGAAAAGGCACGTTCCACACTTGCATTGCAAATTGGGATTGTTAGCAATGCAAGTGCAAATTTAGCTACATTTTCAAAACGTTTATGCCCTGCTGCATCACAATCATCATAAACATCTGAATAAAATTCTGTTGAATTGGAAACATTAGACCATGTTTTATTACTTAGGTGATGCCACTCCGTCTCAATATCATTTTTCTCACCATAAATGTAAGTTCGCTGCATGTGATTCAATATTTCTTTAATGTCAGGTTTGTTTTGAGCTGTCGCGACCTTTGGATGCAAATTAGCAATAATTTGCAATGTTTTCAAATTGTCCGGGAGTCGTAGTTGAATTTGCTCTGCTTGACTTAAAAAGTTTTTGCATCTCTCTCTGATGTCTAATACATCCTTTTCTTCAAGTTCTTGTGATATATTTTGAAAGTCGTAGCTAAAATAAATTGCTGATGTGTGCATTAGATGATCCTGAAAATTGAACTTCACTAAATCCACCACTTTTTCTAATTGTGCAGGTACAACAATCCTCTTTAGCAGATTTTTATATAATAAAAATAAATCTTCAAATAATTTTTTAGGTTCAGTATTGTCACTATGAAAAAGGAAATTCAACTGAATTACATTTTTAAGTTCAATTTTCAAAACAATTAAAAAATCTTTGAATGGCAACCTCTTCATAATATCATCATACTGCCATATAGCACTTGTCATCTTTTTTGGCAATTGAGAATAATAATTTAAGTTCATCCCATTGATCTAATATTGTGACAAATGCTTTATAGCGATCGAGCCAGCGGGTTCCAGAAAGATCCTGAATTTTTTTTGGATTATTATGATCATTGATAACTTTAAATAAAGCTTTATATTTCTCTGAACGTTTAGGGCTGTATGCGAACCAATTATGAGTTTCTTGAACGAGAAATTCTAACTGTCGCGGTAGTAATTCGGTTGCTTTTTCAGCACACAAGTGTAGTGAGTGGCTGACACATTTGACGACTATTAAATCACTCAAATCCGTTTTTAACATTGAAGTCACTGAATTGTGTCGACCTATCATAACATTGGCACCATCGACACCAATACCAACCATATTTTCTACCTTAATACCATCTTGCTGAAGCTGATTTTTTATAACTTGATATACACTGTTTGCATCACATTCGACTAATTTTATTACTCTATAAAAAGTTGTGACGATTTGTCTAGTTTGAATGAAAAAAATCGCACCATGATACACGATACTTTCTGTGTCGAAAGATCAGTACTTTCATCAATAATTAATGATTAAGGAAAATTTCTGATCTCTTCAATTAAGTCTTCAAGCATAGACGGACCGAGCACATTTTTTATTAACATTGAACATTTGGTGCGGTGAAGTTTTAGATTTTTAAGGGCATCTGATGAAGAATCCAACTGAGGTAGTATTTCGATCAAATGATCTACTGTCTGACTAGCACTATGCTCAGCAATGTATGCTGCAATTTTCAATTCAGCTACTTTTGAAATATCTGATAAGAGTGGTTTAAACGTTGTATTTAAAGATTTGCATGACTTGTTAATTTTTCTAAATTCAAAGCTTTTTTATGTTTTTCAATTTTGGAGTGACTAATTAAATCTTTCTTGTGAGCTTTTAAGGTTATTCGCCAATATTTACAGACAGTTGATATGTTACCTGTTATATCAGGTGCAAGTCAATCTTAAATTAAGACATTTATTGTAAAAAACTAATAATTAGTCTATAAAACTTTAAAAAAGAATTGTCGTGGTGAAAAAATTTTTTTTGCTAATTTCACAAATTCGATTTTTTAAGTTCAGTCGCTTATAATTTTAATATTTTAATTTCCTTAAGTTCGTAAACTAAATATTTTGCTTCTACATTAACTACTAATTTAGAAAACATGTCACTTTTTTTCTTTTTAAGGCTTAATAGTTTTAAGCACAATTTTAATTAACAGTCAATTTCTCGGTTCAAATTTTATTTCCTCGACTGTTGTTCTAACATACTTACTGCTTCGGTGTTCAAACAACGATAAATTAATAATCAACCTTTTGTAGAATAAGATACTGGAAAAAATTCTTCCTGAAAAAATTGGGTTGAAATAATAATTAAATTTAATGACAGAAATTTTCGACTGGCCGAACTATTTTGCGTCGGGGTAGTAGGTAGATAGAAACTTTTTCAAATAGATAACAATTAAGTATAGCTTATGAAAAACACTTTGTTAAAAACAAAATAATTGAAAAAAAAACTTTAGATTGTATAAACAGGTAGACACGTTCATGGCTAGAAGTAGAAAGAGAGAGAAAGAAACCGAGGTGAGCACGAGACGACGCGAAGTTACTTCTAAAAGCTGAGCGCTACCTTCGCAAAAATACAAGCCGCGCCAAAATTTCAACACTACGTCACAAATATGATTTTATTTCATTCTAAAATTTATATTAAAAAGAAAAAATACAAAAAAAAAATTATGTTACCTTTTAACTCTGGATCTGCTTCCCAAGTTTTAGTGTATTTTTGATGATATTTTTTGTTTTTATTATTATCTTTCGGCATAATTAATAACTCGCGTTATTTTTTATATTTAAATCGTTAGTTAGTTGTAAGTTGTATGTAAGCAATTGTTAGTTGTAAGCTAATATAAAAAGTTTATTTGAAAATGTCTTTTAAAATTCTTTTTTGTCTTTTTATTCTTTAAAAATCTTCACGCAAACGCGATTCGTTCATCATTCCACAACACATTTTCATCAATAATTATTTCTTCATCTTCACTGAATTCATCTTTGAATTTAAGCAATTTACATTTATTTAGATTTAATTCCACTGTCACTTCACTTTCTCTAGCATCAGTAGTATCCACTTAAATTTTTACAAACTTAAATACAAACTTAGTTAAATAATTAACTAATTACATATAACTCGAAAGTTTCTACCATCCAATGGGTATCTGAACGTATGTATACTGCGCGAGCACGCGTAAAGCCATACAATGTTTTATTATTCAATATTGACTTTTATAACAAAAAATGGAGTACGTTAAAGCAATTCTGGAAATTTTATTTAATATATGTAGAGAACATCAGGGTTCGAAGAAATGCCAGGAATAATAAAATGCCAAACGTCGGCAGCTCATTTTTACAACAATTCTGGAAATTTTAGTTGATATAGAAAACATCTTGTTTAGAAGAAATTCCAGGAATAAAAAAATGCCAAACTTCCACAGCTCATTTTTATGGTAAAAATGAGCATTTTCTTATTCCTGGAATTTCTTCTAAACAAGATATTTTCTATATCAACTAAAATCTCCAGAATTGTAAAAATGAGCTGTTGACGTTTGGCATTTTTTTATTCCTGGAATTTCTTCGAACTCTGATTTTCTCTATATTAAATAAAATTTCCAGAATTGTTTTAAGGTACTCCGTTCTTTGAATATAAAAATCAATATTGAATTTCTCACTCCATTTTTGGAATATTAGTAATAGTTTATGGGGTATTGTCTTACACAAAAATTAAATTATCTATTTACTAATTATAAAATTCTTTATTAATCAAGATACATTAAGAAATATTATTGAATATTGTCATAAATAATGAAATGGATTTTTTTGTTCAATATAAAATTAAAATTAATTTTAGCTATTTAAATTATAATTTGAAATACTTGGGATCATTTTTAAAATACCCCTGAAAATTTTGAGCCCTTAAAAAAACCCCATCAAAAATTTGTCCCCCCTAAATTTAGCGGGAAACCCCCCAAGTTGGTATCCCTGTATGAGTTATAATCAATTCTGTTAAGCAAAGAATTCAGTGCAAGTTAGAACATGATCATTTGTATAAGAGCACAATGTAATTTCACTTTATAACAAAATAAAAAAGATAGCAGTAATGACAGTCAAACCATTGAGAGAAATGTAGGTGGAGTTATAGTAATTTCGCTCTGTATTAGAGAGTCATGAGTAGCTCAGGATATCTTGCATTTATGTACTTTATCAACATTTTATTGTGACATGCTTAGAAAATCAAAATTTAAACATAATCTAGAAATTACGTAATGGGTAATATGCAATTTTTTGCTTACAATCAACGTATTTATGCTGTAAAATCCTTTTCGATTATAATATAAATGCTGTATATATTTTTTTGGAGTTAGTATACTTATATGCGTCCCATTGACACATCCAATAACACCTGGAATTCCACTTCTTTCAAAAAAATGCATCTTCGCTTCAAGTTTTCCTCTTTCACTGTATTCAAATATTGTCTATTTAGGGAAAATGTAATTTTCCATTAATTCAAGCACCTCTGTCTAAACTACTGATACAGAAGGTTGTGCTTAGGCGAGAGAGAAACATTTCCCACACTTTGTTGATAACATCCGTGTGAAAAAATCTCAATGCTGCTGCAAGTTTTAAAATGTTTGGAATATATGAGCCCTGTCGCAAAATAGTTGGACTACCAAGGAATATTTTGATGATATATCAATGTAATGTTTATTTTCTGGAACTTACCCAATAAAAACAAAATATTGCAATTAGAATTTATATTGTATATTAACGAAAATAGCTATATTTGAAAAAAAATATATTCATTAAACAAAAATTATAACTAATATAAATAAGATGCGTTTCGTCGCAAGAGAGTTGGTCTACCCTACATACGCCGCAAAATAGTTGGACTATTTCTAAGAATTGTTGCCCACCACTAACTAACTGCATCTTTCATTGCTTTTTCGTAGACTTGTCATATCAGGAAGTGTATTAGGTCTCACAGCCAGGAATTCTTCAGTTCGTGATGTGTTTTTTTTTTCAGTTTTAATTGTCCATTATGACACGTGGAAAGCCTTTATCCCAAGGTATGCGTAATGCAATAGTGAGTGCTCATAAAAATAAGTTGTCGACACATAAAATAGCGGAAAATTTAGGAATTTCACGTCAGAAATATAGTTGGCTTGTTTAAAAGAACAGGTAGTACAGATGAAATGAAGAAAACCGGAAGACCAAAAATCGCAACGGGAAATAGCTAAGGAAAATCGAAGAGAAACAGCGATAAAAATTGCGCAAACTTGGGGAGATTCTATTAAAAAGAAAGTTTCGAGAGATACATGCATCAGATAAATGAAAAACGTAGGATTCAAATTTTTTAAGGTAAGAGTTATGAACTTAGAAATGATTTAGTTCTACGTATACCTGTATTTAGGCGAAAAACAAACCATTTTAACTCCTATTCAGAAAAAAAGACGATTACAATGGGCACGTGAACATAGAAATTGGACACCTAGACAATGGAAAACTACTGTATGGAGTGATGAATCTCGCTTCAAGCTCTGTGTTGGGGCCAGCGGTCAAGAATTTTACGGCGACGTGATGAGGAATTTAATTCTGACTGCTTCAAACGAAAAAAAAAATTCGCTGCATCTGTAATGGTTTGGGGGTGCATGTCGGCGAGAGGTGTTGGCAATCTAGGATTTATTGAAGGCATTCTCAGTGCCAATAAATATCAAGAGATATTGGAAGAGAAACTTTTCCTTCAATTCCTAAGCTTAAAAGCCCAGAAGGCGAGTATACGTTCCAGCAGGATGGTGCTGCATACCGCTAAAAATATCAGTGTTTTTCTTCAACAAAAAGAAATCCCAGTTCTTCAATGGCCAGCTAATAGCCCTGATTTGTCTCCAATTGGGACACTATGGGGGAAAATGAAAAAAAACTGAGGTGAAATCCTCCAGAACTCTTAATGACATGAAGGCTAAATTGCAAGAAGTTTGGGACTCAATTACACCCGAAATGTGTAATAGCCTAGTTGACACGATGCCACTACGATTACAAGCCGTCATTGAAAAGAAACACACTACACAGTAGTAGGCGAAGAATTTCGAGAATAGTCCAACTATTTTGCGACGTATGTAAAGTAGGCCAACTCTTTTGCGACGAACGCATCTTATTTATATTAGTTATAAGTTTTGTTTAATGAATATATATTTTTTTCAAATATAGCTATTTTCGTTAATATACAATATATGTTTTAAATTTTAATTGCAATATTTTGTTTTATTGGGTAAGTTCCAGAAAATAAACATTACAGTGATATATCATAAAAATATTCCGTGGTAGTCCAACTATTTTGCAACAGGGCTCGTATGATGAAAACCTTTTACTCTCTTAACTTAGTCTAAAATTCTTTTTAAAGTTGTAAATAAATAATACTAGATTAAGATAAATTTGAAAGTGTTTTTTTTAACCCTTAAGTACCGTCATTCGTCTCACAGACGAATGTGAATAATTCTTTTGCTCTCCTATTGTTTCTATGCTCTCCTCTAATGCGACATTTTCAGTACCTTCTAGTTACGATGCGTTCAGTCTTCAGTTGGTCGCGCATGACTGTAGTGCTTATAGTTTTTATATTAAGAAGGTAACTTCGTCTGTGAGACGAATAACAGTGCTTACGTAAGTTTTTTTTTTTAAATATTTTATTAGGATTTGTCTGGCTTTTGGCAGAAAAGATGGCAACTAATCAACCTGGAACTTCTTCTGCAATAGCCCAAATGCTGAGGACAGAGATATCGCTAATATTGTTAATCCTTGGTTGGAGGAAATTGAAACTAATAGAAGCTGTGTATGCGATGAATATTTCATGGGAATATAGCTGATGATGACGTAGTTTCTGCTGTGCAACCAGGAGCACCGAAGATAAAAAAAACGAAAAACATGTCATATTTGTTCAGCAAAAGAACGACGTAGTACAGCTTATTTTTGTATGGTATGCAAGGAACCTGTTTGTCTGCAGCAGTCTGGGCCAATATGCAATGAATGTATAAAATAATAACTAATATTGAACACGTGCCATTTTTTTTTCTATTGAATTTTATGACCTTTGTTATATTTTTAAATAACTTTCAATACCTTTATTTTAAGATTTAAAAGAAAAGAATTTATTTACGTTTATAGTTTTGTTAAAAAAAATTTCTTTTTTTCTGGTGAATCAGCCGATGTCAATCCTGAGGTTATCGACGAATTTTTCGTTAAGATTTCGGATATCATTAAAGATTTCGAATACGACTGCATCTACAACGCTGACGAGACTGGTCTATTTTACAAGGCTTTTCCAACAAAAAAAAACCATTTTCATTGAGAAACGAAAAATGCATAGGGGGAAAACTTTCCAAAGAAAGGCTGGCCATTTTATTTTGCGTGAATATGGCAGGAGAGAAAGAAAAACCTCCTGTAATTGGAAAGTCTGCCCGACCGAGACGGTTAAAAAATTTACAATATGATCAACTTCCGGCTGATTGGAAATTTAAGAACAACTCATGGATGACATCAATAATAATGACTGAATGGTTGCAAACATTTGACAGAAAAATGGGAATTAAACGAAGACACTGCTGGTTCTCATCAAAAACATAATATTTTCAAGTTAGTCTTTCTTCCACACATCACCACAAGCGTGTGCCAGCCTTTAGACCAGGGAATCATCAAAAACTTTGAAGTCAACTACAGGAGTCTAATTTTAAGCCACATTTTAGCTAATATGGAAACAACTAAATCTGTCAGCTCCCTCGTAAAAACAATTAACGTCCTAGATGCTATTTATTTCATAAAAGGATCTTGGGATAAAGTCTCCAGTACGACAATTGATAATTGTTTCAAGAAATCCGGTTTTAAAGAAAGAGTTGAAAGGGATTCCAATTTTGATTTGGAAGATGACATTCCATTTGCGATTTTAGCAAGAATTTCAAACACTATAGAACAAATTGGGTCTTCAAATACAGTAGAAGATTTTATTGCAATCGACGAGGGACTTAGCGTTGAGTGTATGGACAATTTTGTACACATTTTTACAGGCAATTCCTCTAATGAAAGTGATGATGCAGAGGATGACGAAGGTAAAATAGAAGAAGTCTCGTCTATCAGATCATTTAAAGATGTGCAATGCAGCATTAAGAATTTAAAGTTATTTGCTATGCAAAAAAAATGATGTTGAAGCAGTTGAACATTTGACAAATTTGGAAATTCATTTTGAAAAATCATTTAATATTAATTACAAAAAGCAAAACGGATTTCTTCACGAAACAAAATAAAATTTAGTCTTTGGCAAGAAATTTTCCTATTTGCTTGTGTAAACTGCTTCCTTGTTAGACTATAAAGTGTAGATATTGTTATTACGCATGTATCTATAACTTTATTAAAAACCAGGTTACTGTTTCTGCAAAAATGTGCGTTGGTATGTAATATTTATTTTTGTTTTTCATTTAAAAAATGTAATTTTCTATTCTTTTATTAAATCTTTACGCTTATTTCATATGAGTATTTTATTTAACAAGATATATCTATATCATCTGTTCCTTACTCCCTTAAACGGACACCTCTATTAACCGGACGAATTTTTCAGTCCGCTGAATGTCCGCTCAAGAGAGAGTTCACTGTATATATATATATATATATATATATATATATATATATATATATATATATATATATATATATATATATATACCACAGTTTCTTGGCCTTCGGGGACAGTGTGACTAGCACATATTTTTTGTTCCGAGTTGGTAAGTCTACAGCCAGCAACATCATTGTAGAGACGTTGGATGCCATTTGGGAGAAGCTGTCAGCAGTGGTATTTCCTACGCTAGATGAGGCTACATTTGTCCGTACAGCGAGGGAATTCAAGCAGAAGTTACACATGCCGAATTGTATTGGTGCAGTTGATGGCAAGCATGTGGTAATTCAGGTAATATTTCCAAATGCTGAAGTTTTCAAAATAAAATATTTAAATATTTGAGGCTCCTCCCAAATCCGGCTCAAACTTTTTTAATTACAAAAAAACATTCAGCATCGTGTTACTGGCTGTAGCGACGTTGGAGCCTTTGGCAAACAAAGTGATGGGGGGATACTAAAGGCCTCATCGCTAGGGAGGCTGATCACTCAAGGCTTCAGGTAAGTGAAAAATTAGATCCTTACTTAAATTTCTATTTATATCTTTTCAGAGATCCACCTCCACGAAAGTACGACAAAAGAATATTTTCTTGTCCGTACTATTTTGTAGGAGATGCAGCAACGTACCGATACCGAATATTGCGAAAGCCCATTCAATTAAAAAGTCGAAAACGTAGAGAGAGTAAGAAAAGCATGAATTTATTTGCACAACTGGCTGCCAAGTGAGCCGTTTGAGAAAGTGAACACAATTCATGACGATGCAGGTTTTCGTGATTTACCAGGTGGTTTATTTCAGAAAAAAAATTATTATTAAAAAACCCTTATTTATTCCACAGTATATATATATATATAATATATAATTTTACAAAGTTTATATAAATATATAAAAAAC
This sequence comes from Leptarthrus brevirostris, assembly GCA_964036015.1. NCBI lineage: Eukaryota > Metazoa > Arthropoda > Insecta > Diptera > Asilidae > Leptarthrus > Leptarthrus brevirostris. The sequence goes on from OZ038371.1 coordinate 113,497,005, forward strand.
ATAAATATAAATTATATAACAGTCATATATTTCTCATATGTACATATAAAAAACGTAAAAAAAACAATTGTTCTAAAAAAATTCTCAAAAAAAAATATCACAATTCAATTCTTAACTTAGCATAGTTTAAATTTTATTCTAATTCAATTTCGCTTAACACCTCCATTATCGCCATTTGGGCATTCATATCTTTGGCAGGGGGTAAGCTGCACAATTTAGACGCCACGTACATTCCGAAATGATCGTTGGCTCCCTTTGGAGTAGCTTCCGCCAACGAGGCAACGATAGATGGAATTTGCTCATCTATTTCTTCAATCTCTTGTGGTATGTTGAAGGCTGCCTTCTGTTGCTCACGCCGGCAGAATTCAGTGTACATGTTGTCCTGTACAATTAAGCTATTATTAAAAATTATAAAGACAATAAATTCGAACTTACTGTCGAGGCGAAACAACTTCGTCCAGGAAACAAAACTCCTCCGCATACCTATACGGCTTCAGCCTCTTCGCCGCTGATCCCGAAGGTAAATCCATTTCCTTCTTGCTGCGAACAAAGGATGTCCGCAAATTTCTCCATCTCTTCCGCACTTCTTCCCCTAGAAACATAAACTTTAAAATAAATTGTTTAATTCGAAATTTTTTTGTTATACCAGGGAACAGCAGCGAAAGCTCTTTTCACGCTTTTGCTACCCGGTTTTTGTCGTGGTACTCCGCTTTTCCGGTGTCCCACAAGCAGGACCTCTTTTCAACCTCCCTTAAGAAGTCCCGAGTGCTGTCCTGCACTTCTATTTCTATTAAACGATTCTATTAACGATTCAAATAAAGACATTTTTTAAATTTAACTTCAAATCCAAATTCCTCGCAATTGCAATCATCGTCGTGCGGCCCACAAACATGCTCATTTGCTGTAAAATGAAATAAAATACAAGAATTTTAATTTTAATGCGAACATGGATTATATGTGTAAACAAATCCGGAAAAAATTGGGTTCTTAAAAATCATTTGTAATTGGCTAAGTATAATTACTGCAATACAAATATACAATGCAATAATCAAGTGACACTTTGAATATTGCCTGATACTACTACTTCGGTGTACGCAAACAGCGATGGAGAGGCTCCAAAAATGACGAAATGATGCGATCCGGTGTACATTAAATGTAATAGATACACTCCAATTAGGCTGCTGTTGGATACCTTGAAATGGATTATTTGTAAAAATCTAATTTAGTTGAACGTACTTACATTTATATGCAACATCAAGATGGGTCGATTACCTGATTACTTGAGTACTAATAAATTTAGTAAAAGAACCCTAATGACTTACAGTACTTGTCCATGAAATTTAGCTGTACGGCGCACAAGTAAGAAATGGCTTTTAACAACATTGCAACAGAGATTGCAAATATACGTTTGTTGGCTAAGCACTCTCATAAGATATTAGTTTTCTTCTACAACAACCTGCATAAATCGTTTCAGCATTTCGTTTCATATTTTATGATCTTTCACAACTCCCTCCACTCTCATGTGGAAAAATAAGATCACAATCATGACACTTCGTATAATCACTTATTTGCTTCAATTAGTTCATGGGTTTTCATCTGAACAATAGTAATTGTGCCATTTGAAAGAATGTGTGTAATACCTCTCATCGCATTTCTTACACTCAAAGGGAAAAGCTAGACCGTGAAGTGTATAGTCTCCGACTTTATATCACGATCCTACGGTTGAATTTATTCTTGAATTTTAAATTTGTTGAATCGAATTAATTAATTTTCATAATTAATAACACATAATACGTACACATCACATTAATTTTCGCCATTTCCGAATCAAAAATTACTTTATATTACTTTGTTGTCACTTAGTTATCAACTGTCACTTTTGATATATAAACCAATTATGTTTGGTTATGTTTAACAATCCCACAACAATCGCACCAAATCAAGAGCATTCCTGCGATTATTTTTACAATCGCAGTGACGTTAGACAAAGCCAGCATGTCAAGTAACAGGTATATGACTTCAGCCAATCAAATTACAGTCGAATGCGATGAATCGCACTCGTGAACGAAGGTTAATACCAAAAGGGTTTTTGATTGACACAATTTCGTCCCCAATTGTCAATAATCAATAGATAATCATAATAGGGCCCCAAGGTTAAGGATGATAGGATACTGTACGAGTTCTATAAGAAATCACCCGATAACTTTTTGAACTGCCTTTTTAAATGTCATAATTTGATTTATGATATCCCAAAAAGTTTTACTAAATCTGTAATTTTCCAACACATAAGGAAGAAAATGAGATTGTTTGGAGAATTATCGAGAGTTGTCTTAAATGAATACGGCGATAAATGCTTCTATTAGTATGGTCTATAATAGGGTGACGCTATGGGAGAGGAGACACAGAGTCTTATCCGAAAGTCAAGCTGGAGTTTATTCTGGATACTCGACAATGGATAATATATTTAACCTTCTTAATGTTATTAGGCTTTGTAGTTCTTCAAATATTAAAATGGTTTACGCCTTTTTTATTGACTTTAAGTCAATTCAAAATTCTCTTTTCTAAAAGCTTTATAACATGGGAATGACATCTAAATTTAGAAAAGTATTACAAAGAATGTATAAACTCAACTTTATCTCAAATTTCGAACGGTGATAGACTTTCTGAAATATTCATCGCCAAGACAGGCATCAGGCAGGGTTGTATCCTAACCTACTTCGTTACTCTACTTCTTTAACAATGACCAGGAAGAAAGTCTGTAAACTGGCGTTATTGTTGAAGATATAGAAATAAAAGCTCTCATGTGCATAGATGACACCGTTATGCTCTCTGGTGACCTCCTAAGTTACAGGGAATGCTTAATCAAATAGAAGTACATTGCCAAATGCGGAATATTGTTGGAAATTTAGAAAAATCAACGGTTATGATTTTACAAAGTGGTGAAGGAAGAAGAAAGCATAATGAAAACTGAAAATTAGGTGACAAACAAATTGAAAACGCGAAAGATTAAACATAATTAGGTATTGTAAGTTTTCCATGACAACAAATTTTAGGATACCTTTTACCTCAAAATTTTTCAAGTAATTTGCCGGTTGCGCAATTTTTTCTAGTTAAATTAAATAAATTAGGTTACAGCTTATCATCAAATTACCCTCGCTAACGATGATATACTCAAATAGCTCTAACAACTCCTTTTGGATTATTCGAATTAAAAAAAACAACAAACAATTCGAAGATTCATGGACCACATTATTAAAAGTTTAGACTTGATATTTGTCTATATTGACGATATGTGTCTATCAGACGCAAAAAGATCCTTTGTCAGTTTGATTTCCCTTTGATTGTTCTTTCTTCTGCATTATATTATATGGAGACGGAGTTGGATCAATTCGTTAAGCGGCACGACCAACAATTCATGGGCCCCGGGTTCGAGACCAGATGACCCCGTCAGCTTTTATTAAGAAATTAAAATAATCCACTCCGTCTCTGGCCTGTTGTCGCAGCAATGCAAAAAACAAGACTAAAGTTTCCTCACTTCCCTTACCCTAATTTCCTTCTGGACAAAACTATGCCAACGCAACAAAAGGTTTTCCTCTGGGATTTGGCAACATCGTATAAAAAAGATAAATAAATTATAATGGAAAGATACCCTTAGAAAAGTAATCCCAGTTTTTGTTTTCCAAATGCGTACGCTTCTGCTGGTGTTGTTAGTGCAGTTCTTCAACAATTCAATCATAATAATTAGGAACCCATTTCATTCTTCTTTACGAAATTTAGAGACACAGAAATTAAATATTTAGCTTTCGATGGAGATCTACTTGCTTTATCTATTAAACATTTGAAACAGTTTCTAAAAAATGTATAGTATTTATACACCACAAACCACTCATAACAGCAGTATGGTCTAAAATAGAAAGAAGTCCAAATATAACAAGACTTCTAGCCCACTTAACATAATCTAGTTCAGACATCAGACATATTAAAGGAAAGGCAAATACAGTCGCTGAACATCCTGAATTTCAGTCGAAAATTTTGAAAGTTGCAAATATAACCAAACAAAATTGTATTTAAAAACTATGGCTAAGTACCAAAATGATGATGATGTATTAACACATTTTCTAGTAACTCAACATAACAGACCAGATAATTAAAAGTTTAAGCTTGTAAAAATTAATTCAAACACTTTTGGGTCTGACATTTGGTACAAAATTTCTACTAAAAATTCGCGACCGTACATACCTAGAGAGCTTCGAAAAATTATATTCAAAACTATAAATCATCTCATCCAGGAATTAGAACAACACGAAAATCAATTGTTTCGAAATTATGTTGGCCTGGAATAACTGCAGATACTAACAATTGGGCTGAAAACTGTATCAATTGTCAAAAATCCAAAATCTACAACGACATATTGGTGAATTCGAACTACCCAAAACAAGATTTGAACAAATCTATTTAGATTTGGTAGGACCTTTACATTCTTCAAATGGATAGGTATTACTACATGCTTACAATTATGGATAGATTCATTCTTTTTTCAGAACCTTTTCCAATAAGCTAGTAAAATTAAAACTGATCAAAGTGCACAATTCGAATCAAAATTATTCGAAGAATTTACACCTCGAACTTTACTAACTGAAAACTTTTACCACTGAAAAAAGCATTTCCAGTTATATTCAAGGCTAATTTAATTTATTGGATTGTATCTCTGTCTAGTATCGTTTTTCTGCTAAGTTGAAATAGACCTTGATAATCTAACTTCCAAGAACTTTAGGCCTTTTTTGGCTTAAAACAATTTTTTTTGGAAATCTAACGTATAAAAATAGTAATCAGTCACTATTTTTATTTTATTAACCGCATAATTCATCGTTGCATAAATATAAAATTTAATCATCAAAAATCTTTATATGTTGATATAATAACAATTTTCGCTAACCCCTTCCAGTCAAATAATTTTCTCCTTCCGCCAGGGCAGACTATTCGCAGAACAGCTGGTGATTTCGAAACGAAATGTAAACAAAGTTGTATTTTTACGTAAAATATGAATATTTCGCAATTAGTCTTAAAACTTCCCCCACTTCAAGACAACTGGTTAATGGAAGCTTATCTTAGGTATGATAGAATATTCCGGATTGTCGGCAGAGGGTATTATTTTGACAAAATGCCACTACGCACTTCATTTTAAGTTTTCACTAAATCCTTGTTTTTTCATTACAGTTTCAGTTAAAGTATATAGAATTCTTCTTTCATGTCTCCGATACAAATTTTTTTTTGATTTATAATACACGAAAATTATTTGGCCATATTGCGAATGTCACTTTGAGTTCGACCACAGCCTACTCTAGATACAAGTCCGGCAGCTGAAACGATCAGCTGAGCATTGGTGGTGGTGCCTTTGGTTCTGTTGGTTACTGTGCGTTGATTACCTTGGATGATCGGTAGTGTTTTATCGCTGGATGTTGTGAGGGCGCTTGTCAATATATTTTCTTCTCGTTGTAATGGACTTAATGTGGCTTATTTGAATGCTAGAAGTTTGCGTAACAAGGTCGGTCTATTGCAGGACATTCTTTCGGGATCGCAAGTTCATGCTGTTCTTATTTGTGAAACTTGACTGAATGAAAATATTTCTTCGCAAAGTTTATCTCTTCCTTTTTACAATATTTTTCGTAATGATCGTGTCGGGCGTATTGGAGGTGGTGTGGCCATCTATGTTCATAATTCCTTAAAAGCGTCTGTGATTAGCTGCTCCTCTCCCGGTGCCAGAATAGAATATCTCTGTATCGAGGTTGACACGGGTCTCGATAAATGTGTCCTAGTCAGCGCTTACTGTCCTCCCAATTGCTTTAACATTGACACAGCATCCGAATTCAAAGAGTCGATTTCATCAACCGTTATGCAAAACCATAACGCTATTGTCGGCGGCGATTTTAACGTGAACTCACTAATAACTAATGCTTCATCGGACAACTTGCAATATCTTTTCCAAACGTTAAATTTGGAAAGGGTTAATGACCAAGCCTACTTACTTTAATTCATTTCACCCATCGCTTCTCAACTATTTGCTTACAAGTGACTCTGACACAGTTTTATTCCATACTCAAATTAGCCCTCCAAGTGAATTTGACCATGACATTTTATTCCTCAACTTTAACCTTAGGCCGAGGGCACTGCCTAATGAATCGGTAATAACTTATCGCGATTTTAAAGGTGTCGATGTCGAGCGTCTTTTGACTCAATCCTGTGAGCTGACTTGGGAGAACGTTTATTCAGCCAACTCTGCTGATCATAAAGTAGATATTCTCGTGCAAACTCTTACTGACCTCTATAATGATCATGTTCCGATTCGTAGTGTTTGTGCTAAGGCTACGAGATGTCCTTGGTTAACAAGTGATCCGCGTGGAATTATGGCTGAAAGAGATTTTCTTCTTGGCCGATATAGACTAACGCGCAATCCTGAGATGCTTACAAGGTACAAAAAAGTTCGTAACAAGGTGATCGCTAAAAGTCGATCTGCGAAAAGAGCTTATTTCAGTGATAAATTTAATTCCAATCTTCCACCTAAAAATTTATGGAGAAATATTCGCAACTTTGGCGTTTATAGTCGGGAATCGTCTAAAATCAATATTGATCCTAATGAGCTTGATAAATTCTTTGCAGCAATCCCGACACCAGCACCTACTATGACAGGCCTCAATTCTTTCATGGAAGACTTCCCTAGCGATGGATTTGCCTTTCGGTGTGTTGATGCCGTGGAAGTGTTTTCAACATTGCAATCAATTAAATCTAATGCTGTGGGATCTGATGGGTTACCTCCCCGATTTCTCAAATTAATAGCTGCGGGATTATTACCTGTTTTAACACACATCTTCAATCACTGTTTCACTATCTCACAGTTTCCTAAGCGGTGGAAGCGGGCTGTCGTTGCTCCTATTCCCAAGAAGTCTACCGCTTTGCATATGAGTGTTTTTCGTCCTATCAGTTTGCTTTGTTTTTTATGCAAGATTTTTGATAAACTTATATTCATGCAAATTCTGGACCACGTCAGCAGAAATTCTATGATATCGACTTGGTAGTCAGGATTCCGCCGCTCTCACAGTTGTGAGACTGCCTTATTGAGGGCCACATCTGATATACATGAGTCACTCGATGAGGATTGCCTAACAATCCTTGTCTTACTTGATTTTAGCAAGGCTTTTGATTCTATTAATCACCTTAACTTGCTGACAAAGCTTTTCCGTCGTTTCTCATTCTCTTCGACGGGACACTGTAAGAAATCTGGGTGTTGAACACAATACAAGGTTCTCGTGCTGCAACTACATAAAGGGCATAATGGGAAAAATTTGCATCCTTTCGTTTAGTTTACGCAGCCGTCTTGTTAAATTATTAGTTATTCTACATTTTACATATGCGAGTATTATATTTCCGGTTCTTGACTCAGTATGCTGGAGGAAAATTAATGTTGCATTTAATGATGTGGTTAGATTTGTCTACAAACTTCCCCGCAATAGTCATATATCAATGTATTCTAACTCTCTTCTCGGATGCAATTTGGATACGTATTTCGCTTCTCGTATCCTGATATTTCTCCACAAGCTCATTTACCTTAGGCAGCCAGTATACCTCTTTGAGAAGTTACAGTTCTTGCTATCGACCAGACATTTAAACCTTTTGATCCCGCGATGCAGGAGTCAGTTTGGTGAGCGTTCTTACTTCGTTCACTGTGCTCGACTGTGGAATCGGTTACCAAGTGACGTGCAGCGTACGGTTTCCAGCGGAATTTTTAGTAGATCCATAGCGCAGGCCAATATTTTCTGAGTGATGACGCACATCGGGGGTTGTTTTGCTTTTTGTTTTTCTTTTTTCTCGATCTTTGCTCTTTGTTTTTCGCTTTCTCACTAGTTCTTTTACTTCTTTTTTTTGCTATATTGTAGTTAACGTAATTTTGTTCTCAATTCATGAGGTCATAGCGTTTGCATTTATTTTTATTTTTATTTCTGTTTAATCTTTAAATTTGTAGTAGCCATCAATATTAATTAATTCAACCATCTTACTTTGTACACTTTAAGATAATTAATGTATCTTTGTACTCTTGAATAAAGCATTCTTATGATTATGATTAAACATGTTTGACAGTTCGATACAAATTCGCGCGCGAAACGTGAGGTTTTTCATTCGTTCTGGCAAAAAGTGTTAAATTATCTGGGATGTTGCGAAAATTTCAATCTGAAAGGTATTTATTTCTAAAGTGTAATATTTTATAATTATATTGTGATAAAGGGTAGACAGGTTTCGCTCAAGTTGACTTCGAAATAATTTTAATAAATTGGAAGAGTCTCATTTATGTTCTGCTTCGTTATGTGTGAGAAAGTCATGAAGCTATGACGTAGGTAAGTTTTTTTTAATTGAGTTCATTTGTTAGGTTAATGTATTTTATTGAAACTAGGGAAGTTTTCAAGATACTAATAAAATCTACAGTAGGGTGTGTCAATTCGATTTTCCTCATGCTGCGGATTGTTCGCGGAGGACTTCTTTAGCAAGTGATTATATAAGTATTAGAGTGTGGTTAAAATTGTCTATAGAATTGTAGAATTAAATTCATTTTTCATCACTTATATGAAAAATGTCATACACCGTTTTGGAAAATGGATATCAGGACCTCAAGCAAGCTAATCGGCCAGGGTTATATGTCTTACATGACGGTAATGTAATTTAAAAATATCTTTAAAGACATAGGAATTCTTAATCTTCATTAGAAGATTCCAGCAATTTAGTCTTAAGCGAAATTATATGTTTCTGCATTCGTAAGGACCCGCGACCCGCTTATTTCATGTCAAGCAGCGGGCGCGGATAGCTAATTATTTGTTTATAAATATCAAGACTGAATAGATTTTTCAATCACAATCTTAATGTATATTAAAGGAGACAGCATCTGACCGGATCATCTAATTGCATCTACTTGTGCAAAGATTTCAAATAGTATATCTTTTAAATTGATTTGATACGACAGGTTGTTTGTATAAATTGAATCTAAATATTTTCATGGCTTGCATGCAATTAAAAGGATTATTTTAGCAAATTTGACATTTTTTAAAGTGATGTGAAGACCGTAAAAAGATTTAACTAGAAGTCGGAAACAACATGTGCATATTATTGTTTAGAATAATTTCGGTATAAGAAGTTAAAACGTATCAGTAAACTACTTATAAAACAAAAATACAAGGAGAGCATGACAGCGTTAATTAAATTTTCACAAAACTCTATGTAGATACACTAATAAATAGGCATATTGTTATTCTCTTAATTCCACTAGATAATTGACTTATTCAAGTAGTTCAAGTTTTGCAAAGATTTTTAAAGTTTGTATCAAAAAGTTAACACATTTAAAGTAGCTCAAATCTTATTCCAACTTGCCACTTTGCGCCACAAAATATACACATTTTGGCCTGATTAAAAGTTTGATTGGTTAAAATTAATACTTTTGAACACAAGGGCTCAAGTTCTTCGCATAAAGAGTAAAACTCCATCTCTAGTTGCTAGATAATTTCTTGAAGCTATCCTTATTAACGGGTTTATAACGCGATTATATCATAAATGAGGGCAAATAGATCTAAAACGTTTGCTTATGTTGTTCGTTAAAGTGCTTCAGAAAAACTTTAATTCTTACTTTTCTGTGGTAGGAAAGTTTACTATATAACATCAATAACAATTTGCTGAAAAGATGGGAAACGAAATAGCTCTCTACAGTTTTTTACTCTCCGTTTTTGTAACTAATCGATGGAAATGGAAATATATTACCGAATAAACAATATTAAGGGTCCAAAATTCAATTTTCTGATTTTAATTCAACGTAAGACATCTGTGGGGCGATTGTGGATACGCTAAGATCATGGAGGTATAGCAGGAAATAACACAGTATAAAACATGTATGAAAGGTTAAAAAAAATCCAATCAATCGTTTTAGACTAGTTTTTTTTTATAAATATTTTAACATATACTATAAGTAGCCAACAGGAATTTCTGTTGGCATCGCGACTTAATCTTTTGCAGTGCAGGATTTGCAGCAAATTCGAACTGCTTTTCATAAAATCAAAAACAGAAAAAGTTATTATTTTAGTTTGTATAGTTTTGTCCTTGCTGCATTAAAGAGTTTATCTCTAAACTTATCTTGAGTTTGGTAAGAAAGCTTTGTACGATCTACATGACTACATCGCATTAAACTTTTACTTAATGTTCATTTTGTCCCTGTAAACTTTACAAGATGAAGCGCTGCAATTTTTGTTTGACTGTTTACACTATAAAGTTATAATTACACGTATATCTTTGAAATAAAATTACCTTCCCAACATTAATAACTTCGGTTTTTAAATGACTTCAAAAACGGAGAAGGTTGTCAATTCGATTTTCATGATTTTTTTTTGTTTGGTATGTTCACCGATTGGTACCATGTCAAAAATTTTTTTGGTGGGGTAGGGGTAAAACCTAACTTTGTAACGCGTGGACCGATTTGGATGGTTCTTTTTTTGTTGTACAGAGGATGATCCTCCATTGCTAATAGGAAAAATAGTTGGCCTAGAGTGGGGGAGGGGGTAGGGGTAGTCTAACGCGTAGACCGATTTGGATGATTCCTCTTTTGTTGTACAGAGTAGAAGACACTAAAAAGTGAAAAATAAAATAGTTAAAAAAAAATTTTACCGACTTCACAAAAAGCTATTAAAAGCATAATATAAATTTTAATTTTATATCTTTTACGACATTTTGAAGTCGGTGCAAATTAAAGAAACAAAACAACTACCCAACCATATTCGAAGATACTATATAAATTTACCTAAACGTTTCAGCTCAAGGGATCATAAAGAAGGACGCTTAAATACTGTTGCTGTAGTTTGGTTTGTTTGATTTGCACCGACTTCAAAATGTCGTAATAGATATAAAATTAAAAATTATTTTCTGCTTTTTAGTGCTTTTTGTGAAGTTGGTAAAATTTTTTTTTAACTATTTTTATGGTGATTAATTAACCTAATTTACTTAATTGAAAGTGCCTGTTTTATCGGGTTCTTTCGGTGCATACCGGTACTAAAAATAAATATATTAATATGATGCACCTGCGGTATCTTATGCAGATTTTAATAAATCGTTTTATTTTCTTTGGCCTAGATGCCCTATTATTGCGTGGTTCCCCGGTGTGGCAACAACTCGCTGAAATCGTCCTTGTTTCGATTTCCCCGCGAAGAAGAGAAGCGTAAGACTTGGATAAAGGCCATACCACGGAAGGATTGGGAACCAACTACGAATTCGCGAGTTTGCAAAGACCATTTCTATCCTAGCGATAATAGCAACGAAGTAAAATATACTGATATAAATGGAAATAGTTGTTCTTATTTGAAGAAGAAGAAGAAATTGCGAATGGGTGCAATACCTTCGCTATTTCCAACTCTTCCTTCATATTTGTCGCAGCGAAATAAATATGTTCGCCCTAAGCCCAAAGATCGCGAAATTCCTCTGGTGAAAATATTGATAAAATACTAAATTTCAACGATCTGAAGAAAAGTTATTTTCCTAAATTATTCCTTAATGATTGGCAAATTTTGTGCGAAGAAGATCGTGTTATATTTTATATACTCTCTGGCTCGCCCATTGAAGTAAATGTTTCGGTAGAAATAGATCTTAACTTGAATTTAAAAATTTATTTAAAAAACAGTTAAGTAGCTTTAAAAGATGTATCCGCGGTGCTCCCGTCAGCATCGAGTAATTTTAAATTAAAATCTTGGCAGGAGCTTCAAAAAATTTTAAATTTTTATGCAACGGATAAAACTTTATCAACAAAATTGTTAATTTCTAATGCTTCAGAACTTCTTTCCACAGCTAATTGGAAATTAACGAGAATATTGATGATAAGTCCAGTTATTCAAAATTAATATTTCTTCGGGATCAGTTAGACTTATTTAGGAGAGAAGAAAGTTTATAGTCCGGAAACTATAAAAACAGCTTTTGTAATTTATATGGTTTCTTTGGCGTGTTATAGAAACATAAGAAATAGTAATATTTTAACTTTACCGGGTGAAAGAACACTTCGTAGTCTTTCATCACAAATGGCATTTTCCCAAAATTCGAGTAGCAGTAATAGTAATTAATCAAAGTAATCAAAAGACTAAACTTTTAAGTCACAGAAGAAGATTTGCAGAAAATACTGGAGACAAACTTAAACCCGCGAAAACTATTCAGGCCTTTTTGATTTCTACTGCTTTCGGTAATTTTAAATCCGTAGTGTATTTGTCTCCCGTTAATCTCATGTCTGGTAAGGATTTCCATTCATTTACATTAGATATTATAAATTTTGTACAAAACCATGGTTTTCAAGTAATTTCAATAGTAACGGATAATAATAGAGTCAATCAAAGAATGTTTAGATTATTTTCAGAAACAAATAAATTTGCAAATCCTTCTAATCAACAACCAATATTTCTAATGTACGATACTGTACATGTTTTCAAAAATATTCGAAATTCGTGGATAAATTTGCCTGATAAAACGATTCAATTTCCAGAATTTTCTGACGGCGAAAATAATATTACAGCAGATTTTCCCAACATTGCATGTTTTACAGATTTGCGAAACATGCATAACGAGGAGGCTAAATCTATTGTAAAATTGGCTTTTAAATTGAACACAAAAACTGTATCCAACATCCTTCGAAAGACAAAATGTACAATTAGTAGACAACCTTTTCCATGATTGCACAATAGCCGCTGTAAAATCCTATAAACAAAATACATATGGTGCAGCTATTTTCTTGCAAATTCTTAGGTATTGGTGGGACATTGTTAATACAAAATCGTGTTATAAGCATAAAGTTAACATCAATCCGTGGGCTTCACCATTTTCATCCACTTCGGATTTTCGTTTAGAATTTTTAAAAGATTTTATTAAATGGTTAGACATTTGGCGTATTGGGGGTGTCGGTCTCACACAATGTACCTATAAAGCGTTAACATTTACAACAACATCCCTTACAGAAATAATTGAATACTCTTTAAATAATCTAAATGTGAAATTTGTTTTACCGGGACATTGGCAAACTGATAATCTGGAGAAACGTTTCGGACAGTACCGTCAGCTATCCGGTTGCTCTTACAATGTCTCGGTACAATAAGTGTTTGAGTAAGAAAAAAAAGTTACAATAAAAATTTTTTTGGGCCGCTCTTCTTACTACGGTAACTTAAATTTGAAAGAATTAAATGATGAAGAATACTTGCAACCCTGCAATAGTAGTTTAAATGTAGATATAGATAAATTTACACCAGTTTTAAATTCAAACTTTTTAGAAAAATTAGATATTGATTTTGATGTGATCATTTATGTATCGGGTTATGCAAGTTTTTCACTTTGCAAGAAAATAAGCTGTGTCAATTGCATAAATTTTGTCCGCTCGCAAAAGGTGGACAAAATAAATAGTAAATATTTCGACTCTTTGCAACGAGGAGGCTTAAATGTTCCATCCAATCAATTAATAAATTTATGTGTTCACATAATTTCTCTTTTTCAAGAAATTATTTTAACGCCAGGGATTCAAAAGGTTCTAGTGGACTCGCCAGCGCCAGGGGTAATACTTTGGGATTTAACACGAAAGAGTTTACAGTCAGACGGGTTTGTTTTTGACTTTGAAGAACGCTGTGAAGTATGTAATGCTGAAGTAATATACTTGTATAAAAAAGCATTCAAGATCTATGCAAATATATTACTTAATAATTATTCGAAAATGGTAAATTCTAACGTAGTCGACAAGAAAAAGCTCCAGAGAAAACTGAGAACTCTTTCTGTTATATAATTCTGTGATATTTTTATTATTTTTATGTAAAAGAACATATTTATTTTTCTTACTTTAATAGAAACTATTTATTTTTACTTTTTGTTATATTTTTTTATAATTTAGAACATTATATATTTATGAATTTAAGTAATGTTCTAAAGCATGAATTAAGCTTTATTTATAATTATTGTTATTGTTTTCGTTATTTAATTTATTTGTAGTTTGTATAATGGTGCATAGGCCTACCGGGGAATCCGACCAAAACAAGTTAACGCGCTTAAAGTCGTTGCAGTGTTTAATGTGTTTTTTCATAGAACATTTTAAAGATTTGCTGTTAAGACTCCTATTCAAGTTCATATAAAAGTGTAAACTATTTAGTGACTTTTCTTGAGGTCTCTTTCATGAAAAACTCACTGAAGTGTGTACATTATTAAGTGAAGTAGAATTGGATTTTTCAGACATCACAGTACCTCAAGGGTGCTGTGGAAATCTGTGAAAACTTTGTGAGTATATAGGGTAAAACACCCAGTGATGAACCCCCTTAAGACAAGTTTTGACTTTGCGGACTTAACAAGAAGAATATTTATAAGAAATTGGATTAAAAGTTTTTTCGTTAACGACATTAAATAATTCTGATGTAGGATAAATAAAAAAAATATTAATATTTCTTAAGAAATATTTAAAATTAATTAAAATTTGAAAAAAGTAACATTTGCCAATGATGAGCCGCCTTTGGTCAGTCATGAGCCCATGCCCTTTAGGCAGTGATAAGTCCCTTACTAAATTGACTTTTATTTTAAATAAATTTATATTTTATTAAAGAGCAGAATACATTATAAAAAATAAAAAACAAAATATTCTTCACAAAAATAAATAAAAAAAAACAAATTCTGTATAAATATATAAAAGCTCCTCTTTTTCTTAACGAATTGGGTGTTCGAAACTTTGATTTTATTTTTTAGTTAAATATATTAAACACATTTTGAAGATATAAATGTACTATTGCCAGGACACATTTTTGGTGCGCACAACAGATGGTAGTTTCTATCACATAGTGATCATTGCTTGCCTGTATTCATTTGGGTTATATGCCCGACGCAATCGTAACATAATCCACTTGTTACTATTTCGTCGTTCTTTAAACCTTGAGACGCAGACTTACTTTTAGAATGAAATAAACTCCTTACGTGATTTACCGAATTGACTGGTTTTGGAAGACGGAGGACACTAGTGGATGGTTTACTTGAATGGAACCTAAAACTTTTTTTCTCTTGTTCCTCAACATTTCTCGAAATAGTTAAAGTTTCACTGACGTGGGTTCTCCTCTTTTATCTTTTTGTTTTCAATTCGTTTTTTCAATCTTTCCTCTTTCAGTTTTTGAGCTTCCAATTTCTTTGCATATTTTAGCTCTTCTTCCTTCTGAAATGGAGTCGAGGAAACTATAAACGAGCTTCTTTCCGTGAACCTCGTGCCGGTCCTAACTGGTGTTTTTGGTGTCTAAAGAAAGTCATCTATGTCCACATTTAACTCGTCGACCATTTTTATTGGCTTTGATGTAATGTCAAATTCCGTTTTCACCTAATTATATTTTCATTAGTTAAAAATATAATGTAAATAAACGTAATGATTACCTGGTGTATAATTTCTCGAATATCTGGATCGTCAGATTGCGGTAGACAATTTGGAGCAATATTTTGTACTTGCTCGACTACTTCATTGCTTGGAGTTAAAATCTGGAAGAAAATATCTTAAAAGGGTTTACAAAAAGAGAGATGTTTAACCTTGTAATTTTTTTGCGTCAACTCTTGATATAAGCGAAAAAGCAGTAAATCTGAATTGTCATTACACGTGTCCTTTTCGAAGTTTTTTTAACTCTTAAATTTTATCCGCCCCAACAATTCGCGCAAATTTTTCAAAATTAATTGATCCCTCAGCGTTGGTATCTTGAATAGTGACAGTGCTCTCTGTATTTGAATTTTTACCAAGACACTTTGTGTAGTCAATGGCATCGGCATTAAACGGATAAAGACCACAAGCACGGAATCCATTAATGATTGTGTCTTTGTTAATGCACTTGTCCACAACTATTTTTAATATTGCAGGAAAATCAACCCTTGTTAATTTTTTCTCAAGGTTATGACGCCTCCAATTTTGCACTGCTCTATGCCAACCGGTCTTGATTGGCTTAAAGATAGCAATGTCAGCCGGTTGCAAAATACGTGTAGAGTTCGGATAGTGCAAAATCAATATAATTTTAAGGTCCTCACACAATTTGGATAGCTTATATGTCATGTGGGTCTTATGCCCATCAACAAAGAGTGTAACAGGGAGTTGAGTTCCATTACTAAGCAGACTTGGATAAAATATTTCCTCTATATATCTGCAGAAAAGTTCTGCGGTCATCCAACCGTTGTCAGACTTATTAACTTTTATACCCTCTGGAACCGCTGCTAAAATATCGTTAGGCATTCTTTTGTATGGGTACACTATTAAAGGAGGAGTGATGCAACCTTCTGCAGAGAAAGAGAACATTACCGTAAGATTCTCTTTTGCCTGCCCTCTATCAATCTCGTAAACATTTTTAGCGCCTTTAAGGAAACGAACATCACCAATATATTTTAATTCAAATAAATAATCTAAATAAAAGATTTATATCACCTTTCCGCTACTCTGACAAAACAAAAAGTTGGTTTCATCGCCGTTGTAAACCCGATCCGGATTGCTCAATGTTTCCAAATAAGTGTATTTCTTATTTTGTTTTGTTTTAGCCATTAATATTTTTGTCTTCGTGCTGAGCTGGGGCAATCGATTTAAAAGTTTTTATTGGTTTTGATTTTTAAAAAATATTACAATTCAATTAAATTTCAGTTAAAAATTTGAAACAATTACATCTTGGTTTTTATGGGGGCTCATCTCTGGCAGAACAAAAATATAAATGAAGTACCAGTCGTGAGTCGGGGGGCTCATAATTGAAAAATCAATAAAATTCGTGTCCAGTGATGAGCCCCTTCAATTGGTACTTTATCTTTTAGGAAAAAACCATGGAAAATATGTTAAAAACAACTAATGAACGCATAAAAAGTATAATTAATACTAACCGAAAAATTACACAATACAAACTTTAGTAAACACACTTCAAAAATTACCACTTCCTTAGCAGAATCATAAGAACTCACACTATTTCTAGAACACGTCCGTTCACGTCAATATGCACGCTAATAATGTAGAGTTGCGTCATTGGAGTGTACTTACCCAACATGCGAAATGTTCTAAGAAAATCATATGATTGAGAAATACAGGGAAATATCTTTATGAGCTTAGCTATTCTAACAATTGTATGCAGGGGGCTCATCACTGGTTGGGGGCTCACCATTGGGTACTTTACCCTAGTTATTTTTACTCGATTATTATAAATTTGTGCCAAAACAGCAAATTTCAAATTTTTTGTGATTGGAGGTAAACCTATTGGCAACTTTTATAATTGAAAAGTTGTTTTAGACTTTCTCCCAGTTTCTAACATAAAACAACTGAAGGCGCAAAATTTAATTGTATTTATAATTAATTTTATTATTATTTTATTTATTTAATTTTAATCATAGAAGTTCTAGATGCTCATATCTTGTTGGATGTAATTCACGAGGCTCAGTCTCATGGAGAAATTATTAATGCATATATAAAAGGGGATCAAATTTACTAAAGAATTTTTTATCGAAGCCCGAAATGAATGTGGACACTATTGATGAAGTGATGACAAATATTAAGGAGGTAATTTTGTGATATTTATCATGTATAGCGTTGTTTTTATGTGTTCTAAAACGTAATGGACATGCACGATGAAATTCAGCATTCAATGAGATCGGTAACAACTGACGCTGCGGAAGATTCACTGTTGGAGCAGGAACTTAATGAGATACTTGATTTTAACGAACAGCAGCTGGAAATAGAAGCAATGAATACCCAAGTTGGAGCGACAATACAAAATCAAAGGAAGTTTCAGAGGATGAATATCTTCTTGAACAAATAGAAAAACTGGAGGTGGAAACAGAGGCGCTACCAACAAAGTCAGATAAGACACTACTAGCCCAGTCATATTAGGGGTTTTACCTCGGAATGAAAGATAATAAGCTGTAAATTGGTATAAACCTTTGTTTTGTCGTTCTAAATGTTGTCTCAAAGGTCACAAATGTTTTCGTGTCCGCGTCTTAAGATATTGAAGGTCAAAGGTCATAAAAATCGGTTTTTCGCAAATATCTCGCTTTCTATTGCTTAAATGAGATTTGCACCTATTATAGAAGTTGTAGAGTATAAAATTCTCTACAACTTTTGTTTGAACTTTTTTTTCATACGATCAACCGTTTTTGCGGTAGACCGCGAAGAGTGCGCCGCGTACAGTCATATATGGCCTAATGCAAGGTCAAGCGTGAGTTACGGTTATCAGTACGTTGTATAAAGTTAATTATTTACAAAATTATAATTATTAAACAATGCCCATTATTTATGTACTAATTATTAATTATTTATATTTACAAACATTATTTGAAAATGGAGTGCGTATCTTGTTGGCATTATATAATGCTCCAAAATCTGAGGACAACATTGATCATTTCCGCTACACGCAATTCATCAAATTAACGAAACTAAATAAACCTGTACAATTGTCAACACTTCCACCAACAAGTGTAGCAGCTCATCAACATATAAATCGTGTCTACTACCAGATTCAAACGTGGTTAGGGAAAGACTAAGAACCTCAAGAATGGGGCTGGATGCTTGAAAATGAAATCCTGGAGCACATAAGAACGTTATTGCCTCCAGCACCAGCCGAACTACTAAATATAATATTTTGCAATTGCAAAAACGGTTGTGGTTCCCGCTGTGGATGCAGAAAATCAGGGCTACTATGTTCTTTAGCTTGTGGCCAGTGCAATGAACAAGCTTGCCTCAACGTGTCACTATATCCAAGTAATCCCGATGAAGAAAGCGCATACGATCCTGAAATTCTGGAAATTAAATATAAATAATTAATAATTAGTACATAAATAATGGGCATTGTTTAATAATTATAATTTTGTAAATAATTAACTTTATACAACGTACTGATAACCGTAACTCACGCTTGACCTTGCATTAGGCCATATATGACTGTTTATACTCTACAACTTCTATAATAGGTGCAAATCTCATTTAAGCAATAGAAAGCGAGATATTCGCGAAAAACCGATTTTTATGACCTTTGACCTTCAATATCTTAAGACGCGGACACGAAAACATTTGTGACTTTTGTGACAACATTTAGAACGACAAAACAAAGGTTTATACCAATTTACAGCCTATTATCTTTCATTCCGAGGTTGACCCCTTTTTTTACCTAATATGACTGGGCTATACAAGCATTATAACAATTTCAAATTTATTTTATTTCATACAAATCCGTGGAGATGCAATACTGTTTTGATATTATTTTTAAGAGAAATACTTACATAAAAGATAAAACATGTTGATTTGAAGAAACAATTTTTTTGCTAGTCGAATGTCTTATTTTATTTTGATTTTTTTCTATTACTTTATTTCTTAAATTGCTGAATATCTAAAATTGTTGATTTTGTGAACTTTATATCTCTCTTTTAATTAAAAGCAACATAAAAATTGATGTTTTCCAATAAAATTTTCCTTTCGATATGTCTATAATTTATATCCTTATTACAGGTTTCAGGTACAAACCCATAACCTTCTCGGTCGAGAAGTCCTTTCTGAGCTGGCTATAAAAAGATCTTGTCGAAAAAATTCTTTAATACAGGAAAATAGACCACAAAACGATTTCTATCCATCCATATCGAAATTATAGTCCTTTTTATTTAGTTTCAAGACCATATTCTTGTCTAAATTGGGATCTGACTTCAGATCCTGGTAGAGGAAACATCCTAAAATATACTACAAAAAAATTCGGTCAAAAAAGTCCTTAAAACAAGAAAAATAGGACCAAAAACTCAGTCGAAATGCGAACACCTTATTTTCCAAGATTAGCAACATATTCTTCAAATGACTTAGTTCCTTTTACCTATGTATATACCTTATAAACAAACATTGTTTTATTTTTAGGAAATAGGAACACACTTTTTTAAAGCAGCTCAAACTTAGAAGTTAAAAGTAAAGTACCAAGAGGGAGTAAAGTTTCAAAGGGTCAATGTTCTGAACGAAAAGACTCAATTCCAGTAATAGTAGCGATTCCTATTGAGTGATGTAGTCATATTAGGCTTGAAGGTTCTTCTAAATACGAACCAGAACTTGGACTCTTTTCTGTTGTCGCCTACGAGTAGTAATGTGACACGCATTCACTTCACTGACTTAGTCAGAGTACATTAGTAATCATACTGCACACGCACAACACATCATCCCCGAACAACTAACATAAGTACAATATCTCTTTTTAATCTAATCAATTTAATATATTTACGTACGATCGAATCGTATTCTGTAATAACATAAAATAATAGTCAATTATATATGTACTTGAGACCACAATAAGTTTTCCGGCTGATTTTTATCATTAAGTTTGAAATTGCAAGATAGTAAAAGGGAAAGCTGACCAATTATAATTGCCTTTTGGAAAGATTCGTACCTTCGGTTGTATGCATGTCAGGATATACAAAATCAATTCACGGCAATCAAAAATTTTTATCGTTTTAGTAAGTCTTTAATCAAACTTGGAAATTAAATGATCGCCTTAAATGAGACCTTCTTGTAAAAATGCTTCATTAACTTAAGGATAATATTAAATATTTATTATAAATAAATAAAGCTTAATTAGTTAAGGCGGATCTTTTCATTATACAGTTAATTTAATAAACATAAATTTATCAATAATTTTCTTCGTTTTGTGTGCGTCCGTAAATATTTAACCACTAGGACATTTAGCAGATTACATTTAATAAAATAGTTCTTAAAAAAAAAGTTGAACCGACTTCACAAAAAGCGCTAAAAAGCATAACAACTACAACAAAAATATTTAATCGTCATTTCTTATGATCCCGTAAGCTGAAACGTTCAGTTAGTGTTATGTACTATTTTCAATTGTGGTACTGTAGTTGTTTTATTTGTTTAATTTGCACCGACTTCAAAATGTCATAAAAGATATAAAATTCAAAATTATTTTATGCTTTTTAGCGCTTTTTGTGAAGTCGGTTCAACTTTTTTTTTTAAAACTATTTTATTTTTCACTTTTTGGTGTCTTTTACTCTATACAACGAAGTAAGAACCATCCAAAAGCTAGTTTTAACCCCCTACCCCACCCCCATTCCACTAAACTTTTTGCTTTTGGTATCAATCAAGGAACATACTCTACCGAACAGAAAAGGAATCATCGAAATCGGTCCACGCGTTACGAAGTTACTACCCTTCCCCCTCCCCCACCTCCACCATAGGACCAAATTATTCTCCTATTAGCAATGGGGGATCATACTCTATACAACAAAAAAAGAACCATCCAAATCGGAAAACGCGTTACAAAGTTAGGTTTCACCCCCACCCTACCAAAAATTTTTTTGACATGGTACCAATCGGTGAACATATTCTACCCAACAAAAATAGAATCATCAAAATCGGTCGACGCGTTACGAAGTTATGCCCGATCAAACATAAAAAAAAATAAAAAAACAAAAAAACAAAAAAAAGGAAGTTGGGTAGTTGGTTAAAAATAGAATGCGCTTCTTTGTATTAAAATCAATGTTCAAAAAATACATTGATTTCACAATTACATAAAAAATATTCTGTTTTATCAATAAACTCTATGTTTCTTAAAACTAATGGCACCTGCAACAGGATGGTTTGTTTTCGGATCGTTGTAAGCTTTCATACTTTGGACACAATAATCGGCCATATCCTTGGTAAGGTTCTACAATAAAAAATCGCATTAAATTTTAGTTCAATTATAAATGTGATTTGATAACTTACGCAATATAGCTCCTCTATGGTGACATACGGCCAATCGGAGGCAGTAATTGCTCGGAACGCATTTTCGATTTCTTCGCAACTTTGAACATTTTCGGTTTCTTTCGATATCATAAACGCAATGTACTCTTGAAGAGAAACATATCCACCACAATCGCATAAATAGGCTCATTTTTGTAGCACAACTGCGAAATTTATGCACCTAAAAATTTGTTCAGAGTTGAAACTCAAAACATTTAATATTGCGGAAGAAAACAATTTCCATAAAGGAAATCATATGCAGCACGTTGATTCTAAAAATGTTTAACAAAACAAAAGAGAAATGTTGAAATGAAATAAAAATGTTATATGTTTTGTGTATTTGAAATAAATTAAAATTACCTGACATCGTTAGTCAATTCGTCAGAAGTCACCAGTCTCATCATTGAGCTAATCCAAGCCATTAAGCCGCGGTAATCGCTGAAGAATCCCTGTAAGTCATAAGAGCAGTTGCGTTTGTGGTAATCTGGTCCTATATTTCGTTGATTTCTTTCTGCTTAGAGTATGTTTGCTCATGAGATTGCATCAAGCGATTTGCAGTTTCATCAAGTTGACGTATCTTATCTCGAAGGGCGACAAGATCACGTTCAACACCTTCGTGTTTTCTTTAGAGAGTCTGGACATAGGCACAACTTTCCTTTGCCTAAATCATGGTTATTAACAGCATTCTATTTTTCTCGAATCCAAACTTTAGTTTCATCAATATCACGATTGAAACGTTTTACTTCATGTGCAGATCCAAGTTGACTTGCTGTCTCAGCAGTAAGCTCTTGTAGTGATAATCAGTTGCTTCTGTCTGTCCCAAGGATGTAAGTTAGCCTTTAATTCACCCGAAAAAACATCGAATCTCTTTTGCAGAAGTCATGCAGAAGTCCTTTATATTTACACCAACATCCTTAATCTGTGCATTATTTTCTTTGTCTTCAATCCAAAAAGAACCAAAACATATGCTTTCACTGTTTCATTTAAGGAAGTGAGTGAAATCAACAAAAACTTTGACATTTTATCAAAAGTGAAAATTTTTGAGCAAATGACAGAGCTTCAATCAAAATTACTGAAAACGTCAGAAAATTGATTTGGAAGACGAAACAGTGACGACATCCTTGGTGGTAAAATGGCCGAAATGTAATGTCTGCCGGGCTTGTATCTAGAGTAGGCTGTGGTTCGACTCGACTATCCAAGACGCACACACTCACTCACGTAAACGTGAAAATGAGCTTTGGCTAGTCGAGTCGGAACGAAAATGGACACTCGCAAGTGGGGCCATTAAATCAGAACTTTTAAATCTTTCAACAAGTTTGTCACGTCAAGGAAACAGAAAAGTGACAGTACTTTGAGATCACTTCGATTAATTTGACAGCACTCGGGCTAAAATCTGGCCAGGGAAAATCACCGTATGCGGTGCGAGGAAAAAATAATCGCAGCAATGCTCTTGATTTGATACTATTGTTTTGCGATTGTTGAACACAACCACACTTATTTATTTACATCTTCGGAAAGTGTCGGTAATCCATCCGTAGAAGTAGAAATGGCTGAAATATTTGAATTTGGATATTTTAAATGCAATATAACTTCAAAAGCACGAATTCTGAGCAAAGCCAAATATAAATAACACATTTTCACAAACAAATTTTCGTCAACCTTGTGAACGAGCATACGATGAAAATTAGTCGTACACTGAAACAAAAGTATACAAAAAGCAGGAACTATTATAGCAGTTATTTTAGAAAGTAAATATATCCGTAATTGGTTGAGCCTATAGTAGGGGAGATTTTAGTTTCCGTGGCACGCCGATTTGACGATGAATTTCGATAAAGCACCCCAAAATAAAACGAAAATAAAGAAATAAATTTTTTTGTAATCTGGCGTAGTTTTGGAGATATTCGATCTTAAAATTTTAAAAACACATCACTTCACGACTTGTCAAAAGAGATGTATAAATTAGGCTTTAAGGTGTTTTATTAACTAACCAATGAAATATATGCCTCTGCAGGGTGGGGGGAAACTAAGACTTATTTATACACTTCTTCCTCCCAGAAAGTTTAATAAAAAAGTTCGCGCTATCTTTGAGTTCGGCCATTTTGACAAGTCGTGAAGTTATGTATCACTAAAATTTCAAGATCGAATATTTAAGGAGATTTATTAACAAACAGGAAATATATTCTTTTGCAGGGTGGGTTGCAAGTTAATAAAAGAACTTAAAGACTTATTTATACACCTCTTCCTCCCAGAAAGTTAAATAAAAAAATTCCCGCTATCTTTAAGTTCGGCCGTTTTGACAAGTGATGTGTTCCTAAAATTTCAAGATCGAATATCTTGAAATCTAAACCAGATATCAAAAAAATTCATTTATTATTTTCGTTTTATTTTGTGGTGTTTTATCGAAATTCATAACAAAAGTTCGCGTCATAAGCCTTTAAGGCCGTTTTGACACGTCGTGAAGTGATGTGTAACTAAAATTTCAAGATCGAATATCTCCAAAACTAAGCCAGATATCAAAAAAATTTATTTAGTATTTTCGTTTTATTTTGCGGTGTTATATCGAAATTCATCGTCAAATCGGCGTGCCACGGAAACTAAAATCGTCAAAGATTACTATTACTAGATAACCGGCTCCCTAAAATACCTAACTAGTCTTGAAAAAGTAACACTGGCACCACAGTAAAACGAAATATATCCAGATTTTAAAGTCATAAGAATATACATGCAAATAAAGAGTACAGGTAGTGTTCAGTCACTTACTCCTGTCAAAGTTATTTGAGAGAATCACTTACTCCTGTCAAAATTATATTCTCTTCCGGAGAGAATCGCATACTTCTATCAAAAAAGTACCGCCAAATCTTGTCGAAGTGTTAAAATGTACCAAATAGTACCACCAATAAAAACAATTCATGTGAAGCACATGACTGAGTTAATTATTTGTGTGTTGTCATTTTTTAATGTTAATTATATCTGAAATTGACTATTGTTAAACATTGTGTGTTGTTACTGGATGGAGGTAAATTTGTAGATGATTTATTATTTGAATAGTCATCTCTTATTTTCCTCTATCTGTGAGAGCTTCTCAACAAAAATGCAAATATTAGTGTTTTTAATTGTAATTTTATGATTAGCAAAATAAATAAAGCAGTAATAATAGTAATTCTCAATATATTGCTATACATTTGTAGTTGTAGGTTTCTTGTGATAGTGGATTAACATTTAGTCAACGTCCTGTTATTCGCGAGTGTCACGACTGCGAAAATAAGAAAACCGCGGGCAGTTCGGTTCCTTAAAGTTTCTTAAGTTTCCGGAAGAGCCATACAGCTAACGAAGTAAATTCATTATATTTTTATTAACTACATCAACTTGGATAACGAAAAAGGCGAGTAGATGTTTTCCCCCCAAAAAATTATCGTTTGCAAATTCGGTATACAGACTTTTCGGGCAAAAAGTCTATAAACTATACATTTCCAGTTGAACGCGTCGGGAACGTATTTTGTTTAAGTCTTAAGTGTACACTGTATAACAATAAGTGCATTTGTAACAAAAAGTGTCGAAATTAAACTTCCAATTCTGTTTCAGCATACAAACTAAAAATTCGACTAAGTTCAGCTTAAGCGATTTAAGTTTAGTTTAACAAGCATTTACCTGTCTTTACAATGTTGAAATTATGTAAGTATCTAAATAATTTAGTTTACAAAATATTTATAAAACATATACTTAGCTCTCACTTTTATACGGTGAAAGCCGGCTGACCTGATGAAATTGTCAAGTATTTTTATTCTCAGTTACTTGCCTATCAAGTGAAAATAAATTTATCAGCCAAAACTAGCTACATAAGCGGTTTCGATTTGCCTCGGACAAAAAGTGTTTGCTGAAAGAATTATTATTCCTCTTTTATTATTCCTCTCTAAATTATCACCAATTCACAAACAATGAAAGCCAGACCAAATGCAGTAAAGCAAAGAAGGCCTATGCTGAATCTATACCTAATGCAAGTGACTACTTAGGGTAGCCGCACACTGATCGAGCAAAACTGACTAAACGTGCCTAAATGTGCCTAAACTTGCTCGAAGGGGGATACATCTCGAGTAAGTAAGTTGTGCGGCGCACACTGGTAAGGCAAAACGTTTTTAGTCATTCCGTCATAATAAAACACATTTAGGCGTGCCGGACGTTGTTTGTAGGAAAAACATTTTATAGTAAAACAACTTGCATTGCATTCAAGTCAGAAAATTATTTCTTATTGCTTGGGTTGTATAACTTTTACAAAGTGACATAAATATTAAGTATGGATTTGGACGCTGAAAAATTATTAGTTTTAGTGGAAGAAAGGAGAGCATATATGACTATAGCATGAAGGAACACCATAACCGTAATAGCTATTCTATTTATTGGATGCACCCATAATGTTCTCTCGACTTTTTTTATTTGTGAAATCCAATTCCACAAAATTACTAGAAACACTTCTTCTTCTTCTTTAGGGGGAGTTGGGGCACCTTGATACGATTTTTACTTAGACCCAATAAAAGACGACCTATTGACAGTAACATCCAATTTAAAAATTATAATCTATTCAATATATATTCAACTAACTTTTCAAAGTAAAATTAACCGTTAGATTTAATCATAAAAAATATTAAAGCCTATTTATTAAAAATTGAAATTTGAATCAATGTACCCCACATTTGGGGTACATTGATACACATACTGGGGCACTTTGATTCATAGAAACAGATGACACTTATTTATTAATAACTTATTTTTTTACTTTTTGGTAAATTATGTGTACTTAAGTTTAATCTAGTACTAATTGAAATAAATGCTTTTTGCGCTTTTTATATAAAAATAGAACAAGTAAATCCAAACAATAAACTATGCCATGAAAAATACTTAAACAATAAGATATAATCATTCTGTGCCCCGACAATGTGCCCGACAGCACTTGCATCAATGTGCCCCTGCCTACTACAATCGAAATAAATATTTTATAAAATTAAAGCAATTAATAATCAAAAAAATTGAAGTCTACATAATGTAATGACAGATATGTTCTTACCAAATATCTTAATATATCACAGGTAACACTAAATATATTAGAAAAATCACATCCGAAAGAAAACTATAAAAATTTTGTTGCGAACGTCAGAAATAGGTTTACACGTGCCAAGCGCTAATCGTCGAGTGAACGTTGCTCCGCGCTAGTGTACGTGTAGGGTGTATCCTATCAAAACCTCCGTAAACTACAAGCCATGAACTGACGAATTTCATGCACACATATTAGGGCTAAAATGGTCTGGTTTTTCGATAAGTTTACATTGCTTCTTATGGCAGCCGGGGGGTGATTTTTCTTTAAACTTATCC
The DNA here is from genome assembly GCA_964036015.1 of Leptarthrus brevirostris. Classification (NCBI taxonomy): domain Eukaryota; kingdom Metazoa; phylum Arthropoda; class Insecta; order Diptera; family Asilidae; genus Leptarthrus; species Leptarthrus brevirostris. The sequence goes on from OZ038371.1 coordinate 113,524,144, forward strand.
TAATGCCTAAACTATAGCTTCTATGAAAAAATTGTTTAGTTCTACTTGAAGTAAACAAAACAATCTTTCGAATGAAGTAAAAATATGCATACCCTACTTAAGAAAATAATAAACGTTTTTAAGCCTAAAAGTGCGGAAGTGGAAATTTAAAGAAAATACAAGCGACAGAGCATGGTCGGACCATGACTTACTGCTTGCGTTTAGGATGAAAATTTGGTTTCCGACTAAAATTTCACGTTTAATCAAAGATTTCTTGTTATTTTGCTTAATAAGGTGTACATGTTTTTACTTTATTAGAAAGATCATTTAGTCTGCTTTAAGTTAATATAAGACTAATTTTTTCATATAACTAATAGTTTTGGCGCTAGAGCGAGTTTAAGGAAAAATGTCCCCCTGGCTACCATAAGAAACAATGTAAATATGACCATTCAGTCAGACCATTTACGACCCCATGTAAAAGTCCAGTTCATGGCTTGTAGTTTACGGTGGTTTTGATCCTATGCGTGGCGGACGGCTCTTCTAACGCGTTTTGTTTTCGATGTATATTGACTGTATCTATGTGCCCCATGTATCAATGCACCCCATCTCCCCCTATAGGAAGACATTATCACTATCACTGTACTTTCCCTACTAAAAGCTAAATGAAAATATTGAAAAATTACTGCATCAGGCAAATTGTTTTCACTTCAAACAAAATGTTTTTCGATCAATCAAAACGATTTCAGCTAAAACGTTTTTCGGCGGTTTTGCTCGATCAGTGTGCGGCTACCCTTACTTTACTTTATTTCAGGACTTTGAAAAGAATTTGTATTTAGTTGGGATTCATAAACGACTGAACTGTGCAACTCCGTTACCAGCAACAATAACAAATGCAGTTAAGTTGCTTACGAAAGATTTTATGTCGAGTCAGGAAATTTATTTTAATTTGCTCACTGCAAAAGAACTTGGTTTGCAAGTAGATCAGACTACCACAGATTCCATTGCCAGAAATCTTCAAAATATATTAAAATAGGATGATTCCTTAAGCGGGTAAAATTTGTTTGTATATAGGCCATATTTCAAATAATCTTTCTTGCATTTTAGATGGGGTTACGCTTTTTTTATGTTTCTGCAAAACCTCGAAAACCTACTGCTTTCTTGGTCGAACGTTTTGAAGGTGCAATTATTCAAGCTGATGAAGTTGATGGGAAAATGGAGCAATTTGAAGGCAGATTGAGTATTACTGAACTAATTGTAAATGGAGTGCTAAGGTAAGTTTTTACATCGTAAAAATCGTAGTTTGTACTAGGGCTGAAAATTGGATCCGGATTTGCTAATATCCGGATATCCGGATATCCGGATCTGAAAAAAGTTTGATTTCTCAAATCCGGGTACCCGGATTATCCGGATAATCCGGATCCTACTATCCGGATCCAAACTAAGAAAGAAGCTTAAATTTTCCCTTTAGATTGCATTATTTCATTGGGAAAATGGAAATTAATCGAACAAGCTAAGAATAAAATAAATTGAAACATTTGACACTCCACCACTATTTCCTCAGCGCAATAAAATTTCCTCCCCACGCAATTGCACCTCATCCCCTTGTCCTACTACAAATTGGATCAGAAGAGTGTTAAACACAAAATTGCATTTTATTTTTTGAATTCTATGCTATTGAAAATAGTAGTTGTTAATTACATTTAAGTATTGTTGTTGCTAAATTCTGACGACCTATTATTTACTAAATTTGCCATTCGCTTGAAATCGACCTTATATCAGACAAGTTATGTAACTCGGGCAAACATTGATCAATTTCACTAATTCTTTTAATGCCTGTTTTTTTAGATAAAATAGACTTATTTCAAAGCACTCGTTAAAGTTACATTTATTTTTTAGTCTAAGGGTTTTTTGACTAGCCAATCCTAGTCCAATTCCGAAAATTTTTCGTTCGCAAATTTTTCGGAGCTTCCTAGATATTCATACTTCGATTTAGAACACCGTAATTTTATTCAAACTAAACAAGTAATATTCTAATATTTTTATGTTGCACCACTCGGTGGATATGCAAGAATTATATAACGCTAGCCGGGAGGTAAATGCAAAATCACAAAGTCAGTTAATAATAGGACGTCAGAATTAAGCAACAACAGTACTAAAATATAGTTAACAACTGCCTCTTTTGAATAGCATAACACTAAAAAAAAATAATCCATTTGGAGGAGGTGATGTTAAAAGTTGTTGTTTATATTATTTTTAGGTTGGTCCATGAAATTTCCACTTATAGTGCAATGTACCGTAACAGTAAAAATAGTGCATTTTTTGATATATTTTTAAGAGTAGAAGATCGTTATTTAGCAGAAGTTGTTACGTTTCAAATGACATCAAACTAAACCAATTATAGCAATTTATTTGAATGAGATTTTTGAAAAATTCGTCAATCTAGTTTCTTAAGATGTGAGAAAATGAAATTTTTACTTTGTGCCACGTTTTAGTTGCCGCAATTGAAAGATATGTGGCTAAGTGGGGTATAATTATTTAGCCACAGTTGCCTTCAAATGGTCTTAAATTTATTGTGACAGGATTAAATTTGGTTGAGTGGTTTTGAAAAACACCTACCCTTGCTTGAAATTGAGTAATCAAATGAAAACACGTAACCTTCAAATGCGTTGAGTGTCATTAAACTGGCGTTAATTTATGTCTGAAAAACATTACGATATAGTCCAAAAAGCTTTCAATACGATGAGAGAAATATTTATTTTGATTGATTATTATTTACATTAATTATAGCAACTTAAATATAATGAGTTCAATTTTGGAGGCAAAATGGAAATGTCACGGATTTTGTTAGTAATAGTAAGTCGCCGGAACCAAAAAATAAAGACGAAATGTAGCCAAGGGGTGCCTCTTTCGATTAATATAAAATTTGAAAAATGGAAAAAATAGTCCATTTTTGTCATTAATATTATCTGATTTAACAAATACACACATAACAATCTGAAAATTATAAAATTTAAATTAAATTAAATTGTTTATCTTATTTTTAGTTTGTTCGATGAAATTTCCATTTCCTAATGAAAAAATGCAATCTAAAGGAAAGTTTCAAGCTTCTTTCCTTAGTCTGGATCCGGATGGTTCGGATCCGGATCCGGATAGTTCGGATCCAGATCCGAATAGTTCGGATCCGGATTATCCGGATAATCCGGATACCCGGATTTGAGGAATCGGATCCCAATTATCTCGGATAATCCGGATAGCAAATTATCCGGATATTTTCAGCCCTAGTTTGTACTGATAGAGTGATGATGTTGACAATACGGTAAGTTTTTAAATTTTGTATCAAAACCCTATACTTGACGTACCCAAAGCTACTAAACTGGTAGTTTGTTGACCCTGATAATTCTTCGCAATAAAATAAAAAATATTTTCATCAGCTGGTCGTCTGGGCAATTAACTAGGTAAAATATTATTAAGCATATAACAATTCGTATTCTAGTGTGTAAAAAGGAAAAAAATTCTAAGCCATGTATGCACAACTTCGCAACGCAATAACAAAAGTTACACAAGATTAAAAGTGCTCACGACTGAAAATGTGTGTTGTTCAATTTAAAGGTTTTAGTGGTTAATAAAAAAAACACGGTTACAAGTGATATCAGGTGGGGGAAAAAATTGATGCAGAAACTTTGAAATAACTAACCTGGAAGACTTGAAAGCAATTTATTTAAGATAAATAACAAAATGTTACCTTTTAATATGCCATAATTATATATTTACTTGAGAAAATGGGATTCCCTTTATCGAATATTATTAACAAATCTTAGTTACATATTTCAGTAACATATAAGTAGGCCTGCAAGTGTGTTTTGTGATTATTTTGCTAGATGGGTGGAGGGGTGGGTGAGTGAGGAGAGAATTGTATAATTGCGTATGATTTAAATGTGAACTGGTTAAAAAATAGCTACACAAATGCTATTTATATTATTTCTTTAATACAACATTTTTAACGTTGTGAAATTATTTAGAGCAAAACTACTTTTTACTATGTTTTTGAATATCAATAAAAATAAAGAAAATAGTGACTTAATCGAGTTTACATAACGATTTAAATAGAAAATGTGAAAAATTTCGTTTATGTTTCATTCGAAGATTTAAAAATGATTTGTACACTACCGAATACTTTTGAAGGTATTAGTTCGACCCGCACTTTTCATTCATAAAACATGTTTATAATATTTGCAAACATATTTTGTCACGTTTTTTTTAACTTTGAATAATGCCCACATGTTTATAGTAAATAAATTTTGTTTTTTTTAATAAAAGTCTATTTTATTATTTTACATTTACTTTCAGCAATAATTTTGTTCAGATTTTGCCACTTTCAAGCTCAGTTATTTGGTTCGTTTTATTTATCATAGCCTATTTTTCCTAACCAATATAATTGATGACTTTCTTCATCTAATTTATGTGTTGCGTAATATGCTTTATTTTTGACAATATTCAAAAATAATTATAACTATAAAAAGGACTACTGTTTATTATAATATAGTAACAATAAAAGTTATCCTTCAATTAGTTAGAGGGACATTTCACGTGAAGCGGACAAGCAAAAAAATTTCAGTTTTTTAAATTCGTTGATATTTGGGTACGATATATCTCTATAAGTCCCTAACCAGTATACAGAATTTTTAACCTGTGTGAAATGTAGATAACGACTTACGGGCTTCTAAAAACTTGGCTAAGAGCTAGGTATGAACTATTTCGAAGGTAAATAATCATATTAAGAAACTTATATAAAAATAAGTAAAATAGTGATTCTTATAGAAAATTCCATGCTCTTCGCAGTCGTGGTATCGAATTCGAAATTGGATTTTTTTTTCATGTAAAAAATCCGAAATTAATATTTAAAATTAAATTTTGACAAACTTCGACCTTTTTAATTTTTTTCTTAAAATAGCTCAAAAAATAATTTATAATCTATAGTAAATGCTTGACAAGTTTCATAATGGGATCTACATTCGTTTCGGAGATAGAGAATTTAAACTTAAATTTTTTTGTTTCCATACAAAACAATCGCACTGGCCAAACGTCGACTACGCGCTGCACTGTGTTCGAATGCAGATCCCATTATGAAACTGAACAGGCATTTACTATACATTTTAAGTTATTTTTTGAGCTATTAAAAAAAAATTAAAAAGGTCGAAGGTTGTCAAAATTTAATTTTAAATATTAATTAATGAAAAAAAAATCCAATTTCGAATTCGATACCACAACTGCGAAGAGCAAATTTCTTTTATTTTTACCTTTCTAATTACCTTCCTGTTTACTTTTATTCTGCTCTTTATTTATGTTATTTTATTTCATTATCTAGGGTGATTTCGTGGCTCCATTTTTTGGGCTGAGTGGATCTCAACGGCGACCTTGCTAAGATGAAGAGGCTCAAGGTATGCCAAGAGCACTTTTCGGAGTCGATGCTGTTGGGATGTCGCAAAAAATGCAGTGCCTTTCTTAAGGCGCAGTATTTTAGATGACCAGAGAACTGGAGAATCGCCGCAAGCTTTGGAGTCAAATGTAATAATTTTATTTTTCATATTTTCAAATTTCTAAATAACTGGTTTTTTCCATTTCTTCTTATTTTTATTTAATCCGTATATTCTTTATCCATTACTTTTTTTTATACATATATTAATATTTTCGATCCCCTGCCTATTTCCTTCTTTTATTTTTTGTTTTACTTTTTTGTTCAATTGGTCCTGCATAGGTTACGGAGTTGCAAACTTCCCCGGACAACATTGAAGAGGTGGATTTTATTAGGGTCAACCTATCAAAAGTTTATAGTAGTGCATTTTCGTTTCCATACCTTGGGGATATAGGGGATATAGGGGTAATCATGGAGAATATAGGGCCAAATTATAGTATAGATATAGAACCCTTTGAGTTGGGAAAGCAAATCTCGGGGGAAGTAGGTTCAAGTTGTAGTCCAACACTAGATTCGATACGGAAAATTCCCGCGAATGTGGGTACGACCAATTTACCACACATGGAAGAGAAGAATAAATCTGTTAAAAGGATTGTTCAAAAGAAATTCCCAAGGAATTGTGTAAATTGTAGCTACAGGAGGAAATACTTTAATGTAAAGCGTAAGTACTCCAATGCTTATCTAAAATTCGCGAATTAAATAGCTGAATTTTTGGACTCTGCGAAGAAGTATGTTCCATCCCATGTTGCATAGCAAATGAAGTGCAAAACTATTCGCGGGATAAATACGGTGTACGGTATTCTGTGGAAATTAAGCAGTTTGCTTTAACCATATAGACTTAACCTATAGCTTACAAATTCCTTAGGAAAGTTTTTAAACTACCTTCCAAAACAACCCTACAGGAAATCACGAAAGATTGCCCAATTAGCCCAGGTTTTCATGCCGTGTACTTTGAAACCTTAAAATTAAAAGGAATTCAAATGGATGAGAAGTCAAAAAATTCAGCCATTTGCATCGACGAAATGTCAATTAAAACAAACATGTTTTATGACAAACAAAGAGGGAAAATTGTGGGGCTTCAGGATGATGGAAAATTAAGTGTTAATCTACCAGCTAGGTTTGCAATGGTTGTAATGGTTCGGGGCATTGCAGCAAACTGGAATCATTTACTGGGATACCTTCTTTTGAACAAGTCTTGCAATTCGAAAGAATTAAAAAATATAATCTTTGACGTAGTACCAAAATTATATGACATCGGGTTTAAGCCAAGACTTGTTTTTACAGACCAAGCAACAAACTTTTGGAGCCTTCTCAAGCACCTTCAAGTTAGTTCATGGCGTCCTTTTTTTGAAGTAGACGATCATAGCGTTTGCTTAATGCACGATGTTCCCCGTCTTATTAAAATTATTCGAAACATGTTTATGAAGTACGATTTCTGTTTCGATACTAACAAAAAAGCTTCTTGGGAATTTGTAGAAAAATTATGGGAATATGAAATTCAGTGTAATATTCGACTTGCTCATAAGTTGACAATTTCTCATATCAACCCCAACAATTTCCCAAAAAATGAAGGTAAAACTTGCAACGCAAGTTTTACGCTCAACCCTAGCAGCTGGAATTGACACTTTGGCTAACGGAGGGTTGTTACCTTTAAATGCTCTGGAAACAGCCGAATTCGTAAGAACCTGGAATGGGGTATTTGATATCTTTAATTTTTCAAGATACTATAATGAAAATCCGGATAAGGCTCCTTTCAGCCGCTTTAGATGAATTAAGCACATTCATTGCATCAATTCGGGTAATCGGTAGGAGCGGTAAAGACCACACCAAAACAATTAAGTGTTTAGAAGACTAGCAGCTGGCAATTTCATCCCTTTTAAAATTGGCGCAAATACTGAATGAAGAGCGTATTGATAAATTGCTAACAAGACATTTTAATCAAGACCCTCTTGAGAATTATTTCGGCACAATTCGAAGTCAAGGTGGTCACAGCCACAACCCAACACCTATACAGTTGTTTAAAAAAAGTTATAGCGTGGAATTAATGGGTTTAGTGGAAAATGGAAACTGAGAGGCAGAACAAAAAGTTTCCATCGAGTTTCTTACCAGTCCAGGCGATTTACTGGTACCAGCATATCACGAAGTTATGGAAGAGGCGGAAAATGCTGTTGATGATGTGCAGATTACAGACATCTTGACTTTGGTCAGGAAAATGCAATTCATTACTTTTCAGGATATTTACTTAAAAAGTGTTCAGAAAGGCATTTTTGCATAAGTTGTGAATTACTGTATTCTGCAGGAACTGAATTCTCTCACATTATAAATTCAAAACAATATGAGGACTGTAGGCTGAGAATTCCGAGTACTCAATTTGTTGACTTCATTAAGAGTTTGGAAGAATGTTTTTTAAAAAATTTTGATAGATTTGTCACTAATGTGGGTTTAGAGCAAGAATTTTATTCAATTCTATATGACATTGAACGCTGCCACTTTTGCGAAGACTTCCCCGTACATTTTCTAATAAAGTTCTTTTTTAGGGTTCGCATATATTACGCGATTGAGTTTTATAATAATTCTGTGAAACTGCAAAGCTCCAGAAATAAAAGATTATCAGTTCAACACTTATAGTATGAGGGGGAGAATTGGGTGAGGGGAGGTGATTTTAGTGGGTTAAAGTCCCACACCTCGGCCTTCGATGCTTTCCACCTCATTAAAAAAACAAAAATCGCTGTAAAAACTCTTAGTTATTAAATAAAATGATAATAATCCATTTTTTATGGTAACTAGCTATTGGCCTAATGATTGCATGCTGTTTAAGGCAAATAAATTGAACTCCTTTTTCGGATGAATTGAATGGAAAATCTGCAGGCACCCAATGTAAGTTGAGCCCGACAAATACTACGTGAAATTTGAAGATTCATTGGACACGAAAATTACACAGGAACAAATTTACTTTACGATGTCCTGTGATAAAATAAAAATATTTATTAAAATAGCTTAACTTTATTTGTAAATGTACTTTTATTTATTAAAATAGCTTAACTTTATTTGTAAATGTACTATTTATAATGTTGATCTCACTACTACCACTGCAGGTACAGTCACGATCAAAATTGAAAAAAAAAATTTTTTAAATTACCAACATTTTAGCATTTTCTCAAGTTTTCTCCGAAATTTATGTAATTAGTATATTTCTTTTTTATTTTTATAAGATTGCCCATATTATTACCTTTCGAAAAAGGTGCACCATGGCAAGGTAGACAAAGAATTAGAAAAACCGCATTTTCAGAAATCTCTGACTATCTAATTATTTTATTGCACTTTAAGTAGCAAATTCTTTAAGTAAACAAAATTTTTATGATTAAGGGTCGAAAATGTTTCTTTTGGGTTAACAGGTAATTAATTTTAATTATTGCTGCAAAAAAGTTTTAAAAATATTAGTGTAATTTTGTTTTATTGCCGATATTAGCATGTGTTAGCCAGAATACACATCCTTGTATCTTGGCTTTTTGTTACTCGTACCTGATGGAAATTTTGCTATAAAAAAAGGTCAGTAACCAAGAGTACCTATCATAGTAGAAAAACAAATCAATAAGTGCGGCTGAAATTCAGCACTTGGTTTTTAGAACGCGACATTGACGATAGGGCGTTTCTGGACCGAATTCTGTGGACAGATGAATGTCAATTCAGCAGAAATGATATCAGGAATTTCCATAACCTCCATAGCTGGCCAAATACTAATCCACAGAGGGCACAGGTCACCTTATTCCAGCAGAGATTTAGTGTCAATGTTTGGGCTGATATCATCGGCAACCATTTGGTAGGACCATTCATTTTGCCGCAAGTGCTTAATAATGAATTTCATGCGGACTTTTTGGACAATACACCGCCAGATCTAATAGAGGAAATCCCTATGGATAATCTAAGGTGAATGTTTCACCAACACGATGGAGTCCCAGCGCATATTGCTAACATTGTGAAGGTACTAAGTGAAAAATTTCCTAACCGCTGGATTGGACGAGGTGCACCGATTCCTTGGCCTGTTGGATCTCCATACCTTACTCCATTGGAGGGAGGATTTAGTTGCCCAAATTGGGAATGCAGCGACGAAAATACGGGAGAGGCTGGCTGCAACACGTCTTAGATAGGGAATTAGAAGAAGGTTGTTGAAATGCATCGAAAGTTGAGGTGGACATTTTTAACGGACTTTGTTACGTATCAAGATTAATAGTAATTATTTTTAAATTAAGTAACAAGAATTTTTGAGTTAATATTAGTTTAATTTTTTTAATTTGTTGATTTTTATAATATTCTCCGATAGGATTTCTACGTATAAATTGCTAAATACTTTCCCTACGTGGAAAGGTAACAAAACGGGAAATCCAATAAAAATAAAAAAATGTATAGTAATTACATAATTTCGGAGAAAATTTGAGAAAATGCTGAAATTTTGGTAATTTCAAAACATTTTTTTCAATTTTGGCCGTGAGCGTACCTGCAGTGGTAGTAGTGAGATCAACATTGTTGACATATTTGGAAAGGTAATTAGGATAGTTGTTTTTTAGCGTTTGTTTCATGTGGCTGTGTTGGGTAGATGAATAGATAAAAATAAAAGAGTAATGAATTATAGAGTTTTGGCATCCTACTACAGTAACAAACCGAACGACTTTATAATTCACCAACAATGCAACCACAAACGTGTTTTTGTTAAACCAAAATCAATTATGATTCAAAAATATGAAGAGTTTATATGCGGATGATGATTAGATATTTCATCTGGATTGAACTTCACTACATACATCAAGAGAAGATATTATATCTTCTTAAAAGAAAAGGAGTAGATTGAAGGTCCTCCACAACAAAAACGAGTTTATCCAATTTGCCGTTCAAGCAGCCCAAGTCATCAGCAACAGCCTGCAGAGATGCCCAGTTGGAAGACATACTATTAATTTTGTTAGCGACAAAAGATTGTTCAGCAGCTGGTGATATCGAAACGAAATGTAAACAAAGTTGTATTTTAACATAAAATATGAATATTTCGCAATTAGTCTTAAAACTTACCCCACTTCTAGACAACTGGTTAATGGAAGCTTATCTTAGGTATGATAGGATATTCCAGATTGTCCGCAGAGGGTATTATTTTGACGAAATTCCACTACGCACTTCATTTTAAGTTTTCACTAAATTCTTTGTTTTTTCATTACGGTTTCAGTTAAAGTATATAGAATTAATTAAGCCAAGACGCACTCTCACCAACAATGTAAACGCGAAAGTGAGCTTTGGGTAGTCGAGTCGGAACAAAAATTGACACTCGCAAGAGGGGCCATTAAATCGTTTGTCATGTCACGTTTTCTGTTTCCTTGACGTGACAAACTTGTTGAAAGATTTAAAAGTTCTGATTTAATGGCCCCTCTTGCGAGTGTCAATTTTCGTTCCGACTCGTACGTATATACGTAAAGGCATCTCCATTAGTGCCGTTACGACTGCAATCTGATTGGCTGAAGTAATATAACTGTAACTTGACGTGCTGTATTTCTCCTGTATCGGTGACGAAATAATAATCGCAACAATGCTCTTGATTTGATGCTATTGTTTTGCGATTGTTGATCACAACCACACTTATTTATTTACATCTTTGGAAAGTGTCGGTAATCCATCCGTATAAGTAAAAATGGAAAGCCAAATACAAATTTTCGTCAACCCTGTGAACGAGCAAACGATGAAAATTAGGCGCACACTGAAACAAAAGTATTCAAAAAATTAGTGACATGAAACAATTGCACGAAATCGTATCGCGCTCATAAATAAGCCCTTAGTTTCTTCCTCGTATGTGAAAACTGACCGCAGGAACTATTATAGGAGTTATTTTAGAAAGTAAATATATCCGTAATTTGTTGAAGCTTTAGTTTGATACTAAGAATTTCTCTAAGTCAGCACTTATTATTCGTTTCCTTTCCGTTTTAAACTGAGGATATTCATGTTTAAAATTGATGCGTTTTATTTGAAACAATTAGTTTGAACAATTATGTAAAAGTTTATTGTTTGTAATAATACAAAGGTAATAAAGCGCACTTATACTCCCACTCCTTTTCCCTTCAAATTATTGTGGAAATTAGAAGTTATACATAATTACACATTTTCTAGCCCCAAAGTTATATAATTCGCTTTTACTGTGTTTCCTAACTTTTCTTAACTAACGTAAGTTAACAATCGAAATATCATTGGTTCAACGAAGATACTTTATATTACGTTTTCGCCTACATCATTACCAATTAGGATTCATTGGCTCTTAATAAAAAGTGAAAGCAATTTTAGTAGTTCTTCTTTTAGACAGCTTTTCAAGAACAGGTTTCAAGTTTAAGCTTGACTAGTTTGAATCGTTTGAAGACGGCAATATCGTACAGTTTAGCACTAAACCTTACGATGAGTAAAAAAGAAGTCAGCCTCTTGTGTTCATTACTTGCCTCAATGAAGCTCCGGCAAACGTTGAAATGATTTTAAAAGCAATTTGCATATAAGCCAAAAACCATTAACTAAATTGACCTTCTTCTTACGACTATCGTGTTCCCCATTACAATTTTGGGATTTTTAAATCGTAGTCACGTGCGGTAAGAATCCGGTTTACGTTAGTTTTTTTTTTTTATAAAATTTACGCGACTTTGTTTACGTAGTATTCAGATTGTTTTGCATTTAATTTCCTATATTAGGGCGAAAACTGAATATAAATATATACTGAGTTTAGCAACTAGAATTTTTAAGAGGAAACTAATTTTTTTAATTATGCATGCGTTGGGATCCACCCCAATTTCGAAGAAAAAAATTTTTTTAACTTTTTGCTACCTATGAAAAGAAAATGTATGGTGGTGGAAGCCACTTTTCACAATTGTTTACAATTTTTATGAGTAAATAATACTACTAAGCTTAACATTCCAAGAAAAACTATAAAAAATTATAATATATCCAATATCTAAAAGTTTATAAGTTTACACTGACAAAAACATTTCTTTTGATATGCCACAAAAGTGTGTTCATATATAAATGACTTATGTTGTCAATAAAGAGTATGAATAATACTATTCCATGACATAAAGGAAACTACATAAAATAAAATGGTTTGATATTTGACTTAAGCGAGACTTGTTTTGGGGTCATTTACGACTACAAGGACATTCGACTTAGAACCTGTTTAATTTTAAATAGCCATATTAACAGTCCACCATTAACAGGATTCTATACGAGGTACGTTTTAGCCGCCGGATTTGATAATAACGCACACCACTCAACCTGGTAGAGCAATAACATCAACAGAAGGTGAGTACGCTTTTAATTATTTATTGTCTGCTAATCCCGTTGCAGTTACTTGTGGCAGTACAGGGCCGCCGAGAGGGAGGGGGCGAAGGGGGTAAACCCGGGCTTTCAAAAGGGGCCCCGTCATCAAAATCATCAACAGAAAAAATTTCCATTTAATTATATATATAAAAAAATGTTTTCACTCTTTGGATGATGGGGCCTCCCAAGCTTGAGAAAATGACCCTGCTTTCTAGCATGAGGTCAATAAGTTCAATGAGAGAATCGTCAATTTCAAGCCTCCTCAAGGATGCCATTATCGCCTCTGACCTGATATTGTTGAAGGCACCCTCAATATCAAGGAAGGCTGCAAGTGAGTATTCTTTTTGTAGTAGCGAAAGCTCTATGATTGTGGTATGTTCGTGTAGGGCTGTTTCTACGGACTAACCTTTAGTGTATGCATGTTGCGAAAAGAAAGAAAACTTGGAAGGATAAATTGTCTTTTTAATATATACATCTAAGAGTCTCTCCAAGGTTTTGAGCAGGAAGGAGGAGATACAATTGGGCCTAAAATCATTGGGCTTATAGGGTGCAGCTTTTTCTCCTTTAGCGATAAAGACCACCTTGACCTTCCTCCATGAGGATGGGATATAGGTGAGGTTAAGGCATAAATGACCACGGAACCAGTATCTCGGAAGCTAATTGTAGTTCAGCTGGGATGATGCCATCTTATCCCAGTGATTTATAGGGCTTGAAGCTTCTTATCGCCCATTTCAGTTTCTTCACATTAAGTACTTTGTGGACCAGTTCTTGGCCGCCCAAAGTACCCGGCAACTTAACATGCGCGTTGACAAGTAACTCCAGTGACTCAAGACTGGATGAAGTCCAACTTCCATCACTTTTGGTCAAGAGGGCTGGGGTGATGGGCGTTGTTGAGAGGATTTTCCGCAAACGGCTCGCTTCAAAGGAGCTTTCAATTTTATTACAGAAGCCCTCCCACGAGGATCGCTTTGGTTTCCTAATCAATTTCTTGAATTTTTTGAGGCATTCTTTATAAGAAGTCCATACATTAGTTCTTCTTAAGTTCCTTTACGACACTCCTTTCTTTTGGTCATGATCTCACTCGACCACCACGGAGGTTTGGGCTTGCTTCTAGGGACCCTGTCGGGGCAAGAAATTTGTGTCGCCTCATTACACGCAAGCGTCAAAGTGTCCACCACCTTGTCAAGAGTTTGTTTACTTTCAATTACGGGTGGACCTGTAGTAGGCAGGCTATTACTGAGGACTATCCTGTAGAGGTACCAGTTTGTCCTTAACCTGTTTTGATAAGGACACACCAGCTTGTGAAGTGTTATCCCAAATTCGATATAGGCGTGGTCGGAGAAGGACGGGTCCTTGGATACCTTCCACTCCGTTATTAAGTGGGCGGATTGTTCCGAGACTAAAGTCATGTCTAAAACTTGACGCCTAATTGAGTTAGTAAAAGTGGGTTCTGTACTCCTATAACAAATCTGGAGGTTAGTTCCGAGAATAAAATCAAAAAGTAACTCACCTCTTTCGTTGACGTCCGAGCTGCCCCAGACTATATGATGTGCGTTGGCGTCTGCTCCGATCACCAGCGTCTTCTTTTGTCTAGTGGCTTCCTTGATCGCATTCCTGATGAGTATTGTACCAGGAATGTCCGCCACATCGTGCCATATAACTGGAGGTTATCCAGATATTGTTGTTTTGGAGCTCCAGTATGGATGTTGTGGTGTCCTTATCACTGAACTGAGGGAGGATAAATGCATTAATATTCTATTCTAGTGAGGATACATGACCTTGGTTTACCTGTACCTTGTAAATAGAGGAGCTTATACCCCTTCATGTTGAGTCCGCAAACCTTGTCTCTGATGATCCAAGGTTCTTGGACAAGGATGAGCTCTTCTCCTTTTTGTGCAAGACGAAGGAGAAGGGCAGCGGACGCTGCTGGCGAAGGTTAATTTTGACCACTCTTAACATCACTGTGTCTAGGTGAGGATACCTCTATCACAGTGATGTCAGCAGTCTCCCCTTCATTGCTGGCATCTTCGTCATAGAGGAACCAAGGAGTTGTTCCTCCAGCTCTGGTCCGGGATCCGGAAGGGTGTCAACTACCATAATAGTGTCGACCATCGCATCACCATGTTCTGGTGAGGGAGTGACAAGGGCAGAAACTGTCGTTACACTCTGTACTCCTTCCTTTTCCCCGGTGTTGCTTGTGGAGGCTGCTGAACCCTCCTCTTGTTTGCTAGCATTGTTTAGCGTCTTTAGGTCTTTTTCATAGACCTTCAGGCTGATAGAGCTGAAGCCATAGCAAATAATGCCATTGCATTCAGCGAGTGGGGCAAGGGACTGCTCATTTAGGATCACAATGACCTGCCTTGAGTTTCCCTTGACTTCGCTCACCTGGACTACTTTCCAATCATGGGTAGGTAATCCAGGGTTTGCCATTTGGATGAACTTTAGGATCTCTGCAGGATCCGAAGGTTCGGTTGGTATCCAGGCCCGTGACCTAGGTCTACAAGGGATTTTATCCCTGGGAACGGCTTCAATTCTTGCCCCAGTCCAGATTTCGCCAAGACGGGAAACTGCCTGGCCAAGAAGCTCCACCGACCTTTGGTCCGAGCAGGCAAGTAGCTTAATGTGGTCTTGGTGCCAGCCAGCATCAAGACAACGTGGAGGAGGGCCAGGGTTCATCGAGAGAACTTCCATATACACCTTCAGCAACGAGACCTCCACCATCTTCCATTTGTCTGGCGTGATGGGCCGTCCGCGTTGCTGCGATCTATAATCGCCCTTACTAAGCTGTCCTTCGATATCTCGCTGAAGGACTTAGCGGTGGAGGAAAGGGGATCTGCCGCCTTAATCCTTTTGGAAGATGGCTGCTGCTCGTTAGGCGAGCGCAACCTCTTCGGGGTAGCTTGAAATGGGCCTTTAGAGGCCGACGCGCTACCTTGGGCAATAATCTTATTAGCCCATTGCAACCCATTGCTTGGTGGTCGTAGGGTTGGACTGGGATATCCTGAGAGGCGCGCCGGAGGATGGATGTCCGGGTGTTTTAGCCTTGAACAGGGACGCAGGTTTCGCAGAGGGAGGAGGAACTGTGCTGCTACTACCGGGTTTGGGGTTCTTGGCAGTGGCCTGTACTTTCCTCGAGGGAGGGGTTCACAGGACTCCT
The DNA here is from genome assembly GCA_964036015.1 of Leptarthrus brevirostris. Classification (NCBI taxonomy): domain Eukaryota; kingdom Metazoa; phylum Arthropoda; class Insecta; order Diptera; family Asilidae; genus Leptarthrus; species Leptarthrus brevirostris. Next base: position 113,540,082 of record OZ038371.1, read on the forward strand.
TGGGGAGAGTCACCGTGTTGGCCTCAGAAGTGTTGGAGGAGCGAGCTATGCTCGCAGAAGGTTGCCCACATAACCCGTGGCCCGGGTCTGCCTTTACGGCGGGTTGTCCCCCTTTTCGGGTGGATGAAGTAGTCTCGGTTTTATCCGAGGCTGGGTGTTTCTTATTAATAATATAATTCATGATCGACCGTTTTCGCGACAAGTCGGTACTCATGGTCTCGATATATTAGTGGGGTTGGGGGAATCGACCATGGTAGAGCCCCTTACCATGGTGGTCCTACATACTCCTTGAGGCGGACAGGTATCAAGGAGGCTCCGTTAGAATACAGCTAGTTGCCCCCAGCTGCAAACTATCCAATGGGATTGGGCCCGTCATCCGCCCGTCATCATTAGCCAGTCTACAGTAAACTACATGACTGTTACCAGCCGCCCCACGTGGAGGGAGATGCGGACTTCCTGCAGTATCCACAGTTACGGCACGCCAACAAATTAATGATAATTTGTTAACGCGTTGGTCCCCCTGTGAATCTGGAGGCAGCGGCCCTGAAAGAAACTAAATGTTAAATTATTCTACAGACCTCCCAGCGAGTGTAGTATATTCAAGTGTAGTATATTATGAATTTACCGTTTTATATTTTGTTATTTAAGCTTGGAAGAAACTAGTAGATCTAGGCGAGAGAAGAAAAATTGTATAAAAGGGGTGGTCTATTTTCACCTTTCACCAAGCTGTAGGAGTTTAAAGCCTCTCAACGATGTGCTCGTAATTAACAAGTTTTACATTTTAACGCATATTTCCAACATTTTTCATGGTAAAGACGTTATTAATATCTCAGTTGACAGTAACGCAATGGCGATTCCCAATGTGTGGGGCTCATCCCTCTCGGGGAGGCGTGAGCTCCAACCAAGGGGGCTTCTTTTGTACGAAAGAATTCAATGATAATAAGATATACACCTGGTATTTACAAAGCTAACATTATCCCGTAGCTTTCATAAAAAAACTTTTTATTTGCCATAGTTTCATCGATACGTTAATGTACGACGTTCTTCTTCAAAACTGTATTATTAATAAGCTTATAGCCGTATCAGATTGCACATCAGCCGACAGCATCAACAATAGCACGGACAGTAGCAACAAAATTTCGCTGCCAGCAATATCAGATCGCACATACACGACAGCATACTTTTACCGAACAAATGCCACTACGAGAAACGTCAGTTCGGAGTTAAAAGTAAAAAGTTAATCGTGCTGCCCGCGAGATGGTACCACAAAATTTGGATTGGAGATGACTGGGCAGCAAAAATTGTCCTGCTGACCGGTCGGGTCACGTGATTCGGATTAGCCAATAAGAACACTTTGCTGCTGCTGCTGCTGACGGCAGTAGTGCAAGCTGATACGGCCTTTACATACAGATGTGTGTATGCGCCGAGTATCAATGCGTTTACAAACCACGCGTTTTCAGAAGTATATATAGGACATTTGGGTAAAATCTGAAAAATATGCAAAAGTAGAATAAAAAATTATTCACGTGCTCCCAGTCTGCCACACCTTTCTTAAATAAGGCAATATGTATTCTATCTAACAACTGGATGAAAAAGCAGAAAAGTGCGGGTGCTGATGCAAGTGCGGTACTTGTAACATGAGAAAATGGGCGACGACAGATTTTATCGTGTATTCCATTTTGATTGTATTTGCTTTGATTTTCCATCTTCAGAATGAGGGACATGTATTTTGCTTTGAAAAATATTCTGTTTTCTGTGTTAGCGCAGATAATTTTTTCCGAACAGGCATTGTAGAGAAAATCTCATCAAACTACGATGGAGCGATTATCAGACATCATGGAAGGCGAAAACGCTTAAAGAAGATATATAAAGGATCTTCTTTAAGCGTTTTCGCCTTCCAGGATGTCTGATAATCGCTCCATCGTAGTTTGATGAGATTTTCTCTACAATGCCTGTTCGGAAAAAATTATCTGCTCTAACACTTTAATGTAATAATAATACAGCGCTCCCAAATGCTCCATAAAAGTTTATATAATAAGAACGGGCTCTAATGTTTAATCGACAACAAAGAAGTTTAGTGTGCAAGAATAGACATAGAAGTTAAAATATTTTTATACAAATTTATAGTTTGTGAATAAAGTGAAGCTTTATTATTGGTTAACTAAAGCATTGTTTTCTTTTAATCCATTTCCATTTCCCGGAGATTTACATGACAATGTCAGCAGCATCATCATTACCATCATCAAGAAAGAGGTTATACAACGAGGATTATGTTAAATATGGAATTTTCCTTATGAATCAAGAAAAGACTGAGTTGTACAAAACATTTACTGCCAAAAACTGAGCATTCCGAGCATCTGTATGAGGAGCTCAAGCGATGCTTTCCCGATATATCAAATGAAAGTTGACTGTGCAAAGTGACAAGACCGCCATTTACCATTTATGTGGAGATTTTTAACCGACCGACTATTCAGCAGGTTCGGTATAAAAATATAAAATTGTCGAACAAGGTTCAATATTTGATATGGGTAGGTTTATGATAAACATTATTGTATTATTATCTGAAGCTATATTTACATTGGAAAATTCTAATGCCTCTTCTTAATTTATATATGGAATATCATTTCTATCAAGCATAATTTATGTTATTTTTATCGCTTCATTTGTTAAGATATACGCATTTACAATATCTGCCTTTGCCCAGTTAATGGCATATTCAAAATGTTTAGTTTTTTCTCTTAAATTTTCCAATTTATATTTATAATTTAATATTAAATCATTATGCATTTCTATATGCCATTTGGATAATAGTTTTTTAGTCGCTATATTGAGTAGATCAAAAGATAAAAATAAGAGTATTGTGCATACCATGAAAAACTGAAATTTATGAATCGCCCTGTAATTTCCAAACGCTTGAGATTGCCCCCCCCCCCCCCCCCCCTTCCATACAATTTTTTGTTTGCATAGTTGAGATCTATCACTCTACTCATATTGGCACGTCAGATATGAAACTCCCTGTATTTATTCAAGCGGTTTTTCATTCAACAAGCACTTTTCAAAAAGGTAAACAAAGTAATTATGTTTGGTTATGTTCAACAATCGCGCAACAATGGCACCACTACTTCGAAATACTAATAATTGAATTCAATTTCTACAATATATCACTAAATTTTAACGAAATTCATGAATTTAAAAATTAAGTCTCCCACAACATCGAAAATGACTTCACTTTTCTAAAAATTCACTTTGGTATGATGTCTAGATTTCAAACAATTTGATTGCCAAGAACTGATTTTAGATTTCAAAAAAAGAGATTAAGATTTCAAACCACGGTTTCAAACTTTTCGCGACGCCGATTTCTGTTGAAATTTCAAACCAATAATCCCTTTAGGTTGGCCGATTAAAGCAAGATTATCATATTTGGTAATATAAAGGAATATTCAGCAATGACTTCTGGAAACAATGCCATTTATGGTAATGTTTCCTTTCTTATTTCCCCAAACTATGCTTAGTTTTTTATACATGTTATCCTTTCCATACTTTCAATTCGCCTAAACTTATCGACAACCTTTTCGTAGTCTTCAATTGTTAAAGTTGGCATTAGTACTTTTAGTCTGTGACGCAAGTTGTCATTTTCGAGAGATTGACTCAGATTTGGTAAGTAAATATTTTTATTTATTTGTGTTTATGTTTTACTAGATTTAATGTGGTTTGGTACGTTCTGTGTAAGTTAATGACTTAATCTTGTGTCGTGAAATCATTTTCGTCGTCGGTAAGTTCTGTCTAACATGTTTGTTTACATTTACTGATTGTGTTTAAATATAAAAATGAAATCAATGTAACTGATTATGTTTATGATTTTTTTAGGCAAATAACTTGTTTTGATGGAATGGAAGCATATTTTAAAAAATCAAATCTGTCAGATAAGTAGTAGTATAAATGATTTTCAATAATGACTGATGGTTTTTCATTTATTATTTACAGTTATCTGATGAGTTTCCATTTTGCTGCAACAGGAGGAAAGGATGGGTTACAATTTAAAACATCCGCGGGCGCCACGTGGTGTTTTCACCGAGTCCACGAACTCGAGAAAGTCTACGTCAGAATAAAAACAACAATAATTTGTCGTGATCACTCAAATTTAATTAATATAACGAAATTCACGCAATGAAATTTACTGCTATTATTTACTGACTATAATTTATACACAAGGAAAAGAATAACCCCAAAAGGAAAGCACAAATTTAAAAATATAACGAGAATATATATCTATAAATGAAAAGAAATATAAAAAAATTCCAACACTTATCTATTATTTTCCCCTCCAATTTGCAAGTCCTCTCTTAAACTCGGATTCCTTCCTTGCTGCCGTTCACCGGTTTCTATCTCAGCCATTTTTCTTTATGTTTGCAAATATTCTTCTTTATAATATCCTTCCTAAGTCAATGAGTTTTAACTTTCACTGGTTAACTTTCGATTTCATTCCATTAAATGACTTTTGACAATTTCTCATTAGCTAGACTAACTTTCACAATTTCTCCACCACACTGACTATCAACAATTCCATCCTCAGCCTAACTTACTTCACATACCATGGCGTTGCTTACATTGGCTTTTGACCCCTCTTTTCAGTTTTCTAGCGTGGACATGTAAAATTTTTCAATTTTATGATCGTTGGTGAAATTTTTGAAATTAAAATTCAATTTTTTAATTTTAAAATACTCTGCTGACTTCTGGCTTTCTTTTCTAGTATTTAAAAAAAATTTCTTGATGGGAAATACCATTGTTTTTTGAAACAGGCGCGTTCAAGTGGTTAAAGTCCTTTCTGTACTTGGCCGTAAATTTCGTTACAACGCATAACTTGGGTTACAAGTAGCCGAGTTGCCTGCGTTCACTATTTCGGGAGTGTGAAGAAAGAATTGCTAATTGCTTTTAAGTATTCCGTCGGCGATTCATCGATGAAATGAGTGTTTTACACAGTAAGTATTACTAAACCATCCTGTCCCACAATAAGTACTAATGGTAATGGTTTATAGGATTTGGATTCCTTACGGCTTCCATTTTGAACGCATTTGGGCTGCGCTTTGGCTCTTCCAGATTTTGGTCGTGGCAATTCATCTGTAATGAATAAATGTACACAGCTTCAACAGCATCTTCAATAGGATAAAAAACCAAACAGTTAAGTTTAGAAGAAATATACATATCTTTCCTTCCTTTCGGAACGAAATCGCCATTTATTACATATTGCCATATCCGCGAAATTTCCAACATTACACGTTTTGCGGATCAACCATTTTATTCAATCACGAAATGTTCAGTTTTTTATTTACATACTGTAAATTGATAACTGCCAAGAATTTCTCTATAAGGAAATATTTGCATAGGATAAATTTATTAAAACTATGAGAATGGACCTGGAATGAATAAAAGGCCAAAAACTGATCTACTGCATTGCTATATTTTAAGCAAGCTGTGGCAGATGTCGAGTTAAAGATATTGTAACGAAGTAAAAAAAAACTACTGATAGGGACGAATTGATTAAAACTAGGAAAACATACGACGAAAGTGCTGAGACAATTGTTTCTTGTTGTTTATATTCCTGGAACAAATGTGGAGCCAAAACCAATCTGCTTCATTGTTATATTCTAAGAAATCTAGTTAATGTAAATTTCAACGAAGTATAAAAGACTATCTATATGGCTTTCTTTATTTCAGTCTCTATTAGTTAATGCTAAGTAAAAAGTCGAATATCAAACCCAATTATAAAGTGGTATTTTTATTAAATATATCATATTTAATTTATGCTAAGTTTACTGTTTAATATCATGTTTTTTTACTATTATTACGTGGTTAGTGTTTGGACATTTATAATCAGAATGATATGTTAATTGGTAGTTGTCTTCACTTCATTTGTTGCAAGTAAATTTTGGACTATTGTGCAGTGTCCGTTTCATCGCTTCAATTATGGTTAGTGGAGACAAAACAAAAAAGTGTTAATACCTATTCACCAAACACATTAAATCTCTTTGATGTCCTATTCTGAAGTGTAATGTAAATAATAGATGTTGGTGATGAATTCCTGTACCTATGCCACAATTCTGAATACACAAGATCCTTCTACAGATTTGTTTGATACAAGATTTTTTTAAATCGAACATTTACACAAATTTCACTCTGCTAAACCCAAGAATATGACATGGATGTTGTGAGATAAGGTCCATGTTTACGTTCTAATGTTTTTTTATTTGCTAGCCTTAATTTTCTTAATTTTTTTTATTAGTAATTGCTTTTATTTTTCAAGTTAAACAAAGTAAATTTTATGAAAAATATTAAAATAAATTAAATAATTCAACAGTGAACAAAATAGAATAATAATCATTTTCAAGTAGATCATTATAATAATAACAGAAGAAAAAAAGACTATCTAGTAAAACTTTAAATTATTCCTATTTTTTTAAATTATAATTCAATTCGTGTTAGTTCTTTTCATAATCTTTTAATTTTTTGTAATTTTAATTTGGTGTAATCTAGCGGCAATCTTAATGATGAATTGGTAACTAATATAATATTTTTTCAATACCTATATCGTTTTAGCTTAATATAAGAAACTCATCTTCTAAATTATGTAAAAGTTCAGAATTTTACATTTCGGCAGGTGCTTGCGTTTCTTAAATCTTGTTAGCCCGAATATGAAATTTTTTGTCGGTTCACTGCTTGAAGCGCAGTTTTTCCGCAGTTTCGTTCAAAACAACACTATATCTATATGCAATTACGTATACAAAGTATTAAGCTAGCTGCTTATCGGGAATGCATTTTCTCTTTATTTACAAATTTAGATATAAAATATGTATAACTAAATGGATTTAAAACATGAACTTTTGAAATCAGTGCAGTGTATAAGTTAAGTTAAAAGTTTAAAATATTGTTTTTAATGCAGGATTGTGTCCGTACAAGTTTTTATTCGTACAGAATTTTTTCCAAAAATGATTTTCTCTATTATTCTTGTACAGTAGTGTTTTGTACTATACAATATTTTGGCATACAGGATTGCGTGTCGCTCCCAAATGATATCAATAAAATTTTTATTAAATTTACTTACACTCAGTCCTATGCGTGCGCCATCATCTTTACCTAAGTGTTCTAGTTAACTCTTTTAATTGAGGAGTGAAGAAAATGAGATAATTCTATATTCAACATATAAATTTTGTGGTTTAAAAGTTAAATAAATAAAATAACAAATATGTAGAAGATGTTTCATAAACGATTTCCAACAGAGAAAAATATTTTTAGTTTGAAAACAGTTATGTGAGCTCTTTATTTTTAACACAAATTTGGAAAGGGTAAATCATCTATTTATATTCGTCCACTTCTCAAATGCACTAAAGGGATTATTTTAATAATCTCTCCAGAATAGCCAGTGAGCAAGCACCGTCATCTTGCACTACAACTTCTTCGCTAGATATTGTTGCTGCTGATATTAAGATAGTGGTTCCTGTTTCTCCCGAGCCTACTTCAGCGCTATCCTGCTCATCGCAATTTAATGAATCAACATCCGTACTTACGACATGGGAAATCTTTTAGGTAAACATCTAGATGACAATACAAAATAGCACCTCCTATCGAACCCCTAGCAGCAGCTAATAGAAGATTGCAGGTTTCCATATTGCTCACACACGATGTTTCTGATGCGTCTGTGAATGATGTGAATTTTAGAGAGCTTTTGAGATTATGAACGTCAGGAATGCTTTTTCAGTTATGAAGGAAGTAATCGGCTTCTTGAAATCGCATCCTTAACGAAGAAATGTTCTCATGGGCACTTTATGAAGTGCACTTACATCGCTTTGTGAGCCCCATGGGTAGAGCGACATGAGGGTGTACTCCAATTTTCTGTTCACCTAGAAAAAATTCTGGAAACTGTAGGCCCGATTACAGAGTGGCGTGACCCTAGCACAGCTGCCAAGGATGCTTTATTGGTGACAGCTTTATGTAACTCTCAGTTAATGGTCTCAATATTGTATCAGAGTGATTTACTATCCCTGACTCAGTCTCTGAGAAAAGAACTTCAGAAGACTGTGCTCGATCTTAATAGTGGTGCTATGCAAGTGAATAACACAGTTCTTGCCAGTCGTCGGGAAAATTTGGACACTGGTTTTGAGAACACTTGGCAACGTGCAAAAAATCTTGCCAATCACCTTGGTTTTGAGCTGGTAATTTCTCGAATCGTCAATTGTGGACGTCGGGTTATCGGGCTAACCGTCAAATGAACTCAGCCGAAGAATTATAGAAAGTATCAATCTTGTAATCAATCAATCAATCTTTAAATTTATAAATTCTTTATTCAGGTATTTGTTTTCTTATATCTAAATATTCAATTTTCTCCAATACTTTCTTATATTTTACTTTCTATTTATACTGGGATGATGGCTGGAGGGAAAAGATAAGTCGACACTTTTGAAGAGAGAGAGGTGATGATAGTTTGATACGTAGTTCTCACGTTTGTATCGTGGTCGATGATTTATGTGTACGTAGATTGACCGACAGGCTAAGCCTCAGACGGTCTGTGTATGTGTGTGTGACTAACAGGCTACGCCACAGAAAGTCGGTGTGAGTGTAAGCGGTATGACCAACAGGCTACGATACGGAAGGTCGGTGTGTGTAAGCGGAAACGACTAACAGGCTACTCCACAGAAAGTCGGTGTGTAAGCGGGATGACCAACAGGCTACGCCACGGAAGGTCGGTGTATGTAAGCGGAAACGACTAACAGGCTACTCCGCAGAAAGTCGGTGTGTAAGCGGGATGACCAACAGGCTACGCCACGGAAGGTCGGTGTGTGTAAGCGGAAACGACTAACAGGCTACGCCACAGAAAGTCGGTGTGTAAGCGGGATGACCAACAGGCTACGCCACAGAAGGTAAGTGGGTGTAAGCGGAAACGACTAACAGGCTACGCCACAGACAGTTTACGGGTTGGGACAGGTAAAACTAGCTACTGCTAACTACGGGGACTTTATAGTCCAATTTAAGCCACTAGTGCTTCCCGGTGTGGAGATTGTAGCTTCTGATCTAAGCGCACTTAGATCTGAACGTGATCCCTTTCGAGATACTTCTCCTCGAATTCTGCACTGTGATGCTCGCTTTTATACTTTTGGTGAGGCCCAAAATTATTCCCCACCACTATTATCTGTCTTTTTTCTATGAATCAACTTCATACAACGGAGATGCACACACCCAACTGATTATGGGTTTTATGCAGAGAAGAACAATGTGTGAATTTCACAAACCCACACTGCGAGAAGAATATCTGGTTTTATCTGGTTATCGCGCAAGTTCCCTATGGCTAACGGATGACGTCACGCACATATTCATGCCCTTTCACTGGAACATTTGCAACGGACACGCACTCACCCAACTGATTTTAGGTTGATGTGCAAAGAACTTAATATGACAACGCAGCTCGTGGGAATAATTGAGTCTTTATTCGTTTCGGTACGCAAGTCTCGTTTGCTTTTATTCGTTGATTACGTCATGCACATTTGCAGACCATGGAACTGGAGTTTTTATGGACATGTGCAACGACGAGTTTGTACAAAAAGTTAAATGTCAGGAAAATGACATGGGCGACGGCGTATGTACGGAGCAAAATGCTTCGTTACAATCTACGCAACCTTACTAGACTTTGACCTCACAGATTTTCGAAAAAGATTTTCAGTTGAAAGTTTGGACGTCTTTCAGCAAACAGTTTTTATTCCAGAAAATATTCTTAAGACCTCTCCTGATGAAGACAACAAAGTTTTTAAGTCTCGCCTGGCCGCTTCGGGCTGCTTCTTGGTGTCGATCAGGGTGCTTCTCCGCTTCTGCTAAGAGATGAAATTTCGCTGTACCGAGATAAATGGATGCAGGAAAAGGAGCAAGGAGAAGATTTTCCAACAACTGCCCTGGACGTACTGGCTAGATGTAATAAGGATAGATATCCTATAAAAAAAATTTCTACTGATTCTTGCAACGCTTTCAGTGACAAATGCATCTGCGGAGAAATCATTCTCATCACTGGAGACAGATCACCCAAAATTTTAAGCGACGCAAAGTTGTATTTTTCAAGTAGACTCCCAGTATTCACTCCCAACATATTGGTCCTTCGAGCCGGATATAGAAAAGGATCGTTTTCAGGAAAGAACCTATTACCTACCCTACCATGCCGTGATTAAAGGTGACAGCTTAAATACTAAAGCTGTAGCAAACCGTATGTATTCGGTACTGAGTAACGGGTGCGCCATCTAGTACCGAGTAACGAAACGTTACACACGAATGCATTTCGTTACTCGCATTTTTCATAGTATGGACACCTACACTGTTTCAGTTCACACAGGTACCGTTGATGCGTATATTGAAACATTTGCTGATAGCATGTTTTACGCATGCGTGCGCTTATGCGGTGAATTTAAAAACGTACGTTACAAAGACCGATGTTTGTTTATGTTTATTAAGTAGTATAATATTCAATTCGTCAACAGTTTACTTGTAGTTCTGCATACACTTTACCTATTGAATCAAACTAAATTTAGAATAACTTAAAGCCAAGTCTGGTATAGCATGTTATGAGGTATCAGAAGTAACGAATAACGTAACGATACGATAGTAACGAGTACTAATTGTTATAGTAACGAATACATACGGGTACGCTTTTTTTCGTTACTTTTACACCTCTATTAAATACCAAGACCCGTGTTGTGTTCGATGCAAGTGCTAAGTCCATTAATGGTTTTTCATTAAATGATTGGTTGATGCCTGGTCCTCCCCTAAAACGTGATATTGCACTATTTCTCTTTGAGTGGAGACAAGGGAAATTCGCCTTCACTGCAGATATTGCACGCTGTACCGTCAAATTTTGATACAATAAGACGATAAGAATTTGGTGGCAGCGAAATTTTACCGAGAGTCCGCAAGAATATCATTTGCTCACTGTAACTTTTGACGTAAATAGTTCTCCTTTGCTCCTTTTTTAGCGATGCGAACTTTGCATCAGCTCGGTGAAGACGAAGGTAAGCGTTTTCCTAAAGGCGCGCGTATCCTATTAAATGATCTTTATGTAGATGATGTGTTTTCTGGAGGAAACACTTTGCAGAAAGTCATTGAGGCTCGCAAAGAGATAGATTCCATTTTGAAAAAGGGTGGGTTTGAATTAAGAAAATGGGCCTCAAACATCGATCACCTTTTAAATAATATTCCCGAAGATCAATGCTCCTCTTTGGTTTTATTGAACAAGGAAAATTTTGTTAAAACTTTGGGAATTTACTGGAGCTCTTGCGAAGATCGGTTTTCGTTCAAAATCAAGGTTAAGTGAATGAAGGCCCTATAACAAAAAGCCCGAGTCTATGATCCCTTTGGATGGCTGGCACCCGTAGTCATTACAGGCAAATTTTTCATTCAATCAATGTGCCAAACAAATGCATATACGAATTTAAAAAAGCTTGAAAGATCACTTACCTGCGGGCATAGGTTTGGACATCACTTCCGTTTCTTATAGGCATATTCCTTATGGCTTTACGAGATTATCTTTATTAGATATCGATCACTCCTAGGCTAGCCTATGAATCGCATGTGTAGATCCCTGAATGTGTGTCCCGTTTTCGTTTTCGCTCTTACTAAGGATTCGCTGAAGCAATCTCTGTTCTCTCTGTTCCCCTGATTGTTGTATACATGCGTGTTTTTTGTAAACTGGTTTGAGAGTCTTAATATATTGTTATATTTGGAATAGATCTACTGTTTCTTGGCTCCGGCTGAGAAGTTCATTTTCTGAGTTATAAGGAAAATTTTATTTAAATTATAGGAAAGTATATTCCAACATTCAGATGATATTTATTCTGGTAATAATATTGATTCGCCTATTTCTTTTTGATTTAGTCGATTTTCTTATTATGATGTAACCAAATTCCAGGCGACAACTCTATGATGCCCTTAGCATTGCTATAGTCGGAAGGGAATTACTTTAAAGACTAATAAATAATAGGTGATGGATAGTTTTTTTTATTTTTTATTGTAAACTTTCTAAATATATCATTAAAAACACTCGGCTGGAGGACTTTTAAAGTTTGGAAACTTTCTACGCACCGTTTAATTTTAGCTTTTCATTCTCTACATTTTCCATTTCTTATATTGTTATTTGTGCTTTGAATTAAAATATGGTAGTTTAAAAATTAGAAACTCCAGCACAACCCGTATCGAGGAGTTCGATGATTTGTTGAACGTACGGTGCTTTCTGACTAAAATATCCCATGTTTGAGTCTCAGCGGTGTCTACGACAATAATTTCAATTACGCTATTAGTCAAAAAGACCCACTTTATTTTTATATAAGCATGTTGCTACAACGCGCATGAAAAAGACAAGATTTTGATTGTTGTCATCCTTATGATCCTTTGATATGATACAGTTGACTTAGTCACCCTTAGTTTTTGGAAGATATACATATATTTACTGAAACAAATTTGTCTGCCATAACACATTTATTTGTTAAAACAACTTAAACATTCTGAATAGTTCTAATAAATGCTTTAAATTTTCCTATTAACAAAAAGCTACATATAATTACGCATCACGTTAACATACTAACATTTACAGGCACTTATGTTTAATACCCCCATTTCAAAAATTACACTTTTTATTGTCCTTTACACACATAAAGGCTGCGCTTGGTTTTGTTTTTTATTTTATCAATTTGGGGTTATAAATGCTCAGCAATCTACCTCAATAGATTAATATAATACAATATAATTTTTCTTTTACCAAAGCTAGTTAATTGGAACACTTTTCTTCTGATTGTTTTTCAGAGGGACAAAAGTTGGCAAACCTGAAAGAAATCATGCATAAATATTAACACAGCACTTTTAAACTCTATTGAACCTTTATTTAAAAATTTATCAATCTCATCAGTTATGTATGTCCCGTTGATCTTATAAAAATGTAAATATTTACTCGGACACCTTACTAAATGTGTCTATAATGAGATTTTTCTAAACTGACTGTTAAAGCTAATCAAAGGTTGGAAGTTAGAATTGTTTTTGAATTAAATTTCGATTCTTGTCTGTTAGATTTTCAGTTAGAATATATGTATATATCGCACGCATACAATTTGTCAGAAAAATAAGGAAATTCCATCATCAAATTTAATGAAAAATTCATTGGCAATTAAATAATTAAATGAATTTTAAAATCAAACGAAATTAGTGGATTTTTTTTATACAAGTATTATAAGCACTTGTTGAATACCTTAGTTTATAATAGTTTATTATATATTATAAGCTCCCAAAACGCTACAGTAATATATTGCATATTACCTTTAACGTTGTTTTTACATTATGTTACTCAATGACGTAACCCTGTTATGCTTTGGTTAAGCTCAATGTAATGTGTATACTACGATACGTATAGTATGATAACAGATCATACAAAGTCGAAATACTCCTAATCATGAAAACCGTTTAGCATTTTTAAAATCGGAAGCTGAGTCGAAGGGTCAAATAACAGATCGATCAATAGAATAGCCGAATAATCGATCAGTTCTGAAAAATCGATTATCAAATAGGTAAATATTTCATTAATCAAACTATGCTATAGTTCGATTGGTATCTCATATTTGTTATGAGTTTCCAAAAGACAGTTGTTTCCTATTCAAAACTTGAAAAGTGTCTGACATAGGTGTTAAAGAGAATCGCATGCAAAACATTTGCAATCCTTCGAAAAAAGGAAACATACTTTTATAATCATTAATAAAGTAGACTTTCGATCTTCAAGGTTGGTTTTCAAAATTTCGATTATTAATTTGAACATTTTCCACATTTAGCCAAGTCCGTTTTACTTTTTTGTATCGCGCTTGCTGGAAATTTAGATTGCAGTCATGAGTTCTCTTGGTCACACACTCGTAAATATGAAGAAGCTAAAATTTGCGTAAGAAAATATTTTAATTATGCTTCTGAGGATATTAAATTAATATTAGAATTTATTAAAGGAATAAATGCTAATAGATTAATTTCTAATCCTATTCAAGCTCTTAATCAAGAATTAGGTGAGATTGAAATTAAAGTCCCAAAAATCATTTCATTAGTTATAAAACAAGATACAATTCTTAAGTTTTATGCTGAAAGTCAGTCAGTAAAGAGTTTATAAAGAACGTAAAACTGTAAAAAGTGCTGAAAATCCATTGGTGGACAATTGTAATTACGAGTGGTTTAGACTGGAAAGATTCCTTGGGACCCCAATTTCTGGAAAACTGGTAATTGGAAGGGCATCATATTTTCGGAAACAAAATATGAGGGTTGGCTAGGGAAATTTACAAATCGACATGGGATCCATAGCCTTAAAGTTTCTGGTGATAATCAATCTGCAGATAACAAAAATGCTACATTATTTGTAGAAGAACTTGATTTATTAATTAAGAACGAAAACCATCAAACAAATATACAATGCGGACGAAACAGGCCTTTTTTGAAATGCTTACCCCGAACCTTACAATCCTCGTTTGCTCTAAAGCTTCCGGAACGCATAAATGCGAGTGGCTAGTAATTGGAAAAAGTGTTCGCCCTCGAGCTTTTAAAAATGTCGGAGATCTACCAGTTGTGTACAAATCAAATAAGCTAGCATGGGTAACACCGCAATTTTCTACCCGGAACAAGGGAACATTGTGAAAAGGTTGGCCTTGAAAAGGGCTGGAAGATCCTTTTACTTATCAATAACTGTCCTGCACATTCTGACGTCGACCAATTAAAAAAGAACAACGTTGTGGTGAAGTATTTACCACCCAATTGTACCACTTTAATCCAGCCAATCGATCAGGGGGTAATAAGAAGCTTTAAATTCCATTAACGGAAAGAAATCATTGAAAAATTAGCCAATTCGGACAATAGACAAATATTTCTTAAGGGGGTCCTCTACTCTCGAGGCCTGAAATTGAGCGGTTTTTTGGGGAATAAATTGCGAAGGATCTGAATACATTTTAACAATTTTTTTTTATTAATAACTCTCGCGACCTTGAAACGTCATTGATGAGATAGATGTTGAAACTGCATGGGTCCCGCTTAAGCAAAGTTGTGGCCAATTGGGTAATCTGTAATCTGAAAATTTATATTCTTTATAATCATAGTTACGTTGGCTATGTTTTCCCGAGACAGATTTTTTTTATTTTGCAATTTGTAAAAGTTATGCAACAATTTGTAACAATTTCCAATTTTCACGTAATTTTTTTACCTATTAGAGGCTATAAAAATGGAACAAAATAAAATTTTACAAATCGTACTCGGGAAAACATAGCTTTATATTTTCTGAACAATTCAAAAAAAAATTATTGAAATCGGACTAATACTTTTATGAGAAGTCTTACTCGGCAGCTTAAAAAACACTACTTTCGGGAAAACGCGTTTAATGATAAATTACGGTGTATAACTTGATTGTAGTAACTTACGAGTTAATCTGCTATACCGGGGCCATAGAGTTCTCCTTCTTCATTACTTTGATGTTCTTGGTTGTCCACATTCTTCTGAAGAACGGCCCGGTAAATTCTTCTTTGATGTTTAACTGGACAAGCGCCGTCGTGGCGCGCCCCGCTTAGTTTCTCGGAAACGGCCGGAGACGGGTACCTTTCTGTTCCCAGAAACATGCAAAGGAATATGATTTTCACGAAATCCTTTCTGTGGCGTATTCTCAGACACATACTATATAGATTGAAATTAAAAAAAAAAAAATCGATTTTTTGAAACCGTGAGAGTAGAGGACCCCCTTAAATCCTTTAACATTAAAAAACGCTATATGGTGTGTTTCCCGAGCTTTGAATGCTGTTACTCCTGCCGTTTTGAAAAACTCATGGCAAAATATATATCCCAAAAGAAGAAGAAGAAGGTATATTATTCTTACTAAATTTAAATTATTAACAGAGGTATCGAATGAAATTAACGAGGAAGTCCTATGTGCAGCAGAAAATCTTGGAAGTGAGCGTTTTGATTCTGAAAATATAACTAATTGGATTAGTTGTGATGTGAATGCTCTAAAATTTGCAACCCTGACTGAAGAGGAGATTGTGCAGATAATTACACATCCTAATACTAAAAAGATTATCAGCAGCAGCGAAAGTTCAGATGAACGACCAAAAGTGAAAATCGTAGAAACTATAGCTGAAACTTCTTGGAAAACTATAATTTGGAAAATATAACTAATTAAGATATGATTCAAACTTATAGGATCAAGAAAATGTAATTAAAGAAAGAAATAAGGATAGATTTCAAAAGCAATTGAGAATATATATTTTCAATGTTTATTTTCTTTTATTTTTGTATTTTACACGAAGATGTAAGTATTTATTACGTTTCAAAAGAGCCTGGTCCCGAGCAACCCGGTTAATCGAGTTTCAACTATATATGTATATATATCCCCCCTCATCCCCTCCAATTTTAAAGTGTCAAAAACCCCGGTTCTTTTAATTTTATCTTCAAAACCCTTTTTTTTACCACCAGCCCAAAATTTTCAAAAAGGCCGCAGTGGTTGTTGCCGATATATCGATGACTGTGAGTCGCGCAAAAATTGTATACAGAAGGTTTTTCGAGCACATTAAATTATTTTTACTAATAACGATACAAAAATATTTGAGGAGTTGTAACACTATGATTTAAAATTTTTATGAAAAAAACAAATGAGCAATTTTTTTGTAAAATTTTCTTACAATTAATTTCAGTTAAGTGTAAATCACATACTTACAACCATTTCAGTACTTCTAAAATTCAACACCGCCCTGTGCTAATAGGTCAGATCATAACGACCCAAAATACTAAATTTAAGTTTAATAAAAATGCCATAGGCTTTTAGATTTTGGAACACTGTAGAATGGAATGAAATATATGTCGGTTACTATTATCTCCTAAGAAAATTGTTTTTTTTAAGTGTTTAGGTCTTACCAGTTTTTATCACCAAAGTTTGACTTGTTGGTATTTAAGAAAATTTTAATAATGTTACATTTGCCTGTTATTTTAAAAACAACGGCTATTTGGTGTAGTACCGTTTTTCACTTTAAGAAAAAACCTTGTTATTCCAAAATGTGATCATTTCGAAATGATTAAATTAATGTAGTAGGTGCTTACTGCGATATAACATTCATTTTAGAAATGTTGACGTGAATTTTCAATATAATAAGTAACTTTGTTTGTAGTGTATCTATTCGCCTTCGTCTTATAATAACGGTCTTTTTCGTTCCGTTGTTTTTATTCACATTCGTATTGCTTTTATATTAACGGTTTTTTTCTTTGTGTCGTGTTTTTTTTATCCAAAACTTTTTTGTTCTAATACTTTTACAATACCTTTGTAAAAGTTTCCTATTCTAAATACCTTTAGAGCTTTTTTTTTTAGCTTTAATTACCCGTTTGACAAATTTTTAATTTTATTTGGAATTTTGGAAACCTGACTACACTAGAAGCAATAATTTTTTTCATTTTTCACACCATCTTTCTCTCTAGTTCCCGTAACCCCTTTTGGAGCACGGGGTGCGAGAATAACTTCACCCGATTTGAGACAACAACTGTAAGTGGACCTACAATTTAAAGTGGATTCCGAATCTTTGACATGTGTCTCTGCAACCCCCATGGCCTTTTTTCGTAATCTGTTGTCAGCAGAAAACAACCATGGGTCGCGGTCGGTGGGATTCGAACCTGAAACAACCGGATAGGTAGGCCGATACATTATTACTTATTCCACCGACAATTTCACACCATACTACAGCAAAAATAATTATTTAATGGGAGAAAAGAGAACCATAAAATCAGAGGAGATCTAGGCTGTGGCTTGAAAAAAATAGCAGCAAACGCTACCAATGCAAGAGAAAATTCTTAAAATATCAAAGGTAACTTAAAATGAAAAACAAAAATTATCGTCGTCGTCGTCCTCCACTCTTTATTTAATTCCTTATAAAAAATGTCCACACATCGAGATTAGATATTGAATTATTAGTGTCAGTGGCTTTGTGGGGCAAATTATGGCAGGTTTTTGCTCTTTATTCATTAAAGAACAATTAATTGACAGTAATTACCAAAGTTATAGGCTTTTAAGGCCAGCTGTCGAAATGGCTTTACGCCTTACTATGAAACTTTAGCTATGTTTATCGAGAAACATATGATCGGAAAAATATGAAAAGAGTGGGAGAAAATGAACGCAGGTAATAACATTATACCTAAAAGTAAGTAATATTTAAATTTTTTACCGTCTTTAAAAAAACGAAACGAGTAGTACAAAAAAACGTAAAAATAAGGTGGGCCGATTTAATGGAATCTTCAGATGTTCGGACGGAGATTGCATGCTGTACTGAATAGACTACAAAAATTATTTTGATAACTTTTACTAGTTTCCCAATTTCAAATAATAAAATTTTTGAAAGAGTAGGTAGTAGATACACATATTTGTGCAACTACTGACAATTAGTTTTAAGCTTGTATATTTTTAATTTAGACGTATGGTTTGTAGCTTTATTAACAGAATATTGAATTACACCAACAGAAGAATTTCGACGTGCCCTTTGAACTACATTTTCAAGAAAATAATCACTAGAAATATATGGCGCTTCTATATTAATTATATTAATTAAAAAACAAATTTTTCCAGAGTGATTTTTTTTATCTACTCAATGAAAAAGCTTGGTACAGACAGGTAAGAATGAGGACAACGATAAATTCTCCTGAAGCTTTAAAATTTTCACAAACAAATCGCAAAAATTCAGTACTGAAATAGCAAAACCAGTAAGAATTTAACAATCCAGATCGGCGATCATTATAAAAATTAAATCTATGGCCGATAGCTTACAGTGGAAATGAAAAATTCTACAAGGCAATCTGACAATAGGACTGAAAACTTTCATTAGATAATTTAAAAGCTTAGTTTTTTTAATTGTAACTCCTACTAAAAATTTCTATTGTTTTCTGAGCAAAAATGTACTACTGTCATTAAGTACGATCTATTGAAGATATTGTGGCTTCACCATATGAGTTTAAGAAGGTAATAAATTAGTAATAATAATAAAAGTATTGTAATCGTAGTTTCAGATATTTTATATGGTGTCAATGCTTTGTGGAAAAAAATATATAAACAAAGTTCATGTCGGATTTAGTCCTTACTCTCATTAGAAAAGTGTTCTTTCGCAATGATTCTTATAGCATTAAGTTTTATCACAATTACACAAATTATTAAGCTAATTTACATAACACTATTAATAAAAGATATAATTTCTTAACTTTTTCTTAAAATAAAATGTACAAGTAGTACTAAAGGTACTAATAAGCCAGAAGTAGTAAAATGTATTGGGCCAGAACTACACTTTGCATTCGATTCCCATTTTGAAACAAATGTTACTGGACGATTTCTTAATTTTTGAACTTGTCGGAAATTGTTTTTCAATCTCGATCCATCTCCTACTTCAATTTTTGCAAATTGTTCAATCTAAAAGATATAGTTCTATGCAATTTCCATTTACAAATTTGATTAATTCTTTTTCTAATTACCTGACCCAGGCTTATTGGTTTCGTATCTGAATAAACAGTCCAAGTAACTGATTCAGCACACGTGGGAGTTGTAAGAGATCCTTTGTAGAAGAAATAATTTTTCGACGGATTTTTAGGGAAAAAGTTTTGCAAAATGAGTTTCTCTGATATTTTTGCTGGTGTACCTATGCTTTCGTTATCGGAAACTTTATCTATTTGCTGAAGAATCTTTGCGATATCCTCATTGTCAGCTGACGAGACATAAAACAGTATTCCAAATACTGCAAATCCATCCGCTTGTTTTACAGCTTCTGTAGCATTCCTGTATTTACTATTTCTATGTACAGCATGCATTTCAAGAGGATACCTGGAATAACAAAATGAGCGCTTGAATAAATCTAGTAAAGTCTTTTATATAGTCACACTACAAAATATATGATTCAATTCAATTCAAGTTTATTTTTAAATATTTAAATTTACAAACTTATTGTTATTAATTATGTTCAATGATAAAGGAAAATAAGAGAAAAATGTAGTTAAAAGTAAAATTGAATAATAAAATTATCATCCTGAATGAAAAATAAAAGAAAGTCGACAGTCTACCTTTCGAAATGCCATGAGTAAACAACTTTCCTAGGTGCAAGCCTTTTCTTATAGTAACAATAAGGGTATATATGTATATAGTGCACTACCACTGCAACTGCTGCAATCACAACAACTATTTCGAGCTGCATTTATCGACTAAACTTTCACTTTAATCATGATAAAAATTAAGTAAGATACTCGAATGAAGCACGTGCTACAAAGTTAAGCACCCCCATCCTCACCCTAGGTGCAAAACTTTTCTTATAGTAACAATAAGGGTACATACTGCATATAACAAAAACGGAATCATCCAAATGAATCCACGCGTGACAAACTTAGTATCCCCCCCCCCTTTCGGACAAAGCATTTCTCATAGTAGTTAGGAGGAGGGTTCTATACTAGCAGGGGTCGAACATATGTACTATATAGAACCAACAAGAATCATTCAAATCGGCCTACGCGTTACGACGTTGGGTTCCGTTTTTATTAAATGTTTGCTAAACCCGGATGTTAGGCGATTGTTTTATGCTGCAGATACGTGTTCTCTATATCTCGTTTTTATATTCCTTTTTGTTTTTCCATTATAAATTGCATTTCAGTCGTTGAAATTTATGCTATATACATCACTTTTTTCTATATCAACTTATATTGGTTTTATTTTGCTATTCATTAAAAGCTTTCGAACAGTTTTATTTGTATAAAAGGCCGGTTTAACATTATGATGTATTAACACATTTTGTAGGATATCCGAAGTTCCTTTAAAGGGTTACATACGTCCAGCAGCGCCAAAAACGCGCTAAAAAGAAAAACTGTTTTTAGAAGGGATAGCAATAGAAATAACCCCTTAAGGGTAGGGTATTAAATTTTTTTTTTGCATTTTTTTTATTTGATAGTACAACTCTTCAAGAGTATCTAGTTAAAACTTGAGGTCGATTGTAGCAAAACTGCCGGAGATAAAGTGCCTCGGGTCTCCCTCCATTCGAAACATCCCATATACAAAAGAGCAGTGTTAAAACTTTAAACTCGTTTTTCTCAGATTTAGTTTTTCAAAGTCGGTGATCACTGTAACTCAAAAACTACTCATCCGATCCTTCTTAAATTTTGCACACTTCTTTTATATTTTGTATTTTTTATTATTATAATTAATAACAAATTCGCCGATTTTTATCAATAAATTTTCATAAATTCAAAGAATTCGGCTTTTTTACTTCTACAAATTGAAAAATCGAAAAACTCATAAACTAACGAGATCTTTTCGGTTTTTTGTCAATATATGATCCAGTAATGAGTTATGATGATCACCGCAAAGTATCTTTTTTTTGTATGTATACAAAGATTTCCTGTCAGTCGCTCAATTCACAATATTTGTACCCACAAATTTAACAGAAGATTCTTGAAATGTACTACCAAGTGCCGACCAAAACGTCGATTATTTCAATATAAAATGACATTTACCTTAACATAACGTTTCTTCTGCAAGCCCTTATTTCATGAAAACCTACCCCTGATTATGCAAATTTAACTAAAAAACAATTCATCACGATTGGGTCAGTTGTTTCGAAAATGTTATGTAACAGAAGGGCAAAAACTAAGAATTTCACTTTTAATACATAGTCGGATAAATACGTGGACTTGCTCCTTTACTAAATGCAGATTACGTTACTTAATATGAATTTTCTTAAAAAGGCTTATAATTTATACTTATTCATAATATATTTAATACTTTTATTGGAACTTCTGAAGTCTTTAGTTAGACAAAATCTTAATTCAAATAATGTGCTAGCGCAACATAGCTATTAATGGTCTATGCCAGCTTTGCTTCAAATTTATTTTAATTGTAGGAAAAGTAAAAAGTGAATTTTCGGATAATATGAAATAATATTTTTTTAATATGTAATATTGAACTTCATTTACCTTTTATACATTATTATAACAGACAAAATTCATAAATGCAAATGATTTTATGATTTTATCAATTCAGATTGAATTTCAAAAAACTACATAGTTGAAACTTGTAACTTAAGAATCTTTTAATTTAAATTCTCGTAGAAAGACCAAATTAGAAATTCAAAATAACTTCAATTCGCTAACATTCTGTTTACACATAAAACGTGAGCAGAGTCTCCTATCCGGCTGCCGGTGACTTTGCAGATTCGCCATTCATCAACAAGACGAAAATAGACCTGCTGAAAAGTACTCTACTTATGCCGACCATTGGCCCCTAAATGCAATGAGGATGTATCTCTTGTTAAAATTATGACCCGATAACGTAGATGTTTAGGTCGATATCAGAGTAACCGGCACCGGGTGATTCTTTGCGCAACGTAATGTGTCTAATGTTAAATTTGGCCGTTCCGCTATTAAAGTGAATTAGAAGAATATATGCGCATGAAGACAGAGCTCTTTTCCTATGAAACGAATTGACTAGCTAGATCAAGACAGTGCTATGAGATTTTCTTTTGTAAAGTAATTGATGTTTACCTTCTATCATCAATTGTATGCTCAGATGCCCAATGAAAGTGTACTTCGTCCAGAAAATATTCTCCTTTAAGGCCTCCTCCAAGTACGCTCAGTTTAGGTGAATCAAACTTTATTCTCACTAAAAAAATATAAAATTAAGAATATGTTAAGAAGTAAGTATAACTTGTATTTTTATTTTATAAAATTAGTAACTATTTTATTGGTTATTTTGTTGCTGATATGAAATAAGGTAATTTTGAATATATGTTCACGAATATTCGCGGAAATTTTCACTTCGCTTATTAAGGTCATTTACTTCTTCCATTGGTGTTGTTACGTTCTAGAAAATTCTTGCAAGAAAATAATTATTAGAAACAATGCGTCGGTAGCAATAACAAGTTGAAATAAAAAACTGACGCATAAAATTAAATTGGAATTAACCCTTCTTACACAAGAGCCTAGAATCAATTCACCTATTCCATCAGATTGATGAAATGAGGCTCCCACACCAGCATGCAGAGGAAGAAATAACAAAAAAAAAGAAACAGGAAGAAAACAAGCAAGGAAACCGCGCACGCAACATGCAAACAGAGAGTCACGGGAGCACAGAAAATAGATAGTTCCTAAACAACATCTTACTAAGAGTTAAGTCAAAATTAGAACACGCATTAACAGCCCTACATAAACGGTTAATAGGTTCATGCATGCCATAATTAGATCTCGATGGTTCAACATGCAGCAAAGGCAGTCTTCGAAGGTTATGTTGGAATTGTCTGAAGGAAACCTTTCTAATAAGCACACCTGAGTCAATATTGGAGTTCAAGAGCTAGTGAATAAAGACCAAGTCAGCAACCCTGCGCCTTTCATCAAGCGAGTGCAAACTAATCAACCGGAGGCGGTCGGTGTAGGGTGGGAGTCTAAGCGGATCGTCCCATGGGAGCTCTCTTAACGCAAATCTAAGAAAATTACACTGCACCGATTCGATACGCTTGGAATGAACAGCGTAGTAAGGCGACCAGACCTGAGATGCATACTCAAGAATAGGTCTAACTAAGGAGCAGTATAAATGAATCAAGGTTGGTATATCCGAGAACTCTCTAGACCAACGCTTAACAAAGCCCAAGATTAAACTGCCTCTGGACACGACATAGTTAATATGCAGATTAAAGTCAAGTCTCCTATCGAGTTTTACCCCACGGTCAGTTACGGACAGCACACGACGAAGACCATTCCCCGCAAAGTTGTAATCCGAAACTTATGGATTTGCGCTCCTGGTAAAAGTCATAGCCTCACATTTATCAAAATTGAGGTGTAAGCCATTATGCTCGCACCACTCACGAAACGTATCTAAGTCCGTTTGACTAAGGGCGGCGTCACCACCACACAGGAGAAGATCTTCATGTCAACAGCGTAGATTAGAACACTAGAGTACGAGATCAGATGGACAATGTCGTCAATGGCAAGAACGAATAATAAAAGGCCAAGATAACTGCCCTGCGGTACACCAGATAAGGCCCTGAAGATTCTAGAGGAAGCGCCACAGAGTGATACTCGATATGACCTGCCTCTTAGATAGGAACCATTCTCTAAAATCACCTTCTCCGCTAAAGCAGCATTAAGAGCGCAAAGATTATATGTATTTCGAAACATATAACTTGATATGCGACTTCTTTAAGAATAGAATAGTTTTACGCATAAAGGTGAGAAATAATCGTGTTAAAACAAAATCAAAATTTGTACAGAGTAATTAGGATAAAAGTACGAGAAAACAAGGTTTCGAAATGGAGAAAAAGAATTGGTATTCAATTCAGTCGAAGTATTTGAAAACAATTCCACCCATTTCAAGCAGAATATGAATTATCTATATAGGATCACATGATCATAACAAGGCGACAAGCCGTACAAGGTATCTTTAAAATTTAAATGGTTGGATAGGAAATTTCTAAAAATAAGAAAATTTGGAATTCTAAAGAAAAACAAACGATAACAAATTTACCCAGTTATGTAAGCGTGACAGGGTCCACTCATTAACTCCAACTCTTCCCTCAAACTGTTTTGTGGATGATAATCTAAAGCCCACTCCACTCCAGCTGCTCCAACTCACTTTTATGTCAGAATAGGAGTTGAGTTAATATTTGTTTGATAACTCAGGAAAGTACACTGTGGTATATGAGGCAAAATATCCACTCTATACTTGCAGTATTGTTTTGCACCTGAGAGATAGAAATCATTTCGGTGGAAAATGTAAGGGAACAATTACCATTTCCTGCGATACTTTACCTGGAAAAACCCGTTTGTTTAACTATGTTTGCTTCTGTAGCTCAAGGGATAATGGGCGTTGGTTGTTTACTAAACGCAATAATTCGCCTCAGCCTCACTTAGAATCTCAAAGTGGAACAAAGTGTTAAATATTCAGTCATTTTTGAGTTTGAAGGAATTAGGGTGAGTGCGTTTATTTTATCATTTCCCTTAGTTTTGATATTAATCAATAGGTAGTTATTACATATGTGAGTGGTTCCAAATTTGCTTAGAATCGACAAATAATATAACCCTTGTTTGGCCATTTCGATAAAATGTAAAGTATGTGAGTCGGGAGCGTAAGTCGCCGAGTGCATCTGTAATTTACAGGGAAAGTCGTCCAATAGTCGTGTTTTCTATTGTGGGGCGTAAGCCGCGCAGTGTGTTTTTCGTAGAGTGTTAGTCGTCCAAGTAACAGTGGTAGTTCACTGATTATTTCCTTATACTTACGTGTTTTTCTTTATATTACCACTTACAACAGTAGAATGACAATCAGCAGAAACAGTAATGAATACACCGACAAATTAAATAAAATTAAATAAAAACAAACAAACAGAAATACACACGGCCTTTATTATTTAAATGCGCCTTTTAATAATAGCTGACTTAAATCGCTGGCGCACTGGTCGTATTATGCTCAATATTTTATGAAGTTATTCGAAATAAATTGCCAGTTAACTGTCAGATTGGTTCGTCGCGTTTTGGTTTTGTCAGTAATTTATTGCTCATTTGTTTGATTTGTAGCGGTTTTATCTATTATTCTTCTTTTGTGGTTTTGCGTAAAAAGATAACTTCAGAAGAATACGTATATTTCTGCCGAGACTACCTTTCTGAACTAATTTGTTTTTGCCACTTTGCCTTATCGGGTTGCTTGAAGTTGGTTTAAGACGGTTTCCGTCACTTTTATGTTGACAAGTAAGTTTGAAGCCGATCGAACTTGCATTACGAACTTCTTAAGCTACAATCTTACTTATTTTTTTTAGAACGTCATCGTTCCGTTATCGTGGTTGCTTCCATGTAACATGCTTGGTAAATCCTCTGTTTAAAGACTGTCAATAACATGTAATTGTCTTCGTTAACTTGTATGAAGGAAGTGGAAGAAAACGTAGAACAAAAAAGTTTAGGTACAGAGGCTCTCTAGTAACACTAGCTGCAATTTTTGACGCGATTTTTGCCCTACCCATCACGCCGGCCTTGCGGATACCAACGGTCTAATGCAGATGTTAACAGTTAGGAGAAAAATCGCACTTATGCACCGGTGCTTCGCACGTTAGCGAGGTCACCAAAACAATAAGAACTTATTAAAGCTAGGCTGTGCAGGTAGAACACCTTAAGTTTATTGACCTTTCGGAATAGTGTAATTAGTTGGAATTCAATTTTATTCATTAAAATTTACATTACACGTATTATTGAAGACACTCAATTATTAACAGCTCTGCTCACTTAGCTTCAAACCCTTTTTTGTTGTTGACATTACAATTCGTTCCCTTGTTTTGTTGAAATAGGGATCGAAAAGTATGCCATGAAAAGGTTTGTTGTATAATGTAGGACCATTGTAACTGTCAAAATTAACCAGGAGTGCGTTCAAAAACTTACCTGCAATAAACTGTGTGGTAAACCAATGTTATGGCAATAGAAGTCACTTAACTAACCATAACCATTTTCTTCATCACCTTTTCACTATCGGCAGTTCGGTTGCTGCATAGAGTATTAAGAGATTTACTGGTTCAGAAATTTTAACGAACATTTTTATTGTTGCAGGTGTTTTTTCCTGAATTAAGGCATATCCGATAAATTCGGAATGGAAGATTTGCCATCTGAGTCGCTGTCAAGAAACGTTCGCTCGCTGCGCTTCAATTATTATCCGCTTAACTTCCAAGTGCGATCGGTTTTTCTGTGCCATCACTCAACAAAAATAACAAATAAAATGTATGTTAGGTCAGGGCTAATCCAGTAAAACTATAATGACCACTTTCTGCATAAAAGATTCAACGATTTTAACATTGTAATGTCCCAGGAAGAATCCATAATTCGTGCTCTTTCTTGGTAATAGATAAAAACAGCAACGGCCGTGAATAATAATAAGATAAAATTAGCAATTTTTTAACAAACGTTTTAACCGATTCCTCAAAAAACGAGACGGTCCTAAGTTCGAGACGTATTTTACTTTTTTTATGTATAGTATAACCGGGCAGAGTACTGGTACCATCCCAAAAAAAATTTTTTGGTGGGGTGGGGATGGATGCTGATTTGATTAGTTCTTTTTTGTTGTAAAGCATATAATCCCCTTGTAATGGAAAAAATTTGGTCATTATGCTGTGGGTGGGAAGGGGTGTAGTCTAACTTCGTAACGCGTAAACCGATTTTTCTTGTTAGGCAGAGTATATTCTCCGATTCATACAATCACAAAAATTGTGTTGGTGGGGCGGGGTTGCGGAACTGGACCGATTTGGATGGTGTTTTGTACTTGTATAAGATATGATCCCCCATTGCTTAAAATGGAAACTAAAAAAAAATTACTGGTTTCACACGGAGATCTAATCAACATAAAATAATATTTAATTTTAGATCTATTACGACATTCTTAAATTAAAAAAAATAAAAATTAAACAAATAAAACAAAGACAATAAAATTATTTAAAAAAAAACTTTGTATATCAGTTTTTAGAGTCTTGAGATATGCTACACGAAAAATGCTGCTCGTACGAACAAAGCAATTTCAACATTTACAGGGGTAGTGAACTCTATGGAAAGGAAACCGAATTACTGAATCCAACAAAATGTTACAAAATCCCCAACACCTACCATCCAACATTTATCCTCAATTAACGGTCTACGCGTTTAGAATTTTTTCGATTATAAGCAATGGGAGATTATATTCTACAACTTTGACATTACATACCCAGCAAAAAGAGAATCATCAAAATCCCAGCTCAACCCAGAGACCAAATTTTTTCGATTAGAGAGATTATATACATATATAACAAAGAAAGAACCATTCAAATCAGTCCACGCATTACGAAGTAGCTGCGCCCAACCAACACAGTTTTGAAATGGTTATTTCCATGGCCGTTGTTCTAACGAAATTGCTAGCCTGATTCCTTGTAGACTCATGACAACGCGCGATACAATATCAACAAGTCGCTCCCACCCCTATACTCTCCAGGTCAAATTTGGACGTACCGTCAAATTTCGGGAATCTTTTCTAAGCAGAACAACACGAATGTGGAACAGTTTACCATCTTCTGTTTTTCCCTCGTCTTATTAGCCTGAAACTTTCAAACGGGGCGTACATCGACACCTCCTTCACCCAAACTCCTAACCCATTTCCCTCATCCTTAATTCCTTTCCTGCCAAGGCTGTGCTTAAGCATCATAGGGCATCCCCTGAGCTTTGGCATCATCATATATAAAAAAAAATCCGGAGACATACTCTGCCCAACAAAAAAGGAATCATCAAAATCAGTCAACGCGTTACGAAATTATGCCTAGTTATAGTTTTTAAAAGTCTTATAAAAAGGTTTGGTACGGTACGAGTGAAAGGAGGAGACGGCAGATAGCTTCGTAAGGCGTGGACTGATTTTGATTATATTTAACAGAATACGTTTCCTTAAGGGGTTACATGGGTTTCACGGCTTCAAAAAATCGAATTTTTGTTGTTGTCTTATTAAATTCTGCAACATCTCTAGAATATTGTCCTAAATTTTTAAGTCGATCGCAGTAATAGTTTCATAGATAGAGCCTTGGCAGGTTGCGCGCTCAAAGCCAGTTGGGCTCAGCGCGGCGCAGGTAACTTGTAACAGCGGCTCATCTATTGTTTGTCTGTCTTTCTTGTCCGTTTCTTTCACTTTCGTCACAGACAAGAACAAAAGGATGCCCTGGACATTGCAGCTGCAGCAAGCACCTTTTTTCCGAGGGGTCACCGGAAATGACGTAGCAATGGCAGAGTTTTAAATATTTTTCTACAAAAATTTCAGAAATTCTTTTTCAAACGTGTATATTTAAGGCAATAAAAAGTTTAAATGAAATATTTCATTTTTTATATAAAAAAAAAAAATTAAATAAGCCGTTTTTTACCCGAGGAAAGCCATGTAACCCCTTAAACTAAACGATGTTGACCCAGATTACGGACGGGGAATGGAGAGAGCAGTCGCCCTACTTTGAAATGAGTAGCCCGATTTGGATTATTTTTTCTTAGAGTATGTTACCAGACTGGCACCATGGTAAAAACTTTGTATCTAATGTTTAATATGTGGTCGGATTTGAAAGTTTATGTTTCCTTTGTTTAGAATACACTACCTCTGCAACTGTTGGAGTCGCTAAGTTAACACCAGCAGCATCTTTCCAGTAGCATATCTCAAGAGAGAGAGAAACAAATAAATAGGTTTTTTTTTAAAGAAAAGTTCAACTTATTTCTTAAAAAGCACTAAAAAGAATAAAATAATATTTGACTTTATATATATTACGATATTTTGAACTCGGTGAATCCTACAAAGAAAACAATACCTATCCACAATTATTAAGGACACCTTATAAAACTAAGTAAACATGTCGCACGCAAGATCATACGGAAGGAAGATCATATGTTTGAATAGATTGGATAATTCTTATTGTATGTAGGTAATTGTTTTGTTTGTTTAATTTGCATTGAATTTATAGATGTAAAATTAAATATTATTTTATGCTGTTTAGCGCTTTTTGAGAAAACACTTGCTTTTTGTTCTACAAATTTATTAACAAAAATATTTCTCTCGCGACGCGTTTTTTTTTTTTCTTAGGACATTATCAAGCTGAGAAGATGAAACGCGTCGCGAGAGAAATAATTTAAAGAGCAAAAAGCAAGTATTTTCTGTATTTTTTTTCAAAAAAAGTAATATGTTTTCAAGATCGTTCTACCAAGTGCCGACAAAAGCGTCGATCATTTCAATAAAAAACTATTTTTGCACTCAATTAGTCAGTTGTTATTAACAATGAGTAGAAAAAATGAACTCTTTTAATATACTCCCACGTCTATAGGAGCAAAATTGGTCAAGTACGAGTCGGATTTGCGTAGAATAAAGAATTTTTATTTTTCATCTAACAGATTGTTACGTTACTGATACCTTGCTCTCTGTCTCCGCTTCCTAAAACTTCGTCTATGACGTAGGCCGGCTACTATACCAATTCTGCATTAGTGCCTTCGGGTACCTTCCTTCTCTACGGATCTTCTCCACATGTTACGTCATCTTTTATGAGTTCTGTACTGATTTCAATCTGCAGCCTTTTAAGCGATGTTATCGATTGTCACTTTTGGCTTCGAAAACCGATTTCTATCCCGACTTGAAATATGGCCAGTAGGTGTTCGGTGCTCAATGTCGTCGGTGTCGGCCTTCCGTTGCGGCGATTCCAGGTTTGAATGCTACCGGCGACGACCCATGGTTGCTTTTTGCCGATAACAAATCACGATAAAGCTACCCATATGTTCTTGCCATTAACATTGTCAAACATTCTCCCAAAATTAATGAACTTAAGATGCAATGGTGACCTCCATTGGTAGATATTTCACACAGTGTTAGTGTGATCGCTGCAGAACAAAGCATCATTAAAGCCAGCCCATTCATCATTAAGAGCGCGCTCAATTGTTTGCTTTATTCAAGTAGGAATGGTTCTTTTTCATTGCTTCAAAGTCAGCATGATGTTATTTTCGCGAAGGAACTCGGAACTGTGTACTTTACTTTATCTTTGCAGTAGGAAAAATAACCAAATACACTTGGGATAAGCACAGTGAAGAGAACAAGGCATTTACTATTCTAAAATATCTGCAAATGACATTTTTAAAATCGCGATTTTAATGCCTCTGTGATAAATATTCATTGATTAACTCAAATCATAAGCTCGTAAATTTAACATCTACTTTTTACTGAAAACCGATTTTAACTGTAAGGTATCTGTAATAGATAATAAAAATATATGTTGTAGAGGTTTTAAGGTTCCCTATACAGTTATTTCTTCAACGCTGCTACAAATAAAAATGAAACATGGATAAATTTAGCCTATATTTCTGGATCTTTCCAATCAGTGATGTCGTAACAACAAATTATTCTCATTTTGTTTATATTCATGGACAACAATAAATTTACGGCAACTTTGATGTATCGCTGTGACCTTTCTTCTAGCATAAATCGACCTTAGTGGTCCGTATTTTCCAAGTTTAGATAGACGCCAGAGATGCCAGGAGTATGGAGCAAAAGTCGCCAAACCGTGGCGCTGAAGTCGCTTTTTCATTTAATAATCAATCAAGTCTTTCAAATTGTTGTTTTAACAACTTTAATGTAATATTTATTACAGTAATCACAGCACCAGATACAAGTAACACAAATTTAAAATTTTAGTAGAGGCGTCGTGGAAAGCAAAAAATACCCTTAATTAAGTATTTAATAATTCGCCTAGTTGCTTCCATCTATTTATTACGCACATTTTAATTTTTTAGGAATCAATTATTATATAAACGAAAACGAAAATTATTATTTATTGAATCGTGCATGCCCCCTTTCAAAACATAACTAAGAACTGCCTCTGTGCAATTGGTGTGATTAAAAATGAACGAATTTCAGATATAAACACGACGGCATTGAGCATACTTTGAGCTTGAGTGAAAAATACCATATAAAGTTATTCGCGCAAAATTAGAATTTGAGATGACTCGAGCGCAAAAATTTTTCTACTGTCACGTCACAATATGAACTGTTGCTGTGGGCTGCCGTACAATCGGATTCAGCAATAGCCCAAAAGCGCTCAGCAAGAATTAAAAAATCGCCCAAAAAGTGCTAAGTCGCCGAGAGAAAAATTTTATTGCCCAATTGACGGCTCAAGTAGCCCAATTGGTGAGAAATCGCCCGACCTGCAACTCGGATAGACGCCATAAGTTATCCCTGCGAGAGTTTTTGTATTTTGTGTTTTTGTTTTATTGTTGTACTAAAGACATGATTTATAAAGAACTATAAGTTTAAATAAAAATATTGCTTACCTGTGTGTCCATTATTTTCAATTCGAGGATTGATAAGCGGCTGCTCATAATTACGAAATGTATAATCGTCAAAAATGCCTTTAAATGCTCTCGTAAAACTTAAATCAATAGGACTTTGTCTTTTACCGACGTCACACAGGCCACCCCAATCAGAAAACTCTGTAAAACAAAATAGTAAATAAATAGTAAGTAAATAAATTAGTAGTCTTGCAAATTTGTTATGTCAATCAGGAATAATTTCGGGAAGAATTATTTTCATATTAGGGAGCTTTCGCAATTAAGAGGGGAAATATGGTTAGACGGTTCAAAAAATCGATTTTTTTTTCATAAATTGCTAGTAAAACTATTGAAAAATATGTTCCCAAAATCCTAAATGAAAACTCCGACTCGTTCTTTTGTTATAAGCCAATAAAGTGAGTAGCTCTCCTTCAGGCCCCGAGCGCGCCACGTGTATAACCGAGCGGTCGCTCCGGTACCCATTTACTTACTACGTGGCATTTGTGGGGTCACAGATACTACGTAAAATGCCAGCAAATGAGGAATTTCAAAAAGAAGAGGGATTGCTTTAAGGTGCTGGAATAGCAGATTAACCTGTAAGTAATTTAAAAAAATTTATGACTGTCTTGACTTTGTTTTTCTTGGTACTATTTTTTCGAACGCGTTTTTCTCAAAAATACTTTTTCTAAATTTGCGTACACGCTAGTTTGAAAAGTTTTCAACCAATCGTTTTGAAAATTGGCAGTTACTTTCTTCATAGTATTGCGCTCTATATGAACCTAAAATCGGAACATTATCATTAATTAAAATAATTTTGTTTTGCAAATAAAGTTGTAAAAAATGGCAAAAAATCATGCTTTTTTGTTTTGACCCCTGTAACAAATTCAATTTCCTATTTTTTTCTATAGTATTTAGGTTCATATAGAAGAGAGACATATAATAAAAGTAAATTCCAACCTCGTTTGATTTCAGACCAAAGTTGCGGCTTCCAGAATGTACGCAAAATGCTGAGTCTGATTGTGACCTGCAATATGGGGTCGCTAATATCTTCTGTGTTTTTCAAGGAAATTCTTCAAAAATGTTATAGTATATATTTAAATATATATAAAATATTCTCAACGTTTCAATAAATTATATTCATTTTTTATACTATTAAAAAATTCATGAAAATCATTGAGAAAACGCTGTCCTAACTCTATTTCCCCCCTTAAGGGGGGAAGTACATGAAGAGGCCGAAAAAAGAGGACTTTTTTGGGATTTATTTCTGGGAAAATGAAAAAGGTCCACATGAAATCGATATTATATGTATTTAGGACAATGTTTTAAGAAGAGAAAAAACATTTTTTACATTTTGAAAAATAAAAAATTAATCAACTTTTGGTGGGTTTCGTAACTCGTGTCGCGGCTGACATCGAAATCGGCGTAAATTCTCCTGGCCGCAATTTTCATCTCAAATCAAAAAACCAAACATTTTTATACTCGAGGGGGTTGTTTATTCTAGATAGACTACGATCTTTTCGAAATTCGAACATTAACTATAAAAATCGGGCATGAAAAAAAAGTTGGCTTTTTTTGCAAAAATTTTAATTATTTTCGCGTCAAAAATGGTCTTAAAATAATTTTTTTGCTATGTCCGTAGTCTATCTAGAGTAGTTTTTTATGCCCTTTAAAATTAGTGCTGGATGAAGAAAATCGGTTCACTAGTTTTTTTGTAATCTTTTACGCCAATTTGAAAAACATGGTTTTGAGAAAACGCCGTTTAAAGTTTGTCCCGCAAAACTGAAGAAAAAGATGCAGATAAGGAGAAGGTAAGAGGGGACGGGTATTCTCAGAAAAATCGGTATTTGGACTGAAAACGTCGAGAACGCTCTTTAACAAAGTCACATTCATCACTCTAAATTCCAGAGCAGAAAAAAAATTCGGTAAGCGGAATCACACGCGCAGCAGAGATCCTCGATCCCAGGCGCCGACCACTTTCAAGTGGCATATCTTTCACAATTTTCGAGATAGGCTTTTGGAATTTTGG
This sequence comes from Leptarthrus brevirostris, assembly GCA_964036015.1. Taxonomy (NCBI): domain Eukaryota; kingdom Metazoa; phylum Arthropoda; class Insecta; order Diptera; family Asilidae; genus Leptarthrus; species Leptarthrus brevirostris. The sequence continues at coordinate 113,573,953 of OZ038371.1, forward strand.
AATTATATTCTTAGAGCATATACTTATCGATTAAGACAATAAAAAAAAAAATCGATTTTTGAAAACGTCTTTATGTACTTCCCCCCTTAAGCAGGCATACGAATTTTTTGTTTTCAAAATCATTTGTTTTTATTATTGAAACCAAAAGATACATTTACTAAGAATCTTATGCAAAGCCGGTTACAGAAGATTTGAAAAGTGCGAGAGCTAAGGCACTTTCTCAAAAGCGTTATCGAAGCACGGGTAGGTGCGAGACAGCCGAAATCCGGGCGCAGACGCCCCTTCTGGCCAAAAATTATAATCCCGAAGATGAAAATGCTCAGGAGCATCATTATGTTAATGTTATTGTATGGGAATTGATGAATACAAAATTGAGTTGAAAAACAAAATTTAAAAAACCTAAACTTCTTCTGAAACCTTAAAAGCGTTTATTTGAAAGCCACGATTTTCTAAATTTTTTTTAACCGACTTCCCAAAAACAAAAAGGTTTTTAGTTCGACACGTATTTTGTTATGTATGACCGGACATAATTTTGTAAGGCGTGGACCGATTTTGATAATGCTTGTTTTGTTGTCTATGAAGTGGGGTGGGGTGGAAAGGAGTCGTTATCCAACATCTTAATGCATATTTAGACCTATTTGGATGATTCTGCAACTTTTTTAATTGGTTTATTCGTATGCGTAGCATCCTTCGACTCGTATATATGAAGACACTAAAAAGTGCAAAATAAAATAGTTTTTAAAAAAGAAGTTGAACCGACTTCACAAAAAGCACTAAAAAGCATGAAATAATTTTCCATTTTATATCTATTACGACATTTTGAAGTCCGTGCAAATTAAACAAACAAAACAACTACGCAACCACTATCGACGATACTATATAAAACTATCTAAACATTTCAGCTCACGGGATCATAAGGAAGAAGCATTAAATACGTTTGTTGTAGCGGTGCAACTTCAAGATGCTGTAATAGATATAAAATAAAAAAAAAATTTATGCTTTTTAGCACTTTTAATGAAGTTCAACTTCTTTTTTAAAAATTATTTCATTTATTTTTAAGCTTATCAAATTATAGAGTATCTAATAGATAGGATTTTCGATATTGAAATTTTTCGAGGTGTGCCCCCCAAAGATGGAATCCATATGTAATAATCGACACTTCTACTTTGAATTTTTAAATTTTTTAAATTCAGAAATCGATAGATACAAGAAAATCTTATAGTCTTTCAAATGTCATATTGCTTTTTTGCTTTCAGATGAACTTGCACGGCAGAGTCTTAGTTACGGCAAACCTTGTTTTGTAAACAGGGCCGACTTCTAGGAGAGGATTAGCTCGAATAAAAATTAACTCATTAGGGCTACAAGTTGTACTTTTATAATTAAAAAACCATTGTTTTACCTCCCTTCCTCTTGTTATAAATTATAAAAAATATTTTAAAAACAAGTCGAAAACAATCGTATACCCCCTTAAGACGCCATCTTGAAAAAACATCATTTTATGTTAGTTTTATCATAAAATTAGGGTAGGCGAATATTGACATGGGGCGGGAGTAGAATTTCACCCGATTGGATACAACAATTGCGGCTCTACAAATTCAATTGCATTCCGAACCGTTGGCTTACTTTGAAACCTCCCTAACCGTTTATCGTAATCTGTTGTCAATAGAAGGCAACCATGAGTCACCGCAGTACAGTGGGACGAAACCCTATTATGCCATTCAAATCTGCCTACAACTCTTAATTTTTTAGCAGTCGGAAAGTTTGTAATATTTCTTACTGCGCTCAAGTTTTGAACGCTTTCTTTCGGAATTTTTTTTGAAAGGTACACATATATTTAAATTTATTAAAGAAACTATAAATATATATTTTTTAAAGAAACTGGATCATAACCATTGCAAAGGAGTATTTTTGCAACTTGAGAAATAACTCTCTCTTTTTCACGTACCGCTTATGGGGCCTTGGGCTAAAGAAGAACTTTACCCGATTCCAGACAACAATTGGAAGTGGACCTACAAAATAAATTGTATTCCAACGACCGGCATTATCTCTGCAACCCCCAATAGCTTTTTTATCATGATCTATTGGCAACAACCATGGGTCCCCGCCGATGGGATTCGAAGCTGTGACCTTCGGATTATAAAACCGCCACGATATCACTTACTCCACCGACAACTTTTGAAAAACAACTATTTTAGAGAAATCTTACACGCCGATTATGCACGATTTCTAAGAAAGAGTTGATTTTGATGCAACAATAATTTATTTTCAAAATGGTATTAGCTTAAAGCAATATGTAGGAGTTTTGCAAAATATTAAAATTTAAAAGTTATAACTTATTTAATAAAAAAATCATTTTCGACTTTAAAAAGTTGATAAAATTATTTCCACAACTAGGACTTTCTTAACAAAACTACTACATATTTTATTTCTTTAAATAATTGGATAAGGAGAAAAGCTTAAAAAAATTAAAGTGTTCCGTCTCATCAATGAAACAACTTTGTTACATAACTATACATGCATTGTCGTATTTAAAATTGTTATTGGATTCGCCTATTTTAATCCTTAATAACTAATTTTGTTCAAAAACTTTTCAAATTGAAGTTACGGCGCGTAATATGTCACGCGTCGTACGCCTGCGTTGCTATATTAAAATATTTAAATGCGTTTTCTCAAAACATTGTTTTATAAAACGGAAACCATAATATATCGCGAATTAAGGACTTCAAATTTTACACTAATTTTCTTTATACAATAATATTATCTAGTAGTTTTCGTAGAATTTGTTTTTACATTTTATAGTTTTATTCTAAATAAATAAATTTTGATTTTTATATTAAAAATCATGCCTCCACACTAAAATGCCTAAAATTTATCGAAAAATAACATTTTTTTTAAATCGGCTACGTCAAAAGCTTCCTGTTCCTATCTACATACTTTAAGAAAGTGTTTGAGCTTTTGATATCAGATAAAAAACGGAGGAGTTGCAATGGTTACTATAGAGAGTTACGTCGAGGAATTGGGTTCAGGGAAGAACATAGGAACCTGTAACGCTTCTCAGTATTTTTTAATAAAAATTTTACTGTACATATACAGGGTGTTTCAAATCTGGTGTGCCACAATAAGTAGGGTGATAGATCTCACCTAGGAAACAAAAATTATATGGGGGTTCATAAATTTGCAATTTTCATGGTATGCACATCACTATTTATTCTACTTAATGCAGCGACATCAAGCAAACGCCAAAAAACTACTATCTGAGCAGCCATTACAAAATTGTTAACAGTGCTAATCTAGCTTCTACCATTGCAGGTACAGTCACAATCAATCATGTGAAAGAAAATTTTTTGGCACTAGAAAACCTTTTGGGGAACATTATAAAAATCTGCAATTTAAAAACATCGAACCCAAACTAAACCTCAAATGCTTTTTCTTGAATTCGAAACTTATTACAAATATTTTTAGTATGTTTCAAAAGCTTTTCGAAATGTTCTCCGCCACTTTCTATGCATACCAATAACTCCCCGTAATTCCTTGTTTAAGATGTATTGTAGAAAGCCTCTCCCGTATTTTCGTCGCTGCAGTCCCAATTTTGCTAACAAATTTGTCTCCGTTGTTAACTGGCCTTGAGTTAACTTCATCCTTCATTGTTCTCCTTAATAAAAAATGTAATGGGTAAAATCTGGAGATCTAGAAGACCAAAGAATCGGTGCACCTCTTCCAAGCCAGCGTCAGATTCCAGAAAGCCCTAGTACTTCATCGTGTTTGTAAACCATTGCCCTATCGTGTTTGTAAACCATTGCCAGGGATGTTCTTTAGTAGATTTGTCTGTGTATTCTACAAAAAGTTCACATAAATTTGGCTATTAAGCACCTGCCTCAAAATAAGTCGTCATATTAAATGGGTTCCGACGATAACAGTCCACAAATTGGCACAGAATTTCGGCTTAAATGAGGTCAGATATGGAGGTTGTGGAAGTTTGTGATTCCATCCCCGGTGAACTGCGACTCATCCGTATACATAATTCGGTCCAGAAACGCCCCGTTCTCCATGACGCATTTCAGAAGCTTTTAATTTTAATTTTTTTTCGAAATTTCCTACCAATAGTCCTTGGACTGGGATTTGATGATATGAACGCCACTCTGATGGATGGATAATCCTCCAAACTTCAACTGAAATCACTCCTAATCTTCTTGTGACTCGCCTCGGACACGTTTCAGGGTCTTACCCGAGGGATGAGGGGGATTATTTGCTGCTTAATATCAGCGGCATCTTCCGATATCTCAACTTGCAATTCCGTACTGTTTAAGTTAAGCCTCCGGTCTCTCTTAACCTTCAGAAAATCCGCGAAACAATGCCTCGTTATGGTACATGTCGATTAGGGAAGCTCCTCTCATATTTCAGTACAGCCGCTACACAATAAATGCAAATTACATCCGTGTTTACCTCTAAAATAGTTTGTGCCAATTTTTAATTAGCTTAAAAGTATCCATCTTTGTCGATTTGTTTTTCAACTATGATCGATATTCTTGCTGACTACACCTCTTTTATAGCAAAATTTACATCAGGTATTAGTAACAAAACGCCGGGATACTAGTACGTAAACTCTGACTAACACAAGCTTATGTAAGCAATAAAACAAAATTACACTAACATTTTTATAACACCAGCAATAATTAAAATGAATTATCTGTGAACCCTAAACAAACATTTTCGACTCTTTGTCTTAAAATTGTTTTTTTATTGAAAGAATTTCCTAACTCCAGTGAAATAAAATAATTAGGTAATCAGGAACTTCTAAGGAAGCAGTTTTTCTAATTCTTTCTCTACCTTGCAATGCTGTCCGTTTTTGGAAAGGTAATACGATGGGCATCTAATAAAAATAACAAAGAGGTGTATAAATTACATTACAATTTCGGAGAAAATTTGGGAAAGTGCTGAATTTAAATAATTTCAAAACTAGTTTTCAATTTTGAAAATTTTTGCGCTGTACTTGAAATAATAGAAGTAAGAACAACATTGTTGACAAATTTGGAAAGGTCATTGGCGTAGTAGTTAAAAAAGTTAAAAATAAAAAAGTTAAGTTACTGCCAAGTTTATTTAAAATATTGTATTTATCTGCCTCTCTGTCCCTATCCAGATGCAAAATACGTCAACCAAAGTCAATATATAGTATGCTTAATAAGTGAATTGTCACACTTGAAGAGGATATTCTTAAGACGGTTCATAAATTCTGCCAAAAATGGAGAAAGAGCAAATCACAAAGCTTTCTTTCTGTAGATGAATTTTGTTGTCAAACATGAAGTAGTTTTGATCTAGGCAAATATTGATAAGATTAAATAACTGCCCGGATTGTGATTTGTTATTTTGTTTTGTTCTGATGGTATCCCCTACTATTTTCTTTAACTTATTAACCCGAACAGGCAGCATTGCAAACATCGAACGACACTAATTTTGCATTTTTTTGGCAATTGAAGATCTTGAATTCTCTTGACAAGCTCTTTAGTGTTTTTAATGGAATATTTATTAAGTTTTTTACAAAGCTTTTGTGCGGAAGTATTAAGAGATTTTTTATGTAGTTAATCGAGCTTTTACTCGGCACTTGGTGGAAAATGTTCTTATTATTCATTTTTGGGTTCTTATATAAAACACACTTGCTTTTAAATTTCCCACATTTATTTAATTATTCGGTTAGTTATAATAAATTCGCTAACGCGTTCCGTGATCTATCACATCATCAGAGCGACTAACTTATAAATTTTAATAATTTTATTAATTTTAATAGCATAATAAAAGTTGTTTGAATATATACTAAGTCTAGTTTTAGGCTTCATATTCAGTTTTTATAATTTGAGGATTTAAGAAAGAGCTCTTATTTATAAAATCTAATTGGTCATTAAACAGCATTTTTTTTATCTTGTTTGTTCTTCCTAATATCAAAAATTCCAGTATTGGGCCACCTTCCACGTAACGTAAAAGTTTTGAATTTCCTTTAAATGTTTAGCTAACCCAGACTGTAGTTTGTCATTTATAACTGAGGTAATGTGTTCCTTGAATCGTGTTTCAATGGTTCTTTTTGTTTTACCTATGTATAGCCCAACACAATCACCACAACTCACTCTATAAACTCCACTCTTTTTCAAGTCATCAGTTTTTTTCTTTAGTTTATTGTTTATTCAAAGGGATTTTGTTCTTTTTTTATTAAAGAAAGCAGGCTGTATATTTTTATTTTTTTAAATACTTTTTATTCTAAAATCAATCTTTGGTAAATACGGGATTTTCCTCCAAATTTGATTATCATCCTTGTTTGCGGTCAAACCGGGAAAAATAGAATTTAACATCTTAATTTCATTCTTTTTTCTAAGCAAATTATAAACAATGCTCTTGGAGTACCCATTGTTAGACGCTATAGTTTTTATAAAATTTAATTCTCTTTTAAAAGATTCCGCTGACAGAGGAACATTTAAGAGTCTATTAATTATTGAATGAAAAGAAGCCATTTTTGTACTCCAAGGATGTCTGAAATTACTCGGTATTACCGAGTCTCAATAAGTTTCTTTCCTATATACAGGGTATAACGTTTCTAGAGGTCAATACGAATAAAAATGATAGCTTTCACCTAGACAAACAACAAATTGTATGGCAGGGTGGCGGGGGGGGGGAGGGGGTGGGGCAATCTCAACCGTTTGGGAGTTACAGGGTGATTCATAAATTTCAGTTTTCCATGCTATGCATGTTACTCTTTTATTTTTATCTTTTGATCTACTCAACATAGCGACATCAAACAAACGCTTAACAACTTCCATCCCAATGGCCTTTCCAAAATTGTCAACAATGTTGATCTCACTACTCACTACAGGTACAGTCACGGCCAAAATTTAAAAAAATGTTTTGAAATAACCAAAATTTCAGCATTTTCCCCAATTTTCTCGGAAATTTAGAAATTTATGTAATTAATATAGCTCTTTTTTATTTTTATTGGATTGCCAGTCTTATTACCTTTCCAAAAAGGTGCAATATGGCAAGGTAGACAAAGAATTAAAAAAACCGCATCCTTAGAACTTCTTGAGTACCTAATTATTTTATTTCACTTTAGGTAGGAAATTCTTTAAATAAACAAAATTTTTAAGATAAAGGGTCGAAAATGATTGTTTTGGGTTAACAGGTAATTAATTTTAATTATTGTTGCAAAAAAATTATAAAAATGTTGTAATTTTGTTTTATTGTCGATATTTGCATGTGTTAGCCAGAATTCACATCCTAGTATCCTGGCGTTTTTTTACTCGTACCTGATGGAATTTAGATTATGCTATCAATATGGGAACGGAAATTTAGTTCGCTATCACAGATTATTCCTAGGTCACACAAAGAGGTAACGATAGGGACTGGTACCTCGGTTAACATGTAGGTTCTCGGGGTAGTGGTAAGACGCTTGCGGGAATAAGAGATGGACTGGCATTTGGAGACATTGAGCTCAAGAAAGTTTTTCATGCACCATGTGGTGATCGAATCGAGGTCATTTTGGAGAAGAAGAGAGTCGGTTGTGGAGGAGATATGTTTAATTATTTTCATGTCATCAGCATAAATGGACAGCTCTGAGTATTTGATGACACAATCAACATCATTAATTGTAAGGATGAACATTAATGGACCGACGCCGGAACGAGCGACAATGGGGTTAGAAATAGATGTGCTGAAAAGAACTTTGTACTGATGGTTGTTGAGGTAGGATTGAATCTAGGAGATGAATCGAGAGGGGAAGCCTAGGCGATCAAGTTTAAACAGGATAACGCTATGGGAGATCTTGTCAAAGGCTTTACTAAAATCGGTGGCGATAACATCAACAAATTTGGGTTTTTGTTAAAGAAACACAGTTTTTCGCATTTCTGTAAGTGCAAGAATGTCATTAGGGTCTGACGAAATAGGAGTTAATGGTCGTGAATTTATTATTGCTTCCATTTCAACAACGAACGTATTTAGCTGTTCCAATGTAAACAACTGATCTCCGACTACTCTTTCAAAATGATGTTTTAAAATCTTTACATTGGATTCCCAAAGGCCACCGAAATGTGGAGAGAACGGAGGAATAAAATTCCAATTTATTTTGTGACTGGCCGCGAATGCGCTTATCCTTTGTCTATGATCTTCTAAATCTAACAAGTGATATAATTCCTTGAATTTATTATTAATACCTACAAAATTTGTTCCTCGATCTGAATACACGTGTAACGGCATGCCGCGACGTGCAAAAAATACGTAGCGTACATTTTTTCGATATCTGCTGTCATTACATATTTATTTGAACGAAAACGGACAAGATGAGTAAAGATTTTATCTTGCATGGTCGGACCTACCATGAGAAAGTCATTTAATGATACCTCGATTGATGATTTCGCCAAAGCATCGAAGACAACCCTTATCCTGGTAGTTGTACTGGACTGTTTAATTACAGCGTGATGAGGTAGATAGTAACCGTTGTTACACGGATTCTCGATTAAAGATAAATGTCCTAATTCAAGAAATTCATTTATCACTTTTATGTGCTCATCTTTCAATATTATCCTTTTCGCGTTTGTTTTTTCGGAACGGAAGTCTAAGGACATATCTGCCTGTTTTACCGCGGATGTAGTTTTGTTTGAAATGATTTTCGCATTCTATTGAATGGTGAAATTCAAGATCAGCAAGTGGAATATTTTTGGGATTTTAATAAGATCTCGCGGGAAGATCTCAGACGTAACAGCGTCCGAAATTTTAACTATGTTAAGGAAAGTAAAAGTTTTTTCCCAATCATTATGTATCGAGCGGAATGTGATTTGAATTTATTGCTAGGATACCGTGTTTATTGAATCAATGGCCCCAACTAGCACGTACGCATGGGAAATTTAATCGCCGCGCAAATCTTCTGTGACAAAATTTGCTGTGGAACATGTGTCTTAAAGAGTTGGGCATTTTAAAGGATTTCTATCTATACCTATAATATCTATAACATTTAATATGGCGCTGGTCATTAATTGTGACTGGGTTAGAGAATTACATGCGAAACGTTTGGGAACGGAAAATGTTTTGAATTTTTCGCATTTGAATAAAGGGTGTTGTTTGTTCTTGCAAACTACACAATTATTGGAAAATGCGTTAAGAGAAAGAGATGACGCGAAATTAAAATCCTTTTTACTTTGTACGGCCGTTTAAGTAAATCCCATGCTTTGGCATAATTATTGTCACTGATAATTAAAACTCTAATTTTGTTAGCTGCTTCACCTTTTAAAGCAAACTGCAAATAATGCAATTTGTCGGTATCGAAATGTGGCAAACACGCTTGTGTTAAATTTAAGCGGCGGCGCCTAGAATTTATTCTGGATGAGCTCGCACTATCGTGATCGAGATCATTGGCAATTTTGCCGGCAATATTGTAAAAGATTTCTAGTATATTTAAAAATTCCCTTAATTCAGTTTCAGGGTCCAAAATGCAAAACTCATCGTTAAGGTTCTCGATTGTATTGTAAAGTTCACTTAATTTTTTATGCGAGGCTTTTTAAGTTGGATTATCGAATTTTTTTCGATCGTTTTTGAATCAGCAATCGTATTCTATGGTTATTCTCCATTTTAGTTTATTTATTTATTTAAAATCTTTATAATGCACGAAACGTAAAAAGGATCGTGTATTCGTTGGTAAGAAATATAATAATACTTGTCACTTTTATGTTTTCTTCTGTTGCTGTTGCTGAAATTGATGCTGTGCTGCAAATGTTGAGTTGCGGTTTGATTGATGGTTTCTTGTAAAAAGCACTCAGGTTGAACTGCCGGATTTTCAGTACAAATAAAGCCCTGACGATGTTCTAGTAAGAAGAAACGCGTTGGCTCTTGTATATATATACGTTGCGGAAAAAACAACCAGTGTTTTCATTAAGATGTTCGTGAAGAGAAATCTATTCTACTAGGTTAAGCAAGAAATCTATAAATTATTCTGAATCCTTGTATGAAGTATAAAATCAAAAAGTTTTGACTTTCGTTTTTTGTTTTATTTATTAAGTTTTTTTCAATTATTTTTTATTACATTGTTAATTCTTAATATGAATTGTTTAGCATTTTCAATAAACTTATAGGCTATGTTACCTAATTACCCACTTTTTTGTTTTCACATTTCGACACTTTTTCAATCATAAAAAAGTTCTTAAAAAAAGTTGAACTGACATCACAAAAAGCGCTAGAAAGCATAGAATAATTTTTAATCTCATATACATTACGACATTTTGAAGTCGGTGCAAATCAATCAAACAAAGCATTTAATCCTCCTTCCTTATGATTCCGTAAGATGATATGTAGAATTGTAAGTTCGATCGTGCGAACAAGGCACTTCCAACCGTTGCAGAGGTATTGTACTCTATAAAAGGGAAAACAGAATTATCCAAATTTGGCAACGTAGAACGAAATTTGTCATGATTACCCTTTTATACCCTCACCTTAGATACAAAATACTTACCATGGCGCTTTATTTAAATCAAAATTTTAAGCATCGCTACTGTACTATATATAGCAATAGAAAATCATTATAGTCAGGGAATCATCGTAGTCTCTCTAAGTAAAAAATTTGTTATCATTTAGCAATCAAGAAACGTATTCTGTACAACAGAATCAAAATCGGTGCATGACTTTTGAAGCAAGGTGCCACCCCTCCTCCAAATCTAACTATAAGCTAACACTTTTGTCATGATACAAATAGATACTCTATGCATTCAGAATCATCTAAATCAGTTCACGCGTTACAGTTACACTTCCCCTCCCTCACTCAAACCCTAGTACAATATTTTTCCTTAAAGTAGCAATGGGGGCTCATAACAGAACAGAAGCATCCAAATAGGTCTACGCGTTATAAAGTTGGGTAACGGTAATCATTCAAATCGGTCCACGAAATACGAAGTTAGGTTTCACCCCAAAACCTTACCTACACCCCAACCAAATTGTTTGTTCATGTTACCAATCGGGGAACATATTCTACCCAACAACAAAAAAAAAATCATCGAGATCGGTACACGCGTTTCGAAATTATGGCCGGGAATAATTTCGAAACGCGTGGACATACATACATAAAAAAATAATAATACGGGTTCGTTTTAGTACCCGTACACAGCTGACCATAGGAACCAAAATCACTAAGTGTTATATAAATAAAAGTATATATTTTTGAGAGGTAAATTTTGTTACTTAATGCCCCATTTGACTGTATAAATATTATTTTACGTTTCCTAGCGCATATGAAGTTGGTTCAACATTTTCTTTAAACACTATTTTAATTGAATTTTGAAATTTTCAAATTTTTTAAAAGCACTTTAAAACAAGCAAAGAGGTCTTCTTAATATAATTAACCATAGTCTTACTGTACCAATATGTGACAATTCCATGTAAACTAACTAATTATTTTTCTTGTACTTTTTCAGAGTAAGATTTTTTGGGGCTCTTTGTTAAAATACACAAAGTGATTATTACAAAAATTGGATTGGGATCCCTTTTTATTGAATAATATATTGGTGTTGGTTCTGACGAAATTAAAAGCTCTTATTAGCCAGTACTACCCTATCTATCTACATTGTCATTAATTTACATTTTAAGATGAATTCTTTCTCGTATGAACATATTATCGTTATCAATTTGCCCTCTATACATCTATATATATTATTTTATTACAAAACATTTTATTTACAACGGTTATCAGAAAATGTCGGTTTGTTGACAAATGTCAAGAAAATTAATCAATCATGTTGGACATAAATTATCTGTAAAACAGTAGTCATATGCCTATCCGCCTATCTGACCCGACCTCATAACTGCATTGAATATCACATGCTCTTAATCACCATATGTGTATACGAATGCGTTGTCTTAAATAAATTATTGATGCATGATCTCAATTTGGTTATCGGGTATTGAATGATGGATCATTTCTTTGTTATGATCAAGAGCGCTTTATCTTTTGTAGCGAAATTGTCAATTGTCTGTAATTTATAGGTGGTAAAAACTTAACAAGCCTTTATCCAATTTATCCATTCAGTCATTCAATTCATTCCAGAGTACGATAAGTTTACTCTTAGAGATTTAAACCTATCATCTGGAGATATATGAGCTTAATATTATCCGCTAACTGTGTAATAGCTCATATATTCAATGACTGTCCATTTTGTTAATATGAATAAATAAAGCATATTTCCGCAAATGGTGCTTATACTTAATAAATGGGAAACCATTTTTTTCATTATCATTGTCCCCCAAATTTAAAAGTGGTTTTTTTTATCAGTGATATTCGCAATATTGCAAGTGATAGTACGACTTACTTTGGTTGTTATGTAGTTTAACCCAAGAAGCACTGGGAAGCTGTTGAAATATATGCGCCTCAATAGGCCAACTCAATTTTTCCATCATGACAATGCGTCTTTGCTGGAGAAAAAATAATTTGAAGAACTTCAAGAGAAATAATTTTCATTGTTTTTATAGCCTATCGTTGTATACTCGTAGGTTATCGGAGAAAGAAAAGTGGGAAACCAACCCTAAACGACTCCAAAAAATGTTTCACTCATTTAGGACAATTTTTAACCGACTTCTCAAAAACAAATGGATTCTAAGTTCGACACGTATTTTTTATTTTTATTTTTATATATATATTTTTATATTTTTTATATAATTTTGAAACGCGTGGACCGATTTTGATGATTATTTTTTTGTTAGGTAGAGTGTATTCACCGATTGGTACTATGTCAAAACAAATTTTGGGTGTGGTAGGGCTGGAGGGTGGAGGTGAAACCTAGCTTCGTAACGCGTGGACCGATTTTGATGATTCTTTTTTGGTGGGTTGGTGGATTTGGATGATTCTTTTTCTGTTGTATAGGGTATGATTCTTAATACTAGTTATGAAAAAAAATTGGTCCTAGGGTGGGGAGGGGTGGAGTTAGTCCAACTTCGTGACGCGTGAACCCCTTTGGAATGTTCTTTTTTTGCTGGGTATAGTAGAGTCCCCCATTGACAATAAGAAAACAAATGTTGCCCAAGGGTGGGGGGGGGGGTTAGCCTAACTTTGTAAGTCGTGGACTTTGAACTGGAGGTGTTGAGGGAATCGGGGGTTTAGTCGTGGTTGGCGGGGGAGGGGGAATCTAATTTCGTAACGCGTTCGCCGATTTGGATGAACCTTTTGTTGTATAGAGTATGATCCCCCATTGCTAATAAAGAATAAATGTGTTCCTAGAGTGTTGTGCGGGACAGAGTTGAATGATTCTTTTTCTAATGTTCAATCTTTGGTACCGCTACACAATTTTAAATGGTGGGGTTGTAGTAGGGGAGGGGTTGGATATCAACTTGTTAACGCGTTACCGATTTGGATGATTATTTTTATTTATATAGAGTATAATCCCCCATTGCTAATATGTGAATAAATTCTTCACGAGGGGGAAGAGTAGGTTAATTTGGTATCGTGTGGACTGATTTAGATTATTCTTCTTTTGATATGCAGAAAATGTTTCTCCACGGTACGACGACAAACATTTATGGGGTGGGGTTGGTGTACGGAGGGGGCATTACCCAATTTTTAATTCACACACCTATTTGAAAGATTTTTTGTTGTTGTATACAGTATGAGCCCCCATTGCTACTAATTGGAAAAATGTTGACTTAGATTTGAGATGGTGGGAGGTGTAACCTAACTTTGTAACGCGTGGACTGATTTAGATGATTCTGAACACATACAGTGTCTATTTGTATTCTGACAAAAATTGTTAGAGGTGGAAGATGGGCTGCGCCAGTTTTCATAAAGCATAGGCCAATTTGATGATTTTGGTTCTATTGTACAGAATACGTTTCCTGATTGATAAATGATAATAATTTTGTACCTAGAGTGACTATGATGATTCTCTACGATAATTCTCTCTTCTAACAATTCTTTTTACTAAGGTGAGGGTATGAAAGGGTGACCGTGACTAATTTCGTAATATGTTGTTGGCTAATTCTGTGTCCATTCTTCACCATGCACTACCTCTGCTACTTTTGAAATTGCTTTGTTCGTACGAGCAGCATTTTCGAGTCGTATATCTGAAGAGACTAAAATGTAAAAAATCAAATAGTTTTTTTTAAAGAAAGTTGTACCTGAACTTCACAAAAAGCGCTAAAAAGCATAAAATAATTTTTAATTTCATATTTATTACGACATTTTGAAGTCGGTGCAAATTAAACAAACAAAACAACTGGTTGGGTAACTACAATTGAAGATAACATATAAAAAAAGTACCTGAACGTTTCAGCTCACGGAATCATAACAAAGGACGATTAAATACTTTTATTGTAGTTGTTTGATTTGTTTTATTTGCATCGAATTCAAAATGTCGTAATAGATATAATTGAAAATTATTTTATGATTTTTAGAGCTTTTTATGAAGTCGGTTCAACTTTTTAAAAAATCTTTTATGGCGATATTTTGTTTAGCGATATTTTTATTGGCGACATTTTTGTAGACGGAAATCTTAAAGCGACATACCGTAGTAGACCCAATAATAGGTAATTTAAGATGGGGGAAGGAGGGTTTTTTTTATATTTATTTAAAAATAAATATCTTTCAAATTAAAGGGTCTGTAGTTTTTTATAGATAAATTTAGTAGATTATTATTACTATTTTCAATTATTATTATTACCATTATTGGTACTATTGTTTGCTTATAACAATTTATAAAAATATCCTCCCCCAGCAAAAAACTACTATTTGTAGGTACCAGAAAGTACTCCTACGGTTGAAAAATTCATGATTCTTTATTTTAAATACTTCTGAACACTTTACCCCACCTTAACTTACCTATTACTACATGGTCAATCCATATAAAATCAACCAAATTAATTTTTAAAGGTCCCTGACAAGGTTTTTTAATTTTTTTCTATCATAATTTGTACTATACTCAGAGAGTTGAAAAAAGGTATTCATTAAATTTTTAGATGTTTAGTTTTGCTTTGCTTCTTTTTTAGCCGCCATTTTGTATTGGTAGGTCAGCCTGTTTGCCATTTTACAGAGGTTTGTGTAAAACGTTGCAATTTCTTCGTTCTAAAAGATATTCAGTTCAAACAAAAACTATCTTAAAGAGCGTAAAATGTAGAACATTTTCCGTCCTGTATATATCTAGGCCTACTTAGTTGTAAATAAGAAAAAAAAATGGTTCATGTTAACGTTTCCAAACGAAAAACTTTCTCTTTTTTAATTAAAAATGTTAAAGATAAAACTAAGACTCAACTTCAACTTTCTTTCTAGATATAGTCTTTGAGACAATATTTTATTTAAGCTTAATAAAAGCTATTACATAAAAATACAAAATACAAGCTATAACTTAATACTAATTCTACAGACTATAATAAAAGATAATTAATAATAAATAAATAAAAAGTATAAGCTACAATAAGAGCTATATATATTGATTACTGGCAGAAGGCGTAAGGAAGAAGAATTAAGGTAGGCGATCAACATCAAGTTGGGCGGGGTCAAGATATAAGGCTTTGTGAAGGGATGATTTACTCAGACGGAAGTCAAAAGAGGAAAGGTCGTTGACTTTTCGTAACATCCTAATTGGCTCGCTTTGACCGTAATTTGTGCGATGGCGGTCGAGTCGGAAAAGGGGGGTGGACCTAAGGTTACGGGGATTGGTATAGATGGGTAAAGTTTGCGTGATTGAAGGGCAGTCTATGGCACCAGTAAGTCGATCAGTTTCAGACGGTTTTCATAGGGTGGAAGGTTGAATCTGTCAACCCACGGATGATCACGTAGAGCGCAGCGAATAAACCTACGGTGGACAGATTCAATCCTATTAATGTGAGTCGTTAGTGTATGTAACCATACCTGGCTGGCGTATTCAAGGAGAGGTCTAACGAAGGAGACGTAGAGAGATTTGGAAACATAAGGATTGGAGAACTCTCTAGACCAGCGCTTCACAAACCATAGCGCGGAGTTAGCTCTGTTAATTATGCTGTCAATGTGGGAACGGAAATTGAGTTCACTATCACAGATTATTCCTAAGTCACACAAAGAGGTAACGATAGGGACTGGTATGTCGGTTAACATATAGACTCTCGGGGAGGTAGTAAGACGCTTGCGGGAATAAGAGATGGACTGGCATTTCGAGACATTGAGCTCTAGGAAATTATTCATGCAATATGTGATAAAAGAATCGAGGTCTTTTTGCAGGAGAAGAGAGTCGGTTGTGGAGGAGATATGTTTGATTATTTTCATGTCATCGGCATAAATGGATAACTCTGATGGTTTTATGACACATTCAACATCATTTATTGTGAGGATAAAAATCAATGGGCCTAGGTGGCTGCCCTGAGGGACGCCGGAACGAGCGACAATAGGGTTAGAAATGGATGAACTGAAAATAATATTGTACTGACGGTTGTTGAGGTAGGATCGAATCCAGGAGAGGAATCTGGGAGCGAAGCCTAGGCGACCAAGTTTGAACAAAATAACGTTATGTCGAAGGCTTTACTAAAATCGGTGGCGATAACATCAACATCTTTACCGTTTTCCAGGGCACATAGTGTTTTAGAGACGAAGTCAGTAAGGTTGGTGGTTGTAGATCTACCTTTGAGGAAGCCATGCTGGGAGAGCGAAAAGATAGACTTACAGTGGAAGAACATAGGTTCATAGTCCAATTTTTCGAATAGTTTAGGTATGGATGATAATTTAGCATTGGGTTTGTAGTTGGGCACATCGTTCTTGCAACCTTTTTTGAAGACGGGAATAATATATGAATTTTTCCATAATTGAGGGAAAACCCCTTGAGTGACCGAGAGACGAAAAATAAAAGTAAGGGGTTGAACTAGATGTATGGCACACTTTTTCAGAACGATGGCCGAAATGCCATCTGGACCTGGGTGAAAGTCGTCCTCAAGCCCATTTATACTGGCGGCGATTAGTTCAGGATCAGGGTCAAAAGATGTAAACGACGTTTGAGTGCATTTGTCCATGAATGCAAAATAGTTAAGGTCGGGTTGTAGAGAATTGTCGCTGAAAGATTTACTGAAGAAGTATGCAAAGAGGTTAGCGATACTTTAGGATCAGACGAAGAGTTATTCTCGAGCTCTAGGGTGGAAGGGTAACCATTGGATTTCTTCTTAGAATTAATAAAGCTATAAAAACGCTTTGGGTCGGATATGAGGCTAGTTTCCATGCGTTGGAGGTACTCAACAACGCAGATAGATAGGAAGGATAGTCAGACTCAGTCTGGGTTAGAAGAAAAGTTTGCCAACGTTCATTTCTCCTGTTGCGAAGAGAGCGTAATTCTTTATCGTACCATACGGGAGATGACGAGTAGTTTTTACGAGCAAGAAGAGGGATAGATTGTGTAATACAAGCGTGTATTTCCGAATAGAACGCCTCTAAAGCAACGTCAATTGGGAGATGTTGAGGGATATCGCCAATATTAGAGTTGAGGAGCAAGTGATTTAATTTTTCAAAGTCGCCTTTACGAAAATTGAAGGATAAAGAAGACTCGGAGCTTGAAACGGCATGAGGATGCTCGTAGGAGAAAACGAGGAACAAGGGAGGATGGTGACGGTCGAGGGAGGAGAGAAGATGGTTGCTTTCTGCGACAGCCGAGTTAACTGGGTCTGAAGAAAAGATTAAGTCTAATTGTCTGTCCAGGAAGTTCCTGACTCCGCTTACTTGAAAGAAACCTGAAACGGAGAGCTGATCGGTAAAGAATGCTTCTTTGGCCGAAGATGCGTTAAGGGGGACAAAGTGAGAACAGTCCTCGGACAATGACCATTGAACACGGGGGAGGTTAAAGTCACCCAATAAAATAAATTCATCGGACGCGTTAGCGTTCTCAAGCAGGGTATCGATCGCTTCAATTATGGGCTCGTAGGCGTCTAGAGGTTGAAAGGGGCGAATGTAACAACAGAGGATGTACAGAAGGCACTTATTTAGTGCTATTTTTATACATACAAGTTCTGATATTGTAGAGTTGGAGGTCTTTAGCAGGGTGGCATCATAACGGTTGTGAGCAGCTATGAGAACCCCGCGACCTGGTGGATCATTGGTGCCTATACAACCGTCAGCACGGAAAATGTTATAGTTTGGAGGGAATAGTTCGTTGTCGAGAATTCCTGGTGTTAGATTGGTTTCAGTTAAGGCAAAGATATCGTGCGGGAATTTGTGAGAGTTAAGGAAAATATTTGATGTTTTTGTGCGAAGTCCTCTTACGTTCTGGTAATAGACTGACAAGCTGTTGGGGAGAGGTTCTTGATCGGAAACCGCGGGTGCTATAGAGGGGAAGTCAGAAATAGGGAAAGCAGGGGGGTTAGGTACGAAAGTAGTTTAATGGGTCGTTACGACTTTTTGGAAGATGGGAAATACGGCGAGAACTGACGTACGCAGCATAGGTGAATAGATCTTCTGAAACCTTATGGGAAGGTATATTGAATGATTCATGGTATTTAGTGAAAAGTTGGAGTAAGACTGATGGGTCTGTGGGCAGGCCTTCTTGTTGTATACCTAACATGACGTTGGTGCTGGTTTTACCGTCAACACAGACGGAGTTCGGTTTGCTGCTAACGGGGGTAGGGGGTACTTCTCTGAAAAGTTTCAGTTACAGCGTTTAACACAAACCTCTGTAAAATGCAAAATAGGCTGACGCACCAATACAAAATGGCGGCTCAAACAAGTTTAACATCTAAAAAATTATTATAATAAATCCTAAAGATAAAAAAATTTAAAATTTTGTCAGTGACCATAATTGGATGATTTGATATGGATTGACCATCCTACACTATAAAATTGTCATAAATGAAAAAAATTTTGAGGTCGAATCTTATAATTACCAAAAATTTCTATTGTTTCTGAAAAGAAAATATTTTTGCTAATTTTATAAATTCGATGTTGTTTTGTTTGCACTTATTGGAACTTCTTCATCTTAACAATTTCAGTTAGGAAATAAATGAAATATTTATTTATAATTTATTGAAACAATTTTAATAATTTCGATGAAAACCGAAGATATAAACACAGAACCTACATATACTTATTAAGAAGTCACTGTCGCAAGCATGCATAAATAGGGCGAAATGCGTCGAAATTGCTAAAACTGCTCAATTATTTGTAGAAATGGATATTTGGACCTTAATAAGTGTTTTATTTATTTATTTTCATACATTTTTCTCGTTTTGGTCAAGTATACAATAATTAATTAACTAAAAATATTTTACTTTACTTCAAGTAAAAGTTTTAGCAAAATTGTTTTTTAAATTTTGGTTTCCGCAGTTGTAGCATTTCCGACGCGTTTCGCCCTATTAAGGCATTATCGGGACGGGACAGTGGCTTCTTAATAGGTATAGGTCCGACTTCTTAATATGTATAGGTTCTGTGTATACAGGGTGTTTCAGATCTGACGTGCCAAAGTGATAGATATCACCTAGAGAAAAAAAATTGTATGGCAGGTGGGGGGGACGGGACTCACAACCGTTTGGGAGTTACAGGGTGATTCATAAATTTCAGTTTTTCACGGTATGCACATTGCTCTTTTATTTTTATCTTTTGATCTACAGAACATAGCGACATTAAACAAACGCTAAAATATAACTATCCTAATGACCTTTCCAAAAAGTCAACAAAATTGAAAAAAATGTTTTGAAATTACCATCGAAAGTTGTGGCGGACATTTTGAACGGCTTTTGTTACTTATCAAGATTAATTGTAATTATTTTTAAATTCAATAAAAAGAATTTTTTAGTTAATATTAGTTAAATTTTTTTAATTTGTTGATTTTTATAGTATTCTCCGATAGGATTTTTACGTATAAATTGCTAAGTACTATCCCTACGTGGACATGTTTAGCCTTTTTGGAAAGGTAATAAGACGGGTAATCCAATAAAAATAAAAAAGAGGTATACGAATTACATAAATTTCCGAGATAATTTGGGAAAATGCTGAATTGTTGAATTTTTGGAAAGGTCATTAGGATAGCTCCTACCATTGCAAGTACAGTCACTTCCAAAATTGAAAAAAAGTTTTTAGCCATTACCTAGAATTCATCATTTTCCCATCATGCCAATCTCAACGGGTTGTGATAAATATATTTGTTAGGGCAACTCTTTCTTATGAGAGTAAACTGAAAAGTTAACTTTTTTCCAACTGCGCAAAAACCTGAAAAAACAGATTTAGGCTTTTAGTGCTAAGTTAGTTTCATTCGAAGTATGTAATTTGTTTCCATCTACACCTGTGAAAAAATTAAAGAATATCTTATACGAAGATATCGAAAATAACTTAGACAATCCGGAGAAATCGTTGCAACTAAAAAGCTTAATAGAAATATGCCTATCGCAAAATTACTTTTATTTTAATAATAAAATTTATGAGCAGAAGGATGGTTTAGCGATGGGTAGTGCGGCATCCCCGTTTTTCGCTGAATACTTTATGAATAAACTTGAATCTTAACTTTTAAATTTAAATTGTGACCTGCTAAAATATGTTTTTTGTTGGTATCGTTATGTCGATGATGTCTTTTGTATTTGAACTGGCACCACACGGCAGTTAAATATATTTCTGAATGAAATTTTAAATAAATTAGAAAATTCAATTAAATTTACTTTCGAGATAGGTAATAACAAAATTAATTTTCTAGACGTAATAATAATAATTAATAAAAACAGACTTGACTTTAAAAATTTTAGAAAAGAAACGTTCACGGACGCAGTAATAGACGTCAATTCGGATCATCCGTGGAATGTTAAATTGGTCTCTTTCCATTCGATGATAGATCGTCTTCTGAAGGTTCCAATGACGCAAATAAATTTCCAAATTGGCAAAGAGTGGAGTTTATGAAATTGGTTGTAGCGATTGCTCTGGAATATATTTAGGCAAAACAAAACGAATTTTAAAAACAAGATATAAAGAACACATGGCTGGAGTCAGAAGTGGCAGAGCGCACTCGAGCTTATCGAAACACATGCTTGATACCCGACTCAAAGTAGAATTAAATAAAATGAAACTAATTCTTATTTAGATGCAGGAATTATTTTAGATACATGCGAAATATATGAAATAAAAAGAGCAAAATTTTATAATAAAAATCTTTTAAATGACCAGATGGACTCTAAAGTTTCAACAAGGGCCTACAAAAAGATCTAGTCTATTTGTTAGTCCAATTCTGGGTTAAGACATTCTATTAAGTGAATTATTAAAATTTATTGCTTATTAGTAATCTGAACACATACCTTCTTCATTTTCTAAATCTGGATACCCCCATTGAAGTGCATGTACAATAATTATTGACCCTGAAAGAAATAAAATTTATTATAGTTATTGTAATACATTCATATAAATTTATATGTATATTAAAAATTTCAGCATGTTGACGAACTCCTTCAAATCAGTAACGCAAAAAAAACTCCATGAAATTTCAAATAAGAGATACTATACTTTTCACACCTGTAAACCTTTTTTTTATATAAGATGTGTCCAAATCCAATTTTATCGTAATCTGTTGTTAGCAGGAAAGAACAGTTAGATGTTGCCACTAATATGCTATCTCTTACATCAGTGCCGAGAATAAGTTCAAGCAAAAATCAGTTTTTTAACCGAATTTGCAAAAAAGGGGAGGTTTTTTTTAATTAGAACAGTATGTACACCGAGTGTCAGTACGTAACGTCTGTAAAAATTTGGATGATGCTTTCTTTGCTGTATAAAGTATGCTCTCTCATTGGCACCTAACTTTGTAACACGTGGACCAATTTGGATGACTATTTCCTTTTATAGAGAATCACCTTTGGTTCCGTGATAAAAGTGTTATATCTACGATGGGACCGATTTGGAAGGGAGCACCTAACTTCATAATACCTAGAACGATTTGAATGATCTTTTTTCTGTTGTATAGAATATGTTCCGTTATTTATACCATGATTAAAATTATTTTAGTAGGTTCAAGATTGGAAGCAGAAGGGAGTGTGGCCAATTTTCGTAACTCCTGGACCTGTTTGGATACTTCTCTTTAGGTTTTCCCAGACAACTACGAACCCCTTTTAGGTTTGGTCTCTTCGTCCATCTGCATGTATGTCACAGCACTTCTATCCTCGTATTTCTATACCTATTAAGTTGCAATTTGGTATGCGAACGCAGATCGGTAACCAAAAAAAAGAAATAATGAAATATATTACAGCGTACTGAAAATAGTTTTTCACTTACATCGTGGAGTGGGGTGGGGACCCTTTAATTTTACTGCCCTAGTCAGGAGATATTTCCTTTCAAAGTACTCATCAAAGCGTACAATCTTTAATTACTATACTATTGATACACAATTTTTAAAAAATTTTCTGAATGTAACCTTAAGTTGTACTTTTAAGAAAAAGACTATGAAAAATTTAGAAATAGCTCGACGAAAACCTGTTCTAGTTGAGAAAAGTCAATTTTTCTTGAAAATTTTCATTCCAAAAGTTCTTTAGACGGTTGTAACGAAACTTTTCGCGACCGGTAATTCTCTGGAAAATGCATAATTTTGTAGAGCATTAAATGTAGATTAATTAAAAACCAAATTTCCAGAAAAAGAAAATTTGTTTTTAAAAACAAACCAAAATTTTCAAGGCAAATTGACTTTTCTCAACTAAAACATCATGAAATATTATTCGTACATCAAAATTTTGTATGGAAAAGTTTTGGTCTTTCGGTTCTCTATAAAACCAAACCTTAGACCAATCTCCAGAATATTTTTTCTGAACATTTATATTTCATTTCAGTAATCAATGATTTTTAAGCTATTTTTTTCGGCTTTAATTGAATACGGTACCTACGGTTTTTTTCCAATACTTATTTTTTTACTGATCTTATTTTTTCGTCATGATCTACAAAAAACTCCACATGGAGCAAACAAAACACCTAGGACAAAACACCTAGGACCTAGGGTGCCGATTTAGATGTTTATGTTCCCTAATTGGTACCAAGATAAAATGTTTTTATGAAGACCACTGTGCGGGTTATAAAGATCGTAACCCTGCAAACGCTGTTTTTAACCGACTTCCCAAAAACAAAGTGGTTCTAAGTTCGACGCGTATTTAATTTTTTTGGGCATAACGTCATAACGCGTTGACCAATTTTAATGATTCTTTTTTTGTGGCTAGAGTATGCTCACCGATTGGTACCATATCAAAAAAATTATTGCTGTGGTGCGGTGGGAAGTTGGGGTAGGGGAGAAGGAAAGGGCAGTCTAACTTTGTAACGCGTGGACCGATTTGGATAATTCTTTTTCTGTTGGGTAGAGTATGTTCCCTGGTTGATAAAACGAAAAAAAAAATTGGTGGAGTGGGAGTGGAACCTAACTTTGTAATGCGTCGACCGATTTGAATCGCTCTTCTTTATTGTAGTTACAGAATAGAAAACACTAAAAAGTAAAAAATAAAATAGTTTTTAAAAAGCAGTTGAACCGATTTCACGAAAAGCGCTAAAAAGCATAAAATAATTTTTAATATTGTATCTATTACGATATTCTGAAGTCGGTGCAAATAAAACAAACCAAACAACTACAACAGAAGTATTTATACGTCCTTCCTTATGATCCCGTGAGCTGAAACGTCCAGATAGTTTTATGTATTATCTGCAATTGTGGTTGGGTAGTTGTTTTGTTTGTTTAATTGGCACCGCCTTCGAAATGTCGTAATAAATCTAAAATTAAAAATTATTTTATGCTTTTTAGCGCTTTTTGTGAAGTTCAGCTTTTTTTAAAACCCATGTTATCAAACAATCAGCATACTTCAAATAGCTAAAACATATAAAATAAATTACTTTAAAAAAAGATTAACCGAATTACCAGAAAGCACCAAAAAGCATTCAATCACATTTAAATTCTGAAAAGACTTTTCGACTTTTTTCATAACTCTAGCTACAATCGTTTTTTTAGGGTGTGGCGAGAGCCTATGGGACAACACTTTGATGCGTTAGGGGAGTAAGGAAACTGAAAAGCCTTGTTTTTGAGAGACGTAGTGGAATTTATAGTTATATTTTTAAAAACCTTCGGGGAGACCGAGTCTCGAACACTTGAGCCATGGCATGTTTCCGATTTTAAATTTTTGAAAACAAAAGACCAAATAGAATAGATTGAGACAATATTTGGAGTTTTTTCGATCATCCGTTCTCGAAGAAGCGATTCGCCGTTTAGCCACTATTTTCCTGCAGACATTTGTTATTAATTGTATAACTTTGTTAATTTTTAACTTCTTTTTTAATTAAAATTTGTATAAAATGAATTTAATGTATACATAACGAATTTTTCTAAATCCTAAATTAAAAATTATCTTTAAAAAACAATTCGAGTAAACTAGCTTTGAATAAAAACTGTGAACATTTGTGATTGAAAATAAGTGTCTTAATTAATCCGTCGAGCCCGAAGAGCCACAGCTACGTTACAATTGTTGTCAGAAGTGGAATTAATTAAAAAAGAGAAAAGTTTGGTTGTTAAATTGAAGTACAATAGTGCAGTTAATCTAAATATGCGCCGTAAATTCAAGACTTGAAGGAGGAATTAAGTAAATGCTACCTGCTTATAGCTGGAAATAAAAATGCACTGGTAGCGTTACTACATCGAAATAAAAGATCCAGAAACATTTAATTTTGAAGACAAACTCGAATAAGAAGCTTGACAGATCTTCTGATGTGTGAAATAAAATCTTCCAAAGAACAATTAAAGGCATCAATGGAGGAGCAGAAAGCCTCGATGGAATCGTCGACAGCCAAGTTGAAATTGTCGTTGAAAGAACAGAGAGCATCGATGGAATCGTCATCGGCCGAGTTGAAATCATCTGTGGAAGGGTCCGTAAATAAGTTTAATTCAGCAATCGAGGAACAAAATTGTCGACGGCCGAGTTGAAATCAGCGATAGAGAAATAAAACTTATCACTAGCCTAACATAAAGCCTCCTTTGAAGAAATGAAAGCTAGAATGGAAAAGTCGGTGTGAAGACAGTTTTAGACTCTTGAAGCAGGCGTATATAAGCATCTGGAGTATAGAAAGCTCTGTGAAGATAAATATCGAAACCCATATGGAAAATTATATCGGAAAACTTTGTTCAGATATAGAGAAGAAACTAAAAGAAGTAGATACCTCTGGGGAGACTATAAAACAGGCTAACGATGATGTGAATGCAATTAGAAGTGAGAAGATGTTAAGAAGCAGCATATGGCGATTTAATCTACAGAAGTGTGATTGTGAATAAAAGACATCATCGTCCAACATTTGGCGGTCAAACGGCAGACGTACAGACTTAATAAAAGCCTTGGAATTACGGAATGGGAACCAACACATGCAAGCAGTTTACCGTCTTCGATATCGAACAAAGAAGCCTGCAGAGAGATTTCAGCAGTTATACGCGGACAGAGAAAGGCTGACACATTTCGCTTATTCCACGTTCAGACAAGACTATGTGACGAGTACAGATCGTGACCTGCAACAAGCAGGTTATGGCTTACGCTTTGGCTTACGAGGCAGCAAAAAAAGCCTCCAGAAGACCTATTCACCTAAGAGAAGAAACAAAAATATAAAGTGCTTGTTGCCGAGGGTCATCTCCGAGAAGATTGCTGGAAGCAAAGGAGCCCAAACCTTCCGGAATATAGCACCAGGAAGACTGTTTGTGAAAAGTGCAGCAAAAGAGAACGGGAATTATTTGGATTAAATAGAGATAGTGACAGGAACATTAAAGCTACAGTGCCCCGTCTAAGTATAGATGATTATCCTGGGGTGAAGAAAACTGAAATTACCGGAGGAGCTGCAAATTCAAAAATGTAAGCCAATCTGGAAGGAGGAACGGAGGAAGATGAGATTGTTCAACTACATCGAAAATTGAAGGACGCAGAGGAAGGAGTGGCTTTCATTGTGCTACAGGGATCTTCAGCTCAAAGATAAATGTGCAAATATACAAGCAAAGCGCTAAGAGAGGGCCAACATGAAGGAATTTGAGATAAGTGACCTTAATTGTTTGTTCGAAGAAGAGAAATCTGATGGACGATTAGCGAAACAGTTGAGATCTGAGAAAAGGCCGTAAAGGATAAAAACTGCTCGGGACGAACAGTTCTAAGAGGAGGCAGTGTAACGTGCACAAGGAAGGCCACGAAAGAGAAATAGTGAGCCGTGTAATGCGCATGCCCCAAGTCGACAGAAATCAAGGCAAGGAAATGTCAAATGTAGAAAGTCGACGACGGCTCGAACCAATGGTGAAAATGTGTAAAGGAAACACCTAGAATTAAGTGGCGGAAGTTTCTATAAATAGGTTGAGTAGTAAAAATAGGGCTGAGTAACAGCCTGGTTAGTTTAGTCGCGATTTAGACTACGAAGTGTTTATATGTGATACTGCGAATAGTTAGTTGGATTTTAACCAATGAAGTGATAAGTATAAATAAGTAAAGTAAACCGTTATATTGTAAAGAAAATTGTGAAACGAGCTAATCACTGAAGTGAATAACAACTGTGAACATTTGTTATTGAAAATAAGTGTCTTAATTAATCTGTCGAGCCCGAAGAATCCCAGCTACGTTACAATGTTTAATTCCTTACAAAATAAACAACTTCTTTTTCTGCAATTCGATAAAGCCCGAAAAAAATCAAGAGCGTAGTTATATGGGTAGGTAGACCAAGTGGCTTAACTAGACTCTTACAACTCATAAGATACCGATAGATTATAACTTTTCACTGAGAAATATAAACTGCGGAGGTAGAGAAACTATTTGGTTGAAGTCCGAAACTACACCGTTGAGCTATCGAACCCCTCCTCGACTTCCCTTAGGAACCGCAAGCTTTGACCAGAATTAATATTAGACCTAGAATAAGGTTGAAGGTGCCAGACGCAAAATAGTCGACGACTTATGTAAAGCTCCAGGAATATATCGAACATCAGCGGAATTACTCAAGGTGGATAGCACTTATGCGGCTAATATATTTCTTCCCGAAATCTAATAATATTCTGAAACCGAAATTTACCCCACTAAATAGATAAAAAGCCTTATTTCAAGATTTTTGAACAAGGCGACCTAAACAATTGTCATTGCATACTTTTTCTAGCTACAATTTCCAAAGTACAGGCAACACTTATCCTAATACTTACCAAGCAAATAATTAAACACTTTCTTAACTATAAAGAGAGGGTTCATCCTGCAGCAACTACATCGACACCTTTCGAACTATTATCGAATAATACGCCCTCATAAAGTCTTATGTTGGTAAATTTAAAGAACGTAAAGTCTCTTTGTTGTCCTCCTATTAAAAGTGGAAAGTGACTTTTCAAATAACATCTAGGCCTAACCTGAATAATTATTGATCGAAATTCATTATCAACGAAGATCTTAATAGATTCAGATGCCAAAACCCTAATTGGAATCTATAAAAACACTAAACAGATGCCAGATTAAATAACCACGTAACACGTGGAACATACCCAAATTTTAAAAATTGTGGCAGTGATTAAGATGTTAAGGCTGGTGCAGTAGACACTCTATGCGCCAAGGAATTTAAGAAAACAGTGAATTGCAGTAGTATAGTTATTCACTTTTTACCACTTTTTTTCATATAACTCGAAGGGTATTTTAATTAGAATCGAAAGTTCTTTCTAAAAATATAATCGCACCAAAAGCATTTCATGTAAAGAAGGTTGCCAAGACTCACACGTTCATACCGCTTTCACTATTAAAAAGTTATCAGATCTTATTTGGAGCCAAGCCCCTAACTCTACAAGGCCTAACTCTAAAAAGGCCTTACTCTAAACACTATGGCTTGGTAGTTTCGCGGCCATCACACAGCCACTCCAATGGACTTATGTTAAGTCAATGGTTTTTAATGTTGTGTCATGCACTAGATCCATGAAATGACCAAGCCATACTTTTTAACCAAGATTTAGGGTTTCTAGAGTTAGGGGCTTGGCTCCGCATGAGATCTGATAACTTTTTAAAAGTGAGCGTGTGAATTTTGGAAACGTTCTTTACATGAAATGTTTTTGGTGTAATTTCATTTCTTTTTGTAAGATGTTTTAATTCTTTTTAAGTTTTCGCGCTGTATTTCTTGTGCGTCAACTGTTCTGTTTTTTATAGTCCACTCTCTGTCGTTGCCTCTTTACCTTGTAGGCTTATCTTTCCAACAAAGAATAAAATAGTTTTAAGAAAAAAGTTGAACCGACTTCACAAAAAGCGCTAAAAGCATAAAATAATTTTTAATTTTATATCTATTACGACATTTTGAAGTCGGTGCAAAACAAACAAACCACACAACTACAACCAAAATATTTAATCGTCATTTCTTATGATCGCGTAAGCTTAAACGTTCAGGTAGTATTATGTATTATTTTCAATTGTGGTTCTGTAGTTCTTTTATTTGTTTAATTTGCACCGACTTCAAAATGTCGCAATAGATATAAAATTAAAAATTATTTTATGCTTTCTAGCGCTTTTTGTGAAGTCGGTTCAACTTTTTTTTAAAAAACTATTTTATTTTTCACTTTTTAGTGTCTCCGACTCTATACAACGAAGAAAGAACCATCCAAATCGGTCCGCGCGTTAAAAGTTAGTTTTAACCCCCTACCCCACCCCCATTCCACTAAACTTTTTTCTCATGGTATCAATCGCGGAACATATTCTACCGAATAGAAAAGGAATCATCGAAATCGGTCCACGCGTTTCGAAGTTACTACCCCTCCCCCTCCTCCACCTCCACCATAGGACCAAATTATTCTCGTATTAGCAATGGGGGATCATACTCTATACAACAGAAAAAGAACCATCGAAATCGGACTACGCTTTACAAAGTTAGGTTCCACCCCCAACCCCCACCACAATCCCCCCAAAATTTTTTTCTTCTGGTATCAACCACGTAACATACTCTACCCAACAGAAAAAGAATTATCCAAATCGCTCCACGCGTTACAAAGTTAGACTACCCCTCCCCCTCCCCCCACCGTAGGCCACATTTTTTTCTCCTATTAGCAATGGGGGATCATACTCTGTACAACAAAAAAAGAACCATTCAAATCGGATCACGCGTTACAAAATTTTTTTTTAAATGGTACCAATCGGTGAACATATTCTACCCAACAAAAACAGAATCATCAAAATCGGTCGACGCGTTACGAAGTTATGCCCGGTCAGACATAAAAAAAAAAAAACATACGCGTCGAACTTAGAACCTCTTTGTTTTTGGGAAGTCGGTTAAAAAACATCTACACGTTATTAACCGAAATGACAAGAAATCTCTGATTAAACCTGAAATTTTCATTCAAAACGTAAGCAGTAAATCATAGTCCGACCCTGGTCTGGTGCTTCATTCGAAAGATTGTTTTGTTAACTTCAAGTAGAAAAAAAGCATAGAAGCAATAGGCACTAAGACGAGTTTAAAGAAAAATCATCCCCGGCGGTTCTTCGTTCTGGCGTTGTCGCGTGAAGAAGGAATTTCTTGCATGCAAGCAGTTCCTTTCTGCATAGTACAGTCACTTTTTAGTTGTTTATGTACTAATAATATCAAATTTCAGCTTTATAGAACTTTTGGAAGTACCTCCATAGAAGAAATGTTATATACAGACCTGCATCACCCCCTTTATGAGTGGTTGGAGGGTGAAAGTGACAGATTTCTTAATTTTCTCGTTGTTTGCGTGCAGAACCTAGTCTGCATACAAAATTTCAGCTTTCTAGGGCTTTTTGAAGTTTGGAAATTATCTATTGAGAAACCAGACCCCCTTTTCGAGGGGTTGGAGAATGAAAGTTACAGATTTCTTAATTTTTTCGTTTTTTGTGTGCTAATCCTAGTGTGCATATCAAATTTCAGCTTTCTAGAACTTTTGGAAGTACCTACCAATAAGAAAATTTGTATACAGACCTGAACCCCCCTTTATGGGGGGTGGTGGGTAAAAGTTACAGATGTTTTAGTATTTTCATTGTTTGTATGCGAATCCTAGCCAGCATACCAAATTTCAACTTTCTAAGACCTCAGGAAGTACCCTAGAGGTTTTGATGAGCATGAGTTTCGAAATCGACGTATTTCAGGTATTATTAAAATTTAAAGTATAAAAGCTGGACAAATGAAACTTCGTGTGTTTCATTACTCTGGTAACTACAACTTATTTTAAGAATTTGGGCTCGCTGGTATTGCTGTGCCCCGATATATATGTACAACAACAAGAAAGTCATATAAAATAATTATTAATTTACATCCCGCGCTTAAGGAAACCACAACTAAGTCACGGTTACTCTGAATATCTCCACTGAAAACAAATCTCATATAACGCAACTGAGTAATGATGCGAGGGAATAACATGCTCTTTATCTGTTTGGTATGTCGCAGAGACTAAATGTAATTTGCATCTATATGTCATAAAGATCATAATATTTTGCGGTTAGAATTACATTCGATTATTTGTGGTCGAAGAGCTGTGACATTTATTTCTGATTTACGTAATATTTTCATGAATATTTGAGATGGTTTTCTTAAATATGTTCCCTTAAATGAAAGGTAAGGCCTACAAAGTTCCAATCAGGGTCGCCAGACGTGGCGATTTTTCGCCAAATTGGCGATTTTTCATCAACCCTGGCGACAAAAAATATGAAATTGGCGATGGCGATTTTTTTTGGCGATTTTTTTTGGCGATTTTTCATCGACTTTAGGCGTTTTTATGGCGATTTTTCTTGAAAGAAAAATTTACAGATTATTTACTTTTTAAAAAATAATTTCTAACGATTTACAAATGTAATATACATCAATTTAGCAGAATTTTCTGAAAAATTTAGCTAATTTGAGTAAAAGTTGCCACAACTGCAAGTGACAGAAAATTCTACGGCACGTCTAATGAGTTATTTGCCGGCTTTTTCGCAGTTTAAATCTGTGATTTTTAATAAATGTTAGAAATAATGGAAAACGGTTTATTAAAAGTAAGAGATCCTACAGATAATTGTCGTTAACCAGGTACACGTAATTGGACTTTTGATTCATTACGTTTTTTTACCTTTTATAGAGAATAATAATTTAAACTATTCATGCAAATATCTCTGAGTATCACAGAAGCTGAAGCTACAATTTAATTTCAAATTTGATTTTGGCATTGACTTCGACTGAAAACTCAGTTGCAGTTGATCAGTCGGAATTTTAATTCGGAATGATTTTCAAATCAAATTGAGCGCAGAGAGGTAGAAATTACTGGCGACAGCTTTGCCAATCATTCCTCCAAATAGCTCAGTTGCTCCTCCTTTAAAAGAATGTCATCCAGACGCGATTCAAACTTTATTAAACGCACTTGCTGACAATAGTTCCTTAACGGTTTTACAAGAAAGGTGTGATTTACAATTAAAGGCTGAGATAGGCAAGGCAGCTGATCTTCCAGCTCCTCAACCGAAAATTGTCGAACCTGATCCAGAGATCGAGTTGCAAAAGAAAATTCTAAGCATCCTGAATAAGTCATCTAGAACGGAGTCAAAATCCGATCTATTGTACAAAAATGTACAATCACTGCAAAACGATTCAAACACAATTGAACTTCTAAAAGATAATAAGGTGCTACGAGCGTTGGCATCACTGATGAAAGCGTTAGTATCTACAATTGAAAACCACTTTAACTTTAGGTGATAATGAAAAACATTTTATTGGAAGTCTTTAATTGTTTGGCGTTTTTCCCAAAACTCTTTCATATAGGGAGTTAATATTTGGCACGATGATCGGAATTGAATTTTGATGTTTGGGTCTAATTTTCATTAAGGTGAAATGGGAATCAAATGAAATTGTGCTTGTAAAAACGAGTTCAAAAATATAAATAATTTAAATAATTTAAATAATTAAATAAATTGCTCGTACCTTAACACAGTATATTGCATACCCAATAAAAAAACAATTTATTGTAATATTATCGCGATAAGCTAAAGGAAGTGACTATTTGCACTTACGTGTACTTTCGTGTTAACACATTTGCCATCTTGATTTCCACTTTGACATTTTGGCTATAATCATGGCTACAAAAAATTTATAGATTGGCGATTTTGGCGACTTTTTAGTGTCCATCTGGCGATATTAATTTATCAGCAAATTACTGAAAAGAGTGGCCAAGTGAAAGTGAAATTGTACATCGAAGCTAAGGTACCATCACTATGGCAATGGCATCGAAATATTATTCTGTAATGTGCTCTGGCGTCTTGCTAGAGACATGGCCTAAGTTAACTTATTAATTTGCAAATGAAAATATTAACTCTACTGAAGATGTTTAAATCTTTTAAGCATACTTCTTCCCAAATATTTTTTTTATGTAATTTTGCAACTTTTTCAATGACATTTTCTCTCTTTGAAGCTTATGGTGAGCAGAAATATAAAATAAATTGTCACATATGTGGCTCTGAAAACCCACATGCAGTCGGAGAGCTACTAATTAATCCAAAAAAGTCAGTGTTTGATACGGTTTATGGAATAGAGGCTTCATCGGACCGTACTTATTTAAAAACAATGAAGGCCAAACGTTTACTGTCAATTCACAACGATATAAAAGATTACTTTGAGTGAAAAATTTTTGGTTGCTTTTATATATTTCCCGCACCGGGCAACCCTGCAATCAGAATTAAAAATTTGGTTTCCGGGAGAGTTTGTGGATAAGAGACACGTATTCTTTTCTTATATGCATTTACAAATGTCAATTGTACTCATTAAAAGATCAGAATGCATTGACTGTTTAAAAGTTTTTTACGCACACAAGTAATTGGGCCCAATTCTGTAATTTTTCGTAAAATGGTATTTTATGTTATGTTATCGCGATAACATAAAATACTTCATAAAATGAAAATAAAATTTTATGAAAATTCGTATTCTGTCATGGTTGGATAAAATAATTTTATAAAACATTTTACGGGCACGTAACATAAAATATTTAGTACATTCCGCTGTGAAATCTTTTACTTTTGAACAGCTGATCGGGCGATATTTCAATAAAAATAAATATATTTCAATTTAAAGTAAAATTGCCGGTGATTTGTTTTGGGATTTAGGATAAGGGTACCACCCGGGAGTTGATTAGAACTCTCTTGGTTTATATTTACTTATTTTTTATCGATATTCATTTTTTAAACCCCGACCGGCCCAGCCCTCAAAGGCCTAGAACCGACAAATCGGAAAAAGGGTGGTTTTCGATTTTGGGTGAGAGCAAAAACAGAAAAAAGGTTGTTTTTAGATTTTGGGATTTTTGCGTAAACTCCATATGTAACCAAAAACAAAATGAGTACGCCAGGTAAAAAAAAATCGTCCAACGTGATGAGCTCTTGAAAAAAAAACGGAAAATACGACAAACAAAGGCAAAAACATAGTATAATTATAAATAGTAGGCAAGCTTCGAACAAAACGGCAAATATTTCCTGGCACTTAATTCTATTTTTCATTAAATTGGTAATGCCGTTGTAAATAATTTGTATAAACTCAAGCACAAAAGTACTTTCACAATGGAAATAGAAATGTCAAATCGGACGTCAGTCACATAAAAGATTCATAAAATGACCTGCTGAGGTCCTTTTATGTTACGAGCTCATAACAGGAAAAATTTTATGTTATGACCATAACATAAAATAAAATTTCTCTGACAGAATAGGATTTTAGGAAATTATTTTATGTTATGGCCTAACATAACATAAAATGATAAAATTTGCATGACAGAATACGGCCCATTAACTCAGTCATGTGATTCACATGAATTCTTTTGATTGGTGGTACTTTTTGGTACATTTCTACTTGACAGGAGTCTGTGATTCTCTCCGGATGAGAACAGAATTTTGACAGGAGTAAGTGATTCTCTCAAATAATTTTGGCTGCACACTACCTGTACTCTTTATTTGTATGTACATTCTTATGACCTTATAAGCTGGATATATTTCGTTTTACTTTGGTGCCAGTGTTACTTTATCAAATTAGCTGGGTAATTTGAGGAGCCGGTTATCTAGTGGTAAGTAATATTTGACGATATCATGAGTTGCAGGAAAGCTTTTTGTGGTCTGACTTGGGTAGAATTGACTTGGATGACAAGACAGCGCAACGGTACACACAACTAATGCCAAAAGTTTATGCGAACCATCCACAAACAATTCTAGCACTTAAAGCAAATATTCAACGCGTCATCAATGAAATATCGAACGAAATGATTAAAACAGTTGTCTCAAAGAATGGTCTACCTGCTCAGAGAATGGTCTACCTGGCGAAAAGTGGAGGCCAGCATTTGAAAGAAATAATTTTCTATACATAACGCTAAACCCTATAATTTAGGAATAAAAAATTATTTTTGTGATTCCGCTTAATTTGTGTGCTTTATTTAAAAAAACAAATCGGTCAGGTAGTATTGGGAAACGCTTTATATAATAGCCTAATGCCCGTCGTTTCGCTCTCGCAAGTTTAAGGAAAATATTGCCAGAGCCTGTTTAATCGAATATATTTTTTAATTGTGTGTTAATTATCCCATTTATTAACATGCATATATTCAGAGCATCAGCTTCTCGAATAAATATCAGACGTTTTGTGTTGCCACTCATATTTTCCCAATACTTATTCAAAGCCATAGCTACTTGAAGAAGTAGTAATCACAAATAAGTATCAATACAATTCGCAAAACCATAACTGTTCGGGATATTAATTTAAGGGTACGTAATTAACGACGCTTGCATTTGAACCACGGTTGTTGCAATTATTTAGTTAATTAGCTTTTCAAGTATATTGCTTTATATATCTATATCTATATACAAAAAAATTTAAAATTTTGGAACTTTAAAGATATTTTACTCGAAAATGGTTAGGTTTACAGAAAAATTGCAAAAGAGTAATAGTGCTTAGATTTGTACAGGGAATCTAAGCAAATTTTGTACACACATTTTTTTGAAAAAATTCCCTGAAGAAATCTAAGAACTTCTGCCCCTTTGCAATTTTTCTGTAAACTCAACCATTTTCGAGTAAAATATCTTTAAAGTTCCAAAATTTTCAATTTTGTCCCTCAAAAATCTCAAGAAATTGAAGTTTTCAAAAAAGAATTTTCCAGCAAAAGAGGCGTATTTTTGTGGGGAGAATACGAATGTGCAAGAAAAATGAGGGGTTTCCATTTGAAAAATCAAAGTTGAACTTGATTTGACCTTGAAATTTGGGCTCAGGGTCAAGGACAAGGTCACCGTTATTTATACCCCTCGAAACCTTGAAACTTTCATCAGAAACATTTTTCGGGATACTGCGTACTTTTCCAGATATTTGAATGTCTCAAGATAAAAAACTCACCCTGTATATATATGTATATATATATTAGGGAGTCCCTTATATGAAAATTTTTTTTTTTTTTT
Source organism: Leptarthrus brevirostris (assembly GCA_964036015.1). Taxonomy (NCBI): domain Eukaryota; kingdom Metazoa; phylum Arthropoda; class Insecta; order Diptera; family Asilidae; genus Leptarthrus; species Leptarthrus brevirostris. The sequence goes on from OZ038371.1 coordinate 113,609,248, forward strand.
TAATCGATATGCATAGCCTCTACATTTTTTATAAATGCTAAAACATACTCAAATATGAAATTTCAGCTTTCTAGCATGTTCGCAATCGAGCTTCAAAGTTTATTTAAAATCGTGTTTTTTCCTGATATTTCGGTCTGCTATAAAACTAATATAAATGCAACAAATTAGGTAAATAAGAGTTAAAATAAAATAAGGTAAACATTAATCGTTGTTTTAAAACATAAAATTATAACAATCAGCCAGTGTGTAACTTCTCTTTAGTGTAATTTTTTTACAGTCCGGATACAAATTTCTATGTTCCTGGAAACAGCGCAATAAGAATTGTTTTTGCTCTTCTTCTGCCGTAATAAGTCCGTTTAAATCTTGTATTAATTTGACAGCCCTTACAGCAGTGTCATTTACAACCTTCAAACGACTTACTCTTCCTTAGGCTTCCAGAAAAGCAGCATTCTGATGCCAGGAAGATACATTTTCCTCAAGAAAACTGTTGTCGATCTGCAGTAAAGATAGAAATTGTTTGCTCTTTTCCGATACAAAATCATCCAGCGTTTTATCTGAAAAAGAAGTTAAATAGCAAAAAAAATAACAACAAATGTAAAAAAATAATTTAGCTTACCAAACAACTTTTGTGTCTGTTCTTCCTTCGATGGGTAATAGCGTTTGCCAAAATCTGAGCTTTAATCTCTGTCAAAGTTGGGAATCATTTTCATCTTAGTTTGGTTATCAACTTCATCATCAAAAAGTGATAGAAGGACTGTCTCTTCACATAAATACCACAAGTGGTGGCTAAACTTACTTATAGCAGCTTTAGAAATGGTTGCGTCAACTTTTTCGTACTCTTTTAATGCTTTCAAGAAGCATAAATCTTGGTTAGATGCTTTAGTCGCCACTGTGCATTCGAGCCAAGGTTTACCATACAATCATTCTGAATTGTGACTGAAGCAAACATACTTTTAAAGAATAGATCTCTTTCGCCATCCATCGTGCCTGATGCATAGCTCCGGGGGGCTTGAGTTTTAATTTCTTCTCTGAATCTCCTCCCAAAAACACTACGCATAGTTCAACCAATTCGCGGTAATCGTCTCTTATAAAACCTTTCTCCAGTTCTGCCTTATAAAACATTAACAAAGATGTAATATTTGTCTGGGCAATATGATCTTTTACGAAATCAAGAGATAGTTCAATGTCACTGGAATTGATGTTTTTCCAATTGTCTCTGAACTTTTTGAAGATTTGAATATCTGGGCTACCAGTAATTTGTGTTATCTTGGTTTCGAAGACTGTTTTTAGGACCAATTCATAAACATGATGACGTCAAGCGAAAAGCAACAATTCTCTTTCTAATGTCTGCTCCAAAACAGCACAAGCTCCATTTAAACGACCAGTATTCGTATTTATTATGAAGGTTTCAGTCAAAGCGAGCAGTGGAGACGGCTTTAGCTTGATGTTTTCCAGAAGAACTCTCTAGTTTTGGCACTGCAAAAAGTTGTTCTCTATCGTCAAATGAAGCAATAATGGGCAAACGTTCTTCTTTTGAACTTCGTACATCCAATCCCGGTAATAGTTTTCCATCCCAATGGACGTCAGGTACCTTGTTTTGAAAGTCAGTTTTTATTGCTTCTGCCCTGGTTTTTCTCGTCTGAGTACGAATTTGCTGAATCGAGGATTTGTTAATAGCGAAATAATCGCTGCTCAGACCAAGCGCTTCTACGACCGCGTGAAAAATGTAAACGGAGTCTCTTATGCTTATCTGACATCGATCTAAAACTGCGACAAGTTTAGGCGTTATAATATTCCTGCTACCTCTTTTTGAACTTTTTTCAGGGCAGGAAACGTCTGGTAAGCTGAGTTCTTCGTCCGACTCTTCTGGACACTCCAAGTTATTTGAGGTGGAAGTAGATGCAATAGCCAAAAACTCTCTTTGTCTTAAATTCCTTTCCTCCTCTTCTAATCTTTCTTCTTTCTCCACCAATTTTTTTTCCACACTTAAGCATCCTGGTAGACCTGGCTCTCTCTGTTTCCTTAAAAATACTATGTCTTCCTCTATTTTCATTCTCTCAAAGGCATCAGCATGTGCAATATCAAATAAGTTATCAAGGTTAATTTTAAAATTATTTTCACGGTTCTTGAACGTGTCCTGAGTTTTCTTACAATTTTTTTGCAGTTCTTTCCAAACATGATATAAATCAACAAGCTTCTTCACACAGTTCGGAAATCCCCTTGTGGGAATTCTAGCTTTTTCCCAAAATATAATGCACTCTTTAATCACAAGATATGCACTTTCACTGACAGTCAGCTTGACTTCGCGAATATTGTAAAATAACACAGCGAGAACTTGTCGATTAGATGGTAATTTCGCACCATTTATTTGATGGCTAGGTACTGCGATAAGAAAAACATTTTGCTTATCACTCCATAATTCCACCGACATCTTTATACAATTAAAAATAGCGCAATAACAGTCTTAAAAATCACGAATGAAATGACAAATTAAATACGTAGTTACACTTCGATCGCATTACCCGCGCAACTTGTATGGACAAGTTTAAAGTTTTATAAACGGGCTAATATTTTTTCCTAGACAATATTGGGTTATTACTAAAGCTTTAAGAAGGTATGCGTAAAAATATATCGAACTTAAAATTTAAGGGACATCCTAATATACATATAATAAGTTTTCTACTTATAAATTTCTACACCCTTTCTCTACCTGGACATGTTATACCTTTTTGTAAAAGTAATAAGATGGGCAATCCAAAAAAATAAAAAAGGGGTGTACTAATTACATGAATTTAGGAGAAAATTTGGAAAAAAATTTTTTTTCACTTTTGGATGTGACTGTACTTGCAATGGTAAGAGTAAGATCAACATTGTTTTTTAGCGTTTGTTTGATGTCGCTGTGTTGTGTAGATCAAAAGATGAAAATAAAATAGTAATGTGCTAAAACTGAAATTTATGAAGCATCCTGTAACTCCCAAACGGGTTAGATTGCTCACCCTCTGCCACACAATTTTTTGTTTGGCTAGGTGAGAGCTACCATTTAAACCCATGCTGACATCTAGAAACGTTACACTAGATGTCAGCATGGGTTTAAATGGTAGCTCTCACCTAGCCAAACAAAAAATTGTGTGGCAGAGGGTGAGCAATCTAACCCGTTTGGGAGTTACAGGATGCTTCATAAATTTCAGTTTTAGCACATTACTATTTTATTTTCATCTTTTGATCTACACAACACAGCGACATCAAACAAACGCTAAAAAACAATGTTGATCTTACTCTTACCATTGCAAGTACAGTCACATCCAAAAGTGAAAAAAAAATTTTTTTCCAAATTTTCTCCTAAATTCATGTAATTAGTACACCCCTTTTTTATTTTTTTGGATTGCCCATCTTATTACTTTTACAAAAAGGTATAACATGTCCAGGTAGAGAAAGAGTGTAGAAATTTATAAGTAGAAAACTTATCGGGAAATATTTGAAAATCTGAAATTTAAAAAAACTAAACTCATATCAACTCTAAAATCCTTTTTATTAAATTCAAAACGTATTAAAATTTGGATGCATGCCAACAATCTCCGTCTAAGACCCTGTTTAAGGCGTAATGCCTCTCCGGGGCATTTTCGTCGCTACATTCCGAATCCTGCTAACTAAATCCTCCCTAGTGTTAACAGACCTTGAATAACCTTCATTCCTCATAGTTCCCCATAAGAAAAAGTCCAATGTGCTAAGTTCTGGAGATTTAGCAGGCCAAGGAATCGGTGCACCTCGTCCAATCCAGTGAATTGGAAATTTTTCACTTAGTATTGCCTTCACAATGTTAGCAGTATGCGCTGGTGCTCCATTGTGTTGGTAAAACCTGTCCGTTCGATTATGCACAGGGATATCCTTTATTAGATCCGCAGTCTATTCTCCAAAAAGTCCGCATAATTTTCACTGCTGGGCACTTGGGGCAAAATGAATGGTCCTACTAAATAGTTGTCGATGATACCAGCCCAAACATTGACATTGAATCTCTGCTGGAATGAGGTCGCCTTTGACCCGTATGGGTTAGCTTCCGACCAGGTATGGAGGTTATTGAAGTTCGTGATACCATCCCTAGTGAATTCAAATTCATCCGTTCACAGAATTCGGTCCAGAAACGCCCTGTCATCAATGTCGCGTTCCAGAAGCAAGTCCTAAATTGCAGTCTTCTCTCAGAATCTCCTTCTAGTAGTTCTTGAACTGAGTGATGGTGATATGGACGTAATCCCTCTCGATGAATAATCCTCCAAACCTTAGCTAAAGACACTCCTAATTGTCTCGCGACTGGTCTCATGCTCGTCTCAGGGTCTTGCCCCACAATGCTGATTAGTTGCTGCTCAATGTCGGTAGAAGTTCCCGAAGTTTCGGGTCGTTTCTCCATGTCGTGTGAAGTTACATTTCCTGTTTCTCTTAACCGTCGGAAAGTCCGTGTAAGTACCTCCTTTTGGGGTGCTCGCCGATTAGGGAATTTCCTTTGATATTCCAGTGCAGACGCTCTCTCGTTTCCGTCTACTACACCATAAATGTAAATAATATCCGCGTATTCCTCAAAAGTAAATTCTACCATTTTTTAATAATGTTTGCTTAAAAACATCCATAAATATTGATTTATTTTCCAACTATGAAAGGTATTCTTGTTTACTGACCCTTTTTTACAGCAAACTTTCCATCAGGTACGAGTAACAGAACGCCAGGATACAAAAGTGTGAATACTGGCTAACACAAGCTAATATCGGCGATAAAACAAAATTACACGAACATTTTTAAAATTTTTTGCAGCAATAATTAAAACTAATTACCTGTTAACCCAAAAAAACATTTTTGACCCTTTATCTTAAAGATTGGTGACTGTACCTGGTAGGAGATATTTATTTATTTAAGCTTAATACAAGCTATTGCATAAAAAAAATAAAAAAATAAAATACAAGCTATAACTTAATACTAATTCTACAGACTATAATAAATGAATAATTAAGAATAAATAAATAAAAAGTATAAGCTACAATATGAGCTATATATATTGATTACTGGCAGAAGGCGTAAGCAAGAAGAATTAAAGTAGGCGATCAGGATCAAGATGGGCGGGGTCAAGATATTAGGCTTTGTGGAGTGATGATTTACTCAGATGGAAGTCAAAAGAGGAAAAGAGAAAAAGAGATAGATCAACGTTGTTGACAATTTTGAAAAGCTCATTAGGAAAAATAGTTTTTTAGCGTTTGTTTGATGTCGCTGTGTTGGGTAGATCAAAATAGAAAAATAAAAGAGTAATGGGCATACCATGAAAACCTGAAATTTATGAATCACCCTGTAAATCCCAAACGGTTGAGATTAGAACCCCCCCCCCCCCCCTACCCCTTGCCATACAATTTTTTGTTTGCCGAGGTGAAAGCTATCATTAATTGAGAGCTATATGTAAAATGTTAACGTTTACTCTGAGCATACCTATTTACATGCCTATATTATTCCTCCCTATTTGCATACGTATTATTATTAGTTTATTTCAATTTTAATACGATTTAAGTAGAATATTTCTAATACAGACAATTACCGAGATTAAAGTTTTTATCAAGACCAACCAAAAATGATAAGAAGGGAATTCAGCGGTAAAAGGAAAACAAGTCGATGATTGAGGCCCATTTTCAAATAAACTCTTTATTCGTACTACTACTGAGCAGTGCAAATCATAAACAAATCATAAACAGAGATTCGAATGAGAATGAGATGAGATATTAGAACTACAACCGAGAATTTCAATTCCGAAAGCAATAGGTGCGTGAAACACGTTATCTAATTTTATAGAAGATAACAACTGTAAAGATATTTCTTTTCAAGATAAAAATGCAAGCTTATAGAATTAAGAAAATTTGATGTAAAAATAAATTTAAAAATCAAAAACAAACTCAAATACAAATTTAAAAATAATTAATCCCTTGCACATAGGGTACAATATTGTAACATGCACTGTAGTCTGGTAAAGGATACGTGATGAAATCGAAATCAAGTTGTGCAATGCGCATGTCCCGTATGAAATCAAAGCCCACTCGAACCTGGTGGTGACTTAGTGTGGTGAAAATGAATAAGGGAAATTTCTAGAACTAAGTTGCTGAACCTAAGCAAAGTACTATAAATAGGGCTTAGTAGCAGCCTAGTTAGTTAATTGTATTTTAACCCGTGAAGTATTAAGTGTAAATAAATGAAGTGAAACGGTATATTGTCAAGAAAATTGTGCACCGAATTAATCAGTAAAGTGAATCAAAAATTATGAACATCCGTCGAGCCCGAAGAGCCCCTGAAAAGGACTCACCTTAATTCCTTTATTTATCGTTTCCAAAAATGTTATATATATAGGTTTCAAAAAATATAATTCCGAGAGAAAAAAAGTAAACGACGGCTGTAGGATTCGAACCCCGAACTGCGGAGTGATATTCACACTTTTTCCCCACTACTCCAATTTTACTTCGGGTAATTGTATGTTTGTCACTAAATAAGAACAATTTATTTAAGTTTAAAATACTCGATTTAATGTGTTGAAATGGATCACAATTTTGAATTTTTTACAATTTTGAGTTCTTCACAAGTTTGAGTTCACAACTTTTTTGTTAACAATTCATTTAATTTCACTAGTTCAATTTCCATTCAAATTAACTTCACATCACACGATAACGATTTTATTCTTTTTAAAGATTTCAAAGGCAGATTAAAGATTTCAAACTTTTCACTAGATTTCGATTTTTCTTTTGGTTGGTTTATAGGTCTCGACTAGTTAAGCAGATTCTTTCGACACGTTAAGCAGATTCTTTCGACTCACTTTCTCCCCGTTTTCCTTTTTCCCCTTAGATCATTCGTTATTGATTTTAATTTAAATTTTACCATATAAGGATATAGGGGTTAACCGCTATAGAAATGTTTTCCTTTTTTGGTAATATTTCAAGAATACTTTCCCCTTTAAATATATCGTTCTCATTTTAGAAATATTCTTACTCATGATCAGTATTGGACGAAAGTTGTTTTGGTCTAAATTCTGCAAGGTTAACGAGGAAGATCATAAAGCAAAATTGATGACACTTTGATCTTATTGTCATCTCAAAGTTAAATAAACATTGTGAGTTCTGTGATTAATCGAAATTGTATTTTGTGTTTTTTATGTTATTCGTTAGTTTTGTGCTGTGTTTTTCTTGTGTAAAGTATTTGTGTCGTCAGTTAAAATCATTTTCGTGTTTGTGAAGTAAATTTACCTAGTACTTTTCTACATGTTAAAAAGAATTCAAATATGTTTACATGAGTAATTAATATGATCTATTTTCAATTTATAGGACTGAGTATGAGGAGAGTTATATTGGAGGATAATTGGACCGGACGGACGGACTGTACAATTAGATAAGATTCTTAACTAATAGAATCCAATTCTTTGTTAATGATTTTTTAATTTTCAGTGATGGGTTCACCTCTTCACGGAACATACTCCCCGCCTTGGAACCGCAGGTTGCAATGTCACCTTGTTTTGGTTTGGATTTTTGTTTTGGAACGTCATCATAAATCTCCTTCAATGTAACGATGAAGATGATGCTTATAGTTGTGCAATGCTCTGTAAATATAAGAACAATGGTGGGAGGATGATGAAAAGGAATGTGAAAGAGGATTTTTGGATATGAGATGATTTTGGTTTCGGTTTCATTTCTTTTGGTTTCATTTTCATTTTGGTTTCATTTCAGTTTTGATTTCATTTCTATTTTGGTTTCTTTTCTTTTTTGATTTCTTTTTTAGTTTTATTTTTTCTTGATTCTGATTTATTTAGCATGTTGTATTTACATTTCTCGGTTCATTACCTTTGACAAATTAATGATTTATGTGACTCAATTTCGATTGGTAATAAACATATTTTTACAATTGGTCGTTTTAATGTTCCCTCTTTTGTCTTAACTGTTACTACGCGGACGAGTCCGTCTGTTCCAGGATGCGTCTTTATTATGCGACCAAGTAACCATCTGGATGGAGGTAAATTGTCTTCTTTGATGATCACTAACTTGCCAATTTCCACATTGTTACCTCTTTTTGCCCACTTTGGCCTCTGTTGCAACCGGGACAAATACTCTGTATTCCACCTTTTCCAGAACGTTTGATACAGCCTTTGCAGGTATTGCCATCTATCCAAGCGGTGAATTTTTTCATCAAGTAAAGACGGTTCTGGTGGTGTAATTAATATATCGCCGATAAGAAAATGTGCCGGAGTCAGAGGCATTAAGTCATCTGGATTAGTGCTGATTTCACATAAGGGCCTAGAGTTTAGACAAGCTTCTATTTGCGTCGTAACAGTGCTGAGTTCCTCGTAGGTTAAACATGAGCTTCCTATTATACGTTTGAGATGGTACTTGGTTGATCGAACACCTGATTCCCACAGGCCACCCATGTGTGGGGAACTCGGAGGAATATTATGAAAATTTACGCCTTCATTTTCTAATATTGCAGCGATTTCATTGTTCAGTTGATCTACTAATTCTTGTTTCAATCTGGTGATAATCGTTTTGGCGCCGATAAAATTAGATCCACAGTCCGAATATAGATCACTACACAGACCTCGTCTTGAGACGAATCTTCGAAATGGTCTTGACATCCTTACCCTGGATATAGGTAGATCACCCATAAGTTGCTGTTGGGTCTGCATTTTTTGCTTGTGGCATGTTATGCATTGGTGAATGATGTGACGAATAGTATTTCTTGCGTTGAGGATCCAAAATCGTTTACAAATAACATTTATCATTAATTGAGGCCCACCATGAAGTGTATCCTTGTGGCCCTTTTCTATGATTAATTTGGTTAGGTGGCATTTATCTGGTAGAATTATGGGGTGCATCTCATTGTAGCTCAAATCAGCATTCCTAAGTCTTCCACTAATTCTAAGAAAGCCTTCATTGTCAATGAAAGGTGTTAATTTATATAAACGACTTTGTCTATTCAGTGGTAACGATTTGGAGACAGTTTTAATTTCTTCCTTGAAATACTGAAGTTGTACTCTTTTTATTAGTATATTTAATGATTCACGTAGTTCACTGGTTGTTAAATAGGTTTTAATTCTATCTGTAGCTGCCTTTTTTGAGTTAAATATAAATCGTCGGACATATGCAATAGTTCGAATTAGTTTAGTAAGTGTTGAAAATTTATTTATTAAATCATCCTCATTTTGAAAATTTACATGAAGAGTTGTGATTTTTCTAGCTTCCAAATCTGTCGTATGTGTGAGCGAAGAGCTAGGCCAAAATGATTTTGACTTTGATAGCCAGTCTGGACCATTCCACCATAATGAATTGTCTTTCAAATCCTTGAAAAATAATCCTCTTGTGGCGAGATCTGCCGGGATCTGCTTTGTTGGAACATGTCCCCATTTTGTGTCCTTTAATAATTCATGTACAAGAGATACTCGATTTGCAATAAACGATTTCCATTTTGTGGGATGTCCTCTTAGCCATGCAAGAACGATTTCTGAATCAGTCCATGTGTATACTGAGATGTTTAAGATCCTTTGTAACGTTTTCACGACATGATTCATTAGGTTTGCTAGCAACACAGCAGCGCAAAGTTCAAGCCTCGGTAAAGATATTGTCTTAATGGGCGCTACCTTGGACTTGGCTGTAAGCATCGTAACCTTTCTCGTGCCTGAAGATGCTGTGCTACAGATGTATATAACTGCGGCGTAAGCAAGTGTGGATGCATCAGCGAAACCATGAATTTCTACGTTATTGTTGGAATTTGAAGTGTTTATCCATCTAGGTATGTTGATTTCTTTGACATTAGCAATTTGATCCCTATATTTTACCCAATCTGTTTTGATATGCTCCGGAACTTCTTCATCCCAATCGATGTGCGCCAACCATAGTTTTTGAATCATAATTTTTGCTGATATGATGACTGGAGATAACCATCCTAATGGATCGAACAGGCGTGCAACGTCTGATAATATTGTTCGCTTTGTTTATGTTTGTGAGGTTTTTTCTAATTTTATTGTGTATGATAATGTATCAGTTTGTGGATTCCAATATAATCCTAAAGCCTTAAAGTTTTCGTTAATATTGATGTTGAATGGTGAATTAATTTCTGTTAAATTTTCGGGAATTGTTTCCAAAAGCTGTGGCGAGTTCGAAATCCATTTTCTAAGAAGGAAACCTCCTGATTGCATCAAGCTATTTAACTGCTTTCCCTTTTCAATTGCTTCTTGAATGGTATCTGCACCTGACATCAAATCATCAACATAAAAATCGGTCAATGCTGAAGCAGAGCCTTCTGGAAACCTTTCTTGTTCGTCTAAAGCCAGTTGTTTTATAACTCGAGTTGCGAGGAACGGAGCACTTTTAGTACCAAAGGTTACTGTCTTCAGTCTAAAGTCCTTTAAAGGATGACCTTGAGAAGTTCGCCATACAATTCTCTGCAGATCAGCATGTTCGTCGATGACTCGAATCTGCCGGTACATCTTTTCTACGTCGGCCGTAAAAGCTATTTTAAACGTTCTCCATCTAAGTAAAAGAGTAGCTAGGTCATCTTGAATTGTTGTACCTTTCAGCAGGATGTCATTTAAAGAGGTTCCGCTAGTAGTTTTACTGGAAGCATCGAAGACCACACGGAGTTTCGTGGTGGTACTGTCATCTTTGGTAACCGCATGATGAGGCAAGTAACAATACTTGTTCTTCTCGTTTTCCGTTCCTGTAGTCGTTTTGCTATCAGATACAGCTTCCATGTGTCCTAAGGAAATATATTCCTTTAAACATACTGAATATTGTTGTTTTAATGATGAATCTTCTCTGAAGCGCTTTTCCATTTGAAAAAGTCGAGATATAGCAGCTCCTCTAGAATTCCCAAGTTGACCTTTAGCATTTTCTTCAATAAAAGGCAATTCCACAGTGTATCTTCCATCCTTGTCACGTTTATGTGTTCGTACGAAAATTTCTTCACAACGCTTGTTTTCTTCCGTAATTGGTTTGTCGAATATGAGTTCCTCAATTTCCCAGAATTGTCGCAACTGTTGATCTAGGTCCGTCGAAATATGAAAACTGGAGACGTTAACTGAAGTGTGTGAAACTGATACTTGACCTGAGAGAATCCATCCAAGTGATGTTTCTTGAGCAATTGGTTCTTCTACTTTTCCTTTTCTCAAACCATTTAATATAATTTGACTAAATACATCCGCACCAAGTAATACATCGACTCTTGCCGGTTGATGGAATGTAGGATCTGCTAAGCTTATTCCCTGTATATGATCCCAATCAGACGAGATAATTTTGCTTGGAGGGAGCAAATGAGTGAGCTTTCGAAGAACTAAACTTGACATTTTAAGGGCAACATTTTGATCATAAAATGATTTTAATGTGAAATGAACTCTGGAATTTACTTGACCTGCGCTGACTTGACCTATGCCAGAAATATTTGCCCTGATTGATTCCTTTCTTAAATTCAAACTCTGCACAACTGATTCTGTTACCAGAGAAATCTGGGAGCCGGGATCTATTAAAGCTCTAAATGTACCTTCCATTCCCGCTGATGAAACAATCTTAACAAGAGCCGTCGCTAATAAAACTTGTCTATTCTGTGCCTCTTGATTTACAACTAATGAATTTAGATTATCTACTTCCGAATTATTGACAGTAGGCTTAAAACTTGGGGATATTGGTGACAGGTTGGATTTCACTTCGTTCTCGGTTACATCTTGAATGGTATGGCTGCTGTGATTTTCTCTATTTGTCAAATTAGATTTGCGATGCAATAACGAATGATGCTTTTGCTTGCAATACGAACAACGTTGTTGACTTGGACAATTGCTTAAAATGTGTCCATAACCCAAACAGTTGAGACATAATCCTTTGCTCTTTGCTACTTCTAGCTTTTTGCTGGAATCCATTGATGCAAAGTTCGGACATTGGCGAATGTTGTGATTATCAGCACAAACACAACAAATTTTTTCAGAAGAAGTATAAAATGATTGCATTGATCGAAATTTAGAAGAACCTAGATTACGAGAGTTATTTGAATTCGACTGTTTGTGAAATGGAATTGCTTCTAAAGTTCGGAACCGATAATTCAAAAATTCTTGAAATTCACTCCAGCTAGGAAGTTCCTTTTTCTTAGCAATAGTTTGTTCCCACATCATGTGAGTTTCTGGTGGCAGTTTCTGAACTATTGAATAAATAATTAATACGTCCCAATTACTTATATTTAATTTTAAATTTTCCAATGCTTTCAAGCACTCCGTAGTAGTGTCTAATAACTTTTTAATGCTTTCAGCTGACTCCTGTTTTACATGTTCTTGAGAAAAAAGTGCTTTTAAATGTGCACCAACCAAAACTCTTTTGTTGTCGTATCGGTCTTTGAGTAATTCCCAAGCTGCTTGATAATTCTCTTCCGTAACGTGAAAGTGCCGCAGTAAATTCTCAGCTTCGCCGCCTAAATGCAATTTTAAGTATTGGATTTTCTGTACCGATGCAAGAGAATGATTATCATGAACAAGAGTTTTAAATAAGTCATGAAATGTGGGCCACTTTTTGTAATCCCCATAGAATTTTTCCAACGATATTTTTGGTAATTTAATCGCACAACAGTTTTCTGATTTTTGCCTCAAACAAAATGATTTATCTTCACTGTCAGCCGTTGGTGATGAAGTTTGTACCGACACGGGTGGATATTCACGAATAAATCTGTCTTCTATATTCGCGTAGTTTTCCATAAAATGACATTCCATTTGCGAATACACATCGTCTTTGAAATACGATAATTTTTCAGATTCTGAGGGATTTTGTAGTTTAATTATGAGTAATTCGCGGTATCTAGATCTTGCATCATCCCATAAACTTTGAAAATCTTTAAGCCTCTTCTGGTAATAAGATACCGATCGCCTATCCTTACCGTCTTTTTTATAATTTAAAATAAACTTTTCTAAGATTTCCTTTTGCGCAAGTTGGACACATATAAGTTCTGATAATTGTTTTTCGGCCATTTTTTAACACGACTGATCTGAATTTTGATTCACTGAAATACCTTATCTTGCTTTAAATCTGCTTTATATTTAAAATGAAAAACACCCAATATTTATGGCTCGAGTTCAAAAATTTCACTTGCACACAGAATGCGATCAGTTTTGAGATTAATATAAAAAAAAAGAAATTGATTTCACTGTAGCTTATTCGCCTAATTGTTGTCGCCTAAAGTTCAATTTGACCCCTTTCTGATTTTAAAAGAATAAATTTCAATTAGAGTTCACTTTACGGATTTTCAAAATTTGAGTTCTATTTATTTCAGTTAAATCAGAGTTCTAGATTTCAATATATAAATTATGTAATAAATCCGGCTCGAAGGACCATGAAAAGGACTCACCTTAATTCCTTTATTTATCGTTTCCAAAAATGTTATATATATAGGTTTCAAAAAATATCATTCCGAGAGAAAAAAAGTAAACGACGGCTGTAGGATTCGAACCCCGACCTGCGGAGTGATATTCACACTTTTTCCCCACTACTCCAATTTTACTTCGGGTAATTGTATGTTTGTCACTAAATAAGAACAATTTATTTAAGTTTAAAATACTCGATTTAATGTGTTGAAATGGATCACAATTTTGAATTTTTTACAATTTTGAGTTCTTCACAAGTTTGAGTTCACAACTTTTTTGTTAACAATTCATTTAATTTCACTAGTTCAATTTCCATTCAAATTAACTTCACATCACACGATAACGATTTTATTCTTTTTAAAGATTTCAAAGGCAGATTAAAGATTTCAAACTTTTCACTAGATTTCGATTTTTCTTTTGGTTGGTTTATAGGTCTCGACTAGTTAAGCAGATTCTTTCGACACGTTAAGCAGATTCTTTCGACTCACTTTCTCCCCGTTTTCCTTTTTCCCCTTAGATCATTCGTTATTGATTTTAATTTAAATTTTACCATATAAGGATATAGGGGTTAACCGCTATAGAAATGTTTTCCTTTTTTGGTAATATTTCAAGAATACTTTCCCCTTTAAATATATCGTTCTCATTTTAGAAATATTCTTACTCATGATCAGTATTGGACGAAAGTTGTTTTGGTCTAAATTCTGCAAGGTTAACGAGGAAGATCATAAAGCAAAATTGATGACACTTTGATCTTATTGTCATCTCAAAGTAAAATAAACATTGTGAGTTCTGTGATTAATCGAAATTGTATTTTGTGTTTTTTATGTTATTCGTTAGTTTTGTGCTGTGTTTTTCTTGTGTAAAGTATTTGTGTCGTCAGTTAAAATCATTTTCGTGTTTGTGAAGTAAATTTACCTAGTACTTTTCTACATGTTAAAAAGAATTCAAATATGTTTACATGAGTAATTAATATGATCTATTTTCAATTTATAGAACTGAGTATGAGGAGAGTTATATTGGAGGATAATTGGACCGGACGGACGGACTGTACAATTAGATAAGATTCTTAACTAATAGAATCCAATTCTTTGTTAATGATTTTTTAATTTTCAGTGATGGGTTCACCTCTTCACGGAACAGCCCCATTTACGTAACAATATACACATGTCTGTATATACATAATTCTATGTATGTGCAGAAGCCGATGAGGTAACTTTGAAAAATTTTATGTTTTTATTACATTAATATGTTTCGAATTTCCACTGTATTTTGAAACAAACAAACAGCTACTTCTAAGAAAGCACAGTAATCTTCTATCCTCAGCATACAATTTATAAATATGGGTCCGCGCAGAATATTCCTTCACAGAGAAAACCGTGAGCTTTTACCTGGAAAATCTAGATAACCTGGAAAAGTTGGGCGAGTTCGTTTTCAGGAGTAAATGACAACACTGAGGCCAATGCCACAGAACCGTGGAAATAAAAACATATGATACAAAAATATTGCTGCTAGACAAATGAGCCTTTTTTGGAGTTCGTCGAAAATTTATTAGTTTTCTAGCTAAGGTTTGGTTGCCTAAAATGGCACACTAAGGACAGAACGGCCCATTGTGACAACACAGTTTAGGCTATGCACTCAACCCTGCATAACCTTTAAAGAGTGAGGAAAGCCGACGAGCAGTTCTTAGAAGACCGTCCTAGATCTCTGTCACCACAAATTCTCGGAGAGCCAGAAGGAATTGTTGGCTACAGCACTAGGTCGCATCCCTATCACGTAGCTGGGAACAATTTAGAGCTCCTGATAAACCGAACTAGGTCTCTGACATCAATAGAACCTGATTCGGTTAACTCTTTGATAAAGGGGGAGCCCAAAAACTGACTCCTGCGGTTGACTAGAACCGGGTAGATGCAGAGGAAGTTGTATGATTTCCCCTTCCTCTTCATCTTTGCAACTCCTATAATATGACCTCTCCTTTCCGCTTTAGGTAAAGAATCAACGCCTGCCATCTAATATTCACAATCCTGAGGAATGCTTGTGTAATTTCCAGCTTGTAGGTAACTAGCGGCTTGCTAAGCTGATGATGTCTTTTCGAATCGTGAGGAGTGGTACTGATGCTCGCTAGTTTATCAGCTCTACAGTTTCCCGAATTGTCATTATGCACCGAAAGATACCTTCTCCCCCAAACAGTGCAGTAGTCAGGCAAGCGAAATTACATGCCTAGTTCCAGGTGTTCGGAAAATATATCTCCGCCCACACTTCCTTCCAGCTTGGAACCGCCAGTGTAAAAAGTGCCCGGAATGCTTCATACCCAGGAGTAGCTCGTCAACTGCCGCATTCCACAAGAGCGGTGAGAGGTTACTACACAATATTTGTTTCCTCCCCATGTGCGTTCATTTAGCGAACGTACGACATTGGCTTGAAAACAGCTCGATTATGATGCGCAACGTCATTTTCAGCATTGCACAGCAGGCTCTAGATTACAAACCAACTTGGGAAAGAGGGAAAGTACTAAAATTGATAAAATGCGGCAGGAGTTGAAAGGGTTAGTACGGAAATGGATCAGGTAACGGTTCTGAGCAGAAGTCGCACGTCCAAAAAAAGGATGAATGAAACCGAGTGAAAAACATATGGAAAATGATTTCATTTTGCGTATAACAGAATGCATTTATCAAACTTAGAATTTCTAAATATAATACAAAGCAATTATTCGTCTGGCGAATTTAAAGCATTAAATTGCTCATATTTGCATCCTATTTGCAGATTACTCTGGCTAATTACAGCCAGTTTCACTAAGTAGATATTTAAATCTGCTGATTCATTGGCAAGCAAAATGAATACTCTTACTCTAGTTCCCGTAATTCGTTGAGGGGCATGGAACTTCACCCGATTTGATGACAATGACTGCAAGCGGACCTAGAATTTAATCTGGATTACAATCTACCGATATTACTTTGCAACCCCCAATGTCCTTTTACTATAGCACAAAGAATACAAAAAGTACATAAACTTTTACAATTAATGAGGATTTCGTTACGATCGTAAACAATATTTAAAGATTTAAGTAAAATCCAATATTATTTCAGCTGCCAGTCTTCAAAAATACATTTCCACTTAAAAGTTGCTCCTACAGCGTTAAAGTTACATTAAATATCAATTAGATGAAATCTTTATGAAATTGACTTCACCACAAAATTGGTTTTCGAAACAAAATTACTTTTCACTTAGCTTCACAGATTCTTTGCGAACCGCAAACATTTAGATATTTATT
This sequence comes from Leptarthrus brevirostris, assembly GCA_964036015.1. NCBI lineage: Eukaryota > Metazoa > Arthropoda > Insecta > Diptera > Asilidae > Leptarthrus > Leptarthrus brevirostris. The sequence continues at coordinate 113,625,906 of OZ038371.1, forward strand.
TTTGGCAGAATAATAAAATTTCAGGAAATAAGCAAACCAAGTTATTTTAAGATATCAGTTTCTGTGGAGAGAAATTTAGTAAATTGTCATGCTGCGGAAACCAAATTAAATGAAGCGCATTCTTGCTTAATTTTATAAATTTCTTTATCTACAGAAAATACCACAAAATTGTAAAGATCAGCGGACGTTTAATTATACTTTATTGGACTCGGTCTGATAGTCGCTTAAGGAGTAAGGGCGTGGAAAAATTAGTATTAATTTATTTTATAAAAGAAATAATACAAAGTTATTACATTATGTTTTAAATTTATTTGACAGGAATAGAAAAAATTGTACTGTAGACCAAGTTATCGCTATATTTGTTAGACTCCGTCCCACAAGCCGGTGACCAGTGTCATTCAAAAAACACTCGACGGATTTGTGTGAAATTTATACATTGAAGGATTTTTTTTTATTAAAACTTATATCCAAATCTCCAAAAAAATTATCAGAGCCCGCCATTTTGTTTATTTGCAAAACACAGAAGAAAGCTCCTACCAGTCACTAGATTAAGTATTAAACTAATGAGTTTTGATTGATTTAAAACCGCAAAGCGCGCCTTGTGGGACGGCGTGAAGCAAATATGGCGATAACTTGGTCTAAAATAAATATTATGTTTTACTTTTGGTAAATAAAATTAAAACTACTAATATAATATTTTTTTTAATAACGGTTCTACGATCTTGAAGAGATAACGTTTTCAATCTTGCTCGGGTATTCCTTTAGAAACTCAAGGCGTACCAATGAACCTGCTTTTTTTCGGTCGGTAAAAACTGTTTTCCAAAAACCTTTTCTCATTTTATCCAGATTTCTGTAGAAGCTAAATTTGAGGAGGGGAGTAAGAGGGTGGAACAAAGAGGGAGCAGCATACCAAGCCTAGTGACAACTACGTTAAGACCCTGTTTGAAGATATCCTCAATGATAAGACCAGCAAGAGTCCTAATTTATCGCACATAATTCCAGCATAAATGGACAAAATCAACTATTTGGCAACGAAGATATTTTATCGATTTATTTATTGTTATGAAAATACAGTTCATATTGTGGTGAATTATTATTTATTTCGTTAAAACAAAGTAGCGCCCTATAACTAGTATTTTGTGTACACAATGCTCCCAAATGGTGAAAATAAAATAATCCGCCAAAGATAGATTCCACCGCCCCTTCCCCCACCACTCCCCCTCCCAACATTTTTTTCTCGTGGTATCAACCTGGGAGCATACTCTACCCAACAGAAAAAGAATTATCCAAATCGGTCCACGCGTTACGAAGTTACACTACTCCTCCCCCCACCCTCACCCTTCTTTGTTGTACAGAGTATGATCCCTCATTTCTAATAGGAGAAAAAATGGCCTAGGGTGGGGGGAGGGGTAGTCTTACTTCGTAACGCGTGGACCGATTTGGATAATTCTTTTTCTGTTGGGTAGATTACGTTCCCTGATTGATACCACGAGAAAAAAATGTTGGTTCGCGGGGGGGTGACACCTAACTTTGTAACGCGTGGACCGCTTTGGATGGTTCTTTGCTTGTTGTACAGAGTATGATCCCCCATTGCTAATGGTGGGGTGGGGGTAGAACCTAATTTTGTAAAGCGTGGATCGATTTGGATGGTTCTTTTGCTGTTGAATAGAATGTGACCCCCCATTGCTAATAGGAGAATAATTTGGTCCTATGGTGTGGGGTGGAGGAGGGATAGTCTAACTCCGTAACGCGTGGACCGATTTCAGTGATTCTTTTTCTGCTTGGTAGAGTATGTTCCTAGATTAATACCGCGACATTTAGTAGGATTGGAAGGGGGAGGGGTTAGGGGGTTAAACCTAACTTTTTTAACGCATAGACTAATTTGGATGGTTCTTTTTTCGTTGGATAGAGTAGAAGACACTAAAAAGTGAAAAATAAAATAGTTCTTAAAAAAAAATTTTACCGACTTCACATTTTTTTTAAAAACTATTTTTGAGACTACTGCTCAATCGTGTGGTCAAGAAAAGCCGGAAACGGAACTTTTGCACAAGTGAAGGTCATAATTATTTCTGCTTTATTAGTGGAACAAGATATTTTTGCGGCTTGTAATACTTTATATGATGCAAATCGTCTTTGGACTTTATGAAATTATATTGGTAAGTAGTGAATTTGGTTTCCATCTCCAGACATCATGAAACGAAAATATTCCAATGCCAAATTATATATTTTCTGTATTCCAAGGCTTGTTCAGAATAACATACAACCTCTTCGCATAACTTTGATGAATCTCAAACTCATTTTAGTGGCATACGCTAGCTGTGACAGGTAGACATTCTTCCTAAGTCCTTCGTTACTTTGTTCCAAACTCTCTTCGAAAGGTAATAACGGAGTTAGAAGTTTCATGCCTAACGTCGAATAGTTTAAAACTTATTGATGTTTACAGCAAGTTTTTATTTTTTGATAGCAACTTGGCTTCGATTCTATCGGCTGGAATCCATTTTTCCTTAAAGGTTGATGTAAAAAGCAATTATTTCTTACTTAAATCTGTGGCCAACTAGTGATAACTCAACAATTTTAAATAATTTAAAATTTCTGTTATATATATATATGTGATTTTACTTGTTTCGCCTTACTCTTTTTTTCGTATACTTATTATAATAAAACAATGATTCGCTAGTAGATAATATCTTCAGTGTTTAAACGTTACATTTGTAATTTTATATTTTAAAGAAGAATGAAAAATTCAAATTTGGAATTATCACTATTTGACCGGTGGCCACAGAAATTATTTAATCCCTCGTAAGGTCAATTGATAAGACTTCAAAGGTGTTCCTTTAAAGAGTTTAACATTTCTTTCTAATTTATGCATTTCGATTCCTTCATTATGTTAAGCAAACGGTGAAACCAAAAACTCCCCATTTTGTGTATATATTCTTACACCTTCTCTTCCTGCTACTTTGATACTGATGGAATAGATTGTGCTATTTTTTCGATCTCTTAGATATACACTGGACAAACTCTCCTGGGTTAAGGCAAGCGAAGAGGTTAATAACCTACTCATAACTGCGACACCCTCGGTCGAATCAGGCTGAGACATCTCAATGAGGCTTTAACTTCACCATTTAGCATAGCTAAGGCATTTTAGGCCTAATTAAAGATCTAAAGTTTGGTTTGATTAGAGAGCTTAAGAGTTCGTCACAAAAGATCACTCTGACCGAAGAGATAGAAGGGTTATATAAGTCCCTTGATCCACATCTAATAATAAGAATAACAATTTACCTACCAAAAATCCAATTATATCAACAAGTTTTTGCTACTTTTATTAACAAGCAACCGACCAACCGCATCAAATACTCTAAGTCGGTTTTTTTTGTACTTATTTTGAACTTCACAAGGACATTTCTGTTTCTTTTAATATTCTTTAGAAGCAAGTTAATTAACAAATAAATCATTTATTGCAAATGGTAAAAAGTCAAAATTATATTTTAATATAATAAATAAACCTACTAATTTCCAAAACTTTTGCTCTCTATAATTGTGCACGTCAAAAAATAGGTAAAAAAACATTAAATGATATACTAAGAGAGAAAAAATAATGGAATCGGTAAGTGGAAGAAGGGTTTAAATCCAAATTCAAATTTATAACAGCTTAATGTCAATATAACTGTATATAATGTAAAATAAGTAGATCTTTCCTAATTTTAATTTATATAATTGCGTATATAAACTCAAATTTAATATTTTTGGACTTACATCCTTCTTCCATTCACCAATTCAGATGTAGGTACTGTCTATCGGTAAGAAATCGCGTAGGACCAAGAACAGTGACATCCTCTGGTGTCGGAGGCCAAGATACACTTTTGGTCGCCGCATCTGCGGAATAAGTAAGTAATTAGGGGCTTTGATCAGACTTTAATAAAACCGGGAGGCTTTATGGCCCTTGCCTCTTACTTTCTGAGTTCAAATACGAAGCAGAATTAATATCGTAAATAACTTTCTAACCAAAATTGAAGATTCTACTTAAACTACCCAAATATTTTAGGTCACAAGATCACAAAGAATGAGGATTAAATACTTTTGTTGTTTATTTGCATCGACTTGAAAATGTCATAATAGGTATAAAATTAAATATTATTTTATGCTCTCTAGCGCTTTTTGTGAAGTAGGTTCAACTTTTTTTAAAAAACTATTTTATTTTTCCCTTTTTACTGTGTCTAGATATGAAAACAAAATTATCCAAATTTGGAAACATATTACAAAAATTCCCACAGCCACACATTCATACCTTTAAGTACAAAATTCTTACCATGGCGCTAGTAATCGAACGTACACTGTAAAGCTAGAGAGAATTATCAAAATCAGGGCACATATTACAAAGTCAGGGTACTGATCTCCTCTTCCCGTTGTCACTCTAGGTGCAACATTATTTATCATTTACCAATAAGAAACGTATTCCGCACAACAGAATCAAAATTTTTCTACGACTTACGATGCTAGGTCGCTAGGACGCCTCCCCTCTGTCTCTGACCCTAAGCCACAATTTTTGTCATGATACAAATAGATACTATATTGAGCAATAAACGAATCATCCAACATGATACGAAGTTAGGTTCCATCCGCACTCCACCATAAAATTTTTCACATGCTACCAATTGGGTAACACTTTCTATACATCAAAAACAGAGATAATTATCCATATAGATCCACACGCTAAGAAGTTAGCCTGCCCCTTCCCCATCCCACCTAAAGTCCATATTTCTTCTAATAGTAGCCATGGAGGATCATACTTTATGCGGACAACATAAAAGAATCATCAAATTTGGTCCACGCATCATGAAGTTATCCTACCCCTCCTTCCACGCTAGGTAAAAATTTATACTCGTAGTAACAATGGGAGATTATAGTATATAAAACAAAAAGATAATCATCCAAATCGGTCTACGCGTAAAGAGGTTGGTTACCACAACCTCTCTCACCACATGCCATGCTATAAATTTTTATCGGGGTACCAATGGGGGTAGGTACATACTGTATACATCAGAAAAAGAATCATCCAAATCGGTCCTCGTATTATGAAGTTAGACTACCCTCCCCCCTATCCTTCCATGAGGCCAAATTTTTCCCACTATTAGTAATGCAGAATCGTACTCTATAGAGCAAGGAAAGAACCATCCGAATTGTTTCACGTGTAACCAAGTTAGGTTTTTAGGGTGAACATACTGTACCCAACAGAAAAGAATCATCGAAATCCACGCTTTACATATAAAAATTTCAAAAAATATATAGGTACAATGACTAAAGTTTCGAAACTTTAAAACATAAAACCTGCTTTAGGTTTTATTAATTAAATTTATTGAGTTGAGTTGATTTTATAAAAGAGTAAGAAGCCGAAAAATGGAAAATTGCATTTGAATAATTAGTTGACTTTGCTTTTAAAGCAAAATAGCAAAATTATCCTTACTTTATTGTATCCTATGTGGCCTCCTTTTGAGCGGGTGACCACTGTTATCCTACGTGGCATGGATTCTATTAAAATCTTAGCATTTAAATACTTGCATGTTCAGTCATGCAACTTCCACCCGATTTCATAGTTGATGCAATGTTCGGAATTCCTCCGAATGTGCCACTATTTCTCTTTTTAAGGTCCGGAGACTGTGGAGGCCTATCCAGCAATTCAAATCCTTATTTTTGAAGCGTTATGTTCCACATCATTGTCTTGGTAGTAGATATCGTCCACGCATTTGCTCACGCTCACGCCGAGGAGATCATCTTGAAGGAGATTAAAATGCCTGTCTGCAGTATCCCACCAACGATCCTTAGACACCTCCCAACTCCCCGAAAGCTCCCACATCCCCAAAGCAATAGATTTTCTCCACCGAACTTTTTCATCTGACTAAATCACTTGCGTTCAAACATCGATGGGGAAATATCTGAAGCGAAAGACAAACACAAAGTTCGATGGCTCTTGGTAAGTGCTAGTCGTTCTGTATTCGCAAGGTCATGTAGTCCATTGTTCTGAAGGACTTTTCGAATGGTTTCGGATGTTATCTTTACGCTGCTGAATGTTTGTAGATTAGAGGTAACCTGCGCAGCTTTATTGTAAGCACCTGTTGTGATTTGTCGTAAAATTATTCGTTACATAGTGTTTTTCTTACTGCCGAATTCTGCTTATCAAAGTTTTTTCGGATATTGGTTACTGTACCAATTCCGACACCATCTGTACGAGCAATTTACGCTACTTTTTCTTTTCTCCAATAAATATTTTATTTCAGCCACCACTGACTTCATCGAAACGATATTATTTTTGCGCAGAAAAACACTTTATTCTTGTGCATACTACTAGAATACAGCATAATTAAAACAAATTTCCCATTATCAAACCAACAAAGTGTCAGTGAACTGCTGACTCTAATGATCTTTGTAATTTTCTGGCATCTTTCGCTCAAAATTCACAAAATAACCAAGAATCCGATCTTATGCGCTGCATTAAATGTGGTTTTCGTAGCACGTCAATTTATTATATTTGTCTCCACCGAACCTGACTTCTTAAAATAATTTGGTTCCCTCCGTGACAATTTATTATTCCGCCAAAAATAAATATCTAAATGATTGCGGTTTGTAAAGAATCAGTGCTGATACATGATAAGTTATTATGTTTTGAAAACCAATTTGGTGGTGAAGCCAATTTTATTGAGATCGCATACCGTTGACATCAAATGTCAGTAAATCTTTAATTCTCCAACAGATTTAAAGAAGAATTTAAAGTGAAAATATATTTTTGGAGACTGACAGCTGAAATAATGTGTTTTGGATTGAATTCGTGTGAGTATTGTTAAAATTTTGCAGATTTCTTGTGCCAGGATTGATGACATTTAAAATTGCAACACATTTACAGTTAATCTAATTATTTACTAAAACTAAATGATATTGGACATACTCATTACTCATGGAGTTTGATTTGTTATTAATAGTATCAGACAAGCCTGAACGCGAATCGTCGCTTATCGAAAAACTTTTATTATATGCCTTCAGATGAGATCTACTATTAGAGTATTTGGTTTTAGTTTCGGATTTAGAGTCCACTAAAATTCTAATATTACATTGCTATTAGCAAAATTTTGGTTCTGGAAAGTAGATGATTATTGACTGATTGATTTGCTTATTTTGCTCTATTGCCGTTTACACCACATGTATTTCGTGAACAGTTCTACTACTTTACATGCATCGATTTATATGCACTAAGGCTACTAAGTCCCGCACTTAAGACCTTTTATCAGATTATCTCATGCGGTCAAAAAACAGTTGCTAAAAAATAATTATGGGTCACAAATGTTGGGCTTACAAAGATATAGTTACTGGTGAGGAATCACGTGGGACCAAGAGCATTAACGTGTCGGAAGCCAAGATCCACTTTGCGCAGATGCATCAGCAGTATAAGTAATAAGAAGGTTTGATCAGACTTAAATAAAACCGGGGGCCTTAAGTGGACAGAGATGTATTTTTTACTGTCAAAGCAAGTGATAATCAAATTCTGATTCGCATTTCAATTCAAAAAGCATGAGGTGAGGGCTAGGAAGCCCCTGGTGTTACTGAAGTCTGACAAAGCCAGTTATTACGTACCAATTCCGTTGATGCATTAACCCAAAGTAGGTATTGCCCTCCGACACAAGATAGGTTCACTTCTCTCGGTCCTACGCAATTTCTTACAAGTATAGAGTACCTATAACTGGCTAAGTAACTATTTTCTAGCTTTTAATTCATCATCTAATGTTAAATGAAACCATTTAACGTAAATTTTGTCCACCAACTTTTTATTTTACATGTCACTCCCTTGCGACACTCACTTCTGAGGATGCTAGATGTGACTTAACTACATAGTGTCCAATGACATTTAGAGTCCAATTTTTCATTTCCGTAATCCCAAAAGATATAGATACGACATTAACATCGGTCGATTTCGATTATTTATTTTCGTCATTTCTTTTCAACCCCCACGCCTAGCGATGTCTTATTACGTCAGTATCTAACGGCCTAGGGATTATTCATCTCACCGACACCGAAAACTTTAAATTCGACACTAATATCGATCGTTTTTGATTATTTGTACATGTCTTTCTCTTTCCTCCCCCATCCCTAGATGTCTTATCACCAAATTATTTAACGGCATTGGAGTATCAATATTCATCGTACTGACCCCGAAAAGTATCGATTCGACACTAATATCGGTCGTTTTGGTTATTCATAAGTTACATAAGTTAGTTTTTAAAAAAACGCTAAAATGCATAAAATAATTTTTCATTTTATGTCTATTACGAAATTTTGAAGTCGGTGAAAATTAAACAAACAAAAATACAACAACAAAAGTATTTAATGCTCCTTCCTTAGGATCACGTGAGCTGAAATTTTTAGATATTTTTATATAGTATCGTTTATTGTGGTTGCGTAGTCGTTTTGTTTGTTTAATTTGCACCGACTTCAAAATGTCGTAATAGACATAAAATGAAAAATTATGTTATGCTTTTTAGTGCTTTTTGTGATGTCGGTTCAACTTTTTTCTTAAAAACTATTTATTTTTTACTTTTTAGTGTCTTTGAATATGGGACTCGAAGAATACAATTTAAAAGTTGCAGAGATAGTGCACTCTAAAGAAAGGAAACAGAATTATACAAATCCGGCAACATATTATATGAAATTAGAAAATTCTTACTCTATACAGCAAGAGCGAATTATCGTAGTCAGAGAACCATCGTAGTTATCCTAGGTACAAAATTGTTATCATTTATAAAAATCAGTATATTCCTTATGAAACTAAGCGCCGCCTATCCTCCAACTTTCCCCCAGCACACCAACACTTTTCCATATAGTGGCCAAGCATTATGAAGTTAGGTTTCAACCCCACCCCACCAAACATTTTTTTGACATGGTACCAATCGTGGAACATACTCTACCAGATAAAAAGGAAAGATTCATTCAAATCGCTCCACGAGTTACGGAATTAGAATACCATACCGTAGGAACAATATTTTTTTCATTATTAGCAATGGAGATCATACTCTATACAACAAAAAAAGAACTATCTAAATCGTTCCACGCATTTCGAAGCTAGGTTTCATCCCCACTCCACCAAATAATATTTTTACATGGTGTCAATTGGGGAACATACTCTACACAACAAAAAAAGAATCATACTAATCGGTCCACACGTTACGAAGTAACCTCCCATCCCCCTCCCCCTTCCAAAATAGGACCAAATTTTTTTCATTACTAGCGATGGGGGATCTTACTCCATACAACAGAAAAAGAATCATCTAAATCGGTCTACGCATTATGAAGTTAGGTTTCACCCCCACCCTACCAACATTTTTTTTTGACATGGTACCATTCGGTGAACATACTCTACCTAACAAAAAAAGAAATATCAAAATCGGTCCACGCGTTACAATATTATGCTCGGTCATAAGTAACAAAAAATGTGTGTCGAAATTAGAACCTCTTCATTTTTGGGAAGTCGGTTAATAAAATCAGATATTATTTAATGCTTTTTAGTGCTTATTGTCAAGTTGTTTCAAATTATTTTAAGAATTTTTTTTGTCACTTTGTATTGTCCTAACATACATATGATACCCGAAAAGTGCTACTCATATGAACAAATCAAGTGCAAAGAAAGCAGAAGTAGTGATAATTCATTACGTAAATAAAGGGTGTCTTTCCTCGCCACCCCAGGTACAATTTTTTTTATCAAGGTGGTATTGAAGCACATACTCTGCCCAAGAGAACCAAAAAGATCAAAATCGGTCTACGTGTTACCCCTTCCCTCAACCTTACTCTAGGATCAACATTGTTGTCATGTAGTCAATGGGGCTAAATAGTCGATATAACAAAAACAGGATCCAGTCGGTTCACTCGCTACGGAATTAGCCGGCACGTGCGTAGAGGGGGGGGGGGGGGGGGTTACCCGCCTCCCGGAGGGTTTTAAAAATTTTCGGTACTTCTTGATTAGGGCAAATTTGATTGAAATACTAAAAAATAACCTTAAATGTATATGATCATATTTGATGTACATCCCTTTGTTGATAGTTGAAATTAGATACCCCCTCCCCCAGAAGCAAATTCTACGCACGGCCCTTAAATTAGCTACCGCTCTCTGCCCCAACCTCGCAACCACTCTAAGTGCAGGGGCAGCACATACTCTATCGAACCAAAGAAAAATCATACATATCCAAATTGGTTTATCCGATCCGAAGATATGGTCGTACATAAAAAAAAAATCGGGGACGTCGGTTAAAAAGAATATGGCTGAATATGAAAATGTAATCGATTATTGTGTTACAATGGAACATATTTTTGTAATGATTTGAAACTTTTATCGAATAAATACAAAGTTTATTATATACTCAAAGTTTTGACATTTAGCAAAAAACTAAAATGATTTAAAAAAAAGTTCAGTTAAAATTACATTTTTTTATAAACTTGAATTGTCAGAACAATTCTATTAGAAAGTAAGCAAATTTAATTTGTTATAATAATATCCGCGGAAATTTGTTCGTACCTAATCTTTGTTGTTTCTGACGCAAAAAACTAATAGTAAATAAGTACGCAAATAAATATTTTGTATTATAATAATTATACAAAATAGTTATTTGCGTACTTATTTACTGCTGTTTTTAAGCTTAGGTTTATAATTTTTATATATAATCTTAATTTCCTTTCTTAATTAGGTAATTGAAAGTACTGTTCATGTGCGTATTTAATTTAAGAAAAATTATAAAATCCTTATGATGGCACTAGTAACCTATTGCGAAGTGTTTAACATTGTCATTAAACAAAATTACTTAAACGGTTAGTTTACAGAAATGTATACATATTGTTTATATGGGTTGCTCATGTGTTGTACAATCACTTGAAAATATGTTTAGGAAACAAGTTTTACAGTGCTATTTTAAAATATTAACTTGCCGGTTCTGAAAACCTATAACTTTTCCATTAAATAAATTTATAGCAGCGCAATTTTTATGACCCATTATTTCTCCTTTCAACGCTTCATCCAGCAGAAAGATGTTTTTCTGGCAAACGTAAATATCTTAAGAAAGATTTTGATGAAAGCTACATAGAATGTGTTGATTCAAACTATTTTTAAAATAATATGAATCCAGGCGCGGAAATCCGATAGCATGCTGTTAACACTTTCGGAGTACGTCATGAAACAAAAATATCTCTACATGTAGTAAGTGGAAATAATAGTTATTCACTCTACCTAATACCTGACATATTTTTAGACTAAATTTATGATATAATGAAAATATACGTTTTGTGACTTTATCCTAAAACTTTGATAGTTTTTGAATTCTTTAATTGCATCACAAAAATTTTTGATTTTTTCGTTCGGCAATACGGACTGAAATCATCATTACAGCTTTAGGATGTGTGATTAACTTAGTGTATCTCAAAAGTTCACTACCTGCGACGTCCAACACTGCCCAAAGCCGCACTGATGAGTTAAAAGAAACGACAATTTAAATTTATGAATATATGATTAAATTATTTCGTTTTATTTCTATACTATATTGCCTTCGATTACAAAAATTTATTCTTTTCAATCATTTTTTCAGATAATATTTCAGCTAATATTAAGAAATATTGTTTAAGATGTCACTTAAATAGTTAAGTTCGTTAGTCAATAAAATCAGAATATTAAGTTTTGCTTTCATTGCATGGAGCAGCAATAGTGATTACCAAAATCAGCATTTTGAAATAATCAACACTTTGAAGTGATGAATTAATCGCATAATCGTGGCTGGTTGCTTGAGTAATAGAGAAAACCTTCTTTAAAACCTTAAAATAAATTAAGAAGACGGTAAGTGAAGGAATTTTTGAGTATACTTTTCACTCTACGGGAGTGAAAAAAAAACCCAAAAATCTCATCATTTCTGTTTTTTGTTCATCTATCTATGGCCTATACTAAATTTCATCTTAGTACTTTATCGACCTGGCATTTTGGGTATTTTCAAGAAAAGGTAAAAAATACTGATCAATTACTTAAAAGTCCAGCGTCTTCTGAATTAATTTACATCCCGGATTTAGGTTTCCTTAAATCCTAGAAAAATTAAAGAGTGCTCAATTGCTTTAATTTGAAGTTTTATTTAATGTTGCTGCTTACACCTGAAACAGTGGGTTCCTGCCCTAACGTCAGTTTTTTTTAAATAGATCCACTACATATCAATGCTTTTGTTGCAATGCACGTGACGGGCAGAATGAATTTATTTTATGTACTCCAATTCATCGAAAAAACTTAATATGAAAAATAGTTGTTAAAATAATATGATTGATAAAGCTGTAAATATTTGTACGTGCGTATGAGGCAATAAAAGAGTTAACATACAGTTTTAAAATAGGTAATAGCTTGTACTTTTAATAATATTAAGTTAATTTTTGATGCGCTTTTTCTGATTTAACTAATTTATTGGAACGAGGTTCCATTTTGAAATGGTACATAATTAAATTATTTCCCAAATATAACATATTTCCTTCTTTGATTTTTATTATTTCCCGCAGAAATGCGACTAGGAATTAATGTCCTTGCAGCTCCTCGTGCAAAGTTAATCTATCCTTCTTTCCATTCACCTAAAAAGTAGGAATTTTGTAATTAGAACTCCAATTTGAGTATTCTCTTGGCTAAGATTTCAAAAAATTTTCTTTTAATTTAGATCAGCTGCTGCTATTAATATATACAAAGTACATTTAAAACTCATCTATGTTCGTTTCTGGCTACTGATTAGAAAATAAGAATAATAACTTGATAGTAGTTAGATCAGCTGCTGCTATTAATATATACAAAGTACATTTAAAACTCATCTATGTTCGTTTCTGGCTACTGATTAGAAAATAAGAATAATAACTTGATAGTTCTCGTTTCAAATTTTGCAAGACCGCCATCATCCCAGAAATATGAAACAAATTACTTAAAAAAACCTTTGAATCTATAATTTCTCTTAGCATATAATATAATTTATTACGCGGGCGCGGACTCTACACATACTTTTACAGAAATCTTACGCGGGTATAAAGTAAAATTATTGTAATTAATCATATTGAACATCATAAAACGATTGTCGGGGGACGGCTACTATTATTTGGTCGTAAAGTAGTGTGGCCCAAAAACGGTTCAAAAGCCTAGGACAGTGCTTTCGAATTTCTAAATTTTTAAAAAAAGACCAAATCGCTTTAATGAATACAGAGCGCAAAATGATTTGACATTAAAATTGGTCATTTGCGATTATTTTTACATGTCACTCCATACCCACCCGTACTTCTACAGCTGCTAGAAGTGTCTTCACCCTATAGTATACAATGACATTTAGAATGTAATTGTTCATCGCAGTTTTTGGGATCAAACTATGAATTTGACATTAATATCGGTCAATTTCGACTATTTTATTTTGTCCCTTTCTTCCCACTCCCACGCCTAGGGGTGTCTAAAGACCGCAGAATCTGACGGCATCGGAAAACTATAGATTCGACACTAATACCGGTCGTTTTCGATTTTTGCAAATTTCACTCTGTTCCCATCCTCAATCCATAGGGATTTCTTATCACCAAATTATTTAACGGCTTTGGGAGTGTCATTATTCATTTTACTAACCCCAAAAAGTATAGAATCAACACCAATATAGGCCGTTTTCGAATTTTTACACATGTCACCCCTCCCACCCCTACACCAAGACCCCTTCGCTCAATAAGCCTAATTAACTATACCTACGAAAAAATGAACCTTTCCCTGACAGTTCTATTGAAATTGGATTAGTCCTTTCCGAGATTAGCACGGACGAACAGGCAGAAATTGTAAAAATAAAGGGTTTCTCATTTCATGAAAATAACCACATGAGCTTATAAAATGACAATTACTTTGAAATCACAAATAGAAACTCAAATTTTCTTATTATAGATAGATATTGGGTTTTCCACCACCCCCGGTCACTACCGAGCCGATTTTACTGTAAGTATGTATATAACCGATTTACGTTGGACAGAAATTGACCAAAGACTTAACATTGGAAGCACTGACAAATCTATAGTAGTACGTTCAAAATTTTTTAGGAGGATCAGGGTCATTAAATATCTTGCCGTCGTTGCACATATTATTTGATTCCTACACGTAGGAATAAGTACGTGAAACCTTATCACGAAATTGCTCCCTGTCAGTTCGAATACTGGGTGTTTCAACTCTGACGTGCCAAAATTAGTGGGGTGATAGATTTTACCTAGCCAAACAAAAAAATTTATGCCAGGGTGGGCAACCTCAACCGTTTGAAAGTTCCAGGGTGATTCATAAATTTAAGTTTTTCATGGTATGCACATTACTCTTTTATTGTTATCTTTTGATGTATGCAACACAGCGTCATCAAACTACTATCCCAATTACCTTTTCAAAATTGTCAACAATGTTAATCTAACTCCTACCATTGCAGATACAGTCACTTCTAAAAGTGAGGAAAATGCTTTGCGACTACCTAAAATTCAAAATTTTCCCAAATTTTCTCCGAAATTCATGTAATTAGTAGACCACTTTTTTATTTTTATTGGATTTCAAGTCTTATTACCTTTCCAAAAAAGTGCAACTTGGTAAGGTAGACAAAGGTAAAAAGGTAAAATTTAGTGTAATTTTGTTTTATTGCCGATATTAGCTTGTGTTAGCCAGAATTCACACCCTTGTGTCCGAGCGTTCTGTTACTCGTACCTAATGGAAATTTTGCTATAAAAAAGGGTCAATCAGCAAGAATACTTATCTTAGTTAAAAAACAAATCAATAAGTATGGGTGCTTAAAAAATTATTAAAAAATGGTGGAATTTACTTTTGAGGAATACGCGGGAGACTTCGGGAACTCGAGCAAGACCCTGAGACGAGGACGAAGTGAGCCGCAAGACGATTAGGAGTGTCTTCATCTAAGGTTTGGATGGTTATTCATCGTCATCGTAGGATTACGTCCATGCCACCATAACCGAGTCCAAGGACTACTAGAAGGAGATTACGAGAGAACACTGGAATTTAAAACTTGGCTTCTGGAACGCAACATTGACAGCAGGGAGTTTCTGGACCGAATTCTGTGGAAGAATGAATCTCAAGTCACCAGCGATGGTATCACGAACTTCCATAACCTCCATACCTGGTCGGAAACTAACCCACACAAGTGGCAATGTTTGCGCTGGTATCATCGGCAACCGTTTGGTACGACCATTCATTTTGCCGCAAGCGTTCAACAGTCAAATTTCAGCGGACTTTTTGTAAAATACACTGCCAAATCTAATAGAGGAGATCCCTGTGCATAATCGAACGGACATGTTTTACCAACACGATGGAGCACCAACGTAAACTGCTAACATTGTTGTGCACCGATACCTTGGCCTGCTAGATATCCAGACCTTACCCATTGGACTTTTTCTTATAGGGAACAATAAAAGGATGAAGTTTATTCAAGCCCTGTTAACACGAAAGAGGATTTAGTTAGCAGACTTGGGAATCCAGCGACGAAAATACGGGAGAAGCTGGCTGCAATACGCCTTAAACAGTGACATAGAAGGAAGCTTTTGTAACTTTTCAAGATTAATTGTAATTATATTCAAATTCAATAAAAAGCATTTTAGAATTAATTTGAGTTTAATTCCTTTAAATTACTGATTTTACAATATTCTCCGATAGGATTTCTACGCATTTTTTCATAATTTCTCTACGTGGACATGCTGCACCTTTCTGAAAAGGCAATAAGATAGGCAATCCAATAAAAATAAAAAAAGTTGTACTAATTACATGTATTTTGGAGACAATTTGGGAAAATTTTGAATTTAAAGTAATCACACCCGATTTTGTTCACTTTTGGAAGAGACTGTACCTGCAATGGTAGTAGTTAGATCAACATTGTTGACAATTCTGAAAAGAACATTGGGATAGTAGTTCTTCTACGTTTGTTTGATGTCGCTGTGTTGGGTAGGTCAAAAGATAAAATTAAAAGAGTAATGTGTATACCATGAAAAAATCAAATTTATGAATCACCCTGTAACTTCCAAACGGTTGAGGTTGCCCCCCTCCCTCCCTGTTATACAATTTTTTTTTTGTGTAAGCGAGATCTATCACCCCACTTATTTTGGCACGTCAGATCTGAAACACCCTGTATAGATAGATGAACATATATATATAGGTATATATATATATATATATATGTATATATATATATATATATATATATATATATATATATATATATATATATATATATATATATATATGTATATATATATACATATCTTTAATTATTTTTTTTTGTATAAAAAAAACTTTAGAACGAAAAGTCAGTAACAACGCTAGTAAGAAGCCAGTAGTTAGAGTGATGGATAGATGCACATAGTCCTCGGTTTAAGATTTGATTTCCCCAGTTGCTAATATTTCTCAGATTATTAGATATATATTCATATAAACTGATAAAAATTAAATTTAGTAATCACCCTGCGACTCCTGAGGCATTTCAAAGACCTCTGTCAATACTGATCTTTCAAAAGCAAACCCTGTATATTAACAAGAATTTGTATAATAAACAGAATATTTGGTTGAAGTGAAAAGCTGATAGGATAAGACTGAAACAAAAAGCGAATACAGCCGCTTTTGAATTAAAATTACAGAAATTTATCGAAAATAAATTGTTATTTCCATGTAAAATATGACAATATAATTATATTTATTTTTCACTTTAATTTCCATTTTCTCAATTTTTTTTCGCGGTGGATCAACAAGATTGTACAGTTGAATTAAATCGCTTCCACTCAAAACCTTTGAAAAGAATTTTGAATTCACAATCTAATTTGCCTTGAAACCTTGCCTTGAAAATTAAAGCCAAGCTTATTCTTACTGATAACTGTACTACACGACTTATCTATATATTGACATATTTTTACCTGATTGTTTATTTTAAGTGAAGTTCAACTCGTCAATGTCCGATTTGTAGCTATACTTAAGGCAAAATGAATGGTTCTATTAAAAGGTTACCTAAGATGCTATCCGAAACATTGGAACAGGGTTTGGGCAAGAATGAGGTCACACCAATGATGCCTGTTCTCCATGTCGCATTCCAGAAGGCAAATGCCAATTCTGATATTCTCTCGGTATCTCCTTCCGGTAGTCCTTGGACTGGGATATAATGATATAGAGGTAGTTCCCCTCGATAAGGGTTACTCATTAACTTTAACTGAATACACTACTAATCGTCTGGCGACTCGTTGCGTGCTCGTTTCAGCGTCTTACATAAAGAGGCTGATTATTTCCTACTCCACATGCGCATACTCTTAACCTTCGGAAAGTCCCCTATTTGAAGTGTACGTCGGTTAGGCAATCTCCTTTGATATTCCAGTACAACCACTCTATCGTTTCTGTCTACTACTAACTATGTTGTCTAGCTCGCAGCAATGCAAAAAAAACGACATTCAAGTTTCCTTCTCACTTCCCTTACCCTAATTCCCTTCCGGCCAAAACTATGCTAACGCATCAAAGGGTTGTCCCCTATGATTTGGCCACATCGTAAAAAAAAGATAAAATGATTACACTAACATTTTTATAACTTATTTGCAGAAGTAATTAAATATTAATTACTTGTGGGCCTCTAAACACAACATGTTCGACCATTCTTTTAGAAATTTCTTTCATTTGATAAATTACGTAACTACAGTAAAATGAAATAATTAGGCAGTCAGCGGTTATTTTAATCATTCTCCACCTTGTCATGTAACGTGGGCAATTTAATAAAAACAAATTCCTTAAAAACTTGCTTTCTTTAAAAAAAAAACTTTGATTTATGAACTGCCTTAAAGGTAAGGCGCACGCATTTTGTATGATTGTATGCGTACATTTCTATCTTAAATTGTGTAAATGTTAAGGCTATTATGTCTTACATTTAATAAGACAAATAATATGCTATTCGGATCGATAGATCCTATAAAGCGTCAATTTTTTTTTCATTTTAATCGCATACCTGCGCAAACTTAAATTCCACCCCTTTCATACAATCATGCGTATATTCATACAAAGTCCGCACGCTTTTCAGGTAGTCGTTCATGAAACAAAGAATGTTTAATTATTCGGAATTAATTGTAATTATTGTGGTGAACTTACTGTAATTTGTAATTGTTTGGCAAAGAAATTATTTTTTACTTTTTAGTACGACTTTTTTTACGAATTTTTTTTCTTTTTTTGAAGAAAATTAAGTTTTTAAGAAATTTTTTTTATTAATTTTTTACGTGTTAGTCATGCTTTAATTAAGTAATTATTATACATTGCCTAAGGTTGAATTAGTAGAGTAATTTGAGTTTTCAAACATAACATTATATATTTATATTTCACATACCTATACTTGTAAATCATCCAACAAATTTTTACCCAAATTTTTTTTATACAATCAACTATAGAGTGCTCATTAAAAATTCATCACTTAACTATTATTTTTGATTTTTCTTTAGTTATCCTCATATATGGGGATTATCACAGACAGCTGACTTGCGGCCGCCGTGGTGATTTAATAATAAATAAAAAATAAAAATAAAATAATTGGATAACTTGTTAATTAATATCCATTTTAAATTAATTAAATTATAAACGTCTAAACTTAACTGTTAATCGTCAATAATAAAAAGAATTTCAAAGATGGCAATCTGATTTGTGAAATAAAAATAGACTGGGAATTTCAAGTTTATTTAAATCATTTTATCGAAGTGCTAAGAGGAGTCTATCACGTCGACTGAAAACGTTGCCAAAGAAAAGTGAAAGTTATGTGTGTCTTTGGGTAGATCCTTAAGATTTTCTACGATAAGATGATAAAAATGACACATTTTCAGGTTCTAGCGAAGAAAATTCTGGCATCGAACGTTATAGTAATCTTTCAAAATAATATGATTTGCAAAAACACCAACTAAACAGGTACACCACGTAGGGCCACGGATCTGCCAGGAATGAAGAGCGTAGATAAATTTTAATTTTACCAAGTTTATCAATTACCAAAGAAGTTTTTGTTAATTATCATATGCGAATAATATTTTCTTCAAAATTACTGCAACGTTTGCTGTCAGAATTTTCTTCGCTAGGAATTTAAGATGTGTCACTTTTATCATCTTACCGTAGAAAATCTTAAGGGTCTACCCAAAGAAACACACATGTTTTCACTTTTCTTTGGCAAGACTTTCAGCCGGCAACTCTACCGCAGGAAGGGGAATGGGGAAAATTTAATGCCTTGTTTTTATCTCATTGCTGCGGACAACAACCCAGAGGCGAAGTGAATTTCTTATTTATTGCGATTGCAAATAAAAACTTAATAAGCAGGCCGAGTCTCGTATCGGCATCCATTTCGTGATGATTCTGCTACTTAAGCATTAATCCAACCTCAACTTCAAGGTGGGTGGGAACACCCTGACAGTCTACCTAGGAATGCCCTGAAAGTCTGGCAATTCAATCTGCATCACGGTAAGGCAGCATAAGATATGACGTGCCGAAATTTTGTGGAAGAGAAGCTGGACATTGCTCTTATGCAGGACCCCTGGATAATCAAAAAGAGAATAAGAGGGCTCCCGGAGAGAATCGCTAATCCATTTTGCGTAAACTCAGATAGCACAAACTGAAACTATATCCTGCATTCTAGCCAGGCCGTGATTTCAGACGGTGCTACTGCCAAAACTACGTAGGGCACACCTTATGGTGGTTTGGGTGGGATCCGGGGTAGAGGCATGTGTAGGGCTTCCTACCACATGGCTCACCGGTCTCGTCCGCAGGGTACGTGGAGACTGTTGAAATACTTCAAGGACAGAAATAAGGGGGTTAGTATTAGGTTGCGATGCGAATGCCCCCAATACAGTGTGGATTAGCACTAAGGACACACATGGAGGCGCAGTAAAAGCAACTTACTTACAAAGGGACCGAACCAATCTTCGCGGATGGGAGGCGTAAGGAGGTTATTGACGTAACCCTTACCAATGCTGAGTTGTTGATTAGAGTGCCCAATAAGTTGAAGAGTGGCTGATATTGTGAAACTGTCAGACCATAGATCCATAACTTTTGATATTCGAGAAATTGGAAGAGTAGAAGGAGGCTGATCAGTTTCCCAAAGGACACCAATAGTGAGAAGTATCAAGAGGTGTTAAAGAAAAAACTGACGGTATGGACGACCAGTGTACCCAAAAACTCTATGCATGTAGAGAAACAGTTGAACACATTGCAAAAGCTGTAGGGGAGGCGTTTCGCAAAGCCTGCACTTCAACTGAACTAGTTTTTTTTATAATTTTTTTTTCAATTTGTTCGTTTTTACGGCGGATTTACGTTAAAAATCTCAGAAATTAAAAAAAATTAATGTTTTTAGGCAGCGTCTATTCGTATCGCCCGTGGCTGTGTAAAAGAACTTTTTCGAGGAGGAAACGGAACGTATACGCAACACGTTTCGTCAAATTTTTATTAGACTATCTGGGAGGAAGAGGTGTATTAATCAGCCTTTTAGTTGCTTTATTAACTGGGGGGCTGCTGCCCTCCTCCCCCCGCAAGGTTTGTATCTAAAATTAGGTGTGTACAACGACAAACAATCGTTCATAAAAAAAAATTGTTTTTCGGTTAATTCAGTCGTTTTTTCGAGTAGATTACGAACAAAATATAAAAGTTGATGAGATATTGTAATAAAAAATTACGCAGACTTATTTGTAAAAAGTCGTTTTTTTAAACATTTAAAGCTCTGAAACTATTACATATATTTAATTGAGATCATTCTCGTATTTTTTATAGTAAATCCGCCGTAAAAACGAACATTTAAAAAAAAAGACGAAGATCCGTCATTTTTTCGATTTTTAAAGCCAATAAACAAGGTGTCTCTGAAAGAAAACTATTACCGGAGCCCTTAATAACATAGGTTTCGGCAGGCTTAAGGACGCTACCTACCATGAGGAGATCGATTGGTGATATGCTAAAGATGGGAGCAGTAAAAATCCAGAGGGGAGAATTGAGATTTCGCGAGGGATAGGCAGAGGATTCCTACAGGGAGGAGTGTTATCTCCTATTCTGTAGAACATTATTGTCGACTAATTGTTACGCAAACTCGAGGAAGTGGGCATACACAACGTGGTTTATGTCGACGACATTGCAATTATGGCAAGGGGTAAATTCATACGCGCCGTAGCAGACACCACAAGGAGAGGACTTAAGTTGGTGGAGCTGGAGCAATGGTTCGTAGAACTGGCACTCTTCATAAATGTAAAAAATATTGACCTGACGATTTGCACTAGGAAGAGGAGGAATCTAGACTTTAGACGAGTAAAACTATTTGGAAAAGAACTTACTGTCTCGGGTTCAGCCAAGCATTTGCTTCCCCTAAATTCAAGAATTACCTGGAAAAGACATTTTGTGGAAAAATCCAAAGAGCTATCAGGGCCCAACGTCAATGTGGAAGTGTGTGTGGTTCAAAGTGAGGTATCTCGCCAAGGACCGCATACTCGTGATAACCATCGGCATAAGAACATCCTGGATCTTGTCAAAAATAAGATACCAGAATTGAAGATGCTTGTTTTTTTCATCAGTCATTCAGTCTATCCGGTGGAGATGCTGGATCTGGTCTATGCGCTGGATTACCTGCTAGAGAGTCTGTGAGGAGTAAGAAGATAGTGGTGGCATTCGACAACCAGGTGGTGACCAGGTGTATAGACAACACAGAGTTCAACACGACGCTGGCCTCATTGAATGAGATGACTGGCGTGGGCGAGGGGCATGTAGGAATCGAAGGAAACGAGAGAGCAAATATACAGGTTAAATTGCTTCGGGTTTTCAAGGTTCGAAGCCGTTCAATGCCTTAGGTAGAGGCCCGGTAGTAGGCCTGTTAGAGTCGTAGGTCACGAAGGAGCAGTGGAACGTTGCAGGCTCATGTAGACAAGCTAAGATGGCGATTGTAGCGCATTGAAGTGCTAAACAGAAGAGGGTCTTGGATATCGATCGAAGGGCTCTGAAATGATCAATTTTAGGCAATTAGAAAAGAAATTCTTTTCCAACAATTAAAAATAATAATAATACTTCACAATCTTTCGTATTCATAGATCAAAAGTTCGTTCATCCCTGCTACCTTTCCAAAAATAAACGTCGCCATATTTAATACCAAATCCTACTTAAGACAATTCGGCCATTTTACCACCAAGCGAGTTATCATTAAATTTTTTTTCCTACTTTTTTGGGACATAGATTTAACATTCATTGCCACACAAAGAAGATAAAAATAAAGAATATCATGTACATCATTGCCGCTTGAAACAACCCCAAAAGAGGGTCTTAACTTCAAAATCCTTCAAACCATTAAAAAATAAACTTTTCGTCATGGCCACATGTTCAGAACAATAAACTTAAATTTGCGACTAACATCCAGAAGAATATTTCGAGGAAGTAGAATTGTTTATAAAAAATTTTGAAATAACTCCATGAACCCTAATAATATTAAATTTTGTTAATCATAATGCCGAAGAATTAAGGATAAACGAAATGAGTCAATAGGTTTTGAGTCAAGAAGGTGACGATGTACGCCTCCTTTAAAGTTTCTGGCTCATAAGACGGGAGAAAAGCAGAAGATGGTAAACTATTCCACATGTGTTTTGTTCTGCTTAGAAAAGATTCCCGAAATTTGATAGTAGGGGAGAGAAAAAAAATCTAAATTGACCGACGTTAATGATGAATTCTGAGTTTTCGGGATTTCTGAGATGAACAATCACACTCTAAATGTCGTTAGATACTATAGGGATAAGACACATCTAGTAGTTAGAGGTGGATGTGGGAAGGTGGTGACATATAAAAAATAGGTAAAAAAAAACTTTTAAAAGCAAGAAAAGCAAAAATTGGTAAAAAAAACTTTTAAGTTAAACGGTTTTATTGCACTAAAGCTAGAAAATAATTATTACTCACAGATGTGGGGCTTACCGAGATATAGGTACTAGCTACTGGTAGGAAATCGGGTAGGACCAAGAGCAGTGGCGTTTTCTAGCATCGGAGGCCAAGATCCACTTTGGGTCGATGCACCAGCTGAATAAGTAAGTAATAATGGGGCTTTAACCGACTTAAATAGAACCGGGGACTACTCATAACTAAACTTACTTTTTCAATTTAAATGCGAATCAGAATTTGATTATCACTTCGTCCCCCGGTTTTATTTAATTCTGAATAAACCCCATGATCTCTTAGTTATTCAGCTGATGCATCGACCTAAAGTGGATCTGCCCCTCCGACACTAAGGGACGCCACTGCTCTTGGTCCTTCCCGATTTCTTACCAGTAGCCAGTAATTATATCTCGGTCAGCTCCGAAACCGTGACCCATAATTATTTTCTAACTTTTAGTACAACGTCTAATCAATATATGTATATTATAAAAGTAAGTGTACAATGTGCGTGCCGCTAAAACTGAGAAAGGAGTCCCGGTACGATCAAGGGAGTTATATGGTGTTGTACCCCTCTATCCCCCATCCATGAAGAAGGTTCCCGTTTTTACCTGAAGGGCGTGCTTTTGAAGATTTAAGGGCTGGAGGTTTCGCCCTCTAGAAATTTCTCAAACAGTGCAGAACATTCGAGAGTATTCGGAGCATTCCACAGCATTCCAGAACATCCCGGAATATTCTGGAATATTGTGGAATGTTCGGGAACATCCCAGATCATTGTGGAACATTCCAAAACACTCTCGAATGTTCTGGAACATTGTGGACCATTCGAAGCCTTTTTTGTATCAATCGGTCGGAGTATATAAAGCAAGATCCGTCATGGGTTCGAACGTCAGTTTTTTATAAGTGAAGTGCAGTGAGTTAATAAAAACAAACAGTGAAGTGTGAGTAATCAAAGTGACAAAGTGACTGAGTATAAATCGAAATTAAAGTGTGAAAAGTGTTTAAAATGTACTTAGTGTATTTCTTAATAAAAAGTAGATTTGATTTATATTTTATATAATGCCTAAACGTAAAAGAGGAGGAGATCTTGCCAGTTCTGAAGCAAAACGGCGAAAACAAAAAGACCAGCAAAAAAAACGAAACAGTCGAAGAGCGCGAAGCAGGTTTACGTTCCAAAGGAACGATTATGAGCACCGTGAGAAGCAGGGAAACCGAAGAACAACGAAATGAACGAATTGAAGAATCAAGAATTGCAACACAATCTTGTAACAAAAGACTGCGAAAGCAAACCACCCATGAAAATATCACCCTACGAGAAACGCGGATTAGGACAAGAAAACAATACCACCTAACAAATGAAGCATTCCACTACGACCCGACGAAAGAATATAAGAAACACAAGCACAATTCAGTAAAGAAACACCAGGCATCTGTTGCATAAATGGAAATGAAGAAAGAGAAATTGATCAACGATGTACAAACATCAGTGGATTGAGACGAGAAATAATCCAAGAGCTACAGAGGATCTTACACAAATCCAATCAAGTTATTCACATATTAAAAACAGCTCTAGGCCTAATGATTTCTGATCACTATAAAATTATAATTCGAGCCGACATGTAACCACCTGGACAACATGAACGTCGATTTAATGCACCTCAGATAGACCATCGATAGACCATCGTAATTGTGGATAATAAAAACACAGGACGTGACATAATTGTACAACGAAAAAGAGAAGGACTACAACACATTCCAGAGACACACCGTTCATATGATGCCCTCCAATATCCACTAATATTTCTGTACGAAGAGGACGGATATCACTTTAATGTGAAACATATCCAATCTGAAATAGGCGTAGAAACAAACAAAAAAGTCACTTCCAAGGAGTTCTATGCTTACCGCTTAATGAGCAGAGACAATGAAACATACAATCACATTTTTAACACTCGCAGTTTATTCCAACAATTCTTGGCAGATATGTATGCAAAAGTAGCAGCGGAACGGATGCTTTACATAAGACTGAATCAGAAGAAACTACGCACGGAAGAATACATCCACCTTCGAAACGCGATCATAAATGACGAAAACATCGTCACAGTGGCATAATGCTAATCTTACCCTTATCTTACATAAGAATTCCGAGACACATGCGCGAATACAATCAAGATGCCTTGACCTGCATACGAAAATATGGACCTGACTTCTTCGTAACATTTACATTTTTCCGACATTTACGAGTTTTCCGACAAAAACAAATGAAGTTTATTGAAGCATGGATGTACATAATCCAATGGCAAAAACGAGGAATGCTTCACTCACACAATCTCATATGGCTAAACGACAGAATTCATCCCACGAATATCGACAAAAGCATCCAAGCTGAATTTTCCTATCCACAAGAAGATCCGGAGCTGTACGACATAGTTGTTAAAAATATGATTCACGGACCATGCGGGCCATTAAACCTCGATTCGCCATGTATGAGTGATGGAAAATGTACAAAAAAATATCCAAAACGACACACAAACTGACGGATGGGGTTGGGTCAATTCGTTGAGCCGCACGACCACCATGGGATGGGTCCCGAATTCGTGACCAGATGTCCCCGTGGGTTTTTATTAAGAAGTTAAAATAATCCACTCCGTCTCTGGACTGTTGTCTAGCTCGCAGCAATGCAAAAGACAAGAAATTCAAGTTTCCTCACTTGCCTTACTCTAATTCTCTGCAGGCCAAAACCATGCTAACGCATCAAAGGGTTGTCCCCTAGGATTTGGCCACATCGTATAAAAAAAACCGGAGATGATGGCTATCCCAAATACAGAAGACGATCACGAGACGAACTGGAAATGGATAATCAATGGGTAGTACCATATAACCCACTACTTTCCAAAATGTTCCAAGCACACATAAACGTAGAATACTGCAATTCAGTGAAATCCATTAAATATGTCTGTAAGTACGAGAACCTCATGTAAGAAATGGGAAGATACATCAACAGTAACGAAGCAGTATGGCGGATTTTCGGTTTTCCCATACACGAACACGAACCAATTGTGCAACAACCAGCAGTACATTTGCCAAACGGATCCATTAGAGAAAACATTACTATATGTCGACGACCCTACTTATTATACGTGGAGTATATACCGTACATCCGAACAACACCGGATGTTTCTATCTCCTATCCTATCCTATCTTCTTTCGAAATACGGGGACCAACAAATTTCACAGATCTCAAGACTGTTGAAGATTACCTATGCTAGATGTACAGAGAAGCATTCCAACGCTGAGGACTACTGGAAAACGGCAACCAATGGGAATTAACACTACAAGAAACCTCACTCACGGCCACAGCTGAGCAAATCAGAGACTTATTCGCCATAATTTTAACAACATATATCCCATCAAATCCAAAACAGCTATGGGACTCCTTCAAAGAGTGTGAGTGATGGCATACTGTACCAAATCCGACAAGCTCATCCAGAACTGGCCATCGAATTCAACGACGACATCTTCAATGAAACACTCATTCACCAAAAAGATGAATGCTTATCAAAAAAAAACTAGACCTAAGTACAACTTGGGATGGGAGCACTACGACAAGATGCTTTCAGTGTACTAAACTACAAGGAAAAAACTATAACATCAACGAACTACTTCAATGCATTCCTCACAACAAACCACTCCTCAATGACAATAAAAAAAAATTACAATGTTATCATGGACCGGATCAACAACAACACTGGCGGAATTGTTTACTTGGACGCCCCAGACGACACCGGGAAAACGTTCCTAATAAATCTATTGCTGGCAGAAATACGTGTTAAACAGCACATCGCACTTGCACTGACATCATCCGGCATTGCCGCCACACTTATGGAAGGAGGACGAACTGCCCATTCCACCCTACAACTACCGTTGAATATAGCCGAAAAACTATTCCCGGTATGTAAAATCTCAAGAGCATATAGACGGGGTGAACTTCTAAAACAAGCTTATCTTCTGGGCCGAGCAATAGCACATAAAAAATCACTCGAAGCCATGGACATAACATTACAAGACTTACGAGGAAACTCTGAAGTGAAGGGAGGAGTTCTAGTCATACTCTCAGAAGTTTCTCGACAAACACTTCCAGTTATCCCCTAGTGCTTAAAAAAATCATATCACTGGCCATACATACAAATACTAACAAAAAATATGAGAGTTGAACTATCGAAAGACGAAACAACAGCACATTTTGCTCAAAAACTTTTACAAATAGGCGAAGACACATATTGGAAACGGAGTTGGATCAATTCGTTGAGTGGCACGACCACCATGCCATGGGTACCGGGTTCGAGACCAGGTCTCCTCGTGAGCTTTTCTTAAGTAATTCAAATAATCCACTACGTCTCTGGGCTGTTGTCTAGCTCGCATCAAACAAGACATTCAAGTTTGCTCATGTCCCTTACCCTAATTCTCTTCCGGCCGAAGCCATGCTAACGCATCAAAGGGTCCCCTAGGATTTGGCCACAACGTATTAAAGAAAATTCTACTGACCAGGCAACCGGCTTCATGGAACTCAACAGTGAATTCTGCAACATGGCCGCTACTGAAAATGAACTCATCGAAAAAATATATCCAAACATTACTGGAGTCAATGGAAATTAAACAAACAAAACATTATTAATTTTATTATATTCCTTCCATATTCACAATGCAACTTAATTACACTAAATAGATATTTCCTGACCAACAGTTTTTTTAACGTTTACAATAGGTACCGATATAAATTTATTGTATTATTTTATTCATAGACATAAATTTTCATTCTTTTTATTGTACATGTTTTTACTTACAATTAAACTTAATTGCACTTATTAATGATTTCCAAACCGACACGTTTTATTGTCCCCCCCCCCCTTACAATAGCTACCGATCTAAATTTATTGTACAACTTTATTCATACACGTTTATATACATTCCATTTATTATACTTTTGTTTTACTCACAATGCAACTTAATTACACATTTTAATTAATTCCTAACCGACAATTTTTATTAACCACACACTTACGATAATTAACGATTTACGCATCGCACAATATAAGTAAAAAACAAATTCGCCTGAGACCAAAATCAGACTGTTTTGGGTCAGGCTAAGTTTAACCATAAGCAATTACATGACTGCAGACGAGCTGATTATTAGAAAATGAAAGTTCAAATTAATTCATTATTTGGTAATCTGGTATACAACACTACCGATGGCATTATTGAGGGCATATAAAACTCAATAAAGTAGGTGTTTGTCTTCTAATCATTTGCATTATAAATCAGGATCCAATGATATTTTTCGACGCCTTTTATTCGCTCGTATTAACCCAACAGTGTTATATTTTTTAAATATTATTTTTTGCAATACTTTTTAAGAATATGGTTCAACTTTTTTAGTTAAAGATTAAGATTACAAGAAAACCATATATAACTCCGCAAAAAAGCTTTTAGATCTTACTTTGGCTCGCGCCAAGTAAGTTAATGATTTCCCTAAATACGGAGAAAAACTATTCAATTTTACATAAAATAGTTTTTAAAAAAAAAGTTGAACCGACTTCACAAAAAGCGCTAAAAAGCATAAAATAATTTTCAATTTTATATCTATTACGACATTTTGAAGTCGGTGCAAATCAAACAAACCAAACAACTACAACAAAAATATTTAATTGTCCTTTCTTATGATTTATTTATGATTTGTTTAATTTGCACCGACTTCAAAATGTCGTAATAGATATAAAATTAAAAATTATTTTATGCTTTTTAGCGCTTTTTGTGAAGCCGGTTCAACTTTTTTTTTAAAAAAACTATTTTATTTTTCACTTTTTAGTGTCTTCTACTCTATACAACGAAGAAAGAACCATCCAAATCGGTCCACGCGTTAAAAGTTAGTTTTAACCCCATACCTCACTCCCATTCCACTAAACTTTTTTTCTCATGGTATCAATCAAGGAACATACTCCACCGAACAGAAAAGGAACCATCGAAATCGATCCACGCTTTACAAAGTTTGGTTCCACCCCCCTTCTCCCACCTTCACCCCAGCAACATTTGTTTTCTCGTAGTATCAACCAAGGATCATATTCTACCCAATAGAAAAAGAATTATCCAAATCGGTCCACGCGTTACGTTATTCTCCTATTAGCAATGGGGGATCATACTCTATACAAAAAAAGAACCATCGAAATCGGACCACGAGTTACAAAGTTAGGTTCCACCCCACCCCCTTTCCCCCAAAAAATTTTTCACCTGGTATCAACCACGGAACATACTCTACCCAACAGAAAGAGAATTATCCAAATCGGTCCACGCGTTACAAAGTTAGACTACCCCTCCCCCTCCCCCCACCCTAGGCCAAATTTTTTTTCTCCTATTAGCAATGGTGGATCATACTCTGTACAACAAAAAAAGAACCATCCAAATCGGACCACGCGTTACAAAGTTAGGTTTCACCCCCACCCTACCAAAAATATTTTTGACATGGTACCAATCGGTGAACATACTCTACCCAACAAAAAAATAATCATCAAAATCGGTCGACGCGTTACGAAGTTATGCCCGGTCAGACATAAAAAAAAAAATTAAAAAAATAAAATTCGCGTCGAACATAGAACCTCTTTGTTTTTGGGAAGTCGGTTAAAAATGGATGACAAAGCACAAGAAAAGGAAATGTATTTTATCTCGAGAAGATGTTTTATACGGTTTATGCAGTTTACTAACATACTAGGAACGAGAACGTTTTGTAGACGAGGAATCAAATTGGGTATTAAGTTTAACCTAAGGAGCGTTTGAATGAGAAAGTACCCTTACGCTTAAGAGAAAGTTTAGTAACAATAAGAATCAAAGAATATAAGAATTGCGGTTAAGTTCTGTTAACAATAAGTTGAGTGTTAAGAAAAAAATTTTACTTTAACTAAAGAAAGTGAAATTTAAATTTTCAATATTTGTTCAAGAAACTAATGGTAACTTAAAGGTAAAAAGTCCTGGAGAATTTTTAAGGTAGTAGTGACTGAGTACGTGTCCGCTTCTACTCATCCGTAAAAGGCGAGTTGTAACGTTTGTTTCATTAATTAAAAATGTTATAAGAAAAAATACTATAAGAAGCCCGAGAAAAGCTAAGCATAGCCTCCCAGTCATACAGTGACAAAGTGAAGGCGGGCACACGTTTGGTGTCAGCTGCTAACCTTTCAACAACAAGATATATATTCCAAGATTATAGACCGCAATTAAACAACTATAGGAGAGGTACATATCCCAATTCTATTAGACAAAGATACCTTGCAGCGGTTAGTTTTCAAATAATACTGCGACCAGTAAATAATATTGTGCTTCCTATCGTTTAGATTTGATGATGATTCCTTTTTTCAATGAGTAAATGCCACTCGAAACAGAAACTAATTAATTCCCGAAACTTAAGATCTTGTTCTGATCTGAGTGAAGACCAAACAAACAAACAAACAAACGGCCCAATCTGCAGTTTTGTCTCTTTTATTTATTTATTTACAAAGTCATCAAATTACTAATTACTAAAAATAATCAAAATAATTAACAGTAAAGTAAAATAATTAAAAGTAAAGGTAAAATAAAATAATGAGAAAAATATTATAATTAAAAATTATTTGCATGTCGCAAAATAACAAAAATACAAAACAAAGACAAAAAAAGGGAGAAATAAATCAAAACCTTAACTAATCTGACACCTAACAAAGCTTCTAGATAGGTGGAAGTCAATACTGTCGGAGTGATGGTTAAAAAGGCAAAACGAGAAATTGATGGTATCGGGACGTGACTGCTGCAGTTGATGTTATGGTAAGGAATATGGAGAAAGTCATACCTCCTGAAGGAGCGCATAGAAATAAAAAGATTAAAAGATTAATATGTAAAGTATAGAAGAGGGACTTAAGATTCATAACTTTTAATATAATACTGCATTTCTTTTAATTTATATTTTTCTATCTGCGTTGTCTTGTAGTTCTTTAGGTTTGAGTTTGCCAATTAATGAAATTTGCATTACCCTGAACCTGTTTGATTCGATTTGCGACTCAATGTTAGCAGTTTCTACCTTAATTAACAATTGTATCTTTTTTCTTGGTTTCCAAGTGACACGCTTAATTTAATTCTTTGTTTTCATTGTAAGGATATAGCAACTTCTTTTTGCTCCTTTAATAACGCAGTGTTTGTATTTTAACTTTCGTTTATACCATTTACACATCAAATACACTCATTTCAATGATATCTACCACCGAATCAAAATCAACCAACTCAAAATCAAGTGAACCTTTTTCAAAAACCAAGTCAAAATCACCATCAACTTTTTCATATATCTGTCAATATTTTCAATTTCAAATACGACCAGATAAACAACCATTTCAACACAAATTACAACTTTATTTATCCTAATTCAACAACCAATACAATTTTAAAAATAAAGACGTGTTTTATATTTACAGAAAAATTCTTTAAATAAAAAACTATAACAATCGTAGCAACAATAAAGTTTTCAAATTCAATAACAAATTTCCGTTTATTTCCAGGAGTTGATCCGTTTTCTGAATAATGTACAGCATATTTCTCAGCTCAACATGTTTCTATGGCGCATTTTCCCAAGGAACCCATTTGGTATAAATCGCAAATAACCGTAGCCTGTACCAGCCTAACTGCGGTCTCTTTTTTATATGATATTGCCAAAGTTCAGTGAATGTTGTATTTTGGCTAACGCGAACAATGCGGTGTGACCGGCCCCTGCCCAAATATGGGAGTTATGTTCGAGTCTGGACCTAATGAGGGACTTGTAGATCAGCGCTAAGTTAGAGGTCGGAGTGAAATATTTCAAGCATTTCATGGCATTTTTAGCTATTTGAAATACATATACATATGTTCGATCCAGCTCAGATTGCTGGATATCTCAATACCCAAGCAGCTTAGAGAGAATTGGGTATATTCACTCCGTCGATTGTAATAGGTTGAAGGTAGACTGTGCAGTTTTAAAGGGACATTAAACAGCACGATTTGCTCTGCCCAAATCGAGGATCATAGAAATGTAAATCTTATTGCTGATTAGTGATTCAAAGGCTTTAGATTAAACCGAAGTAAGTGTAATTTGTTAGAGTGGTCGCATACCTCTCCTTTTTTAGGTATCGGTTGAAGATGAACATGCATATGGAAATACTTCTCGTGAGTATACACATGTAAACACTTCTGTAGGGCATGACAGTTGAAAAAAGTTAAACAGAAGTTTATCTAAAACGGAGGCGCGGCTTTTTAAAACCAGTAGCGAGAAACCATCAGGTCCAGTAATCACTGATTTGCAAACATTTCGTGCATCTATATAGATACCTCTTAACTCCTCTGAAGGGCACAATTTATATGCCTGGAAGGCTGCTTCCTTGTTTGTAATGGCTGCGAAACATTCAATATTAAACTAATTGGTAGTAAGTGGTTTGATATTTTTGAAGCAATGAGAAATAAATACAGTGATATATTTGGTGCTTTGTTTAACGTCCCTCATAGAGAAGCAATCAAGCCAGTCTAGTCCTCTCAGATATTTATTAAGCGCAACCCAATCATCATTTTTTTTATAAAGAACTCACTAAATAACTCGACATATCTTCCAGACTGACTTGTGGTAGAAGAATGCCTGAGCCACTTTGTTGTGACGCCGAAGTCAACGGCGAGAACGGTCTCAAAATAGGGAGATATTTCCAAAACCTTATTAATATTAGAAAATAGATTATCAAAAGAACCCACAATCCAGACATAATTAAATTCTGAATTAGCAGAAGAAAATTATGGCAGATGATCATTTGTAATATAAACCGCGATTACTCCCTGGGGAGAAAAGAGCAGCACTAAGTGATTACAACGAATGTGATACTATTTAATATCAGAATCAGCCTTGGTTTGGTTTCGCTTAGTACTGTCTGATTTGTCCTGGGAGAAGCACGAGCATCGCGGTTACTGCAGTATACGTTTATATTCATGCATTTTCCGCTTGTGGGTAAAACTCGAATTGAAAGAATAAATTACTGGGTAGTTTTCGTGATAAAGAAATTATTCCCAGGTTTATTCTGTGGTACCGGAACCGAATGTTATTATGTTATTATTCAACTTAAAATGGTCTGCAAGCTTCACGTCAATTTGTGACCTTTATTGACAAAGGAAATTAAAAAATTTTTTACATATTGTTTTTCTAAAGTGTGAAGACGGACTTAGGAAAGTCGGAAAATCTCACTTTTCGTATAGTTGCGAGTCCCACTTAATCTTTACTTGAAAAGTAATAATCTGAAAGTGTCTTGGTAGATCTTTGAAAGCTTTGCAATATTGCAACAGATATCGTAGGGAACTCTATTTTATTTCAACTTAGATACTAGGGAGATACTACTGAGCTACTAGCAAACAGGTAGAAACTGGTTTTTAAGCTACCCTTTTTTAAGAGCTAACTGAATTAGGCTCCACTGACGTCAGGGACCTAGTTCGATTTATCAGGAGCTCCAAACGATTCCCGGAACCGTGTTAAGGATAAACCCTTTCCGCCGCAGCCAATATTTATAGATTCCACTGGAGACAGGGAACTAGATCGATGTACTAAGAGTAATATGTAGACTCTCTTCTTTTCTAGGGGTTTATATAGGGTCTAAAATGCAGCCTGAACTGTGGTATCACAATGGGCCTCCTTGGCCTAAGCGTGCCTCTTAAGGCAGTCACTCTACCCTAACCTTACATAGATACTACGGAAAAATATACCACTAACGTTTTATATTGTACTTGAAAAAAATTTTTAAATCGCTTTCGACCTTTTATACTGGTTCTCCCGAGAATATTGGAATTATTTTTATTATGTTATTGATTACGTTGGCAGCCATGTAAAATCGGTCCATCAGGATTTTGTCGTTTTGAAAGTCTCTATTTCTTGTGGCATTAACCTGGCAAGTGAAACCTTTGTCAAAAATTGTTTCGAGTTTTCAAATATCTCATCTAGACCATTGAGTTTGGTAGACAGGTGGACGGCACTTTACTGATTTCAGCAATGCTTGTGATAGAATTAATCATAGGATTATTACACATAAGTTTCATCTCTTAGGGTCACTCTCTATTTTTATTCACTGCAATCACCGCCCACTCACCGTACCATCACCCACATACTACCCACATTCACTCCTAACAAGTCTCACTAACTCGCAAAATATATAATACAAGACACCTTGTAATTGAATCTCAGGTCAGGTGCACGTTTTTATAGTTACTAGACTTCTTCTTTCATTCACCTTCACTTGCGCACCATTTCCATTAATTAATGATATTCTGTTCTATTTAAACAGGTATGTATGCATCATACTGTCGATCTGTTAAATTTGGGCAGATTAGAGCGGACTTTGGCAAGCTGGGCTGGGCGCGCCCGATAAAAATAAAGCCGGGCCGGGCAAAGTAATGAAAGCCGAATATCGGGCCGGGTCTGGCCAAATTGGCTGCCCGTTTGCAGGGCTCTGAAATACTCTTAAAATGCAAAACAACCCTTTCTAAGGCTGTTTTGGGTTCTTTTTCGTTTAAGGGTAGAAAAGAACGATTTTATTTGATTCATGATGGGGTGAAACATCATAATAAAAAATATATATAAAGGGTTATTTAGTCAAAATCTTCCTTAAACCATTTAGTTTTTCCTAAAAATCACTTTCTCTACATAAAATTAACAGAATAAATGTTATTTCAACCCTTTGTCTGAACGATGGTGGTATATTGCATCATCACCTTTGGCATATAAAAGAAACCATTCCACTCTATCTTTAAACGGAACAGAAAGCCAAAAACCCTTAATTAAAGAGTTGTTTTACAATTCAAGCGTATTTTGCCCACGTGCTCTGCTTTTCGGAAACGGGGAAGAGGGATAATTTCGTAGCTAGGGCACCGATTTGGAGCAGAAGTTACAATTTTGGACTAATATCTTGTAAACATTGTTATGTGCCAAATGCACTTAAGGTATTTCCAAAAGAAAGATTCGCTTGTTTAAATTTTTATGAATTACTTAAAATATTAATTAAGTTTTATTCAACTCAGGTTTTTTTAATTATGGATATCGAGATATGTACAGCAATTTGTCAAATGTTCCTGATATTCAAGAGCTTTTCTCAGAATTTGTGCCCCAAAGAGAGGATATAATAAAACAAGAGCATTTTGGATAACAAAATTACAAAATTTCTTTGAAATCCTTACATAAGACCTTTCTGGGTTAAAAAGAAATTTTTGGAAACTTTCCTTTTCCCGTCTGAAATGGGTTGTGTCAAAAAACTTTAGAAGCAAACTAGGCCCAAACATACTATTCACACCATTATGGTTCCATATTTTTAGATACAAAACCTTTAAAATTATGTTAATTAATGTTCGAGCCTGTTAATCGCATGTGTAGGTTTGCTAATGGTGTTGGTGATTTTTTCAGCACTACCGTGGACAAGTTAACATTAAAGAGGAGTCTTTACAACTTGTAACCATCCTGTTGTATTCACTTGTCTTTTTTTTTTAAGGCGTAAAGTTTCCTTTCTCGTATGCCTTGTATTGACTTGGCTTAAGCTGCCTGATTGTTGTGTTTGGGTTTATTTTTTCTTTTCTTTACTAATGATTTTATGCATGTGGTGTGGGAGCCTCATCCACCTTAATATTTTGTGTATTTTGGTGGGTAGGTCAATTGATTCCTGGCTTCTGCCTGTGAAGTGTGCCTTCTGAGTTAGGAGGGTTAATTCAATTTAAAAAATTTTCCTTTTCACAATCCTTCTAGTTAACAAATGTTTGGTAATAATAATTTACAATCTAATGTGGCCACCCTAATTACATGCAAGCATAATTAATTTGACCTTTGCACATAGTTCAATATAGCTGTCGGAACTACAAATTAAAATGGCAATTAAAGAGGTCAAATATGAACAAATAATTTAAGACCTTCCTGCACATCAAATTTCAAAATTTTTGCCATTCTGGAAGTGCCCGATAATTGATTGCAAGTATTGTGTGACAAGCCACAGGGCTTTCCTGTAGACGATTATGCTTAATTATCCGGTGGTAGTTCAATTAGGGATTCAAACTTTAACTGAAAATTACTAAATCTTACACGAATTGTTTAAGAGGAGCAGACAGACATTTCAAGTTACACATTTACCTATTGTCTCTGCATTTAAATTAGGTCGTAATGTAATTATTTCACATTTAATTAACAGATTTACAATGTAGACCTTATTAACCATTAGGCGTTATATGTCTTAAGTACCTAACGTCTTGTTAGCTATGTTCACGCAATAAGAGTTCTTTATAAATACTGAAGGTTAACTTTAATTGAATTTATTAAGAAATTTTTAATCAATTCTGTTCAACACTGAACCATCTGCTTTCTTTACAAAAGGAAATAAAAAATTGCAAAGGACATACACAGCTAATAAAAGATTTCCAGATATTCCAAAAATCAAAGTATATAAGCAACGTAATTACAATTTTCTTTTATTTTCATGATTTCGATCTCCTTAGCAACGTAATTAAAATAAATTCCAATACTTCGTATTTTGTATTTTTCAATATTAATTTGACCGAAAAATCAGGATTGGTATAATGCCGTGAAAGTGACAGAAGCAAGGGCGTATTTAAAAACTTAATTTAAATATTTCATGAATTTTTAAATAGCATTATGTTTATGGTCCATATATTTATCCCTAGCTGTTAAATGGTCTTTTAAATAAAATGCGAATGGACGAAGATTTAGAGTACGTGTCAGATTGGCTATACTGGTACTTTCGCTTAAAACTTAGAACAAAAGCGGTTGAGTTACGAAATAATAACTTCCCAAAACTAGAGCTCTCAGAAACCCGACCCGCGGGTACCCGGTTCCTACCCGGGTATCCGGTTCTCACCCGGGTACCCGATTTAAGTCGGGTACCCGGTTCCTACTCGGGTACCCGGTTCCAAGGGAGAATCGGTTCCATTATAAGAGTCGTTCCAACGCCAGAATCGATTCCGTCACAGGAATCGGTTCCTCTTGAAATCACGCAGTACAGATTCAGTTTCAAAGCCAACAGAGGAAATTTTGCATTTCACTAAGGAAATGTCTAGTTTCTTTGGAAATTACTGATTTTTTTGTAGTGAAATTACAAAATACGATTTAAGATTTATTAATAAAAATTTAAAATTCCTTCTACTCCCTTCAATTAGTGACAATTTTTTATTGCAATTTCACTCATTCTTATTAACCAGTTTATACGACGGAATCGATTCCCGGTGGGGATTCGATTCTCACAGTGGAACCGGCTCCATTGATGGAATCGATTCCTATTTGGAACCGGGTACTCGTCTGGAACCGAGTACCCGATTGGAACCGAATTTTTGGTAGGAATCGATTCCTACCCGGTCGGGTGGGTACCCGGGTTTTCGGGTTATCCGATTCCAACTGAGAGCTCTACTCAAAACATGAATGCATCCAAACTCTCAAATCTTCTCGTTAGAACTTACATAATAGGGATGGATTAATGGCCAAGGTCGGCAAACTTATACATCGGGATCAACAGTTACGTCCACTGTATTCATCTTGCTTTTATGGACAAGTTATACGAAACAACTGAAGATCATTTATCAATCCAACAAAGAAACCCTTTCAAATTGACAAGCAATGAAGAAGAAGATAATGATGGTGGTGGCAAAAGCGATGAAAATGACAAACTCACAGTAAATGATCGGCATCTACACAGATTTGATAACGAAAATCAGAAATATCGTAAAGAATTTCAAAAACTCGCCCATCAATAACGACATGTATTTGAAGAAAAAAAATTTACTTGTTTAAGTTCATGCTTGAAAATTTGAACACGGAAAATACATCCACCAAGCCTTGACTTGTCTGAGGTATCTATCAAATCCAAAAAAAAACTGCTAAAAGGATCTTTAGTCACATTCTGAAAATTTCAAACCCCCTAAAAAGACAGTCATCCCTCAGGAGGTAAAATAAACTCTTAGAAAGACTGTACAAACAAATATTGAACTAGATGAACCACAATTTCTTCGAGGAAATAGCTATTGTTGGTATTTATACGAAATAAATATGTTGAAATTAATTTTTATATTTGTTTTATTGTTTAAAAGTCATAACAAATAAATTTGAAGACTATGTGTCGGGTTTTATAATTTTTCTAAGGATTTTTAAAAATCGTGCGTAACACCAAAACCTATCGTTAGATGGGTAAGATAGAAAAAGCCACAAGACTTTTATGTTTAATGTCAATAAGTTTTTAGAGTATTATTATTATAATAAAATCCTTAAGTCACTTCCACCAATATGATCTTTTATGACTTGATCCTAGTTCAGACTTAAGCCACCCAGTCAAGCTTTAGTTCCTTAATTAGACCTAAAATCTCTTTGGCGGCTGCCTTAGCTATATCTGGTGGTGATGGGAAAGCCTCACCGAGATTTCTGAGCCTGATACGGCCAAGGGCCTCACAGTGACAGAGGATGTGTCTGCTGTCTCCTCCTCTTCCAAGCAGAAGCGACAAGTGTCTTCTTCAGCTAACTCAAACTTTTTTAGCTGGTAGGGCAGTGACTAGTGAGAAGTCTTGTTATGAGCCTTAAATCTGGTCTTCTGAGTGAGAGCTTCCGTTTTCTGTTTTGAGTAGGTTAGTTTTTAAAGTAACTATTTAAGAAAAATTGCAGGTACTAGTTCATTACTTTAAGGGGTTATATACAAAGTTGGAGCTCAAAAAATCGAAAAATTTTTGATTGCATATTCTGAAAGTACATACTTTCGAAAATATCTGTGTGAAATTTCATCCAGGTCGGAGCACTAGATTTCAAAAGACAGCCGTTCGCAGCGCGCTAGTTCCATCCATAAGCACTTGGCGAGCGGCGTCCAAAAACTTTAAACGCGATGATCTCGGAATAGAATTTTTTGAGAAATACCGTTGCGGTGAACGTGATATCTCAAAAACTTTTCAACCGATTTTCATAATTTTTTTTTTAAATTGTTCGTATTTACAATCTCGTGTACTTGAACGGTTCCTTCTTTATCTAAATATTTTCGATTTGTTTAGAATTTTGAACACCTCAAAAATCGATTTTTTTGTCAACATGGTTTTTTTATTGGAAAAAAAAAATTTTTCGGAAACCGAACCATTCAAGTACACCACAATACATTTTTCTTCAATAATCTTTTTACTCTTTTGATTTCAGTTAAGCGGTTCGCCTTGGAGAGTGTTCACCGCAAGCCTCTGCAAAAAAACGTGCTTCGGGAGAGGGGCCATAACTCCGAAAATTTTTAATATTTTTTTATAATTCAACTTGTTTTTTTTCTTCGATAGTACTACCAACAAATTGTCTTTCGCTGTTTCTAATAAAATTTGCATAAAACCCTTAAAAAAATCACCAACTCAGCTCACTTTTTCCCCTCAACTTTGTATATAACCCCTTAAGTTGAATGTAAGGATTAATGAACACATATTATTAATGTCTGTCTAACTAAGTTAGTCAATGCGCTATGTAATAAAGTATTAACATGTGCCACCAAATAGATATTTTTTGTTTAATTATTTACTTTTATTTAAGGTACTACAAAAAATAAATTCCCCCCCCCCCCCTCCCTCGACTCACAAACAGTGGGTGCCTCTGAAGCCAATTAAACGATACAATTTTCAGAGAAAAGCGATGGTAATCAATAGTAACGAAATAAGAAAGAATGTGAAAATAATGAATGCCCAGAAAATAACAAATGTGAAAAACTTCAAATTAAGTGTGACTGAGTACGGACAAATTTAAATGGTATAGTATAATACAAGTGAGTGAATTCGCCCAGTGCTATAAGCAAATCGTTTCTTCTTTTTAAATTTTATTTTTGTTGTTTTTTAAATTAAGGAGCCTTTGATTGTAATAATTAGTATGACATGTCGACTTAGGATTTGAAATAGATTGAATTTATTTAAAATAGAAAAAATCGCACTTTTGGTGGACGTATTATGCTTATCTCTGTCAAATACGAATTGCGATTTTTAAGCTTCTTATTGTAAGTCACAGATTCTTTTAGTACTTTCTGTTGTCAGCAGAAAACAATAATTGATTGCCGTCAGCGGGACTCGAGCCTGTGATCACTGGGAAATCTGCAGGTTATTATGTACACTACGAACGTACATTATACAGATTTATAATTTTCATAATTAACGTGTTGTCGAAAATGTAGAATTAATTTCCTTTAATCAGTTTTCAGGATAATATAGTATTTAGGCGAACTCACTTATACGCACTTTTAATGTCCTAAAGTGTGACCTAAATTGTAGGTACGCATCTTCTAAGCTGATCATTTGTTATAATCCGTTTCATATGTAAATTACATGACTATGCGTATCATTTAATAAATTTAACTACTGATTTTTTTATGTTTACACTGATTACAATCTTTATCGTTATTTTAACCGGCTTTCTGCCAACAAGTTATTGAATTTACGACATAATTGTGATTGTATCAAAAAAACGAGAAACGACAACTTTTAATATGTTTTGTATAAATTCATCCAATAATTTAGTGGGAATACATATAAAATACATGTTTTTATATCTACTTAATGTAACAATATGCATGTATTGCCTCTAAATTATTACATGAGTTAAACTAAAAAACATTTACTACTCGGATATAATACATTTCACGTAAAAAAATTGTACGGAACATCGAAAAGCAGGTTGAGAAAAACAAAAAAAAAATATAAGAACTTCCCAGGTGAGAGAAGTAAACGCAAAAAACCAGACAAAGCGTCAAACACAAATCGAAATATGTAAATTAGGAAGTGAACAAAAAACAACTTGACCAAACTTCGACTTAGGCATTGTCTGAACTAAATAATAATTTTATTAAAATAAATTATGATTTCTACCTGCCAACATAAATAATTTCAGCATTACACCCATAACTGCACTTTCACAAAACACAAATACAAGATTGACACTGTACACTAAAAAATTCTATTCAAATTCTTAACAAGTCATCAATTTAAAAGCATTTTTATAAATTCACAACTCCGGTTATAGTAAGTTCCATAGTAGATACTTAGTTTAAACGAAAACAACCCCGCAAGATCGATACGAATACGATTTAACCCAAATCCACTTTGTAAAGAGCATTAAGGCCAACGTTTGGATACAGCGCTTGCAATCGTTCTATTCCAAGTGTTTAAGCGGCACTGATAAATCTCAAGTTCGCAGCATCCCGCAGAACTCAATTAATAGCACTCGCTGCAAACAACTTGTGAAGTCTGCCCAACAAAAATAGCGTTGTAATCTTTTAGCATGCCGTGATTTTTGACGATATTTTATTATCTCGCAATGATTGAGAATATTCACCCTCTGCTTGTGGCATTTGTGCACACCTTTGCCAACATTTGCTGCTCCGTCATCTATAAACTGACCCTCTGTGCAAGTAATGCATGCGCGAAAGCTTAATAAATTTATACCGGTCGGATGTTATTGGGGCACAAGTTTTGAATTTTTTATATTACTAAATTTAGGGTATTAAAAGGACATTTCATGGTTTCATGAGGATATATGAACATAAGTATGGATTTGCAACAGAATTCCAGATTTAAAAAAACCCACAAAACAAAATTACAAAGCCTTGACATTAAGAAATGCTAATATCGGAACATGAAATAATTGATATGGATACAGACTCCCGAAAGTAGAGCTTTACCGAAAGATTCAATATGCTCCCAGGAAATTAAATGCAAAACTGTTTGTTAAATGCATATGTATTATAATAGAATAAATTATTAAATAATATTTCTTATTTTACATCTTGATGAGAAAATTAACTAAACTTAGACAATTTAAAAGATCCTGTTTTTGATATGTTTGCTTTTTTCTTAAAATTCTTTCAAAGTTTATCTTTTTATTTCAAAGTATCTAAAAGCGAAAAATAGAAAGTTCGCAATCTCGATTTACAATCTTCCAAATTTAAAAATCCCTCGTTGCCAAATTTCAAATATTTGTTTTACGATTTTGCCAAAATTCAAGGAATGCCCTTAAATGCAATGAAGCAAAGTAAGGAAAAAAGATGAAATGAAAAAAGTGACGATTACCGAAATTAAACGGTACGTCCAAAGTTAACCTTGAGGTTATAGACTATGATTACACGGTTCACTGAAGTAAGGGCTTTCACGTTCATCTTTGAGCCTTCATGTTTAAACATACTTCCTGACAAAGCAAATGATGTTAACCGTGAAACAATTGAAAATTGGTCGAGTCTTGTCACATTTTTAATCTTCTAAAGAAAAGTCAAGGATATTAAAAGGTAACTATGAAGGACGAATTGCTGGTTTCAGCTGCATTAATTTACGTATCTTGTGCGGGTTTAATAAGGGAGAGTAAAAAAAAGCGTAAATGGTTACTGGTCTTTTCAAATTCATATTTCCCGTGTAAGAGTTTGAAAAAATAATCTCTTAGGATAGAGTAAAATGCATACAGGACTTAGCGCTCTTATCTCTACGATACTGATAACTTGAACTTGGACAAATGAAAATGAAATGCTGCCATTACGCTTGTTTCGTTCGCTTTTTCCTATAATGTTTCCCACCTCACCCCTCGTCTATGGCTTCGTGCTGGAGGTGCGCTTCAGCGCATCGTGTAATTATTGTAATAGGAGTGAGATTGACTTCCAGCTCTTGAGTTGAACGTGGTGATATGGCCACCTACCTAACTAACTATAGTTTCGTAACCCCTTGTAGGGTATGGGGCGAGAGAAGAACTTCACACGATTCGCGACAACGATTGCAAGTGAACCTACAATTTAAAGTGTATCCCGAACTTTAGACCTCCGGACTGGTAGGCCGACAAGTTACACTTACTCTACCAACGACTTTAACTACTGACTGAAAATATATGATAAATCCAGCTAAGTTTACCGGATATTTCTAAATCCAAGCTATTAAGAGATGGCGAATTAAGTACTATATATTCGCTCTATTCACGGAAATAGGTTAGAGGTAGGCTAATATGAATATCGTGGATGAAGATATATATGAGAAGAAAGAAAATTACTAAACCATAAAAATAAGGCTTGATAAAAGAACTTATCTCTGAAGTATATCGGCATTTCTTTCGCAGGACTTCCCCTGCGAGGCCGCCACTCGTACCTACCCAAAGCTAATAAAGCCTAGTATGCTGGCCTTCTAGCCAAATTTTAGGCATTTGGTCTGCACCCTTAATTTGTAAAATGGACTGAAAGTTTTCAGTTACATTCAGATGTAACATCTTTTATTATTATACGAATTAACAGCCTAACAAAAACCTTACAATGCACTACCCTGAATAGATACCCAAAACCACTAATGAACCAAACCAAGTCCGAAATATCAGCAAATCCCAGCTCGTCAAGTTCCTCAAAATAGGGAAAGCCTAAATGTCGGCTACTGTAGTTGACTACAGCCAAATAGCTGCAGAGGAAATGAGGGATAGTTTACTCTTCTCCGTCATCTTGGCAACTACAACCGTAAATCATTTTAAGGGCGCAACGAGTCTGTTAGTTTACCTGCTTATGAGGCGATAACATCTTTAATAATATAATTCGCGCAAATTACGCCCTTTTGACCGATTTAGGTCAAATATCGGCCAGATCTGGCAA
The DNA here is from genome assembly GCA_964036015.1 of Leptarthrus brevirostris. Lineage (NCBI taxonomy): Eukaryota > Metazoa > Arthropoda > Insecta > Diptera > Asilidae > Leptarthrus > Leptarthrus brevirostris. The sequence goes on from OZ038371.1 coordinate 113,669,478, forward strand.
GTCTGTTTTCTCTGCTATTTTTCATTTTCATTCTTGATGAATGCTTGCTTTATATCCAGATTGTATGTGGCTAACGGCTTCCTAAGCAGGTAAGTTATGTCCACGTCTAGTAGAGTGATTTCAATTCCCGCTAGCTCACTGGCTTTGCAGTTACCAGGAATGTCACTTTACTACGATACCCACTACGATTTGAGGTGTACGTTAAGATTTTTAAGATTTTTTCCTTGTTTTGGAAAATGCACTCCTGTGAGAGTTTCTAAAAATGCAGACAACGAATAACGACGTCCTAATGCTACCTGTTGAGCCATGATTTCTGCTTGGAAAACGCTGAAAAAATACTGAAGTTGCCTGGCAAACGAAGAGAAATACTATGGTCCCGGTGTACCCCGTAGACACTTCCACCCACTTTACCTTCCACCCACCTTACCTTCCAACTAAGGGATGTCAGTGTAAAGACGTACTGGTACCTTCCATTGGGGGCCTTCACTTACTCTAGCTTGATGGATGTAGATGTGTCTAACTTAGTATTGAAAAAAGGCTTGAGTATATGGTGTAGTCAATGCTTTTTAACTGACTTCCCAAAATCAAAGAGGTTCCAAGTTCGACGTGTATTTTTTTTAATACTGACCGGGCATAACTTAGTAACGCGTTGACCGATCTTGAAGATTCTTTTTTTGTTAGGTAAGGTATGTTCACCGATTGGTACCATGTCAAAAAAACTTTTGGTGGGGTGGGAGTGAAACCTAACTTTGTAACGTGGACCGATTTGGATGGTTCTTTTGCTGTTGTACAGAGTGTGATCCCCGTTTGCTAAGAGGAGAATAATGTGGTCCTAAGATGAGGGGTGGGGTAGTGATAGTCTGACTTCGTAACACGTGGACCGATTTCGATGATTCTTCTTTTGATGAGTAGAATATGTAGCCGCACTGATACGACAACAAAAATTTATAAGTTGGGTGGTGTGCGGAGGGGGCGTTACACAATTTTTTAATTCACACACCTATTTAAAAGATTCCTTTTTGTTGTGTATTATATGATCCACCATTGCTACTCTATGGAAAAATTATGACCTAGGGTTGGGGTGGGGTGATGGGAAACCTAACTTTGTAACGCGTGGATTGATTTAGTTTAGATTATTCTGAATGCATAGAGTCTCTATTTGTATTCTGACAAAAATTGTGGCTTATGGTGAGAGTTGGAGGATGGGCGGCATCTAGCTTCATAAGGCATAGAGCGATTTTGATTCGGTTGTGCAGAATACGTTTCCTGATTGATAAATGATAACAATTTTGTACCTAGAGTGACTACGATGATTCTCTAATTACAATAATTCTCTCCTGCTGTATAGGAAAAAAATTCGCACTAAGGTCATGTCAAGAATTTCCTAAAGTGAGACTACTAAAGGGTGACCGTGACTAATTTCATAATATGTTGCCGGATTTGGATAATTTTTTTGTGCACTACCTCTGCATCTTTTGAAATGTCTTCATTCGTGCGAGCAGCATTCCTCGAGTCGTACATATGAAGACACTAAGAAGTAAAAAATTAAATAATTTTGAAAAAATTGAACCGATTTCACTAAAAGCGCTAAAAAGCATCAACTAATTTTTCATTTTCTATCTATTACGACATTGTGAAGTCGGTGCAAATTAAACAAACAAAACAACTACCCAACCACAATTGAATATAATAAAACTACCTGATCGTGTTAGATCACGGAATCATAAGAAAGGACGATTAAATACTTTTGTTGTAGTTGCTTGGTTTGTTTGATTTTCACCGACTTCAAAATGTCATAATAGGTATAAAAATAAAAATTATTTTATGCTTTTTAGCGCATTTTGTGAAATCGGTTCCAGCCATCGGGCACCCCACCGGGTGGGTAACGGGTTCGAGCCTAGATCTCCTCGTTAGTTTTTTATAAAATTGAATTAAAAATTCCATTCCATCTCTGGGCTGTTGTCTAGCTCGCATCAATACAAAAACATGACATTCAATCTCCCTCACTCCCCTTACCATAATTCACTTCCGGCCAAAGCCGTGCTAACTTAACAAAGCGTTGTCTCCTAGGCTTTGGCCACATCGTAAAAAAAAACAAATTGTGCATTTATTTTCAATTATGACTTTCTTGTCCTTCCCTTTGCTACTAGATTTATGTTTGATAGGTTTATTGCATTTATTCCATCAACGAATTTGGTACGAATTCGAGTCGGAGTTGGATCAATTCGTTGAGCGGCACGACCACCATGCCATGGGTCCCGGGTTCGAGAACAGGTCTCCCCGTGAGCTTTTATTAAGAAATTAAAATAATCCACTCCGTCTCTGGGCTGTTGTCTAGCTCGCACCAATGCAAAAACAACACATTCAAATTTCCCCACTTCCCTTACCCTAAATTCCCGTTGAGCGGCAAGACCAACATGCCATAGGTCCCGGGTTCGAAACCAGATGACCGTGAGCTTTTATTAAGAAATAAAAATAATCCACTCCGTCTCTGGGCTGTTGTCTAGCTCGCAGCAATGCAAACAAGACTCAAGTTTCCTCACTTCCCTTACCCTAAAACCAAAACCTTAGCCAAAACCATGCTAACGCATCAAAGGGTTGTCCCCTAGGATTTGGCCACATCGTATAAAAAAAAAAAAAAAAAAAAATACACCCAGTGGTTTCACCGTCGCTTTAGGTATATAAGGGCTCCCCCGAGGACACCTATATTCAGTAGCACAATCATCCTTTGATCTTTCTATAGTGCTTTCTGGTGGGTAATTCTTTTCAGTGCACGCCACCAGGTTTCCATCCCGTATGTAATTACAGGCCTGATACACTAATATAGAGCCGGTACGCAACTGGCGGCTTCATGCCCCATCTTTTGCTTATTGCCCCTTTTCATGACAGCCGACGCTTTGCGTACAATTTCTTAGATGTTATGTTTCCAGCTTAGTTAGCTATTCTGAACAAGGCCCAAATGTTTAACTCAGTTTTAGTTTGAACCCATTTGGTGTTGAATACTTTGTGCTTCCCTAAGAAGTGTATTAGCACTGTTTTGCTGATTTTATACCGAGACCACATTTAGAACTTTAGGAGGATAGTTTCGAAAGCACATGTGTCATTAGCTCAGATATGATATTTGGGTGTTTGCCGTTGTTAACCGGGCAACGTCGTCAGTTTAGGTGATAACCCAATGACCTCAGTGTTCTAGATCCACAATCAGATCGTTAAGGACAATATTCCGTGAAAGCGGCGAATGGATCCATCCTTGGGCAGCCCCCCTTATATCTTCGTAAGGTAGATCCCCCAAACTAGAGCTTATCCTGATTTGATCATAAGATTTGTAAGCTAAATGGGTGACCCCTCTACATCCACGCTCCTTAAATATTCTGGTATCGAAAGAAGGTTTATTGGACTAAGGTCCGTTGTTCTGCTGAGCTATTTCCTTTTTTATTTGGGTGTTAAGACTACCTTGATATCTGTCCAAGAATCTGGAATGAATATCAGGTTTAAGCAGCCTTCATAAATCGGTTTCAGCCACCGGATTCAAAGCTCGAAGGCTGCTTGAAATCGGGCAGGGATTACACCGTCCATGCACGGAAATCTGAAGGACATGAAACTGTTGATAGCCCGTTTCAGTTTCTTCCTACTAACGATACTACGGCCTAGGCCCTGACTATTTGAACCTACTGTAGACTCAATTTTTCTCGCTGTTGAACAGTCGAATGTCCTTTTGACTATATTACAAAAACACACCCACAAAGATTGCTTACCTTTCCTGACAAGTTCTTTACAGCTCCTGAGACTTTCCTTATAGTAAGTCCGCACATTAGTTCCAATACTGCGTCAGAGCAATTTGGTTAGTTTCCGGTTTGGGTATTGGCTTTCTTCCTGCAACCTGGAAAGTGAGCATCCCATAGAAGCGCTAGGGTATCATCAGCGGATTGCATGAGAGATCCATTCGATCTTCTCAGCAAGCTTTCAATATGTTGACAGTTGTTTCTTGGCCTCTCTGATGGCTTTTTTGTTAACCTTAAGTCAGTCCTTATAAGGTTAGAAATACCTATGCCTGTAGCAGATATTGAAGATGTCTCGAATAATCTTCCTGAGATTACATTCCACCAGTGCCGGAGGGATTTTTTAGTGAACTTCAGGAGACAGTAGACATTGAAAGCTGTCACCATCGCTTTTTTAAAAGTGCCTACCCTTGAATCCAGCTCTTGAATGGTTTCTATGCCTACATCAGGCATACTGTAAAGTTTTGATTTTAGTATCTGCCTGAATTTCTTCTAGTTGATCCTTCTGGGGTTTCTGTAAGGCTGCGGCCTTTCACCCGCCAGGTAAAGATTCAAAATAACAGTTCAAACTTTACTAATTTTTTTTAAGTTAAATATAATTGTTGTAAAAACCTGTAAAAAGATAAGAGCAATTTATTAACGCTACCGCTTTTCTTTTTGTGCAGTCACATTTGTTATTAAAAACTTTTACTTGATCCGGTGAAATCATAAAAAATAGTTTTTTATACGATATTGCCAAAGCTGATGATGTCCTATGATGCTAAAGTACAGCCATGGCAGGAAAGGAATTAAAGGTGAGTGAAATAGAAAAGATTATAATTTTTTGACTCTCATAATAATAATTTTAGTTGACTTTTATACTTCGAATTTATTGTAGACAAACTTGGTTCTTGACGTCAGTGGAGCATATTTCGGTTAACTCTTCAAAAACGAGGGCACCCAAGACCGATTTTTACCGGCGTGTCTGCCTATGAGGCAGTGGCCCAAAATAAGGGTCAAGCTTTGGCCATATCTGTCGGGTGATCAGGCAGGTGTGTTCCTTCTGCCATCTGACGTTTGAAATCCTGAGGGTTTCCTGTGAAATTTTTCGATTGTAAGAAGGCAGCGGCTTTCCAAGCCGGTGATAAATGTTCCAGTCGGGACGAGTAGTGCCAATTCTCGCTAGTTCGTCGGCTCTGCAGTTACCCGGAATTTCACTGTGTCCGTACTTTCAGATGCTCATCCATGTCATTTAGAGCCGAGCGACTTGATATAACCATTTTGGAGGATGTATTTACTCCCTTAGTAGATACAGATGCTATGCGTAGGCAGCCATTATAGGCATGATTTCCGCCTAAAACACGCTACAGTAGTCAGGTAAGCGAAATGAGATGTCGAGGTCAAGGTGTTCCGAAAAGATACCTCCACCTACTCTGCCTTCCAGTTTGGAGTCTTCAGTGTAGAGTTGTACTTATTCCCCCCATTGAGGTGGACCTACCTCCCACTCTGCTCTGGTGGGAAAAGAAGAATCAATTTTCGCTTCAAAGAAAGGCTTGGGTGTGGTATAGTCGATATTGGTAGTGGTTTTTCCGTCCAGGGTTTTGGAGTGACCCAATTCATTTTGTTTCCAGATCTGGACTGAGTTAAACCTAATGACAGTCGAGGATTCAAGTTTAAATTTATTAAAAACAAATGCTACACTGGTAAGAATAATCTTATAGTTAAGTATAGGAATTCAATCTAATTATTATCTATTTTATAATTAAGTAGATCAATTCAAAAAAATTAAAAGTCCCGGAACGGTCAAATGTTTCGCGGATCACGAATCGAATCAAAAAATGACAAACACACGTGTTCACATTTTTTTTTAAACTATAGAATAACATCATAGTTGGCAACTTTGAAATGTTAAATGGAAACCCCCATTTTTTATTGTAGATTCGTATTCTTCTTTCAAATTGTTTGAGATTTTCGAGGGAAAATATTGAAAATATAGGTGCTTTAAAGATCTTCTACTGGAGCGAAAGAATTGCAAGCGAGCAAAATTGCTTAGACTTATACAGAGAATCTGAACATATTGTTTATCCTCTAATTTAAATAATTATTTGATTTTAGAAGGATTTTCCCTGCAATTAATCGTTACTACGTGTACATGAAGTGTTGAAGCCAGATTGAACCTTAGTTCAACTCTCACGTATATCGCAGTTAAATTCAAAGTGGGTCAAGTAAACTCAGCTGAAGTAATCTGGCTCAGTCGAGTTGAAATTTTACATATATACGCGGGTTGAAGAGTTGAAGTACACATTGTAATTTGATGTGTTATATTTAATTTTTAATTGTGACGCGGTAGTTAGAAATTAGTTTTGTAAAGTTTTTTTGTGTTTGTAAAGCTTTAAAGATGGTAAGGAGAAATATTTGGGATGATGAGGAAACAGTAGCTATGTTCAGAATTATGTAGCAAACCCAAGTTCAACTCAACTCTTTAACCTGATGAACTCATATACAGAGATTGCAATCTCAACCAAAACTCAACTCAACTTCTCAACCCTGCATGTATATGTAGTACATAGAAGGAGTCAAATGTTTTTAATACTCTTATACATACTCAACGTTATAAATTTCTTCAATATCTCTTTTACTGTAGGTCTGTCTGTTTACTTTTGTGTGTAAAACGTGGGTAAAATGAAAGTAAAAATCGTTCTTCTGGTGGAGGGGATGAAAATGCGAAAGTTAACAGACGCTTTTTGGGTAAATTGATGCCAACTGAAGAACTGTCAAAAGTAAATTTCAGTGCAAAGATCAGAGCGCTTACAAGAAATCGTAAAAATAAATAAAAGTGAATAACAATTTACTGAAATTTCTTCAAGTCCAAAAGTAAACAGACGCAGTGTGGACGAAATCTTTCGGTTTTGTGTAAAAACTTTCGAGTAAACAGACAGCCGTTGTCAAGTTTACCTCGTACCTCGTTAAACGTGCAACTACTGAAATTAAATGAATCACGCTATGTCGAACAAAAGCAGAGGGTGGATTAGGCCCTACGAGGAAGTAACTAAGTATATGTCATGTGTGTGAGAATGGCAAGTTTTTGTTCTGCGGCTGGGTCTTAGCTGTCAAATTTGTTCCCTTTTTACTACGAGGAAGTAGGCTTTTTATCTGGACCCTGGGTCTGTGCTGTCCTACGGGGAAGTAACTAAAGGAGAAGAAAGAAACTCAGGAAATCGTGGCAATTTTAAGCTTGTATGAGATTCCCATGCATACAATCTCATAAGCGAAAGGAACGTGATTAGAAAAGTATTTTATGTTGGGGGGCTTTGACGCGTATTTTAAAATATTGAACTAAATAATAAATTGTGTGCAGACACTGACACTAAGTGACAGCTAAGACCCAGAGAACAGATAAAAAGCCTACTTCCTAGCGAACAAATTTGACAGCACAGACCCAGCCGCCGAACAAAAACTTGCCATGCTCACACACACGACATATGCACGATAGCGCTTCTCCTTTAGTTACTTTCTCGTAGGTGCTGTCACTTACTGTCTTGAAGTTCTAGCTGTTTTCATACATTCTACATTGGCAGCCCGTAAAAAGGGTTTTGTAAAAATTCGAGTTATTTTATCAATAAATTCCACACGAGTTTTCTTGCAATTGTTGTCGAACCGGTTTTTAGGGAAGAGATAACATAAGCAAAGAGGTATTTCTACAAAAATGCTGCACTTTGGAGAGAAATGTGCATCAAAATCCAAACCTATTTCACCTTTTGTCAGGCCCTAACTCAACCAGAGCACAATTTTTCTGGTTTGGAACAATGCACACACCCAGCCATAGCCTCTTATTCGCATGTAAATTTGACAACTGAAGCAAGAATACCCGTGTGGAATTGTTTTGAAAACGCTAACTGTCGAACTGAATAATATATAAATACATAAGAAAATTATCTGAAGCAAATTTTAAAAGGTGTATGTTTTCACACAAAAGGAAAACCGCATTGGTGTAGTCCAAAACAATTTTACTGCAGGGTTCCTTTATTATTACAAATTTTCATCATTTTGGCATGCACTTCAGCTTAAATAATACTAAATTTACTGCTGACATTGACGAGTTCTATTAATTATTCTATTTGTATATACGGGGTGTCCCAAAAGTCGCGGAACGGCGAAAAACATTTTTTTGTTTAATATTTTAAATTTTTTAATCGGAAGGAAAAGGAAGTGCATAAAAAATCTTTCAAGAAATTTGGTCAGCCTATCTACTGAGGGGACTAGGGGTCAACTGTGATTACATTAAATAGTTTTTTAAAAACTATTAAACATGTGTTTTTTTCATTTTTTGATTCGACGCATAGTTTGCAAGAAATTTGACCGTTGTGTGGCTAGATTAATAATTAAAATTATTATTAAATATATTAACAATATGAATATATTCTAAATTAAGCTTATTAAGTAGATGATTTCCTTAATACTTAACTTACTTAGATGTACTTAGGAATGATATTAACTTACTTAGATGTACTTAGGAATGATATTTTGCAAGGTATAAACTATGTTTCTTTTCTGACAGGAAATTTCTCGGAAGTTTTAATTTTTTTTTAAATATTTCCCTTTGATATGTAGTTTTATTGTTCGACAGAGTTCACGCTCTACTTTTTGAATTATAAGTATTACACAATCAGAAGGAATCCTCCCGAATTCTATGCGTTTGTGTATAATCAGCGAATAGGGTGAAATTTCCCCTTGAAAAGCGGATAAACACTTGGACAGTGCAAAGTTCTGAACATTCGTAAAATAAGAAACCTAGCAAGGCATTTGACAACATGACTTGCATAATCTGAAAGTCTTGCGGGATACTTCCAGGAATAACAAATGCATTTCTACGTTATTGAGAATGTGTTGGGGATATCGCCTGAGTCGTAAGCCAAGTAACTCGAGATCAACCATAAAGAATGGGACTGCAGTTCCAGAGTGAATACTACGATATCTTTATTACTAAATTGATAAAGCATAAAAGCATTAATCTTACTTTTTAGAGGATACAGGATCTGGGTTTACGTACTCCTTCTGCTAAATAAAATTCTTATATCGTTTTAAATTGAGTGCGTTAACTCTGTTTTTAACAACCCAAGGTTCTTGGACGAGAGCGAGCACCTGTCCTTTCTGTGTCAGACGAAGGAGTAGAGCAGCGGAAGCTGCCTTTGAGTGTTGGAAGGTAATCTTAGTCACTCAGCATTACTATATTTGGGAGAGGATACCTCAATTATTATGACATCGACAACTTGCTCATCGTCGCGGAAGTCTTCTTCAGCAGCCGATCGCAGAACTTCGCCTTCCGTCTCTCGCCTGGAACAGGGAAGGGGTCAGCCACCATCTCACAAATGGATTTCGCGTTACCATCTTCCTCGAGGGCTGGTAAAGGGTAACGAGGCCGGGGCATGCCGCTGTATCCTGGTCCTTGTTCTTCAACGAGATGACCTCTACATTTGCCTTCCGGTCCGATAGACCTTGAGGCTAATAGAGCCAAAGCCATAGCTAATAACGTCATTGCATCCAGCGAATGGGGTGGGGGTTTTTTCATTCAGTGACCGATGTGGTCACAGCTGGCCTTGACGTCACTAACCTAGGCGACCTTCTAATCCTGGGTGGGTAGACCAGGGTTTGCTATTTGAATAAGCTGATTCAGTAAGTTTTTCTCCATTGGTCTCCGTTGAGCGCAAACGCTCCTCTTGGAGGTCACTGATATGTGACCAAAGATACATTACGATGCGCAGGTTTTTCGGTCATGTGAGGAACTGAGCGGCTGCATCCGGGTTTGGAGACCATGGATACAGCTTGCTTCTTCCTCGAAGAAAGGGGTGCACTGGGATCCGCAGTGGCAACCACCGTGCTGACCAAGTTGTGGGTGACCGAAGTTGTAACGTCGGCCTTATCCGAGGCTATAGATAACCTTTTCATTAACGACCACTTTCGCGACAAGGCGGTACTCACATACTCAGATACTCAGATGATAGCGCGCAGGTAGTTAGACCATGGTAGAGCCCCAGTCCAAAAATACTCCTTTAGGTGGATAGGTATCAAGGAGGCTCCGTTGTAAGGCAGCCGGTTAACAATAACTTCAAGCCATCCAATAGGCACGGAAACACTTATTATGGGATTTTGATGAAGAGGGTTACTGTCTCTCCGCCCGACAACAATTAGCCAGTCCCCTAAAGAAACTTCAGAAGCCTATTACTAGCCTTTACACGCAGAGGTTGGAGTCGGACTTCCTTCAGTACTCAAAGTTACCGTACGCACACTGGGTGTTAGCGTGTAAATCCCCCGACGAGTTTGAATTGTATAGGAATTTAAAATTCATGGGTGTTTTATGGGATACCTTTTCTTCGAATGAGAACTTACATATTATTCTGCCAATTCGTAATATATTATGCTTAGGTTAGGTTAAAGTTGCTGCCCAAGAAGACACACTTATGCCAAGGAGGCCCATTGTGATACCACGTTAAGGCTACAACAATTTTAAAAACCCCATCAAAATACCTGAGAAAAAGAGGGTGAACCTGTTACCCCCTGTGCACGGAGCCAGTTCCTTGTATGCAATGGAACCAATTCACGGATAGTCGGCCTGACTATCTGTGAAAATACATCTGCTATGTGTAGGTAGCGTTAAATAATTCAGGCGGTCCGCGGCTACCTTTATAGTCATGATTTCCGCTTGAAACACGCTGCAGTTGTTAGGTAGGCGGAATGAGATATCGAGGTCCAAATGTTCCGAGAGATACCTCCACCTACTTTGCCTTCTAATTTGGAGCCGTCAGTGTAGAGGTGCACTGACTCCCCCATTGGGGAGGATCCTCCTCCCATTCCGAGGTGTGATAGAAGGAGCCGAATTTAGTCTCAAAGAAAGGCTTGGGGGAGGTATAGTCGATATTTCTGGCATTTCTATTGTCCAAGATTTTATAGTAACCGAAGTCGGTTCGTTTCCAGGTCTGGATTGAGTTAAGCCTAATGGCGGCTGAGGATGCGGTTTGCTTACCAAAGAGATCCAACGGTAGAAGGTGGTTCTAAGGGCACCTGTTATCAGCAGTGTGCTCAGGGTTTTAGAAGGTATGGTTCTAAGGGCACCTGTTATCAGCAGTGTGCTCAGGGTTTTAGAAGGTATGGTTCTAAGGGCACCTGTTATCAGCAGTGTTGCCATCCTCTGAACTTTATCCATTTCTTTGTGATGGGTTGATATATTTAGTGCCGGCCACCAGACAATCACAAGCCCATGCACAGAGTACAGCGCTACTGTAGCCATACGTATTTTTTCTTGGATATTAGGCTTCCAGGTAAGCTTTCTATCTAAGACTAGACCTAGATATTTAACTTGATTACACAGTTTCAGCCTAACCCCGTCTAGTGTAGGGCAATTCATAGGAGGTGCTTTATGTTTCCGAGAGAAGAGTATTAACTCTGTTTTGTTTGGGGTTATGCCCAGACCACACCCATCGCCCCATGATAATATCTATGAGGGCGTATTGTAAGACTTCAGTCAATGTGTTGGGGTGCTTTCCTGAACATATCAGGACAATATTAACGGCGTAGGCGATGGCCTTGTGACCGGTCATCTCCAGGTGTGTAAGTAACTCATCCAGAGTTATGTTCTATAAGAGTGGTGAAAGGATTCCTCCCTGAGGGTTACCTCTAGTTGCCACTCTTTGGTTATTGGATCCTCCCTAACTTGAGATGATGACCCTGCTTTTTAGCATAGGGTCAATAAGTTTGATGAGACGATCATCAAGTTCAAGCCTCCTCAAGGATGCCATTATCGCCTCTCACTTGATATTGTTAAAAGCACCCTCTGTAGTAGCGAATGCTCTATGATTGTGGTAAGTTTGTGTAGGGCTGTCTCTACGGACTTACCTTTAGTGCAAGTATGTTGCGAGAGAGACAACTTGGAAGGATGGATTGTCTCTTTAATATAGATATCTAAGAGTCTCTCCAGGGTTTTGAGCAAAAAGGAAGAGTGACTAATGGGCCTAAAATCGTTGGGCCTATAATGTAAGGATCTTCCTACTTTAGGGATAAAAACCACCATCACCTTCGTCCATGAGGATGAAATATAGGTAAGGTTAAGGCAGGCCTCATAAATGACAATTAGCCACGGAATCAGTATCTCGGAAGCTAATTGTAGTTCAGCTGGGATGATGCCATCTAATCCCGGTGATTTATAGGGCTTGAAGCTTCGTATCGCCCATTTCAGTTTTCTCTCATCAAGTATTTTGTGGACCAGTTCATGGCCGCTCGGAGTATCCGGCAACTCAGCAGCACTGGTCAACCTGTCGGGGCAAGAAATTTGCGTCGCCGAATTACACGAAAGCGTCAAGGTTGTCAAGAGTTTGCCTGTTTCCAATTACAGGTGGACCTGTGATAGGCAGACTATTGCTGAGGATCATTCTGTAGAGGTCCCAGTTTGTTCTGAGCCTGTTTTTATAAGGGGAACACATCTGCTTATGGAGTGTTATCCCAAATTCGATGTAGGCGTGGTCGGAAAAGGATGGTTCCTTGGATACCTTCCACTCTGTTATTAAGTGAGCGGATTGTTCCGAGTCGGTTTTGCACCCACGTTAAAAATCTGGAGTTTAGTTCCAAGAATAAAATCAAAAAGTAACTCACCTCATTCGTTGATGTCCGAGCTGTCCGAACTGTCTCCTTTCTGTGCAAAGCGAAGGATAAGAGCTGCGGACGCTGCCTTTGAGTGATGAAGGTTAACATGGAACACTCTTATCATCACTGTGTTTAGGTGATGATACCTCTATCACAGTGATGTCAGCAGTCTCCCCCTCATTTCTGGCATCTTCGTCAGTGGTGGAACCCAGAAGTAGGTTCTCCAACTCTGGTCCGGGATCAGGAAGAGTGCCAACTTCCATTATGGAGTTGAGTTCCGCATCACCATCTTCTGGTAAGGGAGTGACAATGGCAGAAACTGTCGTTGCACTCTGTTCTTTTTCCTTCTCCGCAGTAGTGCTTGTGGAGGCTGCTGAATTCTGCTTTTGGTTACTACCAGTGTTATGCGCTAAAGCCATACCAAATATTACCATTGCGTTCGGCAAGTGGGGCAAGGGATTGCTCATTTAGAATCACAATGACCTGTCTTGAATTTCCCTTGACTTCGGCTACCTGGGCTACTTTCCATTCATGGGTAGGTGAACTTTAGGATCTCTAAAGGATCCGAAGGTTCGATCGGAATCCACGCCCTTGACCTAGGTCTACAAGGGATTTTATCCCTGGGAACGGCTTCGATTCTCGCACCAGGCCAGATTTCGCCGAGACGGGAAATCGCCTGGTTGAGAATCCCTAACGACCTTTGGTCGTTAGCAGGCCAGTAGTTTAATGTGGCCTTGATGCCAGCCAGCATCAAGACAATGCAACCTCTACCATCTTCCATCTATCAGGCGTGATGGAGCCGTCTGCGTTTCTGCGATCTATAATCGCTTTTACTAGGCTATCTTTCGCTATTTCGCTGAAAGATTTAGCGGTAGAGGAAAGGGTGCCATCCGCCTTCACTCTTTTGGCTTCAGTTCGTTAGGCGAGCGCAACCTCTTCGGGGTAGCTTGCAGAGGGTCTTTAGAGGCTGAAGCGTTACTTAAGGCAATAATTTTATTTTCCCACTACAGAGAGGTTTTGTCCTTCTCTGCGAGATTCTCCTGAGATACGGAGCTCAGTCTGCGGAGAATTCTGAGCGCAGTCCGCCTCTCTTTGTAGGCCACCGTTAAGGCGTTTCCCTTCTGCTTGGTGGTCGCTGTGTTGGACTGAGATGTCCTGAGTGGCGCGCTGATGGATGTATGTCCGGCTGTTTTTACCTTGGACAGCGACGCGCAGGTTTCGCAGGGAGGAGGAACTGAACTGCTACTACCGGGTTTGGGAGCCTTGACAGCAGCGTGTTCTTTCCTCAAAGAAGGGGGTTCACAGGACTTCTTATGGGGAGCCACCGTGTTAGCCGCGGTAATGGAGGAGGAGGAGCGAGCAATACTCGTGGAAGATTACCACTTAACCCATGTTTTGGGTCTACCTTGACGGCGGGTTGTCCCCCTTTTCGGGGGGAAGTAGTTTTCTCGGTTTTATCTGAGGCTAGGTGTTTTTTGTGCATTAGACATTTTCATAATCGACCATTTTCACTACAAGGCGGTACTCATGGTCTCAAGATGTTGTGGGGTTGGGGGGTCAACCATGGTAGAGCCCCATACCATGAAAAATCCTTCTTACTTTTTGAGGCGAACAGGTATCAAGGAGGCTCAGTTAGAATACAGCTAGTTACCCCCAGCTGCAAACTGTCCAATGGGCACGGTGGCCGTTTAACACCCTGGACTGGGGGCGTTTGATCAAGAGAGTAACTGTCTCTCCGCCCGTCATCATTAGCCAGTCTAGAGTAAAAATTACATGACTGTTACCAGCTGTCCCACGAGAAGGGTGATGCGGACTTCCACAGTTACGGCACGCCAACAAATTAATAATTTACTGACGCGTTGGTCCCCCTGTCAATCTGAGGGAATTCGGCCATATTATGCTTAAAAACTAAGCAACTTTTATCTTTAAAATACAATTTTATAAGAGTACCAATTTTAATTTTAAGGGTAAAGGGAGTGAGGATACTTAAATCTCTTGTATTTTTGCATTGCTGCGAGTTAGATGACAGCCCAGAGACGGAGTGGATTTTTTAAATTCCTTATTTAAAACCCACGGGGAGACCTGGTCTCAAACACAGGAACCATGGCATGGTGGTCGCGCCGCTCAACCAATTGATCCAACTCCGATTCAGATTTGGGCAAGGATTCCTGGAAAAAATTAAAAAACTTTCATGATTTTTTTTTTTAATTAAAACTTTTTTCGTTTATTCCGGGAAAGTTTGGCTAAATCTATTTACTTTTTGCCTCTTTCGATTTTAGCTAAAAACCTTTAGTTTTTGAATAAATTATTATTGAAAATCCAAAATTTTCGGTTAATATTGCTCGATATTTTGTAAATTTATATTATAAAGAAAGGTTTTTAAATAAAAGTTGCTTATTTTTTCATTAATGGATTATTTTTTTGTATAAAGCATCTTTCGCTAGTATCTCCTCCTGAGGAGATATTACTGTGAATTGATTAAAATGGCCCACCCTGTATGAAAAACTAATAAAAGAATTTGTTCAGTTCTTAAAAGATCCCCCAACTAGTGTGTCAACAGAAGATGGTGCTGATACGCGTTATGTATTCTGTTTTGTTTTTTCTTTGAATGAATTATTGTTACTTTTTTAAATTCTGAATAATTTTCTTATTTGAGAAACTAATTTTTTTGCTTATGATGAAATGTAGACAGAAATAAATAAAAAAATACAAAAACTTGGTCGAAAAAGGACATTAATTAAGAAAAATAACAAATAACAAGATTTCGATTGAAAAGTAGCAAATTAGTTTAGCTTTAGTTCCGGAAGTATCATTTTAATAGTACTGGAACTTTTAGGGAATCATAGAAATTTAAGTTTCAAATTAGACGACTTTATATTTGTTTTAGAATTTGTTGTGTGATGCTAGCAATTAGAGAAAAAGCTAAGTCAACTTGTAAAAGTTGTCAATAGATTTGTCGCCAGTTACTTACACACATTTTAAATAAAGTGTAACAATTTCGAATCACTAATTTCAACAATTTTTCCGTCACTGTAAAAAAATACCTTAATTTTCTTAATTCTTGGAAGAAATTGAGCAGATGTGTGCTATTTCCACACCACCAGAGGTATTCAACAGTGGCGCCTTAGCTGCTTTTTTATATGGCCTGCTTCCGCAAGAGCCCTGCAACCATAACTATGCATGTAATTGCACGTGTTTCTGTCAAGTAATAAGCAGAGCTTTCGCGTTCAATTTGGCAGGACCAGGTGGAGGGTATTCGGAATTCAAATACAAAGGGCTATTTCGAAAAATCCTTTGGACATGAACAGACCTTGGAAAACCCACGAATATGTTCAGCAGTTCTCCATTATTGTTAATACTCTCTAAGAGCAGCCAGCGGCCAACCAAAATTAAAATACAACTGACTCTACCTCTCGGGTCAAACCATATCTTTTCACTGGTAAAAACAATTTTGTGCCAAACATGTAAGGAATTTTTTATTCGTCCGCAGATGTTTTCTGCATCTGTTTTCATCTCCCAAAAGAATCTTAATATCTTCTATTAAAGTTGGAGGTGGGCAATACTACACACCGACCTATAAAAATTACTAACATTTAAAACTAGAAAATAAAACAAAAATCCTTTTGTCCTTTCCGTTTGACCGTCGTTTTGGTCATCATCTTTATAAATTCTTAATATCTTGGCATTATTTGCCCAAATTCGTTCCACCATTTCTATCTGATTCATATAGTTGAAAGTACAATATTTTTAAAAATAACTTGATCACCTCACTAAATCAGCCGTACTCTTTGACATTCTGTTCAGAATAAATATCTTAATATTACCAAAACTGATATAATGAGTTTAAGCTTAAGTAATGTATTCAGACAGACCCTGAGATATGCAGCAACCTCAACTGGACCGATCATATATTTGCATCGCTAAATATGCACTCCGCAATCAATGACAGAGATCAAGTCGCTCCCAACTCTATACTCGCCAGGTCAAATTTGAACGTACCGTCCAATGTCGGGAACCTTTCTAAGCAGAAAACCAGTAATGTAGAACCATCTTCTGTTTTTTCCTCGTCTTATGAGCCCTTATCTTTAATTCCTTTCCTGTCAAGGCAAGTACGATCTGTTTCGAAATGGTTAGATATTATTTTTAATTTAATCGATCCGAACCACGCCACTGAATCAAAGGGAGAAGCCTGATAATTTTAAGAAAGTGCACCTCATCTGTATCTTAATTACTTAGTGAGTTTTTATAGCTGGGGTGGATGGGTGTTCTGTAGGAGAAAGTGGTATTGAGGATGTATGGGGGATGTGGGTGGGAGCATGTTTTTTATGGTGTAAAGCATCAAAAGATGAAGTGTGAGTGGGCGAGCGGTGGGTGCATGGTATTTGTGTGGTTGCTATGTGGATGGGTAATATGTCTCACCACCCACCCACCAGCTTCCAACCACCCACCCACACCACGACTTTCAATGCTTTTCACCTCATAAAAAATTCTGATACCTATCCGCTCCGGAGCGGTTCCATACATTCATAACGTTCTTTGTCAATGAAACCATTCCTAAGCCTAATGCTTCCACCGGTTCTTCAAAAAACTTTGCTGTATATGAAATTCGCTTGTTACAGTGCGGCATAAAGTTTTTTTTTTTTTTATATATATATGATGATGCCAAAGCTCAGGGGATGCCCTATGATGCTTAAGCACAGCCTTGGCAGGAAAGGAATTAAGGATGAGGGAAATGGGTTAGGAGTATGGGTGAAGGAGGTGTCGATGTACGCCCCGTTTGAAAGTTTCAGGCTGATAAGACGAGGGAAAAACAGAAGATGGTAAACTGTTCCACATTCGTGTTGTTCTGCTTAGAAAAGATTCCCGAAATTTGACGGTACGTCCAAATTTGACCTGGAGAGTATAGGGGTGGGAGCGGCTTGTTGATCTTGTATCGCGCGTTGTCATGAGTCTACAAGGAATCAGGCTAGCAATTTCGTTAGAACAACGGCCATGGAAATAACGATAGAAGAGTGAGAGACAACCGACATTCCGTCGATGCTCCAGAGAGTCAAGACCCTCAGAGATTGAGGGATCGCCAATAAGCTTAACAGCTTTACGCTGGACTTTGTCTAACGCGGACAGTGCGGTGTGTCCGGCCCCTGCCCAAATATGGGAATTATATTCAAGTCTAGGCCTAATGTGGGACTTGTAGATCAGCGCTAAGTCCGGTGGGGTGAAATATTTCTTACATCTCTGTAGAAAACCCAAACATTTCATCGCATTTTTAGCGATTGCAAAAATATGATCAGTCCAGCTAGGATTGCTGGATATCTCGATACCCAATATATGTTTAGGGAGGGTGAATTGGGTATATTCACTCCGTCGACTGAAATGGGTTGGGGGTGAACTGGGCGTTTTTTAAGGGACATTAAACAGCATTGGGTTTTGGATGCATTAAACGTAACACGATTTGCTCTGCCCCAAGCAAGGACCTTGGAAATGTCGTTGTTTAATGATCTAAACATGCGTTCCCGATTGGCTTCTGTAGCATTTCCACGTGAATTCATAACAGAATCAAATGAGTACGCGAAATCAAGGGTGCTGTCGTCGGCGAAACTATGAATAGGATTGAGAGTAAGGGATAAGAGATCATTAATAAAAAGAAGAAATAAGGTTGGTGAAAGAACTGAATCCTGAGGTACACCGGCATTTATTTCGTAGGAATCAGAAGTAACTCCGTCAATTACTACACGAATTGAACGGCCTGACAAAAAACTCTCTATCCATTTAACGAGGGTAGGGTGCAGACCAAATGTTTGAAGTTTGGCTAAAAGGGCAGCATGCCAGACTCTATCAAAAGCCTTTGAAATATCAAGAGCGACGATTTCAGACTCACCAAAATTATGAAGACAATGATTCCAACGTTCCGTTAGAGCCGTTAGTAAGTCTCCGGTTGAGCGGCCAGTGCGGAAACCGTACTGGCAATCGTTGATAAGATGGTTGTTTTCTAGATATTTCAGCAACTGAGAGTTGATAAGTGATTCAAAAACTTTAGATATGATCGAGGTTAGTGCAATTGGTCTGTAGTTAGAGGGGTCGCATGCCTCTCCTTTTTTAAGTATCGGCTGGACATGAGCAAGTTTCCATACACTTGGAAACATTCCTGTTGAATATGACAGGTGAAAAAGTTTGCGCAGAGGTTTAGCCAAAGCAGAGGCGCAGCATTTTAAAACAAGGGGCGAGAAACCATCAGGGCCAGTAGCTTTGGACACGTCGAGTTTTGAAAGTACTCTAAAAACTTCGCGAGTGCGAAAGTGTAGCGTCTTTTGCCTACTAGTACATTGTGATGGAGATGGAAGTGGCTGCGATGAAGGTGGTAAGTATGAATTAGCAGCAAAATTAGCAGCAAACAGGTTGGCCTTGTCCAATGAGTCAGTAAAAACATTCCCATTATAAATGAGTGGTGGTGTTGACGAACAGGTGAAATTGTTCTTTACGGTTTTTACTAGAGACCAGAAACCCTTACTACCCTTTTGGGTAGAAAAAACCTTCCGTATGATGTTCTGGTCGAAATTGAACTTTGCCCGACTAATTGCTGAATTGCAAATATTCCGCGCATCTCTATAGATACGTCTCAACTCCTCTGAAGGGCACAATTTATATGCCTGGAAGGCTGCTTCCTTATTTTTAATGGCTGCGAAACAGTCATTATTGAACCAATTGGTGTTAGTTGGTTTGATGTTCTTGAAGCTATGAGGAATAAAGCGATGCATTCCAAACCAAAGGATGTTTAAGATATAATCGGTGCATTTGTTAACGTCTCTCACAGAAAAGCAATCGGACCAATCCAGCTCTCTGAGATACTTATTAAGTCCCGCCCAATCAGCATTTTTATAATGCCACACTAATCTTTTGGTGGAATTTAGGTTAGTGGTTGTCAGAGAGGAGATGGAGAATTGGGCGGAGATTAGACAATGGTCCGGATTACCCAAGGGAGACGTCACCGAAACCGAGTATTTTTCTGGATGCGATGGTTGCTCAAATATCGTGAAACCGATTGATAGCTTTCTTGTCGCCTTTTTTCAAACTATATTTTTAGGCTGAGTAATAAGGGAGGATTCGAGTATCTCAGGTAAAAAGAATTGATTTTTTCATAAATCGATAAAAAAAAACTATTCAAAAATATGCACACAAAATTTCAATGACGAATTCGAAGTCTTTCTAGGCCTTTATTGAAACACCAGAACCTTGTGGGAATAAAGTGCTGATTTTCACTTTCAAAACTTTAAACACGTTTTTCCAAAAGTGTTCTTTTCCAAAACGGTGGTATTAAAAATATCAAGTTCGGATAAAGCGCAGTGAAGTTAAGATTAATTCAAAAACTTTTTATTTAACATGGATAAATTGCTAACAAATGAAGCAGAAAAACCTTCGAAAAAGTTGAAAAAAAATGTTTTTTCCAAAACTGTTTTTTTACTAACTTTAAAATGTTATAACAAGTTAGAACCACTTAGGTGTTTTTTGTTTTAGGTAAACATAGAAGCAGTGAGATGTCCCACCGTCGAAAATGAGCAATCTTTTCAGATTGAAAAAAAGCAATACTTAAATTGATATTTCTTAATGAGTGCACTATTTTCTTAGATTTAAACATCCAAAAATAATACGTTAAATTGATCATGTTTAATTGGCATTTTAGATATATGTTTTTCACACGCCGGAATACTAGAGTCCCCCCATAAGTGGTGCCACCGTGCACTTCTTCGAAAGCTGTTGTAGTATTTTATAAAATTTTCTTATTTGTTTCTTATATCTTTCAAAACATTTTGCAATGCGTACGCGTTAAAGTATGAAGAAAATCTATTTCTTCGAAACTTAAGAATTTTTATATGCAATAGTCTGTGCAAAAGTATTTAAGGAATTGAACTCTTCTATCATCGCATGAGCTGTTTCAATGTCACCTGGATATTTCTTAGGACAAGATAGTGCACCAGATCTATCGGAAATTTAGAAACCATGCCAATGTCTGCTGTCTCAAGAAGGCTTTATCTGTTTCGAAAATAAGAGTTGTGGTGTTCTAGTTGTAGTTTTCTTACAAAGCTGCAGTCTATTCAAATATTTCCTGCACATAAACTATATATAACATGTTTTTTTTAAGGATGCGGCCAAAACCTGGAGGACAACCGTTTGATGCTTTAACATGGCTTTTACCTGAAGGGAATCTTGATAAGGTGCCTGGGGGAAAGGAGTCATGATAAGGGGAGTGAGGGAAATTGAATTTCTTGTTTTTGCATTGCTGCAAGTGCAAACTAGACAACAGCCCAGAGACGGAGTGGATTTTTTAATTCTACATTTTATAAGGAGAACCAACCCGGGAACCATGTGATGGTTGTCGTGCAGCTTAATCAATTTATCCAACTCCGCCACCTAGTTGGATTGTTTTTTCCACAATAAACGCATATCGATAGCCCGAATTAAGTTCTTATCTTTCATGCATTTTACAATGATTTTTGCTCGGTCACCTCGTATTTTATTTTTTTGCAATAGTTACATATTCAATTTTTTTCTCTTTCTGTTGCTGGAGACGGGTTTCCTTCTGCAATAGGCTTTGAGCTATCGTTGTCCTAATGTTGCATTTTTAAATAAATTTTATGTTAATTATTAAACATAAAAAGAAAAAAATGTAAGTAATTAATTCACTAAATGCTTGTTAGGTTTATTTTTGACTTGTTAGGTAGAATTGGGAAATAAAAACTGAGAGCCGGCTACTATTACTTTACTTTACCTACGGTATTCTTACCCACTTGGAGGGCTCCTACGCTGGTCATTGTGGTCTGCTCGAAAGCTGGTACTCACTGACTGCGATGATGTGTTGCCCACTTATCCAGCGTGGTAAGCTCACTTCTAAGAATAATTCACCTTATACTTCGTTGATCGATTCCAGTCCTCGCTCGGTTGGATGTAGCCAGATCAACCACTAGATGACGACAGTCGGGGGGCTCTGGTGGCGTACAAGATTTTCAATTTCCTACGGGGCTGTCGAGAAATTAGGCATTTTACCGCTGCGGGATTTGTGAATTTATGTAATTTAACTATATTAGTGCCGGGTTCTGGCGGCGCTTAAAAACCGTTATCTCCACCGGTGCTGTTGACAGGTTCTGGGGCCTTTTGTAACTTCGTGGCGGCTGTGGGTAGTTGCGAATTGATGCAGTTTAACAATATTAGTGCCGGGAGGTCTGGCGTTGCTTAAAACCCTAATCTCCTCCAGTGCTGTTGACAGGTTTTGTAACTTCGTTACATTCCCCTCTTTCTTTAGTAGAAACAAAACGGCGTTTCGTACCATGGCCTACACGAGAGGGTGGAACTGGTAAAGATAACTCATTATTACCAAAAATGGGGTTTTATTCAGGTCCTTTTTTACAATAAATTCGTGGATTTACTTCAAGAGAAATAATAAAGTGAGAGAAAAAACAGAAAAGAAAAAAAACAGAAAACAGAAAAGAAAAAAAATACGAGTGTGCTTTAGACCACACGACTGAAGTAAAACTTCTTTAGCTCCATATACTATATATGTATGTATATATATATATATGTTTATATATGTATATTATATACATGTATATACACATACATATATTAATTTTCTACAAATATTTAAATTTATTATCGGCTCTCATTGATAAACGAAATGAAATTACGAAATAATCAAGAAATCTCCGTATATCTCCCTCTCAACTTCCGTTCGCCTCGCCCGATCACACTTTTCGTAACGCTCTCGTCACGCATTCACCAGCTTACTTCCCAAGTCAAGCGTGCATAAAGAAGTTTTACATCAAAAAATAACGGAGTTCAAAACTAAAATTTTCGTTGTGGCTCCTTCTTGCCTCTAGGTTTCCCCTCGGAAACGCAGCTCCGTCGTCCCGTCGATCGGTCGGTGAGCCGCTGCGAAGAAGGGGTTTCACGTAAAGGAGTTTATACTGTTCCCTCCTTTATACAGGGTGTTTCAGATCTGATGTGCCAAAATGAGAGGGGTGATAGACCTCACCTTAGCAAACAAAAAATTGTATGGCAGGGAGGCGGCAATCTCAACCGTCACCTCCAAAAGTGAAAAAAATGCTTTGCGATTACCTAAAATTCAGCATTTTGAAACATACAAATTGAAAGAAATGACCGACATTGCCAACGTAATTGGTGGTGAAGAGCATAGGACATTACTGCAAAAACAGTAAACGCAGCAACAACACCAATCACAACGGTAACCACAAGAACGGTATAATCTTCGCTGTAACCGAAAACTGGAATTCCTGGTATTATTTTATTGACCACGGAGACTGTAATGTCCCAATTAATAATAGATTCAGAGAAATGATGTCTTGTTTATTTTTCCTCAAAGTCACAAAAGTATGTATAAGTTGTGGGACCCGAGCGTAACAGCCGACAATGACAGCTTAGTCACGACTAACCGATTTGCGAATTGGCCGAAGTACTTCTAGCCTTTCTGAGCTAAGTTCACTAAGTACTTTGAACCGTAAGAACGGCAGAGACTTTTAATCTTAGAATATAGAACGAGAGGAAAGGCTATCTTAAGTAAAAACCCTGTACGTGTGATAAGCATTTTTGCTTCATGGCCAAGTGGCGCGTGCGTTAAGGGGGAATGACGCCTGAAATGTCAAATTGGACCGAATGTCGCCTTGAAATCAAAGTCGTCTCCGTAATACTGAAATATTTGGGGCATAAGCAAAGTGTTTTTAAATAGTAAAATTAAGTAAATTAATAAAATACGTTCGGGCAAAGTTATATTATATTAAAAGTGTTATAAGAATATATTTTAAAAAAACCTAATTTAAAATATTATCAAAATGAGTTGGCCCCTCCTGTATACAAGCATAATTTTACTACTTTCATGTCGAAACGCACACATCGCTCAGACTCTACTACATAAAGAAAAATGCTTAGATTTTTCCGAGTGATGTCCTTTCCTCTAGTTCTTTATTCTAAGCTTTTAATATTCGTTTTCTGGATGATTAATATCGCCTCTTTTTAACTGACTTCCCAAAAACAAAGAGGTTCTAAGTTCGACGTATATATATTTATACAGTATCGCTCAAAACTAAAGCAACACCAGGAGAGCTGTACGATACAGGTTCATAACTTATAAAATATGTTCTTCACAGCTATAAGTTTTTTTTGTCAGATGTTCTCAACCAACCTCTTATCAAAAACTAATTTCGTTTCCCTATTGCTTTTATTAATAAAACTACAAAAACGTTGTTACAATAAAACTTCAAAAATTCAAAGGTCAAAACTAAAGCAACGTATTACAAAAATATTAATAAAAATTAACCGAACTTATTTAAAGTTAATGACTTTTATAAATTTGTATGATTTCCATTACTTCTAAGGACCTCTGCGCATCTGGTTGGCATGGATTCTATGAGGTTATCTATAATATCCTGTGGGATATTGCCCCAAGCTTCTTTGACAGCATCAAACAATAATTCTTTATTGGAGCATTTACTTCTATCTATGCGTTTATTGACTATTTCCCATAAGTTTTCTATGGGATTCAGGTCAGGAGATTGGGCAGGCCATTTTAGGAGATTAATTTTTTGATCCTCAAACCAATTTTTGGCCAATTTCGATGTGTGCTTTGGATCGTTATCTTGTTGGTACCTCCATTCAAGTGGCATTTCCTCTTTCGCAAATGGCAACATCACATTTTTTAATATATCTACATGGACAAAACGATCCATAATTCCATTTATACGATGTATGGGCCCAATTACTTAAACTTACTTTCATCAGAGAATAGCACAGTTTTCCACTTTTGATCCAGTCAAGATGGGATCTGGCACATTGTAATCTGGAATTCCATTTTTTTCTGATATGAATGGTTTTCTCGCAGGCTCGAGAAAACAGTTCAAATTCCACAGCTCGTCTTTTGATTGTGCTTTCACTAACAGGCAATTTTAATTCACTTAAAATTCGGTTAGCAGAAATAGTAGGGTCCTTCTGGATACACCGTTTGATTAAATGATAGTCTTTTTTGTTGGTTTTTCTTGGTCTTCCTCCAACATGTACTGTTTGAACTGATTTTTCACGTTTATACTTTTTTACCAGTCTCGACACTATGGACTTATTAATGGTATATTTTCTGCCTTACTCATTTATGGATAGTCCTGCTTTTAGAAAGTTCGCTTTCTAAACTCAACACAATACTTATTTCGCGCCATAATTAATATAATCTAAAGGGAACTTCTACTATTTGTAAACAATACAAAATAAAACACTGTGTACAGTCCACCGACTAATGAAATACTGCTGGAAAGCATGTATCAATAGCACAAAAACCAGATACCTCTTATTTTATCAAAACTGCAATGGTTATATGCGCCGGTACTATTCTTATTAATATTTTTGTAATACGTTGCTTTAGTTTTAACCTTTGAATTTTAGAAGTTTTTTTGGGAAAACTTTTTTGTACTTTTGTTAATAAAAGCAATTCGGAAACGAAATTATTTTTTGATAAGAGGTTGGTTAAGAACATCTGACAAAAAACACTTTTAGCTGTGGAGAATATATTTTATAAGTTATGAACTTGTATCGTATAGCTCTCTTGGTGTTGCTTTAGTTTTGATCGATACTGTATATATCTATATATATATATATATATATATATATATATATATATATATATATATATATATATATATATATATATATATTTTTTTTTTATGTCTGACCGGGTATAACTTCGTAACGCGTCGACCGATTTTGATGATTCTTTTTTTGTTGGGTAGAGTATGTTCACCCATTGGTACCATATAAAAAAAAATTGTGGGGGGAAGGGGGGTGCACCGATTTGGATGGTTTTTTGTTGTTGTACAGAGTATGATCCCCCATTTCTAATAGGAGAAAAACATTTGGCCTAAGGTGGGGGAGGGATAGTCTAACTTCGTAACGCGTCGACCGATTTGGATAATTCTTTTTCTTTTGGGTAGAGTATACTCCCTGGTTGGTACCACGAGAAAAAAAAATTTTGGGGGTGGGCCTAACTTTGTAACGCGTGTACCGATTTGGATGGTTCTTTTGCTGTTGTATAGAGTGTGATCCCCCATTGCTAATAGCAGAATAATTTGGTCCTATGGTGGCGGTGGGGGAGGGAGAGGGGTAGTAACATTGTAACGCGTGGACCGATTTCGACGATTCATTTTCTGTTCGGTAGAGTATGTTCCTTGATTGATACCATGAGAAAAAAATTTTGTGGAATGAAGGTGCGGTAGGGGCTTAAACCTAACTTTTTAACGCGTGGACCGATTTGGATGGTTCTTTCTTGGTTGTATAAAGTAGAAGATACTAAAAAGTGAAAAATAAACTTCACAAAAAGCATAAAATAATTTTTCATTTTATATCTATTACGACATTTTGAAGTCAGTGCAAATTAAACAAATAAGACAACTACAGTACCACAATTGAAAATAATACATAATACAACCTGAACGTTTCAGCTCACGGGATCATAAGAAATGACGATTAAATATTTTTGTTGTAGTTGTTTGGTTTCTTTGATTTGCACCGACTTTAAAATGTCGCAATAGATATAAAATTAAAAATTATTTTATGATTTTTAGCGCTTTTTGTCGTCGGTTCAATTTTGTTTGTTTTAACTATTTTATCTGTAACAGAAAATGAACTTGTTAAACAATATTACCTCAACTTCAGCCCTAAATTCTGGAAAATCTCCTCAGAAGCAAGTCAGAATTTTCAGTATTTGTCTTCACTATTATGTCCAGGTAAAACTGATTTATACCCTATCGTAGATTTAGAATACATGACTAGCATTAAAAATAAAGGCGCTTCTGTTATATACCAAAATTCTTTAAAGGGAATTTTAGTATAATAATATTGTTATAATTTTTCTCAGCTGGCCGAGCGATTACCAGATTATTACTGGTTTTTTGGTGGTTTTTTGTATGCTTGGTGCTTCTGGAGTCAAAATAAACAAAGCCAATTTTCAAGACGGACAGTCATGGTCAATATTGCAGTTTTTTGAGTGGTTTTGCTGAACAGTTAGTGTGATGTAGTGACGCGGTTTATTGTAAAACAAATTGCGTCCGCGAATGATTGGGAATAGTTCGAAAGTTCTAAACGGCCAAATAGTTACGCGATAGTGACACCATTAGTTTTAAGCACTGCACTAAGTCAAAAAAAAATGTTACCTGTGTTTAGTGTCCATGAGTGCTGTGTTACCTGGTATATGTACCGTATGTGTATCGATTAAGTGTGTGTTTTTAATTTTTTTAATTTTTTTGTTTAATTTGCACGGCTTGGTGTAATATGGTGGTGCTGTGTTGTGACGTTTGTAGAGTTCGGGATAGCTCTGCCTACTGGGGCTTCAGAGGTGGGGCCTTGTGCGGTTAGGCTCAGGTCTCCTTTGGAATATCTACTTGGGGCGCTATATTCTTCGTTTACCGAACGAGACGGACGGGTGAATAAATGAACAAATGCCTGTGTTTGTTAAAACAAAAGATTTTTATTGCGTCTATGTAGTGTGCCAATACTTATCTGTTTTTAGTTCGAAAAAATTCAAAATGGCGGTCGGGCTTTTTATACATTTTCTTATTTTCGAATTCGGAATTAACAAAATTTTTAATTTTAATTAACGACATCTACTGGAAATATTTTAAATGCTAATATTTACTAATTTAAATTCATTTATAAACTTTAAATAAAATTATGCTTGAAAAAATTAATCCCAAACAACTACAACAAAAGTATTTAATCGTCCTTTCTTATGATCCCGTGAGCTGAAACGTTCAAGTAGTATTATGTATTATCTCCAATTTTGGTTCTGTAGTTGTCTTATTCTCTTAATTTGCACCGTCTTAAAAATGTCGTAATAGATATAAAATTAAAAATTATTTTATGCTTTTAGCGCTTTTTTTGAAGTCGAATCAACTTTTTTT
Source organism: Leptarthrus brevirostris (assembly GCA_964036015.1). Taxonomy (NCBI): domain Eukaryota; kingdom Metazoa; phylum Arthropoda; class Insecta; order Diptera; family Asilidae; genus Leptarthrus; species Leptarthrus brevirostris. The sequence continues at coordinate 113,696,815 of OZ038371.1, forward strand.
TAAAAAACTAATTTATTTTTCACTTTTTAGTATCTTCTACTCTAGACAACGGAAAAAGAACCATCCAAATCGGTCCACGCGTTAAAATGTTAGGTTCAACCCCCTACCCCAACTCCATCACATTAAAATTTTTTTTCTCGTGGTATCAATCAAGGAACATACTCTACCGAACAGGAAAAGAATCTCCTACTTCTCCCCCTCCCCTACCACCACATAGCACTAAATTATTCTCCTCTTAGCAAAGGGGGATCACACTCTATACAACAGCAAAAGAACCATCCAAATCGGTTCACGCGTTACAAAGTTAGATTCCACCCCCACCCCCACCCTAATATTTCTTTATACGATCGGCGTTTCTAATAAAGAAAAACTAAACTCCTTTGGCTTTTCCTCAACAGCAGCACCAAAGAGTTAGCTTTTCTTCAGCTGCTGGACGCCTTCGAAAGAAACCGAAAACAAGCTGTTGATCCAACAAAAATAAATTAACACCGACCTGGACAGCTGTATCAGATTATGATCACTACACATTAATTAACCTTTCGGTAAAATTGTTTTAACTAACACAAAAATATGTTCGGAATAACCAGGGGCGGATCTTGAATTTGTGGGGCCCTGGGCTTATACTGCTTAGGGGCCCTACCTAATTACTCAGCCAATTGCCATTTTGTCAAAAAACTGTTTTCTGTAGTGATGTAGGTATATATAATATATGTTAAGTACAGGAAGAAAATAGGAAAACAATATATTTTATTTATTTATTAAAACATTATTTATTGCAAAATAAATTGACAGGTTATGAATGGTTATGTTATATAAATTATAAAGCAACCTTTCTGCATTTTTGTGCTGCAAATTCTTTTATTTGGTCAAAGAATAAATCGCAATTTATGGAAAGAACTGATAAATGATTTAGTCGATAGTTCGACATTGTTGTCCTGTATTTGTTTTCTATATACGACATCCTGGAGAAAGAGCGCACCGCTTCACAGCTAGTGATCGGCATCGTTAAAAAAATCTTTAAGATGGTATAGCAGTTTGGGAAAACATCAACAAGTTTCTTTTCATAAATTAGCCAAAAAATTTCACTGCAAGAGGTGTAAGACTCTGTCTTAGACTGCAATAAGTAAGATTTTAACTGAATGCACTCATTCACTAAATGTTCGTCTACGTCATTTGGATAATAATCAATAATATTACGTACACTTTCCAGATCTATGTGTTCTTTATTTTTGTCTTGCAAATCCATTAAAAATTTAAATTTTTTGCTATATGTCTCATAGGCTTGGCTTCTATTATTATTTGAATCCATAATCATCTTATCCAACGCAACGTTAAGCGTGTCTCTTTCAAATTTTTCTGCGCCGTTTACTGAGATTTTATCTGTAGATTTATCTGAAAATTTTGAAGTAATGCGTCTCTTATTTATGTCACTCTAATCTGTTCCCACACTAGTACTTAATTTTTTAGCTTTCTCTTCGTATTCCTTTAGCTTCTGATCGGATTGTTGCCTTGTTTTTCACGAACTCTTTTAATGACACAATTAACTTATTGCCTTCACCAATGTCTAAACCAGGGCTCTGTACTTTTTTATTAACTACATTAAATCTCCCCAAAATTTCTTCCCAAAAAACAATCAAAATTGCAGTTTCTAGTTTCGCCAGTTTATTAAATAAATTTCGTGCCTCTTTTCGGAAATCAACTTTTTCATCGTCATTTTCGCCGAAACTATTGAGAATTTTCATAATGCCATCATAATTACTTTTCAAAGCTCTGACAGCATCATAGTGACAAGACCATCTGGTCTGGCTTAAACTTTTTAACGTAAGTTTTACTTTTGTTTCACGATTTAACAGTTCCCATCTATGGGTCGAAGCAGAGAAGAAAACGTATATTTTTTGCACTACTCCAAAAAAGTTTACAATTTCGGTTGCAACCTTCACGGATTCTTGACCAACTAGGTTAAGGGAATGCGCAGCACATGGCACGTAATCCGCGGATTTATTTTTTTCTTTTAGTAGTGCTTGTACACCATTGTAGATTCCGGCCATATTAGCAGCGTTGTCATATGAATGTCCCCTGCAACTATCCAGTAGTAGTCCATTTGTTTCCAAAAAGGCTTGTAGAATATTAAATAAATATAAGCCAGTATGACTACTAATTTTAATGAAAGATACACATCTTTCATACACTTTTCCCCGAAAACAGTATCGTAATACAATAGCAAGTTGGTCATCGTCAGACAGATCTGGGGTTGAATCCATCACAATTGAATAATACTTTGTGTCGTCGTTATTTATTTCAGTTATAATTTGTTTAATTATCTGTTCACCCATAATCTCAATTATTTCCTCATATACTGTTTTTGATAAATATGATATTACAGGGTTTGGTCGCAGCTCTCGTTGTTCAATATGTTCACGTATGAATGGGTCGAACTCTGCCAATAGCTCTAGAGCACACATAAAATTACCATTATGTGGAGAACCAAATACTTCCTCGGAACCTCTAAATGCTAAGCCTATTATACTCAAAAATTTTAGCACTGCAATAACGCGTTTTAGGACATTGTGATAATATTCTGTTTCTTTATTTAATTGCTCCTGAAGCTGCTTGTCTAAAACAGACTTATTTTCTTTTCGTGTCAACCACACTAACATTGAATTCTTATGTTCACTAGAATTTTTGTGATTTTCTAAACAAAATCCTATGTGTTTCCAATCAGAAAATCCGGTTGTGTATTGAGGAGTTTAAGAAAAAAGTTTGCAAGTCAAACAAAAAACAGTACCAACCCTTTTTGAATAACATAACCAAGATCTTTCCAGTAATTGGCCATTTTTCATTTTCCTAGTGAAATACCTATTTGAAAAAGATCTGTTTTGTTCTTTGTATTTCTTTATTGAAGCTGAATATATAGTTTTCGGATCTTTATTTTGAAAGTCAGTCATTTCATGTGAGAGAACGAAATTAATAAAATCATTATTTAGCAAATCTGGCCACAAGCCCACGTCAACATATTTCTCAAACTCAAACTTAATATTTTCTAAATTTTTTTCCACCTCGGTATCGGTATTACCTTCCTTTTGCTGAACACCAATGTCGTTTTCAGAGGAACCAGAGGGTTGCTGGAAGTCAAGATCTTGCACATTTTCATCGTTGGTATTTTTTTCTGGTTTTCAAAATCTTGTATATTTTCATCACTTGTATTTTTTTCCTGGTTTTGTGATTTTTTGCTCCCTTCGGTTAGATTCTCTTCGCATAAAATACCTTCCTTTACGTTTTTTAATGGATTTGTAGCTATTTCATTCGCGTTTATATGTTCTGATTTTAAAAAAGTTTCAATTTTTGCGCATTTACTTCTTTCTTTTTCTCGATCAAACTGTAATTTTCGTTTTTCAGCTCCACTTTTATATTTTCGAGGAGACATATTGTAAAATAGGATATTTTTCTGAAAATAAACAAAGAACTTGATAGAACTTTTAATTTTAATACCTACTTTGTAATGAGTGTAGCAATTCACAAATTATCATTAAATATCGAACGAGTTCGATTCATTTAGTTTTGAAAACTGAAATAAAAATAAAAACGTCATGTTTTATAATTCTTTTTACTTACCTACTGCTTACTAAAAGCAGGAAGTCTACTTATGCTGAATACTTTCAATTTTAGTAAATTAAAAGAAAGGTCCGGTCCTTATAACTTTTAAGTTATCTATCACTTAGTAAACTAAACACGCACTTAACACATTTCTAACAATAACAAAGTCAATTCGTTAATATAGTCGACGATAGCAGAAGTGCGGAAAAATAACAAAATTGCGTCGGGCGATAAGCGGTGGGAAGTCCCCAGTAAAAGACAATACACGGAATACACCGACCGAAAAGAAGCGACAGGGAATTCCCCGTTCCATTTGATAGATGCGCACACGGGTTGATTGATCGCAGTGTTGCCAACCTTATGATCGGATTTTTTTTAATTATAGGTAATTTTTATTATTGACAATATCGTCTATTGTTTTTAGTTCGGTTGGGGGCCCTCTGTATCCACGGGGCCCTGGGCTGCAGCCCAAAAAGCCTTTAAGTAGATCCGCCCCTGGGAATAACACATGACCCGAGTGAATATTTCAAAATGTCAATAAAGCGAAATTGCAAAAATTTTCTTTAGAGAACTCGAGCAAAGAAAGAAATATTAAAATATTTCTTTACAAATATTAAAATATTTCTTTAACGTTCGTGCAATTAGAAACAATTTGAGGAGTCCAAAAAAAACTTTTAAAAACATTGTGCGACATTTTCACGAAACAGTATGCTATGGTATTTAGTGTACCTGTTAGTGTACCTGTGTATTGTTTTCTTAAGAAGAGTTCAACCCTTATTTTTTTGTTTTAATAAAAATCATATTGAACCTTCATTCTTAGTCTTGTCGTTTATTGACCGAGCACCTCTTCGTCGCTTAAGTCTTATTAACATTGGTCCTTCGAGCCAGATAGACCACAAAACAGGCAATATGGAGATCGAAAAAAAAAATACTTAAAACCCCAAAAGCTCTTCACGAGCAGCTATCTGAAGCAATTGTGATCCACAAAAAGGGTCCTAAAGCCAGGCGCACATAAAGCTCTTGCGAAGTTCGAACTAACACACTTGAGTTAATATGTAGTTAACTCAGTAATAATCACTCTCTAATTTACCAGTCCGGAAACGATAAAATCGAAAATTATAAAACGCGCTACCTACATATATGAGGAAACAGTAGGTACGTCGAGCCACTTCAAGTAAGCTTCAAGTAAACTTCGAGTAACAAAATATCATCAAATCACAAAATTTTGTTTGATTTACTTGAAATTTATCATGTAAACGTGATGAGTACTTGAGAAAATGCAAAGCTGAAAATATGAAAGAAAAATCAGAAGAAGATTGTAAATAAAAGTTGTGATTGGTTTTGCGTTTTATAGATTTATTTAAGTTAAATAGAAAAAAGAAAAGACAATTATTATATCAAGAAAATTTTAAGTGAAGTAATTGAAGTAAATCAGTCAAAAACCCGACTTGAGTTTCGCATAAATTTCAAGTCAAGTACGCAAGTATGCATGTAAACTTACTGATAGATAATCAATTTCAAAACTTAAATACATAACTAGATCAAATATAAGCATATACCTAGAGAGAGGATAAAAATAATTAATACACACAAAATAAGTGAAATAGAAAAACTATGGAAAAAACTAAGCAAACAAAAAAGCAGGATAAGTAGAACAAGTGAAATAAGAATAAAACAAGATCAGATAAAGCTATAAGAATTAGTTATATAATAATTATAATTATTATTATATAATTATATAATTTCAATTTTGGCTAAGTACTTCTCGTCTAAATGTTATCTGTCGACCATGGTCAATTATATGGCAATTAGCCGTAAGCAAATATTTAATTAAAATTTTGGTTTACATATATAATAGATCAGTGCACCATATGAGTGAAAAATTGCCGAGAGGCGCTTAGGCTTAGGCTAAGAGTTTACCTGTTAGACCTAAGGGCAATAAATAAAAAATCTGTCGCACTTTGTCAATAATAAGAGAAAACCAAATGGAGGCATTCCTTCAACAATATTGGGGGTCCATCAGAAAATCAGTTCCCCTTTTCGTAAATTACAAAATGGACGCAATTTATTGTCACTCCACGTGGAAATTATTTTGTGATTAAAAAAAGTTATAATTAGTAAGCATTTTAAATAGTTTGGAATTTTTATTGTGTACATGTTGGTAAAATGGTATCAAAAAGATATTTTCGACGACTATCCAGCATAAATTCAGTTAGCTGGAAATTCGGTGGAAAATGTACACAAGTTTTACTTGGAGTTCATATGACAATTCCCCGTAAACTAATATGAATAACGCCTAGGACATCGATATACAAAATTCAACTTACTTTCGACATAGAGTTTCGAAGCAATTCCACGTCGAATTATCGATTATTCCATGTAATTTGTTTTACTAGGAGGTTCTAAAATAGCTGATGATGGGATCAGTGTAAGTAATCTATTACTATTTACAGTTTGTATTATATAGATGACCTGCTATCTCAAACTTCTAGACTTGGCTATAATTTAAGCAAGTATGACATAGACATGTAATCTCAAAAGATGAACTATGATGAAGTTCTGGAACGCTTCCTCCAATTAAAGGTAAATAAGGGTACAGAACCGGATGGCGTACAAAATTGCTTTCTAAAGCCCAGTATTATGATCATTTAGCGGCTAAATTTTGAATGGGAATTAAATTTTTAGCTAAATCGCGGATTTCTGTTTCAGCAGCTAAAAGACGGTCTAGTTTTGACATGTAGATAGCAGTAGTTTCTCAAATCATATATTTAAGTTTCAGATTTATCTGACTAGTAACTTGTTTAGCCCGGTATTGTGATCATGTAGCGGCTAAATTTTTTGTTATTTGTTTGAACTATAGGTGGCTACTTTCGACGATCAGCTGTTGTACATTTTTGTTTATATTTTGTGTTTCAAAGCTTAGTCAAATAAATTTGTTGACCGAAATGTGTGATGATTGTATATGGGCGAAGATATAGTCCTGGTCAGATAAATCTGAAGCTAAAACATACAATTTGGGAAACAACTGCCATCTACAGGTGAAAACTAAACACACTTTTAGCTGTAAAAACAAAATACCGCGTTTTGGCGAAATATTTAGAGACGAAATTTCGCAGCTAAATTTCCATACAAAATTTAGCCGCTAAATGAACACAATACCGGGCTCTTCACGATAATATTTTGACCTTTGAAGTTTTAACCGCAAATTCTCTTGAAATTTAAATCGTGAATCGAAATGATTGAAATATTTAATAAAATTACTTCTCTGTTAAAGAATATTAAAATATAAATCTCAAAGGACATAAAAAATAATCAAAAATTCACTACAGCTGTTTGGCAAGAGCAGCCACCTATAACTCACAACATAGGTATATTTTAATGTCAAAGTAACTTTGTATCTATTACGACATATTGAAATCGGTGCAGATTAAACAAAACAGCTACCCAGCCACAATTGAAGATAATAAATAAGACTACTTGAACGTTTCAGCTCACGGGATCATAAGAAATGACGATTAAATAATTTTGTTGTAGTTGTTTTATTTGTTTAATTTGCACCGACTTCAAATTGTCGTAGTAGATATAAAATTAAAAAATATGTTATGCTATTTAGCGCTTTTTCTGAAGTTGGTTCAACTTTTTGTTTAAAACTACTTTTTAGTGAATATGTACTCTGTACAACAACAAAAAACTATCCAAATCGGTCAACGCATTATAAAGCTGCCCATACTCCCACCCCGTGATGTTCAAATGGCACGCGCTAGCCCGCAGTACGTCCTAGCTCGTCGGTATGGGATGTGAGTCCTTGAACATCCAATCACACATTGCAAACTGAAGTTCGCGTGCCTGTGGCGAAAGAAGGTTGTGGAATCCTCCTTCCAGGTCTGCCACAAAATATGAAAACACAAGAGAGACAGATACTGAAGGAAGAACAAAAGGTCTGGTGTCACCTGCTGTGCCTAGCCACACTGAACTGTCATGAAAAATTCAAACAGAAAATGTACCCTCTTGTTTTACAGTTCAGGTACTGACCCACCTCTATCGTGCATCTGGCTAGGATGCAGACCCAACCTATTAATAGATGCTGAAATAAAGTAAGAGAAAATCTATTTTAAGACATAACGAAGGAGGGAGACGGGATGAGGGGGGACAAGAGGGGCAAGAAGCTTCATAAGAATACCTGAAATAAAGGCAAAATTATTTCGTATAATTATAATCTATTGACATCAAGTAAGTGAGTAATTCAAACATCATGTAATTTTATAATGTCCCTAATTCATAACCTTCAAAAATCAGACCTGTACTTATAAGGTAAGATACACTTGGAAGAGATGTTTATGTACAACTTTATTATCCTACGCCTCTACCTATAACACCATCATTTGCATACGAATAAAACAAAGTTCAATAAGGTACAAAACAAAGTATACTACGCGAACTGAGCATTTATCAAAGTAATAGGTTTGGCTCAATAAATAAAGTTTAGAAAATTAACCAGCTTTAACCTAAGCTCAACAAGAAGGTAACTAACAAAGTGCGACGCCTAGGCATTTTGTGCACAAAAGTCCAACGTAGCGTAACATGAGAAAATTTCCAAACAGAAAACAAAATGTATACTATGTATAATACGAATAGATATACGCGCTTTTTTTCTTTTTTTTCGTTTTATCCTACCTAAAAATACGTATAAGTACTGGCCAAAGGCATCTCAGAATTTTATTCTAAAACCTATATCCGCACAACCAGACGATTTCTACCTGAACATTCTACCTATAATGCGGTAGCACAACAATATTATATTCAAATTACGCTTTTATCTATCCAATCTTGTGACGATGAACGTCTTTACCTTTGTAAATAACTGCTAAACCTCTCTCAACAGAACTTCTGTATATTGTACAGGCCGAATAAACCGCATTATCGTTACTTCATTAAATAAGCCGTTTTCAAATAAGTTATATGCCCCATGCATAGTAAACGTAATTAATTAACAGATACTTCTACTTCAATATGGCAAACATTTTGAACTTTCTTGTGATCTCACTGACCTCCTTGAGAGGTAAAATTATAAATCTAATACTAACTTAAGGTAAATTTTTTCTATACGTAAGTTTTCTGCACAAAACCTAACTCAATTTATCAAACAAAACCTGTTTTTGTGCTCCTTGAGCCTGGTGAGTCCTCTTGTCATTTCGAGAATGAAACTCTTTTCTTCAGACATTGGCGTCTTGGCTGCGGCCTGGAGGCGCTGTGGTTTAGGGTTGGAACCACACTTGGTTCAGCGATATCCCGGGTTAGAATATCCTATCCGTATGGCACAGTTACGATAAGAGTAGTGCTTCGTGTTGCCTGCGCCCGATTAGGGATGATGGCCCCACAAGCGGGATTTAGTTGGATTAATATTTAACTATTCAGCTTATTGAGGCCGAAGATAGGTGTTGATCAGCAATTGGGACAAGGAATGTCGAGGTAAACATTGAGAGGTCTGGTTTCCGTCCCAACTCAATACCACACTCCAATAACAAAATGTAATTTCAATTTTGCAATAATTTCTACCGGTTTCGCCTTTTTTTGTATTGCTCGAGTTGATTTCAGCCACCTGCTTCTGACCTACGAATAAAGAACAAAAGGAAAGGCCGATATGTATATATACGAGAACAAACAGACTACCTGTCAAATTGCAGACTCATTGTCAAAATTTCACATTACATTTGTAAAAGTTTTTATGCCGGCAAGTGTTCTCTGGAAGAAAATTTTAAATTGTGTGAAATTTGCTAAGAATTTTAAAAATTTGTGTAGTACAGTGCTAAAAAAACATAAAGGACAATTTATTATAAGACATTATAAGTGAAGTTTACTTAGAAAACATTAATTAATTGATAAAATGAAGTGCATTATATATTTGTGTGAGAACAAAGTGCGAAATCATCCTCTTGGATTCTCGTTTCATAGGTAAATATAGAACAAATAGTAGTTAAATAGTAATGCTACATTGAATGACTTAATTGAAAGCAAATCAATTAGTTTTAGCACGAAAACAAAGCGAAGTAAAAGTAACTTGTAATTTTTCTTGGTAGCCATTCGTTTGTTTTCTTTTAATGTTCAGTGCTATGGTTAATTTTTAATATAAGGGGGAGCTAGAGAAATATTAACTTTTTATTAGTTGAAAAAATTTGAATAATTTATTTATTTGTTGAAATTTCTATTTTAGATTTCCTAATCAAATTTAGAGTATATAGCTAATGTACAGAATTTAATAACTATAAGTATTATCCTAGCCACTAATTTAGTATAGCAAGAATCATTTCAAGCAACCAAAGCCGCAACTCTGCCGAAGCCGGTGCCAAGCCCGGTTGCAAAAAGAGGAGGGAGGCCGTAAATTGAAAATATTTGTTTGAACACTATTTTTCTAAAACACTTGTTTTTAAATTTTTCACATTTTATTTTAATAAAATAAATCTATTTTAAACATTTCAAATGCCCTTATAACTCGGCTGAAGAAATTTGTATACTTGACTTATTTTATTAAAATCAAATTTGGAAATTTAAAAGCAAGTGTTTTAAAAAATTAATGTTCAAAGATAAATTTTGCGTAATTTAATTTAAAGTACGCGCCAAAATTATTAAATTTGTTAAAAAGAACCTCTGCAGTAAAATTTGGCTTTGACTACACTAATTTAGTTTTCCATTTGGGTTAGTAAAAACTCATACCATTTTAAAATTTGCTTCCATTTTCGTATGGGCCCTTCCTTTCGTTGTTTATTCGTAGCATCTGACAAGACAGAATGAACTGTCTTCTTCTTACTGGAAGCAGCACATCCGCTCCGTCTTTCGAGAAACAGTGATGACAACCCTCTAAACATGACGAGTCGTAAACGTAACGCCGGCGAAGTCACACTTTCATAGAAATCTTCGCAAACATTACGCCGGCGGCGTAACAGAAACGAGTCGTTAACATTTTATTTGACCAAAGAGAAGTGAAACAAAACGGCGAAGAGATGTTTATGTGTTGGTACTTCGCTAACTGTACGCCGGAGGCGTACCGTTTGTGTAATACTTTAGTGCGTCGTTTACGAAATTCCTGAACGCGTCTTTAACGAAATACTTTCAGCGTGACGTTAACGAAATAGTTTTAGCCGCTGATAAATAATTTTCATAAAGTTCACTTTGAGAATTTTCACTGTAAAAGTTTTTGAACGAATGTACATATATTGAAGTTTAACGGTTAAACTCCTCTTCATCTTCGGCGCAAAAGTTCTAACAGTGAAGGGTCCTATAGCGAACTGTAACTTTAAAATAAATTAATAATGTAAATCGCTTTTGAAAAATTTGGAGAGGAGAAAAGAAAGCTAATTCATTCATTCATTTATTTTTATATTTAAAATATTTTCATTAACAAATAAATGTACATTTATTTGTAGACAATTTTAACCTAATTCTCTATTGTCTATATTGTCCACTTATCGCAATTCACTAATTGTCTTATATCAACATCAACTATCACAATTAATAAAACTATTTTAATCACTTTATAATTAAAATAATACTGCAAAATTTTTCTAAACACTTTGAACACAACTCAAGATGGGCACAAACTGTGAGTAAACATGACAGGTTTATTTTTATTTGGCACGCTTCGATACATTAGTGTTGGTGTCAGAGCGACTCGTAAACATTACGTTTACGTTTCGCCTAGAGCGAATTCGCCAAAATGCTTAGAGGGAATAATCGAGATTAAAAATTTCGAAGTGTGTTAACCCGTTGAACAATCCGGCGTTGGTATGTCGTCGGTACCAACGATCGAGCACCCACGTTTTTATACACGTGCACGCCTGAGGCTTGTGTGAGTATGTGCAGAACGTTGGTGCACCACCGAAATACCACCCAGTAGCACATGGTGGTATTTCATCTCCGCTGTCACTTAAAAGGAACTTCGAAACCTCCTCGCAGTTCTCGCACCAACGAATCAAAAGATCATGCAAAAAGTGCTGTGAGGCCTCCTTCAAAAGAAATGCAGGCGGTATCGCATTAAACAACCTCGTCGAAACATTCATCACCTGCGTTTTCACAATCTTCAAGATTATCACTATTGTCGCAGTCATCTTGTCCCCAGACTATTAATTTTAAAGATTTTTAATATTGTTTACAACACTTATTAATAAATTATATCATGCTTTAAACAATGTGTAATAATTTTTTTTGGAATTTTTTTAGTTCATAGGTAAAACATTAGTGAAGTGTCCGTAAAATGTAGGTGGAAAAATTAGTAAAAGAGCAGTGAAGTATGCGTAACGCGTGAGACTCACCGACTTGTGTTTATCGGTGAAACCGCCGTAACATGTGCGTAAACTCAGTCCCAGAACGTGCGTACAGACGTTTTCAGCGTTGAGTTTCATGCGCCGGACCGTTAAAAAGCCTACGGAAAACGTTGGGGGCGCCAACGTATTTTCGGCTTTGGTAAAATTTTCAACGGGAAGGAGTGGCTCACATTACATACTCTACCCAACAGAAAAAGAATCATCGAAATCGGTCCACGCGTTACGAAGTTAGACTGCCCCTCTACCGCCCATTCCCCCACCCGATACCAAATTTTTTTTCTCCTATTAGCAATGAGCGATAATGTTTTTTTTTGCGGGAGAGGTGAAAATCTTCCAAAAGACACCAGACAGCCTGTGCCCTCCGGTAGTGTGAGATTCTTACTCACTAAAAACACCTCTCTCGGGATTAGCCGAAAAAGACCACATAACCGGGTCCCTTTTTGTCCCCTCCCAGTCTCCCTTAGTGGGGGCAACTGAGTATCCAGTTATCCCACTGTCGCCACTAACCTCGGTTTCCTGTTTTCCTACCGTCTCCAGTGTTCCTTCTTGGTCCATGCGTTAGTTACATCACTTCCCCTTCACTGTCTACGACATTGAAGGGTTCCAGGCCGTAACGCTTTAGTCCTGAGCCAGGACAAGGAACCCCCTCCGGATTAACCGCAGCTAACCCTACGGAAGGCAGATCTGCATAAATTCATGTTTTCCCGCAGTTTCCAGTGTTCCTTCTCGGTCCATGCGTTAATTACAACCTTCATCCCATCTCTGTCTACGACATTGAAGGATTCCAGGCCGTAACGCTTTCGTTCTGAGCCAGGACAAGGAACCCCCTGCGGATTAACCGCAGCTAACCCTTTGGAAGGCAGATTTGCATATTCTACTGGTGTGCGTATCGCGGAGATAGCCAACTCGTTAGAGTCTCCCGTCTCTGCACCGCCGCACCTGAGGAAGTGCTAGTTATTATTATGCCAATGGCACCCTCTTCCAGGACTGCTACAGCAGTTTCAGCCGGTGGGAGCGAGCCAGCCTCCATAGCCGCCACAGTTCCTTCGAAAGGTAATTCTCCCAAAGCTGCTACTGTTGTGTTGTGGGTACCGTGGGTATAGCCAACCTGTTCGGGTCTCCCATACAATCCACCTCCACTACCACAGAAGCGCCCGAGGAAAACGCCATTCGCGACCCAATTACCCCTGGGTCCTGCAGATGGGACGACGACACTGCAGACTCCCTTGGAGTTAGGGGGATTTTTCAAGAGGTTATCTCCACCCGCATTAGTTACTTGGCTACATTCTAGGATGCATTGCCCGGTTTCTACCACTTGGAGGTGTAACTAACACTTGAGAATATCCAGATGAGGATCACCGTATCCTAGAAGGCTTCAACTCGTCCGTCCATTCTCCAGCAACCCAATGAGCGATCATACTCTGTACAACGAAAAAAGAATTATCCGAATCGGTCCACGCGTTACAAAGTTAGGTTTCACCTATGAATTATATACCAATTTTACATTAAAAAAGTTCGGTAATAATTCAATAATTAATATATAACAAGGAAGTATATTAAAATGTTAAAACAATATTCAACATCTTTAGAAGAAACACGGGGATATTATCTACATCCTGGGGAATTTTCATCACAGTTAAATTCCGTACGCAACCTAATCCACAAAAATATGCTGGTCTTGCATAGCAAAACTGCTTGGGACTGAATGGAAATAAATTTTCATAGAATATTATGACTTCAAAAAGCACGAACAACCCGAAATTAATTCAAATATAGCGCCTTTGGTTCTTAAACTAGCAAATAGCATTTTACTTTTTAAAGCAGCGTTCCGAGCTGATACTGTCACTACTTTCCCTTATATGGATATTTAATTTTATTACTTTAACAAATGCTAGTTTTGTAAATAAATAATTTAAAATTTAGCCATTAATTATTCTTACGAATTTTAAGTTATTTAATGGCTTGCGAACCTTAAAAACGTCGTAAAAATGCAGTGGAAGTTTTTGTGTTTGAAATTCAAACCCAACAAGGAGTAAAGTGGCAACCCTATTACGTATCTTACAGTGTTCTTGACGCATTTCATTTCTCAAAAATAGGTGGCGGTATCCGAAAGTCAAAAATCAACCAACACCAGCGCAGCACTCACTAACCCATTTAAAATTTAATTTGGAGAGCTTTCCAACACAACTGCCATACTAAGCAGATTAAGTTGGTTGCAGTTCATTTAAAATAACCGTCATTTTAATTATATGATTTTTTTTATATGAAATTCGCATTTATTGAAGGAAATATATTTGGGCGTATGTAGTGCTCCTCTTCGGACAGAGGGTGGTTGCCCACCAATTGCATTTTAAATGTGTAGTACTGCAAAAACATCATAAATAACTCAATGTTTAAATTGAACTGTTGCCAACTTAATGTGGCTAGTATGGCAGTTGTTGTTGGAAAGCTCAGAAGCTCTCCCCAAAGCTCTCCAATTTATTTAAATGTGTTGGTGACTGTGCTTTTTGAAGGGGAACGATGAAGTTGGTTGGAGAATTTGCTGTCAGTAAAACAAAATTTCCTTCTTGAAGTCTACACGCGATTTCAAGCATTTTAAAAGAAAATAATTAAGTAATTAATAGATTAATACCAACCAGTTCGACTAGTGAAGCGATTGCGTCTTGCATCGCCTGTTTGTTATTTGATTATTAATTTTCATCACACAAATTGGAATACAAATATAGAGCAGTGTAAAAATAACACAAAATGGACGATCTGACGGTGGAAGTATGCGGCGAAAACGGAGCGTATTATAAGGTTTGTATTACTTGAAGTATGACTTATCCGGTTTGGATTAATTTCGGAATTAAAATTGAAATTATTTGCCTTGGACTGCACGAACTGCTTACATTAGAGAACAAAAGATTGTGCCTCCATGTCCCTTAGAATTCCTTGAGTTTTCTGGACGCCATAACCCTGGATTGACAGGGCGTGAAATGCACCTCGTGCAGAATGAAAAAGGACTTTTCGTCCAGCAAATAAAACACACATAAAATAATCTAATGTTTTTCTTTTTCTAATGATGGGCAAGTAATTTCATTAAGCCGCAATAGGTCAAAGATGTCATGTTCACATTCTCAAAGTTAATCAAGGGTTCTTACTTTTTAGGGCACAGTCACAGATGTCTTTGAGGATGGTGTGCTGGTGACAATGGACAATGAGTAAGCCAAGATATTATTTTGCGTTACTATTAACGGCATATCTAAGTAAAATTAAAATCGTCCAACTAACGTAACTTGATACCGTAATGTTTAGAGTTGCAAAAATTTTATCAATTCAATCCTTCTGAATACATAATACTTCCTGAGATAAACAAAGATAAGTTAAGCTTCCAGAATTTTATAATATCAAAACATCAACAATTATTGTGTTAATATGCGGTCGTTGAATAATGCAACCATCGAACGAATAAAGTTTTCACTGTTTCAGCGCTTTGTAAAGAGTAGGAGTAAGTTTAATTAATTGATGACTTTCAAATGGATAACAGAATTTTTCTTTTCGTGTAATGTAAAATTTTTTATCCAAAATAGTTTACTTATATGATGACAGTATCTATAACATTTATTCTAATGGTTTTCTAACTAGTTTATAAAAAGTGCGTAACATTTCAAATGAACCCAAGAAATGTTGACTATCTAAAAGTTCTTTGATCTCATCTGATAGCTGATTTGAAGTCACCTACGATCTTATTTTTTTAAAGTTCAATAACAGCGCTAGTTTATTATAATTGTGAGTTATATGAAAGATAATATGATTCATATAACCACTAAGTATATATACATTCTAAAATTCTACAGAAACGGTGTTGGTTTCTTTTCTTTTTTTTTAAATTTACATATTAACGAATAACGATGGTAAGAGGCGGAATCATATTGGAAAACCCGATATTCAAATTCTAATGTCAGCTTCTAGAAAGTGCAAAACACTTTCATCAATAATATTCCAATATTCTTTGGCATTCCCTGTTCCATTAACAAATAAGATTTGGCCAACAGATTTGAATGTGGCGCGCACTAGATCATGACCGAAAAGGAGTACCCGTTATTTTGCACATTTCAATCTCAGATTTCATTTTTTTTTCATAAGCGACTTTTTTAGTGGAATATCAAATCACCTCCTTCAACCGCCTCTGGGCAGTTCTGAGGTTGGTAAAAGTGGAAGTCGCTTCCTCTATTTGGGAGTTTTCTTGTGCAAAAAATCGAAGCGATATATTAATGCGAATGGTTTTACAAGTCCCTCTTATGCAATAGGGCCTTTTCCCGTCCGCTACTTGACTCACGCATTTATGAAGGTGTTTTTAAACTGGATATATGAGTGAGAAAGGCGATAAGAACAAACTGTTGTGGTCGGCAATATTTCAGCAACATAACGTCGCATTCTACACGCCTAGAATACACATTGAGAATTTATGTTGCGCCGAGCAGCCATCATTTCCATAGATTCAAATTTATTCGGCGCGATTTATTTAGTCGGGGTGATAAAACGTTTTGTCGCCCGTGTTTTAGGCGAGAGAGCAGTTTGTAACTTTTCAATATTAATGTTTCCGATAGAGGATTTTGTAGTGAATTTTCAAAAAATTTTTAAATGAAATTAAGTAAGCATTTGTAAATAAAAAATCAACTTTATATATTTAGTTAAACAGTAGATTATTTTAGATTATTTTAAGACATATTGGTTAAAGGTATGTTGAAATTATAAATTTTCTGATTTATATTCAATGGCCAGCAGTACTTATTAGCGTTAGATTTTCCAATATTTTTTTTCATGGAATAAAGGTAAAGTTCTTTTGCTATTTAGTAGGAAACAAATCTAGAAATAGAAATGACAACTTTAAAATTATGATCTCAGGCAAAGGAAGGGTAAACGCCAAAACTTAATGTAGGCAGCGGCAATGGTTTTAATGCAGCACCATGATCAGTGCTGCGCTCGATGCCTTGCTAACCCAATGACGATATCACAATTAAGAAGAATAGGCTAAGTTTGCCCAATTTTTTTTCTTTAGATTATATTATAATCCCTGTTTATCTTTAAATTAAGATAGGAATTTTCGCGAACAAATTTCGCCAGCTTTTCCTTGAAAATCATTTTTCACAATAAACCGGTTTACCTAAACACTGTGCTTCCGCATCAAACATCAATTGACACAGCCAGCGGCACCGAGCACCCAAACGATACAACCTACTTACATTTGATTTTTACAGGTGCTTTAGCCGATGCCTACAGTGGATTTTAGCCTTAACATCATTTAGAAATATGTTATCCTGTAATGATTGTCGCCTTCCCAAAATCAACTGAAGGTCCGCGACCGCATTGAAGGTAATGAAGATTGCAGATCGCCAGGACACAAGGGCATTAAAGGTAATGAGATGCCAGATCGCCTGGCGACAAAAAAACGCGGATGCTCGGTTCATCGGACCTGGGCTCGATTATAAACCTAGAATCGAAAGTAAAATCGATTCGACAGTTTAATTCGATTCGACCAAAATTTATTATTACAGGGTAGGAATTCTCACGAAATTTGGTGTTTCGGTGCCTTGTAATTACGCAAAATTGTAAAAATGTGTAGAGCTTGAATTTAACAAGTGTGTGTTCAATCGGTTGAAGGATATGCAAACCGTTTTACAAAATTTTTACTCATGGCAGTCCAAACGCTATGAAGTGTCAAAATCACACGCCAGCTCCCAGCCAGGCGGCTGAGTATTTAGATGCAAGCTCCGGGGAACGGCATGGGAGAATTACAGATCATGCGCACAAACTTGACATATTTATTCGTTGCTATGAAATATTTTTCTGTTGCCACAACATTTTTTGGGCATGCGCTTAATTTATTGAAACGGTTAGGCAACCAAATTGTGTGAGAATCGCTACCCCTGAATTCAATCAAACTGCAGGTTTAGTGTTGGCCTACCGAACTTCCATATATTCGTATCAAACCGAACTGTTCTGGCATCTTTTAAGATACGAGGGCTGTTCAAAAAATAATGACAACAGTGACCCTGGGGGAGCGAAAGGTGCATAACAGCGTGTTGCCCATTATTTTAACCATCTATAACGATCGGTATGGTGAGTGAAGAATGTAAGTGACGATTCGCGTAACGTGTGTTAGATATTTGCCTACCATGTCCGGCATAGATAAAAAGTTAGAACAAGGTTGTAACGGAAAATTTTTACTGAAACTCGGGAAGAACCGAAAGACTGAAATTTTAACTATGATGAAAATGTTATGAACCAGGTGACCTTCTACAAGTTTTATAAAGCGTTTGAGCAGGGTGCGTCTCGCACCTAGGTTGTAAAAAATACACTTACTACAGCATGTTTAGACATTTCAGCTTTTTAAGATATAACGGCTTGTCTGGCGACATTAAAAAATTGTTACTGCATCATGACAATGCGCAGCCTCACACTGTAGTGGATTTCTTGAACGCTCGCGGCATCGCAACTGTAGCTCACTCACCGTACAGTCCAGATTTTGTCCCTTGAGACTTCTGGCTGTACCCAAAGTCCGTCCGGTGGAAATGTAAGACCAATCATAAGGTCATCAAAGCTTTGGAGGTGCACTGCAAGGAGCTTGAGAAATATGGTTTAGCGGTCGTGCTTAAAAAGTGTCAGGAACGGTGGGAAAATTGTATTTGAACCGAGATAGGTTACTGTCTTTTTAGTAGCAGTTAAGATGAAGAGTGCTATCATCCTTAAAAAAATTTACCTTTTTTTTGTTTTAAATTCTTTGCTCAAACCTATATAAGAGACAAATAATTGGATTATATTATATTATATGAGCTTTACTTTGGAAATCCATCCGCTGTCCTGAAATTTTACTACTATGGAATATTGTTGTAATTTGACTTACTACGTTTTTTAAATTCATGGTAGAGATTATTTACTAAAGAATAAGTTCAGATTCAAGCTCTGATTAAGGAACATGTTTCTTTTGATCCGCACAACTTCGCGCAATTTTGCACGAATGCTCAATGAGCTGAGTCTGTACTGGCCTGGACCAGTGTTCAAACAGACTTTCGGCAGTTGTTAGGACACGTCACAACACGCCAGGTTCACTTTTCTTGAATGTGTTTTTAAGTAAAGGGCAGTCCAGAAAATTAAACGTCGGTTTGTTGACAGGTAAATTTTATGTTCTGGGTAGGAATTCTCGCAAACTCTGGTTGCCTCGAAACAACCAAACCGTTTCAATAAATTGAGTGAAAAAAGGTACATTTTTCTCTCTGTAAATAGATTAGTTAGTAATCTCGACACGTCAACGCTAGAAAATTTTAGAAAGCATTGATTTGTATTGCCTGGCATGAATTAAAGGCGACGCGACAAATATTTTTTCTAAAATCTTCCGGTCGCATTCAACACTAGATATCAGTAGTGAATTTTAAATTTTGAATTTAAAACTGTTAGTGGAGTGCAATTAGGGGTGAAAAATGTAAAACCTCGGAACTCGTCCATAGTGAATCGATTTCCATGGGACTTGTTTTCTAGTTTCTAATCGTAGGAACTTTAATCTTTTACATTAAAAAAACAGCGCTAATTATTATTTAAACAAATAATTTATAATTATCGAATGCATCTTCATAATTTTTTTTCTTAATTTGTCGTCGGTACTCCCAAGAATGAGTCCATGGTCAAAAAATCAAGTCACCTTGTAAAATCTGTCAAATGTGAGCTTTACATTAAAAAGAAAATTAGTGATAAGCTTCAGATCTTTAATAGAGTCACGTTCAAGTTACGACAATAAAAATATTTGAGTAATAATAATTAAATAAATTGTAACATAAAATTATAAGTACTTGCAAAAGTACTAAATGAAACGGTGGAAATGTATGAATCAGATAATATTCAACAAAATCTCTGATGCAATTGTGAAAGACTTGGGTCGGGATGAGGAAATAACTCTGATTTCGGTGAAATAACTGAAATAATAATAATCTTATTGCGAAACATTCAAAGATTCATTCGATAATTGTTTGAATAATTATTAGCGCTATTGTTTTAATGTAAAAGATTAAAGACTCAATAAGACCCGTCAATTGTTAATTTCCGAAACTTGTAATTATGATTCGGTCTTCCAGCATGGACTTGATCCATTTGATTATACTGTGATCTGTCCCCTTCTCCTTCAGGAAGCATCCTAACGCTACTTATTTGTACATCAATGCCTTTTCCACTTGATGTACCAGGCTATGTACTTGGGATTTTGATTGACATTTCACCGCTGCGTGATTGCGGGTGGTTATGGGTAATTCGTTACATTTTAAGCATATTTTTGACAATTTTTTTTGACCATATGGTAAATTGAATTAATTTATAAATTGAACACATATCATTTCAAGAATATCCAGTAAAATTTTTAGCGTAAAATATTGAAAAATAATCTGCGAGCAAATCTTCGCATACTCCCAAAAAAAACGATACGGTTATGAGTTTCTTGCGGTAATGGAGTCGAGATTTTTTTTTATTTTTGGCATCAATTAGAAGTCAAAACAACGAATTTTATTTTAAAAAAAGAGGTATATCAGTATATTTGTCATTGAACTAATTATAATGCAAAAAAATCTCGACGTCATTACTTATTACTTATTTAATAGTGCACAAATATAACACATTGCGTGTGTCAGACAGATAGGAACGAATCCAATTAACGAAAATTGATGGAAACCCTACAAAAGATAACTTACGAACAAAAACACTGGTTAATTCTGTCAAAAGCCTTGTTAAAATCCGTAATAATGCAGTCGACTTGTTTGCCAGCGTCAGTGGTAGAAATACAGCAATTAGAGAATTCCAGCAAGTTAGTTGTAGTAGATTTACCTTTAATGAAGCCATGCTGAAGGGATCCCAGAAAAGGTTGGCAGTGAAAATTAAGATCATTGCACACAAGAGCTTCAACAATGTTACCAATACAAATAAATTGGCAATGGGGCGATAGTTTGATGTGTCACATTTCCTTGTCTTTTTATGTAGGGGGATAACAGATAGTTTCCAGGGTTTTGGAAAAACACCACAACAAATAGATAAGTCAATAAATCACAAAGTATAGAAAATAAGGACATGCGACGATTTTTGCAAAATACGCAGGGATACCATCAGGGCCACACGAGAATTTATCAGCCAAATCAGAAATATGCTTTAGGACGGCGTCCTCGTCAAACACTACGTCTTTGGTTTCAAGGGTAATCGGCGCAAGCCTTGTCAAATGAGTAAAGTCCATATCACTAGTATAACATTCTGTAGCTAAAAAAGTCGCCAAATAGGTTGGCAGTCGACAAAGGATCGTTACTCTCGACGGCATAAAAACTCAACACATAGGCGTAGCCATCGCAATTACGCTTAGAGTTTGCGAACCTCCAGAACTGTCTAGGCTCAACACGCAAAGTCGATTTGATTCTCTCCAAATAGTCGCAATAAGATATATAAAGTGCAGAGCAAAATTCGTTGCGTAACATGGAGTAAGCGAAGTAGTCAGCATCACTCCTTGAGGAACAAAACCGCTTCATTCTTTAGATTCTTTAAGTGCTTCACGGAACTATTAAGCCAAGATTGATATATACGCGAACCACAAGACCTTGTAAAGGAACAAATTGACAGAAAGACAATCGTGAAATAATAATACAGCATTATCGACGTCACCCTCATTCAGGACATTCGTCCAATCACAGGCAAAAAGCCAATCATTAAGTTTAGAATAATCAGCCTCGCTAAAGTTACAATAAAAATTACTTGAATCAGAAGATGCCGTCAAAACAGGATCAAAACCAAGAATAACATGCAGTGCCGGATGATGAGACTCAAAGACCCAAGGGAGATAGCGCCTCACGACAGTACTCGAGCAGTCAGTTAAGAACACCAAATCCAGATACTTGCCCGAGTCATTCATCACGTCATATATTGAAATCTCCAAGAAGCATAAGGTCATTCGACGGAAGCAGCAAAACAGCTAGTCTTTTGGCGCAAGTAGACATCAACTCATAACAATCAGAGAGCAGTCCAGACGGAATATAGACCGTGGCAATGTATACGATTTTTTGTGGAAGCCTGATAACCACACAAATAACTCGAGGGGATTAGATCCCGCAACACCAATGACCATACAAGGAATATTATGGCGGACAGCGCAGAGAACACCACCGCCTACTGGAGCATCAGGAGCGTAAATTTAGCGGTCGCGGCGGGAAACTAAATACTCCGAGCCAAAGAGCTCAGCGTCTGCAATTCTTCCACAAAGCCAAGTCTTAGTCAAACAGACTACGTCGAAACAATTATCCATCGAGCCAATGCAAAGTCGATTCGTTTTAGAGCACAGTCCGGTTACGTTGGCATAGTAAAAGAACTCACTGATGCGTTTTTTTATGAAACATTAGGTCTATCTGTTTACTTTTGTGTGTAAAACTTGGGTAAAAATCGTTCTTCTGGTAGAGGGGATGAAAATGCGAAAGTTAACAGACGCTTTTTGGGTAAATTGATGGCAAATGAAGAACTTAATTTCAATGCAAAGATCAGTGCGTTTACAAGAAGTCGTAAAAACAAATAAAAATAAATAACAATTTATTGAAAAAGTTATTTCAATTCTTACTTCTAAGCTGTTAGTTGTCGTAAAAATAAATAAAAATAAATAACAATTTATTGAAAAAGTTATTTCAATTTTTACTTCTAAGCTGTTAGTTGTCGACCATACAAGAAAAACAAGGATTCTGACGAAATTTTGTCCACACTCATCAGCGTGTGTACAATTTGAACAGAAGGGGAAATTACTCGACTGTCAAATTTCGTACAGTCCAAAAGTAAACAGACGCAGTGTGGACGAAAATTTTCGGTTTTGTGTAAAAGTTTTCGAGCGAACACAGACCTATTATGGGCTGTAGTTGCGTTCAAGCGCATCCTTTGAATGAATTCACGAACGATAGAGTATTTTTTTATGTATGACCGTGCATAATTTCTTAACGTGTGGACGGATTTTGATGATTCTTTTTTGTTGGGTAGAGTATGTTCCCCGATTGGTACCACGTTAAAAATCCTGTCAGTGAGGTGGGAGTGGAACCTAATTTCCTAATGCGTGGACCGATTTGGATGGTTCGTTTCTTGTGTAGAATATGATCGCTCTTTGTTAATGATTGAAAAAATTGCCCTAGGGTGAGAAGGGGCAGCCGTAGTCTAACTTCGTAAGGCGTGGACCGATTTGATTGTTTCCTTTTCTGATGTATAGAGTATGTATGTTCCCTCATTGGTACGTGTCAAAAATTTAAACGGAAGCCGTGTAGTGGAGGAGGGTTTGGATGTTAACTTCTTAATCCGTAGAACGATTTGGATGATTCTTTGTTTTGTTATATAATAACTATAAATTAATAAAATGTTGATTCAGGGTGATGATGGGGGGAGAGGTAGGCTAACTTCGTAACGTGTGGACCAATTTGGATGATTCCTCTTTAAATGTGTAGAATATGTTGCCGCATTGGTACTACTGCTAAAAGTTATGGGTGGGAAGAGGAAGCGTTACCCAACTTTTTAACGGATAAACCTATTTAGATGATTCTTTTTTGTTGTATACAGTATGATCCCCCATTGCTCCTATGAGGAAAAATTTCGTTTGGGTGCGGGGAGAGGTAGTCTAACCTTGTAAGTTGAAAGTTGAAGGAGGGACGACACCTAGCTTCGTAAGGCAAGACCGATTTTGATGATCTTGATTCTGTTGTACAAAATACGCTTCCTCATTGGTACATGATAAACATTTTGTAGCTAGAGTGACTACGATGATTCTCTCTTGCTGTATAGAATATGGTGACGAACTAGAGCCTTGGTAACAATTTGTTGAAAGGGTGACCGTGACTTATTTCGTAATTTGTTGCCAGACTTGGATGAGTCTGTTTCTTTTCTATAGAAGGGAGTACCTCTGCAACTGTTGAAATTGCTTTGTTCATACGAGCAGCATTTTTCGAGTTGTATGTTATATATGAAGACAATTAAAAGTGAAAAATAAAATAGTTTTTAAAGAAAAGTTGAACCGAATTTTTAATTTACATTCTGAAATCGGTGAAGATTAAACAAAGAAAACCACTACCTAACTACAATCGAAGATACTATATAAAACTGTCTAAACATTTCAGCTCGCGGGATCATAAGGAAGAAGGTTTAAACATTTTTGCTGTAGTAGTTTTGTTTGTTTAATGCGCTGTCCGGTTCACTCGAGGATATTCAAACAACGTTCTCTGCTTTCGATTCTAATCCGCTTCTTCCTGCGGGTCCTTCACCTGCCATCCCCATAGTTGAGAACATTCGTCGCGGCGTCAAGCAGGTGAATGGCGACCTTGGTATCTGGTCTGCGGCTGTATCTGCCAAGTCTGAGCTGCTTGGCTCTGTGGCATCCGACTGCCCTGTCTTCGAGCTTTGATGTTGCTTTCAAGCCGCCACCCTCTGTTGTACCCTGTGCGACGTTCAACCTGTATCCGAGACGGAAGGTAAGGTTAGTGGTAGGGTTAACAACTCCTCGCCTGGCAGGGTGAAGGACTCGAGATCGAAACCTAAGGTAAGGCGTCGTCGCCGTGTGGAGTGCTCCGTGGCGGATTCTGGTCTTCCTGGTCTGGTTATCACTGCTGGCGGGTCTAGTGACACCAATGGAATAGTGAGGGGGATTTGAGCGGTAGTAGTGATGTGATTCCTACCGTCGTGCCCTCAAACATTGGCGAGTCTAGTGTTGATGTAGTTGGACTCTCCGCCGTTCCTCGTCCAAAGTCTATTTTTATCTTTCGTCTAACACCTGGAATCTCTTGTGACCAAATATTGCGTTTCCTTCGGTATAGGAGTGTTGACACGTCTGAAGTATTTGGTAGGAAAATAAGTGGGCAGTCAAAGCCCTACGCATCTGTCTTGTTGTCGACTACCACTCAGGTAGCTGATACTTTGCTCAGTGATAATTTCTGGCCCGAGGATGTTTTGTGTAAGGTCTTCGTGCCCAATTCTCGCCGCCGCACAAGATCAGGAGCGGCTCAGTCTCCTAGTTCAAAAAACGGGAAAAGCTCTCTCTTTACTACCAGAATGTGAGGGGACTGAGGACCAAAACAAATAATTTTTATTTCTCATCCACCAACTGCGATTTTAATGTGATAGCTTTATCTGAGACGTGATTACACCAGTTTATTTCGGACGCGGAACTGTTTAATGGCTCTTATCAGGTTTTCCGTAGGGAAAGGCATGCTGCCTCGACTGCACGGGGTGGCGGGGTTCTCATAGCTTGCAGGAATTTTCTTAATACTTATCAATTTGACACTTCCTCATTTTCTGACCAACTGGAGCTGGAACAAGTTTCAGTAAAGATTTCATTTGATTCAAGGAACCTCTTCTTGATTTGTTATTATATATACCTCCTGATGTATTTAATGATGTTTCAGTAAAGATTTCATTTGATTCAAGGAACCTCTTCTTGATTTGTTATTATATATACCTCCTGATGTATTTAATGATGTTGATAGTAATGGTCAGAGTCAGTATGATATTCTCATTAAGCATATTAACTGCATCTATGATCGATTGGGTTCTTAGGATGAAATTATTCTAGTGGGGGACTTCAACTTACCCAACGTACGATGGGTAGTGGATGATGATGACAATAGCTTTCTTCCCCATGACTTGACAGGAGGACAATCTGGTGTTCTCTACGAACTCCACTCTCACTTTTGTTGAACCCAGCCTCCTTGCCTTGACAAATCTTGACGTGTTTCACCCCGCACTGCTTGTTGCTTTTCATTGTCTGTCGGACGTGGTTTGGTTGTCGATAGCCAATATAATTTTAACTTTAGAGCGGCCGATTTTGAGACATTGAACGATTATCTTGATGAGGTAGACTTCCAGACTTGCTTATCTGGTGACGATATCGACAGTAACGTATCAGGTCTCTACGACGTTTTGTATGAAGCTTTTGGGCGGTTTGTTCCCTTAGTTCGGGTTAGGGGTAGAGACTCCGCTCCTCCCTGGTTTGACAGAGAATTGAAGTCTCTTAGGAATAAGAAGAACATACTTTGTAAAAGGTACCTTCGTGTTGGCAGTGTTGACTCCTGGCAAGAATTTAGTATTTGCCATCAACATTTTATAAGCCGTTCTCGCTCCCTCTCTATGAAGAATACCTTCAAAGTTTAACGAACAGATTATTCTCTGACCCCCGTGCATTTTTTGAATATGTCAACGTGAAGAAAAAGGTCGATAACTATCATTCGACTATGGAGTTCGGGGGGATTTCTAGTAATAATTCTAATACTATATTATCTGTTATTTTAAGGGTGCATTTGAATCATCTGATTTCATCCCGGATAGTGAAAACTTTTTGCACATAAATAGCCGAATTTTACCTATGGTATTAGTTCCATCTATCACGGAGGAGATCTTGTTGAAGCATATTACTGCGCTTCCAATTGACTTTTCTAGTGGTCCTGACGGGGTTCCTGCTGCAGTCATAAAGAAATGTTCTTCGGTGTTATTATGGCCTTCGCTGTTTCTATTCAGGCAGTCTCTCTCGAGGGGCTATTTCCCAGCACTCTGGAAGATATCCTTTTTAATTCCCATTTTGAAGAGTGGCAATAGAAGAGACATTTCCAATTACAGGCCGATTGTACGATTTTTTTTTTCATCATCGGCTTTAAAGCTAATCGACTCCTTCTTGGTTGGGCGTATCAAGTTTGTCAGAGTTCATGATCTCTTTTCTAGTCCAGCAACTCTTCAATCCGGGGTACCGTAGGATCAATTCTTGGTCCTCTTCTATTCTGCTTATAAATTAATGATTTATCACATGTTATTGCCAATAGTTCCATGCATATGTACGCGGATGATGTACAAATATACCTTAGCAGGCCTGTGGTACTAATGGAGGACTGTGTTAATCGGATAAATGAGGATATCCGGCGAATACAGCAAAACCTCCCTTTACGGGACACCTCTTAAAAGCGGACACTTTTTTCAGTCCCAGGCATCAATTTGCCTCAAACTTTCTTTTCTGAAAAGCAGAAGCTGTAGGGAGGTTTCACTGTATATGGCTGGTCGCTCACTAATGATTTGGCACTTAATGCAAACACGTCTCAGTGTCTGCCAGTTTGTAGCTCTTCTATCGATTATTCATCCCAAGTGAACCTAAATTATTTCGTATTGCCTTATGTATCAATAGTCAAAAATTTGGGGATACAACTCAACAGAAGGTTCACGTGTTGTAGTTACACATCTGGGGTGCTGGGTATAATTTACAAATTACCCCGCATAACACACAACAAATTATCTATTAAAGTTTATCTTGCAAGGAGAGAGCTCATATTTTTACATAGTCGACTATACAATAAAACCTCAATATATCTTTATAACAAAATACAGATTTAACGTACTAATAGATAATATTCATTTCACAATATGGTGAATGTTCTTACTTTGTCCAGGCCATCCGTAAATGGAATTCCCTTCCTGGTAGATTGAAATGTATTCGCGATTATCTAAAAAATCCCCGCTAAACGTAAAAAACTGTGGCAAGAACTAGATATGTATATGTAGGTACTATCTAAATATAAATTATACAAAGACACAATTTGTTTTTGTAATTATCATCAAAATTCGAGAAATCGATTAAGTAGAAGTGAGAAAGATTAAAAACAATGTGCGGTGCACGATTTTTTTTAATACGTTCGTTTTTTATTTCATTGTGCTGTGCTACTCTCGAAACTAAACAAAACTTAAATATATGAAATAAAGACTTTTGAATGAACATTTCCCTAAATGATTACTCTGCTAACACAGGCCTGCGAATTTAAACTTCTAATTTCCCTTTTTAATAATAATATTTCTTTTTAAGTAATAAAGTGTGTCAGTCTACTACAAGAGATCAATTCACAATAACGCCGACTTTCACTTTCTATTTTTTCGGTTTATATTGTTTATCTTCGCAGATATCTGCCATTTCAAAGAGAGATTTTGAGATGTAAGTTAATGTATAGATATAGTTTGGCAGACGTCTTACAAGTGGCGTTTTCATTTTAATAGACAATTAATCAAAAACTACTGGCGCAAAGGACGTTGTTTTACGATACAGCGTAGCACCGTTTTATTAACTGCACTCAACCAAACACCCACTTTACATATGTTTTATTAAATAATAACAATCAAATAGCATCCGCCTACGGAAGAATAGAACCTCCCATAATGACAGAATGTATTACTGTTAAGTTTTCTCGTCATCTGAGTCACGACAAAATCCGGCTCGATCTCTTGGATTACTATGTGTAATTATTTTGTAGACATATCCCACGTTTTCGCATAACTGTATTAGAAACACTCATTTTTCTGTTATTTATGATAGTCCACGCAATACTTGTTTTTATCTCGAAGTTTCTGCAAATATACCACAACACATTAGTAGTTTTCGATGGCACAACACAACACATTAGTAGTTTTCGAACTAACTTAAAATCGACCCCCCCCCCCCCCTTTTACCCGATTCTTTGTAGTACTGGGCTTGCGAGTGTTTGTAGGATGGATTTTTTTTTAGAGGAATATCGGTAAGTTAAGGGAATAAAGACAATGGAGACCCAATCCCTGGTGTTAAAACTAACCCCACTCTTACTAGCGAAATACTACAAAAACATAGTGAATGTGCTGAAATCGTTTCTTCCATATTTTCGAGGGCGCGGGGATCAGGATGGTGATAATATATTTTTTTTCTTACCTTCCATAACTAACCCCTAACCCTAAATCGAAAAAATACCGCTATATTCAAACTTCAATCCTGATGGGCTACCTGGGTGAAAATGGTTTCGAGCTCGTGCCCACGATGGTAAATATTTCTTTTCATACCCTTCGGTGAACTAGGTGTTTTCGAAAAGGTATAATTATAGCCGTATATAGTAACGAGCAAAATTGTTTACATGTTTTCATATTTTGCAATATTTTGACTCTAATAATGTACCATTAATCGAAACTATGTGAAGTAAAATTGTATTCGTAATTATAATTTCTATATTAAAATTCTAAACCAATTTTGTCTATGTGCAGCTTTTGAAGAGTTTTGCAAGCAACTTGCAGAAAGTAAAATACTAAAAAAGTAATTAATCCAATATTCTTAGTTTACTTACTAAATATATGGTTTGCTTTTCTTATAAAAACCATTTCGTTTGAAATCGGCAGAGCTATCATTGAATACGATTAGATTGAATGTGACTGAACAGCAGCACTGCTAGCTAGTTCATTCAATTCTTAATTTCCTATATTTACGGTCTATTGCAGTCGAATCGTATGATGTGAATGCCTCCTGAATATATGCGATCAATTTTTTGAGTCAAACTAAGTTTGATATATTTGTCTCTTATCCTATTTGCCAGTTGAATATACGTAAATTTTGCTTATAATTGATGTAAATTAGTAAAACTTTGTACCTTTCTATATAAGTAGTATGTATTAATTTTTTTTTATACTTTTGTAGCTTTCAGGAACAAACAAAATTCGCGTTTTCTCAAGTACGCTTGCCACCATCGGAACCAGAAGCTCCTCCGAATTATGAGGAAGGTATGGAAGTTGAAGTTATATCACGATCTAACCAACGGGAAGCATGCGGTTGGTGGACGGCTATAATAAAAATGTTAAAACCAGAAATCTGCGCTGTGTGTTACTTAGGATTCGAGACCCCATATACGGAAATTGTTGAATTAAAACGTGTACGACTAAAGAACACTAGTCCACCGATGACGCCAAAAAGCTTTTTCAAATTCGAAATTGTTGTTCCTGAAGAGTTAAGGGAAGAGTGAGTACTAAAATATATATTTTTTAAGTATTTAATATTTCCTTTTTATTAATTGAAGAGCTAAAGAGGAGGGAGTACATAAGGAATTTCAAAAGTCGATTCTAGCTGGTATATGCCGTTATGTTCCCGATCGAGGCGTTTTGACTGTTATCTCGAAATTTGAAGTCACACAAAAACGGGCTAATATGTTACAAGATATGCATTTCCGAAATCTTACACAAAAGGTAAACAATTGTAATAAAATAATCAACTTAATCTTACGTGCTTTTTGAGGTGATACTTTTGAAACGAACCGAAGAAGCAGCACGTCAACTAGAATCTACGAAACTTCACAATCAGGGGTAAGTTTCTGGTTTTTCTTTTTAAATAATTGTTCAAAGAATAATGGACGAGATTATGATTTGCAATCTTTGTCATTCAATCTCTGTTTCCTTTAACCCCTTGTTGAGTAAAGGACGTCAACACTATCAATAATTTCAGTAAATAAACTATGCGCAAGTAGGTTTAAGAAATATTTAAATAAAAAAACATTTAATACTATATACCACGTTTTTAAAACGGACTAAAAAGTATAAAATAAGTTCTCCTAGCCCTATATAGATTCCTAACCCCATACAGATAGTCCTGAAAATTTATGATTGCATTTTCAATAGCTATGAAAATACTTGTAAGATTTAAAATCAAAAACGTGGGGCGCATGCAATAGATAACACTAGTTTACACCAAAAATGATCTGGTTTCTCAGACTTTTTTAAATGTATTGTGAGACGTAGATTCCAAAAATGGCAACCATTTTTTCTTAAGAATCGTTTTCGAGATATTCTCAAAAAAACCCGTTATTTGGCACTTTTCTCAGTTATATATCCATCTATCCCACAGTTGTCGGCTCACATTTTGCATAGTTTTTTTTTTTTTTTTTTATATATGATGATGCCAAAGCTCAGGGGATGCCCTATGATGCTTAAGCACAGCCTTGGCAGGAAAGGAATTAAGGATGAGGGAAATGGGTTAGGAGTTTGGGTGAAGGAGGTGCCCCGTTTGAAAGTTTCAGGCTGATAAGACGAGGGAAAAACAGAAGATGGTAAACTGTTCCACATTCGTGTTGTTCTGCTTAGAAAAGATTCCCGAAATTTGACGGTACGTCCAAATTTGACCTGGAGAGTATAGGGGTGGGAGCGGCTTGTTGATCTTGTATCGCGCGTTGTCATGAGTCTACAAGGAATCAGGCTAGCAATTTCGTTAGAACAACGGCCATGGAAATAACGATAGAAGAGTGAGAGACAACCGACATTCCGTCGATGCTCCAGAGAGTCAAGACCCTCAGAGATTGAGGGATCGCCAATAAGCTTAACAGCTTTACGCTGGACTTTGTCTAACGCGGACAGTGCGGTGTGTCCGGCCCCTGCCCAAATATGGGAATTATATTCAAGTCTAGGCCTAATGTGGGACTTGTAGATCAGCGCTAAGTCAGGTGGGGTGAAATATTTCTTACATCTCTGTAGAAAACCCAAACATTTCATCGCATTTTTAGCGATTGCAAATATATGATCAGTCCAGCTAAGATTGCTGGATATCTCGATACCCAAGATGTACATGAAATGTAGTGTATGAAGTGGTAATATTAAAAAATTTACCGAACCGAGATAAATCTTGCTTTGAATGTTTGTGTACCGTTGCGACGAAAAATAGGTAAATCACGCGTGGATTGCCCTATACATCTCTGCAGAGCATTTCTCCTACAAATTGTGGTGAAGCATGACCAGTGTGGTATTTTCATAGCTATGCCAAATCCACAATAGCGTGAGAGTAGTTAACACTACATTGTCATCCAGCTCTGAACTATGTTTAAAGTTTCAAGTCTCTAGCTCATTGGGAAATTAATTTAAAATGGATTGCAAAATTTATGGCGAACAGACAAAAATGAACCTACTGTCGAGACTTTGTTGCTTGCCTCGTCTGTCACAGGCATATATTTTCTAAACTATTACAGATTAGACCTGCGGTAATGCCAAACGTTTTATGACAACTCTCAATGTTAAAAATATGTTTATATTTAAAAAATTCGCGTGTAGTTTTTTTTTATTTCCAAAAATACTAGTCTAACACTTTATAATATAAAAAACCTTATAATTTTTTTAAGAAAAACATTGCACTTTTCCGAAGAATCGTAGTTTTGCAGAAGTTTATAAAAGATCAACAGGTATTTGAGTTTGGCCTTCACTGTTGATTCATTAAAGAATATTCACATAGAACCAAACCGTTGGTATGCACTTGTACTCTTACGATCAGGCCTTCTTGATTGCTCCCAATGACTCTAGAATAAAGTGCGGATATAAACAGCTTTAAAGGATTCCGCTAGACATGTAAAGTTACAATGCAATTTATACGACGGTCATGCTTCCAAGATTTTTAAAGGGAGCTACACTATGTACAATGTTAAGCTAAATTTTTCCGCTGGGTAGGTACAGTAAATACGTGGAATTTTAAACAGCAGTAACTACAGGTATTTAAATATAAAGACTGAAAACAACAAATTTTAATTTACTTTCTATATGCAGTTTTGTTCTTTGTTGTGGTTACTAGCAAACACGATAATTAGCGTTGATATCAGTTTAGTCGGAACTTGCTGATTTTTGTTTTTAGATGACGCTCTCAGCCCGCGGTGTATTATGTTCTTCATAAATCTGTAGCTGTGTTCACATGCTTATACAGTTCTCTGCAGAGCAGCAAAACCTCTACCAAAACCGATTAGTACCTGTCATTAAAATTAGTCATTGGAACACAATGAGTGATATAGAGGGATAAGTTGTAGAAAGAGCACTCTAATCGAATGCCCCACTCCAATCGCAATCAGAGAGCCAGTTGTCAATTAAAGAGAAATCAGTCTTTTTAAAGTTATAACAACACTCAGTTGATATATACGTTGTCATCAAAACCGGATCCAAGCTCGGAATAGAACAGTTTGTAGCGCAGGATGGTGACTCGACTCCGGAACAAGCGGAGGGACCAAACATCGCCTAACCGGGTGTACACTGTGATTCATAAATTCCATTTTTTAATTTATTTTATTTTTATCTTTTGATCAACCTCACATTAAAAAACTATTATCTCAATGTTGTTTTCAAAAATTTCAACAGTGTTGATCTAGCTCCTACCATTGCCGGTAGACTCATTAAAAAAGTGAAAAATTTGTGCTATTTCCTAAAATTCAGCATTTCTTTATTCATTCTCCGAAATGCATGTAAGTAATACACCTGTATTTTATTTTTACTAAATCGCTCATCTTATTACCTTTCCAAAAAGGTTTAGAAACCCCGTTTCCTTTAATATCGCTAACTACCTCATTACTTTCTTGCACTGTAGTTAGGAAATTCGTAAAATAAACAAAATTGCTAAGAGAAAGGATCGAAAATATTTGTTAAGACTACACATGGAATTAACTTGAAGAGGATGTTCTGATTTTTGAGGCAAAAAACAGACGATTATGGATTTTTTTAGAAGATCTTTATTGTTTTTAGGTACCAAAGGTTTTACAAAGTATTAGGCAACTTTTAAAGTTCACAAATTGTTATTTCTTTTTTACCGTCATAGCGAACTAAAGGACGTAATTTTTAAGACTCTTTTTGATTTTTGTGTTTGAATTCGATGGGGCGAAGCTATCCCTGGAACCGTTTACCATGTTATTTTTTAGATTTCAACTTCAGCGCGTCCTGCGCATTTATTTATGACGGCAAAAAATAAATCACATTTTTTTTAACTTTAAGAGTTGCCTAATAATTTTTGTACGTAAAAATAATAAAGGTTTTCGGAAAAAACATTCCAAAACTCAATTTTTTGTCTCAAAAATCAGAAGAACTCCTTGATTACTGACGCAAATAAGTTATAAATAGGTTAGTGTAAATTATTTTATTGTCGTTATTAGCTTGTGTTAGCCAGTGTTCCTAGCCAAGTATCCGATAACTACGGGTGTAAAATTATTAAAAAATGGAAGAATTTACTTTTGAGAAATGCGAGGATATAATTAACATTTGTAGATAGTGCGGCCGCACTGGAATCTCAAAGGAAATTCCATGTCCCAAAGAGGAGTTTGTTTCGCGGACTTTCCAGAAGAAGAGAAATCAGAAGTGTAACCTCAAACAGCAAGGAATCGCGATCTGAAACATCTGAAGATTCTGCCGTCGTCGGGCACCAAATAATCACTCTGAATAAGGAAAAAACTAAAACGAGCACGAATCAAGTCGTATGCCGATTAGGAGTGCCTTAAGTTTGGAATGTATTTCATGGAGAGGGATTACGCCCATATCACCATAATCCCAGTCTAAGGACTACTGAAAGAATATTCTGGGAGAAGATTGGAATTTTGCACTTTACTGCTGGAACGCGACATAGAGCACAGGGCGTTTCTGTACCGAATTATGTGGATGGCTGTATCGCAAATCACCAGGGATATTATCACAAACTTCCACAACCTCACATATAGTATATCACATCAAATTATTTCTAAATATCTAAATTTATCTATATATTGAAAAATCCAATCACCGATTTGGTTAAAACGAGTAAGATTTCAAAATAGAATTAGTAAAAAATTTTAAGAATAAAAAAAATTCTTGCTAATTAATTAATTGCTGTCAATGGTTGTGTAAGGAAGTTGTGAAGGCCACGAAAGTCGGAATTTGGAGTCCCGCCGACGGCAACTTTTGGTAGGCTTCTACAGGCAACAATATACATATATGATGTATGTAATGCTTAAGGGGGGAATACCAAGTAAATGGTTCAAAAAATCAGCTTTTTTTTCGTTCTCCAATTAAGAATCGTGTGGTTAATGAAGGCGATGAACCTGGCCCGAGCGCCAGCGCCAGGTGTGCAGAATTTGTTAAACAACTGACTTTCGCCGAAAGTGCTCGCCGTGGTTTTGGTTTCAAGAATTGTGCTGAAGTGTCGGTGCCGCGAAGACGTCATTCCGTCATGTTCTTTCATAAACAATGGGTATGAAATCAATAGAAGGATTGTGTTTGTGATGAAACTGTTAGGCGTCGCACATGAGGGATTGAACTTATTTATGTGGTCTCATGGACATGGGTACGGGTCTGGGAAACTCAGCTTACACTAATATTTTGCAACATATTTATGAAGCGGCAAAATTAATTTTCACGGTATTAATGCTTAAAGCGGTGGATGAAGAAAAATTGGAAAACAAATCACATGATTTGCAAGAAGACGAATTCACTGTTTCTGGGGACGGTTCCTGGAAAAAACGGGGATTCAACTGTTTATTCGGCGTGACGACTCTTATCGGCAACATCAGGGGAGAGGTCATCGATTGCGTCATCAAAAGTGCTTGTTTGCTGAAGCGTGCTCAGAGTACGGAATTTGAATTTGAGGAGTGGTTTCAAACTCATGAAAATGAGTGCAGTGCGACTCACCAAGGCTCAGCCGGAAAAATGGAGGTGGACAGCGTTTTCGAAACGTTCTCCGAGTCCGAGGAAAAATTCAAGGTGTGGTACAAGAATTATGTTGGCGATGGTAACTCCAAAACCTACAAGGCTATTGTGGATGCACAACCTTACGGCCCAGATTTCAAAGTTTTGAAAAAAGAGGACATCGGACACGTTGCCAAACGTATGGGAAACAGACTGGAATTTGAAGAAAAAAGAAAGCTTAGGAGGCAAGGGAAAATTGACGAACGATTTAATAAATAAGCTGACGACCTATTACGGTCTCGCTATACGCAGGCATGGGGATTCCCTCGTAACTTGAAAAACGCTGTCCTCGCAACATACTCATTTCCACGGACAAGAAACCCCAGCATCAATACTGTCCAGCAGGACCCGACAGCTGGTGTCAATGGCATGTGGCCAGAGCGACAAGGACGAAGAGTAAATTCAAGCACCCTCCTCCACTTCACCCTGACCTTCAGAAACATTTGCTCCCGATCTACGAGAGTTTGTCAGAAGAAAATTTGTTGGAAAGATGCTTGGGGAGCTTCACGCAGAATCCAAATGAAAGTTTAAAGACCCTCATTTGGCGGTTGGCGCCGAAACACCTCCATTGTGGCATGACAAGTGTCGAAATTTCTACTTACATCGCTGCATCGGTATTTAATGAAGGATTTTCGGACATTCTCTTCATGATGCACATCCTGGATATGCAAATAGGCCAAATTTGCAAGCTGACAGCTGACCATCACGACAAACAGCGGCTGAGAAGGAAGG
Organism: Leptarthrus brevirostris; assembly: GCA_964036015.1. Taxonomy (NCBI): domain Eukaryota; kingdom Metazoa; phylum Arthropoda; class Insecta; order Diptera; family Asilidae; genus Leptarthrus; species Leptarthrus brevirostris. Next base: position 113,732,739 of record OZ038371.1, read on the forward strand.
CGCGCGCCACGTTCGAAGAGACCAAAGAAGCCCGAATTGTCGCTCGAATGCAAAGAATCGAGAAAGAACAATTTCTCAAGGAATCAGAGGGTCTAATGTATGGACCAGGCATCGCTGATTAATTTTTTTGATCGTAAGTTAAAAGAAAAACACTGTTTTCTCATAGCAAATCTTTATCGCGTTTTCCCGAAAACCATGTTTTTAAAACGGTTCCCCTAATTGCACAAAAACCGCTCGATCGATTGTCTTGAAATTTGTACCAGATATGTAAAACACTTGAGTTTAGTCCTTGACATTCTCCTTTTTCTGAAAAATTTTTTTTATCAACAATTGTTTGTAAACAATAACTTGCAAAAAATCGAGTTTTTCAGTTTTTACGCTATATAAAAAAATTAAAAAAATTTTCAAGAAACGAAAAATGTCAAGGACGAGTAAACGCAATAACGAAACTTTTTTGTTTTTACTTTTTGTTGTAGCATCACTTGCTGAGTCTGTATCAGGGACGCCGTTTACCTCTGCCCCGAGCGCAGACTAATTCGCGCACCTATATTTTTTTACTGGGCAGGAATTTCACATTGAATTTTATTTCAATGTAGCAATAAAACAATACGAAAATCCAAATTTTCGTGTTTCTGTCACAATTTTTTTTAATCCACGCTTAAAGAAAAGATAAGATTTCGGCCGTTTACTTGGTATTCCACCTTAAAGGCTATTGGAAGTTGGAGAGTAATATCAGTCGTTCGGAGTCGACCTTAAATTGTAGGTTTACTTGCAATTTTTATCAACGGGTGAAGACCTCCTACATGTCCACAAGGGGTTACGGCAAAAAGAGAGAATTTTTTTGTCCTTTTTTAGTGTAACCAAAATTATATGCGAGAGATCACAATAGCTTAATTAAAATTGTTACCAGTTGATTTGACTTAAATTTGCCGAATTATTAATACAGTGGATATTCCTATAACGAATTTCTCTATTAGAAAATAATGTGTAATGCGTCAGCTAAAAGCTGGAAACTTTTTATTAAATTTCTTTAAACCAAAGATGAAATTACGATATCCGATTCATTATAGAGAAGTTCCACGGTATCTCCATAGGAATTAGTAAAGAATAAGAGTTATTTCTCCAATTTTGAAAGCAAATACAAATATTAATATTCTGCCAATATTTATTTATGTTTTTATTAATATATAAAATCTTCAGCTTTACAGATGAATTTAAAGTGCGAGAAGACTTAATGGGCTTGGCAATTGGAGCGCATGGTTCAAACATACAGGCAGCTAGAAATCTGGAGGGTGTCACAAACATCGAATTAGAGGAAAAGACTTGCACTTTCAAAATTACGGGGGATTCCGATGAAGCAGTTCGTAAAGCGAGATCGATGCTGGAATATGCCGAAGAATTTTTCCAAGTTCCTAGAGATCTCGTCGGCAAGGTTATTGGGAAAAATGGTAGAATAATTCAAGAAATTGTTGACAAAAGTGGAGTATTTCGGATCAAGGTATAATAATTGTTTACAATCTGTTAATTAAAAATGAAATAACTTTCTAGATCGCTGGCGATGATGAAACTGATCAGAATATTCCTCGAGAAGCTGGACATGTACCGTTTGTGTTTATAGGAACAGTTGAAAGTATTTCGAACGCCAAAGTTCTTCTTGAATATCATTTGGCACATTTAAAAGTAAGTGAAATAATAAATAGTACCATAATTTTGTGCAATTAAAATTTTAATGTAAAGCTAAAGAAAAATGGCTCAAAAAATGACCTTATTTTAAATTATTTGTGCTCATATGTAGGGAATTCAATTTAGGAGTGGTTGATAAAAACGATACAAGTAAAGGCATAAAAATGTAAGAGACAATAGTTTGCCTTTTCTCATTAGGGACTTTCCTAATGAACCTACACACAATATCATCTTATAAGCATTTGAATTTAGTTGTATGATTGTCGTTACGGCTCTATGATATTGGCACTTTGAACGGTTTTAATGCAAAAAATGAAAAAAGAGTGGTACTTTTATCGTTTTCAACATTCACTCCTTGATTGATTTTTTTAATTATATTTCCGTACCTCAGAGCAAAAGCGTATTAAGTCCAAAATTTAAATTTTCCGGTTTATTGTTTTATTTTTTCATTATTCATATAAATAAGTAATCTAAATCAAGTTTAAATTACTAATTTACAATACAATAAATTATTAGGTCTGTCTTTACTTTTGTGTGTAAAACGTGGGTAAAAATGAAGTAAAAATCGTTCTTCTGGTGGAGGGGATGAAAATGCGAAAGTTAACAGACGCTTTCTGGGTAAATTGATGGCAACTGAAGAACTGTCAAAAGTAAAATTCAGTGCAAAGATCAGTACGTTTACAAGAAATCATAAAAATAAATAAAAATGAAAAACAATTTACTGAAAAAGTTAATAGTTCCCCGTGTTATTTAAATTTTTACTTCTAAGCTGTAACTTGCCAAAAATCAATCAGCTGTTAGTGTCCACACTCATCAGCGTGTGTAAAATTTGGACTGAAGGGGAAATTACTCGTTCTGTCAAGTCCAAAGTGAAGTTTCTTCAAGTCCAAAAGTAAACAGACGCAGTGTGGACGGAAACTTTCGGTTTTGTGTAAAAACTTTCGAGTAAACAGACAGACCTATTGTGTTATACGCTCTCCTGTAAAATCTGATTTAATATCTTTTTGCTCTGAGGTACGGATATAATTTAAAAGTATAGCATCGTGTTGAATTTGAAATCTAAGAGTTTATATAAATTTACGTTTCGAAATCTTTTCAATCGAAGTTTGAAGGCGATAATACAATTGCGGCTTCAGCTTTTACTTCGAATTCGAAGCCGATTCCTATCAAAATCAAACAGTAGTATTGTAATGCTGCTTAACACAATGGTTAAAATAAAATCCGAAGCGCATATCACTTGATGTTTGATTTCAATGCCGAAGCGTAGCAAAGAAGGTAAATAAAAATTTCGTTAGAGGAAAATTTGATAGACTTTGTTAGATTAAATCCTTGCTTATACAATAAAAGAGACAGGGAATACAAAAATAACAATAATAAGGCTTCGGCCTTAAATTCGAAGTAAAAGCTGAAGCCGCTATTGTATCATCGCCTTAAGTTCAAGTTTTTATGTTTACAAAGCAAGAAATAAAAAGCCTCTTCTATTAGCCCACACGCAAAAGATTACATCTTTTCGTTTGACGTCCTTTTCTTACACGCTTTTATTTTGCTATAAAATAGTTCCTTTATTTTCGTAATTGTAAGAAAGAAGGTAATTAGGATGTTAGAGATCTGAAAAATATATTTAAACATTCAATTAATATAATATCTGAATATAATATGTTTTAACATCTTTATTTTTAGGAAGTAGAATTACTTCGCCAAGAAAAATTAGAAATAGACCAACAGTTGCGTGCTATGCAAGAATCAACAATGGGATCCATGCAAAACTTTCCGGCTTCGAGACGCTCAGACAGAGGATATAGTAGTGATTTAGATTCGGTTAGATCTGGAAGAGGAGGACCTAGAGGACGAGGTAGAGGAAGAGGTGGAGGTGGTGGCGGCGGAGGGAATCCTCGTTATCATCAGGGTAATAATATAAACAACACTAATGATAGTAAATATAATAATGTACAAGAATCACAACAAAAGAAATATCATAGAGGAGGAGGCACATCTCGAGGTAATAATGGCCGGCCTAGTCGTGGTAATTTAAACAATAATACTAACACTGAAAAAAGACCTCCGCGACCAGCCGTTCCATTAACTGCCAAATAGCTTTATGTTATTAAAATAATTGTAATTTTTCTTTTGGCTTGGTTGCCTCTTGAAATTTGTTATAATCATAGGAATCTAGCAGTTGATGCATGGTTTTCGAATTTCTGACAGCTTTAAATAATACGTTTTGTGAACAGCTAATAATTGGCATTTACAAGAATTGCTGACGGATAACACTGGTCAAAAAAGCATGTCATAAGTTATTTATAATATTATATATTATGACGAGTGCCATCTTTGTGAGTTGGTTTTAGACTTATGATTTGTTTTTTTAATGTTGTTTTTCAAACAAGTGACTAATTTTGATGCAGCGATCATGTCATGGAATTTTTAGGTGAGCAAGCAGTGTAAGTAAGGGGCGATTATTAGAAACACTTATCAGAGCTATACTTTATTCCGCCGGAATGTCATATCGTTCGAAACCTAATAACAAATTATATTGGAATTCGAACTAAATATAATTCCGAAAAGATTGAGAATAGATAGATCCTTATAAATTAGTTATATACAGTTGAAAGGAAAGTATTTTCGAATATGTCTAGTGACATTCTATTTATGATCAACATCAGTTAAATACTAATTAGCGCCAATTTATTACCACCAACTTTTATGGAAATATTAAATTAAAGCGTGATTGGCAGTTTATGGCTTAGAATAAAGAAGTAGAGGAAAAACTGAAACCCGGTCTCAGTGAAGCAAATTTCTTTTGTAGTAGAATTCCGGGCTATGTAGTGGTATCAACAATACAAGCGTAATCTAAATTAGATTTGAGGTGGGACCAAAAGTAAATTTAACATCTTGATAATTCGTAAAATTTAAATTTAATTGTTATAATAAAATATTTAAGCATATTTCCACACACTAGAAAGAACTGCGGTACAGCTCCTCATTTAGTTCTTTATTCTAAGGTTTATGTACACCAATTGCCAATTATTGTGGTTAAACTTTTTAAAGGACAATCACAAGCTGTGCTAATACAGTAGGCAGTGCTAATTTGCCACCTCCGTAAATCCATCATTAGCTTCGTATGGATTCCGTATATACGGACATAAGGGATTTATTTGATTATTATTCTTGAACGTAATTAAACTCATAATATATGTGTAAAACTGGAAAACGTATTTCTCTCTTTTCTATTCTTATCATAAATATATCGGACAGAACCAGTGAATGTCCATTAATAATTGTTCAACACAGCATTGACTCATTTTAGGTGAAACCACATTTGACAATGATCACACTTGATCGAATTTGCATTTTTCGGTTTTCTCTTGCTGCATGACAGACAAGTCAGCGGCCTTTGATATATGTTTTTCTCCCACTTGTTTCGGTCTGGGACAACCCTGCTGCTGGATGATTGCCCAGTGCAGGCTATGACCCGGGATGACATTAGCTATGAACCAACTGATGTCTACCAGAATCACGACCTCCGCTGGACATTTATCTGTCAGCAGATACTTGAGCAGGATGGGGGATGGCATGTTGGCATCGCTAGCGATTGCGGCAGAGAAGTGAGGTGGTTCGAAAATCTTGCTCCTGTTCGTACAACATGAGACCATATATCATGCCGAGGATGGGGTTAGGTGGGACGAAAACAGATCGAGAAAAGTTATAAAAATCAAAAAAAAAAAAAAGAACGAAAACCACGGAATTAATTTACAAAAAGAAATCAAAAGGAATGAAAACTGAATCTGAGATCGTTGGTTGAGTCTAGTGTTATGACTACCTTTGTTTGACCCAATGCTCCAACCACCCTATGCACCCAGGGGGCGGATGTTCGCTGGATGCCCTTGTGATGATCTCAAAAGAGATATGGTTACTCACCTCATTGTGAGGACCCCGCCCTAGAAAAGGACGACGAGGAGAGAGAAGAAATTTAAAAGACTATATTCGGCCCATATAATCTTCATTTTATTATAAACAAAACTTGGGAAAGATTTTCACTTATTTATTAAATTATCCTGAATAATCCACTGTTAAAAAAAAATTGAAAAATTATTCTCATTTACTCGTATATCTTGAAGGAATCTGAGTAAGATGCTTTCATCATTTTTACTTTAAACAACAAGTGGTAAATGAAATGTAGGCTAATTCTCCTATTTACCTAAATATCCAGAATATACCATAAGCTCTTAACTAAAGATTACAATATTTCGTAATTTGTTTAAATAACCTGAACCAAAACTTCGTCTAACTATGAACTAAAAATGTCATCATCTCGAATGGACTACAATTTACCGGCTACAGACGAGAATTCTTATGTTACTATTGACAATGTCAAATGTTCATCTCCAGTTTAAGCAAACAATACATAGCCGTCTCAGTTTTATTTATCTATTAAGCAAGTGTCTGAAAGTCTATTTAACAACATAAAACTAGATAGTAAAAAGGAATCCCTATGGCTTAGTGGCCTCAAAACTATCATTAAACTATTTTTGAAAAAAAAAATCAAAAATAATTTGAATGGATTAACACCTCTGATTAATCTTCAAAGCTCAGTTAACATTGTTCTAATTCTACATTAACAGGTCAATATCTTTTGTGTAGACTCAACAAAATTTATGAACCGTATGTTCGTATCAATAATAATAAAAATAATAGGGCAGTCGGGGTCACCGGATTCATAAATAAAAAAATCTAATACGGAAAAGCGTCATCCAATCAGATAATAAATGTTATATCCTGTCCTGAAAATTGCGCAATTTTCGCAGAGGGATAAAGCAACGACGTTTGGGGATTAAAATATTATTCAGTTGTGAACCAAAACGAACCTTTTGTCGCGCAAACCAACAAAAAAACTTAGTCGATTATTAATAAAATTGGGATACTCCCTGATTATTCCTGTTGATACCACATTCTCTAAGACCTTCTTTCCGAAATTTCTTAACGCAACTTAAGGTTTGCTCATTTTATACATATTTCCCCTGTTAGATGAAAAATTTTAGCATAAAAAAAGGAAAAACTATAAAAAGAATACTAGATATAAATATCGAACTGCTGACATAACAAGAATTCATAAAAGAAGTATATGAAAAGATTTTAGTACAAGAAAAAACCTGAACCGACTATATCGTCGAAGTTCCCACGTCGCCCTTGGAAATTTATCAGTGAGTTTAATGGATTGTTCTTACGGATTCCCTTGAATGACATTCATGCTTCAATTTGCTGCCTGGTTCAAATGTCTACATTGTTTCATCATTAGGGTTGTCCCATGGAGTCCTTTCTTTTGCTTGTAGGTTATACCGTTCATTTCATTTTATAATCTTCTTTTCCTGTTGCTCATTATTTGGTCTTTTCGTATATATTTATACTTGATTTCACTTTTGGCTTCTACGTTGGTGTCCACTTATACACTTCGCACTTGTATCTATTTCCATTTTATGTATTTATTTTATTTCCCGTAGTAGCAAGTTGGTTGTCAAAATTCCCTATTTCGTTGATTTTTCGGATTCTTGCACTACTATTAGTAATTATTTCTGTTTCATTCACTTTAAATGTCCTTATTTCAGAAGTTTCCACTTTTCCAATTCTTCTAGTTAATTTTTTCACATACTTGCTTTTACTTTGATTTTACCTTTAGGTTTGCATTTTTTTTACACTTATTTCCTTATTTCACTAATCTTTTAACTTAAATTTGTTTTGGCCTAGGCTTTTTTGCTTAATATAAAATTTCTTCACTTTAAGCTAAATTTGATTTGGCTTCTTAGGCTCTTTTGTTTAGTATATTAGGTGATCCTGAACCACTGGGTATCTCGTAAATAGCGGCCATAACTCACTAACCTCTTAAATGAATTAAACTTTGGCGAAAAAGAGTTCCAAGATCATAATATTGTTATCGTAACTTACAAATCCGTCGGCCAGATTTTCAGGGATCAAGACAGCGTTTCCCAATAGTTTTCTTTGCTCATCAATAGTTAGCTTAGAAAACTGCTTGGGCTCATGCCGAAGCTCCCTTGTGGTGTTTTTAATTTCAACTGACGTGGGACTTTGAAATGACATGGATTTTTTTTGGAAGATACTTGTTCCTGCGGCTTTTTTTTTTGGTAAATGTGACGCTTCAATCACATTCTTTTCTCCACACTTCCCTGGGCCTCTCTCTTCCTGGATTTGGCATTTTGATTTCTTCCATAATACACGAGAACTGACAAACGTTATCCATCTGTAAAATTAATCTATCGTGAAGAAACAGCAGAGGTTTTCGTTTTATGCGCATAGATTTTTTTAATTCATACTAGTTACGCTTATCGCCTCCAAAAACGGGATAGAATCTTACTGTTGGCACGTTTGCGACATTGGATACTTTCTGCTCTGTATCGGAGCGTTTCTTTGCTCGCAGAACAATCTTTTTCTTATTTTTGTTTTCAAACTCTCAACTTTGGGTCACTGTGATGAATGGAGCCCTTGAGGTTCCTGGTTCGACCCGACATGGGTATAACGTGATCATGTGTATGAGTATTAAGGGGTTATATACAAAGTTGAGGGGAAAAATTGAGCTAAGTTGGTGATTTTTTGTAAGGATTTTATGCAAATTTTATTAGAAAAAGCGAAAGACAATTTGTTGGTAGTACTATCGAAGAAAAAAAAACAAGTTGAATTATAAAAAAATATTAAAAATTGTCGGAGTTATGGCCCCTCTTCCGAAGCGCGTTTTTTTGCAGAGGCTTGCGGTGAACACTCTCCACGGCGAACCGTTTAACTGAAATCAAAAGAGTAAAAAAATTATTGAAGAATAATGTATTGTGGTGTACTTAAACGGTTCGGTTTCCGAAAAAAAAAATTTTTTTCCAATAAAAAAACCATGTTGACAAAAAAATCAATTTTTGAGGTGTTCAAAATTCTAAACAAAAATTCATTGCAAACAATCGAAAATTTTTAGATGAAAAAGGAACCGTTCAAGTACACGATATTATAAATACGAACAATTTAAAAAAAAATTATGAAAATCGGTTGAAAAGTTTTTGATATATCACGTTCACCGCAACGGTATTTTCCAAAAAACTCTATTCCGAGATCATCGCGTTTAAAGTTTTTGGACGCCGCTCGCCAAGTGCTTATGGATGGAACTAGCCCGCTGCGAACGGCTGTCATTTGAAATCTAGTGCTCCGATCTGGATGAAATTTCACACAGATATTTTGGAAAATATGTACTTTCAGAATATGCAATAAAAAAATTCGATTTTTTGAGCCGAAACTTTGTACATAAAACCTTAATCAATAATGATTTGATTAAATGTATTGCTAGAAATGTGCGCTGACGGGGTGGGAAAAGGGATGAGGAGGTAATTGGATTGAGTATTGAGGAATATGCTGGGAAGTGAGGGTAATAGTAAGAAAATACCATGTGATAAAGATACTGTCATATGACTGCTTCCATAAAATTTAAAATATAAAACTTAATTATATTTTATTTAGGGATCCAGTTAGAGAGACGGAGTCATTTAGTAGGGGGGTGTTTCTACTAGTAATTTTAAATCAGTGTAACAACATATGTTCAGTATCATTAAAAACTCCACAAGAGGAGCAGAGTACTAGTTCAGTTTTTTCAATTAGATTAAAGAATTTTCATCAAAACTGTGACCGCAATATAGTCTGTTTATGAATCTTACTTCCATAGGAGATATGTTCCAGTTTAGCCAAGGAGGCTTTTGGGTGTTTGGGTGGTTATAAAAAAAATTTACCGCTGGAGTTGCTAAGCCTGAGAAATTCATTTTTCCAATCATTATTAATTCGTTGTGGAATCAATGGCTATAAGTTCACCAGAAGTGGATGATTTAAGGGAGTCATAACTGTTCAAAATAGATTCAAGAATTGGGTGTATTACCACACTTGTGCCTGTTACTCTATTGACATATAATGCATCAGTGGCTAATATAAGCCAATTCGTGGAAAGTTCTTGTAACACCATCAATTTTGTTTGATTTAGGTGCCCTGACGCCATCGAATCTTTACTAAGACTAGGAGTTTGCACATAGTTGGAATTTACGAGAAAATTAGTAGGTGGAGTGAATGAATTTCCCTACTCTAACAAAAAGATCTTGATACCTCATGCTATTTTAGCCCTAAGTGTTCATTAGTGGTAACATGTCCCAATCTGAGCCGAGTTATTAATTTAATCGTCAGTCTGTTTATGGCTTGGTACGCGAACCATGTGGGGGTATTTATTTTCGGTTTGTACTTATATAGTCTTCTACCTTTTGATGAGGTATCCCATTTGTATTGCCAGTTAGTAAGTTTTTCTCTCTCTTTAACGAGGGAAGAAGATCTGTAGCTATTAATTCTATATTATTATCTTCTGGTGTAAATGGGCTTTCTTTTGCTATATGGTCTACGTATTCGTTCACGTCTATGCCTATATGGCTAGGTATCCAAAGAAAGTGCACGGTAATATGGTTTTCATTTTTTAGCTGCCTCAACATTTTTTTAATATTATTCGTAGAGTAGTTTTTCAGTGCGATAAGAACAGATTTACTATCCGACAGTATTAGGTAGGAGTGGGATGTTTTCAGACTGGCTATCAGTAAAATAGCTTCTACTATAGCCTTGGTTTCAGCTTGAAAGATAGTTGCGTTGGGGTTTAGCGGAAAGCTTCCTTCTACATCATGACTTGGGGCCCATATTGCGCAACTGGTTTTTTTTTCATCTTTTGAGCCATCAGTATAAATTTTATTAAATTTTTTCCATCCGGTATTGATGAGTTTCATGTATTTAGCTAACATTGGGTTGGTGTGAACTCTTGTTTCCCATATTCGGAATGATAACTGTAGGATGGAACTGAGAAATTGCGTAATCCATGCTAAAAATGGGGTGTTTTTTTAATTGAATGAGGTTATGCGACTTCGTTATGGATGTATATGATTGTAGAATGTATGGAATTTTGGAGTTAGGGGTTTTTTCAAGCTAGTGTATGATTTCTTGTATGGGTTGGTGAGCCTGGTGGTTCTGCTGCATTAATATTCTAGTTACTATTCTATCAGAGCATAATTGCCTTCTTTCCGAGAGAGGTATGATATTTGCCTCAACTTCCAGTGCTAGTGTGGGAGATGAGTTCATCGCTCCTAGTGCCGTGCGGATGGTTTGGTATTGCAATCGGTCTAATCCCGCGAGTTCGTTTTTAAGAGCTTCGGCATATAAAGGTGACATATAGTCCAACATGGGTCTAATCATACCTTTGTATATGCTCAAGAGCGATGTAGGGTGGGCTCCCCATTTAGTACCGCATAATGTTTTGATTATGTTAATGGCTTGGAAGCATTTGCTTCTTATGTTGGAAATATGGGACTTGCCAGACAATTTAGAATCAAAGAAGTATCCAAGGAATTTTGTTTCTCTTACATACTTAATTTGTTCTGTATTTATCATAATGTTTGTCAGTGCTTCTGCCGGTTTGAGATTTTTCCCCGCTACTAGGATTCGGGATTTGGATGTGGAGATAGTGAGTCCGATCTCTGAAGTATTTGTGTTGATTTTCGTTATTGCATATTTTAGGTTGTCAATAACTTTGAGTAGAGTATCCTCCGTATTTATAAGACATATGTCATCAGCGAAGGTTAGTATTTTGATGTTTTTTGGAAGAGATTTGTCTATGTCCTTAGTATATACATTGAAGAGGATTGGGCTAAGTACAGAGCCTTGTGGGATGCCAGTATATGACGTGTAGATTTGGCTACAATTGTTTTTATTTTAGATTATAATATTTTTAGGGGACATGAGTAGTATAATAGTGTCAATAATTTGATAATGGATCCCTGTTTTTTTGAGTTTTTCATACAGTATTGGTATGTGTATATTATCAAATGCTTTGTGGATGTATAAGAAAGCGCAGAGCGTGTACTTCTTTTTGGTAGCTTCTAGTCTTAAACTTGCCCACAGGGTGAGTATGCAATCGGTGGTAGATGTGTTTTCTCTGAATCCGAATTGAAATTGAATGAGAAGGTTATGCTTAAGTGTTCAAGTCTTTATTTAATTAGATTCTCAAAAGTTTTTCTGAAGGTAGATAAGAGAGCTATTGGCCTGTAAGAGCTTACAAGATGGGGATCTTGTTTGTCAATTGGGATGTGAAGGTTGGTAACCAGTAGGGTCCTCATTGACATGCCATAAGTTTTGCAATTTCCTCGGGAGAGATAGGACAGTGGTTAATTGAATGGCTCCCTTTGAAAGCTCTGATTTTTGTCCACATATATCTGGTTGAAATATCAGGATTGATACCATTACAGAAATTTTCCCAACTTAGTTTTTTTTTACCATTTTGAGTGTTTAGGTGGTATCTTTTTCGGGTTTAATTTGAATTTAGTGGTGAACTTCTAAGGGCGATTGCTTGTGAGCATTTTTTGTTCCACCAAGGACAAGGGTGCTTGTCTTTATTCTTCTTGTTACTATTTGGTGCCATTATATGTTTTTTAACGCTCTCAACAAATGTCATGTATGTTTTGACTCTTTGTTCACTAGTATTTCCTTGGGTAGCGGGTCTGTCTTGTAACTCTCAGTAGTTTGCGATTGATGTAAAAATTCAAACGGGATTTTATTCATAAGTCTCAATACTAGTAACTAAACCTAAAAAACATTTTATTTTTAATATTTTTATCACTTTATAAACATTTATCTGAAAAACCAAAAAAAAAATCCATATTTTGTATAAAAAAATTGGGGTATGTAACTTAAGATTTTTAAAGGTTTAGTTACTAGTATTTTTTATAACGAATCGAATGGTTTTTGGGTTGTTAATATCCGTTGAGTAGTTTTCCTGAAAAGTGTGGAGCCAATTCAAAAAACGTGATTTTGAGAAGTTTTTAAAACCTAATTTTTGTAACCTAATTTTTACAAATAAAGTGCGTGTAGGTACCCTTACAAATATAGGTATAACTTTTTCCCCATACGAATTTCTTAAAACGGTTTCAGGACAGTATTTCTGTGATGTTAAGGAACACTTTTACGTAATAAGAAAAAATCGAATATTTTGAACTTTGTGAAAATTATCACATTTTCTGTTTTTATTGCCTAATGAACATTCTCGGGTATAATGTCCCTGTTGGTTGCACTTAAAACATTTGGCTGGCCCCGTTCTACCATCACTTTCAGTTTAATAACTAGCCCCGTCCCTTTTATTGCTGCATTTCCATTGTACCCTTTCGAAGAAAGAAATTTGTTTGGATTCTACACTAGGTGGTCTGCTCTATCGTTGCTCAAAATGCCGATATGTCCGTAGATCCAGACGAATTGGATAGTATTAGACGATACTATGGCTCTGCGAATTTCCGTTATGATTGGTTCTATCTGTTGAGGATTTTTAATGGCTTCTAGGACCGCCTTGGCGTCCGTATATATAACAGCCTTGATGTTATTTACTAGGCATTCTCTTTCTTTTCTTAAAAGCGCATTTTTCCACCTTAACAATTCGAATTCTGATAAAGGACCTACCTTTTGAATCCCGTCTTGGTTATCAGCCCAGCCATCTTCACTCAGTTCGATGGTTCTCCGTTTGTGTCCATTTTCATTTCACTTGCACAGTAATCTAGCAAAGTTTATAATTTGTTTCTACGATGCTGATGTACACTATTAAATATTTCTTCGCATTAATCTCACTTTCACTGTCTCAATAATAAAGAAATAAAACAAAGCCAAAGGTTTAACCCCACACCTGAACTATAACAATCAAATCACCAGAACACTGACTGTCACTTGTTAGGTATTATCGAACTACTCAATTGCTTAGAACCCCACACCTGAACTATAGCACTCTATCTGAAATCACCAGAACACTGACTGTCACTTGTTAGGTATTATCGAACTACTCAACTACCCAATTGCAATCTAGGCCTTTTTTTCCAGCTAACCTAATCTTTTACTTCAATTCATTCTTTGCGACATTTCACACATTCATACCTTACACTTTCCAATCCTAATTCCTGGCTTTTTTTGCTCATAGAAAGGGGAAGACAGTAAGGTAACACTGAACTCCTTGGCCATTCACATACAAGATCCAGAAGGGATTTTACCTGATTCACTTGCAGTGTTCGGCTATTCGCATAACTACTACATAATTAATAAAATTGTTTCTAGTGTAGACCTGTTTTCTGCATAAAAAATAGAAGACTGAGGGTTTAACGAAAAGTACCTTCTAAGTTGTGAGTAGGGTTCCTAATATCTTGTTGTCCTTAACGCCGTCAGTGTAGATTTTGTTAAATCTTGTGCATTTGGTATTAATAAGTTTCATGAACTTAACTTTAATGATATTGGGTTGGAGGCTATTCTTATTCCGCATATTAGGAATCACAACTGTCGTGTGGAACTGAGAGATACTGTAGTCCATACTAAAAGGGAAGAGTTGTTTAATTTTAATAAGATTATATGATTTCCTAATGGAAGCGTATGATTGTCAGAGATATGGAAGTTTGAAGTTGGAGGTGTTTTCTAAAATGTGGATGATTTGTTGTATATGTTGATGAACCTGATTGTTCTGTTGTGTTAGTATTCTGGTTACTATTCTGTCAGAACTTATTTGCTTCAACTTCCAGTGCCATTGTGGGAGAGAGTTCATAGAGTCGCTAGTATTAGAGTGCTATTATCCCGTTTTCAGGAAAATCGGATGATGGTGTTGTAATTGCAATGTTGTGCAGAACCAGCGGACATTGTTTCTGTCCGAAATGTTTATTATAAGAATACAAAAGAGTGAAATGCGTTTTACAGTTTGCTACAATTAGTATGAGTTTGTATATAATAATAAAATAAAACGTATTCATATCCAATCATTTTCATTGAAGATGTTCCGTTCCCTCATTTTTATAGCGCAACTTTTATTCTCGACTCGACGAAAAAATAGCATTTAAACCGTAGTCCGTATACGGAGCGAGCCAAACTTTGCCGAGTCCCGTATGTTCGGAGGATGTGACGGATTTGCGGAGATGGCAAATAAGCATTTGAATTTATATCTGCATGCTTTTGCTATCTCAATCAGTAGAATTACCCTATATCATAATTAGAACACTCATTTAAGAAACGCCATAAAGGCCTAAATACAATGCATCCACCACAATAAAGTTATCCAACAGTGTTGTCCAGCAATGTTGTTACCTAAATACAATGCATGAACTTCTGTAATGTCATAAACCGTTACATCAAATTGGGAAAAACTTATTTCTTTCAATTGTTGGTCTCCGTTTATTAGTTTTATATAACGAACGCTTTTTATCATGCAAAAACGTCCATCACCAATTCTATTAAGTTTTCTTAAAAGCTCATATTCCCGAAAAATGATTTGAATGACAAACAGCGAATGTGCTTGTTGGATCCAACAAATTTTCATTTTTGCCAACTTTTGTTGTCCCACAAAGTTTTGTTGTGAACCTACAATTTAATGTGGAGTCCGAATCACCGACATTTTCCCTGCACCAGTGGGTTTCTTATCGTAATATTTTGTCAGTAGAAAACAATGTAATAAAGTAATAATCAAAAACCTAACTTTACCATATGTGGCGTGGAACGAGGAAACGTACCTTACAGCACCTGGCAGCGTCTATCTCCGGCTGGAGGGAGTGGACCTTTTCCCCTCGCGCGAAGCTCGTATTCTCAAATAGGTTTTACAAAATGCGCTATAGATTTTTCAATTTTTATCGCACAAACTTGAAGGTATGCTCATTCGATTCTACGTACTTTCTTCATGCAGGTTCATTAAAAACCTGAAATTCAATTTTTGGTGCTGTAAGGTACGTTTCCTCGTTCCACGCCACATATGATGAAGAATTATTTATATTTGTGTAATTCGATAACAACCGAGTTGGATCAATTCGTTGAGCGGCACGACCACCATGCCATGGGCCCCTGGTTCAAGACCAGGTCTCCCCGTGAGCTTTTATTAAGAAATTAAAATAATCCACTTCGTCTCTGGGCTGTTGTCTAGCTCGCAGCAATGCAAAATCAAGACTGAAGTTTCCTCACTTCCCTTACCCTAATTCCATTCCGGC
This sequence comes from Leptarthrus brevirostris, assembly GCA_964036015.1. NCBI lineage: Eukaryota > Metazoa > Arthropoda > Insecta > Diptera > Asilidae > Leptarthrus > Leptarthrus brevirostris. Next base: position 113,748,473 of record OZ038371.1, read on the forward strand.
CAAAACCATGCTAACGCATCAAAGGGTTGCCCCCTAGGATTTGGCCACATCGTATAAAAAAAACGATTTCTTTTCCAAAAAGTGGTCTTTGAGTGCATATCGTTCTTAGTCCTATAAATGTTTTGTTTCCATTTTAAATAAATAAAATTATATAAAATAAAATAAATTATAACTACGAGGGTTGCTACTTAATTTTTGAGATAAACAAATATTTAGAATCGAAAATGGCTTTATTGTTTTTCAAAATATTCTACATGACGATGAATACACTTTTGCATGCGTTTGAACCAATTTTCGAAGCACTTTTTCCACTCCGATTGAGGTACCTCCAAAGCATGTGATTTGAACGCATCAACCGCTTCTTCAGGCGTCGAAAAACGTTGACCTCGCATTTTATTTTTGATCTGCGGGAATAAGAAGAAATCATTCGGTGCCAAATCAGGACTGTGTTTTTAATGCTCAAAAATTCACTTCTTTGAGCCGATGTGTGAGAGCATGCATTGTCGTGGTGGAGAATGATTCGTCTTCTGCGATTGGTTTCCCTTATTTTCCCGAACACTTCTGGCAAACAAATAGTGGTGTACCATTCAGAATTGACCGTTATACGTTGCTGTAATTGCACGGCGACGACATGTCCAATTAATCCGAAAAAATAGGCGACCATTTGCTTCGAATTTACTTCGTACGAGTACAACTATTGTTGAATTTGGTTCGTCTTGAAAGACCGATACAATCGATTGTTGCTTAGTTTCGGGTTCATATGCATTGATTTATGATTCGTCGCGATCTTATAGACGTCTTTTGAAGCACCGCGACTGATATTTTTCAACATCTTTGCACCAATCGACCCGACCCTTTTTTTGAGTGATTGTCAAATTATGTGTTATCCAATATTGAATGTATGCGAGTGGAACAAATGCCTCAATCTCACGGTATGTCACATGATTATCTTGCAATATCAGTTCACGCACAGAATCGATTTTTTCTGGCGCTCCAACCGATTTTTGGACAACCTTCACAAAATTCGTCCTGTAGCGAAGTGCGACAACGATTGAATCGGGAAAACCAGCGAAACATGGTGGCTCGAGATGGTGCTTCATTACCAAAAGTCGAACCGAGTTGCTCGGCACACTGTTGGTTTAATCCACGTCGAAAATTATCGCACGAAAACGTTCAAGATTTAATTCCATTTTTTGACCAAGATGAATGTTTCAAGTACCTGTAAACAACACAAATAGCACTCGTATGACAAAACGTTTTGAGTACGATTACCATTAAAAATGTTAGATTTGACATATTCACAGTGGTCAAACCTTAAGTAGCAACCCATATACAATACAAGTGTATTGGTTAGTATAAACATTTCTTTTATTACAAAGCGGTGCTCTTGAGACGGCCAAAGAGCCTATTCACATTAGGGCAAGAGCGTCGGATCTTGCAGAGCGATTTGCGGCACAAGAATAATTAAAAGCATCTGACAGTGACTTAAAGCAACTAATCAAACATATGGTAAGCGCGACTTAAAACAAACAATCAAATATACGATGAAGAACCGTGCACAAAGTTTAAATCAGCTTTACGGTTCCGCAACCTGCATTTGCCCCATACCAGAAGAATCGCGGGGTTTTCACCTCAATTTGAACAGGCTTAAAGAAAGCTTATCGGTCACAGAAATAACTCTGGATCTCAACTTAATCGAAAGATAATTTACGAAGTTTGGTCTCACCGATTTTTAAAACACTGTTGGAATTAAAACGCGTACAAAGTTTTATCTGATCTTATTTGCTAATACGGAAATACTACCCACAAAAGCAATATATAAATATTTGTTTAATATGTAAACTTATAATCTGAAGTATAATATATGAAGTTTCATAAAATAATTTCAATTTAAAAGCATACAAAAAGAACTTTAAAATCACTCTCAATCTGTTGAAAGGTGGGCACTTTGATGAAACAAAATAGTGAAATTATTTTGTAAAACTTCATTTATTATTCTACAGATGAGAAGTTTGCATATTCGGAATCGCTTTGTCCGGAAACTTTTCGGGGGAAACGTGTATATTATACGTTAATTACGACATCACGCAGTCTTTATTAGATCAGATAATCTATAATCAAAAGTTAAAATGGTGTTTTATTCGATTTAGAACTGTCAAATGTTTTGTTTTCTTGCAAATGGGGCTTATCAAACGTAAATGTTTAATTTGGCCCAAACTGTGGCCAGATATTTTTTTATAATTGCTAAATACAATAAACATATCGTCCTAAACCTAATCTTTATGCGATAAAAGTTCTCCGTTTTGATATGGTAAGTCTACGGCAATAAAAGAGGCTATCCTAACTTGCTCTCGACCATTTATTCCATTTGTCCTTGTGGGAAAAAATTTTCGGACCTACTGGCAACTCTGTTCTTTTTACATTTATACCGACGACACCCGTTTATTACAATAAATTCTATGATCATAAATAGAAATGATTATCTCCGCTGTGGTACAGAACACGAATGTAATTTTTACTTAATTTTACTTTCCAACATTCCTTGTCAAATCAATTTCAAATGTCCAGTGTAACCGTTCTCTTTCGTTCGCAAAAATGACGTTCATGTAACATTTTTGGGTTTCAAAATTACAAGAACTACATAGCAAATGATAATAAATATACATTTATGAAAAAATTTTACGAACAGACAGTCGTATTTATTATCATTCTTGCAATTATTCTAATAACTGTCTGTCTAGGGCATTAGACATTAATATACATATTTATTTTCCTTTTAAAACGTGTTAAAAAACTTACAAATTATATTTTACATATTTGATGAAATTATGAATCTCTTCTACACATTTTAAAATGCAACGAGAACCATTGATCCGATTTATATGCTCCTGTTTTTAGTCTGGCCAGGCTTTAGGTAACAAGGAATAAATATATTTTTTGGCACAAGCGGAAGACGCTACCTCGTTTTGATCATGATTTATCCGCGATTTTGCGTTACTTATAAGAAATAAGAAAAATCCGATTTTCCCATACATGTTATGTTTTGAAAATATTATTTTTTTTATATGCAATAGAAAATATAATTCATTGGAATTTATCTAAAGGCGTTAGAAGTAGAGAAAGGAGAACAGTTTTTATTCATAATTGACAATGTAATAAATAAGATTTCGGATTCTAGATTTGAGGTGTTTCTTTGACCAATGTTAAATGTTTATCAAAAATGTATTATTATGTTCAAGCTTTATTGTTCAGCTTGTTTGACTATCTCAGGGGCAACAAGGATATACATTTAAAAGACTGACCCGGCTTTGAATTAAATTAAATTATTGATTTCGGACTTTGACTCAAATTTCCTAGAAATGCATTTCACATTTAATATCGAGACGTATACTTAGAGAAACTGAATGAATTCTTAAATTTTCATTATTTAGAAAGCAATGTTATGTTTTGAAACGCATTGTAGATATTTGTAAACTTGATTTAATATATTTCAAATATATTATACAGACTGTTGATAATAAGTTTTAAATAGGACATGAAATTATATTGTGAGGACTGTTTAAAGCTTCTAGCTTTCCAAGTAAAAACTTTTATTTACAAAGCTCGGCAAAATTATTCATCAAGCTAATAGCAATAAATTTTATAAGGTCCAGAGAATTATAACGATAAATTATTTTAATTTTGTGAGAAACAATGTCTTCACGTGTTTTATAAGTTAAGTAAGTTAACTAGAAGACTTTTATACTCAATGGCAATGGTTTTTATTATGTCGCAAAATAAGTGCAAAAAACAACTGAGTGAATTGTTTTAGTAATAAAACGAAAAATTATTATTAATTAGCATTACGAGTGGGAATAACACTGTGGCAATACAAAAATAAAATTAATACAAATTTCGCGGCATTCAAACTAATTTTAAGCGCTTTCGGTTAATATTTTCATTTTACAAATACACTTAAACTTCTTTAAAACGGAAGACCCAAAGAATTTTTTTCATCCTAAGGAGATTTTGCCTTGTAAAATTTTAAATAAAAACATTCTCGCTCCGAGGGGTCTATGATTTTTCAGCTTTAACAAGTTTTTTTTACGAACCTTCTAATGGAGGTTTTGTCTTACAAAGGTTTCACTGTAAAAACAAATACCTAATTTCTGTTAGACATTGAATTCCTTTGCTAGATTGTGTATGATGTTATCGAGAATTGTGATGATTCTGAGTAACCCCTTTCAGTGATCATATCGACGTCAGTGTGGTCCTTAACCGCTAGCTCTTGGGGTTTGACTGCTATACTGTCAGAAGATTTATTTTTGCCTGTATTATCCTTGAATTCGTCGGTGATGTTAGACACAACTACTGCCTTTCCACACGAGTGTTCTGAATTAGAACTCTTCAGATATTACTTCCCCAAACAATGTATTTACAGGATTACATTCCAAATATTGTATACATACGAAAGCTGTACTGTAGGGTTCATTCAAAGTTATGTTCACTGCTAAACTAAAATTAAGCAACTTGGAGATTTACAATCTAACCACAAAACTAAGGCATAAATGTAATTTTTATTTTAAATTCTTAAAATTCATGATTCACAAAACATAATTTAATGTAGAAATATATTTTTTAAAGTATATATAAAAGTACATAAGCATACATGATCCTTTCAGGATCAAGAGCTAAAAATGAAGTAGACAAATATATATTTTCAGAATCCTTGAATATCTTGAATACTGTGTAACCGTCTAATTTCATGTCTTGAGAAACATTCCCTACCGTGGCGTTTTATAGACCATGTTTGACGGTATTTCGACAATTCCTTAGGTTTAACCTTTTGAATATCGTTCGTAGCGTATACTTATTGCGAAATAATAGGTTTTTTTTTATATGCGTGCGGTTCTCAGTGCGGTGTTTTTTAGCTAACCCTTTCTGCTAATTTGGATGAAATCTTAGAAGATATCGCCCAAGGATTCATGATTTCCCGTACGACTCATTTGTTTTCTCGAGAACTCTTCTTCTGAGACTGTCCATTTTGTGGGGTGTTAGCACGGACATGTAAAACGTTTTATTACTCGCGAACAATATACAGACTTATGCTTACAATAGACACTAGAACTTTCAGAAAGACATGCTAATATCGTTGGCAAAACCCGTTAACTTTGGCCTATAATTCAAACCTTTTTCGCTACTGGGCGGACGCCCATGAGGTTCATTATAAAATTAAAAATTTTCTTTCGTGAATTTCATGAACTATTGACGCATTCCTTGCAGGTAGGTATTTATTAATTTCTCAGCTTGCTTCCACTGTTTTTCATCCTTTTTAGAGGTATCTTGCCTACTAAATCAACGAAAAGGTAGGGAGTTTTAATAATTTAAATTTCCAAGAAAACAAAAGAAATAAGTGGATACTCTCAATTGTTAATTAACAATTACAAAAATAAAGCTACAGTAAAAATTTCTCCGGAATGCTAAGAAATCGGCTCCGCAGGAACCGAATTGACGAAAATAAAGCAAAGAAACACTTGCAAAATTAAATTGCAAATATCAATATTGAACCCGCTGCAAATAGAAAGTTAGATATTTCAAAACGTTCAGTTGCTTCAATGAAGGTTTCAAAGGTTGAAAGTTTTGAGGCTGTACTTTAATACACTTGAGACATTAGGTATTGTAATTTTTTAATATCTGTTATATGTAACCACAGTAAAAGCAGAAATTTCAAATTTGCTTTGAGTAATTTCTATAAATGAAGTTCCCCCATTTTTCCGAAAACATTAAAAACTGTACTGCAATGTAAGCAAAATTCCTTCTCATTAACTTAGATTCAAGTTTAAATACCTGTTGAAAAGGTAAATTTTAGAGAAATTCGATGCGTGCTCAGTTTTCAGTGATTATGGGATGGGAACTGCCTGGAAATTCGAGAAATTATGTTTAGAAACTTAAAAACATGAAATAAGTTTGTTTGATAATTATGAATCGAAATAATTTTTTTTTCATTTTACTAGTTTTCATAAACGCTTGCTTTTGAAATATTTTTTTTTCATCTTTTTTATTTCTTTAAAGAGAAAATTCGCTATCTTGATGCTGATTTTGAGTCGGATCCTAAGTAAAAGCTGGTAATAAATTACTTTTAACAAAATTAACCGACTTCAAAAGATCGCTAAAAGCTAAAAATAAAGCATGTTATCGAAAGTATTGCTATACAATATACTACGGTAAAAGTTCAAAATAATCTTTATTTAAGCTTAATACAAGCTATTACATATGAATACTACAATTAACGAGCTTATAAGAAATTCAACGTTTGCCGCCTAAATAAATGATTTTCATTTTATGTTCCGTATTAAGTGTAGCAAAGCCTCTGTACTCATATTTTTGGATACTGGATTCCAATGTATATTTTCCAGTCTTCCTAAGTTGTGCCATGAATAAAGCCCAATATTTTTCAATATGCCTCAGCTCAGGGATATTTGGAGAGTTAGCAGATTTTTCAACGAAGTCGATATTATTCGTTCGTCCACGCTTGTTTGCATAATGTGCGGAGGCTAAATTGGGCCAAAATTCTATATCTATCTAATATTTTATATCTTCTTGTGTACGATTAGGCTTTATCTTTGGCGTAAAATAGAAACTTTAAAATGCCTAAAACTGACAAATATGTAACTCGGAAAGTCAGCTGCAGTTCTATTTTAAAAATTTCCCTAATCGTTCTTTTAATGATCTGATGAACCAGTTCATTAAAAAAACACGGCTTAAGTTAACAAAGAACCTACCTTCTGTACCGATAGCTGTTCTACACTGGGAAATACCGTCTATAAGATGAAACAGTTATCATATTTCATGGCGGCATAGCAGCAACAGAAAAACACGTTAACTGATAACATTTGTTTGACGCTTCAGTATCGACGGTCCAATGATATACAGGCGTATCTAAAATATCATCGAAAAAGTGTTAGGTCTATATAGAAACATCTAAGATTTCGCGAAACAAATTAGCAGAACAAAATTTTTTTAACATTAATGTCCCATTAGAAGATAGCAAAGAAAACTACTTTTCAGTTCTGTGGTTTTCCGGAATAACCACCTAAGTTCATTTGTTTTATAAGGATGAATTTTGTATCTTAATTTTTATCTTTTTCTAATTTAGGCATGCTAAACTCTTAACAATGAGTGCATTTGTACGTAATTAACTATTTACATAACCACTTAAGTCCATTTCTCAGCTCTTTGTCGGCATAACCACTTATGTCTATGTTTCGTCGACTAAAAATGGCAATTCATCGGGTACGCATTATATTGTCTTCCCTTAAAATGAAAAATGAAAGAAAATATAACCCGGAAATAAAGACTTGTGGATATTTTTGATACGTTTTTAATTTTCAACATTCATTTAGTTTAATTTTGCACTTATGGGATCAATAAGTTAGACTGCAGACCATTTTCTTTCAATTGCGTGACTGACATCAAATGATTGAAATATGTCCAAGAAAATAATAAACCGCCTAATTCAGATTATTTCAGTGATTACGTTTATACTAAAATAATTTTTTTCAAAGCAAATTTATTCTCAAAAAGTAGACATAAGTTGTTATTATATTGCGAACATACATATTACAATGCAGTCTCGTACAGAACTATGTAATTTCACTCACTATTAATTTTAATATTTTGCATTGCCTTAAAATTGTAAACTTAAGTACTACATTTCACTGATTAAAAAAATGTATCATTTTTTTTTCTTTTCAAGTCATAATAATTTTTAGCAAGTTTATCCAAAAGTTCTTTTATTTCCGTGACTTTTATTCTGATCACTATCGAAGTTCGTTTTCCTAGCAAATTGCTTCCTTAAATAGTGCGTGGAAACGCACGTTTTTTAAATAAATTTTCAACTAGCCCAACTCTTGTAGTTCAGGGTAGTATACTAAGGAAAGACCAGGGCCCGTATTTGGTATCTATTCGATTGATCGAATCGACAAAGTCATTTTGTCAGAAGTTAGAAATTTGCTATTTCGTAATACGATCGAGTCGACAAAAAAATTACCATATAACAGCTTTATTTTGAATTAATTTCTTTATAGAACATTTGTAATATGTCCTGATTGACGACAGTAGAATTTCATAATCACGTACAAATTCTTAAAATTTCTAACCTTTTTCCATCTATCTGTCGATATCGTATTGCCAAATACAAATTTCTCCATATCGACAATGATCGACATCGATACGCGTGCATGTGATATGACCTGCTATATAATATGGAAAGATTTGAATTCATTGTACAATTAATTCGTAATTTTTAAACTTGCACTCTCGATCTAAATAAAAAAATTTTTAACGCATAAAAATTTACAATTTTTTTTAATTGTATTATTTGCGCGGGAAATTTTGTTTTGGGCTTTTTTTAAACAGTTTGCGTTCTATTTATTATTACATTTCTCAAACGATAGTTTAGAATAGTTAGAATATATTTTAAATTACGATAGTTACAAATTTTAGTTTAATTAAAAACAGTAGCAGCAAAACTTCATTCGCAATGTAGCTTTAAAACAAAATTTATCCACAACAATTCTGCTTACTTTGTGCCTACCTGTAAATTATCTGATGAAAAATTTTTAGTCAATATGAGTTTACCTTTTAACCCTGAAACGCTCCTCAAGTCATTTTTGACCAGATTTTCATATTTTTATTTTCATTTCAAGCACTAGCTGTTTGGAATGTAAGTAGCTTTGGACTGATCTTTTAATTGTACTATTTTATTAGATACCTTAATAAAGGAATACAAGTAAAAGATCAGTCCAACAGCTGTTATATTTTGAATAGCTAGTGTTTGAAGTGAAAAATCAAAAAATGAAGGTGGGGCCAAAAATTACCCGAGGGCGTTTAAGTGTTAAAACAATGAAATTTCAATTTAATGCTTAAGGCAAACAGTCCTCAAAAATAAATCCCATTATTTATATACATACATCTTTTGATTCATAACTCTTTTAATTAATCTTCGACTTTAAGTTTTGACAATGGACTGCCAGAAGAATCCAGTTTTAACTATAACCTAGTTTGCTTTTAATTTACTTTTATAAAGCAGTAAATGTTACTTGCTAAATGCACCAATGAAATTACTCAAGTTCAAAATGAGCTGATATAGTGCAAAATATGAAATTGTTTGTTATATATTTTAAATATTTCTTCCAAATAATTTGAAATGCTTAATATTATTACTATCTAAACAACTATAATTGTAGCGGATTACTCACTGTAATTTAAAAACGTAGTTATAGAACTTTGATTTTATTCTTTGATCCTTGATTCTTTCTAACTTTTGCAGCACCGACTAACGTAATGAACATTTCTTTTAAAGATATTTTTATCGATACACAAATTCATCCGAGTACATTTTATTCTTTCATTTTATATTAAAAATAATTTTTAAACAAAAATAGTAAAAAATTGCAAATAAACAATGTTTGTAGTTGATTATTAATTGAAGGTCTTAATATTGATACTAAATTACAGTATACTATATGCTTAGTTCATTTAAAACGACTAGCATATATATTGACAACTTTAAAACATCTTCTGTATAAATGTACGTTGAGAAGATTCTTTGCTAACTTTTGTTTTTTGATTTAAGATATTTCATGCTGAATTAATCGAATAGATGTAAAGGCATTGTGAATAAGAAACACGAAAGACGACTTAATTCTTTTTTATAAAGTGCTTAACGAGAATTTATCACACTTTGATAATTATTTTACTTTCTTTTAAAAAATGTTCGTTCATTAATTAATCAAAATTTGGTTTGCAGCATTTATTAAGATCCATTACATTTATTCTAATTAAAATTTATCCTACTTAAGTCTTTTGTATGTTAGTTTCAACTATTTTCTTAAATCAATATTAAGACCTTTTGCGGTTAGAAAGTAACTTATATTAAATAATCTATATGTGGATTGACTACATTAAACAAAAGATTTTGAAGTATAGGGTTGAGGAAAATGAGAGAGAAATTTGTAATTATGCAATAATAAAAAACGTCATTACGACAGCTGAATGTAATATATACTTCTAAACATTAAATGTCATTTAGAATTTTACTATTTCGAGAAACATTGTAGAAAATGGATGTAGAAAATAGCTTGTAACAAAAATTGCAAATTTTTATATAATGCGACTTAGTACTGAACTAAATAATAAAACAAGAGCAAACATATACAAGAGAAATAAATAATAAACCAAAAAACGTCATTAACTAGCCGTAATTATTAACATCTAATAAGACTAATGTACATTGTAAATATTTTATGGTTTTGACTTCTTTACAGTATAATGCGCAATTTTTATAGGCGACTCATTAAATTAGAAGGCACTATTGTCATCAAATGAAACCAGAGAAAGCTTTATTAAATTATAAATGTGCATTATATTAACCCAGATATACTTAAGTCAACAAATTTTAGGATTTATGAGGATTAAGAATCCTAATTATAAATAGGGCTAAAAATTCAAAAATTTGTTGAAAATTATAACCAATAATTATTGACTAATTATAACATCTAACTTAATAAGAGTAGTACAGAAAAGACCATAAGCCGATTAATCTGATTGTACAATACCTTATTTATTTTAGAATTTTGTATAAAATAAAATCGATATTTTCAAAAAAACTAAAAAATTAAGCGTGTCATTTAGTGTTTGTTGGCAAAATGTTGCGCCCTTTAAGAAACCTAAATATAGTATTTAAATAGTTAAAAAAAAATATGTTTTATATTTGCCTTTTAATATTGAGGAATAGGATAATTTTTCGGGCCAAACATTTTGTCCGGACACTTCGGCATGGTTTCCGGCACCTAAAATCAATCTAAATTATATTTGGTTATAAAATTTTCAACAAATTTTAAAAAGGGCTCCAACATTTTACCATTCATCCTATTCCTTGGTTAATTTTATTAATTCCCACTTGTCAATTTTTTAACTTCTGTTTTATCTAACCATTTAATCTAAACTCTACGTGTTTTGTGACTAATTGCTATTATTGCTTCAACTCATTTTCATCTTTTCAAGAAATTTTTTTCATTCCTTGTATAATGTAGTATTTTGACACTGACAGTTGAAGTAACATATATCCTTCTACTTCCGCAACAAAAGTAGCCTGGAGCAATGGAAAATTAAAGACTACATTTTAGAAATTCATTCTAGATATCTGATATTATTAGTTTCCCCATTAATTAATTTAATTTTTCCAATATCACATTTCATTTTCAATATCACAATCATTTCAATAACCATGTAATACATATTACAAAAGTGGTCGAAATAGTTGTCGTTGAATTAATACTTAGGCATTAAAGGGCGGGTTGATTGACGTCGTAACAATGCTGCCGTTGTACCACTTTTGAGACTCCCGTGTTACTGTTCTGCTAAATGAATAAGGTAATTTGGTGTACGTTCAAGAAGTCAGTCAAATGGGCATTTAGTTTCAACCCTTATGCAAAGGCAGCCATTATAAACATTGGAATGCATACAAAATGCATTCAAAACTAACTACTGCGACGAAAGATTAAATGCAAAAACAAGAAGATTGTTTGTTTGACGGCTATACAGTCTAAAAATGTTTCTAGAAATATTGAATTTGGTATTATAACCCTATAGTGATTCTCTTAACAGCAATCTGAATAATGATAACATCTTTTTCAAAAAACGAAGCTTGCAAATTAGAAACATTTTCTGATTTTTCAACCGATTCTGTGTTGATTTCGAATAATTCATCATTTAAACCAGATAATAGTTCACTGTACAGAATTAACTGCAACATAAACTAAAAGATATAAATTTACATTTTTACTCGTCCGAATTCATTTTAGGTCGTTTTTAAGATAACACCACAAACAAATTCTTTAGCAGATAAAAATTTCCAAATGCAAGAACTGCGCAATTAATTTGCAGCAAATGTCAAATTGGTCTAGCGAATGCGATTCATTTACATCGGAATTGAACTTGCTGAACGACTGTATGCTGAGAATGCGCATTTAATTTATAGATCTTTTGGCTCTCAGCAAAAGTTTTAATTCTTAACTACTATTAAGTCCATACCGGAGTTCCCAGTTTCGAGCTCCATCGGCGGCGACCTATGATTATTTTCTGCCCACAACAAATTACGATAAAAGACTGTGGGGATTGCGAAGTAAAATCCATGGTTCGGAATCCACTTTAAAATGTCGGTCCACTTTCAATCGTCTCGAATTAGGTGAAGTTCTTCTCCTGCCCCATGCCCCACAAGAGGTAATCAGAACTAAAGAGCACCCAACAAAGATTTAACTATTGAAATTAAAGTCTTAGTGGATTCAAAATTTAGTTAAAAAAATTTCTTTTTACAACTTTATACAAATAGTCATTCAACGAGTGGTCCCTATAGCCACCACATAGAGACACATTAACAGCGCATGAAATTACACTGTGTAGATTTCTGTCTACTTATGTATATAAATGAATATCGAAAAGTCTTTATTCTTGTACTTTATGCTAGAGATGGCAAATCGCTAACAATCGACCATAAAGTAAAACAAAAGTTAATGATAATGTGGATAAGTGCGGCAACTTTTATCTCACCATTTCGCACAAATATGAGTTACAGAATAGGATTTTATATTTAAATATTTAAAACATTTGCCGTAAAAAACATAAGCTGTTCCGCAAACCGGGGCAAAGTCGAAATTGTTTTTCTGAAATAGTATTTCCAACTCCTTCACGGTTCTTCCCAAGGGTAAGGACAAAATTGGCACAATAAAATATTTGTAATTTCTCTACTACTTTTTGCGGTAATCCGGTTTCAGCTTAACCATACTAAACTAAATTCAATCGCAATATTAAACAAACTATATTAAACATAAACGCTGAAATACACATGAAATGACGGGCAGAAAAAATAAAAGAGATACTACAAGTCAGATTTGAAAACGAGAGATATATTAGAACTTTTCAGTTATGTGATCTTAAAGATATCGATATTTATCAAAACGGCCACTCTGCGCCGTACACGTGAAATATCTGTGGTTTCAATGATATAATAATAAAAAATCATATAAACAGTTAAAACTTAAGTGCAATGTTTTGCAAAATTATCGTAAGCAGTAAGTATTCTACGTAGAGAAAGGTTGTAAGAAATATGTGACCAGCAGATTTTTCCGGATATATAGAAAATATTGTACTGGAACTTGTTGCTCTCAACTAATTTTTGGTGCAAAAAGTTTTTGCATTACAGCATGCAATATAGTAATTTTTCTCTTGTAAGAAACTCCATCATTAAGAATTTGCAAATTTTACTTTTGCCTGTTCACAAATACTCGCAAGAAGATAATTAATAAAATAAAACTGCATAATAATACCTAAGGCTTTAGTTTATCTTAGTTGTTTAGTTTCTACTGACTTGATTTGGGGCAGGCAGGTGCTCCAAATACATATTTTTGCGGAAATTCTTGAGGATGTGTCAGTTACAACCCTCAAAAAGACATGGGGCACCCTATGGAAAGATATGAATATTGCAAAAAACGAAACTTTATAATTTTTTAATTACAAAATTATATAGTTTTGTAAATTAATTTTCGCTTTGTGTAGAGTATTTCTATAATAAAAAGGTTTTAATTCAATCGGAACTAAAAACCGCTTTGCATCGTTGAACATCATATCTACAAAAAAATCAAAATAGTATTTGGACAATTAGAAATTCATTCATGTAAGTATAAATATATGGCTAACTTAATATTTTGTTGGTCCATCTTTGTCTTTAATAACTTCTGTGCCTATTGGAATAAAATGTACTAATTTTTTGCACACTTCTCGACTAATATTTGACCATTCTCACGCCAAAGCTTCTCTCAGGTCATTTGAAATCTTCTTTTGATTTCTTTTGATTTATGTTATTTTGATTTCAAGATGATCCCACAGATGCTCAATGGGGTTTATGGCTGGACTCTGAGTCAGTGTTTTTATAACAGCAAAGTGTGCAAATTGTCTCTGGCTTGGTATATTATAACTGAAGCGTTCTATGAAATTAATGGTGTTTGCTGTGGGCACTTGGTGAATCTTTTACATTTTTTAAATTGAAAGAAATAAACACTTTTGTGAAACTTAGCAAGTTTATTTCTTTTTATTTAAAAAATGAAGCGTTGTGTTTGGTTTTCTCTAAACTATTTATATATACCTAGTCGTGCCATAAATTCTGTCACAACTTTAAAGAAGCATGAAATCTAAACAATAAAAGATAATATGTTTATTCCAACGAAATTTATTTTAATAAGATATTGTTTATTACATAATAATAACTTTACTCGAAATGACCTCCTTTTGCTTTTATACAAGCTTTTAAACGTTGTGGCCACTGGTCTATAGCGGCACGCACGGTATCCAACGACATTTGATTTGCTGCTTTCACCAAAGATTTTTTCAGACTGTCTAAATTGCGGTGGGGAGTTCTACAGGCCTTGTTCTCTAATTCTGTCCATAATGCATAATCCAGCGGATTTAAATCTGGACTCCCGGATGGCCAATCTTCTTGTGCAATAAAAGCAGGAATGTTGTTGCGAAGCCACTCCTGTGTGCTTCTTGCTTTGTGAGCAGGAGCAGAGTCTTGCTGGAAGACCCAATGTTATCCACCGAAGAGAGTTTGTGATAGAGGTTTCACAACACCTTCTATCACGTTGGTTTGATAAACCGCCGCACCGGTTTTGACTCCTTTTTCGCAAAAATGGAGTGTTGTGACACCTTTATGAGATACACCCCACCAAACCATTTCAGAAGCTAGATGATGGCCTCGTTGCACCCTGGGAACCGTTTTTTTAGCTTCTTCTGATGATGTTGCATATGCCTTATCATTTTGTTTATTAAAAACTTGCTCCACAGTAAAAATTTTTTCGTCGGTAAAGAGGATGTTCTCATGGCCATTGGTTGCGTGTCAAAGCAAGAGACCTTTACATCTTTCCAATCTTATTTCCTTTAACCGAGGAGTCAACATGTGGGCCGTTCACCGACGATAAGCCTTCATATGAAGATCATCTCGAATGAGTCTACTCATCGATCTTGTGGAGATTTCCAACTCCCTGGACAAAATTTGTTGTTTGCGATGTGAATTTCTACGGATGCGCTCTCGGATAGTTTTGATGGCACTGACTGTTCTAACGGTACGTGGATGACCGGTCCTTGCTCTATCATCTATGCCTGAGGTTTCATTAAATCGTTCTATGGCACTATAAATGAATCTTTTTGTTATTTTTAACGGTTTCAACAAATTCAAAATGTCAGAAGCACTTTTTCCACACTTATGGAGTGCTATTACAGCGATACGATTTTCCTTTACGCCCCACTCCATGATTACTAGTCAAAGACTGGCACCAAACTGATCGGAATATTACGCCGTACAGTTCATTTGTTATAAAGTTCAACTTAACGGTACAATTCCAGGCTAATTTCTGAGAAAGCGCGCATTAGAAATTGTGTGACAGAATTTATGGCAAGACTAGGTATGTATATTTGTTTTCCATCAGACCCAAAAATGTTTTACTTGCTTCTTTCGCCGGATCACTTTCGGCTTTCTTCTATGTATTCATCCATTGAAATTATTCGTCCTTAATAAATTTTTAACTGTTTCTAAATTTGCCGACTTTCCAAGTCCTTTGTGACTTTCTATACTCAATTTCTGAAAAAGGTTCCTGAAAAATTTCATCTTTTTATTCTGTTCAGAAATTTTTTTTTTAATGAACTGATTTAAATTTGTTATCTAGATACAGCGTTTGTGTTTCTATATTTTTTTATTATATTATGCACTGTAGTTTTACTAACTTTATTTCACCAATTTTTCTGACAGAGATCTTTCGAAAGACTAATTATTAAATTTCTTACACTTTTCTTCCACACATTTTCACGGAATTTTTTTACACTAAGCCTAAGTGAAACATTCAATTTTAAAAACTAATAATTGCCACACTGAAATCATGACAATAGTATGCAAGCAAGCGAACTAGCAGTGAATATGAAATGTGCAAATTCAGAGTGTACCAAGAAATTGGCCCTGCCTGCGTTATATTCAACGCATACACTTCGTAGTACCTGCGTTGTTGCTTTAAAGGTTACGCAAACAATGCCATTTAGTACGTTTTCGAACAAGCGATAGGAACCAACGTTGCATTAATTATTTGCATTGTCACACAGCATACGTATGCGTTTACGAAAAGGCCAATGTTCATATCAATCGTGTTGCCCATTAGACGACAGAAAATTAGATGAATGCTTATAAAACGTTTATAAGAATGAAAACTTAAATAAAACATTTAAACTAGTTTATTTATGTATATATAAGTTTATTTTTTATAAGTTCATTTTTATAATTTTTGAGAGTATGATATTCTTCAAAGCGAAGTGATCGAGTCTCAGGTCATGTTGAACAATATGGGTGCTTTCGTTAATGCATATTTGCGTGCGCAAATATGCGCAAATGCAAGAAATTTGCTTTCGTGACATTTGCAACAAGCCATTTTGCGCCTGTATGCATGCATGCATTAGTGAACTTCTTTGGCCATAATTACAAATGGTATTAATTATTTCTACAATTAGTTAAATTACAGTACCCATTTTAATATGAACTAAATACTAGTAAATAAAAGCAGAACCGGCGTTGGCTTTCCTAAAATTTCATTCTTCTTCTTAAACATAACAGCCGCACGCAGTTAAAAATGTATGCAGAACTTGCGCTCATTTGCTTCGCACGTTTGAATTAATGAACCTTGTGCAAACGCATGTTTTGATTTCTTGCTTTAATGAACTTTATGCAAAAGCAAATATGCGCAAACATGCATTAATGAAAGTACCCTATGTAAAAGTTTGTTTACGGCCACCTTTAATAAAAATTAGCCAACACTTGTCATATCGAAAATACTCGAAAGTTGGAAGTCACAAATATAAAATATCTACACGTTGTAACCCTCTAAGTAATAAAACAGAACTGAATATCAGTGCGACAGAAATTTTTACCCCTTAAAAACTTATATTACGGTAAATATTTCTTGTCACTACTAACTATTTGATGCAATGTCACAATATTTCATAAAAAAAACTTCAGCGATCATAAGTAAACGAAATGAAAACTAAATTGTTCACATGTCCCCGTATTGGGACCTCGTTTTCTATGTCATAAGTGTTGTGTCCACGGAGGGGGTCTTTTGACTGTTAAGAGTCAAATAATCAACCATTGATGAACCTTTGGAAATAAAAAATAAATATTTAGTGCTGTTTGAGTTGTGCATGGATAACCCACATGCACCACAGCCATCAAAGTATCGGGCACTTCGTATTCAACTTGCAGTTGACGTCACATTCCAAAAGTTGTAGACATATTCCTTTGAGTCAATATCGTTCCAGGAGCGGATCGTTATTTTTAAGTCTGATAACGATATTACCATAACGTTCTGATTCGATGCGAAATTTTGTATTTATTCGGGATCCTGGGATATACTCTATACAACATATAAATCGGTTTAAGGGTTACAAAGTTAGATTATCGAGCTTTTTTTAATGAAATTCGAATTAAAAAGCTTTTATTTATTGTAATCGTCAAAAAATTCAACTTCCCAAAACTGAAAAAATGATTTTGGAAAAATATGTATATGACGCCGCGTATTAAGAAAACCATCGAAACGAATGGATCGATTTCGTTCAAATTGTATATCTAGAGATCCTCGGAAAATTCATATGAAAGATAATAAGAGTTGCGTGTAAATTCCTGCGCAGCAATGCATTATCACAAGCTTCAGCCGCGGGACAGGAATTCATCACGATAACATGATATCGGCATGATATGTGTTCAGTTGTTGCGCCACCTAGAGCTTAGATGGCTCTCCTCTTTTGAACACCCCCTACCTCCTATCTACCACTCAGATCTCTGCTATAGCGTGTCCAGCGCCGCCTGCAGCGCGCTACATACTAAGGCTAAAACGCATTATCTCAAAGAGTCTTCCAATAAGATTTATGCAGGTGACGGCAGCCATATGTTTCTCTTATTTTCCTCCAAATTTAAAAAGTGATTGCCATTTCATCATGGAATGATATACAGACGTACAACATACAAAAATTGTTAAAATTTATTACAAAAATATTGAACCTGTTCGTGCATCTTTATCATTTTTGATTAAATAAATGGCTTCGTAAATAAGCAGTGCTGTTAGGTTAGGTTAGGGTGGCGGCCATCAGCCCTACAGCCGATCAGCCTCACATAGACCTATAAATGTTCCGTTGTGTTACCACATCCGTGGAACCGTGCCTGATTGCCGGGTTTAACTAAAACCAGTCGCAGCTGTTAATAAACCTTAGGGGCTGCTTCAGCCCGATGCCGGCTATATCGCCCATGCCACCTAAGTAGTACACGCGCATTGCATTGTACCTTATTTTTGCTAGGCCCGGGCAATCGCAGAGTAAGTGCTGAATGCTTTCCATCTCTTCCTCGTCCATACAGCTCCGGCAGGTCATTCGTGGGAACGCGCAGACCTTCTGCATGTCTACCGAAAAGACAGTGGCCAGTAATAACTGCCACAATGTTTCGGAGGTTTATCCGGCTTCCGTTTAGCAGGAACGCGGTTTTTCTCAAATCCCATTCAGGCCGTCAGCAGTGCTGTGGTGGAGTGCGAAATGCTGAAGAAAACTGCCAAGAAAGACCATGTGACATTTAACTTTTAGATTTCTTACTCTGTGGTATGTTAAACCTTTGGTTTATTCCAGTAAACTGACATAAGTGCCGATTTATGTAAATGAAATAAAAGATAAATATCGTTGAATTTCAATGCATTGTGTGATCACAAGCTGTAAAATAGCTTGTGATCACACAATGCATTGAAATTGTAAAAGTTCACTAAAAAATGGAGAAAATTTCGCAGAGACAGTTCACAAAGTTCGTATTTATAGAAATGAAGCGCCTTCTCGTCCAGCAATTGTGAACGTAAGTGAACAATTTAAATGTCCCGGTGTTTTGCGGCTGGTAAAACTCAACTCGTGCTTCCTCAGCCAAAGCAATATAATAAAATATTGTTGCTGTAAATGAAAGTCTTGTGGAAGATCCGGGTATGTCAACTCGAAAACATTCACAGCAATTCATCGTATTCACAATCAACTAATTCAGAGATGTTATTCGCGAAATTGTGAGAAATCGTGTTGGTAAAGTTTCTCAAAAAAATGAGCCGAAATCATCAGTTCGCATTCCATTTTTATTTCATTAATTTAAAATGACTTGGTTTGATAATGACGATATGTAATATTCACTACTGGACAACATAATAGGTGGCTGCAATACCGTTTTTTTTCTTGCCAAATTATTCCATTGAAGAGTTTTGAAATTATTTTTAACTTTCAATATTGAGTTTAACGATCGGTGTGAGTGAGGTCCAAAGAACAAACATCGTACCAAATTTAAATTGGACAAAAAATTGATTTGAAAAAAAAAGGTTTAATATGGTGCATAACAGTTTTTTTTGCTGAATATTTGAAAAAGTTTTCTTAAATATTGCGACTAAAAGAAAAAATTAAAATCAATTAATATTTCTGATTGACTGAAAGGTCACACAGATCTAGAATATTAGTAGGCGGTTAGTACAGCAGCAACACTTCAAGCAACAACGCAGGCAATATAAAGTGTTAAAGGTGCTTAACTCGAGTAGAATGAACATGACTGGTGCCAATAATAATCTTGTGAAGTCAACAAAATTATTTTTTTATTAAAACAGGTTATAACGTTATTAAATTTTATTAGATAATCTGTTTCTTAGACGGAAAACCAAATAAAACTATTAACCCTTAAACGATCTTCCGGTAATTTTTAAACCGATTTTTTGATTTTCATTTCAAGCACTAGCTGTTTTGAATGTGATTGCTTTTGGACTGATCTTTTACTTGTATTCTTTTATTAAATAACTTATTAAAGGATCTGGATCATGTAAAAGATCAGTTCTAAAGTGGTTATATTTTGAACAGCTAGTGCATGAAATGAAAAATCAGAAAACCAACGTCGGGTCAAAAATGACGTGAAGGTGTTAAGGGCTGCATGGCTTTTTTTTGGAATTTTCGGATTTTCTTTTGAATAACTTAGTATCAGTACTTTTTGATTTATTTTACTCCTAGATCGTTTAACTCTACTTCAGTGATGGCTCACACTACTTAATGTGAGGAATGATTAAAGGCTTTAGAAGTATTTCTTACGGTTTGCTTAATTTAGAACCTCAAGATATTTGCAAAAGGTTGTATATTTAAAGATATTGTATACTTGCTTACAAACCTACTTAACTATGACAATTTTTTAACTTTTGTATTCTTTAACGATTAAAAAACAGAAAAACAGAAAACCAAATACAATCAAACAAGTGCATATACAAATTTAAAAGCTAAAAAACCCACTTGCCTGCGGGCGTAGGTTTGGACATCACTGCTTTTCTTCTAGGAAAGTATTAACAATTAATAGCAAAAGCTTTACTCACTTACAAAAAAAAGTGAAACAGTTGGAAAGTTTTCGCATTGTGGAGGCAACATTATGTATAAGGATGTTTCTGTTGAAACTTTCATATAATGGAGAATGTATTTTGGAAAATAATATGCTGCCATATACAGAAGGCATTATGCACCTAATATGTCGTTTTCAACACGACAATGATCCAATGAACTCATCGAAACTAGTCAGTGATTGGTTCAAGGATAAAAATATCACTATGTTAACATGAATTGAAACTAATGGAGTGTACTGAATTGAGCACGGATATCAACAAAATAAGACAAATATCTAAAAAAATTATATCCACACCTATTATTTTGTCTAGCAATATAACTTAAAATTATAGTACATATCTGCAAACGTAATTCTTAAGACAAAAATATGTTAAATGTAAGTCTTACGATTTATTGATTTAGAACTACTTCTTCAATTTTTTCCACTTCGTAATGTACTTTCGTCAATAAGATTAAGTTTCAAATTTTTTCCATACTTTATTTAATTTATTCTTTAATTATTTTAGGTCGAAGGGATGGGGCAGAAGAGGACTATAATTCCCGCGGTGATCATCCCAGAAGTTATCAAGAGAGAGGTGGTGGTTATCGTGGTAATAACGATAGACGTGGTGGAAGGCGATTAGGTAAACCTGAATCAAATGGCAGAGAAACTTACAATCACGATGAGTCCCAAGAAATACGTGAAATGAGTAGTGTGGAAAGAGGTAAATTTAATTATCCCTAGGTCGTTAGTAATTGTTTTCATGAAGAGAAAATTCAAAAGTGTATCTTTAAATTATAATCAATCATATTATTAGGGGGAATTAATTTGTTAATTTTTTATCTCCCATCATATGTATAATGCATAT
This sequence comes from Leptarthrus brevirostris, assembly GCA_964036015.1. Classification (NCBI taxonomy): domain Eukaryota; kingdom Metazoa; phylum Arthropoda; class Insecta; order Diptera; family Asilidae; genus Leptarthrus; species Leptarthrus brevirostris. Next base: position 113,769,835 of record OZ038371.1, read on the forward strand.
CATAAAGTATAAAGGAAAAGAATTTCTGTAAAACTTACCTTCTCCTGGTTTTCTGAAGTTATTTGATTTATTTTTAGCTTGGTATAAAAATTACTCCAAACTATAATATCTTGGGCAGATAAGTTTTATTTGTACATCCAATGTCCTTTACGCTAATTATGTTTCGTTCACTATGTATTACTAATAGGAAATTTAGAAGTATTGTAAGCTATTCTTATTCTAATTCATAAATTCTAAATTGACAAGACTTAAAGATTACGGCGTTTACCACCCTAAGATATCGCCTTGTATTATGGTTGTTATAGTTTTCATTTGCTTTAGATTTTGTTGCTACTTTCCTACTGTTTCTTAGAAAAATTTGTGTGTTAATTTTTGCCGTTACTTTGTTTCATAATGTAAAAAAAATTTGCATTAAAAACAAAGTATCGTATTAAAAATGCATTGTTCAGTGATCTTAAGTCAAAGATTACTTGGATCAAGCGTTAAAAATACCTAATTATTAGAGGAGGACAGATATACTGCCGGAAGGCTCATTACGAGGTAAGTGGTTAGCTTGTTTTCTTCGATTCCAAGGGAAAAGAAAAATAATCTTGAAATACGAGGCACATCCAAAAAGTAAGAGTACTGAGCATCTGACAATCAAAGGGATTTCTTTTACTACTTTGGCAACACTGCTATCAAAGGCAAGCTACTGAGAGTAAAATGAAGGGTCGTTCACTTCAGTTGGTTCAAAGCTCTCGTTGTAGTGCCATTTTGAAATGAACGTCTCGATTCCGAATCCTACCAGCTGTGTTTTGGGACCGAAAAGGAATTCTCCTCATTGAATACTTGTATTTGCTTCAGGGGGAAACAATTAATCCCCAACATTATTGTGAAATCCTAAAAAACTTATGCCGAGACACACACAACAAAGAGAAATCTTAAGGAGCCAGCTGATGTCACAACGCAACACTTGCACTCAATCGGTCGGGTAATTACCAACCACCCAGCTTACAGCCCCGATAAGGCGCCTTAGATTTTCATCTTTTCACCTCTCTGATGTTGTTTATCGGTGGAAAAAGTTTTCGACCGCCGACGATGTCAAGAACAGCAGAAAATAAGAGTGAACACGAGAGTTTGCGGGAGACTTCTTCGACGCAGGTATAAAAAAGCCCGTCCCTCAGCTCAAAAGAAGCATCTATCGGGAGGAGGGTTATGTGGAAAAATAGTATGAACTAAAACCTCTAAAATGTTGTATTGTTTTTGAAAATATATTCAGTACTCTTATTTTATGGACGTGCCTCGTACATCGTACGTCCACGTATGTCTTGCAAACAAAGTAAAGAGATGATGGAATTTAATACATAGCATTGATTACTAAGGACTTATAAAGCTCACCTTCCACAAATTGAAAAAAAAATGTGAAAAGACAACTCAATCGATAGACGGTGAGCTTTAGTATATCAATAGGATTGTTTCATGATTATTTTTGTGTTCGTAGGCAAAAGTGTAGGTGTTGGCTATACTTATGATGATAGCATAGAAACCAAAGTATTTTTGTGAAAATACACTAGGACTGAATCTCCGAGCCCTTATAAATCGATTTGAATGAAATTTGTTCATGTTAGAAAAATTAATTCAAGCTGGGAGGGAAGTCCCTATGGAAAATGAAAATAGTAGATTGCAATCATTTCAGATTTTCGCTGATAATATGGTTGATGTACATTTATATTTGATTGATTGATTGATTGAATTGGATGTGTGAGGTTCTCAAGCGCTGCGGCTACTGGGGCCTATTCTGCTAACCCTCTCAACTCCTTATAGCAAGCCGGTCCCTCTGAAGAGGTTCAACAGCTCCCGCAGTTGGCTGAATGACTGCCACGCTCGGTACCAGGGTTGGTTTCCCGAATAGGCTAAATCTATATTAATATTAGGTCTGGGTTAGTTGTCAACTGTTCATTAAAAGATCTGAGTAAGCAAATTATGTTCCCAAACTTCTTTCTCTCTCTCACTCTAGTTTCCGTACCCCTTGTCGACCTGGGGCGAAAGAAGAATTTCATCTCATGCAAGACAACGTTTGCAAGTGGAGCTACAATTTAAGGTGGATTCCGAATTACAGATATTACTCTGCAACTCTCTTTTTTCGTAATTGAAAAACAGCCATGGGATCTCCGGAATAGAAGGCCAACACGTTATCACTTACTTCTCAGACGGCCCCTGACTTACACTAACTTTTTGTAGGAGTAGAGAATTTTCTGACATTTCTTTTGGCATGGTTTGCGAGTCAAAAAGTTGTTTAGTGGTTGTGATAAAATACAGTTTAGTGTTTTTAATTAAAATAATTAAAAAAAGAAAAATTGAATCGACTTCACAAAAAGCACTAAAAAGCATAAAATAATTCTTAATCTATTGCGACATTTTGAAGTCGGTGCAAATAAAACAAACAAAATAACTTCCTTATGATCCCGTGAAGTGAAATGTTTAGGTAGTTTTATATACTAGCGTCGATAGTGGTTGCATAGTTTAATTTGCACCGACTTTTTTATTTTTCACTTTTTAGTGTCTTTGTATATACAACTCGAAAAATGCTGCTCATACAAACAAAAAAATGTCAGAAGTTGCAGAGGTAGTACACTCACTAGAAACACTTCCTTAGATACACAATTTTTACCATCGCGCTAGTGCGCCACCGTACTCTATTCAGCAAGAGAGAATCGTCACAGTCAGAGAATCATCGTAGTCACTATTTAGAAAATGTTTATCATTTACCAATTGTACAACAAAATCAAAACCATCGAAATCGGCGTACCCTTATGAAGCTAAGCGCCGCCCATTCTACTCTCACCATAAGCTACATTTTCTGTCATAACAAAAATAGATACTATGCATTCAGAGTCATCTAAATCAGTCCATGCGTTACAAAGTTAGACTACCCCCACCTTGGTCAACATTTTTCCTTATAGTGGCAATGAATACAACAAAAAAGAACCATCCAAATAGCTCTATGCGTTAAGATGTTGAGTAACGACCACTTCCAACCCCACTCACCCCTTAAATTTTGGCGTGGTACCAATGGGGCAAGATATTCTATACATCAAAAGTAGAATCACCTAAATCGGTCTACGCGTTAAAAGGTTGACATCCACACGCTCCCCCACCGTTTCAACTGTTGTCGCGGTACCAATACTTGAACTACCATCTCCTTCCTCGGCCCACCACAGAAGAGTTATTTTCCATTATTAACAATAGGCAATCATATTCTATACAACAAAAAAAGAACAATCCAAATGGAAACAGAATTATCCAAATCCGGCAACATATAACGAAATTAGCCGTGGTCATCCTTTCATATCTTCACCTTAGAAACTTCTTAACATGACACTAGTGCGCCACCGAACTCTATACAGAAAGAGAGAATTATCGTATTCAGCGAATCATCGTAGTCGCTCTGGATATTAAATCGTTATCATTTATCAATCCGCTAGGTGCCGCCCTTTATCCAACTCTCACCACTGTCTTCGTACCAGTGGGGCAACATATTCTACACATCAAAAGAATCATCGAAATCGGTCCACACGTTACGAAGTTAGTCTACACCTCCCCCCACCACCCCATCGTAGGACCAAATTTTGTTCGTTATTAACAATAGGGTATTCTATACAACCAAAAAGGAAAGTCAGGTTTCACCTCTTACCCCCACCCCACCAAAATTTCTTTTGACATGAAACCAATCGGGAAACATACTCTGTCCAACAAAGAAAAACTCCCTCTCCCTCCCCATCCCACCCTGAGACCAAATTTTTTCCATTATGAACAATCGGCGATCATACTGTATACAACATAAAAAGAATTATCATTCGATGCATTACGAAGTTAGGTTTCACCCCCACAAATTTCTTTGACACCTTCCCACCCCACCACAGAAAAAAATGTGTTTTCATTGCTACCAATGGGGGATCGGTCCACGCGTTACAAAGTTAGGTTTCACCTCCACCCCACCAAACACTTTTTTACATTGTACATGCTCTACCTAACAAAGAATTATCAAAATCGGTCCACAAAATTACGCCCTTAGGACCTTTTTGTTTTTGAGAAGTCGGTTAATAAAATAAATAAAGTGCAAACATTCACAACATTTCTTTAATTGTCTTCAACTTGAGTTGTGCTTAATTTATTTTGTTCCAATTGAATTAAAGAAGCATCTTACTTTTTTAACCAACTTCCCAAAAACAAAGAGGTTCTAAGTTCGACACGTATATTATTTTATTTTATATTTAATGCATAATTTCGTAACGATGATTATTTGAGTACGTTCACCGATTGGTACCATGTCAAAAAAAATGGGGTGGGGGCGAAACCTTCGTAATGTGTGGACTGATTTGGATGGTTCTTTTTTTGTTGTATACAATATGATCGCCTATTGTTAATAATGGAAAAAAAATCTTCTATGGTGGGGCGAGGAAGGAGGTACCGCGAAAAAGTTAGATTAATTCGTTGAGCCATACGACCACCACGCCATGGGTCCCGGGTTCGAAACGAGGACTCCCGTGAGCTTTTATTAAGAAATTAAAATAATCCACTCCGTCTCTGAGCTATTGTCTAGCTCGCAGCAATGCAAAAACCAAGTCTCAAGTTTCCTTACTTCCCTTACCCTAATTCCCTTCCGCCCAAAGCCATGCTAACGCATCAAAGGGTTGTCCCCTAGGGTTTGGCCGCATCGTATAAAAAACGCTTGCCTTTATTTTCGACTATTACGTGCTCGCTTAGCAAAAGCTATATTATGTTGCTTTTTCCTTTGATATCAAAAAGTATGGATGATCATATTTGGCAACAAGTCAATGCTATCTAAATTAAGAAAATTACCCGACCATGTATTTACAGTTGTTCTTTTGGGTTACTAATATCACAATTTATTAATTACAACCTTCCTTGCGATTATATTCCGATTTCCAATTTATCCGCCAGTGGACGTGCCTTACTTTCTAACTTAGTATGATTTTCATACTGATAATGCACTGTAAAAATAGGTTCTGTAACATTTTAATAAGCTAAAAGTGCTTAGAGAACGCTTTAAATGATTATGCGATTCTAAAAATAACTTTTTTTTGAAATACCGTTGTAAACTGATTATTGAAATCATAAGTAAATAATATAACTTATTTTAATATTACAAGATTTTTTTTAATTACATATATCTTAAGTAATAATAATAATGTTTCATTTACAGCCGAAAGTCATTCGTCAAATGAAGGTGGTAGAAATTCTCGGAGGCGTCGAAGGCAAAAGAGCGTCGTTCAAACAGGTAGTTAATATTTACCTCTTTTTTTTTTTGAAGAAGTTTCATAAAGACAAATATATTTCAGCAAATGGAAATGTAGCCAACAATAAACAAAAACCTCAGAGCTCGGACACGAGTAAGCAGTCCATAGAGAACAGTAATAAACCAGTTGCCACTCAAAATAGCAAAGAGCAACTAGTTAATAATAGTGTTCCCGTAAAAAATGACAAACCTCAGCAACCTAAGGGACGTCGTTCAAAGAGTAATAAAGCGCCAGAAAACAATAATAGCGAAACCAAAAAAGAAGCACTTGTAAACGGAACATCCTAAACTCTCTACTATTGAATCTTCCGATTCATTTACGCGAGTAATTAATAACGATACATAATAACCAACACAGACGTATATAGAGCTGATAATAAGCTTTTTAATTACAATAATGAAAAACAAACATGTTTTGAATGAAAACCTATGAACCATAAAAAATGAAAAACTTTTTAATCTGCTTGAAATGCTATTTTTTCAATTTATTTTTTCTTTCTCTTAATTTTGGATTTACCAAAATTTTGTTAAGATACTTTTATATTTAAATAATAAATTTTTTGAGTTAGATATATACCTTATATTCTACGACTTCTGTTGTTTATGTAATTTATTATTAATTTTAGTTATGAATTAATATGAAACGCTTTCATTACTATTATTTTTTATGATTTAATATAAAAATAAACTTAAAAATAAATTCAACGATGTAATTTTTGCCTTTTAATTCTGGACAATTTAACATGGCAATCATAAATTTTCATAATGTTATACACTTTTTTTTAATAATTTTCTGTGCTCACCTCATTTTTTCTAGAATTATTGCTAATTTGCAAAACGAAAATTTTCTTCTGAAATAATGAACAAATTTAAATATTTCGAATTTGTTAGTTAAAATGTCAGAAAAGTAGTATTTGTGTATAGTATAATAGTTGCCACTTTTAAAAATGACCATATTAAACATTGTTCATTGAAATTAAAATCAAGGATTGTCTGAAGTTCTTAAGGTGCATCTGAACGGTAATCTTGCGCATTTTTACCATTCACACATTCTCGCCATGAAATATATTGTAGGGTGTAACTCTTTTAAATGGATGTCTGTAAATTTGGCTATGAAAATTGAATTTTAAAATATGATTTGAACCGCATTATTTATGTCTGCTCGCAGAATTAGTTCGAGTTAGTAACAAGTGTGATATTAATTGTCGAGTTAAGACCATCGAATAGAGTATTTGATAATAAACTGATTAAAATTTATTTGAATTAATATGCAAAATTGACGTGTATACTTATTAAAATAGTTCGCCCAGTCGAAAATTTCTTTAAAAAAGTCTGATTAAATTTAATTATTATTTTAACCCAATGCTTTTCAGGATGAATATTTTTCTAGTACCTTATTCTACGAAAGGTTGGTTATTGATTTATCGTAGATTGAACACCGAAGCTCTATTTATATTAGAACAACAGTCAAGGAAATAAAAATTGAACCGAGAAATTGGCTTTTAATTAAAAAATTTCCTAAAATTAAGCCCTAAAACGAAAAAACGTGACATATTTTTTAAACTGTTAATTTATTTTCATTTTCATCTACATTAACTACTAATTCAAAAAATATGTCACGTTTTTTCTTTTAAGGGCGTAATAATCTTAAGCACAATTTTAATTAAAAGTCAACTTCTCGGTTCAAATTGTATTTCCTCAACTGTAAACGACTCGGGAAACATTTTTAATAAATTTAAAAAAAAAGGGTTCTAAGTTTTGTTTTTCGTTAATAGTTTTAAGGGGATGTACCTAGTCATGTAGTCGATAAAAACAACATTTTTTTAGGAATGTTGCTTAGCGAAACTATTGATTATATTTTATTTAATAATACATCTTATTAACTACAATTTGTGAAATATTGATTTAAAAAAGTGGCTATGCGTTCTTCCAGAAATCTCAAGAAGCGATTTTGATCTTTATATATACCGATTTGATTCTTTATATATATATATATATATATATATATATATATCGCTTGTCCATAAACGAAGCGGATTTTGATTTATCGATAACTTTTTTTTTTAATTAGCAAAAATGTAGAAAACGATACGTCATTTTTTCACTTGTTTGGTTAAACCAATGCCAACCGTTCGTTCAAGGACAAACTGATTCTTCAGTAAACTTATTTCTTTGGAAATTTTGATTTCAGTTGATCCGGCTCCCAGTAATCAGGAACACCGCAAAACTCCTTAAAAAAGGGGTCGCAGGAAAACTGTTACAGTACCGCCGCTTGCTTTGTTTATTTGATCGAAATTTCACAAATTGTTTTTAAAGAGATGTATTATTAAATAAAATAAAAATGGAATTTATCTAATGAATAGTTTCGCGAAAAAAAATTCCTCTTTTATAAGTCCAGCTCTAGTGACAGACAAAGGTCGGTTCTAACTTAAAAGATAATACGCTGGTACTCTTTAGAGCCCTATTAATTTTATTCCACCTCCTAAAGTTTGTTATAAGAAAAAATGTTTTCTAAAGATATAAACAAAACATTTGTGGAAAATCGCGTGCAGAGTTTAAATTCTAAATCTGATTTCATTCCGACTTGTCAACTGATTTGCTGCTATGAACGTAATCTCCTAACGGATCAATCGATTGAACTGAAATTTTCAGGTACGCGGAGTTCAAATAATATAGAAGTCTATGTTATATTTTATCCAAACAATACGTCATTAAATAAACGTCTGGTACATTTTATAGAAAATATGTATGTCATTATTTTAAACATTTAATAAGTATTTAAAAAGTTTCTGGAGATTAATAAGCTCCATTGCAAATACTTTTAAGAGTTACAACCAGATTGCAAAGGAGTTATGTCAGGTGAATGTTGGCATAAGAGAATGTGTTAGAAAGTTCTAACCTCTATTATGATACTAAAATGCTTTCCATTTTAAAATAGAGTTCGAAAATAAAATGTGTTTACTACAATAGTCTTCTCAAAGTCCTAATTCTTCACAACCTTCATAAAATGGCTTTATACTTGTGGATTTAGACCTAAATTTAATAAAACCTCAAAATTAAGCTATTATATTAACAGGGAACAAGATTTTACTCAAATTTTATTCACTGCTGGGTAACTAACTTACTTTTGTGTATAAACTTCATAAGATTATGCATTTAATTCGAGTTTGTAATAGAGAAAACCCTTTCAACAGGTTGGCAACAAAATTCTCATAATATTGTAATAGAAATTTTGGCTCCAGATCGGAATAAGGTAAATTAAATATGATTCGTAATTGGTTGTTAACATAAGGTAATTTTTTTTCTTTGGAGATAAAAATGTTTATAGATTGTTCAATAAAACAAAACAACTCTTTTAGTTCTTTTTGCGTCTCCTATTTGCTACATATTTGCCGATGCTGTTATTCAGTCCTGATGCCGGCCTGCGTTTTTACGAATGTTTTGCTGAAATCGGCAATGCAAGAATCTTGTTTAAGTTTTCGCAATATTAGTGGCATGAGGGGTAAGGATTTGTCGGTTAACTATCACTTGATTTCGGAAAAGTCGATTGTTTTTGCGCTAGCTAAAACCAATGTTGCTTCTGATTCTAATATTAACCAGTATTAAATTTCTGGTCATCACTTGGTGTCCCTCTTCTCTCCTTAGGGAGAAATTACAAATTATCAGGAATGATGTGCCTTACTTCTTTCACGCATGTTTTGAATCCATTTCTGATCTCACATCCTGACAAGTACTCTGCAGCTATTGGTTCTCCTTTGGGAAATTCTAACGGCTGCCTTTTTTATATTCGCTCACTTTCCATCTCTGACGCCCAATAATCAAAACTGGAATATGTTATTGTGTCACTATAAGTAAGCTGATTGGATGGACTTTAATAAATTACCGGATTTATTGCAATCATTTTACAGTTCGGGATGTACAACTTCATTCCTCACAGCTTTAAAAATATAAATCTGACCCGCAACTGATATAATATTGAGTGTGTTTTAGATATTAAAAACTGTTTACCAGAATTATAAAGTGTACGTTGTTTTGCAAAAACCATCTAACCCACAGAGTAATGATTTCGAGTATATCGGTGTTTGAAATTGATCTGAAAATAAAGAGAAAGAGGAATTCTACAAGTATGCTAATAGTCGAGCAAGTTCAATTTTGGTCATGAGGCGGAAGGTTTTTGCTAGCCAACAGCGTAGCAAGGGCTTCTGGGTCTCTACTTAAAACTGCCAGAAATAATTCTTCTATAGGTTAGATTAGGTTAGTTGGTGGCCACCAAGTTGTAACCAGTTCTGCTTCACAGATCTTAATATAGCTCGTTGTGCGGACGGCATGAGCCGTTTTAACCGCAGTGATATTTCCTTCTTGATAGGACGTACGTTATCAGATTGTTCCATATGTGCTCGGCGAGCTGAACAGCTTTCAGATTGATTCCTTTTTTCTTATATTAAAAGCCATCCGATTGATCTGTCTGTATGACATCAATTATGAACGTGTGTTTAGATCATTAAATAATAAAAGAGAGAATCGTCCCATTTTTAATGCTGATGGCTATCTCTTAAGCATCCAGTCAACATATATCTCTCGATTGAGTTAATATTTGTAACTCTTCCTCACTTTATGTTTTGGGCGTTGAGATCTCCAGCAATCTTAGGTGAACTAATCATATCCCCACCATGGCCTAAAATGCCATTGCATACTAGGAGCTTCCTGCAAAGATGTAAAAATATTTTAAGGGATTTGTTTTGGCTGATCTACAGAGCTTAGATATTAATAAATAATATTACTTCATTTTTTAAAGCTATTAAGTTTATTGTTGACTTTTTCATCTCCCAAACAATTAACTCCTCGGAGCATTGACGCAATGTCGGTTGTCGCTTGTCAGTCACACGTCTATCGGTATTTTCACGGTTATTATTCTAACGAAATTCTTTATAGGCATAGCGAAAATACAAGTTGATCTCAACTCTTGAGGTCAAATTTGGTCATACCGTAAGATTTCGAAACTGTTTCTTAACACCAATGTGGGAACATTTTACAATCTTTAGTTTTTTTCATGTCTTACGATCCTGACATTGAAATGAAGCATAAATCGTCATATTGACCTATTACACTTAATCTTACTTTCTACCCTACCCCAGGCTGTGCTGTAGAATCACATGAGCTTTGGCATCATTTTACTTGCTTCATTGTATCTTGGGGTGTGTTTATTAATGAACAATTCTTGATATTGTTGTATATTAACATCATTTTAACTGGAAATAAGTTCCGTACCAAATTGCCAAAACGTAGGTTAGGTTTACACGAAAGATTGCAGTGCCACGAAATTTGCGAGAAAGAGGATTCGTTTTTCAAAGTCAATTCCGAATATGAAGGTAAGGTCAAGGTAATGAATTCGTCAAGTATAAACAAATTTCAGTTTATTAAACCTACTTTGTTTTTTGATGTCGAGTATGTCTGAAGGTATTTTTGAAAGCGAGATGTTTCTAAAGCAATTTTTGGGTTTCTCTACTTACTTACCATCCAGGAATTCAGGGCCTCATTACTGAATACGATTCGATTGCAATTGATCGTAAATATAGAAAATTTAGAATTGAATGAGATTAGAAGAAATATTGTACTTGCGTGAGTTGTTAGGTTTAGGTTTATTCAATTCTAAATTTTCTATATTTACAATCAAATCGAATTCAATAGTAAGGCCAAAGTTGTTATCGTGAGGCAACTTTATCGATGGCTAGTCTCTAATCGCTGCCGTGGCCGGCTTGATCTCTATTTGTATCTAAACCATGTAATATTGGGTAAAATAGACAAGCTGACGCTAGCTTGGCTAATTTTAGCCTCTATTTTTTCAAGTTTGTTGTGTATCAATCACTCATAAATAAAATATAAACGGTATACGCATAACTTGTGATAATTTTAATTTTTGCTAATTTACTCTGAGAATTAAATTACTTCATCAGAAATTTCTCGATTGCTTCGTAGAAGGTTCAGCTAGCGTGCCTCAGGCTAAGCAGTGTTGTGTATCTGCTTGCCCATTTAATTGCAATAGGAAATTGAAGGTTTCTTTTAATATCCCACAAATTTACTAAAATGGAGCCGTTTTGATCAGAAATATTAGAAGGTTTTAAGACGCCTGTAATTGGCAACGGCAGCAAAAGTATTTAATCCACCTTCCATATGATCCAGTGAGCTGAAATGTTTATTTGTTTTGATTGTTCAATTGCACCGACTTCAAAATATAATAAATATAAAATGAAAAATTTATTTTATTCTTTTCAGCACTTTTTGTGAACTCGGTTCAACTTTTTTTTTTGTCTTTTTAGTGTCCAGATATACGACTCGAAAAATGCTGATCGTATGAGCAAAGCAATTCAACAGTTGCAGAGTTAGTACACTATAGGAAGGAAACAGAATTATTCATATCCGGCAAAATATGAAATTAATCACGGTCACCTTAGATACAAAATTATACCATGGTGCTAGTACGCCACGGTACTCTATACAGCAAGAGAGAATCATCACATTCACAGAGTCATCGTAGTTATTTTTTGTCATTTACCAATAAGGAAACGTATTCTGTACAAAAAAATCAAAATTCCAACTCTAACCATAAGCCACAATTTTTGTCATGATACAAAGAGAAACTAACTCTATTCATTGAGATTTATCTAAATCAGTCCACGCGTTACTCCCACCCTAGTTCAACATTTTTCCTCATACTGGCAACGAGGGTTCCTACTGTAAAAAAAATCCAAATAGGTCTATGCGCTAAGAAATTGGGTGACGCCCAAAGAATAATAAGTTATATGACTTATAAAAGTGTAAGAATTCAGTTTTTAGAAACACATGGTATTTTATAGCGTAAACTTTAAAAAAAAGCAAACTGAAAAATTAATTTTTGAAAATTTTATTTTAAATTTTTAAGCTTCTACCCACCCTACCCTTCAAGTCAAAAGCCGGGACAACTCGTTTGTGTCACACCAAACATTTTGTAATTTTAATTTTTCCCTTCCTTTTTATTCGATTACCTTTTAGGAAATATTAAGTTGTCCTTGTCCTAAATAATACTTCTAGTATTGTAATTTTTAATAAATAAATGCTCTTAATTTTATATTAGTTTCTAAGAATGGTTGCGAGACGTTAGTATCTTCCTGTTTGGTAACATTTGCTTATTTGAAGTAAATCGAATTCTCAAGGCGAGTTGTACCCAAATTGTACCATCTGATCAAATTTGACCCGGACTGGTTGAAAAAAACAAAATTGTTATGTATTTTAATACACATTTTTATTATCGCCTTCAAATAGGCTCCTTTCGACCCAATCCAAGCTTGCCAACGGTTGATCCAATTTTCCATACACTTTTTATAGGCCTCGGGCGGGATGTCATTTAGTTCCTTCGGCGAATTTCCTTTTATGGCCTCAATCGACTCATGTCGCGTTCCCCGGAGCGGATATTTAAGTTTCGGAAACAGGAAAAAGTCACAGGGAGCCAAATCTGGTGAATACGGTGGTTGAGCGATGACTTTTGTTTCGTGTTTGGCCAAAAATTCACTCACAATCTGGCTGGAATGTGACGGCGCATTATCATGGTGAAAAATCCATGAATTGTCTGCCCACAAATCCGGCCGTTTACGACGAATTACTTCACGTAGACGCCTCAAAACGGTCAAGTAGTATTCCTTATTTACCGTCTGACTCGCTGGAACGAATTCATGGTGAACCACGCCACGGTAATCGAAGAAAACGATGAGCATCACCTTGATTTTCTACCGACTTAGACGTGGTTTTTTTTTAAGCCGCCAGATAAACTTTTAGCGAAGTAAACAAATGGCTGCCAACCACACAATAATTAACTTATCCCACTCAAATTTTAAAGAAAGTTGTACTAACTTAGAAAAAAAATTTCACCGATTGAGTTTGCGCGCGCGGTTTAAATGGACCAGTCCGGGTCAAATTTGATCAGATGGTATTGTATATATTTAAAACTTGAAGTTTTCAACAGAATTCTTTTTTGCGCTGGTCTAAGCTCAGAATGCTTCAACAGCTTCTAAGTTAAACCATTGATAAAGATTAACTTTGCAGTCCATTCCTGACACTTTGTTCGCTTCAATCCAAATTGTTTGAATAAAAACTGAGAAGCTCCGATTAAAAAAATACTAAAAGTTGTTAAAAGCTCAAAAACTTTACAGTCTCTAAATATCGGTGGTTCTAACAACAAAGTGAATAAATTGCCTTCGGCTAATTCAAATCTTCGAAGATTTTGGCGCTTCCAAGATAACTTCGAAACTTCGAAGATTTCTGAGACGAAGCTTTGAAGACCATTCATCGAAGCTTCTTAGGTTACACGAAATATAGTTGGAGAAAATTGTGTGGCTTTTGAAACAATGTTGATGAATAAATAAAGTACAACATTTTGCTAAATGGTCGAAATCTTTAATTTGAACTTAGTCGATCTCTATATAAATTCACTTGAAAATATGTCTTATCCGGAGATAAATTTGGAGTCATTCTAATGCACATTTAATTGTCAGGATTTTATTCATTAATATTCTAAAAAAAAGGTACTGCTGTAGTTAAATTACTCCACAGCGTTAAAAAGGTTGTATTAAATACTAGAGGCTTCAATTTCGAAATTCAAAATCTTCGAAGGAAAGTGATAACCCTACTCTAGATATCATTGTTCTCGTCCATTTGTAATGGGAACATGATGAGTTGGTTTCGAGCACGATCTTATTCACCAAGTAGAAAATTGTTATATACTGAAGACTAAGTTTATAAATTTTGTTTGCGCGGTTCGCGGTACTTGTCGACAGAAATAAGTATTTGTTTAGACTTTTGTTCCACTTCTCAGTATTTCTCCATTCGGTGGGTGAGCTTATATGCATATACAGCACAGTATGTACATATATATTTTATACACCTAAATTTTGATTTTTATTTCTTTAATCTTTTTGGAGATATATTCCATTTAGTTTATTCAATTCCACACAAAGTTATCCAGAAAGAAAGGAGAACTGTTCCAAAATGCAAAAAAAAGACGTTTATTTACCGTTGTTACGGAAACAGGGCCTTCGACGTGTTAATAATTATTTATCATTACCAATAAAATAGAAGTCTCACTAGGATCAGATCAAAGCGCCCTTCTATTAAAACTTATGTGATTCCTTAAATATCGCAATTCTTGTTTTAAGCGAATTTCTTAAATTTACTCGTTTGGTTGTAGTTTAAGCCTTCAAACTGGTATTGATGAATTAAAATATTAAATTTAAAATATATAATTAGAGGGTCGTGAGGTTGTTTACGTTATTTTTGGGCTCTTATTGCTATTACGCAGGCACGTTCGTATACCGCTTTGTTAAAACTGAACTGCATTTTGTTAATTAAATATAATTTCGAGCTATTTTAGGCTTGAACTGAAGGTGTGTGATATATTCTCGTATGTTTTTCAACTCAAATATGTAACCTTTGTGATCTTTCTCCTTGGTCGCCGCTGTATTTCTGAACTGTCGTAAATTAGTCCGTTTGCGAAGTGCCTCTTAAAGTACATGCTTGTTGTACCATCATTTGTTTAAGCCTTTCTTTAGGATATGCATTACCAATGTAAGTCGTCTTTACATTATTCAAGAGGATATGAATTTGTAAAGTTATGATTGGATTTAAAACCAAGTTTATTATAGGTGGATTAAGAAATTTACAAAATGAATCTACGACTTCCGGTTTTGTCATGACGAAGTATTAAAAGAAAATTCGTTGAATGTATGCATTTATAATTTTTTTTAAAATTCGTTTTAGAGATTATATGATTTTATTTAAATAGGTTTATTAACATTTTTGGACGTTGTAGTATATGTAATCATGGTGTAATATGCGCGGTCTATTCAGCACCTTAAATTGTAGGTTTGTAGCTTTAAGATATGAATTCATAACAAAACCAAGTCTGTTTTCTTAAGGTGATATAACTGGGCGTTCTTCTAATAATATTTTAATTTTGTATTATTAAAAAAATTATATACAGTATAGGGAACCGCATTGTGAAAAATCGATGTAGAAATGTCGAGCAATATTTAGAAATGTTTTAAATTATTTTAATACTTTTATAACATTAATTGACGTACTTTTAAGGTGCAGTTATATCACAATAAAATAAATATCTAGAAATAGATAACTAGAAACATATAAGATATCAGATAACACACTAATCCATTGTGTTCGTATTCTTTAATATAATTTTTTGGATACAACATTTTATACAAAAATTAGACTCTATTAAATTCGTATATGTAATGATCAAAAAAAAAAAAAACTGAAAATTTTAATAAAGTCACACTAAGGCACTAAATTCGTAATTCCATTCAAATATTTCTGTGGTCGCAAAAAATAACTTGGTAAGTCGAAAAATGGCCAAAATGAGATAAGTGTACTGTGATCATCTCCAATGTCTTATACGCACTGTTAAGAAGTTGGTTACTTATTACCCTAATACTTTCCGATCACATTGTTATCAACAAAATGTATTTTCTCCAAAAAATGGATTTCCAGGAATTTTTGAAAAGTAAAAAATTGTAGCTCTGAAAAGTTACGATTTTCGGCTTACCAACTTATTCCTTGTGACCACAGATTTATTTTAAATATATTTTATAACACTGAATTTTCTTATAACTTAAACGAATTACGTACTTCGTAAAAAATTGTAGCAAAGAGTGTCTAACAATCTACATATACGTGTCATTTGATTATGCCCCTAGATAAACATACATATATTATGATAAATGCAAATAATGTCGTCAAGAAGGAATTAAGAAAACATGCCTTGAATTACCAACTAATACAAATAGAATAATTAAAGATAAAAATTTACTAATTTCTTACAGTAATTAAATACAAGTTAGTTCTTATATTTAAAAGCAAATATACCAAGATGATTATAAATATATAAAAATAAAGTAAATTATATGTTGTAAATAAATAAATAAAAATACGTTTTTTAAATTCTAAAGTCGTTTTCCTTAGTCATAACTATTTTCATACGATAGATGAAATCTCGGGAATAGAATACGGGACGCTTTTTTTATGTACACTTTTTGGTGTTGCTTTCGTGTGTGAACATGTTTACAAAACTGACAAAATCTTTGTATGAATTCTTTATTTAGCTATATTATATTAGTAAATGTATGGGGAAAACAAGAAAACCCAAAAATTAACTCTTTGTTCGCAATGAAATTTTTGTTAACCTTTCAGCTCTACCGGAGAATTCGATTCGTCCGAATCAAATTTTGTTAATGAAGAAATTTATATTTCAAAAGGAAGTAATAATACACTTTTTTCGATTGAGCGTTACATATTTTCAATTAAGTGAATTCTGCAAACTCGATTGGATCGAATCGAGTTCACTGATAGAGCTAATTCTCTTTTATCCAATTAAAAAGAAAACGACTTCTGAGCAGTGCAGAGTTGTAAATAATGCATTACTTTCTATAATACATTGCAGTTCCAATACGGATTATTTTTTAAAACTTTTAATTCCAATATATTTTTACAAGCATTTATTTCAGATTATTTCCATTACAGATTACATTTTGCAGTATGGATTACACAGGCCTGCAAATTTGAACTTTTAGTTTGCCCTATTTATAATAATGTCTATTTCAGTAATTTCAAAAATAGTGTTGGTTTTTTTCTGTAAAACTGAAGATTTAGTTAACAGACATAGTATAATACAAAATACAAATGGAAGTAAGATAAGCACATCAGAGAGTCTTCTAATACTTCTCTCTCTTTTCATTGAATCTCCTGTTCCATATTTTTCTCTTATACCTTCTTTCCGGTTCGTTTCTATTCAGTATCCAGCAATAGTCGGCCATCATGCTAACATTCCACCTTCCTTGGTATCTGTTCTCCATACAATTTATGGCTTGGTGGAATCTTTCCACTTATTCTTCACTTACAGCACCAAGATTCTCGGGAAAGTATTCAAAGTGAGAGTTTGGAAATACAGCTAGCGAAATAAATATATGTGCATGTGTATTTTTTATATGTTTAGCACTCTTAATATTTTTTATGAATCTAACGGGAAAAAGTAAATATGCAAGAATCAAAGGCGATGCTTACCAAAGTATTTGGCATTTTTGCTGTTTTTATTTTCTTTGAAAATAATACCGTTATCAACAAGTGTTCTCTCTCATCACTTTCTCGCCGAAGGAAATAATTATATGTGCACAGTAATTTTTTTTCAATTAAATAAAAAAGTAAATAAATGTTTTTATTATATTAAAATTTCGTATGCCCGCCTTTACTGATAATAACGCTATTTATGCGTCTTGTCATAGAATCTATGAGCCTATGCAATGTTGCTGCGTCAATTTTGGCCCACTCCTCCTTAATGGCCGCTGCTAGGTCCTTCAAGGTATCAAACTGTCTTCCATTTTTATAAACCCGTTCAGATAGGATGCCCCACAAGTTTTCAACCGGATTTAAATCAGGACTGACTGCAGGCCATTGCAGCACAGGTATGTTCCGGCTCTCCAGAAACTGCTTTTTATATTTGGCAGCGTGTATTGGTGCATTGTCGTGTTGGAAAGTCCAACTATCACCGTATTTATCAGCTCCAAACTCAATCAACACGCTGTCAAGAAGATCCACATACTTTTCTGCATTCACTTTATGTGAGACTGCGAACACCTCGAGGAAATCTGGTATCTTGCCAAACCTTTTGGTAACCATCAGGACCATCTAAGTTGAATTTTTTCTCGTCCGAAAAAATAACCGACTGCCACTCCTCGTCCCAAATTTTATATTTTTCGGCAAAAGCCAAACGCGCACTTTTGTGTCTCAGTAAAAGATGTGGTTTTGGCAATTTTTTTCGATATTGTAAGCGACCAGACTCACTTAAAATTTTTTGCACTCTTCTTTTTGTTACATTTAAAGATAATTTCTGCTTAATTTGTGCAGCACTTAAATTGCCTTTAGCAGCTATACGACAAATTTCCCTTTTTGTCCTTTCATTTACTATTGGCTTACGTCCTGGGCTTGGAATTTTCAAGTAATTTTCTTTATTTTTTAAAAAGTTTGCTATAGTGTTTCTGTGCCTATTTAATTTGGAAGCAATTTTCGAAATCCCGAGACCCATTTCATCATAGGCTTTAATGGAGGCTTGTTCTGATTCGGATAAGGAACATCCACGCGGCATTTTAATCTAATTCAATAGTTTTGTTTAATAAATAAAAGGACAAGAACAATAACGCTCACCTTTAAATGGATATCACTCTTTTAAAATATTAATTCAAATTATTTACCTAAAAATATTCACTTTTTAATGACACTTGCACGTTTCAAGAGACAATGCACACATAATTATTTCCTTCGGCGAGAAAGTGATGAGAGAGAACACGATAACGGTATTATTTTCAAAGAAAATAACAACAGCAAAAATGCCAAATACTTTGGTAAGCATCGCCTTTGATTTTTGCAAGGTTACTTTTTCCCGTTAGATTCATGAAAAATATTGAGAGTGCTAAATATATAAAAAGCACACGTGCACTTATAGTTATTTCGCTAGCTGTATTTGAAATACAAACCCTTTTGAGGTAATGTCTTCACATGTTGTCTCATAACACTTAATTGGATATGAAGAATTCCAGTCTGGTTTTGATTAAACTTTTTATTTTATAAGGACTCCATCCTTCATTTTCTCTGTAATTAATTGTAGAAAGTGTCAAATGTTTTATTAATACTTTTATACCCACTCAACGTTATAAATTTCTTCATAATCCATATTAGTATATCAACATAAACAGAGAATTAGTACTACTTTTTCTGACATTTCATTCTTCTTATTGAAAATCAGTACCGCACGCAATTAAAAGCACAACTTCTTTTTAGTGCAAAAATGGGATATCTCGTTAATCTGAGAGTAAAAACGAAACAATTATAGTTCAGAGTAAAAGTGGTATAGGAAAAAACGGTAAGCAAAAACGAGCGAATTTATAAATATCTATTGTCTAATTGATCTTCTTTAAATTTTAGACATTTAATTAAAAAATAAAATTCTATTAATTAATATGAAATAGCTAATAATTTGTCCAATCATTCATACAACAAAACAAGTTAAATTTTTGCTGCAAGCAAAACGAATATCTTTCCGCTACGAGCGAAAACGAGTTGTATAGTTAACTAGTTTTTTCTCGTAGTTTTTGTCTATGCTCCTTTTGCTCTAAACTATGTGCTCAATTATTTCTATACCACTTTTGATTTGATTTACTGAAATAACTGGCTTCTTTATTAAAAAGTCTTATTTTTATAATGATTTTCTCCTCAAACTAGAGTTATAGTTAGGGAGTTAGTGGCAATTTCAGTATATGATTTCATCGTCGTTGGCAGTGATATGTAAAGTTGTTTTCATTCATATGAATAGAAAAAAGTTGTTGTCAACCTCAGATCGTACTGATTTTTTTAATCGATTATAGATTTGTCAACAACTTTAATAAGCTATTATTTCAATACACAGAAAAGAATTAATGGTAGAAATGGCTTATATTGTTGAAAAAACTGCAAAAAATGCACGAAATCTTCACATGACCCGAGTGAATTTGCAAACTAAAAAATATATATTGTTGAATTTACTTAAATCTCCACATTTATCATCATCTGCCAAACGATGATATCATTTTAAAGTTTCTGCCACTAGCTACCTAACTATTAACCTAATTCAATCATTACGAATCGTTACTCCTGATGCTAGTCCTGACTTCATTAATAAATATTTCTTTATTACCTTAAGTGCTTTAGATTCTTTGATCAGGCAATTTAGTTTCTCGTGTCGTTGAAAAATTTTATTAATCATGTAATTATCATTTGCTTCAATCTTACATAATAATAACTCTAGGAGTTCATAGTGTCCGAATTTCTTCGTTCTAAAGTTTGGGCACAAAGTGGTGGTGATGGTATTCCATTTCTACTATATGAAGATATCCCAAGATGCTTAAATTTGTATTGATGTTTCTGATTTCGGACAATGTTCTAATATAGTTTACTAGGTGTAAAAAAGCAGTTGACTGCGTAAGTCAACTAAGTAAGGATTGCTTTCTTTATTTTAATGCACTGTTTCTCTATCTTTTCAAAAATCTATAGAGTTTTGGTATGCTGCTAAGAGATAAATATTTCTGTCGCTTTTGTCATACCAACCTTTTTTGTTGAGTTCAGTCAGAACTTGATTGAGATTTTTAGTAATTAAGCAAATTTTTTGAATGATTGGGTTTCCGACTCATTTATCCTGAGCTACTCAGAAGACAAATCGATTAACTCCATTTCTAAGTTTTTCTTACTGTCAGAATATTAACAGTTATATTGTAAATTTTTTTTTTTAAAACAAAATCGGGAACTCAGTATATCGTATCTTAAATTGTGGAGTGACCGATTTATCAAGCTACTAGTTTTAATTTCCAAAAAGAATTTCACAGTAGAAACATTTATATTCCGACAGTAAGAAAAAATTGAAAATGGAGTTAATCGATTTGTCTTCTGAGTGGCTCACATATTAGCATAGTATTTGCTTGGCAGCTTGGCAGCTTGGCATCGAATTTATTGATTCAGTACAAATGTTTCAAAATTTTTGTAAGTTTCGTTAATTAAACCAAAAATCCTTTGGAACAATTCTTCTTCTCTCCTGAATCATATCTTGATTTGATTGATATTTTGATTTAGTTAATTGTCCCCCGCAAATTTATTTAATTGTTTCCGTGCGCTGTTTATTTTTTTAACTGCACGGTATATTTGTTTTTTTTACTATTGAAGATCATGTGATTATTCCAATATATACATACATGTGTACGTACCCTATAATACAACTTGCCTTCAGCGTTCAACCGAGTACCGAGCCTGACAGCCTTAGAGTATAGAACTAAAGCAGTGATGGCCAAACTCACACTACTTAATGTGAGGAATGCTTAAAAGCTTTAGAAGCTTTTCGTACTGTTTGTTTAATTTAGAACCTTAAAATGTTTGCAAAGGGTTGTATACCTTAAGATATTGTATAATTGCTTACAAAACTATTTAAATATGACGATTTTTTTAACTTTTGCATGCTTCAACGATTAAAAAACGCGAAAACAGGAAACCGAATTCACCCAAACAAGTGCATATCCGAATTTAAAAGCTCAAAAGCTCACTTGCCCGCGGGACATCACTGAACTAAAGCCAAAAAACCTCGGCACTTTTCTTGATGTAGTTGAATCGTTGAGTTGAGTTTGTTTTCGTCATGGCAGTAGTAAAACAACGTCATTTCTAGAGTAGGGGCCAAAATAAATTGCACGTTAAATTTGAATCCTAATTAATAATTAATAATGAAATTTTTTTTAAATAAATAATGTTCTAGTTAAATTTTTATTGATCAATTCAATTATTTTAAGATTACTTACTAAAATATTGCATTAAATATTTTCTAAAACACCCACCTTCTATTTTAGCCAAGCCAGTTAGAACTATTTTAAATAAACTTTTACGCTTGTGGGGACCACCACGTGGAGGTAGAGATAGGAGAATTAGACACTTGCCGTATATATATGATAATAAATAACTAAATAATATATAAATGAAATAAGCTTATACTACTTACAAGGCATGTACCTCATTAAGTCCCTATGGTCATTTAGCTTCTATGCTTTTGACATTGTTCATTTAGGCGCTAAATAATATATTGAAGAAATAAGAAAACTATGGTTATTCAAAATATTGACTTTCCAGTGGGTTGCACATTTATGGCACGCTGTAAAATTTTGGTAAGGCATGGCACCTTTCCTTAAGGTTTACGTTACTAATATCGGCAATTTGAGTGTAATTGCATTTTCCAATTGCCTTAAGCCATTGCAAGTAAATTGCTTTCTTTTTTCGAAATCGATATCACAAAAATAAAAAAAAAATTAATAAATATTTTAATCATGTTTATAAGTGTCCCTTTGTAAAACTTAAATGACGACCGCCACTGGGTGAGCTAAGGAGAAGCAAAAAAATTCAATCTTAGAAAATGTAAACAAACTAAGAACGCCAAGAAATCTTCACTTTTCTTTACTTTCCGTTCCTGTTCTGTGCAATTATAGGAGGCGGAGTTGGATCAATTCGTTGAGTCGCACGATCACCAAGAGACCAAATCTCCCCGTGAGCTTTTATTAAGAAATTCAAATAATCCACTCCGTCTCTGGGCCGTTGTCTAGCTCACAGCAATGCAAAAACAAGACTCAAGTTTCCTCATTTCTCTTACCCTAATTCAATTCCGGCCAAAACCATGCTAACGCGTCAAAGCGTTGTCCCCTAGGATTTTGCCACATCGTATAAAACAAAATGTCAAGCTTAAGAACTAACAAAACATTATTTTAAGGTACTATTAGCGAGTGAAGTTAAAAAAAGACCTTTTTTAAATGTTTTTTCTTTAAGTGAAAAATTTATTCTTAGAGATACATTTTTTTACATACATAATGTAACTTAGGATCTATATTTTATAAAAAAGCGAAGCGAAATTATGCTGAATAATATAATTTCAATACATAATGAGCGCCCAAGCTTTTATTTATAGTCATACGAATACAGAAATTCCATGAAGAAATACGTTAAAGGTATATTATGGTTGAAATATATTCTTGGCCCAAAATATATGTGCTTATATCCTTTGTAAACCCAAAATTATCAAAGCTAAGTTACTATTTCAAACAAAGGATAAATGTAAGTCAAAATTTATTTTAACCAAAATATTAAAAATGAGGTACTATTTAATTAATTATTTTATGAAAATATTATTTTCAGCCTAAATTTATTATAGCAAAAACTTGTTTTTTCCGTTTTAGTATATTTTTATATTTTATTGTTAACTAAAAGATTTTTTTTAAATATTTTTTTATTGTGTAATTTTATTATTTACTTTTTAGTCTTTTGAAATCTTGCAATCAATATTAGAACTATTATTTGTCAACATTTTTAAGTTGTTTAAAATTTCTTACGACCACTTTCACAGAAATTTTGCTATTTATTAGAGATTGCATCCATAAATCAGGTATTGTTTATTAGGCAGTGTCTTATACTTTCTTGAGACTTTTGCAACCTTATCTGATTCTTATCAATTTCATGACATCTGCTGACATTTATCAATTTCATGACATCTGCTTTGGTCTCCTTGCCAATGAATGTTTCGGATTAATAGGTTCCACCAAGTGAAGGTGAAGATTTGCTCCACGTCATAATAATATTGCATTGTCATTCTACTTATTGTGTTTCGCTCATCAAGCCCTTTCATTTGATACCCATATCTGATAATATGGAAATTATATTGATACTATGGAAATTATAAGTCGCCAATTGGATTTAGAATAACGTCGCTTTTTTTATTATGTTTCGCTTATCAAGGGGTTGCTGTGCAAATGATAAATCGCCATTTTGTAACGTCCGCCATATCGGATTAAAAATGGCGGCATTTAAGTAATCGTGCATTGTCACGAGAATCAAACGTGTGCGCCAAATTTCAGCCCGATAGCTTCAGTAGAAGTGGGTGAAATATTGATTACAAAATTCCAGGACATACATACAAGTGAAGTTAAATAAAAACTGCTTTGTTTTCACAGAGGCGGCTTTGCTTTGCATCTGTGGATCCCGTTCGTCAGTCCTTGTGTTTGTGTACGTTTTCGTTTGTTTTGTTTTGGGCAAATTAAGACCGGGACTATGCAAAAATTTTTATTTAATTTTTGCAACATTCGTGGCTTAAAAAGTAACCATTTTTCGGTTTACTGCCACTTGATCGCGGAAAATCCGGCAGTTTTTGCACTAAGCGAAACCAAGGTTGTTTCCGATTCTGATATTAATCAGTATCACATCCCTGGTTATCACTTAGTGCCGCTCTTCTCTCCTCAGAGGGGAATCGCGGTTTATATTAGAAATGACGTGCCATTCTCCTATCTCCCTCAATTCTCTTCTACTAATCCAGAATTTAATTATGTCTGGATTAGATTTAAACTCTATCGGCACATTATTCACTACTGCTTTTTATACCGCAGCCCGAATATGTCTGACACTGACACTGTGTGCTCCTTCGATAAACTTTCTTCCGATATCGATAAGATTTTGGAATTATCCCCCTCTTCTGAAATCGTTCTTGCTGGAGATTTCAACGTCCACAACACACAGTGGCTCAGGCATTCTTCTACCACAAGCCCGTCTGGAAGACACGTCGAGTTATTTAGTGAGTCTTTTAATTTACAGCAACTGGTTGAGTGTCCGACTCGTGTTCCTGATACTTCGGGGCACAACGCGCACCTTTTAGATCTATTTCTAACATCGCATCCAGAAAAATACTCGGTTTCGGTGACGTCTCCCTTGGGTAATTCGGACCATTGTCTAATCTCCGCCCAATTCTCCATCTCCTCTCTGACAACCACTAATCTAAACTCCACCAAAAGATTAGTGTGGCATTATAAAAATGCTGATTGGGCGGGACTTAATAAATATCTCAGAGAGCTGGACTGGTCTGATTGCTTTTCTATGAAGGACGTTAACAGAAGCACCGATTATATCTTGAACATCCTATGGTTTGGAATGCATCGCTTTATTCCTCATAGCTTCAAGAACATCAAACCAACTAACACCAATTGGTTCAATAATGACTGTTTCGCAGCCATTAAAAAGAAGGAAGCAGCCTTCCAGGCATATAAATTGTGCCCTTCAGAGGAATTGAGACGTATCTATAGAGATGCGCGGAATATTTGCAATTCAGCAATTAGCCGGGCTAAGTTCAATTTCGACCAGAGCATCAGACGGAAGGTATTTTCTACTCAAAAGGGTAGTAAGGGCTTCTGGTCTCTAGTAAAAACCGTAAAGAACAATTTCACCTGTTCATCAACACCACCACTCATTTATAATGGGAATGTTTTTACTGACTCATTGGACAAGGCCAACCTGTTTGCTGCTAACTCGTACTTGCCACCATCATCGCAGCCACTTCCATCTCTATCACAGTGCATTAGTAGGCAAAAGCCGCTACACTTTCGCACTCGGGAAGTTTTTAGAGTACTTTCGAAACTCGACGTGTCCAAAGCTACTGGGCCTGATGGTTTCTCGCCCCTTGTTTTAAAATGCTGCGCCTCTGCTTTGGCTAAACCTCTGCGCAAACTTTTTCACCTGTCATATTCAACAGGAATATTTCCAAGTGTATGGAAACTTGCTCATATCCAGCCGATACTTAAAAAAGGAGAGGCATGCGACCCCTCTAACTACAGACCAATTGCACTAACCTCGATCATATCCAAAGTTTTTGAATCACTCATCAACTCTCAGTTGTTGACATATCTAGAAAATAACCATCTTATCAACGATTGCCAGTACGGTTTCCGCGCTGGCCGCTCAACCGGAGACTTACTAACGGCTCTAACGGAGCGTTGGAATCATTGTCTCCATAATTTCGGTGAGTCCGAAATCGTCGCTCTTGATATTTCAAAGGCTTTTGATAGAGTCTGGCATGCCGCCCTTTTAGCCAAACTTCAAACATTTGGTCTGCATCCTACCCTCGTTAAATGGATAGAGAGCTTTTTGTCAGGCCGTTCAATCCGTGTAGTTATTGACGGCGTTACATCTGCATCCCACGAAATAAATGCCGGTGTACCTCAGTGTTCAGTTCTTTCACCAACTTTATTTCTTCTTTTCATCAATGATCTCTTATCCCTTACTCTCAATCCTATTCATAGTTTTGCCGATGACAGCACCCTTGATTTCGCGTACTCATTTGATTCTGTAATGAATTCACGTGGAAATGCTACAGAAGTCAATCGGGAACGCATGTTTAGATCATTAAACAACGACATTTCTAAGGTCCTCGCTTGGGGCAGAGCAAATCGTGTTACGTTTAATGCATCCAAAACTCAATGCTGTTTAATGTCCCTTAAAAAACGCCCAGTCCACCCCCAACCCATTTCAGTCGACGGAGTGAACATACCCAATTCACCCTCCCTAAAGATCTTGGGTATTGAGATATCCAGCAATCTTAGCTGGACTGATCATATATTTGCAATCGCTAAAAGTGCGATGAAATGTTTGGGTTTTCTACAGAGATGTAAGAAATATTTCACCCCACCCGACTTAGCGTTGATCTACAAGTCCCACATTAGGCCTAGACTTGAATATAATTCCCATATTTGGGCAGGGGCAGGACACACCGCATTGTCCGCGTTAGACAAAGTTCAGCGTAAGGCTGTTAAACTTATTGGCGATTCCTCAATCTCTGAGGGCCTTGACTCTCTTGAGCATCGACGGAATGTCGGTTGTCTATCACTCTTTTATCGCTATTTCCATGGCCATTGTTCTAACGAAGTCGCTAGCCTGATTCCTTGTAGACTCATTACAACGCGCGATACAAGATCTACAAGTCGCTCCCACCCCTTTACTCTCCGGGTCAAATTTGGACGTACCGTCAAATTTCGGGAATCTTTTCTTAGCAGAACAACACGAATGTGGAACAGTTTACCATCTTCTGTTTTTCCCTCGTCTTATGAGCCTGAAACTTTCAAACGGGGCGTACATCGACACCTCCTTCACTCAACCTCCTAACCCATTTCCCTCATCCTTAATTCCTTTCCTGCCAAGGCTGTGCTTTAGCATCATAGGGCATCCCCTGAGCTTTGGCAACATCATATATAAAAAAAAAAAAAAACAAAAAAAAAACACTCGAAACTTTTATAAACAAAATTGTTAAGCCATCGGACAATTCACGGTAATCACTTTGACAGTTCGCAAATTTCGGAGAAGAGCTCTTCGTCCTCGTACACGGTTTCACGGACTAGGACCTTTCCTGTTGTTGTATATTCAGCTACGGCAATCTGCCCTTTCCTGTTTCCTTCGCTTGATAGTCGATCTTAGTAGATCGTTTTAGTTTAAGTTCATGTAAAAACATGTTATAAGTATTATTCGTAAAAATTAAAGCGCAAGCTTTCGTATGGACATAATTAAAAAACGGTTCTAATAATTGACGTTTCCAATGAATTGAATTCAAATGATTTGGCGGCTGTGGGCAAAAAATCTGAATTAAAAAAAGCAACTTAAGTAAAAATCGTGGTTTGAAGAGAATCGCTTTAACGGCGCGGAATCCAGTACAGTAATTGAAACTGTTCTTGATAAGAAAACAAATCACGAGAAACGTATTTGGCTTATAACGCTTATGGCGTAATGGTAGACTCACGTAAGAGAGCTTATTTTTTATCATGGTGCAGATCTTAGATATTTATTTGAACTCTTTAAGAAATTATTTGGCACGGCGACTATTGAGGCCACTAACTCAGTGAGAAATTGACTACACTTTTGGTGTAAAAATATATCTTGGCAATTCGGTATAGGTTAGGTTATGGTGGCGGCAATCAGCCCTACAGCCGATCAGCCTCACATAGAGCTATAAGCTGCCGACCAGCCGCGACCTGACTAAGTTTGAGTCCAGCGCCTTGATAGCTGCTTGGCTGTCGATGTACAAACATATCTTGCTATCCATTGATAGGTTTGGGCGCCCGTGCATTAGTGCTACCGCCCTTTCTATGGCCAAGATCTCCGCTTGGAATACACTGCAATGGTCCGGTAGTCGGTACCTACTGCGTATGCTTAGGTAATCCGAGAAGACCCCCGCTCCCACTCCGTCCTTCGCTTTAGACCCATCCGTGAAGACCGATATGTCTGCACCGGTGGCATCCCCCCACTCTTCTCTAGTTGGGATTTTTGTGGAGAAGCCCTTCCCAAAACTAAGTAGTGGGGTGGTGTAGTCGGTGTTCATCTGCAGATAGCCTCCCGGATAGGTCCTTAGTCTCTATACTATACTTTCGCGGTGGACGTCGAGCGGTAGGAGATGGAGCATAGTCTCCATTGCAGCCGTTGGCGTTGTGCTTATAGCTCCGGAGATGCCCAAGCAGGCAGCTCTTTAAATTTTGTTTGTTTTCTTTAGATTGCTCTCCTTTCCTAGAGCAGTCCACCAGACTATTATGCCATAGGTAAGAATAGGTCTTACTATGGAGGTATACATCCAGTGAACAATACGAGGGCTTATACCCCATTTCTTGCCAAACATCCTCTTGCAGGCGTAGAACGCTATCGACGCTTTCTTCACGCCTTCATCTATGTTCATGCCCCAGCTTAGTTTGGGGTCGAGTATGACCCCTAGATACCTAGTGTGGGTCTTTAGTGCTAGGGTATTGCCCGCTAGCTTGGGTGGTTCGAAGGCTTTGATCACCCTCCTCTTTGTGAATAGGATTGCCTCCGTCTTCTGAGGATTGACAGATAAACCACAGTTCTTCGCCCACCTGTGGACTTTACTTAGTGCACTTTCCATCAACTCGCTCATGATGCTTAGGAACTTTCCTGATACCAGTAAGGCCAGGTCGTCTGCATAAGCCACCACCTTTATCCCATTTCTTTTCAAGTGAGATCAGGATATCGTTGACCACTAGGAGCCACAATAATGGTGACAATACACCCCCTTGGGGTGTTCCTCTGTGTACGGACCTGACTCTCTCGTGGTTGCCCGGATTTGTGTGCATCTGGCGGCTTGACAACATTGCGCCAATCCATTGGTAGATAGTGTGGTCTGTACCGTGAAACATAACGGTATCGCGAATTGCTTCAGCCGTGACGTTGTTGAAAGCCCCTTCAATATCAAGAAACACACCCAACGTGTATTCCCTGTTACTAAGTGACTGCTCAACAGTTCTTACTACTACATGCAGCGCAGTTTCGACTGACTTTCCCTTTGTATACGCGTGCTGGGAGCCGCTAACTCCTCTTGGTAAAATACGCTCACGCAAGTATACGTCGAGAAGTCTTTCTAGTGTTTTAAGAAGAAACGAGGAAAGTCTAATTGGTCTGAAGTCATTAGCGATTATGTGTCCACTTTTTTCTGCCTTGGGGATAAAGATCACCATGACCTGTCTCCAACATAGGACATAGGAGTGGAAGAGGCAACTTTTAAATATCACCCTTAGCCACGGAATAACTGAAGCCTGTGCTTTTTGCAGCATGATAGGCCAGATCCCGTCTATTCCTGGTGACTTATATGGCGCAAAAGTTTTAATTGCCCATTCAACCCTATCTTGTGATCCTATGTAGCTGGCGGAATTTAGACTTGGTAGATCCGATCTAGCCGGTCTACCAGCACAACTTGCCGCCCTATTTGCATCCGAGTTACCGGAAAAATGCGTACTCATCAGCAGTTCCAGTGTCTCCTCTGCCGATTCTGTAAAGGAACCATCGCCCCGCATCAAGAAAGAGGGAACACTGGGACTGCTTGCGAGGGCCTTCCTGAGCCTAGCAGACTCGCTTGCACTCTCAATGGACTCACAGAAAGCCCTCCATGAAGTGCGTTTGGCCTTTTTAATGGAGTTTTTATACTCTTTAAGACCCCTTTTGTAGGCGGTCCAATCCTGCTAGAAAGCTGTTTTTGTTGACTTTGCCCTATTGAAAATCCTCCGCGCCTCCCGTCTTAGCGCGCTCAGGCTCCTGCTCCACCAAGCAGGGTAAGATTTCTTGGGTGGTCTGCTTAGCGGACAGCTTACCGTAAAGGCGTTAGTACAGGCTTTAAATGGTTCCTCCACTGAAGCATCAATGGATAGGGTATTTTCGAGAATCTCGCAAGTTGGCGCTGGTACGCTTTGCGCTACTCGTTTTTTAAATTAATCCCAGTCTGCTCCGGCCGGGTTTCTAAAGGGGATTCGAGGCTCTGGCAGGAGGTTGATTCTGAAACGTATCCAGCAGTGGTCCGAAAATGACCTCTTTCCCGATTCTCTCCAGTCCTCCACTCTTAGATCATTTGACTCCGTTACGAGTGTCATATCGAAAACCTCTTCCCTATTTGCAGTAATAAATGTGGGCCTGTTGCCCCTATTATAGATACT
Organism: Leptarthrus brevirostris; assembly: GCA_964036015.1. NCBI lineage: Eukaryota > Metazoa > Arthropoda > Insecta > Diptera > Asilidae > Leptarthrus > Leptarthrus brevirostris. The sequence goes on from OZ038371.1 coordinate 113,800,018, forward strand.
AAGTCTAGAATTTAAAATGAAGTTAAATAGAGACTCACCACGCTCGTTGATGTCCGTCCTTCCCCAAACCGAATGGTGTGCGTTGGCGTCGCAACCCAACAACAGGTCTAGTCTCCCTTCATCCGCTGCTTTCACCAGTGTCTTAACCTCAGTAGGGGGGATGCAGACGTCATGCGCCATGTACGCCGCAGCGATACATGTAGGCGCCATGCTGCTGCCTTCCCATTGAACTACTGTGAGTTCGTTAGTGCTGTAATTAGACAATAAAAATAAATTAATGCCCTTCTTGTCCAGAATACAAGTCCTCAGCTTACCTGGCTCGTCCATCCGAAGGACTTTCCGGTCCCCGCAGGGAATGGTGGGATTCTGTGATCCCAGAACCGTCAAAAGCTGTTTTGCGGGTAAGACAGGCTCTCGCAACCAGATCCTACCAGACAGACATTCTGGAATATCCGTGCTTGGGAAGACCTGTAGCTTCGCCTTGTCCTATACCGCCCCCAGCTTCGACACGCTGCTTCTCAGGAAGTCCAGTGAAAACTGATCCTTGCAGCAGAACAGCTTCACTCCCCTCAGCCAGCCTGCCTTGTCGTATTGTGGGAAAGCTCCTCCCGGCTTCGACGCTAGGTGTTCCATTTGGACCGCCATAAGCTTCCTTGTCTATCACTGCAACTTTCAGGTAGCTACGGGCAGCCTCTTCCGTCGTCACAGCCGTACCGTCTCTTCTCATAGCTGAGGTTGATGGCCTTGTTGGTCCTTTGATTATCACCGCCGTCAATTTATCGACTCCCCCGTCTTTAGGCACTGCCGCATTCTTCAGACGGTTAGCGACAGAGCTGTTTATAGCTGCTGAACAGCTCGCAGCGCCCTTCGCAGATGTCATGGAAGTCCTAATGGTATTCTGGGTTCTGTCGGGCTTCTTTTGATTTCTTGGCTACGTTTTCCATTTCATCTAATGAACGCACCCTTTTACACGTCTTTTCCGTGATAGAGGCACTTCCCTGAGGTTTGTCGTCGTCGCCAGGTTTTTTATATGTATAGAGAACATGGTATAGATCTGATGCCAGGAGATTTCTTGCCCGCATCATCTCCCTCCTGTCCCTTTGGTTGATGGACGCCGGGTCCATCTCCACCAGCTTCGTCAGGACATGGCGTGCCTTTTGGCACCGCTTTCTCTTCGTCAGTCCTTCCGAAGTTTTCCTCGGATTTATCGACCTGGTCCTTGCCTGGCGATTTGAGGAGCCTTTCCTCCTCTCCTTCGCTCGGGCTCACCACCTCCCCCCGCTGCCGTCGATGTCCGTTAGGTTGTCGTCTGGCAGCCACTCCTCCGCTTTCTTCACATCATTTTTATTTTTATCTATATTCATTTTTTGTCCCACGATTTTCGGAGAAAGGACAGTCACCCGTGGCACAGATCCGCATTACCACGTGAACGCTAGATTGAAACTGGAGGTCGCCTGGTATCCAGAGTTCGCATACTAACGACTAAGCTCCCCCTTAACCACGTAGCCCTCGTATGCTGTTCCACCTTGGCTTGAGTTGGACTAGTTTTTGGCCTGCTAATCAGTGTCAAACCCACCGAATACCAGTTTCCGCCTCGCACTACGTGGAAGGACCATAGTCCTGACCGGCATCTTCACTTTACTCACCACTCGGATGGCTGTGTAGTGAGCTCCATGACTTACAGAGAAGGTGTCTCTGTCTGACAACCAGCCGAGCGAGGCCAATTCGGTATAAGTTCCATAGCTCTAAAATAATGCAACATAATGAAAGCTATGCTGAGTGGGTAGCTAATTTGTGTAGCATTGCCCGTAATTACAAGTTTGTCAGCATGGTCGCTCATGGTCGATAGATGTAGTGGTGCTTAACACACCGCATGAAAATTTCAGCGCAATAGCATTACAGCACGGAAAGCGGTACAAACAATTCTTTGACTTCACACTTAAGTCAGTTTTTTTCAAAATTATTCAATTGCAAATATCTGATTTTATATTTTCTATATGCTACCTTCCATACAGTAATCCCAAAGACTGTAAAAGCAGAGTATTTAACGGTGAAAACACGATGTGTGTTGCGTTGCAACCAACGTAAATAAAAATCAGAAGAAACCTGGGGCGCTATTACCGAACTCGAGTCGAAAAGGTTCTCGATTCGAAAGTGTTAGTCGATTACGTTCTTATTTGGTATTACTGAACTCTTTCGAGTAGGAAGAATAGTACTGCCCGCGTACAGTTGCAGCAAAACGACCTAATTCGTAAGTGGTACAAACTTCACTAATTTGCAATTGGCCTAGCTGCCAAAATAATTAAAATATTTCAAATAAATTTTGTTTTGCCGCAACAAAATTTTTTTACAAAATTTTTTTTTTCCGCAATGGATATTTTATTTTTGTTTTGCGTAGTTGGAGATATGCGATCGGCAACCCTAGCTGGAAATAAATCAGTGTCAGAGATTTCTTTAGCGTTTTCCTGAATTTGTGTTGTGTGCAACGATATTTCACCATGTGATGTTTCAGATGGCTCTTTTCTTCTGGTGTCAACAGAACCTCCAAAAGATTTAGAATTTAGGATTCCTTCTACTGCATCATTTATGCTTATTAGGTCAATAATTCTCTCGTCCAACGGGGGCAAACTTAATAACTTACACGGTCCTCCTCCTGTACCCATGCGTTTCTTTTTGTTTGTAATTTCTTCTTCGTAAGAAATTTAAAGTCGAACCACACCTATTACAATTATCACATAAATATAATTCAAATAAATATGGGTAACTACCACCTTTTACCAGCCGTCCTCATTTTGAATTGGCGGGCCATGGCAATTCAAAGTCTCTGTTACTGTTTGCCAGAGATTTGCTGACTTTTTTCGCGCTTCTGAAGTGAGCAGCCGTCCTTTTGCAAGATCCGGATATTTTTCCATAAATGTTACTAGTAGATCGTACTGTTGGCGGTTTGTTATTTTTGACCTAAAGTTAAAGTTTTGTTCACTAACACAGTAAACATTTAAAACAATAATTTTGACTAGCTATATTAATTTATCTAAAAAAAATTCTTCCTTTTCTGTTTATAAACAGATCCACTCGTATGCAACAACGTAATCGAGAGAATTTTCTAAACTAGTGAATAAAACATAATTTTGTCAGCAATAAATCATTTCTTTTTCAATCCAGCATCCTTTTTCAGTCTACAGACTGAAAAATTTTCTAACGACTTTAGCATAGAATGTATAGGGCGAATGAAACATAAAACCTCGATTTCTCGTAAAGTTGATTTTTATACTTAAGTGGTTATTCCGGGAAGCCAGAGAAATACATAGGGAAATGCTGATGCAGTGAAGTAAAGACCAATGGAGTCTGGAGTTAATATTGCCTGCACAAAAAATGACAAAAATTACTTAAAACTTATAATCCAATCAGTGGGGATAAAAAGGACGCTTTGCCCTACAAAAGGTGATGTAGAAAATGTTTTAATTTGTATTGCTTAAGTATAGGCTACTCATAAATGTAAGTTTTAGACCTCGAGGGCCACCATCTTGAATTGACGGTGCCAAAATTTGTTTTTTTTACATAATGCTTCAACAGTTGACTTTATGAGAAAAATGTCTATGAAAAGTATAAAGATAACAAAATTTCAATTATTTTTTGTATTTGTATTTATTTTGTACGTCGTATAGATAAAAAGTTAAAAGCGGTGGAAAAATCAAATTTACAAAAAAATATACAACTCCAATTTGACCTCGCTAATATCACGCCGGGAAGTGAGATGTTGCCGTTCCGCAGTCTTCAACTTGAAAAGATAGCGGGACGACAACATGACGCGCACTCGCCGTCCTATTTAAACACTTTTGGTGAGTGAAGTGACGAACGGGTGAAGGCTCTGATCATATTATTCTCGCGAGACCCAGTGTGCTATAGGAATAACATAACACAGCCACACAAAAAGAAATATGTTTTCGGGTCTGGAGGTCAGACCATGTTTACTATATGTTTTCGGGGTCGCTGAATCCGAATCCGAGGTCCAAAAAACCCTATCACGTCAGGGTTCTGACATAACCTCAAAAAACCTCATACAAAATGTTATTCGAGTCCGGGGGTCAGACCATGTTTACCATATGTTTTTGGGGTCGCTGAATCCGAATCCGTCGTCCAAAAAACCCCAGCATGTCAGGTTGTTGACATCACCTTCAAAATATCCCGTTATCTAAGCTATTTAACGCTTCAACGTTTTGACTTTAGACGTATATTGAACAAAAATCAGTTCAACCCATAAACCCTATTTACTCCACAAAACAAAGGTATATAGGACCGTCGGCATCAGCGCTACCGATGTACACCACGAGGAGGTTGCACGATCGGATTTTGTACATCATATAGCCCTTATAAGGGCTTTTGGCAACAAAAATTTGAATTTGTGGAATGATTGCCAAGAATAAATAAATGATCAGATAAATGAATTGTATACATCTACAATATGAAAAATGATGTGTAGAATTCTTAACTACTAGAATAAATGACTAGTTACATGACTACAATAGGAATCGAATGACGACGAACTGAAAAATTAAACGATTGGAATAGACGATCTAAAAACCAGACGCATAAATCAAATGTCAGACTCTTGTTTGCTACTATAGCGGGTTCTTTTTTCATCAAAAGATCTATGCAGTGATTTACGCTTTCTATCTTCGGTGTATCTCGCTTCAACATCCAACAGAAATCTGCTATCATATTTTCATCCCACCTTCCTTGATATCGAGTTTCCATGACTTTTATAACTTGGTGAAAGCGTTCGCCTTGCTCTTCACTAAAATCACCTAGATTATTTGGAAATTTGTCTAGATGTGCATGCAAAAAATGTAATTTTAAATTCATCAGGCATCCTAGCTTTCTGAAATCTTCAACCATTTTGCCAACAATCTTTTTATACTTCGGACTTTTGTTATTTCCTAAAAAGTTCTGTGCCACATCTTAAAAACTAAGCCAGGCTGCTTTCTCAAGTCGATTCATTGTACCAATGAAATTTATATCTTTGAACATAGTTCGAATTTGTGGTCCGTCGAATACTCCTTCTTTCAACTTAGCCTCAGAAAGTATCGGAAATTTGGATTGAAGGTATTGAAAACATGCCCCTGATTTATCAAGGGCTTTGACAAATTGTTTCATGAGACCAAGCTTTATATGCAACGGAGGAATGAGAATTTTCGATGGATCCACAAGAGACTCATTGATGATGTTATTAGAACCTGGAGTTAGCGATGATCTTACTGGCCATTGTTTCGTCTTGCTGTAGTGATTTTCTCTATTTCTACTATCCCACAAACACAAATAGCAAGGATATTTGGTGAATCCTGACTGTTGTCCAAGCAGCATGGTTATTATTTTCAAATCTCCGCAAATTAGCCATAAATGCTTTTCATATTGAATTTTCTGTAAAAGTATTTACAAATTCTCATATTTCTCTTCCATGACAGTAGAATGAGCAATCGGTACAGGAGCATAAACGTTCGTGTTGTGAAGTAAGACCGCCTTTATACTTCGTTTCGAAGAGTCTATAAAGAGTCGCCAATCAGAAGCTTTGTAAGAATTCTCTTTCAGCTGATTTATGAGACCCTCGACATCGGTACGAAATACTAAAGATGAATCTTCCTCCTTCGTAAAAAATTTACGGAATTCGAAGTCTCGGTTTCGATAAGTAGAAACTTTTGTTTTAGGTTCTAGAAGATTTTTCTTTTTCAGAAATGAAGCCAAAAGCTCAAATCTCTAACGAGATCATTTAACTCAAACTGCGATACCAATGAAGGAATTGAAGGTACTCTGAGCCCCTGCTATCGTTGTCGTCGCTCGAAAAATCACTTTCTTCATCTAGTTCTCCGGATTCGATACCTTCAGTAACACGATCAATATTGGATTGGCATTTAACTTGATCAACTATAACGGGAGCTGTCATTGATGGAGCATTGTCATTGCGGGCCCGCTTTCTCACCCTGACCAGCCGCCGATACTGAGGATCGTAAAACGCTTGCGTGCGCCTGCCATGACGGCATGAAAGACGTAATCCAGGGACTTAGCCGGATCACAGGCACACTCCGTTGCCCGCCGTCACCGCGAGGTGGATGCAGACACACGTCGTAAGTCGGATGAATAAATTTCGCGAGTTTCTTTGCAAATCAAAATCCTGACATGCTGGGGTTTTTTGGACGACGGATTCGGATTCAGCGACCCCAAAAACATATGGTAAACATGGTCTGACCCCCGGACTCGAATAAAATTTTGTATGAGGTTTTTTGAGATTATGTCAGAACCCTTACGTGCTGGGGTTTTTTGGACCTCGGATTCGGATTCAGCGACCTTGAAAACATATAGTAAACATGGTCTGACCTACAGACCCGAAAACATATTTTTTTTGTGTGGCTGTGTAATCAATGCAATTTAATTTTAACTATATTGTAACGGGGATTAAGTTCATTTTTATTTGTAACAAATTTGAAAATGGCATTTTAGAGCAACAGTAATTGAACTTAATTTCCATGCAAGAAGATTTAAATTCCCACTTACAAAAATCTCCCTGTTTTTAGTATGGTCGGCCTCAGGAGGATATAGATCGCTATCGGTTGCATGTTAGATCTCGCTGTTTTCGGTATGGCGAATACCGAAGTGAATTTATGCGTTATTTGTGAAAAAGCTCCAAATGAAAGTGACTCAGCGACTGTGAAAGAGAGAGGCGTTCATACTCTTATTAAATCAAGTGAAAAACGTGGCCAACTTGAACATGTGCAGTTTTTAAAAAGATTATCGTCAGTAAATGTGCAGCCCGCATGTCAGAAGAATAATAATAATGAGAAACTAATTGTCGCATATTGTAAAAAAAAGTTAATGCACCTCCAGTTGTGACGTCGACATCACGTCGGTCTTATATACCACGATTCAATTTTGAAACACAATGATTTTTGTGTACTGAAGAAATACCAGAAGACTTTTTAAAAAAACAGAAAAAAAAATGTTTCCCATCGAGATAAAATTTGTATGGTGGAGAAGTTAGAAACCAAAGATACCATCCTAAAAAAATCTGGAGAACGAGGTGACGATTGGGGACGGCAGATGATAGAACGCGCTAAACATGTGACAGACTTTGTTGCCGTTGCAGGAAGGTACCATGAGTCTTGTTTAAAAAAACTCTATTCTCGAGTGTCATCGGGGCAGAAAAGAGGGTATCGGCCAGCGAATAATGCCGATGAAACAATGGAGCATATCTTTTCATACCTTGAAGAAAATTCCGAAGAGTGCCAATTTTACCTCGACGAGCTCATGAGCCAAATAGAGGGTAAGTACCGTCCTGATCAGAGAATCGTTAAATCACGACTCGTGAAGAAATACGATGAGGATATTATTGTCATTGAGAAAAACAATGCGTCACTTGTTATCTGCTTCCGGAATACAGGATACAATCTACTAACTATTGCTCTATGGCTCTATTAACAAATGGAAAAGAAAATGCGAAGCGCTATTACATGCTGTAATTTCTGCAGTAAGACCAAGATCTTTTTTGTGAACACTTTTGACCGGAGTTAGTACATATTTATACAAAAAGTTTGGGTCAAGAAAGCTTATCGACTTACTGTCATAGTTGGGTTTCGCAGCGTCGTACTGCGAAACTACCCTCTTCGAAAAATCTGCCGTAATGCGTCCTGAGACGGCTGTTGTTGATCCGAATTCATTCTCTCAATTCATTTGTGACAATGCAGACCATAACGTCAACACATTAGATGGTTTACATACTGTTCACATTATGGGAGCTATCCAGTGTGTCACCCCTTATGATGCTGTATTACCTGATTAAAACATCCCCCGATTGACTCAGTTGCCATCGGCGAAGGTCGTAGGAGAGTTCGGCTGCGTTTAACTCTTAAGTTCCAGTTAAAAAGAGAATACGGGCTTAAAAATGGTGAACATTGTAAATGTCGAGCAAAAACATCCTCTTTCGAATGACATTTTACCTTCAGCTTCTGATTTAATCTGGATTTATGGCAAATTGGCGAAACCAGAACTTCCAGGATGGAACGGCTTCATGGAGATGGCAACGGCTGAAGAACCTTTTATGCAATCGAAGATAATATGTCTTAAATTCCTAAATTATCCTCCTTACCGGTATGACACAATTTATGCAGCTCTCCGCCAAGCAGTTGAAAAATGCAAGATGTCCAATTAAAAAACTATATTCGTCACTTTCGACCAGCCACTGTATGCAAAAGCTCAAGAAATTGTAGGAAAAAATCCCGAATTTACAAATGTTGTCATAAGACTTGGAGGATTCCATCTACTCATGTCTTTCTTCGGTGCTATTGGCTATATAATGGCCGGAAGTGGACTGAAAGATTTATTCACTACTGTTTACGCTGAAAATAGTGTAGAAAAAATGCTAGCTGGTCATGCTTACGCTCGTGCAATTCATGCACATATATTATGTCATCTCGCTTTGGGACATGCGATTCTGGAATCAATTGAACTTACTGACGAAGATCGTGATGTGATGAAACAATTACTTGATCATGTTGATAAATCAACGATTCTGAGAGCAAATGAAAGCGAAGAATTCAGGATTGTGACTACAAAATTCAAAGAAGCAGTTATGAAATTGGAAGGCAATGGTGAAACAGCCAAACTATGGATGATAACTTTAGTAAAACATTTTATTGAAGCGGAGCGATCGGGAAACTGGCAACTGCATCTCAACATCGTTTAAAGAATGCAGCCCTATTTCCATGCTATTGGGCATTTTTTTATGCAAAATCTGCTCATCTATATTTACAAAGCATGCAAGACTTGGAAAATGAAATGGATCCGGTTGAATACCACAAATTCACAACGCTTGGATATTTCACGATCAGGCGTTCGGATAAATTTTGGTCAGGGAATTGGAGTGACATGATCATCGAACAAACTTTGATGTGGATGATGCAAAGCTCTTGAGGCCTTACACGTGGCCGTGGAATCAGTGAGAGCGTACTTGCACTGTGGACGTTAGGAATGACATCACTGCACAATGTTTGCGAATCTATTGAAGAATATTGTGGTGTTCATTTAGATACATCAGAACAACATGTCGATACAAGGACTTCACGCGTATCTCTTGACAATCAAGATTTGAAGAAACTGTCGGATTGCTTATCACAACATCCTCCCTTTCCCGAAACTGATTCACCCATTTCTATTAGTACCGGAGTTGTTGGAAACGATAAGATAAATTGCCATTTGGCCAGAGAAAAGGGTATAGAGCTGATGCCGAACATGGAAAACACATACGAAAATTTTGAGTCCATCAAATTCAAACGCAAAGACAAAGTCCTCGCACTAGCAGCAGTCAGCAACAGTATAAAAGTCGGTGAAGTAACAATAGCTGTCGATCCATTAACTCTTTTTCAAAGGATGTGTAAAAAAACCGACGATGAAGTAAAGGACTACCTTAAATTCGAGCTTACGCCATTTCTATTATCGTTATTCTCAGCAGAAGGATTGCGCAAAGGTACGAAATCATCGTTGTATGTTGCTTTCACACAACTGTCAGAAAACGTTGAACTTGGAAATAATACAATAAACGTTGTAGATGGAGTATATCTATTACATAAAGTAGTATGGCATGTGAATGATCAGTCTGAAGCGATTTGTGAAAGATATGTTCAATATGTACGAAACCATTATGGTCCAAATGCAGTCGTTGTTTTTGATGGATATCCAACTGATGGCGCAAAGAAAAACACCAAGTCTGCGGAAAGACTTCGCCGATCAAAGAAACAGATGTCAGCGGATGTACATTTTGATGAAACAATGGCAGCTCAAGTATCACAAGAATTGTGTTGAATTGTGTTTTGCTGAGTGCGCTGTCTCCACCCCAAAGCAATATATTCCTAAGAAAACCAGGTAAAGGCAAAACGGCTGAAAGACTTTATTCCAACATCCTCTTTCTCCATGTTTAGTGGCTGCGACACCACATCATCTCTGTTCAATCAAGGGAAAATCAAATTTATTTCTCTTGTCGAGAAGAACAGACAACTTAATGAGATCATTGGCATTTTCAAAAATGAAACTGCAAAACCAGAAGCAATCGCAGATGCTGGAGCACGCTTTCTGGTTACTTTGTATGGTGGCGATATGATAAAGGAATCCTTAGAAGAAATCCGATATCAACGATTCGCAAAGTCATCATTAAAAAGTAAATTTTATCTTGCTTCTTTGCCACCAACAAAAGACGCTGCATCATATCATGCTTTTGGGACATACCACCAAGTCCAAACATGGTACGGAATTGAAAAAAATCCAGAAGAATGGGGCTGGAGGTATGACATCAATAATGGACTTACTCCTGTAACAACAACTCAGAAAGCAGCACCCGAGGCAGTTTTAAATATAGTATCTTCCAACTGTTAAAAAGGATGCAGTAGAGCATGCAGCTGCAGAAAATCTGGATTGAAATGTTCTATTGTGTGTGGATTCTGTAGTGATCAGGCATGCGAAAATGCATCAGAAATTGCGATAGAGACCGGGGATAATAATGACGAAATTTCACAATGCAAGGAGACGGAAAATGCCAGCGCGGATAATGTAGTTATCGACGTTAACCTACCTGGAACCTCAAAACAGTTTAAAAATAATTAGTTTAAAAACATTTAGTTTAAAAAAATCAATCTTAACAATAAAGATGATTTTTTGTAAATATAAAATTGTCTCCCTCTTGTAACTTTGTATCTATAAGACGTGGATTTCTACTGTAAGGAGTTACTCTGGCGCATCGCGACAATTATCCCAACTGTACATCGGTTCCAATCGATAGACAACTTCTGGCAGTTTTTTGGATTTTGGCAAATAGAGAGTCTTATCGGTAGTTCACTGTTGTGCTATTTTCATAGATATGATAATAAATACATAATCCCGAATCGCTATTCAGATCAATCTCAGATCGCTTTAACATGGCAAAGTCTACTTTGAGCTTTGTATTTCTTAGAATAATAAGAATTCTGAATGGCTTATCTCCAAAATTTATTGAATGGCCCAATGAAGATGAAGGGCAAAGGATAAAAACATCATTTGCAAGTCAGAATAAATTATACAACATAATAAGAGCGATTGACGGAACGTACTGTCCCATAAGTGCTCCATCATCGCCATAGTTATTAGTTATACTAACAGAAAAAAATTCCATTCAATTACATTACAAGCCGTTTGTGATGACAGAATGATGTTCACTGACTGTTTCGTTGGGTATCCTAGTTCAATGCACTATGCAATCTTCATGAAAGAGTTTCTTTTAACACTGAAAGATTTTTTCCCTCAAATGCTAAAATATTAGGTGATAAAGCATATCCTTGCCTTAAGTGGTTCATATCTCCATAGAAGGACTAAGGTCGGTTTAGTGCTAAACAGAAATGCTTTAATAAAGATCATTCTTCTATCCGACATGTAATTGAAGATGTTTCGCGTTATTCTTTGGACGATTTCAACGATTTCATTATCTGGAAATGAAACAAGTTAAAAATATGCCCGACACAATTCTTGCCGGCATAACATGACGTGTGCTTGCGATTTTATGAGGATTCCAGTTTAATCGAAGATTATGTTGCAAATGGCACTGAGGACAAAAAACGCAACAGAATATCTACAATCAAACAGTCAAAGCAGAAGTGATGGCCAGCTTAACAGAAACAGAATTGTAGATGAACTGTGGAATGAGAGACTTAACCATTTTTACTCAATTTATTCATATAAAATTTTAATAAAAAAGATAACAAAAACAGTTTCTTTCATTTAAAAATAACAGAAAATACATTTCAGCGGCTTTCAGTAAAACATTATATACATTAAATAATAGAAATATATTTCAGTGTCTTTTAGGAACAAAAGTATAAAAATACATTTCAGTCTTTTAGGAAAACACTATACCGGGTGTTGAAAAAAGCCCGGTACCCCGGAATAACTCTTTTGCTCTGTTTTGAACGGAAAAATGAAATGAAAAAGTAATTTGTCTTCGAGGAGAGAATCGTTTGCACATCAAACCACCCCTCACACCCCACCCCCTAAGCGGAGAGAATTAGAATTTTAAGATGGAAACCCATACTTTTACTGCAGATTCGGACGCTCCAAGCAAAATTAGGAAACTTTTGCTTCCAAAATTTTTTTTGAAAACTTACAGATTTTTTACTCAAAAATGGTTAGATTTACAGAAAAATTGCAAAGGAAAAAAAGTGCTTAGATTTCTTCAGAGAATCGGACCAAACTTTTTGAAAATTTGTAAAAAAAAATTTGTTCATCCAAAATTTTCTCAAAAAATTCCCACAAAATTTAGTCAGATTCCCTGTACAAATCCTTCGCAATTTTTCTCGAAACCTAACCATTTTGGAGTAAAAATCTTTAAATTTCCAAAATTTTAAATTTTGTCCTTCCAAAATCTCAAAAAATTTACGTTTTAAAAAAAAAAATTTCAAACAAAAGTTTCCTATTTTTGTCCGGAGCGTCCGAATCTGCAGTAAAAAGTATTTGTTCTGAAAATTCGAACTCTACCATGCTTAGGGGGTGGAGTGTGAGGGGTGTTTTGGTGTGCAAACGATTCTCTCCTCGAAGACAAACAACTTTTTCCTCGGACATTTTTCGGTTCAAAGCAAAGAAAAAGAGTTATTCCGGGGTACCGGGCTTTTTCCAACACCCGGTATACATTAGGAATTTAGAAACTACAAATATGTCAAAATTTATAATTTACTCCGGAGTCTTTCCACAAATTTCCTGTGTAATTCATTTCCAGTCTCAAGTGTTTCTGCAATCCTATTAGGAGTACCTGATTGTTCACCAAGCAACTTTAGACGTTTGTCTTGATTCTCCTTATAAGATTGTAGCAGTTCGAAAGCTAGAACACGAAGTCTTTTTACACACGTTTGATTTGAAGAAGAACCATTTGAATCATGGATATCTTAAATAGAGTCACTATCAGTGGGATTAATTTAAATACATAACAATATTTTGCTAAAAACTGCACTGAACAATGGCCGAAAACGGCACTACGAAATCTGAAACAGCACGAAACGACGGCCGAAAACTGCACGACGAGCTTATTACCCCTACTGGGAGAGGTAGGGAGAAGGATGAGGTAAACGATGCACAAAAATTAATAAATGCTGAAAGTAAAAGAAAAGATAAGGAAAGCAGAATGATTTCTGCTTGCCGGATGCACTCTATTTAATTTGTCCGAAAAGCATTGGTAAAATGGGAAAAATTCCGTAGCTGCTTTTCGGACGGATTTTATGTACAAGTCAGCCCTACCGGGGAATTCGATTCGATTGAATCGAGTTCTTTCAACCGACTTTAATGACTAGCTGAATTGACAAATTTGAAAATATGATTGAAACAGCTGATGGCTGTCAAAAGTTTCGTGTGAAAATATCAATAGGTAACTTTGTTTTGATTATGATTATGAATATTTTAATTAATTTATAAGAATCATATATTGAGGAGGACATGTAGGAAGATGAAGGATGGTGGAGTATGGAATTGGTTGAGGTAAAACATATATTTTTTTTGGTGTAAAATTTTTAACTTATTTGTTTTTTAGGTTGAAGATTCAACGTCCTCCTGCCTCCACAAATCAAGAAGGACCCATGTTCACCAATATCCACATCAAAAACAGCAACACACACAGAAAGGGTAACCTTACTAGCTTTCACTTGTAATTTTATTTTAATTTTTCCCTTCATAGTTTTCTCAAACCGGAGACAATGGCCGTCATCGGAATGCACGCAAAAACTGCGATTTGCGGTGAACACCTCATTCCATGGAATGGGCTGCGTGTATACCTTTTGCCAAAAGTCTAGTTTCACTATAAAGTGGCAGATGTTGAGGATTTTGTAGGCTGACTTTGAGACTTGCCCAGTAGATGGTAAAGGATCGGCTGTTGGAGGTTTTGGGCCCTTCGTGGTTGGAACTGGATGTGACGGTATAGGATTTCGAATCCATGGACCAGTGTTCCCCTTCTGTGAAGTTGGTCGAGCTTCGAATGGCGGCGTGAAGGGTTTTGGCCTTTGTGGAGGAGTTATTTTCCGCAAGGTGCCTTTTATGTTGTTTTTGCTGTCCTTCCATTTTTCCTCCTCAGGCTCTGACTCCGAAGAACTTAATTCTGGGAAGAAGTCACCTAATAACAAAAGTTGTTAAAGATGTTTTCCAATTTATAAAAGTTTACTGACTTGCACAACTTGGTGATGGGATGCTTGAATTTTTGCTACTCTAACCTTGTTATCGATTCCATAATGTACTTCAATAATTTGACTTAATAGCCATTCAGATGGTGGGTGTTGATTATTAAGACTAAGTCGTTAGGTTGAAGATTATTATCTACTGTCATTCATTTCATTCATTGTTGGAGGCTGTGCAAATATTGCGTTGACCAATGTTGTATTAAATATTGCATGTGCTGCCAACGTTTGAGTGGCGAAATGTTACAATCGTACTGTTGTTCGGGAAGATGAAGTAAATTTCTTCCTGTCAAAAAGTGCCCTGCTGTTATTATATTGTAATCACCAGGACCATTTGACATAGCAAACAATGACCGATAATTCACACACGCCTCAATTTGATTGATGAAAGTTGGCAGTTCTTTAAATGTCAAAGTTGTTTCCTGCACAATTTTTCGTAGATGTGATTTTATTAATTTAACTCCGGCTTCCCAAATACGTCTAAAATGTAGAGCTGCTGGAGGATTAAAATGACATGTGATTCCTAATTCTGGCACTTTATTTAAAGTGTTACGGAATTATTTTTCTAATTCTTTTTGTGTACCAACAAAATTGGCACCACAATTATCACACATACAAACCGATACCTGCATGCTACCTCACACCACCATCCGGCAAATTTAAGATCCGTCGTTTCCACGCTAGTTCACCGAGTCCACAGAATCTGTGATAACGAACACCTTGCGGAAGAACTCAATTACGTGGACGATGTCTTAAAATCCAACGGCTATACAAGAAAACAGCGCTCTTGGAAGCCAAATTTGTTACGGGAAAGGGACAATAACGAGGAGCAATTGAATAATAAAAAAGCGTTCCTGCCCTACATGAGAGGCGTTACCGACAGAGTGGGAAAATTTTTAAAGCGATATGGCGTTAAGTAGATCTATTTACCACCCAAAAAGGTGAAAAATTATCTCCAATCACCTAAAGATCGGTTTCCACTCCAAACACCAGGTGTATACGCAGTCCCTTGTAGCTGCGGGTCATGGTACATTGGGCAAACACAAAGAAGTATTGCAACCTGCCTGAGAGAACATATAAATGCGGTCAGCAAAAATCAGCGGGAAAGATCAGCAATCAGCGAGCACATACTGGACCATCCAAAAGAACATCATTGGATTCACTTTGAAAAATCTGCAGTTTTCCGTTTTCGCGGACATGGGATCCTGTACTTAACACCTCGATGCAGTTGATCCGAAATGATTTACACGCAAACAATGACGTAGTGGGATTTGTTTGTCTACAACAACATTCTGCACCACAGCACCAACAACAGCAAGTTCAACCGAAACAACAGCTTACGCACCGATATAATCTGCGTAACTTAAAGCATCGATAACAGCTTCAGGCAGTTCGGGGTGAGTACTAATATTAGCACTCATTTAAATTATATATTATTTACGCGGCTAATCCGGAAATATTAACAAATTTGTATAGTAAATGTTTCAAACTTAGGTTTGGTGACATCGCTAATCTGTCCCATTAATAACCAACCTAGTTTAGTATTTGAGCAACCATTCCATTAGTTCCCCGTATTATTTCGCTTTTAAATTAGATATTTGTGTTCAATTTAAAGTATTGATTTGTTGCAGAGGTGTGACTTTCGTAATTTTCTTTAATACCAATGTAAAGGCTGACGTTTGGAACTTCGTATGTAGTGAATTGAGTAGAACTATCACTTTCCATTTCAGTGTTGGTTTTCCTTATATTAAACCGTGGGCACGCGGCTTCAGTGACAAAGCAAACCTAAGAGACTGAATAGAGTAATGCTCTCAGGACTTGTGATTCTCCCCTTGAACCTTGCACTTGAATTAGTGTTGTTTTTTTATACGATGTGGTCAAAGCCTAGAGACAACTCTTTAATGCGTTATGGTTTTGTCCGGAAGGGAATTAGGGTTAGGGAAGGAAGGAAACTTGAATGTCTTGTTTTTTCTGCATTGCTCGAGCTAGCCCAGAGATGGAGAGGATTATTTTAATTTCTTAATAAAAACTCACGGGGAGACCTAGTCTCGAACCCGGGTCCCATGGCATGGTGGTCGTGCCGCTCAACGAATTGATCCAACTCCGTCTCTGATAAGCTGTTGATAACAATACCCGTTGAAATTTGTTGAGAATAATGCTTCAGCTTCAACATCTGTGTTAGAAATTGTATTCTCCTGTGGTTTAGTAGTAGATTTAAAGATTGTTTCTCTAGAGTTTGAACTTAGAGCCTGTTGCTCTAAATGTAGAAGTGTGTGATGTTTTTTTGACATGTTAAATCTATTGTATTGTGTCCAGAACTCAAACAATTTGTGCTTAACTGATGTTGTTGAGCAAATTGAGTGTGGAAGTATGTTTTCCACTTGTAGTTGCGTTTTGCCGTTTTTTGCCTTTGGACTCTTGGAGTGCTTCTAGAGTTCGGAAATGAGACTCTAAAAAGTTTGTTAACTCTGAATTTGACGGTATAGTAGTTTTGATGCCTTGTTCTTGTTCCCATTGGCAATGGGTTTCTTGTGGAAGTTTTTGTTCAACAGTGTACGCTAAAATGGCGTCCCCGAATCTGTGGAAACGTCCAAAGCCAATAGTTCGTGTAACCGTTCTTCGGTTTGATCCAGAAGATTTTTGATCGCTTGAGAGGATTCTGTTTTGATTGTGTTGATTGAAAAGTAATTTTAGCTGTGTTTACCAATATCCTAGTATTGTTCTATCGTTTGTGTAAAAACTCCCAAGCGATTGGATAGTTTTGTTGTGTAATGTCAAATTGACGAAGTATTCGTTCAGCATCTCCAGAGACACAAGTTTTTAAGTAATGAAATTTTTGTACGTGAGAGAATTGGATCGTTGTGAACTATTGATTTGAATAAGTCATGGAATCATCTCCATGAGCGGTGTGGGATACCAAATTCACCAAATCAATGTAAAATTCCGAATGAAGAGTGGGCTAGGCTAATTCATAAAAAAAGGGAGTCGAAACCTTTACACTCAATAACTCGTAACAAAATATTTTATTTGCACCAAATTTAGATTTATAATTTACAAAATTTTATGTCGAAAATTGCAAAACAAAAAAAATTTCAAGTTTATGAAGCCGAAACAAAGACCAAAAAACTATTGAGCTGCACCGTGAACTCCACGCTTATTCCCCTCTACTTTTTTAATCTCTCCAAAAATGACACGTCATATCATATATTCGTCTAAATTCCTTTAATTCTAGAAAATTATAATAATACTGGTAATTTTTGTTGCCATCTGTGTGTTGAGATTAAGAACTGGCAGCGGTATACTACCAGCTGTCGACTTGTCAAAGGTAATGACGATGGAGATTGTTTATAAAGAGGTAAGTATTTTTTTTTATTCAAAAATTTGTTGTACTGTAATTTTTCATGTTAAATGTTTTGTGATAAACGTTTGGTAGTGGAGTTTTTGTGATGTGGCTGTCGGTATATTGTTTCTAATGACGTGAAAGTGTTCAGTGATGCAGTTCAATGGTTTGTTTACATGTTATTGTGATATTAAAAAATAATTTCTTAACTAATCTTATTTGTTTTTTAGAGCGATGTCAGCGAGAATATTCCGATAAAGGACGCTGTGTGGAAGGACTAACCAGGATCGTTTTCGCATCAGATAAGTACTCCTTTCTTGGAATGTGTTGCTTTGTGTCACCATTTTCGTATTTACAGATGATCGCTGGCAAAATTGAACAAGCGGTATGTCCCATCGAATTTTGGGATCGTAATTGTAGGAAGTTTGACTTAACTTTTATGTGGCTCGAAATAACTGCAATGTGTCAATTTGTGCTTTTAAATAGCTTTCCATGCGCCTGGCTTTAGGAGCATTTTTGTGATTCACAATTGCTTTGGAAAGTTGCTCGTGAAGAGCCTTTTGCATTTTAAGGATTTTTCGATTTCCATATTGTCTATTTTTTGGTCTATCTAGCTCGAAGGACCAATGATAAGCCTATAGCAAGCCTTAAACAAAGAAAGGGTGAAATTAAGGGCAATCATCTTCTAGGGCTGATATAATTTGGTGGGCGTTCAGTTTTTGAAAAAAATAGAAAAGAAAAGGTAAAAAATAAAATACAGTATATCTATGCATATGTAATTAATTGAAGAAAACGTTCGTCGTGCCTTCTGTGCCCGACAAACATACCTTAAATGGGGCGGTTAAAGAAAACTTTGAAAATCAACATAAAAAAATAAAATATCATTATTTTCAAAGTGTAAAGTAATACTTATTTATTTATTTACATACACAGGTTCATAAACAAAAGAATAACGTAACATCAGTAAGTTATAATAAAAACATATAAAAGTTTTTACTGGAACTTATGTCGGCCAAAATTCACAAAACTTCACAAATTCTTGAAAATAAAAGAGAGCGCGTGAACTTCATCAACGTATAAGAGATTACACCAAAGGACGTCTTGTTTACGGTAAAAATTTGAAATCTGTCCCCGCTTGCGAAATAACGGGTAGTTTTGGGCAAAATGTAAGCGCACCTTATATGGGGCGTTGGGATAATATGAGTTAAAGAAGTAAAAATAGTTTCAATTTTAAAATATAAGCAATAAAGTGTTTTATATTGTTCACAAGTTCACATGCTACTTTCTTCAAGATATTTGACTGCAGATATGTATGAGCAAATAAGCTCTAAACTTGTAAATTGTTGTAAATAATATCAATTACTAAGTAATTTTAATTAAAGGTATTGTTTAGATTTCGTTACAATTTTTTCTATTCTGCTTGAACTTGGTTTAAGTTGGCGCAGAGACGTAATAAAATGTGTGGCGATCTATTCTTACTGCCGCCATGATCAGGCTGAGTTTGTAATGGGAAAGTGTTTTAGAAGTTGTGAGATGCTTCAGCGTTTATTTCCATTCCTTTAGTTCTATCTTCCTAGTCTTGAATATTTTTCCCGGTATGACAGGGTTTATAGCAATTATTGCTTTTATTACATAACTCATCTTACAAATACATATATCTGGTCTCGCTGCGCTCTCCTTTAACTAAATTAACATTATGTATTCTATTGGGACTATTATTGTCTTTTTTTCGAAAAAATTATCTTTTATATAAGGAGAATCTTTTATATAAGGGGAACTTTACGAAATACAAGAAGAAGTGCAAGGTTCGGTGCTCCATTCATTTGAATCGTCAGTTGGTTGGGGGTGAAAGCTAACTTTGTAACGCGTGTACCGATTTCGATGGTTCTTTTTTTGTTGTACAGAGTATGATCCCCCATTGCTAATTGGAGAAAAAAATTTGGCCTATGATAGGGGGAGGGGGGAGGGATAGTCTAACTTCGTAACGCGTGGATCGATGTGGATATGTAATTCTTTGGATGTTGGGTAGAGTATGTTCCCTGGTTGATACCACGAGAAAAAAAAATTTTGGTTAGGGGGGGTGGGGGTGGTATGAAACCTAACTTTGTAACGCGTGGACCGATTTGGATGGTTCTTTTTTCGTTGTATTGAGTAGAAGACATAAAAAAGTGCAAAATAAAATAGTTTTAAGAAAAAATGTGAACCGACTTCAAAAAAGCGCTACAAGGCAGATTGAAGATAAAACATAGTACTACCTGAACGTTTTAGTTCATGGGATCATAAGAAAGGACGATTACGTACTTTTGTTGTACTTGTTTGGTTTGTTTGATTTGCACCGACTTTAAAATGTCGTAATAGATATAAAATGAAAAATTATGTTATGCCCTTTAGCGCTTTTTTTGAAGTCGGTTCGAATTTTTTTTAAAAACTATTTTATTATAGTTGCATAAAGTCAGACATATTCAGTCACTAGTTAACTTGTGACCGGTCAACAACATTTTGGTATGAAAACACGAGTTAACTCGTGACTAGTCAACAAAGCGTTAATAGGTTACGTGATCGCTTCCATCAGCCGGAGATAGTACCCTTTGTTCATCCAGCACCCCTGCACCTACTGAAAATGAGCATGCGAAAAGTCCAGATCGAATTTTTTTGCAGCTACCGGAGGGACTAATTTAGATGTGATTATTTAAACAAATTTCAAGCCAAACGGAGATTGGCAGTTTTCGGAAATCCAGCCAAAGAATTTAAAAAATAAAACAAAGTGTTTGGCAATTTTGATCGCATACAAGGTGTTTCAGATCTGACGTGCCAAAATGAGTGGGGTGATAGATCTCAACTAGACAAACAAAACATTGTATGGCAGATTCCAAAATTTCCAAAATTGTCTCCGAAATTTATGTTATTAGTACACCTCTCTTTTATTTTTATTGGATTGCCCATCTCATTACCTTTCCAAAAAGGTGCAGCATGGATTACAGGATTAGAAAAACCGCATCCTTAGAACTCCCTGAGTACCTAATTATTTTATTGCACTTTAGGTAGGAAATTCTTTAAAGAAAGAAAATTTTGAAGACAAAAGGTCGAAAATGTTTGTTTTGGGTTAACAGGTAATTAGTTTTAATTATTGCTGCAAACAATTTAAAAAAATGTAATTTTATTTTATTGCCGATATTAGTTTGTGGAAATTTGATGAAAATTTTGCTATAAAAAAATTGTCAATCAGCAAGAATACCTATCATAGTTGAAAAACAAATCAATAAGTACGGGTACTTTTAAGCAAAAATTATTACAAAATGGCAGAATATACATTTGAGGAATACGCGGATATTATTTACGCACATTTATGGTGTAGTAGATGGTAAAGAGAGAGCGGCTGTACTGGAATATCAAAGGAGATTCCCTAACCGGCGAGCACCCCAAAGAGGGATATTTACACGGACTTTCCAAAGGTTAAGAGATACATGAAGTTTAACTTCACACGACATGGAAACACGACCCAAAACTTCGGGAACTTCTGCCGACGTCGAGCAGTAAATAATCACCATCGCGAGGCAGGACCCAGAGACGAGCACGAAACGAGTCGCAATGCGATTAGGATTGTCGTTATCTAAGGTTTGGAGTGTTATTCATCGAGGGGGATTACGTCCATATCATCATCACCCAGCCCAAGGACTACTGGAAGGAGATTCTAAGAGAAAACTGAAATTTAGCACTTTGCTTCTGGAACGCGTCATTGACGACAGAGCGTTTCTGGACAGAATTCTGTGGACAGATGAATGACAATTCACCAGGAATGATATCACGAACTTCCATAAACTCCATACCTGATCGAACACTAACCCACACAGCAGAGATTCACTGTCAATGTTTGGGCTGGTATTATCGGCAACCATTTGGTAGGACCACTCATTTTGCCGCAGGTGCTAAATAGTGAAATTTATGCGGACTTTTTGGACAATACACTACCAGATCCAATAGAGGAGAACCCTATGGATAATCTTAGGGGAATGTTTCACCAACACGATGGAGTACCAGCGCACAACATTGTGAAGGTAATACTAAGTGAAGAATTTTCTAACCGCTGGATTGGAGGAGGTGCACCGATTCCTTGGCCTGCTAGATCTCCAGACCTTACCCTAATGGAATTTTTCTGAGGAAAAATGAAGGATAAAATTTATTCAAGTCCAGTTAACAATAAGGAGGATTAAGTTAGCCGAATTGGTAATGCAGCGACGAAAATACGGGAGAGCCTGGCTGCAATACGCCTTAAACAGGGACTTAGAAGGAGATTGTTGGCATGCATCCAAAGTGTTTTTGTTACACATCAAGATTAATTGTAATTATTTTTAAATTCAATAAAAAGAATTAATTTGAGTTTAATTTCTTTAATTTGTTGATTTTTATACTATTCTCCGATAGGATTTCTACGTATAAATTTCTACATATTTGCTCTACGTAAACATGTTGCACCTTTTTGGAAAGGTAATAAGATGGGCAATCGAAGAAAAAAGGGGTGTACTAATTACATGAATTTCGGAGACAATTTGGAAAAATGCTAAACTTTGGGTAATCGCAAACCATTTTTTTTTCACTTTTGGAAGTGACTGTACCTGTAGTGGTAGGTGTTAGATCAACGATGTTGACAATTTTGGAAAGGTCCCCGGGATAGTAGTTTTTTAGCGTTTCTTTAATGTGGCTGTGTTGGATAGATCAAGAGATAAAAGTAAAAGAGTAATGTGCATAGCCCCTGCCATACAATTTTTTATTTGTCTCGTTGAGATCTATCACCCTACTCATTTTGGCATGTCAGATCTGAAACACTGTATATGTACGCACTACAAAAAGTGTTTGCTTTATTAATAGCACTGTTAATGCCAATAGGTATGTAGAAAGCCTTGAAGAACATCTCTTTTTTCTATTCGCCTTCTCTAAAGCCTAGAAAGGTATGTTTTATTAATTTTCTGTCTAATTTCGTTATTCATTAATCACTGACAACAAATTCCTCTTAAATATCCGAAATAAACTTGAGCTTTACCAATCATTTGGCATAAGATTTTATATGCTGAATCAAAGCTAAATATGTTTGCTAAAAAGAGAGAAAGTAGACGAGATATCTAAATTAAATAATTAAATTACACAGCTTAAATACCTATCAATAAAATTTATTCTAAACCTTTCAGGTTAAGTATAAAATAAAATTGGCTAAAAACCTTTATTTAATCTTCTCTTGATGTAATGAAGTATGTATGTCACTGCATGAGACAGAATGGAGGAGGAAATTTATTAGACAATTGCATGCTCTTCTAATACCTCCACGCTTGTCTTATTCTCAAAGGAAATCTATAAAATCTATAGCAATTTCCAGAGAGGCTTTTGACTTTCCCAAAATAAATGAGTTTTCCCCCGAGATCAGGACTCGTGTATATAGATAAATTGTTTATTATTACCTCCCTTACTTTTATTGCCAGCTTTATTGCTTTGTTTCTCAGTCAACCATAAACTTCGTTTATATATTCTTGGTCGAAATGGTACCGTTTTCTCGTATACCTTAACCGAGTAAGGCTGTGCTTATGGTTAAAGTTACTTCCGGCGTTAACATCACAAAGTAAACAAAAGCATCCTTTGTATGGAATATGGTTATGGGGAAAATTTTATTTGTCTTTTCTTTAAAAGAGTCAACAAGGTGTTCTTTTTTTCAAGATAAAAAATTCAATTTTCGAGGGCAAAAGGATGGGAATGACTGAATAAAGAAATGTTTAATTATAAGTCTCATATTGTCAGGATTAAGGAGACATTTTAATAATTGAATTCTTTTCGAAGGTCTACATAATAATATAAAAGAATGTTTTACATTAAAAAAAATTAAACTCACTACATTATCTGTAACGCAAAAAATGTTTAGGTTTCAGAGTCAGGTCCCTTTCGGACAACTGGAAAACAACAAGCTCGGGAACATTTTCGTGGGCAACTCCAGTGATGAAAAGTGATGGCTACTTCACCGAATCGACGGAGGAGGCTCTGGAACTGCTCATGAACACGCACTTTACCGGTGATTCGACACAAATCAGTGGTTGCGCCGGTCGAAGGTACGTGCAAACGAATAGCCTCGTGGCAGTAAACTTATCGAATATTGTAAAATGAAATATTCAGGCATCCGAACCCTCAAAATCACCAGGAACAGCTGGAATTATGCCTTGAATACTGCAGAGTCTCATAAAATGATCATCCCTTGGCTTCTGCTAAAAGGTGTTTACGTGGAGTAAGCTACCCTTTACTTACCGACAGGTCAAAGTGATCTTCATCCCCAAAGAGTGAGGAAGGAGCACATAACTGCTTAAGACTTTAGATTAATTAGCCTTACCTACATATTTTATTTTTAAAGCAGTGGAAAGGCTAATAGATAGACAAAGAATGTAAAAAATTCAAAATGGGAACTTTACTTATGGAGTGGACCTATACGGCTGTCAATGTATCGAGACAATGCTGACTAGCCGAAAGATACATGGGGAAACTTGGAAACCACGATATTGTAAGAGCAGTCTGTATGGGTATCCACAGAGCGGCGTTCTAACCTTTTTGGTTTGGCTGTTTAGTTGTTGATAAATTTCTAATGTTGCTAGAAAGCACCGGAATAAAAGTGGTGGTTAACGCGGCCGATCTGGTCGTATTGGTACGAGGGAAGTTTCTAAGCACATAATCGAACTAACCGAGAGAGCTCTGGATCTTATAAATAGATGGGCAAATGACTGCAGTTTAGTAGCTAATGCGCAAAAGACTGAAATGGTGCTGTTCAGAAGGAGAAGACGAATCGGATCTTTTAAACCACTAAAACTTGGGGTAACACCTTAACGGTAAAGACCTAAGTGAAATATTTAGGTATCATTCTTGGTTCCAAATTAATCCGGAGTGCGTGTAAAAGAATTCTATAGCGTTTCATGTCTGCAAGAAAACCCTACCCGTACCGTACCCGTATAGTTTACTGTGTTCACGACGTGAGACTATCCTGACTTACTGAATCTTGGTTTGGTCAGCTGCTCTTGAAATGAATTGTAATCTTAAGAAGCTCAGCAAAGTTCAAAGATCTGATTGGTTAGGCACCTCAACGCCAACTACCGCTTTTGGGACAATGCTCCCTCTCCCCCCCCCCCCCCCACTGGACATCCACGGTAAAGTTATAAATGCCTGTAATGTATACTAATGGCCTACCCGGGAAATTATATGAAGGAGAGCATTGATTATACCGGTCCTACAAAAAGCTTCGAGAAAGGTTTCGTTGTTAGAATACCTAGTAGGGGAATTGGAAAATTGCAAGTGGCTGCCAATGCCAGGTATACCGAGTGGCCTAGTGAAATTTGTTGTACAATGATAGTTAAGCGGCCATCAAAGTGCTTGGCACCAACGAGATTAAATCAACGCTGGTGCGCAGATGTCGGACCGGTCTCCAAAGCTTGGGGGCTTTACACAAGGTGACTCTTTCTGGATACCCAGTCATAGCGAAAGTAGTTCAACTTGTCGAGTGCAGATTGAGCGATCTGACGAAATACGAACTATTAAAGAAATGAAAATAACGAAATGAGTGAAATGAAAATAAAACGGAGTTTTTATTGAAGGGAAGCCACCGGAATATCCGTAATATCACTGTGGCTACAACGGTTCACTGCCTTCTTGGTAGTCATGCGTATTTCTGCCAAAGATTTCTGTCGAATTTGCTTGGCCCATGAAGGAGTTGATAGCATTCAGGATTTACTTTTGTGAATGGCCGGAACTAGCCAGGAGAAGGGTTCAGGCTCTTGGCAAGCAGTACCTTAATGGTCTAGAAGAGTTCGCAATAATCTAACCAGGTTCCCCAATAGCTGCGCCTGGTACCAGGTGAGGTTCCTGCTTGCTGGTATCTCAGCCGACCATGTTATGGTCTGTGCGAAGTCGACTGATTTACTACCGGTGGCCGCCAACTAACCTAACCTAACCGAGTGGAAACTTAATAGTAAAATCGAAATTCTGTAATTTTTTTCCTCCCTTAAAAAAATTCTTTGGTTAGCGTTATCTACTTGGCATTTGCTGCGCACTAGCAAATTTTAAATAACTTTTTAACCGACTTCCCAAAAACAAGGAGGTTTTGTGTTCGACCGCGTCAAAAAAATGATGATGGTGCGGGTGAAACCTAACTTTGTAATGCGTGGATCGATTTGGATGATTCTTTTTTTTGTTATACAGAGTATGATCCCAAATTGATAATGGAAAAAAAATTGGCCTAGGGTGGGGGAGGAGGGAGGGGGGGAGGAGTAGTTTAACTTTGTAACGCGTGGACCGATTTGGAAAATTCCCTGGTTGATACCACGAGAAAAAAAATGTTAGTGGGTTGGGGGTGGAACCTAACTTTGAAACGCGTGAACCGATTTGGATGGTTCTTTTGCTGTTGTATAGAATGTGATCCCCCATTGCTAATAGGAGAATAATTTTGTCCTAGGGTGGGGAGGGGGAGGGGATGGTTAGTCTAACTTCGTAACGCGTAACCGACTTCGATGATTCTGTTTCTGTTGGTTAGAGTATGTTCCTTGATTGATGCCACGCGAAAAAAATTATTTTTGGGATGGGGTGGGGGTTGAACCTAACTTTTTAACGCGTAGACCGATTTGGATGGGACTCATTTTATTGTACAGGTACAGAGTAGAAGACACTAAAAAGTGAAGAATAAAATAGCTTTGTAAAAAAAAGCTTAACCGACTTCACAAAAGGCTTAAAAAGCAAAAACTTATTTTCTTATTTTATATTTATTACGACATTTTGAAGTCGGTGAAAATCAAACAAATCAAACAACTAGAGCAAAAGTATTTAATCGTCCTTCCTTATGATCGCGTGAACTGAAACGTAGTAGGTAGTTTTACGTATTGTCTTCATTTGTATTTGGGTAGTTGGTTTGTTGTGTTGATCTTACGTACATGTTAAATATAATAACTCTTCTTTGGCGTAGTCCGATAAAAAAGGTATATTTTGCACGCCAGGAGTTCCTTTCCTCATAGCCCACTCACTTTATTTTTGTTTATGTACTAATAACATCTAGCTTTCTTGAACTTTCGCGAGTACCTCCCCATAAACAATTTTATAACAAACCTGCACCCCCACCCCTTTATGAGTGGTTGGAGAGAAAAAGTTACAGATTTCTTAATTTTTTCGATATTTGTGTGCTAATCCTATCTTGCATACCAAATTTTAGTTTTCTAGGACTTAAGAAAGTACCCTAGAGCTTTTGATGATAGAGATATTTATGGTTGAGGATTTGATAGTCATAAATGAAACATTAGTCTGCTAACTACATCATATCCTGAGAATTTGGGCTCTCTAGTATTATCCAGACCGATGCTCGAAAATACAACGCTTCGAGAAAAAGTAGATAGTGTAATGCTTCCTTTGGATCGTCTTAAAATTGATATCTTACTTTTTTATATGTATTTATCTTTGCAATTGTAGTCAATGCGGAAGTGCTTATCTTGTTTCTGTAGAACTCTGTGTGTTTATACCAGGCCAGAAGTATTTAGAAGAGATTAATTTTCTTGATGTTCTTATTCCTGGATGAGATAGGTTATAAATTGAATTAAAGATGATTCGACGAAATTCATTAGGAAGTGTTTATTCGTTATTATTTTTCTGAAAATCGGCCACTGTTTTTAAGTGAAATTTTCTTTCCCTGTCTTTCAAAAGTTCAAAATTTTCTAATGACATTCGGGATAATGAATGAACTATACTGTTTGGTTTTCCTTTAATGTGTCGTAGATTAGAAATAAATTGTGTAATATAAATAGCTATTATCAGAGGTGTTTGCTATACTTGTACTGTTGTTACAAAATTTGTTAGAATAACAAATTGCATAGTGGCGCCATGGGAGCTTTGTGCGTTCCAAAGCGCAGAAAAAACGTTGCTGCCTGGCCGGCAATTTTCTCAAGTCCTAGCACATCGGAGAAAAATTAGTTAAGGTTTTCTTAAAGTCCTTCTGAAATGAAAAGCTATTTTGTTAGAACATATATTTGTTATATACCAATATTTGCAAAGGCGAAAAAGTGTGGTTAATGCAATTTTTAGAAATCTACTCAAGTTTGAGAATTTTTTCGTTTACACAATATGGTAAAAGGCGCTGAGCAACGCTTTTTTGAGTATTATGGAATAACCCCAAATACATTCAATTACACACAATTGAATAACATTAAATTCGTAATTAACCAGAAAGCAACCAATTTTATCAACCCGATTTTTCCGTCTGTACTCTGCACAGTGTTAGAACTTACTGACATCGTGTGATCATTTAGGATTTAGTTTACGGCATCACAGACAGGTTTTGGGTAACAAAATATGGGAATACTTCAAACTACTTTACCACAGTAATGCAGAATCAAACAGTTCGGTTGAATATTAGAAATCGTGTTTTTTTTTAAATATTTTATTTCAATAGGTGAATTTAATTGCAGAATTAAATTAGGGGTTTCTTCACAAGAAAAAAATCAAGCAAATATGTTCATTTCAGCAACAGAATTCCTGTAAAGCAGAGATTAATTTAAAATGTACACTTGATCAAATTTGTGAGTTCACCTTTTATCACACTCTGGGCTTCTTTAATATTTCGTATGCCTTCATTTTGCAGATAAAAACGCCGTAGTTCGGTCCGGCATGCTGTTAATTAAGTTTTTACAGTCATTTTTGGAAATTTTATTCCACTTAACCCTGGACCAAAGCTCGTCATTGTTTCTGGGTGCACTCGCATAGTTTGACAGTAGACGTTTTACGTGTCTCCAGAAGTGTTCTATAGGATTTAAGTCTGGGAATTGTGGAGGTCAAGCCAAGACTTGAAAGCCCTGTGTACTAAGCCATTCTTTCGTCACTTTAGCAGTGCGCTTGGGGTCGATATCCTGTTGGAAAATAACGTCAGAAACACTTTTTCCAAATTTATCAAAACTGTTGCCTAAATTAGCTTCCAATAGGCTAATGTAATTTTGCGCTGTCATTCTCCCTTCAATTCGGTAGCAAGTACCGACTCCTTCACTACCTACGAGTAAGTAACTAAAGGAGAAGCCCTATCGTGTATATGTCGTGTGTGTGAGCATGGTAAGTTTTTGTTCGGCGGCTGGGTCTGTGCTGTCAAATTTGTTCTCTTTTTGCTACGAGGAAGTAGGCTTTTTATCTGTTGCCTGGGTCTAAGCTGTCACTTCGTGTCACTGTCGGCCTACGAGGAAGTATCTAAAGAAAAAGAAAGAAGCTCAGGAAATCGTGGCAATTTTAAGCTTGTATGAGATTCCCATGCACACAATCTCATAAGCGAAAGGCAGGCGATTAGAAAAGTAATTTATGTTCCGGGGGTTTGACGCGTATTTAAAAATATTAAACTAAATAATAAATTATGTGCCGACACTGACACTAAGTTACAACTGAGACCCAGGGAACAGATAAAAAGCGAACAAATTTGACAGCACAGCACAGCTGTCGGCACACAATTTATTATTTAGTTAAATATTTTCAAAACAGTTAGTAGTTATTTCCTCGTAGTTCACTAAACATGCATCCCCAAAGCATATTTCCACCTCCGCATTTTAAAGTTTCCTTAACGGTTCGCTTACTTATGGGTTCTCCCTTCTTTTTCCACACCCACTCACGTCCATCGGAACCATAACGATTTATTTTGGTTTTGTCCGAATAAATGACGTTCGACCAGTCTTCAAGAGTAAACTTTTTATATTTGATTGCGAAATTTCGGCGCAGCTTCTTATGACGGTCAGTGAGAAGTGGCTTCTTAATTGTTGACCTTAAGCCCTTCGCAAGATCCTCCTGACAGTAGGTCTGTTCACGTACTTTTGGATCTGAAATATTCTGAGTAAAAATGTTAAATAGGAGAAATTATCAAATACCAAGAGTACGTGAACAAGTTTGAGTAGTCGCGGAGATAAACTAAAGCAATAACTGCCAAAGTAACAATAAGTGCCTTTATAACAAAAGTGCTCAACTTATTTCTTCGAGTAAATTTGGACTAAAATTTTAAAGTAGGGGAAATGTTACGTCAACAAGTTTTTCCCCATTTCATTAGTCCGTGAACACGTTTGGGTAAAAATATCATAATGCATTTACCCAAAACTAAGTACGTGAACAGACCTAGTTTCTGCGCTAACGTCAACGCCATTATTTCTAAAGAGATTTCTTTGCATCTGAACGGCGTTATCTGTCTGCCCACTATCTTGCGTTCTAAGGGTTGCGAAATAAGAGGTCAACGTCCTGGTTTGTTTTGGGGTATTTCCAGAACTAATTTTTTTCTGTAATTAGTAACTTTTCCAAGTGACAAGTTTAGTTTTTCTCAAATAGGCTGTAGAATTAATTTAATGCACGCAGTACCAAATATTATTACAAATTTAAATGAAAATACTTTTATTTTACTCTTTACTCACTTTGTCAGAAATCGTTAAAGAACTTACAAGACTGATCAAGTACAACACTAACAACGAATTGCGCTAAAAGTAACTAATTCACTTGAGCCCGACTGAATGATCTTAAAACAATGCGATAGAAATAGTTATATTCTGAGATGGAATGCGCAGCTAATTGTGAATTCTCGGAAAAATACTAAAAACAAATTTGCGTTTTGCTACAACATTCGATCGAATGTGTGAGTCACTGTATGCCGCGATGAAATATTGCTCACTATAAAGGAAACATAAGGAAGGTTTTGACTGGCGACGCGATGTTACGCGGCATCGTTTATTTGAGTAGTAAACATCCAAACTTTAAAATTTGGTTAATTAATATTACTATTATGGGCGTGGTAATTTGGATAACAAAAATGTGCAGAAGGTTAGGTAAGGTTCGTATGGCCGTCCTGAATGACACACTTAGATCTCGCTAGGACCATTGTGATGCAACGGGAATCCAATAATTCCCACCCCCTCCTCACTGGAACCATCAGGATCTATCGATGAAGCGCCAGAGATCTGCAACGTCAGTCGCCTCCAGATCACGAAGACTATCGAGGAAATAGTCACCCAAGAAAGACTTCCGCCTGCGTGCCAGTGCAGGGTACCGGCAAAGGAAGTGGAAAATAGTTTCCTCCTCCTCCTCGTCCATACAGCTTCTACAGAATTCGTTTGAGAAGATGCCTAGTCTCTTCGCGTGTAAGCCAATAGGTCAATGACCTATGTTAACCCCAGTAATTATACCAAGGTCAGATCTGCCCCTTGAAATCAGACACTTGGAGCGCCTAAGATCCAGCTTAGGCCAGGTCTGTCTGGACAAATGGCACCTAGTGCCATTTGCCCATCTAAGATTCGCTAGGTTGATTGCCCTCGTGCCAACTAACATCTTGCAGGCGACCAGAGGCCTACCAAGAGTAGTCTTATCCGGCTGGATCTCCAGGGTGGTACCACGTCTAGGAAGCTCGTCTGCCGCGCAGTTTCCTGGAATATCCCTGTGCCCAGGGACCCAGCACAGGTGAATTTGGTACCGCTCAGCCAACTCATTTAAGTGTGAGCGACAGCTATTAGCAGTCCTAGACGTCGATAGGACAGAATCAAGGGATATCAAAGCAGCCTGGCTATCTGTAAGGATACAGATATCTTTTACAGGAACTTCGTTCCCCTTCAACCAAAGCAAGGCTTCCTGAATAGCCATGACCTCTGCCTGAAACTCACTGCATTAATCCGGAAGACGGAAGGACAGGGTGATATTCAGAGAAAACCCCACTCCCCACCTTGCCCTGTAGTTTGCAGTATATTGAAATAAAAAGTGTCTGGTACTGCATAGTACCAGTTTTTATTGCTTAAAACGAACATCAGGCTTGATTGGCATATTTTCATAGTGTCTAGAATACACTCGTAAAATATTAAGTTGATATTTAAAGAATTACCAAGGTTACGGGGACCACCTATGCATGCACTTGCCGCCGTCTATAAATTTATGATGCTTTTCTTTCTAGGAAATGTTTATAGTTATAATTGAAAAAGGAAAAGATCGGTTTTTGGTGTCAATTTACATTAGGTCAACTTGAAATTTAATCAAAAGGTATCTCGTTAGAGTAATTCCAGTTAAGCGTAGTGATTTTTTAGTTAATATTTTCAAAAGAAAATGGAAAAACTGTCCGAATTATTGATGGAACAACGTGTCTTTTCAATTGTCTGCTATTTTGGTAAACAAAATTAAAATAATGTCTACGCTTGACAGACACAAAATTTTAATATAAAATTTTTTTTTGGTTTTTCTTGACTTAACAGGGTCGGAGGACGACAGCCAGAGGGGAGACCAATAAGGGAGGACCTTTTACACCACTCAATTAAAATTTTCTTTTTGAAAAAAAAGAAGGTTTTTTAATAGTTTTAAAAGTTTAATGAATGTAAGCATGCCAAACTAAAAGAAAATTACAATATTGTATACAGGGTGTTTCAGATCTGACGAGCCAAAATGAGTAAGGTGATAGATCTCAACTAGACAAAGAAAAAGTTGTGCGGCTGGGGGGAGGGGGGGGGCAATCTCAACCGTTTGGGAGTTACAGGGTGATTCATAAATTTCAGTTTTTCATGGTATACACATTACTCTTTTATTTTTATCTCCTGATCTACCCAACACTGCCACATCAACCAAACGCTAAATCAACTATCCTAATGACCTTTCCAAAAATGTCAACAATGCTGACATTATAGGTACAGGCACTACCATTGTAGGTACAGGCACTGCCAAAACTGAAAAAATGATTTGTGATTACCTAAAATTCAGCATTTTCCCAAATTTTCTCCGAAATTCATGTAATTAGTATACCTGTTTTTTATTTTTATTAAATTGTCCGTCTTATTACCTTTCCAAAAAGGTGCAACATGGCAAGGTAGAAAAACCGCATCCTTAGAACTCCCTGAGTACCTAATTATTTAATTGCACTTTAGGTAGGAAATTCTTTAAAGAAACAAAATTTTTAAGATAAAAGGTCGAAAATATTTGTTTGGGGTTAACAGGTAATTAGTTTTAGTTATTGCTGCAAAAAAGTTATAAAAATGTTAGTATCATTTCGTTTTATTGCCGATATTAGCTTGTGTTAGCTAGAATTCACACCCTTGTATCTTGGCGTTCTGTTACTCATACCTGATGGAAATTTTGCCATAAAAAAGGGTCAGTCAGCAAGAATATCTATCATAGTTGAAAAAAAATCTATAAGTACGGGTATTTTTAAGCAAAAATTATTAAAAAATGGTAGAATTTACTTTTGAGAAATACGCGGATATTATTTACATTTTCGGTGTAGTAGACTAAAACGAGAGAGCGGCTGTGCTAGAATATCAAAGGAGAATCCCTAACCGGCGAGCACCTCAAAGATGGGTATTAACATGGACTTTCCAAAGGTTAAGAGAAACAGGAAGTGTAACTTCACACGGCACGGAGACACGACCCGAAACTGCGGAAACTTCTGCCGACGTCGAGCAGCAAATAATCACCATCGTGAGGCAGGACCCTGAGACGAGTACGAAACAAGTCGCAAGGCGATTAGGAGTGTCGTCATCTATGGTTTGGAGGGTTATTTATCGAGGGGGATTAGGTCCATGTTACCATCACCCAGCCCAAGGACTACTGGAAGGAGATTCCGAGAGGAGACTGAAATTTAGCACTTGGCTTCTGGAACGTGACATTGACGACAGAGCGTTTCTGGACAGAATTCTGTGAACAGATGAATGTCAATTTCCATACCTGGTCAAACACTAACCCACACAGGGCAAAGGTGACCCTCATTCGCACATGAGTTTGTGCCCTGTCGTAAGGTCGCAGGCGGCACTCACAATAGAGCCACTGTCAATAACCAAAAAAACTAAGCACGCTATCCCTTTACTACCAAAATGTAAGGGGATTAAGAACAAGAATAGGCCAGCTATTTCAGGCTTCTCAAGCTTGCAGTTACGATGTCATCGCTCTGACCGAAACTTGGCTTCACCACGGTTTTAATGATGCTGAAGTGCTTGACGATTCCTATCAGGTTTTTCGTAGGGATAGATATTCTGACTCTGTAGCTCTTGGTGGCGGTGTGTTGGTTGCATGTAAGTCCCACTTGGGTTGCAGCTTGATTAATGTTCCTTCTTTCTCCGACACGCTCATAATTGAGCTCATAGCTCTTAAACTCTCTCTTTATAAGAAGAACTTTTTCCTGCTCTGTTGCTATATTCCTCCAAATTTGACAAACCGCGTTGATGAACACGGTCGTAGTCTCTTTGACATTTTAATTCTTAGCTTAGATTTTATTAATAATATGACGAACCCTGAGGACGAAATCATCCTTCTTGGTGATTTTAATTTACCCAATGTTCAATGGGTATTGAACACTGATGACGATGACTACCTTCCCTTAAATTGTCTTACTGTTAGAGACTCCCTTTTCTTGACGCCATCTCCTCCTTTGGTTTACACCAAATGAGTGATGTAAAGAACTCTATGGGAAGACAGTTAGATCTTATCTTTACTTCTGACTCGAGTAACACTATAGTCGAATCGGCTTCTCGTAGCTTATCCGCTATCGACAGTTTGCATCCACCCATTTTCATCTCGTTTTGCTACGATGGTTCTTATACTGCCGACCCCAACGTGAATCAGTACGTTCTTGATTTTAAAAGGGCGGATTTCTCTGTTCTCTCAAACAGGATCCTCTCGATCGATTTCGCATCTCTTTTTGGTGATAGCGATGTCGATGAGTTCGTTTCCGTGTTTTATGATAGAATTTATGATCTGTTTAATTCGTGTGTACCACTCAAACGGTCGAGACCATCCTGTCATTCTCCCCCGTGGTACACTAGTGAACTGCGGAGCCTTAAAAATGAAAAAAAAATTACTATGGAAAACTTACTTACGCTGTATAAGCACGTCAGCTTATTGTGATTTTGTTGATTGCTATGACAGATTTTTGGCATTATCTTCATCATTATACAGAGAGTACCTTGATAATGTTCGCGTTAACTTACATAATGATCCTCGTACTTGTTTCAAATTTGTTAATATGAAGAAGAGATCTGATAATTACCCATCTACAATGTGGTATAATGGAACCTCTAAATGCAGTGCGCCCGACATAGCCGACAACTTTGCATTATTTTTTGAGGGTGCCTTTTCATCTGAAGACTTTGTGCCTTCCCTGGATGAGTTTGGTCATATCCAAGACCGTCCCGCTGCCTCCATTGCCTTGCCCATTATATCTCGAGATATTATCATGGATGGTATCAATGAGCTTAAACTTGACTTTTCTTTTGGTCCTGATGGTGTTCCACCTGCGTTCTTGAAATCCTGCTCTGACGCCTTACTCACTCCACTGGTACTCATCTTCAACAAATCTCTTCAGGCCGGCAGATTTCCTACGTTATGTAAGAGCTCCTTTACAATTCCTGTTTATAAAAAGGGGCATAAAAACTTAATAACAAATTATAGGCCAATCGCGAAGCTTTCCTGCATACCCAAGTTGTTCGAATCTGTTATATATACACAGCTTGTTGGGCAGTGTAAGGGGTTAATCTCATCTAGGTCATACCGGGTATCTTTCCGTAACACTTTATCTAGATTTATTAGAGCTTCATCTGGTGTACCACAGGGTAGCCATCTGGGGCCGTTACTGTTCATTCTTGCCATTGATGACATTGTCCCTCTGATTAAGCACTCCAAAGTCTTAATCTATGCAGATGATATGAAGATCTTCTCTTGTGTTAGAAACAGTTATGATTATTCTTGTATTCAGGCTGATTTGAATACCTTCAAGGTTTGGTGTGCCTCAAATGGCCTGCGGCTTAACCTAGATAAATGTGAAGTTATGTCATTCTGTAGGAACCCCAATCAGCTCGTCTTTGATTATACCTTTGCTGAAACTACTATCCGTCGTGTTGAGTCCGTTACTGACCTCGGTGTGAAGCTTGACAAAAAACTGGATTTCACTCTGCACATAAACTATATCGTGTCTCGGAGTAATTCAGTTCTGGGTTTTGTTAAACGGTGGTCAAGGGAGTTTTCTGATCGACTAACACTTATTCACTTATATTTCTCCTTGGTTAGACCAGTTCTCGAGTATGCATCTCAGGTTTGGTCACCTTGCTATGCGGTTCATTCTAGACGCATCGAGTCAGTGCAGCGAAACTTTGTTAGATTCGCACTAAGGGACCTCCTGTGGAATGATCCATTACGGCTTCCTCCATATGAGGATCGCCTCCGATTGCTTAATATGCACTCGTTGGAGGAACGACGTAGAATTGCTGACCTAGTATTTATTCACCAGCTTATGAACTCGAATATAGATTCTCGTACTCTCGCAGGTTTGTTACTTATAGGCATACCCCGTATTGCTTAAGGAGAGTGCCTTTACTACATGTTGTCCATTCTCGGTCTAACTATGGTATGCATGAGCCTATTAATCGCATGTGTAGAGCCGTGAATATGTGTCCTATTTTTGACCTGGCTCTTACCAAGGATTTGCTTAAACGTTCTCTGTTATATGTGCACCCCCAGCCTCATTCACCTCAATATATGTTATATTCTGGTGAATAGGTCAATTGATTCCAGGCTTCTGCTTGTGAAGTGCGCCTTCTGAGTTAGAAGGGTTAATTCGATTATTCCAGCAGAGATTCACTCTCACTATTTGCGCTGGTATCATCCGCAAATATTTGGTAGGACCATTAATTTTGCTGGAAGTGCTTAATAGTGCAATTTATGCCAGATCTAATAGAGGAGAACGGTATGGATAAACTTAGGGAAATGGTTCACCAACACGATGGAGTAGCAGCGCATATGGCTAACATTTTGAAGGAAATGGATTGGACGAGGTGCACCGATTCCTTGCTCTGCTAGATCTCCAGACCTTACTCCATTGATCTTTTTTTGATGAAGTTTATTCAAGTCCTGTTAAAATTAGGGAGGATTTAGTTAGTACAATGGGGAATGCAGCAACGAAAATACGGGAGAGGCTGGTTGCAGGATGCCTTAAACAGGGATCTAGAAGGAGATTGTTGGCATGGGTTTAAAGTGACGGTGGAGATTTTTAACTGCTTTTGTTACTTATCAAGATTTATTGTAATTATTTTTAAATTCAATAAAAAGCATCTTAGAATTAATTTGAGTTTAATTTCTTTAATTTGTTGATTTTTATATCATTCTCCGATAGGATTTCTACGTATAAATTTCTACATATTTTCTCTACGTGGACATGTTACACCTTTTTGGAAAGGTAATAAGATGGGCAATCTAATAAAAATAAAAAAGGGGTGTACTAAATTTGTAAAAATGCTGAACTTTAGGTAATTGCAAACCATTTTTTT
Organism: Leptarthrus brevirostris; assembly: GCA_964036015.1. NCBI lineage: Eukaryota > Metazoa > Arthropoda > Insecta > Diptera > Asilidae > Leptarthrus > Leptarthrus brevirostris. The sequence continues at coordinate 113,836,866 of OZ038371.1, forward strand.
CACTTTTGGAAAGGACTGTACCTGCAATGGTAGTAGTTAAATCAACATTGTTGACAATTTTGGGAAGGTAATTCGGATAGTAGTTTTTTAGCGTTTGTTTGATGTCGCTGTGTTGGGTAGATTAAAAGTTAAAAATGAAAAAGTAATGTGTATACCATGAAAAACTGAAATGTATGAATCACCCTGTAACTCCCAAACGCTTGAGATTGCCCCCCCCCCTGCTATACAATGTTTTGTTTGCCTAGTTGAGAGCTATCATCCTACTGATTTTGGCACGTCAGATCTGAAACACCCTGTATATATTAAATGTTCGCTGTAAAAAGTCTCAGAAATAGCGTTTTTTAAAGTTTTCACCGCATTGGTCCCCTTAATTAATATTGAGTGTGAGACATATTGTGGCCTAAGGATAAGTATTACGAATAATTTTATAACTTTTCTCAAATAGCGGCATATCTGTGGAATTGACAATTCAAAACGTTCTTTATAATATATATAATCCCCATTCAAAGGCAGTAATTTTGTCAATAAAGCCGTAATACAAAGTTTATAAATATGTTTAGAACCATGAAGGAGCAAGGGAGAAGCATACCATTCTGAGACTTTCGAAAGTTCCCGGATAAGTTTACTTTTCCCAATTTTCATATATATTCACTGAATGTTAAAATAGACCCCCGATGTTAATTTGATTGCTGGAAAAGGAAGAGCTTTGCAATCTTTCACATCGTGTTCGTGTTCAACTTTACAATTCCCAAAAGGTTGTTATTCAAAGCAACCTTTTGTGGGATATTTTAAAGAGGAAAATTTTTCTCCGAGGGCGATACTTTAACATGATGTGATGACAAAGTTACGTTATGTTTTCTTCCCCATTAAATATTGAATGGAAGAAAGAAATATGAAACTTAATGGTTTGTCTGCGGGAAAATACACAAGGTAGAGCGAATAATAAGAGACTTTCAAGCAAAAGTGTTTTGCCGGTTTATACATAAATATTCTTCTTATATTATATAAATTTTAATCACGTACACTTTGAGATCAAAATCCATGTAATCCTGACATGTGGTGCGTATCTTATTTTAATATCTACATTGTGTCTACAATGTTTAGCCTAGAACGTTTGGCTGAGGAAGACTTTATCTTTTTCCCTAAAGCCTCAAAACCCTAAATAAATGCCAGTCAGATTTTTCTCCGAGTATGTTTAAAATTTAATCATTTGTAAAGTTTCAAGTGCCTTCGGAGAATTTCACGCATTATATAAAAAGTCATAAATGTCTTTAACACTTCGTTAAGATTTATTTGTCTTTCTTTTACAAGAAAAAAGATTAGGGTCTTCAATTTATTATCTTTGACCATATGTTGCGTGTTTTACCTTAACTACGCGAATAAATATTTCTCAGTTTAATGTTAAGGGGGGAAATCACAGTCAAATTTTCAATTTTTCGAAAAAAATTTTTTTCGCCTAAAAGGTGCTTTAGGGTCTTCTGTCGTCTGTTTAACCTCTCCCTGCGCTGTGGTCGTTTCCCGAAGCTCTGGAAAGATTCCGTGATTATCCCTCTTCACAAGAAGGGAGACAAGGCGGACATATCGAACTACAGACCCATCGCCAACTTGTCACACATTGCTAAGGCCTTCGAAACCCTGATTAGTGATGTGCTCCGCTTTCATTGTAAACCCTTCCTGGGTTCTTTTCAGCACGGCTTCATGAAGGGTAAGTCAACCACCACCAATCTGCTCGAATTCGTACATTACTGTTTGCCCCTGATCGAATCGGGTATGCAGGTCGACTGCATATTCACTGACTTCAGCAAGGCCTTTGATAGGATTAACCATGGCATTCTCGTTCATAAGCTCAGCCTGCTCGGTTTTCCGCCGCTCTTCGTGGAGTGGCTGTCATCTTACCTGTCCGGCCGTTGCCAACGCGTCCTGTTCCGTGGCGCCCTATCCACTGAAATCTCAGTCACCTCTGGTGTGCCCCAGGGTAGCATCCTTGGCCCGCTCCTCTTCATTATTTACATCAATGACGTCTCGTTACTTCTGCCCAGGTCCAGAATACTGTGTTATGCTGATGATGCTAAAATCTTCCGCGCGGTCTCCTGCGACGATGACTGTGCACTGCTGAGCTCCGATATGCGCATTTTCGAGACTTGGTGCTCTAATAATCGTCTTCCACTGAATGCCAGGGAATGCACCGTTATGTCTTTTTCACGTAGGATGCGTTCTATTTCCTTCAACTACTCCATGGGTGGTTGCACCTTGAGCAGGATTGACTTGATCAAGGACCTGGGGGTGTTTCTTAACTCCCGTCTCTCCTTCTAGGCCCACGTGGATTTCGTGGTTGGCAGAGCTAATTCCACGCTTGGCTTTGTAAAAAGATGGTCTAGAGAGCTTGACGATCCCTATTTGACAAGGCTTCTCTACTGCACTTTCGTCAGACCTATCCTGGAGTACGCCAGTCCGGTCTGGGATCCTTACTTCGCAGTGCACATTAACCGAATCGAGTCAGTTCAACGTAGATTCCTTAGGTTCGCCCTTCGCGGCCTCCCCTGGCGCGACCCTACCTACCTCCCTCCTTATCCTGCCAGACTTAGTCTGATTTTCCTTGACACACTTGAAAAGAGACGCAAGGTCTCCAAAATCGTTTTTTTATTTGATCTGTTGCAGGGGTCGATCGATTCTAGCGAATTACTCAACGACGTGAGCATTTCCGTCCCAGCCCGGACCTTGCGGAATCGTGACTTCCTCCATGTGCCTCGCCACCGAACCTTATATGGTATGCACGAGCCCATAGCCTCTATGTCCAGGCTATTCAACGAGTTTGCGGCCCACATCGAGTTCGGACGTTCCAGGTTGCAGCTCAAAGCCCAACTTAAGCAAACCATTGAACTTTGATTATTATTTTTATCTTAGGTATAAGTTTTTATATGTATGTATCACATTTGTAGTAGCCAGCTTTGGCAAATCTTCTTTTATAAATAAATAAATAAATAAAAATAATATACCAAGAGTTGGAGGTAGATTTAGAAGGTCAACTGTACGGTGCAGGCATTGCAGATTAGAGGTATATGAAATTTTCATATGGTTTCTCAGTACTTAAAACTTTAAACGCGTTTTTCTCGAAACCACTTTTTTTGAGCTCGCCGAAGACATAACTCGAGCAAATCTTTACCGATCGACTTGAAATTTTGACAGTAGCTTCGAAATATCTTTCTCCACGGAGCTACGTAGGATTTTTTATTTTATATGGCTAGTTTTTTTTATGGAAGATTTGATGGCGTTTTTTTTTGTTAAAAATTTAACTTTATTTTCAAACATGCACCATTTTGTGAAAAATCAATATATCGAAAAAATCCTACGTAGCTCGCTAGCCGTTGTTATATGAAAACTAAAAAATTTTGGTTTTTTCTTCCAGGTCAAAAATTAAGGAGTCTACGTCTTCGGCCATCGACACGCTTTCAAAAATAGGCGCCTTGGGGCATATGCTGCGCAGCCCGAATATATGCCTATTTTTTTGTGTGCTACTGTGGTTTCCCCCCTTAAGTACTGCAAAAATTTCTCCTCAAAATCTGATTCCTGAAACTGGTAGATTAGGTTTAAGGGATGGTTTCACGACGGGTGTGAGAGATATCATCAACTACCCTAGGACACGTAATAAACCGTACTTTACTATAGAGAGGTATTGTTAGGGTTGGGGGTTTCTTAAAGAGCCTGTTCCAGTCTTCGTGGTCGAAGCACGGTATGGGGATATGGCTTTTTATTGGCCCTGGTCCAGTATTCCCAGTCAGAGAAGGCATCCGTTTGATAACGTGTTTTCTTAACGGTCCTGGTTTAGTCTTCCCCCGTGTGTCGGACGCTAAGCGTTGCTCTTCGGTACCTATGGCATTTTTACAGCGCTTATTAAGCGCGTTAATGGCTGTATGAGCTTAGATTCATCTTTCATCCCTACACTCGAAAATCCATTTTACAAAAAAAGAAAGTTAGGCAAACAAATACGTAGTTTTAAAACTCGAGTAACGTAAGAAATATAAAAATTCTTAAGACGATCAGCCTTTCTAATAAAGAAAAATTAAACTCCTTTGGCTGTTACGGGCTCAAATAAACAGAAAACTGAAGCCTAAAGGAACTCTCTCCATCTATCTTGTTCTGTTATTGTAAGCCAAAATTAAGAATGATCCTGCAAAGAATATTGTTTGTTTACAGCTTAAGATATGGAAAAATCCACTTACCTTATTTCGTGAGACGGACCAGATAAATCTATTTTCTTCGCCTGTGTGCTGGAACACCTAAAGAGGATGACAGTCAACTTGAATAATACCCAAAAGGAATTATCGTCGGTATACTCGGGATGGCTAAAATAGAAAATTAGAAATAAGTTCGCTAAAATGTTAGAAAGGATACTCACCATGTAGAGAAGACTTACTGTTTCGTAAGTCACGATATCTAAAATTAGGGAGAAATAAAAGAAAGTAGTTTTGTATAACTTAGGTAATTTTAAGGCTATGACATCTCTCTTCTTAGTCACACAAAACCTTAATAGACACCGACAAGATATAACCAGTTTTCACCATTTTTCATTGTCAATTAAATATAAATGTTGGCAATCCAAAGTATATAGGATTGAATCCATAGGGCTCCAAGGAGGCTTACATAACAAATTTAGAGCCGCTAAAAGTGGTTGTAAAATTTTTGAGACAACACAAAAATTTGTTATTAAAAAGAATTTTTATAAATTTTCGGGTTACACCAAAAGCAATCTAAAAATATATACAATAGATTATATCAATTAAAAAGAAAATGAATTTGTTATTTTAATAATTAAACCGATTCAAACCGATTGTCGAAATAGGGGCATCGGTCTATAAATATAGCCACCCCGATATGAATGACAGTTCCCTTTTTCTTTCAATTTCTTTTCTGATTCTTGTTGAAGGTGAAAAAAAGCTAAACATTGATGAAAGAAAGTCATGTCAAGTGGAAGGTAATAGTTATCTTGTTCACGTCAAGTAGAAGTAGCGAATTAGAGGGAAAACATCAAGACAAGTACCAAAGCCAAAGAGAAGGAAAATTCGGATAGGATTACGTCATTACGGGTTAAAGTAAAAGTTAAGTACTTTCGAATGTATTCAGTTAAGTACTTTCGAATATAATCATTTAACGAAATACCAATGCCATATTACTTTTGGTTAAAAATAATTGTTTTGATTTATATAGATTTCAATTCGCCTTCAATTGCAGTGTTTTTATTTGGACATTTTTGTTTAAATAATAAAATAGCTTTTACGCTTAATAACAGAAAACTGAAGTAAGTTTCCAATTTTCAATTTATTAATTTTGGAATTAGTCACAATTTCGCTCATTTCTGTCTAAAAGTAAACGGAAAATATATTTGTGTTGTGCCTCGGAGAAGAACGCTAACGGGTCGCATTGAAAGACAAAGAGAGAGACGAAATCAAAGTGTGAGTAGACTGCTAATAGAAGTAATATAGATTAGGTTAGGTTCGTGTGGCTGCCTTAAAGGGCACACTTGGACCTCAAAAGGCCCATTTTCGATGTCACGGGAATCCAAGAATTCTCTTCACCTCCTCATTGGAGCCATCCAGAGCTGCCGATGAAGCGCCAAAGATCTGCAACGTCAATCGCCGCCAGATCGCAGAGACTATCAAAGAAATAGTTTCCCAAGAAGGACTCTCGCCTGCGTGCCAGTGCAGGGCACCGGCAGAGGTAGTGGAAAATAGTTTCCTCCTCTTCCTCGTCCATGCAACTTTTGCAGAAGTCGTTTGAGAGGATACCCAGTCTCTTCGCGTGTAAGCCAATAGGGCAATGGCCTGTGATTACTCCAGTAGCTATTCTAAGGTCAGATATGCCCCTCGAAAGCAGACACTTGGAGGGCCTAAGATCCAGCTTAGGCCAGATCTGTCTGGACGTATGGTACGTAGTGCCGTTTGCCCATCTGTGGTTCGCTAAGTTAATTGGTATCGTGCCAAGGAACATCTTACAGGTTGCCAGGGTCCTTTCCGGTTGGATCTCCAGCGTGGTACCACGTCTAGCAAGCTCGTCCGCGCAATTTCCTGGAATATCTCTGTGCCCCGGGACCCAGCACAGGTGAATTTGATACCGTTCAGCCAACTCATTTAAGTGTGAGCGACAGCCATTAATCGCCCTAGATGTCGATAGGACAGAATTAAGGGATAGCAAAGCAGCCTGACTATGTGTAAGGATACAGATGTCCTTTGGAGCTTCGTTCCCCCTCAACCAATTCAAAGCTTCCTGAATATCCATGACCTCCGCCTTAAACACACTACAGTCTGGAAGACGGAAGGATAAGCTAATGTTCAGTGCCTCTGAGAAAATACCACCCCCCACCCTACCCTGTAGCTTAGAGCCATCTGTATAGAAGTAATGTAGCACAAATATAAATTTTAATGACAATTGTTGTTTTGAGAGATGCATTTAAATGTGCTTGAATGTAATTCCAATGAATTTTGATAGCTATGATTGTGTTTTCATGAATTTACAGTGCAGATTTTATAATGTTTTACAATTTTCTTGAAAATTAATTCGCCAAAACAAATGCGTCATTAATTTGCTATTATTTGCACATAGAATGTGCCATCAAATTCGTTAGCATTATGGCAATGATAACTTACTACTAGATAACTGGCTCCCTAAATTACCCAGCTAGTTTTGAAAAAGTAATACTGAGATAGTTACTTGTGTGCGTAAGAGACTTTCAAACCGTCAATATATTCTGATCTTTTAATGAGTGAAGTACATTTCACATTTGTAAATGCACATAAAAAAGTATACATGTCTCTTATCCAACTACCCTCTCCTGACTGCAGGGTTGCCCGATGCGGGAAATATACAAAAGCAACCAAAAATTAAAAATCAAAACAAACTACTTGTACACTCGAGCGATGTAAGAAATATAAAAATTTCTTAACATGATCGGCGTTTCTAATGAAGAAAAGTTAAGCTCCTTTGGCTCGTTCTCAACAGCAGCACCAAAGGGTTAACTTTTCTTCAGCTGCTGGACGCCTTCGCGAAAAACGAAAACTAGATTGAACTCCAACACAAAATATTTCAAAAACCGATCTAGACAGCTGTATCAAATAAAGATCACTTTCACTGTCACGCTAACCTTGCGGTAAAATTATTTTCACAAAATGCACAAAATGTGCAGCAAAAATTCACTTGACCCGAGTTAATTTTCAAAATAAAAATCAAAACAAACTACTTGTACACTCGAGCGATGTAAGAAATATAAAAATTTCTTAACATGATCGGCGTTTCTAATGAAGAAAAGTTAAGCTCCTCTGGCTCGTTCTCAACAGCAGCACCAAAGGGTTAACTTTTCTTCAGCTGCTGGACGCCTTCGCGAAAAAACGAAAACTAGATTGAACTCCAACACAAAATATTTCAAAAACCGATCTAGACAGCTGTATCAACTAAAGATCACTTTCACTGTCACGCTAACCTTGCGGTAAAATTATTTTCACAAAATGCACAAAATGTGCAGCAAAAATTCACTTGACCCGAGTTAATTTTCAAAATAAAAATCAAAACAAACTACTTGTAAAAATTTTTATATTTCTTACATCGCTCGAGTGTACAAGTAGTTTGTTTTGATTTTTATTTTGAAAATTAACTCGGGTCAAGTGAATTTTTGCTGCACATTTTGTGCATTTTGCAACCAAAAATTGTTCGAAGCCGTTTATGAAATATGAAATTTGATTATGGCTTGAATTTAAAATATTACTTTGCGATATTGTTTAAGGGAATTCAATGAGGACATTTTTTTTAATAGAGTAGGTACCAATTATTAGAAATTGAACATATTTTGAATGGTCATAATTATTTAGAAACTTGTGTACAGATCAAACTAATAATCATAAACCTTTTGGAGGTAAAAATATTTTTATGAAGTGATTTTCGACAAATTTTATCGGTTGTTCTACATGGATTACATGCAGCAGTACTTGAAAATTACGCTACAAGTTGAAATGAGCTTGCTACGTTCCCCTTTAACTCAAAATATGAGGGCTTAACCACATGAATTAGCGTTTGTTGAATTTTTAAAACAAATTGGTAACAGCAAGGCAATTTCCAAAGTTTGCTGAAAATATAATTGAAATACCTCAGTAATTAGTTGGCGATCACAATAATATAATAAGTAATAATATTTATGGCAACATTACAGAAAACGAAATCTTTCTATTACAACATATTTTAAATTCAGTTATTTGAGCACCAAAACATGAAGATTGCCACACAAATTTACCACAGCTATGATAAAATAATTGGTGATAATGATTATGAAATGAATAATTATCCAGTAGAGTTTTTGAATGGTTTACTACCACATAAGTTGGAGTTAAAGGTTAATTACGAGTACATTGTTCTTCTCATTAGAAATTTACAAAACAAGCATTATTTAATGAAAGAAGAATATGTGTCAAATATTTACGTAGTAATGCTATTGATTGCGAAGTTTTAACTTGAATCGCGTCTCGACGATCGCAATACAGCCTCTCTAGGATATAGGACACCCAAATGTGATAACGCTATGAACGCCACTATAACCTAACCTACTCTTCCACCACCGTATTCAATTCGTTTTATAATTTCCTTTACATAGACAGTATAACTTAACTTATTAGAACTTATAATTCCACTGGTTAAAGCACAAGAGTACGACATAAAAACTCTTCGCAATCTCACGACTCAGAACTGGCTGCTACTCAGACCTATTTATACTATTGTTTTTTTACGATGTGGCCAAAGCCTAGGGGACAACCCTTTGATGCGTTAGTCCTGAATTACACGAGAGGGATTTTACCCCATGAGTGACGAAAACCTGTTTTTTCTTGTTGAGAGAAGTGAGGTAGGAAGAGGGTCATCTGTGAGTGCCAATCACGAATCGTAATGCTTTTGCTTGAGTTTTTCCTGATTTGATTTTGTCTATTTTCGTAATTTCCTCATTAAAGCTGGAACACAATGTGGCGCTGGCACTGTAGCTAACTCGGAAATGTCAAATTTGGCGCGCGCCAAAAGTTAAAAATAGTTTTTAAAAAAAAAAGTTGAACTGACTTCACAAAAAGCGCTAAAAAGCAACAAATAATTTTTAATTTTATATCTATTACGACATTTTGAAGTCGGTGCAAATTAAACAAACCAAACAACTACAACAAAAGTATTTAATCGTCATTTCTTATGATCCCGTAAGCTGAAACGTTCAGGTAGTATTATGTATTATTTTCAATTGTGGTTCAATTGTGGCAAAAGAACTATCCAAATCGGACAACGTGTTACAAAGTTAGTATTGCTTGAGGCGGTGAATACAAATTTTCAACCCTGCAAAACACTTATGAACCGGTTTGTTAACGTCAATGAAAGCCCCTCTCGTAGCAACACTCCGAGGGTTTTTCTACTTTTGTACAGAAGAGAATTGCTGTAAGACATGGGGTAAAATCCCTCTCGTGTAATTTGGGACTTAGCCTGACTTTTGCCGGTAAGGAATTAGGGTAAGGAGAGTGAGGAAAATTGTTTTTGCATTGTTGCGAACATGGAAACCATGGCATGGTAGTCGCGCCGCTCAACCAATTGATCCAACTGGGTCATTCTTATTTTCAGCGAAAAAAGTTTTTCAGACAGGTAAAATCCTGATTTGTAATTAAGTGTTAAAGGTAGTTAAGCAAGATTAAACATATCACTCTATTCTTTAGATAACGTATAAATATAATTAACATATAACCTTAATAAATTTATAATTAAAATAAATATAAAGAGATTTGTGTCATTGTGCAATTTATTTTCCACGCTAAAAGTATCTGGTCTATAGCTATATTTTCACGAATTATTAATTTCTGTTGCGCGTTATTTCGTTTATAAGTAAATGCTGTAAAAGTTTTGCTCGTTTTTCTGTCACGACCATGGCTCGTTCTTTACTTGCATAGATAACACAGGAAAACAGCAAGTCTGTTGCATGAAATTTTTTTCATGAATCTGAATAGTTTTTACACGCTGATTTCATATACGTATGCCGTTTTTACGTAGCAGCTCTAGTTTAGCGGCTATGAAGTGACGGGGGTTTTCACTAATAATGCACACAGTTTAAGGTATAAAAATGTATTAAATATGTTTATTCTGAATGAAATTTTCTTTTATATGACTTTCTCGCGTGAGGTGTGTTAGGATTACTATTTTGAATGCTCCAACAATAATCAGCCATCATATTTTCGTTCCAGTAACCCTGATATCTCTCCTCCATGGTACGAATATCCTGGTGAAAACGCTCCCCTTGCTCCTCGCTTAGGTCACCAAGATTTTCAGGAAAATATTCTAGATGGCTGTGAAGGTAATGAAGCTTAACACTCATGTTGCATCCTAGCCGTTGAAAGTGTATTAGTAACTGTTCAACGTGCTGAATGTAGCCACAGACTTTCTATTCCTCAAAAAATTTCTCACTACCCAAACAAATTCTGCCCATGCACATTTCTCGATATCTGTCATATGGTTGATGAAATTTTTATCATCTATCAACTTCCTGATTTGTGGGCCATCGAAAATGCCAGCTTTGATTTTCTCACTACTCAATTTTGGGAATACTTTTTCAATGTATTTGAAACATTGGCCGTTTTTGTCAAGAGCTTTTACGAACTGTTTAATTAACCCCAGTTTTATATGCAAAGGAGGCAATATAATTCGGTCTCTGGAAACTAGCGGATCATTAATCACATTTTGCTTTCCGGGAATCAGTGCGTTTCTAGAAGGCCAGTTTCTTTTTTTCCAGTGGTCGGCTTTTGCTCGGCTGTCCCATAAGCATAGGAAACAGGGATACTTTGTGTAGCCACTTTGTTGCCCCAAGAGGAAATTTACCATTTTCAAATCAGCACATAAAACCCAGTTATGTTCATGACACTTTATTTTATCCAGAACTAGGGATATTGTTGGATATTCTTCTTTAACTTTTGTAGAATGAGCAATAGGTAAAGAACCTAGTTTGTTACCATTATGCAAAAGTACACATTTAAGACTTCGTTTTGACGAATCTATGAACAAACGCCATTCACTTGGATCATACTGTTTTAATCCCATAGCAGTCATAAGGCCCGGAATATCAGAACAAAACACAAAATTGTCTTCTTCAGTAAAGAAAGGGAGTAAATCCTTTTCCCTGTTACGGTAGTACGATATCTTCGTTTCGTTTGTCAACAAATTTCTTTCTTTTAATCGGGAAGCAAGAATTTCTGATGCAGTCTTAGACAGTCCAAGGTCTCTGATCAAGTCATTTAAATCATCTTGATTTAGTGGTCGGGGATAACCGAAGCAATCAAAATCACTGTCGCTACTACAGTCGTCATTATTGGTTTGTGGGCTGCACTCATCTGGATGTTCTGAAGATGTACATGGCTGCTGTGGTACTGGTGTGTCACTAGTATTCAAGACTGGTCTTATAGCAGATTTTAAGTTGGGATACACCCACTTCGAACAATTTTTATGGTTTATTCCTATGATTTTCGTAACACAGAAATAACAGTCATCGTGATGATTGGATGGTTCACGCCAGATCATAGGAGCTTTGTACTTAAAAGAGGGTCTTTTTTTGTTTGCCCATAATCTCAAAGACTCAACACAAGTTGTACATACCAAACTAGGTATCCACGGCTTGGCGTTAGGCGGCAAAGGAAACCCAAAGTAGTCAAAGTATGTATTTTTCACGAAGTCCGACACGTTCAAACGGAATTTTTCGAACATATATTTTCCACAAATAACACAAAAACAGTCAGGGCAGTTTAAACACGTCCTTCTTGAGGAAGACATAATAAAATTTATACAGAAACTAGTTTAGTTACACTGCTATTGATAGAAATTATCGACTGCTCAAGTAAATTCACGACGGTACCTGTATCTCACTAACTAGAGCTGCTACAAAAAATCTGAGGGTAGATTCGAAATCAGCGCACCCAAATTAGTAAACAACAGTAGAAAAATTGCATGCAACAAAAAAAAGGTCGATTTTGTTTTTCTGTGTAATCTGTAAATTTTATTATTTGACGTTGGGATCACTAGCTTTTATTTTAGGTCTAGTAACACTATCTTATGTCTTATACATGTAGAGACCAAACGGATTTGAGGTTATGTTCAGTTGAAAATTGTCACAACCATAGGAGGCACGACCATAGCATTTTATGTCACTGAAAATAAGAATGACCCAACTACTTAGTTTTATAATTTTCTATTAATAATTGTTACCTCATTTATTCACTACATGATCGAGTCGTCCTTGTCATCCAACTACATTAGACGTACTTTCCTTGATTTCTCGCCACCTGGGACATGCGCTGTATTCAGTTCTCTACATCTGTTTTCAAAGCCAGCCTCGTTCACGGTGCAATATCAATGCATTTGTTACTAATCTTTTTAAGTTTTATTTAAAATGAATGTATTTGTCTGCCATTCTGCAGGGTTAATAAAACAGAATCATATAGTTATCGCCAACAGATGTTGCACTAATAGTTCTGATTTCATTTTTGAAATTTATTTTATTATCTTTAATGGAAATGTTTTGTATACCTTGGAAGAATACAAATTTATTCATACTGATCAATAATAAAAGTATGGTTTTTATCATCCTTTTCAAAATAGTGGACACGAATAATTCTATAATTTTAGTATGTGAAATGTGAATTTTCGAAAAAATTACTGCATATAAAAAGCCATTGAGAGTCAATATATTTATATGCAGGTACAGAACATATGTATCCCAATGAATATGTTTTTTTGACGTTATTAAAATCCTTGCTTAATTTTTTTATTAGACGTTTCGCCCAAAGTAATATCTCCTATGTGCACCATTTAATTTCTTATCTTCGAAAGCGTTGTTTTGTACCAAAAAAATTATCGTTACGTATAGTTATGGGTTGTCAAGTTCTTGGCTTGCTCCACAATATACAGGAATAGTTTTAAATATGTTTTTCTATTCATCAGTATCTTTAATTTTATACCAGATCTATTTCTAAAAAGGCGAAAACAAAAATTTCAAAATTTTGCCTTGAATTCTGTTCGGAATTTTTTCATTTAATAAAATATCACGTCTTACACAGTTTATATATCTACATCAGATTTTGTTGAAGATATGTATATAAGATCTTTGCAATGGCTGACTAGTCTGGTAGAGAGCTCTGAATATAAAATAGTTTTTAAAAAAAAAGTTGAACCGACTTCACAAAAAGCGCTAAAAAGCATAAAATAATTTTTAATTTTATATCTATTACGACATTTTGAAGTCGGTGCAAATTAAACAAACCAAACAACTACAACAAAAATATTTAATCGTCATTTCTTATGATCCCGTAAGCTGAAACGTTCAGGTAGTATTATGTATTATTTTCAATTGTGGTTCTGTAGTTGTTTTATTTGTTTAATTTGCACCGACTTCAAAATGTCGTAATAGATATAAAATTAAAAATTATTTTATGCTTTTTAGCGCTTTTTGTGAAGACGGTTCAACTTTTTTTTTAAAAACTATTTTATTTTTCATTTTTTAGTGTCTTAGACTCTATACAACGAAGAAAGAACCATCCAAATCGGTCCACGCGTTAAAAGTTAATTATAACCCCCTACCCCACCGCCATTCCACTAAATTTGTTTTCTCATGGTATCAATCAAGAAACATACTCTGCCGAACAGAAAAGAATCATCGAAATCGGTCCACGCATTACGAAGTTACTACCCCTCCCCCTCCCCCACCACCACCATAGGACCAAGTTATTCTACTATTAGCAATGGGGGATCACACTCTATACAACAGCAAAAGAACCATCCAAATCGGTCCACCTGTTACAAAGTTAAGTTCCACCCTCCCCCCCCACCCCAGCAACATTTGTTTTTTCGTACTATCAACCAAGCATCATATGCTACCCAATAGAAAAAGAATTATCCAAATCGGTCCACGCGTTACGAAGTTAGACTACCCCTCCCCCCACCCACACCTTTCACCATAGGACCAAATTATTCTCCTATTAGCAATGGGGGATCATACTTTATACAACAGAAAAAGAACCATCGAAATCGGACCACGCGTTACAAAGTTAGGTTCCACCCCCACCCCCATCCCTCCAAAAATTTTTTGTTCCTGGTATCAACCACGGAACATACTCGACCCAACAGAAAAAGAATTATCCAAATCGGTCCACGCGTTACAAAGTTAGCCTACCCCTTCCCCCCTCCCCCCACCCTAGTCCACATTTTTTTCTCCTATTAGCAATGGGGGATCGTACTCTGTACAACAAAAAAAGAACGATCCAAATCGGACCAAGCGTTACAAAGTTAGGTTTCACCCCCACCCCCACCCTACCAAAAATTTTTTTGACATGGTACCAATCGGTGAACATACTCTACCCAACAAAAAAAGAATCACCAAAATCGGTCGACGCGAGTTACGCATGCTGCACATATCCATAGATTCATAATTACATAGATTCATAATTATAAAGTTCACTAACATAGCATTCAACTAAATCAGCAGTTTCTTTATTTCATTTTTGTTAGCTTAAGTTTCTGTCACAAACAAGTAGCTAAAATTTCCAGATAACAGGAAACAAGGTAGACGCCTCGTCAGCATACGAGGCATAATTCCTAAAGTAGATATATCATAAGTTCAGTCTTGATTGTAACTCGTGTCATAGAAGTAATGTTCTAGTAATAAAAGTTATTAAGTTGATTGAAATCTTTTAATTCTTTCTCGAGTGATTATATTTTTTTTATAAGAAAAATCTCGGTTGAACTTAAGTCGCGTTACGAAGTTATGCCAGGTCAGACATAAAAAAAAAAAAACAAAAAAAAAAATACGCGTCGAACTTAGAACCTCTGTGTTTTTGGGAAGTCGGTTAAAAAGATGCAACCTAGATATGCTATCGAGAGTACAGAGAGCGGCCGGCCTATGAATAATTGTGTGTCTGAGTACCAGGCCCACATCGGCTTTAGAGGTCATGCTAGACCTGTTGCCAGTGGACATATCTTGCAAAAGAATAGCAGCGACAAGTGCAATCAGACTGAAAGTTTTAGGATGAGGTAAATATAGGTTAAACGGGCATTCTAGCATTCTTCTGAAATCAGACAATCAGACATCGATCACAAGATCGACACGGACTTCCGGGTCCCTTAAATAACCTTCACTGGAAGGAATGGGATAGAAACGAAGTGGTGGCAACATCAGAGATCTCTATATACACGGATGAATCTAAAACAAGTGCGGGAATAGGAGGGGAAGTATACCCCAGCTAGCGGCTATTCTAGTGTCTAGGCGATAAGAGTAGAATATAATATCCGCTTGTATACTGACAGTCAGGCGGCACTAGAAGCTGTGTTGGTACATAAAACAAAACCAACTTAAAGTACACGAAAAACGATAGCGAGGGACCTGAATGAAATTGAATGTTCTCAAGCAAAAGCATCTCGCCATAAAATGCCAACAAAGTGAGAGAAAAAAGCTTCTCTCACGCACCCGACCAAAAACTTGCTTATACCCTGTTCCAAAAAGATTGGCAGTACAAGGTAAATGGCAAGTTATGATGCTAAATTTCCCAAACTCGCCAAAAACTATGTACAGCCATCCTTTTGATGTTTCTTGGTCTACAAACCAAGAGGTACTGATTATCAGTGATGCCACTTGGATACAAATGTATCCATTTGGATACATTTTTTGTAGAATTTTAATTTTGGATACATGGATACTTTTTTTCCGCAATGGATACATTTTCCCTTAACGTAGTTAGAAAAAAATAAAAAAGCGTTTTAACTTATGAACACACGACGGCGGCAAACCTATTCCATTTCATTATAATTGACTAGTACTGTTGACTAGTATTTTTTGGAAGGAAAGGCCTTGGAGAGATTTCTGCAGTACTGGAACAGAGGAATTTTTCTCGTATAGGGGACGAAACTACGGATGTAAGTACGTCCAAAGCCCTTGTGCTAGTTACAAAGGTTTTCGATGAAACTAGCTCTTGTGTTCAGGAAAGATTTCTGGGAATGTTTAAACTAAGAAAAGCTTTTAAATAAAATTAAATCTTAATTTACATATGAGGTTTACGAATTTTATTTTATACCACCTTGAAAGTTGTTGTTTTGCAAAGAATTTTATTCAAACTTATTTGGCAGGACAGTTTGGCAGATACCAACTATGGTATCTGCAGTAGGAAAATTCAAGAAGAGCAGGTACATTTGCTTGCTATCGAGCATTGTGCATGAGTGAATTAAAAAAAAGTTGTTAATACTCCTACAATAATATAATAATGGGTAAAACACCATTATATAGTTATAACGCTTGCTTTTTCGCTCTAGTACCATCATTCAGATATGTATAAGCAAGCCAATTTGTAGTTAGGTAGTTACGTGAATAACTATTAATCTAAAAATTAATGACCTTTCGATTAAAGGTGCGTTGGCGGGAATTACGCATGATAACAAATTGATTGGGGGTTCGAGGGTGTATGTTAAGTTGTTCACCATGAGTTACACAACAGATGCTTGGACATAGAAATGTTCCAGGCAGTCAGAGAGCAGATGAATTGGCGAAAAGGGTGCTGAAATGGATAGATCTAGAGAGATCACATCTGTGAAAATCCCGATCAGTGGATTTAAAGCAGATATTGCCAGATATGCCTACAGTAAGGCTATTATCCTCACCGGGACACATGTTGTATTATCAGGCAACTGTACAGTACAGTAAGAGAAGAACTAGGTTACTTCGTAGTGGTAGTAAAACCGACGCCAGGAATCTAGTAGGGGTTGAATCGGGTCACTGGACCATAGATAACCATGCAAGCAGACTGGGAAGAGATGTAACCGATTTCTGTCGTACCTGTAGGGATTCGGAACAAACCGATTCAGTTCGCCATGTACTCTGTGAGTGCCATGCCTTTGCGAAAAAAAGGCTACTTCCTCTCGGGGTTTACAGAGCTGCGGAACAAAGAGCTCAAAGCTTTGCTGAGATTTCTAAGGGAAGCAAGTTGGCTATGAGAGCAGGGTTAATAGGTTGGATTCCGATGAATATATGTTGCACAATGGACCCATTAATACCCCTCTTACGTAAGCTAACCAGCAGATATTCGGTAAGAAGGTTTCATTAGATCAGAGCTCAATAATTAAAAATAAATTTCGATGTTTTTCTGACCATATATTTTAGAATCATGATTTGGGCGAAAAATGATGCACAGCGTTGCTTTCCTCTTCAATTTATTATCAAATATAAAAGATATCATACAATTTGTTTAACAAAATTTTGTTTTTAATGTCAAATTTAAGTTTCAAATTTAGAAGATCGTTTCTAAATGGTGTTAGATTACATTAAAAATTCCAAAACAAACCGTTCAAAACTCGAGCGGAGCACGACATATTGAAGAAATTTCCTGACAAGCGGCGTTTCTAATAAAGAAAATTTAAATTCCTTTGGCTCTTCATCAGCACCAAAGGGTTAGATTTTCTTTAGCTACTGGACGCCTTTTAAAGCAATCGCAAACTGTTATATGTATTATATTACGAAAAAAAGAAGACTACTGTTAGATTATATTACAAAAAAAAGAAGAAGAAACAATTCAAATAGTTGAATTAGATTTAGTAATGATTTCACCTAATAATGTTCTCTCTCCGATTTGAACTCCCATGCAGTTCAAGAATAAGGTTTTGTATTTCCCGCTTAAGATATGGAAGTTCCATTTTTTATAATGTAACCATTAAGCTTTTGGAATGATCTTGTCTTACACAGACTTCCCAATAGCACAACTTTAATGGTAGAGTTTTGTTTGGCCAGTTCATCAGCCCTTTCGGTACTAGGGAGCCCCCAATGCCAGGTATATAAACCGTTGACTCGCTTTGTTTATCCTCGTTCATCTAGAGATGCTGTATTCAGACTTAATTTTGATTTGGTTGCGGACGAGGCGATTGTCTTAATCACCGCCTGACTGACGGTAAAAATAAATATGTTCCTTCTTAAGTAAGCCCTTCTTTAGGTTTTCGTATGCACATGCAATGACTTTCGCTTGGAAAACCGCAACAAGCGTACCTAGTGGGAATGATCCGCTCCTTTGAGAAATTATTAACAATAACAGAAAAAGTGTTACTTATAAGAACTTGTCGCTTCACTCTGTCGTGATAAGGTTCACTGATAAAAGTATATAAACACTGATAAAAGTATATAAATGGAACGACCGGCGTAAGTTTTAGCGGAACTTTATTGCGCTTTTATTAGAATTACTGAATTATAACTTCACTGATTTTATTATTAATGACAAAGCGCATATTCCCGGCACGGCTATACTTTGTCTATGTGACTCCTCGATTCATCGAAAAACCATTTTCCAAGTTACTTTCCTCGTTCGAGATGACCCAAATCTTGTTATGATTTTGCAAGGTTCAAATCAGCCGAATGAGCGAAATTGTCTACTTTATTGATAGCGTATTGCAAAACTTTTCCAACAAGTAAATATTGGGACAAATATTTCTTGACCACCGATTGCAAACAAGACTTTCCATTTATTTATCGGAGTCGGGCATGTGTGAAGTTTTGCAATACTAAATTAATTCTTCCGCAACAGCATGTTAACGTTTCTTCATCCCTCCTTCAAGTCTAAGATCGGAGATCTTCGAAAGCAGCTAGGTAATTAGAATGTATTTTTAGGACTAGAAAATGTAAACTTTTCAGAAGAAATCAAAATTATTTATGTATGAAGTTTTTCAATACTAAATAAATTGTTCCGCAATAGTAATGTAGTAATGTTTCTTCATCCCAAAACTAGTTAAATCAAAACTAAATCTTCGAAGCTAAATCACAATTGAATGCTACCAGGCTGCTACTGAGCCCTATTTATACTAATTAGCTTTATTACAGAAAGTTGAGATATTTCTGTTATTCGTTGTCACCTCACCTATTCACCGCATGTTCAAGGGTCCTGGATTTCCTACGGAATTTAACATTTACTTCCATGCGCATTGCACAACTAACTACCTCTGTTTTCATGGCCAACCTCGTGCGCGCTACACTCTATCTAGGCTGAGGAGAACATACTGCATGTGCTCCGTTAGGTAAAGTGCAACGGAAAGTCTTCAAGATTATTTGCGCGATGTTACGAGGGTTGGTTCTCTGAAATATGGACGCAACGTAAGTTGCCTCTTCTATCGCCACTTGCATGGTCGCTATTTTGACGAGGGTTTCAGCTTAATGTGAAGTTCGTTCTCACGTCTAACTACAAGTAAAATTCAATGGAGCTGGGCAATTTCGGGGAGCCTTCCTAACCGGAACAAATAAATGATTACTCCCCCTCCCTCCTCCCGGCTATTAGCAAGAAAATGAAGATATTTTCCAAATCAGTAGGAATTGTAAGCAAATGAAGTAAAGATTTTAAAAATCTGTGCCTTTTCTAGTACAAAAATAATTCGATGATGTATGTGGCTATCTGTACTACTAGTAAAGGAGCATTGTCAAGAAAAAAAATCATTTTTATTGATATTTGTACTCTTGTACAACTTAAAACTTATTATTCTTCATCTATAGTAATTACTTAACTTGCTGTCTCTTCTCTCGATCGCCAGCACCGGACCAGTTTTTTTTTCCATAATAGATGACGCACTATTTTTAAGGGCGACCTAGAGTTCTGATCGGTAGCTGATAATAAAATTTCAAGAGGTAATCAACACCATTGCTTCTGATATAAAGAGTTTGGCTTCGTGCAGTGGTGGCGACTCCGGTCCGTTTTTTTCCTGCCACTTTAGGCGGCTTGGGGTCATTTCGAATAAGTCCAATGCGTCCTCTGTTGCTCTGCTTCGGCTTTATAGCAGACGTTGCAATCGTTTAAAGGGCCGGGTCCCTTTGAATTTTCCGACTGACATCGCCGACAGTTCGTCGCTCGTTCCCACGAATCGTGATATGGCAGCAGATCTTTGTGTGCCTTCAACCTGGCACAGGGCACCGACACTGGACTTACCCCTAATTCTGAAGTTTCAAAAATGGATTCTTTTTATCGATATATCCCTGTGCGTCTCGCACTGTGGCTTAAAGTGGTGCTGTTACGGTCAGATCCAGAGTTGCCAATTCGGGCGATTTCGCGCCGATTGGGCTCCTTTAGCCATCAGTCGGGCGCCAAAATTTTGCTCTCTGCGACTAGGCGCTTTTTGGGCGATTTTTTAATTCTTGCTGGGCGCTTTTGGGCGATTTTCTGTCACAGTAGAAACAATTTTGCTGTCGAGTTATCTCAATTTCTAATTTTGCGCGAATAACTTTTTACTGAACTCCGAACGAGTCCAAACTGGCGACTTGACTTTGTCACCGAATCTGGTGTTTTTGAACGCCTCATTGGTAACAGAATTTTATTTTTTTCTGAATTCAGACACGTCTAAAAGTTGGTGATTTTTAATTTCGTTTTTCCACATTTCACCGCGGCGGCTTCTCGTGATTTTGGTGAAGCCAATTTAATTTATTAGTTTATTAGATATAATAAAGTGACTGTGCTGTGACGCCATTTACATTGCTATACAATTTTTGTGTAATACAATTTTTATGAATTATAAAAGTCATATCTTTGATTAAATAAATTGCTAAATTTGCTAATTGCATTTGCTAAATCTGCCTATTGTAATTTGAATTACAGCATTCTTTATTAAGCCGTTAAACGGGAGCAGTTGCCAGTTATATCGGGTGTTTTCGATTTTGCTTCTGGGTTAACCCTTGTCCCTTGAAGAAGCAAATGCGTGTTCGAGATTGCGGTGGCATGACCCGAGTTATGCTTCGGATTGTTCGTTTTTGGCACATTTCAACCTTGGTGCTAACACCAATTGCCCCTGGTTTGGACCAGGAACAGCTGTGACACTACTAACACAAATGAAGTAGATGAGTAAAGTAAACTGGTATTGTGCTTGCGTGCTGCGAGTTTTTATATTTAATTATTTATTTTTACTGTTCTGTTATAATAAGAATGAAAATAAACCGAAAAATCTTTGCAGCTTCCATTCTTTTTATTTTAAAGAGGAATATTGTACTTTCGGATTCGTCATGTAGCCTTTCTTCTTCTTCAAAATACTCATTTTCATTAAATTAATGCTGCAGTAAACCAATAATTGCTGAAATTGCTGCTTTTTTATTAATCGCCATAATTTTCAGTTGGATTTGACAGCGGGTGACAATAATAAACTCGAACAGAGGGTTTAACACTTGGAAGCAGATGACACTTCGGTGCAGGGTCACAGTAACTCCAGTTGTCCCCGGTGTTATGTCTCGGTGGCAAAATCGAAAACACTCATCGTATCGATGTTCAGTTTCAGTAAGTTCAGTTAACTTTTCAACATTTTTGCTGATTAAGCTAAGTGTATGCAGTTATTGTTATTTGTTAATTTATATCAAAATAAGTGCTACAACATTAAATCTGGATAAGAAGCATTTACTGGTAATTATCCTATTTAATATAAGGAATATAAGTTATTTTCGTTGTGTTATGTGTCTGTTAAAGAAAAGATTGTTTAATAATTAGTGATATTTCGTTTATTTTATATTCATATTGAGTTTCGTGAAAGACTATTTTAAAATTCCTGCAGGTGAATAGATTACGTTGCAATTTATTATCGTGCAGAGTAAGCCTGTTGAAGACCATGCCTGAAATGATAAGAAATTACTATTACTCTTTATATTATTAATTGTATACAAATAAATACTCACATTTATTTATCCTAGAGAAACGAAAAGCTTACCTCACATTTCAACTGTCTTGCAATCTATTTCCGACAAAAACAATCAATTGCCTTCATTCACTGGTAACACCGGGCATCAAAACAACAACAGATTGCGGAGATCAATCTATATTCTCATCCGTTATCAGTTCGATAAACGGGCGCTGGATTCTGTGAATATTCTCATCGGATAGCGGATCTGCCATTCTAGTTCAAGTTAGTCACAAGTGCAGTCGAGTTTTCTTATAAAGAGATTGTTTTAAATGCATAATTGCAATTTGTAATTTACTTGAAGTTTATATAAATAATTAAAGAAAAATTGAAGTGTTCAGCTAATTATTGTAATTTTGAAATGTTATTGTGTTAATTAAACCTTGAAATTATAACACATGCTGACTTTTATAACGCCCCACGAATTCAAGTTTAACTATTGGATCAGCCAAGGAAATTAGTTGTCCATATATTCCCGCACAAAGCCGGTTAAAAATTAAATTTCTCCTTCAAAATTGAGAAAAATACTATATATCGTTTTATTGCAAGGAATCTGGATAAAAGCATTTATATTCTGATGGTAAGAAAAAAATGAAAACGGAATTAATCGATTTGTCTTCTTGTGAGTGGCTCAATTATTAAAGACTGTGACTCTTTGCACTTACGTGTATTTACGTGTACTTACGTGTTTAACGTCAACAATTTATTAGACTTAGACAAAAGTACACGTAAGTGGAAATAGTCACTTCCATTACTAAATACTTAAGAGTGTTTTTTGTTTTTCACGACGACTCTCAAAATTTTAAATTTGTGTTACTTGTATCTGTTGCTGTGATTATTGCAATAAATATTACATTAAAGTTGTACAACCAACCCTTTGAAAGATTTGATTGATTATAAAATCTTAAGGCGATTTTTGGGCGATTTCAAATATGGCGCGGCGCCTTTGGGCGCTTTCAGCGCCACGGCTCGGCGCCTTTTGCTTTATACCGTCTGGCATCTCTGGTCAGATCGTCAGAGCGTCTTTGTTCGTGAGTAAATCCGGAGACTACTGAGGATGACAATATTGCCCACGTTGCTCGACTTTTGTATGTTTTTGAGTGCAGAATAGTTTAGTGGTGGACAATTTTTATGAGAATACAGGTCATATTATCTTTATTTCTTATATAGTGTACTTGAATCTAAAACATACATGTGAAGTGTATATACTTACATAAACATAAAATCTACACAGTTCTTAGCTTCAACTTCCTGTTTTAGTTCTTTCGTTGAATAATTTAATTGATTAAAGGGATAAATTTCTTAATATTTGAATTGTGAATATTTTTTCTCTCTTTTCTTAAGTGGGCCAACATTAATGTAAAAATTGTGGTGAAATGAAAACATTATTATTAGTATACTTGTAAGTTTAAAAGGCTTAGTCTAGTTTATGTTTGTAAAGAATTGCAATTATTGCATTAAATTTTGAATTCCAGTCTCCTTCGGGCGGTTTTTGCATACCTAGTAATTACTTTTTCGATTTCAATCGGAATATTTTTATGGATGTACATAACGGCAAGACCGAGGAGGCGGCTCTCATGCATAGTTGATCTGCATTGCAAGGAACATTTATTATATGCATATGGATATATTCATTTGGATATGCATCCTAAACACACCTAACCAGAACGTCCAGAGTAGTTGTTGGAAAATTATCTCCTCGCTCCTTTTCCTACATCGATTTCTCTTCATCACGGGAGGTCTTAAGAATATTGTCTTGAATAAAAACTGGTAACTGAAAGACGTCCAAAGTTTCAGCTGAAAATCTTTCTCGCAAATCTGTGGGGCAAAGTCATAGATTGATACTCTGTAGAATTCTTGGGCTGAGTTCATTTGATGGTTGGCACGATAAACCTGACGTCCACAACATCGAGGAGTCCGAGGTATTAGCAGCTCGGCACCAAGCTGATTGGCAAGATTTTCTGCACGATGCCAAGCGTTCTCAAAACTAGTTTCCACATTTTCCTGACGACTGGTAAGAATGTAAATTGTATTATTTACTTGCATAACACCGCTATTAAGATTTCTTCTGAAGTACCTGACTCACAGACTGAGTCAGGGACAATACATCATTCAGATACAATATTGAAACTATCAATTAAGTAGCATTGTCAGCTGTGCTCGGGTCACGCTCTGTGACCTATGTCTCTCTACCCATTGGGTCTCACAAAGCGATGCAAGTTCACATCCTAAAGTGCTCATGAGGGCAGTTCTTCGTTTCGGATGCGATTTAAAAAAGGCGTTTACTTCCTTCACAACTGAAACAGCATACCTGATTTCAGGCACCTTGGAGCTACGTGAAAGAGAGTTATTCAGCTTGTGACTGTAGTACGATGACTAACAGCATTTTTGTCTTCCTCTTGAATCTTCGCAACAGCACCTCGAACCTCAGAGAGCATGAAGGCATATCCGTCTTTCGCTATTCCAATACACCGGTCAAGCGGATTCGTAGTCAGCTCTATTTAATTCTACAAACGCATCTAAAATCTGATGAAATCCTTATAAATATTGCCATTATAGATGTACCGCAAGGTAAGGCTTAGCTGAGACAGATCAGATACATCGGTCGTCTCGTCAAACAGTATTGAGTGAATTCGCGCTTCTTGCACGTTACTCAGAGCCTGCTCAAAAATTATCATGAGTGCATTTTGTGTTGTCTTCTTTACATATGTAGCATTAGAGGAAGGGGGTTTTAAGAAGACCTGTGAAGTAATTAAATACATTAGGACTGAAGTACAGCTTAAGTACAATTACGCTGTACTTAGAATTTTTTAAGTACAATTACAATTCCTTGATACTTGTATTTGAAAATTCCAAATACCAGTACCGGGACTTGTACTTGTAATTACAATTCTCACAAAAGTGCTTTAATATCTGATCTTAATTACTTTTGTACTTAAAAATTGTGCTTAAGTCCTTTCAAGTACTTTCAATTCCTTTTAAGTATTTTCAATTCCTTTCAAGTACTTTTAATTCCTTTTGATTTCTTTCCAGTACTTTTAACTCCTTTTAAGTACCAAATTCTAGTACAGATACTCACTCACTAAAATACTGTAGGCTAAAAGGCGAACTACGAAATTATACATAATAATATTAAAAATAAAAAAGAAATGATAAACAGTGTTTTAATGAGCGAATACTTGTATTGAAATTTGGTATTTAAAAGGAATTAAAAGTATTTAAAAGAAATAAAAGTACTAAAAAGGAATTGAAAGTACTTAAAAGGAATTAAAAGTACATAAAAATTATTGAAAATACTTAAAAAGAATTGAAAAGTACTAAAGTACAATTTTTAAGTACTAAAGTAATTCAGATCACCCCGAGAATTTATATATTAACCGACGTAACAGTCCCTATCGTTACCTCTTTGTGTGACCTAGGAATAATCTGTGATAGCGAACTCAATTTCCGTTCCCACATTGACAGGTTAATTAAGAGAGCTAACTCCGCGCTAGGGTTTGTAAAGCGCTGGTCTAGAGAGTTCTCCAATCCTAATGTTTCCAAATCTCTCTATATCTCCTTTGTTAGACCTCTCCTAAGTAAACGTTGTGATGTCTCCGACATTCTCTTCATTTATCAGTTATTAACTGGTGCCATAGACTACCCTTTAATCCTGCAATCTATACCCATATATACCAATCCCCGCAAACTTAGGTCCACTCCTTTTTTCCGACTCGACCGCCATGGCACAAACTACGGTCAAAGCGAGTAAATCATCCCTTCACAAAGCCTTATATCTTGATCCCGCCCATCTTGATCGCCTTTCATAATTCTTCTTCTTTCCAGCCTGTATCTACTATAATTATAGCTCATATTGTAGCTTATATAATTGTATTATTATGTTATAGCTTGTATTAAGCTTAAATAAATACAGACATGGCATTAAATAAGTTTAGTAAATATTCAATAAATATAACACTTTATAATTCGGTTTGATATTCGACCCTTCATTGAATAATGCAATTTTACTTTCACATAGATATCCTTTTTTACTTCGTTACAATTTATATTAACTAGAGATCCGTCATAGATTTCTTAGAATGTAACATTGAAGCAGATTAGCTTTGGCCCTATATTCGTTCCAGTAATATAAACAACAAGACACAAACGCCTTAGCATTTTCGGCGTAATTCTTCATAGTTTTAATACATTTGCCCTATGCAAATTTTTCCTTGGAAAAAAATTCTTGGTAAATGTCAATTTACAGAATGTGAATAGAAAACTGAACATTTCGTGATTGAATATAATGGCTGATCTGCAAAACAATAATCATTTTATTATTTATTGCCCCCCCCCCCCTACATCTGACACCAATATATTCAATAAATAGAGGTTAAAGAAGGGACTACATTGAACTTAAATATAAGTGAATGACATCAAATATGTACAGCCACAAAAAAAAATTCCTCCCTTCCGTTTAGTCTCAGTGGGGGCCCGCCATCATCTTAGACAGCCCTTATTCAAAGTTTCTTGTAATTTATTCATACATAAGGCACTTATCTCGAACTAAAAGACGGCAAAATATTTATAATTCCTAGTCCTGTAGGATTCTGACACTCTGTTTTATATCATAAATGCCTCGGTCATGGCCTTCATTATTTAAGCAGCGTATTAGTGTATCAAATCGAGCCTTGGCGTTTAGTAAAAGTTTTTTTGCGTTTACACTTATTGGATAAAAATAGCTTGAATATTTAAGTTAGATTTACTTCGTAAACCATTTTATCCATTCAAATATTTTCGGTCTGATTTTATTACAAAGTTTCTGCAATCAATAAAAGCTCATGGTGAAAACGGACAGATATAAGCACACCATATATTCAAATTTGCAGAAGATTGATGGACTGTACTCGAAAAAGCCCTTTTGAGAAATTGAGCAGTATAGTGGAAATTTGATTTAATTAGGCTGCTATACACAAATTCACCATGTGGTTGCATTAAGCAATTCATAAAAATTTTAGCCTATACAAATATGTGCTACGGATTATAAGGAAAGTATAAGTATGTAGATAAAGTGATTCTTTCAGCTACACATTTTGTGTGGTCTTAATTATTCATTTGAAGTTTGAAGAATAAAACCGCGAACACTAAATAAAAGACTTTAACTGGCCGACTATTGTTTTGTAGTAACTGCATGTTTATTACGTAGGTAATGAATGCAATTATGCTTTTCGAGTTTTGGTAGACCCGTTCGTCTGAAATGATGACGGCAGTTTTAGTAGGAAAAACTTAAATTCAATTTTGACCAATGCCGGAAACTAATGATTACATTACAAATAAATAATACTTATTTATGATCAAAAAGAATAGAATAGAATGAGATAGAATAATTTTAGGCTGTTCGTTAATACGACACATTCCGTCAGTATGTGCATTAGAGCCAATGGGCAACGCCATCTTGATAACTACAGGCCGTAAGGTAGAGCCAGTTGTTGGCCGCGACGT
The DNA here is from genome assembly GCA_964036015.1 of Leptarthrus brevirostris. Lineage (NCBI taxonomy): Eukaryota > Metazoa > Arthropoda > Insecta > Diptera > Asilidae > Leptarthrus > Leptarthrus brevirostris. The sequence continues at coordinate 113,864,052 of OZ038371.1, forward strand.
CACACAAAATGGAAAACAGTTGAAAAAGTCATGATTCTGTCATCCGAAGTTTTGTTTAATTTTAAGAATTGTGATAAAGTTTTAAACTCATTCTAAGCAAAGACTGAGAGTGAACCGTATAAAGAGTTATTTGTGGTAAAAGTTTTGTGACATTCAAGTGGCGAAGTGTATATATTTTTTAGTCAAAGTGAAAATTTCGGCTAATTCGCCTTGGACTTTAAAGTAATATTGTGTGAGTTTCAGACATTATTTAAGTGAAATAATTAGTGTATGATAAAATTAACTTGTGAGATAATGTCGTGATAAAAGTTTCGTTTAGATCTATTTAATTATGTGTGAGTTATCGCCGGTCAAAATATATTGGCAATACCCAAAAGAAATGTCAAATGGAGGGAAGTAATGACGTCCGCTCTTCAACCTAGCGGATGTAAACAACTCTCAATTTCATTAAAAAGTGAAAGAAATTACGTTTAACTTTATTATAAGTGATAATATAATAGTTTTGTGATGTTGTGAGAATATGTGGTACTAGTGCTTCGAGTTTTGTTGGTAAATGGGGACAAATCTATTGACAACTTTTACATTTGAAGAGTTGGCTTAGATTATTCTCTAATTGCTGGCATTATACAACAAATTGTACGATAAATATGAAGTGATCTGATATAAAAATTTATTTGGGAGAATATGTGAAAATAGTGGTTTCAAATTGTTATAGTTTTTTGGTAAATAGGGATACATATATTAATAAATTATGCAATTGAAAAGTTGGATAAGATTTTTTCTAAGCTGTCACTTGAACAGCTGATAACAACTTTTCGTTTGGTCGTAGAGATGGCGATGGATCACCGCCATCTTGATTTCCATTTTGTGTGACGTCATTGTTTCTACCTTACGGCCTGTAGTTATCAAGATGGCGTTGCAATGGGCCATTCTACACGAGTATTCTTGCAGCTGTTATCAAACCGGTTTTCTGAGAAGGGGTTCTTGCAGCTGTTATCAAACCGGGTTTCTGAAGAGGTAACAGAAGCAGAGGTATTTCCACAAATCAAATATGAGAGGTTCGAAGAATTTGAGGAACGTATATCTCAAAAGAGTCATTTGCAACCTCAACTCAAGAAGAGATAACAAAATTAAATAATGAGCAACAGTTGAGGATTGAATTGGCTTAAAACTGGTATTCCTTAATTTTTACTGCTAAACCGAAGATCCCAAACAAATGCTCTCAGTCATCTCTGCACAGAGTAGCCATATGCTGTCACCGTAACAACGACGTTTCGGACTAAATCAACTCTAGAGAAATGGCACTGTGGAAAAGTCTTTATTTTTAAATATAAGAGACCCACTAAAATATTCCATGCAAAGAAGGTTGCCAATACTCACAAGCTCATACCGCTTTCACTGTTAAAAAGTTATCAGGTCTCATGTGGAGTCAAGCCCCTAACTCTAGAAATGACAAGAAATCTCTGATTAAACCTGACATTTTAGTCGCAAACCAAATTTTCATCCAAAACGCAAGCAGTAGATCATGGTCTATTGTATTTTTTTTAAATTGCTCCGTACAATTCCGCGCTTTTAGGCTTAGAAATACTTGTTAGTTTTTTAAATACGGTAACTATTTTTACTTACTTTGAAAAAACAATCTTTTTTTTGTTAACTTCAAGTAGAAAAAAACAATCTTTTCATAGAAGCAATAGATTAGTCACTAGGACGAGTTTAAAAAAAATCACCCCCGGCGGACCTTCGTGCTGGCGTAGTCGAGTGAAGAAGGTATTTCTTGCACGCCAGCAGTTCCTTTCTTCATAACACACTCATTCACTCACAAGTTTTCTAGAACTTTTGGAAGTACCTCCCTAGAAGAAATTTTATATACAGAACTGCATCATCTTTATGGGGGGTTGGAGGGTGAAAGTTACAGATTTCTTAATTTTTTCGTGGTTTTCGTGCAGAACCTAGTCTGCATACCAAATTTCAGCTTTCTAGGACTTTTGGAAGTTTGGAAATTATCTTATGAGAAATTGTTATATAATACAGAACCAGACCCGCTTTTCGAAAGGTTAGAGGATGAAAGTTACAGATTTCTTAATATTGTTAACTTTAACTTTAACTTTAACTTTTGGAAGTACCTACCAATAAGAAATTTTATATACAGACCTGAAATCCCTTTATGGGGGTGGAGGATAAAAGTTACAGATTTCTTAATATTGTCGTGGTTTGTGTGCTAATCCTAGCCAGTATACCAAATTTCAGCTTTCTAAAACTTTAGGAAGTACCCTAGAGGTTTTGATGATCATGAGTGGCGAAATCGACGTATTTCAGGTATTATTAAAATCCAAAGTATAAAAGCTGGATAAATGAAACTTAGCGTGTTTCATTAGTCTGGTAAGTACATTTTATTGTAAGAATTTGGGCTCTCTGGTATTATCTAGACCGAAGATATGAGGGTTCAAAAATACGACGAAACGTTTCGAGAAAAGGTAGGTAGTTCCTAGTCTTGGCGGGGGCACTACCGTGCCCCCAGATCAGGTATTGCGACTCTGAACAGCGTTTCCCTTAATTTTTTGTCGGACAGCAAAGTAAATTTATTTGAGACTTTAACCTGTGCAATTACAAAATATTACGGAATGCTTTGAAATTAAAGAGGTCATATACATGCTGCATTTACTCGTCATGGTTTAGAGCAGGGTTTCCTAAACTTTTAAGATAACCAAATGCTTTTTATTTTACGGAACCCCAACTGATTACTGTAATTTAAATCAGAACAAAAACTTAGATTAGAAATATTTTACAAGTGAAACACTTTCATGTTTTACTTTAACTTCTAATGTGAAAAAAGAAATTGACTCACTGTTTTATCAATAATTGTTTTATAGTTCGGTATTATGGCCGACAGTTGTATGCGCATATCTGGACCTGAATTTGTTTTTTGTATAAGTATAAGCAGAAAAACCTGTTTCACAACGATACGTTTTGACAAATGGGAGCAAATTTAATATAGCCTTTTTGGCTACTTCAGGGTATTCACTCCTAACACCAACCCAAAACTCATTCAGAGATACAGCCTCAAATTTGTGTTTTAATGTGGATGATCTCTGAAGATCTATGAATTCTTCGTAATCCAGGACGGTTAGCATCGCAAGTTGACTTTTGATGATAAATGGATTTTGTACCCATTCGATGTCAATATCACTATCCGGAAAGTTATCTGACAAAGATTTCAAGAGATTTCCTAAATGTCCAGTTATTATTTTTCTCATTTTAATGTTGTCAATCTAGAAATTTTCTTTTCTTTTAAAGGCTGATAATAATTTGTCTCTCGCCATAAATATGGTTGTTGATTTTTCCGGCAAAACTGTAGTAATTTGATTGACCTTTCCAAAAATTTTGGGAAGATAACCTAATTTTATAATATAAATATATATTTCATGCAATACGTCGAAAATGGTTGGAGCCTCAGACTTCATTCGCCCCATTTGGAAAACCTTCAGCTCATCACGAAGTTCATATAACCTGGCTAGAACTTTGCCTCTTGAAAGCCATTGAGTGATTCGTATTGACTACCCTATTGCATACCTTTTTGAACAATCTTGACTGGAGGAGACGACTTTTCACGTAATTGACGAACTTTATAACTACCGGTGTTAAATATTCTATGCTTTCACAGCGCTTTCTCCAGGACACCTTACGTACCATTTTGGTTGAGACTAGGACGGTGCTGTAATGGTAGGAGGAGATGAGCATATCATTTAGCTGGTTAGCCCCAACTTCTAGTTCACCAATTGAGCGGATTATGGTGAACACCGTATAATCCTTCGGGCTCAAAACAGCTATAAAGGTGTCTCAGTTTATTTCCTGGGAATAGTAGTCCCTGTTAGATAAGATCTCAGAACGCAACGGAATATCGAATCGGATGTGCTGACTTTCCGAAAACGAAGCTTCATATGAGACGCGCCAGTTTCTTATAAACTCGGAGATTCAGCCAGGATCCACAAGTTCCCTGGGAAAAAAATTTCTCACGGGGAAATTATTAACACTTTTGCATATTGTGGCTGTTGCTCCTTTGGCATTGTGCGGGTTTGCCTGAAGTAACCGTATGGTGCTCATTAAACCTCCCTCACTGACTGCCGGATGGATGCAGGCGGATGCAGGCGGAATCATGTCCGAGGACTCTTCCCCAGACACCAGTTCCTGTCCAACACGGTTTAGCACTGATGAAGTGGTGGCACTTTTATTCACGAACTCTTGGGGGACAGGAATGTGCCCCGAGGCTCCATCCGGAGAATCGGAAAGCTGTGGCCCACCGGCTACTGTAAGGTATTCTGCTACCCTTCTGATCTGGCCAAAGTTTGATGCGCATAGAACTCCATCGGGTTCTTTGTTGTTAGAATCTATGTGATTCCCACGAGTAAACGGATAGTGAGAGCAACCCGCAGCAATCCCGTTAGCACGAGAAGTCTTCATTGAAACCGAAGAGCGACAGGTATCAAGAGTCCCCATATTAAAGACCAAGGCTCCCCCTATGGCCGCGCATTCAGTTTGGATTGGGGTATTTGATTTAAGAAAATATCCTTCTCTCCGACCGACTACAAGTAGCCAGCACGCCTTGACGGCACTTACACCAATGTGTTTCGTGTTATTACCCCTGCAGTCAGTTAGGCCAAGAGTGTAGGTTATTGGGTAGCCTTTTTTTTTGCTGCTACAGTTTAGCCAGGCAGTTAATTTTAGCTAATTAAATATGTAGGGAGTACATCATGTTAGCTTTCCAGGTAATTCTTCTATCAATAGTTATGCATAATTCTTGCTAAGGGTAATTGCTAGCTTTTTCCAAATACAGGTAAGAATGTATCCCAGTCTTAGGCTTCTTCCAAACACTCTTGACATACAGGATAGTAGTGAAATTGGACCGAGATACTTAGGTGTAATAATAAATGCATTTAGCTGCTTTTTAATCGGAATCTTTATTGCTATTTTCCATGTGATTGGGTAGCGTTATACAGGTCGAGAAGACGTAGTTGGAGTGGAAATTCGGAATATGAGATTTTATCCCGTCCGAGGGCGCTGCCTTTATAGCCTAAGCGTTTTATTATATTTTTATTGGGATCTTGAGCGCATGAAATTGCCCCCCCCCTTCCTATCAAAACTCGCCAAAATAGCTGCCTTGCTAGGTTTTCTAGGGCAAACTATAGTTTACAGGGAGTGTTACACTCAATGTAGACTGATATGCTATAGTTACACAGGGGGATAGTTGTACTCTTATTGCTCAGATCACAGTCAACAAATTTAAGCTTATTATTTTAAAACGGTATCTGTTATGAATAAGAATGCTCCTCCAAATCTAGTTTCTATAATATTGTTTGTAGCAATTAATTAATTAATTGGTAAGGCCCAGCTGCTCAGGGTCTTTGCCTAGCTAAAGATTGGTTTCTTATGGTAAGATAATGGGTATCTAAGTATGTATAAATTTCATTGAAGGCTATTTATTTCCTCCATGGTTCTCCCTCACAACCATGGTTAAATTGTCTTAACATATTAGTTTGCCATTGGATCTTTAAAGGGTGCAGTCCCTTTTTGTGGACCCTCCAAACCAAGTGCTTCTTTATATCTAAAATATGGGCTAGATAAATTTTAAATATTATTTAATATAAAACCATTTTTAGTATTTAAAATTAAAATACTTTTATTTTTTATTGGTTTCAGTTTTAGCTGATCTGGTCAGACTAAATTTCAAATTAAAATTTTTTGGAACCTACATTACAACTAACACATTGATATATAGTTTGGAGTTTTATTTGTATAGAGTACAATACTTTTATACGATGAAATGATTATTTAATTTTTCAAGGTGCCTGTGCCTCACACTATTCAAAATTTATCGAAGTGTACAGGTTGATCAAATATGAGTGATATTTATTTTATTCGTGGTTGAAAATAATCGCAGTGGATTGAAAACATTTTTTTTCAGAATAGAATAATCAAACTAAATATATTAAATAAAAAAAAATTTATTTATTAAATCTTTACAATCATCATCATGAAATCTAAAAATTTTATATTTTCGATATTAGCTGATGCTCCAGTTGTTTTTACTTTAAAAGTTGTGTTTGTAATCATATTTTTGAATTGTTCCTGTGTTGTTTGTGTTTATTTTTCTGCGTTTTGATTTTTTTATTGACGTGGTTTGTGTGAAATTTTTTTTTTTAAACAATTTGGCCAAATCCTAGGGGACAACCCCTTGATGCGTTAGCATGGCTCAGGCCGGACATTCAAGTTTCCTCACTCCCTTTGTCTTGATGGATAAGGGGTGAGGAAACGTGAATGTCTTGTTTTTGCCTTGCTGCGAGCTAGACAACAGACCAGAGACAGAGTGAATTTCTTTAATTAAATTTTAAAAGCCCACAGTGAGATCGGGTCTCGAACGCGAGAACCATGGCCAACTCCGTCTCCGTTTATCTAAAGTGGTGTTTTGAATACAGTTGTTATATTATTTGGTTTTAATGATTTTATCCTTCTAAGTGATACTTAAAATTTATTGACCTTCTACATACAATGGTTCAGTACAGACTGTTCTTATCTAGTCAAACCTAAACTAACTGTGATAACTGACAATGTGATATATTTTAGTTTGTAATGAATACTGTGGCACACTCTTATAACAACAGTAGATTATGTTTATATAGAGTGCAGTGGTTTTGTGCTTTAAATTTTAGAAATTGCTTTTAAAGGAAAAATATGAAAAATAAAGTTTTTGTCATTCTAGGAGTGGTCATCGATTTTACAATTCTCTCTCTCTAGTTTCTCTAACCCCTTGTGGGCCAAGGGGCGGGAGAGCAACTTCACCCGATTCGACACAACGAGTGCGAGTGGACCTATAATTTAAAGTGGATTCCGAACATTTTCTCTGTATGGCCTTTTAATCGCACTCTGTTATCAGCAGAAAGCAACCATGGAGCGCCGCTCCGGTAAGATTCGAATCTGGGACCTCCGGGTTATTAGTCCGGTACGTTATCACTTACTCCACCGGCGACATTTCCAGGACCTGACATTTCCTACTTCGCTGTATGTTAGCGTCGCTAATCTATCAAAGACTAGAATAATTAATCCAGTTGGTTCTGAGTTTCACTCAATAAAACGATGAATTTTGAATGAGTATGTATCTCGTTGATTTGCCGCACCTTCAACAATTTATAGAATTTAAATTTCGGTAGTATTCGTGCCCTTTGTTTCGTTTAATTTAGCGTTTAGTTTGCTTTCTTACCTGCCTAATTTAGAAGTTTTTATAAATCATGTCAAAATTTTCGAATTATTGCATAACAGTAAAAAAACTTGGTTTTGTATAGTTGGTGAATATAATATAGAATCAACACTCTCTTGGAGAATAAAAACATTACTTTGTTGGAGGGTTTCCCTTCTTCTTCTTCGAAATAAATTTTGGCGAATCTGATAATTTTAGGCAACATTGGGCATTCTAAATTCAAATTACTACTTTAAGATTTTTCTTTTTTTCTTGACTGGCGTCCTTTGTGGTCTTGAAATCTCATCCAATCATCTCGCCCATATTATAGGCTTAAGGATTAAGGATTTCACCTAAAAATATTAAAATGTATTTGTAAAGAGATATAAATAGAACAATAAAAAAGTATCATATAATATAAAATAGTATGAAGTAGAACTTATTATATAAATTGTGTTTTTATTTTATATTCTAGGTCTGTATAATGATAAAAAGTTTTCAATAAAATGTTAATTAATAATAAGTAAGGGTGAAAGTAATGAATGAACAATCTTGTTTAATAAGTTTAGTCATACACTGTTATGGTATCTTTCTATTTTTACTTCAACTATTCTTTTCTGCTTCCTGTTTAATTTCCCCGCCGTTTTATTTCTTTTCTCGTTTTGGTTTTGTTGTATAACCCTCACTAGTTGTGTTGTTTGTTATAAACTAGTGGTAGACTTTTTAATTAATTTTTTTCTGTTTTTCTTTCTTGTTTATTGAAGCAATGATAAATTTTCTTGTATCGAAATAGGATTGCTATTATTCCCATATCTCCTTTTCACCTTTCAATTCATTACTATACTATATTAAATTACATATAAAAAATGTTTGCACAGAAAATAAAATATATTTTCTAATAAGGTTACAATCTCATTCCACAATTCAAAAAAATAACTGTGAAATATTTTAAAATTTCAGATGAACTTGAAATTTTAGTATGTTTTATAATTCGTCATCCTTAGGGGTGGAAAACACATAAAGCATGGTTTTTTAATGTTGAAATGTTACATAACAGGCTATCACGTTCATTAGACCATTTCGCAATTTTCCAATATTACTTTGTCCAATAAAATTACGTCATCTCTTGAGAACCCGAGTCGGTCAACGAAAATTTCATAATGGTAGGAACTGAATACAAAAATATCAAAAAGTTTGATGAGATTAGGTGAAAAAATCTAAACGCTTTTGCTCCCTTGCAATTTTTCTGTTAACCAAATCTTTTTTTGAGTAAAAATTTTCAAAATTTATATTTTCATTTTCTTCAAAAACTTAAAAATTTGGCGTTTTGAAAAAAATATTTTTGATCAAAAGTTGTTTAATTTTACTCAAAGAATACGAATCTACAATAAAAGATTCCTATTTAAGATTTTAAAGTTGTCCCGAATAATAAAAATAATTTTGGTATAATTTGATAGCTTTTGATATGCTTGTGTCTTGTTTCGCGATGCAAAGCGTATTTTTGGAGATATTCAACCGTTTCCTGACTTTCATTACACCATGTATATTGAATTATATGTTGTTATAACTGATATATGGTATTATAACTGATCTGTGTTTTACTAATGAAGCTCACATCTTAGTACATCAATTAGGATCTGTAGAAGGTTGTTTTTTTTATAACATTGTCATTGTTTTCAATGAAATGAATTCTAAGGTATAATTTCCGTTTTCTCATAAATCTCATATACAATTTTCGATGGCATTTGAAGAGGAGAACGTGTTTTCTGCTAATGAAAATCTAGTGCAAACTCAGTAACTTTAAGGCATCTATCTATCACAACAAAGCCCTGAACTCACTTAACGTTGACGAGTATGATGCATATCTGTTCATTTAAAATCTTCTCATCTCATCTCATCTAAGATTACATACTCAAAATTTTGTTCTTTGCCTTCCGAAAGTATTTCCAATTTTTCAATATTGCTATTTATTTCTCTTTCAAAATAAATATATTTTCTTTTATTTATGTATTTATTTTGAGGAACTTGTGGTATTAAGTATTTGGATTTGTTCAAGGGTTATATAATTTCCAAAACCACCTTCCCTTATAGTGCATTTTACTAGCAATCGCTTACAAGCACTAGTGAATTGTTTAATACAGGGATAGTTATTGTTTCCTATTAAATTTAACTAATTAAACTGAAAAATAGTTCTACGTGACAGTGATTTAACTTACTTATCCCCCATTAAATACAACAACGCTATAACTCGAAAAACCTCATTGTGAGAAAAACGTAATGAAAAATTCGAATCAATATCATGTCACAACCACCTCCCTGGTAGCGAAATTTTTAGTTGCAGATTTGATGTTTTTACAGTAATTAGCTTATACCGAGTGCGTTCTACTTATTTATTTATTTATTCAGATTCGTCACAACATACTAATACATCGTATATATATATATATATATATACATATATATATATATATATATATATATATATATATATATATATATATATATATATATATATATATATATATATATATATATATATATATATAAATTATCAAACTAAACTAAAAATTAAAAGCAAAATATAAGCTCTCAAATAACTGCGGGGCAGCAGTCGGCTGAAGTCGTGACTCCCCCATCAACCGACACACTGCCTGAGAAATCCCTTCAACCACAGCCTGGAGAAATCCATATCGAATTGGCAAAGTGCTGGTTGAAGAGGAGAGACATCGACGTGATGGGCTCGTGCATCCCATATAGAGTTCGATGACGAGGGACGTACAGGAATTCATGATTTCACAAAGATCTTTGAGTAATCGAGATGTTTGCAGCCTCCAGTAATTCGGGCGAGTTCATCGTTCCCTGCAATAGATCGAACAAAAATACTATTTTGTCAATAATGCGCCCCTTTTCATGGGACGACGACGCGGCTGACGTGAACGGCGAAGTAGGGAGACCACACAGGTATTCTAACACTGGTTTAACGAAGGTGCAGTAGAGAAGCTTGGTTAAGTATCAAGCTCCTTAGACCATCTTTTAGCAAAACCCAGCGGGCCAAGGATACTACCCTGAGGCACCTTTGAAGTGACAAGGATTTAGCCAGGAAGAGCACCCCGAGATGCGACACGCTGTGTGTGACCTGACACGTAAGAGGACAGCCGCAAATACACATTCCACCTGCTTCAGAATTGATAAAGCTCCAGAACTGTTTAGGATCGCAGCGTGGCTCTCATGTTAGACAAGTAGTCAGCATAGGAGTCCTGTAGCCGAGCGGAAAAACGGTGGCACAGAGCCTGTTCCAAGCTTTGCCTTTAAGTTCTTCAAATGTCGTGAGGCACCGTAAAGCCAGGGACGAAACAGATTTAGGGAACCCAACTTAGAAATGCCAATAAGAACAAATCGGGTAAAACAGGCTGGGGGTCAGCCAGGCCGGATGAGGCTATAGAGTGCAAAAAGGACAAAGCATATAAGGGAGCAGATATGAATGAGGGTATAAGACCATCAGCGTCAGGGCAATGTACCCACCAGAATCGTACGGGCGTTCGGAATGAACTCACGGACGATAGAACCAGATGGCCATATATCCATTCTGTGAAACAAACGCCTTGAAGGAAGCAGTATATGTGCGGCCAGCACATCCGTGAATCGGACTGATTCTGCAGGCTATCATATCACCAGGAACGCCTGCCTGTGAAGAGATATAATTAACAATATCGCCCTCAGAAGTATCCGGGTGAAACATAGACACAAAGATAAATTTAGGCTCCTGTGGCGATCTAAGCGCGATGGCACCAGCACGAGAAGGTAAACAGTCGCCCACCTCAGCCCGCACAGGGCGACCCCCAGATACAGTAGGGTCAAGGTTCAGTAGGCAAAGCAGGGTCGTCGAGGACCACTGAGTGTGACTATTCGAACGCTTGCAGGCAGCGTGGATACGTCGTTTCGCACCACCGCGAGTAACACGAGAGTCAACCGCACTGCCCACCACTTGCATGAAATGCAAGTGAACGAACGCGCTCTTCCCGAGTCGGAGCAGTCGGTGGCACGGAGAGAGACGCATGAGATGGACAGTCCAGCCTCTCCGAAACAGAGCTCGTACTCATATATATATATAACTTAAAAGTCATATTATTGGAGTTATGAAGTTATTGTATTTGGTAAAAGTTATATAAAGCTACGAATTTTAAATTTCTGCGGTAAAATTAAAAGATGGTGTACAACTTTAATATTTTTCAAACCCGCAATTAACCCGAGAAATCCTACTTTTATAGAAGAACTAGCTGACCCGACAGACGTCGTTCTGTCAAAAGCTATTGGATTGTGGCTGTCCCAAAAACTTTTCTTTTCTGGTCAAGTTCTGGTGATGGCGTCGCTTATAAAGTGTCGTCGATGACATCTTTAGTTTTCGTATCGTGATGACATCTTTAGTTTTCAGTAATGGTCACCAGAACAAATAAGTTTGTGAAAGTCGCAAATGTGTAATTTAAATAAAGAATTAAATTAGAATGAATTAGAATGATTGCCTTGATCACCTTGTTCAGTAATTTTTTCACCGCTAGCCGTGTGCCGTTACAAAGACGCCGTTGGTTGATAGTCCAGCGAGTTCAAAAATTCGGGCGGATAGTTGACGACATCATCTTGGTTACTAGCGGAATCAACTGATTTGTATGTCCTCAATTCACCGAAACTTTCATTTTGAATTTTGAAATTGAATTCATTTACATCCATGTTTTTCGCTCAACGAAATATGATCTCTGTAATTATGAGCAACGTTTGGGAACACCTTTTGAATGAGATAAAAATTGTCTGGAAAGTCAGTCAAAACCTCCAAAGGGAATTTGCCATTATCTATGTCAATAAGTTGTTTTGAGAATATTTCTATCGATCAGCATTCTTGCATATCCTTGCTTAAATTTAGTATCTTGACGTGTTTCCACAAAACGGAGGACTTTAAACATGCATTAAGTTCATCAGCTGGCGTCATTGATGCCAATTCAGTGATTTTGTCACCAAATCTGGTGTTTTCGAACACCTCCCTTGTAAGAGAATTTTTTTCTCAGACACGTCTAAAAGCTGATGATTTTTAACTTCTACCGTGGTGACTTCTGGTGACTTTAAATGCAGTGATGCCAAATAAGGGACTTTGTCACCAAATCTGGTGTTTTCGAATATCTTCCTAGTGACAGATTTTTTTCTGCGACACTGTGATTTTGAATCTCTTCTGATGACACCAAATAACGTAAATATTCGGCATTTCTCATTGTTTTTGACTATTTTTGGACATATTTGCTGGGCTACCACTCAGTTCAGTTACAACCGATGTTGTACCACACATTCAAGCGGGCCCATATAATGCTCAAACAATTTCCTGTGAAAGTTCATGATTTTCCAGCGGGACCCTGAAACATTTAACTGAAATTAGAACTTTATCATATTCTAATGTAACTCTGTTTCTCCTACCTTTTCTTTTACACATTGAAAGAAAGAAATTGCACGACGCTTAAGTAGATGAGATCAGCTGTGGATCAAATTAAAGTGCACTTGAGTTCTTAATGAGCACCAATTAAAGGTAAATGCGCTTGTGATTCACGTAAATACAGTCTTTTATTGAGTAGTAGTATTTACATTTTTGTTACTTAGATATTCCTTATATTATATTGGAAACAATTTTGAAAAAAATTTATTATTTTGTATGTGCTGACTTTTTTAAAAAAACGCGTCCTTTTCAGTCCCTATCTAGTGACACGCTTCATCGACGACTTGGCAACACTGGCTGGCGTAGACCGTGAAATCACTGGCAATGTTTGACGAAAATCTCCTGATAACAAAATTATCGCACCACCAAATCGGTTTAGATTGTTCCGCAGATCTTGCATGGTTCGGTCTAATGCCTTCAAAGACTTGTTAAGTGCCATCGTGCATTCATCCCACACTATCAATTTATATAGCTGCAAAACCTTTGCCAGAGTTTTCGGAGTTTCTTTGTATATTCAACGGCAATTTTAGGGGTGAATGGGCTGTTCCTGTTCGACCGCCTTGCAACAATGTATCTTCAATGCCTGATTAAGCTAGGACGAGTGCGATTTCATTGTGTGAGCGAATTGTTGCTAAAATCAATGAAATCAAAAAAGTTTTTCATGTACCACCGGGAGCGTCCAAGAAGTAAATCCCTCCAGTTCCTTAATTTACAACTTTCATAAGAGTATCAAATACATACTTTTGTTGTTGATTCAACAGCGGAAAATTTATTCGAACTGATTCTCTTAAAGCATCGACATCGTACAGTTTTTCGCGTTGCAACTCTTGATTAAAACGGTCGTGCATCGAGCGATTAGGCGCGGCCATGCCTAATTGAGATAATACTTTGTTTGATATGAAAAAAATGAAGAAAATTCTTCGATTAATCGATCTCAGATCGCCATCCCTAGAATTGACAGCTAGGAACAGTTTGAATGTGATAAAGAAAAATGTGGTTTTTATGTTTTTCCGTGCAATTTTTCCAGCTTTTCTCTTCATAAGAACCTTCTTCGGACTTCAAGAAATATTTGAAAAAAAAATTTGCCGAATTGGTCCAGCCGCTCTCGAGTTTTGCGCTGAGCAACACATTTAGCCGTTCATTTTTATTTATATAGATAGATATTTTAATAGTTATTCTGCTATTCGGGGCGGAGACAAATTTAACAAATCAGAGATCAATCTATATATATATATATATATATATATATATATATATATATATATATATATATATATATATATATATATATATATACAAGGTGATCCAAAAGTCCGGGAACGGCAGAATATCTCGGCGTGAGAGCATTTTAGAGAAAAATGTGAAATACAGGATTTTTCCCTGGCAATCCGATGGCGAGCTTAACATTGAGAGTGTCCTTGACCTTGAAGGTCATTTCAAGACCAAATATAATTTTTCAAATGGGACCCTATACTTTTGACACCAGAAATGAAAAAAGCGGAAAATGTTACGGTCAGATATGATATTGAGTGATCCCTCCCTTTTTACCTTGGGGCCCCCATAAGGTCAAAATAATAATTATTAATTTTTTTAAACCCCATACTTTTATCACTCAAATGAAAAGAGCATACAATTTTACGCTCAGGTCGTGACCTTGACCATTACCTTCAAGGTAATTTGGAGGTCAAATCGATATTTTGAACGGCACTTGCACTTTTATCCCGGAGATTAACAGATAGTTAATTTCACCATAAACATGGCCTTCATTTTGACCTTTACCATGACCATTACTATAACCTTCAAGGTCGTTTAGAGTACAAAGTACGACCTGGTGTACAGACCAGTGTCTTTCTCGTCGACCATGCGAATCTCGTGGCTTTTCGGCTCAGAATACAACAGATGAACGATGTGCCTATTCTAACTATCCGGGAAGCTTGCTTCTATCATACAATTTCAGTTCGGCAACTCATATCCTTGCTTCATGTTCTTGAAAATGTGTCGGACCTGAAAACAAATCTTATTATGGGAAAAAGAATTCGGTAAAATTATGGTATTTGGTGCGTAAATATGGTAGGTCTACCAGCATTATGGTAGAAATGGCAACGCTGGCAATGCGGGACATGCGCATCGCAAACCTTGATTTAATTTCCATCAAGTAGTTTATGCACATTACGGTACATTATTTATTCTATGTTTGCTGGAGAAGAGCTTTCCGCAATTTTTGTTTGAGTTGATTAGTACCGTTATATTTCCTTTTGTTGCCAAAGCTGTACTCAAAGTGTTCAATTGCGTGTGGTACATTTTGCATTGGCTGCAATAATTGATCTATATTAATGTGACATACTTTTGTTGTTTGCAGGGTGGCTGTTTGGAACTTTTTTGCCTAAGAAATGTGTTTATGCCTAATAATTTTTTGTTGGGTTCCGTACCAACTAGGAAACATTATATTGTCTGTCTGTGTATATGTCACAGCAATCGCGACTCTTATTTATATACTGATTAAGATGAAATTTGGTACACGGATGTAGATTGATGACCCCAAAACATTAAGGGGGTATTCCGTAGTGACGTCTGTTTTTCGCCTTTTAGATTTTCAAGAATTTTTTTTTCGAAAAGTATATATAAAATATTCAAGTTTTTTTTCTTCTATATATTTATACATATTTAGGTATACGAAAACAATTTTTTTACTTCACAAAAATTACGGCTTCCAGAGCAAGTTGAAATGAAGTCGTTTTCAGCCCAGGGGAAAACGGTACACATGATTGGAAGTCTGAAACAAAAAACAAAAATGTTGTTTCAATTTGTGTAACGTCAGCTATCGCAAGGACCACGGGAAAGGACAAAGCAAATGTTGGATTAATAAAAAACTATACATTGTATAATCAAAATTTTGGTCGGCGCGATAGCGACAAGTATGCAGAATATTCAGTTGAAGCAAATCCGCCCAGTAGAACATGAGATATTAGGTCTGTTCGCGGAGGCCACTCCGAGTGGCGCAGATCTCGGCTCGACTCTACTCGGATTCAAAAAGAGCAGGATGTAAAAGAGCAGCGCACAGCTCTACTCTAATCCGAGTAGCAAAACCAGATTGGGTGCAGTACTCCACTCCAAACAGCAGACTGTCATTTTGTTTTTAGAACTTGACAGTTGACGTTTGTGTTTTTCGTGTTTGTGCTTTGCTAAAAATTTGTGTAACATTTATTAAAGTAATTACTATTTGGTGAATTTTTATAAAATAAATTTATATAATGGATGCTAAAAGTGAGAATTTTTTTGACAGATTCAGACTCTGATAGCGATGAAGAGCTAATTGAAGAAATGTTTGATTCAGATGATAGTTCTTGTTCTTCTGGTGATAGCAATGTTATTATAAACGCTTTATCAAATATTCAAAAAAAAAAATAAAAGAAACGCGATAAAAAAGTAGGTTGAGGAAGTCATCCCGACGTGTAATGATGAAGAGTTTTTGACACACTTTAGAGGGTAAAGAAAAATGTTTAATTGCTTAGTTGAGAAGTATAATGGGTCGGCAGAGTATCGTAACTTGGACCAAAATAAAGTATGTACCGCCAAAGAGCACATAGCTATATTTCTATGGTTTGCCGGTCATGAAGCATGTTCTTTTAGAGACATTGCAGATCGATTTGACCTGTCTCTGTGAACTGATTATAAGGTAATAAACAAGATTAAATACTTTATAAGTTTTATGTCAGATGGAGTTATTCGTTGGCCAAATGAAGAGGAAAAGAAAGCAACAGCTCAGTACATAAAATCAAAAACCGGACTTGACGGAGTTATAGGTAATATTAATATCCTAATTTTATATTCCAGGTGTTTGATAAATTCTTTTTTAAATAGGTATAGATGGGACTCATATCCGAATTGATCCACCAAAGCGGTCCAAGGATGAATACATAGACAGGAAAAATGTCATCAGTTTATGTGTCCAAGGCAACTGCAATGAGAAGAGGAAATTTACTGACATTTCTGTTGGATTTCCCGACAACAGAGTCTTTGAAAACTCAAATGTATACTTACAGCTGCCACGGCTTTGCGGTGACTACTTCATCATTGGAGATTCGGCATACGCGTATTTCCGATTTTTGATAACACCGAACCGAGATAATGGTGATTTAACAGCGCAACAGAAACATTTCAATCGAAAGTTAAGTAGCGCCAGAATAATGATTGAACATTCTTTTGGTATTTTAAAGCAACGTTTCCGTCAGTTGTACTATTGCAAACTGAGGGGAGTTGAAAAATTGTGCCATTTTATAAGAGCATGTGTAGTCTTACACAACTTGTGTGATGACGATACTTTTGAAGCAGAGGAAAACCCAAAATCACAGGAAGACAATGATGACGAAGGCGGTTTAACAATCTTTGAAAGAGATACGTCATATAGGAACCAGCTGTTTGAAGAAATATATAAGGAAATGAAAAGCTAATTCAGATAACGTTATAATAATATATTAAATTTTAAGATTATTAATTAAATATAACTATTATGTACTAAGTATCAAAATATATTTATAGCATTAAGACTAACTTTAAAATATATTCTAAGTATAAAATATACTTACACTAACTACTAACTAAGTTTATAAATTAAAACTTAAGATCTAGATACATATATTTAATAAATTCTTAAACTATTTTTGCGTCTTTAAAAAATTTACATAATCTTCAAACATATCGTTTTTTCGTTTTAACTCATCGTTTTTTCGCTTTAATTCATCGTTTTTCCTTTTTAATTCGTCATCAATGGTTCTATAAACATCTAATTTTTTTGTTGTGTAGTCCTGCCAATCTGCTGCTGTTGTTGCTGCTTCTTGGCTGCTGCTCCCAGGCTAGTTTTCGTTTTCATCTTAAAATATGTTATGATTAACATTTTGATCCCATTAAATTTATAACTTATACCTGAAGTCATAAATAGACTGGCCTCTTGCATAAGGGTCTCCCTACACTTTCCTGTTCCAACACTTGGCAGCAGGCATTCCCGAAATACGGAGGGTCTATTTATCATAACGTCTTCTAGCTCTCTGTAATTATAATTATAATTAAAATGTTAATTTTGTACACCTGCTTATATTATTACTTCTCTAATGCGCACGTAGCTCTAATCCACCCTGTTTGTTTGTTGTTTGCGGTCTTTTTCTTAAAACCACGTTTAAGAGTTTTCCACCTACTTTCTACTTGCTCTGCTTTGAAGCTGTAGCCTTCCTCCTTCATCTTCTCTGCTATGGTCTCCCACAGCTTCTTTTTGGTTTTTATGAGCGGCGATTTCCCTACCAAATGGTGGTGCTCTTTGTATAGGGAAATGAGCAACTTTGTCTGTCCTTGCAACCACACAGCTTTACCTAAAAAGATTTAAAATCAATATGAATTATCTAAATTTCTAGCCAGCATCTTGGGAAGTAGTTTCATATTGGAATACAACAAAAAATTCATATTAATTGAAAAAATTGCTATCAAAAATTGCCATTAATAAAAATTAAATAATAGTATCTTTTTATGCGACCAGCTTATTCACATTGCAGCTAGATTGGTTTTGAGAGTTACTGAAATGCACCGACATTTCCGCACACACGAACATTCCCAAAGCAAGTTATTAAAGTTTTGTGTAATTAACAATTATTTATACGTACAGACGCCTGGTATGCCAACGGGCAACACCTTAGCGTCCACTGGGGGTGTTTGGGTAATGGACCTTCAAAAAATAAGAAAGAAAACCTAAAATAAGTTGATTAACACTTTCAAATCACTTGATCTTAAACGTCAAAAAGCTGCACCTTGTTTAAAGCAGGAGTAGAAAAGTTGGCTCTAAAGTAATCTAGATTGATACTCTTTTCTCAAAGAACATAAAAGGAGTGGAAAAGAGTAACAGAAAGCGCAAGCAGATTGCCACTTGCCCGGGTTATTGCGAGTAGCTCTTGACCCTTTGCTATCCATTTCATATGGAAAAACTCGAGAGAAGTTGGCGAACGAAAGCGTGTTTTCAGCGTCAAAGTCGACGAAAGACTGAGCTTTCCGCTTCGAAATGCAGTGCCCACTTGAAAAAATTTCTTAAAGTAGCCAAAAATCGCTTTATGAAAGGCGAAAGTAGCCAAAAATCGCCTTTGAGTCTCCGCAGGGGTCCCGGCGCACCGAGATTAACGCGGTTTGACGTCCCATAACTTTCTGCATTTTCGAGATATTGGAAAAATTCTTTCACAGTTATAATTGTAAATATAAAACTAAAATAAAAAAAATTTCGAATTTTTGAAGCCATCACTACGGAATACCTCCACAATTATTAGAATTTTGGAAAATAACTGAAAAGTGGGCTCACACTTGTCTTTTCACTTTCTGCATTAAGTGGTTGTTTCTTTAGATAGGTCTCCTAATATGCAAAAAAAATGTTTTCGGACGTTGTGATTTTACTGTTCCATCACGTTTTATTTGCATTGAAATTCGTTATCAAATCGTCCTCCTCTTATTTGTAAACTATTTATGCAAAATATCTGAAAAAAATCCTGCAGCACTTTCAATGCAGCAAAATAATACTTCATGAAAAATTTTAAAAAAAAAATTTAAATTTACGGAACCCTATCATGTGCGTGCCGCCCTACACGGTCTTAAGCAATTTTTTATTTATGATTCTCATTTAGTTTAGATAAAGCTACTATTCTAAATTATGTCTTAAAAGTACTTGAATTATTAAGTTAATAAAATCCAAAAGCTGAGATTTCCGCATGTCTACGTAATAAATGTATTTTAATAATTCAGCACGGTCTTGACGCTAAGATATATTCAAAGGACCTTGTAACGATGTTAAAGAATTACCACCACATTAAATTCTTTTATGTGCTTGTCTAAGAAGAGATTATAGCAATTTATCTACAACAAAGTGATTCCGCAGCATTCACGCAACCAGTCTTTCTGAACTTGATTTGGCGATGCTGAAAACATGTAAATTTAAGCGTGAAATGTATTTGCATTACTCTCTTAAAGGCTTTGTAGCTATGCCAGAAAAAGCGTTATCATAACGGTTTAACAAATTTTCATGATGTCAGGGAAATTGATGGAGGTAATTTTTTTCACAAGCACAACTGGGATGAGTTCTTTGAATTCATCTTTAGTGAGACATTCCTCGATTTTATACATAAGTACTTAATTTTCCTGCACATGGCGACAGCATTTCAATTCACATTTTGTGGAAAGCATGACTATATGTGGCACACTGAGGGATAAAATATTAAATGTGATTGAACATTTGAGTAGTTATCCACGTTAAAAGAAATACATGTATTTCTGTCTGAATTTCATTTATACATATGTAGCTATATAAGGTCAGTTTCATATTTATAAGATCACACAATTTTTTAAAAAATATGAGACGTAACTAAATATTTGTACACCACTGCTTTTCTAAAATGTTCCATGGAAGTGTACAAATAGCACAGAGTAAAAATGTGCAGTTATTAGATAACGGTATTCCCGCTATGTCAATAAACAAAGTTTGTTCCTGTTTCACATTTATAAGGTCAGTTGTGATAGTAGTGCCAAAGTAATATCAACGCGATAATTAAGAGCTAGATTTTTAATTGATTTTTTCAAATCCTATCAATTAACTTATAATGCCACGTGGGAAAGTATTGAGTGACGAAGAAAAGGGGTATATTAATGCTCTTCACGCGGAGAACTATGGTTTGAGAGAGATTTCGCGTAAAATTAAAAGAAGTTTGTGTGTTGTGCAAAATTATTTGAGTTCTCCAGATTCATACGGCACTCAAAAACGATCTGGAAGAAAAAGGAAGCTGGACCAAACCGCACAAAGAAGAATTGTACGCGCATCTTCCAATGCGTCCATATCTCTTAACCAGCTTAGAGCCATTATAGATAATAAAATATCGCGTTCTACGTACGGATTTCATTCAATTCAAAAAAAAAGAAAGTTAGTGACAAAATTGATTGCCAAACACAAAGAGGCCAGGTTACAATTCGCAAGGGATAACGTTGCCACAAATTGGAATCGGGTACGTAAAAAAATCAGTGTAAACACTTGAATCAAAAGGACATCTATCATTTTAAGGTCGTGTTCTCAGACGAGAAGAAGTGGAATCTCGATGGTCCTGATGGCTCTCGAGGATATTATCATGATATTCGAAAAGAGCCGTTAACTTTTACAAAGAGGAATTTTGGTGGCGGTAATGTGATGAAATGGGCCGCGTTTTCTGCTGAAGGATGTTTAGAAATCCAGTTCATTTCCTCTCGAATGAAGAGTGCAGACTACATCGAGGTTTTAGAGCAAGCTTTAATACCATTTTTAAATGAACAGGACTCAGAAGAATGGATATATCAGCAGGATAACGCGAGAATCCATGTAAGCCGTGAAACAAAAGATTGGTTTACCGCCAAATGGGTTCAAGTTATGGAATGGCCCGCCTGCTCACCTGACTTGAACTCAATAGAAAATGTATGGGGCGTCTTATTGCAAAGGGTTTACGCCAATAACTGCCAATTTAATTCAATCCTTGAGTTTATTCGCGCAATAAAATGAAATAAAAGAGAATTTTTTTTGATTTTATGTAATTTAGCGTTTATTATTTATGTTTATGCTTAAAAAAAATTAAATAAAAATGAAATTATTTGTTTGACCTTATAAATGTGAAACAGGAACAAACTTTGTTTGTTGACAAAGCGGGAATACCGTTATCTAATAACTGCACATTTTTACTCTGTGCTATTTGTACACTTCCATGGAACATTTTAGTGAAACAGTGGTGTTCAAATATTCAGTACCGTCTCATATTTTTTAAAAAATTATGTGACCTTATAAATATGAAAGTGACCTCAGTAAAACAAGGAGTTTAATGAGACATTCAGAACAAAAGAAAAGTAAACTAATAAATTTATTCTTTCCTATTGCGAAAAACGAGATAATTTGTTCTGTTAAAATCAAAAACAAAACTAATGCTACAGTAAATGACCGATCACCAATAAATGACCGATTAATAGGTAAAGTGTATACAACTAAAAATTAATTACTCAAATATTCACACGTGCATAGAAAAAATTCCGCACAAACCTGCACGATGCGTATGATATTGTGAGACGTTAGGTTGAGCGGTGTATACAAGATTTAGACTCACACTACCATGTTATTGTAAGCAGTGCACGGCGCACAGTGGGCCAAACCGATTTTTGGGTGACCAAAAATCGATTTTCGTCGTGTAATAGATTTTAAAAATTTTAATGTCATTCGATAGTCAACTAAATAAATTACCTTATAGCAGCCATTTTTTTTGTATATTTACCCCCCTCCTCTCTTTGTTTGGAATGGTTAAAATCAGAAAAACTTTGAATAGCTCATTTTGATTAAAAAACGTTCGAGTTTTCTATGATTTCAAAGTTATATTGAGGTTGCATTTTTATTAATCAAATTACTTACTATACAGGGTGTAACGTTTCTAGAGGTCAATACGAATACAAATGATAGCTTTCACCTAGGCAAACAAAAAATTTTATGGCAGGGGGAGGGGGCAATCTCAACCGTTTGGGAGTTACAGGGTGATTCATGAATTTCAGTTTTCCATGGTATGCACGTTACCATTTTATTTTTATCTTTTGATCTACTCAACATGCGACATCAAACAAACGCTAGAAAACTACTACCTTAATGGCCTTTCCAAAATTGTCAACAATGTTGATCTCACTACTACCACTGCACATACAGTCACGGTCAAAATTGAAAAAAATGTTTAGAAATTACCAAAATTTCAGCATTTTCCCAAATTTTCTCCGAAATTTATGTAATTAGTATACCTCTTTTTTTTATTGGATTGCCTGTCTTATGACCTTTTCAAAAAGGTACAATATGTTCACGTAGGGAAAGTATTTAGAAATTTATACGTAGAAATTCTATCGGAGAATATTATAAAAATCAACAATTTAAAGAAATCAAACTAAAATTAATTCTAAAATGCTTTTTATTCAATTTAAAAAATAATTACAATTAATCTTGATAAGTAGCAAAAGCCGTTAAAAATGTTCACCGCAACTTTCGATGCATTTCAACAATCTCCTTCTAAGTCCCTGTTTAAGGCATATTGCAGCCATCCTCTCCCGTATTTTCGTCGCTGAATTCCCAATACGGCTAACTAAATCCTCCCTAGTGTTAACTATGCTTGAATAAACTTCCCCCTTTATTTTTCCATATAAGAAAAAGTCCAATGCGGTAAGGTCTGGAGATCTAGCAGGCCAAGGAATCGGTGCACCTCGTCCAATCCAGCGGTTAGGAAATTTTTCACTTAGTGTGACCTTCACAATGTTAGCTATATGCGCTGGTACTCCATCGTGTTGGTGAAAAATTCCCCTAAGATTATCCATTGGATTCTCCTCTCTTAGATCTGGCAGTGTATTGTCCAAAAAGTCCCCATAATTTTCACTATTAAGCACTTGCGGCAAAATGAATGGTCCTACCAAATGGTTGCCGATGATACCAGCCCAAACATTGACACTGAATCTCTGCTGGAATGAGGTCACCTTAGCCCTGTGTGGGAGAGTGTTCGACCAGCTATGGAGGTCATGGAAATTCGTGATATCATTCCTGGTGAATTGACATTCATCTGTCCACAGAATTTGGTCCAGAAACGCTCTGTCGTCAATGTTGCGTTCCAGAATAGAAGCGCTAAATTTCAGTGTTCTCTCAGAATCTCCTTTCAGTAGTTCTTGGGCTGGATGATGATGTGCTCGTAATCCCCCTCGAAACCTTAGATGACGACACCCCTAGTCACTTTGCCGCTCGCTTCGTGCTCCTCTCAGGGTCGTGCCTCTCCATGGTGATTATTTAGTGCTCGACGTCGGCAGAAGTTCCCAAAGTTTCGGGCCATGTCTCCAGGTCGTGTGAAGTTACACTGCCTGTTTCTCTTATCCTTTGGAAAGTCCGTGTGTATTACCCTTCTTTGGGGTGCTCGCTGCTTAGGGAATCTCCTTTGGTATTCTAGTACAACCGCTCTCCCTTTTCCGCCTACTACACCATAAATGTAAATACTATCCGAGTATTCCTGAAATTCTACAATTTTTTAATAATTTTTGCTTAAAAAGAGCCGTACTTATTGATTTGTTTTTCAACTAAGTATTGTAGGTATTCTTGTTTACTGACCCTTTTTTATAGCAAAATTTCCATCAGGTACGAGTAACAAAACGCCAGGATACAAGGATGTGAATTCTGGCTAACACATGCTAATATCGACAATAAAACAAAATTACACTAACATTTTTATAACTTTTTTGGAACAATAATTAAAATTAATTACCTGTTAACCCAAAACAATAATTTTCGACGCTTTATCTTAAAAATTTTGTTTATTTAAAGAATTTCCTACCTAAAGTGCAATAAAATAATTAGGTACTCAAGAAGTTCTAAGGATGCGGTTTTCCTAATTCTTTGTCTACCTTGCCATGTTGCACCTTTTTGGAAAGTTAATAAGACGGGGAATCCAATAAGAAAAAAAAAAGTTTACTAATCACATGAATTTCCGAGAAAATTTGGGAAAATGCTGAAATTTTGGTAATTTTAAAACATTTTTTTCAAATTTGGCCGTGACTGTACCTGCAGTGGTAGTAGTGAGATCAACATTGTTGACAATTTTGCTAAGGCCGTGTGGGTAGTAGTTTTTGAGCATTTGTTTGATGTCGCTATGTAACGTGCATACCATGGAAAAGTGAAATTTATGAATCACCCTTTAACTCCCAAACTGTTGATCGGAACGGAAATATAAGCTACTTAAAGGGATTTTGTGTATTGAACATTGTCTATCTTAATTGAAAAAAGGAAACACAACACTGCTTTTGCAAATTTGATAATACCATAAGAGTATTTTCTGTTTGTTGTTAATTTAATTTATTTGGTATAAAAGTGCTAAAATCAATATGCAGATTTTGTATTGTGAACTTTATCAAATAATCCATGATAACAAGTTATGAAATACGAAGAGTTTGTGCGTATTCTTTCAAATACGTATAATATTAAAATTTTGGACGAAGAAAGAGTGGCAAATTAGTACTAGAAACGCACGAAAGTTTGAACAATAGAATGAGTCGTGGTTAAATATAGTAATGGAAACCAGTGCTAAAGAAATAAAATCTTCCGTGTCATTTCTACATCATCCGGCAGAGGTAGACCAGCAAAATCCCTGGATCAGTGCTCAGAAATCACCAAAAAGCGAAAACTCAAACAGTATAATGAAGATTTATCAAGGGAATTAATAAGCCAGTCACTTTGCCAACGACCGAACTCTTTGGAGACACGACGCAGAGTTGCTGACCTGGTGTTTATTCACCAGGTTTTGAACTCTAACATAGATTCTCGTGCCCTCGCAAGTAAGGGTTCTTATAGACATACCCCGTATAGCTTCAGGAGATTGCCTTTACTACATGTCGTTCACATTCGGTGTAACTATGGGTTATGGAGCCCATAAATCGCATGTGTAGAGCCGTGAATATGTGCCCTGTTTCCGATCTAACTCTTACTAAAGATTCGCTTAAACGATTCCTGTTCTCTGTGCACTCCTGATTGTTATGTGTGTGCGTAGTCCAGTTTTGATTATTTATGTTTTTTGCATGTTGGTATGGGAGACTCATTCAACTTAATATATTGTTATATTCTGGTGAATTGGTGAACTAATTCTAGGCTCCTACCTTAAATGCGACTTCTGAGTTAGAAGATTTAATTTTACAAAGGGATATAAGTCGGAGGGTAGTTAAAAAAGCCTTTATTGTAAAAGCTGTTGATGAAGCTAGTCCAAACCGTGTAAGCAGAATTAAGGAGAGTATCGCCACCCCACAAGACCAGCAGCAAAAATTCACTCCAGAGAAAGCTTTATTCTTGTTTTTAGACTTGGGATTTGCTAAAGATAAGCACAATTTTCTTAGATATGAATTGAAGAGAAACCACAATGCTTTACCAAGAACAAAGTTGTCGCAGAAAAAAAAGAGTGTTTGTCTGAAATGCTGCATACTACCGACACTTCTGCTTGGGTCCCTCTTCGAAATTTGCTTGATTCAACTGCGAAAAGAATTTTAGAAGTAAAATCACAGGATGAAATCGAGAGCATAGATGGCACTACTTTAGTGTTAGTGAGTAAATGGACCTTCGGGGCAAAGCGAGTACGAGCAAAAAATTTCTGGAAGTAATGACGAAAATATAACAGATGCCAATTTATTCGTAATGTCATTGGTTCCTCTTTGTTTAAAATGCTGTGCTTCGGAAAACTTAATGTGGAAAAATCCTCCCCATCATCTGCTCACTTTTGTAGACCTATTAACTTTAAATATTAAAAGGAAAAAAGGAATTGGTTCAAAGTGAATTTGACCTCGTGAAACAAGAAATAAATGTTTTAATGCCGACGAAATGCTTAGTTAACGGCAAAGAGATAGAAGTAATTCATATGCTTCATCTAACAATGTGTGATGGCAGAGTAACTCAATTTGTAACAGACACCAAATCATCGGCAACTTGTACTATCCAAATCCAAAAGATTTTGGAAATACGGAAGAAGAATGCGATATTGAAGAAAATTATCAATACGGGCTTTCGCCTCTTCATGCAAGGATTCGATTTATGGAGTTATATTGCACATGAGTTACGACTTGAGTTTTACTGATGAGAGTGTACGAAATAACTCTGATAATAAGCAAAAGACACTGGTGGAGAAATACAGGATACAACAAGAGTTCAAACGACAACTTGGTTTAATTGTTGATACACCTAAGCAAGGATTTGAAAGTACAAATGACGGGAACACAGCGAGGAGGTTTTTTGAATACCCGGACATAACAGCGGATATTACCAAAGTGGACGTGGTAATTATAAAGAGATTTAAGACCATATTAAATGTCCTTTCTTGTGGTCTTCCTATAAATGCGGAAAAATTCGGAACACCACAACACCAGAAAAATTTCAAGGACAGAACAAAACGTTGCTCTCATGAATATGCTGCTTATATCGTCAGTTCCATACATCTAATCATTCCGGAGAATACGGGATAAACGTTTTAAAAACGGAATATCCTGAGGAAATGACTGATTTACTACACACAGATGAAAATGTAGATAATACGTTTGAAAGTATTTCAGCCACCTGATTAGTATTTGAATATATATGTATATATATTTTTGTTTTGTACATATTCGTAAAATTTATTTATTTTTAATTAAATATTGTTGTGGAGATAATAAAATAATTAAAGATTAAGTTAAAAATGTTTTTAAAAGTTTTTAAATAACGTTAATAATTCATTTATTGACTACTTAAAATTTTGTTAATATGTTTTGTGGCACCCTGTAAATCAATTGAACTTTTTTATATCAATTAATGGGTAATAATGTCAAGATTGATTTCATTATGATATCTTCAACGCAACAAAACTTACAGATTTTTGGTAGCCACCAAGTTGGCTTGGCCCAATATGCGGCGTTTCAACTTGCAATAACAAAGTTGATGTGAATCATCGTAGTTTTTCTGTTTACTGGTCAGTTATTTACTGTTGTACTTGTGAGGTTAGTTTACCAATGAATGAACGCCTACTAGGCTTGCGCCAATTAGTTCTAAAGGTCTAAAATCTATGAAATAAAAAAACATCCCATATAATGACATCAGTCATTTAATGGAGCAGCCCGGTCATTTATTCGACCAGCCCGGTCATTTGCTGGTGCAATGTCATTATCTCATATTCTTTCAAAAATCAATACTTTTTTTATAATTAATCGCTTTTTCACTTCATAGATATTTAATCTAAACATTTTCCCCGTCACATACATGCACTACTTCTTAAGTTTGCAACATATTTTATTTTTTATTACAAGAACACAAATACCGAGTTTACTCTTAATCGGTGATTTACTGCAGGGTTGCAAGTAATGCATTACTTTTGGTATTTACATTAACCATTACTTTTTTCGAAAGTAATGTAAACAATTTACATTAACCATTACTTTTTTCAAAGGTAATGGAAGTGTTTTCCATTAACCATTACTTTTTTTTAAAGTAATGGAAGTACTGTAGAACAAAATATTATAAGAGACGATGCTGCATATATTTTGAAAAAGGAATATTATTTATAACAATTTAATTTGTTATAAGCAATTGACAACCCCTTTAATAGATACAATCGAAGAAATTCCTACAAGGTTTTTTTTAACATTGCCAAGATATGATTGTAGACGATTATGCACATATTTTGACTAAGCAATACTGTTTATAGCAATTGAATTTGTTATAAACAATTAAAAACAGCTTCGATTGACCCAATGGAGAAATTTCCACTAGATCTTCTACAATCATATCTTGGCAATGTTAAAAAAACCTAGTAGTTAAATTATTATAACTAATATTCCTTAGTCAAAATATATGCAGAATCGTGTCTTATAATATTTTGACAATGTTTAAAAAATCAATTGATAATTATCTTTAGTCTGCAGTAAAAAAGTAATGGTTAATGGAAAATACTTCCATTACTTTTGAAAAAAGTAATGGTTACTTTTAAAAAAAGTAATGGTTACTTTTGAAAAAAGCAATGGTTAATGTAAATTTTTTACATTACTCATTACATTAATATTTTCGCAACCCTGATTTACTAGAGCTTCTACCATATATATCAGAGCGAAAACGGGACAGAATAAAGTTATGGCAAAATATGTGCTTAGACTTTTTTATGTTTTGCCCTGACTTTACTCAGTCCCCTTTTCGCCCTGAGTTTCATTTAACGCGCTTCCGCACATTCATCATAATCACTTGCACATGTGCACATAATCACTTGCACATTGTATTGGAATCTTTTGATTGATACGGGGTTTTAAGCGTATTTTCTGCGATTTTTTAGAAGACAGTAATATTAATTTCTAGTAAAACTAAAGATAATAGAGATAGTTGATAGGAGGATATGATTAGTAGAGGTTTGTGGGAAAGTAACGCTGATTGTGATAAGGGTGGGGAAGGGGGCGCTAATAACGAAAACACAGCCGCATTTTGTCATTAATTTCACTGTAGTACAAACCACCAGAGAAAGAACTATCTGGGTTATGAACAGCTTTGTCCCTTACAAATTTACTGGGTGGGATAGAATCATCCTAATCATGCTGCAGAAGCTACTGGACTTAGTAGCGAAGTGACTGGTGGCTATCTTCTGGGGTTGTACTGCTCTCCATTACGTTCCTCGGACCTGGAGAAATGTTAAGGTGCTGTTGATCCCTGAGGTTGGCACAAGTGGTTCCGAACTGGTAAAAGACTTCAGCAGAATATGTCTGACATTCTCTTTGCTGAAGACTTTGGAACGCGTCGTTGACGTTTACCTTAGGTAAACTCTTGATCGAACCCGTATGTTGCAATGCCAGTACGCTTACTTTAAGACAAGATCCAGAGAGACGACTTTTCAATAGTCCGAATTGGGTACCAGCCGTGTTATTAGACACGTACATATGTAGGGGTACGCATCATGGTGGAATTCTGTCTCCCTTATCTTGACGGATTATTATGAATAAAATAATTCTGAAACTCGATTAGGACAGAATTAAGGCTGTCGCATATGTTGGCGATTTGGCAATCCTGGTAGTTAGCAGATGCTACAAAGATTGTGGATTGTCTGTGAACATGGAAAAGACCGAGCTGGAAATGGGCGTCAATTCTCATTATCCTCTAGGGTTAAGTACTGGGGGTGTTTCTAGACCCCAAGTTTAACTGGAAACAAAACATTGAAGGACGAGTCAAAATCCATCTTCAGTGTCAGAATTGCGTCGAGGAATGAATGGACAAACTCTGAGCTGCTCAACTGCTTCGACATTGTACTGTTCACTAACGTCTTCAAGATAATGTGTTTTCGGTGCGGTTGTCTTGTTGTCTTTTCTACACTACATATTTCCGAGTCCTACGGATTGCCCTAAAGCGCAAGCGTATTCCAAGCGGATGTGCTTACGATCCTGAACGCGTGCTGTTTGTTGGGACTCAGCGAAGTACCACTGTCGAACCACTGTTTACGAGCAGCCAGGCTGCCATAAAGGCACTCACTTGAATTTTTTCTGCAAGCTCATGCCTTTTTATCGTAATATTTCAGCAGAAGATAACCATGAGTCGCCGCCGATAGATTCGAACCTGGAACCTCCAGATTGGTAGGCCGCCACGTTATCACTGCTCCACCGATGACTAGTTATAATATATAATATATTATTATTAATTCCGCCGTAGCTGGTCTCAAGCCTGGTTGAAAGAGAAATAAGCGCATAAGCTAGTCAGTCGGACGACACTCGGTCCCTTACCGCCAAGATGGATACTCTGTCGAATGGCGTTGATAGGGTCGAGTCCAACTCTCGCGTCCTCTGGGAGAGGCCGCATTCTTGCGCTTTCCGGCTCGCTCGAGGATATTCAGTCTACGTCCTCAGGATGCAACAATAATCTGCTTCCTCCTGTCATCCGCATAGTTGAGGATATCCGTCGTGGCGTCAAGCAGGTGAAGGGCGACCTTGGTGTCTGGTCTGCGGCTTTCTCTGCCAACTCTGAGCTGCTGGGCTCTGTGGCTTCTGACTTTAAAACCCTGTATTCGTGCTTTGATGCTGTTCCCAGGCCGTCACCCTCTGTTGCGCCTTGTGCCGACGTTCAGCCTGTAACTGAGACGGAGGGTAAAGTCAGTGATTCGGTTACCGACACCTCCCCGAGAGGGTGAGGGACTCGAAATCGAAACTAAACCTAGGGTAAGGCATCGGCGTCGTGCGGGGTGCTCCGTGGCGGATTCTGGTCTTCCAGGTCCGGTTGTCACTGCTCGCACGTCTAGTGACATTAATGGAGTTAGTGAGAGTTATTTGGGCGGTAGTAATGAGGTGATTCCATCCGTCATGCCCTCGAACATTGGCCTGTCTGGTGTTGATGATGTAGTACTCTCCGCCGTTACTCGTTCAAGGTCTGTTTTTATCTCTCGACTAACGATTGGAACCTCTTGTGACATGATATTGCGTTTCCTTCGGTTTAGGAGTGTTGACACGTCGGATGTGTCCTGTAAGAAAATAAGTGGGCAGTCAAAGCCCTACGAATCTTTCTTGTTGTCGGCTCCTTCTCTGGTGGCTGATACTTTGCTCAGTGATAATTTCTGGCCCCGGGATGCTTTCTGTAAGGTCTTCGTGCCCAATTCTCGCCGCTGCACTAGGTCAGCAGCGGCTCAGTCTCCTAGTTCAAAAAACGAGACAAGCTCTCTCTTTACTAATAGAATGTGAGAGGACTGAGGACCAAAACAAATAATTTTTATTTTTCGTCTACTAACTGCGATTTTGATGTGATAGCCTTATCTGAGACGTGGTTGCACCAGGGTATTTCGGACGCGGAACTGTTTAATGGCTCTTATCAGGTTTTCCATAGGGATAGGCATGCTGCCTCATCCGCACGTGGTGGGGGGGGGGGGGGGTTCTCATAGCTTGCAGGAATTTTCTTTATACTAATCATCTAGACACTCCCTCATTTTCTGACCAACTGGAGCTGGAACAAGTTTCAGTGAACATTTCATTTGTTTCGAGAAGCCTCTTCTTAATTTGTTGTGATATACCTCCTGATGCGTTTAATGTCGTTGATAGTAATGGTCTGAGTCAGTATGATATTCTCATTAAACATGTTAACTTCATCTAGGACCGATTGGGTTCTAAGGATGAAATTATTCTTGTGGGGGACTTCAACTTACCCAATGTGCGATGGGTAGCGGATGATGATGACGATAGCTTTCTTCCCCATGATTTGACAGAAGGACAATCGTTATTCCTCGACACCTTGGCTAGCTTGGGGCTTTGCCAAATGAGCAATGGGAGTAACAATATGGGAAGACAGCTTGATTTGGTGTTCTCTACAAACTCCACGCTCACATTTGTTGAACCCAGCCTATTTGCCTTGACAAATCTTGGCGGGTATCATCCCGCACTGCTTGTTGCTTTCCATTGTCTGTCGGACGTGCCTGTCGATAACCTCGATAGCCAATATAATTTTAGCTTTAGAGCGGCCGATTTTGAGGCTTTGAATGATTATCGTGATGAGTTGGACTTTTGGGATTATTAGATTATTCTCTGACCCCCGTGCATTTTTCGAATATGTCAACATGAAGAAAAAGGTCGATAACTATCCATCGACAATGGAGTTCGGGGGGGTTTCCAGCAATAATTCTAGCATTATTTGTAACTCATTTGCTGAATCTTTAAAGGGTGCATCTGAATCATCTGATTTTATCCCGGATAGTGGAAACTTTTCGCATATAAATAACCGAATTTTACCTATAGTGTCAGTTCCATCTATCACGGAGGAGATCTTGTTGAAGCATATTACTGCACTTCCTACTGACTTTTCTAGTGGTCCTGATGGGGTTCCTGCTGCAGTCATAAAGAAATGTTCTTCGGTGTTATTGTGGCCTTTGCTCTTTTTATTCAGGAAGTCTCTCTCGCGGGGCCATTTCCCAGCACATTGGAAGATATCCTTTTTAATTCCTATTTTCAAGAGTGGCAATAGAAGAAACATTTCCAACTACAGGCCAATTGCTAAGTTGTCCTGTATTCCTAAGCTCTTTGAACTGCAGCATGGTTTTCTCCAGGGGAGGTCCACGGTTTCAAACTTGGTTGAGTTTGTTTCCTGCACTGTGGGTGGTTACACGGATGGTTGCCAAACTGACTGTATTTATACTGATTTTAGTAAGGCCTTTGATAAGCTGTCTCACTCTATCATTGCTTTTAAATTGGCTAAGTTGGGTTTCCCGCCCTCGCTTATTGTATGGATTAAGTCGTATTTATCTAATAGGACTTACAGGGTACGCTTTCGTGGCGCACTCTCTGATGATTTTGTGGCTCATTCTGGCGTTCCCCAAGGCAGTCATCTGGGTCCATTGTTATTCATCATATCTATAGATGATATTTCGTATTTGCTTCAAAGATGTAAAATTCTTATATATGCTGACGATATTAAGATCTTTCTCCGAATCAAATCTGATGTTGATTGTGAGATTTTGCAATCAGAGTTGCACATTTTTTATGAGTGGTGCCGCAACAACAATCTCAAGTTGAACATTGAGAAATGTCAGGTTATGTCCTTCTCGAGGTCTTCCAGCTTCCGTACTTTTCAGTACATGTTTGAAGGTACTGTTATAAAGTGGGTGGAAGGGGTCAGGGGCTTCGGAGTGTATCTTGATGTTAAGTTAAACTTCATCTCCCATATTAATAACGTCGTTGCTAGGGCAAACTCTATGCTGGGATTTATTCTTCGATGGTCCAAGGAATTTCCAAGCCCTAAAATAAGACTCCATCTTTATACGTCCCTGGTTAGACCCCTGCTTGAACATGCTAGTCAGGTTTGGTCTCCGTCTTACGGATCCCACATTAAACGTATCAAGTCCGTCCAGCGTAGATTTGTGAGATCGGCCCTGCGTTACATGCCTTGGAATGACCCTCTTATTCTACCACTTTATGAGGAGCGTTTAAGGTTACTGCAGCTTGTTACACTTGAGAGGCGTCGTTGGGTTGCAGATTTGTGTGTGAATGAAAACAGTATTATAATTATTATTATAAAAGGCATGTATAGAGTCGTGTATATGTATCCTCTTTTTGACCTGGCTCTTGCCTGGGATTTGCTTTAATGGTATCTGTTGACTATGCACCTCATATTGTTATGTGTGGCGTATTTTAGTGTGTTAATTACTAATATTATTTGCATGGGTGTGGGAGCCTCATTCGCCTACATATATTGTTATATGTGGCGAATAGGTCAAATGATTCTAGGCTTCTGCCTATGAAGTGCGCCTTCTGAGTTAGAAGGATTAATTCTATTTAGAACACTTCAGCTTAAAGAATATATAGGCACTATAAAAATTGAATTTAGGTGAAACCCTGGACACCTCAAGGAGCAGCCCTGTTTTAGGATAGAGTAGATAGGCTTGTAACTTGCTTATCTGAACCTATTTTACTACACACGATGGAGCGGGAAATGGCCGGGAAAGAACTGAACATCTTGGTGTTAAGCGAAACTGGATGGAGAGGAAGTGGAGATTTTATGCAGGGGATGCGGGGAAGAAGACGAGACCGTATTACACGTTCTCGGCCAATGCCCAGCCCTAACACAAAAAATATTTAGAATCTTAGGAACATACTACTGCGAAGATTTACCAGAAGTTAAGAAATCAGGTTATAATCGAATTATCCAATTCGTTACGGAGATCAGTTGGCTCGACAGTGGACTTTAGGGTAAATTGCCGAGCAGGGGGAGTACAACGGGCCACAATAGGCCTCAGTGCATGGAAGACACACATCTTTCCCTCCTCGAAAACCAACCAACCAACTTCATATTTCGTAGAAAGGTACTCAATAAGTGGTAAACATTTCACATCGATTCGTTGAATAGTTTTTGCATAATTCAATTTGATTATCGCAGAGAAGCTAATTTTGCAATAACGTAGTACTCACAATTTGGCACAGAAAATTGTTTTTGCGCATCTCATATTGAAGGGGAGGTGTTGCTCTACGAATACATATAATTAGAATAGTAAAAAAACATTTTGACTGATGGGTAGGGATTTTTTTTTATATATTCCGTTCTGGTTTTTAAAAAGCTGGCATTGCTTCACAAATTTAAATAAAATAGTTTTTTTTAAAAAAGTTGAACCGACTTCACAAAAAGCGCGAAAATACATAAAATAATTTTAATTTTTATATCTATTACGACATTTTGAAGTCGGTGCAAATAAAACAACAACTACAACAAAAGTACTTAATTGTCCTTTCTTATTATCCCGTGACCTAAAACGTTCAGGTAGTATTATGTATTATTTTCAATTGTGGTTATGTAGTTGTTTTATTTGTTTAATTTGCACCGACTTCAAAATGTCGTAATAGATATAAAATTAAAAATTATTTTATGCTTTTTAGTACTTTTTGTGAAGCCAGTTCAACTTTTTTTTAAAATTTTTTTTTATTTTTCACTTTTTAGTGTCTTCTACTCTACAACGAAGAAGCAACCATCCAAATCGGTCCATTCCTTAAAAAGTTAGGTTTAACCCCACACCCCACCTCCATTCCACTAAAATTATTTTTTCATGGTATAAATCAAGGAACATACTCTACCGAACAGAAAAGGAATCATCGAAATCGGACCACGCGTAACGAAGTTACTACCCCTCCCCCACCACCACCATAGGACCAAATTATTCTAATATTAGCAATGGGGGATCAAAATCTGTACAACAAAAAAAGAATCGTCAAAATCGGTCGACGCGTTACGAAGTTATGCCAGGTCAGACATAAAAAAAAAATTAAATAAAAAAAAAATACGCGTCGAACTTAGAACCTCTTTGTTATTGGGAAGTCGGTTAAAAAAACATCCTAGGTGCTTCCTGAACAAAGCTAGCGTGTTTTTTTCAAAAATTCACTGCTGCTTTGTTTATAACAATTAAGGAACGAAATCAGCGCCATTTTAAAGATAAAAAGTTCAAGTTATTGCATAAAAATTTTAAAAGAAACTGGACTTAGCATCATTGACATTATGTTAAACGTTTACGTTATTCGAATACAGACCAGACCGAGTAGAAGGGGAAATCTAAATTCGTTCTTTCGAAAATTGAGATTGGATATTCAAATCGATGCAGCATGCTATGTATACTCTGGTGTTTTTTGATGGATTTTGATGTTTTTTTAATTGGGGATACCTCGTCGAGTACAGTACGAATATATCATTCGTTTATACATACATAATTTAATTTAAACTATAATTTATTTTAACAATCTTTCAAAAGTATGCTCAATCACAGATAGTCATACTATCGTCTTTGGAATTAAATGAGAGAGGAAAGATGTTCACATGTGTGAGAAGATGTCTATGACAGACTACTAGTTTCGTTCAGGAACTATCTAGGATGTTTTTTTTAAATTTGTCAAAACGAAATATATAAAAAATAGCCCTAGCAACGGAGTTATTCCCTTTGTTTACTCATATAAGGTAAAAATAATAATTAGCAAAATAAGCTTCTCTGTGATAAACAAATTAAATTATGCAAAAACTATTCAACGAATCGATGTGAAATTTTCACCACTTATTGAGCACCTTTCTACGAAATATTAAGTTTATTCGTTGAGTTTTATATTAGCTATTATTAATTGTAAGTTTCTAATATTTTAATGGTTTTTGCGATTTTCTAGGCAACAAATTAACATTTTTACAATTTTCAAACGGCATTTTTAAGGTTTTTCTATTCCCTACGAAGTGATTACTATGAATTGTTGCTCAAGTAATTCGTTTAATTTAAAAATACGCGAAAATTTGCAATTTTTCGACTTTAATTCTTATAACTCGAACACCGCAAATAATTTTCTTCAGAATTTATATAAGGGTTATTTCTAACCGTGTCGGTTTGCTGGATAAGTGAGTGTCAAGAACACGGTTTGTTTTTCGCTTATTTCAGTGGACTATTGGGCGAAAAGTTACTTACGATCGATCTGCTTCCGACGTCAAGTTTTCTTTCAAACTGAACGAACCCACCAATTTCACGTAGATTACAGAAGAAACACACTAAGAGACATATAAAGTATACAATAGACCGTCTGGATGTCCTTGGTAAAACTCGCAAAACAATTTTTCAAGCTGCCGCGATGGAGCGCTATAAAAGCGGCACACGGAGCTGTGTTTGACAGTCTCCGATATCCCGAAATAATAAAAATTCCGAGGTATGTTCCTGACACGTTATAGATTAAAAAAATTCAAAAAAAAATCCGATTCTTTGAAACCAACAAGGTAGAATATTTTACTAACACCGGTCGATTTAATCTAACCATAATTATTTGTAGAGACTGTAGTATAAAGGTCGAAATAAAATTATAATATCAGCACGATATTTCGCATCAAAACTTCAGTAAGAATATATACGAAGAAAAATAATTCAACAAGCTCCATGTTTATAAGATACCTACAACTTCTTGAAGGAGAAAACTTATCCAGAACCTGGTTTATTCACTGCTGATTTAGCTTAACAATATTAAATTCGCGTGGCATGAAAAGCGTTATCGTCGTAAATATATTGTTCTTCGAAAGCGTGTTGGTAACTAAAGTAAGCACATTTCTGCCTTTCATGGGTGTAATCCTTTTATGGGATTAGAGAAACCCTCGAGAATGATAAGCGGATTAAATTTAAATGAGGCTTTACGTGAATTCGGTAAGTGATTTCGTGGTAATTATTTAGAGTCTTGATATTCTTAAGGACCTTTTGAGAAAATTTTCCTAAAAGGTTTTGAATTTTGTTTTGTAGCAAGTTATATTTGAGAGTTCTTATTAAATTTCTTTTAATAAATTTTTTTTAATTAAATTAAATTTCAAACTATTTAAAATGCTTACTAATTATAACTTTTTTTAATCACAAACTTTGAGTGAAACAAAATTGCGTCCAGCGTAAAATAAAGCTGGGCCAAGATATTTTGCAATTTCAAATATAGTCAAAGATCACACCTTATAAAAACGATAGCATAATTCAATAAATGAGTTCGAGTTCTTTTTGTTTTTTTTATACGATGTGGCCAAATCCTAGGGGACAACCCTTTGATGCGTTAGCATGGTTTTGACCGAAATTGAATTAAGGTAAGCGGAGTGAGGAAGCTTGAGTCTTGTTTTTGCATTGCTGCGAGCTAGACAACAGCCCAGAGACAGAGTGGATTATTTTAATTTCTTAATAAAAGCTCACGGGGAGATCTGGTCTCGAACCCGGGGACCATGGGATGGTGGTCGTGCGGCTCACCGCATTGATCCAACTCCGTCCCTAAGTTGGACTACTGACGGGGACGAGCTTGCTGCCGTGTCTTGCTCCCCAAAAAATTTAATTTCGGTTGCGAAAGCATAAATAATTAATAAATTTAAGTTATTAAGTGCCAGTGCCATCTTCTTATGCTCTATTTAAAAACACAGTATGGTGAGTCCGTTCCATGTAATATCTATTTTTTCCATACAACATTCAATGTAGTGCAATCGTTCTTGTCGGTTCATGTCGGTGTACGTTTTCGATTTGTTTTGTTTTGGGCAAATTAAGACCGGGACTATGCAAACATTTTTACTTATAATAATTCTTTCAACATTCGTGGCTTAAAAAGTAACCATTTTTCGGTTTACTGCCACTTTATCGCGCAAAATCCGGCTGTTTTTTGCTTTAAGTAAACCCAAGTTTGTTTCCGATTCTGATATAAATCAGTTTTGCATTCCTGGATATAATTTAGTGCCGCTCTTCTCTCCTCAGAGGGAAATCGCGGTTTATATTAGAAATAAAATGCCATTCTCCCATCTCCCTCAGTTCTCTTCTATTAATCCAGAATTGATTATATATGGATTAGATTTAAATTTTATGGGCACATCATTCACTTCTTTCTGACACTGACACTGTGTGGTCTTTCGATAAGCTGTCTTCCGATATTGATAAGATTTTGGAGATACCCACCTCTTCCGAAATCGTTCTTGCTGGCGATTTCAACGTCCACAACACAAAGTGGCTCAGGCATTCTTCTACCAAAAGCCCGTATGGAAGACGCGTCGAGTTACTTAGTGAGTCCTTTAATCTAAAACAACTGTTTGAGTGTCCGACTCATGTTCCTGATACTTTGGGGCACAACGCGCATCTTTTGGATCTATTTCTTACATCGCATCCAGATAATTAATCGGTTTCGGTAACTGCTCCCTTGGGCAATTCAGACCATTGTATTATCTCCGCCCAATTCTTTACCTCCTCTCTGACAACTACTAATCTCAATTCTACCAAAAGGTTAGTGTGGCAGCCGATACTAAAAAAGGAGAGGCATGTGACCCCTCTAACTACAGACAAATTGCACTAACTTCGATCATATCTAAAGTTTTTGAATCATTCATCAACTCTCAGTTGATAAAATATCTAGAAAATAACCATCTTATCAACGATTGCCAGTACAATTTCCGCGCTGGTCGCTCAATCGGAGACTTACTAACGGCTCTAACGGAACATTGGAATCATTGTGTCCATAATTTTGGTGAGTCCGAAATCATCGAATCGTATTCCTTTCTAAGCAGAACAACACGAATGTGGAACAGTTTACCGTCTTCTGCTTTTCTCTCGTCAGATGAACCCGAAAAATCGAGTTTTACTTAAGTGGAGTCAAGCTTTAAAAGAGTGGTTTCATATCTTCAAGCAATCACTATCTTAGCTGCTCTAGTGGGGCTGCAGCCTTGTGGTTGCTCCCAGGATTTATTTTATAGCTCTACGCTCTACCATAGATCAATGATGAATTTTTGTAACTCCTTTGACCAAGCCTGTCTGTCATCCTGCCCCTGAAAAGAACTTGAAGCATTTGTCTTTGGTTCAGGTATAATTGAAAGCAGTTTAAGAAAAAGGTTAAATAGACTTCGCAAAGGCGCTAAAAAGTATTAACTAATATACTATTACGACATTTGAAGTCGATGCAAATTAAACGAACAAAGCATCTAGTTTTTTTTATGATGTAGCCAAAGCTCAGGGAACAACCCAATGATGCATTATAATTCGGGTGGAAGGGAATTAGGGTAAGGGGAATGTGGGAATTTAAATGTATTGTTTTTCGCATTCCTGGAAACCAGACAATAGCTCAAAGACGGAATGGTTTTCCACTATCAAAGAAACCGTAAAAACTATATTAACTATAACTAAATATTTCAGCATGCGAGACTGAATATTTATCGTTGTAAGTTGGTAGTTGTTTTGTTTCCTTAATGTGCACCAACTTTAAAATGCGCAAACACTTTTAATAGATATAAAATTTAATATATTATATTTTTTACCGTTTTCTGTGAAGTCGGTTCAACTTTTTAAAATAGCTATTTTAGTTTTTACTTTTTGATATCTTTAGATGTGCTACTCGAAAAGTTCTGCTTGTGTGAAGAAAGCGATTGCAATAGTTTCACTGTTAGTGTACTCTATAGAAAGGAAACAAGATCATTCAAATCCGGTCAAACATAATGAACTTAGGAGCCGTCCTCTTTCACCTTAGACCCAAAAGTTTTACAATGTTGCTAGTTCGGCAAAACAATTGATGCACACTCTAGGTAAATTTCTTTAAACATATTATTATTCAAAAAACGTAGTCTGTTAAACAGAATCAAACTTCTCTCTTTCTAAATTCACTCTAAGACCACAACTTTTGTCATAATACAGATGGAGGAAGACACTCGATAACATTAGAAATGAATCATCGAAATTCATCTGCGTGTTACAGAGCTAGGTTCCGACCCTTCTCCAACCCATCCTACCAACGAAATTTTTGACTCAAAAACGTTATGCTACTTCCATGATCTTAGCGTATCCAAACTTTCGCCCACAGAGATCTCAAGCTCTGTAGTGCGATCGCATCCGAAGTTTATAGCCAGAACGCTGGCATAGAATCAGTTTCAGGTATCTAAAGCGCATGCGTATTCTTGGTGTTTTTTTTCAGAAAACTAAGGCTACAAGCCTGGCCATCTCATCTCAGGCGGAGAGCTGTTCCTTAAGGCGTCCCGGGATTCACCAAGAGTGATATTTAACGCAAAGACTTTCTCAAAGCTGCACTAAATGTACGTAAAAACCATGTATCTCACATAATTATGTAAAACATGCAGCCAAAACTTTGTAAAAGTAGCTTTTCGATAACAAGATATATTATTAAATAGCATCCGAATTTCTGAATTTATTTCCACAGAGTACGAATCAATAAAAAATTTTAACCGACTTCATAAAATGTGCTAAGTAGCAAAACTTTGCATTCTTTGTTAGGCGTACTACCTTTTAAAGCCGATGTCAAATTTATGTAAATAATATCAATTACAAGAATATCTAACTGCAGTGAAAGATTTCCAGTTTCCATTCCCTTGTAGGAGATGGGGTAACGAAAAACTTCACCTAATTCGGTGACAACGATTGTAAATGGATCTAAAGTTTAAGGTGTATTCCAAACCTCTTGGCTTTAAGCATTATAGGTTTGCAGCACATCCCCTACTCTACCGAATACAGAGTAAGGTGAGATACTATATAAAATCTCAACCGATACGAATACATAAACCCATAATGTGCAGACAGGCACTTGCTTAGTTATATTAATTTGCCACCGACTCAAAATGTAGTAAGATTAACAAGTAATATTAATTTTACCCCTTTTGGCACATTTTGGAAAGCCTGACCAATAAAACATGCAAAAGTATATTTGAAATATGAAATATTAGGAATGAACGAATGAGGCTAAGTAGAAAGATGTCGCCTCAGAAAACGGCTAAATTAGGTACATGTACGTTCATTAAATGAGGTGTCCCTATCCAGTAGGACATCTTAGTCGTGGTACCAATGAAGAAATATACTCCATACAATAAAAAAAAGAAACATCGGAACTGACGTGCGCGTTACGAAGCTAGAAACCTAGATACATAGCACCCTATCCCACTCCCTTTTACAAAACAAAAACAATCATGTAAATCGGTCTACGCGTTACGAACTAGGTAGGTGATAGACCTCAACTAGACAAAAAAAATTGTACGGAAGGGGGGGGGGGGCAATCTGAATCGTTTGGGAATTACAGGGTGATTTATGAATTTCAGTTTTTTTATTTTTATCTTTTGATCTACCCAACACAGCCACATCAAACAAACGATAAAACACAACTATCCTTTTTCTAATGACCTTGCCAAAAATGTCAACACTACTGATCTAACTCCTACCATTGTACGTAAAGTCACTTCCAAAAGTGAAAAAAAATGCTTTGCAATTACCTAAAATTCAGAATTTTCCCAAATTTTCACCGAAATTCATGTAATTAGATACCTCTTTTTTAATTTTATTAGATTGCCCATCTTATTACCTTTCCGAAAAGGTGCCACATATCAAGGTAGACACAGTATTAGAAAAACCGTATCCTTAGAACTCCCTGAGTACCTAATTATTTTATTGCACTTTAGGTAGGAAATTCTTTAAATAAACAAAATTTTTAAGATAAAGCGTCAAAATTGTTTGTTTTGGGTTAACAGAATATTAGTTTTAATTGTTGATGCATAAAAGTTATAGAAATATTAGTGTAATTTTGTTTTATTGCCGATATTAGCTTGTGTTACCCAGAATTCACACCCTTGTTTCCTGGCGTTCTGTTACTCGTACTTGATGGAAATTTTGTTATAAAAAATGGTCATTCAGCAAGAATACCTATCATAGTTGAAAAACATGCATAAGCATAAATTATTAAAAAATTGTAAAATTTACTTTTGAGGGATAAGCGAATATTATTTACATTTATGGTGTAGTAGACAGAAAGGACATAGCGTCTGAACTGGAATATCAAAGGAGATTCCCTAATCGATGAGCACCTCAAAGAGTCGTATTTATACGGACTCTCTGAAGGTTAAGAGAAACAGGAAGTGTAACTTCACATGACATGGAGACACGACCCGAAACTTCGGGAACTTCTGTCGTCGTCGAGCAGAAAGTAATACATAGTGAGGCAAGAACCTGAGAACAGCACGAGACGAGTCGCAAGACGATTACGAGTGTCTTCATATAAGGTTTGGAGAGTTATTCATTGAGAGGGCTTACGTCCGTACCACCATAACCCTTTTCAAGGACTACTAGAAGGAGATTTCGAGAGAAGACTGGAATTAAGCACTTGGCTTCTGGAACGAGACATTGACAGCAGGGCGTTTCTTCAATCCCTGTTAACACTAAGGAGGATTTAGTTAGCAAAATTGGAAATGCAGCGACGAAAATACGCACAGGGACCTAGAAGGAGATTATTGGAATGCATCCAAAGTGGCTGTGGACATTTTGAACAGCCTTTGTAACGTATCAAGATTAATTGTAATTATTTTCAAATTCAATATGCTTTTTATTGCTTTTTATTTATAATTAATTTGAGTTTAATTTCTTTAAATTGTTGATTTTTATAATATTCTCCGATAGGATTTCTACGCATAAATTTCTACATACTTTCTCTATGTAGACATGTTGCACCTTTTTGGAAAAATAATAAAATGAGCAATCCAATAAAAATAAAAAAGGGGTGTACTAATTACATGAATTTCGGAGAAAATTTGGGAAAATGCTGAATTTTAGGTAATCGAAAACCATTTTTTCACGTTTGGAAGTGACTGTACCTGCAACGGTTGGAGTAAGATCAACATTGCTGAAAATTTTAAAAGGGTCATTGGTATAGTAGTTTTTTAGCGTTTATTTGATGTTG
This sequence comes from Leptarthrus brevirostris, assembly GCA_964036015.1. Taxonomy (NCBI): domain Eukaryota; kingdom Metazoa; phylum Arthropoda; class Insecta; order Diptera; family Asilidae; genus Leptarthrus; species Leptarthrus brevirostris. The sequence continues at coordinate 113,906,969 of OZ038371.1, forward strand.
CTGTGTTGGGTAGATGAAAGGATAAAAATAAAAGAGTAATCTGCATACCATGAAAAACTGAAATTTATGAATCACCCTGTAACTCCTAAACAGTTGAGATTACCCCTCACCCTACCAGAGACTTTTTTGTTTGCGTAGGTGAGATCTATCACCCCACTCATTTTGGCACGTCAGATCTGAAACACACAGGGGAGACCATTTAAACTGAATGAAGCCAAATATCCCTTAGTACAAACTCTAACGGTTTTATTTTTTTATATACTAGAGAGTGTATCTGCTTTGCGAATTTACACAACAAATAGCCAAGCTGACTAAACAAATAGTAGTGTATATTTTGGAATACACAAATGTAGTAGATTAACTAATTAATTATGTAGTAAGACATAATCACTAATTCAAATGATTTCATTCGAATTTGGTTGAAGTGAGTGATGCCAAATATACATAACTGATAATATGAAATACTTTCGATTATTATGCGTATCTTCAGCACGTGTGTTATGCTTAAATGATTTCGTTGAACAAGTTATACAAGAGAATATAAATTAATAGTATATCAATCGACGAACTTCAAAAGTTTATGGGAAAATACAAATGGATACATCTTACCCACCGGGGGCCAAGTCCAGAAAAATATTTATAAAAGTTTTCCTTGCCTTGCTGTAACGTAAAAAAATTGCAATAAAGTCGAGAAAACCTTAACCATTTTTGATGGAAGTCAAGGGCTAATAGCTCGAAATACTTCTACAAAATATAAAAGGCAGGAATTTCGTAAAGTTTTTCTTAAAAGATCTTTTTCTTTCAAAAGATATTTGCCTGCGGAATTATTCGTCGTGAACAAGGTGCGTCGAGATGAAAATTTATTAAAAAAGTTTTCCTTTTAAGACCGTGTTTATGTTAAGGATGGAAAATATTTGTACAACATGGTTTTTAAAAATAGCGTGATTACAAGAATATAAATTTTCCTTCCATCTTTTAGGAAATCCTCTTAGAAACATTCCCCATAGGCAGGTTGCCTTGATATCAATTTCAGAACTATCAAATTCTATGAATATATAGGGAATACACAACCCCAAGATGCTAAACATTTCGCTTAACGAACCTCTCATAACGGAAATGGAGAATTTCAATTAAATGTCGTTGAAATAAAACGTTTACCATTTGATAAATCGCTGGCGCTCGTAGAAAATGTCAACGTTTTATTGACAAATTGGACCCGCTGTGTTGTTTGCATAACCAAAGATTAATAGGGTTAGCGGAAACCTTTTTGGCGATGGTAAAATATTTAGGTTTTTTTTAAATATGCGTGGGACATCATGGTGAGAATCGGGTCATACTACTCAAGAGGAAGTTATTTTGTTGTGGTTCATTGTTTCAAAGGACGTTCGACATATTTTGAGAACATTTTTATGTAGAAACGTAATATATTAGAGGGATTGTAAAATTTTTATATGTTGCTCTCAATTAGAGTAATTTTTTACTTGAATTCATTATTTAAAAGTTTTTTTTTATAATTTTTACGCTACTGATAGGACCAAGCATCAATAATGCTTGGAGCGTTTAGACTGGTCTGTAATAACTACTTTTGCATGCAAGAAACTCAGTTTTTCTTCAGATTAAACGTTCATGATGTCGCATAATGAGATGAAAACTACGTTAGTCGCACTATGCCTAGACGGGAAGAGAATATTTGCTATTCCTCAAGTTTCTCTCTTATAGAAATCCATCAATTAAATAAAATTTTTATTTTGATTTGTTATATTGAGAACTAAATTTCTAATAATTTCTTAAATTCAGAAGCTATGCAATAACAGTCTATATTTGAATATGTTTATGATTTATATGTTTTAAAGATGTTCCTTGATTCCGGATAAAATGGACTGCCGCATCAGTGCTTGTCTCTAGGAATATTTTAAATTGAGATATTATTTCTTTATGTGAAAATTTCTCTGATAACCTCTTACCAATGAGTGCTAGTTTTTTATAGAAAGCCTTTTGAAAATTAATAAGTCAGAGTAGTCGGTGAAATAAAATATTAGAACGCTGGAAAGTTTTGTTCAAATTTCGCATATAATGATATTAAAGTTTTCCTTACATTGAGAGTGGTGGTGGTAAAGAGCCGTATATTTTGTTTCAACGTTGTAATTATCACATAATTATTTAAATTCTTTACTTCTAAATTTACCTCATTGTCACTGACGATGAACCTAGGTACACCAAATAATAGAATAATGGTCTTCCGCAGTTGCAGAACGAAGAGGTAAAAGCAACAGGAATTTGCTAAACTGATCTACAATAGTTAGAATCTAAGTAAATCCGCGGTTTGAGCGGGGTAGAGGACCAACTAGATCAAAATAAGCAACTCCTAAGGTTTGTTCGCGACACCGCGAGAAACCATAAGCCCCGCTGTCTTCTTAAGCTCAGGGTAGCGATTCTCAGTAAATTTGGTTGTCTGCAGGCTACTCAGCAACCGACTAAATGCGGTTTAGTCGGTTGCTGAGTAGCCCGGCTGAACTGACAATTCTGCTTGTCAAAGTTGTCAAATTGACAAATAAATTAATGTTGGAAGTGTCAAGGAAAGTTTAAAGGCACTTTGCATCAAGACGCCATTGTGTGCGAAAGTCTTTTTTACTCCAAGAGTCAATTTAAAACAGAAAATTTCTACTAACTGCCTATTTTTCCATATTGTGTAAAAGTGTTGTGAAATATTCTGCTGAGAAGTAAATTCTGAATATATTTCAAACTTGCAGTGTGATCCGCAGCACCAAACAGAAAACATTTTGAGGAAAATACGAAACAGACACAAAAACGGCGTGGTGACGCCATTTTTTTTTGGATTGGGTGAGTACCTGATTACTGTAAATAGAGTTGATTCTTAAAATATACTTTAAATCTTTATACTTTATTAAATTTTAAATAAAGAAGGCATTTTATGTTCAATCATTGTGTTGCAAGTGAGTCTAAAATTAGTCAAGACTGAAGCCCACTCTCTGACCAAAAACTTTAAAACTTTAAACCTCTATAAAAGAATCTAAACCATACAACTTTCTACCCGTTAACCCCCTCTCATAACAAGACGAAGGCTCACGGATGGCCCCCCCCCTTGCGGGACCCTCCCCCTGAAGAATTAAATAAAAATCGGAGGAACAGCAGATCGAGATCAAGATCTAGATCCTCACAAAGGAAAAAGAAAGCCTTGGAATGCCATAGAGCACCAAAGAAATTGCAAGATTCCCAAACTACCAAACAATTCCAAAATATGCCTATCATAAACCAAATTAATGAAGTCGATAAAGACAACATAATAGAATTTGCGGGCTTCCCTGATACCGGTCAAGCTGAAATCCCTAAACCCACAAACGAAATTATTGTAACAACCAGCGGTGAATCTAAAAATTTAAACAAGGGGAATAATACTGCTACTGAAATTCTAAAATATGACCAAAATGATAAGGGTCCATTCTGGATAATGTTGCAAAGAACTGCAATCAACGACCATACTAATGCTAGCCTATCAGATATAGGCATAGGCAAACTCTTAAACAAATTTAGATGCAAAAACATCTACTCCATTAAGAAACACAACGCGAATAGCGTAAAAGTATACTTCAAAGATTTTGCATCAGCAAATTCACTACTAGATCTAAATCTAGCAGATCACAACTTATCGGCCTTCATTCCTAAATCCTATATTAGGAAACAAGGAATTATCAAAGGAATACCGCTTGACATCACTAACGAAGAACTAAGCGAATATATACAATCGCCAATTGAAATAACAGAAGCGTTAAGATTCACCAAAAAGGGTGAAGGTGAGCTGAGGCTGCCAACATCCATTGTGAAACTATCTTTCAAGGGGAACAGAATCCCAACGGAAATATCAATATATGGAGCCATTAGAAATGTAGAATATTACACGCCCAGACCGAGGTTTTACAACAAGTGTTTGAGGTGGGGTCATCTACAAATACAATGCAAAACCACGAATGCTCTATGTTTAAATTGCTCACAGGAAAACTGTTCTACTGATTCTTACAAAACTGCTTCCTACTGTATTAATTGCAAATCCAATCATCGCCCTGACAGTCTGGATTGCAGTGCAAAGGAAAAAGAGAAAGACATCTTAAAACTAATAGCAATCAAGAACATTAATAGAAGAGAGGATAACAACGTTTTAAAAACAAACGACTATGTACCACTAACATAGAATTCTTTTAACTTACTGAAAGAAACTGACATAGACTCGACTTTCCCCACACTTCCCAATTATAACACAACAAAAATTAGAAACCCTGACCTAGACGCAAACAAAATCATTTAAAAAAAAAAATCCTTCTCAAAAGTGGTTAAGGTGCTCAGAGATAACCCGAACAACGCGTACTATAACAGTCTGATGGACAAACAAGAGCATAAAACAGGCGTAGCTCAAAACAACAATACAAACATAGTAAGTGAATACGAGAAAATTATAAACTGCGTTAAGAACCAACTAAAATTAAACATAACAGGTGAACTAAATGTTAACAATAACTTTATGAATACACTAAGAAATAAAATAAAAATTCTCGACACAAACATCGACCTACAGTTAATACAGGAAAATAAACCTTCTGGAAATAATGGTGATACTCAGAACAATAAGAGCATAGCTAACTCACTAACAAACTAAAACAAATAAAATCTACTGCATATATATTACTGCTTATGAGCAAACAAAAAGAAATAAAGATCTTACATTACAATATTCAAAGTCTAAGATCAAACAAACATATGTAGTTTAGAACTTTTTCTTAACAGTTATGATTCTGACATAATTATGATAAATGAAACATGGTTGAAAGAAAATCAACATGCTTCGCTACTTGGTTATAGTTTAGTTAGATGTGATCGTAAGGATGGCTACGGTGGAAGCCTAATTGCGATCAAAAATAACATCAAATATAATAGGATTTCATTCGAATCCAAACTTGACTGCGTTATAATACAACTGCAAAACGAAGGCAATCTCATACTGGCATCTACTTATGCATCTACAAATCTCTCAATTCAAACTTTCAAATCTGAATGTGAAAAACTATTCACCTATCTATCTTTTACCAATGTCATTGTATGTGGGGACTTTAATGCCAGACATGCATTATGGGACAACAACATAACTAGAAGTGAGACTAGTACTTACAAAGGAAACATTCTAAACGAAATTCTCACGACATCAAAACTATCACTTATTACCCCTGACTCCTGCACCTACTACAAAAACTTAAACGAAATTAAGAAAGGTTCAACGCTTGACTTATGTTTTACCTCATTGAACAGAGGAAACATTAAAATGAAAACCCATCAACAACAAATTGGAAATTCACACCATTTCCCCATTACAATTCAAATCACCAACCAATTAAAGACTGTGTGCTCAAAAAAACATATAAGCAGGAGAAAACTTGCAAATCTAATTCAGAATCTCACTGAGCTTCCCGCAAATGAGGAAAGTACAAAAATCCTAGAAAACCTTGTTGAAGTATGTTCATTTAAAAATCCTCACCCCAAATTCAACCCCAAGCCATGGTGGAACAAGGAAGTTCAACTACTATTCAATAGAAAGAAACCCACCTTTTCACAGCTTGTTAAAAAAAACCTCGACTACTTTAATGAATAAGTATTTAGCTGTTTGCAAATAACTCAAGCTAAGAAAATCCATTTAGAAAACTTTACCAAGGAACTATGCACACTAAATCCGAGAAACTTCTTCAAACATTACAAAGGTATTAAAAATAATACCAACAGTAAAGACGGACAGATGAAGCGGAACGACCAAAATGCACATGACTACCTAAAACATATATCCTGCAACAGACAGTCCAAACTCCCCCCAATCACAGACAAAACTTCTAAAAATGTCACTCCTACCCCGTTATCACTAATGAAGCTAGAGGATGTGTTAAGGAAAAAATCAAACTTCTCGGCCCCAGGGCATGACGGTATATCATTCTCTGTACTAAAGAACCTAAACTCTGATTGCCTTATTAACCTGTTGAACTACTTGAATGACCTCTGGAGGAGAAATGTAATTACAGATAGGATGAGATGTATAAAAATAATTCCGATATTAAAGCCTAGGAAATCAACTGATAACTTAAAGAATTTCAGACCAATTGCGCTTATCCCAACTACTCTAAAGTGTATTAACTCAATAATTAATATAAGACTAACTAACTTCATAACATTAAATAAATTACTGCCCACAAACACGTATGCGTACATGAAGGTCAAGTCAGTCAGTAAATGCCTAAATGCTATACTGAACAATATTGCTCAAAACAAACAACTTGGCCAAAAAACAATACTATTATCAGTTGATATTTCCAACGCTTTCGAATCAGTATCAATTCACAAATTAATTACTATACTAACAGTTCTCAATATACCAGCAGACCTAAGAAACTGTATACATAACTTTCTTCAAAATAGAACGCTAATGCTACTAAACTCCACACTCAACATCAATGCACAATAAAGAGCGTCTCTGCTTACAACAAGAGAGATAGCGAAGGAATTAACTCTTGATGTGATTAACTTTGATGATCTAATACCCCTAAGCACTAGAATATCGAATTATGCTTATATAGCCAGTCAACATATGGATACACTTAAGATGATAGGAAAAATTTCGAGTTCATCTCCTTTTAATCTAATAGTTCATACTGACATACTATCCAAAGCTAGTCACACGAAAGAGTCCATCACTTCTGAACATCTAAAACAATTATACCTGGAACACCTAGATTCACAATCTAAGGAGTGGCAAATCCTAGCAACTGACGCTGCCTATAGGTACCCACTTACAGGTATCAGTGGAGTATCACACCCGGATCTAGTACATAAGAGTAGACTGTTCGAATCTCTCAGATCCTCAACTTCGGGGGAACTAAAAGCTATCGAGCTTGCCATTGATTTCACGGAATCCCTTATTTCAAACAAGTTCACAATACTAACGGATAGTAAAGCGGCTTGTGCTGCATTGATGAACGCTAAACTAAACTTCTATGCTCATCTGATTAGACAAAAGATCAATAATACACAAAAACTATACAAGATAGTATGGATACCAGGACATAAAGGACTTTCCTTAAATGAAACAGCTGACAAAATAGCGAAAGAGGCGCTACAAATAAGTACACCCACCGTCTGTAACATATCCTACGCGGATGCAATGATTAACATAAATGAAGACATTAACACCAAATGGTCCGAGGAATTTTCCAGGATCAGCATGACAAAAGGCTCCTTCTTCAATAGGTTATTCCCTCATTTACGTGAACCACCCTGGAAATACTGGGACCTTAAACCAAAAGAAACTAGATTCCTAAATAGGCAGTACTCAGGGCACAACTATGATGCGAAATTTTATGAATTATTTGGAAAAACTGACCAGGTAAATTGATCTACTTGCAACACGTTTAATGATATGCAACATATAATGCTTTTTTGTAATAAATACAATCAAATTAGACAAAGATTCAACTCATTGCAGGAAGCTTACTCACTCGTTCTGATTCCACGCCTCGAATTGACTGGCCTTGATTTACTATATACATATTAATTGGCTGTCAACGGTGGGACTAAACTTGAAAGGCTCTACGAAATGTAAAGTGTATTAATTACAGGTCGGCTCCAACGGCTCGGACTGACGATGTATGACAGAAATGAAGTCGACTGAGTTTCTTGAACGGAAAATGTAATAAAGGATTATCCGATCCCTTATTTTTCAAGTGCATGAATCTATTCGACTTCGACTTACAACCAACTTCATTTTAGTTTGGCTCTAGGCGAACAATTTAAAGAATGCAAATAGATTAACCATCTAAAAATTTCCTCTTTATTCGTTGAAATTGCATGAAATTCGACTTCCATTTACTTGATTGTGGCCGAGTTCAATTCAAGTCCCGATTTTGAGGCTGTTTGATGTGGAAAAAGTTTTTATTGCTTTCAGCGGCAAACAGTAAGCGGCCTGATCCGGTTTCATCTCTGATTCCAGGCTCTCGATGATTATTAAATTTTAATCAATTTGTCGTGAGCATAATGTTGCATTTACGAGGGCTTTTAAGGTAAAAAGGCCTTTGTGCTCGTTTTCAGAAGAATCAAAATTGCTTTCCTTTAACAGTAGATTGTACTTATCACAACGGCACTGTCATGATTGGGGGTTTCGAGGATTTTGTAGATACATACGTGTTTTGTAGAGTAACTGTCTTCTTTTGTTTCACAGAGGGCATCATCATAAAGTTTCAAATAACGTTATTTTTTCCGGCTAAAAGTTTTGGTTGAATTTAATGAAAAATTAACCGTTTTTCGATCAGCTATAAAAGTTAAAATAAAATAATAAGTTCAATTTTATACGTTTTATGATAACTTATTCGAATAAAATTCTAACTTATTATGCAGCTTCAACGCTCTACCTATGAAAGAGTAAATAAATTTGCAAATCGAAATTTCCTCGAACTATTCTTTTTATATCATAATGCCAAAGTTCAGAGAATAATAAAAAATGTGATAATGACTAAGGATTGACTAACAAAAATATTTATTTCAATAAAGAGAACCGCGTGTTTCACAAAAGAAGACTAAAAACTAAGAGCAAATTTCATTAGACTGGTACAAACTCAAAAGAAAAATTCAATACATTCTTATTATAAGCAAAGAGCCAATAAAAACAATTACAAAATATATGTAGCAAATTCAAATATATTTTTTAAAAGAGAATGCCCTATGCACAGCCTCGACAGGAAAGGAATTAAGGGTAAGGGAAATGGGTTAAGGAGTTGAGTGAAGGAGACGTTTATTTGGGTTTTACTGGTCACAAAATGATCCTTGATAAATTCCAGGATGTACATATTTTTTTGGATTTTCAAAAAAACTACTGTAGCATTTCCTCACCTTCGCAAGTCATAAGTGAAAAATTGTGCTGACGGTAATTTACAAATATGTCTGGCTAGGAAATGAGTTAATGACCTTTTGTAATGAATAATATGACAATTTTGCTTTCATGGAAATGCCGATTTAAGCGTACTGTTAACATAATTAACTTCCATACAATATAGATAAAGCATAAATATATCCGAGTTGAAAAACAGGTCGGCAAGTAATTGGAATTAGCGAGTGTTAAATGTACGAGTGTTTAAATTATAAAAGGTTAAAATAAAACTTGGCATGCAATTGAAATTAACGAGTGACCACAATTTCATATTTGCTATTATTTTGTTCGATCTCACTATGAATATTGAAGAGGTCAATAATGTAATAATGTTTTCAAGTTTTTAATTGCGTTTGTGGTGTAAACCCAAACTGACTACAAAACCACACCATATATTCATATATTTATTATAATTATGTTCTGTAGATGATATCTATGGAAACGTTATGTGATGGATTGAACCCATTCCAAATTCCAGAAAGAAGGTATAACATATATTTTGGTACTACAAAAAAACATTATTATAATAATTGTTTTCTATAAAGTTTATAGAAAAGTACCGCATGTCGCAAGAACTGGCACAGCGATTTGTGCAGGAGATTGGGGAGTGCGACGACTCGGACAACACTTGTCGCATTCCGATACACCTTCAAGTTCTTTGCGTGTTAAATGTATATGCATCAGTTGGTAACCAACGGAGGGTTGGCAGTGACACATTTTGTAGCCTTAGCCAGGCTACAGTGTCAAGGTTAGTGCGCCACCTGAGCAGATTGATAACTGAAAAGATGGGCAGAAAATACATTCAACTGCCAGTATCGGACGAGGACATTAATTAAGTATCTGCGGCATTTGAGGAAAAGTGGCAATTACCGAGCATTGTTGGGTTAATTGACGGTACCCATGTCGCGCTATCTGGTCTTCATAAACATATTGAAGCCAGATATGTGAATCGCAAGGGATGGCATTCCATTATTGTGCAAATAGTAAGTAGGTTTCAAGTACAAACAAGTTAAATAAATAAATATTGTTATACTTGCAGATTTCAGATAACAAAATAGCGATGAGGAGCATGAATGTCCGATTTCCGGGTGCGACCCACGACTCACATATCTGGAATGCCAGCCTTGCGAGAGCAGATATGGAGGATAGTTACAGGAGGTGCGCTAATGTGTGGCTTTTCGGTGAGATATACTAATACAATAATATAAATATAACATTAGAAATATCTTATCATAATTAGGTGATTCTGGCTATCCCCTGCAGCCGTGGCTTATCACTCCATACCGTAATCCACGAACTAGCGCTGAAGTGAACTTCAATAAAGTTCATGGAAAGTGTCGAAGTTTAGTTGAGCGGACAATCGGGCTGTTGAAGAATCCTTTTAGGTACAAATTTTTAATTTAAAAAAATTATATATTACAATGTTTGATTTACAGATGTCTCATCAAAGAAAGGAAGTTCCGATATGACCATCTGACGGCATTGAATATTGTATATGCTTGTGCCACTATACACAATTATTTAGTGTTCAGTGGCTACATTGGTCCGTTTGAGGAGAATGAAGTAAACCGGGATGAAGCTATTTTTACTTCAGCAGAAGGGCAAGAAAATAGGGATTATCTTGCCTCGTTGGTGGTTAACCATCGAGGATAAGATTTCCAGCAGCTATTCGTATTTTCGTATTCTTTTTGTGTTAATTTTTTTCTTCAAGCGTCCTTTTCAGGACGACCGATAATTCAAAGAGTAAAAATTATTATGCTATATAATTTTTTAAAAGTAATATGATTCAGCAAATCCTTCGAGGGGTGTTTTTAGTGAGTAAAAATCTCACACTACCAGAGATAATCGGGTCTCATGGTGTCTTTGGAAGATTTTAACCCTTCACGAAAAAAAAAATTTTATGAAAATTAGTTTATAAAGTATTTAGTTTTGTAAACAAAAATGATAACAATCAATTGTAAAAAATTTTAAAAAACAATTGAAAAAACCATGAAAAATGAAATACATAAAAACTTAAATTATGTAATTTTAAATATTTTCTTCGTTTTATTTATAATATGACTAAAAAGAAAAAAAAATGTAAAATTGTAAATATTTTCAAAATAAAATGACCTACGTTGCTTATTATTTATTCAGTTCTTCCAACATTTTCATCATAATTTTGTTTGTCGATTGCTGAATTGCACTTAAATTTTTTCATTATTACTGAATTAGAGTTTTTAATTTCCCTTAATTCGCTCAAAATTTTGTCTTGTGCATTTAGAGCTGCAGTGTGCTGTAAATTTCTATTAATCTAAAGGAAGATTAAATACATGTATATACATATATCAAATCAGTTAATATTAAATAAATTTAATATAAATTATTACGTTGACTTCTGAAGAGGAGGGACCCGGCTGCATATTTTCCAAAGTGGTCAACGTTGCAGTAATATTCCTCGCAGTATTGTTTTGAAATTAATTAAATGTAAATATTATATATATGGGTCAATCCACGGTAACTCGCGTTACTCCATTATTACAGATATGTACTCACTCAATTACAAATTATTTAAACAATAATACTTGTTATAGAGCAAAAAAGAAGTATTTTTTTTTTTATATATGATGTTGCCAAAGCTCAGGGGATGCCCTATGATGGTAAAGCACAGCCTTGGCAGGAAAGGAATTAAGGATGAGGGAAATGGGTTAGGAGGTTGAGTGAAGGAGGTGTCGATGTACGCCCCGTTTGAAAGTTTCAGGCTCATAAGACGAGGGAAAAACAGAAGATGGTAAACTGTCCCACATTCGTGTTGTTCTGCTAAGAAAAGATTCCCGAAATTTGACGGTACGTCCAAATTTGACCCGGAGAGTAAAGGGGTGGGAGCGACTTGTAGATCTTGTATCGCGCGTTGTAATGAGTCTACAAGGAATCAGGCTAGCGATTTCGTTAGAACAATGGCCATGGAAATAGCGATAAAAGAGTGATAGACAACCGACATTCCGTCGATGCTCAAGAGAGTCAAGGCCCTCAGAGATTGAGGAATCGCCAATAAGTTTAACAGCCTTACGCTGAACTTTGTCTAACGCGGACAATGCGGTGTGTCCTGCCCCTGCCCAAATATGGGAATTATATTCAAGTCTAGGCCTAATGTGGGACTTGTAGATCAACGCTAAGTCGGGTGGGGTGAAATATTTCTTACATCTCTGTAGAAAACCCAAACATTTCATCGCACTTTTAGCGATTGCAAATATATGATCAGTCCAGCTAAGATTGCTGGATATCTCAATACCCAAGATCTTTAGGGAGGGTGAATTGGGTATATTCACTCCGTCGACTGAAATGGGTTGGGGGTGGACTGGCCGTTTTTTAAGGGACATTAAACAGCATTGAGTTTTGGATGCATTAAACGTAACACGATTTGCTCTGCCCCAAGCGAGGACCTTAGAAATGTCGTTGTTTAATGATCTAAACATGCGTTCCCGATTGACTTCTGTAGCATTTCCACGTGAATTCATTACAGAATCAAATGAGTACGCGAAATCAAGGGTGCTGTCGTCGGCAAAACTATGAATAGGATTGAGAGTAAGGGATAAGAGATCATTGATGAAAAGAAGAAATAAAGTTGGTGAAAGAACTGAACCCTGAGGTACACCGGCATTTATTTCGTGGGATGCAGATGTAACGCCGTCAATAGCTACACGGATTGAACGGCCTGACAAAAAGCTCTCTATCCATTTAACGAGGGTAGGATGCAGACCAAATGTTTGAAGTTTGGCTAAAAGGGCAGCATGCCAGACTCTATCAAAAGCCTTTGAAATATCAAGAGCGACGATTTCGGACTCACCGAAATTATGGAGACAATGATTCCAACGCTCCGTTAGAGCCGTTAGTAAGTCTCCGGTTGAGCGGCCAGCGCGGAAACCGTACTGGCAATCGTTGATAAGATGGTTATTTTCTAGATATGTCAACAACTGAGAGTTGATGAGTGATTCAAAAACTTTGGATATGATCGAGGTTAGTGCAATTGGTCTGTAATTAGAGGGGTCGCATGCCTCTCCTTTTTTAAGTATCGGCTGGACATGAGCAAGTTTCCATACACTTGGAAATATTCCTGTTGAATATGACAGGTGAAAAAGTTTGCGCAGAGGTTTAGCCAAAGCAGAGGCGCAGCATTTTAAAACAAGGGGCGAGAAACCATCAGGCCCAGTAGCTTTGGACACGTCGAGTTTCGAAAGTACTCTAAAAACTTCCCGAGTGCGAAAGTGTAGCGGCTTTTGCCTACTAATGCACTGTGATAGAGATGGAAGTGGCTGCGATGATGGTGGCAAGTACGAGTTAGCAGCAAAATTAGCAGCAAACAGGTTGGCCTTGTCCAATGAGTCAGTAAAAACATTCCCATTATAAATGAGTGGTGTTGTTGACGAACAGGTGAAATTGTTCTTTACGGTTTTTACTAGAGACCAGAAACCCTTACTACCCTTTTGGGTAGAAAAAACCTTCCGTCTGATGTTCTGGTCGAAATTGAACTTTGCCCGACTAATTGCTGAATTGCAAATATTCCGCGCATCTCTATAGATACGTCTCAATTCCTCTGAAGGGCACAATTTATATGCCTGGAAGGCTGCTTCCTTCTTTTTAATGGCTGCGAAACAGTCATTATTGAACCAATTGGTGTTAGTTGGTTTGATGTTCTTGAAGCTATGAGGAATAAAGCGATGCATTCCAAACCATAGGATGTTCAAGATATAATCGGTGCTTCTGTTAACGTCCTTCATAGAAAAGCAATCAGACCAGTCCAGCTCTCTGAGATATTTATTAAGTCCCGCCCAATCAGCATTTTTATAATGCCACACTAATCTTTTGGTGGAGTTTAGATTAGTGGTTGTCAGAGAGGAGATGGAGAATTGGGCGGAGATTAGACAATGGTCCGAATTACCCAAGGGAGACGTCACCGAAACCGAGTATTTTTCTGGATGCGATGTTAGAAATAGATCTAAAAGGTGCGCGTTGTGCCCCGAAGTATCAGGAACACGAGTCGGACACTCAACCAGTTGCTGTAAATTAAAAGACTCACTAAATAACTCGACGTGTCTTCCAGACGGGCTTGTGGTAGAAGAATGCCTGAGCCACTGTGTGTTGTGGACGTTGAAATCTCCAGCAAGAACGATTTCAGAAGAGGGGGATAATTCCAAAATCTTATCGATATCGGAAGACAGTTTATCGAAGGAGCACACAGTGTCAGTGTCAGACATATTCGGGCTGCGGTATAAAAAGCAGAAGTGAATAATGTGCCGATAGAATTTAAATCTAATCCAGACATAATTAAATTCTGGATTAGTAGAAGAGAATTGAGGGAGATAGGAGAATGGCACATCATTTCTAATATAAACCGCGATTCCCCTCTGAGGAGAGAAGAGCGGCACTAAGTGATAACCAGGGATGTGATACTGATTAATATCAGAATCGGAAACAACCTTGGTTTCGCTTAGTGCAAAAACTGCCGGATTTTCCGCGATCAAGTGGCAGTAAACCGAAAAATGGTTACTTTTTAAGCCACGAATGTTGCAAAAATTAAATAAAAATTTTTGCATAGTCCCGGTCTTAATTTGCCCAAAACAAAACAAACGAAAACGTACACAAACACAAGGACTGACGAACGGGATCCACAGATGCAAAGCAAAGCCGCCTCTGTGAAAACAAAGCCAGCAGCAGTGTTATGCCTGCTGTGCTGAACTTTGATCTCGACGAAGGCAGCTAAATGCTCAGCAGTGGAGACCCGTTAAACGCATTCAATGCAGCACGATTGTACTACATTGAATGTTGGATGGAAGAAAATAAAAAATAGATAGGAACGGACTCACCAGACTGTGCTTTCAAATAGAGCATAAAAGCCCTTCACTCCGGCAAGATGGCACTAGCACTTTGATTTTTTAAAATTCGATTCGCTTTTGCAACCGCTTTAAAAATTTATTGGGGAGCAAGACACGGCGGCACGTCCGTCCCCGTCAGTAGTTCAGCTCAAACTCTAATTATAATATCTCGTACCCAATCTTTAGCAACATTATTATTGACCTTAAAAGTAGAAAAAAGTGTTGGCAACTCGCGTTACAGCACATGGACACAGTGTTTTGAGCCACATATACTTTTTTGATTCTCTACGAATCTAAATCATTCAAAGTTTTGAAAAAAATAGACGGTGTAGAAAAAATGTTCATATTTTTATTAGTCAAAAGGAAAGATATAAAAATGAATATTGTTTTTTAGAATTAACGAAATATACGGTAACTCGCGTTACACCGATTTAGTAACTCTCGTTACTTGTCAGTCTCTTGGACTATGAAAGTGAAAAATGCATTTATTAACATGTATTAAGGGTCATAGGACTACAATTTCGAATTTTTCAGTAAAGCTAGGGGAACATTGTCATCTTCTGAAGCAAAATCTTCATCGTCTGTACTCGTATCAGCACCATAAATCGTTTCATAAAAACTTAACATTTCTTTGATCCCTTTGTCAAATTCTTTCGATATTTGAACTTTAATTAAATTTCCAGACCGCCAATATAATATGTGACATTTTCCAATGCCAGAAATCATCGGGGAATGCGCAAAAATCAAATCCAAATTGATTTCATTTGCTTTCTTCTCTATTTCGTGGGGTGTAATGTTAATTATTTTCACAGAGGACTCTTTGGAAGCGTTCAGGAATTGTTCTGCATTAAAGACAACTGACTTTCTTGTCATCGCTTGATGTCTCACAGTCCTTTTTACAGAACCCCCTATACCATCAACGGGACCCTTGCCGTGAGAAGTTGCAAAATAGTTCCATATTATATGGACGTCATGTCTTTCTTCCAACAGCTTTATTGCTTCGGCAATGAACCTATTTTAAACTGACAGGCAGGACCGTCTGACCACAGATGCACTTCCATAATATTTTCAGGCAATTCCTTAAGAATTCGGTCCATATATATATATATATATATATATATATATATATATATATATATATATATATATATATATATATATATATATATAGTTTCAGTCTTTTTATCGTGGTGGTGATCATCGGACACTATAACGATGGGGTGCTGCTTTCCAGAAAACCAAGCGGATACAGTGAACAAAGTCACTTGAGGTTTGACCCAATGAAAACTTTGTATTTCGTCCTGAGCAATACACGTAAAGTTCTCAGAAAAATCCACTTCAATTAAAGCAACTTTAGGGTCATGATTCGGTGATGATACAGACTTTTTATCACTTTCATAAGAAGAAGCTTGGTGTCTTTTGATGTAGGCATGTTCGTAGAATCCTGGAGACATTTCTATAACATGTTCAATAAGTTCATTCACTGTGCCATTTTTCTTGGACTTTGCATAGTTTTCCCTCCCAGTCTTTCCACAAATACCACGTCACTTCATCAGGCATGTTGTTGCATGCATGCTGATATTCTCCAAGTTTAATTTTCAGATCTTTACACTGTTGGCATCTATTCACAAAATGCACAAAATGTGCAGCAAATATTCACATGAAACAAGTTAATTTTCAAAATAAAAATCAAAACAAATTGCTTGTAACCTCGAGCAACGTAAGAAATATAAAAATTTCTTAACACAATCGGCGTTTCTAATGAAGAAAGTAAAGCACCTTTGGCTCGTTATCAACAGCAGCACCAAAGGGTTAACTTTTTTTTCCTCAGCTGCTGGACGCCTTCGCGAAAAAAAACGAAAACTAGATGAAACTCCAGCACAAAATTTTTAAAAACCGATATTCGTTTGTTTACAACTTTATAATACATTTATATTACGTAACCGCGTAATTTTAAATGTGTTGTATATATGTTGTATACTGTAAACTTCCACTCACCATTCTCAAACTCTTTACTTCACTCGTTTTCAAATTTCTTCACTTTACAATTTAAATTTCCAAAACTGCAATTTCTTCACTATGAATTACTTTAAATTTTCTTCAATTTCTATTGTCTCTGCGAACAAACATTTACAAAATTTTTTATTTAAAATAAATAAATTTACTTACATATTTTATTTCTTCAATTGTCTTTGGCGCCTACAAATTAACAAATCCAATTATTCCTCTATAACACTTTATTTTCATATAAGTAAATATCAAATTTTATTTAAAAAATTACAATTTAATTTAAACTGTCACTTTGTTATGATTTAAAACTATGGTAACACAAATACTTAAGTTTTCTAAACTAACACATTTGCAAACAATTACTAAGCACCACCTCGAAAGTTAGCGTTCAATTTTGGCATTTCTCGGTGCTTAGCATTACCATGCATTCATTCCGAAAATTCAGCGGCCCGGTTCAATACATAACGCGAATTTAACACATTCACAAACTCCGATTTTATTTACAAGGCAACCAGGTTGTCTGAAAACAACCAATTTCGTGAGAATTCCTACCCAGGCGTAATACCATGACAGGTACGTACGCTGACACGTCTGATTTCATCTTCGGCGAATAAAAGTTGTCGCACCTTCTATCATAGGAACTTGAAACAACACGATGTCGTGAGCCTTAGAGATTAATTCTTTCCTTTGACATTTTGGGACCACTTGTTTCCAAGAATAAGCTTCTACAGCCAGACTTGGGTACTGTGGACAAGAGTGTTTGTACAGAATTCCATCTTCCAGTTTCCAATCTGCATATTTTTTATTATTATTTAAATTATTATCATTTTCTTTCATTTTGAAGTAAAAATTATCTACAATTTGATGGGTACTCTGAACTGAATCTAAGCATGGTATTGAACGCGACAGCCAATCAGGCAACCGATGGTCCTTAACCTTGGAATAAACAATCTGGAATTCGTATTGGTGCCACCCATCTAGCCAAGCGACAATTGCGATCTTTTAAATTATGCAACCACACGAGTGATGCGTGGTTGTGGCAACTACGAACTTCGTTCCTTCGACATAGGGTTGTAGCTGTTTTCACTAGCCCAGAAAACGGCTAGACAGTCCCTCTCGGTACTCCAATAATTTCCCTCACATTTATTCAACGACCAACTTAAGTATGCAATGACTATGTCCTTATCGTCTATCTGTTGTGTCAAAACTGCTCCAAGCCCATACCCTGAAGCATCGGTATGTATGACTAATGGGTATCTAAAATCTAGAAGTGTCAAAGTAGTTTCACTAACTAAGGTCTACTTGGTTATTCAGAATGCCTCTTCAGACTCGGAGGACCATATAAACTTCTGCGTCTTTTTCGACAAACCGTTAATAGGAGCAACCAAAATGGCAAAATTTTTTACTAATATCCGATACCATGCTTCAATTCCCACAAAACGACGTACCCCAGAAACATTCTTCGGACTGGGTATATCTAAAATACATTTTACTTTGTCCGGATCTACTTGCAACCCGTATACACTCACAACGTACCCCAAATAACGAAGCTCCGACCGGCAAAATTCGCATTTCTCTAGATTAATAATCAAGCCTGCATTACAAACTCGTAACTATTACTTCTTTTAAAACAACTTTATGATTCTCGAATGTTTGCGTAGCTATAATTACGTCATTCAGGTAGACAAATTCATTATTTTCCAAACTTCCACCTTATCTATCAGCCTCTGCCACGTCGCCGGTGAGTTGCACAACCTAACTGGCATTCTTCGAAACTGAAACATGTCTCTGTTTGGTACCATAAAAGCCCTGTATTGTTTGCTTAGAATTTTCTTCTATCGAGAATTGCCAGAAAGCGGGTTTTATATCTAGGGAAGACATAAATTTTGTCCTTCTTCCGGACTATAATGATTGGCGAAGGTTCAACAACTCCCATTTCTAACATCTTATCTAATTCTACATTTATCATGTTCTCAATCCCTGGAGATACAGGATAATATCTGTTTAATAAATAATAATAATAAAAAATGTCCAACCCGGCACAAATTCAACAAGTTGGTTTTGTTCAGAGGCATGTAAACTTTTTAAATCTCTCATAGAAAGCAATTAATATATTTAAGTACTTACAATAAATAATTTTAAATGCAATAGATAAAATACAAACCGCTGGGGACCAAAAAACATACATAAGTTATAACAATATCATATTTTAACTTATTTATCTAAATTCCCTATTTCAACCTCCATATGGTGGTCCCTGGAAAGAAGTGAGCACTGTCTGTATTCAATAACAATGCTCACTTGGCTAAAAGTGAAGGTGGAACAGTTTAAATGCACAAAATTATAGAAAATTTCAAAGCATTTCGCAATTGTTTTTCTAAATTGTGTTAGATCTTATTATAATTAGAAAATCAATTTCTCTTCTTTGCGCACATTTTTAAATGTAATTTAATAATAAAATTTAAAATATAAATATTAGTTAATTTTGAATTAATACAGTTTCTAAATATTCAAAAGATATATCATCCCCGCTTAAAAAAATTTCAAATTTGATTACTGTCATGGTCTACAAACTCATAGAAAACCCTCACCTCTACAGAACAAAAATGCCGACGTTTTCCTAGCTTCCTGCCATTCCTGTTTAGTCTCAAATTACACGAGAGGGATTTTACCCCATGCCTCACGGCAATTCTCTTCTGTGCAAAAGTAGAAAAACCCTCAGAGTGTTGCTACAAAAGGGGCTTTGATTGACGTTAAAAAACCGGTTTATAAGTGTTTTGCAGGTTTGTATTAACCGGCTCAAGCAATACTAAATCAACCTGACAGCAAAAATTTTTCGAACCGTAATGAGGTGATTCGTGATTGACACTCACAGATGACCCTCTTCCTACCTCACTTATGTCACCAAGAAACGAGAGGGATTTGAGTGATGAAATCCTGTTTTTTTCTTGGTGAGAGAAGTAAGGTAGGAAGAGGGTCATCTGTGAGTGCCAATCCTGAACCGTAGGATTTTTGCTTGAGTTTTTCCTGATCTGCTTTTGTCCATTTTCTATTCAATAGCAATACAAATAGAACAAACAATGGAGCGCAGGCAAGAGCGGAAAGCAGCAACGCTTCCCGAATGAAGATGGGATACCATCCGGCCCGGATGAAAAACTATCAGCCAAATTGTAGATATGTCTAAATATATAGTAGCATTGTCGAGAACAAAATCCTTCATTGTAAAAAAAGTTTGAGGAAAACTCGAAAAATGTGAAAATCTCTAGGCTAGTATTACAACTAGAATTACAGAAGGCAGATCTAAAGAAGCTACTGAATACATTGACAATAATCGAAGGTTCAAACGAATTTTGGAGTTTTTAGGCAGTGTGCTTTCACTTTCAAGATATATTATATTGCTCGACCGGATCCGCTCTTATTTAAAAGATAGGTCATACCGGGTATCTTTCCGTAACACTTTATCTAGAGTTGTTAGAGCTTCTTCTGGTGTACCGCAGGGTAGCCACCTGGGGCCGCTGCTGTTTATTCTTGCCACTGAAGACATTGTCCTTCTGATTAGGCACTCCAAAGTCTTAATCTACGCAGACGATATGAAGATTTTCTCATGAGCTAGAAACAGTTACATTCATTGCATTCAGGATGATTTGAGTACCTTCAGGGTTTGGTGTGACTCAAATGAACTGCAACTTAACCTGGATAAATGTGAAGTTATGTCATTTTCTAGGAACATCAATCAGCTCGTTTTCGATTATACCATTGCGGAAACTACTATCCGTCGTGTGGAGTCCATTCTAGACGCATTGAATCGGTGTAGCGGAACTTTGTTAGGTTCGCACTAAGGGACCTCCCGTGGATCGTCTCCAGTTACTTAATATGCACTCGTTGGAGGAACGACGTAGAGTTGCTGACCTAGTCTTTGTTCACCAGCTTTTGAACTGGAAGATAGATTCTCGCCCTCTCGTAAGTTTGGTTTCTTATAGGCATACCCCGTATAGCTTAAGGAGATTGCCTTTCCTACATGTTGTTCATTCTCAGTCTAACTATGGTATGCATGATCTTATAAATCGCATGTGTAGAGCCGTGAATATGTGTCCTATTTTTGAACTGGCTCTTACTACGGATTCATTTAAACGTTCGCTGTTGTATGTGCACCCCTGATTGTAGTTTTTTTTTTGTTTAGAATTTTTTTTCCATGTTGGTGTGGGAGCCTCATTCACCTCAATATATGTTATATTCTGGTGAATAGGTCAATTGATTCCAGGCTTCTGCCTGTGAAGTGCGCCTTCTGAGTTAGAAGGGTTAATTCTATAATTTTCTATAAGCGGCCTCGGAACCAGCAACAAATCAGGCAAGATGGTAAGAATATATCATATAATCCTGATCGCTTCTCTAGGAAAAATATTTCTTAAATGCTCTAAGTTCTAAAAGTGTCGTAGGGACGTTTTGAGCCGTGGGACATTATAATGCTTTGTCCTAGTGCAAGAAACTGGTATAAATTGAGAAAAACAAAGAAATACGGATTCGTAAAATAATTGAACTGCTTTATCGATATCGCGTTTGTTAAGAATGTTGCTCTAATTCATTCATTCTTTACAGAATAGTCAGCCTTTACAAAATTAAAAAAACAATCGTCACGGTAAGATACATTTAATTTCATTGGGCCAAAACATAAAAAAAACAGCTGAGTTATCACCCGTTTCCTGAAATAAAGGCGTCACACACCTCCTGTAAGGTGAGAAAAGTAATGAGGAGCCAAGTGAAAAATTGATTCCATGCAGTCATCACTGCAACTAAACTCCCACCCCTCCTCCAACACACCTTCCCTTAACAAAGAAAATAATCCAAACCGGTCCACGCGTTCCGAAGTTGGCTTCCGGCTCATCCCCACCCTCACATCACACCAACATTTTGCACATGATATCAATAGCTTAAAATATAAAAAAAGGAATCTTCCAAATTGGTGTACGCCTTAAGAAGTTAGGTTCCGCCCCTTTCCTTATCGCCAGCACACAAAATTGCGACCATAGTGTGACCCCAAAAACAAAGTTTAATACTTACCACTGACTTCCAACAGATGTTTGACGAGCTCCTTTTTTTCCATTATTTGCTTTGACTAATCTTTATGTTTGGTATTTTCAGATTCGGAATTTAGCTTGTGTTCCTTTCGATTTCGTTTAAAAAATGTTATTATGGTTTATCTCTAATTTAATAATTTAATGTTGGCATAAAAATTTGCCTCGCTTTAAATGATTGTTGATGTTTTGTTACTATACTTTGAGTAACCCTAAAGTAAACAGCGCAAACTAAATTTAAATTTTCTTTGTTTAATTTTGTAATAATAATTATTTGGGGCAAAATCACGTTTTTCCATTAAACAAGTCTTTGTTGCTCACAACATGCTTTGAGTTAAAAATATAAAAGAAAGAAATTGAATTCAACACAAAAGAAATGCAAACAGTGGGATCCGATAAAAATCAGGGATAAGGATGAATTCTTTTTTGCTTTTGAGAAAGCATACTGAGAAGAAATTTAAAATTTTAAAAATGCTTTTTAAGAAAATGAGGCAGAAGGGGGAAGCAAAATACAATCTACCCTCGTTTTCAACTAAGGTCGTATCTCGTCGGAGATATTTTAACTTAATTAAGCTTTCCACCAAGTTATTTAGTATAGCCCTAATTAGCTTAAACCAGCATTATACAGTTAAATCATAACCCAGAAAAGGCACACACTTTCTTCTTGTAAATTCAAACACCCTCAGGACTCGCTTTGTAAAAAGGGAGACGTGGCGCTTGTGCCTTTTTAGTTATGTCGTAAAATTGCGTAAATCTTGCTTAGAAATTTCCAGTGGGTGTGCAGAGAAATCCATTTAAGATTTAATCAGCATTTCCGTATAAAATTTTCTCAGATATTATGTTAAAAATTTTGAAATGTTGTTTTTGGTACGATATATCGGATAAGGCTAATGTACAAAATTAGTTCATAAAAAAATTAATTAGTAAAATCAGTACGTGGGTTGTTCTACAAACTAAGGACGAAACTGAGTCTGATTTCGTCCCGAGATTTTTTGCACATTCTAGTTGCGAAATTTAGTCTTTTATCAAGAATACAATGTCTTTTAGCCTATGTTAAGTGGAACAGTTAAAATAATTATCTTTATTAATTATCTTGCACACAAACAATATTTCAATATAAACTTCTCAGGATCCTGGATAGTTCTCAGTATCTCAGGTCTCTATTTGACAGGATCCTGAGACCTGGTTCCTGAGAATTTTTAAATAATATTAAAAAAAACATTGATTAAAAAACATTTAACCAAAAATAAGCAAAACTAAGCCTTGGTGTAAGCAACTTACATATCAAAATGCTAAAATTACCAGATTATATATTTATTTCGTAAGTAAATATCCTACCAGGATTCTGTGAGCTCGACTGATTACGACGCGACTTCCTCTGCTCCTTGAATATTCGCTTGTTTTACATTGAACAGGATCCTGATATAAAACCGTTGAGACAAATTGTGGAAAAGGATTTTATAATATTTTTGCAGCAATAAAATAATAATATATCTTCAGGCAAGAAAATATAATAAGTACTTCTTTATTTTGGTTTAATTTATGGCCTCAATGTCGTAGTAAATAAATAAAGGTTCCTGAGAATTTGGCACTTTGAATAGTAATTTCGTCAAGAAAATAATTTTAAATCTAAAGGTATATTATTCAGAGTGTTATGCAAATAAATTAGTTTGTAAAGAATTTTTCGGGATATTTTAGCTGAGCCGCCGAAAATTCCTTAGGTTGTAGAACTAGCCACGTGCATTGAGATTTGAAACCCATCCATCATTTTATTCCTTTATTATGTTAGTTACGGAGTCTCTCGTAAGTCTAAGTACAGTTTGTTACGAAGCCTCTCGTAAGTCTAAATCCGGTTGGCGACCGATAGAAAAGACCTCGTTATGACTTTTGAGGCTTTCGCGGTTGCTCACTGACATTTTTTATGTTTTCCGGATTATCCGCGTAAAATTATTAAGAGTGCTAATAAAATTACTCACCCCGAACGTTTCGCATCAAGTTTCATTGAACGTGGTCACCGGGAAACTGCCTGAAGTTGTCAGTGTCGATCCACACTGCGCAGGCCGTTGTTGTGCGTATGCCGTTGTTGCGGTTTTTGCATTTGTTGATGTTGCGAAGAGGAATCCAAAAAAACTACACTCACTGTGTCGCTTGGCGTGAATATGTTGTTTCGTATCGACCGTTGAGATGCTTTCCATACGGGATCCTATGTTCGTGAAAGCTGGAAACTGTGGTCGCGATTGAAATTTTGTCGCCGTTTAACTTCAATCGCCTCACGAACGAGCCGAGGCGTGTAGTGAGGTTCGCGGGCCAAGATTTCGGTCTTCTCGAAGTGAATCCAATGATGTTCCGATGGATGATCTAAAATATGCTCGCATATTGCTGATTTTTCCCGCTGATTCTTACTTACAGCACTTATATGTTCTTTAAGACGCGTAGCAATACTTCGTTGTGTTTGTCCAATATAAGATAACCCACAGATACAAGGGACAGCGTAAACGCCTGGCGACTGAAGAGGAAAACGATCCTTTGGTGGACGCAGGTAGTTTTGCACCTTTTTGGGTGGCAAAAAGATCGATTGTATCCCGTATCGCTTCAAAACCTTTCCCACCCTATCCCTAACGCAAGAGCACCGTCCTGTTCTTCCTCTATGGTAAATTTGGTCTTAACGTGTAGCGAGTTGAGATGTTGTAAAAAGCTCGCGATGTCCGACTTTTTCAGGATACAGAAAGTATCATCAACATACCTGAGCCAAACCTTGGGACGCTTAGGAGAACCTCTCAATGCCATATCATATATCATATACACGGTGCAAACGTGTTTAACGACGGCTAGTGAAGTGTTGTTGAGACGGTTGATCAGTTCCCATCGTTATGAATTGAATTTGGTATCAAATGAATTATTTAATTTGCAGCAACACCTTGCAGGTGTGCTTAGTGCAGAGGATTTCTATGTGTGTGATCGGTTAACATTTCATAAAGCAACTAGAATGGCAGAATTGTGCAAACAAAAACAACAGAATAAGTTCGATCGACTCATCGCAAGGCAAACAATACCGCAACCGGACAATACTATAGACCTGAGTAAAGCGGTAGTTAATTTGTTGATGAAGAACTTAGTGAGGCTACTGTCAGCATTCTATCCAAGGGACTGAACTTTGCGCCAACTTCACAACGTATCCCCATTGAACAACTGATTGGGAGCGTAGAGCAGTATCGAGGCTGAGACAATGCGTCAGGACGTAGCGGTTCTAGTTAGACGCATAAAAACACCTTCGTCCAGCAATGTAAGCAGAGAGGAGATGACTGCTTTGAGGGTACTGCGAAACAATGAAAAGGTTCTGGTGCTGCCAGCTGACAAGTGTTTTTTGCTTTAGTATCGAGGCTGAGACAATGCGTCAGGACGTAGCGGTTCTAGTTAGACGCATAAAAACACCTTCGTCCAGCAATGTAAGCAGAGAGGAGATGACTGCTTTGAGGGTACTGCGAAACAATGAAAAGGTTCTGGTGCTGCCAGCTGACAAGTGTCTTTTGCTTTAAAATGTTGCGAGGTTAACGAAATTATTTGGGCAAACTGACCTGAGTCGTGGTTCTATGTAATTCTTGTTCGTTGGCCTACGCACCGGTACAATCTGCGCAGTGTGGATCGACAACTTCAGGCAGTTTCCTGGTGACCACGCTCAATGAAACTTGATGCGAAACGTTCGGGGTGAGTAATTTTATTAGCACTCTTAATAATTTTACGCGGATAATCCGGAAAACATAAAAAATGCCAGAAAAGACCTCTATCGCTATAACAACATGACCTCTATCGGCTAAAAACATATGTTAAGTTCCAAAAATAATCGTTTTCATAGTTTATTTAAGATTTTAACAATTTCGACGCATTTCACTCTGTTGAGGCATCATCAGTGACAAAAATAATCGTTTTCATAGTTTATTTAAGATTTTAACAATTTCGACGCATTTCACTCTGTTGAGGCATCATCAGTGACTGACTTTCAGAATTAAGCTACATTACATTACAAATAAGTGTGCGGATCTAATAACAAACTAAAATTAGTACAGTCCAGTGGATTATTTAAAATATTTTTCTTTAATTTTAGAGCCTTTTGAACTAATTAAAATTTTATAAACATGTACTGTGTCCTGTATTTAAGGCATGTTTAGACAAAGCTGAGTGTGGGTTATTATTCTTAACTCCGGCTATGTGCTCAGAAAACCTCGTTTTTAATTTAAATTTTTTTTATTAAAGAAAGCTGGTTCTGGTTTTTAGGGTATGTTTAAAATTTTGATACCCCGTTGATGTAAGGTATCTTACGCCAATTTTTCGGTCCTATAGTAGTCCTCTTGCTTGGGAAAATTGAAAGGATTGCCCTTTTCTTTGATTTTTTCTTTTAATAAATTATCTTTCACCCCTTTTTTGCAACCGTTATTTACAACAATATTAATAATTGCTCTTGGTTCAATTTTAAAGTTTTTGGAATGGAACGCAGCTAATTTCGTGTTCCACGGATGATGATTGGAATTCGCCGGAATCTTGCATCTGAGAATGTGTCCTTTTTAAATATTGAAAAATCCAATTTAATATTATTAATTTTAAGAGTCAAGTCGAGAAAATTAATATTGTCGTTGCCTACTTCTACAGTAAAATGTAAGGAATCGTCCAATTAATTTAAAATATCATTAACAAATTTATTTAATTGTCACGAACTGCCCGTCCATATACAAAATATGTCATCGACGTACCTATACCAAACAGAATATAGAATACTAATATAATAGAAATACTTTTGAACCATACATAAATCAATAAGATAAGCTGTGTCAACTTTTCAGAATTTTGTAAAGTGCGTTTTATATTGTTGTATAAGATATATTTTAGTTTGGCTAAAGGAATTGACGGAAAAAGATTGACAACATCAAAACACACTAATTTTGCGTTACGTTGTAGCTGAATGCTTTTAACTTTGTCAATTAGGTCAACAGATTTTTAGCTGCACGAACAGATTTAAATTCAATAACTTTTGTGCCAGTGCATTTATAGCCGAACATACCGGTCTAATTGGGTGGTTCTTTTTATGTAGCTTAATTAATCCGTAAAAACGGTGCTTTGGAAGGGAAAACTGTAACGGGTAAAGTTGGGTGTGCAAAAATTTTGAAAAAATTCATTAGTCATGCAAACAACAACAATAACAAAAGTGAAAGTAGTTCAGTTATATCAGTTAAACAGAAATTAGAGGACAATAATTTGATTTTTGGAAGGGCTGACAAAGGTAACACAGCTGTAGTTCTGTACCTCTACAACCATTGAAGGTTTAGTCGCTTGCGACTTGCGTAATTGAATCGGTCATTTCGAAAAGGGCTCATGCCTGGAAAAACAAATTTGTCAGGAGAAGCAAAAAACTTAAGTGGCCGATTCAATTGTATACTGACGATGTGAACTCGCTGAGCAAGAAGATTGACAATTTAATTTCCACTACTGAAGTACTTGCGCTATCTACAGGCACAAACACAACCCAAAATTTACCTGAAATAAAGAAAAGAATTATTATTTAAAATGAATTAAACAAATGAACATGAATAATACGTACGAACATTGAAAACATTAATTGAATTCACACAAGAAGTTCATTGAATTCTTACAAATCAACTTCTTGGCGAAAACAACAACAACAATATCCGGCAAACCGAATCATGATAATTTACGTTAAAAATTTATATGTATAATTTAAACAGCCGAAAGGAATTTCAAAAGGCGTGAAATTAACAAAATATTGCACCTGTGACAGCTCCTGTGATTTTTTTCATTACACGAAAACCAACTAAAAGATTTGGGCAAGCACAAATTGTTCACAAAGCACAATTATATAATTAAAAGTCAAAACCCACCTGTTTTATCCACATAAAATACCAAAACTACGCGGAAGCTTTGACATCGCACAAAACCAACCATAAACATCGCGAACTGTCAACATCATGCTAATTGGGGTAAAATTTCGCGGGGAACCTAACGACGTTGTCAGTTAAGAGGTGAATTGCGTTAATTTTGAAATATTCACGGTTTAATTAATCATAATTTACGCAATTAGTGGGAAAGAGAGGAATCGAGTAAAAGGGATAGCAGAAAATCACGCTCCACAAATCAATAAATAAGGAATTTCGATTAATTTGAATTATTGATTGGAAACTTATTAAAAAATGGCGGCCTGCTTTCATCAAGGTTCTCGTTCCGGATGATCTCTTCCCGATTGTACTTTCTCCGAATATCTGGCCCTTCAATACTACCGTCCGCGAGTTTGTTTTATAAACCCGGCTGATTTCAATAACTGCTACGAGATATCCAGTTATTACGCCAACGTAACTGGAATCAGCTCTAAGACAACATGCCTATATGCAAGCTCAAGTGATTCTTTTTTGACGTGGTCTGTTTAACTGAGACTTGGCTGCACCAGGGGATTTTGTATACCGAACTTTTCAATTCCTAGTACCTCGTTTTTTTGCCGGAATCGTCATGTCGCTACTTCTGTCGCTTCCGTTGGGGGGTGGAGTTCTCTGTGCGGTCCGCCGTGATATCCCGTGAAGACTTGTTGCTGTTCCGGATTCGGACAACTCGGAGTTTCTATGCATCTGTATTGGCTTACCTCAGAAGTACGTTTGTTATAGTTTATACCATATTCCACCTTGCTCCCCGCTGCATGTTTATGAGCGTCTTCTTTTTTGCCTGGATGCGCTTTCCTGTGACTTGAGGCTCACTGATTAATTCTTGCTGTTTGATGACTTCAACCTGCCTTGTATTGGCTAGGCACCTTCTCGTTCGGACGATTTCTTGGTGACGTATTTTTTGTCAGCTAATCAGTGTGCTGTGTCTTTTACAGATAGCCTTGCTTACTCTGGCCCATTGCAGACTTGTGCCATCTCGAGTTATCATGGAAAGTTTCTCAATCTAGTGTTTTCCATTGATCCTGCAGGCATATTGGTTAGGCGATGTTTGGTCCCGCTTTTCCGGAATCGGGTCACCATAACTATTTCGTACCGGTCTTGATGTCGTCGATGTACCTACTGACCTTTACTATAACTTTAAAAACGCTAATTTTCCTTTAATTGGTGATTGGGTGTCGGTTTGCGATTGTATTTGTGTTCACGATGAGATCGAAATTAATAACGCCGTCAGCGCTTTCAATAACTTGTTGTCCATCTGTTTCACCCATTGTGTTCCTATCACTAGAGCGAAAGAAAATATCACTAACGAACCTTGGTTTGACAGTTCTTTGAGATATCTAGAAAATATCAAGAATATCTATTCCGCGAAGAGCGACTACTTGACTTATACCCATTTACGTGATAACTTCATTTCAGCTTCAGTATCTTCCTACCACGATTACATTTCCAGAATAAAGGCTGGCCTGGGTGTTGATCCTAAGCGGTTCTGGCGTTTTGTAAATTCTAAGCGAAATTCAGATGGTCACCCATTTTCACTTTCTTTTGAGGACTTCGATAGCAATGAACCTATGATAACTTTTTGAAAATTTTTTTTTAACTGCATTTTTAGACGATATCTGTGATATTAGTATTAATGATTTTACCCGTTTGAAGACGCTTCCTCCAACTTCTCTTGAATTCAAAGACAATTTATTTAACGAAGCCACGATTTTGAAGCAGAGTTCTTCCCTGGCTGATAGCTTCTCTGTTGGCCCTAACGGAATTCCTGCATCTTCTGTAAAGAGGTTTGGTTTGCCTCTTGCTCCAATTTTGTGTTATTTATTTAATTTATCTCTGCGTTGTGGTGTTTTTCCGAATACCTGGAAACTCTCACTAATTATTCCTTTGCATAAGAAAGACAACAAATGCGATATATCTATGGTATGTGATGTCCTTTATTGTCATTGCAAACCGTTCTTGCATTCTTTTCAATGGGCTGTCTAAAAAGCAATTCGACCACCACGAATTTGTTGGAGTTCTCCAATGTCTGCATCTCTGCTATTGAAGGTGGCATGCAGGTCGACTTCACTCTTCTGATTTTAGTAAGCCGTTTCATCGAATAAAGTATAAAATTCTTGTTCTCAAACTCTCCTTGTTCCGGTTTTCATCTACTTTTGTTGACTGGTTGATTTCATATGTGTCTGGTGGCACTCAGTGAGTATCGTTTCTTAAAGCTTTATCTAAGCCAATTTTAAATACTTCCGTGGTTCCACAGGGTAGCCATCTCGGACCAATGATTTTTATTATCTTACATTACATCAACGTCGCTTGAAAAAACCACAGATCTAGGCGTCTGGTTGAATTCCCGTTTTTCATTCGATGACCATCTTGATGCTTTAATTAATAAGTAGCGCAGTGGCGACCTTGGGTTTCGTCAATTGTTGATCGAAAGAGTTTGATGTCCCCTACATCACTAAGCTTCTTTATTGTACTTTCATCAGACCTATTTTGGAATATGCTTCTTCCGTTTGGTCCCCTTACTACTCGGCACACATCAAACCTTAGAACATAAAGCTAAACAGGAATGGCAGTATCGGGTATATGTGCTGTAGGTGTGATCGGTATCTGAACGATAGAAGAAGTGTGGAAGTGGGGAAAGTTTTGAGGTACTGTCCCCATATCGAAGTGTTTTGCTTTTATTTTCGGAAATGTCAAATTTTAAGTTGTGCTGTGAAAGTTTTGTGAAAACAGGAATTTATCGAGGTGATTAGTATTAACGATTGCTTATTATAGCCTAGTTAAGTGTAAAAATACCGCGTGATATCTTATTGTGTCCTTTTATTGTGTAAAACTCCACAAAAAATCACAAATTTAGTGATGAAGTGTGCTGTGTACTGCTGCAAACATTATCGCCGGAGAACGCGAGGAAAATCTGTTTTCAGGAAAGTTTATGTTATAATACAATCTCTAAGGTCTCTTTGATTAAATTACTGCGATTATATTAAGCGACAGTGACTTATAATAGTAAATATTCACTATTTTCCTGGCTATAGAACTTTGTTTACATTTGTAATCTAGCCAAATATAGCTTTGCCCTTATTGTCACTGTCGGCTCGCGAACAATTTTTCAGAAGGGGTCAGAACATATTTTTCGATTTAAAACTAAAAATATTTTAAGTATAATTATATAGATTTCCCAAAAATAGCAAATAATTTACATAAGTACTTACAATAAATAATTTTAAGTGCAATTGACAAAGGACAAACCACTGGGGACCAAAAAAGATACATAAGTTATAATATCATATTTTAACTTATTTATCTAAATCACCTATCTCAACCTCCACGTGGTGGTCCCTGGAAACAAGTGAGCACTGTCTGTATTCAATAACAATGCTCACTTGGCTAAAAGAGAAGGTGGAACAGTTTAAATGCATAAATTCTTGAAAATTTCAAAGCATTTCGCAACTGTTTTTCTAAATTGTGTTAGATCTTATTATAATTAGAAAATCAATTACATCTTTGCGCACATTTTTAAATGTAATTTAATAATACAATTTTGAAAATAAATATTTATTAATTTTGATTAAATACAATTTGTAATTATTCAAAAGATATATCAACCCCGCTTCAAAAAATCTCAAATTTGACTACTGTCATGGGCTTCAAACACACAGAAAACCCTCACCTCTACAGAAAGGAAAATGCCGACGTTTTTCTGGCTTACTGCCATTCCTGTTTAGCATTGAGACGGTTCAACAGATGTTTGTTTGTTTTGCACTTCGCGGCCTTCGCTGGAATAATTCTCTTAGACTGGTACTTTACCGCGACCGACTCGGTTTACTTCATCTGGAGACTTCCAGGATTCCTGCTCGTTCTTTGAGGAACCATGACTTCTTGTATGTACCTCATCACCACACCAATGTAAGCAATGTTGGTGGGGTGATTGTGGGTGGTGGGGGTGAAACCTAACATTGTAATGCGTGGTAGAATTGGATGGTGCTTCCTTTGTTGTACAGAGTACGATCTCCCACTGCTAATTGGAGAAAAAAAATTGGCCTAGGGTGGGGGAGGGGTAGTCTAACTTCGTAACGCGCAGACCGATTTGAATAATTCTTTTTCTGTTGGGTAGAGTATATTCCCTGGTTGATTAAACGAGAAAAGATATGTTTTTGGGGTGCAGGTAAGGGGGTAGGGGTGGAACCTAACTTTGTAACGCGTGGACCGATTTGGATGGTTCTTTTGCTGTTGTATAGAGTGCAATCCCCCATTGCTAATAGGAGAATACTTTGGTCCAAAGGAGGGGGCGGGGTAAGGGGAGGGGAGGAGTAGTCTAACTTTGTATCGCGTGGACCGATTTCGGTGATTATTTTTCTGTTGGGTAGAGTATGTTCCCTGATTGATACTACGAGAAAAAAAATATTGGTGGGATGGAGGTGGAGGTAGGGGGTTAAACGTAACTTTTTAACGCGTGGACCGATTTGGATGGTTGTTATATCTGTTACGACATTTTGAAATCAGTGCAAATCAAACAAACCAAACAACTATAACAAATGTATTTAATCGTCCTTCCTTATAATCCCGTGAGCTGAAACTTTCAGGAAGTTTATATATTATCTTCAATTGTGGTTGGGCAGTTGTTTTGTTTGTTTAATTTGCACCGACTTCAAAATGTTGTAATAGATATAAAATTAAAAACAATTTTATGGTTTTTAGCGGTTTTTGTGAAGTCGGTTCAACTTTATTTTTAAAACTATTTTATTAATTTATCTTTTGACTAAATTGATTTTCAATTGCCCAAGAGCTCCTTTACTTGCATTTACTTTAAATACTTTGGTTATCTGATAATATTTATTTTAGATTTATTTTATTTACTTGGATTGTGTTTTTTTCGCTTTTTTGCTTTGAGATGTTATCT
The DNA here is from genome assembly GCA_964036015.1 of Leptarthrus brevirostris. NCBI lineage: Eukaryota > Metazoa > Arthropoda > Insecta > Diptera > Asilidae > Leptarthrus > Leptarthrus brevirostris. The sequence continues at coordinate 113,939,707 of OZ038371.1, forward strand.
GATATAAACTGAAATTTTGTCTGTAGTATTCAGCCATTGACGAAACTTCATGATTGTATCCTTGAATCTTTGTCATTTTGATTTTCTTTTACAACTTTCCGTCTCATGTTTTTGTGAATTTATTGTTTATTGAGGGTGTAAAATCCATTCCATTCCATTTCCACTTAGTAACAGGGGGTATAAGGTGTCGTTACATATAAGGCCAAAATGTGTTTCTTCCTTTAATGTAAACAACCAGGCATTAGTGCCACTTAGTCTTCTCCATATGCTGTCCACTTTCTTGCTTCTGAATTTGTAAAACATAAAAATTTTACGATTTCTTAAAAATTCTTATTTACAGTGACTGTGATTTCTTTTAACTGTAATAATCAATTTTTGAGTTTCATTTAGGTCTTTTTCTCTAATAGGGTTGAATCGACCTCTTTCATTTCATTTAGGTCTTTTTCTCTAATAGGGTTGAATCGACCTCTTCGTTGATTTATGTAAATATATTTGTCATCGTGAATTACTGTGATTCTAATATTTACATTCATGGAATTGTAAATGGTGATCAAGGATGTTGTACTTCCGATAACCATACAAGGGCTGTATAAAATAGAGCATACATAAGCCACAGCGCCAAAGGGCACTTTAAATAAATCAAAAGATTTTCTTCTCATTTAAAATTTCAATAATGGCTCCCGCTCTCTGTGCCGATATACATACATAACGCTATGGAAGATTAATTAGACCCATCCGGCATGTACAACCATGTGGTTGAACTTAAGCTCAAAAAGCGAGTTTTCCGCAAAATACATAGTAACATAGGTAGATGTAATTTGCGATACGTAAGGAATTATATTACACGAGTAATATGTAGAGAGTTCCAAAAACAAATTCGATTAAGACGAGATGTTTGCGAGCAACTTTATTTAATTGCTACAGATATCCAGTAAGACTTCTAAGAATTGCTGGCGTCCTTGTTGGTAAACCGTTCCTTACTTCAATCTTTACCGCTCTCATAATTTACCTCCTGAACTTTATTAGAACTTCCCAGCAATGCAATCGCCTTCCCAACTAATGAGTCCTATCATGATGCCCTCACTGAGAAGGATGTTGGCGAATATTCAATAAATTAAAGGATATTATCGATTTGGCTCTTCCGCAGGACGTGATTTTGCCGTTAATGGCTTGATGGTGTTCAGGTGAGCGCGCACACGAGTAGTGAAACATTGGGAAATTATAGGCGAATCAATATATTTTTTCATTTATTTCTGCCACAAGAAATGATGCTTCGGCATTATTAACGAATGAGGTTTGGGATTTAATCATGCTTTACAAATATTGTTGTAAGGGTAAAGTGTTTCGTAGTACACAGTTGACACACTTTGCGTAAATTTTATCGGATTAGGAGTCATGTGGAATATAAGTAATATATTTGATTAAACCGTCGAATCAGATCTGTTAGATATGTATCCAATTACTTAGCTGAAAAATATCTGTGCGAGAGGGGTTTGCGGAAAAGCAATTTAAAAAAGATTTCTTTCTTCCATTAAATTAGCACAGGTTAAATTTCGACTTTAATGAGAAAAAGTATTGTAACTGGACATGTAATAAAACAGAGCTATTCACATAATTTGATAGCTCTAGTTTTATTCTAATTAAAGACTATAAATTAACAATTATTCAAGGTACTCAACAGTTTTCAGAGATAAGTAAGGAAGCTATATTTTAAATTTTTATCTATAAAAAGCATTTAACCAAATGCAATGGAGGTATAATGACAAAAAACGCAAATATTGCAGTTTAGCATATTTTTTTTTGTTTTTCATAAAATATTATTATAACCCCTTAAGAATACAGAGTGTTTCAGATCTGACGTGCTAAAATGAGTGAGGTGATAGATCTCAACTAGACAAAAAAAAATTGTATGGTAAGGGGGCAATCTCAACCGTTTGGGAGTTACAGGGTAATTCATAAATATCAGTTTTTCATAAATATTAGTTTTTCATGATATGCACATTACTTTTTTATTTTTGTCTCTTGATCTACTCTTGACCTTTCCAAAAATGTCAACACTACTGATCTAACTCCCAGCATTGCACGTACAGTCACTTCCAAAAGTGACAAAACTGGTTTGCGATTACCTAAAATTCAGCATTTTCTCAAATTTTCTCCAAAATTCATGTAATTAGTACACCTTTTTTTATTTTTATTAGATTGCTAATTTCACAGCCTTTCCAAAAGTGTGAAACAAACAAGGTAGACACAGGATTAGAATAACCACATCCTTAGAACTCCCTGAGTACCTAATTATTTTAGTGCACTTTAGGTAGGAAATTCTTTAAAGAAACAAAATTTTTAAGATAAAAGATTAAAAATGTTTGTTTTGGGTTATCAGGTAATTAATTGTAATATTGCTGCAAAAAAATTTTAGTGAATTTTGTTTTATTGCTGATATTAGCTTGTGTTAGATAGAATTCACACCCTTGTATCCTGGCGTTCTGTTACTCGTACCTGATGGAAATTTTGCTATAAAAAAGGGTCAATCAGCAAGAATAGTATTATAAATAGTTGAAAAACAAATCGATAAGTACTGGGTTTTTAGCAAAAATTATTTAAAAGTTGTAGAATTTACTTTTGAGGAATACGGGGATATTATTTACATTTATGGTGTAGTAGACATAAGAGAGAGAACGGCTGTACTGGAATATCAAAGGAGATTCCCTAATCGGCGAGCACCCCGAAAAGGGGTATTTACGCGGACTTTCCAAAGGAAGAAAAGAAAAAAAGAAAGAAAAAGAAGAGAAACAGGAAGTGTAACTTCACATGACATGGAGACACGACCCGAAACTGCGGGAACTTCTGCCGAAGTCGAGCACCAAATAATCATCATCGTGAGGCAAGCTCCTGAGACGAGCACGAAACGAGTCGCAAGGCGATTAGGAGTGTCGTCATCTAAGGCTTGGGGGGGGGGGGGGGGGGTTATTCATCGAGGGGGATTACGTCCAGATAACCATCACCTAGCCCAAGGACTACTGGAAGGAGAACATTGACGACAGAGCGTTTCTGGACAGAATTCTGTGGACAGATGAACGTTAATTCACCAGGAATGATATCACGAACTTCCATAACCTCCATAACCTCTAACACTTACCCACCCAGGGCAAAGGTGATCCCATTCCAGCAGAGATTCAGTCAATGTTTGGGCTGGTATCATCGGCAACCATTTGGCAGAACCATTAATTTTGCCGCAAGTGCGGAAATTTATGCGGACTTTTTGGACAATACGCTGCCAGATCTAATAGAGGAGAACCCTATGAATAATCTAAGGGGAATATGGCTAACATTGTGAAGGAAATACTAAGTGAAAAATTTCCTAACCGCTGGATTGGACGAGTTGCACCGATTCCTGCTAGATCTTCAGACCTTACCCCATTGGACTTTTTCTTATGGGGAACAATGAAGGATGAAGTTTATTCAAGCCCAGTTAACAATAGGGAGGATTTATTTAGCCAAATGCAGCGGCGAAACTTCCGGAGAGGCTGGCTGCAATACGCCTTAAACAGGGACTTTGAAGGAGATTGTTGGCATTTCAAAGTGGCCGTGGACATTTTGAACGGGTTTTCTTACTTATCAAGATTAATTGTAATTATTTTTAAATTAAATAAAAAGCATTTTAGAATTAATCAATTTTTCAATTTTGTCATATTTTGGTAAATTGCTCTTCACCACTAATCTACATTATGTAAAAATTTCTCAAAAAATTACGTGAAAAAATGCTTCAACTAATGAATGGCCCAGAAGGAAAGAAAACATAAATTCTTATCAAATTGAATACGTTTGCTGGTTTCTGTATTAACTGTAGCAAATACCGTCCTTGAATTGTGTCATTTGGATGATTTTACAAGGTTCTTTTCGAATACATAAATTGCACCCCGCTTAGATGAATAATTACACTCCCTATGCCCACCGCTGGTACCCCACGGGTGCGGATAGTAAGGGAGTAACATGTAAAATTAACTGAAAACGACGCTCCCTTACCCAAAGTCCGAGAAACGCGGACGCACCTAATGTTTAATATAAAAAGAAAAGAAATATAAATAAAAATAGTCCTCAAACTATTTATCATCATGAATAGTAATAATTCTTGTGAGTTTTTAACTTGTTAGGGAAAGAAAATAATTTCGCAACCTAAATCTCCCTTATTTCACCTCACTCAGAAACTAGAGCATTCCGAACTTCAAAGGCTTGTATCTCGGAAACGATTGACTTTGGGACTTCGGGCCCATGGAGACTTTTGATCAGTTGACCGAGAAGAGCAATTTACCAAAATATGAAAAAAATTGACCGAGAACCAATTTTCATAGAAAATGTGCGGGGTCCTTTTTAAAACTTAATTCAAAGTATTTCTCATGTTATAACTTATAACCGTGACCCTCCTCTATGTGAACCTACTTGTGTTGAAAAATTTGTTGTAAAAATTATTTTTTCGAAGCAAAAACAATTGAAAAATTCGGTTAAAAATTCAAGTAGTTGTTATAAAGTGGTTCTATCTACGAATTTTGTTTATTTTCATTTGTTTAGGTTCATACAAAATATACTATTAATAATTATACAGAATATTTTTCAGTTTTTTTAGATCAATAAAACCGAGGCTACAGTGTCTACCAATCGAGAAGTCTCGCTCCGACCTTCCCGGAGGAATGTGTACAGTACATTTTAAAAATATAAAAATAAAATATTTTTGTAATAGTTTAAAATATGAATAAATCAAATGCCAACTTCCGAAAATATAGAATGAATCATTCCTTTAAAAAAAATTCATCAAAATCAAGTAAAATTTGCAGTTCTATATGTGTCTCCCCCCTTAATTCGTATTGATACATGCTACCGTTATATAACAATACTTCAGCAATTAAGATAAGGTAGAGGTAGTATTGAATGCCCTTGCGTTGGCCTTCTTATGTTACTATTTGCACTTAATGTCACTCAGTCTGCAAGTTCTACTTTCCGCACCTACAATTTAAGATGGATTACGAAGTGGAACGAGGCTGAGCCCTCGCGGCCATTTAAAGGTAATGGTTACGCACTGTGGTAAGGTTTAAAGCAGGCGGAGAGAGGCAGTCCAACGATAACCGAATTTGCTGAGACCATATCAGGTGACGACAATATACTCAGAACTACGTTTGCGGAAGCAGCTTAAGCGTAAGATGAAGAGCGAGTGGAAAAAGCAGTAGCTAGCACCAGCTATAGCTGCCAAAACAGATGAGGAAGAACAAGATGTCATGAATTTAACTGACAGCTTTGAAAACCGGGGGAAAACCAGTGAATAACAACGCCAAAGAAGCTAAGCCTCAGCAAATCGCAGTAAAGAAAGTGGGCATAAAGACTTCTAACTCGCTAAACCGCTTCCAAAGATTCGCCTTTGGAAAGGAAAGGATTTCGATTCCTGGCAAGAAACTTGAGCGGAAGAATAAAAGTCAGACCAAGAAAGAGCTTTTAGAAGGAGGGTCATTGAAGCTGGGAAGGGTCTAAAAAGCTATAGACTCTTTTTTTCGAGACATCAGGTAAACTCGGCGAACGTGAACGAAGGATTTAGGTGTGTGAACCGGAAATTGAAGTTACGGCTGTATGAAATCGTTAGAGGGTAGCCCAACGTATGGGAGTATATAAACCTGAAGGTGTGTGTTCCAAAAACCAGATAGTATTTGCCCCGGTGAACCTACAGACTAGGACATTACTCTGAATACGCTGAAAACTGAATATAGTTCTATAAAAGATACATCTAACTCAAAAGTATGTCAAGTAGAAAGATATGGGGATAAGGTATTAGGAGGCAATATTTTGACGGTGTGCTACAATGTCAAGATTTTTTGTGTTGTCTCCTCCAAAGTGATATAAGTAAGAGTTGAACTATGTCTTTTGTCGCAAAAGAAATCAACTTGACCTTAGCTACGCTATTAATGATCTTAATAAGTCTTCGCAGAACCAACGCCCTGTGGGGCTGTTAATATTTATATTTCGTCTCGCTCCTCGAGAAATCGTGATTTTTTTTAAATACCCAGCACTGCACTAATTGAGGTTTTCACGAACCCATCACATCAGTGTCTGGATGTTTCGATATAAATTTCAGTAAAATTGATTTTCATCTATCTAAAAATTCCTAATTTCGTTTTAAATTTTTTTGATATTTTTCGTCGTCTTATAATATAATATTACTTTTGTTTCTATTTATCATTAATGAACCTTTGTAAATAAATAAAATAACGTTGAATAAACTCTTCGAAGAACATTTGTGAAATTTATCGACTTTCGGAAATTATCTAGGATAATCTGATCTCCGGTCTTGGACTTGTCGCGATGGTACATATACAATGACGGAGAACAGGGATCAAACAGACGAAGTCATCGATGCTTTAAGTCGGATGACTTAGGTGAATCGCACTCACGGCGGCTTTGTCGTTAATTACAAAAAAGGCCATGGAGGTTGCAGAGAAACTGTCGGTGGTTCGGAATTCACTGTACGTCCACTTGCAACCTTCGAATCGGGTGAAGTTTTTCACCCGCATTAAGCCCCATAAGGGGTTACGGGAACTAGAGAGAGAGAGAGAGAGAAATGTCCAGGCCCCTAAAGAAATTCGGACGAACAGGCTGGAGCAAAACATGCAAATGAGTCAATTTGTCAATTTAAGACTGCAGGACTAAATCATATATTCCCTGCATTATTACAAGGGGCAATGAGGTCTTGGCACCGAGGCTAAGAGGAATTTACATCGAATGTTTGACAATTAGTTATATTTCTGTCCTTCTTTACGGAGAGAGACCAAAGCCGGAGAAAAAAGTCTTTTAGACCGGTGAGACTCATGTCATTGCGAATGAAAGCAATGGAAAATATTATGGTTTACCACATCGTGATCCCAGAGCTGAAGCAGTAACGTTTATCGTGCCGGTAGATCTACAGAAACAGCGTTGCAGCAGGACTTGCACGTAGCAGAAGAAGAAGTGTCAGTCGGAGAATATTGAAGAATCTGGTAATGACTCTCAAAAGACGTTGCGTAAGTCTGCTGATATGTAAGTAAATTGGCAATATGCTGAAGCAGAGAGAGTTAAATATACAAAAAGGTTAGTTAAAGCTACTGAAAGAATCAGCAAGGGCTGTATACGTGAGCCAGGGTGTGAGGTATTCTGACTCTGGATCGGAAAACTTTAAAGTGGCTGACGATGCTCTTGTAAGGGCCTTCTAAGGATCTTGTGGAGTGAATCGGTCTCATTAGGAATGTTACTATGTAGACTATGAACGTAATATAAGAATATGGCGATGAATATAGTGTGCCTGTTCAAATGGGAGATGTACACTAGTTTGAAGCTGCAGAGCTTCGTCTAAAAACATTTTGTTTAATAACCAAGAGAATTGAGATGAAGATGGTAAACTGGAGAAACGTAGCCAATAATTTTCTACTATTGATTTTGTATTCGCTTTTTCTGTTTATCCCCTGTATCTCTACCACCACTTCTATTCTTATTACTTTTCTTCACCCCTCCTCCCTCCGTTTTCACCACAGATCCTCTTACGAACCTTGGAGATTAATGAGTTAAAATGACAGTAAAGTTCTTTAATTAATCTCATATTCCTAAGTGTTTTTCCTTTCTTACCAAAGCCAAAGAAGACATACTTTAAAAATGAAAAGAAATATTTCGTACTTAAAGAAATAATTTGAATAATAAAAAATAATTGTAATCTTGTTAAGCTTTTTACTATACATGCTTTGCAATTATAGTTAACACATTTTTTTTTAATTTTTGTGAGATTTTAGAACTGAATGCAGTTATACTACTATAAGCAACACAAATTTTATTTCCATTAAATTATTGCCTGTGAGCCAGAAACAATGGTTTACATTATTTAATAACACAAGTGAAATAGAGTAAAGGTAGAATTAAAACAACCAATTTATTTAGTAAATTACTCTTTCCTTAATTATGTAAGTTACATTAATTCCAAAGTCTTCATATAATTGTGCCCCATTTTGAAACAATGATTCAATTAAGATTTAATTTTTTCTTTTATTATTTTTAGCAGAACTCATTAAAGCATCAATGGTTAAAGATTTTATTCAAAGATTTGTCGACACTTCTGTTGTAAAAGATATGCTAGGAACGTATATAATCGTACTCTATTTTAACTATCTCTCTTGTTAGATTTTTGTGAATTTTTCTTTCTGACCATGAAATATTCATGGTACTGAATACTTAATTCATCCCCGTATGAATAGAGAAGATAATAATTACTAAGAATTGATATTTCTCTCAAACAGACTTCTGCTTGAGGTTGATTAGGGGAGGATTTCTTTAGAAATTTATTCTGAGAAAAAACTCCTAAATAATAATTGTATTTCATTTGTATATGTAGATCTACTGTATAAATGGATACAATTAAAAGCTATCTCCGACCCGTCACAGTAATTTATTAAACGTTGACCTTAAAAGTATTTTGGTGATAATTTTCTAAAATTACCACTAAGCTATTGAATTGAAAGAACGTCTTCATATGTCCATACATTGTTGGAGTGTTTCAATGTATTTATAATGGAGCAAGCAAATGCTTGGGATGCATTGATCGAGTTTGACTGTTCTTTTGCACTTGCTTACTTAAATGAATTAGATATTTTAATTTGGATTGAAGAAATGCCATTGATAGCTGGACTAAAATTGTTTTTAAATTATATTAGCTTTAAGGTACTAGAGTTTATTTGTTATGTATTAAAAGGCGTTTTTAAACATAACAAAATAAACTTTAATATCTTAAAGCTAATATAATTTAAAAACAATTATATTATTGTATAAATCAATCATCGTCTGGCACAATATTTTCCAAAATTTCACAGCCGACACTATTTCGACATATCCATTACATCGACCTTGACAACATTGTGTAAAACTAATTTTGTGCAATTAAATGTAATTTAGTCGAATTCAGGAGTTCGCGAATTCCTAAATATAATCTATAACTGATGCCCGAGCAGGGACCCGCGATATTCACTTTAAAAATTCAAGTTTCGGCAGTCATGATGGGATAATTAAAAATCTACAAAGATCAGTGTAATCATTGTTATAATAAAAAGTGCACGAGGTCAGTTTAATCATTGTGATATTTTTCTATTTCGCGGGTGCTAACACAAATAAGGGAAACCGGCTTGGAAACCACGAAAACACGAGTAAACTCATCACGGAAGCAAAGAGGCCCCTTAGTAATCAGCGAGGGAAATATCCTGGAGGAAAAGGAGTCAGCTGGAGTACTGGAAGGATACGATTAACATAATAATAGCGTAAATTTTTTTCTTTTAGAAAAACTAAAAATGCGGTAATTAAGACAAGTGAAATAGAAGTAATTGATTCAAAATAATGAAAATATTAGCTAATAAAAGAAATCATATCTAGTAAAGTGCAAAAAATATATAGAACGAAAAAGTGAAATATTTGAGATAAGTTATCTACCTGACGTTAGAAAAATTAAAATACTTGCTAGCAAATTAAATTATAAATTTAAATTAAAGAATTTCTAGTAAAGTAAATAATAAATTAAGAGAAATAAATACTTAAAAAAAATCAGTGATTCAGTTACTGAATTTATTTTTCACTGTTAAGGGGTTATTCTACTGTTAACATTTTTTTTCCTTTTTTTTACATATTTCGATAGATAAACTCTACAAAAATAAGCCTGTAAAATATTAGAACATAATTTGCATTCGTTGCCATTCTACAGGTATAATACCGAACGCGCGCACCGTAAAAAACCTAGTAAAAAACCCTTTCGAAAACTTTAAACGTGTTTTTCTCAAAACGTGTTTTTTTATGCGCGGTAGATCGCACAAAAAAAATAATCGACCGATCCAGTCAAAATTTTGCATACTTCTATATAAACTAACTTTCAATAGAATGAACCTAAATTTAGACATACCTAACATATGTACGCACTTCGGGAGTACTTTTTTTGCAAAAAAAATGGCCCGCATCGAAAGTCTTATGTTACAACATTTGCCGAATTACGAAAATTACATATTTATGGCTAATTTTAGGATCATTCCATAGATTTTGACCTAAACTAACAAAACGTTTTTTTAGAAACTTGTTGCAAATCACTTGGAGACCTGGGCAATGTACCGTGCATTTTGCGCTTATCGCAAATTCACACTGCATCATTTGAGCACCATGGCCGCCATTTTGTTTTTAATTTTTTTTCTTCATCAAAAATGTAAAACTCAGATGTCAGTAAAGTTGAATGCAAACTTTGAAATCGATAGCTTTTGTAGTTATTTTTTTATAACGATTTTAATTCATTGATCAAAAATGGCGATTTAACAGTAGAGTAACCCCTTAAAGAAAGAAATCGTTAAGAAAAATAATATAAAGGAAATTATTAGGAAAAGAAAAGTGTGGTGAGAAAATTTAAATCTAAAATCTTTTTTCTAAATTAGTTTAATGAGACAAAATTCAATTTGCACAAAAATTTTCTCAGAAGAGAGACAAAATACAACGGAAAATTTTAAGGAAGCCTGCAAGTAAAACTTATTTCCTACTCTCTGTTTTCCTCTATGCATTAAGTAAAATTCCTCAAAAAATTTTTTTTTTAATTTTTCCTTGATTTACCTTTTCTACACGTAAATAGATTCAATTCAACTTGACTGGAATAATTTTCGCAGTTTTAAAAATGAATAAATTAACTTCAATAAGTATTAAACATTCTATCTCCAAAATGCACAAATAATATGCAGAAAATCACTTAACTCGAGTGGAATTTACGTAAAAAATTCCAAAACAAACCGTTCAAAACTCGAGTGGAGCAAGAAATATAAAAGAAATTTCTTGACAAGAGCGGCGTTTCTAATAAAGAAAATCTAAATTCCTTTTCCAGTTTTCGGTTACTTTCGAAGGCGTCCAGCAGCTAAAGAAAATCTAACCCTTTGCTGCTGCTGCTGATGAAGAGCCAAAGGAATTTAGATTTTCTTTATTAGAAAAGCCGCTCTTGTCGAGAAATTTCTTTTATATTTTTTGAATTTTTTTGAATTCTATCTCCGTTGAATATCAAATCAACTCAACATGATTCCTGAATTTCTCAAAGAAATTAATAATAAAAAGAAATCCAAGACTCTCTGTAGGTTCCACAAATTATGTCAAGAAACGAAAACCTTATATGCTCTGCCATAATAACAATGGCTCAAGGCGCGGCAAATAATGAAGGAGGCTTTGCTGCATCTCCAGCAGCAAACCCCAAAATAAAAATAAAATTAAACGTCTAGTATCCGAAGCCATCACCCAAGAATTCCCGAGAATCCTTAACTCAATTCTAAAGCCCAGATCTGAACACGACTTCGAAAGTGATCAAGTAATCAACGCAGACCAAGAGGTGAACATATCTGACATGGATAAAATACGTCGTGCGCAGCCTAAGGGAATTTTCAGGTGAAGCAGGAAAAAGTGCGTTGACCAAATTCTAAAAATCTACGAACCAAAGAAAGGATATCCTAAGTATTATGGGATACTACACGTAATACGAAATAAGATCGTAGGGCAAGCCGACATTGAGTTGGAACTGCACTACTGAATTGGGAACGACTATCCCGATGCCTTGCAGTTCATTATGCAGACAAGAGATACCTTGGTACTTTAGAGTACCAGATAACCTGCTTAGTACAGGGTAGCAACACCATTAAAGGTTTCTATACTTTATTCAGCAGATATTAATCAAGAAATTTCCTATCATTTATTTGTTAAATGCAGTCATTTTGCTCTAGGCATAGAGACTGAAGAAGAACTCAATTAGATAGTAACTATTGAACACAACCAGCAAAAACACCCTGGTCTCATTGTTATTCCCAAAGATTTAGTTTTATTAAAAACAAATAAAGGTAATTATTAATTAAATCAGAAACAACTGTAATATAGGCAATTGCACAAAATATGACAGGAACCCAATCAAGCGCATATTCAGAAAAACATAAATTCCTACAAATAATAACCAATAAATCATGTCGATACCTCAACAAATAGGAAACAAACATTCATGGTATTTATCGATAAATTTACAAAATTAGCCACGACACCGTAATAATACAGGAATTAAAGAAACACTAGGAATATATTTCAACCATAAAAAGCCGGAAAAGATCATATCTGATAACGAATTTAAATATATTAATATTAAAAAAATTCTAAACTTAGAAATGTTGAACTGCCATTAGTTAAATCAAATAGTCATATTGGTAATTCGGATATTGAGAGACTTAATAACATCCTTACAAAAAAATTAAGTTTACTTAAGTTAGAATCAAACCCCATTCAGACTATAATGTTAAATGCAATTAACTGCTACAATAACATATATATATGTTATAGTAAAATTAAACCTACTACTTTTCATACTAAAGAAAGAATAATCATAGCTGAAAACTTTTGCACAACTCTTTATAAGTATCTCAGGCATTAAGAAGAGCCCAAATTTAGAACATATAACTTATCCATTGTACACCCTCCCTGTCAGTATTAAAGTCCTCTTAAATTGTCAGGTAATGGCGATCATTTTTCTAATACTGACTATTCTGCAATCGTCAACAGTACAACTACAAGAAAACAATTTTATTACCATAAACCTACAACTATTCACATTATTGATGTTCAGAAAAATCGAAAAAATCGAAATATCGAAAATCGATAAAATAATAAACGAATTAGCCCTCAGTGAAGCTATATTTCCGAATAATTTTAGCTGCTCATTACTGGAAGATATAGACAAAATACAAGACTAACTGGTAACATTACTGAATGGGCACCACACTATACAAAAGGGGGGATTTATTTAATAAATAGATTACCGGAACTGTGTGTGATGGAGTCAGAGAAGCAGAAGTTATTGACACCGATAATCAAAACCTAATAACAAACTAAAACTATTTTATTTGTCACTTTTTAGTGTCTTTGAATATACGGCTTGAAAAATGCTGCTCATACAAACATGACCAATTCCAACAGTTGCAGAGATAGTGGCACTATGTACTATATATAGAAAGGAAATCCGGCATCTGAAATCGAAATTCGGATACATATTACGAAATTAGTCATGGTCACCCTTTCATACCCTCAGCTTAGAAAATTCTCACCATGGCCTTAGTGTGCCACCGTACTCTGTACAGCAAGAGCGAATACTGCCGATACAAAATTCTTATCACTTACCAATCAGGAAGCGTATTCTGTACAACAGAATCAAAATCATCGAAATCGGTCGATGCTTTACGAAGCCAGGCACCGCCCCTCCTTCAACTCTCAACATAACCCAAATTTTTTGTCATGACACAAATAGATAGTCAATGCGTTACAAAGTTAGACTACTTCCACCACAACCCTTGGTCAACATTTTTCCTTATAGCAGCAATGTATACAATAAAAAAGAATCATCCAGATTGGTCTATGCGTTAAGATGTTGGGTAAAGACCCCTTCCCACCCCATAAAGTTTTTTCGTGGAACCAATATTTCAACATATTCTACACATTAAAAGAAGAATCATCCAAATAGGTCTTTGCGTTAAGAAGTTGACTTCCACCTCTTCCCCCACCCCACACCCACCGTTTACAATTTTGTCGCGGTACCAAAAGGGTAATATACTCTATACATCAGAAAAATAATCAACCCAATTGATCCACGCGTTACAAAGTTGGGCTACAATTTCCCCCTTCCCCGCCCCACAAACGATTTTTTTACATTATTAACAACAGGCGATCATATTCTATGCAACAAAAAAAGAACCATCCGAACGGCCCACGCATTAAGAAGTAAGGTTTCACCTCCAACCCACCAGCAAGATTTTTGACATGGTACCAATCGGGGAACTTACTCTACCCAACAAAAAAGAGAATCATCCAAATAGGTCAACGAGTTACGAAGTTAGACTACAACTCCCCCTCCCCACCCAACCATAGGTCCAACTTTTTTTTCATTACTAACAATGGGGGATAATACTCTATACAACAGAAAAAGAATCATTCAAATCAGTCCATGCGTTACGAAGTTATGTCTGACCCTCACCCTCGCCCCGATCACACCATGATTTTTTTTTTAGACGGTACCAATCGGCGAACATACTCTACCTAACAAAAAAGTACATTAAAATCGGTCCACGCGTTACAAAATTATGCCCGGTCATACATAATCGAAAGTCGGTAAAAAACAGGCACAAAATTGCAGCACTAGACATTCGGCTGAGCACAAACCAGTAAGGCAGTAGGTGGCAAGAGGTGGCAGTAGTCCGCCAACTGTAATATAGACAATAAGATACTGTGTTGGTTTAGATATGTTGATGATGTGTTTTGCTTTTGGACAGGCTCTGAACGACAACGAAATCATTTTTTAGTAAGGTTTTAAATAAAATTGACGACTCTATCAAGTTTAAAGTTTACTGTGGAATTTGGTGGACACAGAATTAGCTGTTTAGATATTACTTTTAGTATTATAGAAAATAGATAAGACTTTAGTATATATCGTAAGGAGACTTCAACTGATACTGTTATACCCAATAACTCGAATTATCCTCACAACATAAAAATGCCATCTTTTCATTCAATGCTTGACAGATTGATTAAAAAAAACCTTTAAATAAAACAAATTATAGGAAAGAAATTGATATCATATTGCAAATTGCAGTTTACAATGGCTACTCATAGAATTGCATTTACAAATTATTAAGAAAAAAAGAAAAAGAAATATGCCATTAAACTAGCCTACCCTCAAAACCTTGAAAAAAGGAAAATAAACGGGAAGAAAGTGTCTTATGTTGGAAACATATCGAAAAACATTGGGAAAATATTAAAAAAAGAAATATAAATCCAGTTTACAATACAAAAAGAAATCTCCGTAAACTGATCATTAATAATAAATTAACCCCTAAATCCGATAAAATTGAAAAAAGTGGTGTTTACAGTATTATTTGTTGTGATGCGATATATATAGAAAAAACAAAACGTTCAATGTAGACTATATAGTCGGAGCACGTTTCGGCTGGCAAATATAATCATCCAACTTCTGGTTTGTTTAAACATCTTATTGGCACAGACCATACAACGTCAAAAAATCACGTTAAACTGATATGTGCATGGCTTAAGCGGCGGAAGAATACTGGACAGATATGAGATCGTTGAAATAAAACAAAATAGTTTTTAAAAAAATAAAAAATAATTTTTAATTTTATATCTATTACGACATTTTGAAGTCGGTGCAAATCAAACAAACCAAACAACTACAACAAAAATATTTCATCGTCAAGTCTTATAAGTAGTATTATGTATTATTTTCAATTGTGGTACTGTAGTTGTTTTATTTGTTTGATTTGCACCGACTTTTTAAAAACTATTTTATTTTTCACTTTTTAGTGTCCTCTGCTCTATACAACGAAGAAAGAACAATCCAAATCGGTCCACGCGTTACGAAGTTACTCCTTCTCTCCCTCCCCCACCACCACCATAGGACCAAATTATTCGGCTATTAGCAATGGGGGATCACACTCTATACAACAGCAACAGAACCATTCAAATCGGTCCACGCGATACAAAGTAAGGTTCCAACCCGCTTCCCCCACCAACATTTTTTTTCTCGAGGTATCAACCAGGGAGCATACTCTACCCAAAGGAAAAGGAATTATCCAAATCAGTCCACGCGTTACGAAGTGAGACTACTCCTCCCCCACCCAACCGCCCACCATGGAACAAATTATTCTTCTATTAGCAATGGGGGAGTATACTCTATACAAAAGCAAAAGAACCACCAAATCGGTCTACGCGTTACAAAGTTAGGTTCCACTCTCCCCCACCCAACCAACATTTTTTTTCTCGTGGTATCAACCAGGGAGTATACTCTACCCAACAGAAAAAGAACCATCCAAATCGGTCCACGCGTTACGAAGTTAGACTACTCCCCCCTCCACCCCCACCCCTCAAAATAGGACTAAATTAATCTCCTATTAGCAATGGAGGGATCACACTGTATAAAACAGAAAAAGAACCATCGAAATCGGACCACGCGTTACAAAGTTAGGTTCCACCCCCCACCCCCACCCCTCTCAAATTTTTTTCTCGTGGTATCAACCACGGAACATACTCTACCCAACAGAAAAAGAATAATCCAAATCGGTCCACGCGTTACGAAGTTAGACTACCCCTATCCCCCGTTCCCTAACTCGAGACCAAATTTTTTTCTCCTATTAGCAATGGGGGATCATACTCTGTGCAACGAAAAAAGAACCATCCAAATCGGTCCACGCGTTACAAAGTTAGGTTTCGTGTAAATTTATTTAATAAACTGTGGAATTAAGCAAGTGTTGTTTATATTTATATAAAATGTTCCCGAACAGTAAAAAATTCCACCAAGTGCCAAAGGTAATTTCGATTAATTTGATAAAATGACTATTAAAGAAAAATTACATAAAATGCTAGGACATGTAATTTTCAAATATTTAAATATTTTGAGCAAAGAAAAATTAGTTGAAGGTATGCCAGAAAACATAGAAAATGCTTGAAATTTAATAAAAAATAAAATGCATAACATAAGATGTGAAAACAAAGGACACCGAGCTCATGGCATACTAGAAATAATTCATGCAGATTTAAATGGCTACGAGGGTTTTATGGGAGAAAAATATTTTTTGATTATTGATGATAATGTACATATAGTAAAATTGTAACAGTTTATCTAATTAAAATCCAAAAATGAAGTTTATGATTGTTTTGAAAGATATATGAATTTTGTTGATGCCGCAATGGTAGAAAATTTTTGAATAGTTATATGTATAAAATAATTTTTAATTTTATATCTATTACGACATTTTGAAGTCGGTGCAAATCAAACAAACTGACAACAAACTACAAACAACTACAACAAAAGTATTTAATCGTCATTTCTTATGATGCCGTGAGCTGAAACGTTCAAGTAGTATTATGTATTATTTTCAATTGTGGTTCTGTAGTTGTTTTATTTGCTAAATTTGCACCGACTTGAAAATGCCATAATAGATATAAAATTAAAAATTATTTTATGACCCCCCCCCCCCAACATTTTTTTTTCTCGTGGTATCAACCAGGGTACATCCTCTACCCAACAGAAAAAGAATTATCCAAACGGTCCACGCGTTACGAAGTTAAACTACCCCCTCCCCCCCCCCAACCGTAGGACTAAAGCAATCTCATATTAGCAGTGGGAGGTCACACGCTATACAACAGAAAAAGAACCATCGAAATCGGTCCACGCGTTACAAAGTAAGGTTCCACCCCCACCCTACCAAACATTTTTCTCACATTGTACCAATCGGTGAACATACTCTACCCAACAAAAAAAGAATCATCAAAATCGGTAGACGCGTTACGAAGTTATGCCCGGTCAGACATAAAAAAAAATAAATAAGTACAAAATAAATATAAAATACACGTCGGACTTAGAACCTCTTTGTTTTAGGGAAGTCGGTTAAAAATTCAACAAATGAGATTGAATTTCCTATGCGAAGTAATGAAAATACACCTGAAATAAGAAAGTCCGAAACGCAAAAAGGTTCGTCTACCCAAGATTTTAGTTCGAAAATAAAAGTGATTTTTTAATAATTCAGTGTATTAGCAAAGTTGTAATGAAATATTTGTGGCAAATACATTTCCGAGTGTAAGTTATTCTAATACAACTTACACAATCAAAATACGACTAAAGGTCTTTCTAAAAAATGCAACTTGTTTTATGTGCATCAACCTGCAAAAATCTTCGTCTCTCATAAAACTTACCGCAAAAAGGTTCGGCTACCCTGAACAAATTATAATTTCGAATAAAATTGTTTTTATAAAAACTACAAACAATCGAGTAACTATAAATAATTGTATTCAAATAATCTGAAATTGTAGTTGTGAGTTTATTTTTTGGCTAGACGGCAGTTTGTTGTAACTTCTTGAGTTAAAACGACACGCGGAAAAGCGATAAAATCTTATCTGAGAAAGTTAGTAACTGAAGATTATAAAAATAAGAAATCTCCTTATCAAATTGCAGAAAAATTTAAACTTTCAAGATCTACAGTACAGGGTATAATTATTTTATTCGAAACAACCGGAAATATCGAGAAAAAACCGATACCAGAACGACCAAGACTGACTACTTCAAGCGAAAGTCGAACTTTAAGGAAAGCAATTAAACAAAATCGTGCTGCAACAGAGTCTGGAATTTGTAGAGAGAACAAAAGAAAAAGTGTTTCTGTGGATACCTGTAGGAGAAGGATGAGAGAAATGGGTTATAAATGTTATATGAGGTAAATTGTTTGATATTCTGTTATGGAGAAACCATTTTTGACCAGTATCCAAAAAAAAATAAACGCCTCGCTTTTGCTAAAGCCCACGAAAATTGGACACTTCATCAGTGGCGATCAGTTATATGGAGTGATAAGACACGCTTTCAGTTGGATATGCAATCCTATAAAAAACGCGTCATACGAAAAAAAACTGAAGCATTCCAAAATGACTGCCTAAGTCGAAAAGTAAAATTCCCAAGCTCTGTAATGAGTTGGGGATATATGTTAGCCCGAGGAGTTTTTCATCTGTGCTTCACTAATACTACAATTAATAGCACTACGTACCAGACTTTTCTGCAAAATTATCTTCTTCCATAAATACCTGCTTTGGAAAGACCAGGAGGCGAATATATTTTCCAGCAGGACGGGGCCAGTTCTCATACGGCCAAATTACCAAAGCAATGGTTTCAAGAACATGAAGTTCCACTAATGCAATGGCTTGATGGCCATTGCATTAGTGGAACTTCATGTGCTTGAAAGCCAAGCCCGGACCTTTCTCCCATTGAGAACATATGAGGAATGGTCTTCATAGGGAAATACAAAGCATCTGGGATTCAATATCAACAGCAGAGTGTGAAGAATTAGTAATAACTATGCCTAGACCTATGACGATGGTTTTAAAAGAGTTTGTAAACAAACGAAAGCTTTATACGGTTTAAGAGAAATTCCTAGAGCTTGGAATGAATGTTTTGCTAATTATGTCAGAAAATTAGGGTTTAAAGGTAGTGAACATGATTATTGTTTGTACAGTATGAAAAAAGAACATGATAAAATATACTTAATAGTATTTGTAGATGACATGCTAGTTTGTTGTAACGAACAAGAAAATTTAATTATATTAATAATATGTTAGTGGACAGATTTAGAATTAAAGATATGGGTAAAGTAAAAACTCATTTAGGAATAAATATATAATACGAGCGGGAAAATAATAAAATGTCATTGAGTCAGAAAAAGTATACAGGGTGTAACGTTTCTAAAGGTCAATACGAATACAAACAAAAAATAGTATGGGCGGGGAGGGGGGGGGGGGCAAACTCAACCGTTTGGGAGTTACAGGGTGATTCATAAATTTCAGTTTTCCATGGCATGCACGTTACTCTTTTATTTTTATCTTTTGATCTACTAAACATAGCGATATCAAACAAACGCTAAACTACTTGTATCCCAATGGCCTTTCCAAAATTGTCAACAATGTCGATCTCACTACTACCACAGCAGGTACAGTCACGGCAAAAATTAAAAAAAAAAATTTTAAATTATTTTGGTTTCAGCATTTTCCCAAATTTTCTCCGAAATTTATGTAATTAGTATACCTCTTTTTTATTTTTATTGGATTCCCCGTCTTCTTACCTTTCCAAAAAGGTGCAATATGTCCACGTAGGGCAAGTATTTAGAAATTTATACGTAGACATTCTATCGGAGAATATTTTAAAAATCGATGCATTTCAACAATCTCCTACTAAGTCCCTGTTTAAGGCATATTGCAGACAGCCTCTCTCTATTTTCGTCGCTAAAACTCCAATTCGGCTAACTAGTGTTAACAGGGCTTGAATAAAATTCACCCTACATTGTTCCCCATATGAGAGACCTGGAGACCTTGTTGGAAGGCAGGGATAATGTGGGATGTAAATTCAAGAAGGTTAGTTGTCGTCGACCTACCCGGCAGAAATCCATGTTGATTAGATGAGATTATCCCCTTACACTGCACAACAAGCTGTGAATATATAACAGATTCGAAAAACTTGGTCATGCAGGAAAGCTTCCCGATTGGCCTATAGTTTGTTATTAAGTTTCTATCTAGGAAATCTACCGGCCTGAAGAGATCTGTCGAAGATGAGTTCCAGTGAAGTGAGTAAGGCATCAGAACAGGATTTCAAGAATGCAGGTGGAATACCATCAGGACCAAAAGAAAAGTCCATTTTAAGTTCCCTTATACCATTCATGATAATATCAGGAGATATAATGGGCAAGGCAATGGAGGCTGCGGGACAATCCTGGATATGACCTAACTCTTCCAGCGAAGGCACAAAGTTGCCTGATGAGAAGGCGCCCTCAAAAAACAAAGCAAAGTTATCGGCTATATCGGGCGCACTGCAACTAGAGGATCCACTGCACCACATTGTAGATGGATAATTATGAGTTTTCTTCTTCATATTTACACATTTTAAAAAAGGTACGATGATCATTATACAAGTTATCGCGAACATTATCAAGGTATTCCCTTTATAAAGATGATGATAATACTAAAAACCTCAAAATAAAAATCAAAACAATCGGCGTTTCTAATGAAGAAAAGTTAAGCTCCTTTGGCTCGTTCTCAACAGCAGCACCAAAGGGTTAACTTTTCTTCAGCTGCTGGACGCCTTCGCCTTTTAAAAAAAAAAAGTTGAACCGACTTCACAAAAGGCGCTAAAAAGCATAAACTAATTTTTAATTTTATATCTATTACGACATTTTGAAGTCGGTGCAAATCAAACAAACCAAACGACTACAACACAAATATTTAATCGTCATTTCTTATAATCCCGTAAGCTGAAACGTTCAGGTAGTATTATGTATTATTTTCAATTGTGGTTCTGTAGTTGTTTTGTGGTTCTGTAGGTTTTTTGCAATTACTTGGCGATTTATAGCAAGCTTGGAATAGGAGTGACACACTGCTTTTTGTTTTTATTCTTATTTGCTTATTTCTATAATTATTAACAATATTGTCTTGAATTGATGTTTATTTTCTTTCTTTTTATCTTTACCTCTTTGAGTTTTTTTCACATTTTTTTTATTTTATTTTTTCTTAATTTAGTCTATTTTAATATTAACACTGAATCTACCACTATTATTAGTACTAAGATAAGATTTATAATCTTCTGTACACATATATTAATAAAATTACTATTACTATTACTAAATTACTATTTGTTTAATTTGCACCGACTTCAAAATATCGTAATAGATATAAAATTAAAAATTATTTTATGCTTTTTAGCGCTTTTTGTGAAGTCGGTTCAACTTTTTTTTAAAAACTATTTTATTTTTTACTTTTTAGTGTCTCCGACTCTATACAACGAAGAAAGAACCATCCAAATCGGTCTACGAGTTAAAAGTCAGTTATAACCCCCTACCCCACCCCCATTCCACTAAACTTTCTTTCTCATGGTATCAATCAAGGAACATACTCTACCGAACAGAAAAGGAATTATCGAAATCGGTCCACGCGTTACGAAGTTACTACCCCTCCCCTCCCCCACCACCATCATAGGACCTTATTATTTTCCTATTAGAAATGGGAGATTACACTCTATACAACAGCAAAAGAACCATCCAAATCGGTCCATGCGCTACAAAGTTAGGTTCCACCCCCCTTCTCCCACCCCAACCACACCAACAATTTTTTTTCTCGTGTTATCAACCAGGGAGCATACTTTACCCAAAAGAACAAGAAATATCCAAATTGGTCAACGCGTTACGAAGTTAGACTATTAGTTCTATTAGCAATGGGGGATCACACTCTATACAACAGCAAAAGAACCATCCAAATCGGTTCACTTGTTAAAAAGTTAAGTTCCACCCGCCCCCCCCCCCCCAACCCCATCGTAGTATCAACCAAGGATCATATTCTACCCAATAGAAAAAGAATTATCCAAATAGGTGTACGCGTTAAAATGTTAGACTACCCCTCCCTCCCCCACCCACACCTTTCACCATAGGAACAAATTATTCTCCTATTAGCAAGTTAGACTACCCCTCCCCCCTCCCCTTACCCTAGGCCAAATTTTTTTCTCCTATTAGCAATGGGGGATCATACTCTGTACAACAAAAAAAGAACCATTCAAATCGGACCACGCGTTACAAAGTTACAAAGTGCCGCTTTTATCCCGTCATTAAACTTACTTGACACAGTTTCTGCGTGTTTTACTTATTTGTCAGTAACCTTCTTTTGTTATTCTGAATTCGCCTTATATTTAAATATATTATAGCGTAAGGCTATTTTACATGTGAGGCAATTGTTTATGTACATTGCCGGGAAATAGTTTTGCTTTACACTCGGAATTGCTACAGTCTGGTGAATAGTTCTTATTGAAAATTTTTATTTTTAAAAATATTTCTGTAGTAATTTTTTCACATATAATGGCAGCATGCTCCATTCAGTTGCTTGATAATGGTGAGGCCTGTGATGGCATTTGTGGTGGTACTTTTCATGTCACTTTTCTGGAGCCCTCCACTGGTGGTCTTTCAACGTGTAAGGATTGTTCTAATATTAGACCTTGTCACGATTTACGCCTGATGAAGGGAGTCGTTGCTACGCTCTCCACCGATCAATCATTTATAGCCGATAAGGTCAACGCAATCTCTTCAAACTTGACCGGACTTTAGATTTTGTCCGATTACTGCGCCGGTTTAAACTAAAAACTGGACAAACTGCTTCATATCGCTGAGCAATGATTCATCGCTGCTTTCCAACAAGACTTACGAGCTATCCTCTAAGTTTAGCGGCCTGGTTGCTTCCTTAAATGATTTTCGAATATTGCTAACTAAATTCATTGCCTTCCATCGGCCAACCTGCTAAGTCAATTAAGCGGGACCTAGGTTCGTGCTCTACAGCCATTGAAAGGAGCTTTAAACTCATTGGCTCAGTTGCCTCAAGGGTTTAACTTCCAAAGGATCTCTCGGCTCTTAATTTACTCTGCCTGACGCCATAGCTGCTTCTGGTCTGGCTTCTTCTTCTCCAGGAACTACATCTTCGAATGAGAACTGCCCCACTCTCCGGGATTTAACATTTGCACCTCCCCCTCAGGATTCCGTCCCTCAACGGTCACCTTTGCAGTCTGGGCCGACATTCGCTGTCCCCTGTTCCAACTTAATTGAAGCAGACGTATGGCGGTCAACCGAGAGGGTGACTCCTAACAACCCGCATCCCTCCTTGGTGCAGCCTGCTCCAGATGTGGATGCTACTGTTGGTTCGGTCGAGCCCGATATGGAGACGGGTGCTGGTGTTGTCATCAATGTCTCTCCGCCAGTGTCATTCCAACCCACTACAAATTTGGCACCACCTGGACGGTATCAAAATGGGAACAGCGACTAAAGAGACTAGGCAGAAAACACTCATCTTCACCAAGCGACCATACTCCACTCCTTCTTAAGGGTTTCCCTCATAAAGCGAACGATTACTGGGTCCACAGCTTTAAATATTAATAAACCTACACTACTTTAAATATTAATAAACACTAACTATACCAGAGGTAATTCCAAACGACCTTTTCCCATACCTAACTCTAGTATTCAGCCTAACCGTAAGAACTTTAGCACTAGTAATAAAAAAAAATCTCTTATCACTCTTCCGCACCTCGTTTGACTTTGCGTTTTGCTGACTCCAACGATGGACTATAGTTTTTGTCTCGTTTACGGGACCGCCGCATTTATGACCACGTACGTCTATTTCTAACATATCTTCACGACAAACCGAATTCCGTGTGTGTTGACGGTAAAACCAGCACCAGCGTCATGTTAAGTGTACATCAAGAAGGCCTGCCCACCGACCCAACCGTCTTACACCAACTTTTCACTAGTACTATGAATCATTCAATATCCCTTCCCATAAGGTAAATCTATCCACCTATGCTGCGTACGTCAGTACACGCCGCATTTTCCATCTCCAAAACAGTCACAACGACTCCTTAACCTACTTTCGCTCCTAAACCCCTCCCCCCACCTCGTTTTCTCTATTTCTGACGTCCCCCCAAATGGGGTTCTCACAGCTGCTCACAACCGTTATGAAGCCACCCTGCTAAAGACCTCCAACTCTACAATATCAGAATTTGTATGTATCAAATAAGCACTAAATAAGTATCTTCTGTACATTCAACCCTCTCAACTTCTAGATGCCTACAAGCCCATAATTGAAGCGATCGACACCCCGCATGAGAACGTTAACCCCTCCGATGAATATATTTTACTAGGTGACTTTAACCTCTCCTGTATTCAATGGTCATTGTCTGAGGACTGTTTTCACTTTGTCCCCCTGAACGCCTCTCCCGCCAAAGAATTCTTTTTTACCGATCAGCTCTCCGTTTCTAGTTTCTTTCAAATTAGCGGAGTCACGAACTTCCTGGTCAGACAATTAGACTTAAACTTTTCTTCAAACCCAGTTAACTCGGCTGTCGCAAAAAGCAACCATCTCCTTTCCTCCCTCGATTATCATGATCCTCCCTTGTTCCTCGTTTTCTCCTACGAATACCCTCACGCCCTTTCAAGGTCCAAGTCTTCTCTTTCCTTCAATTTTCGTAAAGGAGACTTTGAAAAATTAAATCACTTCCTCCTCAACTCTAACATTGGTACTATCCCTTCAACATCTTCCAATTGACGTTGCTTTAGAGGCGTTCTATTCGGAAATACTCGCTTGTCTTACAAAATCTATCTCTCTTCTTCCTCGTAAAAACTGCTCCTCATCCCCGGTTTGGTACGACATAGAATTACGCTCTCAGCTTTATTAATTCCAAGAAAAAATCCAACAGTTACCCCTCCCTAAAGCTCTAGAATACCTCTTCGTCTGATCGTAAGGTTATCGCCAACCTCTTTGCACACTTCTTCAGTAAATCTTTCAGCGACAATTCTCTACAACCTGACCTTAACTACTTTTCATTCATGGACAAGTGCACTCAAACGTCGTTTACAGCTTTCGATCCTGATCCCGAACTAATCGTATTAAGGGGCTTGAGGACGATTTTCCGATGGCATTCCAGCCATCGTTCTGAAAAAGTGTGCCATGCATCTAGTTCAAACCCTTACAAAGCTATTCCGCCTCTCGATCACTCAAGGAGTTTTCCCTCAATTATGGAAAAACTCGTATACTATTCCCATCAAGAATGCTGCAAGAACAAAAGACCCATTGTTAATTATCATCCATAATTAAACTATTCGAAAAATTCGTCTACGATTCCGTGTTCTTCCACTGTAAGTCTAACGTCTTCCTCTCCCAACATGGCTTCCTCAAATTTAGATCTACGACCACCAACCTTAGCGAGTTCGTCTCTAAAACACTATGTGCCCTGGAAAACGGTAAAGATGTATATGTTATCGCCACCGATTTTAGTAAAGCCTTCGACAAGATCTCCCATAATGTTATATTGTTCAAACTTGATCGCCTAGGCTTCCCCTCCCGATTCAGCTCCTGGATTCAATCCTACCTCAACAACCGTCGGTACAATGTTCTTTTCAGCTCATCAATTTCTAAAAATATTTCAGCTATTTCCGGCGTCCCCCAGGGCAGCCATCTCGGTCCATTAATTTTCATCCTTACAATAAATGATGTTGAATGTGTCATCAATCACTCAGAGCTGTCCATTTATGCTGATGACATGAAAATAATTAAACATATCTCCTCCACAACCGACTCTCTTCTGCTACAAAAAGATCTTGATTCCTTCACCACATGTTGTATGAACAAATTTCTTGAGCTCAATGTCTCCAAATGCCAGTCCATCTCTTATTCCCAAAAACGTCTTACCACCACCCTGGGACTCTACATGTCAACCGGGCCTTTTTGTGTGAAGCGGTGGTCTAGAGAGTTCTCCAATCCTTATGTTTCCAAATCTCTCTCTATCTCCTTCGAAACAACCCACATTAACAGGATTGAATCTGTGCAGCGGAGGTTCATTCGCTTCGCTCTACGCGATCTTCCGTGGGTAGACAGATTCAGCCCTCCACCTTATGAAAATCGCCTGAAACTGATCAACTTACAACTCCTAAGTAAACGTAGTAATGCTTCCGATATTATCTTCATTTATCAGCTTTAACTGGTGCCATAGACTGCCCTTCAATCCTGCAATCTTTACCCATCTATACCAATCACCTCCTTAGATCCACTCCATTTTCCGACTCGACCGACATTAAACGAACTGAACTAATTACCAGTATGCTACGAAAAGTCAAAAACCTTTCCTCCTTTTACTTACATCTGAGTAAATCATCCCTACACAAAGCCTTATTTCTTGATCCCGCCCATCTTGATCGCCTTTCTTAATTCTATCGATCCCTTTAGCACTTAGGCTCACCTAGGTATAGTGTGAAGAACAATTGTCCAGAAAATTGTAAAACGAACTAATCAGTGAACATTTGTGATTGTCAATAAATAACTTAATTAATTCGTCGAGACCGAAGATCCCCATTTACGTTACAATTGGTGTCAGAAGTGGGATTAATTAAGAAAGAAAAAAAATGTGTCATTGTGAAATAGTGCAGTCAATTTGAATGTGTGATGCAAATTGAAGGATTTACATGCTCAACACTTGAAGGGGGAATTAAGTAAATGTTCCCTACCTAAGATTGGAAATAAATATGCCATGGTAGCGTTATTTCAAGAAGATATGGAACACGAAGGGAAGGATCCAAAGACTTTTGTTTTTGAAGACGAACTAAGAGAAGAAATTACTCCAAGCATGACAGATCTTCTCAATGCCCTGAGTCGAAGTCGAAGTCATCGATGGAAGAACAAAAACTCTCGTCAGCTGAGTTGAAATCGTCGAATGAGAGGTCCGTAAATGAGTTAAAGGCATCCATGGAAGAACTTCCGAACTTCAAGCCTCGGTTGATGAAGTGCGAAAACAGTTTGAGGCTCTAGAATCAGCTAGTGATATGAAACTAGGGAACATAGAAAAACGGTTGGCAGAAGTAGAAATTTGCGGAGAAACGAATATTAAACAAGTTAAAGGTTTTATGGATGCAATAAGGAATGAGCTGGAGAGCGTCAAGAAGAAGCAATCAGGGACTTTATCTGCAGTCGTAGCGACAAACAAAATACTTTATCCTCAATGACCAAACGTTCTGGAACACATACAGACTTCAGTAACGAGAAAAAAGCTAGAGATTTAATATCACTCGGGGGAGCAGCCGCAGAACTGTTATAGACTATACCGTCAGAGCTAAGGTACGATTATTCATCTGTAATACAATCCTTACAATTACGACACGGCAATCAGCACATGCAAAAGGTTTACCCTCTTCAGCTACGGAGTCGAACACAGAGTTCTGGAGAGACTTTGAAGCAGTTATGTGCGGACATTGAAAGGCGGTCATTTGAGCGCCCCATTACTGTAAATAGACGGTACGCAGATAAGCAGGTGATGTTTTACTGTGGGGGCAATAATGTTTAATTTTAAATGAGTGCTTGAACATTGTTGTAAAAACTGCTCATAAAGAAATACAAAAATGCAAATTCAATTATTTGAGAAACGTGAAAATATTAAAGTAAGCGTTGTTCAATCATCTGTAAAATTATGTCTGAATCATCCTACATTATAAATGCCATACTATAAGACAAAAGCAAAATTTCCAAATTGGGACTTTTTTCTATGACTGTATATAAAAATCTTGATATAATCACACTTTGCTTACTTTCCTCTTCAAAAATTTGTCTAGTCACAAAACATTTTAAAGGTCCTGACTTCTGACTCATCGTGTTAATTTTACAGTAATGTCAGTAAAGGCATATTGCCTTTATTATCTACATATTATTCCTCCCTTCCCATTTCTTTAAATTTCTAATAATAGTACAGCTAACTAGCTCGTAATGTTATGCATACCTTTAAAGATAGTATGCGAAATTCGAACTTATTTGCTTGGACGAACATATTTTCTTAGAGTTTCTGACAAAATCCCATCGGTTCAAGGAGTAAATACGCTTGTACTTCTGTAAATTTTAAGGACAGACCAAACAAATCCATTCCGTGTGTTGGCAGGGGCTTTAGTCGCATGTTCAGATTGAATGTTTTATGCAAAATACAACATTTGAAAGTTCCGATGATATTAAAATGAATGTAAAGGACAAAGGAGCTTGGGTTGAAGAGCGTATCGATTTCCTTTTCACATATAAAAGAAAAATGTTCTTTCTTTAGAAAGCTGGTATTATTGTTATTTATAAAAAGACATATTTAACTTTTAGTTAGTTCGGAGTTTTAGTCTTATATTTGCAAACATACATATTACTGTAAGTTTGCCTAGTTAATGTACTATTTTTGGCGCAATAGCGCTTCAGCTACCTGTTTTCCAGCCGGCGCGTGGTTCCGCTGAATGCGCTGTAACTTCTAAACTACATAAGATTTTACAAAATTCTTTTAATTACATATATTAGACACTATAAGAATTCAAATGATGTAAAAAGCAGTCGATTTTTTGAACGTCATGAACGGTAACCTCCCCTTAAAAGAACACAGCAAGGTCCTGGAGTCAACATTGCCTTGAAGATACTCCAAAAAACAGTTTTAGAGATGTTACGTCTTAATTCAAGAGAGTCGAGTTTTATGAGTTTAAGCCTATCTAACTCCAAGGAAGCCCATGAAGTGCAAAGGAAACAAAGTTATGCTAGACTGCCTCTACCCGGTCAATATAGTCGCATAATAAAATAGTGATCAAACACAGCAAGTATACTACAGAATTGGGTGGTAAAGTTACAATAAAGGAGCCGTGTGATGTAAGGATCGTCAAATTCTATTGCCCATCTTTTTATAAGACCTAATGTAGAATTTTCCTTAATAACTCTCTC
This sequence comes from Leptarthrus brevirostris, assembly GCA_964036015.1. Lineage (NCBI taxonomy): Eukaryota > Metazoa > Arthropoda > Insecta > Diptera > Asilidae > Leptarthrus > Leptarthrus brevirostris. Next base: position 113,968,582 of record OZ038371.1, read on the forward strand.
ATTAATATGGCCGTTAAATGTAAAATGGCTGTTCAGCCAGACTCCTAAGTCCGTGGGAATATTAATTGTTTTCACTACACAGCCATGCATGGTATAGCGGAACGTAAGAACTTTTTGTTAGTAAACGACATAGTAGTGCATTTACTAATACTAAAAGGAAGATATTTAATAGAGCACCAATTGTGAAAGGCGTCTAAGTCAGAGTTTAAAATTTCACAATCGCGTACAGAGGGAACCTTACGGAAAATTTTGGCATCGCCTGAATAACAGAGCATTTCGGAATATTTCAAAAATAAAGATACATCATTACATAACCTTGGGTTACGATCCACGGAAAGACACGCGTTGGGTTCGACATAGGAAGAAAGAATGAACAAGGATGAGAACCTGAATTAAAGAATTCCAGAAGGTTAGCCGTAGTTGACCTACCCTTCATAAAGCCCTGGAAAGTGCCAAGAAATAATCTGCAGTGAAAGTAACGTATGTGGCAAACTTATGCCTCAAAACCTTAACAATGCAACATCAGTCACCAATATCGAAGAAAGCCACCACGAAAAATGGATAAATTAAATAAGAAAGTATAGAAACAAGAAAAGAAGAACAATTCTTTAGAAGCAAAACAGGAACACCATCAGGATCGCACGAAAATTTATCTGCCAAATTCATTTATCTGTCCTGCATTTCCAATGAAAAAGGAGGAAACTTTATCATGTAACTAAAAGTGTTAAAGCTAATATTTCAGTCCTTATCAAGGAAGGCAGTCTTAAAAATGTGGCCAAAGAGATTCACAATCATCGGTGTATCGCTACTTTCGGTATCACCTAGCTTCAAGAAAGTAGGGTAGCCGTCGGAGCTTCGTTTAGAGTTCACAAATCTCCAAAACTGCTTAGGGTCACCTTGTAGAAAAAGTGTGCTCTTAATAAATTAATTATTAAGTATTGGATGTCAGAATTGAATTGGTCGCGCAAATGTGAATATGTGTAAAGATCCGAATCGCTGCTTGATGAAGAGAATCGCTTCGAAGCTTTATTTATTATATTTTTAACATGTTTTAGTGAGTTATTCAGACAAGGCGGACTAGAAAAAGAATTATTTGTTCGAAAAACGGGAACACAATCCAAGAAACAGGCATATAGATTGTCATGAAAAGTTTATACCGACACATCAATGTCCCGCTTGTCAAAAACATTAGACCAATAGCAACTCAATAAAAAAAAAAGTGATTAGTTACTATAAATCGGAAATGATGCAGATATTGAATCAAAGATCAGAGTAATCTGAAGAACAGGATAATAAGATGTCTCAGGATCCAAAGGAACCTGGCAGCGCCAAACCGAAGTACCATGGATCATTGTTGAGCACCAAATCCAAGAGAATCGTTAGAAATTCTGGAACAATGTACCATTAAGAAGCAATGCTGTAGATGAGACATACAAATTCTGCGATAACGACAAGTAGGAGGGAATTATTCAATGACACCCACCTAATGGTAGGCAATCTAAAGTCACCAACGAGGAACAGTTCAACGTGCGGACACAAGGCACAGGAAAAGGTCGATGCCAGAAGGTTTTTGTAGGGCCGAACAGTGCAGAGAGGATTTTATCAGCGATTTTATCCTGATTTTTTATCTTCAACTTCAAATTTTTAACAATAGAAAATCAGCTAATTTAAGAACTCTGGTACACGAAGTGGCACTATTTTTGGTAGCATTAGCCTGCCATTTTGAATTTAGAGAAATAACATGAAATTCAAAACAAGTGGCTTCAAAAGCCCTGGTACACAAATTTTGGCTTCAATCGGCCCACTTTTCGACTTTTCGCCAGTTTTTCTAGAAAATCGGCCGATGTGTGTGGATACGAATGTCAATATCGAAGCAGCCCTTCGACTGTTGATGACATCTAGATCCATTATTACAGAGCAAAAATGAGAGCAGTCAAAATAATGGAATTTTCTGGAGGAAACTCCTTCCAAAAAGACAAAAACAGTCCTATTGGTGAAAAGGTCATGGCCACGATTTTTTTTTGGATTCGAACGGAAAAATCCCCATGGTGAAAAAAGCACGATTACGGAGCAGTAATCCAGTGAATTATTCGACTGCCCCCTTTTGACAAAAAAAGTGCTGTTCCATTACGATAACGCGTCATGCCATCCATCCGAAATTGTGGCATGAACTGCGCTGCCAATTGCCGTCGCAACCATTTTACCCGCCAGACCTGGCTTCCAAATATAAATCACAAATCTTTATACGCATGTTGGATCCCCGCAATCTAGAATTTACGGCCCTGTTTCTGAGCATAAGATCTATAAACTCGCTGAGTGAGCTCTCTAGATTTAACCTCTTTAAGGATGCAATTATCGCTTCTGTCTTTATATTATTAAAAGCATCCTCAATGTCGAGAAAAGCTGCAAGCGTGAATTCCTTGTACATGATTGATCTTGTCGATCAATTTATGCAAGGCTGTTTCTACCGGCCAACCCGTACTATTAGTGTGTTAAGACAGAGAGGCAGCTTCGATGGGTCAACTGTTTCTGTTATGTGGACGCTAATGAATCTGCACAAGGTTTCCAGAATGAAGGATGAGAGGCTAAAGTCCTTAAGATTACTATGCGTGGATCATTCGCCTTTGGAAATTAAAACTCTATTCACGAATCTGAAATATATTAGGCTATCTTTATAAATGGTTTCCAAGGCTGATCTGAAAGTCTGTATATAGCCGATATCGATTTCCTTCTACTATGCTCTGACTGTTACAAGCTACTGTGAACTCAGTTATTCTTGCTATTGAACAGCACGGTGTTCCTTAATGCAATATTAAGTGACTTGGTGTGGTGGAAATGAATAACGAAAATTTCTAGATGAATTGAAATGTGAAATCGGCCTAAGAGAGGTAACAGAAATAGAAGATAACTGCTGTCGGGTTAATATATTGGAAAGACGGAGCCGTTTTAAATGCTGGACGTGCAACAAAGAGGGCCACCTTCATAGAGATTGCAGAAAGCGGAGAACTCGTTACTCCCAACCGGGAAACAAATAAGCTCCAACTCTGCGGGGCAGGAATTGGCCAGCGGAATCGACGCCCATGGAATCATCATAAACATAAAGAAATTTCAGCGTAACTATAGTGGCTTAATAATCAACGGGAGAGTTCAAGAACAAAGACGCACCATAACAATAGACACAGGTGCTTCCCAGTCTCTTCTTCGGTGCGATTATGCTAAAAAAATTTTCTTAGCAACAAAAATCGATACATTTTCAGGACAACTACAGGAGAATCCGTTGAAGTGTATGGAGAAATATTAATGACAATATCCCTCGACAGCAACCGATTTTCATACAGATTTCTTGTCGCAGATATAACGAATGAGTGCATTCTTGACCTCGTGTGCTCTCACAACATTCAACTGTGTGCTCTCACAACATTCAACTGGATATTGCAAAAAGGAATGATGAAGTACCTACGACAACAGAGAGATTCCTATGGCCCGGGAGCTATCGATTCTATCTAATATAACCAGACCGAACAGAACAAATAAGAAATGCCGTCGTTGGAAAATGTTCATTAACTATCGATGAAAAGAAGGAAGTTTTGGTACGAATCCTGAATTCCCGTGGAAAGCTTATCAAAGTAAATAAAGGTAAAGTTTTGGGTCATGGAGAACCAGCCGAAGAGATCGTGTTGGCGGAATATTCACACTTAGATGAAACCAAGCAGCCAAAGAAGGACGTTAACCAACTAACTAAAATGATTCCGTCTCATAAACTCATCCAAGGGGAATATCGTAAAGCAAAGAAGTTAATTGAAGAAGTTGCAGATAGCCTTGCAATAAATGACGAGGACTATGGAAAAATTTATATAGTGCAACATAGAATCGACACAGGTGACGCCCCACCGATTAAGCAAGCGCCAAGAAGATTACAACTAGCAAAATGGTAAGAAGTAGGAATCATGGTTGAAAAAATGCGCAAAGAAGGACTGATAGAAGAGTCGAAGGGCCCGTGGATGTCTCCAGTGGTACTGGAGAATAAAAACAAGGGGAGTACAAGATTCTGCGTAGACTATTGAAGACTAAAAGATGCTACAAAGAAATATAGTTATCCACTACCTCGATTAGATGACACACTAGATACCCTGTCACGATCCAAGTGGTTTTCGACGTTGGACTTAAAAACCGGATGTTTGCAAGGCGAGATTCATCCAGATGACAAAAAGGATACCCAATTTTCGGTGGGAAGTGGATTACGGTAGCTCAAGATTATGCCCTTTGGACTTTGCAATGCTCCAGCAGCATTCGAACGCTTAATGGAGTGTATTTTATGAGATTGAAAGTGGAAACCCTGCCTGGTATATTTGAACATCAACGTAATTGGAAGGAGTTTTGAAGAAACATAGAAAATTTACGGGAAGTGCTGAAGAAACTGAAGTCAACCAAATTAAAACTAAGCCGTAAAAAATGTACCCTCTTCGGAGACCAGGTCAAATATCTTGGATATGTGGTATCGACAGTAGGAATAAGCATCGATCCTGAGAAAATAGCTTCAGTCGAAAACTGGCCCACTCCACAATATAAAAGCGAGCCGCGAAGTTTTCTAGGACTAGCAACGTATTACAGGTGCTTTGAGAAGAATTTTGGGGATGTAACACGGAAAGTGCATAAGCTAACAGAGAAGGATAAAGCATTTGTATCGCAGAGAAGGCAGAAGACAGCTTCAAATCACTGAAGCGGATACTATGCAATGCACCTGTGCTAAGTTATCCAAAGGTAGGCGATACATTTATATTAGATACCGATGCAAGTAATATTGGGATTGGCGCAGTGTTATCACAAAAATTAAACGAACAAGAAAAAGTGGTGGCATACTATAGCAGAGCAATTTAAAAATCCTGACGGACAAGTAGTAAGATGGCTGGAAAGACTTCAATCCTATGACTTCGAAATTATTCATAGGAAGGTAGATCCCATGGAAATTCAAGTGCTCTTTCACGACGGCCATGTAAACCGCAACGTAAATACTGTTGCCGTTTGGAAGGAAAATGTGAACATGTGACTATGCAAAGAACAGCTCTCGTACCAATGAATTTCAAGCTGCTCAATGAGAAAACGAGAATATATCTACAATTTTGACGTGGAAAAAAAACGAAGAAAGGCCCCAATGGAAAGATATTTCCGACAGAAGTACAGAAGAGTTGGTCGCAGTGCCGGATGCAGGTATCAGTTCCCAGAAACAAGATAAAGCATTTGCTGGAAGAATTTCATATTGGTGCTTCAGGAGGACATCGTTGACTTCAATAAGACTTTGGAGAAATTACGAGAACAATTTTACTGGTGGCATATGAGAGAGGACGTTGAGGACTACTGTCGTAAATGAGTAGTTTGTACCCGTAGCGAAGGACTAAATATAAAAACAAGGGAAGCTGTGTAGCAACATAACGTTGGAGCACTTTACCGGACCATTTCCTAAGCCAGATCGAGGCAACCGATACATTCTAGTGGTAATGGATTATATTCAGTAAATAACCAGAAGTATATGCGATACCAAATCAGGAAACAAACAGTGGCAGAAGAGTTAGTAACAAACTGGATCTGCAGATTTGGCGTTCCTCATGAGCTTCATTCAGAACAAGGCCGAAACTTTGAATCCCAAGTATTCCAGCAGGTTTGTGACTTTCTTGTAATAAGGAAGACGCGGACAACTCCACAATCTGATGGAATGGTTGAACGATTTAATAGAACAGTGAGCGAACCTCTAAGGAAAGCAGTAGATGAACATCAATGGAGTTGGGATAGCTACATTCCGATATTTCTATTAGCTTATCGAACAGCAATCCATAACTCAACTGGACAGACACACTCTAAAGTTATGTTTGGAAGACAGATTCGACCGTCCAGTGATTTGAAGTTCGGAACACCTGAAAAGGATATTGAATCCACTGAAGAGTACATAACCCCACTTCGGAAGCGTCTCGCAGAAATCCATCAACTAGCAAGAAAGAACCTGAAGACATCCAGCGATAGAATGAAAACACGATACGACATCAGAGCTAATTCTGTCGGATTCAAGGAAGGAGACCTCGTTTGGCTATTCAACCCACGGCGACGTAAAGGAAAATCACCGAAGCTTCAACAACAGTGGGAAGGACCTTACATGAACAGTTCTAAGAGGGGGGCATGTGACATGCACTGTAGGCTGGCATAAGTTACGTGATGAAAACGAAATCAAGTCGTGCATTGTGCATGTCCCGAATTCCGGAAACCAGAAAAACGTCAGATTCCGCATGAAGTCAAGGCCGACTTGAACCTGTGGTGACTTGGTGTGGTGGAATGAATTTCGGAAATTTCTAGAACTAGGTTGCTGAACTTTCTAGAATTAACCTAAGTCGCATAGATAGGGCTGAGTAGCAGTCTAGTGAGTTAATTGTGTTTTAACCCGGGAAGTGATAACTGCTAATAAGAAAAATGAAACGTTATATTGTGAAGAAATTGTGTTAAGGAAATTGTGTCTTAATTAATCCGTCGAACCCGAAGATACCGAAGAGCTCCATTTACGTTACAAGTTGTTTCGGGGCCTATTCATACATTTATTTATGCTTAGACATTTTGTGAATAGCATATCCCACTTAGATATTGGTATTAATTTTGAAGACACAGGCTAACACTTCAATTTCATATATTTGTATGAATATTTTTTCTTTTTCTTTCTTACAATCTAAACTACATTAAAAAAGATAATAAAACGAAACAACTCGTTTGTTATTGACATCAAATTTCTCTTTTCTAAGTAACTTAGCTAAGGATAATGTTTTGCGAGCTGGTGTCGATATGTATGAAAATCTACTGTTCGTCGCCGTTGACTAAATTAATAATTAAATTTGCCACCTGCTCTGCTCTGAATAAATCTTAAATTTGTTTCACCGCCCCAATCAACACAAGTTAGATCGTAGAGCTTTATTTGAAGCCAACTTTGTTGACACAAACGAAATTTAATTTATACACGTATACCAGGACTCAGCTGTTCATAGAAGAGCAAAACAACTTCATGCTTTTGTATTTATATTCACGAGAGTGGAAAATAATCCACGTCCTAGGAAAACTTCCTGTCGTGGCCCCAATTGAGTTATAGCTCCATATTCATACTTCATTCTGCATCCAGGACCATCTGGTGCACAGTTAATGAAAAAAACTTCGCTTTGTTTTACAGATACTAACAGTGTAAAAGGGCAGTTTTCTATGGCGATGTCGTTGATCAAGTTGGGGAAAGAGCTAACTAGAAATGGCAGCGGAAAATTGAGTTTTTGCGGACCCTTTCATGTTCAAATAGTGTAGAGTCATGTTTGCTTTGTTAGCGCCACATAACTTTTTATAGACTGTTTAATTGAATCAGTATTTTTGTGTATAAATTAATAATACAGGATTTAAATTGAGTTTCTACGTTGTTATGTTTGACTTAAGTAAAGGGGATAATATACTTTAGTGCCAATGTAAAGCTCTTTCTACTTAATTTTGTCCATCTGGTAAACTAATTGAAATAGAGTCCATTTAACTCAATATTTTATATGAAAAAGTTATACGGATCTAGAGACCAATCTCACTTTTTTATATAAAATATTGAGCATGAGTTTTGCATAAGAGCTATTAAGACTAAATAAAGAGTAGTAAACCGCTTAAATAAATCCCCTAACTCTAAGGTTGTAGTAAGCCAGGCTGAGAGAGGCTGTGGTAGCAACTATCACAAGGTGTGACTTCCCAAATCGATAAGGTGCCTTTCACAGGACCCGGAGTTAAAGCGTCGCAACCGGTATCTCTTCAGAAGCAACTCAATCTGCTGTTGCAATTCAGTTGAGTACGGAAGGTATTGGCGGATATCTACCAGTCTATTTATTTCTCCCTAAACTTGTGGGCTTAATTATAAAAATGAAAAAATTTTGCAGATTGCGTAGGCAAGAAGGCGCAGTCGGAGGCAGACTTTCACAGGTCAAATGACTTCAGTGTTCCTATGCTGGAGCAATTTCAAATACTTCAAGCTGCCAAAGAAAAAGAGGAAACGGTAGAAATGAGACAATCCATCCGGCATAAGAAAAGGCTAACTCCAACTCAGAGCCTGAGATGCGATGCATCTTAAGTGGAAGAGAAAGACTGATAGTGTCAGCAGGATAAAAGATAGGATAAAGCAGCAGATAGTGTCAACTAAAGCTGCTAATACGGCATTGTAGACCCCTGATCAGGCAGTTAGCTGACAAATTGGAAGCATCTATCGTAACTGATTCAACACCAGAGCCGGAAGGTCCAACTTAGCGAATCCGAGGTGAAAACCTAGGTACAGCTAGACCAGGTAACTCCGCTGACACGACGGTGGAGAATCAACGGCAGCTACTGGAATAAAGACGATCCGGCTGTGACGGATTCTTCTACCTCCTAGGTATTGTCAGAATCGGAAAGCAAGAGCCGGAAAGCAAAACAGATCCGAGCAAAGGCAAAAGCTAGGTCCAAGTAGAACATGAATAATATTAGTCAGAAGTTTTCCTCATTACCAGGTACGAGTTCGGTTCCGAGCAAATGAGTAAACATCACACCTAGGACAGAGGCTAAGAACTCAAAAGGACGGGAATGAGGCCAAGATGGGAAGAGGTGTAGAAATGTGCTCCTAAACCGCGGTAAATGATCTATGTCTCGGTGTTGTGAACGTTAGTAGGAAGAAGGCTCTTGAAGACAAGCATCTGAAAGTCTTCAAAGCAGCCCTTTTAGGAGTCACCGACTCCCTTCCTGAAAAATTGGGTGACATCGGGGTAAGCTCAGTGATTTTTAGGTAGGTTATTTAAAACTATTCCAAATTTCAAGTCGATAGCATTAGTGGTTGCTGAAATAAGCAGCTGTGACAGATAAACAGCCGAAGTCGCATGATAAGGGTTACTTTTTTACCATTTCGTTACGGAACCCTAAAACACTTAATTCCAAAGAACACACGATGTTGTTTTATTACCATATAGCTCGTCAAAAACTACATATGTAACTAACTCAACTTAGAGCAAATAAGTAAGTAACGCTTGTAATTTTTGGCGAGCTATACGGAAATAAAGCAACATCGCGTATTCTTTGGAATTAAGTGTTTTCTTTTATCCCACCGCCATTCTCATTTCCTATTGCAAGGAAGCAACATTGGTACTGAAGCCCGGGATCTATTACCCCACTAAGAACGCGAAAAGTGAGGTGGTTTGTTCAGAATGGACGTAAACTTGAAACTACAGTTAGACGTCTTTTCCAAAAGGTAAAAGTGATAGGCAGTCATTTTTGAATAACTCTGCTGCTAATTGCAAACATTAATTTTCCTTTTTTTCGTGATGTACATATATGCAAGAGGTTGATTCATAACCAAATTATACTTTTGCTGAGAGGAAATCCCATAAGCATTAGCAGCACATACCGATATAACTGATCGCGGATAATACGACCCACCCTTAAAACTACTACTGCACTGCAAGTACATTTAATTAATATACTAAAACTTATAAATTTCATCTGCAACAAAACATCTTCACCAACAATCTCGTTAATTTTAGGTCTGTTCCCTGACTTTCAGTGACAAAAAGTGCAGTGATGCTGGTGAGGATAACACTTCACGGAGATGAGGAACGCAGAGTGCTTTTCAGTGCCAAGTGAGAAATGTCAACTGACAATTCAATGCAATTGACAATTCATAACATGGAGCACTCAATAGCACTGAGAACATTTTTAGTGATAAATAGTGCTTGAGGGGAAGTTTGATTGATTTGATTTGACAATTCAAATAGAGCTTTTAGTGCCATTTAGTGAGCGTGTTAGGAAACAGACCTTTCATTCAAAACTCAATAAAAGTGGAGAAAAAAGGCACACACATGGCCTTCTCTAAAGTCGTCTAGAACTCTTGGATAAATATTGGGAAACATTTCAGAACGTACATAATGCAATCATGACAGTGATTTAAAAGAATGGTCCAACTTCTGCTATTTATTTATGAGTTCAATACATTCAAATAATGAGCTTTCTGGATCCCAAAATTGTATTATTTAATAATATGCATTTACGGTCCAGCTGAGCAGGTTCTAAGAAATACATTAATTACTGACGTTAATTACTCAACGGCTTGGGAACATTTATGTGATCGATATCAAACCGAAGGTGTTCTGTTAACTTTTAATCTTAAACTATTCATTTCCTTAACCCAAATGCGAAGTGAATTTGATGAAAAATAAAAATCAAAACAAACTACTTGTACACTCGAGCAATGTAAGAAATATAAAAATTTCTTAACATGATCGGCGTTTCTAATGAAGAAAAGTTAAACTCCTTTGGCTCGTTCTCAACAGCAGCACCAAAGGGTTAACTTTTCTTCAGCTGCTGGACGCCTTCGCGATGCTGCTGTTGAGAACGAGCCAAAGGAGTTTAACTTTTCTTCATTAGAAACGCCGATCATGTTAAGAAATTTTTATATTTCTTACATTGCTCGAGTGTACAAGTAGTTTGTTTTGATTTTTATTTTTGAAAATTAACTCGGGTCAAGTGAATTTTTGCTGCACATTTTGTGCATTTTTTGATGAAAAGCTCTGGGATTTGTCTGATAATACCATTAAGGCAGTTAAGGCAAAGATTACTTACTACTAGATAACCGGCTCCCTAAAATACCTAGTTAATCTTGAAAAAGTAACACTGGCACCACAGTAAAACGAAATATATTCAGATTTTAAAGTCATAAGAATATACATGCAAATAAAGAGTACAGGTAGTGTGCAGTCATTTATTCCTGTCAAAATTATTTGAGAGAATCACTTATTCCTGTCAAAATTCTGTTCTCATCCGGAGAGAATCACATCCTTCTGTCAAAAAAGTACCGCTAAATCTTGTCGAAGAGAGAAATGTACTAAAAAGTGCCACCAATAAAAAGAATTCATGTGAAGCACGTGACTGAGCTAGTTACTCGTGTGCGTAAGAGACTTTCAAACCGTCAATGTATTCTGATCTTTTAATGAGTGAAGAACATTTGGCATTTGTAAACAAACATAAGAAAAGTATACTTGTCTCTTATCCACAAACTCTCCCGGAAAACAAATTTTTAATTCTGACTGCAGAGTTGCCCGATGCGGGAAATATACAAAAGCAACCAAAATTTTTTTACTAGTTTGTTCGAAGCCGTTTATCTAGTAGAGTAATCTTTGGTTAAGGCTTGAGGAATAATAAACCGACCTGTTAAACATTGAGATGATTGGCTCATTTTTGCGACTGTTCACAAATTAAACTATGCATCACCGATCGGGTAGTAATATTCATCCAATGAAAGTGTACTTTGCTTCGAATAAAATCGGAAAATCCAAAATGTACTGGCAAACATATTATTTTATTTTGCCCATTATTAAGAAATTAAACCGTAGCACAGCGATAAGAGTATGTAGGTATCTAAGGAACAACTGTGCTTTAATTGTTTGCGACAAAATCATTCTCTAACCAAGCCCTTCGAATCACCGATGAAAACGCTGTAATGGTAATGTATGCTTCATTCAAAGTAAAATTGTATCCGCATGAGATAGCTTATTATAGTCACTCAACTTTAATACACCTCGGTGCGTAATGCCGCTTGTATTAGAATGATGTGTCGTAAAATATTTGTTTCAAGACACTTTTGAGCATGCCCTTTCAGGTTTACGCATTTCATCAGGAGATCCGGAATCTACTCCTGTCTTCGATACCTCAAAACCATCAGTCTCTAATGCACGCATAACGACTTAAATATCCAACGTTGGACGATAACATATTACCATTCTCTTGGCCACTACCCCAGTCACTTTACTTTATGGAACTAAAGTAATCGTTACAGCCCTTCTTGATCAAGATTCGCAGGTCACTTTCATATCTACTTACATTGCTGTTTACTTGAGATTACCAATTCGTAGGGTAAATATTCCAGTGATTTCTACCACTATTTAGTCCGATGTAGCCAAATTTATGATCCTCATATTTGTGACAGACGACGTATAATCAGTAATAGTGGAGCGCCGTAAGATTTATACCTCGGAATCCAGGGCCAGTCAATGAATCTTTATATAAACTTTGGAAATGTGTTTTTAATAGTATATAGAAAAATGTTTTAAAAAATATTTCGGCGATCTCAATTTTTTAATTATTATTATAAATAATTATTAATTATTTGGAGTTTTCCTTGATTTATATTAGTTTAAAGTTATATTTAAAAAAAAATAACTACTACAAACTTGATCTTGGGTTTCAAGGGACTGCAGGTATATTGATGAAGGGTGGGGAGGGGAATAGAGGGGACAACAGCAGCTGTTGGCTGTTGTTAACGCGGGCCCTAACAGAATAGTACACGTGGCAACTTGCTAGGCTTAATACGTAGCTGTTGTTATTCGCTCCGGAAAAAAATAATTTCTGATTATTGTTTATTTACAATTAATGTATATATTATTGTGCAGTGAGTGTGATAAAAGTTAATTACTGAACATTACAGAGTTTTACAAACTTTGAAAATAGTGGCATAGATAGTTATCGGTTTTTTATTTATATTACACGCTTTTGTGAATTGTGAATACTCAATCGTATATTTTATAATAAATCGATGCTAAAAGTTAGAATGCAATAGCAAAATTTAATCATATAAATCATTAGTCATGATATAAAGGTTAGTTATTAATATTACTAATAATATATATAAAATATATACCAAATCACAATTCGCATTTTAAGTATTTTAGACTAGCTGGTGCTCGCGCCTACGGCTGCGATCAGAGTGGGGATAGGTCATAGTGGGGATAGGCAATACTGGGGATAATGCTCTAATTAACAAAAAAAAGAATTGGCGAAATCGGTCCACGGGTTAGGGAGATAGGCTAAAGTAAAGTATGTGAAAAAAAGTGAGGTTTTTTTTTTTATACGATGTGGCCAAATCCTAGGGGACAACCCTTTGATGCGTTAGCATGGTTTTGGCCGGAAGGGAATTAGGGTAAGGGAAATGAGGAAACTTACGTCTTGTTTTTGCATTGCTGCGAGCTAGACAACAGCCCAGAGATGGAGTGGATTATTTTAATTTCTTAATAAAAGCTCACTAGGTCATCTGGTCTCGAACCCGGGACCCATTGCATGTTGGTCTTGCCGTTCAACGTATTGATCCACAACTCCATCACCAATCTCCATCGATTCTAGAACTTTCGATAACTTGTCGACCTAATAACTTTTATTATTTTCTCCAATTTTTGTTCATTCTTTTGTAGCTAAATTATTATAGCTTAACCTGAATAAATTATTAATAATATTGACATAGTTTTTCAATATCAAAATCAAAATTATCAAAATCGGTCATTGCCTTATTTACCTAGGCGCCGCCCATTCTCCAACTCTCATCACAAGCCACAATTTTTGGCAGAATACAAATAGATACTCGATGCATATCATCTAAATCAGTCCATGCGTTACAAAATTAGGTTACCCTTCGCCCCACCCTAACAAAAAACCCCTGTTCAAAAATTTTCCATATAGTAGCAATGGTGAAAAATCATCTAAATCGGTCTACACGTCACAGATTTCCATTCGATGGTTGACCGACTGCTTAGGGTACCAATGAAACAAAATAATTTTGATAAAGAATTAAAAAACATTATAAATATTGCGAAAAATAATGGTAATCATAAAAAAAATTTCTATAATTTATTAAGAAAAAAAGTTCAACACTTTGCAAAGAATTCAGTATTCCCCATGGAAAGACCTATAAAGATCTGGAGAAAAATCCCTTATATTGAAAAAACCTGCAGAGAAATTAAAACAATATTTAAAAAATATGACGTAGAACCTGCATTTTTTAATAATAAGTCTTTAAAGAAAATATTAACAAATAATAAATTAAGAAAGAAATGGAAAATTTGGAAAAAAGTGGGGTTTATGAGATTAGTTGTGAGGATTGCTCAAGAATTTATATAGGTAAAACCAAAAGGACGCTAAAAAAGAGATTTAATGAACACTTGACAGGAGCAAAAAGCACTGAGCCACAATCAGCCATATCAAAGCATATAAAACATAACAAAAAATAAATATGGCCAACATTAAATTAATTCACAGACTGGAGGGAGAGAGGGTTTTAGATAGATATGAAAGCCTCGAAATTAAAAAAGCTAATCACCTTAGAAAAATATTTTAAATGATATAATAGATTACAGTTATGACAGAGCCAAAGCTTTTTTACAAGTAAAAATAGTAGTTAGTTCTCAATCTGATGATGCCCTGATAAGGCGAAACGCGTAATTTTTGTACGTATTCTTACATCTGTACGTATTTATAATAATAAAGAAAATTTGGAACTTAATAAGTGTTTGTCTCTAATCAAAAAAATAAACGCGAGCTGCGAAGTTTCCTAGGACTAGCAACGTATTACAGACGTTTTGTGAAGAATTTTGCTGATATAGCACGGCAACTGCATAAGCTAACAGAAAAGGAGGATAAGCTAACAGAGAAGGTAGCAGACAGCTTTAAAGCACTGAAGTGGATACTTTGCAATGCACCTGTGCTAAGTTATCCAAAGGCAGGTGATACATTTATATTAGATACCGATGCAAGTAATGTTGGGATTGGCACCGTGTTATCACAAAAATTAAACGGACAAGAAAAAGTCATGGCATACTATAGCAGAGCTCTATCAAAACCAGATGGAAGTTACTACACCGCAAGAACTGTTGCCTATTGTTGATTCAACGAAGCATTTTCATAAATTCCTCTATGGGCAAAGATTCACCCTCGGAACAAATCTTGTAACGCTGAAGTGGTTAATTCAATTAAAAAATCCAAAAGGAGAAGCAGGGAGATAGCTGGAAAGACTTCAATTCTATGATTTTGAAATTATTCATAGAAACACTGTAAAGACGGAGTTGGATCAATGCGTTGAGCGGCAAGACCAACATGCCATGGGTCCCGGGTTCGAGACCAGATGACCGTGACCTTTTATTAAGAAATTAAAAATAATCCACTTCGTCTCTGGGCTGTTGTCTAGCTCGCAGCAATGCAAACAAGACTCATGTTTCCTCACTTCCCTTACCTTAATTCCCTTCCCGCCAAAACCATGCTAACGCATCAAAGGGTTGTCCCCTAGGATTTGGCCAAATCGTATAAAAAAAATACTGTTGCCGTTTGGAGGGAAAATTCGACCATGTGACTGTGAAAAGAATAACTGTAGTACCCTAAACAGGATGGAACAATTTCGAGCAGCACAACCAGAAGACGATAATATATCTACAATTCTGACGTGGAAAGATAACGACGGAAGGCCCTAATCGAAAGATATTTCCGACAGAAGTACAACATTGAAGAGCTACTGGGCGCAGTGGAATTCGCTGTGTGGTGAAGATGGAATATTGTAATGTAAATGGGAAACACCCGAAGAGTCATCATGCCGGATGCAGGTATTAGTTCCCAGGAAAAAGATAAAGAATTTGCTGGAAGAATTTCATAATGATGCTTCAGGAGGGCATCTTGGCTTTAGTAAGACTTTGTAGAAATTACGAGAAGATTTTACTGGTTGCATATGAGAGAGGATGTTCAGGACTGATGTTTTAAATGTGCAGTTTGTGCCTGTAGCAAAGGACCGCATATAAAACAAGGAGAACTATGCAGCAATACAGTGTTCTAGCACCTTTCGAGAGAATTGCGGTTGACGTTGCTGGACCATTTCCTAAGTCAGTTCGAGGCTGTCTATAAATTCTAGTTGTAATGGATTACTCCAGTAAATGGTCAGAAGTGTATGCGATATTAAATTAAGTAACAAAGACAGTGGTAAAAGAGTTAGTAACAAACTGGATCTGCAGATTTGGCGTTTCTCATGAGCTTCATTCAGACCAAGGACAAAACTTTGAATCTCAAGTGTTCCAGCAGGCTTACGACATTCTTCGAATAAGAAAAACGCAAACAACACTACTTCCCCCACAATCTGATGGAATGGTTGAACGATTAAATAGAACAGTGAGCGAACCTCTAAGGAAAGTAGAAGACTAACATCAACGGAGTTGGGATAGCTACATTCCGATATTTCTACTAGCTTATC
Organism: Leptarthrus brevirostris; assembly: GCA_964036015.1. Taxonomy (NCBI): domain Eukaryota; kingdom Metazoa; phylum Arthropoda; class Insecta; order Diptera; family Asilidae; genus Leptarthrus; species Leptarthrus brevirostris. The sequence continues at coordinate 113,984,645 of OZ038371.1, forward strand.
GAACAGCAATCCATAACTCAACACAGACAGACACCCTCAAAAGTTGTGTTTGGAAGACAGATTCCACTGCCTAGTGATTTGAATTTCGGAACATCTGAAAAGGGCACGGAATCCACTGAAGAGTACATAACCACACTTCGGAAACATCTCGCAGAAATCCATCAACTGGCAAGAGAGAACCTCTAGACATTCAGGGATAGAATGAAAACACGATACGACCCTAAAAGATCCTTACGCGCATCAACGATGTGGTCTATTTCATACAGCGGGGACCAAAAGGCAAAAATAAGATCGTTCACATTGACAGATTGAAGCCATATCAAAGAGATACAACTGTTCGGTCGAACACTTCTAAGAGGGTGGCAGTGTAACATGCACTGTCGTCTGGCGTAGGATATGTGATGAAAACGAAATCAAGTTGTGCAATGCGCATGTCCCGAATTTTGGAAACCAGAAAAACGTCAGATGCCGTATGAAGTCAAGGCCGACTCGAACCTGTGGTGACTTGGTGTGGTGCAAATAATTAACGGACATTTCTAGAATTAGGTTGCTGAACTTTCTAGAATTAAGCTAAGGAGTATAAATAGTTAGTTAGTTGTATTTTAACCGGGGAAGTGATAAGTGTTAATTATTAAAGTGAAAGTGAGTAATATTGTGAAGAAATATTGTTAAGAAAATTGTGCAACGAATTAATCAGTGAAGTGAATAAAAATTTTGAAAATTTTTGGCTGTAAATAAGTGTCTTAATTAATCCGTCGAGCCCGAAGAGCACATCTACGTTAAAATAGCAATAAATTAAATTTCCCCTGTTTTCACATGTCATTAAAATTAGGGCAACGAATTTGAATTTCGGATTGGATTTAGTATCGTTTATTTTTATTTTATTTTTTTTTAAATATATTTTTATAGTTTTAATAGCTGATACCCACGACTTCTTCTACGCCAAACACTCGTCAGTAATTATACTCCTGAAAGGAACCTACCTGTCCAATTTCAAGTTTGGCAACTTCATAATTCTGGAGATTTCGTGATAAGTGGGTGTGTGAGTTAGTGAGTGAGAAAGTGAGTGGTATTATACTTTAATATACTATTTCTGGAATTTCCTAGAAAACCTAAGCAAGTTATCGAACTTTCGAGAAATTTTTCGAATATTCCAGAAAGTTGAAGAAAATTATCGAACTTTCGAGAAATTTCTCGAATGTTCCAGAAAGTCCAAGAAAGTCATCACACTTTCGAGAAATTTCTCGAATGTTCTATAAAGTTCAAGAAAGTTCAAGAAAATTATCGAACTTTCGAGAAATTTCTCCAGAAAGTTTTCCAGAAATTTTCCTTCTCGAAATTACTTTAAAATTCTGGAACATGCTAGAAAGGGCCGAAACTTTACAGTCAAGTTATTCGTTTAGGTCGACCACTTTCAACGCCTGTATCTTCTACACCCTTATGGCTATCGACCACCATAGTGCACGACAGGAGGGTTGGGGCTACTACCACACACAAACACTCTGCGATGTGTAGTTTTGGCTGCAGAGTGAAATATAGGTACATACATGTTCTCATATATATATATATATATATATATATATATATATATATATATATATATATATATATATATATATATATATATATATATATATATATATATATATATATATATATATATATATATATTGACGTTATTTTTCTTTTTTCTTAGATTTTTACTCGAATTTTATTTTAATTTTCTACAAATATTAAGCCACAATAAAAGTAGATATATAAATACAATTCAGCCCGCACCTCCCCATTTTTCGTTTGGTTCTTGTTATATGTACAATTTAATTACTAAAAACTATACTATTAACTAACTAACTATTTTAAGAACTGCTTCCCTTAACTTTCGTCTTAAGATCTGGCAGTGCAATCAGTTTTCTTCCAATTTTCAGCCAGTAAACACTTAGTCGTTCAAAAAGATATCTTAGAAGAAAGTTAGGAGGTTGCAGGCATGCAGAAAAACCTTCAAAAACAAGACTCCTTAGGTATAGATTCAAGAAGGTAGCTGGTAAAGATAACAGTGGCATTTCCAAGAGCTTATTCGCGAAAATTTAAACACCGGCATTGTTGCATTCATGAATTTTATTTGTAAAGACTACAAAAAAGGTGCCTGAATTTAGTACATTTAATTTAATTTTAGTAAGCCTTTAAGTAATGAGTCTATTGGGTCAAAGTCGACTAACATGTTTTGTTGGCTCATGGATATCGGACAGCTTTTTGATTTTATCTGCGCGGTGTCAAAACCACTGTTTGATATAATATGCAAAAAGCCGTTGAGATGGAAAAAAAAACATTAAATGTGAGAGGCTTGCAAATAATTTCAGAACAGCTGATGACTTATCGAGGAAGCAACCTTGACATCCTTCTCGATTTAATACGACAAACCTCATCAGTTAATAGACCGCTGGTAAAGAAATAGAGCTCGTCATTCAAAGCAGCTTTCGAAAGACTTGTTTGTCGTGGGTTGACAAAACATGAGTAACATGAGTAAACTCAATGATAGTGTGCAGTTTTAACCACGACGGCAGTGCCAGATTTGCCAATAGGCTGGTGTAGGCTGCAGCCTATAGGCCTCCACCAATTAGGGTCTCCACCACAGCGAATAAAAAAAATTATTTTTCGTAAATAAATGAAATTTATTTATGTATTCAAGTACTCTAACAAAAAATTTTCATTAATTTATAAATTTTGCTAGCAAAAGACCTAAAAAAGTTTTAATTTAATTTCACATATAATTTTCGCATATGCTATTTTATAAATAGGTACAATTATAATAAAGTAAGTTAACCAATATGTATTGAAAATAAATTTTCTCATCTTTATAAGAAACTAGCTGCGTTAACCAGGCTTTGCTCTGACTTTTGGTAAATAAATGTCGCTTCCGATTATTTTTACATGTCACTCCCTACTAACCCAGGTTTGGATTTGATACCAATTTGGGCCATTTTGATTATTACATGAGCATGATACATGTCACCCCTCCTCTTTCCCCTCCTGGTGCCATACGTAGCCTAAACTATACCTATGAAATTACTGAATCTTACCGTGAAAGTCCCATCGAAATTGGATTCAATATTATTAGCTGATTGACGCGCAGTACGATTAGAATGGCTTCTAGCATTTCGAGTTCTTATACCCAAATTTCTCCACCCCACTAACCAAGCAAATAGTTCGCACTAATTGAGAATCTACTGAAAAACTATCAATGTCAAACTTTATATCGTAGAAAGAGAAAGTGTCAAATCTACCGGATGCATTCAAGTAGTTTATAGTAATTTTAAGGTTGCGTTCATAATTACTAAAGTTACTATTTTTCTTTATATTATGGTTTGGTACTCTTTTGTTTTATTTCAATAAAACGAAACAGTAAGTAAATGAATCAAAAGAATTAATTTTCCCTCGTTTTATTAGTTTATACTGATCAATTACATGATTTTACTATTTAAGGTAATATAACTAACTTTTGCTAGGTTAAACAACCAAATTTTTCCCAATTATATACCTAATTTTTCTCTACAATTTATCAGGTTGCCTTCCTAAGATTTAAGGTTATATAACTCATTTTACCCTGATTTATTAAATTAAAGGTCACCTAATAAGGACCCAGTAAAAGGTAAAAAGACTAAAAAGAGGAATTTTCGTTTCCTTAAAGGGGCCAATCTTCAGCCTATAGGCCTCAAAAATGTAAAATGTAAAAATTTTGGTTGACTCTGTGGAAGGAATGTCTTCTCAGGAGAAGTATGGAGTTAATTACCCAGTTTACATCGAATATGGCGATTCAAAACTTTAAAGCCTTAAGATGGATTTCCCGTAGTGAAACGTGACTTTGTTGGGCATGTTGAGTAAGTTTTAAGGCAAACCCTAGTTTTCACGGTTTTTCACCTTCAAAGAATAGAACGTTAGTAGAAAGAGAAACTCAGAGGTTGTTATAAGGACTTCACAACATAGGTGCAAAATTACTTGCAAAGCAGCAATGGAGAAACGTACTTTAGACTGCACCCTCAGCGCCCCAGGTCCAACATTTTTTTCAAAGTAGCAATCTGGGAACATATTCCATACCACAAAGTAAGAACCATCAAAATCGGTCTATGCATTACAAAGTTTGGTTCCGCTCCCTCCCTTATCAACGAAATTTTGCACATAGTAAGAGTGCGAGAATATACTTGATATAAAAAAGACGGAATTGGAACGAAGGATGAGTGGCGCGATCACCATATCATGGTTCAAGGTTTCGAGCCACGGTGAACCCCCGAACAAAAAGCAAAACATTCATACATACATATCTGATAGCTCGCAGGAATGCACAAAACGAGGCATTCCCTTATTCCCCCTTATCCGAATTCCCTTCCTGCCTAACATCACTGCATGGTAGGTTGTCCCCTAGGTTTTGGCTACATCATAAAAAAAGAATTCTACAAATCGTCGTTTAAACAATCTCGTCCAAATCGGTGCATAACGTTCCAAATTAGCAAGACCCTTCCTTCTCCATTTCACCTCCACCTTCTTCGCCCACTACCCACCTTAACCTCACCAGCCGCCTTAATCCCATCATACCCTAAGTACAAAATTGTTACTCTGTTCTGAAAAGGGCAACATACTCTACATGACAGATAAAGAATTATTCAAATTGCTCCACGCGCCCACTTCTTCCTCTTATCCTTGGGCTTACAACCCAAAAATATACCAAACTTTATCATTTGGCGAAATGGGCCCACATGGCTCTAATGGCTAATTTTGGCTAATGATAACAATATTCGAGTTGGGACGACTGAAAAACTCCTTACTTATATATAATCAAAAACATCCTATTATTATTACAAACCAACATCCTGTGTCCAATTTAATTAATCTTAAAAAATACATTTGCGAAATTTTTGATGAGAAAGAGCCCATAAGGTATGCCAAATAACGCTATTTTTATTTTAAAGGAGGCTTACTAATGAATACAAGAATACAGAATTAAAATAAGTCGATTGAAACACGCACTTATATGGCACCAAGAATCTTAAATCCTAATTAAAAATGTTTATTTCAACTCTTCCAGTTTTGGCACAAACTTCGAAACATTCCTGGATTACTATTAATTAACTACCCCTGAATGAAGAGAATATAATAAATGCACATATGTATAAAAAATATTAGGGGTAAGCAATGAATTGGTCCTGTAGAATTATGAAATAATAAACTGTTGAATAATTAAACTGATCTACGTAACTGAACATTTCTCGAAAATTAGTAACGTTAGCTATATGGTTATGGGTAACGTTAGCTTAGCTTGTAGAAAACAGTATAAAGTTATTAGTTAATAGATTAATCTATCATAAAAACTTTTATTTTATACATTGCTTTTTAAATTTAAGATAAATTTAAATTTAAATTTTAATATAAATATGAAATCGATTCCACAACAAACATACTACCTTCTTAGAACTTAAAAAACAGTCTAAGAATATATCAGCCATTTATTTTGAAAGTGGGGTAAGTCCACTAGTGAAATCTGTCAAATTTGAGACTTCAGTTAAAAAAAAAAGTTATTAATAAGCGTAAGATCTTGAGTAGAGTTGTTTTCATTCTAAAGGTTATTATGTTTAAAAGTTACAACGACAAAAATATTTCAAGCTTGTTAAATTTTTTTAATAAATTGGAAAATAAAATTAAAAGTACTTCCAAAATGGACTTGCACCACTTTCAAAATTAACGGCTCATATTTTGATCACATGTTTCCATTTAAAATAAAACTCTGTGTTAATTCTGTGGCTTAACATAAGTGATTTAACATTTTTAAAAAATCAATCAAATTCAATTTATTTTCCTTTTAAAAGTAAGGAGATAAGCATGGCCGGGAAAGTAAAAACATTAACGTTAAATATGTATAAGTAAAATACACATCTAAAAATAGTAAAATTCAATCAAATATTCAAAAGCTGTTTAAACAACCTAAAACAACCTCAACTGAAAAGACAAACTGTCTATCACATTTACTTTACTTTACTTCTACGTTTGAAATGAGTTTTCTGAAAACTGAACACAAATCGATCAATTTCAATTTATTAGCAGAAGACACAATTCTAAAGTTTTGCAAATAACCAAAATATCTAAATTAATGGAGGGCTTGATTAAGGACAAATTACCACAAATTTTCAATGCCATCATTTATTTTTACTTCATGGCCCTATGACTCATTTGGACTAATTACTATTGAGGCTTCAGAAAAAGCAATGAGATTTAAAGGAACAGTAAGATGAGTTTCAAGAAAGCATTTGAGAATTGATTGCTAAACCGATTACAATATTCTTTCTTTCAAATCATAAGGAAGAATGTTTTCATTTGTAAAGAATTAAAATATTAGGCATAAAAATAAAATGATTTTCTGTTCTTTAAGGGGTTATATACAAAGTTGGGGCTCAAGAAATCGAAAATTTTTTGATTGCATATTCTGAAAGTACATACTCTCAAAAATATCTGTGTGAAATTTCATCCAGATCGGAGCACTAGATTTCAAATGACAGCCGTTCGCAGCGCGCTAGTTCCATCAATAAGCACTTGGCTAAATCGAATTTTCTGTCAGCATGGTTTTTTTATTGAAAAAAAATTGTTTTTTCGAAAACTGAACCGTTCAAGTACACCACACTACATTTTTCTTCAATAATTTTTTTACTTTTTGATTTCAGTTAAGCGGTTCGCCTTGGAGAGTGTTCACCACAAGCCTCTGCAAAAAAAACGCGCTTCGGGGGAGGGGCCATAACTCCGAAAATTTTTAATATTTTTTTATAATTCAACTTGTTTTTTTTCTTCGATAGTACTACCAACAAATTGTCTTTCGCCTTTTCTAATAAAATATGCAAAAAACCCTTAAAAAAATCACTAACTTAGCTCACTTTTTCCCCTCAACTTTGTATATAACCCATTAAATTCTAAAAGTTTGTAAGTGTTAAGAATTTTAAAACAAACAAAAAATTTAGGTTTATACTGTATAATCCGAGTAAGGCAAACGTCTTCTGATACTGAAAAGAGTATTTCAGTCTAAGCTAGTTAATACAAAGGTCGTTAGTAAAATTAAAAGTGCACACCCCGGTACCTTTGCACTCCATTATATCGGAAACTTAAGGCCGTCTCTTAAAATCCCTTAAACCTTGAACTAAGTTGAAAGTACAGCAAAGCCCATATCATCAGTATTGAAGCAGGAGAGCCTGCACAAAATGAGGGCCGAGAGCAGTCGGCTAGTGCCCGGATTATTACAAGCATATGTGGTCGCGATAGTTGCTCCTGAAGGACCAGCTCCTGTTCCTGACTGCGGCACGTGCAGTGTAGCTCGGCTTGTAATCGGCTCGTGGTTACAATTCCTTCACCTTAAGAAATGCCTTCGCTCGCAAGGTAATATAATAAGGAAAAGGCGCGATTAACAATGAACAAATTAACTTTATTAAATTCTCCTTGACTTTACAGCACGTTACTTGCACTCCGATCTTTATTGCTCGAGCACTGGAAACAGAAGAGAGGCGAAAGTTTTACAATGGTGCAACGTGAGTAATGATGAAGAAAACGCCTGACCATCCTCCCCCCGTTGAGACAGCAGTCTTAACTAACTGGTAGTTTGTACAGCTTATTTATTGCCCGTTTGCAGGTTCCTCGCTTAGTCCGAAGGGTGACAACACGAATTAGGTTATCTTCGCCAGGATGGGTAGAAATAACTCGGCCCATTAACCACTGTGACGGTGGAAGGTTTTCATCACTGATTAAAACTAGCTCTCCTTCCTTCAAGCAATCCCTTTCATGCCTCCATTTTGGTCTTTCTTGTAACGATGATAGGTATTCGACTCGCCATCTTTTCCAAAATCCCCTTACCATTGTTTGGATATTTTGCCAGCGTCCCAATTTTGAAGTTTTTATGTCACAGAGATCTGGTTCTGGTACGCTCGTTAATGGCTCTCCGATGAGAAAATGACTAGGAGTCAAAGCCTCTAGGTCGTTAGGATCTGAAGATATAGCGCTGTATGGACGCGAATTCAATAGAGCTTCGATTTGACAAAGCAGTGTGGTCATCTCTTCGGCACTAAGTATCGTATCACCTATCACTCGTTTCAGATGCCATTTTACTGACTTTACGGCTGATTCCCAGATCCCGCCAAAATGTGGAGCTGCAGGAGGATTAAAGGTCCAAGTTATTCTGGATTGCGATAGGAAATCTGAAATGAGTTCGTTATTAGTACTGGAAAGAGCCAGCTCATGCATTTCGGTTAGATAACGTTTTCCGCCTACAAAATTTGTTCCATTGTCTGAAAATATTTGATTTGGAACACCGCGGCGTGAGCAAAAACGCTTAAGTGTTGCAATGAAGGCTTCTGCTGATAGACTTCCAACCAATTCTAAATGAATGGCTTTCGTGGAAAGGCAAACGAACAATGCAATATAGCCTTTTAGAATTTTAGAACCTCTGCCTATTTTAGAGCATAATGATAGCGGTCCAGCGTAATCAATACCCACTTTAAAGAATGGTCTTGAGATTGTCACCCGTGGTTCAGGTAGATTAGCCATTAATTGTGTTGTTCTTGTCGCCCGGTTCCTGAAACATGTGATACATTCTCTTGACAGTTTTCTTACTAATTGACGAATTCCCAAAATCCAGTATTGTTGCCGCACAATAGCAGTAAGCAACGAAGGCCCTGGATGTAGGTATGTCTTATGCATTCCCGACAGCAACATTTTAGTCACAGGGTGTAGTTTCGGAAGTATTATTGGATGTTTGGCTGCGTATCTCGATGCCGACCGTTGGATTCTCCCCCCTACTCTCAAAATAGATTCTTTGTCTAGAAATGGGTTTAATTTTCCCAATGCACCTTTGACCGGAGCTTGTTTTTTCTCTTGCAGATATGCTATTTCGGTAGCGAATGAAGATTGTTGGACCAACCTGAAGCAAACAGTGGTTGCATTATGTACCTCTTCTGCAGTCAGAAATATAGACTTCTGTACTTCCTTCCTTGTATTGCAGGCCAATTTAAAACGTAGGCAATAGGCGAGCGTTCGTACTAACCTTGAAAAGGACGAAAATCGTGAACATAAAGTTAAAAACCAATCTTGCTCGGACATTTGAACACATAGAAGTACATTTCTTCTCTTCTCGATTTCAACAATTTCAGATTGTTTAATATCAGTTCTGTTAGGCCAGCGATGTTCACCTTCTGTTAACCATTTGGGTCCATTCCACCAAAGGTTGCAATGAGGAAGTTCGCTTGGAGTTAAGCCACGCGTAGCTAAGTCAGCTGGATTGTCCTTTGATTGGACGTGTCTCCATCTTGTTCGCGGTATTACCTCCAAAATTTCAGAAGTTCTGTTGCCAATGAAACATTTCCATCGTCTGGGGATATCGGATAGCCAAGATAGGACAATCATTGAATCTGTCCACGCATAAACTGGAATATCCGGTATTGTTAAGGATTCGCGAATTTTCTTTATGAGGCGAGCTAGTAGAACAGCTGCACACAACTCCAGGCGAGGAAGCGAGATTTGTTTTAGCGGAGATACTTTTGTTTTTGATGCGACGATGATGACTTTGACATTCTTGTTAATATCGGTGGAACGACAATAGACGACTGCGGCAAAGGCTGCTTCAGAGGCATCGGAAAAACCATGGAGTTGAACGCCTTCCTCTGTAAAGTAGATTTGTCTAGGAATCTGAATGGTAGATAGCAGCGTAAATTGAGGCTTAATGGATTCCCACAGATTCTCTATTTCTTCTGGTAGCAGGTCATCCCAGTCGTATTTTAGAAGCCAGAGCCGTTGGAACAAAATCTTCAGTTGAATTGTTACCGGTGCGAGCCAACCGAAGGGATCGAATATCCTTGCAGACTCTGCGAGAATAACTCTTTTCGTCACTCCACACGACTCATAGTTGTTAATTTTAAACATGAATACGTCGCTACGTGAGTCCCACTGAATTCCTAATACCTTTGTTACTTCTGGCGTACTGTCGATAGAGGTAAAAGTCGTTTCTTCACCGTCTTGAACCAATTGTGGTGCGTTTGATCTCCACTTTGTCAGATTAAATCCATACGATGAGAGAGTACTTACTAACTGCGATTTCAAATCGACTGCTTTGGAAATAGAGCTGCATCCACTTAGAAGGTCATCAACGTAAAAGTCGTTTTGAATTCGAGATGCAACCTCGGGATACTTGGTTTCGGTTTCACTGCCAATTTGTTGTAAGACTCTAGTAGCTAGAAATGGCGCTGAAGAGGTTCCATAGGTGACTGTTTTCAGTTTATATTGTTTCAGAGGTTTACTTGTGTCTTCTCTCCAAACTATTCTCTGGAAGTCTCTGTCTCGTTCTGCAACCCAAACCTGCCTGTACATTTTCTCCAGATCTGCAGAAAATGCAATGTTGTGCTTTCTGAAATTGAACAATATTGATAGTAAATCGCGTTGTACTGTTGGTCCAACTATCAGATTATTGTTTAGCGATACATTGTTCGACGTTTTGTACGAGCCGTCAAATACTACACGAAGTTTTGGCACTGGAGTCTCCTTGAAAACCGCATGGTGCGGTAAATAGTAGCATGAATGAGGCGCGATAACATCATGATTGGAAATTGCTTTCATGTGACCTAGTGATTCATATTCCCGCATAAAATTGACATACTGCTCCTTTAAGATTGGTTCCTTCGCAAATCTTCGCTCAATAGCTTGAAAGCGAGAAATAGCGCCTTGTTTGGATTCTCCCAGTGGAGAAGTATTTTCCTTGAAGGGAAGAGAAACTACGAAGCGTCCATCTTCGGCCCTTGAAAGATTTTCCTTAAAATGTGTTTCACAACATTCTTCCTCTGTACTCGTCAACCTTGTTGGCGCTGTCACTTCTTCCGTCTCCCAGAACATGCGTAGCGTTTGATCTAGATCCACAAGTAATGAACAGGTTTTTATTGTTGGCATATTGAAACTGGTGAAACTACCGATTAACACCCAGCCAAAAATTGTTTTTTGCGCGATTTGGACGTTGTTCTCATCTGTTATCCTTTCATCGCAAATTGTTTCAAAGAAATGATCACACCCAAGAATTATGTCGATGGAAGATGGCTTATTGAAGCTAGGATCAGCTAAGTGAAGTAAGTCATTACGAGGCCAGGTGATTGAGATGTGTTCAGATGGAATACGAGATGTGAGCTTCGGCATTATGAAGGCAGTTGCCACAATTTTGTTGTCGTGATTCCACCTAGAATGCAAATGGAGTAATACCTTTCCTCTAGTAGTGCCTACTCCTGAAGGTTGTAGTCCAGTAACAGCAAGTTTTGCCTTTTCTCTGTTCAGTCGCAGACGCTGCACGCATGCTTCAGAAATAAGGGTTATTTGTGATCCTGAATCCAGCAAGATTCTGCAGGTTTGAAACTTGCCTTGATAATCTAAAACGTTTACGATGGCAGTGGGAAGTAGGGAAATTCCGAGATCTCTTGAGCTAGTGTTGTTGACCTTGCTCATATATCCTTCCTTCTGAATACAGGTACTGAGAGTGGACAATGTGGCGACTTCCTTCAATTCACTATCACTTGTATACGCAGCTTGGTTCGTGGAAGGCAAACATTTGTCTGAAGATGACGTGTCGGTTTGCCTATTGTTGTCCGCTATGGTGAGACAAGTATTGCACTGTTGCGATTGAGAAGTGTGCGCCGTTGGGGATGAGCGAAGATTAGCCTCAAATCGAGGAGAGTCTGGAGAAGTATTGGTAATATTGATAACTGGGTTTCCCTGTGTTGAATTCAAATGCAACAACGGATGGTGATTACCCTTACAAGAACCACATCGTATTTTGGAGCGACAAGTGCGTACTGAATGGTTTGCGCCTAAGCATTTAAAACATAGTGATTTCGCAATGATGAATTCTCTCCGTCTATGTGGAACTTGGCCCTTAAAATCTTGACATTTGTATAATGAGTGGCTTGACGAGCAGTACGGGCATGTAACAATATCTGCAGAAGATGCATGTAATGATTTTATAGGTTGTGGCCGTTTTGACATTGTCAAAGCTGCTTCTAAGACATCGCAGCGTTTTGCCAAAAATTTTAGAAAATTTTCAAAGGTTGGAAATTGTTGAGTAGCTACTTCTCTTGCCCACAACTCACGCGTTTCTAGGTCTACCTTAGAAAGCGCTAAGTAAATTAACCAGGGATCTCTGCCTTCAGATCGTTCATCGAGTGCTTTCAGACCGCGGATTACTCCGTCGAATGTGTCACAAAGGTTTCTGAAAGCCTTCATATTGGGTTGAGATAATGAGGGTTGCTCAAGAAATGTTTTTATGAATGCATTTGTCACGTGGTCACTTTTATCAAAACGTTCCTTTAATTTATTCCACGCCTCTACGTAATTGTTGTCACTGATTGTGAGGTGTTTGACAATGAATGCAGCGTTTCCCTTTAGTAGCCCCTTTAGATATTGGAGCTTCTGTGCTCCTGAAAGCGAAGTATTTGAATTCACTGACGCTTCAAAGAGATCCTTAAATTGCGGCCATTCTTTGTAGTCTCCCGCAAATGACGGAACATTAAGTTTAGGTAGGCGAGAAACATTTGGATTATTTGTACGTTCCATAGATTGTAACATAGCCTGTTGCTGATTAACGAATTGATTCATGGTGGAATTAAATTGTTCGGACCATGAACTATCATTGGCAGTACGAGGGGACCTATTGTTCAAAATTCGAGTGAAAATAGCGCGCATTTCGAAGTATTTTTCTTCATATTCAGCGAGCTCTGAAGCCTGATCCTCATTTGTAAGTAGCTCATCTTCAATATCTTGAAATTCCTTCCAAATTTCATCTAATCTTTTCAATCGGTTTGTAATCTCTTCTATAGATGCAGAATCCGTGACATTGTCTGCAAAAGTTTTTAACCTTGTGAGAATACCCTTAACTCTTCGGCGTTTTTGGATCAAAATGTTTTTATTAGACATTGTTTCAAACTACACTTAGCAATCTCACAAATAGTTGTCCCAATAGACGCAATAATGTTCAAATAAACCTTCCCTAAGCACACCGTAGGGTCTAATTATAATTAATGTACAGGATTGAAAGAAAGCACTGAATGCTTATTATTTGCATTCACAAATGATCAGGTTGAAATTTTAATTAAAATATAAGTTCATGATCACTAACCTAATAATTAATATTGTCCGTAAATATTAGAAATTATTAAAGTATTGTTATTCTTATTTAGTTAAGGGAACGAGCACTTGTTCTGCACAACCTGACTGATCTCAAATCTGTGTTTACTAATTATCTACCGTAATTTATTTCAATGTCAGAGTTTCACAAATTTGTTCGCATTTACAACCTTTTACCGCTTAGAGTTTGTTATTGAACTCGGGTAGTATTTACAATAGTTGGCCTTCATATAATTGTTTACGCGCACTCTTTTGTGTCTTTATTGTTATTGTTCAAGGTCGCACAAAATTCAAATTTACCACTGACCCATATTTCAAGTTATTTGAATTGCCCTTTGAATAAAGCAAATATGATTCAATGCACGCAAATTTTCCCTTTTATGACCAATGAAAATTAAAATATCGTTTTATTCGAAATGAAAATTACATGGGCTCGTAAGATTTCTTCTGTTAATTAATTCTTACTGAGCGAGATTAAATTTATTTAAATCTTTACCTTATGCGTTTTATGTGGAAGCACGTGTTAGCACGTGGTTCTCGAATGATGATATTTTTACCTTTCAAGAATTTCAATTGAAGTAAATTACTTGTCTGGATAATATCCCTTTTTTATTGGTCCAAAAATCCAATAATCCGGCTCTGAAGGACCAAATTGGTCGCGATAGTTGCTCCTGAAGGACCAGCTCCTGTTCCTGACTGCGGCACGTGCAGTGTAGCTCGGCTTGTAATCGGCTCGTGGTTACAATTCCTTCACCTTAAGAAATGCCTTCGCTCGCAAGGTAATATAATAAGGAAAAGGCGCGATTAACAATGAACAAATTAACTTTATTAAATTCTCCTTGACTTTACAGCACGTTACTTGCACTCCGATCTTTATTGCTCGAGCACTGGAAACAGAAGAGAGGCGAAAGTTTTTACAAGCTATAAGCTCGGTAGTGTTCACGAAAACTACTGCATGAAACTTGCTAAGGTGTTTGTGGCTATACCTTTGTGTTCGGCAAGAAAGATCAAAGTGTACAATCGGTACTAGGTACTATTACAATATAAAATTCATTCTTACTACTACTACTATTTGCTAATATCAAGTTCATTTTGACGTTACTTTACAGGGTGTACAAGAACAATTTTACAAAGTTATGAATTAGAAAATTTTATGATAGTTTCATTTTACAATGGTGCAACGTGAGTAATGATGAAGAAAACGCCTGACCAATATGTTTGTAGAACATTGCCAAGTTCTTCAGCTGTGAACTAGTGTTTCCGAAGCAAGTGTACATCACTTGCTTGCTAAGACCGGACACCCGAAATTACCATATCCTGTCAAGAGTGCAGTCAACTACTTCAGAGTTTTCCAATCTAAATTCAGAATACTCGTACCGGTAACAAGGTAACAAAGTATTTCTTTCACATATTTCTTAACTATGCCTCGAACATTACCTCTTCCTATGACAGCACATTGTTCCATGCCTTAAGAGTTCGAGTCAGCTCTTCGCCCTTGCCTTCAATCCCTTGGTATCCTTTCACCAAAGCCACTGTTGTCCTGTTTACCAGGGCACACGCTATTAAAGTTTTAGAGCACACTTTATTATAGCCAGAGAATAAATTTTTTCAACTTTTAGAAAATTTTTTGATTTTAATTTTAGGGATGATTTCCCCCACAATGACTTAGAATTGTTAAAGTAAGTTAGCTTAAGGACTCTTACAAGAAAAAAGAATAAATAGAACTGTTTTCTCAAATCTCTATGATTTTTTTCATCTTTTCACGTTTGGGGGTGGATTTACCCTTCGTAGGCGGTGACAAGAAACACTCATAACTTCAGACTATATTCTTATAGAATTTTTAAAAATATTTTTGATTTCTTTTTCAGGTTTTGGGGATGATTTCACCCGCTCAGAGTGCTTAAGAGTGGATTTTTATACCTCATTAACTCTTATCTATCAAGAAAATACACACTTTTGCTTTTTTAAGATTTATTTGATATAAAAAATAGAGTAAGAATTACTTTTGTATTAATCAATTTTTTTTAAATTTTTCAGTTTTTGGGGTTCTTTTACCCCTAAATAGGGTAAATTTCAAAAAACCAAAAGCAATCGGTTTTTTGATTTTTGATGAAGATTAATTTGATACCTGCTAAACATTTTTATGTTTTCTACCAAAGTCGCTATGAAATGCTCAAAAACAGGCGAAAAAACTGCTTTTTTTGTGGTCACTCTTTATTTATTGATACTTATGTTTCTATATTTTGTATTATTTTAATCCAATTGCTAACTGAAATATTAATTTTTTAATTTAATTATTTCAAATCATATTTATTTTTTAAAAGTATAACGTCTAAAAATAACCATCACCTTGCTTACGTTTTATTTTGTAGTACTTAACTCGTAACGTAACGTAATAAACTCTTATAACAATGAAGCTACATAAAATACTCATGTAATGTGGCAGTAAAGCAATCAGTCTGAAAAGGGTCGGCGATTATAATGAATTCTTGGAAATTTCATTAATTTAATTGCAAATCCGCAAATATGCTCTTGTATTTCTTTGCATTTATTTAAAAATTAGGTCGGAAATATTCAATGTGATTGGATATGTATCATATACTAATCACCGCCTAATAGACATTTTGTTGAAAACTTCCTAGAATTAAGAATTTTTTAATATTTTACATATCGCCACTGTACCTGAAAAGAATGTTTTTGAGAAATCTTGTGTGTACCAAATTTATGCCTGATTCAAGTTAGTTTGCTGTATAGAAGAAATTATTTTTGCTCCGTATAGACTCAATAAATTAGTTATGCTTTCTTCAAATCTTCAATTTTTGCAAACTAATACTCTAAGCACCTCATTACGTAATGCAGAAAGTTTCAGTGACTGTAAGTTTCTGCCAGTTATAAGAAGATTTTTAACGATAATTTATTATAAATTTTTTTCAAATTAAGTCACAGTTGTGTAGTTTTATAAGTTATATTAAATTATATTTTTTTTTTATTTCCAGTAAACAATATAAAAATGCAATATCTTAAGTCTAAAATAATTAAACAAAACAAAGTTCTGAGTATCTTTTCTTTCGTTCGTTTATTTAAAGGAAAAAAGCAAAAAGCCGCTTTGCTTTAAATGGTTTAAACACAGCCTACTCTAGATACAAGCCCAGAAAATTTGTTCAACCATTTTACCACCACCAAGCGTGTCGTCATTATTTCATTTATTTTTGTATCACAGATTAACCAATTCTTATACACATATAAAACTGCACACTTGCTTAACCAAAACTAACGAAAATGTCATTCATTGACGACTTCTAACCTCAATACTTCAACAAAACGAACACAAGAGAAAGTCTTCCCATTAAAACGCATTAAAATTTTAAATGAGAAATGTTTTTATCGCAACCGATAAATATTCATAGGTTCACGTCAAGTAAATTCCAAGTTGAGACTTTAAAAAACTGCGAGAAATACTACGAAAAAGTAGATTTCCCCAAACTTTTCCTATTCTTTACTGGAGCAAGTTTTGTTTGTTTACATCACCAATGCTCAGCTTCTGTAGTAGCACATCCTACTCTAGATACAAGCCCGCAAGCCCTCTCCCATTTTTGTGAAAAAAAAAAGAAGTGGCTTCTAAGTTTACAAATCGCCGAAAAGGTTAAAGTGAAAAACATTTCACAGTAAAAACAAATATTTTGTGTCTATCAATAAATTATCGCTATAATGGTTCGTTAACTGATCAGGTAAATAAAGGATAAATTGTTTTAGTAGTATTTTTATAATTTTGCTGAATGAGAAATGTATAAATTTATAGCATGGCTCAAACTTGGCTAAAAAGAAAAAGGTGATTTTCAAAAATCGTGGCAAAATTTACTGAACACAAAACTTTTTCAATCGCCTTTAACAGATTCCTATAATACATACCCTATGTAATTTAATATTTTTATAGGGAACGAAGTACGTCAATACAGTGAACCTATGTTTAACTAAGCTGTCCCACATGTAATCCCTGGGTAAACATTCAAGAACTTTCACAGTTCAGTAAACAATTAATCGAGTAAAAGGGTTTCCTAGCGCGTTCTCATAATGCCATACACAAGGCCCTAAAATAACCTTAGTCTGGGTAACATTGGAAAACCTTTCAATGAATGAGCTGAAAATATTTTCATGCGTCCTATCCAATCTAAAAGTTTTAATGTTTGTTTTAAAAGTGTTACAACCAGCAATTAGAAACTTGATACCTTGTTAGTTGAAACAAAGCAAAGTTTGTTTCGGGAGCTTTTCCATAACTTGTTTGCATTTTGGTCAAGAGTTTTAATTACTCTTGGAACTTTGACTATGTCTCTCTGATGCGCAGAAAAGCCCGATTAAATTTCGTTGTGCTTGAGAAATAACACATTGGAAGTGAGACGCCTTAGTCTGCCTTGTTTGTTATCGAACTTCATGTAATTAAAATTATGCAAAATTTTGTTGAAGTTTACTCTGTTCACCATTTTAATAAAAAGTCAAGTTTTGAAATGAACCTATAAGTAATGACTTAAATAGTATTTCACATTAATACCCGGCTATACCAATGCTTATAGGTACATAACCGTCATGCCTTAGTATGTATGAAGTTGTTTGCGTTTTTATGATTACTTGTGTTTCTTAGGCCAAGAACACACTGAATAGAGCAAAACTAAATCGAGCAGAACAATAAAAAGTTTTTTCAAAAAAACATTGAACCGACTTCACAAAAAGTGGTAAAATGTAAAATATTTTTTAACCTTATTTTTATTACGACATTTTGAAGTCGGTGCAAATTTAAAAAATCAAACAACTCAACAAAAGTATTTAATTGTCCTTCCTTATGATCCCGTGCTCTGAATCGTTCAGGTAGTTTTATATATTGTCTTCAGTAGTTGTCTTGTTTGTTTAATTTGCACCGACTTGAAAATGTCGTAATAAATATAAGGTTAAAAATTATTTTATGAGTTTTAGTGGGAAGTCAGTTCAGCTATTTTATAAAATAGTTTTATAAAATGTCGTAATAAATAAGTCAGTTCAGCTATTTTATTTTCACTTTTAAGTGGCTTCATATATCGCCGGCTTAAGTATGAGAGAACGTATCTACCAAAAAAGCCACTTATGAGCTCAGTATACCAAATACCATAACTTTTGTTACAGTTAAAATTATGTTAAAACCGATTTATTGTTACTTTTCTGTTACTCTTTTCTGTTGAAAATAAAATAAAAAATAAATTGAAAAAATCAATATGTTTTTAGATATTATACTGTTTTTTGCGTCTCCTGGAAAGTTAGGTTTTTTCAGATACGTTCCCTCACACTTAAGCCGACGATAGAAGAATGCTGTTCGTACTAAAAAAGCAATTTCAAAATTAACAGAGGTAGTGCACTCTAAAGAATCAAAATAGAGTTATCCTAATCCGGCAACATATTACGAAATAAGTCACGTTTACCCTTTCTTACCCTCACCCTAAAGCGCCACCGTACTCTATATAGCAAGAGAGATCGTATCGTATTCAGAGAATTATCGTAGTTCCTCTAGGTACAAAATTGTTATCACTTGTCAATCAGGCAGGGTATTTTGTACGACAGAATCAAAGTCATCAAACTCGGTCCATCCCTTGGGAAGCTAGGCGCCTCCCCTCCTCAAACTCTCACCACAAGCCATAATTTCTTTCAGAATACAAATAGATACTCTTCAGAATCATCTAAATCAGTCCACGCGTTACAAAGTCAGGTTACCCCCCTCCACTACCCTGGGACAACATTTATCCATATAGTAGCAATGGGGGATCATACTGTAGACAAAAATCAGGTACCGCACCCTCCGCACACCGCCCCACCTCATAAACTGTTGTTGTCGTACCAGTAGCTCAATATTTTTTACAAATCAAAAGAAGAATCATCCAAATCGGTCCACACGTTACGAAGATAGTCTACCCCTCCCGCCACTCCCAACCTAGTGATAAGTTTATTCTCATATTAGCAATAGGGGATTATAATCTATATAATATAAAACGAATCATCCCAATCGGTGTACGCATCCCTCACTACAACCCTACCGTTTAAAATTTTATCGAGGTACCAATAGGGGAACATACTCTATACATCAGAAAAAGAATCATCCAACTCTGTCCACGGGTTACGAAGTTAGACTACCCCTTGCTCTTTCCATCCCACCCTAGGAATAAATCTTTTTTATTATAAGCAATGGGGAGTGATACTCTATACAACAACAAACGATACCAATCGGAGTATATACTCTAACCAACAAAAAAAAAAAGTTAGGTTTCTAAAATCAATTCGATTTAAGGCTGGTTCCGAGCCACCAATATTACCCGTTCTGCCACAATGGCCTTTTAGAGTAATATTTTGTAACCAAAAAACATTTCCGGGTCACCGCCAGCGGAATTCAAATCTCAATCTTCAGCGAAAAAACATAACATTTTGTCTTGAAAGAGTTGAGGCAATGTGCTTAACCCTATTTAAACAAAAAAATGGAATACGGAGCTAATTGGTAGTTCCTGATGAGCCGAGTTAGAACTCTGTCACCACTAGAAACTAGTTTTTATGGAGCCCAAAAATACTGTTGGCTAGTTGACAAGGGTTTCAGCCCTGTTACTTGTCTGGAAAACATTCAAAGCTTCTGATAAACCGAACTAGGTCCCTGACATCAGTACAACCTAATTCGGTTAATTTTTAAAAAACAAAATGGAGACCAAAAACTCAGCTCCTGCGGTTGGCTAGAGTCAACAGTTGCAGAGAAAGTGAGGGATGGTTTTCTTCCTCCTCATCTTGGGAACTCCTGCAGAGTTCATTTGATGGCTTGATAGATAAAAGAAAACAATTCAAAATTTAAACTTTATTGACGAGATAACAAATTAGTTCGGCGAACGCTACACTCCTACTGTCCTACGTACTAAAAATCCAAATTGTTAAACCCAATCTACGGGTCAATACAAAGCCGTAATAACAGATCTGTGATCATAAAAAATTTTTAAGTTAACATTTGTGGTAAACAATAGCAAAGATGCTTTTTTGTACAGTAAATTAAGAAATTAAATTCAAATTATATTTTGAAATATTTACTAAGTTAATAAATAATTCAGTTCTTTTTAATTGTTTTGTTTATTACTGTCATGACAACGTTCCGCCACCCTTGAACGTAGTTTTGAGAGATACCTCTGACCACATTGTCAGTAGACGGATGGACTTGGATAACGCGGCCCAATAGATATTTCTATTGGCGGAGGAGGAGGGGAGCTGGGTAGACTCTCATCAACAACTAGAGCAAGCATGCCTTCTTCTAGATTTGGGAAATGAGATGTTCATTTATTTCTTTCCTACTACTGCAAGATGCATTCTCGAGACCAACGATTTCAAAATGTTGCTGAAGATAGAACCCCCTTCTTCGAGGAAGGAACACACTGATTCCCAGGCTTCTTAGCCCGGCACAGCCGTTCGGTTCTGCAATCATTCGCAGAACCTGCGCGTGGAAGTGCGTCTCTGTTCCAGGTTATTATACCAGGACATAAATCCGACAGCGGGCCTCTCAGGACATCTCATCTCAGTTCAATCTGGCGACCACCAAGCGGAGTGGTAAAGCCTCAAAGGTGTCCTACAGATAGGCTGCACTCAGGATACTCCGTGAATAGGGCAACACCTTTCAAGAGAGCCTCACAGAGAACGAAACTTCCCTGCAACGGGCAAGCAGGCGATTGGACCTCTTTCCTCTACATCAAAACCTTTTAGAGACATAGCGATTGGACCTCTTTTCTCTACATCAAAACCTTTCAGAGACATAGAAGGAGTAAAATACCAGATTTCAGGCTCCTAATGCTGTGAAGCCAAGTACCTAGGGTTAATACTAGACCCAAAACTTAAATGGAAGAGCAACAGAAGAGTAAAAGCAAGAGGTGGCCTTCTATGAGTGTAAAAGAACATTTGGCGTCAAATGGGGATTAAAACTCAAAGTGATACATTGGCTATGCACCGCAATAGTCAGGCCGATTCTTTACCACGGCCACGGCCACGGATAGGAAATGTGGCTTGCAAACGCTATTGAAAGTGCAAAGATCTGCTTATGTTTTCCATGTCAGCTGTATAAACAGGTTTACTTATGTTTAGGTAAATAGATATTTCCTTTTTCTGGTAACCCAAAAACGTAACATTCCAAAACATACTTATTTATCTTTATGCATACTTTGTCGTTTTTTTTTAAATTTTTTTTTTAACAAAATCAAATAAATACAAAAACAAATCAAATCAGAAACAATTTGTTTTCTTGCGCCCTTCTACAAATTCATTCTATTTAACATCGATGTTTTGAGTTCGATTGTTATCGATCATCGACGATCAATCGTCGATGTTTACATCGATGTCAATATCAATGTTATTTCAGCATCGCTCATCCCTAAAACCTGGCACTCAGTGGTTGGTGGTGGGCGTTTCTACATGCAAAGTTCTCCGATGCAATACGAATTCGAGTGACTGGAATTGTCGGAAAGAACATCTAGTGTAGCCAGATTGTAGGAATGCATGCGTAGTAAAATGATGGGATAATAAAGCAGACAGGAATACTCCGTAAGAGCGTGTACTGCCAATATTTTGGAACTGATTATTATGTCAAATACATAATTTTCGGGATCGCTGAAATGAATAATGACATTCCCAATCTCATCCATTTGGGAGTTACAGGGTGATTCATAAATTTCAGTTTTTCATGATATGCACATTACTCTTTTATTTTTATCTTTCGATATACCCAACATAGCGACATCAAACAAACGCTAAGAAACAACTATCCTAATGACCTTTTCAAAAATATCAACACTCCTACCATTACACGTATTATACAGTCACTTCCAAAAGTGACAAAAGTGGTTCAGCATTTTCCAAAATTTTCTCCGAAATTTATGTAATTCATTCACCTCTCTGTAATTTTTATTGGATTGATCATATTGTTACCTTTCCAAAAAGGTGCAACATGTCCAGGTAGAGAGAATATGTAGGAAAATTTATACTTAGAAATCCTATCGGAGAATATTATAAAAATCAACAATTTAAAGAACTTAAACTAAAATTAATTCTAAAATGCTTTTTATTAAATTTCAAAATATTTTCAATTAATCTTGATAAGTAACAAAAGCCGTTAAAAATGTCCACCACCACTTTGGATACATTTCAACAATCTCCTTCTAAGTCCCTGTTTAAGGCGGCTAACTAAATCCTCCCTATTGTTAACTGGGCTTGAATAAACTTCATCGTTCATAGTTCCCCATAAGAAGAAGTCCAATGGGGTAAGGTCTGGAGATCTAGCAGGTCAAGGAATCGGTGTACCTCGGCCAATCCAGTGGTTAGGAAATTTTTTACTTAGTATTGCCCTCACAATGTAAGCAGTATGCGCTGGTACTCCATCGTGTTGGTGAAACATTCCCCTAAGATTATCTATAGGGTTCTCCTCCATTAGATCTGGCAGTGTATTGTCCAAAAAGTCCGCATAAATTTCACTATTAAGCACTTGCGGCAAAATGAATGGTCCTACCAAATGTTGCCGATGATACCAGCCCAAATATTGACACTGGAAGGAGGTCAGCTTTCTCATGTGTGGGTTAGTTTCCGAACAGGTATGGAGGTTATGGAAGTTCCTGATATCATTCCTGGTGAATTTACATTCATCTGTCCACAGAATTCGGTCCAGAAACGCTCTTTCGTCAAAGTCGCGTTCCAGAAAACAAGTGCTAAATTTCAGTCTTCTCTCGGAATCTCCTTCCAGTAGTCCTTGGGCTGGGCGATGGTGATATGGACGTAATCCCCCTCGATGAATAACCCCCCGAGCCTTAGATGACGACACTCCTAATAGTCTCAGGGTGCTGCCGCACGATGGTGATTATTTGCTGCTCGACGTCCGCAGAAGTTCCCGAAGTTTCGGGTCGTGTCTTCATGTCGTGTGAAGTTACACTTTCTGTTTCTCTTAACCTTTGGAAAGTCCGTGTAAATACCCCTCTTTGGGATGCTGACCGGTTAGGAATCTCCTTTGATATTCCAGTACATCCGCTCTCTCTTTTCCGTCTACTACATCAAAAATGTAAATAATATCCGCGTATTCCTCAACTGTAGATTTTACCATTTTTTAATAAGTTTTGCTTAAGAACACCCGTACTTATTGATTTATTTTTCAACTATGATAGGTAATTTTGCGGACTGACCGTTTTTTATGGCAAAATTTTTATCAGGTACGGGTAAAAGAACGCTAGGATACAAGGGTGTGAATTCTGGCTAACACAAGCTAATATCGGCAATAAAACAAAATTACACTATCATTTATATAACTTTTTGCAGCAATAATTAAAATTAATTACCTGTTAACCCAAAACCGACCTTCGACCCTTTATCTTAAAAAATTTGTTAATTTCAAGAATTTTCTACCTGAAGTGCAATAAAATAATTAGGTACTCAGGGAGTTCTAGGTTTTTTTTGATCCTTCGTCTACCTTACGTTGTTGCACTGTTTTGGAAAGATAATAAGATGGGTCATCCATTAAAAATAAAATAAAAAATAATTATTTGAATTTCGGAGAAAATTTGGGAAAATGCTGAATTTTAGGTAATCTGAAACAATTTTTTTCACTTTTGGAAGTGACTGTACATGTAATGGAAGGAGTTAGATCAGCATTATTGACATTTTTGGAAAGGTCATTAGGATAGTTGTTTTCTAGCGTTTGTTTGATGTCGCTACGTTGGGTAGATCAAAAGATAAAAATAAATGAGTAATGTGCATACCATGAAAAACTTGAATTTATGAATCACCTTGTAACTCCCTACGGCATTGAAGGGTTCCAGGCCGTAACGCTTTAGTCCTGAGCCAGGACAAGAAACCCCCTCCGGATTCACCGCAGCTAACCCTTTGGAAGGCAGATCTGCATCTTCTACTGGGGTGCGTATCGCGGAGATAGCCAACTCGTTAGAGTCTCCCATCTCTGCACCGCCGCACCTGAGGAAGTGCTAGTTATTATTATGCCAATGGCACCCTCTTCCAGGACTGCTACAGCAGTTTCAGCCGGTGGAAGCGAGCCAGCCTCCATAGGCGCCACAGTTCCTTCGAAAGGTAATTCTCCCAAAGCTGCTACTGTTGTGTTGTGGGTACCGTGGGTATAGCTAACTTGTTGGGGTCTCCCGTACAATCCACCTCCACTACCACAGAAGCGCCCGAGGAAAACGCCATTCGCGACCCAATTACCCCTGGGTCCTGCAGAGGGGACGACGACACTGCAGACTCCCTTGGAGTTAGGGGGATTTTTCAAGAAGTTATCTCCTCCCGCATTAGTTACTTGGCTACATTCTAGGATGCATTGCCCGGTTGATACCACTTGGAGGTGTAACTAACACTTCAAAATATAAAGATGAGGATCACCGTATCCTAGAAGGCTTCAACTCGTCCGTCCATTCTCCAGCAACCTAACTGCCTGCCCTTAGTCTTAGTCCTTAGTAACAAACCAGCCGTGATGAAAACGTCTGCAATTCGATTTTAATCTGCGCAAAACATTCCGGATTTTCTGCAGTCAGTGAGTTTCTATGAATTTTATAACGGTTTAAGTTATTTGTAAAGTTGTTTTTTGTTTCAAAGCGTGTCCATTGCTGATATTTTGATTATTTGGGTTCTTACTTAGTGAAGTGTGTTCAGAAATATTACAATCCGCAATGGCTAACTGCAAGTATAACGATTTTACTAAAGTGCAAATTATAAAAGATTTCGTTCGTTTCGTTCTCAAAAATTAGTAAAGATTGTACACTGCGGTGGACGCCCCCGCAAAACCACTGCGAGTATCGACCGAAAAATCAAACAACAGGTCCAAAAAAATCCTTTTGTGTCCTCAAACCGGATCGTCAACTACTTAAGCCTTTCAGTAGCAGCAAGCACAGTACGAAGACGGCTGAAGGAAGTTGGTTTGTACTCATTTCGACCAGCGAAGAAGCCCGGTTAAAGAGGTTATTATTTCTTGTTCTTATTTCTTTTAATTGGTGCTCTAAAATGTCTTCATTTTTAGATTGGAATTTGCTAGAAATCATTTAGATTGGTCCATAAGTAAATGGAAAATCATTCTATTTAGCGACGAAAGCAAATTTAATTTGATTTCTTCCGATGGAAATGTCCACGCACGCGAAACAGAGCTACACGTTTGCATCCACAACATTGCCAGCTCTCGGTAAAGCATGGAGGTGGTTATGGTGTGGGGGTGTTTTTCTGGTCAGGGGTGTGGTCCCTTACATGAAGGCATCATGGATCGTTTTCAATATAGGGATATATTAGAAACGATCATGTTGGCGCACGCTGAAGAGGAAATGCCTTTGCAATGCACTTTCCAGCAGGACAATGACCCTAAACACACCTCAAAGCTCTTAAAAAAGTTGTTCGAAGATAACAATATTTATGTTATGCAGTGGTCGTCACAATTCCCGGACTTCAATCCACTTGAAAATTTGTGGGCGGTTTTGAAAAGGCGGTTCGGTCAACGGAAGCATCCATCAAAACAGGCTCTATTACAATCACTTAAGGATGAATGGGAAAAAATACCCAAGGAACTAATTAATAATTTAATTGCATCAATGCCTCGCAGATGTCGTGAGGTTGTAAAAAATAAGGGCTATTGGACAATATAATAAAGGAAATATTAATTTTATTTTACTTACACTAAATCCGGTTAGTTTTGCACAAACCTGTAATAAAATCTCTACTTATTTTGAAACTACGTTTTTATTTTTATACGAAGATTTTACTTAATTTTCTCTTTGACTCTTAGAGTTGTTTCTCGTGAGTGTACCTAGAGCCTGTGTTGTTATGTCAGCTGTATTTTTCTGTTAATCGCAGAACTATGAAAATTAATACAAAATGATACGAATGTGAGCAAATTCATTAAACTCTTCGCAAATATGTTTAACCCCAGCACAGATAGGTTTAACCGAAAGGTAAATATATTTAACCCATCCACAAGCAACTTTACCTCAAACGCAAGTATATTTAAACTTTTCACAAACTTATTTAACCTTCAAAACTTCCAACAGAATGCGGAAAAGAAAACTATTTATTTCTAAATTAAAATAAACATTTCATTTAAAAATTATACATAGAATTCATTTAATTATTATTCATACTCGTAAACAGATTTTCAGTACAAAATCTGTCCATCCGCAGCTTTTGCAATAAGCAAGAACTTATTCATTACAAAATTTTCTCAATCAGGCTGTTTGATTTGCTGCACTCTATCTGCAATGCCAATGACTTCAAGGAAGTTATGGTTCCTGCTTACGTCCCTTAAAACTTGCTGAGGATGGGCCTTCATTTGTGAGAAAGATTTCTGAATATGATTGGGAATGGGAGAGTTGGGAGGCAAGTATTTGAGGGTTAGACTCGTCAAAGACAAAATGCTTCGAACTTGTTGTGTGTTATGAATTTTTGCGCCCCTAAGATCATATTTAGAAGTTAGCGAAGAAATAATTAAAACCTGCCTCAGTTACAATTGGAGCTTGCTATTATCTTGTGGTGCAGTATTACTTAATTGTTCATCGCTGCAACTAGAGTAACGTTTCTACCACGGACAGGTGGAACAACCACTGGATCTCGGATTCTCCTTTTTGAACGGGCTTGAGATCGTCGTAAATTGAGATTAAATCCATACTCATCTATGTACATAATTTTGTCTCTATAATTTGAAGCCCATTTCGTAAACTTCCGGGATTGTTTCCCGCAAGCCTATAGTACGTAGCGAGTTCTTGTTCTCACTTTTAATCGAAGCTAATTTGAAGCTCACAAAGGCAAATTCTAATCGTAGATAAGGAAACAATAATGTTTTTGTTTTCTCCGTACAACTAAACTTTAATATTTTTTGCCGTTATCCCCGGATGTCTGTCTACATATTCATCTAAGACCGATATTTTCCGTACCCTGTCTGAAATTTTGAAGGTTAAATAAATTTGTGAATATTTGCGTTTGGGGTTAAGTTCCTTGTGGATGGGTTGAATATATTTGCCTTTCGGTTAAACCTATGTATCTGTAGATGGGCTGAACATATTTGCGAAGGGCTTAATTTATTTGTGAATGGGTTAGATATATGTATTTCTGTTTCGATTGAATTCATTTGCAATTGCAAGGGTCAAATTGATTTGCTCGTTAACTGAATTTGCGAATGCTGTATCATAAAATGGTTTCACACTAATATTTTAGCTATTTTTGCAGTTTTAGAGTTGAGTACCGCATTAAGTTCTAAAGCCACCAACAACCACAATCGAGAGCTTTCTCCATGCATAAAGCTACTGCGACTGCGTATTTTTCATAATTAACGGCCAAACTGTCATTCTGGAAGTATAATTCTGACAGTTATGTTGTTTCGGTTTAATTTTAATAACAATGGCAAAAATTTCAAAAAGTTAAGCAGTAATTAAAGTTGTTTGCGCAGCAGTTTTGGCTTATGAAGAGTATCGAAAACATAGCGGTTATAGAAGAAGATGGTGGGTTCGGGAATTATACAAAACTTGGCCGGAATTTTGTTTTTACGAAACTTCTTTCAAAGTAATGAAAGAAAGTGATCCGGAGATGTTTTTTAAAGCCACAAGAATGAATACTACTCAGTTCGATGTCCTTCTTAACTTATTAAGTAATCGTCTAGAGAAGCGTTCAATCCGAAAACCGATTGTAGTAGAAGTCATATAATAAAGGATGCTCCTTTAGTTTTTTTCCATTTTTTCATCTTCTTTAATAAAATTCACTTGTGGACGCTTTGAATGATACTATTTGTCTGGCAATTAGTTCAGTCAAGAACGGGCAATTGAAATCGAATGACAGCGTTTTTTACGTCGTAAAATATTGCGTTGCTCACATTGTGTTTTGGCCTTAAACCGTATATTTCCGAGTTAGAGTTTCCCTGAGCGGGAACAATTTTACCTCAGTCTGTTGGAATTAGGTTTCAAAATAGTCGTGCCATAAATTCTGTCACAACTTAAAAGTAGCATGAAATCTAAACAATAAAAGATAATATGTTTATTCCAACGAAATTTATTTTAATAAGATATTGTTTATTACATAATAATAACTTTACTCGAAATGACCTCCTTTTGCTTTTATACAAGCTTTTAAACGTTGTGGCCAATGGTCTATAGCGGCACGCACGGTATCCAACGACATTTGATTTGCTGCTTTCACCAACGATTTTTTCAGACTATCCAAATTGCGGTGGGGAGTTCTACAGGCCTTGTTCTCCAACTCTGTCCACAATTCATAATCCAGCGCTGGAAGACCCAATGTTGTCCACCGAAGAGGGTTTGCGATAAAGGCTTCACAACACCTTCTAGCACGTTGATTTGATAAACCGCCGCTCCGGTTTTGACTCCTTTTTCGCAAAAATGGAGTGTTGTGACACCTTTATGGGATACACCCCACCAAATCATTACAAAAGCTTGGTGATGGTCTCGTTGCACCCTGGGAACCATTTCGTTAGCTTCTTCTGATGATGTTGCATAAAACTTATCACTTTGTTTATTAAAAACTTGCTCCACAGTACATGTTAACATGTTGGCAGTCTGGCTTCCGAGCCTATCACTCCTGCGAAACTGCCATTCTTAAAGTCTCTTCTGACGTAAGAAGCGCCCTTGATAGGAATGAATTAACCACCTTAATTCTTCTTGATTTCTCTAAGGCTTTTGATTGTGTTGATCATTGAATTCTCATCCGCAAACTTTCTTCTTCTTTTATGTTTGATACACTGGCAGTTCAAATGATTATTAGTTTCCTCTCGGGCCGTTCTCAACAGGTTAAGGTTGACAACACATTCTCCTCGCGGCTATATCTGGGGCAAGGCGTGTCTCAAGGCCCGTTACTGTTCAGTTTATTTATTAATGATCTGCCGTCGATGATCCGCGACTCAAAAATTCATCTCTATGCGGACGACGTACAATTATATTTAAGCCGACCGATAGGTCTCATTGAGGACTGTATAGCTCGCATTAATTCTGACCTTGAAAGTATATGCATATGGTCCGATTATAACCATTTGCAGCTAAACCCTAGAAAATCGCAGTTTATCATTTTCTCCAACAGCGTAATTGTTCAGTCTAATATTCCGTCGGTGGTTTTAAACGGGTATTCGTTACCAGTTCTAGATAAAGTTAAGAATCTTGGGACTACTATGAATCAGCAAATGAAATGCTGCGACAATACAAAGGGGAAGCTTGGCGTGATTTATGGTGGCCTTGGTAGGCTGTGGCTCTCGGCGCGTATCTTACCCGTCAGTACGCGTCTAATATTAGTTAAGGCGTTAATAATGCCCCATTTTACCTTCGGTAGTATGATCTACCCGAAGCTAGATAGCACCTGTGTGCGTAAAATGGAAGTTGCTTTCAACGACTGCATACGTTTTGTTTACGGACTACGGAGGTACGACCATGTTTCACCGTTCCGGTTGAGAATGCTTGGGTGTACATTGTCATCTTATCTAAAGCAAAGGGCTCTTGCTTTCTTGTACAATCTTCTTCAATCTAATAAACCGGAATACCTCAGAGTTTTATTTAACTTCACAACATCTCAGCGTAACAGAAATCTTTAAATGCCACGCTTCTACAAATCGGCCATGGAAGATTCCTATCCTGTCCAAATTATTCGCCTATGGAACACTCTTCCTCTTAATATCCAAACATCGGGCACCATCAGTAACTTCAAGGCACTCGTTAAAGATCACTTATTATAATTCTTATCATTTGTTCTTTGTCTGGAATCATCAGTAGGTAACTGTTCAGTATTAAATTAATTTTTCTTAATTATTCAATCTAATTTTAATATTATTTTATTTGCATACTCTTGTTAACTAAATTCAATACCGTCTATTACCTGTTTTGAGTTAGTACGTAGAAAAGATTGTCAATCTTGTGTAATGTAACCAGCAATAAAGATTATTATTTATTATTATTTAAATATTTTTTAGTCGGTAAAGAGGATGTCCTCATGGCCATTGGTTGCGTTTCAAAGCAAGAGACGCTTACATCTTTCCAATCTTATTTCCTTTAACCGAGGAGTCAATATGTGGGCCGTTGACCGACGATAAGCCTTTATATGAATGAGTCTACTCATTGATCTTGTGGAGATTTCCAACTCCGTCGACAAAATTTTTTATTTGCGCAGTGGATTTCTACGGTTGGCTCTTGGACAGTTTTGATGGCACTGACTGTTCTAACGGTACATGGATGACCGCTCCTTGCTCTATCATCTATGCTTGAGGTTTCATTAAATCGTTCTATGGCACGATAAATTAATCTTTTTGTTATTTTTAGCTGTTTCAAAATTTCAGAAGCACTTTTTCCACACTTAAGGAGTGCTATTACAGCGATACGATTTTCTTTTACGCCCCATTCCATAATTACTCATCAAAGACTGTCGCCAAACTGATCGGAATATTACGCCCTACAGTTCATTTGTTATAAAGTTCAACATAACGGTACAATTCCAGACTAATTTCTGAGAAAGCGCGCATTAGAAATTGTGTGACAAATTAAAAAAAAAAAACAAAAAAGGCATCCGAGTCCTAATAAAACGATATTAAAATTAATTTTCATATATTTATTCCATATATTACATATATTACAATCACGGGATGGTTACCCTTATGCCATTATTTTTACTCAAAATGATAACTATCTTCAAATAAATTGATATATTCTCAGAATCAAATGGGTTTTTGATATGAATTTATTGTGGTTCTATAAAAAAAATAATAGGTCGTACTTTCCTCTAAGGTAATACGAGTCTTTTAGTTAAGTTATCAATGGTAAATTTTGTTTATTACATGCTACTCAAGAAATAGCAGTTAAATTTTCAAATCAATTTACTAAAAATTCTAGAAATACTAACATGTATAAAAATATGATACTGAGTCCGTAATTCGGTACTCGCTTTCTAGAAAGTCGGGGTATAATGCTTTTGTATCAAAATATAAATTTTTACAAAAGTCTCTCCATATCCTCACTCTCTGCATCACTTGTAATTGAATCTGTGTCTGAAAAGTCATCCCTATTTCTCCGGCAACATGGCCTGCGATTGTCCTCTTCATCACTCCAATGCTCGAATTCTTCTTTGTGATGTTCGAGAAGCATTAAAGATGGAAATAGGCTATCACAGCCACTACATCTGAAATAGAAAAAAGAACATTTTTATTACAAAATATTGAAATATTTAAACAGAGCATTTATAATAGTTCGTGTTTTAATGGACCAATATAATGTCCTCTTCAGAGATTTCAAGGCTAATTCAGTTTTACTAGGACAAATTTTTCAATTTTATTTAATTTTAATTTTAGTTGCGTGTGCTTGGCGGACTCTTCGTCCCACACCAACCCCTAGGGGTGCTATGTAGATGTGTCTTAATAACCACATAGTATCCAACGACATTTATAGTGTGATTCTTCATCTCAGTGATCTCGAAAACAATGAATTCGACATTAACATGAGTCTATTTTGATTAATTTTTTCTGCGCTTTCCTTCACATACCTACGGGTGTCCTACTACCGCAGTATCTAGCGACATTAGGAATGTCATAATTGATCTGGGCGACAGCAAAAACTATACTTTCGACATTACGATCGTTCGTTTAGATTATTTGTACACTTCCCCTCGTTCGATTGTGCGATGGAAGAGTCATTATTGATCTCGGCGACAGCAAAAACTATAGATTCGACATTAACATCGGTCGTTTTCGATTATTGCTATATAATACCCTCTTTCCACCCCATCCCTAGTGGTATATTATCACAAAATTATTTAACGGTTTTCAGTTTTTCGAGAAGGTCTCCAGCAGCTAAAGAAAAGTTAACCCTTTGGTCCTGCTTTTAAGGAAGAGCCAAAGGAATTTTACTTTTCTTTATTAGATATGCCGATCGTGTTAAGAAATTTTGACATTTCTTACGTCGCTCGAGTTTTGAACAGTTTGTTTTGAATATTCTTTATAAAAAAAGTTATTTAATCGGAGGTGACTTTAATGTTCGACACCAAGCCTGCGGATGAAAGCTACCAAATTGCATGATTTAACGTTAGCATATCCCACAAAATACTATTGCCTGCTGATCCCACTTATTAATCTCACAACAACTTCCTAAGTTTATCTGTCTTGAATTTATATATCCGTAACTGTTCTGTTTTACCCGTGAGAACATCAGCTACTTCAATAGCTTTGCACGAAATAAAACTGGTCAATATAATTTCAACAAAGTCAAAGGTAGGTTCAGGAAAGACCTTAAAACTCAAATTAACCATAAAGACCTATCTCTTAGCAACATTCGCTCTCTACAAGGTATAGGTATCCTATTAGAAATATTCTATAGAATATTGTAACGTGCACGAGGTAGGCCAAGCAAAGGGAAATAGTGAACCGCGTAATGCGCATGCCTTAGGTGGCCAGAAAATCTAGGCAACGAAATGTCAAACGTGGAAAGTCAAGGACGACTCGAAGCTATGGTGAATATGTGTAACGGAAACATCTAGAACTAAGTGGCAGAAGTTTCTAGAATTAAGCTAAATAGTATAAATAAGGCTCAACAGTAGCCTAGTTAGTCAGTTGTATTTTAACCAGTGATGTGATAAGTGTTAATTATTAAAGTGAAACGTAATATTGTTAACTGGCAATAGCAAAAAGTCACAGGACCCCGATAAAATTTCACCCTTTATTCTCAAGAAACTGCCTTCTATAGGTTATCTTTTCTTGGCGGTAATTTTTAAAAACTGTCTAAATAATGGGTACTTTCCCGATAAATGGAAAGTGGCCAGAATTTTTCCAGTACCCAAGAAGACTGGTGCCAAAAATATTGAGGATTTTCGACCAATAGCCCTTATATCGGCCATTGGGAAGAAACTAGAAACACTAATAAGAGACTCCATTCTACGAAGTTGTGAGAGAAATGGAGTTATTCCTAAATTTCAGTTTGGTTTCAGACCTGGGCATTCAACGGTAGATGCTCTTGCCAAGTTTCACTTCGACATAACCAAAGGGCTTAACGCCAATATGGTAACTTGTGCCTGTTTCCTTGACATATCAAAAGCCTTTGATAAGGTGTGGATACAAGGCTTAATCTTTAAACTGATTAAATTCAAATTTCCCAATGAAATAATCAGAATTGTCAGCAGTTTTCTCTCCAATCGGAGATTCTATGTAGAGGTAAACGGAACAAAGTCGGCCACCAATTCCATTCTGGCCGGCGTCCCCCAACGCTCCGTCCTTGGTCCCCTACTATTCAATATATTCACCGCTGACCTCCCGGGCGAGGGTGAAAACTCAACCACCTTACTATATGCTGATGATGCTGTCACATATACATCAACATTCAACCCCAAATATGCACTGAAGAAGTTGCAGGAAAAAGTTGACTCCCTTCTTGAATACTACAAATGCTGGGGCTTTCAAATAAATCCCAATAAAACAGAATTAGTCATTTTTAGAAATCCGGCGAAAAATTCTAGGGGCGCCAGAGTATCGCGCCAAGCAAAAAATGTCAAACTTTCCCTAAACGGGTTTGAAGTTACCCCTAAGGACTCGGTTAAATACCTAGGAGCTCACTTTAATAACCTCATGCGATTTAATAAGCATGCAACACACACTATCAGGAATGCTAATATGGTGTATGGAATCCTAAGTCCCCTATTGCGAAAGAACTCGAGTCTATCGCCAAAAGTAAAACTCCTGCTTTATAAATAGTTAATCCGACCAATATTAACATATGCGTATCCGATCTGGTTTACCATCAGTAAAACAACCTACCAGGAATTATTGAAATTTGAACGAAAAATATTAAGGGCTTGTACTGCTAGATATTTTAAATCTCCCCTCAGGTACTACAGCAATAAGGAAGTCGGAAGGCATCATCGCTAGGGAAACTAGAGCCATTGGATAAACACCTCATCAGACTGGCAAGAGGGTTTTTAAGGAGACAGGAAGGACATCCAAATCAAATGACGGCAGAAATGGTACGGGACAGCAGAGGACTGGATGCAGCAAACGAATACTGGGACCTTTTTAAAATTAACAGCAAAGCAGACCTATTCAACGAGGAAGACAACGTTAGATTTTTCCACACAACAACTGAAAATTGTTATAGAGGATAAGTTAAATAAGGAAACATCAAAATTTAGATTCAATATTATTATTAAGTGATAGTATTTAAAATAAACTAATTTAGTGTTACTTCAAAATTCAGTGTTAGTCTAGGCGCACGACGTAAAAAATAAAAATGTTAATGTTTTATGCATATGTTTTCCTCAAAGCTTCAAGAACATCAAACCAACTAACACCAATTGGTTCAATAATGACTGTTTCGCAGCCATTAAAAATAAGGAAGCAGCCTTCCAGGCATATAAATTGTGCCCTTCAGAGGAATTAAGACGTATCTATAGAGATGCCCGGAATATTTGCAATTCAGCAATTAGTCGGGCAAAGTTCAATTTCGACCAGAACATCAGACGGAAGGTTTTTTCTGCCCAAAAGGGTAGTAAGGGTTTCTGGTCTCTAGTAAAAACCGTAAAGAACAATTTCACCTGTTCGTCAACACCACCACTCATTTATAATGGGAATGTTTTTACTGACTCATTGGACAAGGCCAACCTGTTTGCTGCTAATTTTGCTGCTAATTCATACTTACCACCTTCATCGCAGCCACTTCCATCTCTATCACAATGTCCAAGTAGGCAAAAGCAGCTACACTTTCGCACTCGCGAAGTTTTTAGAGTACTTTCAAAACTCGACGTGTCCAAAGCTACTGGGCCTGATGGTTTCTCGCCCCTTGTTTTAAAATGCTGCGCCTCTGCTTTGGCTAAACCTCTGCGCAAACTTTTTCACCTGTCATATTCAACAGGAATGTTTCCAAGTGTATGGAAACTTGCTCATGTCCAGCCGATAATTAAAAAAGGAGAGGCATGCGACCCCTCTAACTACAGACCAATTGCACTAACCTCGATCATATCTAAAGTTTTTGAATGTCTCATCAACTCTCAGTTGTTGAAATATCTAGAAAACAACCATCTTATCAACGATTGCCAGTACGGTTTCCGTACTGGCCGCTCAACCGGAGACCTACTAACGGCTCTAACGGAACGTTGGAATCATTGTCTTCATAACTTTGGTGAGTCTGAAATCGTGGCTCTTGATATTTCAAAGGCTTTTGATAGAGTCTGGCATGCTGCCCTTTTAGCCAAACTTCAAACATTTGGTCTGCACCCTACCCTCGTTAAATGGATAGAGAGTTTTTTGTCAGGCCGTTCAATTCGTGTAGTAATTGACGGAGTTACTTCTGATTCCTACGAAATAAATGCCGGTGTACCTCAGGGTTCAGTTCTTTCACCAACCTTATTTCTTCTTTTTATCAATGATCTCTTATCCCTTACTCTCAATCCTATTCATAGTTTCGCCGACGACAGCACCCTTGATTTCGCGTACTCATTTGATTCTGTTATGAATTCACGTGGAAATGCTACAGAAGTCAATCGGGAACGCATGTTTAGATCATTAAACAACGACATTTCCAAGGTCCTTGCTTGGGGCAGAGCAAATCGTGTTACGTTTAATGCATCCAAAACCCAATGCTGTTTAATATCCCTTAAAAAACGCCCAGTTCACCCCCAACCCATTTCAGTAGACGGAGTGAATATACCCAATTCACCCTCCCTAAACATCTTGGGTATCGAGATATCCAGCAATCTTAGCTGGACTGATCATATATTTGCAATCGCTAAAAATGCGATGAAATGTTTGGGTTTTCTACAGAGATGTAAGAAATATTTCACCCCACCTGACTTAGCGCTGATCTACAAGTCCCACATTAGGACTAGACTTGAATATAATTCCCATATTTGGGCAGGGGCCGGACACACCGCACTGTCCGCGTTAGACAAAGTGCAGCGTAAAGCTTATTGGCGATCCCTCAATCTCTGAGGGTCTTGACTCTCTGGAGCATCGACGGAATGTCGGTTGTCTCTCACTCTTCTATCGTTATTTCCATGGCCGTTGTTCTAACGAAATTGCTAGCCTGATTCCTTGTAGACTCATGACAACGCGCGATACAAGATCAACAAGCCGCTCCCACCCCTATACTCTCCAGGTCAAATTTGGACGTACCGTCAAATTTCGGGAATCTTTTCTAAGCAGAACAACACGAATGTGGAACAGTCTACCATCTTCTGTTTGTCCCTCGTCTTATCAGCCTGAAACTTTCAAACGGGGCGTACATCGACACCTCCTTCACCCAAACTCCTAACCCATTTCCCTCATCCTTAATTCCTTTCCTGCCAAGGCTGTGCTTAAGCATCATAGGACATCCCCTGAGCTTTGGCATCATCATATATATAAAAAAAATAATAATATTAAGTAGACAACGAATGTTAGAATAATTAACTACAGTTAAGTTAATGTTAGAATTCAGGGCCAAATTGTAACTAGCTCGTAGGTAGAGATAATTTAGATGTAATTAGAAATAGAAAACATTGTTAAAAATTGTACAAAGTCGCCGAATAAATAACTTATAAACTTATAAACCTAGTTAGTCAGTTGTATTTTAACCAGTGATGTGATAAGTGTTAATTATTAAAGTGAAACGTAATATTGTTAAGAAATATTGTCAAGAAAATTGTGCAACGAATTAATGAAGTGAAGTGAATAAAAATTGTGAAAATTTGTGATTGTAAATAAGTGTCTTTATTAATGCGTCGAGCCCGCAGAGCCCCATTTATGTTACAATATTACATGAGAGACTCCACACCAAGATCCAATATCTTTCTTCATAGAAAATTCCTTAGCATATTTCCCAGTTAATAAAATTAAAAAACGTCAAAAAACAGTGGCATGAATACCAAACTGTTCGCTAAACCGAGATCTCAACAGGCTAACTAAAGAAATACGCGTCCAAATCTAAAAAGCTGACGTCCTTACAGAAAGAAAACAAATCATTGTGCAATGTAATAAAAATAATGAACATATAGTAGTCATACCTCCCTACATTATCTTATAATGGCAACGTCCTAATCTCCAACGAAGACAAAATAAAAGCATTAGCAGAAAACTTTCGCACATAATGTAGCTAATACAAAAACAAAATGAGAAAAATAATAAGAAGGCAAAATAGTTTGGATTCAAACCGAGTGCATAACCACACATCAGCTAAAAGGGATGATGCATATCAAAGAAATGATACAGTAATCAAGATCCAAGGCCACGAAAATATTGAACCGTGTAAGGCGCATGTCCCATGTGGCCAGAAATCAAGGTATAGAAATGCCAACCGTAGAAGGTCAAGGACGACTCGAACCTATGGTAAATAAGCATGGTGAAAATGTGTAATGGAAACATCTAGAACTAAGTTGCCGAACTTTCTAGAATTAAGCCGAGTAGTAGCCTGGTTAATGTTTAGTCGTGATTTAGACTGCGAAGTGTTTATATGTGATACCGCGAATAGTAAGTTGTATTTTACCCGTGAGGTGATAAGCGCTAATTGGAAAAGCGAAACGTTATATTCTAAAGAAAACGTGCAAAGGAAATTGCGAAATCACACCAAGCTCAAATTGACAGTTTAACTTCATCTTCCTTTCTCATCTTCTCATCGAACAAGTTGGCTGGTTTTACGTACACGACTCATATACGCAATGGTCTATCCTGTATATTCTATAATCTAAGTTCTATATTCTATGTAAGAAAGCGCTTCAAATGACTTTTGTCTATTCATATAAAGACATGTTTACATCCGTCAAGAGCAGTTTGTTATACATTCGAATACAATACCGATATTTTCAAATTATCGATATTTTTTTGTCGATAAAATTGATACATTACATCTAAAGATTTAAGACATTATAATACCAGATATCGATATATTTTGATTCAATTCCCATCTCTACTACTCGCTGTAATGCAACATCTGCTATGAAAAGTATGTTTTTATTCATCGCCATCCCGAAAGTGTATTTCAACGACCTACATTAACACTCAGTTTAATGAAAAAAGGAGAACTGGATGCCCACCTACCAAATGCTGATAGCCATCGGCCTTCAGGTACACAAGGCGGTGGGGAGCACATGTATATAGGAGAATTACTTGTAACACAAAAATGTACTTGCCGTAATTGTATACATATGCGGTGTGTACATTAATGGCGTTGCAAATGCAACCAGTGATGCCAAATCAGTATTTTGTCACCAAATCTGGTGTTTTCGAACACCTCCCTAGTGAAATTTTTTTTTCTCCGATACGTCTAAAACTTGGTGATTTTGAAAATCTTCTGGTGACACCAAATGTTCTCCGATTTTTTAACGCTATAACGTAAATATCCGGTATATCTCGTTGTTTTTGAATATTTTTGCACATATTTTCTGGGCTACCACTTAATTCAGTTACAACCGTTGTTTAACTACAGATTCAAGTGGGACCATTCAGTGCTTTTATTTCTAAGCTAAACGCATGTGTAAAACAATTCCAACAATTTCCTGTAAAAGTTCATGATTTTCCTGCCGGACACTGAAACTTTTAACGATACTCATTTTCTGTCGTTTACGATAAGAGGATCGCCCACAAAGTTAGCATTTTATCACATTATAATAGTTCTCTGAAAAGGGAGGGGTCATATCTTTTACAAATTGAAAAGAAGGAGTTAAACGACGCTTAAGTACATGAGATCAGCTGTGCATCAAATTAAAGTGCAATTAAGTTCTTCACTATGCACCAATTGAGATAAATACAGTGTTTTATTTATTTGTATTGAGTTGTGACATTTACATTTTGGTTATTCAGAAATTTTCCATCGGTAATGGACAGCAAGACTGTCCCACACTGCTAGTTGTGTTGTCAGTGTGGAGTGATAATATGAGGAGTGTGATATCCGGGGTGCCTGTAGTGGCAACGAAAGCCTGTGTTAGGTCCCGATACATGGCAGCGGATGCAGAAATAAGAAGAGTGAAGCATATTAAACCCACCAAAATTTTGCAAAAAGATGGAGATTTCAAAAGGCGACGGAAAGTGACCTCTAAAGATAAGAGGTAGCTTAGCGGAGTCAAACAAATAAATATTGTACCAATCAATAACTATTGCGCTCAACCAGGTGTCTTGAGTTATTCGTGGCCAGATCCGAGGAACAGCATCAGCTCAGACAAATTGATTTATGACAGTGTAGAGGAAGTGCCAATTATTTTCTTATTAACAATTTCATTTCCAGCGACCTTTTTGCAGTGCTTTAAACGATATGCAGGAAATTGTCATGCTGTTTACTGCCACCACATATTGTACAACTTTCCAGGACGATTTGAATTCATTTAAAACAAGTCTATTATAAGGAAATCAGAATACTTTTAAAGGTACAGTGAGAAGACGCTGCGAATGCATTGAATTATTGCCGAGGCAGTTCATCTTCAAAAGGTATTAGCCAAACACATCTTCAACGTAGTAGGCTCATGCCTGACAGCTTCGTGGAAACCCAAAGGGAAATGCTAGAGTATCTTTTGCAGTTGAACCAGATGAACAGTTGCGCAGGAACAAACAAGCCCGCTTCACTCTGCGCACTTAGTTCAACAGAGTGTCACGCTCAATTAGCGACTAAATCATTATTATTAATACCCATTCAAACAACACTCTAAGCAAGGCTAGGAGACTTTTGCGAAGGACCTGAGGTCTTAAACCAAACCATGATTTTCTTGTTTTATAACACAATTGGCAAACCAGCTGTTTTCTATGCTGTAATGGAAACGGACGATGAAACTACAACACACATTTTAAGCGATTGTCCTACCTTAGCACGGTATAGAAGTTTTAAACCAGGAGTTTCTGCACTCGACCGATATACGTTCGTATTCTGTTCCTTAGAGTACTCATATGGTTAACATCGGACAAATAATAATATAAAATGCAGATAATTTCAGCCTCCAGTGTGATGCCTTGGATATTATTCGAAACGAATCAATTATTAAGCTTGTAATCACTAAACCAGAACCCATTTTCATAGAATATATTAACACTAAAACAAATCGCCATACAGCGTACAATGAAATATATGATTTTAAGCTCCTTCCGAAAAGCTACCCGCACTTACTTTGTGTAGTATTTTTAAATGTGAATCTGTACAGCATTTTATGACAGAATGTACTGAAGTAGTTAAAAAATAAAGGCCGTGCACGTCTTGAATGCTGAGAGAACATGTAATGCCAGGTACAACTTCCTTGGGCAGTACTTTAATTCACCTTAATTCATTTAAAAATCTAAAATGTCATTACAACAGCTATCTGTAAAAGAAGAAGCTCTTGCTGGGTTATTTAAAAACACGAAATTTAAATTTGTTGTATGTATAAACACACTTCAAACAAATGGATGTATTCTTCACAAGGGTTTTGAAGTCTTATCAATTATTGAAGAAAGTTTAATTGAGAACCTTCCAAAGAACTCTTTGAATATTTTATAATGCGAAAAAGTAAAGTTCATTCTCCACTTAAATTTTCAGTGGTTTTACTCGGTCCATCTAATTAGAGCTGCGGTCTTACTTCAGATTAACAAATGGGTGGATTGGAATTTATCCACAAGGCAGCAACAACCATGAAAATAATTTACCAAATATAATTAAAAATTTAGCAAACTACCGTGCTCAGCACACTCACTGGTGGAGAAAATGTCTGTGGAATAGCATAAACTCTAACAATCTAGTAGTGGGGACTTTGTGGAACTACATCACACTAAAAAGTGCCTGTTAGAATCGTAGTTGCCTTAGTTTCCTTAACTTAAACAGAGAGCACATTCGGTGATTCTTAGTTTATTCATAACAGCATACGTAATACTTAGATTAACCACTCAAAGAGTAAGTAAAATAGCCTTCCTAGCTTATAATGGAGAATTTGTGAACCAAAAGCGAAACAAATGGTTACCTTTTATCTTACGACGAGGGCATCACTACCTCAATGAATACGAGTGTGCTTGTAGATTTAAATAGAGAAGCTGAACAAATGCAGAATCCGAACAAAGTTGTAAAAGACGAGGGGAGCGAAACTAACACGCAATGATGAAAAAGAACTTTGTGAAAATAAACATGAAGACGATGAAGAATTTAGCAGCTATCAAGATAATGATAATGATTATAGTTTTATATTGTTTTATCTTCATTTATTGTTTAAACTACTGTACTTTGAAAAAGACTTTTTACATTAATATAAAAAAAAATTTAACTAATATAGTTTTCAGATTTAGGCCATTTATACACTACTGTTATACCATATACTATATAAATAGTAGCATATACTAGTATAAAATATCAGTAGTAGCATATACTAGTATAAATAAATATCCAAACATACTTGAATTTAAAAACAAACCTTATTTTACATACAGCCAATTTTTTTTTTAACATGGCCTTTTATACACGATTTTGATATAACACAGTGAAACAGACAACATATTTTTTTTGCTAGAATGATATATTCTTAATATGGACATAACTTAACTTATTGCAGAAAAAATTGGAATACAACTATTATATTTCCACTTTACATTTCATCTTTTTCTTTTATTAACTAGTAATCACATTTACATTTCATGTAAAGTATGTTGCCAAGACTCACAAGCTTATAACGCTTTCACTAGTAAAAACTTATGAGATTAGATTTTAGCCCCTAACTCTAGAAGGCCTAACTCTACAATTCCTTACTCTACAAACTCTACATATTGTTCAAGAAGTATGGCTTGGTCATTTCATGGAACTATAGCATGACACAACATGCAATAGTTACCGTAAGTCCGTGAAAGTAACTGTGTGACGGCCCCGAAACGGCCAAGCCCTACATTTTCACCACGATGTAGAGTTTGTAGAGTTATGTAGCGGTATCAATCGGGGCACATACTCTACCCAACAGATAAAGAATCATCGAAATTTGTCCAAGCGTTACGAAACTAGACTACCCCTCTCCCTCCCCTTGCCACTCCCCCACCATTGAACCAAATTATCCCCCTTTAAGCAATGGGGGATCGTACTCTATACAACAGCAAAGGAACCATCCAAATCGGTCCACGCGTTACGAAGTTAGATATCCCCACCCACCCCCCCCCCCCCACCCTAGACCAAATTTTTTTCTCCTATTAGCAATGGGGGATCATTCTCTGTTCAACGAAATTAGTACCATCCAAATCGGTCCACGCGTTACAAAGACAGCTTTCACCCCAACCCCAGCCCCACCCCATCAAAAATTTTTTGGCCATGGTACCAATTGGTGAACATACTCTACCAAACAAAAAAGAATCATCAAAATCAATTCATAAGTGGCGGAATGATCGCGTAACAAACATACAAAAAAAAACACAGTCGAATTGAGAATCTCCTCCTTATTTGAAGTCGGTTAAAAATTTCAATAAGGCATACTCTGAATCCCACTGAACGGAGGAACATTTTAAATTTTGCCAGAATTGACTTGCTTTAAATAAAATACATAGATATTGAACAGTTTAAATATTAAGCAAGGAAAAGCTCCAGATTACAAAGTGCTAAAAGTAACATCGAAGCAAGAGTCGAAAACTTTTACTCGAGCGGCTTACGTTGGGAAAAGTGGACAATAAAATTACATGATGAGGAAGAAATCGGCGAAGATAAGATAATGTCCACGATGAAATTTTTTTTTTTAATTATAGCGCCTCCCTTTTCGGAGTTAATCCAAAGAATGACGCTATCTTAGTATGGAAGACCCAGAGCCATATTGGGACAATGACTATCAATTCGGCGGGAAAAATTTCAAGTCAAGTGAAGTGAAGTGAGTGCTGAAAAAAGTGAAGATATAAAAAAAAGTGGTTTTGATTTTTGAAAAAGAAAAAAAACAAGGATAGAGCGCACTGCGAGGGATATTAGAAAAACTTAGCAGGGGGGGGGGGGTGAAAACAAAAATTCCCTTAACAGGGATACGTACCCCGCCCCTCCTGTACGGGTTTTTATTGAAATTTTTTTATTTGGAACTGAAGTTCCCAAATAGGTATTTGCACGACTTATTCGTATTAGTTTTAGAATTATTTTTTTCATAAGATCCCAGAAAGTTCAAACAGGGATAACC
This sequence comes from Leptarthrus brevirostris, assembly GCA_964036015.1. Taxonomy (NCBI): domain Eukaryota; kingdom Metazoa; phylum Arthropoda; class Insecta; order Diptera; family Asilidae; genus Leptarthrus; species Leptarthrus brevirostris. Next base: position 114,027,884 of record OZ038371.1, read on the forward strand.
GGTGAAGTAATCTTTTTAATTAATCTTGGTGCAAAGAACTCAAATTTAGAGCTGTTGGATAACTCACCCTCATGAATAAATAATTATGATATCGACATGTTATGTGTCCTTAAAAAAAACATAAATTTAAATACGGACGACATTATATGCTTATAAGAGCATTACAGCATCAAAGCATGCAGGTTATAATGATGTTGACTATGTACATTTTCTTTGTCGTTTTTAGTTTAAACAAGAAAAACAGAAAAGCAATAATTTCGTGAATTTATCTATAACTCACATAATAAGTTTGAACTACCATACATTTCTCTTTTTTATTTCTAGGATTGATTAAGAACCTCATAATATTTCTTATAAGATTACACCAAAACATCCTTTTTTGTTTTGTGCAAATTGGACTAATGTATTTCTAAATTTTTGAACCTCGACTTATCTGCACTAATCCTATTTGGGGAAAACATAACAAGTTAATATTTAGGTAAATATTATAGGTCTCAACTTTGAATTAAACTTTACGGCTGGGGCCAATGAAGTATCTCTAGCCTAGCCTATTGTTTGAATTTATTATGAAGGGAAACAAGAGTAAATGATAATATTTAGAATACGGGACATTGGTTTTTTTTGTGAGGGTTTATGCACACCTAGTGACTAGCTAGAGGGGTCCAACCATTACGCCTCCGTATGCCTGACTGTATTCTCAGATTCAGATAAGTCGACAATATATTATATTATTTTAAGAATATACTGATATTTTATTAACCTCAAATGAGTACTACATAATTAAGCTTTTTTGCTGTTTATTGGACGCACTGAATTTATCAGCATATGAAAGTATTTGGAACAAAATGAAGTCCATTGGGACCTGCACAAAAAGCAAAAAAGTTCAAATAAATGTTTAATTATGATCCCTTGAAGTGTGAAATAATATTATTACCCGTATTATAGTTTTGAGTAGGCATTTATTTTAATTCTCTTATTCGAATTGGAAGTAGGAGAAAGAGATTCATTATACAATTTATTTAAGGTTAAAGTTCAACTGCGACACCTTCATATCCCCATGCTGTAACCGCAGGGTAGAATGTGTCCGTAATGTGTTTAGTGATTATGTTTAGTTTCAATTTGTTTTTGTTCTGATATCAACAGAGCCTGTCACCTGCGGTATACAGGTCAAAGTCAAAGGTAAAATTTATTTTTCTTTTTCAGAGGAACTGGTTAAGTTCCCTTTTCGAAATAGCTTCTCTGAATTCTATATGTTTTCGCCTAAAATTTTCATGGAATTCCATTTTATATGAATTTTTCTATAACTTCTTGAGAATGGTGGTGTGGTAGACGCTATCATAGTTCCTCTCGTCGACCTTTAGTTCCGGACAACTGAACGCATGTTTAGGGACTTTGTCCGAAACAGCGCGCGACATAGTCGAAGGATGCGGAGGGTTAGCGCAACAAGTCTATACTATCTCAAGGCTTAGGTGCTGATTCGTCAGGGTGCATTTTCTTAGTTTGATCTTCTTTCTTCCTTTTTACTTATTTATTCCTAGTTTGAACATCTCTCTTTTTGTCTCCTGAGGACTTTAAGAGTGCCCCCAATAGTGTTCGGGTGAGTGAGCCGAGGAGTGTGAGGCAATATCTCACCCCGATCCAACGAGATAAGCACGGTTAGCTAGGCGGCCCCTCACCTCTTCGGTCACCAGCTGAGCCTGCACGCGAATGAAACGCTCACTCCGGTAACTTCCCACTTCCCTTTGGTTGTGAGTCAGAACTAAGTTGTGACAAGGATATTAGTAGTGCTCGCAACTATGTTTTCAATCCATGTATTCCTGCTACCAATGAATAGCAGCATGTATGCATGGATTTCCCCACTTTACCGTAACACTCTCTGGAGCATCGACGGAATGTCGAATGTTGTCTCTCACTCTTCTATCGCTATTTCCATGGCCATTGTTCTAACGAAATTGCTAGCCTACATGACAACGCGCGATACAATAGTTACAAGTAACTCCCACCCCTTCACTCTCCAGGTCAAAATTGGATGTACCTGTCAAATTTCGCGAATCTTTTCTAAGCCGAACGACTCGAATGTGGAACATTTTACCATCTTATGTTTTTCTCTCGTCATATGATCCGGAAACTTTCAAACGGGGCCTACATCGATACCTTTTTCACCCAACCTCCTAACCCATTTCCCCCATCCTTAATTCCTTTCCTGCCAAGGCTGTGCTTTAGCATCATAGGACATCCCTTGAGCTTTGGCAACCACATATATACACATATATATATATATATATATATATATATATATATATGAGCCTTTTGAAAGTGGGGCAAGTCCATTTAAAAAAAATAGAGATAATGGTAGTTATAGATAAAACTTGATATAATCTTTTTATGCGTAAACAATTTATAGTAAAAAAAATCAGATTCTAGTATTTGGAGGATGGAAGTTTTAGCTCTTAACAGTATTGAAAATATGTTTATTTTGAAAGTGGTGTAAGTCCATCTTAGATTAAAATTATTTTTGACCAAATATATTACGGCAAAACTTAGCTCCAGTTGCTGTATGGCGAAGCAAATGTGGCCGTTTGACATCATGTCTGAAATCTATCTATCTATTTTTGATATTGAAAATCGGTGGCTGTACAATATTTCATAAAATATAATAAAAAGTATATCTTAATTTTGTGTTTCGATAATATGTTTATTTCCAACACCGAGAAATTTTAGTAATATTGGCAACACTCTGAAAAACTGTAAACGGTATAATATTCGTCTTATTTTAGCAGCTTGCAAGTAAAGCCTGGAACACAATGTGGCGCTGGTGCTCGTTGCTGGTGCTGTATTTAACTCGGAAATGTCAAATTTGGCGCGCCATCTTTTAATTTCCATATTTTTAGCTTTTGATAGGTCCGCGCCAGCTACGAGAGTCAGCGCCACATTGTGTTCCGCACTTAAGTTCCAATTCAGTTTCTAATAAATACTCGACAAGTTGACATTGTGTTTCTTTGTGCTTGGCGTACAAAAACCCTTAACAGTTTCATTATTATTTGAAAAATAAATAACGGATTGTGGTGTATTTTATAGAAGAAAAAAAATGGCTCAACAAGATTACAATGGAAATTATAACGCTGGTGCGTCTGAAAGTGAATTTGGTAGGTAACAGAAGAAAATAGAAATAATTTTCGGCAGTGTCTATTTACCACCCTCAAATTGCCGTGTAATTTCCGTGTACACGGAAATTCACGGAAAGTACACGGAAACACACAGAAATACAAGGAAAGTACACGGAAAGTACGCGGAAAGTACACGGAAATTACACGGAAATTACACGGAAAGTACAAGGAAAGTATACGGAAAGTACAAGGAAAGTACACGGAAAGTACACGGAAAGTACACGGAATGTACACGGAAGTAGACGGAAACTATACGGAAGTGCACGGAAAGTACACGGAAACACACGGAGAGTACACGTAAAGTACACGGAAAGTACACGGAAACACACAGAAATACACGGAAAGTACACGGAAATTACACGGAAAGTACAGGGAAAGTACACGGAAAGTACAAGGAAAGTACACGGAAAGTACGCGGAAAGTACAAGGAAAGTACACGGAAATTACACGGAAAGTACACGGAAAGTACACAGAAAGTACACGGAAAGTACAAGGAAAGTACACGGAAAGTACACGGAAAGTACACGGAATGTACACGGAAGTAGACGGAAACTACACGGAAAGTACACGGAAGTGCAAGGGAAGTACAGGGAAATTACACGGGAAGAACACAGAAAGTACACGGAAAGTACAAGGAAAGTACACGGAAAGTACAAGGAAACTACACGAAAAGTACACGTAAAGTACACGGAAGTAGACAGAAAGTACACGGAAGTGCACGGGAAGTACACGGAAAGTACACGGAAACACACAGAAATATACGGAAAGTACACGGAAATTACACGGAAAGTACAAGGAATGTACACGATATGTACACGGGAAGTACACGGAAACTACAAGGAAAGTACACGGAAGTGCAAGGGAAGTACAGGGAAATTACACGGGAAGAACACAGAAAGTACACGGAAAGTACAAGGAAAGTACACGGAAATTACACGGAAAGTACAAGGAATGTACACGAAATGTACACGGCAAGTACACGGAAACTACAAGGAAAGTACACGGAAGTGCAAGGGAAGTACAGGGAAATTACACGGGAAGAACACAGAAAGTACACGGAAAGTACAAGGAAAGTACACGGAATGTACACGGGAAGAACACAGAAAGTACACGGAAAGTACAAGGAAAGTACACGGAAGGTACAAGGAAAGTACAAGGAAAGTACACGGAAGTAGACGGAAACTACACAGAAAGTACACGGAAGTGCACGGAAAGTACACGGAAGTTCACGGGAAGTACACGAAAAGTACACGGAAAGTACACGGAAATAGACCGAAACTACACGGAAGTGCACGGAAAGTACACGGAAGTGAACGGAAAATACAAGGAAAGTACACAGAAAGTACACGGAAAGTACAAGGAAACACACAGAAATACACGGAAAATACACGGAAAGTACACGGAAGTAGACGGAAAGTACACGGAAGTAGACGGAAAGTGCATGGAAGTACACGAAAATTACACGGAAGTGCGCAGAAATACACGGAAATATACTGAAAGAAGTGCACAGAAATACATAGAAAGTACATCGGAAGTACACGAAAATTATATGGAAATACACTGAAAGTACACAGAAATACACAGAAATACACGGAAATAACACAGACAGTACACCTAAGTAGACGGGAAGTACGCAGTAGTGTACAGTACACGAAACTTTGGCTCAAGGGAATCAGTTTCACTTTTACGCAATTTTCTTACGAAATCATGTTTTGAAAGGCTTTAATTGAAATTCGTTGATAGCATGAATAGAGAAGTAATTCGTGTAATGTTATTGCTGGAAAAACTACTTCGTAACAAAAAGCCGAACTCTTCGTACTGCTTTATAAAAAAAGAAACTCTGGCCTTTTAAGCAACGGTGGATCAGAAAAAGTCACAAAATAGTATAATGATTTTATTGCAATGATAACATACATTTTTTTTAAAAAAGTTGAACACAATTAAACTTAATTTAGTCAATAGAACTTCTTTGCACAAAATAAATTTGTTTCTTTTTGTATTATATATAAATAACAAAATTATATAATGACTTTAAGTGTTATTTTAACAAATTGAATACAATTTAACTTAATTCATAAAAATAACATTTTTTACACAAAATATAGTTCTGAGCAATAGATTAACTTGAAAATAAGTCTAAAATTACAAGATATAAGTTAGAAAAAGTAAAAAGTTTTGCATGCTCTTTTACCTTAAATGTGCAGGATGATTTGAATATAATCACAAAAGAGTAATCAAGTTGTTTGACGTCAAATTTTTCCCGCCTTCCGAAGATTTTGGCATGTGAGAAAGTGTCAAGAGTGGACAAGATGTGATCATAGACGTCTCTAGAAAGGTCAACTAAATTACAATCTTATATATATGTAAACTTTTCTTGTACTTTCCGTGTAGTTTCCGTCTATTTCCGTGTACATTTCGAGTACTTTCCGTGTACTTTCCGTGCACTTCCGTGTAGTTTCGGTCTATTTCAGTGTACATTCCGTGTACATTCCGTGTACTTTTCGTGTACTTCCCGTGCACTTCCGTGTACTTTCCGTGCACTTCCGTGTACTTTCTGTGTAGTTTCCGTCTACATCCGTGTACATTCCGTGTACTTTCCGTGTACTTTCCTTGTACTTTCCGTGTACTTTCCGTGTAATTTCCGTGTACTTTCTGAGTTCTTCCCGTGTCATTTCCGTGTACTTTCCGTGCACTTCCGTGTACTTTCTGTATACTTCCGTGTACTTTCCGTGTACTTTCCGTGTAGTTTCCTTCTACTTTCCGTGTACTTTCCTTGTACTTTCCGTGTACTTTCTGTGCTCTTCCCGTGTAATTTCCGTGTACTTCCCTTGCACTTCCGTGTACTTTCCGTGTAGGTTCCGTCTACTTCCGTGTACATTCCGTGTACTTTCCGTGTACTTTCCTTGTACTTTCCGTGTACTTTCTGTGTACTGCCGTGTACTTTCCGTGTACTTTCCGTGTATTTTCCGTGTACTTTCCTTGTACTCTCCGTGTACTTTCCGTGTACTTTCCTTGTACTTTCCGTGTACTTTCCGTGTATTTCTGTGTGTTTCCGTGTACTTTCCGTGTACTTTACGTGTACTCTCCGTGTGATTCCGTGTGCTTTTCGTTCACTTCCGTGTACTTTCCGTGTAGTTTCCGTTTACTTCCGTGTACATTCCGTGTACTTTCCGTGTACTTTCCGTGTACTTTCCTTGTACTTTCCGTGTACTTTCTGTGTACTGCCGTGTACTTTCCGTGTACTTTCCGTGTAATTTCCGTGTACTTTCCTTGTACTCTCCGTGTACTTTCCGTGTACTTTCCTTGTACTTTCCGTGTACTTTCCGTGTATTTCTGTGTGTTTCCGTGTACTTTCCGTGTACTTTACGTGTACTCTCCGTGTGTTTCCGTGTGCTTTTCGTTCACTTCCGTGTACTTTCCGTGTAGTTTCCGTTTACTTCCGTGTACATTCCGTGTACTTTCCGTGTACTTTCCTTGTACTTTCCGTGTACTTTCCTTGTACTTTCCGTGTACTTTCTGTGTACTGCCGTGTACTTTCCTTGTACTTTCCGTGTAATTTCCGTGTAATTTCCGTGTACTTTCCGTGTACTTTCCGTGTAGTTTCCGTGTATTTCTGTGTGTTTCCGTGTACTTTCCGTGTACTTTCCGTGTAGTTCCGTGTACACGGAAATTACACGGCAATTTGAGGGTGGTAAATAGACACTGCCATAATTTTCTGGGTAATAACGCCACTTCAATAAAATACTCATTTGCAAGTAATTTTATTATTTTTATTTTGTTTGTAGAAATAAGACCCATGGCAACCGGTAATAAAAGAAGAAGAATAGTTGAACTATTGACTTCGTCATCAGATGAGGATGATGCTACAGAGGAACGTTACGAAAAAAACAAGGATACTTATGTTCAAAAACTAAGAAAAGTTAATCGAAATAGTAGAAAAAAATATTACACACAAATAGGTAAAATTATTACCGAGAAAAAATTCGTAAATAAAGACTGCCAATGCACAAGGGCATGTGCAAAACTAATTAGTGAGGAAGAACGGAAACGAAATTTTAATGAATTTTGGAACCTTGCAGATTTCAATAAGCAAAATTCATTCCTACATGGACTTACTCACAAACTGGGTACGAAAAGAAAGCACCCAAGGAATTTCAAAGGAGCGGCAAAGAATTTTAGTTTTAAATATTATTTGAATACAAATCGTGGAGATATTTTAGTATGTAAAACATATTTTCTACACACTTTTAATATCTCTAAAGGACGATTGGACCGCGTTCTGAAAGCAGAAGTTATGGGAAAAGATTTGCGTGGCCAGAGAGAAGGATCTTCCCGGAAAACCAATGAAAATTTGGTAAATGATGTAAAGCAACACATTCAAAGTTTTCCTCATTTTGAAAGCCATTATACAAGGAATCACAATCCAGGAAGAAAATATTTAAACCCAGAACTAAATATAAGAAAAATGTATAATTTATATGTGGATCAATGTACACTGAACCAGAGACCCTATGTAAATGAGTGGATTTTCAGGAATATTTTTAAAACACAATTCAATTTGTATTTCCACCATCCACGCAAAGACACCTGCCAAAAATTCGATAAGTTTAATGTGAACATTAAAACTTCTTGTAATATTCAAGAGCAACAGAACCTGAGAGAACAACATGAAATGCACTTGATAAATGCCGAAATGGCAAGGAAATCTTTGCAGGAAGACGGAGATATGGCTGTAAGTAATCCGGAAAAATATTTTGCATTCTCCTTTGATTTACAAAAGGCACTACCTTATCCTTAGCTAACAGTATCAATTGCATATTATAAGCGGAATATGTATGTATTGAATCAGGGCTTCCACAATCTTCATAATGATGAAGTTAATATGTATGTTTGGGATGAAACTATAGCATCCCGAGGAGCACAAGAAGTAGCATCTTGCTGTTTGAAGCACTTACAGACTGCGACAACCCAAAAACACATTATAGCTTATAGCGACATGTGCACTGGCCAAAATAGAAACATAAAGTTGGCCTTAATCTGGATGAAAATTGTTTAGTCCAGTGACAATGAAATAACAATCATTGATCACAAATTTTTATTGTCAGGACATTCATTTTTACCGAACGATCGTGGTTTTGGAGTGGTAGAAATGGCAATCCGGAAAACCAGTTCCTTGTATATTCCCCAGGATTACTATAAAGTAATACGAAATTGTCGAAAACATAATAAATTTTTAGTACATGAAATGAAACGCGAAAATTTTTTTTCAACCCTACATCTGGAGAAAGCGATTTTAAAAAGAAAGAAAAACACCGATGGAGAAACCGTGAATTGGTTAAATATATGCTGGATCAGATTTACAAGGGATGCACCATACAGAATGTTCTACAAAACTTCGATAGAACGAGATGCTGAATTTGAAATTATCGATTTGTCACCACAACGAGGAAGACCAAGTCAATTCGGAAATATTAAATTATCTTTTATGTATGAAAAAATGAGATCTATTACATCTGAAAAATACAAGGACATGATGGATTTATTACCATATATATCTCCCGTTCATCATGAATATTTTAAAATGTTAAATCCTAAGTAAAATTTAATTTATTTATACCTACGTATAAACTGAAAATGTATAATTTCATTGAAATTCTTAAATAAACTGATTTGTTTTCTTTATGTTATATTTTCTACTAGAATATTCTTTGTTTTGTTGAACTTTTTATCAAATGAATAAATATTTATAAAAATTTGAATATTATTTTGTTTTTATTATTAAAAAAAGGCTGATGCAACTGAAATATTTCCCAATTAAATGAACCATTACAATAATTCATTAATTTTGAAAGTGAGGCAAGTCCATTTAGTTATAATGAAACTCTTACTTTTTTCAAGTCAGCACTGTAAATACTATTGGATTATAAATTTACATTATCTGGTACCACAAAATACAAAAAATATATCTATTAATACTTGCCAATATTTTTAAATTTATTGAAATGCAAACCTTTAAATATCTTACAATAACAAAAAGTGGACTTGCCCCATTTTCAAAATAAACGGCTCATATATATATATATTATATATTGTATTTATACATAGGCTTAAGTATGAACTTAACATACCACTACAAATTAAGAAAAGGCTCCATTCCTATTTGGTGCATATCGGCCCGAACAAATATCCTACTCCATTCAAAACCCAAATTTTTTTTAACTATCAAAAAACAATTTTTTTTTCAAACGGGGCAAGGTGTAATAAACCACATAATTAATCCCCAATGTGTAAATGCAATTCAGATGCCAATTGCTTCCAAAAGTAAATGTGAGCTCGTCTCACATAAAGTGCATAATTTCCTGACCGACGTTAATTACGGTTAGTGCGCTGATATCAAATATAAGCAACGAATATAAACTAGGCCAGGCATCCGTCACTCCTCGTACCTACTGCGCTAAGTACCTAGAGCTCGACGATCCATCATGTGGAAAATGGATCAGGGACGACGCACGAATGTGAAATACATATCAGAATACCTTATATCCACGTATTCAAGAATATACGACAAGACAGAATTCAGCAATAGACAAAATACATATTCAGCAATTTCCCTCTACAACTCGATACCATACATATCTTTTTTAGTAACTACAAACAAATTTGGGTAAGATTTAAAAAAAATGGTAGATAACATATTCATCGTACCGAACCCACACGAGTTCAACTCGCACTTGTCCGATTTTTTATTTACCATTCGAATTCAAACTATATAAAATAGTTTAAAAAAAATGTGAACCGACTTCACAAAAAGCCCTAAAAAGCATAAAATAATTTTTCACTATATATCTATTACGACATTTTGAAGTCGGTGCAAATTAAACAAACCAAACAACTTCAACAAAAGTATTTAATCTTCTTCTTCTTTATGATTCCGTGAGCTGACACGTTCAGGTAGTTTTATGTATTGTCTGCAGTTGTGGTTGGGTAGTTTTTTTGTTTGTTTAATTTGCACGGACTTCAAAATGTCGTAATAAATATAACATGAAAAATTGTAAAGTCGGTTAAAATAATTTTTTTTTAAACTATTTTATTTTTTACTTTTTAGTCTCTTCATATATACGACTCGAATAAGCAATTTCAAAAGTTACAGAGGCAGTATCCCAATCCGGCAACATATTACGAAATTAGTCACGGTCACCCTTTAGGAGCCTCGCCTTAGAAAATTCCTATCACGACCATAGTGCGCCACTTTTCTCTATACAGCAAGACAGAATTATCGTAGTCAGAGAATCATCGCAATCATTCTAGGTAAAAAATTGTTATCATTTATCAATCAGGAAACGTATTCTGCACAACCGAATCAAAATCGGTCTATGCCTTTTGAAGCTAGGCGCCGCCCATTCTCCAACTCTCACCATAAGCCACAAGTTTTATCAGAATACAAATAGATACTCGATGCATTCAGAATAATCTAAATCAGTTCACGCATTACAAAGTTAGGTTTCTCCTCCCCCACCCCAACCCTAGGTCAACATTTTTGTTTTGTGGTGTTAACCCGGGAACATACTGTACCCAACAGAAAAAGAACTATCCAAATCGGTCCACGCGTTGCGAAGTTAGACTAACCCTCCCCCTCCCCACCCAAGGCCAAATTTTTTTCTTCTATTAGCAATGGGGGATTATACTCTGTACAACAAACAAAGAACCATTCAAATCGGTCCACGCGTTACAAAGTTAGGTTTCACTCCTACACCATCACCTACACCACCCCACCCAACATTTTTTTTACATGTTACCAATCGGTGAACATACTCTACCCGACAAAAAAAGAATCATCAAAATCGGTCAACGCGTTACGGAGTTATGCCCGGTCAGACATAAAAAAAAAATCTACACGTCCAACTTATAACCTCTTTGTTTTTGGGAAGTCGGTTAATAAGTGCGTGACGCAACTAAAGAACTAAGTACTAGGCAATCAACAAACTCATGCCGTTCAAAGCAATTGAGTCACACTAAACTTGCTTACTTGCAATTTGACACGATATTTTCTTTGGCATAAATTAAAATAAAGTAGAGCCAAGATATTTTGCAATTATGAATATGGCGAAATATCACACTCTATCGTAAGCACTTAAGCGAACTTTATTACATCATCAGAATCTTAATTTCTAATTCTACCACTGTTAGGTCTACCTCTAAATAATACTCCAAAACATCTAGAAGCGGCGCGAATAGTAGAGGGCTCGGTATACAGCCTTGCTTTACTTCACAAGTTACGGGAAAACGAACGGAAAAATTTTCTCCATTCCATACTTTAGCTTATGTGTTTCTGTATAGTTCCTCCAGTATTTTTATAACTTTGTAAGACAAACCAAAGTTGTGTAATATATAAAACAGTGAACTCCGTACAACCGTGTCAAAAGCGGCTATAAAGCCCAACAAAAAGGCATATACTTTCTTTTTCCCATGATAGTGAAAAACCAAACAACTACAACAAAAGTATTAAATCGTTATGATCCCGTGAGCTGAAACGTTCAGATAGTATTATGTCTTATCTTTAATTGTGGTTCAGTAGTTGTTTAAAAAAAAAAACCCTAGAATTAACCCTTCTAACCCAGAAGGCGCACTTCACGGGCAGAAGCCCGGAAAATTAACCTATCCACCCGAATATAACAAAATATTGAGGTGAATGAGGCTCCCACACCAGCATGCAAAAACTAATATTAGTACTCAGAATCACAAAATTAGGAGTGTAACAGGCATAGAGATCCTTGAGCCAAGCCAATGCAATACTTACACAAACTAATATAAAAAAACAAAACAAAATTAAAAAAGCCGTACAAAAACGAGTGAGTGCAACAGGATGGCTACAAGTTGTAGAGGCTACTCTTTAATGTAACCTTGTCCACATTAGTGCTGAAAACATCACCAACATCATTAGCAAACCTACACATGCGGTTAATCGGCTAAAACATACCGTACCTAGTGCGCGAATAAGCTATCCGCAAGTTAGAACGGTTTCGAAGGGAATAGGACAGTTCTCTAGGTATAATTTTGGACGAAAGTTGCTCACTGTCAATCTTCCCCTGAAGAAGCTGGTGTAGAAAAATTATATCAGCAACCCAACGGCGCTTCTCGAGATTAGTAAGTTGTAGCAGACCTAATCGCTCTTCATATGGAGGTAGAATAAGAGGGTCACTCCAGGGCAAAGCACGAAGAGCCGCTCTCACAAATCTACGCTGAGCGGATTCAATACGTTTAATGTGAGATCTGTAAAATGGAGACTAAACCCGACTAGCATACTCCAGCAATGGTCTAACAAGGGATGTATACAGATGAAGTCTTATGTGAGGGCCAGGAAACTCCCTGGACCAACGACGGATAAATCCCAGCAAAGAATTGGCCCTGGAAGCGATATTATTAATGTGGGGGATGAAGTTAAGTTGTCTATCTAGGTACACGCCCAAGTCCTTCACACCTTCCACCCGTTGAATACAAGTACCATCAAACTTGTATTCAAAAGTACAGTAGTTGCGGGACCTCGAGAAGGTCTCGCAATCGCCAAAAGATTTAATTGGGAGAAAAATCTTGATATCGTCCGCATAAATAAGAATTTTACTTCTTTGAAGCAAATAAGTAATATCATCAATAGATAAGATGAATAGCAAAGGACCAAGATGACTACCCTGGGGAACGCCTGAAGGAGCTACAAAAGCATCGGAGAGCACGCCCCGAAAACGCACACTATAAGTCCTATTAGATAAATACGACTTAATCCATGCAATGAGTGGGGGCGGGAAACCCATCCTGGCCAATTTGAAAACGATAACAGAGTGAGACAGCTTATCAAATGCCTTACTGAAATCAGTATAAATGCAATCCGTTTGGCAGCCATCCAGAAATCCACCCACCCTGCTAGAAACAAACTCCAACAAGTTGGATACCGTGGACCTACCCTGAAGGAAGCCGTGCTACCGACTAGAAATTAAACTCCTACACTCCATGGATAACTGAGATTGGATTATCTGTTCGAAGAGTTTTGGAATACAAGACAATTTAGCAATTGGTCTTTAGTTAGCAATCTCTTTCCTATTTCCACTCTTAAAAACAGGGACTAAAAATGATGTCTTCCAGAGTGCAGGAAAACGGCCCACCGAGAAAGATTACCGGAAAAGTAAAAGTAAGGGATGAAACAACGCTGAAGAACACTTCTTTAAGACAACAGCAGGAACCCCGTCAGGACCATACGAAAAGTCACCCGGAAGATTTACAATATGATTGGACAGGATCTTCTCCGTGATAGATGGAAGAGGTACGGAGGGTGCATATATATTCCTAATGTGCGAAGAGTTGCTATTATCTGGACAAAAATCGGATGATTCAAATGCGCCCCTAAAATATTCCGCAAATAAATTACAAATAATCTTAGAATCATTGCTGGAACGTAACCCTAATTCCATAGTCGATGGATAGTTATCTACCCTTCTCCTCATATTGACATAATCAAAAAATGCACGGGGTCAGAGAATAAGTTACCTCTCAGGTTCTGCAGGTATTCTTCATATAGGGAACGAGAAAGACCAATGAAGTGTTCATGGCAGAGAATAAATTCACGTCTAGAGTCAGCACTGCCCACACGCAGGTACCTTTTCCAGAGTCTACTTTTCCTATTCCTAAGAGTTTTTAATTCCCTGTTAAACCAGGGAGGAGCGGATTCTCTACATCTAACCCATACATAGGGAACAAACCTCACGAACGCTTCGTACAAAACTTCGTAGAAACCAGATACGTTCCTGTCGATATCGTCACTAAACAGACAAGTAAGGAAGTCAAAATTCATAAGATATTCATTCAGAGCCTCAAAATCGGCCATTCTAAAATTAAAGCTATATTCGCATTCGAGATTATCGACACGCACGTCCGAGATACTATGAAAAGTGACAAGCAGAGCAGGGTGAAATATGTCAAGGTTCGTCAAGGGAATGAGACTGGGTTCAACAAAAGTGAGCATAGAGCTCGTAGAGAACACTAAATCAAGCTGTCTTCCCATATTGTTACTCAAATTGCTCATTTGGCACAAACCAATGCTAGCCAAGGTGTCAAGGAACAGTGATTGTCCCTCAGTCAAGTTATGAGGAAGATAGTTATCGTCATCATCATTCACTACCCAACGCACGTTGGGCAAGTTGAAATCCCCCACGAGGATAATTTCGTCATTAGAACCCAACTGGTTATGGATATAGTCGATATGCTGAATTAGAATTTCATACCGACTCAAACCATTATTATCAACGACGTTACCCATAACAACAAATTAAAAAGAGGTTGCCCGCATCAAGTGAAATTTTTACTGAGAATTGCTCCAAATCAAGTTGATCAGAAAAAGAAGGAGTGTCCACAAAATTAGTATTTAGAAAATTCCTACATGCAATAAGAACTCCACCTCCTCATGTAGATGAAACAGCATGCCTATCCCTACGAAAAACCTGAAAAGAGTTATTAAACAGCTCGGCATCCAAAATACCCTGGTGTAACCACGTCTCAGATAAAGCTATCAAATCAAAATTACAGTTAACTGATGAGAAATAAAATTCATTAGTTTTAGTCCTCAGCCCTCTCACATTTTGATGGTAGAGAAAGAGCTTATCCCGTTTTTTAAAACGGGAGACGGAGCGACTACTGGCCTGACACGGCACGAAGATCTTACAAAAGATATCCATAGGCCAGAAATTATCACCAAGAAGATTATCATTGTTTTATTTTCAACGACTTCAAAATGTCGGAATAGATACAAAATTAAAAATTATTTTATGCTTTTTAGCGCTTTTCGTGGTCGGTTACACTTTTTTTTAACAAAACTATTTTATTTTTAACTTATTAGTGTCTTCTAAGAACCTATTTAATTTTGGGAAGTCGGTTAAAAACTGAAGAAATTTCATAAAACTGGGATAAAGAAATAGTTAAAGAATTTCAAATTTTAACCGCTGTGGCGCTGAATTTACCACTGTAGGTTTCTTGCCTTTCTGTGTCTATAAACTTATTTAGTCTATGGTTGGAGCAATAGCTATATCAGCTGCTCTAGTAGAGGTACAGCTTTACGGCTTCTTCCAGAGTTTATTATATGTTGCTACCAAGAAGCACAATCCAACAAGACGACTGGAAGCAAATTGATATTCTACTTCTTCTTTATAGCTTGGCAATAGACTTCCTCTTCCGTACATTATATATATATATATATATAGTTAGAAACATTCAGTTGTATACCAAAGGGTTTTCTATAATTGCGACAAAATAAAGGTAGGAAAATAAAAAGAAGTTGAAAATGTGAATAACTAATTTAATAATTCATTGCCTCTAGATTATAATAAAAACAAAAAAATTGCGAAAACATAATAATATAACGGGAAATTAACCATATTTTCATACTAAGTACATAAAATGAGCGAACATTCAGTTGTATACGGAACTACATATAACAATTTTTAAAATATAATTATAATAAAATTAATTCAATTTTTAATATTTTGTTGGGTTGCCATTGTTTTGTATTACAGCCATAATTCGACGGGGCATAGATTCAATCAATTTCTGAGTGACGTCCGCAGGAATTTTATTCCACTATTCTTGAAGCACGCGCTGTAAGTCCTTTTTCGTCCTAACATTGTTGTTAGAGCGTATCCTTCGCTCTAAATGTTCCCACAGATGCTCGATTGGGTTGAGGTCTGGGCTTTGAGGTGGTGTTTCAATTATTTTGGGACAGTTATAAAATAACAAAGTACGCATAATGAACGATTTATACTTGGGGTCATTATCCTGGTAGAAATGGAAATGGATACATTTCTTTGTTCATATTCCCCTCTATAAAATCCAAGTTACCAACCATAATACCCCAAACCATTACATTCTTAAAAAATTCTATCGTACTGTATATATATATATATATATATATATATACATAAGCGATATTTTACTTCGTATAATTGTTAAAATCCCGACTATGATAGAGATGCTTTAAAGTACGGAACTGTTAGTTGAAATCTTGAATTAGCTCTAGTTCACGTAACTCGTTGTGCAGCATAATGCGGAGGAAGAACATCAAAATGATCCATTTTGTATTACACGGAAGCCGCTGAATGGTGTGGGTAATTAATGGATGGTGGGCGAGGTGAAAAAGGTGGCAATTATAAAATAATTTGTTTTGTATCGAAATGCCGAGAGTGTATCGGGATCAAATACGGGACAAGAGAATATTGGAGGGGAAAATAAAAAAGGTGCTAATGACAAAATGAATTGTGTATCAGAATGACAAGGGAATGCCTGGGTTAGGTGAGGTAATTTGCGTTTTTGGCTCTTTTTCTTAAAATTGGTTTTAGCCGTGGTTGCCACGCAGTATTTTTCGTACGGTTACAATTACGATTATTAATTATAATATTTCAATGTAAAAATTGTGTAACCAATGGCCAACAACTACTGCGAGGAGAAACCCAAATTTACTTGCAATCAATTTCAAGTAGTAAGAAAAATAAGTAATAGAATTGCTTTAACCTCAGACCTACTTCTGAAAAAAAAATTTTAACGGAAATTGTTGAAATTGTCTTAATTAGCATCGTAAAATAAAACTTTTAAGAAGAAGTATTACTTTGTAGTACTGATCAAACACAGAAAGAATATCTAATTTATAAATTCCTCTTATATTCGCTTTTTAATTCATCAATCTTCCACATGAATACTTTAGTAGAGCTACATTTATACTGTAAAAAGATTTTTCTTAACACATAGCACTTCCCACTATCGCAGGTTAACTGTAAATAGTTTCTGTTTTGAGTTTATAACTATTACCCTTACGTTCTTCGATGGGTCAGTTCGGTCAGTGGATTAGGACATTCCTGATAAAAGAAAAAAATATCCACTGATATCTGCTTCCCTCTCTCTAGTTCCCGGAACCAGTTTGCATGGGGCAGGGGAAAACCTTCACCCGATTCGAGACAACGATTTCAAGGCGACACGTTATCACTTATTCCACGATGCCTATGACGCCGATTTACTTTCGCACGCAGGAAATTTTTAAGGAATTTCCTATATTCAAGATGACCAAATCTACTGCACCTGATAGATCCTCGCCCCTGGTGTTACAATCTTTGTATTTGCGAATTCACGGAAACGTTATCATGTTCAGCTAATACCAAAAAAGGAGAGGTATACAATTTCTCTTACTATAGAAAAAATGCACTTTCTTCGGTTTGATGAATCACTCTCAGTTGATGAAATATTAACGATTGCTAGTACGGTTTCCGCGAAAACTTAGAAACGCTTTAGATGGAGAGCCGGATATCGTAACTCTTGATATTTCAATTGCTTTTGATAGAGTCTGACATGTTGCCATTCTAACCAATGTTCAAGCATTTGATCTGCACCCTAATCTCTAAAATGGATAGAGAGTTTTTTTCAGGCCATTCAATCCATAATAATATGCGAAGTTACATCTTATTTGTACGAAATAACTGCCGGTGTACATCAGGGTTCAGTTCGTTCACCAAGCTTATTTCTTATTTTTCATTATGCCCTTTTATCTCGGACTATAATTCATAGTTCGGCGATGAAAGCATCCTTGATTTCGGGTGCTCTTTTACAGAGATGTAAGAAATACTTCACTCTCTGGCTTGTATCTGATCTACACGTCTCACATTATGACTAGAATCGAATATAATGGACACATTTGGGCAGGGATACTGTATTCTGCGCGTTAGACAAAGTTCAAACAAAGGCCAATAAATTTATTTGCGACCTCAAAAAGTAAGCACTGACTCTGCAGCATCGATGGAAGGTTGGTTCTTTCTCACTCCTTTATACGAAATTGCAAGCCTCATTCCTTGTAGACATAATATGACAACGCGCGTTACAAAACTTCAAATCGCTCCCACTCCTATACTCGTCCCATCGAATTTCGGAAATTCTAACTAAGCAGAACAACACGAATGTGGAACAGATTACCATCTTCTGTTTCCCCTCGTCTTATTATCAAAAAATAATGTACCCTGAAAACATTTTCTTGTCTCAGCTATTTAATTTATCCATTATGTCGTTTAAAAATTTCCTGATATTACTTTCTACTCTTGTGAAGCATCAGTAAAAGCATAATTAAAAATCCTGATAGAAGGATTAAAATACTATAAGAAAATAAAGTACGTTATTTATAATTGCCAGAAAAATTAAAATTCTTGTAAAACTACATTTCAGTTGAGAATTTAGTTTATCAAAAATATTTCTTTAGTTCTTGCAGACACTATCGATTTCCTATCAAAGAATTGAGCTATAAACATAAATTTTTCATTGAGTTAGAAACTTTTCCTGGCAAATTTTACACTTCTCCCCATTTGAACGGGGTACTTTTCCATTTCAGTTTGCAAAAAAGGATTGAACCATTGAACTGAGAAATAAGAAAATTGAACAGAATTCAGAGTATATAAACCTATAGTTTAATGAAAGAGAAATAATAAGAAAGTATAGGGAGTGTCTCATCTTACCAGAAATCGTTAAATTGAATGCCTTAATGCATAGGTTTAATACATATGTGTTCTTTTGTTAGTAACACAATGCAAGAAATTCGATTAACTTTTCTTCAAACGAGAAGGCCTGAAAATTTCATTATCTCACTCATATCTATCTCATAAAAAAACGGTTTGCTTGCGTTTACCTTATACCTTAGTTCGACATTAAGAAACAGTAAGGAAAGACGGTGCTTTCAAAGCAGAGGATTATTTTACGGCACGTGGTTTTTTCATTTTATAATATGTATGTACATACAAAGTGGTTCATTTCCGTGGGTTCTGACACATATTTTCATTTTCTAGCTTATAAAACCTTTTTTGTTTGTTAGAGTTGTATCGACTTCAAAAAATCGAAATAGATGTATTAAATATTATTTTATGCTTATTAGTGTTTTTCGTGGAGTCAATTCATATTTTTTCCTAAAAACTAAGCTTCTTGACAAATGCTGCTCGTATGAAGAAAACAGTTACAGAGATAGTGCACTCTACAAAAGGAAACGGAATTATCCAAATCCGGCAACATGTTACAAAATTATTCTAGCACGCCAACGTACTCTATGTATACTCTAAGATGAATCATCAAAACTCGGACACGCATTACGAAGTAAGAGTACTGGTCTGGAATCAAAATCATAAATATCATTATTGCGAAGCTTGTCCTTCCTCTCACTTTCACCCTAAGCCACAATTTTTGTCTTAATACATATGGAGCAAGATATTCTGTTCATATATATATATATATATATATATATATATATATATATATATATATATATATATATACAGTGCCGTGCAAAACATTAGCAACGCATAGTATGGGGAAATAAAAATGCAAGATAACACATAAATCCATTAACTCCAGGAAAATGTTTGTATATATTTTTGTTGCTATTGGTAAGGTCAATCAAATAAATTCCAAATTATATAAAATTAAATGAGTCTTTCATTTTGCACCCGTGCAAAACAATAGCAACGCTTTTGTCAAATTCCTTAAGATAACGGTGATTACGCAATTACTTCAGAAATGTTAACTTCATTTGGTACTACTCGGTGAGAGCTAACAAAACCAGTTCAGTTTGCAGTCATCTCTTTGCAAGATCGATCATATTTCTAATTGTAAAAAATATGGCTCCTACGAAATATAATAGTGAGTTCAAGTTAAGGTTAGTGCAAGAAGTTCAAGCCGGAAATACGCAGTACAGTGTTGCAAAAAAATATGGAATTAACAGATCAGTTGTAAGTAGAATACTAGCGAAATTTAGGCAGGTAGGACACACAAAGACGGTTCACTCAGGTGGTAGACCAAGGGCAACAACAGAATGGGATAACGGGAAAATAATTTCTAAAATCTGAAGTAACCCTTTTATATCGACACCGGAAATTATCAGGAAGCTTGATCTTAAAGTTGATCCCAGCACTGTCCGAAGGCGAGCTTTACAGAACAATTTACGTAGTTATCGTCCTGCAAAAGAACCTTTATTGACAAAGCGACATGCCAAAAACAGGTAAAATTTCCAAGCCTGTTCAGTGAGATGTACTTTTTTGATATATTTGTTGTTTTTAGATTAAAATTTGCTTTAACTCACATCAACTGGCCAACTTCGAGGTGGAGAACAGTTCTGTTCAGTGATGAGAGTAAATTTAACCTCATAAGTAGCGATGGAAATAGCTTTTTTCGCAGACCCAAAGAAAAACGAACTGATCGTCGGAATTGCACACCTACAGTCAAGCACGGTGGTGGAAGCGTTATGGTGTGGGGCTGCTTTTCGGCCAGCGGAGTGGGTCCTCTACATGAAATAAAAGGTATAATGGATCGTTTCCAATATAGAAATATATTAGAAACGATAATGTTGCCACACGCTCAAGAAGAAATGCGACTACGATGGGTGTTTCAACAGGACAATGATCCAAAACACACTTCAAAAGTGGTAAAAGAATGGCTTCAACTAAATAGGGTTCAAGTAATAGATTGGCCAGCCCAATCACCTGATTTGAACCCTATTGAAAATCTTTGGGGGATTTTAAAGCGAAAAATGAGTGAGAAGAGATTTCCTAACAGAAGATATTTAATGCAGGCGTTAAAAAATGAATGGGAGAATATTTCTCCTAATACAATCGAATCAGTGATTAAATCTATGCCAAACCGTTGTGCCCAAGTCATCAAGCAGAACGGATACTTTACGAAATATTAAAAATACATTAAACGTTGCTAATGTTTTACACGAATATAAAGTGAACCTATTAGTGAATTGTCAAAAAACACTTTAGTTTTTGTAAAAAGAAAAACTTACTTTATAATTTTTTTCCTTAACCTTCTTGTACTTAACAAAAGTAAAAAAACAACGTAGATTTTCGAAAAAGTACTAAAAATATTAGTTTTTTTCTTTATTTTGATTGCTAGATGTTACTATTGGCGCTCGGAAGGTAGTATTTTTTTCCTCTCAGAGCTCCCCCACAACAAATTGTAGGCGAAGCCTCAAAGTGGAGGCTTTCTTTCTCGAGCTGTAGGGGGTGAACGAAGTATCACGAAGATGAGTTTGAGGTATCTATGGAAGTTTTTCGTTCTTTTTGGAAAGCCACCCCCCCCCATCCCTCATTCAAGAAGATTGTTGAATTTTAATGGAATATTAATTTAACAATTAAAATTATGTACATAATTAAATTCTCGATTTTAAAAACTTGAATTAAAATGATGTGCATAGCAACAATTTATTGAATTTTTATTTTAACATGATATAATGGAAAATTGTTATTGAAATGGTTTTACGGAACAATGATAAGTGAAATTTATGCCATGGTATAAATTTAATTCGACAAATTCATTTTGTATTCGAATTTATTTTAAATTGCGAATTAAATTGTCGTCAAAAATTTGTTAGATGTATCCAATAGACCGTTAATTTTTATTTCGTCGTAATATGTTATAATTCTATGCTACATTTTAATAAATTTAATTATAATTTTGTCATATCATAAAGCCAATGTTTTAAAATTATGCCAGAATATAATAAAAATTAATAATAATTCGGGGTACTTCCTATCTTCTCCTATGCATTCCGATTTAATTTTATGATGTCACAATTTTAATTAATTTTTATTATGTTATGACATAATAAAGATGTTTTGAATTTATTTCTCTTTCTATTTTAAATAGATAACTCAACTTAATTTTCCCACGATCAAATGCTTGCTATTAAATAGCAACACGGCGTGCCATATATATCCAAGAAAAAAAAATACATAAAAGACTACAATACGGCCATTTTTATTTATATGACACTTACATATATCCTATGTCACTATCGGATTAAGACGAATCTAGTTACACCTAAGTTACATCGAATTAAAAATCTCACGAAGACAGATACGTTCGAAAAACATAAGCCTTGCCTTTGCAGTCAGGTAAAAAACTAAAACTAAAGATAAGGATCGGAAAATAAAAACACCATTTAAATAATTCACTCTGCAAAAGCTACCTTAAACTATATATCACAAAAATACTTCTTTAGATCAGCCTTTAAATTTTACTACTCCTGCTGAAATATCTAAGTGTCAGAAGAAGAAGAAAAAGAAGAAGAAGACTATTCCACTTTCTAATGGTATGGACAAAACACTGATTTTCACTGGCTGGAGAGTTAAATATCTATCTAGTTCCCGTAGCCCTTTGTGGGACATGGGGCGGAAGAGGAGCTTCACCTGATTCGAGGCAACAATTGCATTTTAAGGTAGAATCCAAAATAGCGTCATTATTCTGTCAGCAGAAAACAAACATATGTCGCCGGCAGGTCGGTTCGAACCTGGCACCTTCGGAATAGAAGACCGACACGTTATCACTTGCTCCACCATCGCTAAACGTAGCAAGCTACAGCGGCTTGATTACCTTTCCAAAACAGGTGCAGTAATTGGGCTCACTCGCCTGCACATCTCTATCATAAAATCTGCTGGTTGGTGACAAGGGCCACATGGGCATTATTCATCACATATTTGGTGTAGATGTCTGAACTGTAGAGGTACGTATCCACCAAGGCAAACGAACATTTGCCCCCGAGCAAAGTGACGTCAACAAGAAAATGCACACCGCAGCTATGCACATCAACAATGCTTGCTCGTAGGCAATAAAACATGCGCACTAACTTTTGTTTCTAGGTTTTGCACGTCTTCAGATTAAAGCGAGTGGTTTCTAGTCATTTCATTTTGTGGTGCAAATGCGTGCGGGCAAAGTTTTGAAAGTGAATTTAATTTAAATTTTGAGTTTATTTGAGTTTCAAAATGGAATGGACAGCTGTTTTGACACTCTGAAGAGATACGATAAGCTTGAATAAGAGTCACCACTTCCCAGAAACCGTGATGTTATAGCCAGTATCACTCATGCGCTAATGGATTTTCTATAGTTGGTGTCAGATCTTGCAATGCTGGGACTAATTTTGGTAATAAACCATTCAGAGTCTGAAGAGGAAATGCTGGACAAATTTTTGAAACCGCTCAAAGGATCTGTTTTTAACTCTTGTATCAAACTGGCTTTCTTGTGCATATCATCTCTCCTTTTCGGTTGGTTGGTTGGTTAGTCGGGCTGTTTGTTGCTAAGAAGCACCAAATTCACTCGGAGGCCATGAAGGCCCATTGTGAATGCCCTTAAAAAGAAGAAGCATATCAGAAGCCACCCAGATCTCTGTATGAATCTATTGAGGTCCACCAGTGCTATCTCCGCTAAGTCGTCCAAGTTGTCAAAGAACCTTGCTCCCAAACAGGCTAGTCGTCGTTCTTTTATAGCCGGACATTTGCAAAGTAGGTGCACTGTGGACTCAATTTCTTCTTCATCTCTGCAGCTTCTACAGAACTCATTCGATTGTACGCCGAGTCTAATGGCCATAGCTCCAGTGTCCGGTGATGACGCCGACGAGTGTTCGAATGCGCCTTCTATCTTCTCTATTTCTATCTACTTTTTAAGTACGGTCTCATCCAGCACTGCGATGAGTTCCGTTTATTATTTAATGAATCCAGAATCACGCAAGAAGCACTTATCACAATTTCCTCCTCGAAAAACATGTCAAACCAAACTAACAAGGTGCTTGCGTGCAAATGTTATCCAAATCCAATGGGACGCAAGAATTTGCTCACTAGCATTCGAAATAAGCATTCCGCGCAAGAAAATGTTTCCTTCCTGCAAAGATTTGCACACGATCATTTGGTTTCGGTGGATACTGACTTTATATTGCATGCGATCAAAAATCCAATGTTCGTTTGCCTTGGTGGATACCCACCTTAACAAACTTGCATGGCCACATGCGCTTTGGCTTTAGATTGAGTACACTCTTTACTAAAAGAGCAGAATGGTACGGCGATGCTGGCGGTAGGTTAACAGAAAATTAGAAAAAGTAAACTGAAGAAATATATATGAAATTAAAAATATAAAAATTAAACCGAGAAATGTATTTTACTTTGTGTTATGGAAATATTGTTTTTCTTATTAATTAATCATTAATGAAGTAAAACTCCTAGTATAAAATAAAACTTTAGTAACTATAAAATATTCGTATTAGGGAAAACTTGCTTACTAATATTTTTCAGATATAATTTATTCCTTCTCGTGCTTTTGATGAAAAGCTAAGAGTGAGGCAATTTTATTTATACATTTAACGAAACAAACATTCTTCAAAGTTAAATTGATTGAATATAATAAGTTTAGTATGAAATATATATGTATTTAATTCTAAACATAAAAGTCGTTCAGTAAAACACAGCCTATTAAAATATATTTTACCTTAAGTATTAGCAAATAAATTTTGAAGTTTATATAAGTGAACAGACAATTTAATCAAATCGACACATGAATACTTTATTATTACGGCATGCGATCTATACTCTGAATATCGCGGTACCTATGTATCGGTTTCAGTTCAGTGTTTTTTTTTCTTAAATTTTTATTTTAATTTAAAATTTTTAAGTTTCAGATAATACGTGCAGTAAGCAGGAAAGTAATGCCACGAAAAGATTCATTCTCATCACTAGTAATAACGATTACACATCATGACGTCTAGCGCCCAATATATTGATTTTTCTGTAACGTCATATAGGCTGCGAAACATTCTGGATCAAGACGAATTGGATACCTGTGAAATCCATAACACTTTCTTTTTATTTTATCTAGCCGAGTCTTTTTATTTTATCTAGTCGAGTAAGAAGTGCTTAAATTCTCCTTATGTTTTAAGTGTAAGTTCGAAAATTCAGTATCATAGTGACAAGCTAAAGGGAAGACGACGAGAAAAGACGAAAACCTAAAATTTAAGCTGGATTCGGAACCACCGACAAGAAACAATCATGGATCGTCGCTGGTGGGGTTCGCACCTTCACACCTTATCACTTACTTTACCGACGACTAAGTCTTAGCTAAATATTGAGCTAAGTTAGAGTAAGCAATCTGAAGGTGGAAATTTAATTCAAGAACAAGGATTAGTAAAGCAAGCAGAGTGCGATTTTAATTCGACTAAACCAGGCGTGAACGATATCAGTAAATACCTGGAAATTATTTTTAAAGAAGCGTGCTATTAGGGTTGATGTTTTCGCAGTTTCGTTTGTTGTTGTTTTTTTTTTATTATTCATATAAATAAGTAATCTAAATCAAGTTTAAATAACTGATTTATACAGGCTATAAAGAAGGCAGAAATAATAATTATTTCTTCTTATTTTGTAGCCTGTACAACATAATAAATTATTGTATTTATTTTATCTCCTGTAAAATTTACAATTTGTGACTTAATACCCTTTTGCTCTGAGGTACGGATATATATGTATATATATATATATATAATATATATATATATATATATATATATATATATATATATATATATCTACGGAACCGCAACTTGACACAGTATTATTAAATGAAACTCTATTAAAAATGGTACAGAAATAATGCTACGCACAACAAAACATAAATTTGGCGCGGTGTCCAAACCTATATTAGGAACAATAATTTACACTTTTAACATAAATATAGCCATGTTTGATTGGTAAATTTTGTTTTATTTGTTTTTCAAGTTTTTATTGGAACCCTCCTCTTTGCCAAAAATTATCAGTTGTTGCATTGTATTTCTTGGAATTGCCTAGTTGTCATGACATGTGTCGCACATTTCGTAAGATATAAACCACAAATATTTTTAAAAGTATTTTAAAATCTGAGACAATTCCATTTTTTGAACAGTAATTTATCCAAAATGTAAATTTTATTTTACCAAAAAATATTTTTAACATTAAATGTGATTCATTACTTGCTTACTCAAATTGCCGTGATATTACAGAGAAAATGTGAAAAAATTGGACAATTTTAAAACAACACGAAAATCTTGAAAACCGTAAGACATTGTACTAAGGTATATTCGACTAAGGTGAGCCTAAACGACCTCCTCTGTAAATTCCACAAGGCTTTGCAGTGACCTATTAAACACCTTACGTCGCTGGAATTTTAAATAGTTTACATTGGAACATTGAACCTCTAAGAGGTGGCTGAGAGTTTAGTGGCAGAGTTCGCCCCCGTCATCCCACCTAAGTATATCCCATGTAGAACACCAATCGGAGTGGCGCATAATCGACTCCTCACTGCGGACCTATGGGTAAGTGTGTCCTCTCGTTAGACGGCCACTCATACCTACCTACCTATCTAGGGGTTGCCCGGCCAATTCACAATTTCACAAATAAAAGTATAAGAAAGTGGTATGCAGTCCATGTGTTCCATATAAGAATACTATTATTTCCGGTTGATTCAGTATTAGTCGCTGTATCTCCAAACTAATAATTAAAATAAAATAGTTTTTAAAAAAACCGTTGAACCAACTTAACAAAAAGCGCTAAAAAGCATAAAATTATTTTTAATTTTATATCTATTACGACATTTTGAAGTCGGTGCAAAACAAACAAACCAAACAACTACAATAAAAATATTTAATCGTCATTTCTTATGATCCCGTAAGCTGAAACGTTCAGGTAGGATTATGTATTATTTTGTATTGTGGTACTGTAGTTGTTTTATTTGTTTAATTTGCACCGACTTTTCAACTTTTTAAAAAAAAACTACTTTATTTTTCACTTTATGTGTCTTCTACTCTATAAAACAAAGAAAGAACCATCCAAATTGGTCCACGAGTTAAAAGTTAGTTTTAACCCCCTACCCCACCCCAATTCCACTAAACTTTTTTTCTCATGGTATCAATCAAGGAACATACTCTACCGAACAGAAAAGGAATCATCGAAATCGGTCTACGCGTTACGAAGTTACTACCCTTCCCTCTCCCACA
This sequence comes from Leptarthrus brevirostris, assembly GCA_964036015.1. NCBI lineage: Eukaryota > Metazoa > Arthropoda > Insecta > Diptera > Asilidae > Leptarthrus > Leptarthrus brevirostris. The sequence continues at coordinate 114,054,893 of OZ038371.1, forward strand.
CCAACTCCACCATAGGACCAAATTATTCTCCTATTAGCAATGGGGGATCACACTCTATACAACAGCAAAAGAACCATATAAATCGGTCCACGCTTGACAAAGTTAGGTTCCACCCCCCTTCTCCCACCCCAACCACACCAACAATTTTTTTTCCCGTGGTATCAACCAGGGAGCATACTCTACCCAAAAGAAAAAGAATTATCCAAATCGGTCCACGCGTTACGAAGTTAGATTACTCCTCCCCCTACCATATTCCAAATTATTCTTTTATCGGCAATGGGTGATCACACTCTATACAACAACAAAAGAAAAATCCAAATCGGTCCACGTGTCACAAAGTTAGGTTCCGCCCTCCCCCACCCCACCCCACCAACATTTGTTTTCTCGTAGTATCAACCAAGGATTATATTCTACCCAATAGAAAAAGATCTATCTAAATCACGCGTTACGAAGTTAGACTACCCCCACCCCCACCTCACCCCTACCCACACCTTTAAATTTAAGAATTAAATATAAGAATTAATCCTTCTAACTCAGAAGGCGCACTTCATAGGCAGAAGCCTAGAATCATTTGACCTATTCGCCCCCATATAACAATATATGGAGGCGAATTAGGTTCCCACACCCATGCAAATAATATTAGTAATTAACACACGAATAAAATACGCCACACATAAAAATATGAGGTGCATAGTCAACAGAGATCATTAAAGTTAATCCCAGTCAAGTCAAAAAGAGGATACATATACACGACTCGATACATGCCTTTTATAATAATAATAATAATACTGTTTTCATTCAAAATACAGAAGGGTCGACATGTATAACAAACAAAAACGAGAAATTAAAACAAAAAGCAGTGCGAGCAAAAGACTAAATTATAAATTGTAGACACTCCTTTTAAGTGTCACTTTGTCTACACTAGTATCAAAAACGTCTCCAATATCATTAGCAGACCTACACATGCGATTAATAGGCTCGAACATGTCGTAATTAGTGCGAGAAAAAGAAATCTGAAAAACTGATCGATTACGCAGGGAATAGGAAAGTTCTCTAGGCAACACTTTGGAAGCAAGCACAACACTGTCTATCTTTCTCTGCAGAAGCTGATGCAAAAATATCAAATCTGCAACCCAACGACGCCTCTCAAGTGTAACAAGCTGCAGTAACCCTAAACGCTCCTAATAAGGTGGCAGAATAAGAGGGCCATTCCAAGGCAAACAACGCAGGGCCGATCGCACAAAGCTACGCTGGACGGACTCGATACGTTTAATGTGGGATCCGTAAAACGGAGACCAAACCTGACTAGCATATTCAAGCAGGGGTCTAACCAGGGACGTATAAAGATGGAGTCTTATTTGAGGGCTTGGAAATTCCTTGGACCATCGAAGAATAAATCCCAGCATAGAGTTTGCCCTAGCAACGACGTTATTAATATGGGAGATGAAGTTCAATTTAACATCAAGATACACTCCCAAGTCCCTGACCCCTTCCACCCGCTTTATAACAGTGCCTTCAAACATGTACTGAAAAGTACGGAAGCTGGAAGACCTCGAGAAGGACATAACCTGACACTTCTCAATGTTCAACTTGAGATAAAAATGTGCAACTCTGATTGCAAAATCTCACAATCAGCATCAGATTTGATTGGGAGAAAGATCTTAATATCGTCAGCATATATAAGAATTTTACATCTTTGAAGCAAATACGAGATATCATCTATAGATATGCTGAATAACAATGGACCCAGATGACTGCCCTGGGGAACACCAGAATGAGCCACAAAATCATCAGAGAGTGCGCCACGAAAGCGTACCCTATAAGTCCTATTAGATAAATACGACTTTATCCAAACAATAAGCGAGGGCGGGAAACCCAACTTAGAAAATTTAAAAGCAATGATAGAGTGAGACAGCTTATCAAAGGCCCCGCGAGAGAGACTTCCTGAATAAAAAGAGCAATTGCCCCAATAACACCGAAGAACATTTCTTTATGACTGCAGCAGGAACCCCATCAGGACCACCAGAAATATCAGTAGGAAGTGCACTAATATGCTTCAACAAGATCTCCTCCGTGATAGATGGAACTGACACTATAGGTGAAATTCGGTTATTTATGTGCGAGAAGTTTCCACTATCCGGGATAAAATCAGATGACTCAAATGCACACTTTAAAGATTCAGCAAATAAGTTACAAATAATATTAGAATTATTGCTGGAAATCCCCCCGAACTCCATTGTCGATGGATAGTTATCGACCTTTTTCTTTAGGTTGACATATTCGAAAAATGCACGGGGGTCAGAGAATAATCTGTTCTTTAAACTTTGAAGGTATTCATCATAGAGAGAGCGAGAGCGGCATATAAAATGTTCATAGCAAATACTAAATTCCTGACGGGAATCAGCACTGCCAACACGAAGAAGTCTGTTCTTCCTATTCCTAAGAGTTTTCAGTTCTCTGTCAAACCAGGGTGGAGCGGAGTCATTACCTCTAACCCGAACTAATGGGACAAACCTCCCAAAAGCCTCATACAAAACTTCGTAGAAACCTGATACGTTACTGTCAATATCGTCACCAGACAAGCAAGTTTGGAAGTCCAACTCATCAAGATAATCATTCAAAGCCTCAAAATCGGCCGCTCTAAAGTTAAAACGATATTGGCTATCGAGGTCATCGACAGGCATGTCCGACAGACAATGAAAAGCAACAAGCAGTGCGGGATGATACCCGTCAAGATTTGTCAAGGCAAATAGGCTGGGTTCAACAAATGTGAGCGTGGAGTTTGTAGAGAACACCAAATCAAGCTGTCTTCCCATATTGTTACTCACATTGCTCATTTGGCAAAGCCCCAAGCTAGCCAAGGTGTCAAGGAATAACGACTGTCCTTCATTCAAGTCATGGGGAAGAAAGCTATCGTCATCATCATCCGCTACCCATCGCACATTGGGTAAGTTGAAGTTCCCCACAAGAATAACTTCATCCTTAGAACCCAATCGGTCATAGATGAAGTTAACATGCTTAATGAGAATATTATACAGACTCAGACCACTACTATCAACGACATTAAACGCATCAGGAGGTATATAACAACAAATCAAGAAGAGGCATCTCGAATCAAATGAAATTTTCACTGAAACTTGTTCCAGCTCCAGTTGGTCAGAAAATGAGGGAGTGTCTAGATGATCAGTATTAAGAAAACTCCTGCAAGCTATGAGAACCCCCCCCCCCCCCCACCACGTGCGGACGAGGCAGCATGCCTATCCCTACGGAAAACCTGATAAGAGCCATTAAATAGTTCCGCGTCCGAAATACCCCGGTGCAACCACGTCTCAGATAGGGCTATCACATCAAAATCGCAGGTAGTAGACGAAAAATAAAAATTATTTGTTTTGGTCATTAGTCCTCTCACATTCTGGTAGTACAGAGAGAGCATGTCCCGTTTTTTGAACTAGGAGACTGAGCCGCTACTGACCTAGTGCGACGGCGAGAATTGGGCACTAAGACCTTACACAAAACATCCCGGGGCCAGAAATTATCACTGAGCAGAGTATCAGCCACCAGAGACGGAGCCGACAACAAGAAAGATGCGTAGGGCTCTGTCTGTCCACTTATTTTCTTACAGGACACGTCCGACGTGTCAACACTCCTAAACCGAAGGAAACGCAATATCTTGTCACAGGAGGTTCCAGGCGTTAGACGCGATATAAAAACAGACCTTGAACGAGGAACAGCGGAGAGTACTACATCATCAACACCAGACAGGCCAGTGTTCGAGGGCATTACGGATGGAATCACCTCATTACTACCGCCCAAATCCCTTTCATTACCTCCATTATTGTCACTAGACGTGCGAGCAGCGACAACCGGACCTGGAAGACCAGGCTTAGGTTTCGAACTCGAGTCCCTCACCCTCTCGGGTGTCGGTAACCGCATCACTGTCTTTATCCTCCGTCTCAGTTACAGGCTGAACTTCGGCACAGGGCGCAACAGAGGGTGACGGCATGGGAACAGCATCAAAGCGCGAAGACAGGGTTTTTAAGTCTGAAGCCACAGAGCCCAGCAGCTCAGAGTTGGCAGAGAAAGCCGCAGACCAGACACCAAGGTCGCCCTTCACCTGCTTGACGCCACGACGGATATCCTCAACAATTGGGATGACAGGAGGAAGCAGATTATTGTCGAATCCGGAGGACGTAGACTGAATGTCCTCGAGCGAGCCGGAAAGCGCAAGAATGCGGGAGGACATCTCGTGCGACCTCTCCAAGAGGACGCGAGAGTTGGACTCGACCCTGTCAACGACACTCGACAGCCTGTCTATCTTGGAGGTAAGCGACCCAGTGTCGTCCGACAGAACTTGTATATCGGCCCAACGAGCCGAGAAAGAGGTGACCCTGTCCCCGACAAGAGCAAGATCGCTGGAAAGCGCCTCCACCATGCTCCTAACAAGCCTCAATACGTGGCAAGGCTTAATGTCTGAGCACTGCAGACACGTCGAGGTGCCGGAGGATCTCGAACCGCGCTTCAAACAACTGGCATGAAACAGATGGCCACAGACGCCATCACATGTAATCCCATCTCGGGAAACCACCTTTTCACAAACGCCACAGAAGGCAATAACAAAATGAGTGGGCGAAGTCAAGGGAAAAAAATAAAAAATAAATAAATAAATAAATATATAAATAAATAAGGAAGAAACAAAAAACGAAAAGGAGTAAGGGAGAGGGGAGACAAAGAATGAAAAAATAAAAACAAAGATGAAAAGAATTAAGACAATAAAAAAAAATGGGAAAGAACGAAAAATCCCTGAAATAAAACACAGAACTACACAAAGAACTTCAAAAATCGAGTAAAAAGACAGCTATCGAAGCGGAAAGACAGTTATCAAAGCGGAAAGAGAGAAAGCAAAAGAAAAACAAAATACGGAATTAACAAAAAATAAAAATATAAGCGAATCAAAATAAGGAGAAAAAAAACAAAACAAAATTAAATGGAATTATTAATATACCGAAACCAATCAGTGAAGCAATACTAAATACTGAACGACAGAAAAACGTAAGTGTCTAACAATAATATCACCCAGTGTAAACTCCAAGATGTGAACAATACTAGCGGTCGACGAGACAGTTTCGAGAGATTAGAAACAACAGAGTTAAAAGGACAGCTACGTCAAACACGAGAGCAGAAATGAAAATGACAAAGAGAAACCTCCAGCAAAAATTAAATAAAATACGTTACAAAACAAAAGCAATGAGTGCGGAAAGAACACTAAAATCTCACAATAATAAATTATAAATTAAGGCAGTCAATAAATAAAAACAGTCATAACAAGCACGCAACAGATTTAGAAAAGAAAAATGAACACATGGAACCCAAAAGCGTAAGAGCAATCACCGGCACCGAGCCGAAAAAGACAGTTACACCAGGAACAAAAGCAACAGAAGCACTATACTGACCGAGAGCACACCAAAAATCACACGATTTAATCAACAAAATGACAGGAGCACGAAGTAGAGTCGAAATCAAAATAGTGATATAAATACACAATTTGACATGAATCACACGAACAGCACACTGGAGACAAGCAAAAAACACGTCCGCACAGCACAACGCAAGGACACAAACTGACCATAGGACCAAATTATTCTCCTATTAGCAATGGGGATCATACTCTATACAACAGAAAAGAACCATCAAAATCGGACTATGCGTTACAAAAGTTAGGTTCCACCACCATCCCACCAAAATTGTTTTCTCGTGGTATCAACCACGGAACACCCACCCCCAACCCCCATCCCCCAAAATTTTTTTCTTCTGGTATCAACCACGGAACATACTCTACCCAACAGAAAAAGAATTATCCAAATCGGTCCACGCGATACAAAGTTAGACTACCCCTCCCCCCACCCTATTAAAAATTTTGTTTCTCCTATTAGCAATGGAGGATCAAACTCTGTACAACAAATAAAGAACCATCTAAATCGGACCACGCGTTACAATGTTAGGTTTTACCCCCACCCTACCAAAAATTTTTCTCACATGGTACCAATCGGTGAACATACTTTACCCAACAAAAAAAGAGTCATCAAAATCGGTTGATGCGTTACGAAGTTATGCCCGGTCAGACATAAAAAATAAATAAATTAATAAATAAAAAAAAATACGCGTCGAACTTAGAACCTCTTTGTTTTTGTGAAGTCGGTTAAAAAATTATTAATAACTTGAAAAGCTACTATGTAAGGTGGAACCCTTTTGCTTTATGTGGAAAACTCGTCGGAATTTAGGCAGACAGCTTTAAAGTACCGGCTTGAATATAATAGCTAATCAAAAAATTTGTAAATTTTTTTTATTTATCATTTCTTTTTCTTAAGATATGTATATCGTTGCTAATCCAAAGAGACGATATTAGTCATAGTTTGACTTTCTTTGCCTTTTTTCTAATAAACTTTTATATTTTTGAATCACCTATCTAAACGCTTTATGGAATATTATATTTGTAGTCAGTTCTACTAATCATATTCGGCGTGAAATTTGGATTTCCGTCACGTGGTTTTCGGATTTTATTCAAATGCGATGAAATGTCCTAAAAAGATTCGTAGTTTGCTGTAATGCATTCACCACGCAATTATTTGCCACTCCTTTTTTTGAACCATCTCTTAGTAGATATATCTTCAGTAATTATAAATTAAAGTATTTTTATTACTGTTAAAAGAAGTAGACAATTTACACTCTTTAAAATTTTTTTATTTTTTTTTACTCGCACTATTATTCCAACTTTCGAAAACTACTTACAAAATGTATTCTAAGAAGAGCAATTCATCTACTTCATATCGATTGGCCTAATATTTACTAGAAACCATCAGCACCAAATCTACTGTAATCACTAAAACTTCACTAAACCCAATAATTCCTAGAATTGTGAAAAATTAAAAATCTTTATATGCCCAGAACTTTTTTCTTTTGCAAAGATACATACTCTATTAATTATGGAAATGATAAGGAAGAAGGGATTTTTAAGAAAAATTACCATTGTATAAAGTATAGGGTCGAAATCTGTCGTTCGTGCATAAATGGTGGTTTTTGACCCCCTTGCCATAAATGGGTTTTAGTCGAAGTTTTAAAGATAGCAGAGAAGATTGTGTGTTCTATGCATGTATGGTGAATTCAGTACGACTTCCCCACGCAACAGCACTCCTAGGAAAAATCCATCCTGATTGTTAAAAATGGAGTCAGAGAGAATGATCTATTACTGCAAGCATTCATTATTACATTCAAGTTTCCCATTGGAGTTAAAGCGATTTAATTGATTAATAAATGTAATTGAAGAAATTTCGCGATAATCATTTATAATTTGCTTGGGGCCTTATGTATCTCGTAAAGTTTTCAAAATGATTCATTAGTTAAACTGCGATGTAAGCAAGACTCAGGGTTTCTCTTGGGTCTGTGAAACAAGCTTTTTCCATTTTCTTTCTCTTTGGGATAAGCTGTCCAAAAACAGCCATTATCTAGTTTCAGCATTATTTGAATTAAATTTCATGTTATTCGTGCTCGTTTATCCGTCTCAAGCTGCTAGGAATATAAATGACCGCAGTAATACAGAAAGCAATTAGGACTCTTTCTTCAACCGTTCCAAGTAGTAAGTGGGTACTTTATTTGAGCTACGTTTGCTGTTCATATTTTGCTCATGTGAGTTGTGCAGAAATGGTTAATCACCCCTTACCTTCACTTGAGCTTTTAATTACGGATGAGTAGTTCTATGCTTTGTCAGAGCTTCATTCTTCCAACTAATTGGTACAAAACATTTTTCTAATTAACTTTTCTGTTAGGGAAGCAAAGTGTAAAGGTAATGATAGTATTCACGTTAGTTTGTTTCATTAGTAAAACAGAAGAAATTTGAGTTAACTCTTATTTGAACTATCTTAGCAGAAAATTCGCACATTTTTGGAAAACAATAGCGACCACCTTGTGGAATAAAATGTGTAGGTTGAATATAAAGCTTAAGAATAATTTAAATAATTTTTCTTCTAAATTTTGAATTTTCATTTATTACTGTAAACTTATCTACGCCCGCAACCTGCGCTTTCGAACGTACTATGCGAAGGAAAATAATTTAAGTTTGCCTTCGATACAGGGTAGTAAGTAGGGAGGAGAACGTTTAATTGTCAGTCAAAGTAAACGTGAACGTAAAAATGTTACTTTGTAAAACGATTTTTGATGCCGTTGAGTACATTTGTGCTAAAGGTAATCTACGATTATAAAATACCCGCAATCTGCTAAGTCAATTAAGGAGAGAATATTAGAGACCTTTCTTCTTTCTCCTCTAGAAACTACATTTTCCCGATTATAGCATAACTTTTTTACTCATCGCCATATGTATCACTCTCGCCCCTTATTCCTTAAATCCTACTTCCCCTTTCCACATTCCTTGTATTCTACCGCCTTTCACGCTCTAACCTCCTCCCTTCCTCTCACCAACCACTCCATACACCTTACTCACGACCGACCTTTGTGCCATAGATTACAATATGGTATCCTACGCTATTCTCGAAGCTGTAGCCTTAAAAAATTTATGGACTTATTTAAATAATTTATTTTCCCCATATCGTTTTACTAAGCCGACTTTTTGGAATTGGAAAGTCACTAAGTTAGATTAATAATTACTCTGGTCAACGAGCTTCTGGTGTTGGGCAGATGAGCATCATTTCCGAAGTAATTTGCTGCGTATAATCCGAATCCGAGGTCAAAAATTGGCTATCAATTCAGGATTTTGAGATATTTGAGGTTATGTACTCAAAAAATGGGGTTTTCGGCTATTTTTGAGGTTACGTACAGGATGCAAAAAATTGTTTGCTGGTTTTTGGCTATTTTTGAGGTTACTTGCAGGATGAACAAACATTTGTTGGTCATTTTTTTCTAGTTACATCATTTAATACTACTCTTACCCTTCAAATTAAGCTATTGAACGGTAACTTATGATTTTTTCTTGCAAAGTTACAACCATTTTAAATTAAGAAGTTCATATTTCATATAAACATAATATTCCTTTTTATATGAAATATGAACTTCATAATGTAAAATGGTCGTAACTTTGCAAGATAAAATCGTAAGTGACCGCTCAATAGCTTATTTTGAAGAGCTAGAGTGGTATTAAATGATGCCACTAGAAAAAAATGACCAACAGATATTTGTTCATCCTCTACGTAACCTCAAAAATAGCCAAAAAAAACCATTTTTTAAGTACATAACCTCAAATATCTCCAAATCCTGACGTGATAGCCGAATTTTGACTTCGGATTGGGATTCTACGCAGCAAATTACTTTGGAAATGACCCCCAGCTGCCCAACACCAATCATCACCCCATTTTTTGTTTACCTGTATACCAGATTTGTTCCTAGGTATAATCATATATTTTACAAAATTCGTATAACTCTTAAGAATTACTTTTGCCTTTTAATTTAATATCAAACTTGATAAACGTCAAAATAATAAAAAATTAAACAAATTAATTAAGAAAATTTCAATTTTAATATTTTAAAACGAAATTATTTGCCAGAAAATATTAAAAATAAATTGAAAATTGGAATTTTGCAAATTGTTGAAGATTTCACGCAATTATGGGCTTTCAAGTTTTAGCTCATATATAATTCGAGACTAAGTCGTTGTATTCCTGCTGAAGATCTGCGAATTGAAGATTAACGAATGTATGAAATTTAAGCCAAGGGTATAGTTGTATACCCGGAGGATTAATATCGGATTGAATAAAATACTTGCGTCTTCACAAAAGCATTTATTATAAAAAAAGTTGTTCTGTATACTTTGGGTGCTGTACCTACACTGAAAAACTGTCTCTGAGCTGATCCCTACCGTTAAGTAATTCAATGCTTGATCAAGAGAGATAGCTGGACATATTTCACACAGGAAGTTAGTATTGCACTCTACAATAAATATCGATTCGGTCTGTTAGTAACTTAATGTCGAGCCGCTCCGGAGCGTATCATTATTTTCAAGCAGAATATCGATCCACTCCGGACCGGTTCGATATTATTTTTAACTCAGTAACCGAACTGCTCCTAGAGCGATATTGAATCCATTCGGAGCGATTAAAACATCGCTCCACTGAATTAAAGGTATATATTTGGTATTTATAAGAAAGTGCATCTCAACTCTGTTTCCAGATAGACACCTGCAAATTAAATTCAGGGTGTCTTGTGCATAGAAGACTTTTTGAGTAGGGTGGATGGGCGCTGGGAAGAAATGAATGATAGGGTATGGTGGATGAGGTTTGGGTTGTGGCGGTGGTAAAAATGATCAAATTTTATCCGGTCTGGAAATGACCAAATGTTGCAAATAGGACATATTGACCCGCAAAAATGTATGTGGGAATGGGGGATTGGGGTTTACTCAGCCATTGATAATGCTATTGGATGTCCAAAATCTAATACCTCAGGGTTACCAGAAGTTTCTGCTATATCCCTGCCGGGTTTATACTATGCCTGCCAACTAAGTGGGAGGCCACTAGAACGGGAAAACAAAAATTGGATTTTTTTTTTGAGGTTAAAAGGATTTACTTTAAATTTAAATTAATTTCCTTCAGTTCGTAATTTATTTTATTTTTTACTTTATTAAAGCTTTACTTGGTGATATTACATCCTCGGGATTTCACAATTTGTCAAGAAGAGAGAACGTACGTCGATGTACATGGTTAGCTAAAACATCATTGAATGTATCCAACAGAGGTAAGTTCGAGAAGTAATTTTGCTGTCATCTGTTGCTGTATTTGGATAACAATTAATCCACTTTCCTAACGACGCGCGAAACAGCCGCAATTTAACTACTATATAACCCTATTGAAAATTAATATAACCTAACAAAAAAACCGATATTTTCAACTTTTTCTATACTCTAAGATTGAAAGAAGGAATTTTAGTATTCCTTTTTCTGATTCAATAAGTAATAGAATTCAAATCATAAATATATGCTCTAAGGAGTTGTTAGCTTTCCTCTGTATATTGATTTTTTCGTAAATATTGGTATTGACTATATTTTCCAGCACGTGTCATTGGCACACGTAAAGCATTGAGAATTTAAATTTATCTTCTCTGTCTATTATAATATTTAAGCTCGTTCTTTAAAGAAAAATAGGTCCATTTATTGATATATTTCCCTCACTTTTTAACTCAAAAGACCCAACGCTATCTGCTTGGCTTGTGTTTCCTTTCATCAATGCTTTCATCATTCAAGTCATGGGGAAGAAAGCTATCGTCATCATCATCCGCTACCCATCGCACATTGGGTAAGTTGAAGTTCCCCACAAGAATAACTTCATCCTTAGAACCCAATCGGTCATAGATGAAGTTAACATGCTTAATGAGAATATTATACAGACTCAGACCACTACTATCAACGACATTAAACGCATCAGGAGGTATATAACAACAAATCAAGAAGAGGCATCTCGAATCAAATGAAATTTTCACTGAAACTTGTTCCAGCTCCAGTTGGTCAGAAAATGAGGGAGTGTCTAGATGATCAGTATTAAGAAAACTCCTGCAAGCTATGAGAACCCCCCCCCCCCCCACCACGTGCGGACGAGGCAGCATGCCTATCCCTACGGAAAACCTGATAAGAGCCATTAAATAGTTCCGCGTCCGAAATACCCCGGTGCAACCACGTCTCAGATAGGGCTATCACATCAAAATCGCAGGTAGTAGACGAAAAATAAAAATTATTTGTTTTGGTCATTAGTCCTCTCACATTCTGGTAGTACAGAGAGAGCATGTCCCGTTTTTTGAACTAGGAGACTGAGCCGCTACTGACCTAGTGCGACGGCGAGAATTGGGCACTAAGACCTTACACAAAACATCCCGGGGCCAGAAATTATCACTGAGCAGAGTATCAGCCACCAGAGACGGAGCCGACAACAAGAAAGATGCGTAGGGCTCTGTCTGTCCACTTATTTTCTTACAGGACACGTCCGACGTGTCAACACTCCTAAACCGAAGGAAACGCAATATCTTGTCACAGGAGGTTCCAGGCGTTAGACGCGATATAAAAACAGACCTTGAACGAGGAACAGCGGAGAGTACTACATCATCAACACCAGACAGGCCAGTGTTCGAGGGCATTACGGATGGAATCACCTCATTACTACCGCCCAAATCCCTTTCATTACCTCCATTATTGTCACTAGACGTGCGAGCAGCGACAACCGGACCTGGAAGACCAGGCTTAGGTTTCGAACTCGAGTCCCTCACCCTCTCGGGTGTCGGTAACCGCATCACTGTCTTTATCCTCCGTCTCAGTTACAGGCTGAACTTCGGCACAGGGCGCAACAGAGGGTGACGGCATGGGAACAGCATCAAAGCGCGAAGACAGGGTTTTTAAGTCTGAAGCCACAGAGCCCAGCAGCTCAGAGTTGGCAGAGAAAGCCGCAGACCAGACACCAAGGTCGCCCTTCACCTGCTTGACGCCACGACGGATATCCTCAACAATTGGGATGACAGGAGGAAGCAGATTATTGTCGAATCCGGAGGACGTAGACTGAATGTCCTCGAGCGAGCCGGAAAGCGCAAGAATGCGGGAGGACATCTCGTGCGACCTCTCCAAGAGGACGCGAGAGTTGGACTCGACCCTGTCAACGACACTCGACAGCCTGTCTATCTTGGAGGTAAGCGACCCAGTGTCGTCCGACAGAACTTGTATATCGGCCCAACGAGCCGAGAAAGAGGTGACCCTGTCCCCGACAAGAGCAAGATCGCTGGAAAGCGCCTCCACCATGCTCCTAACAAGCCTCAATACGTGGCAAGGCTTAATGTCTGAGCACTGCAGACACGTCGAGGTGCCGGAGGATCTCGAACCGCGCTTCAAACAACTGGCATGAAACAGATGGCCACAGACGCCATCACATGTAATCCCATCTCGGGAAACCACCTTTTCACAAACGCCACAGAAGGCAATAACAAAATGAGTGGGCGAAGTCAAGGGAAAAAAATAAAAAATAAATAAATAAATAAATATATAAATAAATAAGGAAGAAACAAAAAACGAAAAGGAGTAAGGGAGAGGGGAGACAAAGAATGAAAAAATAAAAACAAAGATGAAAAGAATTAAGACAATAAAAAAAAATGGGAAAGAACGAAAAATCCCTGAAATAAAACACAGAACTACACAAAGAACTTCAAAAATCGAGTAAAAAGACAGCTATCGAAGCGGAAAGACAGTTATCAAAGCGGAAAGAGAGAAAGCAAAAGAAAAACAAAATACGGAATTAACAAAAAATAAAAATATAAGCGAATCAAAATAAGGAGAAAAAAAACAAAACAAAATTAAATGGAATTATTAATATACCGAAACCAATCAGTGAAGCAATACTAAATACTGAACGACAGAAAAACGTAAGTGTCTAACAATAATATCACCCAGTGTAAACTCCAAGATGTGAACAATACTAGCGGTCGACGAGACAGTTTCGAGAGATTAGAAACAACAGAGTTAAAAGGACAGCTACGTCAAACACGAGAGCAGAAATGAAAATGACAAAGAGAAACCTCCAGCAAAAATTAAATAAAATACGTTACAAAACAAAAGCAATGAGTGCGGAAAGAACACTAAAATCTCACAATAATAAATTATAAATTAAGGCAGTCAATAAATAAAAACAGTCATAACAAGCACGCAACAGATTTAGAAAAGAAAAATGAACACATGGAACCCAAAAGCGTAAGAGCAATCACCGGCACCGAGCCGAAAAAGACAGTTACACCAGGAACAAAAGCAACAGAAGCACTATACTGACCGAGAGCACACCAAAAATCACACGATTTAATCAACAAAATGACAGGAGCACGAAGTAGAGTCGAAATCAAAATAGTGATATAAATACACAATTTGACATGAATCACACGAACAGCACACTGGAGACAAGCAAAAAACACGTCCGCACAGCACAACGCAAGGACACAAACTGACCATAGGACCAAATTATTCTCCTATTAGCAATGGGGATCATACTCTATACAACAGAAAAGAACCATCAAAATCGGACTATGCGTTACAAAAGTTAGGTTCCACCACCATCCCACCAAAATTGTTTTCTCGTGGTATCAACCACGGAACACCCACCCCCAACCCCCATCCCCCAAAATTTTTTTCTTCTGGTATCAACCACGGAACATACTCTACCCAACAGAAAAAGAATTATCCAAATCGGTCCACGCGATACAAAGTTAGACTACCCCTCCCCCCACCCTATTAAAAATTTTGTTTCTCCTATTAGCAATGGAGGATCAAACTCTGTACAACAAATAAAGAACCATCTAAATCGGACCACGCGTTACAATGTTAGGTTTTACCCCCACCCTACCAAAAATTTTTCTCACATGGTACCAATCGGTGAACATACTTTACCCAACAAAAAAAGAGTCATCAAAATCGGTTGATGCGTTACGAAGTTATGCCCGGTCAGACATAAAAAATAAATAAATTAATAAATAAAAAAAAATACGCGTCGAACTTAGAACCTCTTTGTTTTTGTGAAGTCGGTTAAAAAATTATTAATAACTTGAAAAGCTACTATGTAAGGTGGAACCCTTTTGCTTTATGTGGAAAACTCGTCGGAATTTAGGCAGACAGCTTTAAAGTACCGGCTTGAATATAATAGCTAATCAAAAAATTTGTAAATTTTTTTTATTTATCATTTCTTTTTCTTAAGATATGTATATCGTTGCTAATCCAAAGAGACGATATTAGTCATAGTTTGACTTTCTTTGCCTTTTTTCTAATAAACTTTTATATTTTTGAATCACCTATCTAAACGCTTTATGGAATATTATATTTGTAGTCAGTTCTACTAATCATATTCGGCGTGAAATTTGGATTTCCGTCACGTGGTTTTCGGATTTTATTCAAATGCGATGAAATGTCCTAAAAAGATTCGTAGTTTGCTGTAATGCATTCACCACGCAATTATTTGCCACTCCTTTTTTTGAACCATCTCTTAGTAGATATATCTTCAGTAATTATAAATTAAAGTATTTTTATTACTGTTAAAAGAAGTAGACAATTTACACTCTTTAAAATTTTTTTATTTTTTTTTACTCGCACTATTATTCCAACTTTCGAAAACTACTTACAAAATGTATTCTAAGAAGAGCAATTCATCTACTTCATATCGATTGGCCTAATATTTACTAGAAACCATCAGCACCAAATCTACTGTAATCACTAAAACTTCACTAAACCCAATAATTCCTAGAATTGTGAAAAATTAAAAATCTTTATATGCCCAGAACTTTTTTCTTTTGCAAAGATACATACTCTATTAATTATGGAAATGATAAGGAAGAAGGGATTTTTAAGAAAAATTACCATTGTATAAAGTATAGGGTCGAAATCTGTCGTTCGTGCATAAATGGTGGTTTTTGACCCCCTTGCCATAAATGGGTTTTAGTCGAAGTTTTAAAGATAGCAGAGAAGATTGTGTGTTCTATGCATGTATGGTGAATTCAGTACGACTTCCCCACGCAACAGCACTCCTAGGAAAAATCCATCCTGATTGTTAAAAATGGAGTCAGAGAGAATGATCTATTACTGCAAGCATTCATTATTACATTCAAGTTTCCCATTGGAGTTAAAGCGATTTAATTGATTAATAAATGTAATTGAAGAAATTTCGCGATAATCATTTATAATTTGCTTGGGGCCTTATGTATCTCGTAAAGTTTTCAAAATGATTCATTAGTTAAACTGCGATGTAAGCAAGACTCAGGGTTTCTCTTGGGTCTGTGAAACAAGCTTTTTCCATTTTCTTTCTCTTTGGGATAAGCTGTCCAAAAACAGCCATTATCTAGTTTCAGCATTATTTGAATTAAATTTCATGTTATTCGTGCTCGTTTATCCGTCTCAAGCTGCTAGGAATATAAATGACCGCAGTAATACAGAAAGCAATTAGGACTCTTTCTTCAACCGTTCCAAGTAGTAAGTGGGTACTTTATTTGAGCTACGTTTGCTGTTCATATTTTGCTCATGTGAGTTGTGCAGAAATGGTTAATCACCCCTTACCTTCACTTGAGCTTTTAATTACGGATGAGTAGTTCTATGCTTTGTCAGAGCTTCATTCTTCCAACTAATTGGTACAAAACATTTTTCTAATTAACTTTTCTGTTAGGGAAGCAAAGTGTAAAGGTAATGATAGTATTCACGTTAGTTTGTTTCATTAGTAAAACAGAAGAAATTTGAGTTAACTCTTATTTGAACTATCTTAGCAGAAAATTCGCACATTTTTGGAAAACAATAGCGACCACCTTGTGGAATAAAATGTGTAGGTTGAATATAAAGCTTAAGAATAATTTAAATAATTTTTCTTCTAAATTTTGAATTTTCATTTATTACTGTAAACTTATCTACGCCCGCAACCTGCGCTTTCGAACGTACTATGCGAAGGAAAATAATTTAAGTTTGCCTTCGATACAGGGTAGTAAGTAGGGAGGAGAACGTTTAATTGTCAGTCAAAGTAAACGTGAACGTAAAAATGTTACTTTGTAAAACGATTTTTGATGCCGTTGAGTACATTTGTGCTAAAGGTAATCTACGATTATAAAATACCCGCAATCTGCTAAGTCAATTAAGGAGAGAATATTAGAGACCTTTCTTCTTTCTCCTCTAGAAACTACATTTTCCCGATTATAGCATAACTTTTTTACTCATCGCCATATGTATCACTCTCGCCCCTTATTCCTTAAATCCTACTTCCCCTTTCCACATTCCTTGTATTCTACCGCCTTTCACGCTCTAACCTCCTCCCTTCCTCTCACCAACCACTCCATACACCTTACTCACGACCGACCTTTGTGCCATAGATTACAATATGGTATCCTACGCTATTCTCGAAGCTGTAGCCTTAAAAAATTTATGGACTTATTTAAATAATTTATTTTCCCCATATCGTTTTACTAAGCCGACTTTTTGGAATTGGAAAGTCACTAAGTTAGATTAATAATTACTCTGGTCAACGAGCTTCTGGTGTTGGGCAGATGAGCATCATTTCCGAAGTAATTTGCTGCGTATAATCCGAATCCGAGGTCAAAAATTGGCTATCAATTCAGGATTTTGAGATATTTGAGGTTATGTACTCAAAAAATGGGGTTTTCGGCTATTTTTGAGGTTACGTACAGGATGCAAAAAATTGTTTGCTGGTTTTTGGCTATTTTTGAGGTTACTTGCAGGATGAACAAACATTTGTTGGTCATTTTTTTCTAGTTACATCATTTAATACTACTCTTACCCTTCAAATTAAGCTATTGAACGGTAACTTATGATTTTTTCTTGCAAAGTTACAACCATTTTAAATTAAGAAGTTCATATTTCATATAAACATAATATTCCTTTTTATATGAAATATGAACTTCATAATGTAAAATGGTCGTAACTTTGCAAGATAAAATCGTAAGTGACCGCTCAATAGCTTATTTTGAAGAGCTAGAGTGGTATTAAATGATGCCACTAGAAAAAAATGACCAACAGATATTTGTTCATCCTCTACGTAACCTCAAAAATAGCCAAAAAAAACCATTTTTTAAGTACATAACCTCAAATATCTCCAAATCCTGACGTGATAGCCGAATTTTGACTTCGGATTGGGATTCTACGCAGCAAATTACTTTGGAAATGACCCCCAGCTGCCCAACACCAATCATCACCCCATTTTTTGTTTACCTGTATACCAGATTTGTTCCTAGGTATAATCATATATTTTACAAAATTCGTATAACTCTTAAGAATTACTTTTGCCTTTTAATTTAATATCAAACTTGATAAACGTCAAAATAATAAAAAATTAAACAAATTAATTAAGAAAATTTCAATTTTAATATTTTAAAACGAAATTATTTGCCAGAAAATATTAAAAATAAATTGAAAATTGGAATTTTGCAAATTGTTGAAGATTTCACGCAATTATGGGCTTTCAAGTTTTAGCTCATATATAATTCGAGACTAAGTCGTTGTATTCCTGCTGAAGATCTGCGAATTGAAGATTAACGAATGTATGAAATTTAAGCCAAGGATATAGTTGTATACCCGGAGGATTAATATCGGATTGAATAAAATACTTGCGTCTTCACAAAAGCATTTATTATAAAAAAAGTTGTTCTGTATACTTTGGGTGCTGTACCTACACTGAAAAACTGTCTCTGAGCTGATCCCTACCGTTAAGTAATTCAATGCTTGATCAAGAGAGATAGCTGGACATATTTCACACAGGAAGTTAGTATTGCACTCTACAATAAATATCGATTCGGTCTGTTAGTAACTTAATGTCGAGCCGCTCCGGAGCGTATCATTATTTTCAAGCAGAATATCGATCCACTCCGGACCGGTTCGATATTATTTTTAACTCAGTAACCGAACTGCTCCTAGAGCGATATTGAATCCATTCGGAGCGATTAAAACATCGCTCCACTGAATTAAAGGTATATATTTGGTATTTATAAGAAAGTGCATCTCAACTCTGTTTCCAGATAGACACCTGCAAATTAAATTCAGGGTGTCTTGTGCATAGAAGACTTTTTGAGTAGGGTGGATGGGCGCTGGGAAGAAATGAATGATAGGGTATGGTGGATGAGGTTTGGGTTGTGGCGGTGGTAAAAATGATCAAATTTTATCCGGTCTGGAAATGACCAAATGTTGCAAATAGGACATATTGACCCGCAAAAATGTATGTGGGAATGGGGGATTGGGGTTTACTCAGCCATTGATAATGCTATTGGATGTCCAAAATCTAATACCTCAGGGTTACCAGAAGTTTCTGCTATATCCCTGCCGGGTTTATACTATGCCTGCCAACTAAGTGGGAGGCCACTAGAACGGGAAAACAAAAATTGGATTTTTTTTTTGAGGTTAAAAGGATTTACTTTAAATTTAAATTAATTTCCTTCAGTTCGTAATTTATTTTATTTTTTACTTTATTAAAGCTTTACTTGGTGATATTACATCCTCGGGATTTCACAATTTGTCAAGAAGAGAGAACGTACGTCGATGTACATGGTTAGCTAAAACATCATTGAATGTATCCAACAGAGGTAAGTTCGAGAAGTCATTTTGCTGTCATCTGTTGCTGTATTTGGATAACAATTAATCCACTTTCCTAACGACGCGCGAAACAGCCGCAATTTAACTACTATATAACCCTATTGAAAATTAATATAACCTAACAAAAAAACCGATATTTTCAACTTTTTCTATACTCTAAGATTGAAAGAAGGAATTTTAGTATTCCTTTTTCTGATTCAATAAGTAATAGAATTCAAATCATAAATATATGCTCTAAGGAGTTGTTAGCTTTCCTCTGTATATTGATTTTTTCGTAAATATTGGTATTGACTATATTTTCCAGCACGTGTCATTGGCACACGTAAAGCATTGAGAATTTAAATTTATCTTCTCTGTCTATTATAATATTTAAGCTCGTTCTTTAAAGAAAAATAGGTCCATTTATTGATATATTTCCCTCACTTTTTAACTCAAAAGACCCAACGCTATCTGCTTGGCTTGTGTTTCCTTTCATCAATGCTCTTTTATTTGCAAACCCTTTGGCGTTAAGCTTTTCACAGAAATTGATTTATGGTCGAAGTTTTTTCAATGAATGATAATAAACAGAAAGTTCTGGTCATGGCAGTTTATATCTTGCTTAAAAATTGAATTACAGATATTGGATTGTGAAGCTTAAAAATAAAGAACTTTTGTTAATAAGAAATTGATTTCCCAAACATAGCATTTTTACTCGCTTACGTAATGTACCCATTATCTGACTAAATGCTACTTTTTACGGACAAAATGCAAAGTCATGAAAACTAATTACAGCTCTGCCTGCATTAAGTGCGAGTGGCTGCAAGGGACTTTAAAAACTGGTTACTCCAATATTAGCTTCCAAAATATTAAGATCCATTACAGATTCCGCGACAGCGCTAATGTCAGCAACTTGATTATTAATCGATTAAATATTTAACATCTTTATCGAACAAAATTTGTAATTAACTAAAAGCTGCGATAAAAGAGCATAATTAGGATTTCGAGAATAAATCGGTATTAAAAAGATAATAAAAACGTCTTTCTGCATTTTTACTTAAATTGTTTTTAGGGACCATATCTTTAATGTGGGTCAGTTTTTAAAATCATATCATATTGAATCGATTTCTACAGCCTCCAGTTGGCCACACTATGTTATGATGTTGTGGGCCACCTCCACAACGTCTTGATAAAGAATTTCAAGACCCTTAATTAAAAAATTCCAATTTTCCTGCAATAAAGGAAAGGAGAGAGAAAAATTAAACAGAAACTTTTAATTACAAAGGATTTCGATTTTTCATTAACCTACTGCGAGGGATGCTTAAGCAATACTATGAAAGTCTAGTTAAGTTATTAAATGTTGTAGCGTTAATTAAAACCCGTACTTTCAATCAGGCAACAAAGTCTCTATTCGCCCTACTGAACACAAATTGGTTTTACCGTTTTACTTCTGAAACCTTTTTAACAGAATTGTGCTTTCACACATAGTGCTTTTCATAGGCAAAACCCAGGCGACAACCCTATGATGCGTTAGCAAGACTTCAACCGGAAGGGAATTAGGGTTTGGGGAATCAGGGAACTGGAATGTCTTATTTTTTCCATTTCTGCCAGCTAGACAACAGTCCAGAGACGCAGTGAATTGTTTAATTTTAATTAAAAACGGTGAGATCGAGGACCGAACCCTGCAATCAATTCATCCCATTCCGTCTAACTCTTATTGCAAGTCCTTAACCATACGAGAGAGTTTTGACCCCGTGACTTACGAAAACCGAGCTTTTTCAAGGCGAGAGGAGTGAAGTAAGAAGAAGATCATCTGTTAGTGTCGATCATATATGGAAGGGCTTTTGCTTGATTCTGATTTTCCTTTGTTCATATTCGTAATTTCTGCAAAACACCGAATAAAGGGAAAATGCCAGTGGTTCGGAATCCACTTTAAATTCTAGGTCCACTTGCAGTCGTTGTCTCAAATCGGGTGAAGTTTTTCCCCCGCCCTCTGCCCCAAAAGCGGTTACGGGAACTAGAGAGAAAGGGATGGGGTAGAAACCCTCTCGTGCGATTTGGGACAAACTTTACTTTTCAGTCACGCGCGTATCGTGACTAGTTTCTTTGAAGAAACTCACCATTCATTCATTTACTTAAAAGAAATATTCACAAAACTAAAATCATTCACCAAGCAAGATTAATTGTTTACAACGATGGACACTTTTACGTACTGTTCTGCAGTCTGCGAGGCTTTGTTTTCGGCGTTAACTCAAATTAATCCTCTAATTGTGGTAACCAAAAAATAAGTCAATTTGTTAGTGAACGACGACATCAGGTATTTTGCTTTAGTTACCATCAGTTAGCTAAAGTAGTGGTCCATACAGCGGCGGAGGTCGAACTAGCACCAATGTAGGGGAGGCTGGGGCTGAAAGTTCCGATTTTCAAATAACATGAATTTTATGATGGAAATTAAAGGTTACATTTTTGATATTTGTAACTATTAAAAGATCTTTATCACAATTAATTGCAAAATTTCGGAGGGGAACATTCAGCCCGGCTTTATTTATATATTTAACATGGCTCGGCTTTATTTATATATTTAACATGTGTCCAATTTTTACACATGCGACATTCTATCCACTGTTCTCTTGGAAGAGAATTAGAATATGAATCACAACAAATTATGCAGTACCATTCCAGATCGTTGTCACTATCACTCTCGCTTTCTTGTAATACTCTTCGTTTAGCTTTTTCTTGAGCTTTTCCCTTACCTTTCCCATTCCGTTTACCTTTTCCTTTATTATTGTTGTTTTTTTTTTCTTTCCCTTCTTTACAATGTCTTCATTCTTTTTTGCCTTCTTCTTTGACTGTTCTTCAGCTAATGCATCCGGCTATACACGCAATTGAACTGCTTGAAGATTTGAGGGGTTCCTCATTTGATACAGCTTGGAACGAAGCAGCTTGTGACAATGGCCGATCTATCACGAAAGATGGTGCATAATCTTCGTCTGTTAATACGCCAGGGTTAAAGGCACATATTCCAGCCTTTTTAAAAGCGTTCATTATAGTTACAGGTGTTGCTGCTAAAGGCCATGCTGATTTAACAATCCCGGGAATTTCATATATTGACATCGTTTTTCCCGGGTTGTTTCGGAGCCAGTTGTCTTGAGCTTTAGCGCAATAAGATTTGAAAGGCCCATTGATGCCCACATCCAGCGGCTGCAGCCGGTGCTTGTAGTGAGGTGGGAACGACAGGTGGTTTTGCTTTCTCAACTACGTTGATGTCTATGTGTGACTAGTTATTGTCAAGTAATAATAACACCTTTTCTTCTGAAGTAGGTTTCGTGAACTTGATAAAGTGGTCCATATATGTGAGGAATTCAGTGGCAGTCATCCATCCTGAACTACTCCCTGCTCCAATAGACTCAGGGTGGCCATCTCGTAAAAACAAGTCCTTAAATTTTAAACGGGGAAGCACAAACATTGGCGGAATCGTGCTTCTCGCGGCACTTGCTGCTAGCTCCACGGTAACCAAAGTTCCACGCTCAGCAGACACTATAGCACCAACCTGCTTTGTACCTTTTTCAGCCACTATATTTTTTGGCTTCAACACTGTCGCGACTCCAGTCACGTTATGTTTGTTGAATGCAGATGCACGTCCTGCACTAGTCGCTTCGTGTGTTCGTATCGACACTATTGAGTTCCTCTTTATGAATCCAGTAAACAAGTCGGCCCCAGCTTCTCGATTCTTGTGCCACGTAGGGGGAATGTTTTCCAAAGAAAATTTCACTGCATATTCATACGCGAGTTTTCGCACCTCTCCTGGCACGAAACCGAAGCATATTGACGAACACCTTAAAATGTAGCTTACTAGCTCTTTTTCCTGTTCCGTGGTAAACACTTCACCTGCTTTTATAACCTACGGTAGGATTTTCACCAGCTTTTTTTTCTTCCGATATCTCTCCCAATTCGCTGAAGCACAGGCTGCCGAATGCCCGATATCCTGCACTAGCCACTGTCGGACATTCGCGCAGGAAGTGGAAAAGACTTTCTTTCGTACCCTCATCCCTACAGCTGCAACAATGTGCGTTAGAAGGGATGCCTAGCCTTGTGTCATGGACAGCGATTGCCCAATGACCCGTACATTGCACCGTTGACCTGGTGACGTTTCTCCGGGTTCTAGTTAGGAATTCACGTGTTCTTTTTATATCATAACTCGGCCATATCTTCCGTGATTTAGCGCAAGATGTTAGGCCTCTCCATCTGGAGTCCACAGTTGATATAAAGTGCGAGAAGATATTCTTCTTAACGGTCCCAAGCGGAACGTGCACCATCTGCGCAAGGGATCTAAGAAGACCACAGCCCTGCCTAGCTAGCTCGTCAGCTCTGTCATTGCCCTTGATATTTCTGTGTCCTGGGACCCAGATCAAGCTGTACCACTAGATGCAAATTGTATTGGACTTATCAAACTTCATTTTCGCTGCCCAGGTAATCACATAAATATTTTCTGCCTTAGCTAAGATTACATTTGAGTATTTGTTGAGTTTTTGACTTTTATTTCATTAAGCTTTAAGGATAATTAAATTGCGAGCATTAATATTCATCCATCTACACCTTCCTCCTAAAGTTCCATTTCGATAATTCGCTCTAACCCGGTGTTGAAAAATTCAATTTACAAAATTTGTCAAATAAACTTAAACTTATTTTCATATAGATACATAACTGCATTTCAGTGCGTTCTTATTAAAGATTCGAATCTAGGTCGGGATAAACCTAGGAATATCTCGAACATTCTAAACTTAAATATAAAATTTTGAAATTATGTTATTTTTATATATAATCAATGAAACAAAAGTTAGCAATGGATCTATCTTTTGTAACGTAGTTGGGGCTCTTCAAGCTCGACGCATTAAGTAAGGAGCTTATTTCAAATCACAAGGTTCACAGTTTTTATTCACTTCACTGAGTAGTTCGTTTCGCAATTTTCTATACACGTTTCCTTCACAATATAACGTTTCATTTTACTTAATTACACTTACAACGTCACGGGTTAAAATGCATATAACACACTAGGCTGATACTCAGCATGGTTATGTTTTCTTCGGTGTTTTCAGTATTATTTTCAAGGGTTCTGCATTTCAAATCACTGCGCAGTCGAATCTGTCTTTCAAATACAACTTTAGAGGGTGTCTGTCCTGTTGAGTTATTGGAATGTATCTATCCTAATACCGTTGATGCTCATCTCCTATTTTTCTGAGATGTTCGACCACTGTTCTATTAAATCGCTCAACCATGTGGATGGTGTTGTCCGCGGCTTTTTTATTCCAAGAAACTCATAAACCTTCTGGAATACGTGAGAGTCAAATGTTCGTCCTTGGTCGGAAAGAAACTCATAGGGGACGCCAAATCTGCATATCCAGTTTGTTACTGCCCTGCCACCATATTTTTTCCGTAAGTTGGGACCGCATATACTTCTGGCCGTTTACTGAAATAATCCATTACCACTCAAATGTACTGGTTGCCCCGATCTGACGTCAATTGTAATTCCCTCAAAAGGCGCTAAAACCTTCTGCATCGCTCCCCTTATTTTGATGACTCGTCAACGTTGATCTTCCGTCTTTCCATTCAGGCCTTTCGTCGTTCTCTTTTCACGTCCAAATTGGAGATATTTTCTCGCCTTCTCGTTGAATTGCTCGAAATTCTTCCTTGTTTCATCCTGTCAAGGTTAGCACAGTTGTTCTTTTGAGAATCACATAGTCGCATTTACCCTACAGACGGGAACAGTATTGCCACCTGTCCTTCAGGGTTTTTAAATTGCATCAACCACTCTGTTCGTAGAGTGAGTCTTTGTGCATAGAGGAATTGACATAAATGCTTCGTTGAATCAACAGTCAACAGCCAACAGTTCTTTACTTGTAACGTAGTACTTTCTCTCTTGTTTTGATAGAGCTCTGCTATAGTATGCCACCACCTTTTTGTGCCCGTTTATATCTTATCACAGCACAGCACTAATCCCAATATTACTTAACAATATAAATTTCTTGCCCACCTTTGTATAAGTAAAGGTGCATTACAAAACGCCCGCTTCAGTGCTTTAAAGCTGTTTTCTGCCCTTTCTGTCCAGGCAAATGACTTATCCTTTTCCGGTAGCTTATGCAACTCCTTTGCTATATCAGCAAAATTCTTCACAAAGCGTCTGTGATTAGTGGTCGAAGAAAACTTTGCACTCGTGTTTATCTTTCGGAGTGGTTCAGCTCTCCTTTGAAGTTATTTTTTCAGGATCAGTGATAACTCTTTCTGTTGACACCACATGTCCAACGTATTTACCTGGTCTGCAAAGTTCTTAATTTTAAACATTTTTTAAATTGAGAGAAATAAACACTTGCTAAGTTTCACAAAATTATTTTATTACTTATTAAATTTACTAGAACAAAAACCTGACCTAGAAGGTCGAAACACGTCAGGTTTTTGTTCCAGTACATTTAATAAGTAATAAAATAATTTTGTGAAACTTAGCAAGTGTTTATTTCTTTCAATTTAAAAAATGTTGACAAAAAAGTTTCACCAAGTGCCTACAGCAAACACCATTAATTACATAAAAAGTCTTTATTTTAGTTTGGCTGACTTCAGTTTCTGAAACACTTCTCATAAATGTCCCAGATGTTCTTAAAAACTTCTTCCAATTACAATGAGTTCATCTAAATATACCGGGTAGGTTTTCCAAGTTAAATCCCGTAAAGCGCATTCTATTAAGAGTTCGAAATTTGCTGGAGAATGGCATCACTTTGAATTGCCACAATCCACTTCGTCCCGAAAATGCTGACTTTTCCCTGTCATCTGGATCAATCTCAACTCAATGGAGACGGAGTTGGAACAATTCGTTGAGCGGCACGACCACCATACCATGGTTCCCGGGTTCGAGACCAGGTCTCCTCGTGAGTTTTTATTAAAAAATTAAAATAATCCACTCCTTCTCTGAGCTGGTGTCTAGCTTGCAGCAATGCAAAAACAAGACATTCAAGTTTCCTTACTTCCCTTACCCTAATTCCCTTTCGACTAAAGCCATGCTAACGCATCAAAGGGTTTTCTGCTAGGATTTGGCCACATCGCCGATTTTTAAGTCCAGCGTTGAGAACCACTTGGATGTTGTGCTGACATCCTTGTTATTTAGTAGCACCACAGGAGATATCTATAGGCTCTTCAACTCTTCTGTTAGACTTTGCTTACGCATGGTAGTCTTCTTGGTGGCTGCTTTCGACGGGTGTTTCCAATATCAATTTTACGTTGCTCTACATCAGTTTTCCCAAAGTCTTACTCCCATACTGCAAAAATACCTCCAAATTCTTCAATTAATTTTTTTGCATTATGATATTCCCTTTGGCTGAGTTTTTTAGGCAAAGTATCATTTTGGATAGCTTCGCAAAGTCCTTTCTTTATTGTTCGGTTTTGTTTAAGTTTGTATCGTCCACTTATATGATCTCTTCGGCTAGTTCGCCATGACCCAATACTTTACCTTTGTTTAATTTGATGCTTTTTTCACGGTAATTTAGTTATTCTTACCACAACTTCCTTTCTCTTATCGAAAGACACTAAACATTTTCCAACTGCAACATTTTTTATTTGCTGTATTCGATTTGGTTATATTAGATAGAATCGGTAGCTCCCGGGATCGCCAAAAACTTTTGCTCTCACGAAGGTGTACAAGGAGAAAGCTCAAGCTCCGTTATATCTGCGTACGACAAGAAATCTGTGCGAAAATCGATTTTCGCCGAGTGATACGACCATTAATATATCGTCGTATACTTCAACGAATTCTACTTAGATTAATTCTAGAAAGTTCAGCAACTTACGAAACGGCCTTGACTTCATACGGCATCTGACGTTTTACTGGTTTCCGAAATTCGAGACATGCGCATTGCACAACTTGATTTCGTTTTCATCAAGTAGCATATGCCAGACTACAGTGTACATATGTAACACTATCATACTTCTTGTAATGAGGAATGCTAAGAGATCATTTTCAAATTTTGGGAAGATATCACAAGAAACTGATAAAATAAATAAATAACACAGAACACGAACCGGACAAGTAGAAGAGGTCTTCAGAAGGGAAGTAGGAACATCATCAGGGCCGCACGAAAAACTATCGGCCGAACTATTGATGTTTCTGGACTTGATCACAAATGAAGAAGGAGGAAAAATCGGTAACTAAAATCGCTAAAGCTGGTATCACAGTATTTATCAAGCAAAGCAGTCATAAAAAACTCTCCAAATAGATTCGGAATCTTCAAGGGGTATCACTCGGTACCACATAGTTTCAATAATGTAGGATAACCGTCAGTACAACGCTTAGAGGTAACAAATCTCCAAAATAGTTTAGAAATACCACTAGAGATATTGTACTAACGATTTTGGAAATCAGCGTAGCAGCTTACACAGAAAATTTAAATTATTTTTAATCTTCCTAAAGAGAAGCAAATAATTGGCCGTATCGAAAGTTTTGAAAAAGTCCAAAAGCACCAAGTGTATTAATTCATCCCTATCCTGCCTGGCAATATTATTACTATGCATACCCAGAACGAAATCCAGATTGATATTGGTGCAGTAGTCCATTCAGATACAGGAAGTGAGAGATCTTCAATTGCACAACCTTGTCTATGATTTTAGAGAGAAGCGGTAAAGTACTTATCAGTCGAAGGTCAATGCAATATGAGCTATAGTTGTTTTGGCACGATGTGGGTAAGTGACGGAGGAATATATAAATATGTAATATATCTAGGATTGATCTTATCAATATCATTATATTTTATGTTGCTTTCTACAATATTGCCAGCCCAACGTTCAATGGGTATTCAACGCTGATGACGATGACTACCTTCCTTTAAACTGTCTTGCTGCTAAAGACTCCCATTTTCCTGACACCATCTCCTCCTCTGGTTTACACCAAATGAGTGATGTAAAGAACTCTATGGGAAGGCAGTTAGATCTTGTCTTTTCTTTCGATTCGAGTAATACTATAATTGAGCCAACTTCTCGCAAATTATCCGCTATCGACAATTTACACCCGCCCATTTCCATCTATTTTTGCTACGATGGTTCTAATATTGTTGATTTTAAAAGGGCGGACTTCTCTGATCTTTCAAACAGGATCCTCTCAATCGATTTCCCATCCCTTTTTTATGATTGTGATGTCGACGATTGTGTTTCTGTATTTTATGATAAGATTTATAATCTGTTTAATTCCTGTGTACCACTCAAGCGGTCGAGATCATCCTGCCATTCTCCCCCGTGGTATACTAGGGAACTACGGAGTCTTAAGAATAAAAAAAAAATTAT
Source organism: Leptarthrus brevirostris (assembly GCA_964036015.1). Classification (NCBI taxonomy): domain Eukaryota; kingdom Metazoa; phylum Arthropoda; class Insecta; order Diptera; family Asilidae; genus Leptarthrus; species Leptarthrus brevirostris. Next base: position 114,083,268 of record OZ038371.1, read on the forward strand.
GGAAAACCTACTTACGTTGTGGTAGCACGTCAGCTTATTCTGATTTTGGCCATATCTAAAACCGTCCCGCTACCTCCATTGCTTTGCCCATTATATCTCGTGATATTATCTTGAATGTTATCAAGGAGCTTAAACTGGATTTTTCCTCTGGTCCTGATGGTGTTCCACCCGCATTCTTGAGATCCTGTTCTGATGCCTTACTCACTCCATTGGAATTCATCTTCAATAAATCTCTTCAGGCCGGTAGATTTCCTACGTTACGGAAGAGCTCCTTTATAATTCCTGTTTATAAAAAGGGGCATAAAAACTTCATAACAAATTATAGGCCAATCGCGAAGCTTTCCTGCATACCCAAGTTGTTTGAATCTGTAATATATTCACAGCTTGTTGGGCAATGTAAGGCGTTAATCTCATTTAATCAACATGACTTTCTGCCTGGTAGATCGACGACAACTAACCTGTTAGAATTTACATCCCACATTATCTCTGCCTTCCAACAAGGTCTCCAGACTGATTGTGTCTACACCGACTTCAGCAAGGCATTTGATAAGCTCCCTCACTCCATGATTATGCTTAAGCTTGAAAGGTTGGGTTTTCCGCCTTTGTTGCTCGACTGGATCTGCTCTTACTTAAAAAATAGGACTTACCGTAATACTTTATCTAGAGTCGTTAGAGCTTCATCTGGTGTGCCGCAGGGTAGCCATCTGGGGCCGTTGCTGTTTATTCTAGCCATTTACGACATTGTCCCTCTGATTAAGCACTCCAAAGTTTTAATCTACGCTGATGATATGAAGATGTTCTCATGCGTTAGAAACAGTTATGATTCTTCCTGCATCCAGGATGATTTGAATACCTTCAGGATTTGGTGTGCCTCAAATGGACTGCAACATAACCTGGATAAATGTGAAGTTATGTCTTTTTCTAGTATCATCAATCAGCTTGTCTTTGATTATACCTTTGCGGAAACTACTATCCGTCATGTGGAGTCCGTTACTGACATTGGTGTAAAGCTAGACAGAAAACTCGATTTCACTCTGCACATAAACCATATCGCATCTCGGAGTAATTCTGTCCTGGGTTTTGTTAAGCGATGGTCAAGGGAGTTTTCTGATCGACAGACCCTCATTCACTTATTTTTTTCTTTAGTTAGACCAATTCTCAAATATGCATCTCAGGTTTGGTCTCCTTGCTATGCTGTTCATTCTAGACGCATTGAATCGGTGCAGCGGAAATTTGTTAGGTACGCACAAAGGGACCTCCGGTGGAATGATCCCTTAAGGCATCCTCCTTATGAGGATCGCCTCCGATTGCTTAATATGCACTCGTTGGAGGAACGACGTAGAGTTGCTGACCTAGTATTTGTTCACTAGCTTTTGAACTCGAATATAGATTCTCGCTCTCTTGCAAGTTTGGTTACTTATAGGCATACTCCGTATAGGTTAAGGAGATTGCCTTTACTACATGTTGTTCATTCTCGGTCTAACTATGGTATGCATGAGCCTATTAATCGCATGTGTAGAGTCGTGAATATTTGTCCTATTTTTGACCTGGCTCTTGCTAAGGATTTGCTTAAACGATCTCTGTTATCAATGCCCCCCTGATTGTTTTGTTTGGACGTGTTTTGGTTTTTTGTTTACTAATATTTTTCTTTGCATGGGTTGTGGGAGCCTCATTCAGCTCAATACATGTTATATTCTGGTGAATAGGTCAATTGGTTCCAGGCTTCTGCCTGTGAAGTGTGCCTTCTGAGTTAGAAGGGTTAATTCTACTAATATATATTTTGCCAGGAGTTTATGTGGAGTTCATTCATTCAGATTTTCGCGTATTTTTCACCTTTTCTCAGTGATAGATGATTTATACAGTTTCCCTATTTGATTACTTTAGCTCCAGTAAAATTTTTCCCTGTTTCTCCTGTAAATTTTCTATAGAAGAGAAAATGTAAATGTTTCTATAGAGATTTGCTAAAAGATCGAAAATCTAAACTAATTATTCAGACAAAATTCTTGTGCCTATTCTTAATTTAAATTAGTGGAAATTGCTTCCAACAACCATAAAACTAGTTCGCTTTTTTATTAAAATGAACACGATAATATTTATTACATTCTAAAATACTATGCTTACCCGAAATGTCTTTTCTTTTGTTGATGTGAAGCTAGTTGCCTATGACAATGGAATGCTCTGTCGCATACATTACAAGTTAGCGATTCGTCTGTGAAATATAGTTTATACAAATTTAGTACAAAATTTCCAAATTTAAATATTATTTGTCTACCATAGTCCTCATCTTCGGACATTGCAATTGCTTGCAACCGGCTTATTGTGTTCTCGTTAAGCTCTTTTGGTGGACGTATTGAACTTTTTGATGTGTCATGTAAATCTATATTCGACTCGTCGTCAATAAGATTCCCTTGAATGTCTTGAGTTTGGTCCTTAGATTCAACTAGTTCAAAGTCTTCCAGTTCATCGTATGGATCTTGTATTTTGTTAACAGAAGATGCATCGTCTGAGTCAACACTTAATCTACCGTAGGCCTTGCGGGGCGGACGTTTTACATTTTTCACTGAAAATTAAAGAAGAAATATATTCAGAAACAAGTTATATTAAATTTTTCTTATAACACAAAAATAAATATTAGGAAACTAATATTATTATTTTGTTCCGTAAATTTAGTTTTTCTTTACAAAAAATCCTGATACTGATCTAGGAAGATTATATTTTTTTGGCGAAATCAGAAAAGGCAACATTAACAATTAAATTTTTAAGTCCTGCACCGTTTTAGTAGCCGCAATTGTAAAGTACTAGTATATAGGTAAGTGGGATATAATTACTTATCCCTTTCAAATAATGCAAACTTGTGGTGGTAGTAATTTATACGAAATTTATTTACATTTATAACATTGTTCCGCGATTTAGTCTAAGTTTGATTTTGATTCTGTATACATACAGTTGTTTAAAAAATCTTTTTGGAGTAAAATATAATAACACTTTTAACAAAATAATTTTGGCGATCTTTTTAATTCTTTCTAATATCATGTTATTTTTCATGTGCACGTCGCTATTGGTTGCGTTGTTGTCAAGTCCTCATCGGGCGCCTTAAGCTTCTGAGGCTATTACAGCGTTGGAAAATATAATTATAATAGCAGAGCTGAAATACTATTGACCTGGCGTAAAATCCGAAGCTAGAAATCTCCATTACAATAATCTTTAGCAAAAGTTGTTGCGATAGCAAATGTATCAGTAGCATCACCATTATACCCACAATTCGTGACCCCGACGTGATTGGCCATACAAAAAGGTTTGTCACGTAGCAACTGCTATTTCCCCTTAATAGAATCGCCAAGTGCTAAAACAGTCTCTATTAAGGAGGAAAATAAAAAATTTTAAGTCTCTTGAAGTTCTCTCCTTTTGCAATGGTAAGGTACACTTCTATCAAAACGCGAAACACCTGTTATTACCCAATACGGCTAGCAGAGTTGTCCAGCACTAACTAGCTGTTTACCTCAAGCCAAGCGACTGTATCGCTAAAAAAGGTTGCCCCCCACCAGCGGTAAGGCACCTTTCACATACTATTGGCGGTGATGTTAATTTGCAGTTTTCGAGTGTTAACCCAGAGGCGCCCACCAAATTTCTGGTTCTTTAAAAAAACCACATAGCAATTTTTTTTAAATACAATTGTGGTCCTTGATTTACACATTTTTTTATGTATTTTATCTTATTGTGAAACATTGGCAACAGTATTAATGTCCTCAGTGATTTATTAGGTGAACCAAAATCACAGCCATGCTCTTCTACTGAATTGGCTGCTTCAATCTCTCGGTCTCCAGCGTCGTTTTCCGTTAATGCGGTTTCTATAAAGACCATACCTTTTTGGCGTTTGAATCCGCAAGCGTGGTTCCTCCAACTCGAGGCACAGTTCGACCTTGCATTTATTACACAGGAAAACACCAAGTACAATCACTTGCTAAGTGATTTAGACGAGAGCATTTTTAGGGATATCAGTGATATCATAGCTAACCTACCAACGAGTGAAAAGTATACTTAGTTCAAGGAAACGTTATTTTCTCGGCTTTACGCATCCGATAACGTCAAGCTGAAGCAACTCTTCAATGAGTTGCGTGAAATGAAGACGCTACAATCGGGCAAATTATCGGATGAAGTATTAAAATCTTCATTCATTCTTCGTTCATTAGACGAGTTGCTGGAGATAGCTGATAAAATTTTAGAGGTGACTGTGCGAACCGAGGTGTATTCGGTATTAATCGAACCAAACCCAAGTGTTTCTGCCATAATAGCACTCCAAAATCAAAGCAGTGAACTCACCGAACAATTTCAAAGATTCTTTCTCTTTTAGGCCTATAATTATAAATTTTAATTCAAGGTCTAAATCACGAAATCATTTAATAAATCGAAGTTTATCTTAAGGCAAAGAACTTTGCTGGTATCATTTTAAATTCGGTGTAAAAGACAATAAATGCACACAACCGTGCAAGTTTGTTAAGCAGTCAACAAACTAATAGGCCAATCTCCTTCAGCGTCGGGGGAATCTGACCTCATCAGAAGTCGCCGACACATTTTCGACAGGTCTACCAACAAAAATTTCTAAATAGACACAGGTTCAAACGTTTATCTAACTCTAGATTTGGGTTTAAGACGAAACTTTCAATGTGAATTTATCATTGCTGATGTCATAAAACCAATCATTGGTGCAGAGTTTCTGGGAAAATTTGGTTTGTTAGTCGACCTGAAAAATAAGGTGTTGATTGATCCTCTAACTTCTTTACAGTTAGCTGCTAAATCAGTTAAAGGTCACTCCGAATCCTTAGCAATTTACACCGATCCAGCTATCAATCCAAAAATACACACATTACTCAAAAAGTTGCAAGCAGTCTCAATCAAGACTAATTTCGCAAAACCGCCTAAACAAGACGTTGTGCACTAGATCTCAATAGAAGGGCATCCAATTTCGTCTAAGGTGCGGCGTCTTACTGGAGAAAAACTGGCAGCAGCAACAACGGAATTCAAATTTTGAATTTTGTGTCCGTCAAATAGTTCGTGATCTTCTCCACTTCATCTTGATAAAAAAAAACCGCGAATGGACACCACAACTCCAGACAAATATTCCATTCCGCATATCCAAGATTTTGCGAATCAATTGGAAGGAAGTAAGGTTTTTCGACAGTTGATTTAATAAAAGCATACCATCAAATCCCGGTAGCTTCTTCAGACATACCTAAAACGTCAATTTGTACACCATTCGACCTTTTCGAATTTACTCGAATAACTTTTGGTCTATGTAATGCAGCACAAACGTATCAAAGATTTCTTCATTGGGTTTTACGAGATTTACTTTTCTGTTTTGTCTACCTTGATGATATACTAATAACTTCAAAATCAGATAATGAACATTTCGACCATTTTCAACAAACTTTTACAAAATTTGATGAGTATGGGCTTTCAATAAATTTAGAAAATTGTAATTTCATGACAAAGGAGGTTAAATTGTGATATCTCTAAAGGCGTCGTTAATGTGTTATCAAAATGGACAGTGGTTGGAGACAGAGTTGGATCAATTCGTTGAGCCGCACGACCACCATGTATGGGCCCCAGGTTCGAGACCAGATCTCCCCGTGAGCTTTTATTAAGAAATTAAAATAATCCACTCTGTCTCTGGGCTGTTGTCTAGCTCAAAGCAATGCAAAAACAAGACTTAAGTTTCAGTATTGTTCATCCTGCCACCTTTCCTCTAATTGTCAAATGTGTGCATTTCAGGTAAATTTTCGCGGTAAAAAACTATTAATTGCCGTTAATTCGTCTAATTTACATGATATAAGCACTTGTCACAGTTTTCGCGTAGTGTTGTTGTTGTACCGCCAAGAATTCAGAGTCTTAGCTGATTTGTGCAACATTTAATAGAATTTCATTAAATTAATATTATTAAGAGATTATATAGCTCATGTTCTATTAAAGTTTTATTTCATTTCAGATAAGCCAATTCAACGATTTACACCTTTTTTTTAAATGTAAATTGCGCGAAAATTATACGACGCAGCTATCACCTTAAGCCATTACATAAAAATAATATTTGAAAATAATGTTTAATGTTGTGGTAAAAAATCATTTTATTTTGCTGCAGTACGAAAAAGAATAAACCCACTTTGTTCCGAATTTATCAAACTTCCAGAAGAATCTGATACCAAGGTTAGTTCCAATCTTTCGGAAAATAAGTGAGTGAGCGTGTGTAATAATGCAATCCTTTGTGATAAAGTAACGGGCGTCAGATTAAATTTATCTCTTGAAATTGCCGAGATATTGTAATTTAAATGAAAAAAGTCATGCCACCATAAAGGAAAAAAGGACTGTCTACTGCACCTGCAGAAAGCGTTTCAACAGAAGAATTGCCTTCAGACCCAGTTCCAGGCCCATTTAAAGCTGACGCTTCGAACGAATCACAAATAAAAATTCTGACGTGCCAAAAATTTACAATCAACACCAAAACCCGCGTTTCTGGCGTTTCCTTTCCAAAAAATGCGAAAAGAAACTGTCCTAGAAAGCTATTAAAGAGTAGGAAGGCAGCGAACAGCTTCTGATTTCAACTAAAATCGTATATAATAAAATCGTTCATAATAAAAACCATTTAATAGAAACTTTTTTTTCACAAAAATTTTAATAATTAAAGAAGAAATTAAATTTTTACCTCAAATTTAAATTCGCAATCTTTAATAATTAATTAATGTTAATATCTTGTTGATATCCCAAATTTTCAATTACTTTCCTCAGATTACTTCGTACAGAGTCTACTAACGTTCGCGTTACGTCAGATCCTATGTTATCCTATTTCATTTTCAAAACTTCCTTAAGCTCAGTGGTGTTTTTAATTTCGTGCTGGTATACACTTCTCTTGAAATTAAACCATAAATTTTCAAGTGCCTTTGCATTTGGCGACTCTGGGGCTATTTCTGAAACTTCAGGGTAATTATAAAGTAACCGCATGCCGGAACTTCGACTTTATAATCATTGTTTTGAAAATTAAGGGCAGTCATTTTAAATAAAATTATAATTTCGAGGTACCGATTTGAAAATTCTCTCTAAGAAATTTTCCAAAAACAGCAATAAAAACAGCGCCATAGAATACTTGTATATAATAAGGTTTTATTTCCAAGGCAACTTTTCATTATTCTTCGATAATATTGCTTGCCGAAAAGAATGAGAAATCCTAAATTGAGAATGAGAAATCCTTAATTGATAATGAGAGATAACTGAGAATTATTTGTTCGTCTTTGATTTTTGTTATGAACTTTGTAGTATTACGCCTCTAGTCTTTAGGTTTGCATAATGTATTTTAAATAGGCTTCATATAAAGGAACAAGATCTCAATTCAACGAAAATACATTTTCTATTTATCCATATACACCATAACGTCCGAAAATAACTCTTATTTCTGGAGCTTACGTTCTAAAAGTCTCCTGGAGACTTTTTCGGATATAAGATAAGTTGTGATTACGTGAAATATTTAAAGTACGCGGGAATAACACGGAAGTACACGGAAAGTACACGGAAGTACACGTAAAGTACACGAAATGTACACGGAAGTACATGCAAAGTACCTATAAGTACAAATTTCACGGACTACATGGAACTACACGTAAGTACACGATAAGTGCAAATAGTTACTTCCATATTTATATTACTGGCAATAGTTTATAACAGCCTGTTCTAGATACAAACCTGGCGAAACCTGTTGCGTACTTTCCGTGTATTTCCGTGTACTTCCGTCTTCTTGCATGTACACGGAAATTACACGGCAATTTGAGGGTGGTAAAAGACATTGCCATATTTAAATTACCCTTATAGCAATCTGGGTATCTATTCATTATGCGTTTTTAACCGACTTCCCAAAAACAAAGAGGTTCTAAGTTCATCGCGTATTTTTTTTTTATGTCTGACCGGGCATAACTTCGTAACGCGTTGACCGATTTTGATGATTCTTTTTTGTTGGGTAGAGTATGTTCACCTATTGGTACCATGTCAAAAAAATTTTTGGTAGGGTGGGGGTGGGGGGCGGGGGTGAAAACTAACTTTGTAACGCGTAGTCCGAATTGGATGGTTCCTTTTTTGTTTTACAGAGTATGATCCCCCATTGCTAATAGGAGAAAAAAAATTTGGCCTAGGGTGGCGGGGAGGGGGGAGTGGAAGTCTAACTTTGTAACGCGTGGACCGATTTGGATAACTCTTTTTCTGTTGGGTAGAGTATGTTCCGTGGTTGATACCAGGTGAAAAAATTTTTGGGTGGATGGGGGTGGGGGGTGGGGTTGGAACCTAACTTTGTAACGCGTGGTCCGATTTCGATGGTTCCTTTTCTGTTGTATAGAGTATGATCCCCCATTGCTAATAGGAGAATAATTTGGTGCTATGGTGAAAGGTGTGGGTGGGGGGGGGGAGGGGTAGTCTAACTTCGTAACGCGTGGACCGATTTGGATAATTCTTTTTCTATTGGGTAGAATATGATCCTTGGTTGATACTACGAGAAAACAAATGTTGCTGGGGTGGGGATGGGAGAAGGGGGGTGGAACCTAACTTTGTAACGCGTGGATTGATTTGGATGCTTCTTTTGCTCTTGTATAGAGTGTGATCCTCCATTGCCAATAGGAGAATAATTTGGTCCTATGGTGGTGGTGGGGGAGGGGTAGTAACTTCGTAACGCGTCAACCGATTTCGATGATTCCTTTTCTGTTCGGTAGAGTATGTTCCTTGATTGATACCATGAGAAAAAAAGTTTAGTGGAATGGGGGTGAGCTATGGGGTTAAAACTACCTTTTAACACGTGGACCGATTTGGATGGTTCTTTCTTCGTTGTATAGAGTAGAAGACACTAAAAAGTGAAAAATAATATAGTTTTTAAAAAAAAAAAAGTTGAACCGACTTCACAAAACGCGCTAAAAAGCATAAAATAATTTTTAATTTTATATCTATTACGACATTTTGAAGTCGGTGCAAATTAAACAAATAAAACAACTACATAACCACAATTGAAATTAATACATAATACTACCTGAACGTTTCAGCTCACGGGATCATAAGAAAGGACAATTAAATATTTTTGTTGTAGTTGTTTGGTTTGTTTCATTTGCACCGACTTCAAAATGTCGTAATAGATATAAAATTAAAAATTATTTTATGCTTTTTAGCGTTTTTTGTGAAGTCGGTTCAACTTTTTTTTTGAAAAACTATTTTTTGTACCGCGTATACGTGTACCTGTGATAACAAGAACTCGATATCGTGAAAATTGGCTAAAAAAATAAAGTTTTTTGTGTGGCACACTTTTTTCATAATATTGAATTGAATATTGCATTTAGAAGAATCATGCGAAATCACTCCATATCTCTCCTTAGCGTTCGTTTTCTAAAATGGAGTGTGCCACATTTTTCTTTTATCGTTGATAGGTGAGTGGAAGAAGGGTTTAAGTTCAAATTCAAATTTATATTATCTCAAAATGAATATGCCTTTATGATGTTAAATTATTAATCCTGGCCATTAAAAAAAATCTTAATGTGTATTATTAGATTTCTAGTACTAAAAACACATATTTTTTTTATTTAATGAACAAGTCTACTAATTTTACTTGATATAGCGATATTATGGCTTTTTTATGAAGTCGGGAAAATAATTTCATTTCAAATAACAATTGACAGCTGATTTTGCGCACACATGGACTAGTTGTCGACCTTTTTGGTATAAGGCCATTGATCGTTTTCTTATTATTAAAGATTTTCCTGCTTTTTTACATCTGTCTAAATCTATCCCTATTGCAGAAAACGAACGCGGCAGTCATGTTTCAGATAATATTACACAAAATGGTAAAATCCAATGTGGCTAGGTTTTTACCAGGTTGAGTTTTTACACGTAATATTATAGTTTTATTTTGCCTTACGTTTCAATTACTTTAAGGGAGCAGACCCAGTTAGGATATTGAAAAAAATAAATTTTTTTTTTGCATTTTCTCAAAGTAGAATATTTCAAAAGTATTCTTTGAAAATTTCAGACAAATCGCACCTTTATTTATGGAGATATATAATATCGTATATTTATGGAGATATATGTACCTAAATATCGTATATAATATATCGTACTCAAAACTTTAAGCCCGTTTTTCTCGAAACCATGTTTGCGAAGTCGGTGATCACTGTAACTTGAGAACGGCTTGCCGATTGGTTTGATATTTTTCTCACTTATTCTATACATAATTGACCTCCGGATGGACGAAGGATTTTTTTTGTGACGATTATTCTTTTTTTATAGCCGCAAATGCGAGTGAAATTTTAGTCGAATAAAGAATTTAGACTTTCAACATCCGTAACTTGGTGAAAGCTCAAAATTTTGCAAATCCCTTTGATCCCCTTTTGTTTTTTTTATTTCCGATGATCCAGTGACGAGCAGCATTGATCACGGCAAAACACTTTTTTTTTTGACCCCTTTCTATCTTTCATGTGGAAAAACATTTGTTATTAATTATTTTAATGCGTGGCAAAACAAATCCTAAGAAAGAGCTTTTTTTGGAAGTCCAAACTGGGTTATTATTTCATAGGATTCAACTTAGTTGACTTTTTAAAAACTCTGTAATAACCTGGGCTTTGGATACAGTATAAAAAACGTGACACACATATCTTTGCTGATTTCATTTGTCAATTAAGCGGTTATTCATAGATAGATAGAAATAGAAGAAGATCTATTATTTTTTCTCATCAATAATTTATTATAATTCTTTTTGCAGCCGCAGATAACTTTATACTCTTTTTGAAATTTATTTTTGTTGAAGTTTTTCGAATTTTCTAAAATATTTGGAAATTTTAAATTTCCATTCATCGCATAAGTGGAGCTTTAACCTTTTAACGTCAAAATACAGTTTTTGTATACCAACGTGCCAAATACAAGAAACGATGGAAAAAATCCGGAATTGCCTTTTCAAGTATTTTTGGGGGGTGCTCTTGCAAATGGCACCAAAAAAATTGATAACAATTTAACCTTACCCCTGTTTTTGGCCATTTAAAAAGAGCACAATTTTTTAGGTCAATTTGTTGTTGTAACATGATTTATGGCTGGAAAAAAAATTTTTTTTTCGACAGAAAAATACGGGAAAAATGCATTCGAGAGTTGTAGGAGTTAGGATTGCAGAACTCTCTAGACCAGCGCTTCATAAACCCTAGCGCGGCGTTAGCTTTGTTAATTATACTGTCAATATGGGCACAAAAATTGAGTTCGCTATCACAGATTATTCCTAGTTCACACAAAAGGTACGTCGGTTAACATGTAGACTCTCAGGGTGGTGGTAAGGTGCGGGAATAAGCGATGGATTGGCATTTGGAGACATTGAGCTCAAGAAAGATAAAAATCAATGGACCGAGGTGGCTGCCCTGAAGGACGCCGGTACGAGCGACAATTGGGTTAGAAATGAATTAGCTGAAAAGAACATTGTACTGACGGTTGTTGAGGTAGGATTCAATTCTGTGGATGAATCGGGTGTGGGGGGGGGGGGGGGGGCTTTACTAAAATCGGTGGCGATAACTTCAACATCTGTACCGTTTTCGAGAGCACATAGTGTTTTGGAGACGAAGTCGGTAAGGTTGGTGGTTGTGGATCTAACTTTGACGAAGCCATGTTGGGAGAGGGAGAAGATAGATTTACAGTGGAAGAACATGGAATCATAGACTCATTTTTCGAATAGTTTAGATATCGATGATAATTTAGCAATGGGTCTGTAGTTGGATTTGTCGTTCTTGCAGCCTTTTTTGAAGATGGGAATAATATACGAGTTTTCCCATAATTCAGGGAAAACCGCTTGAGTGACCGAGAGGCGGAAAAGCAAAGTAAGGGGTTGAACTAGATGCACGGCACACATTTTCAGAACGATGACCGGAATGCCGTCAGGATCTGGGTGAAAGTTACCCTCAAGCCCAATAATACTGGCGGCGATTAGTTCGGTATAAGCAGATAAGTAGGAAGAATATTCAGATTCAGTCTGGGTTAGAAGCAAAGTAAGTGGTTGAACTAGATGCACGGCACACTTTTTCAGAACGATGACCGAAATGCCGTCAGGATCTGGGTGAAAGTTATTCTCAAGCCCAATAATACTGGCGGCGATTAGTTCGGTATAAGCAGACAAGTAGGAAGAATATTCAGATTCAGTCTGGGTTAGAAGAAAAGTTTGCCAACGTTTATTTCTCCTCTTGCGGAGAGAGCGTAATTCTGCGTCGTACCAAACGGGGGATGAGGAGCAGTTTTTACGAGGAAAAAGAGGGATAGATTGTGTAATACATGCGTGTATTTCCGTATAGAACGCCTCTACAGCAACGACAATTGGAAAATGTTGAGGGATAGTGCTAATGTTAGAATTGAGGAGCAAGATATTTAATTTTTCAAAGTCGCCTTTACGAAAATTGAAGGAAAGAGAAGACTCGGAGCTTAAAAGGGCGTTAGGGTGTTCGTGGGAGAAAACGAGGAACAGGGGAGGATAGTGACGATCGAGGAAAGAGAGGAGATGGTTGCTTTCCGCGACAGCTTAGTTAACTGGGTCTGAGGAAAAGATTAAGTTTAATTGTCTGTCCAGAAAGTTCCTGACTCCGCTAACTTGAAAGAGACCAGAAACGGAGAGCTGATCGGTAAAAAGGCTACTTTGGCGGAAGAGGCGTTCAGTGGAACAAGGTGAGAACAGTCCTTAGACAATGACCATCGAATACGGGTGAGGTTAAAGTCACCCAGTAAAATGTTCATCGGAGGCGTTAGCGTTCTCAAGCAGGGTATCGATCGCTTCAATTATTGGCTCGTAGGCATCTAGAAGTTGAGAGGGACGAATGTACAGAAGACACTTATTCAGTGTTAATTTGATACATACAAATTCTGATATTGTAGAGTCGGAGGTCTTAAGCAGGGTAGCATCATTACGGTTGTGAGCAGCTATGAGAACCCCGCAACCTGGTGGATCATTAGTGCCTACACAACCGTCAACACGGAAAATGGTATAGTTTGGAAGGAATAGTTCGCTGTCGAGAATTCCTGGTGTTAGATTGGTTTCAGTTAAGGCAAAGATATCGTGCGGGAATTTGTGGAAGTTAAGGAAAATAATGGATGTTTTTGTACGAAGTCCTCTTACGTTCTGGTAATAGACTGACAAGCTATTGGGGAGACCGCAAGTGGGGAAAGTCAGAAATAGAGAAATCTGGGGGGGGGGAGTGGGTTAGGAGCGAAAGTAGGTTAAGGAGTCGTTGCGACTTTTTTGGAGATGGGAAATGCAGCAAGTACTGACGTACGCCGCATAGGTGGATAGATCTTCTGAAACCTTATTGGAAGGGATATTGAATGATTATGGCTTGCAATTAGGTGGGCATGCGGAGGAAGCAGCGGGTACAAGGTTTGGTGTATACAGAGGAGGGGTGGGACAGACGGAAATCGAAGCAGGTGGGGTGGTCGGAAGATGATGGCTTGTGATTAGGTGGGCACACGGAAGAAGTTGGTAGTGCATGGTTAGGTGCATGCGCTGGATCTATAGAACTCAAAACAGTGGTGGTAGGGTTATCGGCTTATATAAATATCAAAAACAAATTACCAAACGAAAGATTTTAATGGAATTAGTACAAAGCTTATTTTGGAGAACTGGAGAGTAATTGGTCCAGCCATTAGACTTATTATTAACAAATCTCTTGAAGATGGTAGATTTCCTCAATCATGGAAGGAATCGCTACTGTACCTGTATCTTAAGTAACGCGTACAAATAAGTGTGAAGAGGTTCGCCCAATAAATATGCTGCATGTCCACAAAAAGATTCTGGAGAAAGGAGTACAAATACAGCTGGAAAAATATTTGGAACCGAATAACATAATAATTATGGAGCAGTCCGGGTTCGGAAACAACCACTCATGTGAAATATTAATAAATTTTCTGATTGATTATAGGAAGGAGGCGATCCATCAAAAGAAAGCAGTAGCAGCAGTGTTTTTAGATCTTAAGCGAGCTTTAGAAACAATGGACAGAGATATTCTTATTGAAAAATTGCCCAAATATGAAGTTAAAGGACGAGAATTTAATTAGTTCATTGTATATCTGAGTGGACGGAAGCAGAGGATAAAGATCAACAAAGCCATCTCAACGACGAAAGAAATTAAATTAGAACACGTAGAACAAGGGTCGGTGTTAGAAACGATATTATTCTTATTTTTTATTAAAGATTTGAAGGAGGTAATAAATCACTCAAAATTAATATGGCTTGCCGATGATGCGTTAATATTTGGAACTGAAGAAAATATAGCAGCAATTAAAAGGGAATTGGAAAGTGATTTAGACAAAATAGTTTTTAAAAAGAAGTTGAACTGACTTCTCAAAAAGCGCTAAAAAGCAAACAACTACAACAAAAATGTTTAATCGTCCTTCCTTATGACCCCGTGAGCTTAAACGTTCAGGTAGTTTTATATATTATCTTCAATTGTGATTGGGAAGTTGTTTTGTTTGCTTAATTTGCACCGACTTCAAAATGTCGTAATAGATATCAAATTAAAAGTTATTTTATGCTTTTTTGCGCTTTTTGTGAAGTCGGTTAAACTTTTTTTTTTAAAACTCTTTTATTTTTTACTTTTTAGTGCCTTTGTATATATGACTCGAAGAATGCTACTCGTACGAACAAAGAAATTTCAAAAATTGCAGAGGTAGTACACTCTAAAGAACGGAAACAGAATCATACAAATCCGGCAACATATTACGAAATTAGTCCGTGTTACCCTTTCATACCCTCACCTTAGAAAATTCTTATCATGGCCCAAGTGCGGCACCGTATTCTATACAGCAAGAGAGAATTATCGTAGTCAGGGAATCATTGTAGTAGCAATGGGGGATTATACTCTATATAACATAAAAAGAATCATCCAAATCGGTGTATGCGTTAACAAGTTGACATCCGAACCCTCCCCTACTAAACTTGTGTCGCGGTACTGTAAACATCAGAAAAAGAATCATCCAACTCTGTCCACGCATCACTCTCCTCCCTCTACCAACCCCACTCTACGAACATATTTTATCATTACTAGCAATGGGATACTCGTATCATACTCTATAAAATAACAAAAGAATCATCCAAATCGGTCCACACCTTACCAAGTTAGATTTCAACCATGTTTTACATGGAATATCGGAGAACATATTCTGCTGAACAGAAAAAGAGTTATCCAAATCGATGCGTTACGAAGGTCCCCTCCCCACCCTATCCAAGGAACAAATTTTTTTCAATATTAGCAATGGGGAATCATACTCTATACAACCAAAATGAATTATCCAAATAACAAGCCTCGAATATTCCTCCCATATTTGAGCAATTTTAAACCAAACATTCTTCAGTCACAACAGTTACTGATTTGAAAAGCCAACTCGATAGGGTAATGGAAAACTATTGTTCTAAAAAAATCGGTTTAAATTATAAATTCAATTCAATCGCAGCTCTTGCGATGCCTTTCTATAATAAATTTGATTCAAATATAATACTGAATCAGATATCATACATTTTATTTTGCCTTTATAAAACCGTCCTCTTTAGGAAATATGGTAAACGGTATTCTTACTAAATATTAGTTGAGGTCTGGTAGGATTTATATATAATTTACTAAGTTTGGATATAAATACATACATTTGTATGCTATTGCTTCTGGAATGTACGAACGAAGTGGAGACTAAAATATAATTTTTACTCTCACATAAATATTGATTTCATCACAACGCTTGTATTTTGTTTTCCGCTTTCATACACAATTTCATAGTCAATATGGTTGAGAGGGTTTTTTGGTCACCAGTTTCCTGGATGAAACCTATTTGGGTCTAATAGTTGTTGTTCGACTTCGTTCTCCAACGAAACCCTTTTTCATTATTCCCGTTGGACCCAATGTTAAAAATTGAAAGGAAAATAACGAGGGAAAACACATTTCAATTTTAATTAAGGGTAATCAGTGGGCTCAGAACGTGAGCTGAACCTTCGAAAATTATTTTTTTGAGTGAGTGTGTTCAAGTTGAAGTGTTAACTCGTAATGTAATGATGAGACATTGACTGTAATGATGAGACATTGACTTAGGGAATCTGAAATGATTTAAAATTAAATAAAGAAATATTATATGGCAAAAGGTGGATTATGGAATGGAGCTCTTATGTGGTTGTAACTGAAATACCTTTATTGGAAATGTTAACATCCCGTACACACCGAAAGAAATATACATATATGCAAAGTAGTGTCAATTACTCTTTGAAGAATTAAACCCCTTAAGACTTTATGTCTAAGGTTACTAAAATTAAAAGATGTTAAAAGAAGGAATCAAAACTACGAACAATATGTAGTGCTGGTTGAGGCTGAGAGTCGAAAACCTACAAGAGTCGTACAAACGCGGTTGTTCTGCGATAATGCATAAAAATCGCGACAGGCCAGCAAACTATTATTTTCCTAGCTAACCGTAGATATGCTTAAGTTATCTTTACCGAATAGCCAATTGTTGTCAAATTAAGGCCCGGTGAGCACGAATGACAAGTTTGGCTGCTGAACCGCTCTAGTCAATTATTAAGGAAAAGTGAATGATGTACACATTGTGGTATAGAGTCGCTTAGTTCACGAAAATTTATGTATAATCGCTGCGGCAATCTGCAATTAAAGTATCCCTCATTCATTTATTCATCATTGCAAAACTACAGTGCTGCGATAGCGACACTTTTCGCACCTGTGCACCAGCCCTAAAGCAAAAGAAGCAATTTAATCAACACACCGATTTAGTTGCTTCCGCAAATTGTTAGAAGATATATGAACATATGCTGACATGAGGAGCGTACGAATTACATTTTCAAGCAATGATAGAGATAATGCTTTTAAAAATATTGTTGCGGTACGAGTAACGTTAATATTCAAATAATGTCTTACTACTTTACAATTTCTTAAGAAATCCTGAATTTTTTAAACAGCCAAACGTGATTTGTGGCAATTTTGTACCATCACTTTGTTCCAAAGTGATATAAAAAGATATACATAAATATTGCCTGTAAACGCAAACTTAGTTCATGGAGTTATATAATATTGACTAATAATAAACTAACTTAAAATTCGAGTTATTTTTGTGCTGCCCCAATATTTATTAGTTTCCTTGAACACAAGATTATTAGCCAATATTTTATTTATTCTAATTACTACTAGCTTTTTAGTATGATGCCCTTGACACACAATACTCTTAAATGAATAATTTACACTACTATTCAATTATGCAGCAGCGTGTCACCTACTATTCATAATTAGTTGAGGAAGAATAAATTCGGGAGTGTGGGTCTGGATCGGGAGAATAAGAACTAGAGGAACACGTGGAGGAATTTCAAGGAATTCAAAAGTTAAGAATATAATTTTCTTCTTTTTTTGTTTGATGTGATTTATTTTATAACGCTGCTGGAAGGTCAGAAGTTTACAAAATTGTCTTTGGTTTGATAGATTTCCAGGTCTACTCTGCGGAAGATATCCAAAAAACATGATTGTGTGTTACTTAATCTAGATGTTACTTATTTCATAACTGGTGTTCTGCAAATTGCATTCTATTACTTTTATGCGTTAGAGTGATCCTCTGGTCTTAAATTTGGTTTTAGATGGATACTTTCTTTGTAGAGTTATCACGCTCAACTCTTGGTATAGGGAATTCTACAATCTCACTTAGTAATAGTGGGAATGTTTATACTGGCTTATTTTACAAAACCACTCTCCATGCTGCTAATTCTCACTTGCCGTACGCATCACCATAGGAGTGCACTAG
Source organism: Leptarthrus brevirostris (assembly GCA_964036015.1). Lineage (NCBI taxonomy): Eukaryota > Metazoa > Arthropoda > Insecta > Diptera > Asilidae > Leptarthrus > Leptarthrus brevirostris. The sequence continues at coordinate 114,101,070 of OZ038371.1, forward strand.
GGGGTAAAAGCCGCTTTACTTTGGCACGTACGAAGTTTTTAAGGTATTTTTCTAAACTCGACATGTCATGCTTCATACAATTGTTTCTTTCGGCATGAAAACTTTCTCATGCTCAGCTGATACCGGAGGGGCATGCGACCCCTCTTACAACAGGCCAATTGCGCTACCTTCGGTCCAATGAATCACTCATCAACTCTAGAAAATACCCATCTTACTGCCGATTGCCAGCGCAATTGGTTTCAGCGCCGGCCGCTCTACGAGAGTTATTCTCGGTTCCGAAACAGCGTTCACATGAATACTTGCGTTAATTTGTAGGGTCCGAAATTTTCGTGTTTGGCATTTGAAAACATTTGATAATTCATTCTGTACTTCTGGCCAAGCTTTAAGCATTTCGTTTGCATCCATACCGGTTTTTTATTTCATTTATTTATTTGAATTCAAGTGAAAATTCAAAACAAAACTTACAAAACTCGAGCAAAGTAAGTGTAAGTACTAGTGCTGCTGTTGAGGAAGAGCCAAATGAATTTAGTTCTTCTTAATCAGAAACGCCGATCCTTTCAAGAAATTTTTATAATTCTTACTTTGCTCGAATGTAAAAAAATTATTTTTAATTTTGATATGAATAGAAAGTTTTTCGTCAGATCGTTCAATACATGTAATAATAAGTGAACTTACAATTGTAAAATTAGTAGAGCTGTCTATCAAAAAAAAAAAAATTCAATTTAGTAGTCTTAGATCTCCAGTACTACACACACTGATTTTTTGTTTGTTTAATGGACTAATTTAATTTACTTATTTTACTTGTTATAGGGATATTAACTAAAATTTAATAATTCTTTCACTCACCGATTAATATTTCTTTCGCTCACCGATTCAATTGATCCCTACGAGATATATGCCGGTGTACCTCAGGGTTCATTTCTTTCATCAACCTTTGTTATGCTTTTAATTAATTACCTTTATTCTCACTTTCAATTATATTCATAGTTTCGCACTCTTCATTTCATGTACTCTTATGATTATGTTATGAATTGTCGTGAAGACTATACTGACATGAACCGAGAACGCATGTTTGTATCCGTTAATCTCTACGTTCCTACGATCGTCGCTTGGGGAAGAGCAAATCGTGTAAAGTTTAATGTACAGAAAACTCAGTACTATTTACAGCTCCTTAAAAACAACCAGCACACCATCAATCCATTTTGGTTCACGGAGTGAATGTACCCAATTCCCCCTTGTTTCAGCATTTTGCGTATTGAGATATATTCGAGTTGTACAAAGATGAAAGAAATACTTTTCTCCATTTTCCTAGACTAGAATATAACTCACATGTCTTAAGAACATTCTTTCACATGGAACAGAAGCCGTCTAATCGTGGGTAGGATGAACTCTTGGTCTTCCACCACCAACATAGGGGATCAGCTTCGCGGTCAAGATAAGGTTGTTACAGTAATCTGTCCAATTCTATAATAGCAGCAGATACTGGATTTTGGTTCGAAGACAAATTTTTACCTCCGAATCAAGTATTTCCCACAATGTAACCGATTCTTTTTCCATGTGAGATATTTCATGAACCTCGATGTTAGAGTTTTGAGGTATACCTGCCAAAATAATTAAACTTACTTTCCTTGCAATCAAAAAATGTGCGGATTGAAACATGTGGTCTCGAGAAAATGTTTGTTTTTTGAATCGTGGGTCGCGTATTGTACTTTCAGCTATTTAACGGGTTCTCTTCTATAGCTTGAAATCTCTTTTCGAGTTGATCAGTACTAAAAGCAATCATCTTTTTAATTTCAACCGGGAGATATTCTTTCGTAGATGCTTTAGATATAGCAGTTTTCGTTTCGCCACTAACTTCACACGTTTCGCCACAACATCACATGCGCTTTCATCAATTATAGCCCAGTCATTTAGAATTAGTGATTCTAGATCTGCTTATATTAAACCCAAAGTGTATAATAGACAGTCGTTGACATCTATAATTCTCTTGAATTCGTTGAATTCAATCTCGCTGGGACATCCTGTTTAATTTTCTTTTCCACACAACCCATTTGTTTTTGCACGCAGAGAAGTTTCTGTGTCGCTTGAGGGCTTCGTTCGAAGTATGTACTTCACAATGCCTTTCACTTTTTTATGGACACAAGCAATTGATCGTTGACTGAGCAACCAAATTTGCGAATGAGAAAAAACACCGCAATTCGTCGTAAAACAATTCATCGGAAACAATTCATCGTAAAACAATTCATCGTAAGAGCAATTCGTCGTAAGAGCAATTCATCGTAAATCAATTAATCGTAAACCAATTTACAGTACACGGATCCGTACTGTGAGGGGGGGGGGGGGGGGAGCCACCAGTTAATAAAGCAACTAAAAGCCTGATTAATACACCTCTTCCTCCCAGAAAGTCTAATAAAAAATTTACGGAATGTGTTGCGACTGTCTCTTACTACAAAGAACAAAAAGGATTACATCTTGGCAACTTTCACTATTCATCTTGAAAACTACAAGAAGACGTCGGTCCGGATGACCGACGCAGCCTTCATCTTATACGACACTTCTTTTTAATTACTACAAGTAAGCTAAAAAAAATTTTCAATTTAAAAAAAAAATTTTTTACCAGTTCTTAGATCAAATAAAATTGTTTGAAGTAAATAATTAGATACAAGAAAAAATTTGTTATGAAAGTTTAATTTAAGCAATAACAACTTTGTTAAAAGTGTTTTGATTGAATATTGGTGATTTTGGGTGGCAAAGACTATTCACTCAGTCTTTGTTTTGTGTTACTACTACTTACATTTTAATTTTGTTTTACTTCGACAAAACAAAACATGCATGCAAACATTTTTTCTTTTCGTGAAGTTTAATTTAATGTGAAATTTTATTTAAATTTTTTTCCACGTTTTAAAAAAAAACTTGGTTGAGTTTGTTTCCAGCACTGTGGGTGCATTCACGGATGGTTCCAAACTGACCGTATTTACACTGATTTTAGTAAGGCCTTTGATAAGCTGTCTCACTCTGTCATTGCCCTTAAATTGGCTAAGTTGGGTTTCCCGCCCTCACTTCTTGGTTTGATTAAGTCGTATTTATCTAATAGGACTTATAGGGTACGGTTTCGTGGCGCACTCTCTGATGATTTTGTGGCACATTCTGGCGTTCCCCAGGGCAGTCATCTGGGTCCATTGCCATTCATCTTATCTATTGATGATATTTCGTATTTGCTTCATAGATGTAAAATTCTTATATATGCCGACGATATTAAGATCTTTCTCCCAATCAAATCTAATGCTGATTGTGAGATTTTGCAATCAGAGTTGCACATTTTCTATGAGTGGTGCTGTAACAACAATCTAAAGCTGAACATTGAGAAATGTCAAGTTATGTCCTTCTTGAGGTCTCGCAGCTTCCGTACTTTTACACGTACATGTTTCAGGGTACTGGTATAAAACGGGTGGAAGGGGTAAGGGACTTGGAGTGTATCTTGATGTTAAATTAAACTTCATCTCCCATATTAATAACGTCGTTGCTAGGGCAACCTCTATGCTGGAATTTATTCTTCGGTGGTCCAAGGAATTTCCCAGCCCTCAAATAAGACTCCATCTTTTTACGTCCCTGGTTAGACCCCTGCTTGAATATGCTAGTCAGGTTTGGTCTCCGTTTTACGGATGCCACATTAAACGTATCGAGTCCGTCAAGCGCAGGTTTGTGCGATTGGCCCTGCGTTCTTTTCCTTGGAATGTCCCTCTTATTCTGCCACCTTATGAGGAGCGCTTAGGGTTACTGCAACTTGTTACACTCGAGAAGGGTCGTTGGGTTGCAGATTTGATATTTTTGCATCAGCTTCTGCAGGGAAAGCTAGACAGTGTTGAACTAGCTTCCAAAGTATTGCCTAGAGAACTGTCCTATTCCCTACGCAATCGATCACCTTTACAGATTGCTTTTTCACGCACTAATTTCGGCATGTTCGAGCCTATAAACCGCATGTGTAGGTCTGCTCATGATATTGGAGACGTTTTTGATACTAGTGTGGACAAAGCAACACTTAAAAGGAGTACATACAATTTGTAATTAATTCTTTTGCTCGTGCCAGTTTTTGTTTAATTTCTCGTTTTTGTTTGTTTTGCATTTAGATCCTTCTGTATTCGAATGGTAACACTATTATTATTATTATTATAGAATGCATGTATAGAGTCGTGAATATGTGTCCTCTTTTTGACTTGACTCTTACCAAGGATTAGCTATAACGATCTCTGTTGTCTATGCACCTCTGACTGTTGTGGGTTGGCGTATTTTAGTGTGTTAACTACTAATGTTTTTTTCTTGCATGTTGGTGTGGGAGCTCATTCGCCTCAATATATTTTATATTTGGCGAATAGGACAAATGGTTCTAGGCTTCTGCCTAAGAAGTGCGCCTTCTGAGTTAGAAGGATTAATTATATTTAATTGAAAAGAAACGAGGAAACAATTTTTAAACAAGGTCTAGCGACCTTTCTAGTGCTAACCTTAAGAGTCCCCGTCTTATAAAAATTATTTTTACATGATAACGGACTCCCCTAAGTTTACAACACGGGAAGAAGTAAGCTTCTTACTGTTAAGCGGCGTAGCACCGCATTTTCGAGAAGTCGAATTCTTACTCGGGGTAGAACTCGGGAAAGAGCTATCTTAACTTCGGGATTTCAAGAACTTCCTTATGACGACAAAATTCCAGACGACGCGGCTACACCTGTTAGCCTATCTGACATTCATTTTCTAGTACCCACTTAAAACATAAATCCAGAAGAGCTGGATAAATTTATAGCTTGTGGAAGATACTTTTCTCCTCAGCAAAAACTGAAGCTGATAGAAAATTCTTTCTGGAAATAGTAAAGACCAAACTTCAATGTCCAGCTTTCCAATTAACCCAATACGAAACGTACGGTACTTGGGACTCCTTAGTAACAGGCCTAAGGACTAAATTCAAACAAGAGAAAACTAGGGCCATAGCCCAAAACGAGCTCAGTTCCAGTCAAAGTCTTACTTGTTCTATTTGTGGGAAACGAGGTCATACTCAAAAGTTCTGTTATCAAAATAATAGAAATCTAAATCATAATAGAAATGCTGTAAAAAGGGAAATCCAACATGTCAGAAGGACAGATTACCCCAATGCTCTAGCACATAACTCTAGAAATTGGTACGGTCAACAAGACTTTAATGTACCTCAACCTTTTATTCCTAGACAAACGGGATACCAAAATTCAAGAAACCATTATAGGCGAGAAGTTCCTAACACTACAAACCGGGAATCACCCGAACCATACGAGAAAATACTCAAATATCTAATAGAGGGCCTAAATTAAACCAATATATGGTCAAATAAAAGGAAAGGAAACCCAAACAAATGGGAAACGAAAAGATTCGAGAGGAAGCAGTCGGCTCACCTGCTCGAATCAAAGTCAGAGCCGACGTACAAAATCGGGACTTGTGGCCAACGTAGCATTTAAGCCATCTAGAACGGGATTTAAGAGGTTATTAATAGATACCGGTGCAGATTATAGGCAGCGATTTCTTGAGAAAATATCGTTAATATTAGTTATGACAAGAGAGACCAGCACCGGGATCGAGAATTATCGTATCATGAAGCCCTAGACTGAACGAATGTTTATTGGATTTGCTAAGATCATTAAGACCGTTCACCCTAAAAGGCAAGCACATCTTAAGGGGACCCGGTGGTCTAGCGCGCGTAAATTTAAGGTATTTTCAGGATTTTTTTTAAGGTAAAACCAATTAAAAAACGATAATTGAACTCTGTACATTTAATAAACTACTCAATACTCGTACAAAAAAAAAATTATTATAAAAAAAAAAATTATTATAAAAAAAAATTTTTTTTATAAAAAAAATGTAGCTGAAAATAACACCCTCAAAAAAATCGACCTGGGTGGCGTTGATGATTTCAGCTCTGTCGGTCATCTGAACAATAGAAAAAAAAAGATTATTAATCTATATGAGTGTCTCTATCGTTGGAACTAAAATAAATTTAAAAAAAAATTTTTGACGAAGTGGTGCACTTTTGAAATTTGGGTACCAAAAATACGACTTTTTTTCGATACTTTTTTAACAAAAAAACAAAAACTTATTAAAATAAAAAATTTTTTTTACTTCCGACGATAGCCACTGGCATACTGAATAACATATTCAAAATTTAGCCCAATCGGATGGACAGTTTTTTTTGCTCTACGCCGTGCAGACAAAAGTTTCCATTCATGAGGCGGGCCAACCATTCGCTACCTACTATAAAGACTGTAGAAACTAAAATACTGTCAATATTATTATAAACATTTAACAGTATATTCTCGAAAGACTATACTTTGGAAAAATTAAAAAAAAAATTAAATTTTTTTTAAATTGTAGACTACCGGGTCCCCTTAAGTTAAAAATTGCGCAAATTATACTTGAGGAAGAACTTGAACAACGCTACGATGAGGAAATTGTACAATCGGCCACGAGCTCTATTTCTTCAACATCATTAAGTAGTCCTATTGTATTGACTTTTGAAAATTTTTAGAGCATATTATCCGTTCAAAACCCAACGTCTTTGCCATCTTCTCATCTACTATTGATAGTGCACTAACTTAATACTAAGTAAACATCAAGTTTCAAATTCATGCATATGAAATCAGAAAATGTACACATTTAATCGGCTTTGTCTAATTATTATCAAATTCACGACTATACGCGACTTTGTCCCATTTCGCTATGAAAAATATTTGGGTTAACTTTGCAGCTTCAGTTACCGCTGGGGTACCGTACCGCTGACGATACCACTACCGAAGTGTTGTTAATCAGCCGTAAAAGTCAGCTTTGATGATAACTTTTTTTTCATCGCTGGCTTTTTTCCCGGCCGCAAAGGCAAGGCATATTTTTTTGCACATATCTCACTTTGGGATCTTTTAAATTAAGTAGAATTAATCCTTCTAACTCAGAAGGCGCACTTCTTAGGCAGAAGCCTATAATCAATTGACCTATTCGCCAGAATATAACAATATATTGAGACAAATGAGCGCCCACATCAGCATGCAAAAGAAAACATTAGTAATCAAAAATCCAAAACACGCCCACACAAACAATCAGGGATGCACAGACAACAGAGATTTTTTCAGCAAATCCTTAGTAAGAGTCAGGTCAAGAACAGGACACATATTCACGGCTCTACACATGCGATTTATAGGCTCATGCATACCACAGTTAGACCGAGAGTAAAAAACATGCAGTAAAGGCAGTCCTCTTACACTATATGGGGTATGCCTATAAGAAACCAGACCTGCGAGAGTGCTACTATATATTCTATGTTCGAGTTCAAAAGCTGGTGAATAAAGACTAGGTCAGCAACTCTACTCGGAGGGCGATGCACATAAGGAGGAAGCCTAAGTGGATCATTCCGTGGAAGGTCTCTTAGTGCGAACCTAACAAAGTTCCGCTGCACCGACTCAATGCGTCTGGAATGAACAGGGAGATCAAACCTGAGATGCATACTCCAGCATTGGCCTGACCAAAGAAAAGAATAAGTGAATTAAGGTCTTCCGATCAGAAAACTCCCTTGACCACCGGTTTACATAGCCAAGAACTGAATTACTCTTAGAAACAATGTAGTTAATGTGCAGAGTGAATTCGAGTTTACGGTCAAGCTTCACTCCAAGGTCAGTGACGGACTGCACACGACAGATATTAGTTTCCACAAAGGAATAATCAAAGACGAGCTGATTTTGGTTCCTAGAGAATGACATAACTTCACATTTATCCAAGTTAAGCTGCAGGTCATTAGATCCACACCAGTTCTTGAAGGTATTTAAATCATCCTGAATGCAGGAAGAATCATAACTGTTTCTAACGCATGAGAAAATCTTCATATCGTCTGCGTAGATTAAGACTTTAGAGTACTTAATCAGAGGAACAATGTCGTCAATGGCAAGAATAAAAAACAACAGCCCAAGATGGCTACCCTGGGTACGCCAGATGTAGCCCTGACGACTCTGGATACAGTTTTACAAAAAGATACTCGATATATCCTGCCTTTTAAGTAAGAGAACATCCAATCGAGCAATAAAGGCGGAAAACCCAATTTTTCATGCTTAAGCATAATCACAGAGTGAGGAAGTTTATAAGTTAATGCCTTGCTAAAGTCGGTGTAGACGCAATCAGTCTGGAGACCTTGTTGAAAGGCAGAAATTATGTGGTATGTAAATTCAAGCAGGTTAGCTGTCGTCGATCTAGCAGGCAGAAAGCTATGTTGATTAGATGAGATTAACCCCTAACACTGCCCTACAAGCTGTGAATATATAACAGTTCGAACAACTTGGGTATGCAGGAAAGCTTTGCGATTGGCCTATAATTTGTTATTATGTTTTTATGTCCCTTTTCGTGAACAGGAATTATAAGGAGCTCTTACATAACGTAGGAAATCTACCGGCCTGAAGAGATTTGTTGAAGATGAGTTCCAGTGGAGTGAGTAAGGCGTCAGAACAGCATCTTAAGAATACAGGTGTAACACCATCAGGACCACAAGAAAAGTCCATTCTAAGTTCCTTGATACCATCCATAATAATATCACGAGATATAATGAGCAAAGCAATGGAGGCAGCGGGACAATCGTGGATATGATCAAACTCTTCCAGAAAGGCACTAAACTTCATTTATTTATTCCCTCATACCATCCAAACATGTATATAGGTAAGAAAGATATACTTTACTAAATAATATTCATAAAGAAGCAGGAAAACACTAAAAAGACAGAAAAAAAGTAAATTTAAAAATCAAAAAACCTGACTGCGAACTAGAAAGATAGAAACAAGATGAAATAGAAAATCCTTTACCCTCGGCTGAAAATAGTCACAGTTCTCAACCTTAAGGGAGGAATTGCAATCGGGACCTTCAACAAGTAGTGCAACTTTCTAAAATAAACACAAATGCTAAAGTTTTAGCTTACGCCTTTGGCTTACGAACTAGTGAGACAATTATCTACTGGCGCTGTCCATCTAAAAGAGGCATCCAAAATATAAGGCACGTGTTGTCGGATCAGAGCCCGCGAAAATGGTGGTCATGTTAGATACTGAAAATCAACTCAAGCTGATCACCCCCAAAGAGCTTGCTGGAAGCAAGGGTAATAAAACTCCTCGAGAGGTTACCTCAGACAGGCTGCTGTACAAGAAGAATACGTATTAAAGAAAATCAATAGAAATCTTGAATCTACCACGCCCAGTTATCGGTAAAGATGCTTGTCCTCCGGTGAGGGAAGTCATCTTCACATCGATTACAGTAAATAAAAGATCAATCTCTGCAATTTAACGAAACCTGGTCAAGGTTTAAGGTGCCCAAAGTGAAAGAAGTGCTTCGAAAAAAAGTCATTCATTTCATTGCCAATCTAGAACAACAACTCTGATACTTTAGGGCACCTTGCACGTCTTTTGAATTTCTTACTTTTGACATCGCATTCAGAGTCGAGTTTGGTCACGGCACCTTTGGGCAATGCGGATCATTACCTTATTACCAGTCAATTTCCCACGTCTCTCTGGTCACTGCCTAGCAGATTAATTTTACCAAATCATTAATAACATTAGTTTGGAAAATTTTGAAAATTGTGTACCAATGGACAATAAATAGTTGTTTCCGAGGTAATTTTTCCCAGTGAAACCGAATCCGGGCCCAGAATTACTCTATCACGTCAGGTTTTTGAGATATTCTAACCTACAGGTACATATCAGTGTACTAGCAGGCAAGTCCCGCTATACTTTCGGACGCGGGACGCTTTTGCGGTAGTCTTTAAACCCGAAGCATCCAGAGCTACTGAACCTTAAAGTGTTTCGCTCATGCTGTTAAAATGATACCCCTCTGTTTCGACTAAACCACTTAGGTAACTGTTTAACTTGTCACACTGGATTCAGGCGATACCAAAAAAATTAGTGGCATGCGAGCCATTTAACTACAATTGATTGATAGAACAAAAAAATTAACATTTTATTAAATTTTCGCTAAAAATTAATAAAATTCAAAAGAAAAAAGTCATACATTTTTGTAATCAGTGGTTATTGTAAATACAGAATATTAACTACACATTTGTTATGAGACAGAATATTAAATTTATTTTATTTTATTTAAAATTTTCGGCAAAAGAAAACTGATACTAAAAGCAACTAAACTGTAAAAATCGAATTTGCAAAATTAGCAAGAAAATATTTCTGTTCATTATGGCAATAAGCCTTTGCATGAAAAAAAATATTGGAGAATAATTAAAGTAAATATTTCATATTGGTTTTATTAGTAATATTTGCAAGAAAAAGATCATTGTCGTGATGAAAAGAACCATATTTCTGCTAATTTTACAAAGTCGGTTTTTAAAGTTTAGTGGCTCAAATTATTAATATTTTCTTTTCCCGAAAAGTTTTATCAATTTTTAGTAAAAATTTCAGAAAATGTCAATTTATTGGTTCTATTTTTATTACCTCCACTTTTGTTTTGATATAGGTATATTGAACTTTGACTTTCTAACCATAATAAATTATTAGCTAACCATATACAAAATAAGATAAATAAAAAATATTACCTTAAAAGGCATTGGTTTAAACTAATAATAAAATTTATTGCATTTTTCTTGTTAAGAAATTTTCAAATAGGCCAATACTTTCGGTTTATAGTAGCAGGTTGGGAAGACTACAAACTAGCCAAAAATCAGCAAATTAGATATTAGTTAGTTATTAGCAATCTTACTATATTTATCTTAGAGCGCAGTGCACAGGGATTTCGCTAATGTGTTTTTAACGACAACCTGAAGTTCGGACGAATTTCAATGACGTTGAGCCAATATGGTTGGAGGAGTGAACGGACTAAACAGTTTTTTTTTCTTAATGAATATTCGGAAAAGATGTCATTGGTGAAAGTATTTTATTCAAAATATTGAACGGATAAATTTTTTCCCAAATTTCATCAAATTGGTAGTTAGTCTTTGGCGAATACTAAAATAAACGTACCCGCAGAGATAAAATTTATTCCCGTACAGAATTCCAATTGTTTTTAAAACGATGTTTAATGAAATTCGTTTGTTCTTTTGTAATAGCTTTCACATTTACTTGCAGAAGGTTAGCAAGGAACAATTGCGACAAAAAAGAGAATGAAAATTCGAAAAATTCCTAGTCAGCCCTGTTGGTCAGAGAAGTCTCCTGGCAAACAAGAGACTGTGATTTAAGGTCAAATGAAATTTAAAAAATTCCTGCTTTCATCAGATGGCCAGGAAAGTCTCCAGGCAAAATTGTTTGTATATTATTCAAAACCACAAGAATTTTATTAAAGAATTTTTTTTAGAAATTTTTGTTTAATTTTTAAATTTAATTTTCAAGGAATATTGGGTTTAGTATACAATAAAATTGCAAATTGCTGCATCCCCTATAGAATTTTTAAATAGAATTCAACACCTGTAATTTGTATTAACATCATTTGTCAATAAAGTTGTATTCTATATTATTCAGATAAAGAAGATGCAATTTGATATTATAGTTCCGTACCTATAATTGGAAAAAACAAACACTTATAAAATCAGCTCGGTATCTGTCTGTCACAAGCATTTTTCTCCGAAATTATTTGACAATGAAAGTGTTTAGCTTTACACGACCGGACAAAAGTCTGGAAACCCTTTATCGTATTTTTTGGAAAGCGATTTCAATTGTTGCCCGTTCTTGCACACACGTGTATTTTCCACATTTTCCAGTTACAAAGAAACATTTTCTGAGGAATACCTATAAATGCGCGACAAAAGTCTGGAAACTCTCATTCACTTGAAATCTTTTGCGAAAAATTTTATTGAATGAATGCAGACGATTTGTGAATTATGAGATTGAGCATGACAACTAGATTAAAAACGTGTGGTGTTGAAAATCTTATGATAAGATATGGGGATAGCGAGAATTTATCATTTGAGGAAATAGCAGAAAGGTTAAAAGGGAAAAGGTACCGAATACAAATGATGGAATGGATAGCCCGCGAAAAGCTGATCCGAGGTAAGTTTTAGCGTAGTTTATATATTTATATTTATATTCACAGGACGGATAGACAAATATTCATCTAGTCAAAGAAAGATCCTAAGTTAACAGCGCCTGAAATTAAAAGTGCAGCAGAGGACTCCAATATCAGCACGAAGACTCTTCAACGGCATTAATTGGAGTTTGGCTTATCAGGCAGGGTTGCAGCAAAAAAGCCACAGGAAGAAAAGCCTATCTTTTGCTAAGGAGCATGAACATTGGACCGCTGACAATTGGAAAAATATTCTCTGGTCAAATGAATCTATATTTAATTTGTCTTACAGTCACGGAATTCGTTATGTAAGACGTCCCCCGAAGACTCGATACCATCCGCCGTACATCATAGGGACACTTAAACATGGAGGAGAATATATCATGGTTTGAGAAGTTTTCTCTTATTTTGGCGTTGAACCATTATTTTGTATAAAAGAAATAATGGACCCAGTGAAGTTCAGAGAGATTTTATCAGCTGTCATGGCGATGGTGGTTCGAGGATAATAACGTGCCTTCACAAAACTAAATTCTATCGAACATTTGTGGAAAGATGTGAAAGATCTTTAAAAGAAGAGATGCTCCAAAGAAAGAAGGAATTATTCGAAACAGTAAAAGAAACGTGGACTCGCACACTCATTGAAAAATTACACATTTTAATATAATCTATGCCGGGCAAATGTAAAACCGTAATATAATCTAATGACACACCAACTTAATATTGAATTAAATATTATCAAACTCCGGTGATAGATCTCACTCTTTTATTTTTATCTTTTTATCTACCAAACACAGCGACATTAAACAAACGCAAAAAAACTACTATCCCAATGACCTTTCCAAAATTGTCAACAAAGTTGATCTAACTCCTACCATTGCAGGTACAGTCACTTCCAATAGTGAAAAAAATGGTTTGGGATTACCACAAATTCAGCATTTTCCCAAATTTTCTCAGAAATTCATGTGATTCGTGTACCCCTTTTTTATTTTTATTGAATTACCCATCATATTACCTTTACAAAAAGGTACAACATGCCCAGGTAGAGAAAGGGTGTAGAAATTTATAAATAGAAAACTTATCGGAAAATATTTGAAAATCTGCAATTTAAAGAAACTAAACTGATATTAACTCCAAAATCCTTTTTACTGAATCCAAAAAGCATTACAATTAAACTAAGTAATTTTCAATAGCTGTTAAAAATGTCCACGGCCACTTTGGATGCATGCCAACAATCTCCTTTTAACTCCCTGTTTATAGCGTAATGCAGGCAGCCTCTCCCGTATTTTCGTCGCTGCATTCCTAATTATGCTAACTAAAACCTCCCTTGTGCTAACAGGGCTTGAATAAACTCATTGTTTTCCATAAGAAAAAGTCCAATGGAGTAAGGTCTGTGGATCTATGTAGCAGGTCGGTGCACCTCGTCCAAGGCTAGGACATTTTTCAGTTAGTATTGCCTTCACAATGTTAGCAGTATGCGCTGGTACTCCATCGCGTTGATAAAATATGTCCGTTCGATTATGCACAGGGATCTGCTCCATTAAATCTGGCAGGGTATTGTCCAAAAAGTCCGCATACATTTCACTAGTAAGCACCTGCGTCAAAACGAATGGTCCTAACAAATGGTTGCTGATGATATCAGCCCAAACATTGACACTGAATCTCTGCTGGAATGAGGTCACCTTTGTCCCATGTGGGTTAGTTTTCGATCAGGTATGGAGATTGTGGAAGTTTGTGATACCATCCCTAGTGAATTGAGATTCATCCGTCCACAGAATTCAGTCCAGAAACGCCCTGTCGTCAATGTCGCGTTGCAGAAACCAAGTGCTTAATTCCAGTCTTATCTCGAAATCTCCTTTCAGAAGTCCTTGGACTGGCTAATGGTGATATGGACGTATTCCCCTCGATGAATAATCCTTCAAACCTTAGATGAAGGCACTCCTAATAGTCTTGCGACTCGTCTCGTGCTCGTCACAGGGTCTTGTCGCACGATGGTGATTATTTGCTGCTCGACGTCGGCAAAAGTTCCCGAAGTTTCGGGTCGTGTGAAGTTACACTTCCTGTTTCTTTTAACCTTCGGAAAGTCCGTGTAAATACCCCTATTTGTGGTGCTCGCCGATTAGGGAATCTCCTTTGATATTCCACTACAGCCGCTCTCTCGTTTCCGTCTACTACACCATAAATGTAAATAATAACCGCGTATTCCTCAAAAGTTAAATCTACCATTTTTTAATGATTTTTGCTTACAAATACCTGTACTTATTGATTTGTTTTTCAACTATGATAGGTATTCTTGCAGACTGACTGCTATTAAAAGCAAATTTTCCATCAGGTATGAGTAACAGAATGCCACGATACAAGGGAGTGATTTCTGGCTACACAAGCTAATATCGGCAGTAAAACAAAATTACACTAACATTTTTATAACTTTTTTGCAGCAATAATTAAAATTAATTACCTGTTAACCCAAAACAAACATTTTCAACGTTTTATCTTAAAAATGTTGTTTCTGTAAAGAATTTCCTACCTAAAGTGCAATAAAATAATTAGGTAGACAGAAAATTTCTAAGGATACGGTTTTTCTAATCCTTTGTCTACCTTGCCATGTTGCACCTTTTTGGAAAGGTAATAAGATGAGAAATTTAATAAAAATTAAATACAGATGTATTAATTACATGAATTTCAGAGAAAATTTGGGAAAATGCTGAATTTTAGGTAATCACAAACCATTTTTTTTCAATTTCGGAATTGACTGCACGTAGGTACAATGCTAGGAGTTAGATCAACATTGTTGACAATTTTGGAAAGGTCATTGGTATAGTAGTTTTTTGCGTTTGTTTGATGTCGCTGTGTTGGGTAGATCAAAAGATAAAAATAAAAGAGTAATGTACATACCATGAAAAACTAAAATTTTTGAATCACCCTGTAACTCCCAAACGGTTGAGAATGCCCCAACCTGCCATACAATATTTGTTTGCCTAGGTGAGATCTATCACCCCACTCATTTTGTCACGTCAGATCTGAAACACCCTGTATATTATATAGCAGCACATTTCGAATCGCTGTGTGAAATAAAATATGTACCTAACTTTGTAACGCGTTGACCGATTTAGATGGTTCTTTTTTTGTTGTACAGAGTATGATCCCCCCATTGCTAATAGGAGAAACAAATTTGGAATGTGGTGGGGAGACACGAGGGGTAGGATAACTTCGCAACGCGTGGACCGATTTGGATCATTCTTTTTCTGTTGGGTAGAGTATATTCCCTGGTTGATACCACGAGAAAAAACGGGGGTGGGGGTGAGGGGTAGGGGTGGAAACTAATTTTGTAACGCGTGGACCGATTTGGATTTTTTTTTGTACAGAGTATGATCCCCAATGTTAATAGGAGGAAAAAAAAATTGGCCTAGGGTGGGTGTAGAGGGGAGGGGTAGTCTAACTTCGGCGTTACACAATTTCTTAATTCACACACCTATA
The DNA here is from genome assembly GCA_964036015.1 of Leptarthrus brevirostris. NCBI lineage: Eukaryota > Metazoa > Arthropoda > Insecta > Diptera > Asilidae > Leptarthrus > Leptarthrus brevirostris. The sequence goes on from OZ038371.1 coordinate 114,116,577, forward strand.
TCGAAGATTCTTTTTGTTGTGCATTATATGATACCCCATTGCAACTCTATGGAAAAATTATGACTTAGGGTGTGGGGGGGGACCTAACTTTGTAACGCGTGGACTGGTTTATATTATTCCGAATGCATAGAGTACCTATTTTTATTCTGACAAAAATTGTGGCTTATGGTGAGAGATGGAAGATGGGCGGCGCCTAGCTTCATAAGGCATAGACCGATTTTGATTCGGTTGTGCAGAATACGTTTCCTGATTAATAAATGATTAAAAAGCAAAATAATTTTTCATTTTGTATCTATTACGACATTTTGAAGTCAGTGCAAATTAAACAAACAAAACAACTACCCAACCACAATTGAAGGTAGTATTAAATAAAACTACCCGAACGTGTCAGCTCACGGAATCATAAGGAAGGATGATTAAATACTTTTGTTGTAGTTGTTTGGTTTGTTTGATTTGCACCGAATTCAAAACTTCGTAATAGATATAAAATAAAAAAATATTATAGTTTAGCGCTTTTTGTGAAGTCGCTTCAAATTTTTTTTTTAACTATGTAACCATGTAAGAGCAGGAAATTACTACAGCTATATATTAGTCGACAGAGATCGAGACGGCACAGGCGAAATATATCAGTATTATTGAAGTTGTTCGACTGCGCGAACAAATAATGCTGCTATCTAACGATAATGCAAACTTGTAGCACAAACGTCAATCAAAGGTTACACTGGAAGTGAAAAACAATTTCTATATTAAAATATAAATTGTAATAGTGTAACGTAGTTGGGGTTCTTCTAGCTCGGCGGAGCAATTAAGGCACTTATTTTCAATCAGAAATACTCAAACCACTACACTGTTTAATTCGTTTTACAATTTCCTTTACAATAATTCCTCTCAATGTTTAAATTTATTTACAACTCTACTGATTGATTCACCTATTCAACCACTTAGTTCTAGATATTTTAATTATTCATTTTCCCCTCACGTTTTTATCCTATAAGCGAGTCGTCTTTGAATTCCTGCGGCTTTTCAAATTTCTTTCCCTGATTTCTCGTCACCTGGGATATGCGCATTGCACAGACAATATGCTTTTACTTTTCACACATTATCTTAATAGTTTAAAGAACAACTACTCACATTCGAGCAATTAAATTAAATTAAAGAAATACTTCGCCAAAATTAAAGCATAAAGTGTCGCAGGTTGGAATCTTGCCGTCGGAGGTATTTGGTTGTTTTCTGCTGACAACAGATTATATATAAAGGCCATTCGTAGTTGCATAATAAAGTCGGTGGTTCAGAATCCACCTTAAATAGAATCTTGTGAATTGAAAATCACAATTTTGTTTTCAGGTTTATACAAAATTGATTTCTCTCTGGAAATTATCAATGATTTTTTTATCATTACTGTTGGTAGCAAAAAAAACAACCACAGGTCATCGCAGGTGGGGTTCGATCCTGGGACCCACGGAATGGAAGACCAGCACATTAACATTTATTCCATCGATTTGTATGCTGCGGAGTTCAAACTGATGTTTAACGTAGGTCTGTTAATTATGCTACATTAACCTGTTTTTTAAAACCTTTGTGTTAAAATGTTGTATTTCAAAATGTCACTTTTTATCTTAGAATAAAAAACGAGAGGAAAGGCTATCTTAAGTAAAAACCCTGTACGTGTGATAAGCATTTTTGCTTCTTGGCCAAGTGGCGAGTGGGTTAAGGAGGAATGTCGCCTGAAATGTCAAATTGGACCGAATGTCGCCTTGAAATCAAAGTCGTCTCCGTAGTACTGAAATATTTGGGGGCATAAGCAAAGTGTTTTTAAATAGTAAAATTAAGTAAATTAATAAAATATGGTCGGGCAAAGTTATATTATATTAAAAGTGTTATAAGAATATATTTTAAAAACACCTAATTTAAAATATTACAAAATGAGTTGGCCCCTCCTGTATACAAGCATAATTTTACTACTTTCATGTTCGAAACGCACACATCGCTTGGGTTCTACCACATATAGCAAAATGCTTACATTTTTCCGAATAATGTCCTTTCCTCTAGTTCTTTATTCTAAGCTTTTTATAAATCTTGAAAACTTTTTTCTCAGAGTAAAACCTTTAAACCTAAATATTTCAACTTTCTGTCAAATTTTGCCAAATATTTATGAATGTTTCCTATTTTATTAGCCTGTAAAGCATTCAATTTAAAAGGGTTGTGAATTCATTCCCGAAATATTGAACAGCTGAATATTCCTATTCGAATAGTGGTCAATTCTAATAATTGATCATTTGACATGTGTAAACACTCTTCTATAAATATAGCTGGATCCGCTTTTGCTTGACTTTGAAGGTAGTTGCAGTCAAGTCCTGCAAAAAATAACTTACCTAGTTTTGTATAAAATTACATGTAAATTTAACACCGGATAGACCCATGCTCCCAAGATTTGCTCGATAATATGAACTACATTGATATAATGCCGAGTGTAGCGGTTGCTACACGTATTTACTTTTTATTTATAATTTAACGTAAAAAGGAATTCTAAATTAGTAATAATCACGAATTCACTTTTACATTAACTTATAAATAAAAATTAAATACGTGTAGCAACCGCTACACCGAGTATTTCACAACAAAAGCTGTGATTGGGGTACTTGATTCCAGTGCTAGCGCTTATTTATCGCAATATTTGTCCCAGGAATTCAAAATCTGCAACTCTTATAAAAATAGTGCATTTCCGGTGCTGCCATTATTTTGCACGCTCGGGTAACAAGCTAGGAATATATCCCTTTGACTGAAATGATTTTTCTGGAGCAGATTTTATGAGCACCACTGTTACGGAACGACCAATTATCATTTAAAACTTAAAAAAGCCCACCTACATAGTGGCAATTACGAACACTTTTTGTTGAAAGCCATAGAATCTTCAGAGAAAAATAAAGAATTTTAGAGTCAATGTTCAAGAGGTATTACAAAACTGATCCACGGCATAGTAAATGTAACCATAGAAAAATGGGGAAGAGCATTATAGCGACTGATGGGGTCAGAAAGCAAGGCATGCAACGGATTCGGAACTAGAGGGTTCTTTTTACATTAAAACAATAGTTGTAGTAGTAGTCCAGTAGCTAAGATCAAAGATGTATCTGTCAATACTTATTTTATGATATGTCCTTTTTCATCCAACTAATAAATGGGTGAACCCAACACAATGAACATTTTCACATTTATGACCGATTCTATATAATTGCAGACATTCCGTTTTCCGCAAAACACTGGAATTAGGTTGCATTTCAGTCTTAAAGGCTTTTTTGAAGGATGTAGTTGAGTAATAATATAAATGTTTGAGTAATATTTACATACTTAGAAAATGGGTTGTAAGATGGATATAACAAATGAAAACAAAATATGCTATTGGTGAACTATTGAAATCAAAAAGCAAGCGCATTGTGAGATTACGAGTCAAGTCAATGTTTCTTGTGCGACTGTGAGTCAAATCTCAAAATTGTTAAAAAATTATCAACCTGCAGCAGACAATAGGGAAATTGCCAATTAATCAGGAAAACTACGCTCAGGATAAACATTATGATAAACCTTATGGCGGTACAACAACATAGAGCTCCTACTAAAGTTCTTAAACGGAGCCTGGGTGAGGAAGAATTTGAATATTTCAAATTACCTTACGCTTATATAACCGCCTGTATAAAAGTGATTTGAAAAGGAGGCAAGAAGCCAAAGAGCCAAGGTGTACCCAAAAATGATAAAATACCGACACCATACGATCAATGACTGGAAAAAAGTAAGTTATATTGTTGCTTATTTTGATTAAATTTCATGTCATAGTATAATATGTATTAAATCTAATTCATTTTTTTAAACTTCAGACCACCTTCAGTGACGAGTCTTATCTGCAAACGATGACGGAATCTTCTTGCTTTTTAAAGAAGCAGCGAGGGTAGAGATGGAAAGAAAATTGCAGACAAAGAACGGCCAAACAGCCTCTATCAATAATGGGATGAAGCTGTATTTCTGGAAAAGGTCCTGGCACTGCATACTTTGATGATGCAACAATGAGACAAGATTAGTATTAAAAAGTCCTCAAGGAGGCTTTTATTCCACATAGGAATTCCCTCAATTATCACCCTTTCTGCTACACTTTCATGCAGCACAAAACTACTTGCCATACAGCGAAATTGTTCGCATGAGGGAGAAAATGGAGGTACTTCCATAGCCCGGAATTCTCCGGATCTCAATTCATTTACAAATTAATGGGTCTTACTAACAACGAAAATTTACAGTCTGCAGAACCGAAATGCTGCAGAACTAAAGCAAAATATTTAGAATGTTTAGACAAATGACGACCAAATGCGGGAAATAACTATGCAGAAAATATGCACAACCGAATTAAAGAGGTAATAAAAAATCGAGGAGGAATTGCAGGACATTAATTAAGTTTATATTATCCTTGCTAAATTCCACAGTTTATTAAATCAATTTACACGACGCGTTTCGCCCTTCTTGGGCATTATAAAGTGAGTGGCTAATGCCTAAGTATGGCGAAACGCGTCGTGTAAATTTATTTAATAAACTGTGGAATTTAGCAAGTGTTGTTTATATTTATATAAAATGTTCCCGAAAAGTTACAAATTCCACCAAGTGCCAAATGTAATTTCGATTAATTCTATAAGTTTATATTAATTTCCAATCTATCTGTTCCGAAAATATACACCTCGCGAAATATTTATAAACGCATAGAGCTAACAGTTGATATAGCAATAGTTTCGCATTAATTCTGTAAATTAACTGTCAAAACAATATTCATTGTAAAGAGCGCACATTTTACCGTTATTGAGCATTAATTGCTGATTACTGAGTTATTTGTTTATAGTTTTCTCGTGTAGTTTGATGAGTAAGTGAAACGAAATATTTATAAACGCAAGTTGTTTTTTATTTAAATTAGTATATTTTGTTATTTGTTTTCAATAATAATTGGTAAGATTTAGTGAAATATTACTAGAAAAATTAAGGTTAGTTGAAATATTTCTAGGGAAACGTTTTTTAACAAAATGCCACGAGGTAGATCGTTAACGGTCGAGGAAAAAACAAAAATAAAATTCTACAGAGAGGCAAAAATGTCATGTTGGCAAATTGGAAAAAAAAATTAAAAGATCACCATCGAGAAATTTGTAAAATATGGCGATTTGTACGGAACAAAAAGAAGATCTGGTTGAAAATCGACTGTTACGGACAGAGAGAAGCGACGAATTGTGAACGCTGCGGTACGACAACATATGTCAGCAAGGGAAATTAAGGAAAGGTTAAAGGTTAAGGTATCCGTTCGACGAATTCAACAAATTCTGAAAAGTTCCGAACACGTTAAATATACAAAAGGATTAGCGAAACCTTAGCTAATGCCAAGACATAAGTTAGTGCGCACAGAATTTGCTAAAAAATATATGGGCTGGACAAATGAGTGGCGTCGAGTTATCTTTTCCGACGAAAAGAAGTTCAATTTGGATGCCTGTCAATTTTATTGGAGGGATATACGAGTTCCAAAAGAGGTCCGACTCAGTCGCAATTTCGGTGGTGGTGGCCTTATGGTTTGGGCCGCTTTCGGTTATTATGGATCAACACCGATTTGCTTTCTTTCACCTCGGATGAATTCCCAGACCTACTGCGAACTACTGGAAGATGTTTTATTGACGTATGGAGACGAAATTGCTATCGAAAACTGGCTTTTTCAACAGGACAACGCTCCAATTCATGTTTCCGCGCGAACGAAGAAGTGGTTTTCTGACCATAATATCGAGGTGATTAAGCGGCCGGCTAAGAGTCCAGATCTAAATCCCATTGAAAACCTATGGAGCATTATAGTTAATGACGTTTATGCCGGTGGGAAAAAATTTGGCACTCTTGCGGAACTGCGGGTAAAGTTAGTTAAGTCTTGGGCTAAAATTTCGTCCGATACCCGTAGATCTCTTATCAATTCAATGCCTCGAAGAATCAGTGAGGTTTATTTAAATAGAGGAGGCTACACACATTATTAATTTTTAGTTCAACTGGTTCTTTTAACATTAAAGTTATAATACGTTTATAATTATTTCGCAGGAAAAAGAAATAATTTGAAGTTTAACTAATAATAAAATAAAATTTTAATAATAAATTGCTGTAAAAATATTTACTTAGTTAGAGTAACATATGTTTGTTTAAATAATTCTGAAAATAACATAATATTTCATGAAAATATCAATGATTTTTGAATGTGTTTATAATTATTTCGCGAGGTGTATTGCATATAAGAATTTTGATTTTTGTTCTGATATATTTCTAAAAACTACCAATAAAATGCTTTAAAGTAAATGCGTTTCTAATTCGTTGATCACCCACTATTTTATCAGTTAACCATTCCTTTTTAAATAAAACTTGATAAGAACTTGTTGAAGCTATGACTCATAAGGATGCCTAACCGACAATCCTCTTTGATTTCATAAAGGTACTAATAAAATTCGCAAAAGTAGTACGTATTTAGTATGATGCATTTCTGTTTTCTTAAAAAGTTTTCCAAATTTGGTAAATGATGAAAATTCCACTTGATAGTTTCTTGTATAATAGTCATCAATGTTGTTATCTTTTGAATCATTAACGAAAGTAACCGATGCAAACAAACGGCGATAACCATGGTTTCTTCGGAATTACGTCGGTGAGTAAATTGTAATACATGTTCTAATCCGCATATATAGATAAAATACTGTGGTTGCCCGGATTTTATTGCGGGTATATTTCAAGGATAAAAAGAAGAAAATTAATTATCATATTTAAGAGCTTCTTGTTTTAAAGTGGGGTTTGACTTTTTACAAAAGTTTTTTATTTTTTAATCAACTCAAAGACCCATGGAAACCACAGAAGCGTTCTGCCGCTAGCAGAAAATTCTCAAATCAATCTATTTCCAATCAATTCCGAATACGTACTTATTTCAGCTTTGTAAGCTATCAAATCAAAGTTGATTTCAATTTCCTTTTGCCGACCCAAATAAATGTATTTTCCTTTCAACATGGCGCAGCAATAAATCCAGGTTTGGAGTAGTAAACACTCATTGCTCCAAAATCAATACTTCTGAGAAGTATCATCGACACAATTTACGGCATGGATCTAAATGCTTACCGAAACATTCACACATCTCGAAGGCTATAATGGACATGAAAATTGCATCTCAACACGTTCTTTTGTAATCACATAAATCTATTTGTCTCCAATAAATCACGTTTGAAAAGATGAAGTTTGAGTTTTCGTATTGCGAAGGTATTTCATAATTAAACATTTTAAACAAGAGTTTTAAACAAAATCTTTATTTTGAAACTTTTGTTTTGAACAAGCTTTAATTCAGTTTTTTCATACTAACATAATTAATTTATTAGAGCCTCATGATATAGATATACCGTATACTTACATATATACCAGCTAATATTATTTTCATTACTACACCTTAAGGGAATACCTTTTAATTTCCGGGGCATTCTAATATCAGCGGCTAAATGTCAGGTGCAGTATATCCTAAAAATATGAAAGGTGCGCTTTGAAGATATGAGCAGAAAATGGAAAGGTTTCGTAGCTTTGTGTTGTAGTAATAATTTTGTTGAGACGAATCTATAGACAAAATAAAATGTGTCATAGGAATAAATTTCCGTAAAGAAGCTTTAAGATGAGGTACCTAACATCATTATAAGTTTTTGCATATATCTATTTTCGAAAAAATAATTGTTATGCTGTGCTACAGAATACTCCTCCACTCGACTTTACGTAAAAATAGTGCTGAAAACACATCTTTCATTTTCATAATTTCTTTTAAGTCAGACTTCAAAAAAAAATTATATATCTAGACCCACTCTGGCACATGGCGATATGTTCCGGTATGGAAATTTATGGAGGATAGTTCTAGCTATAAAAAGGAAAAAATTTTGCAAGTACACTTCCCTACAACTTTTCATCACTCACTATTGTTAATTTTCATTGACCTTTTTAATGATTCAATGATGAGTATTGTCTTGTCTTTAGCTCGACATCAACTTTGAAAGTCCGTCGATAGAAATCTTTTTAGGTTAATAATTTCTGTCTACTTCTGATTAACCGAAAGTCCTGTTTAAAATCACTTTACTTTGCACGATAGATATATACATGTATAACCTAATCTCTTAGTAAAAATTTCAACTTACTCTTTCCAATAGTATATGCGTAATCCCAGTCACATTATATTGCGATTTTCAGAAGTTTTTAAAAAATTTGCCAATTATCAAAAAATCCGACAAAATTAAAAATGCAGGAGAAAAAGTTTTCATCGGTGTTATTTGTTTTCTAATTTATAAATACTTAATTTGAAGAAAAAATTGATTTTCAAAAAATTTCATCCTCTCAGTTTCAAAATATGCAATGTATATTTTTTCATATTTCTGGCAGTCGCAATTTAAATTACAAAACACAAAAAATTTTATAAGTAGACATTTGACAACTTACTCATCGGAAAGAGTTCTACTTGGTTTCATTTCCTTCACTAATCAATTCTCTGGAATTGTTTATGTAATCATTTGTTCACATTTTCATTTGGTAAGATTTGTAGTACTAACATTCTACAGGATTAAAAAAACAAAATCGGTTACTATGCAGATTTCTTATGAATTTTTACAATGTCAAAGAAGCTTCAAATTTCGGAAAATCAGAATCATTCTATAACTCTTAATAAATTGAAGAATAATTGAATAAAAATGTTTGCAGCGCAAATTGACAGAGATAAAATTACTACGGTTTGACATCCATGACGATAAAATAAATGTTGAACTATTTTAAAATGTCAATTAACAAAATGATCGAAGAAAAGTTGAAAATTACTACACGGATTGAAAAGTTCTCGAATTCGTGTTGCAACCGTTAAATGTCTTAACATTTACCGAAAAGCGCCGTAAAATATACTTTTTTTTATACGATGTGGCCAAATCCTAGGGGACAACCCTTTGATGCATTAGCATGGTGTTGGCCGGAAGGGAATTAGGTTAAGGGAAGTGAGGAAACTAGAAATTCTTGTTTTTGCATTGCTCAGACGACGGAGTGGATTATTTTGGTTTCCTATCACGGGGAGACCTGGTCTCGAACCCGGGACCCATGACATAGTGTTCGTGCGGCTCAACGAATTGATCCAACTCCGTCTCCACTATTATACCGTTTCTCAGCGAAGAGTAGTGAGAAAATTATGGTGGAGTCACAACAATTTTACATTGCAGTTCCGTAAAAATTGTCTATGAACACTATATCGGTGAGTAGAATTGGAGTTTTCTCTCCTTGTAGGATCAGATTAAAATATAAAAACTGTTTTTAAATTAACGGATTAAAAAAACTAATAGAAAATAACATTTTGCCTGTATACATAATTCTACAGCCATTCTTTAATTCCGTGTGCTTGGTAATGCACTCGTACATATTTTCAGTAAGATTTTAATTCCATTCTTATGGTAATTCTGATAATCAAATAGCTTTAAAAAAAAGTTGAGCCAATTTTAAAAAAAGCACTAAAAAGCATAAAATAATTTTTCATTTTATATCTATTCCTATATTTTGAAGTCGGTGCAAATTAAACAAACCAAACAACTAAAACAAAATTATTTAATCGTCCTTCCTTATTATCCCGTGAGCTAAAACATTTAGGTAGTTTTATATATTATCTGTGGTTCCGTAGTTGTTTTGTTTGTTTAATATGCACCGACTTCAAAATGTCGTAATAGATGTAAAATGAAAAATTATATTATGCTTTGTAGCGCTTTTTATGAAGTCGGTAAAATTCTTTTTTTAACTATTTTATTTTTCACTTTTTAGTGTCTTTGTATATACAACTCGAAAAATGCAGCACATCCGAACAAACCAATTTCTAAAGTTGCAGAGGTTTGGCAGTCTATATATAGAAAATTCGGCGCATTAAATCTAAATCTGGCAACATTTTACAAAATAAGTCACGGTCGCCCTTTCAACCCTTCACTTAGATACAAAATTTTTACCACCGCGCTAGTACGCCACCGTACTCTATACAGTAAGAGAGAATTATCATAGTCAGAGAATAATTGTAGTCACTTTAGGTACACAATTTTTATCAGGCGCCGCCCTTCCTTCAACTCTCACTATAAGCCACATTTTTTGTCTTGACACAAATAGATACTCTATGCATTCAGGATCACCTAAATCAGTTCACGCGTTACAAAATTAGACTACCCCCACCACATCACTTGGTCAACATTTTTCCTTACAGTTCTACGCGTTAAATTGTTGGGTAACGACCCCTTCCCACCCCACCTCACCCCATACAGTTTTGTCGCACTACCAATGGAGTAACATACTCTATACATCAGAAAAATAATTAACCAAATCGATCCACGCGTTACGAAGTTGAACTACCATCTCCCCTTTCCCCGCCCCACCGCAGAACATTTCTTTTCCATTAGTAACAATAGGCAATCATACTCTATAAAATAGAAAGAGAATCACCAAAGTCCGTTCACGCGTTACGAAGTAAGGTTTTACCCCCACCTCATGGTACCAATCGGTGAACATGCTCTACCTAACAAAAAAAGAATCATCGAAATCGGTCCACGCTTTACAAAACTATGCCCGGTCAAACATAAACAAAGTTAAATAAATATAAACTACGTGTCGAACTTAGAACCTCTCTGTATTTGGGAAGTCCGAAAAAATGGGGAATCTTCATTTGGTATGCACTATATATTAATTTATTTACAAATTCATCAATAACTGCCTACTACAATTATAATAAAATACAATTTAATTAATTAAGAACAACACGGTAAAATCCTAAGATAGTTTTTTTGACAAGGCTATGGTCGGTAAGGAATTACATGAATGATGGAAACTAAATGTCTACTATTCCATTGCTGCGAACTCAGCAGCCCAGGGACTGGTATTTTTATTTATTGAAAAAAAAACACAAATACTCATAGGTAGACCGAGGGTTCATGCTGCATCCATGGCACGAAATATGCACATGAAATGAAATATCAATAAATAAAATGAAAGTTACAAATTGTAAATGATCACCCAATAAGAAAAGAAGAAGAATAAACCAACTAAATGCAATACACTAATGCACGACGAGCCGGAACAGACAAAGAAAACCCCCCCCCCCCCCCACCACCCCCTAGTAATAACCCCCTGACAATAGTCAAAAGCAATTCAAAAAATTCCCCTGCATTCAAGAATTTCCAAAGAAACGTAACCAAGCTTATCGAATTATGGAAACAAACGATATGGATCAAACCAAGGAAGGCCACTGATCCACGGTCTTAATGCGATAAATATGGACAACACATTAAACTGGACAAGCATTAGATTGGATTCACAAAAGTACAATCAAGAAATTTCGTATTGCAAGGGTCGTCAAACTCGTTTGACCACCTTTTTACAAAATCCAAGGACTTGTTAGCTTTATTCACAATAGCATCAGTGTGATACTCGAAGGTAAACTTGGTATTAAGTCAGGGTTCAAAAGAGCACAGTCGTTGACTCTAGTATCAATTCAAAAACCTTGACATTGTCAGCAAAGCAAAGAATTCTCGAATTATTCAGAACCGTAAATACATCATGGTCTTAGATGGCTGCCCTGAGGCACACTAGATGTGCTATGGATTTCATTAAAGCGGGCTCCTGGATATAAAACAAGTTGCAAGTACATCCAGAGAGGCAATAACTTACCAACCAATGTACTAAAGATGGAAGGAAACCGAAGAAAATATAACTTAAGAAGAAGAATCCTATGATTGATTCTGTCATAGGCCTAAATCTAGGTACTAAAGTGGGTGAAAATACGAGGACTGTTCAAAAAGTAATGATAATAGTGACCCTGGGTAAATATGTGTTGCAAAGGGTGCTAATACTGAATACTATCGTGTAGTCCATTCTTTTAGCCATCTATCACGATTAGTTTCAAGTCGATCGATGCAGTGAGTGGACGTATGTGACGATTCGCGTAACGTGTGTTAGATGTTCGCCTACATGTCCAGCATATATATAAAATAAGAGCAACGTTGTAACGTGAAATTTTTAGTAAAACTAGGGAAGAACCAAAAATACGCGTATGAATTGTTAACGACGGTGAAGATGTTATGAACCAGGCATTCGAGGAAGGTAGAGAAAGCATCGCCTAGGGGCGCACTTCTTCCGTTTGGGAGCTCGCCGCATGTATAGAAATTTCAGTTGGCAGCGCGTTTTCGATTTTGCACCATGATTTCGCGGGTCCGGTTCATATAACCTAAAAATAAAATCCCTAATTAAAAATCCTTAACCTCAAAATCTCTAAAATTAAAATCCCTAATGAAAAAATATCTAAAAAAAAGAAACCCATAATAATAATAATATTTCTAAGAGTAAAAATTCATAATTCAAGAAATCCCAACTACAAAAGGACCCTAACTACATTACGAATTTTATAAAAGAAAGTTTAAAACGAAAATCTTTCTTTTATAAAATTCACAAATTATATATTTACGGAACGATTACTAGTTTTTACATATTATCATCGAAAATGAGTTGTCGTTTTTGAATCATATCCATCTACAATTCGTATTTCGTCTTATAAACTTAGTTCCTCGAGATATTTTAGTTCCGAAATTTGGTTCATTTTTCTGACTCTTTCTATTTTCTGTTTGTGAGCTACAACTTTTGGCATATAAACTCTAACATTTTCCTTGTAAAGTGATTCTGATTTTCTCGCATTATTTCTGAAATTAAAACTCGTGAATATAAAAATAAAAAGGTATACGACTAAAGACATGAGAAATCAGAATTGGAATTTTAAAAGGAATTGCATTAAGTACGAATTTATTTTGAAATTAGTTTTTTATCTTGATCCCTTTTTAATTTATGGCTTTTTGGGATTTCTTCTTTTTTTAGAGTTTTTTTTATTTAAGAGATTTTGTCGTTATAGATTTTTATTTTAGAGATTTTATTTTCGGTGTTTTGGCTTCGGGATTACTTTTAACGGGAATTTGTACTGATCCCTGATTTGGCTATGCGACGCGTGTTTTGCAGATGAGTGCCGCGCCTGCTCGTACATGAGCTTTAATGGATTTCCTGAACACTCGTCGCATCGCAACTGTACCCCTCCCACCGTACACTACAAATTCGGCCTCTTGCGACTTTGGGCTGTTTCCCCACGTCAAGTTTGCGCTCAAGGGACGGAAATTAAAGACCATTCACGAGGTCATGATAGCTGTGGAGGCGCGCCGCAAGCAGCTCGTGAAAGATTGTCTGGCGTTCGTATTGACAGAAATGGTGAGGTGTATTAGTACCGAGAGGAATTACTTCGAAAAAGAGCATGCAGATTTGAAAGACTGAATAAATTTTCTTTTCTGTAGAACGTTTTAATCACTACTTTTTGAACAGCAATCGCAGCGACGTTAGACAAAGCCAGCATGCCAAGTAACAGGTATATGACTTCAACCAATCAAATTACAGTCGCATGCGACGAATCGCACTCGTGAACGAGGGTTAAACAAACAAAATAACTACCCAACCATAATTAGAGATAATACATGTATGTATGTATGTATGTAATGTATGTATACAACTAATTGAACGTTTCAGCTCATGGGATCATAAGGAAGGACGATCAAATACTTTTGTTGTAATTGTTTGGTTGGTTTGATTCGCACAGAATTTAAAATGTCGTAATAGATTTAAAATTAATAATTATCTTATGCTTTTAAGCGCTTTTTGTAAAGTCGGTTCAAATTTTTTAAAAACTATTCTATTTTTCACTTTTTAGTGTCTTCTACTCTGTACAACAAAAAAAGAACCATCCAAATCGGTCCAAGGATTAAAAATTTAGGTTTAACCCCCTACCCGCACCCTCGTCCCACCTTCTCTTGGTAGCAATCAGGGAACATACTCTACCCAACAACAAAACATTATAGAAATAAGTGCACGCATTACGAAGTTAGACTACCCCTCCCCATCCCCCTTCCCCACCCGACACCTTAGGACCAAATTATTCTCCTATTAACAATGGGGGATCACACTCTATACAAATCGGTCCACGCGTTACAAAGTTAGGTTCCACCGCACCCCACCAACATTTTTTTTCTCGTGGTATCAACCAGGGGACATACTCTACCCAACAAAAAAGAATTATCGAAATCGGTCCACGCGCGTTACGAAGTTAGACTAACCCTCGCCCTCCCCCACACCAGTCACCAGCTTTCGACCAAATTATTCTCTTATTAGCGATGGGGGATCACACTTTATGCAACAGTAAAAGAACCGCGTGGACCGATTTTATTTATATTTTTGGGAAGTTAGTTAAAAATTGCAATGGTGAGAAACGAAGACATTTTATTTCTGAGACTCTAAAACACTGTGATGTGGTTACCTGGTGACATGGAAATTGTCTGTTTCTAATGTGGACCAAGAAGCAGTTGAGGAAATGTCGGGTGGCTGGGATGAGCGGAGAGGTGATCTCGAGGCTACTACTCCACAGATTGAAAGTACTATCGAGGAACCATCTAGCGCGGATCAATAGCCTTCTGCCCTTAAATACTTAACTAAGGGAGACGAAGATGAAACAAGAACACCGGCAGGAAGGGAAACTACGGAAGAACTTGAGAAGGTCAGGACAACGGCTAGAGCCAAATCCGAGCCAGGAACAAGCATGGAGACTGCCAACGCGACGAAGGTTAAACCTAAAACCAAGAAGGCGAAAAAAGGATAAGGTCAGAGGAGGTTACCCCTCTATTGCCGGAGAAACACCAAACAGAGAAGGAATTTACCTTTAGTGAAATAGTGGGTGAATCCCTGGTTATCATTAACAAATGGAGTTGGATCAATTCGTTGAGCCGCACGACCACCAGGCCATGGGTTCGAGACCAACCACAATTGACAATTTTCGGAGCGACATAAAAGCTGATACAACTAAAAAAATTGTCCACAATAAAATAATAAAAACTAATATCTCGTCCACTTTATCAAGCACAACTCCATTCCTTCTAAAGGGTGCACCTCATAACGCCAACGATTCCTGGGCCCACAGTTTTTTTTCCCGCAATTTTGGATTCACCCCCGTTAGCTGCCTGAAGTTACTCTCGTCAGACGAAGGGAAATCCAGCAACTTCAAGATCTTCATCCCAAACAAATATGTCTGGCTCATCAGTAACCCCTCCAGCAAATTCTTCACTCTCGGGAACATCACAATTTCTAAGTGGACTACGAAGTACGTTAAGTTTAACCCTAAGCCCTCTGCACCTAACCCTAAATTAAATACTAAAAAACCTAACCTTACTAACTACCCCAAACGACCTTCTCCCATACCTAAATTTAGTATTCACCCTAACCATAAGAATCTTAGAACTAGTAGCAACATAAGTACTCCTCACTCTTCCGCACATCTCACCATTAATCCTAAATCTAGTAATCCTAACTCCAATTGGCAGTTCAAAATGGGACTATTTCCAAATTTTAATCTAAGTACTCCAGTCAAGTATCCCAACTTTATATATTCTCACACCCTTAACCCCCCTGTTCCAGTTACACCGAATCCCTCGAACACGTCCATTCCAACCGTCAACCCAACCAATACTGTTTTGAGTTCCGTATGTCCAGCGCACCCACCTAACCATGCACTCCCAACTTCTTCCGCTTGCCCTTCTAACCTCAAGCCAACTTCTTCCGACCACTCCACCACCACTGCTCCGATTTCCGTCTGTCCCACCTCTCCTCTATATACGCAAAACGTTGCACCCGCTACTTCCTCCGCATGCCCACCTAATTCCACGCCGTCATCCTCCTACACTGTCGCCCCGTCTCAAACAAATTCTACCTCCGTTAACCCGCCCATTTCGCTAGCCAAAACTCCTATATCCGAACATCATTCATTTATCGATCCCCTTCTCCCACCTACAGTTAAATTGACTTTGCGCTCTGCTGATTATGGCGATGGACGATACCTCTTGTCCCGTTTACGGGACCGTCGCGTTTATGACAACGTACGTCTATTTCTAGCCTATCTCCACGACAAACCGAACTCCGTCTGTGTTGAAGGTAAAACCAGCACCAACGTCATGTTAAGTATACAACAAGAAGGCCTGCCCACAGACCCATCAGTCTTACTCCAACTTTTCACAAAATACCATGAATCATTCAATATACCTTCCCATAAAGTTTCAGAAGATCTATCCACCTATGCTGCGTACGTCAGTTCTCGCCGTATTTCCCATCTTCAAAAAAGTCGTAACGACTCCTTAAACTACTTTCAACCCAACCAATACTGTTTTGAGTTCCGTATGTCCAGCGCACCCACCTAACCATGCACTCCCAACTTCTTCCGCTTGCCCTTCTAACCTCAAGCCAACTTCTTCCGACCACTCCACCACCTCTGCTCCGATTTCCGTCTGTCCCACCTCTCCTCTATATACGCAAAACGTTGCACCCGCTACTTCCTCCGCATGCCCACCTAATTCCACGCCGTCATCCTCCTACACTGTCGCCCCGTCTCAAACAAATTCTACCTCCGTTAACCCGCCCATTCCGCTAGCCAAAACTCCTATATCCGAACATCATTCATTTATCGATCCCCTTCTCCCACCTACAGTTAAATTGACTTTGCGCTCTGCTGATTATGGCGATGGACGATACCTCTTGTCCCGTTTACGGGACCGTCGCGTTTATGACAACGTACGTCTATTTCTAGCCTATCTCCACGACAAACCGAACTCCGTCTGTGTTGAAGGTAAAACCAGCACCAACGTCATGTTAAGTATACAACAAGAAGACCTGCCCACAGACCCATCAGTCTTACTCCAACTTTTCACAAAATACCATGAATCATTCAATATACCTTCCCATAAAGTTTCAGAAGATCTATCCACCTATGCTGCGTACGTCAGTTCTCGCCGTATTTCCCATCTTCAAAAAAGTCGTAACGACTCCTTAAACTACTTTCGTTCCTAACCCCCTTGATTTCCCTATTTCTGACTTCCCCTCTATTTCACCCGCGGTTTCCGATCAAGATCTTCTCCCCAACAGCTTGTCGGTCTATTACCAGAACGTAAGAGGACTTCGTACAAAAACATCCAATATTTTTCTTAACTCCCACAAATTCCCGCACGATATCTTTGCCTTAACTGAAACCAATCTAACACCAGGAATTCTCGACAACGAACTATTCCCTCCAAACTATACCATTTTCCGTGTCGACGGTTGTATAGGCACCAATGATCCACCAGGTCGCGGGGTTCTCATAGCTGCTCACAACCGTTATGACGCCACCCTGCTAAAGACCTCCGACTCTACAATATCAGAATTTGTGTGTATAAAAATAGCACTAAATAAGTGTCTTCTGTACATCCTCTGTTGTTACATTCGCCCCTCTCAACCTTTAGACGCCTACGAGCCTATAATTGAAGCGATCGATACCCTGCTTGAGAACGCTAACGCGTCCGATGAATTTATTTTATTGGGTGACTTTAACCTCCCCCGTATCCAATGGTCATTGTCCGAGGACTGTTCTCACTTTGTCCCCCTTAACGCATCTTCGGCCAAAGAAGCCTTCTTTACCGATCAGCTCTCCGTTTCAGGTCTCTTTCAAGTAAGCGGAGTCAGGAACTTCCTGGACAGACAATTAGACTTAATCTTTTCTTCAGACCCAGTTAACTCGGCTGTCGCAGAAAGCAACCATCTTCTCTCCTCCCTCGACCGTCACCATCCTCCTTTGCTCCTCGTTTTCTCCTACGAACACCTTCATGCCGTTTCAGGCTCCGAGTCTTCTTTATCCTTCAATTTTCGTAAAGGTGACTTTGACAAATTAAATCACTTGCTCCTCAACTCTAATATTGGGGATATCCCTCAACATCTCCCAGTTGACGTCGCTTTAGAGGCGTTCTATTCGGAAATACACGCTTGTCTTACACAATCTATCCCTCTTCTTCCTCGTAAAAACTACTCCTCATCCCCCGTATGGTACGACAAAGAATTACGCTCTCTTCGCAACAGGAGAAACAAACGTTGGCAAACTTTTCTTCTAACCCAGACCGAGTCTGACTATTCTTCCTATCTATCTGCTTATACCTCTTTTTCTGAACGTTGTGATACCCTCTACCATGAGTACCTCCAACGGATGGAAACTAGCCTCATATCCGACCCCAAGCGTTTTTATAGCTTTATTAATTCTAAGAAGAAATCCAATGGTTACCCTACCACCCTAAAGCTCGAGAGTACCTCTTCATCTGATCCTAAGGTTATCGCTAACCTCTTTGCACACTTCTTCAGTAAATCTTTCAGCGACAATTCTCTACAACCCGACCTTAACTATTTTGCATTCATGGACAAATGCACTCAAACGTCGTTTTCATCTTTTGACCCTGATCCTGAACTAGTCGCCGCCAGTATTAATAGGCTTGAGGACGACTTTCACCCAGGTCCTGATGGCATTCCGGCCATTGTTCTGAAAAAGTGTGCCATACATCTAGTCCAACCCCTTACTTTGCTTTTTCGTCTCTCGGTCACTCAAGGGGTTTTCCCTCAATTATGGAAAAATTCGTATATTATTCCCATCTTCAAGAAAGGTTGCAAGAACGATGTGTCCAACTACAGACCCATTGCTAAATTATAATCCATACCTAAACTATTCGAAAAATTGGTCTATGATTCCATGTTCTTCCACTGTAAGTCTATCTTCTCACTCTCACAGCATGGCTTCCTCAAAGGTAGATCTACAACCACCAACCTTACTGACTTCGTCTCTAAAACCCTATGTGCCCTGGAAAACGGTAAAGATGTTGATGTTATCGCCACCGATTTTAGTAAAGCCTTCGACAAGATCTCCCATAACGTTATCTTGTTCAAACTTGATCGCCTAGGCTTCCCCCCCAGATTCATCTCCTGGATCCGATCCTACCTCAACAACCGTCAGTACAATATTCTTTTCAGTTCATCCATTTCTAACCCTATTGTCGCTCGTTCCGGCGTCCATCAGGGCAGCCACCTAGGTCCATTGCTTTTTATCCTCACAATAAATGATGTTGAATGTGTCATCAAACACTCAGAGTTGTCCATTTATGCCGATGACATGAAAATAATCAAACATATCTCCTCCACTACCGACTCTCTTCTCCTGCAAGAAGACCTCGATTCATTCATCACATGGTGCATGAAAAACTTTCTTGAGCTCAATGTCTCCAAATGCCAGTCCATCTCTTATTCCCGCAAGCGTCTTACCGCCACCCCGAGAGTCTATATGTTAACCGACGTACCAGTCCCTATCGTTACCTCTTTGTGTGACTTAGGAATAATCTGTGATAGTGAACTCAATTTCCGTTCCCACATTGACAGCATAATTAACAGAGCTAACTCCGCGCTAGGGTTTGTGAAGCGCTGGTCTAGAGAGTTCTCCAATCCTTATGTTTCCAAATCTCTCTACGTCTCCTTCGTTAGACCTCTCCTTGAATATGCCAGCCAGGTATGGTCCCCTACACAAACAACTCACATTAATAGGATTGAATCTGTCCAGCGTAGGTTTATTCGCTTTGCTCTACGTGATCTTCCGTGGGTTGACAGATTCAACCTTCCTCCCTATGAAAACCGTCTGAAACTGATCGACTTACAACCTCTAAGCAAACGTCGTGATGTTTCCGACATTCTCTTCATTTATCAATTATTAACTGGTGCCATAGACTGCCCCTCAATCCTGCAATCTTTACCCATCTATACCAATCCCCGTAACCTTAGGTCCACTCCCCTTTTCCGACTCGATCGCCATCGCACAAACTACGGTCAAAGCGAGCCAATTACCAGGATGTTACGAAAAGTCAACGACCTTTCCTCTTTTGACTTCCATCTGAGTAAATCATCACTCCACAAAGCCTTATATCTTGACCCCGCCCATCTTGATCCTGATCGCCTACTTTAATTCTTCTTCCTTTCGCCTTCTGCCAGTTACCAATATATATAGCTCATATTGTAGCTTATACTTTTTATTTATTTATTCCTAATTATTCATTTATTATATTCTGTAGAATTAGTATTAAGTTATAGTTTGTATTTAATTTTTTATTTTTTTATTTTTTATGCAATAGCTTGTATTAAGCTTAAAATAAATAAATAAAATAAATAAAATAAAACACTCTCGTCACCTCAATCTCGCTCTCGGTATCGCACTGTTACCAATGATATTGGTCTCGCTGCCGGTCCCGGTATCGAGTCGAGACCGGCACCGGCAGCGAGAGTTATCTCGAGTATCGTGAAGCCCTACTTCCTTACTAGCCTCAATGGCAGGAAAGTTAAAAAATTCCAGTATATTGGTGTAGTGGATAGGGATGGGGTATCGAACTGAGAAAATCGATTCAGTACGGATCGATCTGTAATTTTTTTCCGATTTTGTAGATCGATTAATCGCCTTAAAAGGATCGATATCCATAGATCGAATAGATCGATTCGGTTTGTTTTTATATTTCAATTTATTTCAGCATTTTGAAATTGCAAGTAATTTAACCTGTTTCTACACATAAAAATACATTTATTAAATAAAAGAAAACAGCCTTTGTAGCTTACAAATCTTGGGTATTTCAGAAATGTTGCTTCATTAAAGTAACACAACTAAAAATGTACACTCGAAAAGTAAAAGAGAAGCACAACTTTTGTGCCGCGTATTTGCAAGCGCAAACATTTTTTTACTAATATCACATGTCCCAGAAACCTACCAGGAATATTTTGAAAATACGTCTCGAAGGCATTTATATATCTGATTTGAGAAGCGATTTCAGGACATTTATGTACTTAGAACATTCTCGTAAGTTTTCTGGGAAGGTTTCCAGTCTTGGCCCTAAAAATGTATATCTTGAAAATATTCTGGGAATGTTTTATTCCTTCGTTTTAAACGGAAATCACCGCAAGTTAAATTTGACAGTTCACCTTTATCTTCCTCCCTTTCTTCACCTTGAGAGAAACATGACTACCTCTCAGTTGAAAATTTCAAAATGGACACATTTATGGTTTACTATTCAAGTGCTAATTGTGATCGAAAACACTTACACACTTTTCATATAAAAATGTTTTAGTAAAAGACTATGACTAAGTTATTGTGGAAAGATTTTTTACACAATTCACAATTGCTTAAATGTCTAAATCCATATTATTTTAAAAGTGCAAAATCTGCCAAAATTGAGATTAAAAAAACTATTGATAAGTGTCAAATCTTTGATAGAGTAAAAATGGGCAGAACTCAAAAAGATATACATATATGCTTCTTTCAGGAGATTAAGATCTACGTCGCATCTACGTGTATTCCACATGAGTTTCTTACTAGGATTATACTTGTCTATTCCACTAGTTATATTCTACTTTGTTGATGTGGCAAATCCGCGTAAACGGAGTTGGATCAATTCGTTGAGCGGTACGACCACCATCCCATGGATCGCAGGTTCGAGACCAGCTCTCCCCGTGAGCTTTTATTAAGAAATTAAAATAATCCACTCCGTCTCTGGGCTGTTCTCTAGCTCGCAGGAATGCAAAAACAAGACTTTCAAGTTCCCTCACTTCCCTTACCCTAATTCCCTTTCGGCTTTAACCACGTCGGATAAAAAATACTAATATGCATTATGCATAAATAAGTTATTTCTTTCTCACTGTGGAATCACCCAACCAGAAATAAAACATAATAAGCCACCGATGACAAAATCATGCAGTAGTCACTCAACTACACAGTTAACAATTACGATTCTTTTAAAAATTTTTTACATTTGTCGGATTATTACACAAATGCAAGATAAAATGCAAAAATATCACGACTTAGCTTGTTTTTTTGGTAGGTCTTAAATAGATCGAAATCGGAAACAAATAAATCGATTCGAGCTGTATCGGTCCCACGTAAAATCGATTCAAAAATCGGCAGATCGATCTCTTGAGATCGAATCGAAGATCGCCCATCCCTGGTAGTGGACTTGCTCTTCATGAAACCATGCTGGAAACCATCCAGGAAAGGCTGGCAATGGCAGTGGAGAATGTTGCAAACCAAGGCCTCAAAATTCTTAGTACCGCAAGATAAGCGGCCTATAATTCGATATATCACATTTGTTACCATTTCTGTGCAAAGGAATAATCAGGCCGAGCTTCCAAAACAATTTTCAAATTGACGTTTAGCTATATAGAAGACACTTTCCGTCAAACAAATTAATTGCATGTTTATGTGTGATTTAGTTCGTGTAAACTCAGGAATATCTAGATTTCAGAATGGGTCGCAGTCTCAGCGAGCCATTTGGACACAGGCGGAGAAAATATATATCGGCGAATGCAGCACTTTTCGCCGAACTTTTTTGTGTGTCTGTGGGGGCCTTTAGGCGGAACCCCCACTGAAGCAGTCACAGCAATTCGAAAGCAAAAATGAGTGTGAACCAACTGAACCACACAACACAAAAGCAGAGTGAGCAAAATATTTTTTTCAAAAATGCTTGCTATAATAGGTGCTTTAGCGCGACCTAAGACGTGTCAAGTAACCCACACTGAAAAGAGCAAAATCAGAGTGTACAACCAATTAAGGCAAGTCACAGTCAACCACAGAGAACGTCAATACGGAAAATCAAGATGTGCTAGCATTGAAGTGTACCCACCCGCATTTAAAGGAAAAAAAGAACCAAGCCAACGGATCATGCCTTTTTATAACTGTCATTTTTCATTTAAGTTCGAGAAATGATTTAAAAATGTGCGATAAAAAAAACATTGACTGACCAAGGCCCATCTAATCAAGCAAGGCAAAAACATTTTTGCTCGATTAAGTGTATGTTAGCAACCAGTAACAATATTTGTTTTTTGCTCTATTCAGTGGGTGCTTAGTCTTAGAGTAACTTATTCTACTCGTATATAAGGTTGGTTATTAATTTTACGTTGTCAAGGCTTGAGCAAATTGGTACATGCTAATAACACTGAAAATTTTATTTATTCGAAATGCATTTTTATGGTTTGCTTTGTATAAATATCAGTCATTTGCTTCTCCAAATTTTGCACCAATCATTTTATTCTCTAGTTCTGTTCAATATAACGCTTCTACAACCTCAGTACGTGTACTTCTTGAATTTGCGTTGCTTAGCTGCGTAATTAGGAAACCGAACCCTTATGTATATCACAATTGTCAAGGAAATAAAATTACAACCGAAACTTTGCCTGTTAATTAAATTTATGCTTAAAGTAATTAAGCCTTAAAAACAACCAAAGTTATATAATTTTTTAATTAACAGTCAATGTATAAATGAAGAATATTTAGTTAACAACTTAAGAAAATTAACATATTTCAATTTAAAGCCACTGAACTTAAGATCCATTAAAAAGAAGAAGCATGGTCAGAACTTAAAACCACCTAGATCTCTGTATGAATCTATTTAGGTCCACCAATGCTATCTCAGCTCGGTCGTCCAAATTGTCAAAGAACCTTGCTCCCATACTGGCGAGTCGTCGTTCTTTTAGAGCCAGACATTCACAGAGCAGGTGCACTATGGACTCAATTTCTTCTTCATCTCTGCAGCTTCTACAGAACTCATTCGATGGTACGCCGAGTATAATGGCCATAGCTCCTGTGGGGCAGTGTCCGGTGATGACGCCGACGAGTCTTCGAATGCGCTTTCTATCGAAGGATAAGAGTTTTGAAGTTCTGCTATGATTCATCTCCGGCCAGATACTTCGTGTTGTGAAGCAGTAACTGATCTTTTTCCACCGTTCCGAAGTCATGTTGGAGTAATGTCTATCAATTTGACTTTTTGATGTGTTAAGGGGAGGGTTTTCACCGGCATGTCTATGTCTGTACTTGATCCATTTTTGGCCAGTTCGTCGGCCTTTTTATTACCCTCTATACCGACATGTCCTGGAACCCAGCAGAGCCTAAGCGTATGGTGTGAAATGTTTCTTAGGGCTCTGATACAGTTTTTCACACATTCTGACTTTATCATGCGCCTTGAGTGCTGCTTGACTTTCCACACAAATAGTGATCTCAGTTGCTGACATCTGTTTCTCTTGGGCAGTAAGTGAAGCTTTAATTATAGCGTATATTTCCGCTTGGAAAATGCGACATTCGTTGGTGAGTCTATACGACTTAGGTCTTTCCTTATTTCTCCGAACTTTTCTGGTGTACCATTCATTATTGACCGTTATATGTTGCTGTATGGCACGGTGGCGATACGTCCAATTATTCCGAAAAAACAGGCGACCATTTGCTTCGAAGTGCTTTGTGCGCAAACCACTTTTGTTAGATTTTGCTCGTCTCGAAAGACCCATACAGTCGATTGCTGCTTAGTTTCGGGTTCATATGCATAGATCCATGATTCGTCGTCTTTTGAGGAACCGCGATTGAATTTTTTCAACATTTCTTTGCACCAATCGGCACGCACCTTTTTTCGAGCGATTGTCAAATTATGCGGTATAAAACGTGAACAAAACTTTTTGACGGCCAAATGTTCATGAAATGTTGAATGTATGCGAATGGAACTAATGCCCCAGCATGCCTCAATATCACAGTATGTCACATGACGCCCTTGCAATATCAGTTCACGCACAGCATCGATTTTTTCTAGCGCAACAACTGGTTTAGGTCGACCTTCACGAAGTGCAAATAACGAATTCGTAAAACCATCGAAACACGGTGGCTGCAGAAGGTGCTCCAAAAGTCGAAGCGAGTTGATCGACGCACTGTTGTTGGTTGAATCCACGTCGAACGTCATAGAAAATCATCGCACGAAAATGTATTCATATAACAAAATGTTCTGAATACGATTACCACTAAAAATGTCAAACTTTACAATGACAATGTCAGATTTCACATATTCACACTGGTGTTGCCATATCTGAAGACTTAAGTAGCCACCTGCGTATAAGAATAGAATGTGTTATTATCTGAGTTTCTATGTTTTCCCGAAAAACTCATATACTCGACATGCCGTTTTTGAAAGTCAGATCCTCAACTCTTTTTTACATTATTTTTGCTATTGACAAAGACGTATTGTCGTAATGAAAAAATACATATATTTCTGCTATTTTCACACATTCGGGTTTTAAACTTCAGTCGTTTATAAATTTAATATTTTATGTTTCTTAATATTTTACATTTACATCGATTATTAATTTAAAAAATGTGAGCCTTTTTTTCTGTTAATAGCTTAAGGCTGTGATTTTTATTATGGGACGAACAGCATTGCCTTGAAATAATAATTCAATTCAATCACAATTTATTATGACATTTTTGACTGGTCAAACTGTTTTGCAAAAGTGTAATACAACATACCTTCAGTATGAATTAATTTATTTCCCCCTGTGAAAAATGATGGTTATAAGTTACCATAATCTAGAAGGATGCCTCGATATGTGCAGAGCTTGAAAGGACCCGTTTAGTACTTCTTACTATAGAATTTAAGCGGTGCTGTAAGCTACATAGAAACAGCCTTGCTAGGAGCTCTCCCATGTCAATTTCTCAAATAAACCCAAGAAAATTGTTTTTTATATTTTGTCTTGGATAAGTCATTTATAATTTTGGCAATTTTTATTTGTAAGAAGATATTCAGTCAAGGAAATATCCCACTCAACTCAATCTTTTGCCTTTATTCCACATCGATTAATATTCCATGCCAACTAAGGGTCACCTAAATGGAGCAATCCTATGGCATAAATGTTAACATTTGTAAGTATTAATATTCAATTGTTACTACTTGCAATGCAAAAATTCCCTTCGCATTATGAGAAAGAATTAATATGGCCAAAACACAGTATGACGTGAGCACAAAGCAGAGAGATCGCTATTTATAATTTTAATTTGTTTGTACAGTTTTTATTCTTGTGATTTTATTCTATAAATAAATTATAGAAACCACTCACCGTATATTACTCACCGACAAAGTTTCCTCCGCGGACTACTCAAAATGTTTATCATTTCCCCAAATCGATGTGATTTCCCATCTCTTAGCTCCTGTAGGAGCACTTTTCTCAAAATTACCTTAAACCTTCTAAATTATTTGAATTGAGGGAAAATTCTCCTCAGAACCTCAGAAGCAAGAATATCCTTTTGTTACTGACTATTGTAAATATGTTTATTTTCTACACGCTTTTTATACATATATTCGCAGCTATGCATGAAAAGAAAGTGAAAACGCTTTTTCTTAGAATCCCGTGAGGAAAAGTGAGGAAATTAAATTTTAACCGAAAAAAGGTTCAGCATGAATTGGATTTCGTGTTACAACAGGATCGCTGGATGAATTTTCCTTTTCATATGTTTGCAAATCTTATTTCCGCCAAATAGGATAAACTCGTGGATTTTTTTTAGAATTCCCATTTAATTTTGTGCTTTTCTTTTATCTCTTAGAATACAGGTGAAAATTGAATTGACTGCTGAAACAAGAATGAATAAAAAATGAAGACATTTGTATTTTGTTTAATGTTTTTATCCCTGGGGTTATGAGCTCTTAGGACTCAGTCAAGCTTTGTTACAAAGTCGATTCAAGGCGGAGTTCACTTGTCACAAAACATTTTAAAATTCTTATTTGGTTCAGGTAGAACGTAATTCTGGAAAATTGAACATTTGGCGTGAATGTATTTTGCAAGTAAAATTTAATTTGCGCTCGAGGGACATGGAGATTGAAGTTTCCGCTGCAAGACTTTCATTTCACCTTCTGTAATTTACGTAACTTTAGGCCACGGCCGTCTTATAATCTTGATTTTTATTATTAAAATTAAAGAAATATGTTTGGATTAAGTCAGGGGCAACCTTTATTGAAACACATAATTTTTAGGATTACAAAAGGAAAAAACGGACCCCATAAGTTGACTATTGCGTCTGTCCATCTGTCTGTCACAGGCGTTTTTCTCTACAACAAAGTGCCTGTTTAGACGGTTCAATCTGTCTTCAGCTTCTGTGGCTCCTCAAAATGAAAATCTGTTCACACGTGTCGTTTTGAGTTGAGAGGTGTCCATGGCAATCGGTATAAACGAAATGGATAATTCCAACACTTACCCAACATTCCAATCAAATGCATCAACACGCCAATAGAAACAGTCACATGACCAGACAAGTTGAACGTGAGTCCAGTTCAGAACGAGATGAATTTCTTCCCTGCCCGAACTTGCCCGGCACCATAGAATTAAGTGATGAAAGTTCAATTCGTCGACTCGTCTGAACAGGCTCATAGTCACGCAGGAATTTTAAATTTGACATAGTATTAGGTTTTCGTGAAGCGCACATATTTCGACAATCAAAGATTATGAAATATATTTCTTTTAATTTGGGTGAGTTGGACCCCCTTAAAGAAAAAGTTTTTTTTCTGGTATCGTGTAAGAATTCCAAAAATATATTTTTTTTAAATTTTTTGATGAATCTGTCAGAAACATATAGCTCAAAAGCTGTAAAAAAACTTCGATCTTCTAGGTTTCGAAAGCTAAAATATCGATATCTAAAACCTATATAATAATAAGTATTGAGTCATTGATAACAGGAAAACTACCGCCTTTTTCCTCGGACTCACAGTTGCCGAAAAAATAAATGTTTTTGTGTTACCTTATAAGGCCAATTTTACTAATAAGACCAAATCTTATAAGATCACTCTTGTAATTATATTTATTACAATAAAAACATTTATTTTTACAAGTCATACTTTTTTTTGATATACAGTACCCTGTCACTGAATTATGACCGATTGCATTTCTAAAGAATTTTGAAAATTTTATGAACGCTTAGTGTTATTTCTGTAATTTTTTTCTGGATAAAAGGGTAATTATGTATCTTTCGGGTATTTTCTATGCTTCTAACCTATAAAATGGGTAATCTCCCGAATTTCCAGAGGAGAAGGAGAAGGAGATGACATTGGACGTTTTGGAAAATAGATAAGTGAAGGTAATTTACTAATATTACGAAGTAAGTGGTATAATTTGGTAAATATGGATAAAAAAGATAATATTTTGTCAGATAAAAAGCGCATATTGTTGCTTTGTTGAAAGAAAATAAGTCAAGCTATGCCCAAATTGTAGGAATTTCGAAATCATCCGTGTGCAAAATTGTCAAAATTGTGCGTAGCTCAACTTATTTAACAATGGTCCGTGGTAACAAACAAGGAAATTGTCGCAGACAAAGAAAAACAACGCTGAGAACGAGTAGCAGGGGCGTTTACAAGTCACGGGGTCATTGATCTGACTTCACTTCTGATCGCCATATTGTGCATGGCCTTAGAATATAGAACTAGAGGAAGTGCCCTTATGTTCAGAAAATTAAGCATTTTTCTTCATGTAGTTGAAGTGTACCTTAGTGTTAGTTTGCAACATAGCCGTAGTAAAAAAACGGATTTGCATGGACGGGGCAAATATAAGTTTTTAAATTAAACTACATTTTTCCTGACCGCCACTGACCATCTAAGGCGACACAGAAATTCCCATCCTCAGAATGTAAACAAACTGAGAATGGGGACAGAAACTTTGATTTTTTGTTTTAAGAATTTTAATGATTTAATCTAAAATTAAACATGTCAATAAACATATTTATGCTAGTTGCTTGCCCAAAAAAAAGATATTCCACGATTCCGTGGTCGATTATTTTTGCAACAATGCACTGCACACTTCATTTTAAAAATCTGTCTTTTAAAGTATATAAACTATCTCAAAGTTTTTAAAAACAAATCAATCTACTAATATAGTCTTCATTTTTATTATACTTTTCAATTAGGTATTTCGACCGAACTAGCGATTACAAATTGAATTTGCCATCTGTCAAGCTAAGGCGACAACCCTGCACATCCTGTTCCTCAAGGAAAGGCATGGGCACTTCCCCTAGTTCTATATTCTAAGTGCATGGCTCTCAATGCAGTTCAGTTTACGCCAAAGAATAACTAAGGCAAAGTAGACGCACCTTATTGGGAAGAAAAATGGGAAAGAGAGGCAAATACTTGAAAGCTCCGAAAAGTAGTGTTGGTAGAGCTTCAAAGTTTTCAAAGCTTCCTGTGGCCATTAGTGTCGTAAGAGTAAAAGAAAAAGAAAAATTTAAGGCCATTTCTACATTCGTGTGAAGAGTACGACTGCATGTTAAAAATTTGACGTTAGATTAATCGTACTCACACAAAAATGATGCGCAATACTGACCCATTGTCCAGGCATTTTCCAGTTTATTTTACTACACCATACTCAGTGGCCAGACATTTTGTGTAAAATAACCGAAGAGCTTTCAACCCATTCATAAAAACAGCTGGTCAGGCGTAAAACTATACTCCAACACATTTCCATTGCCCAGGCATTTTATGTAGGGACAATGAAATTGTTTCAATACATATGACTTGGCTGACTTAAAAGGGTAAATAAACATTAGTCTGTCAGAAATTTGTTGGGGATGGCGAAATTTTGTAAAGAAGTTTAAAAATCTAAGTAATAAGTGGTTTTAAGAAAAGAAAGTGAAAGTACATATTGTGGTAAAGAGTGTATTATATTGTTTTACACTTATTTGTGGTGCTTTATAACAGTTGGTAGAAAATCAGTTGGCTTCTTTTGCAATTGATAAGGTTGTCACTGGTTTTCTTCCGATTGTAAAAGAATTCAACAGTTTTAGCTTTAAAAATTTATTTATAATTAATATTCGCATGAATTAAAATATATCTGTGTGAGTGCATTTAAGTTTTTGCTTTTTTGCAATAAAAAGTGTTGGCGGGAAAATAAACTGTCAGTTTATTTATATTCGCGCGCGGATAGTGTACCAAAATGAATAAACAAACTAGGAAATGTGCTGCTGGTTGCGGAAGTTTTAAATATTTATTTAGTTTTCCAAAAGATGTTGAATGGTAAGTACTTTTCTAAAAGTTGTCAAAAATTTTTAAACTTTAAAAGAAAGCATTTGGGTTCCTCATCAGTCCTCTTCCCGCGACTCTAACAACCTCGCTAGGCAAAAAACCTCATTTTAAAAATCACCTTACATAAGTATTAAGTATTTATAAATTGAAATTGTATTAAGAATCGGAGTCAACGCACCAATTGCTAATAGTTAAGAGGAATATTCTTTATCGGTGTTAAATGGAATTAAAACATATTTAATGTCTACTATGACACACGATCGCCTTAATTATCTCAAATCACTATACATATACAAAGCCCGGTTGCCTTGACCAAACTTTTAGTATATTCTAGCTGCTTCCTTGAACTTTCCAGCAGAAGCAAAGTTTCCGCTTGGAGAACTAAGTAACTGATACAAATAACTCATAAAGTGTAACTAAAAACTCTTTAATCAAAATTTTTAGAAAATTTAACACCCAATACCAAAAATAAATAAATGAAATAGTTTATCATTGCTATTTTGCTTGCGGAAACCAGAGTATTTCATCCACTGTTTCGTCCACCCTGAAGTATTTCAACATAAGAAGCTGGAAACCATTCAATTTGCCGCCGGCTCACCAGCCAGTCCAGTTTCTTACGAATAATCAGTTGTCCTCGCTGCAGGTAAAGTTGCTCAGGACTAATTGACGCATACGGAGCAATTACTTGAGCAATTTCTGGCTTCTTATTATTATATTTCAGTTATCTGAAACAAACTTAAAACTTTAACTGACCAGTTTATTAGCAAATGCCACATTAATTTGTTCCTGATGTACAGCGTCAGAAGATTGGCCACTCTTGGTACTTTGACCTTATTATGCTTACCAAGTCACGAAGTAAAATTCAATTTGTGTGTAGGTAATGAATTCCATCTAAAATTTGGTACAATAGACTTTTTACCATGCCTTTTGGTACCACAACTGTTTTTGGCAGCTTTTGCTGCTCTATGAAACTTAATTATATGTCACAACTCATGTTCTGCATAGTCAAAAAGTAAAAACACTTTCCTGTCCGTATGAAACAAGAACACTCGATTGAGGTTAATAACATTGGGATGTTTTAGCTCCCTCAAAAGCTGAAATAGTTTTGAATCGTTATAATTGAATTTAGCAACCTAATGATTACTTACCGCTATTTCTTTGCAAGGATATGTGGGTGCCTTCAATTTGTTTAAGAGCAAATTAGCAAATTCTTTAGTGTCATTTCCTTCTTTTCGTCTGACTTTGTACACATGTCCATAAGTACCACAACCTAATTTGCACCCCTCATAGTTCAACAGATCTTCTACTTTTTTTAAATCGTAATTTGTCATTAAAATTTGTTTGTTTTTATTTGTTTAATCAAATAAAATTCCTTTCCATACTAGCTAGCTGGAGATGTTTGACATTTCTTTGGCAAAACGTGAGAATTGTCAAAGTGGCGTTTATGATGAAATAACGCACATCTATTAATAATGTGCTATCACCTTTTAGCACACGCTATCAAGTAAGCGAGCTTTGGCAAATAATATGTTTCTCTCCTTTGCACAGTGTTTTTTGC
Organism: Leptarthrus brevirostris; assembly: GCA_964036015.1. Lineage (NCBI taxonomy): Eukaryota > Metazoa > Arthropoda > Insecta > Diptera > Asilidae > Leptarthrus > Leptarthrus brevirostris. The sequence goes on from OZ038371.1 coordinate 114,147,942, forward strand.
ACGCAACTTGATTTATACCGTCGGTGAATAAAATTGAAACTAACACTAATACATTTTTTCCTTTCACAAAAATTTTTGCTCACGGAGGTGCGTCTACTTCTTCTTATATATACTTTGGTTCACGCATTACACACACAAAAAAACGGGAAAAAGCTCAAATATTATCGAGGAAACCGGCAAAAATCGGAAATTTGGTTGTGAATGTGTGTGATGATTTGGAGCTGCATTAGAGCTAAAGGTGGGGGTCCAATATTACGTAGAGGAAACATTGAGCCCGAATTAGTATACTTAAACTTATTCTGCCATATTTGGATACCTTAGAACATCCCAAGGGGGAATACATCTTCATGCAGGACGGTGATCCATGCCATATATCGACAGCTAGCATGGATTGATTAGGTTCTCCAGAATTGAAGGTTTCACCATGGCCTGGCAATTCATCTGTATTTAATCTAATCGAGAATTTCCGGGCCGACTTAAAATGAAACGTTTACAGCGAGAGAAACACTAAAATCGCTGCATTTAAGAAAAATTAAAAGAAGTGTGGAAAAACGACAATAGAATGAGAAAAATGATTAAAAACATTTCTAGAAATTATTCTAAGGGAGGAACCACCAAATATTAAAATTTATTCAAAATTTATTATTTTAATACCAAAGCCAACATAAACCAATAAATATGTGTTTTTGCAATAAAAAAATATTGAATTTCTACGAAGTACTACTACTACTACTGCTACTACTATTCGTAGTAGTATCAGTTCTGTTTGCCTCAAGAATTCTTTTCTCCATTTCCCCTGAATTTAAGCTCTGCTTCGAGGGAATTTCCCTTGTTATATTCGAAACAGAAAATTACATTCCCGTATTCTTCATTTTCAACTTTTCATTGTAAACTATCAAAAACACTTTCCAATTTAAAACTTTATGTGCTGCTAAAAATGAAGTTGCGTTTGCATCTCATTTTCTACCTCGAGATCATAATAATGTTCGCAACGCAATTATTAACCGACTTCCCAAAAACAAAGAGGTTCTAAGTTCGACGCGTATTTGTTTTTTTTATTTATTTATTTATTTTATTTTTTTTTTTATGTCCGACCGGGCATAACTTCGTAACGCGTCATCCAATTTTGATGATTATTTTTTTGTTGGGTAGAGTATGTTCACCGATTGGTACCAAAAATTAAAAAATTTTTGGTAGGGTGGTGGTGGGGGGTGGGGGTGAAACCTAACTTTGTAACCCGTGGACCGATTTGGATGGTTCTTTTTTTCTTGTACAGGGTATGATCCCCCATTGCTAATAGGAGAAAAAAATTTGGCCTAGGGTGGGGGGAGGGGGGAGGGGTAGTCTAACTTTGTAACACGTGGACCGATTTGGATAATTCTTTTTCTGTTGGGTAGAGTATGTTCCGTGGTTGATACCAGAAGAAAAAAATTTTGGGGGGATGGGGGTGGGGGGTGGGGGTGGAACCTAACTTTGTAACGCGTGGTCCGATTTCGATGGTTCTTCTTCTGTTGTATAGAGTATGATCCCCCATTGCTAATAGCAGAATAATTTGGTCCTATGGTGAAAGATGTGGGTGGGGGGAGGGGTAGTCTAACTTCGTAACGCGTGGTCCGATTTAGAAAATTCCTTTTCTATTGGGTAGAATACGATCCTTGGTTGATACTACAAGAAAGCAAATGTTGCTGGGGTGGAGGTGGGAGAAGGGGGGTGGAACCTAACTTTGTAACGCGTGGTTCGATTTAGATGGTTCTTTTTCTGTTGTATAGAGTGTGATCCCCCATTGCTAATAGGAGAATAATTTGGTCCTATGGTGGTGGTGGGGGAGGAGGAGGGGTAGTAACTTCGTAACGCGTGGACCGATTTCGATGATTCCTTTTATGTTCGGTAGAGTATGTTCCTTGATTGATACCATGAGAAACAAATTTTAGTGGAATGGAGGTGAGGTAGGGGGGTTAAAATTAACTTTTAACGCGTGGACCGATTTGGATGGTTCTTTCTTCTTTATATAGAGTAGAAGACACTAAAAAGTGAAAAATAAAATAGTTTTTAAAAAAAAAGTTGAACCGACTTCACAAAAAGCGCTAAAAAGCATAAAATAATTTTTAATTTTATATCTATTACGACATTTTGAAGTCGGTGCAAATTAAACAAATAAAACAACTACATAACCACAATTGAACGTTTCAGCTTACGGGATCATAAGAAAGGACGATTAAATACTTTTGTTGTAGTTGTTTGGTTTGTTTGATTTGCACCGACTTCAAAATGTAGTAATAGATATAAAATCAAAAATTATTTTGTGCTTTTTAGCGCTTTTTGTGAAGTCGGTTCAACTATTTTATTTTATGACAATTATTTTTATCCACTTAAATTAATGTAGAATTTTTTTTAGAAGGCCAGGTATTATGTACGTTTGGTCATGTAACTTGAGAAGGATAAACGATTTTTGTTTGCTTTAAATTAGTCCGAGCGATAGAAACGTTTTTATCACATGATTTCAGCAAGGCTTATTTTGATATATCCCCTTCCTTGTTGAACCATAAATAGTAAGCGTGGGTTCTGGCTAGCCAAATACACTGTGTTTACCTGCGTGACTATCGTCTTTATAGGTAAGAAATGCAATAAATACATGAAACTATAATACTTTTTTTTAATGACATTATGTCTATGAATGTACTAGAAATACTTTTTCGTTATTGCCAGACGGTTTCATTGTTGTTAACACCTTGCCAGACTCTAATAGATTAATAAAAAAAACATGATTTTTAAGTTATTTTAGCAAAGCTGAAATTTAAGTAGGTTATTCTTTGACTATCATGTGAATTATAATTAATTTGACAGACGAAAATTCCATTGTTAAGCAACAGCCAGACCGGTTTAAACCTCGGAGAAATTAAGAATATTCCTCAATGCAAAGCAGTACAAATAATTATTGCTCAATGTAAGTTGTTATCAATTCCAACTTTCAATTTATTTTAGTTAAAATTGGTGCTGTACTTCTTACTGCAAGTAATCACATACTGTAGAAGACACTTTTTGTGAACATTAAATGCGCCATATAATTACATCATTCAGGGAAACATGGTCATCAGTTCACAGAAAAACAAACAATCCAAGCTTTCTTCTTTACAATATTGTAACGTAAATGGGGCTCTTCAATTAGTTCGATGGGGCTAAACGTGGGCAATTGGGTTTTTTTACCTGAAATTGATGCTTATGGCAAAATTTTTATTTACTACCTGTCAACGTGGGAAGATGAATCCTCCTTCAAAATTCCATGTCACTATAGGCTTCTTTTCCGCATTAACAGTTTTGGTCCATCACTTATATATGCTGAATTACGAGGTAAAACGACACTTGCAAACATTTCTCATCTTGAATTTGTTGAAAAACATGCTAAACGGGACATTTTTTGGGAACTACCTGTTAACGCATGAAATAAATCCTTGCACCAAATTAAAATATGCTATAGGCTTCCTTTCAGGTTATCAGTTTTGGTCCATCACTTAAGATTCTGGATTTGGGGGGTAAAACAGCACTTGCAAAATTTTTTATGTTGTTCTTATTTTCGATCACACATGTTCACAATTTTTATTAATTTCACTGATTAACTCGTTGCACAGTTTTCTTGACAATATTTCTTCACAATATAACGTTTCACTTTAATAATTTACACTTATCACTTCACTGGTTAAAATACAACTAACACTAAAACTAATCAGGCTGCTACTCAGCCCTATTTATACTACTACTCAGCAACTTACTTCTAGATGTTTCCGTTATACATTTTCACCATAGGTTCGAGTCGTCCTTGACTTTCTACGTTTGACATTTCCATACGTTGATTTCTGGCTACCTGCGCATTACACGGTTCAATACTTCCCTTTTCGTGGCCTACCTCGTGCACGTTACAATATTTTCATAGATTTTTCATTGTGATTTTTGTTTTGAATTTGTTTAAGATAGGTATAGGCTGAATCCACACAGAATAAGTCATTCAGTCGGCGCCTAGCAAATTTACTCTGAAGCAAAAATCCTTGACCTTTTCCAACCAACACCGGATTAGTCAAGGCGAGGCCCTAGAATAAAGAACTAGAGGGAGAGCTGTAACTCGATTTTAGTGAAGCACATTTCTTTTGTAGTAGAAAACTGAGCGATGTAGTTGTAACAACAATACAGGCGTAAATTAGGTCAGATTTAAAGTGGGGCCAAAAGTAAATTTAAAATCTTAATAATTCATTAAAGAATAATTTGATTTTAACTTCTCTAAATAAAATATTTAAGCTGCGAATTAATTTTGACGTTATATTATACATAGGTCAAGCGAATCATAAATTTTGGTTTTTATTGGTTAAATCTTATTTAAGATTTCCTATTAATGCCTCCTAAAAATTTTGTTTGACGCCTTCCTGTTACCAGCGACCCAAAACAATAAAATCAGTTTTCACGTTAACCTCACAGATATTCTTACGAAACTTTTGCTATTTTCCATAAATTGAGGGTTTAATTGAACATCACATGTTTATAGAATGAACTAATTCGAGTTATGCATTTGCAGGAAAAACAACTTCCCATCATCTTATTTATAACTATTTCCGAACGAAAAAACCAAACACTTTATGCTGATTAATTTGAACAAATTCTGCGTGTTAAGGCAAAGTCGGTTCACAAAAAAACCACTAAATAGTCTAATAGCTTTATTGGAATGATTACATAAACATTTAAAAGAAGCTATTTCAACAAATTTAATGAAATTTAACTTAATTCACTTGAGGAAACTTTTTCACGCACAAAAGTAAACAACATTTGATATATTGACATTTGAGTAAATATATTTGTCCCATGTTCTTATATGCTTTCGTCTCTGTTAGTCAACGTCCCCAGCTGATTTTAAATTCCTCGAGCAGCTTCACTCACGGATAGGAATTTTACACGGTACAGCGCTTCCTCTAGTTCTTTATTCTAAAGCCGAGGCACATTAGCCATAACGACGGATTTTACTAAATGCTTTTGACTATTCAGAATTTATCGAAATGACGACCAATGCGGACGAGGAAACAGTAGTGCTTCACAATTTCGTAATAAATTCATCTAAAAGAAACAGGAATATTTGGGTCCATCCACTTAATAAAAAATGAACAAATAACAATTTAATTGTTTTTTTTCCCAAGAACTTATATGTAATGAAAATTTTTTTTTTAAATTTTACGAGAATGAAAGTGGACATGAGTTCTTATAACTTATAGAAACAAAAATAACAAAAAAACTATCGGTATCGTAACTGTATTATAGAGAACTTGCACAAGAAGGACTTACAAAACAACGAACCATAGAACTGCGTCAATCATGTTTTCTTGCTCTAACTTATATGATTATTTGTGAATTACGTAGTGTGGGCTGTTCAACGCCATTTCCTTTGAGGCATGACTAAACGCCTTTGATTGGAATTTTCCTTCTTCCGGTGGGTTAACTAATTGCTTTGTGTATAAAGTTGCACTCCTAAGGAACAATAAAGCAAGGCAACGTTTTTGGATGATTTGGTGAGGGCTGCATGATTAGCTTATTCTGCGTGGAGTTAGCCATATGGTATACTTGATCCCTTTTTTTGTTTTGAATACTACATTTAGTGCATACTGAGATTTCGAGGACTACTGAGATTTCAATAAACGCATTTCATCAGGTTGCACTAAAATGAGTCCTAAAAGTTTTAAGTTATAGACCTTCTACTTACATTTTTAGCTCCTGTAGCTCTTTATGTGACATGTGCTAATAGAAGAGCTTGGGTGTATCACAAAAATAACAACTGAAGCTGGGACTAAACATGCGGCTGTTTAAATGCGCTGATAAAACAAACGCTATGATGGTCCCGGAAACATAATCTGTAAGCTGTGTGAATTTCATCGGTATACGTTAAGTTGTTTTTCAATTAAAATGTTTCGTACAGATAGATAGCGAAAAATTATTAAAATGTTATTAAGTATGTCGGGTAAATATATGAATACAAGGATTAAAATGCAAACATTTCAAAATCAAAGACAGACAATTCATCTGTATTTACCTAAAGTGATGTTAATTTTCTGAACTGACTACGTATGTCTAATTAAACGAATTAATAACATAATAACTCAAAGTTAAAAGAACACATATTCTCTCAAACCACACTTCTTTCGGCTTATACGAGTAAAGCTTCTTTCACTAAAACTTATTTTCTTTCCGTTATAATCATATTCTTCTATGCAAATTTAAACTATCCTGTGGGAAAACTTTTCCGAACAATATACTTGGGAACCATAGATTTTGTATATCCTATGTCTGAGAGTAATTTACTTTATAGGGCAAATATGATAAAATTCATATATTTTTTAAAATCCTTCAAGGCATGCATGTATTTACTTACTTAATCCTTAAGGGTCAATTTTGCAACAACTGTTATCTATTTGTTTTAGTAATAACGTGGTATGATACGAGAGTTATTAAAAATTTAAACATGAACAAAGAACCCTTCAGGATGAAATTCATTTAATTTTTGCTTGTTTAAATTATTATAAGAATATTTCGTAAAACTTATATACTTATTCGCTAAAAACGACTCATCTAATTTGAAATCTTTGCTAACATTTTAAATCCGAAAATTTATCAATTGTTGCTCAAGCATTTTATTTTATTAATTAGGTTTATTACGAATTATACATATGTCATATAGCGTTAAGTCATAATAATCCTTATATATGTATAAAAATATCTACGAGTCCATACCACTATATATTGAATTAGAGTAGAAGAGTGCATCTCGATTTCCAAGAACAACTTATCGTCGAGTTCATGACACATATGCACATACGCCTTCATACACTATAAACCAGGATTAACTTCAAACTAGTATGACTTTCCTTAACCAGGTAGCTTACATCAACCATTGAATTGATGATACGACTCTTCATAACGATATAAATGTACAACAGTCCTACCTTATATCCTCAATCAATTCTTGGAAAGGGCATGGTAAACGAATCCTATTTCAAGCTTTTCGAAGTTTCCCTGAAGGGTGAAAATAAGACGATGCTAAGTGGAAGGACGAACTCTCGTTTCACTAGAATTATGCAAATGTTCCTCTCAAATGCAAGAAGTCTCATTTAATTACATTTTACTTCTTCTGCCTGAGGAGCACTAGTGAACTGCTTAAAGTAATTAAACTTTACAGTTCACGGAAATCTTAATAGTATCCTTGAATGTAATTACAGAATTTATCTAGCATATCCATATGACTTGCCTATTTAAATGTCAGGCTGAGATTTTCTGTTCCTTTATGTATATTATACCTTTCAGGAAGCTAAGAAGAGGACTTTAAGTGGGTGCTTGTCTACGTTTAAGCGCACCTTAATTTATTGAGCTTTTACCTGTAATAAAAACAATGTGTAATTGAAATTCTTCGCAGCCTTTTTATTAATGAGACCTCCACTAAGTCTTTGAATTTTAATTTATTTTAATTTTATTTTTAAAAGCTTTAATTTTTTTTCGTTTTACCTAGGTGAATCGATAAGCACTTTCTTGGTAGCATACAGTGTTTGCAGTAAAAATAGATACATTTTACCACAAGGTTCTCAAGTTTGTTGCTAGTTGGTTCTAAGAGATTCGTAGATTATCAGGTTATATATGATTACGCATGTAGTCAGAATTTTGTTTGCAGGGGAGCTCGTTTCCTAAATATTATCCAAGAATATCGGTGCTACTTCAAAGTTAATTATTCTGTTGAGGTCTGGTCTAAATTAATTTTAAGTTTTTTAATAATATTTTATTTAGAAGCATATACACATCATCATTATAAATCACCAAATATTTTATAAAAGCGACATTCGTAATTTTCTCGCTACAGCAGCGACAATCGCTTAATTAGGATTTACAATGATCCCAATGAATCAATACAATACCGTGTTACGGTGGTTTTCACAAAATTGTTGTCGGTGGAATAAGTGATAACGTGTCGGCCTACTAACCCAGTGACCCTAGGTTCATATACCACCGACGGCGACCCACGGATTATCATAAAAAAGCCATGGAGGTTGCAGAGAAACGGCGCGGGTAAATAGAGGAAAAGCCGCAAGGAGGGATTCTTTCACCATTTATGTGGTGATTTAGTGATTGATGAACTACTTGAAGCGCTATCGGAGAAATGTCTCTACGTGACTTGTTATGCGGATGACCTAGCGATAGTAGTCAGAGGTAAGTTTGCAGAAAACTTGGGACACTTTCTTCAAGAAGCAACGATACGGCAACCTCTTGGGCGCAGGATTGCGGACTGAAGATAAACCCAAATAAAATGGAATTCTGCTGCTTCAACAAAAGACATTAATTAAGAAAGATAGCGCATCGGAAACGCGAGATTAACGTTAACGAATCAGGCCAAATTTCTGATTGTGCTGATGGACGGGAAACTGAATTGGGTAAGGCATCTGTACGAGAAGAAAAACAAAGCGGTAAGAGCTTTCTGGACGTGTAGAAATACTATAAGTAAAGTATGGGGACTGTCACCCTATATTATAAAATGGATACACACATATGTAATCTGACCCATGATAATTCATGGAGCGATAGTCTGGTGGAAAGCGATGGAGGTGGGCAGAAACCAGAAGATTATGGATCAGAGGAGACTGTTTGAGGAAGAAGATTACTGGGACTTCAAAACTGGTAACCCAACCTTAAAGGCAATCTTCAAAACTCAGCTCCCGACAAAAAATGAATGGATCATCAATAGGATGATTTAAGAAAACACTTTAGCGATTTACACAGACGGCTCAAAATGCGAGCGTGGCTTTGGAATATCGAGCGAGGAACTTAACCTGGATTTATGGGGAGGGTAAACAACACCTCCTCAGTTCTTCAATTTGAATTCGCAGCGATAGAGATAGGAGCTAAGCAGCGAACGGGGAGTAAGATCATCTTGGATTGCAATATGCACGGATAGCCAGGCTTCCATCAAATTTTTAACCAACGCGAGGTAAAATCCAAAACGATAGAGGGATGTAGACATACCCTAACGGAGCTAGGGAGACAAAACGATGTACATGCCGGGGCACTGTGGCATCCCAGGAAATGAAAAAGCAAAAAAGCTGGCGCGGAGAGGCGCAAATGAGGACACTCCAATAATGCTCAACTTGAGAATACGCATCCATGAAATTAAAAAAGAAACCATGGAATGGGTAACGAGGAGGCACAAGGGAAAATGGAAGGGATCCGGTATCGCCAGACATATAAAGGCGTTTTGGGAACCTCCAATGCACATGAATCTGAAGAGATCATTAAGCTTAACAAAGCCAAACTGAAACTTCTTGTTGGCCTTGTGACACTACATGCAAGACTAAGGGCTCATGCCATAAAAATGGGAAGGGCGAAAATTAGTCTATGCAGGGGATTTGGGAAAGAAGACCAGACCGTATTACACGTTCTCTGCCAATGCCCATCCCTTACGGAAAAAGATCTAGAATCTTAGGAATATGCTACTGCTAAGGTTTGCCAGAAGTTATAAAATCGGATTGTTATCGAACTATCCAATTCCTACGGGGATCAGTTCTCTCGACAGTGGACTTTAGGGTACGCTGCCGAGCAGGGGGTGTACAACGGGCAACTAAACGCGTCAGTGCAAGGACAATAACACATCTTTCCCCCTCGAAAACCACCCAAACCAAATCAATATGTGCATTTAGTCGATTATTATCATTTGAAAATAATGAAGACAATAACTAGATAACTTTTTAGAAAAAGATACATATTACAGATACATTATACTGAACAGTCCTGCGTGTGTTCCCATGACCTTGAAATATGCGTTAGGGGACGCGATTCTTATTTTTTGTAAATATTTATATACAGAATGTTTCACGTAAACTATGCCAAAATAAGTCGATACAAATCTGTAATTTCCCAATTTTTTTCAAAATTTATGTTGTTAATACATTTAATTTTTGTTTTTATTAAACTGACCATCTCATGACCTCTCTAAAAAGGTACAACATGTCAGGATGGAGAAAGGATTAGAAAAAAACCGCTTCGTTAAAAGTCCCTGACTAGATAATTATTTTGCTGCATTATAGTTAGGAAATTCGGTAAATAAATATGTATAATTTCTAAGAGAAAGGGTTGAAAATGTTTTGTTAGGGTACAAAGGTATCCAATTTGAATTATTGTTGCAAAAAGTTACAAAAATTATTATTAGTTTCAGTTCAGTGTTTAGACCCAAGTATCCTGAAATTCTGGCGTAATGGAAATTTTGCTATAAAATAGGATCAGTCAGCTAAAATATTGATCACAGTTGAAAAATGAAATAAATACGGATGCTCTTAAACTAAAATTATTAAGAATTTACTTTTGAGAAATACGCGGGTATAATTTAGATACATTTATTGCATAGAAGACTAAACCGATAGAGCGGCTGTACTGGAATATCAAAGGAGATGGTTACCTGATCGATGTGAGCCACAAAGAGGGTTATTTTCAAGGACTTTCCGAAGTTTAACTTCAAACAAGAATTAAATAAAGATTAGAATTTTGCATTTGGTTTCTGAAGTGCGACATGGAGAAAAGATCATTTCTGGACCGAATTCTGTGAACGGATGAATCAAAGTTCACCGGGGATATTGTTGCAAACTTCCACATCCTCCATACCTGGTCGAATACTAACCCACATTGGACAAGGGTGACCTCATTCTAGCCCAAATGCTGTGACAATATTTTAGCTGGTTTCCGCGGCACCCATTTAATAGGACCATTTATTTTGCAGCAAGTACTTAATAGTCAAAAGTATGAGTACTTTTTGGAGAATACACTACCAGATATATGTACTAGAAGACATGCCTCAGGATAATAATAGGACAGCGTTTTACCAACGTGGTGGAACATTAGCGCGTTTTTGTATCATTGTAAAGGAAGTACTGAATGAAAAATTTCCTGACCAAATTCCCTGTCCTTCTAGATCTCCAAATCTTAACCCATTAGACTTTTTCTTATGGGGAACAATGAAGGCCGGTTAACAATAGAGACGAATTTGTTAGCAAAATTTGGTCCGAGGCGAAAAAAATACAGGAATAGCTGGAATTACAAGGTCGTTACTAGAGTGCATTATCGTGGCGGAGGACATTTCGAGCAGCTTCTGTAACATGCTTAGATTAACTATAATAAGTTTCCAATTCAACAAAAAACATTTAAGGTTAAATTTGAGTTTAATTTCTTTAAATTGCAGATTTTTATAATATTCTCCGAAAGATTTTCTATGTATATATAAATTTCTCCTTTCTCTACCTAATTAAATTTAATAAAAAAAGTAAGTGTGCTAATTTAATGAATTTAGAAGAAATGCTGAATTTTAGGTAATTGTAAAACATTAAGTAGTCCATTTCGAAATTTTCATTGCTTTTCTACTACGAAAGACTACTCTATGTATTTTAATCTTTTTATAAAATTGTCATACTATAAATCCGAATAAGATAATTAAAAAAGAAGAAGTAAAAATAGTACATATCTTACTTAGTTTATCATTAAAAACGGATATTTCAGTTGCAGAGGTAAGGAAATCAACCTTTCGTACTCGAAAGTGCACTTGGGCATCACTGTTAGGTTAGGTTAGGTTTGAGGTTTTAGGTAGATCTTCGAGTTTTGACACTTCGAAAACTATTAAAGTTTCAAAGGTACATTGGGAGACCGCAACCTTCCTGATACTTGACCTCTGCACCGCTATTACTACCTTTCCCACATGGATACAGTACCCATATGGATACAGTAGAACTCGGGCAAGTGACAGTCTATGGTGAAACTGTAATATGTACTTATCAATATTTTATTCAAATGATACTATTTGACGCATTCTTTTAACATCTTTCTTTTATTTTGCAATGCTCAAGATATGAACCTTTAAGTGTCTACATTCAAAATCTTAGAAATTTAAGAATAACAGAAATCTTCGTAAATTTTCCTGTGGGAAACTTCTAATAATTAGAAAAGTACCAGTAAGAAAAGGAAAATTATACTTAGAAAGTTTGAAAAAGTTTTTGACACAAGAACTATTGGAGAGTTGAAAATAAATAAAACAGTTCCTTTTACGATAAACAACAGCTGTAAAACGTAAAAAAGACTAAAATAATTTCAATAATAAATTTATTAGGTTCGTCGATGGTCTGAGATTTCATAAAAGACAAATAACGTGTGGAAAACTTTGGGATTAAATATAACTTTGCGTTTTATCAAGACAATGATTGTAAACATACCGATTGCGCTTTGAGAAATAGGCTCCTCTATAGCCCTAATGTACTAGTTACGTTTCCTCAGCCCAAATGGTATAGCACGTTTATGGGCAGAATTGAAAAATGAGTGACAGAAAATGAATGCTTTACTTTTATAGTACATTAAGTATGAATTGATCCACTCAGAAGACAAATCGATTAACTCCGTTTTCAATTTTTTCTTACCGTCGGAATATTTTATTTACCGTCGGAATATTTATTTTTATTGTGAAATTCTTTTTGGAAATTAAAACTAGTAGCTTGATAAATCGGTCACTCCACAATTTAAGATACGATATACTGAGTTCCTGATTTTGTTTTCAAAAAGAATTTGACAATATAAGTGTTTATATTCTGACAGTAAAGAAAAATTAAAAATGGAGTTAATCAATTTTTCTTCGTCGTCAGATTGCCTGCAAAGAACTGCTGAGGCCGTTTTAACGAAGGATGGAAATTTTAAATGTATTATATCAGTACTTCAAAATGGCCATAAGACAACAGGTGTTCAACGTATCTTCTCTCAGCCACTTACCAGTTCTCAATAAGATAAGAGATTGTTTCTTATTAAGAACTTTTTTTTACAAGTAATAATATGGAAGGATTAAAATAATTTTGAGGTTGTGTTGTTTTCTGCCCTGGGCGTAAGATCTTTTATTTCTACCTCTTAGACTAAGTCCAACAAAATGTCTGACTGAGTCTTTAAATAAGAAAGATTAGCTAAAAAGCTTACACAAAATCAGTCAAGAAGTTTGGTTACCTAACCTGTTTCCACGTCATACACCCAAAGCGATTAGCTAACACCCACTGAATAAGACAGATTCGAAATAAAGAAATAATTCTTTAGCGAAAGACAATGGTATAGGATACTGATTAAGGCAAGTTAATAAAAATGAATGAAGCAATAAAACATGGCTGTGACTGTTCAACTGCGCGGTGCTTTAATCAATTCAGTACCAAATGTTAAACCTTAGATACGATGGTGCATAAAATTAGGAGTATAATTTCTTTAATTTCAAAAACCCGTGATTTAGTAACTTATTCTACACACTAAAGAAGCATCATTTAAATCGGTTCACGGGATACAAAGTTAGACTACCTCCCCTGTGACCCCGACCCCTGCCACCCCCGGTAAAGACCACATTTTTTTTTATAGTATCAATAGTGGGTAATACTCTACATAACAAAAGAGTCATCCAAGTCCTAGACGTTACGTTAGACCCCATACTTTAGGATAAATTTATCTTCCCAACTAAATTTGAACTTGATCGTCCACGCATTAGTGCAGCATATTGTGTTGATGTAAGTGAAATTGCATACATATATGGCTCGTAACTGACTTTACAAAACTTTTGCCGACAACACTGAACAAAGCGGGGTCGACTTTTCCATTAAGAAATAAAATACTCCTGAAGCCAGCTCTACTATAAAATAGTTCAGTCTAACGCTTTTTTCGAGATTTTAGAAAGTAAACATTAGAGTATCTTGTGCTATTCTGTTGCAAGCAGAACACGTATGTCAATATCTTCGGCAAAATGTCAACTGTACATTACTGATGTTCGAAAAACAAAAGCAACAATGTGTACGGCTGCTTCGCGCCTGATCGACGAAGTAACCTTTATAAGACAATTTTTTTTCTTGGAAACGGAGTTGGATCAAATTGAGTGGCCCGATCACCATGCCATGATTCCAGGGTTCGAACCTCGGTTCTTCCGTGAGTTTTTAATAAAAGCTAAAAAACCCACTCCGTCTCTGGGCTATTGTCTAGCTCGCAGAAATGCAAAAACAACACATTCAAGTTCCCTTATTCCACTCCGAAAAAAAACTCATGCTACCATCATGCGGTAGCATGTGAACATGAAATGGACTGAGGGTTGTGAGCACCAATAACTTAGTTGCCACTCACCACCAAAGGATATGAGAAGGTTAAGGGAATTATAAAAAATTTTTAAGTGAATTATATAAAAAGGTTTTAGTTTCCGTGTAGGCTTGACTAGTGACAGAAGAAGTGAAAGGCCCGCCTAGCCAGCCGAAGACTAAACAAAAAGGGTGCACAAACTATTAAGGATGAAAAAATTCAAAAAGCATAAAGGCGAACATGTATCTGACGAAAAAAAGCAAACTTAGGATCTAGGCGTCATGAGGCTTGTAGAGCCCTTTCCCACCCCAACCTTTGACTGTGCATGGCCCTTAAAATATTGCACAGTTCCTAGTAATTTGGATAATTGACCGGACTACATGAAGAAGGAGAGCGGGGCCGAAGAAGAGAGGAGGCTAGCTAATAAACTTCACTCAGCCATTTCTCTTAACAGAATTGTGCTAATAAATAAATTTCAAATCACTGTAAGAGTAGAATGAGGCTTAAACTATGTCGTCAGAAAAAAGGACTTTTAGACTCCATACTAGAAATATTCTTCTCATGACACTGGTGCGCATATGTATCTTAGATATTGATTATCGTTCTCATAGTCCAAGAAAATTAATTTTATTTTTAATTCCAATAAGAGGCAAGCAACTTAGGAGCATTTTCAATTAATTAATGAACTCTTTAATTAGTTCAGGAGTTCATAAATGTATTCTTGTAATTATACTTAATAGGTACTGCGGTATATGGTATATAAATTACTAAATGAAAATTTATACCTATTTTAAAAAAATAATATACCTATTTTAAGTGAGTCCAGTTAAAAGCATGATTCCGTATCATTCATTGAAGGGTTTTGTTCATTACGGAATAACAATGCAGCGTATATTATCGTGTGGTGGAATTCATTAGTAAGTATCTAAACTCCAAAATGAATAAGCTTATAAATTTATTTATCTGTATTTATAAAAATCAGTCCTGTATGCTTGTAAGTACCAGTGCCAGTAAATTACCAGTATCCGTACTGGTGAAAAATATTCAGTAAAAATTCAAATTTCTTTACTGGTACTTAAAAATTACCATTACCAGTAAATACATTGGTACTGGCGAACGCCAGTAAATCACCAGTAAGAACTAGTACTCATTTATTTATTTATTCATTTACAATATTTCATCAATGTGCCGATTACTACAGAAAAGAACTAAACAATAAACTAAATAAAAAAAACTAAATAAAAACACTATAACAAATCATATAAAAACAAAGAATAAGAAGAGAAAATTCAGAAAACAAAAGTGCTAAAGTGAATAAAAAGCAAATAAAAAGTAAAAAGCACAACAGAAACCAAAAAGTAACCTCAACAAAGCTGACTCCTCACATGATTACGCGATAGATGAAAATGAATGCAATTAAAAGCGGAATTCAAAAATCGCGACATCGACGTTATAAGTTCATTTAATCCATAATTAGTATAATGAAAAGGTAACCGAAGAAAGTCGTGATTCCTCAGGGAGCGAGCTGGAACCGATATGCCAAAACGACCCAAGAGAACAGAAGAATCAATGGACCCACGATTGTAGTCGAAAGCAAAAATTATCCCGGCTTTACGGCGTCTCTTTTCAAGTGTGTCCAAGTGCAGGAGTTTAAGTCTATCAACATAAGGAGGTAATATAAGGGAGTTATTCCAAGGAAGGCCTCGAAGGGCAAACCTAACGAACCTCCGTTGAACAGCTTCAATGCGATTGATATGTGACACATAGAGTGGTGACCAGACTGGAGAGGCATATTCCAGAATAGGCCGGACAAAAGTGCAATATAAGAGCTTTGTAATGTAAGGGTCATCAAATTCCCTTGACCACCACTTCACGAAACCAAGAGTCATATAAGCCTTGTTGACTATGGCATCAAAATGATCCTGGAAAGAAAATTGAGAATTGAGCCAAACACCCAGGTCCTTAGGCTTAGTAACTCTTGTTAAAGGACAAATAAATAAAAAGGGAATAATTAATGAGGTTTTCCAAGCTTTCGGAAAAACACCGCAACGAGTTGAGAGATTAAATAAATAACACAAAATAGGAGCAAGAACGGAACCACATCTTTTCACGAGTGAAGCAGGGATACCGTCAGGACCAATTGTAAAACTATCAGTCAAGGTAGAGATTTCTTCAAAATCGTAACTTCGTCAAGTAAAAGGTCTTCGGATTCGAGAGAGGTCGGTGTAAACCTCGTCAAATGGGTAAAATCCTTAAAGCTAATATCACAGATATCATCCAAAAACGCAGTTATAAAAAAATCGGCAAAAAGGTTTGCTATCGTCAAGGGCTCATTGCTTTCGCTGCCTCAGAAAGACAAAGAAGATGGATAGCCATTAGAAGTTCACGAACCTCAAAAATCGCTTTATTAATATAATTATTATAAGAAGACACTAAGTCGGATAAAAATTGACTGCGTAAATTGGAATAAGTTAAATAGTCAGCGTCGCTCTTAGAGGAATAAAACCTCTTCCTGGCCGTACATTTAGTATTTCTTAAATGTTTTAAGGAACTATCAATATAAGAGCCAGTAAAAACCAGTAACCACCAGTATTCACCAGTTATCACCAGTAACCTACCAGTAATAAGAAGTAAATATCAATTACGAAAAAATTTCAAAACATACCTTTTGTTTTTTAATGTCGAGCGGAGCAAGAAATATATAAAATTTCTTGACACGATTGGCGTTTCTAACAAAGAAAAGTAAAATTCCTTTGGCTCGTCATCAACAGCAGCACCAAAGGGTTAACTTTTCTTTGGCTGCCTGACGCCTTCGAAACAAACCAATTTAACTTTTCTTTGTTAGAAACGCCAATCGTGTCAAGAAATTTTATATATTTCTTGCTCCGCTCGAGATTAAAAAAAAAACGGTTTGTTTTTAAATTTTTTCGTGCATTTCGCTCGAGACAAGTGTATGTTCATACTTTGTACATTTCGAAAAATATGTAAATATCAATTATTCATAAATATCTATGGAAAATGCATGCATTATTAAAACAGAAGACCTTAAAACCTTAACCCTAGATGTGTTTTACAAGAAATTATTTCACTTTCATTTCATTTGGGAAGATTCGTATAAGAGTCGCCGCGCATTTAGAGCTACCGTCAGTTCTGGTTACTTTGGCTCTAGGGGGCAACTATGGCGCAAATAAAAAAAAAGATTGAATCTCCCGCTTCTTTGCAGCAATAACAGTAATCGATTTAGTTTAAACCGGAAATGATAGATGTCGTTACTGGCGCCTAGTTTTGGTTGGATGCACGAATTTTTTCAAGGTTAAAGCCGCCGTTTGCATTCCGGACTTCTGTCATATGAAAACGTCTTTTATTTGCGTCTGCAAACTTTTTAGTGTAACGGAGTTTTTAGGGTAATTTTCATTTAATATTACAGTTGGCATTTGCCAACTTGATAGAAATGCCATAATTTCGTCATTCTCCAGGCCAAAAACTCTAAGGTATCTGTGGAATGTAAATTTCTAATGGTGTGTAGCTAAGTCAAGGGATTTTCTCGAGAATCCTCTACGAAGAAGGAACGTGAGTGAAGCATCTCGTTTGATGAAGATTTTTCGTCAATAAGAAGAAGATACTTGAATTGTCATTTTAAATGTAAACAAGTGCCGAAAAAGTTTTCTTTTATGTTCGCTCGCTTTAATGAGTGTTAATTTGTGAAAAAAAAACCTAATGAATTTAAACATAAAGGAAGTGAAAATAGTTTCCATTGTAAAATAAACTAAATAAAATATCGTGTATTGTGCAAAAGCGTGAAAATCGCGTCCATCGCCGATTGCACGGAATATCATTTCATACGTAAGTTTCTTCAGAGTATTTTGCTACAAATAGGTAGTAAATAAGCTCTTAACGTGTAAACAAAGGTTATTACTAAGCAATTTTAATTAAAAGTGGTAAGGAAAATTCATTTCTGTTCTTGTTTACAATTTACTAGAAAAGAAAAACTACCACGGCCATGTTCAAAATGTAGGTGAAACTATGTTTGGAGTTGTGAGATGCTTTAGAAAATTGCGTTTACAGCCGTTCCGTTTAGTTATTTCTACGTAGGGGATCCTGCATCCACGACTTATTCATGTGCATGGTGAATTTGATATCCCAGACACGATTTCGCGGAACAATCCACAGCACGCGGCGGCAGGTGCATGCTCACATAACAGACTTTTTTCCTGCCATGTCATCAGAAAAGACGTCGAATATAATACTTGACACAATGTTGTATATATTTGCCTAGATCCGTTGAAAGAAAGTATTTTTCTCATAATCTAACAGAAGAAACCCGCCGTCAATGGCAAAATAATTTGCTGATCTTTCCACTGGGAGGAAAGCTTTAAATAATGAAAATTTAGTTCCCTTTTTCATGCCTTCCTCCAAAAACTATGAGAATGGAAATGGTGCCAGTTCATATTGTAAATATTTCTTTATATCACCAACTGATTCCTTGCAAATACACATATGTTGAAATAAAAGCAACAGGTTGATAACAACTGGAGACTAATGTATCTCAATTGTACAGCGTGCTTAAGGAAAGAACTCAATTTTTCTTCTGCATGATATACTTTGGAAATCAGATTCTATGATGCTTTTTGTCAATATTACTCCAATCTCCATGACACGATTGCAATTTATATTATCAGAAGCAACTATACCAGTGGCAATAGAAATTAATTCCAAGCGATTATGAATGAAACATGAGATGCTTGACAATGATCGATTTTTTTATTGACGTTGTTGTCTCGTTGTAGACATGAATCTCTGATGCGAGTATTCCCTGAGTAATACTTCGAACGTCCTCGAGACGTTTAATTCAATTGTTTTCAAATGTAACGACCAATTGCCAGAGCCCTCAGCTCCTACAAAATTGTACAGATCTCATTCCAATGTACAGTTCCATCAGAAATTATGTTATGTCTACTCACAGATGATCCGTCGCTTTCATCCCTTCGCAGTACTGTAAAACACTTCCGATTCAAGGAAATTCAGTACGAAATTCCCTATAAAAACATATGATGTGCTTCTCTAGTAAAACTGAAAGAAAATAGTAATAGCACTGAAAAGAAAATATGACAAAATTCTATCTTCAAGACAACATTTTTAATTATTCGATTTACGACAAAAAGTTTTTTTAGTAAAGTTGTAGAGAATCCGATTCTAAACAAGAAAAACTCTTTACACATTTACTGCTAGATATATCGTTATTGAAAGAGCGCTTTTTGTGAAGTGGTTGCAACTTTCTTTTGCGAACAATTTAATTTTTAAAACAGAAACTTGAAAAATACAATTTGAACTTTTTAGCAAATAAAAGGGAGTATGGAAGAAACAAAATTAGCTATTAAACTGTTCGGTGAAAGCTACACGAAATGAATTAAAAATTTAATTGGGAAATTGGAAAGCAAATTTTCGTTGAAATAGTAATGAAAACAGATGATTTTTTCTGATAGCATTACGACAGTCTAGTGAAGATACGTAATGGAATTCATTGTGTCTTTTATTAATATTTTACAAGAGCATTCAATATTGGTATGGAGAACGATCACAGCTATTGAACCAGCCACTCACATCATAACTGAATGTATAAGTACAGAGAAATTTAATAAAATTAAGTGCATTGTGAATGAATGTTGTTCCAAAACAGAAATCTTTAATAGAATCTGTTTTAAATTGATTATTCCAAGAGAAAGGTTTATTTGATTACACAAAAGGTATTACTATTTTTTCTCTCCTTAAAGGCTACTAAAGCTATGGTTTTAAATTGAGTCGTTGTCTTGGCCTGGCAGCAGTCTTGATCTCAAGCCTACAGAGAATGTTGGGACATTAGGTAAAAGAAAAACAGAACAATAGTGAACAAAAACACGGGGAGGATTAAAAAAAACATTCGTCGAGAATGAAATCACTTCAGACTTTCCTGGAAAGGACTTTCGATTAAATCCGGAGGGTGTCCTAAAAAACGACTAACTACTACAATCAAAAAAGATAAAAAACTATGATTTTTTAGTGTTTATAATAAAATAAATTACCTAAAATCTTGTATACATCAGCAATAAGGTAATATTCTATAGAGTGCCGAATTCAATACCAGACAATTATTTAATGGCTATTTTTGGCATTGATTCGGAAAATAATCTACTTAATAAAAATCATGTTTTAAACAAATTTCATTTTTTAGCTTTGAACTTATTAAGGTCTATAACATAAACGATATAATTTCTTATTTTGAAAGTATGCTCTAACTGATCACTATTTCAGATCTGACGTGCCAAAATGAGTGGGGTTATAGAACTAAAATAGACAAAAAAAAAAATTGTATGGCAGAAGAGGGGGGGAGGGCACTCTCATGTGTGGGTTACAGGGTAATTCATAAATTTCAGTTTTTCATGGCGTGCACATTACTCTTTTCTTTTTATCTCCTGATCTATCTTATACAGCCACATCAAACAAACGCTAAAAACAACTATCCTAATGTCCTTTCCAAAAATGTCAACAATACTGATCTAATTCCTACCATTGCACCTACAGTTACTTCCAAAAGTGAAAAAAAATGATTTGCGATTACCTAAAGTTCAGAATTTTCCCAAATTTTCTTCGAAATTCATGTAATTAGTACACCCATTTTATATTTTTATTAGATTGCCCATGTGATTATCTTTCCAAAAAGGTGCAACATGTCCACGTAGAGAAAATATGTAGTAATTTATACGTAGAAATCCGATCGGATAACATTATAAAAATCAACAAATTAAAGAAATTAAACTCAAATTAATTCTAAAATGCTTTTTATTGAATTTAAAAGTAATTACAATTAATCTTGATAAGTAACAAGGAACGTTCAAAACGTCCACCGCCACTTTGGATGCATTCCAACAATCTCCTTCTAAGTCCCTGTTTAAGGCGTATTGCAGCCAGCCTCTCCCGTATTTTCGTCGCTGCATTCTCAATTCGAGCAACTAAATCCTCCCTACTGCTAACTGAGCTTAAATAAACTTCTCCTTCATTGTTCCCCGCAAGAAAAGATCTAGCAGGCCAAGGAATCGGTGCACCTCGTCCATCCCAGCGGTTAGGGAATTTTTCAATTAGTATTTCCTTCACAATGTTAACCGTATGCGCTGGTACTCCATCGTATTGGTGAAACATTCGCCTAAGATTATCCATAGAGTTCTCTTCTATTAGATCTGGCAGTGTATTGTCCAAAAAATCCGCATAAATTTCACTATTAAGCACTTGCGGCAAAATGATTGGTCCTACTAAATGGCTGCCGATGATACCAGTCCAAACATTGACACTGAATCTTTGCTGGAATGAGGTCACCTTTGCGCTGTGTGGGTTAGTGTTTGACCAGGTATGGAGGTAATAGAAGTTCATGATATCATTCCTGGTGAATTGACATTCATCTGTCCACAGAATTCGGTCCAGAAACGCTCTGTCGTCAATGTCGCGTTTCAGAAGCCAAGTGCTAAATATCAGTGTTCTCTGAGATTCTCCTTCCAGTAGTCCTTGGGCTGGGTGATGATGATGTGGTTCCTGTATCTCTTAATCTTTGGAAAGTTCGTGTAAATATCCCTCTTTGGGGTGCTCGCCGGTTAGGGAATCTCCTTTGATATTCCAGTACAGCCGCTCTCTCTTTTCCGTCTACTACAGCATAAATGTAAACAATATCCGCGTATTCCTCAAATGTAAGTTCTACCATTTTTTAATAATTTTTGCTCAAAAACACCCGTACTTATTGATTTGTTTTTCAACTATGATAGGTATTCTTTTTCAAATTTCAAATTCAAATATATTTATTTAGCGACTTTATGCACAATTACAATAATTTAGTTTTTCTTATCTAATTACGGCTACTTACGAGCTAGTTTAAAGTTTTCCCTGAGTTCTTAACTAAGTGAACGGTAGTTCGTTTCTATTCCTAACACTTACTTAATATTACATATTATCTTACATTTACAGTTTGATAGGTATTCTTGCTGACTGACCCTTTTTTTTAGCGAAATTTTCATCAAGTACGAGTAACAGAACGCCAGGATACAAGGAGGTAGATTCTAGCTAACACAAGCTAATATCGGCAATAAAACAAAATTCCACTAACATTTTTATAACTTTTTTGCAGCAATAATTATAATTAATTATCTGTTAGGTACTCAGGGAGTTCTGAGGATGCGGTTTTTTAATCCTGTGTCTACCTTGCTATGCGGCACCTTTTTCGAAGGGTAATAAGATGGGCAATCCAATAAAAAAAAGGTATACTAATTGCATGAAAAATTGGGAAAATGCTGAATTTTAGGTAATTGGAAACCATTTTTTTCACTTTTAGAAGTGACTGTACCTACAATGATAGGAGTTAGATTTATATTGTTGACAATTCAGTCTGCTGCCTAAGCGATCGGACGCGTTGCGTGATCGCTCTGTAATTTTCCCAAGTCTTACTCTAATATTTTCGGTTCGTGTGATTTGCGCTTGTGTCAGCAAAGTGAGTGCCACCCTTTACCAATTATTAAACTTTCGTGACATAGTTTCTGCGTGTTTTCGTATTGCTCAGTGACCTTTTTTTTGTGTGACAGGTTGCTTATTTACATTGACACAGTTTCTGCTTGTTTACTATTTTCCCAGTGACCTTTTTCTGCGTTAGTTAGTTGTTTATTTACTTATTCGTGAAATATTTTTTGCTTTTCACTGCAAATTACTATAATCTGGTGTAAATTCAACTATTTAATTTTTTTCATTATTAAAATTTGTTGTGACAATCTTTCCAAACAATGGCAATCTGCAAAGCGTGCTCTATTGAGTTACTTACCAATGGTGTGGCCTGTGATGGCATTTTTGGTGATACTTTCCACGGTACATGTCTGGAGCCCTCTACTGGTGGTCTTGCTACATGCAAGGATTGCTCCAATATAAAGCTCTGCCATGTTTTACGTCTTATGAAAGGAGCCGTTGCTACGCTTTCCACCGACCAAACATTTATAGGAGGTCAACGAGATATCTTCTAACTTGGCCGGATTGCAGATTTTGTCCGATGACTGCGCCAGTTTAAATTCAGAACTGGACAAGGTCATTCAAATCGCAGAGGCTTTGAGCAGTGACTCGTCGCTGCTTTCTAACAAGATTTATGTAATATCTTCGAAGTTAAGTGCGATGGTGGCTTCCTTGGATGACCTTCGCTTAACACAATCTACGTCTGGTTCACCATCGCCCTCCATCGGCCAGCCTGCTGGGTCAATTATGCCACTCATAGACGACATTCGGCGCGGTGTCCGGCACGTTAAGCAGGATCTAGATTCGTGCTCTACAGCCATTGAAAGAAACTTTAAGCTCATTGGCTCAGTTTCCTCTGATATTAGGTGTTTAACTTCAGAAGGCTCTCTCGGCTTTTCTTTTCATCTGTCTGACGCCATTGCTGCATCTGGTTCGGATTCTGCTTCTTCAGGAACTACATCACCGAATAGGAACTGCCCCACTCGCCGGGATTCAACATCTACAGCTCCACCTCAATCAACCGAGAAAGTGGTTCCTGCAGCTCCACCTCAATCAACCGAGAAAGTGGTTCCTACAAACTCGCGTTCCTCCTTGGCGCAGCCTGCTCCAGATGTTGATGCTACTGTTGGTTCGATCGTGCCCCAGATCCCAATCCACTTCCACCGCACCTACGATTAACAAATTTGGCACCACCTGCACGGTATTGGAATGGGAACAGAGACTAAAGAAACTAGGCAGCAAATACTCATCTTCATCAAACGACCATACTTCATTCCTCCTTAAGGGTGCCCCTCACAACGCCACCGTTTCCTGGGTACATAGCTTTTTTTCCCGGAATTTTGCATTCATCCCCGTTAGCTGCCTGAAGTTACCCTTGGACGGAAGGAAATTCAGCAACTTCAAGATCTCCGTCCCGAACAAGTATGTGTGGCTCATCAGTAACCCCACCAGCAAAATCTTCACTCTCGGGACTATCGAAATATCCAAGTGGACTAGGAAGTATGTTAAGTTTAACCCAAAGCCCTCTGCATCTAACCCTAAATTTAATACTAATAAACCAAATCCTACTAAATATCCCAAAAGTAATTCCAAACGTCCTTCTCCCATACCTAAATTTAGTATTCAGCCTAATCGTAAGAACATTAGCACTAGTAACAACATAATCTCTCATCACTCTTCCGCACCTAGTGATCCAAACTCCAATTGGCAATTCAAAATGGGTGCATTTCCAGACTTTAAACTAAGTACCCGAATCAATTATCCTAACTTTATTTATTCTCACACCCTTAACCCCTCCAATCCACTTACAGCAAAGCCCTCGAAAACATCCATCCCAGCTGACAACCCTATCACCACTGTCTCGAATTCGGTATATCCAGCGCATCCACCCAACCACGCACTCCCAACTTCTTCCGAGTGCCCACCTAGCCACAAGCCATCATCTTCCGACCATCCCACCACCTCTACTTCGATTTCCGTCTGTCCCACCCCTCCTCTGTATACACCTAACCTCGCACCCGCTACTTCCTCCGCATGCCCACCTAATTGCAAGTCATCAACTTCTTACACTATCGCCCCTTCTCTAACTTCTTCTACCTCCGCTAACCCGCCCCTTCCGCTAACCAAAACTCCTGCATCCGAACATAACTCATTTATCGATCCCCTAATCCCACCTACAGTTAAATTGACTTTGCGCTCTGCGGATTCCAACGATGGACGATATCTCTTGTCCCGTTTTCGGGACCGTCGCATTTATGAAAACGTACGTCTATTTCTAGCCTATCTGCACGACAAACCGAATTACGTCTGTATTTATGGTAAAACCAGCACCAACGTCATGCTAAGTATACATCAAGAAGGCTTGCCCACAGATCCAACAGTCTTACATCAACTTTTCACTAAGTTCCACAAATCATTCAATATCCCTTCCCATAATGTTTCAGAAGATCTATCCACCTATGCTGCGTACGTCAGTTCTCACCGCATTTCCCATCTCCCAAAAAGTCGCAACGACTCCTTTAACTACTTTCGCTCCTAACCCCCCCCCCCCCCGCTTTCTCTATTTCTGACCTCCCCCTAATGCACCTGACCTCCCCCTAATGCAAGGACCTCTCTCCAGAAGCTTGTCAGTCTATTACTAGAACGTCAGAGGACTTCGCACAAAAACATTCAATGTTTTCCTAAACTCCCACAAATTCCCGCACGATATCTTTGCCTTAACTGAAACCAATCTAATACCAGGAATTCTCGACAGCGAACTATTCCCTCCAAACTATACCATTTTCCGAGTTGACGGTTGTGTAGGCAACAATGACCCACCAGGCCGTGGGGTGCTCACAACCGTTATGATGCCACCCTGTTTAAGACCTCCGACTCTTCAATATCTGAATTTGTATGTATCAAATTAACACTGAATAAGTGTATTCTGTATATTCTTTCTTGTTATATTCGTCCCTCTTAACCTATAGCCCGTAATTCAAACGTTAGACACCGTGCTTGAGAACGCTAACGCCGCCGATGAATTCATTTTACTGGGTGACTTTAACCTCCCCCGTATTCAATGGTCATTGTCTGAGGACTTTTCACTCTTTGTCTCCCTGAACGCCTCTTCCGCCAAAGAAGCATTTTTTATAGCTTTATTAATTCTAAGAAGAAATCCAATGGTTACCCTTCCACCCTAAATCTCGAGAATACTTCTGCATCAGATCCTCAGGTTATCGCCAACCTCTTTGCACACTTCTTCAGTAAATCTTTCTTGGACAAATGCACTCAAACGTCGTTTACATCTTTTGACCCTGACCCCGAACAAATCGCCGCTAGTATTAACGGGCTTGCGGATGACTTTCACCCCGGTCCTGACGGCATTCCGGCCATAGTTCTGAAAAAGTGTGCCATGCATCTAGTTCAAGCCCTTACTTTGCTTTTCCGCCTCTCGGTCACTCAAGGGGTTTTCCCTCTATTATGGAAAAACTCTTATATTATTCCCATATTCAAAAAAGGCTGCAAGAACGATGTATCCAACTACAGACCCATTGCTAAAACTATTCGAAAAATTGTTTTATGATTCCATGTTTTTCCACTGTAAGTCTATTTTCTCCCTCTCCCAGTATGGCTTCCTCAAAGGAAGATATACAACCACCAACATTACCGAATTCGTCTTCAAAACACTATGTGCCCTGGAAAACGGTAAAGATGTTGATGTTATCGCCACCGATTTTAGTAAAGCCTTTGACAAGATCTCCCATAGTGTTATCCTGTTTAAACTTGATCGCCTAGGCTTCCCCCCAGATTCATCTCCTGGATTCAATCCTACCTCAACAACCGTCACTACAATGTTCTTTTCAGCTCATCCAGTTCTAACCCCATTGTCGCTCGTTCCGGCGTCCCTCAGGGCAGCCACTTCGGTCCATTAATTTTCATCCTTACAATTAATGATCTTGATTGTGTCATCAAATACTCAGAGCTGTCCATTTATGCTGATGACATGAAAATAATTAAACATATCTCCTCCACAACCGACTATCTTTTTCTCCAAAATGACCTCGATTCGTTCACCACATGGTGCATGAAAAACTTTCTTGAGCTCAATGTCTCCAAATGCCAGTCCATCTCTTATTCCCGCAAGCGTCTTACCTCCACCCCGAGAACCTACATGTTAACCAACGTACCAGTCCCTACCGTTACCTCTTTGTGTGACCTAGGAATACTCTGTGATAGTGAACTAAATTTCCGATCCCGTATTGATAGCATAATAAACAGAGCTAACTCCGCACTAGGGTTTGTGAAGCGCTGGTCTAGATAGTTCTCCAATCCTTATGTTTCCAAATCTCTCTATATTTCCTTCGTTAGACCTCTCCTTGAATATGCCAGCCAGGTTTGGTCACCCACGCAAACAACCCACATTAACAGAATTGAATCTATCCAGCGTAGGTTCATTCGCTTTGCTCTACGTGATCTTCCGTGGGTAGATAGATTCAACCTTCCACCTTATGAAAACCGTCTGAAACTGATCGACTTGCACCCCTAAGTAAACGTCGTGATGTTTCTGACGTTCTCTTCATTCATCAGCTATTAGCTGGTGTCATAGACTGCCCTTCAATCCTGCAGTCTTTACCCATCTATACCAACCCTCGCAACCTTAGGTCTACTCCCCTTTTCCAACTCGACCGCCATCGCACGAACTACGGTCAACGCGAACCAATTACCAGGATGCTTCGAAAAGTCAACGACCTTCCCTCCTTTGACTTCCATCTGAGTAAATCATCCCTTCGCAAAGCCTTATATCTTTATCCCGCCCATCTAGATCGCCTTTCCTAATTCTCCTTCCTCCCAGTTTATATTTATCATAATCATAGCTCATATTGTAGCTTACATTATCTGTTATGAATTACTATTTCATTTAGTTTGTAGTATTTATTTTGTTATTTTGTATTTTTTATGTAATAGCTTGCATTAAGCTTAAATAAATAAATTTTAGAAAGGTTATTTAGATAGCAGTTTTTTTTTATCGTTTGCTTGATGTCGCTGTGTTGGGTAGGTAAAAAGGTAAAAATAAAAGAGTAATGAACATACTATGAAAAAGTGAAATTTATGAATCACCCTATAACTCCCAATCGGTTGATTGCCCCCCCCCCCTGCCATACAATTTATTTGTTGTCTAGTTAAGATCTAGTTAAGACCCCACTCATTTTGGCACGTAAGATCTGAAACACCCTGTATAATACTTATTATGAAAGAATATGTCGTAGGAGCAGACACTTTTTTGGTCATGTTGTCTGTGACACGGGCACTGATGTAGAGCACAATTTTTATTGAAAAAGTATAAATATAAATTGAATTACATTGAAATTGAAATTTAATTAAAAAGATTGAAAATATTTACAATATATTTTTCAAATAAAGAGTAGCATGTAATCGAAAAGGGCTGAATGGATAAGACAGCAGATATCATTATGTAGTGTACATAACTAAAATTGATTACTTTTGTTTACAACCTATTTTCAGGGACACATTTGAAAGAACTTTCAGACTTAACAAAATCATTTGCTTTTCATATCGCTAATCTTCAGTAAATTATGCAAGGGCTATAAATTTTGTAATGGTTCAATAAGTTTAGGAAGTATTTGGGTAGAAATACTAAACAAAGTAATTTCTTAAGGGTAGTCAGCTGTTGTCTTGTAATGGAAAACAAAACTTTCGTTCCCGACATTGCCTCTTTAGTTAATTAGGCTTCTCTTATTATTTAGCAGCTCCTTGGAAGCATCACTCGTTTTCTAAAAGCAGTAGTGGAAAAGTTATGCCAAGCACGCAAGGTATTAATAAAAGCTTAATGAATTCACTAACACTAAGTAAAGTCTATGGCATTTTGCGAAGTCTCATCAAAGGAAATTTCATTAACTCAAGAATTTTGTTTACTAAAAATCCGTATATGTCTATATTGCTATAATAATATAAATACGCACGTATAACCTATTTTAGTTATTAGACTTTCTTTTCCTTTGGTTATATTTGTTTTGACATTCAAGGTATACTATGTCATGCTTAACTAAACAAAAAATTCCGAATTTTTTGCAAGAATTCGTAACAATGTAAAGAACAAATTTTAATAAATATCAAAAGGGGTGTGAGAAAATGAAAGAATGAAGAATGAAATTAGGTATGTGTAAAATAATCGTCAGTTCTTTTAGCCATCAGTTTTCTTCAAATAGCGAACATTTGCAAAACTATATAATTTCTTGCATTTCAATTCCCGTAACCACTTGCGGGGGAATGGGGCGGGAGAAGAAGTTAAACAAATGATTTTGCATGGAGCTACAATTTTGGTGGGCAACCGTCGACTTAGCATTTGTGAAAAAAATAGAGGTAGGGAAAAAAATGTCACACTCTCCATGATTTTATAAGTGGTTTTGCTATATGTATTTCACTTACAGACGTGTACTTACAGGACGGTGATTCGAACATTTTCAGGATTGGTTTATGATACTTTCCAGGATTTCATTTTTCGATTAATATAGAACGCTCTTTAAACCATTTCAGAGGCTTGGCTATTACACACTTTGATAGTAATGAACAGTGATTCATACAATTCAACGACGCACGCGTCATAAGCTAATATGATAAGCAATCATATCTAGACTTCACATTAATTGATCTTTTAAAGCACTTGGTGAAAAATTAGTGATAACATACAACATGGGGTGATTTTAGCCCTTTTTGAATAAAAAAGGTATAAATAATAAAAATCTTTCAACACCTTTAACTTTTGCCAAAATTTTTTTTATCTCGGTGCCTTCCTTCTCTATCGATCTTCTCCATATGTCCAATGCGGGTTCCAACCTAGAGCCTATTTAGCGAATATATGGCCTATATATTACCACTTTCGCCTACGAATACTGATGCCTATACCGTCTTGGCCCGTAAGTCTCTGTAGGTCATCGTTGGTAATGACCTCCGGCCATTGGATGTTAAGGATATGCCGGGGACACCGGTTTACAAAACTTTGTACCTTAGATGTTATTTGACAGATATCTCTCCATGTTGAGCAGCCCTACAAGAGAACACATCGAACGTCGGCACATCTATAAGGCAGCTGCGCCTTTCATTAGGACTGCTTTCAGCTGAGGGTTTCGTGAATAGAGCCCTCCCGCCAGCACTAATTTGGACTATGTATAGAGCTTTTTGCATTCGTCCAGAGATTGTCCGATCATTCCTACCAGTGATAATGGAGTCATCTACACATCCTAGGTTTTCAAATCCGGTATTCGTTAGCTTAGTTTGGAGCTCGTCAATCACAAGTGACCAGAAAATGGGGAAAAGAACCCATTCTTGTGGTAACACTAGCCCCAACAGTAACTGACTCTTCTTCTAGGTTAGGTGTGATTTTCCGGCAGCTGGACATCGCTCTGATCTATTTCTCTCTTCAAAGGCGCCTTCAATATTCATAAAGGTACGCTTTGAAACTTTTTATTAGCGGTAGTAAATATGGTATGTTTTATTTATTCATTACAGATTCATCAAATACATAGATTACTCCAAAATATATATAAAATATGGTATGGTAAATATGGTATGGTATCCTTCAGGTTCTGCTGTAGTAGAGCTGGGATGATACCGTCACCGCGAGAGAATTAATATTTTTTTATAATGTAGCCAAAGCACAGGGGACATCCCCATATCATATCAAGTTGTCGCTGTAGGAAGTGACAACGTGTCCGCTGGCCAACTACGTCAGCCCCTTGAAGAAAATAAATCCTGTTGAAGTGGTCCTTAAATAGAACTTTTTAGAGTCTTCTACTGTTGAAGTGGTCCTTAAATAGAACTTTTTTAGAGTCTTCTACTTTTGGATTTCCGTAGGTTTTTATGTTTCATCGGAGCCTCTTCATACTCAATCCAACTAGTCTAGTTGAAAAACTTCCTGGTCTGAGCTCTGCTTTATCTAGCATCCTATTCCACCAACGCATTTCCAATCGAATTTTTGTGTTTTATAGAACAGATATAGCTGTACAGAGCGTGATCCGCCATTGCTACTATGAGGAAAACCAGCGGAAGATTTTTTTGCATATAGTCTGATCCTCCATAGCTACTATGAGAAAAATTTAGACCTTAAGTATGGTGGGGAAGGAAGATGATTCTGCTTTTAATGTAATATAATAAAATTATATGTTCTCCATTGGTCTCACGTTGAACATTTTAGGCTGGGTGTCACGGTCATGCCCAACAATAATTCTTCTTCCTTTGTTATATCCCGGTCAAATTATTGACAATTTACATCATAAAGGAATGGTTTTGGGCCGCTTGAGGTAGTGGGCCCGTATAAGACCTTTTCTTTACTATGACATTCGGGTTCAGCGACCACGAAAACGAGGAGAGGAGTTGGTTTTGAAGGTGCCCGAATTTGTTACACTTTATTTACAAGCAATTATGTTTAGCGGTGGTATGACGGGTGTTCTACTATTATGTGAAGGTTAGATACTGTTTAGATAAGGCAAAGCGGCGACGTTCTAAGAGCCTCTACAATCTACAAAAATCTTTGGATGATGATATCGATGACGATAAGTACCTTTCATATGGACCCTAAATAGATACAGTTTGGTAATTTTTAATATTTCTATTCTTTATATGACAAATATTAAACTAAAACTTCAATCACATATGTCTCAAAACTACTTTTCTTAATCAGGATCAGATTCTATTTGAAAATTCTTTTAACAAACATTACGTAATCGCGGCTATCGTTAATAGTAGCGGTTTTTCTTTATTCAAAAAATTTAAATTTTTTACGGCATTGAGACCTTTAAAAAGTGTTGATCGATTAAAATTGTTCTTCGGGGAGTAACTATTAAATGAAAAATTGAACAAAAACAGTCTTTGCTGAACGATAGTCACAATTATAGTGAACATATGTCTATTTATAAAAAAAATTTCAGATTATTTCGCCATCTTGGACAGTTTCGTGGAGAGCACCACGTATTAATTGATGCCTCATCGTTAAAAATGATTTTTTCCTAATAAAAATTTCTGGAAATGTAGTTAAACATCCGTTCAATCAATTCTATTATCATCGCAAACTTAGAGCCTATTCTTAATTATAAAAAAATTTACAAAAACCACCAGTTTTTAAGCGTCATCCGTCCATTGTTACGGACTGGCCGAGCGGATTTTATCCAGTCAATTTAGTTTTTGGACTTTATTTATTGTTGATCCGTTTGTTTTGCAATAATAGTATAAATGATTGTCCAAATTTCTCGTATGCTACTACGTATAGCTTTGAGGTTAGGTCTCTCCGTTTGCGCGCGCGAGGAAAGTGAATTTACCCTATGTGGTGTTTTATTATTTTTAAATGGAAAAGAGTGTTTGTATGGTGTTTTTGTTAGTTCAATGTGCAATAGTGATTTGTTACCTGTGTGATGTTATCTTTTATCGTGTCTACCTGTGCTGTCTAGTGCTTTTCGTAGATGTGTTCCTTTGGAAATGCAGTTTTATTTGATGCTACCTGCAAAGTTTCGTTCATGCACGGCAGATGTATTGTCCTTAGGTGTGCTGTAGCAAGTATTCCATGCCGAGGGGCTCGCAAAAATCTTTAAGTGGCTGCCAGCTGGGGCTTCCGAGTGGTGACCCGCGTGTCTTAAAATCCGGGACTCCCTTGGAATCTTCGTGTGGGGCGCTTAACAAGCTTTGTCTTGTACTTTGTCGTCGGTGCAACATTAATATAAGAAAACTACCCAACTACCTACCTACCTACCTACCTACAGTAAAATATACTCTATAAAAATTCTGTAGAGGAAGTACAGCAAATTTGGAGTATCAGTTTGTTTTTTGGGAATAAGTATAAAAGGAAACGAGTAAGATAAATAAAAAATGCATTAAATTATTGAAAAATTCTTTAACTTTAATAATACAAACAATGAAACAAAACAAAAATTAGGAACCTTCTCAAAATTTTTAGCAGACTAAAAGTCTCCAAAAGCTTGATTGCACTTAGGGTGTAAGTAATTTGGAATATTCAAAACATGACATCCTAACCTAAAACTCCATGTCACATTTTTAATTTTAGAAATGTTCACAAAATCATAAACTAATAAGGTCACTTAAAAGTTTAAACAATATATCAAAGCAAATGATTAGATATGAAGGATTGCTTTCTTACCGGGAAAGTTTTCAAAGTAGAGATATCGTTCCCGTGTGGCTGTCAACAGAAATGTTAAGATGGTGGCCTGTTTTTAGTACTCCTTGACTTTGTATGCCACGTGACGTTATGTTTATGGCAACCAAACACAGATGGCGTTTACATAAATTTAGATATCCAAGTATTCCGAATTACCTGCAGTATTTCAAATTTGCTGCACTTCCTCTACATACATACATATATCCAAGATTTCGTGAATTAATTTACTACTTCACTTAATGATTGCCTAAGTTCACTGAAGCCCCTATTGGTAAATCGTCGTCGATCGTGGAGAGAGTATTCAATTCACTTACTATAAACTTATATAAGGTCACTTATATTCACATATGCTGACAACCTGTGTATTTTCGTGAAGAAAAAGCATACATTTCCAGTTTCTTGTAGAGTTTTCGATCAATACGAGCGACTGGCGGCGATAGGGTTAACCTTAGCAAAAGCCAAAGCCTATTACTTTGCCTGCAATATTGAGCTGTATATGTGTGGCTCAATGGTAGAACATATAATAGCCGCATGGCTCTGAAGAAGATCTCCGGAGCACTTTATTCGTGACTGTATCCACTTTCGCTGAAAGAAAGGGCAGTAGTTGTCAATTACTTGATTTCCTCTCCATCGTACACCTCTTGAAATTGGAGTGCTTCAGGAAAGGCTAGTTAAACATCAAAAAGCGAAAGTCTGAGGGGAAGACAATCGATGGATCGCTGAAAGCACGCTCTGCCAAGTAGTAGCGGAGGATGGTTTTGGCCTTACAGAAATATTCGTACAATTTCGTTGCCTTCAGATACGAGCATTCCAGGGAGGGTTCTGTAGCAAGGTTAACTTAACTTCGCAAAGTTCTATGAGGGTAGCCGCGCAGGGTAGTACTAGTATGTGCTCTCGGTTCGGCCACTATATCCGCACGGCTGGTACCAGGATCTGATCTCCACGATTACTTATTTAAGCTTAATACAAGCTATTGCATAAAAAATACAAAATACGACCTTGGGCAGAATAAGACTAATATTACATTTATGATAGAATGAACTTGGGTACGGGGAATTCTCAGCAATTCCAATCAAGTTGTGTCCTGAATTAATATATTCGGTACTTAGTAATGCTCGAGGTATAACGGTTGATACCTGACAACTTAGTTGTTGAAGACATAATTGATGCTTCTAGAAACACACTGATACACCCCCACACCACACAATTAACCGAATACAGCAGGAGAACGTTTCAGTTGTCTCTGTCAACTCATCAATATCTATGTCAAGACTACTCAATTGAATTAAAATATTGCATACCTTCAAAGGTAGTAAAACACTAATAAAAGGGTTGCATCCCCTGGGTTTTTCGTTGAATTAACATGCCACTTACAAGTGGTACCAATCGGGCGTTATTTGTATAAACTATCTTACGAAGCAAAAGGTGTTTAGTATGCAGATGATAATTGATTTTCTGATTTGCTAATACAGATTGATTTGATTTGACGCTGAAATTTTCTATGTGGGGTCAATCGGGTTTAACGCAGATGACAAAATCGAATTATTAAATGCAGAAAGGCTTCAATCTTAACACTTTTCCTTTTTTACCTAAATAGAATGTTTTTTGGCGTAAACTATTATAAAACTGTTTAACTTAATATTGCTAGAAGCTAAGTTGATTCGGTTAAAAATGTTCTACGAAAACGTTAAATTTTTGACACCTTAAAATCTGTTGCAACATTCTAGTTAGCTAAGCTTAAATTATGGAAACATGAAACTTTTGTTAAGATACCTACTGATCGAATAATTACCAACTTATACAAGTACAAAAATAATTGGAATGCTTCTCTGGCAAATTGGGTCTCGTGTGAAGGCATCCCTAATTAGACGTCTTATCCGAAATTAGATACTAACTAGCCGAAGAGTATATGTGTATCTTTTCAGTTGACATTGCTACTAATTGCTACACACACAGAATTTTAATTTCCTTAGGCTGAATTATATAATACTTAATGATGCGATGTGATTATGTTAGCAATGATAGGCGAAAATTAAGAAGAACGTACTTATTTATTTAGTTTTTACCACCTAGATAATATACTCTCTAGTGTATATGTAGCACCGGTTGGATAATACCCGTAAAAACCACAGCAAGGCCTGGTGCAATTTATAGATTCTATCTCTTTTTGCTCAGCCTAGTTTTGCAACGTAACGAACAAACGAACGAATTCACATCAGCGGTTTATTTGAAAAGATATTGTTTAGTAATTTGTTATTTATTAGTATGAACTTTATCATATTATTAAATATCTTTTTTTATGATGCCGCAAATGCCCAGTGGACAACCCTATGGGATGCATAACAATGGCCTTGAACGGAAGAGAATTAGGGTAAGGGAAATATAACGTCTTGTTTTTGTATTGCCGCGAGTTAGACAACAGCCCAGAGACGGAGTGGATTTTAAATTTATTGCAAGTCGTGCCACGGGTCAATATGTATAAAATCAACCAATTTAATTTGTAAAGGTTTCTGAAAAAAATATATTTGTATTTTATTTTTTTTCTACCTAAGTTTGTACTTGACTCAGAAAGTTGTTAAACTTTTTAGATTTTTAGTGTGTCAGCCAATTTTACATTTCACAGAGATTTGTATCAAACGCTGTAACTTCTTAGTTTTTAAAGATATTCAGTTCAAACAAAAACCATAAAAAGCATAAAATGTACACTATTTTCTGTCTGATACATACTTAGGCCTACTGTAAATAAGAAAAAAATGATAAATTTTAACGTTTTCAAACTAAAAACCTTCTCTTTTTAAATTAAAAGTGTTAAAGATAAAACGAAGATTCAGCTTTTTTCTGGATATAGTCTTTAAAGTATACTGCAATCTGAAATATCTCAAACATAAAATATCCAAAATTTTTAGGAGACAGTCTTTCATTGTGATGTAATAAATGTTCAAAATTTTATCACTTTATTGTTTTTTCAAAAAAAAATTGTTCTACTATATTTAACTTATAAAGTTTTAGTGATGAAATTTTCAGAAAACATTCCTTCATTGTGTTGTAATAAGTGTTTAAAATTTCATCAACTTGTAGAGAGAGAGAAAGGAGTGACCTTACTTCATAAAGTGTGAACGGACTTGTATAAATTTTTTTGCTCTATGATTTTCGATAAGACCCATAATATCAACTTTAAGGAGGCGTCTTTAGGAAGTTGCTCTATTTTTTATTAATTTGCACTGACTTCAAAATGTTGCAATAGCCTAAAATTAATAAAATAATTTTAGGACTTTAACCGCTTTTTTATGAAGCTGGTAAATTTTTTTTTTTAATAACGATATTCTGTGGTTCCTTTACAACAAAAACAAAGTTTTATTACACGCAATTTTTAATAAGAAATTATGCACATGTATTAGTATTCAACAAGTGTTAGCTAAAAAATCTACAAATTAATTTCCACATCAAATAAATTGATTTTAGAATTTTTTTTAGAATAAAAGGATTTATTTCATTTTTCTTTCAATTAATTCACTTAGCAATAAGAGGAGCAAGTCCCAACTCTCGAGGGTGAAAACAAATAAGCTGGAAAAATAACAAACGAAAAACAACCTTTTCTGCTATATACGGATATATAAAAAATTGGAAGGGGTTTCCCAGTCTGAACAGAAAAACACTCAATTGTTCAACGCTGTAATACATGATTTCTCGAATACAAGCCAATTAGTATTCCCTCTAGAATTACTTTTAACTAAAATTTAAAATAATATAGGGCTGGAGACCGGGAAGACAACTCGTGGTAAAACAACACTTTTACTAAAGGAAAATTCCCATGAGTTTATAATCATTGAATATAAATTATAATTTTGTTGTGAAGAATTAGATTTTCAAAAAATTTTGCCAGACTGAATTAATTTGAAGCATATATAAGACAAATAAAAAAACTGTTTAGACATATCGTAAACTAAATTAATAAGAGACTGCATCACCGTGCTCCGGGTTTCTGAATTTGATGTAAAATTAATTATATTTTGCGGTTCCTTAACATGCAATTTAAAGTTTTCATTAACTAGGTCCTTGCTGGCTGAAGGGTATTACCAACATACTCCTTGGTAAAAGGAGCAGACATTTGTGTAAGCAGGCGAAAGTTTATAATTACTATATTGCACAAGAATGCAAGCAAAGACATTCTGGGCTATAGCGCTACATCCGGAGAAAATTATACATAGGAATATAATAATAAAATAAAATTTTTTTTTATTCAAACATACAATGAGAAAGATAATTCTCGTAAGATACACAAATGATGCAAAATACTTTAACAAAAAGGGATGATTAAATTTTACTATACCGTTTAAAAGATCTTAAGTAAAAATTCCAAAAATAGCTCTCTTTTTTTTATTTTCAATTCATATCTCATCTTAGTGGTTTTTATCAAAAATACAGTGGTATTTCGGAAAGTAAACTGCTTAAAGCTACCTAATCATAGTTAAATAAGCTTAAACAAGCTCGAAGAGAGATATATGACATTTAAATAAATTGCATGGCGATAAGCCCAAACGGCTTTAGTTATTGTAGTCAAAATAAAACATCTGATTTTTATCTTTTAATCTTCTCAACGCAGAGACATCAAACAAACGAAAAAAACTACTGCGATTACCTAAAATCCAGTATTTTACATATTTTTATTGAAATGCCCTTTTTATTATCTTTCCAAAAATGTACAACATGTTCAAATCAAATCCAGCTTGACTGACAACCTTCAACTAAACCGTATCTCAAAAGATGCAATTTATGCTGTATCTAGTATTAAATCCATGTTACACTAACTTTGGATAATTTCATCTTTGTTATCTAATCACCATTATTTCAGATCTTTTACTCCAAGAATTACCTTTCTTTCTTCTCTGGTTAAAGAGTAATGAGCTCTACTGTAAACCTCCATTTTCAAGATACGACATTTTCAACGATACTTTCTTGATACTACTTTCTTGTATTTCCACTTTACTCTTTATATATGACCTCGCGCATCCGAAAATTTTTTTGAAGTATCACTGCTTTCCAATAGCATTTTTTTGCATTAACTCGAAATCACTTGAAATTTTCAGGAAATATACTTCACTCGAAGCAACCCTTAGAATTTCCAGTTTGAAATAAAAGTGGTCTACAAGCTGTGAATTTAAGTTTTTAATTTTTTTTTAAGTTTGGCTTAGCAATGACCTTTAAAGTCAGGTTTAAAGTCAAGTTTGAGTTTGTCATAAGGTTCTTCGCTCCATATTCTACAACTTTTGTATTAGTCTGTTTTTCGATTAGATTCGTTACAAAATTAGCTAAGTTTGAAATTTGAATGACCTCTGGTAAACACTGTTTTTGTCACACGACCTTTGTTATGATTTTTGTTTATGTTGGCATACCCTCATTAAAAATATATAACAGTTTTGTTTCTATCACATCCAGTTTTCTTGTGACAGCTACATATTCATTTCTGACCTCATATACGTTTCTTTGCTTAAATAACTGCATTTAGTCGACTGTGTAACTATTGTGTTTGCTAAATTACATTTTATTTACTTTTGTTACGACAAGAATACCACTTTGCCTGAATCTTCACTAACTTCACCGTCGATATCGGTTTCAGAACGTTTTAAGGTTGGTAACGACACTTCCGTGACAGATGTAAAAACGTAAAGGTGGAATATAATAAAGCTGTCGTTTGTTCAATCCGCGTGTTTTTATTTTTCTTAATTTCTGCCAACACATCCTGACCAGTCCATTCATAACAGATTCAGAAGTGGGATTGGATTTATATGCCTAACAGCGGAACATTTTATTTTTGATGTACCTTGTGATTGCCGACAAGTGAAGATTTAGCAGAGACACGAGCTTCAAGGTGCATTAAATTCGAGGTTATGTCAACTGGCAACGAATCAGTCGCTCCTTTAGCGGAGTCTACGGCTGTTAATGAAGAGCACCAAAGTGAAGGGGGTACATTACCTACAAGTGCGGCGATTCCAACAACGCTAGGAACAACACCGACGGATGCAATGCCTACGGTTTCAGGCACAACGAAAGGTGGTGTTGACTGGGAGAATGAGTTTCGTGGCTTAACAAGCACTCGTGCAACGCAAAATATTCATCGGCTACAATTCAAGAACGTGAAAATGAACTTCTTATGCCTGAAAAGGATAAGTATTAACTCGTGAACTCGAATTAACTAAACGAGAAATTTCTATTTTGCAGAAACAAACCACTCAACCAACAATTGTAGAAGCAAAATCTTACGGCTACTCTGAGCTAACAACTCTCATAAAAGATTTTGACCCGAGTGATAAGGCGGCTACCAGCATCAAATGGACAGAAGCAGTCGAAAAACTTCAAGAAATTTATCAATTACCCGACAAAATGATTTTCCTCATTGCTTCATCCAAACTTCGTGGTGCAGCGAAAAGTTGGCTTTACTCGCAGCAGTCCAAAGTAAGTAATTGGGAGGATTTGAAGCTTGGGTTAAGGAAATCTTTTCCGTCATACCCCTAGTGAAAGCGTTGAACAATATTTTTATGACATATTATCGGTAGCCAACGAAGCTAATCTAGGTCAACAATCTGTCATCAAATACATAGTCAATGGAGTTGAGGACAACAACTTAAAGCACACACTATCTCTTCAGCGATTCTCCACAGCAGCAGAACTTCTTCAACATGTTAAGTGGTATGAAGAAATGGAAAGATTTACGTCGAGGCCGCAAAATTATCGTCGCCAAAATGAACGAAATCAACGAAGTCATCGCCAGTACAACGAAACCTTGCAGCCAGAACCACGCAAGTGCTTTAATTGCAATCAGCCGGGGCATCTGTCAATAAGCTGCCCTCAAGCGCAGCAGAAACAACGGTGTAGTATCTGCTCCAAAACGGGACATACAGACGATATTTGCAAACAAAAACAAGGTAAGAGTACAGTTGCATTTATTAGTAGTAGTAATCGATACAGGAAACCAGCTGTTATCAATTAACTATTCAAAACTACGGCGTTCATTGACACCGGTAGTGAGGTTAGCCTCGTCAGAAAATCGATAGTTGAAGCGATCCCGCTTATGATAGAGCCGTACTCTGTGACCTTGCATGGATTTGGAGAAGTAACGTACCATGTAATCGGTCGCGTAGCTGTTAATTTACAAATTGATAACGCTGCTGCCTTAGTTAATTTATTGGACGTTGATGATCATATTTTAAAGGAGTTCGTTTTAGTAGGCAGGGATTTTTTAGATAAAGAGCACATCAAAATCATAAAAACTGACAGTAGGTTTAACATTTTTAGTGAGTCTGATGAACACACCGGACCTGAAATTCAAGCGGCAAGAACAAAAACAGACGATGTAAACACACAGCTGAAACAAAATTTAGAACTGAAGAATTTACGCGAGAGCAAAAATATATAAACATGCGAAACAGATTTTAAGCCAAATTTAGAACTAAATAATTTATGTGAGAGTGAAATTATAGAGACATGCGAAACGGATATTAATCTAAATGGAACGCGAACATTATCAAACGAAAGAAACACTGAACTAAGAACGTTATGTGAATTAGATGACGGTAAATATTTATTGCAAGATTTGAATACGGGCAGATGTTCAAATGAAAACGTACGAGTACCTACTAAAATGAAGAACGAAATTATTACTTCTAATTTCAATATAATTGAAAACGAGAGACTATCCGGTAAAACGAAACGCGAAATAGAACCAACGTTGACTTGTAGTAGTAATCGTAACGTCGCGCGTGGGGAAAATACATACAAATTGAACGATAGAAAACCAAACGTAAAAGTGAAACACAGCATTTTAATGTCCTATCTTCGTGAACCAATCTACGAGCAAGACGTTAATTGCTCACGGATTGCGAATCGTTGAAAGCAACACTAAATAAACGAGACATCGTTCCACGTATTGCACGCTGGTGGCTGATAAAATCTCTGCCATATCGATTGCGTTTTAAAGACTGAGAATACGAAAACCCTGCCACAACTTTTTGTGAGATAAGTCTCAACTTAACTAGCCCTAGCATAACATTTAGCAAGCGACTGTGATATTTTGCTCAATTGAAGCATTTGATTTTAGATCTAACTCAGCTATTGAGATTGATCTCAAGCATTGGATTTTCTCTCATGAGTAAACTATGCTTTCTGCATACCACCCTAAGCAATTGCTCCAAAAGTTGAGCTCAGAATTATTGCTCATCTTTTTGTGTGTCCACTTAATTCTTGAGTTCGTTCAACATTTGAACGGATGCTTAACGCTCGAAATTTGAGCGGCTT
This sequence comes from Leptarthrus brevirostris, assembly GCA_964036015.1. Classification (NCBI taxonomy): domain Eukaryota; kingdom Metazoa; phylum Arthropoda; class Insecta; order Diptera; family Asilidae; genus Leptarthrus; species Leptarthrus brevirostris. The sequence continues at coordinate 114,189,037 of OZ038371.1, forward strand.
CAAGACTTGAGTGGAGGTGAATCTTGAGCGAACTCAACATTCAAGTTGAGCAGACTCAAATGAACTTTTAACAAGTTGGATTTGATGTAGTCAGCTTGAAATTTGACTTAAATTATTGGAAATTAGAAAAAAGTAATTTATAACTTAATTGCAACGCTCGGGGTACAATCAAAGTAAACCATTACCTATGTATACCTCGAATCGATAATGAGATAGGTTATATCGTACCTTAAGTTTCAATTGATAAAAACAGATTGCAATTTTCTTCATATACATTTCAGTTCAGTTGTTCAATACTTGAGTCTGCTCAAGCAGTGAGTGCGCTCAAAACTTGAATTCCGAGCATTCATAACCGCTCTAATGTTGAGCAGTCATAACTTGATTTTGACAAAAGCTGGCCTTAATGTGGTTTTGCAATATACCGCAACAATTTTGGTAATGCGTAGAAAAAAGCAAAAAGTCCTTGAAAATTCGTCATAATTAGCCTAAATTATTTAAAAGTGTATAAATCAAATAAAGGTGAAGCTAAGAATCTAATACCAAGGTTATTCTTTCAGATTTGCCATTCAAAATCTATTCGCCGAATTTTTTATAGTTGGAAAATGACTAAAAATTTATGTTAATTAAAAATATGGATATTAAATTTTATAGATATTTGCGTAAGATTGCTTTTCTTCTAACATTTAACTATTCCCACGCGTACCAAGTTATTTTCTCCCACCGTACATTATTAATATTCAAATTAAAAATTCGATAATATTAAGGCAGCATTAGTCAAATACTATTAAATCCATAAAATAAGGTACAAATCAAAACGTGCGGAATGTTTTAGTTTTCGGCTTTATATTCCAGGTTTGCTAAGCTGATGGAAATATATCCCTTAAAATATGCTAGACGCAAATAGGCGTTAAATGGGATAAATGGCTTTTTGGCACTTTATTTCAACGACCTAATAAAAACTGAAAGGCATACTACAGTGGCTCATTTTATAACTTTTTTGGGAGTCCCTCGAATTTTGATACGGTGCCACCCGGCGAATTTCACACTTCAGCAGGAACGTAAGCCTCTATAAATTTTTATGAAAGGATAATGTGACGTAAAGTATAATTACCATTATTGTTATTATTGTTGGTTTTCAGAGTACAATTGTTGTTGAGCGAGTTGAAAAAATTTGCAGCTCTGGTCCGCCGTAAAATCCAAAACATGTTGAACCTCAAATTTTAACACAACACTTTTCCAAATTCTTAATTATCAACAACTTTTCAGCCACTTCACATTTTGCACACTATACCGCACTGAACGAATTAGGTGCCAACTGGTAAGATGTTGTCACTTTTACCGGTTTTAGTGGGATACCTCTTATTGCACTTCTAACCTTTTGGATGGTCAAATTCAAACTGAATTGAGTTCAATAGGGAGCGTAATAGGTACGTTGTCCTTTGAGAGCAAGCAAGTTTACAAAAGAAGCTTTCTCCGCTGGTATATAGAAGAGAGGAGAGAGCTTTTGTTTATGTACTTAAAATTTCCAACCGAAGTTTTCGAGCAGACACACCGTTGCGCTGCCCTTCAAATTTAACAAAAAGTTGCCACCTACCAAACCTTCACTTCAAGGTTAATTCCTGATTGATTTGTTTATAGTCCTTTGTCAGATAAGCGTCACGGCACCCTTAGGTCCCTTGCACAACACCAATTCAAGGCAACCATATAGCCTAGTTCGTACGGAGGCTACGGCAAAATGTTTTTGCCACCTTTCACGTATCGTGCAAAGCTTTTCATCCTTTACTGATTCCGAGGAAGATTTGGTTCAAGGTACGCTAATTCAATAGGAGCGCCGTCTGAAGTAATCTGGGACTTTTTGAAAAATTGGGCAAGAAAAAATCATATAGAATAGAACTAAGGAGCGTATTATAGACTTGAATAATTTTTCAAATGTCGAAAAGGGCTGACATAAATTTATTGGGGTATTAATTCGTTCCAGCTTATACTTTTAATATCTCAGGTCCCTTCTCATAAAAATATATTTGATCTTACGACAGGATGAACTACAGTCAATGTAGACCTACAAAATATTTTACGCTTACTGAGCATTACACTGGGGTGGATGAAAACTTTTACAGATAGCAACGACTTTATACGATATTATACTCAGTTCTGGAAATTGTTTAAATACACCCTAGGATTACGTCTTACCCATAAGTTCATTTTCTCAGAATGAGACGATAAAGAAGTTTCTTATGACTTACAAATTCTGTGGTTTTAAGTTGCAGAAGTTTTTTTATTACTTCAGCAATTTGTAAAATAATATGTTATTTTAATTAAACCTATGAAATATTACACCAATGTTTTATTTCGATGAAGAAAGTAAAATACCTCACTATATGTTGTGTGTGATTTCTGTAGCTCTTGTTACGTATAGGGCGTAATATAGATAGTATTATTAATTACTTAATAAATTTCATTATAATTTATTTATTTATTTAAGATTCCTCAAAGGGCTGATTACTTAACATGTAAATATAAATAGTTATAAAATAAAATAAGAATCACAATAATTACAATAATTAATATAAAAGCCTAGAAAATAATTAATTTAATACAATTACTAGAAAAATAGACAAATAATTAATAATACATAATAATTACAAAATAATAACAGAGTAGTTAGGAAAGTTTGGCTTCACTGAATTTTTCGACAAATTAAAATCGATGTTGTTAAAATGCGAATTAAAAAACCGAGACATTGACGTGACGGGCTCGTGATAACCGTAATTTGTGCGATGCTGTGGAATTTTAAGAAAATCTCGATTTCTCAAGGATCGATTCGGAATCGATATATTAAAAGACGACAACAAGACTGGAGAGTCAACATTACCTTGAAGACATTCAAAAGCGAAAACAGTTCTAGAGATGTTACGTCTGAATTCAAGAGAGTCTAGTTCTATCAGCTTAAGCCTGTCTGAGTACTGCGGCAGGATAAGAGGGTCACTCCAAGGAAGCCCACGAAGTGCAAAGCGAACAAAACGGCGCTGGACTTCCTCTACCCGGTCAATTGAGTCACGATAAAATGGTGACCAAACACAACTCGCATACTCCAGAATAGGCCTAACAAAGGTGCAGTAGAGAAGCCTGGTGATATAAGGGTTGTCAAATTCCTTTGCCCATCTTTTTATAAAACCCAATGTAGAATTAGCCTTAATAACTATCTCATCAATGTGATCGTCAAATGTAAAACGACTGTTCAACCAGACCAAGTCCTTGGTCCTATTAATTTTTCCAGAACACAGCCATGCATGGTGTAGTTGAGTAGTTGAGTGTAGTCGAGAGAATTCTTTCTACGAGTAAAAGACATAGACGTACACTTACTAATATTGAGGGGAAAATATGCATGGTTCATTGCTTGTTATGGCTATTGCCAAAAAATTAAAGTGCTGAAAAAACAAAATATTTGGACTTTTATTTTATTTTTCACTTCCAAATACGCATATCCCAGCACAACCCAACTTACGCGCACAAATACACAAATACAAATAGTTTATTTCATTTTTGTACACCGATTAATATTTTATTTTTACAAAAAACAAAACTATGCTTAACTTACACGCACTTCCCCTATATATAGATTAAGAATCTGCAAAAAAATCAACTTTTTCAAATGTATTAAGGTAGAAGTCTCAGAACTAAACTGATTCCGAACTTAATTAAAATATCATAGAAAAATGACTACAAATGTCAGCATAACACAATGTTGAAGGAATCCTCTATGAATAATATAATAAATATATAGTATGTATTTTCTTTAAAATTGAACTCTAGTCATGGTAAACTTTAAGTTTATACTAACTCATTGAAATAATATACATATATATACAATTTTGTATCGAGGGTCTTGACAGATCTATCGAGTTGTTCAAAACGACGCAACTATGTTCGAGCATATCAATGTTCATCTTATTTACCCTTTTATTTCTTAAAATATAGCTTGCTCTAAGAAATTAGTTAAATTGTATGAAATTTCATCATTTACATGGTATCCTTTTGGTAAATTCAACGCTGATATAATACCTTGTCGAATGGTAACTGCAGCTGTTTCGAAACTCAAAGGCTTTCCTTTTTCTTATTATACTATTCTTGCTTAATACATCATGCTGCACATTTATAAAGCAGATAGGTCATTATAAAAGTCTTACTTTCATTTCCCATATTCCTCTATAAGTTTGCTCTTTACTTGCTTTTGATCTCAATTGTAATCCCTGCGTACATTTGTTAAATCTCCTAAAGTAAATTAACAGTCATCGTTGTTGTCAATCTATAAATAGATATTTAAATATTGCGCAAATACACGATGACAAAATTTACCTCCTCTTGAAGATTCCATAAATTGTAAACAGCACCTCATGTTTTACCTAGCGTCAGCAGGAACCAAATTCTCATGAATAATTCTCCTTCTGACCGCCTACGTCACATTGTTTCCATGTTGCCTGCCACAGAAATAACGGAGTCCTTGAAAAGATACGTCAGTACATTACATATTGTTCGATGATATTTCTTTCCCTCTTATTTTCCTAATTGGCTTTTTTAGCACAAAAAATTATTTCGTAAAAAAATATTAAACCGATTTCACAAAGCGTTAAATGATATAAAATAATATTTAATTTACCGACTTCCCAAAAATAAAGAGGTTCTAAGTTCAACACGTATTCTTTTATTTATTTATTTTTTATGTATGACCGGGCATACTTTTATAACGAATGGACCGATTTTGATAATTCTTGTTTTGCTGGGTAGAGTATGTTCCCAGATTGGTACCATGTCAAAAAAAAATTTAGGTGGGGATGATTGGTTGGATGATTATTATTCTGCTGAGAGATAGTCTAACTCCGTAACGCGTGGACCACTTTAGATGATTCTTTTTTTGTTGGGCAAAACCCTATGGGTACCATTACAAATTAGTTTTTGGTGGGGTGGGGGTGGGTGTGCGGGTGAAACCGAACTTCGTAACGCACGGACCGATTTAGAGAATTCTTTTTAGTTGCATAGAGTATCTTCCCACCATTACTAGTAATAAAAACAATTTGGTCCCAGGGTGTGGTTGGGCAGCGGTAGGTGAGGGAGCGGGTTGTGGGCAAAACCTAACTTCGTAATGCGTGGACCGATTTGGATAATTTCTTTTTTGTTGTATAGAACATGATACCCCATTGATAATAATGAATGAAATGTGGTCATAAGGTGGGGTCGTAGGGGGACGGGTAGGCAAACATTTATGAGGTGGGGTGGTATGACGGGACGTTACCCAATTTCTTAATGGAGACACCTATTTGGAATATTCGTTTTTGTTGTACATAGTATGATCCCGCACTGCTACTATTTATGGAAAAATGTTACCTAGGGTTGGTGTGGGGAGAGGGGTAACCTAACTTTATAACGCGTGGACTGATTTAAATGATTCTGATTCATAAAGTCTCTCTCTCTCTATTTGTATTCTAAGAAAAATGTTGGCTTGCGGTGAGAGTTGGAGGATGGCGGCGCCTACTTCCTAAGGTGAAGACCGATTTTGATTCTGTTGTACAGAATACATTTCCTGGTTGATAAATGATAACAATTTTGTACCTAGAGTGACTTCGATGATTCTCTCTTGCTGTATAAAGAACAGGGCGCACTATTTTTTAAGTTGAGGGTATGAAAGGGTGACTGTCACTAATTACGTAATATGTTGTCGGATTTAGATATTTTTACGAGCAGCATTCTTAGAGTCGTATATATGAAGATACTAAAAAGTAAAGGTGAATATATTTAAAAAAAAATTAACTGACTTCACAAAAAGCAAAACTAAGCAAACAAAGCAACCACCCAACCACAATTATAGTTAATATATAAAACTTCCTGAACGTTTCAGCACAAGGAATCATAAGCTGCTGAGGGCAGCAATTTCAATCGGAGTCTTATGAGGCCCGTTGTGAATGCCATTTGAATAAATACCAATATCTTTAGACCTAAAACCACAGAGAGCATGTATAAATCTACAGAATTATCAAAGGAACTTCCTCCCAGACAGAAAAGTCGGCGTTCTTTTAGAACTGGACATGGATTCAATTTCTTCTTCATCACTGCAGCGTCTACATAATTCATTCGATGGCACGCTAAGTGTAGTGGCTATGACTCCAGAGGGGCAAAGACCAGTGAGGATACCGACGATTATTCGAATGTGTCTTCTGTCGAAGGATAGCGGGTTTGAAGTTCTTTAAAAGTTTATTTTCGGTCACAGACTAAGTGTTGTGAGACAACAAGTAATACTTTCCCACTGTTCTGAAGTCGTATTAAATTTTTTTTCAATTTGACCTTTTGTCGTCTTAAGGGGAGGGTGAAACTTTTCTGTGGTTGTGTGTTGAAAAACAAATCCTTTTTATCCAGTTCGTTGACTCTTTCATTTCCCCCTTTGCCAACATGTCCTGGTACCGAAAAGAGCTAAACAGAAAGGTGTGAAATGATTCTTAGTAACCCGATCAGTCCATGAAAGAGAACCTGGGCGGAAGATCAGGGAGAGAGCATAACGGGCAGACAGGAACCTAGCTGGTTGTACCAGATCCATCTGTAACCTTTTTCGATTTTGTACATCGATTAATCGCCTTAAAAAATCGATTCCCATAGATTGAACAGATCGATTTAATTTATTTCAAAATTACAATTTTTTACGACATTTTTTAATTACGAACCATCAAAACAAGAATAAGTCCAACACCGTTCAGCCTTGTGTATCCAAACCAGCTGTCACATATCGATCAACGAATTCAAAGAGCCTGCACGGTTTGTGGTGGTGGAGGAATCCTGTTCCACAGACACTTTACATGCACGACCTTGTGCGACATTAACAATCTTATTCGCAATATGTGCCAGCTTATTTGCCCGACATTCGGCATAAGAGGCGATCACGTCTGGAGTTTCTAGCAACGAAGGCCGACACATTCAATTGCACCTGACAACCTTTATCGTCGGTGCGGAACGGAAGCCTCGTCTTTCAAGTACTGCGGGAAGGACAAGTCTCACGTTGGAATTGTAGGGAGGATGATGGGAGCAGTTTTCAGACGTCAATGACTCTGCAGACTAGTACTTTTAACTTCTAATTTTTCTTCTTCGAAAAAAAAAGAATTTAATTTTTAAAGATATATATATTTATTACCACTTATAACTTTTACAAAAAACTTAGCTTATAAATTACATTCAATTAAATTAGATACGTCGTTTAATTCGCGCGAGTCAATCCAAACTGCAACTGACTTATTTGTAGGAAGCAAATTAGGATAGGGATTTGTGCTGACTCGGATCTGTTGGGTCTGTATCAACGAGTTCTTGGTACTCACTTTAAGGTGGCAAACAATTCTTAGGAATTGTTTGTGCAAGTGCATATTTTGCAATGCAATTAATTCTTTGTTCACTGAATATAAACATCAGCGATTAATTTAGTTGAAGTGAACTTATGGAATTTTATGATAATATGCTGTGGGAAAGGATTTGAAAGAATTATATATTTTATATTATAGGAGGATTTTCTATTATAACAACTAGTCCCGCAGGACTCTTACCGGTTCAAAAACGTGTGCGTTCGTTTAGAATATGTTTAGATGAGTGCCCCCGCAGGACTAGAAAAGTGGCGAAAGGCTCTACGGAGAGGGCATTTGCTTGGGAGCAGTGGTTCCCGAAGTAGGAACTTCACACTGTGCTGCATCTACCCTCTGGGAACACTCAGGCAATCATGTTCTAGTTCGATTTTTCAGTTCATTTTACTCGTTCGTTTATCTCTAGATTTAGCTTCAATATTGTTTTGCAAAATTGTTTAAGGGACTTTTCTTAGAGCCGGTACACACTTGAAAGCATTTTGAAATTTGTTTATTTTCTTTTTAACAGGTTTTTTTGCCTTCAAGTTTAGAGTCATTTTATTTCTTTTATGCGTCATTTTGTAGAATTTAAGGGTAGCTAGCAGTTTTTAGGAATTTACTTTTGTAACGATTAAAGCAATAATGAGCCATTATACAACAAAAAAATTATTATTATTCTCACGGAGGAATATCAACTGCGGTGTTGAAGTCCTTAACAAAACCTTGCGCCGGCGAATATCTCTTTACACGAGACTGAACACCCGCCGGCTGCGCCCAAAATTAGAACCAGAAATCCGACGAGATTGAAGTTGACTAACGCAATTAAGACGATGGGCTGGACTCCAGTAAGGCCGCAGGGATTGCTGGAATACCAGTGGAACTACTTAAGGCGAATCCCATAGCTGCGGGTGACATTCTTCTCCCTGTAATCCAGGAATGTTGGGAAATCGAGATCTATCCCAGTGAATAGAAAACAGGCGTAAGTGTGATGAGCAATACCTAGGCTTATCAAGGTTTCCTCCTCCACCTCCATTCCTCAGTCAAAGCAAACATTTGCTTCTGAGAAACATTAACGTAGCTGTCGGCCTTAATCCAGTGGTGTCCCAGCGACATCCTCCTTCTGCTCGCTCAGATAGGACACTGGCACTTTATGTGCATCGCGGTGTCTAGCCCTTCCATACATAGCTTACAGGTATCATCCTCAAGGACATTCATCATTTTTAGAGAAAACCTGCCACCAAAGCCGTCAGCCCATTCAAAGCTCTCCGATCAATATCTACGATCCCCCTCTGTTCAACTTTGCAAATGTGTACGAGTTTGCGATGAGCAACTGCCCCTAGGACTCCCTTGTAACGCCCTAAATCGCCCCTGCCAAAGCAAAGAATGATTTCGGACCTTGAAAACTAGAAGCAGACCCAGTTTGTGTGCTCTTTCATTTCTCTTCATTCTTACATATCTTCTCACCCACGCCTTGAAAGTGTCACCAGTACAACGAAGAGTCCGAGCGCGGGGAAATAAGTAGCCCTTTTGCCAATTGTTGAAGATAGATGTGGCCTACCCCCGGGTTATAAATCATCTTGCAGTAGTTGATGTTGAGTCCTCGGACTTGGCTACTGAAGTAGCCCATGGTTAACTGATGATCGGCAAAAGTCCTGCATAGTTGCTGCCTATGCCCTCTGGCATGATGCAGATTTGCCGGGACCATCTTCATGGTGCTCAGAGAACCTCCAGTAGCAGCGACTGCCGGGCGAGTTAAGCCGCCTTAGCTCACTATGGTGCATTAGTTCCATTGTCCTTGACAGTTCGTGGCGCCTTCCTGTTCAGCTTGAGATTTGTTTCTCTCGTGGTCGCTTTTGTTCGTGCCGCTTCCGCGGTACCGGTGGCAGTGATCCTTAAAGCTGGCGTTTTGACTGACGCTGAATCTTTGCTTTCGGCCCGACTGTTTTTAGTATGTTTCCCTTCGTAAGTGGCTAAAGGTTTTGAGGTAGAATCCTTCAACATCATCCTTACATGACCGGAGCAATAAGCGATCCTGTCAATCAGCCAACTAAGAGTCGTCATTGAAACTTCGTCGATGTCTATCACTAGGTGCAGAAGCTGGTCATGTGGGTCATGTGTCAGTCTCTGCACAACCAGGTTCAACAGGGCACCCTATGCCAATACCTTCTCGTGTGTAGTGAAAAACTCTAAGTAAAGTAGCCTCCTATCACATGACCTTTAAGAAACTGTATTTCTTCGGCGAGGACAATGTCAGAAGCACACTTCACAAAGTTGCACCTGAGCCAGACAGCTGTATGAGCATTTGTGTAGATAAGAAGGAGCCATCTACTCGGGAGTAGACATTACTGTTTGCACGCTCTATGGTAAAGTTAATAATCACCTCATATCGCAGACCCATTTGTTCTAATATAAGAACATGTTTTTTTAGATTTTCGGCTTACTGGGGAAGTTCATCTTGATTTCAAGAGATTTTCTCTGGAAGAGCCGCTTTTCAGCACCTTCTGGAACCCCTCCTCTCTGTGGATTTTTCGAAGAAATAGAATCGTTAGCCGAGGACTTCTCTTCAGATACTGATTTCTATCCGAAATTCGACACATTTGCTCACCGATTATATGGGTTAGGTTACACAGTCAGTTCATAAGAAATAAAACCAGGAGAACAATAGTCTATAGTCTGCTGCCTAATCGATCGGACGCGTTGCGTGATCGCTCTATAATTTGCCCAAGGCTTACTCTAATATTTTCGGTTCGTGTGTTTTGCGCTTGTGTCAGCAAAGTGAGTGCCACCCTTTCCCAATCATTAAACTTTCGTGACACAGTTTCTGCGTGTTTTGGTATTGCTCAGTGACCTTTTTTTTTTGCGTGACACGGTTGTTTATTTACATTGACACAGTTTCTGCGTGTTTACTATTTTCTCAGTGACCTTTTTTTGCGTGACTCAGTTGTTTATTTACGTATTCGTGAAGTATCTTTTGCTTCGCATTGGAAATTACTATAATCTGGTGTAAATTCAACTATTTAACTTTTCTCATTACTAAAATTTTTTTGTGACAATCTTTCTAAACATAATGGCAATCTGCAAAGCGTGATCTATTGAATTACTTACCAATGGTGTGGCCTGTGATGGCATTTGTGGTGATAGTTTCCACGGTACATGTCTGGAGCCCTCTACTGGTGGTCTTGCTACATGCAAGGATTGCTCCAATATAAAGCCCTGCCATGTTTTACGTCTTATGAAAGGAGTTATTGCTACGCTTTCCACCGACCAAACGTTTATAGGGGATAAGGTCAATGAGATATCCTCTAACTTGGCCGGATTGCAGATTCTGTCCGATGACTGCGCCAGTTTAAATTCAAAACTGGACAAGGTTATTCAAATCGCAGAGGCTTTGAGCAGTGATTCGTCGCTGCTTTCTAATAAGATTCATGTGATATCTTCGAAGTTAAGTGCGCTGGTGGCTTCCTTGGATGACCTTTGCTTAACACAATCTACGTCTGGCTCACCATCGCCCTCCATCGGCCAGCCTGCTGGGTCAATTATGCCACTCATAGACGACATTCGGCGCGGTGTCCGGCACGTCAAGCAGGATCTAAATTCGTGCTCTACAGCCATTGATAGAAACTTTAAACTCATTGGCTCAGTTTCCTCTGATCTTAGGTGTTTAACGTCAAAAGGCTCTCTCGGCTCTTCTTTTCATCCGTCCGACGCCATTGCTGCATCTGGTTCGGCTTCTGCTTCTTCAGGAACTTCATCACCGAACAGCAACTGCCCCACTCGCCGGGATTCAACATCCGCAGCTCCACCTCAATCAACCGAGAAAGTGGTTCCTGCAACTCCCCCTCAATCAACCGAGAAAGTGGTTCCTGCAGCTCCACCTCAATCAACCGAGAATGTGGTTCCTGCAGCTCCACCTCAATCAACTGAGAAAGTGGTTCCCACAAACTCGCTTTCCTCCTTGGCGCAGCCTGCTCCAGATGTTGATGCTACTGTTGGTTCGATCGTGCCCCAGATGGCGACGGATACTGATGTCGTCATCAATGTCTCACCGCTAGTGTCATCACAATCCACTTCCACCGCACCTACGATAAACAAATTCGGCACCACCTGGTCGGTATTGGAATGGGAACATAGATTAAAGAAACTAGACAGCAAATACTCATCTTCATCAAACGACCATACTTTATTTCTCCTTAAGGGTGCGCCTCACAACGCCACCGTTTCCTGGGTACATAGCTTTTTTTCCCGGAATTTTGCATTAATCCCCGTTAGCTGCCTGAAGTTACCCTTGGACGCAAGGAAATTCAGCAACTTCAAGATCTCCTTCCCGAACAAGTATGTGTGGCTCATCAGTAACCCCACCTGCAAAATCTTCACTCTCGGGACTATCGAAATATCCAAGTGGTCCAGGAAGTATGTTAAGTTTAACCCTAAGCCCTCTGCATCTAACCCTAAATTAAATTCTAATAGACCAAATCCTACTAACTATCCTAAAGGTAATTCCAAACGTCCTTCTCCCATACCTAAATTTAGTATTCAGCCTAATCGTAAGAACATTAGCACTAGTAACAACATAATCTCTCATCACTCTTCCGCACCTAGTGATCCAAACTCCAATTGGCAATTCAAAATGGGTGCATTTCCAGACTTTAAACTAAGTACCCGAATCAATTATCCTAACTTTATTTATTCTCACACCCTTAACCCCTCAGATCCACTTACAGCAAAGCCCTCGAAAACATCCATCCCAGCTGACAACCCTATCACTACTGTCTCGAATTCTGTATATCCAGCGCATCCACCCAACCACGCACTCCCAACTTCTTCCGAGTGCCCACCTAGCCACAAGCCATCAGCTTCCGACCACCCCACCACCTCTACTTCGATTTCCGTCTGTCCCACCCCTCCTCTGCATACACCTAACCTCGCACCCGCTACTTCCTCCGCATGCCCACCTAATTGCAAGTCATCATCTTCTTTCACTATCGCCCCTTCTCAAACTTCTTCTACCTCCGCTAACCCGCCCCTTCAGCTAACCAAAACTCCTACATCCGAACATAACTCATTTATCGATCCCTTATTCCCACCTACAGTTAAACTGACTTTGCGCTCTGCGGATTCCAACGATGGACGATACCTCTTGTCCCGTTTTCGGGACCGTCGCATTTACGAAAACGTAGGTCTATTTCTTGCCTATCTGCACGACAAACCGAATTCCGTCTGCATTGATAGTAAAACCAGCACCAACGTCATGTTAAGCATACATCAAGAAGGCCTGCCCGCAGATACAACAGTCTTACATCAACTTTTCACTAAGTGCCATGAATCATTTAATATCCCTTCCCATAAGGTTTCAGAAGATCTATCCACCTATGCTGCGTACGTCAGTTCTCGCCGCATTTCCCATCTCCAAAAAAGTCGCAACGACTCCTTAAACTACTTTCGTTCCTAGCCCCTCCGCCTTCTCTATTTCTGACCTCCCCCCTTATGCACCTGCGGTCTCCGATCAAGTACCTCTCCCCAGCAGCTTGTCAGTCTATTACCAGAACATCAGAGGACTTCGCACAAAAACATCCAATGTTTTCCTAAACTCCCACAAATTCCCGCACGATATCTTTGCCTTAACTGAAACCAATCTAATACCAGGAATTCTCGACAGCGAACTATTCCCTCCTAACTATACCATTTTCCATGTTGACGGTTGTGTAGGCAACAATGACCCACCAGGCCGTGGGGTTCTCATAGCTGCTCACAACCGTTATGATGCCACCCTGTTTAAGACCTCCGACTCATCAATATCTGAATTTGTATGTATCAAATTAACACTGAATAAGTGTATTCTGTATATTCTTTGTTGTTATATTCATCCCTCTCAACCTATAGAAGCCTACAAGCCCGTAATTGAAACGTTAGACACCATGCTTGAGAACGCTAACGCCTCCGATGAATTCATTGTACTGGGTGACTTTAACCTCCCCCGTATTCAATGGTCATTGTCTGAGGACTGTTCACGCTTTGTCCCCCTAAACGCCTCTTCCGCCAAAGAAGCCTTTTTTACCGATGAGCTCTCTGTTTCTGGTCTCTTTCAAGTTAGTGGAATCAGAAACTTTCTGAACAGACAATTAGACTTAATCTTTTCCTCAGACCCAGTTAACTCGGCTGTCGCGGAAAGCAAACATCTCCTCTCCTCTCTCGATCGTCACCATCCTCCCCTGTTCCTCGTTTTCTCCTACGAACACCCTCACGCCCTTTCAGGCTCCGAGTCTTCTCTTTCCTTCAATTTTCGTAAAGGCGACTTTGACAAATTAAATCACTTGCTCCTCAACTCCAACATTGGCAATGTCCCTCAACATCTTCCAATAGACGTTGCTGTAGAGTCGTTTTATTGGGAAATACACGCTTGCCTTACACAATCTATCCCTCTTCTTCCTCGTAAAAACTGCTCCTCATCCCCCGTTTGGTACGACAAAGAATTACGTTCTCTCCGCAACAGGAGAAATAAACGTTGGCAAACTTTTCTTCTCACCCAAAATGAGTCCGACTATTCTTCCTACTTGTCTGCTTACACCTCTTTTTCTGAACGTTGTGATACCCTCTACCATGAGTACCTCCTACGGATGGAAACTAGCCTCATATCCAACCCCAAGTGCTTTTATAGCTTTATTAATTCTAAGAAGAAATCCAATGGTTACCCTTCCACCCTAAAGCTCGAAAATACCTCTTCATCAGATCCTCAGGTTATCTCCAACCTCTTTGCACACTTCTTCAGTAAATCTTTCAGCGACAATTCGCTCCAACCTGACCTTAGCTACTTTTCATTCTTGGACAAATGCACTCAAACGTCGTTTACATCTTTTGACCCTGACCCCGAACAAATCGCTGCCAGTATTAACGGGCTAGCGGATGACTTTCACCCCGGTCCTGACGGCATTCCAGCCATAGTTCTGAAAAAGTGTGCCATACATCTAGCTCAACCCCTTACTTTGCTTTTCCGCCTCTCGGTCACTCAAGGGGTTTTCCCTCAATTATGGAAAAACTCTTATATTATTCCCATATTCAAAAAATGCTACAAGAACGATGTATCCAACTACAGACCCATTGCTAAATTATCATCCATACCTAAACTATTCGAAAAATTGGTCTATGATTCCATGTTGTTCCACTGTAAGTCTATTTTCTCCCTCTCCCAGCATGGCTTCCTCAGAGGTAGATCTACAACCACCAACCTTACCGAATTCGTCTCCAAAACACTATGTGCCCTGGAAAACGGTAAAGATGTTGATGTTATCGCCACCGATTTTAGTAAAGCCTTTGACAAGATCTCCCATAGCGTTATCCTGTTTAAACTTGATCGCCTAGGCTTCCCCCCCAGATTCATCTCCTGGATTCAATCCTACCTCAACAACCGTCAATACAATGTTCTTTTCAGCTCATCCATTTCTAACCCCATTATCGCTCGTTCCGGCGTCCCTCAGGGCAGCCACCTCGGTCCATTAATTTTCATCCTTACAATTAATGATGTTGAATGTGTCATAAAATACTCAGAGCTGTCCATTTATGCTGATGACATGAAAATAATTAAACATATCTCCTCCACAACCGACTCTCTTCTTCTCCAAAAGGACCTCGATTCGTTCACCACATGGTGCATGAAAAACTTTCTTGAGCTCAATGTCTCTAAATGCCAGTCCATCTCTTATTCCCGCAAGCGTCTTACCAACATCCCGAGAACATACATGTTAACCAACGTACCAGTCCCTATCGTTACCTCTGTGTGACCTAGGAATAATCTGTGATAGTGAACTCAATTTCCGTTCCCATATTGATAGCATAATTAACAGAGCTAACTCCGCGCTAGGGTTTGTGAAGCGCTGGTCTAGAGAGTTCTCCAATCCTTATGTTTCCAAATCTCTCTATATTTCCTTCGTGAGACCTCTCCTTGAATATGCCAGCCAGGTTTGGTCACCCACGCAAACAACCCACATTAACAGAATTGAATCTGTCCAGCGTAGGTTCATTCGCTTTGCTCTACGTGATCTTCCGTGGGTAGACAGATTCAACCTTCCACTTTATGAAGACCGGCTGAAACTGATCGACTTAGAACCCCTAAGTAAACGTCGTCATGTTTCCGACATCCTCTTCAATCAGATATTAGCTGGTGCCATAGACTGCCCTTCAATCCTGCAGTCTTTACCCATCTATACCAACCCTCGCAACCTTAGGTCTACTCCCCTTTTCCAACTCGACCGCCATCGCACGAACTACGGTCAACGCGAACCAATTACCAGGATGCCTCGAAAAGTCAACGACCTTCTCTCCTTTGACTTCCATCTGAGTAAATCATCCCTTCACAAAGCCTTATATCTTTATCCCGCCCATCTTGATCGCCTTTCCTAATTCTCCTTCCTCCCAGTCTAAAGTTATCATTATCATAGCTTATATTGTAGCTTACATTATCTGTTATGAATTATTGTTTATTTTAGTTTGTAGTATTTATTTTGTTATTTTGTATTTTTTTATGTAATAGCTTGCATTAAGCTTAAATAAATAAATAAATAACAAGTGAAAACTGTATCCTACTAGGTACTGCATTTACTTCTGTAACCGTAACCCTACTCGTGTACTCACAGATTAATGCACCTAAAACTTTCATCAGTAGCAGAGTCCGTTGCTACTAAAGGTATAGATTAAAACTGGAGGGCAATAGGTTTACCAGAGTCCGCATACTCCCCCCTCCTCTCTGCGTATGCTGTTCTTCCTTCCATTAGTGTACTTTATTTAAGAGAGTGATCTCTCCGCCCCAATAAAATTAGCTTACACTCCTGTCAGAGACGCGACTGTATCAGGAATATGTTTCCGGCCACACCCACTGGAAAGATGACGTATGTAGCCCGGCTATTAATGCACATTGTTACGACACGCACACAAAGACCTTGAGTTTGAATCCCTCTATGTTCCTGACGGCCCACTTCTACACTTAAGTGTAGAAAGCTTTAAAAAATTGGAAGTCGCATTGCCACTTGTCCGCTTATGTAGGGCTTTTATTACCGTAACCCCTTATGGGGCGTGAAGCGGTGAGGAATTTCACCCGATTCAGGTCAACAATTGAAGGTGAGATCCGAACCACCTAATCTATTAACTATCTAACTGACTAATCTGTCATTTACAGAAAGCAACTATGGGTTCAAACTTGGGATCTCTTGGGAATTGAAGGCCGACAAGTTATCTTTGACTCCATTGAAAACGTTGCTGATTACATCTATTTGTGTTTACTTTTAAAAGTTAAAAAGAAGTGTAGATACCATTTCATCATAAACACCAAGTTTCTAATAGTTCCAAACTGAAATATTTGTTTATATTTAAGTACAACTAAGTTATAAATAAGTAAACTGTTTCCTCATTTCATTCAACCAAACCGTTTTATTTCTTATGGGCACCATCTCAACTAAACAACTTAAATAAGAACTCTCTAGGTATTTATTACTTACCTTGCCGAAATAAAGCGACGCCGACTCAAGTGTAGCTTTACTTCCACAATAGATAACAAATTTTAATCTCCAATAAAATAGTTTTTACAAAAAAAGTTGAACAGACTTCACAAAAAGCGCTAATTTTTAATTTTATATCTATTACGACATTTTGAAGTCGGTGCAAATCAAACAAACCAAACAACTACAACAAAAATATTTAAACGTCAACGGCTGAAATGTTCAGGTAGTATTATGTATTATTTTCAATTGTGGTACTGTAGTTGTTTTATTTGTTTAATTTGCACCGACTTCAAAATGTCGTAATTGATATAAAATTAAAAATTATTTTATGCTTTTTAGCGCCTTTTGTGAAGTCGGTTTAACTTTTTTTTTAAAAACTATTTTATTTTTTATTTCTTAGTGTCTTCTACTCTATACAACGAAGAAAGAAAAATCTAAATCGGTCCACGCGTTAATAGTTAGTTTTAACCCCCTACCCCACCCCCATTCCACTTACCTTTTTTTCTCATGGTATCAATCAGGGAACATACTCTACCGAACAGAAAAGGAATCATCGAAATCGGTCCACGCCGTACGAAGTTACTACCCCTCCCCCTCCACCACCAACACCATAGGACCAAATTCTCTTATAAGCAATGGGGGATCACACTCTATACAACAACAAAACAACCATCCAAATCGATCCAGGCGTTACAAAGTTAGGTTCCACCCCCCTTCTCCCACCCCAACCACACCAACAATTTTTTTCTCGTGATATCAAAAAGGGAGCATACTCTACCCAAAAGAAAAAGAATTATCCAAATCGGTCCACGCGTTGCGAAGTTATACAACTCCTCCCCCCACCCAACCCTCCACCATGGGCCAAATTATTCTTCTATTAGCAATGGGTGATTACACTCTACACAACAGCAAAAGAACCATCCAAATCGGTCCACGTGTTACAAAGTCAGGTTCCACCCTCCACACCCCACCAACATTTGTTGTCTCGTACTATCAACCAAGGATCATATTCTACCCAATAGAAAAAGAATTATCCAAATTGGTTCACGCGTTACGAAGTAAGACTTCGCCTCCCCCCCCCCCCACACCTTTCACCATAGGACCAAATTATTCTCCTATTAGCAATAGGGAATCATACCCTGTACAACAAAAAAAGAACCATTCAAATCGGACCACGCGTTACAAAGTTAGGTTTCACCCCCACCGTACCAAACATTTTTTTGACATGGTACCAATCGGTACCGAAAAAAAGGAATCATCAAAATCGATCGACGCGTTACGAAGTTATGCCCGGTCAGACATAAAAAAAAATTTTTAAAAAAATACGCGTCGAACTTAGAACCTCTTTGTTTTTGGGAACTCGGTTAAAAACTGGAGCTACACTTTTTATTATATTTGTCTCTCAGTCGCTCTCTCAAGCTCCCGAAAAATTGGGCATGGGGCGAGAGAACAACTTCACCCGATTTGAGACAACAATTGCAATTGATTAATTGACACTTTATAGTGGATTCCGAACCACTGACAATTTCTCTATAGCCCACATGGCCTTTTTATCGTAATCTGTTGTCAATAGAAAACAATCATGGGTCACCATCGAAATCTGGATACAGTTAGTAACAGCGCGTTTCCAACTGACGGTGCAACTAACATCCCCTTAAATTTCTGAATACGCCTGATGTTAGATTCGTAAATCGGCACCAATTCAGATGTGAAATCTTTCTTTAAAAGACTTACTGTCGCTAAATATATGATTCAATGTTATTAGTTAGTTGTCAGTTAATCCGAAATAAAAAGGGGTAAAAAATTATTAATCTACATGAAATTTGGGGAGCCTTATCGTTTTTAAATTATCTGAAAACCCCCGGATATCAAAATGGCGGCCGTTAGAAAAAAGACCTCACATTTTCACTGTTTTTTTAGCTTCAATGTACGCAAAAAAAAAGTTTAAGTCGAAAAAAAAATCTCTTCTATAAGGCCCCCGAAATTAAATTTCCTTAACGGTTGAACAGATTGCAAGTCAATCGGTTCATCCGTTGAAGCTGTAGAGCGCCCCGCGCGCTGAAAAATTCTGTTTCAAGAAAAAATTTTAAGTTATAAAAACCCGTTTTTAATGTTTGTTTTTGAGAACTTACATCTAGTCAGCTATCCCAGCACCATAGAGGCAGTCTTCGGCTTCCTCAAAGTATCCGTTTTGCTGGATCAAACATATACATACCTATACTAGACACTATAAGGATTCAAATTATGTAAAAAAAATCTATTTTTGAACGTCATGAACGGTAACCTCCCCTAAATGTAATAGCCTGCATAGAGGTGAGTGGCAAAGACCTGTTTGGTCATTAAAGCAAGTTTGGTAATATTATGTTATTAAGTTTGGTAATGTAAGAAACAAGAAATAATTGGAAATTCGTTTTATTAGGCTACGCCGAGTTTTGTTGTTATAAAGAAAGAAACGCATATGATAAAAACATGTGATCAACGAAATTATTATTGAATCCATTGTTGCTAGCTATGGTTTAAATAATTTTGATTTCCTTTTCTGTACCCTTCTTATCCATTGGGGTGAATCTTGTTATGTGTCTCATATTATGAAAAGCAGACTGTTTATATGTGTGAATGGTTTTTATAAATGACTATATCTGTAAAAGTTTCTTTTCTGTATATTTTAAATTTGAGTCTATTGCCGTGTTTCTTTGTAGTTAGATCTAGGAAATTTATTTGATTGTCCTATTTCCGTTGTAAATTGAATTTTAGAGTTTAATTAATTTATGAATTTAAAAAAAAATTTTAAGTTGTCTTACACTACACCTCCACAGACATAACACATCATCAACATATCTATACCACAATTTTACATTATCTAGAATTCTATCTTTTGTATTGACCATTTTTCTTCTAATTTGTTCGTATACATATCTGCCAGTACAAGAGAAATTGGCGTTTCCATAGCCAAACCGTCATTTTGATTAAATAACAAAATAATTCTGTTTTAAATCAATGTCAAGAAGGCCTAAAACTCAGTTTGTTGGTTTGTGTTCAAATGCGAATTTTTGATGACTTCCTTACATACCATCTTGCAATCGTCAGTAGGGACATTGGTAAATAAAATCATTACATCGATTGCCATGAATTTTGTATCCTTAGAATGTTCAATTTTGTAAAGGAGTTCTAGAGAATCTTTAATAGTGTAACCAAACTCAGGTGTTATGTCTTCTAAAATGTTATTTAACTTTTAAGCTAGTTTGTAATTAGTGCTTGCTATGCTAGAATACACTGGTCTGATGGGTATCCTTATGTAGTTTGTGGTAGCCTGATAGTCTTGGCAATATTGGGTTCTTTGTCTTTAAATATGCAATTTTTGAATCTGCTTACTATTTTCAAGATCTATTCTAACATCACGACTAAATCTTTTGGTGTTGAGTCACAGTTCAGTTTACTAAAATTTTCACAGTTTAAAAAATTATTGACTTTACTTTCATAGATGTCCTTTGTCATTCTTACAGAGGAATTTCCTTTGTCTGCTTCAATTAAAACCAACTGATTATATTAAGTATTCTAGGTCTCCTTTTGTTACTTTTTGTTCCTTTTACCTTTTTCTAATAGTGTCTGTTAAATTAATTATTCTATTATAAGTTTTTATATCCGCCTCATTTTGATCTCTAATCACCTGCTTTTTATTTTCCTTTTCTTTAGTTTTTATTATTCTAATCAGTTTCCTCTCTTGAGTGAGATGTTTTTTTTTACATATTACTTCCAACCTATCTGTAATATCCATATCTTACCACTCAACCTCTAACGCATGCATTACCTTGCTTGAAGACCTTTAATTGCTGCTACTGATTTTACACAATATCGCAGTTTCGCATAACTTCGTATAACTTTGTTCTTAATGCACTCTTTGTTAAACCATATGTTTTTATTCGCTACTGCAAACCTTTCTTTTAACTTGCAAAACCAATTACATTCCTCAGCAAAGAATCGTGCATCGATTCTATGGAAATTGAATTTGAGTTGAATTGGTCAAAAGTTCTAAAGTAGTAATATGAGTTTTACTGATTAAAAGTTATAATGGGCACAATCCTTGATTATTCAAGACTTAACCGCCAAACACAAATTTAGAAATTAAGTTGACGCTGATGAAGTTAATTTTACCGATTCGACATTAACTTAGAAGGTTTCTAAGTACAAACACACCCATATATATGTAGGATTTGGTGAATCAGCCCAACCACTGAGTTACCAGGGCTGTTGCTAGTAGTCCGTTTAACGGTTCTTTTTATGGCGAATCTTCGATCCCACGTGCATATATGCCCGTCCACATATTCAAATGTACACACATCCATGCAAAAAACACGATCCCGCCAAGAACATTTCATTTAAAGAAGTTTGCCAAGACTCACAAGTTAGGACCGCTTTTACCGTTAAAAAGTTATCAGATCTCATGTAGAGCCAAGCCCCTAACTCTACAGCCTCTAGCTCAAGAAACCATACATTTTGGTCAAAAAGTATGGCTTGGCAGTTTTGCGGCCGTCGCACAGACACTCCTATGGACTTATAGTAAGAAATTAAGTCACTCGTCTTTAATGTTGTGTTATGCATTAGTTCCATGAAACGGCCACGCCATACGGTTTCTATAGTTAGCGGTTGTAGAGTTAGGCCTTCTAGATTTAGGGGCTTGGCTCTACATGCGATCTGATAACTTTTTTTAACGGTGAAATCCTTATGGGCTTGTTAGTCTTGGAAAATGAATTTCTTGCGCGTCCGGTATTCCTTTTTTCATAGTTCACTCTCTATCACTGTTTTTTTCTTTGTTGGGTAATTATTTGCAATAAGCTATAAATCAGGGTGATACTTAGCTAATAACTGATTATATACAACTATAGCTGACTGTTGTGCTTTATTTATATTAACTTAAAGCAGACTAAGGTATATTTCCAACGAAGTAAAAACATGTATACTTTATTAACTGAAATAGCAAGAAATATTTGATTAAACCTGAAATTTTAGTCGCAAAGAAAATTTTCATCTAAAACGCAAGCAGTAAATCATGGTCCGACCATGGTCTAGTGCATCTATTTTTTGCAAATTTCCGTACATTTTCACGCTTTCAGGCTTAAAAATGTTTGTTAGTTTTTAAATAGGGTATGACTAGTTTTACTTCATTCGAAAGATTGTTTTGTTTACTTCAAGTAGAACTAAACAAGTTTTTCATAGAAGCAACAGTTTAAGCACTAGGACGAGTTTAAAGAAAAATCACCTCCCCGGCTGCCCTTCCTTCTGGTGTAGTCTGATAAAGAAGGTATTTCTTGAACACCAGCAGTTCCTTTCTTCATAGCACACTCACTTTTTAGTTGTTTATTGGCTAATAACATCTAGCTTTCATATCAAATTTCAGCTTTCTAGAACTTTTGGAAGTACCTCCCCACAAGAAATGTTATACAGATCTGCACCCCCTTTATTGAAGGTTGGAGTGTAAAAATTATAGATTTCTTAATTTTTTCGTTGTTTGTGTGCTAATCCTTGTCTGCATATCAAATAGTACGAGAGCTAGCAATATCGTCAAAACAAGAATTCCAGGTCGGCTGGTTTTTTAACCGACTTCCCAAAAACAAAGAGGTTCTAAGTTCGACGAGTATTTTTTTTTTTTTTTTTTTTTTTTATGTCTGACCGGGCATAACTTCGTAACCCGTCACCCGATTTTGATTCTTTTTTTGTTGAGTAGAGTATGTTCACCGATTGGTACCATGTCAAAAAAATGTTTGATAGGGTGGGGGTAAACCTAACATTGTAACGCGTGGTCCGATTTGGATGATTCTTTTTTTGTTGTACAGAGTATGATCCCCCATTGCTAATAGGAGAAAAAAAATTTGGCCTAGGATGGGGGGAGGGGGGGGAGGGATAGACTAACTTTGTAACGCGTGGACCGATTTGAATAATTCTTTTTCTGTTGGGTAGAGTATGTTCCGTGGTTGATACCAGTTGAAAAATTTTTTGGGGGGATTGGGGTGGGGGGTGGGGGTGGAACCTAACTTTGTAACGCGTTGTCCGATTTCGATGGTTCTTTTTCTATTGTATAGAGTATGATCCCCCATTGCTAATAGGAGAATAATTTGGTCCTATGGTTAAAGGTGTGGGTGGGGGGGGGGAGGGGAGGGGTAGTATAACTTCGTAACGCGTGGACCGATTTGGAAAATTCTTTTTTTTTTGGCTAGAATATGATCCTTGGTTGATAGTACGAGAAAACAAATGTTGCTGGGGTGGAGGTGGGAGAAGGGGGGTGGAACCTAACTTTGTAACGCGTGCTTCGATTTAGATGCTTATTTTGCTGTTGTATAGAGTGTGATCCCCCATTGCTAATAGGAGAATAACTTGGTCCTATTATGGAGGTGGGGGAGGGGGGGAGGTAGTAACTTCGTAACGCGTGGACCGATTTCGATGATTACTTTTATGTTCAGTAGAGAATGTTCCTTGATTGATACCATGAGAAAAAAAGTTTAGTGGAATGGGGGTGAGGTAGGGGGTTAATATTAACTTTTAACGCGTGGACCGATTTGGATGGTTCTTTCTTCGTTGTATAGAGTAGAAGACACTAAAAAGTGAAAAATAAAATAGTTTTTAAAAAAAAAGTTGAACCGACTTCACAAAAAGCGCTAAAAAGCATAAAATAATTTTTAATTTTATATCTATTACGACATTTTAAAGTCGGTGCAAATTAAACAAATAAAACAACTACAAAACCACAATTGAAAATAATACATAATACTACTGAACGTTTCAGCTTAAGGGATCATAAGAAATGCCGATTAAATATTTGTGTTGTTGTTTGGTTTGTTTGATTTGCACTGACTTCAAAATGTCGTAATAGATATAAAATTAAAAATTATTTTATGCTTTTCAGCGCTTTTTGTGAAGTCGGTTCAACTTTTTTTTAAAAACTATTTTATTGATATCCGTTCTCTTTCACTATCACGGTAGGTATGGGTACAGTCTGGCACGCGGGAGACGTTGCGTTTGTCTGGGAGAGTAACACTAATACAGGTAAAAATATTAATTTTAAAATGATTTTAGGTACATTATTTTTTTTTAATTGTTTATAATTAATTTGCAGCAAAAAAATAATTTATTATTGCCAGACACTTTCGTTGTTGATAACGCTGTGCCAGATACTATTTTGTAATTAAAAAAAAATTTTTTTATAAAGAATTTCAGTATGGCTGAAAGTTTAATATGATGTTAGTCAGTTATCAAAAGATATAAAATTAATTTGCCAGACAATAATTCGGTTGTTTAATTAGGAGCCAGACCGTTTAAGGGAGGACCCCACTCTGCAGGTTTGAACAAATCTTCTTTTTTTGTCTGATTTGCTCGATACCATATTTTTCAAACTAAGTTTTTCTCAGGAACCATCCAATAAAATCGAATCAATCTTTTTCGACATTGTCTAAAATTGTTTTCTCTATTGTGTAGCATATTTTAATTTTTCGATTTTTTATAAACAATTTTATAACGTTTTTTTCACGGAAAATGGAACTATTTTTAAACTGCCGCCATTTTTGTAATTTTTTGAATTTTAAATTTTTTTTCACGATAGCCAGTTTAATATAGTTTAAGGAAATCTAAAAGATTTTGTTCTACCTTATTTCAGGACTGATCGTGCTTGGCTACCTAAGGCTACTACCGCCTCAAATATTAATATTTTTATTCAAAGAAATTTTGTAATACAGCTGAAAGTACATGCAATGATATAGCACGAAACCACAAATTATTCGCTTGTTTTTTGGCCCTTAAAAAAAGTTGTGAACATTTTTGTTTTTTAGAGCCGTCAGGGTGGGGTTCCACTTAAGTATGCTGTGATAATATGCAGCTAAAAAAAGAGAGATATTGTAAACAAGAAAAAGAAGCAAAAAATATACAGCATAACATTAAAATTAATATATTTTGCATTAAGTGGTGACAAGGATGTAATAAGAGCTGTCGTAATTTAGCTTTACAAGACGGTACATTTGATGAGTCGAAATTCCTAATTTTTTTTTAAAACTGTCGATAAGTAGATCGATAAGTATTACAAAATAAATAAAATCTAACATCGTTAACTTTAGTAATATGACGGACCCCATACATATTACAAACAAATTTGTTCCACCTGGATTCTTGAGATGCTGTTCTGACGCCTTACTCACTCCACTGGAACTCATCTTCAACAAATCTCTTCAGGTTGGTAGATTTCCTACGTTATGGAAGAGCTCCTTTATAATTCCTGTTTATAAAAAGGGGCATAAAAACATAATAACAAATTATAGGCCAATCGCAAAGCTTTCCTGCATACCCAAGTTGTTCGAATCTGTTATATATTCACAGCTTGTAGGGCAGTGTAAGGGGTTAATCTCATCTAATCAACATGGCTTTCTGCCCGGTAGATCGACGACAACTAACTTGCTTAAATTTACATACCACATAATCTCTGCCTTTCAACAAGGTCTCCAGACTGATTGCTTCTACACCGACTTTAGCAAGGCGTTAACTTATAAACTTCCTCACTCTGCGATTATGCTTAAGCTTGAAAAGTTGGGTTTTCCGCCTTTATTGCTCGATTGGATCTTCTCTTACTTAAAAGATAGGATATATCGAGTATCTTTCCGTAATACTTTATCCAGAGTCGTTAGGGCTACATCTGGCGTACCGCAGGGTAGCCATCTTGGGCCGTTGTTGTTTATTTTTGCCATTGACGACATTGTTCCTCTGATTAAGCACTCTAAAATCTTAATCTATGCAGACGATATGAAGATTTTCTCATGCGTTAGAAACAGTTATGATTCTTCCTGCATTCAGTATGATTTACATAGATATGGTGTGGACCTAATGGTCTGCAGCTTAACTTGGATAAATGCGAAGTTATGTCATTCTCTAGGAGCCAAAATCAGCTCGTCTTTGATTATTCCTTTGCGGAAACTAATATCTGTCGTGTGGAGTCCGTCACTGACCTTGGAGTGAAGCTTGACCGTAAACTCGATTTCACTCTGCACATTAACTACATTGTTTCTATGAGTAATTCAGTTCTTGGCTATGTAAAGCGGTGATCAAGGGAGTTTTCTGATCGGAAGACCTTAATTCGCTTATTCTTTTCTTTAGTCAGGCCAATTCTCGAGTATGAATCTCAGGTTTGGTCTCCCTGCTATGCTGTTCATTCAAGACGCATTGAGTCGGTGCAGCGGAACTTTTTTAGGTTCGCACTAAGAGACTTTCCATGGAATGATCCACTTAGGCTTCCTCCGTATGTGGATCGCCTTCGATTGCTTAATATGCACTCGTTGGAAGAACGACGTAGAGTTGCTGACCTAGTCTTTATTCACCAGCTTTTGAACTCGAACATAGACTCTTGCACTCTCGCAGGTATGATTTCTTATAGGCATACCCCGTATAGCTTAAGAAGACTGCCTTTACTGCATGTTGCTCACTCTCGGTCTAACTATGGTATGCATGAGCCTATAAATCGCATGTGTAGAGCCCTGAATACGTGTCCTGTTTTTGACCTGACTCTTACTAAGGATTTGCTAAAACGATCTCTGTTGTCTGTGCACCCCTGATTGTTTGTGTGGGCGTGTTTTGGATTTTCGTTTTTTTTTTTACTAATATTTTATTGCATGGGTTGTGGGAGCCTCATTCATCTCGATATACGTTATATTCTTAATTCGAACCGAATCTCTGTAAAGTGTATCCTTCTTAATCAAATTCTATTGTAATAAATCTGTAATGCTAAATAAATTAATTCTAATGACATACTATATATTTTTCCGCTGTGTTGTTTGCAACTATCCCTCTTTTACTATTTGCATATTATCGTAATACTTGCCCAGACTTAAACCGTCTGGCTCCTACTTAAACAACCGAATTATTGTCTGGAAAATTAATTTTATATCTTTTGATAGCTGACTAACAACATATTAAAATTTCAGCCATACTGAAATTCTTTAAAAATATTTTTTTTTAATTACCAAATAGTATCCGGCACAGCGTTATCAACAACGAAAGTGTCTAGCAATAGTAAATTTGTTTTGCTGCAAATTAATAAAAACCAATTGAAAAAATTATAATGTACCTACCTAAAATTATCTTAAAATTAACATTTTTACCTGTATTACTGTTACTCTCCCATGTAAACGCAACATCTGCAGCCTGCCAGACTATCCCCATGCCTACGGTGATAGTGAAAGAGAGCGGATATCAAAATATAGTTTTTTAAAAAAAAGTTGAACCGACTTCACAAAAGGCGCTAAAAAGCATAAAATAATTTTTAATTTTATATCTATTACGAAATTTTTAAGTCGGTGCAAATCACACAAACCAAACAACTACAGCAAAAATATTTATTCGTCATTTCTTATGATCCCGTAAGCTGAAACGTTCAGGTAGTATTATGTATTATTTTCAATTGTGGTTCTGTAGTTGTTTTATTTGGTTAATTTGAACCGACTTCAAAATGTCGTAAAAGATATAAAATTAAAAATTATTTTATGCTTTTTAGCGCCTTTTGTGAAGTCGGTTCAACTTTTTTTTAAAAACTATTTTATTTTTCCCTGTCTCCGACTCTATACAACGAAGAAAGAACCATCCAAATCGGTCCACGCGTTAAAAGTTAGTTTTAACCCCCTACCCACCCCCAGTCCACTAAACTTTTTTTCTCATGGTATCAATCAAGGAACATACTCTACCTAACAGAAAAGGAATCATCGAAATCGGTCCACGCGTTACGAAGTTACTACCCCTCCCCCTCCCCCAAAACAAACATAGGACCAAATTATTCTCCTATTAGCAATGGGGGATCACACTCTATAAAACAGCAAAAGAACCATCCAAATCGGTCCACGCGTTACAAAGTTAGGTTCCACCCCCCTTCTCCCACCTCAACCACACTAACAATTTTTTTTATCGTGGTATCAACCAGGGAGCATACTCTACCCAAAAGAAAAAGAAATATTCAAATCGGTCTGCACGTTACGAAGTTAGACTACTCCTCCTCTCACCCAACCCCCCACCATGGGCCAAATTATTCCTACATTAGCAATGGGTGATCACACTCTATACAACAGCAAAAGAACCATCCAAATCGGTCCACGTGTTACAAAGTTAGGTTCCACCCCCAACCCCCATCACACCACAATTTTTTTCTTCTGGTATCAACCACGGAACATACTCTACCCAACAGAAAGTTACAAAGTTAGACTACCCCTCCCCCCTCCTCCCCCACCCTAGGCCAAATTTTCTTCTCCTATTAGCAATGCGGGATCATACTCTGTACAACAAAAAAAGAAATTGGTCCACGCGTTACAAAGTTAGGTTTGCCCCCACCCTACCAAAAATTTTTTTGACATGGTACCAATCGGTGAACATACTCTACCCAACAAAAAAACAATCATTAAAATCGGTCGACGCGTTACGAAGTTATGCCCGGTCAGACATAAAAAAATAAATTTAAAAAAACATACGCATCGAACTTAGAACCTCTTTGTTTTTGGGAAGTCGGTTAAAAACCAGCCGACCTGAAATTCCCTATCGAAAACGCTCTTATACTACAATTTCAGCTTTCTAGAACTTCAGAAATTACCCTGGAGGTTCTGATGACGAAGATTTTGATGATCATGATTGGCAAAATCGACGTTTTTTGTGAATTAATAAAATCTAAAGTTTAAAATCTGGCCAACTGAAACTTAGTATGTTTCACTAGTCGGTAACATCTTATCCTAAGAATTTCGGCTCCAGACCGAAACTATGATGGTTCGAAAATACGACGAAATGCTTCGAGAAGAGGGTGGTAGTACCGAGTCAAATATTTTAAAATTCGTCAGTGCATTCAGTCAGGGTTTCACCAGCTAATGGCACTTATGAATTCTACTGTGATTTACTGAATTTACTGATGAATAAACCGATATTCTCTTCTAAGAGCCCATTAGGGAATTTACAAGTTAATTGACAGGAGAATAAATTCAATGAATTCACTAGTAAATTCACCGAAGAATTGACCGGTAAATAAATTAAGGTATTCACTAGTAAATTAGATGATAAATTAAATGGTGGATGCACCTATGAATTTATCCAGTTCATCAACTAGTAAATTCCCAGGTGAATTAAGATGGATTAACCAATGTATTTACTTATAAATTAACCGACGAATTGTCCGGCAAATAAACTTAGGTATTCACCAGTGAATTAGATAAATTAACCAGTGAATGCAGATATGAATTTGCGGTAAATTAAACAGTAAAAATAACCGGTAAGTTCACCGATGAATTAACAGACGTGTATGCACAGGTGAAATTTAACAATTTTTGAAAGTTTGACTTTCGGTGGAAATGTATAAAATGAATGTCGGTTTTAAACATATTTAGAGGCTAGCAAAATTTACTTTAAAGTTTGTAAAAGTCCAGCAGCAAAATTTCGAGTGTTTTTGTCATAGGAAGTCATAATCAGAAAGACACAATCTGGAATTTAAAAAAGTTTTGACCAATTACAGTGAAATCCAATTTCTACAGAATTCGTGCGGGGTAATTTAATGTACTTTAACCGTAATTTCCAATTAACAAGGCTGATGAGTTTAAAGCCTAATTAACACGTAGATATATACGACTATAGGTATGAGGAAAAAGAAAACCAGGTACAAAATAGAGATATAAGTATTTGTGTAATGTTCGTACAAGGTAAATAACCCAGTTGAACTTATAACAAGGCATTCTCTTAAAATTAGTGAAATCTTGGAGGAATAATTTTTACTTTGTAAGTACTTACAAAAGTAATGGGTTAGAAGCGAAGGGGGAATGAGTTCGTACAATTCGTACCTTTTCATATTGATCATGAAAACGATAGAGATGTCATTATTTGCGAATTATCGATAAATGTACAATTTGGGGTGATCTTTCGTTTTCCTTATTCCTAAAACTTCATAAAGTGATGAAGTTC
Organism: Leptarthrus brevirostris; assembly: GCA_964036015.1. Taxonomy (NCBI): domain Eukaryota; kingdom Metazoa; phylum Arthropoda; class Insecta; order Diptera; family Asilidae; genus Leptarthrus; species Leptarthrus brevirostris. The sequence continues at coordinate 114,218,846 of OZ038371.1, forward strand.
AAGTGTTAAAGAACTTTTACGAGTGCAAGTGAAAAGTGAGGATAATCTACGACTTAAATATTTAAAAGTGAGTTTGAAAAAAACGTTATTGAGGAAAAAAGGAAGCAATAGCAACAACATGAAGAAAAACAGCAGCAACAGTGTTAATTCAACGTTTGCAATTATCATTATTATTATCATGTCTCAATTCCTTTAAAACTGAAAATTACTAATTTTTAAAACAAGATTTATGTTGATTAAATAAAATAAAAAAAGGGAATTGAATTTTCTATAAATTTTTTTTATTTCAAAAAGGTGCGTATGTAATATTTTCTTGTTTAGTTACTCACCCCTGAAATAAGACCTTCTTGGAAATGTGTAATGTAAGACCTATTTTCGCCATTTTCTGTTCATCAATGAAGTAATCTGTTACTGGTAATAGGAAATGTAATTACTAACTTCGAAACTTAATGAAAGGAAAGAACGGATTCTTGTTCATGTTGATTGCAAGTACTTACCACCCTAGGGTAATCGCATGTTAAAGTAATCGGTTCCATCATCACCAAGGTAAAGGGTAAGTACTCCATACAGAACCAATTCCGTATACACCATAAGTCCTACTGGGAAACTCTTTTATGACAACTGCCGCCGCAATTTATAGAACATATCTCTATGTTATACATTTCCCAATAAAACTATGTAAGCGTATGTCGGAGTTGGGAATTTCTAGACTTAATGGCAACTAGTACGAGGTTGGGGGCTAGAGGTTTGTGGTACACCACCCAACAATTATTATTAAAAAAAATTATGTTTATGGTTACAGGGAACCTTCTAAAAACATAATGGGTCAACAGCCAGGTCTGAATAAAGAGAATATCATATCTTAAATAATGTAAACAGAGTATATTGCTTACCCTCTCCTCTTAATAGACTAGTTAAATGGGTTTGCAACCAGTTTTTTATTTGTAAACATCTATTTTGGTTTTAGATGTCACTAAATATAAAATTTTATAAGAATTTTGGTTCAGAGAAACATATTTTACATAAAATCCGGTCAAGGCCCGGTATATTACAATTATGAACAACACTTTGTATAAAGGAAAAGACCCGGTTAGTTATGTTTATGGAGAAAACTTCACACAAAGACTGCTCAATACCCGTACGATGTATGGAAAGAATTAGGAATTACACAAAAGAAATCTTCGTATTAGTCAGTATCCGATACTAAGCGAAATTATCAATTAATTTTATATCGGTCAAGCCTCAATATATTTTAATTAATAATAGTACACAAAGGGGTTTTAAAACCGCGTTAATCAAACCTTTTTTGTGTCGTTTTAAGAATTTTTAGGAGTAGCAACGAAGGACTTAGTTTTTTGAAAAATGACTGTTTTTAACAGGCAGTGACCCATGGTTGTTTTTTGCTGACAAGAAATAACAATAAAAATGCCATTGAAGGTTTCAGAGTAATTTGGATGGTTTGTAATTTACCTTAAATTGTAAATTGCAATCGTTGTCTAGAATACGCAGTTCATCTCCAGCTTTTGCCGGTAGGGAATTAGAGTAAGGGAAGTGAGGAAACTTGAATGTCTTGTTTTTGCACTTCTGCAAGCTAGACGACAGCCCAGAGATGGAGTGGATTAATTTAATTTCTTAATAAAAGCTCACGGGAAGATCTGGTCTTGAACCCGGGACCTATAGCATGGTGGCCGTGCCGCTCAACGAATTGATCCAACTCCGTCTCCTAGTTAGAGAACTAGAGAGAAAATAAATTAAAAGAAGGCTATATTTACTTCGCCCAGCGGAAAATGACAGTAAAACTGCGAGTCCAAACGTTCAGCAACTCAGTGGCAAGTAGGTTTTAAAACATCACCAATTTCTGGGAAACAAAAAAACGCCAGTTTCTGTTAAATATTGAAAGACATTCGGCATTCTAAAGAGTACAAAAGTATTGGAATATTAATAAAGAGAGTGAGATAATAAGATATGCGAGATTTAAAATAGTATTAAGCAATTTTATGAGTTCAAATAACAACAATTTGTTTTGCTCCACTTTTAAAACTTTTTAGCACTCACAGCAATCTTAATCGCCTATTCATAAACGCAGATTTGCACTGCAGCTGCATAATTCAGCGATACACTTTGTTCAGCTGAATTGTACAGATGATGCGCAAACCTGCGTTTATGAATGGGCTCCTACTCAAAAGTTCTTAAAATCTAAATATATACAATCAAAAACAGTTAACTAAAATGTACTTTACTCTATTAAAAGGAAAAACTTTGACCGAATCCGAGCAATGCTTATTGATCTCTGAATTTTAATAGTTACGAAAAGCTTTCGTGGACCATATGTAAAAGCTTTAATTAGTGAACTATTAGGAGAACACTACTTAAACGCTTTGGTCACCAATTAATTATGCGATAAAAAAAAAGTAAAAAGTTATATATAAAATAACTTTTAATTTTATATCCATTATGACATTTTAAAATGTCGTAATATATAAAATTAAAAATTATTTTATGCTTTTTAGCGCTTTTTGTGAAATCTTTTTCTTAAAAACCATTTTATCTTTCACTTTTTGACTCGGAAAATGCTGCTCATACGAACGAACCATTTTCAACAGTTGCAGAGGTACTGCACTCTACAGAAAGAAAATCGGGCATCTGAAATCGAAATGCGGCAACATATTACGAAATTAGTCACAGTCACCCTTTCATACACTTTCCTTAAATATAAAATTTTTGCCATCGCACTAGTGCGCCACCGTACTCTATACAGCAAGAGAGAATCATCATAGTCAGAGAATCATCGTAGTCACTTTAGGTACAACAGAATCAAAATCTACGCCTTACGAAGCTAGATGCCGCCCCTCCCTCAACTCTCACCATAAGCCACATTTTTTGTAGTGACACAAGTAGATACTCTATGCATTCAGAATCATCTAAATCAGTGCACGCGTTTCAAAGTTAGACTACTCCCACCACAACCCTTGGTCAACATTTTTCCTTATAATAGTATTTTTTTGACGAATTATCCCCCGACCTCCTTATCGCTTAAGGATTTGTTCTTTGACGATGCTTCAGTTATGATGCATATTAAGAAGTTGTCCAATAGTTTTTTACCCGGTCACGATGTCTGTCCTAAAGAATTGTGGCCACTATCTTACTCCTGTACTTTATAATTTGTTCAACAGGACAAGGACTGCGGTATTTTTTCCAAACTGTGAAAATCGTCTACCATTTTTCCTCTTCATAATAAGTGTAAGAAGGATGATATCTCTAATTATAGGCCTATTGCTAATTTGTCTGCCATCCCCAAGCTTTTTGAAGCAATGATCTGTGATGTCCTTACTTTTCACTGTAAGCCGTTCTTGGGATCCTTCCAGCACGGTTTTATTAAAGGCAGATCAACGACTACTAATCTTGTTGAGTTCTCTAATTATTACATGTCCGCCATTGAGGCTGGTGAACAGGTTGATTGTATTTATACCGATTTTAGTAAGACCTTTGATCGCATTGACCACAAGTTACTTCTTTTGAAGCTTACTATGTTAGGTTTTCCATCTCTTTTCGTCCAATGGATTTCTTCTTATCTCTCCGACCGAACACAGCGTGTTCTCTTCCGCGGTTCCCTCTCTCGTCAAATTTCGGTCACTTCCGGGGTGCCTCAGGGCAACCATTTGGGTCCGCTTCTATTTATTATTTTTATTAACGACATGGGCTCCATCTTAGCGAACTCGAAAATTTTATGTTATGCTGACGATGCTAAAATATTTCGTGTTGTCTCTGACTTCAACGATTGTTTTACGCTGAACTGTGATCTTCAATCTTTTAATTCTTGGTGTATTGCGAACAATATGCCTTTGAACGTTGATAAATGTACGCTTGTCTCGTATTCGAGAAGGAAGGCTCTATTGATATACAACTATTCTATCAGTGGCAGCTTGCTAACCAGGCTGGATATAGTAAAGGATCACATCAATTACATTGTTAACAGGGCCAACGTTTCCTTGGGATTCGTTAAGAGATGGCCCGTTTTAGAGTATGCTTGTCCCGTCTGGTCTCCGCGCTATGCGGTTCATAGCGCTCGTATTGAGGCTGTTCAGCGCAGGTTCCTCAAATTTGCATTGCGTGGCCTTCCATGGAATAACCCCTTGATTCTCCCCGCTTATAAAGAAAGACTTGGGTTACTCTCTTTGGACTCCCTAGAGGATAGGCGCAACAGATCTAGGACTTCCTTTATATTTGATATCTTGCAGGGTTTTGTTGACTCACCTGAACTGCTGTCTAAGTTGAACATCCATGTTCCTATTCGTTCCTTTAGACATAGTGACTTTCTCCAGGCTCTGTTTCACCGCACTAACTATGGTTTGAATGAGCCATTGTCGTCAATGTCTCGCCTTTTTAATAGTTTTAACAACCGTCTAGATTTTATTCTTTCTAAGTTAAATGCGAGATATCAGCTCCGTAAGAGTCGTTTTAAGCTAAATGTGTTATTTTGTTATATTTTTATTTAGTTTATATACTTTTCTTTTCTTTTTATATTTTAATTTGTAAGTGTTTTGATAAGTTTATTTGGATCGTTATTTTCAGTCTTTTGTTGTTTTCGTTTGCTATTGCTATTTTTATTCTTGCTTTTTTCTATCTTTTTTCGCTTCCACTTTCATTTTTGCTTTCGCTTCTGTTGTTGAGTAATCAGCCTATGATGAAACTATGTAAATAAATAAATAAAAAAGAATCATCCAAATAGGACTATGCGTTAAGATATTGGGTAGGGATGGATGGTTAACAAAAAATAACCGGTTATCGGTTAACCGGTTAATTTCTTCAAAGGTTAAAACCTAACCGGTTACGACTGAAGTAAAACTTCAGCAAAACAGTCTTAAATGTACAAACTTGAAGTGTATCACTTCTGATGATAGCATGTGTGACATGTGTGGAAAAAATAACGTCTGGTTGCTCTCGCACCAAAGGCCAAAGAAAATAGCGGTGATACAAAACCATTAATCGTATATTGCAATATTTATCAATATTTTTGAGCGGAAAATGCTTCGATATTTCCAAAATTTTAAAGCCAAGTCAATTTCGCGAATTTATTGAAGATATTGGCGCTGGATTAGCTGCGGAAAGGTTCTAACGCGATTTTTGACCTCCGAGCAATAATCGAAATTTTTGTTGACTGAAAGGAATTGTCCTCTGGCTGAGTTACAAAACAATGAGTGGTTGTGGAAATTATCAGTATTTATATAGATTTAACGAAAGATATGAGTAAACTTAATTTAAATTTATAAGGAGAAAACCTGCTTCTACCTGATTTATACACTCATATTAAGTCGTTTCGACAAAACATTGTTTCGTTTCCATCTCAATTGGATCAAAAATATTTCATTCAATTCATATTCATTTTAATACTTGCGAAACATTCAGTCAGCTGATTGAGACTTCATTTCAGGTAGAGTGAGTCTCTTTTTTCAGATTTAAATGCAATTGCAAACGATATCAAGAATTTTAACGCCAATATAGAAACCGCTGCCACAGAATTTCAAATGGAACTGATTGATTTGCAGTGTAGCGATAGTTGTAAAGAAAAATATTTAAAGTCATCATTGCTCGAATTTTATAAGAGTCTTCCACTGACACAGTTAATCAGTTGCGTAAATTGGTCGTGGCTTTTTTTCCGCTATCGGCAGTACTTATCTGTGTGAAAAAACATTTTCCAAAATGAAATATACGAAAAATATTTACAGATCCAAATGAGCATTTTAAGTCTCTGATGATAATTTTCACTAGAAAACTTGATCCAAAACTACAAAAAAATTTCCGTGGAAAGTTACATAAATCTCGTTAATCACAATTATAATGTTTAATTACAGTTCATATTAATTACAGTTAAAATATTCAGTTTCATATGTATTGTAACATGCACTGTAATCTGGCAAAGACTACATGATGAAAACGAAATCAAGTAGTGCAATGCGCATGACCCGAATTTCGGAAACCAGGAAAACGTCAGGTGCCGTATGAAGTCAAGGCCGACTGGAATCTGTGGTGACTTAGTGTGGTGAAAATAAATAACTTAAATTGTTAGAACTAAGTTGCTGAACTTTCTAGAATTAAGCTAAGCAGTATAAATAGGGCTGAGTAGCAGCCTAATTAGTCAGTTGTATTTTAACCAGTGAAGTGATGTGTTAATTATTAAAGTGAAACATAATATTGTGAAGAAATATTGTCAAAAAAATTGTGTAACGAATTAATGAAGTGAAGTAAATAAGTGTCTTAATTAATCTGTCGATCCCGAAGAGCCCCATTTACGTAACAATTGGTTTCAGAAGTAGGATTAATTAAGAAAGACTAAAGAAAAAGTGCAGTGAATAATCTTAATATGGGTCGCAAATTGAAGGACTTACATGTTCAAGACTTCAAGGGGGAATTAAATAAACGTGCCCTACCCAGAGTTGCCAATTCGGGCGAATTTTTGCCGATTGGGCTACTTGAGCCATCTGTTGGGCGAGAAAATTTTGCTCTCTGCGACTAGGCACTTTTTGGGCGATTTTTCAATTCTTGCTGGGCGCTTTTGGGCTATTTGCTGTCACAACTCCGAACTCCGAACAAGTTCAAACTGATATTTATCGCAATGGCATTTTTTCGCTCAAACTCAAAGTATGCTCAAAGCCGTCGTGTTTATATCTGAAATATCCCACCAATTGCACAAAGATATGTTTTGAAAAGGGGCATGCACGATTCAATAAATAATAATTTTCGTTTTCCTTTATATAAAGAATAATTCCTAAAAGATTAAATAGTTGGAAGCGACTGGGTGAATTATTTAAGACTGTGACTATTTGTTATTACATGTATTTACGTGTATTAGCGTCAAAAATTTATTAGATTTTCTGGGAGGAAGAGGTGTGACTTTAAGTTACTTCATTAACTGTCCTCCCGCCAGGGAATACATTTGTATAGTAATACATAAAAGCCGAACTTTCCCGAATACAAAAGTACACGTAAGTGCAAATAGTCACTTCCATTACTAAATATTTAAGAGTATTTTTTGTTCTTCACGACGCCTCTACCAAAATTTTAAATTTATGTTACTTGTATCTGTTGTTGTTATTTTATAATTAATATTACATTAAAGTTGTAAAAACAACAATTTTAATGAATATAAAATGAAAAGGCGATTTTTTGGCGATTTCAAATAATGGCGCGGCGACTTTGGGCGACTTCAGCATCACGGCTCGGCGACTTTTGCTCCATACCGTCTGGCATCTTTGTCCTTACCTACAATTGGAAATATGCCCTGGTAGTGTTACTACAAGAATCTATGGAAAAGGAAGGAAAGAATCCAGAGGCTTTTGTTTTTGAAGATGAGCTAAAAGAAGAAGAAGCAAGTACTCCAAGCCTGACAGATCTTCTCATTAGCGCTGTTCAGTTTGGCATTTTATAAATTGTACTTGCAGATTTTTGATGTGCTGTGAAAAATATGATATTTAGTGCGATAAGTGCAGTAATTTTGGAAAAAAATTAACGTCTTTGATATTTACAAGAAGCCGATGCTTCTTTTTAAGCACTTTCAATATTTGTGAAAAATGAAAACAGCGAAAATGCCACCTATTGAGAGCTTTTAAAGCAGAAAAACTCTAGCGGATAAACTCGGTGTAACTACACCTATCTATAAGCAAGTGAAGCTGAGCGTACTTGGATGTACGCCGGAGTACACTGAATGGCCCAATGGAACGCAGCTATTGCCCTAATGCCTGAGATGAAATCTTCCAAGGAAGAATTAAAAGCATCAATGGCTGAACAGAAATTATCAACGGCCAAATTGAAGAACGGAAGACTTCATCAGACGAGTTAAAATCAACGCTGGAAAGTTCCGTAAATGAGTTAAAGTTAGCGTTGGAAGAACAGAAAATACCGATGGAAGGTTCCATAAAGGAGTTAAGGTCAGCATTGGAGGAACAGAAAACAGCGATGGAAGGTTCCGTAAATGAGTTAACATCAGCAATGAAAGAACAGAAGTCATCGGTAGCGGAACTAAAAGCCTCGGTTGAAGAAGTGATAGCTGAAATAGAAATTTTTGTGCGAAAACAGGTTGAGGCTTTAGAATCAACTGTTGATACGAAATTTGAAAATATTGAGAAAAGATTGGAAGAAGTAGAAATTTCTAAACAAACGAATATTAAACAAATTAAATGCGAAAGGGAACAGTCAATGAAGAAAAATTTCGAGAAAATCCAGGACTGAACTAGAGAGTGTCCAGAAACGGCATTTATCAACTTTATCAACAAATGTGACTGTGAACAAAAGACTTCATCCTCCAACATTTGACGAGCAAACGCCCTGGAAAACATACAGACTCCAGTTCGAAATGGCAGCAGCAATGAACTTTTGGAGTGACGAAGAAAAAGCTACAGCTCCTATTATAGCAATAAGAGGTGGAGGTACGATTATGCTAAAGACCACTGACTTAGCAACAAAAGTCGATATAAAGCTGCAGGAGAATCCGTTGAAGTGACAATATCCCTCGGCAACAGCCGATTTTCACACAGATTTCTTGTCACAGATATAACGGATGAGCGCATACTAGGCCTCGATTTCATAAGAGCACACAACTTTCAACTGGATATTGGAAGAGGAATCATGAAATACGACAATACAGAGATGCTATCGAACAGAACAAATTATAAATGTAACTATCTATGAAGAGAAAGAAGTTTTGGTTCGAGTCCTAAATTCCCGTGAAAAAGGCATCAAATTAAAGAAAGGTACGGTCTTGGGTTATGGCGAACCAGCCGAAGAGATTGTTTTAGCAGAATATTCAGACTAAGGTGAAACCAACCAGCCAAAGAAGGATGTCACAAAGCTAACCAAAATGATACTTATGTATAATAAACTCAGTCAAGGGGAATATCGTAAGGCAAAGAAGTTGCTTGAAGAGTTTGCCGATATTTTTGCAACACGGAACGAAGACTATGGAAAAACTGATATAGTGCAACGTACAATTGACACCGGAGACGCCCGCACCATCAAACACCAACCAAGAAGATTACCACTTGCAAAGAGAGAAGAAGCAGACGAAATGGTTAAAACAATGCGTAAGCAAGGTCTAATAGAAGAGTGGATAGGTCCATGGACGTTACCAGTGGTGCTAGTAAAGATGAAGGATGGCAGTACAAGATTCTGTGTCGACTACCGTTGTCTAAATGATGTCACGAAGAAAGATAGTTATCCACTACCCCGCATAGACGACACCCCAGATACCTTATCAGGATCCAAGTGGTTTTCAACGATGCACTTAAAAGGCGGCAAAAGCGGGACTTAAAACTGGCAAGTCGAGATCGCTCCAGATGACAGCCAAAAGACAGCATTCTCGGTGGGAAGTTGATTGTGGCAATTTAAAGTTATGTCCTTTGATCTTTGCAATGCTCCAGCAATATTCAAGCGCTTAATGGAATGTGTCCTACGAGGTTTAACTTGAAAAGCCTGCCTGGTATATTTGAATGACATCATTGTAATTGGACGATGTTTTGAAGAACATCTAGGAAATCTACGAGCAGTGTTCCAGAAACTGAAGTCAGCCAAATTAAAACTAAGCCCTAAAAAGTGTACGCTCTTTGCAGACCAGGTCAAATACCTTGGGCATGTGGTATCAACAGAAGGAGTTAGCACCGATACTGAGAAAATAGCTTCAGTGGAGAACTAGCCCCCTCCGAAAGATAAACAAGAGCTACGGAGCTTTCTTGGACTAGCCACTTATTGCAGACGCTTAGTGAAGGATTTTGCTGATATTGCAAAGGAGTTGCATAAGCTAACGGAGAAGTATTAGGCATTCGTTTGGACAGGAAAGCAAATGCACCCGTACTTACTTATCCAAAGGCGGGTGAGACATTTATATCGGATACTGAAGTATTGTTGGGATTGGCGCTGCGCTGTCAGAAGAAGTAAGCGGGCACGCATAGGTGGTGACGTACTAAAGCTCTCTCAAAACAAGAAAGAAATTACTGTGTTACGAGGAAAGAACTGCTGGCTATTGTTGATGCAACGAAGCATTTCCATAAATTCCTCTATGGTCAAAAATTCACTCTCCGAACTGATCATGGAACTCTAAAGTGGTTCATACAACTTAAAAATCGTGAAGGACTGGCAGGCAGGGAGGTGGCAAGATGGCTAGAAAGACTGCAATCCTATGATTTCGAAATTATCTATAGGAATTGTAGATCCCATGAAAATGCAGATGTACTTTCCTGACGACCATGTAAGCCTGATTGTAAATACTGTTCCCGCCTAAAAGATAAAATGCAAATATGTGATTGTGAAGGATTTGCTGGAAGAATTTCATAACGGTGCTTCGGGAGGACATCTTGGCGTCAATAAGACTTTGGCGAAATGAAGAGAACGATTCTGCGATGCAGCAATACAAAGATTAGTGGTAATGGATTATTTCAGTAAATGGCCAGAAGTATATGCGATCCCAAATCAAGAAGCAAAGATAGCGACAGAGGAGTTAGTAACAAACTGAATATGCAGATTTGCCGTCCCGCTTCATTTCGACCATGGTCGAAACTTTGAATCTCAAGTATTCCAGCAGGTCTGCGATATTCTTGGAATAAGAAAGACGCGGACAACACCACTTCATTCTCAATCTGACGGGATGGTTGAGTGATTTGATAGAACAGTGGTCGAGCATCTCAGAGAAGTAGTGAATGAGCATCAACGAAATTGGGATAGCTACATTTCAATATTTCTACTAGCTTATCGAACAGCCGTCCATAACTCAACAGGACAAGAAAGAACCTCAAGAAATCCAGCGATAGAATGAAAACACGAGCTAATTCTAGCGGATTCAGGGAAGGCGTCATCGTCTGGCTATTCAACCCACGATGACAAAAAGGCAAATCACCGAAGCTTCAACAGCAATGGGAAGGTCCCTATAAGATCCTTACGCGCATCAACGATGTGGTCTACATGATACAGCGGGGATACAGCCATACCAACTAGATGCAATAACACCGACTCGAACCTGTGGTGACTTAGTGTTGTAAAAATGAATAACGGAAATTGCTAGAACTAAGTTTGCTAAACTTTCTAGAATTAAGCTAAGTAGTATAAATAGGGCTGATTAGCAGCCTAATTAGTTATTTGTATTTTAAGCCGTGAAGTAATAAGTGTAAATAAGTGAAGTGAAACGGTATATTGTGAAGAAATTTGTCAAGAAAATTGTGCAACGAATTAATGAAGTGAAGTGAATAAAAATTGTGAACATTTCTGACTGTAAATAAGTGTTTTAATTAATCCGTCGAGCCCATTTGCGTTACAGTATGTTAGTTATTGTGTTTTTTTTTTTTAATTTTGTCGGGGTAGGCCAAAGGATAGGGGCAACCTAGGGGAATGGAATTAAGGTAAGGAAAGTGAGGAAACTGAATGTCTTGACTTTGCATTGCTGCGAGCTAGACAACAGCCCAGAGATGGAGTAGACTTTTTAATTCAATTGTAAAAACCCACGGGTAGACCTGGTCTCAAACCAGGTGGTCGTGCCGCTCAACCAATTGATCCAAGTTCGTCTCTAAATAAATAAATGATATGAAATAAAAGTATCTCGATATTATTTCGTATGCTTCACTAACATTGTATATTTTACAATGTAATAATAAATTATGATGGGCCTGATTCATAATGTTAGGGGCCGGTTTTGGCCCCCGACTGTAGTTTGGAGACCGCACCATAGATCATTTATGGGATTTTCCTTGCGCTTCCGGAAAAGGAAAAACAGTTAGGATTTGAAGTCGGGCTTAATCGATACACATAAAATTTGTGCACGTAGAATGAAGTAGAATGGTTAGTTTGATCTTTTATAAAAACTTTTCAGCTGAAATTTATTCTTTTAGAAATTTTAATAAAATTTTATAATACAAGAAGTAATTTTTGATTTTTTATTCTTTTCGTTTTCATAAAAGTTCTAGTTTACAAAATATCGGTACTGTTTGCCACTGTGTGTTCAAATATTTTGAATAAGAAGACCCAGTGAAAATGAGCTAAAGAAATAATTAATAATTATGCGCCCTAATAAGAGCAATTGCCATTTAGGCCGACCTGTGGAGTTGCAAGTATGCGTTTGCACCTGTTGTGCCTCTTTTCTTTATTTTTCTTAGTTATCATAAAACAGGCCTTAAGAGTATGCAAAATAAGTTTAAGGGCTCATCACAATTTCTAAATTGAATGCCTTTCACTTCTCAGTGATACTTCTTTTCTTTCTTATTTTTGCGGTTGTATCCATTCATTAATATCTTTCCTATTCACATTGACAACTTGAACTTAATTTTGTTTAATGTAATTATGCCTGAGTCTTAAGCTGTAACAGCTTCACAAAGCTAAAGTAAATTCAAATGCAAATGAGTTTATCCCGCGACTTGTATTGTGGGAATGTTATAAACTCAATGTTTTCAGTGTAGTTTTCCTCAAATAGGAATTATGAAAGTCTTCTCCTCTAATTTCTTGAAAGGGCGAAATGTATAATTCATAACAAAAATTTAACTTAGCTTTCAAGTGCTGGCTGAATGATAATCCTAACAAATGAACCCTGAAATACTCTTAAGAGCTTTCTGTCAACGTTTCTGCTCAATTAGCAGGTCAAACACGAAACTTGGGTTGATTAACTGAATGTGTAAATATATGATGAGCTACTGCTCATGTATGCGGTTTCGACGAAGACACTCAGGCACGAGTAAATGAATAATTGCAAAGAAAAATTGCAAATAAAAACTTTAAGAAAAAGAAAAGATGAAGGAAAAATAAGCAGAATTTCAAATTTAGAGTAACGGCGTGTACAAAATATAGTGGTCAATAAGATATTCTCCCGAAATATAGCATTCTCAGATTTATTTAAACCATTATCAGATAAGTTAAGTCAAATGACAAATATAATTAACCTATTCGCAATTATATTTAACCCATTAACAAATGAGTTAAAACTTTAAACAAATATAGTTACACTTTGAACGAAGGATTTTAGATCCTTAACAGATATATTTAAACCTTTAACGAATGAATTTAAACTCTTTACAAAAATACTTAAACCTTTACCAAATAATTTTAAACTTTTAGCATATATATTTAACCCTTTAACAAAAATGTTTTAATCTAGTAACTTAATATACTACGGAACTCTACTTAGTTCATTAAACTGTATTTCTACGCTTTGTTATGGTTACTAGTTGAGCAAAGTGCAAAAGATGGAAAAGTGTCCAAAGACCGTCGTGGTGGAAAATAACCAAGAATGTTGACAGACGCAGTATTGTTAGAAATAGAGCAGTATGTTGAGAGTATTCCTGGAATAAAAACTCCAGGCATCTTGCAAAATTTGCAACAAAACATTTGTTTATCCCTAACTTCCATTGGAAATGCCCTTCGTGAACTTAAAATCACGCTCAAACTTCTTCCATTGAAAATGAGCAAATGAATGCACTGCGAACAATACAGTTGAGGCAAACATACGCCCAGGATTTCACAGAATGGGCTTCGCAGAACAGAGGTAAGATGATATTGATATTTATTGATTTATTTATTTATTGATTACAGATTCATCAAATACATAGATTACTACAGAATATATATAAAATTCAAAAACAAAGAAAAGAAAACTACTGCCAAATGTAACAGTCGGACATCCAGACAGGGAACACCACATCAACCAAGGCACTGTCTTAGCAGACACTTCAAATTCCGCCTAGATATGTCCAAGTCGAAACTACCGAAGTGTTGATTGAAGAGGCGGGACATCGATGTGACGGGCTCATGCATGCCGTAAGGAGTACGGTGGCCTGGGACGAATAGGAAGTCGTGATTCCTCAAGGTGCGTTGAGGTATAGCAAAGTTAACAGGTAATTCCGGTGAGTTAATAGTTCCCTGCAAAAGATCGAACATAAATACTATTTTCGAAATATTGCGCCTCATTTCTAGAGAGTCCAACGAAATTAATCCCAGACGATCGCCATAAGAGGAAATCACCCAATGATGATTTCAGGGAAGCCCACTTAAGGAATCTGCGCTGCACCGCCTCGATGCGGTCGATGTGAACGGCAAAGTAAGGGGACCATACAGGGCTAGCGTATTCCAAAATAGGTCTAACGAAGGTACAGTATAGAAGCTTGGTCAGGTAGGGTTCGTCAAGTTCCTTAGACCATCTCTTGATGAAGAAAGACGAGAATTGAAGACCACTCCCAAGTCTCTCACCCTGTCAACCCTACCCAAGACAACGCCGCTGATGGAGTAGTCAGAGAGGACAGGATGTCTTCTACGAGAAAAGGTCATAACGGTGCACTTGCTCACATTTAAAGGAAGGCGGTTACGCAGACACCAGTCGCTAAACACCGCCAAATCTGAGTTCAGGAGATTAACATCTGACTCATTAGAAACCGTGCGGAAAATCTTAGCATCATCAGCATAACAGAGAATTTTACTACTGGACAAAAGAAGCGAAACATGTTGATATATATGACAAACAGGAGTGGTCCAAGTATACTACCTTGAGGCACCCCCGAGGTGACAAGGATTAGGTCGGAAAGGACTCCACGAAACAAGACACGCTGTGTATGACCTGTCACGTAAGGCGACAACCAATCAACGAAACAAAAAGGAAAACCGAGAAGGGACAGCTTATATACCAATATTGCATGATCGATCCTATCAAAGGCCTTACTGAAGTCAGTAAATACACAGTCCACCTGCTTGCCATCATCAATGGTCGGTAAAGAATAATTAATGAATTCAAGAAGGTTAGTAGTCGTCAATTTCCCTTTAAGAAAGCCATGCTGGAAAGATCGTAAAAAAGGCCTACAGTGAAATCGAAGTATGTCACTAACGAGGGACTCAAAAACCTTCGCAACATGGCACAGGTTGGCAATCGGTCTATAGTTAGAGACGTTGGATTTACAGCCCTTCTTATGGAGTGGAATTAGAAAAGAAGACTTTCACAACGCTGGAAAACGGCCAGAATGTAAAGAAAGATTGAACAAATAACAAAGAACACGAGAAAGAGATGATCGGCAACTCTTAAAAAAAAAAGCAGGGATACCATCGGGACCACTCGAGAAGCCGCCAGTCAAGTTAGAAAGATGATCAGCAATCAGGGCCGGATTAAGCTAGGTGGCTAGGGTGGGCTGAAGCCCCGGGCCCCGCGTCAGCAAGGGGCCCCATGAGTTGAAAAAATAGTAGATTTTCTTACAAGGGGATAAAATAGAATTTCCGCATCAACGTGTAATGAGGCCCGAGGCTACACTTTGATGCGGAAATTTTATTTTATCCCCTTGTAAGAAAATCTACTATTTAAATAAATTAAAATTTTTAATAAATATTTCTTTGACACAACTGAGCGTTTGCATTTGTTTACTTTCGTTACTGGCATGGTTTTGCAGCGGCACAGCGTTTTTTATGCAGTATATATAACGGTTATGATGTTAATTGTATAAAGGAATCGGTTCCATTTAATATAATCGTTGATGCTCGCCCCCAACATTTGCATCACGAGCAAAGCGAGTGATGCTGTTTGGGGGGAGGGGCAGACCAGGGATCAATATCCCTAGTTTTTGTGCTATAAGTATAAATTCACAATTCTATATTTCTATACTTTACAAGAAAATGACAAAATTCTCTATCTCAGTAAGGGTCCAGCATTTTTCCAAAATGATAATTCATCTTTTGCTGCATCTAAACGAGACTATGGAAATCAAAATCGGTATTTATCAGTTTCTAATTTTTATAAAACATTACCGAACGGAGAAAAATGTAAAATAAAATGGCTGCTGTATTCGGAGTCAAGAGGAACCGTTTTTTGCTTTGTCTGCAAATTATTCAGTCAACACCGGGACAATCCATTCATACGGGATGGTTTTCCAATTGGAAAAAAATGGAATCGATTGGTTGGTGTGCATGAAAATAGCAAAGAGCAAAATGATTGTCTGATAAAATTTTTAAATTTCACACAAAGAAATGCACGTATAGATAAAAGTTTAGTCAACATATGCGAGTTTGAAAAAAATATGGGATTAATGTTTTAAAAAGAGTAGTATCAGTTGTTAGATTTTTGGCAGAAAGGGGCCTTGCTTTTCGTGGTACTGACGAAACATTTGGTTCTCAAAATAATGGAAATTATTTAGGTGTGTTAGAGCTGATGGCGCAGTTAGATCCGTTTCTAGAAGATCATATAGCCAAGTATGCTAATCAAGAGCGAGGAAAAATTTCGTACTTATCAAAAACGATTTGTGAAGAAATTATTGGATTAATGGGAAATAAAGTATTGAATAAAATAAAAATGAAATTACTCGAGCAAAGTATTGGAGTCTAATTGTCGACTCAACACCAGACATTGCGCATATTGACCAACTATCCGTCGTATTTAGATACTATGAAAATGGTCATGTTTATGAAAGATTTTTTTGCTTTCTTCCCATAAAAAGTCACAAAGGTCGTCAGCTTAGTGATGATATTTTAGATTTATTAAATAATAATTCCATTAACGTTAGTAATTGTCGTGCTCAAGCATACGACAATGCGCGAAACATGTCAGGGAAATATTATGGTGTTCAAGCCTGCATACGCGAGGTAAATGCATTAGCTTTTTACGTACCATGCACTGGGCACTGTTTAAATTTAGTTGGTGAATGCAGTGTGCATGAATCGGCAATCGCATCAACTTTTTTTGGAGTTTATAACAATTGTACGTATTTTTTAGTTCTTTAACGCATAGGTGGGACGTATTGAAAAATGAGAATGATTCTAGTGTGACAAGTTTATCATCCACAAGGTGGTCGTGCAGAGCCGATGCTAGTAAAGCTTATATTAATAATTTCAAAGGTATATATAATGCACTCAGACGTTTAAGTGAAGATACAGAACAAAAGGCAGATACTCGTCAAGAAGCCATAGCTCTAAAAAATAATATTATAACACTTGAAAATGCATTTATGGCTGTATTCTGGAACAAACTTTTGAATAGATTGAATAGTGTTAGTAAATATTTACAGAAAGTTAATGTTAATTTAGTTACTGCTAACGATGTATTACGTGGGTTGTGTAATTATATGAAAGATATCCGAGAAAATTTTGTAAATTTTGAAAACGAAGCAAAAGCTTTAAGTCCATTAGTAAGTCGATCATATTCTGCCGAAGGCAAAAGAAAGCGTATTAAAAAGTTGAACGATAAAAGCGTCCAGGAACCTGTTATACAAAGCTCAGATACATTTAGAATCGAGACATTCTATGTAATTGTAGATAAATTAATTTCTGAATTAGAAAAGCGAAGTGAAGCTTACAATCATATCACAGAATTATTTAGTTTTTTATGTAATTTATTAACTATTAATATAGAAGAAGTTCGCATTAAAGCCAATAGACTTGTAGAAGTATACAAAAATGATTTAAAAAATGACTTTATCCCAGAACTAGAGCATTTAATATCGCTTTTAAGATTAAAGGAAAAGGGTTTTTTCTCAAATCGTACAGAAATTAATGTTGAAGAAAGCGATATGTTGTGCCCGATTTAAGTTTTGAATTGGATTGTTAGCAATGATATTATAGATGCATTTCCAAATATTTACATTGCATATCGTTTATTTGTAACCATTCCAATAGCTAATTGTGAATCGGAACGATCTTTTTCAGTGCTTAAAAGAATAAAAAATACATACCGATCAGCTATGCTTCAAGAACGACTATCATCATTAGCTTTACATTCGATTGAATCAGAATTAGTTAGATCGTTAGATTTTGACGATATAATTCAAGATTTTGCTGAATTAAAATCAAGAAAGGTCAACATTAATTAATGCTTCTATTTTTTGTAATTAAAGTAAAATAAAAAAATATTTCATAGAATTTAAAACAATATTTTCAAGAATTATTTAATAAAATATTTTCCTGACCGCCTCCAATTTTGCACTATTTAATGATATATGTAGAAAGGGCCCAATTTCAATTTTAGCCCCGGGCCCCACAAAGTCTTAATCCGGCCCTGTCAGCAATAAGTGCTTTGTCAAATACCAAGTCCTTGACCTCAAGGGAAGTTGGCGGGAGCCGCGTCAAATGGGTAAAATCTGAAGCGGAGATATCACAGGTGGAATCACAGAAGGAGGTTCGAAAAAAGTTCGCAAAGAGATTGGCACTCACTCTCACAGTCGTGGTACCTTAGAGAGGAGGGATAAGCGTCACAATTGCACTTCGAGTTAATAAGCCTCCAGAACTGTTTAGGGTCAGTACGCAGCATGACTCTCGAATTAGAAACGTACTCAGAATAGGAGACCTGCAGGCGCGCAGAAAACTGGAGATTGAGATTAGAGTAAGCTAGGTAATCATCGAGACTACCCGATGCACAGAACGTCCTCCAAGCTTTGCCTCTCAAGTTCCTCAGGTGACGTGAGGCACCATCGAGCCATGGGCGAGACAACTTAGCGGATCCCGACCAAGAGATGCCAATAGGAACACAACTAGTAAAACAGGCATAGAGAACATCGTAGAAAGTGCCCACAGCCAGATCGACATCTCACTCTCTCAGCACGCCAGACCAATCACAAGAAGTAAGCCACTCATCAATGGCCAAGAGGTCAGCCCGCCTGACATTAAAAAAAAAGTCGGCGAGTAAAGGAGGACAAGTGTCAGTAGCATCGAAACACATGACAACCAAAAGAGAAGGGTGGTGACGCGATTCTGGAACCAAGGGGGTCATGCATCTCTTCACCATCAAACTATCAGGGTCAGACGAAAACACAAGGTCCAAAAATCTACCTCAATCATTAGCGATGTCACAACGCTGAGCCAATCCATAAGAGGCCATGGAATCCAGAAAGGACAACGCGCTTGTTGGAGCAGATGTGAAAGAGGGTGAAAGACCATCAGTGTCGGGGGAATGCACCCAACCTATGGTGGGAAGATTGAAGTCAACTAAAATCATGATGTCATCCGTAGGAAGCAAAGAGTCACACAAATTTTCCAAGGACGCCGTGAGCAAATCGTAAACTGCAGATGGAGAACAGGGAGGAATGTAAACAACCAAAACAAACAGTCTCCTGGCAGGAAGTCGCAAGATCACGCACAAGAGCTCCAAATCACGTGAATTAGAAACGTCAACAACCGAGCACGAGATACCCTCCCTCATTGAACACAGAACACCACCGCCGACAGGAGAGAACGGGTCAAGGTGACGATATCGGCGAAAGACCTGAAACTCGGGTCCAAATAATTCAGCGTCAGAAATTCCGGCACACAGCCAAGTCTCTGTCAGGCAAACTACATCGGTGTCACACGCAGAGGTAGAGAGAGGAGAAGAGCGTAGTGAGTGTGGTTTTAATCTTCATCTTAGAAGATCTCAAGCCCGTTCGAGAAAAAGCACCCGTGCTCGAGTCGTAGTTCCAGCAGTACGTCGTGGAAACGTAACACTTATTGCAGCGATAAGTAATCAAGGAATAGTGCATTTCAATTCAAGTTATTTTGATAGTTATATTACACAATTTTTATTTTATTTTTTCTAGTATTGCTTTTGTCTCTTTCAATTTCTTCCTTCTCTTCAACAATAAATACTAATTAATAGGAGGCAAATCTGCAGCGCGAATGTGGTAAAGTCCTAAGGGATAAAGTTGAAAACATTTGTTAATAAGCTAATTTTGTTGCTTACATTGAAAGCATATTAATAAATGCCGAAAACAATTGACGAAAAGGTTCATTATTGCAGCGCGCGCTGCAATTAAGAACAATTTTTTCAATTGTTTTCGAAATTTTGAAAGCGACATTTAAAATTACGACATTCTGAAAATATGTCTTATATTTCTGCGATATTTCGGCGGACGGCAATTTTTTATGGCGATATTTTGTTTAGCGGTATTTTCATTGTCGACATTTTGGTAGACGGCAATTTTAAAGCCGACATATCGTACTAGACCCTAAAAATTTAAAATTAATTAACTGCGGCGTTATACAAACGACTGAAAATCTTATTATTGTACTATAAAAAAATAAAAAGTGTGAATTAAAGTATAAAAATATGAGTTCTTTTTTTTACGGTGAGGCCAAAACCTAGGAGACAACCCTTTAAGGCTTTAGCATAAATTTGGCCGGAAGGGAATTGGAGTTAGGGGAGTGAGAAAACTTGAATGTCTTGTTTTTGTATAGCTGCGAGCAATAATTTAAAAAATTAAAACAAAAAAAGGAAAGTAAATTAAATTGAAATTAAATTAATTTTTGAATAATATTCACTGTTCTGCGCCTATTTTTTGAAAAGTCACCACTGTCACATCATTGTATGCTACTGACAATTTTCGTTTGCATTCAGAGTCCAGAAATTTGGTTTAGCAGCTTCTTGCGCGTCTTGAAATTTTGCAAAAACGCACATTTCCTTCAACCGGCTTATGTCACAGTAATGGGACATATGAAAAAAATCTGCTTCTATGATTGTCGCCTCCGCATTGACTGGAATCAAGAAAAACCAAATCATCATTAAAATAAATATAATTGTCCGTACCATCAACCGTATGTCCTTAACACGCAAAAGAAGTTTTTGATCGATGCGATAAATTATTAAATTGTTTTCAAGAAGTTTGAGCTGAACAACTGACGGGGACGGACGTGCCGCCGTGTCTTGCTCCAATAAAAATTTTTAAAGTGGTTGCGAAAGCGAATCAAATTAAAAAATTTCAAAGTGCTAATGCCATCTTGCCGAAGGCACTAGGGCTTTTATGCCCTATTTGAAAGCACAGTCTGGTGAGTCCGTTCCTATTTATTTCTATTTTCATCCATCCAACATTCAATGTAGTACAATCGTGCTTCATTGAATGCGTTTAACGGGTCTCCACTGCTGAGCATTTGTCTGCCTTCGTTGGGCCATTCCACACGAGTATTCTTGCAGCTGTTGTCGAACCAGTTCGACAACAGTCAGCGTTCTCCAAACAATTCCACACAGGTATTCTTGCTGCAGTTGTCAAATTTACATGCGAATAAGAGACTATGCATGTGTGTGTGCATTGCTCTTCATTTTAAGTTGAGTGCTCGCCGTGAACGTTTGACAACTGGCATTTCACCCATTTACAAAATGATTTCAGGAAAATTCGAAATCAATGAAAAAATACAAATTTTTAGAGGAATTTGCTCTAATTATAACGCCACGATTATTTCCCTAACTACTGCGGCTATATGTTTATTTGTAGATGAATATCACCGAAAAAAAGTTAACCTGTTGGATAAAAGAATGTCGAAGAATTAAAAAGCGATGAGAAAACTAACAAAATTTAACGAGGGACTTCAATTAGGCTCAACAGATTATTAAAATTTTCTCAATAATTGCCAATTAGCACTCATTTACAAGATTAAACTAAGAACCAAACTATTCAGCCCGAAAAGAAATTAGCCATAATATTACTCTATAACTTTTAACAACATGCCACAATTTTATCGACGTGGATTATGATTCATATCTTTTCTTGCTCGCGCTCATTCAACAGCCGAAACAAGAATGAAACCATGCATTCCGCTAAAAATTTCTGACCCCACCAAACCAGAAAAATGGTGCTCTGGTGGTATTAGTGCGTGACAACAGGTTAAATAGGTTTGGATTTTGATGCAAATTTTTCTCCAAAGTGCAGCACATTTGTAGAAATATCTCTTTGCTTCTGTTACCTCTTCCCCAGATAACCGGTTTGACAACAGCTGCAAGAATACTCGTCTGGAATGGCCCGTTGAGATCAAAGTTCAGCACAGCAGGCATAACACTGCTGCTGGCTTTGTTTTCACAGAGACGGCTTTGCTTTGCATCTGTGGATCCCGTTCGTCAGTCCTTGTGTTTATGTACGTTTTCGTTTTGTTTTGTTTTGGGCAAATTAAGACCAGGACTATGCAAAAATTTTTATTTAATTTTTGTAACATTCGTGGCTTGAAAAGTAACCATTTTTCGGTTTTGTGCCACTTGATCGCGGATAATCCGGCAGTTTTTGCACTAAGCGAAACCAAGGTTGTTTCCGATTCTGATATTAATATCACATCCCTGGTTATCACTTAGTGCCACTCTTCTCTCCGCAGAGGGGAATCGCGGTTTATGTTAGAAAAGATGTGCCATTCTCCC
This sequence comes from Leptarthrus brevirostris, assembly GCA_964036015.1. Taxonomy (NCBI): domain Eukaryota; kingdom Metazoa; phylum Arthropoda; class Insecta; order Diptera; family Asilidae; genus Leptarthrus; species Leptarthrus brevirostris. The sequence continues at coordinate 114,240,924 of OZ038371.1, forward strand.
TTCTCCCTCAATTTTCTTCTACTAATCCAGAATTTAATTATGTCTGGATTAGATTTAAACTCTATCGGCACATTATTCACTTCTGTTTTTTATACCGCAGCCCGAATATGTCTGACACTGACACTGTGTGCTCCTTCGATAAACTGTCTCCCGATATCGATAAGATTTTGGAATTATCCCCCTTTTCTGAAATCGTTCTTGCTGGAAATTTCAACGTCCACAACACACAGTGGCTCAGGCATTCTTCTACCACAAGCCCGTCTGGGAGACACGTCGAGTTATTTAGTGAGTCTTTTAATTTACAGCAACAAACCACTAACTCCACCAAAAATTAGTGTGGCATTATAAAAATGCTGATTGGGCGGGACTTAATAAATATCTCAGAGATCTGGATTGGTCTGATTGCTTTTCTATGAAGGACGTAAACAGAAGCACCGATTATATCTTGAACATTAAAAAGAAGGAAGCAGCCTTCCAGGCATATAAATTGTGCTCTTCAGAGGAATTGAGACGTATCTATAGAGATGCGCGGAATATTTGCAATTCAGTAATTATTCAGACAAAATTCAATTTCGATCAGAGCATCAGACGGAAGGTATTTTCTACTCAAAAGGGTAGTAAGGGCTTCTGGTCTCTAGTAAAAACCGTAAAGAACAATTTCACCTGTTCGTCAACAACACCACTCATTTATAATGGGAATGTTTTTACTGACTCATTGGACAAGGCCAACCTGTTTGCTGCTAATTTTGCTGCTAACTCGTACTTGCCACCTTCATCGCAGCCACTTCCATCTCCATCACAGTGCAATAGTAGCCAAAAGCAGCTACACTTTCGCACTCGGGATGTTTTTAGAGTACTTTCGACACTCGACGGGTCCAAAGCTACTGAGCCTGATGGTTTCTCGACCCTTGTTTTAAAATGCTGCGCCTCTGCTTTGGCTAAACCTCTGCGCAAACTTTTTCGCCTGTCATATTCAACAGGAATATTTCCAAGTGTATGGAAACTTGCTCATGTCCAGCCGATACTTAAAAAAGGAGAGGCATGCGACCCCTCTAACTACAGACCAATTGCACTAACCTCGATCATATCCAAAGTTTTTGAATCACTCATCAACTCTCAGTTGTTGAAATATCTAGAAAATAACCATCTTATCAACGATTGCCAGTACGGTTTCCGCGCTGGCTGCTCAACCGGAGACTTACTAACGGCTCTTAAGGAGCGTTGGAATCATTGTCTCCATAATTTCGGTGAGTCCAAAATCGTCGCTCTTGATATTTCAAAGGCTTTTGATAGAGTCTGGCATGCTGCCCTGTTAGCCAAACTTCAAACATTTGGTCTGCAATGGATAGAGAGCTTTTTGTCAGACCGTTCAATCCGTGTAGTAATTGACGGAGTTACTTCTGATTCCTACGAAATAAATGCCGGTGTACCTCAGGGTTCAGTTCTTTCACCAACCTTATTTCTTCTTTTTATTAATGCTCTTTTATCCCTGACTCTCAATCCTATTCATAGTTTTGCCGACGACAGCACCCTTGATTTCGCGCACTCATTTGATTCTGTAATGAATTCACGTGGAAATGCTACAGAAGTCAATCGGGAACGCATGTTTAGATCATTAAACAAAGACATTTCTATGGTCCTCGCTTGGGGCAGAGCAAATCGTGTTACGTTTAATGCATCCAAAACTCAATGCTGTTTAATGTCCCTTAAAAAACGCCCAGTTCACCCCCAACCCATTTCAGTCGACGGAGTGAATATACTCAATTCACCCTCCCTAAAGATCTTGGGTTTTGAGATATCCGGCAATCTTAGCTGGACGGATCATATATTTGCAATCGCTAAAAGTGCGATGAAATGTTTGGGTTTTCTACAGAGATGTAAGAAATATTTCACCCCACCTGACTTAGCGTTGATCTACAAGTCCCACATTAGGCCTAGACTTGAATATAATTCCCATATTTGGGAAGGGGCAGGACACACCGCATTGTCCGCGTTAGACAAAGTTCAGCGTAAAGCTGTTAAACTTATTGGCAATTCCTCAATCTCTGAGGGCCTTGACTCTCTGGAGCATCGACGGAATGTCGGTTGTCTCTCACTTTTTTATCGCTATTTCCATGGCCATTGTTCTAAAGAAATTGCTAGCCTGATTCCTTGTAGACTCATTACAACGCGCGATACAAGATCTACAAGTCGCTCTCACGCCTATACTCTCCGGGTCAAATTTGGACGTACCGTTAAATTTCAGGAATCTTTTCTTAGCAGAACAACACGAATGTGGAACAGTTTACCATCTTCTGTTTTTCCCGCGTCCTTTGAGCCTGAAACTTTCAAACGGGGCGTACATCGACACCTCCTTCACTCAACCTCCTAACCCATTTCCCTCAACCTTAATTCCTTTCCTGCCAAGGCTGTGCTTTAGCATCATAGGGCATCCCCTGAGCTTTGGCAACAGCATATATATAAAAAAAAAAAAAGTTACATTGGCAACAAATTTGCAAAAGCAATTTTAAGAAAAATGCGTTTGCAGATTTAACTAGTAACATTTTAGTATTAAAAATTAATTCTTCGTAGCCGCGACGAAAACTTTATTTTCAAAAATATAGGCCAGGTTTTATACTTCGATATGTTATTCTATACATATAAAAGCATCTAAATATGTAAAAATAAAAAAATATGTTTTTACATTATCACACTGGTATAGCCCCTTAAGTTAATATAAATTTTTTCTTCGCAGAACTAATATTTTCGGTGGTAGGGCGAGTTTAAGAAAAAATTATCCCCTGGCTGCCATAAGAAGTAATTTTTTCAGCAGGCTCATTTACGACCGCATATAAAAGTTCAGTTCATGGCTTGTAGTTTACGGTGCTTTTGATCTAACGAGAAATGCAGTAGAATGTTATAACGTGCACGTGGTAGAGCAGACAAAGGGAAATAGTGAACCGTGTAAGGTGCATGCCTAATGTGGCCAGAAATCAAGGTATGGAAATGTCAAACGCAGAAAGTCAAGGACGCCTCGAACCTATAGTAAATAAGCGTGGTGAAAATGTATAATGGATACATGTAGAATTAAGCGACTGAAGTTTCTAGAAGCTGAGTAGTATAATTAGGGCTGGCTGAGTAACAGCATGGTTAATTTTAGTCGTGATTTAGCTGCGAAGAGTATACTGAGATAATGAAATACTGTGAAGAGTTAGTTGTATTTTTAACCAATGAAGTTATAAATGTAAATAACTAGAGTGAAACGGAATATTGCTAAAGAAAAGTTCTCAAGAAAATTGTGAAAGAAACTAATTAAGTAAAGTGAATAAAACTGTGAACGTTCGAGATTGAAAATAAGTGTTTTAAGTAATCCGTCGAGCCTGAAGAGCCATTAACGTTTCAATATGGAGAGAGTTCTTAATCCACAACAGTAGATAGAGATTCCTTCCATAATTTATTGTTAACTGTGCAAAGCAAATTGTTAACACAATTTATTCTAAGAGATAAGTTAGGAGTTAGTAGTATATATATATATATATATATATATATATATATATATATATATATATATATATATATACATATACAGCTTAATCTTGACACTTCTATTAAGTGTAGCTACAAATAGCTAATATATAATAAATATAAAAAAAGCTGCTACAATTTTGCAGAAATAAGGTGCAATTTTGACATTTTAAAATGCTGATATGCTGCTTCAGTAGCTAAAATCAGGTTTAGGAAAAATCTTGAACGCGACCCTGTAAACCGATGCGGATGACCCCCTAACTCAAAACGGATTACTCCATGCAAAACTTAATTTTCAATATCAAAGGTTAACTCATCCATATGTAAACTGAACTTTTACAGACTTTATAAGCAACTTTAGTTTGTGTAAAATCAGTTTTTGAAATTTACAAGTTCAGACATAAAAATAACAAAGACAGTGAATTTTTAAATAGTCAAGTATGGTTTTGAAAAAATCAGTTTTGGAGTAGAAATTGTAAAGGCGTATCGAAGGGCCAATTTGTATTTCGCGGCAAAGGTGAAAATCTTCCAAAACACATCGGTCAGCCCATGCCCACCGGTAGTGTGAGATTCTTGCTTACTTAAAACATCTCTCTGGTGATTAACCGAAACAGACTACATTAAAGCGGGTTCCTTCCCGTACCCTCTCTGAGTCCCTTAGCGGTCCCAATGGAGTTAATCTGATGTCGCCCTTTACCTCGATTCCTTGAGTAAGCGCAAGCATGTTCCTTTGCGATACATACCACATTCTGGTGGTGTTCAGGTAGTGGAATCCTAGTTGACAGAATCTTCTGCTTGCTAGCGCAGCGCACTGCCGCACTCTGTAAGCTTGTTCTTCCAGGCACAGTCGACAGGTATTATCATCAGATATGCATAGCTTCTTTAGGTGATACCCGAAGTTACCATCACCTGTCATCATCCAACTCAGGGTTACCATATCCAAATGAGATGGTGAGTGATACGAGCTAGACGTGCATCACTAGTCGTCTGCGAGTTTTATTTATTCCACGAATAATTCGTGTTTACAAAACCCAAGTTATTTTTCCTAAGATCTTTAAACAAAAACGGATTACCGCGAGTTTTCGGCTAAATGTCGGCAAAAGGCAGTGTTAATTCGGGCCCGCAACCAGAAAAATACAAAATATCAACGACACCTGTGACTGCATAGATGAGGTCTGACTGGGCTGACTTTTCTGAACAAACTCCCGAAAGGTCCGAGTTGGCAGATATAAAATTACCTCAATGTTAAGATTACCGAAATTAAATGTGAATTCGTAGCATTGGAAGAAAAGATCCTGTCTAACAATCAAGGTTTAAAGAACGCACTTGAGGCTAAATTTGAAGGTAAGATCAATGAAATCCACAATTTGGTCAATCTCCTGGAGAATAGAATTGATTTCCTGGAACGAGAGCGCATTGCTAATGATCTGATAATTAACGGAATCCCTAAATCATCCGAAGAAGATCTGCCAAAACTGTATAACAATCTCTGCTCCGTAATTAAAGTTACACAACCCGACATCAGTAACATTTTCCGTGCTCCTTCAAGGGGTAAAAGTGTGGGCACATCGATCTTGTTAAATGCCTATCTCCGTATCATAATAAAATAGTTTTTAAAAAAAAGTTGAACCGACTTCACAAAAAGCGCTAAAAAGCATAAAATAATTTTTAATTTTATATCTATTACGACATTTTGAAGTCGGTGCAAATCAAACAAACCAAACAACTACAAACAAAAATATTTAATCGTCATTTCTTCGTAATAGATATAAAATTAAAAATTATTTTATGCTTTTTAGCGCTTTTTGTGTAGTCGGTTCAACTTTTTTTTTAAAAACTATTTTATTTAACACTTTTTAGTGTCTTCTACTCTATACAACGAAGAAAGAACCATCCAAATCTGTCAACACGTTAGACGTTTGCTTTAACCACCTACCCCACCCCCATTCCACTAAACTTTTTTTCTCATGGTATCAACCAAGGAACATACTCTACCGAACAGCAAAGGAATCATCGAAATCGGTTCACGCATTACGAAGTTACTACCCCTCCCCCTCCACCACCACCACCATAGGACCAAATTATTCTCCTATTAGCAATGGGGGATCACACTCTATACAACAGCAAAAGAAGCATCCAAATCGATTCAGGCGTTCCAAAGTTAGGTTCCAACCCCCTTCTCCCACCCCCACCTAAGCAACATCTTTTTCCTCGTAGTATCAACCAAGGATCATACTCTACCCAATAAAAAAAGAATTATCCAAATCGGTCCACGCGTTACGAAGTTATACTACCCCTCCCCCCAACCCACGCCTTTCTCCATAGGACCAAATTATTCTCCTATTAGCAATGGGGGATCATACTCTTTACAGCAGAAAAGGAACCATCAAAATCGGACCACGCGAGTTACATTCCCAGACACCTCAAATAACATAAGTCACAAAAACGTGACATATCCAAATACCATTCGACCTGAAATTGTCGAGCTCATGGAAAACTTACACCTCAGTCAAACTGTGAAATAAGTTTCCCATGAGAAAAGCTTATTCATCATAACTTAAACTCATGAAAACTGTCTCTTGGATATAAGAATAAGAATGTAGTTAGTTAGTTGTTCGTCGTGACTTAAGTCGTTTAATTCAACTCCTCTTAAGAGTCAAAATATATAAAATTAAAGTATCTTTCTTTTCAAAAAAATAAAATAAACTTTCTCTTAATAAGAATTTTTTGTGAGTTTTATTTAAAAAATTATTAAAATAATTTTTTTTTTGAAAATAAAAGATTTTCATTTAAGTGGCGCAGTCGGTAGGATCTCTCTCAAAAGAAAGAGATCCAGTGATGTGTATAATTACATATATAAATATGTACATATCGAACCTATAAGAAAAAATTGTGTCTGTGTAAAAAGAAAATCGCTGTAAATTTTGTGTCTTTGAAAATCATATGCATAAAAAATCTAACAGAAATAAAAGTTTTGATAGAAATCGAAATTCAATTAGTGCAAGTGAAAACGAAGGAGAAAATATTGAAAATATGGCAACTCAAGAAGAAGTAGCATTATTGGTCCAATCAATGCGACAACAACAAGCCGAGATACAACAATTACGAGAACAATTAAATCAACAGCGAATTCAGCAGCAAAATGTTAACCCCAACCCGGGAGCTCCAATGTTCCAATTGACAACAGACCAAGTACTCAACCATTTTCGGCATCTAAAGGCATTTAACGGAACAGATGACTACAAATTAACTGAGTTTATAAAATCTGTAGAAAATGCAGCAGCACTATGCAACAATGACGGCTTCCGACAATATGCTCTTCAAATTGTACTAAACGAGAAGATATTGGGTGAGGCTAAAAGATGCGTACAAAGACTAGGAGATGGAATCACTTGGGAAGCTTCAAGGGCCGAGCTAAAACTACACTTTCGTCCTCGCAAAGACTACGGAGAACTAATAAATGAATGCAGAAATGTAAAGGTAGGAAATCTTAGAGAACTTTTTAATATAATTAAGTCGGTGAACTATCAATTAAATGAATTATATAATTTTGAAGAAGTAGAAAATAGATCAGTAATTTATTCACCAGAAAATAACGATAAACATCTGGTAGCAATTGTTATGGAAAAGGTTGATAGTCTAGTTCGTGGAAATATAGAAAAAACTTATACTTTAATTGAAATTTATAATAAATTTGCTGAGTTAAAACTTCTAGATGATGAAAGAGCAGTCAGTGTTGTTCATAGAAAATCTAAAATTATTCCTAGAAATTTTAATCGCGAATTTAATCGACAAACGAACAGACAAACGAATAGACCAATTAATAACGACAAAATAAATTCATACGGACAACATAACAGTTATAACAGTAACAATAATCGTAATCTTAATAACAATTATAATTTTAACAACAACAGAAATCATAGCAGCAATTATAACAATAATACATTTAACAGAAATAATTCAAATAATTATCACAGATCAAATTATAACAATAACTCAGTGCGACAAAATATAAATAACAATTCTGGGAGTTAAGAAAATTCAGGAGAATCATCAGTTTAAGGAGGGAGGAGTTACATTCCCAGACACCTCAAATAACATAAGTCACAAAAACGTGACATATCCAAATACCATTCGACCTGAAATTGTCGAGCTCATGGAAAACTTACACCTCAGTCAAACTGTGAAATAAGTTTCCCATGAGAAAAGCTTATTCATCATAACTTAAACTCATGAAAACTGTCTCTTGGATATAAGAATAAGAATGTAGTTAGTTAGTTGTTCGTCGTGACTTAAGTCGTTTAATTCAACTCCTCTTAAGAGTCAAAATATATAAAATTAAAGTATCTTTCTTTTTCAAAAAAATAAAATAAACTTTCTCTTAATAAGAATTTTTTGTGAGTTTTATTTAAAAAATTATTAAAATAATTTTTTTTTTTGAAAATAAAAGATTATCATTTAAGTCGCGTGACAAAGTTAGGTTCCACTGTTGGAACTGGATTCGCATATCATCATCATCATCGTCATCGTCACCTTAAATCTATAAACATAAACACAAATAGAAAATCAAAATATTTACTTACCAAAATTGGGTCAATCTCCCATATTTGACAACTTGCATCACAGATTAAAAACACTAATGCCAACTTTTAATAATTGAAGTCTATAAAAGACGGTCGATAAGTTGAAGCGAATTAAGAACACGAAAAGGACAGCATATAAAAAATCGAACATTTGAAGGGGAAATAGGTTTTGAAATCATACCATAAATGGTAAAGATTCGAGAACATTTCGTTCAAATCCTATTTCATGACCATATTTGGTAATAATAGTATACCAGACTAGGTTCTGGAGGGTTGAAATGAAAGTCATAGGAGAGTCGGGTTTTGTTTTGTACAAACATTTTTTTTGGTAATATTCTTTTGAAATCGGTTGAAATATAATAATACAGTCCTTGAAATTCGTACATCCACCCCCACCCCCACCCCCATCCCCCCAAAATTTGTTTTCATCTGGTATCTCCCACTGAACATACTCTACCCAACACAAAAAGAATTATCCAAATCGGTCCACGCGCTACAAAGTTAGACTACCCCTCCCCCCACCCAAGGGCAAATTTTTTTTCTCCTGTTAGCAATGGGGGATCATACTCTGTACAACTAAAAAAGAACCATCCAAATCGGACTACGCGTTACAAAGTTAGGTTTCACCCCCACCACCACCCAACCAACAATTTTTTTGACATGGTACCAATCGGTGAACATACTCTACCCAACAAAAAAAGAATCATCAAAATCGGTCGACGCGTTACGTTCAGACATAAAAAAAAAAATAAAAAATTTAAAAATAGTTTTTAAAAAAAAAAGTTGAACCGACTTCACAAAAAGCGCTAAAAAGCATAAACTAATTTTTAATTTTATATCTATTACGACATTTTGAAGTGGGTGCAAATCAAACAAACCAAACAACAACACAAATATTTAATCGGCATTTCTTATGATCCCGTAAGCTGAAACGTTCAGGTAGTATTATGTATTATTTTCAATTGTGCTTTCGTAGTTGTTTTATTTGTTTAATTTGCACCGACTTCAAAATGTCGTAATAGATATAAAATTAAAAATTATTTTATGCTTTTTAGCGCTTTTTGTGAAGTCGGTTCAACTTTTTTTTAAAAAACTATTTTATTTTTCACTTTTTAGTGTCTTTTACTCTATACAAAGAAGAAAGAACCATCCAAATCGGTCTACACGTTAAAAGTTAATATTAACCCCCTACCTCACCCCCATTCCACTAAACTTTTTTTCTCATGGTATCAATCAAGGAACATACTCTACCGAACATAAAAGGAATCATCGAAATCGGTCCACGCGTTACGAAGTTACTAACTCTCCCCCTCCCCCCCCCCTCCACCATAGCACCAAATTATTCTCCTATTAGCAATGGGGGATCACACTCTATACAACAGCAAAAGAACCATCTAAATCGAACCACGCGTTACAAAGTTAGGTTCCACCCCCCTTCTCCCACCTCCACCCCAGCAACATTTGTTTTCTCGTAGTATCAACCAAGGATCATATTCTAGCCAATAGAAAAATAATTATCCAAATCGGTCCACGCGTTACGAAGTTAGACTACCCCCCCCCCCCCCACCCACACCTTTCACCATAGGACCAAATTATTCTAATATTAGCAATGGGGGATCATACTCTATACAACAGAAAAAGAACCATCGAATTCGGACATCGCGTTACAAAGTTAGGTTCACCCCCCCCCCCCCCCCCCCCCCACAATCCCCCAAAAAATTTTTCGCCTGGTATCAACCACGGAACATACTCTACCCAACAGAAAAAGAATTATTCAAATCGGTCCACGCGTTACAAAGTTAGTCTATACCTCCCCCCCCTCCCCCACCCTAGGCCAAATTTTTTTTCTCCTATTAACAATGGGGGATCATACTCTGTACAACAAAAAAAGAATCATCCAAATCGGAAGACGCGTTACAAAGTTAGGTTTCACAACCACCCCCCACCCCCACCCTACCAAAAATTTTTACCAATCGGTGTTATGCCCGGTCAGACATAAAAAAAAAAAATACACGTCGAACTTAGAACCTCTTTGTTTTTGGGAAGTCGGTTAAAAATACGCGTCGAACTTAAACCTCTTTGTTTTTGGGAAGTCGGTTAAAAATACCTTTTTGTGTGCCTTAGTCAAATGGAGAAAAACATCAAAACGTTGGCTGACATTGAGGGTGATCGGCTTGAATTCAATTAATAACATTTATGTTAACGAAAGTTTGACAAAGCGGAACTATTTACTGTACCGTAATGCCATGCGATTGAGGAGGCTGAAGCAGCTGGAATATGTTTTCACTGTTATAGGTCGAGTCTACGTGCGAAAGAATCTCGGTGATAATGTATTTCTGCTGAACGGAATTTAGAGGAAATAGCAGCGACTGGAGCTGGTGCAACATGAAACGCAGTACTTTGATCTTACGTTTGTGGTGATCTCCTTTGCACGTGCAGTCGATTCTCGACTCTCGATAAGTTGAAAGTTGAATCTCTCGATTATTTGAATTTTTCCCCTTTCCCTTGAAAAATACTCGATAAATTGAATAAAATCAATATTAATTGGTCCCCTCGGTAATTTGAAGTTGAATTAATAGTATCTTGCCCGCCAACATTCAATAATTTGAAGTCCGAGCTTCCATACTCTCTTTAATTTGAAATTCAAATTATAGAGAGTATGGAACTCTTGGTAATTTGAAATTTTTCCCTGGTCCCTTGAGTTTCAACTTATCGAGATTCGACTGTACTATTTTCTGATAGATTTACTTTAAATTTTAATTTTACCATTGAATTGACTTACTTGTGTTGTTTATTTCTACTTTTCTAATATTTGTTGTTATTGCACTAGTATCACATTTATATTTACATTTATATTTACATTTATGTTGTTATTGCATTAGTATCACATTTATATTTAAATATCTTTGGTTCTTTGGATGCAATTGGCATTTCGGAATCGTGCTTGAATCTCTTATTTCTCTGCCTGCTACAAGAATGATCGCATAGATCGGGTGGGAGGAGGATACATACCTGAAAGAACACCTTCGCCTTGTTTTAGAGCAATCAGATGCTGGATCTTAAATAGTATGCATTTTTGTTGAATTTTCAATTAACAGAGAACAGGTGTTGGTAGGGGGTTATATACAAGCCCCCACATGTTTCTGATTTTGGTCAACTTGAGCATTTATTCTCAAGGCTTTTCCTAACACATAAACATGTTATCATTTCTGGGGACCTCAATTGTAATATTCTTCAGAGTTCCCCGAATACTAATTCATTAGTCGACCTGTCTGAATGTTTTAATTTTTCAATCATTACTAAAACTCTTCCTACGTATTTCACCACAAGTTCCTCAACGCTCTTCGATCTTTTTATGGTCTCTAATCCTGAGTTCCTCCGGTTTTATAATCAAATGGCGCTGCTAGCCTTTTCAAAACATGACCTAATCTTCCTGACGTATAAAATTAGCGATGTTCGTGATTCCGGACAAGAATTTACTTTACGTGATTTTAATAGTATAAATGTTGATTATCCTCTTATCGATATCGTAGCCATATACTGGAATGTAGTATATATCGCTAATGATGCCGACACTCTATTATTTGAATTTAACACTAATATTAACCATCTCTTTGACAGGCATGTTCCAATTAAATGTGTTTCTATATCTAAATCAAAGAATTGAAACGGTGATAAAACAATGTGATTGTGCATATAAAACGTGGAAGCGATTTCGCACCTCTGATCTACTACTGTTGCTACTTCCGAAATCCTAAAAGCAAAAATTCGATATCATAAAACCAAATTTAATTTTAATGTACTGAAGAAAAAACTGTTTAATAATCTAAAGGCAATCGGTGTTGAGCGTTCGAAAACTGACAATATCGAAGCCGATCCCAACCTACTCAATGAAGGATATCTTAACTCATCAGGTAATTTCGTCCCCTCGGCAACATCGAATTCCCTAATACATATTTTCAACTACTTTTTTGAGGGATTTTCGTTTACCCATGTCTGCGCATATGACGTCCTTATGGCTGTGTATCCGATTCAATCTGAAGCCATCAGGCTTGATTTTACTCACCCCAAATTTATTAAACTAACCATCCCGCAAATCATCTCCGCGCTTACCCATATTATTAACACAATTATCTTAACTTCCTGCTTTCCCGTCACTTGGAAACAGTCAAAAGTTATCCGGAATAAATCATCGTCGTCAAATATTAATGAGTACAGACCAATATCTATCCTCCCTTTTCTCTCTAAGGTACACAAAAGCCTACTTCATAAGCAGATAACTCTATATTTCGAGTCAAGAAATCTCTTGAGCCCTTTCCAATCTGGTTTCAATCTGAACATAGCTGTGCCACGAAATTATTGAAGGTGTCAAACGAGATACGTCATCAGTTGCTATTAATAAAGCTGCGTGATCAATTTGGGTTTCCTAGTTCTGAGATAAACTCCTGTCTTCTTATCTTTACGGTCGGCAATAGACCATATTCTGTAGTAACTCCTTCTCCAGTCTGTTGACAATAAATTGCGACGTTACACAGGGGTTCATTTTAGATCCTCTTCTCTTTTCTGCGCTGATAAATGATAAATAAATAAATAGAATAATTCCATCTAAATCAGAAGGCGCACTTCATAGGCCTAGAATCATTTGACCTATTTGCCAACATAAAACAATATATTGAGGCGAATGAGGCTCCCACACCAACATGCAAAAAAAACATTAGTAGCCAACACACTAAAAAACGCCCACACAACAATCAGAAGTGCATAGACAACAGAGATCGTTAAAGCAAATCTTTGGTTAGAGTCAGGTCAAAAAGAGAACACATACTCACGACTCTATACATGCGGTTTATAATAATAATAGTTTTTCCATTCAAATACAAAAGAATCAAAAGGAAAACAAACAAAAACGAAAAATTAAAACAAAAACAAGTGCGAGCAAAAGACTGAATTACAAATTGTATATACTATATATATATACTAGTATCAAAAACGTCTCCAATATCATTAGCAGACCTACACATGCGGTTAATAGGCTCGAACATGCCGTAATTAGTGCGCGAAAAAGCAATCCGTAAAAGTGATCGATTAGGGAATAGGACAGTTCTCTAGGCAAAACTTTGGAAGCAAGTTCAACACTGTCTATCTTTCCCTGCAGAAGCTGATGCAAAAATATCAAATCTGCAACCCAACGTCGCTTCTCGAGTGTAACAAGCTGCAGCAACCCTAAGCGCTCCACATAAGGTGGTAGTATAAGAGGGTCATTCCAAGGCAAAGAACACAGGGCCGACAAATCTACGCTGGAGGAAACAAACTCGACTAAGTTTGAAACCGTGGACCTACCCTGAATAAAACCATGCTGCCTAGTGGAGATTAAGCCTTTACACACTTCGGATAATTGGGAATGTATTAACAGTTCGAAGAGCTTAGAGATACAGGACAATTTAGCAATCGGCCTGTAGTTGGAAATGTCTCTTCTATTGCCACTCTTTAAAATAGGCATTAAAAAGGATATCTTCCAAAGTGCTGGGAAAAGGCCCCGCGAAAGAGACTTCCTGATTAGAAACAGCAAAGGCCATAATAACACCGAAGAACATTTCTTTATGACTGCAGGACCGTCAGGACCACTAGAAAAGTCAGTTGGAAGCGCAGTAATATGCTTCAACAAGATCCCCTCCGTGATAGATGGAACTAATACCATGGGTAAAATTCGGCTATTTATGTGCGAAAAGTTTTCCGTGATAGCTGGAACTAATACCATGGGTAAAATTCGGCTATTTATGTGCGAAAAGTTTTCACTATCCGGGATGAAATCAGATGATTCAAACGAACCCTTTAACGATTCAGCAAATAAGTTACAGATAATATTAGAATTATTACTAGAAATCCCCCCCAACTCCATAGTCGATGGATAGTTATCGACCTTTTTCTTCACGTTGACATATTCAAAAAATGCACGGATGTCAGAGAATAATCTGTTCTTTAAACTTTGAAGGTATTCTTCTTAGAGAGAGCGAGAACGGTTTTGAAATGTTCATGGCAAATACTAAATTCTTGAATAATTTAATTTTATCTTCTCTGAATAAAATATTTAAGCTGCATATTAATTTTGACGTTATATTATGGGTCAAAGAACCATAAATTTTGGTTTATATTGATTCAATCTTGTTTAAGATTTCCTATTGATGCCTCCTAAAAATTTTGTCTCACGCCTTCCTGGTGCCAAAGACCCAACACATTAAAATCAGTTTTCACGTTAACCTCACAAATATTCTTACGAAACTTTTGCTTTTATCCATAGGTTGGGGTTTTAATTGAACTTCACATGTTTATAGAATGAATTTAGAAGTAATTCCAGTTATGTATTTACAGGAAAAACGACTTCCCATCATCTTATTTCTACTTATTTGCGCACGAAAAACCTGAACATGTCAAGCTGATTAATTTAAACAAATTCTGGGTGTTACGGCAAATTCGGTTCACAAAAAAGTCACAAAATAGTCTAATAACTTTATTGGAATGATTACATAAAGATTTAAAAGAAGCTACTTTAACAAATTTAACAAAATTTAACTTAATTCACTCGAGGAAACTTTTTCACGCACAAAAGTAAACAACATTTGAGAGTACGAAATATATTTGTCCCATTTTAAATTCCTCGAGCAGCTTCACTCACGGATAGGAATTTTACACGGTACAGCACTTCCTCTAGTTCTTTATTCTAAGTTCTTAAGAGACTTCAATTCTCTGTCAAACCAGAGAGGAGCGGAGTTTCTACCCCTAACCCGAACTAAGGGAACAAACCTAACAAAAGCTTCATACGAAACGATCTGTGATCTGTGATCTTGTGTTATTAAGTTTTCTAACTTTCATCTTTACGCGGATGACCTGCCACTTTATATTTCCACGCCCTTGGGACTTATTGAAGACGGTATCGATAAACTTAATGCGGATCTCTCAGCGACTTTTATCTGGTCCCAATCTAATGCCCTGGATTTAAATCCTTCGAAATCTAGCTCTATCGTTACTCATAAAAACGTACTTGACACTTCGTACTTCCTGCCAGTTATACTTAACAATAGCCAACTTGAGTACCGAGACAACGTAAACATCTTGGGAATAATTCTCTGAAAGTTTTTGTATTTAAAGAACTTAATTGGTAGATTAATTTAATTTAGCAAAAGCATTCGTATCAACTTAGTAATCAGCTTACATTTACACCTGAATTATATTCCAGTATAATCTTTCTTGGATATTCTAAAAGAAAAGTTATTAGGTTAATAATTCAGCATCAGTATGTACTTTATTTAATTATTATTGACTCAGTTAGAAAATCGATCTGAGTTTGCTTTGAAATTATAAAGTAAGACGACTGCTTCTTTGTTGCTAAGTTTTGTTAAAAAATTGGAAAAATTACATTACATTAATTACATTACATACATTAATTATATTGCATTTATTGCAAATAATTTATGACAATATTATACGAATATTTAGTAATTTTGTTGAGCTTGTAATTAATCAAATGAGACATTACAATCAATATTTTGCTGGCAAATGCGTATCGAAGACCAAAGAAGATTAAAAATCCTCACTTTTTGTTTTAAACAACACCTGGTATCCAAAACAGATTGGATTTGCAACAAATTGTCCTTCGAGCCTGATAATCCTTTAAATTTCATCTTACAACAACAATTTATTAGAAACAAAATAATTGCAATTTTCGTAAAAAACTTTAATGATTTCTTTGGTTTTTACGAAAAACTTTGCGCACATAGTGAAGGCTGGTGCTAATAGAAACATTAAACAAAGTAATCAACTTGTGTTAATATATGCTAAATATAATATATTCGGGAAGTGAACTATCTATTCTTTCGAATTGCTATTGAATTTTATTACTAGAATGGTGAAGAAAGACTTAAGGCACTTAAGGTTCATCGTGGGATCATTTAAGGTCAACGAGAAGAGTAAACTATCCGCTGCAATTGAAATAAACTTTTTTTCAGAAAGACTTTCTACCATTTTTAGCTCTGTTTAACTCCCAGGTTAACAAAAATAAAGAACTCGACGAAGTAGAAAAATGTCAACACCTTTAATCTTGTTTGATCGGGACAGCTGCGAAAATAGTCAAATCCCGAGAACAATTATCAAAAGCCGTTAGTATTGTGTAAAATTAAGGTGTGGTTTGTTTCAAGAACATATACATTTTTCCTTGATTGTTGTGTAATTTTCGCACTTCGACAGAAGTTTGCCCATTTTGCCCACCCATTTCAATTTCTTTATAATTCCAACAGAACACTTTCACAGTTCAAACACCGACTGATAATAAGTCCTAAATTACACGAGAGGGATTTTGCCCCATGACTCAGGGCAATTCTCTTCTGTGCAAAAGTAGAAAAACCCTCGGAGTGTTGCTACGAAAGGGGCTTTGATTGACGTTAAAAACCGGTTCATAAGTGTTTTGCAGGGTTGAAAATTTGTATTCACCGGCTCAAGCAATACTAACTCAACCTGACACCAAATATTTTTCGAACCCTAATGAGGAAGTTACGAAAATGGACAAAAGCAAATCAGGAAAAACTCAAGCAAAACCCCTACGATTCGTGATTGACACTCAAAGATGACCTTCTTGCTACCTCACTTCACACAGGTTTTCGTCACTCATGGGGTAAAATCCCTCTCGTGTAATTCAGGACTAAGTAAACAAGTTTGCAATGAAATAAAAATTTACCGTTTGTTTTCTCTCCAGTTTTTGTTAGTGGATGAGTTTCATTGTGAGCTAAAATTTTCTAATATTTAGAATTGTTTTGTGTTATTTTTTTTAGTGATGAAATATTCTACATTTTTATGTTTTTATGACCTATATAAAATATCTAAAATATATTTTTCCAAGTTTTACTTTTGTGTGATTTTTCTCCTCGAAAGTGTAAGATATAGTAGTGGATGAGTTTCAGTGTGAGTCACTGTATTGGAAATTTCCGAAATTGAACGTATAAATAAAGGCTCCGTTGCTCATTTCGGACATCTTATTGATAGCATCAATACACATATCCGTGCTCTTTTATCACTTGGATCAAAGGAAAATGTTGTTGATGGGTTGTCAATCCATTTAGCTTTGTGTAAACTTGATCCTGCTTCGAAAATGAAGCGTGAATAAAGACTTGTAAAAAACAAACTGCCTACTTGGGATGATTTTTCAAAGTATCTGTACAAAAGATATCGCACTCTTGAGAAGGTTGAAGCAGCATGTCGAAACCCGTCAACTTCCAATTTCCATATGAAATCATTCTTTTCGCAGTCGTAACTCCGAAAAACAGCAACCAGACTTGCATTTATATGTCGAACTAGCGATTACTTAAAGGAGCTGCTGCCACGCCACATAAGCTCGCCAAAAGACAAAAAAAGATGGCCATAATGAAAATTTGTATGAAGGGCCGGCGAACAAGGCGAATATTCTCCATTCCTCGTTACGAGAAGCACTCCCTTCTCCGGTCAGAGTTTAATCTGAACACCTGAACAGTTATTCAGAGTTTAATCTGAATATTTCCACCTAATCAGGGTTTAATCTGATATCCCTATACTCACAGTTTAAGTTTTTACACCCGACACTTATTAATTGTGTAATGTGTGAGCAACGTGAAGTTGCCGCGGGATATTCAAGTGGCACGCGCTAGCTGGCAGCTCGTCCTAGCTCGTCAGTATAGGGTGTGAGTCCTTGAACATCCAATCACACATTGCAAACTGAAGTTCGCGTGCCTGTGGCAAAAGGTTGTGGATTCCTTCTTTCAGGTTTGCTACCAAGGATAAAAAAAACGAGAGAAACAGAGTAAGAAGGACGAGCAACAGGCCTGGTGTCACCTGTTATTCCTAGCCACACTGAACCATCTTAAAAAATCGCAAAGAAAAAAGTTACCCCCATTATCGATGGTTCAGTCACTAACCCACGCCATCCCTGTACCTCGCTAGGGTACAGGCCCAACCTAAAAATGGGTGCTAAAAAAAAGAAATAAAACAAAAATCAAAACATGAAAGTGGAAGGGAGGAAGGATGAGGGAAACAAGAAGGAACAAGAAGCTTCATGGGGTCCGGAAACTGAAAAAAAATCAAAATTTCATAATTCAAATACAAAGTATTCACAGTATACAGGACTACCTGATCTGGTGCCATTCCATTATCAAACCAAAATCTTCATATTACTGAAAGAATTATATTTCCTTTTATAAGCTAATAACAGTGATATCTTAACTATTTATTTATATTCGTAGCAAATAGATAGCTAAAAGTTGTGCATATCATAGCACCCATCATAATGACCTCTCTGGATACTCCTTATCTACAACACGAATTCAAATTAAATTCCTATATACTGCTTACCTCTCATCTTACGAGTTATCTTATTTCAACGACTTATGAGGGAACGAATTAGGAGGATGTAAACATGCCTATCTTCTCTCCAGAGGACGTCTACGAGTATATATTGGTCGACAATAAGATCCCTAACGAGGACCAAAAAGCTTTTTGATTCGCAGGGGATGGTATACACGCTTTGAGTCGTCTACATAAAATTTTTGTACCGTAGTTTCGCAGAGAATGTATTATCGATAGACGACTTTGTCGTTTTAATTATGTTATTAATAACGTTATGAGCACACTACCAATTATTTTCCCACTATTACTTTTACTCTCGCTTCTAAATGAAAGGCATGATCATCCCCAAAAATATTTTGTCTAATATAATCTTAATAAATGTCTTTGCGTCTTTTAGATAATTAAATGAACACAACTTCGCCTAAATTACGTTATACATTTATGGGGTTTTCTTCGAAATTCGAAGGAAGAAACGGGTGTTTTAGTAAAATGGTTAAAATTATCGAAACAATTCTTAAAACTATCATATAAACGTAAGCAACACGGACAAGGCACCTTAGTGAAATTCAACTCAAAATCAAATACCTTTTCTAATTCATTTTCTCTTCTTTGAATATTCCGTCAAGCACTCACTATATGCGTCTTTAAGGCACCGAACCTGCTTAACTAAAAAAAAGGTACTTCCTAAACAATATACAATGTTACACTTACACCTACATTTTTCCCAATGATAATTTCGCGAAATTCCAAACTGCTCAAAGATTGTAGGATAAATAATGATAAGCTTGGAAAAGCAACTAGCCTTAAATGAAATTTAAAAAAAAAACTTAATGATACCTAAGTGATATGAAAAATCGCAAGTTGCGATATAATGTGCGGTCTAATATTGGTCTCAACAAGTTAACTAACTTTCGTCATATACATATATGCAAATGAGTGGGGTGATAAATCTCACCTAGGCAAAAAAAAAATTGTACGGTAGTACACCTACCTGTCTTTTATTTTTATTGGATTGCCCATCTTATTAAATTTCCACAAAAGTTCAAAATAGCAAGGTAGACATAGGGTTAGAAAAACTGCATCCTTAGAGCTCCCTGAGTACCTAATTTTTTTATTACAGTCTAGGTAGGAAATTCTTTAAAGAAACAAAATTGTTAAGATAAAAGGTCGAAAATGTTTGTTTTGGGTTAACGGGTAATTAATTTTAATTATTCCTGCAAAAACTTCTAAGAATGTTAGTGTAATTTTGTTTTATTGCCAATATTATCTTTTATTAGCCAGAATTCACACCCTTGTATCCTGGCGTTCCGGTTCTCGTACCTAATGGAAATTTTGCTATAAAAAAGCGTCAGTCAGCAAGAATGTCTATCATAGTTGAAAAACAAATCAATAAAAAATGGTAGAATTTACTTTTGAGTAATACACGGATATTATTTACATTTGTGGTGTAGTAGACGGAAACGAGAGAGCGGCGATACTGAAATATCAAAGTAGATTCCCTAATCGGCGATCACCCCAAAGAGGGGCATTTACCCGGACTGTCCGAAGGTTAACAGAAACAGGAAGTCTAACTTCACACGACATGGAGACACGACCCGAAACCTCGGGAACTTCTGCCGATGTCGAGCAGCAGATAATCACCATCGTCTAAGGTTTTGACGGTTATTTATCGAGAGGGATTACTTCCATATTACAATAACCCATTCCAAGGACTACTAGGATATTCCGAGGGAAGACTGTAACTTAGCACTTTGCTTCTGAAACGCGACATTGACAATAGGGCGTTTTTGCACCGAATTCTGTGGACGGATGAATCTCAATTCACCATTGTTTATGACGAACTTCCATAAACTCCGTACCTTGTCGGAAACTAGCCCACACAGGACAAGGTTAGGTTAGGTTAAAGTGGCTGCCTAAGAAAGCACACTTAGGCCTAAGAGGCCCTTTGTGCTACCACGTTGCGGCTTGAAAATTTTTACAACCCCATAGAATTACCTAAGGAATAGGAGGGTTCTGTCCCCTTGTACACCGAATCAGTTCCTGTATCTAGTGGAACTAGTTCACGGGAAGTCAAAATTATTTTGACTGGATTGTGAAGGATGTTCATCCTTAGTTCGTCGTCGGGAACCATTTTGAACTCCCGATAAATCGAGTCAGGTCTTTGACATCTATGGAGCCTAGCTCAGTTAGCTCTTTGAAGTAGGGGGAGCCCAAAAGCCGGTTCCTACAGTTGGCTAGGGCCGGGCAGCTACCGAGGAGGTGAAGTATGGTTTCCTCTTCCTCCTCGTCGTGGCAACTCCTACAGAAGTCGTTTGAGGGCACGTCCAGTTTATCGGCGTGTCTACCTATGAGGCAGTGACCCGTGATTACGGCTACTGTGGTGCTAATTTGTTTGCGTCCGAGTAGGATAAGCCCTCTTGACCGCTTAAGGTCGAGCTTTGGCCATAACTGTCTTGAGAGCCTCCTGTGAGAGCTCCATTTTGCATGTAGCTAGCGGTTTACCCGGCTGGTGGTTAATGTCCGAATCAGGGCGTGTGGTGCCGATTCTTGCTAATTCGTCGGCTCTTCAATTGCCCGGAATATCACTATGTCCAGGCACCCAGATGAGCCGTACGTTCAGGTGCTCAGCTATGTCATTTAGTGTTGAGCGACATATTATGACCGTTTTAAAGGTTGTGTATACTCCCGAAAGGGATTTAATAGCTGCCTGACTATCTGTGAAAATACATACATTTCCTGTAGGTAGCGCTAGTTGATTCAGGCGGTCCACAGCTACTTTTATAGCCATGATTTCTGCTTGAAACACGCTGCAGTAGTCAGGTAAGCGAAATGAGACATCGAGGTCTAAGTGTTCCGAGAATATTCCTCCACCCACTTTGCCATCCAATTTGGAGCCGTCAGTGTAGAGATGCACTGAGTTCTCCCATTGGGGAGGACCTTTCTCCCACTCCGATCTGGTGGGAAAGAAGGAATCGAATTTTGCTCCAAAGAAAGGCTTGGGCGAGGTGTAGTCGATATTGCTGGCAGTTCTATTGTGCAATATTTTGGAGTGACCGAAATCAGTTCGCTTCCAGGTCTGGATTGAGTTAAGCCTAATGGCGGCTGACGATGCGGTTTGCTTACCTAAGAGATCCAACGCTAGAAGGTGGAGAATAGTGTTCAGGGCTTTGGAAGGTGTGGTTCTCAGGGCACCTGTTATCAGCAGTGCTGCCATCCTCTGAACTTTGTCCATTGCTTTGAGATGGGTTGCTATATTTAGTACCGGCCACCAGACAATCACCCCAGACATGAGTATAGGCCGTATGGCACTTGTATAGAGCCAATTCACAATGCGTGGTTCCATACCCCATCTTTTACCTATAGCCTTCTTACACGAGTACAGCGCTACTGTGGCTTTCCGTACTCTTTCTTGGATGTTAGGCTTCCAGGTAAGTTTTCTATCTAGGACTAAACCTAGATACTTAACCTGGTTACACATTTCCAGCCTAACCCCGTCCAGTGTAGGGCAATTAATAGGAGGTGTTTTATGCCTCCGAGAGAAGAGTATTAACTCTGTTTTGTTAGGGTTTATACCTAGACCACACCTATCACTCCATGATGAATTCTTGGAGAGGGCGTGTTGTAAAACCTCAGCCAGTGTATTGGGGTGCTTTCCTGAACATACCAGGGCAATATCATCGGCGTAGGCAATAACCTTGTGACCGGATAACTCCAGGTCTATGAGCAACTCATTTAGAGTTAAGTTCCATAAGAGTGGTGAAAGGATTCCTCCCTGAGGGGTGCCTCTAGTCACCACTCTTTGGATATTGGATCCTCCTAAGCTGGAGATAATGACCCTGCTTTTTAGCATGAGGTCAATTAATTTGATGAGAGGGTCGTCGATTTCAAGCCTCCTCAAGGATGCCGTTATCGCCTCTGATCTTATATTGTTAAAAGCACCCTCAATATCAAGGAAGGCTACAAGTGAATATTCCTTCTGTAGTAGCGAATGCTCTATGATTGTGGTAAGTTCGTGTAGGGCTGTCTCTACGGACTTACCTTTAGTATAAGCATGTTGCGAGATAGACAACCTGGAATGATTGATTTTCTCTTTAATGTAAAGGACAAAGGTGACCTCATTCTAGCAGAGATTCAGTGCCCATGTTTGGGCTGGTATCATCGGCAACCATTTGGTAGGACCATTCATTTTGCCGCAAGTGTTGAATAGTGAAATTTATGCAGACTTTTTGGACAATCCACTGCCAGATCTAATAGAGGAGATCCCTGTCGATAATCGAGCGGACATGTTTTAGCAACACGATGGAGCACCAACGTATACTGCTAACATTATGAAGGGAATACTAAGTGAAAAATTACCTAACCGCTGGATTGGACGAATTGCACCGATTCCTTGGCCTGCTAGATCTCCAGACCTTACCCCATTGGACTTCTTCTTATGGGGAACAATGAAGGATGAAATTTATTCATGCCCTGTTAACACTAGGGAGGATTTAGTTAGCAGGATTGGGAATGCAGCTACAAAAATACGGGAGAGGCTGGCCGCAATACGTCTTAAACAGGGACTTAGAAGGAGATTGTTGGCATACATCCAAAGTGGCCGTGGATATTTTGAACGTTTTTTTTTTACTTATCCAGATTAATTGTAATTATTTTTAAATTCAATTAAAAGCATTTTAGAATTTATTTGAGTTTAATTTCTTTAATTTGTTGATTTTTAATACATTCTCCAATAGGGTTTCACGTATAAATTTCTACATACTATCCTTATGTGGACATATTGCACCTTTTTGGAAAGGTTTTATAAGATGGGCAATCCAATAAAAATAAAAAAGAGGTATACTAATTACATGAATTTCTGAGACAATTTGGGAAAATGCTGAATCGCAAACCATTTTTTCACTTTTCGAAGTGACTGTACCTGTAATGTTAGGAGTTAGATCAACATTGTTGACAATTTTGGATAGTAATTTTTTAGCGGTTGTTTGATATCGTTATGTTTGGTAGATTAAAAGATAAAAATAAAAGAGTAATGTGTATACCAGGAAAAACTGAAATTTACGAATCACCCTGTAACTCCCAAACGGTTGAGATTGCCCCCCCCCTGCCATACAATTTTTTTTTTGGTCTAGTTGAGATCTATCATCCTACTCATTTTGGCACGTCAGATCTGAAACACCCTGTATGTTGCGAATATTTCTCCTTTTCGGTGCCTATTATGTTACAGGTCTGACTCGGAGAAAGGATAACTGCTCTTTTCTTTAAAGAAAACAATATTCACTGGATGCACCCACGTCAGGTTTTCTTATTTCGTTGTTGCTTATATTCTATTTAGTGCCTGCATAAAGTTTTACATATAAATTCTTCTTAATCTTTATTTTGCTTTTAATTGTTACGATTGACGTTCAAAGATTTCTTACAATACATACTGCTTAAGAAGATGTTTTTGTGTTTTCTGGCTGAGTCTTACTCCCAGAATATCCTTGATAACGCTTGGTGGTCTCGTCGTATCCAAGCAAACCAAAATGTTCAAATTACAAACCGTGTCACTAACATTGTCATTGGAGGTTTATTTTCGGGGATCCCTGCTTACCATGGAGCTGCTTTACTGAGCCCGATACTTGAAGAGTGCGTGAGGAAGCGAATTGGAGCTCCACATACCATAAATTGCCCGAGGGGAATTTACCCACAAAGGTGTGTCTTGGGTTTTTTTTCTCGATAATTTTTCTTGTTCGGGGAGTACCTGAAGATGCTTTGCTCTTGAGCTAAAAAAAATTCGAATTTCACGAAAGTTTAATCATAGTGCAATCTTTAAAATGTTCCATTATTTGTTACAGGTGCCACCCAGTGGATAGTAGGTGAACTTTTCCATGTTGGATTTATGTTGATCTTTTTCTTTTGGATTTGTTGATTTGATTTAATGAATTTTATTTTTATTGCTGAATTATTTGTTACTTCATTATTTATTTTTATTGAATTTTTGTGCCTGAATATTTGTGATACTAGCCTGTAAAATTTTCTTTGAAATAAAAAACATTTTTGTTATTAAACTTGAGTCTGTTGTCATTCCGGCACCCTTTTTTTTTCTTTTGGATCATTCCATGGAAGGTCTCTTAGTGCGAACCTAACAAAGTTCCGCTGCACCGACTCAATGCGTCTGGAATGAACAGCGTAGCAGGGAGACCAAACCTGAGATGCATACTCGAGAATTGGCCTGACCAAAGAAAAGAATAAATGAATTAACGTCTTCCGATCAGAAAATTCCCTTGACCACCGCTTTACATAGCAAAGAACTGAATTACTTCTAGAAAGAATGTAGTTAATGTGCAGAGTGAAATCAAGTTTACGGTCAAGCTTCACTCCAAGGTCAGTGACGGACTCAACACGACAGATTATAGTTTCCGCAAATGAATAATCAAAAACGAGCTGATTTTGGTTCCTAGAGAATGACATAACTTCACATTTATCCAAGTTAAGCTGCAGACCATTAGATCCACACCAGTTCTTGAAGGTATTTAAATCATACTGAATGCAGGAAGAATCATAACTGTTTCTAACGCATGAGAAAATCTTCATATCGTCTGCATAGATTAAGACCTTAGAGTGCTTAATCAGAGGAACAATGTCGTCAATGGCAAGAATAAACAACAAGGGCCCAAGATGGCTACCCTGCGGTACGCCAGATGTAGCCCTAACGACTCTGGATAAAGTATTACGGAAAGATACTCGATATATCCTGTCTTTTAAGTAAGAGAAGATCCAATCGAGCAATAAAGGCGGAAAACCCAACTTTTCAAGCTTAAGCATAATCACAGAGTGAGGAAGTTTATCAAATGCCTTGCTAAAGTCGGTGTAGACGCAGTCAGTCTGAAGACCCTGCTGAAAGGCAGAGATTATGTGGTATGTAAATTCAAGCAAGTTAGTTGTCGTCGATGTGATTAGATGAGATTAAACCCTTACACTCCCCTACAAGCTGTGAGTATATAACAGATTCGAACAACTTGGGTATGCAGGAAAGCTTTGCGATTGGCCTATAATTTGTTATTATGCTTTTATGCCCCTTTTTATAAACAGGAATTATAAAGGAGCTCTTCCATAACGTAGGAAATCTACCGGCCTGAAGAGATTTGTTGAAGATGAGTTCCAGTGGAGTGAGTAAGGCGTCGGAACGGCATCTCAAGAATACAGGTGGAACACCATCGGGACCAAAAGAAAAGTCCATACTAAGTTTCTTGATATGATCTATAATAATATCACGAGATATAATGGGCAAAGCAATGGAGGCAGGGGGACGATCGTGGATATGATCAAACTCTTCCAGGGAAGGCACAAAATTGCCAGATGAAAAGGCACCCTCGAAAAACAATGCAAAGTTGTCGGCTATTTCTGGCGCGCTGCAACTAGAGGATCCATTGTAGCACATTGTAGATGGATAATTATCAGTTTTCTTCTTCATATAAACAAATTTGAAAAAGGTACGAGGATCAATTTGCAAGTTATCGCGAACATTATCGAGGTATTCCCTGTACAAGGATGGTGATAACGCTAACAAGCTGTCATGACAATAAACGAAATCACAATAAGTTGATGTGTTTCTACAGCGTTAGTAAGTTTTCCATAGTCTATTTTTCTTACTTTTAAGTCTACGTAGATCTCTAGTATACCACGGGGGGGACTGACAGGATGATCTTGACCGTTTGAGTGGTACATACAGATTAAACAGATCATAAATCCTATCATAAAACACGGAAACGCACTCGTCGATATCGCTATCATCAAAAAGAGATGCGAAATCGATCGAAAGGATCCGGTTTGAAAGATCAGAGAAGTCCGCCCTTTTAAAATCAAGAACGTATTGATCTACGTTGGGGTCGGCAGTATTAGAACCATCGCAGCAAAAAGAGATGAAAATGGGCGGATGCAAACTGTCAATAGCGGATAAGCACCGAGAAGTCGGCTCGACTATAGTGTTACACGAATCAGAAGAAAAGATAAGATCTAACTGTCTTCCCATAGAGTTCTTTACATCACTCATTTGGTGTAAACCAGAGGAGGAGATGGCGTCAAGAAAATGGGAGTCTTTAGCAGTAAGACAATTAAAGGGAAGGTAGTCATCGTCATCAGCGTTGAGTAACCATTGAACGCTGGGTAAGTTAAAATCACCAAGAAGGATGATTTCATCCTCTGGGTTTGTCACATTACTAATAAAATCTAGGTTAAGAATTAAAATATCGTAAAGACTTCTACCCTCTACATGAACATAGTTTGTCAAGTTTGGAGGAATATAACAACAAAGCAGGAAAATGTGCATCTTCATCAGTGATATCCTAAGAGCTAAGAGCTCAATTGTGAGCGTGTCGGAAAAGGCAGGTATATCAACCAACCTGCAATCCAAATGTGATTTGCATGCAACCAACACGCCGCCCCCACGAGCCATGGAGTCAGAGTATCTATCCCTGCGAAAAATCTGATAGGACTCGTCAAGAATTTCAGCATTATTAAAACCGTTATGAAGCCAGGTTTCGGTCAGAGCGATGACGTCGTAACAACAGGCAAGAGAAGCCTGAAATAACTGGCTTGTTTTTGTTCTTAATCCCCTTACATTTTGGTAGTAAAGGGATAGCGTACTTAGTTTTTTGGTTGCTAACAGATGTTCTAGTCTGAGTGCTTCCCGCGACCCTACGACGGGGCACAAACTCGTGAGCTATGATACTCTCGGGCCAGAAATCGGGGGCAGACATTATTTCAAAAAGAGCCGGGGACGATGTCAACTTAAAAGACGACATAAGTCTTTGAGAATGACGAGATCCTAGAAGTTGACAACGGAGGAGTGCAAAATCTTCAGCGCCACTCCTCTCCCTCACGTAGCCAATAACGTCGTCAACAGAAGTCGATGGATCAAGTCGGGAGACGAAAAAGGACCTCGGTGGTTGCGCAATCCTCAGATTGAAACCCTCATTTCGAGACACATTAATAGATCGCAACGGTAAAGTCTCTTGCGATGAGTGGTGATTAAACTGGGAGACACTGGGAGATATGTTCACTGCTGAAGCAAAATTCGGTAAGGCAGGGTGATCAATGGCGCGCAATCGGCGGGCACGCCTACGGGCAGCGCGGGAACGTCGTGTCACACGATCACGAGGACCAGGCGAGCCGCCATTACCAGTTGCAGGCAGTACAGACGAGGGACTACCCACATCCGGAGCAGGAGCAACCAGGGGCTCGGAGGTAGAGTCGAGAGATGGACAGCCTCGAACCTCCGGGTCAGAACCACGTTCAGATAGACAAGTTGCCTCCAGGGGCGCGGGGAAGGCCCTGCTACAAGCAGAAAGAGCCTTAACATCCGTCGCAATAGCCCCAATTAGGTCACCATTGGCTGAAACAGCCGCCGACCAAGCAGCGACATCGGCTTTTACATTTCTGACAGTACGACGTATGTCGTCAACTACCGGAAATAACGGTGAAGAACCCACAGAAGAGGCAGTGGCGGGATCAAGGTTAGCGATCACAGTCTGCACATCAGTAAGCGAATCAGAAATCGCCACGACGCCAGTCGACAGCTCATGTGATCGCTTCAAAAGTGCACAGGAGTTCGACTCCAAAGTCATGGTTATCTCCAACAACTTGTCAACCTTGCTGGAAATTATATTGGTGTCATCGGACAGGAGCTGGAGATCGTTCCAACGGGCGGAAAACGAGCCGACCTTATCAGCAACGAGGGCCAGGTCACCAGACAATGCCTCGATCACGCCCCTCACCAGCCTAAGGACATGGCACGGTCTGATGTCTGAGCATTCACGACAAGTAGTGGAGCCAGAAGACACAGAACTGGAGCCTAGGCACGAAGAGTGGAACCAATGGCCACAAACACAAACAGGCATATTGTTATAAAAAAAAAAAAAATAAAGAAATAAATAAAAAAATGTGAAACAGGGGGAAAAATAAATAAAAAATAAATTACCAGAGATATAAACAGAAAATAGAAATTAAAAAATTTGAATAAAAGGTCGTTCGGATCAAACACAAATTCAAAAAAGTCACAACCACAAAAAATGGAAAGAACACGAAATCGCAAAGAAAATAAAATTTTATGTACTTGAAATAAATAAAAAACCCAAAACAAAAACAGAAAGCGCCACAACAATGATGCACACCAGTATGAAAAACAAAAATAAAAATAGAAAAATTACAGACAACAGACACAGTTCTAAAAGTGCAACGACCGACACAGATCTAAACAAAACGGCTGCACCGACAACCAAAACAAAGAATGCAAACAGCAAACGAAAGCACAACAAGAAACCGCAAGCCCACAATCAAACGGATCTTTCAGAACCAAATCACGAAAATCACAGCACATCGTGAGTAAATCACACATTGGTCCGTCGAACCGGGTAAAGCCCTAAGTAGACCAAAATGTCAATAAAAACTCTATTCAAAAGGAAAAATTTTCTTACTGAGCAAATATCCAAAGCCGCCATAAACCATAAAAAGGCTGGCAAAATTAGGAGAACAGAAGAATTATTCAACGCCCGACTTGCCCTTATTAATCACGTTTGGAAGCAGTACTCCAAAAACCATGTGCAAATATGGGAAATGTCTATTAATGGTAACAATAAATACATCTCCGATAATGTGTATGAAAACAGATATATTTCGACCTATTAGCAACCCTAAAGGCAGAACTTGAGGAATACGCTACAGGCACAGAATCGTACCATTCTACCACCCAACATCAGTAAAAATTCCACCCATAGCCAATCCAAAATTTAATGGCAATTATAAAACATGGCGATCATTTCATGATCTAAGTTAAGCAAGTGAAAAAACTTCACTACTTGAAAACAAACGTTTCAGGAGAAGCAGAAGTACTTCTCCGAAAATTTGAAATAATAGAGTCCAATTCCGAAAAGGCCCGGAAGTAACTCACCAAACGATACAATAACAAACGAGCTCTCGTTAACCACCAATTAAAAAGTCTCCTAAATCAAGCTCAAATAAGAGTAGAATCTTCCGTGTCAATCAAAACATTTTTAGATCAAACTGAGGAATGTGTTCATAAACTTTAGGCCTTAGATACGCCATTTTAATCCACGTACTTATTCAAAAATTACCACAAGAAACACTACCACTGGGAACAAAAACTGCGCAATAATTCTTTTGGATTTGTTGAATTTTTATTTATTATTGGATTTATTGAATTTTATTTTCACTGCTGAATTATTTGTTATTAAATTTTTTTTTTTTTTGTATAAATTCTAGCAAAGCTTCAAGCGTTTTACTAATGACCTAGATTTCAAATTGGCTTAGTATAACCGTCTCCTTACTTGGACAATAAAAATTGTTGTAAAATAAGCATACTATTTTGAAAATAGTATGCTTATTTTACAACTTCTGTTATATTTATCCAAAAGAATGTGATATTGCTTAGAAGACATTTTTGTATGATGATGTCAAAGCTCAGGGTGGCGCTGTGCTAATAAATAATTATTGTACCCTTAGAAATTTAGAACAATTACGTCAACAAAATCTACGAGATCAAGCCAAAATTAAGTCAAGAAAACAAAGAAACTTCCTGTGATAAAAAATTTGTGACATATTTTCGTAGTAAGATGGCAGGCATAAAATAAAAACACATGTATTTTATTAAAGGAAAAAAGAAACAAAATATTTGTGAACCAGTATTTTGTTGTTATATATTATTATAGGATTTTATATGCCCTTTCTCTGATTCAGAATACACAAGTAAGATTGAATTGAATTGGGTCACTGATCTTTTCATGATCGTCTTTATATACTTAGGCAATTTGTCCAAAGCCACTGTGTTCATATAGTTAGAGATAAATCATTTCCCATAGGACATAATCCCATTAGAAACTCTACGAATACGTTTCTACCTGAAAGCACGTTAATAAAAGATTAAAGGAATTATTCCAGTATCATAATTAAAATTAAGCTGCTTTAATTTTTGATTGAATTTTTGTCAGGTTTATATCGTTTGCCTATGAACATGCTGTTTTAAGCTGTGCGAAGAGAAAAATTAATAGCTGCGCTTAATCCACAAACGTAATTAGTAGATATACTTATGCAATATGAGGCACAAACGTGAAATAATATTTACAGGTTGATTAATTAAAATCTGCGGCATGAAAATAACCACTCCACATATTATGCAAATGCTTATTTAATGATATAATTTTTGTGGTTGATTTTTTATTAAATTATCCGTTTTCAATGGAATGCAGAAACAGTTCCTGACAATTGCAAAATTTATTAATTTTGCCAATGTTTTTACTGCTATGTACACACATTAGTTTTAAAATGATTGGGTATAAAGATAACTTTGGATAGTCTGCATTATACACATAATTTTAATTTCTAAATAAAAATTTAGTAGGAAACCACGTTATAGTGGAAAATTTTAAAAATTTGCATAATGGGACGTTACAGGAGTGGTGATCTTATAAACCGTTATATTGTAACTCGGATGAGCCATCAGTTGTCAGGTTCACATGGGGAACAACGTGCAACATATGATTGCGTGCCGTAACTGGTAGAACCTGCACGTGGTGGCGGCTGGTAACAGACTCCTGGTATGATAATGTATCTGCCAGGAGTACTAATAATTTTTTTTATGTATATATGGCTCTTTATTTGGCACAATCGTTATAAAGCGTAAAAATCCTACAAAAATTAGCTACCCTAAAAATCACACAAACTTAAAAAGACACAGTAATAAGGATCAAAAAGAACATAACAAAAAATGACTCAATAGACTACCTTACCGTAAATAGGTTAAATAAAAAGGACTCTAAAACCTGTAAAAAAGAAAATATAAAGAAATTTTGAAATGCCTCCAAGCGAGTGCCAGCTCTTAGAAGACTTCCTTAAAATTCTTGAAAAAATTCCGAAACTAAAGCTAAAGCGAACGAGTACAATGAACCGAAACCGACAACTTAAACTGTAACATGATTGTCTGAGTGTTCCCAGAGGGTACATGCAGCACCGGGCGCAATTCCTACTTCGGGAACCACTGCTCCCAAGCAAATGCCCTCTCCGTAGAGCCGTTCGCCACTTTTCTAGTCCTCCGGGAGCACACATCCAAACATGTTCTAAACGAACGCACAAAAATTTCGAACCGATTAGAGTCCCGTGGGACCAGTCTGCAGAGTCATTGACGTCTACAAACTGCTCCCATCATCCTCCCAGTTCTACGATTCCAACGTGAGACTTGTCCTTCCCGCAACACTTGCAGCATTACAAAAGCGACGAGAAGCTTCGTGGACAAGCTGCTGCAAGTCTGCGGCCTGTTATTCCCAGTGAAAGACAAAACTTCCGTTCCGCACCGACAATAAAGGTTGCCAGGTGCAGTTGAATGTGTCGGCCTTCGTTGCCATGCACTCTAGACGTAATCGCCTCTTCAATCTGGCAATGAAGTGGTTCTTAAGTGCATGTGTGTGAAACTGTGGGTTAGTGGGCTGGTGCCTAGGCTCGATCCGCATGCAGTACAGATGAATTGTCGATTTAGCAAGTGTTAAGATAAAGCTTATCAAGCACAGAGTCTCTGTAATTGGGCGGATAACTATGGATGACTCTGCTAGTTATAGTCCCCATTACTCCCAAGTCTACCCCAAGATGTGCGCGCCATCTATTAACTCCTAAGATATCCGTAGGATTTACTTCTACGAAGAGCTCGCGCAGCCTACGTGAAGTGAGTGTACTGAATGTCGTGTGCGGCGGTCGATTAATTGCGAAAGCGTTTATCACCTCAGTGCTAGGTTCCCTAGTAGAGAGACGACTAAAACGCTCTCGTGCTGTATCCACCAATTCGTTTAATTGTGTTGTGTGGGGGTGTATAAGTGTGTGAAAACATAAGCATCCCTAGAACTGATCCCTGTGGTACCCCTATGTCAACAGATACGGTTGAAGATATTGCTTGTCCTACTTTGCTTCTCTGGGTTCTTCCAGACAGAAATTCTCTGAACCAGTTTAGTTCTTTTCCTCTTATTCCATATTTATTCATTTTTTACAGTAGTAATTGATGATCAAATTTCAAATGCTCTCTTGAGATCCAGGAACACACACGCGATTTTATTTCTTGCTTCTATCTGTTCTTTCCAATATAATATCACCATATTAAGGGCTGTTTCGCATAAATGACCTTGTCTGAACCCTGATTACAAACAATTATGGAGTTCCCTTCTAAATATTTTATAAGCTGTTTGTACACTATCTTCTCCAACACTTTTTCGTGTGTCGGCAACGCATTCACTGGTCGATATTCCTCACATTTAGATGAGCTTTTTACCTTTGCTATTGGGGTTACTGTTGAATCTTTCCAGGAATTAGGAAAACATACATCCGCTAATGATTTATTTAGAATTCGTAACATAGTTTCACCCACCAGTTCAAAAGAATCGATCAACATGCTTGGACTTAGGTAGTTGCAATCTTTTGTTTTTGCATTAATTCTTTCAATGTCTCTTTAATATCATTCAGCCTAATTCTATTAAAAGTACAATAAGCATAACTTACTATAGGAATAGATCTATGAATTTCATTTATACTTTCCACAAAATACTTGTTGAACATATTTTCTACTTCTTCATTTTTCTCCAAAGTTCTGTCATTTACTTTAATTAATTCTTATAATATCTGACCTTCTTCGTTTCAACACTTACTCCTATAATATTTTCTACATTTCCTTGTTGTTGATTCGCTAATTTTCCTTTTGATGTAATCGCTCCTTGATTTTCTTATTTTAGCTTTATATTAATTTCTAGTATCTTTATACGCCTTCAAATCAACATTAAGGTTTTGTCTTGCTCGAATTATTCTTTCTCTTATAAAATAGTTTTTAAAAAAAAAGTTGAACCGACTTCACAAAAAGCGCTAAACAGCATAACATAATTTTTAATTTTATATCTATTACGACATTTTAAAGGCGATGCAAATCAAACAAACCAAACAACTACAACAATCGTCCTTTCTTATGATCCCGTGAGCTGAAACGTTCAGGTAGTATTATGTATTATTTTCAATTGTGGTATTGCAGTTGTTTTATTTGTTTAATTTGCACCGACTTCAAAATGTCGTAATAGATATAAAATTAAAAATTATTTTATGCTTTTTAGCGCTTTTTGTGAAGTTGGTTCAACTTTTTTTTTAAAACTATTTTATTTTTTACTTTTAAGTGTCCTCTACTCTATACAACGAAGAAAGAACCATCAAAATCGGTCCACGCGTTAAAAAGTTAGGTTTAACCCCCTGCCCCACCTCCATTCCACTAAAAAAATTTTCTCATGGTATCAATCAAGGAACATACTCTACCGAACAGAAAAGGAATCATCATTTTTTTTCTCGTGGTAGCAACCAGGGAGCATACTCTACCCAAAACTAAAAGAATTATCCAAATCGGTCCTCGCGTTTCGAAGTTAGACTACTCCTCCCCCCCCCCCCCCACCATAGCAACAAATTATTCTCCTATTAGCAACGTGGGAACACACTCTATACAACAGCAAAAAAAACCATCCAAATCCGGCCACGCGTTTCAAAGTTAGATTCCACCCTCCCCCCACCACAACAATATTTTTTTCTCGTGGTATCAACCAGGGAGCATACTCTACCCAACAAAAAACGAATTATCCAAATCGGTCCACGCGTTACAAAATTAGGCTTTACCCCCACCCCTCACCACGACCCCCACCTATCATCCACACCCCTCACCTAAACACTACCAAAATTTATTTTTACATGGTACCAATCGGTGAACATGCTCTATCCAACAAAAAAAGAATCATCAAAATCGGTCGACGCGTTACGAAGTTATGTTCGGTCAGACATAAAAAAAACTGCACGTCGAACTTAGAACCTCTTTGTTTTTGGGAAGTCGGTTAAAAATACGAATGTCATCGTTGAACCACGGATTATCCGACCGTTGTTTCACAGGTCTCATGAAGTTCCTTTTTAAGTAACAGTGCCATATCATTCAAGTTAGCTATTTCATTGCTATTTCCTTATTCACTTTGGCTAACTTTACTTACAAAATTTTCCTTGTTGTATCTTAGGGCCCTATAGCTATTTACTTCCTTTTTAACCGACTTCTTAAAAACAAAGAGGTTCTAAGTTCGACGTGTATTTTTTTTATTACTAATTTCAATCACTATATCTATTAAAATACTTTCATGGTCACTCACATTTAATTTTGGCTTAAATCTTGCTCGCACAGATTTATTGTTTGTAACCACGTAGTTTATTAGTGTTTTAGTGTTTTTCGTTATACGTGTCGGTTGGTCTACAATCATTTTTGCCCCATTAATCATAATCATGTTATATAGCTTATTCTTATATGTGTCATTTTAATTCAACCAATTGATGTTAAAGTCGCCGACTATAAGGTAATTTTTATTACTTTCACACAAATCAGTTTATAAGTTTTTAAATTTGTCACAAAATATCCTATGTTTTCCGGGATTTGTATAGTACACACACTAAAATCCAAAATCTACCGAATGAAACTTTAATTTTGACCCATCCTTTTCATATGCATATTCCTAAATTTTTTCATACTGCCAACAATTCAATAAAAAAACTGCCACTCCTCCTGTATGAGATGACACGCTATTTTATCTAATTAAATCATAATTTTGCATACACAATTCCCCATCAGTAACATTCTCCGTTAAATGTGATTCCGACAACATTATCAAGGGAAATTTATATTCATTGACTATTGCTTCAACTTCGTCGAAATTATTTACCAAACCCTGGACATTCATATATTAGCAACTGACACTCTTTAATTGCTAATAGTCTATTTTATCCTTAGCAACCTTCACCTCTTAAAGGTACATACTCTCGTATAAAACACCTATCCCATCCTATATTAATTTTTCCGATATCCATTACATTTCTAAATACTTGACACTCCATTTCTATTACCGCTTTATAAACATTCTTTTGTTGACCACAGGGTTCTCAGGTTGGTTAGAGTGGAAGATAGTATTGTAGTGGTGAAATTATAGTACCAACCTGAGAATTATAGTATGCTTGGTAAAAACGACAACACCAATGCAAAAATGTAAACATACCCATTACATGTATGATGTTGTGGTGTTGATGATCTACAATATTATGGCTCTAGGGAGGCAAAACGATGTCACCCTAATATAAGTGCCGGGGCACTGTGGCATCCCAGGAAATGAAAATGCAAATGAGCTGGCGCGGAGAGGCGCTAATGAGAACACTCCAATAATGCTCAAACCTGAGCAAACCCATCCATGAAATCAAAAAAAACCATGGAATGGGGAGGTACAAGGAAAAGGAGGCACAAGGAAAAATGGCAGGAATCCGATATCGTCAGACAAACAAAGTCGTTTTGAGGGTTTTTTCAATGCACATGAATCTGAAAAGATCATTAAGCTTAACAAAGCCAAACTGAAACTTCTTGTTGGCCTTGTAACAGGACATGCAAGACTAAGAGCGCATGCCATAAAAATGGGAAGGGTGAATACTAGTCTATGCAGGGGATGTGGGGAAGAAGACGAGACCGTATTACATGTTCTGGGCCAATGCCCAGCCCTTACGCAAAAAAGATCTACAATCTTAGGAACATCCTACTGCGAAGATTTAGCAGAAGTTAAGAAATCAGGTTATAATCGAATTATCCAATTCGTTATGGTGATCAGTTGGCTCGATAGTGGACTTGAAGGTACGCTGCCGAGCAGGGGGCATACAACGGGCCACTAAAGGCCTCAGTGTACGGAAGATACACATCTTTGCCCCATCGAAAATCAACCAACCAACCATGCTACATACAATAAGCATATATCAAGGCAGATTTACAAGGCGAATTTGCGATCAACTGTAAAAAGTCACTTAATGAAGAATCGAACGATTGAGTGACTAGTTAGTTAGAGAAATCATTAATTAAGTGACACCGAAATGAAATTATAGTACACTTGCGTACTATAATAGAATCAGGATTGCAGATAGTACGGTTGAGAACCCTGGTTGACCATTCCAACATTTGATTTCCCCACAACCCAGCGGGAAATATGACCGTGCATGGAACTAGGTATGCAGGAATTCATCGAAGAAATTCTTTGAAATAAATACCAATGAAAAATATGTATACAAGTCAAAAGGAGCGATACCTCCCTTTGAGATGTAAAATCGTTATCGATCTTGGCTTACACATGAGTGTGAGTTTGTTCTTCATTCACCTCTATACATGAAATTGCATCTGAAGATGAGTTATCTGCGCAAACGTCGCAGGAGTTTCAATTTTCAAATTAATTTAAGTTATGCCTTTGGCTTGAGTGGTAAAGTTGAAGTTACAAGTGTGTGGATTAATAGTGCAGTGTGTAAACGAAAAGCTTTAATTAAATCAGTCCTTCCAAAAACAACGTAGTTGTTTTTTTTTTATCTATTCCTTCCGGAAGTTAAAGTAATTTTATTCACATAAGAATTATTCCATCTATTGTTCACCGAAGGTTTCTTCAATTTATTGTTCACTGAAGATTTCCTCGATTATTATTCATCGAGGTTTTCATTGATGAGTGTTCATCAATATTTTCATTAACGATTATTCATCTATGTTTTCATCGACAATTATTCCTGCAGAAAGTCATCACACCCTGCCTAGGACATTGTGTGTAAAATTCATCGTAGTTTACGTGCAGAAATGGAGGGAAGTTACATGTATTAAATCCATTTCCCGCTTGGAAATATCATTCTGCTTGTGTATTGCTTTAACAATATCTTTCTTCTCCCATTCCTCTCTTATACCACACACTAGAATACACTTTTTCTTCATTTTGGGGACACTAACGCTGTAATTTCCACCCATTCTCTCTTTAATTTCGAGAAATCTCTTGATGATTCATCCTCACAGTTAATCGCTACTGCACCATTGTGTCTGTTATAAATACCAGACACTTTAAGAGATAACGATGCTGGCTTGAGTTTTGCCTTAATCTCTTTAGCTGTAACCACATTTTGCTGGTCCCGTTTCGGTCTAACCAGAATCGGCTGCATCTTTACCTTGTACGCATAGGTTGCTTTATTTTCTTTAGCACACGCCTTTTTTATTTCGCTTTCTTCATATCACTTATACCCTGGATCACCTCATTAAGCGATATTTTGAATCTCATAATAACCATTTTGTTTTTTCGCATGCTCTAGCAACTCACTAAATTTTTCTGGAATTACTTTCATATAAGAATCAATAAGCTCCCTGCACCCTCCGATAGGTTCTTAGTTCATACATTTTGCATGGTAGAACCTTCCGTACCTGCCCTTGTACAGTATCGAATTTTCTCTTTTTGTCGCACGTTCACAAGTTTTGCATACCGCACCCATTTTCATTACTTAAGAGAGAATTTAAGTAACTGAATTAAATTATTCATAATCTAGCCCCCGAATTAGCGACAAATTATCAACGTTTTTCTGCAATTTTGTAAAATCGCGTAAAGTACAGTTTCTTTACCAAATGTCTTGTAATGTATGTGTGTGCGGAAGAGCAACGTGAAGTTGCCGCAGGATGTTCAAGTCGCACGCGCTAGCTGGCAGCACGTCCTAGCTCGTCGGTAAGGAGTGTAGGTCCTTGAACATCCGATTCACAAATCTACAATCAGAATTCGACGGCCACGAAGGATAAAAACAAAGAGAAACAGACAAAAAGGAAAAGCAACAGGCCTGGTGTCTCCTGTTACTCCTAACCATACTGAACTATCTTGATAAAATCGCAAAGAAACAAGAAAAACTACCCCCATATGCGATGGTTCAGATACTAACCCACCACTTTCGTACACCTGGCTAAGGTGTAGGCCCAACCTGTAAGGAATGCTGAAATAAAAAAAAGACCTAACAAAAATTACATTATAAGCATTGGGATAGAGGGAGAAGGAATGAGGACGTCGAGAAGGGGAAAATGCTCACTGGGGGTTGCTGAAATTAAACAATTATATCAATATCACAACAAAATATATTATATAATATGAGAAATAATGGCTGGCTTACTTATTCAAATGCTAAATGCCTAAAGAGTAGTCCTAAATAAAAATTTTTCTGTTAGTATTCGACCTACTGATTGTATCTTATCACACCCTAGTAATTATTTTCGGAGCTACTCATAACAAAAAATTTTGCAATGGTACCACTGCAAAGCTTTTATTATAGTAAAAAAAATAGTTAGGTTCATTCCCAACAGGGCACATAACGTTTTAGTTTAAACAATTTTAGATTAGCCTCTAACTTCCAATTTTATGATTTATAAGTATAAACTTAATTCCTGGCTAACATGTTATTATATTTGCAAACTAAATCTAGAAAGCGTTTACAGACAGACCTTAAAACAGGTCTCTTAAGGGGACATTTACATCAGTTGGGACCAAAAAATTCATTTTTTTATTGGCTTAATCGATACATCGATCAAAAATAATGTGCCGAAATTCCAAATTGATATCTTGAGTAGATTCCGAGTTACAGGTCATTAAAGAGGCGTGCCTCCCGTCGCTTTCTAAGCAGTCGAAAGTCGACTGAAATGTTTAAGGCCAAATATCTCAGCTTGTCACATTTTTTCCTCTCGGCAGCGTTTCTGAGCAAACGGCTACTGCGATTTTTCACAAAAGCGTTCTAATTATTCATTTCATATGTCATTGTGGTATAGACCTCAATTTTTTATTTTGATTGTTTTTTTCAAAAGTTAATAAAAAAATAGTACCAAAAAAATGACGAAAAAACCAGGTTTTTTTCAATTGGCCGCCATTTTGTTTTTTATTGGAATTTTGGCTTGCCAAACGTCTATACCACGCATTATGGTATAAACTTTAAAAAAATGTTGCCTTTTTTGTTTTTAGGTCACGTGTGTACCCAGGAAATCTGCCGAGAACACGACGTGTCCGCCGAGAACGGCAATCTTTGACGGCGCGGAGGGGGGTTGGACTTGGGGGGGATGAATCGGCGACGTAGCAAATGTTACTTAAAAAATGTACAAAAATAATAAAAAAAAGTTCAATTGATTAGCATTGTTCATTCATGAGATATACGGTCTCAAAGATTCATGAAATTTTGGTCCAACTGATGTAAATGTCCCCTTAATCAAAACAAATCAATACAACCGCATTTTAATTTTTTTTGGTTTTTATATAAAGCTAAAATATTTTTTTACAGTTAATTTCTTATACAGTCGAGTGCAGTATTGAACGATTTTTTTAACAACATTTTTGAGGAAAGGTATAATACCAACCTAATATCTTTGCTTACTCTTTGTAAATCATGCTTCTTATGAATTTATTTCACTTAAGTAAATATACATGTAAAGTAATATGTAGAAAATCTAAAAATACGTATCGAATTAAGAACCTCCTCTTTTCTTTTTGGAAGACGGTTAACAAAAGATACAAGGGATTTCAATTTTCAATTCAATTTGATTGAATTAGCACGTATGTAAATTTCAAATTGGATTTGATCCACTTCTTAGTCACTATAATTTTAATTTTTTTTATTTTTTTTTCACTACTAAACAAGGGTATTTCCAAAATTAATTGTTAATATTCGCTTTTTAGATCAAACCTTGATTTTAAGGAATTTTGTTTGCCAAAACAATGACGAAATGAGGTTGGTCTTGAATTGATTACTTCTGCTTAAATTTGGAAACCGTTGTCTTACAAAAGCATTCATAAAAATACATGTACAAAACTGGTCTTCTTCATTTCAAATGACAGCAATATATCTTTTCTTAAATAACTTCTTCATAAACGTATCTACAAGCTTTGTGTTGTTTACAATTATGTAAAAGCTCAGGAGATGCCCACGATGCTATAGCACAACCTTGGCAAGAGAGTAATTAAAAGTAAGATAAATGGGCTGATTTGGACATGCAATTTAAATGAGAGTTTAACTAAGATTGGAATTTAAGAAATGACTTCATCTGATGATTCTTTAAAATCCTCTCGTGTTCCGAGGGACTGGTGGTGGTTGTGTTTGGGGGGGTGGGGGGGGGGGGGCTGGGGTGGTTGTGTTTGGGAAGGGTGCATATAACGGGCGTGTCCGTTCACGTTGCTGCATTCCCGCTCCCTAATTGGGCATGACTTTTTAAAATCGCAAAATATAGAAAAAGAATTTTTTACCCTGACTTATCCCGGAATGCGGCCTTGATGCCTAAATTCCGTTGGAAGTTGAGGTTCTGCTGTCTTGATGCGAAATCGTTTCCGACTACCACTTTGTGGCTGGCGTGCACATCCACTTTTGTTTTTTTCTTCCCCTTTATCCGCATATAGTACAGGGAGGCGAGATTTTGTTTCCTCTTCGTTTATTTTTCTGCTGAGAAATATCGATATTTTTATTATATCATCCCAGCGATTCGGATGATTAAAATAATTTGAGAATTTAAAGCATGAACAGATTTACCTGTGAGATTCCGTCAAACAGCCAGCTGACACTTTAAACTTCATTCACAGAATGTGAAGTTGGGTGTAGTGAGTTC
Source organism: Leptarthrus brevirostris (assembly GCA_964036015.1). Lineage (NCBI taxonomy): Eukaryota > Metazoa > Arthropoda > Insecta > Diptera > Asilidae > Leptarthrus > Leptarthrus brevirostris. Next base: position 114,281,865 of record OZ038371.1, read on the forward strand.
GTATAAGTTATGGTATGGTGATTTGTCCAACTAGTCTTCTAGATGGCGCTAGTTAAAAATCTTTTTTAATACCATGGGTCTCACATTACAGTCTAATCCACTTTATTCCATTCAATCAATCGCATCTATCGTAAAATAACACGGAATTTATCAAGTTCAAAACTAGACACGTCCGAACACGTCGGATGCAAAAAATAACAATATAATCGTAGGCTAATCGTAGTCGCGCGGAGAGAAGGGTACTCTCAGGTGGAACAGTATACGCCGAGGGATGCGTGGCCAAGGGGGAGATTGGTTGTTAGTATGCAAACTTAGGATACCAGGCGACCTCTGGTGTAACTTAGCCTTATTGTGACAACAGGGATCTCAGTCGCGATGGACCTTTAATTCTCCCCTACTCGTAGGGCCTCCATGGATATGAATATTAATAACAATATTGAGGGTAGCACCCCTCTAAAAATACCAACTTCCGAGGCTGACTTCGGGCCTCAATAGCAGAAGACATGCCTGTGGACCTAGACATCAATGTAAGTCCTGCTCTGTAGTCGGACTTGTCTCTCTTGTCCGATGAGGACTACACTACGAAATCGGTTGACAAACCCGATGAGGCCGTTAAGGACTCAAGGAAAAGTCCCGTGGAAGCAGTGGATAGCCCAACGATGAAAAAACTCAGCGGTGTTGGAAAAAAACGGTTGAGAAAACTACTGGCACAGAGGCACGAGCCAAAAGCAGCTAGAGTACTAGCAATGCCGCCAGAGTAGTGGCAACCGACAATATAAAAGGGAACCGAACGGAACACTCTTCCTCTGGACCAACTTAGACCAAATGGAGAACTACAAAAATTATAACAGAGGGTAAGCAGGGGCCACCCGTAGAGAGAAGCAGGACTCCGAAAACCCTCTCCTACAAGGAAGTCGTGGCAGGAGTGGTTTCTCCAAGGACAAGGCCCTGACTTCGACGGGGTCTAGCTCCAAAGAAGTTAAAAACCCGACGAAGCGGGATATTTCAGGTGTCACTATCTCGAGAATTGAATCAACTCCAGCACCAATTAACCAGTGGGGCCTACGGCTATTGTTTCCCCCACTTCGAGGGGCCAAAACCTGAAATTCTCTGCAGCCACAACAGGCACAGGGCTGCACAAACCTCGAACCGCTCTGGTACCCCCAGCATTAGACGAGACACTTGCGGTGCCTTGGCCCTCCATGGCTCACAAAGAGCCGTGAAAAAATGTTGTGTTAGTGGCCGGAAAAAGTACACCAGCCACCAAAAAATCAAAATGTCCTTTAAAAGAGGGATGACAGCTCGCTTAAAATCCAAGAGGACCAATGGATCCGAAGGAAAAACTCGTAACAATCTGGCAAGGGCAGCCGATAGGGTTACTCTAAAGTTCTTCTAGATCAATCTACAAAGCCAAAGCACTTCTGACGTGCTTAACAGAAGATTCTTGCTCGAGGATGTGGCTCTTATACAAGAACTTAAGGCTCATAAAGAGACTTCCATCAAAACAGGGTAAGATAATCTGTGATGGTGAGTGCGGTGCTCCTCGTGCTGCTTTATTGTTTAAACCAAAGATTATGGATATGGTTGTGACCTTATGGAGATGTCGACGCACAGGGGAAAGCAGGAGATAATTATTGCCTCTGCCTACTTCCCTGGAGACGCGGACCAACAACCACCTGCGATGGAGGTAACGCAACTATTATGCTACTGCAATAAGCACAATAGGAAACTCATAATTGCATGTGATGCGAATGCCCACCACAGAAACTGAGGAAGTACCAGGATAAACAGGCGAGTTTAGTACTTATTATATTAATTATTTAAAAATAACATTGAAATATTACACAAAGCAATAAACCAACCTTAACTAAAATTGTTCACTAAGAAGTTCAGGAGCTTACGATAGCCAGTCCAAACTTGGAGAATTACATAGTTATCTGGCACGTATCCGATGAGCCCTCTCTATCAGACCATAAACACATAAGATTTGACGTGGAGGTCCTTCGTGCGCAGCTATAGGCGGTCAGGGTTCCTAAGCTGACCCACTGGAAAATCTATCGGGAGCACTAAGTAAACTAAGAGCTAAATCAAGAAAACTCTACAATAAAGAAGCTAAGCGCTCAGGAGCTTGGAATGACTACAAGCAGGCCCTGACAGAATATAGGAGATCCAGGAGGAAAACCTGGAGGAACTTTTGTGAGGAGATTGATAGTCTAACTTCAACTTCTCTAAAAAGTACTCTTGAAAGAGCACTCCATTGGCATTAGCCTCCTGATGGATCCTATACCACCAACACCGAGGAAACATTGAAACCACTCTTGGAAACACATTTCCTTGAGTACTCAGTATCAGAAGAACCCAAGGAAACTCAGTCAACCAACGCATGCTATAGAGCAACACGCCGACTGAGGAGCATCTTCGCAGCTGGGACAGTAAATTGGGCCATTAGCTCCTTTAAAGCCTACAAATGTCCCGGTGGTGAAGGCTTCTTCCAGCTCTCCTGCAGGACCTAGATGATCTGTTGTCAATACTCATCAAAATCTTTAGGACCAGCGATCAGCTCAGCTATATCCCCAATCTGTGGAGAGAGTTAAGAGTAGCCTTTGTACCCAAAGGTGGGGGACTCAATCCAAGGCATATCGGCAGCTTATCCTCCTTCCTTCTCAAATCAATGGAGAAAATCATTGACCAACAAATTAGGTACCGTGTTTTCAAAGACACGTCGCTACACGCCAACACGTACACATATCAAGTAGGCAAATCAACCATAGCAGCACTACACAGTCTAGTTGGAAAACTAGAAGATCCTGTTGAAGGTAAAGGTATTCCCTCTGCGCGTTCCTTGATATGGAAGGTGCGTTTGACAACACGTCATTCGCATTCATTGAAGGAGCGGCCATTGACAGAGGTATTGATCTGCCGACGGTCCGATGAATTCGGGCAATGCTGAGTACATCACAGACAGGTTAAATAGGTAACAGTAAGGGCCACCAGGAGCTTTCCTCAGAGGGGAGTCCTTTCCCCTCTGTTGTGGTTACTTGTTATCGACGATCTCCTATCAAAATTGACTGCTGGCTACGAATGACAGGGCTACGCAAATGATCTGGTTATTACTATTATGGGTAAACAGGACAGAACTTTATCTGTTAAACAGTAAAACGCTCTCAAATGGTACAGTCCTGGTGTACTAGTGAACGAATCGAAGTCAACTCTGGTAAAACAACCATTGTAACCTTTACCAGAAAAAGGAAGCTGATTTTAGAGGCTCCCACTCTTGAAGGAACACGGATAGAATTCACAAGTGAGGTCAAATATCCAGGAGTGATTCTAGCTCAAAGACTCACATTGCATCCTCACCTCAATAGAGTTACAGGAAAGGCTATGACTATCTTATGGTCCTGTCAAAGACTCTTTGGTAAAACTTGGGGTATAAGGCCTTTAATTGCCCTATAGGCAATTGAGGCAATTATAAGACCCGTGGTCACCTGTGCGGCTCTAGTATGGTGGCCAAAAGCAGAACGAAAGGCAGCGCAGGCAACATTACTAAAACTATAGAAGACAGCATATCCAGAAGTCACCGATGCCATGCGCACATGCTCCACAGCAGCTATGGAGGCTCTACGAAACCTCCCCCTTACACTGGCTGTATGATACCAATCTTTACTCAGCAGGTAATCTGACTGTTTACAGGAAAATTCTTGAAGAATTCAAGGATAATCCTGTAATAAACTCAATCTCAGATACCATGCCAAAAAGTTGATCCTTGAGAGCAGAGATTATTGGCTTAACAATAGACATATCTTTGAAAAGGGATCTCCTGGCAAAAAAAAAGGTGTGGATTCTCAGTTCATCAGATCAGAGCCATTCTGTAGCTACTCGAAAAGCCGACTGGCCATCCGCACTAGGTAATGGGAAGACAAACGAAAGCACTCTCACTGGACAAATACTACAAGGTTAAGACAAGCAAATAGCTTTATAACCTACTCAAAGGAGAAAACGGAAGCGCTGCTCTCACTCAGCACACCAGAAAGAAGTTTTAAGAAAACATGACATGACTTTTTTAAACCATTTGCTTTCTAACATCACATAGCATAAAGAGTAAGAATTTTTTTCTTAGAATCGCTTGGCAGGGTGATTTCAAAATTTTTAATGTTCATGGTTTGCACAACACTACTTTATTTTTAAATTTTGATCTACTCAACGCAGAGATATCTAACAAATGCCAAAAAAGTACAAACTCATAACCTTTCCAAAATTGTCTTCAATATTATTGATTAATCTTAGTATGTTACAAAGCTGTTCGTAATTTATGCCAATAACTCCCTTTAAGATGTATTGTAGCCAGCATTAACCGCATTTTATTGTTAACTACCCCTGAGTAAACTGCATCCTTCATTGTTTTCTATAAGAAAAAGTCCAATATGGTAAAATCTGGAGATCTAGCAGGCTAAGGAATCGATGAGTACGTCCAAACCAGCGGTCACACAATTTTTTTTTGGATTTTTTGGATGGTTTTAGATTTTTAAGTAAGAACAAAGCAATAACAAAACTAAATACCAGTAAAATAATTTTAATTTAAAAAACTAAAAACTGGGAAATCGATTAAGAGGATCCTATCCGCAAGATCAGAGAAGTCCGCCCTTTTAAAATCAAAAACGAACTGATCTGCGATCACCAAAATTATAATCTTTCGTAACACTTTATCTAGAGTTATTAGAGGTTCTTCTGCTATACCGCAGGGTAGCCATCTTGGTTCGCAGTTGTTTATTACTGGTCAGCTGTTGTTTCTTCATGACGACATTGCCACCCTGATTAAACACTTCAAAGTCTTAATCTATGCAGACGATATGAAGATTTCCTCTTGCGTTAGAGACATTTATGATTCTTCCCGCATTCAGGATGATTTAAATACCTTCAAGGTTTGGTGTGCATCAAATTGCCTGCAACTTAACCTGGATAAATGTGAATTTATGTGATTTTCAAGAACCTCAATCAGATCGGCTTTGACTTTGCCTTTCCGGAAACTACTACCGTCGCGTGCAGTCCGTTACTGACCTTAGTGTTAAGCTAGACAAAAGCTCGATTTAACTATGCACATAAACTATATTGGTCTAGGTATAATTCAGTTCTCGGTTATGTCAAGCGGTACTCAAGGGAGTTTTTTGTTCGGCAGGTTTTAATTTAGCTATTTTTTTCTTTGGTTAGAGCAATTCCCGAGTATGCATCTCAGGGTTGGTAACTTTGCTATGCTTTGCTGGTCTTTATTTACCAGCTTTTTAACTCGAACATAGATTCTCGTGCCCTCGCAGGTAAGGTTTCTCATTGACATTCCTCGTATGTGCAATGTGTGCGCGTGATTTAGCAACATGAAGTTGCCGCGGGATGTTCCAGTGGCACGCACTAGCTGGCAGCGCTTCCTAGCTCGTCGGTATGGTGTGTGAGTCCTTGAACATCCAATCACACATTTCATCACTGAAATTCGCATGCCTGTGGCGACAGAAGGTTGTGGACTCCCTCTGTCAGGTCTGCCACAAAGGATAAAAACAAAAAAACGAGAAACAGAAATTGAAGGAAGAACAATAGGTCTGGTGTCACCTGTTGTTCCTAGCCGCCCTGAACTATCTTGAAAACACAAACTATAAAATTTACCCCCCCTAATCGATAGTTAAGGTATCAACCCACTCCATCCCTTCACCTGGCTAGGGTGTAACACCAACCTACAAAGGGTGCTGAAACAAAAAGAAATCAAACCAACAGATGAAATAAAATCAAATGAATAAAAATCAAATCAAATGAACAACAGGAAACGCGGGGGAAGAGAGGGAAAGGGGATGAGGGAAGCATGTATGACAAGAAGCTTCATTGGGGATTCCTGAACTTAAAAGATCAATTTATCTCATATAATTCATTTTTATAACAAGGACGACTTCACTTTATATATCTAAACATAAGGATATTGTACATACTAAGTGTATAAAAAAACTAAGTTATGGTTTTGGCTACTAACAACTCTCCTAGTCTTAAACTACTTTACAACGAACACTCAGGTATATTCTTATATATTATTGCTTTCTCTTGCTCACCAGGTTAAAGTAATTATGCCACAATCGGCCGGGTAGTGTACCTCATATGCATATTTATTTGGAAAAAGAGAATAAATTATCTATATGGCATGTCTACGTTGCACAACAAATTTCAGTTGACTCGATGCAATCAAACAAGATCGAGAATAGTTAATGTTTTTCTTTCTTCGAGGTATGTATCCAGCTAGAACCATGCTCGCGAGAACACGCAAACAAATACCCTAAACGATTTCATTCTATGGAAATGTAACAATAAACAAAATAGGTTTAGCGACTAACAGTCGCTTAGTATTAATACCTAGTTGATAGATACCAACCATAAAATTCATTAAAAAGGAAAATAGCGTTATTATTTGGGGTAAACGTACAACTTTTTGAATATGCAACATGGACTTTTAATTAAAGAGAAAAACATTTTTTTTCACCATATAATATTTCGAGTAGTTGCCACTTCATCAATCACTAAGAAGGAACAAAGTGTAAAAAAATGACCGCATCGTGCGTTGTGCAATGCTATGGTTATAAATTATTGCTATTGAATCTGGACTTCGGTGAATAATTAAAAGAAGGAGAGAAAAAGAAAGCACCTAAACAGTAATACTAGCAGGACTAATAGCTCAAAAATCTATGCTCTTCTTTTAATAATCTTAATATCAGACGGTTAATGCTAAATCAGACAAAAACTGTAGATAATTTGACTAATATATAACGTATAGCCAAAGTCTATACGTTAACGAAACTTTAAATGTACTCTTCATATCTTTCGGTCAATTCTGACCCTTCTATAGATTTTTGGTATACCTAAAAAACTGTAACATTGTTATGTTGGAGAAGTTCCTAAACCTGTAAGTACCACAAATGATCTCACTAATTACTCTATTTCGATGTATCTCACTTAAGGAGAAAAGGTGGGTGACTTATTTTAGTGTGCCTATGTGAGAATATACATATTTTAGGTATCTGTAACATAATTAAGAAAAAGATTAAAATGGGTGCACTTATGTACTCAACCCCTTAGCATAACTAACTTGTTGCGCGCTTGGACCGACACTGCTGCTGGATGATTGCCCAAGGCAGGCTATGACTCCGGATGACATCAACTGAAAATCAGCTGATGTCAGCCAGGATCACGGCCTCCGCTGGACATTCATCTGCCAGCATATGCTTGGGCAGAGACGGAGGATGGCATGCTGGTATCGCTAGCTTTGCGATAGAGAGGGGGGGGTTCAAAAGGGAAGCCATCTCCGCCCGCGGTCGCGCAACAAAAGCAAGAAAATCATGCCGAGGATGGGAAGGGTGAGACAAACCGAAAAAGAAAAAAAATGATTTTGAAGAAAGGTATCGAGAACAAAAAAAAAAGAGAGAAGAAAAAAATTAAAGAAAAGGAGGAAACCCGCGGAAATTCAACAAAAAAAAAGGAACAAAAATGAAGGAAATTTTGAAATTTGGAAAAAAAGAAAAAAAAAACCGAAGAGAATTTTAAGTTCAAAAAAAAAGGAAACAAAAGAGAGAAGAAAAGAAAAAAAAGGAACAGGACAGGAGGAAGAGGATACGAGCAGGCGTTGCTCGACTTACCGGCTTTCGTTGGGGGAGTCCGATGGTATGACTCCCCTTTTTGTTGGCCCATGCCCCAACCACCCTTGCATCTAGGGGGCCGACGTCATCTAGATGCCCTTTAACGACCTGCAAAGAGAGAGAGAGAGGGCCACTCACCTCATCGTGAGGACCCCGCCCACCGACGTAGCGCTGACATGACCGCCCTAAGAAAGGACGACGAGGAGAGAGAGAGAGAAAAAGAAGACGACCTAATTAACGTTCATTAAAAAAAATTTATTCAATTTCAAAAAAAATATTTTTTTTGTTGTAAAAACGGAGTTACTCCCTCCAGTGGAGGGCATACGGCCAACTGGCTGAAGGCCAGGGTCTATTAACCTCTCTGCAATGAGGCTCGGTCGACAACAAGAGAAAAAAAACAATTCTGCCCCTTATCCTATGTGCCTATCTACTGCTCTGACTAAGTACTCTAAGCTGTACAACAACTGCGAATTGAACCTTTGTTTTTCTTAGGTAAAAACTATCTTAACTAAACGAACGAAGAAAAATGCGCATTTTTTTTCCTGCTTATCTCATATTCTAACAAAGTTAGGAAATTCATAAATATTTTATTTGGAAAAATTTTCGGTTCGATACAAAATTCTGTTAAGAAAATATAGTTAAGTACCTAGTCATGTAATTTACTGCCTGTATAAATCTTAATACATTTAAAAAAAAAAAAAGGCTTCACAAGAAAAAATTCTAAAACAGTCTTAGCTGCAAACTCTTAATAAGACTATATCTCATGTATTAATAATCCACAAAACTTATTGCATATTAGAATAAATGCTGTAAACCTGATAAATTTTAGTAGTACGGTATTAGCCAAAAAAAAATCATTCGCTCTCTATTCTTTACATATTCCTTTAAAACTATTTGCACGTTATTTTACGATACTACCTTGAAGCTTTGTTTCTTTTTATAAATATTAAAACTAATGTAAAGGAGGTATTTATATACGATTAGTGCAGAAACGGATTACAGCGCATCGAAACTTTGAGTTCAACACAAAAAATCCGCAATTTTTTAACGTAATTTAAGATTATAACATCGCAACATGGAATACATTGGCAAAAGTTATGAACAGGTTGCTTTCAAAAGATCACAAAACAATAAATTCAAAAAAAAATTTTTTTTTTTTTTCTTTGTTTATAAAGTATCGTCATGGAACGAACTCACCAAATAATTCCATTTTCTTCCTTGTTTTGGTGTTTTCCCTCTTCATTCTGTCTTCACTTGTGAATTTTGCTCCCATTTATTGTTTCCTTGTTTACATTTTGAATTTTATTTACACCTTTATATTATTTCTTTTCCTTCTTCCTCTTGATGCTTTAACTTTCCTTGGTTAATTCTTTTGTGTTTTCGTAGCTGTATTTCACTTTAAGTTTCAATTTATGTTCACTTTTGTTAATTATTTTGTGTTTGCGTAGCTTTATTTCACTTTAAGTTCCAATTTATGTTCACTTTTGTTAATTCTTTTGTGTTTTCGTAGCTTTATTTCACATCAATTTTTAATTCTTATTCACTTCTTGTAGTGATTATTTAGTCGTCGTTTATTTTCACTTTAAATCTTTACTTTATGTTCACCTCTGTTGATTTTGTTGTTGCTGTAGTTTTATTTCACTTTTCACTTTCTCCTTTTTCAACTTCCCAAAATGCTCTAAAATGCCCCTTAAAAAACAACGGAGAACACAAAAACCCAAAAAAAAGCACTAAGAATATAGTACCGCAGGTATATACATCTGCTTCTAATTTTATTCGACTCTCAATCTGTGAGAAATAGTTTTGAACAAAAAAAAACTTGTTACAAATGCGCTACTTCGATAACTGCAATCAATTTATCTAAGAATACACTCTTAATCCACAAGAAATAACTTTGAACGAAAAAAAAGTTCGTCTCAAATGCTCGCTGCAATGAAGTTTGTAATGTCATGTTCACCACAAAATTATTCGTACGCTTTCGATAACTGCAATCCATGAATCAAAAAATACTACTGTGAATTAATAATAAATAAATCTGTACGAAAAACTTTTGATAACTGCAATCAATGTATCGATAATTTTATACATATTTGGGGACATCTAATTATGAAAAGACACAAAAATTTCAATAAAATTCGCTGACAAATTCCCTTTTCTCTTCACTGTTCCTTTCGCCTTTTGGGACCTTTCTGGGGCCTCTAATTTGGTGACGTTGTTATTAATATGGAGTGGACTGCCTATTTTCTCTCGGTATCTTAAATTTGGAGTGTTGCCACTGACTAAAACCTATGATGCACCTCAGCTAGTGAGTTCCCTTGAGCGTGGAGTTTTCCTCCAAGTGGTTAATACGATATCGGAGTTAGCCTGCGTTGGCTTTCTAGAGTGGCAAGGAGATAATATGCCGAGCCGCTTGAACGTGGAGCAGTTCTGTATGATTGTAGTTCTGCTGAATTTCTTCTGGTTACTGTACCGGGGCGATAAATAAAGCAGTTTTCTTTGATTTTTTTGGTGTTTTCGTTCCTCTTTTTTTCTTCCTTCCCTCTACCCCCAAGGATGTTACAGCTGTCCGGCAGCTTTACTTGTATATGCTCGCGTGCAGTCTAGGGCGATTTAGAGAATGCTCACACTGAGCCCAATTGCTTTCCGTGAGCAATGCAAAAAGTAACCCAACTGCGTTTGCCGTCACGGAATCAGAATGTATTTCTTCTTTTTGTTTATCACAAGATGCGAGATGGTACACCCGTTCCGTGGCAGCAGCAGGGGTATCACTCACACACACAGATATGCGTTTACTTTATGTTGTTCACTCTCGGTTTAACTATGGTATGCATGAGCCCATAAATCGCATATGCAGAGCTGTCAATATGTGCCCTCTTTTCGACCAAACCCGTACTAAAATTGGCTGCAATGATCTCTGTTTCCTGCGCACCCCTGATTGTTATGTGTGCGCGTAGTCTTGTTTTGATTATGCTTTTTGCATGTTGGTGTTATTATATATTGTTATATTCTGGTTAATATGTGAAGTGATTCTAAACTCCTTCCTGAGTTAGAAGGGTTAATTCTATATGTAAGTTACGAAATATAATATATTTTAATTTTTTTGGTTTTTTATAATAACAACAAATAAAATCTTGTTTTTTAAAAACTTTTTTTTTTCTTTGTTTTTTACGGTAAATCCAGCCGAGATATTCGAAAGTAAATAAGTGCAAGAATTTAGAAATAAAAAAACTGCAATTACAAATATTTTAAATAGTAAAATTATACAAAGGGCTTAACTTAATTTACTTTGAATTTTTCTCAATATAACTTTAGAAAAGGACTAATTTTATGACATACTAATAACAATACATCATCTGTCATATACAAATGTGTGATCTAAATTGAAGACTCTTTCATAGTTCATAACATTTTTAGTGTGTTCTACCCGACACGTAGAGAATGAACACGAAACATAAGTGTGGGAAAACAAGGTTTAGTAAATGAAAATTACAGATAGCACTAACTTAGGTACATAATTCCAAGCACCAATGTAGAGTTCAAGAAAGGGATAGTCTTAATTCACTGTCGATATATTCACTATAAACCTTCACTAATTTTAAGCACTTACTTAAAATCACAATTTGAAATAAGGAATAAATATAAAAATAAAGTATATTGAAATAAAAGATTCGAATAAAATTGCATGCTCACCTGAAATCCAAAATGTGTGTACTGAGCGCTGATATTATTAGGACTGTTGTATTATTAGTACTGTTGTTGCTGATATAATTAGTACTGTACTACTGTGAGGAACGAAGAATACCGCTAGAAAGTATTCTCGAATAGCCTAATAGTAACGTTAGACATACACAATACAATACACAAAGATGATGAGGTAAAGAGTGAACTGCAGCGTGACGCTGCTTATAAAGACAAGAGTGCACACGGCACCAACAAAAGTGCACACGGCACCAATAAGAGTGCACATGGCATCAACAAAATGGTAAGTGTTGCCAGGTCGGCAGTATGCTTGACAGTATTGTACTAAAGTGAAAAACTTATTTTGAGTACTAAAGACTGCGAAAAGTTATGATATATTATAAATAGTAAATATATTATAAAAAGTATAATATAATCATTAAATAGAGTCTCACAACAATTGAATTTAATGAATTTGTATAATTTAAAATTACTCAAACCTAACAAATGTTAAAGATGAAAGTTTTGAACAAAATGTACCTGAGTATAATGTGAGCTTATAAGTGTTTTGATTTCCAGCCGGAAGTAATAAGTTAACAAATGTTTCTAGGATTAATTAGGTGAATATAATTAATTCTTATAGAATTGATCCTTTGTGGTTATTTTATAACATTTTCAGGTGTATCTGCCATGGTTATTTGTGCTGGATACTGGAAAAAATATCTGGAAATGATAAGTATTGACTACAATGCCACTTATTTAAATATTCTCTCTTCCAGGTTCCCAGCTGAAGATTGAACAATTGCTTTTTAGTTAATGACTATGCAAATTACATGGTAACATGAACTAATATCAACATTTTTAAACGCTGTAGTCAAAAAGAGTAGAAAATGTGGTCCAAATTTGCAACGAAAACTCAATTGAAAATGATGAAAATAATAAAAAATCCCTTATTTCCGTAGAATTTTTGTACAAATTCGTAAAAATTCTGTATCCTAGTGAAAATACGTTGTAAAATCCGTTATTTTTATAGATATTTGAAAAATCCGTAATTCTCCTGAGAAATCCGCCGATAATACCAGGCCAAATATTGCCCCAGAGATAAAGTTGAAAGGTTGTCCTATGTGAGTTAGTGTCCAACCAGGTATGGAGGTTGTCGAAGTATGTGATACTATCCCCGGAGAACAACCCGTTCTCCATGTCGAATTCCAGAAGCCAAATACAAAATTATAAACTTCTCTCGGAATGTACTTCCAATAGTGCTTGGACTGGAATATGATGGTATGAACGTCACTCTGCTGTACATTAACTGAGACACTCCTAATCGGGTTGTGACTTGTCTTTGCTTATTTCAGGGTGATTATTTGCTGCTCGACATCAGCATCTTTTGGGTTATCCGTATTTTATTTTGGTCGTTTCACATTCCAGTGCAGCCGCGTTTTCATTACAGTGTACAACGGAATAAATCTAAATTATATCCGTATATTCTTGCTGATCGACCCTCTTTTGTAGCAAAATTTCCATCAGGGATTTGTAACAGAACGCCGATACTAGGATGTGAACTCTGGCTAACACAAGTTAATATCGGCAATAAAACAACCAAAACAGTTTTATAACTTTTTTGCAGAAATAATTAAAATTAATTACCTATATAACCTAAACAAACATTTTCGACCCGTTGTCTTAAAAATTTTGTGTATTTAAAGAATTTACTACCTAACGCACAAAAAAATAATTAGGTAATCAGGGATTTCTAAGGATGCGGTTTTGCTAATCCTTTCTCCACTTTGCCATGTTGTACCTTTTCGGAAAGGTAAGAAGACGAGCGATTTAATAAAAATAAAAAGCTAATGTATTAATTGGATGAATTTCGGAGAAAATTTGGGAAAATACTGAATTTTAGGTAATCGCAAAACATTTGACTCTATGTACATGCAATGGTAGGAGTTAGATCAACATTAGCTATGTTTGGACCGCAACAATGTAGACCGCAATTATGTAGAATAAGTAGCTTATGCAGCATAACTTTGGCGGTATAAATACTTTCAGAACACAAATTCTACTCCTGCATAACATGCCGGACTAGTACTTAATTGACACGGAACAAGAAACTAAGTTGCTGTCACTTGTCAGATTAAAATCTTAACCTCTTAATATTTGTGCCACCAACTGATTGAATGGGAACCGAAATTAGTGTAAATAAAGGAGCTTTTTGGTGTCACGAAGAAGTGGACACATTTTAAAGTATTTGTATTGAGGAGCAACTCCCTGAGATGATGGATGTTAAAAAATTTACCAACCAGAAAATTTTCAAAAGGGTGAAAAACAAAATGGAATGGTTAGAATGTGGATACGAGAAAATTGTGCAGCAGTTAGTTGTAAAATACAAAATACTAAAGGCCGGTTTATACCGAGTTAAAGTAAACAACTCCAAAAGTGTTCAATCTGTTGAATTTATGGACAAATTAGATGACCTTTTCAATTTACCTCCAGAAAAAGTGTTCCCTGCAACAATTTGCTAAAAATTGGCAACAAAAACAAGAAGAATTACAAAACAAATTCTTTGAAGAGCAACAAAAATTTGAGCCGCAAATTTGGGAGGAGGACCTTATTCGTGAGAATCGGAAATTTTTCACAAATAAGTTTATGCAATAGGAGTCGTCCGGCTATTATGTACTGACTAATAATAATTGATAACAATTGACTAATAATAATTGATAAGCTATTTAAATTCAACTGCAGTTGAAAAGAACAGGAAGTCTGATTTAGATTTTATACAATGAAAGTTACATTTGTTAATTTTTCATAATGTTTTCTTTTGGTTAACAAATAAATGAGTATAAAAGTTGCAATGTGTGTTTATTAAATAAATGTTTGTTCAAATGATTCCTTATAGCGTTTCCATCATTATCTTGGTTTACCACAGTATGTGTTGAAGGTTGTGGGAAGCTAATGTGAGAGCTCTCGATTTCTTCTCGCCAGTTAACGTTTAATAAGTCATTTTCCATTTTAATAAAATTGTGTAGTGCACAGCAGGTGGTAATAACTTTGAGTATGAAGGTGTCGTTTTAACGAAATTCTAAATCTGCCCTTTAACATACCAAAGGCTTGTTCAACTTTAATCCTTGCTAAATTCATCACTTTATTAAATAATTCTCTTTCAGGAATTAGCCACATAACTATTTAGAAGAAGACAATTTCAGCATATTAGAAACAAAATATACAGATTATCTCAGCGAATTAATTGAAGGCCTGCGCAAAATTTCAAGTCCGTCGGAGACAAACAGCCCTGTTGTTACACTCAACGCCACAACAGGAAGCAATGTTGCCTAGAATATCTTCACCGACATTAAATGGCGAATACGACATGTAGAGATCATTTCAGCCATGTTCGTATCATTGGTACATAACAACACGAGAATCACTCCAGTACAAAAATTACATCATCTCAAATCTTGTCTAGTAGGTGATGCAGAAAAATTTTTAAGACATACAGAGATAACGGACCAAGATTATGAGCCAGCATGGAGTAAGTTAAAAGAGCGATACGAAAATAAACGTATTCTAGTCAACCATCAGCTGAAAACACTCATGAATCAACCCAAGTTAAACACGGAAACTAACAAAGGGTTGAAATCATTAATAGATGTTTATCGACGACCTAAAAAGAAATTGAATTAAAAAATGAAATAAACAATTAAAATGATACATTTGTTTACCTGTGTGCCTGGGTTAACTACAGGCACAACCAAAACCCAGATATTTACCTGAAATGAAGAAAATAATTATTATTTATATTGAATTAACAAACAAACATGAATAATCAAACGAACATTAAAAACATAAATTAAATAAACAGGCATCCCAGGTGAAATAAGCTAAATATCACACCTGTGACAGCTCCTGTGAAATTTTATGAACACACGTAAATTGTTAAAATTACACGATTTGAACGAGCACAAATTAGTCACAAAACACAATACAATATACAAAAATTAAAACTTACCTGTTTTGTTCATTTAAAACACTAATAACACTCGAAAACTTGGACATCGCACGAAACGAATTATAAACAACGCGAACTGTCAACTTCATGTTAGGTAGACACCTGACACATGAAATTGGGGTGAATTTTGGGGGGGGAAATCCAACGACGTTGTCAGATTGAGGTGAATTGCGTAATTTTTGAAATATTCGCGATTTTATTAATTCTAATTTACGCAATAAGTGGGAAAGAGAGAAAACGAGTAAAAGGGATAGCAGAAAATCACGTTCCACAAATCAAATATTGTAAATATGGCTGCGATATTGTTAATCCGCCATATTATAGCAAAAATTAAAATCATGAAATATATGAATATTCTCTGTTTAAATAGAAAAAAACAGATGATTGTTTGGATGGCTTTTTAAATGGGCCATAAGGCAGAAAGAGTTTTTTGCAAACATAAATAAGGAATTCCGATTAATTTGAATTATTGATGTGGAACTTATTGGAAAATGGCGACTGGAAGGCTATAAAAGGAGCTGACACAAGGGCATCACTCTCTTAGTTTTCTTGAAATTCGTGAAGTTAAGTTCGTGATCAGTTGTGACAGTGAAGCCGAAATTTTAGAATTTGAAGACAGTGCGGTGCAATCAACAGCCATTTTGGAGGTGTATAAAGAACAATAAATTTGCCATTAAATTTGCAATAGGCCAAAGGTTGGTCACTGCATATTCATTTGCAATTTATTAAGTTCTTGTTCTAATTTTTTTTCTTTTAGCATTTTTTTTTACTTTTTTTATTTAATCTCAGTTTTTTTTTGTATTTTGAATTTTATGAATGAATTATTGAAAATTGATTGAAGTGTTTGAGTGATTTAATTAATTTTAATAAATTGAATATAAGTTACCAAAACAATTTGTTATTATTTCGCTACACAGTTTTTTTGTTTCATTGTTTTATTTCTTTTTTACATTTTGATATACAATAGATGTTACAAAAGAAGTGCTACAACAATTGAAATGTTTGGAAGTCAATACAAGTTCATGGGATGTATTGTTGATATATTTATTGGTACAAAAACTGCCATTTGTCACACTGAAACTGTGGGAAGAAGAACAAGGCTCCGCTCAAAAATTACCAAAGTTTGAACAATTTAGATCATTTCTAAATACTCGTTTGAAAATTTTAAAGTCAATATCAGGCACCATTGCTTTCAAACGCATTTCACGAAGGAGAAAACATTATCATATCACACTGCTAACAACAACAAATGTTCAGTATGACAAGGCAAATACTTTACTGCAAGATGTCCCACATAGCAGAAGATGAATACAGCCAGTAAGCGCAAGACAATCACTGCTTCTGGAAGATGTTTAAACTGTTTCTCCAGCAATCACACAGTCACCAAATGCACGAGTAAATATAGATGTTTTAAATGTTAACAGATACACCACACACTACACGAAGTAAATTCACTACACGAAGCTTCAAGGAACAATACACACCAATCCAAGGCACTAGCGAGTCATGCTAACAACCAAGCAAGGCAAGATTCCAACGTTCATTCGGAAGCATCGACTAATAATGAGCACACACTACAAACCTTTGTCACAAGACAAAATCAACATGCATTACTATCAACGGCGTTAGTAATGGCACAACGGAAGCAAGGTAAACCAAGTTTACTTCGTTGCCTCATAGATCCAGGATCGCAATCAGCCAGCAGCCAGGATAACCAAATATACGCTGCATCACCCACTATGTAGAAATCTGTTTCTTTGCCATCAACCAGCTTGCTACTTTAAAATTGTACAAATAATTAAAAGTTAATTTCATAAACGCATATACTTTTTTTATTTTATTAATTCTCTGATCATTTTGACTTTACTTAAATAACTGCTTACTGATTAAAGCGAATATAATTACAAAATAAAGGTAAAATTAATTAATATTTTATATAAACAAAGTAACATTTTTTAATTTTTACATTTGGAAATATATCATCTTTCTTCTGGAATAATGAAGATCCCTCAAATGCAAACGCATCATGCATACTACCAGGGTATTAGCAAGATATGTGTTGGAATCTAATGAAGTAAACAAGTTAAAAATCAGGTTTGTAATGCAGTTACAAAGTACTCCTACTTACATTCAGCAATGGTCTACGAAAGCCTGAAGGACTACGGATGGTCATCCTTTTCTATTGAAATTGGAATATTCATCAGAGTTAACAAATATTGGATTGTGACTGCCAATTATTATAGGCAAGTTTTCAAAAGTGTCTGCTATTTCTCTCGCCCTTTCTGAAGTAGGTGTGGCATTATGATTACAAATGGAAGTAAATATATTATTATCGCCTTAATTGGATCATTAAAAAATTTGTGAACAGTCGATTTGTGAATCCCAAAAACTTCTCCAACTTTGTATAAAGTAACTGCTACTTTTTTTCCGCAGGCATTGGTTGAAAGTTTTGAAATGATTGTTCGGACATTCTAAAAGACTCTCTCCATTGGCATTCATCGTAATTTTCAAACTCCATACTTCTAATGAACGCTTTTTCTTCTGGCAGGACCTTTCCATTCGTGGGCAAATTATAACAACTTCCGCGAGATTTGAGGATGTTTAAAATGAGTTTTTAATATATTCGGTGCTTGATGTATAACATCTAATGTAGAACAACCTGCGGAAGAAGAACATTTAGCAAAGTCAAGGGGTATGAAGTTGTATGCATGTAGGTCTTTTCACACTTTTCGCACCACTTGATAATGTAAAATAAAAAATGTTTGAAATTTACTGAAGATGCAGAAGTTACTGTAGCCTACGTACAGAGATGGCGGGGCCGCCGACAGGGGGGGGGGGGGGGGGGGCGAAGGGGGTAAACCCCCCGGGCCCGGGCTTTGAAAGGGGCCCCGTCATATAAGTCATCAACAGAAAATTTTTTCCATTTTAACTATTTATATAAAAAATGCTTCACGATCGAAAAAGTGTACTATACTAGACAGATTTTAAACTGAAAGTCAATCATTCGATTGTATATGGGCCCGTAAACGCTTAGTGCCGGGCCAGAAAATCGTTTCGCGGGGGCCCGTATGTAGGTATGCGGATTTGGATGATTCAAGAATATGTTGCACCATTGAAACGCTATATATATTAAAAATGGAAAAAATTTTCATCTAGGGTGGGGTTGTGGAACGGTGAAGCCTGTTCGGAAGACGTGTTTATCGTTGTATAGATTGATCATAACACAAATGATATATATAAATATATATATATGATATATAATAAAATATAAGAAGTTTTTAACGTAGAAGTAGGTCCCAACGAAGCTCGGGACTATATACATATATTATAGAAATGTATTCCATAGCTCAAGAATTTTTAAAGGTCTCTTGTTCTGGGGAAGAATTTAATGAACCTTAAGAATACTCTTACTCGAAATTGTTTTCCTAAAACAGGTGTGCAGGAAGACCTCTGCACTTGCTCTTTAAGGAGAATATTTTTTGGCGAGTCGACGAATTCAATTTATTTTTATTTTAATAATATTTGCACGTAACGCCTCCAAACTTTAATCTCTTCAAAAGAAATTACAGTAGTCTAAAATTTCGTTTTAACACATTTCTGTGCTAAGTTCAGTACTTTTTTGCATGAAAAAAGCATGACCAGTATATTTCCACTAACCTAGCTAGTAAGTAAAATGCCTAGAGTTAACATTTACTTTTCCATTGTCAAATGGTGAAGATCAAATAAATCTCGAAATTCTGATTCAAGTTGGTTTTTTATTTGAATACTTCCCTTTCAAACCTATGATTAGATCAAATAACTATATTAATTTGATAACCAATCCTAAATTAAATAAGATAGCTGAGTTTAGCAATGTTGAACAGTTGTAATTTTGTAACACATTCTGGCCAAACCTACTTCCAACAGGCATTAAAAGTTGTTGGTCTTATTTCAGCGGAAGCAGATGCAACGTGAGATAAACAATACAAAATTTAAAAAAATCTCCACATACCTTTTACTGTTAACGACTCATCTTTTAATTTATTCAAGATGAATTGGTAAGTCCGCTGAGTGTAATATTATTAAAAAGTTGCAATTATTCCTTGATCTTGGAAGAGCAAGTTCAGTCCAAGAAGGAAAATGAAAAACTTGCTCAAATTCCAAAGAAAAACAGAAGAGTCATCAGCAGGGATCTGAAAAGATGTCTGGAAAATTACTAAAGTTGAACCGACTTCACAAAAAGCGCTAAACAGCATAAAATAATTTTTAATTTTTTATTTATTACGACATTTTGAAGCCGGTGCAAATCAAACAAACCAAACAACTACAACAAAAATATTTAATCGTCATTTCTTATGATCCCGTGAGCTGAAACATTCAGGTAGTATTATGTATTATTTTTAATTGTGCTACTGTAGTTGTTTTATTTGTTTTATTAGCACCGACTTCAAAATGTCGTAATAGATATAAAATTAAAAATTAATTTACGCTTTTTAGCGCTTTTTGTGAAGTTGGTTCAACTTTTGTTTTAAAAACTATTTTATTTTTCACTCTTTAGTGTCTTCTACTCTATACAACGAAGAAAGAACCATCTAAATCGGTCCACGCTTTAAAGAGTTAGGTTTAACACTCTACCCCACCTCCAAAAAATTTTTTTCTCATAGTATCAATCAAGGAACATACTCTACCGAACAGAAAATGAATCATCGAAATCGGTGCACGCGTTACGAAGTTACTACCCCTCCCCCTCCCCTACCACAATCATAGGACCAAATTTTTCTCCTATTAGCAATGGGGATCAGACTCTATACAACAGCAAAAGAACCATCCAAATCAGTCCACGCGTTACAAAGTTAGGTTCCCCCCCCCCCCCCCCCCCATCTAAACCAAAATTGTTTTCCTCGTGGTATCAACCAGGGAGTATACTCTACCCAAAAGAAAAAGAATTATCCAAATCGGTACACACGTTACGAAGTTAGACTACTCCTCCCCCCACCCCCACCCCCACCCCTCACCAAATAAGTCTCCTATTAGCAATGGGGGATCACACTCTATACAACAGAAAAAGAACTATCGAAATTGGACCACGCGTTACAATGTTAGGTTCCAGTCTAGTATTTAAGTGAGAACAATATTAAAAATATGGTGCATCGTGAAAACGGGACTGAAGAAAACCAGAGACGAATATAACGAACGAAATAAAGGATTCTTGTAAAAAACTGTTAAAAACATGTTAACACGCATCTAATCTCTCATAAATGAAAGGGCATATATACTAAATACTAAACATGGTAATATTTTACAATTACAAGCAATGCAATATACTACATCCATTCCAAGAGAGCGGATTATCCTTTTCTTCACAACACATGGGTATAAAATGAAGTGGTTGGATGAGTAGAATACGATGTACTGTGTGACTTCAATATGGCGGATGTCCGAAGATGGCGGATTTCCTTTTTTTCACAACCCCTAAACATGGGTACCAAATGAAAGGCTTTAATGAGTAGAAAGCTATCAGCTTTTCTTTACAACCTCCTTGGTATGGGTATGAAATGAAAGGGTTGACAAATAAAACAGGGAGTCGAAATGGGACCACAACCGAAATTATAAATCGGTTTCGGTCAACCGAAACCAAATTGGGTTTTTTAAACCGCAATTGCAACAACCTTAACCGTAATTATTTTCTTCAATTCGGTTTCGGTTAGAACCGAAATGTAAAATTGCATTTTCGGTTTTGGTTAAAACCGAAATGTGAAATATAATTTACGGTTTCGGTTTCGGTTTATATAGTTTTCGGTTGTGGTTAAAAACCACGTAGATATAAAATTTTCGGTTTCAGTTACAACTGAAACGTTAGGGTAAGAGTTAAATTGCTGTCCTTGAGATTTCTATATAATATAATGAAGTCATCCGACTCCCCTCCACTCCCTACCACCCTCCATTCAACTAGACATTTACCCCCTTCCCCTTCAACTCCCCTCCCCCAACTTCCCCTGCACCATACCTCCCACCCTCCGCTCCCCCACCCTCCCCTTCCCCCAACTTCCCCTTCACCATACCTCCCACCCTCCCCACCCCTCCCCTCCCCTCCCCACCCCTTCCCACCAGTCACTTTCCACCCTCCTCCAACCGACTGTCCCTTCATCAAGATATTTACCGAATATGCTATGTAATGAAGGTAGTTAAAAAAATTTGAAAATATCGCAAGACCGGACATATAACTTCTTCCACGGTCGGGACCAATTTAAATCGGTCTTTGAATTTCGGTCTTTGAATTTCGGTCTGGCGGTTACGGTTATATATTTTTAAGGTCTATTTCTTTCGGGACCATTTAATTTCGGTAGCTCTATTTCGTTACACTTTAAATTTCGGTTTTAATTTCGGTACCGAAATCCATACCGGTTTAAACAACCTAAATAGGACAGGTTTCGGTCCCGTTTCGACTCCCTGAAATAAAATACGATAAACTATGTGACCTAATTCTACATTTAATATGGCGGATGTTGCAACGTGGCAGTTGGCTTTAGATTTTTAAGTAACGACGACGCAATAATAAAACTAAAAAACAGTCAAATAATTTGTGGTTTAAAAAACTGAAAACATTGCTTTTATAAATGCTAATATGCCGTAATTTCTTATTTATTTTAAGCTTTTTGCTGTAGGCCAAGTGTACGTCGCCTTAAGTGGAGTTAGGCATTTAGAAAGCTCACAGATTAAAGACCTGGACTGTACTCAATGGACTGCGAAAAGGCCGTGCAATATTGATTTGATAAACGAAATGAACCGTATAAGGAAATGCTGAAGTTCATAAAATTAAGAATGGCAAGTTGAAATTCGTAGAGAGGTACAAACTCAGAAACTCATGTTGTACACGGTCAAATTAAATGAGTCGTATAGTTGGTTCTTAATTCCGCACTAGCACTGTTTGTTGTTTTGCAATCTACCTTCTAGACCGGACCATGCATCTGCAAAACTCAATTGGTGGAGGTAAACGAAACTTAACAAACGAAACAATTATTATAATTAGCATCAGGACTAATGCATAAATAAATATATATTTTTATTCTGTTCTCTAAGTATTAGCCAATATGCATAAGCAATAATTTCAATTGCTGCAGAAAACTTCTCTTTAATATTGCGCAAGGACTTTTTTTAATATCCAAACGTTCGCAATTCAAATTAAATCACTCTATTAAGTACGGCCTCTATGAATGTATCCAAAATAATACAGGGAACCATGTCTGCAGATAATTTTATTGCGCTATTGCAAAACATCATATTTTCAATAACGTAAAAAATTCATTAAAGGTAATTTATTTTTCATGAGCTTCAAATATCTGGATGCTATGGTGACACAAAGTCGGTCTGAAATGAGAAAAAAACTAAATTGACAGTCGTGCAGAAGGAGCGGAAGAATAATTATTACTTCTCATGGGTAGTGTAATAACTGACATAAATGGGCGTGTTACATGTCATGTGCCATAAAAATTAATTAGAGGACGTACAAGGTCAAAAAGAGCTCGTAAAATCTTTTTCCAAGAACTTTTCACGTTTGATGTCAGAATATTAAAGTTGTAGATACTACTGGATATTATTTCTATACGAAAGACTACATTTACCATTTCAGTGTAAAGTGCGCCCTAAATTTTAAAAGCTTTAAATGGAAATGTAGTAAGATTACTAAATTGATTTCAAAACCTACATTACCCATGGTAGTATGCCAGACTTTTATTCGAATGTCTATTCCAGCGTTAATAAACCTAAGCACATTTATTTTATACTCAATTTGCTGGAAGCATATAAAGTGCTTTCACTATCTCATATTAACAGTATTTATTTATTTACGCTTAATGCAAGTTGTTACATAAAAAATACAAAATAAGAAAATAAATACAACAAACTAAGATAAACAATAATTCATAACAGATAATGTAAGCTACAATATGAGCTATGATTATGATAAATATAAACTGTGAGGAAGGAGAATTAGGAAAGGCGATCAAGATGGGCGGGATAAAGATATAAGGCTTTGTGAAGGGATGATTTACTCAGATGGAAGTCAAAGGAGGGAAGGTCGTTGACTTTTCTTAGCATCCTGGTAATTGGTTCGCGTTGACCGAAGCTAGTGCAATTGCGGTCGAGTCGGAAAATGGCAGTGGACCTAAGGTTGCGAGGGTAATGAGTAAAGACTGCAGGATTGAAGGGCAGTCTATGGCACCAGCTTATAGCTGATGAATGAAGAGAACGTAGGAAACTTCACGACGTTTACTTAGGGGTTGTAAGTCGATCAGTTTCAGACGGTCTTCATAAGGTGGAAGGTTGAATCTGTCTACCCACGGAAGATCACGTAGAGCAAAGCGAATGAACCTACGCTGGACATATTCAATTCTGTTAATGTGGTTTGTTTGCGTAGGTGACCATACCTGGCTGGCATATTTAAGGAGAGGTCTAACGAAGGAAATATAGAGAGATTTGGAAACTTAAGGATTGGAGAACTCTCTAGACCAGCGCTTCACAAACCCTAGTGCGGAGTTAGCTCTGTTAATTATGCTATCAATATGGGAACGGAAATTTAGTTCGCTATCAAAGATTATTCCTAGGTCACACAAAGAGGTAACGATAGGGGCTGGTAAGTCCGTTAACATGTAGGTTCTCGGGGTGGTGGTAAGACGGTTACCGGAATAAGAGATGGGCTGGCATTTGGAGACATTGAGCTCAAGAAAGTTTTTCATGCACCATATGGTGAACGAATCGAGATCATTTTGGAGAAGAAGAGAGTCGGTTGTGGAGGAGATATGTTTAATTAGTGTCATGTCATTAGCATAAATGGACAGCTCTGAGTATTTGATGATACAATCAACATCATTAATTGTTAGAATGAAAATTAATGGACCGAGGTGGCTGCCCTGAGGGACGCCGGAACGAGCAACAATGGGGTTAGAAATGGATGAGCTGAAAAGAACATTGTACTGACGGTTGTTGAGGTAGAATTGAATCCAGGAGATAAATCGAGGGAGGAAGCCTAGGCGATCAAGTTTAAACAGAATAACGCTATGGGAGATCTTGTCACAGGCTTTACTAAAATCGGTGGCGATAACATCAACATCTTTACCGTTTTCCAGGGCACATAGTGTTTTGGACACGAATTCGGTAAGGTTGGTGGTTGTAGATCTACCTTTGAGGAAGCCATGCTGGGAGAGGGAGAAAATAGACTTATAGTGGAAGAACATGGAATCATAGACCAATTTTTCGAAAAGTTTAGGTATTGATGATAATTTAGCAATGGGCCTGTAGTTGCATACATCGCTCTTGCAGCCCTTCTTGAATATGGGAATAATATAAGAGTTTTTCATGATTGAGGGAAAACCCCTTGAGTGACCGAGAGGCGGAAAAGCAAAGTAAGGGGTTGAACTAGACGCATGGCACACTTTTTCAGAACTATGGCCGAAATGCCGTCAGGACCGGGGTGAATATCATCCGCAAGCCCATTAATACTGGCGGCGATTTGTTCGGGGTCAGGGTCAAAAGATGTAAACGACGTTTGAGTGCATTTGTCCAAGAATGAAAAGTAGCTAGGGTCAGGTTGGAGCGAATTGTCGCTGAAAGATTTACTGAAGAAGTGTTTAAAGAGGTTGGCGATAACCTGAGGATCTGATGAAGAGGTATTCTCGAGCTTTAGGGTGGAAGGGTAACCATTGGATCTCTTCTTAGAATTAATAAAGCTATAAAAGCACTTGGGGTCGGATATGAGACTTGTTTCCATCCGTTGGAGGTACTCATGGTAGAGGGTATCACAACGTTCAGAAAAAGAGGTGTAAGCAGACAAGTAGGAAGAATAGTCAGACTCAGTCTGGGTCAGAAGAAAAGTTTGCCAACGTTTATTTCTCCTGTTGCGGAGAGAGCGTAATTCTTTGTCGTACCAAACCGGGAAGGAGGAGCAGTGTTTACGAGGAAGAAGAGGGATAGATGGTTTAAGACAAACGTGTATTTTCGAATAAAACGCCTCTACAGCAACGTCTATTGGAAGATGTTGAGGGATAGTGGCAATGTTGGAGTTGAGGAGCAAGTGATTTAGTTTTTCAAAGTGGCCTTTACGAAAATTGAAGGAAAGAGAAGACTCGGAGCTTGAAAGGGCGTGAGGGTGTTCGTAGGAGAAAACGAGGAACAGGGGAGGAGAGAAGATGTTTGCTTTCTGCGACAGCCGAGTTAACTGGGTCTGGAAAAGAGGAAGTCTAATTGTCTGTCCAGAAAGTTCCCGACTCCACTAACTGGAAAGAGACCAGAAACAGAGAGCTGATCGGTAAAAAAGGCTTCTTTGGCGAAAGAGGCGTTTAGAGGGACAAAGTGTGAACAGTCCTCAGACAATGACCATTGAATACGGGGAATGTTAAAGTGACCCAGTACAATGAATTCATCGGAGGCGTTAGCGTTCTCAAGCATGGTGTCTAACGTTTCAATTACGGCCTCGTAGGCTTCTAGAGGTTGAGAGGGACGAATATAACAACAAAAAATATACAGAATACACTTACTCAGTGTTAATTTGATACATACAAATTCTGATATTGAAGAGTCGGAGGTCTTAAAAAGGCTGGCATCATAACGGTTGTGAGCAGCTATGAGAACCCCACGGCCTGGTGGGTCATTGTTGCTTACACAACCGTCAACACGGAAAATGGTATAGTTTGGAGGGAATAGTTCGTTGTCCATAATTCCTGGTGTTAGATTGGTTTCAGTTAAGGCAAAGATATCGTGCAGGAATTTGTGGGAGTTAAGGAAAATATTGGATGTTTTTGTGCGAAGTCCTCTGACGTTCTGGTAATAGACTGACAAGCTGCTGGGAGAGGTACTTGATCGGAGACCGCAGGTGCATTAGGGGGTAGGTCAGAAATTGTAAAAAAAGGGGGGGGGGGGGGGGTTGGAGGGGGGTTGGGAGTGAAAGTAGTTTAAGGAGTCGTTGCGACTTTTTTGAAGATGGGAAATGCGGCGAGAACTGACGTACGCAGCATAGGTGGATAGATCTTCTGAAACCTTATGGGAAGAGATATTGAATAATTCATGGTACTTAGTGAAAAGTTGATGTAAGACTGTTGGGTCTGTGGGCAGGCCTTCTTGATGTATACTTAACATGACGTAAGTGCTCGTTTTACCATCAATACAGACGGAATTCGGTTTGTTGTGCAGATAGGCTAGAAATAGGCATACGTTTTCATAAATGCGACGGTCCCGTAAACGGGACAAGAGGTATCGTCCATCGTTGGAATACGCAGAGCGCAAAGTCAATTTAACTGTAGGTGGGATTAGGGGATCGATAAATGAGTAATGTTTGGATGAAGGAGTTTTGGTTAGCGGTAGGGGCGGGTTAGTGGTGGTAGAAGAAGTTTGAGAAGGGGCGATAGTGAATGAAGATGATGACTTGCAATTAGGTGGGCATGCGGAGGAAGTAGCGGGTGCAAGGGTTTGGTGTATACAGAGGAGGGGTGGGACAGACGGAAATCGAAGCAGAGGTGGTGGGGTGGTCGGAAGATGATGGCTTGTGGTTAGGTGGGCACACGGAATAAGTTGGGAGTGCTTGGTTGGGTGGATGCGCTGGATATACAGAATTCGAGACAGTGGTGGAAGGGTTTTCGGCTGGGATGGATGTGTTCGAGGGCTTTACTGTAAGTGGATCAGAGGGCTTAAGGGTGTGAGAATAAATAAAGTTAGGATACTTGATTCGGGTACTTAGTTTAAAGTCTGGAAATGCACCCATTCTGAACTTTCAATTGGAGTTTGGATAACTAGGGTAGGACAAGGTAGTTTGGAATTACTTCTGGGATAGTTTGTGGGATTTATTTTATTAGTATTTAATTTGAGGTTAGATACAGAGGGCTTAGGGTTAAACTTTACATACTTCTTGGTCCACTTAGAAATTTCGATAGTCCTGAGAGTGAAGATTTTGCTGGTGGGGTTACTGATGAGCCACACATACTTGTTCGGGATGGAGATCTTGAAGTTGCTGAATTTCCTTGCGTCCAAGGGTAACTTCAGGCATCTAACGGGGATGAATGCAAAATTCCGGGAAAAAAAGCTATGTACCCAGGAAACGGTGGCGTTGCGAGGGGCACCCTAAAGGAGGAATGAAGTATGGTCCTTTGATGAACATGAGTATTTGCTGCCTAGTATCTGTTCCCATACCAATAAAGTGCAGGTGGTGCATGGAAGATGGAATGCAAATTTTCCTTTCACTAGTGAACTTTATAACTTTGAAGTTGCTTTTTCCAGAAATTAGAGTTTTAAACTATGATAATGAAAAACCTCAAATTAAGATCCAAACATCTTCGATTTAACTGTTTTTCACTATATCGTAAACATAATTTTTTTATCACTTATTAAATCCAAATAATTTGTACATGCAAACGTAATTTAAAAAGATTTAGAGGATACTATGTTTTCCTTACAACTTGAGCATTTCTTAGATATATATGTTTTTGGATTTGTAACAATATATATTTATTGGGGGAACAATTATATAAAACCTCCTAACTCTGTTTCCTGTAGAAAGTTGTAAAATATGTACAAGTTTCGAAGAATTCATGAGTAATATTAAGATTTTAAACAATGTTAGCCTTTATATAATTTGATGAAAATAAATTTTATCAAATTTACATTGAAACAACGAGACATTAATGTGATATGTTGGTGAAAACCGTAAACAGTGCAATGTTTGGGTATTATAAAAAATCGCACTATCTCAAATAGCGAGAAGGTCCGTGATATTAAAGGAAGGTGAAAGGTGAGCATAAAGTCGGGGCTCCTAACGCCGGAAGTTCTGCAATAAAACATCTCGAAAAGAATTAGGAACCCACCTATTATCGCGCCGCAGGTCCGACATCCAGCGAGCTTTCACGAGAAATGGGCATAAAAAGTGGAACGGCTGGATAGTGGGCCGACAACACCGAAGAAGACAAGAGAGGTTAGGCCCGGCATTGTGTGTTGAGTAGATCTGGAGTGCAGGACTAAGTCAGTTTTTTTCGGCAGTGGCGGGACAGAAAAGAAGAAAGGAAGTCGGTTGGAAAACGAAAAGGGAAAAGGAGAAAAAATTTGGGACACGTGCCTCCCCCCCCCCCCCCCCAGACCGTCACAACCGACCATTAAAAAAACACAAGGAGATTAATTAGGTCACGCTATAATTAGGCTTCTTTCGTTTTGACTACACATACGTAGGCGAAAATTATCGCGAGTTGCGAAACCACCGTAAACTACAAGCCATGAAGTAGGACATTTTAAGCACACATTATGGTCCAAGTGGCCTGAATTTCCGACAAATTTACATTGCTTCTTATAGCAGACGGGGGTTGATTTTTCTTTAAGCTCGTCCTCACGCCTAAACTATTACTTATATGAAAAAAATATTTCCGGATTATCCCGGAATATGGAATGTGAAAAATAAGTAAAGGTAAGGTGACGCCTTGCATTATCTTCTATCGGTATGGGTAGCTTATAGTAGGGTTGAAAAGGGATGCAGCTAAATCGTAAAGTGTCGGAGAGCGATGTTTCTCCACCTTACGCCGACTAAAGACATATCTTTGCAGCAGGATGACAGAAGATCGTTTGAATGGACTGGCTTTAATAGAATATTCATCAAGACATTGCGTGATGAACGCTACAGAAGTACTTGATATCTTCATCAGAAAACATAAAATCATTATTAAACATGTAATTTTTCATTATTTTCATTATTAAACTTTTATTACAAGTACATTTCTTATAGTTACTGTTGTGTGTCATTATTTTACAATTCATCCCAAAGATATAGTGTGATCTTATGAGCCCGTCTGGCCCTTGTGCACCTCCCAGAAAAATCCTGGTTCCGCCCCTGCAGAGCAAAGGCTAAAGAGCGGCAACAATTCTTTAGCAGAGAAATAGGAATATCAGCTGGTCCGCACGAAAAACTGCCAATTCAACTAATAATATATTGCATGATTACATCGTCATCAAAGTGTTGGTCAGCCATATTTGATTTCATAAAAACCTGCATTAATTCAAAACCTGCTTTAACGGCATCGAAGAAATGGTAGTTATTACATAAGATGACTCCACCCTAATTTAATTTTTAATGAACAAAATATTATATGAAATCTAAAAGAAATTCGTAACGGATCGCGATATATTCGCATTTGAAATGTTCAAAAAAATTTAATTTGGAAAGTCATTAGAGACACCCGTGATGTCTTGGAAAGTAAATACATTTTCTTTTACAAAATATTTGTAAAAACTTATGATATTGGTGCACAATCTTTCCTTGTACAAGAAGTCAGAAGTTTAACAATGATAAATCGGGAATAAACAAATTTTTTTCCGAGACATCACGAGTGTATGCAATGACTTCTGAAACGAGTTATTTTATCGCAAACTTCAAAGGCATATATTTCGCGAACCGTGTGTGACCGCCGTGGATTGCTTTCAGATTCATTACATTATATAATATTCATTAATTACAGTCGAGTCATCTAATGTAATAATTACCTTTAGTTTCTTATTTATTTTATTTTTAGTAAACATACAAATTTGGACTTTTTTCTGAAAAATTTAATGTAATAAAGTTTGGTATTTCTTTTACTTATTGTTATACTGCCGTTCTAATTATAATATTATGTACATATAGATATTAATTAAAAAAAAAACTTACTTAATTTTTCTGAAAATTTAATTTTTATTCAAGATTGATCTGTCTATCTGGGAAGCTTAATGTCCGGGATTTTGTGTTCCGGAATTTTGTGTACCGGGATTGTGGGTTTCAGGATTTTGCATTCCGGGATTTTGTAACTTTAAGGCTCCGGAATATTTTTTCCGGGATTAAGTTACCATCCCGTCATCAAATAAAAGACCATTCATTACCAACGAAGAGGGAAGAAATGTGATACTTATGTTTTATTTTTTTATTTTTGTTGTCTTAAAAAGTAATTTCTTTTAATTTGATTTGTAATTTTTGTAACGTTGTGCTCAGGGCCAGCAAGTTCTATGCCTATGGGATTGAGGCGTCCTTCTCGCTACCCAGATTGATCCATGACGTACATGTTCGGAGGTATATTATGCTGAGAGCAACAGCGCACTGGGCACCAGGTTCCTTGGAAGATTCAAATTAATTCTTCACAGTGTATTGTGTCACAATAACACTCACTAGAATTATTTAAATTGTGACGTTATTTACCTCGATATCACAATTATAACAACCGGATTTAAAGGGGGTTCGCAAAATAGTATTTCTCCCGGGTCCAGTACAACTGCTTAGAACCAAAAAGGCAAATTATGCGCAGCAGCATTCATTCTCACCCTCCCGTATACCTCCTTTGAAGGTGGGCGTGGGCGGAAGGTGAGAAGCTCCAGAAGCAGGAAAAAAATTGAATGAAGAAAGAAATTCCTTTAATGATCTTGAATCAGATGATACCAACCAAATAACTTCGCCATCCACTGCCTCACATTAACACAACCGGAACCATCACCTCTGCCGTCATCATATAAATGCAACCATGTTTACCAACGTAAGATCTGTTGACCAGCTGATTCTTTGGAATTCATCTCCAAATTTTCTTTTTCTTTTTTTCAACCCAAATAAAATTACACATTGCTCCCGTTTATCGACCATGTCTCGAATCCAAACCCGTCGAAAATCAGTAGATCTGATTTTGGAGTTTCCCACTGGCCCAACTCCATTCTATTATACGTCCGGTCTGCAATCAATTAAGGTCATTTACGCATAATGCCAATAAGTAATCATGACCACGACACATGCTCGGCTGGGCTACAATCACAACTCGGTTCCTAAGTGCAAGCGATGCCACAGTGGTCCGAAATTACAAAAAGTCGATCGAAAATCAAAATTACAATAACACATAATCGTTCTTCTAGTATCTGGTCAACTTCTGTAATATATATTTGCGAAATCAAACTACGTAGAAGAACAATAATTATCCTAGGATATGAGATAAAACACATACGTTTCAAATATAAATCGAATTTTCTAAAATGCAGCATTTTCTAAGAACTGTGGATAATTTCTTTTGCAAAACATTTAGGAAAAATGAATATGTATAGAAATTTTGAATCCTTAGCTATCATCTGAACATATTATTTTCCATAGAAATTTTACCTGCCTTCAAATTCATTGCTATATAATGTACCCTTTATATTGGTGTTATCTTTGCCCTAATTGTATTCTACGAAACAGAGGACCAAAGAGGGCGAAATATTACTTCGCACAAATTAAATGCTTGGGTCTTAGGTAAATAAAAACACTTAAATGGTTTGCATCGGTTTGCCCCATCCCCTACAATAGACTGTTGCACCCGGCATGCGACTAATATCTTTTCGCGCATTATTGTCAATATCTGTTTGCATCTTCAGTGGCTGTTGTACTGTTATTTCATATTGTGTCTTGTGCTGAAACTTGTGTATTTGGTGTCTCATTACG
Source organism: Leptarthrus brevirostris (assembly GCA_964036015.1). Classification (NCBI taxonomy): domain Eukaryota; kingdom Metazoa; phylum Arthropoda; class Insecta; order Diptera; family Asilidae; genus Leptarthrus; species Leptarthrus brevirostris. Next base: position 114,313,639 of record OZ038371.1, read on the forward strand.
CGTTTTTCATTACACGAAAAATTTTTAGAAAATGCCACATTATCGACCGAAGTTGGAAAAAACCGAATTTCGGACTAGGTATTTAAAATACGTTTTTCATACTAACCGAAATTTGGCATGTAGCCTAGGTTAGGTTAGGGTGGCGGCTATCAGACCTACAGCCGATCAGCCTCACATAGACTGATCGGCTGTAGAGCTGATAGCCGCCACCCTAACCTAACCTAGGCTACATGCCAAATTTCGGTTAGTATGAAAAACGTTTAAAAAATAATAAAGAATAAAAGTTTCCGGATATTGTTCTTCGCTGTGTGCCTACTCCTATAAGAAGTGAACCTTCAACATCAACATGAGGTAAGTCAAACTATACTGACAAAATTTCTACACGAAAATGGCGTTTTAAATTTTTTTTATAAATTTCCAATAATAATGATAACAATAATTAGGTTGCGGTCGTCAAGCCAAACAATTTGAGGATTGTTCTGATATTATAAAGCAGTGATGGCCAAACTCACACTACTTAATATGAGGAATGCTTAAAAGCTTTAGAAGCATTTCGTACTGTTTATTTAAATTAGAACCTTAAAATGTTTGCAAAAGGTTGTATATTTTCAGATATTATATAAATGCTTACACAACTACTTAAATATGATGATTTTTCTTAACTTTTTTATGCTGCAACGACTAAAAAACGCAAGAATAGGAAACTGAATACAGCCAATTAAGTACATATACGAATTTAAAAGCTCAAAAGCTCACTTGCCCGCGGGCATAAGTTTGGAAATCTCTGTTGTAAAGCGTAGAAAAAATAGTTTTTAAAAAAAAAGTTGAACCGACTTCACAAAAAGCGCTAAAAAGCATAAAATAATTTTTAATTTTATATCTATTACGACATTTTGAAGTCGGTGCAAATCAAACAAACCAAACAACAACACAAATATTTAATCGGCATTTCTTATGATCCCGTAAGCTGAAACGTTCAGGTAGTATTATGTATTATTTTCAATTGTGGTTTTGTAGTTGTTTTATTTGTTTAATTTGCACCGACTTCAAAATGTCGTAATAGATATAAAATTAAAAATTATTTTATGCTTTTTAGCGCTTTTTGTGAAGTCGGTTCAACTTTTTTTTTAAAAACTATTTTATTTTTCACTTTTTAGTGTCTTCTACTCTATACAACGAAGAAAGAACCATCCAAATCGGTCCACGCGTTAAAAGTTAATATTAACCGCCTACCTCACCCCCATTCCACTAAACTTTTTTTCTCATGGTATCAATCAAGGAACATACTCTACCGAACATAAAAGGAATCATCGAAATCGGTCCACGCGTTACGAAGTTACTACCTCCCCCCTCCCCCACCTCCATAATAGGACCAAATTATTCTCCTATTAGCAATGGGGGATCACACTTTATACAACAGCAAAAGAACCATCTAAATCGAACCACGCGTTACAAGGTTAGGTTCCACCCCCCTTCTCCCACCTCCACCCCAGCAACATTTGTTTTCTCGTAGTATCAACCAAGGATCATATTCTAGCCAATAGAAAAAGAATTTTCCAAATCGGTCCACGCGTTACGAAGTTAGACTACCCCTCCCCCCCACCCACACCTTTAACCATACGACCAAATTATTCTCCTATTAGCAATGGGGGATCATACTCTATACAACAGAAAAAGAACCATCGAAATCGGACAACGCGTTACAAAGTTAGGTTCCACCCCCACCCGCCACCCCAATCCCCCAAAACTTTTTTCACCTGGTATCAACCACGGAACATACTCTACCCAACAGAAAAAGAATTATTCAAATCGGTCCACGCGTTACAAAGTTAGTCTCCTCCCCCCTCCCCCCCATCCTAGGCCAAATTTTTTTTCTCCAATTAGCAATGGGGGATCATACTCTGTACAACAAAAAAAGAACCATCCAAATCGGACCACGCGTTACAAAGTTAGGTTTCACCCCAACCCCCCACCCCCACCCTACCAAAATTTTTTTTGACATGGTACCAATCGGTGAACATACTCTACTCAACAATAAAAGAATCATCAAAATCGGTTGATGCGTTACGAAGTTATGCCCGGTCAGACATAAAAAAAAAAAAACAAAAATACGCGTCGAACTTAGAACCTCTTTGTTTTTGGGAAGTCGGTTAAAAACTGAAGAACTGCGAACTGAAAAATCTTCTGACGAATGGCTTATGCCACAATAATGAAATTGCGAGAGAAGGGCAATGAAGCGGCTACTAAATTACTTAAGGAATCTGTCACAAGTCCGTCACGTGCTACGCGGAATTTTCAAAAATGGAAAACTGTAAAAACAAATCAGTCTGAAGAGGCTTGCGATTTCGTAAAATTTAACCAAACACCAGTACCGGACTCTGCGACGATAAGCTTCGCTTCATGGGCACACTAATTTATATCCATCATACCATAGTGTGCTAGAATTGTAAAACAATTTTATTCAGACGGTTTATTCTTTTGCATATGCTGTTGGGTATCATTGTATAGGAATTTTCACTTGAAGTTCCTCTTCAAACCCTTCTCAACAAAACTTGTGAAAGTACTTTGAAAACAATACCTACAGAAAGCTATCCCGATAGGTTGCTAACTGTAATTTGCAAATGGGGCTTTGATGGGAACTCTGGATATACAATTCAATTCAATTATATTTTGAAGAAATTCTAATCCTGCCTCGAAGAGATTTTGACGGCCGATAGGACTTCATCAAAGAAAATTCTAAAGCTGTGGAAGTTTATATAAACCAACAAATTAACAATTAATTGACATATGATTCGGAATTCGGCGGAATTAAATTTACACTGCTTCTGCCAATGGTTGTTGGAGAGGTAAATTAATATAGAATTAAAGAGAAATTATGCTCAAAATATAATAAATGCATGTATGTAGTGCATTGTTTAATACTTCTAGTATGAGATGTTACATATACAATGCCACTTTTTCACATTTTAATGATATTGAACATATCCCTCCTCGATCTATTCAACGAAATGTTAAGATTTGGATTGTTGGTCTTACATGCTTATATTCGTTTTTTTCGAATATCTTCTTCATGTGGACTATAGATTAGATCTAAAAGTGTAGAAAGTGAGTACTACCGAAAACTATTGATGATATCTTGAATTGAAAATTAAATTTGTTTGACAGGTAGGGAGGGATAGGGAGTTACTTCAAAGTAAAAACCTGAACTTCAAAATAACTTTCGAAAAAGAATGGGACTAGTCATTGATGTCCCTAAAGGAGGTGCAGGCAAGTGCTGGGAATACTGTAAGAAGATTTTTGCTGACCCTAAATTGTCTTCGGCAATTACTAGTAAACTGTAAAATAATTGCTTACTAACAGTTTTAGTTTACCTATTATGGTTAGGAATGGATGGAAACCAATGACATACTCGCTACACACTATCACGACGCTCTAAAAAACTACGACAAGTAATTAATAATATGTGACCTCCAACACAATATTACCGTTTAATTTTATAAAACAATTTTCTTTCCGACTTGTCTATTAATTAAGTCCAATACACTTAATTTATCAACTCAACAAAAAATTTAAATTTCATGGGGAGTGTGATACGGTAATCGATAATTAGAAAATTAATTGTAATCTAAAAGAAAATACAAAAATCCGATTAAGGACATAAATCTCTAAGAATTTCAAATTATATAGAAATCATTATAGTTTTAATTGTAAGAAAAATTATTATGCATTTTTACTTGTAAGAGGAATTATGTACTATACATGGTGTTTCAGATCTGACGTGCCAAAATGAGTTGGGATCTCACCTAGCCAAACAAAAAATGGTATATCAAGGGGGGGACTGTCAATCGTTTGGGATTTTTTTTTCGATGTGGCCAATTCCTAGAAGACAACCCTTTGAAGCGTTAGCATGGTTTTGGCCGGGAGGGAATTAGGGAAAGGGAAACTTGAGTCTTGTTTTTGCATTGCTGCGAGCTAGACAACAGCCCAAAGACGGAGGGGATTATTTTAATTTCTTAAAAAAAGCTCACTGGGTCATCTGGTCTCGAACCCGGAACCCATGGGATGTTGGTCTTGCCGCTCAACGTATTGACGTTACAGGGTGGTTCATAAATTTCAGTTCTTCATGGTATGCACATTAATCTTTTCTTTTTATCTTTTGATCTACTCAATATAGCGACATCAAACAAACGCTAAAAAACTACTACCCCAATAACCTTTCCAAAATCTCACTACTACCACCAAAATTTCAGCATATTCTCAAATTTTCTCCGAAATTTATGTAATTAGTACTTAAACCTCTATTTTATTTTTATTGGATTGCCCGTCTTAAGGTGCAACATGTCCACGTAGGGAAAGTATTTAGGAATTTGTACGTAGAAATCCTATCGGAGAATATTATAAAAATCAACAAATTTAAAAAAAATTAAACTAATATTAACTCAAAAATTCTTTTTATTGAATTTAAAAATAATTACAATTAATCTTGATAAGTAACAACAGCCGTTCAAAATGTCCATCGCAACTTTCGATGCATTTCAACAACCTCCTTCTAAGTCTCTGTCTAAGGCGTATTGCAGCCAGCCTCGTATTTTCATCGCTGCATTCCCAATTCAGCCAACTAAATCCTCCCTATTGTTAACTGGGCTTGAATAAACTTCATACTTCATTATTCCCCAAAAGAAAAAGTCCAATGGGGTAAGGTATGGAGATCCAGCAGGCAAGGGTATCTGTGCACTTCGTCCAATCTAGCGGTTAGGAAATTTTTCACTTAGTATTACCCTCACAATGATAGCCATATGCGCTTGTACTCCACCGTGTTGGTGAAACATTCACCTAAGATTGTCCATAGGGTTCTCCTCTATTAGATATTACAGTGTATTGTCCAAAAAGTCCGCATAAAATTCGCTTTTAAGTACTTGCGGCAAAATGAACGGTCCTACCAAATGGTTGCAGACGATGGTACCAGCCCAAACATTGACACTAAATTTCTGCTGGAATAAGGTAACCTGTGCCCTCTATGGGTTAGTGTTCCACCAGCTAGTGTTCCACCGCCCTATCGTCAATGTCGCGTTCCAGAAACCAAGTGCTAAATTTCAGTTTACTTTCGGAGTCTCCTTCCATTAGTCCTTGGACAGGGTAATGATGGTATGGACGTAATTCCCCTCAAAGAATAACCCTCCAAGCCTTAGATGACAACAATCCTAATCGCCTTGCGACTCGTTTCGTGCTCCTCTCAGGGTCCTGCCTCACGATGGAGATTGTTTGCTGCTCGACGTCAGCAAAAGTTCCCGAAGTTTCGGGTCGTGTCTCGTGGGAATTCTACCATTTCTTAATAATTTTTGCTTAAAAACACCCGTACTTATTGATTTGTTTTTCAACTATAATAGGTATTCTTGCTGACTGACCCTTTTTTATAGCAAAATTTTCATCGGGTACTAGTAACAAAACGCCAGGATACAAGGGTGTGAATTCTGGCTACCACAAGCTAATGTCGGCAATAAAACAAAATTGCACTAAAAATTTTTTTTGCAGCAATAATCAAAACTGATTACCTGTTAACCCAAAACAAATATTTTAGACCCTTTATCATAAAAATTTTGTTTACTTTAAGAATTTGCTACCTGAAGTGCAATAAAATAATAAGGTAGTCAGAGATTTCCAAAAATCCGTTTTTCTAATTCTTTGTCTACCTTGGTATATTGCACTTTTTGAAAGGTAATAAGACGGGGCAATCCAATAAAAATAAAAAAGAGGTATAGTAATCACATGAATTTCGGAGAAAATTTTGGAAAATACTGAGATTTTGGTAAATTCAAAACATTTTTTTCAATTTTGGCCGTGACTGTACCTGCAGTGGTAGTAGTGAGATCAACATTGTTGACATTTTTGGAAAGGTAATTAGGATAGTTGTTTCATGTGGCTGTGTAAGGTAGATAAAGAGATAAAAATAAAAGAGTAATGTGCATACCATGAAGAACTGAAATTTATGATTCACCCTGTAACTCCCAAACGGTTGAGAGATCCCCCCTGCCATACAATATTTTGTTTGTCTAGGTGAGATCTATGATCTATCACCCCACTCATTTTGGCACTTCAGATCTGAAACAACCTGAAAAACAAGACAAATTTAAGTACTCAGCCGGATCCCAATTGAAATTGGCTTCCGGTGTGGCGGTGGCGGAAATCTCAAGAATTATAATTAAAATTTTATTTCATTAATTAAGTCTTGTTGATAACAGGTTCCAGGGCTTCCTTTCCTTGATGTTAAGCTTCTCCACGAAATTTATGGAGGAAATACTTTTAAATTGATGTGTTCCACTCTGTGTCCTTTATTAATTTCTTCCTATATCTGCCGCATTTCGCCAGAAGAGGCTCGTCTTTCAAGAATTTTATAATGTTTTTGGCCTTTTATTCAAGTTATCAAATAAATTTTAAAAAAGATTTCAAAACCAAATTAAAATGAATTTATTCGAGTTACACCGCACTTTTTTTAAAAGAATTTTATAACATGCCTTAATGTTGCTTATATTAAGTATTTAAATACACGCATGACTACAGCTCGCAGGTGGTGTTATAGCGAATTCGTGCGTGCGGGGATTGTAAATTAAAACAACCGCTGTTCAAGATAAAGGAACCGTTTATTAATCACTGTTAGAGCAACAGGCGAACAATATTTTCTTTTGGACTTGACTCTAGGAACAACCGATTCGAACTCCCCAACCGAAATTACGGCTAGTCAGCAGCAGTTTCAGACCAGATGCCCGTGATTAGAGCAATTGTGTTGCTAGGCATAACTAGTGCATCTCCGCTGGTACAGTGTAGGTCATCAAGTTTGGCCATAACATACCGCCCGCCTTGGCGAAGTCCAGCTACTAGCCCGTAAGTTGCTTAGGTTCCTGAAAAATACAATTGACATTGAGTGATAAGAGAGTTACCGGTGATGGAGTCTGTGTGAACACACTCTGAGGTAGTGGCTGCTGGTCTTGATCCTCAGCAATAGGCAGCCTACAGATCTTGACGATAGCTCTTTTAAACGTAGAGTTTCCACGGCGTAGTGACTCGAGTTTTTCCGTCAGTACCAGGATGTAATGCAGTGACTCTAGCTAAAAGCCATTGCGACGGCGGAAGTCGATCTTCTTTGACGAGGACTAAATCACCAAGGTGGGGTTCCTGTTTAGCCACGTTCCATTTAGATCTTCCCTGAAGGTGGTGTAAGTAATCGGTCGACCATCTCTTCCAGAAACTTTCCATGATGTTCTGAAGCAGCTGCCAACGAGTGAGCCTATTGACTGCGGTGTCTACTGTGCTAGGCTCAGGAACATTATTTAGGGCCGTACCAACCAAAAAGTGGCCTGGAGTTAATACTTCGCAATCAGTTGGATCACTAGTCATCGGATAAAGCGGTCGAGAATTTAGGCAACATTTGATCTGGCACAGCACGGTGGAAATCTCCTCAAAAGTGAGAGTGGTGTCGCCGATAGCTCTCCGAAGGTGCTGTTTTAGGCTTTTGATATTTGCATCCCACAATCCTCCGAAGTGTGGAGAGGCGGCAGGAATAAACTTCCACTGCGTCCCTCGAATAGAAAGCGCCTCAGAAATTTCTTTACAAATATTTTGGGTCCACTCCTTCCTGTTCTGTTGTAGAACCTTATCAGCACCGATAAAGTTCGTTGCATTGTCGGAAAACATTATGTTTGGGATTCCCCGACGTGATGAGAACCGCTTATACGCCTCTATAAAGGACTGCGAGGTGGCGTCGCTGACCGCCTCCAGATGAACGGCCTTCGTTGTGAGGCAAATGAATAAAGCCAGATAGGCTTTGTAAGTTTTCTGACCTCTGCCTTTTGATGCTCTTAAAGATATGGGTCCAGCGTAATCGACTCCTGTGTGCAAGAAAGAACGAGAAGGAGTTATGCATTCTTTGGGAAGAGCCGCCATGATTTGTGTGCTGGCGCGGCAATTTGTCTAAAGCATACGATGCATTGGCGAAGAACTGAACGAACGACGCGGCGCAAGCTAATTATCCAAAACCTTTGTCGGATATAGCAGGTTGTTTCTCGTTCTCGTCCATGCAGAGTTGTACTATGAGCGTTACGTACAATGAGTGTAGCAAGGAACGAATCTTTTGGAATGATCCACGGGTGTTTGGCCGACGGGATTTTGCGCTGTTGGTACGTATCTCCAAGTGTGATTACCCTTAAGCTGTGTTTTAATCTCTGATACTCGATTAGCGATGAAGCTCTTCCATCGGTGCGGATGAGAGGTTACCCAGGCTAACGCGGTAGTAGAGTCTGTCCACAAATACACTGGAATATCGGAAAAATCAAGAGACTTTTGTACATAGTTTACAAGCTTAGACAAAAGAACAGCTCCGCATAGCTCTACACGCGGGATAGTGATGCGCTTAAGTGGAGCCACCCGTGATTTTGCCGTGAGTAATGTAACTGGTACATTCCCATAGTCGTGCATAATCCTCACGTAGACAGTCGCAGCATACGCCAGCTCAGATGCATCGCAGAATCCGTGCAGCTCACATAGAAGTTGTTTCGGGTGCGCACCGATCCATCGATTGATCTTGATGTTTTCGAGGGTTTTTAGTTCACTGCTAAATTCCTTCCATTCCTTCTCTAAATGATCTGGCAGAGGCGTGTCCCAAGCAATTCCTGCGGTCCAAAGTTTTTGAAGCAGGATTTTAGCACGCACCGTGACCGGAGATATCCACCCCATTGGATCGTAGAGTCGAGCAATAGTTTGCGCCAATACGCAAACTCATCTCTGAAAGGGTGCCATTCAATCCTCAGTGTCTGAACCCCACTATCGAGACATAATTCGAGAGGGTGTTGAAGTTTTTGGCTATCATCCAGCTGATTTAACACCTCGATCCTATTTGAGCACCATTTCCTTAAATTCAAATTGGCAGTTCCGAGAAATCCGACTAATTGTTGCTGGAGGGTGAGAGTATCTGAAACACTGTCCGCTCCGGTGAGAATATCGTCAATATAACAGTCGAGAAGAAGTGCTTTAGCTCCTAAGGGAAAGTTCTCGCCTTCGTCCTGAGCAAGACGGTGCATGGTCTTTATTGCCAAGTATGGTGCGCAGTTCATGCCGTAGGTGACAGTTGTCAGTCGATAATCTGAGATAGGATGACTACAGCTTGTCCGCCATACTATACGCTGGAGATCTTGATCACTCTCATGTACCAGGATCTGATGGTACATTTTCTCCACATCGCAGGAAAATACGATCTGGTGTTTCCGCCATCGCAAGATTATAGTTCGGACATCATTTTGAAATTTGGGGCCAATATAAGAATGTCGTTTAACGACTTCCCATTCGTCGTTCTATATGATGCATTAAAGACGACGCGAAGCTTCGTAGTAGGACTGTCGGATTTCAAAACTGTTTGATGTGGGAGATAGAATACCGTTTGCGATGAGTTGACTTCCTGAGCAGGAATAGGCTCCATGTGATTTAAGTCATGATATTCTGACATAAACGCGGAGTATTTCCTCGCTAGAATAGGTTTTTTAATGAATTGTCTCTCTAATCGTTGTAAGGCCTTTATTGCACCATTACGAGGTTCTCCTAAGGGATTGGAATTTTGGCTCGATATAGGTGGCGCACAATATATCTCTCCGAGCGGTCACGTGTTGTGGTTTTGTCGTAGTACTGAGCGCATTCCTCCTCTAATGGGGATTGTGACTTGCATGAGGGCACCTCTTCTATTTCCCAAAACCTGGCCATTTGTTCATGCAAGCTATAGTCTGCACGATATTGAAATGATGAGAATTCACTCCGATAATCAGTGGATTGGTTATATTCCTCGAAAATTGGACCTGAAAGAATCCAGCCGAGCGTAGTCTCCTTTGCTGTTGGAGTTCCGTGTCCTCCTTTTCTAATTGCTCCCAGCAGCAGACACGAGTACACATCAAATCCCTATAATCAAATCTATACCGCGCGTGTTTCCGAAGTCAGGATCAGCAAGCTGGATATTGCGAAGTTTAGGTAGTACTAGGGCCTCGATTGGAAGCGAAAAATGTGGATCAATATTTGAAAGCAAATCAAAGAAGGCTACTCTACGAGCCACTCCCGCTGAAGTAGCTCCTAATCCTGGGATGGGGACATTAATTTTCCGAACCAGTGGTTGAAATCGTTGAACAAGAGAAAAAGAAATGAATGTTGCCTCAGAGCCCTGGTCGAGTAGCACCCTGGCAGTTATCGTCTTTCCGGAACGAGCTCGTAAAGTTACCATTGCTGTGGCGAGTAAGACAACTCTGCCCTGATAGTTGTGAGTGGCCGTGTGAGCGGATACACTGACAAGAGATTTGAGATTCCCTTCGACTTCTTGCGAAGGGCCTGCTGTCTGCGATATGGGTGCTTGAGGGATCGATGATGTTCCGTCTGAGATCACCGAAGATATATCTCTATGCAGCATCGCGTGATGTTTGCCACTACAGGTTTGACACCGCTTAGAATTAGAGCACGAATTGTACTGGTGTTCCGACGAGAGACAATTGAAGCAAAGTTGATGTTTCATCACGAAACTTCGGCGTTGTTCCACTGGAATTTTCCGAAATGTGGGGCAGAACATCAGTATATGTTTCTTAGAGCATATGTGACATTTACGACCGGACGTGGCAATGTGAGCTTTACGTGAATTACTGGGCGCTACCGTACTAGACTTGGGGAATTTTGATTTTGTAGGCGCTTCGTAAGTAGCAGAAACTGATTCTAACGCACGTACACGATTCTCAAGGAAGGTTTTCAGGAGGTCAAAAGTGACTGATTCAAAGTCCCTATCTGAGATAGAATTTTCCCATTGTAGCCGAGTTCGAGTATCTATTTTCTGAACAGTAACATAAATCAGCCAATCAGACCATTCTTTTACAGGCCTGCTTAAATTTGCTAAGGCCGTCAGAGCATCTACCGTTCCATCTAGTATCCGTTTTATGTCACCACTTGAACCACTATAAGCTGCTGGCAGGGACATAAGTGATTTGATTAGCACATTAATAAGAATTTTCTTGTTTTTCAAATCGTTCTTCTAGAATTTTCCATGCACAAAAATAATTAGCTTTAGTAATAGATAGATTCCACACTAAGTTTTCAGCTTCCCCTCCTAGATTCGCCTTTAGATATTGAAGGCGCTGAGCGTCTGTTAGGTTTGGATTTTCACTAATCAAAGATTTAAATATATCTTTAAAGTACGACCACTCCATATAGTTTCCCGTGAACGTGGGAATGGTGATAGTGGGGAGCCTAACTTGGTTAGCAATGATGGATGAGGAAGCAAGCGTTGGATTAGATGTGTCCTTTTGGAGAGCTGTGGACGAGGAATCTTTAGTTCTTTCCGCTAAGCGATCGTTGAGGTAACCGATTGCCTCGGAGTAAGCACACTCGACATCAGAAAAGACGTCCTTTGCAAAGTAGTCTGACGATAAATCAGAATCCTCGGCTTGTTCGTAAATTTCTTCGCGATTGCCATTAAATTTTTCCCAGTACTTATTCAACAAATCTATACGCCCTAAAATGAATCCTTCAGTTTGTTGTTTTTTGCCGGTTTTGTCAAAATTAGCAATAAAATTGGAGATTAGTTTACTCGAAAGGGTTGCCTTCTTCAATAGTGCATTCAGATTCTCGTTGGAAATATCATCTCTGTCGTCTTCCATTGGTTTTAGTAAAAGAAATCAGAACGGACTTACCAAAATTCAGAAACCTCCTTAAACGTACGTATAATGTTGATATAATAAGAAACTAATGGACACACTCTGATTTGATAGCAACGAATCACAAGCAATCCCAGCAAATGCCATGTTTGAATAAACTATAACTCACTCCTGTGCCACAATTGAACCTTTTATAACTTTTGCAACAATTAGGTTTCTTCAAATGATTACATAGAACGGATTATGTTCGACGCGGCCGAAGTATGAAATCTTAGAGTTATTGTTTACGACGCTACCTTTTCACAATGTGTTGAAGTCAAAGCATTACAAAATCCACGCGCATCGAGATCTCTAATTTGATTAGACCACAACAACCACTTTCATCTAATTTTCACTATTTGATTGCGCTTAATCCTCCGCCTCTGATTTGGCCTGCACGTGGTTTGTACCTAAGTTAAGTGATTAGCATCACCTGCATCGATCGTTGATGATCCCGCTAAGACACGCAAATTTCGTAAAAAATCCCGAAAACTCACTTCGCTATAGTTTGGCGCATTTCTTATTTTTACAAGAAGCGTGGCATGGGTTTAAGCTTTCGCGATTTCCGAAGGAATACGTAGAGATAAGTAATCTCTTCGCGACAGGTGCTAATAATTCCCGGCCGATGCACCAAAAAATGTTATAGCGAATTCGAGAAATTAGCGAATTGTTAGGCGTGCGGGGATTGTAAATTAAAACAACCGCTGTTCAAGATAAAGGAATCGTTTATTAATCACTGTTAGAGCAACAGGCGAACAATATTTTCTTTTGGACTTGACTCTAGGAACAACAGATTCGAACTCCCCAACCGAAATTACGACTAGTCAGCAGCAGTATCAGACAAGATGCCCGTGATTAGAGCAATTGTGTTGCTAGGCATAACTTAGTGCATCTCCGCTGGTACAGTGTAGATCATCAAGTTTGGCCATAACAGGTGGGACGTCTCAAAATTATTTTTGGGGTCAATTATACTACATATATAGAATAAAGCGACAAGGTACTCCGTTGTATCAAGATTCTTGTTTTATTGGTTTTTTATGGCCATTTTTTGTACAAAATATGAGTTAAATCGAAAAAATAATAGGAACACAAAGTATTTTTTTTAGTTTTTCAATCGAAATCAGTGGTAAGAAATGTGTGTTTTCATTTTAAAAATCCACATACGGTCTAAAAACACAACTTCCGGTCTAGACGAGAAGTCGTAATATCTACCTTTCAATGGCCCCTCGGTGCCCTATAATTTTCCTCTGAAACTATTGTCGAAATAATCGAGTCCAAGCGAGATATTATTATGTCTCAAGATAAATGCCCACCCTGTATATATATATACATATATATATATATATATATATATATATATATATATATATATATGGCGGCAAGTAAGTAACCTCACCATCGATGACGACACAGCTCCAGCAAGCCGAGAGAACCGCTACCGGAAAAATCCTACACACCAGTCATCTCTCAACTCTTCGTGTGTGCAGAACTAGATCATTAGTTAGCGATCAAATTGTTTAATTTTTGTAATCTAAGTTGATTGTAGATTAAGTGGAATAAACTTAGTATTAGCATACTCGATACTTCTTTTTCTCGAACACATTCCACAGTGGTGACCCCGACGTGATCTCTTCTGCTCACCGCCGCGAAGTTTAAACACGTGCACGGAAATTTTTCTAAATAGCGGTCGCTTAAGCGCTTACGAGACAATCGAATGAAACGCGGTAAAATTATTATCGGTTCAGAAAAATGTCTGTAAACAATACAAATGCTCAAAACGATGCAGCACAATCCACGGCAACGAAGCAGGAGCCCCTGGATGGAGCTGAAATCTGCCGCGTAACATTAAAAGCACCGCCATTTTTCCAATCACGACCTGAGCTGTGGTTCATTCAAATGGAATCACATTTTTTGATATAAAACGTCAAAACAGACGTCACTAAATTTCATACTATTATCGCTTCTCTCGACAGCAATATTCTCGCTCAAGTTAGTGACGCGGTAATGAACCCTTCTGCGGCAGGTAAATATGACAATTTGAAAAGGCAAATAATTGATAATTTTTCGGATTCCGAGCACAAAAAACTACGGAAACTGTTATCGGAGCTTGATCTCGGCGACAAAAGGCCATCAGTGCTCTTAAACGAAATGCGTCACCTTGGCAACGGTAAAGTGGACGAGACGCTACTAAAAAACCTTTGGCTACAACGGCTTCCAGCAAATACACGTGCCATTCTTGCTATTAGTGCTGATGATTTAAACACCATCGCTAAAATGGCTGATGAGATAACAGAAGCAAGTGAATCTTCTCAAATCGCCACCGTTTCCAGAAAACCAAGCGATGACTTCTTTTCCCTCATACAGCAAATTGAACAATTGACTCGTCAAATCTCCGAGCTTCGCCGTCAACCCAGGCAACCTTCCAGCAGAAAACGTTCCCAATCAAGAAACAGAGGTAAAGCAACAAATTCAGCAGAGGATAATTTACAAAATATGTGTTGGTTTCACCGGACGTACGGTGCGCAGGCCAAGAAATGCAAGTCACCTTGCAAATTCTACAAACAGGAAAACTAGTCGGCCTTTCGTCGGGGGAGGCAGACGAAATCGGCCAAATATCTTGCCGCCTCTTTGTACATGACAAAAACACAAATCAACATTTTCTCATCGATACTGGTGCTGATTTTTCTATCATTCCTGCCACACAAAAACAAAAGGCATTGCGCAATGACATGGCACCCAAATTGTACGCAGCTAACGACTCCACCATACGAACATTTGGTGAAAAACTCATCACGCTTAATTTAAACCTTCGCAGAAAATTAACGTGGTCTTTTATTGTTGCAGACGTTGCCAAACCAATTATCGGAGCTGACTTTTTGCAACATTTCGATTTGCTTGTTGACATAAGGAGAAAGAAACTAATCGACGGACGAACTAAATTGGAAACCCCAGGTAAAATTTTCAAATCTCAAATGGAAAGCATAACAACAGTCAATAGCAACATCACTTTCGCGCACATACTTCTGGAATTTAAAGACATAACTATCCCAAATTCCATCAAGAAACCAAGTGATGTCAAGGTGACACATCACATTTTAACCACGGGTCCACCAGTCTTTGCACGTCCAAGACGCCTTTCGCCGGAAAAACTCGAAGCTGCAAAACAAGAGTTTGACTATCTACTGCAACAGGGAATTTGCCAGCCATCTAGCAGCAGTTGGGCAAGTCCCTTGCATATGGTAAGGAAGGCAAACGGGGAATGGAGACCTTGCGGAGATTATCGGCGACTGAATACAGTAACTGTGCCGGATCGATACCCTTTGCCATTTATACAGGATTGCTCATTTATTTTGGAAAACAAAACAATTTTTTCGACTTTAGATTTGCATCGCGCTTATCACCAGATACCTATCGAGGAAACCGACGTTCCCAAGACAGCGATAACAACTCCATTTGGTCTCTTCGAGTTTAAGTACATGACGTTTGGACTCCGCAACGCCGGGCAAACCTTCCAGAGATATATGCACGAAGTTTTGTATGGACTTAATTTTGTTTTCCCTTACCTGGATGACGTTCTTATCGCATCGAAGGATATCACTGAGCATGAGCAACATTTGCGCATTGTTTTTAGTCGTTTTCGGCAATACGGACTTACTATAAATGTCGCCAAATGCGTCCTTGGTAAACCTGTGGTCAAATTTTTAGGGCATCAAATTAGCGGTGAAGGTATATCACCCTTACCTGAGAAGAAAGCAACGATAAAAAACTTTGCTAAACCTCGCTTAGCACAAGACCTCCGTCGATTCTTAGCTATGATAAACTTTTATCGCCGATTCTTACCAAACGCCATCGAAACCCACTCAATTCTTCAAAGCATGATTCAAGGAAATCGCAAAAATGATAAATCGGTACTGGTTTGGACTCAAGAAACAACTGATGCCTTCGAACGAGCAAAAAATGAAGTCATTAACGCAATCACGCTTGCACATCCAAACACCAAGGCCAAACTCGTACTTAGTGTAGACGCTTCCGACACTAGCGTTGGAGCAGCCTTGCAACAAATCAACAACGGTGAACTCCAGCCTCTTGGTTTTTATTCGAAAAAATTAACCTCTTGCCAACAAAAATACAGCACATACGACAAAGAGTTACTCAGCGCTTATCAGGGAGTAAGGCATTTCAGATATATGATCGAGGGTAGGCAGCTAGTGATACTTACTGACCACAAACCCCTAACGTATGCGTTTCTTCAAAATCCAGATAAGTTCTCGCCACGTCAAGCACGCCAACTTGATTTTATTGGTCAAATTACGACCGAAATTCATCATGTCCCCGGAAAAGAAAACTTAGCAGCAGACTTCCTATCCAGAATTGAAGGAGTCTCCCATTCATGTGATTCTATCAACTATGATGAGCTAGCAAATGCCCAAAAAACCGACTTAGAGTTACAGGATTATTTGCAGACGGACCCACGTAAACACTCACTGAACATGAAGCTCCTTTCTCTTCCTTGCAGCGCCAAGCAACTGTACTGTGACGTATCCACAGAAAAAATACGGCCTATAATACCCAAGGGATTCAGGAAAAAGGCGTTTGACATGATCCACGGACTCGCTCATCCTGGAAGAAAAGCAACAACCAAACTAATGTGTGAAAGATTTGTCTGGCCATCTATTAAGAGGGATTGTAACGCAATGTTTAACACCTGCATACCATGTCAGAGATCCAAAATCCAAAAGCACAATAAAGCGCCGCTCGGCACGTATCCAATAACTACTAAACGTTTTGAACACATAAATATTGACATAATTGGCCCCTTGCCTGTGTCTAGAGGATGCCGGTATTGCTTAACATGTGTAGACAGGTTCAGTAGATGGCCCGTAGCGATACCAATTCCCGAAATCACGGCTGAGACCGTCGCCACTCATCTAATTTCGGGATGGATAGCGAACTTCGGAGTTCCAATGTATATTACCACGGACCAGGGTCGACAATTTACTTCATCCTTATTCAAGGAGCTCACGAAATTACTCGGCATCAATCATCTGCGTACCACAGCATATCATCCGCAGAGCAACGGCCTTGTAGAAAGATGGCACCGAACCTTAAAATCAGCGATAAAGGCTAGACAGACAAACGACTGGGTCGATGCGATTCCAACAGTTCTGCTAGGATTACGCTCAATTTTCAAGGACGACCTTCAAGCAACACCAGCTGAACTTGTTTATGGTTGCAACCTAAGACTACCTGGAGAATTTTTTACGCCGACAGAAGAAGACATAAGTGAAGCAGAATTTATAAAGAGTTTCCGACGAGTGATGAATCAGCTGAAACCCACAATAACCGCGGATCATTCAAAGAAGACCTTCTTTTTGCAACCGGACCTTCGAGATTGCCGCCACGTATTCGTTCGAAACGACACCATAAGAGCTCCATTACAGCCACCCTCCGACGGCCCTTACGAAGTAATCAGCCGAACACCTAAATTGTTTACAATTAAAATAAACAACCGTCCTCGTAACATTTCCATCGATAGAGTTAAGGCCGCACATACAATTGCAGACATCGACGACAATACTCAATGTACTACACCAATGAATTCTCGCAATCCTCAAGCAAAGGGCATGACATTGAGATCAGGGAAGAAAGTACATTTTCAGGACCGCAACTTATAGCACCTTTATTAGGAGGGGGAATCCTGTGGCGGCAAGTAAGTTACCTCACCATCGATGACGACACAGCTCCAGCAAGCCGAGAGAACCGCTACCAGAAAAATCCTACACACCAGTCATCTCTCAACTCTTCGTGTGTGCAGAACTAGATCATTAGTTAGCGATCAAATTGTTTAATTTTTGTAATCTAAGTTGATTGTAGATTAAGTGGAATAAACTTAGTATTAGCATACTCGATACTTCTTTTTCTCGAACACATTCCACATATATATATATATATATATATATATATATATATATGGTAGATCTAGGTGAGAAACGACAGCTATAGGAGTTTGAAATTTGTTTACGATGAAAAATCCAGTCTTACATTTTAATGAATATCTTCTAAAGTTGTAATGCTAAAGACGTTATTGTTATCTCAGTTGACAGCTAACACTATGTTTTTAAGGACTGCGTAATTTTTGTTACTGCTGATAGTTTTAAAAAAATTTATTTGCATTTGAAAAGTTTCCCTATACATATTATTTTTTGGTTTATAGAAGCGGTTAATCTTATACCATTCTCAAGTTAAATCACCAAACGTAGAGCTCATACCTGAAAGGAGATTCCCTAATCGATGTACACTCCAAAGAGGGGAATTTTTCTGAAGATTAAGAGAAACCGGGTATGTAACTTCAAACAGCACAAAATTGCAATCTGAAACATCGAAAAATGTTGCCCTCGTCGGGTAAGACTCTGCAACGAAGCCGAGATGGGTGCCAAGACGATTAGGAGTGTGTTCAGTTAAATGTTGGAAGATGCGTATGGACAGGGCTTACGACCCTATTACCATATCTTAATCCAAGCATTTATATAGCAGACTTCCACAACTTCCATACCTGGTCGATTACTAACCCACATAGGACAAGCGGACCTCCTTTCAGCCCAAATTCTAATCCAATATTTCGGCTATTATCATCGACACTCATTTAGTAGGACCATTTGTTTTTCCGCAAATGCTTAATAGCCACATTTACGCATACCTGTTGGAGAAGACACTACCAGATCTTCGTAAGGACATCCCTGTGGATATTCTTAGGGCAATGTTTTACCAAAACGATAGAGCAATAGTGCATTCTGGTAATACTGAATAAAAAATTTTCTGAACGCTGGCATGGACGAGGTGCACCGATTCCTTGGCCTGCTTGATCTATAGATCTTACCCCATTGGACTTTTTCTTATGTGGATTAAGTTTACTTAAGGCCAGTTAACAATAGAGACAAATTGGTTAGCAGAATAAGGACTGCAGCGACGAAAACAAATAATAAAAATAAAAAACACATATTTAATGCTTGAATTGCGCAGAAAATTTGGAAAAATGTTGAATTGCAAGTAAAAAAATGTTTCCTTTTGGAAGCGACTGTACCTGTAACGGTACAAGTTAGATCAACAGATCAATTTTGAAAAGGCCATTATAGTCGTTTTTGGCGTTTGTTTGATGTCGCTACGTTTATTAGATTAAAAGTTAAAAATAAAATAATGATGTGCATACCGTGAAAATTGAAAATTTATAAATCACCCTGTAACTCCGGTACGGTTGAGATTGCCCCCTCCCTTGCCATACATTGTTTTGTTTTTCTAGAAGTCGATATCATTATATTGGCTTATTTGGTGAAAAGTAGGATCAACCAAAATCTGCCGAAGCATTTTCGCAATATCAGTAGTAAATACGTAAGGGTAGAATCGCAAGTTTCTCAGTACTAGGAAAACACAGTTTTGCAGCTTAGGTCCTATGTGGAAAATATCATTGAGGGAAATACCAGTCGTGGTTTTCTGTAAGACGTTGAAGAAAACAAGTAACTTAGTGTGCACTTCAGAAAAAGAAATCTGAATATGCTGTATAAAGTATGGGATTACGTTTGAAACTCCCCTGCATACGAAGCAGAGTAGCCATTGCGGCATCACGTGAATTACCTATCGAAGGTTGATTGAATTTGAAAGGTAACTTCACTATGCAATGGCAGGAGGGCAATCTCAACGGTTTGGGAGATACAGGGTCATAAATTTCAGTTTTTCATGGTATGCACATTACTATTATATTTTTATCTTTTGATCTAACCAACATAGCCACATCAAACACACGCTAAAAAACTACTATCCCAATGGCCTTTCCAAAATTGTCAACAATGTTGATCTAACTCCTACCATGTAGAAATCCTATCGGTGAATGATATAAAAATCAAAAAATTTAAAAAATTAAACTCAAATTAATTCTAAAATGCTTTTTAGTGACTTTAAATATAATTAAAATTAATCTTGATAGGTAAAAAAAGACCTTAAAAATGTCCACCGCCACGTTGGATGCATGCCAGCAATCTCCTTCTAAGTCAATGTTTAAGGTGTATTGCAGCCCAAACATTGACACTAAATTTCTGCTGGAATGAGGCCACCTTCGCCTTGTGTGGGTTAGTGATCGACCAGGTATGAAGGTTATGAAATTTAGTGATATAATTCCTGGTGAATTAACATTCATCAAGTTCCCGAACTTTCGGGTCGCGTCTCCCTGTCGTGTGAAGTTACACTTCCTGTTTCTTTTAACCCTTGGAAAGTCTGAGTAAATGCCCCTCTTTGGGGTGCTCGCCGATTAGGGAATCTCCTTTGATATTCCAGTACAGTCACTGTCTCTTTTCCGTCTACTACACTATAAATGTAAATAATATCCGCGACTCCTCAAAAGTAAATTCTACCATTTTATAACAACTTTTGCTTCAAGACACGCGTACTTATTGATTGATTTTTCAACTATGATAGGTATTCTTGCTGACTGACCCTTTTTTATAGCAAAATTTTCAACAGGTACGAGTAACAGAACCCCAGGATACAAGGGTGTGAATTCTAGCTAACACAAGCTAATATCGGCAAGAAAACAAAATGACACTAACATTTTTATAACTTTTTTGCCGCAAAAATTAAAATTAATTACTTGTTAACCCAAAACAAACATTGTCGACCTTTTATCTTAAAAATGTTGTTTCTTTATAGAATTTCTTACCTAAAGTGCAATAAAAAAACTTAGTACTCAGGGAGTTCTAAGTATGCGGTTTTTCTTATCCTGTGTCTACCTTGCCATGTTGCACCTTATTAGAAAGGTAATAAAATGAGCAATCCAATAAAATTAAAAGAGCGGTGTACTAATTACATCAATTTCGGAGAAAATTTTGGAAAATGGTAAATTTTAGGTAATCGGAAACCATTTTTTTCACTTTTGGAAGTGACTGTACGTGCAATGGTAGGAGGTAGATCAGTGGTGTTGTTAAAGAAAAGTTCATTAGGATAGCTGTTTTTTTAGCGTTTGTTTGATTTGGCTGTGTTGGGTATATCAGGAGATAAAAATAAAAGAGTAATGTGCAGACCATGAAAAACTGAAATTTATGAATCACCCTGAACTCCCAAGCGGTTGAGATTGCCCTCCCCCCCCCCCCCTCCCCCTCCTGCCATACAATTTTTCGTTGTCTAGTTGAGATCTATCACCCCACTCATTTTGGCACGTCAGATCTGAAACACCCTGTATAAAACTACCTAAACATTTCAGGTCACGAGATCACAAGGAAAGAGGATTAAATACTTTTGTAGTGTTTGTTTAATTTGCGCACCGGCTTCAAAATGTAATAGATATAAAATAAAATATTATGTTAGACTTTTTAGCGTTTTTTGTGAAGTCGGTTCAATATTTTTTTTAAACAATTTTTTTTTCTTCTTACACTATGTTCTAGAACTTGCAAGACCGAGTTTGTGTAATTTATATACCTGGCTGCAAGCAAGCACCGAAAAATATTTTATGGGACACAGATAGTTCGTTCTATAACATTCCTTGCTTGGAATAAGTGTAAACTACCCTTTTTGGACTAGATTCACCGGTTGAACAAAATGGGTTCATTAGACAAGGCTCCAGTGGAGACACCGCATCATTTGAAAGTATATTATTATAAAAGTAAGAAAATACATATTTGAAGAAATATATACTCCGAATCCAAATATCACAATATTTGAAAGTATTTCCGGCCAGGTTCCAAGGTCCTACATGTTCATCATGGTTCTTTCTGGGTATCCAGCATCAACAAACCCTATTCTTATTTCGTTCTCACAAATCTTATAAAATAAATTTAAATTGTACGGTTCTATATAGGTATATTGCACCTACAAATAACTTATAACCCTTGCGATGCTATAAAAGTTCTTCTTGTTGTAATATAAATGCATTTCACCTTTCGGTGCGATAAGTTTAAGGTAGATGTCACCAGCACAGATCACAACAGCAGTAAATCTAGATTTCCTGTAAAAATCTGATTATGCTTTTCTCACTTCGCCGGTAGACATTTGCAATTTCATTCAATTTGAACAGAGCTTTTGTTGCAAAAAATTCAATTTAAAAATCTTTCCCTACAGTAAGTTGGTACGATACAAATCTTCTTACGATACAAAATCTGATAAGAATAAATCATAACAGTTTGCACTTTGTGGAGGGTCTTCTTAAGTAAAAGCCAAGTAGGAATGCTGTCTTATTGAGGCGATAATTTTTCTTAAATCTAAAATACAATATTAAGTTATCTTAAGAACACTGAAAGGTGACGATGAATTACATACTCAGTTTCATCTAAATCAAATGAGTAAAATCGTCTTTCTACCCTTAAACAAGTAAAAGGATAAATCCTATTCATATTTTTACATGACAAAATTAAGTTAAATATTTTATACATATAAGTACGGTTAGATAATTTCACAACAATTAGAATTTTTCTGAAAATTACAGAAATCTTTTAAAATAAATTAAAACGTTGTTTGACGGTTTTTGGAAACTGCAAACTTACTGCTTTATACTCCTTGCCAAAACGTTCGTGGCACAGAATGCCACTTATTTTTAACCGACTTCCCAAAAACAAAGAGGTTCTAAGTTCGACGCGTATTTTGATGATTCTTTTTTGTAAGGTAGGAAAAAAAATTTGGTGGGATGGGGGTGGGGAGTGGAGGTGGAAGCTAACTTTGTTACGCGTGGTCCGATTGTGATGGTTCTTCTTCTGTTGTATAGAGTATGATCCCCCATTGCTAATAGAAGAATAATTTGGTCCTATGTTGAAAGGTGTGTGTGGGGGGAGGGGTGATCTAACTTCGTAACCCGGGGACCGATTTGGATAATTCTTTTTCTATTGGGTAGAATATGATCCTTGGTTGATACTACGAGAAAAAAAATGTTGCTGGAGTGGGGGTGGTAGAAGGGGGGTGGAACCTAACTTAGTAACGCGTGGATCGATTTGGATGCTTCTTTTGCTGTTGTATAGAGTGTGATCCCCCATTGCTAATAGGAGAATAATTTGGTCCTATGGTGGTGGCGGGGGAGGGAGAGGGGTAGTAACTTCGTAACGCGTGAACCGATTTCAATGATTCCTTTTCTGTTTGGTAGAGTATGTTCCTTGATTGATACCATGAGAAAAAAAGTTTAGTGGAATGGGGGTGGGGTAGGGGGTTAAAACAAACGTGTAACGTGTGGACCGATTTGGATGTTTCTTTCTTCGTTGTATAGAGTAGAAGACACTAAAAAGTGAAAAATAAAATAGTTTTAAAAAAAAAGTTGAACCGACTTCAAAAAGCATAAAATAATTTTTAATTTTTTATCTATTACGACATTTTGAAGTCCGTGCAAATTAAACAAATAAAACAACTACATAACCACAATTGAAGATAATACATAATACTACCTGAACGTTTCAGCTCACGGGATCATAAGAAAGTACGATTAAATACCTTTGCTGCAGTTGTTTGGTTTGTTTGATTTTCAATGACTCCGAAATGTCGTAATGGATATAAAATTAAAAATTATTTTATGCTTTTTAGCGCTTTTTGTGAAGTCGGTTCAACTTTTTTTTAAAAACTAAAAAACTGTGTGAAATTATCCCCTCAGTGCAGAGTTTTCAAGTCGACGGCGACGTAACAGTAGAAAAATTTTTGCTTTCGAGTCATCTCATATTCTAATTTTGCGCGAATAACTTTTTACTGCAAAGGAGTCCAAACTGACGTTTATCGCAATGGAATTTTTTCGCTCAAACATAAAAGTATGCTCAATGCCGTCGTCACATTGTGGATATCTGATTCTGTGTCAAGATGTTATAACATCACTTCGAAAGCAATCATCGAAGCAAAAATATCGCTTTGGCGGTATGTTGCAACATTTTCGTTCGACAGGCGATTCTATCATTTTCGAAATATTTTTCGAACTTTTTGACATTCCACATATATTCAACATTACAAATTTTGCTCTTTTAAATTTTTATACAATACTAATTATGAAATAACATGATGAATTTTTCGAGTGGAGTTCGTTGATTTGTGAAAGATAGCGAAAATGAAGACGAAAGTGTAATAAATTATCGGGAAGAAAGGCGATTCTTACGGCAGCGTTATAACGTTATGGATAAGCCAAACAAAAAGTAATTTTTATATATTTTGTGCACAAAAAAGTTCATTTTTATGACACAATTTTATAATTCAAGAATCTTACCATGTATCCAAAGAAGCTTTTGTGGAAATATTGGAGGAAATAAAAAGTGAATTTGAATGTGATACAAGTTCAGAAAAAAATTCAAGAATTCCTCTCTCTTCAAAACTGGCAGCAGTATTAAATTTGTATGCTACTGGTTCTTATCAAAAAACTATTGGAGATATGATGCTTAACTCAATGGACTATGGTTTCTAAATGTATTCGCCTTGGAGAAGAATTTATGTCCTAAATGGATAAAATTCTCGATTGGTGACGAAAAAACAGAAAATAAGAAACAATTCAAGAGGGTTTTAAATTTAATTTGTATTTTCATTACAAAACTTATGTAATATATCTAAAATACTTTTATTATTTAAATTTTATTCCTCTTAATTTATAATTTTATAGATTACAGAAAATAATATTAAAAAAAAATTACATTTTAACTATATCGCTTCTCTTATCACTATCAACAAACCGAAGAGAAGTTTTAACGAAAATATCGCCTGTTGAAAGTGTTGCAACATACCAATTATCGACAGATGATCGAACTTCGAAAATTTCGATGTTCTAACATCTTGCCACTGATACAGCCGACCTCAAAATTGTTTTTCTGTCGTTCCTGCGGTTGCTTTTGCTATCCTTTATATTAATTCCCAAAAGATTAAAATGTGCGTAATAAATAGTTGGAAGCGACTGGGTGAATTATTAAAGGTTACGTGTAATATATTACGTGTATTTGCGTGTTCTTACGTGTATTTATGTACGTCAAAAATTGATTAGACTTTCTGGGAGGAAGAGGTGTATTAATCAGGCTTTTAATTGCTTTATTAAATGGGTGGTTACCGCCCCCCTAGCCCCCCGCAAGGAAATATATATGTGTAAAGTAGTACATAAAAGTACATAAAGTACGTAAAAGCGGACTTTCCCGAATTCAAAAGTACACGTAAATACACGTAAGCACACGTAAGCGCAAATAGTCACTTATTAATACCGCAATTTTAAATTTGTGTTACTTGTATCTGTTGTTGTGATTACTGTAATAAATATTACATTAAAGTTGTACAAACAACAATTTGAAAGACTTGATTGATTATAAAATCAAAAGGCGATTTCAAATAATGGCGCGGCGACTTTGGGCGACTTCAGCGCCACTGCTCCTCGACTTTTGCTTCACACCGTCTGGCATCTCTGCCTCAGTGCAGAGTTGCCAATTCGGGCGATTTCTCGCCGATTGGGCTACTTTAGCTATCAGTTGGGCGACAACATTTTCCTCTCTGCGACTAGGCACTTTTTGGGCGATTTTCTCTCACAGTAGAAAAAATTTTGCTGTCGAGTTATCTCAATTTCTATTTTTGCGCGAATGACTTTTTACTGAACTCCGAACGAGTCCAAACTGACGACTTGACTTTGCCACCGAATCTGGTGTTTTTGAACGCCTGGTGATTTTCAATTTCCACTTTCCACCGCGGCGACTTCTCGTGATTTTGGTGGAGCCAAAATTCAATTAGTTTATTAGATATAGATAGTGGATAAAAAAGTGTATGTCATAAATAAATTGCTGAATTTGCTAATTGCATTTGCTAAATTTGCCTATTGTAATTTGTATTATTGCATTCTTTATTAAGCCGCTCAACGGGAGCAGTTCTATCGTATCGATGTTCAGTAAGCAGAGTTGCCAATTCGGGCGATTTCTCGCCGATTGGGCTACTTGAGCCATCAGTTGGGGGAGAAAATTTTGCTCTCTGTGACTAGGCACATTTTGGGCGATTTTTTAATTCTTGCTGGGCGATTTTGGGCGATTTTTCAATTCTTGCTGGGCGCCTTTGGGCTATTTGCTGTCACAGTAGAAAAATTTTTGCTATCGAGTCATCTCAAATTCTAGTTTTGTGCGAATAACTCTTTACTGAACTCCGAACAAGTCCAAACTGATATTTATCACAATGGCATTTTTTCGCTCAAACTCAAAGTATGCTCAATGCCGTCGTGTTTATATCTGAAATATGTTCATTTTTAATGCCACCAATTGCACAAAGACAGTTCTTGGTTATGTTTTGAAAAGGGGCATGCACGATTCAATAAATAATAATTTTCGTTTCCTTTACATAAATAATAATTCGTGAATTATTTAAGACTGTGACTATTTGTTATTACATGTATTTACGTATACTTACGTATAGTAGCGTCAACAATTTATTAGACTTTCTTGGAGGTAGAGGTGTGACTTTTAGTTACTTCATAAACTGTCCTCCCGCCAGGGAATATATTTGTATAGTAGGACATAAAATCGGAACTTTCCCGAATACAAAATTACACGTAAGTACACGTAAGTGCAAATAGTCACTTCCATTACTAAATAATTAAGAGTATTTTTTGTTTTTCACGACGCCTCTACCAAAATTTTAAATGTGTGTTACTTGTATCTGTTGTTATTTTATAATTAATATTACATTAAAGTTGTAAAAACAACAATTTTAATGAATATAAAATCAAAAGGCGATTTTTGGGCGATTTCAAATAATGGCGCGGCGACTTTGGGCGACTTCAGCATCACGGCTCCGCGACTTTTGCTCCATACCGTCTGGCATCTCTGTCAGTAAGTTCAGTTAACTTTTCAACATTTTTGCTGATTAAGCAGAAAGAAGGTTATTTGTTAATTTATATCAGCTTCATATTAAAAGTTAGTGATACCTAGTTCTCAAAATAAGTGCTATAACATTAAATATTTTAATATTATTTTTCCTTTCTTGTAGGAAAGTGGAGCTGTGTTTGTTTTGTTGACCACAATAATATCGTGCGGAGTAAGCCCGAAGCCGGTTAAAAGTTAAATTTCTTTTTCAAAAAAGAAAAATACGATGTAATAATTAGTGATATTTCGTTTATTATATTGTTACAACATACCACTTGCACCATACAACAAATCCTGCTACGTAACAGTCATCCGTATGGATTCGCTAAATTAGCTGCGCCAACCGTCGATCCAACACTCACGAAGGAAACAGTCCAACAGCTACCTGGAATAAATTTACAATTACTTAGACACTAGAAATTTTAGTAAGAAATAATTGAATTCATAACCGAAACTAAGTTTATTAAAATGAAATAGCCAAATTTTTTCTATTTGCATTTAGCTACTTAAATTCTGAAAAGTTAAAATTTATTTATTTAAATGAAATCACTACAAAATTTAAGTTAAGCGATAGATGGCATTATAATAGCTAGGGAAAATTAGTAGAAAGGAAAATGTCATAACAAAATTTTGGAAGTTTTGGAAATGGAAAGGAAATTTCTAGATTTAAAAATGTTATAAAAGGAATGTCAAAGGTAGATTTTCTCTCTTTTTCATTTTTGTTCCTGTACGAAATCAGTTTATCAGCAGTAAAGTCAATGAAGTAAAAAAAAAGGTGATTTTATTAAAAATAAAACCGAAAAGAGCAAGGCCTGTGATTTTCCCAAAAAAATAAAGCGTTGAATTCGGCATCACGTAATAGAAGTTTCAGTAGGTACCCAGCGAGTTTTTACAGGTAGCCCACCGCAACCGCCATAAAGAAAAGCCGATTAAAAAGGGGAAGCATCCGCCAACCACTTATTTCAAAAGCATCGCACACCAGGAAACTACACTTTCACAACACGAGGTCACGTCACGTAAAACAGCAAGGACAGCAGCCCACATCCACCTTCACGGCTTAGCAGACCCTTGGGACTTCTTTACCTATAAGGACAAGGACAGGTAGTTCTGAGGCACAAGTAGCACACAGGCAGCACTAAACACAAAGCAGCACTAAGCACACAGGAAGCAGGATCACTAGGTACGCAAGTAACACAATTCTTACAGTCACCAGGTAAGACCACGGTAAAATTTATATCGCACGCACTATTAACAACTTGTCATATAACTCTTTTCGTTATTTACGTCGGCGACAAGTTTGTTTTGTTAGGCTTGAACGAAAAGTGATAATAGACTAGAATTTCATCTGTGCGGTAAAAGTGTCTGTAAATTCTCCGAATCTGTAACTACTTCAGACCCTTTTATTTTAGAAGGGATCTTTCTGTTTGTTTTGACTACGCTCGGCCAACAACAGATTTGTACGGAAAGACCCCGCAAAGAAGCAAAAACTGTAACAATATATTCATATTGAGTCTCGTGAAAGACTCCTTTAAAATTCCTGCAGATTAATTGATTAAGCTCCAATTTATTTTCGGAGCTCTAGTAACAGTTGGATCAAAATAACTGTTATTCTTTGCACATTTGACAGAAGCTGATTAAATTATTGACTTGTGGGTTTATTTATTTATTTATTTAATAAATATTTCGTTTACCTAAGACGAAACTTTACTCCTGTTAAGATAATTTATCATATTATCTCTCTTTAAGATATTGGAGTTAGAAGGCCTTTGCCTTCTGATTTTCTACTTCAAATTTCAAGTGAAAGATTCCTGTTAAATACTCAAAACAGTTGTGCTCCTTCAATTGTCAACAGGGAGAATATATATGTACTAATCACAGGTAAATATAAAAGAAACTAAATTCATTCTCTTATTTCATTTTATCTTTTTTTACAGCTGCTATTTTTTTTTAATCCTATCAGCAGGAGCAGGAGCAGTGAGTACTTCTATACGCATCAGGTAAATGCAGTCTTTCAATAGTTGTTATTGAGTAAGTAGTTTAGTTTAACTTCTTAATTTCAACCAGAGCAGTGAAACGGGACTAGACATCAAGATACAACCCTACAAATTAAATTAGAAATGCTTTTTTTAGTGTAACAAATTCTTGTAAGTTAGATTTTCATACTAGAAATGGTAATGTGATTTTTTGAGAGCATTTTTTAAATCAAGACCTATTTCAACTCAACGTGATACAAATCAAATTGAATATTTTCAGTAACTGAAAAAGCTATTCAGCTAATCTAAACTTTTCTGAAGAAATCCGCACAAATTAAATGTGTGACGGAAAACATTGCAATCATTGGGCCATTGGGCGAATTAAATTCATCAAATTTAACTGAAGTCGTAAGATTTAGCAATTTTAATAACTTAATATTTTATTCCAAAATCGATATACTGATTATTCCTTTAAATAATATTGAGATTGAGAAGACGAACTTCCAATTTTATATGGTAAAAATTTGCATTTATATATTGTTTAATTGAACGTGTCTAGGTTGTTTAAAAAACGCGCCGAGAACCCCTATACACCCCTGCACACCCTCTCCTCCCAAACTGCACAACTGGACAAGTATGGTACGGCACTAAGCTGTACAAAAGTAACAAAATTCGAAACAAAATGTTCAAAATATTTTATGTTACGTGTTCGTAAAATGCTTCATAAATAATTTTACGCAACCATGACGAATTTTTATAAAATTTAATCTTCATTAATTTGCATTCAAAGTATTCTTCACTTCATGGATATCTAATTCTGATACAGCCTACATCAAAATTGTTTTTCTGTCGTCCCTGCGGTTGCTAGTGCTATAGTATAATCCAATTCTAAACAAAGCATACATTTAATGATATTTAATAAATACAAATACGAAAAACATTATAATCCCGAGTAGGAAAAGGATCGGAAACTCAAAAGTAATTTTTGCACTTATGCATTAAAATTTTTGTATGATGTTATTGCCGAACTATTTTCGTTCTTTTAGCTTTTATTGCACATGCACCTGAATGCGAGGCACTTGCAGGTATAGAAGCTTGGTGTAAAATATGTCGTGTTTTCCTAAGGGCACATAAAGCAGATTTGAAAAAACATGCCGAGACCAGTAAGCACAAAAAAAATGCTTCAAGTTGTGCGACGAAACCTTTGTCTGCATACGGTAAGTTGGTTGTTTGGTTTAAATAATAAAATGTAGACAAAATGCTTTGAAATATTATATTATAATATAAATAATTAGGTCTGTTCCCTGACTTTCAGTGATAAAAAGTTGGTGGGGATAACACTTCACTGAGTTGAGGAACGAAGAGTGCTTTTCAGTGCCAAGAATGAGAAATGTCAACTAACAATTCATAACACGGAGCACTCAATAGCACTGAGAAAATTTTCAGTGATAAAAATTGCTTGAGGGGAAGTTGATTTGACAATTCAAATAGCGAACACTAAAATTTGGGGAATGCTTTCAGTGTCATTTAATGAGCACAAGTTATCACTAGTGCTTGTTAGGGAGCAGACCTATTGAATTACCCCATTGAAATGTGATAAAAATACTTTTGATATGTGTTAAGTAATTGAATTTTAACTGATTAAACTGCTTGATTAAACTGATTAAACAAATTGATTTAAAACTTTCTATTTTCACGGCTGTGCATGGTTCAGTGAGGACCACTGATTACTTGTGCTGACTCACCTGAAGTTAGCCACATTTTATTTCCTCGAAATACATCTGCCTATAAGTTACTTTTATTTTTTAGAAAAGCAACCGTTTCTAATTTTGAAGGATACAAAAGGAACTGAAAATAAACGAAGTTTTCAGTTCGCCTTCAGCATTTAATAAGTTATGTATTAATAAAGAAATAAAGTCAAAATTTAAATTAAAAGGATTCTTTATAATCAATATTTAAATTGAAAAACAATTTAAAAAATATCAAAACCATTAACGTTTGTAGATCTCAAGAAGGAAGGATGGACCTAACCGCACAGATAGATTCAGCGAAGAAATCAATTTTAAATAAGGACATACGGTCCCAAGAAACGAAGACGATTACAAAACTCGTTTCTAAAGACACCTCACGTTTTGTACCGTATAGTAAACCCATTACTTCGACGAAGACTGGAGTGACGATAACAACCTCCACGAAAGATTACATACATATGGAGGATAACACATTGACCTCTAAAATTCCGTAGAGGTAGATGTTTACACATCAAGAACTACTTCCACATTGGTGACCCCGACGACGGCGGAAAATCAAAATTACAACACAAGTTACAGTGGCCTTACATCGCAATGACGAAGGACGTCACTGGAACTCATACAATAGCAAGAATACAACTTGCGACATACAATCATACAACAGCAAGAATACCACTTGCGACATACAATCATACAACAGCAAGAATACCACTTGCGGCATACAATCATACAACAGCATGAATACCACTTGCGGCATACAACAGCAAGAAATCCACTTGCGGCATACAACAGCAAGATTTCTTCTTGCGGCATACAACAGCAAGAAATCCACTTGCGGCATACAACAGCAAGTATACCACTTGCGGCTATCAAAATTTCAACAACAGTTCCAGTGGCCTTACATCGCAATGACGAAGGACGTCACTGGAACTCATACGAACACATCAGGTTCTATTATTCATGGGAAATGTGCCTTCATTATCGTCAAACTTAAAGTTTAACAGGCAGGGGAGTAATGTGGTGACTCACCTGAAGTTAGCCACATTTTATTTCCTCGAAATACACCTGCCTATAAGTTACTTTTATTTTTTTAGAAAAGCAACCGTTTCTAATTTTGAAGGATATAAAAGGAACTGAAAACAAACGAAGTTTTCAGTTCGCCTTCAGCATTTAATAAGTTATGTATAAATAAAGAAATAAAGTCAAAATTTAAATTAAAAGGATTCTTTATAATCAATATTTAAATTTAAAAACAATTTAAAAAATATCAAAACCATTAACGTTTGTAGATCTCAAGAAGGAAGGATGGACCCAACCGCACAGATAGATTCAGCGAAGAAATCAATTTTAAATAAGGAAATACGGTCCCAACAAACGAAGACGATTACAAAACTCATTTCTAAAGACACCTCACGTTTTGTACCGTATAGTAAACCCAATACTTCGACGAAGACATACACTTAACTGAATCTTTAAAAAGTTTGGGATGCAAGACCGATTTGAACAAAGTGCATTTGCATTGAACAAAATGTTCTAAATTAATTATGAACGTGATTTCACCAGCGTTCTTAAAAGATATAATTGATGATGTCGGAAGCCAGGGCTACTCATTGATTATCGACGAGTCCACTGATTGCACGGTGATAAAGTATATGGCCTTTTGTATCCGTTATTTTAGCGTCAAGGAAAATAAAATGGTCACCGATTTCCTTGGATTCAGTGAAATTACTTCTGCAACAGCTGAAAAATTGCTTGAGCATTTTACTGAGTTCGCAGAAACAACTGGCTTGAACTCGAGAAACCTCCTTGCACTTGGCACAGATGGTGCTAGCAATTTGACTGGGAAAAATAAATCCCTGTTTGTTCTTTTGAAAGAAAAACTGCAAAATCCTAACCTCCAATTGTTCAAATGCATGGCGCATTCTCTTCATTTGTGTGCTGGAAAAGCGTGTGAAGAACTACCTTCCAATTTAGAAGTACAAATACGGGAATCCCAAAGTTTTTTTTCTCGCAGTACTTTGCGGAAGGTAAGAAGAGAATTTGTTCGCAATATTAGTACTAAATTAAACGTTTATTCTTTCCAATTAGTCGATTTTTTCGTAATAACCTAAAAGATAGTTCTTTAAAAATCAATCAATAGGTCTGTCTGTTTACTTTTGTGTGTAAAACGCGGGTTAAAAGCAAGTAAAATCGTTCTTCTGGTGGAGGGGATGAAAATGCAAGTTAGCTGACGCTTTCTAAATTGATGGTCACTGAAGAACTGTCAAAGTAAAGTTCAGTGCGAAGCTCAGTGGACTTACAAGAAATCGTAAATATAAATAAAAATTTACTGACAGATTTAATAGTACACCGTGTTTATTTCAATTTTTATTTCTGAGCTATAACTTGCCAAACATCAATCAGCTGTTAGTTGTCAACCATAAAAGAAAAAACATCCTGCCGGAATTTTGTCCACATTCATCAGCGTGTGTAAAATTTGGACAGAAGGAGAAATTACTCGACTATCAAATTTCTTCAAGTCCAAAAGTAAACAGACACAGTGTGGACGGAAACTTTCGGTTTTGTGTAAAAACTTTCGAGTAAACAGACAGACCTAATAACAACAAAACTATAATTTAAAGAAGTATTCAGATTTCTAACATAATTGTCCTGTTTATAGGCTGATTCATAGGACTGTATGAGGTCATGAGCAATGAAAAAAACCTCTGCAACTAGTTCAGCTGTCAGCAACACGATGGTTATCCTACACTGGAGCTGTCAATACAATTTTGCGGCAATATGAAGAGCTTAAATTGTTTTTCCAATTGGAAGCAGAAAAAACTGGAGCTGAGAAGTGCTACTTGGCCAGACTTTCACGCGACATGTACACCGATCATAACAATT
Source organism: Leptarthrus brevirostris (assembly GCA_964036015.1). NCBI lineage: Eukaryota > Metazoa > Arthropoda > Insecta > Diptera > Asilidae > Leptarthrus > Leptarthrus brevirostris. Next base: position 114,346,767 of record OZ038371.1, read on the forward strand.
GGCTGTATTTTACCTTTTTGTCACCGATATTGAAGGACATCAGCATTTTGAATTTGTCTTTTCAAAACACAGACTCTGATATCACAAGACTCTATGCAGACTTGCGTAGGTTTTTAATGGCAACTGCAAAGAGATTTCTAAAACCGGCATTCTTAAAACTAGAAAGCGATGATCGTTCTGCTCACTCAGCCATTAAAAATGTAGCAGCTGCTTTAAAAAAAACTGGCCTTGAATTCGGTAATTCCCTTTTACCATTGAAGGTGATTGATTTTGGAGGCCCATTTGAAAATGCTGTTTCAGAACTGAAAATTGCCGAAGAAAATCTCAAACCTCTGCGCCAGAGATTGTTACAATTTTTAATCCATCTTTGCAGAGAATTGATAATGAGATTGCCCAACAATATCGAAATTGTGGAAAAGATGCAGTTTTTATCTCCAGCTTTCTGCTTGAAAAACAATTCGCCAGAGATTTAAAAAAAATGGCCGTGGGAAATGGCTGGTAAGATTTAATTATACTTTTAGTTTAAAAAATTCTTGCTATGACTGTAAACCTTGTTTGTTTTAGCCGAAGGCACGGATAAAGAAGCTTTGGAAAATCAATGGCGGCTCTTAGGGACATTTAAACTTCATGAAATCGACCCGGCTTTCGAAGATGAAAACAAAGTCACTCTGGCAGAATTTTGGATTGCCATTTGGAACATTCTAAATGCTCAAGGTGATCAAATGTTCAAGGATTTATCAGGATTCGCAGTTCGAATTTTATCGGTTCCTGTCGGTAATGCTGTAGTTGAGCGAATATTCAGCGTTATGAACACTGTAAAAACAAAACTACATAATCGAATGAGCGTTCCTATGTTAATATCAATACTAATAATAAAGATTCATCTTTCGGTCCTCGGGATTTGCTGTGTGGATTTTCAAGCTTCGCCACATATGTTGGAATTATTCAATTCCAACATGCATAACACGAAAGAAACTAAGCAAAAGGAGGACACAGACGACTAATTATACGAAGCCATAACGCTTTGCAGTTCCGACATGACAATATATATATATATGTACAAATTATAATTGAATTATTATTATTTTACGAAATAATTATATATAAACTTTTCACAATAAAGTGCTTTGTTTGTGCTGTGACAATTATCACTGCAATTCTCCAAGAATATAATTTGTTTAAAAAACTTGTTATAAATAATACTAAAGAACTTGTCATAAGAGTACTACAGAACTTTTTATTAATAATACTTGTTATAAATATTAAATAAAAGTTGTTACAATTTCCAGTTTGCTTATATCTGAAATATGTTCATTTTTAATCACACCAATTACACAAAGGCAGTTCTTGGTTATGTTTTGTAAAGGGGTATGCACGATTCAAAAAATAATAATTTTCGCTTTCCTTTATATAAATATTAATTAAAATGTGCAGAATAAACAGTTGGAAGCGACTGGGTAATTGAACTACTCAGAAGACAAATTGATTAACTCCATTTTTCATTTTTTCTTCCTATCAGAATGAAAACACGTACATTGTCAAATTCTTTTTGAAAACAAAATCAGGAACTCAGTATATCGTATCTTAAATTGTGGAGTGACCGATTTATCAAGCTACTAGTTTTAATTTCCAAAAAGAATTTCACAATAAAAGCATTTATATTCCGATGGTAAGAATAAGTTGAAAACGGAGTTAATCGATTTGTCTTCTGAGTGGCTCAATTATTAAAGACTGTGACTCTTTGCACTTACGTGTATTTACGTGTACTTACGTGTTTAACGTCAACAATTTATTAGAATTAGACAAAAGTACACGTAAGTGAAAATAGTCACTTCCATTACTAAATACTTAATTAAGGGTACTTTTTGTTTTTCACGACGACTCTCAAAATTTTAAATTTGTGTTACTTGCATCTGTTGCTGTGATTATTGCAATAAATATTACATTAAACCTTTGAAAGATTTGATTGATTATAAAATCTAAAGGCGATTTTTGGACGATTTCAAATATGGCGCGGCGACTTTAGGCGACTTCAGCGCCACGGCTCGGCGACTTTTGCTTCATACCGGCTGGCATCTCTGCCTCAGTGTGTGGAGTGAGGCGGATTGGTTTGGGTTCCTCCCCGCACCCATAAAAATGCGGTTATTATGTAAAACGGAAATCCAATACAAATTTATGGCTTAAATGTATCAAGTAAAACCAAAACTGCAATACAATTTAAATCGATATGTGTTTGCAGGGTTAGATCATTAGCACCATCCGGTTCGACACTCCGGGGCGTTCTGAGATTACAACTACTGCTGCTATCCCCACGATCTTCCACAATCAGCTCAATTAGCGAACTGGATGGGCCAGCTACCCAGCTAAATGATGTGCTCATCTCTTCATACCATGATAACATCTTTCCAGCCTCAACCAAAGTTGTACATACACCCTGGGAAGTTGGTCGCGTAATCCTGAAGGGTCGCACTTAAGTCTTTATCTATACCCTGTTCCAAAAAGATTGGCAGTACACGGTAAAGTTGAAGTTATGATGTCAAATTTCTCAAACTCGCCAAAAACCGTGTACAGCCATACCTTTGATCTTTCTTGGTCGAGAAACCAAGAGGCACTGATTGTGATAAGAACATTCAGCAGGCAGATGCTTGTGGACGACCGACAATGATCAGCACTTAGTGGTGGGTGGTGGGTATTTTTACATGCGAAGTTCTCCGATGCAATACGCATTCGAGGGACTGGAATGATCTGAAAGAACATTTAGTGTAGCCAGATTATATATTTTAGCAGTAGGCCACGAGGAAAAATAAGAAAATGTTCTGAGTTGAAATAGTGGCAACGGCGTGCTGAGAAAGAGGGATGGATGCATAGGAAAATTACGGGAAAATAAAACAGACAGCAATAGTCCATAAGAGCGTGTACTGCCAATCTTTTTGCAAAAGATTATAGTTTTAAATACTTATTTGGTGTAAAAATGGTCAAAAAAGTTTATACGTATATAAGACAAAAACTGTAAATCGTGAGCACAACTGATAAATTTTCATAAATGACAGCGCTTTACTCTGACGGAATTGGATCAATGGTTAAGTGGCACTATCAGAACACCTTGGATTCAGGTTCAAGCCTCGGTCTGTCTACGAGCTTTCCTTTCATAAAAAAATTTACTCCTTTTCTGGGCTGCGTTCTGCAAAGACCAGATATTCAGTTTCTCTGGTTCCCCTTACCCTAATTTCCTTCCGACATTAGTCATACTAAAACGCTAAAAAAACGATTGACTTCATAAAATTAAAAAAAATTTACATAAAATTTATTAAATTCAGGTCCAATAAACCACCATTAAAGCTTAAACTTAAGCTTTTAATTTAATAAATTTAAAGTTCATTAGTCAATTTCATAAATTGAATTGTTATTGTAATGTAATCGTATAATGGTTAAAATAGAAATTCATCGAAGCAAAATGAAATCAGTTCTCACTTTTCCTAATGTGTAATGTATTTTTCCCCATACAAATTCACAGACATTCCCCAGCTCAAGGCCCTTGAGAAAGGTAAATTTCAGACTTTTCGTTTCCTTTACTTACATCTAAACTTCTACTTACATAGCAGCCTGTAAGTTTTGGTTAGTTTCATATTTCCTCATACAAAAACAGAATTGACGCTAGGGGTATAGAAATATATACTGCGAAAACGCTTTTTTTTATCGTTATTTAATTTATTATTAACTTTTTCGCCTTTTACTAGTTATACTAATTATTTTTGCAATAAACTGAATTATTAGTGACGTTTCTTTATGCTTATTCTAAATGCTGAGTGAACGTTTTCAACAAACGTACTGCTTCATAACCCAATAATTCGTTATATGGTATATTGACTTTGAATTTGAATGTGTCGTCGGTGGAGTAAGTAATAACGTATCGGCGTACCAATCCGGAGGTGCCAAGTTCGCATCCCTCCGGCGGCGACCCATGGTTGGTTTCTGCTAAAACAGATTGCGATAAAAAAAAGTTCGGAATCTACTTTAAATTGTAGGTCTACTTGCAAGCGTTGTCTCGACTATATCTTCGGTGGAGTAAGTGATAACATGTCGACCTACCAATCCGGAGGTGCCAGGTTCGCATCCCACCGGTGGCGACCCATGGTTGTTTTCTGCTAAAACAGATTGCGATAAAAAGGTAATGGGGATTGTAGAGAGAATGGCATAGTTCGGAATCTACTTTAAATTGTAGGTCTACTTGCAAGCGTTGTCTCGAATCCGGTGGAGTTCTTCGCCCGCCCCATGACCCACAAGGGGTTACGGGAGCTAGAGAGAGAGAGGAGAGATATCGACTAAAGATCTCTGATGAAATTATTCGAACATGACCTATTTTTCTCTTAGACTTTATTTTGACAAATTACTTTTTAACTTTATTTACTAAGCAAAATACAAGAAAAATTTAACAGAAAAAATTAACTCCAAAGTAAATAAGTTTGTAATGCTAGTATAAATAAATAATAATGTACCTACTGGGTCGTTGATCTTTTAAAAATTAAATGTTTTTGAAAAATAAACTAGTATTATTGAAATAAACTATAAAATTTTAAGGAGGTATTTACATGCTGAGAAGTAAAAAAATCAATTTTATTTTGATAGTTTAAGGAGTTTGTACAAAATTGCGAAATTCGACTTCAAAATTTTTTATATAACTGTTAAGCACTTCTGTTTCTCTTGAGCATTAAGTAACTGAATTATGAGCCTCCAAAGCGTATTTCTCGAAATAACGTTTTCAAATTTGGTGACAATGATTTAGAAAAAACTATAAATCCAATTAGCTTCTAGTTTTGAACATTCTATTCTATAAAAGTGCATTGTGAATAAAACCTCGCATTTTAATAAAAATACATCATAATGGTTCGGTGCTTAATATTTCAATGTATCTTTAAAATCCCGATCCTGTGGCGAGAAATCACTTGCACCGATTATATCTTTTTTTTCTGGGAGCCGTAAAAAAAGGAGAGTACAGGAGCCATGGCGTAAAGGATATTAAAAAAATATTTTTGTTAAAGTTTAAGTATTTAAAATAAACATGGTGTAATCCATTTTTATATAAATAGTAAAGATTTTGGGAAAAAATTAAAAATGAGCCTGTTTTTTTGCCAAAATGACGCAAATACCCCTTAAATTTTACCGAACATTCTTTTTGGCTTGGCATTACAAACCCCCACTTATGTCATCTCGAAATGCTTTCAATAAATCTTACCCAGAAACCCTCTTACATTTACCAGATTTTATCGGCAGGTAATCGAATTTAGTGCAAGAAGTAATGAAAATAATAGAAAGAAAGAATTAAGGTCGAGAGACTTCCATTTAGAAGGAACACAGATGGAATGTACCTATAGACAGTTTATTGCACAGAGAAATTTCTATTAAATCAAGTCAGCAAATCCACTTTTCTGGCAAATTCCTTCAACGAAATAAAAGAACTGATGGAATGTATTTTTGTAGACTTTGAGTAATGCCGCTCACATCCGCAGAGATCCACCCTTGCCGTTAAATAGGGTAAGAAAGAATTTTGGGTGAATTTGGAGCAAGCACATATTTTACTCATACGTTTCGCAGATGTGGGTATCATTTATTCATATCACGTCAATAAGAGGCAAACATAAAATATGGTTCAAGTTCCCGAAAACCTCGATAAACTTTCCTTTTTTTCTCTGTTGAAAGAAACTTTTATTGTTCTCTTTTACGGTGCTTATCATTTCGAAAAAAGTTATGTGTGCTTCCTGAACTTAATAGGATTTTTGTGTTTGTGATTTGAGCAATATAAATAAATTATTAAATAATTGCTTTTATCGAAATTAAATGGAACGTCACAACGAATTCGACTTTTGTTAGTTTTGAGATATTAATGCATATTTTTCGCGTAGGACCATAAATAAAACAAACAGGTTACAACTAATTGCCGACTAATTGCCCAACTGGTTATCGTTATTGTAAAAATTCGTTGTTATATTGACAGCTCTACCTCTCACTACTGTTTTCACGTCTTCATTAAAATTAACTATTGATAAATTATCTGAAACCAAAAGTCTTTTGGCTTCTACAGGTATTATTTCATTGGTGTAATTAAATAGAAATTTATCACAGAAATTAATGTTGACCTTAGCATATTTGTTATCCAATTCTTTTATTTTTCTGATACTGTCCTCCTGTTCACAAAATTGAAGGACTCGAATCATAAAGATCTACATTCTAATATCATATATTGAATCAATTGTAAAGCATGTAATGCATGTTATATTGGTCAAACTAAACAATATCTTAAAGATAGAATTTATCAGCATAAATATGTTGTTTTTTTTTTGGAAAGGTAGGTGAAATGCTTTATGCATGCTGGGAACTAACTACTTTCCAACAGTGTCGGACTTCTGTGGCACAGTTTACCGACTTAAACACCTCCCATGCTTCTCCGGCCACTAGCCTGGAACTGTTTGGCACACTACTTCGGGCCAGGTACTGTTACTTTGCCCATCAGGCACCTACTCCCTCACCAGTTGCCAGCTGGTCCAGGCCGTTTTTCTTCCGTCGAAGAACGTCCTTCACGTACCTGGCTGTGTTGTTCCAAACTTCCTCGTCGGCAATCATGCCTTCCACTATAGTGTCCGGAGATACCACCCCTCCTGGGTGAGCCGCCTCGAGGGCTCTTCACTGCGCGGCCAATTTCTCGCACTCGAAAAAGGTGTGCTCTGCGGTGTCAACTTTTCCCGGGCAATACATGCACTCCGCCGAGGCTGTCTTCCACATCCGGTAAAGATACGATCGAAAGTACCCGTGCCCGCTCAGCAGCTATTTGAGGTGGTAGTTTACTTCACCGTGTTTTCTGAAATAAATATATAAATATGATTACCGTAGTGTGAATGTAATTAGAACAGAGAAAACGGCCTTAGCCAACATCACTTTAATAATGATGGCCATTCGCTTGATTTTAAAAGAGCAAAAATACTGGACCAAGTCAATAACTGGCAAAAACGAAACCTGAGTGAGTTACAGATACAACTTCATCCTACTAGTATCAATTATAGAACCGATACCCAAAAATTAAAGGAACTGTCTATTTACCACTCTCAAATTGCCGTGTAATTTCCGTGTACACGGAAATACACGGAACTACACGAAAGTACACGACAAGTGCAAATAGTCACTTCCATATTCATATAACAGGTAATAGTTTATCACAGACTGTTATAGATACAAACCTGGCGGGGGGAAGGGGCGGCAGGCCCCCAGTTAATAAAGCAACTAAAAGCCTGATTAATACACCTCTTCCTCCCAGAAAGTCTACTAAAAATTTGACGTACTTTCCGTGTATTTCCGTGTACACGGAAATTACACGGCAATTTGAGTGTGGTAAATAGACACTGCCAAAATTAAATTCTATTTAGAAAGCACTGCTATTCAACAACAGAGCGATGAGGATTCTGACATGAGTAATAAATAGCAAATATATGAAGAGTGCACACTTGCTGGACACAGATAACGTTTTGGTTATTATTCTGGAACGGCGCTGATGCATCTGAGTTCATCTGGACTAGCCTATTTTTGGATGATGTGTTCATCACATTAAATAAGTGTCATTTTTTAATGCATATATTATTGAAGTTAAGATGTTTTATTACTTTGCTTATTATTCATGTGATGCTTTCGGTTGAGAGTCTTACTATAGTAGTATTCCTGTTTAGTTAAGGGGGAGTAAGGTTAATTCGATACAAAATAAAATAGTTTTTAAAAAAAAAGTTGAACCAACTTCACAAAAAGCGCTAAAAAGCATAAAATAATTTTTAATTTTATATCTATTACGACATTTTGAAGTCGGTGCAAATCAAACAAACCAAACAACAACACAAATATTTAATCAGCATTTCTTATGATCCCGTAAGCTGAAACGTTCAGGTAGTATTATGTATTATTTTCAATTGTGGTTTTGTAGTTGTTTTATTTGTTTAATTTGCACCGACTTCAAAATGTTTAAATATAATTAACCCTTCTAACTCAGAAGGCGCACTTTACAGGCAGAAGCCTGGAACCAATTGACCTATTCACCAGAATAAAACATATATTAAGGTGAATGAGGCTCCCACAACCCATGCAAAGAAAAATATTAGTAAACAAAAAACCAAAACACGTCCAAACAAAACAATCAGGGGTGCATTGATAACAGAGATCGTTTAAGCAAATCTTTAGTAAGAGCCAGGTCAAAAATAGGACACATATTCACGGCTCTACACATGCGATTAATTGGCTCATGCATACCATAGTTAGACCGAGAATGAGCAACATGTAGTAAAGGCAATCTCCTTAACCTATACGGAGCATGCCTATAAGTTACCAAACCTGCAAGAGAGCGAGAATCTATATTCGAGTTCAAAAGCTGGTGAATAAATACTAGGTCAGCAACTCTTCGTCGTTCCTCCAACGAGTGCATATTAAGCAATCGGAGGCGATCCTCATAAGGAGGAAGCCTTAATGGATCATTCCACGGGAGGTCCCTTAGTGCGAACCTAACAAAGTTCCGCTGCACCGATTCAATGCGTCTAGAATGAACACTATAGCAAGGAGACCAAACCTGAGATGCATATTCGAGAATTGGTCTGACTAAAGAAAAAAATAAGTGAATGAGGGTCTGTCGATCAGAAAACTCCCTTGACCAGCGCTTAACAAAACCCAGGACTGAATTACTCCGAGATACGATATGGTTTATGTGCAGAGTGAAATCGAGTTTTCTGTCAAGCTTTACACCAAGGTCAGTAAGGGACTCCACATGACGGATAGTAGTTTCCGCAAAGGTATAATCAAAGACAAGCTGATTGATGATCCTAGAAAAAGACATAACTTCACATTTATCCAGGCTAAGTTGCAGTCCATTTGAGGCACACCAAACCCTGAAGGTATTCAAATCCTCCTGGATGCAGGAAGAATCATAACTGTTTCTAACGCATGAGAAAATCTTCATATCATCAGCGTAGATTAAAACTTTGAAGTGCTTAATCACAGGGACAATGTCGTCAATGGCTAGAGTAAACAGCAACGGCCCCAGATGGCTACCCTGCGGCACACCAGATGAAGCCCTAACGACTCTAGATAAAGTATTACGGAAAGAGACACGGTAAGTCCTATTTTTTAAATAAGAGCAGATCCACTCGAGCAACAAAGGCGGAAAACCCAACCTTTCAAGCTTAAGCATAATCACGGAGTGAGGGAGCTTATCAAATGCCTTGCTGAAGTCGGTGTAGACACAATCAGTCTGGAGACCTTGTTGGAAGGCAGAGATAATGTGAGATGTAAATTCAAGATGTCGTAATAGATATAAAATTAAAAATTATTTTATGCTTTTTAGCGCTTTTTGTGAAGTCGGTTCAACTTTTTTTTTAAAAACTATTTTATTTTTCACTTTTTAGTGTCTTCTACTCTATACAATGAAGAAAGAACCATCCAAATCGGTCCACGCGTTAAAAGTTAATATTAACCCCCTACCTCACCCGCATTCCACTAAACTTTTTTTCTCATGGTATCAATCAAGGAACATACTCTACCGAACATAAAAGGAATCATCGAAATCGGTCCACGCGTTACGAAGTTACTACCTCTCCCCCTCCCCCACCACCACCATAGGACCAAATTATTCTCCTATTAGCAATGGGGGATCACACTCTATACAACAGCAAAAGAACCATCTAAATCGAACCACGCGTTACAAAGTTAGGTTCCAACCCCCTTCTCCCACCCCCATCCCAGCAACATTTGTTTTCTCGTAGTATCAACCAAGGATCATATTCTACCCAATAGAAAAAGAAATATCCAAATCGGTCCACGCGTTACGAAGTTAGACTACCCCTCCCCCCACCCACACCTTTCACCATAGGACCAAATTATTCTCCTATTAGCAATGGGGGATCATACTCTATACAACAGAAAAGGAACCATCGAAATCGGACAACGCGTTACAAAGTTAAGTTCCACCCCCACCCCCCCCCCCCCCCCCCCAACCACCCCAAAAAAATTTTCACCTGGTATCAATCACGGAACATACTCTACCCAACAGAAAAAGAATTATTTAAATCGGTCCACGCGTTACAAAGTTAGTCTATCCCTCCCCCCACCCTAGGCCAAATTTTTTTTCTCCTATTAGCAATGGGGGATCATACTCTGTACAACAAAAAAAGAATCATCCAAATCAGACCACGCGCTACAAAGTTAGGTTTCACCCCCACCCTACCAAAAAAAATTTTTTTTTTTTGCCGCGTTACGAAGTTATGCCCGGTCAGACATAAAAAAAAAAAAAAAAAAAATACGCGTCGAACTTAGAACCTCTTTGTTTTTGGGAAGTCGGTTAAAAAGCATATTTTCGATAATTTTTTTTGGCAACACAGTTAATATATATTTATTTCTATAATTACTAAATAACAAAATAACATTTGAAGAACATTTTGTGAAATTTTCATTAATTTTTATGAAGAAATGAGCCATTGACAGCGAATCTCCGCGGACGTCTCAAAAAAAAGTTTGATTGCGGTACCCCTCATAACTCATCATTGGATCATCTAATATCAAAAATCCAAAATTGTTTTTTCAGTTCATAAGTTTCTGCAGGTTGAGTTTTTTTTAATTGATTTTTCAATTTCTTACAGCACTTGGAAGTCAAATGCCGATTTTTCATCAAAAAAATAGAAAATTTTGTGATTTTAAAGTACGTTAAAATTAAAAAAAAAATAACTCGACGTCATTACCTCGTCATTTATGTAAAGAAAAAGTGTGCAAAATTTTAAAAGGATCGGTGCAGTAGATTTTTAGACTCTGAAAAAGCTAAGTGTGAGAAAAACGCGTTTAAAGTTTTAACACTGATCTTTTGTATATGGAATGTATCGAATGGAGGGAGACCCGAGGCACTGTATCTCCAGAAGTTTTGCTCCAATCGACCTCAAATTTTAACTAGATACTCTTGAAGAGTTGTACTATCAAATAAAAAAATATGCAAAAAAAATTTTTTAAATACCTTACCCGCCCTTAAACTAGTTCATATGCATTAATTGTGATACATGCATGATGATATTTTTTCGAAACAAAATAATATAACCACTCAATCGTTGGTAATACTCCTAAAGCTTCCGTATTCACAATCCACTGAATTTTTCCAGCAGGGAAATGAATGTCCAAAAGGACCTCCAGCATCTTCTCGTTCTTTGTCCAGATGTCGCTGCTTAGGCGACATTTTGACGTCTCATAACACTCTTTAACCACCAACACAATATCAGACAATTTTATTTTTAATTTTCTTATAAACTAACTTTTAAATACAATGTTCTGGCAATGAAAATAATTCGCTGAAAATTAGATAGCTAGAGGCCGAAAAACGATTAACACGTTCACTACAAATATCTGGTCCCTTCTCGCCGGAACGGTTTTATTCTACAGTAGTGCAGCGATATGTTTGTTTAAGTGTCAGTATATGTATTTTTCCCAAAAACCGTATTTTTACAGTTTTGAGCTGAGAAACATAAGATTCACAAGGCCCACATAGCTAAAGTTTGCACTTATGGGCGTGTGAATCATACGCCGACTCTTGTGAAAACAAGTGTCTGAGAATCAATTGGTGATGCTCGCGGCTATTGTGTAGAATTCTCCGTGCCCCACGTCGTGCTTCTCATGGCAGTTAATGCGTTTTAAAGAGAGAACGGTATTATTTATAACTATAACTGGGAAGAAACGTAAAATTCCAAAATGTGAACGTTATTTTAAAAGCATCGAAAAGTACCCTGACGATATTTTTAAAAGTCCCTTTAGAATGACAAAGTTTTTGTGGATCTGGAAAATGTCCTGCTACTATGATAGAAATCATTTACGGGGAGACCTTCATATTCCCTAAGAAAGGAACTTTATATAGTTTGATGGAAATTAAACAACAAAAACAATTACTCCTGTTTTCTGGAAGTAAAACAAGTGCTTTTACTTTTTCAATTTCAACAAAAACAGTTTCCGTGAGATAGTTATGTGACCGTTTTCATGTAGATGAAGACATATCATGCACAATCTTTTCTAAAGTCGTTAAATTAACAGCATCTCTTGCAATAATCCATTTCTAATGAAGAGTAAAAAAGAGTAATGGCAAGATTTCAAAATTGTAGACCTCACTCATTCCCATATGTATTGTGTTGTCGGGATAGTACACACATCAAAATACCATCACGGCATAGAGTTGTTATCAGTTACGGCAGTCGGAAAGGACATCACTCTTTTATCTTACAAGCATATAATTCAAAATATAACACATTTGTATTTACTTATTTCAGTGTGTATTTGATAGCGAATACAGGTTTCTTTACATTTTTATAGGCTGTATCTGAAATGGTCACGACGCAGCGGTATTGAAATGTAGTCCATTTGAAAAGTGCTTAGCATCAGAACAAATACATATGTTTAACATCAAATTCACACCTTTTAGCGGTTTCAGCTGTTCAGATGCTAATTCCTACAAACAGTCAGTGATGTTATAAACTCTGCATTAAAATACATCTCAAGATGAGCAAATACAAATGGCCTTACGGTTAATCCCTATAAGACAGAAATGGTACTGTTCACAAGAAAAGAAACACTACGTATTTCGAAATCACCAAAAGTTAGAGGTAGTGTTCTCAAAATCTCTCCGGAAACCGATTTTCTGGGCATCACATTCGGCTACAAACTAAATTGAAAACGTAATGTGGAAGAGATTACGAACACATTCTTTCGATGCAAAAAAACCTTTAGTAAGAAATGGGATATGAAACCGCTCATTTTGCACTGGATATACACAGGGATCGTCAGGCACATTCTTGTAGACGAAGCAGTACTGTATGGTGAGATGCGGTAAGCAAGCAGTCACGTCTCAACTTTTTATAGAAGCTGCAAATGCCAGCTTTTTTTTTTTATACGATGTGGCAAAATCCTAGGGGACAACCCTTTGATGCGTTAGCGTGGTTTTGGCCGGAAGGGAATTAGGGTAAAGGAAGTGAGGAAACTTGAATATCTTGTTTGCATTGCTGCGAGCTAGACGACAGCCCAGAGACGGAGTGGATTATTTTAATTTCTTAATAAAAGCTCACGGGGAGATCTGGTCTCGAACCCGGAACCCATGGCATAGTGGTCGTGCGGCTCAACGAATTGATCCAATTCCGTCTCCGCTTACTTGGAAATAACCGGTGCGATAAAATCCACACCACAAACTGGGCTGGAAGCTATCCTACACCTACAATCCATAGAACTGCACACACAAAAATGGCAGACTTAGCAGCTCTCCGACTAAGGGAGAATAACCATTGGTCGGCACAGAACTTTAGACTGGAAGTCTTTGATCAAAGTGGGCTACATCCCCATCTGATTTTATGAAACCACACTATGACTTCGGAAAACCCTTTTCTGTTATCATTCCTAGCAGAGAAGACTGGAAGCACCCTTTTAATATCTTCACAGATGGATCAAAAACAGAAAAGGGTATCTCAGCTGCAGTCTTCACGAATGTGCTGCAAATAGAAAAGTCTTACAGCCTCAGAAATGAATGCAGCATATTGCAAGCCGAAAGATACGCTATAATGAAAGCTGCACTCGCTGTCCAAGCAAAACAGATGTCAAAGAGTGAGATCACCATTTCAGTGGACAGTCAAGCAGCGCTAAAAGCGTTGAACTCAAATTTGATAAATTCGAAATGTGCTAGAGACTGTATTAGGGCACACACACACATACACACATCTTACGGTTTAGCTCTGTTGGATTTCAGGGCATGTCGGCATACAGTAAAATGAGAAAGCTGCCGAACTGGCCAAAAAGGGTTCAAGCACAGATATAGTATAGTATAAGTTAATAGGGTAAAAAGTCAAATTGAAAGAAATTATTCCAGTACGACTTCGGAACGGTTAGAAAATATTACTTATTGTCTCAGAACACATAGTCTAGATATACTTTAAAAGAACTTCAAACCTCCTATTCTTCGGCAGGGTACGCATTCGAACACTCGTTGGTGTTCTCACTGGATATTGCTCAATGGGAGACGTGACCGCTAGACTTGGAGTTCCATTGAATGAATTCTGTAGAAGCTGTAGAGATGATGAAAAAACTAAATCCAAGAAGAACGACGACTTGCTTCTCCATGAGCAATTTTATATGATAACTTGGACAACCTAGCGGAGACAGCACTAGCGAATCGCAATGAGCTTTTATCGAGTTCTGGGTGGTTCCAACCATATTGGTTTTTATTTAAAGATCGTCCGAGTGGAATTGCTGCCTTCAGCAGCAAACAACCCCACTTATCAACCAACCAACCATATCCTAATCAAGTTACCACCGACGGCAAATTTAAAAAAATACATTGAGAACAGATAGGGTGTTATGGTATTTATTCTCTACTTTATCATTCTTTAACTTTGCACTTTTCCAATCCACATATTTCGACCATCACTAGTCAAGAAAAGGGATTTTATTTTTTTAATTCAAACATATTCTTATCAAAATCATAAGCATTTATACGGAAAACGTGGTAAGCTCCAGTCTGGTGGCTGCCTCTGTGAGGGTTTCCCGACCTAGGTTTTTTTTCGACCCCACCAGCTTCTAGCATATTTTCGTTTTTGCCTTTGAGATTCCATACCTTGAGACGTAAATGCTCGCCACCTACGCCCCATGAAGTCTTTCCAAATTTTGGGTAGAGTAGGTCCTCTGCCTCCTAATTGATCTGGAGAATACAAACATGTCTTGGGTGCCCCATCTCCAAGAACTTTTACGATCGATTATCTCCACGATGACATTGTTCTTCGCAATTTCGCTTGTGAACTTTGCTGGCGCTGAACGTCCATGGTCCTAGTACCCGTCTTTACTTAGCTACTTGCGTCTTCTCGCTGGAGTAACATTTCTGGTCGGAGTTTGCCAGGGTTTCATCAACATCCTCCGCTGATCGCTGCCTCTTCTTTAACACCATTTGTCTGACAACGTTCTCCCCTTATTTATTGCAGAAGTTTTGGTCCTTAGTTAGACCTTAGATCCTGCTGCTTTCAAAGAAAGCCGGAAACCCCTACCTTTAGTCACAGCATCCCTCGCCACGCGGTGTTGTATTCTTCGCACTAGGTTTGTCAGGAGATCTCATTCTATTAACATTCAATAAAACATGATTTGGTTACATTTCACTCACATTTAATAAGAAATGTCTCGTCCATACTTAACTACTGGAAAGTTTGTGGACAAGAAATAAATTATATTTTTATAACACTATATAATATTTTAAATATACCTAACAGCACACACTCGATATTTAATCAGCACGTTAAATATCCCAATCAAAGTTTTTAAACAGTTTAAATAATTAACTACGCACACACAAATTTCATCATTATCTAATCAATTGAAACCTTATGGGTTGTTTTTCCAACCCTTGATAATATCGTTTAAAATTCTTATAAAATGGTAACGAAATTACGCTACTCCTCCGTCCTGTGTGCTGAATTTTTCTCATAGTAGAAATGGGGAACATGTTCCATAGATATAATTGAGAAATTTTACAAACATCGCATTTAACACAAATGACCCTAATTGCACGTCAGGTGAATGCCGAAAGATTTGCCTGTTAGCAGGTAATAATAAAACATACCTAATCAAAAGAGCTCTTCAATAAAATAACAATCAAAAATCAATTTAAAAGAAACCAGCAGATGGCCTACTTGTTGGTGTATAAAGTTTTGAACTTGATATTTATATCTCATATTTAGCAATAGGTAGCATTAGATTTGACTATTTCTGCCTATTGAGTATAATAGTATAATATTTCTGCAGTTATCTGTCCAATTCCTTATTGTCTCTTTAAAATCATATGTTTTTCCCAAATTTTTGTTTAAAGATATATACAAAATGATGAACAGATTCACAAATAACTGTTTTGAAGGTGAGGCGCAGGACTTTGGGCAAAGATTTACGTCTATTTAGTTCTATAAGGAAATAACAACTTTCTTATTTATTTCTCATTGGAAAACTTGCTCAAATTAAAATAATTGTAAGATTTTCAAGGTCCTTAAAACACAAGGAAAGAAATAATTTCGTATTTCCTACGCACTCCACTAATCTAAAAAGTTTTGGTATAAAAACTCATATTTCCATAGAAACAAATTTCAGAAACATCGACTTCTTAGTAAATAGGATATCCATAAAGTAGCGGAACCCCAATCAAAATATCCTACCAAGAAACTAAAATGGATAACTTAGTGATAAAGTTAAATTGTTATAATCTATATACCTAGTTAGGTAATGGTACATTTTCCGAAAACGACATCATAAGATGAATAGTGTTACGACAATTAGGATGAATACCTTGGGGGTTCCCTGAGCTAGCAGTTAATTAATTTAAATGTGAAGCATTCTAGTCCCATGAAGTGCCCGACGTGGAGGCAAGAGATGATTAATTTACTCTGCTGCCTGTAAATTGAAAGCACAAGCTCGTTCAGGGTTGCTTTTGCTTCCCCAAAATTGTCCCATCCAATGTCGACGTTCACAGGCAATTTAGCTATTTATCTTTGGTAATGTTTTTGCCTAAGATAAGGGCTTAAAGGTTTTATGCGTTGCAAATTTTATGTTTAGTAATTATAATCTTTCATGAATTTTTGTTTTCTTACACCTTCCGTTAATTGGATCTTTTTGGCACAACCATGACACAGTCGCGATTTTGGTTTTTTTATTATCTAGCCACAAAGCCCAAGGGACAACCCTTTAATGTGTTTAGCATGACTTTGGCCGCAAAGAAATTAAGGTAAGGGGAATGGAGAAAATTTATCTTATTTTCGATTTGCTGCGAGCTAGACAACATCCCAGAGACGTTTTTTTTAAAAGACTCCAACCCCGGAACTGTGGTGGGGTGATCGTACCACTCTCCAATTGATTCAACTCGGAGTTGAGTGCTAAATGACATTTCATATCACTTTGTTACTTATAACGTACCTGCAAAAAAAGCAATTCAATTAGGTATTTTCGTTTGTCCCTAGAAGTGCAACAGATCCTTTCAGAAAATACTTCTAATGCATGTATCAAAGCAAACTTCTAGACAATTCATTAAATATCCTTGATACGATAATAGTTATGATAAAATCTGTATAGTATTTTAACACAAACATTTTTTTTTCAATAAATATAATAATAATAATAAAAGAACTTAGTATACAAAAATCAATAATTTCACAATTAACGGGAGCTAATATTTATTAACCAACATCGTTTTTATTAGAAGTTTACACCACGAAAACTGAGACTTTAAGGTTACGAAAATTAAATTTTAGGGCTGCACTAAGCTTTTCAAACAAAATGTACGCCACTTTCACGGAACAACAAATTTGCAGTTGCTGGCAATTTTTTGGAAAAGGAACTTTTAATTATTTAAAGATATATTATTGAGTATACTTTCAACCTTTTCTATTTCAATTTTTATTCAATAATATTAGGTAGACCGAAAAGGATGTCGTTTCTGCTTATATCAATATTTGTTTATCATTTATCAGCTCATTGTGTACTTTTTAAAGTTAAAGTGACTTGCTTACTTGTAAATAATTCAATATAAAAATTTTTTTCCCAATTTTAGGTAAAATGGCCAGTCAAATACCAACATCTTAAGCAATGTTTGCTTATTGACAAATGGCTTGAAAATCACTTTATAGCAAAAGAATTGAAAATTGCGCGGAGTACGGTGGATTCAGTTTTAAAACGTTATTTTGAAACGCTGTGTATTTTCCGAAAAGAAAAAAGTAGAACAAAAAGTGGTGCACATAACAAAAAGCTGGACAAGAAAATAGTGACTGCAATTGTTAAAAATCGGAGCAGGTCTTCTAGAGATGTGGCTCGGAAATGTGGAACAAATCAAATAATGGTGCAAAGGTTCAAAAAACACGAAAAAACAAAAAAAAGCGACGACAAGTCATCAAAACAAAAGCTAGAAAATTGTATGATTTAATAGGAAAGAAAAACGCGTGTATGATTTTGGACCATGAAACCTATGTCAAAGCGGACTTTAGTACACTTCCAGGGCCACAATTTTATACTCTATTCGAAGGAGAAGTTCTTCCAGAATCGGAAACATTAATTGGCATAGAAAAATTGGGGACCGAATACCTTGTGTGGCAGGCTCTATGTCAGTGTGGAAACCGAAGCCCACCGTTCATCACAAGTGGAACAATTAGTGCAGAAGTGTACATCAATGAGTGAATTAAAAAATCTGTTGATTTCGTTTGTGAAAAAGCATAGGGGTTCTACACTATTCTGGCCGGATTTAGCTTCCGCGCACTATGCCTGTGCAACAATAAACGTCATTATCGAAAACGACATTGATTTTGTGGCGAAAGATACCAATCCACCAAATGTTCCGCAATGCCGTCCTATTGAAAGATATTGGGCTTTGGTGAAAAGAAAACTGCAAATAAGTGAGCTGGCTGCAAAGGAACTTAAAGATTTTAGTGTCAAATGTAAAAGAGGGTCCAGGCAGATTAAGGACACCACTGTCAGAAATATTATGAAGGACATTAGAAAAAAGTTAAGAGAAGAGTGGGATCCAATGTAAAAAGTGAGTATTTTTTTATTAATAACTAATTTTAAAAAAGAAGACATATACAGTAAATGAAATAAGTACATTTGCAATATTAAAATAATAAAGTTTTTGTGTTTCAAAGTTTCCAACTTTTATTCGTTTCAATAATTAAGCAACGGTTGATCTTTTCTTTTTGTTCTTTCCGACTCATATTGATCAGGAAGACCAACTACTGTAGACAATAACGTGTCTAGGGTGGAAGTGGAAGAAAATCCATGTCAGACAATCGAGGAACTGTAAGTATGCATGACAGGTGTACCTGAAATTTTAGTCGCAAACCAAATTTTCATCCAAATCATAAGCAGTAAATCATGGTCCAACCATGGTCCGGTGCTTGTTTTTTTTTAATTTCTCCGTCCGCACAATTCCGCGCTTTTAAGCTTAAAAATGCTTGTTAGTTTCTTACATTGGATATGACTATTTTAACTTCATTCGAAAAATTGTTTTGTTAACTTCAAGTAGAACGGCGGCCCTTCCTTCTGGCGTAGCCGTGTAAGGAAGGAAGGTATTGCTAGCACGCCACAGTACCTTTCCTCATAACACACTCACTTTTTAGTTGTTTATGTACTAATAAACATCTAGCTTTGATATTTAATTTGGGCTTTCTAGAACTTTTGGAAGTACCTCCCCAGAAGAAATTTTATATACAGAGCTGCACTCCCATTTTCATTATTTGTGTGCAGATCATAGTGTGCATACCAAATTTCAGCTTTCTAGGGCTTTTGGAAGTTTGAAAATTATTTTATGTAAAATTGTTATACAATACAAAACCACACCCCCCTTTTTGAGGGGTTGAAGGATGAAAGTTACAGATTTCTTAATTTTTTCGTTGTTTGTGTGCTAATTCTAGCCTGAATATCAAATTTCAGCTTTCTAGAACTTTTGGAAGTACCTCCCAATAAAAAATTTTATATACCCTCCTTTATGAGGGCGTGGAGGGTAAAAGTTACAGATTTTTTAATATTTTCGTTGTTTGTGTGCTAATCCTAGCTGGCATACCAAATTTCAGGTTTCTAAGACTTCAGGAAGTACCCTAGAGGTTTTGATCACGGAGGTTTAGATGACGACGTATTTCAGGTATTAATAAAATCTAAAGTATAAAATCTGGACAAATTAAACTTAGTGTTTCTGCATGTTTCATAAGTCTGGTAAATACATCTTATTCTATATTTAGAGCTCTCTAGTATTAGCCAGACCGAAGCTATGAGGGGTTCGAAAATACGACGAAACGCTTCGAGAGAATGTAGGTGGTGGCCAGTCTTGGCGGAGGCAGTACCGTGCCCCCAGATAATCTGTGAACAGTTGGATGACCTTTACTATGAACAATTGGATCGAGTAAATCAATCTTTAATTGAAAAGTGTCCAGCGATTGTCAACAGGAAAGGCGTTACTCTGCAACACGATAATGCAAGGCCGCAGTGCGCCAAACGAACTCAGGAAAAAATTATTGAATTGGGGTGGCAGTTTCTGTCTTTGGTTTTTTTTAACGAAATAGTGATGACTTAAATTTTTTTTTTCATTATTTAAAACGCTTTATAATTTTTTTTTTCTTCAAGTGATATTACAAACTAGTTGTTATCAACATTTCGATTGCAAAGGTTTAAAAAATTTCGATTGCAAAGATTTAAAAAAAAATAAAAATCGGTTGATTATTCTTCGAATTTTTAATGGGTTAGAATCGGAAAGATTAGTCCAAATATCATTTAAAACAGGGAAGCAAAGTATGCAGAGCGAGCGACTTCATGAACAACTAAATGATGACTAAATTTGAAACCCAAATTCATCGCATGGAAATTAATATGCTGAAAGGGGGTCATAATATTGAAGAAAGCTTTAATAAAATAAATAAAAAAGCGTTTTTACAATAGAAGGTACATAAAATTACATTTATCGTGAAAGATGTCCGCACCTACGAAGCGGAAGAGCGCGAATCAGAACCCGCCTTTAATTATGTCAATTAACAATATTTTTACTTAAACATTTTTTACACATTTTTGATTATATAACGTATTTCAATTAAGTGGCAGGACAAATTTCAAACATTTCAGACAAAGTACGATGTTTTGGAAAAAAAAATTTAAATATTTAATTCAATACATTAATTAATTAATTTTTATTTTTATAAAGTGCTAAAGGACCATTCCCCTCTATTTTTCCACAGCCTAGACACAAGCCTGGACGCAAATAATATAAAATAAATTTGGAGGTGTGAACAAGGCGAAAATTGCCATAGTAAACAAAACGAAAAGGTTGGGATATTCTACTCGTAGCATTTCTCGCAAGATTTTTGAAGGCTCAACTTGGATGAGGTAGACTTGTGGATAAAAAGTTTCTCAATTACAATTTTTATGTTTTGTGTGCCTCTCTTGTGTTCTTTTTGGTTTGGTTAGGAGTGTGTGCAGTTTGCAGGGATTGGTTAATCTGTGGTACAAAACAAATGAAATAATGACGACATGCTGGGAGGTAAAATGCTCTCTAGGCTTGTATCTAGAGTAGGCTATGATTTTTCGCAACTTAGACTTTATACCTTTTATCATACCTTGAATGATATCATATCAATTTTTTTCACACAATTTTTCACTATTGCGGTAAGTTGCTGATTTAATTTACTACTTTCCATATTTTCAGACATAAAACACCAACAGTCTCGCTTTTGGAATTTTTGATAGGTTCGCATAATTCGGAACGAAATTTATGTTTTCCTTCTCCAGAAAACTTATATGATAGTGGTCCAATTTATGATCAAAGGTATAAAGTCTAAGTTGCGAAAAATTTAAGAAAATGGTCCTTTAGCACTTTACAAAAATAAAATTAATTTATTTATGTATTACACTTTTAAATAAAATATTTTAAAATTTTTCCAGAAACTCAGATCTTTTCTTAAATTTTCGAAATTTGTACAGCTACTTTACCGAAAATTATTTTATAGTAATGTTCCATGAAAAACCGTCTAGATCATTTTTGGATTTTTGAAAGTTGTCAAAAGAATGCTTATATTTTACCCACAAATTTACCCGCGTTTGGTCAAAATACCCGACCCAAAAATCAAAGTACACGCATTTTACCCACAAGGATTTTGTTGTTTTGATTACATGATTGAAGATATTAACTACTATAAAAATAACACAAATCCGCAAAGAGACAATTTATTCTTAATAAATAAACATTTGACATACATATAATAAAAACAAAACAATATATGTTTCAGAAAACGAAACTGTTATTACAGAGTAAATACCTTACCATCTCATTTTCTGACTAGGCTCAAAAATGGACGCCTCTGTTTCAGTAGTTTGTATCTCTCATTAGTTAAGCAAAGTTTAAGGCGACTAAATACTACAGATGCATTTGAAAAGGGAAGTACACAAAATATTATATTTTATAACTTTCTCTAGGCCAAGGAATAATTTTGTTCTCAAAGCCGTTTTTACATTAAAAACATTAGCCCGATATTCGGTGGTAAATTCCGTTCTAACTTTAAATCTTTGTCAACTTATATGAAAATTATTGTGCAACCTGGAGAACTACTACACCTATAACTGAAAAGAATGCATATCATTGAAGTTAAAGAAGAGTTTTAATTTGTAAAACAAGTTCAATGTAATATTTTGGACAGGATAACAGAATGCTTGAATATCATTTTCAAAAAGTTTGGAAACTGATCTTTGCATTCATTTAAGGCGTTGTTCTGATTTTTGAGGCAAAAAATTAACGGCTTTTGTTTTTTTCAGAAAACTTTTATTATTTTTAGTTATAAAACTTGTTACAAAGTATTAGGGAACTATTAAAGTTCAACTTTTTTTATTTTTCATTATTTGCCTTCAGAAATAAATGTGCAGGACGCGCTGAAGTTAACACCTCAAAAATAGCACGGCAAATGGTTCCAAGAATTAAAAAACCATTTATTTTTTGTTAACTAATATACATTTTTTTATTTATCCCCCCTTTTTACCCGCTTTTGGGCGAATTCTTTTGTTTTTTTCACTAAAATACGCGAGAAATTTTTTTTGGGATTTTGAGTAATGTCGACATTAGCGAACTAAAGAACGGAAATGAAAAGGAAGCCCTACAGGATTACTTCGTTGTCCGTCTGTTTGTCTGTAAAAACAGACACTCGCAAACAAATCAAAACCTATAGGGTACTTCTCGTTGATATATCATGACATTTAGCAAGAACCAAGGACTCACAGAACCTACGAGGAAGAAACTAATAGAGATGTCCTTACGTATATGTATACGCTAATTTTCCCTGGCCAGATTTTAGCACGAGTGATGTCAAGTTAATATAAGTACTGTCACTTTTCTGTTTACTTGACGTGACAAACTTGTTGAAAGATTTAAAAGTTCTGATTATATAATTTCGGTGTATTTCTAAATCATTAAAAATTTAGTGACGTGAAAGAAGAATTGTATATACATTAACTGAAATTGTTAGTGAAATAAACAAGGATTTAGTGAAAACTTCAAATGTAGTGCATAGTGGAATTTTGTCAATCAATACAATATGATACAATCTTACAAATTAAATTAGCGCTGAATATTTTCAATAACTGAAAATGCTTTTTTTAGTGGCAAAAGTTCTTGGAAGTTAGATTTTTATACTTGAAAGGATAATGTGATTACTTCAAATTCAAATTTATTCATTTATTCATTTACAATATTTCATCAATGAGCTGACTACTACAAAAAAAAAACTTAATAAAAACTAAATAAAAACAATATAACAAATCATATAAAAAACAAAGAGCAAGAAGAGAATTCGCAAAATATAAATTCAGAAAACAAAAGTGCCAAAATGAATAAAAAGCAAATAAAAAGTAAAAAGCATAACAAAAACCAAAAAGTAACCTCAACAAAGCTGACTCCTCACATGATTACGCGATAGATGAAAATCAATGCAATTAAAAGCGGAATTAAAAAATCGCGACAACGACGTTATAGGTTCATTTAATCCATAATTAGTGCGATGAAAAGGTAACTGAAGAAAGTCATGATTCCTCAGGGAGCGAGCTGGAACCGATATGCCAAAGCTACCCAAGAGAACAGAAGAATCAATGGACCCACGAATGCAGTCGAAAGCAAAAAGGATCCCGGCGTTACGGCGCCTCTTTTCAAGTGCGTCCAAGTGCAGAAGTTGAAGTCTATCAGCATAAGGAGGTAACATAAGGGAGTTATTCCAAGGAAGGCCTCGAAGGGCAAACCTAACGAACCTCCGTTGAACAGCTTCAATGCGATTGATATGTGACACATAGAGCGGTGACCAGACTGGAGAGGCATATTCTAGAATAGGCCGGAAAAAAGTGCAATATAAGAGCTTTGTAATGTAAGGGTCATCAAATTCCCTTTGCCACCTCTTCACGAAACCAAGAGTCATATTAGCCTTGTTGACTATGGCATCAAAATGATCTTGGAAAGAAAATTGAGAATTGAGCCAAACACCCACGTCCTTTGACTTAATAATTCTTGTTAAAGGACAATCCTCTATGGTAAAGTTATATTGAATTGGAGACCTTTTTCGTGAGAAAGACATGGATGTACACTTGCTAATATTTAGGGGAAGGTCGTTAATGGAACACCAATTCTGAAAGGCGTCCAAGTCGGAATTTAAGAGTAGGCAATCGGCATTGTCAGACATAGTGCGAAATATCTTAGCGTCATCGGCATAACAAAGAATATTTAAGTTAGACAGTATCGCAGATATATCATTGATATAAATTATAAATAACAATGGACCAAGGTGGGAGCCCGGCGGTACACCGGAAGTGTTGAAAATGATATCAGACAGAGCTCCACGAAAAGAAACCCTCTGAGTGCGTTCAGACAAGTACGAATGAATCCAATTTACAAAAAACTCGTGGAAACCCAAGGAGAGAGAGTTTGAGAATAAGAATTCTATGATTTATTCTATCGAAAGCCTTGCTGAAATCAGTAAAAATACAGTCAACTTGCTTACCACCTTCAATTGCAGAAATGCAGAAGTTAGAAAATTCCAATAAATTGGTGGTAGTTGACTTACCTCTAATGAAGCCATGTTGAAACGGCTGCAAAAACGGCTTGCAGTGGAAGTAAAGAACATCGCAAATAAGTGCCTCAAAAATCTTGGATATACAACAAAGATTAGCAATTGGTCTATAGTTCGAGATTTCACATTTATCACCTTTTTTGTGAAGGGGAATAATTAATGAGGGTTTCCAAGCCTTCGGAAAAACACCGCAACGAGTTGAGAGATTAAATAAATAACACAAAATAGGAGCAAGAACGGAACCACATCTTTTCACGAGTGAGGCAGGGATACCGTCAGGACCAATTGAAAAACTATCAGTCAAGGTAGAGATTTTCTTCAAAACCGTTCAAAATTTCTTAAATCAACAGTTCAACACACCGAACGAGACTAGGGACTGATACAAATTGAATTAAATATTTTCAATAACTGCAAATGCCTTTCGCAGCTAATCTAATATTTTCTGAAGCAATCCACACAAATTAAATGTGTGAGCGAAAATATTGCAAATACATATTGAGCAATTGGTCGAATTAAATTTATCAAATTAATTTGAAGTCGTAATATTAAGCAATTTTAATAATTTGATATTTCATTCCAAAATCGTTAACCTGATTATTCTTTCAATTAATGCTGCGATTAAGAAGATAATTTTATATGGTAAAATTTGTATTTAATATTGTTTAAGTGAACGTGGTTAGGTTGTTTGAAAAAACGCACCAAGAACCCCTCACACACGATCTTTCGAGTTTAGGGCATCTCCATTAGTTTCTTCCTCGTAGCACAGAACAATAAAAGGAAAAAATCCGAAAATCGTTAATTTGTAGTCATACCACATGAAAAAATATGCGCGAGTCAAACTGCCATTTGTCCGGTTTTTAACCGACTTCCCAAAAACAAAGTTCGACGTGTATTTTTTTGCTTTTTTTTATGTATGACCGGGCATAACTTCGTAACGCGTCAACCGATTTTGATGATTCTTGTTTTGTTGGATAGAGTATGTTCACCGATTGGTACCATGTGAAAAAAATGTAGGTAGGGTGGGGGTGGGTGGTGGGGGTGAAACCTAACTTTGTAACTCGTGGACCGATTTGGATGGGTCTCTTTTTGTTGTACAGAGTATGATCCCCCATTGTCAATAGGAGACAAAAATTTGGCCTAGGGGGGGGGGGGGGGGGGTGGTGGGGGTAGTCTAACTTCGTAACGCGTTAATCGATTTGAATAATTCCTTTTCTGTTCGGTATAGTATGTTCCCTGATTGATACCATGAGAAAAAAAATTTTGTGGAATGGAGGTAGGGATTTCGATGGTTCTTTCTTCGTTGTATAGAGTAGAAGACACTAAAAAGTGAAAAATAAAATAGTTTTTAAAGAAAAGTTTAACCGACTTCAGAAAAAGCGCTAAAAATCATAAAATAATTTTTAGTTTTATATCTATTTCGACATTTTGGAGTCGGTGCAAATTAAGCAAATAAAACAACTACAGTACCACAACTGAACATAATACATAATACTACCTGAAAGTTTCAGCTGACGGGATCATAAGAAAGGACGATTAAATATTTATGCTTTTTAGCCCTTTTTGTGAAGTCAGTTCAACTTTTTTTTTAAAACTATTTTTTTGTGTTTAAGATCGATGGACAGAGCTATCGCTGGAACCGTTTGCCATGTTATTTTTCAGGTGTCAACTTAAACGCCTGCGCATTTATTTTGTAACGGAAAAATAATTTTTTTAACGTTAAAAGTTGCCTAATGCATTTAAGCTATTCCAAAATTCGTCGATGTCTTGCCTCAAAAATCAGAACAACCCCTTAAGCTATAGCTAAGATAAATTACCCCGTTTTGGGGTAATTACACGCCAATCGGCAACGCTGAGGAAAGGACAAAAATTAATTTTGCAATTTTTCCTGCGGTACAATTCAAGATTATAGCATTGGTGAGGCGCTGAAACTGAAAAAGTTTCAGTAAAGTTTATGTCTCCACAATGCATAAACCGGTTTACAGCTCTCTGCTATGATGCAAAATATAAGAATCCACCTATAGGCAATAGAAACCGGTTGATTTCGGAAATTCCATAGCCAACCAGGAAATCTAAGTTTTAATACATATGTATATCTGTCAGTTCGCCCGTCTCTCTGCATATCACAGCCCTTAAATTGACTCATTTTTACAATTTTTAAGATAAAATGTGGTTCATAGACATAATTTGATAACCCACCCAAACACAGAAATTAAGGGATTGGGGGAAAAAAATTTGTGTGAATTAAGGGATTTGTGAAAAGGCCGTCCCTTCCATTCAGTGAATGTTAAGAACAAGAAGAATTTATATTCACCCCATCGAGTATGCTGTCGTCGGATATGTCTCCTACAATGAAATAAAGATGTTTTGTGAATTTATAATATTAACCCTTCATGTTATGTTCACTTGTAAAGAAGTTATCTCAACGCATTTCCCTCCATCTATTTAGTTACCAATGCAAAAGATTTGAAAAAATCACGAACATAGCTCGCTATATCAGATTACTACTACAAAACCTTATCATTTGCGTTCGTTCCCAATACGTTCTGTGCCGCTTTGCTTAAATAAGGTCGGGTCAGGGTCAAACTTGTTACAACTCTTAAATATTCTATCCCCCCCCCCCCCCACTTAAACTCAAAAAATATTAAAATTAATAGATTTAATAAAGAAAAATTTTTATTTCAATATTTCTAATCAAAATTTTCAAATTAAGCAAATACTTTCCAAATGGTTAAGATAATTAAACTGCCTTCCTTTATAGTTCAAGGTTACTTAAAATATTCTTTCTGCTAACCTTTTCAAGTTCAACAGCAATTTGAACGAATAAGCTTTTATAATAGAACTAAGGGATGCAGTGATTGTGATTTTGTAATACCGAGTGGTAGCAGGAAGCGTAAGTAACGAAAACTTCAAAAAAATAAATATGAATTCTAATTTTAACCTACTTACGTATATTCACCGGGAATGTTGCAAAATGTCAAATTCAAAAAAATTGGCTTACAAACACCAAAGATAGAAAAAATATAAATACTTTTTTTCGGTCATGAGGCACTGTTTTCATACCGATAGGTAGATTCTGGAGTTAAGCTAATTAGAATAATAGGGCAACCTATACCACGTATACATGCATGGTTGAAAGATTGAGTCGAGATTGGGTTGAGTTTTCGACCCGCGTATATGGCAGCGCAGGGTTGAAAGATCGAGTTGAGTTCTAGTTGAAATATAGTTGAAGTGACAGACGAAAGTAACCTTCAAAACTTTGAGTTTATTTTTGTGTGATTTTATCGAAATATTTTATGTAAAAATCATCAGTGATAATTACGATATTATTGTAAATGCTTGAGCGAGTTATTTACATTTAATCCAAAGACAATTAATATCGCCTATTAATAATTAATATCAGAAATGTTTCTTTGGCCATTTCTTAAATCGCAGCACGAAAAACAGAATACAAAAAAATATTTTAACCCAAAAACACAGCAAACAAAATTCCGTTCCAAACTCGACTACTCAACCCGCGTCCATACGGCAATCACAGCTGTCATTTGAACTCGACCCAGCCTGCTAAGCGGAGTTGAGTTGAGTTGAGTCAACCCTACTTCGACTCGATCCGCGTATACATGAAGTTGAACTCAGGTTCAACCTAGGTTCAACCCTGCATGTATACGGGGTACTAGTGAGTTAGTAGTAATCTATCCAGTGAAGCGATGAGTTTATACAGGGTGTTTCACAGCACGTGTTCAAAAACAAAGGATCTGGTAGATCCAGATGAGAAACGAAAAAAAGATTATGGGAGAGGGGGAGGGTCTATTTCCATCCTCCTCCCAGCTAAAGGGATTTGACATTTTTGTACGATGAAAAAACCAGTCTGACATTTTAACGTATGTATATGCATCTTCTAAAGTTTTAGCGCTTAAGACGTTGTTAATATATCAGTTGACAGGTACTTTGTAACGGTAGCTACAAATTTAATTATTAATTTTTAATTATTAATTTTTTAATTAAAATTCATAAGCTTGATTATATCATTTCAAGCATAAAAAAAATAAAAAATAAAATTTTTTTAAATAATAACAATAAAAATAGTCTTTTTATATTCGAATAAAATGTATCTTAAGTATTTACAGATACAAAAGAGGTTCTAGGACTTGGGGCTCCACAACTAAAGGGACTACGCCAACCTATATCCATTATCAACCAAGGAGTCCCATTCACTACATTATACTACAATAGTTCTAAAGACTGGGTATTTTTTTTTATTGCTAATGGTTTAAAAAATTGATTTTCAAACTTAAATTTTCAAAAAAAATCTATTTTTGATTTCAAAGGGAAATATCACCTAGGAAATTTACGAAAAATAAAGACAGAAGTCAGCCAAACTAAAACTAGTCCTCAAAAGTATAAGTTATAACCAGAAATACGATACTGATTAATTGATAGGAGCAATTTTTACCTTTCTCAGGATGAAACCTTGACCTTTCAATGCTTAAGCCCAACCCTTAGTCCTATTTCGTCGCTATTCTCCATCGCGTCTTTTCATTGACTAGTACATCAAATTCTCCTGGACATTGCTTCGTTTGGCTACTGTGGCCGAAATACGTAAAACACTGAAATTTAACACCCCCGTTTTCGTCTGACATTTTATGCATATAGTGAGAACAAAAAGGGGAATAACATTAGTTGAAAATATTAGTAGGTATCATAAAAACCTGACTTGCAACTCTGAATAATTGAAATACATAAATATAATATATATACACCCTGTGACATTACGTAACGCACTCGACTCTCTTTTAATTTATTTTAACCTAATTAAAACCTTGAAGACTTGTGAGGTCTCTGGAATTATTAAGAACAATTTCTTTATTTTCGAGTATTAGGAAATTATACGGCATTGTTGTAAACTAAGCATGTCTGGTATAAAATATCAATTAAAAATCCAAATAATATGATAACATTACAAATGTAATCCAAAGTTTAAAGTGCGCGCTTAGTAATGGCGCTGGGTGTAATATAATAACAACATCACTCATTAATAGATTTATCCCAGAATTACTCGATTAGGTAATTGGGTAATTATTCTATAAGGTTATTCCGCCCTAATTAATTTTTAATTAACATTCTTTATAAAATGGGTGACTCATTACGAATCTAAAAGAAGTTCGGCGCCCTCTCTAACGGTTAGCGAAAAAATACGGCACTTCAAAAGATACTGGTATTTTAATTAAAGAATTGAAAAGTTCTGCGAAGTACTCCATCAGTACTCTGGAAAATTCACACTCAAGTAAATGAAAATATAGTTTGATGATCAAGCAATAAATCGATATTAGTTGATTAG
Source organism: Leptarthrus brevirostris (assembly GCA_964036015.1). Taxonomy (NCBI): domain Eukaryota; kingdom Metazoa; phylum Arthropoda; class Insecta; order Diptera; family Asilidae; genus Leptarthrus; species Leptarthrus brevirostris. The sequence goes on from OZ038371.1 coordinate 114,376,731, forward strand.
TTGATTTTTGTACAATGAAATATGTGTTCACCAAAATTATATTTTTTTTAGAAAATAAGAAAAATAAGGAAAATAAAATTTTTGGTGTACAAATTTTCTTTGTACAAAATCCTTAAACTATTTTTTAAAAGGAATATTATATACTTTCCAAGTCTTTACAAGTGTCTCTAATTACTCCCAAAACCAGTTATTTTTTCGCAAACTTCAAATAAGAATATCTCGCGAAACGCAATTTAAATATAACAAAAATTTTTATTAAAAATTAATTGGGGCGTAGTCACCTAATGTAATAATAACCCTTTCTAGTTTAAGTCCTTCACAAATAAAGTTTGGTACAATTTGACCTTAATTATCCTCAAATAATTACAGTCGTGGTTAATAAAATAACTAAAAATTGGAAATTGCTTCCGTTTAAATTTTTCCATTCTAATGATGTCATAAAAATCGTGAACAAAAAATGGCATCCAGTTTCAATTTACTTTTACGAGCGGTAGCCCAAAGTGGACATGTGGCGTGAACAGCTCGAACTAATGAGTTAGCAGGTTTTGGGCAGGCTGATTCATTTTCTTTTATAGCTAGCTCTTGGGACTTATGCTCGATTCCTCCTGACACGTGAATTCTAGGCAATCATAGCTGATTTTAGGGCATAATAAAATTTTCTTCATAAAATCTATATAGTTAGTACTTCATGTGTTAAGCCAGGGCATAGTTATTTTTACGACCTCTCCTTATATTAGCGACGTTAAATTCAAAATCAAATAGTAAAATTAGTTAAGTAATTACTTTACAAACAAATTAAATTAGTACATTCTATGGGATGTTATAGCTCGTAAGATTAATTTACAGCTCACAAATTTAAAAACTAATAACAATACATTTGGTGGTCATTTACAAAATGAAACACAAATCTTAATAATAGTATCTTTCATTAGAGAAACATTAAAATTGGCGAGAGTTGGCCGTTCCACTTAAATCATACATACGTAAATGCTTTCTTTCGACCAAAGATGCTGCATTATTTTCTTGTGCCACACTTTAGTAGTAGTAGTTAAGTGAGAAAAGATCGGATTAAAATTTTGTAGAAGCCCACAATAGACATCTTATACTCGTATTTACATGGTCAGCTTTGTTCAAGTGTGTTAGGTTTACAAACAGATGTTGGACAAGTTCAAAAACTTTATTTAATCCTGTGTACTACTAAGATCTTACATCTATTTTTATTTTTTATTTATTTAAGCTTAATGCAAGCTGTAGCATACAAAATAACAAAATAAATACTACAAACTAAAATAAACAATAATTCATAACAGATAATGTAAACTACAATATGAGCTATGATTATGATAAATATAAACTGGGAGGAAGGAGAATTAGGAAAGGCGATTAAGATGGGCGGGATAAAGATATAAGGCTTTGTGAAGGGATGTTTACTCAGATGGAAGTCAAAGGAGGGAATTTCGTTGACTTTTCTTAGCATCCTGGTAATTGGTTCGCGTTGACCGTAGTTCGTGCGATGTCGGTCGAGTCGGAAAAGGGGAGTGGACCTAAGGTTGCGAGGGTTGGTATAGATGGGTAAAGACTGCAGAATTGAAGGGCAGTCTATGGCACCAGCTAATAGCTGATGAATGAAGAGAACGTCGAAAACATCACGACGTTTACTTAGGGATTGTAAGTCGATCAGTTTCAGACGGTCTTCATAAGGTGGAAGGTTAAATCTGTCTACCCACGGAAGATCACGTAGAGCAAAGCGAATGAACCTACGCTGGACAGATTCAATTCTGTTAATGTGCGTTGTTTGCGTCGGTGACCATACCTGGCTGGCATATTCAAGGAGAGGTCTAACGAAGGAAATATAGAGAGATTTGGAAACATAAGGATTGGAGCACTCTCAAGACCAGCGCTTCACAAACCCTAGCGCGGAGTTAGCTCTGTTAATTATGCTATCAATATGGGAACGGAAATTTAGTTCACTATCACAGATTATTCCTAGGTCACACAAAGAGGTAACGATAGGGACTGGTACGTCGGTTAACATGTAGGTTCTCGGGGTGGTGGTAAGACGCTTGCGGGAATAAGGGATGGACTGGCAAGAAAGAAAGTTTTTCATGCACCATGTGGTGAACGAATCGAGATCGTTTGGAGAAAAAGAGATTCGGTTGTAGAGTAGATATGTTTAATTACTTTCATGTCATCAGCATAAATGGACAGCTCTGAGTATTTGATGACACAATCAACATCATTAATTGTAAGGATGAAAATTAATGGTCCGAGGTGGCTGCCCTTAGGGACGCCGGAACGAGCGACAATGGGGTTAGAAATGGATGAGCTGAAAAGAACATTGTTGTTGAGGTAGGATTGAGTCCAGGATATGAATCGAGAGGGAAAGCCCAGGCGATCAAGTTTAAACAGGATGACGCTATGGGAGATCTTGTCAAAGGCTTTACTAAAATCGCTGGCGATAACATCAACATCTTTACCGTTTTCCAGGGCACATAGTGTTTTGGAGACGAATTCGGTAAGGTTGGTGATCTTCCTTTGAGGAAGCCATGCTGGGAGAGGGAGAAAAAAGACTTACAGTGGAAGAACATGGAATCATAGACCAATTTTTCGAATAGTTTAGGTATGGATGATAATTTAGCAATGGGTCTGTAGTTGGATACATCGTTCTTGCAGCCTTTTTTGAATATGGGAATAATATAAGAGTTTTTCCATAATTGAGGGAAACCCCCTTGAGTGACCGAGAGGCGGAAAAGCAAAGTAAGGGGTTGAACTAGATGCATGGCACACTTTTAGAAGATGGCCGGCATGCCGTCAGGACCGGGGTGAAAGTCATCCTCAAGTCCGTTAATACTGGCGGCGATTTGTTCGGGGTCAGGGTCGAAAGATGTAAACGAGGTTTGAGTGCATTTGTCCAAGAATGAAATGTAGTTAAGGTCAGGTTGTAGGGAATTGTCGCTGAAAGATTTACTGAAAAACTGTGCAAAGTGGTTAGCGATAACCTGAGGATCAGATGAAGAGGTATTCTCGAGCTTTAGGGTGGAGGGGTAACCATTGGATTCCTTCTTAGAATTAATAAAGCTATAAAAACGCTTGAGGCTTGTTTCCATCCGTTGGAGGTACTCATGGTAGAGAGTATCACAACGTTCAGAAAAAGAGGTGTAAGCAGACAAGTAGGAAGAATAGTCAGACTCAGTCGGTGTCAGAAGAAAAGTTTGCCAACGTTTATTTCTCCTGTTGCGGAGAGAGCGTAATTCTAACCAAACCAAACTGGGGAGGAGGAGCAGTTTTTACGAGGAAGAAGAGGGATATATTGTGTAAGACAAGCGTGTATTTCCGAATAAAACGCTTCTACAGCAACGTCTATTGGAAGATGTTGAGGGATAGTGACAATGTTGTAGTTGAGGAGCAAGTGATTTAATTTTTCAAAGTCGTCTTTACGAAAATTGCAGGAAAGAGAAGACTCGGAGCTTGAAAGGGCGCGAGGGTGTTCGAAGGAGAAAACGAGGAACAGGGGAGGATGGTGACGATCGAGAGAGGAGAGGAGATGTTTGCTTTCCGCGACAGCCGAGTTAAGTGGGTCTGAGGAAAAGATCAAGTCTAATTGTCTGTCCAGAAAGTTCCTGACTCCACAAACTTGAAAGAGACCAGAAACAGAGAGCTGATCGGTAAAAAAGACTTCTTTGCGGAAGAGGCGTTCAGGGGGACAAAGTGTGAACAGTCCTCAGACAATGACCATTTAAAGTCACCCAGTACAATGAATTCATCGGAGGCGTTAGCGTTCTCAAGCATGGTGTCTAACGTTTCAATTACGGGCTCGTAGGCTTCTTGAGGTTGAGAGGGACGAATATAACAACAAAGAATATACAGTATACACTTATTCAGTGTTAATTTGATACATACAAATTCTGATATTGAAGAGTCGGAGGTGTTAAACTGAGTGGCATCATAACGGTTGTGAGCAGCTATGAGAACCCCACGGCCTGGCGGGTCATTGTTGCCTACACAACCGTCAACACGGAAAATGGTATAGTTTGGAGGGAATAGTTCGCTGTCGAGAATTCCTGGTATTACATTGGTTTCAGTTAAGGCAAAGATATCGTGCGGGAATTTGTGGGAGTTAAGGAAACTATTGGATGTTTTTGTGCGAAGTCCTCTGACGTTCTGGTAATAGACTAACAAGCTGCTGGGGAGAGGTACTTGATCGGAGACCACAGGTGCATTAGGGGGGTGGTCAGAAATAGAGAAAGCGCGGGGGGGGGGGGGGTTTAGAAGCGAAAGTAGTTTAAGGAGTCGTTGCGACTTTTTCGGAGATAGGAAATGCGGCGAGAACTGACGTACGCAGCATAGGTGGATAGATCTTCTGGAACCTTATGGGAAGGGATAATGAATGATTCATGGTACTTAGTGAAAAGTTGATGTAAAACTGTTGGGTCTGTGGGCAGGCCTTCTTGATGTATACTTAACATGACGTTGGTGCTGGTTTTACCATCAATACAGACGAAATTCGGTTTGTCGTGCAGATAGGCTAGAATAGACGTACGTCCATCGTTGGAATCCGCAGAGCGCAAAGTAAATTTAACTGTAGGTGGGATCAGGGGATCGATAAATGAGTTATGTTCGGATGAAGGAGTTTTAATTAGCGGAAGGGGCGGGTTAGCGGAGGTAGAAGAAATAGTGGGCGATAGTGAAAAAAGATGATGACTTGCAATTAGGTGGGCATGCGGAGGAAGTAGCGGGTGCAATGTTTGGTGTATTCATAGGAGGGGTTGGACAGACGGAAATCGAAGTAGAGGTGGTGGGGTTGACGGAAGATGATGGCTTGTGGTTAGGTGGGCACACGGAAGATGTTGGGAGTGTGTGGTTGGGTGGATGGGCTGGATATACAGAATTCGAGACAGTGGTGGTAGGGTTCTCGGCTGGGATGGATGTGTTCGAGGGTTTTGCTGTGGATCAGAGGGGTTAAGGGTGTCAGAATAAATAAAGTTAGGATACTTGATTCGGGTAATTAGTTTAAAGTCTGTAAATGCACCCATTTTGAACTGCAAATTGGAGTTTGGTTCACTAGGTTTAGGGGTAAAGGTGAGAGGTGCGGAAGAGTGATGAGAAATTATGTTATTACTAGTGCTAAGGTTCCTACTATTAGGCTGAATACTAAATTTATAAAAAGGAGAAGGTCGTTTGGAATTACCTCTGGGATAGTTAGTGGGATTTGGTTTATTAGTATTTAATTTAGGGTTAGGGTCAAACTTAACATACTTCTTGGTCCACTCAGAAATTTCGATAGTCCCGAGAGTCAAGATTTTGCTGGTGGGGTTACTGATGTTCGGGATTGAGATCTTGAAGTTGCTGAATTTCCTTCCGTCCAAGGGTAACTTCAGGCAGCTAACGGGGATGAATGCAAAATTCCGGGAAAAAAAGCTATGTACCCAGGAAACGGTGGCTTTGTGAGGGGCACCCTTAAGAAGGAATGAAGTATGGTCGCTTGATGAAGATGAGTATTTGCTGCCTAGTCTCTTTAGTCCCTGTTCCCATTGCAATACAGTCCAGGTGGGGCCAACTTTGTTAATCGTAGGTGCGGTGGAAGTGGATTGGGATGACACTGGCGGAGAGACATTGATGACGACACCAGTACCCGTCATCATCTGGGGCACGATCGAACCAACAGTAGCATTAACATCTGGAGCAGGCTGCGGCAGGGAGGAATGCGAGTTTGTAGGAACCACTTTCTCGGTTGATTGAGGTGGAGCTGCAGATGTTGAATCCCGGCGAGTGGGGCAGTTCCTATTCGGAGATGTAGTTCCTGAAGAAGCAGAATGCAACAATGGCGTCAGACAGATGAAAAGATGAGCCGAGGGAGCCTCTTAAAGTTAAACACCTAATATCTGAGGAAACTGAGCCAATGAGTTTTAAGTTTCTTTCAATGGCCGTAGAGCACGAATCTAGATCCTGCTTGACGTGCCGGACACCGCGCCGAATATCGTCTATGAATGGCACAATTGACCCAGCAGGCTGGCCGATGGAGGGCGATGGTGAACCCGACGTAGATTGCGTTAAGCGAAGATCATCCAAGGAAGCCACCAGCCTAACTTCGAAGATATCTCATAAGTCTTGTTAGAAAGCAGCGACGAGACACTGCTCAAAGCCTCTGCGATTTGAATCAGCTTGTCCAGTTTGGAATTTAAACCAGCACAAAATCTGCAATTCGGCCAAGTTAGAAGATATCTCGTTGACCTTATCTCCTATAAATGTTTGGCCGGTGGAAAGCGTAGCAACGACTCCTTTCATAAGACGTAAAACATGGCAGCGCTTTATTTTGGAGAAATCCTTGCATGTCGCAAGACCACCAGTAGAGGGCTCCAGACAAGTACCATGGAAAGTAGCACCACAAATGCTTAAGGGGTTAGGTCACTCTAGAATTTTTGAAAAATCGATTTTTTTATTATTTTATTAAATGGTCCCTTATGACCTCAAAAATGGCTCATCATAATGCATTAATTACAGTAGCTGTTTGTCCGGCCATGGACCCTGGAAAAGCGAAGACGTCATTGCAAATAATTCGCTTTAAAGAAATTATTGTATACAGTCAGTGACATGTATGATAAACTCGAATTATTTTGGAGTTTTTCTGGAAAAAAATCCCAAGAAAGCCTATTTTTTCGCCCTCTAGAGTAGCCTAACCCCTATGGCCTGGGGGTTGGGTACGACGAATTGTAAGCCCTAGCCCCTAATTGGATATAATAAAGTAAAGGAGTTTCGTTGACTAAATAATAGATAAATAGATAATTTGGATAAAATTCTATATAATTTATATGAAAAGGCAAAAACTCAAAAATAAATTGCAACATTGGACAAACTGCAGACCCTATGCAAAAGCGAAAAGGTTTCCTCTAACAGATGATTGATTTTTAGTAAAATTCTCCTGGGTCAGTCAATCCATATCAAATCAACCAATGTTGGTCGCTGACAACATTTATTTATTTGTTGTTTTTTACCTAAGTTTGTATTATTATTAGAGAGTTGAAAAAAGATAGTCAAAAATTTTTTAGATGTTAAGTTTTTTTTAGAGAGGTTTTGTGAAACCAATCCCGCAAATATGTTAAAACCTGACCAAATTATCTTCTGTCTATGTAGTTGTTATGATATTTAAATAATAAAACAATTTAATCTCAACATGTTTATTTCGTATAAATATCAACATAACACCTACAAAGATTTGTGGTTCCTATAGACTTCAAGACGTGATGAAGGAGCTAGTTACTCTAGCAACAAATTGCGGTTGATCTTGTTCAGCGATTTGTTTGTACAGTCTCTCAAAGTCTGATCATGTGATTTAAGAGCCTTTTCATAATTTTGGATTTAATAGATACATGAATATTTTAGATAAGCTTGTACGCCCTCGAAATGTGGTAGGCCGTGTCCACATAAACAATCATGAACTTAAATAGTCTCTTCTGAAGAGGCCTTAAATACCCATTTTGATGAATTGCAAGTAATAATTCAGAGTACTTATTCTGGTCCATTACCCATTTATAAAATTGAATTCCGAACCAATGTCAATCAGTGTGTGCTGGCAGCTTAATTACCTCGTCAGAAATGCAGTACTTTTATAAGGTTTAATTATTTTGGGTTTCGTTCACCTTTCATATCAACTTGTTGTAAATGACATCAAAGTAGATCAGAACAATTTTATTTGAAGAAAGAAGGTAAAAAAGGATGCAAGTTTTGATGATAGTTCAGTTCAATTACAATCACGATAGGAGAAGTCTACTTGGCATACTAAAGCGTTATATTTAAAATAAAGTTAAAATGTTTTAAATTTAAACCGTCGTTTTTTATTTATTCCGAGTTCCCAAGAAGCCCACTTATAACGGGTTAATATTTTCATTTAATCTAACAAATGATTCTTCAAATAGATCTATGAAATATGGATGACCAACACCCAAAGGATGAGGACCAAATAGATTTCCTGACGCAAATCATCAGTTTTCCTACGACCAACGTGAAAGATGTAATCCATCTACAACCAAACCTACTACTGTGGTCTGATCACCACACAGTTCACCAAGTACTATACAACATATTCCTAAAATCCATAAACGTCTGGTAAACCCCCCTGGCCGGTGCTTTCAAAAGGGGCCCCGTCGTCTAAGTCATCAAGCCCGAGCAAATTTTTGAAAAATTTTTGATAACTTGGAATTGCAAAAAATTCCGAACTAAACCGTTCAACTCGAGCGAAGTAAGAAATATTGAAATATTTCTTAACGTGATCGGGGTTTCTAATAAAGAAAAGCTAAATTCCTTTGGCTCTTCATCAACAGCAGCACCAAAGGGTTAGCTTTTCTTTAGCTGCTGGACGCCTTCGAACAAACCGAACACTGGATGAAAATCTAACAATTTCAATATCTCGGTTTCTCGGTTTATTCGAAGGCGTCCAGCAGCTAAAGAAAAGCTAACCCTTTGGTGCTGCTGTTGATGAAGAGCCATAGGAATTTAGCTTTTCTTTATTAGAAACCCCGATCACGTTAAGAAATATTTCAATATTTCTTACTTCGCTCGAGTTGAACGGTTTAGTTCGGAATTTTTTGCAATTCCAAGTTATCAAAAATTTTTGAAATCTGTTTCTTCTTCTAGCAAGTAGTTTTTTCAGCAACTTTCTGACTTTTTTGATCAAATTTGTGTAAATGAGTAGCATTTCTGGGGGCGGCTGACCTAAATTTACTATCAGGCTGTAATTTTCATCGCATTTGCCAACACCATCATCATCATCTTCTTCTTCTTCATTGCTTGTCAACTAGAAAAGATTTCCTTGTTGAAATGATTCATGCCCCTCAGTTGGATTGTATAACATGTACATGACAGAAAGCTGTTTGCCATGGGCGTAACACAATTAACGACCTTAAGTATCACAGCGCTATGTCCGTCGTCATCCCGATTACGTCAGTTTCGATATCTAAACCAAACCTTAAACATATGTTTTGAGAAACTGTCATGTCGCGAGGCAATTGCCTTAGCAACTATAGATGCCGCTGGCAAAGCCACGCTACATAATTTAAATGTTAATTAATTAATATTTCTTAATAATGAATGAGAAATGATGATTAAGAAAATATTGATTGAAATATTTGCCACAAGGTTGTCTGGCTTGTTTAATTTTATAAAGCATTTCCCTGACCAAGATCTTATTACAGTTTATTTTATATTTTATGAATTGAATATAACTATAAACAATTTAATAGGATCTCTCAAAAATTACACGAGAAATGATTCATCAATATCGACAACCGCCTCTCAAAATATTTGGTAGAACCTTAGTCGGAGAGCAGGCTGTACAAGGCCCATTTAAGACAAATGTTAACCATCTTAAAAACAAATACATTTATCATTTTTGCGAGAAAAAAAACTAAACAATCTCAGATATCCTCGAAACTGATAGAAGTAGTGCTGGATCCCGCAGCAATATGGGATTGCCAACCCTAATTACAGATATAGATAAATAGACAGACATATTTTGCCGAATATATTTTTGTAAAGTGCACATTATATCTTTAACTAAATAATTTAAATAAAAGAAGAAAGCTAATATAAAATTTTTTAAACCCGATTTCAAAAGGCTCCTATATTTACTTTCGGCAAAAGTGAACCATTTCTTTTAATGCTATTTATATCGTAATCAAAAGATAATTAAAAGACCCACCACCACTCTGCGCTTCAATTAAAAGAATTGATAATATTAAGTTTCCGCATTAGCGCGTTACTTATCTGCTTAGAGGAATGGATTGATAATAAACCTGAAAATTCAGGAATTTAAAAGGTTGGATAGAAAACTAATTACATAATAAGAAAAAAGGGTACACAATTAAAGAGCCTTGGAATAAATCCAATTCCTTTTGAAGTCTTCCGAAGAGCTTTGAAATTATCACACCTGACAGAATAATATCTGCCTACCAAAGATTGCCAAATTAACTTTTGCTCAAATTAAATAATGAAAAGGATGCTGAATAAATTGTGACTGTAGTTATTCCATATTTATAATTAAGATTGCTTAAGTTTAAGTTTGTAGCTAAAATTTTTTCAATTCCAAAATTTAATTTAATTTTATTTAATAACTTTTAACAATAAGTGAGCAAGGTTTTATAAAAATCATTTGTTTGAGATCAAAACAAATTAAATTAAATTCTCTACCTAACTTCGAAACGCGTGTACCGATTAGGATAATTGCAATATAATTGCAGAATGCGAGATGGAATCTTGGAAATGGCAAATCTATTTGGTATTTTTAAGAGTACAGCTCATAAAATAGTACTTATTTATTTATTTAAGCTTAATACGAGCTATAACGTAATAATATAAAAAATAAAAATAAATCCTATAACATAATACTAATAACACTGAAATAATTGGAGCTCTATTAAAGTTTTACATATCAGGTGGCCCAACTAAAATAGAGTGGAATCAATTTTATTTTGGCCAATGATGGCACAGCCTACTCTAGATACAAGCCTGGCAGCTGAAACGATCAGCTGAGCATTGGTGCTGTAAACACGTCTGACAGTTCCATACTAATTCACGCGCGAAACGTGAGGTTTTTCATTCATTCCGGCAAAAAGTGTTTAATTAACTGGGATATTGTCAAAATTTTAACCTGAAAGATATTTATGTTGAAAGTGTAACCTTTTCTTAATTATTTTGAGAAAGGGTAGACTGTTTTAGACGATAATTTTTATAAATCGGAAGAGTTTCCTTTATGTGCTGTTGCAATATGTGTGAGAAAATCTAGAGTCAATGACGTAACTAGCTTTTTTGTATTGAGTTTATTTGTTGGGTTAGGTTAATTTAATTTACTGAAATTATGGAAGTGTTTTTAAAAAATATAAAAAGAGATTAACAAAGTGATGCGGTCTAAATTATTTATGTCAGCGAAAGTAAATGTTTGGTTCAGGATTTGTCGCAAAAGGAGTTTCTCTGCGATACTTTTTTCGATTTTGCTTCCAAAGCATGACTCCAAGGACAGAATGGCAGAAAGATCAAGCATTCAAAACATCTGGATTATTATAAATTTGTGCCAAAACAGCAAATTTCAAATTGTTTGTGATTGGTGGTAAATCTATTGGCAACTTTTATAATTGAAAAGTTGTCTTAGACTTAGACTTTATGTTAGAAAATAAAACAACTGAAGGCACAATATTTAATTGTATATATTATTAATTTTATTTATTGTAGTATTTTTTTATCGCTCTATTTTCTCGTTTTCAGATAAACACGGCAGTGCATCACCTTTAACAGTGGCTGATAGAGCCATACACAACTTGGAAAGCATTCAGCATAAGCTCTTAAGCACGAATTAAAATAAAATTATGACAAAATTAGGCAAAATATCCGTGAAGGGAACACATCATTTGGCGTAGGAGTATTTTCTTAATAAAATTTATTGAAAAAAAAGACCAAAAAATAAATGTTCGCTTCATCTGTGCTCGAATTTTCGTGCTTTCTCTCTTTTTGCAGGTCGTTATCCTTGTCTAAATCATGATCTGAGTTCATATCCTGGTAGATAAAACTTCCTAGATGAGACTACAGAAAAATCCGGTTGAAACAGTTTCAAAATTAAAACCTTTTTCCGCGAAAAATTTCGCGGGGTGACAATCGGGTTTTCGAGCAAAAATGAAATCTCTGCCCCAGGAAACCAGAAACGGTAGCAAGCAAATTTTTCCGTTCGAGAAGTCGTTTTTCCTTGTTTTAAGGACTTTTTTTGTACCGTATTCTGCGATATTTTCTCTACTAGAATATGAAGTGAGATCCTGATTTGGACAAGGATAACATCCTGAAATTAAGAGAAAACGACAACATTTTGTGCGTAGACGAAGTAGAATTAGTTTTCTAGCTTGTTTTTTGTAATGAAGGTCCTGTTTTGACCAATTTTTTTTTTCAATACATTTTAAAATATATCCTAAAACATTCTACAAAGTATCAGACAAATTAGATAAAAAAAGGTCCTGAAATTAATATACCGAAGGGATGACATATGTTTTATAACTTATTTTTCTTTATCAAGGTCCTTTTTCGGCCAGATTTTTTTTATTATCAAGCTACTAAGGATCCCTTGATCAGTGAAGTATTTTTGAACCTAAAAAGCCTGAAAAGGATTAAAATTTTGGGATAAAAAGGAAGGAAAGCAAAGAATAGGTTCTTTTGATAACTGAAAAATTACATTTTTTAAAACTTTTTGTCCTTGCTTAAGGACAATACTATTATAGAAAATTTTGCACTACACGAAAATATGTTAAACCAAATTCTTATCTTATTTTAAACTAATAAAAACTATGAAGTAGATCACGTTAATCAGATTAATTTTAATCTTAATTAGATTCACAGCTTCACTACATAGATCCATAGATTCGGCGAAAAGAACGCATCAATATTTACTGTTCGGTGCAAATCACTTGCTTCATCTTCGACTGGGCCAGCAATCTTTATTTATTTTAGACTCTTCATCCACCGAAAGATATCGAATCATCTAAAAGTAAAAAAAAAATCAATTTTTAGACTAAAAGTTTTCTATGTTAAAAATTTTTTTGGAAAATATCTAGAAACATATTAAGTAAAAAGGACGTACCATTGAATGTCGTAAAAGTTGCTGCCTAGTCCAGTAAGGTGTTCCGATGGTATCCAGTAGTCTCGGTACAATATTCCATATAGATCCCATTGCCACTCCGAACTTTTTATTTTAATTTTCATAGGTACCTCAGAAGTTCCATAAAGGAAATCAAATTCAGCACGTTAACTTTAAAAGTGTTTAACTAAACAAAAGCGAAATGTTGAAATGAAATCAAAATGTTTTGATGTTTTGTGTATTTGAAATAAATTGTTAAACTTACCTGACATCGTTAGCCAATTCGTCAGAAGTCACCAGTCCCATCATTGAGCTAATCCAAGCCAAGTCGCGGCAGTCGCTCAAGAATCCCTGTAAGTCATAAGAGAGTTGCCTTTGTGGTAATCTGGTCTCACATTTCGTTGATTTCTTTCTGCTTATTATGTTTGCGCAGCGGTATCGGGATGAGATTGCAAGCGATTTGCAGTTTCATCAAGTTGACATATCTTAACTCGAAGGGCGGTAAGATCACGTTCACCACCTTCGTGTTTTCTTTGGAGAGTCTGGACAATACGCAGATCTTTTCCTTAATCATCGTTTTTAAGAGCATTCTCTTTTTCTCGAATCCATTCTTTAGTTTCATAAATATCTGGGTGTGTTCAAGTTTTGGCTCTAGCCGGCTAAAGCCGGCTATAGCCAAAGCGAGAGCGTTCACTTTTTGGCTATAGCTAATTTACAGCCACAAATAAGCTATGAAAACGAGCCGACAGAATTTATTGTTCAACTTGTGGCTACAGCCGGCTACAGCGCAGTACATACAAAAAAGACACAGCCACCTCCAAAAAAAAAGAAAAAAGGCCATCGACAGTCTTCTAGAATACCATGAAAGAATGGAAAATTAAAAAAAAAAAAAAAGATATCACAAAATGAACAATTTCAAGCGAAATTGTTAAGCAGTGTAAACGCCCTTAGAGATAGCGTTGACAGAAATTGTGACAAATTCACAAATTTGTTGAAAAAATTGATTGACAAAATGTAAAAGTTTGAATAGTTTTTAATTTATAATGCGAGAAGCAATTTTAATTTTTGTTAATTTGAAATGAAATATTTTATGTTTTTTATTTAAATAAGCTGTACAAATATATTATTGTTGTTTTTACGAATGTTTTTCTATTAGTTTTCTGTTGCATTTGATATTAAAATAGAAATTTCCTCAGCAATTACATCTCTTAAATTTAGAGCCTGTGTAGAATTTTCTTCAACGCTGCGAATGGAAATACCTCTGTCGTCTCCTGTATGTATGTCATCATTTTCAATGTAGGACAAATCTTCTGAAAAATCCAAGCAAATGTTGTAAAGAACACAAGCTGCAAAAACGGTTCGAAGTATATATTTTTGACATTTCATTGATAAATGTTTTGACCGACGAAATCTTCCAAACAATAAAGCAAACGCTCTTTCAATTGTTTGTCTCGCCTTGGAATGATAGGTGTTAAAATTTCTTTGATTGGTCGTCAGCCTTCCATTGTCCTTGTAAGGAACCAAACACCACATCATTTGAAGATAAGCCTTATCTCCTAATAAATATCTGCCTCCCGGAAAATATTCATTCCTGTTTTGAATGGCATCATTATATAGATCAGAATTACGAAAGATTCTGCAGTCGTGCACTGAACTGGGATATCCAACGAAACAATCCGTAAATTTCAGTTTGTGGTCGCAAACCGCCTGTAGTGTTATCGAATGATAGCATTTCCTGTTTATGTACTGTTCGGGCCATTCTTTTGGAGCATCTATTTTTACATATGTCACATCGATAGCTCCTATAATATTTTTAACATAACATTTATTCTCAAAATGTCTTGCTATTGTATCCATTTCTATGGGAGTTGGCCACTTTATGATATCCCTCGATAAAAGATTTAAAATGTATACAATTCTGAAAAAGCCATTTTACAAAGACGACTTCGCGAGGTCGAATCTCTCTCCTATGGATCTAAAATATATAAATAAGAGTATGTAAACCATTTTACGATGTGCCAACTTACCTAAACGAATCTGGCGTTGCTAGTGTCCATATTGCTGACAAGAGGTCTCTTTAAACATTCCTAAGCTTTTGGTTACTTTCCAGCAGCTTGATATTAACTATAGCTAATAGTTTCTCATATGCCTCGCGTGGCATACGAAAATGCTGCCTAAACTCCAAACCGGAATAGCCAGGAATATTTCGCCTTACATAATTTTTTATTCGAAGAGGTCCATCATCCCTATTCTGTAGAGCTAAATCAGAAACACAAATTTCTTCGTTCTTATAAAATAGACGTAGTGTTACTTACTATGGACAATAAGACCTCCTGTGTCGTTCGATTTAATAACTGAATTCATTCTTGTATGACGGCTGCTATTGCAACTATTTCTTTTTTGTTACTAGCCATATTAAATAAAATTCAAATTTAAAATTTGGAATGACACAAATCAAGTTTGACATTTACACCCACAAACAAAAGCTTTAGCTTAAGCCATTCGGGCTATAGCCGCTATAGCCGGCTACAACTAAAACTTGAACACACTCCATGAATGGCGGAAATGTCATGTCTGCCGGGCTTGTATCTAGAGTAGGCTATGTTGATGGTGATAATGATTTTGTGAATAGAAAACATATCACGAGCATTACTTTGCAAGGTCCTGTCGATTTTGGTGGAAAATTTATCGATATTTAGTGTATCGATTCTGGATCTATGCTATGCATAATATATAATTCTTCTTCCTTTAATTTTTTCCAAAACTTTGACCGATCGGGCCAAAGGAACCGTCCAATGGATCGATCTGCAGATTAACAGGGCTATTGTGCGTACATTGAGCTGTAAAAATTCCTACAAACCTTAGCCTTTCCATCAGTATTTGCAAAGATGCGGTCAATTTACCAAAACAAGGAAAAAAATCACTTTTTTTGACTTTTTCAAAATTGAAATTACGGATAAAAAAAATTATTATTTTTTATATCTTGATGGATTCTTTTAGGAAATTTATTCCAGTTTCCGAAACTGCTCTTAAATTTTCTGTACGATCATTGGTTGCTGAGATATCCACGGTTGAATACAAAAGTGTCCTTTTTCGTTTAATATCGGATATCTCTGCGACAAATCGACGTATCAAGGATTTCAAAAAAGATAATTAAAGCTGAATTAACAGGCTATCTGATTCATAGGGTGGTCGAATAAAAAAAAATTTCCGAGTCCGTGCACCAAAAAAACAAATGACTAAAAATTTTCAAATTTTTTTCTTCCTCTATTCCTTTGGATTGCGTGAGCACCGTGTCCTTCAAAAATTTTTGGCTGAAAGTTTCACAAACTAGAGTTCTGGAGCTTTAAGATGTTTTTTTCAGATCCTCGATACGATTATTTCTCGCTTAGATACAGCCCGTCAAAAATCACTAAAAAATTTAGATATTTTTTTTGTTCCCTTAATTGATTTGAGTAGTGTATATAATTCAATTTCAAACAAATTTAGCAGACAATAATGTGATAGAAAAAGATAAATGTTTGTGTGTTCTCAATTGCCTTGCTCGTAAATTTTTTTTGCGACATACGTTTTTAAATGTTAAGTAGGTAAGTCTTGTAGAATGAAGGAGGCACAAATAGAACCTAACTTTGTAATGAGTGAACCGATTTTGATGGCTCTCTTTCTGTTGTATAGAGTGTGATCCCCCCCTCCCCCCCGCCATTGCTAATTGGAGAATAATGTGGTCCTAAGGTAAGTGGTGAGGGGTAGGGGAGAGGGAGGCGAAGTCTCCGATTTCGGACCGATTTCGATGGTTCTTCTTTTGATTTGTAGAATATGTTGCCCCACTAATACCAGAACAAAAATTTATAAATTGGGGGGTGTGCGGAGGGGGCGTTACATAATTTCTTAATTCAAACACCAATTTGGAAGATTCCTTTTTGTTGTGTATTATATGATCCCCCATTGCTACTCTATGGAAAAATGTTGACCTAGGGTTGGGGGAGGGGAAACCTAACTTTGAATCGCGTGGACTGAGTTAGATTATTCTGAAGGCATAGAGTATCCATTTGTATTCTGACAAAAATTTTGGCTTATGGTGAGAGTTGGGAATGGGCGGCACCTAGCTTTATAAGGCATAGACCGATTTCGATTCTGTTGTGTAGAATACGTTTCCTAATTGATAAATGATAACAATTTTGTACCTAGAGTAACTGCAATGATTTTCTGACTACGTTAATTCTCTCTTGCTGTATAGAGAAAAGTGACGGACTAAGATAATAATTTATAGAAGAATTTAAACAACTACAACAACCACAATTGAAGATAATATATAAAAGTACTGAAACTACGTTTTAGCTCACGGAATCATAAATGAACGACGATTAAATACTTTTGTTGTAGTTGTTTAGTTTGTTTAATTTGCACCGATTTCAAAATCTCGTCATACATATAAAATTAAAAATTATTTTATGCTTTTTAGCGCTTTTTGTGAAGTTTTTTTTTTAGACTATTTTATTACTTCGATGAGCTAATCCATTTTTGTATTAAATGAGGACACCGTTTTTTGCATATTTAAATTACTGTATATACGAAATTTTACCAGAAACTGTATTGTCCTTCCATCCTTCGACCGCGCTCCAATATTATGAAGAGTTGATAGATATGAAGAATTGGAAAATTCATCTTGGGGTTAAGTGATTCCTTCATTGGTTGGTTGACTGCAGCATTTAGTGGCACTAGCAAATGATTGGTTGCAGCTATTGGTGGCAGTAGGAGATGCTTGGTTGCAGCTGTGGGTGGGTGGCACTAGCAGTTTGTTGGTTGTAGCCAGGGAGTCGAAACGGGACCGAAACCTGTCACATTTCGGTTGTTTCAACCGGTCTTGATTTCGGTACCGAAATTAAAACCGAAATTTAAAGTGTACCGAAATAGAGCGACCGAAATTAAATGGTCCCGATATAAAAAGACCTTAATAATATGTGACCGTAACCGCCAGACCGAAATTCACAGACCGAAATTCAAAGACCGATTTAAATTTGTACCGACCGCGGAAGAAGTTATATATCCGGTCTTGCGATTTTTCACTACCTTCATTACATCGCATATTCGGTACATGTCTTGATGAAGGGACCGTCTGTTGGAAGAGGGTGGATAGTGACTGGTGAGTTGGATAGGAGTGGGGAGGGGTAGGAGAGGGGAGGGGTAGGATAGGGGAGGTAGGGGAGGGTGGGAAGTGGTGGGGAGTAGTGGGGGGTGGCGAGGGGTGGCGAGGAAAGGGATGGGGAGGGGAGGGATGGGAGTTGTGGGGTGGGGTGGGTAAGGGTTTGGTAAGGTTGGGTTGGGGAGGGGAGGGGAAGGGGAAGGGCAATGGGAGGGGAAGGGGAGGGTGAGGGATGAAGGGAGGGTGGTAGGGAGTAGAGGGGAGTCAGATGACTTCATTATATTATATAAAAATCCCAACGACAGCAATTTAACTCTAACCCTAACGTTTCAGTTGTAACCGAAACCGAAAATTTTATCTACGTGGTTTTTAACCGCAACCGAAAATTATATTGCACATTTCGGTTTTAACCGAAACTGAAAATGAAAGTTTACATTTCGGTTCTAACCGAAACCGAATTGAAGAAAATTAATTACGGTTAAGGTTGTTGCAATTGCGGTTTAAAAAACCCAATTTGATTTCGGTTGACCGTAACCGATTTATAATTTCGGTTGTGGTCCCATTTCGACTCCCTGGTTGTAGCAGCTGTAAGGTTAGAGGAATAAAGAAACTCTGCCATTTTATAAGAGGGTGTTGCGTCCTACATAATTTTCCACTTGATATGGATAAGGAGTTCGTTCTTGAAGAGTGTGAAGAAAGCACGAGGGATGATGTAGCTGATGAAAGTTTGGATGAAGTAACTACACTCGATAATACCTTAGGAAAAGAGTTACGGCAAATTGTTTGCGAAGAAGTAAGTGCTACACAATTATAACATTATAACGTTTAATAAAAATAACATTAATTTAACATAAATAACATTTTTGCTTTAAAATTAAAAACCTTCTCGGTAAAACAAAACAAAAATGTAATAATTCAGTCTTTAACAGTCCCTGAGCTCTTTAGTCTTTTAAAAGATCTTTTAGCTCCCTGAACATGTCTAGTTTCTCACTCTCTTGCTCCTCCATGCGTAAAAGAGCTCGATTCCGCTCTGATTGAATTTTTAATATTTCTTCATGAAACTTGTGTTTTTCTTCCCGAAGTAATCTTAATTCTTTCAATATGTCCGACTTATAATTTGTGCGAACTCTGCTTGATGTTTGACTGGATGATGAGGTTTCAAGAAGTGAGTCTGTTTCTGAAAATATAAATTAACACTTATGTTTGTTAAACTTAATTATATAGGCTTACCAGTGATTATTTCAGATGGTAAACGAGAGCGGGAGCATGTTGGCTGTGGGGAGGGTCTTCTATCTAGCTCTTGTGTGCATAGTTGAGGCGCAGTTTTTCTTATTAGCTGGTCTTTGGCTAGACCTTTGCCAGTTCCTTTCCCACCCAGTATATGGGAATATAGCAGGTCTTTCCTCTAAAATATCTCTTAGTTCACTGTAAAACAAATATTAATGAAGATATGTTTTAAAAATATTATTACCTTTCATATCTAATTGAAGCTCGGTTTCGCCCTGTTTTCCCATTGTGGGAGGTGGCTTTCTTAAATTGACTTTCTAATGCCCGGTACTTGTTTTCAATTTGGGAAACTGAAAAAGTATATCCCTTCTCCTCAAAGCAGTCGTGAATGTGTGTCCACATTTTTCTTTTATTCTTGATCTTTATTGACTTCCCAACTTTGCCATTGACCTCTTTAACCAACGACAACAACAGCTTTGTTTGAGATTCTAGCCAAACTGGCTTTTCTTCGCATTCTGCGACAATTTTTTCGCATTTAGGCGTATCAGCATTTTCATTGTCGTCGATTTGTGCAAAATACTGATCTATGTCATTTTGGCATTGCGATAACATCTCTGGCGGCGTATCGTTACAGGATTGCATAAAACAGCTTCCGTTATTGCTGGCGTTAAAAATTTGTTCTTTAACTTTCTCTAGGTAATTAGGATCTAAAATAAATTTATTTGAAAATCTTGTTCCTTACAAAGTTCCATTTTTCTCAGTGAGTGAGTTCTTAGTTTATACTCAATTATTTAAGAACCTCACTGACCTAATTTCAAATATTCAATTATATTTACCATTTTGTATCTTTTGGTAAGTTTTTGGAGAACAATGGACATCTATTTCTGCGAAATTATTCATAATTTAAAATGTTCGAAAGAAACTGTTTAACAAAATTTGCACATTTGACGTTTTTTACATGAGATACTCGATAATTTTGCTTGAGTAAAATTGGACTAACATTTTAAAATAGGGGAAATGTTACGTCAACAAATTTCCCCCCATTTCATGAGTACATGAACACATTTGGATAAAAATATCATAATGCATTTACTCAAAACTACGTACGTGAACAGACCTAATATGTCGTAATAGATATAAAATTAAACATTATTTTATGCTTTTTAGTGCTTTTTGTGAAGCCGGTTAAATTTTATTTTTTTAAACTATTTTATTTTTCACTTTTTAGTGTCTTTTACTCCGTACAACAAAAAAAGAACCATCCAAATCGGTCCACGCGTTAGAAAGTTAGGTTCAACCCCCTACCCCGCTCCCCCCCCCCCCTCCCTCAACCCACCAAAATTTTTTTTGCGGTATCAATCGGGGCACATACTCTACCTAACAGACAAAGAATCATCGAAATTGGTCCAAGCGTTACGAAATGAGACTACCCCTCACCCTCCCCTTCCGCCTCTCCCACCATAGAAACAAATTGTCCTCTTATTAGCAATGGGGGATCATACTCTATACAACGGCACCGGAACCATCCAAATCGTACCACGCGTTACGTAGTTAGACTATCCCTCCCTATGGGGAGGCACTCACCAATTAGCAATGGGGGATCATCCTCTGTACAACAAAAAAAGAACCATCCAAATCAGTCCACGCGTTACAAAGTTAGCTTTCACCCCCACCCCATCAAAAAATGTTTGGACATGGTACCAATCGGTGAACATACTTTACCAAACAACAAAAGAATCATCAAAATCAATTCATAATTGGCGGAATGATCGCGTAACATACAAAAAAAACTATACAGTCGAATTGAGAACCTCCTGCTTTTTTGAAGTCGGTTAAAAATTGTTTTCACTTCTGATTTAACCCCTCAAAACTACCCCGACAATTGAAATCTTATTTTGCAAATTCAACAGTTGTGGATAGGTTGAGATTCCTATTTTCGTACCGCTAAATTTCAACTTTATATGTCAAATAGGTTCGGAAAAAAACGCCTGTGCCAGACAGACGGAGGCCCGAAATGATTCCATAAGTCTTTCCTTTCATAACACTAAAAAAATTTTTAACATCTAAATCGTTTCTGAAAAAATTTAAATTGCCTTAAAATTATTACATGTAAGCAAAAAGTACGACAACCACAAACTAATACAATTTATTGTCTTCATTTAAAATGAAACATTCTTCGTTTTTTTGACTAAGTTACGTAACTAAAATTATGTTATGACTACGAATTTTGGTAGCTACCCCACATATACGGGTACGAAGACGATCCATCAAGATAGTATCCATTATTACCGCCCTCTACGACATCGTGAGGGGAGATATTCGCCTTTTCCTCATTGAGGCATTTATCAATCACAACAGGTTGCAGCTCCAACAAGTTGTCATCCTGATTCCGGTATAATATTCCTGGGGCTGTGCTCTTTGGTACTTGACCTTGTTGGGTATCTAAATATTGGTCAAGCTCTTTTGGATCTACATCTGTGTCGAATGGCGCCGAGTAGGTTGGGCCCATTTGATGCTGATGCAAATAATTAAGTGAGCCCTGAGACGATGAAACTGATGCTGCTGCCAATGAGCCGTAGGAATGTTGGTGGAAATGTTGCGAATAAGACCTGAACGCGTCTGGACTAAATTTTTGGCGAAACGCTGTATTCAATTCGTGACTGGATAAGTATTCTCCGCTGATAATTCTTTGGTACGTGGAGTAATCACGTTGTGCTGTTTGTAGTTCTGGTGAATTTCGTTTCAGAGGAGAAATTGATTGCATTATTGCGGGTGTAGAATTAGAAGTATATGGCGTCGCCGGTGGAGTAGGAGGGTGTATTTCTGCTGATTGCAGGGGACTCGATGCGGAACACGGAGAACCCATTCGTCTTACGTAATCAAATTTTCGCAAGGACTCTGTTTCCTCAGCACATAAAAGAGAAGTTCGTGGTGACGGATTATTGCCGTTAAGCATGACATACGAGGATAGGATTTCATTCTTTAAATGGGGCAATTCGGTTGAGTGATTAATTTGGGAATTTTCAGTCCGTACGTTCAGCGAATAGTCGACACGACAGTGGTAATTCTTTTTGCTTTGCCCTGCTAGACATTTGGTGGAATCGCTACTATGCGGGGTAGTTTGCCTTCCGCTGCTCAGGCTCTTGGATTTCTTCCGTCTAGGTTGATATTTATAGTCCGGATGTTCTTGCTTGTGCGTAATTCGCAGCTTCTCCGCAAACTCAATGAATGGCTTCTTATCTGCTTCCTTTAAGCCCCTGCGAATAAAATTGATAGATAGATAAGAAAACATATTCACTGATAAGAATGTAAATTTAAAACACGTGTTACTTATTGATTCTCATAACTAGGTAGGGAAATTTCTTATGTAAATATGCACGTGTTCGAAAGAGCTTATCTAAATACAGCCGGTCGAATTAAAATGCACTTAAAATAAAAATATTACGATTGCATAACAATATTTGAATTCCACTGTGATGGAGCATTTGAAATACAAGTGAGTACATATAAAAATGATTTCGGTGGTGAACACTTTTCTGATGACCTTTGTTTAAAAACCCAAAATAAATAGATGAAAATCAAACAAGAATAATGTTGGAAAAAGTACCACTACAGTTTTTCAAAACATTTTTTTTCTTTTAACTTTAAATAACTATTCTTTTAATATTATAACTGAAGGACTGCCATAAAACATATCAACTATTTTAGAGTGATTTCATGGGAATTATGATCCAATCCTAATCTTATTTATACCTGAACTTGGATAAACTGTCGCTGTAATTAATTTATTCAAGATTCGTCATATCGTTACTGGTATCGCAAAAATGTATGATAGAAAATTTTTTAAGTTTAAAATTCATGTTTACAACAGCATGCTCTCATCTTCTCAGAATTTAACCAAATGGCCTTTCTGTCTGATGACTTGGACACAGCATTCTAACATATGTATGTAGACTTTGTAAATTTTTCAACGAATAATTTTCCGTTCATTTTTGAAGCTTTCCATTACAGAGCTTAGAAGTTCTGTTGGCTTGACATACAGACTGCAGGGCTAATAGAGCCCAAATTTAGCAACATAACCTACAAGGTGACATTATGCATCATGGGAGTCAAGCGCTTGCCGCCTGTGACCTCTCTGAAAAGGATTATAAATCTTACATCGTAGCATATAGAGCGGGTTTTAGAGCTGCTTATAGACTACCCCTTCAGGGTGTAGGCCGCTTATAGAAGAGCTTCTTAAAAGAATATCAGAAGCAGTTGAAAACTTGTGTCAGTGAGATTCTCAGCACATAAATATGGAAGATTGAGATTAGATGTTCCTGAAATACCCACGTGGACATATCTGGTATACAGAAGTAGCAAAAACGGAAGCGATGGCTCTGAATTAGGGTAAGGGGAGTGAGGACACTTGAATGTCTTGTTTTTGCATTGCTGCAAGGGAACAAAACAGTCCAGCGACGGATTACTGAGACCTGGTCTTGAACTCAGGAACTATGGAACAAACTCCGTCTCAGGGAGCTTATGGAGCCCCTCATCAATCAGGTTCAAACTGGTGCCAAAATACTAACTTTTGAATATTATAACAACAGAAACGGCCCTTACTTGTGAAACCGTGTAGGTATGATCGGCATTCTTGTGAGACGAGGACGGAGAGCTTATTGTCTCCTGAACTCGCGAACTGTCAACGTGATTATCGAGAATTGCTCAATGGTTTAACAATTTTGTTTTGATTTAAAAAGTTTAATGTTAGTGAAATTTTGTGTTATTGTCGATATTAGCTCGTGTTAGCCAGAATTCACACCTAAGCATCCTGGCGTTCTGTTACTCGTACCTGATGGAAATTTTGTTATAAAAAAGGGTCAGTCAGCAAGATTACCTATCATCGTTGAAAAACAAATCAATAGATAAGTATGTGTGTTTATGGTGTAGTAGAAGGAAACGAGAGAACGGCTATACTGAAATATCAAAGGAGATCGGGGACCGGCGAGCAACCCAAAGGGTGACATTTAGACGGACTTTTGAAGATTAAGAGAAACAGGAAGTGTAACTTCACACGATAGGGAGACACGATCCGAAACTTCGGGAACTTCTGCCGACGTCGAGCAGCAAATAATTAGGAGACGATTAGGAGTGTCGTCATCTAAGGTTTGAAGGGTTATTCATCGAAAGGAATTACTCCCATATCACCATCACCGTGTCCAAGGAATACTGTAAGGAGATTTTGAGAGAAGTCTGGAATTTAGCACTTGGCTTCTGGAACGCGACATTGACGACAGGGCAATTCTGGACCGGATTCTGTGGACAGATGAATATCAATTCGGCAGGGATGGTATCACAAACTTTCATAACCTCCATACCTGGTCGACTTAACCCACACAGGACAAAAGTGACCTCATTCCAGCAGAGATTCAATGTCAATGTTTGGGCCAGTATCATCGGCAACCCTTTGGTAGGATCATTCATTTTACCAAATTGCTCAACAGTCAAATTTATACGAAGTTTTTGGAGAATACACTGCCGGATATAATAGAGGAGAGCCCTCTGCATAGTCCAACGGACCTGTTTTACCAACACGATGGAGCACCAGTTCATACTGCTAACATTTTGAAGGCAATACTAAGTGAGAAATTTCCTAAGCGATGACGAGGTGCACCGAGTCCTTGGCCTGCTTGATCTCCAGACCTTACCGCATTAGACTTTTTCTTATCGGGAACAAAAAAGGATGAAGTTTATTCAAGCCCTGTTAATACTAGGGAGGATTTAGTTAGCAGAATGGGGAATGAGCGACGAAAGTACGGGAGAGGCTCGCTATAATACACCTTAAACAGGGAATTAGAAGGAGATTGTTGGCATGTATCCAAAGTGGCGGTGGTCATTTTGAAAAGCTTTTGTTATTTACTAAGATTAATTGTAATACGTTTTGAATACAATAAAAAAGATTTTAGAGTTAATATGAGTCTAGTTTCTTTAAAGTGCAGATTTTAAAATATTTCCCGATAAGTTTTCTACTTATAAATTTCTACACCCTTTCTATACCGAGGCATTTTGTACCTTTTTGGGCAATTTTTGTTGACAATTTTTTGAAGGGTCATTGGAATAGTAGTTTTTTAGCGTTTGTTTTATGTCGGTGGGTATATCCAAAACATAAAAATAAAACAGTAATGTTCATACCATGAAAAACTGAAATTTTTCAATCACCCTGTAACTTCCAAGCGGTTGATATTGCCCCATCCCCCCCACTGCCATACAATTTTTTGTTTGTCTAGGTGAGAGCTATCACATTTAACCTCGTATTGACCTTTAGAAATGTTACACCCTGTATATATATATATATGTATATATATTAGACCCCACCCAAATGTGCAAAATTTGTTTTTTTGTTAATCCATGTGGATTTTTTTGTAGATCATGACGAAAAAATAAGATCAGTAAAAAAAGATAAATTAGTCTAGTGGAAAAAACCCATGCGGTATTCAATTAAAGTCGAAAAAATGGCTCCAAAATCATTGATTACTAAAATTAAATATAGATATTCAGAAAAAAATGCTGGAGACTGGTCTTAGGGATATTTCTATAGAGAATCGACAAATATAAACTTTTAATGTACGAATAATATTTCGTGATGTTATAATTAAGAAAAGTCAATTTTTCTTGAAAATGTTCGTCCCAAAAATTCTTTAGACGGTTTTAACGTACTTTTTTGTGAAAAATGCATAATTTTGTAGAGCATTAAATGTAGATTAATTTAAAAAAAAAAATTTCAAAAAACCAAAATTTTCAAGAAAAATTGACTTTCCTCAACTAGAACACCATGAAATATCATTCGTACACCAAAAGTTTGTATAGAAAAAGTGTTTGTCTTACGATTCTCTACAAAAATATGCTTTAGACCAATCTCCAGAATTTTTTTTATATTTAATTTCAGCAGTCAATGATTTTTAAGCCATTTTTTCGGCTATAATTGAATACCGCATGGGTTTTTTCCACTAGACTAACTTATATTTTTTTACTAATCTTATTTTTTCGTCAAGATCTACAAAAAAATCCACATGGAGCAAGAACTTTCCATACATTTCATTGGTTGTCTAATATATATACAGCGTTGACTGTAGCTTTGAAATTTCTTAAAGAAAATGGGATCACTTTTCGCTAGTTGTCCCTTTCTGCACTTTTTTTCAAGCCGGTTTTTTAATTGACAACGTCATGCCGCCTACTAAGTTCACGCGATAGAAATAGATGACAATATTCACAATCATTTTATATCTCTTTCTAGGTAAGCATTTTACAGAAAAGAACAACTTTTTTTGTAATTTTCATTTCAGTAATCCCAATGATTTTTACACTTTCCTAACGACAATATAAAAGATTAAAATTAAATATATCTTTTCGTGTATATTTGGTTATTTTATTAAGCTCGCAACAGCTACAAAGTCACACTAAACTCACTGAAAGTAAGAGATAGCTTATAAATCACTCCATTTTAATACATCTGAATGGACTCGCCTAATTTCGATACGGGAGCATTGAGAATTCGAAGGTAGTTAACCAGCGGGGCGCCGACACAATAGCTGTGTTTTTTTTATCTGGTTCACGGTCAGGGCCTGCACTTCAACGTGAATTTACAACAATAACAAGCTAACCCACATATTTATCGGGTCCAAGATCACAGATCTGGTAATTTAAAAATTCTAACAGAGTGTGCTCCTGTAGTTTTCCTGCAGTTTCCTACTTTTCTTAACAATTGCACTGAAAGTAAACCGAGTTCGGTTTAAAAAATTTGCTGGTTGAGTGCACTTTTCGGTTTTACGGACATGTAACTAGCGACCAGTAGTTAAGTGTTTTCATAGTCTTAAACTTCCTTTCTTCATGGTTCAGTCGTGATATTCTTAATAAAGGAAACCATATTTTTTATTGAATCGTAGTCATGTTTTCTATTTTCTAAATGCAGAAACGCATAAATATTCGTATTCAATTCACTTTTTTTTATTTATACCGAACTGACAGCTAACAAACTCATATGACATTTAAAATTTAATTTTTGAATGCGTTATGTGAACTCACTTCAAACTGAGTGCGGTTTACTTTGAGTTTCTCATGTAACTTAGGTGATACATTGTCATAGTTCAGGTGCATAAGATGCTTAAAAAGCTTTTAATCTAATTCCTCGCGATCAGTGATTATCGGTATATTGCACAATACACAATAAAGGAAAATCAAAGTGTCTAACTCCGTTCAGCACTTGAAAGGACTCAGACAGTTTTCCTTTGTAAAGAACGGGACACTGGCGCCCGAGTAGGACTACTTCATGATGGCCTACTCTCTGTCAGCACTGGCAAACGAATTTTCGTAATTGACAAACATAGGATGTAATGGGGACGATTTTAAAGTTCGCATATGTAGGTGATAATTGTGGTGGAGTGTTGATGAGGTTGCTGTAGAAAAATAGTCACGAAAGCCCCTCGGCTTCTCCCTCGTTATGAGTGAACTCGATTGTTTGCTTAATTCGAATTCAGATGAATTTTAAGTGATGGCTAAAATCATCATCCTAAGATATATTATGCAACCGAGCGGGCTGAATTTTGACGTCCCTCGGGTACCCTGAACTTCATAAGACCAACAGTGAATATTTTTTTTATACTATACTATTCATTTAATTCTTTTAAACATGTATGTAAATTTCGAATATTTTATAAAAATTTCTTTAAAAAAAAATACCTATTCCGCGTATTTTCACTTAGTTTCATTTAATAATTATCTGGTTCATTCTATTTTTTCACGACGAATTATAATCTATTTTTCACCGAAACACTATTAAATATCGTAAAAAATCGTGAAAAAATAGAAAGAATCAGACAAATGTTGTAAAACTTGTTAAAAATATGTAGAATAGGTATGGTTAAAGTGATAAAAAATGTCAAATAATTTCTAAAATTGGTGTTTTAGTAAGAAAATATGCTGCTATACCCTGGCCAGGAAGAATTAGATAAACCCCGTATGGCAGATGCAGCCCTGTTGCTAGACTTGTCACCAATACCCGATCGAATAATCATTGCCAGATTCCGGACCAGGGTACGTAACACCTCAATAATTCAATGCTAGCACTGACCGAGCAAGTGGATAAAATAACTAAGGAGGCCTTCTACCAGCTCCTTGGCGACACCTTTGGTAAGGCTCTTTAAGGTGATATTGAGGTTGAATTTTGTAATCCGCGGCAACTTGTCATTGCCACTTAACATGCTTAGTTTTCCAAATAACAGATCTGAGAATCCAAATCCAGAAAATATATATATATTAATAGATCTTGTTTTTCTGAACTCTTATCACCCCGAAACTTTCAAAGGAAGCGTTCTTCACTCAAAACCTATTTGCATTATGATTTAAGAAATATTAATTGAAAACTATTTAATACTTTTATTAAATATATATATAAAAAAAATTGGTTAAGAGTATGTTAGACACGCACGTTGGGTTCCGTAGTTGTTTCTTATAGTTTCCATTAAGAGTACTAACTAAAGGCTACATGCAGGAATTTTTGAACGTATTTTTCATGAATAGTTTAAAAATTAGAGTAAAAGAGGGGGTAGTTTTGGTAAGCAAATATCTCGTGATTGAAGGGTTTAAATAAAAACATCCTAAGAAATTTTTGCATTTTAGAAGACTAGCCTAAGTAGAAAATTGTTCAAACACTCTATTAGACGGAGGTCCATAAATCTCATTAAATGTGTTTTTGTAAAGTCCTTATAAAGCAGGTGAAACAGTAATGAAAATATGAAATTAATTTCACATACAAATCATAAAATTAGAGCTAAGCTCAGTGAAAACCTACATTCACGCCTGACACATACAAATTACAAAATCAACAAATAAGTCCCACCCCAGAGCGAAAACTCAGATCCGCGCCTGCTTTAACTTATATAGGAACATAGTTGTTTGTTTGCTCTGAAGATGCCCTAAACAGGTGAAACGTGTTAACTATTCAATTAAATTAATAAATATGAGGAAACACTATCAAGTAGTTTTACATCAAGTTTTCACATAGAAGATTGAAGAAGTGGCTGATGTATAAAGAATCCTGCAATTTAACGCCGTTTATCGCTGGAGCTATAAGAAATCTCTGACTTTTTATACGGGCTCATACGGGCTCTCATCTTTACCAAAAAAATTTAGCAAGCCACAAGGTTCCGTTCTTTCACGAAACTTATTCCTACTTATCAACCTCTTATCTCTCACTTTCAATCCCAATCACAGTTTTGGCGATGACAGCATCGTTCATTTCACAGACATTAATCGCGAACGTATGTATGGATTAAGCAACCACATTTCTACTCACTCAGAGCAAGGCAAATCGTAGAAAACTTAGTAAATCACAGTGAATTGTGTTTTCACTGACTACAGTTAGACTTTGCCACAGTTAATCATAGGACTCTTCTTCTTAAGTTAGCTCTCTTGCGGTCCCTTCCATCTTTATAATTTGGTTAGACTCTTGCCTATCTGGACGTACCCCACATGTTTTATTCCTAGTGCCCTCTCTAATAAATACATTTTTTAATACATCTGGTGAGCCCAAGAACAACCATCCAGGTCCAGTACTTTTCATTATTTACATTAATGAATTTACCTTTCTCAATACTTCAAGAATTCTTTACTATGCTGATAATGCCAAGATTTTTCATATTGTTTCATATGTAAACGATTGTGCTGTCTTAAACTCTGACTTTGATACCTTTTATAATTGGTGTTCAAGGAATCAGAACTTCTACCAAGTTCCTTTTCAGCAAATAGGTTACGGCATGCATGAACGGAAATGTTAGGAACAATGATTAGGAGACAAAAAATCTTCTAGAATTTTAAATCGGAAATTATACAGACATAAAAAAATAAATAAATACAGACAAGCAAATAATAAGCATTTGAAATTACATTTACTTTATTAATCTTTTTATACCAAGCCACAAAATCACAGATTAATATGTCACTTTAACTGTATTTGGATTAGAAACTAAGTAAATTATACAACTCTGTGTAGACATGAACAAGAATCGAAAACTCAACACGATTTTGATATGTACATACAAACATAGTAAGAAAAGTGTAAAAAAAATTAATAATGATTTATTATAGGCTTTTATCCAAAAAAAGGTACTGGATGTTTTATTTTTGTTGTTTTTCAAACGTCTGCTACCATTTCAAAGTAATCAAAATAAATTAATAAAAATGGTAATCAAAAATCTAATCAATCATTATCTTTAAGGAATAAAAATTAAAAGTAGAATATTATATGGCTGTTTACATTTGCTTTGTTGGTACTTATCTGAAAAAGCACGCTGTATTTTAAATAAGAATGGCATAAGGGTGTTGAGGGAAATTGCTACTGAAAGAAAGACAATTTGTACACTGTCAGGGGTCAGCTCATCCTGATAAAGGGGTCAATTGTAACACTTTCATTGTTTGTTTTTATTTCCTCTCTGACTTTTACTGATAGAGAAATGGCAATTTTTTCACATTTTGATATATGGTATGCATTTCTTCAGCATCCGAACTCATAAAACGCAACTTTAAGACTATAGTTTAGGCAACTAGAGATATATATATATAGAATGAGAAACCACTTAATCAATAATTCAGTTAGAATAGAATAATTATTGAAGTGAAACTTCTTGAGGCACGGTTATGCAAATTCGCTTCATAGAAATCAAAGTAAAACGAGAAGTGAAAAAAAAAATAACAACGCGACTATTCGGCAAATGATATTTACTGTAGAGACTGGTTGCAATTTTAGCATTTATAATTCTATATTTAGTATTTTAGTATTTGCTTTTACATTAAAATTCAAAAATGCCTAAAACTGTTTAAATACTTTAATAAACAATATTGGCGAGCAGAATTTTTAATTTCCCCGTGTTCCTTAACCTTAGTTTTACTAATCATTCATCTATACTATCTCTCTCTCTAATTCCCGTAACCCTATTGCTATGCAAACCTCAATGGCCATTTCATCATAATCTTTGCAAGCAAAACAACCATTGGGGTTCGAAGCTGGTCCCACGGGGATGGAAGGTTGACCCAGTAACAATTTCTTTTTTACAAACGAGTTCACTTCGATAATAGTTTTACTATAGTACTTAGCTTAAATGTTTAAAGAAACAAAAACTGTTTAAAGAAACTCTTTCGACTTTTTCAAGAGGATACAGGGTGTTTTTGTTTTAGATTCCAATGCAGCAGGAGGGGATAGTAAGCATGGAAACATTTTTTGGAATGGGTGGAGAAAATGTTATGTTAATGTTACCATGAAAGTGCTAAACCGTTAATGGTTTAGCACTTACATGGCAATAATAGATGATGATTTCAAAATGTGAGGCTGACTACTCTTCACAACGAGGCCACACAAAAAATAAAATAAATATAAAGTAGTTAAAAATAAATTTTGCGACAATTGCGTAATTAATAAACCCTATTTTCTACAACCCGACCATAACTACCTTGTGCCCTCTAAAACCGAATAACTTATTATTCTTGTACAGCGGTTGAAAACTGTTTTCAATAAAGATATATGTCGTAATGCAAAAGATCGTGATAGTTTTGTGACACCAGCAGGTAGTGAATAACTTGTTCTCACCTTTTAAGAGAAAATCAAAAGTAGGTACTGCTTTCCCATTAATAAGATGATAAGATGGCCTAGCTGTGAAAAATGCAACATTTTTCTCTCCGTGAAGAACTTTTGCAAGGGTTTGATGATACAAATAAAATTACAATTTGTTGCATTTCTTCAAGATATCTTTTTAATACTACTTAAAATATATTTTTGCAGTTGGCTTGATATCCTTTATAAAATGTTCTAGCAGTTTGTCCATCTGTCTGTATGTCACATCTCTCTTATTCTCTTCTTTATAAACCTGTTAAGATTAATGAATCTAAACCCCAAGCGCTCCTCATAAGGTGGCACAATAAGAGGGTTACTCCAAGCCACAGGCAGGAGTCTAACCATGGACGGATAAAGATGGAGTCTTATGTAATGTTTCCGAGATTATATCCGCACCGACACCGATGGATATCTTTGTGTTGAAAGCATCCATCACTCCGCCGTTCTTCCAGTCCTCTCTGTTAGGAATCTGTACCGTAAAATTTTCCCGAAGTTCAGTTTTGGAGTGATGTAGTCAGTTCTCTTGGCTATAGATCCAGGATGCCACTGTGACCATAAGATTTTACCTTCCAGCATTCTGATTCTCTCAGTCTGACTGCCCCACCCGACACAATATTTTTAATGTGTAGATCTAAGGGTAGTATGTACAAAAGCATGTCTAAAGTAGCCGTTAGACAGGATCTCATGGCACCGGTGATGATACAAGCATATTTTGGATCTTCCGGAAGAGTTTTCATATGGCCCGGACGGGGTTCCTGCTGTTGTCTTAAAGAAGTGTTCTTCGGTGTTATTATATCCTTTACTTTTGCTCTTCCGGCGATCCTTCTTGGTTGGTCGCTTCCCTACATTCTGGAAGGCTTCATTTTTAATACCCATTTTTAAGAGTGGGAATAGGAGAGTGATTGCTAACTATAGACCTATTGCTAAACTATCTTGCATTCCAAAACTCCTTGAACTGATGATCCAGTCCCAATTGTCTATTGGATGTAGGGGATTAATCTCTAGCAGGCAGCATGGATTCATTCAGGGTAGGTCAACGGTTTCCAACTTGTTAGAGTTTGTGTCTGGCAGTGTGGATGGATTTCTGGAAGGTTGCCAGACTGATTGCATTTATACCGACTTTAGTAAAGCCTTTGATAAGCTGTCTCACTCTATTATCATTTTCAAATTGGCCAGGTTGGGTTTCCCGGCCCAACTCATTGCATGGATTAAGTCGTATTTATACAATAGGACTTATAGAGTGCGTTTTCGTGGCGTGCTCTCTGATGCTTTTGTGGCTCCTTCCGGCGTTCCTCAGGGTAGTCATCTTGGGCCTCTGTTGTTCATCTTATCTATTGATGACATTACTTATTTGCTTCAAAGAAGTAAAATTCTTCTTTATGCGGACGATATCAAGATTTTTCTCCCGATCAAATCTTTTGCGGATTGCGAGATATTGCAGTCGGACCTGCAAATATTTTATAGCTGGTGTGTCAATAATAATCTTAAATTAAACATCGGTAAATGTCAGGTTATGACCTTCTCGAGGTCCATCAACTGCTGTACTTTTCAGTACAAGTTTGAAGATACTTGTATTCAACGGAGCTGGAGTATGCTAGTCCGGTTTGGTCTCCGTTTTATGGATCTCACACTAAACGTATTGAATCTATACAGCGTAGATTTGTGAGATCGGCCCTTCGTGCTTTGCCGTCGAGTGACCCTCCACCTCCATATGGTGATCGGTTGGGACTGCTGCAACTTGCTAATCTCGAGAAGCGTCGCTGGGTTGCCGATATAATTTTTCTACACCAGCTTCTGCAGGGAAAGATTGACAGTGCGGAATTTTCTTCCAAGATATCACCTAGAGAACTGTCCTATTCCCTTCGAAACCGTTCGAGCTTTCAGATAGCTTTCTCGCGCACTAGTTACGGTATGTTCGAGCCTGTTAAGCGCATGTGTAGGTTTGCTAATCGCGTTGGTGATGTTTTCAGCACTAACGTGGACAAGTTAACATTAAAGAGGAGCCTTTATAACTTATAACCATCCTGTTGTACTCATTTGTCTTGGTTTTTTTTTTTGTAAGGCGTAAAGTTTCCTTCCTTGTATGTTTTGTATTGACTTGGCTTAAGCTGCCTGTTCATCCCTGATTGTTGTGTTTGGCAGTAGGTGATAATCGGCCGTACCACAGCAGTGCACATCCATAAAGTCATCTTTGGTTGGAGACCCCTACCAGAGTCTTGCTAAAAAGCTACCGGTAAAAGAAATAAATAATTCTAAGGTGTGGTGTACCACAAAGTACGGTATTTGATTCTAATTGGGTTCTTGTTTACATAAATAACTTAGCCAACTGGAAGCAATCAGCATACAGGGTCATATTGTAGCCTTTGCTGATGACACTGTAGTTCCGTTCAAAAGCAAGGACTGGGCACAGACGACTCGATTAGCAAATCACGGATTAAGCTTAATTTACACTTAGTTTTAGTTTAGTTATCGGTGGGGTATGTAATAACGTGTCGACCTTCCAAACCATTCAATGAAAAGTCATCGTGAAAGTGAATTAGTACTTTTGATGATCGTAACTGGGCAACAGCAACATTGTTAAAATGATTTATAGAAGTCCAAGTTCTATTCTACCAATTTAGTTTTTTCTCACCTAGAAGTGATGAACATAAGGCAAACCTACACTCTACACTCTTTTGTATTTATACGTAAATATATCAAGCTTTGAGGTTTACAGAATAAGTTATCATACCCGATGACAGGCTAATAGTCCTCTTGCTACTTAAGGTGTAGCGAATACTTATCCCAGAGACATGCAAGTATATTTGGGCCTAAGACTTATAATTCGTTGGCAAACAATATTAAACGTTTTTTAAGTAATGAAAATTACAGGAAAATTCTCAAGAAATGTCTGTTTAGTGCTCCTGATTTTTTCAATTTCTGCTTCCCGTAAACTTGTATAATATATTTTAATTAGTGATAAGATTTCAAACCTCTACTTGTAATATAGTCATTTATTCTATACTTTATCACATTACATCGACTCTATTTAGAGAGGCATAGTAATTAACCACAGCAGACAC
This sequence comes from Leptarthrus brevirostris, assembly GCA_964036015.1. Taxonomy (NCBI): domain Eukaryota; kingdom Metazoa; phylum Arthropoda; class Insecta; order Diptera; family Asilidae; genus Leptarthrus; species Leptarthrus brevirostris. The sequence continues at coordinate 114,411,410 of OZ038371.1, forward strand.
AAGCTTTGCTATGTGAAATCAAATCAAATCAAATCAATCAAATCAAATCACTGAATTAAATTGAATTACGATCATTTTGGGTCTTTAAGGGTTCTTTTTGAAGCGGATAAATAAAATCGCTGATTTTGCTATTGCTATTTGTTAACCGAAATGATTTGGAGGATGTTCGAGAATATCAAAGACGGTTTCCAAGCAGATGTGTTCTGTAAAGACGTGTATCTAGGATTGATCTTTTATCGAATTAAATGAGAAGTCAGCTTGATCTGGATATCAAAGGCGTAGAAAGCAGCTTGGAGCACCAATTTTCCGCCTAATAGGTATATAAATAAGAGGATGAGAGGGACTGACAGACGAAAATTATAATGTTTCCTAGTTGCTACGGTACTCAAGAAACTATGGCCCACCAATATTCCGCGTAGCTTTCGGCACCTGTCACTTGTTTGTTCTTCTCTACTCAAACGCATCTTTTTATGTGAACCAGATATGTACCCACAGCATAGAGAAATTTCCAAGTTAACATACCTATTCTGTTTAAATTCTTTCACAAAATGTATGCAAAATAGACTAACTAACAGACCACCCACTTAACAACTATTTTCAGCAATTTTCTTAAATCAATCTGATAAAATGCTCTTTCTACCACCATGAATTACTATCAGCTGAGAGCAATGTGCACGATAATAATATGGTCCTGATCGTCACGGGTTTTATGGGTCAATTCAACTTAGCCGGAATATACTTGGATTTTGATGAGCGAAAGAATTACTAATAACAATAAATGGACAAACATCCGTTACGCAAGTATATATGTGCAATCATTCATATATAGATATGTATAAACTCGGAGTAGACTAAAATAATCCATGTTAATAACCGCAGAATTTACTGCTGATAATCCCGGAGAAAATATTATCACGAAACGCAAATCGCGCCAAATTGCCTCGGAAAGTGAAATGATCATTTGAAGGGCGATCACGATAACGCTTAGCTCGCAGTGAAGTCACTACTCACTACTAAATGGACCATAAAGAGCATAAGCCAAGAAAACTATTTGAGGTTTTTCCTTATTAAAATGCATATCTTGAATATCCAGCGTGTCGTGTGATGATTATGCGGCTACAATTTATCTCAGATATTGTAATTCTTAGCAATATCAATTATAATTTCCGTTGAATACTTACTTCCATATCTTTCCGAGTGACTTGCTCAATTCTGAGTTTTGTAGATGAGGGTGCTGCTTAGACATAACTCTCCTGGCTGCCTGCGCCCATACCATAAAAGCGTTCATCGGTCTTTTGATGTGATCTTTTTTTCTATCTGAAGTTGATCTAGAAGTAATTGAAACAAAATCAGATTTTCTTATAATAATTACTAATTAAATAAAAAATAGTAATCAAACGAAAATGTATAACTCTCCTGATCAAAAATGCAACGTGATTTAATTATCTTCGATTACTATAAACCGAACGAAAAGCATTTCCGCCGCATATCGCCCGGAGATCACAAGTATTTATCTGTACAGGCCTATCCATCTAGACAAGTCGTTGTGAAAGTAACATGGACTTAGAATGGCAAATACAACTAGCTTGTCATTGTTATGAAATCTGAAACTAAAACCCAAACCAGATGTATCTACCAACGAAAAAAAGAAATCAAATGACACAGCAAATGCGGAATTTTTACTAATCGTAAATTTTGGTGACTGAGCACGTTTAGCACTGATATGGTAATCTCATGATTAGGTAGTGTCTTAATGTCTCTAAGATTTCATCCTTAATGATTTTTTATTAATATTAGTTTGTGGTGAGATTAAAGTTCTCGTTCCATAGACTGCTTGCTTAGAAAGATCAAGACCAAGAAATCCAAAATTACTTAGGTAATAAATAATATAATACTTAATTTTTTGATAAGCAAAATTCAAATGACGAAATTTCGATCCGTATGATTTTGCAATATTATATGAAATATTCTTATATTTTAATAAATTGTAGTGTGAAAAATTTATAGTTTCCTAGAAGTCTCTTTAGAAAAGTTCAAGGAAAAGGAAAATAATTTGTAAAAGCAAAATATATCTTAGTAAACTATAATTGTTTATATGAATTACATATCACAATTAAAAGTAATAACTACATACCCCTCACCAGCAACAATTATGGCATTTTGAAAATGAATTTTTGTTTAGAAAGAAATTAAAAAATTGTAAATAGACACTGTCAAAAGCGACCAGAATTAATTATTTTGAAAATTTCAAATGTGTATGTAAATTTAAAAAAAATACATTATTGGTACTTCATGTGTATTATAAATATAAATAAACAGCCATGTTGTGCAGGGCTCTGAGTATTTTTCAGTTTTTGTTTTCGAGATATTGCGGAATTCGCGAATTCGCAAATATACGTAAATTCAAACATTCGTATCTCCGATTTTTTTATATTAAAAATTAATTTCAAAAAAGTTTTGTGGAAGCTTTACATGCCTGACAAACCGACAAAAAAACAATTTTATTTTATGATAATAGCAAAATGAATGCCCTAGCACAGCGTTGGCAGGGAACGAGTTAAGGGTAAAGAAAAGTGAAGAAAGTGTGGTGTACGCCTTATTCGAAAGTTTCGTATTCATACGAGGACAGAAAGACAGAAGATAGTAACCTATTCAACTTTCGTGTTATTCGCCTTAGAAAGAATCCCGAAATTTTACGGCCCGTCGCTCTTGGATCGCGCGATGGCCGTGGAAGTAGCGATAGAACAGTGAGAGACAACCGAAATTCAGTCGACGCGGATAGTTCCGGATGTCCAACCCCTGCCCAAACGTGGGAATTATATTTTAGTCTAGGCCTGATGAGTGAAATATTTTTTACATCTCTGCAGAAAATCTACGCATTTCATTACACTTTTAGCGATTGCATATATTTTGGTCCAGATAAATTGCTGAATATATCAATACCCAACATGTTTTTCAAAGAGGACGAATTGGGTATATTCACTCTATCGACGGAAATAGATTGAGAGTGGGCTCGGTGTTTTTTAATGGACATCAAACAACATTGAATTTTGGATGCATTAAACATAACACGTGATGGAGTATGTGATAACGTATCGGCCTACTAATCCCGCGTTCCGAGGTCCGAATTCCACCGGCGTCGACCCATGGTTGTTTTCTGCTAACAACAGATCACGAAAAAAAACGACTATTGGGGGCTTACGAAGGAAATGTTAGTGGCTCGCAATCCATTTTAAATTGTAGATCCTCTTGCAATCGTTGTCTCGAATCGGGTGAAATTCTTCTCCCACCCCATGCCCCACAAAGGATTACGGGAACTAGAAAGAGAGAAACAGGATCGTAGATATAGTATGTCGTTGTTGACTGATCCTAACATGTGTTATCGATTGCTTTATGTAGATCTGCAACGAGAATTCATTACAGAAACAATAGAGTACGCGGAATCAAGGGTGCTGTCGTCGGGAAAGCTCAAATCGAGTTGATGAAATAACTTAAGCCTCGGGGACACAGGCATTTATTACTTAAGGATTATATGTAAACCCATCTATTATTACACGGATTGAACAACCTGACCAAAAAACTCTCTATCCATTTAGAGAGGTGACGATGAAGACAAAATCTTTGAAGTTGGGACTAGAAGGGACATGCCAAACTCTCTCAAAAGCCTTTAATAGTTCATCTACTGAGAGTTAACGAGTGATTAAAAACTTTAGATAAAACCGAAGTAAGTACAATTGATCTGTAGTTAGAGGGGTCACATGCCTCCCCGTTTTTAGGTATCGACTGAATATGAGCAAGTTTCCATGCGCATAGAAATACTCCTGTTGAGTAGTGACAGGTGAAAAGGTTTGCGCACATGTTTAGCCAAAGCAATGGTGCTGCATTTTAAAAGCTGGTGCTAGAAACCATCAGGTCTAGTAGATTTAGACACATCGAACTTAGAGAGCACCCTAAAAACTTCCCGAGTGTGAAACTGTAGCGGTTTTTGTCTTCTAGTTCAGTAAAGTGGCTGCGTTTAAGGTAGAGTGTAGTAAGTTTATTATTTACTAAACAGATATCGTCAGAACTGTACCTAACCCATTGAAGTACTGATTTCATAAACTTAAAATAGAAACTATTTACAGTTATGATGCGGTAATGCAAATAAAATGTTTAAGAAAAATCTAATATAAAAATAACTGTAGTTCCGGTAAGGTAAGGTAACGAATTCAAAAAATTTAATTTTCTATCTGTGTTCGGAACTGCAAAACTAAACTTAATCTTAAAAGTCACAGTTTTATTTTACGATGTTAATGAGCATTACAATATTAAAAAATTCCAATTTAAAATCAGCACCTATTTTCAGGTTTGGGGATGAGCAACAAGAATTTTATAGCTGGTTTAACCAATTCCATTACTTATTCTTCATACTATTAGAAATTGATTGTAAATAAATTCGGATTTCTGCTCGCACTAGTTGTCGACTGTTGGTTACACCATTTTTTAATTAATAATTAATTAAGAATTATTAAATAATAATTTTCATAGTAAGCTCTTCAGTCGTTACTTTGATAGCTCCCTAGAAAGACGAAACGCGTCGGCGCTTTCAATAAATTTTAAATTATCGGTTTATTAAAAATTGTGAAACTGAAAAACAAATACTTTTAATATCCTTCAAAGTGAATAATTAATCGTAATTGTAATCGTACGGAAAACACGGAGCAATCAGAACTAAATCCACGCTCTAAGCAAATTGAAAATTTTAAAATTTTATTTTCAAAGAAGAGCCAAAAAGCACAAATTCCTTTCACCACACATAACCAAGGCAATTCCTTGTTATTCTAATACAGAATTCATTTTGTCATTTTCACCTTTTTTACTTCCCCTTTCAATCTTCACCTGCCTCCGAATTTAGTAGCGGAATACCGATTCATTCGAGACTTTTTCACCTCTCCTACCCTCCATCAATCACCCATCCATTCAGCTGCTGCACTCCTCGTTCATTCTGATACAAAATGATCATTTCGTCACTACCCTCTATCCCCCCCCCCCTTAATTTCTCAATCCAACTTATTAGATTCATCCCCTTTGACACAAAACAAATTAATTTACAATTACCACCTTTGTCACCTGTCCCTCGCGTTCATTGCACACCCACTCATTCATTAGGTCACATTTTTCAATCAGTATATGCTGCGTCTTACAAAGGGTTACAGGAATTATCGGATGAGAATTAATTATTTTCTTTATTAGGTACGCAAATTAGATAATTGAGAAGCGTAAGAATAAATAACGGGGTAACACGTTTCTAAACTGTAAATTTAATAAATAAATGAAAAGCAAATGTGTTTCAGTAATTTTAAAAATGACAGAGTTACATCATAGGAAGAAATGAAGTAAAGGATTACTTTTCATAGAAATATAAAGCAGATTTATTAATCTTCCTTAAACGAAGAAGTTTTGTTAAATCTGAAAAAAGTTTCTAATATAACTTGAAATGAAGAATTAATAACTTTTTCTGGTATTAATTTTTTGTTTTAAATTGAAACTTTTTTAATCTTGCTTTTTCGTTTGGTACATGTGTAACCAAACGAAAAAAACAAGGTTCAAGATCACGTTCATTCTTTTATGTATGATTAAACCCTGTTCCAAAAAGATTGGTATGGTAAATGGGAAGTTATGATGTCAAATTTCTCTAACTCGCCAAAAACTATGTACAGCCATCCTCTCGATCTTTCTTCGTCGAGAAACGTAATGAATGGTTACGGGTTCATCAAGAAACTTTTTATATTTACATGCTTTTGATATGGCAACCCGCGTCCACGAGGAAAATCAGAAAATGTTCTTAGTTGAAATCGTGGCAACAGCGTGCTGAGGAAGAGGGATGGATGCATAGGAAAATGAAGGGAAAATAAGGCAGACAGCAATAGTCCAAGAGCGTGTACTACCAATGTTTTTGGAACAGAGATAAAAGATATAACTCCGTAGCGCTTTTATGAGTGTGGATGAGGGCGGTAATAATAAAATAGTTTTTAAAAAAAAATTTTACCGACTTCACATTTTATATCCAAATTAAACAAACCAAACAACTACAATAAAAGTATTTAATCGTCCTTCCTTATGATTCCGTGAGCTGACACGTTCAGGTAGTTTTATATATTATTATCTTTAATTGTCTTTGGAGAGTTGTTTTCTTTGTTTAATTTGCACTGATTTCAAAATGTAATATATCTATTACAAAAAATTATTTTATGCTTTTTAGCGCTTTTTGTGAACTCGGTTCAAATTTTTTGTTAAAAACTATTTTAGTTTTTACTTTTTAGTACCTTCATATATACGATTCAAGAATGCTGGCTGCTCGTAAGAACAAAGCAATTTCAAAAGTTGCAGAGGTAAAATTATCCAAATCCACCCTTTAGTAGGTACCGTCACCTTAGAAAATTCTTAATATGACCCTAGTGCGCCACTTTCCTCTACACAGTAAGAGAGAATAATCGTAGACAGAGAACTATCGTAGTCACTCTAGGTAGAAAATTGTTATCATTTATCAATCAGAAAACGTATTCTTCACAACCGAATCAAAATCGGTCTGTGCCTTATGAAGATAGGCGCCGCCCATCCTGCAACCCACACCATAAGCCAGAATTTTTGTCAGAATACAAATAGATACTCTATGTATTCAGGATAATCTAAATCAGTCCACGCGTTACAAAGTTAGGTTCCCCCCTCCACCACCCCCCCCCCCCCCCACCCCACCACCACAAACCAAAGTCAACATTTTACCATTGAGTAGCAATAGGGGATCATATAATACGCAACAAAAAGGAATTAAGAAATTGTGTAACGCTCCCTCCTCACGCCACCCAACTTATAAATTTTTGTCGTGGTATCAGTGGCGCAACATATTCTACACATCCAAACGAAGAATCATCGAAGTCGATCAGCGCGTTACGAAGTTAGACTACCCCCCCCCCCCCCCCCCCCCACTATCCTTGGTACCACATTACTCTTCTATTAGCAATGGGGGATTACACTCTGTACAACAGCAAAAGAACCATTCAAATCGGTCCACGCGTTACAAAGTTCCCAAGCAGCACAACTGCGTTATTACTATGTCTTATAAGGGTTAAAGGGACTTAAAGTCACAACTAGTGACTTCCATAATTACTCCTTATGTGGTTCTGAAGATATCGTGCGACTAGTGGAGAATATATACGACGTCGCCTTGACGTAATACAAGATCATAAAAACCGATATACTACCCTATTACATCTACCTAAAGTAGCAAGAACAAGTTGTATTGTGGTTATAAGTAGTTGAACTAATCACGTGACGCCCATGTTATTATTACTTATTATTACTTGAATTACGATCCTTGAGACATCATTGTACACATGCATAAATTTTTGTATACAAATGAATTAACAGATTTCTATATACATGGAAAGTGGGGAATTGTGGGCCATGGGGAATTGTGGGCCACCGCCATCTATTGTTCGTATGTCGAGTTGTATAGCGCGACACAAATGTCAAAATCTTCTTTTACCCCAAGCATATTTTTACGTTGGTAGTTGACCAGTGTATACGTCCCTAGCGTGCTGTGCAATACTAGCCTAAAAAACAAGTTTCTACAAGAATTTATTTGTGTTGTTCTCGTGCATCAATTTCCAACGCATCGTTACGAATCAACTCAGGTAAATATGCTGATAATTATCGTTGTACCTTGGCATTTCAATATACAAAAGCAATTTCGCATGAAATTTCGTCCAATCATAACCAAGCCGCCATATGTCAAAACATAGCTTGTGGGGAATCATGGGCCACTTTTTGTGGGGAATTGTGGGTCACCGGTGTTTCCATTTTTGACAAAGATACACACAATCAGCACGACGTGATTCTTCAGATGACGACGACGATGTTGACTTTTGCGTACTTTTCTTGGAATCAATGCCGAAGAAACTGACGAAAAACAATTCAATTAAATGCATCGAATGTGGTCGAGATGTACATGAAAAATGTGTCCATACCTCTGCCAACACGTTCACGTGCCCAAATTGAATATCTGATTGATGGTTGCAGAATTTTTTTTTTTCATTTTTTCAATTAATAACAATTCATTTGTCACTTCCAATCTTTCAATAAAGTTTTTACACAGAAATTTTTGGGTATTGACTTAATTTAGGTGGTGGCCCACAATTCCCCAACAATTTTTTAAATCTCAAAAACATTAACTTTTTATTATCCACCAAAATTTTATGGAAAAAGAAATAAAAAAAAACAAAAATCTACAGTAACCTTTTCACACGTAGAATACAATGCCTTTTTGAAATTTGAAAAAATTTTGATTTTTGTTCAAGATATCTGGCAAAATAAAAACGTGGCCCATAATTCCCCAATTTCCTATCATTATACATTGTCGCACTTCTACGTTTTTAAGAATGTAAATGATTTTAATGAAAATCTTAAAATTACTCATTAATCCTAAATTAATCTAACATTTTTCGTATAACGTATAGTCAAACGAAGCCTTAATTTCATGTGCCGAGCAATATTTTCGGTAATAATTACTATTGTAGCTCCGTAAAACTCATTCGCCTTAAAATTCTATTCATTTTTTGAATAAGTTATTTCGCAACCGTTGTTACAACGCAAGTAATGACTTATATTATCAATCTGTATTATATTATTATAATGTAGTTAGCTTAACTGACTGATGACTTAAATTTTAACTAGTCGTATGTAACTCTTGAAGTAGCCAGCATGACTAGAATTAACTCTTCATAAATGCAAAGAAGTCTGATCTAATTGTTTTCACTAGGAAAAGGAAGAATCTAGACTTTAGACCAATTGAACTCTTTGGGGAAGAACTCACGGTCTCGGGCTCGATCAAGTATCTGGGGGTATTCCTAGATTCAAGACTCACCTGGCAAAGACATGTTGAGGAGAAAATCCAAAGAGCGAACAGGGCTCTACATCAATGTGGGAGGGTGTGTGGACGGAGGTGGGGTATCTCGCCAAAGGCCGCATACTGGATCTACACTATGATGGTGAGACCAATTATATCCTATGCCTCTGTGGTATGGTGGCCAAGCGCTACTAAGCCCACAGTAAAGAGGAAATTGAGCAAGGTCCAGAGGTTAGCGTGTGTGACGATAACAGGGGCCTTTCGAACAACGCCGACAATGGCATTAGAGATGATACTGGGTTTGCTACCTTTAGATATATATGTGAAGAGAACTGCTGCTTCAGCGGCTCTTCGCATGGAGCGGGGAGCAAACTGGTGCAGATCTCGTGATAACCGAGGGCATAGGAAAATACTGGAACTTGTCAAAGATGAGATACCGGAATTACAAATGCCTGTTGATGGTATAAGCAAAGTAAGGTTAATTGATAGACACCACGAAACGCTTATACGGGATGGGTCCCTCCCTGAAAGCCGTATAACCGACATTACAATATTCACGGATGGATCCAGAATTGATGGGCGAGCGGGCGCAGGTATCTTCAGTGATGACCTGAACCTGAACACCCATCTTTGCCTGGGGATATACACCTCAGTATTTCAGGCAGAGATGCTGGCTCTGATCTATGCACTTGATCGTATACTAGAGAGTCGAGTGAGAGATAAGCAGATAGTGTGGCACTCGATAATCAGGCGGTGATCGGGTGTATGGATGGTACAGAGTTTAACACAGCTCTGTCACTGGAGTGTGTCCGCAAACTAAACGCGTGTGCCTCAGCAAATGAGCTGACACTGGCGTGGGTCCGAGGACACGTCGGGATCGAAGGTAATGAAAAGGCAGACGTACTGGCTAAGCTAGGGGCTGCCTCGAGTTTCCAAGGTCCGGAGCCGTTCACTGCGCTTGGCAGGGGTACGGCGGAGGGCCTGTTAGGGAAGTGGGCCACGAGGGAGCACTGGGAACGGTGGAATGTCGTGGACTCGCTCAGACAGGCTAAGATGGCAATTGTGGCGGCCAGAAGTGCTGAACAGAGGGAGGTCCTGGATATGGACCGTAGGACCCTGAGATGGCTGACGGCACTACTAACAGGACATGGTAACTTCAGGTGTCATCTAAAGAGGATGAACATTCTCGAGGATGATATCTGCAGACTGTGCCTGGAGGAGCAGGAGACGGCGGCACACATAGTGTGCCAGTGCCCTGCACTGGCAAGTAGAAGAAGGAAGCTGATGGGACACCACTGGATGGAAGAAGGAAGAATGGCAGAGGTGTCCTATAAGCAAATGCTTGCGCTGACCCGAGGAATCGAGGTGAGGGAAGAAAACTGGATTAGCCCAGATCTCTCTCGCTGAGATCACAGGGGGTAGGGACGAAAAGGGACCCGGATAAAGTGGTCTGTTTCGGCTAATCCCTAGAGGGGTGTTTTTAGTGAGTAAAAATCTCACACTACCAGAGACAATCGGGTCTCCTGGTGTCTTTGGAAGATTTTCACCCCTCACGCAAAAAAAAAAAAAAAAAAAAAAAACAAAAACAAAAAAAAACAAAAAAAAATGACTAGAATTACAACTAGGCTGTAGGAAGTTGTATATTAAATTCTTATAACAATATACTAACTTAAATGACAACAACATTACAACTGGCACCTGATTACCGATATCCAGCAGTTACACAACTTTTCGTGAAATAATAACTTTAAAGTTTTACAAAAGCAGTTTCCACGACGTCGTATAGATTATGGTAAGACTTTGTGCTACTTTTTTCTCATATTAATAATGGGGGATCATACTCTGTACAACAAAAAAACAACTAAAAGTTTGGTTTCAATCCCACCCCACGATAATTTTTTCTGACGTGGTACCAATCGGTGAATATACTCTACCCAAAAAAAAAGAATCATCAAAATCGGGCAACGCGTTACGAAGTTATGCCCGGTCAGACAAAAAATATATATACAAGTACACGTCGAACTTAGAACCTCTTTGTTTTTGGGACGTCGGTTAAAAATTAAATAATTCCCAAGGCTCGGCTCCTTATAAGATATGTCTACATCGTTTAACATATTTCAAGGAAGCAACTCGTGTCAGTTTCATTTCTGTAGATTCCGATTTTAAGGCGTTAAGCAGGAATTTATTATTTTCAACTGATTGGCAGATCGAAGAAATGTTATCAATCATTCGAAATACATCATCTTCTGTTAAGCTCTTGATATTTATAGGTGCAGATCATCGGAGTATATGTGATTAAGATAGATCAAAAACAAAATACTTTAATTGCAAATATACTTTAGTAATATTTAAAATTTAAAAAGCTTTCTTTACAAAAACGTTGGAAAATGTTAAGCATGATAAACTTACTAGTACTTCTTTGGATATACGCTACATCAAAAAATTGCAAGTAAAACTGCCCAAATTGAATTCTGTCGCCTTCACTTCTCATACAATGGTCAATATTTCTATCTGATAAATATTTTTCGATTACCCATAAAATACACTAAAACACGTAAAGGGCACGTTCGGCATGAATCGCTTGTGTCATAAAATGCTACGAACTTCAGCTTTGGATTTTAAACATTTAAAGCCCACAGTGAATCACGGCAGTGGTAATGCAATGGTTTAGAGAACGATGGCTGCAAATGGAACGGGAAATTTAGTATTTGTAGACCATCAATCTAGGATAAGCCATCGGTGGAATAAGTGGTAACGTCTCGGCCTACCAATCCGGAGGTCCCACGTTCGAATCCAACTGACGGTGAAACAAGGTTGGGAGAGGTTGGGTTGCAGAGAAAATGACAGTGGATTTCTTGTTCTGACCGAAATTCTCGAGGTAATCCAAGACCCCCGTGCTAGTTAGCTGAAAGGAATGTAGTAAACTTTTCAATGAAGCAAAAAGAACTAATTTATGAATTGCCTTTAACGAAAGCCTCAGAAACTTTAAAAAACTTACCAGGAAAGCTAAAAGATCTTCGTGGAAGAGCTTTTGTAATAAATTTGAAAGCTCCTCGAGGCGTATCATTACCCTAAGCTGCCCTCAACAACGTCACGCACTCTCACCCTCGTAGTTACGCAAGCGAAAGCTGGACCTCATTGGGCCAAAAAACTCTAGAGCTACTAGTTGATGGAGACTTAAATGGGCTAGATGGAGACTTAAATAGGCTAGTTTAAAGCCTTTTAAATCACCGTGCCGAGTTTTTAATCTTGTGGCTGAAAGTGGTCCACAAAGTCTGCCCTAACGTCACATACACTTCAGATTTGCCGACAGATCTCAAGGCGGTATCCATTTCCAAAGGAGAAAGGTCCGTGCATAGTAAACCTAAGGACTACCCAACACTCGCAACTCACTATTCAACAACCATCACCCATCTCAAACCTACCATTACCCGCCATCTACCACCTAACACCCACCATCACCAGCCAACTACCTAACACCCGTCACCTATCATCCACCAACCATCACTCACACCGCATCCCCCACCAACCGCGACTCAGAATCCAATACCCACCACCTACCAAATTCAAAAGTTTCTTTTATTCTGTTAAGCAATAACTTTTCAATTGATAACATATAATAGATCGTTATTATAGCATTTGTAACAAAACTCCGTATTCCTTTTAATACTTTCATCAGAAGCAGCACAATGTTAAAATCAGTTCGAGCAATTTAAAATCAATTATACTAAATTATATTTTATGATATACCGAAGTTTTTTTCGCGTACACCAATAACATTTGAGTTATAAAAAATCATTCTGTTGTAATTCGAAACCTTCGTCATAATTTTGGTGGCCCAATGCCTGCAACAGTTTCATCATGTAGTTTTCTTAAAAACATTTCTCATTATTGCTATAAACTTTGTGTATCTTCAATTCATTCAATACAGTAGGTAATATGTAAATGTTTTTATTAACCCCGTAACAGACCAATTTTTTACGTGCAGAGTGACGCGTCGGGTCACATTATTCGGATAAGCCAATAAGAACATTTTGCTGTTGCTGTTGTTGACACTTGGGATGAACTGTTAAGTGGTTAATGAACATTGGAAAGCAGGTCTATTTCTGTTAACAATTTATGAATAACATTTAATAGAACTAAAATACGCTTACCAGCTTGTTAATAATGGTAACCAACTTAGTTAATAATGGTAAACCAATAAAAAATACCTGTTTCGTTAGTTCCACTTTTATATTGTTTAACCGACTTCCTGAAAACAAAGAGGTTGTAAGTTCGACGCGCATTTTCTGTTTTTTAATGTCTGACCGGGCGTGGACGCGTGGACCGATTTTGATGATCTTTTTTGTTGGGTAGAGTATGTTCACCGATTGGTACCATGTCAAAAAAAATTAAGGGGGGGCTAACTTCGTAACGCGTGGACCGATTCGGATGAGTCTTTTTCTTTTGTAGAGAGTATAATGCCCCATTGCTTGCAATGAAAAAAAAATTGGTCCTAGGATGGGATGGCGAGGGAGAGGGGTAGTCTAACTTCGTAACACGTGGACCGATTTTCATGATTTTTTCTTTATTGGGTAGAGTATGTTACCCTATTGGTACCATGTCAAAAAAAATTTTGCAGGGGTGAAACCTAAAGAAGATTATTTTTTGTTGTGTACAGTATAATCCCCCATTCCTACTCCATGGAAAAATGTTGTCCTAGGGTTGGGGTGGGGGTAGGAGTAACCTAACTTTGTAACTCGTGGACTGATTTAGATGATTCTGAATGCAAACAGTATCTAATTATATTTAGAAAAAATGTTGGCTTGTAGTGAGAGTTGGAGGATGGGCGGCGCTAACGTCATAAGAATAGACCAATTTTGATTATATTATACGTTTCCTAAATAGAAAGCTATTACGTCCTATGTCAAAAGTATGTGAGAACAGTTCAAGTTTTAAACAATAAGTGACAATGAAGTGTTTAGTGCAATAATTCAAAAATGCAATGCTTTTGAAACGCGCCCGGATTTCATATCGCAGGTAAAGTAGAAAAAACAACTTTCTTTTGTACTAAGAATATTTGAAACGATAATAAACAAATTATTAACTTGTGAATTACTCGTATTGGGTTAAGGTAAATTTTATTTACCGTTGGCTCAGCAGCTATATTTTCTTATTAACCTAGCACTAATGGCGGAGGTGTGATTAAATTTGGCAAGGAGTTAATACATGAAAACTTTTTTGTTTATGTGATTTCTAATTTGCAAAAAATTAAAAATGTTTAATGACTATTTCTGCTTTTAAATTGCATTTTTAAATAGATTTGTTCAGAATACCAAAAATTGACAATTATCCCAAAGTAATCAATTGATTCCATTTTTGCTTCCTAGGCATGCGGAGGGAATTATAATAGTTCTGTTTCTGTACTTGTTCATGTAAAAACTTATTTGACTGGTGGGGGAAATTTCAAGCAGGATAGAAAATGTAAAGAAACATTTTCGTGATAGTTCATTATAAAAAAAAGGAAGAAGGAAGCTTTCAATCTCGTAATTTATGTACTTTGCTGAACTATGGCAAACGTTCTAGGAGAACAATTAATTGTGATCTTTGTAGACATATCATCACTACGATGTAGGACTATCCTAAGTTCACTTTTGGGGAAATCGTGCAAGAAAATGGCGGATTCGCACAAGCTAAATTGTACGGGTAAATTATTACAAGAGGGGAAGCGATGATGTCAGGAAAATTCCCCTCATTTCAACCTTTCACGAAAGTAAAGAAATATAAAATGGGCACGATCGTGCAAATTCTTGCGCACTAGGGATTCCAAATTCGGATAAAGAAACAAACCTAGTGATCGTAACAAAAAACGTATGCAGCAAGATTTTTCCATGAAATGCGCATTTCGTTTTTCCTAGTAAACCCTTTATTCCCCCCACAGAAGATTCTTCACATTTTTAGTTCAAAAAAGTCTTGGAATAATGTGAACGTGCAGTACAGACCACCTATAAAAAAGTATTTGAGTATTTAAGAGGTAAGATTTAGATAATAAAATAGTTTCTGTTTTTTAGTAGTACGACTAAGTAAAATATATTTTGAAATGGGGGGAAAATAGAACGTCGGAGAAAATTTTGGCCGCGTAGGCTGAATCCGAAGTTTAAAAAAATATTTTTTTGGGGTGTAAGTTGTAAAAATTGCTTTACCTAGGAAGACAATTTTTATTATTATATATTAAAATGTAGGGTAAAGGAAAGGGAAAACTGTAAACACTTTTGTAAACGTCTTCTAATAAGTTGTTATTCTGAAATAATTGAAAGAAAGGAATGATTAATATTTAATCTCTTTTCTAATTTTGATACATAGTCCTACTCTGAAATATGCCCAATTTCAAATCTACTTAACTATGCAATTACTTAAAATGCGTATTCATAAAGATTTAACATTTATTTTTGATTATTATTTGGCCGTTGATAAGAAATAATCGAAGTATTAACAAAACCAAACAAAAAATTGTTCGAATCAAAAATTGTTGAAATTGTACATTCAGATTAACCGTAGTACACAAAGTCATAAAAAATACGTCCATCTCCTCAGTGAGATTTATATATTTAAGAAAATAAGGGCTGAAATTTTTTTTTACTTTTTCAGAAAATGGTTCTTGAAACATTTTAATTTGCAATAAACATGTTCAGAAGAAAAGGACTGAGTAAATAGCAAATTGCGAAAAAAGAAATTTACTTGGGGAAATTTTTTTGAAATCAAAATAATGCAAAAAAAGAGAGAGAATGAACAGTTAAATTAAAACGAGCAATCAAATCAAAGCAGAGAATTTGAATCAAATCTTTCTCTTAAAGATAAATTAATCTGTGGTATAATAACTTAAGCCCAAGCAGGGAATGTGTTGATTCTATTTCTATTGATACTAAAAGAAGAGGCAAATGTACCCAACTGCTTCAAAAGATTCGTAATTAATACTGAAAAAGTATTATTAAGAACAGTTGCTCCAGGTCGATATTGGCACTACGGAATTAAAAACCAAATTAATAAAATAACTGGTTGAATCTGATGAAGTAATTTTGGGGAAAGTTGTCAATATTTCTAATATTAAAGCCCTAAAATGTGGTTGCTTATTTACATGATTTTGTCACAGAAGCAAAGGACTTATTAGCAAATGGCTTTAATTTTCTTTTCGTTTGATAGTATTAAGACATTTTCTAATAAAATAAGGGCTTTTATATTCGATGTACCAGAGAAGTGATTTTCGTGTGGATTAGTTTGGCATAGAATTTCTCTTCTAGCACAGAAGACGCACTTCTTGGTAGGAGCCAAGAAAAAATTTACCTATTCCATCCAAACGGTGGAATGAGACTTCCACACCAACATGCATAGGAAAAGAGCAATCAAAATAAAGGAAAAGAAAGAAAATATGGAAGGAAACCCAGCACAAAACATGCATCACAGTGAGACACGGAAGCACAGAGAATAGATAGTTCTTAAGTGACTCATTGCTAAGAGTTAAATCGAAATTTGGATATGCATTAACAGCTCTATATAAGCGGTTAAGTGGTTCATGCCTGCCAAAATTTGATCTGGAGGGCTTAACACAGGAGCCACATCAGGGGAGTTTGGGGGATGTTCAGAAACTGTCAAATTTTTTCACAAAACAACAATTGATGAATGGGCTGGTGCATTTTCGTGCAACAAAAACCTATCTCTTTATTCCCTCAATTCTCGTCGTATGCCACGATTCCGGAACAAAAGACGCTCCACAACTCCTTTGTAGAAGACTTCGAAGATCACTTGACCAGGCGACACTCTATGAATAATTTTTCGTGAATCGAAAAAAAAATTAATATCATTTTTACTTTCTAAGGACAGTGTTATATTTCTTGCGCATATCTGACTTTGTGGAAATCTTTATTCCCTTGTAACGTCCAGACGACTGAATGGATTTGAATGGAATGAATAAATCAGGTGACATAGATCCGTCTTGATTCCGAGTGACATTGGATATATGAAGTGTCAAGAAGAGAAGAAGAAGAATATGGCTGCCATCAGCCGTTATTTTGTTATAGTATTTGTAATTTTTCTTCCAAATGCATGGAAAACTAAGATGACATAAATAAAAAAAGTAAATAAAAAAATTTAAAAATCCAACTACGTAAAAAGAAAATTAAGAAAATGGAAACAAGATGAAATAGAAAATCCTTTATCCGCGGCTTGAAATATTTACGGTTTTCGGACTTAAGGGAGTAGTTGTAAGGTGGATAACACGCAGTTGGATTCATATATAATATTCACATGTTGAACATGTCTGAAGTCCTAAGTTCGAATTCCACCGGCGGCGGCCCATGGTTGTTTTCTGTTGACAACATATCACGATAAAAAGGCCATGGGGGCTGCAGAGAAAATGTCAGTGATTCGGAAACCACTTTAAATTGTAGGTCCACTTGCAATCACTGTCTCGAATCGGCTGACATTCTTCTTCCGTCCAATGCCCCATAAGGAGTTACGGGAACTAGAGAGAACATGTCTGATGCCTTTGGCGGCGTGTTATCGTTTTATAGCATGAATTTTAGAGTTTCCACGATATTTTTAATAACCTTCCAATGTACCTTAAAGCTGAGAACCGTGACCATTTCAAGCCAAGGGTAAACGATTTTCAATTGTACACTGCAGGAAGATATGGCTTCAAACTCAAGTAATTATCTTTGTTTGACCAGCGAATATCCACAGAAAACGTGTAAACCGGTCCGTTCCTGATATTAGTTGTTTTATATTGATTCAATAAATACATTTCAGCCCTAATTTTTACCGAAACCCTAAAATTAATTAAATGAAAAGAAAATCAGAGTTCGGAATAAAATCTTGTAATTGATAAAACTTTTTGTTTGAAGTTCTTTGCCCATAGCAAATCATTTTCGTTTACAGTCAAAGGATCTCCGACTGGTACAAAATCGAATAGACCTAACAAATTTAAAATTCCTTTCAAGTACAAAATATAAAGTTCTCATGTTCACTACGTAAGAAGGGTGTATTCTATTTTGGTCAAAGCAATATTGAACCATTTTAAGGGTGGATGTCAAAAGAGGCATTTCGTTCTCCACTTATATTTTCAGTCATAGAGATATAGAATTAAAGCTTTGAAAGTATTTTAGAAATTAATTATTTCAAATGAAACCCAACTAATATTCTCAAAACTAGCTTGAAATTTTCAAAAAAAAAAAATCGAAAATATTAAAAACAGAATTGGCGGAAAAGTAATTAAGAGTAAGGGAATGGGTTAAGAAGTCGACTGAAGTAGGCTTTTCTTTTTTGTATGACGTAGTCAAGGTCCAAAGGACAATCCTATGATTCGTTAGCATAGCTTTAGCTGGAAGGGAATTGGGGTAAAGGCAATGAGTGGAATTGAATATCTTCTTTTGCATTGCTGCGAGCTAGAAAACAGCACAGACGCTGAATGATTTTTTTAATTTATTGCAATTGCAAATTATAAACTCACAGAAAGACCGAGGCTCGAATCTGAGCCCATTGCGTGGCCAGGCCAATCAACGAATTGATGCTCAGATACACACATTGATTCTGAAGTACACACCTCGCTTGAAAGTTTCGAGCTCAAAAGATGACAGAAAAACAGTTGTTTTGCTTAGGAAAATTTCCGAAATTTTACGGTACGACCAAATTTAACCTGGAGAGTATAGAGGTGGGAGCAACTTGGAACTTTTGTATCGCGGTTGATTTCCGTAGATTTTCAAGAATGAAAAGTGTACGCGAAATTAAGAGTCCTACCGTCGGCGAAACTAGGAATAGGAATGAAAGTGAGATAAAAATGTTATTAATGAAAAGAACAAATAAGGTTGGTGAAGAAACTGAATCCTTAGATATACGGAAATTTATTTTGTAGGGATTAGATATAACTCCGTCTATTTTATTACACGGATTTAAGGGCGTGATAAAAAAAACTCTATAACCATTTTTAAAGTTGAGAGTGCAGACCAAATACTTGAAGTTTATCCATAAGGGCAACGTGCCAGTCTCAATCAAAAGTCTTTGAAATATTAAAGTAGTTCGTAATTCTCCGGTTCAGCGTCCAGCGCGGAATAGGAATAAGATGGTTATCTTCTAGATATGTTATCAACTTAGAGCTAATAAGTCATTCAAAAGCTTTAGATAAAACCGTGGTAAGTAAAATTGATCTTTAGAGAGCCGTTTGCCTCTCATTTTTCAGATTTCCGCTGAACATGAACATGCACCCAAAAACAATCTTGTAGAGTATGGCAGGTTTTAAACAAAGCAGAGACGCAGCATTTTCACACCAGGACGAAAAACCATCACAATCAAAATTCAATTTTTTGTACTTCACATCTACATATAACAATAGTTTACAGCAAAAAAGATCTGGTTTCTCATATACTTTTTTTTAATGTATTTTGGAGGTATTCTTTTTTTTTAATATACGTTTTCTAGATATTCTAAAAAAACCGTTATTTGGCACTTTCCTAAGTTATTTACCCATTTATCCATCAACTTAATAAATGAATGAGAAAAGGAAATTTCTATATTTTCACATATTATATATATTGTTCGAAAATACATCTTTTTGCTTGCGTTTCTTCGTAGAATCCGCGGATTTCTGTTAATTTTCATGCATTCCAGATGGTAGATAAATTTCCTTTTCTGATTCATTTTTGAATAACTTCTATATTTTTTGTACGATTTGGGCAAATTTATACTTAAACTTTTCGTAAAAGAATGTTCTTTTAACTTTTCAGCTTTTTAATGCGTAGACGGGTTTGAGTAGTTCTTTTTTGTTGTATAGAATATAATCGCCTATTGTTAATAATTGAAATAAATCTTGTGTGGAAGGGGGTGGGGGAGGGGGGGGAGGGGAAGGAGGAGGTGGTAGTCCAACTTAGTAAGGCGTGGACCGATTTGGTTAATTCTTTTTCTGATGTATAGAGTATGTTACCACATTGGTACCGCAACAAAATTTTAAATGGTGGGGTTGGAAAGGATATTAACTACTTAACGCGAAGACCGATTTGGATGATACTTCTTTTGATGTGTCGAATATGTTGCCCCATTGGTACCACGATAAAAATTTATGGAAAAGGGGTCGTTACTCAACATCTTAACGCGTAGACCTATTTGGATGATTCTTTTTTCTTGTATACTATAAATAAGAATGTTGGCAAATGTTTGTGGTGGGGGTAGTCTAACTTTGTAACACATGGACTGAGTTAGATGATTCTGAATGAATTTGTGTCATGACAAAAAATGTGCCTTCTGGTGAGAGTTGAAGGAGGGGTGACGCCTACCTTCGTAAGGCACAGACCGATTTCGGTGATTTTGATTCTGTTGTACAGAATACGCTTCCTTATTAGTAAATAATTTTTTTATACGATATGACCAAAGCCTAGGGGACAACCCTTTGATGCGTTAGCATGGTTTTGGTTGGTATGGGATTAGGGTGAAGGAAGTGAGGAAAGTTGAGCCTGGTTTTTGCATTGTTGGGAGCTATACAACAGCCCAGAGACAGACTGGATTATTTAAATTGGCATGGCGGTCGTGCCGCTCAACGAATTGATCCATCTCCGTCTCATAAAAATGTTGTGCCTAGAGTGACTACGATGATGCTCTGAGTCTGATAATTCTCTCTCGCTGTATAGAGTACGGTGGCGCATTAGCGCGATGGTAACAATTTTGTATCGAACGAAAGACTAACCGTGAATACTTTCGTAATATGTTGCCGGATTTCCATTCTATAGAGTGCACTACCTCTGCAACTCTTGAAATTGGTTTGTTCGTATGAGCAGCATTTTTCGAGTCGTATATACATAGACACTAAAAAGTGAAAAAAAAATAGTTAAAAAAGGAGTTGAACCGACTTCACAAAAAGCGCTAATAAGCATAAAATAATTTTTCTAAATAATTTAATATGCTTTTGTTGCAGTTGTTTTGTTTTTTTGTTCTTTTATTTTTATTGTTCGATCTACTCAACTCAGCAACATCAAACAAACGCTAGGAAACTACTATCCCAATGAGCTTTCCAAAATTATCAATAATGTTGATCTCACTACAGTCACTTCCAAAAATGAAATAAATGGTTGAAATTACCTAAAATTCAATATTTTCCTAAATTTTCTCCGAAATTCAAAAAAATAATACATCCCCTTATTATTATTATAAAATTATCCACGTAGAGAAAGGATGTAGAAATTTATACGTATATAACTTATCGGGGAATACTGTAAAAATCTGCAATTTAAAGAAACTTAACTCATACTAACCCTAAAATCCTTTTTATTAAATTCAAAACTTATTACAATTATTGTTATAATGTTTTTAATTTTTTTTAATTAATTATTCCACAATTCCACAATTAGGAGTGAGATGGATGTTTCGACCGGAGTGCAAGTGGTCATCATCAGCGTGGTACTTGCACTCCTTACCACGGACATCCATGACGAAAAGTCAAAAACTCAACTCCTATAAAGACTCAGTTTTAAATCTGAGTACGAATTATATGAAGAGGATTTTTAATCCATCAATTTCATATAAAACCATGTTATTAACTTTTTTGCAGCATAAACTAAAATTAGTTGTTTGTTATATAGTTATAATTGCTTAGAACCCTAAACAAAAATTTTCTCTTAACAATTTTGTTTATTAAAAGAATTTTCTACCTAAAGTGCAATAAAATAATAAGGTATTCAGGGATTTCTAAGGATGCGGTTTTTTAATCCGTTCTTCACCTTGTCATGTTGTACCTTTTGGGAAAGGTAATAAAATGAGAAATTTAATAAAAATTAAAAACAGACGTATTAGTTACATGAATTTCGGAGAAAATTTTTTTAGGAACTGACTCTACCTGAAATAGTAGGAGTTAAGTCAAGATTTTTGGAGTATTAATCTTTTCGCGTTATGTTTTATATCTCTAGTAAATCATAAAATAAAAATGTGCATTCCATTAAAATTACAAATTTATGAATCACCCTGTAACTCCCAAACGGTTCAGATTGCCCCCTCCCCCTTCTATACAATTTTTTGTTTCGCTAGGTGAGCTCTATCACCCACTTCATTTTGGCACACCAGATCTGAAACACCCCATATTTGGGGTGTTGTATAAAAAACAGAAATGAAAGATGTGTCTATGGAGCTTAAGTCTAATCTTGATAGAATTAAATTTTTATCAGTAGAAGTGAAGGAGATGTGAAAAGAGCACATCATTCCTAATGTAAACTGCAGAATTTCGCATGCTTGCCCAAATCAAAACAAAAATGCACAACGCTCTGGTTGAAAAGATCAAAGCCATGCTATGCTGAACTTTGATCCCAACGAAGGCCAAATGTTGAGGTTTTGGAAAATTCGTTGAATTAAGAAACCAACTTTTTCGAATCGGCGCCCACGATATCTTAAGTTCTACTAAACCGATTCAGTTGAAACTTTTACAGCACCCTCAGAACAATTGCCGCTATATACATACATATATCGTTTTTCTAAAAAAAGGTACTTAAATTTAGAATAGTCGGATTTCTATTATATGTATGTACGTCCTCTGTTTTAATAAACTTATTTTGTTTCTTGTGGAACCTTGGTTTTGGAGATATGAGTCGTTTCTTTTCAAAAGTTGTCTTATCCCTCGAATTAAATATTAAGATATTAATGTTTTTTTGTTTTAATTAATATACATAAGTTGCGAAAATGTGGATATTTATTTACAAAGTAAAGTAGTAAAGGAAGTAGTTTTTTATTGCCAAAACCTATAAAACAAACGTAAAAAATAAGATAGTAATGGAAAATAATTTGAATAAGACAAGTTATGTAACGTCACTACGAACAAGACAAGTTAATTTTATCGATATGGCGAGTTTTGAATTGACAATATGAGAGCATAACGCTAGTTTTGCAAAGGAAGCTACTTTTTGCCGTGCTATAACTTCGACATTAGGCAAGTTTTGATAAACAGATTTAAAAGACTCACGAAGTGTACCATAAACAACGATTTCTCGTTATCAACTCAGTTCGTGTCATAGTGTGGATAAGACGAGTTTTGAAACGGAACGACTCCGCCAGTACAACATGTTGCAGAACGTCGTCCCTATTAAAGTCGTCTATTCCTGTCTTATGTATGATAAAAAAATTTATTTATACCTCAAATATTAATCAGTTGAGGTAATTGACTCGTTTTATTAGCTGCGTTCCAATGGGCCATACAGAGTACTCCGGCGTACACCCAATTACGCTCAGCTTCACTAGATGATAGGTAGGTGGTGTTTGCAAGTTTTGTGACTTTTTGCTGTTTTATGTGATGACAAATATTAAAGGTGTTTAAAAAGAAGCATCGGCTCACCGTAAATATCAAAAACGTTAAAACCTTTTTTCAAAATTACTATAATTATCGCATAATAAGCTATAGAATGCCAAATTTGACAACGGCTAAAAGTTTAGAAAGTAAAGAAAAAGCGTTCCATTCGGAAGTACGCCAGAGTACGTACTCTGCATGGCCCAATGGAGCGCAGTTATTGTAAAACGCAATACCATTTTTAATCAGCCCTTAAATTTACCCGTCATTTGAGATTCTTTACTTACTTAACCGAGTTGAACCTTTCGAAATTGCAATACACGAAAAAAAGCAAAAATATTCGATGTATGTTGTGCCCATAAGCGTATTGCATTTATCCGTGTTCTACTATGAACAATATATGTACACCCCCCGCAACAAAAAAGCCACACGTTTAAAGTTAAATAACAACAATTTATTATGTAATTTTTCTGTATTTTACATTATTCACATATAACCCAATTAAAAATTATGTTTTATGCAATATGTAATTTATTTTCAGTTATAAAAATTTAGTTTTACGTTCGAAATCCAAAAATGCTTCACTTTGTTCAAGTTTTTAATGCAATGTTATTTCATAAAAAATTAAAAATATAGTAAGCCAACTTTATTTTTATTAAACTTAAAAATGTATTTTCAAAACTTAAAAGTTTTAAAATTGAGTTTAAAATTGCAATTAGTACTTTGTAGTACCGCCCTTTGCCTTAATAACGTCTCGAACCCTATGTATGTATGCAACTGTGCACAGTGAATATTCGTAGCAGAAGAGTGCTGTTGCACATTAACAACCGTTAAAAGCAATTTGGACACCTTGGAGACTATTTAGTACGAATTGAGCCGGGAAAATATGAAAAATAAAACCACGTGCGGCTCTTTTTGTTGCGGGGGGTGTACTTCTTCCTGTTCACTGCTTCCTAATTTCGTCTTATAAGTTGACGAAAGTTTATTAGCGTCACCAGTTAAACTACTCAATTGCTCTATTTCCCACGATTTCAAAATAGTAACACTGCATCCGCAAAGTTATTACTCTTCTCTAAGCAGCAGAAGGACACCTATATGGATGTAAAGACGGATGGATACTTTAAGTGAATTTAAGAAAACACAAGCAAAAAGTAAGCGAGCTTGGGCTTGGGTGCGTTTCTATTATCACAATCTTCAATCTGCTGCAAAACCATTTATCACAAAATTAATAAACTCCGCCGGGCTTCGAAGTTACTCGTACTTATTTATTGCAAGACCGAATGGCAACAGAGCTGGATTCAATTTCGCATTTCTTTGATATTTCATGAAGCGGAAATTTCTCGGTTTTCGCTTTTAGATTCCACATAAGATTACTCTAGCATGTAGCACATGGGCATATTTTGGAGTCGAGAACGAATCCGAGCAACCATTGGAATTTTCAATATATTTCGAGTGTATATCCTCAACAAAGGAACCGTAAACGTGACCACATTGAGTGAAAAAACATGTTAAATTGTTGGACAATAACTCCAGCTATTAGAAGCTTGCAGAGTACAAACATTGCAATGAGAGAGGCCTCTGTTTTTTGGAGGTTTTTGCTCAAAATGTAAACGAACATGAAATTGGCAAGAAAATACCGCTAGTAGTGCTTATGGGTTGTTAAAAAAGTAAATATTGGTCATAACTAAAATTATGGTTAATTTTTCAGTTGTTAAAATTGATTGAATAAACATTTTCGCTCAACAATTATTCAAGTTTGTTGAAATTAGATTTTCTCGCCTATTGTCTGGGGCATTTCCATTTGCAAAAGTATTTGGTACGTTAATTCTAAATATTTTGAAACTATCTAATTTATGTTAACTATTCTTAATGGTAGTTATGATGCCACAAAAATTGAGTTCCTTAAAATATTCGAAAAGAGACTAATCCGTTCGTAAGACCATAACTACACATTCCGCAAGACGCTACATACGTATGTGTCATCTTAACAATTTTAATCTTTGTCATTTTCCTTATCTTTCACATTTTCCCTTACATGCTGTAGAAAATTTGATTTTTGAATTTTATGTAAAAAAAAATGAACCATATATTTTTCATGACAGAATTTCCAAGGCCTACAGGTTTTCATAGAAAAGTGATTCCAATATTGAAGATTGAGCGCATTCCAAAGGCTGAATGCCACAAAAGAAAGTTCCTAATTCGAGCTTTTAAATCTTACTAAGCGAAGCTCTTTTCAGAAAACCTTTCAAGTTTTTTCACATGCATTTGCAAGGCATTTGAGCGCATGACGCATTAAAGTGGCACCTTGTAAAGCTTAGTCGAACTAAAATTAATCAAAATTAATTTGATCATTTAAATTTTAATCCAAATAAAATTTTACAACATAAAAAAAAAGGCTGAAAGCAAACTTTCTGATTACAACATAAAGCATGTAAAATTAACTACTTTTAATTCTTAAATTTCTAAATAAAGTAGACTTCAATCTTAGTTTTTTAATTTTTAAATGAATTTGTAACAGTAACACAGGTCTACAAAAAATGGGGTCAACTTTGTTGGGCAGCTTGGGGTCATTTCCAAAGTAATTTGCAGCGCAGAATCGAAATCCAAAGTCAGAATTGGGTAATAACGTCAGGACTTTGAGATATTTGAGGTTAAGTACTCGAAAAATGGCTTTTTGCTACTTCTGAGTATATGTATAGGATGCACAACCCTTTTTTGGTGTTTTTTTCTAGTTGCAACATTTAATACTACCCTTAGCCTTCAAAATAAGTTATTGATCGGTCACCTACGATTTTCTTACAAAGTTACGACAGTTTAAGTTACGAAATATATCCCAAGAACGTCATGAGTAATTACATTAACTTTGGGATATATATCACAAAATATAAAAAGCAGACGGAGGACTGGTGGGCACGTAAAGCCCTTGAGAAGCTGAAAAGCATAAAAATGGCGTCCATCACAAAGCGGAGGACAGTGCAACGCTAAGATGCGCAAGAAAGACCCTAGCCTCCCATCCGTACCATGTCCGTCGAAGGAGCTGCCCTCGACGCGAAAGGACTGCGGGCAAGAGAGTACATTCCCTCGACGAGGACGTTAGCGCTGCGAAAAAGCCAAGGGACTCCCGAGGGAGCCTCACCAAGGACGGACCAAGCGCCTTCGAGGGCAGGGGGAGTATATTCGGACAGAAGATTGCGTTGAAGCCTAGAGGAGACGAACAAGAGAAACCGGAAGACACGAACACGCACCCAAAATGCTGACAATGGCGGCTCGCAAAACACTAAGCGTTGCGGTGATTAACACCGCCAGCAAAGCTTGGAGGTTTTGTGCAGATCGCATGATTCTAGTGGTACAGAAGCTGATGAACGCATTGGTGGAATACCTGACAAGTAATGTATCGGGACAGATTCCCCAATATGACACATCTGACTGGCTGAGGGGGGACGCGGCCATTTGTCTGCAAAGACCAGTTTTCGCTCGATTTCCTCAGAGCCAGCGTGTCCCTGGCTCGGACACTCCCCAATGTCCAAAAGCGAGAATTTGGCGGTCTTAAGATCACAGAATCCAACTATTCCATGCGGGGGCTGAAAAATCATTCGGATGGATGAACCAACGCTAACGGAGAGAAATGTCCTCCTGCAGTTGACTGAGGAATCATTGTCGTTTCTTGAAGAAGCCACGTACCTCAGCAGCTAATGGTGACAGTAGATGACATGGAGGTCCAGGACACGAACTCGACAATCAAAGTTACTGCTGACTGAAAGACTGGAGCAGAGAGTGCGAGCAATCTGTCAATCTGTGATGGAGATAGATCCTCCTGTGCTGGGACCAAATGGGTCAGGCCAGGGGCTTTCGTACATGGCTTAGGCAGGTGGTGCAAATTAATCTTCATCATAGTAAACTCGCCTCTGCGAATTTACCCCTCTTAAATGAAAAGGAAACTGATATCGCTCTAGTCCAAGATGCGTGCATCAAAAGTGTTGCCATACTTGGATTAAAGCACAAAAATACATCTTGTTTTATAGCAAAGGTGCAAGTACACCTAGAACTTGCGTTTTGGCTAAAAAATAAATTCATATATTTTTAACGTCCAATTACAGCAACAGCTCCTTCTCCCCGTTGTTCAGAGGAAGGAGCTAACGGAGCACCAGTGTTACTGGCATCCACATACATGGCGTATGACGGCACTGACCCACCCCAAGCGGTTGAGGTTCAAACTTTTGTGGACACGGTCAACATGAAGAGGAAGAGCCTTATTTTAGGATGCGATGCTATTGCCCACCACACAATATAAAGGTTGAAGACTGGACTGTATCACATGCAAGCGCTGAATCCATTGAGTTAGTGGTGACTAGACTTTCGGAAGCCATCGAAAACGCCTTGAGAGCACCGAAGCTTTTCAACAAGAATGGGCTGCATTTAAAGCGAGCCAAAAAGAACTCCAAAAGGAAATTAAATGAGCCAAACGTGCATCATGACGAAAATTTTGCGAATTCATTGAGGGTATAAACGAAGCCGCCAGGCTCAGAAAAATTTTCGCGGGCAACCCCAGTGTTCCTTCTTTTCTGATGCGAAGTAATGGCATTTACATATAGTCAACGCAGCAGACCTTGGAATTCCTCAATTCCTCCCAAGACACTGTGTTTCTCTGGCTGTTAGTGGTTGACAAAGTTCTGAGATTGCTAGAGAGCGGACGACCTGGTAATACTGGTAGCAGGGAAGTTCTCAAACACCATAAGCAAACTAACGGAGACAGCTTTGTGCATCATACATAGATAGACAAATTACTGCGGTTTAGTAGCTAATGTTCAGAAGACTGAAATGGTGGTATTCACAGGGAGGAAACGAATTGAATCCTTTGAACCACCAAAGCTTGGTGGCAACACCTTAACGGTAAAGACCCAAGTAAAAATTTGGGAATCATTCTTGATTCCAAACTAAACTGAGGCAACAACATTGAAGAGCGTGTTAAAAAGACTTCGATAGCGTTTTATGTCCGCAAGAAGCCCAGGGAAGACATGGGGAATTAGTCCCCGTGTAATTCCCTGTATACATCGATAGTGAGACCAATCCTGACTTACGGAATCCTGCTTTGGTGGGGCGTCTTGAAAGACATTGTAACCTTAAGAAGCTTACCAAAGTGTTCAAAGAGCCGCCTGCTAGGGCATCTCAGGAGCGATATGTACAATACCAACTGCCGCGTTGGAGACAATGCTCCATCTCCCCTTACTGGACATCCACGGTAAGAGTATAGCTGCTCGTAATGCTATTAGACTGAAGAAAGCCAACAGTTGGAAATCTTCGGACCACGAACACAGTAGGATACTAATAGCCTACTCGGGAGATTATCTGCGTGAAAGCACTAACTATACCTTTCCTACAATAAGCTTCGAGAAAACTTTCTCTACTAGAATACCTAACAGGGAAGAGAGAGATGGTTGTCAGTGGCTGTCAATGCCATGTAAACCAATCTTCACGGATGGTTCAAAAGTGGGGAACAGTGCAGAAGCGGGAATTTTCTCCGACCGCCTCAGCATAGGGAGTTCGTATCGACTGCTGGACCACTGCAGTGTGTTTCAAACACCTGCAAAGGCATAGTGAACTCTACTCAAACACCATCAAATCACTGCTGGTGCGC
Organism: Leptarthrus brevirostris; assembly: GCA_964036015.1. Lineage (NCBI taxonomy): Eukaryota > Metazoa > Arthropoda > Insecta > Diptera > Asilidae > Leptarthrus > Leptarthrus brevirostris. The sequence continues at coordinate 114,440,213 of OZ038371.1, forward strand.
AGATGCCGGAGCGGAAGCTCTACACAGGGTGATTCTCTGCTGAGTACCTGCTTATAGCGATGTGACGGGCATGTGTGTGGCGAAAAAGGTTTGCAGTTGAACGCTTCACAAATAGACAAATCAATCGGATGGCCTCTAATTTCGGAGGAAAGAACGATCGACCCAATAGCTTTTCAGCTCGCCAAGTGCAGGTGGATCGGTCTGACAACCTGCGACATACCAATGTGGACAGAGTAGAATGAAAGGACAGCGGCATTCTTACTGAAGAAATATTGAAGAAGTTAACAAATAGTAATGAAAGTAATAAAATTTTAGATGAATTTTAATTTAAATGATATTTTGCCTTACAATATGTCAGGTTTCCGAAATAAACTGCTGCTTCCAGTCTTCTTCGATTATGTTAAAAAATTGATATCCTTGCCTTTACGAAACGCATATTACAAAAGCATCATACAGCTCATTTAAGAAATATGTTGGATAGGTGCGCTAAATCTGCACATTTTGTAAAGGAACTGCTTGGTGTGAAATTCCCTCACCTGATTGCTGTGTTAGTAGGCTCTTAATCCGACTTACTCAACGCTCTACAGTAATCAACTTTTTAACAACTACTTTAAATGCTCAAACTGGGATCAGGACTAGGATAATAAAGTAAACAAGAGGGGGAGCAAATTCCTAAACTTATGTGATGATCTTGGCTTTATCATTTTAAACAGTCGACGAGAAGGTGATCGAGAGCGCAATTTTACTTATGCGGGGACCAAAGGATCAGTTAATGACCTGTGGAAAAATGTATCGAGCTTTAAAGTGGAGGAGCAGATATTTTTGGATCACTTTCCTCTGCACTTAACATGGTTGTTGGACGATTTGGTGAATTTTCTTACGGTGAATATTTTTCGCAACCATAAAGGAGAATTGATTAGGCAAAATTATACAAATTTCATCAAGGCTATTAAAAATGTATGTAAGGTCGAGAGATCGTAGTTCAGTAGTATGGTCTCAAAATTAAATACAGTAAGTGATGCTGGTGCGTTGCGTGAGAGAGATTTGTGATAGCGAAATTTTAATTTAAAGGCTTTCGCAGTTTCTTAAAGACATTTATTAATATTTTCGTTAACAATTTTTAACTTATATGATACTTCTTCTCACTAAAAACGTTTCACTTCAAGTTACATTACCGCGCTCAATGTACTAGTACCAGCACTCACACAAGTTAAAAATGGTTAATCCGGCTAATCAGAAAATAACTATAAATAGCTCCAAGTGATGTTGAGTCCCTAAAGCTATGTATATTTCCATAGCCTGCTGTCCTCCTTGACAAGGTACCAACAATTCTATTCGCCGCGCCTCTTATTCAGGACAACCTTTTGGACAGGCATTTTAAAATGGAGGATTTACAAAAGTTTCTCAATAAGTGTAAGGACAGAAAATCAATCGGTTCAAATAGGATCCCCTTTGAATTTTATAAAAACTCTCCAAAATATTCTTAAAAAATCTACTGCAATCTTATATCGAGATATGTGAAATTTAGAACCTGAAAGTTTTACATACTTTATAATTTGTCCAATTTTCAAAAAAGGAGACGTTAATTTATTTCTAAATTTTCGACGTATTACGTTTATAGATTGGCAACAGAGGATTTTTGCCCGCCTAATGTATGAGGGTATTGCCGAGTGGGAAGGGGAGCGACATATTCTTCATCATTATCAACGTTATATTTCTTCATCATCAACATTTGATAATATCTTAAATCTATTGAATATCTGAATAGGAAAAAAATATACGTCTTTTTTATGGTCTTAAAAGCGGCGCTCGATACACTTAACTGAAACTTGTTTTTTTTGTAAGATGCACAAAGTAGGAATACGTTTAAGTTTCTATTGACTGCCATATCGTTTGGAGTGGAAACTCATAAAAAGTCTATTTTCTGGTGTCATGAGAACTTGCAGAGAAGCATAAATATTAGTCTAGAAACTGAAATAAATAACAATAATATTATTAGAAACACACTTGAGAGCATTATTGGATACGAAAGAAAGTGACTTTTAAACTAAACAATTGACAAAAAAATAAGTACGTTTTTTAAATATAGGGGAGGGTTAGTTCCTTTAAATGGTAGTCCCTAGAGAAGGAAATCAGCAGACTGCACTCTATGCAACTTAAATAAAGAAGAAGATGTAGTAAATGTTTTGCCTATTTTATCCGAATTCCATATAGGGTAAAGTCGGGATAGATGCCTCGATGGGGTAGATGCCTCGATGGGGTAGATGCCTCGATGGGGTAGATGCCTCGATGGGATAGATGCCTCAATTTCTAACCAATCCACTTCCGACCAGTAAAACAAATCTCTCGCTTCATATGAACATTACCCCGATCCAACTACTCAGTTTAGAGTTTGAGAGCGGAGCAAAGGAGTGCCAACGGAAGATCGGGATATTAATTTTTTAGCGTTTTTGATCGCACTGCAACTTTTCATTATACGGGTAAGGCAATTTTGTATTGCTATATAGGAGTAGTGTGCCTATTTAGAACATATTTACGATAGTTTATTAGGTAATACAATTTTATTTGTTATTTTTATTTTCAGAGACATCTATTCCAATGTAAAAGGATAGCCGCCTTATAAATAATATTATCTTGTAATGTTTGTTCTGAAGTTGCAATTGGTACAATCATATCATAATGCCACGAAGGTATAAGAGAAATGTCGGCGTGCAGCCAAGAATAATTTCATGGGATGAAAAAGCACTTGAAGCAGCAATGCAAGAAATGAAGAAGAAAGAGAATGAAGTATCTAGATCTAGAACATTGCGACGTCGTTTTGCTACTTAAAACAAGAAACACCCAAAACTTACACCTGGATTTGACAACGCCTCATTGTCCATATTAAAAAGTTAGAAAAAAGTGGCTTTCCACTTGAACGAAGGACAGTTGGATTTCTTGCATATGAATTTACAATTTGCAGCTTATAGAAAACTGGCTGGAGTTGACTGGCTCCGTAGTTTTCTAGAACGTCACCCAGAACTTAGTATAAAACAAGCAGAGGGCCTTTCACTTGCACGAACCAGAAGTCTCAACAGAAAAGAAATCAATAACTTATATGATATCCTTACGAAAGTTTTAACTAAAAGTGATCTTTTAAATAAACCTGATCGTATTTATAATATGGACGAGACTGGAGTCCAAATGAATAACAGCCCGGGCGAAGTAACTGCTACAAAAGATTAAAGAGCTGTGTATTTAGTTACTTCCGGAGAAAAACGCGAGGCAATAACAGAAATTGTTTGCTGCGTTGCTGGGAACAATTTCTGTCCTCCCGCTGTTATATTGAAATGAGTGCACAATAAAATAGTTTTTAAAAGAAAAGTGGAACCGACTGGTGGAAACAGCACGAAGCAACGACGTTATTCTTCCCTGTTTACCAAATCACACTACTTCTGAAATGCAACTTTTATATCGTGCTGTCTAAAAGCCATTTTGATGTGAAATATCTAATGCGGCGGGTGAGACCGGCTGTTGGCGTGGCGTCGGTCGCCACGCGAAATCGCCTACTCTTATGCGTTTTCACATTAGTTTTTGCAAATCAATAAAATTACGGGGGCTACTTGACGCAAAGCGTCCCTACCCGCTCGGCTAGCGGATCTCCTCTATCCCTCGCCGGCTGTGGTGTGGCGACACGTGCAGTATTTATAAGATACCTTAATAATGTTATGTCCGATACTTTTGTAACATAGTTTAGTTATCATCTACCAATTATCACAGTAATATCATCAGAAGCAGCATCGAATATCACAGAATTAACTGACAATATTTAAGAAATTTTTATGTTAAATAAATATGTATTTTTAAAATAAAATAATTTTTTTCCCTACGAAAAATCTAAATATTTTGTTTTTGATTATGCAATATTTCTTGATTATGCCATATTTATTTACTTTAATAAACAATCCTTTCAAGTATATTTTCTACAAATAATAGTTTCGATGTTTCACATCTGCCAGGCGTCCCGCGACGGCTCTCTCGTTTTTTCTCTACTGAGACAAATCAATATTTGCGATCAAATCCACAAAAGAAGATAACTCGACATAAATCTTGTAAATTAATCGGAAACGCTTGGGTTCGGGCAACAACCCAATGTATTGAGTTTTCTTTTAAAACTGGTCAGGAAATGGAAGGTAGATAGTAGTTATCAAAAACAATTCGTCGTTGGTTGCACTTTGATTTTTATTTGCCCCCACTTATTACTTAAAATCACTATAGTTACTAACTATTACTTCATTAATATTCGTCAGGATCAAAAAATATATGCACACACAGTACTAATAAAAGCATAAAGCAGCGCTGCCGATTCCTAAACTTGCAACACATCTGTCAAAAAGATGTAAGCAGTCAGCTAATATATTAGGACCAAATTACAATTCCAACTGATCAGTTGACTGCAAGTGAGTTTTCAGTCCAAGTCAACGCCAAATCCAAATTTTAAATTAGATTGCAGCTTCAGCTTCTGTAATTTTCAGAGATATTTGTAAGAATATTTCAAATGAAGTTGGCCGCAATCGAGCTTTGTGACTGTGACTTTGCACTTTGAGAAAAGTCTAAGTTCAGTCGGAGTTGACTGAGACTTCGAAGCTGCAATTGAATCGTGTCACATTCATTTTCCATTTGAGCAAAGTTGCAGTCGGCTGATCGGTCGGAATTGTAATTCGGGCCCGAAACCTCAAAAAAAAAAGTAAAAACTACTCAAGAATTCACAATAAAGACCACACAATTGAAATCGGACTGGATTAAATGCAATATGTGCCATAATTACTTATACTACAATTGCACACTTTATGGTAACTATGGATTAGTTTTGAAGCACTAATTTTATTTTTGCAAACTCCAAAAAATAATGTTTAATGTTTATTACTAGGTGCACGTGCCTGGCGTTGCTCAGACTTTCGGTAAGTGAGCGTCCTTTTCAATTATTTTTACATGGCACTCTCTTCTCATCCCCCACCCTTAGGAGTGTGTCTTACCACAACACATTGTTTAAGAGCATCGGGAATGTCATTGTTCATTCCCTCTCTCTTGTTCCCGTAACTCCTCGAAGGGCATGGGGCGGGAGAAGAATTTCAACCGATCCGGGATAACGATTGCAAGTGGACCTACAATTTAAAGTGGATTCCGAACCTCTGCAACCCTCTTGGCATTTTTATCGTAATCTGTTGTCAGCAGAAAACAACCATGGATCGCCGTCGGCAGGATTCAAACCTGGGACCTCCGGATTGGCAGGTCGATACGTTATCACTTACTCCATCGGCGACTACTCATTCCAGCGACCCGGAAAACTACGAATGGCATCGGGGAATCAATATTTACTTCTGTGACCCCGCAAGCTATGAATACGACACTAATATCGGTTGTTTTCAATTATTTTTACATGGCATTTCGTTCTCACCCCCGCCCCTAGAGGTGTTAGGGTGTCTTACTTCCACAGTTTCTAATGACATCGGTAGTGCCATCATTCATTTCGGTGACCTCGAAAATTTTATTTGACACTAATAACTATAGTTTTCGATTAATTTTATGACACTTTTTTCCTGCCCACTCTTAGGGATGCTAAAGGTGTCCTACCCCACCGTACCTTTTCCAGATTGTTATTAATTATTATTATTATAATCAAGAATTATTCTGAAATATGCACATTAGAGTGCTTAAAAAAATCGTTCCCATTTTAGTTCTATAGAAAATAAAAATTCTTGCGGAATTGGAGTCTAAGTCTAATTTATTTGTAGTACGACTTGATAGCACTTCCGATTTCAACTGTATGAAAATCCCAAATTTGAGATTTTTTGATTCAGCCATTTTAGCAGTGAAAGTGCTTACGTTGTTCAGAGGGCTTGAGCGGCTTCTCAAAACTCAGTTATGAGACTCCAATTCTGCAAGAATTTTTATTTCATAGAGAATAACATTTTACGAGTTTTTTTAACCACTCAATCCACATCCACATGCATTTTTATATATTTAGTGCGTGCGTTCTATTGTTTCCTGCATTTTGTTGGCTTCGTGCTCCTATGCTGGGTGTATTATTAAGGTTTGACCTTCGTGGCATTTTACTCATTAAAATAATTTTTAAAAAGTTGAACCGACTTCACAAAAACCACTAAAAAGCATAAAATAATTTTTAATTTTATATCTATTATGACATTTTGAAGTTGGTGGAAATCAAACAAACCAAACAACTAACAACTAAATATTTAATCGTCATTTCTTATGATCCCGTACGCTGAAACGTTCAGGTAGTATTATGTATTATTTTCAATTGTGGTACTGTAGTTGTTTTATTTGTTTAATTTGCACCGACTTCAAAATGTCGTAATAGATATAAAATTAAAAATTATTTTAGGCTTTTTAGTGCTTTTTGGGAAGTCGGTTCAACTTTTTTTTAAAAAACTATTTTATTTTTCACTTTTTAGTGTCTTCTACTCTATACAAAGAAGAAAGAACCATCCAAATCGGTCCACGCGTTAAAAAATTAGGTTTAACCCCCTACCCTACCTCCATTTCACTAAATTTTTTTTTCATGGTATCAATCAAGGAACATACTCTACCAAACAGAAAAAGAATCATCGAAATCGGCCTGCGCGTTACGAAGTTACAACCCCCCCCCCCCACCATTACCATAGGACCAAATTATTCTCCTATTAGCAATGGGGGATCACACTCTATACAGCAGCAAAAGAACCATCCAAATCAGTCTACACGTTACAATGTTAGGTTCCACCCCCCCCCCACCCACCAACATTTTTTGCTCGTGATATCAACCAGGGTGCATATTCTACCCAATATAAAAAGAATTATTACAATCGGCCCACGCATTACGAAGATAGACTACTCCTCCCCCCCCCCACCCCCACCCCTCACCCACGGACCAAATTATTCTCCTATTAGCTATGGCGGATCACACTTTATACAACAGAAAAAGAACCATCGAAATCGGACCACGCGTTACAAATTTAGGTTCCACCCCCCCCCCCTCCCACCACCACCCCACACAAAAATTTCTTTCTCGCGGTATCAACCAGGGAACCTACTCTACCCAACAGAAAAAGAATTATCCAAATTGGTCCACGCGTTACGAAGTTGGACTACCCCCCCCCCCCCCCCCCCTCCCCACCCTAGTTCAAATTTTTTTCTCCTATTAACAATGGAGGATCATACTCAGTACAACAAAAAAAGAACCATCCAATTCGGTTCACGCGTTACAAAGTTAGCTTTCACCCCCACCACCCCGCCCAAAGTTTTTTTGACATGGTATCAATCGGTGAACATACTCCACCCAACTTAGAACCTCTTTGTTTTTGGGAAATCGGTTAAAAACAAAATAAAACTAAGCTCACACGTTGTTTATGTTCGTATATCAGAAAAATTGTAACATCACAGAAACGTTTAAATCAGTACAGAAAATGAAACAATGTTTAATTGTGCTATTTTCTCTAGATGCGTAATACAGATGTCAAAAGATTTGTTTATACCGCCATTTCTTGAAAGCTTACACAACTTGAATTATACAACTTCAACAAACTTCAAACAAACTTTTGCTATAAAAAAAATCCTTGAAACCGCATTAAAAAATATTGAAGGGTCGGGGCTTAGCGAAGTTAAAATTTGTGATTGTATGTATTTTTGGATGAGAAATCTGAAAAAAATCAAAAAAATAATAATTTTCTTTGAAACAATTAAAAAAAATTTTAGATATCGACAACAGCGCCACCTGCCGGGTGCCAAACTATCCTATCTTTCAAGCTGGAACCCCAAAAAAAAATTCATTGAAATAGGTGAGTGGTTTCGGAGATTAGCGTAGACGAACACAGTGACACATGATTTTTATATATTAAGATATATAACGACTTCGAGCCAGAGAAATTAAATAGGTAAATTTTTTTATTTTGAATCTCAAGCTAAACGTGAAATAAGTCGATAGCTCCGCCGCCGTTAAATGTGAACGCTGCATAAAATGATATACAAACGAATTGTTGTTTAGAAAAAGTTTATTCGTGTAAAAGTTTGGTGGAGTTAGTTAAATATTGAGAACTTATTAATAAGATTAATAACTCTATATTATACTATTATTTATTATTATTATTTTTAACCTCAAATCCTTATTCAGCGACCTGGAGAATCACTTACATATATGTTCATATTATGTAGTTGCCAAAAATATGTAAATTAAATTAAAATTAAAATCGGATCACTAATACAACAGTATTGTATGCACTAAAGATTTAAAGGTAAATCCGATAAGTAACTCAAAGATGAAATAAATGAATACTATCATTAATATATTTATTTGGTAATTTTTTTTTTGAGTAAAATCACGAAATGTAAATAACTTAGTTCAAAACGTTTTAATGATAATTCAAATAAACCTATTTTATACTAACTTAAAAACTCTAATTTTGTTAAAGAATTACTTTTCCTTAATACAATTCAGAAAATAAATAAATCAACTCTAAGCTAAACGTCTGTTTTTAAAAATTTGTTATCAATCACTTAAAGCGCGCAAATGGCTATGTAAATTTCTCGTTATCAGGTACAAAGCAGACCTGGCGGCATGACGAAGTGAACGTCTGAGAAAGCAGATGTGGCCTAAAGTGTGGGAATCTTACAAACGCGTAACGCAATTGTTATTCGTACAAACGATTTCGACAAACTTTACAAAAGGCGCTAATTACTAAGTGGACAACATCAATTGGGAATTTTATAAAATTCAATTTTACGCCGTTTTATGAATATGTTAATTAGTTTTTCATATATGATAGTCCAGAGGCTTTTTCGTTTCGCCCAGTTAAATTTGAATTTTTGACACGTTCAAGTTTCATTTGCTTTCATGAGTAATTGCAGGTAAATTTCAGTCGGTGGCTTATTGACATTTGGTGAGAATGTACATAGTTGCAGTACACATTGCACACACATTATTCAAGTTCATTACGTAGGAGTTTTTAAAGTTGTGAAAAATTAATGGGAACGATGCTTTAAAAGGTACAATAAATTAAGTTTTATTTCAAGTACAACATGTGAAGAACCTTCACTTTCTCCCTTACCCTAGCGAACCGTTCTTGTTGTGATCAAAAGGGAAATAATCTTAAAGGTCATATTAGCTACCAAATTTCTCTCTTTAGATGAATTTTTCACAGGCATATACATGAGTTATATCCTGCGATAGTGAAATATCTGGCTTATCAGTTAAATTTGATGTTACCCTAGGGTAAGGAGCACTCGACTTTTTAAAAACAACTCGATGGCTCCTGGCAACCGTCCTCCTAGACGATTTGAGTGAGATATTTTCTCCGTGTTAACTGTAGAACAAAGACATGACATGATAAACAAGTGTGATATGAACCCTCTTGAAGTAGTTGAGAGGATACTTGAATTCTAATGAAAAATTAAAATGCCACTTTCATCTGAATCCGGGCAAATGTACTTTCGATTGGTACCAAGTTTTCGGCTGTAATAACGAGTAAATTTAAAAAGCTCGTCGATAGGAAAATGTAATTATTAATGTCACCAACAGCAATTCTGTTGCTGGGCAATTTATTGTACAATTTATTCTAGAGGATGTAAGATAATGCCTACCTTAACTTTTATATCGAGAAAGATTCGAAAATTTGTTATCAGATACCAGGTCCGCTCTAATTTCCGCTTTTTCTTTTCCAAAGCTTTTCAGTTCAAAATAATCTATTTTAAGAACAACACGTTAATTAAAACGGTACGTACCCAAAAAGTCTTAAAAAGTCAAATTGCTTAGTTTGATTTTTTAGTCTTATTTATAAATTCACAAACTAAGTGTACAGAATAATGTTATTAAACTTTTAATCATTTGTTTTTCATATAAGTCAAAATAAGTATTAAAATAATGTATTCCCATTCATGTTACGTTCTAAGATTTCAAGATCGCTACTATTCTACTATACTCAATGTCGCATCCTTTACAAAGGATTTTTACCTTTGCCATTCTTGATTATTAATAATGTTGTAATATGCAGCGTCCTAAGTAACGGCCCATCGCGAACGATTAAATGGAGTTTTTCAAATACCGATTAGATAATGCTGATGCTTTCTGTCTTCCATCCGAAATGGTGCGACTTAAGTTTATTACAGTAATGAACATATGGCTCAATTACAAAATCTCCAGATGCACAAAACTCCGCATTTTTTAAGCGAACATTAAACCTGTTCTGTTGTACGGTTATTTTACATGGGTGACCTGCCAAATTAGGTCCAATACAAAGGTCGACAGGGTTCTTCTGCACATTCAGTACGTCTTTGGACGTTATTACCAACGAAGACCTTCATAGAATCACAGTCAAAGAAGTTCAGACATCGGGTGCTAAGAGAAAAGCTGGCTATAGATTGCAAGCCAAGGATCCCAGAAAATTGCCGAATGGGATGACGCCGCAACATGTGCACAGTTCTGTTCAGAAGAGAAGTGAGATGTCCTGAAATACTCAAAGCGTACATGGGCTGAAGACGTTAATGGAGAACAGCAAAAAACATTAAAGGTACACTGATAGACATTCATCCATCGTCCACTCAAAATAAATGAAGCTTTGCAAACCGCAGGTATATAATAGGGATTACTCCGAGGACAGTGTCAGACAGTGAGTCGCCGTTACTGGACTGAATAATGCAAGCCATGTTACAAAGATTATTTAAACTGGTTGACCCCTGAATGACCTTGACATCGGTTGAATATTAAGCTGACGCATGTTCTCGTGATCTGAAAACTACTTCATATATTTAAAGCAGGTAAGCGCGGTCACGCCAAGCCGAAGGACTACATACCTATCAGCCAATCTTTGTTGTGGTCGTTGTGGTCTAGAAATTTCAAAAACCACCAATTTGGTTTTTGCATTCATGGAAGTTTAACATCTGCTGTTGCTGTTAAATTTTGGATAATATCGAAATATTTCCGCAGCTAGCCTTATAATTCGAGGACATGCTCCGAATGTGCGGATATTAAGCCTTGCCACATTCTGAGGCTGGTGAAGGGTATCACTGATACCTTCTCTAGAGATATGGCCCTTATTGCGGACAAGGTCAATTCTGTCTGTAGTCGTTTCGCTTGCCTTCAGCTTCTATCTGATGACATTAGCACCTTGAATGCGAAATTAGATAAGGTGGTTGGTGTCGTTGAAGTTGTGGAGGCCAACTCTGGTGTTCTGCAGAAGAGATGCCACGAGTTGACTTCTAGTGTTGCCGTTTTATCTTGCTCACTGGAAGATATGCAGACTGTTTTTGCGGGTATCAATCCCGCTTCCTTCCCTTCGATGGACTCCTCTCCCTTGATGCCTTTCTTTGACGACATTCGTCGCTGCGTCAAGCAGGTGAAAGGTGACATCAACTCATGTTCCTCTGTTGTCTCGGCCAACTCTGATGTATTGTCCTCTATTTCCTCTGATGTCAGAACTCTCTCCGCCCGCTTTAGCGGTTTCTCATTGCCGTCTTCTTCTGGCTCGATTGAACCTGATCCACCGTTATCCCTGCCACCAGTTGGTCCTGAGTGCCCAGTTGTTCCGACTTCAGATAGTGAATCTGGTCCTGTGGACCCTGTTGTTGCTGTTGCTGAGTCTGGGCCTAATCTTCCTTCCATACCACTTTCTCAGGGGGCTCGTAGTGGTACCGGGCCTACCCTTCGCGAATCCGTACGTTGTGGTCGAGGACGTCGTCGTCGTAACCGTGTGTCCACGTCACCTTCTGGCCCTTTGGTCGGTGATCAGGCTCTTACTACCCCTGCTCCTGCTATTTCGGGGCAGGACGTTCCTCCTGTCTCATCTCTCTCTCAAAGTCCTTCGGAAGCTGTTTTGTTCCCCATGGCGGATGGTCGGGCTGGTGGTGAGCCCCGTAGTGACATTGTTGAGCTTTCTGCCGTTCCTCGCCCGAAATTGATCTTCGTATCTCGACTTATACCTGGTACCTCTTGTGAGGTTATGATGCGCTTCCTTAGTTCTAAGGGTGTTGACACGTCTGAATTGTCCTGTAGGAAGATTAGTAGTTCTTCAAAACCTTACACATCTTTCCTGTTGTCAGCTCCTACTCCAGTGGCTGATATTCTTCTTGGTGATGATTTCTGGCCTGTGGATATCTTTTGTAAGATCTTCGTGCCCCAACCTCACCGCCGTGTCAGGCCAGTAGTCGCTCAGTCTCCCGTTTTAAAAAACGGGATAAGCTCTCTCTCTACTATCAAAATGTGAGAGGGCTGAGGACTAAAACTAATGAATTTTATTTCTCATCAGTTAACTGTAATTTTGATTTGATAGCTTTATCTGAGACGTGGTTACACCAGGGTATTTTGGATGCCGAGCTGTTTAATGACTCTTTTCAGGTTTTTCGTAGGGATAGGCATGCTGTTTCATCTGCACGAGGAGGTGGAGTTCTTATTGCATGTAGGAATTTTCTAAATACTAATTTTGTGGACACTCCTTCTTTCTCTGATCAAATTGATTTGGAACAGGTCTCAGTAAAAATTTCACTTGATACGGGCAACCTCTTTTTAATTTGTTGTTATATACCTCCAGATATGGGTAATGTCGTTGATAATAATGGTTTGAGTCGGTATGATATTCTAATTCAGCATATCGACTATATCCATAACCAGTTGGGTTCTAATGATGAAATTATTCTCGTGGGGGATTTCAACTTGCCCAACGTGCGGTGGGTAGTGAATGATGATGACGATAACTATCTTCCTCATAACTTGACTGAGGGACAATCACTGTTCCTTGACACCTTGGCTAGCATTGGTTTGTGCCAAATGAGCAATGTGAGTAACAATATGGGAAGACAGCTTGATTTAGTGTTCTCTACGAGCTCTATGCTCACTTTTGTTGAACCCAGTCTCATTCCCTTGACGAACCTTGATATATTTCACCCTGCTCTGCTTGTCACTTTTCATAGTATCTCGGATGTGCGTGTCGATAATCTCGAATGCGAATATAGCTTTAATTTTAAAATGGCCGATTTTGAGGCTCTGAATGAATATCTTATGAATTTTGACTTCCTTACTTGTCTGTCTAGTGACGATATCGACAGGAACGTATCTGGTTTCTACGAAGTTTTGTACGAAGCGTTCGTGAGGTTTCTTCCCTATGTCCGGGTTAGATGTAGAGAGTCCGCTCCCCCCTGGTTTAATAGGGAATTAAAAACTCTTAGGAATAGGAAAAATAGACTCTGGAAAAGGTACCTGCGTATGGGCAGTGCTGACTCTAGGCGTGAATTTATTCTCTGCCATGAACACTTCATTAGTCTTTCTCGTTCCCTATATGAAGAATACCTTCAGAACCTGAGAGGTAACTTATTCTCTGACCCCCGTGCATTTTTTGATTATGTCAATATGAGGAGAAGGGTTGATAACTATCCATCGACTATGGAATTAGGGTTACGTTCCAGCAATGATTCTAAGATTATTTGTAATTTATTTGCTGAATATTTTAGGGGCGCATTTGAATCATCCGATTTTTGTCCAGATAATAGCAACTTTTCGCACATTAGGAATAGATATGCACCCTCCATACCTCTTTCATCTATCACGGACTTTTCGTATGGTCCTGACGGGGTTCCTGCTGTTGTCTTAAAGAAGTGTTCTTCAGCGTTGTTTCATCCCTTACTTTTACTTTTCCGGCAATCTTTCTCGGTGGGCCGTTTCCCGGCACTCTGGAAGACATCATTTTTAGTCCCTGTTTTTAAGAGTGGAAATAGGAGAGAGATTGCTAACTACAGACCAATTGCTAAATTGTCTTGCATTCCAAAACTCTTCGAACAGATAATCCAATCTCAGTTATCCATGGAGTGTAGGAGTTTAATTTCTAGCCGGCAGCACGGCTTCCTTCAGGGAAGGTCCACGGTATCCAACTTGTTGGAGTTTGTTTCTAGCAGTGTGGGTGGATTTCTGGATGGCTGCCAAACGGATTGCATTTATACTGATTTCAGTAAGGCATTTGATAAGCTGTCTCACTCTGTTATCGTTTTCAAATTGGCCAGGATGGGTTTCCCGCCCCCACTCATTGCATGGATTAAGTCGTATTTATCTAATAGGACTTATAGTGTGCGTTTTCGGGGCGTGCTCTCCGATGCTTTTGTAGCTCCTTCAGGCGTTCCCCAGGGTAGTCATCTTGGTCCTTTGCTATTCATCTTATCTATTGATGATATTACTTATTTGCTTCAAAGAAGTAAAATTCTTATTTATGCGGACGATATAAAGATTTTTCTCCCAATTAAATCTTTTGGCGATTGCGAGATCTTGCAGTCGGATCTACACATATTTTATAGATGGTGTGGCAATAATAATCTTAAATTAAACATTGAGAAATGTCAGGTTATGACCTTCTCGAGGTCCCGCACCTACTGTACTTTTGAGTACAAGTTTGATGGTACTTGTATTCAACGGGTGGAAGGGGTGAAGGACTTGGGCGTGTACCTTGATAGACAACTTAACTTCATCCCCCACATTAATAATATCGCTTCCAGGGCCAATTCTATGCTGGGATTTATCCTCCGTTGGTCCAGGGAGTTTCCTGGCCCTCACATAAGACTCCATCTGTATTCATCCCTTGTTAGACCATTGCTCGAGTATGCTAGTCCGGTTTGGTCTCCATTTTACAGATCTCACATTAAACGTATTGAATCCGTTCAGCGTAGATTTGTGAGAGCGGCTCTTCGTGCTTTGCCCTGGAGTGACCCTCTTATTCTACCTCCATATGAAGAGCGATTAGAACTGCTACAACTTACTACTCTCGAGAAGCGCCGTTGGGTTGCTGATATAATTTTTCTACACCAGCTTCTTCAGGGGAAGATTGACAGTGAGGAACTTTCGTCCAAAATTATACCTAGAGAACTGTCCTATTCCCTTCGAAACCGTTCTAACTTGCGGATAGCTTATTCGCGCACTAGCTACGGTATGTTTGAGCCGATTAACCGCATGCGTAGGTTTGCTAATGATGTTGGTGATGTTTTCAGTACTAATGTGGAAAAGGTTACATTAAAGAGTAGCCTCTACAACTTGTAGCCATCCTGTTGCACTCAATCGTTTTTGTACGGCTTTTTTGATTTTGTTTTTTTGTATTGGTTTGTGTAAGTGTTGCATTGGCTTGGCTCAAGGATCTCTATGCCTGTTTCACTCCTAATTTTGTGCTTCTCGGTACTAATATTAGTTTTTGCATGCTGGTGTGGGAGCCTCATTCACCTCAATATTTTGTTATATTCGGGTGGATAGGTTAATTTTCCGGGCTTCTGCCCGTGAAGTGCGCCTTCTGGGTTAGAAGGGTTAATTCTAGGTTAGGTTATAAAGGAAGAGCGGTCAGGCAAGGGTCTGAGCAATCGGAGAAATTTTAAACGCCTTTTTCTCTAAATGTTTTTCTTCAACCGGCTGCAGAAACAAAGTAAAAAGAATTCGTACAGTTATCACATTATTATCTATTGCAATGGGTAGAATTAGTTTTTTTAGTTTTAAAAATTAAATTAAATTGTCGCAGAATTTTGTGAAAATCGTACAATAATGTTGTCAAATATGCCATTTTCTCATTTTGGTTTGAAACGTTTTCATTCTCATTTTTTTCAATAGCTACTTTCATATCGCTATAGTTCTCGTAACCCCTTGATGGGCATGGGGCGGAAGAAGAAGAAATTCACCCTATTCGAGACAACGATTGCAAGTGGACTTATAATTCAAAGTGGATTCCAAACCACTAGTATCATTTCTGCAACATCCATAGCCTTTTAATTGTAATCTGTTGTCAGCAGATAATAACCATGGGTCGCCGCCGGTGGGATTCGAACCTGGGACCTCCGGATTGGTAGGTCGACACATTACCACTTACTCCACCGACGACTTTAGCTACATACATACTATTTGTTTTTTTTAAACTATTCTACAGGCGATAATTTTTTAGAGCAACTTTATTTATCCAAATTACAACTTTTTCAAGTTCATTAAAAACTAATTAAATTTCAAAAACAATCACGTACGTTATGTATTAGAAAAACAAATTTCAATTAAAACAAATAATAGCACTTGCAAAATTTTCATGTTCAATAACAACTTTCCATTTGTTACCTTGAGGATCACAACTTGAAAGCATTAGTTTCGTTGTTATTACAATTTTTTTTATTGAAAGTTTTTTCTAAAATATAATCTACTGGATTGTTATTGAAATTTATTTAGTTTTTAGTGAACTTTAAATAGTTGTAATTTGGATAAATAAAGTTGTCATGTGAGTTGAAATGGCTTGTCTTTGGTAAAGGTTCACTTGCTTATTGCTATAATTGTTCACGGCGTTATTGCTATAAAGCCATACAAACTTTAAGGACAAATAGAAAAGTGCAAGTGGGTACCGCGATATAAGATTATCACTAGAAACAATTATTATAAATTCATGTTTCACAAAATGACCAACCGCAGAATTGAAAGGTTGAAAATCTTTTATAAAAGGTATTTTTTAAGTAGGATACACTACAATTTAAAACAAGCAAGTTATGTAAGATTGAAACTAGACATTAATTTTTTTTAAATGATGTCCAGCAAATGTGCTCCGCGACTAGCAGTTATGTTCGTAGCGTATTACTTTCGTCAAAAAAAAAACATTGCTGCTTGTTCATGACCACATTATTCGAACAACCGACGTAAATGATGGTTATTCAGCTTCAGTTCATAAACCAGCTGTTTCTTGTATGGATATCTACGAAGAAAGAACTAAACGGAATGGCTATACCGTGTAAAAATACAGTACGTGAGTGAAGCATCTCGTTTGTGGAAAAAGTATGAGGGACGAAAGGGCGACTTTAATTTCGTCAATAAGAAGAAGATACTTGAATTGTCATTTTTAATGTAAACAAGTGCCGAAAAAGTTTTCTTTTATGTTCGATCCCTTTAAAGAGTGTTTATTTGTAAAAAAACCTAATGAATTTAAAAGTAAAGGAAGTGAAAATTGTTTCTATTGTAAAATAAACTAGAATAAACTTAATAAAATGTCGTGCATTGTGCAAAATTGTGAAAATCCCGTCCATCGCCGATTGCCCGGAATATAATATCATACGTAGGTTTCTTCAAAATTTTCGCTATAGATAGGTAGTAAATACGCTCTAAACGTGTAAACAAAGTTAACTACTAAGCAATTTTAATTGAAAGTAGTAAGGAAAATGCATTTTCATTCTTGTTTACATTTGGCAATTTTTATTTTATTTAGCTTGAACTTCGTTTAATTTGTCGCAGAGACGTCGTAAATATAATATTTTTGGGGCTATTCTACTTAAAGTAATATTTTTCGCAAATTTACCTAGAAACGAAAAATGACTACGGCCATGTTCAAAATGCGTTTGTAGTGGAAAGTATGTTTGGAGTGGAGTGGTTAGATGGATATAAACCAAGAGAACGACGACGAGTCGACATTTCTGGTTCTTCGTTTACACTTTCTTTCACAGCAGCGATTTTTTTTTTGGACCAACAGAATGCGATACTTCGCTGCTAGTCACGAAACACATTTGTCGGATATCCTTTTCAAAAAACAAATGTAAATTTTCGTTCTTTCGAACACAAGAAAAAAATTCATTTCAGCAATATTTGCTCGTTTGGTTTCAATTTGAAGTTGTATCCCGCTTAAAACACCCTATATTTGCGTATCACATTTTATACAGAACAAAATATCTTATACGTATTTTATAGCTGTTGTATTATAAGAAAGTTATAATAAATTTTGAACTGATTAAATTAGTTATTTCGCACTTTTACAAAGAAAGCGAAGATAAATTATTTAGGAAATTTTCTTCCAAAAATTACCAGAAACAAGGCTGTAGTTTTAACCCAACCTTATTGCTAAAAACAAGGAGTGTAAAAATATTTCAGGGACACTCTTTGGCGAAACTGAAAAGGACGAACAGTCTTAGTGTATTATATTCTTAAAATTACAAAACCAAAACAAAGGTGAGTAAGTAAAACGTAAGTTAAATGGTCTAAGGAGATTTTTTATTCTGTAGAAAAAGTAAGACAGCAGAAAAAAAGGAACTGGTGGTGGTGAAAGATATGCTATGAATGTTGTGGATAACGTCATTATAGGAGCTATTGATAATGAAAACGCCATATAAAAACAACATTCCATTCCAGAACCTCGGACAAAGACGGTCCAAATTCTCATGTTACGTTGCCGTTTGATGCAACAGATAAAAATTATAGCCAAGTCGTCAATACCGTTGATAAAAACCCTACAATAATCCTTAATTTGAAGTCAACACAAATAAAATTCCAATTTAATATGAAGTTAGAAATTTTCAAATTAAAACACGAATTGAAGCTATCCTCTTCGAAGTTTGTAGAAAATTAAATACGGGTAGTTTTCATGAAGGTCATGGAAAATTAATGTTTAGAAAATCACAATGTATTTGTAAAATTAAATTTTTTGTTTTTTAGCTTAAAAGAATTGAAAATAAGCTTTCTATATCTAGCATTTTTAAACTTGTATCCCTTTTTTATTTGCAGAAATAGAAATCCCTTTTGACCTTGAAGTTTGCAATTTCGTCTTTTGACCTTGAAGTTTGCAATTTCGTGCAAACCACTGTCTGTTGAGTCGAGATTTTCTCAGAAGTAGTAAGAACGAGAGCGGAATTTTGAGAGTCAATCACTGACTTATAACTATGGACAAATTAAGGGGTTATATACAAAGTTGGGGCTCAAAAAATCGAAAATTTTTTGATTGCATATTCTGAAAGTACAATATCTGTGTGAAATTTCATCCAGATCGGAGCACAAGATTTCAAATGACAGCCGTTCGCAGCGCGCTAGTTCCATCCATAAGCACTTGGCGGCGTCGAAAAACTTTAAACGCGATGATCTCGGAAGAGAGTTTTTTTAAAAAATACCGTTGCGGTGAACGTGATATCTCAAAAACTTTTCAACCGATTTTCATAATTTTTTTTTAAATTGTTCATATTTACAGTCTCGTGTACTTGAACGGTTCCCTTTTCATCTAAAAATTTTCGATTGTTTGCAATGAATTTTTGTTTAGAATTTTGAACACCTCAAAAATCGATTTTTTTTTGGTTTTTTTATTGGAAAAAAAATTTTTAACCGTTCAAGTACACCACATTATATTTTTCTTCAATAATTTTTTTACTCTTTTGATTTCAGTTAAGCGGTTCGCCTTGGAGAGTGTTCACCGCAAGCCTCTGCAAAAAAAACGCACTTCGGGGGAAGGGCCATAACTCCGACAATTTTTAATATTTTTTTATAATTCAACTTGTTTTTTTTTTTCCTTGGATAGTACTACCAACAAATTGTCTTTCGCTTTTTCTAATAAAATTTGCATAAAACCCTTAAAAAAAATCACCAACTTAGCTCACTTTTTCCCCTCAACTTTGTATATTACCCCTTAAGCTATCAATCTTACTTGCCGCAAAGTGAGATGTATGTTATTTCGGAACTAGCAAAATTAAGTCTCTGGTGACTTTCTGTTTCAAAGTGCGAATTTTCCTTTCTTTAATGTTAATAATGATCCTATAACGAAACAATTTCAAAACAAACCGTTTTTAAGGCGGTCCTCTAGTTTCTCGGCTGTTTTTTATGGCTTTTTCAATAATTTTTTACGAGCAAACCATCGAAATAATCAATCTCATTGTTTTTGCATAATCTTTATTAACATCTAAATAAGCTTTACAAATTTTTTGAAGTCAAAATATATAATAGAATAAAAGTTATAGTGGCCGACAGGAAGACATCAAGTAAAAGAGATCAAAAATCAAAAAACCAAACAGCATTATAATCTTCATATTTAAGACTAGCGATTGAACTAGAGTGAATTCTGAATTACAAAAATTGACTTTTTTATACATTTTTGAAAATTACTTTCTATTTTTTACTCATTTTTTCTTAAGTTTTTCGCTCGTAGAAAAAAAACTATCGAAGCAATCATGATAATCTTAATTCAATCGCTGGCTTATAACATATTAAAGATGCTGTATAAATTTGAACAAAATCGGTGCAGTAGTTTCTGAAATATCGTGGTCACCGTTTCGAAAAATGGTATTTCGAGAAAAACGCGTTTGAAAGTTCGCGCATGTGACTTATACTAAAAATTTCATCTCACCGTCAATCTGCTATGCCTGGACCATACAACAGGCCTTCCTCTTCTTCTTGGAAGTCAAGGCGTCTTAGGGTGCTTACATAAAGAGACAGGTTTCCGGTGCGGACAAGTCTGTTCAGGTAGCAGTTAGATTTAGGGATATTAATACAATGGTCAGCGCCGCTCGGCTTTCGGACTAGCCCGGCGCGCACTCCGTATACCTGCTCTGTTCCAGGGCCGTAACTTGTGAACCACTTCAAATATCGAAAAATCCTTTGGCACACATTTTCTAGACATGTTGTTAATGTGATTTATGAAAAAAAAATCGATTTTTTCGACCCGAGAAACTAGAGAACCGCCTTAAACTCAAGGGAGCAAGAATTATTTAACGTTTCTTAACATGATCGGCGTTTCTAATAAGAAAAAGCTAAATTCCTTTTTCTCGTCATCAATAGCAGAACGAAAGGGTTACCTATAATAGCTTTACTTTACCTGGGCGCCTTCGAAGCAAACAGAAAACTAGATGCCACTATATCCGATTATATCAAGAAATTTTGAATATTTCTTGCTCCGCTCGAATTTAAAAACGGTTTGTTTTGAAATTTGTTCGTGAATTTCAATCGAGTCAAGTGTCTTATGTACATATCATGTACATAAAACACTTAATATGTGTTTTATGTACATAATATTTTGTACATTTCGATAAATATGTGAAATTTTTCTATACTTAGTGTAAGGCACTATAATATTTCATATATTCTTAGTTTAGGTCCCTGCCGATCTAAAATATTTTCGATTGGATTCTCGGTCTCGATTTTAAAATACTTAAATTTTCCGCCAGCAACTACAATTGCGTTCTTATATTGGTAGCTTTGTAAGCACATTAAGAATAAGAATACACCAACGTACAAGAAAAAAATTTTCATTTACTAAGCTAGGTCTCCTAAAATGCAAGAATCTCTAACTACCCCAAATATAGCATTCGCAGATTTATTTAGCCCAAGAGCAAATAAGTTCAAACCAAGATCAAATAATTTTAACACAAGAACAAATAAGTTTAACCAAAGAGCAAATATATTTAGACCTTTAAACTATTAGCAAATATATTAAAATCTTGAATAAATTTATCTAAACCTAAATAAATAATCCATCATAAGACATTTATAAAAAAAGCTTTCCATTCTAATTCAAAGAAAATATTTTAATTTTTTTATATCATGACTTCTTTTCAGGCTTTAAACGTTTGAACATTAAGGTGAGCGATGTACAAATTTAAAATTTAATAAATTGTCAGTGTATAGGCTTCCGCTTTGGAATGAGTAAAATCATATCCATGACATAATTATCACAGTCAGTATCAATGAATAACCAAAAAAATAATTAATTTTAAAATCATAGCTAATTCAACTTGCCATTCTGACAGGTTTTGTATTTTTCTGGATGAATTTGTTGAAAACCTTGACGCCACGTCTTCTCTCAGCGACACATTCCTAATTATAAATAACATGGGGATCCATAAAACACAGAAGGTTTATAATACGTTATTTTAACTTAAGTTTAAAATTTTTAACCGTTTAGGAGTTACAGGGTGATTCATAAATTTCATTGTAATAGGGCTACAATTTCATTAGAACAATGGCCATGGAAAAAGCGATGGAAGAGTGAAAAATGCGATAGAAAATTGAAAGACAACCGACATCCCCTCGATGCTTGAGAAAGTCGAAGTTTTCAAAAATAGAGAAGTCGCCAATAAGTTTTATAGCCTTTCTTTGAACTCCAACGCGGACAATGCGGTAAGCCCGGCCTTTGCCGAAATATAGTAATTTTATTCCAGTCTAGGTTTGGTGTGAGACCTGTAGATCAGCGCGAAGTAAGAAGGAACATTTCTTACATCTCTGTAGAAAAGCCAAACCAAGTGAGTGCAAATATATGATCAATCAGTTAAAAATTAACGTCGAATTCTATTCTTAAAGTAATACCGATCAATTATTTTATATTATAAACGAAATACATTAATACTTATACATATTATTCAGAAAAATATATTTTTTATAATGTGAAAACTTTTTGTAGAATAACTAAGGTAAATTCTTTAACTATAATGTAAACAGTGCCCATCCCATATAAACCCAGTCCCCCCCAGAATCCACGCTTGTTTCGGAACCGTATGTACTTTTACTGTAGAAATCATCCCCATCGGAAACAAAACGTTGTATTTCCGAAGGTACTCCTTTGCGTACTATTAACATTTTAACATTTATTATGAGTGTAGTAATATATTATACGTCCAGAAGTACTAATAACCAAATTATAAATGAGATCAAATATTAAAACGAATTCAATTAAGAGGTTACCACGAATTAGCAAAATTTGCTAATTAAACTTCATTCCCAGGTTCCTAAAATCTTTTCTAGCAAGTGTCTTCTTATTTCTGTTTTATCGCGCAGGTTTTACAATATCCTTGTGCAAATAGTGCACCATTCAACAAATGTATACCAGCATAAGACTTTAAGGAAGTCGCATATAAATCACAGGGAAGTTGTTTAGTCTCTCGTCTAGGGACAAATGCTGTTAACCAGGTAAACAAATTGCTCACCTGATAAGAGCGGAACGAAAGCGGCTCCCACGGACACCCTCTAACGATGAAGTCAACGTGGTTGATCTTGTAAGTTAGTTCCCTCTCAAAGTTGATTTAACGTTTTTGCCTACCGCACCTTGTCAGTAACAATTTAACACCTTTCCGCTAAGTGCGACGAAAATGTCTTTTCTTATTGGAAATGCGTCGCCGAGGTATTATATGAGAGGCCACCGCCATTCTGATAATTAAATATATAATAATGACTACTTATTTCTCACTTCATTTATCTGTAAATAGTCGCCACATAGCTAAAGGATTACGTGGGTGGTACAAAGCTGCTACTTCCAACAAACCATCATATTTTACGCACAAGTCTAAAAGGAAATTCTCATTCCTTCTGTGTCTAATTTTTTAAACATTTGAAGTTACTGAAATTTGTAATTGCTAGTCGAGTAGGAGTAGGGCATGTAATGTATGATTGTACTTTCTATTTTATCAAAAAATATACGTCGCCTTAGAAAAACATAACGTAACTCCAAATGATTAAATTTAGTTTTTCTTTTTGTATTTATAGTATGAGTAAACTGAGAGCGTGACAAACTATTTTAATCCATATCTTAAAGTTTTTTTCAAGTTACTGTACCTCTAAGCTAACGATATGTCGATAACGGTTTTTTTTAGGTAATAACTACCATTTTTATTAATAACTCGAGACATTTCAACATCTGCTACAGGAATAATTTTTCTTATATAAGCTGTACAAAAAAGCCATCAGAGAAGCCAAGTAGCAGGGTTCAATTGAGTATTACCATTCTGTTGAGAGCTCGAAAGGTTCCGAAGGCATACCAACCCTTCCTTTTTGAGAAGATCGGATAGATAGGCAATCCTTGGCTGAAACTTTGAAGCTCCTAATTGATACTCACTTCTCAGAAGGTTGCAGAAGGGACTATCAAAGCACGGCGACAACCTGTAACTCGGCAGTAAAACATATTCCTGAGAGCGAAGTTGAAGCTTTAATCACCATTGAATATTTAGGTTACAAACAGCTTCACCCACTTCTAATCCCCTGGGCCAGATGTAATAATCCAAATCTACAGAAGCTACCAGTTTTAATAGCAAAGTAACTAAATGTTGTTAAACGAGGTCACGAACTTGCAAAGAACTTTATAACAATCACTCTGATCTCTTGTCTGCTGTAGATTCGGGGGCGTGTACTAGACCGTTACCTTAGAATAAACTACAGACGGAAACCGTATATCAAGATCTCAGCATGCTTACTACAACTGAAGATACACAGAGACGGTTTTCATGAAGCTATGCACACGACTGAATAGACGTTAAAATACAAAGAATACATTCAAGCAGGGTTCTCAGCCATAAAAACGACATTCTTAACGTTCGCTCTGAATCTATCCTTGGGGCCTCGACCGCTGGATTTTAACGATGATCAATGGTAATATAGCGGTATTATAAGGCACGTCTGTAGGAGCACGACTTAGAGTGGAGTTCTTTCTCCCCTCCTTTTGAGTGTTGTAAATATTGTTGAAACTCAAACATAACAAAACTTAGGCTGTTGCATAAGCCAATGATTTGGCAATCTTGGTATCGGAAAACTTCCTTTTCGTAGTAAGTGACATTATGGAGAATGCGCTAACAGGGTCAGCAGATGGTGCAAGGATTGTGGACTTACTGTAAATTCAGAAAAGACCGATCTGATTCCCTTCACCACAAAAACCAAAAACCAACTTTTTTAAGCTAAAACTAAACGGAAATCAACTCTCATTATCCTCCAGAGTCAAGTCCTTGGGAGTGATTTTAGACTCATCTAAACATAGAAGAACAAATCCCAAAGTCGACTTTGGCTCAATATGCCTGCACCCGCACTTTTGATTAAAGGTGGGTGCTGCGGCCGATCTCCTATCCTCACTATAAGGTGCAGCGAACAGCTTGCATTTGTGCTACTAGGAAACTACTCACTACCCCAATCCCAATTTAGTTTAATTGCCAAAAAAACACTGTCGAATTTTCAACCATCTTTGCTATGACTATAACTAATTAATGAAATCTTGCATAGTTACTAAAGATAGATGACAATGTAATAGTCCATCTTTACTTTTACGAATGTTTCCACGTAGGGGTGGGTTGCCGTCGGTTGTCTTGCATCCTCTGTTTAACGCACTTCCTGACATAACTAATTGATGAAATTTAGCATAATTACTACAGAAGGAGGGGGGGGGAGGGTAGCAACCTTACCTCTCTATGGAAATTATCCATGTGTCGTCCAATTCGGCGTCTTACTTGGGGCCCGTGCGGGTTCGAATCTAGAGCTTCTTGTGCGCTGTTTTTTGGCTCTTTTCTTAGTCCCAATTTATCCTGTAAGGTTGTGTAGGTTTTCATGGGTGTAAGAGATGCACAGAAGACACCGGTGGACAAAGACTTGTAGCTTAGATGATATTTGACAGACCACTTTCCATGTTGAAGATTCATACAACAGAACAGATTTTACATTCTATTCGAAGATCAGGAGTTTTGAACATCTGAAAATATTGCCATATCGGAGCAAGAGTATTAAATGCAACTCGAGCCTTTTAGTGTAATGTATTTTCAACAGAAAACAACATTGGGCCGCCCCAGGTAGGGTTTAAACTTAGCATCCCCATAATCTTCTTCTTTTATTTATCATATAACGCTATTCAATTCATTTTATATTTCATGTGTGCAGTTTTTAACACTTGTTTAATAATAACGATTGCAAGTGGAACCACACTATAAGATCGATTCCGAACCACTGATATTATTCTTCAATCCCCAATGGGCCTTTATCGTTATCTGTTGTTAGCAGAAAAAGCCATGGGTGGATGCCAATTTTTTTATACAGGGGTAGTTTGCCCTCAAAATATGGATTTTTTTTTATTTATCAGAAAAATGTTTACTCTATCTGTTACGGGAAGCCCAAAAACTGTGGAGCAGTTTAAAAAGTATCTTTTGGAAGACGTCCTCTGCAGTGGTCAAGATGAAGTAAAACTGCAAAATTTAATTTTTTTATATTCTACATATATTTTATAAAAATACCCAAAAGGAATCAGTTCAATAAATAAAATAGTCTTTTCACACAAAAAATTAAAAAGTATTTTTTTTTTCAATTATTAAAAGAATAGTCCCCTTAAACAATAATACTTCCTAAAATTAATCCTGTGACTGAAACCAGTACCGTTTGGAGAGTGGACGAAATAACATGATTGGATATGTTATTGTGGAAAGTATTTTATAAAACGGTTGGATTTGGAAACCACTAATATACGTTCTAGAAAGTTAAAGAAATGTCCCAGAAGTTTTTATTTTTTATTTTTTTGCAAAGATATATTTGCAAAAAGGACGGATAAAATTAAATGCTTGAATTGAAATGGAATTAATATTTTGTTGACCATTTGTTTTAGTTATTCAGTTTGTTGTAAAAAATTATGCCTGATTTAACAAATAAATATGACAGTTATTATTATATTTATGTTATATTAATAATTGTCTTCGATTAACAAAGTGGTCAGCGTTGCCAAACTACTGAAGAAGTACCGACGGGTGTCGCCTTGTTGATAGCAGAAACAGTGTGATGCACGAAGATCAAGCGAAATTTGTTTACATGAAAGCAAAGAAAAGAGTAATCGAGAGATTTTCAGCCCATAATCGAAGAAGATCTTCCGTAATGTTAAAAGGGGATGTTTCATGTATGATTTAAAAACAATGCTCGCAATGCATCGCACGTTTTCCATAGAAATCTTTTCGAAAGATTTCGATCATATTAGCGGAATCAACTTTATCGTGTATGTTGATTCTGCTCAAAAGTATTTCCGATTTAATTTTTTCTGAAAAATTATACAAATTTACTTCTTATGATTAAATTGACGAACAAATTAATAATACAGATTTTTTCACTAAATAAACCGAAATACAAAACTTTTTAGAAAACCATAAAAAAGTAATTACGAAAAAAAGTTGTTATTGTGCATTTTAGTTGTCTGGAAATTTTACCGAGATAGCAGAGCGCATGTAATTTTGTATTTGATTAGTCTGCTTCGTAGAAAATATCATAAAACTTTCTCATGCTATACTATACCCATTACCCTAAGTACAATAAATTGCTTTAGACTGCAAATATACATAACATTTTACATTTTTTTACACAGTTTTACACTTTTTATTAAACTCCACAACTCGATACTGCTTTTTATCCCAAAATACTGCACTTATACCGCTTTTTGCTACCAAGATTAGTTAACGCTTAGAAATTCAAATATATCAGTCTACGAGACAAATCGTTACGGAAAATAACGTGCGAGGAGAATCTAAATCCATACGAACAACGAACAAAGTAATGTCCATTACATCATGTCATATATTGTTTCTGGTCCGAAAAAAGGTACGGGTATTAAATATACATCAAGCGAAGCCTATTGAGATATTTTACCTCGTCTGCTTTCAAAGGGATCTAAAGTCGATGACTCAATGGCGGCTTCGGCCTTAACTTCGAATTCGAAGTCGATTCCTGCCAAAATCAAATTTAAGTATTACAACGGTAATTCACCCAATGTCGACATCGGCTTCGAATTTAAGTCAAAGCCGAAGCCATTATC
This sequence comes from Leptarthrus brevirostris, assembly GCA_964036015.1. Classification (NCBI taxonomy): domain Eukaryota; kingdom Metazoa; phylum Arthropoda; class Insecta; order Diptera; family Asilidae; genus Leptarthrus; species Leptarthrus brevirostris. The sequence goes on from OZ038371.1 coordinate 114,467,503, forward strand.
ATTTGATATTTAATATTTGAAGTCAAAGCACTTAGTATTTTGGTCAACAGAATGTCGTTGGAAGAGAAGTTGATTGAGTTAGAGCAAGAAAATCCATGCCCATATTATACCCGCGATAAGGATTATAAAAATCATTTGAAAAAGAGTGTGAAGGAAATTAAGTGCAGAAATGGATATTCCAGGCATGTATCTATATTTTAATAATAAATAGTAATAGTAATTTTTAATTATTCGTAAAATAGTTACGAAGTAGAAATATATTATTTAGCCCAATATAAATCTAATTTATTTTCTTTACAGATGAAAATTTTAAGTTAAGATTGAAATCTTTAAGCCGACACTGTGTTATGATCGACTTCGAATCATATATTTTGACAGTAGCCGGGTCCGATTTCAAATTTGAAGGTAAAGTCGAAGCCGCCATTGTGTCATCACCGTAACAGAAGACTGCTTCCAAAGTTAAAGAACCTACTCAAGAAGAATTGGTAAAAAAATAGCAATCGGTGAAAATGTAAAAAAAATTTAATCGACTTCACAAAATTCGGCCAAAGGCAAGAATTAATATTTGTTGTCTTACCATACTTTTATTGTTGCTTTCTTATATTAATTTGTTACTGACCGAATAATATAATAGACATAATAATAATTATTCTTTTTTACGTCTAAGCGCATTTTGTGAAGTTGTTCCGATTACATTTAAAATTTTTTATTTTTCCTTTAGTTTAGCAAGACTAACAAAATATGCTCCTCGTACGAAAAATACTTCTGCTAAAGTTGCAAAGTTACATTAAAAATAAAGGGAAGATCGGAGGAATCATGATGGGAATCGCAGGGCTTGAATTGGATCGCGAGTTGTCTTTTACGACCCCTATCCTGACCATACACCAGTTACAATATTTTTATCATGGTGCCAATCAAGAACGTACACTATGCTGCAAAAAAATTAATACCCACTTAGATGATAGCGGTACCTTCTGCCATCATCCACACCGGCCCATGTGAACCGATGTCATACGCCATCCCCTTTCTTTCCCGTACGTAGATAATTTTTATTGAGGGAGAAGGTTTCTATGCGACAAAAAAGGTCTACGAATTACGAAGGTATTTGTGTCCTCCTTTTAGTGAAGTCGATTACCAAATCTAACTTTTCATACTTTAATGTAAAAAAATGTATAATGTCTCTGCATTATATTTTCTACATTATTACAGAAATATTTATTTATGTATGAAAAAATGTATCGCAATTGCTCTCTAGCCACTCCTTCATCATATCATATGCATTACATACTCGTTGTTACTGCAATTTACTGAAATAAGTATATTTTCGTTACGTTACGAGTGAAAGATGTAATTAATGATTTAAAATTTTAGTTATTGTAGTATATTATTGTCTGCAGATCTTATATAAATTTAAATCAGAGAAAGGTTTGCTTACTGCTTTAATAACAAAGACAATTTTAATATACACTCCCCGACAACTGTTTGACCTCACCGAGATTTTTTGAATTTATTACGAATCATGAACACTGGTTAACTGTAAATGTTTGTTTGCAATTCCCCAATTAATTTCTTAGAAGACACCAGCCTTGTCATACAATTTTACTGCGTTAAAAATTTCTGGGAATTTTTTTTCTAAAATCCTACTATATAAAACGCGACAACTGTTTGACCTCATTTAGTTAAAGATCGAGTTCCGAAGGGGTCTCAGCTTCAAAAATATTAAGTAAAATATAGAATTCGCCTTAGAAATTGTTTGTTTTTATTTTTAACATTTTTTACAGGAAATGGGAAGCGGGAAAAGGTTAAACAAGGAGGAAATCGGAAAAATTAAAGCCTTCAAGGAAGAAAGCTTATCAAATAGAGAAATTGCTCGCAGACTTGGTAGGAGTCCTCGAGTAATTAACAATTTCTTAAAATCTCCTGAAAGTTACGGAAAGCGGCAAAAAGGAGGCGTAAAAACAGCCACTACAGAGAGAGAGAGAGGCGCGGACTTTTCAGAGAGGCGTCGAATTCGTCTCTTACAGCAAGACAAATAGGGCAGATTACAGGTACTTCAGCATCTGTACGCACCGTTCAGAGGCTATTGAAAGCTTCACCCAATCTTAAACGTCGGAAACTGCAGAAAAGGCTATGTTGACACAACGACATAAAGATAACCGGCTCCAATTTGCAGAGAGACACATGGCTTGGACCAGAGAGTGGAGACAGGTGATTTATTCAGACGAGAAACGTTTTTCTCTGAATGGGACAGATGGGTTCTCTTATTATTTTTATGATTTGTGCAAGCAAGAGAAGTTTTTGTCTAGGAGGCACATAGTACAGGAAATAAAAGAATTACACTTCGAAAAATTACCTACAGGAATTTGACTTGATAAATCGTTAGGGGGGCATAAAGAAAGCTTAACTCTAGATTTCCGAATTTTCCCCCCCCCCTGTTTTTGAGAAAATCCAAAAAAATTTTGAAATGCGTTTTTCATAATAATGTAAATGGGAAAGTTGTTCGTCACAAAAATACCTACATTTTTTATTTAAACAATTTTTTTGTAAAACTTACCGTTCTCGAGCTGGAGCTTGCCAAAGTGTGAAAATTGTACTTTATTCCATATGGAATACGCGACTCAGCGCGGCCATAAAGTACAATTTTCACACTTTGGCAAGCTCCAGCTCGAGAACGGTAAGTTTTACAAAAAAATTGTTTAAATAAAAAATGTAGGTATTTTTGTGACGAACAACTTTCCCATTTACATTATTATGAAAAACGCATTTCAAAATTTTTTTGGATTTTCTCAAAAACAGGGGGGGGGAAAATTCGGAAATCTAGAGTTAAGCTTTCTTTATGCCCCCCTAACGATTTATCAAGTCAAACTCCTGTAGGTAATTTTTCGAAGGAACCCTATTTTTTCGTGCTTCGTTTCCTGTACTAACAGTAGATTTGGAGGTTTCATGGTTTTGGCGGCCATCTCATTTAATGGACCTGTACACTTAGTAGTATTGGAGGGCAAACAAACTGCGGCAAAGTACAGGGATCTACTCGCTGCAAATAAAGAAAGGATTGAGGAGGTAATGGAAGGGAATAGTTGGATATTCCAGCACGATTATGCAGCGATTCACACGGCAAGAGTGGTCACTCAATGGTTTCAAGATGAAAAAAGTTTTGGACTGGCCTTCCTTATCGCCGGACCTCATTATAATTAAAAACTTATGGGGATGGCTAGCAAGAAGGGTTTTTTCAAATGGTCAGCAATATAACAACACAAATGAGTTAATTGCAGCTATTAAACAGGCTTGGAATAAAATACCCAATAATTTAATTAAGAATTTATATGATTCTATTCCTAGAAGAATATTTCAAGTTATTAATAACAATGGTGGAAATACAGATTATTAAAAAATAAAGTTTATTTGATTTTAAATCGAAATTCATGTTTTTATTTCAAATTTACCTACCCTTTTTAGATATTTCCCCATAAATCTTAACGTGAGGTCAAACAGTTGTCGCGTTTTATATAGGAGGAAATTTTTAACGAAGTAAAATTGTATGACAAGGCTGGTGTATTTTACGAAATTAATCGGGGAATTGCAAACAAATATTTACCGTTAACCTGTGTTTATGATTCGAAAGAAATTCAAAAAATCTCGGTGAGGTCAAACAGCTGTCGGGGAGTGTATGTATGTACCTATAATGAAAAAACATTTGGTTACAACGTTATCCTACATCGTCACCACTTCGATTCCTCAACTTATTTTATTTGGTTTTCTACTTTTCGGAAAATTTATACATAACGAAGAGACAGCACTCACTTAAGGCAGTATTCTACTTTGAAACTTTAAAAAACTCGAATTTTTTTTACAATTTTTGAAAGTAACTATCTCAACTTTTAAATCAATTCAAGCAGTCTAAGTGTACTTTCGGCCCCTCAAACGTAACTACCTGAGCGCGCTGACTTTGAACGCTTTTATCTCAAAACTGCTTTTTTTCACCGCTTGGCCCCAAAATTTCCGAAACTACTGAACCGATTTCAACCACATATTCTGCACACTTATAGCAACCGACTGAATTAGAACTATTTAAAAATTTTGGGTTTTACTATTTTTTTAATGCAAAAAGCAGTGACAAATCATGCAATTTTTTTATCTTCTTTTTTCTATTCGCCGCTATTTTGTTATTTTTGCAGGAACATCAAAAATTCTAGTTCAGCTGCTAAATAAATGAATCTAAAAATTCAAAATTTATCTGTTTCAGATGGCCAATTTTTAAAATTTTTACAAGAGCGCAGACCCACCTACTAATCGAGGTGTTATATTCAAATAGGGTTTTTTTCGCTAAAAGTGCATAAAATATATAATAAAATTTTGTTTAATGTATTTCAAGTCCAAAGTAGAAGCCTTAAGTCGCAGTAAAGCTATCCTATGTAATGTATTGATCTTATCGTAGCAATTCACAAGGACTTCTAACAGATAAAATAATCCCATTTAAAATGCCTATTTGGTTTCAAATATAACAATACGAAAGTATATAAAACTGGTGCTGTGAAATAAGGTGCAGGTAAATAATTTTCATTGACATTATTTCCCACTAAAATAGACAAGAATTTCCATGGGTATTATTTCCTATTCGAAAAAGAAAAAAATTACACGGAAAGGAACTTAAAATTATAATATAAAAATATTTCTTTGTACAAAAGTTCACTTCTATCATTTTAGCAAAAGACAAATTATGATTTCAGTGTACAAATATTTTTGGTTTTTTTGGTTTATTATTAATAATTTGTACCCCTCCTGTAAGTAGGTTGTTACTGAGTTAAATTTTGTCATAAATACAATTATTATTTGTATTTTAATTAATTTTATTGATATTAAGCGAAAAAGGATTTGCCAAATTCGTTTCAGCAATTTCAGTCAAAATTTCCAATAACTAATAATGCCCATAGATATTATTCCCCATTTGAGTGGGAAATGAGGTCCATGAATATTATTTCCCTGTACCTTATTTCATTGCACCTATAAAACAGTTATAAATCTTAAGAAATTTAATACTTTATAAGCAACTTAATTTGACGAGGAAGGTAATTAAGTAAATTGAAGTTGTAACATCACGTTTTAATTAAATAGGAATTCAAATTCCAAATACAAAGCTACTTACTTTGTAGCTGCTTGTACCAAGTTCCAGTCATATCCTTCGAGTACTTTTGTTACTGCCGATGAGATTTCATCCTCTTTTGTTGCTATTTCCGTGTCACTTGAATTAGAGTCACTACTACTTTGTCTGTTCGGACAATTTGCTATAACTAAGGTTTCGATCGGTTTAGGATTCATACTTAAACCTTCTTCGCACATTCCAGCAAACAACTTATTTAGCCTTTCAGCCAATCACTAAACTATTTAACTACTTCAACTTTAAGTCACAAATCGGCAAGCAAGAACGGATTACTTCCAAATTTTTAGCGAGAAAAACCTGACAAAACTGAAGAAGTAATTCGAGTTTAAGCCACAAAACCGACACTCCGCTTGAAATCTCGACAGAGACTGGGTGACGGTGCTTTCCCTGACGAAAGATGTTTACAAACGAAATCTTGAAGGCGGCCTAGCCGTCATAACTTACATGATAAGTGTGCGTATGCCTCTTGGAAAGATCGACCTAAAACTTAAAAAGTGCATATTCGTTTAGCGGTATGAGTGATGTTTATTCAAAACCTACCCGCTACGGCTACCCTATGATTATGATAGGAAAAGAGTCCAAGCCGAAGTGGCGTGTAACAGTTCATGGAAGGCCGAAGTGATAACGATACACTCGCCACTCGAGGAAAGTCTTGAAGGGAACCGCACCGATTTTTACCAGATGTCGATTTCTTGCGCTTGCGGATAAGCCTTTGAGTTTAGCGGCTTCTGATATTGATACATTTCAAATTTCTCTAATTGCTCTCTGACTGTCCATCAGTTCTTATAAGATTTAGTCAAGATTGTCGAGTGCAGTAGTCCTTCATTTTACTTATGACAAAAAACGTTAATCGGTAAATAACCAAGATCTGTTAAGGTGAGAACTGTGCTTTTATACTTCTCTAGATTTCCTGTCTAGGTGGTATAGAATAAGTTTTATATATATATATACAGTCTATATATACCAAGGTAGCCGTATGTATTGCCAATTGAGTTACCTATTCTCTCTATACGAGAACATATTTTCATAAATTTGCTAATCTGAATTCCTAAAGTGAAGGAATTTCAATAATTCGTTTACATTATTGGCGAAGGAGTTGAATCCCACAGCTACAATTAACAAAACTTCAAGGATCAATGCACACTCTTCTTCAGTTTATAAATGGGACTAGGCAACCTTAAAATCGTTTTTTAGTTTTTTTTTTAAATCCATTTCTTCTTCATTCAAAGGTATGTATAACTAATTCCCAATTTAAGTGGTTCACAACTCAAAATTTCCACAAAATTATTTGTTATAAAATATTTAAACATTGTCATTTTAATTTTATCATTTTCAAACTTTTATCTTAGTGGTTTAAAGCAATTGAACGTATAAATTTTTGTCTGGCTAAAAGTGTACTTTGATCTTACTGTATTTATTTTATTTTTGCTTCTACAAATACAAGCATAGATATAACCACACAACTTGGATTGTGGTAAGCTTTCCTTTGGTCATCGCCATTCCTTGTTAGTTTTATATTCTAAGCCCTGGACATTCGGAAATCTTCTTTAAATAATTTAACCAGCTAAGTTGGAACCATATCTTCGGTGGGGGTACCTTAGTTTTTTTTATATCATTACTTTTTTATTGATTATCTATACTTACAGAAGTCCATACTAACTGTTTTAATTCATTTTTTAGTGTTTCGTACCTAATTGAAAAAGGAACACTGATACGTTAAAATCCCTTTGGTGTCTGTCCGTCTGTCTCTCGAAGGCTTTTTTCTCCAAAACCATTTGACACAGAAAGTTGTATTTTTGTACAAAGATAGGAATTGATATCCCAGTCACCTACGTCAAGTTTTGAGGGATAAATTTTGATTTTCGGGATTAGTTTTTGGACATGGTTTCAGTAAGAATAATTTTAATTTTAAAACTCATCGAGTGGGGTGTCAAATGAAAGCTTGTAAAAGCTCGAGTACAAGAATATATATACTTTTATACTTGGACAAACTTTTCTTTATTAAATTTAAAAAAGTTACAAAAAATCGGACAGCGGACACATCTGCAAAAGTACAACTCGAAAAATTCGAAACTTTTTTGGAATATTCCACATAATGTAGTTGAGGAAAGATTATCACGAGCGCACTACCCTTAATTAACTGGTATATATAAAATAGTTTTCAAAAAAAATTTAAACCGACTTTACAAAAACCGCTAAAAAGTATAAAATAAATAAAATAAATTATGTCTATTACGACATTTTGAAGTCGGTGCAAGTAAAATAAACAAAACAACTAGAATAAAAGCATTTAATCGTCCTTCCTTTTGATCCCATGACCTGAAATATTTAGGAAGTAGGCGTAGTATCGCCAATTGTGGTTTCGTATATCCTTTACCTAAATACAAAATTTTAACCATCGCGCTAGTGTGCCACCGTACTTTATACAGCAAGAGAGAATCATCATAGTCAGAGAATCATCGTAGTCACTCTATGTACAAAGTTTTTATCATTTAGCAATCAAGACGTTTATTCTGAACAACATAATCAAAATCATTGAAATCAGTCTATGCCTTAGGAAGCTAGGCGCCGCACACTGGTCCTTAGCACCCTTAAAACCTTTAATTGTCCCTTTTCAACAAAAAAATAACGGTATTGAACAAAAATAAGTCACTTTTGAGCCTCCAGGTGGCAGCAGACTTTAACGTTGTGCGCCGCCCCTCCTTTAACACTCACCATAACATGACACAAATACATACGCTATGCAGAATCATCTAAATCATTTCACGCGTTACAAAGTTAAACTACCCCTACCACAACCGTTGGTCAAAGTTTTTCCCTATAGTAGCCATCTATACAACAAAATGGAATCATCCAAATAGGTCTATGCGTTAATATGTTGGGTAACGACCCCTTCCAACCCAAACCCAAAAATGTTTGTCGTGGTACCAATGAGGCGACATATTCTATACATCAAAAGAAGAATCATCCAAATAGGTCTAAGCGTTAAGAAGTTGACATGCACCCAATGATATTTCCCAAGTTCTCAGCTATTTTGATCTAACTCCTACCATTGCAAATACAGTCATTTCCAAAAGTGAAAAAAATGTTTTGAAATCCAAAAATTCAGCTTTTTCACAAATTTCCTCCGAAATTCATGTAACTAATACATCAGTTTTTTATTTTTATAAAATTACATTCCATTACCTTTCCAAAAAGATGCAACATATCTAGGTAGAGAAAGGATGTAGACATTTATACGCATAAAACCTATCAGGGAATATTATAAAAATCCGCAATTTAAAGAAACTAAACTGATACCAACCCTTACATCTCTTTTATTGAATTCAAAACATGTTACAATTAATGCTATTATGTTACAAAAGCTGTTCAAAATGTCCTCCGACACGTTCGATGTATGCTAAAAACCTGCTTCTAATTCCCTTTTTAAGGTGTATTGTAGCCAACCTCTCCCGCATTTTCATCGTTGTAGTCCCATTTCTGCTAACTAGTTCGTCTCTATCGTTAAGAGACCTCGAATAAACTTCAACCTTTATTCTTTTCCAGAAAAAAAAGTTAAATGGAGTAACATCTTGAGCTCTGCCAGGCCAAGGAATCGGTTCACCCTGTCCAATTCCGTCAGGACTTTTTTCACTTAATACTGCCTCACAATGTTGGCAGTATGCACTGGGACTCCTTCGGTTTGGTAAAACGTTGCCCTAGGATTATACAGAGCGATGTCCTATAGTAGTGTATTTCCCAAAAATTCCGCGTAAGTTTGGCTTTTAAGCACTTAGGGCAAAATTAATGGTCCTATTAAATAGATGCCGATGATACCAGACCAACTATTGGCTCAAAATTCGGGCTGAAAGCAGGTCCGCTTGTACTATGTAGGTTAGTATCTGACCAAATATGGAGGTTGTGGAAGTGTGTGATACTATCCCTGGTAAACTGCGATTCATCTATCCACAGAATTCGGCCCACAAACGCCCCGTTCTCCATCTCGCATTCCAGAAGGCAAATGCAAAATTTTATTCTTTTCTCGGAATCACCTTTTAGTAGTTCTTGGTCTGGGATATGATGATATGAACATCACTCTGCTGGATGAGCAACCCTACAAACTTTAACTGAAAACATTGCTAATCCTCTGGCGGCTCATCTCAGGCTCGTTTCAGGGTCTTGTCCGACGAGGGTGATTATTAACTGCTCAATGTTGGCAGAATCTTCCGATGTTTGAAGTTACACTTCCGTTTTCTCTTGCATATTGCATTTCATATTCCAGTACAGCAGCTTTTTCGGTTTCAGTCTACTACACAACAAATGTAAATTACATCCGCTTATTCCTTAAATGTAAATTTTTCAATTTTTTAATAATTTTGATTAAGAACACTCGTAGTTATTGATTTGTTTTGCAACTATGATCGATATTTTTGCTGACTAACCCTCTTTTATAGCAACAATTTTCATCCGGTTAAGATTGCCATGCAATTTTTTGTTTGACTAAGTGAGATGCGGTGATAGGCACTTATTTCGGTACATCTTATGCGAAACACCCTGTGTTAATATCTGCTTTTACTACCGATCCCAGATATACTATATGTTTAGAGAATGAAGACAATTTTACGTAACGCTCCTAAACACCTTTGAAAATTTCTGAAGTTAGGGGCTTGTAGTGAGAGTTGGAAGATGCGAGGCGCTTAGCTTCATAAGATATAGACCGATTTTGATTCGGTTGTGCGGAATACGTTTCCTGATTGATAAATGATAACAATTTTTTAAATAGAGTGACTACGATGATTCTCTGGCTACGATAATTCTCTCTTGCTGTATAGAGAAAAGTGGCTCACTATGGTCATGTTAAGAATTTTTTAAGGTGAGGGTACTAAAGGGTGACAGTGACTAATTTCGTAATATGTTGCCGGACTTGGGTAATTTTGTTAGTGCACTACCTCTGCAACTTTTGAAATTGCTTTGTTCGTACGAGCAGCATTCTTCGAGTCGTATATATGAAGACACTAAAAAGTAAAAAATAGTTTTTAAAAAAAATTTTAACCGACTTTGCAAAAAGCGCTAAAGAGCATAAAATAATTTTTAATTTTATATCTATTACGACATTTTCAAGTCGATACAAATTAAACAAATAAAACAACTACAGTACCACAATTGAAAATAATACATAATACTACCTGAACGTTTCAGCTTACGGGATCATAAGAAATGACGATTAAATACCTTTGTTGCAGTTGTTTTGTTTGTTTGATTTACACCGACTTCAAAATGTCGTAATAGATATAAATTAAAAAATTATTTTATGCTTTTTAGCTCTTTTTGGAAGTCGGTTCAAATTTTTTTTTAAAAACTATTTTTTTAAACGATGTGGCCAAAGCCTAGGGGATAACCCTTTGACGCGTTAGCATGCCTTTGGTCGGAAGATAATTAGGATAATGCAAGTGAGGAAACTTGAATGTCTTGTTTTTTGCATTACTGCGAGCTAGGCAGCCCAGAGACGGGGTGAATTTTTTTTTTATTTCTTAATAAAAGCTCACGGGGAGACCTGGTCTCGAACAATTTGATTTATAAGTTGGCTACCCTCGAATTCCCGTTTTCATTATTTGACTGGGTTTGCACTCAGACAGTACCGTTTTCTGGTTCCCTTTCCAATAATATGCACAAATTCTCTGGCGTACTTCAGGGCAGCCATCTTGGTCCACTTTTATTTATTATTTACATCAATGATGTATTCTTCTTTTTGTCTAATTCAAATATGCTTTGTTATGTTGACGATACCAAAATTTCCGGTGTTGTTCCCTCGTTATTATGCAATTTTATATTCTGGCTTGGACTACTTTTATAAGTGGTGTTCGATTTAATACTTCTTAGTATTGGTAAGTGTACAACTTTGTCTTTTTGTCATAAAAGTATTCTTATATCACACGGCTCCATTTCGTTCGACCTATTCTTGAGTAGGCTTGAGGCGTGTGGTCTCCATTTTACAATGTTCATGTCAATTGCGGTGAGTCAGTCCAGTGTCAGTTTGTGCGGTTTACACTTTGTGGATTACTTTGAAGTAATGCACTGACATAGCCCCGTTATATGGAGAGACTCAATCTGTTAAAGCTCGAATCAACATGGTACTATTAATTCTCCTGTCCTGTTGCCTTCCTTTAATATCTCAGTTACATCTCTCTTTCTCTCTCTCTCTCTCTCTTGTTCCCGTAACCCCTTGTGGGGCATGGGACGAGAGAAGAAATTCATCCGACCCAAGACAACGATTGCAATTATATCTACAATTTAAAGTGAATTCCGAACCACTGACATTTTCTCTGCAACCTCCATGGCCTTTTTACCGTAATCTGCTGTCATCAGAAAACAACCATGGGTCGCCGTCGTTGGGATTCGATCCTGGAACCACCAAGAATACCCAAACACTGCAATAATTAAGGCTTTCATCTATCTAAAAGTTATATAAAGGATAACATTATAATATATTTTTCTTATTTAGCACTTTGCTTTTGATGAATATTTGTAAATAAATAAATAAATACGTAAGTAATCAATTAAGATCATTTATCGAAATGTTCTAGTATTTGTTATTGTAATACCACCAAAAGTTCAGCTAAAATAATTATTTTCCCATACTCAAAAAAAATCCGTTGACGTGTTACATAAACGAAAATAGGAAAATAAATTCTCTATTTTTTTAGCCAAAGAACAGATTGGAGAAAGGTATATTTAATTTCAATTTAAATGGCAACTTCGTAATATAATAGGAGGAAAATGATAGAATCTTCTGTGCAAATGGCTGCTTAAAGCGAAACATTACTTAAGCAGAATTTAATTTTTCTTAACGTTACGTTGGTGCGTCCCATTTCTTTTTTGCCATGATAATTGAGTTTATTGTACCAGAATTCGTTCGTAAGTAGAATATAAAATCTTGTAAATTCTCATCAATCTAAACGCAACGTTAGTGAGAAGGTAATGACATTTATAAAAACGTTTCCGTTTAATTGAAATGGCATATGCATGTAGCCATTTGGTTTTGTTTACTGATCTAATTTCGCTGAATCGGTAAAGATGAAAGAAGTAAACATTTGATGCATTTTAATTTCATCTTTAAGTGCGGAGTGGACACTCAAATTTACAAATATTGCAACATGTGAGTTTAATCTTGTTATTGTTTGTGTATTTGTTTTCAGAGAACTTTCTAAAACATTTCTGCACTATACTGGTAGTTTTTGCTAACGATCCATACTTAAGAAGTTAATAGTACTCATTAAGCAGAATAAAGTATAGTTCAATATAAAGCCTGGAACAAAATACGCTGCTGGAGCTGTAGCTAACTCGGAAATGTCAAATTTGGCGCGAGTTAAGATATTTTTAACCGATCAATATAAAAAAGTATTAAGTTTAATATAATAAGAAATTTTATTGATATCGAAAGTTGTTTACACGAATATCTAATTAAGACTGAACTAGCTTACAACGTGTTCTCACCTTGAAATTTTATTAGGGGATTACGTTGGCAGTGTTTGTCTTACTTCATTTTACAATACTAAGAATTTAACTGACTTAACTAAACATAAGCTTGTAATTTTACAATTAAGTGTAATATCAATATGATGGTTTAATTTTGTGGAAAATATGAAATGTGGGAAAATTGGACTTCACGGGTGCACATGCACATTATGTATGGCATGTAACTCCTCCCCGTTAGTGCTGGGTATCGACCACAGGAACTGGATGCTTGCAGGTTCATTGGTAGGTAAGTTCGGTTTATATGTAATTCTCTTTCAGCGAATTGATAATTATCTAACTTCTTTAGACGGATGTTATTTGTAGGAAGGGATATATTAATCTCGATGAATATTGTTGGATAGATGTTTAATTCGTCCCAATGTGTATTTACAGTACAGCATGATGGTGACTTATTCTCTGACCCCCGTGCATTTTTTGATTATGTCAATATGAGGAGAAGGGTAGATAACTATCCATCGACTATGGAATTAGAGTTACGTTCCAGCAATGATTCTAAGATTATTTGTAATTTATTTGCTAAATATTTTAGGGGCGCATTTGAATCATCCGATTTTTGTCCAGATAATAGCAACTTTTCGCACATTAGGAATAGATATGCACCCTCCGTACCTCTTCCATCTATCACGGAGGAGATCTTGTCCAAACATATTGTAAATCTTCCGGGTGACTTTTCGTATGGTCCTGACGGGGTTCCTGCTGTTGTCTTAAAGAAGTGTTCTTCAGCGTTGTTTCAACCCTTACTGTTACTTTTCCGGCAATCTTTCTCGGTGGGCCGTTTTCCAGCCCTCTGGAAGACATCATTTTTAGTCCCTGTTTTTAAGAGTGGAAATAGGAGAGAGAATGCTAACTACAGACCAATTGCTAAATTGTCTTGCATTCCAAAACTCTTCGAACAGATAATCCAATCTCAGTTATCCATGGAGTGTACGATATCAAGATTTTTCTCCCAATTAAATCTTTTGGCGATTGCGAGACCTTCTCGAGGTCCCGCAACTACTGTACTTTTGAATACAAGTTTGATGGTACTTGTATTCAACGGGTGGAAGGGGTGAAGGACTTGGGCGTGTACCTTGATAGACAACTTAACTTCATCCCCCACATTAATAATATCGCTTCCAGGGCCAATTCTATGCTGGGATTTATCCTTCGTTGGTCCAGGGAGTTTCCTGGCCCTCACATAAGACTTCATCTGTATACATCCCTTTTTAGACCATTGCTGGAGTATGCTAGTCCGGTTTGGTCTCCATTTTACAGATCTGACATTAAACGTATTGAATCCGTTCAGCGTAGATTTATGAGAGCTGCTCTTCGTGCTTTGCCCTGGAGTGACCCTCTTATTCTACCTCCATATGAAGAGCGATTAGGTCTGCTACAACTTACTACTCTCGAGAAGCGCCGTTGGGTTGCTGATATAATTTTTCTACACCAGCTTCTTCAGGGGAAGATTGACAGTGAGGAACTTTCGTCCAAAATTATACCTAGAGAACTGTCCTATTCCCTTCGAAACCGTTCTAACTTGCGGATAGCTTATTCGCGCACTAGGTACGGTATGTTTGAGCCGATTAACCGCATGTGTAGGTTTGCTAATGATGTTGGTGATGTTTTCAGCACTAATGTGGACAAGGTTACATTAAAGAGTAGCCTCTACAACTTGTAGCCATCCTGTTGTACTCACTCGTTTTTGTACGGCTTTTTTAATTTTGTTTTGTTTTTTTATATTATTTTGTGTAAGTATTGCACTGGCTTGGCTCAAGGATCTCTATGCCTGTTACACTCCTAATTTTGTGCTTCTGGGTACTAATATTAGTTTTGCATGCTGGTGTGGGAGCTTCATTCACCTCAATATTTTGTTATATTCGGGTGGATAGGTTTATTTCTGACTATTCTGTTGGATTTAGGATTTGTTTGGAAATTACATTAAGTTTGGCCAAAACTTGTTTGGCCAATGTTGCGTTTGTATTGGGCTAGTCTAACGATATGTAATAAGATATAGTATCCTTTTATAAATCTGGCAGCTCCTAGTTGCAAAGGAAGTAGTCCTTTATTATTCCTTAGATCTAGTATTTCCATCTTCTGTCCTGTTATTATCATCATCCACCTTTCTTCTTTACTTTAGATTTATGGATTTTAGTATTTTTATGGGTTATTAGTGTTACGAACCTATCTATTTTTATTAATCTTTTCTATATTTTGTTTTGTTATTCGGTCAATACGATCTTTTATAGCAGGGTAAAGTTTTGTCTGCAATTAGTGTAATTTTTCCAGATATTCGTGAACATTTTCGCGTTGTAAGTTATTGATAAATTTATATGTTCGCTCATACAAAACTTCATTGGTTGTTAAATTAATGGACGAATGAATCGCGTTATTTAAAGTTTTAATTGGACAGATTTCCGTCAATGTTGAATGAAGTTTTTCGACCGGTGAGTTGCTACTATTCTGTTGGTAAGGTGTAATATGGAGATAGATGCTATATTGTTTACAAGAATCTCTAAAGATCATAGCGGCAAATTCACTGCCTGAATCTACAACTTTTTTCCTAACGCTGCCGTGTAGGCTTTTGTATTGATTCAAAGCTTTAATAACAGTAAGGCTATTTCTCGCCGGCAATGCAAACTTGGAAAATTTTTCGATCATGCTTAAGATTTGTTGGTTATGGGTACATAATATAGATATCTGCATGGATAATGTCGAGGGGTTTGTTTGGGTTTTCGAGTATCATGTGTTGAATATTTGAAGGATTGATAATAATCTTGGTGATTTTATTTTTGATAAAAAGGAAATAGTAGCTTTTTTTAAATGAAGTAAGATTACATTTATTATCCTATGATTGTTGTTAACATGTAATCATTAATTATTTTACCCTGTTCATCGTTTTCAATGATATCTTAAAGGATTTCTGTACATCGGATGAGTTTAAACGTTTTAGATTGCGAGAACAATTTGGAATATGTGCTCTATCAAATTCTTCCAGCTTTAGCCTCAACGGACTAATCTGGAATTTGGGTCTCTAAGGTTCATTATCCTTACAAAGGTTTATGGTCAGTTACTATCTTACACTTTCTTCTGTACAAGTAGGGTTGAAAATGTTTGGTAGCAAGATAGCAAGAAGTTCCTTTTCGATTATGGAGTGGAGTAGTTAACTTCCGAATCGTTAAGGGTTTTACTCGCTTAGCATATAGGTTTATCGCTTCCAATAGGTCCATGTGATGGGATGGCTCCAATCGCATAGTTACAGGCGTCTGTTGTGAGTTCAAACGTTTTTGTATTGTCTGTGTATTGCAAGAGTGGATCATTTATCCAAAGATTCAAATGCTTTAATGTAAAACCGGTTTAGTATAACTATTCTTCCTTTCTTGAGACATTCTGTTAAGGGGTTGGTCAATTTGGCAAAATCTTTGATGAATTTACGATAGTAGCCCAAGAAAAGCGAGTTGTACTTTTAAGTTCGCGTCTCTGGAAGACCTTTTAATTTTTCGACGTGTTCTTGAAGTGAAGTACATAGAGAACACTGTAATATCGTTTAAATATACTAGACATACAGGGGCTTATAATTCTTTCAGCAAGTTATCCATTACTCTCTGGAAGGTGGCTGGCTCGATATGTCCACCTTCTACAGTAAAAGCGCTTTTTGAAACATCACGAGGGTCCATCTCGATCTGATGGAAACCGCTGGCCAAATCTAATGTAGAAAAGTGCATGCACTTGCTCAGCTTATCGAGGATTTCGTTGATGTTTGGGATAGGGTATTTGTCACTAATGGTTCTCTCGTTTAATTTTCGATAGTCGATCACTAGTCTCCATTTTTGTTTCCCACTGGTATCCTTGTTCTTTGGGACCAAAGAACTCCAGGGAGAATAGAGAATAACTATATGATTTGCTATAAATTGACCGGATTTAATGTTTGGTTTGGTTGGTAAAGGTAAGTTTCTGGCCCTCTTTTAAAAATATTGTTTCGAACTCTTGGCAAACCTAAAGAAGAGATTTTTCTTCTTCCTGATTTTGGTGTATAGCTCGGAGTAGGCTGTTTATATTATTTACGCGTTCACGGTTTTCGTTGTGTGAGTTGTAATTGATATTAAAGTTATTTATTTCTACGAAGGTTTCGGAAGAAAACTTTTCTGCTTTTAATGGTTGTTCTATGAAGAGCTGCTGATGCTGATTGAATGAGTTAACAATTTCAATTTGACTATACTACTCGTTAGCTTTATATACTCCTTTGGAAACGAAAATATTTAGTTTGATTTCAGGGACTTTGATGTATATATCGCCTTTTTAATGTCTACCTACATTGTTGCAATGAACTTTCTTTTAGGAGGAATTGACTGTAATTTTAACATTATTTGGTTTAAATTGCAGAGGAATTCTTGTATTCCTTGTGATCAATACTTTGCTAACGTGGTCCACCTTATCACCTAAAGTATCCCACTCAATAAAGCCATCGAAATAATCATGAAAACGAAAAACAAGAAATCGAGTCTGACCCTATTGTCTGAGGTCGCTACAGTTTGGAAGGATGATTTCTTTGTTTAGGTAATGTTTGTTAAGCAAGGTGGTTATTACTGTTGGTTTATTTTTGAAAATATCATCAGGATGGGCAAATACACGATTTCCGAAGGATGACCATGCTCCCGTGTCTATTAAAAACTTTAAGGATTGTCCAGTAGGAGATAGAAGTTTCGTCGTTATAGTTATAGTAATACTAGTAACTGTTTAGGTTTTGTTTATGGGAGTCAGTATAATTATCTGTGAATTCCGTATATGAGTTCCTCGGTGTCATGGAATAATTCTTTACTCATAAACTTTGGTTGGGAGTAAATTGCTGTTCATTTCCTGGTGAAATATCCGTTGGTTCAATTTAGGGAGTGATGGATTGTTTGGTCTATAGTGAAAAATGGTCTTGGTTGAGAGTTTGTGTAATTGTTTTGGATCGGTCTTTGTTGGAAATTATTTGTGTGTGGGAATCCTTGCTGTGGATTAATAGTTGATTGATTGTATCTCTCTTAAAAATTGGAAAAGTCTTTGTGGGAAGCTTTGGTATGAGGGAAATACCGGCGAAGAGCTAAATCTTTGTTTTCGGGTACCTAGTTGGAACTGAGTTCTCTATGGATCCTATGGACAGAATGATTCTGTGATGATTTAGAAAATAAAAAAAATTTCCAGATTCCAGCTTGTTGTTCTGTTCTTTTACACAAAATGAAAAAGCGGTGATGCAAGAGGTGCTCTGAGTCCCGATAAGAATGAATGCAATATTAAGTTTTATTTCCGTTGGTCCCAGTCGAGCGGAGTCCTATACATGTTGAGGAATTCATTCGCTGGTGCGACGATTTTTTTCCTTATAGCGCTAAGTAGCAACTGGTTATAAGCTGTATCATGAGATTAATTTGAGAATTTCTTCTACATTATCAAGAGAATCGAAAAGTCTAAGATTCCCATCGAATTTTGGGAGATCTTTTATTACGACTGGTACTCGCAAACTGTTAAAAATATTACTTGGTGTAACGGTAGAGTGAACAGTATCAGCAGGGGGAACAGGAACAGGTTGAGAGTGTTGGGCATTTGTTGCCATATTTGAATTATGGATTAAAATATTATTTCGGGTAACTATAGTATTCTTAAGTTTTCTAAAAATGTGTGTAAGGTTTTGGGGAAAAAATCTTTTTTCTTGAAAGGCATGCAGGATTAGAAAGAAATATTTAATTCTTAACTTACGTGCAAAAAATTTTCAACTTCATTATCACAACCATATTTCCTTGTCGAAACGATTTTGGGTTATAAGCTATATATAGATTAAATAACGGTGATTCTGACGTGGAGATCTTGAAATTTCTTTTCTGATGGTCGCTTGACTGAACCGATTAACCGTGGGTTATTTCACTTTTTTCGTACTTTTAAAGATTCAACGAGCGCATTCTATCGACTGCGCCAGTTGAGATATTTTCCCCTATCAATATAAAAAAAAGTTAAAACATTGACGATTATATTAAGAAATTTTATTGATATCCAAATTAATTTGCTTACACGAATATCTAATTAAGATTGAACTAGCTTACAATGTTTTCTGACCTTGAAATTTTATCGAGGGATTACGTTTGCAGTGTTTGTCTTACTTCATTTTACAATATTAAGAATTTAACTGACTTAACTAGACATTAGCTTGCAATTTTACAATTAAGTGAATGAAAAATGAAAAATATGAAATGTGGGAAAATTGGACTTTACAATAGTACACATTGGACCGCCATCTTATAATTTCCATATTTTTAACTTTTGACAGGTCTGGCTACCGCGTCAGCTACGAGCGCCAGCGGTACATTGTGTTCCCTTGCCTTGTGGACCCTTCCTTCGTTTACGTTCATTGGTTCTCATCTATATTAGATCTACGTTGACACTATTGAGAGTTGTTGCTGAAGGGAGTACCGGTTACTTCTCAAAATTTCAATGGACGAGATAAAAAATGTAAGGGTTATCGAAAGTTGCTATAACTGATGGAGCACTACCTGACAGATATCACGATTTTCACAGATGGTTTCAAAATTTGTAGTACGCAACTGAATCTGGAATGGCATTGAAGCCTAGATGAGTACAACTTTGTTTATCAAGCTGAGCTGTTGTCACTGGATTACTCGAAGGAGAATCAGGTTCTGAGCAAAAACGTGCTCAAAGCACCTGATAATCAGGCGGTAATTAAGTGCATGGAACAAACAAAGTTCAACATATCTCTGGCTCTACAGTGTGTTCTTAAACTCAATGATTGGCCGCTGATAAAGAGGATGGCACTGGCTTAAGTTAAAGGACACTTAGAGCTTAAAGACAACAAGAAGGCGAATAGTGTCGCTAAGCGAGAAGCTGATTCGAACCTGGTAGGCCCGGATGTCACCTCTGAAAGAATCAAGGCTAGAGACCTGCTTGAAAAATGGGCCATATAAGCATAGACCATGGTAATTTCAGGTATCTCTCTCTAGTTCCAGTAACCCTTTGTGGATCCTGGGGCGGGGGAAAAACTTTAATCGATTCAAGACAACGGTTGCAAGTGGACTTAGAATTTAAAGTGGATTCCAAACCGTCGACATTACTCTGCAACCTGCAATGACCTTTTCTTTAATCATAATCTTTTGTCAGCAGAAAACAACCATGGGTCGCCGCCGATGCAATTCGAAACTGGAAACTCCGGGTTGGAATACCGACACGTTATCACTTACTACACCAACGACTTAATTTCAGGTGTCATCTGTAGAAAAATAGTTTTTTAAAAAAAAGCGCTAAAAAGCATAACATAATTTTTAAGTTTATATATACAAACCAAACAACTACAACAAAAATATTTAATCGTCATTTCTTATGATCCCGTGAGCTAAAACGTTCAGGTAGTATTATGTATTATTTTCAATTGTTGTTCTGTAGTTGTTTTATTTGTTTAATTTGCACCGACTTCAAAATGTCGTAATAGATATAAAATTAAAAACTATTTTATGCTTTTTAGCGCTTATTGTGAAGTCGGTTAAACTTTTTTTTAAAAACTATTTCACTTTTTAGTGTCTTTTACTCTTTACAACGAAGAAACAACCATCCAAATCGATCCACGCGTTAAAAAGTTAGGTTTAACCCCCTACCCCACCTCCATCTCATCAAAATTTTTTTTTCTCGTGATATCGACCAGGGAGCATACTCTACCCAACAGAAAAAGAATTATCCAAATCTAGACTAGACTACTCCTCCCCCACGCACCCCCCACCATAGGACTAAATTATTCCCCTATTAGCAAAAGGGGATCACACTCTATACAACAGCAAAAGAACCATCCAAATCGGTCCACGCGTTACAAAGTTTGGTTCCACCCCCCCCCCCCCCCCATCTCCGCAACATTTGTTTTCTCGTGTTATCAACCAACAGCAAAAGAATTATCCAAATCGGTCCACGCGTTACGAAGTTAGACTACTCCTCCCCACACCCTCGAACCCCACCCTAGGACCAAATTATTCTCCTATTAGCGTTGCATTGGAGGATCACACTCTATACAACAGAAAAAGAACCATCGAAATCGGACCACGCGTTACAAAGTTATCGTTATAGTTTCATATTGCTAGATTGCTCCATTAAAAAATTATTAAAATTAAGAGGTTTCGGCATTCTTAAATACTGAAATTTTATAATCACAAAATAGTCATGGGGGATCGCAACGCAAGATTGGCTCTAGCAACATTGGCCTGGAACATGTAATGGGGAAGTTTGGATTCGGAAACAGTAACGCAAATGGGGAGTTGTTTGTTGAATTTTGTAACTCGCGAATTTATTTAAACACAAAAAATGCCATCTAACATCCTGGGTTCGCCCAGACGGCGGAACTGAGAATCCGATTAACCATATTGCTGTTTCGAAAAGCTGGAGAAAGTGTAAGATCTAAGCGCGGTGCTGATATTGGCAGTTATCACCATCTTGTAACATTTACGTTTCACTTATGCACTGTTACAGTACGACAACGTAACACAACATCTAATATGCCACAGCTCAATGTGAAGAGGCTTAAAACGCTAAACACCCTCAGAGCGGAAGACGACCATGGATCAGTGACGCCACATGGCCCAAAATACAAGAACGGAAGCAGATTAAAGACCGCATCAAGTCTGCTACCGACGTTACAGTTAAACACCTCAGAACTACATACCGATCTCTATAAAAAGGTGTCCAAAGAAGTGTGAGACGGTTTCAGCACACAATCCCGTAAAAAAAATCCTACAAATAAATATCCATAACGACAAAATCTCTAAAATAAAAGATCTTTCTTTTATAAAATTCACATTTAGGGCTTTTTTGATTAGGGATTTTTTGAATTATGAATTTTTACTCTTAGAGATATCATCATTATGGGTTTCTTTATTTAGATATTTTGTCATTAGTGATTTTATTTTTAGGGATTTTGATATTAGGGATTTTATTTTTAGTTCATTTTAACCAAACCCTATCAACGCACTAGCAGAAAAGGTAGAAGAAGCGGTCTACCGCGGTGACAGTGGAGATCTATACAAGATTTCCAAAAAACTGACTGGAAAGACTCTTGCAGCTGAACATCCTGAGAGATACCAATAGATCTCTTCTAGTCACGGAGGAACATAAACTGCGGAGGTGGAGATAATATTTTCTTGAAGTCTTAAACAACATCTTTGCACCGTCGAATACCTCTTTATCCGAGCCTGAACATCGATGGACCTCGGTAAGGCCCAAGAAGTTGACGGAATACCAGTAGAACTATCAAGGTGGATCCCATTGCTGCTGTTAAATTTAGAATGACCAATTATACCATTTAAAAGGTCAGAAAATTTTCATTAAAGGTCAATTAGTCCCATTAATTGGTCAGCGATAGAACCTTTTTAATGACTTTTTAAAATTTTCAAGGTCAATAAAAAATTGTAGCAACCCATTTCTTAAAAATAAAAAAATGGCAGCTTTATTCGATAGATAATTATCTACTGATAATTGGTCAGCTAAAATAAAATATTGGTCAGATGCGTATAAGTTTCAAATCCCCTTTCTGAATAAGTGATTGCAAGCGATCAAATATAGCTTTCATTTGTTTTTCAAATAAATAAGCAGTAGTTGACGAATTAATGGGACTGATTGACCTTTTATATGCAATTTCAATTTAAAAGTAAGAACTTTTTCAAAATTTCCTGGTTGTATATTAAGTATACTAAAACTTTTCGAACTTTTAATATGTAAAGTACTTGACTTATTATTATTATGAGAAGGACACTATTGTTTATTTACTGTTCTATCAAAGAAAACCGTTTTATGAAACAATGTATTGTAATTTATATTTGGAAATTGAGTTTACTTCCAACGTATCCTGCTCTGAAAGTACTTTTCCAGATCCAGAAATTGATCTAATTATTATTAGGTTATTCTGTATGAAATATGATTAGCAATGTTTAAATATTATTTACAAAAAAATTTTTTGCAGGGGCCATCGGTGCTAGCACCAGAGTCATAGAGAAGCAAACAAAAACACAAAATGGTCAGCTCTGGAGCCAAAAAAGTCATGACTCCGTTAACTCAAACACTACGAATAAAAAACCAAATGGAGTGGCCCTAGCGTGTAACATCCCTGTACATGAGTGCGCCGATTTCGAAGATTTTGTTTTCTCTCATTTTTCATCTCCTGCTGTCACTTTGTTTGAAGTTTTTCCTTAACCGAGTGTTGTAGATGAAAAAGTGCTAATTTTGGGTGTTTTCGATTTTGTTTCGGGGTTAACACTTGTCCCTTGAAGAAGCAAATGCGTGTTTATGGTCCTGTAAAGTTGAAATGCCATCAAAAACATAACCTGTAAAAAAACCAAGTCTCACAACTCAGTTCTTCTATCGTAAAAAGTTGTGAGATCCATGTAATACCAAGTCGGTCAATTTATTCAGTCCCTACTTAAAGGTCCTTCTGTCTTAAGTTATTACGTAATTGGCTAACCTAAGAACATCTTATGGTGACCATATCAATATTAAAAATCTTTTATGTTTTAAATAAATAGATTGACTTGGCAATCGCACTGAACACAATTTATCTTTTTTTTATTTTTTTTTTATTAAAAACACAATGTATCTCACAAGTAATATTATATTAAATTAGATTGTTTAGAGCGATTACCAAGTCAATCTATTTATTTAAAACATAAAAGATTTTTAATATTGATATGTTCACTATATGATGTTGTTAGGTTAGCCAATTACGTAATAACTTAAGACAGAAGGACCCTTAAGTAGAGACTGAATAAATTGACCGACTTGGTATTACATGGATCCCATAACTTTTTACGATAGAAGAACTGAGTTGCGAGACTTGGTTTTTTTTACAGGTTATGTTTTTGATGGCATCTCATTTCTTTTTGTAGGTAGTCTTCCTTTTTTCTTTTTCCGGTACTACTTCTGGAGCTTCACCTACAGTTTTTTTCAAAGCCCAAGCGCGGCTATTTACATTTACATTCTTAATTACGCACATATGAATACGCACGTACGTAGCTGGCATGGCAACACTCATCATACATACGAGACGAGAGCGGCCGCGTCGTGTTCTTTATTTTAAAATAATTTTTTTTTTGCATTGGTAATATTAAGGGCCGTACTCGTCAAACGTCGGTTAAAGTTAATTCAATTTGTTGGCAAATGGGGATACATATATTAATAAATAATGCAATTGAAAAGTTGGATAAGATTTTTTCTAAGCTGTCACTTGAACAGCTGATAACAACTTTTCATTTTTTCGTATAGACGGCGCTGGTGTTGTTTCCTCTTAAGCTGACGTCATCGTTTCTACCTTACGGCCTGTAGTTATCAAGATGGCGTTGGTCGGACCAACGCCATCTTGATAACTACAGGCCGTAAGGTAGAAACAATGACGTCACACAAAATGGAAATCAAGATGGCGGTGATCCATCGCAATCTATACGACCAAACGAAAAGTTGTTATCAGCTGTTCAAGTGACAGCTTAGAAAAAATCTTATCCAACTTTTCAATTGCATAATTTATTAATATATGTATCCCTATTTACCAAAAAACTATAACAATTTCAAACCACTATTTCACATATTCTCCCAAATAAATTTTTATATCAGATCAATTCATATTTATCGTACAATTTGTTGTATAATGCCAGCAATTAGAGAAAAATCTAAGCCAACTCTTCAAATGTAAAAGTTGTCAATAGATTTGTCCTCATTTACCAACAAAACTCGAAGCACTAGTACCACATATTCTCACAACATCACAAAACTATTATATTATCACTTATAATAAAGTTAAACGTAATTTCTTTCACTTTTTAATGAAATTGAGAGTTGTTTACATCCGCTAGGTTGAAGAGCGGACGTCATTACTTCCCTCCATTTGACATTTCTTTTGGGTATTGCCAATATATTTAGAACGACGATAAAACACGCATAATTAATTAAATCTAAATGAAACTTTCTCACGATATTATCTTACAAGTTAATTTTATCACACACTAGTTATTTCACTTAAATAATGTCTGAAACTCACACAATATTACTTTAAAGTCCGAGGCGAATTAGCCGAAATTTTCACTTTAACTAAAAAATATATAAACTTCGCCACTTGAATGTCACAAAACTTTTACCGCAAATTGCTCTTTATACGATTCACTATTAATTTTTGGTTAGAACGATTTTAAAAGTTAATCACACTTCTTATAATTAAACAAAACTTCGGATAACAGAATCATGAATTTTTCAACTTTTTCCATTTTGTGTGACGCCGCGGCCAAAAACTGGCTCTACCTTACGGCCTGTAGTTATCAAGATTTCGTTGGTCGGACCATGACTTACTGCTTGCGTTTTAGATGAAAATTTGGTTTGCGCTAAAAATTTCACGTTTAATGAAAGATTTCTTGTTATATTGCTTAATTAAGTGTACATGTTTTTACTTTATTAGAAAGATCACTTAGTCTGCTTTAAGTTAATATTAGTCTTTTTTTCATAGAACTAATAGTTTTGGTGGTAGGTTCAGTTTAAGGAAAAATCACCCCCTGGCTACCATAAGAAACAATAGTTGCGTTCCATTGGGCCATTCAGATTTCAGAGTACTCTGGCGTACATCCAAATTCCAAGTACGCTCAGCTACATTTGATCATAAATAGGTGTAGTTACACCGAGTTTTTCCGCTAGGGTTTTTGTGCTTTAAAAGCTCTTTATAGGTGGCTTTTTCGCTGTTTTCATTTTTGACAAAATATTAAGTGTTTGAAAAGAAGCATCAGCTTCCCTTAAATATCAAACTTTTTCCAAAATTATGGCCCTTGTCGCATAATATATCATAATTTTTACAGCACATCAAATCTGCAAGTACAATTTATGAAATGCCCAACTTGACAGCGGCTCGAAGTAGTCGGGTAAAGAAAAAGCGTTTCATTGGGAAAGTACGCCGGAGTATTCTGCATGGCCCAATGGAACGCAGCTAATGTAAATATGACCATTCAGTAAGACCATTTACGACCGCATACAAAAGTCCAGATCATGGCTTGTAGTTTACGGTGGTTTTGGGTATGCCGAATAAATTTTTGACACAATACAGCTGATCGATTGTGACGTAACGAGGCAGCAATGCATGGGATAAAACTAATATTTATTTATTTATTATTTACTTGATACATTTTAGTTACATTAGTAATTTAGTTTTAATTTTTTTTTAATGCAAACCGAACTCAACCACACATTTATTACCTTTTGACAATTTTAACCTCAATTTGCCAAAAGCCATCTGTTGAAATGAGTATAATATCATATTCGCCCTCTGGATTAAATAGTTTGCGTAACTACTTGCAAGTACTTGAAAAAATTGCTTCAGCAGTTCAGAGCAGTTGATTTAGCGTAGACAACTACCTCAAGTACTTGCAAGTACTTAAATTGTGCAGTTGGAAAGCAGCTAATTTCGAATTAGAAGTGCAGTAACAGAGCAGAAGAAAGCGATGACACCGATGATCAGGAGATAAGAGTATTTATTTACTTGCTGATTTCGAAAAAAATAATAGAAAATCTATTTGAACTATTTGATTTATATATTTTCCTAAATATGCGTAAAATTATTTTTGTTAAAATAAATAATCAAAAAAGCAATTTTCTGTTATTCCTCACTGCAACGCAGAAAGTCCCCATTGTGAAATTAGTTGAACAAACAACTACGAGTAACTTGGTTTCTTGCTCGTAGACAAACACCGGTTAACAGGTTAACATAAGCGTTTGACGAAGTTTGATATTATAGTAAAAGAAAGCTTCGAATTTCTGCATAAAATTACTTTAAAGGATAACCTAAGAAGAATAAATTTCCCGTAAAGTTCATTTCGTTATTGAAAACAACTGAAAGCATGCGAACAATAATATTAAATCGTAAATTGCGTTTTTGTGTTGTTACGCACTACCTATCCCCACGTATCTCTGAATTTGTGGTTATATTTTCCTCTATATTTTTTCTTTATACAATGATTAACAAATAATTCCTGCAGTAGTGCCATATATGTACAAAAAAAACAAACGATCCACGTGCCACCATCGCCAATAACAAAATTTATACACCGCGTGTACAATGTTATGTCGCATTGTGTAGAAAACGTGAATTAAGCAACTCTGCAATAAGCATTGCCAGCCATATTTCGATATTAGACGAAAAATCCCGCAGTTGTTTGTGAGCGAGCAACTCTGCTTTTCCATCAGAAATGGAATGTCAAATAGTTTGTCAAAATGGCGAATATAAAATGAGTTAAATTTTTGGAAAAGTTGTTAAATATTTTCATATGTATGAGCCAAAAGATTTCTCGAAGTAAATCTATCGTTCGGATAGTGTACGGGCGGCAAAGTTAATGTGTTACTTTCTTTCAGATCCCTTCAGATTTCATGTGTTTTGTGTGACGAAACAAGGAAAAGGAAGTGTCGGAAAATAATAATTTACGTTTAACTGTGCAAGAAAAAGACTGGATATATTCTCTTTCGCATTTATAAATTGAAGCCAGTTAAAGATGAAAACTTCTTAACATCATTTGGTTTTATCACACGTCGGATAATTGGGGGAAAAGCTGAATTAAGCAAGCGACATCATCTTCTAAATATTGCTTTGCTGTGGACTCCATTACTCACAAATCTGACTGGAGAATTTTTCATTGTATCGAGTAAAGTTTATCTTCTCGGAATACCTGGTAAATATATTACGAATTTCTTAAATTATCTTAAAATAATTAAATTCTCAAAGCCTGCAGCTTGTTGCACGACCGATTTCTCTAGCATGAACACAACAAACAAGGGGACACAAACAGGACTGAAATTTATAGAATTTAAAATTAATTAGCATTTAAGCTAGGCATTTACGAAGTTATCACCTTGGTATATAACTTCTCTCAATTTGATAATATCTCAGCTATCGGTTTTGTGACAGTAAAAAGGAGCTGATAGTAAAATGGAACTTAGAGTAGGAAACAAATACAGGCTAGGCAGGAAAATTGGTTCTGGCTCATTTGGTGATATTTACTTGGGAACAACAATAAATACAGGTGAAGAAGTCGCCATAAAACTAGAATGCATAAGGACTAAGCATCCTCAGCTTCATATCGAGAGTAAATTTTACAAAATGATGCAAGGTGGCTTAGGCATTCCTCGTATAATATGGTGTGGTTCAGAAGGTGATTATAATGTAATGGTGATGGAATTACTTGGACCATCACTAGAGGATTTATTTAATTTTTGCTCCCGTCGATTCTCCTTAAAAACTGTTCTTTTGCTGGCTGATCAAATGATATCTCGTATAGATTTCATTCATTCAAGAGATTTTATCCACCGGGACATAAAGCCGGATAACTTTTTAATGGGTCTTGGGAAAAGGGGAAATTTAGTGTATATAATAGATTTTGGTTTAGCAAAGAAGTTTCGCGACACAAGATCACTCAGACATATTCCCTATCGGGAAAATAAGAATTTAACCGGAACAGCACGTTACGCTTCGGTTAATACACATTTAGGAATTGAACAATCGCGTCGGGATGACTTAGAGTCACTAGGATATGTTTTAATGTACTTCAATTTGGGAACATTACCATGGCAAGGCTTAAAAGCTGCAAATAAACGACAGAAATATGAAAGAATTTCTGAAAAGAAACTATCTACACCAATATTAGCCCTCTGTAAAGGTTATCCAGGGGAATTTGCCAATTATCTTAACTACTGCCGACAAATGCATTTCGAACAACGTCCAGATTATTGCTATCTGCGGAAATTGTTTAGAAATTTGTTCCATAGATTGGGTTTTACATATGATTACGTGTTCGATTGGAATCTACTCAAATTTGGTAATACGAGAAACTCAACAACTCAACAGCAACAGGATGAACAAGATGGAAATAATACAAATAATAAGCAAAATCAAATAGTTAGTAGTCATACCGCCGTAGTGGCTAGCTCGGGAGCAGGAATAGTTAACAGTGGCGTTGGTACAGGGGGAATAGAAGAAACAATGGCAGCAGCAACAAATTCATCTAGACCTTATGATACCCCAGAACGACGTCCATCAATTCGAATGCGAGGGCAAGGTGTAGTTAGTGATAGTAGAAATCCAAAATAATACATCGTTTAAGTGTAAACTTTAAACATAAGCAAATTTAAATAATTGAAAAATGCAAATACATAAATTTAAATGATAGTGTAAAAGAGAAGCGAATGAATGAAGTTTACGCATTTCTTATTTTTGTCTTAACTGTACTAAACCAAGCTCATCTGTAATAAGTTTATTTTAAATTTTATGCAACAAATTAAAAAGTGCAGATACTTAGCAAGTCAAACAAATTTTTAGGATATTTCCAAGAAATTTACTATGTAATGAATGTAAAGTTTATATTATAATTAATACATATTAAAGTATATATATATATAGTGAAAAATATATATAAAAATGAAGGAAAAGTCCAATTAGTGGTTTTTTATGTTCCCGATCGGCCAATCTACAGGGGAATTCAATTGTGTTTTTAGTGATGATAGTTATCAAGATTTTGTTACCCACACGGTTCTGTTTATTTTTTTAATTGAATAGTTGTTGTAAAAATATCTCATTTAATCTTCTAGGATAAAAAATTAGAAAAATAAGGATGCTAGTTTTTGTTTTTTTTATAAATATTTGTTCTTTAGAAATTAAATCACATAGAATTCTCCAGTATCAGCAGATGTCATACTCCCACTTAGTATTTTTATTATTTGGCAAAGTACACTAAAACTGAGAAGCATAAACGTTCACC
Source organism: Leptarthrus brevirostris (assembly GCA_964036015.1). Classification (NCBI taxonomy): domain Eukaryota; kingdom Metazoa; phylum Arthropoda; class Insecta; order Diptera; family Asilidae; genus Leptarthrus; species Leptarthrus brevirostris. The sequence goes on from OZ038371.1 coordinate 114,496,942, forward strand.
TCTTAGCTAAAAGCAATTTAGAAGGTTTGTGTATTCTCTAATGCGGTTGCATCTTATTATGAAAATAAAATTAGTTATTATGTTACTGCTTTGACTAAATTGTACAGTTTTGTATTTTTATATTATATGGACATCAGCATTATCGTTTTTATAAAAATAATCTCTTTTAGGTTGATCGAAAATATAAAAAATTTGATGTGAGTCCCATCATTTACATATTGCTTTCAAAACTTTTTTGTAAATGTCCATATTTCAAAAAACTTTCTGAATTCGCTTTGTAATGGATAAAAAAGAAAACAAAAATAAACTTCCTTCATAATGATATTTTTTTTTTGTTTTATATGAAACTGATATATACCACAATTTACGCAATACATACCTACTTCGCAGAAATCGCATACCCCCGCAAGTTAACAACTTATAACAGCTTCTTTATTGGTCAATTTAAATGCTTGCAAGTTATTTTAACAAAAGCTCTGTCCGCCGATAAAAGTTACAGTCATACCGCGTTTTACTTTTTATAATTTGTTTTTAAAATTTTGGTTTTCGCGAACTTGTTTCAAACCAATGCAAATCAGCTAATTGGGGGAATATTTTCGTCAGTGGCTATTTACCACTCTCAAATGGCCGTGTAATTTCCGTGTACACGGAGAGTACGTCAAATTTTTATTTCACTTTCTGGGAGGAAGAGGTGTATTAATACTATTTGCACTTATCGTGTATTTCCGTGTAAACGGCAATTTAAGAATGGAAAATAGAGGGTGGGTCAAGCTGGCACTGTCACATACTAAAAATTAAAAAAGCGACACTGCAAAATAATGTGCTCATTATGTGCTAATTTTGTGCCCAAATAAAAAATGTTGTGCTCGATAATTAACGCGGCAAATTACAGTTGTAATATCCAGTGCCAGCTAATCGGCAAGCTAGCACTGCCTCTCCCTGGCAGGGTTATACTTGGCCTTGGATAAAAACTGACAGCGTTAAAATTAAGTGCTATTTATGTGCTTTCAAATAGCCGGGACCGATTTTCGAAAAAATCCTCCCTTGCATAAAAAACAACCCCTATAAGAAATTGATCATTCTAAACCAGCGATGGCCAAAGCTATGTATGTGTGCAAGGGAGCTTTTGAGCTTTTATTAAAAAGCTTAAGCTTGTTTTTTATGCAAGGGATGATTTTTTCGAAAATCGGTCCCGGCTATTTGAAAGCACATAAATAGCACTTAATTTTAACGCTGTCAGTTTTTATCCAAGGCCAAGTATAACCCTGCCAGGGAGAGGCAGTGCTAGCTTGCCGATTAGCTGGCACTGGATATTACAACTGTAATTTGCCGCGTTAATTATCGAGCACACAATTTTTTATGTGGGCACAAAATTAGCACATAATGAGCACAATTTTTTGCCGTGTCGCTTTTTTAATTTTTAGTATATGACAGTGCCAGGTTGACGCCCCCGAAAATAGACGCACTAGACAGCAATATAAGCAATGCGTATTTGATGAATGTTTGCACAGGAGTTTAATCGAGTAGATTCAGGAATTGGCACCCAAATATTAATGTTGTAAGTGCTTTTATGGCTTATCGCTACGGTAGACGATGGTAAGATTGTTTTGTTTCATGCGTTGATCTCGTCAAGGTGCTGCAATCGGCACTTCCTCTTATTCTCTCTCATCAGTCTGCTTGGAATGGCTGTACAACGTTTGAATACATCTTATTGATGGAGTATCGACGTTTATGGTTCGTTGGTTTAAGTGACGAGTGCTATCCAGCGATCTTAGTGCTCTAATTAACACTTTACGCGCCATTTTGATACCACGACCTGTAAGAAGCTCCACAGTTCTATTTTTGTTAAAGCTTGGCCAGGTAGCTCTAGAGATGGCACAGGATGTTGAAGAACTCCATCTGAGGTTAAGAAGTGCTGAAATATCTCAATTTTAAGGCAAAGCGGTTTCTGCTCTAGAGCAGTGCAGGGCACGTGCCTTCTCGTTACCCTCTAGAAAGGAGAGTTTATTTTATTTACAGTCTCTGACTAACTTCGAAGAGATACTCAGTAGCTGACTCAAGCGCCTATATGGCGTAAAGATATCAACGTTCACCATCGGTGAATTACTGAGTCCCAACAGAGAACATGCCTTCAAAATCGCACGCACTTAGACTTGAAATACATTGGGTTTTTCGGCAGCCTATAGAACTCAGATATATGCCATATTTCGGATCGACAAAGCAGGCTATTTTGTAGCCGTCAGTGAACAGGACGGTGTCATATATGAAAAACAAATATTAAGGATAAATGCGTGTCCGAGTTGACAGAATTGCTATAATGAGTAAGTCAGTTCTTCAGCAGGCGGCGTTTGTGAAACTGATTTAGTATGGGTTGTTCTTAGGATTTTTCCTTGATATAAAGCACGCATTAAAATTGTACAGGAATACAGTAAATTCGAAAATTAATCAAAACAGCATTGATGCACAATTCAGTTTAATTAGCTTAGTAGCTGAATTGATGCATTTTCGAATTTACCCAATGTAATGCATCCCTGATGGAAAATGTTCTCGAAGAAGAAATTAATTGTTTTAAACCCAATATATTTCTTTAAGTTGTTGAATCAGCTGTTGCGATAGCGGTCACTTCGGTCTCCACGTTTCGCAAAATAATCTTATAGATGGTAAAAGGCTGGATTTTTTCCTTTCTATTTCGTAATTGATCGGCATTAAGATGTCGAATTTTCATAAAGTTTAAAAGAAATTATATTATTATTATGCTCTTGAATAACTCCTTGATTTTGTCCTCTTCTAGCTCAGTAGGAATACAACTGCAAAATATTAAAATTATAAGAAAATGAAATTAAGAAATCTGTATTTGTAAAATTAGACAAAAATTATTTTTTTCATCGTGAATGCTTCCTTGTTAATAGCAATATATAACTCATACACCTGAATTGTTCTTTAAGCGGGTATTGCGCAGTGACGGAAGTTTACTTTTACAGCAATTGAGGTATGGTTTGCTTGTAATATATTAATCAAATATAAATGAACTTTTTTTAAATGTTTCTTAAAAGTTGATCTACAAATTTTTTTTGTTTTTTTTTCTTCAAAAATTAAAAGCTAAATGGGACCAAAGCGTGGGCAGTCGGAGCTGTCTACAGCGCATGGCAAAACTGCGACCACGACAGTGATACTCTCAGTTATCTAAAACAAAAACTTTAAAATTATTATAACGTGTTATGCCTTTGGCTATCGTCTCTACCGGCAAGTCAAATAGGCTAATCGTTGAAACACATATCTTATAGACTTTGAAGAATAAAAAATGCGTTTTTTTCAAAGCGCCAATGCGCAATACTCCGTTTATTAGCAAAGCCTCATGTGTCTTGATGTGAAAAGAAAAATTTTTTCACTCTAATTTCGCAAATTCGATTTATTTGCTTATAATTTTAAAATGTGGTATTATATTCTTTATCAACAATTACTAGTGTGCTAGTGATTTTAAAAATATTTCACATATTTTAAGGATTTCGTATCTCAAAAGAAAAACACCGACACTCTTGCGCCCGTGCATCTGTCAGTCACAGACGTTTTTCTCGAACACGATGTGACCTAGGAATTTGAAATTTCGCATGATATTAGGTCTTCGTGACGAGTTTTGGGTGTGACTTGGGCCCCTTTAAATAAAGTTTTATTTTGTATATTACTATTTTTAAGGATTCCAAAAATATTTTTTTAAATTTTGTTCTGAATTTGTTATAGATCCATAAAGTTAAAAATTTTTCTAAAATTAACCGGAAAATCGCTTCTTTCGCCAGTCTCACAGTTGCTGAAAAATTAATGTTTTTGTGTTAACTTATAGAACGACTCTTACTAGTAAGACCAACTCATAGAATCTTTCCTGCACTCGCCTGTTTGAAGATTACTGAAATTTGACGATAATACGCTGCGCGCGAGCTTAACCAATAAATCAACTACTACTATCCTCGCGTTTCACACGATTATCGCCGGTTCGAATCCCATCGGGGGCACTCTTGTCTGTCTTTCGTTAGATTTTTCGCCTGTCATGCTTAACAGGACTTTTTCCAGTTGCATGGAAACTTGTTCATTTTCGACCGATACTTAATCGTATCGTAAAGTTGAATTCGTCTTCATAACTGTAGCGAGTCCGAAATTGTCGCTATTGACATTAAAAGAGCTTTTGATATTTTGATAGAATCTGATACACTGTAATCATTTGGTCTGCACCCTTTGATAGTTTTCCGACGGGCTGTTCAATCCGTGTAATAACAGACGGAGTTACATCTGATCCCTACGAAATAAATGCGAGTGTAACTCAGGGTTAAGTTCTTTTCCCAACCTTATTGTTTTGTCTATCACTTTCAATCTTACTCATAGTTTCGCGCCATCATCAATGATTTCGAGTACTCCTGTGATTCTGTGAACTTCCACAGGACCTCTCCACAAATCAACTAAGAATGCATGTTTTAATCGTTAACATTTCTATCATTTTAGCTTGGTGCAGAGCAAATCATGTTAGTTTCAACGCATCCAAAACTCAGTGCTCTTTTATGTCTCTTAAAAAAACACCTAGCCCCCATTTTGGTGGATCAAAAGAATACACCCCATTCTTTTAATATCTTTGGTATTGAGATATTCAGAAATGTAAGCTGGACCAGCCATCTATTATCATTCACTAATAAAATAGTTTTTAAAAAAAAAAGTTGAACCGACTTCACAAAAAGCGCTAGAAGGCATAAGCAACTACAACAAAGGTATTTAATCATCCTTTCTTATGATCCCCTGAGCTGAAACGTTCAGGTATTGTTATGTATTATTTTCAATTGTGGTACTGTAGTTGTTTTATTTGTTTAATTTGCACCGACTTCAAAATGTCATAATAGCAAAATTATTAAAAATTATTTTATGCTTTTTAGCGCTTTTTGTGAAGTCGGTTCAACTTTTTTTTAAAAACTATTTTATTTTTCACTTTGTAGTGTCTTCTACTCTATACAACGAAGAAAGAACCATCTAAATCGGTGAGAAGTAGGAGCGGAAATATAAATTTCTACGCAAAAGCAGTTCGAAACTGTGGAATCAACTATGGAAAATAAAATGGGAGAGTTAAAGTCAGATATCAAGAAGAGATTGGAAGAGGTAGAAGTTTTAGGACAGCTCAAAGAAAAGAAGTTGAATGTATAACTGTCGAAGATGAAGAAATAATAATTTTTTTTTATTACACTGAAAAGTTAGATTCAACCCCCACCTCCATCACACTAAAATTGTTTTTCTCGTGGTATCAATAAAAAGAATCATCGAAATCGGTCCACGCGTTACGAAGTCAAACTACCCTCTCCCATCCCTCATCATAGGGCCAAATTATTGTCCTATTAGCAATGGGGGATCACACTCTTATACAACATCAAAAGAACTATCCAAATCGGTTCACGCGTTACAAAGTTATGTTCCAACACCACCCACCAACATTTTTTTTCTCGTGGTATCCACCAGGGAACATACTCTACCCAACAGAAAAAGAATTATCCAAATCGGTCCACGCGTTACAAAGTTAGGCGACCCTTCCCCTACCCTAGACTAATTTTTTTTCTCCTATTAGCAATGGAGGATCATACTCTGTACAACGAAAAAAACAACCATTAAAATCGGTGCATGCGTTACAATGTAAGGTTTCACCCCCACTGTTAACTAGTGTGATACGAATAATATGCAACTTGAATTTGCAATTGGTGTGAATGCGTACTCTAAAACTAAATTTTGACAATTCCACATTAAAAATTAAAATTTTTTTGCTTAAAATTTATTGCAAACAACAATTGTGTTTAGCAAAGATAAAAAAATGATTTTAAAATTTTTTATGATGACATTAACCAGTCTTAAATTTTAACGTATATTTTCTACAGTTTTAGTACTAGTGGTGTTATAAACGCTACCGATATCTCATCTAAATACTCAGTCGCCTGGATGGGAGCTGACGTGTGATTTTGACACTTCATAGCGCTTGGACTGCCATGAATAAAAATTTTGTAAAACGGTTGGCATTCCCCTTCAACCGATTGAACACACACTTGTTAAATTCAAGCTCTACACATTTTTACAATTTTGCGTACTTACAAGGCAACCAGGTTGTCTGAAGCAACCAATTTCGTGAGAATTCCTACCCTGGGTAGCGATTCTCACACAATTTGGTTGCCTAACCGTTTCAATAAATTAAGCGCATGCCCAAAAAATGTTGTGGGAACAGAAAAATATTTCATAGCAACGAATAAATATGTCAAGTTTGTGCGCATGATCTGTAATTCTCCCATGCCGTTCCCCGGAGCTTGCATCTAAATACTCAGTCGCCTGGCTAGGAGCTGGCGTGTGATTTTGACACTTCATAGCGTTTGGACTGCCATGAGTAAAAATTTTGTAAAACGGTTTGCATTTCCTTCAACCGATTGAACACACACTTGTTAAATTCAAGCTTTACACATTTTTACAATTTTGCGTAATTACAAGGCACCGAAACAACAAATTTCGTGAGAATTCCTACCCAGGTGTAGGGAGGTATGAATTCGCTGTGGCGAATGATGTACTCATTGTTGCTTCTTCCTACACTGAAATTAATTTGAATTATATTTACCACACGTGACGTTCCTCAATTTTGTGAGGTCAAGTCACGGTGTTCGCAGGCCTTGATGTGACGAAGTTTTTCTGCTGCTGAATTTCCTTGTGGTTAGTGTTTAACCTGATACACTATGCGTGTTTTCGTAATGATGACGTCCTGGTTGGGATCGTCATCCATCCTTCCTTACCCCTTGCTATATTTATTTCTCTAACCGGAAAAGAATTATCTTACTCTTTAAAGCTTATGGTGGACCTGCTACGTTGTAATAATAAACGACTCGAATAATTTAATATATTATTCCTTATTACATTTAAATTTATAATTAGTCATCAAGTTGAACGTCTTAACTTGAGTCTTGAAATCAACTAAACTATTTACATTTATTCTTTTCTTTTAATAGTAAAAAACAAAAGAATATGGGTTGCTACGATTTGCGTAGTTGTTGAAGAAGTTCAGTGTACGAGGCATTGTCGCCAACTTCACTTAGCTGCTTCTATAATTGTGCAGGGATGTGTGGCCGTCGCCACACAGCGTGATTCATAAATTTGCAATTTTCATGGAATGCACATCACTCTTTCACTTCTATTTTTTGATCTACTCAACGCAGGTGCATCAATCAAACGCCAAAAAACTATCCCAATGACCTTTCCAACGTCGATTCCATTATTTGCCATTACCTAAAATTCAACATATTTCCAAATGTTCTCCGAAATTCATGTAAGTAATATAGTACAACTGTTTTTAATTTTTATTAAATTGTCCCTCTTATTACCTATCCAAAGGTACAACATGTCTGGGTAGAGAAAGGATGTAGAAATTTATACGTAGAAAAATTGTTGGGAAATATTATAAAAAGCTGCAGATTAAAGAAATTAAACTCTAATTAACCCTAAAATACTTTTTATTTACGACAACATTTCAAATCAAACCGTTTTTTAATCTCGAGCGGAGCAAGAAATATATAAAATTTCTTGACATGATTGGCGTTTCTAACAAAGAAAAGCTAAACTCCTTTGGCTCGTCATCAACAGCAACAGTTTGGTTTGAAATTTTTTCGTGAATTTTCGCTCGAGACAAGTGAATTATGAATTATGTACATAAATTTGTACATTTCGCTTTTTATTCAATTCGAAACTTATTTAAATTAACCTTGGTAGGTTACAAATGCTGTTCGAAATGTACTCCGCCACTTTCGATGCATGCCAATGACCCCCCTGTAATTCTGTAATTCCCTCTTTAAAGGTGTATTGTAGCCAGCCTCTTCCTTATTTTCGTGGCAATAGTCATAATTCTGTTAACAAATTCGTCCCTAATGTTAAGATCGGTTCACTTCGTCCAGCCAGCAGTCAGGAAATTTTTCATTCAGTATTGTCTTTACAATGACACCAGAATGCGCTGGTGCCCCATCGTGTTGGTAAAATATTGCCCTAGGATTATCCAGATTAATATCCTCCAATAGAGCTGGCAATTTACGCTCCAAAAAGTTCGCATAAATTTGGCTATTCAGCACTTGCGTGAAAATAAATAGTCCTATTAAATGGATGTCGATAGTACCAGCCCAACGATTGGCTCAGAATTTGGGCTGGAAGGAGGTCCCCTTGTCCTATGTGGGTTAGCATCCGACCAGGTATGGAGGCTGTGGAAGTATTAGATACCATCCCCGGTGAAGTGCGACTCATCTGTCCACAGAATTCGGCCCAGAAAAGCCCTATTCTCCATGTCGCATTACAGAAGCCAAATACAAAGTTTTAATCTTTTCTCGGAATCCTCTTCCAATAGTCCGTGGACTGGGATATGATGATATGAACGTCACCCTGCAGGATGAGTAACCCTTCAAACTTTAACTGAAGGCACCCCTAATCGTCTTGCGACTCGTCTCGTGGTCGTTTCAGGGTCTTGCCCGACGAAGGTGATTATTTGCTGCTCGACGTCGGCAGAATCTTCCAAAGTTTCAATTCGCCATTCCGTGTTGTTTAAAGTTGCACTTCCGGTTTCTCTTAACCTTCGGAAAGTCCGTATAAATACCACTTTTTGAAGTGCATGTCAATTAGGGAGTTTTCTTTCATATTCCAGTGCAGCGCTTTTTCGTTTCAGTCTACTAACCAATAATATAAATTCACTTTTTGTATGTAACATGAAACCTTTTAACTGATTATGTTAGAAACAAGGTTTAGTATAGTAGATTTGATATTTGAATAGTTATTTAATTAATTGGATAGTTTTATTGTAATATGATTTTTTTAGTTTTTCCAATAATACAGTTTTTTTGAATAAAAATGATGTTATGCATAGTGTTACAGTATTAATATAAATATTGCCTTATGATTTTCTTCCTGGTATCGTTTTCCGTACCAATGGCTTCATTTGCACATTGAAAAATATATTTTCATTTCCGTTTATGTCGTATAGTTTTCAAGTTAGGATTAAAAATGTCTAAAAGATACCCCCATTTCCGTCAGGTTATTAGTAACCGAATGTCAGGATACTAGGAAATGAACTCTGGCTAACACAAGCTAATATCGGCAATAAAGCAAAATTACACAACTACATATACCCAACGCACACCTGACTTTCTTCCCTCAATCTGGTTTATAGTTGCGAGCCCGACGTACACGTAAAATATTTTGCTCCGACTCAATTTTATGTCAGAATGCGAGTTGAGTTAGTGTTGGTTTGATTGTTCAGAAAGCGACATTCCGTGTGAGATATAGAAATGATTTCGATGGAAAAATGTTAGTAACAAATTACAGTTTCCTGCGATACTTTACCTGAAATATTTTCTTCTTAATTACCAACCCCCAAATAGCATTACAGACCCAAATTAAACCGAACGTAGTTTGAAATGAGTTCACAATTTCGGTCTATTGTTACAATGACCATATTTAAAAATGAAACTTGAAATCTATTGTAAGTTTTTTAGCTGTCATTTCAAAATACTTTAAAATTCAGTGGAATTGATTTATATACTTATGCGTTTCTGTATGTTTAGAATGGGAAAACATAACTTAAAAAAAATGTTTTCCTTATTGAGATTATCGCGACTGAGGCATAAAAATAGAAAGTTTGAAGTTATGAAAATACTTTACTATTGGTCTACTTACATGTACTTTAAACCAAAAAGTGTATTTAAGCAAGTAACATTTTTAGACCTAATTAGGTTGACTTTCTTTCGGTGCATTATTCGACTTAGTTTCTGATTACATGTCAGTAGATAAATTGAAAAGTGTGTTCAGTTTTCTGAGAACTAAAACATTAAATAACCGATCGCATACTAAATTTAATCCTCCAGACCTGCAATTACCGTTCCTGGCGATCTTTTACCTGAAATATTTTCATTTTAATTATCAAGTTTACTACCTGAGAACTAAAACAGTAATTAGCCGAGCGCATGCAGAAAAATTGTCTGAACCCTCCAGCCACAAAATATCCACTCTATGCTTGTAGTGGTGTTTTGCACCCGAGAGATAGAAATCATTTTGATGGAAAATTTGAGGGAACAATTCTCCTTCCCTGTGATCCTTTACCTTCAAAAACCTGTTTGTGTAGACTCAAAAGAGGACCGTGTGCGTTGGCTGATAAACCAGCTTGTGGGCAGGGTTCTCAGGTCGGCAAGAGTGGAAGATAGTATCGTGGTGGTGAAATTATAGTTCCAACCTGAAAATTATAGTACGCTTGGTAAAAACGACAACACCAATACAAAAAAAAGTTTTAATAGCACATAAGTACATGTAAACAGCAGTGCTTTTTCCGCGGTAAAAAGAAATTAAATCAAAAGAACGCGTTTGATCAAGTTCGAATTCGACCGGCGTGCACCTTAGACTACGAGAAAGAAACTAAATAGTGATGCAATCGAAAAAGCGTGCCAACTTTAATAGTGTGCGATAATCTTTCATACACTACGCAAAACGGCATTGCAGGCGGCTGAAAATTATTTTATTTGAGAGAGTTCTTGGCGCGTTTCTTAAACAACCTAAAGCGAATTTCGACGAAGTGAAATTATAGTACATTTGCGACTTAGGATTGCGGATAGTACAGCTGGTCAAATTATACTACACGTACTATAATTATAGGACGGTTGAGCACCCTGCTTGTGGGAAGAAATTTAGAGTCAGATCTAGATCTAAAACACCCTCTGTTTCACATAGGGTGTGCCATAATAACTATGAATTTATATTATTAAATTAGGTACTTTCTTACAATAATTTCAATATACATATGGCTACAAACGTTTAGGTAATACTTATAATCGTATTCAATTTTAACGTAATTTATATAATACTATCCTACTGGCTTCAAAAGAATTCTTGACTGTTGCAAAATGATTTTCAGCAATATCGATTTTTCGAAACAACATTTTAAACTCAACGTCGACTTCATTACGTGCGGAAGATAGACTAATTCGGTATTTTTGTTCTTCAGTGGAAGAAGATACACCCCGTGCAACAAAAAGAGCCGCACGTGGTTTTCTTTTTCATATTTTCCCGGCTCAATTCGTACTAAATAGTCTCCAAGGTGTCCAAATTGCTCTTAACGGTTGTTAATGTGCAACAGCACTCTTCTGCTACGAATATTCACTGTGCACAGTTGCATACATACATAGGGTTCGATACGTTATTAAGGCAAAGGGCGGTACTACAAAGTACTAATTGCAATTTTAAACTCAATTTTAAAACTTTTAAGTTTTAATAATACATTTTTAAGTTTAATAAAAATAAAGAGATATTGTTGGCTTACTATATTTTTAATTTTTTATGAAATAACATTGCATTAAAAACTTGAACAAAGTGAAGCATTTTAGGATTTCGAACGTAAAATTCGAATTTCGATTTCGAAAATAAATTACATATTGCATAAAACATAATTTTTAATTGGGTTATATGTGAATAATGTAAAATACAGAAAAATTACATAATCAATTGTTGTTATTTAACTTTAAACTTGGGGCTTTTTTTGTTGCACGGCGTGTAATTGAGGAACAAGCATGCAAGACGCGGTAAATACATTTTAGTCGTTGGTGAGTAAAGCGTGAAAATGTTTTCAGTTAAGATTCGCTTTATTGGCAGCTTTTGAAATGCGTTAAAAAAATTGTTTTAAAAAAATTAAAAAAAAATACACGTCGAACTTAGAACCTCTTTGTTTTTGGGAAGTCGGTTAAAAACGATTTAATTCACATATGTAGATTGAAACCAAGTTTATAAGCGAATCTAACTCATGCTTATAGAAATCACAAAGACATCGGTTTTGCCTCAATAATTAATAATAAAAATGGAAGTAGATTAATACGAAGATAATAAATCCTTCACGTTTTTACATTGTGGTAGGTTTGGATATATAGATAAATATATTTAAAACGAGAATCTGAGCAATTTGTGTTGACTTAATGGGTTAGCGAACTTTCAACTTAAAAAAAATGAATGATTAATACTACAATACTTTTCCCTTTGTAAAATGAACACAACGTTTGATCGGTTTATGATCAATTTATTTTAAACCCGTTGTACTAGATTATCAGGTTATATACCTCTATGTAAAGAAGACAAAATAATGTTTTAGGAAAAAAATCGTATTACATAAAATTAAAAAAAATATCAATCTATGGAAAATTTGTTTTGAATGGTCTGTATCCAGATAAAACAAGTAAGTAACCTTTTGTGATCTCGTTAACTCTGTTTCTTTTTAATAGAACTATGAAAACATTTTCATGGGCGCTGCTATATTAATAAAGTCTTTCTTTCGTAATTTCCTGTACTCTAACAATATGAGGGAGAATATTGCAAGTGGACCTACAGTTTAGGGTAGATTGCTAAAAATCAAATGTTGCTCTACAATACCAATGGCCGTTAACTTAATCTCTTGTTAGTAGAAAAACAACTCTGTAGAATTCGAACTTGCAGCTTTCAATTGTTTAAGTGGTAAAGAAAATTATAACATTTTTCAAATTGTTCCGTTTTGAGATACATATATATACTCGTGTATTTATTCAAAAACTTTTAAGTCCTAAATTTATACTATTTTTATTTATTGTCTTAAGATAAAGTCAAGTAAAGTAGCAACATTTTGTCACATCAACTATTTCTCAATTCATGTGAACGCCGATTGAAGTCTTTGGTATCTGATATCGGGTTTTTAAGAGAAAATATATTGAACATTTTACGTAAACAGACACAACTAAACGGGTTTAAAATTTACAGATTAACCTTATTTAGGTTCGATCCCAAATCAATATTAATGACAGTATTATCGACGGTAGGTATCGAAATGTTTTGTTATAAGAGCCTTCATATCAACGTAGTATTTGTTATATTAATATATTTCATAGAAAGTAACCAGCCTGTTCGATGGCGAGATGTTTAGTTTTTAACATGCAAACGTTAATGTTGGTCGAACTAAAATAAATTAATTTTCTTATATACAAATAAATTACGTTCATGACTGTGGCCGGTAAACGTCTTCAGTAGAAATAAATGCGACGCAGTTTCCAAATAAAATCAGTATTATTTGGTTGTTGAATCTGTTGGGGATCATTAAAGTAACTGCACATGGCCGATTTTAACAAAACTAGCGAGACCTTTGTTCGCAGTTGGGTCAGATAAATATTTAAGAGTTCAATATGTATAACAAATAAACACCTGCAGTACCATTAAATATCTAATATTTATGTAACAGAATGTAAAAACGATATAGATATAGATAAAAAAAACTATGTAAATTTTCCTTTAAGTTAAATGTTATATTTTAAGTTATCAAAACTTCTTAATATAGAGTCAAAATGTAGCTTTATGCAAGATGAAGTATATGTGTATATTTATATTTAGTATTAAGAACAAGGGGACGTTCTAAGAAAATTCAGCTACAGTAATTTTCACAACTATCGTTCCTTCGAACTATTAGAAAAATGTTTGATAACTTAAACAAATATAAGAAATCTTGCAAACAAATTAATAATTAGGAATAACAATATAGGAAAAACATTTTGTATAAAAATAAATTGTAACATTTAGTAATACATTGAATGCATTACAAATATTTTACTATTTTTCAGTTATATAGTTAAATTTAGTTTATATGTTTTTGTACTGAACTATGAAATATAGACAGTTCGATTTGTTGAATCAATATGATTTATAAATTATTTGTAATATGTATAATGAAGGCGATACTCATTTTTAACGATAGTTTAAATTTGAAATCAGTTATATATAAAAGTATGTATTTCACTTTAGTTTGAGATAATTGCGATATTTTGACTAATTGTAACTCGAAAAGAATTATTATTAAATATAATAAACAAAAAGTGTAATTAAAAAGAAACTCTGAAAGTGAATAAAACAATTTTAAAGCTCTTATGAAGTTTTAATTTTTACTATCGATTTCAATTTTAGATTTTTAGCGATATACGAGATAATACTTTGACTTAATTGACATACTTACTTGTTGCCGTTGACAACATATTTTAATAACGTAATAAATAATTTTACGAAAACTTTAGTTAAAAATAAATTTCGATATATAGATAGGGCTAGATAAATGGGTACTTTCTAAAAATAAAAAAAATAAAAAGGCATAGTCCTCAATATTTTTTCGTGCATAGAAAAGGAGGTATACATATAATTTACAAATGTTGAAGGTAATAGTGAATTACTTAAGTTACAAAATAAGTACCGACTAAAATATAAAAAATAAAATGGTATATTTGTAAAGTTATTTTTATTATATCTTACATATATTCTTAAATTTCTTTTGCTGGGATGAAGTTGCTTATTTCAATGATGTCCAATGCGGTAACCGTGGGTTAGTGTAAGAGCTACTGCGTTTGCTTATGTATATAATAGAAAACTTGACTCGAAATTCAAGTAGTTTTGATTGATGTTATATAATTTACTTAAGTTGGAATGACATTTGATATTTTACGTTCAGGGCTTAACGTTTTTATTCTCAAATCATCGAAAAGAAAAGTAGATAAAATTATTTTTTTTAAAACCTAATATATCTTAATTAATTAAAATTATTTCTTTTAAAACTTTATATATCTTTCTTCTTTCATGTATTCTATCAGCAGCTGTGCATAATTTTGTGATTTACTCGAGTGATGTAAATTTGAAGTCAATGTAAGTTCACATGAAGTTTGGTTAAAGTACACTTCAAGTACTCATGTAAACAATAAATAACGATTCAATTTAACTAATTCATTATAAAACAGTAAAATAACATTTATATTAAGTCTGTTTCTTTAATTCTAGTGAAAATTTACTGTACTGTGTACACTACACTGGAGTAACGAGTTTAGATTATTACAAAAATAACACAGTTAAGTTTTACAGTCCTCGTTGTGAATGAGATCACCCAAAACAAAATTCATGCTAAAACTTGCAATTGGGAAAGCAGTGACACCATAACTTTCCCCCTCTTTTGTTGCCTTAATTAATCGAATCTCATGCATCCACAATATCTTTTCAAGGAACAAACCTATTGTATCATCACAGCCTACGGTTACCGCTTTCGTTGCCTGTATCTAAACAAAGTCACGTACCTGCTTCTGCTTTACGACAAAAATTTCTTCTTAATATTTTGATGAATCTATGATATATCTATAGCAGATATTGGCCTTTTAGCATCATAATTAAAAAGCTCAGTAAAAATGGGGAGAACCTTTCATTGGCAGTGAAGTTTTTGTGGTGTTGCATGTTTAGTTTTATAAAAAAAACTCACTTGTATTATCATTAAAATGTCACAATGCTATTATTCTTTAGTAACTTAAATGAAAAAAAAGCTTTATGAACTAATTTTAATAGTTCTTACTCCACTCGAGTTTTAAAGGGTTTTGGTTTTGCTTTTATTAACTAAGTAATCCAAAATCATATTTTTGCCCTAGGTTCATTATTTTTAAGATTTTTCATGAGAAAGAACTTTCAACGAAAAATACAAAAAAGTACAAAAAATTAAAAATTAAGAAAAAAATAAATACAATAAAATAAGATAACCATAGATAAAGAAATGAAAAAAGAGAAAGTATACACAAAGAAAAGAAAAGAAAAACAATTAACTCCACTCAAGCCGATCCCTGATCTGAGTCTTGGGCAAATGAAAATCAATACGATCAAAACGACTATTACACAAACGAGACATTGAAGTTAAAGGCTCGTTCATTTCATAGTTGTTGCGATGGTGAGAGATAAGAAAAAAGTTGTGAGCTCTCAAGCAGCGAGACGGAACCGAGAAGTTCACAGCCCCCAACAATTCGGTGAAATTAATCACGCCCCGCAGACAGTTAAAAGCAACAATTATTCTTAACCTCTTAATGCCGTACCACACTTTTCCTGCTTCAACGCATAGGGAAATCCGCACGCAATTTACCTATTTTTGGTCGCAACGGCACGCATACATTCAAAGCAAGGTTTATTTGATTTCGGAAAATGCTATAATATTATCACTACACACACTACAATTCGTGTTTTACACAAAATCCGACACGACAGATGTGGGCACTCGAGCGGAAGCACGACAAGTGTGGGACGGCACTTACGTCTAGCCTCAAGAGACTCCAAAGAAAGGAGCAGAAGGTGAACTTTCGTGATTGAAAATAAGTGTCTTAACTAATCCGTCGAGCCCGAAGAGCCCCATTTACGTTACAATTGGTGTCAGAAGTGGGATTAATTAAGAAAAACTAAAAGTGAACTTGGAAAAAAAGTGCGACTGTGAAATATTTAAGTGAAATAGTGCAAGGAATAATCTAAATATGGGTCACAAATTGAAAGACTTACGTGTTCAAGACTTGAAGGGGGAATTAAGTAAACGTTCCCTACCTACAGTTGGAAATAAATGTGCCCTGGTAGCGTTATTACAAGAATCTATGGAAAGAGAGGAAAAGATCCAGAGGCTTTCATTTTTGAAGACGAGCTAGAAGAAGAAGAAGAAACAAATACTCCAAGCATGACAGATCTTTTCAATGCTCTGTTGAAACTTAACTCATCAATGGAAGAACAGAAGACGTCATCAGCCGAGTTGAAATCAACGATGGAAGGTTCGGTTAATGAGTTAAAAGCATCAATGGAAGAACAGACAACATCATCAGCTGAGTTGAAGGTAGCAATGGCTGAACAGAAATCATTAATAGAAGCATCGATGGCTGCACAGAAATCATCAATAGAAGCATCGATGGCTGAACAGAAATCATCAATATCAGCCGAATTAAAATCAACAATGGAAGAACATATGTCAGCGGTAGCTGAACTTAAAGTCTCGGTTGAAGAAGTGAAAGCTGAAATAGAAATTTCCGTGAGGAAACAGGTTGAGGCTTTAGAATCAGCTGTTGATACGAAATTGGAAAACATAGAGAAAAGATTGGAATAAGTAGAAATTTCTGGACAAACGAATATTAAACAAGTTAAATGCGAAATGGAACAGTCAATGAAGACAAATTTCGAGTTAATCAGGACTGAACTAGAAAGTGTCCAGAAACGGCATTTATCGAATTTATCTTCAGATGTGACTGTGAACAAAAAGCGTCATCCTCCAACATTTGACGGCCAAACGCTCTGGCAAACATACAGACTACAGTTCGAAACGGCAGCTGCAATGAATTTTTGGAATGACGAAGAAAAAGCTACAGCTCTTATCTTGGCACTTAGAGGTGGAGCAGCAGAATTGTTACAGACTATCCCGGCGGAGCTAAGGTATTGCTATACATCTCTAATACAAGCTTTAGAATTACGGTATGGGAACCAGCATATGCAAGAGGTTTACCGTCTTCAGCTACGGAGTCGGACACAGAAGCATGGAGAGCAGTTGCAACAATTATGTGCGGACATAGAAAGGCTGACACATTTGGCTTATCCCACGTTTAGCCAAGATTATGTCAATGAGGTAGCCAGAGAAGCATTTATTAATTCAATTGCAGATCGCGACTTACAGCAAGCAGTACGACTGGCTGGAAAGAACACAAACGCTGAGGTTTTAGCTTACGCTCTGGCATATGAGGCAGCAAAACAAGTCTCAAGGAGTACTGTCCGCCTAAGAGAAATAACCGAAATAGAAGATACATGCTGTCGGGTCAATACATCGGAAAGACTGAGTCGATTTAAATGCTGGAACTGCAACAAAGAAGGCCACCTCCAAAGAGATTGCAGGAAGAGACGAAGATCAAACTCCCCACAAGATGACAAGAGGAACTCCGGCTCTCGTTGTGAAAAATGTAGAGAAAGAGAACGAGCGGATCAAAGAAGCAATGGAGCTGTAAGCCCCATACCAACTCGACGCTCGCAACAGGGAAACGAGTAAAGACCAACTCTGCGGGGCAGGAGTTGGCCGGTAGAATCGACGGCCCCGGAATCATCATCAACATTAAGAAATTGCAGCGAAATGATAGCAGCTTAGTAATAAACGGGAGAGTTCAAGAACAAAAATGTACGATTACAGTAGACACAGGTGCTTCCAGGTCTATTCTTCGGTGCGATTATGCTAAAGACCACTGGCTTAGCAACAAAAATCGATACATTTTGAAGACAACTACAGGAGAATCCGTTGAAGTATATGGGGAAATTGTAATGACAATTTCCCTCGGCGACAACCAATTCTCACACAGATTTCTTGTCGCTGATATAACGGATGAGTGCATACTTGGCCTCGATTTCATGAGAGCACACAACATTCAACTGGATATTGGAAGAGGAATCATGAAATATGACAACAGAGAGATTCCCATGGCTCTGGGATCCAATTATTATTCGAAGCTGAATATCGTGGCATATGCAGACGTTGAGCTCCCTCCTTGTGCAGAAACCTTAGTACGAGCAAAAGTTCTTGGTGATCCCGGGAGCTATCGACTTTATCTAGTAGAACCAGATCGAACAGAACCAATAAGAAATGTCGCCATTGGAAAATGCTTAGGAACTATCGATGAAAAGAAAGAAGTTTTGGTACGAGTCCTAAATTCCCGTGGAAAAGGCATCAAATTAAAGAAAGGTAAAGTCTTGGGTCATGGTGAACCAGCCGAAGAGATTGTGTTAGCAGAATATTCAGACTTAGATGAAACCAAGTAGCCAAAGAAAGATGTCACAAAGCTAACTAAAATGATACTTCCGTCTAATAAACTGAGCCAAGGGGAATATCGTAAAGCAAGGAAGTTGATTGAAGAATTTTCCGATATTTTTGCACTACGGGACGAAAACTATGGAAAAACTGATATA
The DNA here is from genome assembly GCA_964036015.1 of Leptarthrus brevirostris. NCBI lineage: Eukaryota > Metazoa > Arthropoda > Insecta > Diptera > Asilidae > Leptarthrus > Leptarthrus brevirostris. The sequence continues at coordinate 114,515,731 of OZ038371.1, forward strand.
GTGCAACATAAAATTGACAAAGGAGACGCCCGCACTATCAAGCAGCCACCAAGAAGATTACCAATTGCAAAGCGAGAAGAAGCAGACGAAGTGGTTGGTGCTATTAAAGAAGAAATATGGCAGTACAAAAGTCTGTGTCAACTATCGTAGTCTAAATGATGTCACGAATAAAGATAGTTACCCACTACCTCGCATAGACGACACCCTAGATACCTTATCAGGATCCAAGTGGTTTCAAAGCGGCTATTGGCAAGTCGAAATCGATCCAGATGATAGGGAAAAGACAGCATTCTCGGTGGGAAGTGGATTGTGGCAATTTAAAGTTATGCCCTTTGGGCTTTGCAATGCGCCAGCGACATCATTGTAATTGGACGAAGTTTTGAAGAACATCTAGGAAATCTACGAGAAGTTTTCCAGAAACTGAAGTCAGCCAAACTAAAACTAAGCCCTAAAAAACTTACGCTCTTTGCAGACCAGGTCAAATACCTTGGGGATGTGGTATCAACAGAAGGAGTTAGCACCGATCCTGAGAAGATAACTTCAGTAGAGAAAGATAAACACGAGCTACGGAGCTTTCTTGGACTAGCTACTTATTACAGACGCTTTGTGAAAAATTTTGCTGGTATAGCAAAGGAGTTGCATAAGCTAACGGAGAAATATAAGGCATTCGTTTGGACAGGAAAATCAGAAAACAGCTTTAAAGCACTGAAGTGGGCGCTTTGCAATGTGCCAGTACTCACTTATCCAAAGGCGGGTGAGACATTTATAATGGATACCGATGCAAGTAATATTGGGATTGGCGCTGTGCTGGCACATGAAGTAAACGGGCACGAAAATGTGGTGGCATACTATAGCAGAGCTCTATCAAAACAAGAAAGAAATTACTGTGTTACGAGAAAAGAACTGCTGGCTATTGTTGATGCAACAAAGCATTTCCATAAATTCCTCTATGGACAAAAATTCATTCTCCGAACTGATCATGCAGCTCTAAAGTGGTTGATGCAATTTAAAAACCCTGAAGGACAAGTGGCAAGATGGCTAGAAAGACTGCAATCCTATGATTTCGAAATTATAATATTATTATAAATATTTTTAAAATTTTATTAGAGACCCCAGGCAAAAACTTCCGTCAGCTGTCGTTGAAACCACCAAGGCGACCCAAAACTCCTATGAATCTCAAATGTAAACAAACGAGTACCATCAAGAGAAATGTTTATATTCTTTGGTAATTTAGTTTTTATTTTTCAACAAAATACCGCACACTTCATCACGAAAAATGTTCAAATTAAGCACCTCAGATTCTTAGTAAACTAAAGCAAGACACAATTTTAAATGTTAATTGTCTTTATTTATAAAATTACACCACTTTTAATAACTGAAAAGTGAAAATTATTCAATAAACACTTTGAATGCGCACTCTTCAGAAAGTCCACGTCAAATTGACATTTCGGAAGGCGTGCTTTTGGGTTCCCTTCCCACGAACAAAAAATCGGAAAACACGTACACGGTTTATACACGGTTTTGCACTTCCTTTCGTTTTCTGTTCTAAGATCTCAACTAGACAAACAAAAAATTGTATAGAAGGGGGGGGGGGCGATCTCAACCGTTTGGGAGTTACAGGGTGATTCATAAATTCCAGTTTTTCATGGTATGCATATTACTCTTTTAGTTTTATCTTTTGATCTACCCAACATAGCGAAATCAAACAAACGCTAAAAAACTACTATCCCTTTCGAAAATTGCCAACAATGTTGATCTTACTCCTACCATTGCAGGTACAGTCACTTCCAAAAGTGAAAAAAAATGGTAGGCGATTACCTAAAGTTCAGCATTTTCCCAAATTGTCTCCGAAATTCATGTAATTAGTACACCTCTTTTTTATTTTTATTAGATTGCCTATCTTATTACCTTTCCAAAAAGGTGCAACATGTCCACGTAGAGAAAATATCTAGAAATTTAAACGTAGAAGTCCTATCGGAGAATATTATAAAAATCAACAAATTAAACATAAATCAAATCTAAAATGCTTTTTTTGAATTTAAAAATAATTACAATTAATCTTGATAAGTAACAAAAGCCGTTCAAAATGATCACCACCACTTTGGATGTATGCCAACGATCTCTTTCTAGGTCCCTGTCTAAGGCGTATTGCAGCCAGCCTTTCCCGTATTTTCGTCGCTGCATTCCCAATTCGGCTAACTAAATCCTCCGTATTGTTAACTGAACTTGAATAAACTTCATCCTTAATTATTCCCCATAAGAAAAAGTCCAATAGGGTAAGGTCTGGAGATCTAGCAGGCCAAAGAATCGGTGCACCTCGTCCAATCCAGCGGTTAGGAAATTTTTCACTTAGTATTACCTTCACAATGTTAGCCGTATGCGCTGGTACTCCATCGTGTTGGTAAGATATTCCCCTAAGATTATCCATAGGGTTCTCCTCTATTAGATCTGGCAGTGTATTGTCCAAAAAGTCCGCATAAATTTCACTATTAAGCACTTGCGACAAAATGAATGGTCCTACCGAAAGGTTGCCGATGATACCAGCCCAAACATTGACACTGAATCTCTGCTGGAATGAGGTCACCTTTGTCCTGTATGGGTTAGTGTTCGATCAGGTATGAAGGTTATGGAAGTTCGTGATATCATTTCTGGTGAATTGATATTCATCCGTCCACAGAATTCGGTCCAGAAACGCTCTGTCGTCAATGTCGCGTTGCACAAGCCAAGTTCTAAATTTCAGTCTTCTCTCGGAATCTCCTTCCAGTAGTCCTTGGGCTGGGTGATGGTGATATGGACGTAATGCCCCTCCATTAATAACCCTCCAAACCTTAGATGGCAACAATCCTCACTGCCTGTCGACTCGTTTCGTGCTCGTCTCAGGGTTCTGCCTCACGATGGTGATTATTTGCTGCTCGACGCCGGCAGAAGTTCCCGAAGTTTCGGCTTAGAATAGATAATAGATATCATATCTATACTATGGTTTCGGGTCGTGTCCCCATGTTGTGTGAAGTTACACTTCCTATTTCTCTTAATCTTTGGAAAGTCCGTGTAAATACCCCTCTTTGGAGTGCTTGCCGGTTAAGGAATCTCCTTTGATATTTCAGTACAGCCGCTCTATTTGTTCCGTCTACTACACCATAAATTTAAATAATATCCGCATATTTCTCAAATGTAAATTCTATCATTCATTTTTTAATAATTTTTGCTTAAAAACAACCGTACTTATTGATTTGTTTTTCAAATATGATAGGTATTCTTGCTGACTGACCGTTTTTTATAGCAAAATTTCCATCAGGTCCGAGTAACAGAACGCCAGGATACAAGGGTGTGAATTCTGGCTACCACAAGCTAATATCGGCAATAAAACAAAATGACACTAACATTATTAACCCAAAACAAACATTTTCGACCCTTTATCTTAAAAAGTTTGTTTATTTAAAGAATTTCCTACCTAAAGTGCAATAAAATAATTAGATACTCAAGGAGTTCTAAGGATACGGTTTTTGTAATCCTGTGTCTACCTTGCCATGTTGCACCTTTTTGGAAAGGTTGTAAGATAGGCAATCCAATAAAAATAAAAAAAGCTGTATTAATTTCATGAATTTCGGAGAAAATTTGGGAAAATGCTGAATTCTAGGTAATTGCAAACCATTTTTTTCACTTTTGGAAGTGACTGTACGTGCAATGGTATTAGTTAGATTTGACATTTTTGGAAAGGTCATTATAAAAGCTATTTTTGAGCGGCAGATCTGAAACACCCTGTATATGAGACATCAAACTCCTTTGAACGTCTTTTAACGAAGCTCAGGGTTGCATTAGCCTTACTGATAATCAGGGGCGGCCTTAGTCATTGCGAGGCTGCGGGCGAGTAGATTTTTGCGAGGCCCTTGTCTTCGTGGAATTAGTTTTAATGATGATACTTGACGAGAAATGTAAAGTTATTAATAATTAAATTTAGAGTTTTAAAACTGTTTATTGGAAATTAACAAAAATTAATAAACACAAAGATAACAAATTCTTAACCATGAAAGACTAAGGTGCATTATTGTCTGAAAAGAATCAGGGATTCAGGTGTGATGTTTGCGACTTTTTCTAAGATTAAAATAAATCATAATAATTTAAAATTTCTGCAGACGCAACTGTCACAGGTGGCGTGGCTATAATTCTCAGGATAGTAGGGTACACTTCGGTTAAATTTTTCTACTTGGTTTGTTGCGCGAGTGCGCGAGGCCCCGGGCGGCTGCCCTAAAGGCCGCCCCTGCTGATAATAGCGTCAAAACAATCCTCCAATGAAAATTTAGTATTAATGACAACATCCAAATCTTGGTTTTTGTCAAATCTGTTCAGTGATCTAGTAGTAGGATTCCTTTTTCGAGAGAATGACATAACAGTGTACTTGTCAGTGTTCAAAGGAAGGAAATTATAGAGCACCAATTATGGAAGGTCTCTTAGTCAGAGTTTAAAAGGGCACAGTCATCATCGTTTGAGACAACACGGAAAATCTTGGCTCGTCAGCATAACAGAGAATTTTCGAATGAGTTATATGATGAAAGGTTCGAAATGACTACTCTGAACGAAGACTGGAGGAAAGCCCAGAACTGACTTTCCTCATCAAGTAAGATGTTAACATATATTATAATATATATATTAGGCCCCTTTTGTATCTGATAGACACTAATATGGATGAATCTGAAAATTTTTTAAATATTCTTGGTACATTACTTATAGTTATAGTGCACCTGGGAGTTACTCCTAACCGGGAGGAGGTGTTCACTGCGGATGCAGGTGGTCCATCACTGTAATTGCACATTGAAGAGCATCCCTATCCTTCTAAGGGAGGATAACATTGATAATGCTTTAGTCCAAGAACCTTTTACACCAGGGGTGCAGGTAAGCTGAGGACTGGTATCCTAGCCAAAAAAGACAAACTTATCTTTATTGTCAAATTTCAACACCGACGACTTAACTGTCGTCCAATGGGACGGCATGGCGTATGACGACTGCATCCTACCTCCACCTGCCGAGGTCCACACACTAGTAGACGCAGCTGTAAGTAAGAGAACGGACCTGCTAATTGGATGTGATGCAAAAGTGCACCATTAGATCTGGGAAAGCTCGGACATCAATAAACGGGTTGGGTCTCTTTTTAATTTTATATTTAATACTAGTCTTAATACATATGTGTAATAGGGCGACATGCTAAAAATAGGGAGGAAGTTTTAGAACTAACACTCCTAACGAAAGTGGAGGAGTGGAGAATATCAGAAAAAAAGTCCATTTCGGACCATTGCCGGATACTCTTCAAAATAAACCTCCAACAAGAAACTCTCAAACCCTTTAGGAACCCAGTTAAAACGGACTGGAATGAATTTGACAAACGAGTCACAAGTAGTGCAGTGGCACCAACTTGCGAGATACTCGATAATACATAGTCCATGATTATTCAATAGAGCTATTATCCAAGGCTTGTAGTGATGCCTTTATGAAGAGCTGTCCGCTAAGCAGACCCTCCAAGAAGTCTTACCCCGTATGTGAATTAAAGACCTAGGGGAGCTGAGGCGAAGAGCGAGGAGGCTCTTCAATACGGAAAGCCAAACGCGCATCATGGAATAAATATTGTGAGTCTATTGAGTGTACAAGTGAGCCGGGTAGACTAAGAACAATACTGACAAGTAGCCCTAGTATTCCATCTTTCTTGAGGTGCACGGCTTCTATATAGAATAAGTAGAGCAGACGCTGGAGCTGCTTATAAACACGCACTTCCCTGGTAACTTGCCAGCGGGGTTGGCGGAACGTCATGTTGAGTTACCGGATTGGCAGGCGCTCCCTAATCTTCAGTATGACACTTCTATTATCACTCACAATAGGTTTAAATGGACCATCGGCTCCTTTGAACCATATAAATCACCAGGAATATATGGAATCTTACCCGGGGTCCAGTATTCCTTAGATCATGGCGATATATTAGAAGCTGCCTACTCTACTCTTATGTCCCTCTTGCTTGGAGACGGATCAATGTCATCTTTATCCCCAAGGCAGGCAAAAACGGACATATAACCACTGGGAACTTCAGACCTATTAGCCTTTCCTCGTTTATCTTAAAAGCGCTGGAGAGAGCGCGACGTATACCTACACGAGCATACCCTGCTAACAGGAGTAAGCAGCGCCCAGCACGCGTATACAAAAGGGAAGTCGGCCGATACCGCACTACTGGTCTCACTTGAAGATAAGGGTGTTAAAGGTGGTAGCTTATACAGATGACCTAGCCGTATTGGTCTCAGAAAAGTTCCTAAGCACTATCAGCAAAGGCGTCGGTAGCGTCCTATGTCGGCAAGAAGAGGTTTGGTAAAAAATGGGACTTAAGCCCTCGTATTGTAGGTACATCGAATGTACATTTCCATTATAAAGCCAATCCTTACTTATGGAATAATAGTCTGGTGGACTACTATAGCATAACTACAATTAGCATAACACCTACTGCGCTTTTCGCCTACTACTTTTTTGCCTAAAGATCCCCCATTTTCAGTATTCAAACTATTATTATAATATGAGCACTAGGGAGCAACACTTACTATTTTAGATATATTGTGAAGGACACAACTACATAAAATAATTGTTAGGATAAAAGTGTTGTGACACTGCGCTTATATTAAAATAATTGTTTGAGTAACGAAAAATGGGTGAATTTTAGGCAAAAATGCTAAAATGATGACTTTATGACCCCTTAACGACAAACAATCATTGAAGTTGCAAAAGAAATATTGGTTTAAAGGTAAAGTACGTAACTTATTAAATAAATATATGAAGAAAATGACAGAGGCATGATCAACCTAAAATTCACCATATTTCTCGGGCCAAAATCCTCCCTTATGGGCCCTCATCCTTTGTAAAAGTCATAGTGTTATACTTTATATTAACTGTGTTTTTTTGCAGAGGTTCAAGATCTCAATGCCAAAAAAAACTATCTAGATCTTCTGAAAATGTCATTCTGAAAGTTGGTAACAGTGATAGTGAAGTCGTCTAAAAATGACGAGTCATAAACGTAACATCGGCGAAGTCACACCTTCATAGAACTCTTCGCAAACGTTACGCCGCCGAGTCTGTAAAATAAATTAATAATGGGCCCTATTCTGTAATTTTACGTAAAATGGTATTTTATGTTATGTTATGGCGATAACATAAAATACTTCATAAAATGAAAATAAAATTTTATGAAAATTCGTATTCTGTCATGGTTGGATAAAATAATTTTATAAAACATTTTACGGGCACGTAACATAAAATATTTATTACATTCCGCTGTGAAATCTTTTACTTTTGAACAGCTGATCGGATGACATTTGGATGAAAATAAATAAATCGAATTCTTTACAAAGTAAAAGCGCCGGTGTTTGAAGTTTTTGGTAAAAAAATAAAAGGTTGGATAGCGAAAAAATTAATTAGCGAAATGTCGAGTAAAAAATTTATTGGTAAGTGATTTTATTTTGTATTTTCTTTCTTTAGTCGTATGTAAATTTGTATTTTATTTGCAGAAAAAAAATGTCGAGAGAAAAAAACATCAAAGGAGCAATATGAAATATATTGTTCCTTTTTAGAAAATAATAGGGTGATGAGTACAAAAAAGGACAGCGACCATGCCATCCAGCATCTGTGGGATGACCTGACAGTGCTGCTTAATAGCGAAAACACCGGCCCGTCTAAAGATAAGCGATCATGGCAGAAGGTAAATTTTAAAATTTTACCCATTTATATATTTTTTCAACCCTCTTCTCCATAGACTTTTGAAAATTGGCGGAACTCAGTTCGCCACAAAAAGAGGCAGGAGGAAACCCAAAGGCGTGGAACCGGTGGTGGCCCAGAAAAGCCATCTGATTTAAAGCCGATAGAGCTTAGAGCCCTGGAGCTGTGGGGCAATGTAGTACTAAGCGGCGTTTTACGGAGCCACACCGAAGTCGGTTTCGATGAACCTCCAGAGGATAACCAAGAAGAAACATTTATGGCTAGCTGCTTGGAAGTTATTACAACCGAAGAAGGTTGCACTACGGGGGAGGCGTGCAGTGCTGACGTGAACAGTTCTGCACCGCAACCGGCAGTTGACACAACGGCACCTTCCGCAGTTGTGCATGAAGAGCCAACTACGTCAGCACACAAACCTAACAACGCACCAAAGAAGAAGAGGAAGCTGCAAGCACCTAAAGGTATTTTTTATTGATTACAGCAGTTTATATGTAATAATCTAACTTTGTCTCTCATATTTAAAGATATTCAACTTTCGGAGTTGCTGATGGACGTGGAGAAAGGCAGCACCTCTGCACTTCAAAATATTGGAGAACAGTTAAGGCGTTTGGTCGACGTGAAAGAAGTAGAAGTCCTAGAGAATCGAAGGCGAACTGACGCATTAAATAACATAGCGGATGCAATTAAAATGCTTGCTGAAAGTAGGAGAAATTAATGTTGATGTTGATAAAATTAAAAATAAAGTTTCATAATATACATCATGTTTTTTTATTGTTTTTATACAATTTCTATTTCAGACATTACTTTCAATAGAAATATTTGAGCCGTTCATTTTAAAATTGTACAATCAAATTTGAGACTTCAGTTAAAAATAAATCATTAGTAAGCGATCGATCTTTAATAGAGTTGTTTTTATTCTAAAGATTATGGTTGAAAGTTACGGCAACAAAAATATTTCAAGCATGTTAAATTTTTTTAATAAATGGGAACATAAAAGTAGAAATACTTAATATATAAAACAGAAAATATAACTTTTTATGAAAAGTAATTGTTGACGTAATTTTCTCTAACTCGTCTTCCTGCTGGCAACCAGCAATTACCTAAAAAGCACAGGTTATAAATAACATATATAAGAATACCATTTGTTATTGGCTTACCAAATTCATTAGATGTTCCAGGTTCATTAATATCTTGGTCTTCAGCGCTGGAAAAGTCTTCTAAATAATCGGGGTTGTATTGTTCAATGTTATTCCTCCTGTCGATGCAAAAATTGTGTAGCGCGAATACTGCATAAATAATCCGGCATGCTATAGGTGGATGGTAGTGCAACGTTCTGTGCCGTAATAAGCAACGGAAACGGCTTTTTAACAGACCGAAGCATTTCTCAATTACTAGTCGTGTCCTAACAAAAACTTCGTCATAGCGATATTCTTTGGATCCTGGCTGTGTATTGGTGAATGGCGTTAATAACCACGGCTCAAGCGGAAATCCAGAGTCTCCTAAGGATTTTAAAAATATAATTAGGTAATGATTAATAAAAGATATGTTACCCAATAAATAGTTGGATTGGTTTGCTACTGAAGTATATTTTTCCATGCATTTTCGTCTCAGTTGTGATGTCATCCAAATTGCTGAGTCATGCACAGAACCCGGAAAGCGTGCGTTCCCGTAAGTTATGCGCATATCTGCATCACAACACTAAGGAAGACTTAAATTCAATACAACATTTATATAAATTTGCATGGGGAATTACTTACAACTAAAGCATTCAAGCTATGAAATCCTTTGCGGTTTCTGAAATGATTGCCGCTGAATTCTATGTCATCCTCTGGTGGAGCAACAATGGCGATATGGCAACCATCGACAACACCAATTATTCCTTCCATGCCATATTTGCTGAGGAATCTAAAAAAATATATATAAACAAAACAATTCAAAAAAAATTTCCCTGCTATACTTTTCTTTTGTTTCAGCAAGTTTTATTGCGTCCGTAGGAAACTTAATTAAATCACCAATCAAGTGATTATTAATGAGAGCAGTAACTTCTTTAATAGCTCTCGAGACACTTGGCTGCGACAGTGCTAAAACATGACAACTCCCAATTGAAACTTGATAAGAACCGTGACTGTAGAAATGCAAAGCACTTAGCAATCTCAGTGTAAACGGAATCGAAGTTTTCCTTGCAAAAGGCTCTAATTTCTCAATAAGTATTTTAACACCATCCTTATCAATCCGAAACAACTTTTGAAACCGAAACTTAGTAAGTCGAAATGGATCGCTGCAATCGCGGAGACATCGCAAATTTATCCTATTATTTCTTCTGCATAAAAATAAAACTTTAGATATTTTTTTTAAATAAAAATATATTTTACCATACCGAGTACGAATTTCCACAATTTCTGATAAAATAACAATTCTCAAAGCGTTTGACATCGTATTTTATTTATATAAACTCAAAGCCTTCTTAGCAAATGTACTTGCACAATAAAAATGGAAATGTCAAATCGCACGTCAGTCACATAAAAGATTCATAAAATGACCTGCTGAGGTTCTTTTATGTTATGAGCTCATAACAGGAAAAATTTTATGTTATGACCATAACATAAAATAAAATTTCTCTGACAGAATACGATTTTAGGAAATTATTTTATGTTATGGCCTAACATAACATAAAATGATAAAATTTGCATGACAGAATACGGCCCATTGTAAATCGTTTTTGAAAAATTTGGAGAGGAGAAAAGAAAGCTATTTCATTCATTCATTTATTTTTATATTTAAAATATTTTCATTGACTTATAAAATTACATTTATTTGTAGACAATTTTAACCTAATTCTCTATTGTCTATATTGTCCACTTATCGCAATTCACTAATTGTCTTATATCAATATCAACTATCACAATTAATAAAACTATTTTAATCACTTTATAATTAAAATAACACTGCAAAATTTGTCTAAATACTTTGAAAACAACTCAAGATGGCCACAAACTGTGAATAAACAAATGACAGGTTTATTTTTATTTGGCACGCCTCGATACATTAGTGTTGGTGTCAGAGCGGCTCGGAAACATTACGTTTACGTTTCACCTAGAGCGAATTCGCCAAAATGCTTAGAGGGTGGCAACGTGTCAGCCTTCCAATCCGGATGTCTCAGGTTCGAATCCCACCGACGGCGACCCATGGTTGCTTTCTGCTGACAACAGGTTACGATCAAAGGAGTTACAGATAAAATGTCAATGTTTCGTAATCCACCTTAAATTGTAGGTTCAGCTGTTGTCTTTTGTAATTGTAATTTTGTACAGATTCAAGTAAAGAGTTACTACTGAGAAATAACTACAGAGGAAATTGTTGAGGGACGAATTTAAATTCAATTAGCGGTCCTGATATTTAAATATAAGGTAATTGTGCATTAGTGAGGCTCCAGTCAAAATGACCAAAATTAAATTGGATTTTTTACTAAATTCGTTGACTTTATTATAAAAAGCGATTTAGTCGGGGGAGCAAAGTTTTTATTGGTGAAAGTGTAACAAAATTCAAAAATTTTGTGTGACTTTTGGCACTAAAGAGCAGAACTTAACCTAACTAATCGAAAAATTTCCAAGATGACAGTTAATTTACCGAAAAATGACTTGGGACAGTTGCTGTTCTATAGTGGTTACACACTATTTTCACACCATTAATATTATTTTTAGCCATAAATAATTATAAAAAATGGCTTCCCCCACCTTATATTTTCTATTTGTAGGTAGTAAAATGTGTCCCGATCGTTAAAAAATTGTTTTTATTAAAATTGGGCTGGAGCCCCACCCACTAATGCACAATTATACCTATTTTAATTCTCCAGTTCGACAGATTCAGAGATGTGAAGCAGTAGTGTTGATACAGATTTTCTTTTAAAGCACTCCTTAAAATATTATTTTCTGTAAATGGCGCCCTTGGGAGGAACTTGATGCAGAAATAACATTTCTGTTGATGTTGCAATCTGGTGTAAGGTTTGACGTTTTGCCTTTCCAGATCAGAGTAGCAGGTTTGAATTTACCATTATAGGCCATTTTTGATTGCAGAGTGAATTAGATGGTTTCGAGTTCACCTAAAATTCTAGATCCATTTGCAATCGTTGTTATCGAAACAAGCAAAATTTGTCTTCCGCCCTATGGTTAAAATTTCTGAAAATTATTGCGTTTAAAACTTGTTTGCTTGTGTTAAGCTATACAAAAAAATATGGAAAATATAGTCATAATTAGTATTGCGTATTTTCGTAATTACTTAGTTTCTTGTAAAGTTTAATCCCTCTTTAAAATATCCTGACAGCTTTTATAAACCCTACAAACTTTGATAAACCTTTTAAACTGAGTTGCTTAAAATAGGGTGTTATTTCACTGCGGATGTGTAAACCGAAAGATCCTATTTATTCCAAATGGTTTCAATGTAAACGAACTACATTGAGATCAGGGGCTTGACATCTATCATCTATAGGTCTGTTCGTTGACGCCACTCCGAGTCAAAAAGAGTCATTTAGAGCAATTTCTTACTCTAGTTGTGTTATTTGAGAAAAGAGTGGCAATCTTCTTGCGCTTTTTGTGTTCTTTGAGAAAAGAGTCATACTCTTTTCCACTCCTTTTTTGTTCTTTGAGAAAAGAGTAGCAATCTAGATTACTTTAGAGCGAACTTTTCTGCTCCTGCTTTAAATAAGGTGCAGCTTTTTGACGTTTAAGATCGAGTGATTTGAAAGTGACTTTTTGTTAATCATGTTAAAAAATTAAAGTATTGTGCTGCAAAATGCAGAAAGTAACAATGGTAAATTCTTGTGGGAAGATATTTATGTGACATGCTCGCCAAATACTGCAAAAGGATTAGTTGTCTAAAAATTTTTGAATGATAATTATATTCAAAACAAAGTGACAGTCAGCTGTTAAGAGTGGAGTACCGCATCCAATCTGGTTTTGCTACTCGGATTAGAGTAGAGCTGTGCGCTGCTATTTTATACTCTGCTCTTTTTGAATCGGAGTAGAGTCGCGCCGAGATCTGCTCCACTCGGAGTGGCCTCCGCGAACAGACCTTATGTTTCTGAAAAAGAAGAAGTCATAACCGATAAAAGTCAGATTCGTTGTCAAAGTTCAAAATATATTTTCTAGCAAATAGCGGGTTTTTTTACTTTATTGGTAATGTATATTGCACCAAACCATCTTATTTAATTTTATATTTATTTACTGAATGTTCCTTTGTTTCTAAATTGAGTATTGGCTGCACTAGTAAGTACACCTAAAATGAAGGCTGCGTGTTTTTATAAATACTTTGCGTTAGGTTTTCTTTACTTCAGTGATTAAAGTCAACGGGTCAATTCACAAAAACGGTCGTAAACCTGTGTTCTTCTTCGCGTATTCTGCAATTCGAATCCAGACAAGAAACAAAACTGATGCGATGTAATGCAATCTTAGATTATAGTTCTGTATTGCACTGTATAGCTGTTGTTGCTTTCCAGATAACATTAAGATCTGGATTCCAAGAGAGACATAAAAACAGTAACGTCACTATACGGTAAAACTCCTATATCAACCTTTGATATCTTACTTAAGGACAGAGCGCTCCAATTTTTACATTGAGGTACTTTGCATGAAGTAGGTTTTGCTGTTCAGGCACGACAGCTTACATTTACCTCTCCTATCACTTTCTGCTCGAGAAACTATATCTATGAAGTACGTCATTAACATAACGTAGGGTTTCCAATTGAGATTCTTATAAAGATTTTGGACGTGGATAAACGGACGGAATCCTGGCAGGGAAGCTCAGCGAAATTACTCTGCTTTCATCTCTCACGAATTTTCTTACACGTATTCGAAAAAGTTCGGCTTTTACGTCAAAAATTATACTTTCTAGGAGGAAGAGATATATCAATCAGGCTTTAAGTTGCTTTATTAACTGGGGGCGCAGGAGAGAAAAAACGAGTGACAGGGACGGTACAGGGAAAAAATTGGGAGACTGGGCAGCAGGAGGGAAAAAAATTCCTGAGAGCAGAGTAATTTCCCTGAGCTTCCCTGCCAGGGATCAGTCCGTTTATCTACTTCCAAAGATTTTAGTGAATATCGTTGGGTTATGATCACAGATGAGATGAGTTTTTGATTTAAAACCTGCCGCCGCTGTAGTGTTTTCTTTTCCTTCCTCTTACTCAGCAAGAAATTAGTCTTCAGATTTCCTACTGGGATGTAGGTATGTCTTTCAAAATTTTACTGAAACAAACTGCCTTGTTTCCGCCAAGTTGACATGTTTCGAATAAAACAAGACCAGAACGACTAATGTCATACTTTATATTATATTCATATACAATTTAATTTATATATAATAGAGTCTAAAGGGTGGCCGAAAAATCACGCTCATAAACCCACCAAATGCTTTTAAACGGACAGTATAAGCAATGATAAAGCAAATGTGCTTTTGTTGCTTAAGGGGGTCGTCTACGTATGAAGTTGCAAACATTTTTTTTACATAATACTCATTTGGAAGATGTAAGGAATGTTACTTTCAAAGGATTTGGGTAAACTCTTCACGGTTATTGAGCAATAAAGCGTTGAGCACGCTCGCTCACGGTGTTTTCGCGCGCTCCCTGTGACCGCGGCTACCCCGAATTTTCTATTTCCTTCAGTTTAAAACCGATTCTCGATCATAAAACATCTAAACTGTTTCGGAGTTACTCCAGGAAGAGGAAGGTGAACTCTACGGCCCCGGCATAGATGATTAATCGTAAAATCCTTAAAAAATATTTTTTTTCTTGTGTAAACCTTTAAACGCGTTTTCCCGAAAGTCGTATTTTTCTAACATACTTGCACGATTTTAAGAAAAGTTTTACACGTATCGAATCGATTTCTTTTTTTACCTGCTCAGAAAACATGTCGCTATGGTGGACACGAGCTTTTCACGAAACATTGTTTTTTATTATTATAACATGCAATAAACATTTGAAAAACAAGGGAAAAATAATTTTTTTTTCAAAAATGTCCACCATTTCGAGAGATTTTTGAATTTTACAAAAAGCTTGAAAGATTAGTTTCATTTTTTGTTGTAGGTTACGTGGTTGGCCCAAAATCTTGCAGGAAAATTGATATCAAAATTCTGATGAGGACACGTTCAAGGTCATCCTGCGAATATGTAGAAATATAATTTCAATGAAAGATTACGATTAAATAAACAAAAAAAAAAGTGAGTGAATATCTTTTTTCGTTCCTTCGTAATAAATTTTGAAAAACAGGCTCGAAAATCAGGCCGCTACGTAGACGACCCCCTTAACTGTCAATCTGTCGATGCTCTATAGCAGTGATTCTGAACCTTTTTTTGTCACAGTAAAGTTTTAGCATTTTAAAATTTGACGGCACACTAACAATACTAATATAAATATAAATTTAGAAGTTAGGTTCAATCCACGCCCCACCCCTACTCCACCAAAAAAATTTTTGACATGGTACCAATAAGTTAATCTACGCAAAAAAAGGATTCTCCCATTCTGGCTGTGAATAAGGGGAAATGTTTTGGTTCTGTTTTGATATGTTATGATGTGCGACATACCTTAGTATCATTTTGTTTGTCGGTAATTTGACTTTTTGAAGATATTTGCTTATACATAATTGCTTTATAAAAGTAATTATGTTTAGGTATTCGCAGTGGCGATACACATCAATGTGGCGGCACAGTGGTTGGGAAACACTGCTCTAGAGAATTAATTTTTTCAGAAATTGTGGTATCGCCAATAAGTTTTATAACCTTTCTTTGAACTTTGTCTAATGCGGATAATAGGGTATACCTTACCCTAAGCGCTAAGTCAGATGTCTACATCTCTGTAGAAAACTTAAGCATTTTTAGTAATATATTTTAAAATTACTGGATATCTAAATAGCTAAGGTATTTAGAGCCGACAAATTGGATATATTCACTTCATCAGCTAAAACAGGCTGAGTGTGGGCTGGATGTTTTTAGGAGGATATTAAGCAACACTGACTTGTGAATGTATTAAACAAAACACGATTTGCTCGGCCCCAGGGGGGGGGGGGGGGTAGAGTTGCCGTTATTTAATGACCTAAACATGAGTTCTCGGTTAATTTCTGTAGAATCCCCAAGATAATTTATTACAGAATCTAAAGAGTATGATAAATCAAGCTGTCGTCCGCAAAACTATAAATAGGATTGAAAGTCAGAGATAAAAGGTCATTAATCAAAAAAAGAAAGGTAAAACTGAATTTTTAGGTATATTGGCATTTATTCAAATTCAAATAATTTGTTACCTTATAACCCTAGGTACAAAGGTAACTTATATTACAGCGCTGCGGAAACAAGCCCATAGAGCGCTCCTGTCACTATGCTTGCTAGCTATTGTTTTTACAATTATATTTATTATTTATATCCGTTTGTAATTCTTATTTTATTTACTTATTTATATCATTTTTAATTTTACTTTTTTTAAATTTTTGGTTCTTCTAATATTGTTTGGTTCTTTCTTTCCTTTTTCTTACTAAAGATTCTAAATATTTTTACAATTAGCTCATTTGGTTACATTTTCTTATAATAATTTCTTTTCAAGATTTTTACCTTTTCTTACCTTCTTAATTATTACATTTAGTTTTTTATATATTGTAATTTAACTTCATTAGTTTTTTAGTTTCACAACTGGTTTTAATAATTATTTTACATATTTTTAATTTATTTGTTTATATTTATTTCGATTTTTCGATTTTTTCTAACTTTTCTGTTTTATCTATAATAATATGTTATTTCAGTTTAATAAAATTTATACATTCTAATTCAGAGCTCAAATAAATTGCATATAGTCCAAATCATTAAAAATTCTTTTAACTAATTTAATGTTCCTTGGGAGAAGGTGTTGGTCTAAGGGAGGGATATTCCCCTGCAGATTGCCTCTTGGAATTGTGCATTCTGTTAGTATGTGTTCTACAATCAATTGTCGTTGGCATGTGATGCATCCTGGTGGTGGTTGTCGGGTGAACAGGTAGCTGTGTGTTAACCCTGAATGCCCTGTTCGCATACTCATCATTTTCACAGAGTCTCTTCTTGGCATATCTCCTGGATATTCTGGAGGCGTAGTTTTTTTTCCAGTGAGATGCGAGGAAGGTACCACTTCTATTCCACATTTTCATTTCTTCTTTGCAGTTCTTGCTTTGATGTTTTTCGAATGTAGGCTTGTGTAGGTGAAGCGTTTTCTTTGAAGCGTTTTCACTCACTGTCTTTTTTGCTTCTTCGTCTGCCTGTTCTTTCCCTGGAATACCTTGGTGGATGGAACCCATTCTAGCTTAATTTTATCTGGATTAGATAAAATAACGTTAATCCAGGTTATAATTGGTTCCTTGTTGTGCATGTTCTTTGTTGCTTACACTACACTCTTTGCGTCTGTGTATATTGTGAAGAAGCAATCTGTAGGGGACGTAAGGAGGGTGGTCTGTGGGGGTTGTTATAGGATACTTAAGGTCTAATAATACTCTGACTGCGTCGCCTATTCCACGTTTTATTTGTTTCCTTCGGTTCCTTAATCTGCCTAGGTGCAGTTTTAGTGTGTCGTAGTGCGGTCCGTTTGTCATTATCAAAAGTTTTGCTACAAAACTTACTCTTGCGCTCAGGATTCTGTCGATAATTGGGTTGATACCCGATTCTATGGCTAGCGCCGGTATTGGTGTTGTTCGTCTGAGTCCTGTAGCTGGCCGTATGATTTTGTTAATTTTTGTCTGTATTCGTTTAAGTTGGGTCTGACTTGCTCCCCCATATAGAAGCAGCCCGTACCCTGTGTAACCTGTGATTATTGTGTTAGTAATTTTTACTATAGCTGTTGTTAGGGTTAGGGTAGGGTGGCGGCTATCAGCCCTACAGCCGATCAGCCTCACATAGACCTATAAATGGTCCGTTGTGATACCACATCCGTGGAACCGTGCCTTATTGCCGGATTTAACTAAAACCAGCCGCAGCTGTTAATAAACCTTAGGAGCTGCTTCAGCCCGATGCCGGCTATATCGCCCATGCCACCTAAGAAGTACGCGCCCATTGCATTGTACCTTCTTTTTGCTAGGCCCGGGCATTCGCAGAGTAAGTGCTGAATGCTTTCCACCTCTTCCTCGTCCATACAGCTCCGGCAGAAGTCATTCGTGGGAACGCGCAGACGTTCTTCGTGTCTACCGAAAAGACAGTGGCCAGTAATAACTGCCACAATGTTTCGGAGGTTTATCCGGCTTCCGTTTAGCAGGAACGCGGTTTTCCTCAAATCCCATTCAGGCCACAGCTGCCTTGATAGGCTGCATGTGGTTAGATTACTCCATCTCTGCTTAGCAAGCTGAACAGCCTTAAAGTCAATTTCTCTCTTTACTGATTCTAGCGGCCAGCCGATCGATCTGTCAATAGTGGAATCATCCAAATGTGATCCCTCCTTTGCCAGCTCATCAGCTGCCTCATTCCCTTGAACACCACTGTGCCCAGGGACCCAGAATGTAGTTACCTTATGTCTCGCCCCTAAAGTCCGGAGACCAGCCAGACACCTGCCGACGAGTCGTGATCTGAATAATTTTGAGTCCAGCGCCTTGATAGCTGCTTGGCTGTCGATGTACAAGCATATTTCGCTACCCATTGGTAGGTTTGGGCGTCCGTGTATTATTTCTGCCGTCCTTTCTATGGCCAAGATCTCTGCTTGGAATACACTGCAGTGGTCCGGTAGCCGGTACCTACTGCATATGCCTAGGCAGTCCGAGAATACCCCCGCTCCCACTCCGTCCTCCCTTACTTTTTGCTGCAATACATTTAGCTAGCCCGTTAATCCTATCTAATTTTCTGCAGATTCTTCTATATGAGGTTTCTAAGTCTTTTTCCTGTCGATCCATAGTCCTAATATTTTAATTTTGTCCTGTCTAGCTATTTTTGCGTCTAAAAAGTTTATTGTCCTAGTATTAACTATTCGTTTTTTACTTATAGTTATTGCTTCCCCTTTATTTACAGGTAATAGCGCCCCAGTTTCTTCACATCATTCATTAATCTTGAAAATTGCTTGCCGGAAGATGTTGTTGGGTTCGTCGGATGTCGTGGAAAGTATAATGTTGTCGGCATATGTGTAGTATTGTATGTCTTGTAGTTGGTCAAGTATGTTTGTTCCGTGTCCGTGTTGGTATGTGTTGTAAAGAGCGGTTGATAATGGAGACCCTTGCTGTATTGAATTTTGCAACGGACGCGTTCCAGATAGGAACCCGTTAACTCTAACTCGAAGCGATCTGTGTTTGAGGAAATTTTGGATGAGTGAACAGAATGCTCTGTCAACTCCCCAGGCTATTAGCTGTTTTAGGATGATGTGGCTGCATACCCTGACATAGGCTTCAGATGCCCCAGCCTTGCTCCCAGTATCTTTTCTAGCAGCCTAGATATACAGGGCAGCAATGAAATTGGACGAAGATCCTTTGGAGTGATTGTATATACTAAGTTGTTTGATTTTTTCCTAAGTGGTATCTGTATAGCGACCTTCCACGAGCTAGGGTATATTCCCATTCTCATGATATCATTATACAGATCTAGGATTCTTTGCTGGAGATCCGAAGCAGCATTTTTAATCATACTGTAGGAAAGTTCATCATGTCCGGGTGCGCTGCCCTTGCATTTATTGAGTGTATTGCTCACTTCCTGCAAGGTGATTGGGTATGCTAATATTTTGTTTGGGTCTGGAGCGTGTGGTAGGTCACTTAATTGGAATGTTGACTTTTGGGAGACGACAGATGGAGGTAGGTTGCTGTCCAACAAATACTGTAACCATGAAGTCGCTAGTTCGTTGGCAATTTGCATGGAATCGTATAGAATTCGGCCATTGAACTCTAAGTTCGATATTATGTATGGTGTTTTGTTACCATAGAAGGATTTGACCTTTTTCCATGCATCGGCGAGGTTGATAGAAGGATCTATAGAGCTTGCAAACTTCTCCCACGATTTTGTTTTTGCATTTTTTATCAACCTCTTAGTTTTTGCCGATTCCCTACGATAGGAGATTATGTTCTCCATTGTAGGGTGCCTTTGATGGTTTTCCCTATTTGAGCCGCTTCTTTGTTGACGTTTACTGATTTGGCTCTTTCCTTTGTAATTCTTGCCGGTAAGACTTTTTTGGCTTTCGCGGTTGCTCACTGACATTTTTTATGTTTTCCGGATTATCCGCGTAAAATTATTAAGAGTGCTAATAAAAGTACTCACCCCGAACGTTTCGCATCAAGTTTCATCGAGCGTGGTCACCGGGAAACTGCCTGAAGTTGTCAGTGTCGATCCACACTGCGCAGATTGTACCGGTGCGTAGGCCGTTGTTGCGGTTATTGCATTTGTTGATGTTGCGAAGAGGAATCCAAACAAACTACACTCACTGTGTCGCTTGCTGGTTGACTTGAGGCTTGAGGGAGACGAAGTAATGGTCAGTTTCGACGTAGAGTCACTTTTCACCAATGTTCCAGTCCAGGAAGTACTAAGTGTCATCAGGCAGCTGATTTCAATTTCGGATATTAGCTCATCTTACATACTTCTTTTGGAGTTCTGCCTCACGTCTGGATATTTTGTGTTCGACGGCCAGTTTTACCTACAAAAAGATGGCGTGGCCATGGGGCTACCTTTAGCTCCCATAGTCGCGGACTTGTGGATGGAACATTTTGAGAAAATGGCGTTGAGAGGTTCTCCTAAGCGTCCCAAGGTTTGGCTCAGGTATGTAGATGATACTTTCTGTATCCTGAAAAAGTCGGACATCGCGAGCTTTTTACAACATCTCAACTCGCTACACGTTAAGACCAGATTTACCATGGAGGAAGAACAGGACGGTGCTGTTGCGTTCTTGGACGTGAGGGTGATCCGCAGGAGTGATGGTACATTGGGTCACACAGTTCACCGTAAGGTCACACACACCAACCGATACCTACACGCTACTTCCCACCACCACCCAGCAAATTTGAGATCCGTCGTCTCTACACTTGTTCACCGCGCCCACAGAATCTGTGATGAAGAACACTTAGCGGCTCTCAAATATGTAAATGAAGTTTTAAAATCCAACGGCTATTCAAGGAAACAACGGACTTGGAAGCCAAATGCATCACGGGTAAGGGACATTGACCAGGAGCAGTCGAAGAAGAGAGCTTTTCTGCCCTATTTCAGAGGTGTTACGGATAGGGTGGGAAAGGTTTTGAAGCGATACGGGATACAATCGATCTTTTTACCACCCAAAAAGATTCAAAACTACCTGCGTCCACCAAAGGATCGTTTTCCTCTCCAGTCGCCAGGCGTTTACGCTGTCCCTTGTAGCTGTGGGTCATCTTATATTGGACAAACACAACGAAGTATTGCTACGCGTCTTAAAGAACATATAAGTGCTGTAAGTAAGAATCAGCGGGAAAAATCAGCAATATGCGAGCATATTTTAGATCATCCATCGGAACATCATTGGATTCACTTCGAGAAGACCGAAATCTTGGCCTGCGAACCTCACTACACGCCTTGGCTCGTTCGTGAGGCGATTGAAATTAAACGGCGACAAAATTTCAATCGCGACAACAGTTTCCAGCTTTCACGAACATGGGATCCCGTACTGAAAGCATCTCAACGGTCGATACGAAACAACATTTTCACGCCAAGCGACACAGTGAGTGTAGTTTGTTTGGATTCCTCTTCGCAACATCAACAAATGCAACAACCGCAACAACGGCCTGCGCACCGGTACAATCTGCGCAGTGTGGATCGACACTGACAACTTCAGGCAGTTTCCCGGTGACCACGCTCAATGAAACTTGATGCGAAACGTTCGGGGTGAGTACTTTTATTAGCACTCTTAATAATTTTACGCGGATTCCGGAAAACATAAAAAATGTCTTGCCGGTAAGGTTCGGAACTTGTCCCAATCAGCAGCGTGTTCTTTAAACCTATTTAGGGATTTATATATTGGTGTTCCTTTATTAATTTTGGTGATTATAGGGAAGTGATCACTCCCTTCCATTTCGTTATGCACTGCCCATGATTTTAGCGGAGTTATATTAGGGGATGCTAAGGAGAGGTCGATTGAGGATAGTGTATTGTAGGTTGACAGGTGGGTTGGGGTGTTGTCATTGAGTAGAACCAAGGGGGCGTCCCCCAGCCAGTCCGAGACGACCCTTCCTTTCCGGTTCCAAGCCACACAACCCCACATGGGACTGTGTGTGTTGAAATCATCACCAATGATCCCAGATCTTGGTAGTTGGTCAGTTAGTCGTTCTAGGTCCACTCGGGTTAGCTCTCGGCTGCACTCAAGATAGATGGAGGCGATGGTAAGCGGAGGGTTAGTTTGGATTTGGGCAGCGCAACACGTAAGTGGTGTTGCTAATGGTATTATTCTGTGGGTGATGCTGTGGTGCACCAGAATCCGCCATGCCTGGTTTCTCTAGGGTTGTTTGTCCGAATATAAATGTAATCTATCAGCCGTTCAGGCTCTTCTCCTTATTGGCATTTATTTCGTAAGGATCGCCTGGCAGAAAACTTTAAATTTATTTAATAGGATCAGAACGAATTTTGGCTAGAAGGGCAGCTTACCAGACTATCAAAAGCTTCCAAAATGTCAAGACCGACTCTCCAAAATTATGGAAACAATGATTCCAACGCTTCTTTATAGCCGTTTATAGCTCTCCGATTTAGCGGCCATACATATTTCATCAACTGAGGGTTGGTCGAAAAAACTTAAACTAGATAACCCTGAAGTAAGTGAAATTGGTTTATAGTTCGAAAGGCCACATACCTCTCCCGCATTGAAAGTATAGTTTTGTCTGCTAGTGGACTGTGGTAGAAATGTAAGAGAATAGAAAAGTAACTTTATTTGGCAATGTACTGAAGATAATTATATAATCTTAGTTTAAAAAATACCACTACCAGTTTAAAAAATATACTACTAAATATGCGGGTTCTGGACCAATGTGCAATGTGCAGGTCAAAGGTCAAGGTTGCTGATTGGGTTTTCGGTCTTGGAGGCTACAATTGAGAGATAAGGAAAAGAGATAAGGATTTTCGGTCTTATAGGCTACAATTGAGAGATAAGGAAGAGAGATAAGGATTGTCGGCCATCTTGGATTTTGGGTTTTCGGTCTTATTGGCTACAATTGTGAGATAAGGATTGTCGGCCATCTTGGATCTTGGGTTTTCGGTCTTATAGGCTACAATTGAGAGATAAGGAAGAGAGATAAGGATTGTCGGCCATCTTGGATTTTGGGTTTTCGTTCTTATAGGATACAATTGAGAGATAAGGATTGTCGGCCATCTTGGATTTTCGGTTTTTGGTCTTGGAGGCTACAATTGAGAGATAAGGAAGAGAGATAAGGATGTCGGCCATCTTGGATTTTTGGTTTTCGGTCTTGTAGGCTACAATTGGTCTTCTTCTTCTTCTTCTTCTTTGGTTTGCATCTAGACTTAGATCTAAACCTTGGATCTGAACCTAGATTGTTTAGTAAGATAAGGCACCTGTCGGCCATCTTGGATATTGGGTATTCAGTCTTGGAGGCTACAATTGATGTTGAAGATAAGAGTTTGTTGTTTTGAGTCTTTAATTTCGAAGTACAGCTTTATCAGCTAAATGAAATAACATGAGGCGAATTTAATTGGATTGAAGATAAGAGTTTGTTGTTTTGAGTCTTTAATTACGAAGTACAGCTTTATCAGCTAAATGAAATAACATGATGCGAATTTAGTTGGAAAAACAGAATATTGCGTAATAAAAGATTTCACCACTTTGAGTAAATAGATGAAGATTATTTTTTAATTTCTTTTGCAAATTCTTATTTCTATGATATCATTTGTTTTCAAGCAAGTTTTAACATGTTTTTCTGGTCGAGCTGTGATTGATAAGCGAGCTGGTGACTGCGTAGAAATTAATAATTTGGCGACAATGTTAAGGTCGTTGGGTGATAAGGTTTTGTAGATGAATCTGACCTCGTGCTGAAAATAAGAGTTGTTGTTTTGAGTTTTTAATTACGAAGTACTCCTTTATCAGCTAAATGAAATAACATGATGCGACTTTAATTGAAAGCAGAATATTGTAACCTCGAACTTTAAAAGATTATCATGCAATTTCTTTTCCAGATCTAAATATAGCCATTAATTCGAGGTTATATTATTAAATAATTTCGTGTTTTATGCAACTAGCAAGTAAGTCATTCCACCGATTACGTCATCTGGACCTTGACTACTAGTTAATATAACACCATTGAGGAATAGTTAAAGGAATTTCTGTAATTAGGGAAAAAAATCTGATGTTTAAAAATAACATGCATCGCTTTGCATAAATCCGTTAATAAGTAATAAACGTCTAGTCAAGATAGCTAGAATGGCTTCTTTCGGTACTTTGGAGAGGTTTATCATGTGAAGAACTTGCAAAGAAAATAAATATCTTTCCATAGCCTTAAACTTCGTTTCTTTATGATTCAGCCGTGATAATCTTAATAAGGGAAACCATTGATTCGTAATTATGCTTTAAATTTATATCAAACTAGCAGCTACCAAACCCATATAACAACCTTGAACTGCAGAAGAAATGAACAAGATCATTGGCGTTGTTGTAACACTTTCTAAAAATTGCCTCAAAACTGTGAATTTAGACTAGAACAAACAAAATCGAAGTAGCTGAAATGTCTTCTTTCGATACTTTAACGAGATTTATCATGTGAAGAACATAAGAAAATAAATTTTTTATATGCTTCATGTAACAATAGACTCAAATTGTGATTTCACAGAGTTCAGTTTACTTTGAGTTTGTCATCTAATTTTGGCAAATGTCAGCTTCCGGGTTTGTTGCCGTTGCAGCACTTTATAAAAATAGACTCAAAAACGTTGAATTGGGCCGATAGAACAAACAAAATCGAGGTAGCTGGAATGGCTTTCTTTTGGTAATTTAGAGAGATTTATCATGTCAAGAACTTAAGAAAATAAAACTCTTTTCATAGATTTAAACTTGGTTTCTTCTTTTTTCAGTCGTAATAATCTTAATAAGGAAACCATATTTTTCATGAATCGTAATTATGGTTTAAATTTATACCAAACGGACAGCTAACAACCCTATATGACATTTAAAATTTAATTTTTGTATGCGTCATGCAACAATAGACCCAAATTGTGATCTCACCAAGTCAAACAAACGAAAAACTACTATCCCAATGATCTTTTCAAAATTTATAGAGAAATACAGCTGAACCAATGAAAGAAATTTAAAGCGCAGTAAACAGGGCTTTAATAATCGTATTGAAAGCTTTCTATTGAAAAATGATGATGAAGGAATATTGGATCCAAATCAATTTTTCTCCAAAATCAAACCTCGAGTTATAAATCTTCTTGAAGCAAGTTTACAGAAAATCCTCTGAATTAGGCTCAAGGAAATTGATATGTTACTTAGAAGATACATTTCATTATATAATCCATTATAGAAATCTCCAAAAAGTAGTTTAAAGTATGAATTGAAGTTTTCATACATTCATAGAGCTCTTTGATTCAGACAATGGAATTGATTAAAACTCATACATTCATAGAGCTCTTTGATTCAGACAATGGAATTGATTAAAACAATATATTAATCTTAGTACTTTGCATAGATCAAAAGCTGTTAACACTTTCCGATCTTAAGCTCTTATGATGGAATTTGTATTTATCACGAGGAATGACACTACTTTTGGGTTCTTATGTATATTCAAATGTTCAACAGATGCTTACTATTGGCAAGACTTATTCTAATATCATCATTAAATCTTTCGGTTGGAGCAAAGTTCGGTTTACTAAAATTATCACAGTTTAAAAAAAAATTTTGAATCTATAAGAAAGCGAAGGGTGTTAAAAAGACGTCTGTTACCAAGTTAACTCATTAATTCATCACTCAAAGCTTCAACAGATTTTTCTGCATATAGTTGACTTTCAGTTTTTCCCTTTTCCCACAGTAAGCTTAGAAAGTCTGACGAATAACTTATCTGATTCTGAATTTAAAAATTAAAACTGTCATTAGTAAGATCACGTTAGAATATATAAGATTGAAATCTAAGATCTATTCTTTACAAGTAGACAGCAAGAAAGATATTATGAAAGCTACATTTTAAACTAATTTTTAGATTAACTAGAAATTGTGAAAATGAGAATCATTAATAAATTTATGTAGAATGAAAAATAAATGACTAAATTAATAAAATGCTATTTTAACATTACCAGAAAGACTTTTATTAGTATAAAATAGACATTTAATTCTTATTTATAACTATTGCTTTTCTAGTAAATTTCTTAAAAGGTAAACATTTTCCCTTATGAATTAAACAGCATCGCGCTTTATACAAAAATTTAAGAGAGGATACATTTGAACACTGCAATTCTTCTTCCATATTATATACTTCATATGGGAGTGTTTCAGAATTTAACCTTAATTACAACAAGTCTTCTTATACAATTTTTTTCTGGTTGGTTTATGAAGTTCATTAACTACTTGTATTTCATTCATTTTGTAGTTGTCAGAGATTCTACATTAATCAACGCTATTAAAGTGTCTTTAATTTTGTTCTATATGTAGAACTATATATTTCATCAACTTCTGCTGAGCATCAACAATTCATTCATTTCTATACAAATCGTATGCTATTTTCAGTTTTCCTTGTAGAGCCGCAATTGATTCATTTCTAAGTAGCTCAATTTAATAACATACAGATGGATCCACTGATCAAGAACTCCTCAAAAAATCATACAAATTTGTCAACACTGTATGATTAGAGGGTTAAAAGCTATATGGAGATATTTATACTATAATGTCAGCTTCTCTCAGTTTTTTAATTATTAACATTATTTCATTGTTATGACTGTTATTACCAGCCTGTTTTGATGCTATTAGTAGGCGTAAACGATCAACTAATTCATTAGGATTTTCAAAGTAAGTATAGCCAACTTCATTGTTATGACTGTTATTACCAGCCTGTTTTGATGCTATTAGTAGGCGTAAACGATCAACTAATTCATTAGGATTTTCAAAGTAAGTATAGCCAGTATTAGTCTTTGGTATTTGTATTAAACCCTGACCTTTTGGGGATGTGAGATTCTTAATGATGGTTTTATACTTCTTGCTTCTGTTTCCTTTTATTCGACCATCATCCATATAATTGCGTTTATAAGCATTAGTGTCATTCATAATGTTTCTGTAGTTGTTCATATCATCTGACGTGTATAGTTGTTTAGGGGTTTTTATGAAGAGCAATTCGAGAAGTCCTGGAGTAATGCTATATACTTTTTCTTTAAGAATGATATTGTCACCATCAACTTGAAGAATCGAGTTGCCAATTTTCCAGTTGTTACCATCAAAGTAAACCCCAAAAGATTTATCAATTTTTGTGCTCTTGTTTTCATATAATTTAATGTATTTCGAAATTGAAGGGTTATTGGGCAAAACATCGATAGAAAGCGTCTTTGTTAGAGTAGATGAATTTGGAGGTGTAGCAAATTCTTCATTATCATCATCTTCACTATTAGTAGAGCTATCGGAAATTCTAGAATAATCTCCAAGTTTACTTGAAGTACTAGCTGGCTCTGCTTTGAAGTATTTATGTTTAGGTTGAGGTGTTAAAATTTCACTGTTATTATATTTATCAATATCAGGATCCATTTTCAAGAGTTCAATCCCAGGATCCATTTTCAAGAGTTTACGTTTATATGAGTTTACTGAAGCATCGCTCTTTGACTCATCCTTGATTTGTGCAACAAGTGACTCAAGCGGCTTGGTGATGGACTTAAAAGTTTGCTCTAGCTGAGTCTCTGTTTCCATTTTTCCCATCTTAAGAGCTTTAAACTTTTTTCTGATGGCATTTCGCACCCTCGCTATTTCCTTAGTAAGCTTCTCATCCATATTGATCTTATTTAAGAACCAAGTCTAAAAGACATGAAACAGTAAACAATAAACATGAATCATAAAACAATAAACATGAAACATGAATCAAGAATCATGAATCATGAAACATGTAACATGAAACAATAATTACCTATGTGAAGTATCCTCTGAACTGCTTCCATCAAAGTGTTAGTATTAGCTAATAAATCATTGCTCATCCCTCTCCTTTTATAGTACGTATCATGAATACATCAAATCCCTTTCGGTAGCACCACTTACACATTGCGTTGTTTTTATTAATCAACAAAATCCATATTTATACTTCCAAAATTCAGCACACGCATTACGAAAATTTCCAAACGTCATATCTGTATCCACATGATCATAATATATATGTAATAGCTACGGAATGGGAAAGTCGAGGTAAACATTTAGGTCTTCGTGCTTTAATTGCAAATCCCAATGTCATTAGTAAGATTACGTTAGAATGTATAGGATTGAAATCTAAGATCTATTCTTTACAAGTAGACAGCAAGAAAGATATTATGAAAGGTACCTTTGAAACTAATTGTTAGATTAACTAGAAATTGTGAAAATGAGCATCATTAATAAATTTATGTTGAAGGAAAAATAAATGCCTAAATTAATAAAATGCTATTTTAACATTTACAGAAAGACTTTTATTAGTATTAAATAATAAGACATTTAATTCTTATTTCTGTCTTCTATTACTTTTCTAGAAAATTTCTTAAAAGCTAAACATTTTCTTGAGCATTCCCTTATGAATTAAACAGCATGGGGTTTTATACAAAAATTTAAGAGAAGATAAATTTGGACACTGCAATTCTTCTTCCATATTATATACTATTACACCTTCATCAAATGTATTTTTGATCCAGCAAACCTTTTCACAGCCTTTCACATAAAGTACTTTGTTTCTTATTAAAGGAGTCACTATAGTACGTATTTGATGTTAGGGGATATATCCATCGTTCCAATTGAATCCATGGTAATTATGATGCAATCACTTCGCTTCTTTCTGTCTTTTCAGTTGTGAAATCCTTAAATCTAAATGGAGTTTGAAAAATAAAGTGCTGCATTTGGTTTCTATTTGTTAAAATTGTCAATTCCTTCACAATAAACTTGCTATGTTCGTCTTCACGATTTTTCTCTTTCAATAAATGTGTTGACCGTGCTTCTTTTGTCTTTTCAGTTGTGAAATCCTTAAATCTAAATGGAGTTTGAAAAATAAAGTGCTGCATTTGGTTTCCATTTGTCAAAATTGTCCATTCCTTCACAATAAACTTGCTATGTTCGTCTTCACGATTTTTCTCTTTCAATAAATGTATTGACCGTCTCTTATGTTTTAAAAGACTATCTCTCCGGCTAAAGAATTTGTTGCATTCTATACATTTAAACATATTGGTGGTTATCTAAACACTAAAAATGATCTGTTGAAGTCGATATTTATAACCCTGTATTCTCTTCTAAGATATCTTGATAATCTTTCAACTCATCCTTACTATACAAAGTTTTACAGGTTGTTTCATAAAAAGCAATTTACATCGACCTAATCTAATTTTTCTCAATTGCAATTTTCCAATTTTCCATTCGTTATCGTCACCTAAGTAAACTTCATAAGTGCTGTCAACTATCGGGCTTTTTTAGGCGTTGAAAAGTGAACTATATCTTTGAATATATGAGAAAAATAAGAACTTTACAGCTACAACTTTGTGATATTCTGTGCAGCGTTCCTTTGCAAAAAGTATTTGCAAGTGATCACTATTTTAAACATATATATTATGATCATGTGGATACAGATATGACGTTTGGAAATTTTCGTAATGCGTGTGCTGAATTTTGGAAGTATAAATATGGATTTTGTTGATTAATAAAAACAACGCAATGTGTAAGTGGTGCTACCGAAAGGGATTTGATGTATTCATGATACGTACTATAAAAGGAGAGGGATGAGCAATGATTTATTAGCTAATACTAACACTTTGATGGAAGCAGTTCAGAGGATACTTCACATAGGTAATTATTGTTTCATGTTACATGTTTCATGATTCATGATTGTTGATTCATGTTTCATGTTTATTGTTTTATGATTCATGTTTATTGTTTACTGTTTCATGTCTTTTAGACTTGGTTCTTAAATAAGATCAATATGGATGAGAAGCTTACTAAGGAAATAGCGAGGGTGCGAAATGCCATCAGAAAAAAGTTTAAAGCTCTTAAGATGGGAAAAATGGAAACAGAGACTCAGCTAGAGCAAACTTTTAAGTCCATCACCAAGCCGCTTGAGTCACTTGTTGCACAAATCAAGGATGAGTCAAAGAGCGATGCTTCAGTAAACTCATATAAACGTAAACTCTTGAAAATGGATCCTGGGATTGAACTCTTGAAAATGGATCCTGATATTGATAAATATAATAACAGTGAAATTTTAACACCTCAACCTAAACATAAATACTTCAAAGCAGAGCCAGCTAGTACTTCAAGTAAACTTGGAGATTATTCTAGAATTTCCGATAGCTCTACTAATAGTGAAGATGATGATAATGAAGAATTTGCTACACCTCCAAATTCATCTACTCTAACAAAGACGCTTTCTATCGATGATTTGCCCAATAACCCTTCAATTTCGAAATACATTAAATTATATGAAAACAAGAGCACAAAAATTGATAAATCTTTTGGGGTTTACTTTGATGGTAACAACTGGAAAATTGGCAACTCGATTCTTCAAGTTGATGGTAACAATATCATTCTTAAAGAAAAAGTATATAGCATTACTCCAGGACTTCTCGAATTGCTCTTCATAAAAACCCCTAAACAACTATACACGTCAGATGATATGAACAACTACAGAAACATTATGAATGACACTAATGCTTATAAACGCAATTATATGGATGATGGTCGAATAAAAGGAAACAGAAGCAAGAAGTATAAAACCATCATTAAGAATCTCACATCCCCAAAAGGTCAGGGTTTAATACAAATACCAAAGACTAATACTGGCTATACTTACTTTGAAAATCCTAATGAATTAGTTGATCGTTTACGCCTACTAATAGCATCAAAACAGGCTGGTAATAACAGTCATAACAATGAAGTTGGCTATACTTACTTTGAAAATCCTAATGAATTAGTTGATCGTTTACGCCTACTAATAGCATCAAAACAGGCTGGTAATAACAGTCATAACAATGAAATAATGTTAATAATTAAAAAACTGAGAGAAGCTGACATTATAGTATAAATATCTCCATATAGCTTTTAACCCTCTAATCATACAGTGTTGACAAATTTGGATGATTTTTTGAGGAGTTCTTGATCAGTGGATCCATCTGTATGTTATTAAATTGAGCTACTTAGAAATGAATCAATTGCGGCTCTACAAGGAAAACTGAAAATAGCATACGATTTGTATAGAAATGAATGAATTGTTGATGCTCAGCAGAAGTTGATGAAATATATAGTTCTACATATAGAACAAAATTAAAGACACTTTAATAGCGTTGATTAATGTAGAATCTCTGACAACTACAAAATGAATGAAATACAAGTAGTTAATGAACTTCATAAACCAACCAGAAAAAAATTGTATAAGAAGACTTGTTGTAATTAAGGTTAAATTCTGAAACACTCCCATATGAAGTATATAATATGGAAGAAGAATTGCAGTGTTCAAATGTATCCTCTCTTAAATTTTTGTATAAAGCGCGATGCTGTTTAATTCATAAGGGAAAATGTTTACCTTTTAAGAAATTTACTAGAAAAGCAATAGTTATAAATAAGAATTAAATGTCTATTTTATACTAATAAAAGTCTTTCTGGTAATGTTAAAATAGCATTTTATTAATTTAGTCATTTATTTTTCATTCTACATAAATTTATTAATGATTTTCATTTTCACAATTTCTAGTTAATCTAAAAATTAGTTTAAAATGTAGCTTTCATAATATCTTTCTTGCTGTCTACTTGTAAAGAATAGATCTTAGATTTCAATCTTATATATTCTAACGTGATCTTACTAATGACAGTTTTAATTTTTAAATTCAGAATCAGATAAGTTATTCGTCAGACTTTCTAAGCTTACTGTGGGAAAAGGGAAAAACTGAAAGTCAACTATATGCAGAAAAATCTGTTGAAGCTTTGAGTGATGAATTAATGAGTTAACTTGGTAACAGACGTCTTTTTAACACCCTTCGCTTTCTTATAGATTCAAAATTTTTTTTTAAACTGTGATAATTTTAGTAAACCGAACTTTGCTCCAACCGAAAGATTTAATGATGATATTAGAATAAGTCTTGCCAATAGTAAGCATCTGTTGAACATTTGAATATACATAAGAACCCAAAAGTAGTGTCATTCCTCGTGATAAATACAAATTCCATCATAAGAGCTTAAGATCGGAAAGTGTTAACAGCTTTTGATCTATGCAAAGTACTAAGATTAATATATTGTTTTAATCAATTCCATTGTCTGAATCAAAGAGCTCTATGAATGTATGAGTTTTAATCAATTCCATT
Source organism: Leptarthrus brevirostris (assembly GCA_964036015.1). Taxonomy (NCBI): domain Eukaryota; kingdom Metazoa; phylum Arthropoda; class Insecta; order Diptera; family Asilidae; genus Leptarthrus; species Leptarthrus brevirostris. The sequence continues at coordinate 114,547,861 of OZ038371.1, forward strand.
GTCTGAATCAAAGAGCTCTATGAATGTATGAAAACTTCAATTCATACTTTAAACTACTTTTTGGAGATTTCTATAATGGATTATATAATGAAATGTATCTTCTAAGTAACATATCAATTTCCTTGAGCCTAATTCAGAGGATTTTCTGTAAACTTGCTTCAAGAAGATTTATAACTCGAGGTTTGATTTTGTAGAAAAATTGATTTGGATCCAATATTCCTTCATCATCATTTTTCAATAGAAAGCTTTCAATACGATTATTAAAGCCCTGTTTAATGCGCTTTAAATTTCTTTCATTGGTTCAGCTGTATTTCTCTATAAATTTTGAAAAGATCATTGGGATAGTAGTTTTTCGTTTGTTTGACTTGGTGAGATCACAATTTGGGTCTATTGTTGCATGACGCATACAAAAATTAAATTTTAAATGTCATATAGGGTTGTTAGCTGTCCGTTTGGTATAAATTTAAACCATAATTACGATTCAAGAAAAATATGGTTTCCTTATTAAGATTATTACGACTGAAAAAAGAAGAAACCAAGTTTAAATCTATGAAAAGAGTTTTATTTTCTTAAGTTCTTGACATGATAAATCTCTCTAAATTACCAAAAGAAAGCCATTCCAGCTACCACGATTTTGTTTGTTCTATCGGCCCAATTCAAAGTTTTTGAGTCTATTTTTATAAATTGCTGCAACGGCAACAAACCCGGAAGCTGACATTTGCCAAAATTAGATGACAAACTCAAAATAAACTAAACTCTGTGAAATCACAATTTGAGTCTATTGTTACATGAAGCATATAAAAAATTTATTTTCTTATGTTCTTCACATGATAAATCTCGTTAAAGTATCGAAAGAAGACATTTCAGCTACTTCGATTTTGTTTGTTCTAGTCTAAATTCACAGTTTTGAGGCAATTTTTAGAAAGTGTTACAACAACGCCAATGATCTTGTTCATTTCTTCTGCAGTTCAAGGTTGTTATATGGGTTTGGTAGCTGCTAGTTTGATATAAATTTAAAGCATAATTACGAATCAATGGTTTCCCTTATTAAGATTATCACGGCTGAATCATAAAGAAACGAAGTTTAAGGCTATGGAAAGATATTTATTTTCTTTGCAAGTTCTTCACATGATAAACCTCTCCAAAGTACCGAAAGAAGCCATTCTAGCTATCTTGACTAGACGTTTATTACTTATTAACGGATTTATGCAAAGCGATGCATGTTATTTTTAAACATCAGATTTTTTTCCCTAATTACAGAAATTCCTTTAACTATTCCTCAATGGTGTTATATTAACTAGTAGTCAAGGTCCAGATGACGTAATCGGTGGAATGACTTACTTGCTAGTTGCATAAAACACGAAATTATTTAATAATATAACCTCGAATTAATGGCTATATTTAGATCTGGAAAAGAAATTGCATGATAATCTTTTAAAGTTCGAGGTTACAATATTCTGCTTTCAATTAAAGTCGCATCATGTTATTTCATTTAGCTGATAAAGGAGTACTTCGTAATTAAAAACTCAAAACAACAACTCTTATTTTCAGCACGAGGTCAGATTCATCTACAAAACCTTATCACCCAACGACCTTAACATTGTCGCCAAATTATTAATTTCTACGCAGTCACCAGCTCGCTTATCAATCACAGCTCGACCAGAAAAACATGTTAAAACTTGCTTGAAAACAAATGATATCATAGAAATAAGAATTTGCAAAAGAAATTAAAAAATAATCTTCATCTATTTACTCAAAGTGGTGAAATCTTTTATTACGCAATATTCTGTTTTTCCAACTAAATTCGCATCATGTTATTTCATTTAGCTGATAAAGCTGTACTTCGTAATTAAAGACTCAAAACAACAAACTCTTATCTTCAATCCAATTAAATTCGCCTCATGTTATTTCATTTAGCTGATAAAGCTGTACTTCGAAATTAAAGACTCAAAACAACAAACTCTTATCTTCAACATCAATTGTAGCCTCCAAGACTGAATACCCAATATCCAAGATGGCCGACAGGTGCCTTATCTTACTAAACAATCTAGGTTCAGATCCAAGGTTTAGATCTAAGTCTAGATGCAAACCAAAGAAGAAGAAGAAGAAGAAGACCAATTGTAGCCTACAAGACCGAAAACCAAAAATCCAAGATGGCCGACATCCTTATCTCTCTTCCTTATCTCTCAATTGTAGCCTCCAAGACCAAAAACCGAAAATCCAAGATGGCCGACAATCCTTATCTCTCAATTGTATCCTATAAGAACGAAAACCCAAAATCCAAGATGGCCGACAATCCTTATCTCTCTTCCTTATCTCTCAATTGTAGCCTATAAGACCGAAAACCCAAGATCCAAGATGGCCGACAATCCTTATCTCTCAATTGTAGCCAATAAGACCGAAAACCCAAAATCCAAGATGGCCGACAATCCTTATCTCTCTTCCTTATCTCTCAATTGTAGCCTATAAGACCGAAAACCCAAGATCCAAGATGGCCGACAATCCTTATCTCACAATTGTAGCCAATAAGACCGAAAACCCAAAATCCAAGATGGCCGACAATCCTTATCTCTCTTCCTTATCTCTCAATTGTAGCCTATAAGACCGAAAATCCTTATCTCTTTTCCTTATCTCTCAATTGTAGCCTCCAAGACCGAAAACCCAATCAGCAACCTTGACCTTTGACCTGCACATTGCACATTGGTCCAGAACCCGCATATTTATACTACTCAGAGTTATACAAACTAGGAGGTAGTTCATAAAGAATTAATCATAAATCTATAATATTTCAAAAACTAAATAATCTACAAAGAGTAATGATATAAATTTCATTATACCATAGTAAACTTAAGTAAGTTTGTACGCCACTGCCAAAATCGTTCATGCATTTTGGAAAAAAACTTCTGCTGGAGCCTGCACGCTATGTTACTTGGAAGAGAATTCCCTTTCGTAGGTATTGCTTGAACAATGTAAGAATGTTCACCATGTCGTGAGATATATGTTATCTTTATAACGTAGCAAAAGCTCAGGGGACAACCCTATGATTCGTCAGCATGGCTATGGCCGGATGGGAATTAAGGTAAGGGGTATGAGGGAAATTAGATGTCTACTTTTTGCATTATTGTGAGCTAGATAACCGTCCAGACGCGGTGTGTTTTATTTTTTTATTTATGCAAAACGAATAGGCAGTTCGAGCCTCGGACCTCCATCCATGGCGTGGTGAACTCTTAGAACCAGTAACTCTGTTCTTGGAATAAGACATTTACGATTTCTTCTTGATATCAAAAATTCAAGTCTTTCATACCGGTACGTTGAAATTTTTCATTTACAGGCCTATGTAGAAATATATGTTCACAACGAGCTAAATATCGGTCTGTTCCACCGATTTTCGTGCACAAACTTTCCGTTTTGCTTATATGGTGGGAGAAAAAGTGTCTACAAACCAAAAAATCGAGGGAACATGTTTCATGCAAACTCGTTAAAATCAAGAAGAAGAAAATTCACGGAACACACCTAATCTACTTAAACTGCACTTCTAATTATTGTTAATCAAATCATTTTAATCACCAAATTATCCTTTATTAATAACTTTATTCAATCAATTCACTATGAAACAGTCACTCAACCTGAGCTCACTTTTTAAACAAAAACACCGAACAGCTGTTTGTAACTTTTGCAAGAAAAATGTTTTTCCACAGTTTTTGGGAAAGTTACTTTGTGTTTAACTTGGCAGTAAGATATGCTCGCTTGAGGGAGCGATGCTTGAACTTACCTTTATTACGAAAGTATTATTATCTCTGTAGTGTAAGAGAATTTCTTGAGTTATCCATGGACACTGATGGATTCGGTTTTTACATAGTATACTTTGCTTTATTTCTATGACAAATATGAATGCCTATAATATTTGTCATAGAAATAAAGCAAAATATTAGCAAACACTTCAAATTTACCGTCGGTGGAGGTACAGTCAAATACATTGTGTGGGACTTCATCGCATTCCACAAAGAGCAAATTTCTGCACGACGCGGACAGCAAGGTCGTTCCTTTTCTGTTTCATTTAAGCTTCTTGTACCGGATGCTGTTTTTAATTTGGACGAATGTTCTGAATGAGCGTGATATCTATAATGCTGTAGTTTTAGTGACGTCGAGAGTGACGATCCTCTGACGACTGCCAACCCATTTGGCGACTTTTTTAGCATCGCGTTTTTGGCTACAGACTATGATACTAGAGATAAGGATTTTACTCATATGACGAGGCGCCAACTACCCTGGAAAACAAAGACCTAGTGTTTGGCTGATAGTTTCTTGTGTGGTCCTGATGGTATCCCTGCTCGTTTTGTAAAAAACTGTCGCATGTCCCTAGTTTCTATACTTTGTTACTTATTTAACTTATCTATTTATTGTGGTGTTCTTCCGAAATCCTGGAAACTATGTCATCATTCCTCTTCATAAGAAGGGAAGAAAATGTTATGTGTATTGGTAAAATTTTTGAAGCTCTGGTATGCAATGCTCTTAACTTCCACTGCAAACCTTTTCTGGGTTCCTTTCAGCATGGCTTCATGACAGGTAAATCTACTACGACTAACTTACTGGATTTCTCTATTTGCTGTATTTCTGCCATTGAAGCCGGCAAGTAGGTCGACTGCATTTTCACGCATTTTAGCAAGGATTTTGGCAGAATTAACCACAGTGTTCTTGTTCGTAAGTTATCTTTTCTAGCGTTTCCATGAATTTTCGTTAATTGGATTCGTTTCTATCTGTCTGATCGCACGCAACGTGTACACTTTCTAATGATATGGGCCTCAAGGTAGTCATGTAGGACCATTGCTTTTTATCATTTACATCAATAATGTATCCTTAATTCGCCCTAATTCGAGAATTCTATGTTACGCTGGTGACGCCAAAATTTTCCGCGTTATTTCAAGTGCGAATGACTTGCACTATTAAACTCTGACTTAGACGCCTTTCATAATTGGTGTTCTACAAACTTCCTTCCTCTATATATTAGTAAGCGCACTACTGTGTCGTTCTGTCGATCAAGGAATCCAGTACACTTTAATTACACTTTAGACGGTGCCTCTCTGAACAGACTTGACAACACCAACGATTTAGGGGTCGTGCTAAATACAAACTTTTCATTTGACGACCATATCAACACTATCGTAATCAAAGCTAATTATGTTCGGCATTGTTAAGCGATGGTCTAAGGAGTTTGATGACGCATATATAACAAAACTCCTTTATTTTACGTTCGTAAGACATGTTTTGGAGTATGTTAGTCCAGTGTGGTCTCCTTTTTAACCGACTTCCCAAAAACAAAGAGGTTCTAAGTTCGACGCGTATTTTTTTTTTTTTTTTATCTGACCGGGCATAACTTCGTAACGCGTCGACCGATTTTGATGATTCTTTTTTTGTTGGGTAGAGTATGTTCCGTGGTTGATACCAGGTGAAAAAAATTTTGGGGGGATGGGGGTGGGGAGTGGGGGTGGAACCTAACTTTGTAACGCGTGGTCCGATTTCGATGGTTCTTTTTCTGTTGTATAGGGTATGATCCCCCATTCCTAATAGGAGAATAATTTGGTCCTATGGTGAAAGGTGTGGGTGGGGGGGAGGGGTAGTCTAACTTCGTAACGCGTGGACCGATTTGGATAATTCTTCTTCTATTGGATAGAATATGATCCTTGGTTGATACTACGAGAAAACAAATGTTGCTGGGGTGGAGGTGGGAGAAGGGGGGTGGAACCTAACTTTGTAACGCGTGGATTGATTTGTACGGTTCTTTTGCTGTTGTATAGAGTGTGATCCCTCATTGCTAATAGGAGAATAATTTGGTCCTATGGTGGAGGTGGGGGAGGCGGAGGGGTGATTTCTTTTATGTTCGGTAGAGTATGTTCCTTGATTGATACCATGAGAAAAAAAGTTTAGTGGAATGGGGGTGAGGTAGGGGGTTAAAACTAATTTTTAACGCGTGGACCGATTTGGATGGTTCTTTCTTCGTTGTATAGAGAAGAAGACACTAAAAAGTGAAAAATAAAATAGTTTTTAAAAAAAAGTTGAACCGACTTCACAAAAAGCGCTAAAAAGCATAAAATAATTTTTAATTTTATATCTATTACGACATTTTGAAGTCGGTGCAAATTAAACAAATAAAACAACTACAGTACCACAATTGAAAATAATACCTAATACTACCTGAACGTTTCAGTTTACGGGATAATAAGAAATGACGATTAAATACTTTTGTTGTAGTTGTTTGGTTTATTTAATTTGCACCGACTTCAAAATGTCGTAATAGATATAAAATTAAAAATTATTTTATGCTTTTTAGCGCTTTTTGTGAAGTCGGTTCAACTTTTTTTTAAAAACTATTTTATTATGCGACTCATATTAATCGCATTGAAACTGTAAAGCGTAGATTCGTAAGATTTGCCCTTTGCGGCCTTCCTCGGATCGATCCCCTTCGGCTGCTTTCTTGATTTATTTAATTTTTTATTTAAGCTTAATACAAGCTATTACATAATAATACATACTGCAATTACAAGCTATAACATAATACTAATACTACAAGCTATAATAAGTGATGACATAATAAATAAATAGTAAAAGCTACAATATGAGCTCTAAATAAAGTAGATACGGGCTGGAAGGAAGAAGAATTAAGAAAGGCGATCAAGATGGACGAGATCAAGATATAAGGCTTTGCGAAGGGATGATTTACTCAGATGGAAGTCAAAGGAGGAAAGGTCGTTGACTTTTCGTAGCATCCTGGTAATTGGCTCACTTTGACCGTAGTTTGTGCGATGGCGATCGAGTCGGAAAAGGGGAGTGGACCTAAGGTTGGGGGGATTGGTATAGATGGGTAAAGATTGCAGGATTGAAGGGCAGTCTATGGCACCACTTAATAGCTGATGCATGAAGAGAATGTCGGAAACATCAAGACGTTTACTTAAAGGTTGTAAGTCTATCAGTTTCAGACGGTTTTCATAAGGTGAAAGGTTGAATCGGTCTCCCCACGGAAGATCACGTAGAGCGAAGCGAATGAACCTACGCTGGACAGATTCAATCCTATTAATGTGAGTTGTTTGTGTAGGTGACCATACCTGGCTGGCATATTCAAGGAGAGGTCTAACGAAGGAGATATAGAGAGATTTGGAAACATAAGGATTGGAGAACTCTCTGGACCAGCGCTTCACAAACCCTAGCACGGAGTTAGCTCTGTTAATTATGCTGTCAATGTGGGAACGGAAATTGAGTTCACTATCACAGATTATTCCGAGGTCACACAAAGAGGTAACGATAGGGACTGGTACGTCGGTTAGCATGTAGACTCTCGGGGTGGGTGTAAGACGCTTGCGGGAATAAGAGATGGACTGCATTTGGAGACATTGAGTTCAAGAAAGTTTTTCATGCACCATGTGGTGAAGGAATCGAGATCTTTTTGCAGGAGAAGAGAGTCGGTTGTAGAGGAGATATGTTTAATTATTTTCAGGTCATCAGCATAAATGGACAGCTCTGAGTGAGTGATGACACATTCAACATCATTTATTGTAAGGATGAAAATTAATGGACCGAGCCACCCTGGGGGACGCCGGAACGAGCGACTATAGGGTTAGAAATGGATGAGCTGAAAAGAACATTGTACCGACGGTTGTTGAGGTAGGATTGAATCCAGGAGATGAATCGGGAGGGGAAGCCTAGGCGATCAAGTTTGAACAATATAACATTAAGGGAGATCTTGTCGAAGGCTTTTCTAAAATCGGTGGCGATAAAATCAACATCTTTACCGTTTTCCAGGGCACATAGTGTTTTGGAGACGAAGTCAGTAAGGTTGGTGGTTGCAGATCTTCCTTTGAGGAAGCCATGCTGGGAGAGGGAGAAGATAGACTTACAGTGAAAGAACATGGAATCATAGACCAATTTTTCGAATAGTTTAGGTATGGATGATAATTTAGCGATGGGTATAATATACGAGTTTTTCCATAAATGAGGGAAAACCGCTTGAGTGACCGAGAGGCGGAAAAGCAAGGTAAGGGGTTGAATTAGATGCATGGCACACTTTTTCAGAACGATGACCGGAATGCCGTCAGGACCTGGGTTGAAGCCGTCCTCAAGCCCGTTGATACTGGTGGCGATTAGTTCGGGATCAGGGTCGAAAGACGTAAACGACGTTTGAGTGCATTTGTCCAAGAATGAAAAGTAGTTAAGGTCAGGTTGTAGGGAAGTGTCGCTGAAGGATTTACTGAAGAAGTGTGCAAAGAGGTTGGCGATAACCTTAGGATCAGACCAAGAGGTATTCTCAAGTTTTAGGGTAGAGGTGTAACCATTGGATTTCTTCTTTGAATTAATAAAGTTATAAAAACGCTTGGGTTCGGATATGAGGCTAGTTTCCATCCGTTGGAGGTACTCATAGTGGAGGATATCACAACGTTCAGAAAAAGAGGTATAAGCAGATAGGTAGGAAGAATAGTCGGACTCGGTCTGGGATAGAAGAAAAGTTTGCCAACGTTTATTTCTCCTATTGCGGAGAGAGCGTTATTCTTTGTCATACCATACGGGGGATGAGGAGTAGTTTTTACGAGGAAAAAGGGGGATAGATTGTGTAAGACAAGCGTGTATTTCTGAATAGAACGTTGAGGGATAGTGGCAATGTTAGAGTTGATGAGCAAGTGATTTAATTTTTCAAAGTCAATTGAAGGAAAGAGAAGACTCGGAGCTTGAAAGAGCATGAGGGTGTTCGTAGGAGAAAACATCGGTCTTACGCTGACCAATTAAAGCTTATTTCATTAGAGTCCCTTGAAGACGCGACAACTCCAGAATTGTTACTGGGGCCTCTGTATTTATCGATTCCTACTCGCCCCTTGAGGAACCAACGCTTTCTGAATATTCGCCACCATTGCACTTATTATGGTATGCATGAGCCTATTACATCTACTACCCCGTTTCATCAAAGTTCGTCAGTTTTATTTTTTCTTATATAATAAAGTTGAATCGCATAAATTTATGTTTAAATGTTTAAAATAGTTTTTTAATATTTATTCTTTTAAATATAATACATTTTTATGATTTTTGATACAATTTTTGAAAAACAAATAATAAATAAATAATTTATTATGTAAAACCAAAAAATCGTTATAAGGCAGATATTTCAATTATTAACCTTAACGATTTTTACCACTTAGTACCACCTTTTGCTGAAATAACCGATTCTATTCGATTTGGCATTGCTTCTAATATTTAATAAAATTGTATTGCATTTAAGAGATAAACATTTAAATTTCATGTTGATAGAAAATTTTGTGTTTTGACTTCATTTTATATGAAAAAAATTAAAATGACGAACTTTGATGAAACGGGGTAGTATGTCTCGTCTCTTTAATAATAATTTTCAGTTTATTGATTTTCACTTGTCGACACCTCAACTGAAGATTAAGCTTTGTTAGGGTTACTTTTTCTACTTCTTATGTAATTATTGTTATTTTGATGTAGTAGTTAGTATTTGATGAATAATAATAAATAAATAAATAAACAACATTCTTGAATACAAAAAATTGTGATCCAAATTATCAGGCGGCGTTTGATTCTGAAATAACACATTTTCCAGATGCGTTCTGAAAATGAATCTATAATCTGGTAGATGGTAGATTCGAAGATCTAGTTTGCCTCAGATAGAGGAAGGTTTCCAACATAGAGCTGTTTCGAAAGGCATTTACATTAATATCATTCTAGGGTAAACAAACTAACAGGGTAGTAGATACCGAAAACGGCACATCTATCAGAACCCGAATCCACTTCCATACCTAGAAACTCAATATCCTGTCCAAAGGACGAAAACTTAAGAATGGAAGCCTTTAAAGATACTACATACATGTATAGCAGCACCACCATCGATCTCTTCTGAATAGATTATAGCCCAGTATTGACACTAGTGACGAGTTAATACTCTCGTTAAGCCATGTTTTACAAACGACCAATAAGTGTACCAGCAAACATATCCCACAGTTGCTAAAGTTTGTTCCTCAACTTCTTACATTCATATATATAATAATAGAATCCAGATACCTGAGAAGGGAAAATATAGGTAAAGGTTCTTACAATATCGAGGGGAGAAACGTTATCAGGCTCTATGAGATATGAACTGTGGAAGAAAAATAAGTGGGAATGCTACATCTCCTGTATAAATAACGCAAAGATAATAAATTGGGTGAAAATAATTACAAAAATGTGAATGTAAATTCTAGCATAAAGTTATCCAAAAAATGCATTAAAATAGAGATGATGTCAATTATAGAAGAGATGCTGTTACAAGGAGATCCCTAATTCACCGAGCTCGGACAAGTATATGTAAAGGTGGTCGCGTATGCCGAGGATTTTGTTATATTAGTGTCAGGTAAGTGCCTGAGCACGATTACCGAACTTGCGAACGAACGAACGAAAACAGCCATAAGGAAGCTAAACTCCTGGGCAGTAAGCAAGGGACTTAATATTAACTCGTGCAAAATGGAATTGCTACTTTTCACAAGGATATAGAGGGTACTACTTTTAAAACACCAAGTTTGGACCGAATGCAGTAGGAACTCAGGTCCAATGCCAGATACCTGGGAGTTATTCTAGACTGTAAACTATCCTGGAAGCTAAATGTAGAAGAAGGGATTGTTAAAGCAAACAAAGCTTTCTACGCATGCAGAAAACTCTTCGGCACACAAAACGTACTGGGTGCATACGGCGATTATGCGACCAATCCCGCTTTATGACGTTATGGTTTGGGACCAGCTGTAGATAAGAACACCTATCTCTCCAGATTGGAGCACACACCAAGGTTGTCAGGAATCAGAATCACAGGGGCGCTCAAATCCACATGCTCTAAACACTATGTTATACTTCCCTCCTGTGGATCTGTTAGAGGTTAGAGACTTCAATAGGATGTTCAGAGCAGTAATACCAGACAGGCTGTTCTGGAAATCTAGAACAGAGGAACCTATGAACATATCCAATATCTACACAGGTGGCTCTAAAACTGCGTCGTGGGTAGGGGCAGCAAAAACTGAATGTTCAATCATTCTACAAACTTCCCAGCGAGCGTATCATATATTTTAAGCCGAAGCCGAAACTGTACATAAGGCGACCGAAATGACTCAGTCTGCTGGAGATAGGCGTCTCGGTGAACATCTAAGAGCTCTGTGACAAGCAGTTCTAACAGCTCTTCTCAGCACGAATAGAAAGCTGCAACTTTGCTGGGTATCAGGCCACAGAGGAGTAGCTGGGAACGTGGCAGACAAACTCGCAAAGATAGAAGTTGTGCAAACAGTACCTCCAATACAAGTCGTTATCAAACACCTCAGTGACTTATTGGACCGAAGAAAAGATGGCAAGGGACCACAACGTGTAAAATCACCAAGGTTATGTTGAAAACCTATCATCGAACGAGAACTGACTAACTAGAAATCAATGCAGAACTCTGGTAGGAGTATACACTGGCCACCGTCTCAGTGCGCACAGAATCGGGGTCTCGAACACCGACGGGGTCAGGAAACCGACAAAAAGGAAACTATAGAATATCTTCTGTGTCATTGCACTGCGCTTGCAAAAGCAAGACAGAAATCATTAAGGAGGTACTTCTTCAAGGATCCAGAGGACGCTTCTAGTATTCTAAAACTCGCAACAGAGGCAGCGCCTCGACGATCGCATTACAACATCTCTAGGATATAGAACACCCAAACTTGGCAGCGCTATAGATCTGGCACGGTGTATGCGAGGCTTTCAGTATAACTTAAACTAACCTACAGTGAAAGTCCTAAAACTACAAAAAATGCTCTGGAAACCAACATTTTTAGTATATGGTTTTCCTTCGTATTTCTTTCAGGTCGAGCAAGAGGATGAGAGTCGTACCACATGAATTTTTGAAGTTGATTTTATTTTTCTTATTTTAATATTTTATTAACTAATATTTATTCACATTTTATTTCAGTGTTTTTTTTAATCACCGGTGTACCGGTCACCTTAAATCAGACAGACTCGCAATAAATGCGCAGAAAAGGCAAATAAATCCAATTCAGAACAATTCCCTCGTCAAAGCAAAGAGTTTTCGCATTACGTTCGATTTACTTGTGCCATGTTTCTTTACCACAAATTTACGTGGATTGATTGGACAAATTTATCTCTAAATTTATGTGATCAAGAGAAAATTTTTTGTCACAAAGTAATCCATATTCTTTTGTTGGGCGCGTTGTTAGTGAGGGAAAATACAGAATACATGAATATGTGCGTCTTAAAAGTGTTACCCATATGGCGTGCAATTTAGTGTCAGTCTTAATTATTAATTAATCATAATTTTAAGCGATAATCCAATCTCTGTATTAATGTAGTGTTCCTTCCTACTTTTTGCCATGTTTCTTTGATCCCCTGCTTTCGAGTGTCGTTATATTTTGACGACGTCTGATTAGGAAATATTGTTCTTTACAAAGATAAAAAAAAACATTAACGATCTTGATTTTTGACTAATTTTTTCAAATTTTAGTTTTTGAATTTTCATTACTTTTCTGTTTTTAAAAATATTAAAAATTCTTTAATTTTACTTTTTTCAATTTGCAGTGTCATTTTTTTCGTCATGTCTCGTGTTGTGACAATATTAAAAACGGGCAAATTAAAATACTCTCACGGCTTAAACCTACAAAAACGTTTTGCCAAATTCAATTTAGAAAGCCACTTCCGTAATATTTTAATTTTGACTGAACATGAGCCAGTCTACACTATTGGAATAAGGACGAAGAATTATTCAGATGAAGACGAGGTAAGATTGACAAAATTAGGTGCTGATTTCTTTAAAACTAATCGAGGAGGATTAATAACTTTCCATGGCCCAGGTCAACTAGTTGCTTATCCAATTTTAGATTTGAAGCAATTTAAGCCAAGCATGCGATGGTATGTGGAACGGTTGGAGCAAACTATAATTGATATGTGCAGAGATTATGGAATAAACGCGCGCACAACTGCTGACACTGGTATTTGGGTTGGTGATCATAAAATTTGCGCAATAGGCATACATGGATCTCGATTTATAACAAGTCATGGCTTAGCATTGAACTGTAATACTGACCTTAATTGGTTTGAACATATTGTTCCTTGCGGTATAGAAGGTAAAGGAGTTACATCACTTACTAAAGAGCTTCAACGTACTGTAGACATTGACCAAGCGGAACCGATGTTTTTAAATAGTTTTAGGAAAATATTTGATTGTGAGCTGAATAATATGGATGTAGAGGAACAAAGAAATATATTAAATGAAGTAAAAAAATGACAATTTATTCATAAAATTTCATAACAGTTAATAGGAATTATTATTTTATTGTAATATATTATGCGTAAATAAATCTCTTCAACAATTTAAAACATTTATATACTTTTAATTAATTGCTTAGTCTATTTAATAGCCCAAAAGTATAAAGCAATGTAAGCAAATCAAAAGATCAAGAACACTTATCTGGGTCCCATACATTAGGCAAAGTAATCAAAAAGCTGTCATTATATAATAACCGAGTAATATTGTATATTTTAATAATAACTTCTTCGGTTTTCGGGATACAGTTATCTTCAACAATTAAAATCGCTTGATTTGCTACCAATTTCACGTCTGCATACTTCTTACTGTTTGCTGCTGCTTTTAAATCTTCCAAACAAAGGCTGAATTCCTGATTAGGTACTGCTTCTTCAGAACTGAAATAATTTGAAAATCTTTTTTAAATTTACATTTTACGTATCTACAAGTGCTTGGCAACAACTTTTAAATTTAAGAACGATTCCAAAATATAGCAAAAAATATGATACACTTAAGTGCCTTTTCTACACATCATGCAGTCATTTTCTTTTCTAGGAAAAGGTATGATAACCATTTGTCTCTCTCTTAGCTCGTATGTGATGACTTTTAGACAATGTGCTAATTGATTGTAGCATTAAAAGAATTCAGCATAATATCGATTTATTCCTAATTTTAGCTCAGGGCATAGAGGTGATAGCCGTTGGAAGCTTTTGTAGTGCACGTAGTGATATATTTACAAGGAATCAGACTAGCAATTTCGTTAACGGAATCAGACTAGCAATTTCGTTAAACAGCGATAGAAGACTGAGCAAATTCAACTTCCGTCAATACTTTAGAGAGTCGATACATTTAAAAATCGGGGAGTCGTCAATAAAAACCTCGCCCGGTGCGCTTGTTCTCTTGGAGCAAACTGCCACTAAGGTGTATGAAGAATCACTCCCTGAGACAAATCCGACGCAGGCTATAAACGGTGCTACCCCAAAACGGGAATAGGCAGACACCTCGGAGGAGGAGGTGGTCACCAGTAATAGCCAGAAAAAGAAAAAGAAGGATGACGAGAATGACGAAGGGACCAAGAGGTGATGGCACCACCGAAGAAGATAGTGAGCCATGGGAAGTTCTCGGGGAAGGAGGCCATACCTTGCCCTCATCGGTGACACCAATGGATGTCGCTGATGTTCTCTCGGACGTAGAGGTTGTCTCTGCTCCCGAGACGGCTGGTCCGACTCAGAGCGGCTATGAATCGTGTGGAAGTTCCATATCGATTGGCAGCCGCTTTGAGGTAGATCCTGCTTTAGTGGAGATTCCGAGGGAAAAGCTGAGCTCGCTCCTCGACAGCCTGTACTATAATGAGAGCGCGAACAGGATCCTGAACATCCTCAGGAAAGAGCTTGGGGATCCAGCCAGAATCCTGCCCCAACTGTAGCTCCTCATAGTAGAAGCCAAAAAGAAGAGCAAATATAATGAGGTGTCGAGGTGGGAGCGTATCTTCAATAAAATCTCGGGAATCCTTGAGGATCTCCGCCTGGACAGGACTCTTCATCATTAGAGTCGTACAGCCATTGTTTGAGTTCTTGCGATTTCTTGAATGTGTAGGATAACATCGATTAATGCAGGGGGTTTAAGTGCACCCACTAGACTATACAGTGTTCTTGAAGACATAAGACACTGCTCTTAAATAGGAAACGAATTTTACACAAGACATATTTACACGTCTAGAACAAAATTCAAATCTACACAAGGGTTGCACAATTTTTGCCACAGAAACGTACCGCAGAGGTTCCGGTGTGGAAATTATTGTGTCCCACAGAGTGAGTAGTAAACGTGTACCTGGCGCATGACCAGGATACTGCAAGTCAGGTGTTAGACTCAATCCTGTCGCATATTACGAACTTCAGGTTATCCTTGGGGGTGACTTCAACTATGCTTTATATTCTTCAATCGATCGTCATTCTAGAGTTGAGTTCAACTCAGTGAACGAAAACAAACAGAGTTTACGTCTCGTCTAGCCTTAGATTCTTTGTTAGGGTGACTCGTAAAGTGTGTTCACTTAGTGATCACATTCTTGTTGTGGCAACTAGCACTTTGGTCGAAACGAGTACTACTGCTTACTGGATTTTCAACAATTGTTGAATTTGGAGGAGTTCATCGAAGAATTCATTCTGTTTTGGCACCAATGGCAATAGACATTGGTTGGGATGCACCCTCATTCCCTTCCGGCCCAAAACCATGCTAACGCATAAAAGGGTTATCCCCTAGGCATTGGCCACATCGTATAAAAAAATCCAGTTCGACGGCCGAAGTCACCAGAAGTTCGCCGGCGTACTCTGCATGGTACAATGGAACACATCTAATAGAAATATTCGTCTACCTCTATAATCTGACTAAATTGCAACTTTTTTTGTCCGACACTGTAGGCATCTGATTGATGTATTTCTACGCCGCAGTCCTGCTACAATTTTTAAAATAAATTTTATAATATATTAATTGTATTTATATTCTTTCGACTTCTGCTTTCTGCTTCATATTGGCGCAAACCAAAATTAGGGAAGCGTAGTGAGACCACAAGTAGACCCTATGCTGGGTGCCGAGTTAACGGGATTTTTCGAACGAAAGAGTGGATGAAAAGCTAAAATTGGCATCGAGGTGAATAGCTTTGCAAACGGTCGACAATGTGAGTATTCTGATCGGTTTCCTAGAGAGGCTAACACCCACAATAAGGCTACTCCCTGAAATGATTGTTACACTGCAAGGCAAATGTGTCCTGATGAGAACTGGAGAATCAGTAGGTTTGTAGCACGTAACTCCGTTGAGTTTCTTGTAACATAAAATTAACTCGAAACAACGTTGCAAACAAATGGGTTCATTCTTATCGATCAATTTCTGATGATTTTGGGTAATTTGGACTTTTCTTTTCGCTTATTCCCATGTCATCACCTTGATACAAATTACATGAATTTAATAGGAGTTATAACTGACTATTGGTGTATAAAAAGATAGTTTAGAAAACTGAGTGCGCTCAGAATTTGCACTGTTAGTAACTGGATATAACACATATTTTTAGTTAATACGGAATGTAACCATGGGTAATGTGATAAATCGTAAGATTATCAGTTGATTGAAGTCCTAAACAGGTACGATTATATATGTCACTATATAAGGTCTTTTAATCAAAAGTCCAGCTTTTGATGTCATGTTTTACCTTTCATTTCTCTCGCTAAACATTTATACAAGCAAAACCGAAGTAGATAAAAAAGATTGGAATTACTACGACCTTTGTTTAACAGATAAAGCTGTAAATTTCACTTCAAAATATACCATAAACAACCAAATTTTTTGCAAATTAATGAATATTTACCTTTTGTCGGGAAAAAGAGAAAATATAATGCAGGCCAGACATCTCGTTAAAATTTTCCGCCTAAAAATGTATTATAAAAATAAACTAAAAGTAATAAACAATAAGTTACCTGTTACTAACGCTGTCCTTCTTTAAGCCAATAACTCCTAGCAATCCTTCACCCCAACCTTCGCATTTGGTAGATATCACTTGCAGGTACCTAGCTAACATTAAAAGTGGTTTTTTGGCGTTTATATTTTCTGATGACTCCAAAATTCTCGAACCACATGATATAATTGCACCCCATATGATTGCCATTCGAGATTCGATTGCTTCACTTAATAAAAAATTAATAGAATAAAGCTGCTGCCTGAGAAATTATAGATATATACACTTACTTTGTTTTAACACTTTCAAGTAATTGGCTTATATCTTGAAGGAACGTTATCTTTTCTCCATGATCCGTAGTATTTCGAATCTTATACAATATATAGCAGTGCAATGACAGTAAGTGGGGTGCTTGTAACAACATCCCTAGTTGCAACTTCTCCACCGAGTTTCCTAACTTTCGCAGTACTAAATCCCAAGAAGCTGCGTACATGTTGTTCGTCTCGTCTTTATTTATTTTTAGATATATAAATTGTGTTATAACTTAATTAAAAATTTAACATAGTCTAAATGACGTATTATATATTGTTACATTGCGGAAAAAACAATGCTCCATATATTTTTAGTTAGTTTTAATTTGTTTAGGGTTTGGTCTTGCAAGTAGCTTTTTTAAATTTCTAAGTTACGTTATGGAGCTCAGCCTAGTCTAAAATACATATTTCCACAGGGTGTTTCAGATCTGGTGTGCCAAAATAAAAGGGGTGATAGATCTTACCTAAGAAAACAAAACAATTTATGGTGGGGGAAGGGGTCAATCTCAACCGCTTGGGAGTTACAGGGTGATTCATAAATTTTCAATTTTCATCGAATGCACATCACTCTTTCATTTAGATCTTTTGATCTACTCGACGCAAAAAAAACAAAAGCCGAACAGTGACCTTTCTAAAATAGTCAAGAATGTTGATCTAAATCCTACCATTGCAGTTCCAAAAGTGAAATTATTATTTTTTAAATACCAAAGATTCAGCATATTCCCAAATTTTCTCAGAAATTCATGTAATTAATACACCTGTTTTTTATTTTTATTAAATTGCTCATCTTATTACCTTTCCAAAAGCGTACAACATGGCAAGGTAGGGAAAGGATTAGAAAAACCGCATCCTTAGTTGTCCCTGACTAATTATTGTATTGAATTTAAGGGAGGAAATTCTTTAAATAAACAAAATTTTTAAGACAAAGAGTTAAAAATATTTGTTTAAGATACACAGGTAATTAATTTTAATTATTGCTGCAAAAAAAGTTATAAAAATGTTAGTGTAATTTTGTTTTATTGCCGATATTAGCATGTGTTAACCAAAGTTCACAGCCAAAAATCCTGTCGCTCTGTTACTCGTACCCGATGGAAATTTTGCTATAAAAGAAGGTCGGTCAGCAAGAATATCGATTATAGTTGTAAAATAAATTGATAGGCGGATATAATTTGCATTTGTTGTATATGAGACTGAAGCGAAAAAGCGGTCTAATCGACGTGCACCCCCCCCCCCCAAAAAGGGTTATCCTCGCGAACTTCCCGAAGGTTAAGAGAAACCAAAAGTGTAACTTCAAACAGCACCAAATCACGATCTGAAACATCGGAAGATTCTGCTGAAGTCGAGTAGTAAATAATCACCCTCGTCGGGCAAGAGGCTAAAACGAGCCAGACGAGTCGTAAGACGATTAGGAGTGTTTTCAGTTAAAGATTGGAAGGTTATCCATCCAGCAGTGTGAAGTACATATCATCATATGCCAGTCCAAGGAAAACTGGAATTACATTTCGAGAGAAGATTAAATTTACAATTGGCTTCTGGAATGTGACATGGAGAACGGGGCGAATTCTGTGGACGGATGAATCGCAATTCACTGGATATGGTATCACAAACTTCCACAATCTACATTCCTGATTGGATACTAACACACATTGGACAAGGGGACCTTCTTCAAGCCGAAATTCTGAGTAAATGTTGTTATGGTCGCTAAAGATTTGTTCTACTCAGTGGTCTAAGATCACCTGACCACTAGGTCCAGATAGGGGGAAAAAATGAATTCTCGGTCCTCGAGATGTCTGTGGACTCAGCTAAATGAGCTGAATCCTATTCCGTACTCCCAATGCCCAATTCTATTGCCATTTTCCACTTTCCTGCCCCCATTTCCGCGCTTATGCATCATACCTGAAATCCCTAAAACAAATACTCACCTGCGTAAGCGCATAAAAAGATTCGGCGCGTTTGGTTGAACATAGCCATATATATTTATCCACCTAAAAACATCTGTAAACATACTTACGTGCATAAAAATGGCACGATTAGAAGCAGCATGACTCCTGCACATAAATTTTTTAAAATTGGCTAAAAGTTACATTTCAATAAAGAACGCAACTGTTCGCCTAACAGCACGTTCGTTCAAGCCCCGCCTATAAACGGGAGAATCAGCGCGCCAAAATGCAAAAAGCCGCCCAGATAAATTGCAAAGAGGAATTAACATCTGGCACTGGATGATATGATAAAACTGTTTACGCCGGGCATTAAAATTGTTTTTTGAATTTTTTTATTTGACAGCATAACTCTTCAATAGTATCTAGTTTGAGGTCGATTGGAGCAAAACTGCTGGAGATGCAGTGCCTCGGGTCTCCCTCCATTCGATAAATTCAAAAAATTCGTCTTTTTTTTACTTCTAAACGTTGTTACCTCGAGAAACTCATAAACTAACGAAATCTTTTTGGTTTTTTGTCAACATATGATCCAGTAATGAGTTATGATGATCACCACAAAGTATCTTTTTTTTTTGTATACGAAGATTTCCTGTCAGTCGTTCCATACTTTTTACCCAAAAATTTAAGAGAAAATTCTTTTTAATGTTGTACTATTATGTTCTTAACTTAAAAATAAATTTATATTTACCATATTTTTTGTTTGTTTATTTAAAAATTTGATTAAAATATTGAAAATTAACCCTACCCTCCCCTTAAGTTAGACGTTAAATTGTATGCGGCACCAGATATATACCATCAGAGCCTCCTTGCAATGAGGTAAACTGGCCCTGACCTTTACTCCGCCGGAGGGGGTAACTCCTTTTTTTTTAATAAATTTTTTTTTGTATGAGCCTTAACTAGACATTTTCTTCTCTCTCTCTCGTCGTCCTTCCTCTAGGGCGGCCATCGCTACGTCGGTGGGGGGCCTTCATAATGAGGTGAGTGGCTCTCTTTCGTTTCAGGTCAAAAGGGCATCCAGATGATATAGGCCCCTGGGTGCATATTGTGGTTGGGGCATGGGCCAACAAAAGAGGAGTCATACCACCAGACTTCCTCAACGAAAACCGGTAAGTTTGGTAACGCCTGCCACTGTGCTTCCTTCTGTTTCTTTTTGGTTTCATTTGTTTTCAGATTTTTGTTTTGTTTGTTTTTTTTCTTCGCTTTGTTTAGTCCCACTTTTCCCATCCTCGGCATGATTTTTTTTTGTTGCGCGACTAGGAGCAGGATGGCATCCCCTTTCTGACCCCCCCCCCCCCCTACTTCCCTACTACAGCCCCTAGCATGCCAGCATGCCATCCCCCGTCCTGCTCAAGCATCTGCTGACAGATGAATGTCCAGCGGAGGTCGTGACCCTGATTGACATCAGCTGATTTTCGGTTGATGTCGGCCAGAGTCATAGCCTGCCTTAAGCAGTCATCCTGCGGCAGTGTTGGTCACGACTCAAACTTATGTGGACTTTTTGGGAAATACACTACTAAATCTACTAGAGGATATATATCCCTCTGGATAATCTTAAGGCAATGTTTTACCAGCACGATGAAGCGCCAGTATGCATTGCATTGTGAGGCAAAATTAAATGAAAAATTTTCTGACCGCTGGATTGGACGATGTGCACCGATTCCTTGGCCTGCTAGAGCTCCTGATCTTACTCCATTGAACTTTTTCCTATGGAAAACAATGAAGAATGAAGTTTATTCAAGGTCTGTTAACAATAGAGGCAAATTTGTTAGCAGAATTGGGACTGCAGCGGCAAAAATACGGGAAACGGTGGCTACAATATACATTAAAGAGGGAATTACAAGGAGGTTATTGGCATGCATCGAAAGTGGCGGAGTACACTTTGAACAGTTTTTGTAACTTACTAAAATTAATTGCAATAAGTTTCGTATTCGGATTTTACGGTTAGTATGACTTTAGTTTTTTCAAATTTCAGATTTTTATAATATTCCCTGACAGATTTTCTACGTTTAAATTTCTACAGCCTTTCTCTACATGGGCATGTTGCACCTTTTTGGAAAGGTAATGAGTTGGACAAGTTTATTAAAATAAAAAACAGGTATATTAATTACATGAATTCCAGAGAAAATTTGGGGAATGCTCAATTGTTGGTAATCGCAAATAATTTCTTTTTTGGAAGTGGCTACCTACAATGGTAGGAGTTAAATCAACATTGTTGAGAATTTTGGAAAGGTCATTGGGGTAGTAGTATTTTGACGCTTGTTTGAATTTATGAATCACCCTTTAACTCCCAAACGGGTGATTGCCCCTTTCCCCTGCTATAAAACTTCTTGTTTGCCTAGCAGAGATCTATCATCCCTTTAGTTTTGGCACAGCAGATCTGAAACACCCTGTATTATGTTAGGTGTCAAACTTCTAAAATTCTAAACGTATGTATAACATATGCTGTAAAACTTAAGATATTGTAACCTGTAATGACTGCATTGTACTAACTATAGAATTTTTTATGAGAAGGTAGTGGCCTCAAAAAACGACTAAAAAGGTTTGTTATTTGCCAAGTAAGGAGTTCTTTCAACACTTTTGAGAGAAAAGGTAATACACCAATACGATAGAAATTCCCTGAGTAATATATTATGCGTTGTTTGCAGATTTTCACTTACCGGAAATGTACAGGAAACGGATTTGCAGAAATTAAACACATAACCTCTTCGCCACTGCACAGTAAAAATACAATTATCTGCTGATTGTAATCTTCAATAACATAAGAATTTAGTGCCGAAACCCGGGAATTTGGTGACTTAGAGACAGTTTTTAGTGAAAGACAATTTTTTCAAAAAACAGTACATATCATATAATATATAAAAGCCGAATGAACGAAGCTGCCTGGATTATAATTAACGATATCACAGATAAGTACTTGAATTCATTTTAATTATTTTCAACTTATCAAAAATTTTACGTATACAAAATTTACATCAGTCATAAATTTTTAAAACTTGAATGCCTTTCTTGCAATAAGGTTAATTAAAAGACATTTTAAGAACTCTTGCCAGGATTAGAAAGAAAGCAAACGCTTAGGTCTCTTAAAACGATAATCCCACACTAAATGCAACTGTTGACGAGCTAAACAACACCATGATTAAAATTGTATATCAACAAAGATATTTTTTCGATAACTTTAATCATTCAAACACGAACGATAACAGTTAAATGGAAATTCGACTTCCGAAAATTCAAATTCACCCATTCAATGGGGACTACAAGGTCTGGCCGTCGTTCAAGGATTTGTTCATTTTATCTGTTCATAAAAGAGAAGATCTGTCAAACGCCCACAAGTTGCAATATCTCAAAGGTTTCTTGAAAGGTGAGGCCGCTGCCTTAATCAAGCTTGGAGTAAATTGGCAGCTCGCTATGACAAAAAACTTCATATTTTAAATTCTTATATAGGTACAAACACTTATTAATCAACCTAATGTCCCGCAATCATTATTCAACCTTACGTAAACTCACAAATACATCCGATGAGATGATCCGTGGAATATCAGCTTTAGGCACGGAGGCTATCGATAGAGACCCATGACTTATATATCTTATTATTAATAATTATGACTCGTAGACTAAACAAGCGTGTGCCGAAAAGATTACAGATAATTACGTTCCTTCCTTCAAGATTTACTCGTATTTTTAAATAAGCGTTGCGACCCTCTCGAAACGGCCAAATCATCTATCAAACGAATACAAGCAGGTATATCAGCAATACGCGCTTTTCATTCTGACACTTCAACAAGTTGCCCTGAATGTTTCGGACAACATTCCTTGTATAAATGTCCAAAGTTCAAGGATATGGACATAACTGCTAAGCGTAAACTTGTAAGCAAGCTTTCCCTATGCTTTAATTGCTCAAGTAATGGACATCAAGCAAGGAAATGCAAATCAAAGTTTTTATATCACCATAAAGTAAGCAAGCACATCATTCTTCATTCCACATCAAGGATTCACAAAACGGTCAAGCATCTTCACACCACATAACAACTGAGCTCTCTCAAATATATTCACACAAAATCAACCTATTTTACATAAGGTAACTTCAGCCTGCGACAAACTTTAATGTGGAGAAATGGGAATACATTAAGGGACTCCCACTGGCAGATCCTGAAAAGATCGACATTCTGTTAGAAGTAGAACACGTAGTTCAGATTTACAAGGGAGAACAACAAACACCATTTTCTCGTGAATCGGCTTTGTTAAATAAAATTGTTGGTTATATTTTAGCGGGTGCTATTGGTAACACAAATGATACCGCTTTTATATCTTTACACGTTGATACAATCGATATTGATTTATCGGTATGAAAATTTTGGGGGATAGAGGAAATTCCCCAAGAAGATCAATCCTACACAGTGGAGGAGCAATTCTGCGAGGAATATTTCGTACGAACCCATTATGTCGATAAGATCACTGGACATTACACTGTCCGTCTTCCATTTAAGAACGAGTCCCCGCACCTCGGCGATACACTAAACACCGTAACCTGCATATTTAAATCACCAAGAGTATTGTGAATTCATTGAGGAATACAGGCAAATGGGCCATCTTGAGCCCATCCTGAATGATTTAATAAACACCAGTAGGGAACATTTTTATTTACCGTACCACGCAGTTATCCGACCTTCAAGCTTAAAAAACTCCGTGTTGTATTTGACGGATCCGCAAAAACATCCAATGGAATATCATTAAATAAAAAATTATTAGTAAATTATATATATTACAAACTTTACTCGAACTTCAAGGATTCAAATTGCGAAAATGGGCATCAAACTGCAAGGAATTTTTGAATACACTTCTTCCAGATAAATGTGGAATTACAACGTTAAACTTTCATGACAATAGAGAAGTTCTAAAGATTTTTAGCGTCAATATTGCCACAAATTCAGTAATCACCAAAAGAACAATACTCTCTGAATCAAGTCGTATTTTCGACCCCCTTGGATTTCTGGCACCTGTTTCTGTTTTATTTAAAATAATTCTTCAAAGGTTGTGCCTAAAGAATTACGACTGGGATGACCCGATAACAGGAGAAGTAGCAACTAATTGGGATGAACTTCGCAAAAATCTACACCATATTCAGACAATTCGTATCATTCGGACGGCTGCAAATTAATTGGGAAAATTTACAGCTACATTCGTTTTCAGACGCATCTGAATCTGCATATGCTGTAGTAGTATACTGTAGGAGAATGAATGAAAAGGGTCAAATTGAGCAAGTATATTAAAGTATCCTTTGGAAAACCTGACTAAACTATTTTACATGGACAGATTCAACAGTAGTTCTGTCTAGGCTATCATCACACCCAACCACACATCAGAAATACCTAACATACTACCAAGACTATTCTGGAACCACGTTACTTCTAAAGAAAATGCTGCTGGCATTGTATCTAGAGGAATCTCTCCACAAACATTGACAACTTCAGAGCTGTAGTGGAAAAGCTCATCCTGGCTTTTACAGGACTGAAAACAAAAGATTTCTGCAAAACCAACTCATAACAAAAACAAATACCCAATTTCAGCAAATTAAGAACGCTTAGCCCTTTCATTGATGAAGACAAATTATTACGAGTCGGCGGACTACTGGAAAATGCCTTATGTACATATGTACGACACCAAGCATCCGATTATTTTATCAAACCAGCACACTTTTGTTAACTTGCTTACTAAAAACACTCAAGAGAAATATTATCATGTGGGAACATCTCTTCTTCTAAGTGTAATTAGACAAAAATATTGGATCTTATTCTGTCGTTCTTTAGTTAACAAAACTTTACGTAACACTCAGATGATTATTTTTACCTAAAAATGTCAATTATGTTGCGCAAAATACCGGAATAGTAGTATAGATATGGGGGTTCTGGACCATGAGAAAATCGAGCTCAAAATGTGCTATGGGGGTTCTGGACCATGAGAAAATCGAGCTCAAAATGTGCTTTGCCGATTCTGACGCAATCTTGGATTTAGGGTATTCGGTCTTGTAGGCTACAATTGAGAGATAAGGAAAAGAGATTTCGGTCTTGTAGGCTACAATTGAGAGATAAGGAAAAGAGATAAGACTTGTCGGCCATCTTGGATTTTCGGTTTTCGGTCTTGGAGGCTACAATTGATCTTCTTCTTCTTTGATTTACACCTGGACTTGGATCTGGACCTGGATTTAGGGTATTCGGTCTTGTAGGCTACAATTGAGAGATAAGGAAAAGAGATAAGGATTGTCGGCCATCTTGGATTTTCGGTATTCGGTCTTTGAGGCTACAATTGGTCTTCTTCTTCTTTGGGGATAATTGAATGGGGTTTCGAAGGTCAAAGGTCAAGGTCGGTGATTGTTTAGTAAGATAAGGCACCTGTCGGCCATCTTGGATTTTGGGTTTTCGGTCTTGAAGGCTACAATTGATTTTGTTCTTCTTTGATTTGTACCTGGACTTAGATCTGGACTTGGACTTGGACTTGGATCTGGACCTGGACTTGGGTATTCGGTCTTGGAGGCTTAAATTGATCTTCTTCTTCTAAAAAATGTGCTATGGCGGTTCTGGCTCATGAGAAAATGCTATGGCGGTTCTGGCCCATGAGAAAAAAATCGAATCTTGGATTTTGAGTATTCGGTCTTGGAGACTACAATTGGTCTTCTTCTTCTTTGGTTTGATGATGGAAAGATAAGGATTGTCGGTCATCTTGGATTTTCGGTACGAAAAATGTATGAAAAAGTAAGAAGAAGATGCGAAATGACCGCATTTGTGGTTCGAGCTTTTCGTGTCGGCTTGGGTGATAAGGCTTTGTAGATTAACCTATGTTAAATATAATTAGTAATACAGGGGTATTTAAATTTTGACTACCAGGCGATCATGAATTTAAGTACAAGAAAACAATTTTCTCGCAACCCCAAAGCTTTTGTTATGGTCAAGACGATGTGATCGCACATGTAGCTTATCATTAGACAGCGGCATAATATTCTTACTATGACCAAAGCATGGTTCGCTAGAGTGAACAGCGTTATCAGTAAATTTTGCCCCGAAAACTTATGAGTAACTTAAAATGCTGTTGTTTATATGCTTTAAACATGGCTTGATTACAAAACATTTTGCACAGCTGATTGTGTTTCATGTGCTTATGATTGCCTGGTATTAGCCGTCGAATAAAATGCGCTAATCGTGTGTTATGATGAATATGCGAAAAACCCTCCGTGTGCTGAGTTTAATGAATTTGTGGTTTTGGTGTAGGTTTTGGCGATAAGGCAGATCCTCGGTCGAGAGTTTAGCACTTTGGCGGTTGATAAGAGTTTGTTTTTTGTTTTGATTGCGCACCTGTCGGCCATCTTGGTTTTTGGGTATTCGGTCTTCTTCTTCTTCTCTGGTTTGCACCTGGACCTGGATCTGAACCTGGACTTAAAAATAGCATCAACAATTTTGTTTAAATTCATTGATAAATAATTAATAAATATCTGGCTCAATTTCTTTTAATATAAAAAATCCGCTGATAAGTAGTAGTAAACATTTGGATTCAATTCGTTAGCATAAAAAATTTGCCGATAAGAGTTGAATGGCCCAGAATGTTTTGGGGTGATAAGAAAAAAACGATTCGCTGTAGTAACCTCGAACTTTAAAAGATTGTCATGCAATTTCTTTTCCAGATCTAAATATAGACATTAATTCGAGGTCATATTATTAAATAATTTCGTGTTTTATGCAACTAGCAAGTAAGTCATTCTACCGATTACGTCATCTTGACCTTGATTACTAGTTAAAATAACATCATTGAGGAATAGCCAAAAGAATTTCTGTAATTAATGGAAAAAATCTGATGTTTAAAAATACCATGCATCGCTTTGCATAAATCCGTTGATAAGTAATAAACGTCTAGTCAAGGTAACTAGAATGGCTTCTTTCGGTACTTTGGAAAAGAAAGAAAATAAATATCTTTTCAAAGATGCAAAGAAAATAAATATCTTTTCATAGCCTTAAACTTCGTTTCTTTATGGTTCAGCCGAAATAATCTTAATAAGGGAAACCATTGATTCGTAATTATGCTTTAAATTTATACCAAACTAGCAGCTAACCAACCCATATAACAACCTTAAACTTAAGATAGGAAGAAGAAATTAACAGGATCATTGCGGTCGTTGTAGCTCTTTCTAAAAATAGCATCAAAACCGTGAATTTAGACTAGAACAAACAAAATCGAGGTAGCTAAAATTTCGTCTTTCGATACTTTAAAGAGATTTATCATGTGAAGAACTTAAGAAAATAGACCCAAATTGTGATCTCACCGAGTTCAGTTGACTTTGAGTTTGTCATGAAAATTTTGGCAAATGTCAGGTTCCGGGCTTGTTGTTTTTAAATTTTGGATGAGAAATTTTCCAAACATGTTCTTCATAATGTATGTAGATTCAAAAGGAAATTGCGGCTCTCAATACTTTTTCATTTCCAATCATGTTTTAACATATCCTAAATAGCCTTCATTTAAAAGGAAATTGCGGTTATTAGAATTTTGTTTGTTATTATTCAAATATATGTTTTATTACACTTAACCTCTACGAATTCTTTATTTTTGTGTCTATGAAGGAGGGTGGAACAATTTTAGGATTGTGAATGCGAGTATGAATCCTAATGATATTTTAGAGGAATACATGCCTCCAGAAGATGGTAACAGGAGTCTAATGTTATGGTTGAGATCTGACGAGCCGATTTCTTATACATTTCACTTTGAGTTCATATTTCAAGAGTTTAGAAAATTAAGTGATGTAAGTGAGCATATGCAAACCAAACATATTCAAGCATACTGCTATAAAGTTCAATATTGCATTATTTTGTGAATTTATGAAATATGCTAATACTGATGATGTAGATGAAAACGAAGTAGCTTTAGATATAAAATCTTTTCAGGCTAAGATGAACATAGCATAGATAGAATGATGAAACAAATTATTGTAAAATCTGAAGAATTTCAGGAAAAAGACAGCGGCTGGGTTCTTCTAAGAATCATCCACATTGAAGTGGAAGTATGATTATCGTTTATTATTATATTGCAAGAAATCAAAGTATAGAAATACGATTTTTAGATTCATATAGATTAGATTTCTCTGGCGTAGATAAATTAGCGAATAATTCATCTGATGAAAACTTAATATTAACCAGATCCTTTTATAAAAATGACGATTTATTTAATTTAATGAATACCATAATTGCTTTGAAGAATTAAGTGAAAATTCATTGCCTATGCAAAAGTAGTTTGATAATAAATTTACAGATACGAAGTGTTCTGATAATGATTATGCGCATTTAACAAACGTTTGGAAAGCATTGGAATGTAAAATATTTGTAGACTATTTATATTGTCATTATTACATAGCACCAGGATTATTTTGGGATGCTATGCTTAAGTATACAAAGATTGAATTACAATAATTATTAACTGTCGTTAATATGTATAACTTTATATATTCTCGCAGGCATTCTACTGCTAATAATAAGCATATGTTATGTTATAATGGATTATATAGAAATCTCCAAAAAGTAGTTTAAAGTATGAATTGAAGTTTTCATGCATTCATAGAGCTCTTTGATTCAGACAATGAAATTGATTAAAACAATATATTGATCTTAGTACTTTGCATAGATCAAAAGCTGTTAACACTTTCCGATCTTAAGCTCTTATGATGGAATTTGAATTTATCACAATGAATGACACTAATTTTGTGTTCTTAACTATATTCAAATGTTCAACAGGTGCTTACTATTGGCAAGACTTATTCTAATATCACCATTAAATCTTTTGGTTGGAGCACAGTTCGGTTTACTAAAATTATCACAGTTTAAAAAATTATTAACTTTATTTTTGGTTTGTCTTTTACTTTGTTTGCATTAGCAAGTATAAACATGTATTTGAAAAAGGGTATACCCCCAAAAAATGTGATTACAAAATACCAAATTTCTTCGAAATAAAAACACTCGTAATTCACGTAATCAATTTTTATTTAAAATCTATTAACTCTTCCTGACATATCATTATTTTATATAATTAATTTACATATTTCTAAATCCTGGTATTTCGTCCATTTTGTTTTCGATAAATTTTAAATTGCAATCTTCATCCATCTCATACACAGTGTTGTTGATCTCCACTGTTTGAACCCCTGTAACATAAAAAGCCCTGAATTAGGCTCAAGGAAATTGATAGCTGACTTAGAAGATAAATTTCATTACATAATTCATTATAGAAATCTCCAACAATGTTTAAAGCATGGATTGAAGTTTTCATGCATTCGTAGAGCTCTTCGATTTAGTCAATCGAACTGATTAAAACAATATATTGATCTTAATACTTTGCATAGATCAAAAGCTGTCAACACTTTCCGAAAAGATTTTTCAAATTAGGTAATAATGCTGTCTACGGCAAAACAAGCGAAAATGTTGATAAGAGTAGCGATATTAAGATAGCTACGGAATGGGCAAGTCGAGGTAAACATTAGGTCTTGTGCTTTAATTGTAAACCCAATTTTCAAAGTGACTTATAACAAAACAGTTTATTTAGGTTTTGTACTTCTTGAAATATTGAAATTAAAAATGTATAAATTCCATTACGAATTCAGTATGAGGATAGAGTTATGTTAAATTATACGGATACAGATTCCTTTATTTATACGATTAAAACTATTGATTATTATAGTGATATTTCAGATGAGAGAAATGAAAGATTTGATACTTTAGAATACAGTTCAAACAATCCTTTCAGTCTTACACTAAAATATAAAAAGAAATTAGATTACATGAAATATGAGCTTAATAATAACATAATGGTAGAATTTATAGGTTTAAAGTCTAACATGTATTCTTTATCTATACGAAATGTTGAATCTATAAAAAAAGCGAAGGGTGTTTAAAACAGTTCTGTTAACAAGTTAACTATAGGTAATAATAGAGATTGCTTGTAAAAGAAGAATAATTTTAATGGTGATATGCTTATATTTAGATCTAAGTTGCAGCAGCTTTATACACAATATATAAATAACGTAGTTTTGAGCTCATCAGATGGCAAAAGATATTTAAGAGAGGATAGAATTGAAACGTATGCTTGGGGGGCATTATATAAAAGTATAACTTTATAAATAAAGGAATCAGAGGGTGACTAACACAATGTTCTCGCAATGTTCTTAAAATTAACATCCCATTTATCTTCTTACGAGTAGACAACAGGAAAGAAAGAAAGATATTAAGAAAGCTACATTGTAAACTGCTTGCTCCATTCAATCATTAGTAAAATTTGATTTTGTAAAATATTAATCCTTGAGTGTTAATTACACTGAATATTCAGAAGTTGGAATAAATGATTAATTTTTAAATTGTAATAAGTTTTATTTTCAAACATTTTTATAC
The DNA here is from genome assembly GCA_964036015.1 of Leptarthrus brevirostris. NCBI lineage: Eukaryota > Metazoa > Arthropoda > Insecta > Diptera > Asilidae > Leptarthrus > Leptarthrus brevirostris. Next base: position 114,578,280 of record OZ038371.1, read on the forward strand.
AATGACATTGAGCATTCTTAACTCTTTTAAAATTTCTAAAGCTCTTCTTCCTGACCTCCTGCTTGATGTTAATTTTAATTCATCCACCAGTATATTGGGGTCTGTAATATCTTGAATTTCATCATCGCCATTGGAGTCTTCATCACAACTTCGGTCATCATCCTCAACCGCGGAATCACAACTTCGGTTATTATCTTCAAACGCGGCGTTGTCATCTTTAACTGAATTTGGGTTCACATCTTTATTTACTCTTCTATCAGCGATGCTAAAATATCCATTATTCTCACCCTTTAAAGATTCTTGAGAATGCCCCCGATTTTTTCTAAGAGGTATAATTTTATTTCTAATAGTATTCCTAACGTGATCAAAACCGGCTTCATTGATGGATGTTAATAAATGGATATTTTCATCTGATAAAATCTCTTCTTCACGATTTTTATCTTTCAATAAATGTGTTGACCGTCTCTTATGTCTTAGAAGACTATCTTTCCGACTAAAGAATTTGTTGCATTCTATGCATTTAAACATATTGGTGGTTATCTAAACACTAAAAACGACCTGTTGAAATAGATATTTATAACTTATTACTCCCGCCAGCGCCAACAACAACACCAACACCAACGCCAGCATCAACACCAACGCTAACACCAACATCAACACCAACGCCAACACCATGATAAAGCTGTTCATAGACATGGTAAGAGCTGTTTGTAAACCTGGTAAAGCATAGAATTGAAACGTATGCATGGGGGGCATTATAAATTGAATCAAATGAATAGCATAGGATTTATGCGCAGAATGGATTAATTACCATAGGCAAGTTTTATATTTACATCTGTCACTTATAGATTTTAAGTGTGAATTTCCGAACAAAATTAATCCCTTATAATCGAGTTTATAAGCATTGGTATCATTCATAACGATTCTGCAGCTGTTCATATCATCTAATGAGTATAGTTTTTAATGGAGGAGAAGATTTTAATGAAAAGCAATTCGGGAAAACCTGAAGTAATGTAATATCTTTTTTTTTCTTGATATGATAGTGTCTCCATCAATTTGAAGAACGGCGGTACCAATTTCCTATTTGTTTCCATCACAGAAAACCCCAAAGGATTTATCAATCTTAAGCTCCAGTTTTCGTATTTCGAAATTGAAGGGAACGTGTCCATGTTAATGTAAATGAATGTGTGAGTGTAGCGAATTCTTCATCATCATCCTCAGTATTATTAGAGCTAGCTATCGGAAATTCCAGAATAATCTCCAAGTTTACCTGAAGTACTTTGAAGTATTTATGCTTAGGTTGACGTGTTAAAATTTTACTGTCATTATATTTATCAATCCCAGGATCCATTTTCAAGAATTTACGGTTATATGAGATCATTGGAGAGGGTGTGAAATGCCATCAGAAAAAAATTGAAGCTCTTAAGATGAGAAAAATGGAAACAGAGACTCAGCTAGAGCAATCTTTTAAGCCCATCACCAAGCCGCTTGAGACATTTGTAACACAAATAAAGGATGAATCAAATAACGATGCTTCAATAAACTCATATAAACGTAAACTCTTGAAAATTGAACTCTTGAAATGGATCCCGGTATTGATAAATACAATAACAGTGAAATTTTAAAAACTCAACCTAAACATAAATACTTCAAAGCAGACGTTGATATTCGTATACAATTTAAAACTCAGAGTAATATTACCGCAAACACAACCTCTTTTTGTATGCCTTTGCAAAAAGGATTTAACCACGAAGTTCATTGTAAAGGAATGGGCAATTTTGACAAATGGAAACCAAATGCAGCACTTAATTTTTCAATCTCCATTTAGATTTAATGATTTAACAACTGCAAAGACAAAAGAAGCGAAGTGGTTGCATGATAATTCAATTGGAACGATCAATATCATCAACATCAATTACGTGCTATAGTGACTCCTTTAATAAGAAACAAAGTACTTTATGTGAAAGGCTGAATCAATAATACATTTGGTGAAGGTCTAATAGTTTATAATATGAAAGAAGAATTGTAGTGTCCAAGCTTATCCTCGCTTAAATTTTTGAATAAAGCGCGATGCTGTTTAATTCATAAGGGAAAATGTTTACCTTTTAAGAAATTTCCTAGAAAAGTAATAATAGTTATAAATAAGAATTAAATGTCTATTTTATACTATTAAAAGTCTTTCTGCTAATGTTAAAATAGCATTTTATTAATTTAGTCATTAATTTTTCCTTGTACATAAATTTATTAATGATTCTCATTTTCACAATTTCTAGTTAATCTAACAATTAGTTAAAATGTAGCTTTCTTAATATCTTTCTTGCTTTATACTCGTAAATAATTGATCTTAGATTTCAATCCTATACATTCTAACGTAATCTTATCAATGACAATTTTTTATTTTTCTATATTCATTTGGTTCAATTTATAATGCCCCCCCCCATGCATACGTTTCAATTCTATGCTTTACCAGGTTTACAAACAGCTCTTACCATGTCTATGAACAGCTTTATCATGGTGTTGGCGTTGGTGTTGATGTTGGTGTTAGCGTTGGTGTTGATGCTGGCGTTGGTGTTGGTGTTGTTGTTGGCGCTGGCGGGAGTAATAAGTTATAAATATCTATTTCAACAGGTCGTTTTTAGTGTTTAGATAACCACCAATATGTTTAAATGCATAGAATGCAACAAATTCTTTAGTCGGAAAGATAGTCTTCTAAGACATAAGAGACGGTCAACACATTTATTGAAAGATAAAAATCGTGAAGAAGAGATTTTATCAGATGAAAATATCCATTTATTAACATCCATCAATGAAGCCGGTTTTGATCACGTTAGGAATACTATTAGAAATAAAATTATACCTCTTAGAAAAAATCGGGGGCATTCTCAAGAATCTTTAAAGGGTGAGAATAATGGATATTTTAGCATCGCTGATAGAAGAGTAAATAAAGATGTGAACCCAAATTCAGTTAAAGATGACAACGCCGCGTTTGAAGATAATAACCGAAGTTGTGATTCCGCGGTTGAGGATGATGACCGAAGTTGTGATGAAGACTCCAATGGCGATGATGAAATTCAAGATATTACAGACCCCAATATACTGGTGGATGAATTAAAATTAACATCAAGCAGGAGGTCAGGAAGAAGAGCTTTAGAAATTTTAAAAGAGTTAAGAATGCTCAATGTCATTGTATAAAAATGTTTGAAAATAAAACTTATTACAATTTAAAAATTAATCATTTATTCCAACTTCTGAATATTCAGTGTAATTAACACTCAAGGATTAATATTTTACAAAATCAAATTTTACTAATGATTGAATGGAGCAAGCAGTTTACAATGTAGCTTTCTTAATATCTTTCTTTCTTTCCTGTTGTCTACTCGTAAGAAGATAAATGGGATGTTAATTTTAAGAACATTGCGAGAACATTGTGTTAGTCACCCTCTGATTCCTTTATTTATAAAGTTATACTTTTATATAATGCCCCCCAAGCATACGTTTCAATTCTATCCTCTCTTAAATATCTTTTGCCATCTGATGAGCTCAAAACTACGTTATTTATATATTGTGTATAAAGCTGCTGCAACTTAGATCTAAATATAAGCATATCACCATTAAAATTATTCTTCTTTTACAAGCAATCTCTATTATTACCTATAGTTAACTTGTTAACAGAACTGTTTTAAACACCCTTCGCTTTTTTTATAGATTCAACATTTCGTATAGATAAAGAATACATGTTAGACTTTAAACCTATAAATTCTACCATTATGTTATTATTAAGCTCATATTTCATGTAATCTAATTTCTTTTTATATTTTAGTGTAAGACTGAAAGGATTGTTTGAACTGTATTCTAAAGTATCAAATCTTTCATTTCTCTCATCTGAAATATCACTATAATAATCAATAGTTTTAATCGTATAAATAAAGGAATCTGTATCCGTATAATTTAACATAACTCTATCCTCATACTGAATTCGTAATGGAATTTATACATTTTTAATTTCAATATTTCAAGAAGTACAAAACCTAAATAAACTGTTTTGTTATAAGTCACTTTGAAAATTGGGTTTACAATTAAAGCACAAGACCTAATGTTTACCTCGACTTGCCCATTCCGTAGCTATCTTAATATCGCTACTCTTATCAACATTTTCGCTTGTTTTGCCGTAGACAGCATTATTACCTAATTTGAAAAATCTTTTCGGAAAGTGTTGACAGCTTTTGATCTATGCAAAGTATTAAGATCAATATATTGTTTTAATCAGTTCGATTGACTAAATCGAAGAGCTCTACGAATGCATGAAAACTTCAATCCATGCTTTAAACATTGTTGGAGATTTCTATAATGAATTATGTAATGAAATTTATCTTCTAAGTCAGCTATCAATTTCCTTGAGCCTAATTCAGGGCTTTTTATGTTACAGGGGTTCAAACAGTGGAGATCAACAACACTGTGTATGAGATGGATGAAGATTGCAATTTAAAATTTATCGAAAACAAAATGGACGAAATACCAGGATTTAGAAATATGTAAATTAATTATATAAAATAATGATATGTCAGGAAGAGTTAATAGATTTTAAATAAAAATTGATTACGTGAATTACGAGTGTTTTTATTTCGAAGAAATTTGGTATTTTGTAATCACATTTTTTGGGGGTATACCCTTTTTCAAATACATGTTTATACTTGCTAATGCAAACAAAGTAAAAGACAAACCAAAAATAAAGTTAATAATTTTTTAAACTGTGATAATTTTAGTAAACCGAACTGTGCTCCAACCAAAAGATTTAATGGTGATATTAGAATAAGTCTTGCCAATAGTAAGCACCTGTTGAACATTTGAATATAGTTAAGAACACAAAATTAGTGTCATTCATTGTGATAAATTCAAATTCCATCATAAGAGCTTAAGATCGGAAAGTGTTAACAGCTTTTGATCTATGCAAAGTACTAAGATCAATATATTGTTTTAATCAATTTCATTGTCTGAATCAAAGAGCTCTATGAATGCATGAAAACTTCAATTCATACTTTAAACTACTTTTTGGAGATTTCTATATAATCCATTATAACATAACATATGCTTATTATTAGCAGTAGAATGCCTGCGAGAATATATAAAGTTATACATATTAACGACAGTTAATAATTATTGTAATTCAATCTTTGTATACTTAAGCATAGCATCCCAAAATAATCCTGGTGCTATGTAATAATGACAATATAAATAGTCTACAAATATTTTACATTCCAATGCTTTCCAAACGTTTGTTAAATGCGCATAATCATTATCAGAACACTTCGTATCTGTAAATTTATTATCAAACTACTTTTGCATAGGCAATGAATTTTCACTTAATTCTTCAAAGCAATTATGGTATTCATTAAATTAAATAAATCGTCATTTTTATAAAAGGATCTGGTTAATATTAAGTTTTCATCAGATGAATTATTCGCTAATTTATCTACGCCAGAGAAATCTAATCTATATGAATCTAAAAATCGTATTTCTATACTTTGATTTCTTGCAATATAATAATAAACGATAATCATACTTCCACTTCAATGTGGATGATTCTTAGAAGAACCCAGCCGCTGTCTTTTTCCTGAAATTCTTCAGATTTTACAATAATTTGTTTCATCATTCTATCTATGCTATGTTCATCTTAGCCTGAAAAGATTTTATATCTAAAGCTACTTCGTTTTCATCTACATCATCAGTATTAGCATATTTCATAAATTCACAAAATAATGCAATATTGAACTTTATAGCAGTATGCTTGAATATGTTTGGTTTGCATATGCTCACTTACATCACTTAATTTTCTAAACTCTTGAAATATGAACTCAAAGTGAAATGTATAAGAAATCGGCTCGTCAGATCTCAACCATAACATTAGACTCCTGTTACCATCTTCTGGAGGCATGTATTCCTCTAAAATATCATTAGGATTCATACTCGCATTCAAAATCCTAAAATTGTTCCACCCTCCTTCATAGACACAAAAATAAAGAATTCGTAGAGGTTAAGTGTAATAAAACATATATTTGAATAATAACAAACAAAATTCTAATAACCGCAATTTCCTTTTAAATGAAGGCTATTTAGGATATGTTAAAACATGATTGGAAATGAAAAAGTATTGAGAGCCGCAATTTCCTTTTGAATCTACATACATTATGAAGAACATGTTTGGAAAATTTCTCATCCAAAATTTAAAAACAACAAGCCCGGAACCTGACATTTGCCAAAATTTTCATGACAAACTCAAAGTCAACTGAACTCGGTGAGATCACAATTTGGGTCTATTTTCTTAAGTTCTTCACATGATAAATCTCTTTAAAGTATCGAAAGACGAAATTTTAGCTACCTCGATTTTGTTTGTTCTAGTCTAAATTCACGGTTTTGATGCTATTTTTAGAAAGAGCTACAACGACCGCAATGATCCTGTTAATTTCTTCTTCCTATCTTAAGTTTAAGGTTGTTATATGGGTTGGTTAGCTGCTAGTTTGGTATAAATTCAAAGCATAATTACGAATCAATGGTTTCCCTTATTAAGATTATTTCGGCTGAACCATAAAGAAACGAAGTTTAAGGCTATGAAAAGATATTTATTTTCTTTGCATCTTTGAAAAGATATTTATTTTCTTTCTTTTCCAAAGTACCGAAAGAAGCCATTCTAGTTACCTTGACTAGACGTTTATTACTTATCAACGGATTTATGCAAAGCGATGCATGGTATTTTTAAACATCAGATTTTTTCCATTAATTACAGAAATTCTTTTGGCTATTCCTCAATGATGTTATTTTAACTAGTAATCAAGGTCAAGATGACGTAATCGGTAGAATGACTTACTTGCTAGTTGCATAAAACACGAAATTATTTAATAATATGACCTCGAATTAATGTCTATATTTAGATCTGGAAAAGAAATTGCATGACAATCTTTTAAAGTTCGAGGTTACTACAGCGAATCGTTTTTTTCTTATCACCCCAAAACATTCTGGGCCATTCAACTCTTATCGGCAAATTTTTTATGCTAACGAATTGAATCCAAATGTTTACTACTACTTATCAGCGGATTTTTTATATTAAAAGAAATTGAGCCAGATATTTATTAATTATTTATCAATGAATTTAAACAAAATTGTTGATGCTATTTTTAAGTCCAGGTTCAGATCCAGGTCCAGGTGCAAACCAGAGAAGAAGAAGAAGACCGAATACCCAAAAACCAAGATGGCCGACAGGTGCGCAATCAAAACAAAAAACAAACTCTTATCAACCGCCAAAGTGCTAAACTCTCGACCGAGGATCTGCCTTATCGCCAAAACCTACACCAAAACCACAAATTCATTAAACTCAGCACACGGAGGGTTTTTCGCATATTCATCATAACACACGATTAGCGCATTTTATTCGACGGCTAATACCAGGCAATCATAAGCACATGAAACACAATCAGCTGTGCAAAATGTTTTGTAATCAAGCCATGTTTAAAGCATATAAACAACAGCATTTTAAGTTACTCATAAGTTTTCGGGGCAAAATTTACTGATAACGCTGTTCACTCTAGCGAACCATGCTTTGGTCATAGTAAGAATATTATGCCGCTGTCTAATGATAAGCTACATGTGCGATCACATCGTCTTGACCATAACAAAAGCTTTGGGGTTGCGAGAAAATTGTTTTCTTGTACTTAAATTCATGATCGCCTGGTAGTCAAAATTTAAATACCCCTGTATTACTAATTATATTTAACATAGGTTAATCTACAAAGCCTTATCACCCAAGCCGACACGAAAAGCTCGAACCACAAATGCGGTCATTTCGCATCTTCTTCTTACTTTTTCATACATTTTTCGTACCGAAAATCCAAGATGACCGACAATCCTTATCTTTCCATCATCAAACCAAAGAAGAAGAAGACCAATTGTAGTCTCCAAGACCGAATACTCAAAATCCAAGATTCGATTTTTTTCTCATGGGCCAGAACCGCCATAGCATTTTCTCATGAGCCAGAACCGCCATAGCACATTTTTTAGAAGAAGAAGATCAATTTAAGCCTCCAAGACCGAATACCCAAGTCCAGGTCCAGATCCAAGTCCAAGTCCAAGTCCAGATCTAAGTCCAGGTACAAATCAAAGAAGAACAAAATCAATTGTAGCCTTCAAGACCGAAAACCCAAAATCCAAGATGGCCGACAGGTGCCTTATCTTACTAAACAATCACCGACCTTGACCTTTGACCTTCGAAACCCCATTCAATTATCCCCAAAGAAGAAGAAGACCAATTGTAGCCTCAAAGACCGAATACCGAAAATCCAAGATGGCCGACAATCCTTATCTCTTTTCCTTATCTCTCAATTGTAGCCTACAAGACCGAATACCCTAAATCCAGGTCCAGATCCAAGTCCAGGTGTAAATCAAAGAAGAAGAAGATCAATTGTAGCCTCCAAGACCGAAAACCGAAAATCCAAGATGGCCGACAAGTCTTATCTCTTTTCCTTATCTCTCAATTGTAGCCTACAAGACCGAAATCTCTTTTCCTTATCTCTCAATTGTAGCCTACAAGACCGAATACCCTAAATCCAAGATTGCGTCAGAATCGGCAAAGCACATTTTGAGCTCGATTTTCTCATGGTCCAGAACCCCCATAGCACATTTTGAGCTCGATTTTCTCATGGTCCAGAACCCCCATATCTATACTACTCGGAATAAGAAGCAATGGAAATTAAACGAAATTTCAACCCACTTTGGCCCTAATGTGTGTGCATAAAATTCGTAAGCTGATGGCTCGTAGTTTAGGTAGTTTTGCTTCACCGCAACGGTCGGAATCTTACAGACCAAACTATGGACTCGTAGTACACGGCTTATTGTGGTTATTTGCCATTTATACTTCGGTATACTCAGTGACGCGATTCTTTTCGTATGTAAAAAAGATGTGTAGTGTGGATATACCATATAAACTGAGCTGTGAATCACGAGTTAAGAGTTAGGACTTTTAATTTTAACAAAAACTTAATGTTAAGTAACGCGTTACGTAATACTTGAACGGCCTCTAAAGTCTTTGTTAAAGAAGACAATTTGTTGCTCACACTTAATCTTCGAAGAGCTTACCACACCAGTAACCGAAATTGAAGGACTTCTCAACTCACGACTTCTTACACCTGCTACCGATGATGTATGTAACTTAGATGTAATTACCACATCCCACTACCTTATTAGACGCCCTACAACATCCTTGCCGTAGCCGTCAACGGAAAACAAAAGGCCCTCGTTCAAAAGATTTTACATGATTTCTGGAAGCGATGGTATCCAGAGTATTCATCTAGCCTACAAAATAAACCCAAATGAACACACCCAGAAGTTACCCTTAAAATCGATGACCGGGTTATCATACAAGAAAACAACCTGCCTCCTGCAACCTGGTTATTAGGTCGCATCATCGAAACGCACCCCGGAGCCGACAACCTAGTTTGTGTCGTGACTCTAAGGTGTACAAAGGGAAAGTGTAAGAGACCTATAGCAAACAGGTAAAACTTCCTGTAAGCTAAGACGATGTCTTAAGGCGGGAGGATGTTCAAGATTCCAATTGCAAACACAGAAAAATATTATATTCAAAAAGTTTTTAAGCTAATTTTGTTAGCCTCTGTCTATTGCAAATCAATACATACTTATTATAAATTATATAAAAGTTAAACTGCATTCATTTTCATATATGTATACGTACATTTAAAACACAGTAGAAATCTTACAGCAAGAGAGAATCACTGTTACACATTTGTCAATTAGTGTTAACCCAGTTGAACAGTTAGCCTTGAAAAACAAGGCCATTGTAAAAATTTAGAAATCATTAGCTCAAGAACATTAGTGCGGTAAATAAAGTTCAATATAAAATAAAAAAGTAAACAAAACATTCCAATAACAGAGTTCAATATTTAGTTCAATTGAAAATGTACAATTTATTTTTAATTGTAGCAATAAAGCCAGTTTAATATTACTCAATTATGTTAAGTCAGCAATTTAGATTATTATAACAACGATCAAAAAGGTTTAGTTGCATTAAGTCTTTGATCCAAGCCTCTTTATTTTCCTTTGGTAAGACTACCAAGCGCATCGATAAGCAATTGTTGTCTAGTGCACAGGTTTGGCACAAATCAAGATAGGTATAGGTTCTGTACCTAAGCTTTTAATCAAACAAAACAAGTTGAGTTACCACTGACCACTTTCATACTGCACAAATATATATTTGAGCAGTAAGCTTTGGCTGTGCATAAAAGCATTAATCGCGGTATAAACAGCTGTTTTCTGCTGACAATAAATTACGCTAAAACAGTTGCATGCCCACTTGCAATCTTTGCCATCGAAGCGGGTGGAGTTGGTCTCCTGTCCGATACTTTCTAGTTTTTTTAAAATACTTTTTAACATTTAAATTCTATACCTTAGCTCACGTCAACTCAATATTGATTTTCATGGGTTAAAACTACGATCGCCCTTTTTCCGAAGGTTTCGACTATAAAATCTTGCAATTTACGCGAAAGCACACAACTTTAAAAATAATGATAAATGGACAATTTTACATAATATAATAATTATTACTAACTTCAGCTTAATATAAACGCAGTTGACAAAATTTAAAAAGCGGAAAACACATTGAGTTAGATATATGATATTAATCAAATCTTACCAGAGCATCGAAAATAATTGTATATTGTGGCCTCCAACAATGAATGCATAGATGGCACAAATGTTGTACACAGCCCGATTGCATCTAAAGATGTGCATATCACAGGATTACCAATATTACATTTAGATTGCCACATAACCATTGCCTCAACGAAAAGCCTTAAAACAAAAAACTGCAATGTATAATACTAATAACTTCAGATACATACTTAGAAGTGGATTCAGCTTGTGATGCAAGAGATATGGTAAATTGTGAAATTAAATTTAGCGCTTGCATTTCACATGACTCCCTTTTTGAATTAATTGAAATTGTTATTTGTTCAATAATGTCAAGTTGTTCTATAATTGCTTCGTTGTACGTTTTAAGTCCTTCTTTGGTGCCCAATAGTATGTTATGTTTTGCAGCACATGTTCTCAATAAGCGTATAAAACTTTGTGTGTAAAGTAACCGTTTAGATTGAATTAGCGCTGACGAATTGGTGTTTTTTGTTGATATTTGCATGCCGCAAGAAATTTTTAGTAATCTAAATAATAATCAATTTTAGTTCAATTATTTATAGATATATTTCGTAAGCATACTCCAATATAATTTTATCCGTTTCGTTGCTTTCTGATGGTATTTTAAGAATAATAGCTGGGTCTGCAGACAACACAAACCAATTCAAAGTGTGTTCTATTCCTTGATATTCAATAAGATGCCAGGGATAGTTTAAGGATTCCTTCAATATTCTCGGTGTATTTCTATCATCGTGAACATTTGGTTCCAAGGAAATTTGCACAAAAATTGAAAGTAATTGTGACATTACATGTGCTTGCGAGGATGAGCTCCAGGTGCTAAGCGTTTCTCTTATCCAAGCATTCCAATTTGTTCGCAAAAATATATGCCCTAAAAATGAATGGCATTCGGGAAGATACTAAAAGAAAATTTCAAATAAATTTATTGATTTTTTATATTAAATAAATATTACTTCATTCAATATTTTGTGAAATAATTCTATATGGATTATAATTGGATTAAATCGTTCCCATGGTAATTGTGCAAGAGAAGCATGGATAGGTGATCTAATATGTTGTCCAACCTCTTGTGTTGCAAAGTGATATACATACCAACTAAAAACATGTCCCATAATGGAATTTGACACTAAAGAACTTTTATTTATTGCTCATATAAAGTAGATAATTTTTCTATCACCTGGTAAGCTTTCCAGAATAAAGTGCAGACTTCCAATATATGAGTTTAGCATTATTTGAGCAGTTTCGATATAAAGATCGCTCCAGGGTAACAGAATTCGACCATTTGCAATAAGTTGTCGAATCCAGTTAGCAGTTGATTGTTGCACATTCTGTGCTGTGTAAGTCACCAACCACGGCGAATACATTTCGTTAATTGGAGCGAATAACCAATCGCAAACTACGAGTCAAACAAGAAAATAATTTTAAATTTTATTTTATGAAAAAAATGTGTGAAACAAAACGAGAAAAGTAAAAGCGGTAACTGGTCGACCGACCGACATTATTAAAAAGTCTGATGTTGTTCTGATAAGGTCATCTCAGTCCTCCGGCTGAAAATACTAGACATGAATAAGACTATTGGCATTGTGAAATTTTTTGTGCAATTTTCATACCAGGAAAGTTATTTATTCAGGGCGATAATATTAAAATAAACAAAAATTTTACCGTGCTGCGCTCTAAATCAACTAAACAAATAAGCAAGCGCTATACCAATCCATTTTCGCATTTAACATTGATTTCTTAATTACATTAAATAATTTCTCCTGAATTTTATGATCTTAAAGATAGGAAGAATCAGAATCAAATTTCAAGTTGTGGATTGAAACTCTGCCCTGACCACTTGATTTTTGATCTTTTCTTCTTTTTTAGAATCACTTTGTTCAACTTCTCTGACTTTTTATAAATAACCAGATTGTCAGTTTTTAGCTACAGCTTTTTCCTTTCGTTGCTTAAGATCATTAAATTAAGAACGGCATATTAAATTAACGAACTGATCATTAAATTAAGATTCGGCAACGAGTACTTAGGAACCAACACCGGTACTCTTGTACTCAATACTTCGAATCCGATACTTCTACTCATATGAATTCTTCGATCTTTTGGATGCACCAGAAATCTTCAGCCACCCAAAAATAGAAAATATAGCAGGAGGCTCCAATGAGTCTTCGGTAAATAAAAAGGATGGTTATTTCCATATTTAGCAACACAAACACCGACACTCTTAACTTATCTTTTTAAACAGCGGGAAGACTCGAAATGGGGATTTTATTCAATTGCTTACTAGATTTTTTTCCAAACAGAGTATCATCAAAACAATTAAATAAATTACGGTTTTAGGGAGGTCGGCTGGTGTAACAGCAGCTTGTTTCTTTTTTAAATTTTATTGAAAAACTATTGGAAATTTCACTACATACTTATTAACATTCTAATAACCATTCAGAAATTTTTTAAGTAAAAAAAATATAGAGCGAATCGAATTTACAACTGTTAAAAGACACATGTAAAAAGAAAAGTTGGTTGACGGCTGACATGTTTCCAGTTGTTCTGCTTATCTGAAATCAAAATAATAAATGGCCCGTACCAAAATTAACTAACATTTTTTAAAATACAATTGTTGGCTTTGCTTGGAAAAAGAGCTTCGTTTTTCGTCATTTTATTATTTTATTTTTTTCAGCTTAAAAACACTGACATATATCGCAATAGGTTCAGTAGTTTTTGAGATATCGTGTCAGCCAGTTTGAAAAACGCAGTATTAAAACATGTGTTCCATTATACATCTGTAACAAAATTACTTTTAACGCTTACTATTTTTAGTCAGTTAATTTGTGGCACAATTTTCAGAAATGAACAATAATAGTCGGTCGGTAGCCTGTTAAGTGTGAAGCATTACATATTTAAAAAAGAATTTATATCACCTTGCATAGCATCTATTCAAATGTTTTAAATATAAAATTTTCAAAGCGACTGCACTTACTTTGATCAGCAAGAACACCAGGATAAGCATAAATAGCTGCAACTACAGCAGCTTGACTCAGACAACAAAACCATATGGATAAAGGAATACAGTATTTTTTATGCTTAGGATAGAGTCCATGTAAGCCATGCTGTAACCTCTCTGTTTGAAAATGTCGAGCAAACAACATAACAGTATCTGTAATCTAAGTACATAATTTAGAGTCAATAAAAAGTGTAATAAATATAACAAACCTTTGATTACTTACCTCTTTAAAGTTGAATAAAGTTTGTTGAGTTGCAAACTTTGATAATTGTTCGGAAGTAGTTGTATGATTTGCATCTAGAGAGAGATGTTGACATCCAGCTCTGATCAGAAGTGAATTCAAAAGGTCCATCAAAACTTCAGGCATTAGATTTTGCTCCGATGAGCCATTTAATGCAGCCTGTAGTACTTCACCATAATGTTCCGGAAATTCATGTTCGAAAACATGCACTAAATGTCTTCTAAATAAATCCTGAAGCAACGATGTTTCTGGTTGGTTCCAGTTTTCTAATCCGGTTATAATTAATTTGAGCAAGCGATTTATTTCATTAAGCTTAGGTCGCGTATTCTGAAGCCAATTGGGTAAATCAAACTAAATATAAATAAGTATTTAAAATTAAATTAAAACATATTATAAAAGTAGTTTACAAACCTTTGACATTAAAACAAAAATAACCTTTTTATCACAGCGCCTTAAATGGGATTCTATAAGAAACTTGTACATATTAAGAAAGCATTCAGGACTACATCGTGACGGAACGAAGAGATCCGAAAGTGTTCGCAGCAGCTCAGGTCGTTTTAGCGCAATATCTAATATACGAATGCCTTGAGTTTCCTGGTTTTCTCGAATAAATATCTAAAAACAGAGCGTAAGCTTATGTCTTCACAGAAAATTTAAACTATACCCCCAACTCAGACAAAAGATTTAAGCAAAGTTCGTTCGTAGGTGGGAACGCTGTCATGTTTTCATTCATAACTTTAATTATATGAAAAAAGAATTGAATTGCAATATCTCTGACAGACTGCAAGTCAAATTTATTATCCTTAGAGTCAATTTGGAACATTTTAAGGTACCTTAAATAAATATATATATTTTAAAAGACTGTAATGAATATATATATATATATATATATAGTTCAATTTATGAACTTACTTGACGGTGTGTTCTATTCTTTGCATTGCACTCACGCAGGAATCTACCTTTTGCTCCAAAAATTGATTAATTAATTGGTCATGCCTAGTTTTTATTGTTCCAAGTTTTCTTTGTACGATCTGATTTATTTGCGGTTTTCTTAACTACAATAATAAAAAGTAAAAATATGTAAACCTGTAAACTTAATATGAATCGACTTATATAAAGTACAGCTTATAATAAAATAATTTATATTTCAATAAACACTTTATAACGAATGTTAAAATATTGATAATGTCAAAGTAAGCAGCGATTAAAATATGTAATGAAACAACCTTACCTTAGACCACGCGACATACGCGAAATTACTGTACTTTTTCTTACAGCTCTAAATTAAGCTCAAATTTAAACTAGTTAGGGCACTCTTTCTAGATAATAAACATATTTTCCAAATGGAAACCTACACTTTTTCGCAGAAAATGGCTTTATCGTTCTTGTTCAAAGTGGAAATAAGTCTTAACTATTATTAACAACATTGGAATAAATTTGTTTTTTTTTCAGTTTAAGAATGAATTTAAGACCTTAGCACTAATACACTGAAAAAAAACAACTGTTACTTGGCTTTTATAACTACCGGATAACACGTGGAAATTCAAATAAATTCAAATTCTGCAAGATTCTAATTGTCTTGCATGGTAAAAAATAGCAGGAAAACCGATGTAATCCTCAAGATATAAATGGA
Source organism: Leptarthrus brevirostris (assembly GCA_964036015.1). Taxonomy (NCBI): domain Eukaryota; kingdom Metazoa; phylum Arthropoda; class Insecta; order Diptera; family Asilidae; genus Leptarthrus; species Leptarthrus brevirostris. The sequence goes on from OZ038371.1 coordinate 114,593,856, forward strand.
TATGAATGGATTTATGACGCAATATAATTTTTACCTTTCCATCTTAATTAAACTGTTTTTTATGATTCGCCTAATTCTTTGGCCATCTACTTATCGGAAACACTCCTTTCTCTTCATTTTATCTATTCTGCTTTTTTCGTACTCGTAAAGAACATTTTAAACCGGAATACTATAGTTTTAAAGGCCAAAAAAATGTATTAAAAAATTCCTAATAATAAATCAAAAATAGCCGGAACTTAAATTTATTTCCACTTTAGATAAGAACATATAAACAGTTTTCCAAGAAAAACTCTATACAACTTCATAAGCTCTTTAATAACGGTCCTAAAGAATTGAGCATTAACTCCTGCAAGAATGTGGTCTAGCTATATTTCTTGGGTAAGTCACGTGTTGCAGGGGGAAGGACGGAAAATAGATAAATTGTTGATGAAGAAACAGACATGAGCTTCAAATTTGACAGTTCATCGAGTAATTCAATCCTACTGCTGCTGAGTTACCTTTATATTGCATGAAATGAATTTCAAAAGTTTCGGTGGTTCCCTTATGTTGATACCTTATATTGATCATTATATCTAGTCCACGGTTAGTCTGTCACCAGCAAAATTTTTCAGAATTAAGAGAATTTCCCAACTATTTCTGTAGTTAATTATAAGCCGATAGATAGATAGATAGATCCGGATCAAGTAGGGACTTTTAAGGAGGCGCTATTGAGGGTTATAGACTTCCTTTTTGAACACACCGGGGACATACGGGTGAACTCAGTGATGAGGAAAACTCAGTAATGAGGAACGCAACAGGGCTTGGCCGCAAATGTTCATCGCCCCGAACCCTTCACTGTCTTTAGCAGAGAAGGGGTGAAGTTTATGATTAACTCATGAATCAAGAAGGAACATTGGAGACGATGAAACAATATGGGTTCCTGCAGACAAGCTAAGATGCTAGCATTGACCCAGGGAATCGAGGTTAGGATAACTGTCTGTAGTCTGGTAGTCTGTTTCGGCTAATCCCCAAAGAGGTGTTTTTACTGAGTAAGAATCTCACACTACCGGAGGGCATGGATTATCGGTACCATATGAAAGATTTTCACCTCTCCCTCTAAAAAAAGTGATGTAATTTAGTTTTTACAAACGTTTGTAACGGAAGGAATTTAATGTTTCCTACCTACAGCCACTGGCTGTAACAAGTTTGGAAGGTACATCTTCTGCTTTGAATACGTTCTGTAATGTAAACAAGGAAGAAATCAATTTCAACTGATCTCTTGCACAAAAAAACGTAAGAGATTTATCGCCTTCATTGTTACGTTTAGGCGGTTGACTTGTTTCTCTAAAATTTAGCAAAAGACTAAATGAAACATTGAAAACAGTATATACGTAAGGGACATATTACAAAGGTAAAAGTACTCATCGCACCCCCTTTACTTGGCCTCCTCCATTCTAGGGAAGGGGCGGAGGTGGGAAAAACCTCCTCCAATTCAAACCGAAATTCAAAAAATTGAAGCAAATAATATTTAGTATAATCGGTCATTTTGACTGATATGATAATTCTAGTGTTAATGCTAAAACGAATTTAAGAAATTCGGGTGGAAAGAATTTAGAAAAATATAACAGTAGTTGCTTATTAAGAATTCATTATAAAACAACTTTTTAAATAAAAATGTACTAGTAAAATATATAATTCCTCTCATATAGTAGTTATTTACAAAAGTAAATTTGACATTCGTGTAGAATTTTTTACCACAGTCCTTAAAATAATCTGGTTAATTTAAAACTTTTCATAACATAAATAATAAAATACTAATTTCCCAACAAGGGTTAATATGGTTTATTTCATTTACCTGTATGGTTACTTCTGCTGGTTTTGCACAGTTTAACAAACTCTTGGAGAAAATAGAGGAACATTTAATAAGTCGTTGTTCGTTATACTTAATATTTTTGTAAAGACTTTGATTAAAATCGTTAAACATTCCACTCAATGAATTCAGTTCCTTAACTGTCACGTAGAATTGCCTAAAATAATAAAATATATTATAATTATAAAGTATTTAAGGCGTAAATTCAAAGAACTCATAATATATAATAAGTTGAGTTGTTTAAACTTTCTGCGACGTAGTATATAACATATGGGGCATTTCACGCGAAGCGGACAACCAACAATTTTGAAGAAGTTATGTATGACCTGTTTCAAAGGCAATTAATCATATTAAGAAACTTATATAAAAATAATTAAAATAGTGATTCTTATAGGAAATTGCATGCTCTTCACAGTCGTGGTATCGAATTCGAAATAGTATTTTTTTTCATGTAAAAAATCCAAAATTAATGTTTAAAATTAAATTTTGACAAACTTCGACCTCTTAAATTTTTTTTTTTAAATAGCTCAAAAAATAACTTAAAATATATAGTAAATGCCTGTTCAGTTTCATAATGTGATCTGCATTCGAACACAGTGCAGCGCGTAGTCGGCGTTTGGCCAGTGCGATAGTTTTGTATGGAAACATGAAAAAATTTCAGTTTAAATTCTCTATCTCCGATACGAATGCAGATCACGTTCAAAAATTTTACACATATTATTTATGAACTATAAGCTACATTTTGAGATAAAAACAAAAATTTTTAAACATGTCGAAGTTAAGTAAAATCCGATTTGATATGTTTACTTCCGGTTTTATATACGAAAAAAAATTGTTTTTTCAATTCTGTAATAACAGCCAAGAAAAACATTTATTTGTCTTTAAAATAACACTATTTATTTTTTTTATATCACTTTGAATAATAGCAAATTTTTTTTCAAAAAACCCGCTCCTCAAATTTTGTCAATTCTTTAAAGGCTTAGAAAAGGGCAACTAGGCTTCATAGAAAAAAAATAAAAATGCACATTCATTCAGGACATATAGAAGTACAATTAAAAAAAATATGAACAAAATCCAGAACCTGACATTTTTTTCGCTGTCCGCTTCGCGTGAAATGCCCCATATATTACAATTTTCGCAAAGTATCGTAGGTCTCAGCTCTTTTTTAATTTTTTTATGCAAACAATCAAACTGCCTTTCAATAGAGTAAGATTTTTGAGAAAGTGAGACATATTTAAAGTGCTGAAATATATGAAACGGATCGAAAGTTATAAAAAAAGAGATTGAAATAAAGCTTTTCGCATACGACCCATTATTCTCGAAAAGATATTTGATTGCTTCAGATAATTTTTTTTAAAGAATATATGTTATAGTAGTGTTTATAACCATCGAAGCTGTTTTTTAATTATTATTTAAGTCTGGTTCCCAAAGCCATATCTCCACTGAAAGTTATATTATCTGATTGTAAAAACATATGTTAAATAAGTATGTTCCAGAATATCTTGGCGTAAAATGCGGTATTTCTTTAAAATGAACTTATATTCTTCCCCACGAATATTTATACTCAGAGTACAAAAATTTACAATTAGAAAACAACAATGTATAAGGCAATTTAAAAAGTTATTCTTCATTTTTAAATATTATCTTTTGACGCGGTTTATAAAGAGTATGTTGTATTGGAGTTGTGCCTTTATAAAGCTTACTATGATTATATTATTACAGATCGGTGGAATGGTTGCTATTTGCACCGACAAGCCCACTTGGAACTCAAATAAATTTTAATAGAGTGCGGTTTGTAAAAAATAGGATTATTATTCTATAGAATTCAAGTCTGCTTACAGAATAGACTAAAAATTTTTTTAAGCAGAAGTAGCAAATAAACTTTTTACACTGTCACCCCTCATATGGATTCTGAATTTTATTCTAGATTGACCGATCTAACAATATGATCCAAACTGTTTATTGCAGTTTACTAGAAAACGTGATTTTGGGCATATTTATTTCATGAAAAATCGTGCCATTATATTAAAATTAAAACTTCTGCATTGAGTAAACATACCAATGCATATGTAAAAACAAAACTTTTAAAAACTTTTCTTACTAAAAATGTGCGAGTACTCTTAAAAGAAGATTTAAGTTATTCGGAGTTTTTAAGTCTTTTACACAAATTCTAATTATCCAAACAATACTGTTTATCAGTTTTCAGTTAATTTGAGTTCGTATGAACAAAGAATTTTATAGATTTATTTTTTGTTCGATTCAAATTTAATTTTAAGTCGTTCCGGCGCTTCTCCTGTTTTAGCTTTCCCTGTTTTCCCTTCTTGTTCCGTCAGTTTTTAAGCAAAAATGTAATAGTCCCTGAACACCCTCTGTACTCGCCTAATAGCATAATGCCGCACTTAAATGAGAGCATTTTGAGGATATGGAGGCGATTAAGAAGAATGTTAAAAGCATTTCAAATGTAATTCAATCCGAAGATTTCCAGTATTTTAGAGCCTTTACGAACGTTGTAGGGTTATATGTACAAAATGAATAAAAGTTATATTTTATATTATTTACATATGTATATATATAATATTTATATTATAAAAATCTGTTTATAGTTCCGGAACTTTGTTCTATTTATGTAGTCTCTGATTGTCGACGTTATTTATAATCATACTTTTTGATAAACTAACATTACATAGCTATGAAAAAGATTTGAAGAAAATTAGTTACAAATTTACATAACAAATTATGTGATAGCGCCCTTATATATCTTACCTGGATTGCCCATCCAAAATATTTAGGTCAGAAGTCAACAAAGCTAAACAGTTACTATTAATTTCTTTTGGAATTAATGGTTTTAGAATAGCATGTTCTCGAATTAAATCAGGTGGTTTGACTTCTTTATCATAAGATTGTAAGTGGCTTTTAATTCTTTCCAATGGTGATGTTTTTAAATCCATATTTGTCTTTGCAACAGATTTCAAAGGACTTAGTTTTAATCTGGAAGCTCGAAACCACAATTTTTGCCATTTTAAAGAACAATCTGTTTGCTCTTTCCGAATCGCACGATGATCCAAAAATTCTGTCCAATGTTGCTAAAATTTAAAAGCTTAATCTAAAAGGATAACATCTTATTTTTTTTATTTACCGCATTTCCAATAAACAGTTCTGTAAGCTTCAGGGTATTAAATTGTGGAGGTAGGTTAATATTTTGATCTTTGGATATTTTATTAATGCTGGTTTCTTCTAACCATAACAGGAAAGACTTCATTAATCTAAAAAAATACAAAAATTGCTGTAACAGATATTTATAAAGCAATAACACAGTTACTTTGAATAGTTTGTGTAAAAATATGACAGCGCACTATCCTCTGCATATTTGTTGGCTTCACTTAGGTAGTAGTCCTCTGCGCGTTTCAGTCGAGCTTTAACTTTCTTCATCAGCGAAATATTATGTTCGTAAAATTTATCTGCCACACCATAAACATTCTGCATCCTACAAATTACGTAAGCAAAGAAAAAAAATTACATAAATAAAAGTTTAACGACTGGCTGGCTACTGCGGGCAGCTTAACAGTAACGGTCAAACTTTATACTCAAGCATATCAGTACAGTCCAGAACAGTTAGTAAGAGAAGAGTAAAAGAACCTGGAAAGATGCGTATAACAAACGTCTTCATTGTTCAATGTTTGTGAACATATCACATTTTTACTCGCGTTTTACCTAACCATCTGTTGTCTGTATCACAATAAGAGGTCACGTATCTTTCGGTGTATAATATTCAAGTAAAAGCGTTACAAAGTGGAAATTACGAAAAATACATGATTAACTTTAAGTAGAAAATGTGGTAAGTGTCTACTTATGCACGAGGTTTGTCATGAAAACGAAATCAGTGAGGTGTATAATGCGCAAGAAATCAAGGAAATGAAAGTTAAGAGGTTTTGATCTTTGCAGATTTAGTAATTTAAGTAAAAACAAAAAACGAAAACCTCTAGAATTAAGTGACCGGTTATTGGTGAAATCTGTAGAATTAATCTTCGAAGTATAAATAAGTTGATTAGCAAATTAGTCAGTTCAGTCGTAATTTAAACTGCCATGTATTCAATTGTGATTGATACTGCAGTATCAATCACAATTGAATACGTGGCATGTATGCAAACAGTTAGATGTTATATAACAGGTGAAGAGCTAACTTGTAATAAGATGAATTTTATTTTGTAAAAAATGCTTGTAGAGAAAATATCAAAGGAATTGTACAGTATAATGAATAAGAATTGTAAACTTTCGAGATTTAAAATACGTGTCTCAATTAATCTCTTGTACACTGATAGCTCGACAAACGTAACAGTATAGAATACGGTAAAATTAAATTCCCTTCTACTACACAGTACAACGATTGTCAATATAATAACTGTTAAAAAAACGATTTGTGAAAAGGTTTAACCAAATATTTTTATAAATTCTCGTCTTCGACTGATTTCGTAATCACTCCCAGTATTTGAAATAAATTAATATGGGCTTTAATAGAAAATAGTAGTAAATATGTACGCACCTTTGTTCATCCTCACTAAAATACACCCTTGCCAAGTATAAACTAAAGAAGTTTTGATTAAATATCACAAATAGGGGATGTTGAACGTCTAAGGAACTAATTATGTTGGCATATTTGTATAAAACGAGAGCTGATGCAGGAAAAGTTGAACGTCCAACTAAGCTGGCAGTTTTCTAAAAGAAAAAATTTATTGAAAGTTTGATATCACTGTCATATTATTATACATTTTTTTTGTTTCGAATGTAAAATTAGATTAATAAGCGACCGTATAATAAATATTGCAAAAATATTATATTATTTTAATTTGATGCCACAGAATAACTATAATTTAAAATCTAAAAATAAATTAAAACGAATAACAATAACGTTAACATAAATAATATGAGTTTAAAAATCATAATTCCACTTTGAAAATTCGATAAATTTTAGATTTAAAGTTTAAAAAATTGATAATTAGTCGATAGATTTAAAATGTCATTTTCTTTATTAAAAGTTGTTATCATTGAAAGTCATAAAAACAAAAACATATTTTGAGTGGATTAAAACTTTTAAATAAATTTATACATAAAGCCAAAAGTACTTCCACAATAGATTATGCAACTTTCAATTAAAACGGTTCGTGTGTACTAGTACGTACATTATGTATAATTCAACTTATTAATATTTATCTATACAAAGGTAGGAATTATTTCATTTACGATTTACGAAAGATCTGTTCTAAATTTAAATTTCATAAACGCGATTTAAGAAAGATTTGTATTCTAAATTTTGATTTTTTAAGTTAGAAAATTTTGCATTACTAGGAATTCAAAATTTATACAATCTTCTTTAAGTGTGAGAAAGGTTTTGTACATGTACTATGTAATTAGTAGCCAATAACGATAGTCATATTCTACATTTTTTACCCTCAAAAGAGTGATATTCACGCGACCAAGCTCTGCTCAGGGCAGATGTAAAACGTCTAGCTAGTTCTATTTTGTATTCGTTATTGTTCTTGTTCCTGCTTGAACAGTGGCCAAGTTGGACACTGGCACCAGCAATGTCCTTCGCCCAACAAGGGCGAAAAAACTCCCCTCGGAGTCATCCACCATCCAACCCGAACCGCCGTGCAATCGACCAGGAGTAAGTATCCCAAAAAGCGACATAAGCATCTCTGAAGCATCCACACGGGCCCTGGCAGAAAGTTCAGCCTCAGCGTCAACTCGAATAGCTAAGAACGGAAATCCTAAGCCGAACGTACTTAGGGTGTTTCCACATAAACCATACCATATTCGATTACAAGAATATGAGGCCGCTCGAGCATGCATTTTCTTCCGTTGACAGTATCACGTCCATACCTAACCATCCTAAAGTTTAAGACCCCAACGATCCATCAGAAGACTTGGTGAATTTTGGCGATGAGTTCTAGCTAATAGACGTCGACTCGTATCTGGCATTACGTCAATGCCACGTGACATACGACCGTATGCTCGAGTCAAAACGCTGGGACAGGATATCAACGGGCTGCTAGATAGTGGAGCGAGCGTGGGTTGCCTGGGAGATCAAGCATTTCTGAAGCTTATCCAAGAAGGCCAGGTGACATTCAAGAAATACGCAACGTCCGTCAAAACAGCTGACGGAACCTCTCAGCAAGTATGCGGTCACCTGGACACGGATATAGAGTTCCGCGCCAACCGATATATCACTAGGTTATATGTCATACCTAGTTTGTCGCAGGACCTATATCTTAGAGTCGAGCACAGAAAGGTTCGACTATGTTTCGACGCGAGAAAGTTATCATCAAGGGTATCCTCAGAAGACTTCCCCGCAAGATACATAACAGGACTGCACCTGAAGAATGCTTTCTGGCAAATATCACTGGAAAGCAGTTCCCGTGAAAAGACCGCATTTTCTGTTTCCGGACATCCATTATACCAGTTCATTGTAGTGCGCTTTGGTCTATGTAACGCTCCTCAAACTATTCGCCGACTGATGGATAAGGTAATACCACTGGACCTTAAGGAGACAGTCTTTATTTATCTGGCCAACCTTCTCGTGGTGTCGAAGAACTTTTCCGAACTCGACCACACTTTCGCCAGTGGCGGATGCATCAAATTGGATTCAGACAAGTTATCCGCGATCGTAGAGTACCCCATCCCGAAGATCGTACGCAAGTTCGACACATTTTGGGCATGGCAGGATTGCACCGAAAGTTCATCTCGAACTACGCTGCGGTATCATCCCCGATCATGGATACTTTAAAGAAGAGTGACAAGTTCACCTGAACCGCTGAAGCCCAAGATGCATTCGTATCTCTCAAGCACAAATTAAGATCAGCTCCGTTGCTCATAAGTCCTAATTTCCGCAAACCTTCGTCATTCAATGCGACACAAGTTATTGTATTGGACCATTTCTCCAAGTTCCCTTTACTCAATCCTCTACGGAAAGCAGGCTGCACGCTTATGAATAAATACTTGGAGGAAGAGGTGTTCCATGTCTTCGGGGTGCCAGAAATCATCGTAACAGACAATGGCCGTCAGTTCAAATCTTTGTCTTTCAATAACCAGCTTAAGCGCTAACGAAGTCCAACACAGATACACGGTGGTCTATTCCCAGCAAGCTAATGCGGCGGAACGTGTCAATCGTTCCATTTTAAACGGCATCCGAGTCTACTGACAAGGTAGTCACGACCACTGAGACGAGCTCCTCTACGCCGTAGCCAGCTCTTCATGGAGCCGCAGGATTCTCCTCGTACCATGGACAACATATGATAACTTACGCTTCGAGCTACAAACTTTAAAATCAGATCTCCATGTCCACACCTCATACAACATCTCATTGAAAAGCATTAAAGCCAACCTAAACCACGCGTTTCACCAAGGAGAGCGAAATTACAATACGCGAGCAAAACCTGTAACGGTCCCGGACAAGAAGTATGCCGACGCAATTTCGCTTTTAGCGACTTCAAAAGCGGCACTAACCCTAAATTAGCCAAGAAATTTATAAAGTAAAGTGCGGAATGCGAGCCAGAAAGTGCAATTGCCTTTACGAACTCGAGGAAATATGCCAATATATATATATAAATGCGAATTTCCTCCCGTCTCGTCTGCAGCCGACACCTTTCCGTCCACCACCACAGATGCCTAAACCAGTCACCGCCTTCTCACTCTCGTCCCGAATGAAATTTCACAGAGTTACACTCAAACACAAAGGGGTGTTGCGTCTGTCGAACGAACAAGACAGCACGGACAACCCTGAACGAGTCGACAAAGCCCGGCTAATTTAAACAATAAATTATGAGACTCTAAAGTGCGGAACACAATGTGGCGCTAGCGCTCGTAGCTTGCGCGGTAGCTAGACCTGCCAAAAGTTAAAAATATGGAAATTAAAAATTGGCGGTCCAACGTGTAGCTTTAGCAAAGTTCCACCGCCACATTGTGTTCCAGCCTTTAACCTCAGGGCATGGGTCGAGCTACACGTTGGATCCATGACTCACCCAAAAATTTTTTTTCTTTCCTTTTCCTCTTTGATTCCCTTCTTATTCCCCTCAATTTTTTTTAGCTTCCTTGCCCTATCCTGGTTATCTAACGAGAAGAGAACCTGCTCTGTTATGTGGGAGTGTCACGATTGGCGTGTAACCAAATGCATGGGTTGAGGATGTGATACTCCCGAGACAAACTCTCCGCTTTAGCGAGCGCACCAATATAAATTGTAATGTCGGAAGTACTTGCGAGACCTTATAGTACCGACCGAATTTCATATAAGCTAATGCGATCAGAAGCGAATTTTGATCACCAAATTGTGTTATTTCATTCGAAGGAATACACGTAAACTCTAATTCTTTAATCGCATCATACGAAGAAAGAACCGAACGGAAGGGTTAACCGTTTAAAAATCCTGTACGTGAGTGAAGCATCTCTTTTGTGGACGAAGTAAAAAAAAATCCCTAATGACAAAATATCTAAAAAAAAAAAAACCATACCGATAATAATCTCTAAGAGTAAAAATTCATAATTTAATGAATCCCTAATCAAAAAAGTCCTAACTGTGAATTTTATAAAAGAAAGATTTTGGGTAATTATTTACTTTCAGGGTCATCTGGTTTTTTGGTTGTAAAAATCGAAAAGTTGACGGATCTCCGTCTTTTTTTTTAAATGTTCGTTTTTACGGCGGATTTACTATAAAAAATACGAGAGTGATCTCAATTCAATATTTGTAATAGTTGCAGAGCTTTAAATGTAAAAAAAACGACTTTTTACAAATAAGTCTGTATCATTTTTTTACGATATCACATCAACTTTTTAAATGTTTTTTCGTAATCTACTCGAAAAAACCACTAAATTAAGCGAACAACAATCTGAAAAAAAAGTATATTTTTTAAAGCATTCAATGCCATAAAACTATAAAAATAAGTGTCCATTCGCATCGCCCGTATTAGCGGTGGGGTAGCCTCCCAGTTAATAAAGCAACTAAAAGCCTGAAAAAACGAACAAATTGAAAAAAAATTATAAAAAAAATTGATTTTTTGATTTTTTTACAAATTGTAGCGCCCGAATTCGAAATTAAGTTCGAACATGGCGAATATGTCACCCACGCCATATTGGGAGCTAACAAATCCCGGGAAACGATTTCCGGGAGAAAAGAGATCATCGTGCAGTTTTTCGTTTCTTCTTGTGGTGACCTTTAAGTAGTGCAGATCAAATAGTTTGATTTTTTTAGTAATAACTATCTTATATTTTGATTTGAATAGCGAAATATTTTGCCAGTAGGATAAAATTTTTATTTTGTAGCTAACCAAAAAGAAAAACTTCAATAAATTCTATTGGCTGGAAAAACATTGAGCCGTAGAAAAGCCCTCATGTTACGGATAAGTATTTTCCTAATCTTAACTACAGATTTAAAATATATCAGTAATTTTGTTGTGAATATTCAAATTATCCATTGGCATTATTGACATCTTTTTTTCTTGGACCACGTTCGGAAACACAACTATAGCCGTATCAGCTCTAACTATTGCAATAGTTGTGTCAAGGTCAGCTATACATATACGTTTTCGTTTCCAAACAGTATATAAGGTCTCTCTGTTTAGAAGTTTAGTTTTTCTTTATCCGAAACGCTGATCGTGTAGAGAAATTTTGTTTTATTTCTTACGTCGCACACTGGTCCCAAATGAAATTTTTTGGTTTAAAAAAATGGCCAGAGAGAGTGCAGTTCTTAACCAAATGAAACATTTTTTTTTAACCGGCAGCTTGATACTTTCTTAGCAGATTCTCGGAGCACAAAATTTGAAAAAAAAAATTTTGATTAAAAAGTTCATTTATAACCTAAAATATATAAAAATTAAAATTTTTGGCTCCGACAATCTGTTAAGAAATTATAAAGCTGCAGTTTAAAAAAAATGTTTCATTTGGTTATTATTGAACCAAACAATTTCATTTGGGACCAGTGTGCGTCGCTTGAGTTTTAAAAAGTTTATTTTGAATTTGTTTGCAAATTCAATCAGGTCAAGTGTACATTTAATGCATACTTTGTGTATATTTTGAAAATATTTTACCGCAAAAGTGGTGTGACAGTGTAAGTGATCAAAATAAGATACAGCTGTCCAGATCGGTGTTTAAATTTGCTGGTTTAACATTTAAAATTTGAGGTCAACTCTGACAGTCTTTCGAAGGTAAAAGTATTTTTTATTCAATGAAAAATCTTACTGTCGTCCCTAATCTCACGTTGTGGGGGTTCCTATTTAATAAAATGACTTTGACCTTCAAACCATTGACGGGACTCTGGAAGCACTGCCATCTATCGAGCAAGCCGCCCGGGAGGTAGACTCCACAATGAGTCTGATCCACCAGACTTGCCGAGAGGCCGTGCCGTGGAGAAAAGAATGCAGGGAAGGGCGCCGCCCTGTATACTGGACGAAATCGCGGAGTAAGCGCCAATGTTGGCAGCAGTTGGGGGAGGATATCAAGGAGAATCTCTGGGGACTGGGGTACAGGATTGTCCTCCGCAAATTAGATGCGTTCTCACCGAACGCTCCACTTGGTGAGGGGACGGTCCGATACATTGTGGACGCCCTTTTCGCCACCCATCCGCTGGAGCCTAACTGCGTGGTCCGCGAGGTACTCAACGCTCCTCTTTTTACAATGGAGGAGCTTACGAGGGCCTCGCAAAGCCTTCAAAGCAAGAAGGCGCCAGGGCCCGACGGCCTCCCGGCCGAGGTGCTGAAGGGGTTGACGGCGAGCCATTCAAAGCCCTTGAAGGCCGTTGAAGAGCGGAGATAGGTGAGCTGAAGGCGAAGACGGGCAGCATGACCTCGGACAATATAGTTGGGGTCATGCTGCAGAGGGAGGACCACTGGTGAAGGATTGCCGCTTTCATGAGGGGAGTCCTTCGCCAAACGGAAAGAGACAACAATGTGACTCCCTAACGGGAGCGCCCGCTAGCTTGTTGGTGGGCGAGAAAGCGGGGGTACCTGTTGGCTTGTGTGCCTCGTGGGAGGCTGTTTTATAGGACGCCACTGGGATGTAATGTCTCCAAGACGGTTCCGTGGTGGTCCTCCTGGAAGGGGAAGGAGGACCAACCGGTATGACTGGTCATTGACCAGGCACACGGGTGGCTTCGGTCGTAAATGCATTTCCCCGTTTCCATAAAAAAAATCACTCATTGGTAGTGAAAAGTGCAAAAGTGGTTGCACTACCACTAATCGTTTAGTGATAATGAAATAAACTCTGCACTACCATTAATCGTTTAGTGATAATGAAAAAAAATTTGAAAATTTGTATTTTAACTAACACTAACCCCGTAGACCCATTGAAATAATTAACACACTACACCCGTTATTCATTCCTAATCATAGAACAAAGTGCGTTTTTCAAGATCTTGTGAAGAGTTGTTGAATTCAGTTCGATTATTTCAATTTGTTGACAACTTTATTTGTACTGCCTACAACCCTCCCCTACCCCATCCTAGGTCTAATGTTTGCCTTATAGTAAAAACAAAAACAATCATCGGTCCAAGCGCTACGAAGCGCTCAGACGTAAAAAAATTACGCGCCGAACTTAGAACCTTCTAGTTTTTGGAAAGTTTGTTGATAAATGTGTACACATTTTGGTAAAACGTAGATTAATCAATCAAAATTATTAGCTTTAAAAATAAATATAATTTTGTTATTTCAAATTTGCTTAAATAAATTTTTGAACCAGTGTAGTTTAAACAACTCTATTGTAATTTAAATACCCTTTTAAAATACTTACCTTTAATATATTATCCAAGCTACATTTTTCATTTATTGACAACTGGCGAAGAAATTCTGGCCAAAATCGATATTGTAGCTCTTGAAGTTCATGTTCTAGTTCCAAAAGTATTAATGACAACCATGCATTCTCTGATGAAATAGGAGGTAAACTTCTCATATTGGAAGTGCCCAAAAAAATTTTAAAAGTAGATGTTTTGGAAAGTTTCCAATCTTCATTGTTCTAGAGAATGAATATGAGTAAACAAATATTTCCATTATAAGAATTTACTTACCTTATAAAAGACACGAAAATATTCCTTGCATTCAAACCATGCATCAGGAAATTGATACGCAATTTTTAAAACTATATCAATTATATAAACGGAATTCATATTCTGCCAATTGGGTATATTTGTAAATACTTGAAGCCACAAACTAATTAAAGGTGCCGGTGATTGCAAACCATAGCTAAAAAAATATTAATTAAATTGCTTATATTTGCTTAGGTTTAGTATTGTTACTCCAAATATGATATAATTGAACATTGTATCATATTCACCAGTAATTCTAAAACTGGTCCAGATGAATTGGATGATATTAGATCCTTTGCCATTTTTATATATGTACGATCTGAAGTTATCAATGATTTCATTACTTCCTGGAAACTAAGCAAAACCTTAGCGCATTATCACCTAAATAATATTTAATAATATTTACCTTTCACATTTTATCAGATTTTCAGGACATTCAATAAATAGTGGAATTATTAGTTGAATGCATCTTATAACAATCCCATGTCTATAGTCACTTAATAGCAATCGTAGTAGCGGGAATCCTTTTTGACAAATAAGTGGAATGGAGTGACCATACAAACTTGCTAATATTGATAAATATATTGCTAATGGTCGATTTTCTGATACACCTTCAAAAACGATATTAATTTCTTTCAAATCTGGGATTATTCGTAGTCCATCTGCTGGATTTTGAAGCGTTTTCTGAATTATTTCTCTATTTTGATCCATTAAATGAATGCGCAATATTGATAACATATTCCAACACCACATTAAAAATTGCTCTCGGGTTGTGTGGCTCTCAAGTGTTGTAGAAATCTGACGAACACTTTCAGATATTCCTGATATTCCAACCATTTCTGGTGAATGTTTCGAATATGCTTCACATATTAGACATGCCATTCGAATATGTATGTCTCGCGGAAGAAATAGTTTATTGTCAGAATTGAAACTCCATTCTAATCTGCTTATAATTGTTCTTGATATTAAATTTTCTCTAGTTTCATAACAGAAATTTAATAACCAATATGACAATATTTCGAAACAGTCCATACTCGGCTCCCAAATTTCAAAAGGTAGTGACTTTAACAAATAAATGGAATTTTCAACTTCCTTAAAGTTATCTTTTATCTGATGTAGTAAAACTGATATTAAATCTGGGTGCGATGTTGTTATGCTTACAAGCATATCTCTTGATGTTTTGTAACAAATATCTCTTGTATATTTATAAATATAACCAATCTATTTAAAATTTAATGTGAATAAAATGTTAGTTAAATTGTAAAAATAATTTTACTTGAAAAATATGCGAGCAAACGGCTTTTATTAATTCCCAATCTCTGGTCCGATCTCTTTCTACAGCCATTTCAAAAAATGCTTGGAGCATATAGTACAAATCTTCAGGAGAAACATCAGAAATTGTGGTCTCAAATTTAACAGAAAAATCGGGCGCCAACAGACAGTACTGAAAATCTAAATTGTAAAATGAATTCAAAGTTATATATTTGCTTAAACTAATGTAAAAAGAATTCCAAATTATCTAGTTGCTTAAGCCAGAGTCGCATGCACAGTGTACCATTAATATTTATTACAAGGACATTTTTATTTTATTTGAGAAAGAAAGAAAATTTTTTGATTCAGGTGCAATAACTATATACTTGGATTGATGTGTAATGTGGTTTATAAACACTTTGAAAATTAAAATTAACTTTCAATCTTAGTTACATAATGCTGTACTCACATAAATAAATCCAAATCTAAGGCTTTAATCTAATTTTTTATTTTTGACAGGCTACAAAATTTTTAGATCATAGTACTAAGTTAGCTCTTGTATGAGCAACACGTAAAAAAAAAATTTAAAAAAAAATTATAATTTAAAAAGTACTATTGGACTACTAGGACTAGAGACATGAACAGAGAACAAGCTCTGTCTTCAACATCAAAAGCGAAAACATTCACTTCTGCGGTGACTCTGAAACTACATCATCTCTCTTTCGCAGCGGACCTAGTCTTAAAAATTCAGGAAATGTATTTGTGTATTCTGAAGTGGGCTTTTGTGGACCTGCCTATGATTTAGTTAGGTTAGAGTGACAGCCTCTCCAAAGGGAAGGCACACTTAGGCGGTAATGGCCCATAATAATGGGTATAGATTCCGATCAATATGAGTGATATCTAAAATCATTTGGTGCTCCTGATGAACGGAACTAGGCTAAAACCGTGCAGATGCAGAGGAAATAAGGGATACTTTCCTCTTCGTCCTGACCTTGGCAACTCCTACAAAAGTTATTCGAGGGTGCATCGGATCTGTCAGTGTGTCAGCGAGATAAGCTCTGTTGAAAGCTTTAGGTCGAAGGTCGGTCAGATCTGCCGGGTATGCGTCCTTTTATCAATAGCAATCTTGACGAATGCTTGTTCAATTTTCAGCTTGCATGTGGCTAGTGACTTTCCAATACAGATGTCATTTGGAAACATTTGGGTTATTAATACGTCTTATAAGGATAAAAGCGAAAAGCGATTTAAAGTCATAACCTGTGTCTTCCATAATTACTCCTTATGTATCAAACTACTACGACTAAATGTTGAATATATACGGCGTCAACTTGACGTCACACAACATCATAAAACCCGATTTACTACCCTATTATATCCACCCAAAAACATATAGTAAGCATTGTTTGACCCCCAAGCCAAAAAAAATTTGTTGTATGGCTGTGTTATTGTTCTGCTTAAGTGCTAGACTTTTGTTTTAAAAAACTCTTTAAATTTGTGACATTTATACTTTTTTTATGAATTCTAATTGAATTTTACGTTTATTTATCCATATACATCTACATGTATCATATTATACTGCAAATTATAATTATTTCTCCTAAAGTTACAACAAGGTCAGTTTATACAGCTTTTGCCTGTAGCGAAGATGATAGATTGAGACTTTAGGAATATATGGATTAAATTAAGTTATGGATTAAATTAAGTCCGTCGCCACAAGACCTGATATCGTTTTTTGGACTCGGTTAAATATTAATAAACTCGACTACAACTTAATAATAAAAGCAAAAAAACGTATCAGTATCTTAAATATATAAATTCGTAAAATTTAACACTTTATGTACCTTCTTGAACAGGAGGAAAATCAGCTGGAAATCCAACATTTAAATAGTAAAACAATTGCCACAATGCATCTAAATCCATAGAACTAAATGGTAAAGACGAAAAATATTGCCAAGTTCCCAAGTTTCGAGCTTTGTATATATAGCTACACGCCTTAAGTACATAACTATTAAATTCAATATTTATTCTTTCGCTTAAATGGAGATCTTTAGATAGGTTATTTTGCCTAAAATATATGAATAGATAAAAGGTTGTAAAATATAAATCATTTAAACTTACATATAAAGCTGATAGATATCAGAGATATATTGTACGCAATGTCTGATAAGCCGACCTAGCCTTTTAGCAAATTGCTTATACCTCTCGGTATTATATGTTACTAAACCTTCTCCCAGTAATTCAATTAAAGTATAATTAAAAGCAATTAATTTTATAAGATGATTTCCTGATATTAAATCCTGTTGGATGTTATAATATCCTGGATGAATATTAAGAATTGATCTAAAAATTTTTAATTTAGTTAATATTATTACACTATTTTTGAAAACGCATCTACTTAAATAAAGCTTCAAATGGAACTTGATTTAATAGCGCAACAAGGTCACTTTCTTTTAAACCAGCGCATTCTCCTACTGATGTACTTCCTTCTTCGCCATCCGAATCTACAACTATCCATAACTCTTCTTTGACTGGATCTGATATGTCTTTATGTTTCTGAAATGTATTGACTTGTCATTATTGATTTTTTAGAAATTGCATAGGAGATCTTACCTGTAAAAAGTTAGTTAAGAACTCATTTCGCTTCTTTACAGGTAGCAATAATATGTATAGAACTGAAACACAGTGATTAATTTCCGGACACATAAAAACGTCAGCAGATTGTAAGTCAATAGGCTTTGGGACTTGAAAAAAAGATATTGCCCATGAAGCCACTCCACCCGGACAACGTAAAATGTGAAACAGTAAGAACCAATGATCTTCTTTGGTTGCAACTCTTAAATACAAAGCTATAAGCTTACTTAACCAAGACCTTACATCGTCCAAAAATCCCTAAAATATTTTGTGGTAATATCTTCTAAATAATAAAGCAAATTACTTTGTCGGGTGTATGTTTCCTTGCAAACGCAAAAAGAATCGATATTGCTCGCCGTAAATGCCTTATGTAAATCATGTTATCAGAAGACACATTTTCTTTTAATTTTATTGGCGCCTTCTCGGCTATTTCAGCAAAAACTGGATATGACAAAATCTCTCTTATTATTTGATTAATCTAAAATTAAATACATTTTTAAAGGTGAAAATAACAGCTAAAAAAGTATTTACCTTTAGTTTAAGTATTTCAGTAGAAAAAAGATTATTAGTATAAGAAAAACAAACCAACTCATGCAGCTGAGATAAACAGAGATATGCAGATTTCAGTTGCCCTTGTTTAAGAACTGCTATCCTAAAAATGATATAATTTAGTTAATAAAGATAGATTAAAGGTTGTCAGCATTGTGGAGCTGTATAAATTGCGCTATATCTATAGTCAAATAAATTCTGACACTAAAAGAGAAAATATTTAAAAATAATAATAAAATGTATTATTCAACCAATCCATTTATTTATTTATTTATTTTTGGCAAGTTACAGCATCGAGTCTTAACCTACCTTATAACTAGCGCCAGAGACTCTTGGTCTATATAGCGCCCTGCTCTTATCTAACTGCTCTATTTAAGTTTAAATGAATTTTTTGTTTTTCGATTACTTAAGCTAAATAATAACGTAAAATATTTTCTTTTGTGTATTGAAATTGAAGGGATAATACCATTCCATTTTGGTAATTTGTTTTTGCAGTGTTAAAAATTTTGTATTTTTTGTTAATTTAATAATTATTTACAGCTTATTTTTACAATGATGACTATAATTACTATTATGCTTTTAATATAATTTTTTTTTTTTTTTAATTTCATCTATTTTTCTTGTTAATTTTATATTGGTATTATTTTTTAATTTATTGTCTAGAACACTTCTAATATAATATATATATTTTTTTTTTTTAATAAACTGCAGAATGCTTACAAGTATTTGATTTTTCTCTTTAAAATCTCAAACTTCCTTTAAAAGGTTTAGTTGGGTAAGAAGGGAAATAATGGAATTTGGGTGGGTGTAGGATAGAAGGTCAGTCAGAGGGGGGAGCGATCTACCGTGCGTCTGTATTGTTGTCCTACAGTTAGTAAGTATATGTTCTATTGTTAGTCCTGTCTGGCACTCCACGCATCCGGGTTGCGGTGTCCTCGTCATGTAGTGTCCGTGCGTCAGTCTTGTATGTCCTATTCTAAGCCTGAGGATCTTGGCTCCCATCCACCTTGGTAGGTTGGGGTTATGCTTGGGCGGATTTCGAGTCTTCCAATGCTTTGCAAGAAAAGTGGTCCGTCTTCTCCATTCAAGTTCCAACTCCCTCCTGATTGTCAATCTTGCTGTCCTTCTTATGAAGGACTCACAAGGTGGAACCCGAAGTTCCTCTTGCGGATTGTTGATCTCTCCGGCTTTTTTGTCCGCTAGTTCGTTGCCTGTTATGCCTGCATGCCCTGGTACCCAGGATAACCTAATTGTTGAGCCTGCTCTTGTCATATTTATCTTAATTGCTTTACTGATGTATTCCTTTGGGTTTGGATTTTCGATGGCCTTTAGAGCTGCTCTTGAGTCCGTATATATCACCACGTCCAGACTCCTCAAGCACGCCGTGGATACAGCCATATAAATGGCAAATACCTCTGCTTCATACACAGAGGTATCCGGATGTAGTGCGTATTTCCAGTGCTCCAGAGGTTCATTGATGTAGGGATCCATAAGTATCACTGCACAGGAGGTTTGATCTTCTCTTTTTGATCCATCAGTGTACATTATAAATCTGATGTTGTTGTTTCGTATCTCTGCTAAATGTGTCTTCCTATACATTTCGAGGGGAGTAGTGCTTTTTATGAGGGTTATTAGGGAATGAGGATAGAAGGTGTTTTGTTGGTACCTTGTTTCTGGTTGAAGTTCTGGGATACTGGTTGGGATGGTGATACCGAGAGATTGGGATTTTTTAAGGGATATGTATAGAGCTGAAGGATGTCTCACTGGTGGATTATAGAGATAACCTGTTATTGCCTTGTGATGAGGTTTGTCTGGATCCACTAGATTTTTGGCGATTATTCTAGTCTGTGCGATGATGATCTTTTCGGTAACACTAGGTTGTCCCGTTTCGATTCCTAGTGCATCGACTGGTGTTGACCGGAATGCTCCGGTGGCAATTCTCAAAATAGTATTAATTTTAACCTGTAACTTGTTTAGCAAAGTTTTAGAAGCAGTTCCATAAACGACTAATGCATAATTTAGTATCCCATTAATAAGGGTTGTAGCTATGATAATAGATGTGGCTATGGATGCTCCACGACGTCTTGCTACGACGGCCTTAATAATTTTTACAACTCCAGCAAGTTTATCCAGAATCTCGTTGACATGATCATTCCATTTTAGATTCCTTGCTAGGTGCAAACCGAGGATTTTGCATTTGGCTTTGGGCACGAGTTGTGTTTCTTCGATTTCTAGTTGCGCTATATTGTTCGTTCTCTTTTTCGTAACCAATAGTAGCTCTGCTTTACACATTGGCAGTTTTGCTCCCATTTCTAGGCACCACTGCTTGGCTGTCGTGATAGTTCTTCTCAAAACTGGTGTCTGCTGCATGGATGTTGTCACAGCTATAATGTTATCTGCGTATAGATAGTGTTGGAGTCCGTCAATGGCTTTTAGTGTTTGAGATAGTGAGTGTATGTATGTATTGAATAGTGTTGTAGAAAGCGGGGAGCCTTGCGGGATCCCGTTTTCTTGACGTTGGCTAAAGGACATATGTCCATTGACTCTAACCTGAAATGTTCTGTTGGACAGAAAGTGAAGGATGAGGTGGATAAATTTGGCATCTATTCCCCATATGGCAAGCTGCTTGGCGATTTGATGCTTGCACACCCGGTCGAACGCCTTTTCAAGATCCAAAGATAGGACATAAGTATCCCGTTTTTGGGCGCACGCTCGTTTCAACTGGTCCTCGAGGTCCAATAGGAGGGACGTAGTCCCTCTTCCTGGCCGAAAACCATGTTGTTCCGAGGTTAGCAGCTCTTCTAAGATGTTACCCAGTCGTTTTCCAAGTATCTTTTCCAGGGTTCGCGAAAGACAGGAGATTAGAGATATCGGTCTGTAATCTCCGAGCGTATTGCTTGAATTAGTTCTCTTATGGATTGGTATCTGTATCGCATTTTTCCAATTGTGTGGAAATATGCTCTGATCCAGAATGTTGTTATAAAGTGAGACTAGTCTCTCTTTGAAGTTGTCAGGGGCGTTTCTTATCATGCCATAAGAGACTTTGTCATGTCCGGGTGCTGAACCTTTACATGAACTAAGCATTAAGTTTAATTCATGAAGGTTTATGGGTCTGGTTAGGTTTCGTGTGGGATCAGGAAAGTAGGGCATTTCCGTAAGGGAAAAGCTTTCTTTAGCTTGAAGAATTTCTTGGTGAAAGTTTTGGTTAGATGAGTATCTTGCCCAGGATTTGGCAAGCTCATTGGCTATGGCAGTGGAGCATGTTAGGGACCTGTTTTCTATTGTCAAATTGGCAATCAGACTGGAAGGCCTGTTGCCGGAGAAGGATTTGACTTTACTCCATGCGTCGGCGAGATTGGTGCTTGTGTCGATTGACTGCGCAAAGGATTCCCAAGATTTTCTCTTTGCCACTCTAATCTCTCTTTTAATGGTTGCCGATTCCTTACGGTAGATTTGCAGGTTAACTTCCGTAGGATGCCTTTGGAATTGTTTCCAGGCCCTGTTTTTTCTTCTGATCATGGAGAGGATGTCTTTATTTATCCACACAGGTTGGGAGCGGGGGTTTCTTGTGGCGCATGGCATGCTTTCAGCTGCTGCTGTCCTAATTATTTTGGTAACTTGCGCTGCCTCTTTGTTTACGTTTCCGGAAACGGGGCGTAGTGCGGATTGGGTATGTATGCAGCTCGCATATTTTTCCCAATTCGCAGCAGATTCTATAAATCTCGCGAGTGGTTTAAGATTCGCAACTGGTACATTTGTGGAGATAATTATAGGAAGGTGGTCGCTGCCTTCAGGGTTGGAATGGGTTCTCCAATTTAGGGAAGGGGCAAGGTTAGAGGAGGCGAAAGTGAGGTCGACCGTTGACAAAGTGTTACGCGAAGAATAAAGTGTTGGGGAGGTATCATTGAGTATGCATATGTCCTCCTCTTCGGCCCAGCGAGCCACCAGTCTACCCCTACGATCCCAGCGTTCACAACCCCATAACGGGCTGTGGGCGTTGAAATCACCACCAATAATGGTGGTTCGTGGCAACTGTGCTAAAACTCGTTCCAGGTCATGTGGATTCAGACGATACCCATGCTCAAGATACAGGTTGAGGACGGTGATTTGAGGATTTGTGTTGATAGTGGCAGTACAAAGCAATATTTCTGATTGAATTTGAATTTGTTGAAACGATAGACTTCGATGAATAAGCATGCCTACTCCACCATGCCTTGTGTCACGGGGATGATTTGAACCAAGGAAATTGTATGTGCCGAGCCGTTCAGGCTCTTCTCCGTAGAAGAGGTTGGTTTCTTGTAATAGGACAATGTGGGGGCTATATTGGGATAGGAGGAGTTGAAGGTGGGGATAGTTGTGATATAGCCCTCTTATGTTCCACTGGAGAATTGTGAGTCCTCTAGCAGAAGGTGGGGAGGGTAGAGTCAATTGTTCCATATTTGTCTTAGTTTTCTTTCATGTCGCTATCGGACAATTCATCGTCAGTTGGTAATGATGAATCGGTTTCCATTAAGTTTATAGTTTTCGTTTTTGATTTATTTGTTTTTATTGTTGGTGTAGGTGGTTGTTGCGTTGGATGTGTTGTTTGAATATTCTTGGAGATATTTGCTGTATTTGCCGGGTCTGCCTTTCCGTATGGCATGTGACCTGTTATTATATTTATGATTTCTGTTTGAGAATAATTCATATTTTGACTGTGATCGAGGACTGTCTGTTTGCTTAATGGGGTTGTTGTTATTATTTCGCTTTCGTTGTTTATTGTTGTGTTTGTTGAACTGATTGTTGTGTTGGGTTTTATGATTGTTATTTCATTAGTGTCATTTGCATTAGTTAAGTCTACTATGACGTGTTCTTCTGATTTTTGTTTGCTAGTTGAAGGATTTGTTTGTTGTTTTAAATTAGAGCTCGGGTTTGCAGTTGTATTGGTTGTTTGTTTTGGGTTGACAATTTGTGTTGGTTGTTTGGATTCTGTCGGTTGAGAAATTTGTTGCGTTGGTTTTTGATCTTTTTGTTGACTTGTTATGCTTGATTTCGTATGGGAGAGTGCGGCTATTGTATTTGTGTTTAAAGTTTGCGAATAGCTAGGAGTAGTACGAGATGCAGCTGGGTTCATGCTGTAATAAAACTTTTTTGCCTCGTACATGGTACAGTGTTTTTGAGTTTTTATCCTCAAAAACTCTTTGTGAAGGAGGAATGTCGGGCATTTGGGGTCTCTTGAAGTGTGGGACCGACTTTTACAATTTGCACAGTATGGGCCATTGCATTGATCTTTGTGTGGGATCTCTTCTACGCATACTTCGCAAAACTCAACTTCCTTATTTTCGCACCATTTTTGCGTGTGTCCAAGCTTTTGACATCCTCGGCATCTCATGGGATTGGGGAAATATTCTCTCACCTCCACGCGTTGGAAAATAGGGTGGATGTACTTTGGTGGCTCAAAAGAGCTAAACGTTATTATGTATAATCCCGTCGGAGTTTTCTTACCATTATTCTCTTTGGTAAGTTGGATCACCTCCGTGACTCCTTGATCTTGGAGCCCTTCGGTGATGTCCTTAACTTCCATGTCGTTTAGGTCCTTGCAATAAATTGTACCTTTGGAGCAGTTTAGTTTTTCATGGTACTTTGCCTCAATGCTGATAGTATTGCCTGCAGTACCGATGGACTTTGTCTTGATAAAGCGTTCCGCGACACTAGCATTCCGGCATAGCAACAGAATACTTCCGTCTCTCATAAAGGTAGCCTTTTCAAAATCTTTTGAGATTGCATGTATACCCTTTTTAACTAGAAATAGGTTATTTGACTTCAGTGTTTTCTTTGGATCTGTTGAACTAATGACGACATACTTAGGATCTGAGTGAATCCCAGCCCGCCTAGCTTCAGGCAATTCTGGAAAATCCATATCTAAATTTGTCCTTACCCTCTTAGAAGGTTTATGGTTTTTCTCCTGATCCAGTTTTTTGCCGAGTATATCATAATAATTGGCTCTCCCTTGGGAGGCCATTTCGGTTTCTGTATTTCTGTCTTGCTGTGTTTTTGTTTTTGTCCTCTAACTACTGAAAGGGTGGAAAAAATATATAGGGAAGAAAGAGTGTTATTTTGTTGGCCGAAGCCCTAAAAGTTTGTATAATTTTTCTTATCTATAAATAATCCTTTTTTTTTTTTTTTTTTTGCGAGGAAACAATAATTTATCTTAACTATATCTAGGTATTAGTATTGTAGTCTGCTGCTATTGATGTTGTGAATACTGCTTTCCAAAAGGCAGTCAAGGTAAAGTGAATAATTCTGGTCAATTGTCAATTTTTACCTTCTCTAATATTAACGTCGTGAGCGCCACCTATTAATAAATAGGATTAGATGTTCCAGATTACCATGGGCGCCACCTTTAGGTAGGTGGACCCCAGTTAGAAATGCTTAGTCTTTTCCCAATTTCCTTTTAGCGCCACCTATGTTTTGGAGTAATATGTAGCTAGCACGTGGCTAACCAATGTTTTTTGCGATACTACACGCACACCACTATAGTGAAAAATCCACTTTTTGAAATTTTACGAATTTTGTCCTTTTATCTGTTTTCACTATGCACTCGAACCTTTCCTTGTTTACGGCACTAAGCCTAACAGAGGGATCTAAAACACTTTCGCAATAACCGCGAAAAAACCGAGAAAATACTCAAAAAATTGCTCGCTCGTACTTTGGCACAACCGTATCGATGAATATTAGTGTTGCCAATGTCAACCAATCCAATTACAACTGATAAATAGATGATCATTCCCTTTCTGAAATATTTCTAAAAAATGCGAACGAAGAGTATATAAACAGGATATAAATTTCTGACAATATACATATATCAGCGATAAAAGGGGTGCAGCGGAGAAAAGAATAACAATAAATGTACATATTTAGATTATTAATTTAAATATATCGAAAAATAAGGTATACTTTTCTTCTCCTATACAGCAATTTATTAAAAAAAATTCAAGTTTACGTCTGATTAATAATTGATAATTTTGAATAACCCATTAATCTACATTTTTAGATGAATTGGGGTACGTTTACTGAACTCGGTTCGATCGTAGCTGTAGATAATTAAGAATTTAATGGCTATAAAGCCTAGCTCATGCTACTGCAATCTCTCTTTTAAATCTCATTCAATTCTAACTTTTCTATACTTGCCGTCAGTGATAGGTCAACAGAACAATCAAACAAACTTGAGCATTTGAGGGATCATTCTGGTTTAGACGCTCGAAAAAAAGGCTATATTTATGAAAAAACTATTATAGATATTGATGTAAAGTATTTTCAGCTCAATAAATACACTTTTGAAAACATACAAAATATCTGTATTTTACAGTTTTTATACACATAAACAACGGGTGAACGGAACTCCTCAAAAAGTTGGTATATCGCTAGCGACCTTGATAACGGCTCATCTAAAACACAAAAACCAAAAATATTTAGGTTCAGTATATCAGTAGCTCTAGGACATTCTATGGAAATTAATATTTATTGATAAATAACAAAATGGCAGACATTTAAAGAAAAAGAAAAACAAAAAAATTCGGTTTTGTACTGTGTTTGTTCTTTCTGCCTAAATTGGATAATATTGAAATGGATGACATGTGGTTTCAACAAGACGGTGCCACATGCCATACAGCTAAAAACAATTCAATTACTGCATGAGACATTTCCTGGCCGTGTACTCTCTCGTTTCGGTGATAAGAATTGGCTCCCTAGATCGTGTGATTTAACACCATTGGATTTCTTTTTATGGGGTTATTTAAAGTCAAAGGTATATGCCAACAAGCCCGCAAGCACGCGTGCATTGAAGGAGGAAATTCAACGCTGCACCAACGAAATTTATGCAAAATGGTCATGGAAAATTTCGACAAAAGAGTGCGTATGTGCCAGCAAAACCGTGGAGGCCATTTGCCCGATGTGTTATTCCATACATAACCCTATTCGGTGTACTTTCGGATTCAATAAAAAATAACAATTTAAAGAGAAAAAAACTGTTTTTTATTTAATTCAAATTTTGCGTTAATTTTGGGATACCCTTTATAAGGATAAATGGGAGGAAGTAATTGGATGATCCAACGAATATATTTTAATTGTGATTATAATTAAAGGTTTTGTAATTTATATTTAAAAATTTTTTAGACCATTTAAGAGTTATTCACGAACACTTTTACCTACATTATTTAATATGACTGCGTATACCATATAGTAATTTATCGCTGTTGTTGACCGAGTTCGATCAATTGGTTGAGCGGCACGACCACCATGTTATGGTTCCCGGGTTCGAGACCAGGTCTTCCCGTGAGTTTTTCTTAAGAAATTAAAATAATCCACTTCGTCTCTAGACTGTTGTCTAGCTCGCAGCAATGCAAAACCAAGCCATTCAAGTTTCCTCACTTCCCTTACTCTAGTTCCCTTCCGGCCAAAGCCATGCTAACGCATCAAAGTGTTGTCCCCAAGGCTTTGGTCACATCGTATTAAAAAAAAACACATCCGTCAAGGCTGACTACTAAAAATATTTACAATAATTTACAAACAGCATTGCTTAAAAATTAAACTTAAATATTAAAATACTTCACTAGACCATAACTTAAGTTCAAATATTAAACTAGACCACTAAAGTTTCGCGCAAAAACTTCGTGTTTTTCGTGCAAAAATTTCCTGTGTAAAAACTTACTTACTATGAGAAGAAAACCGCGAAGTGAAGGAACGAATTTTCTGCAAGTTCATAAAAACAAGAAGACGATGTTAGAAATGGCATTTCATTAAGCAGCATTAACCCGTGAAAGAATGTGTACCAGTTAAATTTTTAATTAAGTTCGTACTACAGGGGAACATATGACGTTAACCTTTTCTCCGCCATTTCGCCTGCCAAGCATAGCGAAGAAATGCAAAGTGGGTAAGTTCGTGCACATGCGGGATCCCGCGGTTTCTCAATTTCTCATCAGAGAAAAGACCTACTGTAATGCATGTGTGTGCGGATGAGCAACGTCAATTTGCCGCAAGATGTTCAAGTGGCACGCACTAGCTGGCAGCACGTCCTAGCTCGTCGGTATGGCGTGTGAGTCCTTGAACATCATCTACAATCAGAATTCCGCGTGCCTGTGGCGAAAGAAGGTGGTGGAATCCTTCTTTCAGGTCTGCCACGATAAGATAAAAAATTTGAAATTCGCAAAAACAAAAAGAAATTACCCCGTATGCGATGGTTCAGATACTAACCCACCACTTTCCTACACCTGGCTAAGGTGTAGGCCCGACCTGTAAAAAATGCTGCAACAGAAAAAAAACACCAAAAAAATTAAATCAAAAACATTGGGATAGAGGGAGAAGGAATAAGGAAAGCAAGAAGGGGACGAAGCGTTAGGGAATTCCTGAAACTAAAAGAAGTTATTTATAACATATTTAATTCACTAGGATATAAGAAAAAAAAACATTAATATAAACCATACTTAATCAGGTTAACTTAGCAGTCCATTACTAATATACACACTTAACTCTTACGCTACTTGAATTCTTAATTAAATATTATTTATAAACGAAATATTAAATATTATTTATGTTGCGAAACTTAAATATATTTTCATTAATAAAAAAATTAAGGTTCGATTTATTATTAAGATATTAAGATCTTGTTCGTTAATATTTCCTGGATATTTATACGGCTGTCATATTATATACGAATAGTATTCAGTCTTTAATAAAATGATAAAACAATTCTCAAAAGATTCTAGATATTGAAGTATTACATCTCATTATTATATGTAGTCACTTACTGCATTCACGACTACCGATTTAAAATTATTGACTTTTTATCCCATTGTAATTAAATTACATCTTTTAGATGTCGGGTTGCAATTCTCTACTAATGTTTGTGCACAAATATAATAACATTCACTAATATAAAGGCTCTAAAATCAATTATATTCTTTCTAGATATACTTTACAGTGTTAATGTTTAAGTCTCACAAGAATACGATCATGAATGGAAAATTAATTTGTAACAACATCCATATATAGTGGATTGCCAATAAATTAAAGAATCAAATAACTTCAAATTTTCACTCTAACAAAAAGACTGGCCTGCACGGGGTGAATATTGTAACAATTATGACTTGTTTCTTTGAAAATAACGTAATTTAAACAATTGAAATAAACTTAACTTTTAAATTAGTGAAAGATGTTTTGAACGAAAATCCGGGAACTGCACATTTAAAAAAAAATACTCTAAAATCTTAATGGAATTCGAAGTTTTGGCTAATAATTAAATATATACTTGAATTATTTCGGCATAGACTTGGAGCCGAATGACTGTCTTTATCGTATCTGATTTGCAGTAATCATTATCTCAGCATATCTGAGATTCTGTACAATCTTTTATCTCCTAAATAAAACACAATTTGGAATAATGGAACGATATAAAATATTTACACCGTGCTTGTGATATCGCTTACATAGCAATTTTTATAATAGGCTGACTGACTTACAGGAATTGCACATTTTCAGATCACCTTTTTGCTTGCAATAAAAACTGTCCACTAAAACTCAGTTAGGCATTTTATCTCTTAACTATACCATGCTTACTTGACTCAAATGCATAAATATAAATATATTAATATTTATGTAAACAAAAACCTTATACTCCAGGGGTAGGTTTATGAGCTCTCGCTGTGATGGAATGGTCCACCCTAATTCGTCTGTCATCTATTTCCATACCTGAGCACTGTTCCTTTGCAACTTTGGCATCTTCGGAGCTCTCAAAGTATACGAAGCAGAAACCTCGAGATCTTCCACTCTTGACATCAATAACAACTTGAACACGTTCGATTGGCCCAAATTTGGAGAAAATCTCCTTTTGTGTTCAGTCGTATAAATGCTCAATCCAAATATTCCTAAACAGCAACTCTGTTGAGGATGTTTCCTTGTTCCAACAAGCCTTCGTCTTTGAGATAAAGGACTACGAGATTATAATTTTCGCCGTTCTTAACTTTTGCGATCGTATAGTGAGTAAGACCTTGATCGTAATCTGCTGTTTGAGTACTTATTTCTGTACCTTCGTGGTGTTCGAGACTTTGAACGTGACCGATGGCTTCTCGAATTTATCGTTTGCCTACAATAAATTAATAGAATATTACCTTCGTTCCACATAAAGGATGCCGCGAATAAAAAGGGATAAAGTTAAAAGTTTTTTTTTTTCACTTAACTCTTGCAGTTGTCGTCTTCAGGCAGCTGTCACGGAAAAAAGTGACTTGCCATTTCAGTACCCAGATGGCGCGAAATATTACGAATAATGGCTCACATTACACTACATAATCTATAACGTTAAAATTATGATTAAAAAAACGAGAAATTTACGTTATAGACTCATGAAAACCGTAATTAGTACGATGGTATGGAACTTGTTATGGTTGCTGCAAACCGAACCACCACATAAAACAAAATTGAAGGGAGGGCGAAATCTAGTATCCGAGGTGTGGTGGGCCTCGGCTGGCTAAGACAAGTTCAGTTTCATTATTTCATTTTCATAATCCTGCCCTTATGTTTACCTAAAAAAAAAACTGGAAAGAAATATCCCTTCCCTACCTGCACAAGTTGCATTAATGAATTCGACAAAGTCAGCCGGGTTCAACGACACCTCCCGCATAAAAATCCGTGCCATACAACCGGAGAAATTAATTTTCGCATAAATAAGAATTCGAAAATCATTTCTCCGTAAAAATATTTATCGGCACAAAATCGTGCAAAAACTTGCATTTTCTACAAGTGGAAATGTACCCGCAACGATAACAAAATGTCCAAGTCCTGCCTCCCATCTGTAGACCGTCATGAACACCACACACAAATTTGCAAGAAATCGTAATAACAATGAACAAACATCTGGCGAGTGAAAACCGGGTAAACCGCTAGACAATCGACGGGAGCAAATGCATCGGGTGCGCTTGTGTGTGTGTCTTACGCCGTTGCACGTGAGTGACGTGCTTGAGTTAAGGCAGTCGGCAACAAGTTTTCAAGACAAGCAGACGTGTTGTGTCATTGCTCCAAAATTGTTTCTTTTTGAGTCTATATTTCAGTATTTAAATAGATTATTCGATTCAGTGCTTGTGCGAATACAGTAAAACATTCAAAGTGGAAAATTAAACTGTTATGATCACGTTTGACCATAATTAATTTCAAGCACCCAATGGCGCAAGAAACCCAAAAATTGCCCCATGTGCACACCTTACATAAATTCCTCTTAGAAATTCTAAACCAATGCAACATGTGCCCGCTTCGTGTCATAATATTGCGAAGCGAGGAACATGTGCATTGATAATTATCAGTAATAATCCTCATATTTGGCTTAAGTATCGGGTTACCTCCCAACTTGACTTCATCCGACGCAACGTGACAATAATGCTAACAAAGCAAGCGTCCCGAGGTGTCTTTCAAAAGAAGATAACATCAATCGTGGAGTCCAGAGTTAGATCGCCTGCGAAAAGGTTGCACAATTAACTTAGTCAACCTAATAGTACGTTTCAAAAGATATATAATTAAAACGTAAGGAACCAGTGTAAAAGAGTAAAAAGTAATAAAGTTTATTGTTCAAGAAATTTAGTGTATCAGTGAAAATCAATTTATCTATTTGGACTCCCGCCGCCCTCTCTAATTAAAGAAAGCATGAAGGGCGGCGTAACAAAACCATAAAATTGGAAATCTAGAAAGTGTTCCGGATAAATTCAATTCGTAAAGGATATTAGGACACGAACTTAAAGAAAGGTGATCACACAATGGAAATGCTGAAAATTAAGAGTCAAGAAAAGCCATATTGCATATTCAAGATTAGGCTTCCAGATCAGCCTTGGAAGCAACTTAAGAAACAGGAAAGCATATATTTGGGGTAAAGGTATTGTGTGCACGAAGAAACCCCCGCGTGCCCCAAGTTAAACTAAGTAAACTTAAATATTATATTTTTGTTGAACACATTCTCGCAATTTGAAAGCAATCATAAACAATATGGACAGGACAGTATTAGGGACAATCCAACAATTTATTTGAGATGAATTTTTCGTCAATGTCCGCGAATTTATACAGGGTGTTTCAGATCTTACGTGCCAAAATCAGTGGGGTGATAGACCTCAACTAGAGAAACAAAAAATTGTATGGCAGGGGGGGGGGGCAATCTCAACCGTTTAGGAGTTACAGGGTGATTCATAAATTTCAGTTTTTCATGGTATACACAGAGGCCCCTGGGTTAGAGGGTGGATGGAGCATGGGACAGCGAAAGGGGAGTCACAGCATCAGACTCCCCCAGCGACCTCCGGTAAGCCGACACGCCTGCCGTATCATCCCTCCATCCATTTTTTGGTTTTAATAATTTTTCAGATTTGGTTTTTTTAGTATCCTTTTAGTTAATTTTCGCGGTTTTCTCCTTTTTTGTTTTTTCGGTCTCATTTTCGACCCACCTACCCCTTCCTTCGGCATGATTTTTTTTCTGTTATTGCGCGACCAAGAGCTGGATAGCATTCTCATCGAACCACCCCATTCCTCATCCTGTTTGAGCACCTGCTCACAGATGAATGTCCAGCGGAGGCCGTGATCCTGGTTGATATCAGCTGATGTTTAGTTGATGACATTCAGAGTCATAGCCTGCCTTGAGCAATCATCCAGTGGCAGTGTTGGTTCCAGCACGCAACAAATTTTAAAAAAATTAGTGTTAGAGACCGTAATCATTACGAGCGAAATAATTTAAATCATCTGGTAATCATTAATTCAAAAGTTGTATTTTTTAAATCATAAATAATTATTACCCGTTGAGTTTTATTTTTGACCAGATAAGTTTTATTTTTTCGCTCAGGAATAAAACTCACCTAGTGATTTGTATTTTATCACTCGAGTGATAACTATTATCAGTTGAGTTTTATTTTTTCGCTTAAAAATAAAACTCAGAACTATTCGAACAGCCAGCCTTTGATGGTGTGAAAAATTTAAGAGGATTAATGTGATTTATATAAGCTCTTTATTTAATTTTCCAAGAATAATTTTTTCCTACAGATCATATCTATATTGATTGGAATTTATTTTAAGTCACGTGTACACAATTCGAAATGCGAGCGAAGTAAGAAATATTAAGATAATTCTTAACGCGATCGGCTTTCTAATAAAGCTGGACGCTTTCGAATAAACCGAACACTTGATGTAAATCCAACTAAATAAAAATAAAAACACTGATATAGACAGCGGTATCAGATTATGATCGTTACACTGTCACTGTCAAGAAAAACTGACCCTTTGGTGCTGCTGTTGACGAAGAGCCAAAGGAATTTAGCTTTTCTTTATTAGAAAGCTGATCGCGTTAAGAAATAATTTAATATTTCTTACTTCGCTCAAGTTTGAAAGGTTTAGTTCGGAAATTTTTTACAATTCCAAGTTATTTATTTTAAGGCTGAAAATGATATTTCTACCCTAGATTTTGAAGCAGGCAACCTATGTAAATTCAAAGCCAATTTGCGCAAACTTTGTGTCTTATATTTCTGGCTGTCTCATTATTCAAGTAGATCCTCATTAATGTTTTCATACGCCTCAATTTCTTTATATCGTGCCAATATATCGAAATTTAATATAATAGGGGAGTAGGTTGGGTTGTGAACCGGGCTGGGTTGTGAACCACCATTGACACGTATCGCCATTTCTGTGTTAGTTTGTATTTTGACATAAGTCAGTGTTTGTGCTAACACCGAAGTGTACATACGTATTGCTTATGCAGCTGCAGACGTCGTATTGAAAATCGATTGCGAAAAGTTTTTTTGATTGTTTGTAAAGTGCTATGCAAGTGACTGAATTCATCCCAAAAAGGTGAGTGTAATGCATGTTTATGTAGTGTTTTGATTCTGTTTTACGATCCAATATTTGGTTATGTCGAATTAAGATTGTAAGTGTTGCTGTTTTTGACGTTTCCAAAATTGCGTTATGTTGGGTTGTGAATCAGCCTTGTGGCTGGGTTATGAACCATCCGTTTTTCATACTAGATTTGTACTAGAACTGTCGAATATCGTCGGATATATTAGAATAGTGTTTTTATGTAATTTTACTTGATTTGTAAATTAATTACTTTTAAAGTTAATTATTTTACATTCATTTGAATTTTTAGCCATGTCAACCATAAAAAAACACCGGTTGTTTAGCCTAAGTGGCGTCATTACTTGTCTTCATTACTTTATTACTTTTACTACTTGTATTTTACTTGTTTTGCCTCTTAAAGCCTTGTGAATAAATAAAATTTTTACTTTCTATATAATTATGGGTGTTTTACTACCTATTCTCCGCCTTTTATCGGGATTTGCCAGATGGTTCACAACCCAGTCACTTCTTTGGAAGAGCCAAAAATCACGTCCTCAGATAATTGGCCGTAGACAGTTACACTTCAATTAAAACACTAACTTGTCTGAATGAAAAAGTTGCGTTTTATGTTCACCTTTCCAACGGTATCTTGGATTCGTTGATATCTTTATTCTGTAAAAAGTTACACTCCCACAATCAAACCCGGTTCACAACCCAACCCACTCCCCTATTATCTTTATATTCTGATCAAGAATCAATTTGTAATTATGCAATAGAATGTATAAGAAAAGAGGATACACTTTGGGGAGACTCTATTCGAATTAAGTAGTACTAAGTTTTATTTGCGAGCGAAACAAATAAAACTCAACTCGTAATAGTTATCACGCGAGTGAAAATATAAAAATCACCAATTGAGTTTTGTTTCTGAGTGAAAAAATAAAAATAAAACTTATCTGAGTCGCATTCAAGATTTTTGCTAAAGGTGCTTTTAGCTGCTGAAAGCAGCATTTCTGCATTCAAAATATCAAAAGAGCAGCTAATTTCTGCAAAATCGTAGCAGCTTTTTGACATTTAACGCAATCATTTTGCTATAGCTTCTCTCAGAGCTGATATTTGTAGCTACACTCAATAGCAGAGCCAAAGTTAAGCTACAGGAAGTTGTTTATGTGTGCAACTATAAAATGTCTGAAATTAGTTGTGATAAATATTATATATAATAAAATATATATAAATATTAGAAATTTCAAAATGGCAGATAACAAAGTTGTAATATCTTTTATTTCAATGAAAGGTTTTGCATTCAAATTTATTGCAGAAATATCTCCTTTATTGACACTTTTTGTCTGTAATACCTTTTAGCTTAAATCTGCACAAAATAGCAAAAACCTTGAACGCAGCCCTGATAGCAATTATTACTCGAGCGAAAAGGTAAATCTCAAAAATAATTGTTATCAAGTAATGCAGAAAGAGAATAAAAGGGCTCCCGGAGAGAATCGCTAATTTGTTTTGCGTAAACTCAGATAGCAGGATTAGATCCTGCATTCTAGTCAAGCGGGCAGTTCAGGCGGTATTACTGCCACAACTCAGTACCGCCGGACCTTGCAGTGGTTCGTTTTTAGCC
This sequence comes from Leptarthrus brevirostris, assembly GCA_964036015.1. Taxonomy (NCBI): domain Eukaryota; kingdom Metazoa; phylum Arthropoda; class Insecta; order Diptera; family Asilidae; genus Leptarthrus; species Leptarthrus brevirostris. The sequence continues at coordinate 114,628,644 of OZ038371.1, forward strand.
CGGGCAGGGGCATAGGCCTAAGCCTCGGGCTACCTACCATATGATTCACCGGCTTCGCTCCCAGGCAGGCAGGTGGAGGCACTGGTGAAATACTGCAAGGAACTACTATTAGGTTGTGATGCGAATGCGCACAATACAGTTGAATTCGCGATAGGAAACAACTTAGCAATTCTAAACAGGGATAGAACGAACTTTCATGGATGTAATGCGTAAGGAGGTTATTGACGTCACCCTTAGCAACACTAAGTTATTGGAAACAGTGCTCAACGGTAGATTGGCTGAAAGGATGACGCTGTCAGACCATAGAGCCATAACTTTTGACATTTGATATGGGGAAAACAAGAGGAGGCTGATTAGGTTCCCTAAGATTAGCAACAGTCAAAAATATAAGGAGGTATTAAGGGACAAACTGTCGGCATGGACCCCTATAGTACCCAAAACACAGTGCAAGTAGAGACAGTTGCACACTCTACAAAAAGTTGTAGAAGATGCGTAAGAAGTGGAACAGGTTCCAGCCGCAGGATATGGAAGCCAGGGGCAGATACAAGGACTTAAAGAAAGAGAATAAGAAAGCTCTACAAAGAAAGAAGAGAGAGTCGTGGAGGGACTTCTGCTCGAACACGACAAACATCTCTGAAGTCTGCCCACTCGCACCGATTCGGGACAGAATGGGAAAGATGTCAGAGACCTGGGACGAAACAAATGAAATTCTGCTGGGAACTCACTTTCCGGGAAGCTACAAATCCGACATGCCATAGCATCTGAGGAAACGGGGGGCGAATGCCACAGATCGCTTTGAGGCGGAAAAGGTTGCGTCGCTTGAGGGGGTAAGACGTTTAAGTTTGAACCATTCAATTCAACAGGATTAGATTGTATATTCTCAGCCCTACTTCAGTGGGGCAGTGAGATTGTAGCACCAATACTTAGGGGAATATACGCAGCATTTTGAGCAATAGGGTATGTCCCGGTTTCATTGAGAGAGGCTAAGATCATATTTCTATCAAAACCGGGAAGAAAAGACTACACTGAGCCGAAGTGATTTAGAGCCTGACGTCTTTTCTGTTGGAGAGGGACTGTGGGACTGTGCTCGTAAGCTATCCACTAAGTTGGAGCCAGCACGCTTATTGTCCTGGGAGATCTACCAAAACGGCACTCCATCAGGTGGTGCAATTGGCACAAGAAGAGCTCAATGGCAAGGGCATTGAAGGAGCCTTTGACAATATAAACTTGGAAGACTGTAGGATGCTCTGATCGAACGTGGACCTAATCCTATCGTGAGGAGATGGATTGGTAATATGTTTAAGACAAGAGCAGTAAATATCCAGAGAGGTGAATCGAGATTGCGCGGGAGGGTAGGTAGAGGACGCCCACAGAGAGGAGATAACACTTCTCTCCCATTCCGTAGAATATAAATGTTGAGTCATTACTACGCAGACTCAAGGAGGAAGGCATACACAACATGGGTTATGCCGACGACATTATGGCAATGGTTTGTGGAACAGGGGCTCTTCATAAATGCAAGGAAGTCGGATCTAATTGTTTTCACTAGAAAAAGGAAGAATCTAGACTTTAAACCAGTAGAACTCTTTGGAGAAGAACTTTCTGCCTTGGGTTCGGTCAAGTATTCCTAGATTCAAGACTTACCCAGAATAGACATGTTGAGGAAAAAATCCAAAGAGCAAACAGGGCTCTTCATCAATGTAGGAGGGTGTGTGGTCTACATTATGGTAGTGAGACCCATTATATCTTATGACTCGGTGGTCTGGTGGCCAAGTGCTTCAAAGGCCACCGTAAAAAGACAATTGAGTAAGTTTCAGAGGCTAGCGTGTGTAGGAATAACAGATGATACTGTGTTTGTTGCCATTAGACATATATGTGAAGAGAACTGTTGCATCAGTAGATCTTCGCATGGATCGAGGCGCTAACTGGTACAGGTCTCGTGATAACCATGGGCATAGCAAAATACTGAAACTTGTTAAAAGTAAGATACCGGAATTGGAAATGCCTGTCGACGGTAAAGCAAAATAAGGGCAATTGATAGGTACCTTTAAACGTTTATAAAGGATGGGTCCCTCCCTGAAAACCGTCTAACCGACATTACGGACTCGAGAGCACTTGCAAGAATCTTCAGTGAGGACCTGAATTTGAACATCCATCTAAGTCTGGGGGCATATAAATCAGTTTTTCGGGCGGAGATGCTGAATCGGGCCTATGCACTACTGGAGAGCCGGGTGAGGGGAAAGAAGACAGTGGTGGCACTCGACAATCAGGCGGTGATCAGGTGTATGGACAGTATAGAGTAATAAACTCAACGCGTGTGCCTCATCGAATGAGCTGACACTGGCGTGAGTCCGAGGACACGCAGGAATCGAAGGAAACTAGAGAGCAGATGTATTGGCTAAACTGGAAGCTGCTTCGAGTTTTTAAGGTCCGAAGTCGTTCACTTCCCTAGGAAGGTGCACGGCAGTGGGCCTGTTAGAGACGTGGGCCAAGGGGGAACACTGGGAACTGCGGAACGTCGCGAACTCGTGTACACAGGCCTGCCAGTGTCCTGCACTAGCATGGAGAAGAAGAAAGCTGACGGGACACTACTGAATGGAAGAAAGAAGAGTGGTAGAGGTATCTTATAAGCTAATGCTTGCGCTGCCCCGAGAAATCGAGGTGAGGAAAGAGAACTGGATTAGTCCGGATCTCCCTCGCTGAGATCGCAAGGGGTAGGGACGAAAAAGGAGCCGGTCTGATTCGGTTAATCCCTAGAGGGGTGCTTTTAGTGAGTAAAAATTCTCGCACTACCAGAGACAATCGGGTCTCCTGGTGTCTTTGGAAGATGTTTACCTCTCCCGCAAAAAAAAGGTTCATTAATTTATTACTTAACCTTTTTTAAATCTTCTCACATTATGAAATTACGTAAAAAGATATAAACGTGTAAAAAACCATTTTGATTTTCAATAAAAAAAGTTTGCGATTATTTTTATGTCAAAATACTAAAACAATGATTATTTTCGATTACAAAATTTCACGGAGACTCTGAGGCATGGACATCTTTTAGTGATATGTTTAAATCCCTAGCGCTCTCAAATGAAAAGGTTGAGACAGTTCGAAGAAGCATTATTTACAGTAGTTGTAGGAGAAGCGGATCAATTGATCGAATTCTTAGTAATAACAGATGGCAATTATCAAATTGCATGAGACATTTTTTGCCAGAGATACTATACTAAGTGTTAACTCTCTCTTTCTCTACAGTTCCCGTAACACATTGTGGGGCATGGAGCGGGAAAACAAATTCACCCCAGTGCGATTCAAAACTGGGACCTGCAGATTGGTTGGCTGACACGCTATCCCTTAAGGGGATTTTACCGTTCATAGGCATGAAAAATGCGTCAACTTTGGGATTTTTTTCGAGTATATAATGAGTATTTATTGAAACGGCAGTTAATATAATTTATTTCCCCATAAATAAAGAATACTTTCAAATTTTTTATAAAAAAAACTATAAACTGAAGCCATGCACCGCGTGCATGAATCTGCGCGGGGCGTTCCAACCCCTTATCAGTTAATCCAAAACAATCGTTTCTATATGTTCTTAAAACCCCCGGATATCAAAATGGCGGCCGTTTGAAAAAAGACGTCATATTTTCACAAATTGCAAGTTAATCGGTTCATCCGTTGAAGCTGTAGAGCGCCCCGTGCGCTGAAAAATTCATTTTTCTCGAAACAGCTGTATTAAGTTATAAAAAATCGTTTTTAACGCTTAGAATATAAAACAAAACAGGAATGGCGACAGCTGAAATTAAGCGACCACCGTCCAAGTTGCGTTAGAAAGCATTTGCGATTGTGTGAGAAGTTCAGTACAGGTGTAATTATTAAGAAGGCAAGGAGCGGGGTATTCAAATTAAATTTGAAAGTAGTTCGAAGTCACTAATTCACTTTATATTTTTTCATTAAACTAATTATCGACATCATTTAAGACGGTATTACATCATCTGTAATGCAAAATATTATAATTTTTTAAATAAAATTAAGAATAAGCCCCCATAGGAAATGTTTTCTCGAACCGTCTGTGAATATAAGGTTTGAAATTTGCAAACTAGTTTTGGGAAAGATGGCAAAAAATGGTCCTTAAGTTCATTCCGTCTGCCTTTCTCTAAGGATTCAAATTATGTAAAAAAATCGTTTTTTTGAACGTCATGAACGGTAACCTCCCCTTAATCCACCGACGACTTTATTCAATTCAACTGTACACTCCCACAATTTGTGGATCAAGCAACGGACTTTTACATTTACTTTTACAAAAGACCCAATTAAAAGTAGTATATGAATTGGGTTAAAAATTGATTATACAATGTGTTATGGGTATCAGCTGGCTCGGAAATGCACCCTAGGGAATATCGCCGATCGAAAGGCATACAATGGGCTATTTGTGCCTCAGTATAAGGGAGGCGTGTACCTCTCCCCCCGAGCAAACGTACCAACCAAGTTATTACATAATCTAAAAGGAGGTAGAATACTGGAGCGTTGTGAAATATTTGAAATGAGAAATGTGGCGAGTGCTAGATTTCAATAATAAAAGTGCATTACTTGATCCGAAGATTGTGCGAGTGTCGGGTTAAATTGAAGTCATTGCTTTGGTAGCCGGTTATCCCTGAAGATGTTCAAATAACACGAAGCGCGTAGATATTTTGTTAGTACTAAGTAGTGTAAATTAAAGTGGAATAAAAAACAAGTTTTTTTCAAATCTTGTTATGGTTTCAAATTTACAAATGGAGAAGATCCGTAGAGTAGGAAGGTACCCAGATTAACAAATCGTGGCAACAGTTGAAAGCGTTGGCGCAGAACCAGATCATGTGGAGAGTCGATGCAGTAGGCGCCCTATGTCCCACAAGCAACCAGAGAGAAAGAGAAAAGTAATATTAGATAGCAAATGGATCTTAAGAGTCGGTGGTGGGTGATAGAATCCTCGTTGCCATACGTGCCAATATTGCTTAAACAGGCAATATTTATTATAATAAAGCAGCCTCTCAAAGGTTCAAAATAGCGTCATGGTTAGCTAGCCATCTAGTAACAGATTGAACAAACAACCTTCGGTTTTCGATTTTGCCGTACCGTAAAATTTCGGTAATTTTTCCTTAGCAGAACACGAATATTTACCAGTTTACCATCTCGTATTTTTTGTCGTCTTATGAGCCTGAATTTATCAAAAGAAACTACTTCGTCCTTTCCTTCACTCAACCGCATTTCTTACTTACAAAGCTATCGTACCAGCATTATAGGGTATCCCGCGAGCTTTAGAATTATAATAAAAATGAAAAATAAAAATGAGGTGGTCCTAAAACGAAGCTGAAAAAGATAAACACATATTTACCAAAAGTAATAACTAATTACAATAAATATGATCAATATCACGTTTGCCGATAGCAGTTAAATAACTCGCAAGTAAAAATTGATGGCGGTTTTTATCACCAGTCAGACTCAGAAAACTGGAAAACACTTTTGATAAATTCTTTTTTTAAATTAAAGCGTAATTCTTCCAGAGATAGTCTCGAGATTGCCAAATATTTATAATTGTATTTCATCGCGAAGTATACACTGAGGACTTGTCCGAATGCTTCGACTTAAACTTAATCTTATCATACAAGTACTTAATGTAACACCTAGCAAAACAAGAAAGCATAAATTAAGAATATTAGTTCCCCCCGAGCATAAGCAACACCAGACCCACAATAAAGTGTTAGGGAAAATTTCTGGGAATTCCACACCGGAAACCCAAACTTGGAGATTAACGTAAAGGCTTCCTTCACAACAGAAAAAAAAATTTACTAACAATAGATCGCAGCGATCGAGATAGGTGAAAGGGAGATACTTGAACGAGACGAATTCTTTAAAATAGCAATTTGTACAGATAGTCATGCGTCAATAAAATTTCTCACAAACGAAATCGAAAAACTATATTAAGGAGCGTTAACTAGCATACGTGCCAAGGCATTATGAAATCCTAGGAAATATTAAAGCAAATGAATTGTCGCACAAGGCGTAAATGAATAAATTCCTATAATGCTCAATTTGAGCATCCCTATTCAGGAAATACTGGTACGGGCGACTACGAAGCATAGTTGGAAAGAATCTAAAATAACAAAACACAAAAAATAATTAAAATGAACAAGGCCCAACTGAAAGTTGATATAGGCCTAGTGACATGATATAAATCAGTGTTGCATCTTCTCGGCCAATGTCCGTCCCAAACGCAAATAAACAGGTTGTATAAGTTGTTGGCTCATGGAACGCCTTCCCCATCCCCCCTTAGCAAACCATACAAAAATTATTATATGATTATTGTTAGGAGAAATGGCAGAAAATGATGTTTAATTAACCTTGTTTTGGAAAAAAAATCTGACAGATATCAATAGTGCTCAAATATTGAAAATAACTACTGCTACCACTTGGACGACAGTAAGGATTAGGTGCTACACGCAATTCACATTAAGTCGAAAGAAACGATCTTTGATACATATAATTTTTTTATTGAATGCAGGTAGTGAAGTCGTTTTAGTTGGCCTTCCATTCCGCAGGTTCAGGTTCAAACCACGAAAGAATCAGATTCACTGATATATATAATACTGGAGTGATTGGTGCCCTGAAATTTCTTCAAGAAAATGGTATCACTTTCCTCTAGTTGTCCCTTTCTGTGTAAACATCTTTTTTCTCAACATGGTTTTCTTAATTGCCAACGTTATGTCGCCTATTAAATTCACGCAGTAGAAATATATCACAATATTCACAATCATTTTATATCTCTTTTTGGCATTTGCAGATTAGAACAACCCCTCTAAGCATTTTGGGCGAATTCGCTCTAGGCGAAACGTAAACGTAATGTTTACGAGTCGCTCTGACACCAACACTAATGTATTGAAGCGTGCCAAATAAAATAAACCTGTCATTTGTGTACTCACAGTTTGTGGCCATCTAGAGTTGTGTTCAAATGTTTAGAAAAATTTTGCAGTGTCATTTTAATTATAAAGTGATTAAAATAGTTTTATTAATTGTGATAGTTGATGTTGATATAAGACAATTAGTGAATTGCGATAAGTGGACAATAGAGAATTAGGTTAAAATGGTCTACAAATAAATGTACATATATAAGTTAATGAAAATATTTTAAATATAAAAATAAAAGAATGAATGAATTAGCTTTCTATTTTCCTCTCCAAATTTTTCAAAAACGATTTACATTATTAATTTATTTTACAGTTACAGTTCGCTACGGGACGCTTCACTGTCAGAACTTTTGCGCCAAAGATGAAGTGGAGTTAAACTTTAACATACATCTCGTGCAAAAATTTTTACAGTGAAAAGTCTCAAAGTGAACTTTATGAAAAGGATTTATCAGCGGCTAAAATTACTTCGTTTACATTACGCTGAAAGCATTTCGTTAAAGACACGTTCTCGGCATTTCGTAAACGACACACTAAAGTATTACACAAACGGTACGCCTCCGGCGTATAAGAAACACGTATTGGAAACACACATTGTAAACATTGGAAATTAAAAATGATTTTCCTCCACTGAAAGTAAAATTGTACCCATGAGATAGCTTATAAACCACTCCATTTTAATACATCTCAGTGATCAGATCTAATGACGCTTTGCTTACTTAACATGACCAAAATCCTATTTATCTACCCCCAGTTTACATGATTGGTTAAATATGTTTTAGATTTAAAAAACAAAGCTTAATTTATTTTAAATACTTTAGTTAAAGCCAAAGCATTGAATTTGGATCGGTGCTGAATGTGTCACCAAAAACTCCATTTATCTTGTCTATTGTTAGTAATAACTACAATGTTTTTAAAGGAATTTACACTATTTTTACTATTTCATAACAGCATTAGCTTTAAACTTACTTATATATCTCAGAACCTCGAACAGTGAGATTGTCTGCACAAACTCCTGAAAATTCTACTGTTTCATCTTGAATACTCCATATTTGATTTTCCGCTTTAGAGAAGTGTTCCTGCAAGTTTTTTGCGTCCGTTTGATTTATTCTAAGTTTACTTCTGACTACAGAGTATTGTAAGAGCATGTTGTAAAAAGGGTCAGTTGAAAAGTTATCTTGTAAAGCGTTTGTTAGAAATTCTATTTCAAATTGCTTTACAAATTCGATTTCCTTGCAAAAATATACTTCCTTGAGCTGGGAGTCTGTAAAAGATTTAATTTTGCTTGTCTTGTATGACGTCGTAATAAAATTACACTTCGTCTCTGATTCGCTTTTTCTTACATCATTTAAATTTGGATATATAACAATTGGTAAAAACTCAACGGGTTTTATGATATTTGTACTTATATCGGGGGCCGAAGGTTCTACAATATTGGAAATTGCTCTTTCAGTTGTAATTTTATTTTGTGATGAATGGACTTCGTCTGCGAATTCAACAGCTGCACCTTCGTCTTTGCATTTAACACCACTTTGCCCAAGATTTATATTTTGTAGTTCCTTTTGTACGATATCTTGCGCTTTTAGGCATGTAGCATTTTCAATAACCTCCGATTCTTTGTTTTCCGTATTAATTTCAGCTTCATACTGATTATCTGCCACATTCAAGTTTTGTGTCGTAATAAATGCTTTAGGGGAACACCCCAATTCCTCATTGATTTTAAACTCCGCAGATACAAAACAATCATGACTCAAAATTTCATTACACTTTGTCGTAGTTGATGGAAACTCCAAATTTATAAAGGCAGAAGTATCTTCTTGAACATCTTCAATTTTGTTCTGCTTTTTTTTCTTTTTCTGTAATTAAAACTGTTTAAATAGCACTTTAAAATTTCAATGTTAGTAACCTTTTGCAAAGGCTTCTCTGCAGTTGCCATTTAATAAATTATTCGACGGATATAAATCACTAGAAATCTGTTTCAATTACTTTGTGTTCTATTATTTACTTGCAAAACCTAAAATCAAAGACAGATCAAAGACAATTTTGACAGCTTAATCTTCTTCTTTTCTTACAAGTTACAAGCATGAGGAGAGTAAAATGTTTACAAATTCCAATGAACCGTATTTAATAGTAGGAAGACGTATGGTATGTTGCGGACCTCAACCTGCGGTGCAAATGTAGAAATGTTTCAGGAAGAAGAAGCAATAAGAATATACTGTAAAAAGGTAAACAAAATATGTGAGGCAATTGGTAATTCGCTTATATGCTACGAATAAAGAACGTTCTTTATTTGTAGCTTATATATACTTTTTAGGCTAAATACGATTTGTATTCACAATAACAGTACAAGCATTTTTTTTAACGCAATAAAAAAGGGTAATCTAACTAGAGTATCAATTGTAAATTTTTTCTTACAAAGCGGCCAAAGTAAGTTACTCATTCCCAATTAATACGCTTTAAATCACTTAAACATAACGAAAATTTAAACCTTGTTACAAAGAAGAAAAAGTAAGTCACCCTTTTATTTAATTGTTTATAATCATTTCGCTACTTTAGAATTTTTCGTACGTTAGTAGGTGGAATCAACTGCAACTGACATTGAACTCCAGAATTCTTTACCCAAATTTCTCAAACTGTTCGCGTATAACTCCAAAACTGCTTGCGCATACTTGATTATAGTTTGTTATATTTTGTGACCTCTTAACTTTGCCACTGCAAGAAATACATTCGATCCTCGTATAGTGCAGAAACTTTGCGTTATACAAGACCTAGTAGACAGTTTCTGTAACAACAAATTCGCTTACTTTTACTGCAGTGATAGTTATCTTACATCGGTCTCTGTACCTTCCGGCGACTGCTCCTCAAATCTCAATTGTTTCCTCAATGTTCCAACGGATTTCTTTAATCGAACAAATAAGGTGCCATCCTCGAATTCTTTTCATGCTTACCTTTCACATATTCACATTCTTCTTCCAGTTGACTATAGCTTAGCTGAAGATCTTTGTAATACCACGAAATCCACTCCTGTTGGGAACGTGATCTTTCCTTCGTTGTTGAACAATCTCATCTCCCTCAGCATGAACCGTTTGAGTGTTAATTAGCTTAGATTCTTAAACTTCTAGCTCCTCCGTTGATTCCGGCCTTTTTTCCATTGAAATTTCCATTACGTTCTTGAAGTCTTACAATTCTTGATCCACAGTCTGCAGTTTCTGCTTTCCTTTGCTTTGCTTTGTCGGTAAGATGGTCAATCTTCTCGTCTGGTGGCACATTCCCATTTTTCACGTCTCCAAGTAGTTTTTGTTTCCTGCCTTTTTAGCAGCTTTTCAATTTTTTTTCTTTCTGCGACACTTCTTTCTTCATTAGTTCCTCTTGAATGGAAGATAACCTTTGACGTGTTCGAGTTTCTCTTGAAATCCCTCCATCGCTTCGTGCACCTGTACTTGAGCTGTACTCCTACATCCTGTGACCATGAATCTTCCTTCTACAATCACTTTGCAGATGACCTTCTTCACCGCAGAACCAGCCTCTATACTTGCTAAGGGGCATTGTAGCCTCGTTACTTCGGTCGGTACCTCTTTTCAATCCAAATTAGTCTCGTTCCCTTCTGTCCCACTTCTCATAATCAGTCTTCCTGGTCCCAACCCCGGAAGGGTTGATCTCATTTGCATCCAGCAGTCTGGTCGGAGAAAACCCTCCTACATGTCCAGCATTTATGACGACCACGGTTTACCTGAGTATTGATTCGGTAACAAATAACTCCTAATTCGATTTGTTCTGTTAGACGAATGCGTCTTCTTGAGGCTTGTTTTTCTGCCAATAGGTGCAATTATCGGAGTTGTATAAAGTTTTAGTTAGGTCGCATAGTCTGCAATTTTGAAATGTCACATCTTTAATAAAAACACGTGCTGCTAGGGGCTCTACTTTAGATGGGCAAGTGACCTCATCTGAAATTAAACAAATGTTCGACACTTTAAAACAGCATGTTTACTCAAAATTAAGGGCTCTGGAAATGAAATTATCAACCAAAATGTCTGAAATCGCCAGATTTCAATGATGCAGTGGCTGAGATAAAAGCGAAGGCAGGTGCATTAGAAAAACATTGTTGACCTTGGAACCAGAGTGAATGAACTTGAAAGAAGTACTAAATCTAGAGGTGCACTACTGTTCGGAATACCTCACATGCTCAGTGAAAAACTGCCGAATCATCCATAAATTACATGAAAGTATCAATCTTTCAAGTGGTACTCATTGGGCTCCAATTGCTTTAAAATTTAACAGCTCATATGACAAGATAGCACTTATTCGTGCTGTGCGTAAAGTGATACCTAAATTATTACAGCTTGTTTTTTTTGGAAAGAATAATGTTTATGTCAGTGAGAGTTTAACATTTTCAGACCAAAATATTATGAATGCATTAGGCTAAAACGCGCTGGTAAGATATCGTCTGTTTTTACAATACTTGGTATTGTTTACGACCGACGAAGCCGAGATAATAGTGAAGTCCCGCTTAGGATCAGTTCTCTGGACCAAGTAACGCCATTGGAACGGCCCGCGTAGGTTGTACGAAGGTGCTTAAATGAGAGTTGGTGTAATAAAGAAAGCGAATACAAATTCTTCAAGTTGTCATGTTATTATTTTAAATTTTTTTGCCGTTCATTTTGAATTTTACTTTCTTTTTTTTATATTGTTTGCTTCGATCATGAATATCTCTTTCCTTTGTTTTTTTTTGCTTTCTTTTAGCGCTCGCTAATATCTTGAAATACTTTTCGACCCGTATTGTTGCTTTTGTTTACATATCATGACCTCGTATCCTATTGATCGTGTCTCTGGCGCCGTTTCTGAAAGGAGTGATATTATTGATTTTGTCAGTGTTCATGAACTCTGTTTTAATGTTTGTCATGTTAATGCTAGGAGCATAATATTAAATTTTGATGAATTCAAGTATATTTTCTTGCGCAGTGCGTAGGATGTTAATATGGTATCTGAAATATGGTTGAACAGTAATATTGGCGACGATTGTATGTTATCCAGGCTACCAGCTATTTCGTAATGATCGTAAATTCTCTCGTGGAGGTGGTGTTGCTATTTATATACGTGATTGCTTTCGCTGTAAGGTAATTTATTTTTCGGATGGTAATATTTCTGGTCCTGAGTATTTGTTTATTGAAAAGACAGTTTCACAACATAAAATTCTATTGGGATGTACAAACCTCCTAGAGTAACAGATATTAATCCATTTTTTGATGAACTAATGCCACTTTCCGGGGACTATGAAATCAACATGATCTGTGGTGACTTTAATATTAATCTGCTTGCTGAGAATTTGAGAATTTTATCACTCAGATACTCTCGACCTAAAGGTTGTAAACACCGACCCGACTTATCTGTACCAAAATGGATCGAGCTTGTTCGACTTAATTATTACCAATAGACTGGATCTTATTGCAGCTCACACGGAGGTTGACTTGCCTGGTATCAGTGATCACAAGGCCATATTAGCATTGCTTTATTCTTCTACCATGCGTGTTTCAGTACCTGGAACATTTAGACATAGTAACCTTAATACTGTAGATATAGCGAGTCTCAATAATACAATGATCTCGATTGACTGGCGTCATATTTATACTTCTAGTAACACAACATAGCAAGTCGAATACTTTAATAATATTATTCTGGACGTATATGAGCGATTTGTTCCAGAACGCCCAATAACCTTAAAGCATCACTCACCATGGATGAATGATGTAGATCTCTCATGATCGAACGTAACTTTGCATATAATGCCTGGAAAGTATAAACGTTTGCGAAATTTAACCTTAGCTGAAATTCGTAAGGCCAAAGCAAACTTCTTTCGGTCCAAACTCGATCCATCCTTACCTTCTAAGATAATTTGGAAAAACATTAAAGAAGCTGGAATCAGACCAAAATCTTTTGATACCAATACTTTCGACCCTGATGAACTTACACGTTTTTTTAAACTAATTCCTATTGTAATTATGTAACTGGCTCGACTTCCTTGTCACATACATTTAATGAGGCAGAATTGCAGTTTTCTTTTAATAATGTAACAATTGATGATATAATATTTGCATTTAGGGCTATTTATTCTAATGATATTGGACTTGATAATATTGATATACGTTTCCTTAAACTAATTTTATCATTCATAATTGAACCCATTGTGTATATTCTCAATACAGTTATCAGGACCTCAAGATTTCCATTGCAATGGAAGATTGCTAAGGTACACCAGTTAAAAAAACAGCTCAACCGTCAGGACCACACCACACGATTTTATGCCAATAATGACACCACAATGACATCCATAAACTAATCTCTGTCTAACAGTCAGGTTTTAGACCTCAACATAGCACAGTTTGCTCGTTACTGCATCTGATCGAGTCAGTTAGACGGAACATTGAATCACGTCAGACTACAATCTTATGTCTATTAGATATTTCTAAGGCATTTGGCTCTGTGAATTTCTCTATTCTTTATAAGAAATTAATTACACAGATTAAATTTAGTGCTTCGGCTGCAAATCTTGTTCTATCTTATTTAACCAATCGAAAGCAAGTGACGATGTTCAAAAACGTTTTGTCAAGAGAATTTCCAATTTACTCTGGTGTCCCACAGAGTTCAATTCTAGGTTCTTTTCTGTTTATCTTATATGTTAATGATATTGTACTTGTCCCTAAACTGTTCTATTTGTATGTGTGCTGATGATATCCAGATATTCCTTCCTACCTCAGCAGACAAAGCTGCCTACAGCATATCCAAATTTAATAATGATCTTGATCGCAAAAGTGCATGGTCCGTTAGGAACAGGCTTATGCTGAATGCTACCAAACGCAGAGCATAATTCTTTATAATCAGACCATTGATATCTCTCTGTTTCCTCTTTTAAAAGTTTTTGGTATGTCTATTATACTACTTTAATAATACTTTACTTGGAATGACCATATTGTACAATCGGTTTCAAAAGTATATCGTGGCCTGAAAATTTTATGGAAACATGCTGATTATGCTCCCCCGCTACTACGTGAACGTTTGGTCAAGGGTTTGTTTGTGCCTATTTTGACATACTGTAATGTCGATAGCTCATGTCATGTTTTTACATAATTAATTACTTAGGAGTATGCACATTGTAATGAGTTTTATAATCTCACTTGTGCTTGTTAATAAAGAATTATTATTATTATTTTCGGCTTTGACGCGTATCATCTCGGCTTCTAGCCGATTATCATTATTATTATATCGTTGGCAGTGAGTGGACGTATAATTTTAACCAGTACCAAAAAGTGTCAAAGTGTAGATAAATGAGCTACAGAATTAAAAAAAATTTGCACATTTTATAGGTAAAAGACAGTGTTCTCAGTTAAATGTAAAAAACTTAAGGTGTCGTGAAAGAACAAAGATTAAATATTAACAATGGTTCTGAAAAATCGGTGAAAAGTATCTCTTATCATTATTGCTTGCTAAGCAACTCTAACATTGTTGTGCTAAGGTAAACAAAACATCGCGTTGCCTAGCAACATTTCCGTTAATTTGAGTCTCGCAGCATCGAGTAGTCTGGAAGAAATTTATTTAGAGGTGTATATCACCACCATTGATGCTGCCACCAAGCTTATGCTTGAAGGCATTGATGTGGGTGGTAGACACGTTCAGCCCTACCCGGTAACGGTGAAGCCGATGAGAGTCGTCATCTCTCGAGTCCCACTCCGGGCTAAGCCAGAGGACCTCGAAGCTTTACGAAGGTTCGGTAATGTTTAAGGCAAAGTCCGGGCTGTTCCACTGAGAATTGGTAATGCAGGTCTTGGCCGGGGCATTCTCAGCTCCAGTCAAGGAGTATACATCACTCTGAACCAGGGGTGTGTGCGTCCGGATCAAAGTCTTGGATAGACGTGAGCACCGAGGCAAAATGTCACGCCTGCCATCAGGTAGGGGATTTTGCTGCGGATTGCCCTAAGAGATCCGAGAGTGTTTTAGTCGTCTCTCTACTAGGGAACCTAGCACTGAGGTGATAAACGCTTTCGTAATTAATCGATCGCCGCACACGACATTCAGTACACTCACTTCACGTAGGCTGCGCGAGCTCTTCGTTGGAGTAAATCCTACGGATACCTTAGGGGTTAATAGATGGCGCGCACATCTTGGGGTAGACTTGGAACTAATGGGGACCATAACTCGCGGAGTCATCTATAGATATCCGTCCAATTACAGAGACTCTGATGTGGTATTCAAGCTGCTCCATCACAGCCTCGTGCATCCAAACCAGCTGTCGCATATCGATCGACGAATTCAAAGAGCCTGCACGGTTTGTGGTGGTGAAGGAACCCTGTTCCACATATTCATCACATGCCCGACCTTGTGCGACATTAATAATCTTGTTCGTGATATGTGCCAGCATATCTGCCCGACATTCAGCATTACAAGAACGTCGTTTTTACTGGGGCCAAGGACATGTAACCAGGTGAATTGCTTGATAAGCTTTATTCAACTTGCTAAATCGATAATTCATCTGTACTGCATGCGGATCGAGCCTGGGCAACAGCACACTAACCCACAGTTTCACACACATGCACTAAAGAACCACTTCATTGCCGGATTGAAGAGGAGATTACGTCTAGAGTTCATGGCAACGCAGACCGACACATGTAACTGCACCTGACAACCTCTATCGTCGTTGCGGAACGGAAGCCTCTTCTTTCACTGGGAATAACAGGCCACAGACTTGCAGCAGCTTGTCCACGATGCTTCTCTTCGCTTTGGTATTGCTGCAAGTGCCTCGGGAAGGACAAGTCTCACGTTGGAATCGCAGAACTGTGAGGATGATGGGAGCAGTTTGCAGATGTCAATGACTCTGCAGACAGGTCCCGCGGGACTCTAATCGGTTCGAAATTTTTGTGCGTTCGTTTAGAACATGTTTGGATGAATGCTCCCGGAGGACTAGAAAAGTGTAGAACGGCTCTACGAAGAAGGCATTTGCTGGGGAGCAGTGGTTTCTGAAGTAGGAACTTCGCCCGGTGCTGCGTCTACCCTCTGGGAACACTCAGACAATCATGTTCTAGTTTGATTTTTCGGTTTCGGTTCATTTTGTTCATTCGTTTTAGGTTAAGCTCTAGGTTTTGTTTCGGATTCTTTTCAAAATTTTTCTTAGAGCTGGCACTCGCTTGGAGGCATTTCAAAATTTCTTTGTATTTATGGTATCTTACGCCAACACTCTGTTTCCTCACAATGGCTGCCTTTAAACACTAGGCAACTACTAGTTAAGTCTCTGATTCTACCCGTAATTTCTTATGGATGTGAAATATTCTGCAAACTTGACTCAAACTCTCAGCGTAAGCTTAATGTAGCCTTTAACTCGGCTGTTCGATATATCCATAATCTGAGACGGTATGACCATATCTCCTCCAGGGTTAACTCCGTTCTTGGCTGTAGTTTAAATACTTTTATTGACATACGTGTATTGATTCTGTTGCATAAAATCATAATTCAAAATGAGCCAAAATACCTGTTTGATGTATTTAACTTTGCTCGCTCGGCCAGATCACGTGTATTATTGTTGCCTACATTTAACTCTAGAGCCAGCGAAAACCAGTTTTTTGTCCAGGCCATTAGAAAGTGGAATAGTCTTCCTCTTGCTCTTAGAAATATCAGCAGTAGCAGAAAATTTAAGTCTGATTTAAAAAAGTTTCTTTGCGAGTGATTAGTTTGGGTTTGTATTGATTAATTGCATTGTTTAGTTAAGTTTTCTATTTTTATAATTTCTTTCTAGTTTGTTTTTGTATTTCCATCCTTAATCTTTAAGATAACTAATGTTTTCTTTTCCTTTCTTTTCTTTTGTTTTTCTCTCTTTTTTTTAGTATATATATCCTGCACATACTTATAAGATTTTATATTCTTAATTGTGTAGATGTAGAACTTATCTGAATAAATTAAATTAAATTAAATATTTGCTTTTTTACAGATTTTTGCTTTCAAGTTTTAGAGTCCTTTTTATTTAACCTATTTACAGTAACGTAGCATATTGAGTCATTTTTGTTATGTTCCTTTTGATTCTTATTACTGTGTATTTTAATGTTTGTGTGTATTTTAGGGTAGCTAGTTTTTGTCGGAATCGTTCAGATTCTCCTCTCGTCATACAATGGACAATGGGGGGGGGGGGGGGCGGCGGCGTAGGAAAGCATTACTATTTGCTTTCAGTCCACCCACCCTATCCGCAAGACTGGTCTCAGGAACTGATCTCAACGATTACGACCTGGGGCAGAATAAGACCGGAATTCCATTTGCAATAACACGGATTGGTTGATACAGCGCGAGAGCGTTTCAGCCAACTTCGTACCAGGCAACCTGGCACAGAGGTGGTGAACGCTTACGTGGTGAATCAACCGCCGCACACGCCATTCACTGCACTAACAACACGTCGGCTGCGCGATATCTTCGCAGTTGAGATACCTGCGGAACACTTAGGTGTCAATAGATGGAGCGCACATCTCAGGGTAGAATTTGGAGTAATCGGAGGGGTGACTAGCAGAGTGGTCTACAGTTATCCGCCCAATTACAGAGACTCTGATGTAGCATTCAAACTGCTACATCATAGCCTCGTGCGCTCCAAATCAGCTGTCGTACATAGACCAGAGTGTTCAAAGAGTCTGCACGGTTTGTGGGGGTGAAGGAACTTTATTCCACCGATCTTTCACATGCCCGGCCTTATGCGATTTGATGCTACTGGTCCATCCCTTTTGCCACATACTCTGCCCGGGTTTCGACATAACTAGAACATCGTTTTTACTGGGGCCAAGGACATTTAACCAGGTGAATTGTTTAATTACCTTTGTTCTTACACTAGCTAAATCAACAGTTCATTTGTATTGCATGCGGATCGAGCCTGGGCAACAGGCCACTGACACACAGATACATACACGTGCACTTAAGAGACACTTCGTTGGTAGGCTGAGCAAAGGACTCCGTCTCAAGTTCCTGGCAGCGAACGCCGACACATTCAACTGTACCTGGCAGCCACTAGCGTCGGTACAGAATGGTAGTCTCACTTTTCACTTGTAACAATAGGCCGCAGCCTTGTAGCATCTTGTCCATGGAGCTTCTCTCCGCTTTGGATTTGCTGCTAGTGCTGTGGAAAAGGTGAGTCTCCCGTTGGGAGAGAAGAACTGAGGGGATGATGGGATCAGTTTGATGTCCACGACCCTGCAGACTGGTCCCGCGGTCAAAATTCTTGTGCGTTCGTCTAGAACACTTGATGCTGAGTGTTCCGGGAGAGTACATAAAATAGTTTTTAAAAATAAAGTTGAACCGACTTCACAAAAAGCGCTAAAAAGCATAAAATAATTTTTAATTTTATATCTATTACATTTTGAAGTCGGTGCAAATCCCACCTCCACCCCAGCAACATTTGTTTTCTTGTAGTATCAACCAAGGATCGTATTCTACCCAATAGAAAAGGAATTATCCCAATCGGACCACGCGTTACGAAGTTAGACTACCCCTCCCAGGGGTTTTCGATACAGTGACTTCGCCCGGTGCTGCGTCTTTCTAAGGAAAACTCAGTGTTCAGTGTTTTAAGTGTCCAAAATTTGCGGTTTCATTTTCGGCTTTATTTTCGTCAGTTTAGGCTAAATATAAAGATTTTTTCAAAATTTGAAGAAAGTCTTCCTGGAGCTACCACTTACCGAGTGGCCTTCTAAATTTTTTATTTATTTTTATACAGTGCTACTAATTTTGATACTACGCTGTTTATTGTGGTCCGTTATCTTTATCGTTTGTTTCTCGTTCTTGTTCACTTTATTACTCTTGTTCTTTATTGTTTTTGTCCATTCTATTGTTCCTTAACCATTTTTTGTTTCTGTTTGTATACAATTTATAAGTTAAGTAGTTTCTTTTTTGTCCCTTTTTTAGCATTTTTACATTTACATTTATAACATTTGTGCCAAAATCAAGTGCCATATTTACATGAAAAAAATTATTATTTCTTCATCTTCGACAGTTATACATTCAACTTCTTTTCTTTGAGCTGTCCTAAAACTTCTACCTCTTCCAATCTCTTCTCGATATCTGACTTTAACTCTCCCATTTTATTCTCCATAGTTGATTCCACAGTTTCGAACTGCTTTTGCGTAGAAATTTATATTTCCGCTCCTACTTCTCAACAGAGACTTTAAGCTCAGCTACTATTGGCGATTTCAACTCTGCCGTTGCCGCTTTCTACTCTTCTATTGCTGTTTTCAATTCATTTATGGACCCTTCTATCGACGATTTCTGCTCTTCCATTGATGCTTTCAATTCATTTATGGAGCCTTCCATCGACGATTTCAATTCAGCTGACGACCATTTTTGTTCTTCTTCAGATTCAGATTTCTGTTCATCCATTAAAGCTTCTAACTCAAAAGATAAGGTAACCCTTGGTTCTGCTGATTAGGAAGAGCCAAAGGAGTTTTGCTTGTCTTTATCAGAAGCGCCGGTCGTGTATAGAAATTGTAAAATATCTTAACTCGGCTTGAGTTTTGAACAGTTTTTGTTTTTGAATTTTTAGTTTGTTCTTATACCTCTTATACTACTTATATACTTTTATTTTATTTACTTGTAATTTCTTCTCTTATTATTTGTCCAAGTCTGTTCTTCTCTTCTTTTTACAAAATATTATATTTTAAATGTGTAACTTATAAATAAAACTTACTTGCTGAATTATGGTTGTAATTAATGGTTAAATCATCTATAACGAAAAAATTATATCTGTATTTATATTAAATAAATTTAAATCTATAAGTATTTTTTTATTCTAAGATTATTTGAAAGGCGAAATTCTTCAAGAGGTGCGATCTTCTTTTGCACATTGTTCCTTGTTGTTGTGCATGTCAGTGGTTTTTCGCCATTAACGCATACTGGTGGGATGTGCGATTATAGAGGTAATTGTGTGTGAGTCCAGTGCGTAGTTTTCTTCTAGTAGGACGCGGAGGTGTTATTATATCTCCTTCTTAAGTCGTCGGTGAAGTAAATGATAACGTGTCGGCTTACCAAACTGGAGGTTCCAGGTTCGAATTCCACTGGCGGCGACTCATGGTTGTTTTCTGGTGACAACATATCACGATAAAAAGGCCATGTGGGTTGCAGAGAAAATGTCAGTGGTTCGGTTTCTACTTTAAATTGTAGGTTCATTTGCAATCGTTGCTCAAATCGGGTGAGGGTTTACGGGAACTAGGGAAAGATCTCCTTGTTGACTAGTTGATTAATGAACGGTCACCCGGCTTTGGCCGGAAGAGAATTATGTTGGTTGGTTCCTCCTTAACTTCGCTATGTGCTCCCTTATTGTGCATATATACGGATCGTCCCCTGCGCTTTAGCTACATCATAAAAAAAGGCGTTGTCCCTCTAAGTCCAGTTGCTGTTCGTATGATGTTGTTAATTTTAGTATGTATTTGTCGTATATATGTCGATTTGGTAACCCCATACAGAAGCAACCCATACCTTATGTGTCCCCTCCTTTTTCTTTGTAAGGCTTAATAATTTTAACCAATAATGTAATAAAAAATCAAGTTTTCCATTTATTTCTATTCCTAACTATGTTTAATTAATGATCAACCTTGTATAGAAAAATAATTAGTTATTTATTTAACATAGTTAAAAATAAAATTAACACTGAAAACTTGATTTGTAATTAAATTTTTGCTTAAAATTTATAAAACTAATCAAATTCAATCAAAATTTTTTTTTAATTTTTAACTGGGCGAACTGTTTTTCATCTGGGTAGGATATGTTCACTTTGTTTAAAAGAACTTGATTTTTAACAATTCGGTGCTATAAAGTTAGGTTCTGCCCGTCCCCCAACCCACAAAATTTGCTTGCTACCAATCGGGGAATATACTTTACTTAACAAAAATGATTCGTTCATATCGGTCCACGCGTTACGAAATTATGCCTAGATATACATAAAAAAGCGTCAAACGTAGAACCGCCAGAGACAATAATCAAAATATAATTATTTTAATTCGGTTTTGAAAGAAATGACAAAAAAAACATTTAAATTTTACTAAACGTTATCATAGTCATATCTCAAGATAACGAAATGCAAACTGATAGTTACGATAAGCTTATTCTTATTCCATATGCTTTGGTGTCTCAGAATTAGTAGTAACCAGTTTCTGTAACTTTCGCGTGATGTTTGTGGTTTAATGAATTTACAGTGCAGATTTTTTAATACAAAGCATTTCGCATCTGAAGTTACTTTATGTGATACAATGGCATTTAATAATAATAATAATAATAATGCTTTATTGATTAACATATTAGAGTCATTTGGCTCACTTAATATATATGTTACTTACTTTAGTTACATTTATTTTATATAATTCAATTAAAATTGCTTATAATTAATTAATAATAGTTATACTTAAAATGACTAAAAATTCAAGAGGAAAAAGCAAAGAAGAAAGAATGAAAAAAAGGGAAAACAGAAAACAATCAAAGAAATAAATTTTTACACACAGTCTCACCGGCCACACGGTCACAGCACAAAAAAGAAAAAAAAATTATGTCAGGTAAGTAATAATGATATTCATCGTCCTCGAGATATGAAATTGTCAGGCATAAAGCCGTAAAGTCGTCCACGGTTCGCGCAGTTCTAATCCGCTTAGGTAAACCATTCCACAACCGGACACCGTGAATGTAGAACATCCTAGATGATTGCAAGTATTTGTAATTAAGTGAACGTAGGGATAATGTTCTATTTGATGACAGATATGTCAATTTTTCAGTCAAATAATCTGGCGTATAATTGTTCAAAATTTTGTACATCATTGTACAAACTCTAAATTCGATATATGTATCCATATCACAGCCTATAACCTTTTATCTGTATAGTGATACATGGTCAAATTTACCAAGATGATAAATATAGCGAATACAATTGTTAAAAGCCGCATTTATTTTACGTTTGTTATAGTAATATAATTTGCATTACATCTCCATATAACATAATAGAAAGTATAAGAGCTTTAACAAGATACATTCGCGTTCGTCGTTCGTACTTCGTGTTGTCAAAAGGAAAGATTTATTTGCTGTCATTAACACAATTTATTTTTTAATGCACTGTATCAGGGACTCACTTCACATGATTAAACCATAAAAATGAAATCAAAGTATTATTTCGATAATATTACTAACTATAATTCATCGTTTGTTATGGTCAGTTCTGAAGCTAAAATTTCAGATAGTTTTGCGTGAAGTGTCCACGATATTTTTTTTATCATAGAGCAAATAGGTAGAATTTTTACCACAGGCGAAACTAGTCTTAATAAAACTGGAAACTGGTTTTTCAAAAACTACAAAAAGTAACTTTGAACACTATTTTGATAGACGAATTTTAAAAAAAATGTACAGTATGCCAAGTTATTTACACCCTACTTGAAGTTGTAACTTAAATATTTGTAAATTGTACAAAATATATGACGAAATCATTAATCTTTATATTAAATAAACATGTATTCTAAATGTAAAAAGAAATAAAAATTTAATTAAGTATGAATAATTTTCGGTATACTGTATGTATAGAAATGAATGGAAAAATGCTACTTATTACATTTTTGTATTCCTTAAATAAAGGTATTGAATGTCGGTGTCGGTGCACATTTATTAAATGACTTTTTTATTTGTATTATTTTGAAAATGTATTACGCCCTCTTGCATTGCTCAAGTGATAAAAATTCGTATTCCACCCAATTATAAAATCCAACTGTAATTTTTGTGTATAAGTAATTTATCCAAACATATTAACTTGTAGTTTAGAAAGATGGTTTAACTCCATTTGTTATGAGTAAGATGATAGAATAGCATATTCAAAATTTCTTTATTGTTAGTATTCTTTAACTTATAATAAATTTAAAGCAACTTTCAGATATAAAGTTTCAGATCTACAAAGCGAAAGCGGAAGATGACCATATACAACTTGTATATTTTTGACAAATATGGTACGTTATTATATTATGCCGAATGGAATCGTCTTAAAAAATCAGGAATAACCAAAGAGGAGGTAACATATATGAATAAATATGTATAGGAAAATAAAAAAAAAATTAAACTTATTTTTCTTAGGAGGCTAAATTAATGTACGGAATGCTGTTTTCCATAAAATCTTTCGTCAGCAAAATTTCTCCAACAGATCCCCGCGAAGGATTTCTGTACTATAAAACTAATAAATATGCACTTCATTTTTTGGAAACTCCTTCAGGCCTTAAGTGCGTAGTGTGATTATTTTTCCTTAAAATTTTTCCAAAATATCTTTGTAGGTTTGTTCTGAATACAGACACTGCATCAATGAATGTTAAGGAAATACTACAGCAGTTATATGCAAAAATTTGGGTGGAATATGTAACTCGTGATCCTCTTTGGGTGCCAGGGACAACTGTAACTTCCGATTTGTTTAAAACAAAACTTGATGATTTTATAAAACAGTCGTCAATATTTGGAATAAGAAATATTTAATTTTAATTCTTTCAAATGCAATTATCTGTGTTTTAAATATTTCCTTTCAATTTAATATTTTAAAAACGAAATGGAAGCTGAGCTTTATTGTTAAGGAATTTTTGGTAGAAAGAAGTACTTAAAAGCTACCTGCAATGACGTCAACAATTTTCGAACTTAAGCTTGCTACGTGAAAGTCACCCACGCCGGACAGGTCAGTGCGGAGATGCTAGACTAAGGTGACACACCCACTTTTAAGCCTAGGTGTTGAGGTACCTGTGCCGAGGGCTACTTGGCCAATAAGTGGTTAAACAAAGCTGGTCACAAACGGTTCCCTCCGTTGACTGGGCAAGGTCGGTTGTATAAGTGCCCTCCCCTGGTATGTCCGCTCTGCTGGGGTGTAGACAGTCATCAAGTGGCAGCATGAGGACACGGATTGGACGGAGAGTTGTGAGCACAACTAAGAGGCTTTCACAACTTCGTCGTGATTCACAAACGGAGAAATGAGGGGCCTGACTACTACATAAAAACAGTATAATAAACTATATAAAATCAGAGAATAAAGAGAGAATTCACCAAATATAAATACAGAATATAAAAATGCTAAAGTGTATAAAAAGTACGTACATGAAGTGAAAAGTAAAAAAGTAACTTCAACAAAGCTGACTCCTCACATGATTTTGCGATAGATGAAAATCAATGCAATCAAAAGAGGAATTAAAAAATCGCGACATCGATGTGAGCGGCTCATTTAATCCATAATTAGGGCGATGAAAAGGTAACAGAAGAAAGTCGTGATTCCTTGTCTATGAAAACAAATGCATTTCCCTAGAAGTGAGTGAATGCCATTCGTCATATCCCATTGAGCAATATCGCTCAGATTATCCACACTTCTATCTCATAAATAAAGACCCAGAAAAGAGGTCTAAGGCAAAATACCTCTTATATACAGAGATAACTTTGTCACAAACAATCCAACAAAAATAAACCGTCCAAAACTTCTCAAGTCCCAATCAGCACAAATGAGGAAAATCCCAGGTCCAGGTGAGCCACATTTAAAAATAAATTTAAATATAATTTAAATAAATAAATTAAATTAAACAACGCAGAAGACGGAATCAATTCTCGGGTCCTTTAAAAATTCGGATCAATTGTATAATACAATTATCACTGTTCCGGCTCGATCTGAATCTATAATTCAAAGTGAAAGCAGCTCTCTACGAATTCCGACAGAGACCCAATTAGGGGCAGAATAAATAAACTGCAAAACTTTGTAAAATTGGATTACTGTAATTTGGAAGAAGCAGAGAGCATACGCAATATCTGTAAGGAATTCAACGATCTCTTTCTAGAAGGGGATTTCCTTACACATACAGATGCGACTACTCATAAAATCGAGACAATCCCAAACAAACCCGCTATCTATACTAAACCGTAAAGACTTCCGGAAGCAAGCCGAGGAGAAGTTAATCGGCAAATAAAAGAAATGCTTCAGTCTAAAATCATAAGACCTTCATACAGCCCGTGGAATTCACCCCTTCCCCTAGTTCCCAAAAAACCAGATGGGAATGGGAATAAAATATGACGAGTAGATGTACATTTCCGTAATTTTAATGACATCACTATTGACGACGCCTACCCACTGCCTAATATTATAGATATATAAGACCAGCTGGGTAAATCAAAATATTTGACAAAACTCGATCAAGCCAGTGGATTCCACCAAATAAAAATGAACGATAAGGACGGAGAAAACCGCTTTAAGCACGCCTTACGGCCATTACGAGTACACTAATATGTCATTTGGTTTGAAAGGCGCCCCTGCAACCTTCCAACTCACAATGAACATCTTATCTGGTATATATATATATTGTTTCGTATATATGGACGATATTGTGGTCCATGGATACTACCTCAAAGACCATAATAATAGACCCATAGCCGTATTTACCCGTTTACTCAAT
Organism: Leptarthrus brevirostris; assembly: GCA_964036015.1. Lineage (NCBI taxonomy): Eukaryota > Metazoa > Arthropoda > Insecta > Diptera > Asilidae > Leptarthrus > Leptarthrus brevirostris. The sequence continues at coordinate 114,654,010 of OZ038371.1, forward strand.
TTTAACCTTAAATTCCAACCTGAAAAGTGCTATGTCCCAAGGAAGAACATGACGTATTTAGGGCACATAATAACCTAAAACGGGGTAAAACCAGACCCAAAGAAAATCCAATCTATTCGATCTTATCCTAGACCCAAGAAAGCGAAAGATGTTAAGGCAAGCGTACACCGACGCGGTGGAATCAGCGGTGATAATGGCGGTGAAGGATTGAAGCACTGTTTCAAATAAAATTAAGTTCGCAATAACCGTGGCGGTGAGAATGCAACATGCAGCAACTTACTGCCACCGCTACCGGATTTGGTTTGAATGCGCGAAGTCATCATAAGTCTTTAGTTTGGCTTATGAACCTAACAGATCACTCTTCAAGGCTAATGAGATGGAGAATACGCCTTGAAGAGCATGATTACAAAATTATTCACAAATCTGGTAAACTAAATACAAATGCAGACGCACTTAGTCTCCGTTAGCTTTGTGACCAGAAAACAAGCCAGAGCTCACATGAACATAAATAACTCAAACCAACCCCCAACACAAACCTCTCCACAAACCCAAGTTGAAAATTCTACAATCAGAATAACAGAAACTAACTTTCCACTATTGTTAATAAAGAATGTTGCTAACAAATTCTTTATTCTTCCAAAGCAAAATACAGAACTTGAGTGAGTGCTTGATTCAAAATTAAAATTATCTGAAAAACAAATATTCCATTTAGGTCCCACAAAGATAAAACAGACCTAGAACAAATTTTAAAAGAAATCGCCCGATACACGTAAGCTAATAAATTAAAACAAATACACATCTCCCTTCCAAATTTTGATTTACAAAATATCTTAATCTTAAAAGGAACATTTATACTTAAAGAACGTAATATTGAGGTAATAAATTCATTTAGATTCCATACAATACATAAAATACCGCAAGAATTAGAACAGGTCTTAAAAGATTTCGACTTATTGCCAACTGGTGGCCATTAAGGCATTTCTCGAACCATTAAAGAGATAAAAAAAACAATTGTCCTGGTCAGGTATGTCTCAAGACGTGATAAACTTCATCAAAAGGTGCAAATCCTGCCAAACGAATAAAGCATCGAAAAATCCAAAGGTGCCGATGAAAATTTCGAGCACCAGTCGTTCGAGAGAGTTTAACTAGATATTGTAGGACATCTCCCTGTTTCTCACCCTGGAAATAAATAGATCCTGATATTTCCGAACGATCTTACAAAATTCTCAGAAGCAATCCCAATAGCCAGTACAGAATCAAAAACCTTAGCAGAAGCCTTCGCAACTAAAATAGTTTGTATACACGGTATTCCGCACAGCATTTTAACCGACCAAGGTACTAATAGGTGGAATGTTCGCCGAAGTATCCAAATTGCTAAGGTAAAAAAGCTCAAAACTACTCCGTACCACCCTCAAACAAATCTATCATTATACAATAACTTACTTCATACTGATAACAATTTTGGCCGTTATATGCTACTACATATATAAAAATGCAAACAAGGAGAAAAAATAGCACCTACACAAATAGACATCCGACATCCACAGAACCAAAATTCCAGGGAGTCGAAACGGGACCGAAACCTGTCATATTTAGGTTGTTTTAACCGGTCTTGATTTCGGTATCGAAATTTAAAGTATACCAAAATAGAGCGACCGAAATTAAATGGTCCCGAAATAAATAGACCTTAAAAATATGTGACTGTAACCGCCAGACCGATTTAAATCGGTACCGACCGCGGAAAAAGTTATATGTCCGGTCTTGCGATATCTTCAAATTTTTTTGCTACCTTCATTACATAGCATATTCGGTAAATGTCTAGATGAAGGGACCGTTGGTTGGAGGAGGGGGAAGGGATGGGGTCGGATGACTTCATTCTGATGGTTAAAAAGTAGCGGCGGGGAAGTGGAGGAGCCGGGGACGGTGGAAATATGGAGAAGTATTCATCCCCCTCCCACATAAGACTAATCTTATTTTTTAAAAGGCAAATTATAATAACATATATTATAATAAACCCTAACGTTTTAGTTGTAACTAAAACCGAAAATGTTATATCTACGAGTATTTCAACCGCAACCGAAAATGATATTTCACGTTTCGGTTTTAACCGAAACCGAATTGATATTTCACGTTTCGATTTTAACCGAAACCGAATTGAAGAAAGTTAATTACGGTTAAAGGCCATTCTACATCCAAAAGTTCGGCTTGGTCGTCGGCGTGGTCGTGGGCTTCACAGCTCAATTCAACGCTCATACTTCTACATTGGAAAAGTTCAGCGTGATTTTTGACAGGAATCATATGATTGGAACGTCATTTAAAGTCACTTCATTTTGTGTTTGAAATTCGTTTATTTGTGAAAGTATAGTAATAATATGGAAAATATAGACATAATTCTCAAATTTTACTTTTTTTTACATGAAATACTTGTCAAAAAAATGTTCAAGTGAAGGAATTGGTAACACTGATTTGGGTCATTACGTTGGCTCGCCTGCTTTTTCAGCGTCGGCTTTGAAATTTCTCAAAGCTGGAACTGACGACCACGCCGACGCCCACGACCAAGCCGGGATGTAGAAGAACAATTCATTTAACACGTAGTCAAAGCCCACGACCAAGCCGAACTTTTGGATGTAGAATGGCCTTAAGGTTGTTACAATTGCGGTTTAAAAAACCCAATTTGGTTTCGGTTGACCGTAACCGATTTATAATTTCGGTTATGGTCCCATTTCGACTCCCTGCAAAATTCACTATAACTCCACTGCACCAAACATTTATGAAATAATTTATATGATTTAAAAAATGTGTAATACATAAAATTATATAATATAATTATAGATACACTTATATAATATGTAATATATCAGAATAGGATTTAAGCTGTACATATAAAAAAATCAATCATAAAAAAAACAAAACAAAAATATTAATATTCGTCATAAAACAAAAGTATAAAAATCAATCACAAAATTAACAAATTTTAAATGAAATTTTGGAGATAAAAAAATAAAATTAAATGGCGGCGCTCCACCCGTTTCCCTGCGACCCGCTTTTTTCGGCTCTTACGATGTTCAAAATATCTCAGGAACCACTGAACCGATTTTGATAAGCGAACGAACGATTAAAAAAAACTTTTGTTCTTAACAAATGGCATTAGTTTAACCAAATAAGTGGAAAATTTACGTTACCATTTTTGATAATTAAAAAAAACATTTATCAATCAAATCAAAATTTGCTTCGTTTAAGTACAATATTATATATAAAGAACATAAATATGTACCAAATTTCATCAAAATCGGTTCAGTGACTCTTCAGATATTTGGAACACCGCAAAGCCCTTTTAAAGAGGGGGATCGCAGGAAAACCGGTGCAGTGTTGCTTTTTAAATAAAATAAAAATTCAAGTTTATATAATCAATAATTTCGCTAAAAGAAATCCTAAAAACGTATCTTTTTCGACTTCAAGACTAGATTATCATCTTAAATAAAATGATACAAAGCAATTAACTGAATTACTATATCTGAGATACACGATAAATTCCAGGAAAGCAGTGAAGGAAAACGCAGTTTATAAGACACAAAGCAACAAATTAAAACATTTTTAATATATAAAAACATAATCTAGCTTTATTCCGTAAAAATCTTTATAACCGCATGTTGCTAAAATAAAACCGAAAGTTGACATATTATAAAAAAGAGAGGATTATGAAATTAAGTGTGATATTTATGATCGTAATAGAAAATGCGAACTAAAAACAAAATTCATGGTGATGGTTTTGCTGTTATAATTAAATCAATATAAACAAATTGCAAGTGACTTAAAAAAATTCGATTAAATATTAGAAGTCTTTATTCTTTCATTTCATTTTTTCATCATTTTTTATTGAATAAATTCGTATTTATATTTGTTTTACAATTTCTTCTTTCTAAATGCCTACGGAGATAAATATTACGCAAATAAATCAAAATTATAGAGCCAAGACTTGATGATCTTTAATTCTAATTTTCTAGCTTCACGGACTGAGAGTGGATCCTAAAAGTAAAAATATATTTAAAATTTTAATTTAAGTAAAAATGAAAACATACCTTTGCGTTTGCAGCACGAAGATCAATGTGATGTGCTCCTTCGGGGATTATAATAATGTCAATCTTATTGTTTGGTGTTCCTAAAACGCCACCACCACTCCAAGGGTCTAAGAGTCCATTACTAAATATTATATTTGAAGCAAAACTACAAAAATTTAATTTATTGTTAAAAATTTTATGAAAGTAAACTTCATTTTCGCAAACAGGAACAATAAAAATAGAACTTCTCTACGGCCAAAATTGGATATGAATAATTAACAAATACAAAACATTTTAACACAATACAAATTAATAAACATCTTCTGAAAACATTTTAGTGGATCCAGATATTAGGTATATTATTGTTTTTACCACAAAAACGTGGTGATATGCTGCCTTGAAATTACTCTAACCTCAAAATCTTGACATCCCAAGTCTTATACAACATGTTTCTTAGGTCGTGTGTATCTCCACTACTTACAAGCTATAGGAGTTTGAAATTTGTTTACGATGAAATTAATCAGTTTTACATTTTAACGCATATTCTCTACAGTTTTCGTCGTATAGACGTCATTAATCTTTCAGTTGATAGGTAACACAATGGTGTTAAAGACTGTGCAATTTTTGTTGGTTTATTGTTGTTTAAGAAAATAAATTTTTAAACTTAAATTCTGTGAAAGAAAATCTATTTTTTCATTTCAAACGGAGATATTTGCCCTATAATTTTTTATTTTCCGGTTTAAAATGGCCAATGTGTTCTCTTTCAAAAGAAATTTAAAATACAAAAATCTTTCACCATTCTCAACTTACATAAAATGTAAAATGTACAGCTCATACCTGCCCTTCTAAGAAAAAATTATACCTGCCTCCAAATTGTTTTTTGAATATGATACTGAGGGGGGAAGTCGATGTGTGATAATAAAATATTTACTGTTGGTCATAAAATAATTGTTTTCTTAGGGGGGGTTAATTCACTACATTTTAAGCATATTTTTGATAATTTTTTTTGAACATATGGTAAATTTGGTTAGTTTAGGAGTTTCTTGAGGTAATGACGAGATTTTTTTTTGAACATTTTTCAGTAGGTATCTCCGGCAGTTTTGCTCCAATCGACCTCAAATTTTAACTGGATACTCTTGAAGAGTTGTACTATCAAATAAAAAATTATACAAAAAAATTTTTATGCCCCCCCCCCCCCCCCCCCCTTCAAATTCACACACCAAAACTTATGGTACTTGGAATAGAAATTTTAAGAACTGCAGGTATAAAATGAGATTCAAACGCAGTGCGTAATACTTCAAAGTGAGAAGTCATTTTGATAGTTTAGAATTAATATTTGAAAATAGTGCTATTTACAAATGCGGAATATTCGGACATATTTTTCTGTTATGAACTAAGCAACGGAAAGTCCCTCAAAGCAGAGCGAAAATTTCACCCGCGATTCCCAGAAAGACGAACCATCCAGAGGTGTCTTTCAAAGAGCGTTTTAAAGTTTCGAGAAACTGGGAGCGTTCATTCACTTTCGACTGAAGCGGAGGTCAATGTTGCACCAATTTCAGGGAAAATGGAAATTCTTGAGGCATCGAATAGACATGACGGATTGCCCATTGCCGAAGAAACGTACTCCAGTGGTTGAATAAAAATTACCGGGGCAGGCGGATACTTATTCATGTTCTGGTTCGTTCTCCCATTTGACTCGGGGACCATGAGTCAAATGGTAGAGGTTGCAACAAGAGTTGAACTAATGACAATAACTTTAGAAGTCGGAAATAAAATAAATGAAAAAGTAGCAATTGACATAAAAACATTCCCGAGCTTTCTTGGCGGAGGACATTTCGAGAATATTTTAACTAATTAATTTGACTTCTTTTTTGTTTAATTTTACGATGGGGCCAAAGCCTAGGGACAACCCTTTGATGCGTTAACATGGCTTTGGTCGGAATGGAATTAGGGAAAGGGGAGTGATGAAACGTGAATGTCTTGTTTTTGCATTGCTGCGAGCTAGATAACAGCCCAGAGACGGAGTGGATTCTATAATTCAATTTTTAAAAACCCACGGGGTCTCGAACCCGGGACCCATGGCATGGTGGTTGTCCGGCTCAACCAATTGATTCAACTCAGTCTGCTTTATGATACTATTAAAAACCCAGTCCTTTTCAGAACTCCCAAATTGTAACACAAAGAGTAAAAATACATCTAAGGGTCGAATTAAGAATCTCCTCTTTTTCGCGAAGTAGTACTGTACAAATCCGGATCGGTACCCTACAAATACTATACCATACCTGAGAACCTGTATGGTTCTATACGGTATGTTTGGTATCTATCCGAATTATGCAGGTGTCACCTGGATACCCGGATACTGCCTGAATTATACCGATATTACGCGGTGGGTAACAATTGCACTTAAGTAGCCTTACTCGGGTACCCATATTATCCGGGTATCGAAATTATCCAAGAAATGTTCTATTTAATATGGTAGACTTCAGGGGGCGGATTTACAGTACAAATAGAAAAAAAGATATCTATTCTATTTTCTATAATTTTTGCTAGTGTTAAAAAGCCAAGACGGGAAGACGCCAGAGTCCGCAGACGAAAATGGCAATGCTTAGGACACACACAAAGAGCCAAACAACATCGCTCAGCAGGCTCTAGGTTGGAACCCACATGGGACCCAAGGAAGACGCCGAATTGGACGACCACGCAGCACATGGACAAGCTCCGTAGATTAGGAACAAATCGTGGCAACAGTTAAAGGAACCAGAGAGAGAGAGAGAATGATAAAAATGTTATTCAGTAAGAAACTTTCATATAATTTGTACCAGTCTCATTTGCTGTATTATACTCTAGACTTGTACAAGCACCTGCTTTCGGCCTATCTGTATATATGAAGATCGTGAATGCTTCTTTCACTTCATTCGCATCTTGGCAATCCTTGTTTGTTCTATTGCCATTGCAGCCAACATTCAGCTGGATGCTGAAATGACCTTGCACCGGCCTGTTGCCGTTATACCTCTACATTACAGGTTTAGTGTAATAGATTAAGCATGACTCCCAGTGATGCTAGGGCGTCACGTCACGGATTTTTGGCAGCATTTTCAAGTTATATTTCCTCTTAAGTGCTACTCACACGGAGTAGTATGATGTGTGATACATATTAGAAGTGCTAAGTGATTTAGATATTGCACTTACCATCGCTGCAACCCCACAATTTAGGCCTAGTGGCAATAGATCAAGAATCAGCTCTAGTGCTGCGGGGGACTGTACACAGGCACCTAGCTATACCTAGGTCAGCCGCTCTTCGCATTTTTGAAAGCACTGTCAAGTAAAATTTCCTCTGCAGTGCTCTCCACCAGACTATGTAGCTGTAGCAACATGTAAGTCCACTGTCACCCAAAACAATCATATGATACTGTGAAACAGTTATTTTCGGGATGGATAAAAGTGCAAGCATTGCAAAATACAAAACTACAATGCATTCTAACAAAAAAAGATAGACAATGTGTATCTTTATTAAAAAGAAACTGAACACTAGAAATAACGATGATTAGTAAAAATGCGCACGATGTAATTTTTCGTACTAACATTGCGATAGTCCTTTTTTCAAAAAGAAATAGAACAACGTAAATAATATCTCCAAGAAACGTATATTCTATTATTAAATTTTGCTGCCCATTCGCTCCTGGGTATGTCGAACGTAGAAAATTTCAGAGTAATGTAGCTTTAATATCCGAAGCCCTGTGTAGAGAAGCTCGCAGAGCAGGCCTTAAGATTAATGCTGCTAAGACCAAACTTATGAGCTTGGACTCTCGGAATCATAGTTAAGCAGACAACGGAGCTGAAGTTGATGTGCAGGCTCACATTAATAAGGCTCGAGTTGTATTTAATACTCTTGCTGAGATATGGCGCAATAGCAACATCTTCAAGCGCACATAACTCCGGATTTTCGAATCGAACCTAAAATCTGTTCTCTTGTACGGCTGTTCAACATGGAAAGTGATCTGTCAGATAACATCTAAGCTACAAGCGCTTGTCTTCGGCGCATCCTTAACATCCATTGGCTGGAGGTTATTATCAACGAGCACCTCCACAGAGTTACAGGCCAAGACAGAATAGGCACTAGTATTCGAAGACAGAAGTGGCAATGTATAGGCCACACACTAAGAAAAGAGTCAAACAACATCGCTCAACAGACTCCGAATTGGACGACCACGCAACACATGGAGAAGATCCGTAAAGAAGAAAGGCACCGAAATCTACAAATCGTGGCAACAGTTAAAGCCATTGGCGCTGATCCAGACCAGGTGGAGAGTCGGTGTAGTAGATACCCTATGGCCCACAAGGGGTTAAAGGACCCACGGAATTGAATATTGGGATGGCAACATTGAACGTTTTACTCATTTCAAGGTAATTAAGTAGCTGTAGCTTTCCTCTTGTTAGGTATGATAGTGCAAAAACATTTACCTGTTTTATGTTTTCTCTTCTAAGTTTCTACTTTCCAATCAAACATAAAATTAAACCTCATTTAAAGGTATCACCTCAATCTATTGCAACGGTTCTTTTTTTACATTCTGTTGCCATTCAGAAGATTCAGGTAAATTTACCACAGCCCTTCCTAGCGACATTTCTGTAGAACTATTTTTAACGCTTGAATAAAGCTTTAGCCTTTTTAACTTCTATTTGTCTCAGAAAGACAGACAAACAGGAAGACAAAACTAATAAATACCTTCTACTAGTTACTAATTTTAAAACCACCATCTTAATTTTAGCCTAATAAAATGTGTTAACAGGCGGCCACAATTTTATAATATTAATATGATAAAAGAATTCATTAGCCCTTTTAGTGAAGTCGAAAGCACTTATATTTTATAAGAACTTAAATTGACTCTTTCGCGGTGAAAATGATAATACACTGGTTTTCCAACCTAGAGTCACAGGTTAGAATTCAGATTGTGGTGACACATGTGTCTGCTAAGAATAGATTACACTAAAAGGTCAATTGAGGTTCAGCGTAATGGTAGTAATTCGAAATAAAATCAAAGCTGGTAAAATTTTTCTCCCTAGAGAGAATATTAAAAGCCACAGTCGAATTAGTTGTGAAATTTGCAAAAAATAATTGCATAAGATTGTGGTAAAAATATCTTCTAGATCAAGCGTTATGAATATTTCTTTAAATTTAATAATTACAATTTTCTCCTTCGTGCGTGCAAGACTTAAACAGACATAGAATTTCTCTTCCATTCAAAGAAGTTATTTAACTTTTTAAATGGAAGAAAAACTGGACTAGGTTAGATGTATTTTTTGGGAATAATCACAACAGCAATACTACCTAAAGTTAGTTGGAAATTAAAAATGTATCTTTTCCACGGTCATGTTAGTACACTAGATTCGATGTATCTGTCCGTAATTGTTCCTGTTTGCTTGGCAACCCAAATTAATACAAACTTTATTTTCTTTCCTCCATATCTCGTAATTATTTCCAATTCACGGGGGCGAACTTGGAATTTTTTGAAACAATCATTAGAAAACTTTTCAATATCCCATTTTTTTTCCATAAACATGTCATTTTGTCCTCCAGAGCACATTGGCATTACCATTTCTGTGCAACTTTGAAAGTCCCATGCTTTAGATCCTAAGCTTGGTTGAAATGCTGAATCGTAACGCAAGCACTTCTCCTTGCCGGTATAATTAGCGTACACGTTAATGGCCTTTTGCATCGCCTAATGTGCAATTGATACAAAACAATGTCAATGGCTCTTTTTAATTTTAGATACTCACGTTAAGAAAGTCATTTCCCTCAAATATATTTTTCAAATAACTGCAAAAAGATCGAACAGGATAAGCAGGTAAAGGAGCCAGAAATTCGTTTTCGTAAGGATAATTAGCCATAGCGAGGTTTGCGTAAACATCCTCCAAGTAATCTACAAAATAAGTAAAAAGACTATAATAGCTCTGTCAAACAAGAAATAATGAAAAGGCTACATACAAAATGCAACACTTAAGCTTTGATAAAGAGAAATATGTTGCTTTATTATATGATTCTTAACGGTATATTTATTTACATATACTTCTATATTTTAGCTTACTTTGAACGGGGACGACATTTTTGTTAATGAGGATGCTTTTGTGGACTTCACATAATTAAGAAGAGAAGAATGATAAAATAGAGGAGAAAATCATGGGGATCGAGAGTAAGAAAAATTTGTGAAGAAGAAATAGCCAGAATTAAAGAACATATGAATAGCTTTCCTCTAGCATATAGCATTATTAATGAAATAAAAGTTCGGAATTAACTGTAGAAAATTCTGCCCAACCTCGCACACCGAGGGTTTCGTGCCTTGGAAGCCAATGGTATTTTTTAAAACATTGTTCATCATAAGTCGCAAACTATGCGAAATAAAAAGAAATGAAAATATATTTTAAAATTTTTTTTGCAACAAAAATAAAAATATTTTTTAAATTGTTTTAAGGTGCATCAGCTGTTTTTTGAAAAAATTTATTTTTCATTTGGATAACAAAATTCAATACGTTTTGAAATTGTGATTCACTAAACATTGAACTTAAAGCTTAAATTGATGTGAAAAAAAATATCAAGAACACACAAAACTACTGCATTTTATAGTAAACTATGGAAAAATATAAATAAAAAATTGTGTAAATCTCTAAAATGGTATTTAAAAATGAAGCATCTATTTCGACTCCCAACATTAAGGGCTGGTCTTTTTGTAAGCGAAATATTTTTATATCGGCAGATTTGGTTTTTAATCAATGTCTTCAATCCTTAACCACAGAAAAGTAGCCAACAAATTTACATTGACTTCCTAAACGTGGACATTCAGTCTTGCCCGGTGGCACATCTTTTAGACAGGTTGAAATAGTTAAACAAAAACCGAAATACTTAAGAAGAATAATGAATATCACCTCTTGCAAATTTTTTAATTCCAATTTATTAAAAACATTTGACGAATTCGGGTCAAGTGTTATTCCGTACATATTGTTGTGCTCGTATAAAAACGCATTATATTACGCATATGAAGAAAGAGCATTTCAAGAGATTTATGTGCGTATATGTTTCTCAAAAGAAAAGATGATTCACACATTTTTGATATCGAAAAATACTGTTTAGTTTGTATTGACTTGTTTTGAGGAGGAATGGAAGTGAAAACTGCATAAATGCAAAATGTTAGGTTATTTTTTAATTTGCTCTTACAATATTTATATTTATACGAAAACGAATGAACAAAACGTATTACATTAAAAAAAAATTGAATGTTATTTTGTTATGTTTTTATCGATTTACTCAGAATTTTACTACAGTTCGTTACTCACTTATCATTTTCAGGTCTTCATATTTTTATAAACATGTACATCAATAGAAAAGATCTTACCCAGAAAAACGTTAATATCATCCGGTTTCTTTAAAGTTGAATCATTACAAAAATTGAATTTCTTATTTAAAATGTCCATGCCATCTTTTGTGGAAGAGTAATTTCTGAAATTTTTAAATATGTAGTTACAATTAAATAATTTGTCAAAGTAAATTTACAATAAGTTTTAATTAAAAGAAGAATTCAGTATCAGTTTAGCTTTTATGCTTGAAATAGAACTTTAACTATTTAAAATGATACGTTTTTCATTGGCATTTGTTCTGATTGTCAACGCTTTCCAACCAATTTTTTTAATAAAGTGTGATCAAGATTATTTACTTATTAATGATTTTAATTGAAAATCTATAGAAAACTATATTATACAGTACAACTGTCTAAGTATGTCACACTTCTGACATTGCCACCTGCAAAAGTTGGACATTATATGATGGCGCTAAGACAATCCGGTACAAAATATTCCGAAAACACCTTTGTATATGTTGTCGCCGTGTAGCTTTAACTTTGGCCGTAACGAAATTTCGCCATAACGGATTTTTTGGTTAAGTGCACGAATTTTCTCCACTTTTCAATAAATTTTCAGTTTTAAGATGAAACAACTACCCAAACGTTATGTGCTTAAGTAGATCCCGATTGATTGTAAGCTATAGACTTGACAGATTGGCGATTTAGGGAGCTAATTGTATAGCTCCCTAAATCGTTTACTCCTAATCGTCTTACTTACGGAACAAATTCGGGTGTTCAAGATCGGTTGTTCCGAAATAAGTTAGGATATATATCTCACCTATACAAACAAAAAATTGATTGGGGGAGGGGGTACTCAACCGTTTGCGAATTATAGGGTGATTCAAAATTTTTGCAAATTTCATGGTATGTAAATTACTCTTTTATTTTTATCTTTTGATCTACTCAACGCAGCAACATCAAACAAACTCCAAAACACTACTACCCCAATGACATAACTTTTCCAAATTGTCAACAATGTTGATCTAACTCCTACCATTGCAGGTACAGTCATCTCCAAAAGTGACAAAAACGTTTTGCGATTACCTAGAATATAGTCATCCAAAAATAGTTTTTTTTTAATTTTCACCGACTTCAAAATGTCGTAATAGATATAAAATGAAAAATTATGTTATGCTCCTCAGTGCTTTTTGTGAAGTCGATCCAACTTTTTTCTAAAAACTATTTTATTTTTCACTTTTTAGTGTCTTTGTATATACGACTCGAAAAATGCTGCTCATACGAACAAACCAATTTCAAAAGTTTCAGAGGAGTTTCCTCTATAGAAAGGAAATTCGGCAACTGAAATGGAAATCCTGCAACATATTACAAAATTAATTACACGGTCACCCTTTCATATCTTTTCCTTAGATACAAAATGTTTACCATCGTCACCGTACTCTATACAGCAAGAGAGAATTATAGTCAGAGAATCATCGTAGTCACTATACGTAGAAAATTTCCACCCAACCCCATAAGTTTTTGTCGTGGTACTAATGGGGCAACATTTTCTACACATCAGAAGAAGAATCAGCCAAATCGGTATACGCGTTAAGAAGTTGACATCCACCCCTCCCCCAACCCGAAAATTTTGTCGCGGTACCAATTAGGTAACATACATCAGAAAAGGAATCAACCAAATCGTTAGACGCGTTACGAAGTCAGACTACCATCCCCTTTCCCAGCTCCACCATGTTATATACTGATGTATAAAGTAAATAAAAATCGCTCTCTCAATTGCTATGCATACATATATAAGGCCAGATGTACACAGTAGAATTTGTATTAGAAATCTGTAGTTATGCATTCGCTGAATAAAGCCCAAAGCAAGCAGAAGTGCGATGTTTGATTTTAGTTCCTGATAACCGGCTAACGGAAATAACATTTGGCGACGAGCGGAAAGAAAAATATTTCTTCAAGTCGAACGGAAAAAGTTATTTTGTCCCAATTGCGGTGAATGTTCGTGCATCGATGTCAGAAAGGTGATTTTTTCGTTGGGATCAGTCATGTTCAGTCAAGCCCAAAATTTACTGATCATCTCATCAAGTTGCGTCTGGTGCTTAGTCAAATGTATTGCCGGGAATTATTAGGGCTTATCATACTAATGAACAAATGAATATACTGATATATAAAGTAAATAAAGATCACTCACTCCATTGATATGCATACATATATAAGGCCAGATGTACACAGTAGAATTTGTATTAGAAATCTGTAATTGTGCATTCGCTGAATAAAGCCCAAAGCAAGCGGACGTGTGGTGTTTGATTTTAGTTCCTGACAACCGGCTAACGAACATAACACTCCACAGCAGATTTTTTTCTATTATTAACAAGAGGCGATCATATTCTATACAACAAAAAGAGACCTATCCAAATCGATCCACGCATTAAAAAGTTACGTTCCACCGCCACCCCACCCGCAAGATTTTTGACATTCTACCAATCAGGGAACGTATTCTACTAAAAAAAGAAGAATCATCAAAGTAGGTCCACACGTTACGAAGTTAGACTACCCCTCCGTCTCCCCAACTCACCCTAGGACCAAATTTTTTTAATTACTCATACAACAGAAAAAGAATCGTTCAAATCGGTCCACGCATTACCAAGTTAGGTTTCAACCCCACCCCACCCCCTGAAACATTTTTTTGACTTGGTACCAATCGGTGAACGTACTCTATACAACAAAACAAGAATAATCAAAATCGGTTTTTTTATACAACGTGGCCAAATCCTAGGGGACAACCCTTTGATGCGTTGGCATGGTTTTGGCCGGAAGGGAATTAGGGGAAGGGAAGTGAGGAAACTTGAGTCTTGTTTTTGCATTGCTGCGAGCTAGACAACAGAACAGAGACGGAGTGGATTATTTTAATTTCTTAATAAAAGCTCACGGGGCCATCTGGTCTCGATCCCGGGACCTAAGGCATGTTGGTCGCGTCGCTTAACGAATTGATCAAACTCCGTCTTATGCTCGGTCATACATAAAAAAAATACGTGTCGAACTTAGAACCTCTTTGTTTTTGCGAAGTCGGTTAGAAAATGTTCTAAAGTAACGGACAAAAGTCTCGAACCATTTTGACCTCGGGATCAGTCTGCAGAGTCATTGACGTGCCTCCTCAATCTGGCAAAGAAGTGGTTCTTAAGTGAACGAGTAATTGTGGGGTAGTGGCCTGTTGTCCAGGCTCGATCCGCATGCAGTACAGATGAATTGCCGATTAAGCAAGTGTTAGGATACAATACAATACTTTATTCAAAGAAAAAGTACACACAATTTACAAATCTTTTATAAGTACTATCATACAAATGTTGGAGCTAAAGATAAGATCGCATCAAAAGGTCATACAATTTCAGGCATCAAAAGGGAAACAAGATAACAATCATAGATAAACAAAATAGATAGAAAATTAATTAATATCTAAAAACTAAGCTGTATTAGCATGTACTGAAAAGATGATGAGCGTCATAAAAAAGAAGTTGAACCCTAAAATATATAATTACCAATAAGCGTCTTGAATGCATTGATCGTACAAGCACTCTGAATGTTAGTAGGAAGACTATTCCATAGTCGGGCAGCCTGGACAGTGAAAGAACCCTCCATAATTGACCTGTTGAATCGAGGAATCAAGATATTACGGTTGCGTTGCGATGTCGTAAACGTGAAAAATTCTCTAAGATACTCCGGCGTATTACTACTCAGTATTCCAAAAAGAAAAATCATTAATCTGCGCTTTATGTATGTGTCCAGAGAACAGCCTAGCAACACCGAACTGTATTGGGAAACATGGTCAAATCGGTGAAGTCGGAGTTTAGCACGATTCCTAGACTAGTAACCTTTCTAAGAACAGGAAGGATAAAGCCATTCAGAAAAACAGGAGGAAATTCAATACCTGCCAGTGTGCCATTATAAAAGAAAAAGCACTGTGATTTGGCAGGATTAAGCAATAAACGGTTATCCACAGACCAGTCAAATATTTTGTTCAAGTCGTCATTAATGCGTGCGATACAATCCTCAAGTAGCCCAATAGGTCTGTCTAAATATATCTGCACATCATCAGCATACATGTGAATACGTGAATTCTTAACAACTTGAGGAAGGTCTTTTATAAAGAGACTGAACAATAAGGGACCAAGCACGGAACCCTGAGGAACACCGGAGAGAACTGGCATTTTACTCGAAAGATTTTCACCTACTTTAACTTGCTGTTGACGACCAGAAATAAAAGCTTCGATCAGCGTGATAGCGGAAAAACTGAATTTGTGATTATTAGCAAGTTTGTGGAGAAGGATATTATGGTCAATAGAGTCGAAAGCCTTCGAGAAATCAAGCAGTACTAGCGTACAAAAGTTGTCATCATTCAATGCAGACCTAACGTAAGTGGAGACTTTCAATATTGCTGTCTCACGGCTGCAGGAAGGACGAAAGCCGGACTGCCAGGGTGTCAGCAAGTCATTTGATTCCACCCAATCCAAAATCTGCCTATACAAGAGCTTCTCGAGAACCTTAGATAAGAATGACAAAATACTTATTGGGCGAAAGTCGCTAGGAACAGTTGCTTTGCCTTTCTTGGGGATTGGCAAGACGGTAGCTGTTTTCCAAGTATTAGGGAAAGTGGATGCGGTCAAACAAGTGTTCATGATATGCAGGATGTACCTGTCGATTAGAAGAAATAATAGTTTGATAAAGCGAGGTGTTCACATGGGGCGAAAACCAAGGGAAACCCTCCTTCGGGCTGCGTCTTACCCTAATGGGGACATGTTCCATGACCAACAAATACTTCATCAGGGAGGTAAAAATGGAGATTTGCTCATTGACAGAAACAATTCAAATATTGAATGCCATGGAAGTTGTTCGCATTCCTCAAACAAAGCGTCCCTATCGATGCAGTTGTAGTTACGGTAAAAATGTTTCACCTGGGAACCCTGATGTAGTTTAAAATCATAACTTAAAAAATCAAATCGTGATCCAGAGAGCTGAACGGACTAATCTGATCAAAAAATAATACTCGACTTGAGTCCGCAGTCAGAAATAGATCAAGTACTGAGGGATTAGACGAGTTGAAGAAGGTTGGCTGAGAGTTGACTGGACTGAGGTGAATTGCCTGCATTAGGTGTAAAAATCTTTCGGTCAAAAGATTGGGCCGGATAATGTTCACGTTGAAATCCCCACCAATAATTACAGTAGCGTAGCGCTGTGTAGCATTATACAATCAATCTTCAAATTCAAATGCACTTTCGCAGCTAAATTTGCCCGGAGGGCAGTATACAGCGGACAGCACACACCTATCAAAATCTGAGGAGACCTCAACACCCAAAAACTCCAATTCACTGCCATTCTGTGAGGAAAATATGTGGGTCGCTTTGATATTATCCCTAATGTATATCGCCACTCCTCCTCCTGTACGTGATACTCGATCATTCCTAAACAAATTGTATCCGGGAATGGAAACCATTGGTAAAGAAATATCGCTGTTGAGCCAGGTTTCAATAATAAGAATCGCGTGAACATCTATCCCAGAGAAGATCTCACGAAACTCATCAATCTTGCCGCGCATACTTCTCGCGTTCACTGCACAAACATTAAACCCTTTTGTCTGATTACAAAAGATTTTTAATAGGATTCTCACTCTATCCAGGCCCATAAAGTTATTTAGACTCATAAGCAGGCACCCGACTGTCACTGCATTCACGACTAAGGATCACCCCAAACACCAAAAGAAAAAATCCATAAGCCAATAACCATCTTTGCAGTAGTAACTTTAAGATAAATTCATTAGGAACTTCAATATATCTACCTAAAAATCCAAAAATTAAGATAAAAAGATAACTTTGCAGATAAAGAGGATAAAGCTAATTAAACGATTCACCTGGTCACATGTCCTTGGCCCCAACAAAAACGATGTGCTTGTTATGCCAAATGTCGAACAGACAAGCTGGTATATATCGCGAACAAGATTATTAATGTCGCACAACGTCGTGCGTATGAAGCATCTGTGAAACAGGGTTCCTTCACCACCTCAAACCGTGCAGGTTCTTTAAATTCGTCGATCGATATGTGACAGCTGGTTTGGATGCACGAGGTTATGGGTGTAATTAAGAATTCAGCGCGATGCAGTTTTTATGCAATGGTTAGTTTAAATAATCGGCGCCACTGCAAAAATAGTGCAGCGAAACGGTAAAAATTTCAGCAAACATGCAGCTTCACAACCAGCCCACGCAGCGTCTGAAATCGATCGATAATGTACGAAGATTTTTAAGTAATTTTTTAATTATATTAGTCCACAACTGCCATGTAGTCAGGAATAATCGGAATACGGCTTTAAAATAATTTCTTTTTTCTTTTTTGGTTTTGACTCGCTGAAAATATCATATAAGACATATGCGCTTGCACTATCGCTTTAGTATGTAAGAATATCTTTATTCGTACTCTGCAGAGAAGGTTAACCTTCTCCTGCTCCCTTAACAGCGACGAGGCAAAACTTGCAGTGACATTTTAAAAGGAATACGTTACATGGTGGTTGTATTTGATATCTTGATTACACCCTGTGATGAAGCAGTTTGAAAGCTACATCAAAATCTCTGTAATTGGACGGATAACTATATATCACTACTACTACTACTACCTGAAGGCAACGAGATTTCACGACCATGTCTGTAAAAATCAAACCAGCTACTGGTCGCTACTGATCGGCAGGGCGTGCTTTTAGCGACCCATCGTTCCCCCCCCCCCCCCCCCCCCCCCCTCCGAATGCGTCAATGATCTTCGTGTGTAGAAGTTTCACGATGCCTTCCTCGAAGCACTCAAACAGGTGCACGATGGACGAGGTAATCAAGTAATTGACGACTGCCCATCCTTTCAGCGAAAGCAGATACAGTGTAGTCCGCCACGAATTCACTGCTCCGGAGAGTTACGTGTTTTACCATAATACATCTAAATATTAAATATAAAAAACTCTACAAGAAACTAGAAATGCATCCTCTTTCGTGATGAAAATAGACAGGTCGTCAGCCTATGCTAATATAAGCGACCTTATATTAGTGTATGGTAAGTGGACTGAATACTAACCTAACGATCGATGAAGATTTACCAACACCAGCTCCAGTTAAAAGTCATAAAGCATACCTGACAAGGGGCATCTATGCCTGATACCCCGACAAAACGGAATGTGTGTGGGATGCTTGATGAGAATCACTGAATCTTACAGACCATTGATGATTTCGATCCACTTCGACGGAATCCCAAATACATCGAGAACGCTCAGTAGATATTCCTGCGAGACGCTAACAAACGCCTGTTCTTGCTCTCAAGAGATCATGGCTATTTGCGAACCAGTTTTATTATAGACGAAAAGATGCTTTGCTACGGCGATGTTGTCGTAGATACTACTACCTGGAACGTAGTCAAATTGTGACGACTGTATTACTGAGGCAGTCACTGAATGAAGTAGAGTTCCCCGTCTTTTGCAAACTATTTTCTAGTCTACATTGCACAGAGTAACTATACTCCAGTTTCCTATCCTCTGAAGATCTCACTTCTTAGGTATCAGACGAATAACGGATCTCCGTCAACTTGAGAGAAATTCGTTATGTCCAACCACTGCAGAATTGAAGACATTCAAAAGGTCAGGAATCAGAAGATTCCTAAAATTTATAAAGAACTCTGGAGTAAGACCATCATGTCCTGGAGAAATATGACGTCGAAAATCCTTCTTTGCGGTGATCATATCATCAAGAGTTAGCGCTTTGTCCAGGAATTCTCTACTTTCATCAGATTTAAATTGAATTAACCCTTCTAACTCAGAAGGCGCACTTCACAGGCAGAAGCCAGGAATCAATTGACCAAACACAACAATAAGGGTACACAGGCAATAGAGAACGCTTAAGCCAAGCCAATACAAAACATACAGAAACCAACATAAAAAACCTTACAAAAGTCTTACAAGTTGTAGAGGCTCCTCCTTAATTTTACCTTGTTCGCGTTAGTGCTGAAAACATCACCAACATCAACCTTAGCTGGCTCGAACATACCGTAACTAGTGCACGAGAAAGCTATCTGATGATAGAATTCATCGTTGGACGATAATGTCCAACCAAGGCGCGTGTAGTAGTTGCGAATATGATTCGCAAGTTTCTCTTCGTGTAGGAACTGGCCTGATTCGGCAAGAACCGAGTCTACTTCACAAGGAGCGGTACAACGTCGTGTTGTCTGGAAAAAGTACTCGGTCGGGGACTTGGCCCTCTCGCAACCAGCGCAACTGATTTTGAAGCCCAAACTCCAAGCTATGCTGTCAATCGCTGTTTAAGTCTCTCGTATTGTGAGAGTAACTCTGGTTGCGCGGACAGAAGCGTACCCATTCGGGTGAAATCGGCCGTCAAATGATGCATGATATCTACTTCGATTGAATCTCGTCTGAATAAGTGAGCGGATCTGAAGTTTTCCAACATCCCACCAATAGTTGAGGTTTGAATAAATATTCTTATTTTCAGGCCATTGGTGTCAAAACTGAATGAATTCTTCGATGAACTCCTCCGAATTCAACAAATTCGGGAAACCCTTGTGTATGACCTAGTCGTTGCACTAAGCCAACGGTAGACATCCACAAGGTTGTTTCGTCTAACTAGGCTCAACAATCGCGCGGCGTTCCCTGAATTTACCTCACCACCGAAGTTCGTAACATGCGACAGGATTGATTTTTATCTTGCAGTATCCTGCTCAAATGGTAGGTACATGTTTACTACCCTTGGAGTTTTTTGGTCTTCAAAAATACTATGTAGTCTAGTGGGTGCACTTAAGCAAGCTGCATAGATCGACTTATCCTATACATTCAAGAAATCGTAAGAACTCGTACAATGCTTGTACGACTCTAATGATGAAGACTCCTGTTCAGGTAAAGATCCTCAAGTATTCCCGAGAGTTTATTAAAGAAGCGCTCGCACCTCGACACCTCATTATACTTGGCCTTCTTTTTGATATCTGCTATGAGGAGCTTCAATCGCGCCAGTATTCTGCTTGGATTAGCAAGCTCTCGCCTGAGAATGGTCAGGATACTGATCGCGCTCTTCATTAAAAGAAACCTGTCGAGGAACGAGCGCAGCATTTCATAGCCACTCTGAGTTGGACTAATCGTTTCGAGAGCAGAGCCAACCTCTATGACCGAGAGAACATCAATGACATCCATTGTTGTCAACGATGATGCACTCGGAGCGCAAGGTATGGCCTTTTCCTCCCAGATTCTGCCATTGCCTTTTGCGGTGGTGGCAACACCTGCTCGTCAGGCTTGCCCTTTGTTTTGCTCTTCATCCTCTTCTTTTTCTGACTTCCAATGGTGACCACCTCCTCGTCCGAGGTGTCTACTTTTTCCCGTGTTGGGAAGCACCGTATACAGCCGACGTCGGATTTGCCTCAGGGAGTGGTTCCTCAGAAACCTTGTTAACAGGTTGTTCCAAGAGGAGGGCAGGCGAAACACCGGACGAAGTCAATTTGCTAGAGCAATTGTTTCCAACCATAATGCCCTCAGCCAGTTTTCTGAGTCTCTTAGGAGACTCCAAAATAAAGTACCCTGCCTTATAGCAAGCATGCGATTTAGCTTCGGTGCTTACCTCTATCCAGATCATCAAACCTGCAACACTTCAGTAAAATCCCCGTGGAAGCACACAGCCCTGATTGAAAGTGATGTGTGCTTCACGGCTCATACCTTAGATAAAGCGGTCTAGTCTCTCGTCCCCAATTCTTAGTGGCACTGAGGGACCTTACCGTGGATTTCTCGGAACCTTCCTAAGGCCTCAGGATACTCAGGCCTGGTCCAGAGGTGGGCCCGAGAGAAGCAAACCCTCGTCGGTTTCACTGAGACCGGGTGGGACTGGACAATTACAATTTTGACTTAATATGGGTGTTATGCAAGTATCAAACTATACTTAAAATCTCTAAATCCAGGAACTTACAACACTATTAATTCAACTTAATGATAAACTAGCAATTGAATTCATTTACTAGAAACTTTCGATACTTCCAGGCATTCGAAACATATATGAATATGTTATGGTCGCTACAATATTGTTGCGTGAAAACATAAAATCCCGCAGCAAAATCAACGCTCGGGTGGAAGAAAAACGTAAAATTCCCTGAAATTGCAGAATTAAAATAACCTGCACTTTAACGAACCCAGCACCACTTTTTACATTAATTGCTGAACATTGAACCTAAAAATTTCAAAGGGCGCCGACTATGGATTTATAAAATTATCTGTCATCCAATACTCTTCAACGCCAGAAAATACAATAAAATTTGTCTCTGTTTCCTGTAAGTCAACCAAGCTCACCTCCTAATACACACATGAGAGCATTCCAGAAATTGCAAGAAACTGCTGATCAAAGCGAAATTTGAGCGAAACAGGCAACAGCTGCGTGAGTGAGATGTGTAGAAGATTTTAAGAAAGGAAAAAGGTAACGAAACAAGAAAAACATTAAGTGTTGCGAGTGTGTGTAGTGATCATGTTAGACAAGAGAGTTAATAGTCGAACGCGCGAGTTCAGGTTGCGGTCATTTCTCTGTTCGTCTTTTAAAAGAAGCGGGATAAGTGTTAATTTGGAAATTGGTGGTTGCAAAACAAAACAAAAATATATGTATATAAAAATAATTAGTAATGTTGTAGTGAATTATAATGTTAACCTTGCGCTTTTAGACACGTGTCAAAAAGGTGCTATACGTTGTCTTCAGCGTACGAACGTGGAGGTGCTCGCCGCCGTGTTTTTGTCTAGTGAAAATTATTATATACATATGAGGAAACAGGGAAGAATTCGAGCGACGGGGGATTTGATGGAAGCTTATTATTGAAGTCATATTTCATCAAGGGAAATAAGGAGAAGCACCCAAAGGCCATCGTACCTTAACGCTGCATTGACAGGAACCACAAAAGCGGCTAGCTCATCTACAAGGGACTTAATTGCGAAAGGCATTCATATGTTGGAAAGTACTTGCAGAACTATTTGCAAAACCCAACGAAATTTACTCACTCTAAACGTATTTAATTAATATGCATACCGCTAAATTCTTTCCATCAAAACCCTGGAAACCGCAACGAATAAATTCGAGGTATGATAGTATTTTCTCTATAACTTAAGTGATAAAGTTGAATTATTATGATACTGCTTTTAAGCCATTTTTCTAATTTGCTCCGGATCGTCAGACAAAGACTTCGGCTACAACTCAACGAAAATTTGTGTAGCAAGTCAGCAAAAGGGCAATTGCATGCCGAATAGAAAATGTTAGGTCCTTAAATCCAAGGAAACGGAGCTGGTTTGGTGGAAATTCGATGAGTTCGTTCCATAACGAAAATACATTAATTTATTTCCAAGTACACAGCGGGCGTACTTATAAAAAGTGCCTTGCACAGTCAACGTTTTGATATATCGAAAAGGAAATCGTAAGTGAAGTGCTTATCCAAAAAAAAAAAATTTTTTATGAAAAACTGTGCAAAGTGTACATTTATTGAATATATAATCAAACTAATTAAAGCTATGCAAATAGAACGCCAACATTTTTTGAAATATTAAGGCAATTTTCGCGATTTGTACATATCGTTTTCATGGCTAGAAAATTTTTTCAAAATTTTAAATTTCCATTGGCTTCGAAACAGTTTTAGTGCTGATAAAAAAAAGAGAAAGGTTTCCACATTTAATATATTTGCTCACTATATATATATATGTAGAAATAGTATCAACTATTTATAACAAAAAACAAAAAAGAGAAAAATCACGTGAATTAGGTAAAATTTACAAAAACTATCCTATTGTAAGATTTAGCATTTGCTTAGAAGTTTTTGGAGTATTAAGTATTTAAACAAGATCCATAGGTTCAAGCCTGCATACCTTTGGGTAAAAAGGGGGTGAAGAAATGCGCATTTTTTCTCTCTTCGTTGGATAGGCTTATGTTTTTGGTTTTTTTTTTGCTTTCGTATACATACATATCTACCTTTTATAAAATAAATACAGTATGTTTTCGCCGCATGAAATTTAAAATATATTGTCCACTCCTTGCTTATCATTGATGCTTGTCCGTGGTAATTATTGCTTGATAATGCCTTAGCTATATTGAGGAATTCTTTGATACGCTATATTAGCTTGAAAAAATTTTTTTTAGATAGATAGGATGATACTTTAGGTGCCTATACCTTATTACGATAGCTACTGGTTGAAGTATTTAAGGCAGCCATTGTTTAATAGTATAGACTTAAGCACAAACCTGTATATATGTAGAGAAGCTAAGCTGTATTGGTTTCATGCCGACTTGAAGTTTGTTTGTTATGAATAAATTTAATTTTTATATGAGCCTTAAATAGGTCTTATTCTTTTCTCTCTCTCTCGTCGGCTCATTCCTTAGGGCGGTCATCGGTACGTCGATGGGCGGGGTCCTCCCTATGAGGTGAGTGGCCCTCTTTCTTACAGGTACATTTAGGGCATCCAGACGATGTAGGCCCCCTGGGTGCATGGGCGGTCGGGGAACGGTTCATGAAAGGGGAGTTATGTCATCAGACTCCCCCCTCCTCCCCATGAAAGCCGGTAAGTTTGTCCGCGCTTGCCGACATCCTTCCTCCTGTTTTGTTTTTTTTCTTTCCTTCCTTTTTTTCAGATTTTAAAATCTTTCTTGTTCGGTTTTTATTGTAAATTCTTTTCGCGGTTTTTTTTTTCTTTCTTTCTTGTTCCATTTTTTTCTTAAGAATTTTTCACCTTTTTTGTTCCATTTTCCCAATCCCCAATCGGCATGATTTATGTTCGATTGTTGCGTGACCGGGGGCAGAGATGGTTTTCCTTTTTGCGAAACCCCCTATACTCTTCTGCAGTTGCTAGCCTGCAAGCATGCCATCCCCCATCCCTGCCCGAGCATCTGCTGACAGATGATCCTGGCTGACACCAGCTGAATTACAGTTGATGTCATCCGGAGTCATGGTCTGCCTTGGGCAATCATCCAGCAGCAATGTCGGTCCCAGTGCGCAACAAATAGCTCATTAAAATCATTTTTGATGTTTAAAATATCTAATAGTTCATTTTCTGTGAGCATCGCTTTACCAAACGTGGGTATATGGAATGCGGATAAAAAAGGGGAAACTGCTAAAAGAATGTAGTATATCTTCTTTTTCATTCAAGTTGCATAGAGAGCGTAATCGACTGCCTTCCCTTCTCCAGGGGCTACCATTAAAGTAACTAAACCTCCCCTATATTTAAAAATTGTACTCATTTTGTTTGCCGGGAAATCATCTCTAAAATAACTTTGGTTGCTATAGTAATGCAGTTTATTGTACAACCCATGCCTTGTTGTCCCTCTAGCCCTGTCAATTGACTTATTTAAAACCCACTTTGGTTTACAAGGTCGTCTGCGTACATTACAGCCTTTATCTCTATTTCTTCTAAGTCAATACCATTTTCAATGGCTTCAATCAATTCTCTTACTTTATTCCTATTTCTAAACAAATTACAAACAGTTTCCAACGTAGATTCATTTCCAATCATTAACCTTTCAATATCATAAGCAAAAATTGTATCCCCTACAATAAGCCTATCAACTAACTATAATCTTAATACCTTCTCTGTTTCAATAGTTTAGCACGTAGTTTGAATAGTACCTAACGCTTGCCGCTCATATGACCCGAGTAGTCTCTGTTGACAAAGATCTTTGTATTCGAGTTCTTTAGGATGTTATTTTTAAATGTCATCGATTCGAACTTAGCCATCATCAGTCCGTCGGTTGAGTTTACAGGTCCAACACACTTTGCTCGTAATATATTTTTTACGTTTTAGTTTTAAATAATAGTAATAAGATGGGCAATTCAATAAAAAAAAGAATTTCAGAGAAAATTTGGGAAAATGCTGAATTTCTGGTCATTTCAAAAATTGTTTTTCACTATACCTACAATGCTAGGAGTTAGATAAACATTGTTGAGAATTATGGAAAGGTCATTAGGATGGCAGGGTTTTAGCGTTCGTTTGATGTCGCAGCGTTGAGTTATCGAAATTCCCAAACAGTTGAGACGGCCTCCCCCTGCCATACAATTTTTACACATAAGATTTGTAACACCCTGTATATTGTAACGTAGTTGGAGCTCTTCGGGCTTGGCTTGAAGCCTTCTTTATTCACTTCGCTAGTTAATTCGTTTCACAATATACTTTACAATTTTTCTTCCGGTCTCAATCACGACTAAACTAATCAAGGTGCTGCTCAGCCCTATTTATATTACTAAGCTTATTTCTAGAAACTGTACTTAGCTCCCGTTATATCCGTTATACATTTTCACCTCACTTATTAACCACAGGATCGAGTCGTCCTTCACTTCCTACATTTCTTTCCTTAATTTCTGGCCACCTGGGACATTGCATTTAACACTGTTCACTAGTTCCGTTTTCATGCACATTACAATATTTTTAAGTTTATTCTAAGTTCAGTAAACTTCTAGATCATCAAGGTTCAAAATTTGTATCATTTTTTTCCTCAGAAAACGTGCTCAACAAGCAAAAGTAATCATCCAAATCGGTACACTACGAAGCGCACTCACATTAGGTTTGTGAGCGTGAAATCAAGTAAAAATGTTCTTCTGGTGGAAGGGATGAAAAAGCGAAATTTACCAAGTTCATTTGAATAAATTGATGAAAACTGAAGAACTCCCAAAAGTAGATTTTTTGTTTATTTAGGAAGAAATCAATGATTAAAAATGTTCAAATTTGGGTAAAGGAAATATAATTGCCAGTCAAACTCCAAAAGTAAACAGACGCAGTGTAGGCGAAAACGTTTGATTTTGTGTAAAAAGTTTCGAGTTAACAGACAGACCTAAGAGAAATTCTAATTTGTGAAAGATGTTTTAAACTAAAACCGGTAGCCACATTTCTAACAAACCCATTTTGACTAATCTCTTCCGGATCAGTTCGGACCAGAGTTCGTAAACGCACGCTCACGAGCGCACACGCTCATGAGCGACTAGTTGTGCTCAGATCAAACGCACACGCACGTGAGCAATGTGCGTTTTGCTTAGTCAAAAGCACTCGCACATGAGCGTGTGGCTTTAAGTAATTCCATGTGCGCTCACGAGCGGGCGTTTGGATAATTTTCAGTCGTACGCGCACATGAGTGTTTTCATGAGCGTACAATTTAGAAACGTCCCATTAAAATGATTAAGGATTATGTTAAAATGAAGGTTGCTGGAGAATGGACGGACGAGTTGAAGCCTTCTAGGATACGGTGATCCTCATCTGGATATTCTCAAGTGTTAGTTACACCTCCAAGTGGTAGCAACCGGGCAATGCATCCTAGAATGTAGCCAAGTAACTAATGCGGGAAGAGATAACCTCTTGAAAAATCCGCCTAACTCCAAGGGAGTCTGCAGTGTTGCGTCCCCTCTGCAGGACCCAGGGGTAATTGGGTCGCGAATGGCGTTTTCCTCGGGCGCTTCTGTGGTAGTGGGGGTGGATTGTATGGGAGACCCCAACAGGTTGGCTATACCTACGGTACTCACAACACAACAGTAGCAGTTTTGAGAGAATTACCTTTCGAAGGAACTGTGGCGGCTATGGAGGCTGGCTCGCTTCCACCGGCT
The DNA here is from genome assembly GCA_964036015.1 of Leptarthrus brevirostris. NCBI lineage: Eukaryota > Metazoa > Arthropoda > Insecta > Diptera > Asilidae > Leptarthrus > Leptarthrus brevirostris. Next base: position 114,681,029 of record OZ038371.1, read on the forward strand.
GAAACTGCTGTAGCAGTCCTCGAGAAGGGTGCCATTGGCATAATAACAACTAGCACTTCTTCAGGTGCGGCGGTGCAGAGACGGGAGACTCTAACGAGTTGGCTATCTCCGCGATACGCACACCAGGAGAAGATGCATATCTGCCTTCCAAAGGGATAGCTGCGGTTAATCCGGAGGGGGTTTCTTATCCTGGCTCAGGACTAAAGCGTTACGGCCTGAAACCCTTCAATGCCGTAGACAGAGAAGGGATGAAGGTTGTAACTAACGCATGGACCAAAATGGAACACTGGAAACGGTGGGAAAATATGGATTTATGCAGATCTGCCCTCCGTAGGGTTAGCTGCGGTTAATCCGGAGGGGGTTCCTTGTCCTGGCTCAGGACTAAAGCGTTCGGGCCTGGAACCCTTCAATGTCGTAGACAAGAAGAAGGACCAAGAAGGAACACTGGAGACGGTAGGAAATCATGGATTTATGCAGATAGGCTAGGATTCTAGCAGTGACCCAGGAAACCGAGGTTAGTGGCGACAGTGGGATAACTGGATACTCAGTTGCCCCCACTAAGGGAGACTGGGAGGGGACGAAAAGGGACCCGGTTATGTGGTCTGTTTCGGCTAATCCCCAGAGAGGTGTTTTTAGTGAGTAAGAATCTCACACTACCGGAGGGCACGTTCTGTCTGGTGTCTTTTGGAAGATTTTCACCTCTCCCGCAAAAAAAAATGTTAAAATGAAAATTACTACTTTTAAACATTTAAACTTATTATTTATTATAAAGCTCAAAATATAATTGTAGTTTATAATTAATTAGGCGCTTCACAAACACGTTCCTCTACAAGTGCCTCAAATGGTACATTTTTTATTAAATTAAAGTTTAATTTTAACAGCAAAATATATTCGAGGGTTGCTGCAGAAAGCCTAGAGCGTAATTTTGTTAAAACTGTAGAAAGAGCACTTAATGTTCTTTCCACAGACACAGAAACCAGAGAAGAAATGAAAATGTGCTCATGCATGAGGTATACGACTCATGAGCAGTTTACGCTCATGATACGCTCGTGTGCGATTGAACATTCACATCTCAAACGTCCATGTGCATTGTGCGATGCAGTTGAAGGCTCATGAGCTGTTTACGTTCGCACATGGGCGTGCGTTTCTGAACCTTGGTTCGGACACAGCTACGAGTAAACTTTCATTAAACACTCAAAAGTTAAGCGGATTGGCTCCAAGTAATCCTTAGAAAATTTTTGTTTTTGCTTCTTTAAGCAACATGGCGCCTAATTAAGACACTATAATTACGGGATTAGGGTGATTGTGCAACCATACTAACGAAATGCGATGACATTTCTTTGCGCGCAACTTACATACGACAACGAAAATACACCTAGTTTTTGCTCCCAGCTTTATTATTTTTATTTTCAACGCATTAAGTGTTTGATTCCTTTTAGCTATTTAGGGGAAACAATCAATGAAACGTTGGAAACCATTTCTCTTTACTTGGCGTTATCTCTGCTTTTGCCTCGCCTTATATACCACGTATACATGCATGGTTGAAAGATTGAGTCGAGATTGGGTTGAGTTTTCGACCCGCGTATATGGCAACGCAGGGTTGAAAGATCGAGTTAAGTTCTAGTTGAAACATAGTTGAAATGACAGCCGAAAGTAACCTTCAAAACTTTGAGTTTATTTTTGTGTGATTTTATCGAAATATTTTATGTAAAAATCATCAATGGTGATTACGATATTATTGTAAATGCTTGGGCGAGTTATTTAAATTTAATCCAAAGACAATTAATATCGCCTATTAATAATTCATATCCCAAATGTTTCTCTGGCCATTTCTTAAATCGCAGCACGAAAAACAGAATACAAAAAAAAATATTTTAACCCAAAAAAACAGCAAACAAAATTCCGTTCCAAACTCGACTACTCAACCTGCGTCCATACGGCAATCACAGCTGTCATTTGAACTCGACCCAGCCTGCTAAGCGGAGTTGAGTTGAGTCAACCCTACTTCAAATCGATCCCCGTATACATGAAGTTGAACTCAGGTTCAACCTAGGTTCAATCCTGCATGTATACGGGGTAATAGTTTCATTCGGTTTTGAGGGGAAGTAATTATTGAAACAGCTGACTGCCTCGCTGTTCGATCTTTGTTGATTGTATGGTCAGCTTTGTTAGGGTTACGTTTTCTCTTTCTTTGCGATTATATTGTTATTTTTTGTAGCTGTCAGTATTTGAGTATTTGAGGAATCGTAATAGTTAATCACTTTGATTCTGTAATTTACTTTATATTTCATTGTACGTTTTATTTACTTTTTTGATTTCATTGATTTGTAGTAGTCAGTATTTGGCGAATTTGTAAATAAATAAATAAATAAATGGTCTTATTCATTAAATGATCTGATTGCACACCTAATGTTCGTTCCCACATTGTCATTAGGAATTCTTACTTTCTATATTATCTTGGTAAAAGGTAAAAATGGATTTTATTTTTGTTACCGGTGTTTCTTTTCGATTACTCATCTCCCTCTCCATCTCTATTTAGTTCCCGTCACCCCATGATTCATGGGGCGGGAGAAGAATTTCAGCCGATTCCAGACATCGATTGCTAGTGGACCTACAATTTAAGATGTGATCCAAAACAACGACATAACTCTCAGCCCCAATCGGACTTTTATCGTAGTCTATTTTCAACAGAAAACAACCATTAGTCGCCGCCAGAAAGATTTGATAATATGTACATCAGTGATGGTGGGCCGACACGTTATTAGCCGACACGTCTTGTAGGTATAAGAAATCGTTTTCAAATATTTTGTAATTGAAAATTATAATTTTAGTGAACAAATATTTCTTTGTTCAAGAAGTCTACTTATTTTGTAAAAGTTGTAAAGTTATCTTTTATAAAAAGTCCTGCTTGAGCGACAACTTATTAATAAAAATACAATTATGGTTTGTGACAATTGTACTATTTCATTGCTTGAAGCGATTTACCTGTAAAAATAAAATGTTTTGCCTCTAAAAGCCTTCTAAAAAAATATCGCATTTTTAAAGTGCGTATCTTGTTAATAACAAAATACTTACATACCTTTAATCGAATATAATCTAGAAATTTACTTACACATTTCAGCTCACGAAGTCGAAAGGACTGCTGTGTGATTTTGTATTTTTATATATAGCTTTATAGCATATTTTTGATGTAAGTTAGGTGCAATAAGTGTATGTTCGCGCTAATCTCAGGAACCAATGCATGCATTTCAATTGGGTTTCTCGATTTCATAGTGTCGTTTGAGGCAGTTGTTTGTATGTTAATCTTCACCGATAGGAAGTTGAATAATTAGCGAAATATAAGTAAGCAATGATGCCGTTATTGTGAGAACGGCCAAGTGTGCTGGGGGTATAATAGTGGGGATAATCTAACGTTGATCGAGATGCAATGACTGAAGATCAGTTGATATTTTAAATATCCATATATAAAAAAATGGATGCAGATGTGTGTCAGAATAACGGGAACGCCTGGAGAAATATATACCAAACTTGGTAGCCATAATAATTACAATCTGGAAAAAGTACGGTGGGGGTAAGACGGCGTCCTTAGGTTTGGCGGGAAGAGAGTGCCATATAATATACATAGTTTTCGGGGTCGCTCAAATGAATAATGAAGTTCCCAATGCCGGTAGACACTACGAAGGTAAGACACTTTAACATCCATAGGGGTTGGGAATGGAGTGCCATGTAAAAATAATCGAAAACGATCGATATTAGTTTCAAAACCATAGCTTTTAGGGTCGCTGAAATAAATAATGACACTGCCGCTGCTGTTCGATGGTGAGATAAGACTCCCCTAGCATCCGTAGTGCGGGTGGGAAGAAGGTGATATGTAAAAATAATTGAAAACGACAGATATTAGTGCCGAATCCATAGCTTCCGCATCGCTGGAATGAATAGACATTCCCGATGCTGTTAAATACTGTGCTGTGATAATACACCTTAGCACACCTGGGGGTGCGAGTGACATGTAAAAATAATTGAAAAAAACGTCCACTTACCAAAAGTCCGAACCGAACATAAAAGAATATTAACTTTTATGTTTCCTACGATATTGAGGAATCGATGCAAATTAAACAACAAAATAACCATCTATCCACTATAAGAGATATTGACCTATACAAACACATATTAATCCTTTTTCCATATAATATCGTATTCTGAAATGTTTAGTTTGTTTTATATGGTATAGTTGATTGTGAATATGTAGTTGTTTTGTTTGTTTAATTTGCACCTTCAGAATGCAATAGACAAATTTCAATGTTATTTTAAGCTTTTTAGGACTTTTTGTAAAGTCGGTTAAATTTTTTTTAACTGTTCTATTTTTTACTTGTTAGTGCCTTCATATATACTACTCTAAAAATGCAACCGGTTGCAACAGTTGCAGAGGTTTGCACTCTAAACAAAGGGAACAGAATTATCTAAATGCAACCACATGATACGAAATTAATTTCCGCCCCCTTTCCCCACCACTACCCTAAATACAAAATGTTAACCATGGTGCCAGTTCGACAACGTTCTTCATACAGTAAAAAAGGATTTTTCAAATTGAGCCATGTTATAGTACAAATGAGGAAACGTACTCTGTAAAACAGAATTAAAATTATCAAAATCGGCCCACGCATTACAAAGCTAAGCAGCCTCCTCGGCGTAAGAACAAAATTTTTGTCAATATACAAGTGAATAAACGAATCATCTAAAACGGTGCATCCAATACGAAGTTAGCGGATACGAAGTTATGGGCTGAAATTAAATCCTTTTCGTTTTTGGGAAGTCGGTTAAAAATACTTGGCAAGATCAAAAGTTAACACCACGTATGTTGCATTTTATGAAATGAATGTACCAACTTAAGTGGGATTTATACTGTGTTGGTTTCAAATAATCAATTCTTTTTTATTTTTGCATTTATCAATATTCTGTAAGTCTTTTTATCATACCTGCCCTAAAAAATGAGTTGCACACAATTTCACGACGGCCTGTCGGATCACGCTAAAGCACTTTCGAAATTGTAAACGCGTGTTTCTCGACACCATGAACTTCAAGATAGTGTGCAGTATTTCGGTATCTTAAACTTGTTCGATTCCAGCAAATTATGGCTTACAATTTTTGGTAGATATGTGATTCTCGTTCTGCCCGCAATTGGCAAATTTGAAAATCCATTTTGAATTTCGCGCCATTTCTAGTTTTTGAAATTTTTTTTTAATCTGATCAGACCGATAACCAAATTCAGCGCCCAGTTTGGTTTTTTTAACCAAAAAAAAAAATCGTCGGGGGAACGACGACTTTATATTCAATCAGTACAGAAACTAAACTTATATTTTTGCTTTCAAAAAATGTGCGTAAAGGGTATTATTTTGGACAATGGAGTATATTTACTTACTATAAAATACTTACTTGAAAATTCCCCATGAATTTTTAATGTTTATACTGCAGTTGCTATTTCCTTTAAAAGCAGACGAAAATACAGATGTAACTATTCTACTAAACACATTACATGGTGTTATATCTAAGTAAAAGAAATTATTATTAATTATTTATTGTTAGATGTAAAAGACCTAACTTGTAAATTGGAATATCGGAGCTGACGCAGCCAAGGCACCTGTTACAATATGCGGATATTTCATTCGAAACCACGCTGCAAGCATTCCTCCATATGAACCACCTACGGCTATAATAGGTCGGTCGTTCTTTCCTCCTGTTAGTTGGTTCAACAGTTCTGCATAATCTGCTAAGGCTTGTTCCGAGGTTAAAAATCCGAAATGGGCCGGATCATTGTAAGATTTATTCCCAAAAGGGAGCGATTTACCATAGTACCGATGCTCAGCGAATATAATTAAAGCATCTAAGGTTTGTCCCATCTCCCAAACAAATCCCGAGTTATTAGCAAAAAGTTCGATATCCCCTTCATTGCCGGTATAGAAAATTATTGGAGCATTGGAAGTTGTTGCATAGGTATCATTTTCCAAGTAACTAAATTAGTAAAAATGATAATTTATAACTATATATAGTAAATATATAACATACCGCAATAAAAACGTACTATTAGTAACATAGTTGAAGTGATCTACAGGAAGCGCAATGTGCTTTATTCTGTACTTATAATCTTCTGAGTTCGCAGATACCAAAACCCACAGTATTAATAGAATACACCAACGAAAAAAGTAAGACATCTCGGAAAACTTTCTTAAAAATCTCCTTATCTACTAATCTTGCTAAGGCACTTTGAACCACTTTGATAATTCTAACCGCCTAGAACCCTTGGGCCTTGATTATCAGTTGTTTGCTTTCTTCTTCCTTCAAAAAGTCGAATTACACTTGCTAGGCTTAAATTCCATATAAGTTTGTAATATTTACCGTTATCAGTTATATTTCCAATTTATATATTTTCAAGTCGCTAACTCAAAAGTGCTTAAAAGTATGTGCAAATATGTGTTGTGTTACTTACGAAAATAAAATAAAAAAACTTAATCGAAAAGTATGCGTCGTCCTAGTGGGCGAGATAATGATACAAGAAGAAGACCGCAATTGTCAGAAACGTAAACAAAGCTTTGAATAAAATATTTGTTTTTTATTTTAAGAAACAATAATGACGAATATTTGTAAAAAATATATATTTTGGTTTGCTCAAGAACATTTAAACTTCAGAAAAGCGGTATACTTTTGATTACATATTTTGTATGTCTTAATTAATATATTATTCTTCCATATTCTGCAGGAAATTTTTTCCATTATAAAGCTCTTCAACATTAATTTGAAAACAACTGATGCAGATAGTCAGGTAAGTTTTATTAAATGACTTTATATCAAAGTATTTTAATAGTATTATATTTCTGCATATTTTTTAAGTTAAATTTACTTTCACAATCCGCGTGTTCAATAAAACTTGGTTTTTGTGGTTATATTTACGGCTACTTTGCCGAAATTAAGTTAACATTAATAGTAATTTCAGGGGGTGGTAAAGAAAACAATGAGGGTAATAAGTTATCTGAAAGGTTATAGTAAAGGTCGAAGTCGATTTTGACTCGAATGAAAAATGTATTTTCATATCAGTTTACTGTCCCCCCAATCGCTGCAATTTGAACACCGCTGACGCCCATTTGTAGAGGACTGGCTATAGAGCTGATGGGTTTATATTTTTCCTGCAGACATGAGATCTACAAGTTAATAACTCATCACTGCTCACACTAAATCCTCACACTGTTCACACTAAATCCTCAGCTTTCATAGTCAGATCACTCTGAGTCCATTTGATAATGATTTCCTATTTAAGTCATTAATTTCAATGTTAAATTAGCTAACAAAGATATAAGTTTTAGAGACTTCAGGGCTATCGACTGAATAGTTTAATACAGTGTTTCTTTTCTCTCCCCTAGCAAGCAGTCCATCAATCTTCAAATCCAGATTGGCAAATGGAGTATTTTTCGGATATTATTAATTATTTATTTGGGTTTCGCTCCAATAAGAACGGCATATCTATATAGATTGCACCCGAGTGATGTAAACCGTATTCGTTATCAGCGAATAAGAAATTAAGGCTATCTAGAGGTTCGCGAAGCCACGCGTACATTTGCCAATGCCGGACACTAGGTTGGTTGGTTGGTTTTCGAGGGGAGAAAGATGCGTGTCTTCCTTGCACTGAGCCACTTTATGGCCCGTTGTTCGCCCTTGCTCCACAGCGGACCTTAAAGGCCACTGTCGTGTTAACTTTTCCCCGTAACGAATTGGATAATTCGATTATAACCCGATTTCTTAACTTCTACTAAATCTTCGCAGTAGTATGTTTCGAAGATTCTAGATCTTTTTTGCGTTAGGGCCGGGCATTCGCCGAGAACGTGTAATAGGGTCTCGTCTTTTTCCCCACATCCTCTGCATAGACTACTGTTTGCCCTTCCCATTTTTATGGCATGAGCCCTTAGTCTTTCATGTCCTGTCACAAGGCCAACAAGAAGTTTAAGTTTGGCTTTGTTAAGCTTAATGATCTTTTCAGATTCATGTACATTGAGAGTTCCCCAAAACGCCTTTGTATGTCTGTCGATATCGGATCCCTCGCAGTTTTCTTTGTGCTTCCTCGCTACCCATTCCATGATTTTTTTGATTTCATGGATGGGTATGCTCAAATTAAGCATTATTAGAGTGTCCTCATTTGCGCCCCGGTACGTATATTAGGGTGACATCGTTTTGTCTCCCAAGACCCGTAAGGGTCTGTTTGCATCCCTCTATCGTTTTGGATTTTACCTCGATCATCATTGTTGAAATTTTTGGAAAAATCATTGGGATAGTAGTTTTTTAGCTTTTGTTTGATACCGCTGCGTTGGGTAGATCAAAAGATAAAAATAAAAGAGTGTTGATATAAAAGTGGCGGACTACTATTTCCAAATTAATAATAAAAAATGAGAGTGTCCTTATATTTTGTACACGAGTGTACATTTGGAATATGCTCTGTTGGTTTTCTTATTTGTGAAGTATACTTCTTAAAGTGATAACGTGAGATATTAGGTCGGTGTTTTTGGAAAGTTTATCTAAGTAGGGTATGTTTTCATTAAATTATATTTATTTTATTTATTCTTGCATTTATGAAAAGAAGAAATATATACTTAAGTTCGAATTTATAGCGCTATTTTGACCAACCCAATTCGTATTTGTCCCAATGACTAACATTTAATGTCCCAATGACTAACCAACTTAATTTAATATTATAATTTAATCCTTTTTCTCTTTTAGAAACCGCTTACATATTTGAAGTTTTGTATATTTCTCCTATGCAAAAAGATATTTGTTTGAATCCTACGTTTGAATAAATCGCAGAATAAAAGTATATATCAATTCAGTGGCATTTTGTGAAATTGTGTGGTCCCGATGACTAACACTTCTCGCTACAATTTATTTTTTCATAATTTTTTTTTATACTTAGTTTTTGAAAGCAAACCTATGAAGAAATCTGTATGAAAGTAAAGAAGCGAATACCTAACAAAAACAACGTAAATTGACACATACTTCACAATAAAAAATATATATATATATATATATATATATATATATATATATATATATATATATATATATATATATATATTTATATTTATATATATTTATTATTTGATTTAAAAAAAAAAAATAATAATGAAATTTATATGAAAAAGAGAACAAAACATATTAGCGTATAAAATTCTGTTCGTTGAATTTTAGTTTAAAAATTTCGTCAGTATTCAGTTGTTCATCAAGACGCTTGCTATGCATACGCATCTGCCTCTGTTTTAGAAGATATTTTTCCGAACTTGTTTCACGAAAAATTCGAAGACCAATCAACTGACTTTATTTTTTTTTTCAAATCTTTGCAATCGCAGCGGCTAATCTGTGCTTAGCCGATTTAAAAAAATTTATAATTATTATTTTTTGAGACCACTTGAAGAAAAAACCCATAATTTTTAATTTTGAGACAATTCTTCATCAAAATTTCAGTGGAACAATGGGGAAGGAGTTATTTTTCATAGTATCGCATCGATATCTTTATAAAGTTTTATTATTTTTCAAATAAAATTGGTATAAAAACAGTTGAAAGTATACTCAATTATATACTTCTGACCTGATTCTTAAAAACTTGCAAAATTTGACATTTGCAAAAATTGGCAATATTTTGTTCGGTCGCAGTGACATTCCCCCTTAAATAAAAATCTGTGGAGATCGGCAAAAACGGATGTCATCAACAACTGGGCTGACGCGCTAGAAAAAGATACTGTTTCGGAAAAACGATTTCGATCGTGGCCCATTTTGGTAGAAAAATGTACTATATACCTTTTGTAATATGCGCTCCAATAAAAAGGTTTTGTACGACTTATTTTTCTGAAAATAAATTACCTTGTTTTATTTTATGCTTTGAACTATTGTGGGGTTAACGATAGAGGTTATCTAGCTTAAATGGGTCGATCAGCTAAGTACCAGGAGACTGCTTGCGCAGCTACTGGGTAAGCAAAAAACCGCCATTACTTTGTTCTTTCAATATGAAAACCTCGGCGATTTATCATTAACTATTACAAAGTTTTTATATGAAGTGATAAAATTTTTAATTCTGAAGCAATTTACCTTATCAGTAAAGTGAGATAAAAAATCTTAAAAAAACAGACACAACAGTCGACTTTACTCTGAGTGAGGTAGGTTGTCCTAACTAGTTGATTACCACACCAACTAGAATTTTTACCCGATTGCGAAGAGTGATGAGTTCATTAACTTGTATGTATTACCCACAGCTTCTAAAACTTGTTTTTCATTAAAATATTATCAACCTTTATAATTTCTTTAGAACAAATTTGAGAAATAAATTTTTAAGTAGAATTTTTAATATTTTGCAGTAACAGTTTCATTATAGATTTTATAAATATCAAATGTAAAAGCTCTTGTTCCTCTCTTCCTTACTCTCACTTGGGGGAGTCTTCTACCTTGCGACGCCGTTTTTGATACTGTTTTTCGAGGATGAGTCGTAGGGACACAAATAATTCAATTGATATGCGGTTTTTTGGGTTCAACTCTTTTATTCTTATAGTTTCAAAATGAATTTTTTTGAATTTTAATTGTTTCTGTTTTGACCTTTGTTCGACCTTGAAGTACCCTTCATATCAAAACGGTTGACACGATTCCGCTTATGAAAGACGTATAAAACAAAAAATCGAAAAAGATTTAGTTTTATTATCCCCTTGGTTATCGTTTGACGAACGGAATTTTCGAAACTAAAAAATTTTGCTAAATAATCGACATTTAAAAAAAAATTTGTTTTTTTCATGTTTTTACTGTCAAAAACAGCTGCAAAAATTGTTAAAATGAAAATTTTCAAAAAGCCTTCGCCAGACGATACCCGACATATTTTTCAAATGTTTTCATAAAAGATTTGAGTTAATCGATCAATCATATTTAGAGATATCATGTCAACCAGTTGCAAAAACGCAACTCTTGGCAAATCTCATTTAAAGATGTTCATGCATGAACCTTGTTGTTCTCGTTGTTCAATTCGAACCCTTCTTGCAGTGTCGGATGTCCTTGGTATGTCCTCGTAAAATAAGATTCCGGGCTGCCGCGACGGAGCTTTACAAAAACGACACGCGGAACTGTGTTTGACAGTCTCTGACATCCCGAAATAATTAGAATTTCGTTATATAATTTCCAGAGTATGTTCCTGACACGTTCTAGATTAGAAAAATGCAATAAAAAGAATTTCGGTTTTTTTAAACCAACAAGGTAGAAGACCCCCTTAACAAACTATTCAAAATACATATGTACACATTTGATCTTAAATACAATTTACACTAAATAACAATGATCATCTTACAATAAGTTATAAAAATATAATTAATATCTGTCAGAAACCATTTTGGATAGTGGAACTTCCAGGAGAGGAGGAAGCTAAGAAAATAGCTTCGCGTTCAGTATCTCTGCGATGTATATTGGAGTTGTGGGCTCATTCTACAACTGCATCAACATTACATGAAAATATTCGGAGCTATATAAAAAATAAATCAAATAACGTGAGCCAATTCTTTAAGCCTGATAAAAATTTTCGAATAACTGTTGAAACTTACAATAAACACTTTAGCCAAAAAGAGAAGATAGAAAAAATTGAATCATTTGCCTACTTGCCACTAACAGGAAGTGTTGAATTGAAAAATCCTGACATCCATTGGTGGTATATTGAATTTTGGGGTCTCAGTCCGCAAGAAGTTCCTGAATTTCCTTTAGACGTTCTTTTTGGAAGATGGGTAATGTGTGATAAACTTTACCGAAATGACATATTCACATTTAAATGTTATCTCAATTTAGGTAATAGATGGCCAACGTTGTCTAATTAAGGAACTTTCGCTTAAAAAACGGAAATTTATAGGAAATACAAGTATGGATGCTCAATTAAGTTTACTAATGGCGAACCAAGCAATGGTTAAAAAAGGAGATTTTGTTTTTGATCCTTTTGTGGGCTCTGGCTCCTTATTAGTTAGTGCAGCTAAATTTGGGGGTATTTGTAAAAAATTACAGAAAATTAAACTTAATAAAATGCATTATATTACAGGATATGTCCTCGGCTCAGATATTGACTTTTTGATGGTACATGCTAAATCCAGACCTAGCCGTATTACTCAGAAAATTAGAGAGAAAGATGAAAAAATAAGAGCTAATTTGAAACAATACGGTTGTGATGAGTACTACATTGATGTAGTTGTATCTGATTTTTCAAATTCTATCTGGAGAGATCAAATAATATTTGACAGCATAATTACAGACCGTAACTTATTTCTTTTAATATATATGTATGCATTTTTTACTTTAGACTTATTTCAGCCCCCTATGGTATAAGAGAAGCAACGGAAAAGATTGAAAGCAAAACTTATGCGAAGTTACCAACTAAAAGTGACAATGTTCCGCATTACCCTTCCACTTCCCATTATTCACTTCAGTGCCTATATGAAGACCTTCTCGAGTTTTCAGCTAAACATTTACGAGTAGGTGGACGCTTAGTATCCTGGCTGCCAGTTTTTAGGTAAGTAGCGGAACTTACTCTAGAAAGCTTCAAAACAATATTTAATTTAAGCTATAATCTCTCCTATATGTATATATATATATGTATATGTATATATACATTCATAATATATATAAATATGCAAGGTATGTACATTTTAATTTTTCCTTCATAGAAGGTATGTATATTTTATTATTCATTTTTAGGTTCTTATATAAAACACACTTGCTTTTAAATTTTCCACATTTATTTAATTATTCAGTTAGATCTAATAAATTCGCTAACGCGTTTCGTGATCTATCACATCATCAGAGCGACTAACTTATATAGTACATTCTAATAACCTGCATAAGAAAATTTGTTTGATTATATTCTAAGTCTACTTTTAGGCTTCATATTAAGTTTTTATAATTCGAGGATTTAACAAAGGGCTTTTATTTATAAAATCTAATTGGTCATTAAACAAAATTTTTTTTATCTTGTTTATTCTTCCTAATCTCAAAAATTTCATATCTGTCCAGTATCCATCTTCAACGTGATGTGAAAGTTTTAAATTATCTATACTTGTGCCGTGTCCTGTCTCCTGCAAATGTTTAGCTAACCCAGACTGCTGGGTCCCTGGTCACAGTGATGTTTACGGGAATGAGGCAGCTCCTAAGGTTTATAAACAGCTGCGGCTGTTCTTTTTTCTAAGCAATTTATAAACGATGCTCTTGGAGTACCCATAGTTTTTATAAAATTTAATTCGCTTTTGAAAGATTCCGCTGACAGAGGAACATTTAAGAATCTATTAATCATTGAATGAAAATAAGCCATTTTTTCAACGGACGAAGGGGCATTGCTGCAGCAAGGTTTGAACTTTGCCCCTCAATTAAAAACAAAACAACGGACTTGTTGGAGCTGGCTACTCACTTGGATGCTGCATTGGATGACGATGATGTGGGAAAAAAAGCAGTTTGTGCGAACAATTGAAAAATATAATTATAGGAAAAACGTTAGTTGTGATGATAGAACAATTAAAAATATTAGGGAAAAATTAGAGGTCAATAATTTAATTCTTTGTAAAGCTGATAAAGGTAGTTCGGCCACAATTTTAAACAAAGACGTATCTTTAGATAAAATGTTGTGTACCTTAGATTCGATGAACGTTGAACAAATTAGTATAGATCATACTAAGAAATATAATAAAAATGTTATTGAATTAATTAATCAATCAAATTTTTTCAACTCAAAGAAAAAATTCTTTTAAAAAAATAGTTCTCCATCTGCGCTAGTATTATACGGTTTGCCAAAATAGCATAAAATAAACACTCCTTTAAGACCGGTTTCTTCATCGTTTAAAGCACCAACTCAACAATTATGTAAAAAGCTTAATCAGTTGTTACCGCACTTAGTTAATTGTAAACCTAAATATAGTATTCAAAATTCTAGTGAATTAATTGCAAAAATTCGAATTTTAACATTACCAAGAGATGTTAAACTAATATCATTTGACGTCGTGAGTTTGTTTCCTCTTGTTTCCTTCTTTGAAGAAGGGGGAGCCCAAAAGCCGGTTCCTACGGTTGGCTAGGGCCGGGCAGCTACCGAGGAGGTGAAGTATGGTTTCCTCTTCCTCCTCGTCGTGGCAACTCCTACAGAAGTCGTTTGAGGGCACGCCCAGCCTATCGGCGTGTCTACCTATGAGGCAGTGACCCGTGATTACGGCTACTGTAGTGCTAATTTTTTTGCGTCCGAGTAGGATAAGCCCTCTTGACCGCTTAAGGTCAAGCTTTGGCCATATCTGTCGGGTAATCAGGCAGGTGTGTTCTTCTTGCCAGTTATTATTAGCAATCTTGAGAGCCTCCTGTGAGAGCTCCATTTTGCATGTAGCTAGCGGTTTACCCGGCTGGTGGTTAATGTCCGAATCAGGACGTGTGGTACCAATTCTAGCTAGTTCGTCGGCTCTGCAATTGCCCGGAATATCACTATGTCCAGGCACCCAGATGAGCCGTACCTTCAGGTGCTCAGCTATCTCATTTAGTGTTGAGCGACATATTATGACCGTTTTGGAGGTTGTGTATACTCCCGAAAGGGATTTAATAGCTGCCTGACTATCTGTGAAAATACATACATTTCCTGTAGGTAGCGCTAGTTGATTCAAGCGGTCCGCAGCTACTTTTACAGCCATGATTTCTGCTTGAAACACGCTGCAGTAGTCAGGTAAGCGAAATGAGACATCGAGGTCCAAGTGTTCCGAGAATATTCCTCCACCCACTTTGCCATCCAATTTGGAGCCGTCAGTGTAGAGATGCACTGAGTTCTCCCATTTGGGGAGGACCTTTCTCCCATTCCGATCTGGTGGGAAAGAAAGAATCGAATTTTGCTCCAAAGAAAGGCTTGGGCGAGGTGTAGTCGATATTGCTGGCAGTTCTATTGTGCAATATTTTGGAGTGACCGAAATCAGTTCGCTTCCAGGTCTGGATTGAGTTAAGCCTAATGGCGGCTAACGATGCGGTTTGCTTACCAAAGAGATCCAAAGGTAGAAGGTTAAGAATAGTGTTCAGGGCTTTGGAAGGTGTGGTTCTCAGGGCACCTGTTATCAGCAGTGCTGCCATCCTCTGAACTTTGTCCATTGCTTTGAGATGGGTTGCTATATTTAGTGCCGGCCACCAGACAATCACCCCATACATGAGTATAGGCCGTATGACACTTGTATAGAGCCAATTCACAATGCGTGGTTCCATACCCCATCTTTTCCCTATAGCCTTCTTACACGAGTACAGCGCTACTGTGGCTTTCCGTACTCTTTCTTGGATGTTAGGCTTCCAGGTTAGTTTTCTATCTAGGACTAAACCTAGATACTTAACCTGGTTACACAGTTCCAGCCTAACCCCGTCTAGTGTAGGGCAATTAATAGGAGGTGTTTTATGCCTCCGAGAGAAGAGTATTAACTCTGTTTTGTTAGGGTTTATACCTAGACCACACCCATCACTCCATGATGAAGTCTTGGAGAGGGCGTGTTGTAAAACCTCAGCCAGTGTATTGGGGTGCTTTCCTGAACATACCAGGGCAATATCATCGGCGTAGGCAATAACCTTGTGACCGGATAACTCCAGGTCTATGAGCAACTCATTTAGAGTTAAGTTCCATAAGAGTGGTGAAAGGATTCCTCCCTGAGGGGTGCCTCTAGTTACCACTCTTTGGATATTAGATCCTCCTAAGCTGGAGATAATGACCCTGCTTTTTAGCATGAGGTCAATAAGTTTGATGAGAGGGTCGTCGATTTCAAGCCTCCTCAAGGATGCCATTATCGCCTCTGATCTAATATTGTTAAAAGCACCCTCAATATCAAGGAAGGCTACAAGTGAATATTCCTTCTGTAGCAGCGAACACTCTATGATTGTGGTAAGTTCGTGTAGGGCTGTCTCTACGGACTTACCTTTAGTATAAGCATGTTGCGAGAGAGTCAACTTGGAATGATTGATTGTCTCTTTAATGTAGATATCTAGGAGTCTCTCCAAGGTTTTGAGCAGAAAGGAGGAGAGACTAATGGGCCTAAAATCATTGGGCTTATAATGTGAGGCTTTTCCTACCTTAGGGATAAGGACCACCTTCACCTTCGTCCATGAGGATGGAATATAGGTGAGGTTAAGGCAAGCCTCGTAGATGACCATTAGCCACGGCATAAGTATCTCGGAGGCTAGTTGTAGTTCAGCTGTGATGATGTTATCCAATCCCGGTGATTTATAGGGCTTGAAACTTCGTATCGCACATTTCAGTTTTCTTGTATCAAGTATCTTGTGGACCAGTACATGGTCGCTTGGAGTATCCGGCAGCTCTACTCTTCTGTCCGTAGAGCAACCCGGAAAGTGAGTGTTTACAAGTAGCTCCAGCGACTCAAGACTGGATGAAGTCCAACTACCATCACTCTTGGTCAGGAGGCTTGGGGGTGATGGGCGTTGTTGAGAGGATTTTCCGCAAACGACTCGCTTCAGAGGAGCTTTCAATTTTATTACAGAATCCCTCCCATGAGGATCGTTTTGCTTTCCTAATCAGTTTCTTAAATTGTTTGAGGCATTCTTTATAAGAAGTCCAGTATTAGTTTTTTTCGCTTGGTTAAAAAGTTTGCGACACTTCTTTCACGGAGGTTTGGGCTTGCCTCTAGGGACCCTGTCGGGGCAGGAAATATGTGTCGCCTCATTACACGCAAGCGTCAAAGTGTCCACCACCTTGTCAAGGGTTTGTTTACTGTCAATTACGGGTGGACCTGTAGTAGGCAGACTATTACTGAGGACCATCTTGTAGAGGTCCCAGTTTGTCCTTAGCCTGTTTTTATAGGGAGGGCACATCATCTTGTGAAGTGTTATTCCAAATTCAATATAGGCATGGTCAGAGAAGGATGGTTCCTTGGATACCTTCCACTCCGTTATTAAGTGGGCGGATTGTTCTGAGACTAAGATAATGTCTAGAACTTCCCGCCTAATTGAGTTAGTAAAAGTGGGTTCTGCACCCATATTACAAATCTGGAGGTTAGTTCCGAGAATAAAATCAAAAAGTAACTCACCCCTTTCGTTGACGTCCGAGCTGCCCCAGACTATATGATGAGCGTTGGCGTCTGCTCCGATCACCAGCGTCTTCCTTTGTTTAGTGGCTTCCTTGATCGCATTCCTGAGTAGTGTATTAGGAATGTCGGCAATAAAACCTTGAACTTTTTAGACTTAACTATTTCAATAAAAGATAATAACTTTTACTTTGATATACAGTGGCGGCCAACTAATTAGAAATGATGTGCTAAGGAAAGTAAACTGCATGTTATTTAAATGAAAATACAAGATTTCATTAATAAAACAGATATGGTTTTATTTGTAATTCAGTATATTCTATATAATACCTTATATGATTTTTTTCATAATCTTAATATGTTAATAAAATTTTGAGAGAAACAATAAAAAAAAATTTAATTCAATGCGGTCATCTAATTAGAAACGGTTTGTTATCGTTTATAATCTACAAAATAGAAAGCTTTATAGTAAAGTTATAATTGATTTTTTACATCTGTTATCTAATATTTTGTGGGCAATCCATTATTTTTCAAAACAGCTGCACATCGCCTTGGCTTCGATTCAATCAGTTTCTGACATGTAGAACGGGGTATTTCGGTCCTTTGTGTTTAAGAGTCCCCCAAAGGTGTTCGATAAGGTTTAAGTCTGGACTGTATGATGGCCACTCCAATACTTTTACACTTTTTGACTTGAACCACTCTTTAACCCTCATAGCTGTATGCTTCGGGTCGTTATCCTGCTGGTATTTCCAAGTGACAGGCAAGTTTTCCTCCACATACGGTTCCATTACATTCTCAAGAATATGAAGATACTGATTCTGATCCATTTTACCCTCCACATGATAAATTGGACCAACACCACTACATCCAAAACGCCCGCAATGCATTATAGAGTCACCTCCAAATTTTACTATAGGCTTTGTGTATTTGTGATCGAACTCTTTTCCAGGAGGACGGTTACAATACTTCCTCCCATCTGATCCCATTTGGTTAATTTTTGTTTCATCCGACCACAAATTTCCGTTTCCAGTCTTTGGAAGTCCAATTTATGTGTTCACGAGCAAATGTTAACCGAGCCAATCGGTTTCTTTTGGATAACAGTGGTTTCTCGCGAGCAACTCGGCCATGTAGATTATGTTCAACCAAGCAGCGTTGTGCTGTTCGCAAAGATACTGCGGTTACTTCTTCTTAGAATACTTCTTTCGTCTACAGCCAATTTCAAGGTCTGTTGCTGCTGATGTCCTTCGTGGCCTTTTCTTTCTTTTTTTGATCTTTTTAATTCTCTGGCTATCTCTGCATAGGAATAGTTCCCTTTCCTTAAATTTAAGATAATTGCTCTTTTTTCTGAGGTGCAACTTTTCGCCTTACCCATAGTAAATAACTTCAATTTCTCCGATACTTATAATACAGCGTTTATAATATTTACGTTTCACAAAACTATTTCACTTCGAAACTGTGCAACCAAGGGCTTTGAGTGGAATATTTGTTAAATATGTGCGGAATATTTTACTTTTGTGTGCCACAAGTCACCGTTTCTAATTATTTGGCCGCCACTGTATATAGGAAAGAAACTTATTCAGACGCGGTAATACCGAGTAATTCGAGACATCCTTGGAGTACAAAAATGGCTTTTTTTCATTCAATTATTAATAGACTCTTAAATGTTTCTCTGTCAGCGGAATCTTTCAAAAGAGAATTAAATTTTATAAAAACTATAGCGTCTAGCAATGGGTACTTCAAGAGCATCGTTTATAAATTGCTTAGAAAAAAGAATGAAATTAAAATTGTAAATTCTATTTTTCCTGTTTTGACCCCAAACAAGGATGATAATAAAATTTGGAGGAAAATCCCGTACTTACCAAAGATTGATTTTAGAATAAAAATTATTTAAAAAAATAAAAATATACAGCCTGGGGTTTATAATAGGGCTATAAATAGGTTAAACAAAAACAACCATTGAAACACGATTCAAGGAACACATTACCTCAGTTATAAAACCACACAGTCTGGGTTAGCTAAACGTTTGTAGGAGGCAGGACACGGCACAAGTATAGATAATTTAAAACTTTTACATCACGTTGAAGGTGGCCGGATACTGGACAGATATGAAATTTTTGAGATTAGGATAAACAAACAAGATAAAAAAATTTGTTTAATGACCAATTAGATTTTATAAATAAGAGCCCTTTGTTAAATCCTCGAATTATAAAAATTTAATATGAAGCCTAAAAGTAGACTTAGTATATAATCAAACAATTTTTTATTGCCAGTTATTAGAATTTATAAGTTAGTCGTTCTGATGATGTGATAGATCACGAAACGCGCTAGCCAATTTATTAGAACTAACTGAATAATTAAATAAATGTGGAAAATTTAAGAGCAAGTGTGTTTTATATAAGAACCTAAAAATGAGTAATAAAAACATTTTCCACCAAGTGCCGAGTAAAAGCTCGATTAACTACATAAAAATATGTATATTTTATTTTTCATTTTGATCTACGCAACACAGCAACATCCAACAAGCCAAAAAACTTCTATCGCAATTACTTTTTCACCATTTGTTGATCATGATCTGATCTAACTTCTACCATTGCAAGTACAGTCACGTCCAAAAGTGGAAATTGTTTTGCGATTACCTAAAAGCCAGCATTTTCCAAAATTTTCTCGGAAATGTATGTAATTAACACACCTGTTTTTTATTAAGTTTCCCATCTTATTACCTTTCCAAAAAGGTACATGTTAAGGAGGAGAAAGGATTAGAAAAACCGCTTCCGTAGAAGTCGCTAACTACCTAATTATTTTATTGCACAGTAGTTAGAAAATGCGTTAAATAAATTAACTTACTAAGAGAAAGGGTCGAAAATGTTTGTGGAACTAATTTTAATTACTGCTGCAAAAAAGTTATAAAAAGAGATGTGTAATTTATTTTATTGTTGGTATTAGCTTAGCTTAGCTTATGTTATCCAGTGTTCAGACCTAAGTATCCCGGCGTTTTGTTACTAATACCTTAAGGGGCTACATACACCTAGAGCTTTGGAACTCGTTTTCTCGGGAA
The DNA here is from genome assembly GCA_964036015.1 of Leptarthrus brevirostris. NCBI lineage: Eukaryota > Metazoa > Arthropoda > Insecta > Diptera > Asilidae > Leptarthrus > Leptarthrus brevirostris. The sequence goes on from OZ038371.1 coordinate 114,701,159, forward strand.
TGGTAAAAGATAATGAAACAAGTTTTTTTTAAATAATATTGATTATATTGCCAACATTTCGAAAAATATTAAATATTGACGGAGCTACTTCTGTTGGAAGTAAAGCATGTTTTCGTTATTGTATCTGCGGTGTCCTCTCTACTGCGAAAACCATTCATCCAACCGCAATTTATAAAAATTATTGTCACAAGCATAAATTGGCAACATGCAAACTTTATGTACGTAAATTGTGTGAAAAAAAATCTTCTTTAGTCGTAATTTGTTTAAACAATTTTAATTTTTTTTAAAAGGTGAGATCTTTACCGAATTAATAAAAGTTTTCTACGTAACTGCACAACATTTGAGGAAAATCTATCGATTGGTGCTCGAGATATGAGAGGCAACGTATTGAAAAATACTGTTCTGAGAAAAACGCGTTTAAAGTCTGAGATGAAATGCTGCAGCAATGCAAACTGAGCTACAGCGCATGATAAAAACCGTAAAATAAATTTGATAGTATTGTACTTTGAATTTTCCTTTTATTTTGTACTGGTAAAAGATGTAGTCTTGTATGCATATCCTCAATAAATTGATTTGATTTGATTTATTCCATCTATTGATATAGGCGTTGGTTTCCCACTATTCCTGAATTACGGAAGAAGAATGTCAATCGGAGCAGATGGATCTGCCTTGAGCAATTCGGCTTTACCCAGGTCCGACCTTATAAAACGAATAAAAAAAGCTCATTTTTGATCAATGATCAAATAGATTTCCATAACAATTGTACTTTACCCAAGTTAGATTTCATAAATGAACTATAAAATAATTACATGCATTCTAATTGACAAACATTCTCACATTTACATGCATTCTCATTGTAAAAAATATAAAGTTCTTGAGGATAGATTTGACCAGTTACAAATGCCCTCAAAAGCCGAATCGCGTCGCATCTAAATATTGTTAAATTTAATTAAATAAATTGTGGAACTGAAAGCAACTGTTTAAATATAAAATTGTTTATTTGTTGTTATTATATAAGCGAAGTAAGCGATAACCTGCTCGACTTTCAACATGACGGTCCAATTTCGAATCGCACTGGCGGCGACTCATGCTTGTTTTTGGCTCAAAGCTAAAATGCCATTGGGGTTGCAGAATAGTGTCGTTGGCTTGGTTCCACCTTAAATTGTAGGTCTACTTGCAATCGCTGTCATCGAATCGTGAAATTAGATGAAGTTCTTTTGTTTTTCTTGTTTTTAGTCGATTATTATCAACATAGCCGATGGAGTAAGTGATAACGTTTCGGCCTACTAATCCGGAGGTCCCAGGTTCGAATCCTACCGGCAGCGACCAATGGTTGTTTTCTGCTGACAACTGATTACGATAAAAAGATCATGAGGGTTGCAGAAAAATTGCCAGTAATTCAGAATCCTCTTTAAATTGTAGGTCCACTTGCAATCGTTGTCTCGAATCGGGTGCACCCGCCCCATGCCTTACAATAGGTTACGGGAACCAGAGAAAGAGATTATTAACGTACAACAACAGTACGCGAAATTAAGGGTGCTGTCGTCAGCAAATCTATAAATAGGATTTAAGGTAATAGATTAATCATAAATAAGATTAGTAAACTGCCTGCCGAAAAAATCCTTTGGTAACGAAACGAAATAAAACAAAAAGTTCCTTTGATAACGTAATTTTCGAAACGAAATTGCTTTGTTCCGACGAAAAAGTTCCGCTTCGGAATAGAACCTTACTCCCTAGAAAAGGAAAAATACCCCTCTTTAAATTTTTTCCTTATTCCAATGTTTTCTTTATAATAGAATATATCTAAAGGCTGGAAAACTCCTGTCAACACTTACTTGAGTCGTCAATACAATTTTAGAAAGTTTTGACATCATCATAAAATCTTAAAATGCTTTTTTCATGCCAACAAGATAAAGCCCTATTCTCTACACCTCCGAAGCTGATGCTCCTTCGGTAACAAGTAGGGATCCGTCGTAGGATGTTCAGTTGTAAGAGTCTAGCTTACGTATCTGTGGTCACAGGGTATAAGTGGGTATGCCGAAAATCGCAACTTTTCAGGGCAGCACTTTTGCACTTTTGAACAATTCCTGTAAATTCATTTTTGGGAGAAAATACATTTTGTTGAGAACATTGTGGTCGGAAAGCATTAACGGGGTGCGTATAAGACATTGGAGATTACCGCAGTACACTTATCACTTTTTGGCAATTTTTTGACTTACCAAGTTATTGCCTGTATGTATATAGTTTATCAAAAATTTTGTTATGTAGAAAAAAAACTTTTTATTATTTATAAAATGAATTCGTTCCACCGGAGCGATATTTTTAGATTTTCTCCTTAACGAAATTATTTAAAAAAATGTGATATCGTTCCGGAAGGAATTACAAGTTCCCAGGACTTTTAAGAACAGTTCGCATATCGTTTCTTTTCGGACCATTCTTTCCAATCCACTTTAAGAGGAGAAAGTGCAAGAAGGACATCATGCCATGACTATATCACAAGCTTTTCAAATAACAAGAGTAACGATTTCTAACTTTTCAGAGTGATAGAAACAATGATTCCAATGCACCATCAGAACCGTTAGTATGTCACCGGTTGAGCGGCCTGCGCATACAGTCCTTTTGAGTATGATAGATTGGAAAGCGATAGATTTTACAGCGATTTACCCAAAGCAGAGGCGCAGCATTGAAGAACGAGTTGAGAGAAATCATTAAGTCCAGCAGCTTTGAACATGTCGATTTTGGCAGGTACATCAAAAAATTCCTTAATAAATAGCGGCTTTTGACTGCTAGTGACTTTGAAGAATCTCTGCCCCTGGTAAGATATTAACCCAGAGGCAACGCGGGACTATCTCCAAAGGGACTCTTGAGATTTTCGGAAAAATCAAGTATTGTGATTTAAATTTATGGTTACTCTTCCGAAAATGCCCCACCGATTTATATGTCATTTTATACAGGGCTTCTATTTAATGTAAAATGAAATTGCCTTAAATGACTTTTAACGAAACCAAACACAAAGAATGGAAAAAAATTTATTTGAAAATATAATTTTCAAAAATTTTCCTATTACAAGATATTGGAAGAACAATTTTTGTACACCAAAATTATAATTTTCCTTTTTCCCTTATCTTTCAACAGGTGCTACCAGAAAAAAATTTTTTTTTTATTTCTTAATAATGTATTTATTATTTATAATTGTTAAATTAAATTAAATTAGTATGTAATCCTTAATCATGATAAAAACCAAATTTTTATGGCCGCATATTAAAGGCGTAATATTACGGATTCCGACGGAATCGCAAAAAATCCTTCTGATACGTTCAATTGGGCGTTTTCGGAAGAATAGTCAAATTTAATTTTACCTGTTTTTGAGCATTTATAGCGACTTTGGGGAAAAAACATAAAAATGTTTAGTAGGTCTCAATTTTATTGTCATCAAAAATCATTTAACCCTCGTTAACTCTTATCTATCAAGAAAATACACAATTTTGCTGTTCTAAGATTTATTTGATATAAAAAATAGAAGAAGAATTACTTTTATATTTATTAATTTTTTTAATTTTTTCAATTCTTGGGGTCCTTTTAACCGCTAAATAGGGGTAAATTTAAAAAAACTAAAAACAATGCCTTTTCGGATTTTTGAAGACTATTAATTTGAAACCTACTAAACATTTTTATGTTTTTTGCCCGGGTCGCTTTGAAATGCTCAAAAACAGGCCGATTTTGCGGTTATTCTTTAAACAGAATTTCTGTATTGTCACATTTGAGCTCAATTTGTATATTATATACAATTAATAAACATATTTAATAAATTATATATAATAAATACGTGTGTAAGTGAAAAGTGGGCCCTCATTGAATTCATTCAAGTTAATCCGGCCGGCCTTGCCACCCTTTTTATTACTCCTGGTCAAAATTTAATTTAGTCTTACTAATCATCGATTTGCATATATTTCTGCAATTCAAATCATTTCTAATAAATTTTAACAATTTCTATACGCTGTATGCCTGTATAGTATTGAAGGGAAAGAAGAGAAATATATGGTCGCTGTCAAAGATGTATAGTTTTTAACTGATGATTCTTTATATATATTGTATGTATTTTTGTTCCCGATTTTGTTGTCAAGTATTAAACAGATTTCGATGTGGTTTTCAGCGAGTTGTAAATAGTACTTCAGGAAGGTTTCAGAAGAAAAACATTTTGTAACGACATTATAGTACTAAGTAAGGGAAAAGCACATTCACTTAAGCCGATTCATTTTTCTTTAAAAATATTGTGCCTTGTTTATGCAAACCTTAACATAATAAATTTCAAATTTCATATTTGAGCACTTTTTTCGAAAATATCTATAATCAAATATAACTCCGTTATTAATCAAATGTATTATTTTTAGAGAAGACTACAATGAAGATCTGATTCCAAAGCACGAAAATTTGATATTAGTATCTAACTCGGAGCAATTGTTAAGTGGTATGACCTCGAGAAGATTATTAACTTATGAAAAGGTATCAGAGCTAAATCAAGATACTTTTGGTGAAGTATCAAACGTGCGTGTACAAGACTTCCGATCAAAATATTTTTCTTATGGAGAAGAAACCCGTGCAGAAAGACGTACTAAGAGAGCAGAGCTTCGCGAAATAGGAAGAATGGAAGCACTGAAAAGAGGAAAACAAATTGATGAAAATGGCAAAGTTGTTAATAATAAAAATCATATAAAATATATTGCATTTTTTTGTACTTACGACGACTAATATTTAAACTTTTTAGTTTATAAAGAATCAAACAAAAACACTTTTTTCTACTATAAGGAAATCAATTAAAGAATGCTGTTTTAAAGGATTATGGCAAATCTCCGGGAATTCCCTATGCCGCTTGACAGAGAAGGAATTAAGGGTAATGTAAATGATATAAGTGAGTCACTTGAATGTTTGGGGCTCTTACAACGAGGGAAAGATAAAAGATGGTAAGCATGTTGTTCAGCTTAAGAGGCTTTTGGGATGACTTAACAAAGATCTGAAAAGTTGAAACACATTTGGTTTGAAAAAAAAAACTATTGAACGTTTTTAGTTGTACCTCCGTAGAACTAAAACAAACCATCTATTTCAGGCATCCTTTGCCTGTCGCTACGATATTATTATGTTGAGGGAGACTTGGTTTCATCTTGGATGCAGAGATTCTTCACGACTACTATCAGATTTTTCGTAGGGACAGATATTCCGACTATGTGTGTCGGGGTGATAGAGTGCTGGTTGCTTGCAGATCGCACTTAAACCGCAGCTTAGTAGATGTTCCTGCCTTCTGTAGTTCACTCAATATTGAATTATCGGTTCTTAAGCTATCGCTAGCAAAGCTCAATATCTGTTTATTCTGTTATATTCACCCTAATATTACAAATTGCATTGATACAGAATGTCTGAATGATTTTCTAACGCTTAGCTTATATATCATCTATAATATGACGAATCCTCAAGGGGAAATTCTTCTTCTTGGTGACTTTCATTTACCCAATGTTCTATGGGTACTCAATAACGATGACGACGTTAGTGTTCTTAGTGTCCGCGATAATATGCATAGTGACCCCTGTAATTTCATTAAATTCGTTAATATGGAAAAGAAATCGAGCTAGTATCCATCTAAAAAGTGGTATGAGGGGACTTCCAGTAATATCGTGTCCGCCATAGCAAATGATTTTGCTCCATTTTTTAGAGTGTCTTTTCTTCCGTTAATTTTGAACCTTGTGAGAATAATTTCGAACATATTTTGGATCGTCCCGCTTCATCCGATTCATTGCTCTTTCCTGGGACCTTATTTTGGAAAAAATTAAAGAACCTAAATCGGACGTTTCCTCCGGCCCCGACGGTAAAGATTTAAAAGATACAGAATTTGTTTTTGTTAGAATTGACAGAAGCAAATCTTCTTTACAAAACCCAAATGAAGGTCCTTTCAAAGTAATAAATAAACTTGACAAATATTATCAAATCGACTACCGTGGTAAAGTAACGAACATTTCAGTCGACATACTAAAACCGGCGTTTATCGAACACATAGAAAAAATAATTACACCAATCACAAACAAATCAAAAAAGAAAGCCATACCCGGTTTCAGTGAAGCCGACGAGGGTCTGCTTTTCTCGGGTTCCCCTCCGGGGCAGGTCTGAGGATCTTGAGGACTTCTTAGGAAGGTTCGGAAAGATCCACGGCAAGGTCCGGGCAGTGCCCCTTTGAATTGGGGACGAGGAACTCGGCCGCGGCATCTAAAGTCTAAGCCGTGAAGCACACGTCACTTTAAACCAGGGGTGTGTGCTTCCAGACTGGAGTGTTGCGGGATCGATGACCTGGATTGAGGTAAGCACCGAAGCGAAATGCCATGCTTGTAATCAGGCAGGGAACTTTATTGCGGAGTGTCCTAAGAGCCTCAGGAAAGTGACTGAGGCCACTGTGGAGGAGACACTTGCGCCAGCAAAGGTTTCAGAAACAGTGACTTCGCCCGGTGCTGCGCCTGTTCTCTTGGAGCAGCCTGCCACTAAGGTGTCTGTGGAACCACTCTCTGAGGCATATCCGACGCCGGCTATAAACGGTGCTACCCCAATACAAGAAAAGGCAGACACTTCGGACGAAGAGGTGAAAAGTGGCAGCCAGAAGAAAAAGAAAAAGAGGATGAAGAAGAAGACGAAGGGAAAGCCTGACCAGGAGGTGATGCCACTGGGAGGGTCTCGGGGGAGGAGGCTACACCTTACGCTCCGAGTGTACCATCAGTGACTCGAATGGATGTCACTGAAGTTCTCTCGGACGTAGAGGTTGTCTATGCTCTCGAGCCGGCCGGCCCAACTCAATGCGGCTATGAATCGTGTGGAAGTTCCATATCGATTAGTAGCCGCTTTGAAGTGGATCCTGCTTTGGTGGAGGTTCCGAGGCAGAAGCTGCGGTCGCTCCTCGACAGCCTTCACTACAAGAGTTCGGACAGAATCCTAACCATTCTCAGGCGTGAGCTTGGAGATCCAGCCAGGATCCTGCCCCAATTGAAACTACTTATGGCAGAGGCCAGAAAGAAGGCCAAGTATAATGAGGTGCGAGCGCCTCTTCAATAAGGTCTCGGGAATCCTTGAGGATCTCCAACTGGACAGGGCTCTTCATCATTAGAGTCGTGCAGTCATTGTCTGAGTTCTTGCGATTTCTTGAATGTGTAGGATAACATCAATCAATGCAGGGGGTTTGAGTGCACCCACTAGACTACACAGTATTTTCGAAGACATAAAACAATGGAACAAGGACATGCACTTATACAGGAGACAAATTTTACACAAGCCACATTTACACGTCTAGAACAAAATTCAAATCTACACAAGGGTTACACACTTTTTGCCACAGAAATTTCGTCTTGAGGACAAAACGCTAAGGGTAGTAAACGTGTACCTGCCGCATAACCAGGATACTGCAAGACAGGTGTTGGACTCAATCCTGTCGCATATTACGAACTTCGGTGGTGACTTCAACTGCACACTAGATTCTTCAATCGATCGTCATTCTGAAGTTGAATTCAACTCGGTGAACGCCGCGCGATTATCGAGCCTAGTCAGACATAGCAATCTTGTGGATGTCTACCGTTGGCTTAATCCAACGACTAGGTCATACACAAGGGTTTCCCGAAATGTCCAGGGTAGCTCTTCTTGTTCGAGGATAGACAGACTTTACGTCTCGTCTAGCCTTCTTTACTGTTTCGTTAGTGTCATTCATGAAGTGTGTTCATTAAGTGATCACCTTGTTGTGGCGACTAGCACTTTGGTCGAAAAGCGAACTGCTTACTGGATTTTCAACAATAACTTGTTGAACTCGGAGCAGTTCATCGAAGAATTCATTTAGTTTTGGCACCAATGGCGTGATAACAAGAATATTTATTCAAACCTTAGCCATTGGTGGGATGTTGGAAAGCTTCAGATTCGCTCATTTATCGAGATGAGATTCAATCGGAGCAGATATCATGCATCGAGTTTGACGGCCGAAGTCACCCGGATTGGTACGCTTCTGCCCGTGCAACTAGAGTTACTCGCACAATACGAGAGACTTAAAGAACGACTGACAGCACAAAACTACAAGCATAGTTTGGAGTTTGTGCTCCGAAACCAGTCGCGCTGGTTGCGAGAGGGCGAGTGTCCGACCGAGTACTTCTTCCAGACAACTCGACGTCGTACCGCTTCTTGTGAAGTACACTCGATTCTTGCCGAATCGGGTCAGATCCTATACGGAGAGGAACTTGCGAATTATATTCGCAACTACTACACCCGGCTTTATGCTGCATCGACGTTGCCAACATTCTCGTCCAACGATAAATTCTTTCATCATGTTCCTACTTTCTCTGATGCAAGTAGAGAATTCCTGGCCAGAACGCTTATTATCGATGATATGCTTACCCCAACGAAGGATCTTCGACGTCATACTTCTCCTGGTTATGATGGTCTAACTCCAGAATTCTTTGTTCGTTTTAGGAATCTTTTGATCCCGGACCTTTTGGATGTCTCTAATTCTGCAGTGGTTGGGCATACCGAATTTCCGTCAAGTTGGCGGAAATTCGGTATGCCTTCCTACTGCGTTCCAGGTCGTAGTATCTACGACAACATCGCCGTAGCAAAGCATCTTTTAGCCTACCATGAAAAAACTGGTTCGCAAATGGCCATGATCTCTTTGGATCAAGAAAAGGCGTTTGAGCGTCTCGCATGAGTATCTACTGAGAGTGCTCGATATATTTGGGCTTCCGTCCAGATGGATTGAGATCATCAGTGGTCTGTATAGAGATTCAGTGATTCTCATAAAGCATAATGGGCATATATTGTCTCCTATTCCGTTTCGTCGGGGTATCATTCAGGGATGCCCGTTGTCAGGAATGCTTTATGACTTTTCACTGGAGCCGCTGTTAGTAAATCTTCGTCAATCGTTGAGACAATATTCAATTCACTTACCATACACTACTATAAGGCCACTTATTCTAGCGTATGCTGACGACCTGTCTATATTCGTAACGAAAGATGATGCATTTAAAGTCGCTCGTAGGGTTTTCGAACAATATGAGCGATTAGCGGGTGCTAGGGTTAACCTAAGCAAAAGCCAAGGCCAATGGTGTGGGAGGTGGCGGAATCGTTGATTCTCCCCTCGGCATGCAATGGACGAATACTTGCCTGAAATTTTTAGGTGTATATGTGAGGCACGATCGTAAAACGTCTAATAGCCACATGGCTCTGAAGAAACTCTCTGGAGCTGTGAATTCGTGGTGGACTAGACTGCACCCACTTTCGCTCAAAGGACGTGCAGTTGTTGTCAATTATTTGATTACCTCGTCCATCATGCATCTGTTAAAATCGGAGTGCTTCGCAGAAGGCTTCGTGAAACTTTTACAGGCGAAGGTCGTTGACGCCTTCTTGGGGGGGGGGGTCGCTGAAAGCACGCTCTGTCGACCAGTTTTGAGGGTGGTTTGGGTCTTACAGACATGGTCGTGAAATTTCGTTGTCTTCAGGTACGGGCATTCCAAAGAGTGTTCTGTCAAAGAGATAACTTAATTTCGCAGCTGTGGGTAAGTTCTATGGGGGGTAACGGCGCAGGGGAGCACTACTATCTGCTCTCGATCCGTCCACCATATCCGCATGACTGGTCCCAGGATATAATCTCCACGATTACGACCTGGGGCAGAATAAGACCAACATTCCATTTGCGATGGAATGAACCTGGGTACCGGGAATTCTCAGCAATCCCGATCAGGTTGAACCCTGAGTTAGTAGATTCGGTGTTCAGTAATGCTCGAGGTGTAACGGCCGATACAGGACAACTCACAGTTCTTGGAGACATCATTGATGCTTCTGGGAACACACTTATACACCCCCACACAACACAATTAAACGAATTGGGAACCTAGCACTGAAGTGATAAACGCTTTCATAATGAATCGACCGCCGCACACGACATTCAGTACACTCACTTCACGTAGGCTGCGCGAGCTCTTCGTAGGAGTAAATCCTACGGATACCTTAGGGGTTAATAGATGGCGAGCACATCTTGGGGTGGACTTGGGAGTACTGGGGACCATAACTGGCAGAGTCATCTATAGTTATCCGTCCATTTACAGAGACTCTGATGTGGCATTTAAACTGCTCCATCACAGCCTCGTGCATCCAAACCAGCTGTCGCATATCGATCGACGAATTCAAAGAGCCTGTACGGTTTGTGGTGGTGAAGGAACCCTCTTCCACAGATACTTCACATGCCCGACCTTGTGCTACATTAATAATCCTGTTCGCGATATGTGCCAGCATATCTGCCCGACATTCAGCATTACAAGAACGTCGTTTTTACTGGGGCCAAGGACATGTAACCAGGTGAATTGCTTGATAAGCTTTATTCTTACACTTGCTAAGTCAAGAATTCATCTATACAGCATGCAGATCGAGCCTGGGCAACAGCCCACTAACCCACAGTTTCACACACATGTACTTAAGAACCACTTCGTTGCCAGATTGAAGAGGCGATTACGTCTAGAGTTCATGGCAACGAAGGCCGACACATTCAACTGCACCTGGCAACCTTTATCGTCGGTGCGGAACGGAAGCCTCGTCATGCACTGGGAATAACAGGCCGCAGACTTGCAGCAGCTTATCCACGAAGCTTCTCTTCGCTTTGGTACTGCGGGAAGGACAAGTCTCACGTTGGAATCGTAGAACTGGGAGGATGATGGGAGCAGTTTTCAGACGTCAATAACTCTGCAGAATGGTCCCGCGGGACTCTAATCGGTTCGAAATTTTTATGCGTTCGTTTAGAACATAATTTTACGATTCACTTAAAAGGGACGTTTTTACTGAGGGGTGACTAACGTAGGGGTAGCTACAAATTTAATAATTAATTTTTAATTAAAATTTCATCAGTTTGACTATATTATTTCAATCAAATATTTTAAATAAATCCACTTTGATTATGTTCAATCAGACTGTACAGATAAAATAACTGTCAAATATGTTTTGCTCAACTTGTACACTTCGATAAATTTTGAATAGTGTGAAACACAAACACTTTAAAAAATATAATAATCATTGAATCATTTACAATAAAATACTGTATTCTATACAGAGAAAATAATAAACTACCTATTAATTGTAAAGTAGGGTACAAAAATTTCAAATTGATTATTCAGTCAAGCCAGAACAACCGAACTGGTAACAATAAAAATAAATTGAAAATAAACAAGTTTTAAATCTTTAAAATAAATTTTTTTTTATTATAAAATAAAATGTATCTAGTCCTATTTCTAGATACAAGGAGGCTCTGGGATTTTGAAGGCTCTACAAATAAAGGGACTACGCCCTCATATCAATTAGGAGCTCCATTCATCCTGTACACTCTCACCGCAACCCGCATTTGAACAGCTTAAAAAGCAGCCAACTTCTTCTCCAGTGTTGGTGAGTCCTGACTCTACCAAGCCCTTCGTCATCCAGTGCGATGCGAGTAAACAGGGTGTGGGCGGGGTCCTGATCCGGTTGAACGATGAAGGGAACGAAATATCTCTAGCATATTTATCAAAGAAACTGAATGCAGTACAACGGAATTATACAATCACGGAACTGGAATGTTTGGTGGCGATAATAAGTATTGAAAAGTTCAGGGCATACCTAGAACTCATGATATTTAAGGTGGTGATAGACCATGCGAGCCTGCAATGGTTGATGTCCCAAAAGTACCTCGATGGTCGCTTAGCGGAGTCTAAAGCTTCAAGGCTTCGACTTCACTATTGAACATTGTAACGAAGGTACAAAACCTGTCAACAGCATCGGAGGGAATAAGGTTTTTCAAGCACCACTAGATCCCCCCACCCCCTGCACTGAACTCGTTGAACTATGTAATTCGCCAACTCCTCGTAGCAGCGACATACGCAACTTCCCAACAATAACGTGGGAAATCGAAAATCTAATTCACCACCATAGCCCCCCGGTACTATATAAAGAGTGCTGGCACCACATAGCAGTTAGTCTTCGACCAACATTCGAACGTTAACTGGGAACATCGGAGTAGAAAAATAAGATGGTTATTAAATATCTGCTTAATAGCTGGGAAACCGATTTGGACCGAGGCGAGACCTACACCAGGCAATTGTCAGCCCGACCACAACCAATTGAGCAAGGACCGAAGTCAAGTAAGGAGCTTGCAGTCACGGGCTATCAACCAGACCACAGTGGCCAGCGCAGGAGATCTTCAAGTTGGTAAGAATTAGGTGAATATATGTCTGGGTAGCCGGCGTGATCCCCGACTACAACCGAGTTGTTGTTTGGATCCCATTACAAGACACTGCCATCTAGCGTGATTCCTGATGTGCTCCTGATCTCACTCACTCTTACATTACCGCAACTTCACAGTGTGGGTCACTCCTCTAACCAGCGTGATTCCTGGTTATCTAGTTTGCTCTTGTATTGCGTGACAAGATACTGTCCACTAGCGTGATTCCTAGTTATCTCACTTACTCTTACACTAGTGCAACTTCCTGGTGTAGGACACTCCTCTAACCAGTGTGATTTCTGCTTATCTAGCTTACGCTTTTATTGGCGTGATCGCCAGTACAAGACATTCTGCCAACTACCTTGATTGCTAGCTATCTCACTCAATCTTACACTAGCGCAAGTTCCTAGTGTAGGACACTCCTCTAAACAGCGTGATTCCCAGTACAAGACACTCTGATAACTAGCGTGATTCCTAGTTATCTCACTCGCTCTTCCACTAAGGCAACTTCCTAGTGTAGAATGCTCCTCTAACCAGCGTGACTCCAGGTTTTCTTACTCTCTTACCGTCACCCGAATAAGTGGCACCGACATCATGGAAGCTACGGAAATGGAACGTACGCTTTAATAAGGGGCAAGATTCCCTGGGCTTCCTAGAGAGAATCGAAGAACTAGCTGAATGTTACGAGATCCCCGTAACACGACTCTACAAGGCGCTTCCAGAATTACTCATAGAGGATGCTCTGGTCTGGTACCGCAACAACCGCGCCGACTGTGCTGGATGGAACGACTTCGTGAACGCGTTTAAAGACTTCTACCTTAGACCCCGATGTAAAGCTGGCAGAACAGATCCAGACTCAAGTTCAGAGGAACTCCAACTTTTTAATATTAATAAGAAATGTCAATAAGTGTTACTCTTTTATTTTGATACGCCCAGTAACAACAGAAAATGTAAAGTCCTTAGTAAATGAGTAGATTAAATGTAATTAAATAAAAACAAAAATTTTGTGACAAATCTTCTATTCATGAAGATTTTCGATTTTTTTTAATTAATAACAGCTCGTTTAAGAGAAGCCAGATGTGAGGTTTTAGTAGTGTGATTAATGTTCATAAGACGAATTTTTTCTTGACTTTTACGTATATCTGAAGAATTGTGTAATTTTTTTGGGTTTCTCGTACTTTTGCTGCTGTTTTTGTTGATATTTTGATGAGAGGAAGGAAAGTTAAATAGTTATCTTTGCTCCCTGTTTCTGAAGTTCCGCTATTGAACTAAAGTTAAGAATACTAATTAGAACGTAAAAGACATTACGGGTAGAAATAAACATATTATTAGGAAGCGGCCCAGTACCGCTATTTCGAGAAGCAAAATACTCACTCGACATAGGGCTTGTGGAAGAGCTGCATCAATATTGGAATCACAAAACCTTTCTTCTGACGACGAAATGCCTGAAAATAATGCAACATCAGTCAGCTAACATTCATACATTTCTTAGTGCCCATCTTCAGCGGGAATCCTGAAGAGTTGGATAAGTTTATTGCCTGTGGGCGAATACTCTTTCCTCTGCTAAAACTGAATCAGACAAAAAAATTTTCCTTGAAGTAGTGAAAACAAAACTCCAAGGACAAGCCTATGATTTAACAAAATATGAAACTTGGGACTCCTTAGTAACAGCCTTCAAGACTAAATTTAAATAAAGGAAAACTAGGGCCATTGCTAAAAACGAGCTAATAAAAGTTAAACAAAATTTTATATTGCTGCCTGTATCAATAAGCGCTTGAAATAATTGAGTTTTAATGAAAACGTTTTTAACGTTTTGAGTTTGAATTATATTCGATTGCTGGTAAGTAGACGGTCCAGCTTTTTGCCGACATTCTTTAGCAACGAGACCATGTTTGTTATAAAGAACAACTGACTGCACGTTAACTGACCAACTTACAACTTTGCAACTTTCAAATTAATTACTGACTGACTGACTGCTTTCGCCAAAAACTCAACTGTGATATTACAACGGTACTGAATTTCTACTTCATTACAATTACAGCTGTGATAAGTAAACAACATGTGATTACAAAATCGACTCTACTGTCATATTTACATGATTTAGCAACGACTCTAATTATAAATTAATTCCTGCTGTGATATTTAGAAAAATGATCTGTGATAGTTTATGGTAGAATTGATGATAAATATCAGATTATACAGTGCTTTTCAAAGTTATAACCACACCGCTCACATTTGTATTTCAGAAAAAATAAGAGAGCAATAATGAAAATGACTAACAATAGTGATTGCGCTCTTAATTGCTTTCAAAATATGGTAAAGGGTTATTGCACATTTGTTGTTAAATAGAAGTTAGCAAACAAGGTGTTTCATTGTTATAACCGCACATGGCTTTTTCAAGAAAAGAATAGAAACAACGAAGATAACGGAAAAATTAATAATTTATTTGACCACCATTATTCTCTACAATTGCAAAAACCCTTCTGTGCATGGACTCTACGTATGGCATCAATGTCTCAATGTCTCTCTGGAGAGCGAGCTGGCCAATCCATTAAATTAATATTACGGTTTGAAAACCAAGCCTTTGTGGAAGCGCTCACATGAATCCGTGCGTTGTCTTGTTGAAAAGAATGGCGATATCCAGAAATTCGGCGGAGATATGGCAAGAACTTTGCTTGAAGCACTTCCTGGTACTCGATACTGTTCATCCGGCATAAAGGAAATGCCAGATCAACAGTGCCATGGCTACTAAAAGCTCCCCAAACCATCAGAGAGCCACCGCCGAAATTCCTTTTTGAAAAATAGCGCGGTTCTTTGCGCAAATCTCTTCAGTACCCGTTTAGACTATCTGGTCCATCAAGGTTGAACTTTTTCCTTGGTTCAGTCTTGAGTAATGCGATTTCGAGCAACGGCGAGTCGCGCAATCTTATTCTGGGGGTCTAGACGAGGTGCTTTCTGCATGTAGTCTCGAACGATGTCAGGGCTGTTCTTATTTGCACGCCAAATCGTCGGAACGGATGCAGAGAGGTCACATTTTCGTCTAATTGAAGAAAGCGAGACCGTGGAATTGGACGCTGTTCCGCAAATCCTTCTTACATCTCTCTCTTTCTCGCAGCAGCTTTTTTCTTCCAGGATATAATATGAACCCATAATTTTCCCGGTCCGCTAGGTAATTCCTGACAACCCGTTCGGATCTAGCGATTTTCCTAGCGATTTCCCGCTTTTACACTCCTTGGTTCCAAAAAGCGTCGATTTTTCCTTCTCCGAAAGAACATTACCGCGTGGCATAATTAACAATACTTTCTGTAATTTTATTAAAAACAAAATAAAAAATAATAAAGAAGATCCAAAAAATGCAATTTCAGTTACCTCAACTTACTTCTATAACATTTTGAATTTTTACAACAAAAGTACCGTTACCGTGCAATAACTCTTTACCATATTTTGAGAGCAATTATTAGTGTCAGTCATTTTCATTATTGCTCTCTTATTTTTTCTGAACTGCAAATGTGAGCGGTGCGGTTATAACTTATATAGCACTTTATATATATATATATATATATATATATATATATATATATATATATATATATATATATATATATATATATATATATATATATATAATGTTAAAAAGGCGGTTGAAGCTTGTATTAATTATGATAGACATAAGTTTCAAAAGCCATTTTTTTAACTATAGTATAATACAGGAATTTTTGATATATGAAATGAACTTCTAGTGTTTTAATTTCAGGAACCTCAAAGGAGCGCTTCCCCCGTGTAGTCTTCCTCATGCCCCATGCTCTAATTTCTGTTGTTTTTATTTCAACATTTTGTTTTAGGTTAGGCCTGCACCCTAGCCAGGTGCAGGGATGGTATGGGATAGTTACTGAACCATCAACAAGGGGGTAACTTTTTTTTTGTTCATTCATGATGAATGGCGATGGAGTAACAGAAGTCACCATGCCTGTCGCCTGTCTTGTTGATTTTTTTTTATTCCTTGTAGTATACCTAAAATAGGGTATTCACAACCCTCTTTCGCCACAGGCACGCGATTCTCATTAACAACCCAATTCTTCGATTCTTATTAAGAGCCCGAACCCAAGCCGACGAGCTATGCCTGTGCTGTCAACCAGGCGTGCCACCTCTCAGAATAAAGAACTAGAGGAAGCGCTGTACCGTGTAAAATTCCTATCCGTGAGTGAAGCTGCTCGAGGAATTTAAAATCAGCTGGGGTCGTTGACCAACAGAGACGAAAGCATGTAACAAAATGGGACAAATATATTTCGTACTGTCAAATGTTGTTTACTTTTGATGCGTGAAAAAGTTTCCTCGAGTGAATTAAGTTAAATTTTGTTGAAATAGCTTCTTTCAAAATGTTATGTTATCACTCCAATAAAGTTATTAGACTATTTTGTGATTTTTTGTGAACCGATTTTGCCTTAATACCCAGATTTTGTATAAATTAATCAGCATGAAGTTTTCGGTTTTTTCGTGCGCAAATATATAGAAATAAGATGATGGGAAGTCGTTTTTTTTTGCAAATGCATAACTCGAATTACTTCTAAATTCATTCTATAAACATGTGCAGTTCAATTAAAACCTCAATTTATGGAAAAAAAGCAAAAGTTTCGTAAGAATATTTGTTTTGGGTCGTTGGCACCAGGAAGGCGTCAAACAAAATTTTTAGGAGGCATCAATAGGAAATCTTAAAGAAGATTTAATCAATAAAAACCAAAATTGATGATTCGCTTGACATATAATATTACGTCAAAATTAATATGTATGCAGCTTAAATATTTTATTCAGAGAAGATAAAAAGTTACCTAATTATCAAGATTTTAAATTTACTTCGATCCCCACTTTAAATCTGACCAGGGTTGCCAGTCTTTGGCCAATCGATTATGGTATTATCTGGACAAAATTATGGTATTTGACGAAAAATTATGGTATTGAAAGTAATAAAGATAATTTTTAAGGTAAAATGCACGATTTAAAATATAAGAAATTAAGAACTGTATTATTTGAAATAAACACATTTTTAGAACACATTTAAAAGAGAGGAATAAAATAAATTGTATCTTCTATGACGAGTCACAAAGTTTTACAAAAAACTTTTTATTTATCTCCTTTGGAGTCTTCGGCCTCAGTCGACAAAAACGTTTCTAAAAACGTAAATATAAAGTATATAATCCCGTCTTCCTGATTTTCAACATCTTGACAGCTTTTATCAGCTGAAACATCTTTTTCCTTGTATAGTGATTTTGTGGTCATTCTTGACAGCATGTTTTTTGACGGGATGAGTTTGGGGCAGCCACCTGCATTTTGTACATGCTGTTTCGACAGAAATAGTGCTTTTATATTCGGCACAATCATTTTGTTTCTTGTTTTGGGTTTCGTCAAATTGATTTGACTAAAGATTCTTTCACTGTCGGTATTTCACAATTCAAAAATGTCGAAATTTTTCATTTCAAAAATTCGAAATTTTGGAATTCGGAAAAATTATGGTATTTTCGAGATACCATGAAACTCATTATGGTAGATGGTATTTGATGCATTAATATGGTAGGTCTACCAGAATTATGGTAGAAATGGCAACGCTGAATCTGACTTAATTTACGCCTACATCGCTCGAAATTTTACTACAAAAGAAATTTGCTTCACTAAAATCCAATTACAGCTCTTCCTCTAGTTCTTTATTCTAAGTGCCACCTGGATATCTTGCGGCGGCAACTTCAGGTTTTTTTTTATACGATGTGGCCAAAATCCTAGGGGACAACCCTTTGATGCGTTAGCATGGTTTTGGCCGGAAGGGAATTAGGGTAAGGGAAGTGAGGAAACTTGAGTCTTGTTTTTGCATTGCTGCGAGCTAGACAACAGCCCAGAGCCGGAGTGGATTATTTTAATTTCTTAATAAAAGCTCACGGGGTCATCTGGTCTCGAACCCAGGATCCATGCCATGTTGGTCTTGCCGCTCAACGTATTGATCCAACTCCGTCTCCACACACTGCAAAAAATACATAAATGCCATAAAATATATATATAAATGATACCAAAAATGTAAAAAAATAACTTACTGCTAGTATTATTCGACAAGAAAAATCGTGTGTCATATTATTGCAGTTTAATACAATCTTTTTAGGATCATGTTATGATTTTTTTACCAACTGGAAAATAAGTAATGTGATTTGTGTAAGGAAATAGTAAAAGATATGTAATTTTTTCGAAACAAATTTGTATTTTAAATTGCTTTAAAATAAGTTGTTTTATTTATATACCTAATTCTGTTTTACACGGTAGGTATATTCCAGAAAAAACGTGCAAAAAGATCTCATTATCACTGCGCTAAAATGTGACATATACATTTCTTGATTAAATATTGCGCAAAAACCTAAGAGCAAAATTTTTGGATAGACGCTCCTATGATTGTTGACAAGAGCATTGTACTTAAAATTTAAATCAAACCGCTTTTTTTCAGCCGTGATAAATATAATTAAATCGGGTAAAAAGGAAATTGAATTTTTTGTGCTAATCAAAACCGTGTAAATGCAGAATTGTATAAATAGTACAATATTCAAGTAATTTAAAAAAAAATTATTAAATTGGCAGCATTAATACACCAAACAATTTTGCAAACAATTCTTTTAATTTTTGGTGCAATTAAATAAGTAAAATATTTCGTAAATTTGTAATATAGATACCTTGAACTAAAATGCTATCAAAATATAAAACAAGTACAAAATGCAATGTTTACAACATAAAAACAATTTTCCCTTAGTGGAAATACAACAGTTTGGGCATACATATGCCAATGTAACAGTTAATGTAAATTTTATGTAAAAAATAAAAACATTTGTTAAAAAAATAGTATCAGGTTGTCTTGTTGTGATATGGATAAATATTACATTATATATTTACATTATAATATCGCTGAAGAAGGCATACAATTATATATATATATATATATATATATATATATATATATATATATATATATATATATATATATATACCCTAATGAGCATTTTTTCTTCATTTATATTTACTAGTAGAAGGAAATTCAAATAGACATAGCATATTAATCATAGTCATGCGTGCAACAACAATCAAACAACATTGAGAATTGTTTGGAGTTTAGACTAAATACATATTAACTCGTATGCATTTCTTCGCTAAAGAAACGTTTTAAAATTACATATTACATTCTCACCATTTCCATATATCGCCTTAATATTAACTTAATCAGATTTTTACAATAAAATAAAATTTTTTAAATTGTTATCTTCTGAATTGAATATAAGTTTACCAGAATTTATTTATAATTATAGTTAAATTTACGCATATATTTTTTTGTAATAGGCTTTTTACAAACGTTTGGTCAAGATTTGGCAAAATTTTCAATAAACTATATCCGTTACCTTAACAAATAAACCACATCTAAATTTTCAATTCATTTTAATTCGAAATAATATATTGGTTACATATTAATTTTCATTTTCTAACCTTTATAGAAACCAATAAAAGTTATAAGAGAATAGTTGTAAAAATAGTTTATTATCAGCTACATTTTTTGAAGCAGGCTATGTAAAATATTCTTAAAATTCTTAAGTGAACTAAACATGTATAGTATGAATAACATATATTAGCAGGTCTTGTTTTACACTTATATACATATATAATATATTTGCTACCAATCCATTGTTTGGATGCATTCACAGGTCAAAATACAAAGAAACTTCCTTGGACATACATATGTACTTTTCACGCAAATTCACTTTAATACTTGTGCGTAGAATTGGTTGGGATCAATAAGTTATGTATTTGTCATATTTTTACCTGAGGAGGCAAGAAAGTAATAATTAATGAAAATTTGAATAAAAATTAAATTAAAATTTTAATTTTATAAATTTTGAGACAAGAGTTCTCCGGGCGTCGAAAATTATAAAGAAAAGCAGCTAGCCATACACGAAGCGATTTGCGTGCGAGCAATCATTTTTCCTCTTGGTTTAGAAACGATTGCGCGCTCGTGTGTGGTTATGACAGCACGCCATGATTGTGTGGGAGCCACACACCTACAATTGCGTGTACGAGCATTACCTGCAGCTTTCCTTTGTTCGGCAGTAGCAAAACACCTGCATACGACACAAGGTTTATTTGAAATTCGTAATAAGTAATTAATATGTCAGATTTAAGGATTTTGCCAAAGGAATTCCTAGTTAATTTCATAGACATTTATAAAAAACATGTGGCATTGTGGAAAGTAAAAAGTCCAGAATATAAAAACAAAAATTTGAAAAATAAGGGCTACGATGAACTTGTGAATTTTTATAAAACGTATGACAGTACGGCCAGCAAGGAAACTGTCACAACAAAAAATACAATCTCTGCGAGGCTCCTTCAGAAAGGAACTAAAAAAGAGTATCAAATCGAATCGTAGCGGAGCTGGTGCCGATGAAGCTTACGTGTCATCGTTGTGGTATTATAGCTTATTAGATTTTACAGCAGATTATGAAAAACCAGCAGACAGCATCGACAATTTCGATGAACAAGAGGATCTCTTCGCTACGGCAGATCTGGAATTAGAAAACGTTAATAGCACCAATATCGCAGAAGTGGATGAGATTAATGAAACAGAGGTAATTGAACCAATTTATTTAAAAATACTTTTATTTTAATGAAAAGCAGAATGTTGTACAAAAGAGATTATGCTTTACCACTCCTTATCATGTAATCCTGCCATGGTACTTGCCCATTATTTAAAAAAAAATTTGCATATAATTCACGATTTTCTATGCTTTCATGGTTATAATTCCTACTTATTTGAAGTGATACAAAATCGTAAGGAATATCTTTCCTCCAAGACCCATTTTGACGAATTTCTCGAGTTTTTGGATCCTCAGAATCAAAAGTGTGTGGTAATTTGAATTATTTCGTTTCAAAAAATTATGCAATACACATGTAGCTGAAACAACGTTCTTAATGTGTTCGACAGAAATGTTCATAGCAGTATGTAGAATTCTAAACTTCGTTGATATTAGACCAAATGTGTTTTCCACCACGTTGCGCGCTCATGATAATCGATAGTTAAAATTTCTTCTCTCGTAATTCAAGGTAGCTTGCGCGAATGCCTTCAAAATATTTTTTTTCAAAGGAAATGCTTCATCTCCTATTATAACGAAGTTTAAGTTTTCGTTCGTTTCAAAATTTTCCGGGAAGTTTATTGTCCCATCCTCCATTTTCTTACTAAGTGAAGAAAATTCAAATACACCATCATCCGAATTTCTGCCATTTTTGCCAACGTCTATGTAAATAAACTCGTAATTAGCATCAACAAGGGCAAGAAGAACAATACTATTAAAAATTTTATAGTTGTAATATGAGGCTCCACTGTTGGCCGGTGCTGTGATTGGTATGTGCTTACCGTCTAATGCACCGCCACAGTTAGGCACATTCCATTGCTCTTGAAATCCTTCAGCTACAGTCTGCCATTCTGCCTATGATTTCGGAAACTGCAAATAAAACCAAACGTAATACGATTATTTCCAGGCTCACCGAAAAACTTTTCAAAGCTCCACAATCCGAAACTCCGAAACCACCGAAAAGGAAGAAAGTAGATAGAGATCAATAAGACTTTTTCAATGCTTGCACTGAAGCGTTGAAAGAAAATACATCAAATCGTGCTGAACAAGTGGATGATTATGATCACCTAGGAAGCTACATCGCAAAGAGATTTAAAAAAATACAAAATGCAGAGCAACGAGTTCTGGCAGAAGGTCTTTTGATGCAAGTAACGCAGAAAGCAACCTTAGGGAAACTTTCCGCAAACACAATTTTGGGAGAAGCTGTTTTAACGCCAACGCCGTCTTTTTATCAAGATTTCTCCGAAGAAAGTGGTGGAATTATGTAATTTTTTTTGAATAAAATAAAAACAAATTAACAAAATACAAACCTTAAGGTATTCTTCTTTAAGAACTTGGAAAATTGCTCGACATGTTTCTGGAATTATCTTTCCCAGCGCCTGTGGGGAAATAGCTGTCGAAAATTTGAGACACTCATATGTTCTGCCTGTTGCCAAAAATCTCAGCGTTGCTATAAGCCTCTCTTGTGCTGGAATACTTTGCCTCATAACTGTATCATGTTTTTCAATATACGGTTTTATTTTGGATAGCAAAATCCCAAAGGTTCTTGCGTCCATTCTTAAGTAATTGTACAAATCGTGGGGACTACTGTCGTTCAATTCCCTTAAGAGCCGAATATCACTAAATTCATTTCTTAATGTTAACCATTTCTTTTGCCAGAATCTCCTAGGTTTCTTTTTAGTCATTTTCACACCCGCTAAATACATGAGAGCACACACAATTGCTATTTTTTGCCTGTTTGTCATACCGTATTTAAATAATTATATCCCTCAAAAAATACAACGCCGAATTTTATTGTCAAAGGTTACAAGAGTGTCGTCTGGAACGTCGAAATTTTCAAGAGGACAACACGAAACTCCAGAATAGACAAATTTATATGAAAATGTAAATTTCACGTGAAAGCTCTAAATTATACACTCTTTCTGTTCGGAAAGAGTGTATCGTGTGTTGCGAACGTGCTTTTTAGCACACGCCACACAATCCCACGAGTTTTCCTTGAGGAAAGGTGCACAAGATTGCTCGCACGCAAATCGCATCGTGTATAGCTAGCTATTCAGTGCGATCTTAAACCTATGAGCAATTATAGCGCCAGTTTAAGAGAGTTCATTATTTTATGAGCAATTAAAGACTTTGCTGCAAGATCGCGGGAGCTCTATTTTCTGACAAATATGAGCCTTAAACCCTTATGTAAAAAAATTGTGATTTATATTTTCAAGAAAATAGTTGTCGAACAACAAAAATATAATGATAACGGTGTAAGGGTGGTTAACGGTCTTAAAGAAGTTGTGTTTTAGTTCCACGCCAAGTATGTTAAATGGAGCTGCTTTGTTTTTGCAGCAAGGTCTTCAATTAATGAAGATGCCAATAGGTAATTTAGGTAAGTACGATGATTCTCGAAATGCAAAATTTTAAGGTAGAACTCCTGAACTGGACTGAAAATTGCTGTTATGTTTATGAGTTGATATAAACATTAACAATTTGAAAGTAAGCCCTTATGATAAAGATGAAATTAATCATAGACTGGAGTGAAAATTTGCAAAAATGCAATTGACTTAAATGCAAATATTTCAAACAGTTTATTGAGTTTGCTGTAGTTTTTTCTCAACATGAATCGTACAAAATTTCTAAGCTTACTTTAAAATGAAAAAAATTAAAGATTTTATAAGTATTTTAAATTTACAGTTAAGCCAAATACATACAATGTCAA
The DNA here is from genome assembly GCA_964036015.1 of Leptarthrus brevirostris. NCBI lineage: Eukaryota > Metazoa > Arthropoda > Insecta > Diptera > Asilidae > Leptarthrus > Leptarthrus brevirostris. The sequence continues at coordinate 114,724,749 of OZ038371.1, forward strand.
GATGTGTAACTATAATACGCAGAAGGTTTTTTTTAACCGACTTCCCAAAAACAAAGAGGTTCGAAGTTTGTATTTTTTTATGTCTGACCGGGCATTACTTCGTAACGCGTCGACCGATTTTGATGATTCTTTTTTGTCTTTTACAGGCATAAATGCTCGAAGATGAATCAATTAAATTTAAAAATTAGTAAAATTTAAAATCCAATTAAAAATTAGTATCCAATGTAATAGAATGAAAGAAAAAATTAAACATTTTATAAGTTACTCAATTTATTTGAAAAAAATATATTAGTTACCAAACATACTAAGATTTATTTAACCCCTCTTGTATTTATCGAGATAGAATTAATAGATATGTATACATAAGTGTAATGCTTCTTTATAAAGTAGTCCTCAATAATTATGATGATAGTCTTAACCCGTGTAGGAGTATAACTTTCAGCGACTAAACCCCATTTTTTTTTACTCCGATCGGTATAGTGGAATAGGGTGCTCGGCGAGATAGCTCAGCCTAAATTAATATTACCCTTAATGCTTTTAAGAACCATCGCAATTATGGAGATAGGAGGTAGGAAAAGAAATTATGCTGTTGAAAATCAGGACTGGATATAAAGATACTACACTCTCTCTGTCAAAAGGAATTACACCCCTTATTCCGATTCTATAGACTTCTTTTATACAAATTCTTTATCACTACTTCAACTTATCTGTATACAATTTACTATGCTAAAAATCAATACAGCAAATAATTATGCTTAAATAGCATTATTGCATATTGGGCATGCAACTTTATTATGTTCAAGTAAACTTTTCTTTGATTTTGCTCTTGAAATTTAATGTTGTTATTATGTAATGAGCTTGCTTGCTTGGACATTTGTTTCTTGGATAATTTTATGTGATTAATAACTGTTTTAAGATGATGATTAATTATTCTTGTGGGATATACACTACATAAGTTAGCCCTTTAAAATAAATATATTATATACAGGCTGTTTCAGATCTGACGTACCAAAATGAGTAGAGTGACAGACCTCGCCTAGACAAAAAAATAATTGTTTGGCAGGGAGGGGCAACCGTTTGGGAGTTACAGGGTGATTCATAAGTTTCAGTTTTTATTGATATGTACATTAATCTTTTAATTTTATCTTTAGATCTACCCAACTCAGCGACATCACATAAAGGTTCAAGAACTACTATCCTAATGACCTTTCCAAAATAGTCAACAATGCTGATCTAACTCCATTGCAGGTACAGTAAATTTCAAAGAGAGAGAAAGTATGAAAAAGTTTATACGTAGAAATCCTTTTGGAGAATATTGTAAAAATCAACAATTTAAAGAAATTAAACTCAAATTAATTCTAAAATTCTCTGGTAAAGAAAGCAATTTTTACTTTCAAACGTAGATGTCTACTTGAAGACTTTACAGGAGCAATTGGAGCTCTTCCTGATAAAGCTATTTGGTAACATCACTAGATTTTTTTTATTGGCATGCATCGAAAGTGGCATAGGATATTCCGAACAGCTTTTGTAACAAATAACAGTAATCCTAATAAATTTCGAATTCAATAAAAAGCAGGGTAAGTATAAGTATATTTAATTTCTTTAAATTGCAGGAAACAGCGATGTACGAGTCGGCAGTCCATATACCGGCAGAATGAGCTTTCGTGGATTTCTTTTGGGACAAACATCTTGTTCTTTCTTTACCCGCAACCATTCACTGTCCTCGCCATTGTAAAGAATTTATTTCTTTCGCTACAATTGCCCAAGTGATTCAAAAATTGTTTTCTACTTTTACGAAGCAGCACTGAAATTTTAATTACTTAACCACTTAACTGATTTCCTGTACTACATGTCACATTACGAGATTTTACCCTCTTGGTCGCAGCTACCTGATAACTGCTGGTTGAGGAATGAATGCCAAAGTATTTCGCTAACTCTTCCGAAGTTGTAAGTTCTCCAAATTGAAATCTATGTATGTGTGGGAGCAACGTGAATCACGCCTAGCTGGTAGCACGTGCATAGCTCGTCGGTATGGGGTTGGGTTCTTGGACATCTTATTCACACATTGCAAACAGAAGTTCGCGTGCCTGTGGCGAAAGAATGTTGTGGACTCCTTCTTTCAGGTCTGCCACAAAGGATAAAAACCAAGAAAAACTGACAAAAAGGAAGAGCAACAGCCCTGGTGTCACCTGTTATTCCTAGCAGCACTGAACCATCTTGAAATTCACAAAAACAAGAAAAAAAACTATCCCCATATGCGATGGTTCACTACTAACCCACCATTATTCCTGTACCTGGCTAGGGTACAGGCCCAACCTGAAAACTGTGCTGAAAAAAATAAAAATAAAAATTTAAGACATAAGGGAGGAGGGAGACGGGATAAAGCCCCTCTCAGACAAGAGGGACAAGAAGCTTCATAGGAATACCTCAAACGAAAACAAACTTAGTTCATATAATTATAATATATTGACATCCAGTGAGTAATTAAAACATCTTGTAATGCTTATTGTCTCTAACTCATAAACTATAAAAGAAATCAGACTGGTATTAATTACGTACGAGACGCCTCATTAAGAGATATACTGGCGAACGCAAAAGTACCTATCCGGTAAGCGGAATTCACATTTCTCACGTATATAAATACGATTTCTAAAGTAAATATTGAACATTTCTTTTTTCCTTTTTCTTTCCTTTCGTCTTAATCATATCTACCAATTAGATGTAAGTGCGTAAGTAAGTAATTATTTCGATACAATTATTTCTTAATAATTAATTACTAATTGAACTATATTCAAAGACTTGCTCTTAACTACTGACACGATGACACGACGTTCTGATATGTCCTCCATAGAACCAATTTCACAATTTTTCAATTCTTTTCTCTCTTTATCTCTCTAGCCTCCAACACTCTTTTTATACGGGAGTTATTACTACGTACTAATAAGACTTTGGCAGAGTCAGAACTTAGGATTTAACCTGAATACAACAGCTAAACCACTATGCACAGTTAAATACGAACAGCATTCCAGAAATTAAATTTAAAATCTCTCTCAACACACAAATCTAATATAAAATGTAAAATTATAACCCTAATACTTAATTAAGGTACACCTTTTTTTTTCTCTTTTTTTTGTAATGTGAGCCACGGCTAAATATTTTTATTAGGCGAGACTCGATGTTCGCTAACTCTGTCCTCGTCGGCGCGGAACTGATGTGCTACTTCTGTCAAGAAGAAGATTCATATTCCGTGACAGCAGGAACAGGTGGCGAGCAGACACAGGAGGTAAATTTCACTTTGCAACCGGCAGCCATTGTGTGAAGAAGGTTTTTCTTAAATCCATACTAAACACATTGTGTCTAACCATTTGAAGTGTGGTGAAGTATTTCTAAATTGTGTGTATCAATTTTAGAGCAGTCTCATATATTAATACAGTACAGTGTGATCCGCAACAAATTAAAAGTGAACATATAAAAGATCTACCAAATATTATCGGCGTCGTGACGCCATGCTTGAGCGGGTGAGTTTTTGAATTTCTGCTTTGGTGCGATATATTTTTATAACATAAATATAACTTGAAACACAAAAAAGCATCATTTATTAAGTTACTGTGTTACTTGTGTGCTAAGACAAAGCTTCTCTAGCAATTTAATATACTTTATCTTCACATTATTCAATAAGTAATCTCTGGCCCGCACGGTCGTTATAACAAGTCTCAGTTCCCTTAATTCAACACGCGAGCTCAGGGATTGATCCCCCATTGTGGGACCCTCCCCCTGAGGAGTTAAACAGTTTCCTAAAAACTAACAGATCGAGATCAAGGTCGAGATCTAGGTCCTCTCAGAGGAAAAAGAAAACGATAGACGGACATAAAAACTCAAAAAAACTGCAAGACTCACGGCTCACAAACCAAACACAAAATGTACTTGGTAATAGGCTAATAGATGAAGCAAATAAGAAAATAACAATTGAGTTTGCTGGCTTACCTGATCCCTGCCAACTTGAATCACTAACTCCCATCAATACAAAGGCAACAAATTTAAACAGCGTACCCATTAATCCTTTCCCTACAAACAACAGCGCTACAGAAATCCTGAAGTACGACCATAACGACAAAGGTCCGTTCTGGATTATGTTACAAAGAATGGTATCAAATGACCAAGTAAACGCTATCCTATCGGATATTAGTATGGGTAAACTCTTAAACAGGTTAAAATGTAAAAACATCTACTCCATCAGAAGACACAACGCAAATTGCGTCATGGTTTTTTTCAAAGACTACGCTTCAGCAAATTCACTTTTAGAAACAAATTTAGTTGATCAGAACCTAACCGCCTTCATTCCAAAATCCTACATAAGGAAACAGGGAATAATAAAAGGAATTTCGTTTGATATCTCCAATGAGGAAATAACAGAGTACATACAGTCACCAATAGAAGTGACAGAAGCACAAAGATTCACCAAAAAAGGTGAAGCAGAACAGAGATTTCCGACCTCCATAGTCAAACTAAACTTCAAGGGAAACAGGATCCCTACGGAAGTATCATTATATGGAGCAATAAGAAGCGTAGAATACTATGCACCCAGACCGAGGTTCTGCAGTAAATGTCTGAGATGGGGTCACTTACAAATTCAATGCAAAACTGCGTATGCACTATGTCTAAACTGCTAAAAAGAAAACGGCTCTACTGACACATGCAAAAATACGCCTTACTGCATAAACTGTAAAACCAACCATCGCCCAGATAGTCAGCAATGCTTTGCTAAAGAAAAGGAGAAAGACATACTAAAACTAATCGCTATAAAAAACATAAATAGAAGAGATGCTAACAATGTACTAAAAACAAACGAACATGCCCTACCTAATGAAAACCCATTTAACCTATTAAATGAGACAGATCTAGACTCTGCTTTCCCAGCACTACCTAATTCCAACAATACTAAAATCCCGGACTGTGACGCGAACAAAATCATCTTAAAAAAAACCAGAACCTTCTCAAAGGTAGTTAAAGTGCTTCGTGATAACCCAAACAATTCCTATTACAACAGCCTGATTGACAAACATAAGCAAAAATCAGGAATAGCCCTAGAATCAAACACAAACAAAGTTAGTGAATACGAGAAAATTATTAACTGGGTGAAGTACCAACTGAAACAAAACATCACGGGGGAACATGGTGAAAACAACAACTTCATTAACACTCTAAGAAACAAATTAAAAATACTAGACACTAATAATGATCTACAACTAATACAGGAAAACAATACTCACGACATAAAGCGAATTACTCCATCCACAATTGACACAACTCACCAATAAACTATTTTTAGGAATGCTAAATAACTATCTCTTATACTATTATGGGTAAACTTAATCAATTAAAAATACTACATTATAATATTCAAAGCTTAAACGCAAATAAACCAAATTTAGAACTTTTTATTAACAACTTCGAACCAGACATAGTAATGTTAAACGAAACATGGCTGCATGATAACCAACATGCCTCACTGACAGGTTATAACCTTGTCAGGTGTGACGGCTATGGTGGTAGCTTAATTGCAGTAAAAAAGCACATCAAATATTATAAACTCCCATTTGAGTCCAAAATAGACAATGTAATTATACAGATTCAAAATGGTAATAATCTTATACTCGCTTCAGCCTATGCATCCACTAACCTTACAGTTCAAACATTCAAATCAGAATGTGTTAAACTATTTACCTATCTTTCAGCATATAGTAATGTCACTGTATGTGGTGATTTCAATGTCAGACATGAGTTATGGGACAAAAACATAAAAAGAAGTGATACAAGCACCTACAAAGGTAACATTTTAAACAACATCCTAACAACATCAAATTTGTCACTCATATCCCCTGACTTTTGCACATATTTCAAAAACTTAAATGAAATCAATAATGGCTCAACTCTTGACTTATGTTTCACATCATTAAAAAAAGATAATATTCAAATAAAAACCCTTCAACAACAAATAGGCAACTCGCACCATTTTCCCATAATAAACTCCGGCATAAAAAACATATCTCCAGGAAAAAACTTCTAGTTACTGTGCAGAACCTCAAAAATCTTCCTACTGATGATGGATGCCCTACAACTCTAGAAAACCTTGTTAAGAATTGCTCTTTCAAAACCCCACACTCTAAATTTGACCCAAAACCTTGGTGGAACATTGAGGTGCAACAGCTTTTCAAAAAAAAAAACTGGTATTTTCACAGCTAATTAAACAAACCTCGTCCATTCTAATGAACAAATATCTGGCAATTTGTAAACTACTAAAAAATATGATCACTCAGGCCAAAAAACTTAATTTCGAAAGCTTCGCAAAAAAACTCTGTACACTAAAAACGAGAAACCTGTTCAAGCTTTACAAAGGTATAATAAATAATACCAATAGTAAAGATGGTCAGATGAATTGGGATGCAGATAGAGCACTAGACTACCTGAAATATATTTCTGGTAACAAACAATCCGTAAGTCCAGCAGTTAATAAAAAACTTTTTAATAATGTCACTCCCACCCCGTTATCGCTAACGGAGTTAACGGATGTGCTTAAAAAAAAATCAAACTATTCGGCCCCTGGGCTTGATGGTATCTCATTCTTTTTACTAAAGAGACTAAACCCGAACTGTCTTATCAATTTATTGAGCTATCTAAATGACCTCTGGAGGAGAAGTGTTATTACTAACAACATGAGACTCATAAAAATAATTCCGATTCCAAAACCAAAAAAATCAACTGATAACTTAAAGAACTTTAGACCAATCGCGTTAATTTCAACTACCTTAAAATGCATAAATTCAATTATCAACACAAGACTATCTAACTTCCTCTTAGTAAATAAACTTCTACCTACGAACACTTACGCTTACATGAGAGGGAAATCTGTCAGTAAATGCCTTAACGCTATACTAAACAATATCGCGAATAACAAACATCTTGGATATAAAACTATACTGTTATCAGTTGATATTTCTACTGCGTTTGAATCGGTATCAATTCAAAAATTATCCGAAATTTTAATCTCACTAAAAACGCCAGTTGACATAACGAACTGGATCTTCAACTTTTTTACTAACAGAACGCTTATCCTACAAGACACCACTATTAATATCAATGACGGTATACCACAAGGCAGTTCGCGGATGATTTCATGCTTATTGCCAGAGGCAAAACGTACGGAAAAGCCATAGAATCATTACAAACAGCATTCGACCAGTTTACAAACATTGCCGAAGAACTCTCGCTAAAAATAAATAATGGTAAAATAAACCTTGTAGCCTTGGCTTGCAGAATCAATCCCATATCAAATATTTATCTAAAAAGGTCCCCCATACCTTTCACAAAGAAGCTAAAATTCATTGGAAGAACCTTTAACACCTCATTAACAATGTCCAGTCTAACTAACCAGTTATACATCAATACTAGAAATGATGTTAACGCACTAAAAACGCTGACAAATAACATCTAAGCAAAGACTATTTATAAAGCCACGATTAGGTCGAAATGCGACTTCATCTCAACCTCCATCACTAACAGACCTTTATACATTGAAAGAAAAATTAAAACCATTAATAATGCAGCATTAAGGGCATGTCTAGGACTTACTAGCACTACCCCTATACATATTATTTACATGCTGGCAGAAGAACTTCCCCCAATATACAGAGCTTCCCTACTCACTGCTAGAGAACTGGCGAAAGAAATACCTCTTAATGGGATAAAAGTTGATGAGTTAATCCCCCTAAACACTAGAATATCCAACTATGCCTATGTAATCAACCAACACAGAGATATCCTAAAAATGTTAGGTACAATTACTAGCTCTTACCCACACAATCTAATAGTCAAAACTGACTTATTAACCAAAGCCGACCACACAAGAGAATCGATCACAGCGGAACAGCTGAAACAAATATATCTAAAATTTCTAGAAGTTCAATCTAGGGACTGGCAACGGACGCATCCTACAAGTATCCTCTTACAGGAATCAGTGTGGTAGCACACCCGGGTCTAATACACAATAGTACTCTTTTTGAAAATCTCAGATCCTCAACGTCGGGAGAACTAAAAGCCATAGAATTAGCCGTAGAATTATCGGATTCTTTTCACTTAAACAATATCTTAATTCTAACGGACAGTAAAGCGGCTTGTGCGGCTCTAACCAACCCTAAATTAAACTTCTACGCTCATTTAACCAGGAATAAAATCAATAACAGACAAAAACTCTACAAAATAGTATGGATACCTGGACATAAAGGCCTATCGCTAAATGAAGCTGCGGACAAACTAGCAAAAGATGCGCTGCATTTAGATATTCCCACTGCTTGCAAAATTTCCTACGACGATGCCATGCTAAACATAAGCGAAAACATAAACACAAAATGGTCGGAGGAATTCTCCAGGACCTGCATGTCAAAAGTCTCACTCTACAGTAGTTTATTCCCACATTTAAGAATACCTCCCTGGAAAAATTGGGACCTCAAGCCAAAAGAGTCTAGATTTTTAAACAGACTTTTCTCCGGACACAACTACAATGGCAAATTTTTCAAACTAATCGGTCAAAACGACCTAGTAAACGGCTCAACCTGTAACACACTTAATGATGTAGAACATATGATGCTTTTTTGTGATAAGTTTGTTCACATTAGACAAAGATTCAGACCATTACAGGAATCTCACTCACTCATCCAATTACTAAAAGATCCTAATGAAAATAAAATCAGTAAAATTCTCAACTTTATATTAGAAGCTAAACTAATTGACATCTAAAATAACAAAATTTTATTTCAGCGGATTACACATAGTAATATATTAGATTATTCATTCACTCAATGTTCATATTCACTTAATTACTTCATTCCAATTCTTAAGGTACTAACATACCCTCCCCACTCATTCCCTATACCCCTATTACACACCCAAACTGCACACTCATCATGGACAGTCACATGAAATAACATTAAATCTAAAGTACAAAAATTTAAAATACTACATAATTAAACTAAACTCATAGAGCATTCATTGCCACACTTATTTGGCGTTATACCCTAGACGGTCGAGCCAGGAGATCGGGTACTCCAGCCGCACTTGAGCAGCCCATAGTCCACCGTTCTGAAAACAATAAAAGAAGAAGAAGAAGAAGGAGGTAAATTTCTTTGGTATTTTAACAAAATAATCCCATTTTATCTGAACCATCTTGGCTCAGACAGTAGTCTAAAAGTATTCCGTCTTTTTTTAGCAAATATTTTTTGTCTCCCAAATATTTGAAATTCTGATGAAATTCTGTTTGACAAGTTATTTCCCTTTAAGGAAATAAGAAGATGAATGCCCCGCTGCACACCTTTGTGGGAATAAGACACAAACTTGGCCTGTATTAATAGCCCAGTCAGCGGATGTAGAGGTAAATCCCCCTGCGCAATTTTTTTGTGGCAGCAATATTAGTTGCCAGGTGGCTGTGGCCGTTCGGGTTACCTCCATGGCGCCTGCCACCCCATCTTGACACCCGTATCCAGACCTCCCCAAAAACACAAAAAATGGTAATTGATTCAGCATCTATCGCACCCGAAATACATAGGCTAACCAAATAACACGTAATTGTAGATAAACATCAGGCGAGAGCCTCACCAAGCTAGCCGTCTGCTGCAACAAAAACCTCGGCCAGGTCCAAGCGCCCCAGTCCGCTAGAACCCCTTAAAAGAGGGCCTCAAAGAGAACGAGAAAAAAAAGAAAGATTAAAGCAGAGAAGAGAAAGAAAACCTAAATCACACCAAGGAACAGCCACCAGGCGAATTGTATCTTTTGTTGTTGAAATAGCGCGCCAATGAGCTTTAATTTCGCCTATAAATAGTGAAAGAACTTTTGCATTTAACTAAATATTATCATAAATAATCCTAAATGTTTCTGGAATAATTAATAATCAGATGATTTATTAGATAAGTTAGTAAGTTTTTGGAATTTGTTAAAGTGCGCTGCGTAGTACTAGTAGACTAATTAATTTTTAAGTCAGTCTTAAATGAAATCCCTTGTAGTCTATATATATATAGGTTACCTAAGAAAAGAAATAACATTTACCTAAGTTACTTTATTGTAATGAATTCTATCATTGATTCTCTTTATATATAATATAATTATTCCGTTTATATGAGCTAATTTTCTAGTTTTATTTCAGGAACCTCAGGAAGCTTCTTCCCCCTTTCTTGATTCCCTCATCCCGTCCCCCTCCACCCTATGGTTGGGCCTGTACCCTAGCTAGGTACAGGAATAGCGGTGGGTTAGTACCTGAACCATCGCATATGGGGGTAGTTTTTTTTCTTGTTTCTGCGAATTTTAAGATGGTTCAGTGCGGCTAAGGGTGACAGGTGACACCAGACCTGTTGCTCTTCCTTCTGTTTCTCGTTTTTTTATCCTTTGTGGCAGACCTGAAAGAAGGAGTCCACAACCTCCTTTCGCCACAGGTACGCGAACTTCTGTTTGCAATGTGTGAATAAGATGTCCAAGAACCCAACCGACGAGCTATGTACGTGCTGCCAACTAGGCGTGCCACTTGGACATCCTGCGGCAACTTCACGTTGCATAATCCGTACACACATTACATAAAACATGGCGCCCAACGCGAAGCATGTCTTCCCTAGGGAAGACACATCAGCATCTTCTGATGCGCTTCGTGCCTCTAAAGAGAGGGCATGTCAGCTTAGGCTGATCCGCTAGTCCTTTTCGGACTTAGGCGATGTTGGCCTGAACGGCTGTTGTCTCCTCCCTTTTTATCAAGCACCTTCGAGGTCTAGTGCCTCAGTCCTGACATGTCTAAAGGTGTCCATAGGCATGTCAGTTTTAGCAAATGGGACACTTCATCCAACTCTGCCCTTTCCTCGGCCTGAGATGATTGATCCTCGGGGGGATAAGTGCTGTTCTCCCTAGCGATGTCCGATGTCGCTTCGGAAGTGCCTAATCTCCGGGATCATCGGCGTCTCATGTCGTAGGGAGCTGGTTAGCTGGACGAACATCCGACTTAGGCAGTTACCAGCGTGACACTTCACTGGTCGTATGCTCTTGTACAGCCCCGATGCCATCTTGGTATGACCGTGAAAGTGCTCGTTGAGTTTGCTTATGCTCAGGGTTGGTTCCTAGCTCCACAGGCAGGACAGACGTTGTGGGTTTTGTGAAGTTCTCACATTCCAATTTTTTTTTCTTTTCTTAAATCTATTTTTTTTTTGCTTTTGGTGAATAACTTTAGTTTATTTTCCTCATTAAAACCCCTTTTCATATTTTATGTATTTCTTTAATTTTTTTTATTTATTATTCCTTTTTTGTGTTTGTTTTCCCCTTTCCTCTTTTCCCTCATACCCTCTCCCAACCCTAGCAAGATAGGAGAAGAAGCTTCATTGAGGGACCCTGAAATTATTTTAGCTATTTCGTTATTTAATTTTTTTTGACACATTCGTTGTTGGTCACTTCCGGATGAGTTGAATTTTTGTTTTTATTTTTTTTTGATTCTAGTGTCATTAAGTTTTCATTCAATTTTTCTTATTTTTTTTTCAGTAAGATTACTTCTGAACTTTTTATTCGAATGCACATTTCTCCTTAGATTTAGCATTATAGCTCTGATTTTTTTTGATTTCTTTTTGTTGGTTGTCCTCACTTGCTGACTTGGTCTATAACCTTAGGATTTGGATATCCCGCACATACAAACATACATTGCCAACGTTCTTTTTTTTCACACATTTTTTCTGGTACATCTAAAACAATGTTTCGCTCGCCTGCTCGCTGGTACATCTAAAACAATGTTGGAGCCGCTAATCCGGCTAACCCCTCTTCCGCCTAAGGCACCGCACCACACAGACGCAACAGTGGTCACTACCGATCAGCTGGCCACGAACCTGGCTGACTTGAAAAAAAAGGTGTTGGGTCTACTAAGGACCAATCTAGCCCAATCCAACCTGGAACGTTCATGTACTGCCAGTAGCCCTACAGAAACAAATAACGATTGCCGTCAGTACAGTCAAAATTACTTAGATGGTTCCGTACATCCAGCCTCCAGAGGTCGATCGATTGACCCAAGTCCGCGATGGAAACAACAAACGGACGAGCGCGAGCCTTCTCAGCAACCCCAACCTAGGCAAGGGTCCGCACCTAGGGTAGCAATGCTACCAGGCAAGACGTCCGTCCGTCATGGCGTCCTAGGCAATACAGTTGAACGGGCGGAATCCGTCTTTTTCTGTCGATGATTTTCTTTTCCGTCTGGAGCGACTAGCGTCAAGCGCGCATGAGACTGATGAAGAACTTTGTGCCAATATTCATATCCTTCTCAAAGACGACGCAGAACAGTGGTCGCAGTCGACGTAGACTTAAACTCCTCATACTTCTTCATGGAAGAGTATGAGTAGTTGAAAGCTCTAACCGCGGTAGAGAGACTGGTTTACTGATTTTTCTACCTTGGTTTTTGCAGTAAGTAAGGAAATTTTGATTTTTCCTGATGTTGTTATAACTTTAACGTAAACGACTGCTGCATACGCTATCTCGGAAGCGTAAGAAAATCCGTGCAATTCACACCTTGATGTTTTATCTTTTTCGATCCATCTTGGTATTCTTATTTGTTCCAAATCTTTCAATTCTTCCTTAAATCTCTGCCACATCTTTGTTATATTTTCTGGTAGGTTTTGATCCCATGTGAGTCCAATTATTCATAACTCTTGAAACATAATTTTTGCCTGAATAATTGCATAATGATTGCCATCCTAACGGATCAAATAGCTTGGAAGCTTCACTTAATAAACTGCGTCCAATTGCTTTTGTGTCGATTCCAATTCTAAATTGGTAATGGGATGCCAGAGAACACCCAAACTTTTTATTGGATTATTTATATGCGATATTCGCTGCTTCAGGGTATTTAATATGATCATCTTGAGCTAACTTCCGTAAGGTCTTAATTGCGAAATAAGGCGCTGACCTTGTGCCATACGTGACTGTTGTCAGTTGATATTCTTTAACTGGTTCGTTCCGAGATCTTCTTCATAATATTGTTGTGTGAGCTTTTTATAAATTATCTGGGATTCCTACCACCCCAAAATACATCGCCGTTGTCCTAAATGGGAAACGGCCTGAAAACTAAAATTTCTGGCCTGAAAGTACTGAGAAGGAAACGACAAGAACTTAGACAGCTAGGTATGGAGCTTTCTGCTTTGGTGCGGTTCTTTCTTTTTGATTCGGGGAGTTGTACCAACATGATTGGAAGTCGGACGTCATATTGATCGGGCAAGATAATTTTGTCTAAGGAAATTAATTAATACATCGACGAGCGAATTCTATATTTTTAATTGGCTAACAGCACGTTCCATACTAATTGGCAGTAAAAGTGTGACCCTTTAATCGGTTATTCAGTGAAATTACCAGTTTCGCACTAGGCATTAGTGGGGTTAGTTTACAACCTCACAAAAAACCCACAAAAGTAATTTCGCGGCATGATAGTTACCTACCGCCAAAAGAAACAAAGTAGTGAGTGAAAACAAACAAAAAAACAAACAAAAAGGAAAAAGCAGATTATTCGGTGAAGCGGCTAAGGAGCTGATATCGAACGGGCCGCGTGGCCAAGGCTGCGGATAACGGACAAGGAGAATGCTCTAATTTATTCCTAGGCAAATTCGCCACCATCATTTCGTCCAGCAAAGAAATATGCCGATATATTTGAGTTAATTGCGTTGTATACGATCCGCAAAGAAAATTTCAGTATCCTTACGCTAAGGAGTTTAGTACTGTGTAAATCTCGATGCAGCAAGTAACATCATCAGCTAAGTAAAAATATATTATCATTAAACTAAGGTTTTGGTGTTGCTACCGATAAAAAGCGGGAACAATTTCTTGTTTAATTTAAAATGATTTGTATATATTTGCCACATAAGTAAATTCATAGATTGCGCCATATTTTAGTTTTCTTACAAAATAAACATTTTACCAGTATTGTTCGAAATATTCCAACTTCTCACTTTCATTGCTGGTAAGCACTTCAAACAGTAAATTCCCTTTTTCTTTGAAGCCGTTGGCAAAGTGTACTCGTTTTAGTACCGTAAAAGTTTAAAATATGGTATGAATATGGTACAAATTATTTTGTGAAATAATGGCACGAATGGCTTGAATCAATTTAAAATATTGGACAAAAACCATTGCAATTTCTCTCCAAATTGGCTGAACATTATCTACGAACTAGGTAGCTAGAATATTATTAGGTATTTCAATTTTACATAACATTCTTTTCATTATTTTCAAAATCCTTTTCTTTTCCTTTAAAGTAAGTAAGTAAGTAAGTAATTTATTTAGCACTATTGCTATTAAAATTTAACATTAAATATTACACCTATATATGAATTAAAAAAAAATTTAAACTTTAATAAACAATGAGGTAGCATGTTTCTTCCCCATTGATTTATCACGAAAATTGACATATCTTCATCCATTAATTTCATTATAATTAACTTTTAAATATTATTCGGCGCAAATCCCAAAGTTTATGGTATTCCCTGAAAACGAAAACTGATTCGATAGTAAAAGGAAGCCAGTATTGATTACTGACTCAATTGTTTATGGACTGCACTATCTATTCTCGGAACCAAATTCCGAAGATCCACTGTAAGGAGGCCGTAGAGGTACTTCAGACAAACCAAAGTTTATTTAGAAATCACGTTGCTAAAACTATGCTTGGCAATTATATTGGCGAGACGTATTTTGAACGTTGTCTCAATTAATATATAGAAGAAAACTTAACCCTTAAGAATTGTGTCTATCTAATTAGCGTGGCAGTATGTGGACGCATCTACGCCAATCTAACGTACACTTATAACATAAAACTAAAATTTTAAGATATAATTTATAATTTCCCAAATATCAGGTCATATAGAACTGTGGACGTTTCTTTCCAGTACCCAAAAGCGCACAGAAAACAAATATACCGTCTTACAGATTTTTCCCATTAGTTTTTTTGTTTTGCAAATTACATCTTTATTTGTGGAACATTATGTATTCTGGTTGTAACAACACAAATTTAGATAATGATTTATTGAATAGGTAAGTGTAGGCTCAGATTGCCACCACCACCATATATAAATGCAATTTAGTTTTTATGATACCTAGTACGTATATAAGCTCTTTTCTTTTATAATATAATTTGATAAATTTTTTTATTACCATTTGTAAGAAAAAAAGAAAAATTTAAAAAGAAAAACAAAATACGACACCAATAAAACTGAATTTGAAATTGGTGTTTCGTTTACTGATTAGTGAAATCCAACACCACAAAAAAATTTAAACATGAATTGAAATTATTCGCAAGTAAGCATAAGATATTTAATCGAATCCAAAAAAAGACATCGATAGTGGCAAAATTAATTAGAACTTACCATTAACCAAATTATTGAAGGAAAAGTATGAAAACTAAAACAGTGAAATTTTTATCAAGGACAAATTTGAAGTTGTGAACAGACATGCGATTGAAATGTCTCCGGGTGTGGGAATTGTCCTTTTTTTTGAATTATTGAATTGACCACGATTACAGAAAATCTCACTGCTATTACCCATAAATAATTAGATTTAGGCTTAGTACACGTTAAAATCATCATTTATATATATCTTGAATTAACAAAAACAGAAAAAAAATATCGTTTATAGCAAACAACGAGCCGTAGAATCTATCTTGTATCATAAATAATGCGCTGTTAGATAACCGCCTTAGTCCTCTCCACCACCCCTCTTTTCCGAATAGCCACTCCGGACCGCCTTCTGAGGTACAGGGACTATGTCGCAATACAGGGCGTGACATAGTCATAGGATGGGGAGGGTTAGCCCAATAAGCCTCATACCAGCTAGAGGCTGAGGTTGCTTCTCGTCAGGAGCATAATAGCGGTATTCTTTTATCCCTTTTTTATCCCCTTAGTATCTTTGTGCGTTCCTTTTTTTTTGTCTTCAGTCTATAAGGACTTAAGAGTGCAATAAAGTTCGGGTGAGTGTACCGAGGAAGTGAGGCAAGATCTCACCCCGATCCGGCGAGCTTAGCACGGCTAGCAAGGCGGGCCCCTCACCTCCTCGGTCATCTGTCAGAGCCTGCACGGCTACAATCACGCTTACCCTGGTAGTTCCCGTAACCTTCCCCATATCCTTTGGTTGTGAACTAATACGAGGTTGTGTCAAACAATTTAGTAGTGTTCCCAACCCTCAATCCAATCCATGCCCACCTGCAGCCATCTGTTGGTTGCCTGTGAACATGGATTTCACAAGTTACCGATAACAATATACGTTGATAATCACGGTCGTCTGGTGCAATTCTTATCTGTCTATACATCTTCTCAATATCGCTTCTAAATGCTAATTTGTGTTTTCTCCAACGCATTAAGATGTCAGTCAAATTTTGTTACAAGGTAGTGTAATGTGAGCCATTTAGAAATAGCCCACGCCATCTGTGAGACAAAAGTATAAAACCCCTTGACACGTACATGACCAACTATCATGTACCTTTTTTTATGCTCATGACTGTCACCCCTGCTAGCTGCCAGGGATGTGAACGCTTAAAAAAGAAGAAGAGCACATTACGTGACAACTGCCAGAGGATTAACGACAAGAAGAGGTAAGTGGAATAATATCATTAAAGTTTTCTAAATTTATCCGAGCCATCAGAGCTGGGATAAATTTTCTTACAAGTAATTTACAATCTCCTAGCTATCCCACACGCATCGGCTCACAAATTGTCCAATCAGGGCAATTAGCATCCACGGCATCACCAAAATCTTAGCACCAGCGTGCCTTTACCCATCTTGAAAAACTGTGGTAACAGTCACCTACTGCCTGGCACTGCATCAGTGCTCCGCATTCTACACTGCCGCCACCGCAAAAAGGGTAACTTTTTTTCATTCAAAAAACGCAAAAACAAGAAACCGAATACAGCCAAACAAGTGTATATACGAATTGAAAAGCTCAAAAGCTCACTTGCCCGCGGGCATAGGTTTGGACCAGTGATGTCCAAACCTATGCCAGCGGGCAAGTGAGCTTTTGAGCTTTTAAATTCGTATATACACTTGTTTGGCTGTATTCGGTTTCTTGTTTTTGCGTTTTTTAATTAATAAAGCATACAAAAGTTAAAAAAATCGTCATATTTAAGTAGTTTTGTAAGCGATTATACAATACCTTAAGATATAAAACCTTTTGCAAATATTTTAAGGTTCTAAATTAACCAAGCAGTACGAAATGCTTCTAAAGCTTTTAAGCTTTCTTCACATTAAGTAGTGTGAGTTTGGCCATCACTGGTTTGGACATCACTGGTCTAAGTAGTCGCGCGTATTAAAATCGCCGTCGGGCTGGATCCGAGGCGATCAAAAAGGGAAAATCTGATTCTAAAAATGGTGGAGTCCGGTCCGAGCATTGGCGTAAAGGTGTAAAAACAAAACGTTTAATTAATCAAAGAAAAATCTGTCTAAAGACAAAAATTTAGTATTAAAAAAATAACAGTGTAGAATAAAAGGTTTAGTGTAAAAGAAGTAAAGGTGTAAAAACAAAACGTTTAATTAATTAAAACAAAATCTGTGTAAAGACAAAAATTTTGTATTAAAGAAATATAATTGTAGAATAAAAGGTCTATATGTGTAAAAACAAAAGATTTGGTGTTGAAGAAATGTAGGTGGCGAAAGTTGTCTCAATATTGACCTCAGCTGTTACAACACGTTTAAGCTTACCCCTGTGTTTGATTTCGCTGAGGCGTCAAAAACAACTCGAAGTTTCGTAGTAGAGCTGCTTTCGTTGATTACTGCATGGTGAGGAATATAAAATATGTTTCTTGTCTCCGTGTCTTCAGGTAGAGATTTGACCAAACTCATATGTCCTAAATTCAAATATTCTTCCATAAAATCTCTGTAAGCCTTTTCAAAAGATTTATTTCCTTTCCATTTATAGTAATCTAGCAAATGCTTTTCCTTTGGAGCTTCCCAAATCTCTTTTTTCTTTAGGATTAAATGGGGTTCGCACCGTGTATCTTCCACTTTGGGACCTCATTACTGTTGTTTCATAAAAATTTTCACAGTCTATTTCTTCCTGTGTTTGTTTTCGTTCAGGCGTGATCTCTTTAATGTCCCAGAATTTTCTTAATTGCGTCTCGATTTCTGACTGCACTGTGATTTATTTTTTGTGGCCGTTGCTATTGCTTACTTTTCCTGACAGAATCCAACCAAATTATGTCCGCTGGGCCACTGGATCTGATTGATTACTTTTTGTGACACCATCAAGTATAATTTTGCCAAAAACATCTCCAGGTTTGTCATACGTTGGGTCCGCCAGTAACAGATTTTGTAATTTAGTCGAAACTCCATGGCATATTTGTTCTGCTGGTAGTACCTTTGTTAATTTGGCGAGAACTAGTGCAGTTGCATTTAACTGAAAGTTTGATGAAAACCTTGGCAATATTGTAACTTGTACACTGTTTTTTTCTATCCCTGCTAAAGCTGTTCCTAGACCTCCAATCTTGGCATGAATCTTTACTCTTGTGAGATTCAGACGTTGTGCAGCATTCAGGTCCACCTTTGTTTTATTGTTCCGTGAAATCCTTTGCTACCCATGTATTCTCTCTTTGCGTTAACAAGATTTTGTGTTCTTGACGGTATATAACTCTTATTCGCTAGTGTTACCGCGTAATGTTCTTTCTTACTGCGCCCGTTAACTGCTTCTAAACTCTGCAATCGCATTTCCAGGAATTGAAACATATCTTCTAGTGATTGGACTTCTCTGGGCGCTTTCAAACCTTGCTCATATAATTTTTCTGATTCCTTGTCTAGCTTCTGTGAAATTATATGTACGATAAATGGACCCCAACCTGTCGTATCTATATCAAGATTATTGATGGCGAACAAACTTTCCTTTGTGGTATCATGTTAAGAAGAAGTTACCACTTGCAGATTCTACTGTGAGCACCGATTGTGCCAGTAAAATGTTTAGTTGGGTTGATACCAATAATCTTGTGTTGTTGTATCGATGGTTGGGCAGCCCCCATGTGGTCTCGTAATTCGCATTAATCACTTGCAGATGTTGCAATAATTTACTTGCCTCGCCACTTAAGTTCGCCTTTAGATACTGCAGTTTTTGAACTTTTCCCAAAGCAGTATTGTTATATATTAATTGTACATAAAGATCGTGGAACGATTTCCATTTAAGATAGCTTCCGTTGACGGTCGGTAGCTCAATTGGTGGCAGTTTAATTTGCTGGAAATCTGCTTGTTTATTTGAGTGTGGTGTTAGCAACTCATCGCTACATTCCTGAAGATATACCATCGTACTTTGATACGCATCCTCAAGAAGTGATTTTTGACATCTTCTTTTTCTTCTTCTAACACTGAAGCATAGGCCATTATTTCGTTGTAATTTGCAGTTATCTCTGCCCAATAATTTATCAGTGTTTGTTTTTTCATCTGATAACATGCCTTCGTGTATTGCTTTTATCGGTTCTGCTCAATCATATTGATTATTCTCATAAGTTTTTTTCCAACTGTCTTTGTTTTTTCAATATTAGATTTGGGTCTCTGCCTTGTCGTCTGTTGCTTTTCATGTGTTTACATGATCTTCTTCATTCCATTCCCTCCATGCAATACTTAAGGCGCTATCGAATTTCTCATGAATATTTGCTCGTCATAATTTTTCTCGAAATATGCATGACTTTGGCTTAGAGCTTTCATTTATTCATGTCTTCTTTCAAATGCTTCCCAGAGTGATGATAATTTACTCACTCTGTTCTCCAAGTATTCCTTATTTTTCCTTGACTTCGAGTCTTTTTTACAATTGGCATATATCCGCTCAATTTCCTCACCTACTTGCTTCTGCAATTTTGCCAATTCATCCATTAATGGGATATCGCGGCTTTATCGGTCATGGTCAGCTCGTCAACGATCAGATGTGGAGATGATTCACTTAGCTTGTGTTTGGCACATTTTGGGTTGCACTTAAAATTTTTTCCGTCACCTGGCTTATTTAATTGATTTAAGCTGTTGACTTCTTGCCCTTGAAGAAACCTGAATGTATTTGGACTTCTGATTATTTTGTTGTTGTTTACATTTATTACCCTAGGTCGGGAACTTTGCGTGCTGCAACAACTTTTTATGATTAAGTGATTAGCTTGGCACCTTACCGTGGATCGAGGGATACCAGGAGTATTGAATTAACTTTAATGAACTGTTTTACTTATTCCTTACTATAGGTCAGTTGATACTAAGGTTACTGGTTTGAAATTTTTATGACTTCGAAGGACCAATGTTAACTAAGTCAATAAAACACTTTGTGAGTAACTTAATTACTGAGGTTTATTGATTGAGAATGTCATTTTTATATACAATTTTTGCTTATACAAAGTAATTTCTGCTTAAATTCTACTGTACATCGGTTATTGATTATTGCTAAACATGCTGCTGACTGTAATAATGTTCCACTTATTGATTAGTACTAAACATTGCTTATTACTACATGTTTGCTGACTCTAAGAATGTTCTAGTTTACTTAATATCTCTCGATGGTATTGCATTCGGCGTGAGGTCAATGTTCTTGTGCTGGGTTCGTTTGCTCCGTGGGGTCATTATCCCGCAGTGCTAACGTCCAAGCCCCGTCTACAAACGGGATCACTAGCGTGCCAAAATATAAAAGCCCTCGTCCCCGCATTTGCACACAAAACTTTCCACGTAAAAGGCAACAAAGTTCAAACAAGAATTCCAAAAATAGAATTCGTTGGGCTAAAATCGGCAACATTGCAACCAGAAATTTCAATGAATATAAAGCATGTTGAAAATCATATGGAAGTAACGGCGATTATCACGTGTGCGTGTGCTTGCCGGCAAGCGATAAGAGTGGCGCGATAGAATAGTCAGTTAGTGCCAAAAATTAGAATCGAGTAGAAATCAAGTTGGTACTGCTGTACTCTGACATTTTTATTTTGTTAAAAGACGGAAAGAAACAGCGAATTCAAAAAGAAAAATTAAATTAATGCAAGAAAAAGGAAAATAACCGTGAACGTGATTTGGAAAAACTAGTAACATATGGAAATTCTAAAGTGCTTTTTATAAGTTTACACAAATTTTGAAGTGATGTTGAAAAGTTTAAGAAAATTTTGAAAGATATATGCCACGAAGTTATCAAGGTCACAAAAGTACAAATGAAGGAAAAAAATTCCAAATGAGTCAAAAACGATAAAGTCAACGAAAGAAATTAAGAAGTCAAAAATTAAGTGAACGGAACAGAAAAATTAACGACAAATTTAAAGCGATTTAGATAGATAGATATGTCATGCAAATAAAAATTAAAACGAATTGCCAGCGCCATCTTCCGCATTGAATTGAATATTCACTCTGGATAACAAAAACAGTAAAATTTAGTTGCCCACCTCACGCACAGATGGCTTCAGCCGATTTATTTAACTGGCATACGCGATTTTTAAAATTTTCGTAAAAGTGCAGTTTCATCATGACTAAGTTAGAATTTAACGGCACTCATTTCGAAGTGCCGCTGTAAAATCAACTTACACACCACGGTAGCTGTGTATGATTGCTGAGTTTGAGCGAGATCAGCTGAATTCGAACAATGGAAATCAGATGGGAGTAGTGGACATCGGATGACGGCATATAGCGGGAATGAGAGAAGAAAATTTCTGTCGGGAGAATGAGAGACGGGTGTAATAGAACCAAAGCATATTAAGTGATGGTAGAAAAGTTTTCGGGAGTATGCGTGCGGGGCTTAGGATAGTGTGGAAAAATTGAAGTGATGAGGAGAAGGGTTTTGAATGTCGGAACTGGCAGACGTGTAGTATTTTGTTTAAAGAAAGTTTTGTTCTGGGAGTGCCCAAAGAAAAGGGGCAAGAAAAACAAGGAGGATTGATTTCGTTCGCGAAGAACGAAAAGTTTCTTTCCAGAGTTGAATGAGAAAAAAAAACACCAGAAATACGAGATTCCATCTTGGGGGAATTCGATGCGAGAAGAAAATTTACCATATGGAGGAACTGTTAAGAGGTGGCAAAATGAGCATATTAAGGTGCTCCGTAAGTAAAGGAAGACATAAGGTAACCAATTTCATTAAATTTAATAAAAATTTGTTTTTTTTAAATCAAATAACCATTTGAAAATTTATATATTGAAGAGGCGTGAAAAGCCACAAAAATTTCTTTTAAATTATATTATCTATCCCCAATTATATAAAGGTATCGTCAATTAAAATTATACCCAATAATATAGTGCAAAATATAATGGAAAGACATTGAGGTGTGAAAGGCCGCACATATCCCTTTTTAATCCATCCCCATTTATATATATCCCCATTTATATATATGATCGCCGATTAAAAATTGGATTTAATAATATAGTGCAATAATATAGTGCATTGAAGAGGCGTGAAAAGCCACCAATAATCATTTAAAATTATATTATCTATCTCCAATTATATAAATGTATCGTCGATAAAAAAATTTACATCTAATAATATAGTGCAGTACCTTTCATATTGAAGGACTATAAGGCGTGAAAGGTCGCACATTTTCCTTTGAATCATATTATCCCTAGTTACATAAATGTATCGCCGATTTAAAATTTACATCTAATAATACAACGCAGTAACTTTCATATTGAAGGACTATAAGGCGTGAAAGGTCGCACATTTTCCTTTGAATTATATTATCCCTAGTTACATAAATGTATCGCCGATTTAAAATTTACATCTAATAATACAACGCAGTAACTTTCATATTGAAGGACTATAAGGCGTGAAAGGTCGCACATTTTCCTTTGAATTATATTATCCCTCGTTACATAAATGTATCGTCGATTTAAAATTTAAATCTAATAAGATAGTGCAACAATTTATATATTGAAAGACAATAAGGCGTGAAGGGCCGCACATTTTCCTTTGAATTATGTTATCCCAAGTTATATATACGCATCGTCGGTTTACCATTATATTTAATAATATGGTGGACAACATATTGAAAGACAATGAGGCGTGTGAAGTGTATTAACTAACCCTAGTTGTATGAAAATATCGTCGATTGAAATTTATACTTAGTAATATAAAGATTTAGAGGTTAATTCAATTTCGTTTTTTTTTGGAAACAAATGAGTCATCAGAGCCTCATTGCAAAGAGGTAAATAGGCCCTAGTCTTCAGCTAGTTGGCCGTGTGCCCTCCTGTTGCAGATTGGATTCGGTTATTTTAAGATAAGCCGAATTCTATCGAATCCAATCTGCCATTTATATTTAACAAATCATAAAAAATCTCATGAGTTTAATTTCGAACATCGAATTTTTGTTACAACAAAGTTGCAACATATTCAAATCCAACTCATGAATAAAAAATAAAATAAACCAATAAATATTTAATGGGTTGGATTTCCTACATCGAGTGCATTGCAACAAAGTTGCAATGTACTCAAATCCAACCCATGATAAACAACGCGCTCGGGTTACCGTCCAAATTCCTTTCACACGGTAGCCCAGTACACGAAAAGCAAAAGAAATTTGCTTAATCAGCGCGACAAACAACGATATGCAGTGGCTTTGCCCAATGACAACTAAATACATCAATGGCAAAGCTTAAAAACGAAGAAAAAGCACGAAAGCTTTTCTTCATGTAGATGGCTCGTAAGATTTTCTGAAAGGAACAATTAACGAGTTTTGTTAGAGTCGCGGCCGTGACAAGGCGCGTTTACAGAAAGGGTCTGTTCTTGGAACGTTGAAAAGTCTGGTTTTATCTTGGATATGAATAGAGTCACCGGGAAAAGTGGAGTCTACAAAAGAAATTCAAGTATTAATATTAATTTAGAAAGTTAAATGTGTTAAGACGAATTAAGGATAATTTCATGTGGTAATATTAATTAAGAAAGTGAAATGTGTTAAGATGAATGAAAGGAAATTTTATGTGGTAATATTAATTAAGAAAGTTGAATGTGTTAAAACGAATTAAAGAAAATTGTATGTGGTAATATTAATTAAGAAAATTAAATGTGTAAAGACAAATCAAAGAAAATTTTATGTGTTAATATTAATTAAGAAAGTTAAATCTGTTAAGATGAATTAAAGAAAATTTTATGTGGTAATATTAATTAAGAAAGTTGAATGTGTTAAGACGAATTAGAGAAAATTTTATGTGGTACTATTAATTAAGAAAAATTGAATGTGTTAAGATTAGGTTACAGGTAATTAAGAAAAATTGAATGTGTTACCAAACAAAAAGGGGTACCTCTAAGCACCCCCGGGTAGTCAATAGCGCTGAGGAGTCACCTCCAACGCTTCCACAAAGTGCAAGCCAGCACCACCGGTGGAATAGTGTGGGCTCCGTCCCAGCCCGAAGAAGACGAGACCAATCAACACCACCAATCATCACAGCACCAGTAACAAGTAGGAAAAGGGAATCGCTGAAGCAGGCACCAGCCCCCCTTTTCCCCAACACAACTATAGTACTGCAAACAAGGGAACGGTAAGCATTCCAAAAGCCCCCCTTGCAACGCCGAAAAGCAGGAGTTGATGTCCAAGGACACCCACTCTACTCCCGCTCATTCACCAACTGAAGAGAAGACAGAGGACCTCCTCATAACCTCCCTGGATCTGGAGATCGGCGAGGAAGAAACACGCCAGGGTTCCCAGTCATCGATATTCACCGACCAAACGCAGGTCAGTCAACAACAGATCACGCCAGCACAACCAGGACCCAGTTCACAAGGACTCACCCTCAGGAGCGGGACCGTCCTCCGGCGAGTAAATCAAAACCAAGTAAGCCTTAAATATAATAATTTTAATAATTTGTAAGAGTCCGCGCGAGAATCCGAACGCCTAGCAACCTCCTCGAAAACCGGAATACCAAGTCCAGTGAGGAGAGATTGGAGGACCTAGAGCGCTTTCAAAAGGAAGCCGCACTCTTTCAGGCCAAGCTAGACGGATTCTCGCGCATACTCCCTCCTGAAGAAAATAGTGAAAACAATTCAGAAAGCACAACTGAGGAAAACCTCACACAATCCCTACAAGACTCCCTGCGAGAAATCAACCTAAAACGGGGTCTAAATCGATTTCTCGCACAAGACTCGCCCGACACCGACTCGAATCAGAACTCCACTATGGCGACCGATTATGGAAAAATTGTAAAATTAACTGCGCAAATGGTGCCCATTTTTTCAGGTGAGCCAGGCCCGCATCTCGGATCAGAGTTGCAAACATTCCTGGGTTGCTGCCGCCAGGCCAAACAGTGTCTCTCCGAAGGGGAACAAGACGCCTTCCTCAAGATCCTCCCCACAAGACTTCGTGGAGGAGCATATCAACTGTTGGCCTCAGATGTACCAACAACCTTCCAAGAGGTTGAAGCCAGGTTGAACGCGGCATACCTTCCCTGAGAAACTTACCAGGAACTGGTAAACAGGCTCATAACAGCTCACCAAAACCCCTGCGAAACGCTCACTGCCTTCACGGCTAGAGTAAAACAGTTGCTGGCCCTCTGTAAGGAGGCCGCACAAACAAAATATGGAGCTGCGGCCACTCCAGCTGTAACAACACAGCTGGAGGACTTCGCGAAAAACGCAGTCCGCAGCGGGGTTACGAATCCGCACCTTTGCCAATATCTCCTCACCGTCACCGACGGCACGCTCGAGGCGCTGATTCACAAAGCACTCGACATGGAGAAACTACAGCAGGGCGCCCAGTTAACGCAAACCACAACAACCCAAGGCTTTCCTGCCCCGGTTGTTGTAGAACAAGGCACAACCACGCCGGTCGCTATGGACCCAACTGCCAGAATACGGGCATTCCATAGAACCCCATATACACCTGCTCGCAATTTTCCACAACAAACGTTATACAGACTTACGCCACCACAGAACTTCCGCCAACCGACTCCGCAATATACGACTCCACCTCAACGCTCGTCTCCCCCACAAATCGACTACCGCCGCCAGAACCTCGACCAGTTAAGGTCAAACATTACATACAACTTTTGCCAGCGAAGAGGTTACACTTACGCCGACTGTATGAAGCGTAAAAATACACCCTTCTGCTCCACCTGCAAAATATATGGACATGATGTTCGCGTTGTAGTAACAATCGCCAGGTTCCGGGCCCGAGTAACCAGACAAGGCTCCCCGAACGACGGATTCAGTATCAGCAACCTCCCGCTGGTCCTCGAGTTTATAACATAAAACTCAAATGCAAATTCTGCAACCGTCGCGGCCATTCCATAGAGGAATGCCGCCAAAAACAAAAATGGGACGCTAAGAGTCAGGGAAACGACGAGCAGTCGACCGAAAAGACCCCGGATCGACACTAGAAACAAAAGATTTTAACAAAGGGTCACCTCAGCCGCCCGAACCCTGTATCTCTACAGTTAGCCTTCCGTTGGATATAAGGCTGAGCGGTAATACCAAACTTGTAGTAGCCACTGGCGCTGAGGTTAGTATTATAAAAAAGAAAGCAATTAAAAACCCCGAAGATATAAATACCGGAGAAACATATATTTTACAACAACCATTTGGTACCGGAAAGTCGCTGGGAACATGCCAGGGCAATTTTACATTAAAGAATAACATTCCCTGCAATTTTCAGGTAATAAGAAACCTACCCGGACTTTCCGACGACGGCTTGCTAGGAAACGAGTTCCTAGCAAAGAATTGTAACGTTGAGGGTCCGAATAAGGCATTGCGATTCCCTCGAACGGAAACTAATCCTGAGGAGTTTGCTGTTCCATTAACAGCTGCTTTGGATTACCTGTGTTCTGAAAAAATGGTCAAAATGAATACCCGAACGGATAGCGCAGAGCCCAGAAAGGCCGATCTGACAATCTGTGGTACTTCAAAAGTTTCTCAAGAGGAGAACAATGACCGCCGAACACCGGAATGCGAAATGGACAAACCGACTGAAACTGATTTGACCTGCGAAATGAGGCAGCAACAAATACAGTTGAAAGAGCCTGTATGCATACCTGCTAGGTCACAGATCATAGTCGAGGTTCCCTTGCAGCTGCAGGAGGAGATGCTCTGTTTATCAAGAGAGATAGACCAAGGAGTCTTCCTAGCGAATGGACTACTCCCCGCTGGTTTGAAAGCAGTGTCTGTTGGAGTTCTCAACACACACAATTCACAAGTAGTTCTGACTACCATTAGTCTGCATCTAGTCCCTGCCCACAACTACACCGTCGTCCAACTGAAACAGGATTACCAGGAAAGAAACAATCAGAAAACCCCGAAAAACGGAGAACGCGCTGAGGATGCTCACCTGAAAACCAGGAATCACGGTGACTCGAAACCACCAGCACCCACGCACAAAGGAAATACAAGGAAACAAAGGAACCGAAGGAAAGGAAAACAATAAAACAAATGTCGACGGAGCTCACCTAGGAAGAAGGAATTACGATGGCAAAAACCCATCAGCTCTCACCTCCTCTCAAAATAAAATTTCGGAACATGTCGACATTGGAAGCGAGCTCACCACAGGGACGGTATTTTCAAAAGTTCCAAAATCATCCTTCACAGTAAGTAAACAACGGCGAAAGAGGCTATTAGAAGAAGAAAGCGAGTTCGCCTCAAATATGGCAATTTACGGCGGTTCAGAAACCCCAACTCCATCGTCATTTAGTATTAAGAGTGATTTAAATAAGATAAAGTGGGGTGAAAATTTAAATAAAAATAAAAATATTTCAGGTTTCCGTAAAATATGTAAAAGTAAAAATAAAAATAAAGAAACAAATATTTCTAGCACCGAAAAAATGGCCACTTTACAGCATGTTAAATATTTATTCCAGGAGTACGAAGAACCAGAAAACTCAAATAATAACCCGCGTCTCGTCAGGCTAGACGAAGAGCTCAGCCTAGACGTAAATCTTAGCGTGGAGGAAAAACAAGCGATATCACAACTCTGTTACGAGTACAATGATATCTTTTTCCTCAAAGGTGATCGGCTAACTTTCACAAACGCCATCACTCATGATATACCATTGGTGCAGGATCAAGCACCAATCAACTAGAAAATGTATCGGTTGCCAGAGACGCAACGAAACGTAATAAATGAACAGCTTCGCGCAATGCTAGAAAACGACATAGTGCAGCCAAGTAAAAGCCCTTGGAATTCACCTCTCCTAGTCGTCCCCAAGAAGGCGGCACCAGACGGTGAAAAAAGGTGGCGCGTCGTTGTCGACTTTCGTAAATTAAACGAAAAGACAATTGGTGACGCCTTTCCGCTACCTCGGATCGAGGATATTCTCGACCAACTAGGTCATTCTCGGTATTTTACCACCCTCGATCTCGCCAACGGCTATCACCAGGTGCTCGTCGATCCTCAAGATCGACCAAAAACTGCGTTAAGCACCAACTACGGCCACTATCAACTTAGGCGTATGCCATTTGGGCTCAAAGGAGCCCCGGCCACATTGCAACGCTTAATGGATTTTGTCCTAACAGGATTACAAGGCTTGGAATGCTTCGTCTACTTAGACGACATAGTCGGTAAAAACCTTGCGGACCACAATAATAAGCTCCGCAAAGTCTTCAATCGTTTGAGAGAGAACAACCTCAAACTGCAGCCGGAAAAGTGCCAGTTTCTGAGAAAAGAGGTTGTTTACCTAGGCCACAAGTGTTTCAGTGAAGGAGCACTTCCAGACCCCAGTAAAACGGCTTGCGTCCAAACTTTCCCAGTCTCCAGAACTGTACGACAGGTTCAATCTTTTATTGGCCTTGCCAATTATTATCGAAAATCCCTCCTCCACTACTTATAGATCCCGATTTCTCGAAACCATTCAATTTAACCACGGACGCCAGCAGCGAGGCATTAGGGGCCGTCCTATCGCAAGGAGAAGTAGGACACGACCAGCCCATTGCCTACGCCAGCCGTACACTGAACAAGGCGGAACGCAACTACTCAACTATTGAAAAAGAGTTGCTCGCCATAGTCTGGGCTACGCGTAACTTTAGATGTTACTTGCAAGGCCGAAAATTTACCGTCTATACAGACCATAAGCCTCTCAAAGGCGTCTTTAATGTTAAAGACCCCACTTCCCGTCTGGTGAGATTTCACCATAAACTTTCCGAATTCGATTATCAAATCGAATAGAAGCCAGGAAAGTACAACACGAATGCCGACGCGTTAAGCCGCATTCCACGGGAAGTCAGCGAAGACTCAAATGGCCAAAACATAATAGTAAAAGCGCAAGTCCACCATAAAATGGATTTGGACTCGGAGGATGAAATAACTTCCATTCGCAAAAATCGCCTAAAATGTAACGCTGTGACCCGGGCTCAAGCGAAAAACGCTCAAACAGAGTCTAATCCGCTAATCGACGATAAACCTAAGCCCCCTGAAGTAATCACAAGCCCCAAGTGTTGGGGCCAACATATCCCTCGTCGTCCTGATCCCAATAAACCTGAAAAAGAAAGAAAAGCAAATTTACCCCCAAGAAAAGAGTTCTTATTACAAGACAAAGTTACCTGACATTTCCGTACATTGAGAATCCTCAACAGGCAGTAAAAGGCTATCCGTCTGTCCTAAGAATGCGTCCTGGTCCACCTAAAATGCATAAGAAAAGGTTATTACAAAAATGCAAGTGCAAATTAAAAGCAATTGTTACATCCAGTACAAACGTAAACAAAAAGGCAACAACAACAACATGGGATACGAAAAACATATTTTTCTACACATAAATGTTTTACTGGATGTTAATTACATTGTTGTTTTAGTAACTTGGATACGTTAGCAGATTTTAAGTGGAACATTAACTAAATTCTACTTTAGTTCATTAAAAAATTTCCACGTAAAATCTGCAAGTGACAGATGTAAACATGAAAACTTACCTGCATTAATTACACCATTTCGAGCATAAAATTCACTCCGGAATGATGATTAACGCTCCCACGATGCCTCATAAGGGTTTATAGATGGTAATCTGTAAAATAAAAACACCCACTAACACGAAAACTACAGGTAAAGTTCACCTGTCACGCACTTAAAAAAACTCGCGAAAAGACACTATCTTGACGTTCCCGATATGAAAACCACCTGAGTGGAATAGTCAGTCGCCGGAACTTTTAGCGACACATAACTTTTCGCGGTGAATTTAATTTAATTACAAGAAATTCGAAATTTTTATAAATGTCCATATCGGCCATTGGAGAGAAAGAGACAGAAGACAAAGTGGAATAAAATGCAAACTCTCCAATTGTTATCAATAATACTCCACTGACAAGAAATCTAGTACTACAATTTAGAGTCAAATTGAGTAAAATTTTTCTTTTAATTTCTATAAAAGGGAATAATTACATGCGAAAAAACTAATTTATTGCGTCAATAATTAATTCATTGCAAATTATAATAATTTGTCTATAAAGGGATGCACTAAAATCAGGAAAAATAGCAAACATTGTTAGACGGATAAACTGACGAATTTTCTGGAATCGACCTAATAGGTCTCCAAGGGCTATAAAAGGCCGACAAAATCAGTATACGCTCTCTTATTTTTCTGGCAGTTGAACAGAGTAGTACTCTGAAACAAAAGGTTTGACTTTGGATAAAGTGGAAAAACACACGTTTAGTGGCAAATTTTTCCATTGTTCCAAATAGATTTAAGACTTATTGGGTTTTCGTAGTTCGCGACTATCGTTCTTCTTTTCTTTTTATTATTTCCTTTTTATTATTATTTTTTTTTACCTTATTATTCCTTTTTCTTTCCGCAAATTTCATTTGTGTACATTTAGTCAAGTACTTGCATTCCCTACTTCGTAGTTTCATAATTTGCTTTTCTTTTGTAATTTCAAAAATCATTTCATTTGTTGTATAATCGGTGAAAATTCTGCACAAATTTCAACTTGGTAATTGTGAAAAAGAAAAACACATTAATTGTGGTAATTTCCTTTGCAAACAAGGTGATTTTAAATGCAGAATTAACGGATTATATTCTATTCTCGTATAAATCTTTCAGTAGTTGAATTTTACGGTTACATTTTACAGTTTTACATTATAGTTATAGTTTTATTTTGTTGAAATATTGAATTATTCGAATTAGTAAAAAGAAATTGTTATATTGAATTGTTTTTTGAAGTTGAGAAATGAATTCGTGAAATAAAACATTGTACAGAGTCAGTAATCCTTGCATTTTTTAATTTCTTTACCTGCCCTATTTATATGCTAACATTTTATGGTCCTTCGAGCCGGATTTGCAGGACACGGCTCTGTATATATATTTTTTTTTCATTGATGCAAATACTTGGCTAACCTATTTATACCATTTTCCCGTTCAATCCCCAAATTTACCGTATAAACTGTTTTTGTGTCTCTAATACAATTTTGTGAGTGTATACGATGGAGGAATTGTGTATTAAACAAAAAGTGCTCGCGGAAAAAATAAAGGATTCGATTACAAGGGGAAAAAAGACTAATTTAGAAAGAAGAACCTTCGGTTTTTATCAAAGCAAAATTGCGGAGCTGAAAAATAATTGGACACAGTTTGACGAAAATGATAGTAAGCTAAGAGAGCTTATAATTTCATCCAAAAAGGATTTTACGCATGAGTATTTAGCCAAGGATAAATATACAGAGGTTGAACTGAGATATAGCGACTATCTAACTGAACTTGCAGATGGTTTGATAGAAAAAAGTCCCAAAGAGACTGTCGGTATTCCAGCACAAGAGGCTTCAACTATAATATATGCAAATAATAATCACGGACATCTTCCACGAATAAACTTGCCGAAATTTGATGGTGAATATTCATCCTGGCGATCCTTTCATGATCTTTTCGTTTCGATAATACATAGCAACCACCAATTATCAGGAGTAGAAAAGCTGCATCATTTAAAGGGGTGTCTTATCGGAGAAGCTGGAAGATTGTTAAAACATGTTCCAATCACTGAACAAGATTATTTGCCAGCATGGGAGAAACTCAAAACACGCTACGAAAACAAAAGATTACTTGTGAACACACAATTGAAGGTGCTCATCAATCAGCCAAAGTTAACAGTAGAAAATAGCAAAGCCATAAAACTATTTGTAGACACTACTGAAGAATGTATTCAACAGTTGAAGACCTTAGACGTAGACGTGTCAGCTTGGAGTACAATATTAGTATATTTACTCGTTCAGAAATTACCTTATACAACTTTCAAACTTTGGGAAGAAGAATTAGGAGACACTCAGCAATTGCCAGATTTTGAGCGGTTTCAAAAATTTTTAAATACAAGATTTAGAATAGCAATAGAAGGTGCAAATATTGTGAAGGCTCTCATCATCATTTATTACATTTACGTTCTACCAACACTAACCAGCCTATAAGAAATAAAGAGCAGCAGCCGGAGCACACGAAGTTGAGCAATTCTAATCCGATAGCCTCTCAAGGAAATTCAGAAAGGACAATCGACACGATAAAATCAAAGGATAAGGAAGAAGTAAAAAGTTTCTTTTCAAATGAAACCCATAAGGCATTATTAGCTACAGCAATTGTAAGAGTTAAAGATAATTACAATCGATCAATTTTATTAAGATGCTTAGTAGATCCAGGATCACAAACTTCCTTTATTACAGAGAGTGCTGCAAAAAGATTAGGGTTGGCAGAAAAACAAACTAAGGTAAAAATTACTGGGTTAAACAGAAGTCAGATGGCATGGTCCACTAAGCAAGTTAGCGTGGAATTAATGTCTTGCCAGCATAAATATAACATATTAAATGTGAACATGTTAATAATAAATAAAATAGCAGATGTCTTGCCAGGAATACCACTGGACGCGAAACAATGGGACCACTTAAGAAACTTGAACTTAGCGGATCCAAGTTATTGGAAGCCCATGCCAATTGATATACTCTTAGGAGCAAAGGTTTATGCAAAAATATTGTTGGAAGGCATTAAGAGAGGACCGGCAACAGCACCAATTGCGGTCAATACAACTCTTGGATGGTTAGTGTTGGGAGATAGCCCTGAACCATCGGTGCATAATGTGGAAACGTATTCAGTCATCAGTGAGGATAATGAACGTTTAAATGAGCAAATTAGAAAGTTCTGGGAAACTGAAGAAGTGGATGTTAAACAAATTCTCAAGCCAGAAGAGATAGAGTGTGAAAATGATTTTAGGAAAAATCATTGCAGATTAAAAAATGGGCAATATCAAGTTAAGTTACCATTTAGTAGTGGAAGAAGCCCTAATTTTGGTCCCTCAAGAGAGATGGCTTTGAAAAGATTCTATTATTTGAAAGGAAAGTTTAATGCTGACAAAAATTTGGAACAGGAGTATAAAAAATGTTTGGATGAATACATAGAGCTAAAGCATATGCAGCAAGTGGAATCACCCACCAATGTTTGCACTGAAACATATTATATTCCACACCGCCGTGTTTAAGGAAAGTACTACTACGAAACTCCGCGTAGTATTTGACGCGTCAGCGAAAAGTTTGAACGGTCGATCATTAAATGATCAATTACTTGTTGGGCCTACAATCCAACCGAAATTGTTTTCCACGTTACTCAATTGGAGAAAGTACAAGATTGCAATGACTGCGGACATCAAGCAAATGTACCGGATGATTTTGGTCCATCCAGACCATCGTAAATATCAAAGAATTTTATGGGAGAACCCAAACACAGGAAGAATTCAAGATTATGAATTAAATACAATTACCTTTGGTACTTCGTCAGCACCATTTTTAGCAGCAGTTAGCAAGAGATGAAAGGTTAAACTGGCCATTAGCAGCGAAGAATTTACCCACACATTTTTATGTAGACGATTTACTAGCAGGAGCGGATACAATCGAAGAAGCAAGAATACTGCAAACACAATATATCAATATGTTAAATGCAGGAGGATTTCATTTACGTAAGTGGGCCAGTAATAATCTCGATGTATTAGAAGGGATATCCATGGAACATAGAGAGATCAAGAACTCACTTGAGTTTGATGAACGTGAAAATATAAAAACCTTAGGAATAAAATGGTACCCCAGCTCAGACCATTTTTCTTTTTCAATTGCATTACGAAAAAATGAAAACAGTGTCACGAAACGATCAATACTATCAGAAGTAGCATCTTTATATGACCCGTTGGGCTGGATAGCACCAGTAATAATTGTTGCTAAACTACTAATACAAAGTTTATGGATATCGGGATGTTCATGGGATGCTAAAGTGGATGAATCAATCGCAACTAAATGGCACTAATTTAAAAACAAGCTTACAGTCTTAGACCAACTAAAAATTCCGAGATGGGTTGGTACCACGAAAGAAAATAATAACGTAGAATTACACGGATTCTGCGATGCATCTATGAAAGCGTTCGCTGCAGTGGTATATGTGCGTGTGGAAAATAATGACGGATCATTTACTGCAAACATGTTAACATCAAAAACTAAGGTAGCTCCAATCAAACCACTTACGTTACCTCGACTGGAACTTAATGGAGCATTACTCTTGGCTCGACTTATAAAAAATGTTACGCAAGACATGCAGTTCGGAAATATTCCAGTGTTTGCATGGTGTGATTCCACTATAACACTCCAATGGATTAGAAGTCATGCCAATAGGTGGAAAACCTATGTAGCCAATCGAGTAGTCGAAATCCAGGAAATTATAGGTCCAGAGAATTGGAGACATGTCACTACAAAACAGAATCCTGCAGACATGGCTTCTAGAGGTATGTTTGTTGATGAACTAATAGATAATGAATTCTGGTGGCATGGTCCTGAGTGGCTACAAAAGGATAGCAATTGTTGGCCAGACTTAGCAATACCATTAACCACAGTTGGAATTGAAAAAACCATCCTCACAAGTATTTCAAG
Source organism: Leptarthrus brevirostris (assembly GCA_964036015.1). NCBI lineage: Eukaryota > Metazoa > Arthropoda > Insecta > Diptera > Asilidae > Leptarthrus > Leptarthrus brevirostris. The sequence goes on from OZ038371.1 coordinate 114,759,541, forward strand.
CGGAAAGCTCCAATGCACTGTTTCTTCGTTATTCATCAATTCATAAACTAATCCGAATTACTGCACTCATCAAAAGATTCGCTTCCAATTGTCAGAAGGGGAATGTGAAAAAGGGTGGCTCACTATCATTCGAAGAAATGCAAGCAGCAACTGTAATTATCCTAAAATACGTTCAGCAAGAAAGCTTTCCTAGCGAATTTGCTTGTTTAAAGGATAATAAAGCATTGCCTAAGAATAGTCGTTTAATATGTCTAAACCCGTTTCTTGATGAGGATAAACTTATTCGCGTAGGCGGAAGATTGAATAATGCAGCTATCGCATACTCCAGAAAACATCCAATAGTTTTGCCAGACAAACATCATATAACAAATTTGATAATAGATCAGATACACAAGGATACACTTCATGGTGGAGTGGGATTAGTAGTAAACTCAAGCCGAAATTTATATTGGATATTAAATGCCAAGAGAGCTACTTCAAGTAGAATAAATAATTGCAAGGTATGCATCGCTCATAAGCACCAAACAAGATCACAATTAATGGGAAGCCTTCCAGCCGCTAGAGTGAACATATCCAAACCATTTTCTCATGTTGGTATCGATTACGCAGGGCCAATAAATCTTAAAATGTCACCACATAGAACAACAAAAATTTACAAGGGATATTTCTGCATTTACGTGTGCATGGTGACAAAGGCCATACACTTAGAATTGGTTTCCGATATGACTGCGACGGCCTTTATTGCTAGCTTTAAGCGATTTACATCAAGCCGTGGACTATGCACGGATATTTACTCAGATTGCGGTTCTAATTTCAAGGGAGCTGTAAAGGTCTTGAGTAAAGATCTTGAAAGGGCAATTCGTGAAGCTTCACCAGACATCAAACACTATTTGACGTCGAAAATGGTTAATTGGCATTTTAATCCCCCGGCGTCTCCTCATTTTGGCGGCCTTTGGGAAGCTGGGGTGAAATATGTTAAGTATCATTTACGTCGAATTGTCGGGAAATCAGTATACACTTTTGAGGAATATGCAACGTTGTTAGCACAAATCGAAGCATGCGTCAATTCCCGACCATTATGTGCAATTAATAACAATACAGAAGATCTAGAAGTAATAACCCCGGGACATTTTTTGATAGGACAATCCCTGAATGCAGTACCCGAAGCCGAATCAGATACGCAGTGCATTTCGTACGGGAGACGATGGAAGCATGTCCAATTTATGGCCAGACAATTTTGGAAAAAATGGTCTACGGACTATTTAAACAAATTACAACAAAGACCTAAGTGGTGCAGTGTTAAACCTAACATAGAAGTTGGAAATATAGTATTGCTGAAAGGTGAAAATACTCCACCAACACATTGGCCATTAGGTTGTGTGGAAAAGGTGTTCCCGGGAGAAGATGGGTTAGTCAGAGTTGTTCAGGTTCGAACTAGTACAAACAGTTTTCGAAGACCAATAACAAAACTGTGTAGACTACCTATCGAAGCTTCCACCTAAAGAACTAAGATGGTGATTGGTAAATGTCCTCAGGTGTCGTTCCGTTAAGTGATGTTGCATCCTTAATGTTCTATGTATAACCTTAAACATAGTAGTTATTAGTTTGTTTATTTACAGAACAAAAAATATGGGTGATCTTGACTGGAGTGAAGCTGACTGGGACGATTTTCTCTCACTACATCCGGAAGCCCTCGAATTTTCACCACCACCATCACCGCTACCTGAATTGCTCAAAGAACTCGGTCGCGATACTGTTCCTCAACGCGTCTCTAAAGGTACCAAAAGGATACAACGGAGGGAAGAAACTTCAAGGGCCCCAGCAGCAATTCCAGAGCAGTCAGCCAGTTCGAGCCGTAAACTCGAAGGAGATGATCCCGAAGTCAAAATCAACGGTCAATATGTCACGAGGTGGAATCGGCTGCGACACTCGAGAACCATCAACGATATTGAAATGCGAGCAAAAAACGACATTCAGCGTTTTACCACAAAGGAAGGCAAGGATATATTCATTCCACGAAATGTGTTGAACAGAATCGACTTTCGAAAAATACAGAAATCAAGAAGCAGAGATTTTAAAGTCAACATGCCAAATCGCTATGAAGTGAGAGTTCGAGTTTATGCCGACAACAGAATAGTGTTCCACCACTACCAGAAAAGGAATCGAGGAAAGCCAACAGACAGTAAATAGTTAAGTTGAATTTTTTCATTTGTTCTATTATTAAGTTAGTTTTTATATGTGAATTGAATTATAAAAGAATGAACTTTAAAATATGTAAATTGAAATAATTTGTTGAACGCTGTCGTTCAAGAGGTGGGAGAAATGTTGGGGCCAACATATCCCTCGTCGTCCTGATCCCAATAAACCTGAAAAAGAAAGAAAAGCAAATTTACCCCCAAGAAAAGAGTTCTTATTACAAGACAAAGTTACCTGACATTTCCGTACATTGAGAATCCTCAACAGGCAGTAAAAGGCTATCCGTCTGTCCTAAGAATGCGTCCTGGTCCACCTAAAATGCATAAGAAAAGGTTATTACAAAAATGCAAGTGCAAATTAAAAGCAATTGTTACATCCAGTACAAACGTAAACAAAAAGGCAACAACAACAACATGGGATACGAAAAACATATTTTTCTACACATAAATGTTTTACTGGATGTTAATTACATTGTTGTTTTAGTAACTTGGATACGTTAGCAGATTTTAAGTGGAACATTAACTAAATTCTACTTTAGTTCATTAAAAAATTTCCACGTAAAATCTGCAAGTGACAGATGTAAACATGAAAACTTACCTGCATTAATTACACCATTTCGAGCATAAAATTCACTCCGGAATGATGATTAACGCTCCCACGATGCCTCATAAGGGTTTATAGATGGTAATCTGTAAAATAAAAACACCCACTAACACGAAAACTACAGGTAAAGTTCACCTGTCACGCACTTAAAAAAACTCGCGAAAAGACACTATCTTGACGTTCCCGATATGAAAACCACCTGAGTGGAATAGTCAGTCGCCGGAACTTTTAGCGACACATAACTTTTCGCGGTGAATTTAATTTAATTACAAGAAATTCGAAATTTTTATAAATGTCCATATCGGCCATTGGAGAGAAAGAGACAGAAGACAAAGTGGAATAAAATGCAAACTCTCCAATTGTTATCAATAATACTCCACTGACAAGAAATCTAGTACTACAATTTAGAGTCAAATTGAGTCAAATTTTTCTTTTAATTTCTATAAAAGGGAATAATTACATGCGAAAAAACTAATTTATTGCGTCAATAATTAATTCATTGCAAATTATAATAATTTGTCTATAAAGGGATGCACTAAAATCAGGAAAAATAGCAAACATTGTTAGACGGATAAACTGACGAATTTTCTGGAATCGACCTAATAGGTCTCCAAGGGCTATAAAAGGCCGACAAAATCAGTATACGCTCTCTTATTTTTCTGGCAGTTGAACAGAGTAGTACTCTGAAACAAAAGGTTTGACTTTGGATAAAGTGGAAAAACACACGTTTAGTGGCAAATTTTTCCATTGTTCCAAATAGATTTAAGACTTATTGGGTTTTCGTAGTTCGCGACTATCGTTCTTCTTTTCTTTTTATTATTTCCTTTTTATTATTATTTTTTTTTTTACCTTATTATTCCTTTTTCTTTCCACAAATTTCATTTGTGTCCATTTAGTCAAGTACTTGCATTCCCTACTTCGTAGTTTCATAATTTGCTTTTCTTTTGTAATTTCAAAAATCATTTCATTTGTTGTATAATCGGTGAAAATTCTGCACAAATTTCAACTTGGTAATTGTGAAAAAGAAAAACACATTAATTGTGGTAATTTCCTTTGCAAACAAGGTGATTTTAAATGCAGATTTAACGGATTATATTCTATTCTCGTATAAATCTTTCAGTAGTTGAATTTTACGGTTACATTTTACAGTTTTACATTATAGTTATAGTTTTATTTTGTTGAAATATTGAATTATTCGAATTAGTAAAAAGAAATTGTTATATTGAATTGTTTTTTGAAGTTGAGAAATGAATTCGTGAAATAAAACATTGTACAGAGTCAGTAATCCTTGAATTTTTTAATTTCTTTATTTATTTATATGCTAACACCAAGACAAGCATGACATCACTTTAGGGAAAATCTACGCTTAGTAAATAAGAAACTTAATCTAGAAACCTCCATTAACCATACTCCTCTCCCCAGGTATGATACAAAACGCTATCATCCTCGGACTAATCATGTCCACTATGAGAAGTAGTACGTCGGAGACATACTCGGTGAACCCACTCAACAATACAGGAGTACTATTCGAGGATTTAGGAAGCCTCATGGTTTACCACTCCACATGGAATATCCTCCCGGAATTGGACCTGACCGAGTTGGACAACCAGACAATGATTGCGGAACGAGCTGAATACTACGTGCATCAACTATGCGGAAATAACACCGTAGGAGACCTCTGCGAACTCCAGCAAAAACACATGCACGCGTTGATGGAAAATATTAAACAACGCACGAAGGTAATTAAACAAGCTGTTCCCAAATCTCGCAAAACGAGATCTACCTTCGACGGCATCGGAAACGCCATGCACTACCTATTCGGTACCATGGATAGTGCCAATGAACGCGAAGTCTATAGTCGCCTGGATGAGTTGGAAACTAACCATCAGGTACTCGCTGATTTGGAGAAACAACAAATTAGTGTAGTCAAGACTGCGCTCAATACAATCCAAAAACCTCTAAATTCACTGGTCGAAAGACAACGGCAAATAGCCTACCAGATGAATGATTTATATAATTCAACCGACAAACTCGTAGCAAGACAAATGAGACAGGAAATAGTCTCTAGTCTGCTGCTACAAATGGTAGAAATTGAGTTCCGACAGCAGGCGCTACTGGATATAATAACCTCTAGCCGAAATAACCAAATTCATCCCCTGCTGATCGCCCCTGATTCACTCCTTGAGATTTATCACAAATCTCACACCACGTATTCAAAGGCCTAGAATTGTCTATCAATTCTCTATCAGACGGCTGAATTACGGACACACCAGTTGCAACAAAAATTGGTAATCAGAATTACATTACCAATCTTCAATCTCCCAAAAATGAAGTTGCAACGAATCAGGTGCTTCCCTATACATACGGAAGCAAATCATTCACTAGTCCCGGAAATAGAATATTCCCATATAGCGAGTCAACTTTCGACTAAGGAATTTTTATTACTTAAACCGGAGAACATTAAAACATATCGGAAAGTTACTCGAGATGTCGAGGAGGATACCTACGCTGGTCTGCTAAATACGCCGCCACACAAACGGATGAATGCGTGATCAAGTTGCTCTTCAATCCCCTGAATGAAAACCCTAGGTGTTCGCTTAAAGTGCACCTCCCAGGGACATTTTAATTAAATTAAATAGGCCCAATTCCTGGCTGTATGCATTGAAGACAACAACCATTGTGCATATTACATGCACCCAACAATTGCTCACGCATCGCCTCTCTGGACAGGGAATCTTGGTCATTAACCGACCCTGCCACTTACAAATAGGACCACATACCCTATATTATGAGGCTAAAAATACCCATCCACTACTTTTCACGCAACCAGCAAACTTCCCTAAAACAAATGAAACGGCAAAGGAATTAGAGTCCTTCATGGCTAAATACGAGCAGCATTCTAGGATAGAAGTACCATATACAAAGTTACTACTAGGTGACAACACTAACGAAATGTTGCACGAGAGTACGCAGTCATTGGACCAAATACAGGCCAAAATACAGGAGTTAAATCTACACTCCCGGGTGAAAACACCCCACCTACTCTCGACAACTTCGTTGTCACTTACGGGTCTAATGTTGCTGTTCATCGTCATTTACATGACAGCCAAATACGCCACACCTCCACTAAAGGCATGGACTACGCGGCGTAATCAAACGCCCATGCCCGAAATGCCCTTAGAAGAGACAGTCTCACAACCAAAAGAGCGGCATCAACGGCCACAAACACTGCCCAGGGCACGGTCCATTCAACTGGTCTAAACAATAGACACAAATAAATTTTAGAGAGGTCGAGATAAAATGTATTATAGACCCTTAGGCTAATAAATAAACCTAAATAATGTACACAAGATACAGTAAAAATTTTACGCGCCGTGGAGTACTACCACAATCGACGGTCCAGAAAAGACCCATCGCGCATGGCAAGTACTAAGAAGATAAAAGCAACGAAATTTAAATAAAATAAATAATAAATCCAACAACAAAAACGCGCCGTGGAATACTACCACAAACAACGGTCGATAAAAGACCCGTAGCGCAAGGCAAGTACAAGCAAACAAAAATAAAAACAATAACAAATTTTTTAATAGTAACAAAAATAAGCATTAAAACACACCTATAAACCAACGTAACAAAAACCGCTGGAAAAACCCAAATCGAAAACGAGCTAAACCCCAATTAACCTGAAAGGCAAGAAATTAAGGTAGATAATTACAAATAATAACAACCCGGATTTAAGTTTTTTATTATTTATTAGGCATCAATAGGAAATTACAATTTAAAAACACTAATTAAGTATACAAAGCAAAATGACACAAAGAGAAAAAAAAATTTTAATTAAAATTGTAAGGGGACAACTAATAGAAGTTTTTTGATGTTGGGGCGAGTTTCACCACATCTCCTCCTCCGGTGCGGCAGCAAACAACTCTTCTGACGCAGCATCGGACGGGGACCGGATGGGCGACAGCTCCTCCGGCTCGCGGTGAATACTGGGGTACGTGTACCCCCACAACATCAACAATCCTCCTGCAAAAGGAAAGAAAAAATTCATTTTACTAACAAAATTCAAAAAAATAAACATAATTAAGCAAGATGGACTTACCATAAGCGCTAAAAGTCTCGCCATGGCAGGTTAACGAGCAGTCAACCAGATGGGTACTGTCGGCGCCTCCTAGGCTGGACCATATGCATACAGAACGCATCCTTTGGCGGTTCCACCACAGGCGAACGCAATCGTCGCCGTCCGGATCAACGCGTGCGATGCGGATCATCCTGACCACAAAAACCGATTGGTTGGGGGGACTGTAGCGCCGGCTTCCCAGGGTGATGGCGCAGGAACTTACGAGGGCCATGACGACTAAAACTTGACTGTGACGAAAACAGTCAATCACGGCTCAAATAAGTAAACAAAACCCCTTACACAGCAATTGTGCGATGATTATTCCTCTCCAAAGAATAATCATCTATTTCGCGGGGGGAAGGAAATGTTGCAGATTGGATTCGCTTATTTTAAGATAAGCCTAATTCTAACGAATCCAATCTGACATTTATAAAAACAAATCGTAAAAAGTCTCATGAGTTGGATTTCAAATATCTACAACAAAGTTGCAACATATTCAAATCCAACTCAAGAGCACATAAAAAATAAAAAACCAATAAATATTTAATGGGTTGGATTTCCTACACCGAGTGCATTGCAACAAAGTTGCAATGTACTCAAATCCAACCCATGATAAACAACGCGCTCGGGTTACCGTCGAAATTCCTTTCACACGGTAGCCCAGTACACGATAAGCAAAAGAAATTTGCTTAATCAGCGCGAAAAACAACGATCTACAGCGGCTTTGCCCAATGACAACTAACTACGTCAAGGGCAAAGCTAAAAAACGAAGAAAAAGCACGAAAGCTTTTCTTCATGTAGATCAGTTGTAAGATTTCTAAAAGAAATAATTGAGGAGTTTTGTTTTGAGTGTGATCGGGGTTAGTCGCGAAGAGTCTGTTTCAAACTTGGCCGGAGCGAGTCGGATTTTAAAGAAACTTCGTCGGTGAGGAGTCTATTTTTGTTAAACAACACGGAAAAGAGCAGTGTATTCCCTCATAAATAAACTCTATTAAAATTAGCGTCTGTGAAATTGAGAAATTTAGTGTAAATCAATTAAGAAATTTAATGTAAAACAAACATATGATTATCTGAATTGAAGTTTAAGGTTGTGTAATTAAATAAACTCTATTAAAATTAGCGTCTGTGAAATTGAGAAATGTAGTGTAAAGCAATTAATAAATTTAGTGTAAAGCAAATCTATGCTAACCGGAAACGAAACTTGTTTTTGTTTAATTAAAAGTTTGAAACAAAAGAAGGGGAAACGAGAAGGAGGGTGTAATTGTTTTAACCGTGGAACAAGAGGTGTTGTAACATCCATATAAAAAGGGAAGGTGATACAAAAAGCTCCAGGTAGGAAGATTCCGTCAGGTGTCACAGACTTCAAATATTCATTTTTTTACGCCCCAACAAAGAGCACCTGGATAACCAGGAAGGGAATTTAACCAAAAAGAAAGAAAAAGAAAACAAATAAGTGAGTAATAGTTTATAAGCCTAATCGCAGCCGGTGTTCCGGGAGTTCCCGCCCTAAGAAAGCAAAAGAAAAAAGGGGGAACCATCTAAATTAGGTGCCTCTTCCGTGCCTAACGAGTTCCTGTTTTAGTGGTTGGTCAAAAGAAGGATTATTCTTATTAAGGAAGACGAAAGTAATTTGATCAAAGTGCATAACCATATGGACGCACTTAAGCCACCGAATATTGTCATATCTATATTATTCACTAAACTTTTCTTAAATTTAATAATGTTTATTGAATTATAGTGATATATTGCTAAGTATCTATGTTATTCACTAAACTTTTCTTAATTTTAATAATTTTGTTATATTTAATTATAGTGATATATTGCTAAGTTTCTAGTATTATGCATTTGGTTTCTTATGGCAAGAATCGCTTGCTTTAGGTGCTACTTTGTTTGAGGCACCGCAAAATTAGTGCCAACGAAGTATTTAGAGATAGAAGTATCAAGGAAAGTTTTTTTTTGGAATACCATTAAATATTTCATATGAGTAACATTTTTATAGGCATACAATTAGCTAGACAAGAGTTATTGAAATCAAACACAACTAGATTAAAATAACGATAAGCGATTTATTGTTAATTTTTGATGGCTAGTAGGGCCAATTGTTATCAATGAGTTATATAAGTTTTGGCTTCATATAAATAACGTCAAGTTTAGAATTATTCAATGCGAGAGAAAGAATAAGTCGGTCTAAGAAAGTTAAAACAAAATAAAATAAACCGCGGTCCATTGAGGATATTGAATGGAGGGGTTTACTTTGTGCACAAATAAGGCCTGCGTTAAAGACTAATGATCAACAAAAATAAAAATTGTTTTTTCATTCGATGCAATCAAAAATAGGCTTCCCACTCTGAGAGTGCCTAGCAAGACGGACAAACTAAGTTTTTCTTTTGGCAGAGTTAGCAAATGAAATTGAATAACGCTATAAGTATGATCAAAGGTAACATTTTGTTTGATTTTGTTTGATGAGTGTATCGCTCGAGAGTAGCCTTACGTACAGTAGACCTAAGCGTTTAATAATACATTTACTATATGAAATGAATTTTCTTTAACTGATTTCTGTTCAGGAACCCACTGAAGCTCCTTCTTTGTCTTGCTCTCCCATCCTTCCTTCCTTCATCTCTTCTCATTCTTTCCTCATGTTTGGTCTTTTATTTATTTTAAGGCTTTAATTTCATTTTTGTTTTCAGCATCTTTTTAGGTTGGGGGTAATCTTTCTTTTGTTTGTGTTTTCAAGATAGTTCAGGGCGGCTGGGAGTAACAGGTGACACCAGGCCTGTTGCTCTCCCTTTCATCTGTTCTTGTTTGTTTTCATCCCTTCGTGGCAGACCTGAAGAAAGGATACCACAACCTTTTTTCGCCACAGGCACGTGAACTTCTGTTTGTGGATGTGTGATGATGTTTAAGGACCCATACCGACGAGCTAGGACGTGCTGCCAGCTAGCGCGTGCCACCTGAACATCTTCCGGCAACTTCACGTTGCACATTATTACATTATTGAAATGGCATAGAAGGCAGCATGATCATCAATATACCTTAAAATAGGTTTAAAGGGTAATAAAGACTGTTGCTAATTCGATATTGAACAGGCAGGATTAAATATGATAAATTAAATTGTAGTATGGATTACAGGTTGGGTATTGGCAGAATTTTTTATTTTTATTTTAAGTTAAATTTCGTGGCTTTCTAACTATATAAGTCGTCAATTGCCTGTTGAACTTAGTGACATACATTGGATCTCTAGTCCAGTAAAAGAAAGGATATAGCAGAACGCCAATACCAAACACGTTATCGAAAACTCAAAATCAACGAGCTTGGGCGATGATCCCGCTGTGGGGATAAATGGTGATTATAACTAAGAATTAACAACCTCTAACGGAGATATCCTAAGAAAACTTTTGCTAATTTTAAGTGTGCATAAGGTCAAACAAATAACATTCTATCGCGAGTGGATTTTTTTTGTAGCAGGACAATAGCATAGTATAGATATAATATAGTAGACAAGCTTCGAACAAATCTGCAAAAATTTCCCGTCACTTAATTCCATTTTTCATTTAGAAAGAGAGAAGAGAAATGAGAGATGAGAAGAAATTACCCAAATGGGAAATCTCTCATTCACATTGTATGTAGTAGTTCAAATGTCATTTCGTCCGTCAAATGTCATTTCGTCCGAGTAAAAGTATCTTGAAGTTGGTTACTAACTTGAATTAACTTACAAACATGACGACGGTTCATATAGCGCTTTTGGTAAAAGCGATGCTTAGGGAAGTACCTGGCTTACAGCATATGTAGCTCGATCATTCTACCAAGCAAAAGAATTTACCGAAATTGATGACTAAGTATTCAAAGAAGCTTTAGACTTTTTGGCTTAAACACAGGCAGAAAATGGAAGCTTCCCTGAAACCGGCAGAATTATCGACCATCATCATGTAGAAAAATCTGGAAAAGGACTTTCATTAATGGCATTCCCTTTACTGATTTACACTCCTAGAAAACAAGGTAAATAAGGCGAATATGTACACATAAAGAGAATACTAATTTAATTATTCCTCTCTTAGGAAGCAATCTCCAACTATCAACAAGTAATTAAGAAAGGGTTGGACTATTTGGCTAAGAACATCGATGACCAAACCGACCTTTTGCTTACCTTTTCGTTAACTTTTTTAAAACTAAATTTTAATTTAAGCCGACAGACAATTGTGGACGGAAAAGGAACCCGATAAGAAAGAAAACGATATTTGGTGGTGTTATGTGAGCTTTGGAATAATAGCCGGGATTCATACCTCCCAATGCACATTGCTGTTTAAAATTGGGAAACAGCTTAAATACTAAAATTTTTGTCGGTAAAGTATAGAACCAACGAAAATACGAACACAGGGGGGAAGCTGAGAATTCTGACGGACGCAAACTGCCTTTTGAAAAGTGACCGCGGGGCAGGAAAGAACTGCTAATAATTAAACTTAAGTGAAATTTGGGTGTTAAGCAAAAGTTGAGTGGCGACCTGTTACGCCATGGGTTATACCTGCTTACTTTAGAAGGTAGAAGAACAAACAAAAACCGGTCATTTTAGTGGAATTAAGGCACAAGTTGGATGGCGAACGAATGGAAAAAGAAAATTCCGCCCCGTGACGCCCGGCCTGTAAAAGGCATGTTCCTAACGGGAAGATTCAGAAGGTAAGAGTGAAATTCTAGTTAAATCGTTCATACTCTAATAGTACATTATTTACTGAAGATTCAGAAGTGCACATGTTTTCTAAACCGGGTGGAAGATCACCTAAATGACACCAATTCGAACGCAACAAATCTTCCCAAAATCCTCCTCCAACAGGAACCGAAGAGCAGTTAGGCATAAGATTCGGGAAATACGGCCAAATGGTAGCATTTGTTTGGCGTAATAAACGAGAAGAAGCCCAGGAGGCCATTTCAGCATTAAAAAAGGTAATTCTGGAGGCAGCACCCAACCTTTAACAGCTCAAGCTACATACGAGCACAGGAAGCAAAAAGCCCACGTAGATTCTCCTACGACGACTCCAAAGATCTACAACAGCGTGATGCACAGAAAAATTTATATGTCTACAAACATCACAATTAATTGTTCGTCATAAATCAATAAAGACATTTCATTCTTCTTCCTTTTATAATGAATTATCACGAAAATGTTCCTTCACCTTTTTTTTCTTGTTTAAAATTTTCCCCAACAGACAAGTAGGTTTTTATACGAACATATTTTACATGAAAAGCAAAGAAACAGGTCTGTTAATATTGCTTGAAAAAAAAATATCAGTATTTCACGGCTTTTATTGTCAAAGGAACTTTAGGAAAATAAAAAAGGAAACGATAAAAGAAAGAACGTCCGGAAACAGGTGGCCCAATTCAGGAACCAATGATATATAAGTTGAAATTTACATTTATTAATTCCGATTTCGTTCTTAATATTAATTATGAAGTGAATGTGTGCAGTTTGAATATAAGATTTTTTTTATCAAGCCGTTTAACGGTTGCTACTTTTCAGTTAACCACGACATTTATGAGAAGGGACAAGACTTGATTTTAAACTTCTTATTTGAAGGAGACAAAGATTCATTTTAAAATCCTATTCGACACATTTAGTTTATTGTTAATAAGTCGCGCTTAGATCTTTATAGATACTAAGATTAACTGTCCAGCACATTTATGTCGTCTATTTCCTCTGTCGATGCATAGATGATTGAAGTCGTGCTAGTTGGTGAAATATTAAATCATTTTTGAATCAATTTACACTTCGTTACTATATACCTTTCAAGATTGCATTAAGTATATATATTATCATTAGATGAATTACAAATAATTAACAATTGTTAAGAAAAAGAAAAAAAAAAGGAAAACAGAAAAGAAAGAATGAACAAAGAACAAAAAAAAAAGAACAAATCTTTAGGTATCTTTAGGCGTTGCACTAAAGTGTGCTTAACTATAAGATGGTACTTTAAATTGATGAATTTATAGAATATTCTTAAACATATTATACTCCACTCCATTTTCCTATTATTGAAATTTTGGTTTTATGTGTTGCACAAAAGGGTATGATCAGAGAATATTATGTAATTTGACGAAATTATATAATGCTCCCTTTTCCACCTTTTCTATTGGATTTAATATTCGTATATCGCTAGTGATTTTCTTTGTGTATGTAGGCTGTAGGTCTGGAAACTCACAGTAGATTGAGTTTTCTTTCATGAATTTCCTTATCCCTCACAGCGAACGATGAGGTGTTAACCGTCTGCTTTGTTCTTCTCGCCCACCTTACTCTCTTTCTTCCAGTTTCGGCGGCTGTCCGAGAAAAGGGACTATGTCGTATCCAGGGCGTGACATAGTCATAGGATGGGGAGGATTAGCCCAATAAGCCTCATACCAGCTGGAGGCTGAGGTTGCTTCTCGTCAGGAGCATAATAGCGGTTTTCTTTTTATCCATTTTTTTATCCCCTTAGTATCTTTGTGCGTTCCTTTTTTTTGGTCTTCAGTCTATAAGGACTTAAGAGTGCCCGCAATAATTGTTCGGGTAAGTGTACCGTAGAGTGTGAGGCAAGAACTCACCCCAATCCGACGAGCTTAGCACGGCTCGCTAGGCGGGCCCCTCACCTCTTCGGTCATCGATCAAGCCTGCACGTCAACTTACGCTCACCCCGGTAATCCTTCGAACCCGTCCTATCCCTTTCGGTTGTGAGTTACGACTAGGTTATGACAAACAACTCTAGTGGTGCTCACAACCCTCAGTCCAATCCATGTCCACATGCAGCCATCTGTTGGTTGCCTGAGAGCATGGATTTCTCAATTTACCGATAACAGTGGTATCCTCAAAACGCCGATGTCGAAATAACATCGTATGCCATGCTGCCTTTATTGGAAAGTGGAGCAGGAGAAGAAACCCTCCCTATATTGAAATGGCTGATTTCTAAGAGAAATAGCAACGGTAAATTTGCCTCTACTCAAGATACTGTTGTGACGTGGATGATAAGGGTACAAACAGAAAGATTACTTAACGATAATAATGCATTGGTTTTACAAACTCATATCGTACGTTTTGTATAATATTTATTATAACGAATTTTGTAATTTCGAGGTGCACTTAACCACATTAAATGCAAACGTAATGGTACTTTTCTTCAGAATTGAAATGAAAACAAATCAAACTTTATCAGTCTCAGCTTAGAACACGACTTAAATAACTTAACAGTCAAAGAGCTGTTTGGATATTTGAGTGATATTGAGTAGGAGAGAAGATGATGTCTGTTATGTGAGCCAGCTGCGTTGACAGTTTACTTCTGTTGACTGAAGGTCTTCTTCTTATTTAATCCAATTGGCAGCACAGCGGCAGCTCAATTGAGGTGGAACTACAATGTGCGCTTGATTTGTTTCGCTTGCTTTGACAGAAGATGGAAATAAATACCTTGTATGAGTGCGAACCAAACGAACGAAACAGGCGAAGCATCTGAAGCGAACTTTGACCAATTGTCTACTTTGACAGCTTCGGACGCGTGGACATGTCAACATAACCTCTAAAATTAAATTATAACTGCCAGCTAGCATAAAATTTGTCACGTAGTAAATAAATAAATTCTTTTAAATTCATTATAATATGCAATCTTATTTAATCGCAACTTTCAATAAAGTATACACGATTCCCGCATAAAACTCGACGGACGCATAAGGTCAAAGCAAGTGGGCATTTGGTCACGTAAACATTTGAAGCATCCACAACGCATAAGTTCCAAGTAGGCATAGCAAGCGAGGCAACCATTGTACTTCTTGCATTAGCTTTAGAGACGACGGGACAGCACTGCTACTGCGCTGCCGTCCGTTCTGTTTCAGGCTGGCGTCCAATCTGAGGCCCAAACACACACAAAACGGTAAGCGAAAAGAAATTCTGTTGCCTAGCGCGGCCATTACGCGGGCAGCATGATTAACTCCCCTAACTCTAAATTTTTGTATCGTACAGTGGCATTTGCCCTGAATTAAAATACGCTGCCGTAGGTGTGCAATCTGATATTATCAACAGCGAAATAATTTCGCTGCTATCCCTGCTGTCGATGATGTCCGCCTGGCAGTACTGACAGACTGCTAGAGAAGTGCACAGATGAGGGGATTCTCTAGTGGTCGAAGGGCAAGAATGGAAAAGAAGAAAAAGAATTCTGAAAGTCCTGGGCAGAAAGTCAACGAGAGTGGAAGATGGCAAAATTGTAAAAAGTAAAAAAAAGTTGGAAAAAAAGGGAAAAAGTTTTTTTTTTAAATTAAAGCATAAGTTTTCTTAAAAAAAAGTGAAGGAATAGATTGAAGTGGAAATTAAAAGATCGTTAAAGATCGAAAGAAAAAAAGGAAGGTAAGGAAGGTAGCCAGCGTGACTCTTCACTTGGTCGTCTACACTTGAGCAGCCCCGATGCAGTCTTGGTAGGACCGTGAACTTGCTCGTTGAGTTCGTCTAAGTTCAGGGGTGATTCCTAGCTCCACAGGCAGAACAGATGTTGAGGGTTTTGGGAACTTTTTGAGTTCTCACACTCCAAAATTTTTTTTTGATTTTTTTTTCTTCCCGGCTTCAAAATTCTTCCTTGGTGAATACCGTAAATTCTTTTTAGTTTTTTTAATACCCCTTCTTTTTTTTCTTTTTACTTTTCTTGATATTTTGTTTGTTTCTGAATTTTATTTTTGTGTTTGATTCCTTTCCTCCTTTTCCTCTTACCTCTCCCATCCCTAGCAAGAGGGAGAAGAAGCTTCTGGAGGAACCTGAAATAATTTTGTTTTGATTGATTTTTTTGATTTCTTCGATTTTGTCTTTTTTGATTTCGGTTAAGTTGACATAATTTTTTTTGAATTTTGATGATTAAAGAAAATTTTTTTTTTTGAATTATGATTTTGGCTGATTAGGTTTTATGCAGTTTCGCTTATGTTTTTTTTTATTTGATTCTTATGCCTATATTTTTTTTATTTTATCATATCTCTAATTTTTTTTGTGTCATTTTATTTCCTTCTCTGATTTAGTTTTTTTTTGTCTCGTTCAAACTTGATTTTGGGCGACGACTGTTCTTCGATTTGTTTGTTTTTGCTACCTGCAAACTTGAGTTTGAGCGGCGACCTTTTCTTTTGATTTTTTTTGTTTGCCGCGCTCAAACTTGATTTTGGGCGACGACCTTCGTCTTTGTTTTTGATTTTTTTTCTCGCCCTTAGTTTCGTGCTACGACTTTAGGAGTTGTTACTCCCGCACATTTGGCCGAGACCTTCTGTCTCAAATAAGTTTTTTTTGCTGTTACATTGCCGACTCTTTGCTAGTGTAATTCTACATAAACCTAAGAATGTACAGGTCTCCGATTGGAAGGCGGACAACTGGTCCTGAAGACCAGGGAGCAAAGCCTAAGCAGGTATTAGCCCTTCCATCACCTCCGACGACGAGAAGTAAGGCAAAAAAGTCTCTGAATAAGACTTACGGCACGGCACGTATGTCCTCCGACTTTACCCTGAGTACCACTTGCCCTGTTAGACCAGACTTTTCGAAACCTCCCCCAGACTTTAATGTATCGACTAGATCGAACGAACAGTCGAGGCCATTCTCAGGCGTAATGGAAGATCAGGCAGTTAAGAACTTAGGCTCAAATCTGTCCCTGACTGGAGCTTGGTCCGTCCCTCCCATTAATCAGGCACAGCCGCTTGATGAGTTGCGCAATGCCAGGATTAGCCCTCCGGCAAGTACTGCTCCCAACCCAAGAGAGGCTGCGGTGATTACGGCAGATCAGTTGGCAATTCACATGGCCGATTTAAAAAAAGAAATGTTAGGTTTGTTGAGGACGAACCTTGCGCAGTCTATTTTGGAGAGATCGGGTTCGGCCTGTAGTCCAGCTGAAGCTCACAACGGTAGCACTGCCCCATATACTAACACCCGGCTTTACCATAGTCATGAGCCAGCCTCCCCTGCACATCTAGTTGATGTAAGCCCGCGAAGGCAAACCGAAGGCTACGAATACCAACCTGTACAGCCATCCCATGTTATACCGAGACCCGCTCCTAGAGTGGCAGGATATCAAGCCAGACGCCCTTCTATCTTGGGGGGGTAAGTTTTTCTGGCCGCAACCCGTCCTTCTCTGTCGACGACTTCCTGTTTCGCGTAGAGCGGTTAGCAGCAAGCTCTCGTGTAATGGATGAAGAATTATGTGCGAATGTACATCTCCTGCTTAAAGATGAGGCCGAACAATGGTTCTGGAATCAGTTTTGTCGCGCCCCTCCGAACTTTGACTGGGATCTGTTCAGAGCTCGCATCAGGCAAGGGTTCGGCTCTGCCGAAACAGACCTCGACCTGATGCGGACTCTGATGGAACTCCGTCAGGGTTCGGAGAGTTGCGACAGCTACCTCCGCAAGGCCTGGTCGTTACGAGCGCATATGAGGATGCCACCACCTGAAGCCGACCTGGTACAGATAGTTAGGGATAACCTACATCCAAAGATAGGGCAGCAGTTCTCGACTGCCACTGAATTAATTTTAATAATGTGATCAGAAAAAAAAAATATTCATTCTCTTTCGAATTGGCTAGATAGTCGTTAGTAGTAGTAATATCGGCATTGTTATTGATTTGTGGGTTTTTTTTTCAACACTCCTCAGAGCCCCATTGCAACGGGGTAAATAGGCCCTAGCCTTAAGCTAGACGGTCTTGGGCCCTCCCACGGAGGGGGTAACTCTGCTTTAAAAAAAAAATTTTGTTTTCTCTCTTCTTTTAAGATTAAATAAAGAAATGTTACATGAGTCCTAAATAAACTTCTCTTTTCTTCTCTCTCTCTCCTCGTCGTCCTTCCTTAGGGCGGCCACTATCAACGCTACGTCGGTGGGCGGGGTCCTCACAATGAGGTGAGTGACCCTCTCTCTTTTCAGGTCGTCGTAGGGCATCTAGAAGACGTTGGCCCCCTAGATGCATAGGGTGGTTGGGGCATGGGCCAAGTAAGGGGAGTCAGGACACCAGACTCCTCCAACGATAGCCGGTAAGTCGAGCAACGCCTGCTCGTATCCTCTTCCTCCTGTTCCTTTTGTTGTTCCCTTTTAGTTCATTTTGAATTCAAATTTTCGGTGACTTCCTTATAGCTCTTTTCTTGTTTTTTCATTTCGCGGGTTTTCTTTTTTCCTTCCAGTTTTCTTTTCTAATTTTTTTGGTTTTCTCTGTTCGTCTCACCCTTTCCTATCCCTCGGCATGATTCATGTGCTTTTGTTGCGCGACCGCGGGCGGAGATGGCATCCCCTTTTGAACCCCCCCGTCTCTATCGCAAAGCTAGCGATACCAGCATGCCATCCTCCATCTCTGCCCAAGCATCTGCTGACAGATGAATGTCCAGCGGAGGCCGTGATCCTGGCTGACATCAGCTGACTTCCAGTTGATGTCATCCAGAGTCATGGCCTGCCTTGGGCAATCATCCATCCAGTGTCGGTCCCAGCGCGCAACAAGAGATTAAATTAATAAAAACAAAAAAAGCAAACCTAAGACAAGAATTGTTAGGATATCGGAGTCCGAGCACTAGATTAATCTCGACGTGCTATGTAAATGTATTTCTACCTTAGGAATTTCTAGTTATTCCATATGTCTTGGAATGAGAATTGAAAGCCTTAAAAATTTTTTTCATATCTTTGTAAAGTGGTTTGGAGTTTTTTTGGGCATAAGTTAATAATTTTTATATCGCAGTAGGGTTTTCTATTATTTTTTTTTGTATAAGAACTTAGTTTTACTCAGCCAAACATTGAAACAAGGTTTCAGTTGTTTTATTCAACCAATCAAAAATATAAAATCTTAGCATATTGATAGGCATATCATTGAAAAGCAGATCAATTTCCAGATCTTTTCGCTCGCTTATAACGAAATCAAGGATATTTGTGTTTAGAAATTACTGATATACGTCTTTCTTGGTCTTAAAAATGATATAAAAAAAAATTAAGTTCTTTTTAAAATTGCGCTATAACAGTTTGCATTGATATTTTTATGAGATTAAGAAAGTGTATTATCCTATAGAGCGATAGGCATAGATAAGTCAAATTTAAGAAATAAATTCGTCGTTTACAAATCAGAGTAAATTAAGTTCAGGATAGCCTGAGAAGTGTTTAATATTATTTTCGGTAGCTGAGTATGTTAGAAAATCTTAATTTTTTTTGGTAATTCAAATAAATTACGGATATGTCTAGGTCGTGGACGATTTATGCATAAAGACATGGAAGAAACAAAAACAATCCAATTGCGTTAATATATACAAGCTCGGCTACACTCCATAAAATGCACATCGCTGTTAGTTTATTGCCTTTATTTATGATTACAAGTTAGTTCTTGTTTTTGAAAGTTGGAATATGTAATTAGTTGTCAGAACTGTATGTCTTATACTGCTGTTAAAGCTAGTGAATAAGTAATAAGTTGATGGAAAGTAGAGTCCACATTATTTATAAGTATATTTTATAATTAATATGAATTAAAATTGCATAATATGGATTCTTAGTTTGATTTCAGGACACCCCAGGAGGCTTCTTCTACTTCTTGCATCCCACATCCACGTGAAAGAATTTAATACTCCCGTACTTAAGGAAACTTAATTCTTATATCTTTACATTTTCATTTTGAATAAGTATCGTTTCTTAGTTAAGTTTTTCTTTATCAAATTAAAAAATACGTTATATAGGAATATTGTAATGCAATAAATGAACTCCATTCCTAAAATTATATTTTTGTCTTTCGAAAATTTAATATTTTGAACTTTATATTGAGACACACTTTTCTTTTTGCATTAAGTTATGGATCGTCGATGAGGGAGGGTGGATTCCCGTAGTTTTTTTTTCTTTAAAGGCTTTGATTTGGTTTGGCGTATATAGGTATATATATGCGTACCAAGTTGTACATATCGGCTTAATCTTGATCAAAATTTTTCTTTGCATCTTTTGTTTGATGATTTTTTTTTTTTTATTAGACTGATGGGGTACTAGACATTACTCTGGTCCCTCTAGACCCTCTCCTTCCTCTAGCATTTAATTCCGGACAGCTGTCCGAGGTTTTTCAAAGGTACTATGTCGTATCCAGGGCAGGACATAGTCATAGGATGGGGAGGGTTAGCCCAATAAGTCCATAACAGCTGGAGGCTGGGGTTGCTTCTCGTCAGGAGCATAATATCGGTTTTCTTTTATGCCTTTTTTTGTATCCCCTTAGTATCTTAGTGCATTCCTTTTTTTTTGTCTTCATCCTATAAGGACTAAAGAGTACCCGCAATAAAGTTCGGGTGAGTGTACCGAGGAGTGTGAGGCAAGAGCTCAACCCGATCCGGCGAGCATAGCAAGGCTAGCAAGGTGGACCCCTCATCTCTTTGGTCATCGGACTAAGCCAGCACGGCTATCACTACGCTCACCCTGGTATTTCCTGTAACCTTCCACATCCCTTTCGGTTGTGAGTTACGACTAGGTTATGACAAACAACTCTAGTGGTACTCACAACCCTCAATCCAATCCATGTCCACATGCAGCCATCTGTTGGTTGCCTGTGAGCATGGATTTCCCAATTAACTGATAACAGAACTACAAGCTATATATTCTGTTCAATATAAATCTATAAATTTTAGCAAAGTATGTACCTTAATCAATTCCTTGAAGAATGCAGATTGAATCATTCTTCGTATGTTGAGTCGTTTGTTGCTAACCCCGGCTGCATAGTTTGCATCACTTTAGACGATGTGTCCTGTAAGTTCTTTAAAAAGCTCCCAGATCCTCCACGAATAGACGAAAATAATCCTCCAGGAAGCATCATGTTGTGTTTGATAGGAATTTTTAGAACTGTCAATTACTTAACCAACACATATGTCCGCTTATACGAATTAATCGAGGAAAAGGAAAATTTCTCTTTCTTCTGAGAGTTACAAAATTGATTCTCGCTCACTAATTTTTGACAGATATGTAGCATTTACTTTTGGAATTTTTTGACATTTAGGATTTACTTTTCCGTACAAAATTGCTCCAACATTGCCAAACTATTTTGTTCACGTTTGACCAGGGAAATTTAAGGAGCTGTTTTTCTATATAGAATTTATTCTAAGACAATAGTGTCCATGAATAATTTGGTTCTTTTCTTGGTTGAGACTCGTGCAGTGAACATACATAAGTTGAAATCAACCTTCAAACCAAAAAACGTGTTGCCGCAATTTTGGATGTTCTTCGAGAATGATTGTTTTAATATTGGAAGATAGATTCACTAGTTCCATAAGTTTAAGGACAATTAAGAAGGGACACGCATAGAAGCATAAGTATCTGAAACGTTACAGAAGGACTAAGGAAAAAAAAAGAGATAAAATGTTAACAAGAGAGCTCAAACCTAATTATATCTAGATCTTAATTAAAAATGTTTATTCCTTTTCCTTCTTAATTATAATAAATACATAAATTACTGGGAATTATAATAGTTATAGTACAGTAAGCTGATAGCTTAAGATATCTGCTATATTTTCTATATTCTGAATGTACATTTTCCCATTAGGTATTAAGGTTTCCTGTAACGGTTGAATGCTTGACTATTCAGAATATATAGGTTATTTTGATCATAGTGATACTCAGGAAGGTACCTCTGGGTAACGAAGCGGGGGGGGGGGGGGGGGGGGCTTAAATTTTGTTGTTGTTCTTTCTGAATAATTTCCCACTACTGTCGGAAGGGTGCGCACTTTCTCCACAGATTTGATTTAGCATGAATGATAGTCACGCAAATCCCCAACTCTGAGACCATGATAAATTATGTTATTTTTTTCTCCCTATCTTGAAGTGTATTATTGAACTTAAAATTAAACCTAAAGGAATGGTAGTGCTTAGATCATCTTCTTTCCATCGTAAGCTAAGAGCTAGTTATAGTTTAATCTATATTTGTTTTTGCTTTAATGATGCTTTGAATTGTTTTTATATATAGTTCATAGGTGAACTGTTTCTCTGTATTATTATTAAACTCTATTAGAATTCATCAAAGCCTCGTTGCAGAGAGGTAAAATTAAGGCCCTGACCTTCTGTTAGTTGGCCGTGCGCTCTCCTGCGTGGAAACTCTATTTTTATCTACAAATAAAAGTAGAATTTTACATGGGCCGTATACGGCCGTATACTTATAAGTAGTTGTTTCTCGATCACTCTCTCTCCTCGTCGGCCTTCTTAGAGCGTTCATGGCACCGATGGGTGGGGTCTTCGTCATGAGATGAGTGGCCCTCTCTTTCCTTCGTTACAGGTGCAAACGGGCATTCAGAGATACATTGGCCCCCTGGATGCATAGGACTTATAGGTATTTTTCAATCGGTCACTAACATTGGCATTGAACTCGCACTCCATCATTATAGATAATGACGGTGAAAATACTAAAACGCAACGGCAGCTGACATCTGGATCTGATAACACTCAGAGCATTACACGAGTGAGTGTTAAAATTCCAGCGTTTTGGCATGAAAAGCCAGAAATCTGGTTCGCTCAAGTGGAAGACCAATTTTCAATGTCTGGCATCAACTCGGATAATTCAAAAGTAATTCAAAAGTACTAACGCAAATATCGGAAGCGGTACTCAATTCACCTAGCGAAAACAAGTACAAGAATTTAAAACGGCTAATTTTAGAAAGATTTGGAGACAGCGAACAGAAAAAAATAAAAAAAATTATTATCTGAGCTTGAATTGGGCGACAAACGTCCCTCACAGTTGCCGAACGAGTTACGTGATTTAGGTGGAACGAACTTCACTGAAGAAGTTGACAAACCGCTTTGCTGGTATCATACACGGTTTGGGAATGCAGCAAAGAGGTGCCGCTCTCCATGTTCTTACAAAACTCACCAAAACCAAAAAAACTAAGTTGCTGACATCCGCTCTAAATTTCGTATAGCGGTAGCGACGCTGTCACACAAATAAATCGGCTATTCAGCAACGACAACACCTCGAAACAAAGATTCCTGATCGACACCGGAGCAAACATTTGTCCTGCCAGCATCATATAACGACCGCTTTTACACTGGATCCTCCTACACATTATATGCGGCAAATGGAACGCCCATAGCCACATATGGTGAGAAGCGTTTGACACTTAACCTTGAACTTCGAAGACCCTTTACATTGACTTTTATTTTGGCAAACATTACCACACCAATCATCGGCCTGGACTTCATCAAACATTTCGGCTTGCTAATCGATGTACGTCGAAATAAACTCAGCGATGAAAATACAAAACTCGAGTCAAAGGGATAAGTGGCAGATTCAGGTATCATAATTATCTTGACGTACAATAATAACGATATCTTTGCAGGTTTATGAAAATAATACAACGATATAACTACATTCAATGCTTCTAATAGACCAACGAAATCAACAGTCACTCATCATATCGAAGCAAAAGGTCTGCCCAGATATGCACGACCGCGAAAATTACCATCAGAAAAACTCGAAGCGGCAAAAGCTGAGTTCAAATATCTAATGGAAAAGGGAATATGTCAACCATCCAAAAGCAGTTGGGCTAGCCCACTCCATATGGTTCGCAAATCGAATTGAGAATGGCGGCCCTGCGGTGACTACCGCGCCCTAAATTTTTTTTTTTTTTTTTTTTTTTTTATATATGATGTTGCCAAAGCTCAGGGGATGCCCTATGATGCTAAAGCACAGCCTTGGCAGGAAAGGAATTAAGGATGAGGGAAATGGGTTAGGAGGTTGAGTGAAGGAGGTGTCGATGTACGCCCCGTTTGAAAGTTTCAGGCTCATAAGACGAGGGAAAAACAGAAGATGGTAAACTGTTCCACATTCGTGTTGTTCTGCTAAGAAAAGATTCCCGAAATTTGACGGTACGTCCAAATTTGACCCGGAGAGTAAAGGGGTGGGAGCGACTTGTAGATCTTGTATCGCGCGTTGTAATGAGTCTACAAGGAATCAGGCTAGCGATTTCGTTAGAACAATGGCCATGGAAATAGCGATAAAAGAGTGAGAGACAACCGACATTCCGTCGATGCTCAAGAGAGTCAAGGCCCTCAGAGATTGAGGAATCGCCAATAAGTTTAACAGCCTTACGCTGAACTTTGTCTAACGCGGACAATGCGGTGTGTCCTGCCCCTGCCCAAATATGGGAATTATATTCAAGTCTAGGCCTAATGTGGGACTTGTAGATCAACGCTAAGTCGGGTGGGGTGAAATATTTCTTACATCTCTGTAGAAAACCTAAACATTTCATCGCACTTTTGGCGATTGCAAATATATGATCAGTCCAGCTAAGATTGCTGGATATCTCAATACCCAAGATCTTTAGGGAGGGTGAATTGGGTATATTCACTCCGTCGACTGAAATGGGTTGGGGGTGGACTGGGCGTTTTTTAAGGGACATTAAACAGCATTGAGTTTTGGATGCATTAAACGTAACACGATTTGCTCTGCCCCAAGCGAGGACCTTAGAAATGTCGTTGTTTAATGATCTAAACATGCGTTCCCGATTGACTTCTGTAGCATTTCCACGTGAATTCATTACAGAATCAAATGAGTACGCGAAATCAAGGGTGCTGTCGTCGGCAAAACTATGAATAGGATTGAGAGTAAGGGATAAGAGATCATTGATGAAAAGAAGAAATAAAGTTGGTGAAAGAACTGAACCCTGAGGTACATCGGCATTTATTTCGTGGGATGCAGATGTAACGCCGTCAATAACTACACGGATTGAACGGCCTGACAAAAAGCTCTCTATCCATTTAACGAGGGTAGGATGCAGACCAAATGTTTGAAGTTTGGCTAAAAGGGCAGCATGCCAGACTCTATCAAAAGCCTTTGAAATATCAAGAGCGACGATTTCGGACTCACCGAAATTATGGAGACAATGATTCCAACGCTCCGTTAGAGCCGTTAGTAAGTCTCCGGTTGAGCGGCCAGCGCGGAAACCGTACTGGCAATCGTTGATAAGATGGTTATTTTCTAGATATGTCAACAACTGAGAGTTGATGAGTGATTCAAAAACTTTGGATATGATCGAGGTTAGTGCAATTGGTCTGTAGTTAGAGGGGTCGCATGCCTCTCCTTTTTTAAGTATCGGCTGGACATGAGCAAGTTTCCATACACTTGGAAATATTCCTGTTGAATATGACAGGTGAAAAAGTTTGCGCAGAGGTTTAGCCAAAGCAGAGGCGCAGCATTTTAAAACAAGGGGCGAGAAACCATCAGGCCCTGTAGCTTTGGACACGTCGAGTTTCGAAAGTACTCTAAAAACTTCCCGAGTGCGAAAGTGTAGCGGCTTTTGCCTACTAATGCACTGTGATAGAGATGGAAGTGGCTGCGATGATGGTGGCAAGTACGAGTTAGCAGCAAAATTAGCAGCAAACAGGTTGGCCTTGTCCAATGAGTCAGTAAAAACATTCCCATTATAAATGAGTGGTGGTGTTGACGAACAGGTGAAATTGTTCTTTACGGTTTTTACTAGAGACCAGAAGCCCTTACTACCCTTTTGAGTAGAAAATACCTTCCGTCTGATGCTCTGGTCGAAATTGAACTTAGCCCGGCTAATTGCTGAATTGCAAATATTCCGCGCATCTCTATAGATACGTCTCGATTCCTCTGAAGGGCACAATTTATATGCCTGGAAGGCTGCTTCCTTCTTTTTAATGGCTGCGAAACAGTCATTATTGAACCAATTGGTGTTAGTTGGTTTGATGTTCTTGAAGCTATGAGGAATAAAGCGATGCATTCCAAACCATAGGATGTTCAAGATATAATCGGTGCTTCTGTTAACGTCCTTCATAGAAAAGCAATCAGACCAGTCCAGCTCTCTGAGATATTTATTAAGTCCCGCCCAATCAGCATTTTTATAATGCCACACTAATCTTTTGGTGGAGTTTAGATTAGTGGTTGTCAGAGAGGAGATGGAGAATTGGGCGGAGATTAGACAATGGTCCGAATTACCCAAGGGAGACGTCACCGAAACCGAGTATTTTTCTGGATGCGATGTTAGAAATAGATCTAAAAGGTGCGCGTTGTGCCCCGAAGTGTCAGGAACACGAGTCGGACACTCAACCAGTTGCTGTAAATTAAAAGACTCACTAAATAACTCGACGTGTCTTCCAGACGGGCTTGTGGTAGAAGAATGCCTGAGCCACTGTGTGTTGTGGACGTTGAAATCTCCAGCAAGAACGATTTCAGAAGAGGGGGATAATTCCAAAATCTTATCGATATCGGAAGACAGTTTATCGAAGGAGCACACAGTGTCAGTGTCAGACATATTCGGGCTGCGGTATAAAAAGCAGAAGTGAATAATGTGCCGATAGAGTTTAAATCTAATCCAGACATAATTAAATTCTGGATTAGTAGAAGAGAATTGAGGGAGATAGGAGAATGGCACATCATTTCTAATATAAACCGCGATTCCCCTCTGAGGAGAGAAGAGCGGCACTAAGTGATAACCAGGGATGTGATACTGATTAATATCAGAATCGGAAACAACCTTGGTTTCGCTTAGTGCAAAAACTGCCGGATTTTCCGCGATCAAGTGGCAGTAAACCGAAAAATGGTTACTTTTTAAGCCACGAATGTTGCAAAAATTAAATAAAAATTTTTGCATAGTCCCGGTCTTAATTTGCCCAAAACAAAACAAACGAAAACGTACACAAACACAAGGACTGACGAACGGGATCCACAGATGCAAAGCAAAGCCGCCTCTGTGAAAACAAAGCCAGCAGCAGTGTTATGCCTGCTGTGCTGAACTTTGATCTCGACGAAGGCAGCTAAATGCTCAGCAGTGGAGCCCCGTTAAACGCATTCAATGCAGCACGATTGTACTACATTGAATGTTGGATGGAAGAAAATAAAAAATAGATAGGAACGGACTCACCAGACTGTGCTTTCAAGTAGAGCATAAAAGCCCTTCACTCCGGCAAGATGGCACTAGCACTTTGATTTTTTAAAATTCGATTCGCTTTCGCAACCGCTTTAAAAATTTATTGGGGAGCAAGACACGGCGGCACGTCCGTCCCCGTCAGTAGTTCAACTCAAACTCAAAACTGCAAAAACTGTTCCAGATAGGTACCTTATACCGTTCATCAGCGACTTTTCTACCATTTTACACGGAAAAAAGGTATTTTCGACCATCGATCTTCAGAGAGCCTATCACCAGAACCCCATTGAACCTGAACACGTACCAAAAACGGCGATAACGACGCCTTCTGTTCTATATGAATTCAAATTCATGACCTTCGGTTTAAGGAACGCTTCCCAAACTTTTCAGCGTTATATACATGAAGTCTTAAGAGACCTTGATTTTGTATTTTCATACATAGACGACCTATGCATTGCGTGAACGGATATTGAGCAACACAGGAACCATTTTAAAATAGTGTTTAATCGACTACGAGAACATGGCTTGTCGATTAACGTTTCGAAATGCAATTTTGGCAAATCCTAGGATATACAATCAACTACCAGGGAATCAAACCACCGGAGGACAAAATCAAGGCTGTGCAAAACTTCAAGCAGTCTGAAACGGCCCAAGGTCTCAAAAGATTTTTAGCAATGAAAAATTTTTATAGGCGGTTCATACCAAATGCAGTCGAACATCAGATGATCCTACAAAAACTCATTATCGGAAATAAGAAAAACGATACAAAACCATTAACTTGGACACCAGAAACCGCAAAAGCCTTCAGGGACTGCAAAGACGACTTAGCTAATGCAGCACTGCTCATCCCGCAAAGGATGCCACATTAGCTCTGAGCGCGGATGCTTTAGACGTTGCGATCGGTGCCGTTCTGCATCAGAGCGTAGGGAATGAGTTGCAACCTCTCAGATTTTTTTCCAAAAAATTAACATCGGCCCAAACTAAGTACAGCACGTACAGCAAAGAGCTTTTAGCAGTATATGAAGGTGTAAAATATTTCCGACATTACGTAGAAGGAAGAACGTTTTTCATACTGACGGATCACAAACCCCTAGCGTATGCATTTCAACAGCAACTAGAAAAAGCTTCACCACGTCAAGCAAGACAATTGGACTTTGTGAGTCAATTCACTTGTGACGTTCGTTTCGTTCCAGATTGCAGATTGTTTATCAAGAATTAATGAAATTAACTACGAAGACCTAGCAGCGAAACAACGAAAGGATGCTGAATTAAAAGCTCTTATAAACTCTGAATCGTCGAAATCAAGTTACTCCAAATACCAAGTACATCATCTTCAGTATAATTCGATGTCTCTCAGGATCACATTCGCCCTATAGTTCCAGAACTGTTCAGACAAAAAATCATTGCGAAACTGCACAGCTTGTCACACCCAGATATCAGAGAAACGAGAAGACTCATTTCTGAACGGTTCCATTGGTCAGGACTAAATGAAGACGTCAAAAAATTCGTCAGGCCAATGCCAACGTAATCAAATAACTCGCTACAACTATACGCCATTAGAAAAGTACAAAGCACCCGATTCGAGATATGAGCACATCAATTTGGACATCATTGGACCGCTAACTCCATCACGAGGAAATCGCTACTGTGTTACCATCATTGACAGATTTTCAAGGTGGCCAGAAGCCATTCCTTTACCGGACATCACATCGGAAGCTGCAGTCTCTTCGCATTACTACCGACTTGGGAAGACAGTTCGAATCAACGCTTTTTTCGCGAATTAATGAGGATTCTAGGCATAAAATATAAGACGACACCTGTAAATAATAAACAATAAATTAAGGTAAAGAAAGAAAATGTGTTCTAGACTATTCCTAGAAAATGGGATACCAAATTCCCTGATCCTTACTCTATTAGGCAAGCCGTGGTTATTACAGCTCTTATCCAGAAATATGCTAATGAAGTTGCCAAATGGTGTGAAGGACACCTTTTGGGCATGTAATAATCATTAGTGAAGAAGAGAAGAGCTATAAAGCAATAAAACCAATGCCCGACACTAGAAAAAAGGATCGAACCGGAATTTAGACCATTGGATGAGAACACATAAGAAATAAATGCAGTAAAATACTTCGCATTTAATTTAGGTATTTTATGAGGTAGTTGTGTTGTCTTGCTTTGTAAAGATTTAAGTGTAAGTTCAGTTCGATCTTGAACGAGGTAAAATAAAGGTTGTGCGCGCAAAGCAAATTCAATTTCTTAATTTTTCGTAACATTTTTGGTCCTTCAAGCCAAATCTACCGTGACTTTGGTGATTTGTTTTAATTAAAATTAAATTAAAAAAAATGGACATCCCCGGTTGTAGTAAGTGGAGTGAAATAGATAGTGAAAAAGTTCTTCGCTGTAAATTATTAAAAGAACAAAGGAGAAGACTCGAAGAAAACTTTAATAGTGAGAAGAAAAGATTTTGGATGCAATTACCTTAATAGACAAAGAAATTGAGGAGTCATTCCAGGAAATTAGTGAAAGTGATGAGTCAGAAAACTTAGTGAAAAAAGTGTTCGCAGAAAGAAAAGAAGTCTTGACATCTTGATAAAGAGGCACAGCTACAACGATTCATTACCTCGATTTAGTTGAGATCCAAGAGAATGGCCAGCATTTATAGCCAAGTACAGGAAAACCACGGAAACGTGTGACTTTGATGAGATGGAAAATATAGAAAGGCTCAATAAATCTCTAACAGGAAAAGCGAAGGAAACTGTGAGTGCAATGCTACAGCTAACAAGTGATAGTGAAGCTGTAATTAAAATTCTAGAGCGAAATTTCGGAAGAGCGGAGAAAATATTAGCACTCATGGTACAAGATGTCGAGAACTTACCAACAGTGACAGACGAGAATAATTTCATGTTGCTGTGTAACAAAGTTGTCAGCTTAAGTGTAACAGCAGAAAGCTTAAAAAATGATATTTATCTCCGCAACCCTATTCTACTAAATAATTTAGTGCAAAAACTACCCACCTATATGAAATTAGAGTGGTTTCAGTTCATGGATTTTTGACAAAAGTGAAATCATAATGAGTGCGGGCCTCTCAAGCCCAAATGAACAAAATTGTGATAAAAAGAAAGTTGTGCCTAAGTTAAGAAATTTTAAGAGTGAGGGCTATTCCGGAACTGAAAAAACTGTGTGTGATATATGCCATGCTAAAGAACATGATGTGCGAACCTGTGGGAAATTCAAAGAAATGAGTGTAAAATTACGATGGAAATTGGCAGAAAAATATAAACTCTGTTTTCGTTGCTTAAAAAAGCATTCTGGAACATGTTTTAGAAAATAATGTGGAGTCCAAAATTGTAAAAGATTTCATCACCCTCTATTGCATAAGCAAAACGTAGAAACAAACCTCATTAAATAACAAATGGCTGAACTGGTTGCAAGCGATCTCTGTAATAAATAAAATCGAGATACCAAGGTGCTACGTTAAAAATCTACATGATGCCGGAAATGTACAGCTTCATAAATTCTGTTATGCTTCGGAGCAAGCATACGCTTCTGTAGCATATCTGAGGATCGAACGCAATGGAAAGCGAAGTATTAGTTTAGTTACATCGACAACTAGAGTGGCACTCTTAAAACACCTTACCATACCAAAATTGGAATTACAAGCCGCTTTACTAGGATCTAGGATAGGAAAAGCAGTTAAAACAGAACTAGATATAAAAATTCATCGAATATTTTACTGGACAGACTCTAAAACTGTGCTGATGTGGTTAAGAAGTACCAATAAGTTACCTGCTTTCATCGCTGCCCGTGTCGGTGAAATTTTAGATCACTCTGAAGCTACAGACTGGAATTGGATTTCAACAAAGCAAAATATTGCCGACATAGCTACTCGGGATGAGAAAGATATAAATTTATCTGGAAAATGGTTTAACGGGCCTGATTTTCTTCATAAAGATGAGAAAAATGGGCCGACTGGATATACAATAGAAAAGGTAAAGAATTGCAATACGAAGGAAAAGGAAGAAAATATGGCAAATTCACAGAACATGAAGTTTTCACTTCCCGAATCAAAGCGATTTTCATCATACCTAAAGTTGATAAGGACACCAGGGCAAATGGTTCGTTTTATTTTCAATTGCCGAAGAGCGAAAAAAGACAGACTTATTGCGGAACTAACGCCAGAAGAAATAAAATAAGCCGAAATGCTGTGGTGGAAATACGTGCAAGGAGAACAATTTGGCAAAGAAATAAAGTTGCTTCGAAAAAACATAGCTATTACAAATGGAAAATTAAGTAACCTTTGTGTTGAGTTGGACGAAAACGGAATAATTCGCTTGAAAGGGCGGATAGATGCACTTCCAAATGAGTTTACGAAGAGATCCATTGTATTAGATAAAACACATCCGTATGTTGAGCTTCTTATTCAACATTTTCATAAAAAAATTAATCATCAGGGAGTTGAAACAGTAATTAACGAACTTCGGCAGAAATTTTGGATATTTCAGTTACGCACTGCGGTTAAAAAGGCGATTTTTTATTGCCAGTTTTGCAAATTGAAACGTTCACAAATCGTTCCACCACTCATGGGACAAATTCCTGTTATGATATTAACGCCATGCAGTAGACCATTCATCAACACTGGATTAGATTATTTTGGTCCCTATGAAGTAACAATCGGTAGGCGACATGAAAAACGTTATGGAGTTCTTTTCACATGCCTTAATATTCGAGCAGTTCACATTGAGGTTGGAAACTCTTTAACAGCTGATTCCGCAATACTAGCGATTCGGAGATTCATTGCAAGAAGCGGACAACCAGACAGCTTTTATTCCGACAACGGAACTAATTTTCGAAGAGCAGATAAGGAACTGCGACAAAGTTTACAAGAACTAGAAATAAATAAAATTGAAACGGAATCATTACAACGAGTCATCTTATGGAAGTTTATACCTCCATCAAGTCCTCACATGGGAGGTACCTGGGAAAGATTGATAAGAACCATAAAAGCAGCATTATCGGCAGTACTAAGATCGCGATTCCCGAAAGAAGAAACATTCAGAACACTGTTAACCGAGGTAGAGGATATCGTAAATAGCAGACCATTAACTTATGTTTCAGGTAATCCCGACGATCAGGAAAGTCTTACTCCTAATCACTTTTTAATTGGACGCCAAAACGACAACTGTGTACCTGGAGTATTCGAGTCGCGAGGAAATGTTGCGTAAACAGTAGAGGATATCCCAATTTCTCGCGGACATGTTCTGGAAGCGATGGCTTAAGGAGTATGTTCCAACACTTTTGCTGCGAAGACGGTGGACGTCTTTGAGTGAAAACATCAAAACAGGAGATGTGGTTTACATTAAGGATTTCAAAGAGCAACGAAACCGATGGCCATTAGCTGTATTTGTAGACTGTTATCTAGGTGAAGACGGAGTTGTAAGAGTTGTGAAAATAAAAACAGCTCATGGATACCTCCAGCGACCAGTAGCCAAATTAAGTAAAATTAATGTTAGTGGAGAAACGATCTCCTCCACTGTGGGGGGAGAAAATGTAAGTAATAAACAATAAATTAAGGTAAAGAAAGAAAATGTGTTCTAGACTATTCCTAGAAAATGGGATACCAAATTCCCTGATCCTTACTCTATTAGGCAAGCCGTGGTTATTACAGCTCTTATCCAGAAATATGCTAATGAAGTTGCCAAATGGTGTGAAGGACACCTTTTGGGCATGTAATAATCATTAGTGAGGAAGAGAAGAGCTATAAAGCAATAAAACCAATGCCCGACATTAGAAAAAAGGATCGAACCGGAATTTAGTAAAAAAAACCTTGGATGAGAACACATAAGAAATAAATGCAGTAAAATACTTCGGATTTAATTTAGGTATTTTATGAGGTAGTTGTGTAGTCTTGCTTTGTAAAGATTTAAGTGTAAGTTCAGTTCGATCTTGAACGAGGTAAAATAAAGGTTGTGCGCACAAAGCAAATTCAATTTCTTAATTTTTCGTAACAACACCATACCATCCACAAGCCAATGGAATACTGGAGCGTTGGCACCGAACTTTAAAATCAGCACTAAGAGGCCACAAGTCAAGTGACTGGGGCGAAATGCTACCCACAATTTCACTTGGTTTACGGTCAACATTTAAGGATGACATCAAGTCCACCCCTGCTGAGATGGTATTTGGATGTACTCTACGTTTACCTGGAGATTTCCTGGGTGATCAGCCCAAAGACTGCAGTGAAACAGAGTTCGTCAGAGACTTACATTCTTCACTGTCACGTTTATCACCTACTCAACTCAAAGGTTCTGTTAACATGCACCAGAGGGGGAGTAGTGTGGAGTACTCGCAACACATACTCGCAACACACACTCTCAACACATACTTTCAATGCATCACGCTGTGCACCTCTTTTCCGGAATCAAACACAGTTAGTCTCGCTTGACCACCGACCAGACTAACGTCAAGATCTAACAACGCGAAATTACAATTTCATATTATTAGTTTAAGTATTTATGGATTGTGTGTTGTGTGAGCTTAGGTTCAGACACAACCTAACCAAAGATTATCTAACCGCTTTTAGTTCCTAAAATAGTAACTAGGGTTATTTTCTTTTTTCGATTTCGTGAATATTCGTGGAACAATTAAAATTTCTATTCCCAAGGTACAACATCCACTGTACAAATTGGAAACAGTATGAATAGAGTTTTGATGAGTAAGGTACCGGAAGAAATGATAAGAAAACAGAACAGAATGAAGAAAGCTTTAAGCGAGAAGAGCTTTTTCTTTTCGAAAAGAACTATCAAGGGGATAAGTAGTGCGCGCTTTAAAACGTGAAAAGAATTTTTTTTTAAAACTAATAACCTGAAAAGAAAAGTTGAAGACGGCAAGCACCATATCAGGAGTGATGAGTGGAATCCAGGTGGAGGCCAAAAAGGATGGTACAGGTTTGACGCCTTATGGTAAGCATTTATGCTGAAGTTACGACTTAAGAAGTTCTGAGGAAATATTCGATTTACTACTACGGGTAAGGAATTGTAATTTGAACATATTACAGCTATATAAAAATTATTCTTTGGTTCTTGAGAATCGTAGTTTTTGCCCCTTTTATGAATTAAGGGAATGTATTAAACACGAGTATTCATAGTTTTTGTTGTTCCACAGATTTTTGTTGTTGTATGCTTATACTTTAATAAATTTTCTCGCCTTTGCCCAAAATTACAGCAGCAGAATAAGTCGTACGAAGCTGCGGAAAGGAGGAAAAAAAAGAAAAAGTACTAATCAACCACATGGGAGAAGACTTATACTAAATTTTCTTTCATTTAGATGATTTTAAGATAAGATTTCATTTCATGAATGTCCCTTAACATACCATTGCGTCATTAATTTATCTTTGAAATAATTTTTACTATATCTTTTATGGAGATAGTGGTCCATTTAATTTCAGGTGGTTCAAATTTTAATTTTGTCTGTCTCTGGAAATTTTCAGTTGTATAAAACGTTTAACTGACATTTGGAATATCGGATCACCTAGATCTTGTTCTATTTGAAGAAAAAAAAGATAGAAAATTGCTCAAGTTCCTCGCTGAAGATCTATAGTTTTAGTGTAATATTTTAGTTTTAATAAATTTGATTGGCAGTTATAAGCCAACTCACATTACTATTTTCACATAGACATATTCCCCACAAGTACACTTATTCTAGCAAAGACATTAAAACTAATATATGAATAAACATTTAGAAGGCAGCTCTTGTGTCATAATGAAATCACTATAAATAATATATTTACTTATTTTCTTTCACAACAGTGAAGAAAAAAATAAAATTTGGTGCATGACATAAGACATTTGGTAGCATTAAGACGACTAATCGGTTGATCTTATAGATGGTTTAGCGCTTATTTTTTTATAACCTAAAATACATTTTAATTACTATGTACGGGTAATAGGCAATTGAGGTATTGAATTCTATTTGACTAAGAATGTTCTATTTACTATATCAATAATAATTTTGTATTATAGCGGCCAAAATTTATGCTATGCCGTTATAAGTTCAAATAAAATAATCTCTTACACCGTTTTAGGTTGTTAGAACGTCACTTGTACTATTTATCTTCTTATGAAACCAACGTAACAAGTAACCATGTTAATTTCTTACTAAGTTCGTGAGGAAAATTTTTCCGTAATCTCAGTTTATTTCAATTTAAGATATTGAAGACACCCTTTAAAGTCAATTTAAAAACAGGTATAATTCTACCATTCTTTTTTCTGTAATATGTAATAGAATGAGACAAAGGTTGCACTTTAGCATTCACGTTAGAAGTGAATAAGATATAGAATTATTCATTGGCATTGGACTATTCTACACCAAGGAAAGAATAGTAATCAAATTTCACACTAATTTTCATTGATTGTTGAAGCATTAAAACAGTTACTTTTATTTGAATATAGTTTTTTGGGGAAAATATGTTAAACTATATAATAACACATACTAAGCCTATTGACTTCACAAACACGGCCAAACATAGCAAAACTAATTTTATCTAGCTACAATAACAAGAGGCCCCTTTATCTCTCACCGGGTCATAATTAAGATGCATTAATTAAATAAACCAAAATGGTATGGTTGTAACTGTAATGTGAGAATGCTTGGAAATTACACATCCAGTCAGCGCCATCTCTGAGACTGACGGTGCAGTACATTTCTTCATTCACCTGTCGTGAACGTACCCTCAGGGAAAAATGAACGCACCTTCTTCTTTAACTTTCACGGTTGGCACCCCTGCGTTCGCCACGATACACGAATGATACTTCCGTAAAGGAGGAGGCCATTTGTAAAAAGTCTGTGATCTCAAGAGGGTGGACGACAGCCAAAGGTAACAATTTTTTTATATCCAAACATTCCCTACTCGCATTTGTTTGAAATATTCACATTCCGACAAGTGCCTAAAAGTGACTCTCATTATTTATAGCTAGACTTATAGAGAAACAAAAAAAAAAAAAAAAAAACCCAAATTCACCCACAATTGGAGTGGACCTACTTGAGTCACAGCGAAAGCACAAGCGAGTCGTGGAAGTTCGAGAACAGGGCAAACAGGCGCACCCACTTATGGATTTCTAGTTTGAGACAGTACAGTCCTATCACCCCAGCGGCACCCTGCAAACACCCTTTTTGGATACAAATTGTCACAATTAAACGGTAATTATCTATAATTGATGAACTAAATAAATAGAAAAAAAGAAACCACCCAGCCTAAAGTTACCATTGCATATTTTAGCTATCGTTTACGGCCCCTGAAAACTATTTGCTACTGGCTGTGCGGGGCAGCAGCAAGGGCGGCTGTTTTTAAGAAGCCCACCTAACCCCAAACATACAAAAGGTCCTGGTTTAAAAGTATACCGTCAAGAGGGACAGTGAATTTATGAGCCCGGAGCTCCTCCTAAAGCCAAAGTACTCTGTGCTGGAATTTTTTTTTGCGCTTGGTGCAATACGGAGCGCGACAAGCGATGTAGATCCCGCTGACGTTGGACCCCTAGAAAGGAACAACCAAAGAAGCCTGCACTTCCAAATAGGAATAACGACGTAATTGCCCAACCTGTAAGTGGCTTTAATTTAATTAATTAGGAAAAAGAAAAACTAGTAAGCTTATTATCTAATCAATATTTGCCATGTGGTGAGCTAAAATTTATAAAAGTTAGAAGTGCCGTCAAAAGTGACAGACAGTCAGGTGCCTTTAGGGATGCCTTGTTCAATTTGAGACTGTTTATTACGCCCTAGATAAAAGGCGGAAGTTTTTTTTTAAATTTTTTTTCATGGACACGGGAATTCATTAGAGCCCTAAAGTGCTAGATGATACCCAAAGCAATAATCCTAACTAAAAAGGGTGAAATTAGGTTATTGTAGTTTGCGCATTTCTCATGAATGAGACTGTGTACGCTTTCGTGTCTCAACATAGCTAGCAAGAAAAAAACCAAAAAGGAAGGACAGTTCAGAATAGGCTTGATGTTGCTGAGATTTTGTTTGATTTAAATTAACGTTTAATTAAAAGTTTTATTTTAGTATCTAACAATTGAAACCCCAATTGTATTAAGCATTTACATAGTACAGGTTTAAACCGAAATTTATATTTGTTCTTCTTAAGTAGATGAAACTATAAATTATGTTTGGATAAGAAGTAGCGACCAAAACTTCTTAGGAAAGTCGATATATACTTAATTTAAATATTTTCCCTATATTTCACTTTCTCCCTTTTCCGCCGACCAATAACATTTTTCAATAAAAAGTATTTGTATTAATTCTTTTCGAAAAAAAGTTAACGTGTTTGATTTGTTAATTGTGTTTTTTTTTAAGTGATTTCAAATGCATTTAATCAAAAGAAAATTATACTTGTGGCTTTGCTAACTAGCGTTCTAATTGCGCCCGATTTTTCAATTTAGATAACGATAGCGCATAGACGTAGACGCGAATTATCATTAAAGTTGAAGTAATTCCCACTATCCTTGACTCGCGGTACATACACTTAGGTTTTCGGTAACTTAAGGTCATGTTGATTTGCCAGTTACATAGCGACCAAGTAACGACACGGTGGCGTAAGCTTGTACTGGTTATAGTAATCTTTTTTAATATGAATCTAGTTAATTTGTGCACAAAATAACCATGACTTAGATCAAGCAATTTATATCCCGCAGCTACATTTAGAGTTACAGAAATCCCTTCTGATGCTAGAGTTTAATTAAAATTAGTACGGATTTTTTTTTGTTCCAGCTAATTGATATAGTTCGTCCTTGATATTTTTTTTCCTTCGTTTTTGCGGAACTTATATATTTGAACGAAATACGATAACCATTTTTTTTTTGGAATTGATAAGTACCAGAATGGTAATACATGTAGGTTCGATTTAGGAACTTAAATAAACTATGTATAAATAATTGTATTATTAGCATAGGCATTAAATAAGCGATATGAAGTAAGCATGAACTTTTGTGAATTTTCTTTTTTATCTTTAATATATTGTGATTATATGAGTGAAGTTAATTTTTAATTTCAGGAAACCTAATGAAGCTTCTTCCTCCTCTTGTTTCCCTCACCCTTCCTATCTAATCCCTTACCCTGGACATTCTCCTTGATCATATGATTTCAATTTTTTTTTTGTTCTGATTTAGTTTTTTTTTCAGCACTCTTCTTGTCAGGTTGGGCCTGTACCCTAGCCAGGTACAGGGATGGAGCGGGTTGATAGCCTGAACTGTCAGTTAAGGGGGTAGATTTTCTTTTTTGAGTATTTTTCATGACAGTTCAGCGTGGCTAGGAACAACTGGTGACACCAGACCTGTTGTTCCTCCTTCAAGTTCTGCTTTCCTGTTTTGTTTTTCTTTTGGTGGCAGACCTGAGGAAAGGATATCACAACCTTTCGTCGCCACAGGCACGCGAACTTCTGTTTGCGATGTGTGATTAGATGTCCAAGGACCCTGACCCCATACTGACGAGCTAGGACGTGCTGCCAGCTAGCGCGTGCCATTTGGACATCTCGCAGCAACTTCACGTTGCACATAAACATGCGCACACATTACATAACCTTTTTGTCAACAGGCTAAAGCTTTTAATTAAGTGCGATAATTTTTCAATGCTAATTTCATTACTTTCTACCTGAATTTATTTAATCGAAAAGTATCTATGCATATGAATGAATTTCAGTGGTTTTATAATTGGAAATACCGACGACTTTTTTTTTTAATAATATAAATCGTGATTATTAGTAGGATTTGCTAAACCAGACCCTATCGCGTTAACTTTCAATCCGCCCTTTAATTGCCTTAACTTGATTAAGACTTATCAGAGGTCAGTGTTATAGTGAACAAGGTTCCAGAATATTTTGTTGTTTATCTTTTATGGTATCATTCGAGACTGCATTTTTCCGCGCAGAAGTAAATCACGTCCATGGTCCCTATTTTTGGCTGCAATTAGAATTAAGATTAAGATCACTTCAATGCAATTTACTAAGGCATCGACAATTAAACTGAACGACACCTATGTTGATGACGTAGTGTCAGGGGATACTTCAGTGGATGAAGCAAGGGAATCCTGTAAACAGCTAATGAACATGCTCAAACAAGGAGGTTTTCAGCTTCGTAAATGGACAAGCAATAAACTAAAGTCAATAAGGATATACCGTATGAATTTCGAGAACAACGAAGCTCTATAGATTTCCAACATGAACAGACAACTAAAGCATTAGGAGTACACTGGAATCCCATTACAAAATTCACGTATCGATAAACATGAACGACCATCCTTTTACAAAACGAGATGCAGCGTCAGAGGCAGCAAAGATTTTTGATCCTGTGGGACTGTTATGTGAGCACATAAGTTGGCTGGCTAATCAGTTCAGGTGATTGATTTGAGTCAGCGGCAGCCCATTTAAGTTCGAGTCGACGACGAATTAGCGCTGCCACTGCAACGGCGCTGTCGTCTGTCATGCTTACTCCATGTTATTTTCAATTCTGTAGAGCCACCTCTTGGGCAGCACAATTAACTTTCATGCTAATTTCGAATTATTGTCTCCCGCGGTGTAATTGCTCGAAGAAACAAAAACTATGCTGCCGTGAAGTGCAATCCGATATGGTCGACAGCGAAATAATCTGCTGCCATACATGCGGTCGTGAATGTTCATCTGGCAATGCGGTAAGTCCGAAAAATTGCAAGAAAAGCTCACTGGCAGGGGGATTCTATAATCCAAAGAATAGGAAGAAGGGAGAAAAAAGTGCCGGCCGGCTTTCTTTTAAGTAGTAAAACCTGTCAGAGGCAGACGTGTTTTTGGGACTTGAAAATTTTTTTTTGTTGAAAGTGTCGGACAAAAAGATCGTGATAATCAACTATGCACGACGGGGGAAAACGATATTCCTCTTCGCATCTCTGCATGGCAGCCCGGTAAAGGTGAAAACCCCGTGAGATAATTTGGGTTACAGCACACGTTGGATAACGTAGGATTAACGGACAAGCGGCGCCTTGGGCCATGCGGCGTGATTCCCGCCACACAGGATAGGCGTGATAAAGGAAAATTTTAAACATTAAAGAAATGCTCAGGGAAGTAAGCAAAGGAAAATAAAGATATGAGAGATTTTGTTTTAAAATCCTCGATAGGACGGAGGGTAAATAAAGATTAAAAATTTTCTTTTATTATTCAATTATTCCTTCTCTAGCATATTTTTATTACTGATTAAATAAAACAAAATTAAAAAAATTTTCAATACAAAAAGGAAAAGAAAAAAAGAAACCTAAATACATATCAAATGGGTGAACTATTTCAATTTTGCAAAAATTACGTTTTTTTTTTGTTTAGCTCAGAGCAATTCACAGGGCTATATTCAATTTATGGAATATGCCAATTGAAAGGTGCCTCGTAAAGTAAACGTAATATATTGAAAGGACTGAATTTATTATATTCCCTTTGAAGAAAATTCGTTATGAAGGGTTGGGAGGAATTCACCACAACTTAAATCTATCGTATAACTCATTAAAAAAATGCAAATACGGTATTGTTCTCGATCTACATCTTATACGATTCCCTATTAAGGCTTGGAGGAAAGCAGGAGTATTCGATTAGCCCTGAGGAATACAATTTGCGCTGCCTCAACCTCTGTCTTAATATTATTTATGTCTGCAGGTATACTAAGACTATTTTTGGTGTCTCAAAAGACTAGAAAAAATAACACAATGAAATTTTACTCGTTTAAGTGCCCTGAGGTATCATTTTATAGTGCTCGTTGTGGGCAGTATATTTATCTGCATATTTGGGTGTTTGGATTGTGATGGAGGCGCACTTGTATTTCGCAATATATATATATATTATTAAAATATTATCTCATAAAAAATTAATGCAGCTTGAAACTGCATTTACACAGACTTTAAAGTTATTTATTTTATAAATGAACTTTTGTTAAGAATGTTAGGCTTAAATGAATCTCAAGTTCATTTAGTATTTTTGAATCTGAATCTTAGCACTGATTGAGTTAAAGTACTTAAACGTGTGATTTTACAATAAAAATCGAATTTTTTTAAATATTTTCACGAATCTCTATCTATAGATGTATATGAAATCATACATAATCAAATTAAAAAAGTAAATATTTAATTAATTTGGGCAAAATGCGGTACAGGTGACTGTTATTTTTTTTTTGACAGTAAAAAGTGCCACAGATTTTATTTGAATCTCATAAGTAAACTATATCTAAAGTTGGATTGGTCACGTGTATGAAATACCTTTAGACATTAAGAAAATTTGATAATCATATTATAGTTAGAAAAGTAAACTGTGTTAGTTTCATATCATAAATAAGCAAATCGAATAGATAACTTTTGGTAAAATATAATACTGCAAATTGGAAAATAGAATTATCTTGTCATTTACGCAATTACGACTTTTTACTATATTACATTTAGTTATAAAATAATTTTCATTAGGCATTTTTGTGCAAATTTTTAAGAATATAATGTGAATTGGTTTTAGTTGTATTTTCTAGGCGATAAATGGAGGACTTGCCTAAAAAGCATAGGTGTACATCCAGCCACCCAGTACCCCACCGGCTACTCCTCTGTTTCAGGCTTGGCAAGGCCGCATTAGTCGTCTAAATGAGACAAAAAAGGGGACGGATGAAAACCAAAAAGGAAACAAATGATATAGTCCCCCCCCCCCCCGTCAACAATCTAAAAGGGCTACATCACATCCAAGAAGAACAGGTTCACTAGATTAAGTTTTCGTTTTTTACCAGTAGAAACAGATTGCTCATCCATATTACTTCATTTGTTGGAACATTACGATTCCATAATTTTTTTTATTAAAAAAGAATAAAACCAGAGCTTATAACTAAATAAGGTTTAAATATCAGGATTTAATTAACGTAAGGAGTGTTGTATTTCGGATTTCACTTATAAACATAAGTCATAAAAATCCTAATCCGATATACAACGAAAAGTCAACAAGGCCATGCCGCATATCGAATTCAGCTTATCCAACAAGATAAGCCATAAATCCGAATCCATATGCATTCGGTTGAGCCAGCGTAAAAATTCAAGTGTAACAAACAAAAATATTAAATTACACTCACTGACTCAACCAGCATACAAACCTTCGTAGCATGTAAAATGCTACATAAACATATTCCCGATAAAGCGTAAGAACGAAAATAATTCGTTCACACGGAAAAGCGCTGACCAAACATTCCAAGTACCCATGTACACTATTGTTGCAGATTGGATTCGCTTATTTTAAGATAAGCCGAATTCTAACGAATCCAATCTGCCATTTACAAAAACAAATCGTAAAAGTCTCATGAGTTGGATTTCGAATATCACATTTTGGTTGCAACAAAGTTGCAACATATTCAAATCTAACTCAGGAGTACCAAAAAATAAAAAATAAACCAATGGATATTCGATGGGTTGGATTTCCTACAACCGAGGGCATTGCAACAAAGTTGCAAAGTACTCAAATCTAACCCATGACAAACAACGCGCTCGGGTTACCGTCGAAATTCCTTTCACACGGTAGCCCAGTACACGATAAGCAAAAGAAATTTGCTTAATCAGCGCGACAAACAACGATCTACAGCGGCTTTGCCCAATGACT
The DNA here is from genome assembly GCA_964036015.1 of Leptarthrus brevirostris. Classification (NCBI taxonomy): domain Eukaryota; kingdom Metazoa; phylum Arthropoda; class Insecta; order Diptera; family Asilidae; genus Leptarthrus; species Leptarthrus brevirostris. The sequence goes on from OZ038371.1 coordinate 114,801,906, forward strand.
ACTAAGTACATCAAGGGCAAAGCTAAAAAACGAATAAAAAGCACGAAAGCTTTTCTTCATGTAGATTGCTAGTGAGATTTTCTAAAGGAAAGAATTAGCGAGTCTTGTTTTGATCGAGTTCTTGTTCTGGTCACGATCGCGGCGGGTCTTGGGTAAAAGAGTCTGTTTTTAAAAAACGTTCGTTTGCTGTCGGTCTTAAGATTTCTCATTACGTTCAACAACCGTGTATTACATAAATAAAGTAACTTCCGTAATTATAATAGTCATTTGTGCGTAAGATTACTCATTGCGTTTGACAACTGTGTACTACATAACTAAAGTAACTTCCGTAATTATAATATTCATTTGTGCGTAAGATTACTCATTGCGTTTGGCAACTGTGTACTATATAGAGATAGTAACTTCTGTAAGTATAATATTCATTCTTGTGTAAGGGATTAAGATTGCTCAGTGCGTTTGACAACTGTGTACTATATAAATTTAGTAACTTCTGTAATTATAATATTCATTCTCGTGTAAGACTTTAAGATTTCTCATTTCGTTCGGCAACTGTGTATTACATAAATATAGTAACTTCTGTAAAGAGCAAATTTAATAACGCAAAATAAAAAGTTTTTATAACAAATTGAGAAGAAAATAAAAACAAAAAAGTTTTATTTAACAATTGGCGCAGCCGGTAGGATTAAGGAAGCGTGGTAAAACAAAATTACCGTAACAGCTTGAAAAGCCTTGATCCAAGACCAAACCAAAAGGGGTATCTCTAAGCACTCCCGGGTAGTCAATCGCCCTGAGGAGTCACCCCCAACGTGTCCGCAAAGTGTAAGCCAGCACCACCGGTGGAATTGTGTGGGCTCCGTCCCAGCCCGAAGAAGACGACACCAATCAACACAGCACCAGTATCAGAGTGGAAAAGGGAAACGTTGAAGACGGCACAAGCCCCCCTTTTCCCCAACACAACTCTAGTACTGTTATCAAGGGAACGGAAAGCAGGCCAAAAGCCCCCCTTGCAACACTGAAGAGCAGGAGTTGATGTCCAAGGACACCCACTCTACTCCCGCTCACTCACCAACAGAGGAGAAGACAGAGGACCTCCTCATAACCTCCCTGGACCTGGAGATCGACGCGGAAGAACCACGCCAGGGTTCCCAGTCACCAGTATTCACCGACCAAACGCAGGTCATTGAACGCCAGATAACCCCAGCACAACCAGGACCCAGTTCAGAAGGACTCACACTCAGGAGCGGGACCGTCCTGCAACGAATAAATCCAAACCAAGTAAGATTTAAATACAATAATTTTAATAATTTGTACGAGTCCGCGCGAGAATCCGAACGCCTAGCAACGCTCTATTCTAACCTCCTCGAAAATAGAAATACAAAGTCCAGCGAGGAGAGACTGGAAGACTTAGAGCGCTTTCAAAAGGAAGCCGCACTCTTTCAAGCCAAGCTAGACGGATTCTCGCGCATACTCCCCTCTGAAGAAAATATTGAGAATAATTTACAAGGCACAACTGAGGAAAACCTCATTCAATCCCTACAAGACTCCCTGCGAGAAATTAACCTGAAACAGGGTCTAAATCGATTTCTCGCACAAGACTCGCCCGACACCGACTCGAATCAGAACTCCACTATGGCGACCGATTATGGAAAAATTGTTAAATTAACTGCGCAAATGGTGCCCATTTTTTCAGGTGAGCCAGGCCCGCATCTCGGATCAGAGTTGCAAACATTCCTGGGTTGCTGCCGCCAGGCCAAACAGTGTCTCTCCGAAGGGGAGCAAGACGCTTTCCTCAAGATCCTTCCCACAAGACTTCGAGGAGGAGCATATCAACTGTTGGCCTCGGATGTACCGACAACATTTCAAGAAGTCGAAGCAAGGTTAAACGCGGCATATCTTCCCAGAGAAACTTACCAGGAACTGGTAAATAGGCTCATAACAGCTCACCAAAACCCCTGCGAAACGCTCACTGCCTTCACGGCTAGAGTAAAACAGTTGCTGGCCCTCTGTAAGGAGGCCGCACAAACAAAATATGGAGCTGCGGCCACTCCAGCTGTAACAACACAGCTGGAGGACTTCGCGAAAAACGCAGTCCGCAGCGGGGTTACGAATCCGCACCTTTGCCAATATCTCCTCACCGTCACCGACGGCACGCTCGAGGCGCTGATCAATAAAGCACTCGACATGGAGAAACTACAGCAGGGCGCCCAGTTCACGCAAACCACAACAACCCAAGGCTTTCCTGCTCCGGTTGTTGTAGAACAAGGCTCAACCATGCCGGTTGCTATGGACCCAACTGCCAGAATACGGGCATTCCACAGAACCCCATATACAGCTGCTCGCAATTTTCCACAACAGACGTTATACAGACCGCCGCCACCACAAAACTTTCGCCGACAGACTCCACAATATACGACTCCACCTCAACGCTCGTCTCCCCCTCAAATCGACTACCGCCGCCAGAACCTCGACCAATTAAGGTCAAACATCACTTGCAACTTTTGCCAGCGAAGAGGTCACACTTACGCCGACTGCATGAAGCGTAAAAACACACCCTTCTGCTCTCACTGCAAAATATATGGGCATGATGTTCGCGATTGTAGGAACAATCGCCAGGTTCCGGGCCCGAGTAGCCAGGCAAGGCTCCCCGAACGACGGATTCAGGATCAGCAACCTTCCGCTGGTCCTCGAGTTTTTAACATAAAACTCAAATGCAAATTCTGCAACCGTCGCGGCCATTCCATAGAGGAATGCCGCCAAAAACAAAAATGGGACTCTAAGAGCCAGGGAAACGACGAGCAGTCGACCGAAAGACCCCGGATCGACACTAGGAAGCAAAAATTTTAACAAAGGGTCACCTCAGCCGCCCGAACCCTGTATCTCTACAGTTAGCCTCCCGTTGGATATTAGCCTGAACGGCAGTACCAAACTTGTGGTAGATACTGGCGCTGAGGTTAGTATTATAAAAAAGAAAGCAATTAAAAATCCCGAAGATATAAATACCGGGGAAACATATACTTTACAAACACCATTTGGTACCGGAAAGACGCTGGGAACATGCCAGGGCAATTTTGCATTAAAGAATAAAATTCCCTGCAATTTTCAGGTAATAAAAAACCTACCCGGCCTTTCCGACGACGGCTTGCTAGGAAATGACTTTCTAGCAAAGAATTGTAACGTTGAGGGCCCGAATAAGGCATTGCGATTTCCTCGAACGGAAAACAACCCTGAGGAGTTTGCTGTTCCATTAACAGCTGCATTGGATAACCCGTATTCCGAAAAAGTGGTCAAAACGAATGCCCGAACAGATAGAGCAGAGCCCAGAAAGGCCGATCTGACAATCTGTGGTACTTCAAAAGTTTCCCATGAGGAGAACAATGACCACCGAACACCGGAAGGCGAGATGGACAAACCGACTGAAAGTGATTTGACCTGCGAAATGAGGCAGCAACAAATACAGCTGAAAGAGCCTGTACGCATACCTGCTAGGTCACAAATCATAGTCGAGGTTCCCTTGCAGCTGCAGGAAGAGATGCTCTGTCTATCAAGAGAAATAGATCAAGGGGTCTTCCTAGCGAATGGCTTACTCCCCGCTGGTTTAAAAGCAGTGTCTGTTGTTGTTCTCAACACACACAATTCACAAGTAGTTCTGACTAACATTAGTCTGCATCTAGTCCCTGCCCACAACTACACCGTCGTCCAACTGAAACAGGATTACCAGGAAAGAAACAATCAGGAAACCCCGAAAAACGGAGAACGCGCTGAGGATGCTCACCTGAAAATCAGGAATTACGGTGACTCGAAGCCACCAGTACCCACGCACAAAAGAAACATAAAGAAAAACGGAACCAAAGGAAAGGAAAACCCAACAACACAAATGTCGACGGAGCTCACCTAGATAAAAGGAATTACGATGGAAAAAGTCCATCAGCTCCCACGCCCACACAAAATAAAATTTCGGAACACGTCGACATTGGAAGCGAGCTCACCACAGGGACGGTATTTTCAAAAGCTCCAAAATCAACATACACAGTAAGTAAACAACGGCGAAAGAGCCTATTAGAAGACGAAAGCGAGTTCGCCTCAAACATGGCAATATACGGCGGTTCAGAAACCCCAACTCCATCGTCATTTAGTATTAAGAGTGATTTAAATAAAATAAAGTGGGGTAACAATGAAAATAAAAATAAAAATATTTCTGATTTTAATAAAGTAAGTAAAAGAAAAAATAAAAAGAAAGAAACAAAAATTTCAAGCGCCGAAAAAATGGCCACTTTACAACATGTTAAATATTTATTCCAGGAGTATGAAGAAACAGAAAATTTAAATAATAACCCGCGTCTCGTCAGGTTAGACCAAGAGCTCAGCCTAGACGTAAATCTGAGCGCGGAGGAAAAACAAGCGATATCACAACTCTGTTACGAGTACAACGATATCTTTTTCCTCAAAGGTGATCGGCTAACTTTCACAAACGCCATCACTCATGATATACCATTGGTGCAGGACCAAGCACCAATCAACCAGAAAATGTATCGCTTGCCAGAGACGCAGCGAAACGTAATAAACGAACAGCTTCGCGAAATGCTAGAGAACGACATAGTGCAGCCAAGTAAAAGCCCTTGGAATTCACCTCTCCTAGTTGTCCCTAAGAAGGCGGGACCAGACGGTGAAAAAAGGTGGCGCGTCGTTGTCGATTTTCGTAAATTAAACGAAAAGACAATTGGAGACGCCTTTGCGCTATCTCGGATCGAGGATATTCTCGACCAATTAGGTCATTCTCGGTATTTTACCACCCTCGATCTCGCCAACGGCTATCACCAGGTGCTCGTCGATCCTCAAGATCGACCAAAAACGGCGTTTAGCACCAATTACGGCCACTATGAATTTAGGCGTATGCCATTTGGGCTCAAAGGAGCCCCGGCCACATTCCAACGCTTAATGAACTTCGTCCTAACAGGATTACAAGGCTTGGAATGTTTTGTCTACCTAGACGACATAGTCATCTACGGTAAAAACCTTGCGGACCATAATAGTAAGCTCCGCAAAGTCTTCAATCGTTTGAGAGAGAACAACCTCAAACTGCAGCCAGAAAAGTGCCAGTTTCTGAGAAAAGAGGTTGTTTACCTAGGCCATAAGTGTTCCAGTGAAGGAGCACTTCCAGACCCCAGTAAAACGGCTTGCGTCCAAACTTTCCCAGTTCCCAGAACTGTACGACAGGTTCAATCTTTTATTGGACTTGCCAATTATTATCGAAAATTCATCCCCGACTTCTCCAAAATTGTGCGTCCTATAACGAATTTGCTCCGCAAGGATGTCAAATTCACATGGACCGAGAAGTGCCAGGAGGCATTCGAGAAAATTAAAACTTCATTAATCTCTCCTCCCCTACTTATATATCCCGATTTCTCGAAACCATTCAATTTAACCACGGACGCCAGCAGCGAGGCATTAGGAGCAGTCCTCTCGCAAGGAGAAGTAGGACACGACCAGCCCATTGCCTACGCCAGCCGTACACTGAACAAAGCGGAACGCAACTACTCAACTATTGAAAAGGAGTTGCTCGCTATAGTCTGGGCTACGCGTAACTTTAGATGTTACTTGCAAGGCCGAAAATTTACGGTCTATACAGACCATAAGCCTCTCAAAGGCGTCTTTAATGTTAAAGACCCTACTTCCCGTCTGGTGAGATTTCACCATAAACTTTCTGAATTCGATTATCAAATCGAATACAAGCCAGGAAAGTACAATACGAATGCCGACGCGTTAAGCCGCATTCCACGGGAAGTCAGCGAAGACTCAAAGGGCCAAAACATAATAGTCAAAGCGCAAGTCCACCATAAAATGGATTCGGACTCGGAGGATGAAATAACCTCCATTCGCGAAAATCGCCTAAAATGTAACGCTGTGACCCGGGCTCAAGCGAAAAACGCTTAAACAGAGTCTAAAAGCCCCGAAATACGGGATCACACGCCCCGAGAAAACGATAGAATTCCAAATAAAGAAGAGGTCACTACAGAAAACCCGCCAGATACTAATCCGCTAGTTGACGATAAACCCAAGCCCCCTGAAATAATCACAAGCCCCAAGGAGATACAAACTATCTTACATGATTACCACGACTCTCCTTTTGGCGGCCATCAGGGCGTAATTAAAACATACAAGCGGATTCGAAGGAAGTACTGGTGGAGGCACATGCTTAGCGATATTAAGAAATACGTTAAGCGTTGCTCAAAATGCCAAAAAATGAAGGCATCACCTCAGTATAAAATGCCGATGGTCATCACGGACATCGCAGAACAACCCTTCGACAAAGTCTATCTCGACATTGTTGGTCCACTCGAGGAAACTGACTCCGGAAACAAGTACATCTTGACTTTCCAGGATAACCTCACTAAATTTGTCGATTGGTACGCCATACCTAACGGGGAGGCCGTCACTGTAGCGCAAATCTTCTTCGACGAAATCGTCGCGCGCTACCTCATCCCTAAACGAATAGTCACTGATCAAGGAAGCAACTTCCTTAGTGACCTGTTCAAAAAGGTATGTAAACTGCTACGGGTGAAGAAGTTACAAACCTCTGCCTACCACCCACAGTCAAACGGCGCACTGGAACGTGCACACAGGCCGTTAATTGAATACTTGCGTACCATAGTGGACGAGAATCCTAAATCATGGGATCAATATCTGCGAACCGCTGCATTCGTGTACAATAACAGTGTACACGAAGGGACAAAATTAACTCCCATGGACTGCCTTTACGGCTTCACAGCGGATGTCCCGTCAAATTTGAAGCGAGACCCTGAACCCGTGTACAATCACGAGAGCTACTATCAGATCCTAAGATACAAGCTCCAAAGGTCTTATGCCACGGCACGCAAAAATCTGCTCGCTAGCAAGCAACGGTCGAAACTATATTACGACAAAGCTGTTCGACCCCTATCGTTTCACATAGGTGACAAAGTCCTACTCAAGAGCGAAAGTCGAAAGCATAAGCTCTCTCAAATCTGGGTAGGACCATATCTGGTAATCGGTATACCATCATCAGTGAATACAACACTAAAAATGGGCAAACGTACAGTTACGGTTCATAACAACCGTCTTAAGCCATTCTATGAATAGATAATGAAGATCGTAAATACTTTTTTTACGCGTCGTGGCGTGCTACCACAACCTACGATTGAGATGAAGATCGTAACGCAAAGCCAGCACAACATCAAGAAAGGAAAAGCGAAAAAGTCCCTTAACAACTCGGTCCAATCGGGTCCAAACCAACCTTAATTATAAATTTGTATGTCCTATAACCCTTTTTCTTAACTTCGAATCTCTTAACGTAAAACTCCCACTCGACCTATTAAACGTGCTTAAAGCTAAGAAGTATCACCCATCAAGACTTCACTATCTTTAGCACAGCAACCCAAAATTAAAAGAACGACTCCTACGAAAAGTCGAAATTTAAAACGACAAACTCAAACCAACTATTGGGGAATTTCGTCAGAGAATGAACCACCAAAAGCCCCTCTCTTTAATGCTATATCTAGCAGTTCTTACTGACAGTTCCGTGCCCTGAGGTCTCATTCCCACTTAGTCATATTTTCTACAGCACTCTAAACACCTCTTGTGAAAATAAAACGTTGCCGGCTGTCCGATTCGATTCCCAGAATTAATAAATCAAACCAACTTCTGTGCAATTGCAATCCCGTCAGAGACTGCCCGATTTCTACAGCACAAAAACACTAAACTCCTTCCTGGTAGTCCCTTGTCTTGAGGTCCCCCTCAACTACTTTCGAAATACTGTATTCAACAGTAAACATCAAAGCGACTACCCAAAGGTAACCAACTATTATACCCGTGAGAATGCAAGACAAGCATGACATCACTTTAGGGAAAATCTACGCTTAGTAAATAAGAAAATTAATTTAGAAACCCCCACTAACCATATTCCTCTCCCCAGGTATGATACAAAACGCTATCATCCTCGGACTAATAATGTCCGCTATGGGAAGTAGCACGTCGGAGACGTACTCGGTGAACCCACTCAACAATACAGGAGTGCTATTCGAAGATTTAGGAAGCCTCATGGTTTACCACTCGACGTGAAATATACTCACGGAATTGGACCTGACCGAGTTGGACAATCAAACCACGATTGCGGAACGAGCTGAACACTACGTGCATCAACTGTGTGGAAACAACACGGTAGGAGACCTCTGCGAACTTCAGCAAAAACATATGCACGCGCTGATGGAAAACATCAAACAACGCACCAAGGTAATTAAACAAGCTGTTCCCAAATCTCGCAAAACGAGATCTATCTTTGACGGCATCGGAAACGCCATGCACTACCTTTTCGGTACCATGGATAGTGCCAATGAACGCGAAGTCTATAGTCGCCTGGATGAGTTGGAAACTAACCATCAGGTACTCGCTGATTTGGAAAAACAACAAATCAGTGTAGTCAAGACTGCGCTTAATACGATTCAAAAGCCTTTAAATTCACTGGTCGAAAGACAACGGCAAATAGCCTACCAGATGAATGATTTACACAATTCAACCGACAAACTTTTAGCAAGGCAGATGAGACAGGAAATAGTCTCGAGTCTGCTGCTACAAATGGTAGAAATTGAGTTCCGACAGCAGGCGCTACTGGATATAATAACCTCTAGCCGAAATAACCAAATTCATCCCCTGCTGATCGCCCCTGATTTACTCCTTGAGATTTATCACAAATCTCACGCCACGTGTTCAAAGGCCCAGAATTGTCTATCAATTCTCTATCAGACGGCTGAATTACGGACCCACCTATTGCAACAAAAACTGGTAATCAAAATTACATTACCAATTTTCAGTCTTCCAAAAATGAAGTTGCAACGAATCAGGTGCTTCCCAATACACACGGAAGCGAACCACTCATTAGTCCCGGAAATAGAATATTCGCATATAGCGAGTCAACTTTCGACTCAGGAATTTCTATTACTTAAGCCGGAGAATATGAAAGCATATCGGAAAGTCACTCGAGATGTCGAAGAGGATACTTACGCTGGCTTGCTAAATACGCCGATAACAAAGGCAACACAATCGGATGAATGCGTGATCAAGTTGCTCTTCAATCCCCTGAACGAAAACCCTAGGTGTTCGCTAAAAGTGCAGATACCTTCCAGGGACATTTTAATTAAATTAAATAGGCCCAATTCCTGGCTATATGCATTGAAGACAACAACCATTGTGCATATTACATGCACCCAACAATTGCTTACGCATCGCCTCTCTGGACAGGGAATCTTGGTCATTAACCAACCCTGCCACTTACAAATAGGACCGCATACCCTATATTATGAGGCTGAAAATACGCATCCACTACTTTTCACGCAACCAGCATACTTTCCTAAAACAAACGAAACGGCAAAGGAATTAGATTCCTTCATGGCCAAATACAAGCAGCATTCTGTGACGGAGGTAACGTATACAAAGTTACTACTAGGCGACAACACTAACGAAATGTTGCACGAGAGTACGCAATCATTGGACCAAATAGAGGCCAAAATACAGGAGTTAAATCTACACTCCCGGGTGAAAACACCCCACCTACTCTCGACAACTTCGTTGTCACTTACGGGTCTAATGCTGCTGTTCATCGTCATTTACATGACAGCCAAATACGCCATACCGCCATTGAAAGCATGGACCACGCGGCGTAATCAAACGCCCATGCCCGAAATCCCTTTAGAAGAGGCAGTCTCAGCACCAAAAGAGCGGCCTCAACGGCCACAAACACTGCCCAGGGCACGATCCATACAACTGGTCTAAACAATAGACACAAGTAAATTTGAAGGAGGTCAAGAGAAAATCTATTATAGACCCCTAGATTAGCAAAGAAATCTAAACAATGCACACGAAAATAAGGTAAAATTTTATGCGCCGTGGAGTACTACCACAACCGTCGGTCGAAAAAAAATACTGACGCGCAAGGCAAGTACTAACGAGGGATAAAAATATTATAAAAAATAAAGAATATTAAGAAATAAAAGTAAAATTTTATGCGCCGTGGAGTACTACCACAACCGTCGGTCGAAAAAAATACTGACGCGCAAGGCAAGTACTAACGAGGGATAAAAATATTATAAAAAATAAAGAATATTAAGAAATAAAAGTAAAATTTTACGCGCCGTGGAGTACTACCACAATCTTCGGTCGAAAAATACCGAAGCGCAAGGCAAGTACTAACCGCATTACTAACCGGGGGTAAAAACATTGAAAAAAGGAGAAAATACTAAAAAATAAAGTAGAAAATTTTTACGCGCCGTGGAATACTACCACAATCAACGGTCGACAAGAGATCATAGCGCATACCAAGTATTAAAAAGAGAAAGTCCACAACGAAACGCGCCGTGGAATACTACCACAAACAACGGTCGAGAAAAGACCCGTAGCGCAAAACAAGTACAAGCAAAAAAGGAAGAAAAATAATAACATTCTTTTTTTTAACAAAAAAAAAAATAAGCATTAAAACTTATATTTCACCGTAACAAACAACACAATTATTTATTAGGTATCAATAGAAAATTACATTTTGAAAACACTAATTAAAGAAAATGACACAAGAAAAAAAAAAGGGGGAAAGCAAAATTCAATTAAAATTAAAGAGGACAAGTAAACAATGTTGAAGCTTTAAAGTTGGGGCGATTTTCACCACATCTCCTCCTCCTCCTCCGGTACGGCAGCAAACAACTCCTCTGACGCAGCCTCGGACGGGGACCGGATGGGCGACAGAGCCTCAGATTCGCGGTGAATACTGGGGTAGGTATACCCCCACAGCACCAATAATCCTCCTGCAAGGGGAAAGAAAAAATTCATTTACTAAACAAAATTCAACAATAATCATAATTTAGCCAGATGGACTTACCATAAGCGTTGAAAGTCTCGCCATGGCAACCAGATGGGTGCTGTCGGCTCCCCCTAGGCTCGACCAGATGCACACCGAACGCATCCTTCGGCGGTTCCACCACAGGCGAACGCAACCGTCGCCGCCCGGATTAACGCTTGCGATGCGGATCATCCTGACCACAAAGACCGATTGGTTGGGGGGACTGTAGCGCCGGCTTCCCAGGGTAATGGCGCAGGAACTCACGAAGGCCATGACGACTAAAACTTGACTGTGGCGAAAACAGTCAATCGAGGCCCAATTAGTAAAATAAAACCCCTTACCCAGCAATTGTGCGATGATTATTCCTCTCCAAAGAATAATCATCTTTTTCACGCGGGGAAGGAAATGTTGCAGATTGGATTCGCTTATTTTAAGATAAGCCGAATTCTAACGAATCCAATCTGCCATTTACAAAAACAAATCGTAAAAGTCTCATGAGTTGGATTTCGAATATCACATTTTGGTTGCAACAAAGTTGCAACATATTCAAATCTAACTCAGGAGTACCAAAAAATAAAAAATAAACCAATGGATATTCGATGGGTTGGATTTCCTACAACCGAGGGCATTGCAACAAAGTTGCAAAGTACTCAAATCTAACCCATGACAAACAACGCGCTCGGGTTACCGTCGAAATTCCTTTCACACGGTAGCCCAGTACACGATAAGCAAAAGAAATTTGCTTAATCAGCGCGACAAACAACGATCTACAGCGGCTTTGCCCAATGACTACTAAGTACATCAAGGGCAAAGCTAAAAAACGAAGAAAAAGCACGAAAGCTTTTCTTCATGTAGATTGCTAGTGAGATTTTCTAAAGGAAAGAATTAGCGAGTCTTGTTTTGATCGAGTTCTTGTTCTGGTCACGATCGCGGCGGGTCTTGGGTAAAAGAGTCTGTTTTTAAAAAACGTTCGTTCGCTGTCGGTCTTAAGATTTCTCATTACGTTCAACAACCGTGTATTACATAAATAAAGTAACTTCCGTAATTATAATAGTCATTTGTGCGTAACATTACTCATTGCGTTTGACAACTGTGTACTACATAACTAAAGTAACTTCCGTAATTATAATATTCATTTGTGCGTAAGATTGCTCAGTGCGTTTGGCAACTGTGTACTATATAGAGATAGTAACTTCTGTAATTATAATATTCATTCTTGTGTAAGAGATTAAGGTTGCTCAGTGCGTTTGACAACTGTGTACTACATAACTAAAGTAACTTCCGTAATTATAATATTCATTTGTGCGTAAGATTATTCATTGCGTTTGGCAACTGTGTACTATATAGAGATAGTAACTTCTGTAAGTATAATATTCATTCTTGTGTAAGAGATTAAGATTGCTCAGTGCGTTTGACAACTGTGTACTATATAAATTTAGTAACTTCTGTAATTATAATATTCATTCTCGTGTAAGACTTTAAGATTTCTCATTTCGTTCGGCAACTGTGTATTACATAAATATAGTAACTTCTGTAAAGAGCAAATTTAATAACGCAAAATAAAAAGTTTTTATAACAAATTGAGAAGAAAATAAAAACAAAAAAGTTTTATTTAACACTATCTCGCCCTGATATACATGTGTAAGGTACAAAGAAAGAAAAAAGCTCTAACGATGTACATGGAACGCGACGATGATCTCTAACTACATCGAAAGAAAAGCTTAAAGCTTTCGTGTAGACACGGTTAATGGAATTAACCGAGAGATCAACACGAAGAGTCTGTTTTTACAATTCGTAGAGTCTGGTCTGGGTCGAGGTTTGAAGAGTATTAATTAAATCAAATAAGTTAAATAAGAAATTTTTAAATGTTAAGTAAATTAATCAGTGAGACTTAAGAAAAAAGAGTGTAAATAAAGTATAACAAATTAACAAGAAGAAACTGTTTTATTGGTGTCAGGCGTTGAGAGTCCTTGTTGGTTTGTCAACAAAAAGGTAAAACAAAAATATAACAAATTGGCGCAGCCGGTAGGATTGAGCAAGCTCTGTTCGTAGAACTGTAAAGGCTTTAAAACCCTCAATCCTGCATACGAGTCTACGACGGGGAACCATTGACCCCTGCTCAGTCGTCAATTGCTAAGCAAGTCACCCCCAACGCTCGGGGATTAGTCAGCTCTAACTGCCTCTGTTCCATGCGAACACGCAGCTATCCCCCTCAACAGCACCCAGTGCCAACGCGGGATTCTAGCGGGCTTCATCCCTGTCCAGAAGACGCTTGACGTAAAACCCGAATCAAGAGAACACCCCTTTTTCGAGACGAGCGGGAAGTTAGTAACGACCCTCCTCAAACGGAGTGTTACAGATTGGATTCGCTTATTTTAAGATAAGCCTAATTCTAACGAATCCAATCTGGCATTTAGAAAAACAACTCATGATAAGCAACGCGCTCGGGTTACCGTAGACGTAGACGGTAGCCCAGTAGACGATAAGCAAAAGAAATTTTCTTATTCAGCGCGAAAAACACCGATCTACAGCGGCTTTGCCCAATGAGAACTATCTACATCAAGGCCAAAAGCCAAAAAACCAAGAAAAAGCACGAAAGCTTTTTCTTCATATAAATCGGTTGTAAAGAATTCGTAGTAGGTATGAGAGAGTTCTGTTCTAATCGCAATCGCGGTAAGTCGCGTTGCCAAAAAAGGTCTAAAATTGGAGGTCGCGTGAGTCGGTCGGGGTCTACGGTGTTATTCTATTAATTGACTTTTGTTTCCAAAGTTTGTGAAGCTTTTTAAAAAATTAATAAGAAAGAAACAAGAAAATTAAATTCAGTGACTTTTGTGTTAAGATAAAGAAAAGAAAATTAGTTTTAGTGGATATTGTAATCAAATGTTATATTAAGTGACTTTTTTTCCCAAAGTTTGTGAAGCCTTTTTTAAAAAAAAAAATTAATAAGGAAGAAATAGGAAAATTTAATTCAGTGACTTTTGTGTTAAGATAATTAAGGAAAAGAAAAGAAAATTAGTTTTAGTGGTTATTGTAATCAAATGTTATGTTAAGTGACTTTTGTCTCCAAAGTTTGTGAAGCTTTTTAATTTTATATTCGAAGTTTGTGAAGCTGTATAATTTACGATTCAAATTGTTGAAAATAATAAATTGTTGATTAGTGGACTTCTGAGGTTTGGGTTTGGCATGACTGTATTATTAGTTACCTGCTACCCCGGTAGTTGTAACAGGACGACCCAAAGGTCAACCCGTCCGCAACAAGTTAGCAGCAGATATCAGCAAGGGCTACTCAAAGGACAAGCAGCCCAGAACAGCAGAGTTTGGGAGGATTCTGAAGACGGCATAAAGCCCCTTTCCAAACCTCATCGACAGGGAAACCTATAAGACGGTTGAGGAAACCCCCCTGTCTTGAGAAATACCGGCAAGGGAACACAAAACAAGGCTAGAAGCCCCCCTTGCCACATTCGGAGCAAATTTAGTGCATGTCAGAGTCAGAGGACTCCCCACCAACAGCAGCCCCACGAACGAAGTTCCGAGCTGAGAGGACCTCATCAGCACAAGGTCAACAAGGACCTTCAACGTCAGCGTTTCCAGAACCTGAAGGACGTCGACTTCGCAGCGGCACCGTTTTGCCTGTTCCGTCAGCTGCCATCAAAGTAAGCTTAAATAACTATTTAGATAAGATTTTAGAGAAAGCGCCTTAATAAAAGACTTCAAATCAAACACAGAGGAGTTTAAAGCGGACATCGCTAGATTTGCAGGATTCTCGCCCTCGCTCGATTTAGATAAGAATTTAATTAGGGATTTAAATTTAAAAAATTGTAGTGAACCAAGTGTCAATAATAGTGACGAGGCCAATGCTATTGTAAGAGCCTCTAGTGTAGAAAAAGAAATCGACCAAACCGACCCAGCTCACGACGACTCAACTTCTGTGCAAGATTTATTACAAGACTGGATAGAAGCATCCTTAACGGACACCAGTCTAGAGGAAAGTTTTAATAGTCTGCCCGAGTCCAAATTGTTAGAAGAACCAACCCCTACAATGGCAGACTATTCCAAAGTAGTGAAACTTACTGCACAACTAGTTCCTCTCTTTTCGGGCGAACTCAGCCCCAATTTGAGCCAAGAGCTCCAAACATTTTTAGGCTGCTGCAGACAAACGCAGCAATGCCTCGAAGAGGACGAAAAGCGGCTTTCCTCCAGATCTTGCCAACCAGACTCCGAGGTGAGGCATACCAAATTTATGCGACCTCCACACCCACTTCCCTAACAGAATTAGAGGAAAAACTGAATCACGCGATCCTTCTACGGGAAACATATCAAGAACTAGTAAACAGACTGATAACGGCAAGACAAAACCCTTGCGAGGCTCTCACTGCCTTCACAACTAGGGTGAAGCAGTTGCTGCCGCTTTGCAAGGAAGCAGCCACTACCAAATACGGAACCACAGCAGCCCCATTTGTAAAGACACAATTGGAGGACTTTGCTCGAAACGCACTCCGCAGAGGGGTTACAAATCCTCACCTATGTCAGTACCTGCTGACTATTACTGAAGGAACGCTCGACTATCTGATCCAAAAGGCCTTGGATATGGAAACGATGCAACAAGTGGCCAATTTTTTACAAGTCCCCTTGTCGTATTCTCTAGCCACCATGCCACTAATCGACCCCAAAAGGCCAAAAGGTCTCCAGTGACATACAATCAGTCGCGCCAGCCGGGAGTCGCCGTAAGGCCATTAAACCCTCACAGTTTTCGTCCCCAACCCCAAAAGGTGACACCCCCGCACAACAGCACATACCAGACGGCACGGCCCTCAATAACATGTAGTTTCTGCCAGAAGCAGGGTCACTCATATTCGGAGTGTTACAAACGTAAGAACACCCCCTTCTGCATGTCATGCAGAAACTACGGGCACGATATAGGCACATGCAGGGATAACCGTCCAGGACCCTAAAAAAAATCAAATGGGAAAATAAACAGTCGGGAAACAACAAGAAGCTGTCGCAACTGCCGACCGACAAGAAACAAAATTAAATAAAAAGGAAAAGAAACCCTCTCAAGCGCCCGTATCCGGTATTCCTACAGTAAATTTACCACTAGACATAAGCTTAAACAGCAAAACACGTCTCGTAGTGGACACCAGCGCAGAGGTCAGCATAGTAAAAAAGAAAATATTAAAATACCTCAACGTAATAAATTCCGAGGAGAAAACAACGTTACAAACCCCATTTGGTACTGGTAAGACATTGAGATCCTGTAAAGGAAATTTTGAATTACAAAACAATATACCCTGTAAATTTCAGGTCGTAAAAAACATCCCAGGCCTTACCAATGACGGTCTTTTGGGAAATGACTTCTAAAAAGAAACTGTAACGTTGAGGGACCCACGAAGACACTTAGATTTCCTCGCACAGAAATCAATTCGGAGGAGTTTTCTGTACCCATAGCGTACGATCCAAGTCCAGAATCTACAATCGACGTAGGAACGCCAACAGGGGAGTTAAAGGACAATTTAGTGACACTTTCTACCTGTGGTGTCCTCAAGGCGCCTAGACAAAAGAGCGCTGGTTGTCATGATCGGACCTGCGAAATGAGGCAGCAGCAGGTAATCCTAACGGAATCCGCTTGCATACCTGCACGGTCTCGAATCATAGTCAACACTTCGTTAATGGTGCCAGAGGAAATGCTCTGTTTATCCCAAGAGATAAGTGATGGAGTCTTCTTGGCCAACAGTTTACTTTCCTCCGGAAACACAGTGTCAATTGGAGTCCTCAACTCAACCAGTTTCCCAGTGGTCCTGACAAGTCTTAAACTAAACCTTGTCCCAACCAAAGACTACTCCGTTATTCAACTAGCCCAATCGCCCTACAATGGCAAACTAATACCAAAGGCTAAGAAAACCCCCAACAAAATTAGGACCAAAATAAAATAGGCTCCTCAACTCACCGGCTAAAAGTAATAACACACCATAATAAAGGCAAAGCGTATCAATACAGCGATGTTTGTAAGGTCAAACAAACGTCCGGCGTAAGTGAAGACAACAAAAGCAGGGCACCAAAAGGTTGCATTACTCGACAGTCTTCAGCGTCCCTTGATACCGGGCATAAGAGCCCCATCGTAAAGGAAGAAACCTCAACACATCAGAAGAGCCGAAAGAAAACAAACGGTGAGTAAGTCAAATAAAACTAGAAATCGAAAAGGTAGAAGCCAAAGCGCCGAAAATATGGCCGCTCTGCAACATATTAAATATATATTCCCGGACTACGAAGAACCGGAGGATACTCGTCTAAGCCCGCGTCACAGGTTAGAGCAAGAACTCAACCTAGATGAATCCCTAAACGCGGACGAGAAACACAAAGTTAAACAACTTTGTCATGAATTTGACGACACATTTTTTCTTAAAGGTGATCGGCTCTCATATACAACAGCCATCACCCACAACATTCCCTTGGTGCAAGATCAAGCACCCATAAATCAAAAGATGTATAGACTACCCGAAACGCAGCGAAATGTAATTAATGAACAGCTCAAAGAGATGTTGGACAATGACATAGTCCAACTGAGCAAAAGCCCTTGGAATTCACCTCTCCTAGTCGTCCCAAAGAAGGCGGGACCAGACGGTGAAAAAAGGTGGCGCGTCGTCGTCGACTTTCGGAAATTAAACGAAAAGACAATCGGAGACGCCTTTCCGCTACCCCGGATCGAAGACATTCTTGCCCAATTAGGCCATTCACGACATTTTACGACCCTCTATCTCGCCAACGGCTACCACCAAGTCCTAGTCGACCAAAATGATCGATTTAAAACAGCTTTTAGCACCAATTACGGGCACTATGAGTTTAAACGTATGCCGTTTGGGCTAAAAGGAGCCCCGGCTACGTTCCAACGCTTGATGAATTACGTCCTCACAGGTCTACAAGGCCTCGAATGTTTCGTCTACCTAGATGAGATAGTCATCTACGGGAAAAATTTAGCGGACCATAACAGAAAGCTCCGCAAAGTCTTCAATAGATTGAGAGAGAACAACTTGAAACTGCAGCCAGAGAAATGTCAGTTTCTCAGGAAGGAAGTAGTTTATTTAGGACATAAATGTTCTAGCCAAGGCGCACTCCCAGACCCAAGTAAAACGGCCTGCGTCCAAACTTTCCCAGTTCCACGAACTGTGCGGCAAGTACAATCCTTTCTGGGTCTTGGAAATTACTACAGAAAATTCATACCTGACTTCTCCAAAATAGTGCGTCCTATTACCAATTTACTCCGCAAGGATGTTAAATTCAATTGGACCGAGAAGTGTCAGGAAGCTTTTGAGGAAATCAAAACTTCATTGGTTTCACCCCCACTATTAATATATCTCGATTTCTCAAAGCCATTCAATTTAACCACGGACGCCAGCAATGAGGCCCTTGGAGCGGTCCTATCCCAAGGCGAAGTGGGAAGTGACCAGCCTATTGCTTACGCCAGCCGCACACTCAACAAGGCCGAACGCAATTATTCTACAATAGAAAAAGAATTGCTAGCCATTGTCTGGGCTACAAGGAATTTTAGGTGTTACCTTCAAGGCCGTAAATTTACGGTCTATACAGACCATAAACCTCTCAAAGGAGTCTTTAATGTAAAAGACCCCACTTCCCGTCTGGTGAGATTTCACCATAAACTTTCCGAATTCGATTATCAAATCGAATACAAACCCGGAAAGTACAACACGAATGCAGACGCATTAAGCCGCATACCACGAGAAAATACGGAAGACGACAACGGCCAGACCCTCAGGGTAAAGGCTCAAGTCCACCACCAAATGGACTTGAGGGAAACACCTATCTAAGCACTAAAAGTCGCCTAAAATGTAACGCAGTGACTAGGGCTCACACAGTCATCACAAGCCCCGAGGAAATCAAAACAATCTTAAAAGATTACCACGATTCCCCATTCGGCGGACACCAGGGTGTCATTAAAACTTATAAAAGGATCCAACGAAAGTACTGGTGGAGACATATGCTCAAAGATATAAAGAAATATATCCAGCGGTGCCCTAAGTGCCAAACAATGAAAGCTTCGCCTCAATGTCAAATGCCGATGGTCATCACGGACACCGCAGAACAACCTTTTGATAAGGTCTATTTAGATATAGTCGGTCCACTCGAGGAAACGGAGTCCGGAAACAAGTAGATCTTGACTTTCCAGGATAATCTCACCAAATTTGTCGATTGGTACGCCACACGTAATGGGGAGGCAGAAACCGTAGCGCAAATCTTCTTCAACGAGATAGTCACGCGCTACCGCATACCCAAACGAATAGTCACCGACCAGGGAAGTAATTTCCTAAGTGATTTATTCAAAAGGGTATGTAAACTTCTAAGGGTAAAGAAGCTACAAACTTCTGCTTACCACCCTCAGTCTAACGGAGCACTAGAGCGTGCCCATAAACCGCTAATAGAGTATTTGCGTGCAATTGTGGACGACAACCCCAAATCCTGGGATCAGCTCTTGCGAACCGCTGCATTCGTGTACAATAATAGCATACACGAAGGGACAAAATTAACCCCAATGGACTGCCTATATGGTTTCACAGCGGATGTCCCGTCTAATCTAAAAAGAGATCCAGAACCGGTGTATAACCACGAAAGTTATTATCACCTTCTGAAGTATAAGCTCCAGAAAATGTATGCCACTCCAAGGCGAAACATCTTAATTAGTAAAAACCGCTCAAAACAGTATTATGATAAAACTGTTCGCCCCCTCATTTTCCATATAGGGGATAAGGTATTACTCAAGAGTGAAAGTAGAAAACACAAACTCTCAAATTTGAGTAGGACCTTATATGGTGATCAAAATTCCAAGCACTGTCAACACCACTATCCAAATTGGTAAAAGAACAGTTACGGTTCATAATAACCGTCTGAAACCATTTTATGAATAAACGAAATGGTATTGGAATTGTACATACATAGATAAATTATTTTAAGTACACACGACTAACACGGGGAAATCCTAAGAATTAAAAGGCAATTTACTAAATAAAACCCTTTTTGTTTCCCCCGACAGAATGCTGTCCGTTGTAATAATTATTATTGGAACCCTACTGCTTCCACATCGAAAATGTGTCGCAGAACCCTACACGGTAAAACCGCTCAAAAACAGTGGTAATATATTCGAGGACATTGGAAGTCTCATGGCCTATCATGACACTTGGAGCATCATCACGGAGTTGGACCTATCAGAGTTACAAAATCAAACTAGGTTAGCAGAACGAGCTGAGCATTATGTTCATCAGCTCTGTGGCCAAGCCACACTAGGTAATTTATGTGAACTCCAAACCAAACACGTCCACGCCTTAATGGAAAATATTAAGAGAAGAACTAGCGTCATGAGGGAAGCAGTGCCAAAATCACGCAAACCTAGATCCATCTTTGACGGAATAGGAAATGCGATGCACTACCTTTTTGGAACTATGGACAGTGAAAACGAGCATGAAGTGTATAGTCGTCTCGAAGAATTAGAGACAAACACTCAAGCTCTGTTGGATTTAGAGAAACAACAAATCAGCGTGGTAAAAACCACCTTCTCTCAAATCCAAAAACCCCTGACATCCCTGGATGAACGGCAACGTCTTCTTAGTGGCCAAATAAATAATTTGCTAAACACTACCGACGAGCTAAACAAACGTCAATCAAGACAAGAGATAATCTCAAGCATATTGCTACAAATGGTGGAAATCGAATTTCGGCAACAAGCCCTGTTGGACATAATAGTATCCAGCCGTAATAATCAAATCCACCCGCTCTTGATCTCCGCAAATACTTTATTAGAGATATACCACAAGTCACACTCGACTTGTCCTAATCCCCAGAACTGCTTATCAGTCCTCTATCAAACGGCAGATCTTCCAACCCACCTAATACAGGAAAAACTTGTAATTCGTATCACATTGCCAATTTTAAACATACCAAAAATGAAGCTACAAAGAATTCGAAATACTCCAGTAACCTAAGCAACAATATCAGAAGAATGTGTCATCAAAATTCTCTTCAACCCATTAGATGAAAACCCGAGATGCACATTAAAGGCCCAAATTCCACCTAAAGGTACTCTAATTAAGCTGAGCGAACCTAATTCGTGGTTATTTTCATTAATGAAACCCACAGTGGTACATATAACATGTACACACCGCCTGCTCACTTACGGGAATTCTATTAATCAATGAACCCTGTCAATTCCAAATCGGTCCCCATACAATCTACTATGAGGCCGAAAACAGGCATAACCTAAGTATCTCGCAACCAGAATATTTCCCAAATACCAATGAAAGCAAATCACTACTAAAAGAATTCATGATAAGAAAATTAGGAAAAACAAAAAACGTAGCTCAAAATAGAGATGATCAGTCACACCCGACATTACTGATCGGTGACGAAACTAATCGACTGATCACCAAAGTACAAAATCTCTTGAAGAAATTAGAGCAAAAATGCTAAATGTTCGCTTAAGCACTGGCAGTAAAATCCCCCATGTACTCTCGGTAACTTCAATCTCTTTAACATGATTCATTTTGTTGGTCGTGGCAATATATGCTGCAATTCGGTACGTGGTTCCAACGATCCTAAAGGGATCCAACCAACGTAACCACCAACAAACCCCAGTTACCTATACCCCTCTAGAACCAATTTATGCAGCCCTCCAAACGTCGCAAAAGCGACCAACCACTCTTCCTCGAACTAAATCGATACAATTGGTCGACAAGTAAGCCCGGAGGAAGAGAGACTGCCAATATAAGACGAAAATTTTTAATGCCTGCACACAAAACACAAGAACAACAAACACGAAAAACACAGCACAAAAAAAGAAAAAAAAAACGGAAATACCAAACAACTACAAATAAAAAAGAAATTACACAAATTTAGAAAAGTTTATTTATTAATAAAGTAAGAAAATACATTTAATACAAGAAATTAAAATAAAGTTTTGGTATTGAATAATAAAAAATATTGAATAGTAGTAAAAATTAAAAAAAAAAAGATAGGAGAGACACTCTAACCCCAGGTCTCCTCCTCATCCGACGCTGCTACGGCAACAGGAGCAGTTGTCTCCCCTCGTCCAACTCGAATACCCGGAAAAATAGGGGGCCCGACGTAGTAGCTGCGTCCAACGACAGAGATAGTTCCCCCTGTAAAAATACAATATTTAGAAAAAAGAAAAAGTAATAAATAAACCAAACTTACCACTAACCACCCAACGATCTCCTTGCGCCATCCATAGGGCTACCACATGAGTCGTCATAACCTGGGCAGGACCTGTCCAAATGATTAAGGGGAGCGAGTCCTCACGATGGCAGCACACGCGTATTGGCCCCTCCAGCCCGGTACCACATGTAGGATGTTGATACTGGTTACCTCCACCGTATGCTCGGAAAGCACACGGAGACCAGCGCGGGTAATGGCCTCTTGAAAATTCATGATCCAAAAAAAAATTTATTTTTCTATAATATATAAAACCGTCGCGTAAAAAGGGTCGGATGCAGACTGAACCTTTCCTCCTGGACCTTGTAAGTCCCGGTGATTATTCCACATTTTTGCTGGAGGAAGGAATGTTGTATATCGGATTTCACTTATAAACATAAGTCATAAAAATCCTAATCCGATATACAACGGAAAGTCAACAAGGCTATGCCGCATATAGGATTCAGCTTATCCAACAAGATAAGCCATAAATCCGAATCCATATGCATTCGGTTGAGCCAGCGTAAAAATTCAAGTGTAACAAACAAAAATATAAAATTACACTCACTGACTCAACCAGCATACAAACCTTCGTAGCATGTAAAATGCTACATAAACATATTGTAATGTGAGACAACATTTGACATTCATAATTAACTCGCGCCACCTAGCAGTCGGCAGCGCAAAACAGTTAAACCGCGTCAATGTGAACGTAACTTATTATATGTTGAAAAAGTACGATTGTGCGGACTCCCTTTTTAAATGCAAGAAGAAGAGAGCACATTTTTATTTTTCTGACAACCGGTGGCGTGGAATAAACATCGTGAGGTAAGTCTGAGTTTTCACTTCAAAATTCTTGATTTATTCAAGCCATCTTGGTTTGGATAAACTCAATAATAACGTACATTTATCCAACAGTGAAAAGAAAAAAAAAAGTCGAATATTTATGGTCGATGGCAAAAAAAGGTCATCTTGTGGAAGAAGAGACTTTGGACGGAGAAAATACCTAGAAGAAAAAAAAACAAGTTCAAGTCCCTGAAACCGTCACTATGTCCTTTGCATAGCAAAGTTGACTGCAGGCCGCCGAAGTGTAGGAATCATAGTGAATCCGATCGGAATTCTGTGCAATAGCCCCACGACTGAAAGATTAACTTGCGGCTGTACATTTAAGACGTACAAGCACCGGCAACACCGCATTTCCAGCTTTCATGTAACAAGTGGTAATTTCTCTTAATTTTCTAGATAATATGCAAAGTAAACTTTCTTATCTCCCAACGTATCCAGGTTATCTACTAAAATCACTCATAGGTGTGGGTGGAGGAAAAAGGCTACGCAGAACCCCGACAACCTCTTTTCGAGTTCATACCCTGTCAGTTCTTATAGCCATAAGTTCGTAAGCCTCTCCCCCCCCCCCCCCCCTGCGGTAAGACAAGAGCACAGGGATATCGGCGACGTACATACAGTGAGACAGCTGCCAAGGGTCGGCAGGTGCTTACAGGCCACTCGAAGCCCACCTTAATAACCGTGGACAGGACAGAAACCAAGTAAGCAAGTTATTAGACATTTATGGACTAAGAGTTCATTGTTTTGTCACATGGAAGGATATCAATTTATACATTTTTTTCGACCCAAAACTTTAATATTCATGGTAAATATATATAAGAATTACTGCCGTAATTTGAACTAAATCATATATGTAATTGGAAGTACATGAGTTACATTCCCAGACACCTCAAATAACATAAGTCACAAAAACGTGACATATCCAAATACCATTCGACCTGAAATTGTCGAGCTCATGGAAAACTTACACCTCAGTCAAACTGTGAAATAAGTTTCCCATGAGAAAAGCTTATTCATCATAACTTAAACTCATGAAAACTGTCTCTTGGATATAAGAATAAGAATGTACTTAGTTAGTTATTCGTCGTGACTTAAGTCGTTTAATTCAACTCCTCTTAAGAGTCAAAATATATAAAATTAAAGTATCTTTCTTTTCAAAAAATAAAATAAACTTTCTCTTAATAAGAATTTTTTGTGAGTTTTATTTAAAAAATTATTAAAATAATTTTTTTATTTGAAAATAAAAGATTTTCATTTAAGTGGCGCAGTCGGTAGGATCTCTCTCAAAAGAAAGAGATCCAGTGATGTGTATAATTACATATATAAATATGTACATATCGAACCTATAAGAAAAAATTGTGTCTGTGTAAAAAGAAAATCGCTGTAAATTTTGTGTCTTTGAAAATCATATGCATAAAAAATCTAACAGAAATAAAAGTTTTGATAGAAATCGAAATTCAATTAGTGCAAGTGAAAACGAAGGAGAAAATATTGAAAATATGGCAACTCAAGAAGAAGTAGCATTATTGGTCCAATCAATGCCGAGATACAACAATTACGAGAACAATTAAATCAACAGCGAATTCAGCAGCAAAATGTTAACCCCAACCCGGGAGCTCCAATGTTCCAATTGACAACAGACCAAGTACTCAACCATTTTCGGCATCTAAAGGCATTTAACGGAACAGATGACTACAAATTAACTGAGTTTATAAAATCTGTAGAAAATGCAGCAGCACTATGCAACAATGACGGCTTCCGACAATATGCTCTTCAAATTGTACTAAACGAGAAGATATTGGGTGAGGCTAAAAGATGCGTACAAAGACTAGGAGATGGAATCACTTGGGAAGCTTCAAAGGCCGAGCTAAAACTAAACTTTCGTCCTCGCAAAGACTACGGAGAACTAATAAATGAATGCAGAAATGTAAAGTTAGGAAATCTTAGAGAACTTTTTAATATAATTAAGTCGGTGAACTATCAATTAAATGAATTATATAATTTTGAAGAAGTAGAAAATAGATCAGTAATTTATTCACCAGAAAATAACGATAAACATCTGGTAGCAATTGTTATGGAAAAGGTTGATAGTCTAGTTCGTGGAAATATAGAAAAAACTTATACTTTAATTGAAATTTATAATAAATTTGCTGAGTTAAAACTTCTAGATGATGAAAGAGCAGTCAGTGTTGTTCATAGAAAATCTAAAATTATTCCTAGAAATTTTAATCGCGAATTTAATCGACAAACGAACAGACAAACGAATAGACCAATTAATAACGACAAAATAAATTCATACGGACAACATAACAGTTATAACAGTAACAATAATCGTAATCTTAATCACAATTATAATTTTAACAACAACAGAAATCATAACAGCAATTATAACAATAATACATTTAACAGAAATAATTCAAATAATTATCACAGATCAAATTATAACAATAACTCAGTGCGACAAAATATAAATAACAATTCTGGGAGGTTTAGCACTTCCAATTCAAATAGATTTCGTAATAATCATAACAATTTCAGTGCAAATAATGTATCCAACAATGATGATGTGGTGGAAGCAATGGAGGTTGAAAATGTTCAACGACAAAATTTTTCTCTCGAGCCTCCAGATCGAAATTACCAATAATAACTCTTACGATAGGTAGCCAGAAATTCAAATGCCTAATCGATACTGGTTCAGAGACTAGTATAATCAAACCCTTAGTTTTAGAAAATTTTCCCGAAATAAAACTTTTAAACCCCTTATTTTACTCTACAATTAATGGTGTAAATATAATTGATCGTGAGATAATCACCCCACTTCCAAAAGAATTTTTAACAAAAGGTACGATTTCGTGGAAAGTGATTGCATTGAACGGAAGAAAATATGACGCAATAATCGGTCAGAATTTATTAACAGCAATAAAGGCAATAGTAAATTTAGAGAAAAGGCAATTAGAAACGAGTAAGAATATAATATTGTTTGAAGATGAATCACCCTACGAAATAAATGAAATAACTTCCCTGGAAACTAATGAAGGAAATATAATGAATAATCCAAAACTAGATCATTTGAATGAAGAAGAATACAAATCTGTCGCAAATTTATTGAAAGATTATCAAGAATTATTTTTTAAGGAAGGAGATAAACTCTCCTTTACTCACGAAGTGCAACATGAAATCATTACAACGACTAATAATCCAGTTTATTCGAAAATTTATAGGTATCCGAAGATACATGAACAAGAGATCGAAACACAGATTTCTGAAATGCTTTCTCAAGGAATTATTAAAGAAAGTAATTCTCCTTACAATTCACCCCTTTGGATAGTTCCAAAAAAGCCAGATAATTCCGGTAAACAAAAGTGGCGAATAGTCATTGACTATCGCAATTTGAACGAAGTCACCGTTAATGATAAATTTCCAATTCCTAATATTGATAATATATTGGATAAATTGGGAAAAGCTCAGTATTTTACGACTTTGGATTTAGCCAAAGGCTTCCATCAAATCCTCGTAAAAGCTGAAGACCGGAAAAAGACAGCGTTTTCTACTCCAATCGGACATTATGAATATGTCAGAATGCCATTTGGACTTAAGAACGCCCCAGCAACCTTTCAGAGGTTGATGAATTCAATTCTCAGGGACTACATAAATAAAATATGTGTAGTCTACCTTGATGATATTCTTATATTCAGCACCTCTCTTGAGGAACATATCCTTAGCATCCGAAAAATATTTAATAGATTACGAGAAGCAAAATTAAAAAAAACAGATTGACAAATGTAATTTTCTCCTTAAGGAAACGGAATATCTTGGTCACATTTTAACACCAGAAGGTGTACGACCAAATCCAATGAAAATTGAAGTCATTCAAAATTTAAAACTTCCAACAAACCAAAAACAAATTAAATCTTTTTTAGGGATCACCGGATATTACCGAAAATTCATAAAAAACTATGCAAAAATCGCTCAACCACTAACAAAGTATTTGAAGAAAGGCTCCAAAGTTAATCCAAATGACCCTTCTTACATTGTTGCCTTCGAAAAACTAAAAGAACTTATAACTAATCATCCAATCCTTCGATATCCAGATTTTAACAAAGAGTTTAAACTTATCACTGATGCAAGTAATTTCGCCATTGGAGCTGTCGTAACTCAAGACGGTCACCCCATTTGCTTTGCCTCCCGAACCTTGAATAATCATGAACAAAATTACCCAACAATCGAAAAAGAACTCCTTGCCGTAGTTTGGGGAGTAAAATATTTTAGGCCATATCTCTTTGGAAGAGAGTTTGAACTACAAACCGACCACCAGCCAATAAAATGGCTGCAGACGAAATATTCAGGTAAGGATATTAACCCTAGACTTCAAAGATGGCTTCTTCAATTAGGCGAGTATAATATTAAAATTGGTTATATCAAAAGAAAGGAAAATAGAATCGCAGTCTTTTTGAGTAGAATAAACGTCGAAACTCAAGAAATCAATTCAATTAACAATACCAACAATGAAAATGGTAGAAACCAAAATTCTTTAGAAAACAAAGATTTAAGTGATACATTAACTCAATTGTTTTCAGAAGGTGTTGAAAATTTGAGCACCGGTACCGAAAATTTGGGCACAAATTCTATTACTGAAAACTCTAATAATATTTTTAACGAAGTCTTAAATAAAAAAAGTGAACAAATAAATAACTTTGAAGATGATAATGGTAGAAGAGAATCTGTAGAAGTATTAACTATCCACTCTCAAGAAGAAAATTTAGAAGATCACATTCCTATACTCGAAACTGTGGTTAATAGGTTTAAGCTACAACTAATATTTGTAGAAAACAAGGAAAAAGAGTTTGAAACGATATTCAGAAACAGAAGAATTTTTATCGATAAAAACGATTTAATTAATGACAATGTCAGTGATATTTTAAGAAGATATTTAGGTAATAAATTTAAGATAGGAATTTATACAAATTTAAGTGATCATGACTACAATCAGCTACAACAAAAATTAATTACGTTATATCCGAACCGTACTATTTTCAAATTCGTTAAATGCAGTCACTTTGCCACAGATGTGGAAGATGAAGAAAGATTAAAGAAACAGATAGCATTATTCCATAAGAATGAAGTAGGACATTTTGGGATCATTCCCACCTATGAAGGTATGAAAAAGAAAATTTACCATCCAAATCTCAAAACAGAAATATGGAAAATAATTAATAATTGCGAAATTTGTTCTTCAGCCAAATACGATCGGAAACCAATAAAAAATAAATTTCATTTAACAGAAACACCTTCGAAAATCGACGAAGTAGTGCATGTTGACGTTTATGTGAATAGTAAACATTCATTTATAAATTTCATCGATAAATTCTCAAAATTTGCAACAAGCTTTTATCTAGAGGATAGAAACAGTCGAACAATAGTAGAAAAACTCAAACAATTTATCTCCATTCGAGGAAAAATCAGTAAATTTATTTTTGATAACGAGTTTGGTTCCAAAAATGTTGAAGAATTCTGCAAGAAAGAAAATATTCAATTTCATATTACGAAACCGAATAGTCATACGGGAAATGCCGACGTTGAACGGCTTAATAATACCATAACCGAACGAATTAGAGTTTTAAATTTAGAAGAAAAGCAACCCATTAAATTACAAATGCTAAGTGCTATTTTATCATATAATAATTCGTATCATTCCACTATAAAATGCACCCCAGCCGAAGTACAAAATCGCGAAGTTGACTTTGATATTATAAAACGAAGAATAGATGAAAAGAAAAATCAGGTAATAACAAAAAGAAATAAAAACCGCGAAAATTATGTAGAAAGTAGGACAACAGGGTTCATTAAAAATTATAAATCACTTCGTCACAAAGAAGAACCGAAGTTTAGGAAATATAAATTAGCTAACATCCACGAAAGTAATATAAAACGTCCTTTTAAATTTACAGGTAAGAACACTGAAAACCATAGTCATATGGATGCTGGTCCTAGCAATGATTCCTCTAACACAGGCAACGCTAACAATTGAACAAATTCACTCTGAGGCCGGATTTACGGAGATAAAAATAGATGAAGTAGAAATAGTAAATAAATTTGATATAGCCCTTCACATAATTCATCCCAACGAAATTTTAGATATTATAGATATTATGGAACGTAATATTGAAATCCTAAATGTTACTAACAAAAATGCACTAATAAAACAAATTAATTCAATTAGAAGTAAAACCCTAACATTATTACCCAACAGAAGTAAAAGAGGCTTAATAAATATAGTAGGAAAAGGACTAAAATGGCTTTTCGGGACACTTGACGAAGACGATAAACTAGATATTGAATCACATTTAAAAGTAACAGACGAAAATAACCAAAATATAATCAAAACTATTAATCAACAAATTAGAATCAACGACAATTTCAACAATTCAATTACTCTATTAAAAAGCATTATAGAAGCAGATAGAAATAAAATTGTTACCGAATTAGAAAACATAAAAAATTTTGAAAAGAAAATATTAGACCAAGAAATCTTCATTGAACAACAACTGAGAATAAACGTGTTAAGAGACCAAGTGGAACAAATTCAAGATAATATAATGTCAGCCAGAGTAGGAATAGTTCATCCAAGCATACTTAGCGACAAAGAAATTAGAGAATATGACATTGATATAAAGAAATTAAGTAATATTAAAGTAGGAATTGCTAAATTCAGGGACAATGCCATTATTTTTGCAATAAAAATCCCAACAGGAATCTTAAAAACAGATAAAAAATTAATTGTTCCAATCGCAAATAAAGATAGTAAGCAAATTGACGAAGAACTTGAATATGTTGTTAGAATTAAAAATAAAACTTTCACGTTTCAGACCAGTTTAAGTTTACAAGAATTAAAACAAAGCAAACATTGTACAGAGAAAAAGAAATGTAAATTAGTAAATAGTCCAGCAGAAGAAATTATAGAAATAGGAAATGATTTTGTAATCTTAAATAATATGAAAAACAAAAATTTTAAGAGTTCTTGCGATGAAAGAAGACCTTTATTAAATGGAAACTTTGTAATAAATTTTGTCAATTGCTCAATTAAAATTTGTAATAAAACATTTAGTAATAAGCTATCTGAATTTACAGAAAGATTTGTAATTCCAAATGTAGAAAGTGTAACTTTGCATGACGAAATGTTAACCTTCGAGAAGATTACCCTGCACCAAGAAAATAATATTAAAGAAATTAAGGAGTTGAAGTACCATAAAATTGTTAATTACAGTTTAGGAACAGGAAGCATCATTTTAATAATAATAATTTTGTTAATCATATTTTATAAAAGAAAAGGGCTTAAAGTTAAGATAATTCAGGAGAATCATCAGTTTAAGGAGGGAGGAGTTACAT
Source organism: Leptarthrus brevirostris (assembly GCA_964036015.1). Taxonomy (NCBI): domain Eukaryota; kingdom Metazoa; phylum Arthropoda; class Insecta; order Diptera; family Asilidae; genus Leptarthrus; species Leptarthrus brevirostris. The sequence goes on from OZ038371.1 coordinate 114,832,204, forward strand.
TCCCAGACACCTCAAATAACATAAGTCACAAAAACGTGACATATCCAAATACCATTCGACCTGAAATTGTCGAGCTCATGGAAAACTTACACCTCAGTCAAACTGTGAAATAAGTTTCCCATGAGAAAAGCTTATTCATCATAACTTAAACTCATGAAAACTGTCTCTTGGATATAAGAATAAGAATGTACTTAGTTAGTTGTTCGTCGTGACTTAAGTCGTTTAATTCAACTCCTCTTAAGAGTCAAAATATATAAAATTAAAGTATCTTTCTTTTCAAAAAATAAAATAAACTTTCTCTTAATAAGAATTTTTTGTGAGTTTTATTTAAAAAATTATTAAAATAATTTTTTTATTTGAAAATAAAAGATTTTCATTTAAGTCGTGCTACTCTAGAACAACTTGTTCTATCGGAGGTTTTTTTTGGTTTTTTTAGAACATATTTTTTTGGCGTATAAATTAACGTAATAACATGAAAGTGTAAAGAAAAAAAGAAATCAAAGACTTGAATTATTATTATGGCACGAATTAATATTATCAAAAACGTTTTCATTTGTTGTAACATAATTAGGATCATAGAACATAAGGTTTTAGTTCGAATATGAAATTTCTATTCCCTTGTAATAAATAGTTATGTAACTGATTCTTTGTAGTCAAAGGAAAACCTTTTATTAGGCATTGTTTCCTCCTGGGAACAATTATCAAATTTTAATAATTTAGGTTTAAATCCTATATTAATTCTTGCATTTCCGTATAAAAAAATCACAGACGTTTTGTTGTTGTCTAATTGAGTGAAATTTTATTGTCTTAGGTCAAAACATTTTATAAAATCCGTCAGGGAACGAACTCTGGAAATATTATAAAAGTAGATAGTGAGTCGAAGAGGAAAGTGAATACTTAATGTTGCGGTTATAGGAATTGTTTTGTTGTTTCTTCTCAACCTAAACAAGAAAAGAAAACTTTATATAGTAGATGGTGAAGTATAACGCATAGGACACAGTTTTGCTTGGCTCAACAGAATGCTTTTATTTATGTTTCCGGCTGTCAGTATTGAAATTACACGACCTGTACACAAGAGGTTAGTTTTTTTTGTAAATGGACCAAGTGAGGTAGTGAAAGTGCTTTGCATCTGTTATGGTCGCCTTTACTGGGTGAAATTTGGATTCGGCTATACGAGCCGAATCCCTTATATTTGATTAGGCCAACGGAGTTATGATTATCTTCTCACCTACCTTGGGACATCCTAACCCGACTTTCCAGACACCCCACAATACTTACCTGCATTTTAGGGCACTAGATCCGGCTCCTATAGCCGAATCCAAGAGCATACACATTCTTCACCTGCAAAACACCTGAAATAAGAAAACCTGAAAAGGGATAAACATTTTTATATACGCGCATAAAATTCGGCATTCGGTAGAGCATATAAATTCCTTTCTCAAAAAAACCCTCAAAAGTTAAAATCTGTGTGCGGAGAGCTGAAGAAGATAATTTAATTCAATTAAATTGCCTTCAGATAATTTCTCAACTCCTGCACACAAATTCACTAAAATTCGCTAAAAGATACCTTTCAATAGAAACTGCAACTGTTCACCCAACAGATCACACTCAAGCCCCGCCTATAAACGGTAGAAATAATGAGACAATAGGCAGAAATCCTCAGCCGCCTGTAAAAGAAAGAAAAATTACAGCCAAAATTGGCCCGGCTGAAAAATAATTCTAAAAATAGAATTATTTTTCAAGTCAAAGCAGCAAATTGCAACCGAATTTGCAACAGAAAATGAACATCTGGCATGAAGTGGCCTGATGACACCGTTTTACAGGCAAAGAGCATGAAAAGTTGGATGCCGGCAGCGGTAAGCGGGGAGTGTGCGTGTCTTCTGCCGGCAACAAGTCCGGATTTGGGCAGTGAATTGCGGGCAGTCAAGAGATTGGATTTCAAGCGGTCGGTCGGGAAGAATGGGGAGTGCGTTGATTTTCCTGGGTGAAAAGATTTTCGGATGTAAGTTTTTTGAGTGGTATGCGGTTGAGCATATAATTGTTGAAGCCGACGCTCGCGCATTTTTATTTACATTTAATAACTAATTAGCGTCTCTGTAATTAATAAAGTGATAAAATTCATCTACAAATAAATAATTAGTTTATAGAGTATTTTAGTGAAAGTTAAAAGGTTTTGTTTAATTAAGAAATAAAATATCGAATTGAGTAAATGGTGAAATCTGGGGGGGCATGGGCATATCCAACAATTTGCCGATGCAAATTTCTATCGAGTGGGGAAATGAAAAAGATTTGGCTGGCGTTGAATTAAAGTGAACCTGAAAGGAAATTCTGGGAGATAAAAAGAAATTCAGAGAAGTCAACAAAAATAGTTATAACAAAACTAATCAAGTGAAGGGAAAAAGAACAAAAAGGAAAATAAAAGTGAAATCAAAAGAAAACCAAAAGTGAAAAACAATACGGAAAATTAAAGTGAAATCAAAAAAAAAAAAACTACAAAATTATGGAATTAAAATAACATAAAAGTGAGATCAAACAAAACCAAAAGTGAAAGACAATACGGAAAATTAAAGTGAAATCAAAAAAAACTACAAAATTATGAAATTAAAATAACATAAAAGTGAGATCAAACCAAAACCAAAAGTGAAAAACAATACGGAAAATTAAAGTGAAATCAAAAAACTACAAAATTATAAAATTGAAATAACATGAAAATGAAATCAAATTACGAAAGTGAAAGACAATACGGAAAATTAAAGTGAAATCAAAAACTGCAAAATTATAAAATTAAAATGACATACAAGTGAAATCAAAAATACAAAGATGAAAGAACAAAAAGGAAAATAAAAGTGAAATTAAAATGACAAAAGTGAAAAAAAAAACTATCAGGAAAATAAAAAGGAAATCAAGAATACGAAAGTAAAAACTATCAGGAAAATAAAAAGGAAATCAAGAATACAAAAGTAAAAACTATCAGGAAAATAAAAAGGAAATCAAGAATACAAAAGTAAAAACTATCAGGAAAATAAAATGAACCAAATTACGAAAGTGAAAAACAATACGGAAAATTAAAGTGAAATCAAAAAAACTACAAAATGATAAAATTAAAATAACATAAAAGTGAAATCAAAAGAAAACCAAAAGTGAAAAACAATACGGAAAATAGAAGTGAAATTAAAACTACAAGATTATAAAATTAAAATGACATACAAGTGCCATCAAAAATACAAAGATGAACCAACAAAAGGAAAATAAAAGTGAAATTAAAATGACAAAAGTGGAAAAGACTATCAGGAAAATAAAAAGGAAATCAAGAATACAAAAGTAAAAACTATCAGGAAAATAAAAAGGAAATCAAGAATACAAAAGTAAAAACTATCAGGGAAATAAAAATGAAATCAGGCGATGGAATCGCAGCAGGGAAAAGAACGAAGACAGAGTCAATAACCGGAATTTGGTGAGTCCGTTCCTGTTTCCTTTTTTTTTTTCTCATATTTTTCTCGGAATGACGGAGAAGATTCTTTCTTTTTGATCATAGTTGTCATAAATAATAGTATTATATTAAGACTTCGATTGTCTTCCATTGTGAAGAACATAGCGCTAAATTAGCATGGTTTCAGTGCCGTTTAAATCTCTCATATAGAATGTAATATAACCACATAAGTGATGTGGGATATTTTATCGTTAGTGGAATCTTTGCCTTGTGGGGACTCATTGCTTTTGTTTTGAAGTATAGGTCTAGCTCATTCATTTCATCTAGAGTTGTAAAGTTACTTACATATTTGTTACGTAGAACTGCATAGATTTTCCCATGAATACCTATAAGTTGTAACTCCCCAAAAGTACCTATAATCAGAAAAGAAAAAGGATGCGCATTTTTTTTGCCCTGAAGAAAAGGGGAGATAGAATAAACATTAAGTTTTTTTTTGTAAAACATAGTTTTTTTGGTTGCTAGGATTATTATTGATAGGTAAATATTAATCAATAGGAATTTTTCTGTACCTTTCCTCAGAGCCCCATTGCAGCGGGGTAAATAGGCCCTAGCCTTAGGCTAGACGGTCGTGTGCCCTCCTGCGGAGGGGGTAACTCTTTTTTTTTAAAAAAAAAGAAACAAATTTTTTTTGTGAATAAAATACGTGTTATATGGGTATGAAATAAACTCATCTTTTCTTCTCTCTCTCTCCTCGTCGTCCTTCCTTTAGGGCGGCCATGATCATCGCTACGTCGGTTGGCGGGGTCCTCACGATGAGGTGAGTGACCCTCTCTCTTTTCAGGTCGTTATAGGGCATCTAGAAGACGTTGGCCCCCTAGATGCATAGGGTGGTTGGGGCATGGGCCATGCAAGGGGAGTCAAGACACCAGACTCCCCCAACGGCATCCGGTAAGTCGAGCAACGCCTGCTCGTATCCTCTTCCTCTTGTTTTGTTCCCTTCATTCTTCTGATTTTTTTTTGTAAAATCCTCTTGTGGTTTTTTTTTCTTTTTCTTTAGTTTTCTTACTTTCGCGGTTTTTTTCTTTTTTTCCTCGTTTAATTTTTTTTCTTCAAATTTTTTTGGTTTGGTTATTCGTTCCACCTATCCTATATCCCTCGGCATGATTCATGTGCTTTTGTTGCGCGACCACGGGCGGAGATGGCGTCCCCTTTTGAACCCCCCCTTCTCTATCGCAAAGCTAGCGATACCAGCATGCCATCCTCCATCTCTGCCCAAGCATCTGCTGACAGATGAATGTCCGGCGGAGGCCGTGATCCTGGCTGACATCAGCTGACTTACAGTTGATGTCATCCAGAGTCATAGCCTGCCTTGGGCAATCATCCAGCAGCAGTGTCGGTCCCAGCTCGCAACAAGAGATGGCGCCCAACGCGCTGGCCTTAAGGGTTTCGAGTAAGTGCAGGCTTGAAGCTCGCGGATTAGTAGCTAGAGCTCTGAACTCGGAACCCGAGCCCACGCGAATTAGTTTTCGAGGTGGTCAAGTCCTCTGGTACCGCGGCTATAGGCTGTGATGTGGCCTACTGGCTGCCCGAGGACCTAACCATATCAACCCCGTCGGCAGAGACTCTCCAGGAATCGCAGACATATAGCAGGCGATAGCCAGCTGTCTGTCTTGGAGAGGTTCTGTCCGACATCCTTAGGGTTTCCTTCCCTTTCCTTTCCCTTCCTTTTTAAAAAAAAAAAAAAAAAAAAACCTTTTCGTTCCTAAAATTTTCTTTTCGTTTGTTTAAGTCGTTTTTTTTGTCTTTTCTCATTTTTTTTTAAATTTTATCCTTCCCTACCTATCTTCCTTTTTCCCTCAGGAGGCGCGACTGCATCGCCGATGTCTGGAATGCACCACGACTCCGAAGAAGGTCGGTGGCTGGCTGTTACTAGCCAACCAGTTGACTCGGGGACCTGGTGTCTTCCAGTCAAACGGTAATGACAGGTGTCCTCATCCTTGTTCCCCGGTAGGCGTTGCAGGCTTGCTGAGGAGAGAGGACCACTCAGTGGGATGGTCGTTCCTGGCAAGAGAAGGAGGGTCGTCGTCGAGAGAGGGAGAGAGATTTTCTAACTTGATTTTTTTCAGGAATTTTATTTTTGACTTGAGATTTTTTTGTATCTTGGCTTGATTTCGATAATTTTTTTTGAATTTTTCTTATAAAACTTTGGCTGGATATGCTATATTTTGAACTTGAAATTTTTTTCAAAATTTTTATTTTTGCTTGATTGTTTGTTTTTCAAATTCCGGCTCGACTGTTGTGTTCCAGATTTCGTCTTGTTTTTTTTTGATCGATTGTTGTAACTCGGATTTTTGGACTTCAATTTATTGTCTATACATCGAAACTTTTGGACTTGAATTTTTCTTCTAAACGTTGGCTCGGGTTTCTTTCGTTGTCTTGGATTTTCGACTTGAATTTTGTCCCAGAGGTTGACTCGATTGTTTTCCCAGACTTGGACTTGTATGGTTTCACGTCATTCACTAAAGTCCTTCTTCAATCATGTTTGTCTTAAGGTCCCCACCAGGCGTCGCGTCTGGGGTGACTGCAGCAAAGCCATGTACTATTTGCTTTGATGAGAACTTGTCACCTGAGACAGATCCAGTAGAAACGAAGTGTGGACACATCTTCCATCGGCCATGTATCCAAGGATGGTTGTCGTCGAATGATTCGTGTCCGGTGTGTCGCCAACGAATAACTATGAGCGACTGTCGTAAGCACACTGGAGCCACTAAAAAGCCCTACAACACCCGAAGTGGTAACAAACCAACAGCAACCAATCCGCCAACTCTAGGAGCCGCATCTCGTCCCATCCCCTCTGCAAATTCCAACGCCGCAAATAACACAATTGAGTTCCGGCGAGAACGTTCGCCGCGGGTAGGTCCACCTAGTTCAGTTTATTAATTATCAGAGATATTGCTTACAATTAGAATAAATTTTTAACTACAAACTAATCCAAGATAATCATCCATTAACGTTCCAATGGCAAAAATTCCTGTTGCATCCACTCTGGTTCCCACAATTTTCAGTCGGATTTTATCTTCTCCTGAAATAACTAAATCCTCGTCCTTTGATTTATAGCAAGGAGGATTACCATTTGGACAAAACTGCATATCAGCGGGAATTGAATGATGTGAAATAAAACAAGATAAAGGACCAATTTCTGCAAACATTCCAACTTTGTTTATTTGTTTTACAACAGCATCTAAAACTTCGCCCTTAAAAGGTCTGAATACAATAGCTTTATATTTGACTGGATAAACAACAAAACCCTGACCAGGCTGAATAACACCGGAGCCAATTTGGTCTATTGTTGTTACAGCTATCACAAAGCCATATTTTCCTGTACAGGTGCCTTCAACTTCTGTGTATAATTTCTGCTTAACCGTCTCCAATAATTGTGGCTCAAAGTATCGAGGATGTAGCAATATTTCATGCTCTAGAGAAATATGGTAAAACATGTTGTTTGTACGGTTATTTGTTGCAATAAAATATATACTTTTAATATCACTGTTTTCCTTATAATATATGAAAACAAATTCAACTATTTTGCTATTAGCCAAGCGTCGGTGAAATTTGACAAGAATTTGACAACCGAGATCCGTCAATTGCAAAATTTTATTCGAACGTTCGCCGCGAGTAGGTCCACCTAGTTCAGACCCAGGAAATCCCCATCTAACTTCGGCGCTGTTGAGTGGATTACAGCTGCAGATTGCGGACTTAGTCCGTCAAGAAGTTGCGCGAGGCATGCAGTCCTTGAGAATAGAGCCTCCTCAAGACATTCCCTTTACGCCTCGATTATCACAGTCAATGCCTCCAAACCCTGTGAGTGTAACCAACCCATTCGATCACTACGAAAGTGATCAGCCAAGCCGTTTCGGACAATCAGCGTTCGCTACCAGTTCACGTCGCTCGTACCCAGCGCCAAGAGGTCGTCAAACATACGCCTCACATCGCCGTTCAGGCAGTCCAATAAAAGGCTGGAAGGTTATATACGATGGCAACAATTCTAGACTTCACGTCGATGAATTTATCTTTAGAGTTGAGACTCTGACTCGGAGCGTGTTAAACTGAGACTTTGATCTGCTTGTCAGTAACCTGCACATCTTGTTTAGTGAGCGCGTCAACGATTGGTTTTGGACATTACTTCGCAGCAACCCGAATCCTCCATGGGAGAACGTAAAGCTAGCTCTGAAGGCTGACTGGGGAGAGCCCACCAACGACACGGATATCCGTCGAAAAATGCTAAGTCGTCGTCAACGCCCAGGAGAAGCCTTCGCGACTTATTGCCATGACCTCATAAAAATGAGGAATATGTTACGAACGCCCATGTCGGAAACCGAATTCGTAGAAACCGTGCGGGCAAACTTGTTACCATCTATTCAAGAGCAGATTTGCCTGTACCACACTACCACTATCGCTCAGATAAGAGGTCTAGTCATGGAAATTCAAGCCACTAGGGCTCGCACTCGCAGCATCGCGCATGCCGCTCCTTACAGGACGAGACTCGAAGAATGCCATTTCGCCGAAGAGCTAGACACGACAGCGGAAGATTATAGGGACAACGATGGCCTCCAACACATTGCACAAGTCAACGTGCCTTCAGGTATTGTCTGCTGGAATTGCGACCAGACAGGTCACATGTATATGGATTGCGCCAAGCCACCACAGGGCTTCTTCTGTTACGGGTGTGGACGAAAGGGAGTCGTGAAGCCGAGATGCCCAGTCTGCATGCAGAAAAACTTCAGACGGGTCGAGGGCAACAACAGCAGCTCTCGACCAACGGCATTCCAGAGAAGGCCTGTAGAGAAGAGGGACAACGGACCGCGGCCGACCCCGACAACGCTTGCGACTCCTCAACGACCGTCGACACCCCAGCCGGACGAAACACCATTGCAGAAGACGTAACCCGATTGGACCAAACATTGTATGTAGAACCAACATCTGACTGGTCGCCATTGCTAGATTTATCAATAGAGGATGAGCCGAACTCGCTTATCGAAAGTCCACTCAACTTGATGGACCAACTACTAGATACACCGGACGACAACACCTCTTCGAACATGTTAACACCATTAGTACCAGTACGAATACTCAAAGCTCCGACATTCCAACCAGACGAGGCACCAGTTAAGCTGCTTCATCGACTTCGAGAACCTGCCGAAGAGCGAACAACACCAACAGCTCGACCTCTGAAGCCTTACCACCAACGGCTCAGAGAGTATCAGGAAGCCAGGCAAAGGATATTTGCCGAAACTGACGCCGTACACGACACCACCCTCCCAAGAAAGCCCAAGCGCTCAACTTTACGACTGAGAGCTTTCTGGAAAAGAGTACGAGAGAACAGGAAGAGGTTAGCCTCAGCATTCGTGACTGCACCTCACGACATCCGGCCTTATGCCGAGGTGGTATTGCTGGGGCAGACTCTTTCTGGTCTCCTGGACAGTGGAGCCAGCGTCAGCGTTTTGGGTAAAGGCGCCTTGGAGAGGCTGGATAAAGCACAAGTTTCGTGGAGCAGATATCGTACGAAGCTAATGGTAGCCAACGGAGAGACACCCGAGGTATTGGGCCACGCGGACGTGCAGATCACTTTTCGGTGTGATACCAAGGCTGTACGGCTGTACATCATGCCCAGCCTAACACAAGAACTATATCTCGGCGTGGATTTTTGGAGGCTCTTCAACCTGGCACCGGATATTATTGGCAACGTTTCAGCAGCAACTATATGGCCCCGACCAGCAACGATAGCAAGCATGTCTCAACCCCTGGACCCAAACCAATATCCATTATCTACAACGGACCAACGTCGCCTACAACAGGTAAAGCAACTCTTCCCGTCATATTCAACGCTAGGTCTCGGGAAGACAGAGTTAGTCCAACACCTGACAGACGTAGGAGACGCTGCTCCCATCAAGCAGCGTTTTTATCCGGTCTCACCAGCCGTGCAACAGCTGATGGACGCCGAACTTCACCGAATGAAAGAACTGGGCGTGATAGAGGAAAGCCCGAGCCCGTGGAGTTCGCCCGTGGTCCTAGTGCAGAAGCCAGGCAAAGTCAGGCTGTGCTTTGATGCGAGGAAGGTCAATGCGGTGACCAAGAAGGATGCCTATCCACTACCGCATATAGACGGCATCCTTAGTAGACTTCCTCCAGCAAGGTACATTACCAGCCTTGACCTCAAAGATGCTTTCTGGCAGATCCCACTGGAACAACAATCGCGCGAAAAAACAGCTTTCACAGTCCCCGGCCACCCCCTCTATCACTATACGGTGATGCCATTTGGGCTGTGCAACGCGCCCCAGACAATGTGCCGGCTGATGGACAGGGTCATCCCCTACGATCTTCGAGACCAGGTGTTGGTGTATCTCGATGATCTGTTGGTGCTGACGGAGGACTTCGACTCCCACCTATCGCTCCTCGCTAAGGTGGCGGAATGTTTGAGGAAGGCTGGGCTTACGATAAACGTGGAGAGGAGTAAGTTCTGCTTAAAGGAAGCGCGGTACTTAGGGTACATAATCGGTAAAGGAGGGATAAAGGCGGACCCCGAAAAGGTCGCAGCCATAGTCGAATACCCTCCCCCTAAGTCCGTTCGTCAAGTGCGCCGATTTTTGGGCATGGCAGGTTGGTACAGGAAGTTCATTCCGAACTACGCCGACCTGTCAGCATCCATTACGGATACGCTGAAGAAGTCCAGCAAATTTGTCTGGACCAGCGAAGCCCAATCCGCATTTGAACAGCTCAAAAAGCAGCTAACTTCTTCCCCAGTGTTGGTAAGTCCTGACTTCACCAAGCCCTTCGTCATCCAGTGCGATGCGAGTAAACAGGGTGTGGGCGGAGTCTTAATCCAGTTGGACGACGAAGGAAACGAAAGACCGCTTGCATATGTGTCCAAGAAATTGAATTCGGCCCAACGCAATTACACCATTACGGAACTGGAATGTTTGGCAGCGATGATCAGCATTGAAACTCGAACTCATGCCATTTAAGGTGGTGACGGACCATGCGAGCCTGCAATGGCTGATGTCCCAAAAGGACCTCAATGGACGCCTGGCCCGGTGGAGTCTAAAGCTTCAGGGCTTCGACTTCACCATAGAACACCGTAAGGGCAGCCTGAACGTGGTACCGCACGCGTTATCCCGCGTACACTGTGAAGAAATAGCAGCCGTTGATCCACCAACAGTACGCGAACAAGGCCCGCAGGTTGACCTAGATGCACCAGACTTCGACTCTCAAGAATATCAGGACCTTCGGGACCGAGTCGAGAAGCATAAGTCATCCCTGCCGGACTTAACTTTGTGCGACGACTATGTGTATATTCGGACGCAGCCCAGAACTGGTGATCCAGTTCAGGAAGAAGAAGCCTGGAAGCTTTGGATTCCGCGGGGCCTGGTACCTGACGTCATTGCGAGAGCGCATGATCCGCCACAATCTTCACATGGAGGAATAGGTAAGACGTTAGAGCGAATACGACGACACCTGTATTGGCCCAAGATGACCGCTGATGTTCGAGCCTATGTGTTAGCCTGCGACACCTGCAAGGAGACGAAAGCACCAAATTCCATTTTACGACCACCAATGGGAGCTCAAGCGAAGACCGAAAGACCATGGCAACGAGTGTACATGGACCTACTAGGGCCATATCCCCGCACGAAACAAGGCCATGTGTGTATCCTGATAGCTCTAGACCATTTTTCCAAGTATCCCTTGCTAAAACCATTGAAAAGAGCGAGTACCTCATTAATTTGCGAACATATTGAAGAAGAAATCTTTCACAAATTCGGCGTTCCAGAAACAGTCGTCACGGATAACGGTAGTCAGTTCCGCTCAGGGCAATTCGGGAAGCTACTGGAAAGATATGGCATCCACCATTTGCGGACTGCCCCATATTCGCCCCAAGCCAACGCGTCAGAGCGAGTCAACAGATCCGTATTGTCAGGTATTCGAGCATACATCCAGAATAGCCATGACCGTTGGGATGAAAAACTTAGCAGCATAGCTAGGTCCTTGCGGAGCTCTGTACACCAGGCATTAGGTTGTTCTCCATACAAGGCACTGTTTGGACTACAAATGGTGGAACATGCTTCAACTTATGCTCTTCTACGCCGCTTACAATGCGTTGGGGAACCTATAGAAGTCGACTCCACAGACAAGCTTCAACTCCTGCACACCCAGATTCGTCAAAACTTAGATAAGGCCTTCGAGCGCGGGGCCAGGTCGTACAACTTAAGAGCAAAGGCAGTGGAGTTTAAAGTCGGACAAGAAGTCTTCCGAAGGAACTTCCAACCAAGTAATTTCGAGAAACAAACTAACGCCAAGCTCTGTAAAAAGTTTATTAAGTGTCGAGTGAGATCGCGAAAGGGAAATTCTTTGTATGAGCTGGAGGACTTAAAGGGTCAACTCATCGGAGTATACCACGCGAAGGATATTCGGCCTTGAAGTGCGGCAACATGACATGGGAGAGTTTCGCGAGGATAGCCATACTGGAGTGTGTGTGTCCTCTCCTAATGATGATAAACGTCCACGAGTACTGAGTCTTAGGACCATAGTGCCGGCGTGACGTAAACTGAAGGAGGAAGGTACATACACACACCAAGGTCCGGTTTGCACGGCAGGAATCGCGATCCTCAAGGTTAGGCTCAGGTTCTAACGACTGCACTCTCATTAGGTGTATGCCTGTGGGAATCTGAGATCTGGCGAGCTGCGATGACAAACCAGCCGCGGCGTCAAAAGGAAAACCGTATCCGTGACCGGGTTGTTCACTATTTATCCCTCTCGCAACTCCTACATTGAACAATTAGCTCCGAGCCCTCAGTAATTTCTACCGGTGTAAAGCTTGTGTTTACGCCTCCCTCCAACGCATGACTCATGCTTCTCGAAACTCCATAAAAACTTTATTTCCGCAAGTGCAGTATCCAATTGTTGTGTCGTTGTCTCCGCATCATATTTTATGAACTGGCTGCTGGAGAGGGAGCAAGCGAAAAGAACTACCAAAAGCGGTCGAGTCTCCATTTTGAATCGTTCGTGTCATACCGACGGCTTCTGAATTGCCCTAGCCTCTCCGTAAGAGACCTTCTGGCTAGGCTTGGTCTATTGGTCAACTGTATCTACCTCGTAGGGATTTAGCACCAAGTGCCTCTTCGTCTGAACGACATTAAACATTCATGCGATATAAATCGTACCATCCCTACGATAGCGCCCTTCACGGACATTGACTCACTCCTTCCGCTGCTCCTCTAGCCCCAGTGGCCCATCATCCGCTGCAAAGCGTTCCAAGAACCCAGACTCGCCAGATTAGCTCCGAGCCCTCAGCATTTTATCGGCGGGAAGTTGTGTCCACGTCTCACCTTATCGCCTGTCTCAGGCTCCACCTTATACCACAAACCATTCTTCTTCCATCGTCCTATCAGACCAGATAGACGACCTAAGAATGGTCGGCCTGGACGCGCGACAGCAGGGCCTGGGAGAGCCTCGCGAGGATAGCCATACTGGAGTGTGTGTGTCCTCTTCTAATGATGATAAACGTCCACGAGTACTAAGTCTAAGGACCATAGTGCCGGCGTGACGTAAACTGAAGGGGAAGGTGCATACACACACCAAGGTCCGGTTTGCACGGCAGGAAACGCGGTCCTCGTCCAGGTTGTGAGAAAGCGTGTCGCGCGGTCAGGCTGGCCAATATGCGCCTACCTTCCCATAGCAACCTCTATAGTATATTATGCTCCGTGCCCTCAGCATCTCATTACCGGTGTAAAGTTGTGTTAACACCCCATCTCATAGCCAGTCAGGCTTCAACTCGCACCACTAAATTAAAAACACTTCAAATCTCGCACTGTGCGACCAGCGTTGTCCAGGTATAGCACTCTATATTGTATGATAAGATCCGAGCCCTCCGCAACTCTACAGACACAACATTTTTGAGGTTGTGCCTCACTCTACCGCCTGCCAAAGGTTTCAATTAGTGCCACCAACAGTTTCGCCGCTCAAGTCAGGTCAGCCCTGTTAATGGTTCCATCGATCAACTCGCATATCACAGGACGATTGTTCAGTCTGTATAGCCCAGAGCCCTCAGCATCTCTACCGGCGTGAAGTTTGTGTTCTCGCCTCATACAACAGCCTATACCGGCTTCAATTTTCACACCCATCGAAAATTTTTTTTGTGCTGCCCGAACCATCAGGCCAATCGCCCAACTCACAGACATTTGAGGAAAATGGATGGGAACCGGTCCCGCAGGGATCCGGTCTGGAAGCGTGGCAACACAGTCAGGGATGGTTTCGTGAAGATAGCCATACTGGAGTGTGTGTGTCCTCTTCTAATGATGACAGATGTCCACGAGTACTGAGTCTTAGGACCATAGTGCCGGCGTGACGTAAACTGAAGAAGAAGGTACATACACATACCAAGGTCCAGTCTGCACGGCAGGAATCCCGAGCTTTGACCTGACCGTGGGGGGGAGGCGTCCGGCTACTCGTGGAGGGATCATCGGGGCTCACGCGTCTCTCATTAGGACGACGTGCTGTCCCGATGAGACCACTACTGAGGTTAGGCTATGATCTCACCGGCTGCTCTCTCATAAGGAGTCTGTCCGGGGGAATCTTAGTCCTGACGAGCGGGACGAAGAACCAGCCACATTATCCTGACCGGCCGTCAACGGTGATCCGGTAGTACACCATCGACCATTTCCATACCTATCTCGTCAGTCCGCACCGAGCCCTCAGCAAAATTTGTACCGACGTAAAGCTCTTGTTTACGTCTTTTCTCAATGCATGTTTCATGCCTCTCAAGTCTTCTTACGTAACGTTTTTCTTGTTTTTGACAAAATTTGCAGCCACTGGTTACTCCGTTACCCTCGTAAGGTATCCAGCGATTCGAATTGTGGAATGTGAGAACCCCACAATTGAGATGTTAATGGCGGCCTAGTTCACGTAGTGGAACAGTAGATGTCCTCCCGACACAATCTTCCACTCCTAACCTCTCCTTAAGAGACCTTCTGGTTAGGCTTGGCCCATGGGCCCATCAATACTACTTTTGCACCCGTTACTTTCAGACCTTAGAGCTTTTCCGTCTTAACGACTGGTGAACTAGTTGGTGAGACCGCTCACAATCATCCAAGAGATGTCGTCCTTAACGGACCCTGCCCCGCCGCACTTGCCCTCTGTCCGCTCACCACTGGACACGCGTCGTCTTAAAGACCGGCTAGCTCAAATAAAGCATGAGACTGAGGATGGGTCGTGCCACACATTGGGCGCCTGGCAAATCTACGAGAGGGTACCTAGAGCCACCTGCGTCTCTCTCATTAGGAGCACGCAAGGAGCTCAGGCTCACTCTCGCTAGCCGAGCAAGGTAAACTAGTGTCAGCGACCTTTCTCAGCCTCCTCTGTCTTCGCTAGCTCAGCAGCCGACGCTGCCCTGTTATGGTCGCCTTTACTGGGTGAAATTTGGATTCGGCTATACGAGCCGAATCCCTTATATTTGATTAGGCCAACGGAGCTATGATTATCTTCTCACCTACCTTGGGACATCCTAACCCGACTTTCCAGACACCCCACAATACTTACCTGCATTTTAGGGCACTAGATCCGGCTCCTATAGCCGAATCCAAGAGCATACATATTCTTCACCTGCAAAACACCTGAAATAAGAAAACCTGAAAAGGGATAAACATTTTTATATACGCGCATAAAATTCGGCATTCGGTAGAGCATATAAATTCCTTTCTCAAAAAAACCCTCAAAAGTTAAAATCTGTGTGCGGAGAGCTGAAGAAGATAATTTAATTCAATTAAATTGCCTTCAGATAATTTCTCAACTCCTGCACACAAATTCACTAAAATTCGCTAAAAGATACCTTTCAATAGAAACTGCAACTGTTCACCCAACAGAACACACTCAAGCCCCGCCTATAAACGGTAGAAATAATGAGACAATAGGCAGAAATCCTCAGCCGCCTGTAAAAGAAAGAAAAATTACAGCCAAAATTGGCCCGGCTGAAAAATAATTCTAAAAATAGAATTATTTTTCAAGTCAAAGCAGCAAATTGCAACCGAATTTGCAACAGAAAATGAACATCTGGCATGAAGTGGCCTGATGACACCGTTTTACAGGCAAAGAGCATGAAAAGTTGGATGCCGGCAGCGGTAAGCGGGGAGTGTGCGTGTCTTCTGCCGGCAACAAGTCCGGATTTGGGCAGTGAATTGCGGGCAGTCAAGAGATTGGATTTCAAGCGGTCGGTCGGGAAGAATGGGGAGTGCGTTGATTTTCCTGGGTGAAAAGATTTTCGGATGTAAGTTTTGAGTGGTATGCGGTTGAGCATATAATTGTTGAAGCCGACGCTCGCGCATTTTTATTTACATTTAATAACTAATTAGCGTCTCTGTAATTAATAAAGTGATAAAATTCATCTACAAATAAATAATTAGTTTATAGAGTATTTTAGTGAAAGTTAAAAGGTTTTGTTTAATTAAGAAATAAAATATCGAATTGAGTAAATGGTGAAATCTGGGGGGGCATGGGCATATCCAACAATTTGCCGATGCAAATTTCTATCGAGTGGGGAAATGAAAAAGATTTGGCTGGCGTTGAATTAAAGTGAACCTGAAAGGAAATTCTGGGAGATAAAAAGAAATTCAGAGAAGTCAACAAAAATAGTTATAACAAAACTAATCAAGTGAAGGGAAAAAGAACAAAAAGGAAAATAAAAGTGAAATCAAAAGAAAACCAAAAGTGAAAAACAATACGGAAAATTAAAGTGAAATCAAAAAAAAAAAAACTACAAAATTATGAAATTAAAATAACATAAAAGTGAGATCAAACCAAAACCAAAAGTGAAAAACAATACGGAAAATAGAAGTGAAATTAAAACTACAAGATTATAAAATTAAAATGACATACAAGTGCAATCAAAAATACAAAGATGAACCAACAAAAGGAAAATAAAAGTGAAATTAAAATGACAAAAGTGGAAAAGACTATCAGGAAAATAAAAAGGAAATCAAGAATACAAAAGTAAAAACTATCAGGAAAATAAAAAGGAAATCAAGAATACAAAAGTAAAAACTATCAGGGAAATAAAAATGAAATCAGGCGATGGAATCGCAGCAGGGAAAAGAACGAAGACAGAGTCAATAACCGGAATTTGGTGAGTCCGTTCCTGTTTCCTTTTTTTTTCTCATATTTTTCTCGGAATGACGGAGAAGATTCTTTCTTTTTGATCATAGTTGTCATAAATAATAGTATTATATTAAGACTTCGATTGTCTTCCATTGTGAAGAACATAGCGCTAAATTAGCATTGTTTCAGTGCCGTTTAAATCTCTCATATAGAATGTAATATAACCACATAAGTGATGTGGGATATTTTATCGTTAGTGGAATCTTTGCCTTGTGGGGACTCATTGCTTATGTTTTGAAGTATAGGTCTAGCTCATTCATTTCATCTAGAGTTGTAAAGTTACTTACATATTTGTTACGTAGAACTGCATAGATTTTCCCATGAATACCTATAAGTTGTAACTCCCCAAAAGTACCTGTAATCAGAAAAGAAAAAGGATGCGCATTTTTTTTGCCCTGAAGAAAAGGGGAGATAGAATAAACATTAAGTTTTTTTTTGTAAAACATAGTTTTTTTGGTTGCTAGGATTATTATTGATAGGTAAATATTAATCAATAGGAATTTTTCTGTACCTTTCCTCAGAGCCCCATTGCAACGGGGTAAATAGGCCCTAGCCTTAGGCCAGACGGTCGTGTGCCCTCCTGCGGAGGGGGTAACTCTTTTTTTTTAAAAAAAAAAGAAACAAATTTTTTTTGTGAATAAAATACGTGTTATATGGGTATGAAATAAACTCATCTTTTCTTCTCTCTCTCTCCTCGTCGTCCTTCCTTTAGGGCGGCCATGATCATCGCTACGTCGGTGGGCGGGGTCCTCACGATGAGGTGAGTGACCCTCTCTCTTTTCAGGTCGTTATAGGGCATCTAGAAGACGTTGGCCCCCTAGATGCATAGGGTGGTTGGGGCATGGGCCATGCAAGGGGAGTCAAGACACCAGACTCCCCCAACGGCGTCCGGTAAGTCGAGCAACGCCTGCTCGTATCCTCTTCCTCTTGTTTTGTTCCCTTCATTCTTCTGATTTTTTTTTGTAAAATCCTCTTGTGGTTTTTTTTCTTTTTCTTTAGTTTTCTTACTTTCGCGGTTTTTTTCTTTTTTTCCTCGTTTAATTTTTTTTCTTCAAATTTTTTTGGTTTGGTTATTCGTTCCACCTATCCTATATCCCTCGGCATGATTCATGTGCTTTTGTTGCGCGACCGCGGGCGGAGATGGCGTCCCTTTTTGAACCCCCCCTTCTCTATCGCAAAGCTAGCGATACCAGCATGCCATCCTCCATCTCTGCCCAAGCATCTGCTGACAGATGAATGTCCGGCGGAGGCCGTGATCCTGGCTGACATCAGCTGACTTACAGTTGATGTCATCCAGAGTCATAGCCTGCCTTGGGCAATCATCCAGCAGCAGTGTCGGTCCTAGCTCGCAACACATCAAATGCTAGTGTCGGTCTATCTTAGTGTTACTAGAAGTACGGAACCGGTGTTGTGGTTGTATAGCTATGGCTTGAATTTTTGCTCGTATGAGATCTGAGAGTACGATTCTGTAGGTACAGATTTTCTGAAACCAGCTCTGTTTCGGGTTTAATTACTTTATATATATGCTGTGTTTGTTTTTTTAGGTTGTGAAAAGGGAATTCCTTGGGTAATAGGAATAGTTATTCAGACCGAGGTTTAGTTCGATGATTCAGAACTTTTTCTTTTGTTTGTTTTGACTTACAGACAATAAATAACTACCACTCGGTAACCTGTTATATAAGCATATTCACTCAGGTTTACAGGAGTCATTTCATATAATGTAGATGGAATATGTCCTTCTTGGTTTTGTAAAATTTAGTTAGTTATACTTTAAGTGAGTTTAATAAATTAAGAAACTATCGAATATACGCCTTAGGTTTTTTCTTGCTGTTGTAGGTGATTAAGATGCTTGCATTTAAGGTAGATTTGAATTGTCATTAAATCAGTTTATATGAGTTTAATAATTTTTTTTCTTACAGGAACCCTAATGAAGCTTCTTGTCCTCCTTGCCTTCCTAATCCCTTCTCCCTCATTCCTCATGTCTTAACTTGATTTGAGTTTATTTTTTTTGCACCCTTCATAGGTTGGGCCTGTACCCTAGCCAGGTACAGGAATGGAGTGGGTTAGTGACCTGAACTATCCCTATGGGGGTAATCTTTCTTTTGTTGATATGTTCAAGATAGTTCAGGGCGGCTAGGAACAACTGGTGACACCAGACCTGTTGTTCCTCCTTCAAGTTCTGTTCTCTTTCTTTTTTTCTTTTTCGTGGCAGACCTAAAGAAAGGATACCGCAACCTTTCTTCGCCACAGGCACGCGAACTTCTGTTTGCAATGTGTGATAAGATGTCCAAGGACCCTGACCCCATACCGACGAGCTAGGACGTGCTGCCAGCTAGCGCGTGCCACTTGGACATCTCGCAGCAACGTCACGTTGTACATCATGCGCACACATTACAATATTCCCGATAAAGCGTAAGAACGAAAATAATTCGTTCACACGGAAAAGCGCTGACCAAACATTCCAAGTACCCATGTACACTACCTCGCCCTGATATACATGTGTAAGGTACAAAGAAAGAAAAAAGCTCTAACGATGTACATGGAACGCGACGTTGATCTCTCCCTACATCGAAAGAAAAGCTTAAAGCTTTCATATAGACACGGTTAATGGAATTAACCGAGAGATCAACACGAAGAGTCTGATTTTACAATTCGTAGAGTCTGGTCTGGGTCGAGCTTTGAAGAGTATTAATTAAATCAAATAAGTTAAATAAGAAATTTTTAAGTGTTAAGTAAATTAATCAGTGAGACTTAAGAAAAAAGAGTGTAAATAAAGTATAACAAATTAACAAGAAGAAACTGTTTTATTGGTGTCAGGCGTTGAGAGTCCTTGTTGGTTTGTCAACAAAAAGGTAAAACAAAAATATAACAGGAGAATAACTGCAGGAAGCTTCGCAAACCGTACAAGAAAAAAAAATTTTTGTGTAAAACGTAATTCGTCATAGGAATTTCTTTTAATTTTGATAGGGTTTCATCATGACAAAACTTGCCAAAATTCAATTAGGTTTAGACTGATCAGATAAGATGGGACTGTTGTGTTAGGCAAATATGTCAGTTCAATGCTAGAAAAGTGCTTTAGTAGTGTGAGTGTAGGTGATACGAAAGTTTTAGGATGAGGATAGAGTTGTATCCAATTATTATTAAACGCAAAACCCAAAACCTGTTCAATGCTTTAACCCACCTTCAGTAAAGATTATTCGAAATTGTCAGAAAAGATACAAATGTACAAGTAATACTAATAACAAATAATAACGAATTTTAAATGTGTTACGAGTTGACAAAAGTTAGTTAAACTTCTTCTTGCTGGTCACGGTGATTTAGTTCAGTGAAGGCACGTACATATGTATACTCTCTTTAAGTTCAGTTAGTTAAATTTCTTTTCGTATTTCTTGTTCGTTCTTTCTCATGAGAGGCGATATATATTAGTCCGTACTTCCGCATATGGTTGAGCTGTGCACACTTCAGCATTCGCGGTCCGGGGAACAAATGCTACGATAGACGTATGTCCACATCAAAATTTTGTTATACAAATAAAAGAATTTAGGTTTAATGGTTTTTCGTTTGCCTTTCTCCGGAATCACAAGCATAAATTTTAGCGATAACTCTCTTTAATATATTTTGTTGTTATGTTGTAATCAAGTACTATTTCCCCTCATATTGCTTTAATAGGGTAATCTTGTTAGGTTGATTATGACGGTAGAGTTAGTTAATATTAAAGAAATATAAAAATATTATATTTAGGTTTAAGTCTAACAAAAGCACATGTAACAATGTTTTTCATTATAATATTTGAATGAATTGATATTTTGATACTTTAATTTCAGGAACCCTATGAAGCTTCTTCACTATCCTGTTCCCCCATCCCTACTTCCGTTGTTCCAATATTTTAGTTTATATTGTTTTTTTTTCAGCATTCTTTTTTTTAGGTTGGGTCTGTACCCTAGCCAGGTACAGGGATGGCGTGGGTTAGTGACTGAACCATCGCATACGGGGCTCATTTCTTTTTGTTTTTGCGAATTTCAAGATGGTTCAGTGCGGCTAAGGGTAACAGGTGACACCAGACCTGTTGCTCTTCCTTCTTTTTCCTGTTCTCTAGTTTTTTTTATCTTATCGTGGCAGACCTGAAAAAAGGAGTCCACAATCTTCTTTCGCCACAGGCACGCGGAATTCTGTTTGTGAATGTGTGATGATGTTCAAGGACGCACACCCCATACCGGCGAGCTAGGACGTGCTGCCAGCTAGCGCGTGCCACTTGAACATCTTGCGGCAACTTCACGTTGCTCATCCGCACACACATTACATTACAATATCTGGTTCATTTAATAAAGTTTTAATGTTTATTGTGCAGTGAATAAGAGCGTTTGATTTACAAATAGAATTCTATTTATGCCCAAGCCAGCAAATTGATATAAAATGTGTCGTTTTTTTATAAAGTCAGGCTGGCAATTACTGGAAAAAACCGGAAGATTTGCGGGTGCGCAATCGTTTTAGTAGTTTCTAAAAAAAATGTCTTAACAATATTGTGTAGAAAAATATGCGGGCATTTGAAGAATAATCGCGATCGTTGTTAAAATTTGTTTTGAAATGCTGAAGTAGTGTTGATCACTGAAATTTAAGGAAAATTATTAAGGCGAATTGATTAGTTGACGTCAAAGTAACCAAAGTACGACGGAAGATGATAGGGAGAGGAAGAGTACCGACAAGTTGGACAACAAAATCTACAAGGTGAAGTACACGGCTTCCAGATTTTAGTTCGAAAATGAAAGTGATTTTTTTAATAATTCAGTATATTAGCAAAGTTGTAATGAAAAATTTGTGGCAAATACATTTCAGAGTGTAAGTAATTCCAATAAAACTTACACAATTAAAATACGACTAAAGGTCTTTTCAAAAATACAACTTGTTTTATGTGCCTCAAAAATCTTCTTCTATCATAAAACTTACCGCAAAAAGGTTCGTCCACCCTGAATAAATTATAATTTGGAAGTAAATTGTTTTCATAAAAAACTACAAATAATCGAGTAACTGTAAATAATTGTAATCAAATAATCTGAAATTGTATTTATGAGCTTATTTGGCTAGACTGCAGTTGCTGTAACTTCTTCAGTTGAAATGACACGCGGAAAAGCGATACTATCTCTTCTGAGAAAGTTAGCAAATAAAGATTATAAAAATAAGAAATCTTCTTATGAAATTGCAAAAAAAATTAAAGTTTCAAGTTCTACAGTGCAGGGTATAATTATTTTGTTCGAGACAACTAGAAGTATCGAAAAAAAAACTGATACCATGACGACCAAGACTGACTACTTCAAGAGAAAGTCGAATTTTAAGGAAAACGATTAAACAAAATCGTAAATGGGTGAGGCGATTAAAATAGGATTTGACATGCTCAAACACATGGTATTTATACGTTACGGCCTCTCCTTTAGTTACTTCCTCGTAGGTTGAAACATATGATGGATTTTTATATAGTATACATATAAATAAATTTACATGTTACTTAATTGTTGTTTTTCATATTTTGCAGCTTAAAATGATTTCAAAATTAATTTTATTACATTTGGTAATATTTTCTTTAAAATTGGAACGTTCCTCTTCTGTGCGCAGCTGCCTTTGAATACCGAACAACAAAATGCACTATGGTAAGCAAAATATACTCACAATACGATTTCAAAGCACTCAAACAGTCACTCGATCGTTCGTAGTTTCTTTACAAAAAAATGTTGCTCCAAAATTGCAATTTTTACAAGGTAGACGAACCTTTTTGCTGCAAGTTTTATGATAGACGAAGATTTTTGCAGATAGATGCCATAAAAACTCGAGACGGGAGGGAAACGGTCCCGCCTTCCCGACAACCCGCTGGAGGAAAATACTCCGCGGGCAGCACCAAATTTTAGTGTACCTCAAGTCATGTTAGGCCCAACGAGAAGAGGACAGTTTAGTCAGGCCCGTGCGTGGAGGATACTCCAAATTGTGAAGAATTTAACAACTTTCATGGCAGACACCGATACACAAAAGCCCCGAGCAATTATAACCATGTAACCTACAATTAGTGAGTAATACGTTAAGTTAGTACAGTTATTTTGTACCACGAAATTGGAAAAAACGAAGTAGTCAGTTGATGACTAAGTTAAATTATCATCAAAGATCCAAATTTGACGCTATTTTTATATATTAAATGAACATAATATTTTTATACGTTAAATGAGGTAAATAAACTAAAAGGGACCTCAAATAAGTGAAAGATATCTGCACAGTAGTAGGGGGCATCCCGCAACCTAAGCGAGAATGCTGCAAAGCGCAGCCCTAATTAATAAACTTAAGTAAGACGAAAATTACTGCGCTTCTTCTCAGACCGTATATGAGCAAACATTTTTCCTAGTACCTATAACTATTAAAATCAAATTTCTTTTGCTTATATAATTCATTTGTGATTACCAGAATGACTAGTTGCAAATTCGCTACTAGATAGGTGATATGGTCTAAACTTACGTGTGGAACATTACAGTAATTTTTTTTTAAACAAATTTTTGCAAGCGAATTGGCCATTGCATTAACATTTAAATTCGGGCAGTTTGATGAAATGTAGTTAACCTTGTTTCGGTTGACATCCTTTTGTTGAAGTATCACCGGTCAAAAGAAAGAAAGGTAAAAGTTTTAGTTGGCCTCCTATACATACATATATGGGTCTTATAACTATTTTAAATTGTGAAGCAACTAGCGCAATCAACCCAGACACATAACTCAGCAGTTAAGGTCATACACCCAGTACAGGTCATTCATTCATTACCCTCATTTCATCATTAATAATTATTTTTAATATGTAAGCATTTCATCAATTTATTATTTCTCAACATATGTCAGCATGATGACATTTTTAATTAGTTCATTTCAATTTGTTAGGATAGCACTTTTATATCTATATAAACAGTGTAATAATTCAAAGAAGCCAGAATAAAGTTTATTCCAACTCAAGCAAGTCGTTTGCAATATTCTTAACGCCTTGTTCATTGGTGACCCCGACGTGATCTGCTAAATGTTTTGGCATATCACTAATCAAAGAACACACAAAAAAAAGGTACTCAAGACAGCTTTACCTAGAGCAGCGAGTACAAGACGCAGTCTCATCCAACCAAGGAAACACGTACTCAAGACAGTCTTAACCAGAGCAGCGAGTACGAGAGGCAGCCGCATCAAGCGCAGCAGAACTCCACTTCAAGACACTGACCAGCAGAACATCAGGCAGCTACCATCTTGAAACCACTGCAATCAATGGAGGAATTGGCAACTACCCAAAGTTGCACGGGAAAATCAATCTCCCAAATCTTCGAACTCTTCTCTTCTCTTTAAAACGGCTAGAAGAACTCTGGACTTTATTTTGCAACACCGATCAGAAACTAGAAGAGTTACGAGAATCAAATAAAGATCACGCATATTTTTCACAAGGCTACAAAGGTCAAGTGAAAAGTGAGTATGAAGCTTTCTGCCTCAAAATACAGCAGCGGCTTCGCGATCCCTATAAAGAATCAGCGACCAGCAACATGCCATCTGAAGAGAAACACAAGCAATCTCCCAATCTCGAAGTAATGAATGAGGAACATTTTCGGCATACAAGGCAAGCAGATGATACCACAACGAGTAATTGACGCCACAGAACGTGAACTCACAAAAATTCAATCTAAGGTTTTCTACCTTCAGAAATTGAAAACAATTGACAATTACTGGGCACAGCTCGCTATGCTGCTTACAGAAATTGCAGCAAATTCTGACCACGATATATATGAAAGCTCCAAATATATCGAGGTTGAAGACCTTTACCAGGCAATGGCAATAAAGCTACAAGAAAAGCTTGATCAGCAAAGAGACAGCGCCAGCTCCAGCCCCAGAATAGATAATGTAAAGCTTCCGAAAATTACATTACCGAGTTTTGATGGTAATTACATTAAATGGAAGTAATTCAAAGACCTGTTCACACAATTGGTTCATGTGAGGCCGATAAGCAGTGCAAAGAAAATGTACTACCTTAAGGCAAACTTAATCGGAGAACCAAGCCGACTTATTAAGCACCTTCAGGCTACTGATGAAAATTACTTGATGGCATGGAAAATTCTGGTAGAACGATACGATAAATCTCGAACCATAGTTACGACCATACTCAACGAGCTTTTATCGCAGATAAGCTTGACAGTCGAATCAGCTGGAGGAGTGAAAAGGCTTCACGACACAAGTAAAGAATGTCTGCTTGCACTACAGAACATGGGCGTCCAACTCAAAGAATGGGATGCCATCTTATTGCACCTTCTTGTGCAAAAATTGGACAAAGAATCCAGATTGTACGAACAATCACTTAAATCATCTCGTGAATTACAAACGATGGATGACTTCTTCAAATTTTTGGAGTCTAGATTCCAAATGCTTGAAGCTGTTAACCTACGAGATGACCGTAAAAGACCATCCACGTTCACGGCAGCAACGAAAATTCATCAGTGTCTGGTCTGTAAAGCAGATCACAAGGTATTCAAGTGCAGCAATCATCCAGATATATTGCAGGACCTTTCAGAAGATCAGAAAGAAAATGCTTCTCATCCACGAAAGTGAAGTTGTCAAGCCCTCATGGACTGATATGGCAACCAAGGGACGATAGCTTTCGATACCAAGTCACAAACGGTGAGACTGATCGAATCACTAAACGTTCTATCAGAAGTCACAAGAATCTTCGACCCTCTTGGGTTGGTAGGACCAGTTACATTATTAGGAAAACGTTTTGTACAGGAATTATGGAAAACAAAACGCTCCTGGGATTATGAATTGCCCTCCAACTTAAAGGAAAAATGGAACTGTGGAACTTTGTGCAGCAGTCTTAATGGTGGAACTGGTCGAGAACGATTGCAAAAACGTCTAGGAATTCAGATGAAAGATATTTATTACTATACGGACTCCACCATTGTCTTATCATGAATTGCAGCACCATCGTATACTTGGACCACCTTTGTGGCCAATCGAGTTCAGAAAGTTAACGATTTCTCAACAACGGAAACATATCGAAGGACGACTGAACCCAGCTGATATAATTTCAAGAGGAAAATTTTCGGCAGAATTAGCAACTTCCACTTTATGGTTCAAGGGACCAAGCTTCTTAATGGAACCTGAACAAAATTGGCCAAAGGCACAAATAGAACCAGCGTCGAATATTCCAGATGCCAGAGCAAAACATTCAGTATTAATAAGTGAAATTAAGAACTACTCGGATCTGATAATAAGAATTAACCATAAAAATTCATTCCTACGATTACAGAGAATCATCGCCTATTGCTACCGATTTATAAACAACTGTAAATCAGCTAAGAGAAGCAAGTCAACGGGCGTACTGCCCCTTTTGGAACTGGACACTGGTTTACATGGCATAATAAGAAACGTACAAAGAACTGCAGTTCGTTACAAGGAGGAAACCAATTAGAAGGCAACAGTCCACTTCAGTGTCTAAATCCATACTTAGACTCTAATTCCAATATATTGAGAGTTGGCGATTGAAACATTCAGAGCTTAATTCATAAGCTAAAAATCACTACATTAACAACGTACAAGAAGAGCAACAGGCAGCTCAGACATTTTCGTCTGTATCTATCTTCACTATACTGATCTTACAGTACTTTCAAAGAATACAAACTGCATTATTAGCTGTCCTAAGTGACCTCCACTACAAACAAATAAACCCTTTGTTACTTACGCTCATGCAGCTACGGGAGCAACTCACATTAATTAAGGAGCACATTCCTTCAACATTAACAATCCCAGGAAATGGGAAGGATGGTGGACTACTATTGTACAACTTGATGACAGCTGAAGCAAGAGTAACTGATGCATATATCATTATCAATCTCAAAATTCCACTACAATACGACGAATACTTGGACATCTCGCAGCAACGTCACGTTGTACATCATGCGCACACATTACAATATTCCCGATAAAGCGTAAGAACGAAAATAATTCGTTCACACGGAAAAGCGCTGACCAAACATTCCAAGTACCCATGTACACTACCTCGCCCTGATATACATGTGTAAGGTACAAAGAAAGAAAAAAGCTCTAACGATGTACATGGAACGCGACGTTGATCTCTCCCTACATCGAAAGAAAAGCTTAAAGCTTTCATATAGACACGGTTAATGGAATTAACCGAGAGATCAACACGAAGAGTCTGATTTTACAATTCGTAGAGTCTGGTCTGGGTCGAGCTTTGAAGAGTATTAATTAAATCAAATAAGTTAAATAAGAAATTTTTAAGTGTTAAGTAAATTAATCAGTGAGACTTAAGAAAAAAGAGTGTAAATAAAGTATAACAAATTAACAAGAAGAAACTGTTTTATTGGTGTCAGGCGTTGAGAGTCCTTGTTGGTTTGTCAACAAAAAGGTAAAACAAAAATATAACAGGAGAATAACTGCAGGAAGCTTCGCAAACCGTACAAGAAAAAAAAATTTTTGTGTAAAACGTAATTCGTCATAGGAATTTCTTTTAATTTTGATAGGGTTTCATCATGACAAAACTTGCCAAAATTCAATTAGGTTTAGACTGATCAGATAAGATGGGACTGTTGTGTTAGGCAAATATGTCAGTTCAATGCTAGAAAAGTGCTTTAGTAGTGTGAGTGTAGGTGATACGAAAGTTTTAGGATGAGGATAGAGTTGTATCCAATTATTATTAAACGCAAAACCCAAAACCTGTTCAATGCTTTAACCCACCTTCAGTAAAGATTATTCGAAATTGTCAGAAAAGATACAAATGTACAAGTAATACTAATAACAAATAATAACGAATTTTAAATGTGTTACGAGTTGACAAAAGTTAGTTAAACTTCTTCTTGCTGGTCACGGTGATTTAGTTCAGTGAAGGCACGTACATATGTATACTCTCTTTAAGTTCAGTTAGTTAAATTTCTTTTCGTATTTCTTGTTCGTTCTTTCTCATGAGAGGCGATATATATTAGTCCGTACTTCCGCATATGGTTGAGCTGTGCACACTTCAGCATTCGCGGTCCGGGGAACAAATGCTACGATAGACGTATGTCCACATCAAAATT
Organism: Leptarthrus brevirostris; assembly: GCA_964036015.1. Classification (NCBI taxonomy): domain Eukaryota; kingdom Metazoa; phylum Arthropoda; class Insecta; order Diptera; family Asilidae; genus Leptarthrus; species Leptarthrus brevirostris. The sequence goes on from OZ038371.1 coordinate 114,859,915, forward strand.
TTGTTATACAAATAAAAGAATTTAGGTTTAATGGTTTTTCGTTTGCCTTTCTCCGGAATCACAAGCATAAATTTTAGCGATAACTCTCTTTAATATATTTTGTTGTTATGTTGTAATCAAGTACTATTTCCCCTCATATTGCTTTAATAGGGTAATCTTGTTAGGTTGATTATGACGGTAGAGTTAGTTAATATTAAAGAAATATAAAAATATTATATTTAGGTTTAAGTCTAACAAAAGCACATGTAACAATGTTTTTCATTATAATATTTGAATGAATTGATATTTTGATACTTTAATTTCAGGAACCCTATGAAGCTTCTTCACTATCCTGTTCCCCCATCCCTACTTCCGTTGTTCCAATATTTTAGTTTATATTGTTTTTTTTTCAGCATTCTTTTTTTTAGGTTGGGTCTGTACCCTAGCCAGGTACAGGGATGGCGTGGGTTAGTGACTGAACCATCGCATACGGGGCTCATTTCTTTTTGTTTTTGCGAATTTCAAGATGGTTCAGTGCGGCTAAGGGTAACAGGTGACACCAGACCTGTTGCTCTTCCTTCTTTTTCCTGTTCTCTAGTTTTTTTTATCTTATCGTGGCAGACCTGAAAAAAGGAGTCCACAATCTTCTTTCGCCACAGGCACGCGGAATTCTGTTTGTGAATGTGTGATGATGTTCAAGGACGCACACCCCATACCGGCGAGCTAGGACGTGCTGCCAGCTAGCGCGTGCCACTTGAACATCTTGCGGCAACTTCACGTTGCTCATCCGCACACACATTACATTACAATATCTGGTTCATTTAATAAAGTTTTAATGTTTATTGTGCAGTGAATAAGAGCGTTTGATTTACAAATAGAATTCTATTTATGCCCAAGCCAGCAAATTGATATAAAATGTGTCGTTTTTTTATAAAGTCAGGCTGGCAATTACTGGAAAAAACCGGAAGATTTGCGGGTGCGCAATCGTTTTAGTAGTTTCTAAAAAAAATGTCTTAACAATATTGTGTAGAAAAATATGCGGGCATTTGAAGAATAATCGCGATCGTTGTTAAAATTTGTTTTGAAATGCTGAAGTAGTGTTGATCACTGAAATTTAAGGAAAATTATTAAGGCGAATTGATTAGTTGACGTCAAAGTAACCAAAGTACGACGGAAGATGATAGGGAGAGGAAGAGTACCGACAAGTTGGACAACAAAATCTACAAGGTGAAGTACACGGCTTCCAGATTTTAGTTCGAAAATGAAAGTGATTTTTTTAATAATTCAGTATATTAGCAAAGTTGTAATGAAAAATTTGTGGCAAATACATTTCAGAGTGTAAGTAATTCCAATAAAACTTACACAATTAAAATACGACTAAAGGTCTTTTCAAAAATACAACTTGTTTTATGTGCCTCAAAAATCTTCTTCTATCATAAAACTTACCGCAAAAAGGTTCGTCCACCCTGAATAAATTATAATTTGGAAGTAAATTGTTTTCATAAAAAACTACAAATAATCGAGTAACTGTAAATAATTGTAATCAAATAATCTGAAATTGTATTTATGAGCTTATTTGGCTAGACTGCAGTTGCTGTAACTTCTTCAGTTGAAATGACACGCGGAAAAGCGATACTATCTCTTCTGAGAAAGTTAGCAAATAAAGATTATAAAAATAAGAAATCTTCTTATGAAATTGCAAAAAAAATTAAAGTTTCAAGTTCTACAGTGCAGGGTATAATTATTTTGTTCGAGACAACTAGAAGTATCGAAAAAAAAACTGATACCATGACGACCAAGACTGACTACTTCAAGAGAAAGTCGAATTTTAAGGAAAACGATTAAACAAAATCGTAAATGGGTGAGGCGATTAAAATAGGATTTGACATGCTCAAACACATGGTATTTATACGTTACGGCCTCTCCTTTAGTTACTTCCTCGTAGGTTGAAACATATGATGGATTTTTATATAGTATACATATAAATAAATTTACATGTTACTTAATTGTTGTTTTTCATATTTTGCAGCTTAAAATGATTTCAAAATTAATTTTATTACATTTGGTAATATTTTCTTTAAAATTGGAACGTTCCTCTTCTGTGCGCAGCTGCCTTTGAATACCGAACAACAAAATGCACTATGGTAAGCAAAATATACTCACAATACGATTTCAAAGCACTCAAACAGTCACTCGATCGTTCGTAGTTTCTTTACAAAAAAATGTTGCTCCAAAATTGCAATTTTTACAAGGTAGACGAACCTTTTTGCTGCAAGTTTTATGATAGACGAAGATTTTTGCAGATAGATGCCATAAAAACTCGAGACGGGAGGGAAACGGTCCCGCCTTCCCGACAACCCGCTGGAGGAAAATACTCCGCGGGCAGCACCAAATTTTAGTGTACCTCAAGTCATGTTAGGCCCAACGAGAAGAGGACAGTTTAGTCAGGCCCGTGCGTGGAGGATACTCCAAATTGTGAAGAATTTAACAACTTTCATGGCAGACACCGATACACAAAAGCCCCGAGCAATTATAACCATGTAACCTACAATTAGTGAGTAATACGTTAAGTTAGTACAGTTATTTTGTACCACGAAATTGGAAAAAACGAAGTAGTCAGTTGATGACTAAGTTAAATTATCATCAAAGATCCAAATTTGACGCTATTTTTATATATTAAATGAACATAATATTTTTATACGTTAAATGAGGTAAATAAACTAAAAGGGACCTCAAATAAGTGAAAGATATCTGCACAGTAGTAGGGGGCATCCCGCAACCTAAGCGAGAATGCTGCAAAGCGCAGCCCTAATTAATAAACTTAAGTAAGACGAAAATTACTGCGCTTCTTCTCAGACCGTATATGAGCAAACATTTTTCCTAGTACCTATAACTATTAAAATCAAATTTCTTTTGCTTATATAATTCATTTGTGATTACCAGAATGACTAGTTGCAAATTCGCTACTAGATAGGTGATATGGTCTAAACTTACGTGTGGAACATTACAGTAATTTTTTTTTAAACAAATTTTTGCAAGCGAATTGGCCATTGCATTAACATTTAAATTCGGGCAGTTTGATGAAATGTAGTTAACCTTGTTTCGGTTGACATCCTTTTGTTGAAGTATCACCGGTCAAAAGAAAGAAAGGTAAAAGTTTTAGTTGGCCTCCTATACATACATATATGGGTCTTATAACTATTTTAAATTGTGAAGCAACTAGCGCAATCAACCCAGACACATAACTCAGCAGTTAAGGTCATACACCCAGTACAGGTCATTCATTCATTACCCTCATTTCATCATTAATAATTATTTTTAATATGTAAGCATTTCATCAATTTATTATTTCTCAACATATGTCAGCATGATGACATTTTTAATTAGTTCATTTCAATTTGTTAGGATAGCACTTTTATATCTATATAAACAGTGTAATAATTCAAAGAAGCCAGAATAAAGTTTATTCCAACTCAAGCAAGTCGTTTGCAATATTCTTAACGCCTTGTTCATTGGTGACCCCGACGTGATCTGCTAAATGTTTTGGCATATCACTAATCAAAGAACACACAAAAAAAAGGTACTCAAGACAGCTTTACCTAGAGCAGCGAGTACAAGACGCAGTCTCATCCAACCAAGGAAACACGTACTCAAGACAGTCTTAACCAGAGCAGCGAGTACGAGAGGCAGCCGCATCAAGCGCAGCAGAACTCCACTTCAAGACACTGACCAGCAGAACATCAGGCAGCTACCATCTTGAAACCACTGCAATCAATGGAGGAATTGGCAACTACCCAAAGTTGCACGGGAAAATCAATCTCCCAAATCTTCGAACTCTTCTCTTCTCTTTAAAACGGCTAGAAGAACTCTGGACTTTATTTTGCAACACCGATCAGAAACTAGAAGAGTTACGAGAATCAAATAAAGATCACGCATATTTTTCACAAGGCTACAAAGGTCAAGTGAAAAGTGAGTATGAAGCTTTCTGCCTCAAAATACAGCAGCGGCTTCGCGATCCCTATAAAGAATCAGCGACCAGCAACATGCCATCTGAAGAGAAACACAAGCAATCTCCCAATCTCGAAGTAATGAATGAGGAACATTTTCGGCATACAAGGCAAGCAGATGATACCACAACGAGTAATTGACGCCACAGAACGTGAACTCACAAAAATTCAATCTAAGGTTTTCTACCTTCAGAAATTGAAAACAATTGACAATTACTGGGCACAGCTCGCTATGCTGCTTACAGAAATTGCAGCAAATTCTGACCACGATATATATGAAAGCTCCAAATATATCGAGGTTGAAGACCTTTACCAGGCAATGGCAATAAAGCTACAAGAAAAGCTTGATCAGCAAAGAGACAGCGCCAGCTCCAGCCCCAGAATAGATAATGTAAAGCTTCCGAAAATTACATTACCGAGTTTTGATGGTAATTACATTAAATGGAAGTAATTCAAAGACCTGTTCACACAATTGGTTCATGTGAGGCCGATAAGCAGTGCAAAGAAAATGTACTACCTTAAGGCAAACTTAATCGGAGAACCAAGCCGACTTATTAAGCACCTTCAGGCTACTGATGAAAATTACTTGATGGCATGGAAAATTCTGGTAGAACGATACGATAAATCTCGAACCATAGTTACGACCATACTCAACGAGCTTTTATCGCAGATAAGCTTGACAGTCGAATCAGCTGGAGGAGTGAAAAGGCTTCACGACACAAGTAAAGAATGTCTGCTTGCACTACAGAACATGGGCGTCCAACTCAAAGAATGGGATGCCATCTTATTGCACCTTCTTGTGCAAAAATTGGACAAAGAATCCAGATTGTACGAACAATCACTTAAATCATCTCGTGAATTACAAACGATGGATGACTTCTTCAAATTTTTGGAGTCTAGATTCCAAATGCTTGAAGCTGTTAACCTACGAGATGACCGTAAAAGACCATCCACGTTCACGGCAGCAACGAAAATTCATCAGTGTCTGGTCTGTAAAGCAGATCACAAGGTATTCAAGTGCAGCAATCATCCAGATATATTGCAGGACCTTTCAGAAGATCAGAAAGAAAATGCTTCTCATCCACGAAAGTGAAGTTGTCAAGCCCTCATGGACTGATATGGCAACCAAGGGACGATAGCTTTCGATACCAAGTCACAAACGGTGAGACTGATCGAATCACTAAACGTTCTATCAGAAGTCACAAGAATCTTCGACCCTCTTGGGTTGGTAGGACCAGTTACATTATTAGGAAAACGTTTTGTACAGGAATTATGGAAAACAAAACGCTCCTGGGATTATGAATTGCCCTCCAACTTAAAGGAAAAATGGAACTGTGGAACTTTGTGCAGCAGTCTTAATGGTGGAACTGGTCGAGAACGATTGCAAAAACGTCTAGGAATTCAGATGAAAGATATTTATTACTATACGGACTCCACCATTGTCTTATCATGAATTGCAGCACCATCGTATACTTGGACCACCTTTGTGGCCAATCGAGTTCAGAAAGTTAACGATTTCTCAACAACGGAAACATATCGAAGGACGACTGAACCCAGCTGATATAATTTCAAGAGGAAAATTTTCGGCAGAATTAGCAACTTCCACTTTATGGTTCAAGGGACCAAGCTTCTTAATGGAACCTGAACAAAATTGGCCAAAGGCACAAATAGAACCAGCGTCGAATATTCCAGATGCCAGAGCAAAACATTCAGTATTAATAAGTGAAATTAAGAACTACTCGGATCTGATAATAAGAATTAACCATAAAAATTCATTCCTACGATTACAGAGAATCATCGCCTATTGCTACCGATTTATAAACAACTGTAAATCAGCTAAGAGAAGCAAGTCAACGGGCGTACTGCCCCTTTTGGAACTGGACACTGGTTTACATGGCATAATAAGAAACGTACAAAGAACTGCAGTTCGTTACAAGGAGGAAACCAATTAGAAGGCAACAGTCCACTTCAGTGTCTAAATCCATACTTAGACTCTAATTCCAATATATTGAGAGTTGGCGATTGAAACATTCAGAGCTTAATTCATAAGCTAAAAATCACTACATTAACAACGTACAAGAAGAGCAACAGGCAGCTCAGACATTTTCGTCTGTATCTATCTTCACTATACTGATCTTACAGTACTTTCAAAGAATACAAACTGCATTATTAGCTGTCCTAAGTGACCTCCACTACAAACAAATAAACCCTTTGTTACTTACGCTCATGCAGCTACGGGAGCAACTCACATTAATTAAGGAGCACATTCCTTCAACATTAACAATCCCAGGAAATGGGAAGGATGGTGGACTACTATTGTACAACTTGATGACAGCTGAAGCAAGAGTAACTGATGCATATATCATTATCAATCTCAAAATTCCACTACAATACGACGAATACTTCGAACTCTCCAAGGTTATACCTATACCAACACCATACCAGGAGGGTTTTATTCTCATCGAACCATCAACTGAGCACTTAATTGTCAGCTTGCATAGGGATCGATATTACCCTCTATCACAGATGGATCTAGACAAATGCATATATCTTCATGATGAGCAGTATTTATGCACGCAGAACCACAAAATTTACAACCTGAGATCTGATATTAGCCGATGTGAAATAGATATGCTCAACCATCACCAAACCCTTTCTCCAAGTTGCCGGTTCCAACGCACGAAAAATCCAAATTTTGGATACAACTGCAAACTGCTAATAATTGGTTATACTCTTTGGACATCAAAACTACTTTCAACGTGGTATGCAACAAAACCGTCACACCTAAGACCCTTAGCGGCAGTGGAATTCTGAATCTGCGCCCAGATTGCTCAATTAAGCAAACATCGATGACTATAACAGGACATGGTCGCTTTCAAAGTAAACTGACATCTGCCTTTATTCCTAGCATTAACATCACTCAACTACTGAATAGTCATTTGGAGACAAATTATACCTCAGCACTTCCCATATCACCAGAACTTCATATACGATCTAATGATGCCAACCTGGACACCATATCACAAAGGTTAAAGGAACTCAAGGCAGACACTACGTTACCACGGATATTAAATGCGCATGACATTCATCATTACAGTATAATCTACGTGCTTTTAACTGTACTAATTGTTGGATTGGGATACATCACGTATCGCAGATGGAAAGGGCGTCGATCTAACAAACTACTACCAACTCCAATAAGCATTTCATATCCCATGCCAATAAGACATACCGAAGTCAACATAAATGAAGAATTTGTGTTGCATAACAACTCAAGGGGGGAGGATGAAGCAACTAGCGCAGTCAACCCAGACACATAACTCAGCAGTTAAGGTCATACACCCAGTACAGGTCATTCATTCATTACCCTCATTTCATCATTAATAATTATTTTTAATATGTAAGCATTTCATCAATTTATTATTTCTCAACATATGTCAGCATGATGACATTTTTAATTAGTTCATTTCAATTTGTTAGGATAGCACTTTTATATCTATATAAACAGTGTAATAATTCAAAGAAGCCAGAATAAAGTTTATTCCAACTCAAGCAAGTCGTTTGCAATATTCTTAATGCCTTGTTCAAATTGTAAAACATTTTTGTCTGATTATAAATTTCTCTTGAAATAATAGATTCATCTGAATTTCTTTGTTTTTTGTTTAAACCACTGAAATGACAATCCCGTTTGTCCCTACTTAGCACATTACAAGTTGGAACAAGCATTTAAGAATGCTATTTGAGATTGATAATTAGTGCGCGTTTGCAGTTGATATGTAAAGATTTCTGCACAATTACAAGGCGGAAAGACTCCTATTCGAAATATGTATTTTAATAAAAGTTGTCCTGTAATTGTGTAAACAGTCCTCTGGTCAAGCTAAAAAAAATCACAAAAATCATTCTACAGCTTAGGGTAAAGAAATCTCGCGATGAATGGAGCGCGATCAGCGTGAAATTTGTTTGTAAACAAAAAAAGTGATGAAGTACCTAATTTTAACTGTAGTTTTTAGAGGCACAACCTGGACAAAGAATACCGTACTGCCTTAGTTCCTATTTTAGTAACCAGGGACATCAGCAATTTTATTTCTGCTTTACGGTTCCGTACAAATTCGTCGAACAATAAAAATTTCTGTTCCCAATGTACAATATCTATTGTACGAATTGGAAACAGAATTGACAAGTAAAGTGCCGGAAACGAAATGGAGAGTAAACAGAAAGGTTGGGATGAAGCTTTTTGGTGGCGACGTCTGCTTTCTTTTCGATGAGAACTGTCAGTGGGTAAAGTTGGTGTCGAGAATAAAACCACTTCCACTCGGAAACTCGTATAGAGCGCACAACTTTTTCCTAGTTCATATCCCATTGCAAAATGAAGTATATATATCCAGTGAAATAGATAGAAAAGTGTTAATCACAGAGAAGCAGATAATTTAATACTTTGTTCGGAATGTACGGACCGAATTTCATAAGGTAATTGGCATTTCTCTTTCATTGAAAAATAAAAATTTTTATTAAAACAAAATCACGGCCGCCATTTTGTGGCGTCTAATTTTTTATAAGCATTTTTGATATATTATCACATAAATTACTTGCGCAGTCACTCAGCAGAGCTATAATTCTTGTGTTTATCTCGTAATTAGTTTTCTTTTTAACAAGATTATAAAATCTGAACAAATATATAATAATAATTGATTTTGTGTAAAATTTCTCACAAATAGTTTTCTTTTTATTAAAAATAAAAATTTGAACAACTATATAATATAAATAGTTTTTGCGTAAACTTACCTCCACTTCCTCACGCATTTTTAACCAATTTTGTGACTTTGTGAAACACTGCACCCCATTTACTGGAATAAATAGATCCGAATTATGGATCCTCCTCTGGAGGATCCACCACCGGATGGAAAAAAATACCCTAAACGTTACTTAAAAAGCAGATCCAGATCCACATCTAGATCAAGAAACAGACACTCCCTAGATAGATTAAAGCCTGATAAAAGGAAATTAGTTAAAATAATAGATGTAGGCAACCACAATCCCCCATCGTTTCGTATCAAATCAATTAACAAAATGAATGAAACTGTCAGTTACGAGCAGCCCGCATCACTTTTGGAAGACTCTAGCTTTAAAGGTTTCGCCTTGAACACTAATACGTCTGTATCCCCTATAGCAACATTAAACCCAACTGAAAACAACCCAAACACCCCTCTGTTATATGAGGAGAACGACAAAGGACCTTTCTGGGTAATTGTCCAACTAATTGATAATGAAAACCCACCTTTGAATAACCTCACGGACATTGGACTAGGTCACCTACTCAGAAAATTAAACATTATCGAATTTACTTCTATTAAGAAGCAAAATGCAAATAGCGCTAAAGTATTTTTCAAAAACTTTAAAGCTGCTAATAATCTAATCCGAAAAGATCTGTCTACTTACAACAAAAAGGCTTTTATTCCTACAGGCTATATCAAAAAGCAAGGGATAATAAAAGGGGTACCTTTTCACATCACAGAAGAGGAACTGCCTCAAAATATATCATCACCTGTGCAAGTAACTGAAGTTATGCGCTTTACAAAAAAAGCAGAAAGTGAAACAAGAACCCCCACAACGATTATTAAACTAACCTTCAAGGGCAATAGAATACCCAATGAAGTTGCAATTTATGGTTATGATGGGGACACTTTCAACCACAATGTAAAGCCACTCTGGAACGCTGCAGAAATTTCTCTAGTGACCACTGCACTACTACTCCCTGTAACAACCCGCCTTTCTGTATAAATTGTAAAGAACAGCATAGAGCTGACAGCACAGACTGCCCACACAAAGAAAAGGAAGTAGATATCCAGAAAATTATGACCATAAAATACTGCTCGAGAAGGGAAGCCTCCTCAATCATAACCCAACACGAAAAACATAATTTTTCGAACTCCTTCGGTTTACTAAATGAAGTAGATCTAGACAATGCCTTTCCGCCTTTATCCAGGATTTCAAATTTAAAAAACCCTGATGAAGATGTTAACAAAATTATTACAAGAAAAAGTAAGACCTACTCGAAAATTGTGAAAATACTTCCTGACAAAACCTGTATCCCTTCCTGAATACAATCTTATAAGAGGTGATAGACCTGACGGATATGGTGGCTCGCTCATTGGCTTAAAAAAACATCTAGACTATACCAAAATCCAACTTGATAACCCGCCAGACTGTACTATAGTACAACTAAATAGCACTAGTCGAAATCTCCTCACTGCCTCTGTTTACGCTTCCTCATCCATTGACTTACAAACATTCAAAAAAGGCCTAGAGGACTTGTTCACTTTCCTATCGATGAAAGACAATGTCGTACTATGCGGGGACTTCAATGCCAAAAATTCTTTCTGGGATAGTAACAACTATCTTCAATGCCAAAAATTCTTTCTGGGATAGTAAGAACTGATCTGAGTGTACAAAAAGGACACATACTGCACAACAACGCACTAAAGTCAAACTTAAAGCTAATAATGCCTGATTCGAATACCTTCTTTAAAGATCTACACTCCATTAATAACGGATCCACCATTGATCTCTGCTTTTCAACGAATTTACTAAACTCAATTAATTTAAAAACACTAAACATCAAATTGGAAATTCTCATCACTTTCCCTTACTGCTGAATGTGGCAGGAATTAACCACAACTCGAAGAAAATTCACTTTATAAATAGAAAACTACTTAAACAACAATTAGCCAACCTCTCCCCCATCCCCACAGATATATCCCTTTTAGACAAGCTATCCAATATAGCAAAAGAAAATTCCTTCACGGCATCACACTCCAACTTCACACCTAAACCTTGGTGGAACGATGAACTTAAAAGACTCTTTCTAAAGAAAAAACAATGTTTTGCGGAACTAGTTAACAATATCTCTATCACTCTATTAAACAAATATATAGCCATCTCCAAACTAATCAAAAAAGGGATTAAAAAAGCAAAAAAGATTCACAACGACAACTTTGCTGAAGAGCTAGCTAATCTAGACTCACGAAACCTTTTCAAGATTTTCAGAGGCATGAGAAAGAACACGGGCAATGCTGACTGTCAACTTACCTGGAATGAGGATTTCTCATTTGACTTCCTTAAACACATTTCTGCAAACAATTGTACAAACAACTCCATTCTAATTAATAGTACTCTGATTAACAGGGATGAATTCTCTCCGCTTACTATATCAGAACTCAACGAAGTGCTGAACAAAAAGTCTAATTACTCTGCTCCTGGGGAAGATAACATCTCCTTCTTCATGTTGAAAAACATCAATAACAATGGACTAAACAGCCTCCTCACATTATTAAATGAGCTATGGAAAAATAACAACATACCTAGCAAATTAAGAAACATTAAAATTATTCCAATCAGAAAACCTGGTAATCGGGGTGATACACTAAATTGCTTCAGACCCATTGCACTCATTCCAACAACCCTGAAATGTATTAATGCTATTGTCAACAAAAGACTCGTTTCCTTCTTAAACAGCAACAACATACTACCCACAAACTCGTACTAGTTAGTAAGTGCATAAATGCCATTCTTAACTGTATTGCCCAAAACAAAAAGAATGGAGTAAAAACCATTCTACTGACCATTGACATCTCCTCTGCTTTTGAATCTGTCTCAATTGATACCTTGAAAAACTGTATGATAAGCAATCACATCCCAAACAAACTAATCTTGTGGATCTTAAATTTCCTATCAAACAGAACACTAAAGCTTGGCAATGCTGTCTTAAACATACACAACGGCATACCACAGGGAAGCGTCCTGAGCCCAACTCTATTCAATCTTTACACCACTGCCTTCCACTCCACTGAAGCAACTTCCACAAGCCTATTCCAATACGCAGATGATTTCATGCTTATAGCCACAGGAGCAAATCTAAACCTAGCAGTACAAGAACTACAAGAATCCTTAAAATCTTTTGCACAAATTGCTAAAAAACTCTCCCTCACTATCAACCCCAATAAAATAGGAATTCTCCCGCTTTCCTGCAGAAATCCTCCCACAAATGCACTACTCCTAAATGGCAACGTGGTGCCTATCAAAAATGAACTGAAATTCATTGGCAGGACGTTCAACTCATTCCTATCACTAAAACCACAATACAACACGTTAATCAAATCGATAGCTCCGGACCTCTCTGTACAAGCCCTCTATATGCTTGCAAATGAGTTACCACCACATTACAGATCTCTAATACTATCATCAAGAGAACTTGAAATGAAATCGAAACGGAAAACCTCAAAGAACTTAATCCAAAATGGTCCAATCATGCTTTCACATACTTAAAATTTCAAGACCTCTTCAATAGAATAGGCAAACTTACTCCCACTTCTCCAACTAATCTTCTTATCGATACAAATTATATGAATACGCCGGGACTCAAGAAGGAACTAATTACGAATGAACAACTTAAACAAGCATATGCTATGTTGCTACATGAGCACTCCAAAAATTGGCTTATTTTGGCCACTGATGCATCAGAACACAATGGAATTATTGGTACTAGTGTAGTAAAACACCCTACTCACGACACTCTACAATACTGTTATGACAGTCTTAAATCTTCTACCTCTGGTGAACTTGTGGCCATTGAGGCTGCGGTTGCATGGGCAAACAGTTTTAATTACCAGAACTGTTTAATTATCACTGACAGCAAGTCTGCCTGCTCTCTCATAAGCAAATCAAACTTGAACCTTTATGCACACCGCATCAGATACAAAATTGCAATTAACACCTCGAGAACCTACAAGATCATATGGCTTCCAGGCCATAGAGGTCTACTATTTAATGAAATTGCCGACAAAAATGCTAAAGAAGACTGTAATAAAACCAATTTTTCTGATACTGAACTCTCACTGGACGACATACTCTCTACAATAAAAGAACGAATCAATAACGACTGGAATAACGAATTCATTAGACTTAGTAATTTCACCGGAAAGTTTTTTCACAAATTTTTCCTACACCCAAAAAAACCACATTGGCTCAACTGGAGCTTAAACCCTATGGAAGTCAGATTTCTGAATAGACTGTTTTGTGGACATAGTTTCGATGCAAAATTCTTTGAACTCATTGGTAAAATAGAACTTACACTATGCCCCTCGTGCGGTGTATTCAATGATATAGAGCACATGCTACTAAACTGTATAAAATACGAGTTAAACAGAAGAAACTTTCCCCTGCTGAGTGACTCTGTCTCTTTGACCGATTTGCTAACTAATCTAGATGAAAGAGGTGCCAAGTCTCTTATGAGAATTGTGACACTAACTTATTTAATTAAAATTTAATATATATAATTTTTACAGCTTCATTTTCATATACATAATCAACAAGTATTTTTTTTCGCTGGTTATATTTCTTCAATTTCCCTCACTCCCACTAAACAATCCTCTAAAAGAGGATATATCCTTTCCTACATCCTTTTACATAATCACCTTGCGCATTGCTCTATCCTCATTATAATTAAAGTAATCTTTTTGGTTTCAACCTAAAATACATTAATCATCAATATCACTTTATGGCGTTATATACCCTAACCGCGTCGAGCCAGGAACCTCGTAAGCTCCAGTCACCTGGTGACAACATAGTGGAGAGGTTGAAAACAAAAATAAGAAGAAGAAGAGAATAAAACCGAATAATGTTGTTACTTAAAGAAAACGTGGCTGAATTAAGACAAAATTAAAAAGGAAATGCAACAAAAGATAACGAAAAGGAGGGAATTGAACCTTTTTCGGAGTATACGAGTACAATTAATTGCGAGGATGTTCAAGGAGTATTGAAGAAGTTACTTAGGACCCATGCTGGCACAACGAACTTAATTCCGAGGTATCACGCAAAGTAGAGGAGTTATATTGGCTCTGGATGGGATCACAACTGGTATTCATACTGCGTAAGTATAAATATTTTTTTTTCTTAAATTCCATTAGCATCATATGAATGAGGTAATTACGGTATTGATAAGTATATAAGTAATCCCACATTCCCATAATAGATAATATTTGGTCCTTATTTGGCCTGGGGAACATATTAGCTTGAAAGGTGTAGACTTCGGCCATATATTCAACATCAATTTCATTCTAAAAAAGGCATTTGATATTACTTGCTTCAAAATTTCAAATGATTTTATACTTATGGTGTTTTCATTTATATTGTAACTAACATAAAAGATTAACTGGACACTGTTTGAAATGATTCAATGCTATTCGTATAATTGCAACAAAGCTGTATTACTAATTATTACTTACAAAATGTTTTAACTAACCCTCCAGAAAAACTGCGTCATTTCTTGCTTCGACACATAATTTATCACAAAATTGTAACCACTTAAGATCGCGCATAATTTGTAGTGCAAAAGGCCAAAGAAGTAGCAGATTTCTTAACTTTTACTGCAAAAAAGTTTTTTTCCTCAAAAACAAAGAGCTTCCAGAAGGTTCAAAAGAGAACCGAACTAATCATTATTTTGTCTCGGCATTTCACTATTAAACATGCTGTCTGAATTAAATCTTTCAATAACATTTCTTTGTACGCATGTAAGTACTATTAAAGATTATAATAGCAGAATTCTTACTAATTTTTATATGCAAAAGAAATTTCAAATGCTGGAAGAATTTTGACTTTAATTATGTAACTATTAAATCAATTTTTAAGTTGTTGATGAACTCTAAATTTACAATACTTATACTAACTTATACTTGTTGGGCCAGGGTTAAATGTAAGAAATAACAAGATTTCAATTACCTAAAGGTTTTTCGATTCTCCAGTAATATATGATATTAAAAAAAAGAAACCGCTATGGTATTTGCATATGAAAAACATGTTCAGAGACTCAGTAAACTGATAATAACAAAATTGATAAAAATGATTTTAAGTAATTTGTTAGTCTAACTGTATTTTGGACCTATATTACTCAACATTTCAGGAAATTTCAACACGTAGTTTTCTTCTCACTATAGTTCAAAGAAATCAAGTTGTGTTTTATTAACATCTTTTTTATATATATTCCTAATAATAGTACTGTTATGTATATAAAAATTCAAGAGACGGGATAAAGGAAGGGTGAAAAACGTGCGTAAAATTTGGACCCAAGTGTAAAGTACTCGACTGCCATGTCTCTTCAAGACCAAGAGTAAACAAACGCAGTGGGGACGAGAACTTTCGGTTAGTTGTCTGAAGTTGAATTATTACCAGATGCTATTGGGCAATCACTTGAATAACCATTTGTTTTGTTTTCATAGTGTGCAAGGATAGAAGTTTCACTTATTTAACTCGACATATCACATTTTTGCCATTTTGCGCGCAGTGGAAGTAATCAGGGAAAAATAAATAGAAGACTTCCTGAACGAAGGCAAGCTGTAGGATTTAACTACACCCAAAAAGGTGTGGTCGATAAATTAACCGAGCAAGAAACAAAATTAGTGAGGTTATATCGGCCATAAGACCGCCTGACATAGCAAAATCTTTTGGCCACAAGCCCATGGAGTCTCTCCCACCATACCACAAAGGTAAAATTTCGTCAATCTCTGTGACAAATTGAAAGAGGAAACTACATGACTGCCCAAGCGCAGCCAGCACTGTTAAGGAGCCTCAATTAGGTTACATCAATAGCACTTCCAGCACGAGAACTTACAACTACAGATGGCCTAGTGACATCAAAAGTGAGCGTGTTCTAGTTCCCGCAAATTGTTTTCTCAAGATAAGTACATACATACAAGTAGGATTGAAATAATCTACATTACAATTAAGATTATATCATTATAATTAGGATTAAAATAATCTATCTATCTTGATAAATAGTTTAGTCAGAGCAGAGGCTAATTTGAGTCCACATAACTGCCCCATTTACTGTTGTTAAAGTAATTTCGTCAGTGGTTAAACCCAATTCTTAAGGAAAAAGTTTATCATCGCACTTAAAATAAGCTAATTCGACAAAGAATATCTGAATTAGTGATTTGTAATGAAGTATTATAGCAGTATTTCGCCCGACTTAATTAGAAATTTTAAAAGGAGCACAGAGACCTAATGCATTCTTCAGTGCTGGCAGGGTTCATAAAGTAGGAGTAGTCAATGTAGAAGGATGTGTAATAATTGTGCAGTGATATCAACGTCAAATGTAATGACTAATTAATTCTCTTTTCTAACGTTTAGCGAATGAAATTGTTTTTGGTCAAACTTAAATCTTTTTATTATAATATCGTCATTCAAGTGTAAGAATATTCCAAAAGTGATTGATGCACTGACATTGTATGCCAAAATAATTTAATAATTTAATTTTTCATTAATTGAAACGGTCGAGTTATGTCGTATTTCAACTGTCGTGCCTTAAAATAACTATAGTTAGAATCATTGGTGAATGGTACAAATGATAGTAATGATTTGTACACATAGAAACGTTGAGAAATTGCTCCGCTTCTTTCTGAAAAGACTATTTTTCTTGCCAACGCAAACCCCCAACTATGTGCTTACTTTAGAGACGGGGTTGTCAAATTTATATATACATACACTTCAATGCCATTTCACTTACATGCTAAACGTCCTTTACAACTATCATACCGGAAGGTTGCCTCGGAAGCTAGCGTGGATGGTGGCGGACAAAGGGATTTTTTGGCATGAGGTATGGTCTGATCTGGCTGAGAAACATGACATACAGATTAATATAATGGAGAATACCTACAGTGCTTTGAAACAAAAGCTAGTTGAAATCGTTAAAGCGGAGGATTCTTGGCTGAAGTCTAAAGCTTTGGACAGGGCAAGGGGTACAGTCCGGCATGGCTTATATGACAAATTAAGTTATTCTATCGAACATAACTATTTTAAAAATGAATTTTCCATTGAAAAGATTAGTTTAATTATAAAGTACAGATGTTGGTTGATTGACTTGAATGCTAATCCCTGGAGGAGAGAAGGAAGTAGTTTGTGTTCATTATGTAACCTCTCTGAGAATGAAGACTTATTTCACTTCCTTGGCACTTGTCCTATTCTTTCAGAGTTTCGTGTGTTAGTTTGTGGCAAGAAAACCATTACAGAGAGCGAAGTTATAGAAGTATTAAATGGCAGAAACAATTACGACGACCTTTATAACTATGTTATCAAAGCCTGGAAATATAGACATTTTCTTGTCTCTGAATACTACTACTGAATACTATTGTTGAATACTACTACTGAATACTATTGTTGTACATTGTTCCTTTTTTATTTTCCTTTTGGGTTTCTAATTTAATTTTGAGTTATTTTTCACCTATGTTTGATAAATACATATTTACTGAACTTTTATATATAAGTATGCCAACCTCGACAGACGGCCTCGAAGCCATTGTTGAAGTTTAAAGTTTATTTATTTATTTTTGAATTTTATTGAATTATATTGATAGGTTTTGTTTTTTATTTTTTTCTTCTTTTTATGAATATAAAATTTAATGTAATGCTGTACTCGATATTGAAATAAACTATTATTATTATACACATAGAAAGTTCGGATTTTTTTTCTTATTGGAATCTTGAGGTATAATAGGATGGAATCATTTCGGCAGACACTATGAGTGGGTTCCGGGAGTAGGTTAGAGTCCCGAAAAATAAAATCCCGAAACCTAAATCCCGAAATCAAAATCCCGAAAAAGAAAAATCCCGAAAGAGAAAATCCCGAAGAAAAAAATCCCGAAAAATCAGAAAGCAAAAATATTACACGTTGCTTATATATACATATGGACAAACGAAATGGCCAAAAAGAACGAAATTCTAACCATATGACTAAACAAATATATTTTCCTCAAGCAATGGGCTTTCAATAGTCAGTAAACCCTCTTATGAACCATCCTTTTGGAGTGTCTCCGAACTTTTAGAAGAAAATTTGCCGCGGACGCAAAATAGTGTTGAGGCGTGGCACCGAAGACTAAAACTTTTAGCTGGAAGACCACATTTGGGTCTATATAAGCTTATTGCTCTTCTTGGAGAAGAACAAATAAGAGTGAAAACGATATTGGATTCTGTAAACGCTGGAGTAGAAAGAAAAATACGAAGGTCCTATATTATAAAAGAAAAAAGACTACAAAAAATTATTCATGACAAATATGAAAAGTCTAAATTAGCATTTTTAAAAGGGATTGCAATACATTTAAAACTAATATAATAAATATATAAATATAAATGCATATAAACCTACATGTTTCAATATTTTTTAATTTTAATATCAAAATCCCGAACACAATCCGGAAAGCCTGTCTTGGGGGGTAGGCCGCGCGGCCTGCCCCCCACGACAGGCTTTCCGGATTGTGTTCGGGATTTTGACTTTTCGGGATTTTACCTTTCGGGATTTTGTCTTTTCGGGATTTTGACGTTCGGGATTTTTTTTTTCGGGATTTTAACGTTCGGGATTTTGCTTTCGGGATTTTGTTTTTCGGGATTTGCTACCAGACCCGTGGGTTCCATCTGCTTAAGAGTAATCGTGGTAGTTTACAGTTATGATGTGCTGTTTTTTTATATATGAACCTATCGAATCAATCGATTTTAAGCACTGAAATTAGGAAAGAATCAAGTAATTCTTTTTGTTTTTACGTATTGAGCACACAAAGAACAGCTGAGGATAATACATCTTCAAGCCAATAATAGCTAACAGATAAAAAAACTATCGGAAATGAATGCATTCGTTTGCGATTTGAAACCACGGCGCACGTAATTAACAAACAGACCAATATTCTTGCCAAGCAAAATTTTTTTTGTTTTGTCCAATCAAGTGACATTACATTCAGAATTTAGAAACGCAAACAATTAAGCTGCGAATTTGTATACGGTACTTGTTCTGTTCTTTGTTTTGGTGGAGTAATACTGATAGCATGTTACATGCTCTATTGAGAAAATTATATGCACATCAATCACGTTTGATAACCGCCAAGTTTGCGTTTAACTTATTGATTCCCTTATCAAAATATATCTTCTTAATTATATCGGTTTAGTTGATCTTCGACTTACGAGACATTTGAGAATCTATTAGCTATATATATATTAAATCTTAATTCAATAAGTAGATTGCTTTCAATTAAATTACCCTAAAAATAATGTTGAGGTAGTTAAGTACATATAATTATTTTAAGTAAGTAGCCAGGGACTTCCTGTAAAGTAATATAGATAGATTAAAGGTAGAAAAACAAAACCTTATTTGAAATTGCGTTGCATTGCATAATGTCCTATTTGAATTATAATCCTTTCTTTTTATATAAGCTAAATTTATAGTTTTATTTCAGGAACCTCATGAGACTTCTTCTTCCACTTGCTTCCTTCCTTCCATAGTCCTCACCTCCTCTTTCCAATTATGTTTTGATTTATATATTTATTTATTTCTTCCAGCTTTTCCTTATAGGTTGGGCCTGTACCCTAGCCAGGTACACGGATGGAGTGGGTTAGTGCCTGAACTGACAAACAAGGGGGTATACAATTTCTGTTTGAATTTTTTTATGACAATTCAGTGCGGCTATCGTTTGGTTTTATCCTTTGTGGCAGACCTGACAGAGGGAGTCCACAAACTTCTGTCACCACAGGCACGCGAATTTCTGTGATGAAATGTGTGATTGGATGTTCAAGGACTCACACCCCATACTGACGAGCTAGGACGTGCTGCCAGCTAGCGCGTGCCACTTGAACATCCCGCTGCTTGAACATCACGTTGCTCACACGCGCACACGTTACAAGGCTGATAATAATTTTAAGTGTCTATAGCAAGTGAAATTAACTAATATGCTGAACTGACTGCTTTGCAACAGTTCGGGATTCTTTATAACCGCTACAACATCTTGTGACTTCCTTAATTAGTTTGCCTTTCGCAGAGCAATCCTCATTTTTGCATTATATTTCTTCTCTGTGCGGACTTGCTTAATTAGGTAGAATTAGACATTCTACACAAATCACCTTTTTTGGATAGCTTGGTGATCATAACAGCGCCTTGATTTATATATAAAAAAAAAAATTTTTATAATTTAAGCAAGATAATTTCAATGTTGTTAGAGAGAAAGAAAGGAATCTTGCAATGTTTCCTCTTTTTTTTTGAAACAGCTTATGAAACAACCAAATTTACTCAGTTAATTGTTTTCTTCTATAATCAAACGTGGAATTTGTAGTCAAAATAAATTAACAGTTTTCTCGTTGATTTGTTATTAAATAAGTTTTCACAAATATTTCAGTTATTTATTTTAAGGATTTACAAAACATAATTAGATGTGATAAATTTAGATTTGTTGGAATCAATGCCAGCATACTTACGGGAATTTTTATTACATTAGTACAGTAATTAAATATACGGTTTTTAAAGCCGCCTGAATATATAGCAGTGAAAAAAAACATACAGTATATACATATATCATTTAATAGATTTTTGGAGTATCTTAAGAGATACCCGAAATATGTACATTATGCACGTCGTGATATGATAAAACAATAATGACAGATTATATTAATACTATTTCGTATGCATTTCAGGATTAGTTTTCATTAATTTTACCTTAGGATATAGATATATGAATTGGTCGTTGGGTGATTTAATTTAATTGGATGTGATTTAATTGATGGATACAAAATTAAAGATAAAAATTGAAAAATAAATTTGCTATCGTGCGCAACGAACAAAAAATTGTGAGTAGAAGCAGAGAAAGAAAGTATTTCTGGTGAACGTAAGAAAAGATCCATCTCGTCTAGGCTATTGCAAATAGTTGTTTTTTTTAATTCTATTTTTATCGTGATCGGCATATAAATACATTAAGCAAAGATTAACATTACATGGTAGTCTTCTTGGATGTTGTTTTTATAAGATCGAGTGAATACTTAATGATAAAATATCTAACAAAACTTAATAAGATTAAAAATTGTAATAATCCTAACAATTACTTACCTCGGCGTTGAGATGTACTATATGATTAGCTGCAGCAAGCGTTATATAATAGATTACTAGTTATTTTAGTTTATATTTTTATGAATTTTTCTATCACTCACAGCGAATGATGAGATGCTAATCATCCGCCTTGTTCCTCTCGCCCACTCTTCTTTCTACTCGCTAGTTCCGGACGGCTATCCGACATACTAGGGACTATGTCATATATGATAGGCTCGGCATAGTCGCAGGATGGGGTGGGATAGCCTTACAAGCCTCGAATCATCTTGAGGGTGAGGAAGCTTCGTCGTCAAGTGACATGAGTTATCTTTCTCCGCGTTCTTTCGAATTTTATCCCATATCCCTAGTTTCCTTACTCCAAGCATTAAAGTTTTTTTTTAAAGAGAGCCCGCAAAGTAATTGCCGGGTGAGTGAGCCGAAGGATTAGGTAAGATCCCTCCCCAATCCGACGAGCTTAGCACGACTAACTAGGCGGGCCCTCACTTCTTCGGCAATGCAAATCAGCCTGCACGGCAATCATTACGCTCACCCTGGTAATCCCTTGAACCTTTCCGTATCCTTTTTGGTTGTGAGCCCAGACTTAGTCAGGGTTCTCACATCCCTCCATCCAATTTATGTCCTCATGCTACCGCTTGATGGCAGTATGGGTATATGAATTCTCCCACTTATACCACAACACAGAGCGGAACAACAGTCCTCTACTGAGTTTTTTAGATAATTATTTATTGATTCTCTATTGTGATAATTGATTTTTTAAGGTGAACAAAGTGACAATTACAGTCAGTCACGAAAGTCTACATACACCCCTCAAAATTGCAAAATTAAGAAAAGCAAAACGAGTAATTTCTTTTACTTTTATTAAATATTCCATTATGTTGCAAAAACAAATATTTAAGCAAAAACTTCCTAGAAAATTAAGTGAACGAGATGTTCGGACAATTATAAAGAAGGTAAAAGCTAATCCTAAGATGAGCGCCCCGAAATTGGCACAGGAAGTTGGAAATACCTCCGGTAAGCAAGTTCATCCCGAAGCTGTTCGACGAGTTTTAAGATCAGAAGGATTCCATGGAAGAGTACCGAGAAAGAAGCCGCTGATAAGTAAGGCGAATGAACAGAAGAGACTGGATTTTGCAAGACGATACGTTAACCAAGACACAGATTTCTGGAAAACAGTTCTTTTCACGGACGAGAGTTAATATAATGTTTTCGGATCCGATGGTAGGGGAAAAATATGGCGGAAAGTGAATCAGGAAATGCGTAAGGAAAATTTGCTCCCGACAGTGAAACATGGCGGTGGTAACGTTATGGTTTGGGGGTCAATGGCGGCGGCTGGGGTGGGAAAATTCGTTTTTATAGAAGGTATAATGGATCACAGGATATATTTGAACATATTGCGTGTCAATCTACGATTATCTGTCGAATCCTTAGGCATTGGAAACAAATGGATCTTCATTCTCCTCCCCAGGCGCCGGATTTAAACCCTATTGAGCATATTTGGGATGAGCTTGAAAGAAGGATAAGAAAGGACCGCATAACTAATCGCGATTCTTTGAAGATCGCTTTAACAAAGGCGTGGGCTGAAATATCTCCAGGCATAACAGAAAATCTGGTATTATCAATGCCAAGGAGGCTGCAAGCAGTCATCGATTCACATGGTGGACCGGCAAAATATTAATTTAGTTTAGAAAAAATAAATATTTAATTTTTCTCTTACTGTATGTAGACTTTTGTGATGTGGATTTTTCTGTTTGTTGCGTTTTTTCGAAAATTGTTGCGTTATTTTTAATTTTTTTCTTAAATATTAGTTTTTGTAACATAAAGGAATATTTAATAAAAGTAAAAAAGAATTACTTGTCTTGTTTTTCCTTATTTCGCAATTTTGAGGGGTGTATGTAGACTTTCGTGACTGACTGTATATACGGGGGTCCAAAAATTTATTATGTTTTATAATTTCCTTAGATATTAATAATTATTTTGAAAAAAACAGTCCCCTGGGTAAGAAAAAATGGAAAGAAAATTGTGCTGCTTTTCGTATGAAAAAGCAAATATGAAATCAACGACAAATGCGGTCGAACGACAGAACAGCCCGCTGTCACAAATTTTTTTTAAATCCGCTATAAAATCTAAAATCTTTAATTCCCTTTCGGTTTTTTACATGTAATGAAAGAACTTATTACTACCTTTAATTTTAAATATTAATCTTTTTATTTCGAAGAAAAAAAAGCTTAGGATACGTCAAATGGAAAATTGTATGTGTAGAATGAATGCTTGTCTTGATGATTCGCAGTAAAGCCGTAGAGTGAATTCGTAACTTTCAATAAAAGTGTGCACATTTTTTTACAGAAACGAGACGCGATGAGAACTCCGCAAGTGTAAATGACCGTGATTCTACAGTCTGTCTCAGAAATTTGGGATATTCAATAATTCTTGGTGTCCGTACGTCTAAAGTGCGAATTCACTAAGCTGGGAAATAAAATTGTGTTGAGCTATTTATATTATTTAAATTCAAAGGATTAAACAAAGAAATTGTAACAACTTTTATTTCGATATCTTTATTATATTCAACATAATTAAATATTTTCTTAGAACTCAGAATTTTCAATGTCAAAAATTTGTCTCAAAGTATGGGATAATAATTATTTACTGTTTTTTTTTTCTTAAGTAAAGTCAAAAAAAATTATATCATATAGGAGATTTACCATTATTAATATCTCCTTTTACATTTATTACATCCTCCAGTCTTGCTGGCATATTAGATTCCTAAATAACACTGGAGTTGTATTGTCCCATACTTCACGCATAGAATAAATTAATTTACTTCTTGTTTTTGGACATAATTAATGTACTTTTCTCTTCATTATTGCCTAGAGGTTCTCAATGGAAATTATGTCTGGTGAGTTCCCAGGCCATTCTAAGAGAAATACCGTTTTCCTGAAAATATTGCTGGGATACTCTGGCTTTATGGTCCTGTTGATAAATAAATTCACCTTCCGGAAAAAGTTGATTCATTATTTGGAATTAAATATGCGTCTATAATATAATAATAATAAAGTATTAAACTTTTTTTGCGCTGATACACAATTCATCAACACTTTCGTTTCTAAATCAACCCCAAAACAACATTTTAAAATCACGTGCCGCTATAAAGAAATTGCTTGTGAACTCAGTTCGAAAGTAAAAACGGGTCCAATGTTCACAAAAATATATTAATTGATCACCTATCCAGCGGGCAAAAGTTTTATTAAGCTACGAATCCATGGTTTATTTAGACATTAATAAATGTAAGAAAATATGGAGATCACTGTAAGAAGTTAGTCATCCATCTTGTGCCAATCGTGAGTTGAAACATACTGTAAAAGGAATGGTTTGATGATACTTTGGAAATTTTGTCGATACATTGTGTATCACTGCATGAAAAATTTAATACGAAGCTTAGATTTAAATTAAAGACGCATATTTAATTCTAAATATTGAATACCCTTTTCCCGACGGTGACTTTATTTATCAACAGGACGGTGCGCCTGCCTATAAAGCCAGAAAACGGTATTTCTCTCTTAGAATGGTCTGGGAACTCACCAGATATAATTTCCAATGAGAACCTCTAGGCAATAATTAAGAGAAAAGTACATTAATTATGTCCAAAAACCCAAAGTAAATTAATATATCCTATGCATGAAGTATGGATTGTCCCAACAACTCCAGAACTATTTAGAAATCTAATATCTTATATGCCAGCAAGATTGGAGGATGTAATAAAAGTAAAAGGAGATATTAATTATGGTAAATCTGCTATATGGTATAATTTTTTTAACTTTACTTAAGAAAAAAAACAGTAAATAATTATTATCCCATACTTTTGAGACAATTTTTCGACATTGAAAATTCTGAGTTCTAAGAAAATATTTAATTATGTTGAATATAATAAAGATATCAAAATAAAAGTTGTTACAATTTCTTTGTTTAATCCTTTGAATTTAAATAATATAAATAGCTTAGTGAATTCGCACTTTAGACGTACGGACACCAAGAATTATTGAATATCCCAAACTTCTGAGATAGACTGTAATTATCCATTAGTTCCGTCTTGTTTTTATTTACCTGTGATTTTTGTTGCTTCTTAATATATATATATAAGTACAAACTAATTAAGGTGAGGGGGGTTAATTCGTTACATTTTAAGCATATTTTTGATAATTTTTTTTTGACCATATGGTAAATTTAATTTATAAATTGAACACATAATAAAGTATCAAGAATATCCAGTAAAATTTTTAGCGTAAAATGTTGAAAAATAATCTTCTGAGAGCAAATCTTCCCATACTCCTCAAAAAGAAAAGGCCACTGCATCATCTAAAATAAAAAAAATCGAAAATAGTTGGTTAGTTTATGAGTTTCTCGAGGTAATGACGCCGAGATTTTTTTGACGATTTTTCTGTTTTTGGCATCAATTAGAAGTAAAAAAATCAGTATATTTGTCATTGAAAAACTTATTATAATGCAAAAAAAAATCTGGACGTCATTACCTCACATTTTATGTCAAGAAGAGAATCGGTCAAGTAAATTTTCAGTTAGTGTCCACCGACTTTTTTTGTATATACTCACACAGAATCATCGACTCCAGGGCAATAAAGTGAACTGCTTTCTTCTAAAATATCGGCAGCATCTTTCTGGCTTTGTCTGCGGCGAATTCTGCCTTCCTTGGTTGCATCCGCAACTTTTTTGTCTGCTCGGTTGACAGGAAGGCGCCCATTCATGAGAGCTTGGTCCTGAACTGATGCCCATTTCCTGCAAAAATGCCAATAAAGCGAAAGAGCCTTCATTGAAGGTGCATGCTGCTACATTAGCGGCGATCTCAACAATATTTGAGGTCCCACTCAATATTTTTGGACTGATTTTCCAAATAATTTGGTTCAAACTCTTATTATTATTTTGAGTGAAACCTCCGATACATTGCTCTGGAAGTGCATCCTTACTCAAATCCTCTTAAATTGGTTTTATGGCTTCTAAAACATCACTAGGAAGAGCAGTGCAACTGTGTTTGAATGATTTTAGTTTGCCTGTGGCCAAAACTTTTTGCATTCGCACCATGAGTCTTCGCCACTCGGTCATTTTAGGTGCTGCGGATTGTTGTCTGTCGAGCTATAGTGATAAAAAGTTGCCCAAATAGCATTTCTCATTTTCTCTACAGAATCATGATTTCGACGAATAGTCAGACCATAGCATACAGTTAATTTATCTATTGTTTGAGCGTGAGCTTGTGAGCTTACCTTTTCCAGAAAGACCTTTAACTAGACTTGTTCACTTTTTTTCCGCTTTTAGTTACTGTATATACCACAGTTTTTTTCACTAAATCCAGCAACGAGTACCCATACGTTTTTGGACGTGACCTATACATTCTTTTTTGTTTATTAAGAAATTATCACCATAAGGTTTAGAATCTAGTACGCAACTGTACGTTTTCGAGTCACAGTCTCTTTTCCAGTATAATACCCAATCAAGGAAGCCACGCCAAATAAAGAAGAGAATCCTCACTTTTTTCACGTTCCGTCACCTGATAGGTCAATTCTGTAGTATATTGTAAATTGTTCGCTGCACACGTTGCTTCTTTCTCTTCTTTAACAGCAGAAGAGAAAAGTCTACTCGCACCATTTTTAACACTTGAACAGATTCTCTTCATATTCATATGTACCATAAGTTGATGTTGCTAAGAAATTACATGTCAAATCCATAATATCACAAAACTTTGTTACGCGTTTTCTTTGCAACGCGTAATTATTGCGCCGGCTAGCGAGGGTGAATGGGTGTGGGGCAATTATGTTGAGGGCGCCACGTGGTTTTGGCTGAGTCCGTCTGTATCACATGCTGCGCTTGGTTCGTACACCCTAGATCGTTGCCAAACCTCAATTTAGCATTACTTATAATCACTTCTAGTTCTGCTCTATCCTCATTTGATAGCTCTGAGTGACACTGCAACGCATGTAAGTGAAATTCCGACTCCTTGCCTCTAAATTGCCAGGTGTTATCCCACAAATCCACTTGAATACTCATCTCTCGCCAGAAATCTATCCCAAGGATAATTGTTTGAGGTAGTTCCGGAGTAACTAAGACTTCGCAAACCTTTACGCGGTCTTCCAATTGAATCCGTAGACTAATTTCTCCTAGAACAGTTACACACTCACCATTTGCAAGATTCACCTTTTTTGCCATACTATCTCTGACTCTAAGTCTCATTTTACCTAATAATTCCCACCCAGGTCCTCCAACTATTGTACGGGAAGCTCCAGAATAGAGTAATCCACATAACTCCACTCCAAATATTTTAACCTTTAAATGGGGTCGAACGTCGTTCTCTGCTCGTGCAAAGGTATAATCCACATAAGTGTGACGTTCGATAACATTTTCCTCTATAGCATTACTAAAATGCCAGTTCTTACTTATTGCGGCCTTTCGCGGAATACTCGACTCGCCGCTTAATTCCGAGCTCCGTTCTCGTTTCCCGACGTAACTGGGGCCTGACTTCGATTACCATGCATTACGTTCCCCGAAATATTATTACCCTGTCTTCTCATCTTCTTGCGTTAGATGGAGCTCTAGAGTCATTAACCACCGCCACACAAGGGGGATCTATAGCCACGTAAGCCAAATCTGGTTCAAGATGATTATTTCGTCGCGACGGCGGTGGTGCGAAAGTCTCTACAGAAGTACGAATGGATTCTAAGCGTCTAAATAGTTCGATAAATTCCTGTATTGAATTAATTTCCGTTAAACCTAGCTGAGTCTGGTAGAACGGGCTTATATTTCTTTTTAAAATTTTTAACTGTTGGGCTTCGGTTAGCGGATCTGATAAACGAGCGAACATATTTGATATCATAGCTACGTACAAGCCTATCGTCTCGTCCTTACCTTGGGTCCTCCTCTTAATTTCTTCAATAAGCCTTTCAGCGTAGTCTGCTGGTAAGAATTCTTTCTTCAGCTCCTTTACTAGATCAACCCAAGTGTAGTTTTACCTTATTAGCCCGATACCAAATCAGAGCTTTACGACAAATGTTCACGACAAATATCAAAATGTTCACGATATCAAAATGAAATGAAATGGAAAATGGGTGGAAATTCTTGATATCGTTTTACCAAAATGTATAAAGCAATAAAATACTCAATACGTTACTTATTATCATTTCAAATTTATTATACATTTTGAATTTACGATTTTGAACGATATCAAGAATTTCCACCCATTTTCCATTTCATTTCATTTTGATATCGTGAACATTTTGATATTTGTCGTGAACATTTTGATATTTGTCGTGAACATTATGATATTTTGTAAATGATAAATACCAAAATATTTAAAAAGTTTACAAATTCATTCACGTGGAAAATGGGGGAAATTGTTCCCTTGTTCCACTTCTGTGTATTTTCTGTGCTATTTCTATGTACTTTCAGTGTACTTCCTTGTACTTTGAAAGAAAAATTGACAGATTAGTTACCTTTCAAAAATTTGTCAATAAATAAAAATACCTAAAAATAATTTGAAATGTTTTAAAAATGTGACATAAATTAATGTAGCTGAATTTTTAGAAAAATTAAGGTAATTTGTCTATTTGAGTCATTTGAGACATTTGTTTAGTAAAAGTTGTTGCAACTGCAAGTTGCACGTGGACGAGGTGAGACGAGAAAGTAGGAGGAAGTAGGAGTCGCCATCTCGCCATTATGAAGGTTGAATTTGAAGTGTTCGGTCATGTTTTTTCGTAGTTCGTGTGTTTAAGAAAAAGGAGCGTGCCATTGTTTCAGGCGTCTGTTGTACTTGTGATGGTGAGTACTATTTTTTGAATAAAATTAAGGGAATTTTTAGAATCTTTATAATTTACTTGGCAGTGTATGCGAAATAAGCTCTGTTAAAAATCCTATTAATGAAGATTTCTACTGTGAAATACATTCCTTTATGGGACCGCAATTAGGAAGCATAGCATCCGAAAGTGGCGGGTCTTTTACAAAATACGGTCCGACAAACAAGCCGCAAATCGAAACAGATATTTTAGGTCCCAAATTGTTATGCGTTAATGAACTAAGTTTACAACATACAGGCAATATTGTTATGTGAGCTTTGGTAATGTAGCGGAGATTCATACCACTGCGAAGTATAATTCCATTGCTCTAATTGGGAAACGATATTAACCCAAAACAATTTCTGGCCAGAAGGTACCGGAAAGCCGAACTGCAGGAAAGCAGACAGCTGGGTACGAAGCTTTCTGGCAAGAAAGCTGCTGTTCTTTTTGGTATGAGACGTCAAAGCGATCGGAGTGAAAGGTTGGAAATTTTCTTTGAATTGTAAAAGTTTTAAGGCACAAGGTGCAAATATTTGGTCTAAAATTTTAATTCGTGCGAAAATGTGATATACTGTGACTCTTCTGTAAGTATTGCGCAAACAAAATTGGATTCCGCAACGTGATTCCTTGGTTTGGATATGGCGTTTTTTTTCTTGTTCCACCTGTTACTGTTCAATCAGTAATTTAATGATTTGTGCGATGTCAAATTTATAATTTTTTAAGTCAATCAGCACAGTAGCAATATTTCAGTGTAATTGGCGATGCAAAAACCACATAATTTATAAGACATTTAGTATTTTTGGCATTATTACTAAATTGATAAAGCTCAACAAAACTGACTTCATAACTGTTCAGTTTTGTTCTGGAATTATACTTGTAAAATTTGTATAATATTTGCGTCTCAAACCTGATTAATTTGCTTACATTATACCGGCTTTAAGGACGTAAGATTGCAGAGTAGACTACCTTGCTGTCGTAATTAAGTGCACCTGATAACGATCAAATTAACAATTATGAAGAAAAGTTTTTACTTGATCAAGTATCTATTACACGTCGTATATTATTGAATTTATTTATAGGTAGTTTATGGTCATAATTACATGAAGGAAGTTCTTTATGTACTACCAACATTGTATGCGCAGAACTTTCAGGCGGTAGCCAACCTTCAATCATTTCGGATTGTCCTCTAAAAGAAGGTTCAGTTTAATGATGAAAATCTAAGAAGCCTTCGGTTCTCCTAAGAGCTCTATTCACAGTGCAAATCGAGGTTCGCCAAAAGAAAAAAAGAAATATATACATAGTAGTGAGATACTTCCAAGGAAATAAAAAGCTTCCTATTCGAGAAGCAGTCCTTCTTTAAACGGTTGATAAATAAAATTGAAGTAAGGAAATCACCATATCATCACATATACATATGAAAGTACAACCCGGAGCACTTATTACTGAGTAAGCGAATTATATTTTTGATCCATATTTAATATCATTTATACAATACAATTATATTATAAAATGCAAAACTTATCGCGATGAACGCTTCCAAATTTTTGTGCTACCTACAAAAAAATAAGAAAAGGTAAAAAGGAATTTGTTGGCTCTTCGCTATTTATTTTTTTGAATCAAGAACGCATATCCATGTTATATTGGCCCATACAACCACTCGAATTGTAAGAGCTATGTATAATGTTAATAACAATATAAACCACTGTCCGTATTTGAGGAGTGCGGGATGTGCAGGCCCTATTTACGGTTGAGTTAAGTGTGCCGATAGGTGAACTAGTATCAAGTTTCCCCTCGGGTTTAAAATATTCTGTTCCTCTTGATTAACAAAAGCATTCAAAATTTGTTTGGCGTTAAAAATAACAAACGATCGTATTACATTCCATTTTTCTGTAATTAAGCATATTTTAGAATTATATAACAGCTTCTAAATACGGAAAGACTGGAGTACTGGGCTTACTCCATTTTTTTTTTCTTTTAGCTTTATTGAAAAATTCCTTAAAGCTTAAATGAAAAATCCTTGATTGTCATCCGAAAAACTATCATATCTTTTTAACGATAGTAATTTTTGAACGACTCTTTTAAATTAGAATTGCAGCATTATTTACTGTCAATTCTCTTCTAAGGGTGTCTTAATATCTTTTGAGGCAGTATTCTTTGAACTATTTTTCGCAATTTAAGTTATATATAAAATAGTTGTATCATTCATTCAGACACTAGTAATTTCCGTTTATAAGTTAGTAGACTACTTATAAAATAATTATTCCAATTAGCTTTACAGGATTATACACTTTAAAATAGAGAATTTTAGTAATAAGTTAGTTTTGTGTCACTGTTGCTTTCGGAATAATATAATTTATTAAACTTGAATATCAGTCATACGCGACACAAAAGTAAAAGGATAGTGATAGCATCTTAGGCGATGCTAGCACAGTACAAATTATAATTATTTTTCCTTTCAATATTCTATCAGTTTAATAGATACGTACTGATTATTCCTAATCAAATAATAAAAATTAAAATTTACCTATTACTTCTACACACTTCCCGAAATGTCGTTCCAATCTCTGATTTAACACGACACAAACTGGGAATATTGGAGATCATAATGTAAAATTTAAAACTCTTCAATATCCCGCAGGTGATAAAACATTTATTTAGTATACGAATCTTTGCTATTTTACAAGGTTATTGGTTCGTATTAATGCGATGAAAGTTAATTGCGCGAATTTTTTTTATTTGTGTTTCTAACTAACTCTTAGACAAAACTCTCAACAATATTTACAAGACTTCTGCTGTAAACATACAATTAATTAAATAAAATAAGTTTGAGTTGTTTGGTATTAATTTTTAAGTATTTCCGAGATTTTAAGAACTTATGAAATTATATGGGATTGCATAATACATAATATTACATAATTTTATTTTTATATCTTATCTATTTCTTGTGTTACAATATTTATGAACTTCTAGTGCGTTGTAAACAGGTACATTCTTTTAAAACTATAAAAGAAAATAAATGAGCTCAATTTTCTTTTATATACACATACTATATATATGTTAAAAAAACAATTTTTTTTGGTATTTCTATTATTAAAGTTGCACAAATTTCTGAAAAAGAAAACATGAAAATATTGCAAAGGATTTACTTTGTAACGGAAATAGACTTCCTATTATAAAATAAGTTCTCCTAGTCCAATATTCCTATATGCTTGTGCTTATTTCTTGAATCGCTACGTTTATAAATACTCGCCCAATACAACTGAAGCTTCTTTGAATTTTTTTGTGAGAAATAGAGATACATATGGCAAAAAATATAAAATGAAGTCAAAATTTCTCGTACTGAGGAATCGTAGTTCCTATGTTTTGTTACCTCATTTTCTGAATTAGCAGCCTTGATGGTTTCAGTCTACTTTATTAACTTGGATGCCATGTAATGTGGGAACATTACTACATAAGAACTGAATTCCAATCCTAAAATTAGTTGTTAGTCTTTCGAAAGTTAAATGAGTGAAGTACATACCCCCATAGAATTAGCCGGATGAAACAAGCAATTTTGTTAGATTAGATCTTAGTTTTTGTTGCCTCCAGGTATTAATCTGCTCCGTTTTCTTTTTTCTAATTCGGAATTTTTCTATTTACGGCGTTAGTATATACTATGAGCCTAGGCAGATAAATATCATTTTTTTTGTAGAATTTTTTTTTTCCAATTCTTATTCGAAGAATTCCTTTTCTCGGGATAGCAAATGATTAGAATGAAGTATTGATAGACATCATCCTGGTCCCTCTCGGTCTCTCTCTTTCCTTTATCATCTAGTTCCGGACAACTGTCCGAGGTTTAATAGGGACTATGTAATAACCAGAGGGCGGTACATAGTCATAGGATGGGGAGGGCAAGCCCTATGAGCCTCGTGTCATCTAGAGGCTGAGGCTGCTTCTCGTTAGGAGCATGACATCGATTTTTCCATTGTATTCCTTTTGCTTTTATTTCCCTAATAAGATTGTGCATTCCTTTTCTAGAGTCTTCGGTCCATATTAGGACAATTAAGAGAGCCCGCATAATGTTCGGGTGAGTGTACCGAGGAGTGTGAGGCAAGATCCCACACCGATCCGGCGAGCTAAGCACGGCTAGCTAGGCGGGCCCCTCACTTCTTCGGTCACTGACCAAGCCTACACGGCTACTGACGCTCACCCCGGTAGTTCCCTATACCTTTCCCAATCCCTTTTGGTTGTGAGTTATGACTAGGTTGTGATAGACAAGCTAGTGGTGCTCACAATCCTCACTCCAATCCATGTCCGCATGCAGCCATCTGTTGGGTTGCCTGTGAACATGGATTCCCCGCATATACCTATAACAATATCTACCTAGATCACTTGCATTATAAAAATACAGTTATTCCTCCAATGGTGATGAATTTAATCGCCGATCTCTACAACGAAGAAAAGCAAGACAAACGAGGGAAATTTGAAGAAATTGTAATAAAAGGCGTCTGCTGTACTCGTGCTGGTGAGTATTATTTTTCGAATAAAATTAATTAAATTTTTAGAATCGATAAAAGAAATTTAATTTGTTCTGTTAAAAATATGATAAGATGATAATATTTTGAATTTAGTGTTTTAGAAATATATTCTCGTAACAATTGTAATATAATATTACTTTACCTGACCCTAGTTTATTAATTTACTTAATTTTACTATTAAAAACACTTTGCTTATGCCCCCAAATACTTCAATACTTGGGAGACGACTATGATTTCATAAGGCGACAAAAATTGAAAAACACAACTTGAGCAGACCGAATAGATTTGTCTAATTTGACAATCGTGGCGACACTTCTTTTACTTGAGATAGCCTTTCCTCTCGTTCTTTATTCTAAGGTTTAGTGAAAAAAGTCCCAGCAGCAATGACCAAAGTACTCTTGAATCAAAAGCTGGGATAGAATAAGACGTAAGTGTAGTGGCTGAAAAGAGTGAAAATTTAGTAAAATTCCTGTCATAAAGCAATAATTGAGGAAACTTTTAATATTTTTAATAAGTGCAGCTCATAAAAAAGGTGTAATTTCTAGCTTCAATTTGGCAAATTTTTTATAGTAGTGCCATAAAATGTTGTCCCATGGCGACGTCATCAGTGAAAATTTTTCAAGTGATCGATATATCAATTGAGCCCCATTACAGTAAAGGAGAAACATTGCAGTGACCTGTCCTTCTTTTGGCTTGGATAAGTTAATATAGTTGGACTTTTTCACTGTTTCTATAACTAGATTACTTTGAATTCGCAATAAATTCGATAATTGCATCCATTCCGCCTCGAAATCAACTTGAATAGTTTCCTGTACTTTTTGTTTATGGTTATGTATAATTACGTCAGCGAGTTATTTTGGTTCCATTTGTCGGTCTTCAACTCGATGAGAGGTCACACTGGTTGGGCCATTCCACACGAGCAAAACCTCCGTAAAGTAAAAGCTATGAACTGACGAATTTTTCGCGCACACATAAGGCCAAAGTGGTCTGACATTTCGTTTAATTTACATTGCTTCTTATGTGCCGTACCACACTTGTCCTGCTTCATCGCAGTTTGTCGGAGAGAGGGCGTGCGGGGGTGTATAGGGAAATCCGCACGGAACTTACCTATTTATCGTCGCATCGGCACGCATACATTCAAAGCAAGGTTTATTTGGGTTCGGAAACTGCTTTAATGTTACCACTACATACAATAACTCGCGTGTGTTCTACACAAAATCCGACACGACAAGTGTGGGCACTCGTGCGGACTTCATCGCGCGGAAGCAGGACAAGTGTGGTACAGCACTATGGCAGCCGGGAGTGATTTTTCTTTAAACTCGTCGTAGTGTCTAAACTATTGCTTCTATGAAAAAATTGTTTTGTTCTACCATAAAGGAAACAAAACAATCTTTCGAATGAAGTAAAAATATTCATACCCTACTTAAGAAAATAATAAGCATTTTTAAGCCTAGAAGTCTAGAAGTGGAAATTTAAAGAAAAAACAAGCGACAGAGCATGGTCGGACCATGACTTACTGCTTGCGTTTTGGATGAAAATTTAGTTTGCGACTTAAAGTTCACATTTAATCCAAGATTTCTTGTTATTTTGCTTAATGAAGTATACATGTTTTTTCTTTGTTAGAAAGATCATTTAGTCTGCTTTAAGTTAATATAAAACTAATTTTTTCATATAACTAATAATTTTGGCACTAGGGCTAGTTTAAGGAAAAATCACCCCCTGGCTACCATAAGAAACAATGTTAATTGGACCATTCAGTAAGACCATTTACGACCAAATATAACAATTCAGTTCATGGCTTGACACGAGTATTCTTGCAGCTGTGTCGAACCGGTTTTCTAGGGAAGAGGTAACAGAAGCAAAAAGGTATTTGTACAAATGTGATGCACTTTGGAGAGAAATCTGCATCAAAATCCAAACCTATTTCACCTGTTGTCATGTACTAATACAACCAGAGCACCATTTTTGTGGTTTGGAGGGGTCAAAAAGTGATTTGTGAAAAGTATTATAAAAATCAAGACTATATTAGTAGAGTGATTTGTTTTTAAAAACTTTGAGACAGTTTATAGACTTTAAAAGACATATTTTTAAAATGAAATGTGCAGTGCATTGTTGGAAAAATAATCGACCACGGTATCGTGGAATATCTTTTTTTGGGCAAGCAAATAGCCTAAATATGTTTATTGACATGTTTAATTTTAGATTAAATCATTTGAATTCTTTACACAAAAAGTGTAACTAAAAATATCAAAGTTTCTGTCCCCATTCTCAGTTTGTTTACATTCTGAGGATTGGAATTTCTGTGTCGCCTTAGATGTCCAGTGAAGGTCAGCCAAAATGTTGTTAGATTTCAAAAATTATGTTTGCCCCGTCAAGCCGTTAAGTCCGTTTTTTTACTACTGCTATGGAGAAAACTACCACACGGTAGCCCAGTACACGATAAGCAAAAGAAATTTCCTTAATCAGCGCGAAAAACAACGATCTACAGCGGCTTTGCCCAATGACAACTAACTACATCAAGGGCAAAAGCTAAAAAACGTAGATCGGTAGTAAGTATTTTCGTAAAGAATAATTAGCGAGTTTGTTTTAAATCGTTGAGGAGTAGAGTCCGGTTAAAATCTCGCCCCGAAAAAGTATATGCAAGCGAAAAAGTCAATAGTGGAGTTCGGTACGGTCAAGTTTTGTTTTGCTAAAGAAAATCTCTATAATTTGAGTGTTTATAACTGTTAAAGGAAGGTTGGCATAAATTAAGTATTTGGATTTGCAAAAGAGCATTTGTAAAATTTAAGTGTTTATAACTACTAAAGAAAAATTGTGTAAATTAAGAGTTTATGAAAGTTTGCATAAAATAAGTGTATAGGATTCCTAAGGAACGTTTGTACGAGTTAAGTGTTTATAATTGCTGAAGACCATTTGCATAAATTAAGTATTTGGATTTGCAAAAGAGCATGTGTAAAATTTAAGTGTTTATAACTACTACAGAAAATTTGTATAAATTAAGTGTTTATAACTGTTAAAGAAAGGTTGGCATAGATTAAGTATTTGGATTTGCAAAAGAGCATTTGTAAAATTTAAGTGTTTATAACTACTAAAGAAAAATTGTGTAAATTAAGAGTTTATGACTGCTAAAGAAAGTTTGCATAAAATAAGTGTTTAGGATTGCTAAGGAACGTTTGTACGAGTTAAGTGTTTATAATTGCTGAAGACCATTTGCATAAATTAAGTATTTGGATTTGCAAAAGAGCATGTGTAAAATTTAAGTGTTTATAACTACTACAGAAAATTTGTATAGATTAAGTGTTTATAACTGCTAAAGAAAGTTGGCATAAATTAAGTATTTGGAATTGCAAAAGAGCATTTGTAAAATTTAAGTGTTTGTAACTACTAAAGAAAATTTGTATAAATTAAGTGTTTATAATTGCTAAGGACAATTTGTATAAATAAAGTGTTTATAACTGCTAAAGAAAGTTTGTATAAATTAAATGATTGGAATTGTTAAAGAACATGAAATAAAATAACTACGTAGGGTTGGGTTAGCGTTTGTGGCAATCCCTATTGCAAAGGAAATGTAACAGTTCTACACATGAAGAAAAATGCTTATTTTTTAGAATAACCAGTATACCGATTTTGGAATAAAATATCAAGTTATTAAAATTGCTTAATATTACGACTTCAGTTAAATTTGATGAACTTAATTCGCCCAATAGCTCAATAATTGCAATGTTTTCCCTCACACATTTAATTTGTGTGGATTTCTTCAGAAAATAGTATTATTAGCTGCAAAAAGCATTTCCAGTTATTGAAAATATTCAATTTAATTTGTATCGCTTCCTGGTCTCATTCGTTGAGTTGAAATAGGTCTTGATTTAAAAAATGCTCCGAACAAATCACTTTACCATTTCTAGCATGAAAATCTAACTTCCAAGAACTTTTGTCACTGAAAAAGCATTTGCAGTTATTGAAAATATTCAGCGCTAATTTGATTTGTAGGATTGTATCACTGCCTAGTCTCGTTTCTCTGTTCTCGTTAAAATAGGTCTTGAATATCTTCTTCCAAGAACTTTAAGCCTTTAAGAGTTAAATTCGTAACTTCAATTCACAATGTCCTTCATAAGACAGTAACCTATTTCTTGCGCTCCACGAGATGCTTGATTCCCCATATTTGCAGATGTCAAACTAGGCTCAGTTAATCGTGTACGTCTAAATAAAATTTCTCGGACTATAATTGTTTGTTTATAATGTTAAGCCTTTAAGAGTTAAATTCGTAACTTCAATTCACAATGTCCTTCATAAGACAGTAACCTATTTCTTGCGCTCCACGAGATGCTTGATTCCCCATATTTGCAGATGTCAAACTAGGCTCAGTTAATCGTGTACGTCTAAATAAAATTTCTCGGACTATAATTGTCTTATTCCTTTCATTACGATCAGGCAAATATTTTATTTTAATATTAAAGACATGGTATTTTTTACCTGTGTCACTTTTTGGTTTTTAAAAAGTTTAATTAAAATTTTAATAAATGTTTCACTAACTTTCTTTGCAACCGTAAATGAAAAGATTCACGTAATTTTATGCAAAACATCTGCCACGTAAATATGCATCAATAATCGTCCATATTGACTACAATGCTGTTAAGAACTAACTCTACAGTATCGTTAACGTCTATTAAAGACGCATTTTCGAAAAAAATTCCAGTTGCCTAAATCACTGCTGTTAATAGGATACTTGTGTTGAAATTTAACAAATTTCATTGCTTCAAATCACAATTGCATCCAATCATAAGTTTACTAATGTAATAATGAAACTTCATTACAGATGTCAGGCTCTTCAGAAGACGAACTTAAAGTCGACGACAAATTTTACAATTTCCAAGAGTTTGAAACAAAATTGCAGCAATATGGAAAAAAATTCACAAGTTTAAAAAAAAACCACCAAAAAATCCCGGTCAACATAATAAAAAACGCAGAAAATGTATCTGAAGAGCTCGCAAAAAATTTAAGAGCCTTGCGGTATCGAGAAGTGTTATTTTGCTGCCACACGTTCAATTTAAATTTGACGAAAAACAAATTTTTGGTTGACACGTAAGCAGCGAACATAATTCTTATGAAAATAAAACTATACGTAAACCTGAAAATTGTTTGAATAAAAATATGAATTTTTTTATATAATAACTACATTCAGTTTTAAGAGAAAAATTACATTACATTTTTAAGCAAACATATTAGGATTTACACATAGTTCCATTTCCATAATAGCTAAAATCTGATTTTGGATCCTTTTTTCCCCATGATTTTGGATACAAAGTACTGTTTACATGTACATTCAATCTTAATTTCTTTAGTACAAATTTAAGACAGTGCCCAGCCGAAGTTAGAGCTTCGTGGATAAAATTTACCAAAGCTGATGAAGGTTATGTTGAAGGACGATTCGAAAGGGATCTATTAGTAACGCGTGTTGTTAGAAACCACAACCATGAATTTTACGAAAAAGTAATCGAAAACATGTTTAAATATAAATATACGACTAGTTCTGCTTTTTATTTAGGAAAAAATGCAAAAAAGTAACAGCGAAAAAAATTAACACATCACCAACTCAACTAAATCTAATCGCAAAGTAGTGAAGGAGAGGATAAAAAAAACAAGTGAATTGTTTGCCAAATTGAAGAATATTATGGTTAGGTCAATAACATGTGAATTTAACGACCGACTCAACATGTTTCAACAAGTTCTTGAAGGTTTTCAGGCGAATGTTAACTACTGTCTACTTCCTATATCTATGGAATGTGATTCAGTCCAAAATACAAACAATAAACAACAAATCAGTAGCGTCTGTAAGTAGCAATCGCGGTCAAAATGTTTCGCAAAATTTAACAAATCTTTCTCTTGAGAGAAAACACGATGAATTCATCGATGAAACACTTTCTGTTTCCAAAGATTTTCCAATTTTTTCGCATTCAACTCCAAATGAAAATAAAGTTGACACTGGCACTGAAGTTTACATTAAAACTGAAGTTGAAGTTGAAGAAAACCGAATTCAAGATAATACTGTTCCAAGTTTCCAGTCCATTCCGGTAATTAAAACCAAATAAACTTGTATTAATTTTCCTAATTTCTTATAACGTTTTATTTGGAGATTATTATTTGATACTATTGAACCTTCCTCTTTCTCCAAAGAAAGGTTCCATAAAAAATTCACAAATTTCCTACTATAATTTGTTAAATATTATAAATTTATTAAAAATATATCATTTTGGTAGATTATCACAAATGGCATCCTGGGTCTGGAAAATATTAAAGTTGCCAAAAGATCTCGATTAAAAGGTAGACCAA
Source organism: Leptarthrus brevirostris (assembly GCA_964036015.1). Lineage (NCBI taxonomy): Eukaryota > Metazoa > Arthropoda > Insecta > Diptera > Asilidae > Leptarthrus > Leptarthrus brevirostris. The sequence continues at coordinate 114,899,480 of OZ038371.1, forward strand.
AACGAAACAACGTTTGAACAGTTATTGGTTTAAAAAGCAAAACTGTATTTGGCACGACGTGCAACAAGAAAAACGAACAGAAAGAAAATTGTTCAAAAAACCAGAAAAATAGTATTTGCTAGCAATATATTGATTGCTCTTGTCTGGATGAAAAAGTATTCAATTCATCATGCAGACTTAAGGTAAAATAGCATGTAAAACTTTTTATGTTTGCTAACTTATATCTTGTAATTTTAGACTTATTTTCAACTTAGTGCATGCACAATATGCAATGCATTTTTCTAATTTATGTGTCTCGTTTTACAAAAGAAATGCTAAATGTTTTCTGAATGTGTTCTTATGAAAAAAAAAACGATAAGCCACAAAAGTTAGATTCATATCTCTGTGGTGCCTCTTGAATCACATTTCTAATTCATTATTAAACTATGGAAAAATTTCTTGGAATCAAAATTTCAATTTTCGTAAAAGAAGACTTAATAGTAATAAAATTTGATTCTCAGGATAATTTCAATTTATTTTACTAAAAATCAAATTCCTTAACAATTTAAATTTCGTTCGACCGGAATATATAAAATTATAGGTATGAAACATAATAAAACAAAAAGGTAAACCTTCATTAAATCCTTGGATTTTTATTTACAATAAATGAAATTACCATAATAATTTTTTTATTTTATGATATGCACACTCATTCTTTCTTATCTAGACATCTTCTTCAACACAGCTGTTCAGATTTTCTAAATACTTTGCAAACTTGCCACTTCTGGCGCATGAGTAGCTGTGTTGCCACTGTACGTTTGCTTTGATGGAAATGGAATAGGTTAATTGTTTAAATAATATTTATCAAAAGCTACTTTCAATGTTAAGCACCATATTTCTCCATTCAACATAAGCCCCACAATGATTCTCACAATGAGAGAACAACAAATTGAACCTCGCGTATTTCAAATTTTTTATTCGGATAAAGAATTGTTTGATTTTATTAAACAATACCAAGAACAAGAAAAAGAAATTTTTCAAATTGGACGATGGGAGCGTTCTGTAACTGCGAAAGAAAAATATGCCTTGAAGTACGAACTGCTCATTTTACAGTGCAAATTTTATGGGAAGCCCAGAAATGTACAGCCGACATGTCAAAGTTTAGTAAATACAGAGCCTGATAAAATGACTAAGCCATATCGAAAAAGCAGGAACACAATGTGATGGTGGCTCTGTAGGTAACTCGGAATTGTCAAGTATGCCGCGCGCCAAAAGTTGCGCTACAGCGCCAGCTACACATTGGACCATCTTGTAATTTCCATATTTTCAACTTTTGACAGATCTGGTTACCGCGCCAGATAGGAGCGCCACCGTCATATTGTGTTTCGCACTCATAAGTCTATCAGGAACACAAGTGTACACCACGATCTGTACATATCTAATTCGTATACATGCAAAGGTGCTAATGACGCGTAAAAAGCACAAGAGAAAAGTTTAAGTTCTGACGAACATGAGGGACCATAGGGACTTTATATGTGTTTTGTAATTGATTGTAATTGTGCACTAATGATATGTGTATAGATCGTGGTGTACACTTGTGTTACTAACAGACTGTAAGGGTACAGCTGAGACCTTGCCAATGATTATACATTTTCAGCAAATTATTTTCAAATATACTTAAATTCGGGAATAAAATATTCCTGGTTCATTAATGGCATATAATATGCTATTAGGGAATGTATCGCATGACGTACAATAAATTTACGGTTTAAAAATGACTTTAATCGCATGAGGATAGTATCAATGAATTTAAACCATGCCAACCATGCAAAATCAAAGGGAAGCAAATTTTGAAATAGAGTTCTGACAAAGAATAGAATGACTATATCTAACAGCACAAATATATTCGGCACAATCTGGAAATATTTTTTGGAGCATAAAATATTGTTGGCTTATTCCTGGAATATTATGAGCTATTAGGGATGTTTGAAAATTTGTATGAATGAAAAAAAATCTCCAGTTATAATAATTTCAAAAATTATTATAGGATTTCTACGAGATATTACCAGAAAATCGTATGAAGCAGCTTTCGCCAAAAGGAAAAGAGGAGCTAGTCTGCTACTAAAATCTAAATCAAATAATTCTTATGTCAAAGAACATTTTTCAAAGACACGTGGAGTTACACTGTCAACCAAAGATCTTTCGAATCGATGCCAAAGGCCATACACTTGTAACGAAAATGAGCTTTAACTTTATACCTTTCAAATACATCATTTTTACTTGAAGACGTTTTCTAAATTCAAAAAAAAAATATATAAAATTTGAGCATTTTAAAAATAAATAGTTACTTGATTGTGGTTAAAATTTGAATTTGTAGGATTGGATGTTTTACTCTACGTGGATAATGAAAACCTCATGAGGGGGATGTTTTTTACGAATTCACGATGTGGGAGAATTGGCGGATGTACCCAGAAATTCTTTTTGTTGACGGTACCTACAAATTGCTACAAAATGGTTTCGTGGTGATCACCTTCTTAGTGGAAAACAGCAATGAATTTGGAGTAGTCGCAGGTGCCGGCTTGTTGTATGAAGATGAAACCAGTATTAGATGGCTAGTTAAAGAATTTGCATCCACAAACAAAGAGGCTTCTAAAAAATTAAACGCCATTTTGACCGACAAGGACCTCACAGAGAGAGCAGCACTGGCGGAAGCTTTCCCTGGAGTCCCAATGTATCTCTGTCGATTTCATGTATTGAAAGTTTTCAAGACCCAAGTAACTGGCATGAAAATGTCTAAAATAGAGAAAGAAGAAGTTTTACTTGTGCTGCAAAAGCTTGTTTATTGGCAATCGGAAACAGAATATGATTTTCCGTATAATGAGTTTCGAACTATCGCCCCTGAGAATTTACCCAGTTATTATGATTGGAACTGGCATCCGATAAGACAACAGTGGACTTTTTCAACATGGTAAACAGCACATTTGGAAATTTCACCAACAACCGATTAGAAAGTCTACACCAAAAAATGAAAATGGTCATCAGAAAAACGAAGTTCGTTGCTAATGTTTTTGAAATCATATATCACTTGGATGACTGATCATCAGCATACGGCAAAATTCAAAACAGCAAAAGAATTTCTGAAGACTCCAGTTGCCAGGTAGCTGCGAAGAAAAATATACAGCATTTTTAACACAATATGCTTGGGAAAAAGTCCAACAAGAATGGCGCAACAGTCAAGAAATAGAAATAAATTTTGAAGCTTCTAGCATCCAAACTGGTTTTATATATATCGGAAAAAAAATGTTAACCCCAGACAGCTGTGAATGCCATTTTCGGTCGACTATGAATTTACCTTGTAGACACATTTTTTATATTAGAAAAGTAAATAATATGCCAACATTTCAGGAATCACTTTGCGCACAAATTTGGACAAAACATCATCTCCAGGAACATTCTTTTGTCATCGCTACCTGAACAGCCAAAGGATGTACAAACCAGCGAAGAAGTGACATTGGAACAAGTAGTTCTACCACAATCAATAATTATTCAAGGACGACCAAGTGGAATGAATAAAACAACTGTAACTTTCAGAAAAAAAAATAGTCCATATTTCCTAATATTGTGATTCAGCATACCACGGAAGAAGTTGCAAAAAAGCAAACAAGTTGTAATTGGTTCTACCTAAACTGCAACCTTAGATAAGAAAGCTGGAAGTTCTTCTAAACTGCTGCTGTGGCTGTTCAGAGTGCACCAACTGCAAATGTAATTAACGTAAGATTATACAAATAATTTTTCGTAGAAAATAGATTGTAATTTAGTTGACCTTTCTAGAGACGTCTATGATCACATCTTGTCCACTCGTGACACTTTCTCTCCTCCACATTTTAGGTAAAATAGCATGCAAAACTTTTTACTTTTTCTAACTTATATCTTGTAATTTTAGACTTATTTTCAAGTTAATCTATTGCTCAGAACTCATCAATTTGTTTCCCAAAATTTTACCGAAAGGATTTCTCACCTACATCTGATTGATTTGACAAGCATATCTACTTCTTCTTTCTGCGGTTCCGATACATATATGTTGTGTAAAAAATGTTATTTTTATGAATTAAGTTAAATTGTATTTAATTTGTTAAAATAACACTATAATCATTAACACTTAAAGTCATTATATAATTTTGTGATTTATTAAAATACAAAAAGAATCAAATTTATTTTGTGCAAAGAAGTTTTATTGACTAAATTAAGTTTAATTGTGTTCAACTTTTTAAGAAAAAATGTATGTTATCATTGCAATAAAATCATTATACTATTTTGTGACTTTTTCTGATCCAACGTTGCTTTAAAGGCCAGAGTTTATTTTTTCATTTGTTGTGTGAGCTTAGATTGAGACACAACATAACCAAAATTTATCTAAACGTTTTTTCTTGTTCTTAAAATACTAACTAGGGGTCTCAACCAGGTTACTTTCCTTTTTTCAATATAGTGCATATTCATCGAACATTTGAAAATCTCTATTCCCCCGTTACGACAGCCACCGTACCAAATGGAAAAAAGCATTAATAAAGTTTTGACGAGGAAGGTACCGGAAGAACCGAAATGAAAACGGAATAGAGGGGAGAAAGCTACAAGCGAGAAGAGCTTAGGCTTAGAAAATTTGTATTTAAGTAGTTTTAAAAAAATGTTTTCATTTTCTCGATTTATGGGGCTCGAAGTCAGCGACAATTAGAGCGAAAATAGACGTAAGGAAATTGTGGTCTAAGTCCAATCAAATGAATCGCATGAAACTGGTATATTAAGACACCGAAAGTTCAGATAAGTACTCAATCCACGTTAAGGTGATTTCTTAGAAAATTTCATTTAATTATACAAGAGAGAAGTTTATAAAACGGCTTCAGCACTATAAACCAATAGCCGGAAGTATTAGAAATAAAGCGTGATTTGCAAATTATTTAAGAAATGAAGTTCGAAGAGGACTTAAAACGTACACTTAGTAAACGGCAAGGTATGGTATAATTAATCGTTGTATTACGCTTTGAAAGTTAGTTTTATTATTTGTTGAAAATAAAGTTTCAGCCGGGGTAATTTCAATCAACCGATTGTAATCATACGGACAAAGTATGTATTGTTTAAAAGGCTGAGTGCTCATTTAAGTCATCGCTCATTATAAAATATATATAGTGATTAATTTATATTTCTTGATTTTTTTTACAGTTTTAAATTTAATTCATTACCTTGTTATTTTCTGTCGCACTTTCTAGAAGGGTGCGAGGGTGCATTCATTATTTTTATAGTAATAAAAATTAGTTAGTGAAGAATGAATTTCCTTTAGTTCGGAACCTTATATAAAAAAAAAAGAATGCTCAGAATTTCGTGTCAGAAATAAGATTTATTATAATATTATACATAATCCAGTGATATAAACATGAATTCCAAAGCAAACAAAAAAAAGGTAAAGAGTTTAAAACACTTAGTACGATCAGCTAAACGCTTTGTTGCCAATAATGGCTTAGTAGGATTTTAGAAGTATCTTGCACTTGTTTAGCGATTTAAGCAGATTCTTCTGAATTGAGACCGATCCCATGAAGAGAATGCTTCGGCATGTTGCAGCCTTTGATATTTTCTTGCCTATTGCAATTCGTGTGATATTATTTCCTTTAAGCAGGTTGAGTGGATTTTACATCTGACGGCGAAATTCAATGCTCTCTAAATTATGATTTTTGCGTTACTCAAAGCAATTTGTAATATATTTAATTGCTTTATTCTTATACAAACAAAAAAATAAATCAAAATATTTACCTTGAAAAGCAATTTACCATAATTTACGAAAATAAATACTCAAGTAATCCAAGTAATCTAGTATTAAGATATTGAAACTAACAAAAAAAAATATATATTTTCTTTACACTGAAATTTAGACTGTAAGAAACATTTTAGAAATAATGCCGGCAAACAAGCCACTAAATTGCCTTGAAATCAAATATCTCCTTAAAGGTATTATTCGGCCCTCTTAGTTTTTTTGGTATAATAAGTCAAAGTAGTACCTACCTTAAATTGGTTCAGTAAATAAGTTCTGCCAAGTTTGCAAATATTTTGGTTTGTAAATGTTAATACGAATTTAACGTTGCTTTTAAAAGTTTGCAAAATTTCAATACTGGAATTTTTTTTCAGAGTAATAATTTCTTTGGGCCCAATTCCCTATTAAGTAATTTGGCCTTTTACAATAAATCTACTCTCTTCCGGTTTGTATCTACTTATTTATGATATTCATGACGGTACTATATTTAAATTTCAGCTAAAACTAAGATATAACACCGAAGTCGTATTATTTAGAAAATATACGCACTATAATTAATGTTAGTTATTAAAAATAAAAAGCTTAATAGGATTGCTTCCTAAGTGTCTGAAGAGAAGAAAGAAAGGTATTCTTTCCCTTTAGACTTTTTATGTTTTAAAAATTTTTTTTTTGAACTCAATTTTCACTTCGTTACTATATACCTTTCAAGATTGCATTAAGTAGATATATTGCCATTAGATGGATTACAAATAATTAACAATTGTTAAGAAAAAGAAAAAAAGAAATGAAAACAAATCTTTAGGTATTGATCGCACAAGTCAGACCAGTACCATATACCCAAGATACAGGCAGAACAGGCTTTGGGCACTGCTGAGTCACTCTCCTAAATAATATTTTTCTTTGTTTTGCTCAAGTTATCATCGATTCCCTTCAAATTTTGTTTTCATGCGTTGCACTAAAGGGTGCTTAACTATAAGATGGTACTTTAAACTGATGAATTTATAGAATATTCTTAAACATATTTTACCCCACTCTATTTACCTATTATTGAAATTTTGGTTTTACGTGTTGCACAAAAGGGTATGATCATAGAATATTATGTAATTTGACGAAATTATATAATGCTCCCCTTTCCATTTTTTTTATTGGATTTCATATTCGTATATCGCTAGTGATTTTCTTTGTGTCTGTAGGCTGTAGGCCTGGAAACTCACAGTAGATTGAGTTTTCTTTCATGAATTTCCCTATAACTCACAGCGAACGATGAGGTGTTAACCGTCCGCTTTGTTCCTCTCACCTTTCTCTCTCTCCGCTCCTTGTGCGGACGCCCGTCGAAATATAAGGGACTATGTCGTATCCGGGCGTGACATAGTCATAGGATGGGGAGGGTTAGCCCAATAAGCCTCATACCAGCTGGAGGCTGAGGTTGCTTCTCGTCAGGAGCATTATAGCAGTTTTCTTTTTATCCTTTACTTTTATCCCCTTAGTATCTTTGTGCGTTCCTTTTTTTTGTCTTCTGTCTACAAGGACTTAAGAGTGCCCGCAAAAATTGTTCGGGTGTGTGCACCGCGGAGTGTGAGGCAAGAACTCACCCCAATCCGACGGGCTTAGCACGGCTCGCTAGGCGGGCCCCTCTCCTCTGCGGTCATCTGACAGAGCCTGCACGGCTAATTCTACGCTCACCTCGGTAATCCTTCGAACCTTTCCCATCCCTTTCGGTTGTGAGTTACGACTAGGTTATGCCAAACAACTCTAGTGTTGCTCACAACCCTCAATCCAATCCATGTCCACATGCAGCCATCGGTTGGTTGCCTGTGAGTATGGATCTCCCAATTTACCGATAACACATTAAACAGCACGAATAGTTCGGCTTTTTGGTGCGAAGTAGTTTTTCCAGCAATAACATTACACGAATTACTTCTCAATTCATGCTATCAACGAATTTCAATTAAAACCTTTCAAAACATGAAAGTTTCGTAAGAAAATTGCGTTGAAAAATGAATACAAAATTTTGAAGAATTTTTAGCCGTTAAAAAGTGAAACTGATTCCCTTGAGCTAAAGTTTCGTACTTTCCTTGTACTACTGCGTACTGCCCGTCTACTTAGGTGTACTGTCTGTGTTAATTCCGTGTATTCTGTGTACTTTCAGTGTATTTCCATATAATTTTCGTGTGCTTCCGATGTACTTTCTATGTATTTCTATGCACTTCTGTGTACTTTCAGTATATTTCCGTGTATTTCTGCGCACTTCCGTGTACTTTTCGTGTACTTTCCATGTAGTTTCCGTGTACTTTCTTTGTACTTTCCGTGTACTTCCGTGTACACGGCAATATGAGGGTGGTAAATAGACACTGCCAAAATTTTAACCACATATTCTGCACACCTATAGCAACCCGCTGAACTAGAATTATTTAAAAATTTTGATTTTTACTATTTTTTTACGGCAAAAAGAAGTGAAAAAACATGCAATTTTTTAACTTCCTCCTTTTTTTCGTCGCCATTTTGTTATTTTTGCATGTACATCAAAAATCCTAGTTCAATCGGTTGCTAGTGATATATTGAATATTAAAAATTTACAATTTTTCTGTTTTAGATGGCCCATTTTTAAAATTTCTACACCAGCGCAGACCCACCTACTAATCGAAGCGTTGTATTCAAATGGTGTTTTTGTGCGTTAAAAGTACATAAAATATATAATAATTTCTTAAATATATTTCAAGAGTGTATTTGCCAAACCCTACATCAATATCCTCCTCTCCCCTCTCTTATAATCCTTTTTTTCGAGCGCCCAAAGTAGAATACTGCCTTAATAATCTTGAATTTAAAGCATTAATATTTTGATCATGTAATAGAATTTGTTAGATATATAAATTTTTTGTGGGATTACAATACATTTTTATAATGATAATATATTAGTATTTTTTGTGGGATTACAATACATTTTTATAATGATAATATATTAGTTTGATTTCAGCAACATTAATGAAGCTACTTCCCCTCGAACAGTGTCCTTTCCTCATCCCTTCTCCCTTACGTTTTTAATTTAATTTAATTTTAATTCGTTTTTTTTTATTTCAGCACCCTTTTTAGGTTGAGCCTGTATCCTAGCCAGGTACAGGCACCGAGTGGGTTAGAGCCGGAACTGTCGATCAAGGGGGGTAAAGTTTCTGTTTTGCATTTTCATGACAGTTCAGTGCGGCTAGGAGTAACAGGTGACACCAGAAATGTTGCTCTTAATTTCATTTGTCTTCTCGTTTTTTCCTGTTGATTCGTGGCAGACCTGAAAGAAGGATTCCACAACCTTCTTTCGCCATAGGCACGCGAATACTGTGGTGTTGTGTGATTGATGTCCAAGAACCTAGACACCAAACCGACGAGCTATGCACGTGCTGCCGGCTAGGCTAGTTTAATATGACAAGAATGTGTAATGTGAGCCACGGCTTATCATTTTTGTTATTCGAGACTCGGTGTTCGATGGCGCTGCTCTCGTTGGCGCGGAACTGATGTGCTTCTTCATGTTACGACGAAGACATTTGTTCGGTGACAGCGAAAGAGGAGGTTATCAAGCACAAGAGGTAAGTGAAAATAATTAGAAATATTTTCCATATTTATCCAAGCCATCCTAGCTTGGATAAATTTTTGTTAACGAATATTCAATCCCCAGTACTTCATTGAACTGATAATTGATGGCTCGAGCATGAAAGTGAACACCGGCGTTAGTAAAATCGTAAATGGTAGTCGGATGCCTCTGTAGCCGCACGACAGGCAATATTGTGAAAAAGACCTAACGCACTTAAAACGTCTTCTTCTTCTCCCTGTCATTAAAAGAAAAGAAAAACGGATAAATTAAATTGGTAAATTTTTGCATATTTCTTTTTAGTCCAAATATAATTATGAAACCCCATTTCCTTACCCCCCCAGCTTGTAAAGAGTCGTTGCCTACAGCGGCACTCACAATAGGGCTCCGTTAGCAGTCTCCCCATACCACCCAGACATACCAGCATCAACCTAGTCCTCGCCCGGGCCCCATAGTACGAAGAAGAAAAGTAAAATTAGCATCTCATTAACTGGGCCCATATCAGAGATCAATAAGGAAGGCCCCATCACTAAGTAAGAAAAAGGGAACTTAGAAAAAAAGTGGAAGAAAATCGTCATTTAATCAACACCTCAGGTAATAAAGAAAGTATGAATTGTCTTCTCTCCCAATCTGGAAGGATTTGCATGCTAATTTGACCCCAGACACAAAAAGATAGTAAGCGCTAGTGCAGCTTAAACGTTCTTCACAATATCGCAATAAAATACAAACAAATATAGGTATTAAAGTGAAATTATGTCCTATAGGATTAGCGGCTACTTTGGGAATATGTATCCCGAATTAATTTGAAATGTTAGTAATGTAAGCGAGGTGAGATGCCGGTGTAGCGTTGTTTTTTTTAAAGTTAAATGGTGCGTCCAGGAAATGAAATGAATTCGCTGTAATAAAACTTAAAATTTGTTTAGAAACCTCATTTAAAGTGTTGTGCAGGCTAAATGTTTTACAAGACGATAATATTTTGTATCTATATTACTCGAAGTATTTGCATAAGGCAGTAGAGAAAAAAACAAACAAAAAGGATAATTGTCATCCTTGTGTTCAGTTTCACACTATGGTGCACGGTGATATTCCGGTGCCGTGATGTGAATTTCAGAGACTAGCTCGTGTTTTTTTTTTGGGTCATGCATAATCTGTAATCTCTATGAGAAATGTGAACAGTATGCTATTTTTGCATATTGCTTATATAGTCCTCTTAGACCAAGCCATTTTCGGTATAGTATTCTAGGAAGCGTTTGTGAAAATTAGTTATTTCTAGCAATTTTTTTTTGGTTACTCACCTAAGGCTTCTAATACAAGAAAAAAAGAAAATTTTTGACCTGTATATGGTAGGTGTTTATAAGTACCTCAAAGATTTTAATTCTCGCTGTAATTCAATATAGAATTAAATTCATAGATTGATTTATCGTTTGAAGTTTGAGTAGGTAAAGAAACGTGTTGAATGAATCGTATACCTATAAGATATAGCGAGTTTGGATTTTAGATAAGTAATTTGAACCTTAGATATTTCTGACATAGAATTAGACCTAAGTCTCAATTGTTTCGTTATAAGGCATTATAATATGTATATCACAATTTCAATAGTTCGGTTCGGCTGATTTTTTTGGTTTTTTTTGTTATTTCGAATATTTGATGAACATATTATAAACGTATCTCGTTCACGTGCTCGAAGTCGCGCCGGCAGCGATCTAGCTAGATGACTGCGTCGCGAATTCTCGGAATGGTTATTAACTGCTATCACTTGCCTGTCTTATTAGATTTGTACTTTTGAACCTTGCTATAGGAGATTGAAATTTAATTGTTGTAATTGAGTAGATTAATCGAGATTAAGGTAAAGAAAAATTTAAGGAAAGTTTATTCTAGTTGGTGCCTACTTAAGATATGATATAGAATTTCGAAATTGTTAATATTTTTTTTGAATATATTAATGATAATCATGTAATTTTAATTTTTTTATTACAGGAACCCCCAGGAAACTCTTCCTCGTCTTGTCTCTCTCCTCCTTTCTCCCTCTATCCTAATGTTTATTATTTGATTTGCTTCTATTATTTTGTTTTTCAGCATTCCTTTCTTTTTTGGTTGGGCCTGCATCCTCGCCAGAGTAGGTGTGGGTTAGTGACTGAACCATCACATAGGGGGTAGCTTTTCTTTTGTGATTTTTTTTATGGTTCAGTGCGGCTGGGAGTAACAGGAGTTACCAAGCCTGTTGTTCTCCTTTCTATCTGCTTTCTGGTTTTTTTTATTAATTCGTGACAGACCTGAAGAAAGGATACCACAACCTTTCTTCGCCACAGGCACGCGAACTTCTGTTTGTTTCACGTTGCTCATCCGCACACACATACATTACAAATGGAATTGCAAACAAGTAGAATCAATAAATTGTGGAAAACGGATTCAAAGAAAATATAAAATTCTTACCTTAATAGAATTTATAGAAGATAAAAAAATTAAACAAACCGAAGTGAAATTAAAAGCGATAAAATTTATAATGATTTGAAAAATGAAACATGAAGTGCAATTAAACGAAATTATAAAATTTTTTGTTGAAGTAAAAATTGGAAAATCTTGAAAATAAGTAAAGTGAAACCAAACGAAATTATAAAAATGTTAGAAAACAAAAGCAAGGTGAAACTTACGTAATGAATTTAAAGATGTTATCAACTTTACTTTAAAGAAGAAATTTTTTTTTATATGATGTGGATAAAAAGGAAATAAAGAGGAAGAAAAATTAAAAGTAATGAAATGACAAGAACCTGTGAAAAGTCAGGAAACTCCAATACGAAAAAACACAAGTCATAAGTGATAAGATTCAAATTAGAAAAGGAAACATAGAAGTGAATTCAACGGAAGTTATACTAAAGCAAAAGAAGGGGGAAATGATAAACGGTAAGGAGCGACGGGATTAAGTCGTACCGAGCCAAGAAGCAGCTAAGTGATTTAAGGAACTTTACCAAAATGTTCGCCTTCGTCTTTTTACCCATTGCCAGTAACTAATGATCACGGATCAATGTTTAAACTATTTCGAATGGAAATGCGCATTTTTCTGCAGTTTTTTTTTTGTTTGTTTAATTCCTACGGGTATTAGATCACCGCTTCGTGATGATAATCCTCAAGATCTCGACCTTCAGCAAAAAAACTAGAACTTTATTCGCGTGTAAGTCGAGATTTTCTTATTTTTTTATTTACTTTAAAAATGTTTATTGGTATTTAAAATTTAAATATTTTAGCAAAATCTTGACCGCCTTATCATTCTCTCTTCCCCTTCTATTTAAGGTGGTCACTACAGCGGTAGGGTAGGTTACTTTCAAACAGACTGTACTGTCAAAAATGTGTTACTCAACCTGTACATTTTAAATTGTGTTAATACAAACTCTTTGGAATTCCTTTTAATCATTTCTTATCATAGACATCATAGACAGAAAATACTGTACTCAATACAAATAATATTTTAAACACTTTTTCATTGAATTAAAAATAATGTGACATACGAAATGCAATTGTAAATAACTTGAGTCTGATTAGATGCCCCAACCAGTGAGGACTGAATTAAAATAAATAAAAATTTAATTTGAAAATAAAAAACCAAACATTTTTCATAACAAACCCTTACTAACATATTTTCGCAGGTAATAAAAAGAAAGCTTTAGGAGGACCCAATACTGGAGCTACGCTACTATGTAGCATTATTGATCTGACCGACAAGCTTCATTGTTGACCCCGCAAAAAAAAAAAAAAAAACTCGGCACTCCGCGCGGTAAGGTACGCTCTTAATTTAAAGAAAAATGACTCAGCAACAGGTTCAATTTTTAATAAAAGATGCCCTCTCACCCAAGGTAAGGAGTCCTCGAATTAAAAAAATTTTAAATATACGCCAGAAGTCAACAAGAAGTGCCCCCACCCAGGAATCATATCTTTGGTAGCAGTAACTGCCCCCCACCAGAGGTAAGGTACTTACTAGCAACCAAACATTTTTACCACCAACATCAACTGAAGAAAGAAAAAGACGAGATAAAAACAAACAAAAATCAGCTTTACAAAAGATTCAGCTTTAAGAAGAAAGAAAAAGATCAGTCAACATAAAGAAGAACAGACAGCAAACAGAACAAAAATCAAAATGTTTTTCAACAATCAACATATGTGCTATGTTTCTTTTTTTATTGAATTTTAATTAACTTTATTGTACAACAATACAATTTACATTCACTAAACAACAATCCTTCAGCTACAATTAAAACTTATAATTTTTTTATGAAATAATGTTTTAATGATTTTTCTTTAAACGAATAATTATATTTTTTGTCTCGTTTTGAATAATAAGGTGGTACTTCTATTTTCTTTTTGCGATCCGCGAAGTTAAGTATGCGTTAGAATCAGTGAAAGTTAAAAAGTGAATAAAAACAATAATGATTACCGAAGAGGAGTAAAATACTTCTCAGCACAGCTTGAATGCTAGTGCTTCAGAGTTCAATCAGAACAATTATGTTGCAACCACGTCAATCAAACTACCAAATTTTAGGACTCCACATCCAGGCTTGGCATACAAGCAGAAGCACAATTTACCTCTTAAAAAATAACAGTAGACAGTAGTATTATTATGTAAAAGCTTGTATTAAGCTTAAATAAATAAATACTCTCATGTCGTTCAAGCCTTACCGGTTGAGGTTATTACAAATGTTTTAGACTTTTTGCAAAACTCACCCAATCCCAATAAATACGATAGATTTTATTAAAAAGATTTACAGAATTGGAAGAGAAAAAAATTAGAACTATTGTTATTTACCACTGATATTGGTGATAGACGTCCTCCCAAGTTCTATAGATCAATGGAAATTGTAGTCGGCAACTCATCAACTTTTACTAAAATATTAATTTAAAAAATTATGGATAAGGAAATTACCTAAAAACATCAACATAGCATTGATATCTTATGGAAAATCAGATATCAAAGATCATTTAGATTTGGCATCGTTGATAACACTTTCCTATTACATAAAATTAATGGTCTGGAAAATAAAATCGAAAATTTAGAGATTTTGTTATGTGAGCACAAAATTGTAGCACCAAACAAATAAATCGATTCAAAACAAAATGGCAGATCAAAGGCTAAAAGATCGATTCGCATCAATCGAATCGAAGTTCGCCCATCCCTACCTGTCAGAAGAGGAGGAGATTTTTCGAGGTATCGGTGAGTCAGTCGAAGATTAAAAGTGAAACAGTGAACAGTGAAAATTAAGAAAGCGAGACGGGACGGAAAGGTTGCAATTGCCAGGAAAACAGGATAAACAATTAAAAACAATTAATACAGAGGAAGGAAAAAAGGAAAGATCGCCATCAGGAAATGAGGTGGGTAATAGTGGTACCGTTAAAAGCGGGATTAATTACACCAGCTTTAAGTGAACCATTGTTCTATTGTCATTTAAACCGAGAGGTAATTTATTTAATTTATGAAATTGATTCATACATACTGCAAATTTTAAACGTACTGATATACTGCAAATTTTAAATAACGCTTAAGGCGTTATTATTGGAAAGAAAAAAAAATCGTGGGTACAATCATAAGAAAACAATAGGTGGAGAGCTTACAATTTATAAAAAGGGGTTGCTCTGCTATTGTGTACTTACGCAATCACATCACTTCAACACATATTGGCTGAGTCCGTTAAATACTTTCTAAGTGAGACAACATAATAAATTTCTAAAGGCACGTTTGCAATATTGATATAATTTTTTTTGAGTGCCAATAAAATACATATACATTAGGGAATATCAAATAAGCCATCCCTAATACTTGCAATTAATAATCACCTTCACGTAAAATTGATTAGAGAAACACCTGATTTTAGATATTAGACTTCTTCCTTTCAGGTACCAGAAAACATCTATTTGTGATGTGATCATCAGATAATAAGTACAATAACAAACACTATTTGTAAGTACTTTTACTTCCAACGTTGCTGGAATTATGTTTGCTATTTGGTGCAGTTTTTTTTTACAGAAAATTATTCACGAGTTATGATAACAACAGTTTTCAGCAAAAAGAAAAAAAAAACATTACATTATTGTTTAATATGATGACCATACTGTGATTAAAATTAAAACCATAAAATACGTGTATCTTGGACAGATTCCAATTTTCATTGAATCATACGCAAAGCATATTGGAATTCAATTGTTTCCTCAACTTAGTGCACCTTAATTAAACATTACGACAGAAGCAACAAATATATGCACTCTCTACTGTCAAATATGAGAAGCTCTTAAAAAGAAAATTAGGCCATCGAACTATTTGGTGTACATATACAATTAATTTAAATTTATATATGGAAATGAGCAGAATTTTTATTCATGGGGATGAAGCCTCAATATTGGAATCCGTGAATGACTTCGCAAAAGCAAACGGCAATACTGTAAAGATATGTTTTGGAAAATTTGAGAAACCTCAAATTCTAAAATGCTTCGGACGATTCCTTTGTATCTGTAATTTATAATATTAAACCAAAAAAAAAATCAACTGCAGGATTATCCAACATTCTTAAATGTTCTTTAGTTGTGGTGCTTGAATTAAGATATAGGTAGCCAGAGCACCCTACCTAATATTGATTTCGTTATATTTGCTGTTTTCCTTTCGCTAACAAACTAATAGTTATAGGTATTAGTATTTTGATTATTGGCCGACAGTTTGTCAAGTTACACGCATCTCTTTGCCTAATGAAGCACATGCAGCCTTATCAGTTTAATTTGTGATCAGTCACCTGGTGCTAAACAATAATTAGAACTGTTGATCATTTAGTTGTAAGGCCCCGGTGTTTCAGATTTTGTGCTGATTAGTTCAACCTCTTTAATATGCATTAAGGAACCTAAGGTTTTTCTTTTTTAATCCAAGCGTGGTATCTAATAATTTTAGTTTTAAGGAATCATCAACACATTGGAAATTGGTTAGTAAAATCTCCATTTATAAATATAAAAAATATAATAATATAAATAAAAAAACATAAAAATTTTTTAGCCTCTCGAAAAAAATGGCATATGAAATATGATGAATTTTTATTAAAGTTTCTTTTGCTTCTCTAAAAGGGAGAAAGGGAGAAAACAAAAACATTGATCTATCTGGCAAGATTGTTACGTATGAATTTTCTGAATCAATCTTTATACTCGTGTCTGGCACGATTTACCTACTAATACGATTCCACTCGCTCAAGCCTAGATTTCTTTTTATATTCAGCTTTCTGGTAGTCTGTTAAAGGATGCTCAGGCTGACCAGTGAAATATATAGCTAATGGTCGTCGAACTCGTTCAATCCCTACAGTAAGGGAATCATAGTTGAATTTTTTTATGTATTAAAGCAATCGTTGGCACTGCTTATAATTATCCTCATAGTTACCTCATAAATTTTTGTTATCTTCTTTTTGATTCTTTCATGATTTATAAGGCATGAAGGCGTGAGGTCCCCCTCAGCGTGCCTCTCTCATTAACTTCTCTCTCTACCGTTTAGCTCAGGGCAACCGTCAGGGTTTTATTGGGACTATGTTAAAAGACACAGGCTCAGCATAGTCATCGGATGGGGAGGGATAGCCTGATGAGCCTCGAACATCTGGAGGCCGAGGGTGTTCCTTCGTCAGGGGAATATTTTGTTCGAGCTTTTTATCCTTTTTTTTTGTATCCCTAACGATTGTGCTTCCTTTATTTTCTTCGGACTTAAAGAGTGCCCGCAATTCAAATGTTCGGGTGAGTGTACCGGAGAGAGTGAGGCAAGAACTCACTCCGATCCGACGAGCTAAGCACGGCTCGCTAGGCGGGCCCCTCACCTCTTCGGTCATCGACCAAGCCTGCACGGCAACTTGCACTCGCCCCGATAGTTCCCTTAACCTTCCCAATCCCTTTTCGGTTGTGAGCTACGACTACGTTGTGATAAACAACTTAGTGGTGCTCACAACCCTCAATCCAATCCATGTTCACCTGTAGCCATCTGCTGGTTGCCTGTGAGCATGGATTTCACAAATTTATCGATAACAATTTCAATTAAAAATCTCTCAATTAAAAACCAAGTTCATCAATCACGTTCTAGAACAGTGATGGCCAAAGACACACTACTTAATGTGAGGAATGTTTAAAAACTTTAGAAGCATTTCGTACTGTTTGTTTAATTTAGAACCATAAAATGTTTGCAAAAGGTTGTATATTTTAAGATATTGTATAATATGATAGATTTTTTTAACTTTTGTATGATTTAACTATTACAAAACGCAAAAATAGTAAACCGAATACAGACAAATAAGTGCATATACGAATTTAAAAGCTCAAAAGCACACTTGCCCGCGGGCATAGGTTTGGACATCACTGTTCTAGAAGTACAGCCACGCTCTCGAAAAAAGCACCACTTCAAAAATTCGCCTTAATAAGCTTTCCTGGCAATGAAATTCAAATTCGGTGAACTATTAAATGAATAGATCGCACCATTCCGTGTTCGAATTTGGCTATGATCGGAAGTATTTTAAACATTAAACTATTCTTGAAATGGAATTTGAAAGGAGTGGTGACAGGGGATTAAGATGTCTCAATTGCAGCTCATTAAGAGTATTTTGCAGGATTTTCAAATGAATGAATGCAGAAAAGTAAACACTCCTCTAGATCCAGGTACAAAATTGAAGAAATGTGATCGTTGCCCAAATTGCAGCAAGGTTGACAAGACATTATATCAACCTGTTCTGGGTTCTCTAAATTTTATTAGTATTACTACACGTCCCGATATATCCCATACAGTCATTAAATTATTCCAGTACAATATGAATCCACATAAAGAGCATCTTATTGTAGCGAAATATTGCTAAGATATCTTTATAACACCATGAATTATAAGATTCTTTACAGAAAATCTGGTATGGATTTACATGAGTATACTGCTGCGAATTGGGGAGGCAACTCTGACGATAGGTAATCTTTCACCGGTCATGTTTTGTTTCTGGCTGGCAGTCCTGTGTAGTGGGAATCAAAACAGCAGCCAACAATCGCACTTAGCAGCACCGAAGCGGAGTATATAGCACTTTGCTCAGCATCGAAATAAATCGTATTCCTGCGTAATCTCGTTAAAGTAATTGGATTCAGCAGCTTAGTCACCAAACCAACAGTCTTATATGGCGATAACCTAAGCGCACAACAGTTGGTAAAGAAACCTGTGTTCCATGCTCGGAGCAAGCACATCGATATCAAGATGCACTTCGTTCGGGATGTACATGAAAAGTAAGAACTCAAACTAGAATACATTTCTATTGATGATATGGTAGCAGATACAGTAACTAAGAATCTCAAGAAATTAAAACATGTAAAATTTGTTAAAATGCTAAACTTAATGTAATGTTAAATTGAGGGGTTGTATTGAAAACATTGCATTGGCAACTCAACCTTACACTTGAACTGAATTACATGTGCATATACTATTTCATTATATTCTTTATATAAACACATAATGTTACACTATACGAATTTGCTCAACTGTTTTTAATGTGAGACATTTTCGCTTTGACATAAACGTGCCCCGATGTAAACATATCCAGTTTTATACTCTGTGGTTGTCACCCTTGTAAGCTGCCACGGATGTGATCTTTTGAAGAAGAAGAAGATGAACATTCCGTGACGGCTGCCAAAGGATGACAAGCACACAGAGGTGAGTGGAAATATTTTGAAATATAATTTTCTAAACTTTATCTGAACCATCCTGGTTGAGAAAAGTTTCTAAATCCGAATTTATCTCACAGGCACAAAAAAATAAAATAAGCAGAAGAAAAATTTTGGGTTAAGATTGAGCAGATTGCCACAGATTAAAAAGCTCTGACGGAGTGCTCCCCAACCTCAACGCAAAGCGGAACCTTCTGTACCGGAAGACTGTGCGCTGTAATAAAAGGCGGCCCTGAACACATTTCTTTCTGGTCGCCATACCAAATTTCCAAGATTTCATCAATCGGAAAAAGCATTTTAAATAATTACGAGGGACGACCAGCAAAAATTTTTCTTTGGAAATAACCACCAAAGTGCTCTAATGCGTACATTCAATACACTCTGGGAAAGTGTTGTGTTAGAGATCTGTGCATTGGCGGCTGAGGGCACATTTTTGTGACCTGACAAGACTTCTCATTACAGTGAAGACATGTTTCAGGTGTGACCCCCCATTTCCTTCTTCGCGTACGGCAACACCTAACCCTACAAAAACAACTAAACAAAAAAAAAAGGTAAATTATTTTCATATTCGTCGCTGTGATCCGCGTCACTAATTGCTTTCCCTTCTTAAAAAAATGAATAGGTACGTGGCAGGCATATAAGTGGATAAAATTCCACCCTGCCATAGTCAACCGTCAGAGTATTACCTCCTTCGACAGTTGTGGAAACCCCTTCGGGCATGTCATCTGTAAATCCCAGCACCTGTACTGACAGCTTATGCGATCCAGTTAGATTTCATCCAAGAGAAGTGAAAAATGAACGTGAACATAATCAGTCCTCAGGACAAGTATTGATGTGATGTCAAAGTCCCCAGCTTTAGAAAAGAAATCAACATTCTAGGTAAATGATATATGTTAGAAAAGAGATAAGAAAAAAGGAAAAAGTTAATAGAATTATTTTTTTTGGAAATAAGAAATCATACAATGTTTAGGGAACTAATTAGGCCTATTGTCGTTTGTAAGTGAATTGAGTTAACTAGATTTACGATTAAAAGCATTGAGTACCTTTTTATATAGTCTAAATATCAAGCAGAAAAAGAAAAAAAGACAATTAGGAAAGACAGCTTATATAGTAAGCGTGGTCAGTGCATATGACTTTTTGTTATATAAATAATTTGAGCTTGGATGTTATAACACTGGAAACTATAAGCTCCTTTCCATTGTCCAAAAAGTAAGATTAAAAGTTTTGAGTGCGAGTCTTTATAAACGTTTAGTAATTTCGTCGCCAAAACAATACGTTACGTTCATGAACTTTTCGGTTTAGGTGACAAAGTTTTACAGTCTGATTACCATAAGTGCACATAAACGCGCGTAATTTTGTAATAGTGTAGATTCCCTTTTGAAATTGTCAGTTGCAATTAAGATATCCGTACTAAGCAGAAATGATAATGACTTGCGTTGATTCATTTATCCCTCTCGAATGGGGCAAAATATTTTCAAGCTGTTTTTCCTACCGCTATTAACAATTAATGA
Source organism: Leptarthrus brevirostris (assembly GCA_964036015.1). NCBI lineage: Eukaryota > Metazoa > Arthropoda > Insecta > Diptera > Asilidae > Leptarthrus > Leptarthrus brevirostris. The sequence continues at coordinate 114,920,031 of OZ038371.1, forward strand.
CAACGATATGTAAAGAAATTAAAAATTAATTATAATTCTTTTTAGCCAAGTATATTATACCTACGTAAAGTTATTTCGTAAGATTTTTCCAAGAGATGAATGCGTAATTAAGACAATTTCGTAGACTAGCAATATTTTTTATTTGGCGTTAAGCAAAGCAAAATTAGAATCATTTAAATAATCTGAACTGAAACGAAATGCTCTGCAAGTATTCAATCGTTACTGAAGCAAATGCTATTCTGTAACAATAAGTAGGTTTTTAATTGTTTTTTTTCTCTTAATACATTACAATTCAACTGTTAAAGTTTTTGCTTCAGTTGATTTTATTACTAATCTAGTAATGTTAGATAAAGATGTTAGGAGGATATTGGCACCTTGTTTTGGAAAGAAATTTGTTTCAATGGAAAGGCTATCGGTCAGATAGAATACAGATAGACTTATTTGGTATTTAGTAACTTAGAATTTTTTTTGTTGTTGGTTTTTTTTTATATTACATTGATTTAAAGAAGAAAAAGAGAATGAATTGAATCTTTTTATTTCAGGAACCCAATAAAGCTTCTTCCTCCTTATGTCCTCCTTATCCCTTCTCCCTTTTTCGTTATGATTTAATTTGATTTTTTTTTGTTTTCCTTCAGCTTTCCTTTTCTAGGTTGGGCCTGTACCCTAGCCAGGTACAGGGATGGAGTGGGTTGATAGCCTGAACTGTCAGTCAAGGGGGTAGATTTTCTTTTTTGAGTATTTTTTAATGACAGTTCAGCGCGGCTAGGAACAACTGGTGACACCAGACCTGTTGTTCCTCCTTCAAGTTCTGCTTTCTTGTTTTGTTTTTCCTTTCGTGGCAGACCTGAAGAAAGGATACTACAACCTTTCTTCGCCACAGGCACGCGAACTTCTGTTTGCGATGTGTGATTAGATGTCCAAGGACCCTGACCCCTTACCGACGAGCTAGGACGTGCTGCCAGCTAGCGCGTGCCACTTGGACATCTCGCAGCAACTTCACGTTGCACATAAACATGCGCACACATTACATAACATGGCGCCCAACGTGGGGCACGTCTTCCCTAGGGAAGACACATCAGCATCTTCTGATGCGCTTCGTGCCTCCAAATGAATGGCATGTCAGCTTAGGCTGATCCGCAAGTCCTTCTCGGACTTAGGCGATGTTGGCCTGAACGGCTGTTGTCTCTTCCCATTTTGTAAAGCACCTTCGAGGTCTAGTGCCTCTTACCTGTCATGTCTAAGAGTGTCCATAGACATGTCAGCTTTAAGCAATAGGGACACACGTTAGCCAACTCTGCTCTGTCCTTGGCATGGGAGAACTGATCCTCGGGATTAGTGCGTATGTCTTTAGCGATGCCCGATGTTGCACTGACATGTCTAATCTTCGGGATCATTACTGTCTCATGTCGTAGGAAGCTGGTGAGTCTGACGAACACCCGACTTAGGCAGTAGCCGGCGTGACTCTTCATTTGGTCGTCTACACTTGAACAGCCCCGATGCCGTCTCGGTAGGACCGTGAACTTGCTCGCCGAGTTCGTCTAAATTCAGGGGTGATTCCTAGTTCCACAGGCAGGACAGACGTTGTGGGTTTTGAGAACTTTTTGAGTTCTCACACTCCAAAAATTTTTTGATTTTTTTTTCTTCCCGGTTTCGAAATTCTTATTTCTGGTGAATACTTTTAGTAAATTTTTATTAGATAAACCCCTTTTCTTTCCTTGATTTTCTTTGATTCTTTTTTTTGTTGAATTTTGTTTGTGTGTTTGTTTAGTTTGTTTATTCCTCCTACCTTTTCCTACCCTTTCCCATCCCTAGCAAGATAGGAGAAGCTTCATTCAGGGAACCTGAAATTGTTTTGGTTAATTTTCTTTAGTTCTAGTTTTTGCCTGACAGTTGGGCAAAGGTTTTTTTTATTTTTGGTTTTTTTGTTTTGATAATTCAGGTTTTTTGGCGATTGTAATTTTTTTCTGGACATATTTTCGGCATACATATACATTCGTTTGAATTTTATTTTTTTTATTGTTCATTTCTTTTGGGTTTTTTTTTGTTTACTTTCGACGAAACCTTTAGGAGCTGAGACTCCCGTACTATTTGCAGAGACCTTCAGTCTCATAAGAAACTAAATTGCAATCCTGTTTTTTTTTGCTTCAAGAATGATATTCTTGTACTTTTAGTATTTTTTTTTCTCAATCAACTAAGTCGATCCGGTTAAAAGTCATCGAGCATATAAGCTAAGAGCTACAGTCAGATTATTTAGGAGATAGTGCGTTAAAGGTCTTAGACCAGCACTACAATTACATCGATTTCAGGAATTTTCCCTGCAATCAAAATGGATAGTACATCGACAGATCCCTGAAGCCTCATGCAAGGAATGTCTTTGCATGAGAACCAAGTTAATCAGGATCAAGCACAGACTTGCATCTTCAATGAAGTAGTGGAACCCCCTCTCAATCGTAGAAAACGACGATGGAGGATGTTTAGAGAGAGAAAACGGCGAATAAATAAGATGCGTAAATCACTAGCTTCAACTGTCATAACAGATCAGGATGATTATCATCCTTATGTTAAAATACAAGTTGAGAATGGAACAATGCTGGGTCTGTGTGACAGTGGCGCTACTATCAGCTGTTTAGGTCAGGGAGCCGTGGAATTCATACAGAGTTGTTATGGTCGCCTTTACTGGGTGAAATTTGGATTCGGCTATACGAGCCGAATCCCTTATATTTGATTAGGCCAACGGAGTTATGATTATCTTCTCACCTACATTGGGACATCCTAACCCGACTTTCCAGGCACCCCACAATACTTACCTGCACTTCAGGGCACTAGATCCGGCTCCTATAGCCGAGTCTAAGAGCATACACATTCTTCACCTGCAAAACACCTGAAATAAGAAAACCTGAAAAGGGATAAACATTTTTATATACGCGCATAAAATTCAGCATTCGGTAGAACATAAAATTCATTTCTCAAAAAAAAAACCTCAAAAGTTAGAATCTGTGTGCGGAGAGCTGAAGAAGATAATTTAACTCAATTAAATTGCCTTCAGATAATTTCTCAACTCCTGCACACAAATTCACTAAAATTCGCTAAAAGGCATATTTCAATAGAAACTGCAACTGTTCACCTAACAGCACACACTCAAGCCCCGCCTATAAACGGTAAAAATAATGAGACAATAGGCAAAAATCCTCAGCCGCCTGTAAAAGAAAGAAAAATTACAGCCAAAATTGGCCCGGCTGCAAAAATAATTCTAAAAATAGAATTATTTTTCAAGTCAAAGCAGCAAATTGCAACCGAATTTGCAAGAGAAAATGAACATCTGGCATGAAGTGGCCTGATGACACCGTTGGACGGCACACAGTGCATGAAAGGTTGGATGTCGGCAGCGGTATGCCAAGTTGGTGTGCGTGATCTGTGTGGACAGAAAAGAGCTTGAAGCAGACAGTTCGAGGAGTTGATTTTTAGCTGTGGAGTACGTCGGGTGCGCGGAATAAGAAATCCGTGACGCGAAAACGTTGAAGAAAGTTCTTTTTTAAGTTTTTTGGCTTGATATCGTGGCGTTGTTTTGTGGTTCTCTTAAGATTAAAACGGGTTTTTGTGGACAGTAAGGGAAAAGGGAAGCCAAAAGTCGAGTGAGGAATAAAATTATCGAGAGTCACCTGTAAATTTCGTAAATTAAAGACAACACTAAGACCAACTTTAAAGAAACTATAAATATATCCAGTAAAGGCATAAGAAATTTTTTATTTTAAGTGAAACGAAATTATAAACCAATCCAGTAAGATAATAAGAAAATTTTTTTGTGATCAGTGAAAAGAAACTAAAGACAAATTCAGCAAAAGAACAAACAAGATTTTAAGTGAAAGGAAACTATAGACAGATTCAGTGAAATCATAAGACAAAAATTTAAAGTCAGTGAGTAAATTCGAATGGATTAAGTCAAATCTCGGGGAGGGGGCTAATGGTATTTTTTTAGAACAATTATTGAATGGAAGAAAATCGAAAATTTTGTGAAAAGTAAAACTGTGAAATTACGAAACTTGAAGAAAACTTTAAGGTGTGAAAAAAAAAATTAAATTAAAAGGATACGAAAGTTAAAACAACACGACAACGATAAAAATTTAAAAGGTGTGAAAAATGAAAACTAAAAGTTCGACAACGATAAAAATTGAAAAGGTGTGAAAAATTTAAGATCTTGAAGTAAAGAAAACTCTAAGGTGTGAAAAATTAAATAAAAGGATATGAAAACTAAAAGTTCGACAACGATAAAACTGAAAAGATGAGAGAAAATTAATTGTGAAGCAAGAAAAAACTAAAAAGGTGTAAAAGTTAAAATATTGAAGGCAAGAACACGGAAAATGTATGAAAAGTGAAATATGGAAGCAAGGAAACTGAAATGAAAATTAAACTAAAAGTTATGAAATTAAGAAAAGTGAAATATTGAACGCAAGAGAACTGAAATGAAAATTAAACAAAAGGTATGAAATTTAAAGCTTTGAAATTAATATAAGTAAATTATTGAGTGGAAGAAAATCGAAAATTTTGTGAAAAGTAAAATTGTGGAATTAAGAAATTGAAGGAAAACTTAAGGTGTGAAAAATGAAAACTAAAAGTTCGACAACGATAAAAAATTGAAAAGGTGTGAAACATTTAAGATTTTGAAGTAAAGAAACTTAAAGGTGTGAAAAATTAAACTAAAAGGATATGAAAACTAAAAGTTCGACAACGATAAAAAAATTGAAAAGGTGTGAAAAATTTAAGATCTTGAAGTAAAGAAAACTCTAAGGTGTGAAAAATTAAACTAAAAGGATATGAAAACTAAAATTTCGACAACGATAAAACTGAAAAGAGGTGAGAAAATTAATTGTGAAGCAAGAAAAAAACTAAAAATGTGTAAAAGTTAAAGTATTGGAATCAAGAACACGGAAAATGTATGAAAAGTGAAATATGGAAGCAAGGAAACTGAAATGAAAATTAAACTACAAGTTATGAAATTGATAAAAGTGAAAATTGAAATAAAGTGGAAGGAAATAGAAATTTAAAAGACAAAATGATCAAAGTGAAAAATAGTGGTTAACAAGAAAATTGTTCGGATGGTTACCGAAGTTGGAAGAAAGTGCAAAAGATCCAGATGATTTAAACCCTGGAATTGTTAACGGACATAACAGCGACCGGTGAAAGATATGCGTATATGGGATTTTTTTTGAAGAACATTTTGCCGTGATTATCTTTATGTGAAGTAACGGTGGATATTTCGAAGGTGGAAAATAAAAGAAATCTCGGCTTTGCAATTTTCCAAGTTTAAGATTTTCTTGATAATGTGTTGATGACTTACAGTCAGTTGGTGGATAGAAAACTGCGTCGTCGGGTTTTGCAATATTTTTTTTTGATAAATGTGGAAATATTTTTTTGTGATTAGGTTTTATAAATGCATTCCTACTGTAGAGTAACTGTGGATATTTCGAAAGTGGAAAATAAAAGGCTCAGTGGTTTTTATTTAGAGTTTAGGAATGCAGCAAACGATCTCCATAAAAAGGCCTCTAAGTCATTACAAAGGTAACTTGGACTGCACCAACCCCTCCCAGAACTAGAATTTTTTTTGGTAAAGAAATTATGGTATGCGGTACACTTAAGTCTTTTTATATTATGCATGCAGAAATATATTTCATGTAGGAAGTCGGTCTTTGAAAATCGCTCGGTTCGGCAGTGGCTGATAAGCACTGAAATGTTAATTTTTCTTAAGGAAAAAAAAACAAAACAATTTTTTTTTAAAACGAGTCGTGAAGAAGTGTTTCGAGTCGAACTTAACGCTTTAGAGCCGCTGAAATTTTATTAGATTGATATAGAGACAAAAAAAGGAAAAAAGTCGAACGGTCGTTGTCACCGAGTGCTGAGCCAAATTTTCGGGCTGATTTATTTTATTCATTAATAATTGATGGTAATCTTGAAAACTTTGTTAAACTATAAACAAAAAATGAGTTTATTGTGTTCCTAAACTAAAGTGCAATGCCGAGGAATATGTGGAAAGGTTAAGGAAAAACCTTGAGCAAAATTTGGAATATAACGAAACGTGGATTAAAGGAACAAAAAGGGTGAAAACAAAACCTTAAAATATAAAAAGTGACAGATAAAGGAAACAGATAAATAGATAGAAGTAAATTATAACGACGTGAACAGGAAATGATAACGTGAATTAAAGGAACAAAAAGGGTGAAAACAAAACCTTAAAATATAGAAAGTGACAGATAAAGGAAACAGATAAATAGATAGAAGTAAATTATAACGACGTGAACAGGAAATGATGACGTGAATTAAAGGAACAAAAAGGGTGAAACCAAAACCTTAAAATATAAAAAGTGACAGATAAAGGAAACAGATAAATAGATAGAAGTAAATTATAACTACGTGAACAGGAAATGATAACGTGAATTAAAGGAACAAAAAGGGTGAAAACAAAACCTTAAAATATAAAAAGTGACAGATAAAGGAAACAGATAAATAGATAGAAGTAAATTATAACGACGTGAACAGGAAATGATAACGTGAATTAAAGGAACAAAAAGGGTGAAAACAAAACCTTAAAATATAGAAAGTGACAGATAAAGGAAACAGATAAATAGATAGAAGTAAATTATAACGACGTGAACAGGAAATGATAACGTGAATTAAAGGAACAAAAAGGGTGAAAACAAAACCTTAAAATATAGAAAGTGACAGATAAAGGAAACAGATAAATATATAGAAGTAAATTATAACGACGTGAACAGGAAATGATAACGTGAATTAAAGGAACAAAAAGGGTGAAAACAAAACCTTAAAATATAAAAAGTGACAGATAAAGGAAACAGATAAATAGATAGAAGTAAATTATAACGACGTGAACAGGAAATGATAACGTGAATTAAAGGAACAAAAAGGGTGAAAACAAAACCTTAAAATATAAAAAGTGACAGATAAAGGAAACAGATAAATAGATAGAAGTAAATTATAACGACGTGAACAGGAAATGATAACGTGAATTAAAGGAACAAAAAGGGTGAAAACAAAATCTTAAAATATAGAAAGTGACAGATAAAGGAAACAGATAAATAGATAGAAGTAAATTATAACGACGTGAACAGGAAATGATGACGTGAATTAAAGGAACAAAAAGGGTGAAAACAAAACCTTAAAATATAAAAAGTGACAGATAAAGGAAACAGATAAATAGATAGAAGTAAATTATAACGACGTGAACAGGAAATGATAACGTGAATTAAAGGAACAAAAAGGGTGAAAACAAAATCTTAAAATATAAAAAGTGACAGATAAAGGAAACAGATAAATAGATAGAAGTAAATTATAACGACGTGAACAGGAAATGATAACGTGAATTAAAGGAACAAAAAGGGTGAAAACAAAACCTTAAAATATAAAAAGTGACAGATAAAGGAAACAGATAAATAGATAGAAGTAAATTATAACGACGTGAACAGGAAATGATAACGTGAATTAAAGGAACAAAAAGGGTGAAAACAAAACCTTAAAATATAAAAAGTGACAGATAAAGGAAACAGATAAATAGATAGAAGTAAATTATAACGACGTGAACAGGAAATGATAACGTGAATTAAAGGAACAAAAAGGGTGAAAACAAAACCTTAAAATATAAAAAGTGACAGATAAAGGAAACAGATAAATAGATAGAAGTAAATTATAACGACGTGAACAGGAAATGATAACGTGAATTAAAGGAACAAAAAGGGTGAAAACAAAACCTTAAAATATAAAAAGTGACAGATAAAGGAAACAGATAAATAGGTAGAAGTAAATTATAACGACGTGAACAGGAAATGATAACGTGTATTAAAGGAACAAAAAGGGTGAAAACAAAATTATAAAACATAGAAAGTGACAGATAAAAATATTTATGAATTTCCTAACTTTGTTAGAACAAAAGAAATAACGCTTTAAAGTAGTATCGTGAATTAAAGTGCAAATGATTTTAAAGGAATATGTAAAGAATAGAGAGCGAAGGATTTTATTTTTCTGCCTAATACCGTACTACTAAACTTTATCGGGTTTATAGCATTTGTTCTAGTTTATAATAAGTGTTTCGAATTATTGATCCATAGGATATAGTCTTATTAAGAGTTTGCAGCCAAGACTGTTCTAGAATTTTCCTTGTGAAGCTGTTTCAATGCATTAATATTTACACATGCAGCAATTTATACGCCTAGGTACATAAATATAATTTCTTAATAGAATTTTATATCGAATATAAAATTTTTTTATATAAAATATTTATGAATTTCCTACTTTGTTAGAACAAAAGAAATACCGCTTTAAAGTAGTTAGAGCGAAGGATTTTAGTAGTAGAGAGCGAAGGATTTTATTTTTCTGCCTAATACCGTACTACTAAACTTTATCAGGTTTACAGCATTTGCTCTAATATGCAATAAGTTTTTTCGGATTATTAATACATAAAATATAGTCTTATTAAGAGTTTGCAGCTAAGACTGTTTTAGAATTTTTTCTTGTGAAGTTTTTTCTAATGTATTAATAGGTATACATGCAGTAATTTACACGACTAGGTACGTAAATATATTTTCCTAACAGAATTTTGTATCGAACCTAAAATTTGTCTTTCAAAATAAAATATTTATGAATTTCCTAACTTTGTTAGAATATAAGATAAGCAGGAAAAAAAATGCGCATTTTTCTTCTTACATTTAGTTAAGATAGTTTTTACTTAAGAAAACAAAGGTTCAATTCGCAATTGTTGTACAGCTTAGAGTACGTAGTCAGAGCAGTAGATAGGCACCTAGGAGATAAGGAGCAGAATTGTTTTTTTTGTTGTCGACCGAGCCTCATTGCAGAGGTTAATAGACCCTGGCCCTCAGCCAGTTGGCCGTATGCCCTCCACTGGAGGGAGTAATTCCGTTTTTTACAAAAAAAAAAAAAAATTTTTTTAAATTAAATAAATAATTTTTTTAATGAACTTTAATTAGGTCGTCTTCCTTTCTTTCTCTCTCCTCGTCGTCCTTCCTTAGGGCGGCCACTATCAACGCTACGTCGGTGGGCGGGGTCCTCGCAATGAGGTGAGAGGCCCTCTTTCTTTTCAGGTTTCGGAAATAGGGCATTCAGATGAATGGGCCATGCAAGGGGAGTCATGTCACCAGACTCCCCCAACGAGATCCGGTAAGTCGAGCAACGCCTGCTCGTATCCTCTTCCTCCTGTTCTGTTCCTTTTTTTTTCTTTTTTTTCTCTTTTGTTTCCTTTTTTTTGAACTTAAAATTCTCTTTGGTTTTTTTTTTTTCAAATTTCAAAATTCCCTTCATTTTTGTTCCTCTTTTTTTCAAAATTTTCGCGGTTTCTCTTTTTCTTCCATTTTTGTTTCCTTTTTTTTATGATCCATTTCTTTAAAATCAAAATTTTTTTTCTTTTCTTTCCTTTTCTTTTTCCTTTTTTTCTTTGCTTTTGCGCGCGTTTCGTCTCACCTATCCTATATCCCTCGGCATGATTTTCTTGCTTTTGTTGCGCGACCGCGGGCGGAGATGGCATCCTTTTTTTTTTTGAACCCCCCCCCCCCCTCTCTATCGCAATGCTAGCGATACCAGCATGCCATCCTCCATCTCTGCCCAAGCATCTGCTGACAGATGAATGTCCAGCGGAGGCCGTGATCCTGGCTGACATCAGCTGACATCCAGAGTCATAGCCTGCCTTGGGCAATCATGCAGCAGCAGTGTCGGTCCCAGCCCGCAACAGAGTGTAGGATTAAAACTCTCTAAACTGACAGCCACAGTGCACACCACCGACGGCACTAGTCAGGCAGTCCTAGGCACAGTTACAGCTGCTGTGACTTATCGTAGGAAATCCAAAGTTTTGACACTGTTTGTTGTTCCAGGCTTAAGACAACCCTTGTACTTGGGCTTAGACTTTTGGCAAGAGTTTCAACTTGCCTCAGTCGTAGCCCCTCCCTTCATTAAGCAACCGTCCTCTCCGATTGAGACAAGTTCTCACCAGTAGCACTATTAGCATACAATCTTTTAATCGTCCGTCCGTCCATTCTTAATCCGTCCGATCATATAGAGTGGTCCAAATTTTTTTTTTCTCTTAGTCCGTCCGTCCGCCGTCCTAGACAGGAATGCCCGGCTCAGTCGGTAGAGCATGAGACCTGATCTCAGGGCCGTGGTCGTGCCACACGTTGTTGCAATCGAACAGGGAGGAAGATCTGAACTCTCCAGCTTCTCATTAGAGCTTGGAGGGGACAGCTCTGACTCTCTGCTCGACGTGGAAGTGACTGGCTACCCTTCTTCCTCTCATTAGGGAATGAAGTGGTACCGGGAACTGACACGGCAGCGTGCCAGCGCCAGATCCTGGGATGGTCTTGTGCCTCAGATTGAGCCCGAGTAGATCCTGTCTCACTCTTTTCAGTTCCTCTCTCATCGGATCGCTAGAGCTACAGGCCTTGAGAGAGAGACCTGCGTTGTAATGTGAGACATTTTACGCTTTGACATAAACGTGCCCCGATGTAAACATATTCAGTTTTATACTCTGTGGTTGTCACCCTTGTAAGCTGCCACGGATGTGATCTTTTGAAGAAGAAGAAGATGAACATTCCGTGACGGCTGCCAAAGGATGACAAGCACACAGAGGTGAGTGGAAATATTTTGAAATATAATTTTCTAAACTTTATCTGAACCATCCTGGTTGAGAAAAGTTTCTAAATCCGAATTTATCTCACAGGCACAAAAAAATAAAATAAGCAGAAGAAAAATTTTGGGTTAAGATTGAGCAGATTGCCACAGATTAAAAAGCTCTGACGGAGTGCTCCCCAACCTCAACGCAAAGCGGAACCTTCTGTACCGGAAGACTGTGCGCTGTAATAAAAGGCGGCCCTGAACACATTTCTTTCTGGTCGCCATACCAAATTTCCAAGATTTCATCAATCGGAAAAAGCATTTTAAATAATTACGAGGGACGACCAGCAAAAATTTTTCTTTTGAAATAACCACCAAAGTGCTCTAATGCGTACATTCAATACACTCTGGGAAAGTGTTGTGTTAGAGATCTGTGCATTGGCGGCTGAGGGCACATTTTTGTGACCTGACAAGACCCATTTCCTTCTTCGCGTACGGCAACACCTAACTCTACAAAAACAACTAAACAAAAAAAAAGGTAAATTATTTTCATATTCGTCGCTGTGATCCGCGTCACTAATTGCTTTCCCTTCTTAAAAAAATGAATAGGTACGTGGCAGGCATATAAGTGGATAAAATTCCACCCTGCCATAGTCAACCGTCAGAGTATTACCTCCTTCGACAGTTGTGGAAACCCCTTCGGGCATGTCATCTGTAAATCCCAGCACCTGTACTGACAGCTTATGCGATCCAGTTAGATTTCATCCAAGAGAAGTGAAAAATGAACGTGAACATAATCAGTCCTCAGGACAAGTATTGATGTGATGTCAAAGTCCCCAGCTTTAGAAAAGAAATCAACATTCTAGGTAAATGATATATGTTAGAAAAGAGATAAGAAAAAAGGAAAAAGTTAATAGAATTATTTTTTTTGGAAATAAGAAATCATACAATGTTTAGGGAACTAATTAGGCCTATTGTCGTTTGTAAGTGAATTGAGTTAACTAGATTTATGATTAAAAGCATTGAGTACCTTTTTATATAGTCTAAATATCAAGCAGAAAAAGAAAAAAAGACAATTAGGAAAGACAGCTTATATAGTAAGCGTGGTCAGCGCATATGACTTTTTGTTATATAAATAATTTGAGCTTGGATGTTATAACACTGGAAACTATAAGCTCCTTTCCATTGTCCAAAAAGTAAGATTAAAAGTTTTGAGTGCGAGTCTTTATAAACGTTTAGTAATTTCGTCGCCAAAACAATACGTTACGTTCATGAACTTTTCGGTTTAGGTGACAAAGTTTTACAGTCTGATTACCATAAGTGCACATAAACGCGCGTAATTTTGTAATAGTGTAGATTCCCTTTTGAAATTGTCAGTTGCAATTAAGATATCCGTACTAAGCAGAAATGATAATGACTTGCGTTGATTCATTTATCCCTCTCGAATGGGGCAAAATATTTTCAAGCTGTTTTTCCTACCGCTATTAACAATTAATGACAACGATATGTAAAGAAATTAAAAATTAATTATAATTCTTTTTAGCCAAGTATATTATACCTACGTAAAGTTATTTCGTAAGATTTTTCCAAGAGATGAATGCGTAATTAAGACAATTTCGTAGACTAGCAATATTTTTTATTTGGCGTTAAGCAAAGCAAAATTAGAATCATTTAAATAATCTGAACTGAAACGAAATGCTCTGCAAGTATTCAATCGTTACTGAAGCAAATGCTATTCTGTAACAATAAGTAGGTTTTTAATTGTTTTTTTTTTTTTCTTAATGATATATACATTACAATTCAACTGTTAAAGTTTTTGCTTCAGTTGATTTTATTACTAATCTAGTAATGTTAGATAAAGATGTTAGGAGGATATTGGCACCTTGTTTTGGAAAGAAATTTGTTTCAATGGAAAGGCTATCGGTCAGATAGAATACAGATAGACTTATTTGGTATTTAGTAACTTAGAATTTTTTTTGTTGTTGGTTTTTTTTTGATATTACATTGATTTAAAGAAGAAAAAGAGAATGAATTGAATCTTTTTATTTCAGGAACCCAATAAAGCTTCTTCCTCCTTATGTCCTCCTTATCCCTTCTCCCTTTTTCGTTATGATTTAATTTGATTTTTTTTTGTTTTCCTTCAGCTTTCCTTTTCTAGGTTGGGCCTGTACCCTAGCCAGGTACAGGGATGGAGTGGGTTGATAGCCTGAACTGTCAGTCAAGGGGGTAGATTTTCTTTTTTGAGTATTTTTTAATGACAGTTCAGCGCGGCTAGGAACAACTGGTGACACCAGACCTGTTGTTCCTCCTTCAAGTTCTGCTTTCTTGTTTTGTTTTTCCTTTCGTGGCAGACCTGAAGAAAGGATACCACAACCTTTCTTCGCCACAGGCACGCGAACTTCTGTTTGCGATGTGTGATTAGATGTCCAAGGACCCTGACCCCTTACCGACGAGCTAGGACGTGCTGCCAGCTAGCGCGTGCCACTTGGACATCTCGCAGCAACTTCACGTTGCACATAAACATGCGCACACATTACATGTTATTTTAGCGTTATTCAGTCTGGAAATAAATTTCATTGAAATCGGACTCCGTTGTTCTTAATTCCGCATCGACCCAACAATATTTTTGTTATGTGCAGGAAACCCTCATGAAGCTTCCTCCCCTTCTTGATTCCCTTAACCCTTTTTCCTTATTCAACATTCCCTTACTTTTGTTTCAATTTTTTTTTCAGCAACCTGGGCCTGTACCCTAGCCAGGTACAGTACAGGGATGGTGTGGGTAGATAGCTGTACTATCAGATATTGGGTAATTTTTCGTTTGTTCTTTCATGATAGTTCAGCGTGGCCAGAAATAACAAGAGTCAAGTTCGTGGCAGATTTGACAGAGGGAAGCCACAACCCTCTGTCGCCACAAGCACGCAAATTTTGTTATGGTGTGTGTCAAGCATGTACAAGAACCCGACCCCAAACCGACGAGCTACGCATGTGCTGCCAGCTAGGCGTGCCACCTGGACATTCAGCCAACTTCACGTTGCAAACACCTCGCGCACATAGCAATGTGTTACAAAATAAGAAAAAAATGTGACCCAGGCCTGTTTTTAAATTAAAATTAATGTACTTGCTTAAAATTATACGCTTTACTGATGATACCAGTAAATCACTAATAAAATCATCCAAAATACTTTTGTGTACAATATTAATGTTGTTTTTATAAGACTAATATGTCTTTATTTTTAATAATTATAATTTTAGGTACTTTGGACATTATTATAAAAAAGGAAAACTCGTAGCACTCATTAATCCTCAAAAAATCGAAAGTAAATTGAGCAAAAATTAGTTTTTGTTTAGTTGTGACTTCTATGCAGCTTTTTAACCCACAATATAAAATTTCAAAACAAATTTCACTACTAAACTAGGAAAATTGAGCTATTTTTGTAGTAGTTGATAAACTAGTATATATGCGTATTCAAAGAAAATATAAAACCATTAATATATTATCACTATTATTAACTTTATGTTTAACAAATTCACTTCAAATCTACAATAATTGTCAATAGATCGTAAATTAAACTTACTAAAACTCCAACATCGGCAACCAAGGTATGTCAAGTTTTAGTGCGTGAAGGTCCCCCAGATTTCGCATCACGCATTCTGTCTTTTACTGCTTTGAGTAGATCCTCAAAAGACTCTTCTGCGACCGGTTTTTTCACCACTGAAGGATACGAACATACCTTAAGAGTGGCTGTAGCAGCACCATCTGGAAAATAATTAAATTAATAAAAATGTAATAAGGAACATCACTTTTAACGACTAAGCGCTGTGACTATGCAATATATGGGGCATTTCACCTGAAGCGGACAACCGACAATTTTGAAGAAGTAATGTATGACCTGTTTCAAAGGCAATTAATCATATTAAGAAACTTATATAAAAATAATTAAAATAGTTATTCTTATAGGAAATTGCATACTCTTCACAGTCGTGGTATCGAATTCGAAATTGGATTTTTTTTTCATGTAAAAAAACCAAAATTAATATTTAAAATTAAATTTTGACAAACTTCGACATGTTTAATTTTTTTTTAAATAGCTCAAAAAATAACTTAAAATGTATAGTAAATACCTGTTCAGTTTCATAATGTGATCTGCATTCGAACACAGTGCAGCGCGTAGTCGGCGTTTGGCCAGTGCGATAGTTTTGTATGCAAACATGAAAAAATTTAAGTTTAAATTCTCTATCTCCGATACGAATGCAGATCACGTTCTAAAATTTTACACATATTATTTATGAACTATAAGCTACATTTTGAGATAAAAACAAAAATTTTTAAACATGTCGAAGTTAAGTAAAATCCGATTTGATATGTTTACTTCCGGTTTTGTATCCGAAAAATTTTTATTTTTTCAACTCTGTAATAACAGCCAAGAAAAACATTTATTTGTCTTTAAAATAACACTATTTACTTTTTTTCTATCCCTTTGAATAATAGCAAATTTTTTTTTTTTTTCAAAATACCCGCTCCCCAAATTTTGTCAATTCTTTAAAGGCTTAGAAAATATCAACTAGGCTTCATAGAAAAAAAATAAAAATGCACATTTATTCAGGACATATAGAAGTACAATTAAACCAAATATGAACAAAATCCATGACATTTTTTTCGCTGTCCGCTTCGCGTGAAATGCCCCATATATGAAGAGGTTCTTTTTAAAAGACGATTAATCCAATTTTTGCCATTTTTACTATGCGATATTTTATAAATACTTCAAACTATGAGTAATCCATAACTGTTATATCAAGATCATGACTATTCATATATAACACTTTTCACATTTTTGTCTCCAGATATCCTCTGAAAGTTGTAAGTTTTACTTTATCACATAAACATCAATTTGTTATCCGCCGTTCTGAGATTTTTAATTTATCACCAAAATAAGTATATTTTAATTGTTTCCTAACTAATACCAACTTTCTCAATGTCCGATTAAACAATTAAACTGGAATAGGCCTATTTTGAAAAGTTCCTCCTCAAATATCTCTTATTACCACATATAGAGAATAGACATACCAAATCACTATTTTCAACCATTAAAACGCTAAATACAAATATATATATAATACATAATATATATATACTATATATATATACTATATAATACATAATACTATCTGAACGTTTCAGCTTACGGGATCATAAGAAATAACGATTAAATATTTTTGTTGTAGTTGGTTGGTTTGTTTGATTTGCACCGACTTCAAAATGTCGTAATAGATATAAAATTAAAAATTATTTTATGCTTTTAGCGCTTTTTGTGAAGTCGGTTCAACTTTTTTTTAAAAAATTATTTTATTATGTAAACAGATTAGTGATGTCACCAAATGTTGAAAAATGAAAAAGTTGGAAGTTTTTGTAAAGAATTTTCTAAAGAATTGCAACATTTTCCATGAAACTATCTTCTAAGTCAGTACTCCGTAAAATAGAGATTATCGTAATTTTACATGTTCATTGAAAAGAAAACAATTTACAAGGTAGGGGTCAGTTTAGCGTGAAGGGGTAAGATATGAGTTGGACGTAATCAACCGAATCAATGGACACTCACTTTTGGATGTAAAGACAACTGTACGGAAACACCCGACAATTGGGGAGTGGACGAGTTCGAATGGTATTCCTCGGCAAACTTGATCATGAACTCATGAAAGATTTCAATCCAGTCAATTTTTGTATTCAAAAATTTGAAAGGGATACTTGACATATACTTAAGACAGCTCCTGAGAGGATCAACACTACCCAAATTTTAGCACGCATACATCAAAGGAAGATCTACAGAGACGGCTCTTCAGGAAGTGGTGCACACCATTGCGACCACAATATATTACAAAAGTTACATCCCTTGTGAACGTAGCGGATGCTATTAACGTGTGTGCTGTGAACGTAGCGGGTGCTTCAAGCTATACAAGAATCTATTAGTTTAGGTTTAGACGAGGAATTTTCTTTGGTTGGTAACAATTGTAAGACTTCAGTTGGTATTCTAAAGGAAACTGATGTCGGATTTTCTTCCCGTACTCTGTGGGGTTCCGGGGCTCTATTCTTGGATCACTACTATTTGCGATGTTATTTAATTGCCTTCAGTAATTCTTATATGATTGTACTTATCTTATTAACATCACAGGGCATTTCAATTTATTTTTTAATCTTGCAACCTCTCTAAATACTTTTTGTATTTTTCTTTGTTAGTTTTCCTAAACTTCTCTTTCTAGGTCTCGCAACTTTAATTATCTTTGCAAAGTTACATAAATATATTTTAATTGCAACCATGCTGAAAGTTTTAACTTCATAACGCTGATGTGCTATATTTTTTGTGACTCCAATGTTGCATGATATTGAATAACTGTGCTCTCTCTCTCTCTAGTTCCTGGGGCGGGAGAAGAACTTCACCTGATTCGAGACAACGAACCACTGACAACCTCCATGGCCTTTTTATCGTAATTTGTTGTCAGTAGAAAACAACCATGGGTTGCCACCGGTGGGATTCGAACCTGGGACCTCCGGATTGGTAGGCCGACATGTTATCACTATCACTTTGATAGTCAAGCAGAACAATCCGAAGGCAAGTACCACAATATCAATAATTTTATTGGAAACTCAAAAAAGCACAGCAAAGCAAACCATTTTAAAATCAAAACTTTCAGCATCATAGGAACCCAGAACAGCAATTTAAGGGCGGCGATTTCTACTGTGTTGTCGATTTTTTTCGTTTTTCTTTTTGCAGTTTTCGATATTCTGTAGCCTCAAGAATAACCCTAGGTAAACCTTTTTATCATATCTACCGTAAAAAATGTGTTGTACGTAATTTCATGACGGGCGGTCGGGTCACGACAAAGCATTTTCAAAATCTTAAACGCGTCTTTCTCAAAACCATGTTTTTCGAGCTGGTGTGCAGTACCTATTCTAATTGTTCGATTACAGCAAATCGGGGTTTAAAATGTTCGGCAGACATGTGATTCTCGTTCTAATCATTCAGATTTTTCGGAAAAAAAATGTAAACTTGTTAACTTTTTTGAATTTCGCGCCATTTGTAAAGTTTTTCAAATTTCGACTTGAATATGGTCAGAACGATCACAAGGGACCGAATTTAGCGACATGCAGCCCCCTCACGATCGGTTTTTTTTTTGCAAAAAAAAAATGTCTTTTTGTACTTCATATCCCAAATAAAAAGACGCAAAAAGTTGCATAATTGTACCCATCTTACTTTTCTCCAACAAAAAAAATTACGAAGTTAGGTGTCAAAAACAGGCCACCACAGTAGAAATCAGCCTTAAAGCTGAAATTATATAGAACTAAGCAAGGCACAACATTTTAAAATTAAAATTTTTTAAAACGCAACAGAGCAATATTTCCATGCTAGGCAAGAAAGCTCTGTCTCCACTTTTTATTGAAACGGAGTTAGGAGTACATTAAACATCACCTTGTGAAGTTAGTCGTACGTAAAAGATTCCCATCCATTTAACCTCATTTGAATAAGGTATAGACAAATTAATTTCTATTAATTTAATTGAATTCTATGTAGTTATTTACTAAAAAATCATGCAATCACGTGGGAAATTTTTTTTACCTAAATCTGAATACGAAGATTGGCAAAAAGCTCGTCTTCCTCCAAAGCTTATATCATACATGCTAATTTTTGGATCACGGATGCCATTGTCAATTGCTGCAAATGCATCTTGTGCCCTCTCGAATGTTACAAAACCATACTTCATTCTGAAAGTATCATCATCATATTTGAAAATCACATATTAAAATAATTGTTCACTTACCCTGTATCTTTGTAATGAATCGTTACTTGCCGAATCGGCCCATATGGAACAAACTTACGTTTTAGATCCTCTTTTGAAGTATCAGGCTCAATTCTTCCTACATAAACAATTCGTCTTTCTTCCACAGCTACGTATGTATACAGAGATTAACCAAAAATTTACCCTGCTACATTTGCTTTCAATTACCTGGAGAAACATGACGATCATAATGTCTTCTTTCAGAGCGGTACCCGCTACTGCGATAAGATGTAGACCTAGATCTTGACCTGGAAGATCTACTGCTATAGCTTCCAGAACGCGATGAACAACTACTACTGCTGCTACTATAACTACATTCTGAACAACTTGAAGCAGATCTATTTTTGCGAAGTTTTTTCTCAACTTTCGACTTAGAACGACTTCGACTTCTATAGGAGTGCTTCCTTGAGCGACTTTTTGAATGGTGTCGATTTTGATTTCGCGAATATCGGCGATTTCCTTTAGATGTACCAGAATCTCGAGAACTTTGTGAGCTAAGTGAATCTTCTCGGGATCTGATTTGAGACCTATAATTATTTTCATCAGAGGAATATGATGCACGACGAGAACGATATTGTCTCCGGTGCCTTTTTTCAATAGTTACAGAAGATTTCGGTTCTTTTACTGAGGATATAGGAATTATTCGTTCTAATGCAGGAAACTCAGCTAAAGGATTAGTCTGCACTGACACTGTTTGCATTTTCGGTCGTATTCTATCTTTACGAAGATGCATTATTACTTTATCCTCTCCGTGCTCTAACACAACATGGTTTCCTTCACTTACCACTGCACTATGGGTTCTTGCTTGTGTGTTTTCGCGAATTAATACTAAAGGTTGTAGAGCATGTGGTAGATTAGCAACATCGGTGGGATTCAAAACATGTATATTTGTTTTTTGCGAAGTTGGCGTTGACTTTTTCAAAACTACGTCTTGAATACTGGATATCAACGAATTACTAGATATTTTTATGTTCTCAGATGATTTTGCCTTTTCCAGTGTATTATTTATATTATGTAATAAAGCATTTGATTGAAGAAAAGCTTTACTAGAGTCATTGCATGTTTTAACTTGTTCTTCAATATGATCTATGGGAGACAAACTTATATCTGTATTACAACCTGCAGACACAATTATAATTTCTTCATAGTCGGGATTAAATTTCAAAGAAGTGTTATTATTTATTGTTTTAGCAGTACTAGTTTTCCTAACAATTTCTTCTAAGGGGAGAATTTTTGTGATCGGCCCAACCTTTGCAGAGACGGTCGAATCTATAAGTTTAGTTCTAGCAGCCTTTTTTAGTTCTTGTAAACGGAACACTTTATTCTTCGCTTCAATTATAGGATCATAAAACTGTGGTTCTATTATAACTTGCGATACTTCCTTATCCTTTTCTATTTTTATTTGACACACTTCATCTTTCGGTAGGATTGATTTTGATACATTTGATTGACTAGAAAATTTAATATCAGCCTTTGGATCTTCTATTTTAATTTCACTCATGTTTGTTTGACCATTTATTCCATTTTTACATAAATTAGAAGAAATATTTCCGAGGCCCAAAATATTTTTTTCTCTTCTCCTTTTATATTCTTCCAAATTTAACTTCTTCTTTGGAGGCGGTATAATTGATTCCAATTGAATTTCATTATTAAAAGGTTTGCTTCCATTGCAATTTTTATTATTAGTAGGCTCAGAACTATTTACATCTTTTTCACTTGTGCTTGGACTTCGTATTAATTCGTTACGTGAGCCTTTCCGCTGCACTTCTATTAATTCATTTCCTCTAATTTCCACCTCAATTGCTCTTTTTGGACATTTTGCAGAAGCTGCTGGCTTTTGTGGTCCATATTTCTTTGTTGGGCTCTTTAATGTTACTACTTTATTGTTTAGTTGATAATTTATTTCATTTTTAACAGAAACTTTTTGACAAATTTGCTCTACCTCCTTCTTACCTTCTTGAATTGTTTGAAATTTATTATCTTCACCCGAATCATAATCATATCCGTTTTCTTCATCTGGCTCAGAGGCATCTTTTAATTCAGGTTTTGAGCACATTGAAATATTTTTTCCAAGACCAAGGCCAACATTTCTCCTCTTTTGCTCACAGTTTGAAAATTTTTTAGAGGTCGATGTTTTAATACCAACAGTGCCTTCCAATTTGTTTACCTTTAAAATATTTTATGTTTAGTCCAAAATTAAAACAACACTAGAAAATATGTTACAAAATGAATCGAAAAATAAAGTATAAGATAATTTTCTTAAGTTTGTATAACATATTAGGGGGCCGTTCAAAAAAGGTTCTTTTCCCCGATTTTTTTGACTATATTATTTATTTAGGATTTCAGATTACGTATGTTATTAAGCATATATTAAACTTATATAATTTATAATTATATATAATTAAAATCAAAGGTGCATGAATATAATGGTACTAAGGCGGAATCGCTTTTTCGTTAATGGTTGGTGTGAAAAAAAAATCCAAACAGTTGACAAATTGTTAACATATGTATTTGGAAAAAAATTTAAATTTTAGTATATATATGTTTCAAGCTGCAAATGTTGTGTTTAGCAAATAAGAATTTGTTAAATATAGCAGCTTTATTAATTTAATTTAATTAAAACAAATTAAATGATAACAGGTAGACAACTGATCTCTTTCATAAAAACCTTTGCTATCTCTTTTACGCGCAGCTGACACTTTCATCTATTTTAATGCATGTGTAGTGTCATGGTGTCATGTATAGCCGTTTTAAGTATTTCTTTCGTAAAATTTAATTCGTTTTTGCATGAATTTTTCTTTAAGAGGGGTCAAAAAACACCTCTAAGTGCAACGTTACAAATTTTTTTTAAATTTAAGTTCTAACGATTGTAGTTAGAGTTATAAATCTAGCCAGGTTGAGAAAAGACGTTTCGAGAAAAACGCAATTGAAAAAGAGAGAAGTTTGGGAAAAATGTCTTCTGTAACTCGTAGTAAATATCGTATGTAAATTAAAATTTTGATATTTACCAAACTTCGCTGATTCTGGCCCCATAAGATGGACCTCCTTCGTGATAGGTGCACGTCCCTATGACAGGATATAGGGACTTTTTTTGGAAACTTGGCACCCGTGACATGTGGACGGGTTTTTAACAGTGATAATGCGACACCGAGCGCCTCAGTCCGTTACAAAATGTCGCAGCAGCCAATTCGTCTCCCGGTGTGAGATTCGCTCAATCATTCGTTTATTCACGTTCAAACTGAGGGTGAATCAATTGTGACTGGGGCGAAACGTGGGTGTGTCACTATAATCCTGAGCTACAGTGGCGCTATACCCATTCACGATCATTCAAAAAATTCAAAGTTCAGTCTCCTCAGAGAAAAATCATGGCATCCGTTTTTTGGGACCGAAACGGGATCTTGTTGGTCGATTTAATGCCTATGGGCCCACCACCAATGCTGCTGAATATAGTGAGACCCTAAAGAAGCTGAAAAAAAATCAAAGACAAAAAGAGGGGAATGCGTACTCGTGCTGTCTCAATGCCAGACCCCATACGATCCGGCTCACTCAGGACCTGCTCGTATCGTTTGGATGGGATATTGTGACTCACCGGACCTGGCACCGTCGGATTACCATCTCTTCAGCAATTAAAACAGTTCTTAGGCGGCCAACAATTTTCGAATGATGAGGAGGTCATAGAGACGGTGAAAAAGTAGCTAAAGGAGGTGGAGCGGAAGGTACACGATGAAGGTTAAATTTACAGTTTGTGACGTAATACCCTTTTGCTCTGAGGTACGGATATAATGAAAGATACTAATCTACACAAAGATACGGAAATCCACCTTTCTTATTATTTCGCGAACTGAAAATTTAGGGGCGTTACATGGTATCTTTGATTGCAAATAATTAGGTAGTTATAGATACATGTTTTTCATAATTGTTTGCCAAATTCATGTAAATGTAATAGGCATTAAATTAAAACTATTTTATGTGTGTTTAGTTTAGTTTTTTTTAAATATTTGATTTTTCTTTTTTAGTGTTTTATATCATGGATACGAAAACCGACAAAAAATTTGCTGAGTTAGCGGCAAATCTTCCTTCCCATCCCTCTCCATAGCATAATTTTTATCATGATATCAATGAGTGAACTTACATTATACAATAGAAAGATAATCGTTCAAATTGATTGGAAATGTTAACAAATCAAAGTGAAAATTTAATAATAAAACTAGTGTGACTCAAAGACAATTAACTTGAGAGTTTAACTGTAATCAGTAATACGTAGTAAGTGTTAAAAAAAATTTGAACATCAAAGTGAAGAAAAGGCGGAAATCACCAGAATAGATATAAGGGCAAATACATAAGAGTAAAAGTAATATCAATGAATGTCTAGGAAATTGCAAGAAAACTAATTTTATTTTCGAAAAATTATTTTTTACAGTTAGGAACTTCTGCTAAAGATATCTCTGTTTATAAAAGAAAATATTTGGAAAAATCTTTTTTACTTAAATACCACTAGGAAAGAAATGTCTTATTTTGGTGCCTAAACATTTTATTTAAATTGCATTTGGGTCATTCCACGAAAAGTTGACCAGGGTTCTGAACAGACCCTCTTCGATTTTCATAAAACTTTGCATATTGGTGGAGACTTACGAGATTTAATTATGTATTTTTTATATTTTAACCTACTTTTTGAGATATGTGAGAATATGTTCATGCCAGCCCCACACAAGGTGTTGTCAATGACACCAAATCTATATCCTTACACAAAAATATCGAAGTTTGAAGAAATTGAAACAGGGGCCTTATTACGGAACAAGAGAAAGAAACGAATTTCTAGTCGAGACAAATTTTTACATGCATTATTTCATTTAAAAACGTGTCTAGGCTAGAAATACGTTTCGTTTTCGTGTTGCGCAATAAGGACCCAGGCATTGTGTAGAACTTGACGAAATGTCAATTTAGCGGCTGTATTACTTGATAGATTAAAATAAATAATAAATTCTATTAAAATATAGTTATAGTAATAATAATTATAAAATAAATAGTGACAGTTGTTTTTGTTACAACAATAGAATTTAATTAAACCTTGTCAATAAATTCAAATAATAAATACTCACCGCAAGTGTTTTTATGTTCCCTGAAATTGTATTTTTGCTGACATTACGATTGCGGAATTTTAAACATTTGGTTGTTTTGGAAGTTTTTGATGTTGGGCTCCACGATGGATCTTTAACAGGATCATCTTCAATATGGGTTGTAAAACTATAGTTTAAATCGTTGTTTTCTACATCTGCGAGATTACCATGGAACATTAATTCACTGTCATCTTGAACAGTCTCAACATCCACAATAATATCATCTTCGGGATCAATACTACTGTTAGAAGTTTCATCAGCCCGAATTCTTTCCTCATCCAAAATTCTTCTATTTTCATCTATACTAGAATTTATTGCAAATCCATAATCATCTCTAGTAATAAAACTTGCTAAATCAAAATGTTTCATATCAACAATTTCAACTTCAAGAGAGTTTAGGCCATCTGATTTTCTACCTATTAAAGGAACACGTTCGGATTCAAGAGGAGTTAATAGCAATGACCTATTATTAAATTGCTCTTCTATTTGGAATGGAAATTCAGTATTGTGTTGCTCTTCATGCTCATGCATTCCATTATATAAAATACAATTGTCATCTATTATTTCGTTATCATTGTCACTATCATCGCTGGTATGACTTTCATAATCTGCTATTGACGAACTCATTGTTCTTTTGCTTGCTCTACTGCTACATTGAAGAACCTCTGCATCTTCATAATCTAAATCACAGTATTCTTCGTCTGAATCCTCTCCCGAATTACTACTTATGGGAGAACTATAATCACAATTTGGATCAACTGCTATTATTTCTATTGATGGAGAAGACATGTGAGGTTGATATTCACTTTCGAGATACTGCTTACGATTGGAATCCTGTAAATGATAAAATAAATAATTTCATTAAATTTGCTAACACTGGCGCGTTTCAAAATCCAAATTGAAGATTATGCAATATTCAACTAAAAAAAAAATATTTAAATTATTCCACTATTAAAAACCAACACTCATTAATAATAATGTTATTAAATTTTATACTAGAAACTTAAACAAACCCGTAAATGCACAAAGAAGCATTTATATTATCGACTTGACTTTTAGCCAAGTATTCCTAAGAAATTTACGAGCACTAGTCGTGAAGTGAAAAGTTTATTTTTAGTTTAAAGCTTATATTAACTTTACACTCGTCGCAACAAAATTTGCCACATAGTTTGTTTTAGTTAATTACAGTAATAAATAAGCTTTTTTAATCTATTTAATATAAAATTATATTAACTTCTTTTAAAAATACTCTATTAACTTCAAGTTGAAATCTTTTTTATCCTTCAATACATAGAGACCTACACTTCTGGCAAAAAAATTAGTTACACAATACACTGTTGATTTATCTAAAATTGTTCATTAAATAATTTCAGGATGTAGTATTCGATCCAATAAATCTAAGCAAACGCCAATCCAATAAGTCTAAGCGCTAACTAACTAACATGTGGTTCCCCTTATCTATTGTTAAATTTAGTGCCACGTTAGTCACAATTCAGTTTTTATGATTCACTCAAACGAGTTTTGAAGCTATATTCCCGCATTTTCCGATTATGGTTAAAAGTACCGGAGAAAGAACTATATAATTGAATATTAATGTAAAGTTATTTATTTAAACCAAATAAGAAAAAAACAGCACGTTTTTATACAGTAGTAATGACTGATGCCATTCTGTATCAGAATAACTGGACAATGAGTGAATATGCGGTGAGTGGGGAATATTATGAAGGTTAAAATGACAAAATGATTAGTTTTTAATAGAGTGGAAGATATCCGGTAAGAGTGGAAGATTGCGGTAACCCAATGTCACGTCCTTAACAGTGGAAAACTATCAACGCCGTTGGCAGTACTGAAACAGTGAGACGACGATGAATACTGTCACCTTTGCTATTCTTGATAGTCATTAATGACTTAATATCAAGCGCCCTAGTTATATACCCGCGAAGGTTTCGATAGAAGCTTTTTAAAACACTTATACACCCAGATTATGATGACGCTGTATATCTTTCATTACTTTAACACAGTAATGTAGCTCAAATGCCTAAAGTCCTGACTACAGAAAGTCGCTTGGAAGGGGAAGTTATTAAAATGAAATTTTCTTACAAAATATCCTTTTGAAGAAGGTAAAGTTAACAGCAATAATCGTTTTCACGTGTTTACGATAAATTATTATCCAATTAATTTTATATTTTGAAAAATTATCAGAAGCATTAAATATGCTCGAGTATCATTCTTACCTGCTTCCAATTCTCTGTAAGACAATTATTTTGATCTGAATTTGTATCTTCTAGATGAAATGAATATCGGCGATCAATTTCATTTTCAAATACTGGTTTTTCATCCATAGGTGAAAGAGGTAAAATACCTTCTAATGCTTCTGATAGCTGCAATCCTAAAGTGCTAAAATTAATAAAATTAAATAATTTTCGATTAACAATTTCAGAAAACGTCTTACTCGTTCTCATGGGACCAATAATTCTCTGTTTCAAAATTGCAGAAATTTCCATCATAATGGTCATCATGGAAAGCGTTCAAAAGTCCTGATTCCATTGCGAAGCTGAAATGAAATATTAAAAGTTTATTATTTAGCTTAACAACTTGAAATAAAAATGTGAAACTTTAATATTATGAGAGTAATGACAAAGATATTTCCAATAAAAGCTAGAAAAATGACACAACAGTCTTTTTTCCACTTTGGGGAAAAAATACAACATTATAATGGAACTATTTCGTACGGAAAATAAAGCCACCATTTGAATGGGAAAATATATCACAGATTTATTGCTATTATAAATGGGACACTAATTGCCGTTAGGCATATTTGAACATTGCTGACATCAATAAATAACAGCACCTAACTCACGGATTACCACTAAAGAGCATCATCTAAGGCAACTATGCGGATAGTACTTAATTGCCATGGTTAATTTATTTTTATTTTGACTCAACAAAATTTTCCGTGAGATGTTAGAAGTTATCGTACTGTGGCATGTTTTTTGAACTTATTTTACAGTACCGGTAGAGCAGCTACGCCGTTTTGGTCATTTATTTATTTTATTTGTTTCGACCTTTTTATATTTAATCTCTCTATCTAGTTCTAACCACTGCTTGTGGGGCATGGAGCGGGAGGGGCGTTTGAACCTGGGACCGCCGGGATGGAAGGCCGACACGTTACACCATGGACATTTAGTAGTTTAACTAAATTTGACTTTGTCTTCGTGTTGTGTAATGTAGGGATAGTTCTACAGTAATTGACGCATTTCGAGTCTCGAGTATGTATTTAAGTTAATACTTAATTTTATTTTAAGAAGAGGGTTTATTTTCAAAGCACCAAATTATACAATTTTATCACTATACTTTAAGGTATACTAATAATTATTATTTTGGTATAATTTTTATGTTAAGTTCTATTTTTGTCATTTCCATGGATGTCCGTGGAGGGAAGGAGAGAATATTTCTCTAGAATATAATAATCATGGCACTGTGACTTATTTTAAATGGCTGCATTCGGTGAAATCATCTCTCTAAACTTATTTTAAATTAGAAAAAAGAATTCTATTCAACGTTTAAAAAAAGTCATCAGTTTCCTGTGCTCTGATAATTGACTAAGACAAAATTATCTGTACATTATATCAAAGAATAGTAAAAAATTGTCTCTTCCATGATATGTTTCTCTTATGGGTGGGGAAGAGATAAAGCTGGGATATTGGTTTTCCTGAATCAGTCAACAATCACAGCTCAAGTAAAGTGTAAACAGCATTAGAAAGTGGTTCTGAAAATTAGAGTTTTTTAACGGAACCTAGTGAGCAATCATTTCCATGGGAAGTACGTTTCTGTTTATTTCGTATTAAGGGGACCCGGTGGTCTAGAATTTTCAAAAAACCGTATATATTTTTTATATTTCCAAAGTATAGTCTTTCGAGAATATAATAAATTTTTATAATGATATTAGCAGGTAGCGAACGGTTGGCCCGCCTAATGAAAGGAAAACTTTAAACTCATTTATCTCGAAACTACTTCTTTCTGTACGGGGGGAAGAAAGAAAAAAAAACTATTCATCCGAATCATCTCAAATTTTAATATGTTATTCAGTAGACCAGTGGCTATGGCCGAGATCAACAAAATTTTTTTATAGTAATAACCTCTTTTTTTTACGTAAAAAAACTAATGAAGAATAGTCTGTTTTCGATATTCAAATTTCAAGAACGCGCTATTGTGTAAAAAAATTTCCTTTTTGCTGGTTCCGGCGATAGCTACACTCATATACATAAATAATTTTTCTGTTTTAAATTTTTCAAATAAGTGGCAGCTAAAACCTCACCCGCCGCCCAGGTCCATTTTTTGAGGGGGTCATCTTAAGCACCATTATTTAAATAACTAAAAAAATGTTTTTATAGATTATAAAAATTTTGTTGTATGCTTTTTGAGTATTATAATATACCTCCGAAGTTTAAGTGTCATTGTTTATTATTTTCACCTTCAAAAAAATCTTTAAAATACCTTAAATTCACGGGTGCTAGACCACCGGGTCCCCTAAATAAAGTATTATTTTTACATTCGCTTGAAAATTTTGTTTGCTTAACTATACGATACTAATACGAGGTTGGAGTAAGGAAGGAATGCTGCCTAAGTTCGTATTTTATGCGCCGATTTTAACGAAACTTTTTAATCGACGTCCCAACAGCTAGAACTAGTGTAAGATTGGCTTCGGAAAGAGTGCATCCATTTGTGGGACTCTTTTTTATTTATACAGTATGTTATCCCACTACAACTAAGAGAAAAATTATGCACATAGCTTTATATCGCGTGGACCGATGAAGATAATTTTTTTTTCTAGAGTATTCTACATTGTTACTTTGAGAAAATTTGTTTTTCTTCTTTCTTGCAATATAGAGAATTGCCATACTAGGACCATGGCAACAAATATAACATTGTTGCCATGGTGCGGAGGAGGGTGTGGAAAAGGGGCGGCGACTAATTTCGTAAATTATAACCGGATTTGAATGATTCTGTTGCACAAACCTCTGCAACTGTTGCAATCGCTTTATTCCCACGAGCAGTACTTTACAAGACTCCAAAAAACGAAAAATTAAATAGTTTAAAAAAAGGTTGAACCGGTCTTCACAAAAAATAAAAGTAAAAGGTATAAAATAATGTTTCATTTTGTATATTACGATATCTTGAAGTCGGTTCAAATTAACTTTTAGTTGTATGGTCCTCGCTTAGATTCATTTAGAAAATAAAATAAATAGCTTTATGTGCTTTTAACATAGAAGGTGGTACATGTGAAAAAACCGATTTTTTTGCAAATTCGTAATCTTTATATAGATATAGTAGGTGATAAGCGCATCCAACCATAATAGAGCCGTGTTTTACAATACCTATGATCTGATGAATTTGAGTAGGGTTTATTTTGCTTTCATTGGCCCAAATAACACGCTTTATTTTCAATAGTCCAATGGTTGTAAGTTTTTGCAAACTTTAAACGTAATGTTTTAGTATTATTGCCCACACACTAGCAAATACTCTTTCCTGTAAAGCAACACCTTTATGAGTTTTGCCTATTGCACTCGCGAAATTTCTACCCATCGAATTGATATATAATCAAGGGTGGGCTCCTGTTTCTTTCTAAAAGTCCGTGAATATTTTTATTCTTTCTCATATATTCCGCAGAAGAATATTGAGAGCAGAGTCAATTTTTTTCCTTCTATTGATAAAATTGTCACCTTTTGAATAATATTTATGTCCAAAGTTTTTATTTCAATATATTTTAACTATTTTAAATTGTATCACTTTGAAAATCAGATATTAGCAATAGCTTACACTGAAAAGTACTCACTGAGAATAAATCTTGATAACAGGAATACCTTAACGGAATGTGAAGCCCTAATATAAATATCAACAATATAAGAGTTTTAGCCACCTCCTCACCCATAATATACGGCAACAGTTATGTACATATAATAGAATACACAGAATATTTTTCATTCTATTTATTGTTTAATTGCGTCATCAATATCTGCAGGAAGCATAAATGATATTTCGCGGAAAACTCGTATTATGTTGATATTCACTTTTTAAACAAAAATTGAAAGAAATTTTGTTTACTTCTTTCCGTTTTCTTCTTCGTATAAAAAATGAAAAAACCTCCTTTCCATGACTTTCAACCGACAAAAATATATGAAGACGGGATTTACGACATAATATATATAATATAAGATTTCTCAGCACCTCAAGCTCTACAATATATGTCGGTCCCAAAAATGCCCAAGTTTCCAAGTCCGGTTATTACCTCGAGAATAGTAGCAGACGACACCTAGTAAGTACAAAAAAACGTTGTGTTTATTGTTTACTTAATATCGTCATTATTATGATTTGAAATTAATTAACTATTTCCGTGTTTTTTATCCATAAATTGTTGAAAAATCTCTCATAATTCGTACGATCGGTTTGTTTTTTACGACTTCAAATTTTTAAAGACATATATTATTGCATTTGGGTTGTGCGGTTTTGAAATTGACTTTTGAAAATTGGAGACAATGACAGCACAGTGCAAAAAGTGTGTGTAAAGAGGAGAATCTGGATTCCAATGCAATGGTTTTTGTAGTTGCATGTTTCATGAAAAACGTACTGGGTTAAAAGATTATGACAACTAAATAATTACCAATAAAAACATATTTAAATGAAATGAGTTTGTAAAAAATAATAGCGATAAACCGTTTATGAAAATATTAGAAATTGTAACCGAAAACTCAGCCAAAATAACAAAGGAGAGTGAGCTCAACGAAATAGTGCGGAAATTGGAGTGAGTCAAGCTAGCACTGCCACTTATTAAATATTAAAAAACCATACGGCAAAATAATGTGCTCTTTATGGGCTTATTTTGTGCCCAAATAAAAAATTTTGTGCTCGATAATTAACGCGGCAATCGCAGTTGTAATTTCCCGTGTCAGCTATCAGAAAGCTGGCACGGCTCCTCCCTTGGCGGAGTTATACTTAGCCTTGGATAAAAAAATAACATCGTTAAAATTAAGTACTTTTTATGTGCTTTAAAATGACGGGGACCGATTATCGAAAAAATCACCCCTTGCATAAAAAACAACCCCTATAAGAAATTGATCATTCTAAACCAGTGATGGCCAAACTCACACTACTTAATGTGAGGAGTGCTTATAAGCTTTAGAAACATTCGTACTGTATCTTTAATTTAGAACCTTAAAATCTTTGCGAAAGGTTGTATATATTAAGATATTGTATAATTCCTTAGAAAACAACTTAAATATGAAGATTTTTTTTAACTTTGGCATGCTTTAATGATTAAAAACGCAAAAACAGTAAACCGAATACAGCCAAACAAGTGCATATACGAATTTAAAAGCTCAAAAGCTCACTTGCCCGCGGGCATAGGTTTGGACATCACTGTTCTAAACCATGTTCATTAATTCGTATATGCAGTTGTTTGGCTGTGGTCAATTCCTTGTTTATATTTTATATTTAAAAAATCTTTAATGACTTAGGAATAGCAAATAGTTTGCGTAAAATTAGAGCATTATAGTAATTAAAAGTGGTACAATATTTCCAGATTCACACACAAGAAATTTTAACCAACTTAATTATTATCATGCTCAGCAGCAACTTTAATCACATGACGTGTAGCTCGTCATTGTACGTAGAGTATGGCATGAAAAGCCAATGATGAGCTATACTCGTCATTTTACCGCGAGGGATTAAACGTAGTTTAAGCCTCCAAGATTAACCGCTTAAGCTCAGTTTAATTAAATGTCACTCAGCAGTCTTTTCCGATTTGAAAATTGCTGGGATAGTTTGATTTCAGAAAATAATTAGTTTAATATTACAACGAAAGTCTTTACTTCTTCACTTTTTACAAAAAATTAATTCACAAAAATTTGTATATCAGCTCACAATTCCGCATTGCTGCCATATTAAAAAGTACTTTTAAGCTCCAGCACTGTGAAACTCAATTTCGTTTAAACTCAAACGCTTAAATTCCAAGGTGCGTCGAGCCACACCCCCCACCAGAACTCCTATTGCAGATACAGTCACTTCCGAAAGTGAAGAAAATGCTTTTCGATTACCTAAAATTCAGCATTTTCCCAAATTTCCTGTGAAATACATGTAATTAATAAAGCTGTTTTTTTTAATAAATTGCAGATCTTTGCAAAAGAGCAAATGTTCAGATGGAGAAAGGATGTAGAAATTTATAGATAGAAAACCTTTTTTTTTTATATAAATCTGCAATTAACAGAAATTAAACTCATACTAAAATGTTTTTATTGATTTTTGATGACTTATTACAATTAATATTATTATGTTACAAAAAGTGTTCGAAATGTCCTCCCTTTCGTGGCATGCTAAGATCGTGCTTCTAATTTCCTGTTTAAAGTGTGTAGTAGTCAGCCTCTCCCGTATTTTCTTCGCTGTAGTCCCAATTCTGCTACCTAACTCGTGTTTATCCTTAACAGGCTTTGACTAAACTTCATTCTTCATCGTCTTCCATGAAAAGAAGCTCGACGGAGTAAGACCTAGAGATCTAGCAGGCCAAGTAATCGGTGCACCTCGTCCAATCCAGCGGTCCAAACAATTTTCATTTAATAATACCTTCACAATGTTGGCAGTACGCGCTGGGCCTCTATCAATATGTTAAAACATTACCCTAAGATTATCCAAAAGGATGTCCTCTAGTAGATCTGGCAGTGTACTCTCCAAAAATTCCCCATAAATTTGGCTATAAAGCATTTGCGGCAAAGTGAATGGTCCTATTAAATGGGTCCCGATGATTCCAGCAATGAGATAACATCCCCGGCGAACTGCGATTCATCTGTCCACAGAATTCTGTCCAGAAATGCCCTTTCACAATGTCGCATCCCAGAAGTCAAAAGCAAAATTTTAGTCTTCTCTCGTAATATTCTTCCAGTGGTCTTTAGTCTAGGATATAGAGATATGGAAGTCATCAGCATCGATAAATAATCTACCAAATTTTAACTGAAGACACTCCTGATCGTCTTGCGACAAGACTCGGATTCATTTCGATTTTTTACCAGACGAGAGTGGTTATTTGCTGCTCGATCCGGCAGAATCTTCCGATGTTTCAACTCGCAATTCCGTGCTGTTTGAAGTTACGCTTTCGGTATCTTTTAACTTTTGGAAAGATCACGAAAACACTCTCCCTTCTGTTCTAGAGTTCTGGTGAAAAAATATGCAAAAAAAAGTTTTTTGGCCGCCATTTTGTATTGCAGCTTGGACAAATAAAACTAATGGGTGGACAAAGGAATGCAAAAAAAATTCAAAATTCAAAAAAGGGGGTGCCAACTTCTTCACATAGCTAACTTTATTATTGTTACATTAAAACTTATTTTATGCATTTGAAATACGGATATTCTTAAAGCACATAATTAGCACATAATTATTATTCGCTTAAAAGTTGTTCTAATGCAGTTTTACGGATGATGAGGGACTACCTGAAGGATCGTACCCTCACCTTTGAGACGGAGGATGGACCGGAAATGAGGGTTCTTTCGGCAGGGGCGGCCCAGGGCTCCATACTGGGCCCCGACATATGGAATTACACATATGACGGGATTCTCCGTATGGAGATGCCGGAAGGGTCTTTCCTGGTTGGGTATGCTGACGACATTGCAGCGGTCATCACCGCTAGAGATGTCGCGGCGGCTCAGATGAGGCTCACCCAGGTGATGCGTCGGGTAAGCTCCTGGCTGCGCGACCACGGGCTGGAGTTGGCGCTCGCCAAGACCGAGATCGCCCTTCTCACAAAGAAGCGCATACCGTTGCTGATCGGGATGCAGGTGGGGGACGTGTCGGTCCGGACGCGGCCTTCGATTAAATACCTGGGTGTGAGCCTCGATTGTAGGCTCTCCTTCTGGGCTGAGATCAAGGGCCGGGCTGATAAGGCGGCTGCGGTGACAGCCGCGCTAAGCAGGGTTATGGCCAACATTGGTGGACCCAGACCTTGTGCGGCGCTCCGCATCGCGAGTTCCTACCGCACGGTCTCGGAACCGGCGGTGCTAGTGGTAGTGGGGGTCATACCCATCGACCTCTTAGCCAGGGAGCGGCAGTTCGTCCACCGGGAGAAACTCACTCTGGGGGGAGAGGCCGCGAGAGTGGCCCGGGCCAGGACCATGGCGTTCTGGCAGGAAAGATGGGATGGGGAGTCGCGGGGCCGGTGGACAGCTCAGTTGATTCCCCAGCTGGACACTTGGCTGAACCGTCGGCACGGCGAGGTGGATTACTACCTCACCCAAATGCTGACGGGGCACGGGCTTTTCCGGGCCTTCCTCCACCGCATAGGGAAGGTACCGACCCCGTGCTGTGTATACTGCGGCTCCCCATCGGATTCAGCTCTCCACACATTCTTTGAATTCACCCGCTGGAGAGCGGGGAGGGCGGAGCTGGAGGCGGAGACGGGCAGCTTAACCCCGGAAAATATAGTTGGGGTCATGCTTCAGGGGGAGGACCACTGGCGAAGGATTGCCGCCTTTGTGAGAGAAGTCCTTCGCCAAAAGCAGGGAGACAACAACGGGGCTCCCTAGCGGGGGGCACTCCCGTTAGGGAGCCCGGTTGACTCGCGGGCCTCGTAGGAGGCTGTGCTATAGGACTCCACCGCGAGGTAATGTCTCCTAGACGGTTCCGTGGTGGTCCTCCTGGAGGGGGACGGGGGTTTTAGCCGGTATGACTGGGCAGTGGCCAGGTGAGTCCGGCACACGGGTGACATTGGTCACCCAGGTGCGTAAATGCATTTCCCCGCTCCCATTAAAAAAAAAAAAAAAAAAAAAACTGTTTTATTGGCGCGTGGGGTGTAGCTCAACGTCGAGCTGCACCCCCGTTGGCCGAATTTTAAAAAAGTCTCATATCTTTTCAATTTTAAAGTTAGAGCAATATATTTGAGATATTCTTAGAGCACATAATTACCACTAAATTCTCAGAAGGTACAAAATGTACAGGTACAAATTTAAAACAATATATATATTATAGAGCACATAATTATTGCCTCTGGTACAGCACATTATTCTTATATAGTTCTTTTCTTATTTCCGTGTGGTGGGGGGTGTGGCTCGACGCACCTTAAATTCCAACTGTGAAATCAACCCTAAAAAGTTAAAAAATGGACGGGAAAGGAAATTTATGCGAACCAAGTTAGGAAACAAGTGCCGATTATAATTAAACCTAAAGCAAAGCAGGGCAGTGTAAAAACTAATGAGGACCTCAGAAAGAATTTAGACCCAACTGAGTTAAACTTAAGTAGAGCTATTTCGAAAAATAATGGCACGGAGGCGATATTATGTGACGGGGAAATGAATTAAGGGGACATTCTAATTTTCTAATTTTCTCATTTTAAAATTTTATGTTTTTTCTTTAAAACAATATATATGTTTTTTCGTAATATCACAATAAAAGTTTATAAATGGCAATGGAACATTTATAAAAAAAATCATAAAAATCTGAGACCAGAGTTTCATTTTCATCTTTGGCTGGATAATTTGAAATGGAATGACACCCGCGAGGATCTTTCGAGAATGACAAGACAAAATAATGGCAGGAGCCTTCAACATAAATTATCTAGGAGCAGATACGTATACAAGGCAAGTACAAAATATAATTCTAGATAATTGCTTTAGACAAATAATTAAACAATATACAATGGAAGTAAATACAAAATATGAGTGATACAGTGACAACAAAAACAAGGTAACAGCGGAATGTTTCTCCCATACCATCTGATGCAATTAACATAAATGTAACAGTGCACGATACCCGCTCTAAGAATAAAGCTTCTAGTAGTAGTGCAAAGGCTCTTGCTCAAAACTCCAGCAATACTTGTTGTGAAAGACAGTTTAGTGATCTTGATATCTTACTAAAACAATTAATAAAAGATGTAACGAATAAAATAGAGGAACTTAGGGTTGACTTTCAGCAACAGGTTAGGTCAATTCAAGAGACGATTGGTGACCTTGTGGATAAAAAGATGCATACAGTTACCTCGCACGTTAATGCAACCATCTCTAAACTCGAGGACCGTATTGATGAGCTTGAGCGCCAGCATCTTGCTAACGATGTAGTCGTAAATGGTATCCCACACACGGAAAATGAAGATTTGCTCAAAATATTTGAAAACATTTGCAAGTCCATAAATGCATCAGTACCACAATTGAAGCAAATTTTTCGCGTTAAGAGTGGAAACAATAATGACGGCTCAATTATTGTTAAATTTTGTTCTATCGGCGATAAGAATAATATTCTGAAAATGGTCTGTTGGAGGAAAAATAGGTTATCATTTCCAGATGCTGGTTTTCACTCCGACACACACATTTATGTTCATGAAACCTTAACAAAACAAAATTATACGATCTACCGTAGGGCTCATCGTCTGGGGTAAATAAATCAGCTGGAATCTGTGTATACCCGAAATGGAAGAGTTTTTGTGAAACTTAATAGAGAGAAAATGCTCAGTTTATTTCTAATCTGCGTTTGTTGGAGGAGCTCGCTGCGACAGTTAAAAGTGTTATGGTTGGCTTTAGTTATTACTTTCTTATGACTAATTATGAATTTCTCCGGTATAGTATATCAGGTTATAAATTGAGTAATTCGCTGATTTCTTTTATACCTCTAAAGAACTATCTACTACATGTATTGCTGAATTATACTAGTTTGCTATGTTTACTAGTGTTAAGGAGTTACTATTATTATCAAGGCTTTTACACATTTTGCCTTAATTTCTGTCACATGTGTGTCACTTGTACTCTCATATCATAATTGCTGGTGATTTTAATATTCATATGTTAAGTCGTACTAATTGCAATAATTATTTTTATGATTTTATTGAATTCTTCGGGCTGTCTCTTATCAATTCTACTCCCACCCACTTTACATCTACCTCGTCCACCCTGTTAGATATATTTTTCTTTTTGCTGAACCTGATCTTGTCCTTTATCAAAATCCTCTTGTCTTTTTCGGCATTCTCAAAGCACGACTTGATTTTTCTAAGTTATAATTTTATTTTAAATTGTGATACGCGACCGCAAACTTTTACATATCGCGATTTCAGTGCGATTAACCGTGATAGCCTCTTATATGAAGCGGCAACACTTGACTTGGAGTATGTCTATAGAACTTCATCTGTGGATGATTAGGTACGCCATTTTGTATATCTTATTAATGATCTTTTTAAGAAACATGTACCGTTCAAACTTGTAATATTATCATAACAAGTGTCCCTGGTTCGCTTTTCGAATTAAAACTTTAATCTCACGAAGAAATACTGCGTACAATAGATAGAAGCGTTTTCACACGCCAGAGTGCTGGGAAACTTTTCGCATTTTGCGCAATAATGTAAACCTGGAAATAATACGTTCTAAAAGATTGTACTTCGGTTCAAAGCTTGACACTACACTTAAAAGTTGTGGGAAATATTGGAGATATTGGTTTGGTTAGGTCGAAGGGTTTGAGTGTTGATACTGATCATAATGAACTCAACACTGCGTTCGTTGGTTCAGCGTCTGATGAAACCGAGATACTACAGATTTCCCACTAGTAATGTTGACATGATCTGTACATACAAACGTTGTAGTTTCTATGGTATATGGGTTTTTACGTAAATTATCAATAGCTGCTTTTTTTACCCAGTGTAATACCCGAAAGATGTTAGTGAAAACAGTTATTGATCCTTTAAAAACATATGGTTGTGAAATATTTTGTCGATTAGATTCCTCATCCCAGGGAAAACTGTGGTTGTCAATTGAGCGGTTCGCTACGTTTTCGGTCTAAGAAGATTTGATAATGTTTCTCGATAAGTTAAATCAATTTTTTGATGCACTTTAGAATGTTATCTAAATTTGAGACTTATCATATTTTTACACAATTTAATAGTAATTAAAATTTCAAGTTACTTGTTTGAAAAATTAGTATTTTCTGGTTCTAATAGAACGGTAGCGTTAAATGTACTGGGTTTTAATTATCTTGTAACCGAGCGGCAATTCTTTATTTATGCTATTGAGTTGTGGAATTCTTTGCCATTTGAAATTAGGAATAGTGGAAGCAGCAGGTTTCGGGCCGTTTTGTTTGATTTTCTATCTCGTAGGTAATAACTCGAAGATGTAAACTACATTATTTATTATTTAATGATTAATTTTTATTGACCTTGATTTTAATGCTTTGGTCTACTTATCTTATTTCTTTTAATTAATAGTAAATATTATTTCTAAATATTGCTCTGAACTGAAGTTAGGTTGTTAAACCTATATATAGAAACTATATTGTAAATTTAGGTTACTTAGGTTATTTAGTCCATATTACTTAAAGCTTCTCTTTTTAATTACTTTCCTACGTATAAGCAAAAGACGATGTCTTAATTGTGTAGAGTTTATAAATAAATAATTTGAATTTGAAAATAAGTGACCACGAAAAAAATAACTATTATATTTAATGTCAATACAGACATACTTAAAGCAAAACGAAACTAAGCTTTTCAAACTTTGATCAAAAACAATTGCCAGAGAGGTTAGAGGAAATTAACATCAATGGCTTAATTAATAACATGGTAGATTGTAACGAAGCAGCTAAAATATTTTCGAATACAATAAATATTGCAAATGAATTTGTGGTGACGAAAGAAGTAAAGAAGGTGACAATAAGTGGTATACTTAAGATCTTAAACAAGCAAAAATAAGGAAAAAGGAAAGCTATACTAGAACAGTCTTAACATATAAACTGAGAAATATGTAAGTGATCGTAACCGATATTCAAAAATTACAAAGGCTGCTAAGTTCAGTTTAATTAAAGTGAAAATAGACTTCAAACAATCAAAAAGATATGTCGAAGTATATAAAAAAAACGTTATGAAATCCAATTCAGAAATCTTTATTAAAAAACTTGAACCGACTTCACAAGAACCACCCTTCCTACCACCTCTGCTCCGATTTCCGTCTGTCCCACCTCTCCTCTATATACGCCAAACCTTGCACCCGCTACTTCCTCCGCATGCCCACCTAATTCCACGCCGTCATCCTCCTACACTGTCGCCCCGTCTCAAACAAATTCTACCTCCGTTAACCCGCCCATTCCGCTAGCCAAAACTCCTTTATCCGAACATCATTCATTTATCGATCCCCTTCTCCCACCTACAGTTAAATTGACTTTGCGCTCTGCTGATTCTAGCGATGGACGATACCTCTTGTCCCGTTTACGGGACCGTCGTATTTATGACAACGTACGTCTATTTCTAGCCTATCTCCACGACAAACCGAACTCCGTCTGTTTTGAAGGTAAAACCAGCACCAACGTCATGTTAAGTATACAACAAGAAGGCCTGCCCACAGAACCATCAGTCTTACTCCAACTTTTCACTAAATACCATGAATCATTCAATATACCTTCCCATAAACTTTCAGAAGATCTATCCACCTATGCTGCGTACGTCAGTTCTCGCCGTATTTCCCATCTTCAAAAAAGTCGTAACGACTCCTTAAACTACTTTCGTTCCTAACCCCCTTGATTTCCCTATTTCTGACTTCCCCTCTATTGCACCCGCGGTTTCCGATCAAGATCCTCTCCCCAACAGCTTGTCGGTCTATTACCAGAACGTAAGAGGACTTCGTACAAAAACATCCAATATATTTCTTAACTCCCACAAATTCCCGCACGATATCTTTGCCTTAACTGAAACCAATCTAACACCAGGAATTCTCGACAACGAACTATTCCCTCCAAACTATACCATTTTCCGTGTCGACGGTTGTGTAGGCACCAATGATCCACCAGGTCGCGGGGTTCTCATAGCTGCTCACAACCGTTATGACGCCACCCTGCTAAAGAGCTCCGACTCTACAATATCAGAATTTGTGTGTATAAAAATAGCACTAAATAAGTGTCTTCTGTACATCCTCTGTTGTTACATTCGCCCCTCTAAACCTTTAGACGCCTACGAGCCCATAATTGAAGCGATCGATACCCTGCTTGAGAACGCTAACGCGTCCGATGAATTTATTTTATTGGGTGACTTTAACCTCCCCCGTATCCAATGGTCATTGTCCGAGGACTGTTCTCACTTTGTCCCCCTTAACGCATCTTCGGCCAAAGAAGCCTTCTTTACCGATCAGCTCTCCGTTTCAGGTCTCTTTCAAGTAAGCGGAGTCAGGAACTTCCTGGACAGACAATGAGACTTAATCTTTTCTTCAGACCCAGTTAACTCGACTGTCGCAGAAAGCAACCATCTTCTCTCCTCCCTCGACCGTCACCATCCTCCTTTGTTCCTCGTTTTCTCCTACGAGCACCTTCATGCCGTTTCAGGCTCCGAGTCTTCTTTATCCTTCAATTTTCGTAAAGGCGACTTTGACAAATTAAATCACTTGCTCCTCAACTCTAATATTGGGGATATCCCTCAACATCTCCCAGTTGACGTTGCTTTAGAGGCGTTCTATTCGGAAATACATGCTTGTCTCACACAATCTATCCCTCTTCTTCCTCGTAAAAACTACTCCTCATCACCCGTATGGTACGACAAAGAATTACGCTCTCTTCGCAACAGGAGAAATAAACGTTGGCAAACTTTTATTCTAACCCAGACCGAGTCTGACTATTCTTCCTATCTATCTGCTTATACCTCTTTTTCTGAACGTTGTGATACCCTCTACCATGAGTACCTCCAACGGATGGAAACTAGCCTCATATCCGACCCCAAGCGTTTTTTTATCTTTATTAATTCTAAGAAGAAATCCAATGGTTACCCTTCCACCCTAAAGCTCGAGAGTACCTCTTCATCTGATCCTAAGGTTATCGCTAACCTCTTTGCACACTTCTTCAGTAAATCTTTCAGCGACAATTCTCTACAACCCGACCTTAACTATTTTGCATTCATGGACAAATGCACTCAAACGTCGTTTTCATCTTTTGATCCTGATCCTGAACTAATCGCAGTATTAATAGGCTTGAGGACGACTTTCACCCAGGTCCTGATGGCATTCCGGCCATCGTTCTGAAAAAGTGTGCCATGCATCTAGTCCAACCCCTTACTTTGCTTTTTCGTCTCTCGGTCACTCAAGGGGTTTTCCCTCAATTATGGAAAAATTAGTATATTATTCCCATCTTCAAAAAAGGTTGCAAGAACGATGTGTCCAACTACAGACCTATTGCTAAATTATCATCCATACCTAAACTATTCGAAAAATTGGTCTATGATTCCATGTTCTTCCACTGTAAGTCTAGTCGCTCATTCCGGCGTCCCTCAGGGCAGCCACCTAGGTCCATTGCTTTTTATCCTCACAATAAATGATGTTGAATGTGTCATCAAACACTCAGAGTTGTCCATTTATGCCGATGACATGAAAATAATCAAACATATCTCCTCCACTACCGACTCTCTTCTCCTGCAAGAAGACCTCGATTCATTCATCACATGGTGCATGAAAAACTTTCTAGAGCTCAATGTCTCCAAATGCCAGTCCATGTCTTATTCCCGCAAGCGTCTTACCACCACCCCGAGAGTCTATATGTTAACCGACGTACCAGTCCCTATCGTTACCTCTTTGTGTGACTTAGGAATAATCTGTGATAGTGCACTCAATTTCCGTTCCCACATTGACAGCATAATAACAGAGCTAACTCCGCGCTAGGGTTTGTGAAGCGCTGGTCTAGAGAGTTCTCCAATCCTTATGTTTCCAAATCTCTCTACGTCTCCTTCGTTAGACCTCTCCTTGAATATGCCAGCCAGGTATGGTCCCCTACACAAACAACTCACATTAATAGGATTGAATCTGTCCAGCGTAGGTTTATTCGCTTCGCTCTACGTGATCTTCCGTGGGTTGACAGATTCAACCTTCCTCCCTATGAAAACCGTCTGAAACTGATCGACTTACAACCTCTAAGCAAACGTCGTGATGTTTCCGACATTCTCTTCATTTATCAATTATTAACTGGTGCAATAGACTGCCCCTCAATCCTGCAATCTTTACCCATCTATACCAATCCCCGTAACCTTAGGTCCACTCCCCTTTTCCGACTCGACCGCCATCGCACAAACTACGGTCAAAGCGAACCAATTACCAGGATGTTACGAAAAGTCAACGACCTTTCCTCTTTTGACTTCCATCTGAGTAAATCATCACTCCATAAAGCCTTATATCTTGACCCCGCCCATCTTGATCCTGATCGCCTACTTTAATTCTTCTTCCTTCCGCCTTCTGCCAGTTATCAATATATATAGCTCATATTGTAGCTTATACTTTTTATTTATTTATTCTTAATTATCCATTTATTATATTCTGTAGAATTAGTATTAAGTTATAGTTTGTATTTTATTTTTTATTTTTGTATTTTTTATGCAATAGCTTGTATTAAGCTTAAATAAATAAATAAATAAAGAAAAGTATAAAATAATATTTAATTGTGGATAGGTGGTTGTCTTGTTTGTCTAATTTGCGCAGACTTCAAAATGTCGTAATAGGTATAAAAGTAAATATTATTTTATGCTTTTTAGCGCATTTTGTAAAGTCGGTTCAAACATTTTTTTTTAAAAAACTATTTTGTTTCTCACTAGTTAGTGTCTTCGGATGTCCTACTCGAAAAATGCTGCTCGTATAACAAAGACTCTAGATGCAAGTTTTTATCTTTTACCAATGATGAAACTTATTCCGCACAACCGAATGAAAATCAAAATCGGTCTACTCCCTAGGAAGCTATGTAACGCCCACCTTACACCTCACCCTAAGCTACAACTACTGTCATGATACAAATGGAGCAATATAGTATATGCAGAAATAAACGAATAATCCAAATAGGTTCACGCGATGCGAAGTTAGGCTCCACCCCATTCATTTTTGTTGTTACCAACCAAAACAATTGACATGGTACCAATCGGCGAACAAACCCTACCCAACAAAAGGTCATCCAAATCTGCCCCCACTCCTCCACACAAACTAGAACCACATTCTTTCAATGGAGGATCATACTCTATACAACAGAAAAAGAAAAAAAAGTTAGGTTCAACCCCTACCTCTACAAAAACGCGTTACAAAATTATGCCCAGCCATACATAAAAAATACGCGTCGAACATAGAACGTCTTTGTTTTTGGGAAGTAAGTTAAAAATACAACAGACAATGAAATAGCGGATTCAATACCAGCTTCACAATATATTT
Source organism: Leptarthrus brevirostris (assembly GCA_964036015.1). Lineage (NCBI taxonomy): Eukaryota > Metazoa > Arthropoda > Insecta > Diptera > Asilidae > Leptarthrus > Leptarthrus brevirostris. Next base: position 114,962,764 of record OZ038371.1, read on the forward strand.
ACCATATTCAGCCGAGCGAAATTTACTCAATTTTTTTTTATAAAAGTGGTTGTGGTAGAAAGTGGTAGTAGCCGGAAAGAATAAAAAACAAAATAGTAATAGGATTTCAACAAAGATGATTTTAAGAAATTGGAACAATCTCGGACCATAACTATGCAGAATTAATAAAACTTTAGAAAAAGGTACTTTTCCTTAGGAGTGGAGAAAATATATAATTATACCAAAGTAAAAAAAACAATAGTAAATACAATTAAGATCAATAAATATATTTGAAACATGTGAAAAAATCCTCAAAGAGGTAATACATAACCAGCTGGAATAGTATTTTGAGAAAAATACAATATTTGGAGAGCAACAATCAGGATTTCGAAAGGGACAATAGTATGAAACCGCATTGAATTGAGATTGAAAGATAAATGGTGAATATAGAGATAGGATTAATATTGAAAATGATATAATAGGCATGTGGATAAAATAAAATGTTAGGGATCATGATAAATAAAGAGTTGAGTTTCAAAGATCACGTAAATTAATTAGAAACAAATTAATTGTCAAGACAGCAATTAGAATATACACATCTATAGTTAGACTTGATTTTGACGATTGTACACCTATATTGTTTTTAAGGGAGTAATTACATGATGAAAAGTAAAAAATCTTACAAATTTTTTTATATAACTTTTAAGCATACCACCTCTGTTTATTTTAGGCATTAAATAACTGAAAGATGAAGTTTCAAAGCGTTTTTCTCGAAATAACGTTTTCAACGGGGGTGCAAATGATTTAAAAAAACTATTAGTCGAATTAGCGTCTAGTTTGAAACATTCTATTCGAAATTGTTTCTTTTAGTCATTGAACCACTAATAGTGCATTTTGAACAAAACCTCGATTTTTTTTGCGGGAGATTTGAATGAAAAATTTAAACGATTCTTTGCACTTTTTGTTTAATTCAGCGTCGTTTTTTTTATACGATGTGGCCAAATCCTAGGGGACAATTCTTTGATGCGTTAGCATGTTTTTGGGCGGACGGGAATTAGGGTAAGGGAAGTGAGGAAACTTGAATGTCTTGTTTTTGCATTGGTGGGAGCTAGACAACAGCCCAGAGACGGAGTGGATAATTATATTTTCATAATAAAAGCTCACGGGGAAACCTAGTCTCGAACCCAAGACACGTGGCATGATGGTCGTGCCGCTCAACGAATTGATCCAACTCCGTCTCCTAAGTATGGACATTTCAATAAAAATACACGATAGTGGTTCAATGCTTAGTATTTTAACGTATCTTATAATCTCTTTTATCTACTTTGATAAAGAAGATCCTGCGACGAGATATCACTTCACCTTTTTTTCTTGGTGCCGTAAAAAAGGAGCGTACAGGAGAGATGGTGACTATATTAACAATACACTGGAATACAGAAACACGAATCCACGGGAACACAGTACATGGATCCACGGAAACAATCGGTTATAAATTTAAAAATTAGCCTGCTTTTTGCAAAAATTATGCAAATACCTCCTTAAGAAATCAAGAAATGACTAATGGAATGCAGAAGCTCCAAAATAAAGCCATATGCGAGAAACATTAGCACATTTAATAAGAAATGTATTGAATTTACTAAAAAAAAAAAGTCTTGATAAATTATTAGAGATAAACCTGTATGAATTTTGTGTAATGAATGCTTCACATAAGGCTAATAAATTTATTATTATTATTATTTTTTGAACAGACCTTGTTTATAATTGAAATATATGGCGGCATTATTCAAGGAAATTGAAACTGATTGAATTTAATTGTTAAAGTGAAAGGTATAAAATTGATCTTGTAGTTTATACGAATTTCATGAAAAAGACTGTTCAGCTAGAAAAATTATTTAATATTATAATGATGGAAATAGCAAATAAAATATTCTGAAGTAAATTTTAAAACACAAACATGTTAAAAAGCTTCGCAACAATTTTCCGTGTTTTTTTAAAACAGCATTTTAACTGCCGATTAGAAGTATTATTCGTATCATTTCACTGTTACTTTCTCGGAAGGAAAGTCAATCAAATTTACGCCACGTTGGACAATTATTCACTTGAGGGAAGCTAATTTAGAAATGTTTTAATAGAAGTAAAACTCATGCATTTTGGAAACTATGAGAATATTTGCAAAGCAATCACATTATTTTGTACAGAACATTTTAAAAATATTTAATAAAAAAATGTGAAATGTAACCGAAGATATTATACCTCAGCGTACTTCAAGCTGAAATCACGGGTAAAGTAAAGGGCCAGTATTGCTGATTTTAAATTAAATCCAAATTAATTTTTTTAAATTATCTTCTAAGGAAAAATAGCTTTTTTAATTTTATTAGATATATATAACCGGGAGAAGCACAAGGTACATGTGGTCATTATATTATTTAAGTTTGATAATAAAACTAAGTCCTATTTATAAACACTAGTTTGATATTGTTAAATAGGTAACTTACCCTGACAACAATTCCAATTCAAAAAGTTACGTTGATAAACTGTTGAATTTTAAATCCAAGTAATTCAGCAATTTTAATTGAAACGTGTTACATTATAACCTCACAAACAATTCACTTATTTATTCTGATGGGAAACCATTTGACACTATCATTTTTCACTAAATTTAATTCCTCAACCTTTTATTTGTTTTTCCTGTACTTCAATTGTTTTTATTTACAGTACTTTTTAGTTAATTTTCGCAGTAAATCACGACTTCCGAAACTCCACATGGACCGCAGTTTGTTAAAAGCCAAATTTACCTGAAATTTGAAATGACGGACGCACACATAGCGCCTTGATATTTCCTAGTATTGACAAATTTGTTTTTCTACCCACACAAAAACAGGAAAAGCATATACATTCCCCAACTCATTTAAGCTTCGGAGAGCTTTCCATAGCAGACAGGTTACGTTGGCAACAGTTCAATTTAAACGTTTGATTATTTATGATGTTTTTGCAGCACTATATATTTAAAATGAAATTGGTAGGCAATCACACCCTGTATGAAGAGGGGGACTACAAGCGCCCAAATGTATTTTCTTCAATAAATGCGAATTTCATTTGAAATATATCATATAATTAAAATGACGGTTATTATAATTGAACCGCAACCAACTTAATTCGCTTACTATGGCAGTTGTGTTGGACAGCTCTCCAAAAGAAATGTAAAGTGTTAGTTACGAAATGGAAATGTGTTAGTGAGGAATTTGTTTCTTCTTCTTCAATGGCGACGTCACACCTATATATTATTATATACGGAATGTCAACGGGAAACAAATAGCACGTGGTTCTACGAAGTATATAATAAATTTAACAATTGGCACTACTGAATTAATGTTGTGCTCAATGTGGGGAATCTGGTGAGAAAATAATACTGTTTCTTCATTATGGTCATATGTACTTTAGTTAAATGAAAATGTTGCTCAATGTATTCAACGATAAAGTTTTTGTAACATAACCTGTTATTTAGAGTCATTTAACTGCCATTCTATAAAAATTTACTTTCTACAAGAGCGATGAACATGTTAAATTGTTTTGTAAAAGTTCAGTAACATATTTCTCTGCTGATTTTATTTGTTCCTTATTTTTGCCTCTCCATCTAGCTTTGGTTTTTATCCAGCGTACCGCTTATCCAAGACGTAATCCAGCGAATTTTTCCACCTTTCGTCCATTCTGACGAAAAATTGACAGTAGGAGTAGATAATAAGTTCAGTGGAAATATATTTGACAACGTCGGCAGCCAGCCGGGCGGCTCGGCCATTTTGTAAATTCTGCGAGCATATGTGTCGGGGCGATAGAGTTTTGTTAAAAAAATAAGTGGTTAAAATTATTCAAAACACAAAGTGTTTAATTTTAAGCTATTTCGGGTGCAAATAGAAATTTATTAACAAAATAAAAACAATGTCTCGTTATATGCAGCGGCCGGAAAATGCTCTCAAAAGAGCAAATGGTTAGTACTAAATATTCCAATATGGTGGAATTTTCAAAACTATTTTTTAACAATATTTTTTTTATTTTAATTACATTTAGAATTTATTGATGTGGGCAAGCCGGCGCGAGCACTGGATACATTACAAGAAGTGTTTCGAAGTAAGAAATGGACATACACTTGGTCGGAGTCGGTTATTGAGCCAATAATGTTCAAGTATTTGTTTCTGTGCGTTGAACTGAAAAAGTCTCATATAGCCAAGGAAGGTCTTTTTCAATACAGGAACATGTTTCAATTGGTAAATTTATCATAAATATTGTGTATCCTTATAAAGAATCATATTTTAGGTTAATGTCGGTTCCTTGGAAAATGTTATAAGAGGATACCTTCGGATGGCAGAAGAACGAGCAGAAGCTGCTCAACAGCAGTCTTCTCAGGCAGTTTTAGACGTTGATGATTTGGATGATATTGCTACGCCTGAAAGCATTTTAATGAGTGCCGTATGTGGAGAAGATGCTCAAGATCGCTCAGATAGGACAATCCTATTACCATGGGTAAAGTTCTTGTGGGAATCATATTGTCAGTGTTTGGAATTATTAAGAGTTAATACCCATTGCGAAACATTGTATCACGACATTGCTCGCATGGCATTTCAATTTTGTTTAAAATATAATCGAAAAAGTGAATTTCGAAGATTGTGCGACAAATTACGAAAACATTTGGAAGATATTTGTAAGAACTCGCCACAAACGACAGGAGTAAGCATTGCCAAATTAGAAACACAACAACTGAATTTGGACACAAGATTGCATCAGTTAGACAGCGCCATTCAAATGGAGCTATGGCAGGAAGCTTATAAAGCCATAGAAGATATACACGGCCTTATGACTTTGTCAAAGAAGACACCAGTGGCTAAAACAATGGCCAACTACTATCAGAAGTTAGCAATGGTGTTTTGGAAAGCTGGAAATCAACTTTTCCATGCAGCGGCGTTGTTGAAATTATTACAGTTAACAAGGGAAATGAAGAAAAATTTAACCAAGGATGAAATGCAAAGAATGGCCTCTCATGTTTTAATTGCAACACTCTCTATACCATTACCATCAGCACATCCCGAATTTGATAGATTTATTGAGACCGATAAAAGTCCTTTAGAAAAAGCTCAAAAATTAGCAGTACTTTTAGGGCTGAGTCAACCACCTACAAGAGCTTCCCTGTTGAAAGATATGGTAAGTTTTTTTTCAAACATTAAATACTTAATTTATTAAATCTGAATATTGTAAATCTCTGAAAACGTGGAAGTTACGTTTCGCTACTTACAAGTGCCAAAGCGCGAAACAGTAAATAACAGATTTTTTCAATATTGTTAATGATATACTTATGTAACGTTTACAACAAAAACGGGTTTTTTTAATTGCGTTAAACGGGCAGTAAGCGCAATTTTTAGTTCACTTTTTACGGAGTCTTACTGTACTTACCTCATTGATGTCCAATTGACGTAAATATAACTTTATTCAAAATGTGATTAAAGGATAGTGTCCTTATTGCAGTCAATGCCAAGTTTTACAAAAATCAAATTTTTTGCCAATTGTTTACAAGTACTCAACGTGTTCGTGAAATTTAAATTTACGGTCCATTATGCCCTTTAAATATGTATATATATATTCCTTCCTTGTATGTTATTCCTTCTCAGTAATAGATTATCTTTATAATCGTTACACATTTTTGTGCGCTGTGGCCTGTATGTCAGATGCGTACTAAACCATTCCAATTAATTATATTAAAAGTCTCTGAAGTAACATCTTTTGAAATCTAAAAACAGTACAATTTTTTTCAGTTACCATTCATAAACAACATGGTTTATTGTACTTTTACAAGAGTTTCATAAACTTCATTGGTATTTACAGAAAGGAGAAGAAAAAAAAATTGTTCACAACTCGAGCAGAGAAAGAAATATTGAAATTTCTTTACGCGGTCGGCGTTCCTGATTAAGAAAAGCTAAACTCCTTTGGCTCTTCCTCAACAGCAGCACCAAAGGGTTAGCTGTTTTTGCCCTTTGGTGCTGTTGTTGAGGAAGATCCAAAAGAGTTTAGCTTTTCTTAATCTCTGCTTGAGTTGTGAATAATTTGTTTTGATTTTACTTCTTTTGTTTATAAATTTTTGGTTGACAATTGAAGTTTTCCAGGAGTTTGGAAATTCTTCATCCCTTAAGCATTTCTTTCATCCCAATAATCCATTATCATTTGTAGGTTATTTTCTCAAAATCCGGTTCGTTCGTCAATCCTTATCTTTAGATCACTCACTTCATGCCTGTACTGTTTAGTTAATATATACAGTATGTTCCCTGATTGGTGCCATGTGAAAAATTTCGTTGTGCGTGAACTGATTTTCTGTATCTTTAGAATAGGTTCCGTCAATAGTAACCCGACGAAAATTTATTGCGTGAGAAGTTGGCCGTTTTATAAATTATAATTCTCCTGCTACTATGAAAAAGAATTTTGACCTGGGTAAGGGAGGGGTAGGCGTACTTTTTAGAGCGTGGACCGATTTTAATGATTCTGTTTTTCATGTATAGAGTGTGTTGCCCCATTGGTAGCATGTCAAAAACTATAGTGGAGTGGAAAGGGCGGAAGGAAATTATGGTGCACGGGGTGAGAGAATGTCTTGTTTTTGCAATGCTGCGAGGTAGACAGCAGCCCAGAGACAGAGTGGATTTTTTAATCCTATTTTAGAAAACCTATTGGGAGAGCGAGTCTCATACTTCGCAACCAAAACGTGGTGGTCGTCCCGCTCAACCAATTTATCCAAGTCCGTCTTCGTATTATACAGAATATGTTTTTAACCGACTTCCCAAAAACAAAGAGGTTTTAAGTTCGACGCGTATTTTTTATTTTTTTTATTTATTTTTTTATGTCTGACCGGGCATAACTTCGTAACGCGTCGACCGATTTTGATGATTCTTTTTTTGTTGGGTAGAGTATGTTCACCGATTAGTATCATGTCCAAAAAAAATTGTTGTAGGGTGGGGGTGAAACCAAACTTTGTAACGCGTGGTCCGATTTGGATGGTGCTTTTTTTGTTGTACAGAGTATGATCCCCCATTGCTAACAGGAGAAAAAAAAGTCTAGTCTAGCTTTGTGACGCGTGGACCGATTTGGATAATTCTTTTTCTGTTGGGTAGAGTATGTTCCGTGGTTGATACCAGGTGAAAAAAAATTTGGGGGGGGGGGGGTGGGTGGGTAATGATTTTATTTCAAAAATTTAATCTTTAATATTTTCCTTCCTTAATTCCCGATCATTGTAGATCTTAAAGAAACAATTCCGAGGCGTTCTTTGTGTGAACAAAAACAAAATTCAGGTGGATTCCGAACCACCGACATTATTCTTATACAATTTTTTTTATGATGTAAGAAGAAAATATCTTCGCTAATTTAATTAAAAATTTAGAGAAAAATTCAATATAATCAGTATTTTATTAACACGTTAATTCCCATGGTCGGGCCGTACACACAGGAACGTTGGAGTACCTAAAAATTAACCACAAAGAATCACGTACTTTATTAAACTCATAATACTTGCCTTAAAGATTGTTTCCTCAAAAGAATCATTTTTAGTCCATCGCAGTAAATAAGTTTTCTAGAAAATATAAATAAAATTAGTGAAAACTGATTTGATAGGGCAGATTGCAAAATGTAAACAAACTGGTTAGACAACACTTGCCTTCAATCCAATCATCTCGTCCACTTGACATTTATTTTGACTTATATTGCTACTCATTGACACCAACATTTTAAATTAATGCAAGCCGAAATCTGTCGATAACTTTGGGCGAATTCAAAATTGGAAAGGGACAACATCTATAAGAAGAAAGTATAGTTGGGGAAATGTGAAAGGAAACATTACCATAAATGGTAATGTGTCTAGAACATAAAGTAACTTTTCCGTTTACATTACCAAATGTGGAATTTTTTGTTCAATTTGAGAACCTAAAGGGATTCTCGTTTCGACATCTCATCACAGTCAAGTAGAAATCGGCGTGTCGAAAACTTTGAAATTTAAAGAAATTTTTTGAAATCTAAAGTTGAATTTAAATCAATTGAAATCATTTTCCTCGTCGTGTGATGAACTTTGAATTTAACTTGAAAATTTAGTTGTATTTCTGAAATTTTGAATTGAACATAGTTAAATTAATTAACCTTTGAATTGTGTAAAATTAATGGTGACAATAAATAGTGAATTTAGATAGACAGTGGGTTTTAATCTCTTTATTCAGTGAATATTGGCATCGTGGTTTAAAACATTGGATTGTGCTTCTCTTGACTTGGGTTCCAATCCTACAAACAGTGACATTTTCTTTTTATTTATTTTTTGTTTTTGTTTTTTCTAAAGTGGATTGAATTGGAATATTTTGAACTCTTTTAAATTCTGTGCATGAAACATCCTTTGACATCGAACATCCCATCGTGTTATTTCTGCATTTGCGAAGTGTTTCCTTGTAAAGAATAACACGTTAGTGGTATAACATAAACAATAGTAGCGATTTTCCAAAAGAAAATGTAATAAGAAAATTTAACTAGAAACACTTTATATGCACTCCGCTCTTTCAATGATACTACTTCATAACAGTTAGGTGATAATAGTACTGCCGGTGATAGAAAATTAGCAACAACTTGAAATCCTGAATGATTAACAGAAACCAGTCAGCTTAGTGACTTCCCGCTTCGTGCCGAAAAATCTTACGGAAAGTATTCATTGCAATCATTGTGCACACACACTCTGACATATTGTGAAAGAAAATTCTGACTGATAAAGAAAAGAATGGTTGGTAGAATAAATCATTTCATTCCATTATTCGGGTGGTACAAGCTCGGTTTGAGGCTTGGGAGAGTTTTTAGTTTGTATTTCAGGCATTAAACATTTTCGTACGGATTAAAGTTTAAGTATACTTGGCTGTTTCGGAAATTTTATTATTTTATTGATCACTACGCCAAAAGACTTGACAGCTCACATAACAATATATATAATACTTCAACGTTAATTTTGCAATTTGGAGACCGGTTCGAGACCCGGTCTCTCCGTGAGTTTTTTATTAAGAAATTAAAATAATCCACTCCGTCTCTGGGCTGTTGTATAGCTCGCAGCAATGCAAACACAAGACATTCAAGTTTCCTCACTTCCCTTACCTTCCCCTTCCTTCCAGTGGTCCTTGAACTAGGATATGTTGATATGAACGTCACCTTGCTGAATAAATCATCCTCCAAACTTGAACTGAAGACACTACTAATCATCTCGGGCTCGTTTTAGGGTGTTGCCCGACGACGGTAATTATTTGCTGCTCGATGTCGGCAGAATCTTCCGATGTCTGGAGTTACACTTCCGGTTTCTCTTAACTTTCCGAAAGTACACGAAAATATCCTCTCCTTTCATATTCAAGTACAGTCGCTTTTTCGTTTCAGTTTACTACATAATAAGTGTAAATTATATCCGCATATTCCTCAAAAGTAAATTCTGCCAATTTTTAATAATTTTAGCCCAGCCGTAGTTATCGATTCGTTTTTCAACTATAATCGATATCCTTGCTGACTGACCCTCTTTTACAGCAAAACTTCCATCAGGTATTTGTAACAGAATGCTATGATATTAGGGTGTGAACTCTGACAATCTAATATAGGTTATAGCAAAACAAAAATTACACTTCTTTGAGCGGCCATATTTCAGATGTGATGCGGAATTTTTCAAAAATTCAAACGGCATTTTGAAGGGCAGTTATCGATGACCAAATCCCTGTTCATTGCTGGCACTTTTTCGTACCATAAATTTCGGTTCTTTGAAAAAAACGCGAAAAATTGAGCATTTTTTTTAAATAAATGGTCCATATTTATTTTGGATCATTCTGTAGAGAAATTCTGACCCCGGCATCTGAAAGAGGAGGTGTAAAACTACAAAAACTCATGGTTCAAAATATTTGTCTATCACTTTTTGATCAAAAGTTATAGCGTTGAAAGTTATCAAAGTTTTTTGGCTATTCAGGCGTTAATGGGTTAATAAAGTATTGGTTTCTTTTCATGATTATGAAACAAATTCAAAACATACATGGCCTTGATCCCAGGTCCATAAAATCAACCTTTACTTCAAACATCTCCCTCCTTATTTTTTTTTTTTTTTTTTTTTTTTGAATGGGAGCGGGGAAATGCATTTACGCACTGTGTGCCGGACTCACCTGGCCACTGCCCAGTCATACCGGCTAAAACCCCCCTCCCCCCTCCAGGAGGACCACCACGGAACCGTCTAGGGGACATTACCTCGCGGTGGAGTCCTATGGAACAGCCTCCTACGAGGCTCGCGAGTCAACCGGGCTCCCTAACGGGAGCCCCCGCTCTCTCGGCCCCCCAACAAGCTAGCAGGTGCCCCCGCTAGGGAGCCCCGTTGTTGTCTCCCTGCTTTTGGCGAAGGACTTCTCTCACAAAGGCGGCAATCCTTCGCCAGTGGTCCTCCCCCTGGAGCATGACCCCAACTATATTTTCTGGGGTCAAGCTGCCCGTCTCCGCCTCCAGCTCCGCCCTCCCCGCTCTCCAGCGGGCGCATTCAAAGAATGTGTGGAGAGCTGAATCCGATGGGGAGCCGCAGTATACACAGCACGGGCTCGGTACCTTCCCTATGCGGTGGAGGAAGGCCCGGAAAAGCCCGTGCCCCGTCAGCATTTGGGTGAGGTAGTAAACCACCTCGCCGTGCCGACGGTTCAGCCAAGTGTCCAGTTGGGGGATCAACCGACCTGTCCACCGGCCCCGTGACTCCCCATCCCATCTTTCCTGCCAGAACGCCATGGTCCTGGCCCGGGCCACTCTCGCGGCCTCTCCCCCCAGAGTGAGTTTCTCCCGGTGGACGAACTGCCGCTCCCTGGCCAGGAGGTCGATGGGTATGACCCCCGCTACCACTAGCACCGCCGGTTCCGAGACCGTGCGGTAGGAACTCGCAATGCGGAGCGCCGCCCGACGCTGCACCGCAAGTAAGCGCTTGCGGTACCTTTCCCACCGCATCGCGTCGGCCCAGACTTCTGCACCGTAAAGCATTATGGCCTCGGCGGTGCGAAGCAACAGGCGCCTTTTGCAAGGTCTGGGTCCACCAATGTTGGCCATAACCCTGCTTAGCGCAGCTGTCACCGCAGCCGCCTTATCAGCCCGGCCCTTGATCTCAGCCCAGAAGGAGAGCCTACAATCAAGGCTCACCCCAAGGTATTTAATCGAGGGCCGCGTCTGGACCGACACGTCCCCCACCTGCATCCCGATCAGCAACGGTATGCGTTTCTTTGTGAGAAGGGCGATCTCGGTCTTGGCGAGCGCCAACTCCAGCCCGTGGTCGCGTAGCCAGGAGCTTACCCGACGCATCACCTGGTTGAGCCTCATCTGAGCCGCCGCGACATCTCTAGCGGTGATGACCGCTGCAATGTCGTCAGCATACCCAACCAGGAAAGACCCTTCCGGCATCTCCATACGGAGAATCCCGTCATATGTGTAATTCCATATGTCGGGGCCCAGTATGGAGCCCTGGGCCGCCCCTGCCGAAAGAACCCTCATTTCCGGTCCATCCTCCGTCTCAAAGGTGAGGGTACGATCCTTCAGGTAGTCCCTCATCATCCGTAATAAATACTGAGGGACCCTGAAGTCGCGCTCTAACGCCCGGAGTGCGTCTCCCCATCTTACCGAGTTGAAGGCGTTGCGCACATCCAAGGTGACCAGCAGGCACACCGGGCGAGAATAATGGTTCCCGCATTCGGTGGCCCGGGCCGCGTCAACTACCTCCTGGATAGCATGAACCGTCGACCTCCCTTTCCGAAAGCCATACTG